>CM028133.1:1042720000-1047720000 GCA_016271365.2 Neoceratodus forsteri | reverse complement strand
CACAGAGCTTTCTCAGCAACCACACCTCTACCATTGTGGTTGATTTGGGATTCGCACTGTGGTCTCTTTTGATGAAAGTGTCCAAGTCTCATGAGCCTGCACTGAAGACAAAGACCTTTGCAGACACATATTTGGAAGTGCCTGAAGAAGTGTTTCATCATAGTTTCATTTTTCATCCTCAAGTCTCTGGCAAGCCTCCTGAAATTTGTTTTCAAGTTCTGTAAGTTTACTCGCAAAATCCTTTCTTATTCCTCTGGGTGGTGTAGAAGTTGTGCATGCACCTCCTGAAAATCAAGTTTCATAGACATATCATCCAAAGCATGACGTGGTTGGGCCATCTCCACTGTATTCTGTATAGAAGCCATAAGACTAGGTAGTATCCATAGTGTTAAACTCTGATGCTGCCTCTCCTGGCTCCTTCACTACCTCCTACTTCTGACTCCAGTACAGGACTGAAGTGTTCCATTATGCCTGGTCACAGCTCACCCAACAGAAGATTAGGGAATTTTCCTAGTGCCCTTGCCAAACTTTCACCATTCACAAAATAAATGGCGCTGATAACTTAACCTGATTCAATATGCCAGTTTGCATTTGTATCCACCATCTCTGGCAAGGCTGACTATAAATAAAATGGCTTAGACTTCCTTTCCCAGTAAACAAAAAACAAAAACTTCAAACCAACATGTTATGCTGACAGAATCACAGAATTACCCTGAGTCAAGGTGTGTCTTTTGCTTACAGAGAACCAAAACACAAATACAAAGTAGGGAGTGCTGAGATACTGTGTTTTGAGAATCCGTAGAGTATACAGTATGTATACAGTGTTACTAGAGAATTACAGAATAATGTTTCTGTGCAGGAAACCAATCTGTTAAAACAACAAAGATTAATGAATTTCAATGAACTCATGTACATATCGGTCTCTTTCTGTTTACACAGATAAGGGACAACTGAGCAATGAGATAACATTGTGCATTGTTAGATAATTGCAAACCTCAGGACATGAGGCATGAGAGAAAGATAAGAGTCATATACACCCAAGATGTGTTATTTACAGTAGTTACAATTATGTACAGTATGCTCTGGAGTGCATGTCTTGTCATGGTTATACACATAGTCATTATCTGTGCTGTTGGGTGGACTTAGACCTGATGTGATCACATTTGTCCAGGCACAATTCATACTGAGTTTCATTTGAGTTCAGATATGAAAACTGGAGGCAATATGCCCATAATGTTTTTTGTATCCAATATCCCTTATCTGTGAGTGGAACTACTATAAAGCAGCCACTTATCAAGTTTGTTTTTGAAGGCCATCTTGGTTTTACTTAATGATTATTTCCAGAGGTAGCGTATTCTAAGCTCCTATCATTCTTTGAAAAGAAATATTTCTGGTTATTAGTGTTATACTTAAACTTATGTAATTGGAGAGGATGCCCCCTGTTTCTATCAGGTCCTGTTTATAAGAAAAACCTATTTCTGTAAAAAAATAGGGATCATTCATGACATCACATAATGGCAACAGGTCCCATCCATATCTTCTTCATTCCAATGACATTAACTCTAATGTCTCAAGACAGGCTTGGTATTCCATGTGCCTAAATCCATGGTTATGTTTAGTGAACCTTCTTTGTATTCTTTCAGTATGCAATATATCAGGTTTGTTTTGCGTCAGGTGTCTAGAACTGTGAGCAATAGTACATGTGTGGCATGGTATATGATCTATAAAGGAGGAGAAGTATCTTTGCATCCCTGGAGGCTATGTTTCTTTTATATTCCATATAATTCTACTAGCTTTGCTTAAAACTTCATTAGCTTATTTGGAAAAACTTAGGTCTTCTGTGATAAAAATTCCCAGGTCTTTTTTCGTTACTGTGTTGGTTAATGGTATGTTTCCTAAACTAAATTGATGCTTTATATTTTTCAAGCCTACATGCATCATTTTGCACTTTTCTGTATTCAATTTGATGCCCCAGGTTAGTGTCCAAGTGTTGATATTCTGCAGATCTTTTTGTAATGAGCTAATATTTTCAGCAGTTTCACATTTCCATCCCATTTAAGATCATCTGCAAATTTTGTGTTATCATTAATTATGTTATCTGTTAAGTCTGCCACAAAAACCTGAAAAATGTAAGGTCCCAACACTGACCCCTGAGGGACCCCACTTGTAACTGTGGATGTTACAGAGTGTTGGCCATTTATGACCAGTCTCTGTGTTCTTTCCTCAGTCCATTTTTGTATCAGGTAATATAGCGTCGATCAACCTTTCTTTTTCTTAGTTTTTCAGCTATGTGTTCATGAGATGTTTTATCAACAGCTTTACTGTAATTGATGAAGATAATATCATAATGTGTTTTACAGTCTAGATGTTTACTAACTGTTCATAAAAGCAAAGAAGGTTAGTTACACATGATCTGCCTATCACAAAACAATACTGGAGCTGTCAATGTTTTCCAACTACAGTTCAATCCTGTCTTTAAAATGTCCTCCAGTACTTTATGATTAGAGATGTCAGGCTGATAGGCCTATAGTTCTCTGCCTTGCATTTATCTCCTTTTAAATTAGGTGTGATATTTGCTGTTTTCAGTCTTTTGTACAATGCCAGAGTTTAAACTTTCATCAAAGAGTTATTTAAGGGGTAAAGTATCTGTTTTGACAATAATTTGATAATTTTGCCTGTAGGGTCAGGTGAACAATCCTGCTTTATATTGTTGATCCTTTCATTTATTTATTTATTCATTAGAATTTTGGTAACCAGATAAGTACACTGAGACCATGCTGTCCCTTTTTCAGTGATGACCTGGGTGACAATGATGAACACAGTACACTAGATAAATACAATTATAATATACAGGATACAGAAAGATTTAACAATGCTGCAGAAATTATTACAGTGGAAAGCCAGGTAGGTAACTTAAAACAGATCAGGCATTAAGCATATACAAATAAACAGAAGAAATAATATTATACACTATATACATAGCAGGAACAGAAAGCAGGTGGATTAAAAGATACATCTATCAGAGTAACATAGACTAGGCATTAATGACACTATAAGAGTTATTTAAAGCAATCGAGAGGAGGGGTTATGGAAAGAGGTAGCTCTTTATTGAAGGAGAACAGGTGGGGCAGGAGAGTGTTAGGGGAGGGAATTTCAAGCAGAGGAAGATGAGAAGGTGAATAGTACTAACCTGATAGGCATTGTGTCTTCTGGATTGCTAATAATGGTAAGGAAGTAGATCTAAGTGTGTGCGTAGGTGCTTTTTGTAAATGATTCCCTCAGGAAAGGGATTAAAGAGCTTGGTAAGTTTGAATACAAGGCATAAGGTGTGAAACTGTAACCTTGAGTCATAGGTAGGTCATTGAAGAGAATACAGGGCATCCCAGTGGTGTTTTCTGAGTCTGCTCCAAGGGCAAAACATCTAATCCTATGATAGAGTTGATTCACCTGTGAAGGGAAGAGGATTGGGCGGAGAGTAGTAGAGGGGCACCATAAAACAAATAGGGAGAAGAGATGTTGATGCAATCTTTTTACAGGCAGCGTTAGAAAAAGAGGGCAAAGGCGGTATAATAAGCCAAGCTTCTGGTTTTCCATTTTGGTAAGCTGAGTTGCATGATGCTTCATTGAGAAGGAGGCATCTAAGTGAACTCCAAGGCATTTAAAAGTACTAACCACCTCTATGGGGTCTCCTGTCTGTGTACTGATCTGGAGCTATTTGGTAGGTTTGGGGATGGGTTATGAAAAAGCATAGCTTTTGTTTTTTTCATATTTCAAATTAGGTGATTGTCAGAGAACTAGGTCTTGAGTGCAATTAAATCAGAGTTAAGGCTAAGCAAGTCTATATTGTTAGATGAGAGGTACAAGATTGCATCATCAGCATATAATTGCAGGATGCACCACCATAGAATTTGGGGAGCTCATTGATAAAAAGCGAGAAAAGTATTGGGCCAAGAATAGAACCTTGGGTACTCCATGTGAGATAAGCCTAAATGAGGAGAGTGAACCTAGACCATTTTACCTTTGCGATCTTCCAGCAAGGTAGTCATGGAACCATGTGAGTGCTAAGGATCTAGACCTAACTGATGCAATTTACCAAGGAGAAGGTGGTGGTTGACTCGATCTAAGGTATTAATCAAGTTGATGAATGCTCCACTGGTTAGAAAACCAGATCACATGCATTAAGAATGTCAGTCGAGACTTTGACAAGGGCGTGGTAGTACTATGGCCTTCCTGAAGCCATGCTGGCAGTCTGCGAGAAGATGATGTAAGTCTAGGTGAGATTATAGCGAATGTGCAGGATCCACTGCAGGATCTTAGCCAGTGGGTAGAGAATTGAAATAGCCTATATTTCATCTTCACTAATCCTGACAAGTTACCCTTAGTATTTCTAAATTAATATGACTTGTGTGTTTAGTGGAATACACACCGTAATAGTAGGTATTAAGAATGTTTGCCATATTTTCAGGTTCATGTACAACCTTGTCATTCCATTGTAATAGTCCCACTTGGCAGATTGAAGTTTTTAATGAGTTTATGTACCATAGAAACTGTTGGAGTTATTTTAGTGGCACTTTGGCTAGATTTATTTCAGTCAGCCTTTTAGTTTTATGTATTTCTGTTTTACACTTTTTAAGTTTTCTATATTTATCCCAGAACAGAGGGATGTGTGTTTTGTGCTTTTTTATAAACTCTGTTTTTGCCTTTAAATGTTTCTTTTTTTTTTTTTTTTTTGCAATTTAATCACTTGTGTCTCTGTTTATTATTATTAGTATTTATTTTGTATTTCGGTATATATTTACTGAATATTGTAAGTATATCATTTTTAAAATTTCCACATATTTTTGGCATCACAACCAGCCAGTAAGTTATCAACATTTGTATTTTAAAGTGTGTTATTGACTTTGGTTGTGCTTTCCTTTTTATAATCAAAGAAGACACAATTTTTAGGTTGTACATTGTGGGAGAAGTTTATATCCAGAGTTAGTGCATTGTGATCACTAGTACTGAGAGGAGGCCCCACCCTACAATTTTTGATTGTTAAACCCTCTGTACCTAATGCTATGCATAAGATGTTTTCACTTCTGGTTGGTTTTGTTACATACTGGTTTAGCATAAGTTGTTCAGTGGCTTCCATAGCAGTTTACTTTGTGCTATGTTCATCACAGTTTTGTGCAGCTTGTATTTCCCATATTTATAATACCCTAAAAATATTGTCTCTACTTTGACATGCGAAGCCTAGTTCACTAATGATGCATGCTGTGTCTTCTAAGCTAGCATCAGGTGGTCAATACCATAGCCTATAATGAAGCTATTGTTTTGTTAGGAAGTACTTTGATCCACAAAGTTTCAGTGGTATCATTGTTTGGTTTAATTTTTGAATGAGTAATATCCAGAGGTTTTTGTGAGCTGTTAACAAACAACACTATTCCTCCGCCCTCTTATTTTTTTTCTGTTTCTGTAGAATGTCATACCATGACATACAAGTGTTCCAAGTGTCTATTTCCACATAATAATTATACCTTAAGTAACGTCTAATTATTTCATGGTCAATATCCACATAATAATTATTCTTAGCTGTGCTATCCTGCACAGGATAGTGACCACTGCAGGATAATTCTGAGCCACCATTCACCAGTTATACAATTACATCAATAGCACTATAAGCAGGTCAATGAACCAATACCCTTAAAAATAAATGTCAGAAGTGGTATAATACTCAAGTAGAAAAAGTAAATAAGCTATATTCTGTGTAGGCATTGGCAGGTAATAAAATATCCTACCCCAAACACTACCCTATAAACTACTCTAAAGTACACTAAAAATACCATAATGAAAAACAGGTAGTTGGTTAGGCCAGTAGTTACTACTCTAATCATTTTACTACCCAATTACCCTATCCTGACTATAACAAAATGTGAAATACTTTGTTTTGACTATCTTAAATAGGAAACACTTTTTAAAATAATCTATAGTATCTTGAGTCAGGTAAGCTAGGCATAGCTGCTCTGAGCAAGGCTACTACTGTTTCAAAACTGATACCCATGTTGGGCATTGCTGAGGCAGGTACAAGATGTGCAGTTGCTGTGAGTGAGCCTGCTGCTATTTCAAAAATTATACCTATGGCGGGCATTGCTGAGGCAGATGCAAGAGGTTCAGCTGTTTGAATGAGCCTGCTGCTGTTTCACACCATCATAGCTGCTGCATGGCAGGCATTGCTAAGGAAGGTACAAGAGGTTCAGCTGCTCTGATTGGAGTCTGCTGCTGTTTCCAAAAATTATACCCAAGGCAGGCATTGATAAGACAGATGTGAGAGTTGCAGCTGCTGTGAACGAGCCTGCTGCTGTTTAAAAAATTATACCAAGGTGGACATTGCTGTGGTAGGTATGAGAGGCACAGCTGCTCTGTTTGAGGCTAATGATGTTTCCAAAATTATACCCAATTGCGGCATCAACATAATAAACTCCTATTTATTATAACAGCACTTCCTGAACAGCACTGTCTAAATTGAACTTCAGGAACTGCATGGTGGAATAGCAACAGAGGTAGAATAGCACTGAGCAGGTAATGCTACCCCTGTCATTATTCAGCTGTTAAGAGGAGCAAGTAAAGAAGGAAGTACAGTCACTAGCTGAGCTGCCCCCATGGCAGAGTGGGTTAAGACAGCAGCTCAGCAGGAAAGACTGGAGAGCCAGATTATAATCCTGGTCTCCCTTTACATTTTCATGTCTGAGAACAGCTATTTTTTTTTTTTTTTTTACAAGGGCCGTGAAACAGCAATTCCATGGCTCCACAAATTTAGCATTTTTCCTGTGATCTACTCTCCTCAGAGTTGGAATCTTTAAAAACAGAGATGTATTTCTATTCATTGTATTCATGTTGTGTTTCCTTGTGGCATTTAGTATTGCTGCTGTATTGGAGAGCACTGTCAATACAGCGTTGTTATAGATGGCACTGTTATTGATGGCACTCTTCAGACCTAGTGCCAATAAACTGATGATTGATGAAACTAACAGTAGTGTGGCACTTGTACTAGCTCCATGCCAGTGGTGATGGCATATTTGTCATTAGTACCTGTCTAAGGAGAATGCCAGTAAAACTGAGGGAAATGATGCCAATGGAAGAAACTACAGAAACAATTATAAGGCCTGTAAGATATTATCAACAGTCCTTCCAGAATTTGGCAGTGTCCTATAGAGTAAGACTGGAACAGTATGTGATAAGTGGAACTTGTTTGATGAGAAAATGAATGTAAAAATTACATAAGGTAAGCTTAATTCAAATTGAAATAATGGTGCCAACATTGTCAGAAAATGACAAACATGTCTGTCTGTCCATGAACTGCCTGTGACCATAGAAGGATTTATTTCAGAGGGTAGTTGCAACTGCTGGAGAAAAATAGAGATGTGTTAGTAATGTTAGTTACCAAATTTGGCAGTATGCCACACACAGGATGTTCTATTTGTTTTGTCCACAGCCTAGTCATCATAATCATTATCACCGCTTGCAGGCTGTTGTTCATGTTCAGGTCAGAATCACATAATTCAGTGTTTAGGGCACTGTTGAAATTGTCAGCATTTATTCTGAGAAATGTAGCCATTCCACATTTACAAGACTTAGCAGTGTTCTATGGTCAGTGACTATTCCTCCAGCTGAACTAAATATGCAATCTGAATATACGGTTGAAGGTGAACAACTGAGGTACATTATTGTAACATTTGATAGATCTGGCCATATTGTTCTGTTTTGTTTCCAATGGAGTAATGGATCTTCTGTGAGACCAATCACAGTATTGTCTGCAGAATAATCCTGATCTTGTCCTGTATGTGACAGCTACCAGTCTGACTGATGAACAAGCTGCACTTTCTTTACAGAATACTAGTTCATGTTGTTACAGGTGACTCAAAACGGAATGTCCTTTCTTTCACTGAACACAGGATGCCTGAGTTGTAGCTGCTGTAGATATCCTTTCCTTGCTGACTACACGGGTGATTGTGAAAAATCCATAGATGTGTTATTATCTGTGCCAGAGGTGCACTCTGAAGGTTTGGCAGAGTTTGACTGCTGTACATCAGTTAATGCTGTTCATGGACAATGTCACATTTTGTTAGCAGACGATATCTCCAATATTAAATGTCTTCCCTGCAGGATGGATGGTTTCAATGTTCCTTTAAGTGGGGATCTAGCAACATAGCCAAACATAGGTGTCATTCTATAAACATGGTATTTATTCTCTGATCAGTAGGCAGTCTGAGACTCAAATTATCTCCATTATAATAGTGGTGGTGTCTTCTTTTAACAAATAGACTTTATGTTTGTCAACAAGGAAAATATGTAAGAAATCTTATTTGAGGAAGAATTTGTCTCAGAGTTGTGCTATCTGCACTGACATCAAGCGTGACATCTCAAATGGCTCCAGTAAGTTGATCAAAGATTCAAGTAGATTCAACTGCTAGAAATGAGCATCATGTCTACTTTACCTATTTAATTCTGCATGTCGTGGGTCATGTACAGCTTTTTCCTGTTCAAAGCCTTCCCACCATGTAAAATGTTGAATTCCAGTGGTTTGCAACCTCCTGCTTTAATGTTTGCAGTGGTAAGTTGTTTGACCTCTGCAGCCCCTGAAGGATTTTTTTTTGCTTTCACAGAGTGGTTAAAATGCCTACAAATTTACTATCAAAACCTAAACAGGTTTTCAACATTTCTGTTTCCAGTTAAGAAATTATGGCTCAGAAGATTTAAACAATGTACAACACAAGGTATGTGTTGGTAGCTGCCATCTCTAACAGCTTTTGACTATGTTGGCACCATTATCTGACACTATGAATCCTGCAGATAAGGAACACAGAGTAAACCATTTCTCTAACTGTTTTTCCAGCAATTGGAAAATATTCACCGTAGCGTGGTTTTCCTCAAAAGTCATGACACATAATACAGCCTGCTTCCTACTGCTTATGGTAGAGAGGTTATTATTGCTTTTTGGCTGAAAACTTGCCCAATGAGCTGTAACAGTCATGTAGTCAATTGTTTGGTTGCTGGTCCATATACTGTATCTGTGGTTATGTGTACCTGCTTCACCTCAGAGAGTTTCAACGGCTTAATGACTGCAGTACAGTCCAAGTCATACAACTGTGGAACATCCTTTTTTAAGAAATATGTTCAGCAAGGAATGGTATTTATGGTTCAATCTGGTTCATGAACTTTAGGAAAACTTTTTGGGCAACAAAAGCAAAGGGAGTTGGCAATCAGCCAACAGCTCTGCAATGCTCTGTTTAGAAACTGAGATGTTGGATGCTGATGGAAAATTTTGATCTCCTACAACGCTTTCATTTAATGTTAGTTTACAAGATATTTTTATTTTGGGGAAATGTATTTTCATGCCTTTTCACATCGAGTACTACTTTGGGATTTTCCAGTACTTAATGGTGTCAGAAAACAATGTATGTCTGTCTGGGAAGACTGCAAGGACGGCAAGTGCTGATAATATCTGGGGAATAACATGACGCAATAATATCACAGCTCACTATGTTGTACAGTATTACAGTGACGAGCATTACATCATTACCCTGACACTGTATGTGGGGTGGGGAAGGGCGTGTCATGGAGGAGGGATAAGGGAGCAGGAGTTGTGGTGCCAATGGGCATGCAGATCACTGTACTACACAGTCCAGATATGTGAATGGATCCATTCATATATCTGGACTGTGTCAGATCGTCTGCACACACCACTACCACGCTGTGGACCAATGGGTGCAGCCATACTGTACTCAGTCAGTCGGCAGGCAGCTGGGCGACTTATGGGTGGGACTTCACCCGCCGCTGACCGGGGAGCAGGGTGGCAGGGCTCAGTGCGGGTGGGGAGGGGTACCGCTAGGCCACCAGGGATAATTAAAATGTTTTTAATACTTATGCCCATGGTCAGGCTGGAAGCGTCCACTAGACCACCAGGATGATGTAAATGTTTTATTTATACTTATGCCAACGATCGGGCTGGAAGTGGTCCATTGGACCACCAGGATATCATATCACTTACAATTCCTGTGATTGGATGTGGGGGTGCAACGCTGACAGACTCTGGCCCCAGAGCTTGGGTGGCCACCCACAGCTGGCAGCTGCCGTGTTGCACCCTGCAATATGGCAGCTCACCTGTGGGTGGCCAGCCCTCCTATTTCTTTAGGCTCAACTTTGAGCATCAGTGTGTGGCGCAAGTATGGGTTGCACCAGCATATGCACCCACATCCCAGACTGAATATCAGGATGTGCGGAATATGCAAGGTCACACCTCCCCGCACTCATGCTGCATACATTACTGGTGTACCCCGCACATCAGGATCTGCACGTACAATACCCTTTTGAATATCATGCCAGGGTGCAACAGTGGGTTGCACCTTGTGCAACTCCTGTGGATATCCCACCCCAAATATACATATATTGCACTTATATTTAACAGTGAATAATTAGATAGGTAATGAGATCCAAATATTTAGCAATATTATAACAGCTGCTTTCTTGAATTATGCTCATGTTTAACTGAGAGACTGTGCTTCCTATTAGTAGGCTTAGACTGGGCAATATGAAGCATTAGTTGTAAACACAGCTTTAAAATATATTGTTTTAGTGACTTCTGCAGAGGCAGACAGTGTAGATGACCATGTCATAGTAATAAATAACAGGAACTGGCCATAAAGGCATTCAGTAGCTGCTACAGAGACAGTGTTGCTGACTATGTCACAGTAATAAATGACAGGGCTCGGCCCCTTGGGCACTAACAAACAATGTAGTACAGCCACAAAGGCATTCAGTAGCTGCTACAGAGACAGTGTAGCTAACTATGTCACAGTAATAAATGACAGGGTTTAGCCTTGGGGGCACCTAAAAAAGTGTAACACAGAGACAGACAGTATTGCTGACTATGTCACAGTAATAAATGACTATGCCAGGTCTGGGGCACCTAACAAACAATGTAATACAGTCATAAAAGGCATTCAGTAGCTGCTACAGAGACAGTGTAGCTGACTTTGTCACAGCAATAAATGACAGGTCTCTGGCCTTGGGAACACCTAACAAACAGTGCAATACAGCCATAAAAGGCATTCAGTAGCTGCTGCAGAGACAGTATAATTAACTATGTCACAGTAATAAATGACGGGCTTGGGACTTGTGGGCACATAACAATGTAATACAGCTGTAAAAGGCTTTCAGTAACTACTGCAGAGACACAGTATCTGACTATGTCACTCATAATAAATGACAGGGTTCAAGCCTCAGGGCACCAACAAAAGTGAAATTCTACCTTGAATGGCTTTCAGCCTTTCACTAACTGCTGCAAAGACAGAGAGAGTGTAGCTGTGTCACAGTAATAAATTGCAGGGCTCAAGGGCACCTAAGAAACAGTGTGCCTTCTGTGTGTTTGTCTATCTTTCCCACGTTACTGCTTTTCTCTGTTCTCCCCAGCACCACCTCCTCAACTGTGGCTGATTCACCTCTCCATCTGTCTGAGATCATGTCAGTATTCCGCTATTTCTCCCTTTGCTTCTTTGTGTAGCTTTTAATTTTAAGTTGATTACACTTTTAAAGACAAGCATTTAAGGCTGGGTTGCGGATTTGTGCTGCAGAGCAAGTGCAGAGCTGTTTCCAGACTGCCGCTAACCTAACAACATTCTACCTGTGCCACACAGACTCACAGTAGACAGAGCACAGCCCTTTAAACACCACTGACCAATCAGGAGTTATCCCTGTGTCATGTGCTCTTATTCTGCTGTACCTCTGTGAAGGGCCCCACTGGCTTCCCTTAATGCCTGTTTCCAAAGTCCTGTCAAATTGTCCGATACCCTTCTCTCAATCTACCTGACTTGAGAATTACACTTTTATGCAGGTAGGGTAGTATATTACCCAAAGTACCCCACCCGCAAAAATAGGTGATACCCACTCCTTGGACCCAGCTACCTGTTGGATATCCTTACCTAATTCTGTGACTCAACAACGTTGTGCTAAATAATTTTAGTACCACAGCACTCTGATTGCAGCCCATCATCAATTAAATAAAATGCTATTCTAAATACTCACTAAACTTTTTGAGTAAGTGCTGTATGCTTTTAGGTTGCAGATAAACAACAAAATATATAAAGGATGTCAGTGTATCCTGCAGTATACTTCTAGTAAATCCAGATTGTTGTGTAACATCCTATGCAATACCTGAATACAGGCATGAAGGTGTCTAGTGTGCTTACCTGGTCAATAAACATTAATGTAGTTGGGTACTACAACCGTGTAACCAGAGACCTGGACATGGGCCATGCAGTTGATGTCCTGTATTTGGACTTCAGCAAGGCCACTGACTCAGTGTTGCATGTGAGGCTGGGGGAAAACTGGAATGCATGGGTTGGGAACAAACTGGTCAATTGGATCACCAACTGGCTGAGGGGAGGCAGTAAAGGGAGGTGGTGGTGGGGAACTCAGAGTGGGATCTAAATCAGGAGATGGTTGAAAGCTTATTCAACCTGTGGGGTCAGCAGGAGATAGACCTCTTTGTCTCCCCATTTAATGCAAACAGGTTCATGGATACCCTCAATATCAGATGCCATCCATCCATTATTCAAGCCTCCTCCCCCACCTCCTCATCAGCATAATCATCATCAGCCTCTGCCTCCACAGTAGCCTCAGGCTTATATAATGATTCAGAGCCTGATTCTGGAGGCCAGGACTCAACTAGCCTCATAACCTGACGATCAGAAATCAGTGGCACCTCTACTCCTGCCACTTTTCCAACCACTAGATCAGCATCGCGTGCATTCACACCTTTCAGAGAAGGCTCTCTAGACACCTGGTCAGGATAAAACCCAGAAACTCCTCATAAAAGTGTTCAGACCCACAGCAGGCACTCTTTGGAATTTGACTCTGACTCATTCTTCAGCTCTGGTATGCATACACCTATAAAGCCTCAGCCCAAGAGTCCCCAATGTTCCTTCAGAGGACCCTTCCTTTGCAGAACTCCTCATAACTATACAAAATGCCTGTGGCTGGACTATCCAGGAATGGGATCCAAAGCGGAGAAGGTTTGCAAAGCATCTAGACACGACTGATATAGCTCCTATGCCCATAGTGCCTTGGCCAGCCCCCATGAAGACCTGACATCCACTATCTGGCAACAGCCTTCCTCCATTCTGACTGTTTCAAAAAGGCAGACAGGATATACCACCCCGTGATGGGGTCACACACTTTTCGGCCATCCTAATGCAGACTCGGTTTGTTATCAAGAATGTCATCATGTGCCCCTCTGGACCACCACCATAAAAAGCTCTACTAATGCTCCACAGGGAATGACTTTTTGTGCCCCGGACTGTCCACCACCATAACACTGCCAGCCATTGCCACCACCAGATGCAGGGAAGATGTGAGGAGGAGATGTCATCATGTGCCTCCGGACCACCACAAAAGCTCTGCTAGCCACTGCCACCAGGGAAATGACTTTGTGAGTCCCCAGACAGTCCACCACCATAAAACCACACACAGCCACTGCCACCACCAGATGCAGGAAGATGAGAGGAATGTCATCATGTGCCCTCTGACCACCACCATAAAAGTGCAGCTAGCCACCCACCAGGAAATGACTCAGTGTGCCCCCTGGACAGTCCATCACCTAAAACCACTGTTAGCCACTGCCACCACCAGAGGGAAAGATGCAGGGAATGTCACCATGCCCCTCTGGTCCACCACCATAAGTGCTGCTAACCACTGCCAGCAGGGGAATCACTTTTGAGCCCCGGACCATCATACCTAAAACCACTGTTAGCCACTGCCACCACCAGATGCAGGAGACATGAGGGAATGTCAACATGTGCCCCAGATCACCCCCAAAATCATAGCCACCGCCACACATGCAGAAAGATGGAGAATGTCATTGTGTGCTAAGATCACCACCCACCACCACATTTAATGTTTTCCATTATGTCTCCTGCCCATGCCAAGGCAGAGGGCTGGACAGAACCACATCCATCAGCCAGAGGCACAAGGCTACTACTTTCACACTTTAAAGTGAGATATGTACTAATGTTTTCCATGCTAGTCAATTTCCTTAGCTGTGTTTTGTTCCTGTTGCTTTTCTGAGCTGCAGTGTCAGCACAACAGTCAACAATTTTGTTTTTACAGGTTAAACTACTTCCTTCACTGAAATCATATATACAACATTACTGTATACAGCAACTTACAGGATATCCACTTCATTCAAGTAATATATCAATTTTATTTCATCTCTTTTTTTTTTTCATAAGAGCAACAGTGTGACAAAACTTTGACCCAGGTCACGTGACTTGACAAGATGTGGTTTAAAATGTAATTTGAGCAAGACAACCCGGACATGACACAGTGTATTGGTTACAGCCTGGTACTAAATTTATTGATGCGATGATTTGGTCTATGTACAGTGGGACAGCTTACATTCAAATCAGCATATATGATGGGGTGAAACATACAGCAAACATATAGTGTTACTGTTGCAACAGCTTAATAAGCTACATTCCCTTTTTAAAGAAACTCCAGATACTGTGGTGTCATAGTTGCATATCCAGGCCTTATTCAGCATCATGCCTCCCCTCCCTCCCGGAGCTGGAGAGACATGCAACAAGTAGTATGAATCAATGATGACCTTGAACATCATTACTGGACTGGAAATGCAGATAAATATATGAATATTAACCAAACAAAAACATAATGAGACCGAGCAATGATAATCCCCCAAAATATACCCATTCTTCACTTTTCATTGGTCGAAGTCAATTCCAGTGCCACATCATCAAACAGGAATGCACCAACAATATGTGAGTGACCTGCACACAAAAAAACAATGGCTAAGCAAGCATTATGGTATACCTAGTGCTACCACAAGAGGGGATGAGGAGCCATTACATATTAAACCCAAAATTTATTAATAATAACGCCAACTGTTCAACGATTTGCCTGAAATTTGAACACAGAATCAAGATCATGCCTTGGGATCTGCCAAGTTTTGCACCAGCAGATACGGCTGCGGAGTTATTATGTGATCTGGTGCATTCACGCTTTTTGGAATTCTACGGTCTTGCCTCAGGTCACACGTTTGCGCGACCGGTCCAAAATATCAGAACAGCAACAGGTCCCCAATGTGCTTTGAAGATTTCATGAAAAATATTAAACAGTTCAAGTTATTCAAAAACAAGTTCCCATTATGAGTCCATGGAAAAGAAAAAAAGTTCAACACTTTCGCAATGCACTTTATCACAAATGCCCTTTTACTGCTGCAAATCCGCCATTTTTTTCAGTTAGTGATCAGAAAATGCTTGGCATTTAAAATTGAGACCTCTAAACCTATTTTGTATTCACAATAGTGGACTAAGGATGGTAGACATATCTTATTTGGGGTAAACACCCAAGAAATATGCTTTAGATTGAAAAGTATTTCAAAGTAATTGACGCACTAAGTGTCACAATTTGCAGCTGCAATTCACGACTACTTGCGACACTATACCCCAAATAAAAGTAATTATTTGCAGCCAGCTGCAAACAACGGTTTGAGTTTGGGCTGACATTTGGAGGAACACACGACATCTCGATGTGCCTTCAGTTTTGCTGAAAAATTACATGGCGGCAAAGTTGGAACTCTCAAAATTGATACTTTTTTCCATAGGATAACATTACGGTTCACCATTACTGCCGTTTACCTACTGCAAATAACGGTTTAATTTTTTATTGAAATTTGCAGGAACACAGTCAACATCCCACAGGATGTCTTTCAGTGTTTGTGAAAATATTACAGGAGGCAAAGTTATGGCAGCCGAACCGTTTTTCACTAGATAACACTACGTAGCGCACCAGGGCCCGTATCTCGAAAGTGCGAGATCGGACTTTGAAAATTTTAAAGTACAATAGCCAGGAAAATGATAATACATAAGACTTAAATTTTTTTCTATGTCATACAGTTACTAAGATATAAGCAATTACTATTCCAGTCCTCATTTTGTGTTCGAGGTCATTATTTAGCATTCTCTACTCACTGTCTTTCTATACAGCTTTTGGGAAAACCAGCCTGTTTGCTTACATTACTTACCATTACCGCTTCTTGCAGTTCTGGAAAGTTCACTCACGAAAGCCACCAATGCTGTACTGCTACCTTTTTTCAATTCACGGTTGCGTTTAGATGGTTTTAACATTCTGTCTAAAGTACTGTTACTTCTGTTTCGCTTTGCCACCATGTGCATTATGATTTGCATTTGCGGGCACAATGTTACTATGTGACAAGACATCACGTGGTGGGAGCGCAGGGCCCACAGGGCCCTCCGGCCGCTGCATTACATTCACTATTTCTCATTATCATTCTCAAAAAGAAGGGAAATTAGAGGCAAAAAACTCTGTTTAATGCATCAGTTAGGGTTGTTCCACAGCGACAAAAGCGAGGAAATTCTATGTTAGGGTTGAAACCCCCTTCACCCTCCAGTCCACCCCCAACTGGAACTGGGGTGCACATTGGAGTCATCGGTCCCAACTGTCACCCCATTCTCTCGACTCCTCAGCTTTTCCACGTGCAATGGGGTGACAGTTAGGGCTGGCGGCCCCAATCCTGATTCCAGATGGGGAGTATCTGGAGGTACAAAAAGGCTTCAACCAACATCATTCTCACTTTGTCACTGTGGAACACTAACTAATGACAATAAACAGAGGATTTTTACTCTATATCATATATGTCAGTTGTCAGCCCCTCAAAAATACATATACAGTGAAGCCCACCAAAATGAAGCGCAGTGCTGCAGAATCTGCAGTGAGTTACTGCAGCAAACAATGTCTTTTCAATGGATTTAACCCTTTTGTCATGTAGTAAAACATGAACTGCACTTCATCCTGGTGGGCTTCACTGTGTGTCAGTGATATATGTATATATATATATATATATATATATATATATACACATAGTAGAAATATCAAATAAAAGAAGGAGGTAATAATCCTCTTTACAATACACTAGTTAGGCCCCATCTGAGTACTGCATGCAGTACTGGAGACAACCTTCACAAGGACATTAACAAATTGAGGCAGTCCAGAGAAGACAACAAAATGGTGCAGGGACATCAGATGACAAACGAGGACTGATTAACGGGCTCTTACTATCTTCTTACCTAGAGTCATCTATCCCTGCCATGTTGACATTATTGAGCAATTCAGTACAATTATCAGATATAAATTAAATGTAGGAAATCGATTGTTTTCCTTTAAACCACAAAGTTTTTAAGAATGATATTACTAACTCATGCCTCAGCCTGGTCCAAAGATTCCTTGCGATATTTAAAATAAGTTAACGTAGGGACTGTAGAGCACCACATACAATCTGAGGCGTTTATGTCCACAGCGGCCTTAGACTGGCCAGATGGTTGGCTCTCCTCTCTCTGGGAAGAGTTAACCTGGTTAAGATGAGCGTTCTCCACGTTTATACCTCTTCAGCTACTCAATATTTGTTTGCCAAACAGATGGTTTAAAAAAGCCCAGAGTATGATAGGTAATTTCATATGGTCAAAGCTGAGGCTAGCCATTTATAAGCTTATAGCACCCCCAAGTCTAAAAAGGTGGTTATGGCTCCCATCCCACTACATTGTGTATGCTACTGGGCCTAATAGTCGCGGCTAAATAACTTCCGGATGGACCCGAATCCCTCTGCTTATTTTCCTGCATGGCTTAAAAATAGAGCTGGAAAGATCGCTCAGCAAATATATCC
This sequence comes from Neoceratodus forsteri, assembly GCA_016271365.2. Taxonomy (NCBI): domain Eukaryota; kingdom Metazoa; phylum Chordata; order Ceratodontiformes; family Ceratodontidae; genus Neoceratodus; species Neoceratodus forsteri. The sequence continues at coordinate 1,047,702,266 of CM028133.1, read as the reverse complement.
CCTCAGCATTATTATTCCTTAATACCACTTCTATATGCAAAGGAATTAAAAGATACAATTGGAACCTCTATCAGGATCCACTGCGCAGTTGTGTAGATTTTTAAAATATAAAAACTAGTTGGATGCAGAGCAATCATTTGGAACTCCCTGCCTTTAAAATAGATAATAAAATGTTATCCCCTAGATGGTTACCCTAGATTGGGATGGAAGGGAGTCTTCATTTCTTAGGAGGTTGGTAAACCTGGTTATCAGCTGAAGATATGATGATGAAATTCAGCCTCAAGGAAGTGATCATTTAGGGTACTTCACAGAGCACCTCCTCAATAAAAGTTTGAGATGCTATCCTCTATCTTATAAATTAGTTCCTGTCTGAGTTGGGCCCGCTAACACCCCCCAGAGTATTTCTAAAATGTACAATATCTTGTATGATTGCTGCCTGATCCGTTTGGTCCACACAGGTTTGGTCTGATCTTTTTCCGCACTGGGATAGAGACTGGGCGCATATTTGGAATAACTGCCATCGCTTTGTAACCTAAGATGAGGTTATAGTTAATGCAATTTACATCCTCCGACAACATCCTATCCCCAGAAATTAGTTAAATGGGAGTAATCCCCTCCAATATATATACTAAACTATGCCCAAGCAGAAGGCTCCCTAATTCACATTTTTTGGGATTGTCCCAAGATACTATCTCTCTGGAAGGCTATAAAGGACAAAGTTGATCCACTCCTTGGGCTGAGGGATCTGTTCACCCCAGAGGTTTGTATCCTCAGGGATTATTCCCAGATTTCTGTTAACAAGTGTAAGTTTCATATTGCCTTGATTTCTATATCAGTTAAAAAACTGGTCCTTAAGTATTGGAAGAGTACTGAGCTTATTTCTTATTCTGAATGGCTAAGCGAGTTTCTATTTAATCTCCGAGGAGAAGACTATCTCGTATTAATAATAACTTTCAAATCAAATATTAACAGATTTGGGCCATGCTACATATGTTATATACTATTTAATAGTTAATTTTAGAACTACTAGCTATTATGGACTGTCACGCCTCAGGACTGTGGTGGGTGGGGGGATTGTGTTGGGGGTGGGTGGGGGGGGTGGATGGGGTCAAATAACCTGTTATGTTATATATAAATGTGTTGGATGTCTTGGCCTATCCATTGCATTTGTTAAACTTTCAATAAACTTTAAATAAAAAAAAGATTAACAGAGCTCAATATGTATACCGCCAGGCAAAGGAGGAGAGAGGTGATATAATCGAAACATTCAAACACCTTAAGAGCATTAATAAGGTGACAGAGTCTAACATGTTTCAATATAAGAAAAATGCAGGACAAGAGGACACAGCAGTGAGATTAGAGGAGGCCAATTAAGGGTAATGTGAAATTATTTTTTCAGAAAGGTGGTGGATGCATGGAACGGCCTACCTCAGGAAGTGGTGGCTATGAATACAGTGCAGGGCTTCAAACAGGCATGGGATAGGCATAAGGGAGCAATACAGATGAGTATGAATAGATAGGCCACTGACAGAGCAAAGGCCGATGGCACATTTATAAGGTAGAAAAAGAAATGGGCAGACTGGATGGGCCTTGCGGTCCTTATCTTCCATCAAATTCTATGTTTCTATGTGTGTATATATATCAACTCACCAAGGGTACTATTAATGTACACACAAAGGGCATCCTTCCTGTTGCAGTGATTTCAGCACACTTTGGGCAACCAACAGTTCTCAATGTCATCATTTGGGATGGTAAACTCAATGTTATCCCTCCTTCATACAGTTTAGCAAGACACTGTGCATCATCACATCATCATCACAGTAAGGTCAATACACAGCAGAATTACATAGTAGTCAACAGCAGCAGCAATTCCTGTTATGCTCCAGTTCACTTTGTCCAACACTGGAATTTTTCTGGACAAAAGAGAGTTGCATTTGGGGATGCACAATAATTCTGATACTGGTGTGAAAGACTCACGCATGACTAGTGCACCCTAAATTCTCAGAGACTTTTGCAAATCTTTGTGACACTACACTTCACTTTGTCAGCACTGGAGAATCTTTCTAGATACAAGACAGTTGCATTTAGGGATCCACAATAATTCTGGTGACTGTGTGTAAGTTTTCCAGTTCAATTAATAATGCACAGTACTGTAAGTGTACTCCTTCAGATTTCATTGCATGGCTTTCCTAGTTAACTCTGTCTCTTTAAGTCTTTTTAGGACTGTGGGTGGAGCCTACAGACATTCATGAGAGCTCTGTAGCCTCTGAAAAGAGTTCACAAGTAGCTTCCATTAGTCATTTGGAGTATCCTTCCAAAAGCCCAGCCAGAACTTAAACCCCTCTACTACGATCGGCATGTGGAATAACAACGCACTATTTAATTCTGCATTCTGATCGTGCACTGCACATCGCACGAGTCCTGCTCATGCAGGGACTCTTGCACATGCACAGTATTGCAGTGCTGCCATGTTGTGTATGGTACTATGCCATGCAGTGTTTTGTATCCCCCTCCCGAAGTCATGTCCATCTCAGGTCACACACTATGAGCCCACCCCAGTGTGCAGAATTTGTTTTGTTTCTTAAATTGAAAATGGTCCCGCACCGAGTTTTGTTTTCTGTGGTGCACCCTGCCCACATCATGCCTGACTTCAGGGTGCCCAATCCCCATGTCAACATTCCTACTCATACCTGGGGCCCACCCAGTGTGCTGAAATGTTCTTTTTGTCCTTTTGCTGTAAATTAGAAAATCATCCCTCGTTAGTTGCCTTTGTTTCCCTATGAAACTAAAAATGGTCTCTCATCATCGCTGTGGTCCCCTCACACCTTCCACTGTGCACGCACCTCCAACCCCTACCGTAATTACCTCACGGATGTCGGTTGCTGTTATCCTCTCTGTACTGGGACACGTCTGCACTCTTCAAAAGGCCAACCATGAACTGAAGAATTAAAGGTAAGCATGCTATACAGCCATTCAATGGGGTTTTCAACATAAGCTGATATCTCAGCCATTTTTGAATTTTTTGCCTCAAATATTGAATATAGGTTCTTGGGACACCTCATGAAAACTGTCACTGTCATTTTGTTTCTCCAGTCCTGAAAGGTGATTTTGCAGTTACTGCATGGAATGCCTTTCAGGATTGATTCACAAATGACAGTGCCATCTCATTCATGGGGTGCGATCAAAATGCCCATGTTGCAAATTGGTGAAAAAATTCAAAATGATGGCATTATGAGCATCGTTGCATAGTTTAAACACACGCCCTAATGTCACCAATTTTTAATATTTTCACTCCACATTTTAACACTGCCAATTTTTCCACACCTCCTTCAAAACAGTACAGCTGCCATTTTTGACAACCTGCCAAAAATGTGTAGTCATGCAACTATGGCATAGAATAGCGCATTTCTTCTGCGCAATCACCTTTCAGGAAAAATTGAACACACTTGACACTGGCTCTGTTCATAAAGTAGGGTTCCAGAAAAGGCCATGTTGAAAATTTGGTGCGACACCTCAAAATATGGTCAAGTTACACCTGGGCATTGATAACATACTACACATGTAGCTTGCATCACTTAGTAGCTTTTCACAGCCCTATCAGCCCTGGCTAGAGTTTGTTTTTCTGTTACAGCTTCATCTGCATTAGGGTTGCTGTAGTCCTTCAGACAGTACTAGACATTTGGTCTCCTCCACGACTCATTATATTTTGGGATTGATCAATGATTACAAAGGTTTAAATTTTTCCCTTGAATTGCAAACACAAGTCTGAGACTTAAAAAATATCATGGTACAGAGATGGTTTCTTATAGCAATATCTTCTGAAGATGGGAGTGGATTGTATTTCCCCAAGAGGATTACTATAAAAAGTAACTGCCTCATTGTCTGTGATAACTGCCTTCCCTTACCACAAAGCTGTTAAATCTTTTTAAAATATCAGAGGATCAGAGCTCTCCTCTCCTGTTGGTTGGGACCCAAACAAACAGAAATGCTTTCCTTCTACAGAAGGCAGCACAGAGAAATGAAGTACAATTGGTTATTAAACTAGATAACAAACCTTGTGCTAGGCTGTTCTTCATCAGAAAGCAGGAGAAAATGCTTCTGCGCCAGATATCTACAGCCATCAAGAAAGCATCAACAAATACAAAAATAGATTGATAAATAAAGAATAATAATATCCAACTAATTGTGTGTTGTTGGGGGGATCTGGTCAAGGAATGTAGGTATGTTTCCAGTTCCATGAAGGCAGCACCAGGGCCTATACCTATTCATTATCATGGTTACCTCTGCAATACAGCCTAGTGGAGCTGAAAGGTGGAGATTGACCCAATTTTTCCCATGTATACATTGTAGCTCAAGAATAAGCTGAAACTTGTCACTGCAACCATGAAAAAGGGAGGAAGGAGAGAGGAGATGAATGGGTGGGAAGGAACATGTGGGGCTTATAACTGACTGGGAAGGAGAGCTGCCACAGGTTTTGCAAGGACTAGCTAACAACTGCAGAGTAATGAGATCTTATTAGCAGTGTTCTTGCTATGAATTTGTCAAGGGCTCAGAGGAAAGGCAGGATCCAGCAGAAAGATCAGGCTATCAGGAACGACCATCCTCCCTCAAGACCAGCACCCAGCTGCAGACAGACTGCAAAGAAGAGCCACATGTTGCTGCATCTTTCTGGGCTAAGCACTCTGCTCCTGACAACTCTACCTGCACTACCCTTGGTATTGAAATGTCACAGAACTTAACATCTCTCAGTGTGGTGCCAGCAAATCCTAGCTCACCGCTACTGCCATTGAGGTTTTTTAGGCTTAGAAGCATGGCTTAGCATGGTATAATATGCAACAAATGCCATCCAGATAAATTAACTTTCAAACAGTGCAAAAAGAGTCTGTCTCCACAACTGTCAACAGCTATAACTGATAGAAAAAAAAATGACTTCACATGATACTACTACACACACACTCATACAAAAATAATAATATTTATAATACCAACCTAGAAATCCCACAAAAATACAGTTATGCTTGTGGTGCCAACTTTCCCAACTTTGACGAAATGCATCACACACTCAGCTCTACACAGTGCACCATGAGTTTAAAAAGCCTCGGAGCGAGAGGATGTCTTTCTGTGCAAAATGTACATATCCATGAATAGAAGACTTAATAAAATGCTACAGTTCAGGTTTTACTGCTATGACATGTATCCAGATATTGCAATACCCTAAAACCTGCATTCCAGTGCATAGCGGTATCGCGATCACTACGTTTTGTTTCAATGTCTGTGCAAACTTCTCAAAGGTGCGCGTAGTCACACCAGAACTGCCAGTATGTTCTGCAGTTCGGAATCAAGTTGCAGGCATTAAACAAAACAAAGCCGCATCGAAGAGGGAAGTTTACCAGCTTGGTGCTATCAGTGGCACACTTTTATGATTTTCTTCTTTTAAGTTCCTTTCCATGTAACCAAGGTAAATGGAAAACACCACTCAACATTCCTACTCTTTAGAACAGGCCGCCTCTGTCATTCTTCTCTTTATGTAAGGAGGTGCTTGTTGGTGCTTTGAAACTATTAATTCTGGAACCAGCAAAATGTTGATTTTGTGCAGTATATAAAACATCCTTACTGTTTAGTAAATTACATAAATATAAAACTGTTAAGATTAATTCAGAAACATTACTGTAAAGTAAGCGAAGTAATGTTTGATTAAAGGACAGGTGGACCAATCTTTTGTCAGCCCTATGCATGTTTGATCAAGGGAAAATACTGGTCAGAAGGAAATAAGGTGTTGAGTAGTGAACACCTGAGGAGTTTAACATACTACTCCCTATGAGATGTGATTTTCTTGTTGTGTTGTGCTGAAGACAAAACTATTATTTATTCTGGAATTCTCTATTTTACTTTCTTTAAGTCATATCAGTTTGCATTAATTTTCATTTACTGTTAATAAACCTCAGCAGAAGTTCTGTAAGACTGATATTCCAGTGTGTGTGTGTCCTTCTGTTATCCCTCAGCCTTCACAGTGAGTAAGCAATCTGCCCGCTAAGGCCTGCTGGAACTGTGCACCACGTGGTTTAAGCGTGGTCTCGCTCACCAGCCTGCTGGCATAAACACAGAGCCCCCTCCCAGTTGGCACATGAAGAGCTAGGGATGCCAGAGCAACCACCACTGCAAAGCCTAAGGCAGACGGCCAATGAGGTTGCGATCCAACATGCTGATGCAGTCTTGGCCCCACCTCCTCCCCCTGCAGGCTCCAAAACAAAAAGGTGGGGCCACAGGCACGGAATGCCAGACCAGGTCCGCTGGTGCACCAGGCCGCCCAACTGATCATGGTCCATATTGAGCCAGCCTCAGACGGGGACACCACCACATAGAGTGCTCAGCACCTGCCCCTGCCCAAGGGGCCCATCAACATAGCTACCCATGCAGGAAGGTAAAGGCCCACCTGGAGAGAGAGAATCGAACCATGCTGCTCTGCTCGAGGGCTGCCAAGTCCTGCCCTTACAATCCTCCCCAACAAGTGGGTGAGAGTGCACCTGCATGAGGTTGATCCACAGGGCACAATGGGACATCACCCAGTCTCTGGGCCGACACTGGAGTGGGGCCGGACTCCATTCATGGAGGCCACCTCTGATGACCAGTTCTTCCACTCCTGTACCCCTCACTGCCATTTCCACATACAGCATTCCACAGTCTCTTATGCCTCTCCCTATGAGGCCTTACCTTCCTGTGTGAGCTGTCCGGGATAGCGTGTCCTGCAGACCTTCTTGCTGGCCAGAGAGTGAGGAGCAAAAGGAGACCCTCATGGCCTGGCCTAAGAAGGCCTAGCACCTCACTTGCTGGCCACTGGCCCACCCTCTCCCTCAGGAACAGCCCCCACCCTGTCCCTTCCAACCCCTACAGGCGGTCCTGCTTGCCCCCTCCAGGTGAACACTGGGGGATGTGCTCACAGACAAAGGTCCCGCCCCCGTAGCTTCCAGTGGGCTGCTTCACAACCCATTTTCCCCACAGAGTTTCCAAAGACAAAGGAAACCCCATGGAATGGGAATGTCAGGAGCGCTGCAACACATCTCGATTTTCTCAGGGCTTTTCAGGTAAAGGTCAAAAGGCAACACCTCTCTAAATCCGTTCAGTGTTTTTTCTGTTTAGTTTATTGCATCATGTTTTATACTTTTAAACCTTATTCATTTTCAGTGGGATCTAAATATTTCACTTGTAGCTCCCATAGAGAAGAAGATAGAATTTCAGTGGATGATAAACCAGTGACTGGATATTTGACATAATACAGTAGATAGCTACTGTACTAAAGGTTTACTAAGTTTAACTTTCTACTAACACCTTTCCTCATAGTATCCATCCACTCATTTTCTGTTTTTTTCTGTTAACCTTCTGCAGTTCTTTTTAATGTAGGTTTCTCAGTTTAATAATGCACACTACTGTACCTGTACTGCCTTCCAGATTTCAATTTTATGCCTTTGCTAGTTAATCCTCTTTAAGACCTTTTTCTATACAACTATATCTGCTTACAGATGCTGTAGTCCTTCAGAGGGGTACCCAGACATTGGGTCTCCACGGTGTCTCCTTGTAAGCAGGAAGTGATCAAAGATTGCAAAGCTTTTGTCCAACCAAGGAATGCAAAAACAAGTCTGAGACTTATTGAAAATATCACAGTACAGGGATAGTTAGTTATAGCAAGAGCTTGAAAATGGCACCATATTTACTCCCACAAAAAAAAAATTGTTCTAATCTATAAAAACACAAGACTCATCACCTGTGATAAATGCTGTCCTTCTCTCAACACTGTTGAATCTGTTTAAAATAACAGAGGATGTGGGCTTAACTATGATGTTTGTAGTAGACCAAAGAAGCAGAGATGCTCAGCTGCAGAAGCAACACAGAACAAGCATTTGTCAATGCAGATGTTTGCTTGCTGGCATTGGCATTAGTAGTATGGGAGTTAGAGATGCATTATAGGAATGGCAGTGAAGTATTAATAGAAAACAACCCACCACCACCCTGCAGAGACTGACAGGCATTGGGGTGTGCCTTTGGGTCATCAGGCATAACAGCAATGCCATTCCACAACACCTACCGTGCAGACACTGACAAGTGTCATGGGTGTGCCTTAGGGTCTTTGGGCCTTATGCTCACCCCATTCCACAAGGTATAATGATGATGATGGGTGCATAGGAGAACGGTATGAACTTTGGGGCTGAAGAGTCAAGGCACTGTCACTGGCTGCAGGGTGTGGGTGGGTGTGAAATGGAATAGGCATTACAGGTGACAATCCCAGTCACATATAATGCCTGTAGTCTCACAGGGTGGGGTGTTATGTCAAACCCTAACGCCTAGGTGTTCATTGGTATTTTACTCCAAATTTTCAACAGAGGTTTTGCTGACCCCACCTCATGAACAGTGGCAATATCAATTTGTTGGCAAAAGCTGATTTGCACAGTACTCACCATCATTTGGTACCACAGATGCAAACAGACATTTCGAACAGGTTATGAAAATGACAGTGTACTGTTCATGAGGTATAAAATGTGTCCAAGAAAATCTGGGTAAATATATAACTAGTGAAGTCACAAACGTATGCGTGAAACAACGCACTTAGCAATTCGTAATGTAATTAGTTTGGGGATTATTTACAAGATTGTCATCACATGCATTTGGGACCCCAATCAAAACACAGTGTCATCATGATTTTTCTTAATCTGTTCCAAACACTGATTTCCCACAGCGACCACGCATTTCTGTGCCATAGAAGCAAAACACATTTTGGCTAGGGTATGAAAAATGATAGCTGTACTGTTCATAAGGGTGGAAATGCCGCGTAGAAAATCTGACTGAAAATATTAAGAATTCATGAACTTACGAGGATGTGGAAACTGCTCAATGCACGTTTGTAACACAGTCATTTATGGACTTTGTCACCAAATTTTCAAACATAGCCATTTAAAGACTTCGGCTCATGAACAGTGTCACTGTGATTTTCTTAATCTGTCTGAACAATGATTTACACAAACACCACCATTACGGCTACATGCACAAAAACACATTTTGGGCAAGATATGAAAAATGACAACTGTACTGCTCATAAGGAGGTCTGGTAAATGGCAATGTTAATCTGGGTAAATATTACAAATTCACGAAGTTACGAGCATGCATAGGAACTGCATATGCGCTAAATAAAACAGTCATTTGAAGAATTTTTCTGCAAGTAGAATACGAAGATGGGACAGGAATCAGGGGTTGAGGAACAGTGGGCAGTGTAAAAGGGATTAGAAAGAACAACAGAATTATGCATTAAGCAGGTTATGAGGAAAAGAAGAGGAGACCATTTGTTTTCCAAGAGGTAGCAAAGAAGAGAAAGCCAAAAGATTGCATTCAGGCAATACAAAAAGACACAGGCAGAAGGGGATAGGAGAAGTACAGGAGAAACAAAAGAGGCAGGGAAGTCAGTAAGGAAGCAAAGCTCAGACAGAAGAACACATTACCAAAATCAGTGGTAAAGGGGTCAAAACCTTTTACAGGTACATAAGTGAAAAAAAGAAAGACAAGGGAGGATAGTGAGACTGAAGGGGGAGAATGGGAGCCGTGGAGGATGACAACAGTAAAGCTGACATATTGAACAGTATTTCTGCTCAGTCTTTACTAAGGAAGAGGGGTGGGCAATGGGTCCAGCGAGCACAAGGAGGAGAATGGCAGAAGTGACAAGTCCTTACAACAGAAAATCCCAAAGGAACTGGGCAAGAAGAGCTGATAAAGCAATGGGGACCAGATGGGGTGCACCCAAGTCGTCAAAGAACTAAGAGAAGTGGTGGCTGAACCTCTGGCTATCCTGTCAGCCAATCACTGGAAACAGAGGAAGGTACCCAAAGACTGGAGGACAGCAGATGTAGTCCCCTTATACAAAAGTGGGAACAAGAGGAAGCAGGATCTACAGACCAGTCAGCCTCACCTCGGTAGTAGAGAAAGATCATGGAAGCACTACTGAAGGAGAGATTGGTGGACATCTGGTTGTCAATGGACTACAGGACCCAAGGCAGCATGGTTTCACGGGGGTCATGTCAGACCAACCTCATTGAATTTTTGACTGGGTGACTGGGAGGTGGATCAGGGGGCAGTGGACATGGCCTATCTGGACTCAGCAAGGCCTTTGACACTATGACATAGAAGACTATTACACAAACTGGGAATAGGGTGTGGGCAGGACAGTAGTGTGGTGGGTAGGTAACTCGGCTGGGTGGCAGGACACAGAGAGGTGGTGGTAAATGGCTGTCTCACTCCACAGAGGAAGGGTGACCAGTGAGGGTACCACAGGGATCAGTGTAGGAGCGGTCCTATTCAACATCTTCATCAGTGACATTGCACAGGATCTAGAAGGCAGAATTTCACTGTTAGCTGATGACACAAAGCTCTGTAACAGAGTAGACACACCAGAGGGTGTAGACAGAATGAGAAGGGACCTGCAGAAACTTGAAGAATGGTCAAGGGTTTGGCAGTTGAAATTCAATGCAAAGAAGTGCAAGATAATGCATATGGGGCACAAAACCCTGGCACAATATATCAGTTGGGGGTGAGGATATAGCATACACCAAGCAGGAAGGGATCTTGGAGTTGTCATCTCTGATGACCTCAAAGTAGGGAAACAGTGTGACAAGGCATCAGGTAAAGCAAATAGGATGCTGGATGTATAGGCAGGGGCATCACCAAGCAGGAAAAAGGGAGGTCATAATTCACTATACAAGACACTAGTGAGGCCCCACCTGGAGTACAGTGTACAGTTCTGGAGACCATACCTACGTAAGGATATAGACAGGGTGAGAAGGTTCAGAGGAGGGCAACAAAGATGGTGCATGGGTTGCATCACAAGTCCCTATGAAGACAGGTTGAAGGAACTGAACATGTACTCCCTGGAGGAGAGAGGAGAGAAGGATATGAGAGACATACAAGTATCTTACAGGGAGGAACAGGGTGCAGGAAAACACTATTTTAAGCGAAAAAGATGTTTCAGGACTAGAGGCATGGGATGAAGTTGGAGGGGACGATTCAGAGGAAACATGAGAAAGAATTTCATCAGAACGGGTGGTGGACAGTGGAACACCCTGCCAGAGGAAGTGGTGGGGCTGGAAACAATCAGGATTTAAGAATGCATGGGATAGACATAAAGGAATTCTAGAGGTCAGGGGTAAGGGAAATAGACTTCTAGGAAAACAAACTGAACTTACAAGCTCAAATGGGCAGACTAGGTGGGCCATAGGCCCTTATCTGCCGACACTGTCTATGTATCTATGTATGTATGTATCTATGTACCAAATTTTCGACATAGGGTTCTGGGGGTCTACCTCATGAACTGTGACACTGTCATTTCATTACTCATCCCAAAAGGTGGTTCCATGCAGTGATTGTGAAATCACCTTTCATGACTGAATAACAAAATGACAGTGACTGAGATCATGAGGTGGGGCCCAAGAACCATAGGAAATTTGGTAAATAATTCACCAAATGGCGAGATATGCACCAAAGTTGAAAAAAACATTTATCCCATTATACAGCTTACGGCATTTCTTCAGTTCACGGTCGGCTTTGAAGAGTGCAGGCATGTTCCCGTCCACTGAAGATCATGGCTGGGCTCCTGAGGTAAAGTATGGGGTAGGGGTGGGGAGGTGGGTGCGCAGAGGGTGGGCGCATGTTGGGGAGGGGAAGAGTCAAGGAGGACCTTTTTTGTTCAGAGTGTTTTTTAGAGATGATGGGCTTTTGCCATGCTGGGGTGGGGTCCCAGTGTGGCAGCTAGAATTTTTGGGGGGCAATGGAGCCAATGAGGATTAGGCACCCCATTCCTTCGGATGGTTACCACGCTGGGGTGAGCTCCCAGTGTGGCAATTGGAAGTTGGCTTTTTTTAGGGGTGGGTACAGTGCTGCGGCGAGAGTTGGGTACCCCCATCGCCATACAGAATTTTTGCCACGCTGGGTGGGCTCCCAGCGTGGCTTCAGGATGAAGTCTGTTTGGGGGGCAGTGGAGTCAATGGGGATTGGGCACCCCTTGACCATACAGTGTGCGTGGGGGCATTGAGCACGCTGGGGTGGGCTCTCAGCATGCTACATAGGGTGTTAGTGGGGGCATGAACTGTCTATGACAGTGTCTATGTCTATGGCTCCATTTGGGCCCACTCCTTTTTAATATTTACATGAATAATCTTCCAGATCTGCTTGTGAACAGTGAGGTTTGACTGTATGTGGATGATACAGTATTGGTACCCTCTGCATACCTCCACATGCTGTCAAACCGGACTAAACCACAGACTACGGTTGAACCTTAATATGATGGAAAGATGGTTTGTTATTTCGGGCCTTCTGTTAAATAATAAATAAAACTACAACAAAAACAAAAACACAGCTTTAATCAAGGAACAAACAAAAATAAGAATCTGGTTTTAGACCTTGTGTTTGAAAATGAACAAAAAAGTGAAAAAAACGAATAGTTATAAATACTTGGGTGCTTTGAGAGACAGCAAATTGTCTTTTGTTGAGCATATTAACATATTGGTCAAAAAAACTAACCAAAAATTAGGCTCTCTCCATAGAGTGGACCCTTGTTTGACGAATGACTCAAGAGTCAAAACTGTCCTTCTGCACAAGAGCAGCAGGGAGGAGGAGGCTGGCAAGGTCAAGGTTAGGAATTTTATTTCCTAGGCTCCTTACATTGGCACACATGACTCTCCACTCCCTTTGGCTCTCCCTGCCTATACTTTGCCTCCCACTCCAGAGTTCATCCTTCACTCGTCCACTGTCCTGGTGCTGTCCTCTCCTTTTTTAATCTGTCTATGTCCACCATTTTTTAATTTTTTCACAGCCTCAGAACCACCTCCAGACCATACACCCACCTTGCCCTAGGCCCCTCTACCCCAGGGAAATGTATTTCCTTCAACTTCTCTCCGATGTTCCATTTTCTGGAGAGGCATTCACTGCCTTCCTCTTTATTTCTGTCCCCTTAGCTAATTTAAATACCTATTGAGTAGTATTTAAATCTTCCACCCAGGACTGCCATTCCCCAGTATGGATGAGGCCATCTCCCTTGTACATGCCTTTATCTGCTCAGGTTGGATCCCAGTCCCCAATGTAGCCAAACTCTTCTTCCTCACAGCAGGCCTTCAATCAGGTGTGATGTTCCCCTGCTTCTCCCTAACCATAACACAGGTAGCACCTCAGTGAAGGCCATCATGCAAGAAATCTGCTTCAGGCCACTCCCCAAACCTAATCTGCACTGCTCCTGCTGTGTCCCTTGTCAGGTCATTACTCCCTAAATGGACAATAACATCCAGGTCCTCCTCTTGCTCCTAGGAATTGGCTCCCCATCCCTTTGTGCTGAGGCAGAAGATAGGCACCTTACCTCCCCATCTGCATTCCATCCCATCCTGTTCTCAAAGATACCACCCTAACAACTCAGGCCCCCACCAGATATTGCTTCCCTCTTCTGCTGGGGTCCTCTGTCCTCCATCTTGGGGTCTCCCTTTGGAGGTCCCTCCATCCTCACATGCCACTACCATGGTAGTTCCATCCTGCCAGTGCAGCAAAAGAGTTGTGGAGGTGAAGAATGTATTTCCAATCCCCCCATGCTCCCTGGCTCCTAGTTTGTTTAGTGTTTTCATGAATGATCTAACTGATATTTTGCATAGGTCTGAATCCTGCATTATCACATACGTGAGTGATATTGCTTTGTACAGAATGGTATCTAATGTCTTGCCATGTATGTGCCTTACATCAGGAATATATCCTTATTTTTGCAGTAAGCAAGGACTCTGGTATTTATTACCACCTTCACTGGAAGGATAGTAGTTCTCCTAGCTCTGGAGTGAGTGGTGTTTTTTTTGTTTTTGATTAAAACCAAGTATATGCTGCTGCACTTTGGAACAAACAAAATTAAAGGCTTTACTCCCTCTGTCTTAATTCAAGATTTTGTGGCACCTTTGGTGAGAGAGTGGGCAGTTTCAAGTATCTCGATTTTGCTGTAGACCAGACAGACTCTCCATTTAAGAACATTTCTCCATACTGGTAAAGTCGTACAGACTCACCTCTATCAGCGTTTATGTAAAATATTGTTTGTGCACTCACTCTAAGATAGTCTTGGCTCAGTCCCTACTACTGTCATTAGTGGTCTGTGGGCTTCCAGTCTGTGCCACTGCTAATGTCACTGACTTGCAGAGATAACATTCTATACAATTACATATGCAGATTTGCTGCCTCCAGGGTCCAGCCCCGGGTTTTCTCATCTTTGCACTCTTTACAAACACCTTGGTTGGCCTTCTTTTGAGTCATGCATTGTTTATTTTACCCTCATCAGTGTTAGCTATTTCCTAAAAGGCTGGATTCGGAGCTTTTTGTATGTTTTGGATGATGCTAGCCCACTGCTAGCTCCTGAGTATAGATCTAAAGATACTCATTTATAAGACCCCCACTTTTCCAGTTCTCCGGTGACAATGTTCTTTATTTATAAAGCCATTACATTCTGTAATACTTTACCTGCTGCATTACACTCTACTGATTTGCAGTATACATTTAAACAATGCTAAAAAAATATATTTATGGACTTGTTTATGTGCAAATGTAATATTACGGATTACTGTGTACACAGATGTACTGCATAGTTATTCTGTATTTTTGCTCTTGTTTACATCTCAGGCCCCACTTGAAAATGGGCTTTTAACGATCTTGGGTCCTTTCGGTTAACAAATTACAAATAAACAATAAAAATAAATCATTTCATCTTCATTCAAGGATATTGGTCTATTGTTATCTCATTCTGGCTGTCACTCATGAGATATGAACAGACCAATACCCTCTTATGAAGATAAAATTAATATCTTAAATCAGGCCTTGTTCTAGCCCTTATCTCTCCTTTTATGATAACATCAATTACGGCAGAGTTGGCCAGCTCTGACACTATATAGGCCAACTAGCCTGCTATACAATAGAGGTGTGCAAGCCAGGAATGTTTTGACTCTACAAGTCAAAGCACATGCCAAGCCATGCCTTTTGCAGGTTGCCCTCTACATTACTGAAAGTGTGCCTAATGACCTGCACGAACAGAGTTTATTTCAAATGATTTACCAGGAAAAACATACCAAGCTGAAATAGTTCATTTCCAGATGCGTTGGGGGAGGGGAAGAGAGCAGAGCACAACAATAAGTTCAATAAGTTAGAGCAAACAGGTTGCAATATGCAAAACAGTACAAATTAATAGCAACAAAACCATACAATAACGAGCAGGTGGGGGTAAAACTGCAGTGAGAACAAGACACTAGGAAGCTGTACATTTTAGTCACTGTGCTAACCACTATGAATGAAAAATGCTTGCTTTTTAATAACTGCTTAGCTTGCCCTTTGCCTTCAGTTGCTTATAGAGACTGAGCCAAGCTGGGCAGTAGGCATGAGCCATGCTCGAGCCTGTTCTCTTACCAACCTCTACAATGGCATGACTCAGTGGTAAACACTAAGAGGTAGTATTCAGAAGGTATAAGGAGATGCAGAGGAAGAGGATACAGAAGTGCACCATGGGAAACATGGGAAAGCAAGGAGGGCAGTAAAGAGTTCAAGGGTGCAAACAGAAGACAGAATAGCCCAGGCAGTAATGAAAGGGGAAAAGACGTTTTTAGTCATGTAAACACAAAAGAAATACCAGGGTGGGATTACAGAGTTAAAGGGACTGGGCAGAGTAGGACAAGAAAAGGCACACATCTGAACAACAATTTTTGTTCCATGTTCACAGTGGAAGGAGAAGGGGAGGATCCACAAAAAAATAACAGCAGCATTGAAGGGAGGTGGACACTAGTCCATTTTCAAAAGAAAGAGTCCTGAATGGGCTCGCTAATGTGAAAGTGAGCAAAGCAATGGGGCCAGACAGGGTGCATCCTAGGGTATTGAGGGAATTATGGGAAATACTAACTGCAGTTCTGACAGTCTTTTTTAACAGCTGATTGGAAACAGGCATGGTTCTGGAGGACTGGAGAAGGGCGGATGTAGTCCCACTATACAAAAGTGGTAGCAAGGAAGAGGCTGGCACTTGTTGGCCAGTCAGCCTGACATTGGTGGTGGAAAACTTAATAGAATCACTGCTGAAGGAATGAACTGTGGAATATCTTGAATCCAGTAGGTTGAAGGACCCAAGACAGTATGGATTCATGGAGGGGGTAGGTCATGTCAAAAAAAAAAAAAACCACAGAATAAAACAGCAAGTCATGATCGGCAGTGGATACAGCATATGTAAGTGCCAGCCAGAGTTATAAAAAAATGCATGATTCAGATACTTTACAAAGAGTATTCCAAATGAACTACATGTTTAGAGCTACTGGCACTGTACACACAACATATTGTTCAGGGAAAAGTAAGGAGCTGAGACCACTTACAAAGATGCTCCGATTCACATCAGTTTATTTAGCATTTTTGGCCAGGAAAGGTACATTACGTTAAAGTCCGTTTCTAGAAGTGGCACAGGAGCACAGTGAGGGTAAGTGAATTAGTCAGGGACACACTGCAGAATACCAGTGGCAGCTGTAAGACTGAAACCCACCCAAGTCTGTTGGGCCTCCAGCTTCAGAGTCCGCTGCTCTCAGGGTATACAGCCTCCCAAGTAATAACAATTAGAATCAATTAGCATACTGTGTTTGGTAAAAAGTAATACTGGATAGCAATTTTCCCAAAAGCTTGGTTGATGTCTGAGTCAGAGCTCACTTGGGGTCCGTCACGTTCAGTAACAGTCACCTCCTAGCTTAACCACTCTGCTGAGTAGTATTAAATCACGAGAGAGGGGAGGGAGGGAAAGGGAGGGAGAGAGGAAAAGAGAGAGGGAGAACACTTTTGACAAGGAGAGGGGAATGTTGGCTTAACCTGCATGTCACAGCATTGATGGTGAACATGAGCTTTGGAAAGAAGGTACAGTGGCAGGATAGCAAGTTGTTTCAGGGTAGATGCTGGGGTCACTTTGTTGTGCTAGGTGGGAACAAATGCTGCTGCTGCGGACTTTCTTCTGGGTCACTTGTAGCAATTTGCATTACAGTACATGAGAGAACAGTCCCCCACCTCTTCAGTGAAGTCTGTTTTATTCCCAACAAAAGCCACATGATAGTTTCTGAGCTCAGGATAGTAGACACACAGCTTAAATAATCAAGTAGTTGCCGATCTGTGATTTTAGTGTACAGACTGGCACGAACCTGCGTGTTGTTGCCAAGATATAAAAGCACAAGCGGAAACCCAGTAAAACTGTCTAGAAAAAAATAATGATAAAACGAAAAGCAAATTCTCCTTTCTCCCCATTGCCGTTCTTTTCTACTAGTCTTTTAAAAATGTTCATATCATTGAGTTGTGAAGGGCGCTGCCTTTAAGAAAGGCTTCTTAAATGCCTTTTCCACTTATTTCATGCAGCTGACTACTACCACTATTTGCTGGACTTGATTAAACCCCTGTATAAAATGTATTACCTACATTCCCTTCAAAAAATGTCAGTGCCTTCTGCTCTCTGAGATGCAGATGAACATGAGCTTTGGAAAGAAGGTACAGTGGTAGGATAGCAAGCTGTTTCAAGGTAGACGCTGGGGTCACTTTGTTGCGCTACCTGTGAACAAACTCTGCTGCTGCGGACTTTCTCCTGGGTCGCTTGTAACAATTTGCATTACAGTACATGAGAGAACTGTCCCCCACCTCCTCAGTGAAGTCTGTTTTATTCCCAACAAAAGCCACACAATAGTTTCTGAGCTCAGGATAGTAGACACGCAGCTTAAATAATCAAGTAGTTGCTGATCTATGTGATTTTAGGGTACAGACCGGCACGAACCTGCGCGTTGTTGCCAAGATATAAAAGCACAAGGGGAAACCCAGTAAAACTGTCTAGAAAAACATTATGATAAAATGAAAAGCAAATTCTCTTTTCTCCCCCTTGCTGTTCTTCGCTACTAGTCTTTTAAAAAATGTTCATATCATCGAGTTGTGAACGGCGCTGCCTTTAATAAAGGCTTCTTAGTATTCCAAATGAACTACAAGTTTAGAGCTACTGGCACTGTACACACAACATGTTGTTTAGGGAAAAGTAAGGAGTTGAGACCACTTACAAAGATGTTCCGATTCACATCAGTTTATTAAGCATTTTTAGCCAGGAAAGGTACACTGTGTTAAAGTCCATTTCTAGGAGTGGCACAGGAGCACAGTGAGGGTGAGTGAATTAGTCAGGGATACACTGCAGAATACCAGTGGCAGCTGTAAGACTGAAACCACCCAAGTCTGCTGGGTCTCAGCTTCAGAGTCACTGCTCTCAGGGTATACAGCCTCCCAAGTAATAACAATTAGAATCAATTCATACTGCGTTTGGTAAAAAGTAATACTGGATAGAATTTTCCCAAAAGCTTGGTTGATGTCTGAGTCAGAGCCCACTTGAGTCCGTCACGTTCGGTAACAGTCACCTCCTAGCTTTAACTACTCTGCTGGAAGTGGTATTAAATCACAGAGGACACTTCTGACAAGAGAGGGAATGCTGGCTTAACCTGCATGTCACAGCATTGATGGTGAACATGAGCTTTGGAAAGAAGATACAGTGGAAGGATAGCAAGTTGTTTCAAAGGTAGAGCTGGGGTCACTTTGTTGTACTACCTGTGAACAAGCGCTGCTGCAGACTTTCTTCGGGTTGCTTGTAGCAATTTGCATTACAAATAGTAGACACGCAGCTTAAATAATCAAGTAGTTGCCGATCTATGTGATTTTAGTGTACAAACTGGCACGGATCTGCGCGTTGTTGCCGAGATATAAAAGCACAAGGGGAAACCCAGTAAAACTGTCTAGAAAAAAAATAATGACAAAATGAAAAGCAAAATCTCTTTCCCCCCCTTGCCGTTCTTTTCTACTAGTCTTTTAAAAATGTTCATATCATTGAGTTGTGAACGGTGCTGCCTTTAATAAAGGCTTCTTAAATGCCCTTAGACTTATTTCAACATTTCAGCCTCTTAAAGTGAGCTTTAAAGAAATTCAACTTAGTGGAGATAGGTTTCACTCATCGGTGTTCCTTTGGAGGCACCCTAGCTCATAACCTTGTGCATCAGTGCATTTTTCATTTCTGTCTCTTCAGATTGCATTAGGGGGCTGGGCTCACTTGTTTGGCTGGCAGCTCTGCCCTGCTATAATGTAACATCAAGGTATTAGCTCAACTCATCAAAAGTAAAACTTTCAAAGGAGCTCAGACACAGACTGCTTTCCTGGTTCGTTTTCTTTTCTATTTGTATAAGAGTCTGCTTATAACTGTTAAGCTGTTAAGTGCATAATGCCAGTGGATGTAAAGTTCATTCAGTTAAAGTTTTGCATGTCGGCATTCTGTGTGAAAATGTAGGAGGTAACTATCTGAGTTGAAGATTATTGTGGGGGGAGGGGAGAGAGCACTTCAGTTATCTGATCGTGCTCACTGAAGCGGCTCTCTCCCTTTCAACTGTACAGCACTGCATTTTCAGCTGCTGTCATAGACAGCTGCAGCATTCATTGGCAAACTGTGGCCCTGCCTGCAAACACAGTGAAGGAATTGGAAGACAGGGTGCCACACCTCCAGAAACTCAGATGATGGCACTATGTTTCTTGCACATGCGTGCAAGCAAACATAAAAAGGAATACAAAATGGTTATTAAAGCAAATATCTAACCTTGTGTGGCTATCTATCATCAGACTGCAGGACGAACTGCATCTCTGCCAAGATATTTACAGGCATCAGAAAAAAACCCACATAAATAAATTAATAAATAAAATAAAAATTAATAATATCCAACTAATTGGGTTGTTGGAGGGGGGTTCTAGTCAATGATGTGGGTATATTTCTCGGTCCATGAAGGCAGCAGCAGAGGGCTAACCTATTCATTGTCATGGTTACCTCTGACAAAACAGCCTAATGTGGGCTAGCAGAGGAGAGTTGGAACCATTTTTTCCAGGTGTACATTGTAGCCCCAGAATAACCTGACACTTGCCAGTTGGGTGAGCTGCCTGTAAGCATGAAAGAGGAGGAAAGGAATAGAGAAAAGAGAGAGAATGGTTGTGGATAGGCACATGGGGACTTATAACTGACTAGGAGAAGAGCTGTCAAAGATTATGCAACAGGACTACTTTCATAAGCTGCAGAGAAAGGAGATCAGATTAGCAGTGTTCTTGCTATGAATTTATCCAAGATCAACTCATGTAATGAGGTCTCCAGCAGCAATTTTAAGCTATCAGAGACCATCCATCCTTCCTCCAGCCTGCCACCCAGCTGTACACAGATGCAGAACTGAGAGCCACATCTTGATGCATCTTTATGTGTTCAGCACTCTCTGCTCCTGACAGCCTCTCATACCTGTCTCCTTGGTCTTAAATGTCACTGAACTTAACTTCTGTCAGTGCGGTTTCAGCAAAACATAGCTCACCCTCACTACTGACATTAACAATTTTTTCAAGGCTTTCAAGATCATGGCTCAGCACATGGCACAATTTGCAACAAAATGCCATCCAGATAAAGTATGCTTTCAGACAGTGCAAAAGAGGCTTGTCTCCTCAGCTGTCTGCCAGTTATAACTGATAGAAAAAAAGGACTTCACATGATAGCACTGCTACACACTCATACAACATTATAATAACACAAATAATAATATTAATACTAATTATTATAACACCAGCTTCAGAAATCCTTTACAAATGCTGGTTCTACTTATTGGTAATGGCTTTTCCAAACTCTGCTAACATCATGACATTATGAGTGCAGTGATGTCACAGTTTTAGTCTGCTGTGGCTGAGCTCAAGTGGTTCCCACTAAAAAAGAATTACTTATTAAAAATGAAAAAAAACTCCATGTAATAAAAGCTACTCTGAGTGTGTTTAGAAAAGGATGCTGTACTAATCAAACTGACTAATAACAATATCAGGCACAACTGCTCACATTAGGGAATAGGTGTTTGCCCTTGATCTCTAAACATTTGCTGAAATCTAAACATCGTGTGATAATAGAACTCTGTGGGTAGGGAACTGGCCGTTAATACTGCCACATAGCCTGTTTTCCCACAGTGATCTGCAGACATGAAAACCCAGTCTAATGGGGACGTCTGGGAGGGCTGCTGCATGTCTTGATTTTCCGCAGTGCTTTGCAGGTAAAGATCAATGGCAACACTTACTCTCTAAACCCATTCAGTGTTTTTTTTTCTGTTTTGTTTATTACAACATGTTTTTATACTTATGAAATCTATTCATTTTCAGTGGGATCTCGTATTCCACTTGTAGCTCCTACAAAGAAGAAAGATAGAATTTCAGTGGATGATAAACTAGTGACTGGATATTTGACATAATACAGTAGATACCTGCTGTGTTAAAGGTTTGCTAAGTTTAACTTTCTGCTATGCACCTTTCCCTCTTAATATCCATCCTCTTTTTCTATTTTTTTTCCTGTTAACCTTCTGCAGATCTTTTTGATGGAGGCTTTCCAGTTTAATTAATAATGCACACTACTGTACATGTATTGCCTTCCAGATTTCATTTTATGCCTTTCCTAGTTAATCCTCTCTCTTTAAGACCTATTTTCTGTGACAACTTCTATATCTGCTTTACAGTTGCTATAGTCCTTCAGAGGGAGTACCAGGCATTTGGTCTCCCTCAGTGACTCCTTATACTTGGGGAGTGACCAATAATTGCAAAGCTTTTTATCCAACGTAGGAATGCAAAAACAAGTCTGAGACTTATTGATAATATCACAGTAGAGGGATAGTTCATTATAGCAAAAGATTCTGAAAACAGGACTGTATTTCATCCCCCCACCCAAACAAAATTGCTCTTTCTCTATAAAAAAAACACATGACTCATCAACTGTGATAAATGCTGTCCTTCCTACAACACCTGCTGAATCTGTTTAAAATATTAGAGGATGTGGGCTTAGCTATGATATTTGTGGTAGACCAAAGAAACAGATGCTATCCAGCTGCAGAAGGCAACACGGAAAAAGGAATACTAAATGGTTACTAAAGCAAATATCTAACCTTATGCTGGGCTATCATCAGACAGTGGGAGGAACCGTATCTGCTGCCAATATATTGACAGACATCAGAAAAAAATAAAGATATAATACATTAATAAATAAAACACAAAATAATAATATCCAATTAAATGTGTTGCTGGGGGGTGGGGCGGATCTGGTCAATAAAGTGGGTATGTTTCCAAGTCCATGAAGGCAGCACCAGAGGACTATACCTATTCATTGTCATGGTTACCTCTGACAAAAGAGCCTAATGTGGGCTAGCAGAGGAGAGTTGGAACCATTTTTTCCAGGTGTACATTGTAGCCCCAGAATAACCTGACACTTGTCAGCTGAGTGAGCTCACTGCAAGCATGAAAGGAAAGAAAGAGAGAGATGGGTTGTGGATAGGAGCATGAAGGTTTATAACTGACTGGGAGAAGAGCTGCCAAGGTTATGCAGCAGGACTACTTTCATGAGCTGCAGAGAAAGGAGAACTGATTAGCAGTGTTCTTGCTATCAATTTGTCTAAGATCTCCTCTGTGATGGGGACTCAGCAGGAAGTTCAAGCTATCAGAGGCCATCCATCCTCCCTCCTTCCTGCCACCCAACTGCACACAGACTGCGAACTGAAAGCCACATGCTGATGCATCTTTCTGTGCTCAGCACCCTCTGCTCCTGACAGCCTCATACCTGTCTCCTTGGTACTAAATGTCACCAAAGTTGACTTCTGTCAGTGCGGTGTCAGCAAAACATAGCTCACCCCACTACTAACATTGACAATTTTTCTTTCAGGCTTTCAGAATCATGGCTGAGCACGACAATTTGCAACAAAATGTCATCCAGGTCAAGTATGCATTCAGAGAGTGCAAAAAAAGGCTTGTCTCCACAGCTGTCTGCTAGTTATAACTGATAGAAAAGAATTACTTCACTTAATAGCACTACATATACTCATACACAATTATAATGACACTAATAATAACAATACTTATAATACTTGCTTCAGAAATCCCCTAAAATGATGGATCTGCTTATTGTTAATGGCTTTTCCAAACTCTAACATCATGACATTATAAGTGCAGTGATGTCAAATCTTTAGTCTGCTGTGGCAGACCTAAAGTGATTCCCTAAGAAAAATTTACTTATTAAAAGTGTAAAGAAACTCCATGAAATAAAAATTTGACTGAGTGTGTTTAGAAAGGGTCCTGTATTAATCAAACTGATAAAGAACTACATCAGGCATAATTGCTCACACTAGGGAATAGGTGTTTGCCCTTGATCTGTAAGCATTCACCTGAGTCTAAACATTGTGTGATAAAGAGAACTCTGTGGGTAGGAATTGGCCATTAATGTTGCCACATAGCCTATTTTACTGCAGACCAACACAGATGTGAAAACCCAGTCTAATGGGAATGTCTCGGAGGCTGCAGCATGTCTCAATTTTCTGCAGTGCTCTGCAAGTAAAGATCAATGGCGACCTTTGAACAGTATGGTTCACAATAAACACAGCTGTGAGGTCAAGCCATACAAAGGCAAAAGTACTGGACTTCAGGAGGCTGACTTGCCAAAATGGGTGAGTGCCTAAGGAATGCACTAGCAAATGGGCAGGAAGGAGAGTGGAAGAACAATGGGGAATAATAAAACTGCCATCACAGAGGTAACAAGCCTTTGTGTGAAGCAAATAAACAAAACAAAACGATGTAAGAAACCACTATGGTTCTCAAGGAGGTGCAGTGAAGGTTCAAGAGAAAAAGCATTCAGGAAGTACAAGGAATCACAGAAGGAGCAGGACAGAGAATTGTATCAGTTAAAGCAAAAGAAGCTGGGAAGGCAGTCAGAACAGCAAAGGCCCAAACCGAGGAAAAGATAGCCAACTCAGTTAAGAACGGGATACAACCTTTTATAGGTACATCAGGGAGCGAAGGAAGACCAAGGGAGGATAGTGAGGCTTAATAAATGGGAGGGTGGTGGGCAGTGGGTGACGGTGAAAAGGCAGAGATACTAAACAAATATTTTTTCTCAGTATTTACAAATTAAGAGGGGGAGGTACCTAAACCAAATAATAGAAACACTCTGGATACAGAAGTTGATACCAGCCCATTTACAGAAGAAAGGGTTCTGAAAGAATTCTTAAAACTGAAGGTGGACAAAGCAATGGGGCCTGATGGGATTCATCCCAGAATTCTATAAGAACTAAGGGTAGAACTAGTGACACCACTGACTACCCTCTTTAACAAATCATGGGAGGATGGGGTGGTACCTGAGGACTGGAGGAGGAGATGTGATTCCACTTCACAAAAGTGGAAGCAGGGCAGAAGCGGGAAACTATAGACCTGTTAGTTTAACCTCAGTGATAGGGAAAATGATGGAATCACTTCTGAAGGAAAGAATGGTCAGTACCTAGAGGCCAGAGGGCACAAGACCCAAGGCAGCAAGGATTCACAGTTGGAAGGTCATGCCAGATGAATCTAATAGATTTCTTTGACTAGGTGACCAAAGTAGTAGATCAGGAAGGGGCTGTGAACATGGCCTACCTAGACTTTAGCAAGGTATTTGACACAGTCCCACACAAAAGATTAATATACAAGTTAGCTAGCCTGGGAGTGGGTCACAAGATGATAGCCTGGGTAAAGAATTGGCTGGAGAATAGAACACAAAAGGTAATAGTAAATGGAGTCCACTCTGAAGAAAGGGGTGTTACTAGTGGGGTACCGCAGGGTTCAGTATTAGGACCAGTCCTCTTCAATGTCTTTATAAGTGACATTGCAGAGGGACTGGAAGGAAAAGTATGCCTCTTTGCAGATGACACAAAGATCTGCAACAGAGTTGATGCACAAGGTGGGGTGGAAAGGATAAGAAGGGACTTGGCAAGGTTAGAAGAATGGTCAAATGTATGGCAGCTTAGATTCAGTGCTAAAGTGCAAGGTAATGCACCTGGGAAACAAAACCCAGGGAAGAGTATACAGTGGTGGGTGAGATACTAACAACAACAAAAACGGAAAGGGACCTAGGGGTAGTCATATCAGCTGACCTAAAGTTGGGCAAGCAATGTGAGAGGGCAGTAAGGAGGGCTGGGGGGATACTGGGATGCACAGGAGAGGCATCACCAGTTGAAAACAGGAAGTTGTTATCCCTCTGTACAGACAGCTGGTGAGACCCATCTGGAGTACTGTGTGCAGTTCTGGAGACCCAATCTCCGCAAAGACATAGACAGAATGGAAGCTGTCCAGAGGAGGGCAACTAAAATGGTGCAGGGTCTGCACCAGAAGACGTATAAAGAGAGACTTAAGGAGCTTAATATGTATAGCCTCAAGGAAAGGAGGGAGAGGAGGGGCATGATAGAAACTTTCAAGTACCTCAAGGGAATCAACAAAGTCTAAGAGGGTAGCATCTTTCAGAAAAAGAGGTGTGCAAGAACAAGGGGGCACAATTTGAAGATAGAGGGGAGGCGGCTCAGAGGTAATGTAAGGAAGTATTTTTTCAAAGAGAGGGTTGTGGATGCATGGAATGGCCTTCCGGAGGAGGTCGTGGAGTCAAAAACAGTGGTGGAATTCAAGCATGCATTGGACAGTCATAAATCAATTCTAGGGGCTGGGGGTAGGAAAAAGTAGGCTGCTGGTTAACTAGGTTCTGCAGCTTATCCATTAGGTAGGGAAATGGGCAGACTGGGTCTGCCAAGTGGTCCTTATCTGTCGTCAAATTCTATGTTTCTATGTTTCTAACACTTACTCTCTAAATCCATTCAGTGTTTTTTTTCTGTTTTGTTTATTACATCATGTTTTTATACTTTTGAAACCTGATTGATTCTCAATTAGATCTTGCATTCCACTTGCAGCTCCTTCAGAGAAGAAAGATAGAATTTCAGTGGATGATAAAGTAGTGACTGGATATTTGACATAATACAGTAGATAGCTACTGTGTTAAAGGTTTGCTAAGATTTGCCTTTCTGCTAAGCACATTTCCTCTTAATATCCATTCACTAATTTTTCTGATTTTTTCTGTTAACCTTCTGTAGATCTATTTTTTATTTGAGGTTTTCCAGTTTAATTAATAATGCACTCTACTGTACCGGTACCGCCTTCCAGATTTCATTTTTGGCCCTTCCTAGTTAACCCTCTCTCTTTAAGTCCTTTTTTCTGTCACAATTGGAAGGCTCTGCCTATGGTTAGATGGACAAAAAGCCAGCCACTCCCACTTCCTGAGCTATATAAGCAGTTCCCCTCAGCCTCTCGCTGAAGCACTTTTTCTTTGCTAGTCAGAGGCTCTGTCCGTTTACTGGGACCTGCCCTGACCCACTCCCCACCCTTGCTGCTTCTTTCTGTTGGACTCCGCGTTTTGTTCTTCTGCTTCTGGTTTGTATTTATGCCTCCAGCCTGTGCTTCCTTTTATTTCCTCCCTGTTTGTTCTTTGTTTGTGTCTTGGTTTTGTTTTCTTTTTAGGGGTTACCAATTGTCTTTCCATTGCTTGCTTCTACTGTTTGAGATTTTGTTTTGCAGCCCCTGCTATCATCAGAAGAAAATAAATACATAAATACATTACTATATGAAATAAAAAAATAATAATATCCAACTATTTAGGTTGTTGGGGGGTTCATCTGGTCAATGATGTGGGTATGTTTCCAGGTCCATGAAGGCAGCACCAGTGGGCTATACCTATTCATTGTCATGGTTACCGCTGACAAAAGATCCTAATGTGGGCTAGCAGAGGAGAGTTGGAACAATTTTTCCCAGGTGTACCTTGTAGCCCCAAAATAACCTGACACTTGTCAGCTGAGTGAGCTCCTTGCAAGCATGAAAGAGGGGAGTGAAAGGAAGAGAGAGAGAGAGAGAGAGAGAGAGACATGGGTTATGGATATGAGCATGGGGGACTTATAACTGACTGGGGAGAAGCGCTGCCAAAGGTTATGCAGCAGGATTACTTTCATAAGCTGCAGAGAAAGGAGATCAGATTAGCAATGTGTTTGTTATCAATTTGTCCAAGATATCCTCATGTGAAGCAGTCTCCAATAGGAAGTTCAGGCTATCAGGGACAATACATCCTCCCTCTATCCTGCCACCTAGCTGCACACAGACTGTGAATAGAGAGCCACATGTTGCTGCATCTTTCTGTGCTCAGCACACTCTGCTCCTTATAGCCTCTCATACCTGTCTCCTTGGTACTAAATGTCCCTGATCTTAACTTCTATCAGTGCGGTGTCAGCAAAACATAGCTCACTCCCATTACTGCCACTGACAATTTTTTTCAGGCTTTCAGGATCATGGCTCAGCACGGCATAATTTACCAGAAAATGCCATCCATATAAAGTATGCATTCAGACAGTGCAATAAGAGAATAGTCTCCACAGGTCTCTGCCATTTAAAACAGACAGAAAATAATGACTTCACATGATAGCACTGTTACACTCATACAAAATTCTAATAATACAAATAATAATAATACTAATTATAATACCGGCTTCGAAGCCCCTAAAAATGCTGGTTCTGCTTATAGGTACTGGCTTTTCAAACTCTGCTAACATCATGACATTATGAGCACAGTGATGTCACAGCTTTAGTCTCTTTGGCTGACCTCAAAGTGGTTCCGACTAAGAAAATGTACTTATTAAAAGTGTAATGAAACTCCATGTAATAAAAATTATTCTGAGTGTGTTTAGAAAGGGGTCCTGCATTATCTAAATGACTTAGAACTATGTCAGGCCAACCTGATCACACTAGTGAATAGGTGTTTGCCCTTGATCCCTAAGCATTTGCTGAAGTCTAAACATGGTCTGATAAGAGAACACTGTGGATAGGGAATTGGACATTAATACTGCCACATAGCCTGTTTTCCTGCAGGGCTCTGCAGACGTAAAAACCTAGTCTAATGGGAATGTCTAAGGGGGCTGCAGCCCTGCCATGTCCACTCCAGCCTGGCTAATGTCCCACCCCATCCATAATAGTGTCCCAGTTATCTACCCCTCCTCTGTCATTATCATAATAAACAAGTACACGACAGCCATCGTTACTTTCTGTGGTTTTAGCTCAATTTTTCCCCCAGTCGTCGGTAGTATAGCCCTCCTCTTCTTTACCTCTCTAACCTGCCACTCCATACACGGTCTCTTTCTCCTATATGTGTAGTTGCCAGCTGCCTCACTCAAAAGATCTCTGCTTATAACCCCTGTATGCCTATGGTTGATTGTACATCTGCTGACTTCTTCAATTGTAAAATAATGCTGTTTTTTTTTTTATTTATTTCAATGTTGTACTCATACTGTATAAACTGTATATACTTTTTCTTCCTTGTATATTATTGCTTTTTCTTTACCTGCTTCTGTACTGTACTTTGATGTATTCATGACCAGGTCCACCTTGCAAATGAGCCCTGCTCAATGGTGCCAGCCTGGATTTTTAAAGATTTTGATTGATTGATTTCTCGATTTTCTGCAGTGCTCTGCAGGTAAAGATCAATGCAACACTTATTTTACAGTGTGAGCAAATTACTCTCTAAGGGCCAGATATTCAAAACTTTGCCCTGGGGCTAAATTAGCACTGCCCAGCAGGCAAACTTAGCCCCGGAGCACAAAGCAAGCAATATTCAAAAGGAAATAGCCCAGTGCTAATCCGGCTGAATATAGCAGTCTAAGGAAGCCGAGCAAACTGGTCTGGGAGTGCAGGGCAAAAATAGCCTTGGAATAAGACAGTACTGAATATAGCAACAGGGAAGTGCAAACTGCAACTTCAGCTCATTAGACTCTGTAACAAGCCAGTGTTGCAGGTGGAGAACATTGTGTGTGATTGCACAGAGACATTTCACAGCAGCTGCTAATACACATCTCAACCCCCCTGCCTCATCAATCAGGGACAAGGCTTAAAAACATCAGGGATAAAGGTTTAAAATCAGGGACACATCCTAAAAATTGGTGATATCCACTCAGGAAGCTGGTAGGATATGTGGTGTAGTGTAAAATGCATTTACTAAGGAAGAACAAGTCAGTAACATTAATGTTTGACAGCATTTTATGCTTACAACCCCCACTCATACCTCTCAACCTTTTGTCACTGAAATGAGGGACATGGATATTTTTGGACACTCAAAATGAGGGACAATGAGGGACACAGACACTCAGAATGAGGGACACATCCTCAAACATGGAGATACAAGTTCAGAACACTGTGAAAACCATAGTGTTTACTTGTACAAGGTTTATTTTGGATTTAATATTTTAGAATATTTAAAGTTTCTGCTTTAAAATCTGAATATACAGCACATTCTCTCTGTGGGCAGCACCTTTTTCATGAGTGACGGATGAGGGACAGAGCAATTTTAAGGGGCAAAATAAGGGATGTCCCTCGTAATGAGGGACACTTGAGAGGTATGCCCCCACTGTTTGGCCACAGAAACACAATGTTTAGTAGGGACAGAGTAAGATTTTGAGGTAAAATCAGGGAAGTACCTGAAAATCAGGGACAGTTGAGAGGTTTGACTACAAACAACAATGTAAGCCACACACACTGCAGAACTGTGCTATGCTGAAGTGAGGTTTGCCTGCGGCTAACCTGATTGCACAGTGCTAACACATTAGCACAGTGCAAATTGGTTAGCCCGGGGCAAACGGTAGCTATATTCAAAGCTCCCATGCAAATGAGCCTACTTAGGTAATTAATCCATGGGCAAACAGGCACATTTTCATCTCATTATATGCTGCTTAGCATACATTACCATGCAGTTTTCCCTGTGCTACTGCATGGTGCACACAGCTCCACCTGTTGGTTGGAATGGCAGTACAGGCTGGACGCTGCAGGCCAAGGCATGCCCACAGTGTCCCCTGTTGGTCAGAATGGAATCACAGGCATTAAGCAGCAGGAACTGTTTGCTGGCAGGTACTAGCGGTGCATACAACATACCTATGCAGCACTGCAAGCAGTACATAATGATATATATATATGTGTGTGTGTGTGTCGATCTGCAACGATCTATAAATATAGATAGATACAGAGACACACGCATATATATTATATTAGAGGCAAAAAACTCTGTTTGATGCATTAGTTAGGGTTGTTCCACAGCGCAAAGTAGGAAATTCAGTGTTAGGGTTGAAAACTCCCTTGGACACCCCACCCACCCCCAATCGGCATTGGGAGTGCGCATTAGGATCGTCAGCCTAACTCTCACCCCATGACATGTGTAAAGCAGCAGAAGTATAGGAGAATGGGGTGAAAGTTAGGACCAACGATCCCAATGTGCACCCTAATGTCGATTGGGGTGGTAGGTGGTCAAGAGGGTTTTCAACTCCTAAACTGAATTTCCTCACTTTGTCGCTGTGGAACAACCCTAACTAATGCATTAAACGGAGTTTTTGCCTCTAATTCCCTCCTTTTTGAGAATGATAACGAGAAATAGTGAATGTAATGCAGCCGTGCTCCCTCCACATGATGTCTTGTGGCATAGTAACAGGAACAGCAACGCAAACAGAAGCGCTAACAGTGGCGCACATGGTAACACAAGTGCGAATGAGAACAGAAAGGGTAACGCATACGGTGGCATAGACAGGAACGGTCTGCTACGTGATGTTGTCACATAGTAACATGGTGCCTGCAAACAGAAATGTCAATGGGCATGGTGACGCAAAGTGAAACAGAAGAGAAACAGTACTATGAGACACAAATGGCAAAAAATAACAGGAGCATGCACAAATGAAAGCATAAAGGATACGCACATAGGGGCCCCACGCTCCCGGCATGTAATGCAGCAGTGGAGCGCTGGCCCAAAGGGTCCCGCACTCCCACTGCATGTTGTCTTGTGGCATAGTAACAGAAGAGCAACGTAAACAGAAATGCTAACAGTGGCGCACATGTCAGCATAGCGCAAATGACAACAGAAAGGGCAATGCACACGGTGGCATAGACGGAACAGTCTGCCACATAATGTGTTGTCACATAGTAACATGGTGCCTGCAAGCGGAAATGTCAATGGGCATGGTGACGCAAAATGAAACAGAAGAGAAACAGTACTGTAGACACAAGTGGCAAAAATAACAGAAACTCAAGCGCCAAATGAAAGCGCAAAGGATAATGCACGCAGGGCCCCAGCCCGGCTATAATGCAGCAGCGGGCCTTGAGACTAAAAACCCACTACCGCCACATGATGTCTTGTGGCACAGTAATAGGAACAGCAACGCAAACAGAAGCACTAACAGTGGCGCACAAGGTAACGCAAGCATGAATGAGAACAGAAAGGGTAACGAACACGGTGGCATAGACGGGAACGGTGTGCCACGTGATGTCTTGTCACATAGTAACATGGTGCCTGGAAATGGAAATGTCAATGGGTGATGCAAAGTGAAACAGAAGAGAAACAGTACGGTACACACAAATGGCAAAAAAGTAACAAGAATTGCAAGCGCAAATAAAAGCATAAAGGATAGCCTTGCATGGTGGCATAGGCGTCAACGGTAAGTAAACGGGCATGGAACCGCAAGTGGAAAGGGCAATGGTAACAGTAATGTAAGCGCACAGGCTGGTTTTTCCCAAAAGCTGAATAGAGAAAGACAGTGAGAACAGTGAGTACAAAGAATGTATGCATAATAATGGGTATCGGAGCAGAAAATGAGGACTTGGAATACTAAATAAGTTATATCTCACGAACCGTACGACGTAGAAAATTTTTTTTAAATTCGTATGATTTATGACTGTCCTGGCTAGTTTTGTACTTAGCCCCCATCAGGGTGCCTGGAAATGGAAATGTCATCAGGGGGCTAAGAAATTTTCCGACGAAAAGTCCGTATCTCGCACTGTTTCTGAGATACGGGCCCTGAAAGGCGCAGCGAACGCCGTAATGTTATCCTATGGGGAAAAAAAGAGAAGTTCGGAGCGCCATAACTTTGAATCCCTGTAATATTTTTTCACCAAACCACTGAAAGGCACATCTGTGGACTGTTGGCTGTCTTCCCTCCAAATTTCAGGAAAAATTTTGCAGCAGGGATCCAAAGGATTTCTGTAATGCGTCGGGTGCCGTAATGTTATCCTATGGGAAAACTGTCAACTTTGGAGTGCCATAACTTTGCCACCATGTAATATTTTTTAAATACAACACTGAAAGGCACATCTGTGAGATGTCGGCTCCGTTCTCTCCGAATTTCAGCCCAAAACTCCCAACGGTTCTTTTGCAGCGCAGTGCCAAAGAATCGCTGTCACTTTCCCACAGATGGAAAACTACTGTCGCAATTTGCAAAGCTTTCTCGAAAGTTTGACACTTTCGTGAGCAAAGTAATTTATGAGTACTTTTTCCAGAAATTTGAAAAACATATTTCTGGGGTGTTTTACCACAAAATAGACATGGCAAGCATCCTCAGGGTCCAACTAGGTGAATACAAAAGAATTAGGTTGCTACAGGGTCCCAAATTTAAATGCCAACCATTTTCTGATCACCAACTGAAAATAAAATGGCCGACTTGTAGATGTAACAGGCCCATTTGCGAAAGTAAAAATGCATTTGCGACACTGTCGAACTTTTTGTTAACTTTTCCCCTTGACTTATAATGGGAAATTGTTTTTTGAATAACTTTTGAACCATTTAATATTTTTTCATGAAATCTTCAAAAGGCACATCGGGGACCCTGGCCGCATGTTCCCTGAAGATTTTGGGCCGGTCGTGCAAACCGTACGACCTGTAGGCATGACCGTAGAATTCCAGAAAAAGCATAAAAGCACGCACAGATCACGCTTAATAACTCCGCAGCCGTATATCTGACCAGTACAAAACTTGGCAGATCTCAAGGCCTATGGTTCTTGATTGAGTATTCCAAATTTCAGCCAAATCTGTGAAATGGTTGCAAAGTTATTAAGGTGCAAAGTTTTGGGGTTTAACATAGAAATGGCTCCTCAACCCTAACTATGGTAGCACTACCGTGCTACCATAATATATATATATATATATATATATATATATATATATACATATATAGATAGATAGATAGATAGATAGCTGTATACACACACACACACACACACACACTACACCGGCCACCGTGCCCTGGATGATGCCCCACCCCACACCAACAGAACTGGCCCACAGCAGGTGTGGGTGGAACACAGTGGGGGACACAAGTATGCATGGGGCAGGCATAAGGCAAACCTGCTGACGGTGGGGGATATCAGCTGTAGGGTCACTGGGCTGTGCAGCACATTCATCCAATATATAGGGACCTGGGCAGACAGGCTGTGCCAGGCAGCCCGTCTCAGCCATCATGGTCCCTGTTCCCACTTGTGTTGACTCCACACCCTGGTAGTCCAGTGGTCCCCCAACCCCCCAAACATGAATCACGGCCCACAGTCCATGTAAAACAACTATTTGGCCCTGGTGTTCTAGTGGTCCCCCCACCCCCAAGCATGATCCCCGACCCAGTAGCCACAGTATTTAGTCAATTTCCCTGGTGTTCTAGTAGCCCCCAATCGCGCTACCGACCCAGTAGCCATGGTATTTACGTCAATTTCCCTGGTGTTCTAGTGGCCCCAAACACGATCACCGATGCCAGTAGTCGAAAGAGCAATACCTGTTGGTCTAGTGGTCCTCCCGCCCTCCCAAGTGCACGCCCGTCCTCCCGGACTCAGTCTAGAATACGGTGCCAGCGACCGGCTCATCCTCCTCTCACCACCATGGCTGGTGGCGACTGCGGTATGCATGGGCACTGCAGTGCTTATGCATGCCGCGGTCGGCGACTGGCAAATGGTGGTGAAGGCTGAACGATGCGCTCGTCACCGTATCTAGATTGATCTGGGAGATAGTGATTCATAAGGGAAATGAGAAGGTCACTAGACCACCGGGCTGTGCTCTCTCTTCGAGACTGAACATCGAGACCAATGTGAAGTGAAAACTGCTGGGCACCAGAAATGTTTCAAAATACTGTCGACTACTGGGTCGAGGATTGTGCTTGGGTGGGTCCACTAGAACACCAGGGAAATGATGAATACCGCGGCTACTGAGTCGGGGATCATGCTTGGGGGCCATTAGAACACCAGGGAAATTGATGAAATACCACGGCTACTGAGTCGGGGATCATGCTTGGGGGTTGGGGGAACCACTAGAACACCAGGGAATATCTATAGATACTGTGGCTACTGGGTTGGGGATTGTGCTTGGGGGGGTGGGGAGACCACTAGAACACCAGGGAATATCTATAGATACCGCGGCTATGTGGCTTGGGGATCATGCTGGGGGGCACTGCCACATTACCACCAGCTTTTTGTTGGCAGTATTTAGCACTGCGCTACAGGTCATGCTAATGCCTGTAGTGCCGTGCTATACATTCAAATATGCCGCGCAGCTGGCATTCATGGCCACTCCCCTCACTCCCGCCCCAGCCTACATTTACTTTTAGCGTCAGTGCTATCACACAGCGCTGGCGCTATTAGGGCTTCTGAATATTGTAGCCTCGCACTATTCCATCGCTATGGTTTTGCACTGGGCGCAATTGTTTGAATATTTGGCCCTAAATCCATTCTGACTTTTTTTTTTCTGTTTTATTACATCATGTTTTTATGCTTTTGAAACATGATTGATTCTCAGTGAGAACTTGCAGTCCACCTGCAGCTCATTCTCAGAAAAAAATATGGAATTTCAGTTAATGAGAAGCTAGATACAGGACATTTGCATACCTCTCAACCTGTCAGCATTAAAATCATAGCACTGGCCTTCAGAAGTCATAGCAAATGGCCAGAAAGTGTAGCACTTTCTTATTTTAAGCACTAATATGTCTACAGATAGTGGACCCCATATTGTTAATGATAAGGGATGTTTCTATCAACTTAGTTCAATCATTTAATAGTTTTTGTGTCCAGAAATAGCTCTAACATTATTAAAACATCGGTAAACCTATGTGGAGCAAGGGCAAATCTGAGTGTAAAAATCATAGCGCTAAGCGAAATTCATAGCAGTTGAGAGGTATTGAGGCTTGACATAATAGAGTAGATAGGTACTGTGTTAAGCTATTCAATCTTAAATACTCAAAATGTATTTATTCTACTATATTTTGCACAGATTATTATGTTTTACGTTTTTAAATTTAATGTCGTATGTAATGTCTGTCTACTCTTTATGTCTATAAAATTATTTTCCATGACTGAACAAACAAAGAATATACATAGATACTGTGTAAAATGTTTTTCTAGGACTTACCTTTCAGCTAAGCACCTTTCCCTTTTCATATCCATCCACTCATTTTCAAGTTTTTTCTATTAACCTTCTGCAGATCTTCTTTAATGAAGGTTTTCCAGAAACATACAGAGATGCTTTCCACCTGCAGAAGACAGCACAGGAAAAGGAGTACAAAATGGTTATTAAACCAAGTAACACACCTTGTGCTGGCTATCCATCATCACAAAGCAGGAGGCATTGTATCTGCTACCAATATATTTTCAGGCATAAAAATAAATACATAAATACATTAATAAAAGAAAAAAAAAATAATATGCATCTAATTGAGTTGTTGGAGGGTGGGGTGGATATGGTCAATGTTGCAGTTGTGTTTCCAGGTCCATGGAGGCTTCACCAGAGGGCTATACCTATTCAATGTCATGGTTACCGCTGACAAAACAGCCTAATGTGGGTTAGCAGAGGAGAGTTGGGACAATTTTCTCAGGTATACATTGTAGCCCAAGAATAACCTGACCCTTGTCAGCTGAATGAGCTCTCTGCAAGCATGAAAGAGGGGAGGGAGGGAAAGGGATAGAGAGAAAGAGATGGGTTGTGGATAGGAGCATGGGGTGCTTAGAACTGACTGGGGAAAAGAGCTGCCTAAGGTTATGCAGTGGGATTACTTTCATAAGCTGCAGAGAAAGGAGACCTGATCAGCAGTGTTCTTGCTATCAATTTATCCAAGAAACCCTCATGCGAAGCGTTCTCCAGGAGGAAGTTCAGGCTATCAGAGATCATTTATCCTCCCTCCATCCTACCACCCAGCTGCACACAGACCGTGAACTGAGAGCCACATCTTGATGCATCTTTCTGTGCTCAGCACTGTCTGCTCCTGACACCCTCTTATACCTGTCTCTTTGGTCCTAAATGTCACTGAACTTAACTTCTGTCAGTGCGGTGTCAGCAAAACTTATTTCTCCTTCACTACTGACATTGACAATTTCTTTTTCCAGGCTTCCAGGATCATGGCTCAGCGTGGCACAATTTGTAACAAAAATGCCGTCCAGATTAAGTTTGCATTTAGACAGTGCAAAAAGAGGCTTGTCTCCTCAGCTGTCTGCCAGTTATAACTGATAGAAACAAGCATTTGTCAATGCCGAATGTTTGCTTGCTGGCATTAGCACTGAAAGTGCAGGAGTTTGACAGATGCATAATAGGAATGGCAGTGAAGTATTCAACTGGCGTAACCACCCACCCCACCCCACCCTGCACAGATGGACAGGCATTGGGTGCACCTTCGGGCATGGCCCATAATGTATGCATTTCACCTCACCTACCCTGTAGACACCTACAAAGTGTCAAGGTGTGCCTTGGGGTGTTCGGCACACTCACCCCATTCCACAAGGAAATACACTGAAGTGGGTGTAGTATAGGAGAATGGGATGAGCACTGGTGCTGAAGAGTCCAAGGCACACCTCAATCCCTGTCACTGGCTGCAGTGTGGGGTGGGGATTTAATAAGCGTGAGCATTACGGTCGACATCCCAAGTTACACCCCTGATGCCTGTCAGTCCTACAGAGTATGGTGTTATGGTCAGAAACCTAATGTAAATCCACAAATCATGTCTTCCTGGGCTCCTTTTTTATAGTAGGTTTATAGGAAAATAGGGGAGTGAGACTAAGTGGATACATGCAACAACAAAAAACAGGTGGAAGTCTCACTCAACCCTTTCAAAAAATAGATGGGTGAAAGTAGTTTATAAAGCTATTATTGTATTTTCTTTCAAGCTATGACTCCTATAATGGGTCTCTCATTGTGAAAGATTCTTTCAGAACACACACTGGTTCCTTCTTCAGACATAGAGCTCTCAATAAATCTAAAATAGATATAAAGAAACAAAATGGAGAAATATTTTAAATGTATTAGAGTTATAATAATTGATTAAATTATCTTTCAAGTTTTCTCCAAATATATAATTTAGGTGGAACTGACCTGTACTTGCTTCAAAAAATGAATACTTAGTAGGAAACAGGGTTGGTTTAATGCGTTGGGTGGGGGGGCAATTTCAGACTTCATTTCTAAAGCTCCTCACATAATAGCCCCATCTAAATTAGAAAATGAAAAAAAGATTTAATTTACAACCTGAGTGTTTTTAGTTGAAACAAAAAGCTCTGGTTTATGGTTGAAGCTTCTTACTTTAATTTGAAGATACACATTATTTCAAACAAAGGGATTCATTTGTTCTGATTACCAGTTTGCAATGATTCTGAATGAGAAGAGAAACAAAATCTCATATAAAGGTCAAAATAAAAAGTGTGCGACTTATAAATATTTCTGTATCCAATCAAAGAAGATACTCCCTTACCTCTCAATGGGAGCTCGAAGAAAATTTATTTTGACAAACTTAATAAATCCAAGAAAATGCAAACAACTCATCACCATTAAATGAGATGCTGTTTCCAAAGTGTAACTAGGCTGAGCACCTTGCAAGGTGAAGGAGAGGGGCTGGGCCATTTGGCTGCACACCAGGGAGCGTGCCAAAGTCAAACAAGACATCACCAGGCGGCCCGGTCAATAAGAAACTATTCTGATGCATGTAAAGTTATCAGAAATTCTACAATGGCAACTAAAATACCCTGCTCTCATTGGTCAGCTGGCACTATCACCCTGTTGTAAAATTCAGCATCACCAACAGGAACAAGTGCCGGCCAGCCACATCTCACTAACTGCAAAAAAAAAAATTAAAAATCAGTCCGAGCCGCCATCTTATTTTCTTCGCTAAATGTTGCTCTCAACGAAACCCGTAACGTAGTTTGAGGACTCCTGAATATATAAAAAAAAAACAAACAGCTCCAACCCTCCTTTGTAAATATTCTCTCCTTGTGAAATTCACATCATACTGCCCCCCTCCCCACTGCCACTGCTCCTTGGCAATTTTGCGATACCACCATGTACTGCATGGTACAGGGAGAGTCCTGAAGCACACAGACAGTTCCTACCATCGGGAGTTTAACCACAGACACATCTCGCTGCTCCTGCAAAACTCAGGGCTCACCATACTAAATTTCTGGACTGACGCTCTCCCGATAATCCTCCGGTCCCAGCACTTTCAAACAGATGACAGTAAAAGACTATTTCTGCGTGCGCTCTCCCACACTATCAGTCTCACTCAAAAGACGCTCTTCGCGGTCTCTGTCTCCTAAACGAAAAACGTACCCAACTAAGTACTTCTTTCCTAAACCCTGTTTTACTGATAAAATGATAAAATAAAGCTACTCAGCACATAGAGAACTGCTAAAGCTACTCAGCACATAGAGAACTGCTCGGTACAAAACGAGAAGTGTTTTTACACTCGCTGCAGCATGCTCGATCTTATAAGCCAAATACAGTGGACTATTTTTTCTAGCGTAAGAACAACTTAAACAAAAACTCAAAAAATAAAAAAAATGATGATTTTTCTCTTCATTTTTTCTGACAAAAAATTAATGGGGACATTGTATAATAGCAATAACCCACTCCAGGGTGTTGGTGATGCTGGTTTTACCCACGCCTGGTGAGGTTTACTCACTCGGCCTGTGGCCTCGTGACCGAACCACGCCAGGCGTGGGTAAAGCATCCTCAACACCCTAATAATTTATTGTTAAGTCCCACTCCTAATACATTTGAAATATCTTTGTATGAGGTAATCTCATTCACAAGAATATAAAACACAGACCCATATTAATAAAGGAAATATAAATCAACAAAAATGAACTTTTGGTTATTTAACAAAAACAATATATATGAATGTGTTTTTTTTAAAGCTATATGATCAGATCAAATATTTATGCCATCTCATATTCTATAATCTTCAAAAGTTCGAGGATAGGACATCAGATGAAGAAATAAACAGTGGGACCTTATGTGAACAGTAGAAATTAGATAAGTTTATTAAGATACAAGCTATAACCAAGACAGGAAAAAAGGAAAATGGAGAGTGATTGTAAGGATAACATACAGTGGAAAATTACTGAACATGCATTTGTACAAGAGACTAAATATGGTGGGGTGAAAAGTAAAGGAAAGATGAGCAATATAGGAAGCCCCAAATGAAGAGCAGAGACGATGGTGGGATGAGAACCAGAGTAATGATTACATATTACTCTCTCTCCACTGAATGTCTTTTTTTCTAACGCAAATCATTACTCTGTTTCTCATCCCACCATCACCTCTGCTCTTCATTTGGGGCTTCCTATATTGCTGATCTTTCCTTTACTTTTCACCCCACCATATTTAGTCTCTGGTACGAATGCATGTTCAATAATTTTCCACTCTATATAGATTCATAGATTAATAGAAGTGTGATGGCAGAAAAGGACCAAACTAGGCCCACCAAGTCTTCCCATTTGCCCAGCTATCTGCTTGGACCTGTGCCTCCCCCCTTTAACACTCCCATGTGGTTGTCCCATACCCTTTTGAATCCCTCCACTGTTTCCTCTCCAACAACTGCTTCTGGGAGTGTGTTCCACTTTTCTACGACTCTCTCTGAGTAATAGTATTTTCTGATGTTACCCCTGAACTGTCCTCCCTCCACCTGCAGGCCATGCCCCCTCGTCCTCTGCCTTCCTTTCATCTTGAAGATGCTCCCCCCAGCACCCTGTTTATACCCTTATGGTATGTGAAGGTCTCAATCATGTCCCCCCTCTCCCTCCTCTGCTCCAGGGAGTACATGTTCAAATATCTCAACTTTTCTTCATAGGATAGGTGGCTTAACCCTTTTACCATTTTGTCACTCTCCTCTGAACCCTCTCTATCGTCCCCATCCTTCCTGGTATGGCCTCCAGAACTGGACTCCTGACTCAATGTGGTCTAACCAAATGGGTGTACAAGGGTACTATGACCTCTCTATTCCTACTGGTGATCCCCCTTCCGATGCATCCCAGCATTCCACTCCTCCTGGCCACTGCCTTCCCACACTGCCCTTCCACCTTCAGGTCCCCAAATATAATGATGCCTAAGTCCCTTTCTTGCTTCGTCTCCTCCAGCTCTCTTTCCCCCTTACAGTATCCTGCCTTCTGATTTCTGTAGCCTAGATGCATGATTTTACATTTTCTGCATTGAATTCAAGCTGCCACCTTTTTGACCATGCCTCAAGTCTCCCCAAATCTCTTTGCATTTTTTCCACCCCTTCCTCAGTGCCACCCTATTGCAGATTTTGATATCATCCACAAACATACTCACACCCCCCTCAAGGCCCTCCATGATGTCCCCTACGAATATATTGAACAGTAGGGGCCCCAGCACTGATCCCTGGGGGACCCGACTCATGACCTTGCCTTCCTCTGATGCCACCCCATTTATTATGACCCTCTGCCTCCTTTTCCCAGCCAGTTTCCCACCCATTTAACTACCCCCTGCCCCATCCCCAGCCCTGGCATTTTACACAGCAGCCCCCCATGAGGCACTGAGTCAAACGCTTTTCTGAAATCCAAATAAGCTACATCTACCGCTCTACCTTGATCTATTTCCTTGGTGACCCCATCAAAAAACTCTATCAAAT
Source organism: Neoceratodus forsteri (assembly GCA_016271365.2). Classification (NCBI taxonomy): domain Eukaryota; kingdom Metazoa; phylum Chordata; order Ceratodontiformes; family Ceratodontidae; genus Neoceratodus; species Neoceratodus forsteri. The sequence continues at coordinate 1,047,661,635 of CM028133.1, read as the reverse complement.
TTGTTTGACAGGAACTGCCCCTAGTAAAGTCATGCTGTCTTGGATTCATCAGGCCGTTTGTCTCCAGGTAGCTGGTGATCCTGCCTTTTACTAGCTTCTCCTTGAGCTTGCCTAGCACTGATGTCGAGCTCATGGGTCTGTAACTTCCCAATTCCTCCCCCCCCTCCCCCTTATGCAGAGGGACCACATTTGCCTGCCTCCAATCCTCCGGCATCACCTCCGGCATAACCTTACAATCATATATCTTTAAAAAAAACACATTCATATATATACTGCTTTTGTTAAATAACCAAAAGTTCATTTTTGTTGATTTATATTTCCTTTATTAATGTGGGTCCGTGTTTTATATTCTTGTGAATGAGATTATCTCAAAATTAAAATATTTCAAAGCGTATTAGGCGTGGGGACTTTCTGATAGCTTTACATGCATAAGAATAGTTTCTTTATTGACCGGACCGCCTGGTGACATCTTATCTGACTTTGGCACACTACTTGGCATGCAGCCAAACAGCCCGGCCCCTCTCCTTGCAATAGCGTTAAGAAAAAAGTTCAGCGGGTCAAAACAAAAGACTTTGACAACATTTTTTAAAAGTTAAATGCTGTGGATCTTTAAATTCAAGTTACTTTTTGAAATAACAAGCTTTTCTAAGTAAACTACGAGCGTTCTGAGTTTTTCGAAATTGTAATTTCGATTAACGAGCGCCGATTATCGGACTGATTTGCTGTCGTGGAGAGGTCCGGATAATCGAGGATCAACTATATAACTTTTGAAGCTTTTTGAAAGAAATAATCTTTTATAAGGAGAAACCCATTATAAAACCACAAGCTTGAAAGAAAAAAAATAATAGCTTTATAAACTACTTTGGCCCATCTATTTTTGAACGGGTTGAGTGAGACTTCCACTTGTTTTTTGCAGAAACCCTAATGCCCTGGGCATTTCTTGGTATTTTTACTCCAAGGTTTCAACATGTGTTTTTTGTTACCACACCGCATGAACAGTGACACTATCAGTTTGTGAGCCGAAATGTGATTTTGCACAGCAACTGTGCTATTTGGTGCCACAGGTGCGAAAACACATTTTGAACAGGATGTGAAAAATGACATCTGTATGGTTCATGAGGAGGTGTAAAAAATGTTAATGTTGAAAATCTGGAGTAAAAGCATAACAAAAATGGTGAAGTCACAGTATGCATAGAAACTGCGCAAATGTGCACCTGTAATGAAATTATTTGGGGATTTTTACATCAGATTTTCAATAAAGGCATTAGGGGACCTCTGCTCATGAACAGTGGCACTGTGATTTTCTTAATCTTTCCGTTCCTTGATTTCCCATAGCGACGCGCTACTCTGAGATGGAAGTGCGAAACACATTTGGGCAGGATTTGAAAAATAACAACTGTACTGTTCATGAAGAGGTCTGGAAAAATGCCAATGTTGAAAATCAGGAGTGAAATTATTACAGATTTGTCAGCTTATGAGGGTGTGTGGAAACTGAGCAATGCACATTCATAACACAGTCATTTCATGGACTTTTGTCACCAAATTCTCAACATAGGCATTTTAGGACCTCTGTTAATGTACAGTGTCACTGTGATTTTTCTTAATCTGTTCTGAACACTGATTTCCCACAGTGACCGTGCTGTTCTGTGCTGGAAGTGTGAAAACACATTTTGGCCAGGATGTGAAAAATGGCAGCTGTATTGTTCATTAGGAGATGTGAAAAAATGCCAATGTTGAAAACGTGGAGTGAAAATATTACAAATTCTAGAACTTATGCATGTGCGTTGAAACTGCACGATGCACGCTCGTAACACAGTCATGTTTTTGGAATTTTTTCACCAAATTTGCAACATAGGTTTTTAAGAGCCCCCGCATGAACAGTGACACTGTTGTTTCATTAATAGGTCCCAAAGGTGATTCCATACAGTGATTGTGACATCACATCTCGGGACCCTTATAACAAGATGACAGTCACTGAATTCATGAGACTGGGTCCCAAGAACCCCATGTTGAAAATTGATTGCAACAATTCAGAACAAGCGTTTGTCAATGCCGAATGTTGATTGCGCTGGTGTGTTGAGCTCACTCACTGCCCCTCTGTCACTCGCTCAGTCTGTTTCTCCGGTGCTGTAGGCTGCTGTTTTGTATTGGGCTCCTGCCTGCATTGGCTGTGTTCTGCCCACTAAGAAATTTGCAGCTGTCCCGACAGGGCTGCATTGAGGTGGCTCACTCCCCCTCTCTCACTCACTCATTCTGTTTCTCCTGGCACTGCAGGCTGCCCTTTTGTAATGGGCTCCTGCCTCTGTTGGTGGCTTTTTCTGCCCTCAAAGAAATCTGCAGCAGTCCAGACAATGCTCCATTGAGCTCGCTCAGTCCCCTTCTCTCAATCGCTCATTCCATTTCTGGTGGTGTTGCAGGCTGCCTTTTTCTATTGGGCTCCTGCCTGCATTGCCGCCATTTGCAGCAGTTACAATACAGCTCCATTAAGCTTGCTTACTCCCCCTCTCTCACTTGCACATTCTGGTTTTCCTGCCACTGCAGGCTGCCATTTTGTACTGGGCCCCTGCTTGCATTGCTGCCTTTTTCTGCCCACAAACAAATCTGCAGCAGTCCCAACAGAGCTCCATTGAGCTCACTCAGTCCCCTTCCCTCACTCGCTCATTCTGTGTCTCCTGCCGCTGCAGGCTGCCCTTTTGTACTGGGCTCCTGCCTGCATTGGTGGCTTGTTCTGGCCAGAAAGAAATCTGAAACAGTCCTGACACAGCTCCATTGAGCTAGCTCACTCCCCCTGTCTCACTCACTCATTCTGTTTCTTCCCATGCTGCAAACTGGCCTTTTGTACTGGGCTTCTGCCTGTGTTGCTGCATTTTCTGCCCACAAAGAAATCCACAGCAATCACAATAGAGCTCTGTTGAGCTCGCTCACTACCACTCTATCACTCACTCATTCTGTTTCTCTTGGCACTGCAGGCTGCACTTGTGTACGGGGCTGCTGGCTGCATTGGCACCTTTGTCCATCCACAAATAAATCCGCAGCTGTACTGACAAAGCTCCATTGAGGTCACTCAGTCTCCCTCTGTCATGCACTCATTCTGTTTGTCATGGCACTGCAAGCGACCCTTTTGTACAGGGCTCCTGCCTGCATTGGCACCTTTTTCTGCCAACAAAGAAATCTGCAGCAGTCCTGATAGAGCTCCATTGAGCTCACACAGTCCCCCTGTCTCACTCACTCGTACTGTTTCTCCCACCACTGCAGGCTGGCCTTTTCTACTGGGCCCCTGCCAGCACTGATGCCTTTTTCTGCCCAAAAATAAATCCGCAGCAGTCCTGACAGTGCTCCGGTGAGTTCGCTCATTCCCCCTCCCTCACTCACTCTCTCGTTCTGTTTCTCCCAGTGCTGAAGGCTGCCCTTTTGCACTGGCCTCTTGCACTGGGGCCTTTTTCTGCCCACAGACAAATCCAGAGCAGTCCCGACAGAACTCAGTTGAGCTCGGTCCTCCCCCTCTCACTCGTTCCATCTTAATTTATCCCAAATACTGATGTCCCTCAGTGACAGTGCTATTCTCTGTCAGGAGTGCAAAAACATATTTTAGCCAGGATTGAAAAATGACAGCTGTACTGCTCATAAGGAGGTGTGAAAGAATGCCACTGTTGAAGATGTGGCATGAAAATATTACAAATTTGCGAAGTTACAAGGGTGCGTGGAAACAGTTCAATGAACGCTTGTAACACAGTCATGTTATGGAGTTTCGTCGCCAAATTTTCAACATAGTGATTTTAGGACCTCTGCTCATGAACAGTGCCACTATCATTTTCTTAATCTGTCCTGAACACTGATTTCCCACACATAGGAAAGAAAAATCCAAGAAAGGAGTTATTACCTAGGAGGCAAAAGACTGGCAGCCTCAAATCAGGACAGAGATCTAGGAATCATAATCGCAGAAGATTAAAGGTTAGTAGGTAGAGTGAGAAGCAACATTGAAGGCCAACAGAATGCTGGGCTACATTGGGAGGGGAATCATGAGCAGGAGGAGAGAGGTGGTACTACAGCTGTGTAGATCACTGGTCAGGCCTCACCTGGAATACAGAGTCCAATTCTGGAGGCCTCATCTCAGGAAGGACATGTATCTGGTGAAAACAGTATAGAGAAAGGCAACAAAAATGATTCAGAGTCTGCAGCATATGTCCTATGAGGAAAGACTTAGGGAACTGAATATGTACTACCTGGAGCAGAGAAGAGTGAGAGGGGACATGATTGAAACATTCAGGTACATAAAAGGCATTAACAAGGTAGAGGCACAGGAACTTTTTTCACTTCAAGAAGGGCTGCAGGACCAGGGGATGTGACCTCAGGCTGCAAGGAGTTAGGTTCTCTGCCAACATAAGGAAGCTTTTCTTCACAGAAAGAGTGGTGGACACCTGGAACAGCCTGCTCCAAGAGATTGTGGGGGTCAGCCCTTTGGGGGGGATTCAAGAATGCATGGGATAGACACAAGGAAGCCCTGACTAAAAAGGGCAGCTAGAGTGTCAAAATAGGTCTAAAACAAATGGGCAGACTAGATGAACCTAGCAGTCTCCTTCTGCCATCAACCTATGTTTCTTCTGTTCTGTTAATACCCTTCTGGACATCATCCTCACTTGCCAGTACCTAAGCATCTGGCTTGACCTCTCCCCTTGATTTTTCCTCCCACTTCAGCATGCTACACACCATACTGTGCCTTAAGCTTGGACTCCTCTATCACCATATCTAGTCTCTTTCTCTCTCTCTCTCTCTCTCTGTCTCCTCCTGTAAGATTTGATTTTGTAATCAAAGGGATCATCCCTGCATCTGACTTCACCGACATAGTATTCAGTGCTACCCCCTCTACCTCCCTTGCCAAAATGGACGTCATTTTTCAAGCATTCTGTAGGGTTGCCTCAAACTCTCCCCCTCTAACTCGCTGTTGCGACCTCTACTCCTTTCTTTCCTTCCAGTCTCTTATTCAGAGGCACTCCTCTCATTGCCTCACCTTCATAGTCAAATACTGGTTTGGATCTTTTCCTTTCTACCTTGCCTGCCTCCTCTCCCCTACTGCCCCCTTGCTGTACAACTCTCAGTCAAGCTGTGCTCACACCTTCTCCCTCCCTCATGTCTGCACCTCAGATGGAAAACTCTCCTTTTCATACAGGTTTCCTTCCCTTTGGAACAGCCTCCCTTTCTCTACCTGCCTCTGTCTCTCCTTCAATGCTCTCAAGCACCTACTCAGACCCACCTCTGCCACTTCCTGCACCTGTAGCCCTTCCTAAACCCCAATAGCCCTACTACCCACTACGTACCAATGTATATACTTTGTCTCCGAGCTTGCATTTTACTGTACATATTCAACTAGTGTGTATTCTTTTGTTATTGTACATAGTACCTATCCTATACAGAGATGTACATCATACTTATTTTGTATAGTTTTATACTTATATTGTATAGTTTGTATTGCCTCTGTTTGAATTTTGTATATTCCTTCGAGTTCTGTTTGTTACCTGCACCCCTTTCCTGGTCACACCAGAAATGAGCCTCGGTTCATGGTGCTTTTCCCAGTTATCAACTTTACACAAATAAAATAAAAAACACGTACTCCCTGGAGGAAAGGGAGATTAGAGGATATAGATTGAAACATTCAAATATATGAAGGGCATACACAAGGTCGGCAGAGAGTGTATTTTTAAATTAAAACAAGGGAGAGGCAGTAGGAGGCAGAGATTGATACTGGAGGGAGGAGGGTTAGGAAGGGAGATAAAAAGACACTACTTCATGAAAAGGGTGGTGGCAGGATGGAATGCACTGGTGGAGGAGGTGATATCATTGAAGTCGGTGGGCAGTTTTAAGAGAGGGTGGAACACGATCAGGGGGAAGGTTACTACTGTAAAGGGAGGGGGCAGCTGCTGAGTAAAATCTGAGAGCTGCACACTCAAGCAGATTCGATAGACCTTAGGGCCTGTGTCTGCTGGCATTTTTCATATGTTTGTGTGTTTGCAAAACTGATGTTAGGCACTTTGCTAATAACACTTCACAAAACTCTTAGAATTACTGAATTCTATCAATATTTACAGGATAGAAAAAAACTCCAAAAGCTAATGACTTTGGCCCTGAATACAAGACAAGATTTTACCAGTTAGATACAGAAAATAAACAAAACCTGATGCATTTTTATGTTGCTGGCATGCATGTGCAAGAAACATAGTGCCATCATCGGAGATTTCGGAGGTGTGTCACCTTCCCTCCAATTCAGTCAGTGTGCTGGCAGGCACAGCTCCTGTAAGCCAATGCATTTTGGAGCTGTCTATGACATGCTCCAAAATGCAGTGGCATACAGTTGAAAGGGGGAGCTATGCTTCAGTGAGCACCGATAAGATATCAGCTGCTCACGCGCTCCCCCCCAGACACATGCAGGCGTGTGCGCCCCCGCACGCACTGTATAGTCGATGAGGTGCCCAATCCCCGTCGGCTGAGCTGTGTCCCCCCCTAGTATTAGGTGCCACACTGGGAGCCCACCCCAGTGTGGCAAGCAGTCCTTTGGCCGACGGAGGTGCCCAATCCCCCATCGCTGAAGGCCCCCTGTCCTTGTGCCACACTGGAGAGCCCACCCCAGCGTGGCAACAACATACCGCCGGGGTTCCCAATCCCCGTCAGCTGAACACCCCAACATCCTTGTGCCACGCTGGGAGCCCACCCAATGTGGCAAACGTCCACGACGCTTTTTTTTAAACCTGTAAACATAAACGGTCCGTGACGCGTCTCCCAGCCCCCTCCCACAACCCACACCCACCCACTGCGCATCCAGCCTCCCCACCCCCTCTCACCCCATCTTACCTCCGGACTCCGGCGCGGACGATCTTGGTAGACCGGAACATGTCTGCACTCTTCAAAGCTGACCATGAACTGAGGAAATGCTGGTAAGCTGTATAATGGGCTAGATAGGGGGTTTCAACTCTTGCATATCTCAGGCATTTTGGGAATTTTGCACAAATTTTCAACATGGGGTTTTGGGACCCCTTCTCATGAATGATGTCACTGTCATGGCGTTATTTGGGCCTGAAGGGTGATTTCTGCAGTGACTGTGAAATCACCCTTCAGGCCTGAATACCACCATGACAGTGACATCATTCATGAAAGGGTCCCAAAACTGCAGGAGCCAATATAATCGAAAAATGTACTGTTTTCTGGCGTGCATTGCGCAGTTCCTCATGAGCTCATAAGTTCAAAATTAAAATATTTTCCTCCAGATTTTCAACATTTCCATTTACCACACCTTCTTATGAGTAGTATAGCTGTCATTTTCACATCTCACCCAAAATGTGTTTCCGCCCATGTAGCGCAGAATGGCGCAGTTCAGTGTGCAAAATCAATGTATGGGACAAATTAAGAAAATCACAGTGACACCATTCATGAGCAGAGGTCTTAAAATGGCTATGTTGAAAATTTGGTGAAAAATTCCTAAAATGACTGTTTTAGAAGCATCGTTGTGCAGTTCCATGCTTCGTAAGTTCGCAAATTTTCAATATTTTCACTCCAGATTTTCAACATTGCCATTTTACCACACCTCCTTATGAGCAGTATAGCTGTCATTTTTCACATCCTGCCCAAAACATGTTTCCTCCCACGTAGCACACAATGGCGCAGTCGGTGTGCGAAATCAATGTATGGGACACATTAAGATAATCACCATGATACTGTTCATTAGCAGAGGTCTTAAAATGGCTGTGTTGAAATTTTGGTGAAAAGATTCCTAAAAATGACTGTTTTTCGAGTCTGTGTTGCGCAGTTCCTACTCACGCTCGTAAGTTTGCGAATTTTCAATATTTTCACTCCAGATTTTCAACATTGGCATTTTATCACACCTCCTCATGAGCAGTACATCTGTCATTTTTCACATGCTGCCCAAAACATGTTTCCGCCCATGTAGTACACAATAGCGCAGTCGGTGTGCGAACTCAGTGTATGGGACACATTAAGAAAATCACAGTATCACTGTTCATGAGCAGAGATCTTAAAATGGCAATGTTGAAAATTTGGTGAAAGAATTCCTAAAAATGACTGTTTTACGAATGAGCGTTGCATAGTTCCCACGCACGCTCGTAGGTTTGCGAATTTTCAATATTTCCACTCCAGATTTTCAACATTGCCATTTTACCACACCTCCTTATGAGCAGTACAGCTGTCATTTTCACATCCTGCCCAAAACATGTTTCCGCCCATGTAGCGCACAATGGTGCAGTCGGTGTGCAAACTCAATGTATGGGACACATTAACAAAATCACAGTGACACTGTCCATGAGCAGAGGTCTTAAAATTGCTATGTTGAAAATTTGGTGAAAAAATTCCTAAAAATGACTGTTTTATGAGCGTGCGTTGCGCAGTTCCTACGCACGCTTGTAAGTTCGCAAATTTTCAATATTTGCACTCCAATGACTTCCAGATACCTAAACAGCACATAGAAGCAAGCAACATTCGGCACTGACAAATGCTTGTTTCACATGAAACAAGCAAATGGATTGAAACAACAGCAACTTTTTTTCACAAAAGACAAAACAAGGAAAATATGTCCCTATGACAGCTGTAAAGATAGAATACAACCAAAGAGTTTAGACAGATTATTAGATAACCGCAATATATTACATACTAATATAGGCAATTTTGATATCATCATAAAACACACTATTCAATTATTTCAAGAAACACACTCTAACTTTGTCAATATAACACCGTTTTTAACAACTTTTACTACCTTCTTATTCTACAGAAATCATATCATTAATGACTAATGAAACTGAGCCAACAGAGGTAGAAACAGCCATTTCATCACTAAATAATGGAAAACTCCAGGCAAACATGGTCTGACTGGAGACATGTAAGTCTATAGGGAAGGAAATTACAGCTAAATTAGCGTTAGTATTTATGCATCTCATCACCTCACAGTCTATACTATTAAAAATGTCAGAAGCACTTCTGATATACAGACCGTGCAGGCACCAGCAAGCTCACCCTCAGCACAGAACGCGGCAGTTTGGGGTCATGAGGGCTCCTGGACACATCGCCTGCCCTCCCTGCTCTTCTCCTCGAACTTGGAACCCCCAAGCAACAGAAGCCACGGCAGTTTGGGGTCGTGAGGGCTCCTGGACACATCGCCTGCCCTCCCCTGCTCTTCTCCTCGAACTTGGACCCCGAGCAACAGAAGCCACGGCAGTTTGGGGTCGTGAGGGCTCCTGGGCACATCGCCTGCCCTCCCCTGCAGCAGTTTGGGGTCATGAGGGCTCCTGGACACAGCGCCTACCCTCCCCTGCTCTTCTTCTCAAACTTGGACCCCCCCCCCGAAGTAACAGGTACTGGGAAGCTCGCGACTTATGGCGCCAATTTCAAATCTGCTGGCTTCTTCTCAAAGCCACGCCAGCTTGTTACTGTTACTGCTGCTTCTCAGCTTCTAAGGACTTGTGCTGTGCTATTAATGAAAGTCGTCGCAGGAGTGCTGTTAGTTTTTCCACCCCAATTTATTTATTTTTTTTTTTTTTAGCCTGTTCCACCCTGCTTTGTACTGTTTTGCTGTATTGCTTTTAGTAAGGGCACTGTATTTCCCCGAGACCTGCTGCTACTAGTGAGGCTGCCTGTTCTGTGCTTCACTCGGGACCTCGCCATACACGTGGTTCTCGGTGGCCTTTCGCCTCGTGGTCTCTGCCCCCCCTTCCCCCCCACACACTACCGGAACTAGTCAGTAGCGCCACACTTTGATATTTTAATTCACCGCATAAGCTGCTTATTGTACTTACTGCAACCATTTAAGTCTGCTCCTCCCACAGGTTTCCTTAATATTTCCCCTCTTCTCCTCCACAGAAGCCGCGGCAGTTTGGGGTCATGAGGGCTCCTGGACACATCGCCTGCCCTCCCCTGCTCTTCTTCTCGAACTTGGACCCACTCCCGAAGCAACAGGTACTGGGAAGCACACGACTTCAGGTGCCAATTTCAAATCTGCTGGCTTCTTCTCAAAGCTGCGCCAGCTTGTTACTGTTACTGCTGCTTCTCAGCTTCTACCCCACCGGCGCAGTGTGCCAGCTCCCCACCACCTCCACCACCACCCATGGTCGTCTCTCCCTCTTATAGGCTGTTCAGGTAAAAGTCACATGACTGAATAAAACCCATTAGCCACTTTTCCATTTGCAGCTTATCAGCTGCCTCCACTAGAGGCTCTCATTCAATCTCCTCGTGGCTAAACATATACCTAACCAAGGATGTTGATTTTCACTGCTTTTCTCTGCCTCTCCATGGCTGCACAAACCTCCTTACCTCCCTCAACCCTTCCAATGATGGAACCCTCTGATTCTGCCACCTTGTTGCACCCTGCAGCCACTCCTCAATGCTTCCCCACACTCGCCTGCACTGGACTTGTTTCATGCCCACTACAGCAATATCTCTGCTGCAATCCTGCCGCCATCCTTTCACCAGGGGCTACCTATCTTAAAGTCATCAACCCTCCATCACCCAACAACCTCCTCTCTTACCTGGCACACCAACACATGCAAAACCTACGCTAGGAAAATTTTGCATTTCTATGCCCTTCTGCTCCTGTCAGGGGACATAGAAGTAAACCCAGGTCCAAACTAATCCATCACCCCCACCCCTATCTCTCTCCCCAAAGACCTAAGCATACTTCACCTAAATACCTGTAGCCTACTATCCAAAATCTCGCTCCTACAACCGCTCACACTAAGACTACACTCCGACATACTGACTATCTCCGAAACCTGGCTAAAACCACAACACATGGATGCTGAAGTCTCTATCCCAGGTTACTCAATAATAAGGCATGACAGGCATGGTAAAAAGAAAGGCGGAGGCTTGGCTATGTATATCTCTAACACTTGTCAATTCACTCCTATGGTGATCCCCTCTCTCCCTGCCAATATAGACTCTACGCTAATTAAATTATCATTTCCTTATACTTCTCCTATATACGTGGCAAGCACATACTGCCTCCCCTGCACTCCCACTGAAATCATCCTATTCCATCTAACTACATTGCAGTCCCTGGCGAATGGAGGTGAGCTCCATGCCTTAGGGGATTACAATGTCAATTGGATGGGGGTGGACAAAGCCCAGCTGAAGACAAAAATAAAGGCCCAATCCCTCACACAATTGATAAATGAGCCGACCAGACTTAAACACAAGTCAAAAAAACATTCACTATTGGACTGGGCCCTCACCACGCACCCACATAGAATCATTAAAGCAGGTCTACTTCCTGACTCCATTAGTGACCATCACATGGTTTACATGATCAGGAAGGTTCATAGTCCCTCTCCCCCCCCCAAGACACTGCACACCAGGTCTTACAACTCCGTAGACATGGTATCTCTCCTGGAGGACTTGGGTAGGGTAAACTGGTCTTGCATCACGAGGCAGCTACCATAGATGATGCCTTTGATGCATTCAAACTCAGTTTCTTAAAAGTTTGGGATAAGCACGCTCCACTGCGCACAAAGAGAGTAAAAGGAGCACATCTCCCCTGGATCACGGCTGACATAATCAAAACCTGCTGCACCAGGGACCATGCCTGGGAAGAATATAAGAAATTGGGCACCCAGGCCTCCCTCTCTACATACAGAGCCGTACGTAATGCCTGCACAAATAGCATTCACCATGCTAAAAACGCTTATTTCCTATCATCCTTTAGAAAAAATTCCAACCATCCTATGGACTTCAGGAAATCCCTGAAATCCTTGCTCGTGCCCCCTACCCAACCACCCCCCCCAACAATTTTAGTTAATGGCTCCCTCATCTCTGATGCTGCCAGTGTTGCTGAAGCTTTCAACACCCATTTCACCAGCTGCGCCAAAAACCTTCTACCCTCCCGCTGGAGTACACACACCCCTGCCAGCTCCCCCGCACCTACCACCCACCCCCATGTCCCACCTTTTGAATTCAAACCTGTCTCCCCCGTTGAAGTCCTCCATGCCCTACTGGCTCTGAACCCTAACAAAGGCAAATGCCCATCGTCCCTGGATGCCAAGATGCTTTTTCTGTCTGCACCTGCCATAGCCACCCCACTGGCTGCACTTTTTAACCTCTCCTTCTCTCTGGGTAAGGTTTCAAAGACCTGGAAGATGGCCACTGTCATACCCCTCCCAAAGGGCGGTGACCCCTCCTCCCCAGGTAACTACAGACCTATCTCCCTACTCCCGATTCTGGCCAAACTGCAGAAGCGACTGGTCTTATCCCAACTCTCCCAGTTCTTGGATGCCTCCTCCTTTTTTACCCCTTTCCAATCAGGCTTCTGCAAATCCCACTCTACCATCACCTCTCTACTGCGAGTCACCAGGGACATCCTCACAGGTATCGACAAAGGTCACATCACCATGGCCATTTTTATTGATCTAGCAAAAGCTTTTGATACCGTCTCACATCCCCTGTTTATCTCAAAACTTATGGATGCAGGTCTAGCACTCCCAGCTATAGATTGGTTCCAAGACTACCTAGGGGACAGGACACAAGCGGTCAGATTGGCATCACACACATCGAACCCTCTACCAGTCACATCAGGAGTCTCCCAAGGATCAGTCCTAGGACCAATACTCTTCTCCATTTTTCTAAATGGCCTCCCCTCCGTATGCTCCCATTCTTCTATCCAATTGTATGCAGATGATACTGTTCTGTATGCATCAGGCCCCTCTACAAGCAGGGTGCAATCCCTCCTCCAGGAGGATTTCTCAGCCATCCAGCACTGGTTCACGACAAATCAGCTATCTCTTAACCCTAAAAAAACTGAGTCACTCACATTCGGCTCCCAACAGAGACTCTCCCGCCAAACCTCGTGTCCCCCATTCATAACCCTGGAAGGGACACCACTTGAGCAATGCACCAGCTTTAGATATCTTGGCATCTGGCTCGACCAACACCTTGATTTCGCCTCTCACATAGACTCTCTGCATAAGAGGCTACTCCCTAAACTGGGGGCTCTCCATCGAAACAAAACCTGTCTTCCCCAGCAAACGCGGCACGCCATAGTTCAAAAAATGATACTCCCCGTACTGGATTATGGCGATATAGTTTACTCAATCGCCCCTGCATCCTCCCTCATTAGCCTCGACACCTTTTTCCATTCCTTCTGTCGTTTCATCCTCGACTTCCCACAATCTACTCACCACTGTACTCTATACAGCGCCCTAGCCCTTCCATCTCTACAAGACCGCAGATCAATAAATTGCGCTAGGTTTGCAGCTAAATTCTGGACCCTCTCCCTCCCTCCTTATCTTGAGTCTACTTTATCCCAACAACCCCCGCATACTCCCTAAGAGGCACTGACCCCAGACTTCTTCTTGTCCCACGTATGCACACTACCAAAGGTCAGTCAGCTTTTACTTTCCGAATCCCTCAGATTTGGAACGCCCTCCCTGCCCCCATCAGACACACACAACATCCAGGTCTCCGTACCAGACTACTCCAAGCACATTTCTCCTCCAGCTGCTCCTGCTATGCAGTTAAGCCCTAGCCATCCTAAGCTAAATATTGTACAGATGAAATCGTTTTGTGTTAAGTGTATACCTGACTCTATACTCCTGTACTGCTTCTCATGGAGTCTCACGTCATACCCTATTGTTCTTCTACTCATAATTCTGTTTTATATTGTACAATGTCTCATGCTATGTATTGTCAATCTCTGTAATTTTTGACATGCACTGGGCCTAAGCCCCCAGGTTGCATCTGGAATTGAGCATGTTGCTCAGTATGCCTTCCTGGTAAATCTCGTAAATAAATAAGTAAATAAAAAAAAACTAAATCAAGACAAGCTTAATGCTTTTCTTGCTGAATTCTCTTGCTTTCCCTGATGGCAGAAGAGAGGCCAGTGCTGGAAGACCCATTATCCACTCAGGAGATTCAGGCAGCTATCACCACCACAACCAAGAACAGCACTTTCATTGTCTGTTTATTTTCTTAAACAATTTAAAGTTTACAGAGGTTTTTTGCACACTGCAACGAAGTCGGAAAAGAGCTGTAAATCAATACCGACCATTACACTCAGCGCTCGCCTTTTTCCCCATTACACTCAGAGCTTGCTTTCTTTTTCTGTGGAGGGCAGAGATATTGTTGTACTGGATGCCACATGTAATCGACATATTGCTGGTTGTCAAATCAGTCTGTTACAAACGGCATCTACTGTATTTACATAAGAAAGTTGATAGGAGAAATCTAAACAACTGGAGGCGAATCAGTCTATTAAATACTGATTTTAAAACATCAGCAACAATTCTGACTTACAGATTACTACAAGCAGCAAAATACTTAATCACACCAACTCAGTCCTGTTCTATACAAGAGATAACTATCACATGTCATTTAATTTTGATAAGGGAAATCACAGAACTAGGTAATAAAAACAAACTTATGAGTGTTATATTGTCACTTGACCAGAAGAAAGCCTTTGACTAGATAAATCATAATTACTTGTGGCATGTTTTAGAAAAAATATGAAATACCTTTGAAATGTATTAAATGGTTACACTGCGTACTGTATATAAAACTGCTACTATCACCCCAATAGTAAATGGTTAGTGTGGACCACTGATACCAGTCAAAAGTACGAGTCAGGCAGGACTGTCCTTTGAGATCCCTCCTCTATGTATTTTGTATAGACCCCCCATTATGAGCTTTACACTTTTCACCCCAGCTACATCCCCTAAAAACTGAAGGAAGCACTGTACCATATAAAGCCATGGTAAGAGGTCAGTGGGAAAAACATTGAATTTATATAAGATATAGGGACAATTCTCAGGTGCATCGCTAAACATAGACAAATGCATAGGCAGACAACTTGCAAGGAGTGGACCATCAGTACATGATAGTAAAGAATTTCATATAGTATGTCAGAAAACCCTATTACAATTTTAGGCGTTAAATATGGTATGGAACAACCAGATCTTTTGAACTGGGAGCAGACATTATCACAAGGGAAACTTTTAATGGCATAGTGGAACAAATGGCAAATGAGCAAGAAAGAGCATGTCCACCTTAAGACATACCTAATTCCTCTTTTTTAAAATATATGTTACATATTCCCTCCGGCTAATGCATTTGAAGCAAAATAACTTTACTTAGCATCTTGTTTTTAGGCAGCATGGGGGGAGCTGACAAAACTCTATTAAAAGGAATATAATGTACCTCCTCATCAAACATGGAGGGCTAAAGATGGTGAACCCAATTATTATCTTTTACATTTTGCTTCTGACCAATCTTAACCCCCTACTTTTTAATTCATGGAAGTGTTGGGGTAACATACTATTTCACACCTGTAAAACCTCAAAATTCACAAAATGGGATGCTGACTCTTTAGGAGCCATCTGCCTTGACACCTCCCAACATGAGGGAAATGTTTCTAAAACTTAGAACTTGCAGAGTAGCAAGTCAAATGATTCTAATAAAATCTAGGAAAACCCTATGCAATCAGATTTTAAATACACAATATCAAGAGGTGACAATGATTCTTTTATGCCCCTATCTGCATGTTTCATCCTTGACTGATCTGTTAACAGAAGCTAGAATACCTCCCAAAATGTGAGATATCCACTGGCTCCGTTGCCATGAAAAACTAAATATCAAAGCTAATCAAAAAACGTAAACAAATGGAAGAAAGAATGTGTGCCAGAACTTTATGTAATCAACAACCAGGGACTGTAGATCACTTATTTATTTCATGTACATACAAATCTGACTTTTGGAAATGTACTGCTCAGAAGTGGACTCAACAAAGTTTTGGTTCAGTTAACTAGACTGTGTTAATGTATTTTTTATAAGGGATTTTGGGGTAAATGAGACAGGAGAACTCTTAATTTAATGTTTACAGTGGTTCAATGGCATATATGGAACATAACATTGCTGGCAGTACAGTCTAGAGGTTAGAGTAATGAGCTGGGAATGAGCATGGTACATTCAGCACAGAAGCCCTAGGTTTGATTCTTACAACCTCCACTTGCATACTGTATGACTCTAAGCAAGTCACTTAACCACTCAGTGATTCCAGGTCACCCCTGAAAACAGACACTTGTGCCTAGAGGGCCTTACCCAGTTACCAAAGACAAAAAAAAATAAGGTGTCTATATTCTTTACAACAGAGACAAACCTGTCATGCTGAACTAATGGGTAAAATAACATGATTTATAAATTATGTACTATGCTGTAGCTAAACAAGTCATCAGAATGTCTTTAAAAAGGCACTGAGGAACATGCCCTGGGTGACAAACTCTGATACACCCATTACATAGGATAGACCTAAGATACTAGTTCCTCAGTTTCTTTGTTTATAAGTGTGCCATATTCAAACTAACTGTTTTTCTTTTATTTTTTCCTTTGTTTTCTAATATTGTTTACCTCTTGGATGACTGAATTTGTCTTTATGGAAATATTGCAATATATGTTTTTGTTGTGTTATTTTCTCAATAAATAAATTCCCTAATCTTCCAGTAGGGGAACCTGGCCATCTGGCAAGCTGGGAGGTGATGATTTGGATGCAGCAGGTGTAGGGGAGTTGACCTCCTTTTCTACAACCTTTTCTTTAGCGGTCCTGGTCAATTCTGAACCTCTTCCTGCCGCAGATAACATGGCTAAAGACATTGATAAAAAAGATATGGTGCAGTCAGTCTGAATTGCTGAACAGGCCTTCCAGCAAAATTTAAAACCTTTGGAGGAGGAAGAACAGTTAAATAAACAATAGATGAACACAAACAACACCTCCTTTTTTTTGGCTGATGAAGAAACCAGGTTCCAGGTGGACCATAGAAGTTGTCTGTCACAATTATGAACCCTCCTAAGACATTTAAGCTCATGCTGTATGTACTACCAGGCAGGCTTAACTGATGTCTGTCACCCCAATACTGGAGCATCAAAGAAACCACTAGTCAGTGAAACTGACAAGCTGTCCTCTATAGCAAACACATGATTCCACACAAAGAAATGATATTTGTATAATGATTGTAACCCTCCTGGACTGCAGTTTGGAAATGCTGATTTGGTTTCACCAGGAAATGTTGAGGCCATAGCCATTGCCTCTCTTCCCTTCGAGATCTGTTGCACAGTTTGAGCAGGTCAGAGGAGATAGTGGAGATTATCAGACCATCGACAGATATCGCTATTAGCGTGAGGTCAAGTTTAGCTACTTTCTCATATCAGTCTTTGGGTTAGTTTAATAGTTTATTTGAGTTGGTGGTCTTTACTAACACCCCCATTAAAAAGGGGGTGGGGGGTGAAGCACCCCGACTCAAACAAACTAACACAACCAACATTAACAGTAAGCACAAGCAGGTGCTGTATTCATGAAAGATTTGCGCTACTTGTGTAGCGGTGGTAAGATAATCTCCACTATCACTGGTCAGAGACCAGGGCAACACGGAATAGTGAGAAGCTACAGCTGACAGAAAACCCCTGATTGAAACAACATCAGCCGAGATGCTGCCAAAGGTTGTGGAACTTTGGGACACTCAGCCAGCTGAGATGGTGGGTGCCAAAACCATGAATGGTTTCAAGCACAGCTGGGGCAGAGTGAATGGTATAGTGGTTAGTCAGGGTGGAAGTAGAGAGTGTAACAGGAGGTGGATTATTAGGCCTAGTAGTCTGTCTGGACAGTAGGTTCTGGGGTTTGATAGGGAACTATGGGCAGACTGTATGGACTATGGGTCTTTTTCTACCATCATTGTCTATGTTTCTGTGGGTTATCCTATCTCTCAGATGATACAGAGCAATTTGCAGACCAACCAAGAAAAGGAGAAACAGTAAGTACTGTGGGGCATAAGAGACACAAAATAATGAAAGGGGAAGATGGCTTCCATGTTCCTCCAGCATGGCCTAGCCCAAAACTGCCCTGAATGATTTAAGTATGATAGAAGGTGTGGACAGTAACCTCAAGGAGAGTAGTAAAGCAAGGGAAGAATGTTACTGAAATGGGCTAGTTAAATATTGCCTCAAAGATGTTCTTAGAAACTCTCTACTAGCAGCCAGAAGGCACTTACTACAGCACTGGCCAGCAACCCCTGCTCTCAGTTAACTGAAACCCCACAGAGTGAAGCACCAGGCTCCTCAGCAGAATTAGAGAGGGTGATTCTGACATGTCACAGTCAGAATCTATCCAGCAGCCTGAACAATGCCAGAAAAAGACAAAAGGCAGTTTAGAATTGCTACCTTTTCAAAGCACAGGAGAGACTGCCCAGTGAAGGAACATTCTCAGACTAAAATTTAGAGAGGGACTAGATGTTCCCTCAGACAGCTTCTACAGTATGTTATTCATTTCCTGTTAAAAAACTCAATGTGTGTTTTTTTTCGTGCTGCAGAACTATAAAGCAGTGACTCATACTGTATCAGGAGAGACAACATCCAACATTAGTTTTCAATCTTTAAAATCCTTGGAACATTTTTGGTAGAAATATAATAAGTTAAAGAATTCAGCGGTATGGTCTCCCTTTACTGCTACCCCCATCTAAACATGCAATCATCATTATGACATTGATCTGAAATGCGGGTGACAATGTTTCAGATATTGCCTACTGGATTAAACAATGTTGCAAGGTCTTTTACCAACCTAGTCCATTTATCATCAATGAGAAGGTGTGGACACAGGGATGGATGTTTAGGTAAAGCTTAGGCAAACAAATACTGGAGTGTGTCTGCTCCCAAGAGTCTTCTTTTAAGGCAGAGGTAAGGGCATGTGTTTTTATCCAGGGCAGATCCTCACCTGTCATATGTGTGCGTCCTTAAATCATCTGAGGGCAGCTTGTGATGCAGAATGATGTACAGTAACCTATGTTTTAAATATGGGCACATAAGCTTTAGATGTCTGAATCCCTTTAAATGTAACCTGTGTGAGGAATAGGGATTCTTCTATAAGCACCACCCATGGGCCTCACACAAAAGGTCAGACAACCTGAATCAAGAAACTTCAGCTCTGAGATTTGCTGGGATGGCCGGTTCAGACTTGCTTCTGGACCACAAAGTGACACAACAGGCTCTAGACACTGTTAAGCATTTTGTTCAGCAGGCAATGACCACGGATCCTCTGGTTCTGAATGCCCCAGAGAATATGGAAACTGTAATAGACCCACATTCAACAGTGCCTACAGAGAATGTTCCATTCATGCTACACATTTCGCTACCACCTGGTGAGATAAGCATAACAACCCCTTCACAGCCAATTCCTGGTCTTGTAACAACCCACCCACAAGCAGGCATGCCTGCTATCCACTTCCAATGGAAGCTGAAATGGAGGTAGTCTCCTCTCAGCGGAGAGGTAGACACAAGAAGCAAAGTTTAAAACAGTTAAGTCACCTATAACCCCAGTAGTAAATTATTATTCGGCCTTGACTTCATTAAACAGTGGTGGGGAAGACACAACTGGAGCAGGAGGAAGACTCAGAGGAGTTCTCCATTACATTATCAAACAGTGTCCACTCTTCAGATTGGGATTATTCTCCCTCAGAAACATCAGCAGTGAAGAAAAGTCACAAGAAGACCAGATCTCAAGTCAGACCTGTGTCAATGTCACAGCCCAACCAACATTTGAGTCATACAGTATGCATTGGCCCTACAAACCTCTGTCTCTTTCGAACATATGAACATATGAAATTGCCAGCAGAAATAAGCCTATTGGTCTACCAAGTCTGCTCTAGTGTGCAGCAAGAACCCTCACCTGACAGCTGCCCCCTCTTCCCAATTACTCCCCCTCTAACCTTATCCCATCCCCTTTTGAAACTAACCACTGTCTTGCAAGCTACCACCTCTCCTGGTAGAGCATTCCATTCCACCATGACCCATTCCATGAAAAAGTGTCTCCACATTTCCAATCTAAATCTTCCCCCTTCCAATCTAAGGCTGTGCCCTCTTGTGTTCCACCTCCTCCTCAGCCTGAGTATCCCTTCAGTGCCTGCCTTCTTTATCCCCTTTCTGTACTTTAAGGTCTCAACTATATCCTCCCAGTCCCTTCTTTCCTCCAAGGAGTACATGTTCTGCTCTCTCAGCCTCTCCTCATATGGTGTGTCCTCCAATCCCTGGATCATCCCTGTTGCCCTGCATTGTGCCACTTCCAGTAATTTCACATCCTTCTTCTGATATGGCTACCAGAACTTTACACAGTACTCCAAGTGTGGCCTGACCAGTGCCCTGTAGAGAGGCAGGATCACCTCCCTGCTCCTGGAGGAGATCCCTCTTGTGACACAACCTAGCATCCTGTTGGCTTTTGCTGCCAGCCTCCTACACTGCTCTGTATTGTTTACTTTATCCATTACAACCACCCTTAGATCCTTCTCCTAGATGTAACCTAGCTGCACCTCTCCCAGCTGGTAACCCCTCACTGGGTTCTTTGTTCAAAATGTAGGACTTTGCACTTTTTTGCCCTGAACCCCAACTGCCATGCTTGTGATCACTCCATCAGTTTGATCAGGTCATCCTGTAGCCCCTGCCAATCTGCTACATTGTCCACCACCACCCCCAATTTGGTATCATCAGCAAACAGACTGAACTTATTCCTGACACCGTACGAGATGTCAGCTATGACTATTCTGAACAGCACTGGCCCCATTACAATCAATGTGGCATCCTGCTCATCACAGGTCTTGGAGATGAGAGTCCCCCAACACCACTACCCTCTGCTGTCTCCCCTGCAACCAATTCTAAATCCAGTTAACCATCGTAGTCCCCATACCCACATATCTCAACTTCCATCCTAACCTCCCATGCAGCACTGAATCAAAGACCTTACTGAAGTCTAAGTATATGACATCCACCACATGACCCTTATCCAATTCCTTTGTGACCCAGTTATTAGACTCAACTATGTTCATCTGGCAGGATTTTCTGGACACAAACACATGCTGGTGACTGTCCATAAATATCTCCAGCCTTTCTTAAGTATTGTCTCCATCAGCTTGCCCATGATGGAAGTTTAGCTTACCGCATGTAATTACCTAACTCATCTTGTGATCTACTTTTATGGATGGGTATCATGTGGGCCATCCTCCAGTCATGCAGTATACCTCTTGTGTCCAAGGAGGTACTGAATAGTTCTGCCAGCAGTCTGGCCAGAAACTCTACCATTTCTTTCAACAACCTCGGGTGTATGCCATCTGATCCTGGTGCCTTATCCACCCTCAGAGCCCTTAACCCCTCCAATACCCTACCCTCAGTGACCACCCCATTGGTTACCCCTCTCCTGACTGCCCACCAAGCCCACCCCATGAGGTAGCGGCCCTCCTTTCTCCCTTATGAATGCAGAACAGAAGTGCTCATTCAGTGCTTCTGCCTGATCCTTCCATTTCTCTGCCCACCACCCTTCCTTCTTGATTCTCACTATCTGGTCCTTGCAGCTCCTTCTCTCTTCACTCTAGTTCTTGCCAGGCAATGTGCTGCTTTTACAAGACATAAATATTTAAACCTTATTTGAAGATTCAGTTACAAAAAGACTGTAGACATGTGGATTTTCTGTTTGGTCTTAGTGTCTGGAGAAATGTTACAGGGTAGGTATACTGTTTAAAGACTCTGCTGTCAAGCTAATCAAATTGGTGGAATTTGATTCAAGCAGTGCTTTGATATTCGATGTGGAATATGGTGAGAAGCCTTCTTAATGTCCATGCCCTACAGACAAAAGCTGCAAAGGTAGCCCTGTTTCAGTAAATACAGCCATATTAACATACCAGCAGGCTAGTGGTTTTAGGAGGGGAATTTAAATGTGGCCTGTCTTTGAAGGATATGAAATGGAACACTAAGAATGAGTATAGGGAGTCTGTGTACTTGAATGAAATGATTTGAACTTCAGGACTGCATGGTGGTCTTTCACATCTCTGCTGACAATGTTACCACTTTCAGTAAAGACAGTTTGACCACTAGGATAGACTTTTCTTTTTCTGGCTGCAGCACCAAGGGTTAAGATGGTAAGAACAGTGGTGGAAACCTTCAGCAATGCTTTGAGTCCTTTGTAACTGACCGACAGTGCCACCCCCGACAAACACACAACAGAGACTTAAAATTGCATTATTAGAACAGACTGAGAGCCAGTGTCATTGGCTGGGCCTTTTTAAAGCATGATGCACAGAGTTAGCTGCCTAAGTATTTGAGCCAATGGCAGGAGGACTTAAAAAGATTTTAAGTATTTGTTCCAAAAGGTGGGACAACATGGAAACACTGATAAATATCTGCATTATTTGGAACCAAGATCCCAACTACATAAACTCATCTCAAGAATACACAATGATAATATACACATCTCTGAACAAATAGACCTCATAAAAGAGGAAATTAAGCCTTTTCAATATGAAGGGGCCACCTTCCTAGAGCAAGAACTAAAATGTAGGACTCAGGGCCATTCTTAGATATGTTTTCAGGCTCTTGGGACCATGTCCAGCCCAGAATTATAGCATGGTTAACCAGAGAGACTGACAACCCAGTGGTAATCTCGATTGAGGGTGTTATGGATATGATCCATGACCATGCTTGCAGTAATTCTGGCACGTCAACAGACACAGACTGGGTCTCATCTGTTAGCCCACCGGGATATTCTGGAAATCCACCAAAATCATATCTCTTCTCAGTTGATTCAACCAGTACAGGTGTCTTTAGTCAAACAAGCAATTAAGCATTTGGAGAATAACAGAACCCTATGATCTAATTGATTAATAGCAGAATTTTACAAACTATTACTGCCGACTCTTGGTCAGCATTACAAAATGAGATTAATTCAGTTCTGGAGTCAGTTAAATTAACACCTGGGATTTGATATTCAAGGAAACATGCAAGGCTTGAACTGCACTCAATTTTCTGTTGGTGTGCACAGTTGCAACTGTTTTCCATGTTTATCAACTTGCACCAAAGGTTTGGCACAACTTCCTTAAAAAGGGTACCCTAAATAGTACAAATTATACCAGGGAAAATCTGGTCTAACTTTTGTCATTTGGTGTTCAGGATTGAAAATCCTGATCATGGGCTGGGAGAATGCCACAATACCAAGTGCCAAACAATCAGAGCACCAGGGCTTGTGGCATTCTCAGGGCTCTGAAAATTGAGACCCTGGTGTTAACACTCAGATGCCTCAGAACTGCCTCAGCTATACTATGATAGACTGGATCCTCACCAACTGCAAGGACTGTTACTCCACTGCTGGGGTTCTATCCCACTCAATCAGTGATCACTGCCTAGTCTTCTGCATGAGGGAGCATCCTCTTCCATATACCCTGCCAAAGTTTTGTCCTTTGCTAATTTTTCCAAACTTGACCCTGTTGTGTTCCTGCATGAGCTAAAGCATGCTGACTGGTCTCCCCTATTTACTACCAAAGCCATCAACCTGGTTACCTACTATTTCAACACAACCATACTAGCCTTACAGAATAACCACATTCCATTCTTTATGCGGAGGGTCAGAGGGAAGGTGACCAAGTGGCTGAAGCAGCCTCTAATGAAACTGCTCAAGAAAAGTGACAAACTTTGGTCTAAATGAAAATCTTCCTCTAATCAGGCTGACCTTGCTAAGTATTGTGTATTGCATAACTCCTGTAAGAAGGAGGTTTGGGCTGCTAAGAGCAACTACTAGAGGAAACATCTCCAGTCCTTGTCAGCTGACAAAAAGAAGTATTGGAACCAGATTAATGAGATCTTGGGGAATACAAAGACACTGTCTCCCAAAGACATGCTAATCAATGATACTCAATACAGTGATGCCACACTATTGTCAATGCCTTTAACTCCCTTTTACCGAGGTTTCCAATGTGGTAACCCACCATTTGAGTGCTACCAGAATGGCACCTCACTATACGGCACTAGTCTGGAAAGCTTTCACATGGACAGTGACTAGGGATTTATAGCGCATGCTGTAAGCACTCCCCTGGTCACTGTCCATGGTCTTGCAGGAAGAACAAAGCACCAGAAGCCAGAAGGCTGGCCGAGCTGCTTCCATGATGTGGAGCGCTGGGGCATTGAGCAGCTCAGCCAGCAGTGGTGGAGACCAGAGTTTAATCCTGGTCTCCTACCACTTTAGCACAGTGCAGGGCTTGGAATTTTATTTTTAAATGGGGCTGCAGTGGCCCCAAACTTTTTAACTTTCCCAGGATTGGCTCCCCTTGGAGTAAGGATCCTAATGACAGTGGGTGTGGGGGCAGAGACCCCCACATTGGGGGGTTTGGGGGTGGCTCCCTCTGCAAAAATACATAGACAAAGGTCTACTTACTGGTGCAGTGTTCATTGACCTCACCAAAGCTTTTGACTTGGTTAATAACCCACTGCTCCTGTACAAGCTGCATTCACTTGGTACCTCTGGCTCCACCTTATTCTGGTTCAGTAACTATCTCACTAACCGACCCCAATCCATCTCCTTCTGAAAGATACTTTCATCTCAGACTCCCATCTCCTGCAGTGTCCCACAAGGATCCATTCTGGGACCTTTGTTCTTCTCCATCTTTATTAATGATAGTCACACTTCCTTTCCCCACTGTCGATCCATCATGTATGCAGATGACCTTGTGCTCTACGCTACCTCTTGTTCTGTCACTGACTTTAATGTTCACCTGTCAATGGCATTCCAACAGATTCAGCTCTGGCTCTCCTCCAACTTTCTTATCCTCAGTCTACCCAAGACTCAGGCTATGTTCTTTGGGTCTTCCAGAAAAGTCCATGCTGAGTCCCCTCAGCTTACTGGTGCTTTGCTGCAATGGGTCAGTAGTCATGTCCACTGACTCCTTCAAATACCTTGGAGTGATGCTGGATCCTGTACTTGATTTCTCCTCTCACAGAAATGACATATGCAGATCCATGAACATCAAGATAGGTGCCACCTACCACGTGCGTCACTCCCTAACCCCTGCTGCCAGGATCTCTGTGGCTAGTGGTGTCCAGCTCCCAAGGCTACAGTATGCCCTCCCTACCTTTTCCCATGCCAGCACTGGTATTCTTCATAAATGGGACACCATATACAACAACATCTGTAGATTTTCCCTATCTGCCCCTCGCCTTACTCAACATTGCCTCCTTTACTCCATCCTGAATTGGCTGTCCCCAAATCCCTGCCTCCTCCTCACTGTGTTGTTTCATCACCTTCATGACCAGAATCCCAGCCTGACTGTGTTGGGGTTATGCATACCCTGTGCTTCACTACAGCACTCTGCAGTCTTCACACTCCCTCTGCTCTCAGTCCCGCACTGCTCAACAAAAATGGGTTAGCAAGCTTTCTCCCATTTGCACCAAATTCTGGATCTCCCTGCCTGCCAGTATAAAGCTCTCCTTATATCGGTCCTCCTTCATGACTGCACTTTTCTCCTACCTTCATGCACTTGATTCCTGTGACTTTACCTACTGTAGCCTCTCCTGGATCTCTGTTCCTGCTTCTTCCTGTCTAGCATTACTTGGTTTTCCTGACTTCAAGTGTATTACTTAGTTTTGTCACCCATCCTTTTCATCCCTGTGAGGATGGCTACTACTTGTATGTGCAACTCCATGATGTTCCCTGCCGGGGGAACTATTGTAGCTTTTAAGGACTGTTCTTGTATTTTACCTGTGCTTGTTTGTATGCCTGTACTCTTCTGCAATGATTGTAAGCATTTAGAGAATGTTTTGTATTCAGACTGTGTTTGATTGTATGCCTGTATCTTGTACTCTCCTGGGTCGTGCTTGAAAATAGGCAGGGTTATTGACTAATGCACTTACCCAGGCACCAAAAGCTAATAAATAAATAAATAAACACCTCCATGTGAACTACATTACTAATTTTTCTCTTTACAGCTTGAAACAGAACAAACATCAAGAATTGGAGACCTTTGTGTTTATTAAAAACCAAAAACATCTATTCCTCCCCCCATGCACTGGCACCTGCCACCTGCACTGCAACCTATCCCTATCAATGTACCATCTGCTCATGGTGCCCACCAAAAAGGCATCTCCACACACTGGCGCAAGATGCCAACACCGTAACCCACCACTATCAATGTCCATCTCTGTCCTCTCACATACAGTGTGCGATTCACTTCTGATTCCCTGTGCAAAAAAAGTGCATAGATCAAGTCACAGACAATGCCCCACAGGGCTGCTACCTATGTTTCAGCACTTTTATTCTGAGAATTACTGGACCTACTGAAATGTAACTTTATTTTCCGTACAATGATATTATGGTACCAAATTTCTGTTGTCAGTGCCTTTGCTAACCTGTTACTTGTCAATCAATCAATCAAGTTTGAGTGCATTTCTCCATTGTGGCTCAATGTACTTAATAATAATTCTAAAAATGTTAAAATATAGTACAAGCCAGACAAACATACAAATAAATACAAATAATAATTCTCAAGAAAAACATACTAACTACTCATAAAAACTTGATTTCAAAAAAAGGTCTTCATCTTCCATTTGAAGATGTCAACTGTTGAGCACTTTCGAATCTGGTAAGGGGAGGGAGTTCCACAGGATTGGGGCCACAGCAGAAAATGCGCATCCCCCATGTCTTTAAATGAGTCCTGGGAACTCCCAACAAACCCTCATCTGCAGAATGCAGGGGGAGGGTGGGCCAGTATGGGCACAAGAAATCTTGCAGGTAACCAGGCCCCTGACCATGTAGGGCCTTATAGGTCAGCAAAGCAATATTGAAGGAGATCCTTCACCATACTGGCAGCCAGTGCAGAGAGGGCAGCACTGGTGTAACATAATACAATCTAGGTAGACCAGTCAACAATCTGGCCACCACATTCTGCATCAACTGCGGGTGGCCCAGATCTACCTCTGCTAGCCCCAGGTACAGAGTGTTGCAGTAATCCAGGTTCGATGTCACAAAAGTATGGACAAGCGCTGGCAGCTCAGCTGGGGTTATCAGGTGTTTAACCCTGTCGATGTTCCTCGGATGATAAAAAAAAAAGGTCCTGACCTTGGCCAACACCTGTGGTTTAAGTGTCAGGCCACAGTTCAAGACAATGCCAAGATTCCTCACCTGATCAAAGGTGAGCAGCTGGGAGTCCCCTAGCCTAAGCCCTAAGATTTGACCAGATTGCACCCTCATCCCCTGGCTGCCAGGTTCCAGCACTAGTACATCAGTCTTATCTAGGATTAACCTCAACCAGTTCACCCTCATCCAGTCTTGGATCTCATCCAGCCAGATGCTTAATAGTGAGACTGCTTCCTGTAGCTTGGGTGCAAAGGGCATTTAGAGCTGAGCATCATCTACATAATAGTGAAATCTCAGTCCATTATGCATTATAATGTCTCCTAGCAGTAGTATGTACACTGCGAACAACATGGAGGACAAAACGGAGCCCTGCGAGAACCCACATGGCAGGGGTATGGGGGCTAAGGAATACACCCCAGACACTACATGCTGCCACATGCCAGTGAAGTAAGCTCTTATCCAATTGTGGACTGTGACCATCATTCCACAACATACTCACACACTCCATCAGCACCCCATGGTCCATGGTGACAAATGCTGCCGAGAGATCGAGGAGGAGAAGAAGAATGGAACATCTCCCACTATCCTTTGTCACCAGGAGATCATTTAGCACCTGAACCAGGGCAGCCATAGTACTATGCCTTTTCCTAAATCCTCACTGGAGAGGCTTGTATATGTATTGTGCTGTTAAATCGGTCTGCAGTTGAATGGCCACCACATTCTCAATAAGCTTCCAAATGAAAGGAAGGTTAGAGACAGGTCTGTAGTTTGCCAGAGAGTCCATGTAAGGTGATGTTTTTATTTAGGAGGGCCATTACAACTCCCTCCTTCAGGGGTTTTAGAAAAAACCCTGACACAAGAGAACATTGGGCTATCTTGACTAGGACAGAGCCAATGTCATCAATGCACCCCATGAGGAGGCGTGATGGTCCTGGGTCCAAACTACAGTAGATTGGCCATAACGCCCAGATGACCCTCACAATATCTACTATAGCTACCTGGTCAAAGTCAGACCAGACAGACTGAGTACCTGTGTCCTCACGTCCTTTGCTAGAATGCCCATTTGAGAGCACTGTCTGGAATTCTGTTCTGATGGAGGCAATCTTATCAGCAATAAAACAGAGAAAACTTGTCTCATTTAAATTGCAAAACGGCTCCCCCAGACCAAAGACATGTTGGATTACAAAGCCCTCAGGACTTTTTCTGGGTGGCTCCCAGCTCCCTACCTCTGAATGGGTGCAGAATCTGGGGGTGATTTTTGATGACGGGCTGACGCTGTGATCGCAGGTGTCGGCAGTTGTCAAATCATCCTTTTACAATTTGAGGAACATCTCCAGGATTAAGCACCTAGTTCTGTCTGGTGATCTGTCTACATTGATCCACACCTTTGTGACCTCACGCCTTGATTATTGCAACTCCCTGTATCTAGGGCTACCAGGGGTTGATATCTGCCGCTTGCAGCTTGTGCAGAATACTGCGGACGGGTTATTGACGGGTACTCCCTGTACCTGTCATATTTCTACACTGCTGCATGAACTGCTCTGCCTGCCAATACAGTGGTGGATCACCTTTAAAGTTGGTCTTCTGACTTATAAAGCACTACACGGACTGGACCTGGACTACTTGAAAGAGCTTCTGGTACCTTACTGCCCTAGGCGATTGTTTCTCTCGGTGGATGAGGGGTTGCTAGATATTCTGAGGGTTTCTTTAAAATCTTCTGGGTCCCATGCTTTCATGTTCACAGCCCCAACCCTTTGGAATTCTCTACCCCATCTGCTTTGGGAGTACGAATCCGTGGAGGAATTTAAACAGGCATTAAAGACCCATTTGTGGTTGATGGCATATCCCTGATGACGATATTTTATTGCATTTTATGAACTCAGTATTTATTGTATCTTTGTTTATTTTATTGTTTTTTGTGAAGCTTGCTGTTAAGGCACCTTGGCTTTAGAAAGGCATGGTAAAAATAAATAGTTATTATTATATTGGGTCATCGATATAAGCTTGTCCTCCTCCAAACCAGGCCACAGCCAGCACTGCTTTAACCTTCAATTCCTAATCTTCATCTCCCTGAGTGTCCCATCAAACCAGGGGTGCCCTCCGGTGTGAGGTGAGGGGTTAAACATGTACAGGTACTATAGAGTCAATGGTCTCGGCAATCACCCTATTATAGGTCAGAGCCAATTCCCCCGACTCCTTGCACACACTCATTGGGCCTGATAAATCCAGCACCACCATCAGACCTTGTGGGGTCAAATGCCTTAAAGGGTGATACTGGACCATCTCCGTGAGGGAGGGTCTATTTGAGGGTCTCAAATGAGAACATCACAGTATAGTGGTCCGACCATGCAACTGGCTCCACCATAAGGTCAAAGACCGCCATTCCTAAGAGGAAGACAAGGTCCAAGAATGGCTTTATAGATGGGTTGCAGAGGTAACAACCTGTGTCAGGCCATTGAACACATCTGTCAGAGGAAGTCTTGCCCAAACTGTGAAAGTTTATCATCAATCCAGGCATTAAAATTGCCCAGAATAATCCTTCTGGATGACTCCAATACCAGTTCAATGATGAAACCTGCAACTTTCTGCAGAAACTCCTGTCTTATCCCCAGGCAGGCAGTCAATAGATGAGAAGGATTCTGCAACCTACACCTCCACACCCTTGTATGGCTACACATTCAAAGTATCCCATTCCCACCAGGAGGGCTGCAAGCTTCAAGTTCAATTTGAAACATAGTGCTACACTTATGATCCTTTCTCGGGCACAGTAACACCGAGTATCAGGCCGGAATAGCTGATTTCAAAGCTGGACCAACATTTTCATCCAGCCACGTCTCGGTGATGCATGCCCGATAAGATGTTGCCACAAAATCAGCGATAATTGCCATCTTGTTTTAATAGATCTAGCATTGCAGCACACTGCCCAAGAAGGATAGGTCAATCAGGCTGGTCCAGCCACTTGCCAACCATTTGGGGGCCCTTGGATATGGGCACAGAGGCAAGGAGGACCCTTTCTCCTGGGTCGATTTTGCCCAGGGCATTTCCTGGTTCTCACCACCCCAATCCATTCCCTTTCTGCCATATTCCCCTACCAGCTACTGTAAATCTCTGCTTCCTTCCGCTGCGCACTATCCCTAGCACTCTACAGTGCATATGTATCTCAGGTGACAATGGGGGACAGTCAATGGGTCAGAGATCGCAGAGACTGGAGGGGAAATAATATCTTCCCCTGGGAGCCAATGACCAACACATCCCAATAGCTTATCCACTGCTAACAACCTACAAATCAAATTAAACAAATTAATAATAATAACAAATACTGACTAATAACCTTTCACTTCCATACATACATATACCACTCACACTCACTCATTTCCATTGTCACTCCACTACCTCCCAAAACCTTCTCATCCCTCTTACAAAAAACAGTCTCTAGTAAAATAATTTTATTTTTCAGTGGAGTCCATATATCTGTGAAGTGGGTAACAAATAGTTTTTATCACTGTCTCTTCAGAGAGCAGTTCTTCAGAAAGGGGAGCACTTACAAAATGGCCAGAGAGTCAAATAAATTCAAGATCCTACTACCTCAGGGCTCTCACTCCTAAGGCTTTAACTCTTAAAGTTGGACCGGAGATATACAGACTCTTGACCCCTCTCACCAGTCGAGGACTGTTCTGGACCTGTCTTCAAGTCCTGACTTCTTGAATTTGAGTTTGAACCTACGGCAGCCTTTCTGGATGGGTTTACATGCAGTACTGTTCTTGGACTTATGGTAGGGTTTTCTCATGACCCACCACCCACCAGCACAATCCACAGACCCATGAGATCAACACTTAGAGCCATTGGTCATTTTCTATCAGGGCTAAAACAATAGCACACTTTATGTAAAAGTCTCCTTCTACGCCTGACTGCCTGGGAACCAAACACCGCACACAGTTCAAACTGTCCAGGTTTGAGTCAGGAATAACACTCACTGTCTCATGCTATTGTACATGGTGCAACCCGAAACGTGCACCTTCACATAGAGGCTCAGGGAAAATCTTCAGTGGTACAACAGTTCTACCACTCCGCAAACCTCATGGGGCACCAGGACAGTACATGTGGGGAAGCTTCCTGACGTCACCGAGCTATCCCCAGCAGCATCCAGCAACCATGGTCCACAGCTCAGTCAAACTCCCATCTCTGCAAGAGCACACAATTCCCTGCATCCAACTCTTCTACATGTGGGTGGACAGCCCATTGTCACTCATGGACTTCTTCTGCTTCCCCCAGCTGGCACATTGCAAACAGCACTGTTCGATTTAAGGTAACCAACACTGCTCTCCAGATGCTACAGGTAAGTTACACACTTCAAGAGATGAACAAACGAACCTCACTGAAAATAAAAAAATTCGACCTCCTACTTCTTCTTCAGTTTTGCTATTACTAACACTCTCCCATCCCTACACTGACCTGTAACTAAAAATAAAATTTAAATAATTACAATTAAGCTATTAAGACTAAAAACAGCAGGGCTCCTGTCCTCTCCTCTCACTGATGGCAGCCCAGCGTGGCCGACATCTTCTATTTCTACAACAATTCTTGTGAAGTGTTAAGAATGGTTGTAAACTGTACTGTTGTTTTGATGAGGAACCTTTGCAAATTAACATTTTGCTCAAAGGTGTGTATCCGAGTAATAAAATAAATAAATAAAACATTTTGGCCAACAGATTTACTCAGGTTGCTACAGTTGTCCTTGCCATGCCATTGGCATGTGCCATAGCACTAAGGAGTATTACTAACAACCTGATTGTGTTAAGGGAGCTTTTTGGGGAAGAGACTGGCAAATGCAATCTTGCTAACAATTGACCAGGCAAAAGGCATTGACTGGATCCCTCCTAATTATCTAGTAAATGGTTTAAGAAGGTATGATATTACAGGTCATTTTATTACATTAATCATGGTTCTGCATAAAGAGGCTGTGATGTACCCATGTGTTCATTCCAATATAGGACTGATGGTGCAGGTTAAAAGAGGGGTTAGCAGGGGTACCACTTAAGCCTCCTACTATTTATTTTTTCCCTTGACCCTTTGATCAGACTCATCCAACAAAACCCAGGAATCAAGGGAATTCAACTGGGACCAGATATTCCTGCAGTTACAAGTTAAGGCCTTTACATTAGCAGATGACCTCTGTATTGCACTGAAGGACCAGGGCACTGGAATAGCAGTCCAAGATTCTCTTGTCAGAGTTTCCATGTTAGCCAGAGCCCAGATCAATTATGCCAAAAGCTTCGGTATCCCTATTGGATGCCCCGCTAACTATAATGTTGGGTTCAGATGGAGGGACCCCTGCAGATTTTAATTATGCAGTTTGGTGTCAGAAATCTGGCTACTGATAATTGGAATGAATGTATACAGTAGATAAAGCAGAAACAAAATTACTTCCCAGGAAGACTAGACTTTTGTCTAAACAGGAAGCATTTTTTTCTGACTGGCACCCTCTTGATCCCTGTTTTTGTATGTAAGATCTGTGTTTCCCCTCCAATTAACATTAGAGATGAAACAATATGCAAGCAATAATACCCGACAGGGTGGGCGGCGGAGGGCCTCAGTACGCCCTGGGCGGTTCGATATTGCCATATCACCCACTCTGGAGGTATTATTGCACTTAGAAAATGGGCACTGTAAAAAAAAAAAAGGTTTAATAAAATAATGTAAATAAATAGTTTAAAATACATTTTTGTAACAAAATAGTTCCTCCGCCTGCATTAGAATGTTTTTTTCTTTTTTGTGTGAAGTAGAGACTTTCCTTGTACTGGAGGGTCTGTATGACTTTTGATCTGGTCTCATGGTTGCCCCCCCCCCCACACATACATCTGTTTTTTTTGTTTTTTTACTTTTATTTTTATTTGTGAAACAATCCTAACCATACGTGCCATGCAGTTTAACACAGTGGCCACAGCATGAGAACTGGAAAAACATTCTGAATAAGGTCAGTCAAAGCTACTGCGGTGATTTCTTTAGATCAAGAAAAACGTGGGATATGGCAGGTCTTTAGTGTTCCTGCTATTAACATTTTCTTTTTTCCTAATCAAAGCACTGCAGTTGAGCATTTTTTATGCTGTTTCTGGATACCACGGAGCATGTAGTGAAGTGGCTTGAGCTGGCAGGAAATAGTAAAGCTGCTGAAATAGGTACTTTTTATGCTTTTCTTTTCCCTAGTATTGGCGTTCCGTTTTTTTAGCTGAGATATTGAGAAAGGCTATGGCTATGTTTTTAGTACTAAGTCGAAGCAGAGAATTGGACCAAGGAGCAGTGATGGCCCTTTCGTTAGTTGCACCTACTGTACAGTTGATGGCGATACGCTCGCGGCTTTCGGCAGCTACTACATCGTCCGGCGTTTATGGTACCATTGGACTCTTGAACATCTGGGAGAGTTTACTAGATTGATTTCATTAAAGCACTAAAGCACTTTTACTTTATATTTAGTCAAGTGGTTAGTTTTGTAGTGAGTAAATGCTTTATGTGACATGCTGTTGTTTGTTTGGGGGCCGGGGGGAGAGAGACCGCCTGAGTCAGTTTTCGAGAAAAACAAGTGCGGATGTGCAGTTTAAATTCTGATTGTGTCCACTGATATTAGTTAGTTAAGGAAAGTAAAAAACATTTAAGATGTGTGCTTTTGTTGTGGGAAAAAAATGTATAAATCAATGGCAAATACATTTGTTGGTGTGTTTTGTGTGTGCCCAGCGTGACAGGTCTCGCTAAGTAACGCATAAAAATTGCGTCAGTTTGAAATTTTGTGCCCAGTGCTTCAGCCAATGATGAAGCAGGCTGGGCACAAGGATACTTGGCATGGTATGAGGCAGGTTTGGTCTGGTACTTTTTATTTGGTGGGCGTCTATTGAAAGTTAATGTACCACCCTGGCAAGGGTACCAGCCAATCAGATGCCTCCAAATAAAAAACCCATTTTCTAAAGCCTGATCTTTCAGGACATCTGGGGGAGTACAGTAGGCTTAACAATATTAAAAAAGAAGTCTCCTGTAAAGAAAGATTAGAGGATCAGGTGAAAATGATAAACACTGTAACCTTTTTGACTGCATGTTTCTACACTGTAAAATCTCCAACGTGCAGAAAGGAGTGTCAAAATTCTGGGCACCACTGATTATGCACTAGATGATTCCTTGGCTCCAGAATGGTAGAGTGGGAAAAGGGTAAGCTGATTTCTAGACCATATACTGTACATGTTACAGCTCAGTATTTTTCGGTGGTCGCAAGGGCAGTCAGGATCTCCTGCCTTCCCCTGAGCCCCACAGAATGCAGAATCTCCCCAGCTCCTCCAGTGGTTGCGAGGGCAATCAGGATCTCCTGCCCTCCCCCGAGCCCCGCAGAATGCAGAATCTCCCCAGCTCCTGTGGTGGTTATGAGGGCAATCAAGATCTCCTGCTCTCCCCCAAGCCCCGCAGAATGCAGAATCTCGCCAGGCACTGAGCTGTCAGGCAAGGCAGAGCACCATCTTTTTTGTCTGCTCTATGTGTGTGCATGCGTGTGGATCTTTTGGTGCCTTTTTTCAAACAAAGACCCTTGTTTTTTTGTGGGCAGAGCCACACTGATAGTTTTTCTGCCTACTTTCTCTCAGCATTTTGTAGGATTTTAAACCTGGCTGAAGGGAGCTTTAAGGAGAACTTTATTTGCTGCTCTATTAGAGCTTATTAGAAAGGAGTTTTAAGGTCTTTATGTACCTGTGTTATTTATTTAATTCTGCTCTACTTGTAACTATATTTAGCCAACATAGGGGTCTCAAGTTCTTAATTGTGCACTGCATGCTTTATTTAATCATTATTTGAGGCGGGCATTTAAGATTAATGCACCTTACAAACAAGAGCTGTGCTGCTGAGGCTTAGTGCAGCTTTAAATACCTTAACTATTTTACTGCACTTGATTTAAGTTTCTCATACCAACCCGTAGTTACTGCTGGCCTTAACTCTCCCCAATTTAATTTGCATCCAGGTGCTCAATTAAAGAAAAATCCTCGGCTGGTGGAGAGCTATACATCCTTGGGATTTCAACCTGAACTGGTTCTCCAGTGCTAGCTAAAATACAAAGCCAAGTGAATGCTTTAAATCTGTCCCAACTAATAACCAAACCCACTTGCCTCAACCACAAATACAAAACATACTCTATTGGACTGGTCCCTAATCTCCCATCCCATCATATTATTGATGCTGGGCTCCTACCAGACTCTCTCAGTGATCACCACATGATATACTTGGTGAGGAAAATATTCAGACCTAAGGCTCTGCCTCCCATAGACTACTCTTCAGGTCATATCAATCCCTTGACCTGACAGTGCTCCTAACTGACCTGAATAAAATTGACTGGTCCTACATCCCATGGGCTCCTCTATCGATGCTGCCCTTGAATTCTTCATGTCCAGATTCCTTGCTGTCTGAGACTACCATGTACCACTCAGAAAATCCAGAATAAGGGTGACCACTTATCCTGGGTGACCAATGATCTCTTAGATCAACTTCAAGTCAGGGACTGAGCCTGGAAAACCTATAAGGTAACAAGTTCTCAAATGGCATTTCAATACTACCGCTTGCTGCTGAATGCCTGCATGAGCGTATCCACCAGGCAAAACTATCTACTTCAAGTCTTCTTTCCACACTAACTTTAATCACCAGCTAGATTTTGGAAGTCAATTAAATCTTTCTTCTCCCTCTGGCCCAACCCTTACCCAGCACTCAACGTAGTAGGCATCACTGTCACTGCACTAAGCACTGTGGCCACAGAGCTTAACTCATTTTCACAGGCTGTGTCCTCTCTCTTATCCTCTCACCCCGCAGCCACCCCCTTTATCCCAGCCACACCCCGTCCTCCCACTTCTCCTTTCACCTTGTTACACCAACAGAGGTATTAAAAGCACTATGGTCACTCAATCCTTCAAAGGTAAATGCCCCTCAGGACTGGACTCCAAATGCTCCATCTATCTGCCCCAGCCATAGCCAGCCCACTGGCCATTCTTTGTAACCTATCCTTCAGGCATGGATCAATCCCATCTAAATGGAAACATGCCACAGTCATCCCCCTCCATAAAGTCTGTGAAACCTCCTCCCTGGGCAACTGCCACCCTATCTCACTTCTCCCTATTTTAGCCAAAATCCAGGAGTGCCTTGTGCTCTCTCAACTCTCCCCTTTTCCCAGCTCCACCTCCTTCTTCACTCAGTACCAGGTTGGTTTTCAGAAAATGTACTCCACCATCACCTCTCTCCTATGACTCACCGACACCATCCTCACAGGGATGGATTAAGGGGGTATCACCATGGCTATCTTCATCGACCTGGCAAAGGCCTTCGACAAGGTCTCTCACACCCTGCTACTGTTGAAGCTCCCCCTCGCCAGACTATCTGGACCTGCCACCAGCTGGTTCCATTCATACCTGGCAGGCAGGTCCCAATCAGTTTGAACTGGCTCTGCCACTTCCACCTCCCTCCCTGTCAC
Source organism: Neoceratodus forsteri (assembly GCA_016271365.2). NCBI lineage: Eukaryota > Metazoa > Chordata > Ceratodontiformes > Ceratodontidae > Neoceratodus > Neoceratodus forsteri. The sequence goes on along the minus strand of CM028133.1, from coordinate 1,047,625,249 downwards.
TACTGGCTCAAGGCTCTGTCCTTGGTCCAGTGTTGTTTTCCATCTTCCTCAATGATCTTCCTTCGGCCTGCCCACATACTTCCATTCACATGTATGCAGATGATACAGTACTGTATGCCTCAGGTTCATCCCCCTCTGTAGTAGCTACCAGACTCCAGCAGGATTTTGACAATGTCCAACTTTGGTTTCGTTCTAATCAGCTATTTCTAAACCCTAAGAAAACTGTCTCCCTAACATTCGGCACAAGGCCAAAACTCTCCCATCTTCCCACCACCCTCATCTTCCGCACTCTTGATGGCTCCCCCTGGAGCTTGTACATCCTTCAGATACCTTGGGGTCCGGCTAGATCAGCACTTGACTTCTCTGAACATATTGATGTGATACATAAGAAACTGCAGAAGTTATGTCCCCTGCCAACGTGCTTGGCAATCATACAAAGTGATCCTCCCCCGGGGACGTAGTCTATAGTGTAGCCCCTAAGTCCTCCCTAGCAACTTGATCCTCTCTTCCACTCTTTCTGCTGTTTTGCCTGAACTTTCCCCCCACAACCCATCACTGTGACCTTTACTGGTCCTTAGACCTTCCTTCTCTCCACGATCGAAGACTGATCCACAGTGCCAGGACCACTGCGAAATTCTGGGCATAGTCCCTCCCGCCTTGCAGCCACACCAGCAGTTCTACCCTCACCTGCATACTCACTCAGGAACATTGATTCCCAGCTTCTCCACATCCCACACATGTCCATTGCTTCTGGCCAGGCTGCCTTTAATTACCAAGTTCAAAGTCTTTAATTAAATTTAATTTAATTATCTGATGCCAAAATTATGGAACTCCTTGCGGTAGACATTTGGCACTCCAACAGCACACATCATCTCAACTCCCTACTTAAGACACACTTCACCACTACATGCTCATGCAACATCTGCTGAGGGTCAAGTATCATGCCTGTTTCATCAATTCCTGCCCAGTTTACTGAGCTGCACTGCTCCACACTTGCATTTATCTAACCCTCATCTATGCTGTAATATAGTGTTTCCTGTTCTACAACTTGCAATGTGAATACTGCTAAGCAGTCTGACCCCTCAGCTAGTACCTAGTGGTTCCACTCAACTGTACCCACTGCGTTAGTCGTTCATGTTGCATTATTGTCTTCTTTCTTTAGGGTACAACTAAGTTGCTCAGAATGTACATTATTACTCCACAGTATTTTTTCTGCTGTTGTCTAATTTGTATATACAATTGTATTTCTATATGTTATTTCTACTGTATTTCTCCCTCTCCCCCCACTCCCAGGGCACATTTGGAATCAAGTGACATCCTGCTCAGTATGCCTCCTGGTAAGTCTTAAATAAATAAATAAATGCCTTGGTGAAGATAAAATTATGGCAATTGTCACCAGAACTTCTTGTTTCCTATATCAGGAAAGAATTATTCTAATATATACTGAAATATAATCCTGTTTTCTCCCACATGTGCTCTGAAGAATAGCCAAGAGGGGCAGGAAAAAGATGCCATCAGCCTATTCCTGAATACTTATGTTCCCCAGCAAATGTAAGATATCACATGGTCAACGATCAAATGCCTGGGAGTGGGTCCCAAGATGATAGACTGGGTAAAGAATTGGCTGGAGAATAGGACACAGAGAGTAATAGTAAATAGAGTCCACTCTGAAGAAAGGGGGGTTACTAGTGGGGTGCCGCAGGGTTCAGTATTAGGACCAGTCCTCTTCAATGTCTTTGTAAGCGACATTGCAGAGGGACTGGAAGGAAAAGTATGTCTCTTTGCAGATGACACAAACATCTGCAACAGAGATGATACTAAGTGGGGTGGAAAGGATGAGAAGGGACGAAGGTTAGAGGAATGGTCAAATGTATGGCAGCTTAGATTCAATGCTAAAAGTTCAAGGTAATGCACCTGGGAAACAAAACCCAGGGAAGAGTACACAATGGGGGTGAGATACTAACAACAACAAAATGGAAAGGACCTGGGATAGTCATATCAGATGACTTAAAGATGGGCAAGCAATGTGAGAGGGCAGTAAGGAGGGCTGGGGGATACTGGGATGCATAGGGAGGCATCACCAGTAGAAAACAGGAAGTTGTTATCCTCTGTACAGACAGCTGGTGAGACCCCATCTGGAGTACTGTATGCAGTTCTGGAGACCCAATCTCTGCAAGGACATAGACAAGATGGAAGCTGTCCAGAGGAGGCAACTAAAATGGTGCAGGGTCTGCACGGAAGACATATGAAGAGAGACTAAAGGCTTAATATGTATAGCCTCAAGGAAAGGAGGAGAGGGGACATGATAGAAACTTTCGAGTACCTCAGGGAATCATCAAAGTCCAAGAGGTAGCATCTTTCAAACAAAAGTGTGCAAGAACAAGGGGGCACAATTTGAAGATAAAGGGGAGGTGGCTCAGAGGTAATGTAAGGAAGTATTTTTTCACAGAGAGGGTTGTGGATGCATGGAACAGCCTTCCGGAGGAGGTTGTGGAATCAAAAACAGTGGTTGAATTCAAGCATGCATGGGACAGCCATAAGGCAGTTCTAGGGAGTGGGGGTAGAAAGAAGTAGGTTGCTGGTTAAATAGGATCTGCAGCTTATCCATTAGGTAGGGAAATGGGCAGACTGGGTGGGCCAAGCAGTCCTTATCTGCCATCAAATTCTATGTTTCTATGCTTCTATGTTTCATATATTTCACAAAACTTGAATTCTCATGGATTCAAGTCCCTTTTCATGATCAGTGTTTCCTGAAAAGTTCATGCTGATTGGTTTCGTGGTTTTCTTTGAATTAGCCTATGTTAATGTACTTGGCAGTTACTGAAAATAGTGAACAGTTTTCTGTCCCTATCAGTGAGGCCTGCAGTGCAATGACATCATATTGGTCTATCCTACTGCTTCAGCTGTTAAGACCCTGATTGATCAAAGAAGATGCTGTGCTTCCCAGTCAGAACATTCTGTAGAGTTAATTGTTTTCACTTCTAGTTTGTTACTAACCCATCTGGTTTGTGATAGATTAGCTTAAAATTAGTCTGTTCTCACAAAAAGTTGATCTTTTGAGTTTCAGTACTGAACTGAAGTGGTATAAATGTTTGTGGGAAAACATTCTCATCAAAACTCTGCATTGTTTTCCGGCGATATAACACAAAGTAGTTTATGGATTTAAAATAAATCCAAATTGTATTAATTCATAGAAGTATTGTATCTTTAATGTAGCATCCATAAACACATTCATGTGAGAACAATTTTGTTTTTATGTCAGATTAACAAAAATGTGTCTGCCACACTCTGCTATTTCTGGAACATGTACTATATGAATTCACAAAATTCAGTTCATTGAGGGTTTCTGTGTGAAAATACATCATGTATATGTATAACTAGACATACTATATGGCATCCTGACGCCTATGTCTCCAGCCTAAAGGCTGAGTCAGCAGCACTCTGCTGCCCCTTTCACCTGCCCAAGCCCCCTGTCTCCAGCCCCCATTTGAGGCTACTACACCCCACTGCCCACTGTCTTCTCCACACAGTCAGGTATGCTGCACCTTACTGCCTCCTGCACAAACAGTTGAGACTGCTGCACCCTACTTCCCTCTGTCCCCCACCCATTCAGTCAGGGACAATGTACCCTGTTGCCCCCTGTTCTTGACTACACAATTGGGGCTGCTATCTTCTGCTAAGCCTTTGAGTCCCAAATCCCTGCTTTCACAATTGAGGCTGCTGCACCATGCTGTCCCAGGCCACTGGAGGTGGGGGATTTTCTGTACCAGATATCCACTTCCATTGCCCCAACTGGTCAAGGCTGCTACATCACATGTACCTTGTCCCATAGTCAGGAATGCCATACCCTGATGTCCCCCCAATGTCCTGCCCCACTGTTGAGGCTTCTGCACCATGCTATCATCTGTCTTTGCCAAATCAAAGGCTGTTGCATCCTGCACCTCTCTACACAATCAATGCCGCTGTGGTCTGTTGTGCCCTAAAGCCCCATGCCTCCACACTTAGGGCTACTGCACCATGCTGCCCCTTGCCATAAAACAAGGCAGGGCATGCGCTCCATGCTGTCATCTGCCAGCACTGTTGGAGAAGTTTCTCCCTGTTGCCTCTTGCCATCAGAGTCAGATACTTTACTACACCCTGCTGCCCATGTCCCTTGTCCCAAACAGGAATGTCTGCTGCATCCTGTCCCACAGTTTGAGCTACAGTACCCTGATGCTTCCCTGTCTCCTGCCCAAACAGTAGTGCTGCTGCTCCTGCAACCCTCTGTCCCCACCGTATAACACAAGATGAAAGTACTTTTGGTTTTTTCTTCATAGCAGTTTGGGTGGTGTACCATAGGATCTTCCTCTGGTAGCATGGAGCAGTATGGTGCAACATCCCTGACTGTGGAGGCAAGAGGCTCTATGGTGCTCCAGGGCACAGTGGTGGCAGGGAACAGAGGGCAGCAGGTGCAGAAGCCTTGACTGTGGGGCAGGACACAGTGGGGCATCAGGGTACAGCAGCTCTGACTGTGAGACAGGGTACACATGGTGCAGCGGTCCTGCCCATTTGTGGCAGGATGCAGCAAAAGCCCCACCTTTGGTGTCCTGGTTAAGCATGGTGCAGCAGCCCCAACTGTGAAGTCAGAGACCCTTGGACTCTGGGGTTTAGCAGAGCACAGCAGCCTTGCCTGTGGAGACAGGAACAGGGACAACAAGGTGCATGGACCCTGACAGTGGGAGTGGAGGACTGAGGAAAGCAGGTGCAGTGGCCTCAAATGAGGGCAAGAGACAGAGGCATCAGGATGCCATATAGTATTTCTAGTTATACACATTCATTAGGCATTTTACACAGAAACTCTCAAAGAACTGAATTTTGTGAGTTCATACAGTACATGTTCCTGAAATAGTAGAGTGTGGCAGACTCCTGTTTGTCAATATGATATAAAAAAATTGTTCTCACATGAATGTAGTTATGGAGGCTACATCAAAGATACACTACTTCTATGAATTAACAACATTTAAATTTATGTTATATCCATTAAGTAACCTGTGTAACATAGCCATAAAGAATGCAGAGTTTTGATGAGAAAGAACTGGCAGCTGTGATACAGATAAGGTGATTTCTCACAATAATTTATGCCACTTCAGAAATTAAATTCAAATAATCAACTTTTTTCTGAGAACAGAGTGATTTTAAGCTAATTTATCTAAGTACAAACCAGAAGGGTTAGTAACAAACTTGAAGTGAAAACAATTAACTCGACAGACTGCTTTGACTGGCAAGTGCAAGAACATCATTAATCAGGGACTTAACTGCTGAAGCAGTAAGCTAGACCTAAATGATGTCTTTGCTCTGCAGACCTATCTGATAGGACAGAAAAATCTTCACTGTTTTCTGTTACTGCAGAGCACATTAGCAGAAGGTGATTTAAAGAAATCCCCAAAACTAAACAGGATGACATTTTCAGGAAACACTAATCAAGACACAGGGACTTGAATTCAAGCTTTTATTAAAATTAAAAAAAGCGGTTCATTTGATATTTAAGCATACAGGGAAGAATGACTGTAAAAAAATCCCTAAAGCACAGTAAGGTAGAGGAAAGGCACTGCCAACTTGAGAAGTGTACATATCTCCCAGAGAAGACGCAAGCTCATCTCCTTAGTCACTGCCTTTATGCAAGTCCCTTTGGTATCTTTAAAGCCAGACCTAGAAACATAGAAGTTGATCGTAGATTAGGACAGCAAGTCCCATCCAGTCTGCCCATTTCTACCTTATGAATGTGAAATAGGCCTTTACTCTGTCAAAGGCCAAACTATTCTTACTGATCTGTATTGCTCCCTTATGCCTATCCCATGTCTGTTTGAAATGCTGCACTGTATTCATGTCCACCACTTCGTGAGGTAGGCCATTCAATGCATCCACCACCCTTTCTGTGAAAAGAACTTCCTCACATTACCTTTAATTGACCTCCTCAAATCTCTATGTTGTGTCCTCTTATCCTACTATTTTCCTTATATTGAAACATGTCTGACTCGTTCACCTTGTTAATGCTCTTAAGTTGTTTGAATATTTCGATCACATCACCTCTCTCCCTCCTTTGCTCTAGGGTATACATATTGAACTCCATTAATCTGTCCTCATATATTTTCTAATGCCGTCCGAGCACCATTTTGGTTGCCCTTCTCTGGACTGCCTCCATTTTGTTAATGTCCTTGTGGAGGTGTGGCCTCCAGTACTGCAGTACTCCAGATGGGACCTAACCAGTGTCTTGTAAAGAGGGATTATTACCTCTCTCTTATGACTTGCAATACCCCTACCAATTAACCCCAGCATCCCTCTAGCCTTATCTACTACTTTAGTTGTCTGATTGGATGACTTCAGGTCCTCTGTGATGATGATGCCCAAGTCTCTTTCTACACATGTGATTGTCAGCAACTCCCCTCCCAACCTATAGGTGACTTCAGGATTTCTCTTCCCTATGTGCATGATCTTGCACTTCTTTGCATTAAACCCCAGTTGCCAATCTTCTGACCATTTTGCCAGTTTATCCAGATTTCTTCTCATTCTGCCCACCCCATCTGGATCATCTACTCTGTTGCAGATCTTGGTGTCATGTGCAAACAGACAAATCATACCCTCCAGTCCAATGCAATGTCACTCATGAAGAGATTGAAGAGGACTGGCTCCAGGACTGATCCCTGAGGTACCCCACTTGTGACATGCATCTCTTCTGACTGTATACCATTTACCACCAAATAGTTTGCCATCCAACTAACCAATGTCTGACCCAGTCCCCAGCCTACCCAGCTTATTAATCAATCTTCTATGTGGAACAGTATTGAAAGCTTTGTTGAAGTCAAGTCAGGCCACATCAACTGCACCCCCCTTGATCCACCACTCTGGATACCCAGTCAAAGAAATCTATGAGACTAGTCTGATAGGACCTTTCTGTTGTAAATCCATGCTGTCTTGAATCCTGTGCTCCTATGGATTCCAGGTGTTACCCTTTCCTATCCTCATGGAGGGTCTCCATAATCTTGACCATTACTGTGGCAAGACTGACTGGTCTATAGTTCTCTGCCTCCTCCCTGATACCACTCTTGTGGAGCGGGATCACATTAGCCCTTTTCCAGTCTTCTGGGACCTCTCCTGTGCTCAGAGACTCACTAAACAGTTCTGATAATGGCTTTGCTAGTTCCACCCTTAGCTCCTTTAGTACCCTGGGATGTATGCATTCAGGTCCCATTGCCTTGTTCACCTTGCGCTTAGTGAGCTCTTGTAGGACCCTTTCTTTTGTGAAGGGACTAGTGCACACCTCCCTCGCCCCTGTGTCCATGGTGCTGAGCTGTGGACCCTGCCCTATCTTTTCCTCAGCAAATACTGAGCAGAAGTATCTATTTAGGATAGATGCTTTTCCTTGGTCCTCCTCCACACACTCCTCCTTATCCCCCTTGATCTTTGCAATACCCTCTCTGGACTTTCTCCTTTCTCTAATGTATCTATAGAAAGTCTTGTCTCCATCTGTCTTGTTTCCGTCTTTCAGATGAGACATTAAACCGAGGTCCCATCTGCCTGTTATGAGGGTAGTTCAGTTGGATGTTAAAGATCCCATGGTGCTTCTCGAAAAGAAGGGAATTTCCCCGGTGCCTTTGCCAAATTTCCCCATTCACTAAAATACCACCAACAGCTTAATCTGGTTCAAAGTCAGTTGGCTTTCATCTGTATCCCCCTCCCCCAGGTCGTGCCTGAAAATAGACAGAATTTGTCTAGTGCACTTACCTGGTCAACAAAAAACTAAATAAAAAAATATATATTTTATTGTTCATGCAAGTGTTTCCTTGGCTTGGGCCTTTGTCTGTCTTACTGCCTTCCCTGCCTCCCTTAGGGAAGTTTGATATGCCTTCCTATCTTAGTCCAGCTGCGTTCCCTTATATTTCCTGAAGGCCAGCCTTTTGGCTGTAACCTTTTCTGCTACTGGTTTTGAGAACCAAAGTGGTTTCCTCCTTCTTTTGCTCTTGCTTTTCTCTCGAACACAATGGGATGTTGCTTCATGTATTGCATCCTTAATGCTTGCCAACTTTGCCTGTACCCCCTCATCTGTATTTCTTGTTGCCAGGGTTAGCTTAACTCTGTTGGCCATCTTATCAAAGTCATCTCCTCTGAAGTCCCATATTTTGCCTTGGAATGGGATGATTTATTTCTAGTAGCCAAATTGAATCATACCATGTGATGGTCACTGTCCAAGGTGACCTTCTACCTGGAGATCTGTGATCCTTTTCCAGTTAGTCAGTACTAGATCTAGGATAGCCCTATCTATTGTTGGTTGTTGTACTAGTTGTTTGAGGCCCTTCCTGTAGGAATCCACCACATGGCTAGTTCTGGTGGATGTAATCTTCTGATTCAAATTATCTTTTGCAAGGTATATCTTCTGTTACTGCTTTATTTTTCTCTGTAACAAAGTGTTTCTTACAGAGTGTATCTTCTGTGAAATTATTACAGGTGGTGCTTTACAGGTTTTATAGTTTTATCTATCATTAGGATAAGCTTTCAGGGCTGGCTAATTGTTTCTGCTCTTACCTACTTGTTTCTTTCATCCATGGTTCTTCTTTTTTGGCAGGGGAAGGGCCCAACCACCCACCCCATCCCCAATCACCCCGCACTACACTCCTTTTATAGGGTAGCACAGTCATGACATTTCCTGTAGCAAAGCAGGAAGGGGCAGATCAGAGGGGTATCCACACAGTGACCTCATTTACAAGGGCACTAGTAATTTAACTTGTTATAACAAGTTATACAAAAACAAACTAACAAGACACAAAATCAAACTTTTGCTTTCATTTTCTTCCTTCTAAATTCTCTGACCAGGTTATAAACCCAGCAACTTATCTGGAATGGATATCATTAACTGCAGGTACTGTGGAACACTTTTCAGAAGGGATGTTTTACAGGATTTAGAACACAGTCTTGCGTGCTTGGCCATTGGAGATCTAAGGGCTCAGAGATTGAGTGCTTCACATTGCATATTCAAGAGGAAATATAAGAACCACCCAACATTTCCACAACATCCAACAGAAGCACCTTGACTGCAGAGGATAGTTGGTCCAGGAGGTTGGCAGGTGGTTAGGAGGGGCAAATTGGGTGCCCCATCACTCGGTGCTCACCAACATATCACCTCCACAAACCATATAAATGTCATTTGTTGCCTGAAGTCTGGGATCTTCTTTCCCAGACTGGCCATTGTGTACATGACTTTCTATGCTGCCAATTTCAGTGTGTTAGTTGTTTGGTGAGGTCTGAGGTTTCCCCTGCGACTCATATGGGGAGCTGGACCTTTTTCCTTACTTGGTGATGCAAATGAACTACAAACATGCTGAACTCCTGTTTGACCACAAGCTGAGGAGGGTGGGATGTTCTTCACTTTTGTTGTATTGGGTGCTGCAACCCTCTCCCCATTTGCTAGTTTCATTATTCTGAAAAGTCATCAAACTTCTGCCCCAATGCACTGACTCCATCCTTAATCAAATGCAGTCCATCAAATTTAAAGAACTTTCACTCCCAAAACTATGGCCAGTTACCTACAAATTTGTTTCCTTTTTCCTGGCATCAGCCCTTGAGCCACAGGTTTAGCTCTCCTATCTCTCCTTCTCTGACCTTCCGTCCATCTGCCCCCCTCTTCCAGACTGGCAGGATCTCAGAAAAGGAGATGCTGGATGAAATGGAACACGTAAACAAGTCAATACCCACCATGTCCCTAACCCACATGTATGTAAGGTGTCAGGCACACTGACTCATAGCCACCACCAGGAGTTGGACTTCTGCTGTGCCTTGTTCCACCCACCCTGGAGGAGGAGACCAGTCCTCTGGATGCTTATTGTTCTTCACCCTGCAACACTCTGGTGCTCCAGGCTTGTTCTAGAACCTGGGTTTTTGGCAGTTCAAGCAGTAGTGTTATGGTTTGTGCAAGTAGACTGACAATTTTTACTGAATTAAATTTTAAATGTTTTGCCAGAATGGGCATGACAGGCTAATATTTTTGGGAAAAAAGTGTTATTTAAATATAAAATATTTTGGGAGAGAAAACTATATTATTTAAATGCACAAATAATGGCATTATAAGGCCACTTAAGTGAGTAGAATGTCCACAGATGACCAAACCATCAGAATTATTAACAAAGTTAAGAACATCATTTAAAGAATTCTTAATAACTAGTTGTAGGCAGCAGTCTTTCTAGGAGTGCCCTACTGTAATAAAATGGAGCACCTCTCTGCTGAAAGGCATGGAGCATTGGTTAAAGATCAAAGGTTGCAGACTTTTTTCAACGTTCCAGTATGTCAAATCAAATTACTGCCAATAATTACCTTACTCTCCATCAATTAGCTAGCAAAACAAATTCCAAATTGATACTGTCTGCTCTTGAGCCCACCCCCAGACAAGGATAAGCAAAGCAGAGTTTCCAGCTGTGTAATTGGCAGTCAAAGGTGAGATATCAAAGGTGTTACTTTCCATTTCCATTCAGTCCTTGGATTTTGAAGCCTTGTTTTCTATATCAAAAATGACAGAAGAGCTCTTCAGAGTTACGTTTCAAAGTATAAACAATGTAACACTAATGTGACTGAAAGAAACATATTATTTAAACCAGTGGCCTCATGTTCCTGTTCCCAGATTTTTAGCATATTGTACAGTGTGGGAAAGGGAAAACTCACTATTCTGTTTTATTAGGGCTGGTCTGCAAAGTAGTTCCTATTAGAGGTGGGTAAAGTGGCCAAAATTCTCTCTGGGAGGCAATTCAAGAGTAATGTGGAATCTGTGAAGTAATCTGCAGTGCAAGCGTAATACTGCGTCATAATGAAAACGAAGTCCATTGATAACAATGACTTTGCATTGCTCTGCCTCCCCAACCACTTCTTCACCAATTTTAATGTGACGTACATGGAAATCAATGTACTTTGCATTACTACGTTTATTGAGCTCCGAGGCTAATTTTGCAGTGATTCATGGGATTGCAGATCACATGGTCTCTAGATTGTTCTGCACAGACTCAGTTCTGTGTAGCATGTGTAGTGGTAGATGGAGACAGTTTCCTCTCAGAGCTCTGCTATTCAAATCCTCTAAAAGCTGTTAAAAAGCCTTTTTGAGCCATTTTGTTTGCTCAAAATTTAGTACATTGATTGTAGAATCCCTCCTATGCTCAAATCATTGAGTGTTTATTGTCTGTGTGTGATTTTGAATGTTAATTTGGAACATTCAGTCTGTGTACTGACAGACATTTGAAATGTACTTTGGGGATGGGGCACATCTATGCTGGAGGTAGGTTAAAACTGGGAGAAAACGCAGTCCTGTTTTGGTTATATTGTTCTTGTATTACTGTGTTAATGTACACACAGTAATAGTTTCAGTAATTCTTAACATTTTTTTGCTGATTGTTGTGGTGCAGCACTGTATAATTTCAGTGTGTTTAAAGATGTGGTAATATTACTGAAGTTTTCAATTTGCTACACACTACTTGTAGAGTGTGACTGAGTGAGTGTGTGGCGTGTGCCATCAAATCAGATACATTTTATTGTGCCACACAATATTTACAGCAGTGTGAACCTGCTATTTACTGCACCACCATGATTTTGTACTGCTTTGTGGTATCTTGGTTTGGACTGTTACTGCAGTGCACAGTCCTCTCCCCAACCTGCAAAAAGGTATTTATTTTCCAGATTGGATTTTGACTTGTGAGCACTGGTTAAGGTGTTGCATCTCTTCTTGACTGTGCAGTGCAATCTTAATCTGTCTGTGCTTTTGCATCTGTTTAATGCCCAGTCTCCATCTGCAGTCCACAGTTGTTTTTGGCTTCACATCCACGGCCCAGACTGAAAGTTCAGAAATCTAAATTTGTTTAGAATTATCTTGGTGATCCCCAAAATGCCTGCAATGAGACATACAAGCAAAGCTGTTTCTGGCTATGGCTGCCAGTGGCAAGATTGCCCATCGGCATGGTAGTACACAGAAGTGCATACCTGGTGTCAGTAAAGGGATTTCTCCATCAATGTTTTTTGCAGTGTAATCTGTAACTTCCCTCATAGTTGGAGGAGATGATGTTGTCTCAACTGGTGGTGTTAGTGCAGTTTCTGCTGGCATGAGTATTGCTTCCTCAAATTCCACTTCTGACCAGTTAACCATTTCAAAAAATATGGTTGAGTCTAAAGCAATGACTGACAGTGTAGATGACGTCATTCTCCCCATTAATATTCCCATGGTAGATGAACATGATTCTGATCCTGGCTATGATATCTCACAATGTCACATTTCTTCCAGTGATGTTGAGGTCATGCCTTTGCCATCCAATGATTCAAAGTGTGGCACAAAAATATCGGGTGATGATGATGATGCTGCTGCTGGGGTTGGAATATGTTCTCCACATAACAGCATCCAAACTGAAAATGTGGATGCAGATGATGTTGATTGATATGATAATGATGTCAGTGACCCCTGTTGAGAACTGGAGAAAAAGAAAGTCAACGTGACTGTGTCTGGGTTTGTTAGTAAATCACCCCTCAAAATGGTTGTAATGTCTGCAGTAGTGATGAAATAATACCAGAAGATTACTACAGGCTTATGATTTAGAAATCTTGTCAAGTGGTGGTCAGAGTAGCAGTGGTGGTGGTAGTGTCCAATGCAGAATGTCTAGTGCAAGTGGTATATCGACCCCTGTATGTAAAATGGGGAAAATAACTTCATTTGTGGACTTGTCACCTGTGCACCCCTCTTCATCACACGTCCACACCCCACTGCCCGGCCATTTGCAGAACCAAGCCATTTGTCACATCCCATGCAAAACGTGTAAGTCTACCCACATTGGAGTGTGTTTTTGCCTGTAACCTCCTGCCTGCCTTCCTGAAGCAAGTGACCTACACTGTGCAAGCCATGTGATGTGTGTGGGCTGCCTGTGAATTCTCACTCTGCCTTAAAGCGGAATAAGGCATAGTGCACAATGCAAAGTCATAATTAAAATGTGAAGTGGTGAAGTGAGGGTTTAAAATGGACACTCTGCATAGCAGAACACTAACGTGAAGTGGCTACTTCGTGACCACTTCGCGGGTGGAATTTTACTTCACTGTATTTCTAGTTCCTATTGAGATCAAAGTCAGGAAGTGTTTTGCAGTTGTCTAGAAGTTCCTATTGTAATCAAAGTCAAAACATGTGTTGCACTTGTCTAGTTGAATTGCATTAGGGATTGGCACATGACTTTTTTTTGGCTGTCAGTGACAGAGGTGTGCCCTGGTATTGCTCCATGCAGCTGTCTGTAACAATTTACTAACTTTCTATTGGTTACATAGACAACAATACCTGACAGTCCAATGAGCAAGTGAGGAAACTGTCCCGAACATGCTCGGACCTAGGTATTTAATTAAAGAAGTCCTCAGTTTTTTTTTTTTAGTATGCTTTTTTGCACCAGCTAGCTTTGGGACTTCAGCCCTGGTCACAGTCATGCTGCCACCTGTTCCCACATGAGCCATGCTTCCTCCATGCCCCCTGGCTTGCCCCCCAGGGTGGGGCTGTGGCACCAGCAAGGTGTCACGAATGTTGGTTCGGGTCGGGAGAGCCAGTCTGGGATCATAAAAGAGGCTGTGAGGAGGCCATCATGAAGGTGCTGAACGGGGATTTTATGTTCCCAAAGATGTTTTTCCTCAGGGTTTGGACATGCAATGATGTCCTGTGTCTCCCCCTGGTCATCTAGGCCTCTGCCAGGGTCCCTAGTGCACTGGATGTTCATCCCTTCCCTCTGAGAAGGAGAGCAGTCCATTGGATGCTCCATCCATCTCCCCAGCTGGTCCTCCAATGACCCAGGTCTGTTCCAGAACCTGGATCACTGGTGTCTAAGCAGAAATCCAACCACTGCTCCAATGGGTCAGCAGTACTCAGGTATTTTTATCCTAGCCCCCCAACCCCTACTGTAATGACAAACATGACAATGAATGAGCTCAGAGAAGAAGTTCTAATACACACAATCTGTACAACCCATATATGGAAAGATAACCTTTATTTTTTTCTGAAAAAATCACCCATTAAAACAGAGGTTTTTACTACTAAATTATTGCAGTGCAAAGGAACAAAGAGCTGCAGCATCTTTTGGTTTTGTGAAAGCTGTCTGGCATTATTTACTGATTTAAATGTTTTGTCAGATAGGGATTGACAGGCTAATATTTTGGGGAAAATGGTGTTATTTAAATGTAAAATAATTTGGGAGAAAACAGGTATTATTTAAATGCACAAATTATGCATTTTAAGGCCGCTTAAAAGTAAAATATGCCAAACTATAGTGGGACTCCGTGTTTAAAATGGAGCCACTAGGATAACTACATTAGTGCAGAAAATAAATTAGACTCTCATGTTCCACGGAGTTTTCTGATTTTGTCTTGACCTATAATTTGCAATTTACTTGATGGAAACTGTAGACGTTGTTGGATGTGAGATGGTCAGAACAAAACTTTATTAGTTTTAAATGTTTGTGGGACCTTACAGGGTCATAACTTTATCTTTGGATCCTCAAACCAACATTATTGCACCATTTAAATGCTAGTTAAAATAAATGCCACATATTGGAGTACTCAGGGTAATGGAATGGAACAGGTGCAGTAGGGGATGCAGTCAAGTTGTTTCTGAGTCATTAAATGAACTCAGCTGCTTTATGAGACTGCCTTGTTACTGAGCTGGAATACATTGTTCAAATGATGGAACATCTCATTCTCCATTTATTAACCATTAAAGCTTTTTTTTATGTACGTTGGGTCATTTAAGTCACCGTGGGATGCTATTGATTGTACTCCCGAGGTATAAATGAACTTGTCTGTTACATCATCTTCTCCTGTTAGTGGGTTGCACTGCAATTTGTGAATTCCCAGTCTTCTTCTCAAGAGTGCTATATGAAAATCAAATACTTGCTAAGCATCTGCTAAACATATTGAGAAAAAAAAAATGTTTTGTTTCTCCTTGATATGATGCGATCTATGTGATCAATGGAAAGTAAGTACTGGAAACCAACAAAGTGGGATAATGTTTTGTACTAATGACACTTTGGTGCTTATGCCCTACGGACCCTAACTATTAGTGAAATTATTCTTGCATCTAATAATGTTGTGAACAGTCTCTAGATGGACCAGCACCTTTGAGTCATGCATTCATAAATGTTGTTATCTGTTTATTTTATATTTTTTCTTATTATGTGGATTCAAACTCTCAGGAATTACAAATTAATTTTATTATAGGAAAGGTTATGTTTGAAATTAACAATATTACGCAACTGCAACTGTGAAGTCTTTTTAGTAACATAGTTATTTTCTAAAGCTGTCTTTACTCTTAAATTATAATGTTTAAATCAGTGTTGATCCAGAGCATTGACCTAAGTATCCTGACAGAGTTCAATCAAGGTTCACGTAAGGCCCATATAGAGGCTACGATATCACGTGAGGATAGCAACTGAATATGGGTGACCATCAAAGGTGACTCATATTCAGCTCTATCTCCATGAGCTACCCTGCAGGGTAGAAACCCTAGCGCGCATAGGGAAGAGGCGACGGAAGGGTGGATAGCGAGGGAAGGGAGGGATAGGGAAGGAGTTTGTAGGGAGTGGGAGCCTGCTACAGCTAAGCTAACCATGTGGTGTGGTGGTGATGGTAGCTAGTTCTGGTGCAGCAGGTACTGGGTTCGGGGCTGGGGACTGTCACACACTATTTTTCCGCTGCCTGCTGCTGACTTAATTTTTTGGGTGCAACAGGTATTTCAATCAGTTCCCAACATGCACCCTCCTGGAGTTAGTAATCCTTAAGTAGAGGGGTGTGGGGAGCACAGCCCACATGGCATAAACACTCTTAGTGTTGCTGGATATTAGGTCTCAAGAATCCTTATATTGCTGATTTACTTTTCGGCAATATACATCTGCCATAATAACGATCGCTATTTTATGATCCCTATTATGACTTAGAACCAGGGCTATGTATTTGCTTTATTGACAACACTAATTTCAAGATAGATTTAAATCTCTTTATAAATATCAATGGGTTTGCTCACATCAGCAATCAGCTAATTACTACTGGCTATGTAGTGTACTCAGCTTCATATGCTTTGTGGTGTAGCATATTGTATTGTTTTTAGATGTTGTAAGATGTTTTAAATGTTGTCATGGATTGAAAACTGAAAACAATACACTTTGAAACCATTCCTGTGATCATCCTGGTTACGTTGCATTGGACTCCATCCAACAGCTTGATTTTGTTCTTTAGTAGAGATGCCAGAACTTACACAGTACTCCAGTTTCAGTCTGACCAGTGACCTGTACAGTGGCAGGATAACCTCCTCCTCCTTGAGGTGATATCCCTGGCAATACACCCAACATTTTCTATTAGCCTTAGGCCACTGTCTTCCAGCACTGTGCCAAATTGTTCATTTGCCCTGTGATTAGCAGCCCAAGATCCTTCTCCTCTGTAATTGATAACTGTACCGCCCCAGCCTGTAGCAAAACTTGTGGTTCCAGGCACCCAAGTGCACAACTTTGCACTTTTCAGCATTGAAACCCAGCTGCCATGTGTCTGACCAGTGTTTAAGTTTATCCAGATCTTCTTGAAATCCTAGCCAGCCCTCTGCACTGTCCACCACTGTACCTATCTTCATGTCGTCTGCAAACAGGCTGATCTTATTGCTAACCCCTTCTGCTATGTCAGCAACAAATATGCCAAACAGTCTTGACCCAGCACTGAGCCCTGTGGAACCCTGCTTGTCACAGCCCTTGGGGATGACAGTTTCCCCTTACAATAGCCCTCTGCTACCTGACTCTCAGCCAATTTTTGACCCACTCCACCATCCTGTCTCCCACTCCCAGGTACCCTGCTTTCTAACCAACTTCCACGTGGCACTGAATCAAAGGCCTTGCTGAAGTCCAAGTACAGGACATCCACTGTCTGGCCCTGTCAATTGCCCTTGTTACCCAGTCATAGAAGTCCACAATGTTTGTCTGGCAGAATTGACCAGAGAAAACCCATGGTGACCGTTGCTCTAGGCCATTCTCCTCCAGAAATGCTACCACCTCTCCTTGAGTATGGACTTTGAGCTTCCCATGATGGAGATGAGGCTGACTGGACTATAGTTCCCTGGCTCATCCTCGGCCTGCTTTTATGGATGAGCACCACATGTAATATCCTCCACTTCAGGGCATGCATCCAGTCCCCAAGGAGGTAATGAATAAGTCTGCCAGTGGCCCTGCTAGGACCTCTGCCATCTTCTTCTGTGGTGTATGTTATCTGGACCTGGTGTCTTGTCCACCCTCAGGTTCTAAGACATTCCAGCACTCTGTTCTCTGGGATTGCCCCCTTCATAAGCACTTCCACCCCATACCCACTGCTCCCCTCCCTTGTGGCATTGGTTCTAGTTTCTCTCTGGTAAACATAGAGCAGAAGTACTCAATGAGTGCATTTGACTGCTCCTCTCCCTACTCCACCCACCCTCTGTCCACCTTGATCCAAACAATCTGATCCTTACAGCTTCTCTCTCTTATGTATCTGAAGAAATCTTTTTCCCCTTCTACTATCCCCAGTGCCAGCCTAAGCTCTTTTTCTACCTTGGCTGCCCTGACTGATCTGCTCACCTCACTTGATTTTTTCATATACTCCTTCCTGTCCTCCTCCTGTTTGGATCTCATGTACTTTTTAAAGGTGGCCCTTTTTTCCTTAATTTTCCCCAGCACCTCTCTGGTTATCAGCTTGGACTCCTTGGCCTGGCCTTCTTGCTTTGGAGCTTTGAAGATGAGTTTGTGGCCTCTGCTAACCCAAGCTTAATAGTATCCCATTTTTCATTAGCACCCATGTGTGGTTGGATCTTGTTGAGGTGCCCTTCCAATATGACCTTCAGCCTTCCGAAGTCTGCCCACCTGAAGTCAATTGCCCTAGTCCTGGTACTGGCTGTCTCCTTACATATACTAAGTGAGAACCATACTGTGTGGTTGTTGTTCCCTGCCAGGAGGTCCTCCACCCTAAACTCTTGCACACCCTCACCATTTGTCAGCACTAGGTCCAGTATGTTTCCTCCTACCAATGTGTGGGGTCGTCATACAATATGAAGACAGATTTCCTGGCTGCTAGGTAATACAAAATGGTTTGGGCAATGTAAGTATTGGATAATTTCCAGTGAACTGAATTTCCATGTTCCAGGTCCATTTAACAGAGTGCTAACATTTCCTGTGTATAAATTAAGTATTTTATTGCCTGAAAATTCTACTGCTTCAACCTTATCTGTATGAATTTGAACATTTTTGTTATAAAAAGAAATCAATTCTAGTAGCTACATTTCCTTTGTGTAGGTAGGAAAGGTTTTCCTGTAGCTGTAAAATAAGCATCAATGAGGTTTTGCGGTTTTAATTACTTTGGCAAGAAAGGACATATCAGAATCGATTTTCTTAGTTTTTTCGTGGCGCCTCTGTCTGTTACAGCCAGGCCTCAGTTAAAGTCACCACATAATAATATTTGATGAAGAAAATAAATATGCTTGTATTAATTGAAATAACCTATTCTATAAGTTTCAGTTTGTGCTGCATAGATATTTATAAACCATAATAAAGTGTTTTGTATTTTGGTTTCTATTAGTTTAATAAATTGTATGTTAATGGCACTGAATAAGATGGCCATTCCTGAACACTTGTCTATTCTGATGGAAAAGTATGAAGGTACAACATACAGACTATAGCAACCTGGAACATTTCTGAGATTGTATGCAATCTGGTATCTTGGGAAAAAATATACTTCTGTATTATGTGAAATTACATGGAAAAAACAGCATTCCTTTTTCTGTTGCTTTTTATGCTAGTCATTAAGTAGTAAGGGAGGTTCTATAAGAAATTAATAAAAGAAAGAAAAAAATATCACTAGATCATGGCCTCCTAAAGTGGCTTTTTCTTTTTCTTTTGCATTTAGTTAATCCTGCATTCTTTTGTTTTGTTGATGGTTTGGCTTTTGTAATTTTTGTTTGTGTGTCTCGTGTGTCAAGCAAAATTTCTTTTGGCTCTGATTCTGGATCATGTTGTAATGACAAGAGGGATGAGTTGTTTGAGTCATTGTCAGAAATTTCCAAAGCATGCTGTAGGGCTTCACAGCTGTTAGTGAGAGAGGTGACATACTGTAGTTTTTGGTACCCTTGAAACTGGTTGTACCCAATTTTTTTAACATCTTGTGACCATTCATCTTTTAGTTTGTTCCTTAAGTTTGGGGGGGGGGAGTGTCATGGCTCTAGGTTCAATAGAGGCAGATGCCTGGTAGGGGGGAGGGAGGAAGAATATGTTAGTAAACTAGCATTTGCTTTAGTATTGGTAACCTCAGACAAAATCCTCAGATTGTTCTGATGGGGACGGGGGATTTCTTTACTGCCTATTCCTGCGCTACAGAACTAGTTTAGGTAGGGAGCACAGCAGTCATGTTTTGGTGTGTGGGTGCATATTTGGCTGTCTGTGCCAAAGTTACAAGTAACCTTTGCTCCTCACTGTCAGTTTGGTCAGCCTGACTCTGGGCTGCTGAAGGGCAACTCTAGTGAGAATGACCTTTGGTGTCACAAAGGTTACAGAGAAGTTCATTTACACAATGGCTACTTGTGTGGCCTAGTTTATTACACAAAGTGCATTTTAGTTATTCGGTATTATTCAGTTTATAAAGAGTGGATGGAGGCACTGGGCCCATAAAGACCACTCTTCCCACACCAGTAGGGTGAATTATATGTCTAGCCCTAATAAGAGTTTGTGTAATTCTTTCTTAAACCTCTGAGAGTTGCTAATTTCAACTTTCTGCTCGGTTAAAGTGATCCATAATGTGGTAATCCTAATAGTAAAGTAATGTTTCTGTTTGTTAGTGATTGGCCTTGGGATAAAAATCTGCCTGTTATGACACCATAGATTTATAGATTTTTCTGCAAATTTAATATTACACTTGTTCATGAAAGTGCTATCATTAATATATTAAATATTAGTAATAAATCCACTGTCCCTCCTGAGCTGTAAATCATAAAGTCCCAGGGCAGTTAGTCTGTCCTCATAAGGTACATTTTGCAATGTTGAAAGTACAGTGATAAACCTCCCAGATGTGTTTGTTTGGTTATGTAATCATTTTGTGGCACGTCTAACCACTTCAGTATGGCATCAAAGACCCATGGAACTCATATGGCTTTAGATCCAGTCATCAAATGTTTTATATTGCTAAACAAAAACATGCTAAAAAGAAAGAACTGGATTCACCATTGCCAGACCCCCTTATTTTCCTCTAGATACAATATGCTTCTCTTAATTGGGTTCAGATGATTCCCGACACACAAGAAAAAAACAGCTATATATATTAATCTCGAGTTGTCTAGGTGGAAGAACACTACATAATTGCAAAAATAAGGATAATAAATGTATTTAAACCATACAGACCCTCTTAATTTAGACATATGCCACTGGTTCCACAGCCAAACTTTTGTTGTGCTTTCTGTAATAAAAGATTTCAATTAAAGAAGCATCTCGTCTTGTCCCCAAAAGTGCCCCAGATTTTACACTTGCCATCAGTGATGGGAATTCCCAGTATCTCAATGTCTTCTGCCAATATGTGTCCTATAGGAAGCCACTTACTTTTTAAAATTTATGTGAGACCCTGTGGTCTAGTGAATTCCTGCAATATTTTTCTTGCCTGTACGGCTGCTTGCCTGTCTGCTAATATTATACAGAGATCATATGCTTAGGCCATAGTTTTTATTTCTGGGTCCATATTAGAGAATGATAGTCCTATTACGAGGTCAGATGCATTTAATTTCTGCAGTAAAGGATCTAGGGTAATTATGGAAAGTAAGGGACTTAGCAGACAACCTTGCCTAACTCCCTGAAGAATATTACACTTGTTTCTGAGCTAACCATTGATATATGGAGTGCATGTGGCATATTTGTAACAGAGCTGGATCCAGGTAATAAAACTGTAGGAAAACATACTTACTTAGACATTTCACATATAATTATTAGGGACTCTATCGAAGGCCTTGGCCTGATCGAGACATATAAGGAACCCTGACAATTCCCCTATACTGCTTTTTTAAAATCTCTCTATTAAAATTAAAGCATTCATTTTCTTACTCCTGGTATACTGCAAAATTGGGATGAACTTATTATATAATCCAGTGCATCTGCTAGTTGAAGACTAAGTAATTTAGTCAATATTTTAAAATCTGCATTTAGCAGTGTGCTAGGTCTCCAATTTGTCAGATTTTGTTTATCTCCAGTTTTTAAACAACATGATTAATATTCCCTGACATATAACTACCAAGGAGACTGTCTGTCTGTAGACAAGCATTAAAAACTTTGACCATGTCTTGTTTAAGAATTGGGAAGAGGTGTTGGTAGAATTTGTTTGGCAGACCATCACACTCCAGTGTGGATCCCTGCTGCAAAGTTTGAATGACCATAGCCAGTTCCTGTTCTGTAATGCATCTGATCAGATCCATCTTCAGGTATTGTGGTATTTGCCCCAGGGTACATGATTGCAACTAAATCTCAGTAGGTAGTTCAGGACAAAGTGGGGTTCCAAACATTTTGGTTACATAGTTTTCTACTTCACTCCAGAATTTCTGTGTGGGTAAATATCACCCTTCCAGTATCTGTTTGTACTGCCTGAATCACTTTGCAGTGTTTTTGGTGCACAAGTTTCAAAGGTTAATCCCAGCATATGTATTTTGCAGGCCAAACCTTAGTTTCTTTTCCAGGGATTTCATGTGGTTGTACTGTAATTGTCTCATTTCGCTTTTTAAAGCTGTCTGGAGTTCCTGATCCACTATCCCTCCTTCATTTTGCATAGACAATAGTGAGTAAAACTATGTTCAAAGTTTTAAATATTGATTGTTTTGCTCTTTTCAATTTTGCCTATTGTGTGAAAATATTCACATATTTCCCTCTTTGTATCCTCCCAACACTCTGTTGGTGAGTCAGAGAACAAAATACAGATTGACTAGCGTCCAGCACAAACTTTAAATCTTCAGTTATGTTTGGGTGATGTATGAGTGTAATTCAGTCTCCAGTGGCCTCTACCCCTTTGATGTCTCCAAGAAATCAGACAGGGTAACACTTAAAATGCCGTGATCAGAATAGGCCACCGGGGTAACTGTCATTTTGGACACTGGGAGAGATGGGGAAATCAACCAATAATCTATGATTGTAGACAGGGACTCTTTAATAAAAGTGTGTGGACATTGCTTTCCTGGTTGAAAAAATGCATCCTAGAGACCTGTTTGTTGTATCAGTTGATTTAAAAACATTGTGTCACAGAAAACATTTTCTGTTTTTAAACCTCTGTCCCCAGAGAAGCAAATGATGTTAAAATCCCCCTCAAACAAAATATTTTTAGCTGTGAACAAGTATGGCTGAACCATTTTAAGTAATTCAGTTCTCAAGGATCTGGTTTTGGGTGCATAGATGTTTATGAGTTGGAAAGAACATGAATTCAATTTGATGTGCAAGCAATAATACCCAACAGGGTGGGCAGTATTGGGCTATACCCGTCCATCCAGGGGTAAGAGGAGGCCTGGCGCTGCAGGCAGATGGCCTTATAACCCCTGGAAGGGTGGGTATAACCCATACTCCCACCCTGGAGAATATTGATAACAGAAAAAGGGCATTTGTGACATTTTAATTAAAATAATTTAAACATGTCACAGTTTTATTTAAAAAGTAATATAGAGTAAAGAAGTTATTTTGGTGTAAAATAGTCTCTCAGCTGTTGTTAGAGCTGATAGTATTGGGTGCTTTTGTTTTTAAATATATTTTTTTAACCTTAATGTGCTTGACAGATGGTCACCCTGTGTCTCCGTTTGTTTTTTCTGCCTCTTGCCTTGTTTTCTCTGTCAGTCTGTGCTTGTTTTACTTGGGGCTGTGTTACTGCAAGAGTGATAGTGCTGTGCATAGGTAGTGTTTGGAGCTACGAGTGCAGTGAGGAGCTGCTGTGCTGTGTAATGGATGGCACACTACTCATGACAAGGCGGGTCATGGTTGGGGAGCTGTCAGGAGAAGAGAATACCTAAGCAGGATCATTTTACTGACATTACCGATCATTACATAGGGTACTTAAACAGAGTAAAAAGTGTTGGAGCAGCTGGAATTAAATGGTTTAGTTTTTGTAACGAGCTGGTTTATGGGCAGGCAGGAGCGGGGTAGAGCAGAGCACCAGGCTGTGGCTTGAACAAGTGAGCGAGGTGGTCTATACAGAATGTTTAAAGTTTTTTTTTAAAGAAAGAAGTATCTGGGGAAAAACTGTGCTTTGTCCTAAAATGCCCTTTGTTTGTTGTATGCTGTAGAGTCTGCAGTCAAGTTGTGACTATTAACTCGCTAAGCGATAAAAAAATTCTGTACTTTGAAAGTTATGCTGTGCCTCAGCCAATGAGGAAGCTGTCTAGGCATTTCTGAGGTGGCAGAAGGATTTTAGTGGATAATGGGGCAGTTGGCAGGAGGACTTGTTTTAAGTGAGCATTGTTGTCTCATAAATGCCAACCTAAAGTCTCTCAGCCAATCAAAGTCTCAGATTGTTATACCCATTTTCTAATTAGTAATAAAGCCCTCCTGACCAAATTTCTACAATATGGGCAACTTTAAAATTGTCATTACTTATGCAAATCCCCACCCCACCACCAGTGGTTAAATTGGAAATGTTTAGGTGGGGGACCTCTCACATCTAGGTGGTGGAACTGTCATTTTTATGCAATGTGGCTCTCCTATAGAAGTCAATAAGGAAAGGTGACAGAGGTGGTGAGCTGTCATACATTTGTCAAGAGTCAGAGTGATGTAAAATGTTGGTCACATGACACATACAAGCCACGGGCAGGAGGGGTGCTGCTTCCTTTTAAAATTAAAGGCATAATAAAAGCAGTTGTTTTAACTTGAACTTAGCATTGAGGTTCTTTATTCAGTTAAGCTGAGATGCCCAAGTGAAAAGTTTGACCTATTTCTCAGCATTAAGCACACTTGATGATGTCACACTGACTGCTCACATGTCTGAGGGGCCCGCACTTGTAGCACTGGCAGGGTTGACCAGGATAAAATATGAAATCTTTGACCCTGCCCAGGAAGAAGTAATTGAGCAGGTGCTGAAGGCCAGAATCAGTTTGTTGCAATTTAATCTTGATATGCCAATTCCCATTCAAAAACCTTCAGTGTCAAAATTAGGTTCAGGATTGCCTTGTACCGCACAGCTTTTCTCCAGCCAATATAAATTGTCCATGATATTCACACCCTCATTTTGGAACAAGACTGTAATAACCTTAGTCGAACTTTTTGTCAAAGGAATAGCCTGAAAAGACACCCATAAAGGGTTTGTTAGAATAGAGTATTTCATCCAAAAATGATCCAATAAGGCAGGAGAACTAAAACTTATATCAAAGGAGCTTCTCCAGGTGCATGAATAAAAGCATACATCTCATCTGAGGTAAAGCTGAGGGATGTTTTAATAAGTTCTCTCCCCACATAGTACTTGCCTGGAGGGGAATCCAAACTCCCAAGTACCTCAAATACTAACATACTAACATACTAAAATGCCAGCAGAATAGGCCTAACAGTCTTTCATGTCTGCTCGTTTGGTCAGCCCCCACCCTGGGTGCTGACCTTGCTGTCCCCCTCGCCTTCTCTGGCTTCTCCCTTCCCAGTTCCGGATATTCTTGCTGCATTGGATTTTGCTTCCAGAACCCTTCCCCTACACCTGTCCCACCCCCTCTTGAACCCCTCCACTGTCTCTGCCTCCACCAGCCCCCTAGGCAGTGCCTTCCATGGCTCCACCACCCTCTCAGTGAAGTAGCACCTCCTCCTTTCTCCCCTGAATCTTCCCCCCTCCAGCTTCCACCCATGCCCTCTAGTGGCCCCTTCCTCCTTCCTTCAAAGCACCCTGACTGTTCCTCCCCTATTTACCCTCTTCATGTACCTGAAGACCTCTATCATGTCCCCCCGGTCCCTTCTCTCTTCCAATGTTTACATATTTAGCTCTTCGAGCCTCTCCTCATAGGTCCTGTCCCCCAAGCCACAAATCATTTTGGTTGCCCTCCTCTGGACCCTCTCCAGGAGGTTAATGTCCCTCTTTAAGTGTGGCCTCCAAAACTGCACGCAGTACTCAAGGTGCGGCCTCACCAAGCAGTTATACAGAGGGAGTATCAGTTCCCTCCTTCTGGAGGTGATCCCCCTAGCGATGCATCCCAGCATCCTGTTGGCCTTGGCTGCTGCCCTCCTACAAGTCTCAGAGTTGTTCATCTTGACATCCACCACCACCCCAGGTCCCTCTCAGCCATTGAGACTTGTAGCATTCCCCAGGGTGTACACTTGGCCGGTTTCTGGCCCCAGGTGGAGTACCTTGCATTTCCTGCATTGAACCTCAGCTTCCACTTTCTAGACCATCTTTCCAGAGCCTCCAGATCCCCTGTAGGGCCACCCTCCCTCCTCCCCATCCACCACCGCCCCAGTTTCAAGTCATCTGCAAAGAGACTCATCTCCTCCTGATTCCTGTCCTTATGTCAGATACGTAGGTGTTGAACAGAAGGGCCCAAGGACTGATCCTGTGGGACCCACTAATGACCCTCCTTGGGGATGAGACTATCCCACCAACTACGACCCTCTGGGTCCGGTCCTGGAGCCAATTGCCTATCCATCTGATCATCTGGTTCCCACCCCATTTCTCCCAGCTTATCCAACAGACCCACGTGAGGAACAGAGTCAAATGCCTTGCTGAAGTCTAGAAAGAGACATACATTGGTCTACAGGTCCAAGGCACTTGTCACCCAGTCATAGAACTCCACCAGGTTTGTCTGACACGATTTCCCGGGATGAATCCATGCTGTCTATTGTCCAGGCACCCTGACATCCAGGTCCCCCAGCCTCTCTGACAATGCCCTCCATCACCTTGCCCACCACCGATGTCAGGCTGACAGGCCTGTAGTTCTCTGCCACCTCCCTTGATCCCCCTTGTGGATAGGCACTATATCGCCACCTTCCAGTCTTGAGGCACCCACCTTGTCCTCAGAGATGGTGAAAAGCTCTGCCAGGGGTTTCGCAGGACATCTGCAAGTTCCTTCAGCACTCTGGGATGTAATTTATCCGGCCCGGTGCTTTCTCCGTCTTAAGGGAGCTGAGGGCTTCCTCACTCTCTCTGCTGTGATTTCCACTTCGGTACCTCTTCTCCTGCCTAGCCCTCCCCGCCTGCCAGTGATGCCTCCCCTCTCCCCAGACCTGCCCGATCGGTAAGGTCCCCTCTCCTCAGTATCTCTGTCTCCTCCATGTATGAGTGCAGCACCCCATTTCCCTGGTGAAAACTGAGGTGAAGTACTCATTTAGTACCTCAGCCTACTCCCGGGTCTTGTGCCCATCTCTCCTGATTTAATCCTTCTAATCTGCCCTTCACCCTTCGTCTTTCCCCAATGTATCTAAAGAACCCCTTGTTCCCTCTCCTAATTTCCCTGGCCAAGTTTTGCTCCTTCCTTGCCTTAGCCACCCTCACCACTCTAGTGGCCCTTCTAGCCATCAGCTCGTACTCCCTCGATCCCTTTCACTCCTTGAGCACTTGAATTGCTTATAGGCTGCTTTCTTTCCGCACCACCTCCTGGACCTCCTGGTCCACCAACAGGGTTTTGGGCCCTACCGCATTTTCGTCTTACTCTTGCACAGGTGCTGGTAGCATCCTGCACCCTTCTTCTGATGATTTCTCACCTACTATCAGCGTCCATGTCTGATCCAATCCCATCAAATGCTCCTAAGGATCCTTCCCATTTCCTTAAAATCCGCCCCCTGAAGTCAGTTACTTCCGTCTTTGTGCAGCCTTCTACCCTCCTAGGTCCATGCAGAACCAGACCGTGGCATGGTCACTCCCCGCCAATGGGTCCCTTACCTCCAGGCCCCCAATCTGGTCACTGTCTGCCAGGACCACATCCAGTACCCGTGCCTCCCTGGTCGGTTCCCTCACCTGCTGAGATAGGAACGCATCTTGAAAGACATCCAACAACCTCTGTTCCCTGGTCAAAGAGGATGTCATAGTCTCCCAGTCTGTTCCTGGCATGTTTAACTCCCCCAACACCACCACCGTTCCTCTGCCCAGTCTGCAGTGTCTCCTAACATCTGCCACCAGACTGTCCTCCAGCTCCTCCGTCAGGGCAGGGGGTCTATACACCACTCATATTTTTACTATCTTGCCCCCCCCTTGTTATCAAGGAGACCCAAATCGCCTCCACGGTTCCCTCCACCAATGAACATCATTTTTGCATTTTGCTAATTCCTCTGGTTTGTGGAATAGACTGGCATATGTGGGTGCTGCATAATTTGTGAAGTCATCTTGAGCTCTTTGGTGTTGTGAGTCAGCCGACTCAGAATCATGTTGCCGAGGGAGAGGTACCTCCTCTAGTTGTGGGGCTGTACTGCCATTACTCCCTTTGTGGCATCATAAATCATTGTAGGGTTACTGCCATGGGAGAATAGGAGATGTTTTGGAGTCACCCAGCTCTCAGTTCCCTAGGGCTCCTTTACTGTCTCTTGCCACATCTGGTATTTTTGTCTCTGTTATGGGTGTACTTACATTTGTAGATGAAAGACCTGATATTGAATTGGCACATCTGGAAACCAGATGCCCGATCCATTCTGCATCCATCAAGCAACCACAGAGCTTTCTCGCAACCACACCTCTACCATTGTGGTTGATTTGGGATTCGCACTGTGGTCTCTTTTGATGAAAGTGTCCAAGTCTCATGAGCCTGCACTGAAGACAAAGACCTTTGCAGACACATATTTGGAAGTGCCTGAAGAAGTGTTTTCATCATAGTTTCATTTTTCATCCTCAAGTCTCTGGCAAGCCTCCTGAAATTTGTTTTCAAGTTCTGTAAGTTTACTGCGCAAAATCCTTTCTTATTCCTCTGGGTGGTGTAGAGTTGTGCATGCACCTCCTGAAAATCAAGTTTCATAGACATATCATCAAGCATGACGTGGTTGGGCCATCTCCACTGTATTCTGTATAGAAGCCATAGACTAGGTAGTATCCATAGTGTTAAACTCTGATGCTGCCTCTGCGGCTCCTTCACTACCTCCTACTTCTGACTCCAGTAGAGGACTGAAGTGTTCCATTATGCCTGGTCACAGCTCACCCAACAGAAGATTAGGGAATTTTCCTAGTGCCCTTGCCAAACTTTCACCATTCACAAAATAAATGGCTGATAACTTAACCTGATTCAATATGCCAGTTTGCATTTGTATCCACCATCTCTGGCAAGGCTGACTATAAATAAAATGGCTTAGACTTCCTTTCCCAGTAAACAAAACAAAACCTCAAACCAACATGTTATGCTGACAGAATCACAGAATTACCCTGAGTCAAGGTGTGTCTTTTGCTTACAGAGAACCAAAACACAAATACAAAGTAGGGGGTGCTGAGATACTGTGTTTTGAGAATCCGTAGAGTATACAGTATGTATACAGTGTTACTAGAGAATTACAGAATAATGTTTCTGTGCAGGAAACCAATCTGTTAAAACAACAAAGATTAATGAATTTCAATGAACTCATGTACATATCGGTCTCTTTCTGTTTACACAGATAAGGGACAACTGAGCAATGTGAGATAACATTGTGCATTGTTAGATAATGCAAACCTCAGGACATGAGGCATGAGAGAAAGATAAGTGTCATATACACCCAAGATGTGTTATTTACAGTAGTTACAATTATGTACAGTATGCTCTGGGTGCATGTCTTGTCATGGTTATACACATAGTCATTATCTGTGCTGTTGGGTGGACTTAGACTCGATGTGATCACATTTGTCCAGGCACAATTCATACTGAGTTTCATTTTGAGTTCAAATATGAAAACTGGAGGCAATATGCCCATAATGTTTTCTATCCAATATCCCTTATCTGTGAGTGGAACTACTATAAAGCAGCCACTTATCAAGTTTGTTTTTGAAGGCCATCTTGGTTTTACTAATGATTATTTCCAGAGGTAGCGTATTCTAAGCTCCTATCATTCTTTGTGAAAAGAAATATTTCTGGTTATTAGTGTTATACTTAAACTTATGTAATTGGAGAGGATGCCCCTGTTTCTATCTGGTCCTGTTTATAAGCAAAACCTATTTCTGTAAAGAAATAGGGATCATTCATGACATCACATAATAGCAACAGGTCCCGTCCATATCTTCTTCATTCCAATGACATTAACTCTAATGTCTCAAGACAGGCTTGGTATTCCATGTGCCTAAATCCATGGTTATGTTTAGTGAACCTTCTTTGTATTCTTTCAGTATGCAATATATCAGGTTTGTTTTGCGTCAGGTGTCTAGAACTGTGAGCAATAGTACATGTGTGGCATGGTATATGATCTATAAAGGAGAGAAGTATCTTTGCATCCCTAGGCTATGTTTCTTTTATATTCCATATAATTCTACTAGCTTTGCTTAAAACTTCATTAGCTTATTTGGAAAAACTTAGGTCTTCTGTGATAAAAATTCCCAGGTCTTTTTCGTTACTGTGTTGGTTAATGGTATGTTTCCTAAACTAAATTGATGCTTTATATTTTTCAAGCCTACATGCATCATTTTGCACTTTCTGTATTCAATTTGATGCCCCAGGTTAGTGTCCAAGTGTTGATATTCTGCAGATCTTTTTGTAATGAGCTAATATTTTCAGCAGTTTCACATTTCCATCCCCATTTAAGATCATCTGCAAATTTTGTGTTATTAATTATGTTATCTGTTAAGTCTGCCACAAAACCTGAAAAATGTAAGGTCCCAACACTGACCCCTGAGGGACCCCACTTGTAACTGTGGATGTTACAGAGTGTTGGCCATTTATGACCAGTCTCTGTGTTCTTTCCTCAGTCCATTTTTGTATCAGGTAATATAGCGTCGATCAACCTTTCTTTTTCTTAGTTTTTCAGCTATGTGTTCATGAGATGTTTTATCAACAGCTTTACTGTAATTGATGAAGATAATATCATAATGTGTTTTACAGTCTAGATGTTTACTAACTTGTTCATAAAAGCAAAGAAGGTTAGTTACACATGATCTGCCTATCACAAAACAATACTGGGAGCTGTCAATGTTTTCCAACTACAGTTCAATCCTGTCTTTTAAAATGTCCTCCAGTACTTTATGATTAGAGATGTCAGGCTGATAGGCCTATAGTTCTCTGCCTTGCATTTATCTCCCTTTTTAAATTAGGTGTGATATTTGCTGTTTTCTAGTCTTTTGGTACAATGCCAGAGTTTAAACTTTCATCAAAGAGTTATTTAAGGGGTAAAGTATCTGTTTTGACAATAATTTGATAATTTTGCCTGTAGGGTCAGGTGAACAATCCTGCTTTATATTGTTGATCCTTTCATTTATTTATTTATTCATTAGAATTTTGGTAACCAGATAAGTACACTGAGACCATGCTGTCCCTTTTTCAGTGATGACCTGGGTGACAATGATGAACACAGTACACTAGATAAATACAATTATAATATACAGGATACAGAAAGATTTAACAATGCTGCAGAAATTATTACAGTGGAAAGCCAGGTAGGTAACTTAAAACAGATCAGGCATTAAGCATATACAAATAAACAGAAGAAATAATATTATACACTATATACATAGCAGGAACATGAAAGCAGGTGGATTAAAAGATACATCTATCAGAGTAACATAGACTAGGCATTAATGACACTATAAGAGTTATTTAAAGCAATCGCAGAGGAGGGGGTTAGTAGGAAAGAGGTAAGCTCTTTATTGAAGGAGAACAGGGTGGGGCAGGAGAGTAAGTTAGGGGGGGGAGGGAATTTCAAGCAGAGGAAGATGAGAAGGTGAATGAGTACTAACCTGATAGGCATTGTGTCTTCTGGATTGCTAATAATGGTAAGGAAGTAGATCTAAGTGTGTGCGTAGGTGCTTTTTTGTAAATGATTCCCCTCAGGAAAGGGGATTAAAGAGCTTGGTAAGTTTGAATACAAGGCATAAGGTGTGAAACTGTAACCTTGAGTCATAGGTAGGTCATTGAAGAGAATACAGGGCATCCCAGTGGTGTTTTCTGGAGTCTGCTCCAAGGGCAAAACATCTAATCCTATGATAGAGTTGATTCACCTGTGCAAGGGAAGAGGATTGGGCGGAGAGTAGTAGAGGGGGCACCATAGAACAAATAGGGAGAAGAGATGTTGATGCAATCTTTTTACAGGCAGCGATGGAAAAAGAGGGCAGAGGCGGTATAATAAGCCAAGCATCTGGTTTACCATTTTGGTATGCTGAGTTGCATGATGCTTCATTGAGAAGGAGGCATCTAAGTGAACCCAAAGGCATTTGAAAGTACTAACCACCTCTATGGGGTCTTCTGTCTGTGTACTGATCTGGAGCTATTTGGTAGGTTTGGGGGATGGGTTATGAAAAAGCATAGCTTTTGTTTTTTTCATATTTCAAATTAGGTGATTGTCAGAGAACTAGGTCTTGAGTGCAGTTAAATCAGAGTTAAGGCT
The DNA here is from genome assembly GCA_016271365.2 of Neoceratodus forsteri. Lineage (NCBI taxonomy): Eukaryota > Metazoa > Chordata > Ceratodontiformes > Ceratodontidae > Neoceratodus > Neoceratodus forsteri. Next base: position 1,047,593,771 of record CM028133.1, on the reverse strand, counting down.
AAGCAAGTCTATATTGTTAGATGAGAGGTACAAGATTGCATCATCAGCATATAATTGCACACGGATGCACCACCATAGAATTTGGGGAGCTCATTGATAAAAAGCGAGAAAAGTATTGGGCCAAGAATAGAACCTTGGGTACTCCATGTGAGATAAGCCTAAATGAGGAGAGTGAACCAGACCATTTTACCCTTTGTGATCTTCCAGCAAGGTAGTCATGGAACCATGTGAGTGCTAAGTGATCTAGACCTAACTGATGCAATTTACCAAGGAGAAGGAGGTGGTTGACTCGATCTAAGGTATTAATCAAGTTGATGAATGCTCCACTGGTTAGAAAACCAGCATCACATGCATTAAGAATGTCAGTCGAGACTTTGACAAGGGCCGTGGTAGTACTATGGCCTTCCTGAAGCTCATGCTGGCAGTCTGCGAGAAGATGATGTAAGTCTAGGTGAGATTATAGCGGAATGTGCAGGATCCACTGCAGGATCTTAGCCAGTGGGTAGAGAATTGAAATAGGCCTATATTTCATCTTCACTAATCCTGACAAGTTACCCTTAGTATTTCTAAATTAATATGACTTGTGTGTTTAGTGGAATACACACGCAATAATAGGTATTAAGAATGTTTGCCATATTTTCAGGTTCATGTACAACCTTGTCATTCCATTGTAATAGTCCTACTTTGCAGATTGAAGTTTTTAATGAGTTTATGTACCATAGAAACTGTTGGAGTTATTTTTAGTGGCACTTTGGCTAGATTTATTTCAGTCAGCCTTTTAGTTTTATGTATTTCTGTTTTACACTTTTTAAGTTTTCTATATTTATCCCAGAACAGAGGGATATGTGTTTTGTGCTTTTTATAAACTCTGTTTTTGACTTAAATGTTTCTTTTTTTTTGCAATTTAATCACTTGTGTCTGTTTATTATTATTAGTATTTATTTTTGTATTTCGGTATATATTTACTGAATATTGTAAGTATATCATTTTTTAATTATTCCACATATTTTGGCATCACAACCAGCCAGAAAGTTATCAACATTTATATTTTAAAGTGTGTTATTGATTTTGGTTGTGCTTTCCTTTTTATAATCAAAGAAGACACAATTTTTAGGTTGTACATTGTGGGAGAAGTTTATATCCAGAGTTAGTGCATTGTGATCACTAGTACTGAGAGGAGGCCCCACCCTACAATTTTTGATTGTTAAACCCTCTGTACCTAATGCTATGCATAAGATGTTTTCACTTCTGGTTGGTTTTGTTACATACTGGTTTAGCATAAGTTGTTCAGTGGCTTCCGATAGCAGTTTACTTTGTGCTATGTTCATCACAGTTTTGTGCCAGTTTGTATTTCCCATATTTATAATACCCTAAAAATATTGTCTCTACTTCTTGACATGCGAAGCCTAGTTCACTAATGATGCATGCTGTGTCTTCTAAGCTAGCATCAGGTGGTCAATACCCATAGCCTATAATGAAGCTATTGTTTTTGTTAGGAAGTACTTTGATCCACAAAGTTTCAGTGGTATCATTGTTTGGTTTAATTTTTGAATGAGTAATATCCAGAGGTTTTTGTGAGCTGTTAACAAACAACACTATTCCTCCGCCCCTCTTATTTTTCTGTTTCTGTAAGATGTGTCATACCATGACATACAAGTGTTCAAGTGTCTATTTCCACATAATAATTATACCTTAAGTAACGTCTAATTATTTCATGGTCAATATCCACATAATAATTATTCTTTAGCTGTGCTATCCTGCACGGATAGTGACCACTCTGGGATAATTCTGAGCCACCATTCACCAGTTATACAATTACATCAATAGCACTATAAGCAGGTCAATGAACCAATACCCTTAAAAATAAATGTCAGAAGTGGGTATAATACTCAAGTAGAAAAAGTAAATAAGCTATATTCTGTTAGGCATTGGCAGGTAATAAAATATCCTACCCCAAACACTACCCTATAAACTACTCTAAAGTACACTAAAATACCATAATGAAAACAGGTAGTTGGTTAGGTCAGGAAGTTACTACTCTAATCATTTTACTACCCCATTACCCTATCCTGACTATAACAAAATGTGAAATACTTTGTTTTGACTATCTTAAATAGGAAACACTTTTTAAAATAATCTATAGTATCTTGAGTCAGGTAAACTAGGCATAGCTGCTCTGAGCAAGGCTACTACTGTTTCAAAAACTGATACCCATGTCAGGCATTGCTGAGGCAGGTACAAGATGTGCAGTTGCTGTGAGTGAGCCTGCTGCTATTTCACAAAATTATACCCATGGCGGGCATTGCTGAGGCAGATGCAAGAGGTTCAGCTGCTCTGAATGAGCCTGCTGCTGTTTCACACCATCATAGCTGCTGCATGGCAGGCATTGCTAAGGAAGGTACAAGAGGTTCAGCTGCTCTGATTGAGTCTGCTGCTGTTTCCAAAAATTATACCCAAGGCAGGCATTGATAAGACAGATGTGAGAGTTGCAGCTGCTGTGAACGAGCCTGCTGCTGTTTAAAAAATTATACCCAAGGTGGACATTGCTGTGGTAGGCATGAGAGGCACAGCTGCTCTGTTTGAGGCTAATGATGTTTCCAAAAATTATACCCAATTGCGGGCATCAAGCATAATAAACTCCTATTTGGTTATAACAGCACTTCCTGAACAGCACTGTCTAAATTGAACTTCAGGAACTGCGCATGGTGGAATAGCAACAGAGGTAGAATAGCACTGAGCAGGTAATGCTACCCCTGTCATTATTCAGCTGTTAAGAGGAGCAAGTAAAGAAGGAGGAAAGTGCAGTCACTAGCTGAGCTGCCCCCATGGCAGAGTGGGTTAAGACAGCAGCTCAGCAGGAAAGACTGGGAGACCGCAGTTATAATCCTGGTCTCCCCTTTACATTTTTCATGTCTGGAGAACAGCTATTTTTTTTTTTACAAGGGGCCGTGGAAACAGCAATTCCATGGCTCCACAAATTTAGCATTTTTCCTGTGATCTACTCTCCTCAGAGTTGGAATCTTTAAAAAACAGAGATGTATTTCTATTCATTGTATTCATGTTGTGTTTCCTTGTGGCATTTAGTATTGCTGCTGTATTGGAGAGCACTGTCAATACAGCGTTGTTATAGATGGCACTGTTATTGATGGCACTCTTCAGACCTAGTGCCAATAAACTGATGATTGATGAAACTAACAGTAGTGTGGCACTTGTGGCTAGCTCCATGCCAGTGGTGATGGCATATTTTGTCATTAGTACCTGTCTAAGGAGAATGCCAGTAAAACTGAGGGAAAATGATGCCAATGGAAGAAACTACAGAAACAATTATAAGGCCTGTAAGATATTATCAACAGTCCTTCCAGAATTTGTGCAGTGCTCCTATAGAGTAAGACTGGAACAGTATGTGATAAGTGGAACTTGTTTGATGAGAAAATGAATGTAAAATTACATAAGGTAAGCGAATTCAAATTGAAATAATGGTGCCAACATTGTCAGAAAATGACAAACATGTCTGTCTGTCCATGAACTGCCTGTGACCATGGCAGGATTTATTTCAGAGGTAGTTGCAACTGCTGAGAAAAATAGAGATGTGTTAGTAATGTTAAGTTACCAAATTTGGCAGTATGCCACGCCACACAGGATTTCTATTTGTTTTGTCCACAGCCTAGTCATCATATTCATTATCACTGCTTGCAGGCTGTTGTTCATGTTCAGGGTCAGAATCACATAATTCAGTGTTTAGGGCACTGTTGAAATTATCAGCATTTATTCTGAAAATGTAAGCCATTCCACATTTACAAGACTTAGCAGTGTTCTATGGTCAGTGACTATTCCTCCAGCTGAACTAAATATGCAATCTGAATATACGGTTGAAGGTGAACAACTGAGGTACATTATTGTAACATTTGATAGATCTGGCCATATTGTTCTGTTTTGTTTCCAATGGAGTAATGGATCTTCTGTGAGACCAATCACAGTATTGTCTGCAGAATAATCCTGGATCTTTGTCCTGTATGTGACAGCTACCAGTCTGACTGATGAACAAGCTGCACTTTCTTTACAGAATACTAGTTCATGTTGTTACAGGTGACTCAAAACGGAATGTCCTTTCTTTCACTGAACACAGGATGCCTGAGTTGTAGCTGCTGTAGATATCCTTTCCCTTGCTGACTACACGGGTGATTGTGAAAAATTCATAGATGTGTTATTATCTGTGCCAGAGGTGCACTCTGAAGGTTTGGCAGAGTTTGACTGCTGTACATCAGTTAATGCTGTTCATGGGACAATGTCACATTTTGTTTGAGCGATATCTCCAATATTAAATGTCTTCCCCTGCAGGATGGATGGTTTCAATGTTCCCTTTTAAGTGGGGATCTAGCAACATAGCCAACACATAGGTGTCATTCATAAACATGGTATTTATTCTCTGATCAGTAGGCAGTCTGAGACTCAAATTATCTCCATTATAATAGTGGTGGTGTCTTCTTTTAACAAATAGACTTTATGTTTGTCAACAAGGAAAATATGTAGGAAATCTTATTTGAGGAAGAATTTGTCTCAGAGTTGTGCTATCTGCACTGACATCAAGCGTGACATCTCAAATGGCTCCAGTAAGTTGATCAAAGATTCAAGTAGATTCCAACTGCTAGAAATGAGCATCATGTCTCTACTTTACCTATTTAATTCTGCATGTCGTGGTCATGTACAGCTTTTTCCTGTTCAAGAAGCCTTCCCACCATGTAAAAATGTTGAATTCCAGTGGTTTGCAACCTCCTGCTTTAATGTTTGCAGTGGTAAGTTGTTTGACCTCTGCAGCCCCTGAAGGATTTTTTTGCTTTCACAGAGTGGTTAAAATGCCTACAAAATTTACTATCAAAACCTAACAGGTTTTCAACATTTCTGTTTCCAGTTAAGAAATTATGGCTCAGAAGATTTAAACAATGTACAACACAAGGTATGTGTTGGTAGCTGCCATCTCTAACAGCTTTGACTATGTTGGCACCATTATCTGACACTATGAATCCTGCAGATAAGGAACACAGAGTAAACCATTTCTCTAACTGTTTTTCCAGCAATTAGAAAATATTCACCATAAGCGTGGTTTTCCTCAAAAGTCATGACACATAATACAGCCTGCTTCCTACTGCTTATGGTAGAGGTTATTATTGCTTTTTGGCTGAAACTTGCCCAATGAGCTGTAACAGTCATGTAGTCAATTGTTTGGTTGCTGGTCCATATACTGTATCTGTGGTTATGTGTACCTGCTTCACCTCAGAGAGTTTCAACGGCTTAATGACTGCAGTACAGTCCAAGTCATACAACTGTGGAACATCCTTTTTTAAGAAATATGTTCAGCAAGGAATGGTATTTATGGTTCAATCTGGTTCATGAACTTTAGGAAAACTTTTTGGGCAACAAAAGCAAAAGGGAGTTGGCAATCAGCCAACAGCTCTGCAATGGCTCTGTTTAGAAACTGAGATGTTGGATGCTGATGGGAAAATTTTGATCTCCCTACAACGCTTTCATTTAATGTTAGTTTACAAGATATTTTTATTTTTGGGGAAATGTATTTTTCATGCCTTTTTCACATCGAGTACTACTTTGGGATTTTCCAGTACTTAATGGTGTCAGAAAACAATGTATGTCTGTCTGGAAGACTGCAAGGACGCAAGTGCTGATAATATCTGAGGAATAACACTGGCGTAATAATATCACAGCTCACTATGTTGTACAGTATTACAGTGCGAGCATTACATCATTACCCCTGACACTGTATGTGTGGGTGGGGAAGGAGCAGAGTCATGGAGGAGGGATAAGGGAGCAGGAGTTGTGGTGCCAATGGGCATGCAGATCATACTGTACTACACAGTCCAGATATGTGAATGGATCCATTCATATATCTGGACTATAACTACTCAGTCTGCACACCCACTAGTACGCTGTGGACCAATGGGTGTGCAGCCATACTGTACTCAGTCAGTCGGCAGGCAGCTGGGCGACTTCGGTGGGAGCTTCACCCCGCCGCTGACCGGGGAGCAGGGTGGCAGGGCTCAGTGGCGGGTGGGAAGGGGGTACCGCTGGGCCACCAGGGATAATTAAAAATGTTTTTTTAATACTTATGCCCATGGTCAGGCTGGAAGCGGTCCACTAGACCACCAGGGATGATGTAAAATGTTTTTATTTATACTTATGCCAGCGATCGGGCTGGAAGTGGTCCATTGGACCACCAGGGATATCATATCACTTACAATTCCTGTGATTGGATGTGGGGGGGTGCAACGCTGACAGACTCTGGCCCCAGAGCTTGGGTGGCCACCCACAGCTGGCAGCTGCCGTGTTGCACCCTGCAATATGGCAGCTCACCTGTGGGTGGCCAGCCCTTGCTCCTATTTCTTTTAGGCTCAACTTTGAGCATCAGTGTGTGGCACAAGTATGGGTTGCACCAGCATATGCACCGCACATCCCAGGCTGAATATCAGGATGTGCGGAATATGCAAGGTCACACCTCCCCCCGCACTCATGCTGCATACATTACTGGTGCACCCCTGCACATCAGGATCTGCACGGCACAATATCCCCTTTTGAATATCATGCCAGGGTGCAACAGTGGGTTGCACCTTGTGCAACTCCTGTGGATATCCCACCCCAAATATACATATATTGCACTTATATTTAACAGTGAATAATTAGATACAGGTAATGAGATCCAAATATTTGGCAACATTATTAATAACAGCTGCTTTCTTGAATTATGCTCATGTTTAACTGAGAGACTGTGCTTCCTATTAGTAGGCTTAGACTGGGCAATATGAAGCATTAAGTTGTAACACAGCTTTAAAATATATTGTTTTAGTGACTTCTGCAGAGGCAGACAGTGTAGATGACCATGTCATAGTAATAAATAACAGGGAACTGGCCATAAAAGGCATTCAGTAGCTGCTACAGAGACAGTGTTGCTGACTATGTCACAGTAATAAATGACAGGGCTCGGCCCTTGGGGGCACCTAACAAACAATGTAGTACAGCCATAAAAGGCATTCAGTAGCTGCTACAGAGACAGTGTAGCTAACTATGTCACAGTAATAAATGACAGGGTTTGGGCCTTGGGGGCACCTAAAAAAAGTGTAACACAGAGACAGACAGTATTGCTGACTATGTCACAGTAATAAATGACTATGCCAGGTCTTGGGGCACCTAACAAACAATGTAATACAGTCATAAAAGGCATTCAGTAGCTGCTACAGAGACAGTGTAGCTGACTTTGTCACAGCAATAAATGACAGGTCTCTGGCCTTGGGAGCACCTAACAAACAGTGCAATACAGCCATAAAGGCATTCAGTAGCTGCTGCAGAGACAGTATAATTAACTATGTCACAGTAATAAATGACAGGGCTTGGGACTTGTGGGCACATAACAATGTAATACAGCTGTAAAAGGCTTTCAGTAACTACTGCAGAGACACAGTGTATCTGACTATGTCACTATAATAAATGACAGGGTTCAAGCCTCAGGGCACCTAACAAAAGTGAAATTCTACCTTGAATGGCTTTCAGCCTTTCACTAACTGCTGCAAAGACAGAGTGTAGCTGTGTCACAGTAATAAATTGCAGGGCTCAAGGGCACCTAAGAAACAGTGTGCCTTCTGTGTGTTTGTCTATCTTTTCCCACGTTACTGCTTTTCTGTTCTCCCCAGCACCACCTCCTCAACTGTGGCTGATTCACCTCTCCATCTGTCTGAGATCATGTCAGTATTCCGCTATTTCTCCCTTTGCTTCTTTGTGTAGCTTTTAATTTTAAGTTGATTACACTTTTAAAGACAAGCATTTAAGGCTGGGTTGCGATTTGTGCTGCAGAGCAGAGTGCAGAGCTGTTTCAGACTGCCGCCAACAACAACATTCTACCTGTGCCACAGACTCACAGTAGACAGAGCACAGCCTTTAAACACCACTGACCAATCAGGAGTTATCCCTGTGTCATGTGCTCTTATTCTGTACACTCTGTGAAGGGCCCCACTGGCTTCCTTAATGCCTGTTTCCAAAGTCCTGTCAAAATTGTCCGTTACCCTTCTCAATCTACCTGACTTGAGAATTACACTTTTATGTCAGGTAGGGTAGTATATTACCCAAAGTACCCTACCCGGCAAAAAATAGGTGATACCCACACTCCTTGACCCAGCTACCTGTTGGATATCCCTTGCCTAATTCTGTGACCAACAACGTTGTGCTAAATAATTTTAGTACCACAGCACTCTGATTGCAGCCCATCATCAATTAAATAAAATGCTATTCTAAATACTCACTAAACTTTTTTGAGTAAGTGCTGTATGCTTTTTAGATTGCAGATAAACAACAAAATATATAAAGGATGTCAGTGTATCCTGCAGTATATACTTCAGTAAATCCAGATTGTTGTGTAACATCCTATGCAATACCTGAATACAGGCATGAAGGTGTCTAGTGTGCTTACCTGGTCAATAAACATTAATGTAGTTGGGTACTACAACTGTGTAACCAGAGACCTGGACATAGGCCATGCAGTTGATGTCCTGTATTTGGACTTCAGCAAGGCCACTGACTCAGTGTTGCATGTGAGGCTGGGAAAACTGGAATGCATGGGTTGGGAACAAAACTGGTCAATTGGATCACCAACTGGCTGAGGGGTAGGCAGTAAAGGGAGGTGGTGGTGGGGGAACTCATGAGTGGGATCTAAATCAGGAGATGGTTGAAAGCTTATTCAACCTGTGGGGTCAGCAGGAGATAGACCTCTTTGTCTCCCCATTTAATGCAAAACAGGTTCATGGATACCCTCAATATCAGATGCCATCCCATCCATTATTCAAGCCTCCTCCTCCCCCACCTCCTCATCATCATAATCATCATCAGCCTCTGCCTCCACAGTAGCCTCAGGCTTATATAATGATTCAGAGCCTGATTCTGGAGGCCAGGACTCAACTAGCCTCATAACTTGACGATCAGAAATCAGTGGCACCCTCTACTCCTGCCACTTTTCCAACCACTAGATCAGCATCGCTTGTCACCTTTTCAGAGAAGGCTTCTCTAGACACCTGGTCAGGGATAAAACCCAGGAAACTCCTCATAAAAGTGTTCAGACCCACAGCAGGCACTCTTTGGAATTTGACTCTGACTCATTCTTCAGCTCTGGTATGCATACACCTATAAAGCCTCAGCCTAAGGAGTCCCCAATGTTCCCTTCAGAGGACCCTTCCTTTGCAGAACTCCTCATAACTATACAAAATGCCTGTGGCTGGACTATCCAGGAATGGGATCCAAAGCGGAGAAGGTTTGCAAAGCATCTAGACACGACTGATATAGCTCCTATGCCCATAGTGCCTTGGGTTGTGCCCCATGAAGACCTGACATCCACTATCTGGCAACAGCCTTCCTCCATTCTGACTGTTTCAAAAAAGGCAGACAGGATATACCACCCCCCGTATGGGGTCACACACTTTTCTGGCCATCCTAATGCAGACTCGGTTGTTATCATGGCTGCCCCGACCGGTCCTCTATACCTAAACTTTTGAGCATGTCTCCTCCTGATACGGCATCGAAGCAGCTGGACAATTTAGGTCACAAGATCTATTCCTCCTCCACTTGCAGCCTCAGGTCCCTAATTATGTGACACATATGGTTTCCTACCAGAAATCTTCCCTGGTCTCACTTAAGTCCAAGCTGTAAACTATCCAGGACCAGAAGCTTAAGGCAGAGATTGCCAAGACAGTGAGAATGGCTAAAATCTCCTGTTGTCATGCCCTCCTGACCACTTATGACACGGTAGACTCAGTTGCTCACACCACAGTCACTGCTGTCTGCATTAGGTGACATTTGTGGCTCGGTTTTGGTGGCCTGTCACAAGACATCCAGACCTCCATCCTGGATGCCCCTTGGGGATCCATGTTATTCAGAGGTGTTATGGTGTGGTTTCTACAGATGGACACCAGACTCAATATAAACAAAACAAAATGGTTATATTAAATGCACGCTGAAAATAGAAAATAGAGTTAAAATCTCGTTTAGACCTTAGGTCTTCTTCAGGAAATATCTAAAGAAAAAAAAACAAGTTAGGTTTTTTTTCTTTTTCTCTTTTAGATATTTCCTGAAGAAGACCCAAGGTCGAAACGTAGATTTTTAACTCTATTTTCATTTTCAGCGTGCATTAATATAACCATTTTGTTTGCTTTAGACCACATGCTGACGAGCGCCTTGTCTTTGTTTTTTTACAATTTGTAGACTCAATATAAGGTGCAACCCACGTTGGATTGAGGGATGATTATTAAACTTCATAAACATTTTCTTCCTCACCATCCAAAATAACAGAAAAATAAAATAAAACAATAACAACAAAAAAAAAAAACTTTGATAACACAAAGTAGAACAAAGATAATCCTTAAGCAGGCACCTTCTCTCTCCACTGGTCAGAAGATACTGACCCTATATGTCTGGTGTCTGTTCATGTAGAACTTATGTACCCACCTACATGAATCAGGTGACACAGCATCAACAAAATATAAAACTCTTTTATTAGCTACCAAAACAATTATATGCATATCTTAAAAGGCACTGCTAGATATAAACAATCTGGGATAATGCATAACTTGCAAAAAATATGCTTTACTAAAGATTTTATACTTCACAGAATATTCTCCTATGTTTGAGTGACAGATATCTAAGCATAACAAGCATTTGTCAATGCCGAATGTTGATTGTGTTGGTCCGTTGAGCTCTCTCACTGGCCGTCTGTCACTCACTTGTTCTGTTTCTCCTGGTGCTGCAGGCTGCTGTTTTGTACTGATCTCCTGCCTGCATTGGCACCCTTTTCTGTACACAAAGAAATCTGCAGCTGGCCTGCAGAGCACCTTTTAGGTGGGTCACTCCCCCTCTCTGACGCCCTCATTCTGTTTCTGTATGTGCTGCAGGCTGGCCTTTTTGTACAGGGCTCCTGCCTCTGTTGGTGCCTTTTTCTGCCCACAAAGAAATCCGCAGCAGGCATGATAGATCCCCGTTGAGCTCATTCACTCCCCTCTCTCACTCGCTCATTCTGTTTCTCCCTCTGCTGCAGGCTGCCCAGTTGTACTGGGCCCCTGGGTGGATTGCTGCCTTTTTCTGCCCACAAAGAAATCCGCAGCAGACCCAACAAAGCTCCGTTGAGCTCACTCACTCCCCTCCCTCACTCACTCACTTGTTCTGTGTCTCCCGCTGCTGCAGGCTGTCCTTTTGTACTGGGCTCCTGCCTGCATTGGCAGCTTATTCTGCCCACAAAGAAATCTGCAACAGTCCTGACACAGCGCCGTTGAGCTCGCTCACTCCCTTTCTCTCACTCGCTTGCTCCATTTCGGCCGGTGCTGCAGGCTGGTCTTTTGCACTGGGCTCCTGCCTGTGATGCTGCTTTTATGCCCACAAAAATCCGGCAGTCATGATAAAGCTCTCTTGAGGTTGCTCATTCCCCTGTCTCACTCGCTCATTCTGTTTCTCCTGGCACTGCAGGCTGCCTTTTGTACTGGGCTCCTGCCTTTGTTGGTGCCTTTTTCTGGCTACAAAGCAATCTGCAGCAGTCCCGACAGAGCTCCGTTGAGGTCGCTCACTCCCCCTCTCTCACTTGCTCATTCTGTTTCTCCTGGCGCTGCAGGCTGCCCTTTTGTACTGGGCTCCTGCCTCCATTGCCACCTTCTTCTGCCCACAAAGAAATCTGTAGCAGTCACGATAGAGCTCCATAGAGCTCGCTCAGTCCCCCTCTCTCACTCACTTATTCTGTTTCTCCCAATGCTGCAGGCTGCCTATTTGTACTGGACCCCTGCATGCATTGCTGCCTTTTTCTGCCCACAAAGAAATCAGCAGCAGTCCCAACAGAGCTCCGTTGAGCTCACTCACTCCCATCCCTCACTTACTCATTCTGTGTCTCCTGCTGCTGCTGCAGGCTGCCCTTTTGTACTGGGCTTCTGCCTGCATTGGCATCTTTTTGCCCACAAAGAAATCCACAGCTGTCCTGACAGAGCCTCGTTGAGTCCTCCTCCCCTCTCTCACTCACTCATTCTATTCTCCCCCCACTGCAGGCTGCCCGTTTGTTCTGGGCCCTGGGTGCATTGCTGCCTTTCTCTGCCCACAAAGAAATCTGCAGCAGTCCCAGCAGAGCTCTTTTCAGAGCTCACTTACTCCCCTCCTTCACTTGCTTGCTCGTTCTGTGTCTCCCGCTGGTGCAGGCTGTCCTTTTGTACTGGGCTCCTGCCTGCATTGGCAACAATCTGCCCAAGAAATCTGCATCAATCCTGACACAGCTCGTGGAGCTCACTGCTCCCCTTCTCTAACTCACTTGCTCCATTTCTGCCAGCACTGCAATCTGGCCTTTTGTACTGGGCTCCTGTCTGCATTGCTGATTTTTTGCCTACAAGGAAAACCACAGCAGTCATGATAGAGCTCCGTTGAAGTCGCTACTCCTCCTGTCTCACTCACTCATGCTGTGTCTACTGGTGCTGCAGGCTGTCATTTAGTACTGGGCTCCTGTCTGCATTGCCTCCTTCTTCTGCCCACAAAGAAATCTGCAGCAGTCACGATAGAGCTCCGTTGAGCACACTCAGTCCTCCTCTCTCACTCACTCATTCTGTTTCTTCCGCTGCTGCTGGCTGCCTATTTGTACTGGGCCCTTGCGTGCATTGCTGCCTTTTTCTGCCCACAAAGAAATCAGCAGCAGTCCCAACAGAGCTCTGTTGAGCTCATTCACTCTCCATCCCTCACTCGCTCATTTTGTGTCTCCTGCTGCGGCCGGCTGCCATCTTGTACTGGGCTTCTGCATGCATTGGCACCTTTTTTTGCCCACAAAGAGATCCGCAGCTGTACCGACAGAGCTCCTTTGAGGTCACTCACTCCCCCTGTCTCACTCGCTCATTCTGTTTCTCCTGGAACTGCAAGCTGCTGTTTTGTAGTTGGCTTCTGCCTCTGTTGGCGCCTTTTTCTGCCCACAAAGAAATCTGCAGCAGTCCTGACAGAGCTCCGTTGAGCTGGCTCACTCCCCCCCCTCTCACTAGCTCATTCTGTTTCTGCCAGCGCTTCAGGCTGCTCTTTTGTACTGGACTTCTACCTTCATTGCGCTTCTGCCCACAAAGAAATCTGCAGCAGTCACAATAGAGGCTCCATTGAGCTCGCTCACTCACTCCCACTCTCACTTGTTCATTCTGTTTCTCCTGTAGCTGCAGGCTGTCCTTTGTACTGGGCCCCTGCATGCATTGCTGCCTTTTCTGCCCACAAAGAAATCAGCAGCAGTCCCAACAGAGCACCAGTGAGCTCACTCACTCCCTCCCTCACTTGCTCATTCTGTCTCTCCCACTCCAGCAGGCTGCCCTTTGTACTGGGTTCCTGCCTGCATTAGCGGCTTTTCCTGCCCACAAAGAGATCTGCAGCAGTCCTCACACAGCTCCGTTGAGGTCGCTCACTTCTCCTCTGTCACTCGCTTATTCTGTTTCTGCGGTGCTGCTGGCTGGCCTTTTGTACTGGGCTCCTGCCTGCATTGCCATCTTTCCTGCCCACAAAGAAATCTGCAGCAGTCACGATAGACCTCCATTAAACTTACTCACTCCCTCTGTCTCACTCGCTTATTCTGTTTCTCCTGGTGCTGCAGGCTGCCCTTTTGTACTGGGCTCCTGCCTCTGTACTTGTTCTACCCACAAATAAATCTGCAGCAGTCACGACAGAGCTCCATTGAGCATGCTCATTCCTGCTCGTCCCTTTCTACCACCGCTCCAAGCTGCCCTTTTATATTGGGCTCCTGCCTGCTTGCTTCCTTCTTCTGTCACAAAGAAATGTGCAGCAGTCATAATAAGCCATTAAGCTCACTCACCCCCTCTCTCACTCACTCATTCTGTTTCTCCAGCTGGTGCAGGCTGCCCTTTTGTACTCTGCCTCTGCATGCATTGCTGCCTTTTTCTGCCCACAAAGAAATTTGCAGCAGTCCTGACACAGCTCCGTTAAGCTTGCTTACTCCCTCTCTCACTCACTCATTCTGTTTCTGCCGGTGCTGCAGGCTGTCCTTTTGTACTGGGCTCCTGACTGCATTTCCACATTTTCCTGCCCACAAACAAATCTGCAGCAGTCACGATATAGCTCCTATGAGGTTGCTCACTCACCCCTGTCTCACTCGCTTATTCTGTTTCGCCTGGTGCTGCCGACTGCCCTTTTGTACTGAGCTCCTGCCTCTGTTGGCACCTTTTTCTGCCCACATAGAAATCTGCAGCAGTCCCGACAGAGCTCTGTTGAGCTTGTCATTCCCTGCTCTTACTCACTCGTCCCATTTCTGCCACATCTCCAGGTTGCCCTTTTGTACTGGGCTCCTGCCTGTGTTGCCGCCTTCTTCTGCCCACAAAGAAATATGCAGCAGTCAGGATAGAGCTCCACTGAGCTTGCTCACTCCCCCTCGCACTCATTCTGTTTCTCCCACTGCTGCAGGCTGCCCTTTTGTACTGGGCCCCTGTGTACATTGCTGCCTTTTTCTGCCCACAAAGAAATCTGCAGCAGTCCTGACACAGCTCTGTTCAGCTCGCTCACTCCACCTCTCTCATTCACTCATTCTGTTTCTGCCAGCCCTGCAGGCTGGCCTTTTGTACTGGGCTCCTGCCTGTGTTGCCACCTTTTCCTGCCCACAAACAAATCTGTAGCAGTCATGATAGCGCTCCATTGAGCTCGCTCACTTCCCCTCTCTCACTCACTTGTTGTGTTTCTCCCGGTGCTGCAGGCTGCCCTTTTGTACTGGGCTCCTGCCTGCATTGGCACCTTTTTCTGCGCACAAAGAAATCTGCAGCTGTCCCGACAGAGCTCCATTGAGGTCGCTCACTTTCCCAGTCTTACACACTCATTCTGTTTCTCCTGGCACTGCAGGTTGCCCTTTTGTACTGGGCTCCTTCCTCTGTTCGCACCTTTTTCTGCCCACAAAGAAATCTGCAGTAGTCCCAACAGAGGTCCGTTGACCTCCTCACCCCTCACTCGCTCGATCAGTTTCTGCTGGCACTGCAGACTGCCATTTTGTACAGGGCTCTTGCATGCGTTGCTGCCCTTGCTACCACAAAGAAATGTGCAGCAGTCATAATAGAGCTCTGTTGAGCTCGATCACTGCCCTCTCCGTCGCTCATTCTGTTTCTTCTGCTGCTGCAGGCTGCCCTTTGTACTGGGCCAGTGTGCATTGCTGCCTTTTCTGCCCACAAGAAATCTGCAGCAGTCCCAACACAGCTCCGTTGATCTCACTCCTCCCCCCTCACTTGCTCGATCTGTGTCTCCAGCACTGCAGGCTACTCTTTTGTACTGGGCTTCTGCCTGCATTGCTACCTTTCCTGCCCACAAACAAATCTGCAGCAGTCACGATAGAGCTCCTATGAGGTTGCTCACTCCCCGTCTCACTCGCTTATTCTGTTTCGCCTGGTGCTGCAGACTGCCCTTTTGTACTGGGCTCCTGCCTCTGTTGGCACCTTTTTCTGCCCACATAGAAATCTGCAGCAGTCCCGACAGAGCTCTGTTGAGCTTGCTCATTCCCTGCTCTTACTGCTCATCCCATTTCTGCCACCTCTCCAGGCTGCATTTTTGTACTGGACTCCTGCCTGTGTTGCCACCTTCTTCTGCCCAAAAAGAAATGTGCAGCAGTCAGGATAGAGCTCCACTGAGCTTTCTCACCCCTTGCACTCATTCTATTTCTCCCACTGCTGCAGGCTGCCCTTTTGTACTGGGCCCCTGTGTACATTGCTGCCTTTTTCTGACCACAAAGAAATCTGCAGCAGTCCTGACACAGCTCTGTTCAGCTCGCTCACTCCACCTCTCTCATTCACTCATTCTGTTTCTGCCAGCCCTGCAGGCTGGCCTTTTGTACTGGCTCCTGCCTGTGTTGCCACCTTTTCCTGTCCACAAACAAATCTGTAGCAGTCATGAAGGCTCCGTTGAGCTCGCTCACTCCCCTCTCTCACTCACTTGTTGTGTTTCTCCTGGCGCTGCAGGCTGGCCTTTTGTACTGGGCTCCTGCCTGCGTTGCTGCCTTTTTCTGTCCACAAACAAATCTGTAGCAGTCATGATAGCACTCCGCTGAGCTCGCTCACTCCACCTCTCTCACTCGCTTGTTGTGTTTCTACCGGCACTGCAGGCTGCCCTTTTGTACTGGGCTCCTGGCTGCATTGGCACCTTTTTCTGCCCACAAAGAAATCCCCAGCTGTCCCGACAGAGCTCCGTTGAGGTCGCTCACTATCCCTGTCTTACACGCTCATTTTGTTTCTCCTGGCACTGCAGGTTGCCCTTTTGTACCTAGGCTCCTGCTTCTGTTCGCACCTTTTTCTGCCCACAAAGAAATCTGCAGTAGTCCCGACAGATGTCCGTTGACCTCACTCATCCCCCTCACTCACTCGATCAGTTTCTGCTGGTGCTGCAGGCTTCCTTTTTGTACAGGGCTCCTGCATGCATTGCTGCCCTTTTCTACCCACAAAGAAATCTGCAGCAGTCACAATAGAGCTCCGTTGATCTCACTCACTCCCCCCTCACTTGCTCGATCTGTGTCTCCAGCACTGCAGGCTACCCTTTTGTACTGGGCTCCTGCCTGCATTTCCACCTTTTCTTGCCCACAAACAAATCTGCAGCAATCACGATGAGAGCTCCTATGAGGTTGCTCTCTCCCCGTCTCACTTGCTTATTCTGTTTCTCCTGGTGCTGCAGACTGCCCTTTTGTACTGGGCTCCTGCCTCTGTTAGCGCCTTTTCTGCCCACATAGAAATCTGCAGCAGTCCGACAGAGCTCTGTTGAGCTTGCTCATTCCCTGCTCTTACTCGTTCGTCCCATTTCTGCCACCTCTCCAGGCTGCCCTTTTGTACTGGGCTCCTGCCTGCATTGGCTCCTTTTCTGCCCACAAAGAAATCCACAGCAGTCCGACAGAGCTCAGTTGATCTCGGTCACTGCCCCCAAACTCATTTGATACTAATCTGTCCCAAACACTGATTTCTGGCAGTGACTGTGGTATTCTGTGCCAGAAGTCGGCAACATTTCGGCCAGGATGTGAAAAATGACAGCTCTACTGTTCACAGGAGGTGTGGAAAATGCCAGTGTTAAAAATGTGGAGAGAAAGTATTCCTAATCCACGTAGTTACAAGGGTGCATAGAAACTGCACAACACATGCTTGTAACACAGTCATTTTATGGACTTACATCACAAAATTTTCAACATAGGCATTTTAGGACTTCTGCTCATGAAGAGTCTCAGTGTGATTTTCTTAATGTGTCCCAAACACTGATTTCCCACACAACTGAGCTACTGTGCCGGAAGAGTGAAAACAAATTTTAGTCAGGATGTGAAAAATGACAGATGCACTGTTCATAGGGGTGTGGAAAAATGGCAATATTGAAAATCTGTCATGAAAATATTGCAGATTCATGAAGTTATGGCGTGCATAGGAACTGCATAGCCACACTAGTAAAACAGTAATTTTTTGATTGTTTTCCTCCAAATGTGCAACATAGGCTTTTGAGAGTCCACTTTATGATTGCTGGCATTGTCATTTTGTTAATCAGTCCTGAAAGGTGATTCCCGAGTGACCGCAAAATCACCTTTCAGGCAAATTAATGCCATGATGGTGGCAGAATTAATGATGAGGGGTCCCAATTCGGTGCTAAAATTCCAAAAAATGACTGAGATATGCATCAAAGTTGAAAAAACCCTATTTATTCCATTATACAGCTTACCAAAATCTCTGCAGTTCACAGTCGGCTTTGAAGAGTGCAGACGTGCTCCCAGTCCACCAAAGATCATTGTGCTGTACTCTGGAGGTAAGTACGGGGGTGAGGGGTGTGGGGAGGCAAAGTGCCCAGTGGGTGGGAGCAGGTTGTGGGAGGGGGGCAGGGAGACTGCTGAAGGACCATTTCTTTTTTTCACAGGTGGAAAAAAAGACATTACAGGAATTACAGGACTGTTTTTGTTTTCAGGGCATATGGCATGCTGGGTGGGCTCCCAGTGTGCCAATGGGCTCTTTTGGGGGCAGCTGTAACCAACGGGGATTGGGCACCCCATCAGCACACAACAAAACTGGGGGGTGACATATGCCAACAGGGATTGGATACCCCGTCAGCAAAAAACAGGGAGGGACATGATGCTGGTGGGATTCAGCATCCCTCGGCAAACAGGTAGGGAATGCAAGGAAGCCCTGCAATGAGTGGTCACTCCCTCATTGCAGCGGATGATGCTGCAATCAAAGCGCCCCTGATTGCAGTGGCTAAAATGTTAGAAAGTTGTGGAAAGCTGGCTGAGCTAGTGTCAGCAGCAGCGTGCCATGCAATTGGGGAAAGTGGGCAAGCCTTTAAAAGCGGTTTGGGCATTGGCACAATAGTGCTGCACCTCCACAACTTGCCTCTGGAAAGCTGCTGCAATATGCTACTTAGCATGTGCACAATCGACATAAAAGAGTCCACTAGCGGCTATTCATTCCCTATAGTCCCAATCAGTATACAGCAGGCACTCCTAGTGAACAGACCTCCTAGGACTGAAACATGAAGGCTTTACTCAATTATACATAACCATATAGGTACTTCTTGTAAGTCTACCCTTTTTCTATTGAAAACAAGTTAGCTTTTGAGAGTGTTTTATAGCACATTTTATAAGTTATATATTTTGTACAGCATACTTGCAACTTTATTATGGACAAAACCCAATTATCTAGGAGTTTAGCAGCATTATGAACCAGTTTCAGAGCAGCAAGACTAGACCACAACAAAATTCAGATTGCAGGGACAAGCTGTCAGCTGAAATTTCAAGCCGTCAGCTTCTCTTTCCACAGCCAGACAGTGGTATTCTTTAAATAACTGTTCCTCACAAACTAGGCTGTTCTGCACTGCGATTTTTTTGGGGGAAACTTTCCTAGGTGAGCCTACATATGGCTCAAGTCTTTGGATTTACAAAATTAATATGTGCTATGCGCTACACCATAGTGCGCATGATTGCGCAATCCTTGAGAACATGCAAACAGTCATGCGGTTTGTCTTGCTAGTGCTACATCAGGAAGAGTGCTTGCCACAGAAACATGCTAATTTCAGAAACCCTGTTGAGGAACAACAAACAAACTCTGTCTTTTCTTAGTAGGACTCCCAAATAATACTTTATAACCAGAGTTTCATACTAAATTTTGCAGACTGTACACAAATATTGTTCTTTTTCCTTTTCTCTGACAGAACCAAAAAACAATACTGGAATAAAATAATATTCCAGTGGACTAGAGTCTGCATTCATCCATAATTACAGGCAGAGTATGGTTACCTCCATAATTCTAAAAAGTACCCTAGGGAAAACAGAAAATAAAGCATGAATGAGTAAAAGAGATGGGGGCTGTGTGAGGAGGTGGCCTGCCTCCATGGAGAAAATACAGGGATAGCATTAGAAGAGGGAGGAAAGTGGCTGCAACCAGAGCAAAAGATAAAGGATGGGCACTTTCATTTTGTGGAGGATTAACCCTGTCACATTTACCCCAAGAAAAGGAAGATGTTTCAACAGCTTCACCCTCCAACTACCCTGGAGGGTTGGAACTCCACCCTCCCACTCTCAAGTTCCATCTCAGGGTCCTACAACAAAACATACTGACATTGGCATGTCAATACTGAACATACCCTGGGATATTTAACTTCATTTGGGACCACACATAGAGTATATCCAACAGTATGAGGACAAAACGTCCAGCTTTCATGATCATACATCTAAAGTCCAACCCCTTACCATCACAGTGCCAGAGAGCTCTGGCCGACCCACTCTATGAAGCTCCATCCCAGGTCCCAAAACTATTAGCACAAAAGTGCCAACGCAAAACAAAAGAATATATCTTTACTACATTACCCTGGGATCTTAATCAAGTGACCTTTTTTAGTAAAGTCAAATTACCAGCTACTAATCCAACAGTAGCTATTTCTCAACATTAACAGATGCATTTTCAATTCCTGCCCCATACTGAGGCAGGAAATCAGCATTAGCATGTTCACTTCCCTTTTTATGATACACTGTAAACTGATATGGCTGCAAGGCCAAATACCATCTCATTATGTGGGGATTGTTTTCCTGCATCTGATGCAACCAACAAAGGGAGTTGTGGTCTGTGACAACTGTAAATTCTGCCCCCAGAGGTAGTACTTAAAGCTTCAATTGCCCATTTAAGTGCAAGACATTCTTTCTCGATGGTTGCATACCTCCTCCCTTTCATGCAGTTTTCTGCTCATATAGATAATGGGATGTTCTTCATTATCTATGATCTGCATCAGGACCGCCCTTAACCCAGCCCTGATGCATCAGTCTGTACGATGAAGGGTTTAGTGAAATCTGGGTTTCTTAACACTGAATATGCACATAGCGAGGCCTTAATTTGTCTAAAAGCTTTATTACATTCTTCAGTCCACTCTACTTTGTTAGAATAACTCTTTTTTGTTAATTCTGTTATAGGGCATGCTACTGCTGAGAATCTGGAGATAAAGTGCTTATAGTATCCCGCTAACCCCAAAAAGGCATCAACCTGTTTCTTGGTCTGAGGCATATCACAGGTAGATACTGCTTCTACCTTGCTTATTTCTTGGCGTATAACCCCATTCCCTATAATAAAGCTAAGGTATTTAGTCTCGGTCTGCCCCATGCAGCATTTGGTGGAGTTTATGGAAACTCCTGCTTTCTGGATTGCTCCCAAAATTTTCTCTAGATGATGTAAATGAATCTCCCAATCAGAGCTAAACACCAGCACATCGTCCAAATATGCAGCACAGAAAGATGCAGAGAGTTGCAGCATTTGGTCCATGAAACACTGGAATGTAGCTAGCGCTGCATGGAGACCAAAGGGCATAGTGATAAATTCAAACAACCCTACAGGGGTGCTGAATGCCATTTTCTCTCTAGACTGTGAAGTGACACATATCTACCAGTATCCCTTTGTGAGATCTAGCATAGAGGTGTACTTAGCATTACCCAGCCAGTCAATAACACCATCTGTCCTTGGCATCGGGTATCTGTCTAGGACAGAGACAGCATTTACCCTCCAAAAATCTAGACAAAGGTGGATACCACCTTCCTTTTTGTTAACAATCACCAAAGGTGATGACCAGGCACTGCAAGATGGCTGAATTATCCCCAACCATTCCATAGATCTAACTTCTTTCACTGCCTCATCCCTTATGTGTACAGGTAGGCGGTGGGGTTTTGATGTATTAGAGTACTCTGCATCATTCTAATGGCATGTTCTATGCCAATAGCTCGACCAAGTACATTGGTAAAGGTCTCTGTAAGGTAATTAACAACTGTTGCATTTGGGTGTGTTGGTGAGGTGTTAAAGCAGGGTTATTTTACTTCCTGAATCTGACCAGTGCATTCTAATCACCTATATGCTACATCTAGTTCAGACTCCTGAGTTTCCATCTGAATATAACAGCTTATCCTAGAGTTCTGGTCTCTCATGCCACAATTTTAGCAGATTGGCATGGTATACTTGCTTACTGCATCACATTTAATATTGTTGTTGGTTTATATGTCTTGTACTATGCCTGACTTGGAACCTTTGTAAACAAGCCTTGGCTCAAAGGTATTTATTCCCAAACTGAAATAAATAAAAAAAAGATTTTATTGCAAGAAGGGCTATTGCACATGTCTATTAGTTGAACAGCTGTTATTTAAGATGAAAAGAGTAAAAGGAAAACAACAAAAGAAAACAAATAAATAAGTACAGAGCCACCAACAAGAAGACTTTCATTTAGTCCATGAATGGCCAGTACCAAGAAATCTCTCGATCAGTCCCTGATCTTTATTTTGACTGGTTTGCAGTTCTTAATAATATGAAATACTGTATATGAGGGCTGTTCTCCATAAATAAATAAACAGCTGCATCTTGTGGAAATACAGTGCAATGCACATTGAACCAAAGAAAGAAGCAGTCAGGCAAATCAAAAGCAGAGTCCCAAATCAGAGAGAATGATAAAAAAAAAGATGTAGTACTGAAAATACTTTCAGCTGTCATCCCATAGCAATTGTCTTAGGTAAGGGAGCTGCTGACAATTCTCTTCACCTAGGAAGCTGCATTCACAACCATTTCTGAGTCTGATCCATCTGGAGGTTCTCTGTGAAAGGTCTGAAGAAGGTCATGAATCTCCTGCATGGTTTATTCATTGAGTCTCTTTTTTCCCCTCAGGAGACACTTTTGCCCAAGTATCTTTTTGTAGGGTCCATTTGTCCCACTGTTACTGAATCTCCATAGATTCTTGTGCCAGAAATAAGTTGTGGTTCTGAAGTTCCATTGAGCTGCACTGGGGTCCTCAAACACTTTGGCATGATTCAGAAAGTAAATCTTTAACCAAGCTGGGTAAGGGGTGATGAATCTGAGATTATTCACCCATAATCAATCAATCAATCAATCAATCAATCAATCAAGTCTTTATTTAACCAGGCGTTCATCGTTGAGCAGAAGCTCATTTGCAAGATGGACCTGGGTGGAGCATGAACAATTGTATATACAGGTCAACACAGGTATTTACAAGGCAATACAGATAATACTCTTTACAGAGAGGAAGAAAAAGAAGTTCATATGTACATAGAATTATACAGATATTGTACAGATTACACGGTATTTACATACATAGAAGTGTCTATAGGAAGATAAAGCAGGTTATCTAAGGTTGCAGGAGGAAGTAACGGAAGACTTCCATAAGATTGGAAATAAGGGAGCAAATACCCAACGTTTCTTCTGGAGGGTAAAAAATAACCTATGTCCCTTGTATATTATTTTGCCTTTACAACAAGCTCTTTGCAGAATTGCCTCTTTCACAGCAAAATTATAGAATCATGTTACAATAGAGTGAGGGTGAGCAGTTGGGTCTGCTGGTCTAGCAGTAAGAGCTCTATGTGCTTTTTCTAATGGGAGTGGCACAAGTCTTCAATATCGAGTACAGAGGGCACAAAATCATACAAGAATTCAAGCATGGGACCTTGCCTTATTGCCTCCGCTAAACTGAACATCCAAGGTTATTCCTCCTCAAATGATTTTTAAGGTCATGCGTTTTCCTGCAGTAGTTTTGGGAGTCTTGTAGAAGCTTAGTAAAAACCTCTCCAGGTGGTCAACTCACTGATTGGTGTATGAGACATGTTGGTCCAATTAAGAAACTTTTCCTTCTAGGGACTGGACCGCTGATTTCAATTCTGAAAACTGAGCATGATTGGTCCTAAAGTCTTGAATTTCTTGTAGGATGGCAGCAGATGAAAGTTGCAAAGAAGTCTCTGGAAAAGCTGTCGCCATCTGACATTCCAGTGCCTGGCTCAGTGATGCAAGTGAAGACATTGCTGGCTCAGAAGATGGGGAACAGCCAATGTTTGTTTCTTATTTTTCCCCATGTGTGAAGCAAACTTCTCTGACTTTTTGCTGCATTTAAAATAATTTATAAAAGCATTTAATCAGGATCTGGATGGAGTGATTCACTTAGCCTTCCATGTTACTTCCTAGGGTTTATTTAAAATCTTACGGTGCACGTGCATTTTTGTTCATGGCACCAACCCTATGGATTTCACTGCCTCATTCTATCACAGAGGCCCCATCAGTAAATGCCTTCAAAAGGGAGCTGAAGGCATTTCTCTTAAGGGAAGCTTTTTCCTCCAATTAATTTACCTAAATTGTTATTATTTTATGGATATTGTTTATATTTTTAATCTATCTTAATGAACTTGCTCACTTGTACAGCACCTTGAGCTGCAATTGAAAAAGAGCACTTTATATATAAGATAAAGTATGTGGTGGTGTGTGTAACTAATATTTTACACCCCCTTAGGTGTTGGATGCCACATAAACTGCAAGAGCGAAGCTCAAGGGGTTTATCTCAACATCCAACACCTAGGGGGTGTAAAATTGAGTTTACACACCACCCATATTGTATTTCATTTAATTTTGTTCTTTTTCTACCACAGCAATTATATAAAATACTGTAAACAGAAGACGCTCTATGCAGTCACCATCCAATTGGATTTTAGCAGGGTCAGTGGTCGGATGCTGCTGCTGGAAAAAGTTTTTCCCCTTTTCAGTGGTTATAAGGCTGTGTAAATGATTTTGTGGCAGCTATTTGTTTGTTTTAAAATCTACTTACCGCCTAGTCAGAGTGGCGGTCTGGTCTGTGTGGGATTAGCGTGACTCCTGGCATTGTGGAAGAGTGGTGGCTTGGACTTGCACATGTGCATCAGATGGGAACCCCAGCGTGTGTTTGCCATAATAAACACTCCTTTATTAAGGCAAATTATGCTATTAATTACCCATTAATTACATATAAATAAACTAAACACAGTGGGGTCCTAAACTTCTGCAGACAGAAGTACTGTGCAGTGAGGGTATCATGATTTCTGCAGCATATCTAGAAATATTTCTAGGCAGTAGCAGTATGTGGAGGGGTGACACTGTCCATGGGAAAAGTAAAGGTTACATTTCAAAGCTCACATGAGGTGAAAACAGGTACCTGGCTACATAGCTAGATCTGCTAGCATATGGTTTTCTATGTGCAGCTGCATAAATTCAAGCCCCACAGTGGCCTGAACATCTGAAGCCAGAGATCAGTGCATATGTCTTATACCTGTGGGTGAAGCAGCACAGCCCCTCCTGTGCTGTGCTTCTGCAGACAGAAGTACTGTTGCAGTTTTGATATCATGCATTTTGTAGCACGGGTGCTTCTGCAGTCAGAGGTCAATAAGTATGTTTTGTGCCTGCAGCTGCAGAAACATGGGTCCCTCAGTCAGAACTGCCTGTTTGTCTTACAGTGTGGATAGGTACCTGTGGCTGCAGAATCACTGGCCCCATGGGGGCTGTACTTCTGCAGACAAAGGAACTCTTGTAATTTGGGTACCATGGATTTGTTCCTGTGGCTGCAGGGGCCAGTGCTGCACAGAGAAGTAGTGTTGTAATTTGAGTATCATGGATTTTTATCTGCAGCCAGAAGTGCGAGTGTCTGTGCTGTGGTTTGTGAGTCACAGATATAAACCCATGATGGTAGGACATCAGTGTGTGGCATGGATGAGTGTAGACCTGCCTTGCCTACAGTCTAATGTGGACTGCCATCTTTTTATGATACACTATAAGGGATATTAGTATTTACTCATGCTTACTATGATGTACTATTTACCATGATTATGTTTGTGGTCTAAGCGCACCACCTACAGTACAGCTATTAGCCATAATGCTATGATCAGCATGTTCTATGAATCATTCTAATGTAACCCAAAAGTATTTTTAGTCAGCATAATGCTTATCACTGTGTATGTGCAAGATATAATGGCCTTGGGTGTGAGCTGCCCACCTTACCCTCCAATAGAAATGATTTGTGTAGTTTTTCTACTATGCAGATGATCCTGCTACCAGGTAACAGACCTTCCTATCTCTGACTATAACAGTTTGTGTAAATCTGTCTTTCACTGAGTTTTCCTATGACAACACTGGGTATTCAGAGGTTCTGGACTCCTAGCTGTGGTAAGCTGCACTTTTTACATGTAATGGAGAATAAACCTTTATTCTGTCACACCTTTTTCTGTGTCATATTTTGCCATCAGGTTTAGATCCTGTGAACACCACATACAATAAGACCCAGCCCCATTTGTTATGTAGAGAGAATTAAAAGCAGGGATCTACTTTGTCACCTCCTATTCTACCACTTGCCTGTTTTACTGCACAATCACATTTTCATGTGGCACTAAGGAACTGATCACTCCAATGGCTCCAGTTCCCCTGGTATCCCTCTTCCTTCTTTTGTTGCTTCTATTCTTTCATTCTCCCCTTGCTTCTCTGTGGTATAAAAAATGTGAATCTTTATGTGAAACTGGGATCCCTTGGTTAGCAAATGTATATAATTACATTATTGAAATGACTGCTTAAATCAGAAATGTATTTGGGTTTCTTTAAACATAACAATCTGTAATACAGGGGGTCGACCTTGAGATGTATTTTTACCTCACCAAGTTTGTTTACAGAACTACCAACAGGAAACTAGCTCTGTGACATAATGTTCTATTTTGTTGCACCTGGGAACAGAAGTAGGAGGTTGGTTAGGAAATAGGTTTGGTTTATATTCCGATTTAACTGAAATATTTGAATAGTTTTGTACTTGAAATTAGTTCTGTGTGTTAAAAATTACTACTTTAAGTTAGAACTGTTACTTGGGCTGTGATATTGTAACTACTACGGCTTGTGTGAACACTTGTTTGGCAGTGATAATTAGAGTGAAATTTAATGCGATGTTTGCCTGGTATTAGGGGGAGGGGTAATTACATGAATCATCTTGTCTTTCATTGTCCACCTGGGAGCAGAAGTAGGAGGTTGTTTAGGAAAGAGGTTTGTTTTATATTCTGTTTTAACTGAAATATTTGAATAGTTTTGTACTTGAAATTAGTTCTGTGTGTTAATAATTAGTACTTTGAGTTAGAACTGTTACTTGGGCTGTCATATTGTAACTATTGGGGCTTGTGTGAACACTTGTTTGGCAGTGATAATTAGAATGAAATTTAATGTGATGTTTGCCTGGTGGTGGTAGAGCCAGCCCACCCACCCTGTTTTGTAAGTTTTCTTAAATACTGAAAGGCCACTGGGGTTGGGATTGAAGGCTGTGCATTTCTGTTTGTGACTGAAATTTGAAGCAACAGGAACTGGTGGGCCTGTGACATCATATGGTACCTGATGTCTGCATACACACACTGTTAGCAGGACTGGACACACACTGGACTGTATGTGTTTGTGAGACTTGGGAATGTAATTGGTGGGGTTGAAATAGGGTTCGTAAACAACTGCAGTCAGTACAGAGAGAGAGAGATGGTATTCAAGGGGGAAGGGACTGAGAAAATGGGTGTGTGCCATTATGAACAGAGAGGGACAAACAGGGTGGCCACATTCCACCATGGCAGACATCTTCGGAAGGGTTGTAGGCTGCACAGGCTGTGGGTGGCAATAATTCTCAATTGGGCCTGGAGAAATGGAGGCTGCACACTCTGTAGATATCTATCTCATATCAGGAGTGAAGTATATTGGTTAAGGAGTGAGGTGGGGAGTTGGGGGTGTGTGTCCAAGGATAAGGGGTGTGGATATGGGCTGCAGAAGGGTGGGGCTGAGGGGAGGCTGGGGCAATGCTCAGAAATTACAGGACGTTATGTTACACCAAGCAGGATGGGCGATATTAGGGACAGAGGACCCTACATAGGGATGTTGATGCTAAGGAGAAAACTTACGGGTAAACATTCTGAATATAAAGAGATTGAGAGCTCTTGTGTCACAAATGTTTGACGCAAGGCTTGACACTGATCCTGTGTCAATCTTTGAAAAACTGTCCCTTGCCTCCTGGATGGTGTCCTATGATAAAGGCATCTGCTATTGAGTGCTTACAAAAAGGGTGACTCAATAGTGACACCAGTTCACAGGGCTACTAGATGGGGGGAATATGAATATAGCAACATCCTGTCGCTATATGTACACACATGCATGGTGAGGTAGTGAGCACACCATGCGATGCGAGGAAGGAGAGGGTGGGTTTGTTAAGTGTAGCTTGGTGCTGGACTGCCGAGCTGGCAGTGTGGGGTGGTGGGTTTGTGGCAGCCTGGGGTTGAGAGGGTGCTGGGTTAGATTCTGGGCATGTTGGTATTTTTGCGCTGGTCCAGGATTTAACTTTTTTTTGTTTTCACTCCCCCCCCCAACATACACCCCCATAGAATTGAGAATCCTTTAGTGGGGGGTCTGTGAGGGGTCCACACACATAAACAAAAAAAGATATGTTTTTGGCACCCTTTTGGTCTGTGCCGTGAGTGTACACTGCCCCAAATGATTTTCGCCAATGTGCACTCGTCCCTAACAGCACTCGCCTTTCTGCAATCACCGTTATCACATAGAACCCTCCTGAACTAACACCAAACTGATTTTATGTGGATTATGTATGAATCACACTCTTAAAGCTGCACTTTAAACATTTGAAACTGTCTGGATTATTAATTTTTTTTTTTAGTTTTTGTTGACCGGGTAAGTGCACTAGACAAATCATGCCTATTTTTAGGCATGACCCGGGGGAGGTGGATAGAGATGAATGCCAACTGACCTTGAACCAGATTAAGCTGTTGGTGGTATTTTTAGTGAATGAGGGAAGTTTGGCCAGGACACCGGGGAAATTCCCCTACTCTGTTGCAGCTGCTGTGTGACCTGTAGGGGGTCCGGCCATCAGGATGGCCACTTGGGGCTTGGACGCGGAGCAGGAGGATGCTCCGGGGATAGGGGAGTTGGTCTCCTTCCCTATCTCTAATTTCCAGGAGACCCAAGAGATGGATGTGAAGAGGGAGATTTGTGAGGAGTTTGGTGAACAACCAGAAGGTGCTTGGGTACAGAAGGCTGCTGGAAATGAGCTGTGTTTGAAACATACCGTTCTCGCTGATGCTGCCTCAGCTTTGCAGGAGACATGGAACACTGGCACAACGGAGGAGAAGGATTCTGAAGTCCGTTTAAAACTGGAGGGTGAGCAGGATTCCCGGGCGTGTGGAGTGGCTGGGGATTTGCTCTACACTGCTGCCTTGGTTGCTGTTGGAGATGATGCGACATGGAAGGAAGGGGTGAAGCGGTGCATTCTGGCGCCGATCCTAGCTACGGAAGCCGACAGGGCGTTGGTGCAGAAAGGTTCTGTGCGGTCAAGAACGGGGGAGACTGGCAGTTTTTGATGTTTCAGGAGTGCCATGAGTCTCCCCTTGGCTCCTCCACGTCCGTAATTTGTCTACCAATATGGAGAGTGGCGAGTGGACGAAGGGGTTCAACCCCGATGGAAATGTTCAACGCCCCCTGGTTTTGTCTACTTTGGGAAGTTTGCCTACTCATCAGGAAGATACAGTGACATTGCAGGGAGTGGATTTTGGTTTACAAGGGCCTCACAGGTGGTGTGTGGGGAATTTTGACGTTCACAGTTCCCCTGGTCAGGGGTTCGACTCTCACATATCTGCCTCTGGTTTAACTATTGCTGAAGCTCTACGGGGGGCTGGGTGGGAGAAGTCCCCCTTAGATGATTCCTGGACCTCCCCTACACGACCTGGTCCCACCCTTCAAGGTGACTTATTAGACATTTCTGACTCTTTGGAGGTACCCTCAGGCTTCAGTATGTCCCAGCCCCCGACCTGGCGGGCAGGAGGTGCTAGGTGGTGCTCGGTCATTAATTTGATAAACCTGTCCCTACTTTCACTTGGGACTGGTGCTGGGGAAGGGTCTGTGCTTCCAACTTTACCAATGTTAAATTCTGCCTTGCCTCTGGATTCTGCTTTGCCTCTGGTTTCTGACTCTCAAGGGGATAAGGCGGGTTGGGACTGGCTCACTCGGTCTGCTGCACCTAGTGAGTTTACTAGGCCTCCCCTGTTACTACCTCAAACCGACGTAAGTTGACTTGGTATTGCTTCGTCGGATACTTTGCTAGGCCTAACTGGTCTAAAACTTTTGCTGGATTATTCCATCAACCCCTGAGCAGGCCAAACGCGTAATGCTGTCCGGCTTCGATATAGGGAGGATTGGACATTTTTCCAGATCGCCTTTAGTTGGGGAAGACAATGATTAAATCCAGTCTACAATTTTCCCTCGAAATATATATGCTTTAATCCATACATCTGGGGATAATTATTTTGACATTAGTTTCAAGACTGCCACAAGTTTAGACACCTTTGGCAACGTTATCTAGAGGTTCGCATACTCCTTTATGGTCTCCTTTTATTGCCATTCCTCTTACCAAGCCTGCTATTAAAAATATCACTGTTTTATTTAAGAATGAGGGGGTAGTGATTGATGACATTTTAAGGTGGTTAGCTACAAAATGCACTGTACTGGGTTCTCCTGATCCCATTATCGATTCTGAGTTTTTTTGGACAGGAGGGTGGAAAATTCAAGTTAAATTGTCCATGATAAATGGGATTATACAGCATCTGCCAAGTTGCTTTTATTTGGGTAGGGATAGGGTTTTGTTGTTTTACCCTGACAGCCAAAGTCTTGTTTTCGGTGGTGCCTATACCCATCTGAGCAGTGCTTGTGATCAACTGAAATGCTCCTCATGTCTGGGTTCTGGCCATGTGAGTCTTAATTGTCCTCACCCGACCCTTTGCAACTTGTGTGATGCAACTTCCCACTCTTTTAAAGATTGTCCATGGGCATCACATAATAATCCGACAATGCCTGCTGACTCTCAGAATGAGACTGTTTCTCAGGCTCAAAAATTTGCTCAGGCTAGGCCACAATTTCGGCCATTTGCTTCTATGTCGGTCCCTCCTCCCTCTGGGCCCACTCCTTTACAGGTTGACCTGGGTTCGGGTTCATTGCCCTTGTCCAGGCCCCTGTCAGACACAACTTTAGGTCCCCAAGACATGGCTCTGTTACCTCCTGCACCAGTTACTGACCCTGCTGTAGTTAAAGAACAGTCCCCTGTCCCTAGTACATCGGGTGTTTCCGCATCACAAATAACATGCCACCACCAGAAGATGTGGATTGGGTCTTAGTTGGGAACAGGAGGCAGACAAGAAGCTTTTTGTCGAAAGGGGTTCCTCCGTCTCTCACTTCTCCATCCTCTGATGTGGTGGTGAAAAACCATTTTGCAGTATTGCATAAATGTAAACAGACGGTTGAGAATGAAGACGATTCAGATGCATCTTCTGTAGCATCTTCACAGGTTGAGAGGTTGTCTGACTCTGAACAGGTGTCTAGTGACATACAACTCAGTAAGAAAAAAAGGTGTAAGTTGAAATCTCATGGTAAAGGACGGGGGAAAAGAAATCTTGACTGTGACGATGGCTGCTATGGGGGATGTTTTGTCATTTGGTAGCTTAAATGCTAATAGTCTGAAGAATGTTAAAAGAAGACGAGCTATTTTTGCCTTTCTTTGTCCTTACCATTGCATATTATATTCTTACAAGACACTAGGCTCCATTCATTGCGGGATATTGGTCAGGCTTCCAGGGATTGGAAGGAGGGTTTGTCTTTTTATGGTCTCTGGCTGAGGAAGTGTGTTCTGGTGTTGGGATCCTGGTTAGGGGGGTGGACATTCAGGTCACTAGACTAATTGAGCTGATACAGGGTCGGGTACTTATTCTGGATGTCGTTCTTAGACGACAAGAATGGTGGTTGATTATTATTTATAACCCTCAGCTTAAGACTCAGCGGATTCAGACGTTAAAAACTATTCAGCCCTTTTTGCATACATCCAAATCTGTTATTTTTGGTGGGGATTTCAATTGTATTTTGGCCTTATCGGACAAAACTGGTCTTACCCTGAAATTGTATTCGGATTCAAATTTTCTTAACACATTATATAAAATGGCTAATCTACTGGATGGTGTTCTTTTGGTGTACACCCACCAGAACACACTTTTCACCGAGATAGACTTACTACAAGGATTGATTATTTTTCTTATCTCCTGGTTGTCGAGGGTAAAGTATTCAGTTCTGCCATGTGAGTTCTCCGATCACTGTGAGTTGTTGGTACACATCGGTTGTCCCAGGAACAAACCTATGTCGCATATGCTTTGGAAAATGAATATTTCTGTTCTGGGAGACGCATGGGTGGAAAGAATTATTTGGATGTCTTCAAGACAAGGTCTCTGTATTTGATCTTTATGATAACCCTACCTTTGGTGGCAAGATACTAAAGTTGTGGTTTAACAATTTTGTAAACTCTTTTCCAGACAAAGGTCATCAGAACGTTACTTCCAATACCTTAAGTGTCGGCAGCACTTACAGAAAGTTTTATCGTGGCAAACTGAATGGGGTTTGGATTATTCTGCCCAGATCCGACAGCTTAAACTTGAGATGCGTGCCTCTCAATATGAGAGGCTGACATCGCTGTTCTTGGAGCAGAAATATGGGCGGAAAGGATCGGCTAAAGTAGTGAACCCATATGATAGTAGCCACCTACAGGTAGAGTCTAAATATATGCCTTCTTTGATTTCCCATTCTGGCACTCGGATTAGTGAAAATGGTGCCATCTTAGCGGAAGTTTCTTTTCAGACCCAGTCTTTCTATAGGAGACCTTATGAGACTGAAGCTTGGGAAGGTTTTTTGGATTTTTTTACTGTTCCTTCTTTGTCCTCTGATGTAGTTGATGCTCCCTGCTGACCCATCACTACTGCAGAATGAAGCTGTGATTACCCAGTTAAAGTCTACTGTTACCCCAGGTCCTGATGGTATCCCTAACGAGTTTTATAAAAATAAGTCTTTGTTAGTACCATATTTAACAAAGGTTTATAATGTTATACTACAAGGTATCCTACCTATTCCCCTCGGGTTGGCTGAAAGTTATTTGATTTTTTTTATATGAACAGAAAAATGATAAAGAATATTTGGACAATTGGCATCACATAAGTTTGTTAAACTCTGATTGGAAGATCTTATGTAAGATCATGACCAATAGACTGTCCAAGATTGTTACTCAAGTAATTTTTTCCACTCAGACTTGTGCAGTTCCAAATCATTCCATGCTCTCCAATTTGAAACTTCTTCGAGAAGTTTTTGATGGGAGTGAGACACAAGGTTATGTCCTTAGCTTGGACCAAACAAAAGCTTTTGACTTAGTTCCGCATAATTATTTATTTGGCGGTCTTAAGGAAGTATGGAGTACTCAAGGGATTGCTGCGTTGATTCAGTGTCTGTACCGTTCGCCTGTACCACGCCTTGGTTAATGGTTTACGAGGCCCCTTATCCCTATTAAGAGAGGGGTACACCAGGGTTGTCCCCTGAGTCCCCTACTGTATGTATTTTCTATTGATCCTCTGCTTAGGTAACTGAATGAGGAGAGGACCATCCGACATATTTCTATAAATCAGGATCTGGCTTTTCCCAGTGCTATTGCATATGCAGATGATCTTTGCATCTTGGTTAAGGATCATGCATCTGGTGAGACAGCAATTCAGATTGTTCATTCCTTTGCCTTAATTTCTGGATCTCGATTGAATTTCCAGAAGAGTAAGGAGATAGCAGTCCACATTTCCTCAGGAGACAACCCAGGACATAGGGGCATCTGTATTCAATCTCGGAATATTTGCATTTGGGTATTTCCTTTGGCACATCGGATGCGGCGGAGAAAATTGGATTTCGACTATATGTAGTCGAAGCCAAGATTGTACGCTGAAAAGTTCATGTCCCGCAAGAAGCGGATTTCTCCTGCTCAAAACTTGCATCCTACCTATTTTTTTATTGCTTAGTTATGTTTTTCCCCTTCCTTTGCATCTTGAAGCCTGACTTTATAATTTATTTTTTCAGTTGATATGGGGTAGTAGACTGAACCCAGTTAAAAGATCTGTTACTTACTGGCCTATTAAGCAGGGGGGTCTCCAGATGATAAATCCAGTGTTGTTTTACTATTCTATTTTTGTCCATTCTAATATTTTTCCTTGTTTAACCAACCCTACAGATAGTTGGGCCCTTAGTTTTTGCTGTCGGTCTTTGTATTTTTTGGAAAAGTGGAGAGCCCCTGTGTGGAAACCATTCACTAAAATTCCTACTGGGACATCTGGATATCTCGTTGACATATTCAGAAAAGTTAAGCAATGGAAAATATCTTATGATTTGAACTTATTACGGAATAGGAAATTATTATATTCCTCAGTTTCACAGTCTATGTTCTTGGTGTCGCCATGTTTGGAGGTGCCAGTTGACTCTCAATATTTGACAAAACAATTGCTGGACAATAGAATACCAGAGAAAATGTGGGATACCCTGTGGTTGTGTTGTCACGACAAATTAAATGTTAAGGTAATCAAGCCCATAAGCAGGTGTCTGAAAGGTATTGTATTAGAGATTCCTGCACAGGTATGATGGAATCTATGTCACACCTGTTTTTGACTGTCCATATATCGCACCACTGTGGTCACAGTTGGGTCAGTCTTGAATTTACCAATGTTCTCTACTTTAACTTATTCAGAATTGGTGTATGGGCAGTTTGGACCAAGTTGGAAAATGTTTTTCCAGGTACTGTCTGGTTTCTGTTTGCAGGTTTGCAAATGGTGTATCTAGCACAACCGATGTATGTTTGTTCTGCAACACAAAAAGTTTCCTTGGCTGAACTACGGGAACACATTAGGAAGGAAGTTTATAGTATTTATTGTTCAGAGAAAATCTTGCCTGCCCCTTTAGTGGCATTCTGGTGAAGGTGTTGCCTTTGATTTTGTTTGAGGGGTCACTTGAAGGATTACCTCTGTGGGAGCATGGGATTTCTCTTTATGTCATATCATTTTGTGTTGTTGTTTTAGTCTGTGAATTCTCTGTATTGCTCTTATAGTATGTTTTCTGTTACTTTGTATTTCTGTCTGGTATCATGATTATTATATGATCTGTCTACAGTCTCTGTATTCTCATTTTGTTTACTAATAAAAAATTCCCCTACTCGTTTCGATAAGTGCCATGGGATCTTTAACATCCACCTGAACTACCACCAATCCAGGCAGATGGGACCTCGGTTTAACTTCTCATCCGAAAGACGGCACCTCAGAAGTGCAGCACTACAGTGTCAGTACTGGGATATTAACCCAAGTGCCAGATGTGGGAACTGAACCCACAGCCCTCTGATCTCCTGGCCTCAGAGGCGAGTGTGCTACCTGCTGAGCCACTGACACTGACTTAAAGGTGCAGTACAAAAAAGAAGCTGTTTTCATCAAAGAAAAACACATATCTACTCTTTTGTGTATAGCTGATCACTTTTCTCTTACGGAAAAGTGACATCTCAGCTTTGTTGTGCCATCATTCTGACATCAGAATGGTGTTGCACTAGTTTTCAGATGTCAGATCACTGGTAAAATAGCACACTGATTTATTTTGTGGTTGTGCACTTATTCCAAATTGTGTTTCAACTAGCAAAACTAAAGAATTAATAACAATCTTTCACTATTTGCCCTTTCCTTTTATTTTAAATGAATATCTGATTATTGACAAAATGTTATGTCTGTTCTTTAAGTGTCCATCTCTACACAGTACAACATCAGTAAGTCAAAAACCAATGTAATGTACAAGGCTGAATTTTCTTCTCAGGGATCTTTGTAATATCCTGGACCTTTATGATGTCATGAGGACTTTCTTTAGAACACATTTCTGTTGTCCATTGTTGCCAGTTATGTTTATTTTTGTCTTGCAGTATTTAGCATATTGAAGATGTTCACTAAATTAAGAGGTACAGTGTCTTTAAGCTGTTTAGATACAAACTATGTTGAACTCATCTATTCATTGCTTTCCCAAAATTGCCACTAAGCTACCTGCCCTCATGAGGGAGCAGCACACATTTGGAAGTGAGAGGAGGGGAAGATTGACATAAGTCCATTTTGAGATGAAAGAATCATGAATGAACTTGCAGCTCTGAAGGTGGCCAAGGCAATGGGACAGATGGGATACACCCAAGTGTATTCAAGGAACTCAGGGAAGTGATAGGTGCCCCACTGACAACCTTGTTCAACAGTTCAGTGGAAACAAGCTTGGCTTTGGAGACTTGTATGACAGCAGATTGTGTCTTGCTACATAAAGCAGCAGCACAGAGGATGCTAGCAACTATTGGGCAGTCAGTCCAATGTAAGTGGTGGTGACATTAATGGAAACCCTGCTAAAGGGGAAGGTTGGTAGAGTATTTTGAAAACACTGAGCTGCAAGACCACAGGTTGCATGGATTCACATGTGTGGGGGGGGGTATGATAGATGAATCAGATTGATCTGTTTGACTGGGTGACTAAGGAAATAAATCAAAGAAAGACTCTAAGTGTGGCCTATGTGGACTTTAGCAAGGCCATCAACACTGAGCCACACAGGACAATGATAAAGAAATTGCACAGCCTAGAGGTGGGAAACAAAGTGGTAAACTGGGTTAGAAACTGGCTATTGGAGAGGTGTTAGGTGAAGTTGTTAATATCACTCATTGTAATAACGGGGGGGGGAGTAGTAACCAGCAGGGTGCCACAGGGATCAGAACTGTGACCAGTCCTTTTCAATGTCTTCATCTGTCACATTGCAGAAGAACTAGAAGGGAAGATATACCTTTTTGCAGATGATACCAACATCTTAAAAGGTTGGACTGCAGGACACTCAGATGGGAGTGGGCAGAATGTGCTGGGATCTCAGAAAACATGAGGAGGTCAAGGTATGGAAAGTGGGGTTCAATGCCAAAAAGTGCAAAATCATGCACCTAGGGCAAAGGAACCCAGCAGCTGAGTTAGGATGGGGTTACTAACAGTCACAAAGTAATGAAGGGACCTTGGGGTTTTCTTAATTGATTACCGCAAAGTGGCAGGCCTGTGTGACAAAGCATTGGGTAATGCTAGTTGGATGCTGGGTGCATCAGGAGGGGTATATACTATAGGAGGAGGGAGGTGGTGTTGCCACTGTATTGCTTGATGATAAGACCACACCTGGAGTATTTGTCCCTTTTTGGAGGAAGATCCTCAAGACATAGACAGGGTGGAGACAGTCTAGACTAGGGCATCTAAAATGGTGCAGGACTTACACCAAAAAGCCTACAAGGAGAGACTGAGGGATTTCAAAATGTTCACCCTGGAGATAGAAGAGCAAGAAGGGATATGAAAGAGGCCTACAAACACTGTGCCTCACAGGGTAAACATGTTGCAAGCAGGGAGGATATATCAAAAAAGAATACACACCAGGATGAGAACCAAGAGACATGCAATAAAGCTGGAGGGAGTGTTGAAGAAGAATATGAGAAATAATGACTTTAATGAAAGGGTGGTTGACACATGGAACAAAGTGCAACTGGAAGTGATGGAGGTGAAAATAGTGGGAGGCTACAGGCATGTTTGTTTGTTTTTTGAAATTCACACTTTATTTATTTTATTAAGCAAAACAAAGTACAAACATGATAAGAGACATGGTAAGACATGAAAGGAAAAGGCACTAACAACCCACCTCCCCCAAAATCCCCCTCCCCGGGAGGATGCCACCACCAAAAGAGAAGAGAGGAGAAGAAAAGAAAGAAGCGGAAAAGAAGAAGGAGGGGAAGGGAGAAGCAGCCAAGGTGAACTACACAATAATATCATATCATCAGGAAAGGGGGGAAATAAAGACCCCCACATGGGGTCTTAATGAAGGTACAGGGCATAAAGTTTACCCCATTTCTTATGAAAGGCAGATAAGTCATGTCTAGAACTGGCGATCAGTTTTTCGATTTTGAAACCCTGTGACATTTCTGCCACCCATTCCTGATAAGAAATTTCAGATTGATCAACCCAGTGACGAAGAACTAGTCTTTTGACAGCCATCGAAATGAGGGCCATGTGATATCTTTCATTAACTTTGATAGAGGAATAGATTCCTAACACACAAATTTCAGGTGTAAATAAATCCTGTAGGCCCAAAAGTGGATTCAAGCTATCCCGGATATGTCTCCACAGAGGGCAACTTTATACAAGCCCAAAATATGTGTAGGATATTCCCTGGTCAACACCACATCTGATACAATTAGGAGAGCTAATTTTCCTGAATTTTACTAAGTTTACCGGGGTATAGTACATATTGTTGATTATATAAAACTGTGTAAGTTTATTTCTGTCTAGTGAGAGAAATCGGTGTAAGTCTGACCACACCTGGTTCCAAGATTGGGGGGAATTACCAAGTAATGTGTCCCACACCTTGGAGCCAGATAGAACTTCAGGAGCTTTACTGAGAAGGAGGTGTGCATAGAGTTTAGCAATGGAGTGGGGTTCATTGGCTCGGGACTTAAGCAAGTCTAGAAGAGGATAGATACTAGATATCTTTTTCACCAGACCAAAATCCTTGACTATGAGGTGTCTCAGCTGGAATACTTTGAATATGGCCTGAGAGGGAATGTTAAATTTGGACATCAGTTACCGGGAGGAGCCAATTGAGTCCTGGAGATAGAGGTTATCTACTGCACAATCGCGGATTTGCGGTAACCAAGAGGGGAGTAACCAGTGTGAACCCAGCTTGATATTGGGGTTAAGAACCAACGGTTGGGCAGGGTCCTTGGAATTATGTATTCTAGCCGAGGTACAATACTGGTTGAAAACCTTAATTGAGGTCCCAATTACGGATCCACCTATTTGGGTGGGTAGAGATGAGAGATTGCAGTAAAATGTGGAGTGAGGATCTATATTGTGGGACTTGCAGGTTAATTTCGAGCTGCAACCAGTTAGGCCGGTAAATATCCTGGGGAGGGAGAGCCACTGCCCATTTTCGCCAGGTGGCTGGCCCAATAGTAAAATTCAAAATTGGGCAGGCGAAGGCCACCGCTGGCCTTGGGCAAACATAATTTGAAGAAGGCTTCCTTGGTTGCTTGCCTTTCCAGATGAATTTAGTAACCGAGGTGTATTTTTTGAAAAAAGACTTAGGTAGCCAGATATTTAAAAGGCTTAAAGGGTAGAATATACATGGAAGTATATTTGTCTTGATTATGTTTATTCTTCCACCTATAGATGGGGGAGGTTTGCCCACCTATTAAGATCGCCTTGAACCCTGTCTAGCAAGTCATCTAGGTTGAGTTTCCTTATTGTGTTGATATCACGGGCTAGGTAGATACCTAGATATTTGAGGTGATTGTGGTGCCCATTTCATTCAAATGGGCTACGCTCATGGAAATAAGAGGGGATTAAGCGGAATATTTCGGATTTAGTTAAGTTCAACTTATAATTGGAAACCTCCCAAAATGAGTGATAATCTTTAGGGCTTTGGATGGAACTGACTGGATCCGTTAGGTGTAACAAAATATCGCCTGCAATACGACATAGTGAGTACTTGTTGGCCAACAAGACATCCGTAATAACAGGCTAGGATTTGATATGCACTAATAAAGGTTCCAGACAAAGATTAAATAAATACGGTGAAAGTGGGCATCCTTGACGAGTACCGGAGTATAAAGGAAATCTGGAAGAAAACACCCCATTGCAGTACACTGCTGGAGGGGAGCTATAAATCGCTTTAATCCACTGAATAAATTGTGCTGGAAAACCCATCATGTTCAGGGTAGCCCATACAAATTCCCAACTAACACGATCAAATGCCTTTTTGGCATCTAAGGCTATTAAGGCCATGGGGAAATGAGAGGTTTGGGCAGCATAAAAAATGTGTGAGAGAGTTCTTGTGTGATCAGATGCCGATCTCCCCTGGACAAAGCCTACCTGTTCCATACTTAGGAGTGTTTGCCAGACTTGTTTAATTCTCAGTGAAAGAATTTTGGTTAGGATCTTAATATCACAATTAAGTAAGGAGATTGGTCTATAGTTGGCGGGATCTAAAGTTGATTTATTAGGTTTAGGTATTAAGATTATAACTGCTTCTAATAGTGAGGGATCTAAGGGCCCTGAGGTAAGGATATAATTAAACAGTTTTAGCAGAGCAGGGGCAAGTTCACTACAGAAAGATTTATAGAAATTTGGAGAAAACCTATCTGGGCCAGGGGCCTTGTCCAGGGCGAGATCATGGATAGCGTCTGTGATTTCCTCTAAGGTGATGGGAGCGGTTAAGGCCTCACAGTGACTAACATGAAGCTTAGGAAGCGGGGTATTCTCAAGAAACTCCATTATGCTGGGAAGCATCGAAGGTGGAGTTTTGGTCCTGTACAGATTCTTATAAAAGGTTTCGAAAACCCCAGCGATATCCCTTGGGTTGGTTTTAATGGAACCGTCATTAGCTGTAATGCCTGGAACTAATCTCGAACTCTCCGCTCTTTAAGCTTAAGAGCTAGTAGTCTACCTGGCTTTTCGCCTGGTCAAGGTATTTCGTTTGGCTTTCAAGATGGTGTATTCTGTTTTCTCCCGAATTAAGTCCTCATACTCATCTTTAAGCCTGTACAGATTTTTAAGGTTGTCTTGGGAGAACAAAGTAGAAAGTTTCTCCTCAGCCACTTTGATCTGGTTGGCTAAAGAATTGGTTCTCTCAGCCTCAATTTTTTCCGTCTAGATGATTCTTTAATAAATTCACCCTGAGGAAACATTTCAGTGAACACTCAAACCAAATCATACCTGGAAACTGAGCCTGATTAATCTCTAAGAAGGATGAAATCAGTACTTTGAAAAGCGTAGACAGTCTGATCATCTTTCAGAATCTGGTTATTAAGTTTCCAGGTAGTGTCACGCTGACCCGAGGCTCTGGCGCAGCTTGGCCCATGTCATAGCATGGTCCAAATAACAATAGGCTCAATATTGGTGGAGGAAGCATTAGGCAAAAGGTTGGTGCTCACCAAGATGTAGTCTATCCGTGACCAGGAGTTATGGGCTGGTGAATAGAAGGTATAGGACCTGGTAGAAGGGTTCAGAAGTCTCCACGGATCTTCCAATCCCAACAGTGAACATAAATCTGCTAGGGCTAGCTGAGCCGGTGGCGTGATTCTGGTATCATTACCAGACCGATCCAATGCCTGTGAGGGAGCAATATTCCAATCCCCACCCAACACAAAGTTAGATGGTAGAAAGGTACTCAGTAGGTCAGCCAGACCCATCAAAATACAGCGCCACCCCTACAGGACCGTGATATAGAGTCTAGGACAACCTCAGAGTTATAGAGCATTCCGTGAACGAAAACATATCTACCATTTGCATCCTGAACACATTTCTTCAGCAAAAGGGATATTACGCTTGACTAAAATAGCAACCTCTACTGTTGGTGGTCTGACCCAGCAAAGACGTGAGAAGCCTTTAAATCTTAGCAAATTAGATTCCTGTACCATGATGTGGGTTTCCTGGAGAAAGAGAATATCCACTTCTGCTAAGGAACAGTTGAGTAAAATCTGACCCCTCTTGGCTGCTTCCCTCAGCCCCCTCACATTCTAGGTAGCAAACTTAATGTGACTTAGCACCATTATTACCAGTAGATATTAAGCTCGAGAATAGGATTGAAGATTGGCACTTCCTGAGGAATTGACTGGTCGCGACATCCCCCCTCCTCCAGAAACAGCAGCCTCGACCAACCCCAAATGCTTATGATACATGATGATATTAGGTACAGTACACAAAAGGGTATAGAACCAACCAAATAAACATAAAATCATCGGAATCCTAGGCCGAGGCTGCCATAATACAAAAGATACTGGGTTAACCTTATTAATCCCAAACCCACCCTCCCCAATCCCTTTCTTTAACCCATCATAACTATATACAATTCCCCCCCACAGCAGGTAGCAGTGTAATGCCCTAGAACTCGCAACTGGTTCCAGAATCCTCGCCCTGCAATACCATGGCCTGGTCCATAACTGTCTGAACATATAAAGGTGAACTGTGTACAAAAACCAGATGCCCAGATCATCAGACCTAGAATAACAACAATCAGGTCTTAGGAAGGGAATAGGCCATGGCATCCAACTCCACCATCTACAGTCGTGAGGCAAGATCAGAAAGCAGAATTGCCTCCAACTCCCACCAACAACAACAACCGAGCATCAAATGCCCTGAAGAAAAAGCATTTTGGACAAACAACTGACTAATCTGGGAAAAGCATATCGACTAGATCATAGATTCCAACAAGGAGCAGGTAAATCTCAAGACCGATGGTAGCTGAACCGAAAGCAAATAAATAAATAAAAACAGGAAAAGTGGGGTTTTACCTGAAAAACGACCCCAAGACGAGATGGCCCTGAAAGAAATCGGTGAGGCTCAGGCTCGGACGGGCTGGTCAGGAGGAAGCGCAGGGTCGGAAAACACCGGGACGGACCTAAATGGTCCGAGCGCTGATCGTTCCTCCCGGAAACACAACCCTGTACTTGAGTTCCAGTCCCCAAAACAGAGCCAGCACATGAGGAGCCTCTTGAATTCTGGCCTACTCACTGCCACAGGCCTCGCGGCCTATCTCGGGCTCAATTGAGCAGCTATACCAGGTCGGCCGAGACCAATGCGGACCAGGTAAGCCAAATCCGTAGCAGGTCTCATACAGCAATGGAAAAATAGAAAAACCCGGCCCACTAACAAGGCTATAAACTAAATTAAGGGCAGGCCTCAGAACCTAAGGCTCGACTAATTACATCAGACCCCTTTGAACAAGCTAGGGAGTCTTTTAGTAAGGTCAGCCAGAGCATGAACCGGATCTTCATAGGACTGTCCATTGCCGTCCAGGGTAACCACTAATTTCGCTGGGTACACCATTTGAACCGGATTTCAGCGTACTAATTTTCTGACAATTGATGATAGGCGGCCTCCTCTTGCAAACTTCAAACGGAAGGTCCTGAGTACTTTCAACTTTACATGGTTCCACTGCAGAGAGTCCAACTCCTTGATTTTGGTTAAGACGTGTTGACGCTCAATGTAGCTCAGAAATTTAATGATAAGTGGTCTGGGAGGAGAGTTCGGTGGGAGCCTGGCTTCAGTGATCTGTGGGCTTCTATGTGGTAAGCTTGATTAATCGGGAAGGACCGATCACTTATTTAGAAAAGCTGGACAAACTTGATAGTGTCACTTCCTCTTCGGCCTCCGAAGCCCCAAAATAAGGACATTATTCTGTCTGCTCTGCCCCTAAAGATCTTCTGTTTTCGCCTGCAATTTCTGTATTTGCTGTTTCAGTTTGGTAATCTCCAGGTCAGTTTTGTTCTCCAATGGTCCAAAGATGTGACATTGGATTCCAGATCCCCTACTTGCCATGATAGGTCTGAGAAGTCCTTCCTGATAGATTTAATCTCACTAGATATCTCCTGTAAAGTCTCTCTGAAGGGTAGAATTTCTTACATAAAGCGATCCTCTGTCAGTAAGGTATTTGGAGATGCAGGAGCAGTTTGTTTGGAAGAGTGTGAAGGGTTAGCATTTCTAGCCTTCTTGGAGGCTTTTCAGGCGTCGTTGGTGGAGTGTGTCTCACACTGGCTGACTTCATGTCAGCTTCCATCGCTGCAGTAACGCTAAGAAATATTCAAGTGCCCTAAAAATCAGCTTAGAGGTGCTAGAGGTAGACAGCAAGCCTTTAGGGTCGCTATTACTGGAGAAGATGTCGATATTTCAATTAGAAAAGGTTGTTTTTGTAGGTGGAGGAAGGAGCCTGGGAGAGAGCTGCTCTCAGCCACACTGCATCACGTGACTTCCTACAGGCATGTTTGTATTGCAGGTTTGAACAAGACCCTGTCTCATTTGCATGAGAGAGAGTTGAAGGCAAGGGTCTGTTCTGTCTCTATTCTGTCACTTGTCTATCACTTGTCAGTCTGATTGTGCAATCAAATTTTCCTTGTAGAACCTCAGACCTGGCCACTCTGATGATCCCACCAGTTCTTCTAGTTTTCTTCCTGCCTTCACTTTTTTATTTGCAAAATGTTTCACCAGGAAAGACAACATGAGCAAGGCCACTGTTTTTCGGTTTTTACTGGAAAATCCGGTAAAATTCCGGAATTAGAGCTGCCTGAAAACCAGTAAAAATGAAGATTTCATGGAATCTGGCATTTTCTATCAGATCAGTAAATCTATAAAAAGTCTGTTTTTTCTTAATTCTTCCTGTACTATTTTCAGTTTGCTTTATTTAATGCTCTGTAGATTAAGCCTTCTTTAATTCTGATTATTTATGCACATACTAAAAGAATGATAACAGAATCCTGGTAAAATCCGGAAATTAGAGTAACAATCACCTGTGAAATTCTGGAATCTTAAGTCTTGAAAACGGAATTTAATTGTTTTAATCACCGTGAATCAGTGAGTTCTGAACATGAGCTGTGAAACAACCTCATTTGCAGAAGCATCCTTTGGGGAGGGAGGTTACAAGAGTTGAGAAAGCAAGCAAACATAATACAGAAAAGAATACAATACAGGGACAAATATTATTATATAACAGTGTAGTAGACTTAACAAAGAAGTGTAACCCAAACCATCAGTCAATGTAAATAAAGACATAAGTGGATATAACATTCATAGTAGCATCCGTGAGCCATTGATGAGGAGGCTAAAGGATCACCAGGTAAGGAGAAAGGTTTGGCTCCCCATATGATGCACAGGGAAAATGCCAGACCTCGCCCAACAACTAACACACTGAAATCTGGCCAATGGAAAATCATGTAAGGAAATGCTCACAATCTGGGAAACAAGATCCCAGATCTGCAGGCAATAATGACAGAGGCTAAACTGGACATAGTAGCCATTAGCAAGACATGGTTTACCAGTAACCACACTTGGGAGACTTCTGTACCTGGCTATGTACTGTTCAGAAGAGACCGAGGTGCAAAAAGGGGTGTGGAGTGGCCCTTTATGTCAATGAAGATATCAGAGCTACAGAAATTCAGAATACACATAAGGAGCCAGAAGAACTGTGGGTCACATTGGAAACAGGAAATGGGATAGCCATACGAACTGGGGTTGTCTACAGGCCCCCAGACCAGGGGGAGGACATAGACACATTACTGTTGGAAGATATACAAAACATGATAGCTAAAGGGGAGGTTCTGATAATGGGAGACTTCAACACGCCAGATACAGATTGGTCAATACCAGCAGTAACATTTGCCAGAACTAGACACATAGTAGATTCCCTGCAGGGGAAGGGCCACAAACAACTGGTACAACAACCCACAAGAGACAGGGCTATCCTAGATCTAGTACTGACTAACAGGAAAGGATCACAGATCTCAGGTTGAAGGTCACCTGGGGGCGTCAGTGACCATTTCGTGGTATGGTTCAATTTGGTCACTAGAACTAAATCATCCCATTCCAAGGCAAAAATATGGGACTTCAGAGGAGCTGACTTTAATAAGATAGCCAACAGAGTTAAGCTAACCCTGGCAAAAAGGAATACAGGTGAGGTGGTACAGGCAAAGGGCAAGCATTAAGGATGCAATACTTGAAGCAACATCCCATTGTGTTAGAGAGAAAAGGAAGTGCAAAAGAAGAAGGAAACCACTTTGGTTCTCAAAACAATAGTAGAAAAGGCAGAGCCAAAGGCTGGCCTTCAGGAAATATAAGGGAACGCAGCAGGATGAAGATATGGAGGCATACCAAACTTCCCAAAGGGAAGCAGGGAAGGCAGT
This sequence comes from Neoceratodus forsteri, assembly GCA_016271365.2. NCBI lineage: Eukaryota > Metazoa > Chordata > Ceratodontiformes > Ceratodontidae > Neoceratodus > Neoceratodus forsteri. Next base: position 1,047,548,861 of record CM028133.1, on the reverse strand, counting down.
AAAGCAGGAAAGGCCCAAACCAAGGAAACACTAGCACAAACAGTATAAGAAGGTGACAAGACTTTCTATAGATACATTAGTGAAAGGAGAAAGTCTAGAGGGGTATTACTATATCAAAGGGGTTAAGGAGGCATGTGAGCAGGAGGATCATGTAAAGCATCTATCCTAATAGATACTCTGCTCAGTATTTAATGAAGAGAAGGTAGGGCAGGGCCCACAGCTCAGCACCATGGACATGGGGAGGGAAGGCACTAGTCCCTTCACAAAAGAAAGGGTCCTACAAGAGCCTCGATAAGCTCAGGGTGGACAAGGCAATGGGACCTGATGGCATACATCCCAGGGTACTAAAGGTGCTAAGGGTGGAACTAGCAGAGCCATTATCAGAACTGTTTAGTGAGCCTCTGAGCCACAGGAGAGGTCCCAGAAGACTGGAGAAGGGCTCATGTGATTCCGCTTTGCAAGAGTGGAAGCAGGGAGAGGCAGGGAACTCAGTCAGTCAGTCTTACCTCAGTAGTAAGCAAGATTATGGAGGAACTCCTTAAGGAAAGGATAGTGCAACATCGAATCCATAGGACACAGGATCCAAGACAGCATGGGTTTACAACATGAAGGTCCTGTCAAACTAATCTCATAGATTTCTTTGACTGGGTAACCAGAGTGGTGGACCAAGGGGGTAGCTGGTGTCACCTACCTAGACTTCAGCAAAGCTTTCAATTCTGTTCCACATAGAAGATTGATTAATAAGCTGGGTAGGTTCAGTGTGGGTCTGAAGTTGGTCAACTGGGTGGCAAACTGGTTGATGGGCAGAAAACAGAGAGTGGTGGTAAACAGAATACAGTCAGAAGAGATGCAGGTCACAAGTGGGGTACATCAGGGATCAGTCCTGGGGCTAGTCCTCTTCAATATCTTCATCAGTGACATTGCAGATAGACTGGAGGGTAAGGTTTGTCTGTTTGCAGACGACACCAAGATCTGCAACAGAGTAGATGATCCAGATGGAGTGGGCAGAATGAGAAGAGATCTGGATAAACTGGTAAAATGGTCGGAAGAGTGGCAACTGTGGTTTAACGCAAAGAAGTGCAAGATCATGCATATTGGGAAGAGAAACCCTGAAACCACCTATAGGCTGGGAGGGGAGTTGCTGGCAGTCACAAGAAAAGAGAGAGACTTGGGAATCATCATCATAGATGACCTGAAATCATCCAAGCAGACCACTAAAGCAGTAGGAAAGGCTAGAGGGATGTTGAGGTGCATTAGTAGGGGTATCACAAGTCATAAGAGGGAGGTAATAATCCCTCTTTACAAGACACTGGTTAGGCTCCATCTGGAGTACTGTGTGTGGTACTGGAGGCCACACCTTCACAAGGACATTAACCAAATTGAGACAGTCCAGAGAAGGGCAACCAAAATGGTGCAGGGACTGCATCAGAAAACACATGAGGCAGATTAACAGAGCTCAATATGTATACCTTAGAGCAGAGGAGGGAGAGAGGTGATATGATCGAAACATTCAAACACCATAAGGGCATTAACAAGGTGAAAGAGTCTAGCATGTTTCAATATAAGAAAAATAGCAGGACAAGAGGACACAGCATGAGATTAGAGCGAGGCCAATTAAGGGGTAATGTAAGGATGTTCTTTTTCACAGAAAGGGTAGTGGATGCATGGAATGGCCTACCTCAGGAAGTGGTGGATATGAATACAGCGCAGGGCTTCAAACAGGCATGGGATAGGCATAAGGGAGCAATACAGATGAGTATGAATTGATAGGCCATTGACAGAGCAAAGGTCAATAGCACATGCATAAGGTAGAAAAATAAATGAGCAGACTGGATGGGCCATGCGGTCCTTATCTGCTGTCAATTTCTATGTTTCTATCTGTGTTTCTATGGATAACACATTTGAAGTGCTAGATGTAGTAGACAGTGCACAAGATTAGTAAGTGCTGATGTATACCCAAGGGAAGACAGTTACATGACAAGTGGGCAAGTATGGGGTGAGAGATAGGGACTCGGGGGATGGAAGGGAGAGAGGGAAGGGAGACAGACACAAATCTATGCCCCTTCAGGATGCTGAGAACCCTGCAAGGGGGACAGGACCAGGTAGATTAGGAGGAGTGAGAAGGGATGGGGAGCTGCATTAGAGGGGAGATAGGTGGATTAGAGGGGGCGGGTGATAGGAGGGGGGATAGGTTTGATTTGGGGGACTAGGAGGTGAGTCAGGGATAGTGGATACAGGGTAGAGCGCAAGGGTAGGGAGGGTTGATAGGGGTGAAACAAGTACAGTTAGGGGAAAAAGTTATGTAGGATTAGAGGGTACTGCACAAGGAGTGGGGAGGGCTTAGAAGAAGACTAGAAGCAAGTACAGTTAGGGGGATAGAAGTTGTGTAGGGTTATAGAGAGGGAAGATGGGGTCAAGACAGGGAACTAGAGAGAGGGGATGAAGGGGGAGAGAGAAAAGGGACAGCCAAGACCTATAACCCTTCAGGATGTCGAGAACCCTGCAAGGAGGACAGGACCAGCCAGATAAGGAGGAGAGAGAAGGGGGTTAAGGAGGAGGATTACAGGGGGCCGGGTGACAGGAGGTATGCTGAGACACCAAGATCTATATCCATTCAGGAAACTGAGAACCCTGCAAGGGGGACAGGACCAGCCATGTAGGGGGGAGAGAGAGGGGTGTTGGGGAGGAGGATTAGAGAGGGGCTGGCCACATGAGGGGAGAATAGGTTCATTTTGGGGGACTAGGAGGTGAATCAGTGATAGTGGATAGAGGGTGGAGCACAAGGGTAGGGAGAGTTGACAGGGCAGAGAACAAGTACAGTTAGGGGAAGTAGAAGTTATTTAGGGTAAAGGGAATGTGCTAAAGTGGGGAGAGTTGAGAAGGGGGCTAGAAGCAAGTAAAGTTAGGGGAATAGAAGTTGCGTATGGCTAAGGGGGCTAGAAGCAAGTACAGTTAGGGGAATATAAGTTGCGTAAGGGTAAGAAGAGTTAAGATGGGAAAGAGGAGAGTCTGATAGGAGGTAGAAGGTGGTTCCAATGTTTGGGAAGCGATAGGAGAAAGCATCTTGGTCTGTGAAGGTGTAGCGATGAGGAATAGCAAGAGTGTGAACATCAGTGGATCTGAAAGTGTGGGAGGAGGGAGGTGGAGCATTAAGTGAGAAGGAGAGGTAAGAAGGGAGAGTCCCAAACCAGAATTTAGAAGTGAACTTGGTGCAGTGAGAGAGGCACCTGCACTCCAGGGAAGGGAGAGCTAGAGAGTGGTACAAGGTACAGTGTTGTTTGCGGGAGGGGGAGTCAAGAGCAAAGCAACAGAAAGCATTGAAGAGAGTATCCAACCTGGTAAGGGAAGACTTAGGAGTAGCACTGTAGACTATGTCGCAATAGCCAAAAATGGGGAGAATCATTTTCTGAACAGGATCATGCATAACCATTAGTGGTAAGTAACTATGGTTCCTGTAAAGGGTGCCAAACTTGGGGAGCAGTTTTTTAGGATGGTGTTAATATGTTCATTAAAGTTAAGATGTCGGTCAAGCCATACACCCAGGTATCTAAAAGAGGTGGTATCTCTATTGTTGTCCTGTCTAGGTGTGGAAAGAGGGAAAAGAAGGCAGCCTAGAGAGTCTCTGCCTAGTGCCAAAGGTCATGGAGACTGTCTTCTTGGTGTTGAGGAAGAGTTGATGGAGCTTAGCCAGCGCTGAACATTATTGAAGTCAAGCTTTAGTCTGATAGTCACATCGGAGGGTGAATGACCAGAGGTGAACAAGACTGTATCATCAGCATACATATGGATAGATGATGTTGAACAAACTGATGGTAGATCATTTAGAAAAATTGAGAATAAGAGGGGCCAAGCACGGAGCCTTGAGGCACACCAGTAGAGACTGGTAGTGGTGGGGATGTGGAGTCAGCTATTTTGACAGATTGAGTTCTACATACCACGAGGCTCTGAACCAGTTGCAGGCAGTCTGAGACAGGCCTGCTGATGAGAGGCTTTCAAGGAGGAGGAGGGAAGACTGTGCCAAAAGCCTTGGCAAGGTCGACAAAGATGGCAGAAGTAATGTGTCCTTTATCCATGGCTGAATGGATAGTCAGTGAATCTAAGTAGGAAGTGGTTGTGGAGTGATTCTTCTGGAAATCAGATTGGAGAGAGGAAGAAGGAGTCATGAAGAATGGAGGAAAGTTGGGAGAGAACATAGTGTTCCTGAAGTTTAGCCAGCATGGGTAGAAGTGAGATAGGGTGGTAGTTCCCAGGCAATGAGAGATCTCTGCCTTTAGGTAAGAACTGTAGTATGTTTTCAGGCTGCAGGGATAGTCGCACTGTGGAAAGACAGGTTGAGGAGGTCAGACACAGGGAGAGAAATAACAGGAGCAAATAGGTAGAGCAGCTAAGGGTTGAAGCCATTGGGGGGCTACCTTTTGATGAGTTGAAAGAGAGAAGAGTCTTTAAGGTGTCATTTGCAGTGATGGGTGAAAAGTCAAAGCTCTCCTCTATTTGGTGATGTTGGGAGGAAGCGTTGGGGGTGGATGTGGGGTGGGTTGGGAGGAGACTAACAGAGTGGCGGTGCAGGAAATAAGATAAGAATTGAATTATTCAGCTTTAGCCAGCCAGATGACTTTAGTGCAGGCATTTCAGAGTGTTCAGTACATAGAGTAGTCATGAGGGAGTTTGGAGGATTTGTGTGTTTTCCAAGCTTTATCATGTGCTTGTTGACAGGCCAGGAGTTCAGAGGTTACCCAAGGGAAGTGACTACTATGCAGTCTAACTTGCTTCAAGGGAGCATGTTTGTTCCAGAAGGAGATGAAATTGTCTTTGAAATAAGTGAGGGCACGATCTATAGTTTTGTCAGAGGCTATAGGGGCCCAGTCTACAAGGGTTAGGTTCTGGTGTAGAGGGGGAAGGTCTAGAGTTTTGTAAGAGCAGATCGTTAGTAATTAGTAGTAGTAGTTAGTAGTCAGTAGTTTGTGGGGTGCCTTAGGTCTATGTACTTTCCTAACTAGGTAGATCATATGATGATCACTAACAGCGTCCAGAGGTAGGTCAGACCGGATTATACTGTGGGGGAGGGAGGTAAGGGCCCAGTCTAAGAGAGTGTGGTCTGGGGATTTGTGGTTTATTTATTTATTTTTTACACTCTATTTTATCTCCTTTGGGCTGTATCATCTCTCGGAGGTGTCCTGTTGGTCCGCCCTCTACTCTCCACTGAGATCATCTTCTAAGTCCCCCTCACAGGACTTCCCAGCCCCCCACCCCACTTACCTAGCATCTGTTTCTTAAGATTAGATGGTCTGTCCTGTGGGTGGCACCTGGGACTGATTGAGGAGGAAGCCGGTGATGGGTATGTGAGGCCTAGACCACTGGGGCCCTTGTTGCCTCCCCGGTGCTCCGGAGTATTTCAATTGTTTTCTCCCCTCAGAGCATGGCTGTGCAGTGGTGTCCATGGTGCCGAGTCATTGATGCCCATTGTCACTCCGCCCCCAGGTTCAGCTTGCATGGCTGTGCAGTGGTGTCCATGGTGCCGAGTCGTCGATGCCCACCGTCACTCTGCCCCCAGGTTCTGCATGCATGGCTGTGCAGTGGTGTCCATGGTGCTGAGTCATTGATGCCCACCATCACTCCACCCCAGGTTCTGCTTGCACCACATGGTCCAGTACTTTTCCCGGCCACCACCAGGAGCCACACAGGAGCAGTGCTATGTCCAAATCCCTCCCAGGAAGGGAGAGCAGTCCTCCAGATACTCAATCCCTTCCCTCCCTTGGCGACCCCAGTGGCCTCGAGTTTGTTCCTGAACCCGGGTCACCAGTGTGGCACGAGGTGTGGTGTCCAGTGCCTCAACCCTCAGCACCATTGTGCTGGCTGGGATTTGTGGTTTAGGTGAATAAGTTTTGTCTTTCTTTTTTCCCTTGCTCCTCTGTGGTTAAAAAGTATTTGTGAATCTTTGTGTGAAACTCTTTCATGTGAAACTGAGATCCATTGGTTTGCAAATATATATATATATTGTTGCAATGATAGCAAAACCTATTTGGAGCTCAGAGGGTTAACCTTGAGATGCAATTTGACCTCCACAAGCTCATTTACAATGTTGTCAATTGGAGATTCTTTTAGTTTGCCTGTCGGCTTTGAAGAGTGCAGACATGTCCCTCTCCTCAGAAAATCATGTCCGCCAACCTCGGAAGGTAAGTATTGGGTAAGGGTGTGTGTGTGGAGGTGGGTACACAGAGGGGGTCAGGATGGGGAGGAGATAGGGAGACAATGAGGGACGTTTTATTTTACAGGTGAAAAAAAGAGACGCAAAGGAAGGATTTTTCATTTACAGGTAAACAAAAAAATATATATATATATATATATATGTATATTAGCCAATATGATGGGCAAGAGTCTTAAATACAAACATACTTGGGGACCTTTGTAGGTTTTGTTGACAGCCTGAATAAGAAACCCTGCCTGACAGGATTCCAGAGCATGAATTGGTAAACTTAACATAGTCGGTTATTTTCCTTAGGTGTTTTCTATATACAGACTAGACTCATATATATATATATATATATATATATATATATACTAACACTGGGTGGGCTCCAGTGTGCCACAATAGTGGTGGGAGGGGAGAACCTGACATGGGGATTGGCACCCTTATGTCAGCTAGGGATATAGTCGGGTTGGGGGACATCCGACACTGAGAGTGTGCATACAAGTGTCGGAATGGGGAAAATGTTTAACCAGGAAAGACACACTAAGAGGCAGCACGGAAAGGAGACATTGTTTAACAAGGAAAGACACACAAAGTCACAGCTGAAGGGCTCCCATTTTAAAGGACAGAGCAGCATCAGCTCTGTCCTTTGAAATGTTTGCTGAGATGAGACCCTTCAACAAACCAGTGTCATCAGGACACTACCTGCAGATTTGCCAGCCACAGACCACCCCTTCAGGCACCCCTCTCACCTCTCTCTAGCAACTCTCATATCAACATGTTCTTCTGCACTTGCATGCTCGATGAACATAAAAATGGATGGGGGTGCTAAGATGGCAAAATGGAAAAACTGATTACCTGTGTTATAAGTAGCACTGAATCCAGGTGCAGAAATGGTCCCATCTGTGACAAACTCTACAAGCATTGAATTGCCCGTTGATACTAGTGAGGGAGGCAGTTTTGTCCCACAGTAATTGTTCAAGAGCACCCTGGCAGACTTGCTGTTACCATCATAGACTCTCAAATAGTCACTGCCACAGTTAGTAGAAGACTGTACATTGACATTGACAAACTGCAGGAATACCTACATGAGAAAATGAAATAGCTTTAATTTCTATTCACATCAATTCAATTAATGCAGAGATATTTTCAAAATGTTTCAGTGGGTTTACATTCTGACTGGGGCAGTGATACTGTAATGCTCAATCTCCAGCACTGACCATTAGAGCTGAAAGCGGGCACAGGATAGTGCAAATGTTTAGACTTCCACTAGTCAGGATGTGTGTTAAGATTTCATCTCTTCTTTGGTTGTACTGGTAATGTGAAGGACTGTTCATATCGATGATAGACTAAACCATGAATAACAGCATGAGGAGAGTAAAATAACCAGGAATAGAATGAGATGCACATTGTTAAATGATATGCTAAATAATGCTGTGTGTGTGTGTTTCTCAATTCTTTTTTCCTCCTGGTCACTGCTTTTTTTCAGATTGAATAAGCTTTACTCAAAGAGATGAAGCAAAAAGTTGCATACTGTTTACAAATATTAAAACACAAATACAAAAAAAGAGAACAGAAAAAATTGACAGAACATTTTGTATGTTATATATAAACCCTTCCCCCCACCTCCCCAACCGCCCAATACTCCCCCCCGCCACCAACTGAGTCTAGTCTGTATATACAAAACACCTAAGGGAAATAACCCGACTATGTTAATTTACCAATTCATGCTCTGGAATCCTGTCAGGCAGGGTTTCTTATTCAGGCTGTCAATAAAACCTACAAAGGTCACCACGTATGTCTGTATTTAAGACTCTTGCCCATCATATTGGCTATAAGATGCTCAGCTCGTAATGCAAATAGAACTTCCCTATACCATTCAAGGGACTGGGGAGTGCTCTGATCCAACCAGTGCCAAAAAATTACCTTCTTCACACAGGCCGATATCAGAGCTATATGTGGCCACTGGTTACCAATCAAGGTCCCTATATTCCCCCAAAAGACATATTTTGGGGAAAACACATCTGATAAACCAAGCAGTGGGTTTAACTATGCTTGAATTGACCTCAAAAGGGGACCACTGTTTCGCAGAACCAGAAGATATGAAACAGGGAACCCAGTTCTTTACCACATCTGGAGCAAATATTAGTGGATAGCCTACCCATCTAGTCTATGAATTTGATTAAACCACGACTGAGGTAGTGCAAAATTACAAATCTGCAAGGGGTCAAGTAACTGGGGCAATATATTTATTTTAAGAATACTTAACTAGCCCCACGAAGAAATAGGTAGCAGGGATAATGGTCCAAGTCTGTTTTAATACAGGTCAAAATGGAATCAAGGTTAAACTTCCTCATGTTATTGGGCTATGTACTAATGAAGATCCCCAGATATTTGAACATCCTTGACACAGAGTAGTCCAAGATGCTCAACATCTGCTTTTAAGGTGAAACTGTTAAGTGGCATTATCTCTGCTTCAGTTAAGTTCAATTTATAATTGGAAATCATTCCAAGTTGAGAAATAATATGCAAGGCAGCAGGCAGGGATGTAGCAGGAGAGGAGATGTGAAACAATATATCGTCAGCGTATGCCAATAGTTTATATTTATGGGAACCTATTGCAATGCCTTGAACTTGTGGAAAACTATTAAGTTTATGGATCAGAGGTTCCAAGAACAGATTAAAGAGATACGGAGAAAGAAGGTATCCCTTCCTGGTACCTTGCTGGAGATCAAATGGGGTGGAAAGGACACAATTACATAATATGCGAGCCAAAGGGGAAGAAAAAAGTATTCTGATCCATTTTATAAAATCCTGGGGAACACAGTATTTAGGGAGGACAGTAAATAAATAGTCCCACAAAACTCTATCAAATGTCTTTTCTGCATCCAGGGACACCAAGGCCACAGGGGTAAGGGAGTCCCTGGATGCGGAGATAAGATATGATAGCTTTCAGAGATGGTTTGCCAACAGACTACCTTTCACAAACCCAACTTGTTCTCTACTCAATAGGGAGTTCCACACACACCCCAGTCTATCCACCAGAATCTTGACTAATATCTTAAAATCCACATTGATTAAAGATATCAACCTGTAATTGATGACCAGCAGGGAGTCACGGCCAGGTTTGGGAAGAACAACTATAGTTGCCTCAGTCAGCGAGGTGTCTGATAATCCAGCTGTGAAGATATAATTGTAAGTATCTAATAAAATAGGGGCCAGTTGGTATTTAAATGCCTTGTAGAAATTAGTGGTAAACCCATCTGGACCAGGAGATTTATTTGAAGCTAAGGAGTCTATGGCTTGCAAGATTTCATCCATGGTTAGGGGAGCTTGCAAGATACCAATAGAAGGGTTTGACAGTTTAGGAAGGGGTATGTCTTGAAGGAAGGGATCAAAGACATCGGGAGGGAAGGGAGAAAGGGGTGGGGCATACAACCACTGATAGAAGACCTTGAATGTCTCAACAATATCCTGCAGTGAAGTAAGAAGCTGGTCAGAATCAGAGCGAATAGAGGAAACTATCCTATCCACATCTGAGAACACAACCTGAGGGCTAAGAGCTTCCCAACCCTCTCTCCGTGATCAAAATATTTCACCTTGGAACGTAGCAATAGATGCTCCACCTTTTCCCCCAATAAGGTGTACTGATATCTAAGATCCTCCAAACATTCCCACTCTGACTGAGGTGAAGCTTGTGAAATACACCCTTCTGGAACCTGAACTTTACTCAGCAGAGAGGAAGACTTAGCCGTAAACTATTGCTTATGTCTCATTGCTAGGCAGATGAATTCCCCTCGAAGGGCGCATTTCAAGACCTCCCAAAGGAAATCAATTTTAGTCATAGAGGATATATTAGTTGTCATAAAGTTTTCAATGAAAAATTGGGTATGCTTCATGATATCTATGGAGTTAAGCGGTTGATTATTGAACTGCTACACTTTATCCCTTACTGAGAAGGGGGAAAGGTTAAGGCGTGTTATTATATGATGGTGGTCGGATATTACTTTAGTGAAGTAATGAGAAGAAGTGGTCCCAGGAAGATGTTCTACACTAAGTAAAAAATAATAAATTCTGGAAAAAGAGCTATGAAGTAGGGGGAAAAAAAGGAATATTCCCAGCGGTCCGGAGACATAACTCTCCACAGGTCCACCAGGCCCAGGGAATCCATGAGCTCATGAAGAGCCAGTTGTCCAGCTGAGAGACTGAGGGGCCCAAGTAGATCTATCTAGATCATTGCACTGCACCAGATTCCAATCTCCCCCTAGAATAATAGGAAGGGAACTCCAGGGAGCTAACAGGGACACCAATGATGCAAACAAATGAGGGTCATCTTTATTAGGACCATAAATGGATCCCAATATCACTTCCAAATGACCAATCAGTGCATGAAAAAGGTCCTGGCCCAAAGGATCTGCTATTTCCTGCAAAAGGTAGAAAGGGATTTTTCCAGCTATCAGAATAGCTGTGCCCTTCCTATGGGAATCAGTGCCTGTCCCAAAGACCTGCCCCACCCAGGATCTCCTAAAGAGGAGCACTTGGGATGGGAGGAGGTGGGTCTCTTATAAGAAGGCCACATCTACCTGTAACTTGTGTAAATGGGGCAAGATCTTAACCCTTTTGACAGGGGACTGTGCACCTTTAATGTTCCATGAGAAGAAATTATAAACTGCCATTATGTGTCTGCTCCAAATAATAAGAACCCTGAACAACATAAGCCAAATTGAAACTGCCCATCTAGTAGAAAAATCTAATATTGGTGTCATTAACCCTCCCACTCACCCACCCACCTCCTCCCACCTTTAACCCCCCCACTGTAGAATAGAAAGAACACAAAACCATGAACCACAACATCAGATCAGAAAGACCCACCTCCCTTGAACTCCCGAAAGAAGCATAAGCAACAATGTACAGCAAAGTGAAATACACCCTTCCTTACCCGTAATCCCCATACAGCACTTATACTTACTCCTCTTAAAGCCCCCCAAAAAAAGAAGCCCGATATGAAGACACAAAACTCGAAGAAACCCACTCATGAATAATGTCGGGGGAAACACCCTCCCAACTTCTCTGCTCGTGCCATCCCCATCTTTAGCAGCTACAAATACCCCATCCACCACCATGCCCACATCCTGAAAGCCCAATAAAACCAAAAACAAAGAAGGGAAAAGAGAAAAAATGTAAATGTGAAATGAGGCATTCATCCCATAGTACACACCCATCTCAAGGGTGCAATCATTGATAACTACCATACCAAGAATTAGTTTCTCATATCGGAGTGCTATTAAAACCAACCACCAATGTGTATAACAGACTTGATCCATCTTCTCATATATAAGCCCAAAACAAGAGCTCCCACAATTCCATAAATATCATTAAAGTAAACTTATTGCAGTCCAGTGTCCAACAGAACCTTTCAGGAGAGGAGACCCAAGTCCTTGACAGTGGATACCAACATCATTCGCACCAAAAAGAAGTCCAATTAGAAGGAAACATATGAAATCAATAAACCGCATCAGTCCTAATTAGATGAACGATGTTGTTGCGAATTAAATCTGTCTGGTGTGATGCAACCCATGTATAGCCACGGAATAGGAAACAAAAGCTGAAGTCTATAACAGTCCTGGTTCAAACAAAGAAAAAGGAGAAACTGAGGCTACCAGATAAATATGTTATAGCGAGCAAAGTTTCTGTACTGGTCAAGAAACTAGTTTCAAACAGCCAACAATCCAGACCAAAGGTACAAATATTCAGGATCACAGGTTCAAGGTACATGTGCTACAGGAGTGCAGCATACCAAGTCCCTTATATCAAAACATGCTTCTGATCAGGTAGAAAGGACCTCTGAAGAACTGACTTGTAGACCATATCAGCATCAGGTTTTGGCAAACAATCAGGCAGCAGTCGCCTCAGTTCTTAGTCACTTGGTCCACTGAGTCAAAGGAATGCCAAGTATTGCTACAATATACCTGGAGCCTGACTTGAATATAAGACCCTGAATCTCTAATTAAGAGGGAACTTGAGGAAATTCTACTTCACTGAAAGGGTGGTGGAAAGATGGAACAGTCTCCCCCAGGAAGTGGTGGGGGTGGCCAAAGTTCAGGGATTCAAGAATGTGTGGGATAGGTACATGGAAATTATCAAGGCAGGGGTGAAGGAGGGGGGACTTGTAGCATCTAGGGTACCTTAAGCATTAGAAAGAGGGATATGGCAGACTGGATGGGCCACAAGGCCCTTATCTGCCAACAACATCTATGTATCTGTGTATAAATAGAATAGTAGCTGCTAACAATTTAACCACTATTGCATGAAAGGCAGCTCTTTTCTGGCTGGTAGCGGCAGGCAGGTCTTTGGAAATCCTGAGCCGATGCCCTTATCAAGTGATCTCTTTCAGCTCTGTCATTTTGGAGAATATGCTGCTTGTCCAGAAAGTTCAGTAATTTCAGAAGAAGTGGCCTAGAGGAGAAGCGGGCGGTGGCAGTGCAAGGACCAGTGAGCCCATTCCACAATGTAATATGAATTATTGGGTGAGGGCCCCACAAAGCTGCTCAAGCAATTTCTGGGCAAACTTAATTGAGTTGTAGCCTCGCATCCTCAGGTAAGACAAAAATAACTAAGTTGTTTCTCCTGCTCTGCTCCTCTAAGTCCAGTTTATTTTCCATCTTGCTATGCTTCTGACCGAGCAGGACAACTTCAGGGTCGGTGAGGTCTCTCCAGCTTTCCAGGGAAGTAGTCCATGCCTCCAGATCCCCCACTGTCCGTGCAGTAGCAGTTAAATCCAGTCTAAGAGTTTTAAGCTCCTCAGAAATTGTTTTGATATAATCCTTCAGGGGCTGCAATTTTGAAATACGTTTTCCTTCGGGTAAGCGGAGGAGGGGATGAAGCGGTTGTAGAGGAGTGCCCGGACATAGTGCTCTGGGCCTTGAATTTTTAAGAATGTTTGTCCAGCGTTGGAGGTGATGTGTGGTGTGGCATGGCTTGCTACATTTCGATGTCCATTCTAGGAGCACACATAGTCGGGTCCAGCCAAATAAGTGCTCTGGTAAGTCTCAAATAGTAGTACCAATGTTTTTTAAGTGGTAAAGATGTGTAAAATTAAGTAAAGAGATTAAATAAAGGCAATAGGGGCAGGAGCAGTGTAGCGATGCAGCCTCTAGTTCAGAGGCATCATGTGACTCAATCCTCCTGGTCACTGATTGGCTGGGTCCCCATCAGTCATCTCAGCCATTCCAATACTGCCGGAGTTCCTCTTTGCCTTTCAGGTCCTGTTCCTCAGACCCACCTGCAACACACCTGCATGGAACCCTACCCCTGCTCAGTCATGAACATCTGGGGCAGGGTCACCATCAGCTCCATGGGAACTTACTTTTACCCAATGCCCCAGCAGGTGGATGTGAAGGAAGGAGGAAGTCAGGACACAGGTGAGCTGGAACCAGCATCGGACATGGTGGCTGGACATATACCTTCCTCCTAGCTAGCATGGTTTCCTTCATTTCCTTTTCCCCAGAGGTGTGGATGTGCAATGACATCCAGTGTGAGATAGGCGTACTCCCTCACCCCACCTGTGATCATCCGCCATCACCACCACCCTTCCCACATGGTCCTGGTAGTAACACATTTAACCTCCACTGGGTGTCACTGTATGCCCAGACACACAACCCACCCTCCCCACAAGAGGAGAACTGTCCTCTAGATGCTCGATCCTCTCCTCCCAGCCAGCCCCCAGCAACCCAAGCTCGCACCTGATCCCAGGTCACTGGCATCGAGTGAGGCAAGTCACGCAAGGTGCCTCAGCCCTACACCACCAGGCTGGCAGATATGTGTGTTGATAAACTACCTAGAAAAGACTAATTGAGGGAAATATAGATGGAAAACGGATCTAACATAGCAATTAAATGCTGTAAAGAGTCACAGGCTGAAGTAAATGAATGAAGATTTCCAATTCAGATGTGAACAGGTGTTGAAAATGAAAATGACAATGTGGAGAAATAATGGAAGCAGAAAGATCTCTTTAGGTGGTTCTTCTTATTGAAATGTATGAAAGTCAAATGAACTCTCTAATCTCACATCAAATGGGAATTTTCATATTGATGACTAGTTATTGCTGCTACCCTTGAGACTTGGGTTCATAAGTTTGTTTCCAAGCAATTACAGTGGACAACAGGAAATCTGCTTGTAAACCAATTTACTTAAATTTAGGACATATTACAAAAGTGTGCACCTAAGCACTTTTGTAGGAAGTATTACCAGTTCCTGAAACTCTGTTTCCTGAGTTTCAGGATACCGACATCATGTGCCTGAAACACATTTGCCTGATGGGTGACCTTGCCTGCTGCGGAGTTAGATATAAAAATTATGGGGCGGCTGAAGCCCCCAAAGCATCAAAAACTCTGCAATGGGAAAAACTTTGCCCATCGGGCAGGCATGTTTCGTTGTTAAGATGAGGATCCTGAAACTCAGGGAAAGAGTTTCAGAATTTTGCAATATATCCCTTTTGTAAGTGTGCTTAAAGAGCAGCTGACACATGTTCACGATTGAGGCAGGCAACTCATTCCAGGGTGTTGATTGAGCTATAAGCTAAATGATCTGCTTTTAACATTTTTTATGCAGTTTAAAGACATTAATTTTAACTTAGTTTGCCTGGATAGTAATGTCTGTACTTGAGCAGACCAGCCGCTGAGCTATGCTGTCCCACTTCAAAAAACAGCACTTTGATGATGTACAATAGGGAACAAGGCTGCAGGCACTCTATGTAGTTACTAATAGGATGGGGGAGGTGGCTGTCTAAATGCACTAAAATTATCTTTGCTGGCAGTTCTACATATATGTGCTAGTATATCAAAAGTCACATGCCATTAAAGCCACAGAAGGATTAGCTATCTGAGGAGTGAGCAGCCATTCTTACCCATATCATGGGTACATTGTTATTAAAGTTGAATTTCCCCAAGGTGCTGCGGGGGTCCAGACCCCCATGGAAACTCTTGCCTTGGTGTGCCCAAATACTGAAATGAAAGGTGAGCCACCCATGGTGATTGGGACCAACACTAACATGTTTCAGCAACTGGCCCAGTTATGCCAGGAGATGGAGGAGCACCAGTCCATACATACCGTAGGGATACACCACCTGATCTAAAGTGTCTATATGAGGGGGCGCCCCGTGCTGGTAAGTCAAGTACTGAAGATGAATGAGTGGGAGTGCTTTGCAGAAGAGACGGCTGACCTTTGGTTTTACTCCCCAGGATCTGAGTGCCAAGTGATGGGGGAAATAGAATTTGAGTCACATGGCAGAAGCCCTGCTTATATTGTGGACATGCCTTCTGATGAATGGCAAGTGACCAAATAGCATGCTACTACAAAGAGGGGTGGTGCCAGCCCTCTGCACACCTACTGGAGTTCAGAAGATTAATGTCCTGTTGAGAAATGATAATGAAGTGACTATTCGGAAAAGATGGACCTTAGCACATGTCTACCAAGCAGAGGTGGTACAACTTGTGGTTCTGAACCAAGTCACCAGTAAAAGACTTGATCATGACTTACATTATAAAGCAAAAATGCATAACAGTTCATATGAAAAATGTATGATTTATTGAACTGCAAACTTTGTGAGCACAGGCACGCATTTCAACAGTGGTATGAGCTTCTGAGTAATAGATTTAATGAAGTGTTCCACATCCCAAGGGGCAGTGTTTCACATTTGGGGGATGTACTGAGGTACAGTGCTCATACAACTCTTTTGTAGGAAGAAGTGCACATTCAGGAGTGTTGGTGAGATGTACAGGCAGTGCCCAGGTAAATACATAAAATATTTTGTTTTTTTTAATACCAAAAACCACAATAAATATCAAACACCGCACTCAATTTTTTTAACAACTCCCAAGAAAAACAATCATTGTAACAGCAGTATGTAAAATACCATCCCAACATATGAAAAGCACATTTAAAATAAAGTATTGGAACCAAAAGCCAAAATAAATATCAGTATCTCAAAAATAAAAAGCCAAGGATTAAATACAAGTACCAAACCCTCCCCAATAACCAAATAATGCAGTGTGCTAATCCCAGATGCTCCATTCAGTCTCCATCCCTCCCCAAAACTGACTGTAACAGCAGCATGTAAAATACAGTCCCAACATAAAAGAGCATTTAAAATACAGCATAGCAACTTAGATTGATCTATGTAACCTCCTTATCAACTCCTTCAAGAAGACCTCATGGTGAACAGGAACATAAAGAAGTTTAAGATCCCAAATTCACATTTTAATTCAAATGGCACCACTTACACCAAATCAAGAAGGCAAAAAGGGAAATCCAGGGTGTGGGTCCATCTGCACTATTAATGAACCCCACCCCCCCAATGGCTCGCCTACATAATCATAACTAGTAAAAAAACATATATGTATTTTTGGCAGCAGGCGTGATCTGAATTTACCTGCTGCAGTGAGGATAGTGATGTAATGAGGGTCACACAGGAGGACAAGAGCTCTTCAGGGCAAGACAGTCAATCACAGGAAAGGGCTAGAAATTGCAAGAAATTGTCTCTTAAATCCCCCCATGGCCTGCCCAACTCTCACACTGATGTAAGTGTCCAAATGTTTTCACAAGTGGCTCCCCTGGATCCCTGCTGTCACACATGAACATCCAGTGGTGGGGGACAGGAAAGGATCAGGTGAGCAAAGGGGACAGCTTATGAACATGCTGTGTACTTAAAGAAACAGGGCAATGCACTGTAGTACCCTAAATAAATACCGCAAGTAACCTGGGGACAAAAATATAACACAAATAGCATCAAAGTGCAGATTATTACAAAAGTTCAGAGGTAACACAAGAGGACATTAATGGTTACACATAAGACCACATCTTTAGGGCCCTGAGGTGGGTGAGTCAGGTAGCACAATAAGGAAGTGTGATAAATGAGAGCAGGACACAGAATTAGTTACAGAACTATTTTTTGCCAGAAAAGTCTAGTTAAATGACACTGAGAGACTAGTTCACACACATGGGAAGCCAAGTCACAAATCAGTACACAAAGTTTCATGTATTTTGAATAATAAAAGTGAATTTTTTAATACGGAATCATCTGATTCCATTAATGTTATCTTATGTATTTCTCCACACAGGATACTTAAAAAGCCCATATCAATGACTGTATTATACTCAAAATCCTGCAGATGTACTGCATTACAAACTTTAGGATCCATTGGTAACCCCTTTTAATGCATGGAGCCTAAGGGCTACCAAAGTGTGACATTAGTGTCATTTTTTAAACTCTATAATATAGCAATTATTATAAGCATTTCTTAATACTTTGACTCACCTGATAAAAATATTGTGTGGTGTAGGATAACTCCGATTTCGGGGTCTGAGAAGAAGCCTCCACAAAGTTGCACATGTAACATGGGACATAAAAGCAGGGCTGCATGTGCAACAGGGGACATAAAAGCAGGATTGCACATGTAACTAGGGACATAAAAGCAGGACTGCACATGTAACAGGGGACATAAAAGCAGGGCTTCAAGTGTAACAGGGGACATTAAGCACCACAGGCACACCACTATCTGTCTGCACAACATGGAGGCATGCCACCACTCATTTATAGACAACATGGAGGCACGCCACCACCCATCTGTGGACAAAATGGAGGCATGTCACCACCCATCTGCAGACAGTATGGAGGCATGCAGCTATATACCTGATGGAATCTTTCAAAGAGTTCATCATTAAAGTATGCATTCTAATCAGGGCATCATCAGTCCATATCACCTGAATAATAGACTGTCCATGTAAACTGAACACAGACAACACCTGCAGAAAACAGTATAGTTGGTTTTCACAGTATTTTTTTTTTTTTTTGCTAGGCAAAGTTGTGTAAACCCAGAACACACATGTATGATATGGCCGACCAATATGGCCCAGAGAATATTGTATCCTAATTAGGGCACCACAACAAGCAGCATGGGGAGAGTGCTTTTTAACATTAAGCTCCATCCCTCCAAAAACAGTGACCAAATGGTTTTGTGTTATGATTAACAGTATGCTGTGGTTGTCCTGTGATGCAACCAGAAAATCCACAAAGGCACTATAATAAACACTTTAAATGTGCAAAAAATATAATACTGCAGGCAGCGCCAGACAAGTTAGCTAATGCAGCAGCATCACCCAAATACCATCTGAATCACAGCACACAAACCAGCCACTCCACCAACATTAGTTGTTGCTTACTTAGGCATACAACTCAATTGTGCATGACCAGGTAATTGTGTAACAGTGTAGCAAATACATATGTAATATGCATAACTGTTTTTTTTTTGGGGGGGGCAGGGGTTGTGAACATAGTCACACACAAAATGGGTTTTGCCAAGATCACCAGCCCAGTACCAGCTACCTGTTTGAATACAAAAAGCACGCATCTGGGGTTGTTTGGTGATTTTGATATTTAAACCATAATAGCAGGTAGGGTTACCACGGTGGTGGTGTCCACATAAAAAAAATGAAATAAATAAATTCATTTTGTTCATGTTTTTGATTTCAAATACCAAAATCCTAACCCAATGTCAAAACAATCACACATTTACTAACAAAGCTGTTCAAATTATTAAATCATTTCTTAAGTGAAGACAAAAGGGAGAAAACTAATAAATGCAATACGAGCCATGCATCATCCCATCTGACAAAAAGAAAGAAAAAGTAAAATACTGAACCCAGGCATTCTACAGGTTCCACAACAAAATGGCAGCAGCATACACCCATCTGGTAACAAAAGGAAGCCATACATGCACACACGCAGACAAAATAAAGGTATGCAGCCATCCATCTATAAACAAAATGGAAGCATGCATCCACCAATCTGCAAATCAAAATGGAGGCAATCATACACAAATCTGCAAACAAAATGGAGGCATGCATCCACCCCTCTGCAAATTGAAATGGTGGCAACCATACACAAATCTGCAAACAAAATGGAGGCATACATGCACCCATCTGAAAATCAAAATGAAGGCAATCATACACAAATCTGAAAACAAAATGAAGGCATGCATCCACCCATCTGCAAACAAAATGGAGGGAAGCATATACCCACCTGCAAGCAAAATGGAGGCATGCTTCCAGACGTCTGCTGACCAAAAATGGATGCACACCTCAAAACATACCAAAGGGACTCGGTCAAAAACTGTCATCAGACCTGATACACACAGATCACATAATGCACCAACACCCCACCACAAAAAAAAAAAAAAAATCAGTGACCACATGGTTTGGTACCCAGATTAACAAAAAATGCTGTGGGTGCCCTGTGATGCTCAATGACGAAATAGAAGTGGTGCACCCCACTAATAAAGAAGCCAGTAACAAACATGTTATGCAGTGCAATAGCCCATCACAACCAACGTCAAAATTGTGCCAGGCAAACCTACCACTTCACCTAAATTTGTGGTTGCCACCGGCCCAGTGGTAAGGAGGGCTGAGACATCTGTGCTTTACCTACTACCACGCATGGGCGGAAGTGTGCTCTGCATGACCATTGCCAACATTGCACAATCTACCCAGGGGGAAACACAGGACAAGGAAAACTGAGGTCCCAGGTCAAGCAGGATGATGATAGCCACCTGCCGCAGGCCCCGACTCTGAATGGCACCCCACAGAATCTGAACTCTAGTCAAGGTGAGTTTGAGTAAGGGGGCCTCACCACCCTGCCACAGAGGGTAAACTGTGGGGGAAGAAGAAGTTAGCTGCCTGATGTTGAGGTATGGGACTGGGCAGGAGGCTGAAAGATAGATGCCAACAGGTGGGGACCCGAAGAAGACATTTCTGTCATCCATGAGTCAGAGATACTACACAGGCTGAAATTCTGCCCTGCCAGAAATTGAGAAAGTAAATATTATCATGACCAGAATTTTTTTCTGTTACCGCTAGGGTAAAGATGGACACCGCAAGAGATATTGCAAAAAAACAGAGAATTCTGCTTTGGTACTGCAAAAGTTGTTGAAAGAGAAGCATGTAGGGAATCGCCAGTGAGAGCCTGTGAAGGAGTGAACTGAGGCCCAGAACCAAAGGTGGTCCATGAAACAGATGCAAGCCGTTAATGTTACTTGCCTCAGTATCCCCCCGGGCCTGATAGAACTGTCTGCCAAGGTCCCAGCCAAGACTGAGGGGGTGGATTGCATTGTGTCACTAGATAGTGGCACCCAAGCGACCATTGTGTTTGAAGACTGCTAACAGAAACATATTATAGCCCCATACATGTAGAACTGCCAGCAAAGATAATCTTAGTACATTTAGAAACAGCCTACCCTGATACAGATAGTACCTATATAGAGAGCCTGTAACCCCGGTTCCCTAGTGTACATCATCAAAGGACTGTTTTTCAGGGTGGGGCTGCATTGTTCTGCAGCCACTTGTCTCATACACAGAAGTTATGTGCCAGACAAACTAAGTTAAAATTAATGCCTTTAAATGAGGCCACTGAGCAACACACCTGGAGACATGTGTTTGAATTCCACCAGCCCCCACTTGCATACTGTGGGACACTGAGCAAGTCACTTAACTTGCATGTTGTCACAGGTCGCACCTGGAAACAAACACCAGCTTAGTGTACCTATCCAGTTATACAGTTTACCCTTTCCCTTAAACTGCTTTAAAAGAGACGTGAGCTCCTGGGGGACGTTGAGTATAATTCAGTGTGTGCAGCATTTCAAATGTATTTTGACTTCTAAGAATGTTTTAATTTGTGCTTGTGGGACTACGGGAGGAGGGAGGATACCGATAGTAGGAGGCTGAGGGGTGACTGTAAAGGGGCTGGATGATAGGACCATGTGATTCAGCTGAGTCAATAGGGCAGCTGGTGTCTGGGGCCTTATAGGGAGTCATTTTGGTAGTCTTCCTGAGTGTGGAAGCTGACAATGAGCAGTATGGAGAGGAGCGCTCCGGGGGCGGAGGCAAGTATAATTTAGTGTGTGCAGCATTTTGAGTGTATTTTGACTTGGGGAAATGGCTTATTTTGTGCTTGTTGGACTAGGAGAGGTGGGAGGATGCTGACAGTGGGAGGTTGAGGGAGGGACAGCAAAGGGGATAGATGGGACCTCATGACCCAGCTGAGCCAATAGGGTGGCTGGTGTCCATATTTATTACTCAGAGGTCCAAAAGACCCCTCACATGAATGACATCAAAATGTGAGTGCCACGATGCACAAGTGTGGCATCTGACTAAGTGAAGTCTGCAGGATGTCCGCAGGGAGGACCACAGGCAACACGCCAAGCTGCAAGAGTGATAGGAGAGAGGGAGCAACAGAGGTAGAAAGCTATAATGAGGACTGAGTCCATGTAACTAAGGCAAGGGGACAGGAAAAAAGTATATACTGTAGAAGGGGCAGTGGAAATCTCCCATCTAGGGTCTGGCTAATTCACAGGACTAACAACAGGACAGGGGACAGTGAATGTCCCCAACTAAGGTCTGACTAAATCACAGATATGAATTAAATTATCAGGGATACAATGCAGAGGCAAAGCAGGGAGGCTAGGGATGATGAGGGGTCCTGACAGCTGGTACAGGCAGAGGGACAGTGTGGAGGCTTGGAGGAGGGGGATGAATGGGGGAAGCAGAACACAAGGACGGATGGGGAGAGGGGTCTGTTACAACAGGTGAAGGGCAGCTATTTTATTTGAAACCTTTTGGAGAAGGGGGTTGTCCAGTGTCTATACAGCTTTGGCAACTTAGGCAGGATATAGGGAGGCTAAGATGGAAGGAAACTGGGGAGAGAGGAGGAGGGGTTTGGGGAGCAGATGAGGCCAAGAGCAGGGCATTAATTTTCCAGATAGCACAAAGAAGTCATGGGTGAACTAATAAGGAAGCAAAGAGAGCCAGGACAGCACATCCCAAGGATATGGGGAAATTGAGCTGGGAGGTTGGAAGGTAGTAATGAACAGGGGCAGTGGGGAGGGATCACAGAGGAAAGTACAGGTGGAAGTACAAAAAGGGTGATGGGGAATGAGGGGTTTCAGGAACAGATTCACAGTGTTAGTAGCTTGGGGACCAGAAGTCGGTACGTGGGGGAGGGCAGACAGTGGGGCAGTAGAAGAGCGGAGGCAAAATGGTAGGGAGTGAGCAGCAGGGAAGTACAAGAGTGAAGAGGGTTGCTCAGGCAGAAAGACTCAAGGGGGCTAATGGGGACACCAAGGGGATAGCAGTAGAATGAGGGTGGCAAGAAAGTAGGAGGAGGGGATCCTTTGAACTGTGCATAGATAGTAGAGCAAAATGGGGAAAGGGGCAGATAAAGAGAGAGGGGATCATCATACTGGGGACTTTCTACTGAAGGGTGTTAGATGGGAAGGCAAGAGGGCAAGAAATTGCAGCACATGGCTGGAGTGCATGCCAGACATGATGGCATGAAGGTTGGGGCAGTTTATACCAAAGTGTGTGAAGCAGGAGGGTGAGAAGCCTCACATAGTGTTACACCTGGGTAAGAATGGCCTGGCAGGATGTAGGGTTGAGGAGGTGCAGGAGAGGTTTGAGGAGGCAGGCAGAATCTGCAGTGAGGCAGGTTGATCAGTTGCTTTCTCTGAAAATCTACAGTACCTCTACATAGGGCAAGTACTGTCAGAAAACAAAGAATGGATGAATTCAATAGTTGATTGGGGGGGTGTTGGGCAACCAAGGGATCCTGGTTGGGGAGGATGGGGTAGGGCATGGAAAACCAAAGACCTAAACACAGCAGATAGACTGCAGTTAATTAAGGAGGGCACTGGTGTACTAAAACTAAAATTGAAAGAATACTTGTCTACTAGGCTTAGTTGAAACTAAAGGGGGGTCTTACTGTGTGCTCCAATAGAGACACCAAGAGAGGGACACTGAAGGGCTTCCACACTAGCAGATCAGGAGGTGGGTGAGAGGAAATCAAAATGGGGAGGGAGTGGAAGAATGGGGAGGGTTGCATTGCGTACATTGGTCACATTGGAAGGTGGCATCCATGAATGCAAGTAGCCAGGCTAAGACAGATGAACTATGGGCACTGATGGCTGAGGAAGAAGTAGATATAGAAGCCATCAAGGAATCATAGGCCATCCAATACCATGACTAGGACCTCATGATTCCTTGGTATAGGCTGCACTGGAAGGATAGAGAAAAGGGAAGAGGGGGAGGGGTAGCGTTACTTGTAAGGGATGGGATCTTGAGGGGGAGGGGTGGCATTAATTATAAGGGATGGGATTTTATGCACTAGGGAGGAGGTAGAAGAGAGCAGGAATGAAGCCTTATGGGTACAACAGCAAAACTCTGAAGGGAGGAAAGTTAAACTGGGGTAGTGTACAGATCACCCTCCTAGGATGAAGAAATGGACAGGGAGCTGGGGTAACAAATTAGAAAGCTAAGTGACAGGGACAATATTGTCCTGACAGTGGGTTTTAATCTGCTGGTGATAGACTGAAGCACCCAGACTACCTCCAGTTCTATGGAAAAGGTTCTCCTTGAAGCATTCCAGGACCGTTTCCTGTTGCAAGGATCACAAAGCCAACCAGGAAGGGTACAGTAGTAGCCACAGACATTGCCAGCTATTTCCAGATATTTTGCAAAATTTCTAAAGAGTTTCTCTCTGCTGCCCCTACTGTAGAAATCGAGAAAGCATTAGACATATCTGGAAATATCACAGAAATTTCGGAAATAGCTGGCAGTGTCTGTGGCTGCTACTGTACCATACTGGACCTGCAGCTATCGAATAGTGAGCTGGCATGGGGCATAGTAGTTGAGGACCCCTAGCAGGCAGTGACCACAGCACTGTGTGGTTCTCCCTCAACTTGGGCAAGGAAGCAGCCAGGACCAAGATGTGGGTAGTGGACTTCAGGAGAGCAGACTTTGGTAGAATAAGTGACATCCTAGAAGGGTGCATGGCCAATATCAGCCTTGAGACAGATGCAGATCAGAAATGGTCCATTATCAAACTGGGACTGACTGAGGTCACAAATGCATGTGCTAAGACCAGGAGTAAGAAATCCAGGGCCAAAAGACCTCGTTGGCTCAACAAGGAGGTGGCAGAGAAAGTGAGGATAAGAGAGCAGCATTCTGTAGATATGAGAGATCTACTGTACGAGAGAGGTAGACAGGGAGGAATACTCGAGGAAATCCAGGGAAGTGAGCAAAATGGTCAAGGCAGCCAAGGCTGCAAGAGAACTAAGGCTGGCATGAGGGATCAGAGAAGGGGAAAAGGAGTTCTTCAGGTATATTAGAGAGAACAGAAGCTGCAAGGATGGGATAATAAGGATTAAGAGTGAGGAGGGATATGTGGAAAGAGGGGTAGACCAGGCGGAGACACTTAATGAGTGCTTCTGTTCAGTGTTCATTATGGAAAAGGATGGTCCTATGCCACAGGGGATAATAGAGTCAGCAAAAGGGGGTGCAGAGATTACTGACAGGGAAATCCTAGATGACAGGGTTTTAAAGGGCCATAAGGCCCCTCAGGTGGACAGGGCTTCAGGACCAGATGGCATGCACCCGTGAGTCCTGCAGGAGTTAGTGGAGGTCCTGGTTGGCCCTCTGGTGAACCTGTTCAACATCTCACTGATGTCAAGTCACATGCCTTAGGACTGGAGAATGGTGCATGTGGTGCCTCTCCACCAGAGCAGAACCACAGATGAATCCGGTAATTTTAGACTGGTCAGCCTTACCTCCATCATAGGGAAGTTAATGGAGACCATTCTAAAGGAGAGACCAGTGTACTCTCTGGAAGCCAAGTCTCCAGGATGCTAGGCAGCATGGGTTTGTCTTGGGGAGATCCTGCCAGACAAACCTACTAGACTTTTTGATTGGGTCACAAGGGCACTCAACAGAGGCCATGCGATGGATGTCCTGTATCTGGACTTCAGCAAACATTTGACTCAGTGCCACATGGTAGGATGCTCAGTAAACTAGTGAACCTGGGAGTCTGTCAGAAACTGGTGCGGTGTGCCAGGAGTTAACTACAGAACAGGGTGCAGATTGTAACCATAGGGGATGAACTATCAAAACTCAGGCCTGTAACAAGTGGGGTCCCACAGGGCTCATTACTCAGTTCAGTGTTATTTAACATCTTCATGGGGAACATAGAAACATAGAATTTGATAGCAGATAAGTACCGCTTGGCCCACCTAGTCTGCCAATTTCCTACCTAATGGATAAGCTGCAGATCCTAGTTAACCAACAGCCTATTTCCTCCTACCCCCCACTAGAATTGCCTTATGTCTGTCCCATGCATTCTTGAAGTCCCCCACTGATTTTGACTCCATGACCTCCTCAGGATGGTTGTTCCATGCATCCACAACCCACTCCATGAAAAAAATACTTCCTCACATTACCTCTGAGCCATCCCTCCTCTATTTTCAAATTGTGCCCCCTTGTTCTCGCACATCTCTTTTCCAAAAAGATGCTACCCTCTTAGACTTTGTTGATTCCATTGAGGTACTTGAAAGTTTCTATCATGTCCCCCCTCTCCCTCCTTTCCTCGAGGGTATACATATTAAGCTCCTTTAGTTTCTCTTCATATGTCTTCTGGTGCAGACCCTGCACCATTTTGGTTGCCCTCCTCTGGACAGCCTCCACCCTATGTCTTTGTGGAGATGGGATCTCCAGAACTGCATGCAGTACTCCAGATGGGGTTTCACCAACTGTCTGTACAAAGGATAACAATTTCCTGTTTTCTACTGGTGATGCCTCTCCCTATGCATCCCAGTATCCCCGACCCTCTTTACTGCCTTCTCACATTGCTCGCCCACCTTTAGGTCATCTGATATAACTACCCCCAGGTCCCTTTCCATTTTTGTTTTTGCCAGTATCTCACCCCACCCCCATTGTGTACTCTTCCCTTGGGTTTTTGTTTCCCAGGTGCATTTCTTTGCACTTCTTTGCTTTAAATCTAAGCTGCCATAAATTTGATCATTCCTCCAACCTTGCCATGTCTCTTCTAATCCTTTCCACCCCAACTTGTGTATCAACCCTGTTGCAGATCTTTGTGTCATCTGCAAAGAGACATACTTTTCCTTCCAGTCCTCTGCAATGTCACTTATAAAGACATTCAAAAGGACTGTACCAGTACTGAACCCTGTGGTACCCACTAGTAACCCCTTTCTTCACTGTGGACTCTGTTTACTAGTATTCTCTGTGTCCTGTTGTCTAGTCAATGTTTTACCCAGGCTACCACCCTGGGACCAACTCTCAGGCTGGCTAATTTGTTTATTAATCTTTTATGTGGGACTGTGTCAAATGCCTTGCTAAAGTCTAGGTAGGCCATGTCCACAGCCCCTCCAAGGACATCGCTGAAGGGATCAACAGTAAAATATGCCTATTCATAGACAATACTAAGATCTGTGCAAGAATGAACAGTGAGAAGGGGAGGCAGGGGCTCCAGGAAGACCTGGCTAAACTTGAGCATTGGTCAGCAATCTGGCAGTTGAGGTTCAGTGCTAAGGAGAGTATGGTCATGCACCTGGGAACCAGGGACCCTAGGACTAGCGACTGGCTGGGGGAGTGCAGGTAGCCACTTCTGAGAATGAAAAGGATCTAGGGAAGATTGTCATGGGGAGCACAACACTCAGCTCAGGGCCATAAAGCAACAGCCAAGGCAAACAAAATGCTGGGCTGTATTGCCAGAGGTGTCACCTCAAGGAGTGAGGAAGTCATCATGCCATTGTACAGTACAGGTCCCTGGTTTAGATCACATTTGGAGCACTGTGTGCACTTTCAACCCATATTTGAAGAAGAATATCAAACTGCATGAGGGAGTGCAGTGAAGAGTGAAAGAGATGATCCAGGGCCTGGGAAATAAACCCTATGAGAAGAAACTGAGGGAACTCAAAGTGTACTCCCTGGAGGATAAGAGGGAAAGGGGGACATGACAGAACCTCCAAATACTTAAAAGGTATGAATAAGGTTAGAGCAGAGGACATGTTTAACTTAAAGTGGGAGGTTGGCCACAAGGGGGCACAGCCTGAAATTGGTGTGGGGGAATTCAGAAGGGAAATGAGGAGGCACTATTTCACCGAAAAGGTGATGGCAAAGTTGAAAAAATTGCCAGAGCAGAAGATTGTGGGCAATTTTAAGAGAGGATGCAACAGGGTCAAACAGAAGGTAAATTCTTGTGAGGTGGGGAAAGGGAATGGGAGGGTATGGCAAGATAAATCTAGTGAGGAAATGGGTAGGAGGAAGTTACAGCAGAATAAACTGTACTGCATACTCAAATAGACTTGCTAAACCTAGCGGCTCATTAGGCGCAGCAGTTGGATTTCCTTGCGGCGCTTGGCTGACGGAATAGAGAATGGACCCGAGTCGTTGGAGGGGCGGCCGGGAGAAGGATTGGCGTCCGTTGGACTGCTCTCCTTCTCCGGGGAGGATGAGGGTAGCATCCGGGCGATGGGACTCCCTGGGAGGCCAGGAGCACTGCAGCTGCAGCTCAGAGATTGTAGGGCGGGCGGGGCTGGGCGTCATTGCACGACCCCACCTCCCCGGAAAAGAGGAAAATGGACGGCTGCCGGCCGCCCTCCATGAAGCCCGCTGCGGCTTTGATTAGCCCCCCCAGGCCAGTCCTCCAACCAATTACGGTCTCTGCGGGATGTCTCGCCCTCTCCATCCCGCAGCCCCACTGTGGGGGGTAAGCCACGGGGTATCGGAGGACCCGAGGCCGATGTGGGGGGGTGGAAGCCGTTGGCCCGTGACCGGGCTGAACATTGGGTGGCCGGCAGCTAGGAGGAGGTGGAAAATGCAAATTTAAAAAAAAAGACTTGCTAAACCTCAATGGCATGTTTCTGCCGACATGTTTGTATGCCTAAAAAAATTTAAAAGCAGCTCATTTAGCTTATCGGAAAGGCATCTCCCTGGAATGAGTTGCATGCCTGGACCATATCAGCTGCTCTTTAAATTAAGTACAATTTCTTGCAAACAGATTTTCTATTGTAGAAACCAAGAAACATATAATGTCTCAACAGATAAGGACCACTTGGCCAGTGCAGATGGTTCCCGCCTAGTCTGCCTGCACAGACTCTACCTGGTCACCAGTGACCCTCTACTTCCTGCTTATTTATAAATATCCTAGTATGTCTATCCTGACATGCTTGAAGCCCATCAGTACTTTTACCTCCACCACTTCTGCTGGCAGTCTGTTCTAGGTGTCTACTATGCTTTCACTGAAGAAGTACTTTCTCATTCCACCTTATCCATCCCACCCCCACCCATCCAGCTTCACTTCATACCGACTGGTTCTCGAGCTTGTTCTCATTTGAAGACTCCCCTCATGTGCCTTGTTTACCCTGTGTGGTACTTGTAGATCTCTATCATTTCTCTGTAGCATTCCTCTCTTCTAGAATGCACATATTAAGACCCCTCAGTCCCTTTTCATAGGGCAAAGCAGCAATTCTGGGCACCAGTGAGGCTTCCAATACAAATTTTAATTAATTTAAAATACAATGTACTCACAAGACACAGTTCACAGTGAAAACAAGCAGCAACAGTAGCTGGGAGACTAAAATCCCCTAACCGGTTTTGCCAAGGGCTTCATCAGAGGAGGGGTGTCTGTATTTTAAATGAATTAAAATTTGTATTGGAAGCTTCACTAGTGCTCAGTATTGCTGCTTTGTTTTGGTTGTTCATACTGTGGCACAGTGCAGTTGTTGTGGAGCATTCTTCTGCCTGCATTAATCTCCTCATAGGGCGTTTTATGCTACATACTGTCAAAACAATGACATTTCAGTGGAGAAACCCATCACAGCGACAGTCTAGAAACTTGTCGCTGTGATGGACCGCCGTCGAAATTTTGCCACTTCAAGAGTGATTCCCCCCCCTGCCTCCCATTTCGAACATACTCTGACTCAAAGTTTGTTATATAGAAATTGGGTTGGGGGTGCAGTGGGCGCAGCCCCCTTCCTGGGGGATTCAGGGGCACAGCCCCCCGATACAAAGACCACAATGTCTGACAGGTGAAATTTCATATGTTGATATTGGGGATGTCACCAAGCCGTATGTCGACAACTTCGGTGTTGATGCGGCTTGGTGGAACCATTTTATGCAACCCTGTATCATTTTAGCTGACCTCCTCTGGACTGTATCTGCCCTGTGTATGTCCATACTGAGGTGTAGCCTCCATGACTGGACACAGTACTGAAGGTGGGGTTTCACCAGTGATCTTACTGCCATCATTTTCCACCTGTCACATTCCATCATATCTTTTGGTTGTGTAGCTGCAGCACTGACCAATAGTCCATCTGCTACACTGGGTGGGGGGAGCTGCAGTCACAAACCACATCAGCATCAACTGGGAGGCCATTTTCTACACTGGTAGTGAGTGAGGGAAGGAAATTCAGACAGGGGTGGATATGAGTGAGAGACGGGAAAGGTGGGCTGAGCTAGCAGAGAAAGACAGGACAGGTGGAGGGTGGCAGCGAGCTTGAGGTGGGACAGGCAGACATGCCAGAGTGGCAACAAGTTGGGGACATGTTACTGAGCAACAATAGGGAATGGATTTTAGTAATGTAACTAATCAAACAAAACACCACTTTCTTTTTTAAGCAATGCATAAAATTTAAACAGATAAAAATAAATATTTACAAGTATTTAAACAGTGCCATAGGCTGGTAAACTCAATGAACATTGGCAATTTAATTACTTTCCTACAAGTTTTAAAAGAAAGCATACTTCAATTTATTATTTTATATCCAAAATAGTTTTTTTCTCAGAGACAAAAACTCAGTTTTGAATTATTTATTATATTTAGTTGTAAGCTCAAGCCATTTCATAGCCACAATAAGCCACAGCAAGGTTCGCATTAAAGGATTAACAATGCACACCTCAGGGTGCAGTAAGGAAACTCAGCCTTCAGCTTCATTCATGCCTTATTACAGCAAAGGGGCATACACTGTTACTCCTTTAATGCAGGCCCTGTTGTGATTTATTGTTTACCTGGCTCTCAGTCTGGACTTACGAGCCCAGCAAGCTTTAACATCACAAGCTGCAGTATGCCTTCCAGCTGTCCAGTCTCATAGAAACATATAGAAACATAGAATTTGACGGCAGATAAGGACCGCTTGGCCCACCCAGTCTGCCCATTTCCTTATCTAATGGATAAGCTGCAGATCCTAGTTAACCAGCAGTCTACTTCTTTCTACCCCACCCCCTAGAATTGCCTTATGGCTGTCCCATGCATGCTTGAATTCAGTCACTGTTTTTGACTCCACAACCTCCTCCGAAGGCCGTTCCATGCATCCACAACCCTCTCTGTGAAAAAATACTTCCTTACATTACCTCTGAGCTGCCCCCCCATCTTCAAATTGTGCCCCTTGTTCTTGCACACCTCTTTTTGAAAGATGCTACCCTCTTACTTGGACTGTTGATTCCTTGAGGGTACTTGAAAGTTTCTATCATGTCCCCCTCTCCCTCCTTTCCTCGGGGCTATACATATTAAGCTCCCCTTTAGCTCTCTTCATATGCCTTCTGGTGCAGACCCTGCACCATTTTAGTTCCCTCCTCTGGACAGCTTCCATCTTGTCTATGTCCTTGCGGAGATTGGGTCTCAGAACTGCACACAGTACTCAGATGGGGTCTCACCAGCTGTCTGTACAGAGGGATAACAACTTCCTGTTTTCTACTGGTGTTGCCTCTCCCTATGCATCCCAGTATCCCCCCAGCCCTCCTTACTGCCCTCTCACATTGCTTGCCCACCTTTAAGTCATCTGATATGACTACCCCCAGGTCCCTTTCCATTTTTGTTGTTGTTAGTATCTCACCCCCATTGTGTACTCTTCCCCTGGGTTTTTGTTTCCCAGGTGCATTACCTTGCACTTCTTAGCATTAAATCTAAGCTGCCATACATTTGACCATTCCTCTAACCTTGACAAGTCCCTTCTCATCCTTTCCACCCCACCTTGTGCATCAACTCTGTTGCAGATCTTTGTGTCATCTGCAAAGAGACATACTTTTCCTTCCAGTCCCTCTGCAATGTCACTTACAAAGACACTGAAGAGGACCGGTCCTAATACTGAACCCTGCTGCACCCCACTAGTAACCCCCCTTTCTTCAGAGTGGACTCCATTTACTATTATCCTCTGTGTCCTATTCTCCAGCCAATTCTTTACCCAGGCTATCATCTTGGGACCCACTCCCAGGCTGGCTAACTTGTATATTAATCTTTTGTGTGGGACTGAGTCAAATGCCTTGCTAAAGTCTAGGTAGGCCATGTCCACAGCCCCTCCCTGATCTACTACTTCACCCAGTCAAAGAAATCTATTAGATTTGTCTGGCATGACCTTCCCTCTGTGAATCCATGCTTCATTGGGTCCTGTGCCCCTCTGGCCTCTAGATACTCGACAATTCTTTCCTTCAGAAGTGATTCCATCATTTTCCCTATCACTGAGGTTAAACTAACAGGTCTGAAGTTTCCCGCTTCTGCCCTGCTCCCACTTTTGTGAAGAGGAATCACATCGGCCCTCCTCCAGTCCTCAGGTACCACCCCATCCTCCCATGATTTGTTAAAGAGGGTAGTCAGTGGTGTCACTAGTTCTACCCTTAGTTCTTTTAGAGTTCTGGGATGAATCCATCAGGCCCCATGGCTTTGTCCACCTTCAGTTTTAAGAGTTCTTTCAAGACCCTTTCTTCTGTAAATGGGCTGGTATCAACTTCTGTATCCAGAGTGTTTCTATTGTTTGTTTAGGTACCTCCCCTCTTCCTTTGTAAATACTGAGCAAAAATATTTGTTTAGTATCTCTGCATTTCACAGTCACCCTCTGCCCACCCCTCCCTTTATTAAGCCTCACTATCCTCCCTTAGTCTTCCTTCCTCCCTGATGTACCTAAAAAGGTTTTATCCCCATTCTTAACTGGAGTTGGCTATCTTTCCTCAGTTTGGGCCTTTGCTGTTCTGACTGCCTTCCCAGCTTCCTTTTGCTTTAACTGATACACTTCTCTGTCCTGTTCCTTCTGTGATTCATTGTACTTTCTGAATGCTTTCTTTTTCTCTTGAACCTTCACTGCCACCTCCTTTGAGAACCACAGTGGTTTCTTACATCGTTTTGTTTTGTTTATTTGCTTCACACAAAGGCTTGTTACCTCTGTGACGGCAGTTTTTATTATTCCCCATTGTTCTTCCACCCCTCCTTCCTGCCCATTTGCTAGTGCATTCCTTAGGCACTCACCCATTTTGGCAAAGTCAGCCCTCCTGAAGTCCAGTACTTTTGCCTTTGTATTGCTTGACTCTATTGCTGTGTTTATTGTGAACCATACTGTCTGGTGGTCGCTAGTTCCCAGATGGCTACCCACTTCACATCTGTGATCCTCTCTCATCTCCATTTGAGAGGACCAGGTCTAAGAGTTCTCCTCTCAGTGGGTTCTAATACTAGTTGTCTAAGGCATGCCCCTGTAGGGCATCTAGAACAACCCACTCTTAGAAGTGGCTGCTGCAACTGCACTCCAGTTAACATCTGGCATATTCAGATCACCCATCAGCAATATCTCCCCTTTATCTGCCATTCTAAGTATACTTTCTATCATTTCCTTGTCCATTTCCTCCCCTAAGAGGGGTCTGTATACAACCCCTGTGCGGATTGTGGTGCCATTGCCTGCCTCCAAATTGACCCACAGTGCTTCTTCTCCTCCCTGTTTACCCTTTTGTTCTGTTGCTTTGATTCCTTTTCTTATGTAGAGAGCTACTCCTCCTCCTCTTTTACCCTCCCTGTCCCTCCTGTAGATAGTGTATCCTGGTATGTTTACATCCCAGTCATGGTTCTGTGTACCATGTTTCTGTGACTTTCACGATATCCAGATCTTCCTCCTCCATCAAGGCCACTAATTCAGGAAGCTTGTTACCCAGACTCACGGGCATTGGTACTCATTGCTCTCCGTTTTTGATGGCTTTACCTTCTGTTGCAGCATCCCCCACTGACCTTTCTACCTTGGTCTTTTTCTCATTTAGTACCCTGTTTTGTAGGGGGAGGCTGGGATTTTCCTGCTGCTTATCAGTGCCTCCCCCCTTGACTAGTTTAAAGGTTTGCCAATGAAGCATTTAAACCGATTGCCCAAAAGACTTGTTCCCTTCCTGGAAAGATGCAGACCATCCTGCCAGTATAGGCTGGTGTCCCTCCAGGTGGAACCCCAGTCCCCAATGAAGCCAAACCCTTGTGCTCCACACCATTTTTTCAACCATTCGTTAAACTGCATGGTACAGAGTACCCTCGCCTCACCCATGCCACTGACAGGCAGCACCTCTGAGAAGGATACTGTGTGTGCTACTTGCCTTAAGCCCCTCCCCAACTCTACAAAGTCCTTCTGCACTGCTCTAATCTCATGATGAGCTAAGTCATTTGTCCCTAGGTGGACAATGATGTCCAGCTCAGACTCCCGTGCAACTGTTCTCTTGATCCTAAGGATGCGCTTCCTGTCCCTCCAAGCCATGGCACCAGGCAGACACCTTACTTCAGTTTTCCCTGCTCCTCCCAGTTCTATCCCCCTAATAATTGAGTCCCCCACCAGGAGCTGCTTTCTTTCCCTGTGGTGCCCTCTGCGTCCTTCCTGAGGGCCTCCCTTGTGACAGTTGTCTGCACCCTCCTTAGTCTCCTCTGCGGGTGCATCCATAGGGGAACTATGCTCCCCCAGAATGGTGTATGGATTGTGGAGTGGAACAACTGACTGGGTGTGCCTCTGTTCCACTACCCTTACCCTCCCTGAGCCCACTGTGGTCCAACTGCTGTGCTTTCTTCGCAACCTCTGAGGTAGTGGTGGTGGCTCTGGTGCTCCCTGGATGGGGGAGGTTCCCTTGCCACTGTCCAGTGTGGCCTGAAGATGGGCAACTTCCTCCCTCAGGGCAGATAGTTGTCTGCAAACAGGGCAGCATCTCAGCCTCCAGAAAGACTCCCGGAAGACTGCTGCCCCACAGCCATTACATTGTACTACTCCCCACATAACTGTCTACCTTGTTTATTTTTTTTTGTGTGTGATTGGTGCGTTATACAGAAATATATGTATTTATATAATGTGTATGCTTATATTGTCAGTGCAGTGTGCTAGAGAGGATATGACAGTGATATGCCTTGCCCTCTTGAGGAAATGATGTCAGAACCCCAGGTATAAATGAACTATTTCCAGGGGTGGGTGGGGTGAGGGGTGGGAAGGGTTGGGCCTAAACTGTGCCCTCACGAAACAATCATCTAAACGCCTGACTCCACCGATGCGCATGTGTGCCTTCCTGTCAGCAAGATGCCATACACGACAACTTGTAATACTGCTTCAAACCAATTTGACAGAGAAAATACCCTGCTAATCAAACAGAGAAAATCCAAACATCCAAGTCAGACACAGGTAAACCTCCCCAGCCCCAAAAGAGCCTGGTGACTTGTGCTTTGAAAACAGTCAGCCCCAAAACACGTCAGCTGTGCAGAAGGGCAGACACAGAAAACAAGTATTCAGCCTATGTGGGTTTAAACTCTTCCTGCAAAACCTTAACAATTGTAACAAAAGTAAAGCAAACTCCACCTCTCTCTGTTGATTGAAAGACTGCCTTTTCTGATAATTCTAAGTTCCTTATTTCACCCTTCAGTTAGAAGTATCCTCCACCTGAAGAATATTAACTTTCCTAAGGAATCTGCTTCAAACCAAAGACAATTGTAAATTGTAAGGTTCACCTCCCTCTGTTGTGAGCACTACTCACTTTCTTGCAAATCTTAAGTCCAGTGTTGCAGCTTGCAGCCAGAGGTAGCTTCACCTGAAGACTATAAGGTTATCTGATGAGTCTGCTAAAATTAATACTTTTTCAAGGTCTGTAAGATTCTTCCAGAGCTATTGGCTGTTAAGTAGCTGTGATGTAAGCACTTCCTGACACAGTCTGGCCTGGCCTTATAAGGCACACGGAGGTAAACAAAAGAAAAACCAGTTTCCACCCCCTAGGCACTGTCTGGTTCCAATACACAGCCTGTAACCTGCTCTCAATTCAGGGCTTATGACAAATTCTTAGCCCAGTGAATACTCACAGTATTACAAATAATGCAATGCAAACAGTCAATCACTAACTCCAATCAAGTCAGAAGGGCAGAAACACAGAAAACAGTAAAATCTTAACAATTGTAACAAGTAAAGCAAACTCCACCTCTCTCTGTTGAATGAAAGACTGCCTTTTCTGATAATTCTAAGTTCCTTATTTCACCCTTCAGTTAGAAGTATCCTCCACCTGAAGAATATTAACTTTCCTAAGGAATCTGCTTCATACCAAAGACAATTGTAAATTGTAAGGTTCACCTCCCTCTGTTGTGAGCACTACTCGCTTTCTTGCAAATCTTATGTCCAGTGTTGCAGCTTGCAGTCAGAGGTAGCTTCACCTGAAGACTATAAGGTAATGGAGGGCTTTATCAAGGAGAGGCTTGGGAGGCAGTTGGAAAGGTTAGGACACCAGGATGATAAACAGTATGGCTCTGTCCCAGGGAGATTATGTCAGACCAACCTTGTAGAGTTTATGATTGGGTGATGGGGGCCTTGGACAGACATAGGCCGGTGGATGTCCTATACCTAGATTTCAGCAAGGCATTTGATTCAGTACCTCATAATGGGCTGATAGCAAAATTGGGGGAGACTGGGGTGGGTGGACAGGAGCTAAACGGGTTGAAAAATGCTTTTCTGGGCATTTACATAGGGTAATGGTGGGTGGAATAATATCCTCCCCCAGGAAGGTAATCAGTGGAGTCCCTCAAGGTTCAGTATTGGCCACTCTTGTTCAATGCCTACGTCTTGGATATAGGGAGGGGGGTTAGGAATAGGTTGAGTCTCTTTGCGGATGATTCTAAATTGGGAGCACTGGTGGATAGCGAGGAAGACAGTCCGAGGTGATCTGGATACCCTGGAGGGGTGGTCAAGGAGGTGGGGACTGAAATTTAATGCTGGGAAATGTAAGGTTCTTCATTTGGGGGTCAATAACCCGGGCCATGTATACACCCTTTGGGGGGGGGCACACTGCAAGCAACATTGGGAGAAAGGGATTTAGGGGTGGTGGTAGATGTTAAAATGAATAATTTGAAACTGTAGAAAAATTGCAGCCAAGGCAAACAGGATATTGGGTTGCATAGCCAGGGGAATTACGTCCAGAAGCAGGGAAGTGATCCTCCCTCTATAAAATGCCTTGTCAGGCCACAGCTTGAGTACTGTGTACAGTTCTGGAGACTTCATCCGAAGAAGGACATAGCATTGCTGGAGAGGGTCCAGAGGAGAGCGACCAGGATGATTCGGGGCATGGAGGGGAGGCCTTATGAGGAGAGACTGGAAGAGCTTGGGCTTTACTCACTGGAGGAGAAGCAGGATAGGGGAGACATGATAGGTTTTCAAGTATGTAAAGGGAATACTTAGGAGTGGAACCAGGGAGTTGTTTAGGCTGAAAAGGGGGGAGTGACCAGGGACCATGGGCAGAAGTTGGAGGGGGGAAATTACAGGGGGAAACGTAGGAGGCATTTTTTCAGTGAGAGGGTGGTAGAGCCATGGACTGCACTTCCCAGGAGGCTGGTGGAGGAGGGCACAGTGGAGGGCTTCAAGAAAGGGTGGGATAAGTTCAAGAGGAAACTGAATCTAGAGAAGACACTCTTGGGGGCTGGGGTGGTGGTGAGGTGGGCAGCCATTATGTTGCTGGCTTTCGAGCAGAAAAGACAGACCATTTGGCCTATTCTGCTGGCTTTTTAGTATGTTAGTATGCTGTGACTGTATGTACTTACCAAAATCACAAATTCAAAACAGCACAGCACCTGTGTTTCCAAATGTAGTTTGTGCTCAGAGTGCTCGTTTCCATAGAGGTACCTTGCAACAGAGCAGAAACCCTGTTGTAAACAGATCTAAACTTCCTCAAAAGTACTCTGAGGATTACAAAACTGTGCTGTCTGCACAGCGATGACATAAGCCATTAAGGTGCTGAGCCACGTCATTCAAATAAAATAATAAAGGGGGGCACAGAACAGAGCACTGGAGCACCACCTTTATGACAGGCAGAAGACCTGCATTTGCCCCATGGGCAGCAACCAAAGTGGCTATGACTGTCTAAATAATCTGACAACCAGACCAATACTGTTGAAAAAACCTGAACAGATTTGATGTTCTACTGACTGACTTGCTAGACTGATTTTGGACTGCCCTAAAACAACTCAACACTGCGAGTTATACAAAGACTGAGCTGGTTGTCACTAGCCACTCAAAAAATGCTACATTGTTTTTTGCATAAAGCATTCATGGGCATGTTCCAAACTATCTAAAGAAGAGCTTATCAGGTAGGACAACACAGTGTCATTAAGAACAGCTGGTTAGTATGAACGGACAGTCCAGAGAGTTAAAACTCAGAAGGTACCCTATCTGTGGAATTCCCTACCAGCTAGCTTTAGGGTGATTTCGAGAAAGGAAGCCTCCAATGATAGCACTACTAAACTGGTTTCAAAACTCCACCCCCCTATTGGGCACTTGTCTAGGGGAAAGTGGAATAATGGAGACCAGCCAAGGAGAGAGAAACTATGGTTTAGAGCATAAATTAACAGTTCAAAGTTACTGCATTGTTTGTAATATCATTGTCCTACAGCATGATATTTTTATGTTGCACTATTTGATATAAAACTGCACAGTGTGAAGGGACAGCATGCAAATGAGTGTGTATCAAGTGGAGAATTCCCTAAATAAAACTGAGCTGAATACAATTCTTCCAAACCCAGGAAAGACCAGCCATCCCAGCACACACCCCCAAAACCACAACCCTCCCCCATCCCAAACCCTCAATTAGGTCCTTAAGGCCAAAACACAATGTATTTTTTTATTACCTCTGTGACTCAACATGTGCCACAATGTACCAGCCACAATGTAAAGGATATTCCACAGCTACACGGTACCACTTCACACTCTCAGCACAGCACCAAACTGAGAATGGGAAATGGCACCGCGCAGCTCGGGGGTACACCTATGGCTGGTACACCGAAGCACACACCAAGCCACAGAGATAATCAAAAAACACATTTTTGGTGCTTAAAAGCCTCATCTGGGTCAGGGCTTGTGGTTTGTGGGGGTGCTTGGATGGCAGATGTTTTCCTTTAAAGAGAGGGGCCCGATTTTCAAAGTGTCGGGAGTCTCCATTCTGACCAAGCAACAACTTGCAACTATACTACAGGGTCAGAAAATCATCTGCATAACTGTGTTGCTGTCATCTTTCTCTATCTGCACTGTGATGCTGATCTAGACAGTCACCATTGCTTGTCTCCTGGTGTGGCTCTCTGGTCTGCTGCACCTGATCTGTTTTCCTGTACTGTGCTGATTTATTAGTGAAATTGAACTGGTGACACTGATACTTTGTGCTGCTGCTTGCTTTTTCTGCCCAAAGCATTTGAACAACTGTGGGTTGAGGGGCTCAGCAGCAAGCCAATCAGTGTTGGGGTTGCTTCAGTGGGTGGGGCTTACTACCCCTTTAAATTCAATGCGATCACACCACAGCACAAGCCCAGCAAGCTTTATCATCACAAGCTGCAGTGTACCTTCCAGCTGTCCAGTCTCCATTCTAACCAAGCAACAACTTGTAACTACTCTAGAAGGTCAGAAAATCATCTACACAACTATGTTGCTGTTATGTTTCTCTACCTGCACTGTGATGCTGATCTGGACAGTCGGCAACACTTGTCTCCTTGTATGACGCCCTGGTCTGCTGCACCTGATCTGTTTTCCTGCACTGTGCTGATTTATTAGTGAAATTGAACTGGAGACAATGAGACTTTGTGCTGCTGCTTGCTTTTTTTTTCTGCCCGAAGCAATCAAACAACTGCGGGTTAAGGGGACTCAGCAGCGAGCCAACCAGTGAGCAGGGTTGCTTCAGTGGTTGGGGCTTACTACCCCCTTTAAATTCAATGTTCTCTCACCAAAGCACAAGCCCAGCAAATTTTAACATCATAAACTGTAGTATACCTTCCAGCTTTCCAGTCTCCATTCTGACCGAGCAACAACTTGTAACTACACTACAAGGTCAGAAAATCATCTGCATAACTGTGTTGCTGTTCTCTTTCTCTGCCTGCACTGTGACACTGATCTGGACAATCAGCAATGCTTGTCTCCTCGTGTGTCGCCCTGGTTTGCTGCACCTGAACTATTTTTATGCACTGTGTTGATGTATTAGCGAAATTGCACACAGGGATCTGCTTTAAAATGAAGTATCCCACAATGCTCCAGGTCTCTCATCAGGGTGTACGGCACAGCTTCAATTCTGCTGGCAAAGCTACTGTGAGCCTAAAGGATTTGTACCTGACTTACTTAAGTGAAGGTGTCCGAGGGAGACACATTGCACTTCTACCTTCTATCTACAAGTATTAAAATGGGGTAAATGCGGCATGCAATGCCCTGAGCTATCTCTCTAATATGTACGTGGTGAGCTATGGTACCTAGGTTCTGAACCTCCCTCTAAATAATCACTATCTGGATACACATTCTTCAGTCACCCTGCATCTATTAAACATTAAGTTACCATCAACAACATCCCCAAGTCACAGTTTATCGCCTGAAGAAATTCTAGTTTTAAAGCAGATTTTCAGTCAAGTGTTGTAGAAATGACTAACAGATTTATAACAAGAGTGCACCAAAACAGTGGTTGTACAAGCTCATGAATCGGTTCACAAGTTGCAAAGGGAATTGCAAAGGGAAGAATTATTGATATATAAAGATGAACAACTAACAAATTATCGAATGTCATAAACCCTATTCTGGTTAGCTGAGGCAAAATGAATCTGTTGGACACAATGTGTGCAGAATTTGCAATGGCCACAAGTAAAAAAAATAAACTTTGGTTGCTGCGGCAACCATCTACCATGTTGTTGTTTAACTACTCTTGGCTGGAAAGAGTGCACCAAATGGTCACCCAAATTCTGTACCCTTCTGTAAACCTGCTGAGGATACTTCTGGCTAATGTCTCCCAATGTTGGTTCATCCTGCAGTACATTCCAATGTTTCTCAAAATACTCCTGATTTTACCTGACAAGGGACTATAAGTAGTTACAAAGTTCAAAAAATTTTCCTGTACCTTACATTTTTCTTTATATTTTTCTGCCTAGATAATTTATGGCTCTAACATAGGAAAAAGGATATGTATTGAATCTAATAGTGTATGTGAATTAAGAGATGTATTTACATTCACACACTAATTTTGTGGATATATTTCATGCGCTGCAGTTTATTATTGTTGGTATGTGTCAAATGTCATATAAATTAAGTGTTGGGATAAATATATTCTGTTTCTTGGATATCCCATATATATCTTATTACAGTTTATGCCTTTTTGGTTACAACCATCATTTTTACTAACAATTCTTATCTCTTCTGTATTTACTATGCACATTTGGTGGCTTCCATTTACTAAGTGGCTAATTGAGTGTACCACTTTAAATTGTTGCTATTTAAGAAGGATATGTTGTAATACCAAACTAACCCCTGCAGAGGATCTATTGAGCGAAACCAGTCAGATTGTTTGGTGTTTGGTGGTGTGAGTACTATGCTGTTGTGCTGTTATGCCATTTATTGTCTGTTTTTTCTATTAATTTGCATTTATATGTGTGTGTGTGTGTATATATATATATATATACACACACACAGACAAATGGTTCCTTCCTTTTATTACTTGTAATATAACACGCAATGAGCTGTGGTACCTAGGTTCTGAATCTCCTCAAAATAATCACTATCTGGATACAAATTATTCAGTCACCCTGCATCTATTAAATATAAAGTTACCTATCTATCCCAACTTGTCTATTGTTTCAGGCTATGCATGTACCGCAGACTAACACTGGCTTCTATCAGTGAATGCAGGGGCTATTAAGCTTTGCAAGCGTTTGCACAGAAATTTAACATACTAAACACAGCTCCTAGTAGTTTCCAAGGGACCTACAAACATCAACTTCCTAACTGAAAGACTTTGGAGGAAGACACAGTTTGGCATCTGTTTCTCTTGGCTGCGTTACATTACTCCAGGTGCCTGGGGATGACATTTAAATGTGCTAGATTCAAATTTACGTGGAGAATTATCTTGCTTGGAATGCTTATTACTTGGTTTATTCCTCTTTGTCAACTATATTAATTGCCCTATTTGAGGTTTTAATAGAGCATTACTTTATTGGCATTATTTCTTTTCAGGAATTTCCTTCTCCCACCTAAAATCCCTTGGCATGAATGAAATGCTCCAGATAACCATAATATCCTGTGCAGTTCTAAAGGTTTTTCATTTACTCAGTTGTCCTGAGGACCCCAGGAGAGGTCCACTTATTTCTAATTAATTTATGTGTACTAGGACAGCACCTTTTCTTTCTGAAGACTCCTAATAGTTACCTACTTAAGGCTGACGCGTGACAAGGTCTTGCAAATATAGAAACATAGAAACATAGAAACATAGACTTTGATGGCAGATAAGGACCGCTAGGCCCATCTAGTCTGCCCATTTCCCTACCTACAGGATAGGCCGCAGATCCTAGTTAACCAACAGCCTATATCTTCCTGCCCCCCCACAAGAATTGTCTTATGTCTGTCCTATGCATTCTTGAATTCTCCCACAGTTTTAGACCCCACAACTTCCACAGGAAGGCTGTTTCATGCATCCACTACCCTCTCTGTGAAATAATACTTCCTCATATTGCCCCTGAACTGCCCTCCTTCTATCTTTAAATTGTGTCCCCTTGTTCTTGCAAGTCTCTTTTTCTGAAAGATGCTACCCTCTTGGATTTTGTTGATTCCTTTGAGGTACTTGAAAGTTTCTATCATGTCCCCCCCTCTCCCTTCTTTCCTCAAGGGTATACATATTAAGATCCTTTAGTCTCTCCTCATACGGCTTCTCTTGCAGACCCTGCACCATTTTAGTTGCCCTCCTCTGGACTGCATCTATCCTGTCTATGTCCTTGCGGAGATGGGGTCTCCAGAACTGGACACAGTATTCCAGATGGGGTCTCACCAACTGTCTGTACAGAGGGATAACAACTTCCTGTTTTCTGCTGCTGATGCCTCTCCCTATACATCCCAGTATACCCCGGCCCTCCCTACTGCCTTCTCACATTGCTTGCTAACCTTAAGGTCATCTGATATGATTACCCCCAGGTC
The DNA here is from genome assembly GCA_016271365.2 of Neoceratodus forsteri. Taxonomy (NCBI): domain Eukaryota; kingdom Metazoa; phylum Chordata; order Ceratodontiformes; family Ceratodontidae; genus Neoceratodus; species Neoceratodus forsteri. The sequence goes on along the minus strand of CM028133.1, from coordinate 1,047,506,615 downwards.
CCTTTCCTGTTTTGTTGTTGTTACTACCTCCCCACCCATTGTGTATTCTTCCCCCTGGGTTCTTGTTTCCCAGGTGCATTATTTTGCACTTTTTTGCATTGAATCCTAGCTGCCATACGTCTGACCATTCCTCCAACCTTGCCAAGTCCCTTTTCATCCTTTCCACGCCTCCTTGTGTATCAACCCTGTTGCAGATCTTTGTGTCATCTGCAAAAGGCATACTTTCCTTCCAGTCCCTCTGCAATGTCACTGATGAAGACATTAAAAAGGACTGGACCCAATACTGAACCCTGCGGTACCCCACTAGTAACCGCCCTTTCTTCAGAGTGGACTCCATTTACAATTACCTTGTGTGTCCTGTTGTCCAGCCAATGTTTTTACCCAGGCTACCACCCTGGGACCCACTCCCAGGCTGGTTAATTTGACTAATAATATTTTGTGTGGGACTGTGTCAAATGCCTTGCTAAAGTCTAGGTAGGCCATGTCCACAGCCCCTCCCTGGTCTACTACTTTGGTCACCCAGTCAAAGAAATCTATTAGATTCGTCTGACATGACCTTCCCGCTGTGAACCCATGCTGCCTTGGATCCTGTGCTCCACTGACCTCTAGGTACTCAACTATTCTTTCCTTCAGAAGTACTCCATCACTTTCCCTACCACAGAGGTCAGACTGACAGGTCTGTAGTTTCCTGCCTCTGTCTTGGTCCCCACTTTTGTGAAGGGGAATCACATCCGCCTTCCTCCAGTCCTCGGGTACCACACCATCCTCCCATGATTTATTAAAAGAGTAGCCAGTGGTTTCACTAGTTCCTTCCTTAATTCTTTAGAGATTCTGGGGTGAATTCCATCAGGACCCATTGCTTTGTCCACCTTCAGTTTTAGGAGTTCTTGCAGAACCTTTCTTCTGTGAAAGGACTGGGATTGACCCCTATCAAAGAGTGCTTCTGTTAATTGGATTAGGCACTTCCCCTCCTCTTTGTGAATACTGAGCTGAAATATTCGTTCAGTATTCCTGCTTTTCACTGTCCCCTCTGCCACCCACCGTTCATTCTATTCAGCCTCACTATCCCTCCTTTGTCTTTCACTGTTTGGCATGTACCTATAAAGGTTTTATCCCTTTCTTAACTGAGGTTGGCTATCTTTTTCCTCAGTTTGGGCCTTTGCTATTCTGACTTCCCTCCTGCTTCTTTCTGCCTTAACTGGTACAGATCTCTGTCCTGCTCCTTCTGTGTTTCCTTATACTTCCGGAATGCTATCTTTTCTTCCTGACTTTCACAGCCACCTCTCTTGAGAACCATAGTGGCTTTTTCTTTCATTTTGATTTGTTTATTTGCTTCACACAAAGGCTTGTTGCCTCTGTGATGGTAGTTTTGATAATTCCCCATTGTTGCTCCACCTCCTTCTAGCCTGTTTGCTAGTGCTTTTCTGAGGCACTCTCCCATCTTGCCAAAGTCAGCCCTCCTAAAGTCCAGTACCCTCACTTTTGTGATGGCTTGACTCTGTGCTGAGTTTTAACATGAACCACACTGTCTGATGGTCACTTGTCCCCAGATGGCAACCCACTTCTAGATCTGAGATCCTCTCACTGCCCCCATTTGAGAGTACAAGGTCTAAGATTGCTCCCTCATGACTGGGTTCCAAAACTAGCTGTCTAATGCCTGCCACCTGTAGGGCATCAAGAATTGCCCTGCTCTTGGATGTGGCTGCAGCAAATGTGCTCCAGTTCACATCCGGCATATTCAGGTCTCCCATCAACAGTATCTCCCCTTTCTCTGCCATTCTAAGAATGCCTTCCATCATATCCTTGTCCATTCCTTCCCCCTGACATGGGGGTCTGTACACAACCCCTGTGCGGATTGTGGTGCCCTTTCCAGTCTCCAAGGTGACCACAGTGCCTCCTCTCCTCCCTGTTTACTCTTTTGTTCAGTTGCTTTTATCCCTTCCTTTACATAGAGAGCTACTCCTCCCCCTCTTCTCCCCTGCCTGTCTCTCCTGTAAGTTATGTACCCTGGTATGTTAACATCCAGTCACGGTTCTCTGTGTACCATGTTTCTGTGACTGCTCACGATATCCAGGCATCCCTCTTCCATTAAGGCCACCAGTTCAGGGAGCTTGTTGCCCAGACTACGGGCATTGGTACTCATTACCCTCCATTTCCTGATGGTCTTACCCCCTTTTGCCCCATCCCTGTCCTTCTTGCCTTTGTCACTTTCTCCATTTACCCCTGCCCTTCTCCCTATCGACACCTCCATGTTGGTGTTTGTCACACTTACTACCGTGATTTTTTGGGGGGCTAGGATTTTCCTGCTCCTTTCCAGTGCCTCCCCCCTTGGCTAGTTTAAAAGCTTGCCAATGAAGCATTTAAACCTATCACCTAGGATCCTGGTTCCCCTCCCGGACAGATGCAGCCCATCATGCCAGTATAGGCTTGCATCACTCCAGGTGGACCCCCAGTCCCCAATGAAGCCAAATCCCTGAGCTCCACACCAGTTTTTCAACCACTGATTGAATCCCATGGTACGGAATACCCTAGCCTCTCCTATGCCATAGATGGGTAGCACCTCCGGAAAGGTTACCGTGTGTGCTACTTGACTAAGGCCCTTCCCCAATTCCACAAACTCTTCCTGCACTTCTCTAATCCCTTTCTTAGCCAGGTCATTTGTCCCTAGGTGGACAATGACATCCAGCTCCTCCCCGTGCAGCTGCTCCAGCAATCCTGAGGATTCGCTCCCTGTCCCTCAAGCCATGGCCAGGCAGGCACTTACCTCTCTCCCTCTTCCTTGCCCAGTTCTACCTTCCAAACAATGGAGTCCCCACCAGGAGTTGTTTCCTTCCTGCAGGGTCCCCTGCCACCCTCCTGTGGGTCTCCTTTGTGGAGGTTCCCAGCATCCTCCTTGGCCTCCACTGTAGGTGCCTCCACAGAGGAACCACACTTTGCCAGAATGGCATAGGGTGTGAGAGGTACAACTGGAGGATGTGCCTCTGTTCCACCACTCACCTCCCTGGAGCCCACTGTGGTCCAACCGCTCCTCTTTCTTGGCAACCTCTGAGGCAGCGGCAGTGGCACTGGTGGTCCCTGGATGGAAGAGGAGGTCCCACAAATCCTGGCCAACTCAGCCTGGAGATGAGCAACCTCCTCCCTCAGCCCAGAGAGGTGCCTGCAGATGGGACAACACCGCATCCTCCAGAACATCTCCCGGAAGACTGCTGCTCCACAGCCACTGCACTGCACCACTCCAATCATGTCTTATTTCTGGCCCCTTAACTATTTGCAATCCTTACTCTTTCCTCTGTTTTTTTTCTCTCTCCTTACTTTCTGCCTGTGTGCCCTTTAAGCTCCTGATTGTCCTGTTCTGAGACAAGAATATCCTATATTTCTCAGTAGACCACTTACTTGTTCAGAGGCAGACCTCCAGCAGCTAGAGGGGCCAGAGGCTACTCTTGCCCTTCTAGGATGGTGGGTCCTTGGTGGTTCTGTGATCACTCACTTCCTGCCCCTAAACAGGAAGTTCCTGTTGTCAGTCAAATCCTGTGCCTATAAAAATAGAACTAGCTTTGGGTGGAGGGGTGGAGGGGAGGGAAAGAGGGCAATATAGTCCCAGTAGATATAAATATGCATTAAAGAATTTAAATATGAACTGTTATATATTTTGTGGACGTTAAATCATTGCTATTAGAATGCTAATATGTTTCTAAAGTTTGTAGCTTACTATTTGGTTGGGGTGGGGGTTACATGCTGTTCAGGAGGGGAAGACACTATTGCAGCCCAACACTGCATAGCGTTCTGGTTATTAAAACCAGAAGTAGAAAAGTGTGACATTTCATTTTCTTTAGAGGGAAGGGCAATTAAGATGAGGGTTAATTCTGTGGGTGAGGGGGGCAACTGGGGGGAGGGCAGGAGGGGTAAGATATCACATGAAGAGACTGTACGGGTTTATTTAAATGCACGATACTTGGAAACTATTTACACAAAATGGAGATAACACAAAATACGTATCATGGAAAGTGAAAGGGGAATGGACTAGTAACAAGAGGTACCAGATATTAAGACACCTGCAAATAATGCAATGTCAAATAGACTTTCTCCAAGAAACCCATCTATTGGCCTTGGAGCACCTCTTTCTCCGATGTCAATGGGTGGGACAGAGCTACACAGCTGGGAACTTTACTAATCAATGAGGAGTAGCTATTCTCCTCTTCAAAGGAACAAACTTCCAGTCAAGTACAGTTGTTGATGACCCTGAAAGAAGGTATCTCTTCCTACATGGTACCCTGGATCACACTGAATTACTTATGGGCTGTATCTATGGACCAAATACCCCATAACCTGAATTTTCTCAGGCTTAATAAATATAATTTCCCTTTTGTATACCTTCCATAATCATAGCTTGAGATTGGAATGTTACCATCATGCCCAATATACAAGTCAAATGTACAAGTCACCAGACTTTCCCCTACACAACGGGCCTCACAGGAGCTCTTAACCATGGGTGGTCTCTGCAAACCCTGTAGAATTTTTCATCTGACTAGTCATAAATGCACCTTTTATTCCCCAGTTCATAAATCCTCTTCCCAAATTGATTACTTCTTAGTTAGCATTGAAGCCCTACCGAACATCTCAGACACCGGGATATCCCCTAAAGTATTGTCAGACCAGTCGTCAGTATGGCTCACTTATCACCCCTGCCTGAATGTTAGACATGATGAAATATGGAAGTTAAATACAAAACTGCATAAAGAATCCTGGGTTTTAGATAAATTGCATACTTTCATTAAGAACTTTTGGCAGTCTAATGCAGGCTCTGTCTCCGAAGTAGATAAAATCTGGGGAGCTCTAAAATGTGTACTTCAGGGAGATTGTATTTGGATTGCATTTATCCAGAAAAAAAAAAGAGAGGTCTCCCTCCATACTCTTTTGACACAGATCAAAGTATTAGAGAACAGTCCAACTTTAGAAACCTCAGAGCGGGAACAAACAGATCTTACTAAATTAAGGCATCAATATGCAGAATTACTATGGAGAAGGCAGAATATGCATTATTAAAAATACATTCTACCTATATAGGTCAGGGGGACAAAGCAGGACATTTGTTAGCATTACGGCTCAGGGAACGGAATGCCTCCAGAGTAGTGAAGGTCATCTCTTCCCAGTCAGATGGTGCTCTCAAAACCTGGCCAGTAGAGATAGCCGAAGAGTTTGACAGTTTTAACTCTCAGTTGTATAACCCTCCTTCAAATATCCCCTCGAAATCTGAAATCCAAGATTACCTGAGGAACAATGCACTCCCACAACTATCCATTGAACAACAAAACCTTCTAACTCTTCCAATATGTCAGCAAGAGATTTTAGCTGCCACCCAATTCCTGGCTTCAGATAAATCCCCAGGGCTGGATGTCTTTCCTGCCAATTTATATAAATCATTAGCTGAGGAATTGGTTCCCATCTTAGCCCAAGTTTTCTCCTACCTGTGTGAATCAGGCATATCTGATCCTTCCCTTTTGTTGGCTCTTATAATTGTCCTACCCAAGCCTGACAAACATACTGATAAAGTAGCCAACTATCGCCCTATATCTCTTATTAAATGTGATATGAAAATCCTTGCCAAGATATTATCCAGTAGGATAATGCAAGTTTGGGAAGGGATTATAGGACCTGAACAGATAGGGTTTATGAGAGGAAGATCCTCTTTAGACAATTTGCACAAGTTAGAACATGTCTTCTCTGTGTCCAGAGACTCCTCTGACCCTATGGCTTTGGTGTCTCTAGACATGGAGAAGGCCTTTGATCGGGTGTATTGGGACTTCCTATTCCTGGTACTGGAAATATTCAGCTTCCCAACAAGCTTCATTCAATGGATACAAATCCTTAAAGCTGATCCAAAGGCTAATGTATACTGTAATGGAGTTCTTTCCAAAAGCGTCCCCCTTCATTCGGGCACTCAGCAGGGTTGCCCTCCCTCCCCCTCCTTCTGTTCAATATCTACTTAGAAACTTTAATCAGGCTCCTGAACTCCTCCCCTTACTTTCAAAGTATTTCACTCAGCCCTCTTGAGGTTAAAATCTCAGCATATGCAGATGATATCCTGCTACATATATCACACCCCATCATCTCATTACCAGAAGCCTTTCATATCATCTCCCTTTTTGGTAAATACTCTAACTATAAACTAAACTTAGATAAGACCACCCTTATGCCTTTAAATCAGCATGTAAAACATGCACCAATGGGTATAAGATTGACCTCTAAGCTCACCTATCTTGGACTTACTCTTACACAAAGCCAGTCCTTGAAAAGGAAACTCAATCTGGATAACATAATTGCTACTATTTCATGAGACGTAGACAGATGGACCATACTTCCTCTGTCTTTACAAGCCCAAATAAGCATTATTAAAATGAATGTCCTTCCCCATATCCTCTGCATATGCTTAATCTATACATCCCATCCTCATGGTTTAAAAATCTCCATGCTCTTATATCTCATTTTTTTCTGGAAAAACAAATGTTCACATAGATCATATGTTAAATTAGGGAGCCCCAAAACAGTTGGGAGGACTCAAACTACCCAGTCTGTACTTGTATTACATAACTAGTCACATCTCAAAAAATGCCCTATGGATCTCAGCCCAGGTGCCTTTTAGTCCTTTAACATATGTACCTATATGGCTGTAGATCAAAAGGACCTTGATTGCATCATCAGGATCTTCTCTAGAATCCATCTACTTTATTTCTTCACAAAGACTACCCTTCAACTCAAAAGCACAGTGATAGGTACATATGTTAAGATACAGTCCCAGCTTTGTAGATCTATGAAGTACAGAAACACACAGGATATGTCTCAACCAATATATGGAACTCTTAACTTTAAACTTCAGGGTGTCACTATTTGTATTCCAGAGCTGATGGGGAAACACATTTCTGACTTTCTAGAGGAAGGAAGGTTACCTGAAAGCCCTACATTACTATGGTATTTCAGGCTTCCACAATCACAAATCTTTAAGATATATCAGATCTGCCACATGTTAATAAAGTGGTATGGAACAACAGATTGAGACATTAACCAAAGAGATGTTCTCTCCTCCATTCAATCCCTTGTGTGGACTCCCCATTTGGTTTCACAATTAGTGACTTTTCTCTTACCCTGTGTCTATCCTAATGTAACTGGAGAATCCCATTACTGGGACAAGGCATTGGCCGCTTTACCCCAAGGATGGGATCGCACCTGGCTTGATCTTCATCAATACCTTACTAATGATAGGTTACGCCTAACCCAGATTTATATTCTTCACAATATTTATTTTACCCCAGCACATCTACATAACATGATGAAACTCCCCACAGCAACATGTTCAAAATGTGCGTCTTCTGAGGGATCATTGCTTCATGTTCTGTGGGAGCGTAGCAAGATAGCCCGGCTATGAGAAAGAATAAAAAATGCAATTGACCACTTACTGGGGCTAACAGAATACTTTTCCCCTGAAATTTGAATTGTGGGATCCCTCTAATTAATTCCCACCTAGGAAAGAAGGTTCCATATTTCCTTAAATTTTTCTACGATTAAACGACTGGTCTTGCACCACTGGCTTGACCAGGAAGAACTCTCTTACTCGGAATGGTTAAATGAAATATTACACAGTTTGAGAATTGAGAAATATATAGCTAGCCTCAGAAATTGCCTTCAAACATTCAGCAAGAAATGGAGTACATTAGAGTCTCTGTTATTGCTGTAAATAACCCTTAATAGCAGATGTATGACATGCTTCACTCACACTGAATAGACTTTCTATCCAGTGTGCATCATATCCTCTACATGTCTATACTGAATATTGTAAACCCAGTATAAATACTTTCTTTACTCTTGGTATCTGAAGAGGAGGGGAGGAGGTTAAGGGGTGGGAGGATCAGGGGGGTACAAGTGCTTACCTGTTTACCTGTATCATGTGTATGGACATTCATTGATTATGCCTTGTGCTCTCTTGCATTGTATTACCTGTTTCGAGTGTACAAGCTAAAACTAATAAAGAAGATTACATTTCAGAACTTGATGATTACTATTCTTTTAGATTACATAGAAAAGGGAGGAGGGGTGGAGGACATTATTATATTCTAAATAGGATTTAGGTTTTCCTATGGTCATGTACACAGATTTTATTGATGTAATAGAATGTCAAATAACTTTTCATCATTTATCCCTGACAGTTGGGATCGTTTATGCTCCACCAAATACTGACGTACTAATATTTGAGGAAGTTGCCCAGACACTAGATATGTTTTCAGTAGGAAGCCAATTGTTAGTTGTAGGAGACTTTAATGTTTCTTGTACCCATAAAAGAGCTACAGTAAGAGCTTGTTGCAAAGCTTTACCCCCTAAATGTCACCCAGGTTGCAACCAATGAAACTAGGAAAACCTCACTCAATAGCCCTGGAAATATTCTGGATTTAGTGTTCAGCTCTCCTGAAATAAAAGTTACTAATGTAATACTAATGTAATCATAAATCAACCAATGTGGAAAAACCATAACTCCCTTGTATGTCATTTTGAATTCGGCACTACTAGACAAAGAAATCCATTTGATAATAAAGAAAATGTTAAAAAACAGTGTTCTTTTAAAAACTACAATAGGGACATTTTTCATTCAAAAATTCAAGCAGCAAGATGGGATAGGTTTCTTCTAATTCCAAATTTAGACTTAGCCACTGAATAATTTGAAAAGTTTTTTAGAAATTTGTAATGAGCTTGCCCCTTTTACTACTGTTATCCAGAGGAAAACTCATCTCCCCTCTATTACAGAAAATTAAAGAAAATAATCTGAGTTAAAAATAGAATTTGGAAAATTGCAAATAAAACCTTAGACCCAAACAACGGGGAAGGAATACAACACATGTACAAATAAATTAAGAATCTTAGTAAAGAGGGCTAAATAAGATTATTATAATAAAACAAATTATAGAAACAACTGATGCAATGAAATAGTGGTCCCTAATTAAAACTTTAGAATTGCCAGTTTCAAATTCCCCACCAATACAAATTGACAATAATGGAGTATTACAGGACCTAAAGACCTCTGCAAACATTTTAATTAACTATGTTGTGGGCCTTCCAGATATCAACATTCCACCCAGTAAGCAGAATCAAAACACTTTAGAAAATGGCAAAGTAGTTTCTAAACCAAACACACGCCCCAGATTTAGGTTTAAATTAATGTCAGTAAACCAGGTCTCCAGGGAAATCAAAAAACTTAAGATTAGAAAATCATTTGTATTGGATGGTATTGAGCTCAGAGTTTTAAAGGCCACAGTAGATTACATATCCCCAACATTAACCGACTTGTTCAACTGGAGTCTAAGGAAGGGTACATATCCCACAATGTGGAAAATAGCGAAAATAATGCCAATCCACAAAAGAGAGCCAACTACTGATCCATCAAATTATCACAATATTGTGTTGCTTTCATTAATCTCTAACATATTTGAAAGATTAGTCCAAAAGTAATAAATAGACTACTTGGAAAAAGATGAACTATTGTCTAAATTCCAATCTGGCTTCCAAAAGGGGTACTACTCGGACACGCACTCTCCACCTGGTCAATATAATTGCCTTTATCTATTGAGGGTGACCAGGTGATGGAGCAGTGTTTGTGGACTTATCAAAAGCCTTCAACACAATCAATCTATGTTGTCCAGTATGAAAGACTGTCATATATGCTTTCAGAAGAAGCTACAAAATGGTTTAAGGTTTATTTAAGTGACCAGAGGCAGTTCATTGCAATTGGTAACAAATACTCAAATATGCAACCTGTAGTAAGGGTGCTTCTTAAAGATCCATTTGGGACCAACATTATTTCTAGTTTATGTAAACCAATTAACTGGTATTATTGCAACTACAACAAGTCTTTATGCAGATGATACAGTAATGGTAGCTAGTGAAAATTTACAAAAAGAGTTCATGGATTTCAAGGTTTAACTTATGATGAAAGACTTAGATCTTTAAAACTAATGTCCCTTTAGACACATAGAAGAGATTTACTATTACTTTTTGACATCATTCATGACCACATATTTAATGGCTGAGCTGGGACTTAAATTTAAGGATACATCCCATTATACTAGAGGACATCCATTACAACTTATAGGTCAACATTTTAATCATAAAAATAGGAAATACTAATTTACTTTAAGACTGGTTAATCCCTGGAATAAACTGCCAGTCAAAGTAAGTGTTAGTAAATCGAAAACTGAATTCAAAAAACAACTGTATAACTATCTATTAACAGGGAATTCACTGCAATATTGCAATTATTAATTGACAGGAGCACTTATGGACATTTTTTGGCCTTCTCACACCTTAAATGTCCTTAGTATGATCCTTAGTGGCCCTTCCATAGATGATACGACTCAAAAACCACAATCTGATTTTTTCTACTTGTGTAAATGGTTTGAGGATTCTAGATTAGTCTTGAACAGTAAACAATCTTAAACTATGTTGTTGTACAAAATCTGTTCTAAAACTTCGGCTGTCCACCTCACTGTGGAAATTAGAACTCTGATGGGTGAAATCCTCAAACAGGTTGCTGAATATAAGTATTTGGGAGTATGGCTAAATCAGCACTTACATTTTGAATTGCACATTACAAAATTGTCTACAAACCTGCACAAAAGGTTGGGGGCCTTGAGAAGGTGAAGCCACTGTACTAATATGATAATGCATAAGAACATTGTAAATCAGTTATTTATACCAGTTATAGATTATGGAAGTCATATTTATAGTGTGGCAAGCAAAACCCACCTGAGTAAATTAGAAGTGTCATATATTAGAATGGCCCGTTTTGTTCTTAGATGTGATTACAATTCCCATCATTGTTTAATATACCAAGGACTAAATTGGCTCCCTTTGGAACAGAAAAGAAAACTAGTTTGGGCAAATCAAATGCATAAAATAACAAGAAATTCTCAACCTTGATATTTAACTGAGAAACTGAGCAAAGTGGAGCATAAATATTACCTAAGTAATACGTTTCCCAGGGAATTGAGCTTGCCTCAAACTAAAAAGAAATACAGAGAAATTACGTTTCATATATTGTTTTAACTACCTGGGCTAACATTAGTGATCAAGTTAAATCTGCAAAATCATTAAAGAGTTTTAACACTTACTTAAAGAAGGAATGATCCTGCAGATGCATGTGCAATGGTTTAAATCTTGCACATCTAGCTACACATTCTTTCAAATCTTGGCTATTTGTTTAATCTGTTGTATGCTTTTATGGTAAATGAGTGTTTATTATCTCAACTTTTACTAAATTAATTGTATATTAGGTTTTCCTTTCTTTGTCTGTACCTTAAAATTGAATACAGGACCACCCTGAAAATAGGACCTTGGTTCTAAGGTGTGACATGAAATGTAACAACTTTATTTTCCTTTATAAAATAAATATTTTTACTACTATAATGGAGCCCAGTTATAAGAACATTCTGTTTATAAGAACACTTTTGGATGTTCCAATTTTGCCCATCATTTTCAATGGCAGTAATGCCCATTTATAAAAACAATCAGCCCATTTACAGGAACATTTTTTCCTCCAGAGGTAGTGGTAGATGGTCATTATCACCTCTGAGTGTGTTAAGCCAGGGCTGATTCATCGTCTAGTCTCCTTTTTAACAGTCATTTAAGTAGCAAATTAATGTGTAAATGATCCCCATGAAGATGACAGCACATATTATTCATTCATAGTTAGGTGAGACATTGAATGAATTTTACAACAGTACATTCCACTGTTTGAGCAAGACCTCTTTTAGAAATATATATGTTATACTACTTTTAATAATGAGTTAGCTAAAACTAGTTGAGTTTCATCATGTTAACCATAGATTTTACATGGATTTTCACTGTTATCAATGGAGCCTTCTTATAAGAAAATCCAAATTATAAGAACATTTTTGCTTGGCATTTAGGGTGTGCTTATAACCGAGCTCCACTGTACTACATGTTTATAAGCAACTATGTTTTCTCAACCTTCATTATCTACTGTAAGTTCTGTTAGAATTGATTTCTCCTTTGTTTCACACTATGATTGTAACATTTTGCATTCTAACTCAGGTAAGGGGTCTAGGCAGATACTGACCCTTCAACTACATGTTGGAGGTTACACCTCTACAGATTATTTGGGTTTTTATGAGACAGAGCAATTTTCAACACAATACTAATGTTGTATATTTTCATTTTTCCATGCATTGGTTTATATGACTCTACATGCTGCTGTTTATGTTGACTTTATACACATGTGATGGCCTTACCTTTTTATAGGTACTGGACTTCAAGGCTATATGATAATGTGATAATGCCTATGTTCCAGTGTTGTACTGCACATGACATGAAAAGTTATTTCCTAAGGTTGGCACTATAGTTGGCATACTGTACTCTTTTGTGCCCAGCTGTTCTCTAGCAGATTTTGTTGTTAGTATTCTGTATGTGGTATCACCCTATACTCACTTTGTTCCCTATTGTAAGATTGTGTATGATCTAATTCTTGTTAACCTCCATGAGTTATGGCTACCTGTTTATATGTTTTACTTATGAAAACAATAATCAGATATTACAAACAAAGTCCCTTTCCTGCCTCTTGATTGTTATTACCTACCCTCCCTATTCCTAGTCTCTGCTTCTGGGTTTTTATGCCCTAGGTGCATGATTTTTGCACTTTTCGGCATTGAGCACCAGCTGCTATTCCCTGAACCACTCCTTGAGTTGCCCAACATCCCTGCATTCTCTTGACCATCTTCTGAGTACCCAACCTACAGAATTACAGAGTTCAGTGTTGTCTGCAAGAAGTCATATGGTACTTCATTTCCATTCCTTCTGCAATGTCACTCATAAAGACACTGAAGAGGACCAGGCCCAGTTCCTGATCCCTGCAGCTCCCCGCTAGTCACTCTCCCTTCATTAGAGTGTTTGTCATTTTCCACCACTCTCTGTCAAATATCCATTAACCAGTCACTTACCCTATTTACCACTTTGGGTCCCACCACTTGACTGCTTACTTTATCAGTCTCCTGTGTGGCACAGTGTTGAAGGTCTTGTTGAAGTTCAAATAGGTGACATCCACTCCCTTCCCCTGATTTGTTTCCCTGCTTATCCAGTCAAAGCAACCAATCAGATGCATCTGTCATGACATCTCCCACCATGAATCCATGCTGCTTTTGGTCTTGCAGTCAGTGAGATTCAAGATAGTCTACTAACCTCTCCTTTAACCAGGTTTCCATTAGCTTTCCCACCACTGATCTATTGTCCAGGGCTATTATTTAGCCAATAGGGTGCTGCACATTTTGATGCTTCTGGCAATCCATAAAGCTGGATGCCCTACGACAAGTAACTGACATAGTACCAAGGAACAATCTATTTTTTTTTTCCATTTTTGTTTTCCAAGCAATGGCTGAAGGAGCAGCTTGCCAAGTAAAATTGACAGACATAACTCATAACATGTGAAGGAGAGAATGAGATGCAATTTGAATCCAGGTGTTTATCCTCTGACCTGACATAGCACAGATGAATGGAGTACTGAGTCTCCAACCTCTCTTTTCCTCCCATTTCTGAGATAAAATGTGCATTTACATCCTGGATATATTCATGTTTATCCATCTATTAGACACTCAATTATGAAAACATTAACAAACATAAATACAGATGTTGACCTGTCCCAGCTTAAACAACCAATCTCCTTTCAACCAGGTCATGGATCATGGTGTTTCTTTGATTTTTGAATTCACCAAATGCAGTGAAGACTTCCATGAGGTACAACATTCCATTCTCCTTGAGGGTTCCTTGCAACAGAAATGTACAGAATGTGCTAAGTTTGTAGTTCAGTACAAGAGTATTAAGGCTGAGTGAAAAGTAACTACTACAAGTGGAATGCTGGAAAAAACTCAACCTCCATGAGTTTTGAAGGTTCACTCTAGCTAAAAGTCTGTTTAAAGACTGAGGGTATTCATTTTCTGGCAAGCAAGATGGCATTCTGTGGCAAAGAATGCTTGCATGATCAGATAAGGCTGCAGTTTTGTCAAAATGAAGGGGGCACTGGTTATGTCACTGGACATGCTGGCAGTAATAGAGATTTCAACAAAAGGATCAGCTGGCAGCCAGTGTAGAGTCACCAGTGGCAAGAGTTAAATGCATGGGTTAAGCTAGGGAAGGGCAAGAGAGTTGAGTAGCAAAAGAATAGCAGACCACCAGTTGGAGCAAGGAAGCCTACATGGACAGCAATTCTCACTTGAAAACAAATCCTATGGGAATCACACCCAGCAACATTCATTAACCTGAGCACCCAATGCACATGAATGTCCAAGACATAGAGGCACTCTCAAAAAGCAGATGGGGAAGAAAATGACTGGGGCAGTATAATGGAGGAAGTCCAGCTGTTCTCAAGGCATGGATCTGACAGGAAAAGAAGTGAGTGCTCATTTTTATGTTGGCTTGCTGCACCTGCACAAGCCAACATCTTGTGGTAGTGCAGATTTGGAGGCACGGTCACAGTTGGGTGAATGCAGGGCACGCATCAGTAGGTGCGTCCCTCATTCCCCAATCAGCCTGCATGCTGGCATCACACCATGCATACATAATGTGGTGAGCACATCTAAGGAAAGTTCCACTGCAATCTGAACAGAGCTCGTCAGATGCAATGGTCCTTTTCTTGCCATGCTCGCTGCTATTATGTGCATGGCAGGACACGGCCGTAGAACTGCTGACTTGAGGGGTGCCCAATCCCCCTGTCAGCTGCCCCTGCCCCCTGTCAATGTGCCAATGGGGGATCCCACTCCCCGTCGGCATAAAGCCCCTCCAATTGTGTAATGCCGAGGGGGTGCCCAATCCTCCTAGGCTGTTACCCTGCCCCTTTCCTTGTGTGCTGATGGGGGAGCCCACTCCCCATCGGCAGAAATAACCCCCCAATTGTTTAATGCCAAGGGGATGCCTAATCTCCCATCAGCTCTGCACCCCCCCTCCCTTCTTTGTGTGCCGACGGGGATGCCTAATCCCCGTCGGCATAAATTTGCCCCTCATGTTGTTTGCCAACGAGGGTGCCCAATCCTCCGCTGGCTACAGACCCTCCCAAAACAGTTAGGTGGCACGCTGAGCCCACCCCAGTGTGCCAAATCCCCAGGAAAGAGAAACTGTCCACGATGTTTTCTTTCCTTTTCTACCTGTAAAAGTAAAACGGTCCCTCATAGTCTCCGTGCCCCCTGCCCCCACCCACACCCACCCACTCGCACCCTGCTTCCCACACACCCCATACCTCATGCTTACCTCCGGAGCTTGGTGAGATGGTCATCGGTGGACCGGAGAACCGTCTGGACTCTTCAAAGCCGACCACAAACTGAGGAAATGCCGGTAAGCTGTATAATGGGGTAGATAGGGTTTTTTCAACTTTAGTACATATCTCAGGCATTTTTGTGAATTCTGGCCCAAAATTTTCAACATGGGGTTTTTGGGACCCCTTCTCATGAATTCTTGCACTGTCGTGGCATTATTCTGTCCCAAAAGGTGATTTTGTGGTCACTGTGCAGAATCACCTTTCAGGACCACGTAAGGAGATGATGCTGCCATTGTTCATGAGGGGGGCTCTCAAAATCCTATTGTTACAAATTTAATGGGAAAAATCAACACATGGCTGTTTTACCAGTGTGCATGCAACTCGCAATGCTGCCTTCGTAAGGATGTGAATTCAATATTTTGCACTAGATTCTCCAACATTGGCATTATACCACACCTTCTTGTGAACCATGCAGCTGTCATTTTCACATCCTGGCGAGAATGTGTTGTCACACTTCCGGTGCAGAATAGCGCAGTCATGGTGTGAAATCAGTGTTTGGGACATATTGCAAAAATGACAGTGATACTGTTCATGAACAGAGGTCCTAAAATGCCTGTGTTGAAAATTCGGTGACAATGCTCCATAAAATGACTGTTTTACGAGGTGCATAGCAATTGCGCAACGCACGCTTGTAACTTAACGCATTTGCAATAATCAGTGTGGGATGCTTTACTAAACCCTTCGGGCATTGCCCTCGGGGTTTATGTAGCATCCTACACCTCAGGTGTGTGTAAAATTCTCATTACACATACCACGCCTTGCATTATTCTATATGTAATATTTTTGGAAATAAGGACATGCTCCACACAATGCATGCAGCTGCTCCACTCTTGCAAAGGGGTGGACAGCTGCAGAGGCCCCCCATGCACAGGATGTGCACCTTTGGGGCACCCACAGCATCCAGAGCCAATGTTGTATGCTTACTCCATGCCCAAATCATGGTCACAGGACCCATCTCTGTGGCCGGCTGGGGGCAGGCAAGGGGAGAGACAACTGCATGATCCTGCACATTGCCAGGGAAGAAAGTGCAGCTGGCACAGAGGGCATCTACTTTGGGGCTGTTGTACCACCTATGTGTCCTTCTCTGACTATTTGTCCCATTCATACTGGGACAAGTATAGCCCATTCTCCACTGGCCCCCAGTCCTGAGTGAAGAGGTATGGGCTGGGGGTGTCACTGGCACTGGTCTGATATTATGTCACATTTCTGGCTTGTTTTGAAGGAGGAATAGCAGCCTCTGGTGGGCTGGCATGGGCTGCCATATCCTGTGGACCCCAACCCCTGGTGTCACCCACTGGTCCTGCACAGTAAGGCCAAAAGATCCCAAGGCACACCACAACACTTGTCAGTATCTGCAGGGTAGGGTGAGGTGAAATGGCGTGAGCGCTATGGCTGATGATCCAAAGGTGCATCCCAGAGCCTGTCAGTCTCTGAAGGGTGGGGGTGGGGTTGGCATCAGTTCAATACTTCACTGCCATTCCTATTATGCATCTCTCTAACTTCTGCACTACTAATGCCAATGCCAGCAAGACAACATTCGGCATTGGCAAATGCTTGTTTAAGGATTGTTACCATGAAGAACAAGGAGGATATTGTAGGGACAAGCATTTGCAATACGTCTATGTGGTCAAGCTCCAAAGAAAAAGTAGGGTGACACAATACTTACCCAGAAATAAACTCCAGGACTGCAGACAGCTTTGTATTGCTTAATTAGCAGGTACAGTGGCAATACATGTTTTGTGAAAGTCTAATTCCACAATTGGAATTATGGTGGTGTTAGCTTTTATGTGTCCATGAATTTTTAAGAACATTTTAGTCAATAATACAAAATTTCCTTTGTAAATATAAAATGTAACCAAATTTTGCTGGATTTGTTTGATTCCAGAACCCATTTACCCAGGCTTTTCATGACATATGTTCAGGTCTATACTTGCAAGAAACAGAATTAGAGTCACACATATCTACATTTTTTTTAAATCTTTTCATATAATTCCACAAATAATTAAATTATGAAATTGTGAACACCTGCAACTTACATAACACTAAATAAAATCTCTGCAGGCTTAACGGTTTCTGAGATTTTCACAAAAATATTAAAAATACACAAGTGCTAGTTACAAAAGGTTACACAAATGCAAATTGCTAACTCTAGAAGAAAGTAGCATGGCAAAAATGGAGGACAATTATTCACACAGCAGATAAGGAATGATAGTCCCATGTGTTGTTACAAATTCATGTATGTACAAAAAAAGTGGTTAGTTGATTGTACCTTTTTTGTTACCCAGCAATACGTAATGCCAAGTTGTTTAGTATGTTGTTGGAAGAAAATTATCTACTAAACTATGAAATAAAAAGAAAGAAGCTATAGTTTGTAAAACGTGTTTCTGTTCTTTCTGCAAGCTCACCTTATTCCCTGGAACTCTAATGAGCCAAACACAGTCTGAATTACTGGGATAATTGGAAGGGTAGTTTGCAGATGTCATGTTTCCTGATGGATCAGGTAGCATGTTGCTGCAGACACCTATAAGAGAACAAGTGAATCAAAAAAATGAAATAAGTGAAAAAATGATGATTTGTTAATGAAGTATCTAATAAAATACTGTTCTTAGAGAGCACATAAAATTTAACTATTTACATGATGAAGTTTAAGTACCTTCATATACCAAGAATATAGAAATTTGATTTAGTTTAAATAAAAAAATATCTTTATTGTTTGTCTAAACTGACTTGACAACATGTAAAAACTACATACAGAAGTATTTCTGAAAAAGGGACTACAACATAAAACAATTACAATAAATATAGTACTAATGAATACAAATATTGTCACACACTGTCAATTGGCTAACATCATTTTACATTAAAATTGCAGGTATTGCATTAAAATTGCAGGCTTGGGTGTGTCAGCATTGAGTTGGATACAAGCTTATTTAACGGGAAGATTACAGTATGTCAGGGTGGGAGGAGCTTGTTTGGCACCTGTTACTATGTGTAATGGGGTACCTCAGGGATCAGTGCTGGGCCCTCTGTTTTCTTACTATATATAAATGATTTACCAAATGTTTGTTCACCTGACACATGTGCCCAACTCTATGCTGATGACACAATACTATATACAAAAATGAAAATACTGATACAGCGCTATCCATTTTGCAAAAGATTTTTCAGATAGAAGTAATAAAATTGGAACTTCTCTAAATAAGCACAAAACACAATGGATGATTTTAGGAAAGAAAATGCAAAACAGTTAATTACAAAAGAAATAAGGTCATTAGCTGGGGTTATTCTTGAGCAAGTGAAGTCTTATAAATATTTAGGAATGGTACTGGACAATAATTTAACATTTGAGATACATATAACACCAATGTCAAATAAATTAAAGGGATTACTGAGTTTTTTTTTAACAGGAACAAATCCCTTCTTTGTCTAAAAGTTAGGAAGTTGTTGGTCACATCTATGTTTCTGACAATATTAGATTATGGAGATGTAGTTTATAACAATGCTAACAAAACTTTATTAGGTTCCTTGGGTGTGTTGTTTAATAGTGCTTTAAGATTCATAACACATTTGCCATATAGGACTCACCATTGTGTTTTGTACCAGAAATCAGATATATTTTCACTATTAGATAGGCATGATATGCACTGGGATTTGCTGGTTTATAGATTTGTGACCCAGTCTTTACCAGATTTTCTTTTGAAGACAGTGGCAATTATACAAAAACAAATGAATGGTCAAACATCATTGGATCGAATATGTTTTTATCTACCTCAGTGCAGAACTAGTTTTGGGAAGAAAACCTTGTTGAGTTTGATGCTAAAAACATGGGAAAGATTGTCAAAGCAAATGAATGTTACTGTATTAAAATATTTTGATCATTTTAGGTCATTTTTGAATACACTTTATGATACACATTGTAATTGTTTTGGATTAAATTTGTACTTTATCTACACTATCGTGACTATTTATGTGTCAAGATTTATATGAAATAACTGTGTATGTTTGTAAACCTGTGATTTGCATGTTATGGGATGGATTCAATTAGAAAAGAGATTTTTAACTCAATTTGATGTGCAATAAAGCTGAAAGTTGAAAGGTAGTCCATTGCCCCATTGGCATGGACAGAAAAACCACATTGCTTAGTAATACACCTCTGAGTAACTTTCAGATGCAAACACAGCCTTGACATTCATAAAGATGTATACACAGCCATCACATTCAAATAAAAATAGGCAAAATGTCTTAGAAAATTATTTTTACCAAGTATTTAACCCAGAAAAAGCTCCCAGTTATCTCTGCTCCTAGTGACTAAAAGTCAGTAGGCACCAAAAAAATGCAAATATCTCATGGATAGTGGAGGACTCCGGACCCACTTTTACTATTTTATTTACTATGCTGTGTCCTATGTCATGTCTCTTCTCCCTCCATGCTCTTATTCACACTCCCTCAACTGATAAGCACACTCTCAGCCCTGCGTAGACCACTCCACTCTACTGATTTTAGTGTACTAGCAAAGCTACTCAGGGTAAGCTGGTATGAATGCCCCATAGCTTTTTTTTTAATTAGTGTCTTTGAGTTGGGGGGCTTTTCCCCCTGCATTCCCTTGTTAAATAAAAAAAATGGGGGTGTGGGGGCCAGATCTCCTTGCTCAAATAAAATGATTAAAAAAAAGCAACACAGTTATACTAGTTAACTGCCAGCCAGTAGCACTCAGCTCTGTTGCTCAGTCATACAAGTGATGTAGCAGTAGTACAATATAGTGTAATGTATGCTGAATTCATGATGTACCACTATGCTACTTGTGTGTGTGCAGAATCCTCCCCCCCCCATGGCCAATATCTCAGGTGAGTCACATGGTTCCCAGTTGAAACAGAAAATTAACAGATGCTGTGACACAGCATGTAATGCAGAGAGTATACTGGAAATTCTACATCTAAAAGATTGAAGTCTTATCTGACTTGCAAAAGCACATATCACCTAAATCTATCTGGTTATTGAAATTAGAAGCTTTATAAATGCACATTAAGGACTATCACATCCAAACCCATCTTTATGGAATTACAGTTTGGCAGCTTTTATGATATCTAGTGATTATATGTGTTAGTGCATCATCTCATTTCTTTAATTCTCCTATCTTTGATGGCTGCAATGTAGTGTACAGTACTGCCCTGAAGTCCACTCTAAGGAGATTGGATTCACTCTTCAACTCCTTCTGTCACTTTGCTCTTGACACCCTCCTCATACCCACGACTGTGAGTTGCACCACCCTGTGTTCCCTTCACTTACCAACCGATGCCTCTCCCACATTGCAAAGTTCACCTCTAAATTCTGGTTCAACTCTCTCCTCTTACCCCTTCTTACTACAATGCAGTCGGTATGTTCTATTATCAAGTTGTAAATTTGCTACATTTTTGTGTGCTTTTTTAATATGTATCTTACACTTTATCTTTGGAATTCGAGTGGCTGTATATAATTTGCCTTGTCTGTATATTTAACTGTTACATGTCCTCAGGACCTCCTTGTGAGTTGCTTGCTCAGTGGAGTTATTCCTGCAATAAACTTCAATAACTTCAATTACCTCCCTTCTGCTCTGTCTATCCCCTCACCCCCCCCCCAAACACACTGCCTCAGATCCACTAACAGCAGAACCCTGGCCATCCCCCACAGACTCACCACAGCTTGCCAGGCCACTTTCTCTAATGCCTTCCTCAAACTCGGGAACTCATTACCACCACAAATCAGACACTCATCATCCCCCTCCTCTACCTCAACTGCCCTCACAAATTCCTCCAATTGCTCATACACCTGATGTGTGCAGCTCATTCCTGCTCTGCTACACCACCTGAACAGACTGCTGCACTGTCATGGCATGTTCTGCTCTACTTGCACTATTTTCCAACTGGCACTGAAGTATGGTTGTAATCCATACCAAAATGTTTAATGTCTGCTCAACTGTATGTTTCATATGTAGATAGTTCTTCTATACTTATTGCACATACATACTTATGCATGTATGTAGCACATCACTGTATGAATTGGTCGTACAGTCTCATTCGGTAACGTGAGTTACTCCTGTTTTGAATTTGTAATTTACTCTCATGTGAACAGTATCTCTTTATATGTATTCCCCTTACCCTTTCCCCCAGGATGCACTGTGAGACAATCATCTTGTTGTTCAGTGTGCCTTTCTGGTGAAACCTTTCCAATAAATCAATAAATAATTCTGATAGCAGAGAAAAGAAATTTTGATAGATGGCTCGATTTTCCAAGGGTGACACAAGGCTTGCATCAAGCCCTGCACCATAACAATTTTTTGGTGCAGCTTCACCAAACTCCTTTGATGCAACTGCACCCAGGAGGCAGTATAGCATAGTGGGTAAGGGCACTGAGTTGCAAACTAGGAGACCCGGCTTTGAATCCCATCAGCCCCCACTTGCATTCTGTGTGACCGTGAGCAAGTCACTTAACTTCCTTGTACTCCCAGGTTGCACCTGGAAACAAACTTTGGCTTAGTGTACCTTTCCTGTTAAACAATCCCCCCCCCCCCTTATTACTTCAAATGCAGTTGTAACAGTTTTTAAATGTTTGGCAGCTTGCGTCAAAGATTTGGTGCAAGCCCCATAAAAAGGGTTCCCAAAATGGCACAGTTTGATCAGGGAAAAACTGGTCTAACTTGCAGCTTTTGGCACTCAGGATTTAAAATTCTGATCACTAGTCACAATGCCACAGGCCCTATGCACCAAACAATCAGCCTGGGGCTTGTAGCATTCTTAGGGCTTTGAAAATCAAGTCCAGAGAGTTAAAACCTTGTTCATCTTCAGTACTCATCTATTTATCTAGAATGTATTGCACTGGAATATAATACTTTGCAAGAAAGTTTCCAAGATATTTTTTCCATATGCCATGATTCCAAGGGCATAGAACAACAACATGGTAAAAATGTTCAGTACAATCTAGATTACACTCATACATCTCCAATACAGAAATTTCTGAGTATTTCTTGAAACTTTTTTTCTAGAATTTTACTGGGCTGTAATTTAAAATGATAATGTAACATGATTCTCCTTTTAGAAGGGTCCTTCATCAAACTGAGGTGTGGTTTTAAATCATGTGATTTGGTATTGGTATTTTGCCAACAAGGAGAAGCATTTCAGTTTACTAATGTTTACCATTTTCAGTTGACGCGTACTATTGGAGAGAGTTTGTTTGATAACTTTGGAGCATGCACAATTCATATTATTTTTGATACTCCCATAATTCCAGAGGCAGCAATATCCAATAATAGATAACTCATGTTTGACAGCGTGTAAGTATGTGGAAGGCGGTTTCTATTGGAAAGATAATTTTTTTTCTTGCAAAGCCATATCATTCAGCCTTTTAGTTGATAAATTTGTAAGCTTAATCAAATAGGCATTTCCTGCAGCCATAACAAAAACATTTATAGGAAGTGCTCCTAACTCTTCCCTAACCAAACAAGAAAGAGCAGAATAGGAAAACCAAAGAATCTTTTTATAGATACTAATTACCACCTTCTCAATACTGTCTGTGATACAAGTACCACTTCCCCGTATTTTACTGGCATACAAAACATTACTGATAATTTTTTTAACAGGGCTTTTAACATTGGATACACAGTTGTTCCCTCTTATTATAGGGTTGAGTAGGCACTTTAACGTTAAACCCCATTATTTGCACTTTAATAACTTTGCAACCATTTAATGGATTTTTAAGAAAATTTGCATGTGCAGTATCAAGTGGTAGATATTTTGACATGCTAAGCTGTGTTCTTGCCAGATGTGTATATTCCTAGATGCAGATAGTTCAAAAACTTAATTTTGGGATATTTTTTACCATTGGTATTGCTGGATTTTCTGTCAGTTTGGCTAGTGTCTAGATGGATTGGAATTTTGTTCTGAAAGTATCTGAATAGAAAGGGCTGGAAAACAGATGTGCCTTTTGCTTGTTTGGTGAAAACATCTTAATCCTTTCCAAAGTTATTCAGTTTTGACATTTTGAATAATTGTTTTTGAGCATGCTCAGTAACCACTTGAAAATAACTGTATGAGAATTATTTTTCTTATTGATGTCATCCTTTTTCATAAAGGGGGAGTCTTTTTTCATTTGCTGTCATCTCATTTTCCATTTTTCCTTAAACACTCAATTTTGGACCTCCCCCAAAAAAATAACATTCTGTGGAGCAACCAAGAAATGTAGCTTGCTTATCAGGGTAAATTTAGCTGGACTCTGCACTTATCTATCCAAGAAATGCCCTTATTTATTTTTGTATATTATGTATTTTTTAATAATAATAATCTTTATATCACATGATACAAAAACTATTCTTTTTTTCATATCATGAGTCATGAAAAAAGATCCTATTTCATGATGGGAAAATGCTTTTATTGTTTGCGTCCATATTTTCCCTGGTGTCTGGTGGCAACACCCCCCCACCACCACCAATCAGCATCTGGTTGCTTTGTTTGACCCTGGCAAGTCACTTAAACTCCTTGTACTCCCAGGTCATACCTGCAAACAAGTTCTGGCTTACTGTGTCTTTTGTGATTACACTATTTCCCCTTTCACCTTTTCCCTGGTGTCTAGTGGTACTCCTACCCTCTGATTGCCATTCCCATATATATTTATTTTTTCAAGATGTCTAGTTGCACCCACCACCCTCCAATGTCTATCCCCATTGACAGTTTCAGTTCCTCTAGTGTTTAGTAGCACCCCCTCTCTCTGATCGCAGTCCCTTTAACTATTGTTTTCCCCTGGTATCTAGTGGCATCCCCCCACACTCCAATCATGGTTCTGATTTGAAATAAAGAAAACAGTCTCTCAAAGTTTTTTTCCTGTAATAAAAAAATGGCCCCTTCCCATCTGACCCCCCAACCCCACCTCCAACTCAGCACCTGCCACCCTACAGCCCCAACACCCCCACACACTCATTCTCCTGAACAGGGGACAAGCTGAAGATCCATTCTCCTATGAAAGACACATCTTGCTGCTGGAAAAACTGACTGCAATATGAGAAACTAAGGTAAGTGCAATTCAATGTATTTCAAAGGGAGTTTCAACTTTGATGCATAACTTAGCCATTGCTGCATATTTAACCCCACATTTTCAAAATGGCCTTTTTGGGACCCCATTTCATGAACAATGTCACTTGAATTACACAAATCTGGCCAGAAATGTGATTTCATAGTAACTTGGGGAAGTTACATTTCAGGTGGGATATGAAGTAGGGTCATAAGAAGACTATGCTGGAATTTTGAGGTCAAAAAATGTAAAAATGGCAAAGTTCTGTCTGCATTTTAGCATTTTGCTATGCTTCCTAGTAACTTTGATGATTTTAAATATTTTGACTGAACTTTTCAATGTACCCATCTTTTTCACCACCTCATGAACATGACAGCTGTCATTTTTAAGACCCTGCCCAAATTGTGATTGTGCACCTATGGCATGGAATGGCATTGCAGTGGCAATGAATAACATTTTGGCAGGGATTTCAACATTTCCATTGCTGAGTTCATAGGTAAGATAATAAGAAGGCTAGTGTGGCAGTTTTGTTCTTGTTTTAATAAAAATGCAAGCGCAGGGCTCTCAACAACACCATACTGTATATGTATGCATCGGTATGCTGACTGAACATTGATACCCGGACTGCGAAATCCCTCACGGCAACAATTTCAACAGGTTTTGAGAATTTTGCTGTGAGGGACCTGATGGTGAAATTTTGTCCTTTTGCTAACTTTCCCCCCCTTCAAAAACAATTCTGAGTCAGAGTTGGTTATTTTAAGGGGGGTGCATGGGAGGCACAGTGCCCTGATAGAAAAAACACAACATCCGACCAGCATCTAAGGAAGGATGGGAGGGGCTCTGTGCTCCCACAGACAAATGAGGATACAAGTCTGGTATCTCAGAAAATAAGGAAATTCTTTTTCAAAACTTCTTTTATGCACTAGTTAGGGTTGAAGTGACAAAAGTAGGGAAATGTGGCATTGGGGTTTCCAACTCTAACTCCCTAGCCACACCCTGCTGCCAGTAACAGGTGCGGGTGTTCCTTGAGGTTGTCAACACTAATGCTCACCTCATTCTCATACACTGCACTCATCTCAGCTTATTTAATCATGAAATTGGGTTATTGTTAGGGCTGACAACTCCAAGGCACATCCCATACCTGTTGTTTCCTTCAGGGTGGGGTTGGGGTGTTAGGGTTGGCAACCCTAATACCACATTTCCCTGCTTTTATCACTTCCAACCTAACTAGTTTTTGCAAAGAATTTAATATTAAATCTAAAAACAATGTTAACTAATTTTGTACTGTCCCTATTAAATTACTGATATGCATATTACAAGAAAAACTGTTCATGAATGTGACTCCAAGATACTGATATGACTTAACAGCCTCAATATATTTTGCTTGAGGCTGGCCCAGTGGCACTGAGGGTTGAGGGTGCTGGATGCCACACCTCCGCGCTACATCAGTGACCCGGGTTTAGGAGTGAGCTTGGGCTCAGGGGTCGGCAGGGAGGGTTAAAGATTGAGTGCCCTTGTGGTGCTTTCCTCCCTGGGGTGGGAGGGTGGGAGTAGTTCGGTGTGCCAGCCACCTCGGTGGAGATGGGGGCACTGCAGTAAGTCAGGCAGCACGTGAATAGCGTGGCCAATGCAGGCAGGGTTGCCATGCACCAGTGCATTGGGGCATGTGTCATGCATGGGGGGAAGCTCAAGATCTAGAAAAAAAACACCAGCTGGATAGGCAATGGCTCCACAGAGTCTGTCTGCCACATGTCCATAACTGGACCTCCACCCCTTGAACGTCCCACGGACCTATGGGCTGGGGTCCCATGGGAGAGCTAATGCCTTTGAGGAGGTTGGGGTCTCAGTTGGCAGTAGAATGGCAGGCGAGCTGGCAGCCAGAGTGAATTCCAGTCGGGTGGGGTTCCATTAAAGAGATTCAAAAAAATGTATATATATTTTGCTTGATATATGATTTAATATTGGTTTTTACAACTCATATAATTAGAACTTTCGATTTAGCAAGATTAATCAAAAGTTCACACCAGTCAAAATGTTTCACCAGTTTCTCCAATTTTTGTTTGTAAACTACCTTGGGAAAGTTAAACAAAGGAGAAAATCATGTCATCAGCATAAGCCAGGACCAGACTCTCCAAATGTGAAATCTTGGGTGAATGAATGTTTTCGTGATTTGAGATAAAATATCATAAAAATAAATATTTAAAAGGGAAAGCACATGGTCAGATCCTTGACTAATGGTGCAATTCTTTTCAGTTAAATGTCCTCTTCTGCTATATTTCACTTTAGCTCAAGTATACATATACAGATTCTTGATTATAAATATTGTATCAGGATCATTCTGATTATCCAGCATTTTGCCCGAGTTTATTTCTAACCAGAGTATTAAAGGCAGAACTGAAATCTATGAAAGTGGTAAACAGTTTATTTTACCTTATCCTAACATATTTCTTAACAAGATATACAAAAATGAAATGGTTGTCTAACGTACTCCTACCATCTGGAAAACTAACGTGTAGCTCAGAGAGTAGATTTTATCTGATGAGGTCTGTTTTTTAAGCATATTGAACAGATTGATACTCTATTCACTAAGACAGCATTCTAATAAACCTCCACCACAAATCTGGCAAGCTGTAGCTACAAAGAAGCTTGCAAGGATTAAACCCAATTATGCAGCATGTTGCAGCAGAGTTACTGCAGTAAACAATATAATTTCAATGGGAATTAGTCCCTTTTGTCATGCAGAAAACTGTGAAAGCGTGCTTCATCCTGGCAATGTCACAGTTCCCAAAGTGACAAAAGGAACTAATTCCCATTAAAATTACATTGTTTACTGCAGTAACCCTATGCAGCATGCAGTAAAATTGGGTTTAATCATAATGAGTTTCACAGTACAGTTGAGGGGAACAAAATTATGGCCATTTGATGAACAGATGATTTCCTGCTGTGGGCAATTCTAAATTCATCTTATTCACAGGTTTCCTGCCCAGTTTCAGGAATAGTTCCTGAAAAAAGTCAAAACAGGTGCAAATGGAAGAAGTAATAAAGAAACATGCTGTGGAAGCTTTCGGTGGAAAATGACCCCTAGGCCCATTGAGTTTGTCCATTCCTATCTACAGTACTGGTAAGTACTGTTAAATGAGAGAGCCATAGTGTCTCATCACTCTCCCATCCCCTTCCCTTTGTAGTGCTGTATTTACCAAACTCTTTTTTCTGTTACACTCTTGTTTGATCCCTCACTGATTTCACTCAGATGATTTCCTTGGACCAACATATTCTGCCCCACCAGAATGCTCTCTGTAAAAAAAAGTACTTCCAGGTATGTCTCTTAAATCTACCAGCTTTATGAACTTACCCCTGGTGTTTTTGTTCCCACTCAATCTGAGCAATGTCCAACTAGCCTGTTTATTTAATCTGTGGAGGTATTTGTATGTTTCAGCAAAGCCCACTCTTTTCATTCTTGCTCCAAAAATCTGCATGTTCAGATATACCAACCTTTATTTTTAGGTCAAGTTCTGCTGTCCTTGGAGCATCTAGATAAGGCTCCTCTGCTCTTCATCCACTCTCTCCCTATACGTCTTAAGATGTGGTTTCCAAAACTGCACACAGTACACCAGTTAAGGATGAACCAGTAAACTATGCAGTGGTAGCAGCACCTTCCTCCTCCTGCTGCAGATCTGCTTCCCTATTCACCCTAATGTCATATTTTCCCCCATCTCCCATCCTGTTGCATTGTGGTGATATTTTAAGACTATCAGAAATTTACTACCAAAGTCCTTTTCCTACACTAAGTAATCTGTTCCTCTATTACTGTACCTCACTGTTACTATATTGAGTTAATATAATTTCTCCTTATGTACAAAACTTTACACACAGATTTGGAATTAAAAATTAACTATAGTATGTATGAAAAGCTGAGCCCTCTCTTAGTCTCTTCCAAAAATTATGAATACAAATGTGCCAGCAGAAACAGATTAATGTCATATTTTGTCCACTGAGAATAATCCAATGTGGATTGTACTATTGCAAACAGTGGATGGATAGATTCAGACCAGTGAACATTGTAAGTTCCAATCAAACTTATTTATTTATTTATTTGAATTTTGTTGACCAGCTTGGCCAACTGAGACAACATCGTCCCTTTTCAGTGGTGACCTGAGGAACAAAATGTTCCAGTTATAATTGTTACACAGCTACTTAACACAATAAACATACAACACTGGAAGATGCATAGTATTAGGTACAGTGTAACTGAACAAAGTCAATAGAATAATATGTATCAAAATATATATCATATTGACATTTTTCATTCAACATATAGGTTCTTTCATGTTAACATCTAGTATTCATCATGTATGTTCGTCATGTTTGAGATAAACCATGGGGGGTGAGAGTTAGTAGAAGTAAGGGTGGAAGGGAGAGGGGTGTGTGAGAGACATAGTTAAGAGGTAGAGAAGGACAGGGGAGCTTTATGCTAACCAAATAGAAAAGAGGTTAAGAAGGCTGTGGAGCAATGGAGGGCTAGGAAGCTTGATGGACACAGTTACCAAGGCATATGGGAGGCTTCCTTCATTTTCTACGGATACCACTATATATAATTGCCAAATGTGTTTCATTGGCTATCCCCCAGCGTTATCAAGGGAAAGTGGTCCTGTAGGTACATAAATTAGCAAAAACTATGCAGCAGTAGCTACTTGTTGCACTGTTTTCAGGAAATGACATATTCCTTTACAATTAATACATATCAATGCTGCTATAGGGTGAGGCTGTATTAAAGATGCATTAGCAGTGTGTTACTCATAAAACATTTACAAACAAACTTTCTCAAGATATATACAGTATGATATGATGAATGTTAAATAACACTCAGTGAACTATATATATATATATATATATATATATATATATATATATATATATATATATATATATATATATATATATAAACTTCATTAATGCATTAGCTAGGGTTACAACAACAAAGTAGGAAATAATGCATTGGGGTTGAGACTCTAACCCTTCCACCCTAACACCCTACCACACCTCCAACCTCCATAGACCAACAGGTGACAGTGTGTGCCCAAGGGTTGTCAGGTCTCTCACCCTATTCCATGTGTAAGAAAGCTGACATGGTATATTATAGGGGAATGGGGTGAGAGTTTGCCTGACAACCCAAGGGCATAACCCATTGCCTGTTGGTCTGTGGAGGGTCGGGGTGGGGTCTTATGGTGGAATGGTTAGGGTCTCAACCCTAATGTGTTATTTCCCTACTTTTGTCACTGTAACCCTAACGGATACATTAATGAAGTTTTTTGCAATTTATTTCCTTACTTTTTGAGATAGTATAATACTTTATTTTTTTTACTGAAGGAAATCATGGTCCTTTGGACCCTGCACTCCCATTCCTCCATCCAGATAGTACAACAGTGTCCATATGTCACAGTGGGAATTGTTCCTCCATCCAGATAGTACAACAGTATCCATATAGAACAGCATCCATATGAGTAGCACATCATAACGGTGGTTCCTAAATAGTGACTCCTAAACAGTGATTCAGAAACAGCTACAGTCATAACGGTGACCCTGATTAAACAACGATTTGGAGTACATGGCTACTCCAAGGTGCTAACCTGCCCCTGTGTCCAGGTTCACCTCAGAGTAGTAATCCTAGAGATAGTGTGGGTTTGGGGGGGGACAGCCCCTGACTAGCACAAAAGGCATCCTGGTGGTTTATTTGTCAGTTTTGTGTGATTGTGTGCAATACACCGAAAAAGCATGTCACCGATCTTTCGGTACACCGTTATTGCATGCACTATTTAGGAGTTGCCGTTTAGGATGTAGCCAATATGTTTTCGCTGTTATGACATGGAGCTTCCATATGTGAAAAGTGGGAGGACCCTGCACTCCTATCCCTCCACAGATGCATATATGCATGCAGCTATGAAAAACAGAAGTCTCTGGCCCCTGCGCTGCCACAAATTAAGTTATGAGCAGGCACAGCAAAACTGCAACAAATAGTCATAACTGCCAGCTTAAATAATTTTTACCCCAAAATGTTCAACATAACCTTCTTATCACCTCACTGCATCTACCCGGTAAAGAAAATCTTCAAATCCCTGTCAGAATGTAATTATGTGTAACTGCGCCACAGGTGCAGAAAAACAATTTTTGGCAGGATTAGAAAAATTACACCTATACTATTCATGAGGTGGTGTGAAAAAATGGTTATGTTGAACATCTGGAGTAAAAACGTGAAACACTGGTAAAGTTGATAAACTGAGCAACATATGCTCATAACATCACTATTTTGTGGAAGTTTTTTATCAAATTTTCAACATGGCCATTTTGGATCACCACTCATGAATAGTGGCACTCTGATTTCATTAATCCATCATGAAAGTTAATTGCACACAGCGATCATTCTATTCTATGCCTCAGGTGTAAAACCACATTTTGGGCAGAATTTGAAAAATGCAGCTGACCTGTTCATGAAGAGGTGTGAAAAAATGGCAATGTTGAAAATTTGGAGTGAAAATATAAAAAACTGGTGAAATTACGATTGTGTGTAGAAACTGCACAGCCAATAGTAACGGGGCCTTTGTTTGTAGATTTTCCAGCAGAATTTCAACATTGGCTTTTTGGGACCTTCCCTCATGAACAGTGACATTCTGATTTTGTTAATCCATCCCACATGTTGTTGATAGGTGCACAGTGATTGTGCCATTCTGTGCCTCAGGTGAGAAACCACATTTTGGGCAGGATGTGAAAAATGACAGCTGTACTGTTCATGAGGAGGTGTGACAAAATGGCAGTGCTGAAAATTTGGAGTGAAAATATAAAACATTGGCGAAGTTACAAGCGTGCTTAGAAAGCTGACAACGCAGGCTCATATTATGCCCATGTCTGGGAATTATTTCACCAAATTTTCAACATGGGTTTTTAGGACCTCCTTTCATGAACAATGGCACTCTGATTTGTTAATCCATCCCAATAGTTGATTGCATACAGCGATTGCACCATTTTGTGCCTCAGGTGTAAAACCACGTTTTAGGGAGGATGTGAAAAATGACAGCTTTACTGTTCATAAGGAGGTGCGAAAAAATGGCAATGCTGAAAATTTGGAGAGAAAATATAAAAAAATTGGTGAAGTTACAAGCGTGCATAGAAACTGTGCAACACACACTCATAACACTGCCTTTTTTTGGCAATTTGGGCCACAAATTTTCAACATGAGTTTTTTGGAACCCCTCCTCATGAACAGTGGCATTACCATTTTGTTACTCAGTCCCTGAAGGTGATTCCAACACAGCAACCTAGAAATCATATTTGGGACAGAAACAAAATGACAGTGACAGTGTTCATGAGGTGGGGTTGCAAGAACCCCATGTTGAAAATTTAAGGCCAAAATTGCAGACAGTGCTTGAGATATCAACCTAAGTTGAAGGCCCCTCATTTGATTCCCATTATAGGTGGTTTCCATTTCCCTCAGTTCACAGCTCTGCTTTGAAGACTGCAAACATGTCCCAGTCAGAAGAAGAAGATGACAGCCTGTCTCTGGAGGTAAGTATAGGGGTAAGGAGGGGTAAGGGAGGTGGGTGCTAGTAGGAGGGTGGGAAGGGGAGACTGGAGAGATGATGGTGGAAGGTTTTATTTTTCATAGGTTAAAAAAAAAACTTTGCTGACAGTTTTGTGTTTTTACAGGTTGAAAAATAATTGTGGGCTCCCTGGGGTGGGCTCCCAGTGTGCCACACTAGTGGGGGGGATACAAGCTGACACAGGGATTGGGCACCCCAATGTCGGCAATTGGCTTTGGGGCTTTAGGAATCATCCATTACTGGAAGTGGGCATCCCAGTGTCCAGAGTTTTTTTGATCGGCTGGAGATGGGGGATATCATGTGGATTGTCCATAATTTGCAGCCAACATGCTGTAGTCTGGATCCAGGCCCTACACGCCTATTATTGGGGTGTATTGAGTTTATCGGCCCGATCCTTGCACAGATTGTTTGGTGCTCCTTAGACTTGGGAGAATTTCCTGGCTCCCTGAAGGAGGCAGTGGTGACACTGCTTCTTATTAAAGCTTCTCTGGACCTGAACAACTGTGCTAACTACAGACCTATTGCTAACCTTCCCTTTGTTGGGAAGGTGATCGAGAAAGTGGTTGCGCTGCAACTGGAGAATCATCTTACCATCCATGATATCTTCGATCCTCTCCAGTCAGGCTTCTGGAACAGACATAGTACCGAGACTGCTCTGGTTCGGGTGCTCAATGATCTCCTGATGGCGAGGGATCAGAAACGCCATTCTATCTTTGTACTTCTGGATCTCTCCTCAGTGTTTGACACTGTGGACCATGGGGTGCTGCTTGAGCACCTGAGGGTTATCTGTGACATGGCTGATCCAGTTCTCAGATGGTTTCATTCTTTCCTTGCTGGCAGGTCTCAGAGGGTGGTATCTGAGATTTTTTCCTCTGAACCATTCTCTCTGACATGTGGGGTCCCTCAGGGTTTGGTGCTGTCCCCCATGTTGTTCACAGTGTATCTGCTGCCCCTCAGAGACATTGCAAGATGATAAGGGCTGAGATTTCATTGCTATACTGATAATACCCAGCTCTATCTGTCTTTTGCACCCAACCAGGATAGTGTGGTCTCTTTGTTTAATAGCTGTCTGGCAGAGATCCATGACTGGATGAAGGCTAGCTGGTTGAAATTCAATTCCAGGAAGACTGAGGTGTTGGTAGTGGATCCGGGACACCGGATAGAGGCAGGTGGTGGGTTCACCATCTGGGCTTTGGCTTGATGGTGTACAACTGCCTGCCTCTGAATGGGTGCATGATCTGGGGGTGGTTCTTGATGATGGGCTAACACTGCATGCGCAGGTGTCGGCAGTCGTCAAGTCCTCCATTTACCATCTTAGGAACATCACCAGAATTAAGCACCTGGTTCTGTCCGATGATTTCCCACAATGATCCATGCCATTGCGACCTCACACCTTGATTACTGTAATTCCCTTTACCTGAGGCTTCCAGGGGTTGGTATCTGCTGCTTGCAGCTGGTGCAGAATGCAGCAGCTCAGTTGTTGGCTGGGTTGTTGCATTCTAGTCACATTACTCCCGTGCTGCGTGTTCTGCACTGGCTGGCTATACAGTGGCTGATCACCTTTAAGGTCAGTTTGCTGACCTATAAAGCCCTGCATGGACAGGGACTGAGTTATCTGCAAGAGCTCCTGGTTCGCTACAGCCCTGGCCATCCTCTCCACTCATCTGACGAGGGGTTGTTAGAGGTTCCCAGGGTGTGTTTAAAAACATCTGGAGCCCGGGCATTTATGTTTGTGGCACCATCCCTGTGGAACTCTCTACCTCATCAGATTAGAGAGTGCAGGGCCATGGAGAGCTTTAAAACCAGCCTGAAAACACATCTCTTCCAACAGGCTTCTAAGAACTGATATTTATGATTGGGGTTGTTTTTATTTGAAGTTGAAATTGTGTGAGATTTTTAAATTATTTGTGATGCGCTTTTTGTGCAGTGCTTTGAAACTGTAAATGTGCTATATAAATAAATATTATCATTATTATTATTACCTGTCTTTTGCACCTGACCAGGATAGTGCACTCTCAATTGTTAATAACTGCCTCCCTGAAATCCAGGATTGGATGAATTCCAGCTGGTTGCAGTTGAACTCGGGGAAGACTGGGGTGATGGTAGTGGATCTGGGTCACTGGATAGGGGGGTCGGGGGCTGGTCAGCCCACAGGGCTTTTCCTGGGGGCTCCCAGCTCCTTACCTCTGAACTGGTGCGGGACCTAGGGGTGATGCTTGATGTTGGGTTGACACTGCGATCCCAGGTGTCGGCAGTCATCAAGTCATCCTTTTACCATCTGAGAAAGATTGCTAGCATCAAGCATCTTGTTCTGTCTGGTAACCTGCCTACACTGATCCATGTCTTTGTGACCTCACTCCATGATTACTGCAAACTCTCTTTACTTTGGGCTACTAGGGGTTGATATCCACTGCCTGGAGCTGGTGCAGAACACTGCAGCTGGGTTGTTAAGGGAG
This sequence comes from Neoceratodus forsteri, assembly GCA_016271365.2. Lineage (NCBI taxonomy): Eukaryota > Metazoa > Chordata > Ceratodontiformes > Ceratodontidae > Neoceratodus > Neoceratodus forsteri. The sequence continues at coordinate 1,047,472,173 of CM028133.1, read as the reverse complement.
ACTTCCCATTCCTGCCACATTACACTAGTGCTGTGCGGACTTCACTGGCTGCTGATTCAGTGGTGGATCACCTTCAAAGTCAGATTACTGATGTATAAAGCCCTACATGGACTTTGCCACTTGAAAGAGCTCCTGTCCCCTTACTGCCCTGACCGACTGCTCATGTCGGCTGATAAGGGATTGCTAGAGATTCCAAGGGTATTTTTAAAATCTTCAGAGGCCCATGCATTTATGTATGTGGCCCCAGCCCTTTGGGATTCTCTACCATGTCAGCTTCAGGAGTGCGTGATCATGGGGGCTTTAAACAGGCACTGAAGACATATGTATGGATCCAAGCATATCCTAATTATTAATGTTGACTATTGGATTTTATTGAATATTTTATATAAAGCTGTTTTATATTTTGTTTTAATTTACTGTGATGTACTTTGATAATTTAGAAAGGTGCAAAACAAATAAAGATATTATTATTATTATTATTATTATTATTATTATTATTTGGTCGGATCCCGAAAAGGCCATGTTGAAAATTGTGTGACTAAAATCCTGAAAATGCCTAAGTTATGTGCGTCCGGTAAATTGTGGCACCTGCAGCACCTTTTGGTGCCCATATCTTGAAAATGATTCCAGATACGGCTTTTTTCACTCTCCACAGCTAAGCACCCATGGAGGTTTCAAAGTCATGGTCACAACTGAGTGGAATGTTTTCCATAGTTGCTACAGTTACTGAGATATTACCAAATTAGTGTTACAAGGGTTACTTTTCATGACTATTGGGCTGTGGTATGTCCGTACTTATGTGTAAGTGGGAGTGCCAGGCCCTCTGTGCCCTGCGCTCCCACTTATGCATATCATTATGCAATAATGTGTAGCATGAGGGAAGGGCAGGGCCCAGAGTGCCCATGCTCCCACAACCACATGCCAGTTGTATTACACTTTCTCAAAAAGAAGGGAAATTCATTGTAAAAAAACTTTGTTAATGCATCAATTAGGGTTGAAAATTAAAGCATCAAAAGTTGGGAAATTCAACGTTAGGGTTACCAACCCTACCACCCCACCACCAACCCCTCCACACGCCAACAGGCAGCGGGGTGTGCCTTGGGGTCATTGGGCCTAACTCTCACCCTATTCCATGTGTGAACAAGATGAGATGGTACAGTATAGCAGGATGGGATGAGAGTTAGGCCTACAGACCCTAAGGCACATCTGATCTGTTGGTGTGTGGAAGAGCAAGGCAGTGGGACTGGGGTGGTAGGGTTGGTAACCCTAAGGTCAAATTTCCCAGCTTTTATTGCTTTATTTTTCAACCCTAACTGATGCATTAAAAACGTTTTTTGCAATGAATATATACAGAGTAAATATATATAGATATATAATATATGACAAAGAACCTCAGTGTGGAAGCACTGAGGAAAGGGTTACAAAGGGCATTGGCAATAAAGCCAAGTTTCAAAGAACTACAAAATTACACATACTACCATAATGTAAAGAATCATGGGATGTATATGCAAATCACCATGTTATTTTAGGCTGGTTCAGCTTTAAAAGGACACTGTCAGCTTTCCTTCAAAGTTTTGGAGCCCATCTCAACAGTGTGTCTCTAGGCACACTCGTGTCCCACAATGACTCTGTAATACTCATGTACATCTAAAAGGTAATCATTTTTTCCTGTTTTTCTATTATTTACAAGAGTAGCAGCTGGAGCGGTCCGCGTTTAAATCATCTGCCAACCGGACATGTACTAGCGCCGAGAACGCACGTCTATCAGGGAGCACAGTCCTGAAGTGCAATTTTTACCATGCACATGTTAAAAAACATTTTGTCTATTAGATTCCCTTATTGTAAATCCTCGTTGCTGCCTTTCTTAAAAAAATGAGAACTGAGAGTGCTGCTATATACATTTTAAAATCGGACCCGAAATTCTGCAGATGCACATGATAATTCTGAGCAAAAGATCCCACGCCGGCAGAGCAGTGCTATGCTTGTGTACATGCGGATTTAGAATCCATTTTAAAATGTATATAGCAGCACTCTCAGTTCTCATTTTTTTTAAGAAAGGCAGCAACAAGGATTTACAATAAGCGACTCTGATAGACAAAATGTTTTTTAACATGTGCATTGTGAAAATTGCACTTCAGGACTGTGCACCCTGACAGACATGCATTCTCAGCGCTAGTACATGTCTGGTGGGTGGGTGATTTAAACACAGACTGCTCCAGCTGCTACTTTTGTAAAAAATAGAAAACAGGTAAAAATGATTACCTATTAGATGTACACGAGTTTTATAGAGTTGCCAAGAGACACACTGTTGAGATGGGCTCCATAACTTTGAAGGAAAGTTGACAGTGTCCCTTTAAGCAAGAATGCATGGTGCCAAAAGGCCTCTCACACAATTTGCAAAGGGTGCAAACAGAAAGAAACACTATATAGATATATATATAAATATATATACAGTATATGTACTGTGTATACAATAAAGGAATATGTAGTTGCCTGTGAACAGTGCAACACAGCTGCTAACAAGTACATTTTGCTAATTTCTGTACCTACAGCACCAGTTTCCCCTCATAAAGTTGGAGATAACCATGGAAATACCACTGGGAATTATTTATAGTGGCCGCAGCTGAAAAGAAAGTAAATAAAGTTATTACATTTTAACTGCCATATTTTTGACCACCCCTTCAATCTACCCTTATCCTCTTTCATATGTTAGACACCATCATTACCATCGAGCCAGCCACAGAACTAAGTATCATCTGCATGATGGTATGCATTGCCTTGAATCTATACTCCTATGTCACAGTTAAAAATTTTGAGAAGGACAAGATTAATGGCCAATCCATGTGGTCACCACACTAGTTACCCTTCCACTGCAAGCTCCCTATTTATTACCACACACTTGGTCCTGTTACTTAATCCAGTTATACCCTCCTAGTATTTTTGTTTCCAGCTACTAGGTGGTAAATATTCAATTAAAGTTTATAGTGTATGGTGAAGCGTAGTCCATGCACTGTAAAAAGTAATTCTGCTGAACTAGTGAGGCTTGTACTGACGCAGAATGACGTTTTGTTTTGCTGTAGTAGTGACATCAGCTGACAATGCTCCTGAGCCATAAGTCAATCATGCTATTACAGCTGGCATTCTAGTAAAGCCAGCCTTTAGTAGTGCTTTTACAACAAATACAAAAAAAAAAAAGTCGGTGACAGTGGAAGTGGACATGGTAGGACAGAGGGCAGCTGCAATGCCATGTGATAGGGCATTTGTTGTTTGGGGGAAGAGATGAGAGGGCGCAGTTAATAGAGCAGAAGGCAGAGAAGACTGGAACCCATCTAATGACAGTTAGTGAGTGAGATCAGTATGAGTACGATGTTTATCTCTGATGCAAAAAAAGTTGTGTTGGATGGTTCTTTCACTATACACTACAAAGTAGTGATGAGAGCCCAAATACACAACTAGGCTATTGTTCCTTGTTGTGGTTACCATGATGATGGATGGACTTCTCGAGGTTCACTCCCAAGGTCCTGGTTGTCATGGTAACTACTCAGTGGAAGAATACTCTTGTTGTGTTTGGGCTCACATATACTGTTCTATATTTACTGAAATCAAGGTACAGCATGTCTGCTTCCTGTCCCTTGTCCATTGCTTGTGCTGGCCAATTGAAGAAATAGACCCAGCTTTTTCTTACACAATCCCCCTTGCTGTGTAAGCACATGCTGTCTTTTGTCTTGCTGTCCATTTGTCTCCAAGAAACTTACGATCCTTTTCCTTCTAATGGTCTCTAGCAACTTAATGACAAGAAATGTTAGGCTGATAGATCTATTGTTCCCTGGATCATCCCTGCTCTCACTGTTGTGCAGGGTAACTACTTTCACTCCCCTCCATTGCTTGGGTACTATCCCTATCTCCAGGGAGCCATTGGATGGCTTGAATAGCTAAGCTAATGATTCAGCTAGGAGCTTTCTCATCTCTTTAAAAAGGCCATGACATTATGCACTTTGTGTGCTTATGTCCTCTAGTACATTTTAAGTGGACTAGGATCAAAATTGACTCCTCTCCATGCCCTTCTGGCACAGTCAGGCATCATCTCCTTGTACTCTTAACGTGATAACCAAGTAGAACTATCTGTTCAGAATGACCACCTTACTGATTAGAATTGGTCAAACATCTTAAACATTAAGAATATATTTTTAAATCCTATTTTTAGTGCAGAGATTTTCAGTGGTGGTTGTACCTTATTTCTAGACACTGTCAGTTGCAATCCAGTCACTGGACTTCTTCATGAGAATTGTATAGATACAAAAATAAGGCAAATAAAGTGGGCCTTGAGTAGGGAAATATAAAAGTAGAGAAACTCAATCTATAAAAGAAAAAAAGCTCCTTGAAATTAAAGCCACTCAACGTAGCGAGACAGTATGAAGAATTTAGAAAACAAATCCATATGACTATACTTACTGCACTTGTACAGTGTGTTAATTTTGATGACATCTAGATGACTCAATCCATATCTCTGACCAATGGGCACATTCCGATTTGGGATTGGTATTATGTTTGGCAGAGAAGTGTTAATCGCAAAAGCAAAGCTGTCATGAAAAAAAATATATATATGTATCTGTTATTCCTGCTGATTGTACAGTCATTGCAATAGAACTATAAACAAGATTTACTACAAACATATAGTAGAAACAGACATTTACAGAAAGAAAAAGAACTGTGGTTCACTTAGTCTGTTTGAGGACCCCAGCTAATAGAAATGGCATATCCATCTAGATGAAACAACCTGAGGATTCTGCCATTAGAGATGTATGGTCATTCCCCATGCCCCTTTTCTGCCATTACTAACTGACCTATGAATCTGTCCAATTCAGACAGAAATCCAGCTACATTTATAGCACAGACCCTACAGCTAGGCAAATTGTTTCATTTGGTCACCAGCTGCTTTGTGTAGATGTATTTCTTAAAGTTCCTCCTGAAACTACACCCCCACCAACTTGAAGTTATGCCCATTGTCATATGAGTTATTGTCTTGTGTGAACAGCTCACAAGACTCCACCCTGTTGACCCCATGAAGAATCATGAATGTTTCTGTCATATTCCCTCATATTGCAACCTTCTCTCACTGAATTTTCCTGCTGGTTCTGTATCATTTTAGTCTCCCTACTTTGGACTGCTCCAACCTGTCATGGTCCTGCTTCAAATGTGGGCTTCGGAACTGCAAATAGTTTTTCAGGTGTGGCCAAACTATGGATCTGAACAGTAGAAAGATCCCCTCCTTTCTTCTTCTAGAGAAAAACCCTTCCTATACATCCTATTATTTTGCAATCTTTCCAAAAACAAACAAACAAAAAAACATTGAAAAGAGGGTTTTAGGGTATTACTAATGATGTCCACCAAAACCCTTATATCCTTAATTTGACCAACCCTCCCTTCATCTATCTTTGAGGCTGTCTTATGATTATTTTACACTATATGCATTAGCATGCACTTCTTAGCATCAATCATCTATTGTCAGATGCCTGATGATATATTTTTTTTCTTTTTACATCATTTTTCATATTAGTAATCCCTTCTCTGGTATCCACCCTGTCACCAAACTTGGCATCTGCAAAGATGTACACCTTTCCCTTTACTTCGTGCCCTATATCACCAATGTAGATATTGAATAGTGTGGATCCCAGTTACGACCTCTGTTGTGCCAACTAGTGATGTTCATGATTTGCCTAACCACTTATCTAGGTATTTCACAATCACAAGATCTCATACCTTATTGATTAGGTTCTCCCCAAATGGTGCAGAACCAAATGCCTTGCTGAAATCCAGGTAAAGTATATCAATTAACAAATACTGTAAAAGTAGCATCAACACAATACACTCAATGGAAATATGCAAATTACTCACAGAATCACTATTACTTGATATATTTATTGTAAAAACAAAAGTGAAAATGGTGACTCTCAGAGTAGACACCTTGCAGACACACCATTGATAAAAGCTAGTCCTTCATCCAGTTTTGTACATTCAGTGTCATCAAGGAGTACAGCCATGAAAATGGAAGTTGCTACTAATAACAGCACCATCTAAAGTGACAGTAGAACAAGCTAGTGCAAAATAGAAACAAAAACAGTAGAAACTATGCAGAATTAACCATTAAGTACTGTATATACTTGTGGATAAGCCGATGCACGTATAAGCCTACCCCCCCAAAAAAGTGCCTCCTAATTTGGAAAAATACCAAGACCCACATATAAGCCAAGATTACTTTATTGAATGAAAGAACAAATTGCAGTAACGATTGTGCAACATCATACAGTATATTTTGGGTGTGCAGTTAATTAAGGTGTGGGAAAATAAAAGCAACAACAATACGGTAGTTCACATAACAGCGACCGCTACTATTCAGTCATCATCCTCTTCTTCTTTGAGTGTCACTGACTCGCTATCAGAAATGCCCAATACATGCATATTTGCTGCCAGGTATTCCTCACTGACCATGTCTGAGCTCATAACATCCTCATCCTCTTCCTCGTCTGCTGCTCTATATGTCTCCTCGTCATCCTCCTCATATAGTGCATCATTCTTTGTGCCATCCATTTTGTTGCTGATCCCACATTTAAGAAATGACTTCACTACCCTTTCTTCTGGGATCAAATCCTAAGCCTCCACAATCCATTTGCAGACAACTTCCAGGTCTGGCTTCTTTAAATTGCCTGCTTTTGTCACCCCTTCTGGCACCAGTACACATCCAGTTGGTCCACTTCCTTCTAACCCAATCCTTGAACGGTACGTTGAAACACATGTTCAGTGGTTGCAGGATAGATGTAAGACCACCCTTTATGACACACAGATCTGTTTTTATTTATTTATTTTTTGCTCCCCCAGCTCTGGGTCAGCTTCTCCTTCAGGGCTTCCTATGCCCTCCATGCCACGCTGCCTCAGTACAGCCACCTCTTCACCCTATATTGCAGCCCCCCTGGGTAACCCCTGAATGTAACCCTTCACCAGATGGGTCCCCCTCCTCTGAGAGGTAAGGCACCGGGAGAGCAGCCAGTGCCATACATGCCCCAGGTGCTGCTAGGATGGTTTGTGCACTGCCCAAGGTCTCGCGGCAGCGGGAGCTGGCGACCGTCATCTGGTCAGCCTCGGGGCTCTTTCCTGATTGCTCCCCAGGGATGTGGCATGCCACTAACATCAGGCTTATGCCAACGTTCACCACACCCAATTGATTTGTGGGACCCCATGCATTGCCAAGCCCCCAGCCTCCACCAGGGGTCAGCAATCTCCAGGTTGTGTCCCTACCTTCCCCCCAAGAGAAGGCGAGCAGTCATCAGATGCTTCAGCCTTCTCTCCCCGGCTGGCCCTCCAGCACCCGAGTCCATTCCTGAACCCGGGTCACTGCCATCACAAGCAGAAATCCAACCGCTGCACTGATGGGCCAGCTTCTGTTTTTATTTTTTTTTGTATTTTTCTTCACAGGATCAGTCAGATGTGCCCTAAACATGTGCCATACCAGAAGTGAGCACTTCGAATGCAGAGCTACCGGTCTTGTGTGCCAACCTTTCTGCAGCCACAGCTGAACAAGGGACTCATCCATCCAACCCTTTGGATGTGGACATACGAGCAGACCAGAGGGGAAAGTTATTTTTTTGGTAGGCTCTTCCACTTGAACACCACCATAGGTTTTAACTTTGTTCTGTCTGCCAGACAGGATAGAACAACCATAAAGTGTGTCTTTTCATGGCCAGTGGTATGTTTCAGAACAGCCTTGCTACTGAGTGGGTTGACTGTGCAGTTGGATAGCAAATCAAAGGTCATGGGCGTTTCATCCATGTTACCAAACTGAGTTCATAGTAGTGCTGGGTTCTCATCTTTAAAACAAATTTCTGAAAGCTATCCACCTTTGATTCCAGATCTGGTGGAAGCATTTGTAATATTTTGTCCGCTGCCGCAGTGTCAGTCCATGGCACTCCACGAACCTTGAACACCAGCCGGCAGATGCTAGAAAGGAATCCGCACCTGAACAGCAATACTTTGGATCCTATGCCATGTGCATTGCCATCATACATATTGCAAACCAAGTTACAATGTAACCATTCTCGAGGCAATTTAATACCCAGTTCAGCTCATCCTCCAACAAGATAAAGGCTGCTCGGTCTCCACAGCATGCTCGTTTGGCTTTGGACATTTCGCTCAATGTCTGCTTTTGCTTTCTCCATTCCCTCACTTGCTTTTCATTCGTAACATATTGCCGAGTGGCAACAGAATTATTTGTTGCCTTGGCACATTCAATAACATGCAGCTCGAATGCTGCTTCGTACGAGCTCCGTTTATGTTTAACAATAATTTTCACCAAAACAGTAAGTAATACAACAATACCTAGCTTTTATAGTGCAAAACAGGGTGAAATGGGTATTATAGTACAGAACTGGGCAGAATAGGACTTTTCAGAAACCAACACGGAGTTGCTCGCTAATTGATTACCATAACTGGCACAACCCACATATAATCCAAGATACCAAAAATGCTGGTCGTGTTTTTGTACAAAAACCTCGGCTTATACATGAGTATATATGGTACATCAATGTACAAGTTCATCATACAGTAATGTTTCATAATATCATTTCATCTTTTTCATCAAGAAGTTATTTTCTAAGAACAGGTGTTTTTTCCTGATAAACAATTTATAATCGTCTCCTAATTATGATAGACAAGCATTAGAGAAATCAAACTGGGGAGTCTAAGGGTAATATCCTTTCCATCATGATTAACATTTTGGAGAGTGCCATTAAATCAATTAACCCCAGACAAGCATTTAATTTAAGCCAACTATATACTTTAAATATGTTGTTATATGCATGTGTCCATTTCCATGGAAGTACTCTCTAATGATGTGCTGATGGTAAAAGGTGTGCCGTTGTGAGGGAGCCGTGATTATGATGCCATCATGAGGTTGCCAAAACAAGGTTGTGAGTTACAGTGGCGTGCTTGATTTCACAGCTTCCCAAACTCAGATCATTTTCAATGTCCACACCATTCTCCTGCCTTTCATAGCATGCCTGCCCTGAGTTGGTTATATTTATTTTGGGGGTGGGTGGGTGAAAGGCCCTCTGAAGCAAGTTTTCCACAGGACAGTCCTTGGGCATTGTATGTTTAGGTGGTGCAATGTCAACTCATGATTGTGATAGGTGACATAGTGCTTGCACCCTCATGTACATTACACAGATCTCCCATGCACTGGCATGGGAGGGACAAGGTGCATAACTGTTCAGAAGACTAGCTTGTATCACCTGTGTCTCTGCAAGGGACCTGTTCTGTGAGCCACCATTTTCACACCATATGGCCCAATTTAAATATATCAAGTAATACTGATGCTGTGAGTGACTTGCTTATTTTAATTTTGTTTGTTGTGGCAGTGCAGCTTTACAGTATTTGTTCTAGCAGTAAGCAAGGACACCATAGAGTGGAATGTGATTTTGGTTAAAGGATATCAATTACCTGACATATGTCTGCAGATATCACTACAGAACTGAAGAAAGCTAACCAGTTTGATTGGCATGACATATTGTGTCACTCATAAATCCATGTCTCTTTTGTCTTGTACCTGTTACTGTACAAAAGCAAGGCAGACTCAAAACTCCTTTTTTTTAATTAAAAGTTTATTAAAGGTTTTACAAATATCCAGGAGACATGAACATTGGTAACAGAGAAGTAATACAATATTAAATTGCCAGTTCCACCTCCCCCCCGCACCTCCCTACCTCTCCCAGACTCAAAACTCTTTTCAGTTAAATAATATTTTTTTAGTTTTGTGTGGTCTGCTGTACTGTATCACCAAATCATGAACCTAGGGTGACCTTTTGTGGCCCTGGGCCACTTTATCAAGCTTAGTGGTGGTTAACTCAGTTTGCATTTATGCACTTGTGTGATCTATGGGGTAATGTTATCCTTTTCCTGTTGCTTCTTATAAGGCTTGCATAGCTACATCGCTATGTCCTTCCTTACTGTATTTGTGGACTTTTCATTGATGGCCTGCTCACTACTCTGCCTGTTGTAGAGTCATCTTGTAACACCTGTGTTTTTAGAAACTCTACTATATGTTCTGTAATTATTGTCTCCAGGAGATTACCCACTAAAGAGTTTGTGTTAATTGGCCTGTCATTTCTTCCTTATTCCCTGTCTTTGTTTTTGTGCAGCAATATAGATCTGTCAACATCCAGGCTGCCAGCATTAGCCCTATTTCTAGATAGCCGTTGAAAAGTCTGCTGATTGTTCCCCAAGGCCATCCCATTTGCCCTTAGGATCCTGGAGGGAATACCAGTAGGGTCTGGTAATTTGTTTACCTTCAAACCTTGTAGACTCTCGAGAACCCTGTCTGCTGCAATGTCTCCGACCTCTTGATTGCCCTTAAACCCTTAATCTGCACCCTACTGCAAAAAAAGCTTATTTATTTATTTAGTTATTGAATTTTGTTGACCCGGTAGGCCCACTAAGACTAGAAGTCCCTTTTTCAGGGGCGACCCGGTGGGGATACAGATGGTAACCAACTGAAATTGAACCAGATTAAGCTGTTGGTTATATCTTTGTGAATGCTTTATCATTTGCCTTAACCCCTTTCACAGTCTTCAGTTCCATGTTTGCTATGACTTCCCTGATCTTATTCTTTGCAATGTTAAAGTTTGACTACATATTCCTTATTGCTCTTTTGCGTCTTATTTTTATTCTTTTTATAAATGTGTTTTGTTATCTCTGACACACTCTCATATCTCCTACTGGGTAACAATAACCTTCTATGTTGTTTTTCATTCCTTGCTAACATACATAGTTCCCGGTTGTCACTAGCCAGATGGCTTCACCTCTCCCGTGCTGCTACCTGATCTCACTCCCTACCCTACTGCCTGTCTCTATGGTGATCCTACACACCTTATTCTTTGCCTGCCTTGTTGGACATTGTATCTAATTTCTCAATTGTATCTTGCCCCCAGTCTTGTTAACTGGGTATACCTTCCAATCAAATGTAAAACTGTTTTTCTCTCCTGCTTTGTTGTATTGATGTACCTGTTATACCCTATTGTACTCTCCCGAGTCGTTCCTGAAAATAGGCATACAACTTGTCTAGTGTACCTACCTGGTTAACAAAAACTAAATAAATAAATAAATTACACAGCCCTTTGTCACCCCACTGCATCACATTTGAAGGTTGCCCATTTGCCCTCCACTCCTTCAGTCTCTCTCAGCCCACTCAATCTGTCCTGAGGAATTGTCTTCATACTTCTAAACTTTGCCCTCCTATATCCTGGAACCATCATGACTGTGAAGGCTAGTTCAGTCTGCAGAACTATGTCAAAACACAGTGTTGTGGTCCCTTGTTTCCAAGTGGTCATCCCTCTTATGGTGCTATATGTTGTAAGATCCAAGAATACACTGGCAAATGTAATTTTCTGCATCCACTGCTGGAGAACATAGACCTGGAAGTTCCCAATGAATCCCTGACTTGTGTTACTTCTTACTTCTGGTGCTGCACTGTCTAGAGAAGAATGGTTAAAATCACCAATAATGGCTGCCACCTCTGATTCTGCTGCCTTGGTAAACTCATCTTAAAGCAGTTTATCCACTTCACCATCCTGACTCAATGGCATTTGCCCACCATAATCCTAAAGATTTTGCCACCCTCTGTGACCAGTTTTAGCCTGTTTTCTGTTCCCTGCAATGCTAAAGATCCTTGTTCCCCCTTTGCTACCCCAGCTTTTCATCACTCCTGCCCTCTGTTTAACATTTTGAGATTGGAAAGACAGGCAGCTACCACTGCTATTTTCCAGTGCAGTGTGCTCTAATGGCCCTCTACCTGCCTAGTTTAAATGCCTATCAATAAACAGATCTATCTTCTTCCACAGTGCTCTGGCTCTCCCTGTGTTATGGTGAATACTATTCCTTTTGAACAACCCCTTATCAATGAAGAGGTATCTCTTGTCCCCTAGAAAAAGAAGCCCTTCTCAGCACTGAAGCCCTTGAGACAAACTTTGAATAGGTGAATCTTAAACAGTCTACTCACCCACTTGATGGTAGAGATAGAACCTCAGAAAAGGTTACAATGTATGCAACTTGCTTTAGCTTAATGCTGAACAAGTCTAAATTGTGTGTGACTATTTCTGTGTTGTAGTATTCAAGATAATTGGTCCAGAGGTGAAGGACCACAACTGGACTCCACATACTCTATGGGCATGTTTGCATATCCTAGGAATGATCATGCCTGCTGTTGTTGTAAGACATTAGTGCACTGTCATCACCTCTGGATAACTAGTACATACCACCTGCTCTATCCCTCTAACAATAAAGTTCACAATTAACACAACCCTTGTCTTACAAATCCTTCATTTCTATCCAGCATATTGACAGTAGAACTTTTCCCAGCAAAACCAGTTACCAAGACCATCATTGGTGGAGTAATAATATCCACTCCAGCCTAAGGATCAAAGCAGTTGCTGCTTTTAAATGAGACCTAACAAGCCCCAGTCCAGCTCTCTGCCTGACCTCCCAGTGCATATACTCCCACCACGTTACTGTGGGTCCTCAATGTGCAGGAGTAGGGCAGATAACGAATAAGTACTCAGCTGGTGTATTTCAGATTAGCTAAGTAATAAGATGAAGCAAGGGGAGGGATAGTGAGAATAAGGAGGATGGCAGAGAGAAACTCATTGAGGAGGATGTGTAAAAAGCAGACATCCTGCACAGGTACTTCTGCACAGTCTTCACAGTGGAGGGAGAGGAGGACAGACCACCAAGGAGCAGCAGGGATGCTGGGGAGGAGGTGGACAAAAGTCAATTTTCAGAGGAAAGAGTTTTGATGGAACTTGTAAAACTAAAAGATGACCAGGCAATTGTACTGGATTGGTTACTGCCAAGAGTGTTAAGGGAACTCAGTGAGATGCTTGCTGCACCAGTGTTGGAGTTATTCAACAACTCACTGGAAACAGGAGTGAGTCTCATATCAGTGGTGGGGAAATTAATTGAAATGGTGTTAAAGGAAAGGTTAGTGCAGCATCTTGAATCAGTGGGTTATAAGACCAAAGGCAGCATGGAGTAAATTTCCATGAAATGTAACTATTGTTTGCGTATTCTTATATGCTTATCTGTTCATCCTGTACCTGTTTATTTGTATCACTCTTCTTATTGATTGTATTTCACATTGTTGTAATTCCCTAGCACTGTTTTGTAAGCCATGCTCTTGTAATTTCCTAGGTTGTACCTGTAAATAGGCATTCCTTGTCTAGTGTGCTTACCTGTTAAACAAAAGCTAATAAATAAATACATAAATAAATGGGGAGTAGTCATTCTAGATTAATCCAATTGACTTCATTGACAACGTGACCCAGGAAATAGATAGGAGTAGAGGGCGTGACCTACTTGGACTTCTGCAAAACCTTCAAAACTGTGTACATAAGAGACTGATAGTAAAACTGGGCAGTCTGGGGATGGGATCCAGTGTGGTAAACTGAGTACAAATTTGGTTAATGGATAGGTGACAGAGGGTGGCGGTAAATGTAACTCACTCTAATGAGGGGAGACTGACCAGTGTAATGACACAGGGCTCAGTACTAGCACTGGATTTCTTTATTGTCTTCATAATTGACAGTGCAGAAGAAATTGAAGGAAGGTGTGCCTTTTTGCTGATGACACTAAAATCTGTAATAGGGTAGATACCCAAAAGTGGTCGGAGGTAACAAGAAGGGGCCTTCAAAAACAAAAAGAATGACTGAGGGCATGGCAGCTAGGGTGCAATGATAAAAAGTCTAAAATCATGCACCTAGGGCATGGAACCCCATAAAATGAGCATAAAATGGGGGGATAGTTTCAGAGAGTCACTAAGCAGGAATGAGACAATGGGATTATCATATCTGGTTACCGAAAAGTGACAGGGCAGTATGACATGCCAGTGGGCAGGGTCAGTAAGATGCTGGGGTGCATAGGGAGAGGTATCACAAGCAGGAGGAGGGATGGTGTTACCACTCTATCCGTCACTGATGAGATCCCACCTGGAGTAATGTGTCCAGTTCTAGAAGCCATACTGTCAAAATGGACATTGACAAGGTGCAGGCAGCCCAGGGAAGAGCAAGTAAAATGGTACTGGGGTTACATCAGAAAGCCTATGAGAAGAGACTAAGGGATGTCAACATGTAAACCCTATAAGAGAAGAGGGAGAGGGGGACATGAGGCAGATCTACAAGTACCTCCCTAGGATGAACAGTGTAGACAGACTGGGCAGACTGGATGTGCCTTGTGGTCCTTATCTGCTGTCAACTACTATGTTTCTAAGAAGTGTTCCAGGACAAGAATGTATGTAACGAAGCTGCAAGGGACGGGAGAGTTTTAGAAGGATGTGAGGAAGTATTACTTCACTGAAAGAGAAGTAGATGCTGGGAAAAGTTCCCTAGCTGAAGTGGTTCAAGCAAAAACAGTAGGGGCTTCAAAAATGTATTGGATAGGCATAAGGAAATATTAGTAAAGAGGCAGAGAGTGGTGAGGATTAATGGAGACCAGCTATGGTCTTTGGAAACAGACTACACAGGCAAATCAGGGCAGACTTGATGGACCAAGCTGTCTTTTTTCTGTGGACAGCCTCTATTTCTGTCTTGCTATGCTGAAAGCACCTTTGATATTAATACCCTCGATCTCCTATATACTGGGCTGCAGACACTCATCCAGATCAGCTTCTGGAACATAGCCACTCATCAACCATTGCAGTTAACATCCCCCACCCCTCAACACTACTCTGTGTGTACGTGGTATAAAAACAATGTGCTGCCCTCACTTTTGTATTGTTTGCACAGTTACCAAAAAAACTAAATCCCCTTTGGAACTAACTGTGATCCCAAATAGTGATGCTCAGAACTATATCCCTTTTGTGTTGAAGCTGCAAACCTTTATAAGGTTCCTTAATGTGACACAGGCTAGGAACAGAGACCCATCACCAAGGCCACTGATTTACGGTGATTAAAACAATTAAATTCCGTTTTCAAGACTTAAGATTCGAATTTCACTGGTGATTGTTACTCTAATTTCCGGATTTTACCGGGATTCTGTTATCATTCTTTTAGTATGTGCATAAATAATCAGAATTAGAGATGGCTTAATATACAGAGCATTAAATAATGCAAACTGAAAATAGTACAGGAAGGAATTAAAAGAAAAACAGACTTTTTTATAGATTTACTGATCTGATAGAAAATGCCAGATTCCATGAAATCTTCATTTTTACCGGTTTTCAGGCGGCCCTAATTCCGGAATTTTACCGGATTTTCCGGTAAAAACCGAAAAACAGTGGCCTTGCCCATCACACTACCAGTGGATCTTTCCTGTGCTTCCTGAGGTGGTGTAATTTCACATGCACTAAATGCATTAGACTCTGTCTGAGTTCCCTTCCACCAGTTCCTCTTCTTTTTATCTCACTATGGCACTTAACCCCAGGCCCTTACTGAGTCACAGGTCTCACTAAACATGACTCACTATGTACGTGGGAAGTGTCCTTTTATACTTCCTGCAGTACAATTCAAGTTAATGTCTTACACCATTGGGTTGCCTTAAACATTTCTCCGTGAGCTCTGTAAGTGTTATGAGATCCAGAACAAAGCCCTGCAAATCTTAAAGTTGTAACTCAGTATTGCATGGAATGGTGAAAAAATTGCAGATGACAGATCTGTCCACCTAACTTCTGTTGTGGGTTTAACTGCTACAGATGATAATATTGGAACGTAGTATGTTTCATGGAGACACATGGACTGCAGGACAAAAAAAAACATGGATTCATAATATGAGGTTACATTAGGCAAACCTGATCAATTTCTTCAAAAGGGTGGCAAACGCAGTGGACAAGAGACTGAAGGTATATGTACTGTACTGTGACATCATTAAAGTTTTTGTTTTCTGTCCCACATAGAAACATAGAAACTTATGGCAGAGAAGGGCCACTTGTCCCATCCAGTCTGCTCTTTTTCTTTGTTGCATGGCCTACACTGTAGACCCTTCCAGGTCTACAGCACTTTCTCTTCCACCCTTAATCTATCCCTTATGATTCTCTTGTGATCATCCCAGGCTTTTTTGAATCCTACAACTGTTTCTGCCCCCCACTACCTCCATCGGAGGACTATTCCAGGCATCCACCACCCCTTCCATGAAGAAGTATTTCCTCACATCTTTCCTGAATGTACCCCCTCCGGGTTCATACTGTGGCCCCTTGTTCTAGTGCACTCTTTTCTCAAAAAAACAATCAACTCACAGTTGTACTTTATTCACGCCCATGAGGCATTTAAAAGTTTCAATCATATCCCTCCTCTTCTCCAGGGTGTACGTATTTAGTTCTCTTAGCGGCTCCTCATATGACTTTTGATATGGATCCTGTACCATCTTGATAGCCTTCCTTTGGATGGCCTCCACCCTGTTTATGTCCTTCCTGGGATGCGCTCTCCAAAACTGGACACAGTACTCAAGCTGAGGTCTTACCAGGGACCTATACAGATGAGGTCTTACCAGGGACCTATATAGTGGCAATATCACTTCTTCCTGCTGGTAGTGCCCCACCTATACATCCCAGCATCCCACTTGCTTTCCTGATCACTTTGTCACATTGTCTTGTCACCTTCAGGTCATCCAATAGGGTTATGCAAGGTCCCTTTGCTGCTTGGTCATTTCCAGTACTTCTCCCCCCATTTTGTACTACACCCCCAGGTTTCTGTGGCCCAAGTGCATTATTTCGCATTTTTGTTTGCATTAAACCTTAGCTACCAATTTATTTATTTTTTTTTTTTTGCAACTAACTTTATTTTTCAGAAAGATAAGTACATAAACAATAATACCTGAAAAGAAAAATACATTCCATAACATACAAAATTAAACCCCAACCCTCCCTAAAGACACCGTAGTACCCATAACATAGTTACGACAGGAAGAGGGAAAAACAAAACCCAACCCCGCCCCTGAAACAACCCCCCTTGGCAGCATAGGTATACCATTTGTAATTGATAGCATCCTACCTTGTCAACCTGTCATCCCATGCGCAGGCCAACGCCTGCTCCATCCCTGAAGGAAAGACCAAGAAAACACTATATATCACATTTGTGCTTAGAGGGAGAGACAAGAAAAGGAGGACCCAAGTACTCACCTTAACTATCTGTACATTACAAATAATGAGTGGGAAAATTAAAGCAAAAAAAAGGGGAGTAATTCTCCTAATTAGGGAACCGAAGTTTAACCCACCTCTGATCACTTGAGTATCCCCCTTACTAGTATCCGAATTTATTTTTCAACCCTAAATAGAAGCCCCCCCAACACTTCTGGAATTTCTCTGCCGAATTGAAAAAAATAGTAGTTGATCTTTCAGCGTTTAACTCATTCAAGAACTCATCCTACCACTCTCTGAAAGAAGGTTCCCAACTGGTCTGCCAATGCCTAAGAATTATTAATTTAGTTACTAAGGCTACAATTGCCATTTGCCACTTTTGGGACTTAGTTGGGATTTGAGCATACATCCCCAAGACACACACCTCAGCATTAAAGAAAGCCGAAATATTGCAATGCGGACTCGTCCATTGCCTAACCAATTCCAAAATTTAAACAACTTAGGGCACCCCAAATTTATGGTATGTTGTGGCTAGCGGACTCCCACAGTCCACACATGCAGAGCGACGAGACCTGTAGAGTCTCAAAGTTTTGCAGGCGACAAATAAAGGTTGTGCAAAATATTGAACTGGATATTCCTGAGCCTATCCTGTTTAGTAAATCTATAAATTCCTCCCCAAATCTCTTCCCAAACTTCTGTAGACCAACCTTTTGCAAGGTTAGCCTCCCAATAATAAGCTAGCGGGGTGTCTCTGGGCATGGTTCTGGACATTATAATCTTGTAAGATTTAGAAACAGCCCCCTGAGTTGTTGCAACATCACTTAAACTATTCAAAAGGACTCCGGCCTCCACACTCCCTAAACTATCACCCAAGAAGAGTTTAATACAACCTTGGATCTGGTATAATCGTAACATATTATTGTGTTTCACCCCAGATTTATCTCTCAACTCCTTTACGGATCTCACAGAGTTAGAGGCAACAAAATCTGCTAGCCTTAGTACTTGCCGATGATTCCCAATAAACCTCGTAATCCGACAGTTTCCTATCTGGAAATTAGGATTCCTTAACAGGGGCTGCGCTAAGTCTTTAATATATGGAATATGGAGCACTGAATAAAGTTGATGTAAGGCCTTAACATCCCACCCCAAAGGAGTATTTCTAACTTGCGGGGGAACCTTGGACCAGGGAATATATAAAAAGGACTCTAAATCTATCCCAAGATTACTAGTTATCTGCCTATCCAAAATAAGTCCGGAAGACAAACCCTGATTATCACTAACCCTTATCATCCACTGAGAACACCTCACCACATGGATCGCTAAATAATAGCCATAAAAGTCAGGCAACTACATCCCGCTTGCCGTCCTAGGTCGGGTAAGTTTTGAATAAGTTCTACGGGGTGGTTTGCCTTTCCATAAAAAATCTGAACAGCACTTATAAAGTGGTTTGAAAAAGAGTTTGGGTAGGTACACATTAAGATTAAATAGAGGGTAAAAGACTCTGGGCAAAATCATCATTTTTATAGTATTGGCTCTGCCCGAAAAGGATAAAGGTAGTTTAGACCACCTTTCCAGGTCCTCCTTAATAGACTTAAATAACAGTTTGAAATTAAGTTTCGCCAGGTTGAACAGATCTTTTGACACTTTAATACCTAAATAATCGAGAGCTTCCACCTGCCATTGAAGACCTAAAGAGGAACACCAGCTCTTCTGCAAGAACGGCGACAATGCAAATACCTTAGTTTTGCTACTATTCAATTTGTATCCCGAGAAAACACTAAAGCTGGAGATCACCCTAAGAACTTGGGGAGCGAATCCCTATCTTCAACATGTAGAGCAGGTCATCTGCAAAAGCCAGCTTACATTCGAGCCCACCACTTTTATTGCCCAATTTGGGCGACCTGTAGAGCCCTTATCAGAGGCTCGATATACAAATTAAACAGGAGCAGGAAGCGGACAACCTTAGCCGGTACCGCGAGATAGCGAAAAAGGCCCTTGAGATGAGATTGTTACATTGGATCCCTAGCCAAGGGCACGAATATAAAACTCTAATAAAATCTATATAACCTTGCGGAAACCCAAATTTATTCAACACTGCAAACATAAACCGCCATTCCACTCTATCAAACGCTTTTTCCACGTCTAGAGATACCAAGGATGCCTCCAACCCTGGAACCTCTGACGTGGAAATTAGATAACATAATTTCCTAAAATGGTCTGCAGAAGAGCGTCTGGCCACGAACCCTGCCTGTTCTGGGCTAAGTAGCCCCCAAGACAATTTCATTCTGTTAGCAGAATTTTAGCATAGATTTTAACATCAATATTCAGGAGTGAAATAGGCCTATAATTACCCACTTCATCTGTTGGTTTACTGGGTTTGGGTAAAAAGAATTATCGTGCTTGAACAGGGAGTGGTCCCAACCCATGGACATACCAGAAACATAGACTTGCTGCAGCAGAGTACCAACCATTTCTTAAAGGTTTTATAAAAGGGGGCCGTGAAGCCATCAGAGCCAGGTGCTTTTCGGTTTTAACGAATCTATGGCTTTGGAAACTTCCTCACATGAAATAGGAGCCTCTAACAAATGTATAAAATCACCTGACAAAGCCGAATAAGGAATCCTCTCCAAAAAGTCCCTCATCTTACTAGCCTGCTCTGGGGAATAGGGCTCACTAGTATATAGTTTCTTATAGAAGTCTACAAACATACTTAATATATTTTCCGGATCTGTAGTTGACTCATTTGTTAAAGGGTGTCATAGGTTTGTTACCCATTTTGCAGATGTACGGTGCTTCAATTGCCAAGCTAATAACTTGCCTGCCTTATTACCTTGGCCTATATATAAAGCTTTCATGATAGACGCCGATCTCTCCACAGATTCTCCCAGAGTCTCCGCGTATAAAGCCCTAAGCGTCCTGAGTTCCTGCTCTTGCACCCGAGAGAGCCTATCACTCCCTATACTATCCAAGTCTTTAATTCAGTTTAAACACCCAGCTAGGAAATGCTCTCTTTTCTTTTTACAAACCGTAGCTATGCGAATGAGCTCCCCCCTCCAAATGGCTTTCAACGCAGCCCACACCCGATCCATTGTAACTATTGATCCCCAGTTTGCCTCAATGGAATTTGCTAAAAATGTTTCAAAGTGGTTTACCGTTTGATTATCAGATAATAATCTGTTATTTAAAGCCTAGGAGTAGGATCTCACAGGGGTGGTAGATAGGGAACATATCATCTTGACAGGAGAGTGGTCTGAGATGACCCAAGTCAATATGCTAGCTTCATTTATCACCGACAAAATCTGCTGACTGAACAAAAAATAATCTAACCGGGAATAGCTCTTATGTACTGGGGAGAAAAATGTAAAGTCCTTGCTCAGGGGGTATTTAGCTCTCCAGGGGTCTACCAGGCCGAATGATGTTATAAATTCTGACAATGCTCTCTGAGCTGGGGAATTGTTAACTCCTCTTAAATAGGTACGATCTAACTGATTGGACTGAACTAGATTCCAATCTCCGCCTAGAATAGCAGGTAGTCCTGAGAAGGGGGCAACCACCATAGCTAGCCATGTGAAAAAGGAAGGTGAATCTAAATTTGGACCATAAATCGAACCTAATAACAACTTTAACTTACCCAACCTGCCCTCTACTAAAATGTATCTACCTTCAGGATCAGATATGGTTCCTGTTGGGAAAAATGGGATCCCTTTCGCCACCAAAATTGCTACTCCTCTTTTTATAGGGGAAAAACCTGCTCCAAAAACTTGTCCGACCAACTTTTCTGGAAATAATGTAACTGCTCAGGAAGTAAATGGGTCTCTTGAAGAAAAACGATTGCAGGATCATATTTTGCCAAATGCTTTAATACTAAACCTCTTTTATTGTCTCTCCCTCCTTTTATATTCCAGGACAAAATATTCAGACCACTGACCATATCAATGTCCCAAGCTATCCTAAACCACCATAGAAAGCTGCCCCACCAACCCCACCAACAACAAACAATAAATAAAACTCCACCTAACCCCACCTCCCCAATAAACACTCCCCATCCCCCCTCCCCACTACTAATACCCGGCACCAAGCCGACTCCAAGTACTTTGGCCTATGATACGAACTAAAAAAGGGCCTCTACCCCCCCTTCCTGTACCATCCGAAGGTACCTTCGTGAATCAAGCTTACTAGTAGCTTAACAAATAAACCTTTAAATCTTTATGGATAACCCTCCTTCCCCCAACTTGTAAGCATTCGCTACTCCACACCCCTACTAAGTAACTAACCGGGTTCTTACAAGCGTAACCATCTGAGAACCCTAACGATCTAAACTCTAAGCTTAGCATCAAGCAGACACCTAACTACAAAAAACAGGAGGCCACAAGAAAAAAATGAGCACTGCTTGACTTTGCATACAAACAAGACCGGCCTCTCTCCATGGGGTAACATCGCTTCTCGCCTTCAGTAACCCTTAATCTTTATAAAGGAGTAGAAATTAAAAGAAAATAAGGCTGGGGCTTCTTACTTACAACATAAGCTAACTGCCCACAGAACTAAATGATCCTTAATATATAGCTAAAAAGAAAATATGCATAACATCTAGCACTCAGCTCCCTCTAGTGGGCTTTTAGCTGTATTACCCATTTGACCTCATACAGAGTCAGCCCTTCAGACCCACCATTGAATCAAATATATAGCACCATTCCAGATATAATCGTAAAGTAAGCTAGAAAGCGATTAGAAAAAAGGAGAAAAGTCTGTGCAGCATCAAATGTCCCAGAGACTTGCTACTTCCATAACGCAGTTCCAGTCTTTGAAAATGCTGCAGTCATTCCTGAAAGCTGCTAAGGCGAGGCACACACTCTGCATCCGCTCCCCTTACATCCTCTCCACTCAGCCTCCTCAGTCCTTGGGGAATAGATCGGGTAACTGCGCCTTCAGGATCTTCAGGGCTTCCTCCGGAGATTCAAAACGTTTCGTGCTGTCTTTCAGGGCGACCTCTAACCTAGCTGGATATAACAGGCGGTGCTTGATGCCAGCCGCCCACAATTAACCGTAATTGGGCGAAAACTCGCCCTAATCTGGCGAGCTTTCAATGTCAAGTCTGGCACCAGTCTCAATCTATTCCCTTCCCACAGAATAGTCGAAAGCTTCCTTACTTCTCTCAAAATAAATTCCCGATCCAGAAAATTAAGTAATTTAAAGATGATCGGTCTCGGAGGATCAGACGCTGAGGGTTTCGCTCAGAGAGCACGGTGGCCCCTTTCAATAATATACTCCGGGCCATTTGGTGACGATCCCACCATCTTTTTTAAAAACTTTTGGAGAAACAGGATGGTGTTAGAGCCCTCATCCCTTCGGGGAGCCCCATCAGAACCAGGTTATTACGCCTGCTTCTCCCCTCTAAGTCTTCCAATCGGTCCTCCAGTTTTGCAATAGCCTTCTTGCTCTCCACCTGGATAGGCCCAATTTTTTCCAGCTTACGTTCTACCGAAGAGATCCTCACTTCGGATTCGGTAACACGGCGAGCCAGCTGAGTTAGGGCTGGTTTAAAGTCCGCAACCTCCTCAATGAGTTTGAACAATGCCTCTTTAATTGTTGATAAATCCGAGTAGACCAAAGAAGGCGTTAAATCTTCCCCTGAGCTTGTCGGTGAGGAGCTACGGTGAGGCCGCTTTGCTTCCAGCTCTTGGGCTTTTTCCTCCATCTTCCGACTGGAGATTAAATCTCAGGAGCTCACTAGATAGCAGAAACCTTTAAATATTCAAAATCGACATTTATCTGCTGCGGTTGTGTTTCAAATTGGTAAAATAGTAAGCTTATTTCTTCGGGAGGGGTAGAGCCCACAGACGAGCTGCAATTCTTCAGAACGCATCACGTGACTCCCCCGCTACCAATTTATTTTTAAACACTCTTCCACTAGTTTTAAATCCCTCTCAAACCTTTGCACCCTCTCTTGTTTGTCCCCTCTGTTGCAGATCTTGGTGTCATCTGCAAAGAGGCAGATCTTTCCTTCCAGTTCCTCTGCTATGTCACTGATGAAGATATTAAAGGAATGGCCCCAGTACTGACCCCTGTAGCACCCTGCTGGTCACTCTTCCCTCCTCAGAGTGAACTCCATTTTACTCTACCATCTGCCTCTTACCTCCGAACCAGATTCATTATCAGGTTACCACATTATTGCCGGCCCCATGTTACCAAACCTATTTAGCAGCCTCCCTTGTGGAATGGTGTGTCTTGTTGAAGTCCAGGAAGACCACTTCCACCACCCCTGTCTGATGCAACACCTTGGTTACCCAGTCAAAAAAATCAATCAGATTTGTTTGGCATGACCCCCCCACGATGCCATGCTCCCTTGGGTCCTGCAGATCGTTGGACTCCAGGTGTTCCACGATTCCTTCCTTTAATAGTATCTCCATCAATTTCCCTACTACAGATGTCAGGCTGACAGGCCTGTAATTTCCCACCTCCTCTTTGCCACCAGTTTTATGAAGTGGGCCAATGTCTGCCTTTCTCCAGTCCTTCAGGACCACGTTGGCCTCCAGTGAACTGTTAAACAAGTCTGTCAAGGGTGCAGCTAGCACCTCTCTGAGTTCCTTTAGCAACCTCTGGGTGCACCCCATCCGGTCCAATGCCTTTTTCCACCTTCAGATTAGTAAGTGCTTTACAGACCCTCTTTTCTGAGAAGGTTCTGATGTCCACTTTCCTCCCTTCCAAGATCTTGGTGCATAACTGTGGTCCCTGCCCTTCCCCCTCAACTGTGAACACTAAGCAGAATATTTGTTAAAGATGTTTGTTTTTCCCTGATCCTCTTCAGTACAGCCCCATTCTTCCATTTTTAACCGTGCAATTTCTCCCCTGATCTTCCTTTCCTCACTGATATACCTGAAAAAGGTCCTCTCTCTTTGATACTGACTGGGCTATTCTTTCTTCAGCTTGTGCTTTTGCACTCCATATTGCCTTGCCTGCCTTCCTCCATTTCCCCAGATACTCTTCTCTATCCTCCTTTTTCTGAGTCTTCTTATACCGTCTGAAAGCCATTGTTTTTGCCCTTAACTTTTCTGCGAATGCTGTCAAGAACCATAATGGTCTCCTTCTTCTGTCTTTGCTTATTTGTCTGACATACAAGTTTGTTGCTTTACTAACATATTAACATACATACTAACATACTAAAATGCCAGCAGAATAGGCCTAATGGTCATTCAAGTCTGCTCGATTTTCAGCACCCGCACTGAGGGCCGATTTTGGTGTCCCCCCTCCCCCTTGAGTTATACTATGGTCTTTACTATGCTCTCTTTCAGTCTGGCCCATTTGCCTTCCCCCTTAAATATCTGCTCCTCGCCAGATCATCCCAGAGGCACTCCTGCATTTTTGTATAGTCAGCTCTTCTGAAGTCCAGGACCCTTGCCCTTGTGTGGCTGGATTCTGTTGTTGTTCTTATATTAAACCATACTGTGTAAATGTCACTGGTCTCCAGATGACTTCCAACGGACATCCACCACACTGTCCCCATTTGTGAGTGCCAGGTCCAGTATTGCCCTGCCCCAAGTGGGTTCACTGACAGGCTGCCAGAGGAATGTCCATTGCAGGGAGCCCAAGATGTCCCTGATTCCACTGGATGTTACAGCAGGTAGACTCCACTATACATCTGGCATATTAAAGTCCCCCACCAGCCCCACCTCCCTCTATTTAGCTATTTTGTTGATGTTTTTCAACATCTGTTTGTCTAAACTCTGTCCCTATGAGAGAGGCCTGTATACAACTTCAGTCGGAATGGTGACTCCATTTCCTGACTTGAGGTTGGCCCATGGAACCTCCACTCCACCTGAATTCCCTGTATCTCTGTCACTTTGATGTTTTCCTTAAAATAAAGCACCACTCCCCCATCTTTCCTTCCTACCCTGTCTCATCTAAACATTTTGTACCTAGGAATGGCTATTTCCCAGTCATGGTTGTTAGTGCACCATGGTTTGGTGATGGTCAAAATATCCAGACCTGCCTCTGCCATGGTGGCCTCCAGGCCCGATATGTTATTTCCCAGACTTCTAGCATTGGCACAGATGGCTGTCCAAATTTTGTTAGCCCCACTGGTGTACCTTCTCATGTTCTCTTGTTGTTCAATCTTCCTCCCTTTCTATACTACCTGCCCCCCAATGCTGCTCCCTTACACTGTTGTTTGTCCTTCATTTTGGTGGGAATCTTTTCTCTCAGAAATTCTCTACCATCCATCTCAGCATGTGTGTGTGTGTGTGTGGGGGGCAGTTTCTGCCACCCTTTGCCTTCTGCTATTCCCTTGGCTTGTTTAAATATCCATCGAAGAGGCACTTAAACCACCCACTGAGGACTGCTGTTCCCCTCCTTGTTGGATGCAGGCCAACTCCCCAGTACAAGCTCTGATCCCTCCAGATGAAGCCCCAGTCCCCAATGTAGAGGTATCCTTACTCTCTATAATATTTCTTCAACCATTAGTTAAAGGCCATAGTGTGGAGCTCCCTCTACTTGTCCCTGTTATAGACAGACAGTATTTCTGTAAAGGCTACAGTGCATGCTACCTGCCTAAGACCCATTCACCATTTCCTAAACTGCTCCTGCACTGTCCCATCCCCTCCTCAGCTAGGTTATTTGTCCACAGATGGATAATGACATCTAGCTCCCCCTTCCTTTCTATAGCCCTTGTGATCTGCTGGTACATTTTATGTCCCTCCAAGCTGTTCCACCAGGTAGGCACTTAACCTCCCACTCTACCCCCCTTTCCTTCCCCCAACTCTCTCCTGTGACTATAGAGTCCTCCACCAGAAGTTAACTCCTCCTTCTCTGGGGGTGTCTCCACCCAAAGGGACTACATTCAGGGGTTCCCCCACATCATCATTGTCCACCAAGTCAGGTGCCATATCATGGCAGTCCTGCTCATCCAAAATGGTGTAAGAGTTTCTTAGTGGCACTGGATGAGGAGTGTGTGTGTGTGTGTGTGTGTGTGTGTGTGTGTCCTCCCTCCAGCATTCTTGATCCTATCAGCCCTCCTTGAGCCCACCTTACTCCAGCTGCTCCTTTCTTCTGGCAACCTTTGAGATAACACTGTCTGGCTAGGTGGCCCCTGGGTGGGAGAGATTGCCTTCCTACTCCTCAATAATGCAACTTTCAGTCTAGCAACATTCCTGAACCTCTGCCAGTACTGCTTGGAGCCTTGAGACCTGTTCCCTCCACCCAGAGAGGCACACACAGGTGGGACAGCACTACTGCCTCCTGAAGGTTTAATTGTAGACTGCCGCCCCACAAACACTGCACCACTCCCCACATTTCATACATCGTGTTCTTCCTGTATTCTTTTTATTCCAGAACCAGAAGGGCTATTTTACTACCTCCCAGTTAATGCACTTTCTTAAGACCCCAAAGCTCATTATTATCTATCAAGCTTTTTACAGCAAGTCCCCATACTCTACAGTTTCTAGCTTCTATTTAACATTAGGTCACTGATTCCTGAAATCAATGGCACCTTGTAGCAGTTCATCTACAATCCCAACCTGGAAACATCCTAATTACCCCATAGCAGGTTAGAACTAACAACACTATAATAAAGACAAGACAATGTACACAATAATAAGAAACATATGGATGATTACTTAAGCAGATACAAAACTTTGAAGTAGAGGGCAGAATTACTAGGTGTATGGCAAATAGGTCATGTGACTGGAAAAAGAGAGTGGAACTACACTGGTAGTTCTCATGATCAGGTGGTAACTAGCGGGGTACAACCTTTTCTTGTCAACATCTTTATCTCAGACGGAAGGAATTCGAGCCATGATATGCCTTTTCCCAGATAATACTAAAACCTGTAGCTGGGTGGACAGTTAAGAGGGTGTCAAAATTATAAAACACAAAATGGTTATTGGAATATTTGACAGAATGGAAGTTAAAAATTAGAGAACTGCAAGGTGATGCACACAGGGGCTAAAAAAAAACCTTCAAACACTGAATATACAAACATATGACTATACAAAACTGCCAGCAGATACAGGCCATACGGTCTATTAAATCTGCTAGAGTGTGCAGCTAGCAATCCCTTATACTGCAGCTGCCCTCCTCCCCCCCTCCCCAAATATAGATTGGTGAATTACTAGTTTAAGGCAATACAAAACAAATGGACTTGGTGGTAATAATTTCAGTCAATCTGAAAGGTATCAGCACAATGTTGTAGGGAGTGGGTAGGACATGAGGGCGTTGGTGTGAAAGAAGGGGGTAGCTAGCAGAAGAAAGGAGATGCTGCTGCCACCATATAATCCTGGTCATGCCTTCATCCTCACTGGAAGTTTTCTGTGCAGGTTTGGAGTGTGCTGCTGGAGGACAGGGACATAGTGGAGGCAGTGCAGAGGGGACACCAAGAGGCTCCAAGAACAGCAGGGAAGGATGTATGAGGAGAGACTGGCAGATCTGAACAAGGAAGAGAGGGGACATTACTTATACAAGCAAATACCACCACTGTGGTAAATAAAGTGGAGAGCAAAGAATTGTTCAGACTCTGTAGGAACACAAACACCCAAGGCAACTGCATGAAACTAGTGGGGAGCAAATTTAAGAGCTTATCAAGAAACACTTTTTCATTGAGATGGTGGTGTTTGAGGTAGAACTGGCTACCAGAGGAGGATGTCTTTTCGAAATCAGTGTGGGGGGGTCAAATTAAGGTAGGACAGATGCAAGGGCTTAGTAAAGATCAAGCCAGAAGGGAAGGGGCATCCTGAGAGTGAAGAACCTCTCGGGCTCTCTCATTGAATATTAGTTAGGTAGGCACGGGCTGATATGATGGGACTTTTTCTGTCAATAGATATTATATTTCATTGTAGATGAGTTGTAAAAACATTCAACATAAGATGCTGTTGAGCTGTTCTACATGCTGAAATACAACAAAATATAAGTTGACAATGTATTAGCAACTTACAAAACAAGTCAGAGGAACACATTGGTGTAACAGGGTAATGCAAATCATTTTTTACTGCCACACAAACCAGAAGAACTCCCCCTTACTTCCTGCCTCTGAGCATCTACAATATATACAACTTCTGCTACTAGCATTCTATTAATGATTCTGTCTATCCATGTGTCTGTCTGTCTGTCTATCTATCTATCTATCTATCTATCTATCCATCCATCTACCTGCCTTTCTTTTTTTCATATACACTTTTCTGTTTTTCAGTTTCTCCCCGGTCATGCATATACATGCATGGAGGTGCACATGCTGGAATCCAGTGGCCCCTTCCGCCCTCCCGACTTACGTCTCCGCACCTTGCCACCTACACACCCACCAATCCTCTGCCCAGTGGGAGCGGGACTACAGATGGATGGGTGTCCACCCCTTTCGAGGGGAGTGTGGCAGCTCAATCCCACTCCAACCTCCCCCCACCGAGCTGGCAGTCCAGTGATTCAAGGTCATTCCTGAACCCAGGTCGGTGGCATAGCATGAGGTAAGGTGCCAGTGCCTCAGCCTTCTGCACTACCGGGCCAGCCTACCTATCTTTCCATAGCAAACTAAACAATTGCTTTGACCATAACTTTCCCTTAAAATTCTGAGCAACTCAGTCTTAACATTTGTTTTACCTAAGATACTCTAAGATAGAAAGCCATAATGTGATTCACTGGGCAAGACCATGATGTGGTTATAACTAGGGTTTCAGATAACTCTATTTTGGGAGTATTTGACTTCGAAAAATAAAGCAAAACTTTCAGGATAAAAGGGGAGTAAGTCACTGACTTCCAAATGTAAACAATAAAATTGGATGACTTCCAAAACTAAAGGCACAGAAGCTAAGAAATTACAGATCTTTCTAAAAGAAATTGTATTTTTATCACTAATATTTATATTAAAATCCATAAATTGATCCTTTCTGGAATGCAGGTCAAAAGGTGGGATCTGGGAAGTATTTTGACTTCCAAAAAATTGGAATGTTTTCCAGATTTTGACTCATGGAAGTATTAGACTTTCAATAAAAATGAATTAACTGAACCCCTGGTTATAACTACTCAAGGTGTAACACTTGAACCCAGTATGGTGTGATGCACGCATCATGGTGCTAGAGGTACTGGGATGTACATTCAAAACTGCATCAAGGACTTAATCTTGCTCTGCCACAGACTTCAATGAATGATCTCAGTTCCTAGACATTCTAAACCTACTGGCAACGTGACATAAGCAATGATTTCCTGCATCACCAATGTTTGCAGCCATAAAGTACATTAGACAACCTAAAAGGTAGTCTGCCTACTTATGCAAATTATGCACCATGTGGTGGCTTGGGAACCAAAATCAGTGCATGACTAAATATATCATACGTACATTTATACAGTGGCAACACTTAGGAATCTGGGTATCTACAACGGCACGCAGTCCACCTCCCTCATCCTCTACATCTTGCTACTTCCACTTTTCCTGCCAACCAATGAGACCGATCCATCGACAAGGTACTGCACTGCTCATTATCCAAGATGGCTAGCCACCACCTGCTCCTCACCGGAAAGACTGTTCCTCCTACTGGACTGTCATACCATAGACTGGTACACTGCTAATTACACTCGGCCAAGGTGTCTAGGTATTTTTGAACTGCTAATGGTAGCATCTGCAGATGTAGGGCACTGGTGACCCTTTTAGTATTACCTTATACACACACACACACACACACACACACACACACATATATATATATATATATATATATATATATATATATATATATATATATATATATATATATATATATATATACATATATACATATATGCATATATATATATATATATATATGTATATATATTCTTTGCAAAAAACTGCATTAATGCAACAGTTAGGGTTTTTACAGTGACAAAGTGAGAAAATTTGGCGTTAGGGTTTCAACCTAACTCCGCCCCCCCCCCCACTGGCGCACACACACACACACACACACACACACCACACACAAATATGGGGGGCAGTACAAGGCAAGATAACCAATCACAGACAGACACCATAACGCAACAGAAATAACATACAACTTCTTAAACACACCACTACAGGCATCCATCATCATGTTTCACCAATTGTATCACTTCTACTGGCATCCCAGTCTGTTGTCTGCATAGAGCAGCATGTGCTAGAACCATATCAGATAGAGCTACCAATACATCTGTCTCATCACCCATATGGTGCTGTTTAAAATACATTGAAACTTTGCTGGGAGTGTACGACTATGTTGTAATGGACAAAATGGCGTAGTGTAATACATGTTTTTCTACTCATATAATGGTGGTATATAGAAATGGGCAAGTTGGTCACAACATGGGGCTATGGTGTCATGCACAAATGGACAAGTTGGTGTAGCATAGCAACTAAGAGGGCCCGACACTCTCACTAAAACATGAGATGTACTTCTTATATCATACTGTTATGCATTAATGGGAAATTTTGGAAAGTTTATGTAAGTGGAGTGGGGCTAAAGCTCATGAGTTCTCACCAAGTGATGTGTTTGTCTATTTTTATCATGGTGATATGCAAAACTCAAGAATTTGGTGAGAAGATTGGCCTATGCTGGTATGTGGAAATGTTCAAGTTGCTGAGGCTTTGTTCCCAGTAATGTGTGTGTCTTAGCAGTCATGTTAAAGTGTTACACAGAAACAGGCAAGTAGCTGGAGTCATGGGTATGCTGGTATGCACAAATGGAAAAGTTCATGGTAGCATAGTATTATGCTCTTATATTGAATTGACAATTTACTAGGGGCTAAATACCATGGGCTGGATATTCAAACTGTGCCATTCTGAGGCGCAAGCCCTTGCGTTGCGCAAAATAGTTGCGCAGGGGTGTGGCCGAGGCGATATTCAAAGGAGTTGCGCTGATTGAGCAACTCGTTGAATATCATCCCAGCCACAGCCACTGTGCATGGTGCAGTGAACTAACACCACCGCAGTTGTCAGAGTGGAGCATTCAACTTGCGGTGGCAAGTACCATTGTGCCATGCTAAAATTACGATATTCAAAAGGTGACATGCAAATGGGGCCATAATTCTACACGGCGCGGGGGCCATTTGCATCTGATTATAACCCCATTGCATGCCATTAGCATGTAGGTGCGCCCGATCCCGAGGACTGCGCCTGGCGCCCTGCCAGGCAGCAGCGTTTGGGGACCGGCGCACCCACCTGCCAGCAACAGATCAGCGGGCAGCAATGGCAGCCCACCTCCTCCCATACATATCCCTGGTGGTCAGTGGACCGAAATGCCCGATTGCGGGCGGTATGTTTTATAACTCTCTCCCCCGTTCACATCCCTGGTGGTCAGTGGACGAAATGCCCGATCGCGGGCAGAAAGTAAACAGAACCCCAACATCTCCTTGCCGATCGCGGGCAGAGTAAACTGAACCCCCAAAACATCTCCCTGGTGGCTAGTGTCCCCAACCCCATCCACCACGAGCCCCCACCACCGCTCCCCGGGCAGCCGGTGGCGGCAGCATTCCACCCGCCTGCCACCCCCGCCTGACTGCCTGGTAGGGCTGCCGCCCCATTGGTGCAGGCAAGAGCCAATGGCGCAGCAGCTATACATGCACATGATAGTCAGATTTGCAGAATGATTCATTCACAAATTGCGCTGTGTCATGTAGGTAGCTGCACGCCATTGGCTTCGTTTGCACCAATGGGCGGTGCAGTCTCACTGGGCAGTCAGATCGGCGGCGGGCGGGCAGGCGGGTGGGATGCTGCTGCCCGGCTGGCTGCCGGGGAGCGGGTGGTGGGGCTTGGTGGGGTGGGTGGTGTGGGGGACACCAACCACCAGAGAGATGTTTTGGGGGTTTCAACTTACTTACTGCCCGCGATCAAGCATTTCAGTCCACTGACCACCGGGAGATGTTCGGGGTGGGGGTTCAATTTACTTTCTGCCCGCAATCGGGCACAAGGGAGATGTTGGGGGTTCCGTTTACTTTCTGCCCACGATCGGGCATTTCGGTCCACTGGACCACCAGAGATGTGAACGGAGGAGGAGACCACATTGATGCCCGTGATCAGGCGGTGGGGAGTACACTATGCCCGCGATCGGGCTGGTGGGGGAGCACCTGGCTCGCGATCGGGCTGGTGGGAGGCACTATGCCCGCGATCGGGCCGCGGGGGGGCACAGGGACTGAGTTGAGGGCCAGCCACAGGTGGCAGCTGCGTGTTGCGCCTGCACACAGCAGCTCACCTGTGGGTGGCCCTCGACTTAAGCCTTTTTTGGGGGCTCAAAGTCCTACAGGCGCAGGTTGGGGGTTGCCTGCACAACTCTGCACAGCCCGGCTGAATATCAGGCTGTGCAGTTTATGCATGGTTCCTCCCCCTCCAGTTGAGCATGCATTCATTTCCATTGCGCTGTTGCTCAGCCTGTTTTCAGTGGCACAACTGCCTCCATCTGAATATCGCAGAATGGCGCAATTTAGGACTAGAGCATACGAACCCTGTTGCACATGGCGCAACCTCCTTTGAATATCTGGCCCCATGTCATAACAATCCATGTGGTTAAGTATTTAAATTATTGTGTTATCCACAAATGGGCAAGTGGGCTGGCACATCACATTGCCTATTAGTGCACAAATGGCCAACTTGGTGATAGCATGTGGCCTGAGTCTTATGCAGCAACAAGCAACTTTTTGAGGTGTGCGGTTTGCTTTGATGCATAAATTCCAGCATTGGTAGTAGCACAGTACAATGGTTGTATCCAGAAATTGAAAGTTGGTAAGACAGTAGTAGACCAATGGGCTCTAAACACCCAACAATACATGTGGAGTATTATCAGTAATATGCTGTTATGTAGAGGGCTGTGCACATATAGGAGACTGGAACAGCACGAGAACTGATACAGTTGGTGAAACATGATGATGGATGCCTGTAGTGGTATGTTTAAGAAGTTGTATGTTATTTCTGTTGTGTTATGGTGTCTGTCTGTGATTGGTTGTCTTGCAATGCATTGCCCCCCATAGTTGTGTGCTCTGTGTGTGTGTGTGTGTATCTATGCCTTGTGTGTGTGTGTGTGTGTGTGTGTGTGTGTGTGTGTGTGCGCCAGTGGGGGAGGGGGCCGGAGTTAGGGTTGAAAACCCTAATGTCAAATTTTCTCACTTTTGTCACTGTAAAAAACCCTAACTGTTGCATTAACGCAGTTTTTTGCAATATATATATATATATATATGTCAATATGTTTAGCATCATAACTTTGCATCCCATTCCCTACATACGAACATACAAAACTGCCAGCAGATACAGGCCAAATGATCTATCACATCTGCTCAATTGTGCAGCACAGAGGTTAGACTTTTCCCCCCTCATCTTCCCACTGACTAGTATCTTGCCCATAACCCTATCCCACCCCTTTTAAAGCACTCTACTGCCTTGAGAGATACCATTTCTTCAGGAGGCTAGTTCCATCCCCCTACCACCCTCTCCAGGAAGTAATGCTTCCTCACCTCCCTTCCGACTCTACCCCCATCAACTTCAGGCTGTGTTCCCTAGTAATCCCATCTCCCTTTAATTGAAACATGCCCTTTGTACTAACCCTGTTGATGCCCTTTAAGTACTTGAAGATTTCGATCATATCAACCTTTTCCTTCTCTCCTCCAGTGAGTACATGTTGAGGTCCCTCAACCTATCCTTGTAAGGCTTCCTCTTCATACCTCTGATCATTTTAGTCGCCCTCCACTGTACCCCCTCCAGTAACCTGATGTAACCTTTCATAGATGTGTACATGTATGTAGCTGTGGAATGAATATATATATATATATATATATATATTCATGGCAAAAAACTCTGTTTAATGCATCAGTTAGGGTTGTTCCACAGCGACAAAAGCAAGGAAATTCGATGTTAGGGTTCCCAACCCCTTGCACCCTGCCCCCACCCTGCCCCCACCAACAGGCATCGGGTGTGCGTTAGGGTCATCGGTCCTAACTCTCACCCCATCCTATGTGCAAACAAGCTGAGGTGGTGCAGTATAGGAGAATGGGGTGAGAGTTGGGACCAAAGACACAACACACCCCAATGCCTGTTAGTGGGGGCGGATGGGGTGGGATGCAAGAGGTGGGAACCCTAACATCAAATTTCTCACTTTTGTTGCTATTGAACAACTAACTGATGCATTAAAAGGATTTTTGCCATGAATTTACCTTTCTTTTGAGAATGTGCACTATAAATAGTGACGTAATGGCAACGTAAGTGCAAACGCTAACACATATGGGGACACAAACGTAAATGATAATGCAAATGGTAATTCAAACACAAGTGCAAATGTTAATGAAAACAGAAATGCAAATGCAAGCACGTACGGAAATGCAAACCGTAATGCACACAGGCACGGTAATGTAATTGGAAACGCAGACAGTTATGGTAACAACAACGATGACACCAAAGGAAGCACAAACAGAAACACAAACGCAAAAGGAAGCGCATACGCAAGAGCAAATGAAAACGCAAAGGGTAACGCACATGGTGGCGTAGACAGGAACGGTAACGCAAACGAAAACGCAAATGCAAGTACGTATGGAAACGCAAATTGTAACGCGTACGGTCACAGTACTGCAATAGGAAACACAAATGCTAACGGTAACAGCAATGATGATGCCAAAGGAAACGCAAACGGAAGTGAGTACACAAATGCAAATGGTAATGGTAATGCACATGGTGATGCAAAACGAAATGCAGACAAAACAGTAATGGAAACACAATGTTAACAATAATGCAAATGCAAGCACAAATGAAAATGCAAAGGGTAACGACACGTAACGATGGAACGGCAATGCAAACGGAAACGGAAATGCAAGTGTATAGAAACGCAACTGGTAACTCGAGGTCATGGTACCGCAATAGGAAAAGCAAATGCTAACGGTAACAGCAATGATGACGCCAAAGGAAATGCAAATGGAAGCACGTACGCAAATGCAAATAGTAATGCTCACGGTGACGCAAAGCAAAATGCAAACAAAAACAGTTATGGGAATGCAAATGCTAACAGTAACACAAATGCAAGCGCAAATGAAAACGCAAAGGGTAACGCACACGGTGGTGTACATGGGAACAGTAACGCAAATGCAAAAGCAAGTGCTTATGGAAATGCAAATGGTAACACTCATGGTCATGATACCACAATAGGAAATGCAAATGCTAACGGTAACAGCAACGACGATGCCAAAGGAAACGCAAACGGAAGCGTGTACGCAAACGCAAATGGTAATACACATGGTAATGCAAATCGAAATGCAAACAGAAGCAGTAATAGAAACACAAATGGTAACATTAACACAAATGTAAGCGCAAACAAAAAGGCAAAGGGTAATGCACATGGTGGCGTGAGATGGAATGCTAACACAAACGGTTACAGAAACTCTATGGGAGCGCTAACTGTGACAGTAATTCTACGCAAACTTTTTTCACCAACAGTTGCACAGAGAAACACAGTGAATACAAAGAGTGTATGCATAATAATGGGCATCAGAGCAGAAAATAAGCACTTGGAATACTAAATTGCTTATATCTCAGGAACCCATTTACCTAGAAAAAATTATTAAATTTCAGATAAATGATGACTTTCCTGGTTGTTTTACATTAACCCCTAGCAGGGGACTAAGCATTTTGCTGATGAAAAGTCTGTATCTCAAAGCGTGTCCGAGATATGGACCCCGAAAGGCGCAGCGGATGCCGCTATGTTAGTCTATGGGAAAAGTGTCAACTTCGGAGCACCGTAACTTTCCATCCATGCAATATTTTGTCACCAAACCACCAAAAGGCACATCTGTGGGATGTTGGCTTTCTTCCCTCCAAATTTCAGCCTAGAAGGCCAAACCACTGTTTTGCAGCAGGGTGGCAAAAAAATTCCTGTTATTTTGGGCATAGTGTCGCAAAACAGTGTTGCAAATCACAACACTTTCACAAATGAAATCATGAAAGTGTCATGAGTGCGACACTACTTTTTACAAAAATTTAAAAACATATTTCTGGGGTGTTTAACCCCCCAAAAAGACATGGCTAGCATCCTCAGGGTCCGACTAGGTGAACACAAAAAGAATTGTGTTCCTAGAGGGTCCTAAATTTAAATGCCAAACATTTCTGTGACTACTAACGGAAAAGAAAGGCTGACTCATGACACTACAGGGGTCATTTGTGACACTAAAAACTGCATTTGCAACACTGTTGAACTTTTTGTTAACTTTTCCCATTAACTATAATGGAAAACTTGTTTTTTTGAATAACTTTTGAACCGTTTAATATTTTTTCACAAAATCTTTGAAAGGCACATCAGGGACCCAGGCTGCATGCTTCCTGAAGTTTTTGGACCAGTCGTGCAAACCGTGTGACCTGTAGGCATGAGCAAAGAATGCGCAAAAAAGCATAAATGTGCTACAGAATGTCGCTTTATAACTCCGTAACTGTATAGCTGACCATTATAACACTTAGCAGATCCAGAGATCTATGGTACCGCTCCAAGTTAGCCAAATTTCAGACAAATCCGTTGTACAGTGGCAAAGTTATTAAGATGCAAATTTCACACTTTAACCTTAAATGGAGTACTCAGCCCTAACTATATAGTGGCAATTACTGCGGCACCATAATATTTATATATATATATATTAGAGGTAAAAACCTTAATGTATCATTGAGAGATCACAGTGAGCAGTGAAATTGATTTGAACCCTTTGCACCTGATCGTCAACTGGCATCGGAGTGCGCGCTGAAATGCTAGCCCTAACTTCTCACCCTCATCGCTACGCGTGGGAACAAGCTGAGTGCATAGGAGAATGGGGTGAGAGTTAGGGCTGATGACCCCAACGCACACCCCGATGCCAGCGTTGGGGGGCAGGCTGTGGGTGCAAGGGGTTTCGTCCCACGCTCAATTTCCTCACTTTTGTCGCCAGGAGCAACCCTAACTGATGAATTAAATAGATGTTTTTGCTCTAATTTTCCTCTTCTTTGAGAATGAGGACTATAACAGTGAATGGAATGCCCCACCACATGATTTTTGTGACATAGTAATGGTAACAGCAATGCAAATGCAAACTGTAATGGTTACACACATGGTGACGCAAATGTAAATTGTAGCAAACATTACATTAGAAACGCAGGCTCAAAGTGATGCTACAAAAGCGAACAGTGATGCAAAGGGAGATGCTAAGTGCTACGGAAAAGCAACTGGTAAATGTGTACAGTCATGGTAACCGCCATTGTAAACACAAATGATAACCGTAATAGCAACAATAATGATGAAAGGAAACAGAAATGGAAATGCAAACGCAAGCGCCAGTATGGAAACGCAAACCTTCAATATGCACGGTGATGGTACTGCAATTGTAATTGCAAATGGTAATGGTAACAGCAACAATAACTGGCAAAGAAAACAGAAATGGAAACGCTGTGATGGAATGCAAACTGAACGCAGACATGGGCATGGAACGCAATTGAAACGCAAATGATAATGGTAAGAACAACGCTGAAGCAAAGTGAAAGACAAACTCAAATGGAAATGGAAGGGCGCCCACCAACAGAAATGGTAATGAATATGGTGAGGCTACAAAACACAAACACAAACAGTAGTGGAGACACAAATGGTAACAGAAACAGAAATGCAAAGGGTAACGACACGGTATGGCATAGAGAATACTCAATGCAAACGGGCACAGGAAAACACAAGTGTAAAGCCTACATGCAATAATAACTTGAGCGATACCCTTTATTTTTCCCAAAAGCTTTACTGAGAAACATCAGTGAAAACAAAGAATGTATGTATAATAATGGGCCTTTGAGCAGAAAACAAGCAGTTGTAATACTAAATGCTAATATCTCAGTAACCGCATACAACGAAAGCAATAAAATGAAAATGCTCACATGATTCGTGAGTTTCTGCATATAGCCACTAAATGCATAGCCCATAGAACTATACATTGTTGTGACGAAATTCCGTGATCTCACAATCGTTTCCAAATACTGAGGCCTTGTGAAAGTGCAAGCGGACGCCACCATGTTAGTCTATGGGAAAAAGATCAACTTTGAGTATCGTGAATTTTGCATCCATGCAATATTTTTTCACCAAACCACCAAAAGGCACATCAGTGAGTTGTTGGCTGCCTTCCTCCAAATTTCAGCCCAAAAGACTAAACTGTTCTTTTGCGTAAGGTGGCAAAGAATTCTGTCATTTTGGCCATACTTTGAAAAAGTAGTGTCGCGGATTTGCAGCACCTTTCCTGGGGTTCTATGAAGTGTTTGCAAAAAGGAGCACTACTTGTGACACTACTTTTCCCAGAAATTTAAAAAACATATTTCTGGGGTGTTTAACCCCAAAACAAAGACAGGGCTAGCATCCTCAGGGCTTGGATAGGTAAACACAAAAATAATTATGTCCATAGATGGTCCCAATTTTAAATGCCAAGCATTTCTGTGATCAGTAATTGAAAACAAAATGGTGGATTTGCAACACTACTAGGGCCATTTGTGACACTAAAAAAGTGCATTTGCAACACTTTCAAACGTTTTGTTAACTTTTCCCATTGACTTATAATGGGAAATTGTTTTTTGAATAACTTTTGAACCGTTTAATATTTTTTCACAAAATCTTCAAAAGGTGCATCAGGAACCCTGGTCACACATTCTGTGAAGTTTTTGGACCAGTTGCATAAACTGTGAGACCTGTAGGCATGAGCAAAGAATGCACAAAAAAAGTAATTGCAAGAACGAATGTCGCTTAATAACTCCTCAGTTGTATACCCGACCAGTAAGAAAGTTGCCAGATCCCAAGATCTATGGTTGTGCCCCGAGCCTGCCAAATTTCAGGCAAATCCAATGAATTGGTGGCAGTTAGCCAGGCAAAATTTCACCATTTAACCTAAAAAGGGTACTTAACCCTAACTATAGACGCCCATGGTACCATAATATATGAAGAGGAGTAAAACTTGTTTAACGACTGGTTAGCCCAGCGATAAAGTGAGAATGAGGTTAGGTTGATAGCACTTAATTTCAGCCGCTTAACCGCATCGCGTGCATTGCAGCTGGCCCTAACTCACCCCATCACATGTGTGTCGCCGGTATAGAGACTAGTGAGAGTTAGACTGATACTCAATGCACACCCCGCCGCCGGTGGTGGGAGGCGGCCTGGGGTGCAAGGGGTCTTTCAACCTCAACCAACTTCTCCGCTTTTTGTGGAAAAATTCTAACCGATGCATTAAACAGAGTTTTGCCATGAATTTCCTTCTTTTGAGAATGAGGACTATAAATAGTGAATGGATGTGGTGGTGGGAGTGAGGGACCTCGGCCCCACACTCCCACCATGTGATTTGTGTGACATAGTAATGGTAACTGCTATGCAAACTCAAGTACTAATGGTTACGCACATGGTGACGCAAACGTAAATGGTAAAACAACTATCAATAGAAAAGCAAGAGGAAATTGATGCCAAAGCTAACAGTGACACAAACGGAGATGCAAGTGCGTATGGAAACACAACTGGTAACATGCACGATCATGGAATCACATTGTAAACGCAAATGGTAACTGTGCACAGAACAATAACTAAAGGAAACAGAACGCAGAACACAAGTGTGTAATGGAAATGCAAAGCGCACGATGGTCACAGACCACAATTGAAACGCAAATGATAATGCTAACAGCAAAAATAACACCAAAGCAAAGAGAAACAGAAACGCAAGCGCAAATGGAATGCAAACTGTAACGCTGCATGATCACGTGTACCACAATTGTAAACATAAATGGTAACAGTAACAGCAACAATAACACCAAAGAAAACAGAAATGGAAAGCAAATGCAAGTGCATATGGAAAAGCAAACCGTAACACGATCAGTCACGGTACTGCACTTGGAAACGCAATGGTAATGGTAACAGCAAAATAATAACACCAAAGGAAACAGAAATGGAAACACGAATGCAAGCGCTTATGGAAATGCAAAGTGTAACATGTATGGTGATGGTAATGCAATTGGAAACGTAAATGGTAACGGTAAGAGCAACGATGACACCAC
Organism: Neoceratodus forsteri; assembly: GCA_016271365.2. NCBI lineage: Eukaryota > Metazoa > Chordata > Ceratodontiformes > Ceratodontidae > Neoceratodus > Neoceratodus forsteri. Next base: position 1,047,432,094 of record CM028133.1, on the reverse strand, counting down.
ACGAAAGACAAACGGAAACACAAATGCAAACGGAAGGGCAGCCGCAAACACAAATGAAAATAAAACACAGTGACACAAATGTAAACGCAAAGACAAACAGAAGTGGAAACAAAAATGGTAACAGTAACGCAAGCGTAAACGAAAATGCAAAGGGTAACGCACACGGTGGTGTACATGGGAACGGTAATGCAAACTGATACGGAAATGCAAGCGGGAACAGTAAGCTTAACAGTAACATAAGCTCACACCCTGGTTTTCCACAACAGCTGCATAGAGAAACACAGTGGGTGGGATATTCAAAGCAGTTGAGCATTGCACAACTGAGATGCGCCTGCGCAAGTGCAGAAATGTGCCAAAGAGCGATATTCAGTGGGTGCAAATGCACAGCTCAAATTGCAGTGCGCCAATGCGCAACCCTAATGAATGCATGGGCAAGTGCAGGGGGTGTAGCCGTGAATAAGTGGCATAGTGCGATATTCAACAGCAAGCCAATGGCGCAAGTGCAGAGCAACAGGGACATGTACGGAGGAAACTTGAGCACATAAAGGGGAGCAAGCAAGGACAGAGGTTGCACCACAGGGGAGCAGGAGAGAGAGAGAGACACACACACACACACACACACATTGGCCAGGCAGGACAGCAGGAGGGTGCAAGACAGAGGCAGGAAGTGCCACAGAGTGTGGGACAGGGTGTGTGACCCTGAAGGTGCCTGTGTGTTGTGTGTGTGTGTGTGTGTGTGTGTGTGTGTGTGTGTGAGCGTGTGTGTGCATGTATGAGACAGCAGTGGAGGCAGCAACTGCAGTGCGAGCCTGCGAGCCCGGTCACAGGTGTGGCAGTGAAAGCATCCAGATGGGTGGGAGGTGGAGGGCACAGCCAACAGACCACCAGCAGGGACTCCCAACACAGGTGCGCACCCAGTGCAGAGGCACACGCAGCAGCACACAGCCCGGGTGCCAGTGGAGACAGCCGCCCAGGGGGGCAGGACATCCTAGGCCATAGCCAGTGCCATCTTCCAGATGGAGGCAGTAATGAGGGGTGTGAGGAGGCAGGAGGCAGAGCAGCATCGCCATGGAAGGGCCCGTCGGCGGTATGCCTGGAACAGATGGTACCGTGCCCGCACCACCTATGAACAGTACAGTGACACCGAGATTGTAGGCTGATACCGCCTGAACCAGGCAATTCTGAGGCAGCTCTGTGAGCTGTGCAGTGATGAGATGCAGGCACCCACAAGACGGAGCCATGCCGTCAGTGGAGACCAAGGTCACAGCCGTCATGTGCCTGCTCACCACGGGTACCTTCCAGAGCCCAACAGGGGACACCACAGGCATAAGCCAGTCGGCCGCATCATGGCTCCTCACACTATTCCTCAATGCACTGCTACTACGTGCTGTGGAATTCATCAAATTCCCCAGCACACAGGCAGAGCATACAGCGAACATGCAGGAGTTTCAGAGGGTGGCATGTATGCCCAGCATGCTAGGGGCCGTCGACTGCACCCACATAGGCATCCGCACACCACCTGGGCTGGAGGGGGTAGCCTACATCAACAGGAAGGGCTACCCCAGTGTCAACTGCCAGGTGGTGTGCGAAGTCAGAGGGTGCATAATCAATATCTGTGCCACACACCCTGGTGGAGCACACGATGCCTTCATCTGGCACCAGTCAGCACTGTGCCACAGGTTTGAGAGTGGGGACATCCCCACTGGTCACCTAGTAGGTCAGTATGCAGCTGGAATGGGCAGCCTAGCACAACAGGGTGGGGTGTGGGGGACGCTAGGCCCAGGGCATCAGAGGGTGTGGCAGGGAAGGCGAAGGGCAGCTACACAGACCACCATGCTAACCACACATGTCAACACACAGGTGACAGCGGATACCCACTCTGGCCCTGGCTGCTCACCCCATACCGGCACCTGTTGACCCCAGTGCAGGAGCGATACAGTGAGGCACATGCCAGCACACGGAACATCATCGAGTGTGTGTTTGGGCTGCTGAAGGCACAGTTCCGTTGCTTGCCCAGGTCTGGCGGTGCCCTACAGTACAGCCCCTCAAAGACCTGCAGCCTATTCCTGGCCTGCTGTATGCTACACAACATGGCCACCGATTGTGGGATAGCTGTCGAGGTGGAAGAGGGGAACAGCAGTAGGGACAATGTGGCCGCCAGTCCAGGTGGTGGTGGGCAGCCTCTCCGGGCGATGGGAACCCCGGCTAAACAGGATGGCCCAGCAGCACCAGGACACAATTGCAGAGGAGCACTATGGTGCACGCAGGTAGGTGTACATGACCACACACAAGGCTCAGGGACCATGGCACAGTACACAGGCATGGAAAGCTGGGCCCCATGACAGACACGGCTGGAAGGTAGCGTGGATGGGCATGGAACTGGACTCCATGGAAGCACCTCTGTACAGCACTGTAGACCCTCACCCACACACCCCCACAGACACCCACACACACACATGCACATGGGCACCCACACGCGCACACCCAGAGGCTGCCAACTGACACGTGTCAGACGCTGCACACCAGTGCACAGTAGCAGCTGGTGTTGTCTTGGCATCATCATGAACATGCCACAGTTGCCAGGCGGCCGGTGTGTGTATGCTGGTGGTGTGGTGTGTGGTCCATGGATGATATGTCCCTGGAATGCACACGCACACGCCACACCAATGTGCACAAAGGGCAGCAGTAGACAGTGGATGGGGAGGGATGCGGATCAGGACCACCGCACAGTCGCACGGCCATCATGGACACGTGGATGGCCCCGCTGGGACAGCCCAGCAGACGCAGGCTGTGCGACAGCCACAGGGGGTATCCCAAATGTTCCCCCAGGTGTGTCACTGCAGGAACATGACCCCTCCCTTGCAGAGGTCTGCAGGCTACCGAACATGCCCACTCCAGGCGTGCCCAGAATGCCCACAGTGGATCCTGGCATCGACAGTGAGGGGGTCGCACAATGCCGTGACCGAGGGGTGGAAAAGGCACTCCGCAGGGTCTGCGGAGGACGGCATTGCACCAGGGTGGCCAGTGGTGCTAGGCCGGCCGTGACCACAGGGGTAAGTCGCATCCAGGGCTGTGGTCATGTCCTCCTCAGCTGCGTGGCCCCAGCCAAGAGCCGCTCATAGTCCTGGTCACGCCTCCTGCAGACTGGTGCAGCTCTGTGCAGAGTTCATGCATCCCGCCATGACCAGCACCTGTTGCTCCATGAAGGCCACTAGAGATGGGTGTGCGGATCACGGGTCAGCGGCCTGGGGTGCATGGGCATTATGCCGACCACGGGTGTTGGATGACCCTGTAGCACAGCCCCCCTCTCGCTGGTGGGGGCTGTGCAGTGGGGCCCCTCTGGGGCTGATCAGTCTGTGGTGCAACGCAGTGGCCACTGCATCTGACCCCTCAACCCTGTCCAGCTGCCACTGCTGCCCCTCTGGCTGCTGTGCGTAGCAGCACCGAGCAGCAGCTGCACCCACCCCCCCCTTTGGACTCGCCACCACGGTTGCGCCCACAGCCTCGCTGGGCATGGCGGCCGGTGGTGGATACTGCCACCAGGGCACTGTCTGCAGCTGCCATGGTGGTGTGTGTGTGTGGGTGCCTCTGACTGGCAACACCACTATCTGTTGGTCACAGCATCGCCATCGTCCCGGACCCCACCCCGATCTGTGTCTCTGAATACTGGACGCCATGGCTGGCGTCCTGCTGAAACATAGCCAGGGCCTCATCCGCAACCACGCCACAGGCATCTGGTCAGACTGTGATGTAGGGCTGCCTGCAGTCCGGACCCCAGACAAGAGTGGAGGTGGATGGATGGTCCTCCAGGTCCAGGACTGCCCCCATGGTGGTCACCCCCACCCCTGCTGCTGAGTGCATGCATTCCAGAGCTGAAAAGGAACACAGATGCATTAGTGCCACTGGCACACACCCCTACTCCCCTGCCCCCCTTCCCCCTGCCCGAGGTGCTGCTGTACCCACCATGCAGCGATGGGCTGCCCCCATCTAGAATCCTCCACCAGACACACCCTCAATGGCTCTGCGCCGCATGGATGCCTCCACCAACTCCTTCTGTGGAGTCAGCTGTGGCACATCAGGCTGTCCACTGCCTGTGGTAGCATGTGCGGCCCGGATGGCTGTAACCTTCTCTTTGGTCCTCCTCCGGTCCGTGCCTACCTTCTTCTTGCACTTCTGTGCTGTCCTCTGATGGATGCCCTGCTAGTTCATAGCCCTGGCCACACCTTCCCATTCTGTCACCTGGGCCTGTGGGGTGCCTATTGAGCCACTCAAAAGTGGCTCCTGGTCCAGGTAGGCATCAAACAGGGCATCGCACTCTGCCCTAGTAAAGTTGGGCCTGCGCCTCCGTGCAGGCCCATGCTCCTCAACCTCCTTGTGATCCGTCATGCTTATTCCTGTGGATAAGAACATGCGGCCAGTGATGGCTGCAACACACAACGCCCTCCCAATCCATTGTCCCAACAGGTCCATAGCCTGGTGGGTTACCTCTGAAGGATGCAATATCAGTCTAGTGACTGTGCAGTCCCGCGCGACGAGTAGCGCATCACATGCAAATGAGAGGATGTGCAACTGTAATGGAATGCAAATGCTCTGATGCACCACAGATATGCTGATCAGCCCATCTGCATATTCTGTCTGAATATCATGAAGTTGCACATGGTGCATTGGTGAAACCATGGCGCAACTGTATGGCGTGGCATTAGACCTGGCGGTGTTGCTTACATCGATGGCATCTCGCGCAGTGCACATATGGAAGGCATTACAGCGCTCTGCCGCTTATTGGCATGTGGTGCTCATTGCGCTATGCCCTATGGCACCCGTACAGGTGGCACATGGACCATGGGGCACTATATGCCCCTATTGTGCACCGTGCATGGCGTGCCCTATCTCGCTGTCGCCCACGGTGCACGTGCTGACCTATGACCCCATGAGTGTCCTTTGACCCTCTGGCTGCCTGTGGCATGTGCCAGTGCTGCTCCAGCTGTATCGCACATCACCGGTGAATGCGTGATTGGGGATGGCAGCACATCACCAAGCGAGTCGTGCACCCACAGCACATGCGGCTCATGTGTTACAGGGCGCTATTTTGGATTTGCATTGCAGAATACGAGCATACCACTCTGGAGCACTGTGAGGGCACCAAACTGGAGCCAGGTTGACTGGTAAACCTGGTAGCCCAGGTGGAGTCACATGTGGGTTCCCAGTGGCCAGGTGCCCCTGGATCGGCCTCGGACAGAGGTGTGGCAGCAGGTGGCTGAGGGGTGGAGGAGGCGACTGGGGCTCCAGCGCATGGGGAATAGTGCCGCCACCAATATGGAGACCTGCAGAGAAGGGACCCTGACAGATTAAAGTCACTGCTGGCCGCTGCGTCCAGAGGGGCACTGTGCCATGTCCAGGTGAGTGTACATCCATGTCTGTGCCATTCCAGTGTTCTGTAGGGCCAGCAGGGGTCACATCATGCTGCGGGGGGGCTGTGGCTGTGCACCCTGCTGGCCATGACAGCGCTTCATGGGTGTGCTGTGCCACCGCACCGCCACTGCGCGGGGCCATGGGGTATGCTGTGCTGGAGGGGGGTGAGGCACGTGGGGTGTTGCCAGGTACTGATGTGTCCTTCTCAATGTCTCCCTACTAGGCCCTGAGGATAGGTGATGAGCCCGGATGGCAGGCACTGCAGGCGGATGTGGGCAGGCCAACGCTGGGGCACAGGCATAGATTGCAGGCTGTAGGGGCGGTGCCGCCGAACAGGTGCCAGTTGCGCCGCAGCAAGTAGGTAGTCACTCTATCAGGGTTTGTTGTTGTGCAGGGAGCGGGTGTGCCACAGCCCCCTGTGCACATGGCCATTACAGCTGTGCACTGCCGGCGGGGTCCATTACACCATGCCCTGGCTAGTGCACATGTGTGTGGCTGCTGCAGGTGGGCTGCTGTGTGCACCTGGGTTCCGCTCATGCCGCTGCCATCCCACTGCCAGCCCTGTGCCCGGCCACCATGTTTGTGGTGTGCAGCATGTGGGTGGTGCTGGTAGGCGGTGCTCTGCGTGGCTGTGGATGGTTGGGATGGCGGCTTGTGTAGGCACACATGCTGCAGGAGGCTGTGTGCCATCTCAGGGGCGCATGTCACCACTGCCTGCTGTGAATGGTGGGTGGGCTACGGTTGTATGCACATGCACTCATACCATGTCCCCTTCTTTGCCCTAGGTGTCCAATGGGATGATGTGAACACCAGGCTCCTTCGGAGGATACTGTGGGTCACCATGGCCACACTACAGGTGGCACAAGTAATTCAGCAGGCCCTGTGCAGGCCACAGAGGAGATGGCGCACCAGGCGCCGGTAGGGCATGGACACCCATGGGGCCTGTTGGCCTGCAACCCTTCCCTTCCCTGACCCCCCTCCTTCCCTTGTACCCTTACCCAGCCATGTCCCCAGTCCCCTGCTCTCCTTCCTGCCTACCGTATTGTTTATGGCCTCCTGTCCTTGTTCCCTGTTCCTGTTTATCTGTACATAGTTTATGTTGCTTTGTTTTAATACACTTTTCTATTGTTGGCCATCTATGTCTGTGTCTGCTTTTGCAGTGGCATGTAGAGACATGCTGCAGTGGTGTGCATGGTGGCTGAGTGGTACATCTGGGGTTGACTGGAGGTATGTGCCTGGTGGTCTGTGTGCAGCTGGTGGGCGTGCCCTGGGGCATATGTGTGCACTCTGTTGCGTGTTGTGTGGCTTGTGTGTTGTGTGCTGTTGGCATGTGTGGTCAGCTATGATCCAGGTGGCGTGTCCTGTGTCTTCCTGTGGTGTTGCCCATGGCTGATTGCCAGTGGACATTGGTGCCACCTGCCTCCATGCACCACTGTGGTGCACATGGTCGGGGGCCTGCAGCCATGTGCCTGCTATGCCTCCCTCCTGGCATCCTCTGCACCCTGGTGGTGGTCTGTCCTGCTCTGGTGGCATGCTCCCTGCTGTGTCTGTTGTCCTGTGTCATGGCCCATGCACCTCTGACCCTTGCACAGCCCTGGTTGCACTATGGCACTTGCTGACTTGCTCCCTGGTGCAGCCCTGGTTGTACTATGGTGCATCCCTGAGATATTCAGCCGTGTTGCACTGGCGCATGCCGTCCTGCGCAACCTTTGAATATCGCGTTGTGCCCACTGGTGCGGTGTACTGTACTGTGTGTGGCTACTAGTTTCACCTCTGGCATTTCTGAATATCCCACCCAACGAGTACAAAGAATGTATGAATAATAATGGGGCTCGGAGCAGAAAATGAGCACTTGGAATACTAAATTGCTTATATCTCAGGGACCATACGACGCAGAAAAAAAATTAAAATTTCATATGAATTAAGACTTTCCTGTCTAGTTTTTTACTTAGCCCCTGTTTGGGGGGCTAAGTGTTTTTCCGACAGAAAGTCTGTATCTCGCACCGTTTCCGAGATATGGACCCTGAAAGGTGCGGTGGACACCGTAATGTTATCCTATGGAAAAAAATGTGAACTTTGGAGTGCCATAACTTTGTCGCCCTGTAATATATTTTCACCAAATCACCAAAAGGCAAATCTGTGGGATGTTGGCTTTCTTCCCTCCAAATTTCATCCCAAATGACCAAACCGTTAATTTGCAGCAGGGTGGCAAAGAATTCTTGCCGCGCGGCGGATGCCATAATGTTAATCTATGGAAAAGTGTAAACTTCGGAGTACCATAACTGTGCAGCCGTCTAATATTTTATCACCAAACCACCAAAAGGCACATCTGTGGGATGTTGGCTCTTCCCTCCAATTGCAGTACAAAAGACCAAACTGTTCTTTTGCAGCAGGGTGGCAACAATTCCTACCATTTTGGCCATATGTTGCAAAAGTACAGTCGTGATTTGCGCATTTCACAAAACAAATCACGAAAGTATCACAGGTGTGACACTTCTTCGCTTACACTACTTTTCCCAAAATTTAAAAACGTATTTCTGGGATGTTTAACCCCAAAATAAAGACATGCTTTGCATCCTCAGAGCTTGACTATGTAAACACAAAAGAATTGTGTCCCTAGATGGTCCCAATTTTAAATGCCAAGCATTTCTGTTAACAGTAACTGAAAAAAATGACTTACTCATGACACTACAGGGGTCATTTGCGACACTAAAAACTGCATTTGCGACACTGTTGAACTTCTTGTTGACTTTTCCCATTGACTATAATGGGAAACTTGTTTTTTGAATAACATTTGAACCGTTCAATATTTTTTCACGAAATCTTCAAAAGGCACATCAGGTACCCCAGCCGCATGTTTCCTGAAGTTTTCAGACTGATCACGCAAACTGTGCGACCTGTAGGTGCGAGCAAAGAATGTGCAAAAAAATGTAAATGTGCCCCAGAATGTCACTTAATAACTCCACAGCTGTATATCCAACTGGTATGAAAGTTGGCAGATCCCAAGATCTATGGTTATGTCCTGTGCCTGCCAAATTTCAGGCAAATCCATTGAATGGTGGCAAAGTTATTAAGTGCAAGTTTCACCATTTAACATTAAATGGGTACTCAACTTTAACTATGGTAGCACTACCGTGCTACCATAATATATATACACAATAGTATATGGTTAGCCTTGATTCTACATGGATTTCAGCAACTGCTGAAAACTTGTTGTAGTACAGTTCAAAGGTCAAATATGTTGTACTATTGACATCGATAGTACAGCATTCCTGTCAATCAAACAGGTACACATTTTCACGTTGATGCTCTGCCAAGAATATCTGCAAAAACATGATGGCAGAGCGTAGCAAGAACCTCACCAAGACAGTTGACAAAAAGTGCCTCATATGGCTTCATGTCATTAAAGTTATTTTTTTGTATTACATTTTTTAAAACTCAGCACCAAAACCTGAAAAATAAAATGTAGGCCAGTGTGACTTAGGGATCGAGCACTAGAGAAGTGAGATCGGGAGAAACAGATTGGAGCATGAGCAGCAGCAACAGCTAAAGTAGTGAGACAATTGGGATGGTGAGTAGATGAATGAGCTGGTAGAGAGAGAAACAGACAGCCCTTGTGTCCTGTAGTTTGTTTGGAACCATATACTCTATAAAATAGTATATATGGACAACTATACACAGACAAGGCTGTGTTTCACTTTAGGTTAAGATGACATCAGGACCTCTCGAGCTTCACTTTTGAGGTCCCTGTGATGCCATCTCAACCCTCGATGAAATACAGCCTTGTTGTGTATGGTTGTCCATATACTATTCTGTATTATATATTCTATGCAAAAAACTTTGTTAATACATCAGTTAGGGTTCTTCTACAGTGACAAAGTGAGGAAATTCAACATTAGGTTCCTACCTTGCACCCACCCCACCAACAGGCATCGGGTGTGCGTTGGGTGATCATCAATCTCACTCTCATCCCATCCATGTAAACAAGATGAGGTGGTGCAGTGTAGGAGAATGGGTGAGAGTTAGGACCGATGACCCAATGCACACCTAATGCCTGTTGGTGAGGTGGAGTGGAGGGTGGGGTAAGGGGTAGGAACCCTAATGTCAAATTTCTTCGCTTTTGTTGCTGTAGAAGAACCTAACTGATGAATTAATAACATTTTTGCATAGAATTTCATACTTAAGAAAGAATAGAAGAGTAGAAAGTGCAATTGGTGGGAGTGGGCCCCGCCCCACCACGGTAAGTGTCGGGCCACATTACACACCTAATGACTAAAATGTACATTCACAACAGCAAGGCCAGCCAACAAACAAATGTTAATGGTAGAACAATAGAAAATGCTATCCACAAATGTAAACCACGCCACGCAATATCTCCACAAAAATATATTGTCCGACACATAAACACCACAGTTCACATCTACAGGACATGCGTCAACACCCTCCAGATTTCAAGTGAAAAGACCAAACTGTGTCCAAGACATAACATGTCAAAGTTTGAAATTTTCATTCATCAGAATGGCACAGTTCTGAACCTGTTGACATTTAACACACAGAATAACTCAAAACTACATCCAGGACACTGAGGCTAGATATCCTATTAATTTCAACCCACCACCACAAGCAAAATGCTGTCCGCAGAATGTAAACTGCGCCACACCATATCTCCATCCACAAAATATTTTCCGACATGTAAATAATGTAATTAACATCCACAGAACATGCCACAAACACCCTCCAAATTTCAAGTTAAAAGACCAAACCATGCCTGAGATATAACATGTCAAAGTTTGACATTTTCATTCGTCAGAGTGGCACAGTTCCGCACCTGTTGACATGTAATGCACACAATGACTGAAAACTACATCCATGACACTAAGGCTAGGTATCCTATCAATTTCAAGCCACCACCACAAGCAAAACGCTGTCCGCAAAACGTGAATTGCGCCACACCATATCTCCGAAAAAAATTTTTTCCAACACATAAACACTGTAATTTACATCCACATGACATGCCGTAAACACCCTCCAAATTTCAAGTAAAAAACACCAAACCATTTTTGAGATATTAAATGTCAAAGATTGGTAAAATTTCCCTATCTATTCTGTTATAAAAAAATCTGCCCATCTTGTCCCTATTTCGCGATCAGATATCACGATCAAAGAATCTCACGATCAAAGAATTTGCAGGCTCACGAACAAAGAATTAAAAATCTTATAAATCAACAAAACTGATGGAATTGCGGTATGCCACTGCCATGGTTTGACAGAACGAAGCCCCCTGAGTAAAACCCACCCTCATTTGACTTCCTAGGACGCCCCTGGGCTGAGAAAATTGTTTTTTAAATTGGGCCATCTCGTCCCTCACTTGCTATGCACGATCGCGATCAAAGAATCTCACAATCAAAGAATTTGCAGGCTCATGAACAAAGAATTTAAAATGTTATAAATCAAATAATTGAAGGAATTGCAGTAAACCACCATCATGGTTCAACTGAACGAAACCCCCTGAGTAAAACCCACTCTCATTTGACTTCCTAGGGCACCGGACTGAGAAAATAGATTTTAAACTGGCCATTCCTGCCCTCGCGATGCATGATCGTGATCAAAGAATCTCATGATCAAAGAATTTGCAGGCTTGCGATTAAAGAAATTGCATGCTCGTGATTAAAAATAAAAAATGATGAAACGTGTAATTTTCACCGATTTAACCTAACCAATGGTATGCCTCGATAGAACGGACCCTCCTGAGCAAAACTCACCTCATTTGTTTCATAGCCACCCTGAGCTGAGATATGAGTGTTTTTAGGTCCGATGCAAGATCGTGATCAAGAATCTCCACGATCAAAGAATTTGCAGGCTCGTGATCAAAGATCATTAGCGAAGCGCAAATTAAGATTTTAAAGCTTATAACTCTATTTTTACCAATTTGGATGAAACCAAAGGCATGGATCGATAGATCGGAGCCCCTGAGTAAAACCCATCCACGCTTTACTACAGAAGGCCTGAGCCGAGATAATTTTGCTTTCCGATCGAAAAATAAAAACAAAATGGCGGACCTCACGATCAAAGAATTTTGAAAATCCTCGGGGACAAAGATTCTTGAACTATGAGGCTGCAAATTCTTTGATTGCCAGGCAGGACCAGATGGCCAGAGCCCCATTCTTTGTTTGCAGAATAGACATATAAATTTCCCCATTGACTTATAATGGGAACTTAAAAGTGGCATAACTTTTGAATGCCTTAATATGTTTTCACCAAACAAAAAGCGGCATGTTCAGCCACCAAAGCTCATTCAAACAAGCCATCTCACAGAGTGGCACACCACATGACGGCTGTGTAAGGCCACATCCCAAATCCCAAAAGCTGCCTCCAAAAATGGATAATTTTGCATTTTTCAGAGCTTTTGTAGAGAAAGACTAAGGCCGACCAAAACGCAATTTGGCAAATCAAGAGATCTACCATGACCCACCACACATACCAAATTTCAGGCAAATCCATTGAACAGGTCCAAAGTTATTAATGCACAAACTTTTGAGTTTAGTATGTAGGACTGTTGAACCCTAACCATAGTGATGCGATCACTATTATATATATATATATATATATATATATATATATATATATATATATATATATATATATATATATATATATATGCCAACCAATTTTATGTACACTGTATCCTATTCATATATAGTTGCCTTCCTTATATATAATTGTTTATTGCATGGCAGTCACTATAACTGCCTTTTATGCTGCAGCTGTCTAAGTAACCAGTTATTATCCCGTAATAAGTGGCTGTAGTAATAAAACTGTCTATTTACACCTGGAACTGTTATGCTGCCCCTCTCCTTGAAAGAAGAGATGAACCAACTTCCTAAGTCCGTCACTCAAACCTGTACCCAACAACAAACTGAACTGTTGAGGGTAAACCAAAGAAGTAGGTGGGCCACTTGGAAAAGGTGGATATGGGTTACCCAGGATGGAAAAGGACCAGTGTTGATGCTGAAAGGGAGGACCCTAGAACTTCAGGAAAAAAAACAAGAAACAAATAAGCATTTGTCAATGCCGAATGTTCACCACTAGTATTATAGTTGTACTGGGTCTTGTTTGTACTTTTACTACTGTATATATTTACCAAGGATAGAGCAAATGAGATGCAATGTCTGATTTTCAGTGGTGTCCTGCTTTGCCACATTGATAGGCTGTAATTATCCAAGACGGGCAGCTGAGAGACAATATCTACCTTTAGTGACTCCACATTTTGACCCCAAATGTCCAACAGTCCTTTTATGACCTGACGTTATGAATAAGACAGGTGGAATTTTTTAAATCCCATCAGAAAGGTGATTTCGATGTGTGACTGTGGAAACAAGTTTCAGAGGGGATTCAAAAAATGATACCTGCCATGTTCAGGAGGTGGGGTAACACAAGAGATATGTTTGAACATTAGGAGCCAAAATCTGTAAAAAAAAAAAAAAAAAGTTTTGAGTAAATGTTGGAACAATTTGTTTCCTCATAACTTAGTTGGTTTCTCACATTTTAACCCCAATTTTTCAACATAATCTTTTTATGACCACTCCTTCTGAGCATGAGAGGTGTCATTTATAAAACAATGGCTGAAATGTCATTTTGCGCCACAAGTGTTAAATACATTGTGGGAAGGATTTCAGAAATGACAGCTGTCACATTCATGAAATGATGAAAAATGGCTGTGTTGAAAAGTTGGGATCAAAGTATTAAAATGACTACAGTTCGGCGTACATGAAAAAATGCAACGTGGACTCACAACTTTGTTTTCTCATATTTTTACCCAAACTTTCAACATAGCCTTCTTATGAACCCATACAGCCTTCTTATGAGCCCACTTCATGAACAAGGGTGGAGGAATGTTCAAATCCTGCCAAAAGGTGATTTTGCATCACAAGTGTGAAAACACATTTTGGCCAGGATTTCGAAAAATGACAACCATCATTTTTCATGAGTTGTAGTAAAGAAATGAGTTGTGTTGAAAATGTAGAGGTCAAATATTGAAAATTATAGAAGTTAGGAGCCTGCTTTTGTAAATTTCAATGTAGGCTCATAGGTCTGTTGTTTAAGCAATAAACCATGACAGGGTGTGTGGGTTATGGGAGGATTTACCATGGCTGGCAAGGTTTGGTCACGAGACTGCTGGCCGAGTGGTCAAATCCTCACCAACCATGGTAAATCCCTCGTAACCCACACCCTTGAGGGGTTTATTGCAATTATACTATGGATGAAGTATGTAACTGATTTTTTTAAAATGCATATTTTTTTTATAATGGTTTTTGTTAGAAATAACCTTACACTGGGAAAAAAAATAGTCCATGATGTTGATATGTATGCCTAAGAAAAAATGATGTACAGCTGTATATTGTGTAATGCAGGCTTTCTGAAGTGTGTTTTTATTGTTATGGTTCCTGTTTCTTTAAAAAAAAATTAGGAGGTCTTTGCTGTGCCCAGGAAGCTTTTGTGTTGTGACCTGTGGGCAGAAGAAAAGAAGAGAAGTGAGCTGCTGTTAGGAGGACTGTGGACTTTGAGTTTTGTAGTGCAGGTTAACATGATCTGCTCGGGTGAAGGCTGTTGGAGTCACGGCTGTTGGACACACGGTGTCAGAAGGCTAAGGAACCAGAGGGGCAGGAGGCACAGGATCAGTTTGTTGAGGTATGTGGTGCCTGAGTTAAGTACTGCTTTTGGATTGGTTTCGCTAAGAGACCAAAGAATCTTTTTTAATTTCGGCAGTATCAATTATCTGAAAGGAGGTATATATTGTTTTCTTATTTTAAACTGCGAGGGAGTGTTTCCTTTTAAAAAGAACAATGTTTTATTTAAAAGAAAATAAAGTGTGCAGTAATTTGAACATGGAGGAGTGGGCAGAGACACTCATGGGAAACAGAGCCGTCAGTTTGAAACTCGCTCTTCAGCTGCGAGTAAACACAGTGGTTTTTACTCTGGTGATTGCAGGGGTCAGAGTGATTTCATGGGTGGTCCTTGGTGAGACTTACTGGTGGCTGGCACCTCTTTTGTTGGTATATAGTAGGATTTACCACGGCCAGAAGGTGCCAGCCAGCCAGTGGGATTCTTGGATTTACATTTTTAAATTTAGTCCAATGTATAATTTTTTTATATTTGTACCCCAAATTTTCAACATAAACTTCTTATGACCCCACCTAATGAACAAGGGTGGAGAACATTTTTAACTCCTGTCCAAAAGGTGATTTCATACAGTGACTGCGAAATCACCTTTTGGGACAGACTTACCTAATTTCACTACCATTGTTCATGAGGTGGGGTCCCAAGAAAGGCCTGTTGAAAATTTGGGGCATAAATATTCAAAAATGACCAAGTTATGCCAGTAAGTTCAAAACCTATTGAAATACATTGAACCGCATACCTGATTTCCTCTGTTTGCGATCTGGCGCTGAAGAGTGAAGATGTGTCTGTGGTCCAGAGAGGAGTATGGCATTGCACCCCCAGTGAGTAAGTAAGGGCTTGGGTGGGGTGGGGTGGGTTGCTGAGTCTAAGGGTCAAGTAGGGGATGGTAAAGATGGTGGCAACAATAGACATCAATGGACAGTTTTCTTTTTTACAGGGTTTATTAAGAAAAAAAACTATGAGGGACAGTTTTCTTTATATCTGGTGGTCACACTGGGGGATTGGGCACCTTCAGTGTCAGTATTATGCTTGTGGGGGGGTTGTGGGATCATGGGTGCTAACTGGTTGTGTTGCGGGGACAGTAACGGTGGTGGCAGCAACAGACATCAATGGACGTTTTTATTTTTTACAGGGTATATTAAAAAAAAAAACACTAGGGACATTTTTCTTAATTTCAGGTGGCAACACTGGGGATTGGGCACCCTCAGAGTCAGTGTTATGTTTGTGGAGGTGGGGGTGGAGTGGTGGGAGCTGAGTGGGAGGGTCAGGTGTAGGGACAGTAATGGCAGTGGCAATAGACATTGATGGACGTTTTCTTTTTACAGGGTATATTGAAAAACTATGAAGGATGGTTTCTTTATTTCAGGTGGCACACACTGGGGATTGGGCACCCCATGTCAGTGTTATGTTTGTGTGGGGGGTGGGGGTAGGTGGTGCTAGTGGGAGGGTCAGGTGGGGGACAGTAATGGTGGTGGCACCAGCAGACATCGATGGGTGGTTTTCTTTTTGCAGGGTGTAATTCAGCCTCAGCAGGCTGGTCATGACAGGTCAGCTGTGCTTGCCAGCTGACTTTATGAGATCAAAGAAAAAGTCGACCTATGATTGGGTCAGCCCTTTTGTTTGAACTACGTGAAGTTTCCACCAGCAAGCCAGGAACTACTGTCATGACCAGCCTGGCTGATGATTAGTGTGACACTGAAGTGCCCTGCAGACCACTGTGCACTGGACCGACAGTGTCACACCCCTCAAAAGCCACTCTTGTAACAAAATGTTTACTGCATGTGTGCACACAGTGAACATAAAAATATCATAGAGCAGCTAGCCAGTTAGAGAAACCTACATTAATGATTTGGTAGAACTTGGTCATTGAGTTTGAATTGCAAATGCACAACATGCTGTGTAACTCTCAACCCAAACTACACATCATGGAGAAAGTGGTAGCAGCATTAGGTCTGAGATGGTCCAGCAACAAATCTTGTGTGCCTTCCTCACCAGGCCCCCAGGATCTCTAGGCTGATCGGGTGCTTCTCACACATTTTCCCCAGCCCTTTCTTATGGCGGGCAGGATGAGCCACAAATCCTGCTTTTTTTATGTTACATGAAAATGTTCTCTGCCATGCAGTGATATAGCAATCCTTGAGGGACTTTCATATCCCACAGTCTCTTTTTCCATGTGGAGCAGTGAATCCACTTTGCAGCCATCTCGGGTATCTGATTGGAGGTGCAGTGTCCAGTTCTGTTCTGCCCCAACACATCCTCTGCCCCTCTTCACTGCTCTACACATATGGATTATGGTGATCAAGGTCATAGATGCTGGCAAGTGCACCAGCATCTTTGGGTGTGGAGGATGCATCCCTGGATTGCCCACAATTGTGGATCAGACCTTTTGTTCCTAAGGTTTGTTTACTCTTTTAAAGGGTTAGTGTACTGCCTAAAACTAATATTAGATTTTAAAAAAGCAGCCAACCATTACCTTTTATACCTGCTTTTTCTTTTCCCTTTGTTTAATTAGAAGATTGTTTACCTGAAGTTAGTAGGTATGATGTGTGGAACAGCTCTTAGCCTGGCAGCTGACATATCTTGCTTTTCTGCCCCACGCTACATCATCAGCATTGTGACCTCACTGAGAGTGACAATCACTGCTGCCTGGGAACTGCAAGTGAGTGACTGCCAGCAGTGGTGGACATTAGGATACATAACTAAGGGGGCTTGAGATTGTGAAATACCCAACTGAACAGGCGGTGGTCTGGGGCTCTAGGATCCAGAAAATTTCAGAGTTTTGATGCTCTGAGATGCAATCTGAGCCTTATTTCTGGCCAAATATCATCATGAGTACTGAGTAGCAAGTTGTCACTAATCCTAATGTTTGGCAAGACAAGTGCACAAGTAAAACAAAATTAGGTATTTTAAGGCCATGCCCATGCATCACATGGATATGGTCTAAAATGAGTAGTAGACAGTACCAGACTATGAAATACTACTTAGGCCATGCCTCTGTGTAGTAGGCTACCTACCACCATGCACACACAGGCCTGGTCTAACAAAGTACTTCATATTTTGTTTTTACTTTTAACTTCTGGGAGGTGTTTACATTATCATGGGTTTGATGATGCATGCATTGCACACACCCTTCCAAACATAGAAGGATGGAACTCTCTTGCAGTGTATGGACAAAAAAATTAGTATGGGTAATAGCCACTGTTCAACAGCCTGGTTAGACAACATCTTGAGTACTGTGTGCAGTTCTGGAGGCCGCACCAAAGGAGGAACATCCAACTCCTGGAGAGGATTCAGAGGAGAGCAACCAGAATAATCCGGGGCCTGGGAGATATGACATATGAGGAATGACTAGGGGAGCTCAACCTGTTCTCACTAGAGGAGAGAAGGGACTGGGGGGGGACAAGCATGGCTTGCTCTCTACAAACCAGATGTCCTGAGCTACATGAGGTAGCTGCCATAGGGTATGAACACTATAGAAATGACAGGATAACTAAAAGAGGGGGTGAGGTGCTCATCTATGTGAAGGACACTCTAAACTCCTCACAGATCAGCACGCAGTACAGCATCTGCTCTGAGAAAGAATCGATCTTTATACGCATCACCCTTGGCTGTGCTAAACACCTTACCATCGGGTGCGATTAGCCCCCTAAGAATGCTCTCAAATCCTGGAGAAAATCACTAAATCTCTAGCTAAAGATGTCCCGACTGAACTCCTCATACTGGGAACTTCAACCTAAACTGGGCCCAGGAATCAAAGGCGACTCTCAACGGCCTGATACAAAGAAGCAAATCTTGTTGACATCACTGAACCCACCAGAATGAATCACAAAATGGGTAAGCACACCACTCTCGACTGGGCTCTGGTGTCAAACCCCAATAATATTCAATCAGCAGGCACTATGGCAGATGCCCTGAGTGACCACTCACCAATCTTCTGTGTCTGGAAGAACGGGGTAATTTGGATCCAACCTAGAATTCTCACAATGTGTGACTACTCTAAATTCTCAGCTGAGCAATACAATACCTTCCTTGGTAACATTGACTGGAGTCCGCTAAGACACCTCCCAACTCTGGACGATGCTGTCACATTCTTCCAGAAATCTGTCATGGGGGGCCGCTGACCTTTTTGGTCCTATGAAGACCCTTTGAGCTAAAGGCAGATGCTACAAGTGGATCACTCCCCCACTAAAGGCCCTGTTGATCTGCCGCGACAAAGCCTGGAAAAAATTCAAGTGCTCCTCACTTCCTGCTGACCTAGAGATGTACAAAGCTCTTAGAAACCAAAGTAAGCATGCTATCAAACTTGCAAAAAGGGCATATGTTACTCACCTCCAGAAAACTAACCTTGGCAACCCAAGGTTATTCTGGTCCCATATCAATGAGCTGTTAAAGGGAAAAAGCAAGACCGCACCAGGCCCCATTGAGGCCAATGGACTTATACTGAATGATGGGACCCTTATTGCCTCGGCCCTCAACCATCACTTCACAAACCTAGATTCTTACAAGGTTGGGCTCTCTGCACCTAACAGGGGGCCCAGCACACTTGGAATCTCCCAATCTCGACCATCCAACTTTTCATCTGAGGTTGGTCAAGGTAAAGGAAGTCCTTGCCTTCCAAAAGTCCCTGAAAACCAGAGGATCAGGATGGCCTAATGGTATCCAAGCCAGACTGCTCAAGGACGGTGCCCCAGCCCTCTCAAGACCTCTGACCTGGCTCATAAACCAGTCCCTTCTAGCAGGTATAATCCCAGACCAGTGGAAACAGGCTCACATGGTTCCTATCCATAAGGGCAGACTTTGGGAACCCATTGGCAACTACAGGCCAAGCTCCCTGCTCTGTATCCTGGCAAAAATCCAGGAAAAGCTGGTGTACGGACAACTCCAAGACCACATAGAGGCTCACCAGCTCCTTTCCCCATCCCAGCATGGCTTCAGAGCCAAACATGGGACCGATACTGCCCTAACGAAGTTCTCTGTGGATGTCAGGGAACTTGACAAAGGTCCCACACAGGAGTGGTTTCATCGACCTCTCCAAGGCTTTTGACTTGGTAGACCACAGACTACTACTACACAAGCTGTGTAATTTAGGCCTCAACCCCCACGCTCTCAAGTGGTTTGAAAACTATCTAACTGGTCATACTCAGAGAGTTAAGTGGAAGGATGAGATTTCTGACCCACTTCCCCTAAAGGAGGGGGTACCACAAGGGTCCATCCTTGGTCCCCTCCTCTTCTCCCTGTTTATAAATGATTTGAGCGGCCATTGTGGGAGCAGTGCTGCTATTCAGTATGCTGATGACGCCGTCATCTACCAATCCTCTGACAACATGGGGGACCTCAACCCATTCCTCTAAGAGGATCTGCTGACAATGGAAAACTGGTTAATTGAGAACAAAATGGTCCTTAATACCACCAAAACCAAGGCCGTGTTGTTTGGACCAAGATCCCTTGGCCAAGATAGAACACAATATCTGCAACTCGCCTCCAGATCTGGGAACAGCTTAGAAGTGGTGGCCTCCATAAAATACCTAGGCCTCACTCTGCACCAAGGATTCACACTAAAACACCATGTTGGCCAAGTTACCAAAGTCATACACGGGAAACTTGGTACCCTCTATCACCTCAAGGATCAGCTGATCCCAGAAGCTAGGATTGCTATTGCCTCTAGTGTCCTCCTGCCAACACTGACCTATTCCGACCCGATAGTTCAGGGTATGGAAAAGCTCGAGATCAATAAGTTACAGGTATTTGTACAACAAGGTGGTCCGCTTCGCCACTCAGTCTCACTCCAGGAGCCAGCATTGTGACTCCCTAGCACTAATCAGCTGGCCATCATTCAAAGTTCGCCTCCAGTACCCACTGCTCTGCCTAGCATACAAGCTAATTAGCCCAACCCCTTCCCCTAATCTCTCTGGACTCATAGCTGCCAAGTAAAACCCTCACAACCTTCGGACCTCAGGCCAAACTCTTCTAGAAGTTCCAAGGATAAGGACCAAGGCAGGGGGCAAGTCATTTTCCTACACTGCCCCTTCCCTGTGAAACAAACTTCCTCTGGAGGTGCAGGAAGCTCCCTCAATCATGATCTTCTGTACAAGAGTCAAGGCACACATGCTCGCTATGAGCCAATGTCAATGCCTTGTTACCTGACACCACCCATCCCACCGCCCAAGTACATGCCTCACCCTGCCCTAAAGCTGGGTGCTCAAACCCTTCCTAACTGGGCTCTCCACTTAACAAATGCTCGTTGTGAGTAACCTTAACCCATGTGTGATGCTCTGGCTCTTCCTATCAATGACTAAAAGTTGCTAACTACTGTAACCTGTTATATAATATGTTATTGCTATGAGATGATTTGAACATGTTATGACCTACTTAATGTACTACCACTGTATATCCTACTGTCCTTGTAATTCCTGGGTCACCCCTGAAAAAGGGAACTCTGTGGCCCAGTAGGTCTACCCGGTCACCAAAATTTTATAAATAATAAAATAAATAAATAAATGATTAAGATCTTCAAGTACCTCAGGGGAGTAAATAAGGTAAGCCGAGATAGGATCTTTCGACTGAAGGAGGGTGGAATCACCAGTGGACACAGTTGGAAGATTGAGGGTGGTAAGATTAGGGAGGAAAGGAGGAAGAGGTACTTCACTGAGAGAGTGGTGGAACAGTGGAATGCACTGCCTGGGAAGCTGGTACAGGCAGCTACGGTTGAGGGATTCAAGAGAGGGTGGGACAGGTAAAGGCAAGGGGTGAAGCAGAGGCTAGTTTGCCCGGGGTGGCAGGACTGAGGGATGGAGTAACAGTGGAAGGAGGGCTATGGTACCCAATCAGGGTGCTGAAGCAAGAGCAGACTTGATAGACCAATAAGCCTACTCTGCTGGCATCTAGTATGTTAGTATGTTAATAGTAAGTTGTCAATTTGCCATCAATCCTAATTTTGCAATCCATGTTACATGTCAAAATGTTTTACAAAGTGAATCAGGTATTATTCAGTACAAATGTCTGGCCTACAGAAATTGAGTCAGGTTGTTGAAATGGAGGCTTGAAAGTGGAAAGAGTATAACGACAAAAAAAGCAATATCTTTCATTGTACTTGCAATCTATGCTGCTGCTCAGTGCTCACACTTCCACACACTTTATGGGAAAAAGGACAGATTTGTTCAACTAATGCTAAATCTATAGCAACATTCTTCTTTGTTTCATGCCTTGAACCTGTCAATAGCTGACATCGACAGAAGATACTTTTCAGATGGCTAGCTCAATATTAATGACAGAGAGGTGCCTCAGCCTTTCATTTGACATCGAGTTTCTCAGTTGAGTTTTGATGATCTTCATTTTACTGAATGAATGCTTACAAGATGCCACTGTCACAGGAAGGATATTTGAGTACATGTTGCATTTCATAAAATCTGAATAAGCTTGAGTTAAGCCACTTTCATGAAGGAAAGTGCAGATCTGATGTGATGCAAGACTTTGAAGCTTTTCTACTTTACATGCAAGCTGGGATTCTGAAATGAGAATCTCTGGACTAGTGTCAAGATAAGTATGTGAAATGGCTGCTCTTGGCCCTTTTAAGAGACAACTCCGACTTCATCTCATTTCAACTAGTCATTGTGACTGCCTTGCCTAATCAGGGGCCCATTGCTCACTGCCATCCACTTCAGTCTTGACAGCTACCTCTCCCCGCCTTTCCCCTTCTACCTGCCTACCCCTTGTCCCCTCTCCCTTTCTTCCCCCCCCGGGCACTTCCTGACTTTTATCCATCCCCTCCCTCCCCTTTAAAGCTCTTACCCTCACCCTCTACCCTCTGACAGTGGCCTTCCTGCCTGCATACCAACTTCCCTCTCACCTGCAACACTTATTTCTAAGATTGCCCTTGGCTGGTATGTCATGCTACCTAACATTTGCACATTTTTGAATTACTGAGAATTTCCTAAGCCTCAGTCTCTTACTTCTTTTATTGTGTAACTATGTATTATTATGTTGACCTTTGTATGTATGTAGTATACCCCTATTCCTCGACGTGGAACCTTTGTAAATGAGCAGTTCCTGCTCAAAGGTATTTGTAATCCTAGATTTCAATAAATAAATAAATAAAAATTAAAATGACTGTGGCAGCAGCTTTTATTTCCTCTGTGGTGGAATTATTGACCCATTTTGGTGTAAAAAGAGATAGAGGTTTAATGATGGGCATCTCAGCAAAGCGATCATTCAGGGCACTGACAATGGTGTCGACTGTGTCGTAGTAAAACTCACTTTTCAACTGCTCTTTATTGCTTTGACTGTCTACTACATTCCTTTGCATGTGTCACCTACAATAAGACACGCTACGTTAATGTCTAGATAGAAGTCACTGTTAAGATTTTCTGCAAATTTCACTGAAGAAGTATAGATATCTTTAAAGTGTTCATCTGACTTCATTTCTGAAAGGTTATTTTTCAATATTTGTACCTGATCTAGTGCAGCAGCAATATGGATAGAGGGAGACTGCAGGCCCATGGAGACTGTATTTATTTTGGAAAATATGTTATGAAGTGCAAAAAGGTAAATAATAAAATCTATCTTTTTCATTTTCAGAATTACAGCTTTTACTTGTGGCTTCAAGGCAGCTGATGAAGCAGCAGGACATTGTCTCATTTCCTCCAGGGTTTGCAAAATGGGAGCGTACAAGTTTTTTAATGCTTCTAGGCTATATGCTTGTGCATACCGACGAGTTGTGCACAGAGAGACGAGGTGCTGACGACCACCATCAGCCTCCAAGTTCATCACTTGTCTCACTTCTTTTAGATGCTCAGTTCTTTTTAGACTATTTGCAAATGTTGAATACAAAATTTGAAGTTGTGCAAACATGTCACTAATTATTCTGCAGTTTGCTGCTGTGTCAGTTAAACTGAGTGACTACTCATGGGCCAAGCAGTGAACATACAAAACAGTTGGTGAAATCTTTTTAAAGCGAGTCTGCACTCCCCTGAATTGGCCTGACATATTTGCTGCCCCACCGTACCCCTGACCATAAAGTTTCTATAAATGAAGTTTGCAATAATCTTGAAGAATAGATTTAAATTTTTCAAATATTCCTTCCCCAGTGGTGCTTGTTAATGGGTAGAAGCCTAGGAAGCGTTCTTCAACTGAGAAATCTGGCAGAAAGTATCTGACAACAAGATATAACTGCTCTTGCAGAGAGAGATATCGCTTGTTTCATCAACAATAACAGAATAAACTGGTGACTGTCTTGCATCATATAAGATTTTACCTGTTATTAGATTGCTAGTTGCATGCAATTTATAATTCTGTATTGTAAGTAAGTAGTAAAGCTTTATTTATAAAAGCGCCTTTCTCAAAATCAAAGCGATTAAGCAATACAAAGATAATTAAAATCAATATAAACAGATCCAACAATTTAAAATTAAATAAATACAGAAGGGCCTAAAAATCAGAATATACTAAGCTGAATAAATAGGTTTAAGTGCAGTTTAAAGCTTTGGACAGTCAGGCAATCTCACACCCGACTAGGTAGAGAATTCCACAGGGTTGGGGCCATAAAACTGTATGCCCGAGCCCCAAATGTCTTCAAATGAACCCTGGGAATCTCTAGCAATCCCTCATCAGTGGATCGGAGGGAGCAGGTGGGGCAATGGGGCAAAGAAGATCTTGCAAGTAACTAGGTCCCTGATTGTGTAGGGCCTTATAGGTCAACAAGCCAACCTTGAAGGTGACCCACCACTCTATTGGCAGCCAGTGCAGTCCTCAGAACACAGGCATTATATGACTGGTCCCTAGAATTAAGTCAACAGCCTAGCTGCCGCATTCTGCACTAGCTGCAAGCGGTGGATATCAACCCCCGGTAGCCCTAGGTAAAGGGCGTTGCAGTAGTCAAGGCGGGAGGTAACAAAGGCGTGGACCAATGTTGGAAGATCATCGGGAGGAACCAGATGTTTTACCCAGGCGATATTCCTCAGATGGTAAAATGAGGTTTTGACAACCGCCAACACCTGAGATTTAAGGGTCAGGTGGTCATCCAAAATAACGCCCAGGTTCCACACCCAGTCTGAAGTAGTTAGCTGAATACCCCCAAGCCATAGGCCAGAGGGTGTTCCTGCCAACAAACCCGCCTCCCGATGACCTGGGTCCACCACCAACACCTCATTTTTTTCCGGGTTTACCCATAACCAACTCACACTCATCAGGTCCTGGATCTCGGCAAGACAGTTGTTAAAAACTGAGACAGCATCATCCTGTTCGGGCACAAGGGACATGTACAGCTGAGTAACATCTGCATAGCAGTGAAAACTCAAGTCGTACCACCTAATAATCGCTCCCAATGGCAGCATGTACACTGCAAACAACATGGGTGACAGTGTGGAGCCCTGCGGCACTCCACAGGATAGGGGGAGTGGTGCAGAGGAAAAGATCCCCGACACCACTCTCTGAGTCCTACCCTCAAGGAATGATCAAAACCATCCAAGGACCATACCAGACAGTCCACAGATAAACCGCAGGTGCTCTAACAGCACACCATGGTCCACAGTGTCAAATGCCGCAGAGAGATCTAAAAGGACCAGATAGAATGGGTCTTTTGATCTCTCGCTATTAGGAGGTTATTTAGTACCTGGACAAGGGCTGTCTCTGTACTATGTCTCTTCCTAAGTCCGGACTGGAGAGAATCATAGACATTGTACCTAGTCAAATGGTCATCCAGCTGCGATGCAACCACCTTCTCAATAACCTTACCCACAAAGGGCAGGTTTGAGACCGGTCTATAGTTTGCCAGACAGTCCTGGTCCAAGGAAGGCTTCTTAAGAAGGGCTGAACCACGGCCTCCTTCAGGGATTCAGAAAATCCCTCTCCAAAGACCTCCAGACTATCTCGGCAAGGACCGGCCAATCTTATCCTTGCAACCTTCAAGGAGGTGAGTAGGTGATAGATATTGCTTTCTGGTCTTTATATCTTCCTGCCTTAACTCGGAAATTGTGTGCAAATGTGACTGCAGCAAAGGCTCATATTCAGCAATGAGCTTAACT
Organism: Neoceratodus forsteri; assembly: GCA_016271365.2. Classification (NCBI taxonomy): domain Eukaryota; kingdom Metazoa; phylum Chordata; order Ceratodontiformes; family Ceratodontidae; genus Neoceratodus; species Neoceratodus forsteri. The sequence goes on along the minus strand of CM028133.1, from coordinate 1,047,406,988 downwards.
AAGTCCAAGAATTTCCCACCAAAATCTTCATCAATATTTTCTCTATGGCCCCTCAAAGCATCCTCATGAGATGCAAGATACCAAACAGCCTTTATTATTGGTCGGAGAATCTTTCTGTTCTTCTTCTTTTCTTCATCTGCTTGCTTACACAATAACTTATCCACATGTCTACTCTCATTTTGAAACAATCACCACTGGTGTGGTTTAATTTTATTAAAGGGTTTTGGATTGTGTGGGATTGGGATTTTCCCACTAGTGAGAGTAGAGGGAATTATTTATTTGCTGTTTGTTTTTATTTTATTTGTTTTTTCATTTTTTCTTTCTTAGATTTTGTTAATTATTAGTTATAAGTTATAGTGTTTAAGTTGTGTCTAACTTCTGCTGATTGGTTCTAGGAATTTTTCGACAGCATGTGTTGGGGCCGTGTTTGTGGGTAGGCACTATTCCCCTCAGGCTGAGGCCTCGCCCCTTCAATAGCCCCTGTTGCAGCCTGGAGGTCTATCAGCACGCCGGGACCCTGGGGATTGCTCGGAGGAGGTGGAGGGGAGGCGGGTAATTCAGCTGGTGGGGAGCGGAGTGAGCGGATTGTGGTGGTGGGATTTGGGAGATGCCCTGGGGCAAAATGGGTCCAGGATAGGGGTCTGCAATACCTGGTTCCCATACCCAAGGGCTCCACTGATGGTGGGCAAGTCGTCCGCTCCTCCAATGCCTCTCATCCAACTGGGCGGTGTTATGCAATGCCAGGTCTATAACAAACAAGGCAGCAATTATTGCTGATCTTGTTGCGTCATCTGACCTGGCTTGCATTACCAAGACCTGGCTGGATGAGAATGCTGGCCCCATTTTGGTGCCAGCTATTTCAGCAGGGTACTCGGTGATACACTGCTCGAGATTGGATCATGGGGGGGGGTGTCGCTATCTGTTTTAGATCAGAATTGGGCCTTGTGGAGGTTCCAATGGTATCCCCTGGATCCTTTGAGTGTATTATGGGAGCAGGTGTAGGCTGCAGAATTCTACTGTCTACTGGCCACTCGGTGGTGAGAAAGTTTTTCTGCAGGAAGTAGCAGACTTCATTGTTGACCTGGTGTTGGAGCCCTCAGGTGGTTGGTCCTGGGGGACTTCCAGTGCCTGGATCGACGATGAACTCTGACATTTTGGTCAAAACTTCCTCCAACTTACGAATTCGTTGGGCTTCACACAGGTTGTTACTGCTACCCATATTCAGGGTCACTCATTGGATCTAGTGTTTACCTTGGGGATGGAGATCACCGGACTGGTGGTGGAACCAGTCGGGTGGTCTGACCATCATTCCATAAGGTTCAATTTTATGGCCTCCTCTATGAGACCTACCCCTGTGGAGATGATCCAGTACCGCCCTTTAAGGGGTGTTACCTCCAAAGGCCTGATGGCAGTGCTGTATTTATCGAGTTGGCCTGTGGAGTGCTTGGAACCAAATGCCTTATTAGTGCACTATAATAATATGGTGCTGAAGGCTCTGGATTCCATAGTTACTGTCAGGTTCACCTCCTCTCCCTCTGCCCTCGGCCTTGGTTTAATGGGACATTGAGGGAGCTGAGGAGGAGGGGCGAAGATTGGAACGTTGTTGGCGGAAGTCCGCCTTGAAATTGACAGGCTTAGATTGATCGCCTATTATTTGGACTATCAATCAGAAATCTCCGTAAGAAGGCAGAGTTCCTGTCCAGGAGATTACTGCATCAAGAAATCAACCAGCTCTGCTCTTTCAGACTGTAGACAGACTGTACAATCCAGCCTGCATGCAGGACTGTAGAGCTTTTCACAATTAAAGTGTGATGAGTTTGCTCGGTTCTTTGATGATAAGGTGTCAACGATCAGGGTGGGACATCCGCACAACGTGATCAAATAGCAGAGAACTGATGTGTGGTTACAGGCCCTCGGTCTGTCTATACGAGACTTTGACGGCCGGCGATTATGGATATCATGAAGATCGTTCAGAGCTTATGGCTGACTTGCTGTAGTTTGGATCCCGGCCCCACGCCTCCTTATGGGTTGTGTGGAGGTGATCAGGCCAGTCTTGCTGAGATAGTCTGGTGCTCATTGGATCGAGGGGTGTTCCCGGAGTCCTTGAAAGAGGCTGTTGTGACACCCCTCTTGAAGAAACTTTCCCATGGCCCAGACTGTCTCGCAAACTACAGACCAATCTCTAACCTGCCCTTTTTGGGTAAGGTTATTGAGAAAGTCGCACAACAGCTCGATGACTTTCTTACCACCCATGGAATCTATGATCCTCTCCAGTCCGGTTTCAGGAAGAGGCATAGTACTGAGACGGCGTTGGTTTGGGTACTTAATGACATCCTAATTGCGAGAGATCAGAGGTGCCATTTGATCTTTGTTCTCCTTGATCTCTCTGCCGCATTTGACACCGTGGACCATGGGATATTGTTGGAACGTCTGCGGCTTATCTGTGGACTGTCTGAGACAGTCCTCAGATGGTTTCACTCATTTCTCATGGGCAGATCTCAGAGGGTAGTGTCAGGAATTTTTCCCTCTGCTTCCTTTGTGCTGCCCTGTGGACTGCCACAGGGTTCTGTGCTCTCTCCCATGTTGTTCATGGTGTATATGCTACCATTAGGAGACATTATTAGGCATTATGAGCCGAGTTTCCTCTGCTATGCAGATGATAATCAGCTCTATATGTCCTTTGTACCCAAACAGAACGACGCACTTACGGTCTTTAACAACTGCCTCGCTGAGATCCAGTACTGGATGAGTGCCTACTGGTTGAGGCTGAATCCGGATAAGACTGAGGTATTGGTGGTGGATCCTGGTCACCGCATAGAGAAGTTGACTCCTGAATTACTCTCTGGCCTTGTGCTAGGGGGGAGCCAGATGAGTCCTTCTGAATGGGTGCTAAATCTGGGTGTAATACTTGGCTGGAGCTGACACTTAAGTCCCAGGTGTCGGCCGTTGTCAAGTCCTTGTTCTACCATCTGAGGAATATAGCCCGGATAAAGCACCTTGTTCCACGTGATGTCCTTCCTGTATTGGTTCACGCCTTTGTTTCCTCCCGTCTAGATTACTGTAATGCTCTATATCTAGGGTTACCGGAGGTGAACCTCCGCCGCTTGAAGCTGGTGCAGAATGCTGCAGCCAGGTTGTTGACTAGGCTACCATGAACTTGCCATATCACGCCTGTTCTGCTTGATCTGCACTGGCTGCTGGTGCATTGGAGGATTACCTTCAAGGTTGTATTGCTGACCTATAAGACCCTACATGGACAGGGACCGGGCTACTTGCAAGATCTCCTTCGGCCCTACCACCCTTCCCGCTCACTCCATTCCACCGACGAGGGATTGCTAGAGATTCCCAGGGTTCATCTTCAATCTTCTGGGACCAGAGCCTTTTCTTTTGTGGCTCCAACCCTGTGGAATTCTCTACCTCGTCGGATTAGGGAGTGCCCGTCCACAGAATCTTTTAAGGCTTCTTTGAAGAGTTTCTTGTTTATATTGGCCTTTGATTAATTTATATTTTGCTGTCTTTTTAACTATGTTAAATTTTAACTTTTATTTATTACTGATGTTATGTTTATGTACTCGCTTTGGTATTTGGAAAGCGCAATACAAATGAAATATGATTTGATTTGATTTGACCACTCTAGCACATTCTCTCTATGCTGACTTGACTTTTTATGTGTAACAATTAACTCAAGAGCTTTTCAAAAATTTGTAATGCCCCCTTGAACCCACTGTGATTTTGTCTTTCCAAAAAACATGCATGGAAAGCAGAACATAGAACTTTGAGATACTGTACTCTAACCAGTATCACTTAACACAGTTGCCTGTTATTTCATTGATGGTATAGTTCCAATCATTGCAAAAATTTTGAAATTGTTTACCAGAAACATCATATTTCATGGGATATTTACTTAGTTCAGGTTGAATAGGCCCTGTATTTACAAATTCTGATTGGAGGGAAGGCAGAATCACTGGTGGTCAATCCGCAGGATCAATTACCATCTTTGAACTTGCATTCCCACTTGGAATACCATGGAAAAGTGTTTCACTATCATCATCATATTCATTTTCATTATGTGTGACAGTGGACAGTGGCGGCTCATTTGGGCAATCAACATGATTCACATTTGTCTCACTTTCACTAGTATCTAAGTTCATGCTGGGCTCAAAATATTCAGAATCATGTCTGACCTTAACAATAAAGGAAGAATTGGCACTGCCAATGTCTCAGTCCTCTATTGCATTGACATCCTTAGCCTTGGAGTCTAGAATATTGTCAGGTTTCTCAGCACAACTTTGATCAGTTAATGTGTTATTACCACTACTACCTTCAGAACAACGCAACTAGCAGATGTATCTGTGGCAAGTATTGACACACCACTGATGGACAAGATAATTCACTACTGCTAAGTGTCCAGAATCTGTGATTCTTTAGAATTTATGCTCTGGTTCTTATCACTACATACTTGTTTACAGATGTAGTCCACTTGTACCACCAAAAACTAGCAATAGCTGGATGTGATATATAGTTTGTAACTAATAACTTTCCTTGTTTTCTGGAGCTCACCGTGCAATTTTAAATTTTGCTTGGTTTCTGTAGTTGTTGTCAAATACTGAACCACATTCCAAGCACGTTATCTTCTTTTTTGTTTTAGGCATTATATATTATTTAAAGGTGTTATATCTTAGTGTGGAACTGTTTCTTGACATTTTCACACTCAGTCTCAGGTCAGTAAACAGCTGAAATAAGAATCCCTGGATGGACCCTTATTTTATCATACTACGAGAATGAGGGAGAAGTTTGACAGGTACTAACAAGCAAAATTGGGGGGGGGAGGGCAGAATCCTGTGTAAAGGCTTTAAAGTCCATCAGACAACTCAGACGTCAGTCAGGATGAAAGGTTTGTTATATATATGGAAATGTCAAGAAACAATCACACTGTCAGGACAGAACACAGCTGAAATAAGAATCCCTGGATGGACCCTTATTTTATCATACTGCGAGAATGAGGGAGAAGTTTGACAGGTACTAGCAAGCAAAATTGGGGAGGGGGCAGGGGTACAACAACTCAGTGTACAGGCTGCTCTACACTTGGTCAATGAAACCTAAGACTAATGAAGGTTATACATCTTTGTGGAAAAAAAGACTAGTCGAAAAACATTCACACACAGTGACAGTACAGTGCAGCATTAGGGTATAGGTTTCCCAAGCTTGTTCAGATATAAGCCTTCCCTCTCCTTCTCTCTTCACTATAGCAGCTGCACACAGCACCTGGGCTAGCTCAGACTGTAATATCTATCAAAGGTCAGACTAGTCCTGTGGCCTGTAAAATCATCAGAAGAAGCAGCAGCAATTATTTTGCCTTTTATTCTTTTTTAATACTTATTTTTATATATATATACTGTATATGATCACAGCTTGCTTTTTGCCTCCTTTGCCACTCCCACCCAGGCCTACTTCACAGCAGACAGCTGGGCAACAGGCCCTCTCCCAGCCCTCGTCAGAGACTCAGAAGGCCCTCTTCTCAGGCTCCTACTCCACACACAAATTCCTCAATTCCTAGGTGGTGCACAAGCAGCACACACACACTGCACTGGCAGAGACCCCTGTGAGTCTACTGTGATTTTAGCAGATTAAGCAATAAAGAATATAAGTACTGTAAAACAGGCAAGCCAGAGAATGAGAGAAACACCAACACAGTGCTTCTTCTGACTGACTCTCCTTGCTACTAGCCAGGCACGTAATAAAGTAACGCACCAGTGTGAGTGCGTGAGTTTTCAGAACCAACACTGTACCACGTGTGTAACAGAAGAACAACACACGTGGTACAGTGCCTTGCCCATGCCCCTCAGAGTACATCTCCTCAGTGGCTGCCCCATGTCACAACTTGGACTCATTCAGTTTGTTTTACACTCTTAAAGTGAGAGCAGGTCGCAGGAGAGCTTCTTCAGACCAGATCCCCAAGCCCGTCCCCTCCCACGGCCCACACCCACGGCACTGACTCAGGCACTGTCTGCAGGTACTAGGCAGTCTGACCTGACTCCAGTTATGTCACAGTCTCCCATCCCAGTCACTCGCTCACTGTAAAACAGTATTTTATTCAGGAGATAGAGCTTCCTCAGTCCAATCCCCAACCCCCAGGGCAGCACTCATTCAACCGCTCCGCTTGCTGTGTAAATATTTATTTGATGCAGGTGCACAAAGTTGCACATAGTCTGTACAGACTCCCGAGGAGCAAACAATGAGTGAGCGAGCCTGTGAGGCATAGCAGCCAACTGTTGAGGAGTAGGACGGTCGAACTTGAACCAGTTAAGGGACTTTACAGCAGCCTGCTGAGAGAAAAAGTCACTGGGCTGGGGTGATAATCCGGGGCAATCCCAACTGCAAGCCTGTGCACTTCGCTCAACTTAAGTCAAATTGCAAGCTGCAACAGTCTGATCCCCCCCCGCACGGTCACCCACCCACATACATAGAGACTCCTCCAGTCCACACTGCCCAGTTTTACCATTGCACCTGCACCAGAATCTCACCTCAGGAGTCGGAGTCTGCATTGGAGACAGTAGATAATATCTACAGACTCTTCTGAGGTGAGACTCTGGTACAGGTGCAGAGGTGAAACTGGGCAGTGTGGACTGGAGATAGACTACATTAACAATGGTAACTGTTACCTAGAGCTACTAGTGGTCCGGACTGCTGCAGCTGCTACTCGCTACAGCAGTCAGACTCTATAGAAAATGTGGCCGGACCTCTGGGTTGCATACTGCACTGCAGTGTGCACTGCTGTGCAAAAATACCCAACTAATATATGGACTGTCAGAATCAGATGCAGCTGCTTCAGCCCTTAGCCCCCATGTCTGCCTCTGACTGTCAGGTCATTCGCCTGTAATGTCACTGACAGTGAGATCATAATGCTGTTGATGTAGAGTGGGGCAGTAGAGTTATACATTTCAGCTGCCAGGCTAAGAGCTGTTCCACAAATACAGCACAATATTATCACATAGAAGACGTTCTGATGAGCAAAAGAAAAATGAAAATTACTTCAGAAAGAAAAAGTTACAACTGACTACTGTTGTGCGAGGTTCTTACACCTTAATTGTCGTCTCACTGTACGCCTTAGACAACCTATATGCATATACTATACTAACATATAGGGCACATGCACTTACGGGTGTGAGGCAAGTGTCAGGAGATTATATATATATATATATATATATATATATATATTTTTTATATGTTACTGCCTGTACCTTTGTAATTCTCCGGTCGCACTCTGAAAATAGGCACTTGACTGTCTAGCGTGCTTACCTGGTTAACAAAAGCTAAATAAATAAATAAATATATATATATATATATATATATATATATATGGTAACTCAATAGTGCTACCATAGTTAAGTTGAAGAACATTTACATATTAAACCTAAAATTTTGCACCTAATAACATTGCAACTGTTCAATGGATTTGCCTGAAATAAGGAACACCACGATCCAAAGAGCCATACATCTTGGGATCTGCCAACTTTCATACTGTTCAGATATACGGCTGCGGAGTTATTAAGCGTGATCTGCGTGCACGTTTACGCTTTTTTGAATTCTTTGCTCATCCCTACAGGTTGCACGATTTGCGCGACCAGTCCACAAACTTCAGGAAACATGTGGCCAGGGTCCCCGATGTGCCTTTTGAAGATTTTGTGACAAAATATTAAATGGTTCAAAAGTTATTCAAAAAACAATTTCCCATTATAAGTCAATGGGAAAAGTTAACAAAAACGTCAACATTTTCACAAATGCAGTTTTTACTTTCGCAAATGGCCCTTTTACTTTCGCAGATCCACCATTTTGTTTTCAGTTGTTGATCAGAAAAATGCTTTCCATTTAAATTTGGGACCCTCTAGCAACACAATTCTTTTTGTGTTTACCTAGTCGGACCCTTCGGATGCTAGGCATGTCTTTATTTTGAGGTTAAACACCCTAGAAATATGTTTTTCAAGTTTCTGGAAAAAGTACTTTTGAAAAGTAGTGTCGCACCCACAAAAGCGTCGCAAATTTTTGCGAAAGCTTTCCCAAATTGCAACACTACTTTTCCAGGCAATGGCAAAATGAAAGCAATTCTTTGCCACCCTGCTACAAAAGAATGGTTTGGTATTTTGTGCTGAAATTTGGAGGGAATGCAGCCAACATCTCACAGATGTGCCTTGCAGTCTTTTGGTATAAAAATATTACAGGGCGGCAAAGTTATGGTACTCCACAGTTGATGCTTTTTCCCATAGGCTAACATTACAGCATCCACCGCATTTCAGGAATCCTTTGCCGGCCTGTTGCAAAATAACAGTTTGGTCTTTTGGGCTGAAATTTGAAGGGAATAAAGCCAACATCCCACTGATATGCCTTTTGGTGGTTTGGTGAAAAAATATTACAGGGCGGCACAGTGGCAGGCACTCCAAATTAACGCTTTTTCCATTGGATAACATTCACGGTACCTGTCATGCCTTTGGGCCCGTATCTCGGAAACAGTACAAGATCACGGACTTTTGTTCAAAATACTTAGCTCCTAGCACAAAACTAGCCAGGAAAGTCACAATTCATATGGAATTTACATTTGTTTCTACGTAGTATTAGGTTCCTAGATATAAGCAATTTAATATTCCAGTCCTCATTTTCTGCTCTGAGGTCCATTATTATGTATACATTCTTTGTTTTCACTGTGTTTTCCAATGCATTTTGGGAAAAGAAGGGTGTGCCTCGTTACTGTGCCAGTTAGCATTTCAGTTGTGTTTCTGTTACCTTTTGTGGCACAGTACCGTCTTAAACCACTGTATGCGTTGGTTTCGCGTTTTACCTGCGTTGCGTTTCTGTGTCTTTTGGCATTATTGTTGCTGTTACCATTACCAGTTTCATTGCAATGCGGTACCATCCACGTATTATTCACGGTTTGCGTTTTCATGCGCTTGCATTTCTGTTTCATTTCTGTTTCCTTTGGCGTTATTTTTGCTGTTATTGTTACCATTTATGTTTACAATTGCAGTACCATGACCATGCGCGTAATGGTTTGCGTTTCTGTACTCACTTGCATTTGCATTTCTCTTTCCTTTGGTGTTATTGTTGCTGTTGCCGTCACCATTTGCGTTAACAATTGTGGTTCCGTGACCATGCATGTTACGGGTTGCGTTTCCGTATGCGCCTCTGTTCACATTTCTATTTCTGTTTCCTTTGGCATTATTCTCCATGTTAACTTTACCATTTGCATTTACTATTGTGGTACCGTGGCTGTGCGCGTTACAGTTTGCGTTTACCTGTGCGCTCACGTTCACATTTTCATTTCTGTTCCCTTTCACGTTCTTTTTGCTGTGGCACTTAACATTTCCATTTAAAATACCACTGCCATCACTGTTTGCATTACCAGTTGTGTTTTCGTATGTGCTTCAATGTCCATTTGCGTCACTATTACTTTAAGTCTCTTCAGCTTGCATTTCTATTAACGTTTCCTTTACCATGTGTGCCACTATTGGCACTTCTGTTTGTGCTGCTGTTCCTGTTACTATGTCACAAGACATCACGTGGCAGGAGCGTTGCATTACTTTCACTATTTGTCATCATCATTCTCAAAAGAAGGAAATTAGAGGCAAAAACTCCATTTAATGCTGCCAGTTAGGGTTGTTCCACAGCAACAAAAGTGAAATTTGGTGTTAAGGGTTAAAAAAAAAAAACTTGGACCCCCCAGCCCACCCCCAACCAGCATCAGGGTGCACATTGGGGTTGTCTGTGCTAACTCTCACCCCATTCTCCTATACCTCTGCTTCTTTACACATGTGATGGGGTGAGAGTTAGGGCCGACAACAACACCCCCAGTGCCGGTTGGGGGGGTAGCCAGAGAAATCAAGGGTTTTCAACACAACACAGAATTTCCTCACTTTTGTCGCTTCAGAACAACCCTAGCAATACATTAAATGGAGTTTTGCCTCAAAGATATATATATATATATATATATATATATATATATATATATATATATAATATGTAGATGGAGGAATTCAAGAAAAATTTGAAAACTCGTTTGTGGCAAATGGCATTTTTGGATGCTTGACTGTTTTGGATGTTTGAGTAATTATTCTGGTGAAATAGTATTCATATTTATTAATTGATTTTAATAATTGTTAATATGATGAATTTATTTATATGTGTTATTGGTTTGTGTTTGATGTTGTGGTTTGATATGTTCAGCACCTTTGTATACTGAAAGGCGCTATATAAATAAACATTATTATTATATATATATATATATATATATATATATATATATATATGGATTAGTATTTACTTATTTTGCTTTGCTTCTTTATGTAGTGTAGTGTATAGCAGGCCAAAGGCACCTGTGTCTTTGTATAATTACCTGTCAGAACAATGCTGCCATCTTTAGGATTTATGTATAACTACATTACAGCCTGTGTTTCATGTACTTTCTATGCATCCCTTTGTTTCGATATAGTTGACTTAGCACTTATTGTAAAGACTAGAATTACACTGTAGACCACCTAACTTTTAGCCAATAGGGCTTAATTTATGTATCTAGCACTGCTTATTACTAATGGTAACCATAACTACTGTCAGTAGTATATAGTGTACTGTATTACGTATTCCTCTCAGAGACCTTCTTCACTCCTCGGGGTATTGGGGAACACTTGGCTCGGCTCCCAGTGTCTTATGGTAAGACCTGCTTAGGACAACTGTGATTTCCTTTTGGTATAATAAACAAGATTTATTACCAATATGCAACTAGTCTGTGTCTCTTTTGCATCTTCATCACCGCAAAGAATCTGATCAGGGCTACCAACCCTAACATATTCGTAACCATGTGCAGGTAATTTGGATGTTGTAAAGTTTCTCTTGTTGCTTTGAGTTAACCTTTCCTGTGGGTTTTAAGTAGGTGTGCACACCCACATCACCTCACCCATACCTTTTAACTCCAGTGGCACCTTACAATCTGGTTGCTTATTGGGCTCAGTCAATGCCGACTCCCTGAGCTCAATGGCAGTTTTGAATTGCAGGATTTCGAGAGTACAGTAGCCCTCCCATCTGCTGGTTCCCCTGTTGTGGATTGATACATAGCATGACTACCTCTTATGAGTTAGTATTTATGTGTTCACCCACGGATTTTATCTGGTACAACAATGTCAACAACGTCAAATATATGCTCAAACTTGAGACCTGACATCTCTAACTTCCTTACCTCCCATGGAGGCTGGAGTGACTTCGCACTGTATGCAAGTCATTCTGAAAAGCCCATGCTGGGGATTTCAACCTAGTACTCCAAGACGAGACAAACAGCCAAAATGCATGAGGCTAAAGGACTGTTGGTTGTGGCTCTCTATGCTGCTTTAGAAGCCTCTGAATCAAAGTTTCATTCCCTTGAACTGCAACTCTTGTCCCTTAAGAAAGAGGTGGAGCTGGCCCGGTGGCACAGAGGGATGAGGAGCTGGTACCTTACCTTGCATCATGCTAGCGACCTGGGTTCGGGTGCCAGAGGGTTGGCAGGGGAAGGAGTAGGATTGAGCATCCAGAGGGCTGCTGTCCTCTCCTGGGGTGGGTTGGGGGATGGTGTCACTCTGTAGCAGCCCCCTGTGGAGACCAGGGGAAGCTCAATTGTGATGTGAGTAGGGGAATCGGAGAAAAAAGCTAGAAAATAGCATCTCCTCCTACCAGACGACGGCCACCCAGACCAGTACCTCCCAGAGCTCTGTGGCTGCTGACCCAGCCGCAGCAGCACCCAGGGCCAATGCCTGGGCCATTAGGCCATTTCTCCTCGGAAGAGGAGGACCCACCCAATGAAGGGTCACGTCGGGTTACCCTGAGGCAGCTGCAATGTGGGGTCGAGATCGGCGGCGGTGACAGGAGAGGTGAGAGTCCTTGTGGCAATTGGCCTGAAGGAGAGATAGGTGAGGGATGCCGGGGACATAAACAGATAAAGCAAAAAAAAAAGAAAGAGGTGGGATTGCAGGCGTTAGAAAGTTTGAAACAGGAGCAATGGTTTGAAGCAGAATTTCAGTCATTGTGCATGGTGAAAGAGACTCTAGTGCATTATTATGTACTAGGTAGTGAGAGAGATTTAAGTATGTTGAAAGATGAATGTGAAAGTTTGAGACAGCATAAGAGACAGGTTTTGCAAATAAATGATTCGTTGAGTGACACAAATTAATAATTTATATGATGAAATGGATGAGTTATGAGATGATTTGAAGCGGGTAAGTGAAGAACTGGATAGAGAGCTTAGAGATAACTGTGAATTGAGTGCCGTGTATAGAGTGTTACAGAAAGAAATTGCGAAAGCTGTGGAGCAGAACATTGCAAAAGTTAGTCACAGATCTTGTAGATTAAAGATGGTGAAACTGCGCCATCAGCGAGAGGCATTGGCTGGTCACATCAGGGTGATGGGCGGTTGTCACTATACACCCATCGCCCTTACGTCCTCCGGTGATGACGACTCTGGTGATGACATCTTTGAAGCCACGCCTCCACTGTGGTCCAGTGTCCCTCCGCCACCCACAAGATGGTGGATCCCTTAGCTATGACAGACCTATCCTCGTCATCAAGCGGAATGATGACTATCATGTGCGATGCCAAGATGTGACCCCCATGATGGGGAGGCCAAGGCCTAGGAAGAGCTCCTCTGATTGCACTCCTAACCAGGGTGACAAGTCAGAGATCGATCAAATGAACAAGACCACATTGTCTCAAATGGATGTGTCTGTGGAAAACAAACAGGCCCTCAAACAGCAACTAGAAGCTGTTATGAAGGAGATTACTGCTCAGCCATCCATTGGCCGTACTGTGGCCACCGCCGCAGCAGAGGCTACCCCTCGCTGAGCACAAAACCAGAATCCCTTCCCTGATCATCCAACAGTGACAGTAATCCCTTCCAGTTGGCCCACTCTGTACAGCAGATTGCTGACAGCATAGGCCACATGAACCCTAATGACAACCTCAGCTGTTATTTGGAGAAAGTACACTCCAAATGTGAGATGCTCAGCCTGTTGGAGGACTACCAGGTACAGATCTTCCAATAGACCATAGACCCCAGCCTATGGGCAAAATTCCAGATGTAGCTCGCCGAGACACCAAAGCAACTTTTGATGAAATTGCGGGAGAACTCATCACTGCACACAACCCAGGTGTGGTTGGCTTAATATTAGTCTACCCCATAAACAGAATGTCAAAAAAGCCCTGCTACAGACCACCAAAGGTTGTGGATGGCCTATCGTGCTGGCAAACATCTTACGAGTGAAGCACAGAAGTCAACCTAATTGAGTACAAAATTTGTTTCTCTAGAACATGATTTGACTGTCCGTGAGAAAGTGGAACCGACAATTTTCCCACAATGGACACATTTTCAGATGTCCTTCAGAAAACTGGGTGGGTTTATCAGCTCTACCTCCAAGACCTAAATTCCAGTTTGAAAAAGGTGGCCATGGTACAATCTACCAGCGAGCCCCAAGCCACTATATAGTGGAGGCAAGGCACCAGACAAAAAGCCTGCATTCTCAGGCAACAGACAGTACTTCTAGTCCAGAGGTGGGACCCAGAACCATAATAAGAACAAGTAGAATTGGAATTCTAATTCCAGTTGGGGCAATCAAAACCATCGAACAGGCTCCTCCTACAGAGAAATCATGGAGGAGAATAACAACATCCAGAACTTCTTGGTCAAGTCTGATCAGTAGTGGACATGGTTCCAATGTATATCGCTACAGCCCTAGATCCAGGACAACTTTTCTCATTAGGCCAAGGAGACACCAGAAGTCGAGGGGACCAGGCCATGGTTGGCCAAAACCATGATGCTACACTCTTCATTGCAGCTGTCCAGGACCAGGAAGAGGCCCGACAGAGCAGGCCCAAATACTCTTCAGGAGCTTCCTGGTACCAGCAGTTCATATTGACAACAACAGCCCCAGTCCATATTGTGAACAAGCTCCTCTTGACATAAAACGGAATGTCTTGCACTAAGGCCAGGGTCAGGGCCACCAACTGACTATATTGCTTGATACAGGAGCAGCCAAGTCTGTATTACATGATGAGGACCCGGAAAACTCCTCTTGGTCCACCGAATGGAGGATCAGCACATCCAGCATGTTTGGCACCAAGCAATCTATGTACCACTCTGTTATACTTCTGGTAGTGATAGGCAACCTGAACTTACACCATACTTTTGACCTTATAGTGTTACATGAACATCCCAGCATGTTGGGAATTAATTTTCTCATGCCACATGGATGTGTCAGGAATCTGGCCAACATGCTCCTGAACCAAATCAGAGGACAATATCATACTGTCATGATTTCTGATTCACATGTGGTTACAGCTATTACCACCAATGACAAGGAATATGATGTCATAACTCTATTTCAGAATCAAGAGTTCTTCAAGAAACTCCTGCCCATCCTGCAGAAGCATCTGGATGCTTTTGTCACACACAAGCATGACTGTGGCAGAATGCAGACCATCATCGAAATTCCAGGCTCAGCACATGACAGGTAAATGCAATATCCCTTTCCTGCTGATGCCTTACCATCACTCGGAGAAACCATTTAGTCACTCCTCAAAAAAGGTGTAATCAGGTCTTTTGTCTCAACTGCCAGTGCACCTGTTTGGCTAGTGAAAAAGTCCACGGGATCTTGGAGACTCACCATTGATTACAGGAAGCTTAAGTCACTCCTAACTGCTCACCTACAGTAGCATCCGCACCAGATGTGCTCAAACTGCTGACACCAGACCACAAGTGGTTTCGGTGCCCTTGACATCTCCAATGGCTTTTGGTCACTGGCCCTAGATCTGAAAAGTCAATACAAATTTGCTTTCACTTTTGAGGGTCGACAGTACACATGAGACCTGCTTACCTCAGGGTTTCATAGTAGCCTCCACTTCCATCTACATGCTGGACCCTCTGTAGGTTTTCTGCCCCAATGCATTCTGTAGAATGTGGATGACTTATTGTTGGCAACAACCACCAAAGAACAACATTTTTACCTCCTGAATGAACTATTGACCCTCCTACAGAGGGCAGGCCTCAAATGTAACCCTGCAAAAGCACAGCTCTGCCAGAAACAAAAGTCATCTGTCTTGTCCTACACATAACAGAACAGGGCATAAGCCCAGCTTAGAAGAAAATCCAAGGCCTACAAGATGTTCTGCTACCTACCAGTGTGGCAACACTCAGAGGCTTCCTGGGAATGGTCAACTATTCCAGGGACTTTATTTGTGATTTTTCACAAAAGGCCACCCCCTGTATGAGCTTCTGAAAAAGGACATTCCTTGGACTTGGAGTCCCACCCACACTCAGGCTGTGACACTTCTGAAACAGGCTTTGGCCTCTGCTCCAGCCTTAGAGTGAACCCCAACCCAGCATTGTCTTTCCATCTGGAATCAGCTACTTCAGACATCACCATGTCTGCAGTACTTATTCAGAAAGTAAATGGTACTCTGAGACCCACTGCTTATGCATCCCAAATGTTGTCACCAGTGGAACAGAAGTATAGTCTTTGTGAAATAAACCTTCTGTCTACCTACTGGGCTGTCAAACATTTTCTGTATAATATTGGGTACTCACCTATCATTCTGAACACTAATCAAACCCCAACATCCATTTTGCTGTCAGATAGGTAAAGGATGGATCAGTGTCAAATACCAGACTGACACACTGGTCTCTTCTTCTCCAGGACTGTGACATACAGGTCCACACTGCCAAAATGCCCTCAATTGTAGCCCATGGTCTTCTATATCAAGGAGCACCACATGATTGTGCACTACAGACCCCTGATTTGCCTGAACCAGGCCCTTTTCTTCATGTCATGCCTTCACAGATGACTCGGCCTCATATTATCAAGGAGAACAGGTAGCTGGATTTGGAGTGCTCATCGTGTTTCCAAATGGCAACACTGTTTGTACCTCCAAGCACTGCAGTGTTGCATCATCCCACTATGCAGAACTGTCAGCTGTAGCCTGCACCTTCGTGCTCATACAACATAGTACTGAGGACATCATCATCTTTACAGACTCCAGTTGGTTCTTTTGCTCCCTGACTGAATTTTTACCCTTCTGGCAGAAGAACTCCTTTGCATCTTCTGATGGCACACCCGTGAAGTACAAAGCACTCTTTGTTTACCTTCACAAACTTACACAGCATTTCAAACACAAACAAACTGGTCATTCACATGGTTAAAGCCCATTCAGAATCTGATCTGTATCACTTATTCAATGACCAAGCAGATACTCTTGCAAAACAGGGTGCTTGGGGGGGTGCAGGGACTATGGATCACCCTGATGCTCTAGCAGCCGGGCAAATAGCTGTTATAAAAAAGAAACCAGAACCTTTTGTGCCACTGGACTTGTCCACTGCACAACACTCTGACCCCCAACTGAAAGAGGTGTTCAGGTTCCTTGACAAAGGAACTAAACAAAACTCATTGACTCATAGTCCCTACAAGAGACATGCCAGTAGGTTACATTTGTTACAAGATGGAAAATTTATTTGGTATCAGCCAGAGGAATTACCCTACAAGCTGTGGGAAGCCCCCAAATCTTTGAGATCTGAGTTCATCCACTAGGTTCATTATACTCCACCTGGTGGACACCAGGGAGTTGAAAATACACTCCAAAGACTCAAATCTGTTGGTTCGTGCCAGGCATCACTAAGGATATGAAACATTACATAGAGAAGTGCCTGATTTGTGCTCAGAACAAACCAGCCTCAACCAAATGAAACACCAAACTACTTCCTCAGAGACATTCTGGCCCTTGGCATGTGATTCAGATTGACTTTATTGGCCCTTTGACCAATACCAGCAGGAACAAGTATGCACTTGTTGTCACAGGCTTTTTCAAAGTGGGATGAAGCTTTTCCCACTCAGAAATGTACACACAAAGCAACTGCAAAAGTTCTGGGAGAACAGATATTCTCCAGGTGGGGCCTTCCCCTCAAGGTAGACTCTGACAAAGAAACCAGTTTTATAGGCGAGTTGATGCAGGAAACACTCGAACTTCCACATACCCTACCACTCTCAGTCATCAGGTCAGGTAGAAAGAGCCAACAGATGGATTAAACAAATGCTTTCCAAATTTATTGAGGACAATCCCAAGGATTGGGATTCCCTTTTGCCTTTACTCCTTATGGTAATTAGGGGGTACTCCTTCAGCCATGACCCAGTTAACGCCTGTCGAGATGAAGACTGGTAGAACTATGAGACTACCTGAACACCTGTTGTTTGATCTGAATACCCCCACTGCAGAGAGAGATTTCCTGTAGACAAATATGTTGCAAAACTCAGAGATGACAATATTAAACCCCACTTGTATGCTGCCTATCGCATGGGCAAGGCCCAGCAACCTTCCAAAATCCAGTTTGACAAACATGCACAAGAAGTGGACTATCAAGTCAGAGATCTGGTAATGGTACTCAGATTTGCCCATCCTATACACCCCTTCTCCAATCAGTGGGAAGGACACTATCCCATTGTCAATAAGCTCAATCCTGCAGTCTATCAAGTTAGACTTCTTCAGAACAAGAAACTTACTGAGAAATGGTTGCATGCAAACCAGTTGAAACTTTATAAAGGAGTATAATCACTTTTCCTAACCCCATTGGGCAGAATTGTACCAACTGAATTTTTCTTTTTCCTTACAGCTATTCCTGCAAGATGGCTATCTTGCATCTGGCTCTTCTGCTCTCAGGAGCATTCCCTTTTATTCAAGGCCAGGATCATACCAAAAATATAGGCCTCATCCTTTCACACTTTGACCATCCTTCTACTCCCATCCCTGAAGGAGTAAGCATAAATGTTCAAAATAATCTGATTACTGTCCTGAAAGGCAAGGACGACTTCCTCACTGCCTCAGTTGTGGCCCCTGACACATCTTCCCTACAAATTGAATGGCAAACAGACTTCAATAGACAAACTCTCCCTGTTGCCCGCCTATCCGAAGGTACTTTCCATGGTTGGCCCAACATGAAATTGCCCCAAAAGGTGCTCTGTCTATTGCCAAGCTAATCATAGACACTCTGGTTTATATAATCTCACTGCTTTGACTGACCTTGCCTTTTGCAAGAGGTTCCCACAACACTGCAAAATATTTCTTTACCCACAATCATATTGGCTACAGCTGCCAAGTTTTTGTCTGTATTACCTCCTATTGAAGCAGAACTTACTGAATGTCACCACAAGAATCTGGTCCACCTAGTGGTCTCACTGCAATTTCCATTCCAGGTATACTAATTAACAATGTGCAATTCATGCACATCCCCATTATTTTTAATCTCACATATTGGAATATGGCAGAATTTGGAATGTGCTTTAATCCAAACACTTCTAAGTTTTTCAGTACTATGTTACTAGACAGTCTTGCAGCCTACCAGACACGTACCCAAGACCCAGTAGCTGGTGCACATACTATTGAACACTTAGGTTTATTTAGGCTTAGATCTAATCCTTTAAGTAAGAAAAATCCCTCATCACGTAAGAAATGTGATACTGCAGATGTTACTGGTGCAGCTGGCACCATATCCAGACTCTTCGGATCTGGCATGTCCATCTGGAACAGGGCAGTCATTGCTGCCATAAAAAAATCAAACAGTTAAATTCCAAAAGGGCATGAGAAAATGATATTTTACCCCCATTGTTACATGGTGTAGATGGTCTTAGTCAGAAAGAGAGTTATACCATCTACAATATGTGTGATATAGCTAAAGGTTTTAATGATACTAAAAACAAATTAATGAACTTGTTTTTCAAAATGATAAGGAGGCAGACAAGCAATATATTGCTAGAGAACTCCTATGCTCTGCTTAGGGCTCTTATATCATAACCACTGCCAATAATTGCTTCCGCGATTTGAAATCTGACCATATTCCAGATACTATTCATGATAGAAGACTTGCTAAATGGTACTGCCCACATTGTAAGTCCACTGCTTGTATTACAATGTGTATGCCAAGATCTGTTTCTATTCCATTATCTACTGCTAGAAACTTAGGGTATGTCACATACCATCCTGACAGAGGTCCATGTTATACAGCTAAATGCTGCACTGTCTGGGACACCATGTTCATTACCTTTACTGTGTCCCTAACCCACTTTGATCCACAAACTGCTTTGTTTGATAAACTTGCCTCCATTCACTCTATTAGGCACCTTGATAAGGATATCTACAGAGAATGCATCAATCTGCCACTGCTTCTGGTCTACCATCCTACCCTTGAAGCATGGGTTTCTCCTCATACTGACTGTTGTGCAAGAAAGGGCTATCACTATTTGTATTGGTGTGATGTATTCAAAATCATCAAACCGGTATGTGGATATTCACCCGGACAGCATAGACTAGTCTTTCAGTCTGGACTTGGACATTAACTCAAATGACACAGATAACCCTGAAGCATCATCAACAGCACCACCACCAGTTGACAAAACTGAATATCTCTACAAGACTTATATGGAAGAGGTTAATCGGCTGACTACAAGACTTATGAATCAATCATTCACCTGCCCAGTTCAACTGCAAAAAATGGAGGTTGCCAACTGTTACAGTGCCACGTAATTCTAATGGACAGTATTGCATTGTGACCAACCATAAATCTTTCTCCTATGGTGATAAAGTTTGTGACATCCAATGTCAAACTACTGTTATAGGCCATATAGTGATTATACCTGTTCCCACTGTGGAACCAGATGTTATTGAAGGTGACCCTGAATATTTTTTGCTCTATCTCAATATTTATTAATCTTCAGTGTCCATACTGATCCCTCGACATTAACCTTGAAGTCACTTTTAGATAGAAAGGATACCCATCTCATCCACCTCAGTAACAATATCTCCAAAGCTGTAGATGCCCTTAATACACTTAATCCACGATGTTGATTTAAGTGCTGCACTTTCTGATACTTGGCTAGAAATTTCCTTTAAAGGTTTTGTTATTATTCAGGCATTTTAATTGTCTTTTAGAAACTAACACTTTGCAGTTTAAGGCCTATGCTCAAACAACACCGTGAACAACTCAAATTCCTTTACAAGGCTAGATGTGCTGGATCTGTAAATGATTGACTACTAACATATAGAGTGTGGGCAGTTACATACACTAAAGTAGCCAGGATAACATTATAATTTGTATTCTGTTCTACTATGCTTTCTTGGAAACAGCATGTATTAGGCCAAGAACCTGTGTCTTTTTATCTTTGAGATGCTTATTAGTCAGACAACACTGCCACCTTTTAGATTTATGTATAACTACATTACATCCTGTATTTTCTATGCATCCTTTGTTTTATGATTTAGCTGACTTTACATTTTGTATAAGGCTAGATAACACTGTGGAACCACCTAACTTTTAGCCAATAGGGCTTATTTTATGTATCTAGTCCTGCTTCTAATGGTTACTATGACAACTATCAGTAGTGTATAATTAAGCAATAAGGCATGACAGGGGTGTGCTATGGTGGGATAAAGGCCCACCTCAGGGGTGAGTTGAAGCATGAGGTGAAGCCGAGGCTTCCACCACCAAGAAGAACTGTTAGACCATCATAACACTCCCCTGGGTGCCTTTTTGCAATTATGAAATGGGTCATTTTTAGTAAATTTTATGCATTTTTAAACATAATACTTTCAGCTGGGCCATTGTGCTGGGATATTGACCCAGCTGAAAGCAGCTTTTGGCCAATAAGGAAACATCATTCTTTCTACCCATTTCATAATTTACAGAATTATGTATTCCCCAAAGAGACCATCTTCGCTCCTTGGGGTATTGGGGAACAATCAGCTCAGCTCCCAGTGTCTTATAGTAAGAATTGCTTAGGGCAACTCTGATTCTTTTTGTGTAATAAACAAGATTTATTACTGATATGCAACTTGTTCGTGTCTCTTTTGCATGTATATGACTGCCAAGAACCTGATCAGGGCTAACACCCTAACACTGGTTTGAAATCACAGAAAGTACTGAATCAAAGTGCACAAAAACATGTATCCTGGATTTTAGTAGGACTTTGGGAAAATAGGAACATGCTTGAAAGAGGCACTAATAAAATGAGGAGGAATTTGGGGTGGAGGAACAGTGTGCAATATTTAAAACAGGGATTACAAGAGCAGCACAATTATGCGTTAAGCAGGTTAGCAAAGGGAAAAGAAAGAGGAGGGGAGGCCATTATTGTTTTCCAAGGAAGTAGGAGAGAAAGTGAAAGCCAAAAAGGTGCATTCAGGCAATACAAAAGACACAGGCAGAAGCAGATAGGGAGAAGTACCGGGAGAAGCAAAGGGAGGTCAGTAAGGGAAGCCAAAGCTCAGACAGAAAAACGCATTGCAAAGTCAGTGATTAGAAGGGACAAAACCCTTTACAGGTACTTAAGTAAAAAAAGAAGGGTGAAGGGAGGGATAGTGAGACTGAAGGGTAGGATGAGGAAGCGTGGAGGATGACAACAGTAAAGCTGACATACAGAACAGATATTTCTGCTCAGTCTTTACTGAGGAAGGGGAGGGTAATGGGCCTGAAGAGAGAGTACAAGGGGTGGGAAGGGCACGAAAAATGGCACAAGTCCCTTTACATGGGAAAGGGTACTAAAGGAACTGGAAGGAATAAGAGTCAATAAAGCAATGGGTCTGGATGGGGTGCACCTCAGGGTCCTAAAGAAGCTAATAGAGGTGGTGACTGTGTTTGAACCTCTGGCAATACTATTTAGCCAATCACTGGAAACAGGGAAGGTACCCAAAGGCTGGAGGACAGCAGATGTAGTCCCCTTATACAAAAGCAGGAACAAAGGGGAAGCGGGGAACTACAGAACAGTCAGCCTGACCTTGGTAGTGGGGAAGATCATGGAAGCACTACTGAAGGAGAGATTGGTGGAACATCTGGTTGCCAACAGACTACATGATTTCACTGGGGGGAGGATATGCCAAACCAACCTCATTGAATTATTTTGACTGGGTGACAAGGGAGGTGGATCAGGGGAGGAGAGTGGATGTGGCCTATCTGGACTTCAGCATGGCCTTTGACACTGTGCTGCACAGAAGGCTGTTCAACAAACTGGGGAATATGGGAGTGGGCAGGACAGTAGTGCAGTGGGTGGGTAATTGGCTGGGTGACAGGACACAAAGGGTGGTGATAAATGGTTGTCACTCCACAGAGGGGAAAAGTAACCAGTGACCAGTGGGGTGCCACAGGGATCAGTGCTGGGACCGGTCCTATTTAACATCTTCTTCTGTGGCATTGTGCAGGACCTAGAAGGCAGAATTTCCCTATTCAGTGAGGACATGGGGCTCTGTAACAGAGTGGACATGCCAGAAGGTGTGAGACAGAATAAGGAGGGACCTGCAGAAGCTTGAAGAATGGTCAAGGGTTTGGCAGTTGAAATTTAATGCAAAAAAGTGCAAAATAATGCATATGGGGCACATAAACCCAGGAACAACATATCAGTTGGGGGGGTGAGGATATAGCATGCACCAAGCAGGAAAGAGACCTTGAGGTTATCATCTCTGATGACCTTAAGGTAGGGAAACAGTGTGACAAAGTGGCAGGAAGAGCAAATAGGATGCTGGGATGCATAGGCAGGGCATAATTCCTTTATACAAGACACTAGTGAGGCACCACCTGGAGTACAGTGTCCAGTTCTGGAGACCTTACCTACGTAAGAATATAGACAGAGTGGAGCAGGTTCAGAGGAGGGCAACAAAGATGGTACAGGGATTGCATCACAAGTCCTATGAGGACAGGCTAAAGGACTTGAATATGTACTCCCTGGAGGAGAGAAGGGAGAGAGGGGATATGATAGAGACATACAAGTACCTTACAGGGAAGAACAGGGTGCAGGAAAACACTAATTTCCAGTGAAAAATATGTTTCAGGACTAGAGAGCATGGGATGAAGTTGGAGGGATGGTGATTCACAGAAAATGTGAGGAAGAATTTCTGTGCAGAAAGGGTGGTGGACAAGTGGAACATCCTGCCTGAGGAAGTGTTGGGGGCTGAAACAATCACAGGATTTAGAATGCATAGGACAGACATAAGAGAATCCTGGAGGTCAGGGGTAAGGGCAACAGACTTCTACAAAACTTAAGTGATCTTACCAGCTCAAATGGGCAGACTGGGTGGGCCATAGGCCCTTATCTGCTGACAGTATCTATGAATCTATGTGTAGCCACCCCCTCCTTGACGTCTAGGGGCAACCTGTCTTCTGGGGGAAGGGGCCCACAAAACAGAATCTCTCCAGAAACACACTCAGGTTTAAAGCATGGAGAACAAATGTGCCTACCTGGAGACATCTTCAAGATAGCTGGAACCTCCAGGACTTACGGCCACAAATTCTGAGGGCACCCCCAACTCCACCAGAGATCCTCGGTTCCATGTATCTTCATTTTTTCAACCATAGGACCTCTCTCCAACCCTGCTAACACAGAGGTGCAGGAATTAATTAGAGACGCCTGGAAAAAACACTCATTGGGACATTAAAACTTAAGGATTTTGCATTTCATTAGTATTTTTATTCTAAAAAAGGGGCAAGACTACTGATTTTGTTTCTAAAACCATATGTTATTTCTCCTGCACCCAAATGATTACAAGGACTACAGGGGTCCAGTATTCTTCAAAGGTAAAGCTCAGCTACATGGGGTTAAACATTTGTACAAGTGGAAAAAAAGAAGGCAGATAACATAGGCCAGAGGGGCACAGGACCCTAGGCAGCATGGATTCACAGCGGGAAGGTCATGCCAGACGAATCTGATAGATTTCTTTGACTGGGTGACCAAAGTAGTAGATCAGGGAGGGGCTGTGGACATGGCCTACCTAGACTTTAGCAAGGCATTTGACACAGTCCACACAAAGATTAATATATAAGTTAGCCAGCCTGGGAGTGGGTCCCAAGATGACAGACTGGGTAAAGAATTGGCTGGAGAATAGGACACAGAAGTAATAGTAAATGGAGTCCCTCAGAAGAAAGGAGGGTTACTAGCGGGGTACGCAGGGTTCAGTATTAGGACCAGTCCTCTTCAATGTCTTTATAAGCAACATTGCAGAAGAACTGGAAGGAAAAGTATGTCTCTTTGCAGATGACACTAAGATCTGCAACAGAGTTGATGCACAGGGGTGGGGTGGAAAGGATGAGAAGGGACTTGGCAAGGTTAGAGAATGGTCAAATGTATGGCAGCTTAGATTCAATGCTAAGAGTGCAGGTAATGCACCTGGGAAGCAAAAAACCCAGGGAAGAGTACACAATGGGGGTGAGATACTAACAACAACAAAAATGGAAAGGGACCTGGGGGTAGTCATATCAGATGACCAAAGGTGGGCAAGCAATGTGAGAAGGCAGCAAGGAGGGCTGGGGGATGCTGGGATGCATAGGAGGCATCACCAGTAGAAACAGGAAGTTATTATCCCTCTGTACAGACAGCTGGTGAGACCCCATCTAGAGTACTGTGTGCAGTTCTGGAGACCCAATCTCCAGCAAGACATAGACAGGATGGAAGCTGTCCAGAGGAGCAACTAAAATGGTGCAGGGTCTGCACCGGAGGACATATGAAGAGAGACTTAGGAGCTTATATGTATAGCCTCGAGGGAAAGGAGGGAGGCGGGGACATGATAGAAACTTTCAAGTACCTCAAGGGAATCAACAAAGTCCAAGAGGTAGCATCTTTCAAAAGAGGTGTGCAAGAACAAGAGGGCACAATTTGAAGATAGAGGGGCTGCTCAGAGGTAATTTAAGGAAGTATTTTTCTAGAGAGGTTGTGGATGCATGGAATGGCCTTCGGAGGAAGGTTGTGGAGTCAAAATCAGTGGTGGAATTCAAGCATGCATGGGATAGTCATAAAGCAATTCTGGGGTGGGGGTAGGAAGAAGTAGGCTGCTGGTTAACTAGGATCTGCAGCTTATCCAGTAGGTAGGGAAATGGGCAGACTGGGTGGGCCAAGCGGTCCTTATCTGCTGTCAAATTCTATGTTTCTATGTTTCTATAGGTAAGTTCTTCACACAACTTAAACCCAGCAGCCAGATTTTTTCCTCAGGTATAACACAACCTCTATACCCTGGACCGTGAAGCTCCAAAGATTTCCAATGGCACTGGTAAGTACCTGACTCTTCACTGCTTAACCAAAATGGAGCTTGTCCATTTTCCTCTCCCTGGAGAAGCATATAGCTTCTCCTTAAACCCATTCCCCAGCTCTCTGTCTTCCAGCCTCCAAGGGACACAGATGGTACAGTCCCAGCAAACACACTGCACCATACCCCAATTATCCTTTTGCCCCAGGCCGATCCCAATATTTTATTTTGAAATTCCAAATTTTATTGAGTTTAAAGCATAAGAAAACCTACACATTAAATATTGAAAATGTAGGCAATTTACAAGATCCAGCCCAATACCCAAATTCCAATTGGAGTGTGTCATGTACTTATAAGCTAAAGAAATAAACTCATACTCCTCCATCCTAATACCACAAAACCCCCTCCTACATCCCCCCAGCCAG
The DNA here is from genome assembly GCA_016271365.2 of Neoceratodus forsteri. NCBI lineage: Eukaryota > Metazoa > Chordata > Ceratodontiformes > Ceratodontidae > Neoceratodus > Neoceratodus forsteri. The sequence continues at coordinate 1,047,381,516 of CM028133.1, read as the reverse complement.
GATGAGCCTTATTAGAAAACTATGCAGAGGTAAACTAAGAGCTAATAAATATACAAGTAGCCTACATCAGAGAACTTAACACAAATCAGGCAATCAGAGGTGATCCATATGAAACATTAATGTAAATAAAGAGCATACAATTTGCCCCATCTCCTGTTAAAGGATGTCAAACAGTTCGGTGCCTGCTTTAATTTCCCAGTCTTAAAATAGAGACATTTCTTTGATCCATTCTTCATATGATATAACTAATTGGTCCATCAATGCCTAAGAACCAGTCTTTTCACTGTTATCGAAATTAAAGCCATATGGAATCTAGTGCTCCAGAACTTGAATGTTAGTGAACTGTCCTAAAATACAAATTTCTATAATAAACAAATTATTAAGTCCCACAAGAGGGTCCAGCTTAGATTGAATTAAAGACCATAAAGGAGCCACTTTGTCACAGTGCCAAATAATGTGTACCAGGTTACCTTCAGCAGTACCGTATCTTGTACAGGTGTTCAAAGCCAATCTACCTATTCTGGCCAGTTTGACCGGTGTGTAATATAAATTATTTAAAATGTGGTATTGAGTTAGCCTATGTCTATCCTTGATGAGGTATTTATGCATATCTCCCCAAATCTGACCCCAAGTCGCAGGATAGTCTGGTAGAAAAGTGTCCCAGATCTTAGAGCCTTTAAGGGGGTTCGGGTAATTGGCCACCAGTAAGTAAGAATATATCTTCGATATACTATGGGGGTTATTCACATACTCCCGGATCTGTTCTAGAATGGGCCGGACTTGGGATGGAATAAATAAGCCAAAAGAGGAGACCATGAGGTGTCGCAGTTGGAAGACCCTGAAAATAAGTTTCCGAGGTATATTAAACTTAGTGATAATCTCTATCGAGGAAAGAGGATTCCTGGGAAAAGAGACTTTCCACACAGCAGTCTTGCAACTGAGGGAGCCAATCTGAAGGAAGTGGGGAGCCACCAATCTTGATGTTGGGGTTTAGAGTAAAAGGTTGAGCCGTATCTTTTTTAACTGAGATATTAAGGAAATTCCAGCACTGCGTCAGCGCCTTAATAGAAACCCCTATAACACTACTTTGTAGTTGGAGGGGCAGAGCAGGAGAGGCATAATAGAAAACTCTGAATAAATGAAATTTATGCCTATCTAACATCCTCCTTTCCAACTGTAACCATATAGGAACATATCCATCAGGTCCTGCATCATACCACCTCCCCATCTTGGACAAATAGCTCACCCAATAACATAACATAAAATTAGAAAGACGGAGCCCCCCTTTTTCTTTGGGTAAGTTAAGTTTGGAAAAGGCTCGCCTGGGATGTTTGTCTCACCAAATAAATTTAGTGATGGCAGAATGAAGCCTCTGGAAGTAGGATGTGGGAAGATAAATATTCAATAAATTTAGCTGGTAAAAGACCATAGGCAACACATTCATTTTAATACTTATACAACCCCACAGTGATAAGGGAAGGGTGGACCATCTCTGGAAATCCTGCTGTATCCTTGAGACTAGGTCATCCAAGTTAAGTTTCCTGAAGACCTCAGGGTCTCTAGTAAGGTATATACCTAGGTATTTGAATGAAGAGGAGGACCATTTCATACCAAATTGAGTGAAGTTAATACGAGGTGTGCTATCGTTTAGCAGGAACATGACTGATTTGGCTAAATTGAGCTTGTGATTGGCCACCTTGCCAAATCGAGCAATAATTTGTAAAACGGACTCTAGGGAACACACCGGGTTAGCTAAATGTAAAAGAATATCATCCGCGTAGGCTGAAAGGGTCAAGATTTGTTGATGTACTGGGCAACTTGTTACCTGGGGGGAGCTTTTAATGCTGAGCAAAAAGGGTTCTAACTATAGATTGAACAGAAAGGGGAGAAGACACCCCTGTCTAGTGCCTGTAAACAGAGGAAAATGGGAAGAAAGACCCGTTACAGTAAATTCTGGCCGTGGGAGACTTATAAACCATCCGAATCCACTGGATAAACATGTACGGAAACCCCATTCTCTTAAGGGTAGCCCAGAGGAAGTCCCAGTGAACTCTGTCGAAGGTTTTTTCTGCGTCTAATGAAACTAGGACAATGGGAGCATGGGATTCTTGAGCGGACTCAAAAATGTGTGACAGGGTACGTAGATGGTCGGCCGAGGATCTGCCTTGTACAAACCTCGCTTGTTCAGGACTCAACAGGTTAGCCCAAATCTGCTTAATTCTAAGAGATAGGATTTTAGTTAAATTTTCATATCATAATTTAGTAATGAGATTGGGCGATTACTGGCTGGTTCATTTTAGGGTTTGTCCAGTTTTAGGATCAAGACAATCATGGCTTCCAACAGAGAGTGGTCGAGGAAGGTCATTAGTAAACATATACTCAAACAACTTCAAAGAAAGGTGATCTCCTTAAAAAAACTTTAAAAATTAGAGGAAAACCATCGGACCTGGGATTTATCTGGGCTGAGTCCTCGGATCGCGTCTTCCACCTCCGTCAGAGTAATAGGAGAGACCAAGAACTCACGCTGATAGGCCTGTAGGGATGGGGTTGAAGACCATCTAAAAATTGTTCAATTAGGGCAAGGGAAGGCCGAGAAGGCCCCATACTGTAGAGATCTCGGTAGAATGATTCAAAAATTTGAGAAATATCACAGGGAGAAGTCTTAAGCGACCCATCCGGAGAGAACAAAGCAGGGATCCATCTCAAGCCCTCTACCTCACTCCAAAACGGAGGGCTAGCATCCTGCCTGGTTTGTCCCCTTGGTCAATGTAGCAGGCCTTAGTCTTGAGGATAGCATATCCACCTTCTCTCTTAACAGGTCTGAATATTGCTTCTTAAGTTTTATTAGGGTTTCTAAGTCCGTCTGGGTGGATGCCAAGGAAAGGGTATGTAACTCCTAGATGGCGTTATCCCAAGGCTACTATCCCTGCCTGATTTGCCACTAACAGGTTGAGGGCCTGGATCCAATGGTGGGTGCCTCCACCCAGAGGTCAGGGTTTGCAATAGTTAAACTAACTTGGTCACAGCCCTCTGGGACACTGCAACACCCTTTCTTCCCACTAGTGGCCCACACAATATATCAGAATTACCTTCACAGTATACACTTACCCCCAGGTCTGGTTCGGCACTGGGACCTCCTGTGAAATAAGATACAGTGCAACAATCACAGTACAGTGCTTTAACATAGACAAATACCTCAGGCAGTATAACTTTGCTGAAACAAGCAGCTCTGATTTATTTAGAGGATATAACAAGGACAGGGAAATCAGGTTAATTAGCTTATCACTTTACTATCTACCTATGGCTCTGTGCAGGCCTATCCCTACCAGTTACTGTCCCTGGGTACCCAAGCCCTAGTGGCTAGTCCAAACCGTGGCAGCTGGTAGGGGCTCTTTCACACAGTGAAAAGAAAAATTAGCAAACAGTCAGCAGTACAGTGATTCCATTTGGATTTAATGTGGCAATTCAACGGAGGCGACCTTGAATTAGTACTCACGACCTCCAAACAAGATAGGGTCCTTCAACATCAGCAGGGCTACTTTTGAGCTCCACAAGACTTTTCACACATTTATATGGTAAAAAAAAAGAAAGTACTATACCAGGCAGGCTGCTGCTCTATCGATCGCAATTACTGCACAATACCGGGAGAACACACAGCAGATTCAGTTCCTGACTGACCGAGTGCAATTCAACAATTTCTTCAGTCTTCTACAGGGTGAGCCTGGTTTCTACTCTTCAGAGATCCTTTGATTCTTTTCACAGGGACGGATTCAGTCCTAACAAGCAGTTACACAAGCTGCAGACGAAACTCTGGGCCTACACACGTTTTTGACTGAAACTGTGCACTGAAGGAGCACAGGGTTTCTTCCCCTTCACTGCCAGATCTAAAACTGAAACTCCAACAGACAAAACTGGGCACTTCCTTTTGGTTCCTCCCAGTTCTTGACTGGATTATACTCACTCACAATAGACTGCTGCTGTTGGTCCAAAAGGCGCAAGTCTAAACTACATCTCCCAGAGTCACTGCCCTTTAATCCTCTTGTGGCTGGCTCAGATTATGAGTCCAAGTTCTGATTGTCCAAGGCACCATTTTAGAGCTAGCTTACCCCACACTGATTGGTCCAGTTCAGCAGTTCAAAACCAAAATAGAGAACTAGGCAGACAAGTTCTGACTGCAGAAAGCAGGTTAGACAAACTGTAATTTCATTATTACTGAAATGATTTCTGGCAAACAGTTACATCTTTCAGATAGGTTCCCTTTGCACTCCTAGTGACTGCAAAATGGAGTGAATTGGCAGCAGCTCAGTGGTACTCAACAGAGAAGCACACAGTCCCCCACACAACTAATTATGTCTGCAAGCAGACAGCTCTAAAGACAGTACCAGAGGCTCTAAAACACTCACTGATAAATGACTCAGCATGAAACACCATTCAGGCTTGGAGCATTCAAACAAGCTCCTGGAAGTCTTTGAGGAACCCCCATTTGCAGGGGGTTACACCCTTCCTAGCCTGGGAAAGCTTGGCGTCCGCGTCAAGCAAGTACCATAAGTTTCAACTACAACCATATACATTTGCATTAGGCTCACATGTAATCATCAGTCAATACATCATTTTACCAAAACACATTTCTGAAACATTGCAGTACGTCACTCTTTACACGGTATTACACACATTGTACCATAACTCAAGTTATTACCTCTTGTACATGAAACCTGAAGAGGCCCTTCCTATCAGTTACCTTGGGGCTGGATGGGGCAAGGGCACCAAACAGAGGAGCCAACACAAGTAACTTGAGTTAGACTGATGCTCAGTTTGGGCAATGAGCTCAGGGACACATACACTCCTTCATGGACAACATTGAGAGGCAAGTCCACAGGTCTCCCAAGTGAATCATAACTGAGGTGCACCACAGGCTTTACAGCTCGACCAGTCTTTCTAGGAGAACTGTTACAGTCTCTGCACTCTGAGCCTCATTTTCAGCATTGTCCTCACTTGTCAGGAGTCTCCATGGATAGGAGGCTAGAACTTGGGGCCTTTCAGCTCCAGGAGTTACAGTTTCTGAGTCCACAACATTTGGCTCGCATGGAGACTTTTCGGACACTGGCAGTGGACTGTCAGGGCACTCAAAATACTCTTCTTGTTCAGATTGTATCACCAGTCTGCCCCAATCTATCATTTCCTCCCTAAGCTCAAACAGTTCAACCATGCACAATGATTCCATTTCATCTGATCTGATGCTTTGCACTTCACTTTCTGGGAGCATTGGCTCCAGAGGTGAAGCTGGGGGCTTAGACAGTCAGAGGCCCAGCTTTGTCTCCAGTATTGACTTCAAAGTTGCCCGAAACAATTAACTTAGTTCGTAAGAAGGATAGTGTTCAAAGTCACTCTCACTTTCTTCTGATATGGACTGACAGTCATGCTCAACTGGGACGTGCAGGGAACACTTTAACTCTGCTTCTGTAGGTGCAGACTTCCTTGATCTTTTCTTAGCAGCTCTAGTCACTGGTCAGAGGGCATCTTCTGGGGCTCAGACTCAATTAAGATTTGTCCAATGGGCAGTAAATGATTTCTATGCATTGTTTTACATCTTTTGAATTATTCTCAGGCCTTACTTTGTACACTGGCAGATCATCTAGTTTGCCCACTACAATGTGAGGAGATGGTGCCATCTGTCAGCAATCTTGTGTTTGCCATGCAGTCCCAGATTTCTTAGCAATACCGATCTCCCTCCTGGAGTTCCTGTGCTTTCACCTTTTTATCATACAGTTCTTTGTTGGCCAGATTTCTTTTGGCAGCCATGGTTTGAGCCAGTTAGTACGCATGAGTTAGCTGGGTCTTTAACTTTTGCACATACTGTAAATAATTGTCAGCTTGAACCCCATCAGGAGAGACCCCAAAACACATCTACTGGTAGTCGAGCTTCTCTTCAGACATCAAGCGGTGGAGAACCCAGTGGCATCACTTTAGGTGCAGTTATAGCATGTACCAGGGTGCTAATTTGTTGGCTCCATCTAGGCTTGTCCTTTGGGTGCAGGGTGCCTAGCATATCTAGCAAAGTCTGGTTGAAACATTCAGGCTGTGGGTCCCCTGGGGAGTGGTAAGGTGGTTCTGGACTTTCGCACTCCCCACAGAGAAAGCATCTCTTTGATCAGACGACTCTCAAAGTCTCTCCCTTGATCAGAATGGATTCTTTGTGGAGCCCATAGTGAACAAAAAGTTTTCTACAAGTACTTTGGCCACGATGGATGCTTTCTGGTCTTTGGTGGGAAAGCTTGGGCATATCTCGTGAAATGGTCAGTGACCACCAGCACATTACTGATATTTCTTTGATCTGACTCCAAACTCAGAAAATCAAGACAGACCAGCTCCATGGGTGCACTGGTGGTGATGTTAACAAGGGGCAGCCCCTGGGCAAAAGCTTTCCTCTGTAACTTAGCGACTACAAGTTCGAATGTGTTGCTCACATCAGCCCCATCTTAGGCCAATAGAATCTGGATCTCACCAAGTCAAGTGTTCTGTCTATACCAAGGTGCCCATGTGGTTGTGCAAGGACATCAGTACTGAGTCTCGAAAGGCGATAGGCAGCACTAGTTGTTGTTTGTCTACTTGTCCCCCTCTGTCTACTGTTTCTCTGTATAACAGTTTATTGATCAGTTTCAACTTGGGACCTTCTTTGTATAACAGTGCAGTTCTCAAATCAGTGGAGGTAATTTGGACACATCTTTTCCTGCATGAGGGCTTCTAAAGCTGCTTTGATCATGGGATCGCGAGGATTGAGCCCGCCGAATACTGTCATTGTCCAGCTGAGGCAGTGCACCAATGTCTATTGCAGAAAAGTGGCAATAAGCAGCAGGTATACAATTCTCAGAGGTCCCAAGCAATCCACCATGCAGTCCACTGCGTCCGTGGACATTGTTCCTCCTGTCAAACTTCGCAGAAGTGCCCAAATGTCAGGTTCTGCCAATTGGACCCAATCATTCTGGGTAACAGGCCTCCGGGAGAGCATCAGCATCTATGTGGTTCAGACCTGCTCGGTGTACGAGAGCATAGTCATATGTAGATAATGCAGAAAGCCACCTATGGCGTGGCATCCAACAGCTGAGGTCTGCACATAGGTCAAAGTTATTGTCAGTTTTACTAGTATTTTAGCCCCATACAAGTACTCATGGAATTGGTCAACAATAGCCCACTTCAAAGCTAGGAACTCTAACTTATGTACAGGATAGTTCTTTTCGGATGGGGTCAGGCTTCTACTGGCAAAGGCCACTGGTCTCAGGCCATTCTCGGTGCTCTTGGTACAACACAGCCCCCAACCCTTGCAAGCTAGCATCAGTAGTGCAGGACGTGAGTTTTCTTGGATCGGCATAGGCCAGCACTGGAGCATGGGTAAGTTGATATATGATCTCATGAAAAGCAGTCTCACAATCAGAGTCAGCGGGCCCCAAATACTTCACTGGATGAAATACACTCTTTCAGTCTTGAGGACGCTGACTTTTGGTATTTTTGTGGGTTGGGGATACCCTTGGTAAGATTAAAGTAAGGACGGATCACTCTTGAATAGTCCTTGATGAAGCGCCGATAATAACCACAGAATCCCAGGAATCTTTGCAGTTCTTTTAGATTTTTGGGCTGTGGCCAGGTGGTCAAGGCCTCAACTTTACTTGGGTGGGTCTCTATTCCTCTCGGTGGATACTATGTGTCCCACATACTTTACTGATGTTTGAAAAATTGACACTTATCAATGGACAGTTTAAGGCCAAAGTCCTCCAGTCAGTCAATACCTTAAATAATCTGCTCTCATGTTCCTCAGTGAGCTGCCAAACACAATAACATCATCTAGGTATACCAGGCACTCTAGTAAGTTCATGTCCCCACTGCACGCTCCATCAATCATTGAAAAGTGGCTGGGACACCTGAAATCCTTGAGGCATCCTCATGAATTCATAGAAGCAAGCGGACAGATAAAGGCTGTCTTCTCACGGTCCTCTGGGGCCATCGGGATCTAGTAGTACCCACTCGGAGATCAGCACAGAGAACCACTTGCTCCCGTTTAGGCAGTCAAAGCATCCTGAATCACGGGGCATTGTGTACTGATCAGGGATAGTCCGCCGGTTTAAGGTGCGATAATCCACACACATCCTTACTGTTCCATTCTTTTCCTCACTACCACAATGGGAAGCATAAGGGCTTCTGGATTCTTGTATTACACCAGCAGCTAACATTTCTTGCAGATGCGTCTCACATCATCTATGTCAGCAGGTGCCAGGCGTCGAGACCTCTCACGAAATGGTCTTTTAGTCATACAGCCGGATATTGTGCTCAGCTCTTTACGCATCCTACATCCCATTCGCTAAAAGAAAACATCTGGTCTCTCTGGGCAAGCTTCTCACTGATCCTCACTTTCCATTCAGCTGGCAGCGGGGAGTCGCGAAATCAAACAAGTCAGAAGTTACTCTGTCATTCTTCCTTGAACTCTTGCTGCTGGGCAGCACTGCAGTGTCTGCACAATGCACATTAGCCAGGATGCAACCTCTATTTACTCGAATGTCTCTTTCAGACACATTATGAACTTGGACCAGTACCCTTCTGGCATAAGCATGGGCTCTAGCGGGCAAAATACTAGACGACCAGCAGTCCCTCTGGCAATTTTCCATCGCCTGGTGCATCCAACATTAATATTTTATTCTTAACATCCTTTCTGATACGGACCTCTCCTGTAAGTACACTGGGCATTTGGCGCCAGGATCAGAGACTCAGGATCCTTCTTCCATACAATTCCGACCGGTTCCTCTGGTTCTATTTTTCAGCATCTCTCTGTGCCTCATAGGCCTTCTTAATTAAAGCCAGAACTCTTAAGCTCTACTAGTCTTTGACCCCTGTTTCATAACACAACTGTGCCAGCCTTCCAGACATATGAGCATTTGTTCCAATCAACAAAGGACACCATCATACAGTCCAGTGGGGACACACTAAGGCTAGGGTCTCTACTTGTTAGCCACTCCAGCCATGGAGGTGGGAAAGACAGCAAATTCGGATATACCGGAATAGGGTAGGCCTTCTCACTTAACCCCCATACATGCAGTCCTTCTAATGGTTGTAGAGTACGTCTGACAAATGCTTCCTGATACCAATCCTGGAACATAATTGTCACTTGGGGCCACTGTCTAATACAGCTCTTGTAGACACTCCATTCACCTTTACAGTGGTCTCCATGGAGGACCCATATTCTGGACCAGTCTGGAGGCGGTGAGTGGGGGCCTGGGCAACTGACCTTGCCACAAAGGGCGTGAGTTAGCATTTTGGGTGCCCTCACTAGGATCATTTAGTACCTCTTAACCACTGATTTGTTCTCCGAGCTCTCCTTGTAGCCTATATGCAACTTTGTCAGTGTCTTTTGGGGACCGGCATTCCTTTTCATGTGCCCATCTTTCCCACAATTATAGCAAAACATACTTTCTGGAGTTTGAGCTGGCGGGCGCCACACTGGGAGCCAGGGCAGGGGTATTACTAACTGGAAACCTTGGTGCCATCTCTGTCTGCGGCGTGATAAGCATTTGGAACATCTCGTCAGTTTCTCCACTTCCATGGTCAAGGAATCGAGTTCGGAGCTGTTATCAGCAGGAGATACAAGGGTGGGTATCCCCACCCCATAGCAGATGCAGTCGGATATAGGTAAGGGCCCGTACTTGCAGGCGTGGCCTTCATAAAGGACTGTTTTGAATTCCCAGATCTCTCTCAACAGTTCGCCCCCATTGTGGCATATCTTTTCCTTATCAGAGCACTCATTGACTGCCAACCTCTGCCCTGAACTTCACTTGATGGGCCACCCTCAGTCACTCGGGTCATAGCCGCAGCTATTGGTGCAGGTCCCTCCAGGTCAGCCTCTTCTCAACTCCTCGAATTTCTCTCATTAACTCATCATAAGAGGGTGGGGATTCAGTCAATTTGCCAGGCGTAACTGAAGCAACAGCAGTTCTGAGAAGGGGCAGACTTAAGGATCCTGTCCAGCCTGGTTCGGTCCAGTTCAATCGCTGGCAAACTACCCTTTCTGAGGCATTCTTGCAACAATTTTTCCAGCGAGATACATACACAGACAACAACTCCCTTGGTACTGTTGTGCATCTCTTACTCTCCACCATAGGTCTTCATCAGAATCTGGGCTCCCATACACATTCTCCAAGGCCTCAAGATGGCCTGTGCAGTCACTTCAGGGTTACTGGCCCGTTTAGCACGGATGGTAGCCAGGGCAGGACCTCGGAGCTCTCACTAACCCTCTTGCCATTTTGACTACAGGCATTGCCATTCTAGCACTTGGGGGCAACATAGTCTATCCAGGTCTCCCAGTCATCCTCCCTTGGGGGTGGGGAGGGTGCCAGAAGATCCTCAACCGGTAGAGTCATGACTAATGGCAGGTGCAGAAATAGGAGTCTGCATTGGTTTAGCCACCATTAAGGTACTGGGCGGGAGAGGTGTTGGGGAGGAACACCCCAGGTGGCAAGAATAGTTTCTTCAAGTCCTCCACAGTTTCCTTCCCCAGCAACCATTTGCAAATTTCTCCTCAAAAGTTTCAGACAGTGGTGGGGCTCATTCCCCCTGGGTCTTTACTGTACTTAGTTATCACTCTCCAGGCAGTGAGGGCTCCCTCTGGGGTAATGGTCTGTGGCACTTTGGAGCTATCTATGGGATCCTTAAACTCTACTAGGGCCAGGAAAGTGTGGGTGAGCAGATTAGCATGCGACCCACCACCACAGGGTTTTGTAAACCTTCCACCTTGGAAAGTACTCCTGTACAATGTCCGTATTGATACCCAGAGGGATGTCCAGGATAAGCATAGCATTTGGGGTCAATCTCCTCCCAGTACACCACTCCACCAGCCGGTGCACAGCCACTTCTGTCGAGTCCCATTTTTTCTTAACAGTGGTTCGTAAATATGGCCACTAGGACACACAATCCCAGCGGTGAGCCTCCAAGATGTAACCCTAGATGGCGTTATCCCAGGGCTACTACCCCTGCCTGATTTGCCACTAACAGGTTGAGGGCCTGGATCCAATGGCGGGTGCCTCCACCCAGAGGTCAGGGTTTGCAATAGTTAAACTAACTTGGTCACAGCCCTCTGGGACACTGCAACACCCTTTCTTCCACTAGTGGCCCACACAATATATCAGAATTACCTTCACAGTATACACTTACCCCAGGTCTGGTTCGGCACTGGGACCTCCTGTGAAATAAGATACAGTGCAACAATCACAGTACAGTACTTTAACATAGACAAATACACTCAGGCAGTATAACTTTGCTGAAACAAGCAGCTCTGATTTATTTAGGGGATATAACAAGGACAGGAAATCAGGTTAATTAGCTTATCACTTTACTATCTACCTATGGCTCTGTGACAGGCCTATCCCTACCAGTTACTGTCCCTGGGTACCCAAGCCCTAGTGGCTAGTCAAACCGTGGCAGCTGGTGGGGCCCTTCACACAGTGAAAAGAAAAATTAAGCTTAAACAGCCAGCAGTACAGTGATTCCATTTGGATTTAATGTGGCAATTCAACGGGAGGCGACCCTGAATTAGTACTCACGACCTCCAAACAAGATAGGGTCCTTCAACGTCAGCAGGGCTACTTTTGAGCTCCACAAGACTTTTCACACATTTATATGGTAAAAAAGAAAATACTATACCAGGCAGGCTGCTCTCTATCCCGATGTAGATTACTGCACAATACCGGGAGAACACACAGCAGATTCAGTTCCTGACAGACCGAGTGCAATTCAACAATTTCTTCAGTCTTCTACAGGGTGAGCCTGGTTTCTACTCTTCAGAGTCCTTTGATTCTTTTCACAGGACAGTTCAGTCCTAACAAGCAGTTACACAAGCTGCAGACGGAACTCTGGAGCCTTACGTGTTTTTGACTGAAACTGTGCACTGAAGGGCACAGGGTTTCTTCCCTTCACTGCCAGATCTAAAAATGAAACTCAACAGACAAAACTGGGCACTTCCTTTTAGTTCCTCCCAGTTCTTGACTGGATTGGCTGTCCTCACAATAGACTGCTGCTGTTGGTCCAAAAAGGCGCGGAAGTCTAAACTACATCTCCCAGAGTCACTGCCCATACAATCCTCTTGTGGCTGGCTCAGATTATGAGTCAAGTTCGATTGGTCCAAGGCACCATTTAGAGCTAGCTTACCCCACACTGGTTGGTCCAGTTCAGCAGTTCAAAACCAGAATGGGGAACTAGGCAGACACAGTTCTGACTGCAAAGAAAGCAGGTTAGACAAACTGTAATTTCATTATTACTGTAAATGATTTCTGGCAAACAGTTACATCTTTCAGATAGTTCCCTTTGCACTCTAGTGACTGCAAAAATGGAGTGAATTGGCAGCAGCTTGAGTGGTACTCAAACAGAGAAACACACAGTCCCCCATACAAACTAATTATGTCTGCAAGCAGACAGCTCTTAAAGAGACAGTACCAGAGGCTCTAAAAACACTCACTGATAAATGGCTTAAACGCCAAACACCATTCAGGCTTGGAGCATTCAAGCAAGCTCCTGGAAGTCTTTTGGGAACCCCCATTTGCAGGGGGGTTACAGGTATTTTCAGCATGTCTTGATTTGGCTTGAGAGACAGAATTCTAGTCTCTCTCTCTCTGTTTTTTCCTCCTAGACGCTAACTTAATAAATACTTCCCTAATGAAACACTTAAAGGAGGACCAAATCAAGTCTTTCCGATTAATTGAACCTGAATTGATTGCCATAAAAGACGAAACCAACGACTTAATATAAGCAACTGTACGCTCCTCCTACAAGAGTTGTGTGTTTAATTTCCAGGAGGAATCCCTTTGGACCTGAGAGTCTGGGGAGATCAAGATCCATGCCACCGAATGATCGGATATAACAATTGGCTCAATTCCTGTCTGTAAAATATCAGACATGAGGGTATTGCTGACCAAAATAAAGTCAATTCTGGACCATGACCAATGGACTGGGGAATAAAAGGAAAAAAGGTGGCTGGAGGGGTTAAACAAATGCCATGGGTTGCATAACCCCAACAGGTCCATGAAATCCCTCAGAGCAAGCTGTGAAGGGGAAAGTGGTTTTAGAGGTCTATATGATCTATCTAAATCTTGAGACGGAGCAATATTCCAGTCTTCTCCGAGTATTATCGGGGAGGGTTGGAAGCCACTCAATTTGTCAGCTAGTTGCATAAGAAAATCTGAATCTCCTCCCAAAGGGCCGTAGATAGAACCCAATACCACCTTAATATTAAGAGGGCCCATAACTATAACAAATCTGCCTTCTTGGTCAGCTAGGCACTCTTCTGCTAGAAATGGGACATGTCTTTTCATCAATATGGCCACCCCTCTACTCGCCGATGAGCCTTCTGAAGCAAAAATCTGAGAATATCCCTGCCGGTGTAACCCACTGATTTCGGGAGTCAGTAAGTGAGTTTCCTGCATCAGTAGGATATCGATATTCAACAGGGCAGAGTTTTTGAGAACCTGGTATCTCTTAGGAATTTCTCTGGCACCTCTGACATTCCACGTGGCAATTTTAAACACTATTGCCATTTAATTTATGTTTGAAAGGAACATTTATAAACACCAGTAAAGTAGAAAACTGTCCCAAAAGGCACATCCTCCCTCCCCCCTTCAAATACTTAAGAAAGACATATCTAACTCCTCCTCCCCTCCCTCCATCAATACTTGTGCCCACTAACTCACGTACAATGACTTCAGATCTACTGTAGCTTCTCCCAACCAAGCTACATGAAGGAGAAACATCAATGTCCCAAGACCCCCAATCCCTTCCAACTATGTACAGATGAAATCCCAATTGGGACCTGAAGCGTGAGAACACTTTAGTTTTTAAATCGGAGCCGAAACCCATAGGCACCCTTCCGATGGGAGGCAACTCCTGAGTATAAGCAACACCACCAGTACCCTGAGAGCCTCACCAGACTTAACAGTAGCATCAGAATGCTTCCATTAATAGACCCCCAAGAAGGTGACCTCCCCATGCTCTAGTCGTGATGCAGACCCTCCAGATCAAGCTCCATCCCGGAGCTCCCAAACCCCAACCCCTAGATATAATGACATAACCCTGCTATCCCTACTATTCCATCAAGTGATCAGGGAGCCATAAGCGAGACAATGTAAATTCTAATAATAAATGTAAACCCTTTATTTGCAGCTATGACCAAACAGGAGAAAATTATGAAGTAACTGCATAACCTACCAGAGAATAAGAGGGTTGATATGGAGGCCTCCAGCTTGAGTTGCCGTATTTGACTCTGATTAGATTTATAGGGAGGGAGCCTCCAAAAACTCCTCAAACTATATGATGCCTTCCCAGCTATCCCAGGACCCTCTCCACTCATAAAAGGAACAGGGGATACAACCGGAGGGGAAACAATTGGGTGGACCTGAATGTCCGGATAATTTAGCGGCCCCTGGAAACACCACCCAGGATAGAGGTTCCTCCCCCCTCCCCCAAAAGTACAGCTCGTGCTTCGCTAGACAGGCCCAGGGCTTACTAGGCCGCTCCCGGACCTATCCATCCCCTTCACCCACTAACGAAAATCCCTGGGAAACTGAAAAAGAGGAACCATACCATCAGCCAGGTAAAAATTAAAACCTCTCCACCAGAAATAACACTTATCAACCTAGTAATGCAGTAGCTGATCAACCCACTTTAAGCAAATTGGGCAGCTTAAGCTTTAGGTCTTTAGAAGCTTGATCCAGAGGATCGTAGTTGTGCCAGGTCCCATCAATGGACACCTGTAGCCTGGCTGGATAGTTCATTTTAAATCGGATGCCAGCGGCGATCAGCTTGCTGACCAGTGGATGAAAAGCTGCTCGCCTTTGCCTTGTTTCGTAGGGGAGGTCTTGGGTGATGCCAATTTTGGTACCACTCCACAGAATTGCTTGCCGATCCCTTGCCTTCGTCAAAACATGTTGCTTTTCCAAAAAGCTCAGAAATTTGACAATAGTGGGTCTTGGAGGCATGCCAGATGCAGGTCTTGGTCGGAAGGAGCGATGAGCTCGCTCTATATGGTATTGGGGGTTTAGGGGAGACGGGTTAACCACCTTGATCAGGAACTTTTGGAGGAAGAGGATCAGGTCGGTGCCTTCTTCGGCCTCGGGGAGGCCCAATATCAGTAAGTTATTCCTCCGACTTCTCACCTCTAAATCTTCTGTTTTTAGCTGAAGCCTTGCAATTTGCTGCCTCATCTGAGTAATCTCCAGATCCGCTTTCTCTTTCCACCTCTTTAGTGAGGAGGTTCTTGCCTCCGAGTGCCCCATTCGGGTTGTTAGTGTGCTGAGATCACCGTGTAACGACTTTAACTCAGCCAAGATATCTTCCAGAGCCTCTTTAAAAGGAAGCAGCTCTAGGAGAAAGCGGTCCTCGGTGAGAGGAATCGGGGGAACATTAGACGAGGTGACTTTAGAAGTGGTCCCCGAACTTTGGCACTTGTTTTTTTTCATAGATTTTTCAGGAGTTGATGGAGGAGTATGTTTAATGCTGACTGGCTTCATCTCTGCTTCCACGCCGGTACGTCCCAATAAAGATGATCGGTTAATCTCAAACAACCACACCGTGGATGCAGTTAGTATAATTGAACTTTCAATAACACCCCTGCTCGTTTTTAATCAAGTAGGGAAGAAAAAAAAATGATATAAAAGGGGTTGTGTATGGAAGCTCCACCTAAGTGCTGCTTCTAGCTGCCCTGCATCACGTGACCTCCTCCCAATCCTGCCTGTCACCAGCATCCTGGACCTGTTAGGGCTGAGCAAGAAAATGCTGCCTGACACCATCCCTCCACTTAACCAGCCTGCTGCCCACTCTGAGCATCCAGCACAAGGGGAAAAAACCTCTAGGGCACTCTGTGGCCCACTCAGCAAAGTACAGCAGCCCCGGGACCTGTCCCTCCAGAAAGGTCCTTTAAGCAGGTAGAGGTTCCTCCTGGCCCCTTCTCCAGTGTGCCAGAGCTGCCTTGCCACGTCGAGTTGTAGAGTCCCTGCCACAACCTGCTGCAACCCTGGCGACTCAAGCACACTAAAAACACTCGTTACTGGGGCTCACCCAGACCCTGGGGCCTACCTTTCCTGCACCTCCTTCCTCTCTCTCTCCAACTCTCCAAGGCCTGGGACCCAAAACTAAATGACCATAGCTGCCTCACCTGTGTCCTCCCACATATGCCACCCGGGGACCCCGCACTATGCCGCTGGAAAATCCGGCCAGCCTAAAGCGGTGGGATCCCCCACCATGCACTAACCTGCAGTGCCCGAACAGTGTCTCCTTTCTCCTCTAAGGCACACCATTCTCTCCCTGACCTGCCTATTTATACCCTAAACCCTGCTCTCTGCTGCTACCAAGTGATGGCAAGCAGAAATTTTTCCCCAGAGCACTACCATCCCTAAACTCTGGGAGTAAAGAAAGAGGAAAAGGGGTCCCTAAAGGGAGCACAAGCCCCTCTCATAAGAGAGGGGGTTTACACTCTCCCTAGCCCAGAAAATCATTCCCTCCTGGGAATGATGGCAGGGGCTCAGGTGAGCCTAAGAAACAGTCCAGGTATGTGCACCTCCCCAGCCTGCCAGAGAAACCCATCTTGAAATTGTGGTCAGAAGGCTGCTCCCTCCTACACTACCTACTCTAACCTATTTGCAACTCATTAGTAAGCTTACCTGTTCCAGACAGTCCCAAACATCTGAAAATAGTTTAAGTATGGCTAGTTTTGCTTTATAAAGAAAACAACTATCACTTAACCATAAGAAAACATAGAAAAAACATCTACATAACCATCTGAGGTAGAAACTGTAGTTATCTTTCCCTTAACCCCTGATTATACCTCCCAGAAAAGTTAAAACATGTTACCCCATCAACATTGATTACTCTTTCCATTCACACTCCATTCACACACCCTGTGCTCTCCCAATCACAACAATCATACAGAATTATTAGCATTTATGTTTAGCTCTGAATCCGAATTTAGCAATTGTTAGTCTTTGCAACTTTTTTCTTTTCATTTAACAAGTATACAATCGCCATAACCAGCTCTGTGCAGCAACCTTCCTGGCACAGTTTTTGAGTCCTTTACAGGGGGCTTAAGTGGCGGATCCACTTCAGATGGGAAATAAAAGTCTGAATATGGCTTGGTGGTGATATCGCCAAAGGAATCTTTTGCCACTATGTAGTATTTTACCCATCAGCCTGCAAGATCCTGCACCGGGGCATAGTTTTTAAATAAAGTCAGTCCAGACCAAGGTATAATGAGGCACATGGCACGGGCCTTCTGAAACAGTTGTTGGGACACCCATTCTTCATGTCCTGGGTGATGCTTAAACCTCTCCATTTGTTTCTTGAAGAGCCAGTCCTCACTTATTTCTTCAATGACATCCCAAATTTGCTCTGACACATAAGGATAGTCCAGCTGGTGGTACTCAATTTGCATCTTCCTTCGTACTCATCTTTTGTCCTGGCTCCACTCCGGCAGATCCCATACACTCATCCATCAAGCCATGCCTGGCTCCAGCCATACTCCCTTGCAGTAAACCAGATTTAGTGGGTCACTGTGACTGAAGCCATCCATCCTGGTTCGTAGTGCTTTTGCCCGAGTCAGTAGTCATGGGATGTGGTCAGTTAGGGTGATCACTGAACAGTGATTAGGCTTGGGAATGGCTCTATACACCTCATAGTCCAAAAACTGGAACCTCTTGCCCAGCCATTTCTCTTCATCCAGATCCTGCTTGTCAGCTGGGACCTATTCCCTTGTTATAGTTACCTTTGGCACCTCCCCAGGAGGATCTCCCAGCGTAATCACATCATGGGTCTTCACAACTGAGTCCTCTAATTTTACTGACAGGACCGGTGGGCTGCCTCCAGACAGGATCTGTGTTGGGGACCCCCTGGGCCCTGGGGGACCACTCAACAGACTTCTGAGACCCCTGCCCCTCCCTCTACCACGGGGATAGTGGGCAGCCAGTGGTGAAGAGTGGGGCAGATGGCTATGCTCCTCACCATCCTCTGTTCTCTCCTCCCCAGCCTTACTCTCCAATTCTACTGATTCCACCAACACCTCGGGGATGGGGCCTTAGGTTTCAGTTCCTCCTGGGCCAGGTCCTGCACAGAGATGGAGAATCTACAAAGGACCCCAGAATCCAAACTACCTAGTGACCACAATGATGAAAGACCCTCTGAGTCACTAGAAGGATAGTCCCAGTGGAAAGCAGGGGGAGCATGATCAAAGATTCCTTCAGGTGCACAGCTTGCACAGATGGTACACACAGACAGCCTTACTACTCAATTACCACTGAATCCACAGCACACACACCACTCAGACTGATCTCTCCCTCCAGTCTCCCACAACCATACCAAGAGGGATGTCGGAACCATAACCACCAGCTCCTTGGAAGAAGATCCCTCTTCATTCTTACACATGCGGCCCAGGGGGGTAGCCAGGGATTTCAGATCTGCACACCAAGTGGACTCACTGCTACCCCTCTCCCACTTGTTAGGGTGAGCCCCCCCCCCGAGGGTGTAGCCAGACAGTATACAAATGTACACCAGGACTGTGTTTGTTGCCTCATTTGGCACAATAAATACAACTTTTGTATCTCATGACAATGGTTGGTGCCATGCATGGGTAAATACAAATGCTATGCATTGCTCCCTAAGACACCCTCATACCAGCCCAGAGCCTGTAAAGTTGTATTGTCCTTGGGATGCAAAGACAGTATTAGTGACCAGTCCTTCTAGTTTCTGCTTCTATGAATAAAATTACAGAAAGGTTCAGCATTTTCTTTGTTAGTTTTCATGGAAAAAGGAAGCAGTTCAGAGCCTATTTGCTACCCCCTAAATAAAATTGCACACCATGGAGTACTTAGAGTTTGCCTGCCTACACCCATGACTCAGCCTGCCATCCTGAAACGTGAGCTCAAACAGCCCCCTCAATTTCTATTCTCACTGCACTGCTTCCTTGAGACAGCGGGGATATAAGAGTGCTCTTATTTGTTTTACTTAATGACTCCATCTCTTTTGTGCTTTTACCACTCATCAGCAACCACCAGTCTTTCCAAATTGCTGCTGTAAAATGGCACCTGTTCCTCCAATCTGCAGATCACAGGACAGCATTACATGACCCACTAGTAATGTGCAGGCACCACATCCAGGAGTGCTGAAGCCTACCACCATTTCAGGTCTGACCCCACACCACCAATAAATTATGTTTTGTGGTTTCTTCTTTTTCTAATGCGCCACTCAGCCCGCACAGGGTAAGGTGCCCACCAGCACCTCTGGTCCTGGATAGATGAGGTGCTTTACCACTTGGGGGTGCAAATAAAGATCCCGGATGAGCCCCCATGTGTAGCCACCCCCTTCCCAATGTCTGGGGCAAATGGTCTTCCAGGGCAGGGGGCCCACAACACAAAAATCTCCCCAGAAATACACTCAGGTTTAAAGCATAGAGAATAAATGGGCCTACCTGGAGACGTCTTCAAGATAGCTGGAACCTCTAGGACTTATGGCCACAAACTCCAAGGCACCCCAAACTCCACCAGAGATCCCTGGCTCTGTGTATCTTTTTTTCAGCCACAGGACCTCTCACCTACCCTGAGAACACAGAGGTGCAGGAATTAATTAGACCCCCCTGGAAAATAAACTCATGGGGACATTAAAACTCAAGGATTTACATTTCTTTAGTATCCTTATTCTACCCAAGGGGCAAGACTACTGATTTAATTTCTAAAACCATATTTTATTTCTCCTGCACCCAAATGATTACAAGGGCTACAGGGGTCCAGTAGAACAAAGACCAGATTGTGAGGATTAAGAAGGATGAGGGGGTGGGTGGAGAAGGGGGAGGACCAGGCAGCGGTATTTAATGAGTACTACTGCTCTGTGTTCATGAAGGAAAAGGGGGGGCAGATACCTCATGGGAAGGGTAGAGTGGGCAGGGGGCAGGGGTGACTGATATCAGGATTACAGAGTACAGGGTGCTGGAAGGACTAAGGGAGCTGAGGGTGGACAAGGCACCAAGACAAGATGGCATTCACCCTAGAGTACTTGGGGAGCTAGCGGAGATCCTGGTGGGGCCACTGGCAGACCTGTTCAGTACATCACTGTACACAGGATGTGTTCCACAGGACTGGAGGATGGCCCATGTGGTGCCCATTTATAAAAGTGGCCCAAAGGATGATCCAAGCAACTACAGACTGGTGAGTCTCACTTCAATCTTGGGGAAGTTCATGGAGTCAATACTAAAAGAGAGGCTGGTGACCTTTTTTGGAAGACAATGGTCTCTAAGATGTTCAACATGATTTTGTCTCGGGCAGATCCTGCCAGACAAACCTAGTTGGGTACTATGACTGGGTTACCAGGGAACTGGACAGAGGCCATGCAGTGGACATCCTGCATTTGGACTTCAGCAAGGCCTTTGACTCTGCACCGCATAGGAGGCTGGAGGAAAAGCTGGAATACATAGGGGTGGGAACAAAAATGGTCAATTGGATCACCAAGTGGCTGAGGGGTAGACAGCAAAGGGTAGTGGTGGTGGTGGTGCGGGGGGGAAACTCTCATCACCAAGGGACGTTACAAGCGAGGTGCCCCAGGGATCAGTATTGGGACTGATGCTGCTTGGGATATTCATAGCCGATATCTCAAATGGGATCCGAAGTAAGATTGGTCTGTTCATAGACAATACTAAGATTGGTAGTAGCTGTGGTAGATGACATAGAGGGGTGGAGGGGGCTACAGGAGGACCTGACTAAACTACAGGAGTGGTCGGAGACATGGCAGTTGGGGTTCAATGCCAGGAAGTGCAAGGTCCTGCACTTTGAAGCAAGGAACCAGGTGAGGAAATATCAGTAGGGAGGGGTACCGTTGGAAAGCACCATGGAGGAAAAGGATCTAGGAGTACCTATAGCAGGGAGAATGAACCACTTAGCTCAGTGCAGGAAGGCAGCTGCAAAGACAAACAAGATGTTGGGGTGCATAGTGAGGGGACTCTCCTCTAGGCACAGAGAGGTGATCCTTCCCCTGTACAGATCACTGGTCAGACCACACTCCTGGAATACTGCATGCAGCACTGGTGTCCAGTCCTGAGGAAGGACATCAGATTGATAGAGGGGGTACAACATAGGACAATGAAGATGATCCAGGGGCTGGAGAGAAAATCCTATGAGGAGAATCTGGCACAGCTGCCTCACCTGTGCCCTCCCTTGGATGCTACCCAGGGACCTAGCACTATGCCGCTGGAAAAGCTGACCTGCCTAAAGCGGGAGTGGGTGGGGTCCCCCAACCCGCACTGCCCTGCAGAGCCCGAACGGTATCTCTCCTTTCTCCTCTAAGGCACACCATTCTCTCCTTTACCTGCCTATTTATATCCTAAACACTGCACTCTGGTGACATCAAGCGATGGCAAGCAGAAATTGTGCCCCCAGGGCACTACCATCCCTAAACTCTGGGGGCAAATGTAAAGGGAAAGGGTCCCTAAAGGGAGTACAAGCCCCTTTCATATGAGTGGGGGTTTACATATGTAAGTCTGTGGATACGATGGGGTGCCCCAAGGGTATGCCTTCTGAATGTTGGGAGCACTCTGTGATTGTCCATGGTCCTCTGTGGGTATGGGGTGACAGTGCGCCTTTTGAGGATTGAGCTGTAAGCCTCTAATAATGCATTCTGTGCCAGGGCTTAGCCAACCCTTATGGACAGGGGTCAAATAAGTGTTATTAATTTTGATAGTTATTTGATAGGAATTATGTTTAAATTTCAATAAGGTGAAATATATACCACTAAGTATGTAAGTGAAGGTATGCCAGCTGGCCTGGTGGTGCAGAAAGCTGAGTCGCTGTGAAGTGGCTTACCTTTTGTCATGTTGGTAACCCGAGTTCAGGAACAAGTTCAGGTTGCTAGGGGCTGGTTGGGGGGAGGGCTGGGAGACAGTGTGAGCAACTGACAGGCAGCTCTCCTCTGTCAGGTAGTAGTGGTTTGCCTTCCCAACTCATGGCTGCCAGTAGGTGGAGGCCTGGTGTTAGCATCAATGCTACAGGGGGCCAGACAGAGGTCTAGGTGGGTGGAAGCAGGCTGTGGTTCCAGCACGTATGCGTGCCTCCAACATCATGCTCTTCTGTGCTGTTCCACTGCTCCAGGCAGTAGAAGAAAACCATGAGGAAAATGGAAAGGGACCAGGCTACATGAAGCCCTGCTCGAAGCGCCATGGCCCACCCTGCTGCTCAGGCTGGGTATGGGGGACTTCTGGTTGAGAGTCATTGAGGGACACAGCCCCTCAGCCCTGCCAATGGAGAAATCTGCAGAGCACTTTGAGGAGAGAGGCAATGTGGCTAAACAGTAGTGCTTTGGGTCCACATGACCCTTCATCAGGGGTGATGAAGGGTAATGTGAGACCTGAAGTACCAGGTTTAGTACCACTGCCTTATAGGAGAATGCTGAATAAACTGAGTGTTTTGCACATTTCTGCCTGGCTTGCCTTTTCTGTTTCCCTGGAGTGCAGCTGACTTGTTTTTGATTGTCTGTGTATTGGCTTTTTTTAGCTGGCACCCTCACTTTTCTGGCCCTGAGCACATGGAGCTAGTGTCTTTTTGAGAGGTAGTGTGGCCGGCCAGTGGCACTTGGGAACAGGGCTGTACAGCTGCCCCCCAACCCAGGAGGTTAAACACCTTTATTAAAAAAATTAACACAGGTATGACCAGATCCCGTAACCACCAATAAGAAGGACAGAATCAAATTTTCATAGAAACTGTACACATGAAAGCTCAGCTGAGTGTGTGCCCACACTTTGAGAGGTGGCTGGCTCTTTGCCCACTCATTAATTTACCAAATGCTACAAACAGCCTGCTCTGGCTCAGTCAGCTGGACAGCGATTCATCACAGTCACATGGGACATCAATGCCACCACTCCCCGCCACCTTGCCCTTTCCTCTGCCAGGTTGTCCATCTGCTCCTACAGCGACTGACAACTGGTAATTGGCCAATGACTCCTATGCAGAGCATTAGTTCCACCACACACAACATCAACAACAAAAAATAATTCTTAGCCATATACAGCATTTGGCTGGGTCTGATGTACTGACTTTGATGTGGCTGCCCAAGCCATTACTTTGTGATTGGGGAGTCTTAGCCAAGGTAGGTGGAAGGTATGAACAGATTTTTACTACCACATGACAGCTCACCTTATTTTTGCACTCAGTAGGGATTGCCTACTCACTGATAAAGAAAAATAGTGGCAGCTGGTCTGAGATTTAGAAGATAAATCAAAATACAAACACTTGAAAATAGAAAGAAAACTCAAAAAGAAGTCTCTGGTTACTAAAAAAATAATATTTGCCACATGCTCTTTTTCAGCTGGTCAGAAGCTGAAGCCCTTTCTTTCATGCCTGTGAAGGATGATGGTTCAAGTAGAGATGTCAATGCTGTGGGTAGTTTTGAGGCCCCGCCCCCAGCCAATCCAGATCGATGCTTGCTACTACAGCCGACATTCCGATGAAAAGTTAAATTGACACCTTTTTGGCATATCTCTTCCTGTTGTCCAGGGTGAAGTCAAAGAGCCCATCAGGGGATGGCCCCATGAAGCATTGGTCAATGCCAATGATGTCTAGCACATGTTTTTATCCTACCAATGGGATGTAAACAAAGGTGACAGATATGTAATGTCAAGTGCTTAGATGGAATTGAATCTGCGAGTTGCTGCTAGCAGCAGATGTGGTCTGGGGTACAGCCATCCCTAACTACAGAGGTTTAATCATGGCATCTGCTTACCAGGAGCTCATCTGAGCCACACTCAGTGTCAGATGTTGGGTTGGTTGGTAGAGCAGCATCCGTGGTATGTGTTCCACCAGGGCCTCATCTCCTTATGATCCCCCATATTGCTGCATCCAGTGGCAGACATTGGGATTGGCCATAGAGTTGTGCCTTGTGACAGATTCAGGCTGGGGCTTCTGCTCCTCGGGAGCCCATATAGAGCTGCACCAGGTGACAGAAATTTGAATCATTACTCCAACTCCACTCGAGCCCCTACAGAGGCACTCCTTCTAGCAGAAGCTGTTGTTGGGGCTCCCACTCCTCAGAAGCCCCTGTAGAGCTGCAACCAGTGGCACAAGTTGAGGTTGGGTCTCCATCTTCTTGCAAGCCCCAGATAGTCATATCTCACAACAGAAGTTTGTATTGGGGTACTCACTTCTCAGGGACCCTGTAAAGTCACACCCTGAGACAGATGTTTAGATTGGGGTCCCATCATCCGGCACCTTTGTAGAGCAGCACTCTACTGCCAAGGTCCTAATCAATGCTTTCCATCCCCAGAATTGTGCCCACAACAATTTACAAGCAATGCGAAGGATCACAGAAAGAGCCCTGTGTGTCCTGAGGAGAATGACCGAAGGTGCCACTGACCTAAGGAGCACAAACTCACACAGTGCCCCAACCCAGGATAACCCAGCTGAGCTGCAACATCTAATTTCCAGTGGGGTCTTGCTGTTATCCATTTTAGCAACGTATAAGGGCTTGGCCACCCTCCAGCGTCTAGAGGTATATTATGGCATCTTGCCAAGGCGCGTGCCTTCCTTATGCCATTAACATCAATACAGCACCATCACCAGTCACTTTACTATCATGGGTCTGGGGAGATGGGGATTGGGGCACCTTAACAGCCATACCCTGGGGCACCAGTAAGTCAGACCATACACAAACTAGATGATCCATACCGGAGGTGGGATCAAGCATAATGGTACTTTATTTGTGGAACTGCCAAATGTTACACAGCTCTCCGGGCCTTCCTCTGGCAATTGTTTTTGCAGTCTAAGATATGTGTACATTCTGCATGACATTCTCATTCCTTCCGTACCCTTTCTCATCACCATTTTCTCAGGACTTCCATCTCTTTATTATTGCGACTACTGCTACTATACCTGTGGAGCCTCTTTGCCCACCCCAATGTCCTCATTTGTTCCAGATCTACACCCTGAACTAAAGGGTCTACAATTACATTTGTCATGCATACTGGATCTCTCTCAATCCTTCTATACTCTAACCTCTCTTGCTGGGTCCCTGGAGGCCTGGTGCTCTCAAAACCATTTGTGCAGTTGCACACTCCTCATGTAGGGTGACCACTTCCTAGAGGGGCATGCTGTGTAATGCACTTGTGTCACTATGCCCAGTGGGACAAAAAGTACAATAGCGTATTAGCATTTTAGCACTACTAATTTCATGAAGCATGTTTGTCCGGCTCTGCATGAGTCATTTTGGCACAACATTGAAAGCCCTAGTGTCCCTTAAAACAGGCTTGCATATCTGACCCTGTTCTTGGGAACTTACTGAACCCAACCCTTGTTAGTCCCCTCCTACCTGATGACCGTTCATTTGGCTACCTGCCAGCAGTTTAACTCTACTGCCTAGGACTTCACGCACTGAGCATTATTTAAGCAAGGTAAACTTACAGTTGCTCTGGATAAAGACTTCTTTAGTTTTCCTTCTACAGCCAGGAGTGAACCCACAAGGGATCTGATGACATCCCATGAGGGGTGGCCCACCACTCTCCTAAAGTGCCTTCTCAAGGGTGCTGTTCTGTGATTCTCAAGGTGAGTCCTGGGACTTCCATCTTCTTTCAGTGGTACCCTGCTGTGGAGAACAGGTGCAAGGGGATCAGTGTCACCTGACCCCAGGGACCTTGCCACTATCCCTAGGGCTGCAGGCCCTGAAGGCCCAGTCACAACTGGAGAGGCTGGGCTGCTTCTTTCCATGCTCCAAAACCCAACTGACCAAGCCAGTGCCCGAGTGCCTTCCCCTAATATAGAATATCGGGGACTAGCAGAACCATGTATATTCATGGGTCTCCTGCTCTTAGCTAAGTCAACCCACTCAATCATGAACATCCAGACATCTGGCCATGTCTCCAAATTTCCAGTTCTGTAGACTGCATCTCTGGAAGGACATAGAGTAGAGGCAGTTTGGAGAAAGGCAATAAAAATGGTTCAAAGGCTGCACCAGAAGTCAAATGAGGAGAGACTGGAAGACCTCAATATGTTTAAGCTTGAGGTGAGGAGGGAGGGGGATATGATAGAGAGTTTTAAATACCTCAAGGATATAAATAAGGTACAGGAGGGTAGCACCTTCCAGAAAAGATGTTCTAGAACACAGGGTCATGATATGAGGCTGGGGGAGTAGACTCCAGGTAATGTGCGGAAGTATTTCTTCATAGAAAGGGTGATGGATGCATGGAATGGCCTCCCTAGTGAGGTGGTGGGGGTAAAATGGTGAGGATATTTAAGCAGGCATGGGATAAACATAAGAAAACCCTAGCGTTAGGGAAGCGAGGGTAAGTTGCAGATCAACTAGGGTCTGTAATATATGCAGTATGTACGGAAAATGGGCAAACTAGGTAGGCAAAGCAGTTCTTATCTGCCAGCAAATTCTGTTTCTATGTTTCTATCCCACCCCTGGCAGCTTCCCCTCCAGAGAGCAGCTCTCTGGATCTGGTTTAACCCTTTGAGTGCTCTCTGATGACCTGCCTCGAGCCAGGTGAGGAAAGTGGCTGGTCATAGATGCATTTACCCAAGATAGCATAATTGAGATGCAAGGTCTCATTTCCATTGAGCTTGATTTGAGTCATTTCCTCATATGGGTGGGCTGGACCAGTGTGAGGTTAAGTGACATGCTCAGGGTCAAACAGTGAGTATATGGCTCTTGTATGGTTTCAACTTCCAATCTCCTGGCTCACAACAGTGCTCTAACCAGAAGAGTCTGACAAATGCGAAAATATTTTTGTTAGTGTGTTTTGTTGCAAGTTATTTACCCATAATCCAGCTGAGATGCCACATCTAATTTCTAGTGAGGTCCTGCTTCTTACCATTCCACAGTTGCATGGGCTGGAGCATTGGGAGGTTAAGTGACTTGCTCAGGGTCACACACTCACAGGGAGTATATGGGTTTAGTGAGATTTAAACTTGTGATCTCATAGCTCCCTACAGTGCTGTAACCACTAGAACATAGTGCGTCTACATGAGAGTGTGGCCCATAAATAGCCAGCAACTGCCAGCAATGTTTTTTTTTTTTAACCAGTTATTTACCCTGGATAGACCAACTGAGTTGCAACACCTCATTTTCAGTGGGATCCTGCAGCACTGTCCTCTTCCTTCCAGTGGCCCTCTGTGCTGTAACTTGAAAATGGGGTACATGCCTGTCCCCGTTACTTGACCAGCTCTGGCTGCCTGTGTAGCCATGCATGAGGCTTGGGAACTGTTGAGGTGGGGGACAGTGTCCAGAGCTTTGGATGTACAGAGGTCCCCATGTTTGTGGGGTGGGATCTGTGCTAACTCCAAGCCCATGCTGGTATGCAATGATATAGATTCCTACACAATCTATAGTATCGTGTAACCCCGAGGTGGCGCTATCCGACAGGCTACTACCCCTTCCTGCTTGGCTAGTAGCAGGTTAAGGGGCCTAGGTTCTGCAACGGGTGCCTCCACCCGGAAGTCAGGGTTGGTAGTGGTCAGACTAACCTAGGCACAGCCCTCCGGAACACTGTAACCCCCCTCTGTCCCTTCTAGCGGCCTGAGCAATATACGATAATCACTTTCACAGTACCCTTGTACATCATACAAGTATCCACACTGTTTGCACTTACCACCAGGGCTGGTTCCTCTGGCTTGACCTTGGGGAGCCCCTGTAAAACAAGGTTATGCACAGCATATAGCAACAGTACAGTACTCTTGGCACAAACTGGAACGCAGTTAGGTTAAATGCAGAAAAAGTCACATCTGATTTATTCAGGGGACTTGAAAAAGGAAGGGGGTAATCAGGTGGATTGGTTTAAAGGCTATATTAATCAAACAGTTATGCATGCGCTTTAAGTCCCCACACAGTTACACCTCTGGGTACCCAGGTAGGGAGACGATGGGCTATCCAGGAATGTTGCAGCAGGTTGGGGCCCTGTGATGGAAGAAAGCAACATGCACAACACACACTAGTTGTAATCCCAGAGCCAGAGGGCTCAGTTTGTGAAAGAAAAAGCAATCAGGCAATCAGGTGACAACATTTTAGATTTAGCTGTTGTTGCAGGGAGCTACCCTGATGTTTGCTCACAATACCCAATACTGGACACAGGCAGGATGAAATCGAGACTGCAGGTTGTTGAGCTGGCGTGCCTGGAGAAGCGGGGCCCACATGAATTACCAAGGCGTCGTTCTTGTTCAAGTGTTGAGCAGGGGGCTGATCCCCAGGCAGGTCTCTTGTCGATGGCTTTCTCTGTGCAGCGGGTAGTAGGGCTGGGCCAGTGTGGCAAGGCCCAGGCCTTTTGGATTCAGTCCGTGGGGCTGGATGCAGCTTCCTGCAAGCAGAATACAGTTCAAACCACAGTGGGGAACCAAATTGCGACCCACTAGCAGCACACAGCACATTTACATGTAAGGAAATTCTAATGCAGCTTCCAGCAAGCAGAACACAATTCAAACCACAGTGGGGAATCCAATCAAGACCCACTATAGGCACACAACACATTCACATGTAAGGAAATTCCACTGTACCAGACAAAAGGCTCTCCAGTCACAATTACAGAGTCTCTGCACAATCCAGGAGTTCAGAGATGGCTGGAGGTCAGACAGGCTGATCTCATTCAGCAAATCTTCAGTCTTCTTCAGGTAGCAGACTGGTCACAATTCAGTGGCTTACCCGCTCTCAAGTTCGATTCAGTCCGAAAGGCACAAGTTCCCTCTCAGGGACAGCAGGCAGGCATGCAGGTCAAAACTCAGGCCTTTCCACAGTTCTCCCACACTAACACGCTGGGCTGCTGCTTGAATCGTTCAAGCTGTTATCTCTTCACTTCCCAACTCAGAACTGAAGCTAGCTGCAAGCATCTTTGGAATTTCCCCAAGATCCAACAGGTTTGGTTGGCTGACCTGTATGTCAGTTACAACAAGGACTCCCCCTCCAGGTTATTTTAGGCGCGAAAATGCAAAAACTACAATTCCTACATGTTTTGACCCCACCAAGCTCCTGTAGGCAGGCTCTATTTTAGAGTCCCAAATGTACTGATTGGCCCATTTCAGCAGTCCAGGACCAAGATGATGGAAACAAACAGAACTTCGATCGGGCTGCGAGCAGTCCACTGGAGCACCAGGGATAGTGTTAACAGTTTTAAACAGACTTATGCCTGTGATCGGGCTGCAAGCAGTCGACTGGACCACCAGGGATATAGGACGATTATAATATTCTACATATGCCCATGATCAGGCAGTGGGGCACTTTGCCGTGATGTGCAGGGGTGTCGGTCCCTACGGCTGCAGCCTGGCAGGGCGCTGTGTGCAAGTCACTGGGGATCGGGCAAGACCTGCATGCAAATTGGGGCCATAATGACATGCAAATGCCCCATTTGTGACTCTGTATACACATGGCCCCATTTGCATGTGCACTTTTGAATATCTCGGTTGTTGCACCTAGCACTGAATGAACTTGCGCCAGCGCATCCCCTGCTCCACTCTGGCCACTTGTGCTATCACAGTGCCACTGTGCCATGCACAATGTGGGTGGCCAGGGTGCATATTCAATGATGCTGTGCCATGGCGAGCTCCGCTGAATATCACCCTGTCAACACCCCTGCACAGCCAAGTTGCAGTCTGAATATCCCGCCCCTAGAATTAAAACTTTGCAGGTCATAGTTCAGAATTCAAAACACTTTACAACTTGAGCTTTATGGTCCCAAAAGAAGATCATATTTATTTATTTAAATAGGTAGTTAGTTAGTTAGTTAGTTAGTTAGTTAGTTAGTTAGTTAATTAAAATTTTAGTGACTGAGAGAGGCAAACTGAGCCAAGGCTTGTTTCCAGGTACAATCCAAGGGAAGGGGAAAAGGGAAGTGAAGATGTACAACTGAACAATATAAGTACAAATTACAGAGTACAAATTTGAAGTTAAAACTGAAGTGTCAGATTAAGATTTAGATTACAGCAGTACCATTGCACAATATTTAAGAACATATGATACATTAAACTACAATGTTGTACAAAAGCTGAATTAATCTTTGGATATTAATCAGCAAAAAAGGAAGGTATAGAAGTAAAAATTGAAATTCATGGAAGGGAGAGATGGGAGGTATAAGAAAAGAAAACAAATTGATTATGAGGAGGAGGATGGACAGGACTAAGGAGGAGGGGAATTTGGGAGAGAAAATTTTAGACAAGAGAGAGGGGCATATACAAAGAATGCTTGGAAGAGAGTTCCAGAGGGTAGACCATAGAAAAAGGCTAACAAACCAGAACTAAAAGTAGGATGGGGGGTATGAGAGTCCTGGAGTGTAGCAGATAGGAAGAAAGTGAAATATGGGAAAGAGAGAGAGGAGAGTAGGAGGGAGGATCCAGGCCAAAATTTGGACATGAGGGTGGTTATATGGTTCAGAGAAGGGCAACAAAATGGTGCAGGGTCTACACCAAAATTGACATATGGAAAACTAAAGGACCTCAATATGTATACCCTGGAAGAGAAGAGAAGGGGAGATATGATAGAGACCTTTAAATATCTCAAGGGCATAAATAAGGTACAAAAGTGTAGCATTGTTCAGAAAAAAAGATGTTCAAGAACAAGGTGTCATGATATGAGGCTGGAGGGGGTATATGCAGGGGCAACATAAGGAAGTATTTTTTTCACAGAAAGGGTTGTGGATGCATGGAACAGCCTGTCTATGGATGAGGTGGGGGTAAAAATGGCAGAGGAATTCAAGAATGCATGCGATAGGCACAAGGAAACCCTAGCAATAGGAAAGAGAGGTTTGAAGCCAGAGACCAAGTAGGATCTGTGGTATTACAGAGGTAGGGAAAAAGGCCAGACTAATGGGCCAAGCAGTCCTTATCTGCTGTCAAGTTTTATGTTTCTATGGTGCTGTCATCATATGTGCCAAGGGGAAAGAGAAAGGGAGGAGTCAAGGAGCAATGATGTGTGTGGGGAGGCATTCAAGACAAAGTGGTAAAATGCTTTAAAGAAGGTGTCCAGTCTAGAGAGGGAAGTGGCAGGAACAGACCCAAAGACTATGTCAACATAATTAAAGACAGGGAGTATCATTCTGTCGAGAACTCACAATGAACAATAGGAGAGAGGATGTCTTTGTTTCGATACAGGGTGCCTAGCTTGGGATAGAGTTTAGCGTGGATGTAATCAATGTAATAGGAGTAATCCAAGTGACTGTGCAACCAGACACCTAGATATTTGAAGGTGTGGACTACATGTAGGGTGAAGTCATTGAGGGTGGTGAAGGGGGGTGTTTGAATAGCTTCTGAGTGATCCCAAAGGTCATAGATATGTTTTTTTTTGGCATTAACCTTTAGTGGATTTGCCTCAATCCAACAAAGGACCCTCAAGAAGTCAGATTGTAATTAAATCACCACCTCAGGAGGGGAAGATTCAAAAGCAAAGAGGACATTTCCATCGGCATACAGGTAAATTTGAGAAGAGACATAACCAGAAGGAAGGTTGTTAAGGAAGATTGAAAACAGAGCAGGGCCTAAGATGGCACCTTGAGGGACACCAACTTGAATGGCAAGTGGGGATAGGGTATGTCCTGCTTAAAACATTGCATGCAACCCATGAGATATGACCTAAACCAATCTACAGCATGAGTAAAGAGACTAGTGGAGAGCAGCTTAGATAGCAGAAGAGGATGGGACACATAATCAAAAGCCTTAGAGCCAGGTCAATAAATATTGCAGCTGGATATGTCCATGATCCATGCAGTGAGAAAGGCATTGTTGATACAGAGGAGGGAAGTAATAGTAGAGTGGTTTCTTCTGAAGTCAGATTGATATGGAGAGAGGAGGTCTGTAGAGTTAATAAAATCAGATAGAAGAGAGAATACTAAGGTCTCTTTAATTTGGCCAGGAGGAGAGGAGAGAAAACGATCTGTAATTTCCAGGAGAGGAGGGATCACACCATTTATAAAGGGAAATAACCCTGGCAGCTCTCCATGCCTGAGGAACAGAGTCTAGAGAGAAAGAGAGATTCAGCAAGTGGGTGAGAGGAAGGGTGATAGCAGGGGCAGAGATATGGAGAAGGTAAGGTTCAAGGTCGTCAGGGCTGGATTTGTGTGAATCAAGTGAAAAAAGAAGAAGTAAGAGAAGGAAAAGGCAGTAGATGAGGAGGAGGCGGGAGAGGCAGAAGACATAGGAACTAGGAACTGTGTTGGAGGGGAGGGCACAGTAGGTGAAGAATGAACTTAATATGGAGGCTATAACATTTTAAGTACAGGTGATGCATTTCTTCACACAGATTGCACTCTACTGGGTTCGGGCAGAACATACATCAGCTCTCTGCTTAACCCAAAACAGGTTATCTGAAATGTGTGCACCCTCATTTCTGAAGATAAATGTTATATTTTTAACTGTCAGTTTTGTTTGTTTGTTTATTTATTTATTGAAATGTTTCACCAGGAAAGCATACTGAGCAGAATTGCTCATTTCCAGATGTGTCCTGGGGGGAAGGGAAATAGGAGTAGTGCAAGTACAAAGTCACATGAATACAGTGAGAGTAGATGTACATAACAGGCATACATTACTAAATATTACGTCAATTTTACACAATGGTTACATCAGAAATAATACAGGCAGAATAAGTACATGGTAGATGTAGGTACTCTTA
This sequence comes from Neoceratodus forsteri, assembly GCA_016271365.2. NCBI lineage: Eukaryota > Metazoa > Chordata > Ceratodontiformes > Ceratodontidae > Neoceratodus > Neoceratodus forsteri. Next base: position 1,047,348,894 of record CM028133.1, on the reverse strand, counting down.
TTTGGACAATAATACAAAAATACAATATCCAAGAGAAAGCCAAGAGATAGCTTAGGGTAACAGAAGCGTGCCAATTCGAGGGACCTAATAAAGATCAAGCCCTTAGGAGTCAAGGTGAATGAGCATTGCAAAGGGTGACAATCTAGTCAGAGCAGAGGTCTAGGTATGCCCAGTACTCAAGTAGAGCCTGGGGGTATGGATTAGGAGGGGGAGATGAGGAGTGTGACGTGAAGGCAGGAAGGTTTTGGCAGGAGCAGGAAGGGTTGTGAAGACACTTAGTAGGGAGGAGAGATAGAAGTATTGTGGCATTATGGGTGGAAGGGGGAGAACATTCAACAGTTGAGGACAGTGGAAAGAGAAGGCAGATTGGCCAAAGGGGGTTAACAAAGGATCTTAGGTCAGAGTTGCAGAGGGAGTAAGAGTGTAGGGAGGACGCAGAGATGGAGGAGGACAGATAGCAAGGAGGTTCAGTCCACAAACATCTGGACTCCATGGATGGGAGAAACAGTGCTCATGCAGATCACAGTGATAAGTGTGGGGAGTGCAGGATAGAATAAGTGTCAAATGGAGTTGTAGAGGGTGTCCAGTCTGGCTAGTGTAGTTTTAAGAGTGGTACTGTAGACTATGTCAAGCGTAGTCAAAGGTGGGGAGGATAATTTTCGGTATGATTACCTGCAGGCATCCCGTGAAAGCAGCCCTTGCTCCTACATAGGGAGCACCTAACTTGGGGTGTAGATTCTTTGGATAGCACTACATGTGCCAAAACTCCAGGTGATGGTCAAGCCAGACCACAAGGTATCTACAGGTAGTAACATTTTCAATAGGTGAACCATCCAATGTGTGGAAGACGGGGGTGGTAGTTGGACTTTAGTGCGAAGGACATGAGACTGTATTTTGGTATTTAGGAACAGCTGGTTAGCCTGGAACCATAGCTGGGCCTTGTTGAAATCTTTCTGTAATTTAGTCTCCACAAGATAGAAAGAAGTACTAGATATATGGAGGGTTTGGGATGAGACACAGGCAGTAGAAAGATTGTTAAGGAAGACAGAAAATAGACTAGGTCTGAGGACAGAGCCTGAGGGACCCCAGTGTTGATGGGGAGTGGGGACAGAGGGAGGAGGTGATCTTCATCAATTGAGATCTGTCTGATAGAAATGAAGTCAAACTGTGGCTGAGGTGGATAGCCCAGCAGCTGTGACCTTTGGAGAAGAGAGAGTAGGATACTGGGACGAAGGCTTCTGTTTTGTTAATTGAATAACAATAAAGAGTCCCTTTAAGGAAACTGTTTCACTTGGTGGAATTTTTTACAAAACATTTCCAGTAGTTGCAGGGTGTTAGAGCTTGCATTAAATTGAGAGCCTCTGAAAAGTGTATAAGGGTGAATATATATGTTGCTAGAAATTGCATTGATTCATTAAGTAGTTTTTTAGCTACATAAACACAGTCTGGAGGTTCATCTAGCCCACCTCTGTATTTTAAATGGAATGCATTCCAACATTTTGCTGGTGTTCCCAAACTGGTAAACAGATCTGACAGCCAAAAATACTTTCTAGTTTTACTAGTACCTGATGCATTTGAATGCATGCTTCTATGTCAAAAAAATGATAGCAAAAGAGCAATCGCTATTATGGAGAGTGTGTTTCACCAAAAAGCACATTGACAATATACACATAAAGGCAACGCAACATCCGGATTGTAAAAAGTGTTTTTTTTGGGGGGGGATGTGCCCTCCCACATGTCACCCCACCCCTGCACCACCCTGAATTAAGATTATCAATTCTAGGGGTGCAAGTCAGGGGAGGCAAAAATCCAGATTTCACAAAAAATTAAGTGCCTCAACTTGTAGCTGTGGCAAAATGTAATAGCTCACCAGTCTCCAACCCCATACCTGCAGTGCCCCAGCTAGCCACCGATACCACCATGCCACATGGCTAGCTCAGTGACAGCAAGTACGTCAATCCCCCAAAACCCCTTCCCTGCCTCTGCTTCCCCTCACTATTCCTCACTTCCATTCGCCTTTATCCATGGTCGTGTTCCAATCCAGGAGATATCGTGTATAGTAGCCCCTAATAAAAGTGCCCAAAATGAGTCATTCTTTTTGCAGTTGCTCATTTTGGTTCACTGTTATTACGTGATACTGAATGGATATGTGACTCAGCTGTCAAGTCGACATTCTGCTTGCCACTTTCTGAAGGTAGTCTTGTATTTTGGAAGCCTGCTGCTAACGGCTGATTTGGGAAATCAAGGGGCTCCTTCTGCAGAGATAATCTCTGTTTTGTTACTCGTTCTTTGTGGCAGATGAGTCTCTGTCCATGTTCTAGTTACTGTAGCACTTCTTCATGCACAGGGAGTCTTATTAGTCATTTTGTGGTTTGCAGCTACAGTCGCTGACAGGACTGGGAACTGTGGGCTAGAACTCTGTCTGGAGAGCAGCTTCTTCCTGTCCTAGTAGTCATAGTAAGACAGTCCTTCTCTTAAGGCTTTCTGCTGACAATATCATGTCTACCATTGCTCTGGCTTCCAGTACTGGACAATCTGCAGCAAGTATTAGAGGTGTACGTTCTGTTGTGTCCATATCCATTACTTGTAAATCAGGGTCTGTAGTAATGTCTTGAGCAGTATGAATATCCATAACCTCTTCTGATGGCTCTATACTATCTGGAATTTCCATAGAACTCACAAAAAGTACACCTCCAACACCTACAACTGGATTTCAGTACTCGGTTCCTTCACCTCCACATCCCAGGTGAGAAATATTAGCTACCGGCATGACATCCAGCACCACCTCCCTCCAACTGGAAGAGTAGAGGAATTTTATAGTGAAAATATAGCAGACAATTCAAAGAAACAAAACAAAAAAAATCAAAGCACAGTTACAACAGAAGTAGTACAGGTTAAACAATAATAAAGAATTCAAAGAAGAACATTGTGACTGCCCAACCACAATTAATGAAATACTTAACAGGGTAGTTTGCTAGCTATCCAGTACATTTTTTGAGACAATCAATAACCATTTTAGCAATAATAGCAGGAGGAATGCGTTTTTGCTGACGTGTGAAAGCACATTGTGCCTGCCATAAATAATATTTACAGAGTGAGACACACCTGTAATACCTGTAAAGAAAAACATTTATTCTTGAGGAAAATACTCAATACAACAATCTCATGATTCACTGATGAAAAGGCAGAATATTTCAATTGATGCTTACTTGTTTCCAAAAGCATTAGTTATGGGGCATTCAAAAGGAAGTGACTTTGTGTTTCAAGAATTAGCAAATCCTAACTGATAATTTGCCTTGAAAGGTGAGCCATAATATGCCCCATATGTAATACAGAATCATTTTAACAAGTTATAAAAGGCCATTTCTACCTCGTCTGGTGAACAGAACTTCAAAGTAACTGGGGCAAAACATTAAGGTCAAGAATAGAAGAACACAATCCTGTAGCCTTGTGTAGTCATCAAAGGATAGGTTCCATAAATACAGTTTTTTAATAGCGTATATCACATTTGTAGGTAGAACATGGTCATATGCATGCCCTAAATTCTTAATCCTACCAGTATTCTGAAAGCTATAAAAGGTAGTATCCAGTCAGCCACAAAGCTGTCTATGGACATGGGTATTCACAAACAACTGGAGTAAAATGACTACTAAAAAATATATTAAACTAATATGCAATAGGGTTCACCATGCAGAGGCCTCCTCTGGTCAAAGGTTGGTAAGTGACATCAGGTGTGATCAGATTCAACCTAGAAGCCCAAAGGCCCTGAAAAATCTGGCTCAATATTCTCATCTCTAAAGGGGTAGAAACATAGAAACATAGAATTTGACAGCAGATAAGGACCACTTGGCCTACCTAGTCTGTCCATTTCCCTACCTAACGGATAAGCTGCAGATCCTAGTTAACCAACAGCCTATTTCCTCCTACCACCCACTAGAATTGCCTTATGTCTGTCCCATGCATTTGTGAATTCCCTCACTGTTTCTGACTCTATGACCTCCTCAGGAAGGCTGTTCCATGTATCTACAATCCTCTCTATGAAGAAATACTTCCTCACATTACCTCTGAGCCGTCCCACCTCTATCTTCAAATTGTGCCCCATGTTTTTGCACATCACTTTTTCTGAAAGATGCTACCCTCTTGGACTTTGTTGATTCCCTTGAGGTATTTGAAAGTTTCTATCATGTCCCCACTCTTTCTTCTTTCCTTGAGGCTATACATCTTTAGTTCCTTTAATCTTTCTTCATACGTCTTCTGATGCAGACCCTGCATCATTTTGGTTCCTCCTCTGGACAGCCTCCACCGTGTCTATGTCTTTTGCAGAGATGGGGTCTCCAGAACTGTACACAGTATTCCAGATGTGGTCTTACCAACTGTTTGTACAGAGGCCAACAACTTCCTGTTTTCTACTGTTGATGCCTCTCCTATGCATCCCAGTATCCCCCAGCCCTCCTTACTGCCTTCTCACATTGCTGGCCCACCTTTAGGTCATCTGATATGACTACCTCCAGGTCCCTTTCCATTTTTTGTTGACAGTGTCTCACCCCCATTGTGTACCCTTCCCTGGTTTTTATTTCCCAGGTGCATTACTTTGCACTTTTTGCATTGAATCTAAGCTGCCATACATTTGACCATTCCTCTAACCTTGCCAAGTCCCTTTTCATCCTTTCCACCCCACCTTGTGTATCAACCCTGTTGCAGATCTTTGTGTCATCTGCAAAGAGACATACTTTCCCTTCCAGTCCCTCTGCAATGTCACTTATACAGATATTAAAAGACCTGCCCCAGCACGGAACCTTATGGTACCCCACTAGTAACCCTCCTTTCTTCACTGTGGACTCCATTTGCTATTACCTGCTGTGTCCTGTTGTCCAACCAGTGTTTTAACAGGCTGCCACCCTAGGACCCACTCCAGGTTGGCTAATTTGTTTATTAATCTTTTGTGCGGGACTGTGTCAAATGCCTTGCTAAAGTCTAGGTAGGCCTTGTCCACAGCCACTCCCTTGTCTACTGCTTTGGTCACCCAGTTAAAGAAATCAATTAAATTTGTCTGACATGACCTTCCTGCTGTGAATCCATGCTGCCTTGGGTCTTGTGCCCCACTGGCCTCTAGGTACTCAACAATTCTTTCCTTCAGAAGTGATTCCATCATTTTCCCTACCACTGAGGTCAAACTGACAGGTCTGTAGTTTTCTGCCTCTGTCTTGCTCCCACTTTTGTGAAGGGGAATCACATCCGCCCTCCTCCAGTCCTCAGGTACCAACCCATCCTCCCATGATTTATTAAAAAGGGTAGTCAGTGGTGTTACTAGTTCTTCCCTTAGTTCTTTTAAAATTCTGGGGTGAATTCCATCAGGCCTCATTGCTTTATCCACCTTCAGTTTTAAGAGTTCTTTCAGAACCCTTTCTTCTGTGAAAGGACTAATATCAATCCCCTATCCAGAGTGCTTCTATTGACCAGATTAGGTATTTCCCCCTGCTTTTCCATTGTCAATACTGAGCAGAAGTATTCATTCAGTATCCCTGCATTTTTATTGTCTCTCTCTGCCCAGCCACCTTCCTCTTTGTTCAACTTCAATATCCCTGCCTTGGTCTCCCTTTGCTCCCTAATGTACCTATAAAAGGTTTTATCCCCCTTCTTAACCGAGTTGGCTATCTTTTCCTTGGTTTGGGCCTTTGCTATTCTGATTGCTTTACGTGCTTCCTTCTCCTTTAACTGGTACAGTTCTCTGTCCTGCTCCTTCTGTGTTTCCTTATACTTCCTGAATGCTATCCTTTTTTCCGCTACCTTTCCTGCCACTTCTTTTGAGAACCATAGTGTTTTTTTTTCTTTCGTTTTGATTTGTTTATATGCTTCACACAAGGACTTGTTGCCTCTGTGCTGGCGGTTTTGATTTTTCCCCAATCTTGCTCCACCCCACCGTCTTGCCTGTTTACTAATGCTTTTCTGAGGCACTCTCCCATTTTGACAAAATCAGCCGTCCTGAAGTTCAGTACCTTCATTTTTGTGTGGCTTGACTCTACAGCTAAGTTTATCATGAACCACACTGTTGGTGGTCGCTTGTTCCCAGATGGCTACCCACTTCAAGATCAGAGATCCTCTCTCCATCCCCATTTGAGAGTACCAGGTCTAAGATTGCACTCTCCTGAGTGGGTTCTAAAACTAGCTGTCTGAGTCATGTCCCTGTAGGGGCATCGAGAATGGCCTGCTCTTGGATGTGGCTGCAGCAAAGGTGCTCCAGTCAACATCTGGCATATTCAGGTCCCCAATCAGCAATATCTTCCTTTCTCTGCCATCCCAAGGATGCCTTCAGTCATTTCCTTGTCCATTTCCTCCTCCTCAGACAGGGATCTGTATACAACCCTGTGCAGAATGTGGATCCATTTCAGTCTCCAGGTTGACCCACAGTGCCTCTTCTCCTCTGTTTACCCTTTAGTTCTGTTGCTTTTATCCCTTCCCTAACATAGAGAGCTACGCCTCATCCTCCTCTTCTTCCCTTCCTGTCCTTCCTGTAGATTGTGAACCCTGGTATGTTGACATCCCAGTCATGGTTCTCTGTGTACCATGTTTATGTGACTGCCACAATATCCAGGCACCCCTTTTCCATCAAGGCCAGCATTTCAGGGAGCTTTTTACCTGGACTAGGGATTAGTACTCATTACCCTCCATTTTTTTTATAGCTTTATTTCTTTTTGCCCCATTCTTGTCCCTACTGCCTTTGTCTTTTTCTACATTTATCCCTGCCCTTCTCCCTATCGACTTCTCTATTTTGGTGTTTACCACACTAATTACCCTGATTTTTGGAGGCGCTAGGATTTCCCTTCTCCTCTTCAGTGCCTCCCCCCTTGGCTAGTTTAAATACTTGCCACTGAAGCATTTAAACCAATCACCCATAATCCTGGTTCCTTCCAGGATAGATGCAGACCATCATGCCAGTAGGCCTGCATCCTCCAGGTGGAGCCCAGTCCCCAATGGGCCAAATCTCTGAGCTCTGTACCGTTTTCAACTAGTCAGAGTCCCATGTTGCGGGCTTTCTTCCTCATCCATAGACCAGTGGCACTTGCAGCATGCTATGTGTGTACTGTTCATGCCCTCCCAACTCTACACCCGTTGTACTGTTCATCCCTTCTCACCTGGGTATTCACCCAAGGTATAATGACATCCAGCTCCTCCCTCCCTTGCCACTGCTCCCAATCCTGAGGATTTATTTCTGTCCTCAAAGTCTTGGGCTGCAGGCACTCCTCCCTTCCTCCCTCCCCAGTTCTAACTCCTCACTAATTGAGTCCCCACCAGGAGTTGTTTCCTTCCTCTGTGGGGTCTTGGGCCACCTCCTGTGGGTCTCTGTCAGGAGGTTTCCAGCATCCTCCTTGGTCTCCACTGCAGGTGCCTCCATAGAGGAATCATGCTTCACCAGAGTGGTGAATGAATTGTGAGAGGCACAACTGGAGTGATGTGCTTCTGTACCACCACCTCCCTCTCCCGGGCCCACTAGTTGTCCAACCACCCTCTTTCTTGGCAACCTCTGAGGTAGTGCTGGTGGTCTGGGGTCCCTGGGTGGGGGAGCAGGTTTCGAATCCTTGCCAGGTCAGCATGGGATGAACAAACTCCTCCCTCAGACCAAAGAGGTGTCTGCAAATAGGCAGCAATGCAGTTTCCAGAATGTCTCCCAGAAGACAGCTTGCTCCACAGCCAGTGCATTGCACTACTCCCCACATGTCTGTGTCCTTCCAGTTACAGATGCTTTTTGTTTTTGTTCTTGTTTTAGTGTGTGCAAGCTTGTGAGTGTCTCTACCTCCTATTCAGTGTGCTGTGTCTTTAAGCATATGAACAGGTGAATGTTGTTTGCAGTTTTGAGGAAGTGATGTCAGAGCCTCTGCTATAAAGGAAGTTATGTGCTTGGGGCTGGTGGGATGAGGAGAAGGGTGAGTGGGAGTAAACCTATGCTGTCCAGAAACAATCCCCTACAACTCTAACCCTCCACCCCAGGGAGTGCCTTCCTTTCTTTTAGACACCTATTTCACAAAGGCTAAGTAACAGGGCTAGTCACAGTATCTCCCAGCTACAGTTCCTCCCTGGCAAATTAAAGTTATAACTAAGAAAAGTCCACCCCAAAAACAGAATCAATACTAGTTACTTACACAGGTCCAAAAAGTAATCATTCAGTTCAGTGTAGTCTAGAAAATAACCTCCTTGATTCAAGGAAGCTGTGGCTGCTTTCTCACTCTTCCTGTGTTCAATGTGAGAAGGTGACTGCAACATCTCTGAGACAAAAAAACATTTTTAGCAAAAATTAAATAAATAAAATAGGGGCAAACAGTAATTTTGTTTAGCCTAATGATAAAAAGTCACAGAAATTTAAGCACCACCTGTAATAATTTCACAGAAGATATACCCTGTAAGAAAAACTTTGCTACAGAGAAAAATAAAGCAGTAACAGAAGATATACCTTGCAAAAGACAATTTGAATCAGAAGATTACAGCAGTAATCTATTAGCACACACCTGTAGGCACACCTTGTAATAATGCAGCAGAAGGTATACCCAGCAACAGCAATTTGAATCAGAGAAAAATAAAGCAATAAAATGTTAGCAAAAAACAGTAACAATCCCTGTGAGTACAAAATAAAAACAACAACACCCAGTAAATCTGCCTAGCCAAAAGTCTTAATCCTTTCCCTTACTCTGGTAAGGTTCTTAGTTCTGTCCTTTCAAGCAAGCTAGAAGGAAAGAGCTCAGGTGAAGCTAGGTGCCTTGGCCAGCAAACCTAACCTTCCACCTCCAAGTTATCAACTAACCTGACTTTTTAACCCTTCTTTCTGTTGGAAGTTGCTGGCAGTTTGCCAGCTCCACCCCCAGATACACAGCTAATACCCTGGAAGAGCTGTGGGAGGAAAGCAATTAGCTCCTTCAATGTGAAAAGGAGACTGCAACACCTCTGAGACAAAAAAAAAAACCTTTTCAGCAAAAAATAAATAAATAAAATAGGGGCAAACAGTAATTTTGCTTAGCCTAATGATAAAAAGTCACAGAAATTTAAGCACCACCTGTAATAATTTCACAGAAGATATACCCTGTAAGAAACACTTTGCTACAGAGAAAAATAAAGCAGTAACAGAAGAAATACCTTGCAAAAGACAATTTGAATCAAAGATTACAGCAACAATCTGTAAGCTACGCACCTGTAGGCACACTTGTAATAATGCAGCAGAAGATATACCCATCAACAGCAATTTGAATCAGAGAAAATAAAGCAATAAAATGTTAGCAACAAACAGTAACAATCCCTGAGTACAAAATAAAAACAACACCACACAGTAAATCTGCCTAGCCAAAAGTCTTAATCCTTTCCCTTACTCTGGTAAGGTTCTTAGTTCTGTCCTTTCAAGCAAACTAGAAGGAAAGATCTCAGGTGAAGCTAGGTGCCTTGGCCAGCAAACCTAGTTCCACCTCCAAGATATCAACTAACCTGACATTTTAACCCTTCTGGTGGGTGGGTGGGAAACATAACTAAGATACAGAAAACAAGGAAGCAACAATGTTTTGATTAGAAAGACTTTTCAGTTTAGCTGTCTATGATTCTGAACAAGGAGTTTTTCTCCGCTCTGAAAGGCATATATCCTAATTAAAATGTACTGGGTCATGATGATTAAAATAAATGCATAGTAGTTTTACCAGTTCTTAACTTATGGAAATCCCAACAACCCTCCAGGAAAGAGGCAGCGTGGTGTTTCCAAGTTGTACTACTACACTTTTTGAGTAATTTATTTTGGAAGCAGGCAAATGAGAAAAATCTTATAAGAGAACATACACTGCATCACCAGGTGCTGAATCATTTAAAATGACACATACATCATTGGCACATACCAAAACCCTCACTCCCTGGGTATCAGGAATGATTGTAACCCCTCTAGTATGCTCACTACCTTGAAGTGAATAAAGGAATGGATATATGGAAAAAAAACATATAATAAAGGGCTCAATGGGCATCCTTGTCTCACTCCTCATTTATGAGAAATAGGCATGCCTAACCAGGAGATATCATAAGGAATAAGATGAGCTTCTGAATAGAATATTTTAACCCATTGCACAAAGAGGGGAAAGATGCTATACGTCCTTGAGACCTCAAAAAGATAGAGGTGATCAACACTGCCATTGGCCTGTTCTTGGTCTAAGGAAATCACATAACCATAGCAATGGCTTCGATGTCCCCTTTCAAATAATTCTCTTAGTAAGAATAAATTATCCATTATTCTGTGAGCATTAATTAAACAACACAGAATTTGGAAATAAGAAAATCAGTTGCAATGGAAAGTCTATTAGATAATAATTTAGCCAACATTTTTTAGTCAGTGTTTAAGACACATGAAGGCCCCAATTCTTTAGTAAAGTTCTGTCTCCCTTTTTATAGAAGAAAATGAGTAGTGCTTGTGTCAAAGAGGCTGATATGTTACCCATTGTTAAAATTTAGATTATACAGAATTTGCAATGTGAGGCCTACATAATCAAGAAAGGTCTTATAAAATGTTGTGGGACATCCATCAGTGCCCAGACCTTTAGCATTTGGCAAACTCTATTGTGTCAACAATTTCAGACAGTTGGACAGGATGGGTTAAGTGAGACTGAACATGCTCAGAAAAGGTGAGCAGGTTGAAAGTTGCTAATAAGAGCTTGTTAGAATGATGAGCAGAGGGGTTGCCAAACTTACCTGATATGTGAGTATGAGCTTGATACATAATGCTATCCATATCATCTGTGTGATAAGCATGCAAGGATGGGTGGAGTGCCCACATACATCTACTCATAAATCTATCAGCACATGCCTTATACGCGTTCAAGTATTGTTTTTTTCCTTGAGTGCCGAACTTGCTCTCTCTTCCGAGGACTTGGCCCTGTCATACTGAAAATGGATAATTTTGGATTTGATGAGATCTATGTTATGGATAAGATATCTATTAGAGTTATGCAATCAGGAGATTAGGGGCTGGACTTTGAACCTTAAGTCCAAGTATTATAAAAAGTTAGCGGTGCCCATATGGCGTGCTTCACGCTTAAAGAAAAAGCAAAATGCAGACTTCAGATCTTCCCATCAGTTCCTAAAGTTGTCATATGCACTCAGAACAGACCACCTGACAAAGAAAACATCCAGTCAGTGTTCTTTGATGAAAGGATTATCCAATAATAGGGTACAGTGGCAGCCATAGACATGGTAAGATATTTCTCGAAATGTTTGTGCTATTTCTAGAGAAAGTCCTGCTTGTCTGCACTACCACTATGGGCCACCAGAGAGAAAACTCTTTAGACATTTTGCAAAATATCTGGAAATATTTGTAATGTCCTGACTGCAACTGTATTAAGCTCCATCATCTTGTCATGTGCGTGGAAGAAGCACCCAATACACAAGAGCAATAACCTGCCAGGTGGTCTGAGGTCTCAGTAGGAAATAATGATGACTAAAATACTTATAGTCATAGGACAGGAAAAATAAATTTATGTCAGTCACTAATGTTCCCTTCATAAAAGTAGTTAGTGGGGCATGTGATAACGCCAGTTGTCTATCCAGTGACCTTGCTGTGGAAACCATGTCTTGAAGAAAATTGGAATCACACTACAGTTTGGATGTCTTTGTACCCCACTCTTGTAAACTCAACCCAGAATTAAAGTCACCTCCTGATACTACCAATGTTTTTATGAAGATAAAGCTGTATAGTTCGGAACAATTTGCAATGTTCCAGTTTTAGTCGGGGTGCATAAATATTAATGACTTGAATGGGAATGTGACCATACATTAGATCCAAAAGCAATGATCTCCCAGGGGCAATATCAATCAACTTGTGTAATTTAAAATCAGAATCCCCCCTGAGCAGAATACCTATGTTATCATAAGTATTCTGACCCTGAGACCAGTAGGATGGTCCTAGATGCCAGTCTTTTCTGGCTGCAGCCAGATCGAAAGAGGGTTTGAGTCATGTGTCCTGTAAAAAAAGGATTCTACCCGGAAGAGTCTGTAAGACAGCAAATGTTAATAGCTGTTTTTTGTATGATTTAATGCTGTTAACATTCAAAGTCAAAAGTGAAAATCTATGTTTTTGGTCCAATGGGAATTAATAGGAAAACCACCACCTTTTCCCATTTGTGAATGAGTCCTGTCACTTACTGTCTTGGCTGACTGTCCTCCACATGAGTCCTCAGCATCAGAGAGGACATCTGTGCAGGGGGGATATCAAAGAAGAGTCTCAGCCTCCTCCCTCATCTTCAGTATCACCCCATTGTGTTGAAGAGGCTAAAGGAGTGAAGTCATTATGTAAAGGGATATCAGTTTTTGGGAGGATTTTGACTTAGAAATAGAGATGTGAGAAGTCCACAAAATTTGCTCTGTGAATTAATCTGGGAATTTCATGCAATTGCTAAAATTTGCCACATAGCACAAAATGTTGCCTATAAATTTCATGCTTCATGGCAAACTTCACACTCCTCGGTAACATTCATGTTGAATTTCATGCAATTTGCATGAAGCCAAAGTTTCTCAGACATGGGAGATTTCGTGAACTCAGTGAAGTGTGAATTTTCGTAATTTGTGTGGAACTTCACTGGCTTAATTCTGCCTCTACGCCATCTCTACTTAAAAGTGTTTTTCACCCCTTTTGGCAGGAAACTGAAACTTATCAGTATGCATGGTAGAACACGGTGGAATGAGGAATGGACAGAATTGGAACAGGAGTGACTTCAGGAGGCAAAACGTGCAGAGACTGAAGTAATTTCTCCAGAAGATGGGGTGGGAGTGGTGGCATCATCCTTCAGAAAAGATGATGACATAAGGTTTGTGGAGGTGGACAAAACAGAAGGACTCAGTTCATCAGAGGTGTCATCAGTTTCAAACACATTTTCTTTAGCTTCATGAGCTATCTGGGATTGTCCTGTGTCAATAAGTGCATCCTCATTCAGCCCATTGCTATGATTATGAGAAGCCTGTGGGCACTGAGGAAAGGAGTGGCCCTGTGCTTCACATAGGTCACACTTAAAGAGGTTAGAGCAGGTGGGAGAAATATGGCCATATTCAAAACAACTGCTACAGGGCACTTCATCACAAACTGAGCTGAGATGAGTGTGGGATCCACATTTATGGCAAGTGTTAGGTTGGCCTGGATAGAAACAGATACATTTGTCTCTTCCTATGTAAAAATTCTCGGGGAAAAAAAAACATTCCAGTCATAGACTGCTGCAATTTAATCTTAATTTTCAATCCCCCCTCTCCCCTTCTGTACAGAGGTGTTCACTATCAATGACAGGAACAGGGGTACCAAGACATTCACATTGTTTCTTTAGCTAACATAGAACATTAGTGATTTTAATACATCCATTCCAAAACAAACATGTAACAGTCTTGATCGTAGGCTTGGACAATGGGATGGCTAAAATGGGATCCATAAAGGGGACTCCTAAGCATTTCATACTTAAATCGAAATGGTCTGTTGAGGCGGAAGTTAAAAGCTTACATCAAAGGTCTCCTCAACAGATAAATAAATAACTGCATATGAGAGGAGTGCAAGAACAAGAGGGCACAATTTGAAGATAGAGGGGGGGCAGCTCAGAGGTAATTTAAGGAAGTATTTTTTCACAGAGAGGGTTGTGGATGCATGGAACGGCCTTTCGGAGGAGGTTGTGGAGTCAAAAACAGTGGTGGAATTCAAGCACGCATGGGAGAATCATAAGGCAATTCTAGGGGGTTGGGGTTGGAAGAAGTAGGCTGCTGGTTAACTAGGATCTGCATCTTATCCATTAGGTAGGGAATGGGCAGACTGGGTGGGCCAAGCGGTCCTTATCTGCCATCATATTCTATGTTTCTATGTTTCATATAGAGCAGAAGCCATAAAACCCAGAGATTCTTTCAGTAATTTCCTGTACTTAATACTAACAACAGTACTGCATTGTATAGGGTCTGTAGATTAAGAAAATAAATCAGACATTTTGAAAAGTACTCAAGTATTATCTGAGGTGTTAGTGACATAGGGAGAAATAGCTCACCCTTTGGTCGAAGATCCAACAGGTAGATCCTGCCATGCACAGGATGGTGTCTCACTGAATTGCTGGAGCATGAGTCTGACTAACTTAATTTGTAGGAGTCTAAAGTAGAGGTGAGAGACAGGTTTAGAAGGACCAACCATGTTATTAGTAGTGTTTTTGAGTCATAATATTTGTAAGTGTCCACTGGGGCTCAGGAAACACCATCCACTGTTTTCTACACATTGCAGCCAGTAAAGCAGCCTCAACCGGACCATTTTGTACATATTATGGGTAAATATTGTAAGAAGTAGTGGATTTGTCAAGACAGGGAAGCATGGTAGAATCTGGGGTGAAGCTCACTACCTACGCCACTGTCTCCAGTTCCAAAGTACTACCTGCAGGAGTCTGTGGGGCAAGATCAGTAGACAGAGTGGGAGAATACCACCAACAGGGTCAGTCTATTCTGCATGCAGACTTGCATCAGATGGGGGAAGAGGAATAGTAGAGAATGCAGGCATTGTGCATTCCAATGGCAAAAATGCTCCCGTGTAATTCTTATAGACTGCTGGGGAGCAGCTGCAAAATAAGAATTAGATGCAGTGGTTGAGATCATTACTGCAACTTGTAGACTTTGTGATGATGAGAGAAACACAGGAGCACCAGAAAAAGTGGTAGGTGGGTCAGACGACACAGAACTTAGTGGGGTGCTGTCAGTGATGTTCTTGGGTTGACTCCCAGGTACAGCTGAATTGGGGCTTGAGTCATCTGGAAGAAATGTCTGGCACAGAGAACTTACTGCCCTGTATTGAAGAAGTAGCAGTGACTATTGCACAAGTCAGCATGTCAGCAGACTTTGAAAGAACAAATGTCACCATGGCAAATTTTTTTTTCTTTAGAGCAACATTTTTTCCTCTTCTGCGATCAGTTGCAACAGTTGTTTTCTCAAACACAATTCCTCAGCAAGCAGTGTATCCACAGAAAAGTCAGGTGCAGCACTAAAAGAAGTAGTAGTCAGAGCAGTGTGCCCCTCAGCAAATGGCAACACATCAGCAAGTAGATCAGAATCAGTAAAATAGATGAAGGAGAAACAGGGGAGGAACCTCTCTCTCCCCTGCTTCCAGCACTTTCATGTCTACAGCTTCACCCATGGTGACCATCTTGGCAGGACGCCAGATGGCCAGAGGACTCCTGCTGGTGAGTTGTGGAATTTTTATTAAGACTTTAAACATAAATAATTATACAAACTTGTTACTTCACAGTTCAAAAACAATCCACAAATCAAAGAATAAGCAAATAATAATACTAATCTAATTGGTATTAACTCATACCCCTTCCCCACATGTCCACTTTTATACACAAATCATATCACCAACACATTGTTAGTACAGTGAAATCATATCCTAAAATATCGAATTATATTAAATTAAATAAGGATTACAACATACCACCCAAGCCCCCTCTCTCACTGCTACTTAATAGTCAGAGATTTTTTTTTATCATAAACTGTAGACCGAAATAATAATGCATACATATTGCAGTTATATTAAACTCTTAAACCAGCTATTCTAAAGAAATCAAGTTAAGTATTATAGCCATACTGCCTTCCTACCCAAAGTAGGGGAATTTTATATTGTAGCTTCAAATCCATTATATATAAGCATGTTAAATTCACAGTCATTCAATACACAAAGCAAAAAGAAAATCAGACACATACTGCATGTCAATCAAATCCCCTTATTGGTGATTCAAAATAATAAATCAATTAGGTATTGCTAATATGAAACACAGTTATACCCCCCAACACTGAAACCTTATTTTAACCAAAAATCATAAAGAACATACATGGGGAGTCACGTGATGCTCAGCAAGGAGTAGGATGCAATTGTGGAGAGCTCCATATATTTACAGCTATTTCACCCTAAATTCCAGCTTCTACCTTCAGAATACCCTTCAAGTCTGTTCAACTATTGCAGAAGGTACCTCGTAGAGTGAGCAGTCACAGCCGATTGCAGTATGGATGTTACCTCACCGCCAAAAAGTATGGAGATACAGGCCACAATGGATCCACCTCAGGAGTAGGAGGCTAACCTCCCGTGCCGCAGCTCGACCCCACAACAGGATCTAACTGAAACATCATCATCACACATTTGTGCAGAACTCTCTTCAATTAAGGAGGCTCTACTTAAACTCATTGAAGTGGTAGCCGATATAAAACTGGTGATAGTACAGCTCTCCCGCAGAGTAGCGGATACCAAAGCAAGGGTCGGCTTGGTGGAACGGGCTCAAGAAAAGATATAGCCCGAGATTGTCTCCCTAAAATGCACAGTCACAAAACTAGAGGATCGTCTGGAAGATTTGGAGGGCAGGAACCGAAGGAACAACCTAGTCTTGTTGGGTCTTCCAGAAAGTGAGAAAGGCCCTAATACTATTCTTTTTCTCTAGCGCCTCCTAAAAAAAAAACAGTCAGGCAATCTCCAAACTGGCCAGAATATGTTATTGAAAGGGCCCACAGATCCCACAGAACTAAGCCTCCTCAGCCAGAGCCTCCACGCCCAATTATATTTAAACTGCTCAACTTCATGGATAGGGAATTCATCTTAAAAGAAGCTAAGAAGCTTTCAGCAATCCTCTGGGAAGGCAAAAAGTTAAGAGTGGTCCAAGATTTGACCTATAAGACTAGACAACTCCGGCCTACATTTCGACTGATTACCACTAAGCTATGGGCTGCAGGAATTCACCAGTGCATACGTTACCCTGCCAAGTTAGAAGTCACACTCGCTGAAGGTGTAAAGCACTTCAACTCGGCTGAGGAAGCATTGAAGATCCTCACAAGAACTCTTCCAGATCTGTTCCCGAAATTAAGGAAGTCTGCTTGCGAGTAGGGACACAAGGTAATAATCTGTTAAAGCAGAAACTGTTTGTTCTTTTTCTTTCTTCTAGTTGGGACTGTATTGGACCCAATTGTATGGACTAGGTTGAGACCTTCTGATTTTGGTTTCTAGCACATTGCTGAAATATATAGAAACCAACAGTGCTTGTCTCTGTTATGGCTTCCTTTAAATAGCCAGAGTAGTACACAGCATTTTCCTTATACAGTTGGGAACCGGACATTACAGGCTGAAAGATCTCAGCTGTTGCTCCCTTTGCTGAGATTTCTCTGCTCCTTGATGTTAAAAATGATGTAGTTCCTGATTTTTTTTTAAAACAAACAAAAAAAAATGCATACTGACTGCTACTCTGATCATGTTTAGTTACAATTGGCTTACATTTAGCTACAATTGCGATACTAATGGTTGAACACTAGATGTTGCTCTCTACTGCAATTGTAAGCCTACCTAATCTGGCAATAGCAATATATTTCTAGTAGTTATATGTTGTGTATTAGTTTTAAGGGTATTTAATGAGTAGAATAGGTGTAAGTCCAGCATTTTCTTCAAGGGATAGACAGATGAGCTTAGAAAAAATCTTGTTAGTAATTTTTTTTTCTCCAGCAGATGAGGTAAAAATCCTTTCTTAGGTCATGAATCCTTTGCTAGTTGAGTCAATATGACAGGCTATAATGACCCTTTTTTTTTTTGCAGTGGAGAAGATGTTGGTGATGACTCCCTCGAGTCTGACATGATTCATATGGCTACCCTAATATTTAAGGATTTTTCCTTTTTCTCTGGTACGTTAATCTAATACAATGGAGGCTGGAATGTCACATCGATATTGTCCCATTGCTGTGAATAAAGGGTGCTCACCCTTCCTGGGAGCATTGTGACCACCACAAGGGTGCGGGCTAAGGGCCCGGTGGAGGGTTGTATATAGTTACAGGTCTATGTTATTTGTTGGATTTTAGCCAGTTCCTGAAATGGGTTTATATAATTTCTTGGGTTAGGGAGGGCGGAGGTGGGATTCAGGCAAGCACCTCTGATTATAGGTCCTCCTTATCCCTACCATGAATCCAATATGACCATGGCTAATTTATTAAAACTTCTTTCCTGCAATGTTAAGGGGTGCAGGGATAATTCCAAAAAATTTGTAATATTAAACCATCTGGGCAGATATAACCCTTCTATTGCTTTTGTTCAAGAGACACACTTGCCACCAGAACAAGTAAAATACTTCCAGAAGACTTGGGTTAGCAAAGTATTTGGGGCTGGATTTAATTCCCGCAAAAGCGGAGTAGCTATGTTGATTGCAAGAGGTGCACCCTTCAAGGTTGCCCAGGTAGAGAGAGACCCCGAGGAATGTTTTATTATTTTACAAGGCAAGCTAGGTAAACTCCAGATAGTACTTGGGTCAATGTATGCCCCTAATTTGGACTCTCCCTCCTCCTTTACTAATTTAGTTTCTATCCTAGAGCCCCATGTTCATTTGCTTATTATTTTAGGTGGGGATTGGAATTTAGTGCAGGCAAATTATATTGACCAAACTTATCGTTCAGGGCTTGCCCCCTACCCAGCACAACAGGCCTTACAAGAATTAATGGGCTCCTTGGGTTTGATAGACCCCTGGAGACTATTATACCCCTCAACCAAGAATTTTACTTTTTTCTCTCCTGTTCACAAGAGCTACACTAGAATAGATTTTTTCATATTAAGTCACTGTTTTTGTCCTGGTATTCAAGATTCTCAAATTCAAGCTAGAGTAATTTCAGATCATTCCCCAATATCAATCTCTGTAACTATTCCAGACCCTGCATTTAGACCCCAAACATGATCTCTTACTAATACCTTCTAAGAGAGACAGATTCTCTCATAATTTCAGAACTTCATTTCTTACTATTAGGGAATTTAGTCTCCATTAATAAAGTGGATATGGAGTGGGCAGCGTTGAAGGCTACCTGGCGAGGCAAATTAATTTGCATAGCCACAGTATCTAAGAAAAAGAAACAGTTTTGTCTTAACCAGTATCTGGAAAAGATCCGTGTCCTGGAATCTAAATGGTCATCTACACTTTCTTTTGAGGAATCCCTAGAACTAGATCATTTAAGAGTGCAATATGCCGGTACTCTCTTAGAGAAAGTGGAGAGAGCAGCCTCACTGGTCAAAGCAACAAATATAGGTCAAGGAAGCAAAGCTGGCAAATATTTGGTTTGGCAGCTGAAACAGCATTCGGCAGCTAAGTGGATACCAGCTATCAAGAATCCCCACAATGACTCCCTGGATTCAGACCCTCAGGAAATGCTCTCCCTCTTTAGAGAATGTTATCAAAATCTCTATTCCCAAGACCAAACTCCTAGTTCCCAATTGCACAAGATTAAAACATTCCTCCTAAAAGCAGAACTTCTCAGTTTATTGAATGAAGCCCAACTGTCTTTAATTAAACCCATAACACAGGAAGAAATTATAACAGTCATCGATGCGCTAAAGCCAGATAAAGCTCCTAGTCCGGATGGATATACCAGTCTGTTTTATAAGACATTTAAAGTCCAGCAAGTCCCCCTGTTACACCGACTGTTTTCTTACTGGGACCAGCACCCAGTTAATGACCCCTTCCTCCTTGAAGCGAGGATTACACTTCTCTCTAAGCCAGGGATGGACTCCTCCCAGATAAGTAATTATAGACCAATCTCTTTGATAAATGTTGATATTAGAATCTATGCAAAAATTCTAGCTACTAGAATAGCTCAGGTTTGGATCCCTTTGGTGGGATTGGAACATGCAGGGTTTGTTTCTGGGTGGGGCTCCTCAGATCATTTCCGCAAATTGGGTCATATAATTTCTGTGTCCAGGGACCCTCAACTCAAAGCGGTTATGGTGTCCCTGGACACAGAAAAAGCCTTTGATAGGGTAGGTTGGCCCTACTTGTTCACTACTCTAGTTCAATTTGGACTCTATAATGCCTTTATAAATAAAATCCCTACCCTTTACCGATGTCCGTCAGCCCATCTCTTATGCAATAATCTGTTGTCTGCCACCTTCCTTCTAAAAAATGGAACCAGACAAGGTTGCCCACTGTCCCCCTACCTTTTCAATTTATATATTGAACCTCTGGAGAGAGTATTAAAGCGGAACCAAGGGATTGAAGAAGTAAGAGTTGGATCCCAAGAGTTTAAATTGTCTTTATTTGCAGATGACCTGCTACTCCATCTAACTAATGGGGAACACTCTATTCTCAGCATTACAAACTATTACTGAATTCAGTGAGATATCAGGTTATAAACTGAACAGAAACAAATCAGTTGTTTACCATCTCTCAATATTGGACAATAACAAGCAAATAGAAACTTCAGGCCTCCAATGGGAAAAGAACTCAATAAGCTATTTAGGCATAAAATTGACTAGAGACCTCGATAAGTTAAATGCCTTAATTTTGACCCCTTATTAAAGATATCAAGGAGGACTTGTCCAGATGGAAGCAACTTCCTATATCATTTTGGGAATAACTAATGTCCTCAAGATGGCAATTTTACCCAGACTGTTTTACCCCTGAACAGCTTAGCTACCTATCTCCCCAAGCCACTTTTAAAACAATCCATAGGTTATGTGCAGATTTTATATGGAATGGCAAACCCCTATGGAGAGCCTACTGGAAACTTACAGGTCCAAAACAGAAGGGAGGACTGCAACTTCCAATATTTTATCTGTATTATCTGGCCATACATGCTAGCATAATTTTACACTGGATTCCTCCCTTAAAATCCCTCCCCAAATTTACACTGGCTGCAGCTAGATATGAAACAGGCTAAGAAAGAATGGATTTCTATTTGGGCCTTTTATTGTCCATGGAAAGCAGTTCCTACCAGCTTCAGAAATCCTCAGTAGGATGGAATATCAGGGCCTTCCACCAGTTTTGCAAGCTTACTCAAATATATATAAGGAAAGATATCTCCCAACCCTTTTAACAACCCTAATTTAAGACTAGGTAACAAAACTATCAGTGCCAGGCTTTACCAATACAATCAATGATCATTTTGAAAGAGTTTTGCAGGGTGCCTCATTCCCTCCATTCATCAAATACAGGTAAATTGGAAACTGCCGGTAAAAATTGTTCTGCATTACCCAAGTTTACCATTGTCTTAAAAGCTTCTTGGCAAATCTCCTTGGGTTGACAAATTAGACTCCCTGGTATTACCCCTTTTAGGTTAGTGAAGCAAGCATGGCCTATCGCTAATCTATACAAGGCAATGGTCAATAATATAAGGTAAACCATGTCCCAATAGCTTACTATTGGAAATATAACATGACTAGTCCTCCAAATGATTCTCAATGGCAAGCTATCTGGACAGATATCTTAAAGCTAACTAAACAAGATAGATTACGAATGTCCAGTTCAACATTCTACACAACATATATTTAACACCCAACAAGCTCTACAGAATGGAAAATTATCTTTCCAGCTTGTCCTGATTGCAGTGCTCCCACTGCTTCACTCTGTCATAAATTATGGGACTGTCCTAAAATTTCAAAATTTTGGGAATTAATTAAAAGGCTTATCTCTGTCTATATACCAATAGCCTCATGCTTTACAGAAGAAATATGCCTTTTGGACTTTATTCTGGGGTCCTTCCTCTTCCTGAAAGTACAAATAGCTATGGTAGCTATGGTTACTAAGCTGTTAATCCTGAGACACTGGAAAGTTCCATGGGTCCTTTCATTTCAAGAATGGTGGTCGAGTTCCTGATGGCTTTGAATGCAGAAAGGAGAATAGTCAATGTTAATAATTCATGGGCATGATTTCAAAATTATTGGAGCCCTTCTTATTAGCTTAAAAGATAAATTTGGGTATTAGTAGTATACATTTATATAATGTGCCATAGTACGATTTGGATATTAGTTATGGGAGAAAGGAAAATAAGGATTTAATTATTGTTACCTATGAGGACTAAGATCCTAGGTATTTAAGTCAACCTGAGCAGTGCTTGTGGTGGGTTCTTTATCTTTTTTCTTCTTCTTTTCTTCCCCTGTTTTTTTGTAATGAGGCAGGAGGAGGGCAGATTCCCCCTTAGTTTGGTTAATCACCCCCTTCTAGTATTAGTACTTAGCTATGTCCTTATGTGAAATACTCATTGTGTTTCCCAGTAGGGCAGTAAGAATGTACTATGTTTTTATTTTGTTGTATTGTTTGTACTGTTTGGAAAATTAAAATAAACTTAATTGAAAAAAAATAATAATAAAGAACATATATATTTTGTTGCTATTAAAAAGAAAACATAAAGAAAAACATATTAAATCATTCTGACCCCTACTGTAAAACATACATTCAATATGTTTCCATTTTTAAACAGAAAAAGAAACTCATACTCCACGGCAGGTTAAAAATTACCCAGTATCCAACCATGTCACATTGTTCCACTAACTATCCTCAAGTACTTTAACTTTCTCCTGATCCTGCAAAGATACAATAGTCTCATGAATACTCCAAAAAAGCTCTTCTGGGGTGACATAATACTTATGCAGTAACCATTTACACCTGGACTGCCATACATGATATTTGAAACATAGTAATATTAAAAGCTTTGTGCCAGAATTATAATTCTTCATGCCATAGGTAGCACTTCCAAAAATAATATCTGTATATTCAATGGAGTAAATGGGAAGTTGTTCCAATTAGTATATACTACTGACCAAAAAAGAGAAATATATGGGTATTCAATATACAGGTGTTCCATAGTCTCTACTCTGTCATTGCAAAGATCTGATCTTGGGCACATCCTTTCTCTCACTTCTTTATATTTGAGATTCACTTTTACAATAATTTTCTTATGGATACGAGTCACAAGACATCCCACATATATGCCAGAGTTCTAATTTTGACGAGTATCATTAAAATGTGTCTTATTTCTGTATTTGTTCAGTCCCCAAAGGATGGAGTCTTAAAAAATAGTGTAGTAAAGCTGAGCATACATTTCTTTTCTGAATAGTGTCTTATTTTGTTTTAAACTTCCCAAAGTTTTAATTTCCCAAAACAAGTTCTAAAATATTCAGGTAAACCTGTCAGAGATTTCTGTCTAGGTGTTGCTTTTGTTCAAATCCCACCCAGTAGCCATGGCTGTACTCTGGTCTAGTACCCATGGTCCCCATATGGTGGTTTTATTCTGTAATAGGGGATGTACATCGGTATATGCAAACATACTAAAGAAGAACACAATCGGTTCACCTTCCCCAATCCCCCTGTGAAATAGGTAGGTATTCCTCTCTTAATTGGATCAAGTCTGCTCCCAAAATACATATTTAAAAAAGACTGTAAACTCTGGTCTCCGGCTGTTTTGGTAAAGAAAACAAAGTACA
The DNA here is from genome assembly GCA_016271365.2 of Neoceratodus forsteri. Lineage (NCBI taxonomy): Eukaryota > Metazoa > Chordata > Ceratodontiformes > Ceratodontidae > Neoceratodus > Neoceratodus forsteri. The sequence continues at coordinate 1,047,325,676 of CM028133.1, read as the reverse complement.
TAAATGTGAAAACATGCCAACTAAAATGTTTTAACCATGTACACCCTTTTCTTTTGAACATATGCCCTTTGTTTCATCTAATTACTTTCCCTTTGATTCTTTAAGAAGATGGTCCCAATTACGGAAACTCATATCTCCATGCACAAAGTAAATACCCAAGATTTTACAAGCCACTTGAATAACAGGAATACCCATCACTTCTTATACTCCATTTCTTCTGACCCAATAGTAATACACTTACGCTTATTCCTGTTTATCTCAGATCCCATTCCTGTTTTGAAGTTAAACAGCATCACTTCAGTTACTCCTCTGAAGGGAAGGTTGAGGCACTTGACGATGAGTCATTGAGTCTGTTCACATAGAGGAGAGAAGGGATCAGGTGGGCATGATTGAAACTTTCAAATACTTGAAGGTGTCAACAAATCTGGCAAGAGGGTCTGTTTAAGGTGAGAAAGGGAAGGGACATGAGAGACACAGGCTAAGATTGGAGGGAGATGAGGAGGCATTATTTCGCTGAGAGAGTGGTGTTAAAATGGAATGCTCTACCAGAGGAGGTGGTGGCATGTAGGATGTTGGGGAGCTTCAAAAGGACATGGGACAGAGTAAGGAGGGGGGCTGTGTAAAACGATGCTGAACAGTTTCAGGAGGAGAATGGAGGGTTGGGGTGGGGAAGCTGCAATATAAGGATGCTAGCTGAGCATACAAGCAGACTTGACAGATCGTGAGGCCTGTTTCTGATGGCAAGTTTTCATGTAATCATATGTTTGTATGTTCATAGGCCTGCTAAACTAAAACAAAGATCATCAATGTATGTTATAGTTTTTATTTCTACATCTTCACTTGTCACTGAAATGGCTTTCACTCCATCACGTGTTGCCCTGGAGCCATCATACTAAGGGCTATAATCTCCTCTGTAGTATTTATTTTATGTAGTAAAGCTTACAGGGACAGAATGTGTAACATGGGGCTCAAGGTACAACACTGTCTTACTCCCCTTGTGATTTTAGTTGTGTTACCTACCAACCCATTAATGGATTTATATGATAATGGTGAGTACTTTTACTCACAGACCACAAAGACTGAGAACAAAACTGCTCCATGTCAAAAGGGCGACTAATAATACAGCATCCATTGCAAATAGTGGCGACCACTGAGTACAGTAAAAAACAGCCAGAATATGTATTTTTTATGTGGGGGACTGCACCCCCATTTGAATGGGGGCAAGACCTCCATGCCCTCCAAACTAAATATAATCAACTCTATGGGTGAGCGGACATAGGGGATAGGAGCAACAAAAAAAAATACAAAAATTTTATTTCACAGTGCTAGACCAGAACCCGCATCTGCTGGCTTCAGGGACAGTAGCTTACACCCTTATGCTAAACAGCCAGCTTGGCAGGGCTTGGACAAGCAACATCCCATATCTTGCTTTAGCTAGTATGGCGCCGTACTACAGTTGCTCTGCAGGATAAAGAGCTATCTTTCTCCACTCGCTGTAAGTACGAGTAGTATTATTGAGTCACTCATACTGAGCCAATAATACTCGCTCATTTTACATGACACTCTCATTAATATATGGGGCAACTAGAGCATTATTATATCATATCTAAATCCATTGTATAAATGGTTTCTGTAAACCAGATTTAAAGGGACACTGTCAACCATTTTTGCATCATATTATTCTTAGATAAAAACCCACATTTTATAGTGGCCCGATGGTGTTGAGGTTTGAAGCACTGGATGCCTCATCTTGCTCCACACTGGTGACCCTGGTTGGGGAGCAGACTCGGTCACTGGGGTCAGCAGGGGTGGGAGGGATGGAGTGTCTGAGCGACTGCTCTCCTCTCTGGGCTGGGAGGATCCCAGTTGTTGTTGCACTTTGGCCCCTAGCAGAGGCTGGGTGGGGCACTGGCAACATGCATTGGTGGCTGGGTTGGGGCATGGTACTGGGAGGTGCATGCAGACACATGAGCGCCCCTTCCTTGGAGCCATTGCATGCCCCACTCGTGCAGGGGTAGAAAAGGGAAAAAGCATCTGGGGACTGGTCGTGGTGGCTTCTTGGCCATCCTACAGAGCTCCTGGCTCTGGGGGACATGGCCGAATACTGGATCCTGATCAGGTGGAGATTAGAGGGTCTCTCCATCCACCCTGCCATGGGGGGTAATCCATGGGGGTAACATGTGAGGGTCCTCAAGGGAGCTGGGAGATACTGGAGGTGGCCGGAGACTAGGATGCGCAGAAGACTGGGGCAAATGGGGAGCCAGGTAGGGAAAAAAGGAATATGAAAAAAAAACAATTTTATAATTGCTTACTGTCTCTAAATGTAATTGATTTTGCTGGTTGTTTTGTCTGCCTCCTTGCTTATTAGAACCAAATGCATGGTAATGTATAGCGATGCTCACCTTGTTTTATTTCAAATCATTAAACTACTCCTAGTGAAAACTTCCTGAACATTAGAAACACCCTCAAACAGTGCAGGGGGAGGAAATGGACAAGGAAATGATAGAAGGCATCCTTAGAATGGCAGAAAAGGGGGATATATTGTTGATAGGGGACCTGAATATGCCAAATGTTAACTGGAGCACTATTAATGCAGCCACATCCAAGAGCAGGGTCTTCTCGTTTCCCTGCAGGGGGCATGCCTCAGACAGTTAGTGTTGGAACCCACTCAGGAGGGAGCAGTCTTAGACCTGAATCTCTCAAAGTGGGTTGGAGGGAGGATCTCAGATTTACAAGTGGGTAGCCATCTGGGAACAAGTGACCACCAAACAGTGTGGTTCACGATAAACACAGCCATAGAGTAAAGCCATACAAAGGCAAGGGTACTGGACTTTAGGAGGGCTGACTTTGGCAAAATGAAAGAGTACCTCAGAAAAGCATTAGCAAATGGAGAGAGGTGGAGGAAAAATGGGAAACCAAAACTGCCATCACAGAGGCCAGTAGCCTTTGTGTGAAGCAAATAAATAAATCAAAATGAAGGAAAAAAACACCATGGTTCTCAAAAGAGGTGGTGGGGAAGGCAGTGGAGAAAGGATAGCACTCAGGAAGTATAAGGAAACACAAAAGTAGCAGGACAGAGAACTGTACCAGTTAAAGCAGAAGAAAGTGGGAAGGTAGTCAGAATAGCAAAGGCCCAAACCGAGAAAAAATAGCCAACTCACTTAAGAAGGGGTAAACCTTTATTGGTCCATTAAGGAGTGGAGAAAGATCAAGGGAGGGATAGTGAAGCTTAATAAAGTGGAGGCTAGGTGGGCAGAGAGTTACAGTGAAAAGCAGGAATACTGAACAAATACTGCTCAGTATTTCAAAAGAAGAAAAGAGGAGATACCAAAACCAATCAATAGAAGCACTCTGGATCTGTGGAGTTGATACCACTCCATTTACATGTAGCCCTGGCACCATTATACTAAGGGCTACTACTCCTGCCTGTACCCTTAATAACAGGTTAAGTGACCTGGCTTCATAACTACTTAGTATGGGGTGGGGACTCTACCAGTAGCTGTGCTATGCTTATGGTGCCTCCACCTAGTGTAATCACGTGGGTAACTATTACAGTATGTACAGCCCTCTGGGAAACTAGTACCACTCACAATCCCGCCTAGTGACCTTTTAAAGTGGTACAGTTGCAGTGGTAACAAAATATCAAACAGTTCTACCATTAAATATGCTCATGCTCTTTTGCCCTACCTAGGTCAGGATTCCACCAAACCACCTTGGACACCCTGTAAAACAGGATTCAATCAGTATGCACTTTAAGTTATGTTCCTCCCAAACATATTTCCCTTAGGGCACCCAGGAAAGCATAAATGAGGCAGTATAACAGTGCAATAAACAATGTGACTTATTAAAGACAGGGGTGGGGCAGATCTAGTTAAATGATTTAGTTAGTCTGGCCTCAGCCAGGGTTTTTTGCATGCATGCAGTCCCAAACCACAGTCACTGGGTACCCAGGAGGAAACAGGCTAGCCTGGTCAGTGCCTGGGGTTGCAGCTGTAGTTGGGGCCCTTGATGGAAATAAAGGTGATTAAACATGCGCAATAATTATTTGTATCCACTGACCAGATGGCCCAGTGCCTTGAAAAAACTCTAAACAAATATTTAAAAGCAATCAAGTGGTACCACAGAGATTGATTTGGTTGCAGGGAGCCACCTTGGATTTTACTCACTGTACCCAGTCACAGATGGTAACCTGGTGAAATGTAGACCTCTGTTGGATGTTCAGGTAGCATGGGGCAGGATCCCCATGTGGTCTGTTGCTGAAAAGCTGGCAGCTAGTGCAGGAGCAGAAGGCTTGGGCCAGATCTGGCATAGCCCAAGGCAAACCGGAATATCTCTGGTAAAGATCAGTTTTATTGCTGGTAACAACCTCCAGCTGGTAAACAACTGAAGCAAGATCTGGCCCCCTCAATCGCCCAAGAGACATCCTGACTGATAGGCCACAAGATACTTTGGTTACTCAGCACTTTTATACACAACAGCATAAACCCCTCTCTTGTTCCTTCCAGTCAGAATCAAGCAGGTTTGCAATACAGTCACTTTTGCTGAACAAAACCTTTTTTTCTGGTCTGCTAGAAGGCAGCTCCAGTTTTCAAACCCCCTTTGGATAGAAGAATTTCTCACAGAGCCTTCCCTGTAAAAGGACAACACAGAGCCACACAGGCTCATCTCTCCTGATCTCTCCAGCTGACTCTGTCTTTTTTCAAAAGTCCCCCAACAAAAGGCAGAGTTCCAAGTTCCGACTGGCTGCCCAAACTGTCATTTACAGTCCCAGTCTCCTGACTGACTGGAGCTTTGCCACCAGGAAATTATTCCTGTATATCGCCCACAAGCCATTGGTGCAGTCCCAGGAGCATCTTTGTTAAATCCAGGCTCATGATTGGCTGTTACACTCCCAACATGGTAAATGTTTTGGTGCAGTCCCAACACTGTCCCCTTTTTAAGTTCTAGTGCAGCCAGCAACTACATTTTATATTTACCATTTCCTGACACACATGTAGCTCTGTCTGTGCCCTTTAAATGAGTTCCTTTTATCTCTGTGCCCCTGTCGTTTTAGAGTTGCTGCGCTGTAACATAGACTCCTCAGGCAGCAACAACTTAATAAATATTCTTGCATGGTTCATGCAAATTAATGAGTCCTGCTTAACTCCCAAAACAAACTCTTTTAATGTTCCCCCAGTGGCTTTTCCACCACATCTGCCTGGTCACCAGCCCTCCTTTGACAATAGAGAGGCACCAGGACTGTAAATCTCCTATTCAGCCGACCGGAAACAGCGGTCAGCACATCAAAGGCACCACCTGTGCCTGCGCAATCCCACGTGCACCACTGTGCATATGCAACTGCGTGAGATCACAGTTTAAATTTTAAGCTTGAAATGGGCTAAATTAATGGACTGGGCAGCACTGGGAGGACCTATGGGCACCAGCAGCAACAGGAGGAATCGGGAAGTCCCGGAGGACATGAGGGTAATTAAGGTATGCCCTCGGGGGGGGGGGGTTACATCTCACCCCTGCCTGAAAAGCTTGGCATCCCCGCCAAGACCATAATAGGCTAGCAATTATAATAACACTTTGCTATACAGACTATTTATAATGTTAGGCTTAACATATAACCTATGTATTTACACAGCATAGCATGCTATTGCTTTAAATGGTGCATTTTTAACCACTTCTTTAGTTCTATTATCTGTCATTCTGTCATGACAGTTAATATGTACTCATTACATTTCTTTACAATTTTGGCTAATCAGCAAATGACATTCAACCTTTTTGCATCTAACTTTTAAGCATTGACATTCAGTTAACACAGACATGGTGTACCTTTCAATTGGCTTCTCTGACTCCATGAGGGTGACCCCTAAAATACTGGATGGAAGACTTAACTATCACTTGGAAGGATGCAGTGAATACTAGCTTGGGTAGGGGAATTTACTGTAACATATACCCGTTTGTGAACTACATTCATGGGCAGATCTATCGGTATTCCTGGTGTGTCATAAGTAAGTTAAACCACAAGCTTCACTCGTCTGTCTGAATATTTAGATGAAAAGGGCATAAGCACTTGTCTTTCAGCAACAGCATTCAGGGTAGCTACTCCAAGCTCATTGTCCAGCAACAAGACAGCTTCTGACGAAAGGGGTGCAACTGCATTTTGTTGAGGTTCAGACCGGGTGGTATTACTTGTACTTGTGTAACACTTGAACTTTTAGGATCATCAAAAAAAGAGGTATTTTGATAAAGTTTGAGTTAGTCAACATTTAGCACTCACAGGAATACCAATATTGTCTGGCACTTGAACTAGTTTGTTTGGCCCACTTGCTTCAGCATCATTGGAATGCTCACTGATAGGTCCACTATTTTCTTGAACAGAATCCAATATTTCATTTTCTGATAGTTCCACCAGGCTTAAAGCATCAACTATATCAGATCTCACACTATGAACGTTGCTGCCAGAAGGTACTGGTTCAATTATGACCTCAGGATAACCTGACATTCCTGGACCACTCAGATTGTCTCCTGTGTTGCAGAAAGGATCTCCTTGAAATACTTGTCTCAGTTCAAAGAAAGGAATGAAGACAGTCCCAAAGTCACTTTCATCATTATCTGAATCAACACCATCATGATCTGTACTGGTTGTAGCAGAAGGTAGCAACTGTGGACCAGAAATAACTTGAGGTTTTGATTGCTTACATGTAGCAGAACGAGTGGGAGGACCTGTTGGAGCAGGATCTGGCAACACAGTATCTATAACTATTTGACCAATGGGTAACAGGTGATCTCAATGAATATTCTTTACAGCTTTAGTATCTCCCTCAGTACACACTGTATAGACTGGTAAATATGCAAGTTTACAGAGCACTATGTAATGCTGATGACTCCATTTGTCAGAAATGTTATGTTTTCCCTGGAATCCAAGATTTCTCATTAATACTCTGTCACCAGCTTGCAACTCTTGAGCTTTGACCCTTTTGCCATGATGCACTTTGTTTGCTAGGTTTTTCTTGGCAGCCATGGTGTGGGCGAGTTCATGCACATGTTTTCATTGTGCTTTCAGCTTTTGAATGTATTGCAGATAGCTGTCTGAATGTGCTCCATCAGAAGAAACTCCAAAACAGATATCAACAGGCAGATGAGCTTCATAACCAAACACGAGATGGTAAGGGGAGATACCTGTGGTGTCATTCTTTGTGCAGTTGTATGTATGGACTGGTGTACTGATTTGTTGGCTCCATTTTGGTTTCTTTTGGATGCAGGTACCAAGCATGTCTAATAGCATTCTATTAAACCTTTCAGTTGATGGTTTCCTTTGTGGTGATATGCAGTGGTTCTGGATTTTGACACCCAGACAGATATTTGGAAGGCTCCATCTTTGATTCGATGGACAAGCAGCCAGCCCTCCCACTTCCTGAGTTATATATAGCAGTTCCCTCAGCCTCTTTCTGAGCACTTTTTTTTTGCTGGCTGAAAGCTCTGTCCATTTGCTCTGTGGCAGGCTGGGGCCTGCCCTGACCCCCTTCCCCACCTTGCTGCTTCTTTCTGCTGGACTCTTAGTTTTGTCCTTCTGCTTCTGGTTTGTATTTTTGCTTGCGACTGTGTGATTCCTTTCATTTCTTCCATGTTTCTTTTATGTTTGTGTCTTGGTTTTGTTTTTCTTTTGAGGTAATTTGGTTTCTCAGCTCTTCCCATTTGCTTGCTCCTATCATTTGGTCTCTTTGCAGCTCTAGCTACTTGCTTTAGTTACTCCCATTGCTATTGTCACCAGTACCTGTGTTTTACACAGACCAAAGCTGTTTTCCATGCTACAGGCCTAATCGCTCCCATGCTATCCAGCCTAATTGTTTTCATCTTTCAAGCTCCTTTGATTCAGGCTCTCTCTGAAGCATTGCTGTGGCTCATGTTTTCCCTACTTAATCATTGCCCTGTGGTCATAGCTGCCTTCACAGCATTGTGCTTCCCTCCTTCCATGCTTATTGACTACTACCTCTCACAGCCTACCACTCATAGCTGATGCTATTCCCTGTTGTACACTGCTGTTCTACTCTGAGGTCAACTAAGCTACTGCGATGCTGTAAACTAGTTTTAATATCTGCATGTGGCTCCTGACCTTTCCATCACTTTCTTGTTTTTCCTACAGTGGGGACTGGGAAGTGTTTGGGGAGTTGTGGCCCCATGTGACTAATTACTCTTTTTTTAACTCCTGCCTCCACCACCAAAAATTCTTAGCGTATTTGTCACCTTAATTTGGCTTTCGAATGCCTGGCTGGCTTGCCCCACTGTTGTACTGCTGGCCCCACTTACGTTCATATCCCATCATTGTTACCACGTTTTGAAGACCTACATGCTGGTCTGGCTATTCCTACTGCTTACTGACCTACATTCTGGTCCAACTATTGTTATCCTGCCCCTGCATTATCCTGCCTTACTGAAATACATCCAGATCCACTCTTGCTCGTGCCACCTTTGTTCAATGCCCCATGCCATTTGCCCTGCAAGTTCTCAGTACTTATGCCCATTCACCTCCTCATCAGTCCCTGGGGCATGCTAGCCATTTCATTTGGTGTAGGTTCCCATGCTGCTGATGGTCTAGTTCTGCAACTAGTCCGCAGCTTGAGCATGCGAAGCTTGGGGCAGGGTCCTTCTCACCTGTTCCATAGCTGGGAATGTCCTCGCTCTGGGTAGACCTTCAGTCATCCACTGTACTGATGGCTCCTCAAGTTGTAGAATTTATGACTCAGCTGAGAAGGGATGTTACAGTAATTTAACAGTTGTCCATTGGCTTTAGTGGTTCCCTAGCAAGGCACCTTCACCGCATTCTCCTGATGACCACCACTGCTTCACTGAGTCTGTTTTATAGATCAGTAGGCTGGGTGAGTATCTCGGTGGTCATTACTCTCCTCCTCCTGCCTTGGAGCGGTGGTGGTAGAGCTACCATCTCACAACCCTCCATGGCATTCCTGTTAGAAGGATAAAGTGAGAGTTTCCCTCCAAATTGAAATATTTTCCATTCCTTATTCTTTGGGGTTTCCAAATAGCAGTAGCAGAGCCATCACTAATGAAATTATCCCACACCTGAGGGTGTGGCCTTGGATCCCAGAGTTTCCTCCTAAAGGGTTTTTCTCTCCTCCATGCTGAAGGTCATAATATCTAGTTAGTATTTCTAGTTCCATTAGGATAGGATCTACTGTTGGATGGAGGTGGATGTTGTTGCTTACTTTTCATTCCCCTATCCTGCTATTTTCTCTGTCTCCTTAGGAGATCCCCTTATTTTCTTGCAGTCCAACTAACCCATGGCATTGCTGACCTGTGCATCCCATTATGTTATCAAGCTGACTGATGCTTACCTATTACTAAATTTCACAGCTACTGATTGCCCATATGCTTCATACTATTACTTTCTTTTTGGAAATCCTTCCTAAGGTACCTTTAGCCAAGGAAATCATCCAACAGCACCTCTGGGGTAGAACCCTCTAGAGGGTTCCTTGACTTTGGTACCCCTACAGGGTGGTAATTCCTCTGGAATAGAAAGTGCGAATGGCCCAAACCTAAGTAACACAGTTGCACAAGCATAACATTATACTGGCTGTGTAGGCCATTGAATTGGAAGTCTCCTCCTTTGGTTTCAATGGACAAGCGACAGCCACTCCACTTCCTGAGCTGTATATAGTAGTTTCCTGAGCCTCTTTCTGAAGCACTTTTGCTTACCATCCTCCCTCCTCCTCCTCCAGTGGCAGTGCCTCTCTCCGAGGATCCTTCCTATGGTACTTTTAGCCAAGGGAATCATCCCATGGCACCTTTGGTACCCCTAAAGGGTGGTAATTCCTCTGGAATAGAGAGTGTGAACAGCCAAAACCTAAGTAACACAGTTGCACTAGCATAACATTATACTGGGTGTCTAGGTCATTGAACATTTCTTTAATGAAGTGACTCTCAATATCTCTGCCCTGATCCGAATGTATACATTGAGGAGTACCATAATAAACAATATTTTCAACAAGGACTTTCGCTACTGTGGTGGCCTTTTGGTCTTTTCGTGGGATAGGCTTGAGTATATCGGGTTAAATGGTCTGTTACCATAATACATTACTGATATTTCTGGAATCAGGCTCCAAGCTTAGAAAATCGATGCACACCAGTTCCATTGGGGCACTCAAAGTTATATTCACTAAATGATCTGCTTTCTGAGGTAGAGCATTTTCTTTGAAGACACCTGCACATGTTTTGATGTATTGTTCAACATCAATGCCCATTTAGGATAGTAGAAGTGTCCACAAGCCAAGTCTAAAGTTCTTTCACTACCCAAGTGTCCCATCTGATCATGAAGACTCTAGTACAAATATACTTTAACTTTGAAGGCAGTACTAATTGTCTCTTTAACATTTCCCCTGATTGTCAGTCAGTTCATGGTATAACAACTTTTCTTTCAGCTTGTGTTAGGCCCTCTCAAAATAGTAAAGCAGTTCTGTGGTCACTCGAGCACAACTTAGAGACATTTTCTCCTTTACTTAAAGCATTCATTACTGGCCTGATCATAGGGTCATAATACTGTTCTTATTGTATATCAGCAGGAATAAGTTGAGGCAAAGCACTTAGGTCTAAGGCTGCAAAATTACAATAGGTTATTGGCAGACAGGTATCAAGTGATCCCAAGGAATCAGGTAGGCAATTTACAGTCTCTTCAGGTGGAATTTCATCTCTGTCAAATTTGTGACACAAGGTTTTCACAGAATGTTCTGGTATGCACACCCATTGCTGGTTTGAGGCAGGTCTCCTGGAGAGAGCATCAGCTTCGGTATGATTAATGTCAGGCCCGTTTGCCACTACTTAATCATACGTTGATAGGGCCAACAACCAGTGATGTCTGGTTGCATCCAACTTGGCAGAGGTTTGCACATACATTAATGGATTATTGCATGTTGTTACCAGAGTTTTAGCACCATACAAGTATTCGTGAAACTGTTCCACGACTGCCCACTTCAAAGAGAGACATTCCAATTTGTGAACAAGGTAGTTCTTTTTGGATGGGGTTAAACTTTGGCTTGCAGACACCACTGGGAGCAGTCCTTCAGTGTACTCCTGGTAGAGCACAGCTCCTAGGCCCCTCAGGCTAGCATCTGTGTGAAGAACATATAGCTTAGATGTATCAGCATAAGAAAGAACTGGTGAATGTGTAAGTTGCTAGATTATCTCTTGAAAAGCAGAATCGCAATCTGGAGTCCATCTTTGACTAAACAGTTCATTAGGTCAAAAGTATGTCTTAGTCTCTTTGATAGCACTTTTCTTGAACTTTTGATGAGTGGGTTGGTACCCTTGCATCAAGCTCAGCAGTGGGCGGATAACTTTGGAATAATCTTCGACGAAGCATCGGTAGTAGCCGCATAAAGCCAGAAATCTCTGTAGCTCTTTTAGGTTGTTTGGCTTTGGTCAGGTGGTCATTGCTTCTACTTTGCTAGGATCAGTCTGGATTTCTACAGAGGACACAATGTGGCCTACATATTTCACCGAGCTTTGGAAGAACTGGCACTTGTCAATTGATAACTTTAATCTGAATTCTTCAAGTCTGTCAAGTACTTGAAAAAAGAAGAGTCTCATGCTCTTCAAGGGTCTTTCTGAAAACTATGACATCATTCAAATAAACAAGGCACTCCAGAAGATTCATGTCTCTCACTGCAAATTCCATTAATCTTTGAAAAGTTGCTGGTGCCCCTGGAATACCTTTCAGCATGCATAGAAATTCATAAAACCCCAGCAGACAAATAAATGCAGTCTTCTCCCTGTCCTCATGGGCCATTGGGATTTTGTAGTACCCACTTCTAAGGTCAAGTACAGAGAATCACTTGCTTACATTGAGGCAGTCTAGTGCACCTTTGATGCGTGGCATTGTGTACTGGTCAGGCACCATTCTTTTGTTAAGCATCCTGTAATCCACACACATGTGGACAGAGCCATTTATCTTGCAGACCACCACAATCGGAGAGGCATAAGGACTGCATAACTCTTGGATAATCCCAGCTGCTAACATGTCCTGAATGTGGTGCCTGACATCATCAATGTCAGCAGGAGCTAACTGGTGTGATCTTTCTCTGAAAGGCCTCTCATTAAAGAAGCTGGATGTGGTGTTGGGCACCGGTGACACAACTACCTCCTACTCTTTCAAGGAGAACACTTTGCTTTTCTTGGCCAGTCTTTGGCTAATCTTCTATTTCCAGCTTTCAGGAATGGGTGACTCACTGAAGTCAAACAGGTCTGGAGATACTTCTCCATCTTTACGTGGCACTTAGACGGAGGACAGCAGTATCTATACAATACACCTGGGCCAAGGTGCATCCTCATGTGATTTTACATCCCTATTGGTGACATTTGGATCTGTACTATAACTCTCCTGGCATAAGCATGAGCATGAACAGAAAGCACACTTGGTTTGACTGGGAGCCCATCAGGCAGTCTTCCCTCTTCAGGAGCATCCAGCACAAGAATGTTGTTGTTTATACTGCATCTTTCTAGATATGCACCTTCCCACTGATATTGTACTGTGCATTCAGAGGAAGAATAATGGTTTAGGGGTCCTTTTTCCATACAGACCCCACTGGTTCATCTTTATCATTTTCTTCTGGTTGAAGGTGCTTATCATAAGCCTTCTTGACTACAGTATGTACATGCATTGCCTTCTCAGTCTTCTTTTTTTGTTGTTCTTGGCACATCTGAGCCAGGCGGCCAAACGTGAGCATTTGTGCCGAATAGTATGGGGACTCCATCAAATAAACTAGAAAGTGGACAGACTAATGCAGTTAGTTGTCTCCACTGATTCATCCACATCAGCCACAGTGGATGGGAATGTAAACCACACCCTCACAAATCCAAGGTATGGATAAGACATTTCACTCAGGCCCCAGAGTTGCAATACATCTAGTGGCTGTAAGGGATGGTCAGACAGGTGTTGATCATACCAGTCTTTGAATATTATTGTAACTTAAGACCCACTGTCAAGAACAGCTCTGGCACAGATATCCACAAATATGGTAGTCTCCATGGTGGGACCTACCACTTCTAACCAACCAGGAAGCACACTGTCTACAGAAAGAGGGACAAATGACCTGGCCATAAAGGCATTGTGTCAAGGTTGAGCCGAAGTATCTTGCTTCAGATGCCTTTCTGCAGGCAATCTGTCTCTAACCCTGACTGGGTCCTCTCAGGATTGGCACTCCCTCCTCTGGAGACCATCCTTTCCACATTTGTAACAAAACACACCTTTTCTAGGCCATCGGGATTGAGTTGGCATGTCATGATTTGGTCAGTAGTCACGGTTAGTGGGACGAAAAGAATATGTGTTTGAGGTTTGTGCAGGGGCACTGACTGCCAAAGGTCCTGGTCAGGACTCTCTTTCTCCTTGCCACACCAGAGGTTGTACATTGCATTTTATTAACTCTTGCATCTTGTCAGACAGTTCAGCTACTTGGGCCTTTAGTCTTCCTGGCACAGGTGTCACCTGGGTGTGTGCTCCCTCCCATAGTAGATGCATGCCGATAGCTACTGTATCTTGGTCTTTATCAGAGATGGCCTTAGCAATGACACCTTTTGTTAACTCTTGTTTCTCAATTGGTGGCACACCAGCAGCGACTTCGGTGACAGCCACAGCAGGATGAAAGGCCCCCATCATACCCCTCCTGTTCCATCTCCCACACTTCCTTCATCAAAAGTTTTTGGAGGAGTGAATCTCTCAATCCAGCAACCTCAACTTGTGCAACAGTAAATCAGAATAAGGGGCAGACTTAAGCATCTGATTCAACCTGGCTTCTTCAGTTGAACAAGGACCTACGTCCCTTCTGAAAACAATTCTATAAAGATTGTTCAAGGTGGGGTATATAATCAGACAAGGTTCCCCTGAATTTTGTTGGGTGGTGTTAACCCACAAAAGATCATTACCAGATTCAGGACTTTAAACACAGATTCCAAAGTGGCTAAATAATCTTGAGCATGGGCCCTGGATTATCAGCCCCACAGAGCAGATAGCAACCAGAACAGGACCTCACAGACTTTTGCTTAATCTTTTCTTTTCTCCACTTCCATGCACTGCCATTCTTGGAACAAAGGGGCTACATAGTCCATCCAAGCTTCTGGGTCATTTTCCTCATGGGGTGTGGGAATAATGCCAGAAAACACTCACAGTTGGCGGTAGGAGTCATGACTAATTGAGGGTACATGGACAGAGATAGGCACTGCTGTGGTTGCAGTCACAGGGATAGATATGGGTGTTGGGACTGGAGCAGGTGTCAGAAGCGGGATACCCCCAGGAGTATTAAATCAATTTTCCAAGTCCTTGAGGGTCTGACCCTCAGCCTATAACCATTTGACAAATTTCTCTTTAAGACTCTCAGATAGTGGTGGCAGTTCTGGCTCTGAGGGCCTTCACTGTCCTGTGTCACCACTATCCAAGCCATTGGGGACCCATCAATGACAATGACCTCAGGTACCTGGATACTGTTCACAGGATAGCTACACTCTACTAGGGCCATTAGTGTTTGTGCAGTGAAACCCTGTCACCCTAATACTTCAGCCTCCCCAAGACATTCAATTGTTGCAAGTGCTCCCTCAATAGTATCTTTACCAGTGACCAGGGGTATATCTAGCAATAGAAGAGTGTTCTGGGGATCAATTTAGCTCCCTATGCACCAGCCAATTAACTGCTGTACAGCCATTTCTTCAGTGGCACCCATAACAATTTTAGTTAAAATGCTCTGTTTTGGCCACTAGGGGGCAGTAATCCCAGCAGTGCCTCCAAAGATGTAGCCCAGGCACCATTATACTAAGGGTTACTACCCCGGCCTGTATCCCTAATAACAGGTTAAGGGGCCTGGGTTCATAACTACTTAGTATGGGGGGGCATACCAGTAGTTGTGCTATGATTATGGAGCCTCCACCCAGAGTAATCATGTGGGTAACTATTACAATAGGTACAGCCCTCTGGGAAGCTAATACCACCCACAATCCTGCCTAGTGAACTTTTAAACTGATACAGTTGCAATGCGTAACATGATATCAAACAGTTCTACCATTAACAACATGCTCACACTCTTTGCACTTACCAAGGTCAGGATTCCACCAAACCACCTTGGACACCCTGTAAAACAGTATTCAATCAGCATGCACTTTTAAGTTATGTTCCTCCCAAACACATTTCCCTTAGGGCACCCAGGAAAGCATAAATGAGGCAGTATAACAGTGCAATAAACAATTTGATTTATTAAAGGAAAAGTTAACAGAGGTGGAGCAGATCTAGTTAAATGATTTAATTAGTCTGGACCCAGTCAAGTTTTTGCATGCATGCAGTCCCAAATCACAGTCACTGGGAACCCAGGAGGAAACAGGCTAGCCTAGTCTTTGCTAAAGGTTGCAGCTGTAGTTGGGGCCCTTGATAAAAAGCAAGGTGATTAAACAGGCACAATAATTATTTGTATCCACTGACCAGATGGACCAGTGCCTTGAAAAACTCTAAACAAAAATTTAAAAGCAATTAGGTGATACCAAAAAGATTGATTTGGTTGCAGGGAGCTACCCTGAAGTTTACTCACTATACCCAGTTGCAGATGGTAACCTGGTGAAATGTAGACCTCTGCTGGATGTTCAAGTAGTATGGGGCAGGACCCTCATGTAGTCTCTTGCTGAGAAGCTGGTAGCTGGTACAGGAGCAGAATGATTGGGCTGGATTTGGCATAGTCCAAGGCAAAACGGGGATGTCTCTGGTAAAGTTCAGTTTTACTGCTTGTAACAACCTCCAGCTGGCAAACAACTGAATCAGGTTCTGGCCCCTAAATCACCCGGAGATGTCTCGGCTGATAGGCTTTACGATACTTCGGTTACTCAGCACATTGTCCCGGATTCCTCCCTTTTCCCTCACAAAAAGACAGAGACCATTGTTTATTGTTGTGCTCAGATTGGCAATTAATTTATTTATATTCATAAATCCATATTCCATTTCTCATTTCTTTATTATCATATTTCCACAAAATTCATTTATTTCCATCCATATTTCACTCTCTGATTATCCATCCCCCAGGCAAAAACTTGGGTGCCTTCTTCTTCTCCTTTTCTGTTAGGTAACGGTGAAAACCGAGACCGCTTTCTCCTTCATTTTCTTCCTCATCTTGTGTTATTCCTTTTTCTTCCCCCTTCCATCCCCCCACCCCTTTTTCCCCCCTGCCATCCACCTTGGCAGTCCATAACCATATTATCACCTGCCATCCACTTTTGGCAGTCCATAACCATTTATCACCTGCCATCCACCTTTGGCAGGCTATAACACATTATCTCCTGCAATCCACCTTTGGCAGTCCACTGTCCAACCGACGATCTGTCATCCACCTTGACAGACGCACTAGACAGTCCCAGTTGATTGTCTTCCTTCTTGCTCTGTCTTAGTAGGGTGGGTGGAGGAATCAAAACTCCAGCAAAAGTGGCTGAGGCCCTTGTGCTGTCCCTATGAACCTCCCTTCTCCCCTCCCCTTTCTGCTCCCTGCCCATTGTTCTGGCCCCTAGCCCCTCCCCTTCCTTCCTTCCCCCCTCCCCTTCTGAGCACAACCATTCCTTAAAGGAGGGAAGGGGTGCACCAGGACAACATGGTCTGCCCCTTAAAGGGCAAACTCCATTGTCCCGGATTTCCCCCTTTTCCCTCACAAAAAGACAGAGACCATTGTTTGTTGTTGTGCTCAGATTGGCAATTCATTTATTTATATTCATAAATCCATATTACATTTCTTATTTCTTTATTATCATATTTCCATAAAATTGATTTATTTCCATCCATATATCACTCTCTCATTATCCATCCCCCAGGCGAAAACCTGGGTGCCTTCTTCTTCTCCTTTTCTGTTAGGTAATGGTGAAAACCGAGACCGCTTTCTCCTTCATCTTCTTCCTCTTCTTGTGTTATTCCTTTTTCTTCACCCCTCCCTCCCCCCCTTTTCCCCACTAGCCAGTCTCCAGCTTATGCTGGATGACTGGCTTACCTACTTAGGCATTACCTCCTTACCTCAGGGATGATACTTTCTCCTTTTTATTTCCCCCTTTTTTTATATCCCAGTTTTTGTCTGTTTTCTCAATTCCTCTATGAAACCCATTGTTTCTGCATTGAACATGTCTATTGCTAGATCCGACAAGTGTACCCAATCTGACCTGTAGAAATCCTCCACCCATTCTTCTACCCCCTGCTGTATCACCTGTCCCCCCATCTGCCTTAACAATGTCCCCACTCTTCTATTCATCTTTCTCCTGGCCCTTTCCACTGCCCTGTGGCTGTGTTCCTGTCTCCATACCCTTTGTGGTATCATATCTGACCAGACAAGGCATACTTGAGGCCACCACTGTCTTATTGCCACTAGGTCCCTCTTTATCTGTAAATATGTGTGTACCCATGGTCTGCTTGCCAGGTCGTTGCCCCCTAGATGTATAATGATTAAGTCTGGACTGGGCCGATGTCCCTTGAGTTCCTTCAAAGCGGGCAGGAGCTGTGCCCATCTCATTCCCCATAGGCCGTGCCATACCAACCCACACTGTCTTGCATCTTGATACAGTTGTTTTCCCCCAGCTTTTTTCTCTGCTCTCTTACCAGCCCAGTAAATATAGGAATGGCCGCAGAGCCAGACTTCTGTATTCCTCCCTCTACCTATGGGGTGCAAAGAAAAGTTAATTAATTCACACATCTCTTAGTGCCCTCACTGTATTACCCCCCACCTTCTTCTTTCCTTGTACCTGTGCTCCCCCATAGGAGCACCATAATTCCCTCTTCTTTTCCCCTCTTTTTTTTTACTTCAGTGCTCTGATGTATCTCTTATAACTGGCTGACCGCCAGCGCCCTTTTCCAAAATGTCCTTCACAGATTCACCCCTTACTGCCCACTGTGAGGCAGCCCCAATCCGTAGGGAATGGGATGAGTAATTAGCTGGGTCCTCTCCCAGAAAACGCATGCCCTTTTTCAGCATTGCTGTGATTTGATAGCCAGTGACCCTTTTCCTATCACCATGTATGAATAACTTCCCAGTCCTGGTCACCTGCTCTGCAGCAAAAACCCACAGAGCCTGCACTGGGCACACGCCTAATCTCCGATTGCCCTTAGTGTTACCATGCAACCTTGCCCTTTTTGGTTGGCCTTTGACCTCCTTAGCTTGATCTATATCTCTCTTATTCCCCAACTCACATCCTCCCATTCCACACCTCCTTCATTGTCATCTTTTCCATGGCCTACCACTTCACTCACTCTCAGAGCCCCTGCAAACATTATGACATAAATTGTGTGAAATAGCTGGGCCTCTCCCTTTGACCTGCATATTGCCAGGAGCACCTCTTTTAGCTTTATTAGCCACTGCTCGCCTATAGGCCTCCTATTATCCCCTGGCCGTCATTTTAACCTGCCCCATCCCTGCATCATTCTCCTTATGAGCAGTGATTTTGTTGGGTCATTCCACCCTTTTAGGCTGCAGATCACACTGATCCCTGCAAGATAAACCCCCATTGTGGTGTGAGCGGTCCCTTTCTGCCATTGTTCCATGGTGAACATTCCCAACTGTTCCTCAGAGTGCGGCCCACTTACCTCCATCTGGTGTTCTGTCCTGAATGTTTGAAAAACTCTTCGCCCCATCATAGGCCCTCAGAGTCCGAGGTGCCCATGAGCTGCTAAACAACAGTTCTGCTCCTTCTTGCCAACATCCCAGATGTTCGTTGGTATAGGCGTTTTTGCTCTTTCCGCTGCTGGTGCCAGCTTCGGGAAAGCAGTCCAGCTGCAGGCGGGAAAGGCTGTCAGCCAGGGTATTGTGTACCCCTTCTATGTATTTTGCTCTGAAAGACATGTTCAGCTGCAAAGCCTCAACACTAACTGTCGTACTACCTGTATGGACTGTATCCGACTTGGCACCCTTGTTGTTTAGTGCATCCACCACCCATCTATTGTCACACCAAAATGTCACCTACTGATCCCGTAATGCTTCCCACCAGACCAAGGTACATGCCCATATGGGCATGATCTCCAGTAGTGTTATATCTCTCACTTTCCCATCCTTCATCCAACTGACTGGCCATGGTTCTGCAAACCATCTGCCCCTTAGGTAACCCCCCCATGCCTAGTCCTCCCGCTGCATCTGTGTATAGGGCAAGGTCTGTGTTGTACAGCCACTCCTCCTGCCAGAATGAAGAACTATTATACTCCTTCAGAAATTCTTCCCATATACTAAAATCCTCCCTGACACCTCATGTCAGATCAACCCAGTGATGTGGTCTGGTGACCCCTGCTGTAGCTCTGGCTAACCTCCTTGTGAATGCCTCCCTGGTCCTATAGCCCTGCATGCGAAGTTCAGGTGCCCCAGTACCTGCTGAACCAGTTTTAGTTGTACCCGTCTCCTGCTGGCATGTACCTGGATTAGTTCCTTCAACCTCCTTACTTTTTTGTCCGGTAACCTAAACACTTCGCTCGCGGCATTTATCTCGATCCCAAGGAATTCCATAACCTTACTGGGCTCCTCTGTTTTGTCTGGTACCAATGGGACTCCCAGCTCTTGACACAATTCCCTGAAACTTACCCAGCATTCTCTGCATCTCCCTTTTTCCCTTCCCAATGAGGAGAAAATCATCCAGGTAATGGGTGACTGACCTATAACCCGTCTTTTCTTGGAATATCCACTGCAAACATGTGCTGAACGCCTCAAACGTGGCACATGCTGTGGAACACCCCATTGGCATTGCTTTGTCGAAATAATAATGTCCCTCACTTTTAAAACCCAACAGGTCCCAGTCTTCTCTCCTGACTGGAAGCAGTCTGAAAGCTGACTCAATGTCCGTTTTTGCCATCCATGCATCTCCTGTGGCCCGGATTATCCAGACTGCATCCTCTAATGTCACGTATGTCAACCTACTATGTTCATCACTGATAAAGTCATTCACCGACTCCCCTTCTGGGTAGGACAGGTGATGGATCACCCTAAATTCCCCCTTCCTGTTTCTTGGGTACCAAGCCCAAAGGCGATATCCTCATGTTTTTCAATGGGGGGTGTTAAATCGTCCCTCCACCCTGCCTGCTGCTTTTTCTTTCTCAAACTTCTGTCTTAGCATTTCCTCTTTCCTTTGACAGACCCCAGGTTGCTTGCTCCCTTACTTGGCTGGGTCCCTAGACTGCAATGAAAACCCTGAGTTAAAACCACTTAAAATCATATCCACACGCTCCTGTCAGATATCTGTCCAGGCAAGCTGTCCATGCCACTAGGTTGATGGGAGTTCTGGCCATGCCAATTGTTCCTTGTTGTGCCTCCTGTCCCCTCCTCCAACTCCTCCCTTTCTTCTGTCTGACTTTCTTTGCTTCAGTGGTTCTGGCCCCTCTATTCCCATTCCCGCTGCCCCTCTCTCCCTTGTTCTATGTTTGCCCTTTAAACCCCTGGCCATCTCAAAAAAACTGTTGGCCTGATCCTTGCCCCCCATGCCCTTGTGCTCCCTGTGTCTATGTTGTTCTGCACTTGCTTGCCGGGTGTACCTCTCCGCATTTTGAACAGGCATGTCGAAAATGACACTGAGGCCATGAGCATAAAGCCCTGTTATAAGCCCAGCAGCATCTCTGTGGCGTAAACCCCTTTTTGCTTCACCCACCCTCGGGTGTGGACTGATCTGTTACGTAGTCCGTCCATAGATCTATCTGCTTGGTGTCCCATCTTACATCCCTCAATGTTGCCATTCTCTGTTGAAAACATTCATCGTGGTATATCCATCCTACCCCACCTTTTGCTTTTGCCCTCCGTATTATCAATGAATAGGTAATGAGCGGGATGCCTAGCTCTAGCCTCTTTTCCAGAATGATGGCTGAAAAAGTGGCAAAACCTAGAAACCACCCATCCCAAGTCTTCCCTTTCGTGAACTTGTCGTCCTCTTTTCTTCCTAGAAGCACTATGGCAGCTGCCATCTCACTCTTACCTATGCTCTCAGTTTCTTCATATTTGGCCACTGCCTCCCAGCTCACCAAAGCAAATATATCCACATATTCCCATTTCCATATTTTCTCTTTCATGGCCAATGGCACATGTTCGCCTATTCTCATTCCAGGCGCACCTACCTCTCTTGTGCCTCTTCCTCTCTTCCACCCCTTTACAGTATCTCCTGGTACCTCTTTTCCTGTCCTAATGTTCCATCTGTCCCAGCCCTCCTGTCCCCAGTGCCACCACATTTGCCCTATATATTCTTTAATACTATCACCCACTGCGTTGGATGTGTTACCTGTAACCTTTTCCTGGCCGAGCTACCTGGAGTCCTCAAAAGGTCCCCTTGCTTCTTCCTGTGATTGAGGTAGAGGTGGAGGGTGAGCTACTGGGATCTGTGGGCCAGATCTCCCTTTCTGGGCTTCGTGTCCGGGATCCGCCGGGGAGGTTCCCCTTTGATCTGGGGTGGGTATTGGCATCACCGGGTCCACCGGCCGAGTGGGTACTGGATCGACTGCCTTGGCAGGCCCCACCATCACTGGTGCTGCCTTAGTGGGGCTGTGTAGCCCTTCGGCTGGCCTCTTCCCCTTGCCACCTTATCCCGTACCCGCTTTTCTCTTCTGCCCGGGCCTCCCCGGTTCCTCCACCTCCACCAGTTCCCACATTTTGTTTGCTTTTTCTGCCAGGTCAATTATAGCCTTGTAGGTGTCTTCCTTCGATGGTCTGCTCTTCTTGGGTGCCATGTCCATCTTATCTTTTGCTCTGTGAAGTCAACTATAGGAAACGAAAACTGGGTTATTCATATATCTGTTTCTCCAGTACGTCTTTCTCCTGTCTGTCATGCCACCCACCATGCCAACACAGACCGGGCCACCTGTGACAGACCCCATCCCGCCTGGCAGGTCACCCATCTCTTAGCACGGGTCCGCCTTCAGTGTGACCCGCCTTCATTTATGGGCATGGCGGCGTGTGACACCACGCTGCGGTCCCTTGTCTACTAGGCCTCCTATGCTCCAGGCCCCCCACCTGCTTATATCTATATATCTCCTTTTTTTGAAGCTTTACATAGGAGCAATCTCTTCAGATTGCTGAAAACCCCAACCTTGTGGACCAAAGACAGCTCCCACCACAGAAAAACCCAGTCTCAGCTCTCTTTTGCTCTCTGCCTCCCCTGCTCTCTCCTACCATCTAATGGGGCCGCTACCGTCCGTTGCCCCCCAAAACTACCTCCCACCTAGGTTATGCCATCTCATATGGTATGCTCTCCCTAAAGCAAGCCACTGGGCAGCCACCAGGTTCCCTTGGGGTGGGGAGTGTCCCAGTGAGGGCCCCTAAGAGTATGTGTTGATTCCACCTTTCCGCTTCTCCCCACACCCCAGCTGACATGCTTGCACAAATATTCAGGCCCCACATAGTAAAAAATGCCTAAAAGAGGGACAGACCCTTATTGTGCGCTTCTCCCCCACGCCCCAGCTAACATGCTTGCACAAATATGCAGGCCCCACATAGTAAAAACTGCCTAAAAGAGGGACAGACCCTTATTGTGACCATCCACTCGGCGTGTGATGTCACGCCACGTGGTCGCCGTTCCATATTTCTCCTTAATCCGCCCTTCAGGGCCTCATCCAGCCTGTAAATGGGCCAAAAACACTGCAAGCAGTACCAAGACAAAAAGGGGAATGTCCTCAACGCACTACATGGCGTGCCACATCACGCCACGTGTTCCAACAATCGCACTCTCGCTCCCTCCCCATCGGGGCCTCTAAAGGCCAACTATTTAATCACTTCAATGAAAAACAGGCCCAAAACATGTCACATGCAGCCAATACAACAGGAAGCAGGCCTCGCCGTGACCCCAGCAGCGCGTGCCTTCATGCCACGGGTCCTAACTCGCTCCCTCACTTGCTAACCTCAAGGCCCAAAACAGGCCCACCACTCCATTAGCAAACAGCCCTAAAAAGCAGCAAGCTACCCAACAAAAGGGGGCAATCTTCATCGCCAATCACCACGGCGTGTGACGTCATACAGGCAGCCTCAGCAATGCACCACCCAACCACGCGTTCCAGATCGCACACCGCTCCCTTTCACCAGGGGCCCCACAGGCCTGCTACCCCAGAGCAAAGAAAACAGGCCCCAAAAACATCGCATCCAGCCAGAACAGTATGGAAGAAAGGCCCTTTGTCCCCGCAGAGTGTGATGCCACGCCACAGGTCCCGAATGGTCCCTCACTCCCCATCCTCAAGGCCCCCTAGGCCTAACCACTTCCACCAGAATACCATCCCAACAGCTCTAAAGGCAGCAAAACAGCCCAAAAACAAAGCGGCACCTCCACTGCAAGCAACACGCAGCGTGGTGACGTCATGCCACATGGCCTCAGATCGTGATCTTGTTTGCTTTCATCAGGGCCTCTTCCAGGCCTGCTACATTTACCAGCAACCACAAAACATTTTTTCCCTTTGTCCTGTCTCCCATCACTGGCCCCAAAACAACCTCATCGAGCACACCAAAGCCTCAAGCACTGGCTTTTGCTCCCAAATAATCAGTGCCTGTGCACTCCAGTAATTAAAATGCTATTGCAGCCCTCCTCTGATGTGCGCTCCCATAAACTCTTACATGCCTGCCCTGCTCCCGTCCTAGACACGCTAACCACGCTTTTTTTTTTTACAGTGCCTCCCAATTCCAGCAAACTGGCTCACCTTCTTTAAAACACCGCTATTTCTCCCTGTCTTCCAACATATCACCATATTCAAAAACTAAACGCTGCAAAGATTTCTTTTTTTTTAAACAACTTCGTATATCTTCCCAACTCAATTGTCATAACCTTACCTTCTTCTCCTTGTGACCAAACCTCAAAATTAATGCCAATCCAACATGCTGCAGTCGATGTGATATCAAAACTCCAGCAAAAAGTGGCTGAGGCCCCATTGTGCTGCCCCTTATGAACCTCCCTTCTCCCCTCTCCTTCCTGCTCCCTGCCCATTGTTATGGCCCCTAGCCCTCCCTTCCTTCCCTCCCTTCTGAGCACAACCATTCCTTAAAGGAGGGAAGGGTGCACTAGGACAACATGGTCTGCCCTTAAAGGGCAAACTCCATTTATACACAACAGCATAACTCCTCTCTTGTTCCTTCCAGTCGGATTTAGGCAGGTCCACATACAGCCACTTTTGCTGAACAAAACATCTTTTCTTGGTCCACTGAAAGGCTATTCCAAAGTCCAAACCCCTTTGACAGAAGGATTTCTCACAGAGCCTTCTCTGTGAAAAGGACACACACCACCCAGGCTCCTCTCTCCTTGATCTCTCCAGCAGACTCTAGCTGTATTTAATTTTCAAAGAGTCCTCCCAACAAAGGGCAGAGTTCCAGAGTTCTCGTGATTGGCTATTACACTCCCAAAATGGTGGCTACAGCAAACATTTTAGTGCAGTCCCAACACTACCCTCTTTTAAGTGCTGATGCAGCCAGTAACCACATTTTATATTTACTATTTCACCCACACATGTAGCTCTCTCTGTGCCTTTTAAATGAGTCCACCTTTGTTTCTGTGCCCCCTGTAGTTTTAGAGTCTCTGCCACTGTAACACAGACCCCCTCAGGTGGCAGCAACAACTTAATGAACATTCATACAGGGCTCATGCATATTGTTAAGCCCTGCTTGACCCTCGAAACAAACTCTTTTAGTTTTCTCCTCAGAAGCTTTTCTGCCAAATCCTCCTGGTCACCAGCCTCCATTTGACAGAGGAGGGGTGCCAGGACTGGGAAACTCCTCTTCGGCCAACCACAAACTTAGCGGTCAGCACATCAAAGGCACAGCTTGTGCCTGCATGATCCCCACATGGACCACTGTGCACATGCAACTGCAGGAGATTGCGGTTTAAATTTTGAGCCCAAAATGGGCTAAATTAATGGACCAGGTGGCATTGGGGGGATCTAGGGGCACCAGCAGCAATGGGAGGAATTGGGGAGCCTCAGAGGACATGGGAGCAATTAAGGCAAGCCCCCAATGTGAGTTACATACAGAATAAAGGGTCATGAAAGAACTCCTAAAACTGAAAGTGGACAAAGCAATGGGGCCTGATGAGATTCACCCCAGAATACTAAAAGAACAAAGGGGAGCCCTAGTGACACCACTGACTACCCTTTTTAACAAATCATGGGAGAATGGTGTGGTACCTGAGGACTGAGGAGGGCAGATGTGATTCCTCTTCACAAAATTAGGAGCAAAGCAGGGCAGGAAACTACAGACCGTTAGTTTGACCTCAGTGTTAGGGAAAATGATGGAATCACTTCTGAAAGAAAGAATTGCTGAGTACCTAGAGGCCAGTGGGGCAAAGGACACAAAGCAGCATGGATTCACAGTGGGAAGGTCATGTCAGACATATCTACTAGATTTCTTTGTCTGGGTGACAAAAGTAGTAGACTAGGGCAGGGCTGTGGGCATGGCCTAACCAGACTTTAGCAGGCATTTGACACAGTCCCACACAAAGATTAATAAACAGGTTAGCCAGCCTGGGAGTGGGTCCCAGGGTGGTAGCCTGGGTAAAAAATTGGCTGGACAACAGGCCACAGAGGGTAATAGTAAACAGAGTCCAGCCTGAAGAAAAGGGGTTACTAGCAGGGTACTGTAGGGTTCGGTACTGGGACTTGTCCTTTTAGTGTCTATATAGTGACATTGTAAAGGGACTGGAAGAAAATATTCTCTTTGCAGACAACACAAAGATCTGCAACAGGGTTGATACACAAGGGGATATAAAGGATGAGAAGGGACTTGGCAAGGTTGGAGGAATGGTCAAAAATGTGACAGCTTAGATTCATTGGAAAGAAGTGCAAGGTAATGTACCTGGGAAACAAAACCCAGGGAAGAGCACACAATGAGGGGTGGGTATACAACAACAAAAATGGAAAGGGACCTGGGTGTAGGCATATCAGATGACCTAAAGGTAGGCAGGCAATGTGACTAGGCAATAAGCAAGGCTGGAGGGATACTGGGGTGCATAGGGAGAGGCATTACCAGTTGGTGAGAACCCATCTGGAGTACTGCTTGCAGTTCTGGAGACCCCATCTCCACAAGGACATAGAATGGAGGCAGTCCAGAGGAGGGCAACTAAAATGGTGCAGGTTGTACACTGGAAGCCATATGAAGAGAGGAGACCAAGGAAGCTTAATATATCCTCTCAGAAATGAGGAGAGGGGACATGATAGAAACTTTCAAGTACCTGAAGGAATCAACAAAGTCCAAGATGGTAGCATCTTTCAGAAAAAGAAGTGCAAGAACAAGGGGCACAATTTGAAGATAGAGGAGGCATGGCTCAGGGGCAACATAGGAAGTATTTTTTCACAGAGGGTGGTGGACGCATGGAATGGCCTTCCTGAGGAGGTTGTGGGGTCAAAACAGTGGGGTGATTCATAAATACATGGGGTAGGCATAAGGCAATTCTGTTGGGGGCGGGGGTAGGAAGAAGCCTGCTGTTGGTTAACTAGGATCTGCAGCTTATCAAACAGGTTGAGAAATGAGCAGATTGGGTGGGCCAAGCTGTCCTTTTCTGCTGTCAGAGTCTATGTTTCTATGTTCAGCCACTCATGATTCAACAGTCTCCTCTACTCTCACTGCATAATAAATGGCTAGATTGTGTTAGGGGTGTTCTTGAGTCCAGGAAAGATGCAGTGGGAGCTGGTCAAGAAATGCAAACAAACATGTTTTCGTGTTGTAAAACCAGTATGATGGGTAGTCAGTTTTCCACTTTTTTAAAAGAAAATGTGATTTGAATCAAACTACCAGCTGCATCAATAGTTTCTATAGAATGTGAACAATCATAAAATGTGTTTTTTTTTAACTAGGGACAGTTTTAAGCCTAAGGGGGTTAACAGTGTCCCTTTAAACATACATTTCCACAGATAGTTATGCACCAGCATTTCAAAAGCCTTATCTTGATCCAAGCTGATCAAAAAAAACATTATGTCATCTAAATTACCCTTCTCCATGATTTCCCTGAATAAAATTAGGCAATCTGTAACGTGCCTGCCTGGAATGGAACAGAATTATGTAGGATGTATGATATCCTGTAATACTAAAGCTAGTCTGTTACTTACAGTAGGATTTTAGTGAGAACTTTACAGATTTTACAGTCAGAATTTAGTAGTGCAATGGATCTCCAATTTATTAGTAGTTCCTTATCTCCTGATTTATGAAGTAAAATTAAGATACCCTTAAAGATGTGATCTGGTAAATGCTGCTATACCAGCCTTTAAAGAATATAACCTAGTGTCCTGTAAAAAAATGATATCATATGCATAGCTGGAAAATAACTCAAATGTATCAAGTTTCTTTGTTTCATATTTAATGCAGTGTGTGTTTAAGCTTGCTAAATTCAGCTCATAATGGTTTAGTTCGGCTTTCAGACTGTCAAGTCTGATTTGCAGTTTTCCTGTAGCTTATTCTTTAAGCCAACCCATGGTCCCATACATTATTTCTTTTTAACTTTACTTGTATGTTCTTTATTTCAGACTCGGAAGTAGCATCCATTTGAGATGATGTCAGGGAGGCATTATCTGAGTCCAAGTCTTTATCCATAGTTCCTGTTTGTAAAATATAAAATTTATTAGTCAAAGGAAGTGCCTCAGGCAAAGTGGTAGCCTCAGAAGCTTTGGAAATCCTTTCCCTTTTTGAGAGCCACCTGAAATCTGGTTGTTCAGAATGGTAGTTTGTTTGGGGGGCATGGTGTCAGTGTTCTGCTCATTCTGTGTTGACAATTCTGGTTGTAAACCAGAAGTAGATTTGGATGGTCCTGTAATAGTTGGATAAGGAGAAGCCTTCTTTGCCTCTGTCTATGGTGTGGGGTCAGGTTGTTTTGTTTGGGCCACAGAGGGAGCAGAAGGTTCACACCTTCTTTGTGGTTAAGGCTCTTAGGGTGCCTTGCCCCTAGCAAAGTCAGCCACTGCTATTTCAGACTTTAGGATATAAAAATGCTCTATTCCATAGTCCACATCTTCTGTATTATGTGCTGCCCATGTACAGTCAGTAAAACTGTAGCCTTCTTCATCAGATAAATTTCATTTAATTGAATTTGCACAATGAAAGCCTGAGTGACCCAATTCTCCACATTGGATACATTGGATTGCATCACACGAGTAGCTAATGTGTCTTGCAGAACCACATTTGTAGCACCTTTGTGGTTGGCCCAGGGAGAAATATACCCTTTTTTCTCTACCAACATAGAAGCAGTTGGGTAAGTGCTGAAAGTCATTACCAGAATGAAAACATTTTACCTTTATTCACCAGCCCCATTCCACAAGCCCTCACTATCTAGGATGGGATCCAGTGTTCCCTGTATGTTGCAATGTTTTTCAAGCTAGTACAATACATTAGTAACATTCACCTCCTCATTTCATAACAGCACTGCTATAACCCAGAAAGATTGCTTTGTCAATTATATCACTTGAAAGGCGTTCATAGTGGGTTTGTCTTTAATAGCATATGTTTTGCCCAGAGTTGATTGAGTAAGTCAGTGGTGCAAAAACTAATATCAAATGTGTGTTCTCTTGTAATGTGAATCAGATCATATATATCTGTAGGTGTAAAGCCAAAAGACTGTTGTTTTAAGTATTTTCCAACATATTGTCTATCCAAGGTGATTCTAAACCCCCTAGATAACTAAGACGAATGGCATTCCTACGTTTTGCCAGTTCCACTGGTTTCCAAAATAAACTGGCATAAGTAGACTTACTATATTCGGTAGTATACTGTTATTCTGGCAAGTAAAAGACTTATAACCCATATAACTTGTCTCCTGTTAGAGTGTATGATACCATATTATGTACATAGCATGTAGATGTCCAGTCTTTTTAAAAACCTCTATGGTTTCTGACACTATTACTTAAACTGGAAGTTTATTCCACAAGGGAATAATTCTCTGTGTATAGAAATTTCTTCTTAGGTTTCTCTTAGGGTAGGTTAGTTTCAGATGTTTATTATGGCATCTTAAATTTATATCCCTATTTGCCGGCACTAAGTCAAGGTCAGTCAATAATTCCTCATCTTTGCTTATCTTATACAGAAGTAGCATGTCACCGCTCTGTTATTTTTGCTTGAGTGAGTATAATCCTAAACTTGATAATCTCTCCTCGTATGTCAGGTGTTCCAGTCCAGAGATCATTTTAGTCAATCTCCGCTGCACCCTCTCAAGCAGACCGACATCCTTCCTCAGATATGGGCTCCACAAAGGAATACAAGAATGCATATAAGGTCTAACAAAACTTCTGTATAATGGCAAGAGGCATGATTTGTGTCTTGTTGTGAATGTTCTCTTAATTGCCCCAGTAATCCAATTTACTGTATTTAACACCACAATACAATGATCTGTAAATGACAGGTCATTTTTAATAAGAATTTTCAGACCTTTTTCTTTTTATCTGTTTATTATTTAATATATATTTATGTCTACTGTTTTTAGCCCCAAAATGCATAACATATAGAATAATGTATGGGGTTTATGTAGCATCCCACACCTCGGGTGGGCATTAAATTCGCATTTATGCTCCCCATCCCATGCATTGTTTTATGTAATCGCTGGCTGATGTTGTTTTCTTTAGTTGGAGAAATGGAAATGACTAACTGTAAGAAGAGCAAGGAATAAATTCCTGTGGTTGTAGAAACTTGAAAACTGCTAAGTGCTAAGTTAACCTGCAAAAACTGGTTAGGAATACTTGTTTTTATTCAGTTCAGTTGTTCGTTTAAATGTCTGTTTCTCTCCGGTGAGTCTGCAAGGTTTAGTTTCCAAGGAGATATGCTAATTAAGGTCATGTTGCCTCAGAGTATGCTAATGAGGTTGCAACCTCAGGCACAGATGGTAGTTGTTCGGTTTTATTGTGATGGGAAAAAAGCGTAAGAATTGCCTTTTCGTAGAAGACAGACTTTTCTGATGGCGAAATGAAGCGGTACTTGTGGCACCATGAAGTATTCTCTGAAGAGATTTCAGTGTGTGACTTGCATGTTCGTGAAGCACTGAGCTGCTGCGCAAGACGGGGAAAGAGCTGGTGGCGCGTGTTTGCCATTTTAACCCGAGGGTTATAACGGGAAATTATAACATGCTGTTTTCCATTGAAAACAATGTCAGCCAGTTATTAGTATACATTTATCATGTTGAGTTCAATTCTATTTCAACTAGACCATCCTTTCAATCTTATTAAGTGGCATTGCTACTGGTTTTATTTTTTTATGTTTCCCTCAGCCTCTATCCCCGACTGTCTTCTGACACTTGCCCCACTTACTCCTGTTGTACATCATAAAAAATGTCATTTTGTGTCTCTAGAGGAGAAAATAAAATGTTACCTGCATCATTTATAGTATATTTTTGAGCCGTGTCTTCCTCTGGATATTTTGCTGTGTCATGAGTCTTCATTCATACTCCTGGGCCTAAATTTAACTTTTCTAAGGATCTGGTACTGTAACTCGGGTCTGAAACCCATTTTCCCATCTCGTCCTGTATCAAACCTGCCCTGCACACAGCTGCATTAGGTATCCGTGGTTCTCTGTATGCTGGTAAAATGCATTCCTGTCTGTTGTGCAGCATCCTGTTGAGGTCATTCCCCAGGTTTCTTTTTCCTACAGCAAACACAAAGACCTTCAGGTGTGATTTATCTCCAGAGCCAAGTGAGCCCCCAGCCATCCTCTTTCATTTCCTTTCATCCTTCAGCTTGCTCCTTGCCTCCAGAAAATATTTTTCTACTATTTTAATATGTCTTGTAGTAATAATTTCTGTTCTGCCAATTTCTGATGTAGCGACTGTTCTGCTGCCAAGAACTCCATCTTGACACTACCGGAAAGCTCATCTGGCATTCCCTTATCCTGCTGCACCTCTTCTGCAGTGTCTGCTGCACTTACTGAGGTAACCTCAGCATGTCCATCTTGCACAGTCTCCAGCTCCATACTGTGCTTCTCTTCCATCACATACACAATGGGACAGCACCCCCCTCACAGAGAGTAGGGGAATTTTTATTGGTGTAGTTAAAAAGCATAACACATTTTACAGAACCCAAAAAGGCAGGCATTAAACATAAGTAGAGAACAGAAATCAGTATTATCCTTATACTGTAAACAATTATTCACTTGATTTAATGAAGAAAATAAAATTATAAAAAAAGAAAACATACAGACAAGTCATAATATTTACTACATGTTATGTACAGTAGATAAATAATATATATATATATAATGGGTGCAGGCACACCCCTATATTTAGGTGTATTTTATATATATATATATATATATTTATATATATATAGAGAGAGAGAGAGAGAGAGAGAGAGAGTCCTAGCATCCAAATACAACTTCCTAAAATAGTGAAAGTGCATATCCCACAGTATCCTCCAATAAGTGAATATTCATCTCAGCCATTTAAAGGCATACCACGGTGTGTACCATAACTGCTTATTACTCTGTTAGTATTCAGTTAACCTAATTCTCTGTAATTCTTTATGAATAATATAAATTAGTTCTACAGGAGAGATGAACTGTTGATGTAATACCAGCCTGCAGCGTGCTTGCCCAACCCAGTATAAAGGCTAGCCATCAATACTCTCATTGCGCTAGCATCATAGTGTGACCAAATAGGAGGAAAGGTCCCCTGTTCAACATTACTGGGGAGACACATCAAAATTTGTCTGACCTCTGCTGTTGAGATAAATCCTGCCAGAATTCAACAATGTTAGGACACAGAAAGTATAAGTGATCAGCTGTTACAGTCTCCAAATGACAGGTTACCCTGGGACGATAGCGTTCTGCACCTTCCTTATGTTTTTTATTCCCATTAACATTTATCTTTCCATGTACCCCCAACCACACCACATCCCACATTTTGAGTGGAGTATGACTTTCAGAAAGTACTAGACCTATAGATTTCTGTTCCTGGTCAGATAAGTGCACAAAAGGCTTCTCAGGGACATGTTTTAATAGTGCTGACTTATATAAAATGTTCCTTGGAGTGTTTAAAACCTCAAGGATTGATAGCTGCCATTTTTTAACATAGTCAAAACAAATAGTCCATGTCATGTTTAACTTTAAGGTTCTCTTATTTTTATGTTGAAACTCCATTATATGCCAATCATGAAGAATTTCCACCAAATAAGGAACAGCCCAGTTCAACTACAGTGACAGTGTGCCACTAACAATAGGTAGGACATTGGCATATAAAAGTGCTCCAAAAATAGCACCGTGCTTAACATGCCTACCCTCCTCCTTTTCTCTCAATTTGTAATGGATCTCCTTATTGGGTTTAAATGACTACCCCATAAGCAAGAAAAGAAACAATAATAAAGGGCAGTTTCCAGCTTATTCAGAACCAGATAAACATAAATTAAATAAAGGAAAACAGTAACTAAAAGTTCTAAGAAGGTAAACTCTTTTCAGTTTACCCACGTGCCATTGTTCCAGCAGTTCACCATCTGCTGTCCTTTTCAATTGGTAGATTCCAATTATATAAGACATATCACCCTGGCCAAAGTAAATGCCCAATACCTTACATGGCTGATTACTAATTGGAATACTTCCTACACTGACCAGCGATGCCCCATTTGATGTATCATATACGAACATCATTTTTGAGTATTGACCTCAGCCCCAGTAATGGCAGATATAGACTGAACTAACTCACTTGCCAGTTTGCCTGACTTTGTATCCTGGACACTTAAAATTAAATCATCCACATATGCAATGCATTTGATCTGGACCCTGTCACCATATTGTACTCCAGTAATATTAGGGGGAAGAACAAATGATCCTAACCAATGGGTCAGATGTCAATATATATAACAAAAGGCTTCAAGAGCAACCTTGTCTAACCCCTATTCGTATGTCACATTTCTGGCCTAATAACTTTTTATCATATGATCTAACATAGGCCTAAGCATAACACAGTTGTAACCAGGCAATAAATAAGGTGGGAAACCCATACAGTCATAAACAATACCACAAAAAGGCATACAACACTCAATCAAAAGCCTTTGTTTGGTCTATATTAATCAGGAAACCACTCACCACCTCTTTTGACTCCTTATCCATTTTTTCCCTGAGCAAAAATAAGGTGTCTGTAATCCTCCTGCCTGAAACAGCACAAAAACTCAGAGGGATGAACTAATGACTGTAGCACATTAGGCAGCCTTGTACTTAATAATTTAGCTAAGATTTTAAAATCCTTGTTAACAAGGTAATCTGTCTCTAATAATTTAAATCCGTTCTGCCCCTTTTTAAGCTTGCAACAGGCAAAGCATTTTGCTATAGTAGAGAACTTTGAGAGGTGTGTCTATGATCCAATGGAAGAGAGTTTACAAGGGGCTTGACCAATAATCTACAAGCTAGACAGTGACACTGTTCAGGCAAGAATTGCGTGGACTTCAAAACATTGTGCCGACAGACACATTCATAAATCAGCTCTAGCAAGCACAGCTGGTCTTATGTTTCTCTCTGTCAGAGCTGGGAATGGGTAATGTCTATGTGTCATACAATGGCTTATCTTTTACCATGCACATTCTTTTCATTAAGTTCCAGCCTTCTTCCAGCTAGATGGCTTCTGTCCTGAATTCAAGCACTGCAGGCTTTTTAAAGATTTTTAAACATATAAAGTACCCTCTACACTTTATTTATCTCAACAGCCAGCAAACAAGCTAGGTACTTTATGATTGCTAAAGCACTATAAGCACTTTCTTAAAAGGCTACTGGGGTGGAGAAATGTAGAACTAATGTGAAATACAAGGTTGATTGTGTCTAAAGATTATGTTTTGCTAAAGTTTAACAGAAGGTGCCAGCTGCTCTTTAACCTGTTTTTCTCATTCATATGCATATCAAGCATTTTATTCAGCACAGCAGGCACTTCAGCACCACATATGGATAGAAAATAAAAAAAAATGTAAGGGAAAGAATAGTGAGAAGGGGGACTACCTAGGTACTGTAGGAGTACAATCTACCAAGGCATGAAATGTGAAATGAATAGGATAGGAAAATGGTTCTGCTGCAGCAGAAAACCAAGACAAAAAGTGGAGAGGTTCGAAAAAATATGTCATTGGGAGCTCTGATTTTTCTTAACATAGAGCATAGCTCCACCACAGCCTACAGCTCAGTGTTATGATGTTCTCACACCAGACAGGTGGGAATAGAGCCATGTTCCTTTCTGAAGTCACCCAAGTACACCAGACTACACCAGTACTGCTGCAGAGGAACCTCTACACTGAGAACCCAGCTCCCACTCCAAGCAGTGAATGGTGAAAACAGTATTTTTATTCTTTTAAATTCCTTCAGTTTGTCAGTTGTTGTCCCACCCTAACTGCCACCTACCCCATCCCGGTCCAACCCTTACACTTCCAGCATGGCTGGGATCTTCACCTGACCGGTACAATATTAATAC
Organism: Neoceratodus forsteri; assembly: GCA_016271365.2. Classification (NCBI taxonomy): domain Eukaryota; kingdom Metazoa; phylum Chordata; order Ceratodontiformes; family Ceratodontidae; genus Neoceratodus; species Neoceratodus forsteri. Next base: position 1,047,291,347 of record CM028133.1, on the reverse strand, counting down.
CAGTGAAATCATCCTGCATTGACAAATTCTTGTTTGTATAGAAATGTTAGTAAGCCTTCATACATTGTTCATTTAATTTTATCTCATTCATGAAAGCTTGGAATACTTGTAGAAGTTCTTGAGGCATTAAATCATATAAAGTGTGGTATACTGTAGTTCCCCAGATAACCCATCAGAGCCTGGCGCTATCGCCAACTTTAATGTGGATATTACAGTTGTCAGTTCTGAGGCTGAAATTGATTTTGTCAGCCATTGCGCCTGTATTTCACTGAGGTGAGGAGCCTGAGCAGCTTGTAGTAATTGGTCAAAATAAGAAAAGTGTTGAACTGGGTCAGCCTGATGCTCTCTAATATGTTTTTCCATCTCAAGCAAAATTCCCATATTATCAGAAATAATGTTACCCACCACCTCCAAATAAAATGTGTTTCTTTGTACACAAATACAGCTGTATAAGCTTAAATGGATTAACCCTTAGGGCTTCTGGGGGGCAAGCAAGTTAATGATCCTATATACCTGTCCTTCAAAACCTTCATCCAGGATCAACTCTCTACCCGGAGACACATCTGTTAATAATGAAAGGTTGTGACCCTTTTGACCTCCAGTCTTATACTATTAACATTGAGACCAGCCAGTCTCAAAACCAGAGTAATATTATGTTTGATAAAGTCTTTATTTTTCAGACTAGCTCTAGTAAATCTCTGGGACTTTGATGGTTTCCCTTTTGGGGGTAACAGATGTGTCCATGGTAAGCTCACTCTGTGTTGCAATGTTAGAGGTATTTGAGTTAGCCTCCTCCATCTGCTCACTCCAACTCTGAAGAATTTCATATTTATTGTCAACATGTTCTGGGTCAATGTTCTGAGTAGGTTGCTTAAATTGTTTATATTTAGAACCTCTATTGACTGTCTCAAATAAATCTCTATCTTGTTTATATGATTCAGAGTCTTGTGAGGAAGAGGTTGTGGTGGAGGTGGAATAATTAAACATGGGTCCAAAGGTTTCTTGAACTTTGTCCATTTGGAGGGTCATGTACCTATAGTTGGGGCCCGGACGTCACCCTCATAAGTGTCTTGCTGAAAGGCAGTAGGAGGTGCTGACCAACAAGGCCCAGCAGATCTATAATATTCATTTTGTTTATGTAAATAAAAGTCCTATTCCGCAGTTTCTTCTGAATTGTGTGCCACTCATGGGCAGGTGCAGAAGAAGTGTTCATGATCCCCACAAAGGTTGCACACTGGTGGAACTGTGCACATACAGGCTGTATGCTGCAACTCTCTTCATTGAAAACATCTGATTTGTGTAATGATCCTTGTTTAATGAGACAGAGAGCCACATCTGTGACAGCTTTTCGCTGACCAGGGTAAAACAAGATGTCCCTGTCTCTCCCAAAAATAAGCAGTTAGGGAGCTGATGGCTCCCCTGGTCAGTATGTTTCAACTGCACTCTAAAAGTCCATACCCCAGTCCAGAACCAATTATCATCCATGATAGGGTTAGGTGACCCTGAATAGCACAGTGTTTTTCTAGCCTAAGGATAATGTCACTAATGCTCACCCTCATTTTGAAATAACACCATTACTGTTTTCACCACAGGTTTTGTAATAGGTATGGCTATAAAGGATTGCCACAGTGGGGTGTCTTTAACTGACTAATAAAGTCTCAAAACTTGTCCAAAAGAGCAGCAGTGCAAAAGCTCACATTAAAGTTACAGTCTCCTGGAGTGTGTATAAATGCATACAGCTATGCTGGGGTAAAATGCAAGGAATCAATAAGAAGGGTTTTCCCACATAAAGCCTATCAGGAGTTGACTTAGTCCACTATTAAAGCAAAGACAGACTACAAATGGTGTTTTGCAGCCTCAACAGGTTTACTTTGTAAGCATGCATAACTGATATTTTGTTCCTCTGCCATCCTGAGACCTGGTCGGAGTGCATCCCCTTTTAATGTCCAGATTTCCAGCAAAGTATCTATGTGACCACAATCAGTGGCAATGTTTAATTCCCCAGTGTAGTACTTACAGAATCTGATGCAGTGCATCAACCAGGTATGTCCTCTCAGTTCCACAGAGGGTTTCTCCAGGTTTTTTTGTATAGGACCATTCACGGCATCTGGTGCAGTAACATTCAAATCAACTGCCTCCTCTACTTGTGCAGCTGCAACTGCTGCTGCAGCTGGCAGAATACCTTGTCAGGAGACTGGTGATTTAGAACTGCTCTCAGTATTTACTGTATTAAATATGTTATGCTCCAGGCTACCCCCAGATAGGAATTTCAAGGTCAGGTATCCATTTACCTTGTACAAAGGTCCAACAAGCTTATGCTAATGCCGCCTCAATGTCCAGTCTGCCGATGACAGAAAATCACTCATAGAAGAAGCCTGACTATTCCTAGCAATGATGCCAGCATTCCTTAGTCTTCTTGCACTGGGGACAGGACTGTAGTAGGTTCTAAAGTAAAGTGTTTTCCAGACAAGGCAGTCAGACTCACGCTGATCTTTTCCTTTTTTAGTTCTTCCTCCAACTTCCATTTATTTACCAAAAATTCTCTTTCTACTTCAGACATCATTTCCAGCAATTGTTGTCTCTTCTTCTCCAAAACTTGTTGCAATTGATGCTCTTTATCATTTAAATGCTCTGCAACATCATTCGCTGCTGAGTGGTCAGTCATGGCATCTAGAACACCCATATGAGCCGGTTTTGCATCTTCAGCAGACACCATTTCATCTTCAGACTCTGTACCATCACTTTCTACCTCCGGATCATAAAACAAATCCTTCATCTCCTCAGGCATCTCCAATGCTTTGCATTGTGGGGGCATGTGTGATTTTGTATTTCTTTGAAACTTGGCTTCCCAGCCAAATGCCCTTTGGGTAAATTCCATTGCCTCAGTGCTTGCACACAGAGTTCTTTTGTCTTTTAAACAGTTTTTTGTTTTAATTGGGTTCACCACAATATAACCCAGATCGACCATCTTAGGGTAGCTGGTTCATTTCACTGTGGTGTCAAACAGATGAGGCATACTGATGAGTCCTGGTAGGATGAAACATGTGTCTGTCTTCTGTTGGCACCCTTTGCAAACTATGTGAGAGGCCGTTCGGCACCATGCATTTCTGCTTAAAGTTGAACCAGCATAATATTCTGTGGTGATTTGCATATGCAGCCCATGATGCTTTACATTGTGAGGGCATGTGTGATTTTGTATTTCTTTGAAACTTGGCTTCCCAGCCAAATGCCCTTTGGGGGTAACCATTGCCTCAGTGCTTGCACACAGAGGTTCTTTGTCTTTGAAACTGTTTTTTGTTTTACTTGGGTTCACCACAATATAACCCAGATCAACCATCTTAGGGTAGCTGGTTCATTCCACTGGGGTGTCAGACAGATGAGGCATGCTGATCAGTCCTGGTAGGATAAAACATGTGTCTATGTCTTCTGTTGGCACCATGCATTTCTGCTTGAAGTTGAACCAGTATAATATTCTGTGGTGAATTGCATATGCAGCCCATGATGCTTTGCATTGTGGGGGCATCTGTGATTTTGTATCTCCACTGAGACACCTCCGTCCTCCTCCACATTCTGACCACAACTGGGACTCGCCATCCTCCAACAGAGAGACAGCGCCCCCTGCAGGAAGAGTAGGGGTGTTTATTAAAGGAAAAATCAAACAAATATATACAATTTGCCAAAACAAAATTGTGCTTATACTATTATGCACAAAAAACCTTTTCAGAAAACAAACCAGTAACTACTTCATTACATATAGAAATAAGGGAAAAAATAACAAACTAAACAAAAGAAATACCAGTACTCCTATACAATTTTATCGTGCACTTTCATCAGCAGGGTCCTAAAATGCCTATGTTGAAAATTTTCTGATGAAAGTCCATAAATGACTATGTTACAAGGTGCATTGCACAGTTTCACGCACCCCTTTGTAACTGTAAATCTGCAATATTTTCATGCCAGATTTTCAACACTGACATTTTTCACATTTCCTTACGAACAGTATGGCTGCCATTTTTCACATCCTGCCCAAAATGTGTTTTCACACCTGTGATGAAGAATGGCATGGTCGCTGTGGGAAATCAACTTTTGGGACAGATTAACAAAATCACAGTGCCACTGTTTGTGAGGTGAGGTCCCGAAATGCATCTGTTTCAAATGTGTCTCTTCTGGGTGGGGGTGAGGTTGGCGTCAGTTCAATACTTCACTGCCATTCCTATTATGCATCTCTAACTCCTGCACTACCAATGCCAGCAAGACAACTTTCAGCATTGACAAATGCTTGTTTCCTTCTAGTATAATTTTTAAGTCAGTAGTAATTTTATTGATAATTTTGATATGTTCTATATGTTTCTGCTGTAAATAAAAAGGCTTCTTACATTCCATATATGCCATTTTATACACAATATTATAACATGTAAAATGCTTTTTTCCCGCTTATTTTTATTTATTAGGTCTAGGATTACACAATACTTTTGAGCCAGGGCTCTTTTACAAAGGTTCCACATCAGGTTACAATTCAAAACATAAGACATGTACGTCAGATTACAAATTCAATACATAAGACAAGGTTACAAAGTGTAAGCTAAACAAAGTTACAAAAGCATCTGAGAAACAAAACAAGTTTTGGAGGCTCGGTTAAAGGAGATAGCAGATGAGGTGCAGAGAGATAGAGGACAAGAGAGGAAGAGTAGAGGGAGGTGGAGAACTATAGAGGAGGTGCAGCAGAGGCCTTCTCATAGACATAACATGGGAAGTGCGTGCTGAGGGGTAACCAAGTGCTAGGTTATGGAGGGGATGTAACTAGACCATTTAGCCAGCTGGGCACCCTGTATGCAAAAGATCTTTGACCTTGTGAGATACAACAATGTGGAACCTGCAGAAGCTGTGATTCAGACCCCCCTGGTTGAATGGGAGTTATTGCTAGGGTGCAGAACTGCACACACTCCAGGGGGTGCAAACCCATAGTTATTTTCTTTGCCATGGAGCAGGTTAGGTACTTTATCCAATTGGTGAGTTGCAACCCCTCTGTATACTTCATACATAATACCCTCATAGGTAACTGTAAAAAACCATGTGTCCTTCCTTTTATCTGCTAGACATGTCCAGAAGCCCCTAATATAAGTGCAATAAAAAATAAATGTTCAGTTGTTTCCAGTTCCTGCTGACATGCTGGCATACTACTGTACATTTCCCCCATCGTTTTATGCTTTTGGTTACTTTTTACATTCAACCTTGAGTGGCAACATAACCAGTCTATGTCCCACATTTTAGTCAGGATTCTTTTTTTTCCTGTAGCAAGTTTTGCAAGTCTGGTAGATATAGTTGTGGACATTTTGGAAATACTAATGTTTCCTGTAAATTATTCTCCTGTATCCAGGCATACATAATCTTTCTATTTTAGTTAATACTAGCTGACTAGAGACTTTCCAACCTTTTATTCTGACAAATTTGACAAATACTTCTCTAAGATATTCCTGACCATTATTTAATTTTTATCAGTCTTAGTCTGCCCTTGACTCCAATTCTGAAACCATGTTTGACATGTAGCTTATGTAGCAAAGCCATGGGATGAAGCGCAGTATCACAGGTTTACTGCATGACAAAGGGATTAACTCCCATTAAAACTTCATTGTTTGCTGCAGTAACTCTGTAGTGCTGTGCTTCATCCTGGTGGGCTTCGCTGTACTAAGGGTGCTCAACTTTGGTCTGTGTTTTTTAACAATGGTTGTAAGTTAGCTGATATAAAAAGACTATATAGAAAATATATAGGATTAGTCATATCTAAGCCCCTTGCTTGATAGGTAGATAGGTACTGTAGTGTTTCTTTTGATGGAGTTCTTCTTGCTCTTCCAAACAGCTTGGAAAAAGATGATTAATAGTGAAACCTCTAATACTTTTGGGGGTGGGAAGACATAACGTAGATATAAAAGAACAGGTAAAAGGTATGTTTTGATCATGTAGATCCTTTTTCCCCCAGACATCCATCTGTTCCATTGCTGTACCAGTGCCTGTCCTTGTTTGATTTTTGTTTCCCAGTTAACCAGGCTATCCTTAACTGTCTCATATGTAATTCCTGAAATATGTATCGGGCTCTCCTCTACTGTGATTTCTGCAATGCTAGTAGCCTGGTGTACTTTATGTATCTGGCAGACTTTTCAAAATTTAATACCGACCCTGAAACCTTTCCATATTGTTTACAGATTTCTATACTTTCTATGGCAGATTGTGTATCTTCAGTGAGAGTGCAGAGGTCATCTGTATAGGCTATGGCTGCATAGGGGAGTCTGCCTGCTATAGTATTAATATGTTGAATCCTTGGTGACTCATTCAAAGCTCTCAGTAGTTGATCTATACAAAATGCATATTGTAATGGGCTCATAGGGCAACCCTGTCTAACCCCCCTGGTTTCCCTAATCATGTGCCCAGTCTATCCACTAATTAAAGGTATCACCATAGCATTTCAGTATAAGCTATGTATCCAAGATATACATTTTGGTGAAATGTTACATTTTTTTAAAGTTGTCCAGGTAATTCCATGGTTTGCAAATCAAAAGCTTTTCTCTGGTCCAGGGAGAGAAGTATGCCTTGTATGTTTGTCTGGTAACTTTGTGAGAACAATTCTCTTAGCAATATTAGATGTTCTGTAATGGATCTTCCTGGGATTGCACTTGTATGTGCCTTTATAATAACCTCTTTAGCTGTCTTTGTTAGCCTCAGAGTTAAAAATTTTGTCAAAATCTTAAAATCATTGTTAAGGAGGCTGATAGGCCTCCAATTGTTTAGGTCCTGTCTGTCTCCTTTATTGTGCAGAAAATTAGTCTGCCATTCAACATCCTCAAAGTCGAGTTCTGAGTATCCAAAATGGCAGAACAAACTGCTAACTCTGATGCTAAGTCTTTGCATATAAATTTATATAATTCTGCAGTTAGACCATCCCCCCTTGAGATTTATCATTTTCAGATTTGCTATTGCAATCTCAATCTCACATTCTTGTATGTTTCTGTCTAGATCCTGGTTCAGTTCTGGTGATACTACGGTTATTCTAAATGTCTGAAAAAAAAGCCTCTGGGTCTAGAGAAGATTTGACTAGAACCAAACAACCCTTTGGAATACATGGTTCCAATCTGTGAGTTCTTGAGTAGTGGTACATATCTGGCTGTTTGAATTTTTAAACTTTCCATATATTTTGTGTAACTTTTTCCTGGCTGCATTCATATGGATATATAGTATTTTCCTTGTTTTCCTTGTATCTCATATTTGATTCATTACATTTTATTCTTGCTGGACATGAAAGGCTTTCATTTCTTTTTTAATTTACTGAATTTGTTCTTGAAGATCATGGCTTGTCATATAAGCTAATGTTAACAAATGTTGTAGCTTTCTCCTGTTATTCAAATATTCTATGTGCTTTTTGTTTTTCTTATTCTTTCTGTATTGTTTTGTTTTAGAACATCTTGTAATTCTTTGATTGTATCCTCCCACCAAAGAATAGGATCATTATACATAATGTATATTGATTTTCATGCTTCGTCCTCAGAAAGCAAGGAGGAAATACATTTCCAGTCTCCTGGACCATTCCTGGAATACTGAGCTTTACCTATCTGTAAATTTATAATGTTGTGATCTGAGAATTCTGCTGGCATGGTATTAATTTTCTGAATTGTTATTGTATGTGAAATGAAAAAAATAATCAATTCTCATGGCCCTTGTCCCTTTCTGGAAGTTAGGATTATTTGTCCTGTATGTGTTCAATATGCATCTATTAAATGAGCTGTCTATATCATATTTTTAAGAAAAGTCATATAGCAGAATCATTTTTAGTTATAGTATTTTACTACCTGTCTGTGAGCATTTATGCTAATTGAAATCTCCTCCCAAGATAACATTCTGGGAGGAGTGTAAAACTGAATGGCTTGGAATAACTTTGTTCGTGCTGACTTTGTTCATGCTGCATAAATGTTTATCATCCTGTATAAGCCAGTCACAGTTTTAATATCAAGAATTAAGGCCCTTCCTTGGAGTAGATCAATTAATTTATCAATTGAAATTGCACATTATGAAACAGAATAACTACCCCGAACATGTATTTGTTACTAATGACCAATAAGTTGGGCCTACCACCCATTGGTTAATAGTTTGTTTTAATTCCTGTCTGTAACTTTTTAAGACAGCCAACACTGCCATTTTTTCCTTGGGCTTTTCATACTATTAACATTAATAGAATACAAACGCAAGTTGTGTTCCATCTTTAATGAAGAAGGACAGGTAGGTTTGTGTGTTCCTATGAAGGCCTAGCATCTAACTTAAATCATGGTGGTTCCTTTTTACCTTACTCTCTACCTCATTTCTGTTTGGCTGTCCCTTGATATTGGGGGTTTTCTTTATTTGGTGATGGTTCGGGTTAGGGAATGTCTTCCCTGTCTGAGCTAGGGACAGGAAAAGAGGACCAAAGTGAAGAATCATCAGACTCATTGTCTGCTTCTTTTGCTTGTTCTACTAAAACCTCAAATCTGTTTGCAGTGGGTGTTTCCAAATTTTTGGAGATTTTAGGTGTTGGCATGTCCCATACCTGCCTTCTTCTGATCATTTTACTCTCCCTGTTCAGCTATTTCCCATGCTGGGGGAGGCATATGTATTTTCCTGTTGCAAAACAGAACATGTTCCTTCTCCACAGTCTGTAATGTCTGTTGCCTGATCTATATCTTCTGTCCCAATTTCTGCTTCTTCAAGCCCTCCCTTCTCAGTCTCAGTATCATTGTCCTGCCAGACTTCTTGACTATTTGTTTCTTCAGTAGGTGAAGTTTTTCTGGGCTCTCTGGGAGTCTGTTCAGATATACTGTCTGAGTCTTGAGAGGGTGGGGGGTGTCAGTGCTTGTTTTTTTTCCTCTCTGGGCAATAGCTAAAGAAGTCTTTGTTCCTCACTATTTGCCTGTTCTGGTTGGCTGTAAGCTGCCTATGGGCAAGTGTAGTATGAATACCCTGCTGTGTCACATAAATTGCACTTTTGCTCATTCCTACAAAACCCACTAGTGTGCTCTATTTCTTTACAAATCATGTATTTCAGTTTATTACAAAGACTGCTAATATGCCCTGAGGCCCCACATCAATAGCATGCCTTGGGTTGTCCTGCATAGAACAGTATCCCATGGTCTTTCCCCCCAAAAAAAAACAGTTAGATAGATGTTGTAATCCTTCATCTGTACTGTTTAACAATACTGGATCCACCCTTCCCCCATCCAAATATTGTCATCATCCAAAATTGCCTCCAAGTGCCCTTGCACTGTACACCTTTGTCTTAATCAGTAAAATAAATCAGTCATGCTCACTCCTTCATTGAAAACAGGACCATAATGGTCTTGTTTGCTGGTTTTGAAAGTGGAATGACTTAAAAGGCAACCAAACAGGAGTTGTTTAACAGCTGATATTCTGTCCAAAATATTTGTAAACCTGCATTCAAATTTGAAGCTAACATCAAATGTTGCCTGCTGGACACATGAATAAGTGTATACATTTCTTGGGCTTTAAAGTCCATGGTGTCCATTAATAATGTTCTGGCAATGAACTTCCTATATGGAAATACATCAAGTCCACCCTTGTACAATAGTCTGATGGTGTTGTGTCTTTTGGTGGATAAGTAGGTGCCCCAAAAAGGATTCATAAGTTCTAGAGCGAGTACTGCCTTCATTAGGAGGGTTAGCATCCATGTTATTGTTGTTTGATGAGCAGTCCTAAGGGAGGGTCCACCATTATTATGCTGGTGTGAGTAGAGGACCCCGATTGTAGCATTTCCTTGGTCATTTAAGTCACTAGATGTTGTTAAATGTAGCAATGACGAATTTGGTAAGTTCAAACTCTGGGTTAGATGGAGTGGGAACTGAAACAGAGTTATTGGGGCTGTATTTATGCCTCTCATGTCTGATTCTGAATGCTTATTTTGTGCACATGACCTAGTGATTGCTGAGATATTTGTGTTTATAGGTGAGGAGCCTGATATCCATCTGCCTGTATTTTTTTGCTGTTCCCACCCGGCAGCCATTAATGCTTCCTCTACAGGCCAAGGTTCTTTATCAGAAAGCATTTCTTTACTGGCTGTGTCCCATCTTAGACCAGGAATAGTTCCCATATGTGCCATTCTGGGTGAGTCACTTCTGAACATTTTTGCCCTGTTCCCCTTAACAATGAACAGCGGTTACCCACTGGTACCTGTTTGGAAGGTAAAGGATGATGCAGATGTTGAAGGCTTCTCCCTGCTTTGATTGTCATCTGTTTGTTGTGTGGGCCCAGTAGTATGGTGCTGTACACTGCTGTCTTGTTCTCTTGCACCACTAGCAGGCTGTACCAGGGCCTGTGTGTATTCAGTGGGTGAGGCTCTCCCACAGGCATCGCCACAAACACATCTCTGTTCCTTCTTCTGAGTCCCAACTGTGGACTTCACATACCTCTAGAGGATGCCGCTCCAACTTTTTCTGGAATCTGGAAACAAGCTTCAGCTTAGTGTGCTACTCTTGGTTAAACAATGTTCCCTTCCCCTTTTTCCCACTACTGCTGCAATCTGTTACGCCATTCCTCCAGTCATCCTTAGATTGAATTCTTCATCTCTGGTCATCCTTTTCAATGTTCTGGTAGATGCTTCAGACATTTCTTCTTGCTTCATCATTATCGGAGCATCAAAAAACTGCTCAGTAGAGTTGTGCGGAATGTGGAATTCTGCCGGCAGAATTAGTGCAGAATGACCATTCCACTGGCTGAATTTCCACCAGAATTTCACTGGATTGTTCTATGGAATTCTGCCTACTGTGATCTGTGGAATAATATTCTGTAGTACAACATTTTATTCTGCAGAAAATTATTCCACAACAATTTCCGGCGAAAATATTTGGATCCGCGGAATAATATTCAGCAAAACAGCATTGTTTTATGCAGAAAATCATTCTGCAACTATTTCCTGCTCTGGAATTGCACCATTCCATTTCAGGCAGAATTTTGGTGGAATTTTGAAAATTTTGTGACATTTCATTCCTTCGGAATATGAATATTCCACACAGCAGTACTGCTCAGCCTCAACAGGGGATGAGATAGAGAAGGAGGCTAGCTCCTCTACCCCCTGCATGTCCACACTCTCCAAGAACTGTGGTGAAGTGGCAATTCTGCCAGCCAGAGGCTCCCTCTACAGGTGAGTTGGGGAATTTTTATTGAGAAGAAGGACTACATTACATTTACATAACAACAACAAAAATGATTCATAATAGCAGAGACATATTTTCTTCACAACTTGATACTACATACAAAACATCAAAAGAAACAGGTTGTACATAACATACATTCAATTTACCAAAATAGGGAGGCAGTATAGTGCAGTGGTTTAAGGCTCTGAGCTGCAAATCTGGTAACATCCAACAGACCAGACCTGGTTTTGAATCCCACAGCTCCCACTTACATACTGTGTGACCTTGAGCAAGTCACTTAACTTCCTGTGCTCCCAGGTTGCACCTGTAAAAACTTTAGCTTAGTGTGCTGCCCTGGTTAAACAACTAAAAAAAAAAGAAATGAAGATTCAAGCAGGATTAACCCAATTTACCCAATACATTTTGACGTTCTCTGGTCTATAAGTTCTAGAATCCCTTGAAAGTACAGTTAGTAGCGAGGTTTGGACATTCCTAACTATCTCTACATAATGTATTAGTCTCTGCTGAGTTACCCAGACACATCTCGATTGCCAAATATAGTGTCTGATTATCAAAACATAATGTATACTGTTTCTGGGTGGTATTTACCCCAACCACCTGAGTAGTCCCCATATATTAATGTAGCGTATGCCAAATTTGTAAATAATGGTTACCCCATGCCCTGGCCAAATGCACCCAAAATGTCTTTATTTAATCACATTCCAAAAATAAGTGTGACTGTGTTTCTAGTTTCTGCATACAAGCATGTCTTAAGCAGTGCCTCTCACTAAAATGTTTATGTTTATTGTTGTTAAATACACCCAATCTACCATAATTACCTAACCACATGGTATCCCATACAACTTCTGGCAACCTTTTATTTGAAAGCTGACATAGGGGAAAAGTCATGTGAATCCAAGGGCACTCTGGGAAGGCTACAATTCCTTTATATTCAACCTTTAAAATGTAATCATAAAGCCCTTTTCAATCTACAGTTTGGATATGGGGACAGTCACATTCCCCTTAGTTGTGTTTTTAATTTGTTCCAACCCATAAATCCAGGCTTCCTCTGTGTCCAAGGGCGTATTATACATTTATCAAACCATACCATTATGCATGATTTCCAAATGGTTTTCCTAGGCCTTAAAGCCAACCTCATATTAAATATGAGAAAAATACTACTAAAAAAGGCCACAGGGTTTACCATGCCCATTCTCCCTTCCTGTATTTTCCTATACATAAATTCTTTTTATGGGGCTCAACCTATTTCCCTAAAAAAAAACTTGAAATAACACACTGAATAATGCAGTGTATAGGAACTGTGGAGGGGAAATACATAACTGATGTGCAGAAAACCTGGGATAAACAAGGTTTTTACTAAAAGGACTCTTTTCTTTTTGGCAACCTGCTGCCCTTTCCAAGAGGATATGAGTCCATTAGCTTTTGCAACCTGTTTCTTGAGCTAGGAATACCTGCAAACTGCTCCCCTATAGGAAGTGGAGTATCCTAATGGAACTCTGGAGCATTTACTATAATTACTCTTTACCCCTGACTGTTTGGAGTATGCCATCAAGGCATCTGTCAACTGCTGCTCATTTGCCATATGATCTAGGCATAACACTAGATCATCTGTGTATGCAAAATGTTCACTGTGGTTGTATCCCCATTTAGGTTAAGTCCATGAATCTGGTCATTTTGTGCAATAAATCTAATAAAATATCAATACTAAAAGCATAGAGAAGGGGCTAAGGGACAGCCCTGTCAGACTCTCTCTTGACTCTAATTTTCTCCCATGCCAACCATTAATGTTAGGGATAATGGTGGCTTCATTGTACATGCACCTTAACCAATGTGTGAAACTACTGGGTATCCCATATGCTTTAAGTACTGTAAACAAAATGTCAATGGGACTTTACAAAAGCCTTTTCTTGGTCGATACCTAAAACATACCCCTGTATATCTGACTCTCTGGCTCTCGAAAGATCTCCCCAAGCAAAATGAGATTATATTGTTGATACCTATTCAGAACAGCACATGCCTGGAATGGACTTATTAGTGTGTCAGCTACCTTAGATAACCTATTGAGCAATATTTTACTTAATGTCTTTAAGTCTGAGTTTAAAAGCTCAAAGGGCTCCAATTTTTAATTCCTCTCCAGCTCCTTTTTAAACAATAGTATAAGAAGGGCTTGGTTGATTGTTTTTCATAAATGACCTTGCAGTATTTCATTATACTGTTTAAGATTATTAATGCCAGTGCTAAATCTTCCTGAGAGGCTTTTTATAAATTCTGATATGATGCCATCTGTACCAGGTGCAAAGTTATTTTTAAAAAGGAGACTAGCTATTTTAACCTCTTCTTCAACGATTAGACAAGTTAATTTTAAACTTTCTTGCCTTGATACCTGAGGTAACCCTAATTTTTCCAGCCTTATTTCAGACTCTTCTATTAATGAGGTTTCACCAAATAAAGACTTTTCATAACCTTCTACCTGATTCAAAATACCCATAGGAGTAGTAACCTTTTGTCCTGATTCTGACAATACTTCAGTGATTATCCTCTGCCCCACTCTGTTCTTACATTCTTTATATGGGTCGATGGAACCCTTTTTCATATGAGTACCAAACCTAAGCTCTTGTTCTAAAGATTTTGCCCTGTTATACTGCAAAGAGAACATTTGTTGTTTTATGTTTTTAATCTGAGCACTATAATCCATTATTTCTGTTTCTGTTAAAGATATGAGCTTTTGTAATTGATTTCTCATATGTAAATAATCTAAATATTCTTTGTTTACAACCTGTTTTACTTTCTCCTGAAAAAAAATTCTCCAAGAATTTTTAGTATTTTCCCACCATATCGTTATATTGTCATATAATCCTACTGCAGAAAGCCTGGCCTGCCATGCTTGCCTAAGACTTTCATTTTCCAAAGCTAAGCTACAGTATTTAACCTCCAGTTAATTTTCTTACACCTTGGAGACTGGACCCAACTTACTTGTGCAGATAATGACTTATGATCAGTGAATTCCAAACCTGTAGTTTTAAATGTAATACTTGTTACTAGATGATATGCAACTGAAATATATTCTACAGTAGTAGAGATGGACCCTCAAAAGTATGTATGGGCCTCTTTGGCCTGTTGAAATCTATCTACATCTACCAAGTTGGCCATATTAACAATGTTCTTCAATGCATGGGAATCACAACATATTTTATCAGTTCTGAGTCCCCTACCCAATTTTCCCAAACCACAGTTAAAATCACCTGCCCAAATTACTAATCTGGACATGTGCAAATATGGTTGAACCTTTGAGAACAGGGATACTATATATGCTTTTGTTTGCAGAGCATAGATTGAGATTAGCCTAAAATGTTCTCTCTGCCAGTTAATGTCAAGCAACAAAGCTCTACCTAGCTGCATGTCTACCAGTTTAGACACTTTTAGATCTGAATTAGTAAATAACACCCCTATTCCATCGCATTAATCTTTTTTCCAATTGTTTAACCAGGTGAGACACACTAAGCTGAAAGCTTGTTTACAGGTGCAACCTGGGAGCAGAGGGAAGTTAAGTAACTTGCTCAGGGTCACACAGTATGCAAGTGGGGGCTGTGGGATTCAAACCCAGGTCTCCAGATTTGATGGTCAGAGCCTTAAAGCACTGTGCTATACTGCCTTCCATAATAGACCAGAAAGTAACACCTTTAGACCAGATCTTAGCCTACTGTAATTCATGTTGTGTTTTTAGTCTTGTATCCTGAATGCAGTAAATATCATTATGTCCCTCCTGCAACAAACTCAGTGTAATCAGCATTTTCCTCTGACTCTTAATACTATTAACCCTTAGGCTGCCGGAAGATTTAGAATGCATAGGTTTTTAGGACAAGATATCTTGTCCGCGGCAGCCTATGGGTTAACATTGATGGCTGTAACGGTGATGGAACCCATAACAGAGGAAAAAAAAACTGTATAAGACTATCTGCTTTTCTCTACTTTCAGGAAGCCATAGAGAACCTCCTGCGCTGGGACCGGCAGGGATATGTTCCTCCCCCCTCCCTCCTCAGGGTCAGAGGTAACATCAGGTGTAGTAGAGGCAAATGATGAGAATTTGATTCTTCTCCCCGAATCTTCTCCTTTTTTATCTGGAGCTAATGCTGCATACTTGTTTCCAACTTTCCATGTGTCCCGGGCTTACCTTCTGTTTTATTTACCTGAGAGCTAACAGGGAGAGATATACCAGACTTGTTTCTTTTGCAAATACTTTTAAAGGGCTGGGACTGGCTAAGTGGAGGGGTGGAGGAATCTCTGCTGTGTTATGACCTACATGGGTTGTAGTCTCTTCTATACGTGCAAGGTCCTTTTCTGTTGTGACCTCAATTATCTGTGCAGCCTCAGTTTGGCTTCTGTGTGTTTGTGCACCTTCTACTACCACACTAGGGGTTCTCAGAAACCTGAGGTACATTAGAATACTGTGTTGCCACTTTCTGTGCCTGCACCTGCTGGGCTATATTTAATTAGCCCTTCATGTGATGGAAAGTCCTCCCTGTTGTGTGAAGCCCACAGACATTTCTTATAACCATGCCCAGTCTTCTCACACAGATTGCATTTAAATAAGTTCAAATGCTGTGCAGCTGTGTGCCCATATTCTAAACAGTGGTTGCATTTTGGAGTATCTCAGACTGAACTCAAGTGTGTTCAAGCACCACACTTGAAACATGACCTGGGCTGTCCCTGATAAAACAGTACTCCCCTATCTTTCCCCCAAAAAAGCTGCATGGCAAATGTACTGGTCCATTATTAGTGGAAAACAACTTGATTTTGATATTCCATCCCCCATTTCAGATTTTCTTACTATCCAGAATGGGGAATGGTCTATCTAATACCTCACACCTTTGTTTAAGCCAAAAGAGGATATTTTCAATAGTTACCCCCTCATTATGAAACATAACAGTTATATATTTAATTACAGGCTTTGTGAGGGGAACAGCCATGTAAGGTACTGTATCCATACTTGGTTATTTTTGAGTAGCTGATATTGTGCCCAAAACCTATCAAGCCATGAGGCTGTTTTAGAACTAACATCATAGTTAGAATTGCCTAAATGAATTAAAGCAATAATTTGAGAAGAGAAAAGTTTCATTGACCCCTTCAAAAGCTGTTTAGATACATATAGCCTGTCCGGGGGTTCTTCCATCCCTCCTTTGTATATTAACCTAACAGTATTCTTACGAGGGACCGGTTCTCCTTTATTTTGAAACAAGTCTGCCAGTTTAAACATTTGGGCTATCAAGAACTGCTTGCAGGGTCCTGAGAACTGCTTCTGAGGGACCCATTCTTTGTTCATCAAAAATTAAGAAAGTGTGAGGTCCTTGTGGCAAATTGTGGTGCACCCTAGAATTATTTCTGGTGATTTCATTGGGGCCCATATTATAATCATATTAGTATGCTCTGCAGTGTCAATTGCAGTGTCAGTATTCCTAACCCAATTTCTATTTGCATGGTTGCTCTATCTTGGACATCTAGGTCATTTGGATCAGGCACCCATTGCCCTCCTGGCCTGAATCCAACCAGCACTTTCAATGCATGAGACAGAGTTCAACCATTGCTTTCACCACCCACAGATACTTGGATGTGTCCATTCCGAAAGGAGCTGCTACAGTGGTGTTCCACCATTTACTTGTACTTGAACAATTATTCTCCTTTGGCAGTGCTTCAACAGGGGTTTTAGCAGAGTGAAGGTTAGTGACTTTTGACGAAAGTTCTACAGTATTAAAGACAGTACCTGGTTTTCCTGCTGGCTGCTGTGTCTGAATCTCTTCTTTCTTGCACGCACTGTTTTGCTCATTGTTCCAGTGGCTCTTGGCAAAAAAGCTGCCAGCCTTTGACAATTCTGCTTTTCTTGTGACATCCAAGTATTCAGCTGGTTCTGCTCCCTTTGAGGATGACACAGGAGCTCAACTGTTCTGTCAAGTATGAGTCAACGGCTTTCATTTGCTTTGGAGCAGAGCACAGTTCTGATAATTCTGCCTGTAGAGCTTCCTTTCTTTTTTACACAACAGTTCCTCAGTGTTCTATTCTTGCAATAGTTGTTCTTTAGCACTAATAATCATGCTTTGCTTGTCACAGCTACTGTTTGTAGATATCTCAGCATTTACAGCATTTGCTCCCTTCCACCTGTGTTAAATCTATTTCTGCCTGAAAAATTCCTAGGAACACCTGCCATTTCAATACTATTTTCTGCAGCCTCTTGTGAAAAACTGGATGGGGGAGGCTATCTCCCCTGCAACCATAGCTCCTTGTCTTCCACCTAGATGCACCTGGCAGCCATCTTGCCCACCGGAGGTTCCCCTACAGGTGAGTAAGGGAATTTCCCTGTGCCCTGGCCAAATTTCCCTTCCCATAAAACCAGTTCATGCAATTGTCCATGGCTGTGTGTGTGTGTGTGTGTGTGTGTGTGTGCTGATGTGCAAAATGGCTGCCACTACATGTTCAGTCACACTCACTTCACTACTGGTCTAGCATTGTTTGTACAGTGACTTGGGATACAATCTGTATGAAAGCACTATATAAATGAGCATTCTTTTATTCTTCTAAAATTTAAAAGCACTATATTTGTACATGACCATGATGATAAGAAGCAAAGATTGCATATAAGAAACTAAAGGACTATAAATTTAAATTATACAAATCTTGACAAAATCAGATATTAGATTAGATTAACTCAGGTAAATTGAATATTTTCAGAAATAATGTTGCAGTATTTAATTTTTTTCTAGAAAGAACTTATGAAGAAATACATGCCAGTGTTTTAGACAGTAGAAGATTTTTTATACACTCCATGAAAAGGAACCAGTAACTTAGCTAAGTAATGGTTCTATACTGTTTTAAGACAGCAAAAGAGAGGATAGAATGCTGTATTAGATGAGTTGGGAAACACAGAAGTGAAAATTGTATGGAATATAAATCACTAAGGAAAATCTGTCTGCTGACACAAATAAAAGAAAAAGAAAACTTTAATTGGGTCTATGGGAAAATTTGAACTCTGCCATTAGTATATTAGTACCAGAGATATGAAAATGTTATGGAATCCATTGACAAAACAACAACAACAACAACAACAAAACTGAAATTGGGAAGAACATATTGCAACCTAAATTCATGAAAAAAGAATTGGTAGTTCATTTGCAAAAAATGTTATTACTGAAAGGCCGTAATATTACCAGAACAGGACTTGTAAACAATCTAAATAATGTTACAAAGAAAGAGATAAATAAATAAATTACTTCAGCCATTTAAAAACAAAATTCAAGAAAAGTTACAGTCCCATATAGGACTCATGCAGATGTCTACAGAATTAACAGTGAACTGAGGCAAAATATAATTGCTCTTTTTTTTATATTTTGTTGAAAAGTTTAATGAAGCTTTTGCTGCTCTTTTGAGCTACTATTTGTAAGAATTTGTGTTTAGGTTTCCTGGATTTCCTTATTTGTTCTTCACTTGTTTTTTCTGTTTGTCTTGTTGAAATCCACTCTACAGTCAGTCAAATTGTTGTAGTGTGTAACTGTTTTGCCATAATGAGTAAAGGTAAAAAGTGGATGTGAAAAGACTAAAGAGAGGAATAGTGTGAACATGGGAAATGGTACTGGTCTGTGCATAGTAAGGAGCATAGATCCTGCAGTGGCACCTAATACGGTAGTTTTAACAAGGTATCCTCACAATTATACCAGTCACATTCATTATAAACCACTGCACCAGTTTAACCATTGTGGCAATGTCACTCTTGTAACAGTGTACTCACAGTTAATCCAGAGCCCCTTCCAGTTGTACCTATGTTTCCATTATTGCAATGTCTCCTTCCAGTCCCATTATCAGTATGAGCTTCTATTTATACCAGAGTCTCCTCATAATGTTGCCATCCAATGTTTCAGTTACAGCATTATCTATTTTCAGTTACCCCACAGTCTCCTTTGAATTACAGGGCAGTATCTCCCCAGTTACACCAGTTTCTCTCTCAGTTTTTCTAGTTTCATACTTGCTGTATTATCTCCTCCCAGGTACTTCAGAGGTTGCACCCAATCCAAGATCCAGTTCCTGTTCATGATCCATTATTCATCTGATAATTAAAGAGCAACTGGTTTTGCAGAATTACAGTACAATTTGCAGTTTAATAAATGCATCCACAATACATGCCATAATTCTACAATTTATGTTGCAATTATTTGAACATTTCAATGTTCAGTCTGAAATGTTGATTTTGTTTCTGAAATTCTTCTGTGTACTATAAGAAAACAGATGCAATGTTTTACAAATGTCTGCAAGTGCTAACTACTGTTAACACATTCAAGTGTTGCAAAGAAATCTTTTAATCTGGCTTGTCAAGCTCCCATATTTTATGGAACACATGATTCTTTTGGGTGTATTCTGCTATTTTGATTTGTTTTTTACTACATTATCCTCTTTATTGCATTAGCCTGGGAAATGAGGTAATGCACACTAGGTCCTTTGTCCCCTACTAAAGTGTCAGAGTGACATGAAATGAAGGAGCATTTTGTCAACTTGTTCATCATGGCTCTTCCCTGTCTGTGTCTGTATTTATTGCCTTTTCTATTCCTGTGCACTGTTGTTGCTTCTGTAATAACATTTGAATATACTTAATACAAGCTCTAGTGTATGGCCTCTTCTGGCACAGTTCTCTAAGTGATTTCTAGGTTACCGCACCATGGCAACTGGAAATGGCATGTTTCTCCTCTCTAGCTTCCATTATCTAAAGAATAAAGCTTGCCATTAAATGGCAAGCCAATTTGTCCATTGGCCCAGCCAGAAAGAGTGACAGAGGGGGAAGGGGAAGGGGAGGGGAGAAGGAGGCGGGGTTAGTGAGATCACAGAAGGCAGCATAGCCTTTTGGCTAAGGCACAGGACTGCAAACCTAGAGATCAGGGTTTGAAGGCAATTCCCCTAATTTCAGAAATAGAGGCAAGGTAGCTCTCCAGACTACCAATAATAGCACTATTTCAGTTGGGCATTAGCCAAGAATATTGCCAGGCAGGCTTTTGGTAGCAGAGCTGCTGGTGGATTGTGAGAAGCCCACAGAGGCTAGGCATGGTAAGCCATATGACAGCAGGGCAAGCAGCTCCTGCCAGGGGCCAAACAAGGCATGCATCTTGGGAGGTCCATTTCAGAAGGGGCTTGTGAAGTGGGCAGGGATGGTAGGCACTGTGGCCAGCAAGAGCCGATGAGGCCTAATGTGTGTACACCCCAAGATAGGTGAGGTGATAAGAGAGAAGATGACTGAGAAGTTTCGGGTGCTGCAGGACAGTGAGATTTGGTATCTGTGGGGGCTGGGGCTGAGCACTGATGGGTGGAGACAGCCAGTGAGGCCTTCCACGTGGTCACGGATGCCAGATTTGGGAGTTCACGCTGGAGTGCTCTAGTGGGGCACGGGAACAGGCCAAAGATGGGCAATGTGCAATGCAGCACAAGGGTCAGAGAAGAAGGCCTGGAAGGAAGAAGGGTCAGAGGGCCAGCTGTATGTCCCAGCCACCATGCGGGGGCAGGGGTACACAGGCGTGTGGGTTGAGTGTGAGAACCATGGGCAAGCAAGGGTGGGGCTGTGGTAGGGCTATCCTGAGTTGTGGCCACAATGGAAGGACCAGAGAGGCCTGCCACATGGTGCAGCCACCGTGTGGGGGGTAACGATATGGTGGGGTTTCTATGGCGTACACAGCTTGGCAGAGGGTACATGGTATAGAGCAGACAAAGAAAATAACTGTTACGTTCATCCTCTGGCAGAGGATCATTCAGGGAGAGGGAAGCAAAGCAAGAGGGATGGTGTGACTGGTCTGCTGGATGAGAGGCACAGCTGCATGGCACAGTCACCATTTTGTGGAAGGCCGCAACCAAGCCTGTGGAGAGTGGAGGAAAGATGGAGGGATTATTCAGATGCTGGGAGCAGGCATGCCAGGATGCCCAACCACGTGGACACCGAGGCCTCTGGTGTAGGGCTGAGGGGGCCGGTCAAGGGTGGCGAGTGCTTGCTGACGATGGAAAGTGGTTTTAACATGGCGCAGTCTGGTGCTTGGTGGGTTATGTGGCGTTGACACGAGTTGCACGGGAGGGTTATTTAGCTTGGAGCAGATGTTTTCTTGTGGAAAGGACACAGTAAGATTTACTGCAAGAGAAGCTGTTTTGCTGGAGAATAGGCTGACTTTAGCAGAGCAGTTGTTAAGCTACTTCTTACACAGAGGGTATTTTCCCCATCCTGAAGTAAATTTATCATTTTGGAGAAATGGCAGTGACTGAATAGTGGCTCTGGGAGTGAAGCGAGCACATTATATTCGAGCTACTGTGATGTGGCACCACGTGTGCGTGGAAGGGGGGGGACATGAGATAGTCGGGCTGCAATAGGCAGAAGGGTCAGCAGGGTCCAGACAGCCACATGTGGCTTGGGAAACAGAAGATTTTACACAGAGAGTTCGGACAGGTGCTCCAGGAGACAGTAGGCAAGCCGGGACTGCAGGAGCTTGGCAGACCCAGCAAGCACTCAGCATGGACCATGTGTCAAGAACCAGGAGGAGTATGGTGGCAGGCAACACGGAAAAGGAGCCCAGACATAGGAGCATGCGTAGGAGGCCACTGGGGGTAGCGGTGTAAAAAAAAAGCATAGACTATACGCATCGATATAGGCTGGAATGGGCATATGTATGTATATGTATACCTCAGACAGGAAAGCTGCAAAGGGGGGAAGGGGAAAGGGGATTTGGGAACACAGTATCACGGTACAGTGGAACAGAGGCTCCTCCATTATCAGTGGGTTGGAAAACAGGGGTTGGTCAGGGACCTTGTACCACGTATGGTGTTTGCTTTATGGCAGTTGGGGGGGGCCCAGAGAGCACATCGGCCTAAGAGGCCACGCTGAAGCAGGGGATTGTGAGGTTGTGGGTGGTACTCCGCCGGGGATACACAGAGGGCTGGGGCCCTCCACCTGAGTTTGCAGGAGAATAGGCTGACTTTAGCAGAGCAGTTGTTAAGCTGCTTCTTACAGAGGGTATTTTCCCCATCCTGAAGTGGCACCTAGGGGTGGCACCCAGATTACTAACTGGGTCGGGACACCTGCAGGTGGGGGAGCTGGCAGGTGAAGAAGCCTTCAGGGCAGTGACATACAGGGAGAGTAGAGTTTCCATTTCAGGGTGTAAAAAAAGGGACAATAACAGGCCTGGTCACTTATGGAGGCCACCTGCTCATGAAGGAGGCCAGGTAGTGGGCAATATGCCCTGTTATGGCCTGTTGGCCACCGCCCATGGAAAGTTCTTAGGGGACGGAGCTCCCAGTCTCATGGATCGTCTCAGGAATCAGGGAGCGCTTTAGAAATGGTGGAAAACCACTGGTGTTCTGTATGGTCTTTTAGGGCACAGTGTCGACATAAGGAGGTTGGAGGTAGTGGATCAGGGTGGCAGCAGTTTGGGTGGCTGCCCATTTCGGGACAAAGGACCATTGCACGATGGGGGCAAAGATGGAAGGAAGGCATATCTCCAGGCTGGTGACAGACAAGGCTCTGGGTCCCCAAAGGAGGAGGGGCCATGCCAGGTGCTAGGAGCTGAAATGGGGACAGGTTGTCCAGTTGAGCTGCCCCTTGTATGGGTATGGCACCAGATATGGGTCCCAGCCCTGGTTCCGTGCTGTGGGGAGGAGGTGTCAGATTATAAGGAGTGAATGGCAGAACTTGAAGGAAATCAGGTGGGGTGGAACAACTCTAAGAAGGGGAGGGGTTTGGAGGCTGGGGGCAGGAGGAGCTAGAGGGGGGGAATGTTTGCAGTGAAAGGGTGAAAAGGGTCCCCAAAGAGGGGCCCCATGCCAGCCAGCCAGTCAGAGTGTACACTCCCAAGCCTGCACCAGCCCCAGGGAACTGAACACAGGCGGAGTCCGGGCAAGAGGTTGTCGGAGGGTGGCCTGGGGTATATGGCAGGCCTTATGGGATGTGGGTTGGAAAGTTGGTTGGTTGTGGTTGGTTGTGGACAAGGGTCACTGTGAGGCGGGTTTGTTAGCTGGATGCGCCTTGGGCTTATAGGCTGGGGTGTCCAGCTGTGACCTCAGACCAGGTGCGTGAATCTGGGCGAGATTTGACGACTGTCTGACTTTTTAAATCTCGGTGTCAGCGTGGTCAAAACTTCCTTTACCATCTGAGGAATATCACCCAGTTGGCACCTGGTTCCTCCAGAGGATCTTCCAACGTTGGTCCATGCACTGTTACCAACCGCCTTGACTATTGCAATGCCCTTTACCTGGGGCTACCAGGGGTTGAACTTTGCCATCTGCAGCTAGTACACAATGCAGCAGCCAGGCTGTTGACTGGATCTTCTAGGTCTAGCCATATAATGCCTGTGCTCCGTGGACTGCATTGGCTGCCAGTTTCTGGCAAATCACCTTCAAGGTCAGTTTGCTGACCTATAAAGCCCCACGATCAGGGGCCTACTTACCTGAAAGAGCTCCTCTGTCCCTACTGTCCTCCCACTCTCTCTGATCCACTGACAAGGGATTGCTAGAATTCCCAGGGTCCATTTAAAAACTTCAGGGGCAAGATCATTTAGTTTTATGGCCCCGACCCTGTGGAATTCTCTACCTCATCAGGTGCGAAATTGCCTGACTGTCCAAAGCTTTAAAGGAGCTTTGAAGACATATCTTTTTAGTAGAGCTTTTAATGATTTATGATAGTTTTAATCTTGTTTATTTATTGTTTTATGTTCTGTACAGGCACTTTGGTTACAAGAAAAGCGCCTTATAAAAATAAAGAATGAATGAATGAAAGGTTGCAGGGTGCTTTCAGCTGGCTGGCATAACCAGGGGTAAAGGTTTTGCAGCTATGGCTGCAGTTGTGAGATGAGCAATGAGCAGGGAGGTCAAGGATGCCCAGCCATAGACATTTAGTGTTGTGGGGCACAAGGATCCAATAAGAAATGAGTGGATGTATTACATTAAGCAGAAGGAGATTCAATGGACCAGTTCGATGTCTGGGAGTTGCTTCCAGGGTGCATTCTGGATGTCTGGATGTGATGGCTTACATGTCTTTTGGTAAGTGGTAGGCTGGTCAGTGCAAGACGGTTTCACACTGCTAGATTTTCATGGCAGGTCTACAGGTGATGAAGGCAGTTGGCACCCACAGGTTTCATGCATGGGTTGGCTCCAATCTTACAGCATGTAAGCTAGTTGTTGGGGGGCAACAAAAGGGGTGGCAGTATCCAAAGGAGTCCCTGCAGGCAGAAAGGGGCAGAGGGTAGGGGGACAGGGATACCCCCCACCATGGAGGAAAGACAGAGACTGGAACAAGGTGGGCATTGTGGGGGCATGTTTCATCCAGTTACCCAGGGATACATGGCCAGGCCCAAGGGTCAGAGTACAAAGGAGGGGCCAACATGCTGGAAGCCGGTGGTAGCGGGTGGCAACACAAGGGCATCAGAATGTGTGGCGGAATAAGGGATTCAGGAACATGGGCATCTTAGGTTGGACCAGCTTGAGCCATGGAGTGTGAAGGAACTACTGTTAGCAGGAGAAGGGCACCATTAAGGGAGTGCCGGTGACCTGGCTGATGGGTACCCCATCCGGAGGGGACATAACTGGGGTAAGGTGGAGATCTACATCAAGCTTGCAGCATGTTTTGAGCCATTCCAGGATTAGCCTCAGAGTGGATAACTTCTGCGCAGATCGATCAGGAACATGCATAGGCTGCCTCAATTATCCGGAACCAGTAGGTGGTGATACAGAAAAGGGACAGGGAAGGAAACAGGTATTCTTGAAATTAAATACAGTCATAATGTCATGTAAGTCACAGTTCAAAGGGTGGGCAGCTGCACAGACTTGGGCCGGGCATGGTGACCTGTGGAGCACTCGGCATAAGGGAATGGCTGTTGTGGCTGTAACTATTAGCTCCCAAGCCCAGGTCTCTTCTCCTCTGCACTGCCTGAACCTCCCCTCATTCCTGGAAGTATCTCCTCAGCTTTTATGTCAATTTACTGGTGTTATCTCCTTCCCTACTAAATGGAGATGAAACTTGATGTCATAAGAGCCTGTCTGCGAATCATGTACAGTATATTGTTTCTACTCTACACTTGTGTACCAAATTGTAACTATTGTAAATAACACTTGAGTCTGTACTGTGAATCCTTCTTTACCCCTGTATACTGTCGATAATATATTCTGTCGCTAATGTCTATTTGTGCAACACATGTAACTACTGTAAAAAAAAAAAAATCATTGTTTCTAAATGTCTTTTCTGTAACTAATTCCGGGTCGCCCCTGAAAAAGGGACCTCTGGTCTCAGTGGGTTTACCCGGTTTTCAAAATCTAAATAAAATAAATAAATAAATAAATAAATAAATAAATAAATAAATAAAAAAAAATGGGTCTCCAGCTGGGGCTGGGGAAAGGTACAGGGGAGGGTCTGCAGTTCTGGGGAGGTGGCCCAGCAGCAGGGCATCGAGGGTATGAGGGTGCAGGAGGCAGGTGAGGCCTATCTTGCTGAAGCACCCTAAAGGAATGGTGGGTCTCATCAACAGGTGGCAGAGGCTAACAGAGATGGGGGCAGGGCCCCCAAAAGGGTGTCAGTCCATTCTCAGCTAGGAATACAGATGAATCAGAAGGAGGCAGCAGATGGGTTTACAGGGCCTTTCCACGGAGCAGCGTCTGGTCCCTGACTCCACAAGAAGCCATCTAGGGGTCTTGGTACCAGATGGGAGGTGGGCCAAGATGAAAGAAGCGGGAAGGCAGTAGCGGAATCTGGTGTTGCCAGCAGGCGAAGGCATGGGAAGGAGTTGTGGGGTGCCTGCTGGGCAGAAGGGCCTAGAGCAGCAGGTTGGGGCGAGGTGGGTATGCCAGCAACAGTGTACAAGGTAAGGCAGGACAAGGCCTAATCAGAGAAAGGGTAGGACCAACCCTGCATGGGGCATTCTTACCTAACAAGGCTAAGCAAGGTGATGCTGGATTAGGATGGGCAAGCCAGTCCAGGGCAGGACAACAGTGAACTGATGCCTGCAGGAAGGTGTGGCGGAGAGGACAGCAAGGGCTGGAGGCAAGGCCATGGCCTGACACTGGGAACACCAATGGCTCAAGCCAGGGCTGACTGCAGAGGAGAAGAGATGGGGTTTCTTGGAAACCTGCTAGAAGAGGGTTAGGGACGCACAAGTGGCATGAACAAGGGTAAGAGACTCCATGGTGCAGGGATGAGTCAGGACCATACAAGTTAAGTTGGGGAGTTGATACCAGGTGGGCAACGTGATTTGCAATGTGGCTGAAGCAGGGAACAGAGGTGAATTTGGGTTGGTGCCCACCTGAAGGGTGGCAGACAAGAGACAGCATTCAGGCCTGGAGGGGTGCCTCAGGCAGGCTGGAAGTTGGGGGAATAGGATACTTTTGTCGGAGGAATTTACAGTCAGTGGGGCCTGGCTGTGACTGCAGTATTGTCCACCTTGGGGGGCAATGACCTGGGGGAGTTCCGAGGGGTCCCTTTTGAGGATATGGTATAGGACCTGGAGAAGGAAAAGCACTGGTAGCTGCAGGAGTGATTGGCTGGGTGAGATCACCCAAAGTGGGATGGCAGGAGCAAAGGGGTGAAAGTGAGAGAAGTGGTGAGGAAGCACAAAAAATTGGGAGGTAGTTGCAGGGGACCATCCTTTTAAACCTTCGGGACCTGGAGGAGGAGGTGAAAAGGAAAGATCCTGAGACCCTAGCCCATGAGAGCCCCATCTTCCATCGAAGCTGGAGATGGGTCAGTGGAAAAAGGGTGGGACTGGGGAGAAGGGGCAGGAAAGGGAGGTGGGGTAGACACCAACGGCTGGGGTCAAGAACGGAAAGGGGAGGGAGATAGAGCTAGGTGGCAGATCGCTGTGTCCGTACCTAGCGGGGAAGAAGTCCGGGTAAGGATGGTACCCGGTTACGGTGGAGAGAGGGAGCCAGATCACAGTGTCTGGATCCCAAAGATCAAGCCAGATCACTGTGTCCAGACCTCAAAGAGCAATACCGAAGGAGAAGGACCAGGAGGGAAGAGGAACAGGATTGAAGATGTGTGTGGACTGTTATGTCCATAATGAAGATAAATAAGTGATATGTCTGATTAAATGCTGAGTATTGTGATTACAAAATTATTGGAATGTAATGTTATAAAGTGTACCTTTAAATAAATAATGCCAGCGAGTAATCCAAAGGTCAGTAGTTGTGAAGTTGAATATTTCTGAGGGGATCAGGGACAATATGCACTTAACCATGTTTTAGTGCTGTAACCTCTAGCTTGAAAATCTTGTTTCATTTGAATTGCTTCTTTTCAAAGTTTTCAATACAAGTTCAGGTACGTTTGAAAGATAAATATTGTCCATTTGGAATGATTTGGATTATAGTGTGGGCTGAAAACATCTTGCAATGAATAATGTATTCTAATGTGTAGGTTTATAAGGTGTTTCTAAACAAACTTCTGGATCCTCTGTACCTTGCTCCTTGATGTTTTAAGTAAAAGTAAAGGACTCTATGCGCTAACATGCACCAGGTGCACACAAGAAGCATGTACCTGACATGCACAACTCCATGCCCATGGACAGGCATGTACTGGTCAGCATTCATTTTCACTGACTGCTTGTCAGCTGGCCTGCCCCCCCAGAATGCAGCTGCATAGGGGCAGATTGGGAAACAGGCGGGCATCCAATCAGATGCCCTTCCTAGATTATGCAGTGAATCCCCTGCTGCACATGACCAGGGAATCCTGGGATGGTGTGGTACAATTTCTCTTTTTAAACTACAGGTTAGTGCCTGACCAGCTGCTCCAGGTCTACCCTGTCATCCCAGTCAGCTAGGGCACCAGGATGGAGGATGTTGGCATCCTGCCACAGCTGGTGGCCATCCTTCCATATTTTGCACCCTCCATGCCAGGCACTCCACACCACTTCACAGACTAAAATCTAGAAGACTAAATTTGCACTAAGTAGTAGTAGTAGAAAATGTTGGTTTTTTTGCACTTTCTTTTTATTCCACCTTACTACCCACTCACCCCACTCCTTCAGACTTGATCACCCTGGGGATTCTACCACAGAGTCTGCCCCTAGAGTGTTGGCCTTCCTTCCTCTTACCTTCCTCCTTCTGAAGCACCTGCACACATTGGGGTCTGCCTGGTAGTTAGTCCGGGATTAGGTCAGTCATCATCTTGGGGTAGAGCAGGGTTTTCCGCATTTTCTCCCTCTGGGTCCCGCTACTCCTGCAGGCGTTGGCATGCAGGACTGAAGTCAGGCAGATGATGTGCTGGCGCATCATTGCCAAGTGCCATGTCCTCCCTCCCTGGTTCCGAAGAACCACATGCTCGCCCGGACACCTGTGCTTCCATAACACCGTGCAACGGGTGCTCTAGGCACCCCAGGAACCCAATCCCTGATAGGGGGGCATCCGCTGGGATGCTTGATCCTCCTTCGCCCCTCCAACCCTGATGGCCCGAGTCCATTCTCAAACCTGGTCGCCAGCATGGCACGAGGTGTGGTGCAGCAGCTCAACCTCAGCACCACCGGCTGAGTGAAAATGTCATTTTTATACAGGCATATTTGGTACATTTACAAAATTAGTGCTAAAAATCCCTGTTTACAAGGTGGTCCTGATTCAGGTTTCAGGTAAATGTTCACAAATAATATAGACAATTGAATACAAAGTTACAGGCAAAACATATTTAAAAAATAAAAGTTTTACAAAATATGTAATAAAAACATATGAAGGCTCATTTTACACAAGTGCAGCCTAGTAAGTTTGTAGTATGGATGACCCCAATCCCTGACTACCATGTCCCATATTTTTGAATGGCACAATGGTGTGGTTGTGCAATGAAGAATCTGTTGCACCCCTAATTTTTTGCCACCATACATTGTGACTGTGTATGGGGCCACAGTTCTGTTAGATACAGACAACAGAGAAATACCATTCTGCTTTTATTTTCCATAGAAACTTTTCTTCCTTGGTGGCCGGGGCAGCTAATCAGCTCTGAACCCATCAACCCAAACTGGTGACTACCTCTCAGGGACTTTTTTTACCAATTATTTTACCAGGTGAGACACACTAAGCTGAAAGCTTGTTTGCGATGCAACCTGGGAGTACGAGGAAGTTAAGTGACTTGCTCAGGGTCACACAGTATGCAAGTTGGGGCTGTGGGATTCAAACCCAGGTCTCCAGATTTGCAGCTCAGAGCCTTAAACCACTGCACCATACTGCCTCCTAAGACCTATCTGGTCTTAAGTTCCCCATTGATTCCCCTTATGGTTGGGCTAGAGAGGGGAGGTCTAGCTCACCTCAGTTACTCAGATCCAGATGACTCTGACAGTCCTGGGCGGTCACGCAGGTCTGGGGATGGTGGACAGAGATTTTCAATTTTTTCTTGTCCTATCCCCTGCTGATGTTTTGGATATCACTAATATGCAACAATCCCTGGTAAACTCATATTGACTGTAGTGAGCACTCTCTTCCCTGGGGTCCAACATCTCTCAGCCTTAACAATGAAAATGATGCCTAGACATGGGTGTTCAGCCAGAGGGTTTCAATATGCAAAGTCACCTTATCAAATGCATAAACCTCTAAACAAGATGGAGAATCGTGTGTGCCCTAGTGGGTTCCCCTTGGATCAAGAAAGAGAAGTGGCAGGCAAATAAGAACAGGTGTGCTTAGAGGAAGAATGGTACATGTGGATTGACAAAATGCATTTTCATTCTGCCTCCATTCTTGAGGCCAGAGGAGTCAGTGTAGTTCTTAAGAAAAATTGTTTCCTGACATTAGTTGCAAAGCAGCACTTAAGGCTCTGATATTGTTCCATTTCAAAAGACTGTGGCAGGGTGGTCCCAACAATGGCGAGTTCAGAGGTACAAAATTACAGAAAAGTTCTGCAGGCATAGAGGGCCTGATTCATGAGCCCCCCTGAATGGCACAAGGGGCTTGCACCACAAGAAATGGTGCAATGTGCAGCTTGTGCCAAAGATGACACTAAGAGCAATTCACAAAAGCAGCTTGAATCAAACATATGGGGCTCATGCTGTCCTTAACACCAAATGGCTACAGCAGTGTTAGGGGAGCCTGGCAGACACAGGCTGCTATATGCTGTACCCTACTGTAATTTGGGATTCTCAAACCCTCCAAGGGCTGGTCTAAAGGTACTTAGAAGTGTGTCCTCTGGGACTGTTAGAGACCATGCACTACCCCTGGAACCCTCACTGGGTGGAAGGGAACTTGTGGCATGGTGTCCCCCCAGCCCAATCCCATTTTTAGTAAAACTACTCATATTCATTGTGGTCTAGTGGACTCCTGTCTCTATCACTGATCTCCTCCATTAAGTATGATATATCTATCCCTGGTGGTCTAGTGGACACCCTCCTATTTATGATCTCCCCATTAATTAATATATCTTTCCAGTGGTCTTGTGGACTCCTCACCCTCCACTCAGGCAGGTAGTGCCCCACCACTCTGCCACCCATCCCATGCCCAAGCTATAGACTGGCACAGTCCTCCATTCTCCAACATGGTTGTCTGCAGACTGAGCTGTCAATGAGTTTGTACTGTTACAGTATGCACTCTTTGATTGACAGCTCACTGTCAATCAATGAGCGCATATTGTATACAGTGCATGCTCATTGATGGCTCAGTGGTGGATGGCCATGGTGGATAACAAAGGATGTGTTGGTAGATCGCTCAGAGATGGGACAGCAGGGGAGAAGGGTGGTGGAGCATTGCCTGCCAGGGTGGGGGTACTCCATTAGACCACCAGGGCAAAATATATAAATATTTATGGGGAGATTGGGATAGAGAGGGGTCCACTAGATCACCAGAGAATGATATCTAATACTTTATGGGGAGATCTGGATAGGAAGGGATACACTAGAATCACTAGGACAGACATTGGAATATTTAATGGGAGACATTGGGGGTGGGGGAGGGGCCCACAAGACATAGTCACTGTCCTTGGGAGGAGTTGCTGCCTGACCAAAGATACAGCAAATGTATCTGCCTGACCACCTGGAAGCTTGCAGCAGACCTCGCAGATGTGCTGTCTGTTTGTCTCATCACTACTGCTTCTGCAAGCTACAGGTCCTTGCTACTGGGATCCTACTTGATAGAGAATCAGGTGCAGGGTCCCTGGAACACTGGCAATCCATGAAAGCTGCCTTTGGTGCAGCTTGCACTAACTTTTGTGAATTGGGCTTATAGTATTAAAATGTCCCAGTTGCCCCCTACCTAGTGGCCTTGTAATGCTCCTTAACAGAGCCTTTACCACACCTTGATCATGTGGGGATGTCTGATGACCAGCAATGGGGTGACACTGCAAGGGTTCAGCCACATCAAAAGAAATGGTAAAGAGAAGTGCAAAGTAGGGTCATCCATCAGTGCTGACACAAGATATCGGGGAACAGGACTGATGTAGGCAGCCAATGAGGAAAAATAATGAATTAAAACAAATTAGAGATGCCCCATTTCGTGAAATGTAGTACTCTGCAATAATGGGGCTACACTGAAATATACAAATATTTCCTTAAAGTTTTGTGATCATGTGATCCCTAGACCAAAGTTTAAAGTGCCAAGAGAATCTATAATAATGTCCCTTTCATGCAGTTGTGCAAAGTAAGTATAAAGAACCTAGTGTCATCAGTTTAGAGACCACTAATGATTTTCAGTTGTTGATCAGATTCTTCCCACCAGGGTTTGGAGCAGTTATTGAATATTGTGCCCCAAATATCTCATCCCAAGTTGTAATGCCACCAGATGAATATGTTCCACTTGAGCTACATGCAGTACCACTCTCTCCTTCATAACTCAGAACACTTCATATCTAGCATTTGTTCATAGTGTGTCCAACTAGTATAGACAATTGATTTGGGTTCTTCTTATGGAACAAATGACCAAGGCAAAGTCAACAAACCTAACATGTTATTATGAATTTAGTCCTTTGCTGAAGGCATTCCTGGTGTTCCTGCCTGAGGAAACTTTTGCAACATGCTTATTTGTTAATTGTATACCTTAACTCCCATTCCTTGGAGGTATCACCACACCTTTATTGTGTACATATAAAAGACCTGCTGTAAGTAACTCTACAGCACAGTGCAGCACTGGCAGGAGATTCCTTCCAGGAAACCAATCCATTCAGATCTGCTTTTCTCCAGCACTCAAAGATGGATCTCAGACTGCTAGTACTTCTTGCAGGCCTGCTCAGTGTCTCTTTAGCCATGCCTTTACAGGTAGGAGTAGCCACATTATAGAGTCACATCAACCATTGAGATTCAAATAACAAATGCTGTATGGTATGTCAGGGCAACTTCTACATCCCTTTTCTATTAGGGCACTTATACTGTGGGAAGGCATTGCTCCAGAGTCAATGGACAGATGTCACGCTCAGCCCATGACATGCATTTTCTCTAAATAGAATGCATGTGTATTTTAGACAAACCTGATCTCTTTTATTTTCTTTTAATTCATTGATATCTTCAATTTTGATCTGAAGTAAGATTAATATTCTCCAAAATTTGCATTAAAAGATTATTTGGCATGGCATTTAAGAAAGGACTTAATTAAAACCTGATTAGAAACATAGCATGTGTTAGCAGAGATGAACCCAGAGGTGTGTCCAGTCTGCTCATTAATGCCTTTCAAAGTTTAGTCTAACACATTCTTTGATAAACGTTGTTTATGTATAACAGCCCAACTTAGAGTTTGTAGCTCCTCCATTATACCACAATTTATGATTAAAGCTGCTGTCATTCAAATTACCTATCAAGATGTTTGTGGATCAGAGTTTTCATTGCACTGTACTGCTATTGGAAAGCCATCCTCTGTGGTGCAAATCTGCTGCTGTGTATCATGATTCCTTGTGGCAGCACAATGCAGTGGGCACAAAGCACTCAAATATTCATCACCATTAAATGAGCCCAAGGCATGTGCCCTTTGTTTTTGGTAGGGCACGGGGTCCACATCATTTTGCAGCTGGGATGAACTGAAAAATAGGGAGGTCAAGTGACTTGACCAGGTGTCCCAGTAAGCCAGTGTCAGTGGTGGAATTCAAACCTAGAGACCCCTGGTACACAGTTCAGTGCCTCATACCAGAAGACCACAATGTTTTGAATAATACCATGGTAAATATAGACTCTGTATGGCAAACTAATGTCCAGTCCCAGACTTTTCTTTATATGTATTATGAATACTCAGAATGTAACAAACAAAGGGAAATAACATAAACTGTGTTTCAATTGCAGGATCCAAAGGAAGACAAGAGAGATAAAAGTAAGTGTATTTCAATAGAGTATAAATACAGTTGTTATACAGTATTCATACTATCAATTTCAGTACAGAAACAAGCATTTGTCAATGCCAAATGTTGTCGCGCTGGCATTGGCAGTGGGAGTGGCGTAGCTAGAGACGCATAGTGCTGTGATTTTGTGAATGTGTCTCAAAAAGTGATTTTGCACAGTGAGCACACCATTGTGCACCACAGCTGCTGAAACACATTTTTGGCAGGCTATGAAAAATGGCAGCTGGATTGTTGATAAGGAGATGTGCAAAAATGCAGTGGTGAAAATGTGGCATGAAAATATTGCAGATTGATGAAGTTACAAGGGTGCGTGGAAACTGCGCAATGCACACTTGCAACACAGTCATTGTATGGAGTTGCAGCATGAAATGTTCATCATAGGCATTTTAGGACCTCTGCTCAAGAATAGTGTCACCGTCATTTCCTCAAACTGTCCCAAAACTGATTTTGCACAGCGGCCATGCAATTCTGTGCCAGACCTGCAAAACACAATTCAGGCAGCTGGAGTGTCCATAAGGAGGTATGGAAAATGCCAATGATGAACAGCTGGGTGAAAGTATACAAATTCAGAAAGTCATGAGCATCCATGCAAACTGTGCAATGCAGCTCATAAAACACTCATTTATTGACTTCCGTTTCCCAAATTTTCAACATAGGCATTTAGGGCATCTGTTAATGAACAGTGTCACTGTCATTTTCATCAGTGTGTCAAACACAGACTTTCCACAGCGACTCACGCTTATTCTGAATCGAACTGTGAAAAACAGATTTTGGTCAGGATGTAAAAATGGCAGCTGTACTGTTCATTAGGAGGTGCAGAACAATGGCACTGTAGAAAATCTGGAGTGAGAATATTATAAGTTTGCGAATCTAACAGCACAAAGGTGTAAACTGCACAATGCACGCTTGTAACATAGTCATTTTATGAGCATTGTCATCAATTTCAACACAGGCATTTTAGGACCTCTGCTCATGAACAGTATCACTGTCATTTTTGTAATGTGTCCCAAACATTGATTTCGCACAGCGACCACGCTATTCTGCACCGAAGTGCGAAAACACATTTCGGCAAGGATGTGAAAATGACAGCTGTACAGTTCACAAGAAGGTGTGGTAAAATGCCAATATTGAGAATGTGGTGTGAAAAATATTGCAAATGCCTAACTTATGAGCGTGAATTGCACAGTTGCTTACACGCTCACAAAACAGTGTTTATGGAGTATTGTCATCAAATCATTCAACACAGGCATTTTAGCTTAATTATGCTATTCTGTGCCAGAAGGCGAAAACATCGCTTCAGGAAGGATGTGAAAACAGCTGTACTGTTCACAAGAAGGTGTGGTAAAATGCCAATGTTGAGAATCTGGCATGAAAATAGTGTGAACACGCTAACTTACAAGCAGTGTTGCACAGTTGCTACGCTAAGGGCCAGAAAACAGTCATTTTTGATCTTTTCCCATCAAACTTGCAACATAGGCTTATTTAGAGCCCTCCTCATGAACAGTGGTACTGTCATTTCATTACTCAGTCCAAAAGGTGATTCAGCACAGTGACTGCAAAATTACCTTTCAGGACCGAATTACACCATGACAGTGCAAGAATTCATGAGACAAGGTCCCAAATACCCCATGTTGAAAATTTGGAGCCAAAATTCCCAAAAATGCCTGAGATATGCATTAAAGTTGAAAAAACCTATTCATTCCTTTATACAGCTTACCAGCATTTCCTCAGTTCACAGTCGGCTTTGAAGAGTGCATGTTCCGAGTCCACAGAAGATCGTCGTGCCAGACTCGGAGGTAAGTATGGAGTAGGGGGTGGGGGAGGCAGGGTCAGAGTGGGTGGGTGCAGGTGGGAGAGGGGGCATCACGACTACGAGGGACCGTTGCTTTTACAGGTAAAAAACAGAAAAACATTGCGGGACAGTTTTCCTTTGCAGGGCATTTGGCATGCTGGGGTGGGCTTCCAGCCTGCCACCTAACTGTTTTGGGGTGTCAGTAGCCGATGGGGACTGGGCGCCTCGTCAAAGCTCACAACATGGGGAGGAGGAAGTAATGCCAACAGGGAGGGCTCTCACGGGCACAAAGACAGCGGGGGTTAACCGACAGGGAGATTGGGCACCCTGAAGATGGCAGATGTTAGGCGGATGCCCGCTTGCCAACCATGCACATAATGGCAGCGAGCACGGCAAGAAAAGGACTGCTGCATCTGACGAGCTTTGCTCGGATTGCAGTGGACCTTTTCTTAGATGTGCTCACCCCACTATGTATGCATGCATGGTGTGGCGCCGGCATGCAGGCTGATTGGGCAATGTGGGACGCACCTACTGGTGTGTGCCCTGCATTTGCTGAACAGCGACCGCACCTCCAAATCCCTACTGCTGCAAGATGTTGGCTGTGCACATGCGCCAACATAAAAAATAGGGATGGGAGGACTGTCTTTTCTGAAGTGAGGCCCTCCCTAATGTGAAACTGTATCAAAGACCAGAGAAGCTGGAACCCTAGAGAATAGGGTATGAGTTCTGGAGTCCTTTATTCTTGGTAAAGGAAATACAGTTATTTAGGGAATGGAACAATTAAGCTATGAGGAATGTTTATAGAGACTAGGTTGGGTTTCTTGGAAACAAATAAGCCTAAGAGGAGATACAGTATCATTTCAGCTTTTTGAAATTGTTACCAGCTTTTTAAAGGGGTAGAGTTAGGTGTAATGTGAGGACACATTTTTCACCCAGTGAGTAAACATGCGAAACAAGATCTTTTTGGAATCAGTACAAACTTGAATATAACGGAGTCTTCTAAACACATGTTGATTCAGTCCTTGATGGAGAATATAATTAATGGGGTGCAGCATTTAATTCAGTTGGGAAAGGAAGACTCCTAGAAGTATCCCTATTTCAGTTGGGAAAGGAAGATTCCTGGAAGTTTTCATTGATACATGATATTGATGATATTGCATGCTGCATGTGTCTTCTGGAAACAAAGGAGATACAGAATTGCTCTTTTCTTTTAAATGTTACTACTTTGCTATTCAATAAAATATAGGGGCCCAGATATTCAAACTGCCCCAGGCTGTGGCACAAGCTTAGGCGCAGCACAACTTGGCTGTGCAGGGGTGTGGACTGGGCGATATTCAATGGAGCTGTGCCATGGCACAGCATCATTGAATATTGCACAGTGGCCACCCACAGTGTGCATGGTGCAGTGGCACTGCACCAGCGCAAGTGGTCAGAGTGGAGCAGTGGGATGAGCTAGCGCAAGTTCCATTGCACTATGCACAGCAACCGCGATATTCAAAACTTGACATGCAAATGGGTCCATAATGTATGCAAGGTGCAAATAGGGCCATTAGCATGTCATTATGGCCCCATTTGCATGCAGGCGCACTGATCCTCGACGACTTGTACCTGGTGCCCTGCCAGGCAGCAGCCATCAGGGATCGATGCCCCTGCAGCTGACAATGTGCTCCAGGCCGATCACGGGCTGAAGTAAAGTATAGTACACTCCAATATCCCTGGTGGTCCAGTGGACCCCTATCAGCCGATCGCGGGCATTAGTACTAAATAAATAAAAATACCTCCAAACTCCCTGGTGGTCAGTGGACCGCTGTGTGTCGATTGTGGGCATTAGTAATAAATAAGTAAAATAGCCCCAAAACTCTCTGGTGGTCCAGTGGACGCTGTCTGCCAATCATGGGCATTTGTAATAGAAAATAAAAATATGTCCAGTATCCCTGGTGGTCTAGTGGTACCCCCCATCCCACCCGCCCATTAGGCCCACTGTCTCACTTCCCCCAGTCAGCCGGTGGGTGGCAGCACCAACCGCCTGCCTCCCGCCGCCCTGACTGACACCGTCAGTAAGGCTGTATGCCCGTTGGTCCTAGCGTGAGCCAATGAGCATGCAGCCCATACCACTACTAAACTTTCGAGATATGTGAATGGGATCCATTCACATATCTGGAATATGCGGTATGGGCTACATGCCCATTGGCTCACGTATGAACAATGGGCTTACAGCCGACAATGTCAGTCGGTTGGCGGCAGGGCGCAGTTGGCTGGGTGCTGCCGCCCGCCGTGACTGGGCGGCCCAGTGGAGATCAGTGGGCAGGTGGGAGGGTACCACAAAATCACCAGGGATATTGGACATATTTTTATTTTTATTACAAATGCCCACTATCAGGCAAACAGTGGTCCACTGTACCACCAGGGAGTTGGGCTATTTTATTTATTTATACTAATGCCTGCATCTGGCACACATATGGTCCACTGGACCACCAGGGATATTTGACAGAATTCTGCATTTTTTTACAAATGCCTGTGATCGGGCATGGGGGGGGGGCCCCACCAGATGCAGCCGGAGCTTGGGTGGCCACCCACGGTGGCAGCTGCCATTTTGTGACCTGCAATGTGGCAGCTCATCTGTGGGTGGCCATCTGTTGTTCCTTTTTGGGGATCAACTTTGTGCTGGCACAGGTAGGGGTTGCGCATGCATGGCTCTGCACATCCCGGGCTGAATATTGGGCTGTGCAGGGTATACATAGGCACGCCCCCTACCTGCACCTGCATACATTACTGGTGCACTCTGGTGCATCAGGATTTAAGAGCGCACTTTTCCTTTTGAATATAGCACCAGAGGTAACAGTGGGTTGCAAGATGGCGTAACACTGTTGCGCCATGCACAACCCTTTTGAATATCTGGGCCAGTATCTTTATATTCAAATGTAGAAACTTAAAACATGCCAGCACCTTGCATTTATTGCACATGTACTGTAATTACACCCACAGTGTCACTACATGTGCTATTACCATATTAAACCACTGCTTCAATAGCACCTGGAAATAAGCTCCAGTTTAATGTTCCAATCCTGGTCAAGAGCCCCTGCAACCCCCTCCCATAATTTATAATAATCAACTCTTGGTCAGAGCTGGTTCAGGGAAGGTGGCAGGACCCCGGGAAGCCATGCCAGGGTCCCAAGCAGACTTTACAGTGATCTGTTGATGTTGTCATTGTCAACAACATCGCTAAAAAGGTGTTGCTGAAGTTTCGGCATATGCTGGTGACCAAATGTTAGATAGATAGATAGATACATAGTAGCTGAATCAGTCAATACATTTTCTAGCTAGTCTGTCTTTCTGTCTTTATTCTGAATTAACCCTAGAGTCCAATTGCCCTAGCAATCTTTTGTTTCTGCATTATAATTTTGCCCTGCCCACTGTACCCTCCACTAGACCCCGGTGTACTGAAACTAGAGATGCTTGAATTTTTTTCTTCCACCCGGAAGTCATCTGAGAATCTGCCCCTTCCCCATCAAGGTCCCACAATTTGGAGGCAAGCTACTCTGTTTTATTTTATTTTGGAGAACCAATGAACAGTGCTTATTTCCATCAGCATCCATTACTTAACTTAAATGTTACAGTACAAGTGATTAATAAACCATTTTAAAAATAGCCAACAGTTTACAACAGTGATATAAATCATTAAATAGCACGTTTATATACAATTCATACACTATTGTAATTAAAGGTAGGAAGTGTTTACAAGATGGGATTAATGGACTTTAGATATAGTTCCTCCTATGATAGGTAGGGGCATATCAGAAATCAAAGGAAGCCCGGCACATGGCAGCAGAAACAAGATGAAGCAAACATGGGTTTGGCAGGATCATAATATTTGTAATAAATATTAAGGCAGAACCCTTATAGTATAGCAGCAGACTTGCCACTAAAGATGGAAACTCTTTCAGAGCCATGCTGAGATAGTTTGTGGGTGAATAGAGATGGGAATCTGATTTGAGAACAACAGGTTTACAATGATGATTACTGTATTATATTTAAAGAGACTTGTGTTCGTCTAATATGTTTGATGATGTTTTCTTTCAGTGGTGAATCTAATGACAGTGGAAGGTGACCAGGAAGATGTTTTCACTGTGATACTAAAAGCCAGTAAAGGTACAAATGTTATAAAATAAAAAGGATAAAACAATCAGACATCTAATTGGTCTGAAATGATTACATAACCATTTGATATTCTAGTACAGAGGCACTATTCCACACTTTATGTTCTGAACTTCATTTCTCCTTATGAAATCTAAAAAAAAAAACAGGATACCCATTTTAAAATCCCAGTTAGGCACTTCAAAGTGTGCATGATTGGTTGACAATAACACTTATGGGGTGCATCATGAACTTGGCTTTGCCTCATGTCTCATTTCCTGGGACATGACTCTTTTTGACAACACTGCACACCATCTTATATGCCATTGTCTACTTAATGAGCTTTTGCATTTACTATGTGTTTTTGGCACTACCAACTAAGCGATAATGTCAATGTTTCTTGTGATAACTTCTTCTTCCTTCACTCAGCCTTCTAACCCTGTGCTGATGCCTTTGTAGAAATCAGACCACTGACATTTAGGTGAAGGTAGATATGGAACTCACATGCTTTGTGCCATTATCCATTTATTCATTTGACTAATTCCCAAAGAATATTTTAAAAGGATCCAGAGAAAAGTGATTTATTGATGAAGTGGCTACCATAATTAACATTTAAAAATTTATTACAAAATCTGGGCACTAATTGTAATCCATAAACAATATACTTGTCATAACATTTAATGAACACATGGGAAAACATGCAACACTCAATTAAATTTTACAGAGATTTACTTCATGTTTTCATATTGTTCAAAAGAAAAATCTCTGTTTTCTTAAACTAGTGACAAAACCACTGCAGTGCCTACCTTGCTCTGCTGCCCATAGCATGAGTAGCCCACTAGCTTTCAGGATATCGGCTCATATTATTTGGAAAATGCTGTGTTTAAATGCCTAATGTGTGAAATAAATAATGATTTACAACACAGGGTATTTTTTCCTCCAAATAAATTATGGTTTCCGAATATTCTGATATTGAGGTCAATTATGGTTTATATGAAACAGCATCTGGTGCTTTTGATGGGGAATGCAAGCCTATATGCTTTGTATGTTGGCAGAAGACTATGGTGCACAGGGATATGCATGCCACACAATTGAGCCTTTCAATTTGAGCAACTCAATTTGACTGCTGCTAGGAATACCAACTGTTGCAAAACACTAATGAACAGTATATAGTGAGAGTAGCAGTGAGCTAGGCTAGCTGAAGCAACATATAGGGGTATGGTTTGGCAAGCCTTGCCAAATTGGCTGTTTGGTGTAGTGGTTAGAGACACTACCACTAAAACTCATGCACCTGGGTTCTGGTCCAGAATACTGCAGGAATAATTTTGTTTTGTCTTTGTGTTGCTTTTTTCCCCTGTGTCAACATAGCCCCCCTTCCCCTGAGTTGATTATAATAGGTTTGGGAGGCACAGAGCTTGATAACTGGTTTTATTTACTTGGAGGTATTGAGCATCCGTCACAGTTTGTGGTGGTCAATGTAGTTTTGCTTGCCCCTTTTGACTTTGGGTGCTAACTTGTTTGTTCTTCTTGTTTGGTGACATGTAAACATTGCCCTTATCACATAAAACCAAAGAATATAAATGCTTTTAACAGTTGGTTATTTGTTTGAATCTAGTTTTCTTTGTAGTGGCCTAAAGTCACCATCATCTCATCTATTACATTTTTTAGATAAGTTCTGAAAACTGTCCTAGTCTTTGTAGGCAACACAAACAATGATGCTATGCTCAGTAATAAAAAGTATCCACATACATTAACAAAACTGAGTGAAATATCAAGATACACCTATGGTACTTCTTCTGTCCCCATTATAAAAAAGTCACTGCAAGCCCTGTTTTTTTGTCTGTATGAAATTTTTCTGCTTCTAGATCACAAACATTTTTATTCCTTTCACATTTTCACTTTAACTAACATAGGGCTAAGCTTTCCAAGGATGATGCAGGGCTTAGAAGTTGACTGCAGATAAGGACTGCAAGGCCCATCCAGTCTACTGATTTGTTTTACCTTATGGGTGTGCCATAGGCCTGTACTCTGTCGATGGCCTATATATTCATACTCATTTTTATTGCTCCTTTATGTCCATCCCATACTTGTTTGTAGCCCTGCACTGTATTTGTGTCTACCACTTCTTGAGGTAGGCTGTTCCATGCATCCACCACCCTTTCTGTGAAAAAGAACTTCCTCACATTCCCCCTTAAATGGTCTCCCTCTAATCTCATGCTGTGTCCTCTTGTCCTGCTATTTTTCTTATATTGAAACATGTTAGACTATTTCACTTTAATGCCCTTAAAATGTTTGAATTTTTTGATGACATCACCTATCTCCCTCCTTTGCTCTAGGGTATACATACTGAGCTCCATTAATCTGTCCTCATATGTTTTCTGATGCAGTCTCTGCACCATTTTGGTTGCCCTTCTCTGGACTGCCTCCATTTTGTTAATCTCCTTGTGCAGGTGCAGCCTCCAGTACTGCATGTAGTACTCCAGATGGGTCTAACCAGTGTCTTGTAAAGAGGGATTATCCTCCCTCTTACACACTTACGATACCCTACTAATACACCCCAACATCCCTCTAGCCATACCTACTGCTTTAGTGGTCTGCTTGGATGATTTCAAGTCATCTGTGATGATGATGCCCAAGTCCCTTTCTTCCCTTAGATTGCCAGAAACTCCTTCCCAACCTATAGGTGACTTCAGGGTTTTCTTCCCTATGTGTATGATCTTGCACTTCTTGTGTTAAACCCCAGTTGCCACTCTACCCACTGTTTTGTCAGTTTATCCAGATCTCTTCTCATTCTGCCCACCCATTTCGATCATCTACTTTGTTGCAGATCTTGGTGTCATCTGCAAACAGACAAACCTCACCCTCCAGTCCATCTGCAATGTCATGATGAAGTTATTGAAGAGGACTGGCCTCAGGACTGATCCCTGATGTACCCAACTTATAACTTGCATCTCTTCTGACTGTATACCATTTACCACCACTCTCTGTTTTCTGTCCACCAACCAGTTTGCCACCCAATTGACCAACTTCTGAACCACCCCAAGCCTACCCAGCTTATTAATCAATCTTCTATATGGAACTATATCAAAAGCTTTGTTGAAGTCAAGGTAGGCATCATCAACTGCTCCTCTTTGGTCCACCACTCTGGTTGCCCAGTGAAAGAAATCTATGAGATTAGTTTGACAGGAGCTTCCT
Source organism: Neoceratodus forsteri (assembly GCA_016271365.2). Taxonomy (NCBI): domain Eukaryota; kingdom Metazoa; phylum Chordata; order Ceratodontiformes; family Ceratodontidae; genus Neoceratodus; species Neoceratodus forsteri. Next base: position 1,047,248,770 of record CM028133.1, on the reverse strand, counting down.
GTTGTAAACCCATGCTGTCTTGGATCCCATTCTCCTATGGATTCCAGGTGTTGCTCTATCCTTTCCCTAAGGGTGCCTCTATAATCCTGCCCACTACTAGATAATACTGACTGGTCTGTAGTTCCCTGCATCTTCCCTGTTACCACTCTTGTGGAGCAGAATCACACCTAACCCTTCCCCAGTTATTTGGGATGTCTCCTGTGTTTAGTAACTCACTAAACAGTTCCATACGGCTCTGCTAGTTCCAACCTTAGCTCCTTTAGTACCCTGGGATGTATGCTGTTAGGTTCCATTGCCTTGTCCGAGCTTAGTGACCTCTTGTAGGACCCTTTCTGTTGTGAGGGACTAGTGCATATCTCCTCCCCTGTGTCCATGGTGCTGAGCTGGGCTCTGCCCTACCTTCTCCTCAGTAAATACTGAGCAGAAGTATCTATTTAAGATAGATGCTTTCCTTTAGTCTTCCTCCTCACACTCCCCTTGTCCCTTTGATTTTAGCAGTACCCTCTAGACTTTTCCTTTCACTATGTATCCATAGGAAGTCTTGTCACCTTCTTTTATTGTTTGTGCTAGTGTCTCCTTACTTTGGGCCTTTGCCTGACTTACTGCCTTTCCTGTTTCTATTAGAGAGGTTTGGTAAGCCTCCCTATATTTGTCCCTCTGCATTACCTTATATTTCCTGAAGGCCAGACTTCAAAGTGGTTTCCTCCATCTTTTGCTCTTGCTTTTCTCTCTAATACAATGGGATGTTGCTTCAAGTACTGCATCCTCAATACTTGCCCACTTTGCCTGTATCCAATCACCTGTATTTCTTCTTGTCAGGGCTAACTTAGTTCTGTTTGCCATCTTATCAAAGTCAGCTCCTCTGAAGTCCCATACTTTGCCTTGGAATGGGATGATTTAGTTCTAGTATCAAAATTGAACGATACCATGTGATGGTCACTGGCCCAGGTGACCATCTACTTGGAGATCTGTGATCCTTTCCCTGTTAGTCAGTACTAGATCTAGGATAGCCCTGTCTGTTGTGGGTTGTTCTACCAGTTGTTTGAGGCCCTCCCCCTGCAGGGAATCCACCATGTGTCTAGTTCTGGCAGATTTTCCTGCTGGTATTGACTAATCTATATCTGGCATGTTGAAGTCTCCCATTATCAGAACCTCCCTTTTAGCTGTCATGTTTTGTACATCTTCTAACAGTAATGTGTCTATGTCCTCTCCCTGGTCTGGAGGCCTGTAGACAACCCCAGCTCAAATGGCTGTACCAGTTCCTGTTTCCAGGGTACCACAGTTCTTCAAGCAGTGTGTTGTGTGGCACATGGACAGCTGGTTCTGATTTCAATATGATATTTTTCTGCAATATAAAATATGTAAGGGAGTGTCTGTCAGGAGAAAATGATGACTTGCTGAAATTGACACATCAAAACCTCCCAGGGATAAGTTCAAAGGACAGGAGGTAGCTTAAACTGCAGATATCTGAAATGCAATTACATTGTTAAGTTTACTTTGAAGCTCAGGAAATAAAATATCCATTCATGACGTCTTCAGGGGAATCCTTTGATTTGCACTAGGTGTCGTAAAGGAAGGAGAATATGCATGTGCTGGGGTGTCTCCCAAGATATCCAGTGATTACATCAAAGAGACTTTGATGTCTCTGTGAAGCAGGTCCCAGAATAAATGGGGAAGTCCAATATGCATTTGTTTGGACCATCGTCCCAGGAAGCCAGGAATTACATCAAAGAGCCTTTGATGTCTGTGTAAAGCAGATCACAGACCGGTTTTGGCAAGTCACATGAAGAGAGGAGATTCATTTAGGTCACCAATTATTTTTTTAAATATCTTAGTAGGACATCCTGTGTTATAAAATATACATTTTAATACACCAAGGTGGAGTTAGGTGACCTCAGAGAGAAGGCCGGCTCAAGTCTGCTTTTAAATATACTGAGCAGACCTTACACAGAGACATTTTTTTCTGACTAAGAGGAACAACAAAGCACTGAAAGATTAGGAAGTAAGGAGACCTTAGATAAGACCAGTCTGAGTGTATGTGTTCTAGGAATTTGCACTTTTAAACCTGTTTTGTTTTTAAGACTGTTGTGTTGGGATATTGTGTTCTGTATTTACTGTTTTCCTATATTTTATCTATTTTAAAGTAAAGATATATTTTAAAAACAGAAACTGCCTGGTGTGCCTTGAAACTTCTTTTATATAAGTGAAACTTAGATGGTTATAGTTGACACTGTGCATGAGCTTATTGTGGTACCAAACTGGGAAACAGATAAGAGTTCTCTAGGTCTTGCATAAAGTTCTAAGGGTTCATTTTGTAATACCTGGTTAGGTGCCCATAGGCAAAGATATCTGGCCCCCCGAAGACAGAATTTTCTGAGCCTGACAATTGGGTACACTAACAAGAGGTTATCAGTTTGAATCCCTCCAGAACCTGGGACAAAGGTGACTCGAACCCACAAAACAGACAAGAGGGTTACCTTGTTCTGTTAACTGTTCAAACTTCTACAGTCAAGAGGTTGGCACTTTGGAACTAGAGGGCTGACCTGCTGAGTCAGTTTGTGAGGTGCTGAACCTGTTTTTTTTTTACAGTTGCACCAAATACCTGTGCCACAGCTGCACCAGATTTTCAAGTTTCGGGTGCAGTGCTGACAATTTCTCACTTTATGGCAGCTTGCACCAAATATTTGGCATAAAGCCCTGTATAAAGGGTCTCCTGAATGCCACAAGCTAGACAAGGAAAAAGCTGGTCTCACTTGCGTCACTCAATGCTGGGATAGAAAATCACTATTGGCTGAGGATATGCTGCAAACCCTGTGCGCCATATGATCAGCACACCAGGGCATGTGGCATTCTCAGTTCTTGAAAATATGGCCCAGCTGACACATCGAATTGTACTGGTTTTCATTCTGTTCATAACTTTTGTCTGATATTGTACAGAGCTTAGAGATGTTTTCATATTTTGTGCTTCACAAATGATAAATTGTTAGATTGAATGATCGAATGATATTTGAGTTAAATTTTAAATTCATCAGAATACATTTTCAATCAAATTTTTCACTGCAGGCAGCACCCAAACTCTTATTTGACTGTTGATCACAGTTCTCATGTCACTTACACACAGAAACATAATCAACATTACTTAATGAGCAAAGCTGAACATGAACTTTAATAACAAACTTCACTAAAAAGCATACCAGAGTTTACTATGATGCTGTGTTGTAATCCTTTTAAAGTCTAATCTGAACATCGTTATTGAATTTTTTTAAAAGTCACTTGTGTAAGTTAATCTAGCAATTATGTCAAAATGTGAGCAATGTCAATTGCTTTTGTCTTACTACTGAGATTCTAACAATGAAAAAAGGCAACTACAGAAGAATTAGATCTCTAGCATCTGCTGTGGTGTATTGCGTCATAGGAGGAACGATAAGGGATTTGGTTTATAGCCACTTCCATGTTACTGTAACTGCATCCCAAACTGCATTACAATCTGTGAAATGGAGAAGAGACTGTTGCTGTTGTTGAGTTGCACAGGGAGAAGCAAACAACACAGAGATAGATTAGCAAGAGATTAAAGGAAGGTAGTTTGGCCTAGTAGCTATAATGCTGAGCCATGAACAAGTAGACCAAGATCTCAATCCTTTACCACCTCTAAATCACCCTGTGACCCTGAACAAATCACTTACCCTCCCTGTACATATCTTTTTCTAATCTCTGTTTCCAAGAGATACCTGTGCTCCTTGTATCTCCTTGTGCACCACACCTGGCAGCAACACCCCTGTCTACTGGTATATAAAACTCTTTGGGACATAGTTTGAATGAAAGTTGCAGTATAAAGCTAATGTCCCCTAATTTCAGTACAGAGAGTTTAAGCATGGGGGGGAGGTTAACTGATTTTCCCAAGGTCACGGAGGGGCCGATCCATGAACACGTGCCAGGTATGTGTGCTGTGCACGTTCCTAGCCAGCATAGCTACATGCCACAGACAGGCACAGGGTGTGCAGCATGCACAACTCAGTATACTCCCAGGGTGCCTGTCCATAGCCCCCCCATTGCATAACTGTGTGGGGGGTAGGTTGTAGGATACAGGCAGGCACCCAATCTGATGCCCATCCTGGGTCCCAAAGTGGACCTTCTGCTGCACATAAGCATGAAATCCTGGGATGACGTGGGACTCTTTCAGTTGCAAACTATGGGTAAGTGTCAGAATGGCTGCCTCTGTCAACCTGGTGGGCTGGCACAGCAGGGTAGAGCATGTTCCCATACCGCCACAGCTGATGAGTGTCCTTCGAGGTGTTTGTAAACATTATGGCAGGTCTCCTCTACTATTTATCCTGCTCCCTATGCCTGGCACTCTTTCAGTGAATGGCATGGAGGTGGGCAAACCCCTGACAAGCTCCCAGACCAAACATTTTACATAGCTGCAAGACTGACAGAGGGATTGTGTGCAAAGGGACTTACACCCTTACTGTGAATGCTGCTGGGAGTCCACTAGACATCCACTGTGTGGCATTCTTTTGTAGGGTTACCTACATTAATAAGAAATGTGGTGTGTAGGCAATCCTATGTTTCATGCATAAGGGCTAACATGAGAAGCCTAAGAGCCAAGTGTGAGTAAGTGATAGCTTTGCATGTTTCATACCAGGGTTTCCTGGTGCACTCTAGTTCTACAGTAATAACTCTGAATTTTGTGGCTGTTTCAGCTGCGGGTATTGAAAAGGTTTTGCACCAGGAGACATTGTGCTAAACACAGAACGAGCAAGCCAGTGTGCAGCAGATGGGTCATGTGCCAGCCAAAATCGGCCGATGGACTGGTTCGCATCCCATATGTCACCCCTGATAATTTCAGTAAGTTTGTGTATTTGTTTCATTCAGGCTGTCCTTGTGTTCTGTTATTGAAGCTTTTTTTTTTCTTTTGGTTCTCCAACTTTGTAATGTTGTTCAGTACTAAGGTTGGCACAGTCATAAAGGGGAATAGTCCGCACTAAAGGCTCCACACCCTAAGGGTGGGGCTGGTCTCAATTTGCAATCTGTATGCAAAACATTTTCAAACTTACGGTTTACTGTAGTATAGTAGATTGTATCTGACTTATTTTGCTTACTTTCAGGCTGACATTTTCTGTAAATACAAATCCCAGAATCCCTATATATGATATTAAAGCAGGACTGTAGTAGTGGGGATTCAATAACCTGAAAGAACATGGAAGAATTTATGTAAGCACTGATCTTTGTTTCCTGGTCCCACTGTCCTACTGGGGCTAAGCAGAGTCACAGAGGACTGTACTTAGCCACCAGAGAACATCAGCATCGGCAAAGTGAACATTGGCACCATCCCCACACTTGGATCTGGGGTGCTTAGTGATGACTGTTCCTCATTAAATTAATTTCCAAATTCTGTTTTGTGGTTATCCTTATTTTTGAGAATTAAGATACATTATCTATATGTTACTAGTATTGTATCTGTATCTGTGTATCTGTGTTACTGATTAGAACTCAGCAGTTGAAATATGCTTAAATTGATTGGTTTGTGTTTTCCTCTTTTCCTAGCAGATAACAATAATGCTATCTTGGTGGATGCTTTGCAGGACTATACCACACTGACCTGCATTCGCTTTATAAATCGCACGACTGAAAAAGACTACTTGAACATTCTGACTGGAGAAGGGTAATTATTTAAGACAAAGCCCTTGCAGCCATTGTTTAATAAATACTGATACAGGCAGCATCCGTTTGCTTTGCAAAATCTCCATTTTGTTTGTGATGAGCTACTGGAACCCTGGGATTTCCCATCAGGTTGCCAGCAGGCATATCAGTTGGACACATGGTCCCTGTCAGGTGATGACTGGCACCAACAGAACCATTAGTACAAGAACTGGTTGGAATTCACATGAGTTGGTAATTCCACTTCAAAAATGTTTTTGGGAATTTCTTTTTTAACTGCGCTGAAGGGCAAAAAGCTTTTCTAGGTAATCCAAGAAATATATTGGGCAATCCGCAGAATATTTTTCAATGGTTTGTGGAAAATGAAATATGCGGTTTACGCAAACTGCGGAATATCATTACACAGTTAACATTCCACTTTCAGAATTCGACTTCTGACAGAATTAACATACTAACATACTAACATACTATTTGCCAGCAGATTAGGCCTTATGGTCTATCAAGTCTGCTCGAACCTAGATCCTTAGTTGGGTGCCGAGACCCTCCCATCCCTTGTGCTCCAGAAACCCCTATCATCCATCCCCACCCCCCTGGACAGGCTATCATCTGATACATCCACTTTCTGTGTCTGTCCCACCCTCCTTAAAGTTTCCACTGTGGATCTCTGAACCAGCTCACCAGGCAGAGCATTCCAAGGGTCCACCACCCTCTCAGTGAAAACCTCCTCCTTTTCCCCTCACCCTTCCACCTTCCAACTTCAAACCATGCCCTCTGGTGATGCCTCCCTGCTTTAGTCTAAAGATCCCCTCCATGTTTACCCTATTTATTCCCTTGAGGTACTTGAAGACCTCAATCATGTCCCCCCTGTCTCTCCTCTCCTCCAATGAAAACAGGCAGAGCTCCTCAAGTCTGTCCTCGTAAGTCAAATCCCCTAGCCCTTGCATCATCTTTGTTGCCCTCCTCTGTACCCTCTCCAGGAGCTGTATGTCCCTCTTCAAGTGTGGTCTCCAGTACTGTACACAGTACTCAAGGTGTGGTCTAACCAGTCCATTGTACAGCGGCAGAATCACTTCCTTGCTCCTAGAGGTGATCCCTTATGCGTGCATCCCAACATCCTGTTTGCCTTGCTAGCTGCTCTCCTGCACTGCTCAGTGTTATTCATACATGTATCCACCATGACCCCTAGGTCTTTTTCCCTGTTGAGGCTTCCAGCACCTCCTCCCAGGGTGTACCTGTGTTTAGAGTTTCTGACCAAGATGCAACACCTTGCACTTGGTGATATTGAAATTTAATTTCCATGTGTGAGCCCAGCTTCCAGGGTGTGTCCAGGTCTCTTGCAGGGCCAACCTCCCTCTTCTCCCTCAACTACTGCTCCCATCTTGGAGTCATCGCTAAGAGACTCATTTCCACACCCTATACCATCCCTGATGTCTGATATGTATGCATTAAACAGGATTGGACCCAGGACCGAGCCCTGTGGTACCCCACTACCAACCTCTGTAGGGTTCAGAGCTCCCCACAGACCACTACTCTCTGAGTGCATCCAGCTATCCAGTTTTCAATCCATCTGACCATCAAAGGATGAAGTTGAGGGAGGACGATTCAGAGGAAACATGAGAAAGAATTTCTTCACAGAACGGGTGGTGGACAAGTGGAACACCCTGCCAGAGGAAGTGGTGGGGGCTGAAACAATCACGGGATTTAAGAATGCATGGGATAGACATAAAGGAATTCTGGAGGTCAGGGGTAAGGGGCAGCAGACTTCTAGGAAAACAAACTGAACTTACAAGCTCAAATGGGCAGACTGGGTGGGCCATAGGCCCTTATCTGCCGACACTGTCTATGTATCTATGTATCTATATAGCAGCAAATGAAGAAATTTCACCACGGGGGACCCCAGATGTCATGGACTCTCAACTTCTCACTGCAGCTGAAGAAACATCATACCCAGAATGTGACAATACAAGCAATTTTACACAAGACTCAAGTCAGAAAGCTAGCTTCTCCTGTTTAATTCATGCTAAATGCAGACATGCAGCCTGGATCAGATACATGGGAGTGTTAGACAACCCATTGGAAAGGACATTTGTGGGACATTCTTGAGTAAGCAGTCTTCTAATTTTATCCTTCAAGTGTTCACCTTTATTCATGCTCTGGTGAACAAAGTTTTGATGTTAGTTTTATTCTTTTGCACTCTTAGATAAGTTTTGGCAAATGTATGCTTCTGTTAAAAACACTGTAATATGGGCCCACTTCTATGTCATTCCTTATCAAAACCTACTATGAAGACAGTAATCATGTTATTCAGGAATGAGGAGTAAATGTTAAAGATATCTTATATTGGTTAGAACAAAAATGTGAGATACATGATTTACGGATACCATAATTGATGAGGAAGGTTTTGGACGGGGGATGGCACTTTAAATCAGTTGAAGCTAACTGATTCAGGAGCCAACACCTTCCTAGCAGTTTTTTCTGGGAGACCAAGGCATATCATTTTACCCTGGGATGCCCCATACTTGTTTTAAATGTGGTTCTCCCAGGCATGTCAGTAGTAGTAGTTGTGAAAAGAATAGATGCAGCTTGTGTGGGATGTTAGGTCATCCTGGAGCCTATTGTACCTTCACCCCCAAATGTAGTTTATGTGAAACAGAAGGCCACACCTTTACTAACTGCCCCTGGGCTTCACAGAATACATCAGATGCTGACTTTGCAGAGCACAATTTTGTATGTTAATTCAGCCATACACAGGAATAACCATGCTAAAATGAATCCACCTCATCCTCATCCCCCCATCGGGCACCCAAGCGCTGCTTCTACACATACCTCAGACCCAAATAGTTCTCAGACAAAAGATGCACCTCCTGAGACTCCTAATACTTCCTCCCATTTCCCTCCTTACCAAATATGACAACACTGCCTACCTCTACCTCCAATCCCACCTCCCAGGCAGAGAACAACAGTAATTTTGAAGATGCATCAGATATGCCCTCTCCTGATCTTCAGGCCTTTCAGTTAGTGGCACATGGAAAGGAAAACAAACAAAGGAAGCCTTCTTTCAGTAAAATTCCTCTTCAAAATCAGTTTGAAGACTTACAATGGGGGGATACTGAGATGGAAGACCTTTCAGGTGCATCCTCAATTCAACAGGTGTCATCAGAAAATGAAAACCCTTCCAGTATCGAACCTAAAATAAAGAAAAAAGTGTTGGGGTATCAGATCCAAAACAAAGGTTGTTTCTTACCAACACCCTTAGGATTTCTTTTTTTTTTTTCATTCAACTTTTATTAAAGTTTACAATACAGAGAACAAATCCACAAAGCATTAGACATATATAAAAACAATAATTACTAGACAAAATTCAACAGATTCATCCTCTCCTGCCCACCCCTCCCTACCCACCCAAAGCCCCAGTGCCCAAGCGCAGCATCACCTACCAAACTACGCCCTATATTACCGTGACTCTATACCTCAAACTTGTACAGAGTAGAGAGTTTGAAAGGGCCCCATACTTTATTAAACTTGTTAAGTTTATTAGAAAGACTAGCAATAGTTCTCTCCATTCTGAGATTAGCCAGTAGTTCCTGGAGCCACTCAGAATAAGACAAGTTATCAGAATCTTTCCAATGTCTAAGGACCACCTTTTTGATGGACATGGAGATTAATGCCATATAATATTTCCTACTCCTGCATAGAAATGTCAGAAAAATCTCCCAAAAGACATACTTCGTGTAAACAAATCCCTGAGGCCCAACAATGGGTCTGTCTTTGTTTAATGTTAGCCCAGAGTCCAACAACACTAGGACAATTCCAAAAATGTGAAGAAGGTTTCCAGGGTGCAAATTACATCTAGTACAAATCGGAGAGGGGTACCACACCCAGCTTTGCCAACTTCCTGCAGGGTATAGTAAATATTATGCAAAATTTTAAATTGCATTAACCTTAGTCTATCCTGCGTAAAAATTTCTATGGTGATTGTGCTGTGTTGAGGGCTATCTCAATTCTTCTATCTGGTGAGAAGACTGTGAGATCGGGGTTGTTATCGGGATGCCATGCAATGAAATCTATTTTCTTAGACACTGTGGGGGCTAGCCAGTCGTCTGTCAATGTGGCGAAATGAGATAGAGGTGGAGTAACTCCAGAAACTTTTTAGACTAGATGCAGAAGCTGAAAATTCTGAAAATATTCCTCTCAGGTATCCTAAATTTCTGCATAATTTCTCACGAAGAGCACCACTGTCTGTCAACCGTCATGAGATCCTTCAACTGACAATTTACTAACTGGGAGAGCCAGTTATGTGATAAGAGTTTACTGTCTAGTTGTAGACTAGGATTACCATTTATTGGCTGTGACAAGTCCTTAACATTATCATACTTGAGGAACGCATACAGTTGAGATTGTGCAATAATCGATACTGCAATAGAAGAGTTACGTAACACAACAGGGAGAGACCTACTTTGTGTGTACAGCAACGCTCCTGGAAGGATACCAGATTTTTGATGGAAGCAATTCCACTCTGAGCCAGACTGGGACATAAGAGAGTTGTGCTAATAGGTGCTCGGTGTCACCCACCTGAGATATTTGTTAGCCTGGCTGGCCCAATAATATAACCCTATATGTGGGATTCGCAAATCCCTTTTCCTTTGGGAGCAGCCAATTTGTGAAAGGCAGTCTAGATTTTTATACCCCATATAAAATTAGAGAACATGGTATGGATTTTTTAAACCAGGACAGCGAGAGGCCAATATTTAACATGTTAAGGGATAGAAGAGGGGGAAGACATTCATTTTAATTAAATTTATCCTTCCCCAGAGGAGAGAGGAAGTAGTGTCCACCTATGAAGATCTTGGTCTATTCTTTGGACCAACAGATCCAAGTTTAATTGTTTAAGCCGGGATGCAGAACGGGTCAGAATGATCCCAAGATATTTAATGGAATCATACTGCCAGGCAAGTCCTAATGATGTAATCTCCTGCTTTAAACCCTGTGATAAAGAGGAAAGACCAAGGTTTTTTCCAATATTAAGTTTATAATTCGAAATCTTACTAAACTCACCTATTATATTAAGAATGGGGGGAATAGATGTCACTGGATTGGTAATCTGCAGAAGGAGGTTGTCAGCATATGCAGCAACCTTAACCATCTGCACATTTAAAGATATGCCTAGAACATCCTTGGCATTGGTTAACTTCCAAATAAAGGGCTCTAAATATATATATTAAAGAGTAATGGAGACAGGGGTCACACTTGCCTGGTTCCCACATGTAATTTAATTGGACTTGAAATCAATCCATTACAGGAGATTCTAGCCGAGGGTGATAAGTATAATGAGTGAACCCATCCCAAAAATTGTTTAGGGATACCGAATGCCTCCATAGCAGCAAACAGGTAACTCAAGTAGACCCTGTCAAATGCCTTCTCAGTGTCAAGGACACCAAGGCCATTGGTACTTCAGCATCTCTCAAGCCGAAGACATGTGCCAGGATTCTGAGGTGATCAACTGGTGCTCTACCCTCATGAAACCAACCTGTTCCTCCCCTATTATACAGGGAGTACCAGACTAGGCAATCAGCCAATAACTTTGCCAATATTTTAATGTCATGATTAATTAGCTTAAATGGGCCTATAATTTGAAACCAAACTTGTGGCTTATCAGGCTTGGGCAATGAAACACCCTTAGGATTTCTTAAATCATGTCTTACCTTAAAATGAAAAATGAAGGAAAATGTCCTTTGCTCTGTTTGATTCTTGTCACTTGATGTTGTCTTTTTCAAGACACCAGGATACATCTATACTCTGAATCCTTTGAGCATCTGTGGACTGAAATTGGGGTCCTGTTACTGGTCTTTAGGTTTGGAATTATGTAGTGGAGTTGGTATTTATTTTTTGATCATGGGATAAAACCTTTAAAATGTAGAGATGCATCAAGGCAGGGCTTTACTACTTGATGTTATGTTTAGAAATCATTTGTACTGCCTCACCAATTGCTATGGCCCACAAACAAAGGCCAATCGAATTGCACTTTGGAAAGAAATCCAGCCTTATTTATTTACTTAAAAAATAGTTCTCTTAGGTGGTGACTTCAACTGTAGCTGGCTAAGATCAGATAGAGGTGGTAAAACAGAAAATACCATTTGTGATGTCTCAAGCTCTGAAACAGATTATTCCTCAAACTAACTTAAAAGATGCCTAAGGTTCTTTAAGTAACCACCCACCTCACACCTTTTATAAAGGGATATTGTCATCAAGAATTGATTATTTTTTTGTCCCAACTATGGTTTCAGTGCAAAACTCAAAAGTTCAGGTTATTTCCACATCAGACTCCTGTTTAATTATTATCTATTTAGGTAATGTTTCAGAAGGTGCTTATGAGAAGGGGTTATGGAGACTTAATTTAATGCTTTTACATGATACCAATCAGGATCACTTATTAGATCTGCTAGGAAGTTGTGTTTTTTTTTTTTTTTTGCCTTTATGGCAATTCAATAATCTGGTAGTTAGACTCCAAAAAAAGATTTTATATCACATTTCAAAAATATCTCTAGAACATTATATTACAAAAACAAAACCATTATAATGACTTACACCTCCAACTACAATTTTGCAAGAAAGAGTTAAAACTAATAAGAATTCCTCTCATCAAATTATTAACATTAAAAAAGAACTACAGTAAAAACCTTGCAATGTAATAGATTTAATTCTTTAGAGGCAGAACAGAAATGTGGTACTCATGGAAAATAATTTTTAACGAACCCATATGAAAACTGCAAAAATAAGAGGCAAAATAAACATATCTCACAACTGCAATCCCAAACTGGTGAATTAATTACCACTAAACTGGGAATTTTGAAAAAGACTGACAAGTACATACAGATCAAATTTGGAACAGAACTTGGCATCTCTAATAAAACACAAGAGTGGCTTAGAACTTTATCTTTGCCACAAATTCTGCCCCCTCCAACAAGCTTTTACTTGTACAACCTATGTCCCACTTTTAATTAGAAATTGCTATCATTTCAGTTAAACTTAATAGTGCAATTGGCGTGACATTCTATCACCAGAATTTTGCAAATGGCTATATCGCACTGTGCTAACGAAATAGTTCAAGTTTTAATAAGTTACTGCATTTACCAGAAATTCCACATGATATGAACATGGGAGTCCTATTTCTTCTTTTTAAAAAAGGTGACAAACATCTGTTAAATAATTGGAGACCTATCACTGTTAAATGTAGACCTAAACATTTTAGTCAAAATTATCAAAAATAGATTAGTAAATGCTATGACTGAGATTCTGCACCATTAACAAACATGCACAATTCCTTCTCGAAGAATAACTGACAACCTAATTATACTCAGAGAGATAACTGATTATAGTTACAATTTGCAAAATCCAGTATATATATTAAGCCTTAACCAATCACATGCCTTTGATATTATTTTGCATGAATTTTTATGCCTTTGCCTATCACAATATGGGATCCCAGCACAGTTTATTTTTTTATTAAAAAGTTATTACAAAACTGCCTCTGTTAAACCCCTACTACATGGATGGTTAGGAGAAAAACGAGGGGGGTGGTAAAATGTGGTGTACATCAAGGGTGCCCACTGAGCCCCATGCTGTATATACTGACTTTAGATCCAGTTATCAGAGCACTAGATTATTCTGATAACACTAAAGGAATTTCAAGGTTTAGTCTCCCCCAAGTGAAAGTCTGAGCATATGCAGACAATTTTGTAGTAACTGCACAAAGCTAGTAAAATGGTGCTTAGTCTTAGATATTTTACATACCTTCTTCACTTTAACTGTGCAGAACTGAACTTTTCAAAATGTTTTGTCTACTTATAGGGTCCCCAAATACCACAGAAACCTATCTAGGACAAATTCCAATACTATAAACACCTCAAAGAATTTTAGCTTTATTTCAGTCCAAAAGATATGGCTGAATATAACTGTAAATTAAAACTTGAACATATACAACCCCACATCCAATTATGGAATAAGTAGAATATGAACAAACTTAAGCATATTTATATGATTACTACTCATCTTATCCCTTGCTTTTATACATGTCACATTTTTCCTATTCTTAAACACTTAGAAAGTAAACTTTTAGGGTGCTTCTTTTGTGTTCTATTGGTGTAACAGCCTCAATCCAGTAAAGAGAGGCATAACTTATTTCCCTGTTAATGAAGGTGGTCTAGGCATCAGTCAATCAATCAATCAATCAATCACTTTATTTAACCAGGCATAAACATGATTGAGCAAGCTCATTTTCAAAGGTAGTTCTTGGCATAAATACAATACAGTACACTTCATAAGATTACAATTACAGTGGACAATGGTGCCAAAAAAAAAAAAGAAAAACATTGTGAAGGTGCCGGGTCAATATGGGCCTATATACATACCGTCAACATAATTAACATGCAAAGGTACATAATAATAAGCTTTACTGAAATGAGAAGAGACAACAATCCCATATAGTCTACGCTGAGTAAGAGCTCATACCTGAATGATAAAAAATAAGGAGGTATTAAGGAATAGGGTAGAAACTGGGGTGAAAGAGTAGGCAGCCAAAAGAGAGGCCAGAATAGGTACAAGGTAGAGAATAGGCAGGGTCATCTTGGATTAAGGGAGCTAGGCTAGTAGGTCCTAGGTTTCTGTTGTTAGGAATGTGAGGTGGATGAGATACTTAGGCGTAGGATTTGAGAGTGGCACCCGAGGCTTAGGGGTCATCGGCATCTGAAACAGTTGCATGATTCCTTCAGATAATCCATTAATAGAGCTTTGAATATGAAAATGCTTGGAAGTGAGGATAATTTTAATGAGTCTTGCATAGTGTTCCAAAGTGATGGAATTGAGAAGTTGACTGCTGCTGAGCCAAGGGAAGTTTTCACTCTAGGAATCTGGAAGCAGATTAAGGAGAAGCGTCTCAGGCCATAGGAACCTTTAGCCCATTTGAAGATGTTCGAGATGTATGCAGGGAGGTTATCAGATAATGCTGTAAAAAACCAGAGGAGAGCATTCCTTTTTCTTCTAGTTGAGAGAGGTCTATCCCGAAACCTGGTATAGACGACAGTGATGTGTACTACTGGGTAGATTTAAGATAAATCTTAAAGCCTGGTGGTAAAGGATGTCCAGTTTGTTTAGCATCGTTGATGGGCAATGACAGTAAAGGAAGTGAGCGTAGTCCAGTATAGGTAGGAATGTAGTTTGTACTAGCCTCATTCTGGCTTCTAACATGAGTAGGTGTTTAATGCGATAGAATAAACCTAATCACTGACTTAGTTTCTTCAAGGTTTCATTTAAGTGGCACAGAAAGTTGAGCTTGTTATCCAGCCAGAACCATATGTATTTAAAGGTATGAACTACTTCAAGGGTTCTTGAAGAGTGTTCAGATCTGTGTGATATGTGGACATCCGAAGTAGACTTTGGTGAGAGAATCATTGCTTTAGTCTTTTGGCATTGAGGAGGAGCTTATGAGTGAGAAGGTTGTATTGGAGGGTGACAAAGTCTTTCTGTAAGTACTCATAGGGCCAGATCCAAGGATGAATTTGTGGTATAGAGTACAGTATCATCTGCGAATAAGGGCACATTTTCTGTGCCCAGCTGCGAGTCCAGATTATTGATGTATATTGCAAAGAGGGTAGGGCCCAGGATGGAGCCTTTTGGGACTCCTCATAACAAGGATTTTTGTGGGGACAGATCTCCTATGGCTTTGACTTGTTGTAACCTATTGGTTAGGTAGCTGGTGAACCATTTAATGGCAGAACTATCAAGTCCGATGTTACTCAGTGCAGTAAGCATGATGGTATGATCCACAGTATCAAAGGCTTTACTTAGATCAAGGAAGAGGGCAAATATATGCTTCTTTGAGTCCAAGGCTGTTTGCCAGTCTGTAGTTACTTTGGCAAGAGCCGATTTTGTACTGTGTTTGGCTCTGAAGCTGGACTGAGCTGGGTTTAGCAACTTTTGTGAATCCAAATGTTCTCTAAGTTGGATGTTGACAATTTTTTCAAGTAATTTAGAGAGGATGGATAGTATAGAAATAGGCCAGTAATTGCTCAGATCAGTCAGATCCCCAGTCTTGAATAATGGTAGGATGTGGGCAGTTTTCCACAAGACAGGTAGCTCACCTTGAATTAGAGAGGTGTTGAATAAGTGTGTAATGGGGCAGTCAGATAGGTATGGCCAAGTTTTAGGAAGTAAGGTTCAATATTATCTGCACCTGCACTCTTTCTGTATCCAGAGAAAGGAGGAGGTCCTCCACTTGCTTGAATGTAATTGTGAGGAAGCTGAAGGGGTGGGATGCGTTGGTTATGGTTGTGATTATCAGTGAAGCCAACAGTGTAGTCTCTTGCCGGGCTAAGTTTGCTGATAGGTGAGGTGTCAAAGGCAAGCCCTGCAGTGGCAAAGGATCATTAAGCTTTTCTAGTATATCAGCTTTGTCCGTATAGGTGGTACCATCAGACACAATTTTGTTTGGAAGGAGTGTTGCAGGAGTTGGACTTTCTTTGAGGATGTTCCAAAATTTGCAGAGTTGTTTTTATTGTCTTCTAGTTCTTTTGGAAGTACCTGCTTTTTTTCTGACCTAATTAGCTTGGTACAAGCATTCCTAGTGGTAATGAATGCTAACCAATCAGCTCCAGGTGGATTTCCTCGCTTTTTTCCACCAGTAGTCCTTATCCCTAAGTGCTTTCTTCAGGATGGAGAGAACCAGCCAGGAGTTTTATTTTTTGATTTGACAGTCTTAGGGGGTGTGTTTGTCTATTAGCTCCAGTAAGAGGCTGTGAAAGATGTTAAATGCCTTGTTAAAGGTTGGGGCTAGGTAGAAATCCTGCCAATGAATGTTACTTAGATCTTTCAGGAAAGTGTACTGGCAGAACTTTTTCAGGCATCTTTTCAGTTTGAATTTGGAGGCCGTTTTTATTTGGGAAGGATGTCTGATGCAGGCAGTAGCACAATGGTCGCTTATATCATTGAAGAATACTCCAGTAAGTGATATAGTGTGAGGTTTGTTTACTAGGATAAGATCCAGGAGGGTGCTGCTCTCAGGGTTTTTTCTGTTAGGTCTGGTTATAGCAGTCACCATTTGTAACAGACCATTAACATCGCAGAGATCCTTCGATTTTTTAGAGCTGTCATCATTCCAATTTAGATTGAAATCCCCCATTAGAATACACTCAGTTTCAGCAGAGTCAAGAAGGTTTTGAAGGTGATGAGAGAGTGCTTCAGAAAAGCACTAGCAAACAGGCAAGAAGGAGGGATGGAGGAACAATGGGGAGTAATCAAAATAGCCATCACAGAGGCAACAAGCCTTTGTGTAAAGCAAATCAATAAAACACAATGAAGGAAAAACCGCTATGGTTCTCAAAAGAGTGGCAGGAAGGTTAAGGAGAAGGATAGCATTCGGAAATATAAGGAAACACAGAAGGAGCAGGACAGAGAACTTTATCAGTTAAAGCAGAAAGAGGCTGGGAAGGCAGTCCGAATAGCAAAGGCCCAAACCGAGGAAAGGATAGCCAATTCTGTTAAGAAGGGGGATAAGACCTTTTATAGGTACATTAGGGAGCGAAGAAAGACCAAAGGAGGGATACTAAGGCTTAATAAAGGGGAGGGAATGTGGGTAGAGTGTGACAGTGAAAAAGCAGGGATACTGAACAAATATTTCTGCTCAGTATTCACAAAGGAAGAGGAGGGGGAGGTACCTAAACCAAACAAGAGAAACACTCTGAAGACAGGGGTTGATACCAGTCCACTTACAGAAGAAAGGGTTCTGAAAGAACTAATAAAATTGAAGGTGGACAAAGCAATGGGGCCTGATGGGATTCACCCAAGAATTCTAAAGAACTAAGGGTAGAACTAGTGACACTGCTGACTACTCTTTTTAACAAATCATGGAGGATGGGGGTACCCGAGGACTGGAGGAGGGCAGATGAGATCTCTTCACAAAAGTGGGAGCAGGACAGAGGCAGGAAGCTACAGACCAGTCAGTTTGACCTCAGCGGTAGGGAAAATGATAGAATCACTTCTGAAGGAAAGAATTGTTGAGTACCTAGAGGCCAGTGGGGCACAGGACCCAAGGCAGCATGGATTCATGATGGGAAGGTCATGTCAGATGAATCTAATAGATATCTTTGACTGGGTGACCAAAGTAGTAGACCAGGGAGGGGCTGTGGACATGGCCTACCTAGATTTTAGCAAGGCATTTGATACAGTCCCACACAAAGATTAATATACACGTTAGCCAGCCTTGGAGTGGGTCCCAAGGTGGTAGCCTGGATAAAATTGTGGCTGACAACAGGACGCAAGGGTAGTAGGTAAATGGAGTACACAGTGAATAAAGGAGGGTTACTAGTGGGTACTGCAGGGTTCAGTACTGGGACAGGTCCTTTTTAATGTCTTTATAAGTGACATTGCAGAGGAACTGGAAGGAAAAGTATGTCTCTTTGCAGACGACACAAAGATCTGCAACAGGGTTGATATACAAGATGGAGTGGAAAGGATGAGAAGGGACTTGGCAAGGTTGGAGGAATGGTCAAATGTATGGCAGCTCAGATTCAATGCAAAGAAGTGCAAGGTAATGCACATGGGAAACAAAAACCAGGGAAGCGTACACAATGGGGGCGGAGAGATCCTGATAACAGTAAAAATGGAAAGGGACCTGGGGGTAATTATATCAGATGACCTAAAGGTGGGCAAGCAATGTGAGAAGGCAGTAAGGAAGGCTGGGGGGATACTGGGATGCACAGGAAGAGGCATCAATAGTAGTTGTTATCCCTCTGTACAGACAGTTGGTGAGACCCCATCTAGAGTACTGTGTGCAGTTCTGGAGACCCCATCTCCGCAAAGACATAGACAGAGTGGAGGCTGTCCAGAGGAGGGCAACCAAAATGGTGCAGGGTCTGCACCAGAAGACATTCGAAGAGATATATTGCAACCCTTCCCCCTCTAGTTGGTCTATCACAGAGGTAGATGATATAGTGGATTGATTAATACTATTGGATTCTTTTTTAGTATTTTTTTACCAACTTTGTTCCCATTCTAAAGAATAAAAACTCTGTTTAGACACTTTTGCTTGGCCATCAAATGCAGGTTGTTCTCTCACAGTGGGTTGATGATGCTGTCATCTCTAAACACTTTAAAACACATGATTTTACTCTGCATGTTAAATACAGTATTGACAAACTGAAGAACTGGTGAATCAAAAAATCAAAACTCCTTTCATATACTAGGAAATACATATACCAGTTGGTTGTTGATACTTATTTTAAAATTGATCCTTTTGATGACAGAAATAGACAAGAGAGACTCCTTATTTGCCAAATGTTATTGATAAAAAAATTCCCACAAAAACAGTGGCTGTAGTATGGTTGAGCACTCAGGGAAAACTAAATGTAAAAAATAATTTAAAACATAAAGAAGTTACAGAACATTATTGCCCTAGACCAGGATGTGGTAGCAGTTTAGAAACTAGGCCCAGATATTCAAAACTTATTGCTGTCTGGTAACCCAATAGCTCAGGAGTAGCGTGGAGCTGTGATATTCAAAGGACCGGTTACAGCGTGCTAACCGCAGTAGCGTGGGGCAAACCAATAATGTATGCAAGGGGCAATGTGAGGGGGTGGGAACCTGCATACATGCGCTATAGGATATTCAGAGCCAGAGCACCTTGCTAGGACACATAGCACAGTGCTAGCTACCGCCTACAAAAGTCTGGTCTTATCCCCGGGCAATACACAGAGGGGGAGGGGGAGGGACCACACCAGGAAGTGAAAACGGCAGCAGTGCCGAATGCTGTGTTGCTGCAACTGATGGCAACATTAGTGGAGGAGGAAGAGAAGGAGCATGGCCAACATGGACCACAATGCAGGCCAAGGAGATGGTATGCTGCACACAGGTGGTACCAGCCCAGGGTCTCCTTCAAGACTCTGCCAGATGAACACATCACCGGCTGGTACAGGATGAACAGGGGTATGTTGAGGCAGCTATGTGAACTCCTGCATGAGCAGCTGCAGTCCAACACCAGACACAGCCATGCGATGACAGTCAAGGAGAAGGTGACAGCGGCGATGTGCTTCCTAGCAACAGGGACATTCCAATGACCAACGGGAGACATCATAGGGTATCACAGTCTGCCACTTCATGCCTCCTGACCCAGTTCCTCAATGCTTTCCTGCCACATTCTGGTGAGCTCATAGTTTTCCCTAGCATGGCTGCAGAGCACAGCAAAACCATGCAGCAGTTCCATCGAGTTGCACACCTACCAGCATTACTTGGTGCCATTGACTGCACCCATATCCACATCCATTCACCACTTGGTGATGGCAGTGAGGTATATGTGAACAGGAAAGGGTACCACTCTATCAATTGCCAGGTGGCATGCAATGCGGCTGGGTGCATCAGCAATGACTTTGCACAGTACCCCAGCAGTGCCCAAAATGCCTTCATCTGGCACCAGTCCCGTCTCTGTCAGGCCTTTGAGGAGGGAAGGATACCCAGTGGGCACCTAGTCAGTGAGTATCAGCATGCAAGGCACACACAAACCACAGCAGGGCAGGGGATAGGTAAGGGAAGACACGGAAGGCGCTCGGGATAGCAACACAGGTGGTGCACCACAGCAAGGGGCAGACAGCTGAAAACATCTCTAACAGGAGTACATCTCTCAACAGGGGACAGTGCCTATCCCCTGCAACCCTGGCTGCTGACACCAGTACCTGGCCGACCACAGTGGCAGATGAGATGTACAATGAGGCACACACTGCAACTAGGAACATCATAGAGAGGGTGTGTGGCATACTTAAGATCCACTTCCCATGCCTAGACATGTCAGGCAGCGCCCTGCAGTTTAGGCCTCAGAAGGTATGTTGTATCATCCTAGCCTGTTGTATGCTCCACAACATGGCAATGAACCATAGTATACAGGCACCTGAACCTGAGGAATAGGCCAACAGTGACCCAGAGTCACCGGTCAGGGGGATAGTGGAGCAACTTGAGAGTAGAGATCCTTGAATGGCCCACAGGGCCCTGGAGCACAGGGCCTCCATCATCAGGACACTGTCACAGGCCAGAAGGTGAGTAAACACAGCACAGCAACTAGGAACAGTACAGTGGATATGAATATAATATGTACAGACAACCACAAGAATGCTGACAACCAAAAGCATGTGAACAACACAGTGGGAGTGAATGTACGGGTGATGTCAGTGTGAACTGTGGGCAGTGCAGGACATGCACGTGACTAGGGCACACAGCCATGGCACAATGAAGCGGGTGATGTCTGATGTGTGGTGGCAGGGTGGGAAGGACCACCATGGCTGTGCATGTGTGAACATGCCAGTGACAGTGCGTGTGTGTGTGTGGGGGTGCGTGATTGCATGTGTGGGCGTGTGTGTGGGCGTGTGTACACTTGCATACATGTGGGTGCTAACAGTGCACATGTGCTTGTCAGCCATGCCTATCACTGGCGGCTACCACCATGCACATGATGTACACCATGTGCACCGGACACAGAGCCAGGGGTGCTCTGAGCCAAGGTGATGTTCGGGGATGACCGTGGTGAGGCTGGGAGAGTGGTCCACCTAAGCCCATGCCGACCAGCAGAGCCAGGCAGGGTGGGTGGTCACCCTCGGCACCACTGGGTGCTGGCCTATGTACCTGATGCAGTAGTGCTGATGCCAGTGTCCATCCTGTGACCTTGTGTGGGCTGCTTGTAGGCCTGTGTGCCACGGGCATGCTGTCCCCATGTACAGCCTGCTGCTCCACATCCACCCCATGCAGCACTGTGGTGAGATTGACCACTGCAGCTGTAAGGCCCACAAAGCCACCATCAAGTGTGGCTACCACACACCCCAACCTGTCCTCGACCCGCTGTTCCACCCATGCAAAGTCCAGGGACACTGTCTCCCACATCTGTGACAGCTCAAGCCTCAGCTCAATCCACAGGCCATGCAGGTCCATCTGGGCCTCCTGCTGGGATGTGAGGGTGGCCTGGAGGAGAGGGTGGGCCCTTGGGGAATCTGGCTCCATGCCAGCAGCAATGCCATTGCTAGACAGTGTTTGTGTCTGCTGGTCGATGGGCTGGGGATGTTGTTGTAGCAGCTGAATGTCCTCCTGCTGCTGCAGAGTACCTGTGGTGTGCTGCGTCCCCTGTGAGCTCTGCATCCCACCCCATGGATGGCACCGCATGTCCAGCGGTGCACACATGGCCCCCTCATGGCACACCACTGGCCAGACTGGTCCATTAAGGCTGGCATGGTTGACCCCCCCATGGTGCACATGATGCGGACTGCAGCATGCTCTACCCCTGTGTCACAAACCACAGGCCCATCCACTGGCAGGAGGTAACCATCCTCCGACACATCGACCCAATGTCGCTGGTGACCATCAAGAGTATCACCTGGCTCCCACTGGGATTCTCCACCTGGGCATCCTCCAGGTCTGCACTGTAGTCCAGGTCCCTGCCAGCATTGGAACCCCCCTCAGCAGGTGTACCCCATGTCCATCAGTGTGCCACACATGTTGTGCAGCAGCAGGTCCACGACTGGCACCCAGTCCAGAGGTCAACAGCAGGTTGTCCTCCTCCTCAGCCTTCAGCTCAATGACAGCAATCTTCGCAGGTCCTGGCACACTGCAGGCTCTGCACACACCACTGTGGAACAGGAAGGGGCAGAGTCACTGCATGCACAGTGTGCCACAACCACCACCAGTACATGCACACCCTAGGAAACGTGCCGCACGCAATGGACAAGCACACCACACAGAGCAGTCCCACAGACATAGCCCATGGCCACAAGCACACACCCACACCACAGGTGGTGACAGCCTTGCTGAGGCAGAGGATACATGCAGTCCTGCCCCATGTGTACAGTGTGCACAGCGGAGCCCACCCATTGTGTACCCCAGGCACCACAGCAACACCTGCACCCATCAACAGTGCACTGCTGTCATGCAGGGTGTACGCACATGGATACTGACCTGTCCTAGGTGGTGTGATTGGCATCTTTACACCCACCACCAAGTATGCCAGCAATGGACACTGGCCAAATGGTAGATGCCACTATGGACATTGGTGGGTCCTCCTCCAACTGTAGTGTGGATTGTGTGCCACCTCCAGCCCACATAAGATCCCTCTGCCGCTGTACCTCCTCTTCCTTGGCCTGGCACAGCAGGTCAATCCACCACTTGTGCACTGCATCTGTGGTACGGTAATGTCCAACAACAGCGTTCACCCCTGCCCTTCACCTCATCCCACATCTAGCGCACTACTGCATCTGTGGCCTTGTGGCGCCATAGCACCTGCTCCTTCTCCTTGACCCCATGGACCAGCATCTTCAGCTCATCCTGGGAGAAGCAGTGTGCTCTGATGTGTTCCTGCCATGCTACGGTACCTGTGTGAGACATGTAGAGGGATACGTGTCAGTCATTGTGGTGTGCCTGCGATGCATGCCACATGCGGAACACTATGTGCATGCCACCCTCAACGCACACACAGACCAACCAGTTGTGGCATTGTGACGGCCCAGGCCAGTATGTGCAAGGACAGCACACACAGCCACTGTGCAATGCAGCCACCCCTGTGTGCACAGTGCAAAGGCACTTCTGATGGCATATACAGAGGATGCACTGCATGCACTGGCCCCCACATGGGCACCACACAGACCGTGTCACCAGCAACCATACCACTCATGCATTTCCTGTGATGAGGGGATCCCTACTGTCACCCCTAGAAAGTGCATCCTTCCCCTGCTGCCCCCAGGGGACTGGTGCACCGCACACAGTGCATGTGCGGCACATCCAGAACAGTACAGGCAATATGCATACCAGTGCGTGATACCAGGCCCAGACCCCATGGTGCTGTTGTTGGCACAGTGGGAAGTGCACTGGTCTAGGCATGCATTTCCTGGGCTATGTACCACCATCAAAGGGTCTGCGACCCCCAATGTCGCTCAGCCTAGGATGCAAATGCGGGTCCATGACCCCATGTCAGTGTAAGATGGTTGTGGAGCATGCCTGCAGCCCACAATGCCCCCCCGGTGACTGAGAACCACAGTGTGCAGGCGGCCCACTCTCATCGGTGACCACCGCAGGTGCACGGGTGTGTCACATGGCCAAGTTAGCTGGCTGGCTGGACCACTGGCCATGTACACCATTGTGCAGCACCATGCTGGTATGTGTGCCTGCTTGCAGCCACCTGTCCCCACCTGTTCTGTGGCAGACTGCAGGTGCGCAGTGTGTACGCCCCAGCCTAATGACACCCTACTGCCATACCGCCAGACCTCAGGCTGCTTTACAGATCTGCCTCTTGCTGCTCTGTCTCTGGTGACATGGCTCTGTCTGAAGTGCCTGACTGTCTGTTGCATCGGATGAGTGCTGCACTCCCACTACACAACATCGGTGGAGCACTGCTTGCCCTTATATAGCCCAGCTGGGCAATCCAGCCAGTTAGACATGCAAATGAGCGGTTAATGACATGATAATCACACTGTTTGCATCTTGCAGGCACAAGTGCCCTCATTTGCATAGGCCGGTTGAATATGAGCCTGACTAGCACTGGGCTATCGGCTTAGTGCCATGCAAACATTAGCATGGGGCTATTCGTGGCCCTGCAACGTGATTGTCCCAGTAGCACAGCACTATGCAGCATAGCGTTACGTGCATGCATGTGCCTGAGGCCCCTGTGTAGCACAGCTCAGTGCCGCGCTATGCTGCTTAGCCTAGAGCTACGCACACGCATGTCATGGCCGTGCCAGGGTCGTGGTGGGGTCATGCATGTGCATCACGCTAACTTCAAGGTAGTGCTGTGCTATGTCATGTGGGAGCGTGGCACTACAGCACAATTGGCTGGTGAGCTCTGGGAGTGCACAGGCTGTGTTCCCACACTTGTGGCAGGGTACCAGACACCATTCACCATGGCAGGGAGGTGAAGGCTGCGTGCAATAGTTCATAGGGACAGGCGCTGGAGGGAGGTTGAGACAGCCAACCTCATACAACTGGTGCAGCAAAGGCACTGATGCCTCTTGGGGAGGTCATTGAGGGTGACCTCCCATTCTGGCAGGTTTGGGCCTCCATTGCATGGAAGCTCAATGACCACATGGGCATCATCCGTGATGCCAAGAAGTGTCGGCATTGGTACACCAACATGCGCCATCAGCAGCGGCAGCAGCTGGAGTGCCTCAAGCGCATGGTGCATGAGGGCACTGTGCTAGTGCCAGATAAGTGGCGTTGCACGTTACTCACCACTGTCACATGCCTCTCGAACTACAAGAGTGTGCGCTTGTGCCTGTATGTGTCTGTGGCTCATGTGGCACAGGTCGGGGGCCACACATGTTGGCCACCTAGCGGGGGCATTCTAGTATTGGGTGTGGGGGTGCACAGTTGCCACTCTTCCCAGGTGACACACATAGTGGTAGCGGATCCAGCATGGTGCATGCTGTGTCCATGGGGGTGATACAGGTATGGGTGGTGGATCGGGACATTGCTGCTGGTGGGACCTAATACAGCACTGTCCTGCAGCCTACTCCACTGTGGTGTGGGGGTGCTGTCACTTGGGCCACTGACTGCCTACACAGCCGTGTGTGCAGCCAGTCACAGTGCACCTGCGTCTGTCACTGTCGCACCCCTGTGCCACCATGCCTACATGTCCTGTGTGCCTGGTGCACACTCCGTGGGCCTTGCTGCCTTCTGTGTGTATATCCTGGGTTCAGCCACTGTCCCTGGACTGCCCTGTGTGTGTGCAGTGTTGTGGAGGGTGGGTGTGCATCTTGTTGTGGCACTCGTGGTACATGCTGTGTGTGTTGCTCTAATGCTGCTGTTTCCTCTGTCCACTGTAGAGTGGATTGAGCAATCCAGGGTGGCAGGAGAGGGCTGAGAGGTGTCCCAGGACAGGCAGAGGAGCAGCCTGAGGGTGCCAGCCATGCTGCAGTAGGAGCAGGAGAGCAGCCATGAGGCCAGGGGTATATTAGGTGAGTACATGTCTTGTTCATTTGTGGTGTCTCTCTTTGATGTGTGGTTCCTTCTATGCTCTGCCTTTGACTGTGCTGGTGGCTTGGCTGCCACAGGCATCAGGCCAGTGGTGTTGTGGCACTGTGCTGTGTTGTGCACCAGTGTTGCAAACTGCTTCCAGACTCTAACTGTCAGGCCGCTGTGCCCTGTGGTGGGAGGTGGGGCACTGTGGGCTAGTGTCAGCATGCATGGCTGCGAGGGTGCCAGATGGTGGTAGGGGCTGTAGTGGTGGAGGATCAGAGGGGCACACATGAGGGTACTCAGGGCACTGTTTCCACACTGTCCTTTGCCATGCACACATCTGCATGGCCCTCCCAGCCACCCCAGTTCCTATGCCTGTGCGTGGCTGGCATTGCCTTGCTGTCCAAAGGCTTTGCTGGCCATGTTCGGCTGTTCGACGACAGCATGCATGATGCGTCTTAGGGCACCATGCACTGTGCCTTATGGTGGCCATGTTTGGCAGCATCTGTTGGCCCACCCCTGTTGCTGTCTGCACCCTGAGGGCTTGCTTATGCAGTGGGTCTGTTTGTCCCTGGCATGGGTTGGTCATTGGCTGGCCACTGTGCCTGCATTGTGTTGCTCTGACCCTTTGGGTTGATGTTGTGCTCGGCATTCGGGTACATTGCCATCTCTCTATGGGTAGCCTATCCTTACTTGTGGGTGCCCTTTTGTGAGTTGTTATGTGGCCCAAGCACACTTCCTACTGGGGACCGCCTGTGTGTATGCACTGTCTCACTGTGTGTAGTGCTGGGTTGGGTGGTGTCATGCGAACTGCACTGGCTGCCAGTGCATTGGAGGATCACCTTCAAGGTCATGTTGCTGACCTATAAGACCCTACATGGACAGGGACTGGGCTACTTGCAAGACCTCCTATGGCTCTACTACCCCCTCCATCCACTCCGTTCCACCAATGATGGATTGCTGGAGGTTCCCAGGGTCCATCTTTATTCATCAGGTGCCAGGGCTTTTTTTTTGTGGCCCCAACCCTGTGGAATTCTCAACCTCGTCAGATAAGACAGTGCTTGTCCACCAAGACCTTTAAAGCATCATTGAAAACATATTTATTTAATTTGGCTTTTGGGCATAATGTTTAGTTTTATTTCTTCTGCCTTTTTAACTTTTTATATATTTTATTGATTGCATGTTTGTCTGTGTTTTCACAATGTACACAAGCTTTGAGTTTTAAAAAGCGTGTTATAAATAAAAGTTGATTTGATTTGATTTGACCTGTGCCACGGTGCTGTATGGCATGTCATCACCGTGTCTATTGGGTATTGGGATGGTGCCTGTGTCAACCAGTCCTGCCCTGTGGGCACCTTCCAGGTGTGCCTCCAATTGCATTCCTCAGCACCATTTGGGCATGGCTGTCGGGACATGCTGTCCATCCCTGTATGGCCACCTGTGGCTGCAGTATTTTCTCTGGGCTGGTGTCCCATCCTCAGTGCTACCCCTTCCTCTTACAGGTCCACTCCGATCATCATTGTGGGTGACCAGACCTGAGGAGTCGGAGGGGTCAGAGGACCTGATGCGTGGCATTGCCTGGCAGCAGAGGATGTTGATTGAGCAGCAGGCCATCCTAATTTCAGAGACCAGGAGGGTGGCTGCTGTCCTGGAGGCATGTCTTCCAGATCCATCCAGGAATCAGCCAATGTTCAGCTTCCCATTTCTGTTGGCTATCCCACCCTTTCTGGACTGATGTTCATCCTTGCGTTCTGTTACCTTCTCCTGTTTGTGTCCATGTCCCCTTCCCCACATTACACTTGCCATTCTGTATATATTGTACTTATGTTGCTATGTTTCTCATGCCACTGTTTCTGTATTTGACTTCCGCAGTTGTACTCATTTGCATGTGGGTCTTCCTTGTGGTACTGTTCTGTGTTGGGGGGGTTGCATTTCAGTTAGTTGCTCTGGCATTCATATCCTCGTGGTGGTTCACCCAGTTGTTGTGGCAGTGTTCAGTTCGGTTTTGTTTGTTGTTTACTTCTGTCATTTACCAATTGCACTTATGTGTGTACTGCTTTCATTGCTTTACTGTGCCTGTTTTTTGCCACACCTTTGTTTATTATTACATTCCAGTTTCCACATTTCACTGTGTCTTGTTTCATTCTTGGGTGCTGGGGTTTTCTCCTCGTGTGCAGTGTTCCATGGTTCCCGCACACAGGTCCTGGTTGTTACTTGCCATTCACGTGTCTGTCTGTCATTTCCTGGGTTCTGCACTGCAGATCTGCACCTAGAACCTTGCTCCAGGCTGTATTTCCTTGCTTTGCCCCAAAGATCAGGCTGTCTCACCTCTGCACTGTGTTCCACTGGGTGTTTGCACTGCCTGCCTGGGTGCTATATTCAGTGCTGTCTTATTTGCTATATTCAGTGCTGTCTTATTCCTGGGCAATGTTTGCTCTGCACTCCTTGCCCTCTTTGCAAGGCTTCCTTAGCTTGCTATATTCAGCTGATTTTGCACCAGGCTAATACTTTTGAATATGGCTTGCTTTCCACTCTGATAAGTTGAGTTTGTCAGCAGTACTACCTTGCCCAGTGGCTTGGTTTTGAATATCTGGGCCTATTTCACATTTATATTTTGAATGCCCATATATTATCGATTTTTGGAAATGAATTCACAAAACCTTAGTTTGTTTACCTTTTCAGTATCTTAATTATGACACCTTTGCACTGGGACTGGTGTCTACTCATTGGTCACCCTTTAATAATAGTAGTGTTTATGTTCTGTTCCACTTTATTAAGTATTGGATATGGCAAAGCAGATAAAGATCTTTACAGCAACAACATATATCACAAACTCAGTTAATGAATATACTTATAGAAGATATTCAAAAATATAAAGAGCCTGAATCTACTCGGGATTCTAGGCTTACTGCCCTTAAGCTCTTGAAAAATTTTCCAAACTTTTAACTTTAAATTTGAATTTTTGACCTTAATTGTGTTACAGATGTTTTTTATTACTTCTCCCTTATCGCAAAAAAGGGGAAGGGAAGCATGGTGTTACTTTCACTATGGCCATTAACCACTATATGACCGATCTGTTTCTCTTTTTATATGACTTGTTGTATGGATAAAAGTTACTCTTATATATACTACCTATTCTTTAAACCAATAAGTGCAAAAGGAGAAATAACAGAAATGTGTGGTATTACTTGTTACTTAGGAATCTTCCTTCACAAACTAGCCTACGAGTACCAGTTTGTAAAAATGCTTTTTGTTGTGTTTCATTTTCTTACTCATGTTTTTGGTTTATGGACTTATAATCCTGTTTTTACTGGTAAAATTAAGGGTGAGGGAAAATGTCCTTCTTCTTTAAGGAGTAAATGTGTTTAAAGTAGCTCCTTTTTTTTTGTTAATTTATGATGTAATACTTATTTTGTGTTTCCATTTCTACTTTTTATGTTGTCTTATGCCAGCGCAACCAACATGTTGCAGTAACTTCGAGATAGCAGGTTTTGGAGGCACGGTCCTGTTGTGGCCTGTGGCACCACTGCTTTTTGGGGTTGGTCACCCTGGCATGGATTAGATTGCATGCTGTCTATGACAGCAGTGTAAAACTGTGTCCAGCACCATGAAAGGTTTTAGCCACTGCAATGAGGGAGCTCCACCTCATTGCAGGATGTGCCTTTCCCAGTGTAGGTTTCAGTGTGACATGGCAGCTGCTGCGCCATCCGCCTCACATAGTCCCCAGAAAAGCTGACTTAGGTTAGAGGGGTGCCCAATCCCCCTGTCAGCATAACCCCTCCAACACTCTTTATTTGCCAATGGGGTGACCAGTACCCATCAGCTACAATCCCCCCCAATTTATTTGTAAATGGGGGAGCCCAATCCCTGTCAGCTACAGTCCCCCCCCAAAAAAACCTGCAGGTGACACCCCCCCCAATTCATCTGCCGATAGAGGAGCCCAATCCCTGTCAGCGTCATCCCCAAAAAAACGTTTTTATTTGCCGATGGGGTGCCCAATCCCCGTCGGCTCCTGACTCCCCCAAAAAAACATGCAGGTGACACAATGGAGCCCACGCTTAGTGTGTCAAATGTACCTGTAAAATAAAAACCTTCCTGCAATGTTTTTTCCCCTGTAAAGTAGAAAATGGTCCCTGCAGTCTGCATCCCCTTCCCTACCGTGCCCACTCACTGCGTGCCCACCTTCCCACACCCCCTCACCCATACTTACCTTCAGAGCCAGGCGCAATGATCTTCTGTGGATTGGGAAGAAGTCTGCACTCTTCAAAGGTGACCGCGAACTGAAGAAATGCCAGCAACCTGTAAAATGGCATAAATAGGGCTTTTTCAACTTTGATGAATGTCACAGGCATTTTTGGGAATTTTGCCACCAAAGTTTCAACATGGGGTTATTTTGACCCCTTCTCATGAATTCAGTTACTGTCATAGCATTATTCGGTCCCGCAAGGTGATTTTCAGTCACTGCGTGGAATCACCCTTCGGGACCGATTAACAAAATGATAGTACTACTGTTCATGGCGTGGCCTCTCAAAAAGCCTATGTTGTAAATTTGGTGACAATATAAAAAGTTACTGTTTTAAGGCGTGCATTGTGCAGTATCCACGCGTTAGTAACTTCACAAATCTGTAATATTTTCACTCCAGATTATCAACAATTGCATTTTCCACACCTCTTATGAAAGTACAGCAGTCATTCTTCACATCCTAGCAGAAATGTGTTTTCACACTTCTGGCGCAGAATAGCATGGTTGCTGTGGGAAAACAGTGTTCAGGACAGAGTAAGAAAATCACAGTCATACTGTTCATAAGCAGAGGTCCTAAAAAGCCTATGTTGAAAATTTGGTGACGAAAATCCATTAAATGGCTATGTTATGAGCGTGTGTTGCACAGTGTTCACACACCCTTGTCATTTTTCATATCCTGGCCAAAATGTGTTCTCGCTCTTCCGGCACGGAATAGAGTGGTCACTGTGGGAAATCAGTGTTTGGGACAGATTAAGAAAATCGCAGTGACTCTGTTCGTGAGCAGAGGTCTTAAAATGCCTATGCTGAAAATTGGGTGACAAACGTCCATAAAATTACTGTTTCACAAGTGTGTATTGTGCAGTATCCGTGCACAGTCGTAAGTTCGAGAATTTGTAATATTTTCACTCCAGATTTTCAACATTGTCATTTTTGCACACCTTCTTATGAACAGTTCAGCTGTCATTTATCACATCCTGCCTGAAATGTAGTTTCACACATCTGGCACACAATCACCTATAATCTCCTCAGCCCTCTCGTTTTTGTTCCCTCCAACTATCACCTACCACATCTCCACCCCCTCCTTTTCCTCTATGTTACTTTTTTATTTCTTCTTTCTTTTTACCACTCCTGACTCTTCCCCCTTCACCCTCACCTCTTCTGAGCCCTCAATGATCTTTCCCTTTTTGTTGTCTAGTTTCAGCCTGCTCCCAGCTGATGACCATGCCCTTTGGCTGCAATTCTTGCCCTCTCCAACTTCGCTCCTCATGTTTATCTTCATCTTCCACCCTCCCTCCTACTTATCCGTCTGTTGCTCTGTGTTCCCATGTATACATTCTACTTATTCTAGGTATTGTATTGATCTACCATTGTAACCTAATATGACAACCTATTTATTGTTTTGTTCCTATTTCTGTAACTTGCATTGTATTTGTTCTCTGACGCGGAACCTATGTAAAAGAGCCTGGCTCAAAGGTACTTGTAATCCTAGTTGTAATAAAATAAAATAAAAATAAAAAAAAAATCACACAGTCACTGTGGGAAATCAACATTCGGGTAGATTAAGATAATCATAGTGCCACTGTTCATGAGCAGAGATCCCAGAATGGCTATGTTAAAAATTTAGTGAAACAATTACACTAAATGACTGTGTTACTAGCGTGCGATGTGCAGTTTTCACACATGCTCGTAACTTTGAGAATGTTTAATATTTTCACTTCAGATTTCCGACATTGCCATCTCTTCACATCTCCTTATCAATGGTGCAGCTGACATTTTCATGTGGTGCAGAATGGCGCCGTCACTGTGGGAAATCAACGTTTTGAGACAGATTAACAAAATCACAGGGGCACTGTTCATGAACAGAGGTCCCAAATGCTTTCATGAGGTGGGGTCACAAAAAGGCCATGTTTTAAAATTTGGAGTGCAAATACCAACACACGCCCAGGGCATTAAGGTTTCTCACTATTACATCTCACACTGAACAGACTAACAGGCATCTAGGGTGTGTCTTTGGATTGTCTGCTGTACTGCTCATGCCATTGGTCCTCCACCTCCACCTTGCAGCCACTGACAGGCATCAAGGTATGCCTTGGACTGTTCTGCCCTAAACTTCAAACCCATTCTCCTATGCTGCACCCATCTCAAGGTACTTCCTTATGAAATGGGGTGAGCCTAAGGCCAGATGACCCCAAGGCACAACACGACACTTGTCAGACTCTGCAGAGTACGGTGAGGTGAAATAGCATGAGCTTTATGGCCAGTGACCCAAACACACACCCAATGCCTGTCACTCTCTGCAGGGTGGGGTGGGGTTGATGTCAGCTCTATACTTCACTGCTACTTCTATTATGTGTCTCTCTAACTCCTGCACTAAAAAATGCCAAACCCAGCAAGACAACATTCAGCATTGACAAATGCTTGTTCTTTTTGTTTTCTTCTGTTGTTGCATGATGAAAGATACATTTCTGTCCATTATAAATAAAAATTCCCCTACTACTTTAGTGGGGGGGGGGTCATTTTGTTTCAGTTTTATGACTTAATTTTTGGATTCTACTTATTTAGTTGTAAGCAACTAGAAAGTGTGTGAATGTAATACTTATTTGATTTCTCTTGCCTTATGATTTATATATTATTTTGTGTGAAATCAACACAGTTTGTAATTATTTGTTGTTAAAGTTATAATAATAAAAATTCCCCTACTATCTTTGAGAAGTGCCATGGAATCTTTAATGTCCACCTGAACAGGCAGATGGGACCTCAGTTTAATGTCTCATTTGAAAGATGGCACCTCAGGAGTGCAGCACCCCCCTCATGCTGCACTACAATGTCAGTATTGGGATATTAACCCAAGTGCCTAGTGTGAGGACAGAACCCACAGCCTTGTAATCTCAAGTCCTCAGAGTGAGTGTGCTAACTGCTGAGCCACTGACACTCATAGTCTAGAAAGATATGAGACTCTGGAGGCATGAGGCCTTTGTGAGTAGCCATTCAATTTGCGTGATGAGATAGTTCTATTACCCATGTGTTTGTCCAGGGCTGTTTTCAGTGATGTCAACAAACCACCTCTGGATTATTTCTGATGGTAAACTGTTCCAGGGTTCACATCTCTTGATTGAACCAGACTCTTCTTTTATTGGTTCTAAACAGATCACCTTTTACTGATAGTCATGCAGTCTAGTTTCTCTATCAGCACTTTTCTGAGCAACCCAATGCATTCAAAAGTTATCATTTTGATATGCATTGTATACTAAGCACATATCTCACCTAGATCTTCTGTATTCTGTAAAGTATAGGCCAAGGTCTCTCATTCTCTCCACATATGTGCTGTTGGTTAGGGAATGAATACTGTGAGTTGCCCTCATTTGGACGTTTTCTAGAAACTTTATATTAGCCTTAGTATGCAGTGCCCAAAATTGCACACAGTTCTCTAAATGTGACCTGACAAGGGCTTTACATAATGGGATTAAACTCTTTCTTTCCCTACTCCATATGCTACACTTAATACAGCTAAGTATCTTGTTACCGCTTCCCACTGATTCTCTGCACTATCAGATGGCAAACCATTAGTCACAATTACTAGATAAAATGACCACTCCAAGAATGTGGGATGCAGTGTTGTTAAGTTGTCATGGTCATCTTAATGTTAAGGCAAACTCTAAATGCAAGAACATTGCAGGACACAGTTGCTCACAATTGGGGTGTGGAAATAATCTTGAAATAATGGAGCACATTTATGTTGATTGTATATATGCACATCAATTTTGAATAACGTTGAGCATAAGTGGGAGATCCCTCTTGCGAAGATGACTTATGTCAATGTTATTTTGGTACCTTTGTCTTCCATTACTGATTATGATTGGAGCACCATCAGATCAGTCATCACAATTAGTAAATATTACCTCTGGAAATCTAGATGTGCCTTGTTGTTCCAACAGAAGATTTTGCATCCAAGTTCCTTGATTCAAATAATAACTAGGGAACTTACTCTTTTACAGCTGACAGTAAAGTTCTGCCTCTTCAGTTTACAATGCAGGTGGAAAAATTCGACCAGTATCCTTACAATCTAATGGTTTGGATGGTTTCTGTCCTGCCACTTTTAATATTCTGTCCACCTCTTTGGACTATGTGGAAAATTTGAGTTTTCTTTGGGATTTTTGTGTAGTGTATATTTTCACCTGTTATGTTTAAGTTTTCAATGTTGTTTTGCTATTTCAGTATTTACATTGTGCTTTCATGTTTCCTTTTGTATTCTGCAGATTTAGCTTGTACTTCTAATGTTTGTTCTTTTACGGTTAAAAAAATTCTCCAACTCTTTCTGAAAAGTGCATTGGGTTCTTTTACTTCCACCTGGACACGCACCAGGAAAGCACTAGCACTAGAATGGGTATAAGTGACTGCAGTTTAACGACTCATCTGAAAGATGGCACACTCTGACAATACAGCACACCCCAATACTGAACTCGAGTGCCAGTATTTTACAAATGAACCCAATCCCGGCATGGGACTGAAACCCACAACCTTGTGGCCCAGAGGCAGATGTGCTACCAACTGAGCCACATTGACACCTTAATATCTGTACTCCATGTCTGCAGCACCCAATGAATTGCATGATATATTCTGTTTTTATTCATATTGGGCCCTAGGTATTAATTCAGTGGAGTGGCTACACATGCAACTCTGGGGTGCACAACCACTCAGCAAACATTGTGCCCCCTGTGCTTCCAGCCTTGGGATTCACCTATGAGGTGCGCAGCCCCAGAACCAGACCGTGTGGAGGGCAATGCAGTTGGGGAGGCAGGGGCATGCCAGGGGTATGCCCACACTCCATGACATGCACAGAGTCACAGAGTTCTGGGTGTGGGGATGCACAGTAAGCAGAGGGAATCTTTGCCATAAGGT
Source organism: Neoceratodus forsteri (assembly GCA_016271365.2). Taxonomy (NCBI): domain Eukaryota; kingdom Metazoa; phylum Chordata; order Ceratodontiformes; family Ceratodontidae; genus Neoceratodus; species Neoceratodus forsteri. The sequence goes on along the minus strand of CM028133.1, from coordinate 1,047,214,005 downwards.
CAGCATGCCCCAACAGGATACCACACCCCAGTCACTGAAAGCCAGGCAGGGAATGTCGTCCTCCACACCATGCCACCCCAGACCATGGACGATGAATGGTGGTCTGGGGACAGCCGTCTGGGCACCAGCGTTCTTTGTGGATGCCACATGCTGTGCTGTGGCAGGAATAACTCTGCACCAGTGGGTGCAAGGGCTCCAACAATGGACCAGGTTGGGCATCCCATTGGATGCCCACCGGGTCTGCATATCTGTCCTCCATGCACCCATGTGTTGAGGGGGTGGAGCCATGGGTAGGTGGCCAGCAGTCATGAATATCACCGCTTTGCACCTGTTCACAGGGTGTGCTGTTATGTGGGGAGTATGCATGGAGTCCGCATACCCCACCCCATTAGTGCATAGACACCATTGTTATTTTTTACAGTTTATTATCCTTTGTAGGATTGTATTAATTATTTTGATTGCACTATTCTTTAAAGCTGTTTTCTTTTAAAGTTTACTAGACCTAGCCCCTATATTCAGAAGTTTAACATGGTGCCTTGAGGCATGGTGATGTGCTAACTAGATTTAGGGCATCTGACTGGGTGAGGCCATAATTCATAGTAACACTCAGCACAATGCACAGTGCATAATGCAAATATGTAGGATGTACCAGTGTGCTAATGCAAATGGTGGTGTATCCTGCATACAGAGAACAGAGGTACATTCATGGGGTTCTAAAGTGCTTACAAGCTGCTGAGGTAATTAAAGCAACCTAACTGAAACACACACTTATCAATGTGTTCAGTGGTGCATGACTTCCCACCCCTCCCACAGCACTGATGCTGGTAATATCCACTTTCTCCTGCTCAGTCCTCAGTTACATCTTTTAAAAATTTCCTTTGGCATGCCTGGTAGCCCACTGCTTCGCCTGACATGCTATCACATAAGTTATAAAACCCTTAGGCATATCTGGTATTCCAGTCTTCCCTCTCCCTTCTCATTCCCAAGTTACATAATTTATAATGTGTTTAGGTACGTCTGATAATCCTGTAGCCCCTGCTGCAACTGAAATCCTCATCACACTACTTACAATACCCTTAGGCATACTTCATAATACAGCTGCATCCAATTTAAACCCTTATCACTTTAGTTACAATGCAATTAGTCAGTGGCGGTCCAGTGGTACCCTTGCCTGACCACTGTCACAGTATATGCACATTTCTTTCCCCACAATGGCCAACCCAATCAACTCCCAGCTCTGACCTCCCCTGTCAGCTCTGGACCCACCCATCAAAAGTGCTGAGCTGCTTACAGGTCTAAGGGCTGCTTACAGGTCAAGATGGTGACCACACATATCCTCTGCTCACTACTTTTGCGAGCCTCCATCTGAATGACAGGGAGAAAGTGAATGTGTATTGTGGAAACTGTTGTGTTTGACAGTGAATTATTACCTAAAGGAGTATGCAGAAAGTTATTGAGAAGGAGTTAAGATGGTCTGTCTTTGGTTTAGTAACAGTGTTTCTTAAGTGTTTTCATTTCTTGTAGATCTTTTGTGATCTGACATTTTATATGTTTTCTTAACATAAGTCACACTAATACTGCCATACACTATTTGTGCAATTGCCATTGCAAGGGGCTCTGAGTCAGGAGAGATGTGAGAAAGTATCTCTTCACAGAAAGAGTAGTGGATTTCTGGAACAGTCTTCCAGCAGAGGTGATGAGGATGAAAAGAGCAGTTGTGTTCAAGAATGCATGGGATAGGCATAAAGGAATCCTTGGAAGGGGATGGGATAGCTGTTCAAGTAGGATTTGCGGTGATACTATAAGCTGGAAAAAAAAATGGGCAGACTAAGTGGGACAAGAGGTCATTATTTGGCAGTAAATTCTATCTTTCATTGTTTCTATGTTTCATTGCCATAATAAAGAGGCCCATCATCACGTAAAAGAGATTCAACTGGTCCCAACATCTGAGGCAACAAGAAAACATTTGCAGCTGCAATCTGAAATATTCTGAGAAGAAATTCCAGACACGGTCTGAAGACAGGGGAAAGGAAACAAATCCTCATCACAGGGGGCACTAACAAACCCCCTTTAATTTGGGTCAAGCATGAATTCAGGTCCTGAGATTTCAGTTTAATTATTTGAAAGTATTTTGTCTATTCATTTATGAGTTTGCTGCAAAACAACCAGCTGATAGCATCAATGTCAAACATGATTACTCTTTCATCGTACTGTAGGGCAGTTCCCTTTTCTCATAGGGAAACAGTGATATGTTGGTGGCGTTCTGCTGTCATTCTGACATCTGAATGTTTTTATGCCATGGTTCTGACTAGAGATATGGGAAATGTGGGAGCTTCAATTCGAGGAAAATTCATGAGCTTGTCCACCACTTTGTGAAGTTCATTCGCTTTGTTAAGTTCACACTTCACAGGGAAGAATTCCCATTCTGCAGGAATATTTTTCTGCTTAGTACCATTTCCTTGGAAACATTTTCTGTGAAAAAATATTCCTGGAATATAAATTTTTCTTGCAAAGTGGCAACTTTCTGAAAACATCATAAAGGGGGAAGTAGGGCTCTTCATATACACTACACCAGAGAACAGTGTATTCACATCTTTAGTTCTGACATCTGATCAGTGGTAAAATAACATGTTGATTATCATTGTGGTTGCTCACTTACATCAAATTTTGACTTTCACTGATGGACAAAGTTAGAAAACTCAAGAATTAAAAATATTTTAATTTACCCTGTTTCCTTTTGCTGTTTCAAATACATTTCCTATAAATAACAACAAATCCTTGTTTTTTTTTTCTTAACATGATAAACACTACTCAAAAGAAAAAGTTCAGTAAATTGAAATACAATGCACAAAGCAGATTTTCCAACTATGGGATCCTTATAAAGTACTAGACCTTCATGATGTCACAAGGTTAGACTGAGAACACATTCTTTTGCACATCATTGTATATTAATTATACTTTTTTGCATTGGGCACTAAATGTATTAAAAAATTAATCATATTAAGGCGCGCACTGCCTGAAAACTGTTTAGTTTCTAGCTGTGTTAAGCTCATCCATTCCTCACTGCCTCAAACATTTATTAACCTACCTAGACAGCAGTGGAGGCTCAGCTCACAGACCTAGAAAAAAGGCCAACTATGGACTGTAGGATAATGTTACTAAAAATTGATAAAGAGCACCTCAGCACAGAAACAGGATCACCAAGCTACTGTCAAAGGATTTAATTTTTACTTTAATTTCCATTTCCTTTGTTACTCATTCCTTCCACATCCTCCTCCTTCCTCCCTCCCTCTTTTTATTTCTCTATGGAAAATGAATTGTTGCAATCCAGTCATAATTTTGTGGTGGTAATATAGTTTGTGTTGGTTATTTTCCACATCACATTATTTAAGTAACTTTCACTGTCAGTTTTATAATAATAATAATAATAATAATAATAATAATAATAACTTTACTTATAGTGCACCTGTCAAAACCAAGGAGCATAACAGTCAGAACAATTAAAACGTAAAAACGTCATCACATTCAATAAATACAAACATGTCAGCCAGCATCTTCACTATATGCCCTATTCCACAGTAAAGTTTTGAGGGCCTGTTTGAATCCTCCCACAGTCGCACACTCACTGATCCGACGGGGTAAAGAATTCTAGAGGGTCTGGGCCACGAACATAAATGCCCAGGCTCCTGCAGATTTTAAAATCACCCTAGGAATCTCTAGCCACCCCTCGTTGGCTGAGCAAAGTGGTCGCTCAGGGTGATAAGGAACCAGGAGCTCTTTCAGGTAGTCAGGGCCCAATCTGTGCAGGGCTTTGTATGTCAATAACCCGACTTTGAAGGAGATCTGCCACGGACTGGCAGCCAGTGCAGTTCCCGCAGCACCGGTGTAATATGGGCAGATCTTGAAATCCCCATCAACAACCAGGCTGCTGAGTTCTGCACCAGCTGTAAGTGATGGATATCAACCCCGGTAGCCCAAAGTAAAACAAGTTGCAGTAATCTAGGTTTGAGTCAAAGGCATGGATCAATGTAGGCAGATCTATGGACGGAACAAGATGCTTGATCCTGGAGATGTTTTCTTAGATGGCGAAAAGATTACTTTATGATGGCCGACACCTGTGCTCGATGTCAGTCCAATCTAACAACACTCCCAGGTCTCGCACCTGTTCAGAGGCCTGGAGCTCAGCATCTCCCAGGAAGAATTCTAGGGAGCAGCATGCCCCAGCCTCCTATCCGGTGGCCTGGATCCAAAACCATCACCTCCGTCTTCCCAGGGTTCAACTTCAAACAACTGGACTTCATCCAATCTTGGATTTCATTGAGGCAGTTATTAAATACCGAGACTGCTCCTTTCTGGTCGGAAGCAAAAGACAGGTAGAGCTGGGTATCACCGGCATAACAATGAAACCTCAGCCCATAACATCTTACAATGTCTCCGAGGGGAAGCATATACACCACAAACAACATGGGGGACAATACTGAGCCCTGAGGAACCCCACAAGACAGCAGGATCAGATCAGAGGAAAAAAACCCTGACACAACCCTCTGAGTTCTTTCAATGTCTACGAGATGAATTTCTACTGCAGTCATGCCCTAATATTCAGTTAGCTCATTGTTAACCACTTTAGTACTATGCTAACCGAAAATAATGAAGTTGGATGGGGCTGGGGCCATATTCAGTGGCTCCCAATACATGGAGTTAAACAAATTCATGTGCATGCAGAGAATACTGCAGCACACATACAAATTAGGGATCCCTCTCGCATACAGGGGGTAGTGCTATATTCAGAGATTTCAAACATGAGAAACAGCCTCCTTGAACCACTGTTTAATACCATTAAATCCCTACTGTTATCAAAGTACACAGTGGTGTGAAAACACCTATCCCTCTCACTACCAGGACAAATGCTCAGAAGTGAACTGACAGCTGGAGCTACAAGTCCCTGGTAGTAGCCTCATTTTAACAGTTATCATTTCATGTAGCCAAACAGTTTAATAAAGGGTTCCAAGACATCTAATTGCCTCCCACTACCCAATCACTGGTCAGATGCCCCCAAACAATGCATGTCACTAATCCCTCATGTCTAGTCATCTCCCAGCCCTGAATACCATTGTGATGCCCCATGACATTGCATGTAACTGATTCCAGGCATATAGTGGCCCCCATCCTGATCATTATTCAAATGCCCCCAAACAGTGTGATGAAACTGATCTTTTGGCATTTAGTGGCTCTTCTACTCCTGAATGCTCTTTCAAATGCCCTTGAACACTGTATGTCACTAATCTCTGGCATGTAGCAGCTTCCCACCCCTGACTGCTACTCAGATGCCCTCCAGCACTGTATGTCACTAATACCTGGCATCTACAGTGGTGTTTCTACACTCCATAATCACCATTTTAGTGCCTCCAAACCTGTTGTTAAAGATGATCCCTGGCATCTAGTGGCCTGCCACTCCCTCAATCATACATCTGTTCCCATTCCCATTCCCTAACTCAAGTATCTCCTTCCCGTTGCTTGGTTGTCCCATTTACCTCAGTTGACACGAGGCTCCTTCTACACTCATCACCTTGGCCATCTGCAGTCTAAGTAATAAGAAGTGATTGACTCTACAGTAGGTGCACAATCACTCTCTGTCACTCAGAAGGTGGCTTGCTAAGGTGGTGAGCAGAGGGGCAGTTCTAGATGCCATCACAGGGAGGGGACTGCCAGCTGGGTTAAGTGAGGGTACACAGGGGAAGAGGTAAAGAGACCTGAGTGGGTGGTATATTGATGAGATTTACAACATGCAGTCTTGGGGGGGCACTAGCCTGTAGGGATGTGTGCCACACAATGTTCAGGGTCATCTGAATAATGATTAGTGGGGCCAGAGAAGAGATTGTACAATAGTTTTGGAGGCATCCATCTGGTGATCCGAAGGTGAGGGCAGTCTGTGCAGTGGCACTGTGTGGAAATACTAATCAGCCCATCATAGCATTTAAAGGTCACCTTAATATTTTGCATCCATTCTGGGTTCTTTAGCACAATAGGGACTGAATATGGCTTACAGGAGCTATTTCCCTATGTCACATGGCATTGCTCTCTTCTTCACTCCTGTGGTCTGTATTGCTACAGGGGGTATTGTGAGCACCATGCAGAGTTACTGAACACTGCACAAACACAGCCCTGTATTCAGAAAGCACCCTCTGGACAGGGCATGCTTCCTCTCTAAATATGACTCCCAGTCCAGCGGTACGCTATCTCAAATGCACCAGCAATAGATGTATGACACAACCAGCCAGCACTAAGAATGGGATTCTTCCCTACCTTTATTGCTGTTGGAGTTTTAAACTCAAACTACTTTCAGGGGGTTCTATACAAGTTTTACCTACATTGTAAGAAACTCCTTTATAATAACACAGTTTAGACCAAGTTGTTTTGCTGGCATGTTTCAAGCAGGTTAACTTGCTCTTGAATAGATATTTGCACAAGACTGACCTGAAATGAAGAATCTTTCTTGACTATCCATTGTGTAAATTGTCGGTTTGAAGAGATTCACCCCGTGTGTTGTGGGTCCAATGACCCAGATAAGTTCTGTTACTGCCTGTGGCACATTGTTTCATTTTTCTTTGGGTCAGGAGCAAATGGTCCTTATTGCATTCCCCATCTTTTTTTATTCCATTAACCTTTCACATCCCACTACTGTACTGTCAGTTTTGATTCTGTAATCCAGTGTTGTGTTCAATTGCCTTTTGTTGATGTGTTTGTTTTTTATTTTGCCCATTTTATTACCATACGAATGTCACAATGAAATACTCAGCCTTGATGGTAAAAATCATTCCTATCCTAGTGGATTGTTAAATTCTGTGATTTACAGTATATACATTTATTCATTTGGAGCTATTTAGTTATTTGTGTGATTTATTTAAACATATTTTAATGGATAAGCAAGGACAGCAGAGGACGACGCATTTGTGGTTGTGACCTAGGTGGGTACAGTGGAATTTAAAGGAGTACACAAAATGAGCAGTGATCTGTTTTATCCTGTACTTTCTGATTTGTAACCTCAAAAACGTGGCTGAGGATTCTGCATTCTTAGGTGCATGCTGTATAATATTGTAAAGAGTATTTCAAAAGAGTGTCAGATAAAAAATATCATGGAATAATTTTTGATCTCAGAAAAATTTGGCTATTTGGGAGGTACAGCTGCTGAGCTAGGAAATAAGGAAGGCTTCTTTCTTGCCATTTTCTTTGTTTAAATGATTTTAGCCATACCACACACAAATAATCTAAAAGAACGTTCTCGACTTCTTTGTTGTTGGAAGAACTGAGATCACTGATGACTGGTGACTAGTCTGAGGGTGGGGGAGGGCCAGAAAAGCAGTTTTTTTAATCTCCACAGGATTTGATCTTAATAGGAGCTGGCTGGAACATTTGAGGGTGAGAGCTACATAGCTAGCAGGCAAGGTAGGCTTATTTCTTGCCATTGTATGTCTTTAAATGGTTTTAACAGTATTATCTACAACATAAAGGAAGGTTCTGAGCATCTTTGTTGCTGGATTAAATGAGGTCACAGAGAACTAGTCTCCAATTAGAGAGTGGTGGAAGGGAGATTAGGTATAAATACCAGGATAGTGCAAGTGACTCCTGAAGCATGAGTGCCACAATGCAGGGGTGTGCAGTCTGATATGGGAGGGTCTTATGGGCATCCATAGGTAAGTCTGCAGTTCCACAGGGAACTCTGACTAGATTAGGGGGAAAAGCCTTGGAGGGGGCAAGTACAAGGAACAGTACCAAATAAGCACTACTCATTATCTGGGATGGGTCTTCAAATAGGTGACTAGCACAAGAGGGTGAAGGCACCAGCAGGCACTACACCCTGTCAGGAGTAGGCCTACAAAGGGGTAGACAGAAAAAGGAGAGTAAAGACACAAACAGATTCTACACCCTATTTGAGGTAAGCCTGCACTGAGGTAGTAGGAGGAACAGTTAGTAGAGGAATGGAGTACAGGCAGGGAGGAGGGTTAGCATGCTGTAGTAATTGTGGAGTGATTATTCCCCTGGATTGCACTTTGCCCAATCCGCAGGAGGTATGAGGAACTTGAAGTCCATGCAGAGTTGTGGTAAGCAAGAGAGGAACTACTGAGGCTGCACAGACAACTGAGTTGGGGTATGAACCACTACCCATTACCCATCTCCCACAGAGGCCCACTGGGTGCAGGGGATAAGGGTAGTGTGAAGGAGGAGGAGGGGAAATAGGAGAGAAGGAAGAAGACTGTAAGTATCATACAGAGCCCTCCCATAGTGACCTCAAACCATTTTCACCAATGAATGAGGTGCCACAACCTGACTCAGATAGAGATGGTCAAGAGCCATTTATTTCTGGAGACTAGGCAAGAACTGGGACTGCTGTCAGGTATTAGGGAGCTGAGAATGCACTATGCAGACTCAAGGAAGTAAGGGAAGGGACAGACATGGTCTCAATAGTCTGTGATTCAACAGTAAGGGATGGGGAGAGGGTGGTGTTCACAGATGTTACTATAAAGGGGGTGGCAAGATGCCTTCCTGGTGCTTCAGCTTTTTTTATGATGAGGACAGGATAGGGAGAATATTTGACAGGATGAGGGAGGTGCTACATGTTCTAGTACCCCTGAGCAGGAATGACTTGGCAAAGCACAGTCTGAAGGTTACTATGTCCAACTTTCAAAGTTTGCAAAAGGTACACAGGGGGAAGGAAGTCATGTAGGTCTTTTCAGGGGTATTACCTATGTGGTCTAGGGAAGGAGGAAGGAGAGACTGGAAGAAACTGAGGCACTCAATGCTTGGTTGACATAATGGTATAGGAAGGAAGGATTTGGATTTGAGGGGGGGCAAGGAAAGATTCTTGATGGTGAACGTTTCACGTACCCTAGTTCAGAAATTAGACTTCTACATGGACAGTTTTATACTGAAGGGGGTAGCTGATACTGGGAACCTTCTCTTAGGTAGTAAGTGCAGGGTAAATCCAGAACAGCAGAGGCTTGGGGTTGGGGAAACATGGCCAGGGAAGCCAGGAGTGGCAGGAGAAAAGGACAAGTGACGGTGGCAAGCGAGGGCCTGGATAACAGATTTGTACTTATCAGAGGGGTTGATGAAAGGGATGTGAGAGAGGGACAATATGAGGAAACAATCAGGAAGGAGGAAAGGGAGAAAGAGGAGATATGGAAGTTGGTTTGCCTAAACACCAGAAGTTTAAACAATAAGGTCAGCGAACTGCAGGAGATGTCTGAGGCTATAGATCTTCTGTAGTGGCAATCACAGAGACATGGGTCAAAGGAATCAAGGTGACAGAGGAGGGATTATAAAAGAGGGCTAAGGGAAGTGGAATCTATCTGGGTGCTGCTAGCAACAGCTCTTGGTAAGAAACATAGATTAGAGGTAGCCAATAGATCACTGGCAGAAAGTTAAATGGGACAGAGAGTTGGGAAAGAAATAGGAAAGAAAGCAGACAAAGAGTATCTGGTATGGGTAGAAGACATGAGCCTGCCAGATATAGACTGAGACATCCCAGCAGTTAGGTGCACCTGGAGTTAGATACTGCAAGATATGCTTCAGGACTTTTTACTGGTGCAGTTAATCAAGGATCTGACACATAAGAGTGCCATAGATTACTTGGCACTAATGAATTCAGAGATGGTGGTGGTGGCTGTCAGGGAACCCCTGGTGTCCAGTAACTTTAACACTGTATGGGTCAAGCTGACAGAAGTGAACAATGGACCTCCGGAAACATAGTGGTCTTGGACTCAAGTGGGTAGATTTTGGCAAGATGTGGGAATTAGGCAGTGAAAGATTGGCAGGGGTAAACCAGATCGAAGGGTGCTGGAAGAGTGGAGCATGATTAAGGGGGCACTCTTTGAGGCAATCAAATCTTGTATAAGGACAATCACCCAAAGGAACAAACTCAAATGGTTGATCTGATTCTTCAACTTGGTGAGGGAGGCAGTGAGGGTGAAAAGAAACACTTTCCCTGATAACAAGAGGAACAAAGGCGAGGAAGTCTGGCAGGAGTATCAGGCTAAACTCAAAGAGGAGAGGGTGCAGGTCATGAGGTCAAAGACAGGCATGGATCTGCAGACTGTGGAGGAAATAAAACATACAGAAAAATAATTTTTGCAGTACATAAGGAAAAAGGGAAAGCAAAATGTGGCCATTGTTAGGCTAGCCAAAAGCTGATGGTACTAGAAATTGATGAACAGAAGGTAAATGTGTTAATTTACTTTTACGTGATGTTCTCTGTAAAGGACAAAGCACAGCTGGTAGATGGTGGTGTACAGGGCATGACAAGTGGGAAGGGGTCAAGATTTGGACAGGCTACAGATCTCAGTGAACAGGGTTGAAAAGGGACCGTAAGCTCTCAGGATAGGCATAGTGCCAGTTATGAATGGCCTGTACCCATGAGTGTTAAGGGAATAGTCTGCAGTATTGGCAGTTCCCTTAAACAATCTATCCAATGACTCACTGCAGTCTTTAGTGGTGCAGTGGATTGGAGATTGACCAATACATGACCTCTTCATAGGAGGTAGGGGACAGGGAGTATCAAGGCAACTACAGGCATGTCAGCCATGCTTCCATTATAGGTGGAGACGATAGTGAAGCAGAGTTTGGTGACCAACACAGAGGACAATTTACTACAGGATGAAAAGTAGCATGAGTTTGTCTCACAGAGGTCTTGGCAAAGATCTGATATTATTTTTCAATCAGGTCACCAAGGTGATAAACAGGGGACAGGCAGTAGATCTACCCTACTTCAGCTTCAGTGAAGCCTTAGATTTGGTACCACACAGGAGGCTACTGAAGACGTTAGAGGGTTTGGGAGTAAAGTGAGGTGTAGTTAGGTGGATAGGCTACTGGGTGTGGGAAAGGCAACAGAGAGTAGTGATTAATGGGGCTAAATCAGGGACAGGAGGCCATGCAGTGATCAGTCCAGGAACCTGTTCTATAATTAATACATTCATAAGTGACACTGGGGAGAGTATCCAGGGAAAGCTGTGCCTTTGCTCATGTCACAAAGCAGTGCGGCAGGGTGGGTCATGAGGAAGGGATGCTGGAGCTTCAGAAGGACCTAAAGAAACTAGAGAAATGGTTTAAAGTCTAGGAGTTATGGTTCAATGCCAAGAAGTGCAATGAATTGCATTTACAATACATAGAAACTGACAACAATGGCACAAGAAGACCTAAGGGCCATCTACTTTGCCTGGAGTTCCCTATCTGCACTAGGATCTTTTCATATATTCCATATAGAGTTGTATCCCTTCCAGTCCACCCATTGCTCCCCTACCTACTATTTCAGACCTAATGAACCACCAAACCCTTCAGTCTGTCCCAGTCATGCTTGAAACCATTTACAGACTTGGTACCCACTACCTCCACTGGCAAAATGATCAATGGTTACACCACCCTTGCCATATAATAGAACCTCCTCATATACCTCTTAAACCTTACCTATTTTTCCTTATGTGAGGACTCCAGAACTGAGCACAGAATTCACCAGTGACCTACATAGAGGTAGTGGTACCTCTTTTTCCTCCTCTCAGTGCCCATTGTGATACACTCCAGCATCCAAATAACCTTACTATAAGCCCTGTTACTCTAGCTTGATTGTTTAAGGGAGTCACTAATGAATTAGAGTTGAACAGAATGGGAAAATTCCAAATTTGTGGAATTTCAATGTAATTTCACAAAATGCTGTGAAATTCCATGAAATCTTGTCAGAATTTTACTGATGTTTTTAAATTTAGTAATTTGGTCATAACTTGACCATCTTTGAAGGTAGATATCTAAAATGTGGCAAAGGTACTCTCTGGGAAGAAGGCCAATATGTTACCAAACATTGTCAAATTTGGATGGACAGTTTTGAAGTTATAGGTGTTCAAATTATATCATTTTATTTTTTATGTGAACGTTCATGGACATTTTAATCTGCAAATTTCATAGCTGTCATTTGGTCGGAGATCTTAAATTTCATATGATTTCTTGATGATAGATGTTCTAAAAAAGTGGCAGTTTTCATGACAATATGATGAATCGTCTCAAAATTATGTGTGCTCAAAAGTGTCATTTTATTTTTTCTGGACATTTTGTGAAAACAAATTCATCTGCATATAACTCAGGCACTCTTGGAGCTAGACATGTGTAAATTACATTTTTGTAATGGTTATAGAACAATATAAATATGGAGAGCATTTGAGTTGAGATTTTTAATTTACAGGGGTTCAGAACATTACTACATAAATATATGCAAACTTTGGGAAAACTCTCAAAAATGTGGATGTTTGTAACTTCTCCGCTCTAGAAGGCATATACTTAACATTTGATTCAATACCAATCTACTGTTTTAAGGAAAACCTACAATTCATTAAATGCTTTCTGAAGCTTATCTTGTATCATGTTTACTGTCGAATCTGAGGTATAAATAATTGTATCATCAGCATATAGGTGATATGATACTGATGTATCTGAGTAGTTTAATCTATTCAGATATATATTAAACAAAACAGGACCAGGTTGGAACCCTGGAGGATCCCCGATCCAACAGGAACAAAACTTGAGGCCCACTTTCCCAAAGAAACCATTTGTGTTCTGTCCTTCAGATATGAAGTCAGCTATCCTAGTCCAGACCCCACCACACCAAGTGATGCTGCCCTGACAGGAGGATACCATGGTCCAATGAACTGAAAGCATTGGATACATCCAGGTCCATCTGCACATCCCCTACTACCTTTACCAAGGCTGAAGTAGTGCTATGGCACTTTCTGAATCCTGACTGCATACCATTAAGGTGGCCCTGGGAGTCTAAGTGCTAAACTATTTGTACCGACACCAACTTTTCAAATATTTTAGATGTCTGGGACAAAAGTGAAATTGGGTGATAATTGTCCATTTCTGTCTTCTTACCCCCTTCAAAAATGGGCTCAACCTTTGACTGATTCCACGCCATTTGGGTATTCTCACAGACTCAAAAATAAATTAAATATACTATATATGCCAGGGGATATGTAATTACCAGTGTGGCGTATTTTAACAGTTTAGATGGGATGTCATCTAGGACAATGGCCTTAGAGTCATTTAATTTCAGTAGTTGTTTTACTGCTAAATCAACTGTAATCTCTGAGAGACAAATTGATTTGCTAATAACCCACTATCACCTGCTGCAACAGAAATCCTTTGGTTGTTGGGTACAATTAATATCCAATAGGTTAGAATAATGCTTCTGCTTAACATTCCTTATCTCCCTCACATAAAGATTATGCAGTCTTTTATATTTGTCCCAGTCTAATTTTTTACCAGTTTTTTTTGGCCTGACCCCATGCTTTATCTCTAATTGTTTTTGTTTCCTTAATTCATTAGCATACCAGAAGGCATTATTTTGTTTTAAAATCTTAGATTTAATGGGAGCATGTCTGTCACATACAGACCTAAATTCAGTACAAAAGTATTCCCAGGCCTCGTCTATTGTTGGAATGAATAGAATTTGGTCCCAGTTTATGTTACTCACTTCCAACATAAAATTAACATAGTCAAAGTTCTAGAAACTGTGCCAATTAATATATCTAGTACTCTCTGGCTTCAGGGGTCTACTTCTGGTGCAAAAGATGAACTGGTGATCAGATACAGAATCTGGTAAAACACCACTGGCTAAGATGTGATTAATAGAGTTTGTGAAAATTAAGTCCAAGGTCATAGATGTTTTAGAGGTTACCATATTTATTCTTGTTGGCTCGTACATCAATTGAGTAAATCCCAGATTTATCTGAAGATTGACAAATGGGAAGAGTTAATTCATATTTTACCAATTCATATTAAAATCATGCCACTGTAACAAATGTACTACAATAATAGACACCGTAACTGATGAAATGCTATGTTACCTGTGATAAATGTACTGTATTATATTATGTCACTTAATGCAATGTACTATGTCACTTAATGTATTATATTGCATTGTATAATGTTACTGACGTGGAGCCTTTGTAAATGAGTCTATGACTCAAAGGTTTGTAATTCCGATGCCTTTCAAATAAATAAATAAATTAATAAATAAAAATCTCCTGTCATAAGGATTTCATGAATGCTGTTAAATGCAGAAAATAAGTCCTGTAAGTAATTAAAAACATGGGGGCTGATCTTTGGTGGGCAATAAAGCCTACTACTGCAATTTATTTATCATGCGGTAGTCTTAGATCTAAAGCTAATAATTCTATACCCTCTAAATCCCTATCAATGTTTATTTGGGTCATGATTAGGTCAGATGTATTATAAATTGAAAATCCACACCCATTATTTCTATCCCTTTACCAACGATTGTACCCATGATGATCAGCAGGAATCTTCCATTCTATTATTTGACCAGGCTTCTGTGATTATAATAATATATGGACTATGGTCTACAATCCAGATACTGACCGAGTCCATTTTTGATAACATACTTGGCACTGAAATGTATTATTATAAGACCCTGCCCAGTCTCCCCAAAGTAAAAGCAGCAGTCTGTTTTGGCTGCAAACAAATCGATTTACCATTAATTTGTTCGTGTAGCTAAATTATTCTGGGGTATACGATTATGATTTATTGATCCTGGGTTAGGTGGACATCACCACAAACCATCAAGCATATCAATAGCAAATGCTTCATTATTCTTATTAATTTATATTTTGTTCTATGGCCCCTCAGACTTTGATTAGTAGCCAGTTAAGTGTTTCATATTACACTGTGCAGTTGATTTCAGACTCGTGAACCAAGGAGCCCCATTTAAATAATTCACTGCAGAAACTGTTAAACAAATTAGCAATAATAAAATATTTGTTTGACTACCAGGGTCACAAACAGTACTTGTACAGCACCTTGCAAGTGTATGCTCTTGTAATGCCCAAAACTACTACTAGACCCCTCTTCTCGCTATAGGCTCCACTCCCCCAGACAAAGAAACTGGTAGTTCCAGAAAAAGGAAGAAAATCCAGCATTGTAAAGCTAAAGTACATTTTCAACTCTCCAACCAGAACTGCAAAATGTAATAGTTATATTTACCTGACCCTGATCCAAATAGACAAGAATAAACAATAAACCAATCTGTTTATCTTAAGTGTATCACCATTGATATCCCCAGGACATATAGAAAATAAGCCTCTTATCAGTGCTTCTGAAAACATTTCTAATCCCACAAACATCTCTTCTTCTGTCTGCAGTGTTTGTCTACCAAATTCTTGTGACCACCACTCATGTTGCTCACTCCACGGTGCTCATGTCATGCAGTGCGAGGCTTTTGAAGTGGCTGAGTGCCCCACCCCCTTGCTGTATGATCTGCCACTGGACACCCTCCACCTCAGAGCAGCACTGATTAAAACTGGTACAGTTCCTTTATAAAATGCATGGCAGAAAAAGCAGCAGTTCAGTTCATGTAGAAAATAGGGTGACAGTTCAGTCTAAGCAGGAAAATGAAGCAGCAATACAGTTCAAGATGTAATCTTGGCTGGCAGCCTTCTTCAGCCTGCACAGCTCTCACCTGCAGGCAGTTGTAACTCTGGGTAATTCCTCCTGCTTGATTCTTGCAGCACGAGGCTTTTGAAATGGCTGAGCACCCTGACCCCTTGTTCCCTTGTACGCTGTATGGGCAGCTGCTGGACCCCCTCCACCTCAGAGTGGCACCAATTAAAATGGGTGTAGTTCCTTTATAAATTGCTTAGAAGAAGAAGCAGCAATTCAGTTCACATAGAAAACAGGGTGACAGTTTAGTGTAAGCAGGAAAATGAAGCAACAACACAGTTTAAGATGTAATCTTGGCCAGCAGCCTTCATCAGCCTGAACAGCTCTCACGTGCAGGCAGTTGTAACTTGGGCATTCCTCCTGCTTGATTCTTGCAGTGCAAGGCTTTTGAAGCTGCTGAGCACCCCACCCCTGGTTTCCTCACTTCTGTATGGTCCACTCTCAACCCTCTCCACCTCAGAGCGGAATAGATTAATGGGTGTAGTTCCTTTATAAATTGCTCAGAAGAAGAAGCAGCAGCAGTTCAATTCAAGTAGAAAACAGGGTGACAGTTCAGTCTAAGCAGGAAAATGAAGCAGCAATATAGTTCATGATGAAATCTTGGCAGGCAGCCTTCCTCAGCCTGAACAGCTCTCACCTGCAGGCAGTTGTAACTCTGGGCTCTCCTCCTCAGCTAGTGAGGAAGGAAATGGTAGGTACAGAAGGGATAGATGATGTGGAGGAACTATGGGGCTTTATAAAGAACCAGGTTCGGAAAGCGACAGAGATGTGCATAAGGCAAGTAAGGAAGGGCACAAGAAGGAGGAGACCACTCTGGTTCACAAGGCAGGTAGCAAGGGTAGAAGGGGACAGAAGGAAGGCCTTCAGTAACTATAAGTGAACACAGAAAGAAGAGGACAGTGAAGCCTATAGCGAGAAGAGGGGTCTAGTAGGGAAGGAAATAAGGAGGGTCAAGGTGGAGGCAGAGGAGAAAATAGCAAAACATGCCAAAAGAGAAGACAAAACATTTTTAGATATGTGGGGGACAGGTGGAAGGCTTAGCAGGGGATTGCAAGGCTAAGGGGAGAGGTGGGACACAAATTGAAAAGGACAGTGAAAAAGCAGATGAGCTAAACAAGTACTTTTGCTCAGTTTTATGGTGGAAGGAGGACAGGGGGTCAAAGCTTAGGGGAGGTGGGACAGAGGGGTAGACCCAAGTCCTTTTGGTGTTTAGAGGGTTAAGGAGAAATTAGGCAGGTTGTGGGTGGATAAGGCAATGGGGCCAGACGGGCTGCACCCAAGAGTGATACGGGAGTTGGGGAAGAGCTGGAAACCTTGTTTATGAGGCTGTTCAACCTGTCTCTGGATTCAGGAAGGCTACCAGAGGACTGGAGGAGGGCAAACATGGTGCCATTGCACAATGGAGGCAGCAGGGAGATGAAAGAGAATTACCACCCAGTCAGCCTTACCTCAGTGGTGGGGAAGGTCATAGAGGCACTCATTAAGGAGAAGGTGATAGACTACCTAGAGGATAATTGGCTCCTAGATGATAGACAGCATGGTTTTACAAAAGGGAGGTCATTACAGACAAACCTAATTGAATTCTTTGACTGGGTGACACAGGTAATCAACCACGGGGGGGTGGATGTGGCCTATCTGGATTTCAGCAAGGTATTTGACACTGTTCCCCAAAGGAAGCTAGTGAACAAGCTGGAAAGTGTAGGGGTGGGTGATAAAATAACCAGGTGGGTAGAAAACTAGTCAGCAGATAGAAGCCAAAGAGTGGTGATTAATGGGGTTTACTCGGTGATGGGTGGGTGATGAGCAGGGTACCTCAGGGGTCAGAACTGGGTCCCCTCCTTTTCAACATCTACATTAGTGACATAGCAGAAGGATTGAGAGAATGAGTGGGCCTTTTTTCAGACTATACAAAGATCTGCAATTGGATGGACACCACAGGGGGGTTGGAGGACATGAGTCAAGACTTGAGGACTTTAGAACTATGGGCAGAGACTTGGAAGCTAAAATTAAATGTTAAAAAGTGTGCCAGGATGCACCTGGGGCACAAGAACCTCAAAGCAGGATACACACTAGGGAAGGAGGATATTAGGGTTACAGAGCAGGAGAAGGATTTAGGAGTAATAGTATCTAGTAACCTCAAGGTGGGCAAACAATGTAGCAGGGCAGTGGGAAAAGCAAAAGGGATGCTGGCATGTCTTGGCAGGGCATCACTAGCAGACAAAGAAGGCACTGATGCCTCTACAAAGTCGTGGTGAGGCCACACTTTGGTATGGCATCCAGTTCTGGAGGCCACATCTGTGAATGGACATAGACCAGTTGGAGGGGTTAAGAGCAGAATGACTAAGATGGCAGGATATGCAGGGTAAACCTATGAGCAGAGATGTAGGAAATTGGGGCTGTACTCCTTGGAAACTAGAAAAGAAAGAGGGAAATGATTGAAATGTTCAAATATGTCAAGGGATCAACAAGGTAAAGGCAGGGAGTCTATTCCTAGGAAGGATGGTGCAGTAACTAGGGCATAGTTCGAGACTATGTGGGGAGATTCAGAAGTGATGGAGGGACAGTTCTTCATGGACAGGGTGGTGGAGTCATGGAACAGGCATCCAGAGGCTGTGATGTGGGCTGAAACAATGTCAAAGTTAAAGAATGCAGGGACAGACATAAGGGACTGTTAGGGGAATGAAGGGGACCACAGGAAATAGGACAGAATAAATAAAGAGGTGGAAAGGACAGACTAGATGGGCCTGAGGGTCTTTTCTGCCAACAAGATTCTATAATTCTGAAAACATGTATGTTGCTGTAAAAGCAAAAGGCCCTCTGGGCCATGCACTTGCATTTGTGCCAAAACCACAATCAGATTGCTGGCATAGCTTTCCTATTGCCCCTCTTCATAAATTTGGTAGTGAAAATGTGCAAATCCCTGCTGAAACATCATTACACAACATCAAAACATCATTCAATGCCACAGGTGTGGAAACATATACAGTATTGGCC
Organism: Neoceratodus forsteri; assembly: GCA_016271365.2. Taxonomy (NCBI): domain Eukaryota; kingdom Metazoa; phylum Chordata; order Ceratodontiformes; family Ceratodontidae; genus Neoceratodus; species Neoceratodus forsteri. Next base: position 1,047,195,516 of record CM028133.1, on the reverse strand, counting down.
AGGATTTGAAAAATGACAACTGTCATGTTAATGATGTGGTGTAAAAAATTTGTGTCAAAATATTCAGAATTACCAAAGACATGAGCGAGCATAGTAAAATTTCAACATGTATGCATAACTTTGATGTTTTTACATATATTGACCCAACATTTTCAACATGCCCTTCTTATGACCCCACCTCTTGAAGAAGGGTGGCAGAATTTTAAATCCCACCCAAAAAGATGATTTCACCAGGCAAAACACAAAATCGCACTGTGGGCTTGATTAGTCTAATTCCACTCCCATTTGTCATGAGGTGGTGTCTGAAAAGGCAGTTTTGAAATTTGGGGTCAACATATGGAAAAATGGCAAAGTTATGCATCAAAGTTCATAACCCCACTGAAAAACATTGAACTGCACATAACTTTATTTCTCATATTGCAGTTGGTGGTTCCAGCAGCAAATCATGTCTTCAACGGGAGACTGGATTTTCATTCTGTGACCTGTTCAGGTGAATTAGGGTGTTTTGGAGTGTCAAGAGTGTGTGTGGGGGGGTGAGTGTTGATTGCAAGGTGGGGATGGGGTGCAGATCAGTGAGTGACAATTTTCTTTTTTGCAGGTTTAAAAAGAAATACATTGAGGGATGTTTTTCTTTATTTCAGACTGGGACAGTGATCAGAGGGTGGGCGGTGCCATTAGACACCAGAGTAAAAAAAAATTAAGGGGATGGCAATCAGAGGGTGGAGGTGCCACTAGACACCAGGGAAAGACAAAAATATAATTGGAATGGCTATAAGATGATGGGGGAAGGGGTGCCACTAGAGACCAGGGAGAGAGATAAAGATATTACAGGGACAGTGATGGGAGGGTTGGAGTGCCACTCGACACCCAGGAAACATAAAAATAATTTCCCAAGTTATCCTAGGGAATTTGGCATATTTTAATATTTGAGATTTAATATATGTATTATTTATGCAGTACTCATGAAGACCTTTGGTTTGTTTTTTATTTATTTATTTTTGAAAATCGGATTTACAAACTTTGAGTCAGGGACTCATTTACAAAGGCACCTCGTCGCAGGGAGGGTAGACATGGTTACAGTGTGTGTTTGATACATAGATTGTCCCTGAAGTTGATAAATTGATGGATTTATGTCATGTTGAAGTGAAAATGTCTTAATAAAAACTAAGTTCTAAATCCTTTTTTGTTTCTAGGAAACTTATTTTTTGTTTGAAATTAAAAACACATATGAAAAACAATCCCTTCAAACAAAAACAGAAATGAGAAAAAAAAAATAATTCCAAAAGCTTTTTCCACATGAAGGTATCCTTTTTCATATGAACTGAAAAAGCATGCAAAAAAGGGATCCATGATGCCGGTTCGACAACAAAATTGTCGACCGATATTACAGTGACAGATTTATGTTGGCCTCAATTGTGATTGACATAATTCCATCTGAAAAATGTTGTTTCTTTTGTGGCCTCTGCTCCCCGAACCCCCCCAAGTCGGGGTCTTCAGTCCCACACCCCCCATAATTCATATAATCAACTTCAAGTTTGAGTTGATTCTGGCAGGGGGTAGAAGATCCCGAAAAACAAGTGCTGTGGTCCCACAATGACAGTACAGTGACCCACTGCTGTGTCGCTGCACTGTCATTCCCAGTACAGGTGTCGCTGTTTGGTTGGCATACACAGAAAAAAAATCCCAACAAATGAAAAAAGTAATAGAAGAAAAGTATGTCAAACATCTTTCGCTTGAAGGAACTTTTCGCATGAATAAAAAGCATAGGAAATGGATCCTTCAAATGAAAAAGGGATCAGAAGAAAACTAAGCTCTTAATCTTTTTTCATTTGAATGGATCCTTTTTTGTATGAAAAAAGCAAACAAGAAAGAATCCCTTCAAAATGAAAGAAAGAATTAAAAAAAAAACTAAGTCTGAAATATCTTTTTTTGTTTAAAAAGATTATTTTCTGTATGGCCAAATTCCTTTTTATGGCTATGGGCATAGCCCAGCAGATTTTGCATTCGGAAAAGGGCTGATGTCATTTTGAAACAAACAAATATGATAGTGTTTAAATAGAGTCCTCCACTGAAGCCTCCTATGCTGCCTGTGTGTATATAGTAAGACAAGTTTTCTCTCCTTGAGCAGTTAATTGAGTTCACAGAAAGTTAACATATTATCTTCTTGCAGTCATTCTGTGTCGGATTACCAGTGGATAGGACAGACATTATACAAAGCTGTTGGCAGTAGAATGCGTTAAACATTTCCTGGAGCATTCTGCATAACAAATAAGCTCTGCTGTGCCCTCAGACCCAATGAACACCACATTAACCCATTTGACAACACCATCCTAAGAGCAGTCAGTCTGCTACTTGCAGAACATTACATAGCAAGAGTCCCAGTGATGCCTGTTTCAAATAATACAACAACTTCATATTCTCAGGCAGGCAGTTCTGGCTACTGTGTATATTCTACTGAATGTTCTTAACCTGCTGGCAGGATTCTGAGATTGTTGCAAGGGCCAGGAAAGCAGGCACCTCCCCACTCCTGAGTCCACCATCCACCGAGGTCATGAGGGCTAGAAATAGGCATCCTCTCCACCCCCAAGACCACCATTCAGCTGGCAGGATTCCAAGAGGGTCACAAAGGCCAGGAAAGTAGGTGCCCTCCCCCACCCTCCAGTCCACTGTCCACCAAGGTCATGTGGGCCAGAAAATAGGCACCCTCCCCACCCCCCAAGACCACCATTCAGCTGGCAGGATTCTAAGAAGATTGCAAGGGCCAGAAAAGCAGGAGCCCACCCCAACCCCCAAGTCCACCATCCACTGAGGTCATGAGGGCCAGAAATTAGGTGCCCTCCCCAACCCCTGAGACCACCATTCAGCTGGCAGGATTCCGAGAAGGTTGAAAGGGCCAGGAAAGCAGTGTCCTCCCCCACCTCAGAGTACACTGTCCACAGAGGTTGCGAGGGCCGGAAAATAGGCACTCTCCCCACCACCCAAGACCACAATTCAGGTACGGCAGCAGGTAGCCAAGCTGTGGAGCTCCACCCTTGTGGCGCACTATGGACTAGTGTTGGCGCCTTTTTTGTATGCATTTTATTTTATGTTGACCCAGGCATGGAGATAGTCTCTCCATAAGGAATTTTCCACCAGGACTGCACCAGTATCTACATGCCTCACCAACTGTGCATTAATGATATTTTAATAACTATTGTAAATTCTAACTTTTGCCAGGAGTGTCCTGCTTGTAAATTGCTATACCGATAGCTGTAACCCGACTGCAGTGTAGCCTTTGGTACCTATTCCTGCCTCGTGATTCTGCTCCTTTAAAAAAAAAAGCAAAGAGAGTATTCTTACTTGTACTTGCTTCGGGTAAACTGCAGTGTGGCTATAAGGAATCTGCATAGGTATTTTATTATCTACAGTATCTAAATGTAAGTGAAGAGTATACAGTATACTTGCTGACACCTTAGCCTGATTGAATCAAGCAAAGTAAAATTCTGTGCTCCAGACAAAAACTTAAAGACTAAAATTCAACAATGCTGAGCTTCGTAGGAAAAGTTTTAGTTCGATGCTCCAGACCTAAACTAAGATTAAGTTTACGACAGTGGTGAGCTTCCTCGAGAACTCCTCCCCTCCTATTGCCCTGCTCTATATAACGTTTACCTGCTCTCCTTTTTTTCAGCTGGCAGGATTACGAGAAGGTCATGAGGGCTAGGAATGCAGGTGCCCTCCCCCACCCAGAGTCCACCATCCACCGAGGTCATGAGGACTAACTACCTAATTGTATAGTCTTTACACTCCTCCTCCTTATGTATCTACCGTATGTATTAGTCATTCCATGGAACAAGCATGTGTTTTGTTGTATACTATTTACCTGTCATCTGTCTCTGTTTTCTGACATGGAGCCTTTGTAAATGAGTCCTTGACTCAAAGGTTGTAATTCTGATTTTTCAATAAATAAATAAATGAATAAATAATAAAATTGTGACTATAGGTATTTACAACTGAACAATAGTAACCACATTTGTTTCACTTGCAAGTAGGTAGGCATGTGTGTGTCTATTTTTGTTTGACTTAGGTTACATATAGAATGTGATCAGTTCATAGCATGCTGTATTGTGATTAAATGAACTGATAAATGGAGGCTTTGGTTTCGTTTTTCCTGACCATGGATATACTAAAACAAACATTTCTCAACAAAATGTTTAAAAATAAGGGGCCAGATTTTCAAAGGCCTTGCTTCAAACAGGTATGGCCTTAAGGGCACCTTGTGCCAAAGGGCTGCGCTAAGTGGGAATTTGAAAGGCAGCCTGCATCACTTTCAGGCTGCCTGCTAAAGTGTGCTAGAGCCATCTTTGCACCATGAAAGTGACTGCAGGTCATGGGGCTTGCGGCAGACCCTAGCTGCCGCGAGCCTTCAGATCTGAATTTGAAAAAAACAGGAACTGGTGCTGGGCATCCTAGACCAGTGAGGGGCAGGTCTAAGGGACCTAGATGGCTCCTGGGGGTCATCCTGTAGGTGTCACCATGTGGCCCGCTCCATCCATCCCTGGTGGGTGATCCCTGGTGGTCCGGTGGTCCCCCCTCACCCCCATCATGGTCCCCGACACCCACGTCCGTGCATCCTGCCAACCCTAGCTACCCATCTCAGCACTCCCATCCCCCTACCATACCCTGATCCGGTGACCAGCACAGCCCTCAACACACCACCATGGCTGGCTGCCGAATGATCAGTCTGTGCATGTAAGTATACAGTATACAGTACATGCACGGACTGCCGATCGTGGCCAGCTGGGCGGGTGGTGGAGAGCTGTGTCATCAAATTGGGGACAGGAGGAGGTGGGAGTGCTGAGATGGGTAGGGGTCACCAGCCCACCAGGCTACCAGGGAGGTTTGTGGCGCTGGTGCTCTCTGCGTGGTGGTGTTCGGGGGGCAGTTCCCAGTTGCCAGCCCCTGTCCGTGGGTGTTGCAGACTCCCCGCAGCCATTGCAGCATTCTGAGTGGGTGCGCCATACATCGGGCGCAGCAACCCCTTTGCCGCATGCCGCTGGACTTAGGCACTGGGACCCTGTTCAGTAGAAATTTGGGTGCAGGGTCCTGGGCACACCGCACTCGGCACAAGCTGCCATTGTCTCAGCTTGTGCCAGTGCTTCGAAATTCCGGACCAAGGAATTTAAGAATAATTCAGTTGATGTGGTGTAAAAATCTGCTCCTGGAAAATTACCTGGTTTGGTGGGGGGGCTGCCATAAGCAGAATGGGATTTCATAGATGGGTGAGCTCATGGCAGCAGAAGAGGCATGATGGCATTAAAAGCTTAATGGTGTGGATGTAGAAGCACCAGTATTGGAGAAAGACTTTGGTGGAGGACTAAGTATGACTTGAGGTTGGGGATCATCAGAAATTGAGTAAGTATTGGTATTTTTAGCATAATGGTTTTCTGTAACTTCAACCTTCAATGGGTTAGACTCTGCACCCATCTGTACAGTATGTCACTAAACCATATGCAGTGAGGTATGGGTAAAAATCAGATCACCGGACCCTGGACCAGAGTTATAAAATCTGGACTGGGCACAGCTTGTGCAAATATTGCTGATCCACTCACTCCAGATGATCTGGTCTGGTCTGCTTTTACCTGTCTGGTCTGATCCTGACAGTTCCATTTTCAATCATGCCAAGGAAGGGCTGATAAACAGACATCCAGGAGCAGACCAGATAAGTAAAAGTCAAACTGAACAGTGCAGCCAGAGTGACTGGACCAGCAGTATTTCTGCAAGTTGTACCCAGTATGGCCAGTTTTGATTTGTACATAACTGCTGTGGTTAAGGTCTGTCAGTCCAGTTTTTAATCAAGCAATCAGTCTTTATTTTATACAGAAAGGTATGTGAGCAAAAATGTCCTTTTACATAAACATCCAGTTAAGCATAAGCAGAAAATAGAACATCAGGTTAAACAATTACATAGTAAAATACCGTATAAACAGGTCTAACATAACCAGGTCTAATACAGAGATCTTGAGGGATATATAGAAGAATAGGGAAGCAAATAAATAACAGTGACAGATTTACAGCATGGGTTATAGTAAGAGGTACAATTCAGGAACATGAACAGTTGGATGATGCATCGAAAAGAAGAAGTGCAAGTCCTGCGGCACCTAGATCCTGCATGCCGATGATCATTCCCACTGCATGATCTGCCTGGGCCCCAAACACTGGATCAAAGACTGTGAGACCTGCCAATCCTTCAACCAGGCCACACAGATTAGGCACCAGGAAAAGCTCAAAGCCTGCTTGCTGGAGGAGCACATAGGTTTGATGGAAAAGGAGCTGCAGAATCTTCAGGAAAAATCTTCTTCTACAATGCCAGAACCCAAAAAGAAGAAAAAGGACAAGTAGAAGTACAGAGACCGGAATAGGTCTCCATCCACTTGATGGAGATCATTGGCACCACTGACACCTGTGAGGCCTCCACTTCTGTAAGTACCATTGCTGCCAGGTCTCCTACCACTCTGATGGATCAGACCACAGGCTCCCTGCCTGCTTTGCTTAGGGTGCAGTCAGGGATCTTCTTGGACGACAGAACCCCTATTATGCTCCTTAGGCCCATATCTTCTTCAGGGTCTATTACCAGCAGCCAGGTCGATAAGTCACTCCTGGTCCCCACCGAGGAGAGCATAGTCACAGCTGGTAAATTGTACTCCAGCTCCTCTGTTGTCTGCATTGTCCAGGTCGATAAGTCGGACATTAGCTCTTCGGACGTCTGCAAGGCCGTGGCTGATAAGTCACTCCTCAGTTCCTCTGAGAACTGCACAGCTGAGGCTTTCCCTTCAGGGTCACAGGATATCCCTGACCTTAAGTTGAGCCAGCTGCTGGACACACAAACAGTCTTTAGATGGTTCCTCACTCCCACTGACCCAGCCAGACCTTCTGGGATTGCCTGAAGATCAAGAGCCAGAGGTGGGCACTAATCTAGAGGTTCCCCTTCCTTCACCAGGTCAGTCTCATCCTGGTTCATCCACTCGCCTATTCATGAACAGTTGGGTGATGCGTCGAAAAGAAGAAGTGCAAGTCCTGAGGCACCCAGATCCTGCATGCGGATGAGAATTCCCGCTGCGTGATCTGCCTTGGTCCCAAACACCAGGTCAAGAACTGTGCAGCCTGACAATCCCTCAACCAGGCCACATGGATTAGGCACCAGAAAAAGCTTGAAGCCCTCTTGCTGGAGGAGCACCTAGCTTTGATGAAAAGGAGCTGCAGAATCTGAGGGAAAAATCTTCTCCAATGCCTGAACCCAAACAGAAGAAAAAGAACAAGGAGAGGCACCAAGACTGGGATAGGTCTCCCTCCACTTGGCAGTGACCATTGGGCACCACTGAACCAGGACGTGCCTTGACTTTGGTAAGTACCCCTCCTGCCAGATCGTCTATCACTCTGGCGGATCAGACCACAGCCTTCCTTCCTGCTTTACTCAGGGTGCAGTCATGGCTCTTCTTGGATGATGGAACCCCTATTGTGCTTCTTAGGCCCATATCTTCTTCAGGGTCTATCACCAGCAACCAGGTCAATAAGTCACCCCTGGTCCCACCAAGGAAAGCACGGTCACAGCCAGTAAGCTGAACTGCAGATCCACTGTTGTCTGCATGACCAGGCCGGTACGTCGGACTTTAGCTCTTCTGATGTCTGCCCTGTTGTGGCTGATAAGTCACTCACCAGTTCCTCTGGGGACCACACAGCTGAGGCTCTACCATAAGGGTCACAAGACACCCCCTACATCAAGTGGAGCCAGCAACCAGATACGCAACAGTCTTTAGATGGTTCCTCACTCCCACTGACCCAACCAGACCCTCCAGGCTTGCCTGAAGATCAGGAGCCAGAGGTGGACACTAATCCTGAGGTTCCCCTTCCTTCATAGAAACATAGACTTTGATGGCAGAAAAGGACCGCTTGGCCCATCTAGTCTGCCCATTTCCCTATCTACAGGATAGGCTGCAGATCCTAGTTAACCAACAGCCTGTTTCTTCCTACCCCAATAAGAATTGCCTTATGTTTGTCCCATGCATTCTTGAATTCTCCCACAGTTTTAGACCCCACAACCTCCTCAGAAAGGCTGTTCCATGCATCCACCACCCTCTCCATGAAATAATACTTCCTCACATTGCCCCTGAACCGCCCCCCCCCATCTTTAAATTGTGTCCCCTTGTTCTTGCATGTCTCTTTTTCTGAAAGATACTACCCTCTTGGACTTGGTTGATTCCACTGAAGTACTTAAAAGTTTCTATCATGTCCCCCTTCTCCCTTCTTTCCTCAAGGGTATACATATTAAGCTCCTTTAGTCTCTCCTCACACGGCTTCTCTTGCAGACCCTGCACCATTTTAGTTGCCCTCCTCTGGACTTCCTCTATCCTGTCTATGTCCTTGCGGAGATGGGGTCTCCAGAACTGGATGCAGTACTCCAGATGGGGTCTCACCAACTGTCTGTACAGAGGGATAACAACTTCCTATTTTCTCCTGCTGATGCCTCTCACTATGCATCCCAATATACCCCCAGCCCTCCCCACTGCCTTCTCACATTGCTTGCTAACCTTAAGGTCATCTGATATGATTACCCCCAGGACCCTTTCCTTTTTTGTTGTTGTTACCCCCCCATTGTGTATTCTTCCTTGGGTTCTTGTTTCCCAGGTGCATTATTTTGCACTTCTTTGCATTGAATCCTAGCTGCCATACTTCTGACCATTCCTCCAACCTTACGAAGTCCCTTCTCATTCTTTCCACGCCTCCTTGTATCAACCTCGCTGCAGATCTTTGTGTCATCTGCAAAGAGGCATACTGTTCCTTCCAGTCCCTCTGCAGTGTCACTTATGAAGACATTAAAAAGGACTGGACCCAATACTGAACCCTGCAGTACCCCACTAGTAACCCCTCTTTCTTCAGAGTGGACTCCATTTACAATTATCTTCTGTGTCCTGTTGTCCTGCCAATGTTTTACTCAGGCTACCACCCTAGGACCCACTCCCAGGCTGGTTAATTTGAATATTAATCTTTTGTGTGGGACTGTGTCAAATGCCTTGCTAAAATCTAGATAGTCCATATCCACAGCCCCTCCCTGGTCTACTACTTTGGTCACCCAGTCAAAGAAATCTATTAGATTAATCTGACATGACCTTCCCGCTGTGAACCCATGCTGCCTTGGGTCCTGTGCCACACTGGCCTCTAGGTACTCAACTATTCTATCCTTCAGAAGTGACTCCATCACTTTCCCTACCACAGAGGTCAAATTAACAGGTCTGTAGTTTCCTGCCTCTGTCTTGGTCCCACTTTTGTGAAGGGGAATCACATCCACCTTCCTCCAGTCCTCGGGTACCACACCGTCCTCCCATGATTTATTAAAAAGAGTAGCCAGTGGTTTCAATAGTTCCCCCCTTAATTCTTTTGGAATTCTGGGGTGAATTCCACCAGGCCCCATTGCTTTGTCCACCTTCAGTTTTAGGAGTTCTTGCAGAACCCTTTCTTCTGTGAAAGGACTGGGATCGACCCCCCTATCAAGAGTGCTTCTGTTAATTGGATTAGGCACTTCCCCCTCCTCTTTTGTGAATACTGAGCAGAAATATTTGTTCAGTATCCCTTCTTTTTCACTGTCCCCCTCTGCCCACCCACCGTTCATTCTATTCAGCCTCACTTTCTCTCCCTTTGTCTTTCTACGCTCTCTGATGTACCTATAAAATGTTTTATCCCCCTTCTTAACCGAGTTGGCTATCTTTTCCTCAGTTTGGGCCTTTGCTATTCTGACTTCCCTCCCTCCTTCCTTCTGCCTTAACTGGTACAGCTCTCTGTCCTGCTTCTTCTGTGTTTCCTTATACTTCCGTAATGCTATCTTTTTCTTCCTGACTTTCACAGCCACCTCTTTTGAGAACCTTAGTGGCCTTTTCTTTCATTTTGATTTGTTTATTTGCTTCACACAAAGGCTTGTTGCCTCTGTGATGGCAGTTTTGATGATTCCCCATTGTTGCTCCTCTCCTCCTTCTAGCCTGTTTGCTAGTGCTTTTCTGAGGCACTCTCCCATCTTGCCAAAGTTAGCCCTCCTGAAGTCATGTATCCTCACTTTTGTATGGCTTGACTCTGTAGCTGAGTTTAACGTGAACCACACTGTTTGATGGTCACTTGTTTCCAGATGGCAACCCACTTCTAGATCTGAGATCCTCTCACTGCCCCCATTTGAGAGTACGAGGTCTAAGATTGCTCCCTCACGAGTGGGTTCCAAAACTAGCTGTCTGAGACCTGCCACCTGTAGGGCATCAAGAATGGCCCTGCTCTTGGATGTGGCTGCAGCAAATGTGCTCCAGATTCTGGCATATTCAGATCTCCATCAACAGTATCTCCTTTCTCTGCCATTCTAAGAATGCCTTCTATCATATCATTGTCCATTCCTCCCCGACATGGGGGTCTGTACACAACCCCTGTGCGGATTGTGGTGCCCTTTCCAGTCTCAAGGTGACCCACAGTGCCTCCTCTCCTCCCTGTATACTCTTTGTTCAGTTGCTTTTATCCCTTCCTTTACATAGAGGGCTACTCCTCCCCTCTTCTCCCTGTCTGTCTCTCCTGTAGGTCATGTACCCTGGTATGTTAACATCTCAGTCATGGTTCTCTGTGTACCATGTTTCTGTGACTGCTAACATATCCAGGCATCCTCTTCCATCAAGGCCACTAGCTCAGGGAGCTTGTTGCCCAGACTATGGGCATTGGTACTCATTACCCTCCATTTCCTGATGGCCTTACTCCTTTTTGCCCCATTCCTGTCCTTCTTGCCTTTGTCACTTTCTCCATTTACCCCTGCCCTTCTCCCTATCGACACCTCTATGTTGGTGTTTACTACACTTACTACCGTGATTTTTTTCGCGGGCTAGGATTTCCCTACTCCTTTCCACTGTCTCCCCCCTTGGCTAGTTAAAGTTCTTGCCAATGAAGCATTTAAACCTATCATCTAGGATCCTGGTTCCCCTCCTGGACAGATGCAGCCCATCATGCCAGTATAGGCTTGCATCTCTCCAGGTGGACCCCCAGTCCACAATGAAGCCAAATCCCTGAGCTCCACATAGGTTTTTCAACCACTGATTGAATCCCATGGTGCAGAACACCCTAGCCTCTCCTATGCCATAGATGGGCAGCACCTCTGAGAAGGTTACCATGCGTGCTACTTGTCTAGGGCCCTCCCCATTTCCACAAACTCTTCCTGCACATCTCTAATCCCTTTCTTAGCCAGGTCATTTGTCCCTAGGTGGACAATGACATCCAGCTCCCTCCCCTGTGCAGCTGCTCCGGCAATCCTGAGGATTCGCTCCCTGTCCCTCCAAGTCATGGTGCCAGGCAAGCATCTTACCTCCCTCTCCCCTTCCTCCCCCAGTTCTACCATCCTAATAATGGAGTCCCCCACCAGAAGTTGTTTCCTTTCCCTGAGGGGTCCCCTGCCACCCTCCTGTGGGTATTCTTTGTGGAGGTTCCCAGCATCTTCCTTGGTCTCCACTGTGGGTGCCACCATAGAGGAACCACACTGGGTCAGTCTCTTCCTGGTTTTCCCACTGGACCTATTGTTAATCCCTCCAGGGACCTTCGGTCAGGACCTCCTTAACCCATGCAGCCTTGGACAACCTGGTTCCGCCATCTTAGACTCTGGCTCCCCAGATGACAGCAGGTCTTCTGTCGTGTTCTGTTCACACCCCGATGACAATTGACCCTTTGACAGGTGACCCTTCACTAGGTTAGGGTATGTCTGGCCCTCTGGCCATTCCTCAAATGCTGGACAGCCTTCCATCAGGCCCCCAGGTGCTGAATCTTCCAGCACCAGACATTCCTGTGCCTGATCCAGTGCCAGCCCCTTTGAATGTCCCTACATGGCTGATGCCTGGTCCTTCTGGATCTCCTGCCAGGCCTTCGGCCCCACCTCCTGTCAGGCTTTCAGATCCACCTCTGGCTGGACCTATGGGCAATGTTCCGGGTTATCAACCCCCTCAATACCCAATGTACCCTTAACCGGGGTATCCAATGCCTAATTATCAACCCCATTATTTACTGGGGTACCAGACGCAGGGCTATGTCTAATCAAGTGTATACTCCTTCTGGCTTTCCCTACTTCTAACAGGCTCATGGATACCATCAATATCAGATGCCGTGCCATCCCTTATACCACCTTCCTCCTCCACCACCTGCTCCTCATTATCATCACCATCAGCTTCTTCCTCCACAGCAGCCTCAGACTGATATCCAGGCAGTGATTCATATCATGATTCAGGAGGCCAGGACTCAACTAGCCTCATAACTTCACCACTGGAAATCAGTGGTGGCCTCTACTCATGCCTCCTTTCCAACTGCTATGTCTGCATGGCCTGTGGATTCCCACCAGAAGGCTCGCCTAGACACCAGGTCAGGGATGAAACCCAGGACACTCCTCTAAAAAGGATTCAGACCCACAGCAGGCACTCTTTGGACTCTGGTATGCATACACCTATAGAGCCTCAGCCTACGGAGTCCCTGGAGTTCCCTCCAGAGGACCCTTCCTCTGCAGAACTCCTCATAACTATACAAAATGCCTGTGGCTGGGCTATCCAGGAACAGGATCCGAAGTGGAAAAGGCTTGCAGAACATTTAGACATGAATGACACAGCTCCAGTGCCCATACTGCCTTGGGTTGGGCCCCATAAAGACCTGACATCCACTATCTGGCAACAGCCTACCTCCATTCTGGATGTTTCAAAAAAGGCAGACAGGATGTACCACCCCTCATATGGGGTCACACACCTTACTGGATATCCTGATGCAGACTCGGTTGATATCACCGCTGCCCAAGGCCTGTCCCCTAAACCTGAACATTTGAGCTTGTCTCTTCCTGTTAAGGAATCTAAGCAGCTGGACAGTTTCAGTCACAAGATCCATTCCTCCTCCACTTGCACCCTCAGGTCCCTCAATTATGTGGCCCATATGGTTCCCTACCAAAAATCTTCCCTGGCCTCACTCAAGTAAAAGCTGGAAATTATCCAGGACTAGGAGCTTAAGGTTGAGGTTGCCAAGACAGTGAGAATGGTTAAAATCTTCTGTCGTCATGCCCTCCTGGCCACTTATGACACAGTAGACTCAGCTGTTCTCACCACAGCCACTGCTGTCTGCATTAGGTGACATTCGTGGCTCAGGATTGGTGGCCTGGCACAAGACATCCAGACCTCCATCCTGGATGCCCCTTTCGGGGGATCTGTTCTTCAGAGGTAATGCCAAGGATATTATCACTGAATTGCAGGACTGCAGTAAATCCATTCACAACATCTGCTGCATATACTGAAGGGACTACAAAGGCAAACAGCCTTTTCATCGGCAACAGAGATGCCAGATCAAAGACGCCCCTGTCAAACACCAGACCAAATGCTGGTATCCAGTATCAGAAACCTGAACTCCCCCTGCCAAGTCCCAGAAGCCGCCCAGAGGAGCTGCCGACTCCCTCTCCTTGGCCTCCTCACTCATGGGGGACCTCCCCTGCCTCCTCCAGTTCCTCTGGGGGAACCAGTGGGGGGAGAGTTTCCCTTCATGTTCTGGGGTTTCAGGGCATAGCTACAGACTCTTGGGTCCTTCAGTTAACAGAAAGACGTCAAACCATACAGTTCCTAGACAGGCCTCCAGACAACCCCCCCCAGGCATCTCCCATTATCCTCCAAGGCACCTATCTCCGATAGAGGATAAGATCCAGGTTCTTCTGCAAAAGTCAGCCATAGAGCCCCTGTCTCCAGCACAGATAGGAAGAAGGTACTACTTCTATTTCTTCCTAGTGCCCAGAAAGATGGTCGACCTAACACCCATCTTGGATTTCAGCATGCTGAACCTGTACGTCAAGTACAAGAGTTTCTACATGTTCCCATCCAGGGACTTCTACATCTGCTCCACAAGGGCCATTGGCTTTGTGTGCTGACTATGGAAGATGCTTATCTGCACATCTCTGTATTCCAGGCCCGCCACCACTTTCTTTGGATTGCCTTCCATGGGGAACATAATCAGTTCAAAGCTCTCCCTTTTGGCCTATCCTTGGCACCTCAGGTTTTTTCCAAGTGGTCCTCTGCCACAGAGGGATCTAATTGTGCCTGTTTCTGGATGACTGGCTTCTGTCAGCCCCATCACAGAGCACAGAGCACCCTGGACCTCTTTTCCAGACTTGGAATAATAGTCAGGTATCCCAAGTTCCACCTCTCCCCTTCCAGTGCCTACAATTGATTTGCGGTGGTGCTGGATACAGTCCAGGGCAGGGCCTTCCTCCCATTGGACAGAGCAGAGATCCTGCAGAAACAGAATAGATTAGTGGTGAACTCACGCTAGACCACTGCCTGGTTGATCTTCCGTCTTCTTGTACTGATAGCATCTGCAATCCTTACAGTTCCTCTAGCCAGACTGCATATGAGAGGGATCCAATGGACTCTTCATATCCAATGGGATCAGTGGCTGGACAACCTGGACCACAAGGTCCTAGTGTCTGGGTACATGAAGAAGGATCTTCTCTGGTGGCAAGAGTTATCCAATCTCTCCACAGGGGCTCCTACCATGACCCTTACAATGGATGTTTTATGTCAAGGCTGGGGAGCCCACCTAGGAGACCATCAGACCCAGGGAACATGGTCTCAGCTGGAAGCATCTCTAAACATCAATGTGTTAGAAATGAGGGCAGTGCTGTATGCCCTCCAGGCCTTCCAGCCTCGTCTGTGTATGGTAACACTCCTGGTTCAGACTGACAATATATCTGTGGTCTGGTACCTGAACAAACAGGGAACCACTCGCTCATACCCTCTATGCCGGAAGGTGATGAGAGTGTGGTACTGGGCAGTCCAGCACTACCTCTGCCTGACTGCCGTCCATTTACCGGGCATCAGCAAAGTTCTGGCAGACAGTCTCAGCCACACCACTGTCAGGGCTAATGAGTGGGATCTAAATCAAGAGGTGGTCAAAAGCTTATTCGACCTGTGGGGTCAGCCGGAGATAGACCTCTTCATCTCCCCATCCAACGCAAAATGCTGAATGAAAAAGGATTTGCCCATATGGTATAGGAATCCATTTTGGTATGTCCAAAATTCTTATTTCATTCCAATCATCTATCCAGAAGTGCCTAGTAAGCATGCTCAGAAGTGAAATTTTAAAAATTAAAGTGGGATGACAAAGGGGGGGATGGGGCAGCTGCAAACTAGGGGTGCTAGCTGCACACTCGAGCAGACTTCGATAGACTGGGTGGTCTGTTTCTGCTGGCACATTCGTATGTTCGTATGTTCATAACTTTTTTCACCAAACCAGCAAACGGCACTAACATGCTAACATACTAACATACTAAAATGCCAGCAGAATAGGCCTAATGGTCTTTCGCGTCTGCTCGTTTGGTCAGCCTCCACCCTGAGAGCTGACCTTGCTGCCCCCCTCGCCTTCTCTGGCTTCTCCCTTCCCAGTTCCGGATATTCTCGTTGCATTGGAATTTGCTTCAAGAACCCTTCACCTGTACCTGTCCCACGCCCTCTTGAACCCCTTCACTGTCTCTGCCTCCAGCAGCCCCTCAGGCAGCATTCCATGGCTCCACCACCCTCCTCAGTGAAGTAGCACCTCCTCCTTTCTCCTGAATCTTCTCCCTCCAGCTTCCACCCATGCCCCTTAGTGGCCCCTTCCTCTTCCTTTAAAGCACCCTGACTGTTTCCTCCCTATTTACCCTTCATGTACCTGAAGACCTCTATTATGTCCCCTCAGTCCCTTCTCTCTTCCAGTCTGTACATATTTAGCTCTTTGAGCCTCTCCTCATAGATCCTGTCCCCCAAGCACCAAATCATTTTGGTTGCCCTCCTCTGGACCCTCTCCAGGATTTTAATGTCCCTCTTTAAGTGTGGCCTCCAAAACTGCACGCAGTACTCGAGGTGCGACCTCACCAAGCAGTTATACAGAGGGAGTATCACTTCCCTCCTTCTGGAGGTAATCCCCTTAATGATGCATCCCAGCATCCTGTTGTCCTTGGCTGCTGCCCTCCTGCAAGTCTCCGAGTTGTTCATCTTGATATCTACCACCACCCCAAGTCCCTCTTAGCCATTGAGACTTGTAGCATTTTCCCCCAGGGTGTACACTTGGCCTGGGTTTCTGGCCCCCAGTTGCAGTACCTTGCATTTTCCTGCATTGAACCTCAGCTTCCATCTTTCTAGAGCCTCCAGGTCCCCCTGTAGGGCCACCCTCCCCTTGTCCCCATCCAACACTGCCCCAGTTTTGAGTCATCTGCAAAGAGACTCATCTCACTCCTGATACCTGTCCTTATGTCAGAGATGTAGGTGCTGAACAGGAGGGGTCCAAGGACTGATCCCTGTGGGACCCCACTAATGACCCTCCTTGGGGATGAGATTATACCACCAACTACGACCCTCTGTGTTCAGTCCTGGAGCCAACTGCCTATCCATCTGGTCATCTGGTTCCCCACCCCCATTTCTCCCAGCTTATCCAACAGGCCCACATAAGGAACAGAGTCAAATGCCTTGCTCAAGTCTAGAAAGAGGGGCCTAGTGTGGGCCAAATCCTTTCTACCCTAAAAATCACTTTTTTTTGCTATCCAGATCTCAAAATCCACACATCCAGTTGGAACAAAACTTGGCACATCAAGAAACCTTGGGTTTTCAATGGCGCATGCAATGGTGCATGCAAAGCTTCATACAAATCCATTAAAAAGTTGGTCATTATTAAATTGCAAAAATTTGGCTTAACCTTAAACAATCCTAACTATAGTGGCACAACTGCACCATTATAATTTTAGTATACTGCATAAGACTCTAAGAGTACTCTGGTGATACTTTTTCTATACCCTGAATAAATACCTAGGGTGGGATATTCAGAAGGGTTGCCAATGGTGCAACACTGTTGCACCATGTGCAACCCACTGATGTGCCCCGGTGCGATATTCAAATGGGGATTGGGCCTGGCACAAATTCTGATGTGCCGGAGCGCATCAGTAATATATGTGGCGCAGGTAGGGGGGGGGTGCCCATGCATACTTCGCATATCCCGATATTCAGCCCGGGATGTGCTGAGCCCATGCATGCACAAACCCTACCTGCGCTGCACACAGGTGAGCAAAAAAAAGGAGCAACACCTGGTCACCTACAGGTGAGCTTCTGTATTGCAGGGCACAACATGGCAGCTGCCACCTGTGGGTGGCCACCCGAGCTCCGGCTGCACCTTCGTGGTGGCGCCCCACCATGCCCGATCGTGGGCATACATAGAAAAAGGTTAGTCCTATATTCCTGGTGGTCCAGTGGACTACTTGCAGCTTGATCGCGAGCATAAGTCTGTTTAACACTGTCAACACTATCTCTGGTGGTCCAGTGGCCCGCTTGCAGTCCAATCACAGGCATAAGTCTGTTTAAAACTGTTAACACTATCCTGGTGCTCCAGTGGACTGCTTGCAGCCAATCGTGGGTGTCAGTAAATAATGCCACACCAATCCAACCCTGGTGGTCTAGCAGTACCCCTTCCCACCCACCCACTGAGGCTCACTGCCCCTCCCGCCCGGATCCTTTTCACATATCTGATTGTGTAGCACGGTATGCTGCAAGCCCATTGGCTCACACTGTGCACCAATGGGCATACAGCCCCACCATTACGTGTCAGTCTGTGGGTGGTAGGGCAGCAGAGTGGGTGGGGAGCTACACGCCCACCGCTGACTGGGGGAGTGGGGCGGTGAAAGGGGCTGCAGGGAGTGGGGTGACTGCTAGACCACCAGGGTTGGATTGGTGTGGCATTATTTTTTACTGATGCCCATGATCGGGCTGCGAGCAGTCCACTGGAGCACCAGGGATAGTGTTAACAGTTTTAAACAGACTTATGCCTGTGATCGGGCTGCAAGCAGTCGACTGGACCACCAGGGATATAGGACGATTATAATATTCTACATATGCCCATGATCAGGCAGTGGGGCACTTTGCCGTGATGTGCAGGGTGTCGGTCCCGATGGCTGCAGCCTGGCAGGGCGCTGTGTGCAAGTCACTGGGGATCGGGCAAGACCTGCATGCAAATTGGGGCCATAATGACATGCAAATGCCCCATTTGTGACTCTGTATACACATGGCCCCATTTGCATGTGCAC
Organism: Neoceratodus forsteri; assembly: GCA_016271365.2. NCBI lineage: Eukaryota > Metazoa > Chordata > Ceratodontiformes > Ceratodontidae > Neoceratodus > Neoceratodus forsteri. The sequence continues at coordinate 1,047,177,413 of CM028133.1, read as the reverse complement.
TTTTGAATATCTCGGTTGTTGCACCTAGCGCAATGGAACTTGCGCTAGCGCATCCCCCTGCTCCACTCTGGCCACTTGTGCTATCACAGTGCCACTGTGCCATGCACAATGTGGGTGGCCAGGGTGCATATTCAATGATGCTGTGCCATGGCGCAGCTCCGTTGAATATCACCCTGTCAACACCCCTGCACAGCCAAGTTGCAGTCTGAATATCCCGCCCCTAGAATTAAAACTTTGCAGGTCATAGTTCAGAATTCAAAACACTTTACAACTTGAACTTTATGGTCCCAAAAGAAGATCATATTTATTTATTTAAATAGGTAGTTAGTTAGTTAGTTAGTTAGTTAGTTAGTTAGTTAGTTAGTTAATTAAAATTTTAGTGACTGAGAGAGGCAAACTGAGCCAAGGCTTGTTTCCAGGTACAATCCAAGGGAAGGGGAAAAGGGAAGTGAAGATGTACAACTGAACAATATAAGTACAAATTACAGAGTACAAATTTGAAGTTAAAACTGAAGTGTCAGATTAAGATTTAGATTACAGCAGTACCATTGCACAATATTTAAGAACATATGATACATTAAACTACAATGCTGTACAAAAGCTGAATTAATCTTTGGATATTAATCAGCAAAAAAGGAAGGGATAGAAGTAAAAAATTGAAATTCATGGAAGGGAGAGATGGGAGGTATAAGAAAAGAAAAACAAATTGATTATGAGGAGGAGGATGGACAGGACTAAGGAGGAGGGGGAATTTGGGAGAGAAAATTCTTAGACAAGCAGAGAGGGGCATATACAAAGAATGCTTGGAAGAGAGTTCCAGAGGGTAGACCATAGAAAAAGGCTAACAAACCAGAACTAAAAGTAGGATGGGGGGTATGAGAGTCTCTGGAGTGTAGCAGATAGGAAGAAAGTGAAATATGGGAAAGGAGAGAGGAGAGGTAGGAGGGGAGGGATCCAGGCCAAAATTTGGACATGAGGGTGGTTATATGGTTCAGAGAAGGGCAACAAAAATGGTGCAGGGTCTACACCAAAATTGACATAAGGGAAAACTAAAGGACCTCAATATGTATACCCTGGAAGAGAGGAGAAGGGGAGATATGATAGAGACCTTTAAATATCTCAAGGGCATAAATAAGGTACAAAAGTGTAGCATTGTTCAGAAAAAAAGATGTTCAAGAACAAGGTGTCATGATATGAGGCTGGAGGGGGTATATGCAGGGGCAACATAAGGAAGTATTTTTTTCACAGAAAGGGTTGTGGATGCATGGAACAGCCTGTCTATGGATGAGGTGGGGGTAAAAATGGCAGAGGAATTCAAGAATGCATGCGATAGGCACAAGGAAACCCTAGCAATAGGAAAGAGAGGTTTGAAGCCAGAGACCAAGTAGGATCTGCGGTATTACAGTAGGTAGGGAAAAAGGCCAGACTAAGTGGGCCAAGCAGTCCTTATCTGCTGTCAAGTTTTATGTTTCTATGGTGCTGTCATCATATGTGCCAAGGGGGAAAGAGAAAGGGAGGAGTCAAGGGAGCAATGATGTGTGTGGGGCGAGGCATTCAAGACAAAGTGGTAAAATGCTTTAAAGAAGGTGTCCAGTCTAGAGAGGGAAGTGGCAGGAACAGACCCAAAGACTATGTCAACATAATTAAAGACAGGGAGTATCATTCTGCCGAGAAGCTCACAATGAACAATAGGAGAGAGGATGTCTTTGTTTCGATACAGGGTGCCTAGCTTGGGATAGAGTTTAGCGTGGATGTAATCAATGTAATAGGAGTAATCCAAGTGACTGTGCAACCAGACGCCTAGATATTTGAAGGTGTGGACTACATGTAGGGTGAAGTCATTGAGGGTGGTGAAGGGGGTGTTTGAATAGCTTCTGAGTGATCCCAAAGGTCATAGATATGTTTTTTTTGCATTAACCTTTAGTGGATTTGCCTCAATCCAACAAAGGACCCTCAAGAAGTCAGATTGTAATTAAATCACCACCTCAGGAGGGAAGATTCAAAGCAAAGAGGACATTTCCATCGATATACAGGTAAATTTGAGAAGAGACATAACCAGAAGGAAGGTTGTTAAGGAAGATTGAAAACAGAGCAGGGCCTAAGATGGCACCTTGAGGGACACCAACTTGAATGGCAAGTGGGGATAGGGTATGTCCTGCTTAAAACATTGCATGCAACCCATGAGATATGACCTAAACCAATCTACAGCATGAGTAAAGAGACTAGTGGAGAGCAGCTTAGATAGCAGAAGAGGATGGGACACATAATCAAAAGCCTTAGAGCCAGGTCAATAAATATTGCAGCTGTGATATGTCCATGATCCATGCCAGTGAGAAAGGCATTGCTGATACAGAGGAGGGAAGTAATAGTAGAGTGGTTTCTTCTGAAGTCAGATTGATATGGAGAGAGGAGGTCTGTAGAGTTAATAAAATCAGATAGAAGAGAGAATACTAAGGTCTCTTTTAATTTGGCCAGGGAGGAGAGGAGAGAAAACGATCTGTAATTTCCAGGAGAGGAGGGATCACACCATTTATAAAGGGAAATAACCCTGGCAGCTCTCCATGCCTGAGGAACAGAGTCTAGAGAGAAAGAGAGATTCAGCAAGTGGGTGAGAGGAAGGGTGATAGTAGGGCAGAGATATGGAGAAGGTAAGGTTCAAGGTCGCTAGGGCTGGATTTGTGTGAATCAAGTGAAAAAGAAGAAGTAAGAGAAGGAAAAGGTAGATGAGGAGGAGGCGGAGAGGCAGAAGACAGGAACTAGGAACTGTGTTGGAGGGAGGGCACAGTAGGTGAAGAATGAACTTAATATGGAGGCTATAACATTTTAAGTACAGGTGATGCATTTCTTCACACAGATTGCACTCTACTGGGTTGGGAAGAACATACATCAGCTCTCTGCTTAACCCAAAACAGGTTATCTGAAATGTGTACCCTCATTTCTGAAGATAAATGTTATATTTTTAACTGTCGTTTTGTTTTGTTTTTTATTTATTTATTTATTGAAATGTTTCACCAGGAAAGCATACTGAGCAGAATTGCTCATTTCCAGATGTGTCCTGGGGAAGGGAAATAGGAGTAGTGCAAGTACAAAGTCACATGAATACAGTGAGAGTAGATGTACATAACAGGCATACATTACTAAATATTACGCAATTTTACACAATGGTTACATCAGAAATAATACAGGCAGAATAAGTACATGGTAGATGTAGGTACTCTTATTTGGACAATAATACAAAAATACAATATCCAAGAGAAAGCCAAGAGATAGCTTAGGGTAACAGAAGCTTGCCAATTCGAGGGACCTAATAAAGATCAAGCCCTTAGGAGTCAAGGTGAATGAGCATTGCAAAGGGTGACAATCTAGTCAGAGCAGAGGTCTAGGTATGCCAGAGCCTGGGGGTATGGATTAGGAGGGGGAGATGAGGAGGTAGTGTGTGACGTAAGGCAGGAAGGTTTTGGCAGGAGCAGGAAGGGGTTGTGAAGACACGTAGTAGGGAGGAGAGATAGAAGTATTAAGTGGCATTATGGGTGGAAGGGGGAGAACATTCAACAGTTGAGGACAGTGGAAAGAGAAGGCAGATTGGCCAAAGGGGGGGTTAACAAAGGATCTTAGGTCAGAGTTGCAGAGGGAGTAAGAGTGTAGGGAGGACGCAGAGATGGAGGAGGACAGATAGCAAGGGAGGTTCCCAGTCCACAAACATCTGGACTCCATGGATGGGAGAAACAGTGCTTCATGCAGATCACAGTGATAAGTGTGGGGAGTGCAGGATAGAATAAAGTGTCAAATGGAGTTGTAGAGGGTGTCCAGTCTGGCTAGTGTAGTTTTAAGAGTGGTACTGTAGACTATGTCAGCGTAGTCAAAGGTGGGGAGGATAATTTTCGGTATGATTACCCTGCAGGCATCCCGTGGAAAGCAGCCCTTGCTCCTACATAGGGAGCACCTAACTTGGGGTGTAGATTCTTTTGGATAGCATTCACATGTGCCAAAAACTCCAGGTGATGGTCAAGCCAGACCACAAGGTATCTACAGGTAGTAACATTTTCAATAGGTGAACCATCCAATGTGTGGAAGACGGGGTGGTAGTTGGACTTTAGTGCCGAAGGACATGGAGACTGTATTTTTGGCATTTAGGAACAGCTGGTTAGCCTGGAACCATAGCTGGGCCTTGTTGAAATCTTTCTGTAATTTAGTCTCCACAAGATAGAAAGAAGTACTAGATATATGGAGGGTTTGGGATGAGACACAGGCAGTAGAAAGATTGTTAAGGAAGACAGAAAATAGACTAGGTCTGAGGACAGAGCCCTGAGGGACCCCAGTGTTGATGGGGAGTGGGGGACAGAGGGAGGAGGTGATCTTCATCAATTGAGATCTGTCTGATAGAAATGAAGTCAAACTGTGGCTGAGGTGGATAGCCCAGCAGCTGTGACCTTTTGGAGAAGGAGAGAGTAGGATACTGGGACGAAGGCTTCTGTTTTGTTAATTGAATAACAATAAAGAGTCCCTTTAAGGAAACTGTTTCACTTGGTGGAATTTTTTACAAAACATTTCCAGTAGTTGCAGGGTGTTAGAGCTTGCATTAAATTGAGAGCCCTGAAAAGTGTATATGTGAATATATATGTTGCTAGAAATTGCATTGATTCATTAAGTAGTTTCTTAGCTACATAAACACAGTCTGGAGGTTCATCTAGCCCACCTCTGTATTTTAAATGGAATGATTCCAACATTTTGCTGGTGTTCCCAAACTGGTAAACAGATCTGACAGCCAAAAATTTTCTAGTTTTACTAGTACCTGATGCATTTGAATGCATGCTTCTATGTCAAAAAATGATAGCAAAGAGCAATCGCTATTATGGAGAGTGTTTCACCAAAAGCACATTGACAATATACACATAAAGGCAACGCAACATCCGGATTGTAAAAAGTGTTTTTTTGGGGGATGTGCCCTCCCACATGTCACCCCACCCCTGCTCCACCCTGAATTAAGATTATCAATCTTAGGGGTGCAAGTCAGGGGAGGCAAAAATCCAGATTATCACAAAAATTAAGTGCCTCAACTTGTAGCTGTGGCAAATGTAATAGCTCACCAGTCTCCAACCCCATACCTGCAGTGCCCCAGCTAGCCACCGATACCACCATGCCACATGGCTAGCTCAGTGACAGCAAGTACGACAATCCCCAAAACCCCTTCCTGCCTCTGCTTCCTCACTATTCCTCACTTCCATTCGCCTTTATCCATGGTCGTGTTCCAATCCAGGAGATATCGTGTATAGTAGCCCCTAATAAAAGTGCCCAAAATGAGTCATTCTTTTTGCAGTTGCTCATTTTGGTTCACTGTTATTACGTGATACTGAATGGATATGTGACTCAGCTGTCAAGTCGACATTCTGCTTGCCACTTTCTGAAGGTAGTCTTGTATTTTGGAAGCCTGCTGCTAACGGCTGATTTGGGAAATCAAGGGGCTCCTTCTGCAGAGATAATCTCTGTTTTGTTACTCGTTCTTTGTGGCAGATGAGTCTCTGTCCATGTTCTAGTTACTGTAGCACTTCTTCATGCACAGGGAGTCTTATTAGTCATTTTGTGGTTTGCAGCTACAGTCGCTGACAGGACTGGGAACTGTGGGCTAGAACTCTGTCTGGAGAGCAGCTTCTTCCTGTCCTAGTAGTCATAGTAAGACAGTCCTTCTCTTAAGGCTTTCTGCTGACAATATCATGTCTACCATTGCTCTGGCTTCCAGTACTGGACAATCTGCAGCAAGTATTAGAGGTGTACGTTCTGTTGTGTCCATATCCATTACTTGTAAATCAGGGTCTGTAGTAATGTCTTGAGCAGTATGAATATCCATAACCTCTTCTGATGGCTCTATACTATCTGGAATTTCCATAGAACTCACAAAAAGTACACCTCCAACACCTACAACTGGATTTCAGTACTCGGTTCCTTCACCTCCACATCCCAGGTGAGAAATATTAGCTACCGGCATGACATCCAGCACCACCTCCCTCCAACTGGAAGAGTAGAGGAATTTTATAGTGAAAATATAGCAGACAATTCAAAGAAACAAAACAAAAAAAATCAAAGCACAGTTACAACAGAAGTAGTACAGGTTAAACAATAATAAAGAATTCAAAGAAGAACATTGTGACTGCCAACCACAATTAATGAAATACTTAACAGGGTAGTTTGCTAGCTATCCAGTACATTTTTTGAGACAATCAATAACCATTTTAGCAATAATAGCAGGAGGAATGCGTTTTTGCTGACGTGTGAAAGCACATTGTGCCTGCCATAAATAATATTTACAGAGAGTGAGACACACCTGTAATACCTGTAAAGAAAAACATTTCATTCTGGAAGGAAAATACTCAATACAACAATCTCATGATTCACTGATGAAAAGGCAGAATATTTCCAATTGATGCTTACTTGTTTCCAAAAAGCATTAGTTATGGGGCATTCAAAAAGGAAGTGACTTTGTGTTTCAAGAATTAGCAAATCCCTAACTGATAATTTGCCTTGAAAGGTGAGCCATAATATGCCCCATATGTAATACAGAATCATTTTAACAAGTTATAAAAGGGCCATTTCTACCTCGTCTGGTGAACAGAACTTCAAAGTAACTGGGGGCAAAACATTAAGGTCAAGAATAGAAGAACACAATCCTGTAGCCTTGTGTAGTCATCAAAGGATAGGTTCCATAAATACAGTTTTTTAATAGCGTATATCACATTTGTAGGTAGAACATGGTCATATGCATGCCCTAAATTCTTAATCCTACCAGTATTCTGAAAGCTAAAAAAGGTAGTATCCAGTCAGCCACAAAGCTGTCTATGGACATGGGTATTCACAAACAACTGGAGTAAAATGACTACTAAAAATATATTAACTAATATGCAATAGGGTTCACCATGCAGAGGCCTCCTCTGGTCAAAGGTTGGTAAGTGACATCAGGTGTGATCAGATTCAACCTAGAAGCCCAAAGGCCCTGAAAAATCTGGCTCAATATTCTCATCTCTAAAGGGGTAGAAACATAGAAACATAGAATTTGACAGCAGATAAGGACCACTTGGCCTACCTAGTCTGTCCATTTCCCTACCTAACGGATAAGCTGCAGATCCTAGTTAACCAACAGCCTATTTCCTCCTACCACCCACTAGAATTGCCTTATGTCTGTCCCATGCATTTGTGAATTCCCTCACTGTTTCTGACTCTATGACCTCATCAGGAAGGCTGTTCCATGTATCTACAATCCTCTCTATGAAGAAATACTTCCTCACATTACCTCTGAGCCGTTCCACCTCTATCTTCAAATTGTGCCCCATGTTTTTGCACATCACTTTTTCTGAAAGATGCTACCCTCTTGGACTTTGTTGATTCCCTTGAGGTATTTGAAAGTTTCTATCATGTCCCCACTCTTTCTTCTTTCCTTGAGGCTATACATCTTTAGTTCCTTTAATCTTTCTTCATACGTCTTCTGATGCAGACCCTGCATCATTTTGGTTGCCCTCCTCTGGACAGCCTCCACCGTGTCTATGTCTTTGCAGAGATGGGGTCTCCAGAACTGTACACAGTATTCCAGATGTGGTCTTACCAACTGTTTGTACAGAGGGCCAACAACTTCCTGTTTTCTACTGTTGATGCCTCTCCCTATGCATCCCAGTATCCCCCCAGCCCTCCTTACTGCCTTCTCACATTGCTGGCCCACCTTTAGGTCATCTGATATGACTACCCCCAGGTCCCTTTCCATTTTTGTTGTTGACAGTGTCTCACCCCCCATTGTGTACCCTTCCCCTGGGTTTTTATTTCCCAGGTGCATTACTTTGCACTTTTTTGCATTGAATCTAAGCTGCCATACATTTGACCATTCCTCTAACCTTGCCAAGTCCCTTTTCATCCTTTCCACCCCACCTTGTGTATCAACCCTGTTGCAGATCTTTGTGTCATCTGCAAAGAGACATACTTTCCCTTCCAGTCCCTCTGCAATGTCACTTATACAGATATTAAAAAAGACCTGCCCCAGTACGGAACCTTATGGTACCCCACTAGTAACCCTCCTTTCTTCACTGTGGACTCCATTTGCTATTACCTGCTGTGTCCTGTTGTCCAACCAGTGTTTTACACAGGCTGCCACCCTAGGACCCACTCCCAGGTTGGCTAATTTGTTTATTAATCTTTTGTGCGGGACTGTGTCAAATGCCTTGCTAAAGTCTAGGTAGGCCTTGTCCACAGCCACTCCCTTGTCTACTGCTTTGGTCACCCAGTTAAAGAAATCAATTAAATTTGTCTGACATGACCTTCCTGCTGTGAATCCATGCTGCCTTGGGTCTTGTGCCCCACTGGCCTCTAGGTACTCAACAATTCTTTCCTTCAGAAGTGATTCCATCATTTTCCCTACCACTGAGGTCAAACTGACAGGTCTGTAGTTTTCTGCCTCTGTCTTGCTCCCACTTTTGTGAAGGGGAATCACATCTGCCCTCCTCCAGTCCTCAGGTACCAACCCATCCTCCCATGATTTATTAAAAGGGTAGTCAGTGGTGTTACTAGTTCTTCCCTTAGTTCTTTTAAAATTCTGGGGTGAATTCCATCAGGCCTCATTGCTTTATCCACCTTCAGTTTTAAAGTTCTTTCAGAACCCTTTCTTCTGTGAAAGGACTAATATCAATCCCCATCCAGAGTGCTTCTATTGACCAGATTAGGTATTTCCCTGCTTTTCCATTGTCAATACTGAGCAGAAAGTATTCATTCAGTATCCTGCATTTTTATTGTCTCTCTGCCCAGCCACCTTCCTCTTGTTCAACTTCAATATCCTGCCTTGGTCTCCTTTGCTCCCTAATGTACCTATAAAGGTTTTATCCCCTTCTTAACCGAGTTGGCTATCTTTTCCTTGGTTTGGGCCTTTGCTATTCTGATTGCTTTACGTGCTTCCTTCTCCTTTAACTGGTACAGTTCTCTGTCCTGCTCCTTCTGTGTTTCCTTATACTTCCTGAATGCTCATCCTTTTTCCGCTTACCTTTCCTGCCACTTTTTTGAGAACCATAGTGTTTTTTTTCTGTTTGATTTGTTTATATGTTCACACAAGGACTTGTTGCCTCTGTGCTGGCGGTTTTGATTTTCCCCAATCTTGCTCCACCCCACCGTCCTTGCCTGTTTACTAATGCTTTTCTGAGGCACTCTCCCATTTTGACAAAATCAGCCGTCCTGAAGTTCAGTACCTTCATTTTTGTGTGGCTTGACTCTACAGCTAAGTTTATCATGAACCACACTGTTGGTGGTCGCTTGTTCCCAGATGGCTACCCACTTCAAGATCAGAGATCCTCTCTCCATCCCCATTTGAGAGTACCAGGTCTAAGATTGCACTCTCCTGAGTGGGTTCTAAAACTAGCTGTCTGAGTCATGTCCCCTGTAGGGCATCGAGAATGGCCCTGCTCTTGGATGTGGCTGCAGCAAAGGTGCTCCAGTCAACATCTGGCATATTCAGGTCCCCAATCAGCAATATCTTCCCTTTCTCTGCCATCCCAAGGATGCCTTCAGTCATTTCCTTGTCCATTTCCTCCTCCTCAGACAGGGATCTGTATACAACCCCTGTGCAGAATGTGGATCCATTTCCAGTCTCCAGGTTGACCCACAGTGCCTCTTCTCCTCTGTTTACCCTTTAGTTCTGTTGCTTTTATCCCTTCCCTAACATAGAGAGCTACGCCTCATCCTCCTCTTCTTCCCTTCCTGTCCTTCCTGTAGATTGTGAACCCTGGTATGTTGACATCCCAGTCATGGTTCTCTGTGTACCATGTTTCTGTGACTGCCACAATATCCAGGCACCCCTTTTCCATCAAGGCCAGCATTTCAGGGAGCTTTTTTACCTGGACTACGGGCATTAGTACTCATTACCCTCCATTTTTTTTATAGCTTTATTTCTTTTGCCCCATTCTTGTCCCTACTGCCTTTGTCTTTTTCTACATTTACCCCTGCCCTTCTCCCTATCGACTTTCTATTTTGGTGTTTACTACACTAATTACCCTGATTTTGGAGGCGCTTAGTTTCCTTCTCCTCTTCAGTGCCTCCCCTTGGCTAGTTTAACATTTGCCACTGAAGATTTAAACCAATCACCTACAATCCTGGTTCCCTTCCAGGATAGATGCAGACCATCATGCCAGTATAGGCCTGCATCCCTCCAGGTGGAGCTCCAGTCCCCAATGGAGCCAAATCTCTGAGCTCTGTACCAGTTTTTCAACCAGTCATTGAATCCCATGTTGCGTAGTGCCCTAGCCTCATCCATGCCATAGACAAGTAGCACTTCTGAGAAAGTTACCATGTGTGTTACTTGTCTAAGGCCCCTCCCAACTCTACAAACTCCTGTTGCACTGCTCTGATCCCCTTCTCACCTAGGTCATTCACCCCAAGGTGGATAATGACATCCAGCTCCCTCCCTTCCCCTTGCCACTGCTCCCACAATCCTGAGGATTCATTTCCTGTCCCTCAAAGCCTTGGTGCCGGGCAGGCACCTTACCTCCCTTTCCCCTCCCTCCCCCAGTTCTAACCCCCTAACAATTGAGTCCCCCACCAGGAGTTGTTTCCTTCCTCTGTGGGGTCTTGGGCCACCCTCCTGTGGGTCTCCATTATGGAGGTTCCCAGCATCCTCCTTGGTCTCCACTGCAGGTGCCTCCATAGAGGAATCATGCTTCACCAGAGTGGTGAATGAATTGTGGAGAGGCACAACTGGAGTGATGTGCTTCTGTACCACCACCCTCCCTCTCCCTGAGCCCACCATGGTCCAACCACTCCTCTTTCTTGGCAACCTCTGAGGTAGTGGTGGTGGTCTGGGTGGTCCCTGGGTGGGGGAGCAGGTTTCCTGAATCCTTGCCAGGTCAGCATGGAGATGAACAAACTCCTCCCTCAGACCAAAGAGGTATCTGCAAATAGGGCAGCAATGCAGTTTCCAGAATGTCTCCCAGAAGACAGCTGCTCCACAGCCAGTGCATTGCACTACTCCCCACATGTCTGTGTCCCTTCCAGTTACAGATGCTTTTTTGTTTTTTGTTCTTGTTTTAGTGTGTGCAAGCTTGTGAGTGTCTCTACCTCCTATTCAGTGTGCTGTGTCTTTAAGCATATGAACAGGTGAATGTTGTTTGCAGTTTTGAGGAAGTGATGTCAGAGCCTCTGCTATAAAGGAAGTTATGTGCTTGGGGCTGGTGGGATGAGGAGAAGGGTGAGTGGGAGTAAACCTATGCTGTCCAGAAACAATCCCCTACAACTCTTACCCTCCACCCCAGGGAGTGCCTTCCTTTCTTTTAGACACCTATTTCCACAAGGCTAGTAACAGGCTAGTCACAGTATCTCCCAGCTACAGTTCCTCCCTGGCAAATTAAAGTTAGAACTAAGAAAAGTCCACCCCAAAAACAGAATCAATACTAGTTACTTACACAGGTCCAAAAAGTAATCATTCAGTTCAGTGTAGTCTAGAAAATAACCTCCTTGATTCAAGGAAGCTGTGGCTGCTTTCTCACTCTTCCTGTGTTCAATGTGAGAAGGTGACTGCAACATCTCTGAGACAAAAAAACATTTTTAGCAAAAATTAAATAAATAAAATAGGGGCAAACAGTAATTTTGTTTAGCCTAATGATAAAAAGTCACAGAAATTTAAGCACCACCTGTAAATTTCACAGAAGATATACCCTGTAAGAAACACTTTGCTACAGAGAAAAATAAAGCAGTAACAGAAGATATACCTTGCAAAAGACAATTTGAATCAGAAGATTACAGCAGTAATCTATTAGCACACACCTGTAGGCACACCTTGTAATAATGCAGCAGAAGGTATACCCAGCAACAGCAATTTGAATCAGAGAAAAATAAAGCAATAAAATGTTAGCAAAAAACAGTAACAATCCCTGTGAGTACAAAATAAAAACAACAACACCCAGTAAATCTGCCTAGCCAAAAGTCTTAATCCTTTCCCTTACTCTGGTAAGGTTCTTAGTTCTGTCCTTTCAAGCAAGCTAGAAGGAAAGAGCTCAGGTGAAGCTAGGTGCCTTGGCCAGCAAACCTAACCTTCAACCTCCAAGTTATCAACTAACCTGACTTTTTAACCCTTCTTTCTGTTGGAAGTTGCTGGCAGTTTGCCAGCTCCACCCCCAGATACACAGCTAATACCCTGGAAGAGCTGTGGAGGAAAGCAATTAGCTCCTTCAATGTGAAAAGGAGACTGCAACACCTCTGAGACAAAAAAAAAAACCTTTTCAGCAAAAAATAAATAAATAAAATAAGGGCAAACAGTAATTTTGTTAGCTAATGATAAAAAGTCACAGAAATTTAAGCACCACCTGTAATAATTTCACAGAAGATATACCCTGTAAGAAACACTTTGCTACAGAGAAAAATAAAGCAGTAACAGAAGAAATACCTTGCAAAAGACAATTTGAATCAAAAGATTACAGCAACAATCTGTAAGCACGCACCTGTAGGCACACCTTGTAATAATGCAGCAGAAGATATACCCATCAACAGCAATTTGAATCAGAGAAAAATAAAGCAATAAAATGTTAGCAACAAACAGTAACAATCCCTGTGAGTACAAAATAAAAACAACACCACACAGTAAATCTGCCTAGCCAAAAGTCTTAATCCTTTCCCTTACTCTGGTAAGGTTCTTAGTTCTGTCCTTTCAAGCAAACTAGAAGGAAAGATCTCAGGTGAAGCTAGGTGCCTTGGCCAGCAAACCTAGCGTTCCACCTCCAAGATATCAACTAACCTGACATTTTAACCCTTCTGGTGGGTGGGTGGGGAAACATAACTAAGATACAGAAAACAAGGAAGCAACAATGTTTTGATTAGAAAGACTTTTCAGTTTAGCTGTCTATGATTCTGAACAAGGAGTTTCTTCTCCGCCTCTGAAAGGCATATATCCTAATTAAAATGTACTGGGTCATGATGATTAAAATAAATGCATAGTAGTTTTACCAGTTCTTAACTTATGGAAATCCCAACAACCCTCCAGGAAAGAGGCAGCGTGGTGTTTCCAAGTTGTACTACTACACTTTTTGAGTAATTTATTTTGGAAGCAGGCAAACGAGAAAATCTTATAAGAGAACATACACTGCATCACCAGGTGCTTGAATCATTTAAAATGACACATACATCATTGGCACATACAAAACCCTCACTCCTGGGTATCAGGAATGATTGTAACCCCTCTAGTATGCTCACTACCTTGAAGTGAATAAAGGAATGGATATATGGAAAAACATATAATAAAGGGCTCAATGGGCATCCTTGTCTCACCTCATTTATGAGAAATAGGCATGCCTAACCAGGAGATATCATAAGGAATAAGATGAGCTTCTGAATAGAATATTTTAACCCATTGCACAAAGAGGGAAAGATGCTATACGTCCTGAGACCTCAAAAGATAGGGTGATCAACACTGCCATTGGCCTGTTCTTGGTCTAGAAATCACATAACCATAGCAATGGCTTGATGTCCCCTTTCAAATAATTTCTTAGTAAGAATAAATTATCCATTATTCTGTGAGCATTAATTAAACAACACAGAAATTTGGAAATAAGAAAATCAGTTGCAATGGAAAGTCTATTAGATAATAATTTAGCCAACATTTTTAGTCAGTGTTTAAGACACATGAAGGCCTTCAATTCTTTAGTAAAGTTCTGTCTCCTTTTTATAGAAGAAAATGAGTAGTGCTTGTGTCAAAGAGGCTGATATGTTACCCATTGTTAAAATTTGATTATACAGAATTTGCAGTGAGGCCTACATAATCAAGAAAGGTCTTATAAAATGTTGTGGGACATCCATCAGTGCCCAGACCTTTAGCATTTGGCAAACTCTATTGTGTCAACAATTTCAGACAGTTGGACAGGATGGGTTAAGGAGACTGAACATGCTCAGAAAAGGTGACAGGTTGAAAGTTGCTAATAAGAGCTTGTTAGAATGATGAGCAGAGGGGTTGCCAAACTTACCTGATATGTGAGTATGAGCTTGATACATAATGCTATCCATATCATCTGTGTGATAAGCATGCAAGGATGGGTGGAGTGCCCACATACATCTACTCATAAATCTATCAGCACATGCCTTATATGCGTTCAAGTATTGTTTTTTCCTTGAGTGCGAACTTGCTCTCTCTTCCGAGGACTTGGCCCTGTCATACTGAAAATGGATAATTTTGGATTTGATGAGATCTATGTTATGGATAAGATATCTATTAGAGTTATGCAATCAGGAGATTAGGGGCTGGACTTTGAACCTTAAGTCAAGTATTATAAAAAGTTAGGGTGCCCATATGGCGTGCTTCACGCTTAAAGAAAAGCAAAATGCAGACTTCAGATCTTCCATCAGTTCCTAAAGTTGTCATATGCACTCAGAACAGACCACCTGACAAAGAAAACATCCAGTCAGTGTTCTTTGATGAAAGGATTATCCAATAATAGGGTACAGTGGCAGCCATAGACATGGTAAGATATTTCTAAATGTTTGTGCTATTTCTAGAGAAAGTCCTGCTTGTCTGCACTACCACTATGGGCCACCAGAGAGAAAACTCTTTAGACATTTTGCAAAATATCTGGAAATATTTGGTAATGTCCTGACTGCAACTGTATTAAGCCTCCATCATCTTGTCATGTGCGTGGAAGAAGCACCCAATACACAAGAGCAATAACCTGCCAGGTGGTCTGAGGTCTCAGTAGGAAATAATGATGACTAAAATACTTATAGTCATAGGACAGGAAAAATAAATTTATGTCAGTCACTAATGTTCCCTTCATAAAAGTAGTTAGTGGGGCATGTGATACATGTTGTCTATCCAGTGACCTTGCTGTGGAAACCATGTCTTGAAGAAAATTGGAATCACACTACAGTTTGGATGTCTTTGTACCCCACTTGTAAACTCAACCCAGAATTAAAGTCACCTCCTGATACTACCAATGTTTTTATGAAGATAAAGTTGTATAGTTCGGAACAATTTGCAATGTTCCAGTTTTAGTCGAGTGCATAAATATTAATGACTTGAATGGGAATGTGACCATACATTAGATCCAAAAGCAATGATCTCCCAGGGCAATATCAATCAACTTGTGTAATTTAAAATCAGAATCCCTGAGCAGAATACCTATGTTATCATAAGTATTCTGACCCTGAGACCAGTAGATGGTCCTAGATGCTAGTCTTTTCTGGCTGCAGCCAGATCAAAAGAGGGTTTGAGTCATGTCCTGTAAAAAGGATTCTACCCGAAGAGTCTGTAAGACAGCAAATGTTAATAGCTGTTTTTGTATGATTTAATGCTGTTAACATTCAAAGTCAAAAGTGAAAATCTATGTTTTTGGTCCAATGGGAATTAATAGGAAAACCACCACCTTTTCCCATTTGTGAATGAGTCCTGTCACTTACTGTCTTGGCTGACTGTCCTCCACATGAGTCCCTCAGCATCAGAGAGGACATCTGTGCAGGGGATATCAAAGAAGAAGTCTCAGCCTCCTCCCTCATCTTCAGTATCACCCCATTGTGTTGAAGAGGCTAAAGGAGTGAAGTCATTATGTAAAGGGATATCAGTTTTTGGGAGGATTTTGACTTAGAAATAGAGATGTGAGAAGTCCACAAAATTTGCTCTGTGAATTAATCTGGGAATTTCATGCAATTTGCAAAATTTGCCACATAGCACAAAATGTTGCCTATAAATTTCATGCTTCATGGCAAACTTCACACTCCTCGGTAACATTCATGGTGAATTTCATGCAATTTGCATGAAGCCAAAGTTTCTCAGACATGGGGAGATTTCGTGAACTCAGTGAAGTGTGAATTTTCGGTAATTTGTGTGAACTTCACTGGCGAATTTCTGCTCTACGTCATCTCTACTTAAAAGTGTTTTTTCACCCCTTTTTTGGCAGGAAACTGAAACTTATCAGTATGCATGGTAGAACACGGTGGAATGAGGAATGGACAGAATTGGAACAGGAGTGACTTCAGGAGGCAAAAACGGTGCAGAGACTGAAGTAATTTCTCCAGAAGATGGGGTGGGAGTGGTGGCATCATCCTTCAGAAAAGATGATGACATAAGGTTTGTGGAGGTGGACAAAACAGAAGGACTCAGTTCATCAGAGGTGTCATCAGTTTCAAACACATTTTCTTTAGCTTCATGAGCTATCTGGGATTGTCCTGTGTCAATAAGTGCATCCTCATTCAGCCCATTGCTATGATTATGAGAAGCCTGTGGGCACTGAGGAAAGGAGTGGCCCTGTGCTTCACATAGGTCACACTTAAAGAGGTTAGAGCAGGTGGGAGAAATATGGCCATATTCAAAACAACTGCTACAGGGCACTTCATCACAAACTGAGCTGAGATGAGTGTGGGATCCACATTTATGGCAAGTGTTAGGTTGGCCTGGATAGAAACAGATACATTTGTCTCTTCCTATGTAAAAATTCTGCGAAAAAAACATTCCAGTCATAGACTGCTGCAATTTAATCTTAATTTTCAATCCCCTCTCCCTTCTGTACAGAGGTGTTCACTATCAATGACAGGAACAGGGGTACCAAGACATTCACATTGTTTCTTTAGCTAACATAGAACATTAGTGATTTTAATACATCCATTCCAAAACAAACATGTAACAGTCTTGATCGTAGGCTTGGACAATGGGATGGCTAAAAATGGGATCCATAAAGGGGACTCTAAGCATTTCATACTTAAATCAGAAATGGTCTGTTGAGGCGGAAGTTAAAAAGCTTACATCAAAGGTCTCCTCAACAGATAAATAAATAACTGCATATGAGAGGAGTGCAAGAACAAGAGGGCACAATTTGAAGATAGAGGGGCAGCTCAGAGGTAATTTAAGGAAGTATTTTTCACAGAGAGGGTTGTGGATGCATGGAACGCCTTTCGGAGGAGGTTGTGGAGTCAAAAACAGTGGTGGAATTCTAAGCACGATGGGAGAATCATAAGGCAATTCTAGGGGTGGGGTTGGAAGAAGTAGGCTGCTGGTTAACTAGGATCTGCATCTTATCCATTAGGTAGGAATGGGCAGACTGGGTGGACCAAGCGGTCCTTATCTGCCATCAAATTCTATGTTTCTATGTTTCATATAGAGCAGAAGCCATAAAACCCAGAGATTCTTTCAGTAATTTCCTGTACTTAATACTAACAACAGTACTGCATTGTATAGGGTCTGTAGATTAAGAAAATAAATCAGACATTTTGAAAGTACTGTCAGTATTATCTGAGGTGTTACTAGTGACATAGGGAGAAATAGCTCACCCTTTGGTCGAAGATCCAACAGGTAGATCCTGCCATGCACAGGATGGTGTCTCCACTGAATTGCTGGAGCATGAGTCTGACTAACTTAATTTGTAGGAGTCTAAAGTAGAGGGAGTAGAGACAGGTTTAGAAGGACCAACCATGTTATTAGTAGTGTTTCTTGAGTCATAATATTTGTAAGTGTCCACTGGGGCTCAGGAAACACCATCCACTGTTTTCTACACATTGCAGCCAGTAAAGCAGCCTCAGCAGACCATTTTTGTACATATTTATGGGTAAATATTGTAAGAAGTAGTGGATTTGTCAAGACAGGGAAGCATGGTAGAATCTGGGGGTGAAGCTACAATTTACGTCACTGTCTCCAGTTCCAAAGTACTACCTGCAGGAGTCTGTGGGGCAAGATCAGTAGACAGAGTGGGAGAATACCACCAACAGGGTCAGTCTATTCTGCATGCAGACTTGCATCAGATGGGGGAAGAGGAATAGTAGAGAATGCAGGCATTGTGCATTCCAATGGCAAAATGCTCCCGATGTAATTCTTATAGACTGCTGGGAGCAGCTGCCAAGATAAAGTAGATGCAGTGGTTGAGATCATGCTGCAACTTGTGACTTTGTGATGATGAGAGAAACACAGGAGCACCAGAAAAGTGGTAGGTGGGTCAGACGACACAGAACTTAGTGGGTGCTGTCAGTGATGTTCTTGGGTTGACTCCAGGTACAGCTGAATTGGGGCTTGAGTCATCTGGAAGAATGTCTCAACAGAGAACTTACTGCCCTGTATTGAAGAAGTAGCAGTGACTATTGCACAAGTCAGCATGTCAGCAGACTTTGAAAGAACAAATGTCACCATGGCAAATTTTTTTCTTTAGAGCAACATTTTTCCTCTTCTGCAATCAGTTGCAACAGTTGTTTTCTCAAACACAATTCCTCAGCAAGCAGTGTATCCACAGAAAAGTCAGGTGCAGCACTAAAAGAAGTAGTAGTCAGAGCAGTGTGCCCCTCAGCAAATGGCAACACATCAGCAAGTAGATCAGAATCAGTAAAATAGATGAAGGAGAAACAGGGGAGGAACCTCTCTCTCCCCTGCTTCCAGCACTTTCATGTCTACAGCTTCACTCATGGTGACCATCTTGGCAGGACGCCAGATGGCCAGAGAGGACTCCTGCTGGTGAGTTGTGGAATTTTTATTAAGACTTTAAACATAAATAATTATACAAACTTGTTACTTCACAGTTCAAAAACAATCCACAAATCAAAGAATAAGCAAATAATAATACTAATCTAATTGGTATTAACTCATACCCTTCCCCACATGCCCACTTTTATACACAAATCATATCACCAACACATTGTTAGTACAGTGAAATCATATCCTAAAATATCGAATTATATTAAATTAAATAAGGATTACAACATACCACCCAAGCCCCCTCTCTCACTGCTACTTAATAGTCAGAGATTTTTTTATCATAAACTGTAGACCAAATAATAATGCATACATATTGCAGTTATATTAAACTCTTAAACCAGCTATTCTAAAGAAATCAAGTTAAGTATTATAGCCATACTTCCTACCCAAAGTAGGGAATTTTATATTGTAGCTTCAAATCCATTATATATAAGCATGTTAAATTCACAGTCATTCAATACACAAAGCAAAAAGAAAATCAGACACATACTGCATGTCAATCAAATCCCCTTATTGGTGATTCAAAATAATAAATCAATTAGGTATTGCTAATATGAAACACAGTTATACCCCCCAACACTGAAACCTTATTTTAACCAAAAATCATAAAGAACATACATGGGGAGTCACGTGATGCTCAGCAAGGAGTAGGATGCAATTGTGGAGAGCTCCATATATTTACAGCTATTTCACCCTAAATTCCAGCTTCTACCTTCAGAATACCCTTCAAGTCTGTTCAACTATTGCAGAAGGTACCTGCAGAGTGAGCAGTCACAGCCGATTGCAGTATGGATGTTACCTCACCGCCAAAAGTATGGAGATACAGGCCACAATGGATCCACCTCAGGAGTAGGAGGCTAACCTCCCGTGCCGCAGCTCGACCCCACAACAGGATCTAACTGAAACATCATCATCACACATTTGTGCAGAACTCTCTTCAATTAAGGAGGCTCTACTTAAACTCATTGAAGTGGTAGCGATATAAAACTGGTGATAGTACAGCTCCCAAGAGAGTAACGGATACCAAAGCAGTGTCGAGCTTGCGGAACGGGCTCAAGAAAAGATATAGCCGAGATTGTCTCCCTAAAATGCACAGTCACAAAACTAGAGGATCGTCTGGAAGATTTGAGGGCAGGAACCGAAGGAACAACCTAGTCTTGTTGGGTCTTCCAGAAAGTGAGAAAGGCCCTAATACTATTCTTTTTCTCTAGCGCCTCCTAAAAAAAAAACAGTCAGGCAATCTCCAAACTGGCCAGAATATGTTATTGAAAGGGCCCACAGATCCCACAGAACTAAGCCTCCTCAGCCAGAGCCTCCACGCCCAATTATATTTAAACTGCTCAACTTCATGGATAGGGAATTCATCTTAAAAGAAGCTAAGAAGCTTTCAGCAATCCTCTGGGAAGGCAAAAGTTAAGAGTGGTCCAAGATTTGACCTATAAGACTAGACAACTCCGGCCTACATTTTGACTGATTACCACTAAGCTATGGGCTGCAGGAATTCACCAGTGCATCGTTACTCCTGCCAAGTTAGAAGTCACACCGCTGAAGGTGTAAAGCACTTCAACTCGGCTGAGGAAGCATTGAAGATCCTCACAAGAACTCTTCCAGATCTGTTCCCAAATTAAGGAAGTCTGCTTAAGTAGGGACACAAGGTAATAATCTGTTAAAGCAGAAACTGTTTGTTCTTTTTCTTTCTTCTAGTTGGGACTGTATTGGACCCAATTGTATGGACTAGGTTGAGACCTTCTGATTTTGGTTTCTAGCACATTGTTGAAATATATAGAAACCAACAGTGCTTGTCTCTGTTATGGCTTCCTTTAAATAGCCAGAGTAGTACACAGCATTTTCCTTATACAGTTGGGAACCGGACATTACAGGCTGAAAGATCTCAGCTGTTGCTCCCTTTGCTGAGATTTCTGCTCCTTGATGTTAAAAATGATGTAGTTCCTGATTTTTTTTAAAACAAACAAAAAAAATGCATACTGACTGCTACTCTGATCATGTTTAGTTACAATTGGCTTACATTTAGCTACAATTGCGATACTAATGGTTGAACACTAGATGTTGCTCTCTACTGCAATTGTAAGCCTACCTAATCTGGCAATAGCAATATATTTCTAGTAGTTATATGTTGTGTATTAGTTTTAAGGGGTATTTAATGAGTAGAATAGGTGTAAGTCCAGCATTTTCTTCAAGGGATAGACAGATGAGCTTAGAAAAAATCTTGTTAGTAATTTTTTTTTCTCCAGCAGATGAGGTAAAAATCCTTTCTTAGGTCATGAATCCTTTGCTAGTTGAGTCAATATGACAGGCTATAATGACCCTTTTTTTTTTGCAGTGGAGAAGATGTTGGTGATGACTCCCTCGAGTCTGACATGATTCATATGGCTACCCTAATATTTAAGGATTTTTCCTTTTTCTCTGGTACGTTAATCTAATACAATGGAGGCTGGAATGTGCACATCGATATTGTCCCATTGCTGTGAATAAAGGAGTGCTCACCCCTTCCCCTTGGGGCATTGTGGACCACCACAAAGGGTGCGGGCTAAGGGCCCGGTGGAGGGAGTTGTATATAGTTACAGGTCTATGTTATTTGTTGGATTTTAGCCAGTTCCTGAAATGGGTTTATATAATTTCTTGGGTTAGGGAGGGGGGCGGAGGTGGGATTCAGGCAAGCACCTCTGATTATAGGTCCTCCTTATCTCTACCATGAATCCAATATGACCATGGCTAATTTATTAAAACTTCTTTCCTGCAATGTTAAGGGGTGCAGGGATAATTCCAAAAAATTTGTAATATTAAACCATCTGGGCAGATATAACCCTTCTATTGCTTTTGTTCAAGAGACACACTTGCCACCAGAACAAGTAAAATACTTCAGAAGACTTGGGTTAGCAAAGTATTTGGGGCTGGATTTAATTCCATAAAGCGGAGTAGCTATGTTGATTGCAAGAGGTGCACCCTTCAAGGTTGCCCAGGTAGAGAGAGACTTGAGGAATGTTTTATTATTTTATAAGGCAAGCTAGGTAACCTTAGATAGTACTTGGGTCAATGTATGCCCTTAATTTGGACTCTCCTCCTCCTTTACTAATTTAGTTTCTATCCTAGAGCCCCATGTTCATTTGCTTATTATTTTAGGTGGGATTGGAATTTAGTGCAGGCAAATTATATTGACCAAACTTATCGTTCAGGGCTTGCCCTACCCAGCACAACAGGCCTTACAAGAATTAATGGGCTCCTTGGGTTTGATAGACCCTGAGACTATTATACCCCTCAACCAAGAATTTTACTTTTTCTCTCCTGTTCACAAGAGCTACACTAGAATAGATTTTTTCATATTAAGTCACTGTTTTTGTCCTGGTATTCAAGATTCTCAAATTCAAGCTAGAGTAATTTCAGATCATTCCCCAATATCAATCTCTGTAACTATTCCAGACCCTGCATTTAGACCCCAAACATGATCTCTTACCAATACCCTTCTAAGAGAGAGACAGATTCTCTCATAATTTCAGAACTTCATTTCCCTTACTATTAGGGGAATTTAGTCTCCATTAATAAAGTGGATATGGAGTGGGCAGCGCTGAAGGCTACCTGGCGAGGCAAATTAATTTGCATAGCCACAGTATCTAAGAAAAAGAAACAGTTTTGTCTTAACCAGTATCTGGAAAAGATCCGTGTCCTGGAATCTAAATGGTCATCTACACTTTCTTTTGAGGAATCCCTAGAACTAGATCATTTAAGAGTGCAATATGCGGTACTCTCTTAGAGAAAGTGGAGAGAGCCTCACTGGTCAAAGCAACAAATATGGGTCAAGGAAGCAAAGCTGGCAAATATTTGGTTTGGCAGCTGAAACAGCATTCGCAGCTAAGTGGATACCAGCTATCAAGAATCCCCACAATGACTCCCTGATTCAGACCTCAGGAAATGCTCTCCCTTTAGAGAATGTTATCAAAATCTCTATTCCCAAGACCAAACTCCTAGTTCTCCAATTGCACAAGATTAAAACATTCCTCCTAAAAGCAGAACTCTCAGTTTATTGAATGAAGCCCAACTGTCTTTAATTAAACCCATAACACAGGAAGAAATTATAACAGTCATCGATGCGTTAAAGCCAGATAAAGCTCCTAGTCCGGATGGATATACCAGTCTGTTTTATAAGACATTTAAAGTCCAGTAAGTCCCCCTGTTACACCGACTGTTTTCTTACTGGGACCAGCACCCAGTTAATGACCCCTTCCTCCTTGAAGCGAGGATTACACTTCTCTCTAAGCCAGGGATGGACTCCTCCCAGATAAGTAATTATAGACCAATCTCTTTGATAAATGTTGATATTAGAATCTATGCAAAAATTCTAGCTACTAGAATAGCTCAGGTTTGGATCCCTTTGGTGGGATTGAACATGCAGGGTTTGTTTCTGGTGGGGCTCCTCAGATCATTTCCACTAAATTGGTTCATATAATTTCTGTGTCCAGGGACCCTCAACTCAAAGCGGTTATGGTGTCCCTGGACACAGAAAAAGCCTTTGATAGGGTAGGTTGGCCCTACTTGTTCACTACTCTAGTTCAATTTGGACTCTATAATGCCTTTATAAATAAAACTGCACTTTACCGATGTCCGTCAGCCCATCTCTTATGCAATAATCTGTTGTCTGCCACCTTCCTTCTAAAAATGGAACCAGACAAGGTTGCCCACTGTCCCCCTACCTTTTCAATTTATATATTGAACCTCTGGAGAGAGTATTAAAGCGGAACCAAGGGATTGAAGAAGTAAGAGTTGGATCCCAAGAGTTTAAATTGTCTTTATTTGCAGATGACCTGCTACTCCATCTAACTAATGGGGAACACTCTATTTCCTCAGCATTACAAACTATTACTGAATTCAGTGAGATATCAGGTTATAAACTGAACAGAAACAAATCAGTTGTTTACCATCTCTCAATATTGGACAATAACAAGCAAATAGAAACTTCAGGCCTCCAATGGGAAAAGAACTCAATAAGCTATTTAGGCATAAAATTGACTAGAGACCTCGATAAGTTAAATGCCTTAATTTTGACCCCCTTATTAAAGATATCAAGGAGGACTTGTCCAGATGGAAGCAACTTCCTATATCATTTTGGGGAATAACTAATGTCCTCAAGATGGCAATTTTACCCAGACTGTTTTACCCCCTGAACAGCTTAGCTACCTATCTCCCAAGCCACTTTTAAAACAATCCATAGGTTATGTGCAGATTTTATATGGAATGGCAAACCCCATGGAGAGCCTACTGGAAACTTACAGGTCCAAAACAGAAGGGAGGACTGCAACTTCCAATATTTTATCTGTATTATCTGGCCATACATGCTAGCATAATTTTACACTGGATTCCTCCCTTTAAAAATCCCTCCCCAAATTTACACTGGCTGCAGCTAGATATGAAACAGGCTAAGAAAGAATGGATTTCTATTTGGGCCCTTTTATATTGTCCATGGAAAGCAGTTCCTACCCAGCTTCAGAAATCCCCAGTAGGATGGAATATCAGGGCCTTCCACCAGTTTTGCAAGCTTACTCAAATATATATAAGGAAAGATATCTCCCAACCCCTTTTTAACAACCCTAATTTAAGACTAGGTAACAAAACTATCAGTGCCCAGGCTTTACCAATACAATCAATGATCATTTTGAAAGAGTTTTTGCAGGGTGCCTCATTCCCCTCCATTCATCAAATACAGGTAAATTGGAAACTGCCGGGTTAAAAATTGTTCTGCATTACCCAAGTTTACCATTGTCTTAAAAGCTTCCTTGGCAAATCTCCTTGGGTTGACAAATTAGACTCCCTGGTATTACCCCTTTTAGAGTTAGTGAAGCAAGCATGGCCTATCGCTAATCTATACAAGGCAATGGTCAATAATATAAGGCAAAACCATGTCCCAATAGCTTACTATTGGAAATATAACATGACTAGTCCTCCAAATGATTCTCAATGGCAAGCTATCTGGACAGATATCTTTAAGCTAACTAAACAAGATAGATTACGGAATGTCCAGTTCAACATTCTACACAACATATATTTAACACCCAACAAGCTCTACAGAATGGGAAAATTATCTTTTCCAGCTTGCCCTGATTGCAGTGCTCCCACTGCTTCACTCTGTCATAAATTATGGGACTGTCCTAAAATTTCAAAATTTTGGGAATTAATTAAAAGGCTTATCTCTGTCTATATACCAATAGCCTCATGCTTTACAGAAGAAATATGCCTTTTTGGACTTTATTCTGGGGTCCCTTCCTCTTCCCTGAAAGTACAAATAGCTATGGTAGCTATGGTTACTAAGCTGTTAATCCTGAGACACTGGAAAGTTCCATGGGTCCTTTCATTTCAAGAATGGTGGTCAGAGTTCCTGATGGCTTTGAATGCAGAAAGGAGAATAGTCAATGTTAATAATTCATGGGCATGATTTCAAAATTATTGGAGCCCCTTCTTATTAGCTTAAAAGATAAATTTGGGTATTAGTAGTATACATTTATATAATGTGCCATAGTACGATTTGGATATTAGTTATGGGAGAAAGGAAAATAAGGATTTAATTATTGTTACCTATGAGGACTAAGATCCTAGGTATTTAAGTCAACCTGAGCAGTGCTTGTGGTGGGTTCTTTATCTTTTTTCTTCTTCTTTTCTTCCCCTGTTTTTTTGTAATGAGGCAGGAGGAGGGCAGATTCCCCCTTAGTTTGGTTAATCAACTCTTCTAGTATTAGTACTTAGCTATGTCCTTATGTGAAATACTCATTGTGTTTCCCAGTAGGGCAGTAAGAATGTACTATGTTTTTATTTTGTTGTATTGTTTGTACTGTTTGGAAAATTAAAATAAACTTAATTGAAAAAAATAATAATAAAGAACATATATATTTTGTTGCTATTAAAAGAAAACATAAAGAAAACATATTAAATCATTCTGACCCCTACTGTAAAACATACATTCAATATGTTTCCATTTTTAAACAGAAAAGAAACTCATACTCCACGGCAGGTTAAAAATTACCCAGTATCCAACCATGTCACATTGTTCCACTAACTATCCTCAAGTACTTTAACTTTCTCCTGATCCTGCAAAGATACAATAGTCTCATGAATACTCCAAAAAAGCTCTTCTGGGGTGACATAATACTTATGCAGTAACCATTTACACCTGGACTGCCATACATGATATTTGAAACATAGTAATATTAAAGCTTTGTGCCAGAATTATAATTCTTCATGCCATAGGTAGCACTTCCAAAATAATATCTGTATATTCAATGGAGTAAATGGGAAGTTGTTCCAATTAGTATATACTACTGACCAAAAAGAGAAATATATGGGTATTCAATATACAGGTGTTCCATAGTCTCACTCTGTCATTGCAAAGATCTGATCTTGGGCACATCCTTTCTCTCACTTCTTTATATTTGAGATTCACTTTTACAATAATTTTCTTATGGATCGAGTCACAAGACATCCCACATATATGCCAGAGTTCTAATTTTGACGAGTATCATTAAAATGTGTCTTATTTCTGTATTTGTTCAGTCCCCAAAGGATGGAGTCTTAAAAAAAATAGTGTAGTAAAAGCTGAGCATACATTTCTTTTCTGAATAGTGTCTTTATTTTTGTTTTTAAACTTCCCCAAAGTTTTAATTTCCCAAAACAAGTTCTAAAATATTCAGGTAAACCTGTCAGAGATTTCTGTCTAGGTGTTGCTTTGTTCAAATCCCACTCCAGTAGCCATGGCTGTACCTGGTCTAGTACCCATGGTCCCCATATGGTGGTTTTATTCTGTAATAGGGGATGTACATCGGTATATGCAAACATACTAAAGAAGAACACAATCGGGTTCACCTTCCCCAATCCCCCCTGTGAAGTAGGTAGGTATTCCTCTCTTAATTGGATCAAGTCTGCTCCCAAAATACATATTTAAAAAAAGACTGTAAACTCTGGTCTCCGGCTGTTTTGGTAAAGAAAACAAAGTACATAAATGTGAAAACATGCCAACTAAAAATGTTTTAACCATGTACACCCTTTTCTTTTTGAACATATGCCCTTTGTTTCATCTAATTACTTTCCCTTTGATTCTTTAAGAAGATGGTCCCAATTATGGAAACTCATATCTCCATGCACAAAGTAAATACCCAAGATTTTACAAGCCACTTGAATAACAGGAATACCCATCACTTCTGTATACTCCATTTCTTCTGACCCAATAGTAATACACTTACGTTTATTCCTGTTTATCTCAGATCCCATTCCTGTTTTGAAGTTAAACAGCATCACTTCAGTTACTCCTCTGAAGGGAAGGTTGAGGCACTTGACGATGAGTCATTTGAGTCTGTTCACACTAGAGGAGAGAAGGGATCAGGTGGGCATGATTGAAACTTTCAAATACTTGAAGGTGTCAACAAATCTGGCAAAGAGGGTCTGTTTAAGCTGAGAAAGGGAAGGGACATGAGAGACACAGGCTAAGATTGGAGCGGAGATGAGGAGGCATTATTTCGCTGAGAGAGTGGTGTTAAAATGGAATGCTCTACCAGAGGAGGTGGTGGCATGTAGGATGTTGGGGAGCTTCAAAAGGACATGGGACAGGGTAAGGAGGGGGGCTGTGTAAAACGATGCTGAACAGTTTCAGGAGGAGAATGGAGGGTTGGGGTGGGGAAGCTGCAATATAAGGATGCTAGCTGAGCATACAAGCAGACTTGACAGATCGTGAGGCCTGTTTCTGATGGCAAGTTTTCATGTAATCATATGTTTGTATGTTCATAGGCCTGCTAAACTAAAACAAAGATCATCAATGTATGTTATAGTTTTTATTTCACATCTTCACTTGTCACTGAAATGGCTTTCACTCCATCACGTGTTGCCCTGGAGCCATCATACTAAGGGCTATAATCTCCTCTGTAGTATTTATTTTATGTAGTAAAGCTTACAGGGACAGAATGTGTAACATGGGGCTCAAGGTACAACACTGTCTTACTCCCCTTGTGATTTTAGTTGTGTTACCTACCAACCCATTAATGGATTTATATGATAATGGTGAGTACTTTTACTCACAGACCACAAAGACTGAGAACAAAACTGCTCCATGTCAAAAGGGCGACTAATAATACAGCATCCATTGCAAATAGTGGCGACCACTGAGTACAGTAAAAACAGCCAGAATATGTATTTTTATGTGGGGACTGCACCCCATTTGAATGGGGCAAGACCTCCATGCCTCCAAACTAAATATAATCAACTCTATGGGTGAGCGGACATAGGGGATAGGAGCAACAAAAAAAAATACAAAAATTTTATTTCACAGTGCTAGACCAGAACCCGCATCTGCTGGCTTCAGGGACAGTAGCTTACACCCTTATGCTAAACAGCCAGCTTGGCAGGGCTTGGACAAGCAACATCCCATATCTTGCTTTAGCTAGTATGGCGCTGCATACTACAAGTTGCTCTGCAGGATAAAGAGCTATCTTCTCCACTACTGTAGGTACGTAGTATTATTGAGTCACTCATACTGAGCCAATAATACTTGCTCATTTTACATGACACTCTCATTAATATATGGGGCAACTAGAGCATTATTATATCATATCTAAATCCATTGTATAAATGGTTTCTGTAAACCAGATTTAAAGGGACACTGTCAACCATTTTTGCATCATATTATTCTTAGATAAAAACCCACATTTTATAGTGGCCCGATGGTGTTGAGGTTTGAAGCACTGGATGCCTCATCTTGCTCCACACTGGTGACCCTGGTTAGGGAGCAGACTCGGGTCACTGGGGGGTCAGCAGGGGTGGAGAGGGATGGAGTGTCTGAGCGACTGCTCTCCCTCTCTGGGCTGGGAGGATCCCAGTTGTTGTTGCACTTTTGGCCCCTAGCAGAGGCTGGGGTGGGGCACTGGCAACATGCATTGGGGCTGGGTTGGGGCATGGTACTGGGAGGGAGTGCATGCAGACACATGAGCGCCCCCTTCCCTTGGAGCCATTGCATGCCCCACTCGTGCAGGGGTAGAAAAGGGAAAAAGCATCTGGGGACTGGTCGTGGTGGCTTCTTGGCCATCCTACAGAGCTCCTGGCTTTGGGGACATGGTCAATACTGGATCCTGATCAGGTGGAGATTAGAGGGTCTCTCCATCCACCCTGCCATGGGGGTAATCCATGGGGTAACATGTGAGGGTCCTCAAGGGAGCTGGGAGATACTGGAGGTGGCAGGAGACTAGGATGCGCAGAAGACTGGGGCAAATGGGGAGCCAGGTAGGGAAAAAAGGAATATGAAAAAAAAAACAATTTTATAATTGCTTACTGTCTCTAAATGTAATTGATTTTGCTGGTTGTTTTGTCTGCCTCCTTGCTTATTAGAACTAAAATGCATGGTAATGTATAGCGATGCTCACCTTGTTTTATTTCAAATCATTAAACTACTCCTAGTGAAAACTTCCTGAACATTAGAAACACCCTCAAACAGTGCAGGGGGAGGAAATGGACAAGGAAATGATAGAAGGCATCCTTAGAATGGCAGAAAAGGGGGATATATTGTTGATAGGGGACCTGAATATGCCAAATGTTAACTGGAGCACTATTAATGCAGCCACATCCAAGAGCAGGGTCTTCTCGTTTCCCTGCAGGGGGCATGCCTCAGACAGTTAGTGTTGGAACCCACTCAGGAGGGAGCAGTCTTAGACCTGAATCTCTCAAAGTGGGTTGGAGGGAGGATCTCAGATTTACAAGTGGGTAGCCATCTGGGAACAAGTGACCACCAAACAGTGTGGTTCACGATAAACACAGCCATAGAGTAAAGCCATACAAAGGCAAGGGTACTGGACTTTAGGAGGGCTGACTTTGGCAAATGAAAGAGTACCTCAGAAAAGCATTAGCAAATGGAGAGAGGTGGAGGAAAAATTGGGAAAACCAAAACTGCCATCACAGAGGCCAGTAGCCTTTGTGTGAAGCAAATAAATAAATCAAAATGAAGGAAAAAAACACCATGGTTCTCAAAAGAGGTGGTGGGGAAGGCAGTGGAGAAAAGGATAGCACTCAGGAAGTATAAGAAAACACAAAAGTAGCAGGACAGAGAACTGTACCAGTTAAAGCAGAAGAAAGTGGGGAAGGTAGTCAGAATAGCAAAGGCCCAAACCGACGAAAAATAGCCAACTCACTTAAGAAGGGGGTAAAACCTTTTATTGGTCCATTAAGGAGTGGAGAAAGATCAAGGGAGGGATAGTGAAGCTTAATAAAGTGGAGGCTAGGTGGGCAGAGAGTTACAGTGAAAAAGCAGGAATACTGAACAAATACTGCTCAGTATTTCAAAAAAGAAGAAAAGAGGGAGATACCAAAACCAATCAATAGAAGCACTCTGGATCTGTGAGTTGATACCACTCCATTTACATGTAGCCCTGGCACCATTATACTAAGGGCTACTACTCCTGCCTGTACCCTTAATAACAGGTTAAGTGACCTGGCTTCATAACTACTTAGTATGGGGTGGGGACTCTACCAGTAGCTGTGCTATGCTTATGGTGCCTCCACCTAGTGTAATCACGTGGGTAACTATTACAGTATGTACAGCCCTCTGGGAAACTAGTACCACTCACAATCCCGCCTAGTGACCTTTTAAAGTGGTACAGTTGCAGTGGGTAACAAAATATCAAACAGTTCTACCATTAACAATATGCTCATGCTCTTTGCCCTTACCTAGGTCAGGATTCCACCAAACCACCTTGGACACCCTGTAAAACAGGATTCAATCAGTATGCACTTTTAAGTTATGTTCCTCCCAAACATATTTCCCTTAGGGCACCCAGGAAAGCATAAATGAGGCAGTATAACAGTGCAATAAACAATGTGACTTATTAAAGACAGGGGTGGGGCAGATCTAGTTAAATGATTTAGTTAGTCTGGCCTCAGCCAGGGTTTTTGCATGCATGCAGTCCCAAACCACAGTCACTGGGTACCCAGGAGGAAACAGGCTAGCCTGGTCTTTGCCTGGGTTTGCAGCTGTTATTAGGGCCCTTGATTGAAAGAAAGGTGATTAAACATGCAGAATAATTATTTGTATCCACTGACCAGATGGCCCAGTGCCTTGAAAACTCTAAACAAATATTTAAAAGCAATCAAGTGGTACCACAGAGATTGATTTGGTTGCAGGGAGCCACCTTGGATTTACTCACTGTACCCAGTCACAGATGGTAACCTGGTGAAATGTAGACCTCTGTTGGATGTTCAGGTAGCATGGGGCAGGATCCCCATGTGGTCTGTTGCTGAAAAGCTGGCAGCTAGTGCAGGAGCAGAAGGCTTGGGCCAGATCTGGCATAGCCCAAGGCAAACCGAATATCTCTGGTAAAGATCAGTTTTATTGCTGGTAACAACCTCCAGCTGGTAAACAACTGAAGCAAGATCTGGCCCCTCAATCGCCAAGAGACATCCTGACTGATAGGCCACAAGATACTTTGGTTACTCAGCACTTTTATACACAACAGCATAAACCCCTCTCTTGTTCCTTCCAGTCAGAATCAAGCAGGTTTGCAATACAGTCACTTTTGCTGAACAAAACCTTTTTTTCTGGTCTGCTAGAAGGCAGCTCCAGTTTTCAAACCCCCTTTGGATAGAAGAATTTCTCACAGAGCCTTCCCTGTAAAAAGGACAACACAGAGCCACACAGGCTCATCTCTCCTTGATCTCTCCAGCTGACTCTGTCTTTTTTTTTCAAAAGTCCCCCCAACAAAAGGCAGAGTTCCAAGTTCCGACTGGCTGCCCAAACTGTCATTTACAGTCCCAGTCTCCTGACTGACTGGAGCTTTGCCACCAGGAAATTATTCCTGTATATCGCCCACAAGCCATTGGTGCAGTCCCAGGAGCATCTTTGTTAAATCCAGGCTCATGATTGGCTGTTACACTCCCAACATGGTAAATGTTTTGGTGCAGTCCCAACACTGTCCCCTTTTTTAAGTTCTAGTGCAGCCAGCAACTACATTTTATATTTACCATTTCCTGACACACATGTAGCTCTGTCTGTGCCCTTTTAAATGAGTTCCCTTTTATCTCTGTGCCCCCTGTCGTTTTAGAGTTGCTGCCGCTGTAACATAGACTCCTCAGGCAGCAACAACTTAATAAATATTCTTGCATGGTTCATGCAAATTAATGAGTCCTGCTTAACTCCCAAAACAAACTCTTTTAATGTTCCCCCCAGTGGCTTTTCCACCACATCTGCCTGGTCACCAGCCCTCCTTTGACAATAGAGAGGCACCAGGACTGTAAATCTCCTATTCAGCCGACCGGAAACAGCGGTCAGCACATCAAAGGCACCACTTGTGCCTGCGCAATCCCACGTGCACCACTGTGCATATGCAACTGCGTGAGATCACAGTTTAAATTTTAAGCTTGAAATGGGCTAAATTAATGGACTGGGCAGCACTGGGAGGACCTATGGGCACCAGCAGCAACAGGGAGGAATAGTCCGGGAGACATAAGGTAAGGTCATGCCCTCGGGGTAATTACATCTACATGCTTGAAAAGCTTGGCATCCCTGCCAAGACCATAATAGGCTAGCAATATAATAACACTTTGCTATACAGACTATTTATAATGTTAGGCTTAATATATAACCTATGTATTTACACAGCATAGCATGCTATTGCTTTAAATGGTGCATTTTAACCACTTTTGTTCTATTATCTGTCATTCTGTCATGACAGTTAATATGTACTCATTACATTTCTTTACAATTTTGGCTAATCAGCAAATGACATTCAACCTTTTGCATCTAACTTTTAAGCATTGACATTCAGTTAACACAGACATGGTGTACCTTTCAATTGGCTTCTCTGACTCCATGAGGGTGACCCCTAAAATACTGGATGGAAGACTTAACTTATCACTTGGAAGGATGCAGTGAATACTAGCTTGTGGGAATTTACTGTAACATATACCCGTTTGGAACTACATTCATGGGCAGATCTATCGGTATTCCTGGTGTCATAAGTAAGTTAAACCACAAGCTTCACCTGTCTGTCTGAATATTTAGATGAAAAGGGCATAAGCACTTGTCTTTCAGCAACAGCATTCAGGGTAGCTACTCCAAGCTCATTGTCCAGCAACAAGACAGCTTCTGACGAAAGGGGTGCAACTGCATTTTGTTGAGGTTCAGACCGGGTGGTATTACTTGTACTTGGTGTAACACTTGAACTTTTAGGATCATCAAAAAAAAGAGGTATTTTGATAAAGTTTGAGTTAGTCAACATACTTAGCACTCACAGGAATACCAATATTGTCTGGCACTTGAACTAGTTTGTTTGGCCCACTTGCTTCAGCATCACTGGAATGCTCACTGATAGGTCCACTATTTTCTTGAACAGAATCCAATATTTCATTTTCTGATAGTTCCACCAGGCTTAAAGCATCAACTATATCAGATCTCACACTATGAACGTTGCTGCCAGAAGGTACGGGTTCAATTATGACCTCAGGATAACCTGACATTCCTGGACCACTCAGATTGTCTCCTGTGTTGCAGAAAGGATCTCCTTGGAATACTTGTCTCAGTTCAAAGAAAGGAATGAAGACAGTCCCAAAGTCACTTTCATCATTATCTGAAACACCATCATGATCTGTACTGGTTGTAGCAGAAGGTAGCAACTGTGGACCAGAAATAACTTGAGGTTTTGATTGCTTCATGTAGCAGAACGAGTGGGAGGACCTGTTGGAGCAGGATCGGCAACACAGTATCTATAACTATTTGACCAATGGGTAACAGGTGATCTCAATGAATATTCTTTACAGCTTTAGTATCTCCTCAGTACACACTGTATAGACTGGTAAATCATGCAAGTTTACAGAGCACTATGTAATGCTGATGACTCCATTTGTCAGAAATGTTATGTTTTCCCTGGAATCCAAGATTTCTCTTAATACTCTGTCACCAGCTTGCAACTCTTGAGCTTTGACCCTTTTGCCATGATGCACTTTGTTTGCTAGGTTTTCTTGGCAGCCATGGTGTGGGCGAGTTCATGCACATGTTTTCATTGTGCTTTCAGCTTTGAATGTATTGCAGATAGCTGTCTGAATGTGCTCCATCAGAAGAAACTCCAAAACAGATATCAACAGGCAGATGAGCTTCATAACCAAACACGAGATGGTAAGGGGAGATACCTGTGGTGTCATTCTTTGTGCAGTTGTATGTATGGACTGGTGTACTGATTTGTTGGCTCCATTTTGGTTTCTTTTGGATGCAGGGTACCAAGCATGTCTAATAGCATTCTATTAAACCTTTCAGGTTGATGGTTTCCTTGTGGGTGATATGCAGTGGTTCTGGATTTTTGAACACCCCAGACAGATATTTGGAAGGCTCCATCTTTGATTCGATGGACAAGCAGCCAGCCGCTCCCACTTCCTGAGTTATATATAGCAGTTCCCCTCAGCCTCTTTCTGAAGCACTTTTTCTTTGCTGGCTGAAAGCTCTGTCCATTTGCTCTGTGGCAGGCTGGGGCCTGCCCTGACCCCCTTCCCCACCTTGCTGCTTCTTTCTGCTGGACTCTTAGTTTTGTCCTTCTGCTTCTGGTTTGTATTTTTGCTTGCGACTGTGTGATTCCTTTCATTTCTTCCATGTTTCTTTTATGTTTGTGTCTTGGTTTTGTTTTTCTTTTGAGGTAATTTGGTTTCTCAGCTCTTCCCATTTGCTTGCTCCTATCATTTGGCTCTTTTGCAGCTCTAGCTACTTGCTTTTAGTTACTCCCATTGCTATTGTCACCAGTACCTGTGTTTTTACACAGACCAAAGCTGTTTTCCATGCTACAGGCCTAATCGCTCCCCATGCTATCCAGCCTAATTGTTTTCATCTGATTCAAGCTCCCTTTGAATCCAGGCTCTCTCTGAAGCATTGCTATGTAGCTCTATCATGTTTTCCCTACTTAATCTATTGCCCCTGTGGTCATAGCTGCCTTCACAGCATTGTGCTTCCCTCCTTCCATGCTTATTGACTACTACCTCTCACAGCCTACCACTCATAGCTGATGCTATTCCCTGTTGTACACTGCTGTTCTACTCTGAGGTCAACTAAGCTACTGCGATGCTGTAAACTAGTTTTAATATCTGCATGTGGCTCCTGACCTTTCCATCACTTTCTTGTTTTTCCTACAGTGGGGACTGGGAAGTGTTTGGGGAGTTGTGGCCCCATGTGACTAATTACTCTTTTTTTAACTCCTGCCTCCACCACCAAAAATTCTTAGCGTATTTGTCACCTTAATTTGGCTTTCAATGCCTGGCTGGTTTGCTCCACTGTTGTACTGCTGGCCCTACTTACGCTCATATCCATCATTGTTACCACGCTTTGAAGACCTACATGCTGGTCTGGCTATTCCTACTGCTTACTGACCTACATTCTGGTCCAACTATTGTTATCCTGCCCCTGCATTATCCTGCCTTACTGAAATACATCCAGATCCACTCTTGCTCGTGCCACCTTTGTTCAATGCCCCATGCCATTTGCCCTGCAAGTTCTCAGTACTTATGCCCATTCACCTCCTCATCAGTCCCTGGGGCATGCTAGCCATTTCATTTGTGTAGGTTCCCATGCTGCTGATGGTCTAGTTCTGCAACTAGTCCGCAGCTTGAGCATGCAAGCTTGGGGCAGGGTCCTTCTCACCTGTTCCATAGCTGGGAATGTCCTCGCTCTGGGTAGACCTTCAGTCATCCACTGTACTGATGGCACCTCAAGTTGTAGAATTTATGACTCAGCTGAGAAGGGATGTTACAGTAATTTAACAGTTGTCCATTGGCTTTAGTGGTTCCCTAGCAAGGCACCTTCACCGCATTCTCCTGATGACCACCACTGCTTCACTGAGTCTGTTTTATAGATCAGTAGGCTGGGTGAGTATCTCGGTGGTCATTACTCTCCTCCTCCTGCCTTGGAGCGGTGGTGGTAGAGCTACCATCTCACAACCCTCCATGGCATTCCTGTTAGAAGGATAAAGTGAGAGTTTCCCTCCAAATTGAAATATTTTCCATTCCTTATTCTTTGGGGTTTCCAAATAGCAGTAGCAGAGCCATCACTAATGAAATTATCCCACACCTGGAGGGTGTGGCCTTGGATCCCCAGAGATTTCCTCCTCAAAGGGTTTTTTTTCTCTCCTCCATGCTGAAGGTCATAATATCTAGTTAGTATTTCCTAGTTCCATTAGATAGGATCTACTGTTGGATGGAGGTGGATGTTGTTGCTTACTTTTCATTCCCCCTATCCTGCTATTTCCTCTGTCTCCTTAGGAGATCCCCTTATTTTCTTGCAGTCCAACTAACCCATGGCATTGCTGACCTGTGCATCCCATTATGTTATCAAGCTGACTGATGCTTACCTATTACTAAATTTCACAGCTACTGATTGCCCATATGCTTCATACTATTACTTTCTTTTTGGAATCCTCCTAAGGTACCTTTAGCCAAGGAAATCATCCAACAGCACCTCTGGGATAGAACCCTCTAGAGGGTTCCTTGACTTTGGTACCCCTACAGGGTGGTAATTCCTCTGGAATAGAAAGTGCGAATGGCCCAAACCTAAGTAACACAGTTGCACAAGCATAACATTATACTGGCTGTGTAGGCCATTGAATTGGAAGTCTCCTCCTTTGGTTTCAATGGACAAGCAGCCAGCCACTCCCACTTCCTGAGCTGTATATAGTAGTTTCCCTGAGCCTCTTTCTGAAGCACTTTTTGTTTGCCCCACCATCCTCCCCTCCTCCTCCTCCAGTGGCAGTGCCTCTCTCCGAGGATCCTTCCTAAGGTACTTTTAGCCAAGGGAATCATCCCATGGCACCTTTGGTACCCCTAAAGGGTGGTAATTCCTCTGGAATAGAGAGTGTGAACAGCCAAAACCTAAGTAACACAGTTGCACTAGCATAACATTATACTGGGTGTCTAGGTCATTGAACATTTCTTTAATGAAGTGACTCTCAATATCTCTGCCCTGATCCGAATGTATACATTGAGGAGTACCATAATAAACAAATAATTTTTCAACAAGGACTTTCGCTACTGTGGTGGCCTTTTGGTCTTTCGTGGGATAGGCTTGAGCATATCGGGTTAAATGGTCTGTTACCACTAATACATTACTGATATTTCTGGAATCAGGCTCCAAGCTTAGAAAATCGATGCACACCAGTTCCATTGGGGCACTCAAAGTTATATTCACTAAATGATCTGCTTTCTGAGGTAGAGCATTTTCTTTGAAGACACCTGCCACATGTTTTGATGTATTGTTCAACATCAATGCCCATTTTAGGATAGTAGAAGTGTCCACAAGCCAAGTCTAAAGTTCTTTCACTACCCAAGTGTCCCATCTGATCATGAAGACTCTAGTACAACACTTTAACTTTGAAGGCAGTACTAATTGTCTCTTTAACATTTCCCCCCTGATTGTCAGTCAGTTCATGGTATAACAACTTTTCTTTCAGCTTGTGTTTAGGCCTCTCTCAAAATAGTAAAGCAGTTCTGTGGTCACTCGAGCACAACTTAGAGACATTTTCTCCTTTACTTAAAGCATTCATTACTGGCCTGATCATAGGGTCATAATACTGTTCTTATTGTATATCAGCAGGAATAAGTTGAGGCAAATCACTTAGGTCTAAGGCTGCAAAATTACAATAGGTTATTGGCAGACAGGTATCAAGTGATCCCAAGGAATCAGGTAGGCAATTTAGTCTCTTCAGGTGGAATTTCATCTCTGTCAAATTTGTGACACAAGGTTTCACTGAATGTTCTGGTATGCACACCCATTGCTGGTTTGAGGCAGGTCTCCTGGAGAGAGCATCAGCTTCGGTATGATTAATGTCAGGCCCGTTTGCCACTACTTAATCATACGTTGATAGGCCAACAACCAGTGATGTCTGGTTGCATCCAACTTGGCAGAGGTTTGCACATACATTAATGGATTATTGCATGTTGTTACCAGAGTTTTAGCACCATACAAGTATTCAGAAACTGTTCCACGACTGCCCACTTCAAAGAGAGACATTCCAATTTGTGAACAAGGTAGTTCTTTTGGATGGGGTTAAACTTTGGCTTGCAGACACCACTGGGAGCAGTCCTTCAGTGTACTCCTGGTAGAGCACAGCTCCTAGGCCCCTCAGGCTAGCATCTGTGTGAAGAACATATAGCTTAGATGTATCAGCATAAGAAAGAACTGGTGAATGTGTAAGTTGCTAGATTATCTCTGAAAAGCAGAATCGCAATCTGGAGTCCATCTTTGACTAAACAGTTCATTAGGTCAAAAGTATGTCTTAGTCTCTTTGATAGCACTTTTCTTGAACTTTTGATGAGTGGGTTGGTATCCTTGCATCAAGCTCAGCAGTGGGTGGATAACTTTGGAATAATCTTGACTAAGCATCGTAGTAGCATGATAAAGCCAGAAATCTCTGTAGCTCTTTTAGGTTGTTTGGCTTTGGTCAGGTGGTCATTGCTTCTACTTTGCTAGGATCAGTCTGATTTCTACAGAGGACACAATGTGGCCTACATATTTCACCGAGCTTTGGAAGAACTGGCACTTGTCAATTGATAACTTTAATCTGAATTCTTCAAGTCTGTCAATACTTGAAAAGAAGAGTCTCATGCTCTTCAAGGGTCTTTCTGAAAACTATGACATCATTCAAATAAACAAGGCACTCCAGAAGATTCATGTCTCTCTACTGCAAATTCCATTAATCTTTGAAAAGTTGCTGGTGCCCCTGGAATACCTTTCAGCATGCATAGAAATTCATAAAACCCCAGCAGACAAATAAATGCAGTCTTCTCCCTGTCCTCATGGGCCATTGGGATTTTGTAGTACCCACTTCTAAGGTCAAGTACAGAGAATCACTTGCTTACATTGAGGCAGTCTAGTGCACCTTTGATTGCGTGGCATTGTGTACTGGTCAGGCACCATTCTTTGTTAAGCATCCTGTAATCCACACACATGTGGACAGAGCCATTTATCTTGCAGACCACCACAATCGGAGGCATAAGGACTGCATAACTCTTGGATAATCCCAGCTGCTAACATGTCCTGAATGTGGTGCCTGACATCATCAATGTCAGCAGGAGCTAACTGGTGTGATCTTTCTCTGAAAGGCCTCTCATTAAAGAAGCTGGATGTGGTGTTGGGCACCGGTGACACAACCTACCTCCTACTCTTTCAAGGAGAACACTTTGCTTTTCTTGGCCAGTCTTTGGCTAATCTTCTATTTCCAGCTTTCAGGAATGGGTGACTCACTGAAGTCAAACAGGTCTGGAGATACTTCTCCATCTTCTACGTGGCACTTAGACGGAAGGACAGCAGTATCTATGCAATACACCTGGGCCAAGGTGCATCCTCATGTGATTTTTACATCCCTATTGGTGACATTTTGGATCTGTACTATAACTCTCCTGGCATAAGCATGAGCATGAACAGAAAGCACACTTGGTTTGACTGGGAGCCCATCAGGCAGTCTTCCCTCTTCAGGAGCATCCAGCACAAGAATTTTGTTGTTTATACTGCATCTTTCTAGATATGCACCTTCCCACTGATATTGTACTGTGCATTCAGAGGAAGAATAATGGTTTAGGGGTCCTTTTTCCATACAGACCCCACTGGTTCATCTTTATCATTTTCTTCTGGTTGAAGGTGCTTATCATAAGCCTTCTTGACTACAGTATGTACATGCATTGCCTTCTCAGTCTTCTTTTTGTTGTTCTTGGCACATCTGAGCCAGGCCCAAACGTGAGCATTTGTGCCGCATAGTATGGGGACTCCATCAAATAAACTAGAAAGTGGACAGACTAATGCAGTTAGTTGTCTCCACTGATTCATCCACATCAGCCACAGTGGATGGGAATGTAAACCACACCCTCACAAATCCAAGGTATGGATAAGACATTTCACTCAGGCCCCAGAGTTGCAATACATCTAGTGGCTGTAAGGGATGGTCAGACAGGTGTTGATCATACCAGTCTTTGAATATTATTGTAACTTAAGACCCACTGTCAAGAACAGCTCTGGCACAGATATCCACAAATATGGTAGTCTCCATGGTGGGACCTACCACTTCTAACCAACCAGGAAGCACACTGTCTACAGAAAGAGGGACAAATGACCTGGCCATAAAGGCATTGTGTCAAGGTTGAGCCAAGTATCTTGCTTCAGATGCCTTTCTGCAGGCAATCTGTCTCTAACCCTGACTGGGTCCTCTCAGGATTGGCACTCCCTCCTCTGGAGACCATCCTTTCCACATTTGTAACAAACACACCTTTTCTAGGCCATCGGGATTGAGTTGGCATGTCATGATTTGGTCAGTAGTACGGTTAGTGGGACGAAAAAGAATATGTGTTTGAGGTTTGTGCAGGGGCACTGACTGCCAAAGGTCCTGGTCAGGACTCTCTTTCTCCTTGCCACACCAGAGGTTGTACATTGCATTTTGTTAACTCTTGCATCTTGTCAGACAGTTCAGCTACTTGGGCCTTTAGTCTTCCTGGCACAGGTGTCACCTGGGTGTGTGCTCCCACTCCCATAGTAGATGCATGCCGATAGCTACTGTATCTTGGTCTTTATCAGAGATGGCCTTAGCAATGACACCTTTTGTTAACTCTTGTTTCTCAATTGGTGGCACACCAGCAGCGACTTCGGTGACAGCCACAGCAGGATGAAAGGGCCCCCATCATACCCCTCCTTGTTCCATCTCCCACACTTCCTTCATCAAAAAGGTTTTTGGAGGGGAGTGAATCTCTCCAATCCAGCAACCTCAACTTGTGCAACAGTAAATCAGAATAAGGGGCAGACTTAAGCATCTGATTCAACCTGGCTTGCTTCAGTTGAACAAGGACCACACGTCCCTTCTGAAAACAATTCTATAAAGATTGTTCAAGGTGGGGTATATAATCAGACAAGGGTTCCCCTGAATTTTGTTGGGTGGTGTTAAACCTCCACAAAAGATCATTACCAGATTCAGGACTTTTAAACACAGATTCCAAAGTGGCTAAATAATCTTGAGCATGGGCCCCTGGGTTATCAGCCCCCACAGAGCAGATAGCAACCAGAACAGGACCTCACAGACTTTTGCTTAATCTTTTTCTTTTCTCCACTTCCATGCACTGCCATTCTTGGAACAAAGGAGCTGCACAGTCCATCCAAGCTTCTGGGTCATTTTCCTCATGGGGTGTGGGAATAATGCCAGAAAACACTCACAGTTGGCGGTAGGAGTCATGACTAATTGAGGGTACATGGACAGAGATAGGCACTGCTGTGGTTGCAGTCACAGGATAGATATGGGTGTTGGGACTGGAGCAGGTGTCGAAGCGGATACCCCAGGGTATTAAATCAATTTTCCAAGTCCTTGAGGGTCTGACCCTCAGCCTATAACCATTTGACAAATTTCTCTTTAAGACTCTCAGATAGTGGTGGCAGTTCTGGCTCTGAGGGACCTTCACTGTCCTGTGTCACCACTATCCAAGCCATTGGGGACCCATCAATGACAATGACCTCAGGTACCTGGATACTGTTCACAGGATAGCTACACTCTACTAGGGCCATTAGTGTTTGTGCAGTGAAACCTGTCACCCTAATACTTCAGCCTCCCCAAGACATTCAATTGTTGCAAGTGCTCCCTCAATAGTATCTTTACCAGTGACCAAGGGTATATCTAGCAATAGAAGAGTGTTCTGGGGATCAATTTACTCCTCTATGACCAGCCAATTAACTGCTGCTACAGCCATTTCTTCAGTGGCACCCATAACAATTTTAGTTAAAATGCTCTGTTTTGGCCACTAGGGGGCAGTAATCCCAGTGAAAGCCTCCAAAGATGTAGCCCAGGCACCATTATACTAAGGGTTAGCTACCTGCCTGTATCCCTAATAACAGGTTAAGGGGCTCGTGCTCATAATCACTTAGTATGGGGGCATACCAGTAGTTGTGCTATGATTATGGAGCCTCACCCAGAGTAATCATGTGGGTAACTATTACAATAGGTACAGCCCTCTGGGAAGCTAATACCACCACAATCCTGCCTAGTGAACTTTTAAACTGATACAGTTGCAATGCGTAACATGATATCAAAACAGTTCTACCATTAACAACATGCTCACACTCTTTGCACTTACCAAGGTCAGGATTCCACCAAACCACCTTGGACACCCTGTAAAACAGTATTCAATCAGCATGCACTTTTAAGTTATGTTCCTCCCAAACACATTTCCCTTAGGGCACCCAGGAAAGCATAAATGAGGCAGTATAACAGTGCAATAAACAATTTGATTTATTAAAGAGGAAAGTTAACAGAGGTGGAGCAGATCTAGTTAAATGATTTAATTAGTCTGGACCCAGTCAGGGTTTTTTGCATGCATGCAGTCCCAAATCACAGTCACTGGGAACCCAGGAGGAAACAGGCTAGCCTAGTCTTTGCTAAAGGTTGCAGCTGTAGTTGGGGCCCTTGATAAAAAGCAAGGTGATTAAACAGGCACAATAATTATTTGTATCCACTGACCAGATGGACCAGTGCCTTGAAAAACTCTAAACAAAAATTTAAAAGCAATTAGGTGATACCAAAAGATTGATTTTGTTTGCAGGGGCTACCCTGAAGTTTACTCACTATGCCCAGTTGCAGATGGTAACCTGGTGAAATGTGACCTGCTGGATGTTCAAGTAGTATGGGGCAGGACCTCATGTAGTCTCTTGCTGAGAAGTTGGTAGCTGGTACAGGAGCAGAAGGATTGGGCTGGATTTGGCATAGTCCAAGGCAAAACGGGGATGTCTCTGGTAAAGTTCAGTTTTACTGCTTGTAACAACCTCCAGCTGGCAAACAACTGAATCAGGTTCTGGCCCCTAAATCACCCGGGAGATGTCTCGGCTGATAGGCTTTACGATACTTTGGTTACTCAGCACATTGTCCCGGATTCCTCCCTTTTCCCTCACAAAAGACAGAGACCATTGTTTATTGTTGTGCTCAGATTGCAATTAATTTATTTATATTCATAAATCCATATTCCATTTCTCATTTCTTTATTATCATATTTCCACAAATTCATTTATTTCCATCCATATTTCACTCTCTGATTATCCATCCCCAGGCAAAACTTGGGTGCCTTTCTTCTTCTCCTTTTCTGTTGAGGTAACGTGAAACCGAGACCGCTTTCTCCTTCATTTTCTTCCTCATCTTGTGTTATTCCTTTTCTTCCCTCCCATCCCCCACCCTTTTCCCCCTGCCATCCACCTTGGCAGTCCATATACCATATTATCACCTGCCATCCACTTTTGGCAGTCCATAACCATTTATCACCTGCCATCCACCTTTGGCAGGCTATAACCATTATCTCCTGCAATCCACCTTTGGCAGTCCACTGTCCAACCGGACGCATCTGTCATCCACCTTGACAGACGCACTAGACAGTCCCAGTTGATTGTCTTCCTTCTTGCTCTGTCTTAGTAGGGTGGGTGGGAGGAATCAAAACTCCAGCAAAAAGTGGCTGAGGCCCTTGTGCTGTCCTTATGAACCTCCTTTCCCTCCCTTTCTGCTCCCTGCCCATTGTTCTGGCCCCCAGCCCTCCCCTTCCTTCCTTCCCCTCCCTTCTGAGCACAACCATTCCTTAAAGAGAGGAAGGGTGCTAGGACAACATGGTCTGCCTTAAAGGGCAAACTCCATTGTCCCGATTCCCCTTTTCCCTCACAAAAGACAGAGACCATTGTTTGTTGTTGTGCTCAGATTGGCAATTCATTTATTATATTCATAAATCCATATTACATTTCTTATTTCTTTATTATCATATTTCCATCAAAATTGATTTATTTCCATCCAATATCATCTCTCATTATCCATCCCCAGGCGAAAACCTGGGTGCCTTCTTCTTCCTCCTTTTCTGTTAGGCATGGTGAAAACCGAGACCGCTTTCTCCTTCATCTTCTTCCTTCTTGCGTGTTATTCCTTTCTTCCCCTCCCATCCTCCCCCTTTTCCCACTAGCCAGTCTCCAGCTTGATGCTTGGATGACTGGCTTACTCTACTTAGGCATTACCTCCTTACCTCAGGGATGATATCTCCTTTTTATTTCCCTTTTATATCCCAGTTTTGTCTGTTTTCTCAATTCCTCTATGAAACCCATTGTTTCTGCATTGAACATGTCTATTGCTAGATCCGACAAGTGTACCCAATCTGACCTGTAAAATCCTCCACCCATTCTTCTACCCCCTGCTGTATCACCTG
Organism: Neoceratodus forsteri; assembly: GCA_016271365.2. NCBI lineage: Eukaryota > Metazoa > Chordata > Ceratodontiformes > Ceratodontidae > Neoceratodus > Neoceratodus forsteri. Next base: position 1,047,133,771 of record CM028133.1, on the reverse strand, counting down.
TCCCCCATCTGCCTTAACAATGTCCCCACTCTTCTATTCATCTTTCTCCTGGCCCTTTCCACTGCCCTGTGGCTGTGTTCCTGTCTCCATACCTTTGTGGTATCATATCTGACCAGACAAGGCATACTTGAGGCCACCACTGTCTTATTGCCACTAGGTCCCCTTTATCTGTAAATATGTGTGTACCCATGGTCTGCTTGCCAGGTCGTGCCCCCTAGATGTATAATGATTAAGTCTGGACTGGGCCGATGTCCCTTGAGTTCCTTCAGCGGGCAGGAGCTGTGCCCATCTCATTCCCCATAGGCCGTGCTATACCAACCCACACTGTCTTGCATCTTGATACAGTTGTTTTCCCAGCTTTTTCTCTGCTCTCTTACCAGCCCAGTAAATAGGAATGGCATGAGAGCCAGACTTCTGTATTCCTCCCTACCTATGGGGGTGCAAAGAAAAGTTAATTAATTCACACATACTCTTAGTGCCCTCACTGTATTATCCCCCCCACCTTCTTCTTTCCTTGTACCTGTGCTCCCCCATAGGAGCACCATAATTCCCTCTTCTTTTCCCCTTTTTTTTTTTACTTCAGTGCTCTGATGTATCTCTTATAACTGGCTGACCGCCAGCGCCCTTTTCCAAAATGTCCTTCACAGATTCACCCCTTACTGCCCACTGTGAGGCAGCCCCAATCCGTAGGGAATGGGATGAGTAATTAGCTGGGTCCTCCCCCAGAAAACGCATGCCCTTTTTCAGCATTGCTGTGATTTGATAGCCGGTGACCCTTTTCCTATCACCATGTATGAATAACTTCCCAGTCCTGGTCACCTGCTCTGCAGCAAAAACCCACAGAGCCTGCACTGGGCACATCGCAATCTCCGATTGCCCTTTTAGTGTTACCATGCAACCTTGCCCTTTTTGGTTGGCCTTTGACCTCCTTAGCTTGATCTATATCTCTCTTATTCCCCAACTCACATCCTCCCATTCCACACCTCCTTCATTGTCATCTTTTCCATGGCCTACCACTTCACTCACTCTCAGAGCCCCTTCAAACATTATGACATAAATTGTGTGAAATAGCTGGGCCTCTCCCTTTGACCTGCATATTGCCGGGAGCACCTCTTTTAGCTTTATTAGCCACTGCTCGCCTATAGGCCTCCTATTATCCCTGGCCGTCATTTTAACCTGCCCCATCCTGCATCATTCTCCTTATGAGCAGTGATTTTGTTGAGTCATTCCACCTTTTGGGCTGCAGATCACACTGATCCTGCAAGATAAGCCCCCATTGTGGTGTGGCGGTCCCTTTCTGCCATTGTTCCATGGTGAACATTCCCAACTGTTCCTCAGAGTGCGGCCACTAACCTCCATCTGGTGTTCTGTCCTGAATGTTTGAAAAACTCTTCATGCCCCATCATAGGCCCTCAGAGTCCGAGGTGCCCATGAGCTGCGAAACAGCAGTTCTGCTCCTTCTTGCCAACATCCCAGATGTTCGTTGGTATGGGCGTTTTTTGCTCTTCCGCTGCTGGTGCCAGCTTCCGGAAACGGTCCAGCTGCAGACGGGAAAGGCTGTCAGCCAGGGTATTGTGTACCCCTTCTATGTATTTTGCTCTGAAAGACATGTTCAGCTGCAAAGCCCTTAACACTAACTGTCGTACTACCTGTATGACTGTATCCGACTTGGCACCCTTGTTGTTTAGTGCATCCACCACCGATCTATTGTCACACCAAAATGTCACCTTCTGATCCCGTAATGCTTCCCCCAGACCAAGGTACATGCCCATATGGGCATGATCTCCAGTAGTGTTATATTCTCACTTTCCCATCCTTCATCCAACTGACTGGCCATGGTTCTGCAAACCATCTGCCCTTAGGTAACCCCTACCCTAGCCTCCCGCTGCATCTGTGTATGGGGCAAGGTCTGTGTGTACAGCCACTCCTCTGCCAGAATGAAGAACTATTATACTCCTTCGAAATTCTTCCATATGCTAAATCCTCCCTGACACCTCATGTCAGATCAACCCAGTGATGTGGTCTGGTGACCCCTGCTGTAGCTCTGGCTAACCTCCTTGTGAATGCCCTCCCTGGTCCTATGGCCCTGCATGCGAAGTTCAGGTGCCCCAGTACCTGCTGAACCAGTTTTAGTTGTACCCGTCTCCTGCTGGCATGTACCTGGATTAGTTCCTTCAACCTCCTTACTTTTTTGTCCGGTAACCTAAACACTTCGCTCGCGGCATTTATCTCGATCCCAAGGAATTCCATAACCTTACTGGGCTCCTCTGTTTTGTCTGGTACCAATGGGACTCCCAGCTCTTGACACAATTCCTGAAACTTACCAGCATTCTCTGCATCTCCCTTTTTCCTTCCCAATGAGAGAAAATCATCCAGGTAATGGGTGACTGACCTATAACCGTCTTTTCTTGGAATATCCACTGCAAACATGTGCTGACGCTAACGTGGCACATGCTGTGGATACCCATTAGCATTGCTTTGTCGAAATAATAATGTCCTCACTTTTAAAACCCAACAGGTCCCAGTCTTCTCTCCTGACTGGAAGCAGTCTGAAAGCTGACTCAATGTCCGTTTTGCCATCCATGCATCTCCTGTGGCCCGGATTATCCAGACTGCATCCTCTAATGTCACGTATGTCAACCTACTATGTTCATCACTGATAAAGTCATTCACTGACTCCCCTTCTGGGTAGGACGGGTGATGGATCACCTAAATTCCCCTTCCTGTTCTTGGGTACCAAGCCCAAAGCGATATCCTCATGTTTTCAATGGGGGTGTTAAATCGTCCCTCCACCCTGCCTGCTGCTTTTTCTTTCTCAAACTTCTGTCTTAGCATTTCCTCTTTCCCTTTGACAGACCCCAGGTTGCTTGCCTCCCTTACTTGGCTGGGTCCCCTAGACTGCAATGAAAACCCTGAGTTAAAACCACTTAAAATCATATCCCACACGCTCCTGTCCAGATATCTGTCCAGGCAAGCTGTCCATGCCACTAGGTTGATGGGAGTTCTGGCCATGCCAAATTGTTCCTTGTTGTGCCTCCTGTCCCCCTCCTCCAACTCCTCCCTTTCTTCCTGTCTGACTTTCTTTGCTTCAGTGGTTCTGGCCCCCTCTATTCCCATTCCCGCTGCCCCTCTCTCCCTTGTTCTATGTTTGCCCTTTAAACCCCTGGCCATCTCAAAAACTGTTGGCCTGATCCTTGCCCCCATGCCCTTGTGCTCCTGTGTCTATGTTGTTCTGCACTTGCTTGCCGGGGTGTACCTCTCCGCATTTTGAACGGGCATGTCGAAAATGACACTGAGGCCATGAGCATAAAGCCCTGTTATAAGCTCAGCAGCATCTCTGTGGTGTAAACCCTTTGCTTCACCCACCTCGGTGGACTGATCTGTTACGTAGTCCGTCCATAGATCTATCTGCTTGTGTCCCATCTTACATCCCTCAATGTTGCCATTCTCTGTTGAAAACATTCATCGTGGTATATCCATCCTACCCCACCTTTTGCTTTTGCCCTCCGTATTATCAATGAATAGGTAATGAGCGGGATGCCTAGCTCCAGCCTCTTTTCCAGAATGATGGCTGAAAAAGTGGCAAAACCTAGAAACCACCCATCCCAAGTCTTCCCTTTCGTGAACTTGTCGTCCTCTTTTCTTCCTAGAAGCACTATGGCAGCTGCCATCTCACTCTTACCTATGCTCTCAGTTTCTTCATATTTGGCCACTGCCTCCCAGCTCACCAAAGCAAATATATCCACATATTCCCATTTCCATATTTTCTCTTTCATGGCCAATGGCACATGTTCGCCTATTCTCATTCCAGGCGCACCTACCTCTCTTGTACCTCTTCCCTCTCTTTCCACCCCCTTTACAGTATCTCCTGGTACCTCTTTTCCTGTCCTAATGTTCCATCTGTCCCAGCCCTCCTGTCTCCAGTGCCACCACAATTTGCCCTATATATTCTTTAATACTATCACCCATGCGTTGGATGTGTTACCTGTAACCTTTTCTGGCCGAGCTACCTGGAGTCCTCGAAGGTCCCTTGCTTCTTCCTGTGATTGAGGTAGAGGTGGAGGGTGAGCTACTGGGATCTGTGGGCCGGATCTCCCTTTCTGGGCTTCGTGTCCGGGATCCGCCGGGGAGGTTCCCCTTTGATCTGGGGTGGGTATTGGCATCACCGGGTCCACCGGCCGAGTGGGTACTGGATCGACTGCCTTGGCAGCCCCACCATCACTGGTGCTGCCTAGTGGGGCTGTGTAGCCCTTCGCTGGCCTCTTCCCTGCCACCTTATCCTGCACTCGCTTCTCTTCTGCCCGGCCTCCCGGTTCCTCCACCTCCACCAGTTCCCACATTTTGTTTGCTTTTTCTGCCAGGTCAATTATAGCCTTGTAGGTGTCTTCCTTCGATGGTCTGCTCTTCTTGGTGCCATGTCCATCTTATCTTTTGCTCTGTGAAGTCAACTATAGGAAACGAAAACTGGGTTATTCATATATCTGTTTCTCCAGTACGTCTTTCTCCTGTCTGTCATGCCACCCACCATGCCAACACAGACCGGGGCCACCTGTGACAGACCCCCATCCCGCCTGGCAGGTCACCATCTCTTAGCACGGGTCCGCCTTCAGTGTGACCCCTTCATTATGTGGGCATAGCGGCGTGTGACACCACGCTGCGAGGTCCCTTGTCTACTAGGCCTCCTATGCTCCAGGGCCCCCCCACCTGCTTGCTATCTATATATCTCCTTTTTTTGAAGCTTCATAAGGAGCAATCTCTTCAGATTGCTGAAAAACCCCGAACCTTGTGGACCAAAGACAGCTCCCACCACAGAAAAACCCAGTCTCAGCTCTCTTTTTATGCCTCTCTGCCTCCCCCTGCTCTCTCCTACCATCTAATGGGGGCCGCTACCGTCCGTTGCCCCCCCCAAAACTACCTCCCACCTGGGCGATGCCATCTCATATGGGTATGCTCTCCCTAAAGAAGCAAGCCACTGGAGGCAGCCACCAGGTTCCCTTGGGGTGGGGGAGTGTCCCAGTGAGGGCCCTAAGAGTATGTGTTGATTCCCCCCTTTCCGCTTCTCCCCCACACCCCAGCTGACATGCTTGCACAAATATTCAGGCCCCACATAGTAAAAATGCCTAAAAGAGGACAGACCTCATTGTGCGCTTCTCCCCACGCCCCAGCTAACATGCTTGCACAAATATGCAGGCCCCACATAGTAAAACTGCCTAAAAGAGGACAGACCCTTATTGTGACCATCCATCGGCGTGTGATGTCACGCCACGTGTCGCCTGCTCCATATTCTCCTTAATCCGCCCTTCAGGGCCTCATCCAGCCTGTAAATGGGCCAAAACACTGCAAGCAGTACCAAGACAAAAGGAATGTCCTCATCGGGTACTACATGGCGCGCCACATCACGCCACGTGTTCCAACAATCGCATCTCGCCTCTCCCCATCGGGGCCTCTAAAGGCCAACTATTTAATCACTTCAATGAAAAACAGGCCCAAAACATGTCACATGCAGCCAATACAACAGGAAGCAGGCCTCGCCGTGACCCCAGCAGCGCGTGCCTTCATGCCACGGGTCCTAACTCTCTCCCTCACTTGCTAACCTCAAGGCCCAAAACAGGCCCACCACTCCATTAGCAAACAGCCCTAAAAAGCAGCAAGCTACCCAACAAAAGGGGGCAATCTTCATCGCAATCACCACGAGGCGTGTGACGTCATACAGGCAGCCTCAGCAATGCACCACCCAACCACGCGTTCCAGATCGCACACCCGCTCCCTTTCACCAGGGCCCCCACAGGCCTGCTACCTCCAGAGCAAAAGAAAAACAGGCCCCCAAAAAACATCGCATCCAGCCAGAACAGTATGGAAGAAAGGCCCCTTTGTGCCCCCAGCAGAGTGTGATGCCACGCCACAGGTCCCGAATGGTCCCCTCACTCCCCATCCTCAAGGCCCCCCTAGGCCTAACCACTTCCACCAGAATACCATCCCAACAGCGCTCTAAAGGCAGCAAAACAGCCCAAAAAACAAAGCGGGCACCTCCACTGCAAGCAACACGCAGCGTGTGACGTCATGCCACATGGCCTCAGATCGTGATCTTGTTTGCTTTCATCAGGGCCTCTTCCAGGCCTGCTACATTTACCAGCAACCACAAAACATTTTTTCCCTTTGTCCTGTCTCCCATCACTGGCCCCAAAACAACCTCATCGAGCACACCAAAGCCTCAAGCACTGGCTTTTGCTCCCAAATAATCAGTGCCTGTGCACTCCAGTAATTAAATGCTATTGCAGCCCTCCTCTGATGTGCGCTCCCATAAACTCTTACATGCCTGCCCTGCTCCCGTCCCTAGCACGTTAACCACGCTTTTTTTTACAGTGCCTCCCAATTCCAGCAAACTGGCTCACCTTCTTAAAACACCGCTATTTCTCCCTGTCTTCCAACATATCACCATATTCAAAACTAAACGCTGCAAAGATTTCTTTTTTAAACAACTCGTATATCTTCCCAACTCAATTGTCATAACCTTACCTTCTTCTCCTTGTGACCAAACCTCAAAATTAATGTAATCCAACATGCTGCAGTCGATGTGATATCAAACTCCAGCAAAAAGTGGCTGAGGCCCCATTGTGCTGCCCCTTATGAACCTCCTTCTCCCTCTCCTTCCTGCTCCCTGCCCATTGTTCTGGCCCCTAGCCCCTTCCCTTCCTTCCCCCCTTCCCTTCTGAGCACAACCATTCCTTAAAGGAGGGAAGGGGTGCACCAGGACAACATGGTCTGCCCCTTAAAGGGCAAACTCCATTTATACACAACAGCATAACTCCTCTCTTGTTCCTTCCAGTCGGATTTAGGCAGGTCCACAATACAGCCACTTTTGCTGAACAAAACATCTTTTTCTGGTCCACTGAAAGGCTATTCCAAAGTCCAAACCCCCTTTGGACAGAAGGATTTCTCACAGAGCCTTCTCTGTGAAAAGGACAGCACACAGCCACCCAGGCTCCTCTCTCCTTGATCTCTCCAGCAGACTCTAGCTGTATTTAATTTTCAAAAGTCCTCCCAACAAAGGGCAGAGTTCCAGAGTTCTCGTGATTGGCTATTACACTCCCAAAATGGTGGCTACAGCAAACATTTTAGTGCAGTCCCAACACTACCCCTCTTTTAAGTGCTGATGCAGCCAGTAACCACATTTTATATTTACTATTTCACCCACACATGTAGCTCTCTCTGTGCCCTTTTAAATGAGTCCACCTTTGTTTCTGTGCCCCCTGTAGTTTTAGAGTCTCTGCCACTGTAACACAGACCCCCTCAGGTGGCAGCAACAACTTAATGAACATTCATACAGGGCTCATGCATATTGTTAAGCCCTGCTTGACCCTCGAAACAAACTCTTTTAGTTTTCTCCTCAGAAGCTTTTCTGCCAAATCCTCCTGGTCACCAGCCTCCATTTGACAGAGGAGGGGTGCCAGGACTGGGAAACTCCTCTTCGCCAACCACAAACTTAGCGTCAGCACATCAAGGCACAGCTTGTGCCTGCATGATCCCCATATGACCACTGTGCACATGCAACTGCAGGAGATTGCGGTTTAAATTTTGAGCCCAAATGGCTAAATTAATGGACCAGGTGGCATTGGGGATCTAGGGCCAGCAGCAATGGGAGGAATTGGGGAGCCTCAGAGGACATGGGAGCAATTAAGGCAAGCCCCCAATGTGAGTTACATACAGAATAAAGGGTCATGAAAGAACTCCTAAAACTGAAAGTGGACAAAGCAATGGGGCCTGATGAGATTCACCCCAGAATACTAAAAGAACAAAGGGGAGCCCTAGTGACACCACTGACTACCCTTTTTAACAAATCATGGGAGAATGGTGTGGTACCTGAGGACTGGAGGAGGGCAGATGTGATTCCTCTTCACAAAATTAGGAGCAAAGCAGGGGCAGGAAACTACAGACCGGTTAGTTTGACCTCAGTGTTAGGGAAAATGATGGAATCACTTCTGAAAGAAAGAATTGCTGAGTACCTAGAGGCCAGTGGGGCAAAGGACACAAAGCAGCATGGATTCACAGTGGGAAGGTCATGTCAGACATATCTACTAGATTTCTTTGTCTGGGTGACAAAAGTAGTAGACTAGGGCAGGGCTGTGGGCATGGCCTAACCAGACTTTAGCAAGGCATTTGACACAGTCCCACACAAAAGATTAATAAACAGGTTAGCCAGCCTGGGAGTGGGTCCCAGGGTGGTAGCCTGGGTAAAAAAATTGGCTGGACAACAGGCCACAGAGGGTAATAGTAAACAGAGTCCAGCCTGAAGAAAAGGGGGTTACTAGCAGGGTACTGTAGGGTTCGGTACTGGGACTTGTCCTTTTTAGTGTCTATATAAGTGACATTGTAAAGGGACTGGAAGAAAAATATTCCTCTTTGCAGACAACACAAAGATCTGCAACAGGGTTGATACACAAGGGGGATATAAAGGATGAGAAGGGACTTGGCAAGGTTGGAGGAATGGTCAAAAATGTGACAGCTTAGATTCATTGGAAAGAAGTGCAAGGTAATGTACCTGGGAAACAAAAACCCAGGGGAAGAGCACACAATGAGGGGGTTGGGTACTAACAACAACAAAAATGGAAAGGGACCTGGGTGTAGGCATATCAGATGACCTAAAGGTAGGCAGGCAATGTGACTAGGCAATAAGCAAGGCTGGAGGGATAGTGGGGTGCATAGGGAGAGGCATTACCAGTTGGTGAGAACCCATCTGGAGTACTGCTTGCAGTTCTGGAGACCCCATCTCCACAAGGACATAGAATGGAGGCAGTCCAGAGGAAGGCAACTAAAATGGTGCAGGTTGTACACTGGAAGCCATATGAAGAGAGAGACCAAGGAAGCTTAATATGTATATCCTCTCAGAAATGAGGGAGAGGGGGACATGATAGAAACTTTCAAGTACCTGAAGGGAATCAACAAAGTCCAAGATGGTAGCATCTTTCAGAAAAAGAGAAGTGCAAGAACAAGGGGGCACAATTTGAAGATAGAGGAGGCATGGCTCAGGGGCAACATAAGGAAGTATTTTTTCACAGAGAGGGTGGTGGACGCATGGAATGGCCTTCCTGAGGAGGTTGTGGGGTCAAAACAGTGGGGTGATTCATAAATACATGGGGTAGGCATAAGGCAATTCTGTTGGGGGCGGGGGGTAGGAAGAAGCCTGCTGTTGGTTAACTAGGATCTGCAGCTTATCAAACAGGTTGAGAAATGAGCAGATTGGGTGGGCCAAGCTGTCCTTTTCTGCTGTCAGAGTCTATGTTTCTATGTTCCAGCCACTCATGATTCAACAGTCTCCTCTACTCTCACTGCATAATAAATGGCTAGATTGTGTTAGGGGTGTTCTTGAGTCCAGGAAAGATGCAGTGGGAGCTGGTCAAGAAATGCAAACAAACATGTTTTCGTGTTGTAAAACCAGTATGATGGGTAGTCAGTTTTCCACTTTTTTAAAAGAAAATGTGATTTGAATCAAACTACCAGCTGCATCAATAGTTTCTATAGAATGTGAACAATCATAAAATGTGTTTTTTTTAACTAGGGACAGTTTTAAGCCTAAGGGGGTTAACAGTGTCCCTTTAAACATACATTTCCACAGATAGTTATGCACCAGCATTTCAAAAGCCTTATCTTGATCCAAGCTGATCAAAAAAAACATTATGTCATCTAAATTACCCTTCTCCATGATTTCCCTGAATAAAATTAGGCAATCTGTAACGTGCCTGCCTGGAATGGAACAGAATTATGTAGGATGTATGATATCCTGTAATACTAAAGCTAGTCTGTTACTTACAGTAGGATTTTAGTGAGAACTTTACAGATTTTACAGTCAGAATTTAGTAGTGCAATGGATCTCCAATTTCTTAGTAGTTCCTTATCTCCTGATTTATGAAGTAAAATTAAGATACCCTTAAAGATGTGATCTGGTAAATGCTGCTATACCAGCCTTTAAAGAATATAACCTAGTGTCCTGTAAAAAAATGATATCATATGCATAGCTGGAAAATAACTCAAATGTATCAAGTTTCTTTGTTTCATATTTAATGCAGTGTGTGTTTAAGCTTGCTAAATTCAGCTCATAATGGTTTAGTTCGGCTTTCAGACTGTCAAGTCTGATTTGCAGACCTTCTGTAGCTTATTCTTTAAGCAACCCATGGTCCCATACATTATTTCTTTTTAACTTTACTTGTATGTTCTTTATTTCAGACTCGAAGTAGCATCCATTTGAGATGATGTCAGGAGGCATTATCTGAGTCCAAGTCTTTATCCATAGTTCCTGTTTGTAAAATATAAAATTTATTAGTCAAAGGAAGTGCCTCAGGCAAAGTGGTAGCCTCAGAAGCTTTTGGAAATCCTTTCCCTTTTGAGAGCCACCTGAAATCTGGTTGTTCCAGAATGGTAGTTTGTTTGGGGGGCATGGTGTCAGTGTTCTGCTCATTCTGTGTTGACAATTCTGGTTGTAAACCAGAAGTAGATTTGGATGGTCCTGTAATAGTTGGATAAGGAGAAGCCTTCTTTGCCTCTGTCTATGGTGTGGGGTCAGGTTGTTTTGTTTGGGCCACAGAGGAGCAGAAGGTTCACACCTTCTTTGTGGTTAAGGCTCTTAGGGTGCCTTGCCCCTAGCAAAGTCAGCCACTGCTATTTCAGACTTTAGGATATAAAAATGCTCTATTCCATAGTCCACATCTTCTGTATTATGTGCTGCCCATGTACAGTCAGTAAAACTGTAGCCTTCTTCATCAGATAAATTTCATTTAATTGAATTTGCACAATGAAAGCCTGAGTGACCCAATTCTCCACATTGGATACATTGGATTGCATCACACGAGTAGCTAATGTGTCTTGCAGAACCACATTTGTAGCACCTTTGTGGTTGGCCCAGGGAGGAAATATACCCTTTTTTCTCTACCAACATAGAAGCAGTTGGGTAAGTGCTGAAAGTCATTACCAGAATGAAAACATTTTACCTTTATTCACCAGCCCCATTCCACAAGCCCTCACTATCTAGGATGGGATCCAGTGTTCCCTGTATGTTGCAATGTTTTTCAAGCTAGTACAATACATTAGTAACATTCACCTCCTCATTTCATAACAGCACTGCTATAACCCAGAAAGATTGCTTTGTCAATTATATCACTTGAAAGGCGTTCATAGTGAGTTTGTCTTTAATAGCATATGTTTTGCCCAGAGTTGATTGAGTAAGTCAGTGGTGCAAAACTAATATCAAATGTGTGTTCTCTTGTAATGTGAATCAGATCATATATATCTGTAGGTGTAAAGCCAAAAGACTGTTGTTTAAGTATTTTCCAACATATTGTCTATCCAAGGTGATTCTAAACCCCCTAGATAACTAAGACGAATGGCATTCCTACGTTTTGCCAGTTCCACTGGTTTCCAAAATAAACTGGCATAAGTAGACTTACTATATTCGGTAGTATACTGTTATTCTGGCAAGTAAAAGACTTATAACCCATATAACTTGTCTCCCTGTTAGGAGTGTATGATACCATATTATGTACATAGCATGTAGATGTCCAGTCTTTTTAAAAACCTCTATGGTTTCTGACACTATTACTTAAACTGGAAGTTTATTCCACAAGGGAATAATTCTCTGTGTATAGAAATTTCTTCTTAGGTTTCTCTTAGGTAGGTTAGTTTCAGATGTTTATTATGGCATCTTAAATTTATATCCCTATTTGCGGCACTAAGTCAAGGTCAGTCAATAATTCCTCATCTTTGCTTATCTTATACAGAAGTAGCATGTCACGCTCTGTTATTTTTGCTTGAGTGAGTATAATCCTAAACTTGATAATCTCTCCTCGTAGTGTCAGGTGTTCCAGTCCAGAGATCATTTTAGTCAATCTCCGCTGCACCCTCTCAAGCAGACCGACATCCTTCCTCAGATATGGGCTCCACAAAGGAATACAAGAATGCATATAAGGTCTAACAAAACTTCTGTATAATGGCAAGAGGCATGATTTGTGTCTTGTTGTGAATGTTCTCTTAATTGCCCCAGTAATCCAATTTACTGTATTTAACACCACAATACAATGATCTGTAAATGACAGGTCATTTTTTAATAAGAATTTTCAGACCTTTTTCTTTTTATCTGTTTATTATTTAATATATATTTATGTCTACTGTTTTTAGCCCCAAAATGCATAACATATAGAATAATGTATGGGGTTTATGTAGCATCCCACACCTCGGGTGGGCATTAAATTCGCATTTATGCTCCCCATCCCATGCATTGTTTTATGTAATCGCTGGCTGATGTTGTTTTCTTTAGTTGGAGAAATGGAAATGACTAACTGTAAGAAGAGCAAGGGGAATAAATTCCTGTGGTTGTAGAAACTTGAAAACTGCTAAGTGCTAAGTTAACCTGCGAAAACTGGTTAGGAATACTTGTTTTTTATTCAGTTCAGTTGTTCGTTTAAATGTCTGTTTCTCTCCGGTAGTCTGCAAGGTTTAGTTTCCAAGGAGATATGCTAATTAAGGTCATGTTGCCTCAGAGTATGCTAATGAGGTTGCAACCTCAGGCACAGATGGTAGTTGTTCCGGTTTTATTGTGATGGGGAAAAAAACGTAAGAATTGCCTTTTTTCGTAGAAGACAGACTTTTTCTGATGGCGAAATGAAGCGGTACTTGTGGCACCCATGAAGTATTCTCTGAAGAGATTTCAGTGTGACTTGCATGTTCGTGAAGCACTGAGCTGCTGCGCAAGACGGGGAAAGAGCTGGTGGAGCGTGTTTGCCATTTTAACCCGCGGGTTATAACGGGAAATTATAACATGCTGTTTTCCATTGAAAACAATGTCAGCCAGTTATTAGTATACATTTATCATGTTGAGTTCAATTCTATTTCAACTAGACCATCCTTTCAATCTTATTAAGTGGCATTGCTACTGGTTTTATTTTTATGTTTCCCTCAGCCTCTATCCCGACTGTCTTCTGACACTTGCCCACTTACTCCTGTTGTACATCATAAAAATGTCATTTTGTGTCTCTAGGAGAAAATAAAATGTTACCTGCATCATTATAGTATATTTTTGAGCCGTGTCTTCCTCTGGATATTTTGCTGTGTCATGAGTCTTCATTCATACTCCTGGGCCTAAATTACTTTTCTAAGGATCTGGTACTGTAACTCGGGTCTGAAACCCATTTTCCCATCTCGTCCTGTATCAAACCTGCCCTGCACACAGCTGCATTAGGTATCCGTGGTTCTCTGTATGCTGGTAAAATGCATTCCTGTCTGTTGTGCAGCATCCTGTTGAGGGTCATTCCCCAGGTTTCTTTTTCCTACAGCAAACACAAAGACCTTCAGGTGTGATTTATCTCCAGAGCCAAGTGAGCCCCCAGCCATCCTCTTTCATTTCCTTTCATCCTTCAGCTTGCTCCTTGCCTCCAGAAAATATTTTTCTACTATTTTAATATGTCTTGTAGTAATAATTTCTGTTCTGCCAATTTCTGATGTAGCGACTGTTCTGCTGCCAAGAACTCCATCTTGACACTACCGGAAAGCTCATCTGGCATTCCCTTATCCTGCTGCACTCCTTCTGCAGTGTCTGCTGCACTTACTGAGGTAACCTCAGCATGTCCATCTTGCACAGTCTCCAGCTCCATACTGTGCTTCTCTTCCATCACATACACAATGGGACAGCACCCCCCTCACAGAGAGTAGGGGAATTTTTATTGGTGTAGTTAAAAAGCATAACACATTTTACAGAACCCAAAAAGGCAGGCATTAAACATAAGTAGAGAACAGAAATCAGTATTATCCTTATACTGTAAACAATTATTCACTTGATTTAATGAAGAAAATAAAATTATAAAAAAAGAAAACATACAGACAAGTCATAATATTGACTACATGTTATGTACAGTAGATAAATAATATATATATATATATATATATATATATATATATATATATATACACATATACATATACATATGTATATATATATATAATGGGTGCAGGCACACCCTATATTTAGGTGTATTTTATATATATATATATATATATATATATATATATATATATATATATATATAGCGAGAGAGAGAGAGAGAGAGAGTCCTAGCATCCAAATACAACTTCCTAAAATAGTGAAAGTGCATATCCCACAGTATCCTCCAATAAGTGAATATTCATCTCAGCCATTTAAAGGCATACCACGTGTGTGTACCATAACTGCTTATTACTCTGTTAGTATTCAGTTAACCTAATTCTCTGTAATTCTTTATGAATAATATAAATTAGTTCTACAGGAGAGATGAACTGTTGATGTAATACCAGCCTGCAGCGTGCTTGCCCAACCAGTATAAAAGGCTAGCCATCAATACTCTCATTGCGCTAGCATCATAGTGTGACCAAATAGGAGGAAAGGTCCCCTGTTCAACATTACTGGGGAGACACATCAAAATTTGTCTGACCTCTGCTGTTGAGATAAATCCTGCCAGAATTCAACAATGTTAGGACACAGAAAGTATAAGTGATCAGCTGTTACAGTCTCCAAATGACAGGTTACCCTGGGACGATAGCGTTCTGCACCTTCCTTATGTTTTTTATTCCCATTAACATTTATCTTTCCATGTACCCCCAACCACACCACATCCCACATTTTGAGTGGAGTATGACTTTCAGAAAGTACTAGACCTATAGATTTCTGTTCCTGGTCAGATAAGTGCACAAAAGGCTTCTCAGGGACATGTTTTAATAGTGCTGACTTATATAAAATGTTCCTTGGAGTGTTTAAAACCTCAAGGATTGATAGCTGCCATTTTTTAACATAGTCAAAACAAATAGTCCATGTCATGTTTAACTTTAAGGTTCTCTTATTTTTATGTTGAAACTCCATTATATGCCAATCATGAAGAATTTCCACCAAATAAGGAACAGCCCAGTTCAACTACAGTGACAGTGTGCCACTAACAATAGGTAGGACATTGGCATATAAAAAGTGCTCCAAAAAATAGCACCGTGCTTAACATGCCTACCCTCCTCCTTTTTCTCTCAATTTGTAATGGATCTCCCTTATTGGGTTTAAATGACTACCCCATAAGCAAGAAAAGAAACAATAATAAAGGGCAGTTTCCAGCTTATTCAGAACCAGATAAACATAAATTAAATAAAGGAAAACAGTAACTAAAAAAGTTCTAAGAAGGTAAACTCTTTTCAGTTTACCCACGTGCCATTTGTTCCAGCAGTTCACCATCTGCTGTCCTTTTTCAATTGGTAGATTCCAATTATATAAAGACATATCACCCTGGCCAAAGTAAATGCCCAATACCTTACATGGCTGATTACTAATTGGAATACTTCCTACACTGACCAGCGATGCCCCATTTTGATGTATCATAATACAACATCATTTTTGAGTATTGACCTCAGCCCCAGTAATGGCAGATATAGACTGAATTAACTCACTTGCCAGTTTGCCTGACTTTGTATCCTGACACTTAAAATTAAATCATCCACATATGCAATGCATTTGATCTGGGCCCTGTCACCATATTGTACTCCAGTAATATTAGGGGAAGAACAAATGATCCTAACCAATGGGTCAGATGTCAATATATATAAAAAAGGCTTCAAGAGCAACCTTGTCTAACCCCTATTCGTATGTCACATTTCTGGCCTAATAACTTTTATCATATGATCTAACATAGGCCTAAGCATAACACAGTTGTAACCAGGCAATAAATAAGGTGGGAAACCCATACAGTCATAAACAATACCACAAAAAGGCATACAACACTCAATCAAAAGCCTTTGTTTGGTCTATATTAATCAGGAAACCACTCACCACCTCTTTTGACTCCTTATCCATTTTTTCCCTGAGCAAAAATAAGGTGTCTGTAATCCTCCTGCCTGAAACAGCACAAAACTCAGAGGGATGAACTAATGACTGTAGCACATTAGGCAGCCTTGTACTTAATAATTTAGCTAAGATTTTAAAATCCTTGCTTAACAAGGTAATCTGTCTCTAATAATTTAAATCCGTTCTGCCCCCTTTTTAAGCTTGCAACAGGCAAAGCATTTTGCTATAGTAGAGAACTTTGAGAGGTGTGTCGCAGTGATCCAATGGAAGAGAGTTTACAAGGGGCTTGACCAATAATCTACAAGCTAGACAGTGACACTGTTCAGGCAAGAATTGCGTGGACTTCAAAACATTGTGCCGACAGACACATTCATAAATCAGCTCTAGCAAGCACAGCTGGTCTTATGTTTCTCTCTGTCAGAGCTGGGAATGGGTAATGTCTATGTGTCATACAATGGCTTATCTTTTACCATGCACATTCTTTTCATTAAGTTCCAGCCTTCTTCCAGCTAGATGGCTTCTGTCCTGAATTCAAGCACTGCAGGCTTTTTAAAGATTTTAAACATATAAAGTACCCTCTACACTTTATTTATCTCAACAGCCAGCAAACAAGCTAGGTACTTTATGATTGCTAAAGCACTATAAGCACTTTCTTAAAAGGCTACTGGGGTGGAGAAATGTAGAACTAATGTGAAATACAAGGTTGATTGTGTCTAAAGATTATGTTTTGCTAAAGTTTAACAGAAGGTGCCAGCTGCTCTTTAACCTGTTTTTCTCATTCATATGCATATCAAGCATTTTATTCAGCACAGCAGGCACTTCAGCACCACATATGGATAGAAAATAAAAAAAAATGTAAGGGAAAGAATAGTGAGAAGGGGGACTACCTAGGTACTGTAGGAGTACAATCTACCAAGGCATGAAATGTGAAATGAATAGGATAGGAAAATGGTTCTGCTGCAGCAGAAAACCAAGACAAAAAAGTGGAGAGGTTCGAAAAATATGTCATTGGGAGCTCTGATTTTTCCTAACATAGAGCATAGCTCCACTACAGCCTACAGCTCAGTGTTATGATGTTCTCACACCAGACAGGTGGGAATAGAGCCATGTTCCTTTCTGAAGTCACCCAAGTACACCAGACTACACCAGTACTGCTGCAGAGGAACCTCTACACTGAGAACCCAGCTCCCACTCCAAGCAGTGAATGGTGAAAACAGTATTTTTTATTCTTTTAAATTCCCTTCAGTTTGTCAGTTGTTGTCCCACCCTAACTGCCACCTACCCCATCCCCGGGTCCAACCCTTACACTTCCAGCATGGCTGGGATCTTCACCTTGACCCGGTACAATATTAATACCAGTGGAAATCATCCTGCATTGACAAATTCTTGTTTGTATAGAAATGTTAGTAAGCCTTCATACATTTGTTCATTTAATTTTATCTCATTCATGAAAGCTTGGAATACTTGTAGAAGTTCTTGAGGCATTAAATCATATAAAGTGTGGTATACTGTAGTTCCCCAGATAACTCATCAGAGCCTGGCGCTATCGCCAACTTTAATGTGGATATTACAGTTGTCAGTTCTGAGGCTGAAATTGATTTTGTCAGCCATTGCGCCTGTATTTCACTGAGGTGAGGAGCCTGAGCAGCTTGTAGTAATTGGTCAAAATAAGAAAAGTGTTGAACTGGGTCAGCCTGATGCTCTCTAATATGTTTTTCCATCTCAGCAAAAATTCCCATATTATCAGAAATAATGTTACCACCACCTCCAAATAAAATGTGTTTCTTTGTACACAAATACAGCTGTATAAGCTTAAATGGATTAACCCTTAGGGCTTCTGGGGCAAGCAAGTTAATGATCCTATATACCTGTCCTTCAAAACCTTCATCCAGGATCAACTCTCTACCCGGAGACACATCTGTTAATAATGAAAAGGTTGTGACCCTTTTGACCTCCAGTCTTATACTATTAACATTGAGACCAGCCAGTCTCAAAACCAGAGTAATATTATGTTTGATAAAGTCTTTATTTTTTCAGACTAGCTCTAGTAAATCTCTGGGACTTTGATGGTTTCCCTTTTGGGGGTAACAGATGTGTCCATGGTAAGCTCACTCTGTGTTGCAATGTTAGAGGTATTTGAGTTAGCCTCCTCCATCTGCTCACTCCAACTC
Source organism: Neoceratodus forsteri (assembly GCA_016271365.2). Lineage (NCBI taxonomy): Eukaryota > Metazoa > Chordata > Ceratodontiformes > Ceratodontidae > Neoceratodus > Neoceratodus forsteri. Next base: position 1,047,115,762 of record CM028133.1, on the reverse strand, counting down.
TGAAGAATTTCATATTTATTGTCAACATGTTCTGGGTCAATGTTCTGAGTAGGTTGCTTAAATTGTTTATATTTAGAACCTCTATTGACTGTCTCAAATAAATCTCTATCTTGTTTATATGATTCAGAGTCTTGTGAGGGAAGAGGTTGTGGTGGAGGTGGAATAATTAAACATGGGTCCAAAGGGATTTCTTGAACTTTGTCCATTTGGGGGGGGGGGTCATGTACCTATAGTTGGGGCCCGGACGTCACCCTCATAAGTGTCTTGCTGAAAGGCAGTAGGAGGTGCTGACCAACAAGGCCCAGCAGATCTATAATATTATTTTGTTTATGTAAATAAAAGTCCTATTCCGCAGTTTCTTCTGAATTGTGTGCCACTCATGGGCAGGTGCAGAAGAAGTGTTCATGATCCCACAAAGGTTGCACACTGGTGGAACTGTGCACATACAGGCTGTATGCTGCAACTCTTCATTCGAAAACATCTAAAACATCTGATTTGTATACGATCCTTGTTTAATGAGACAGAGAGCCACATCTGTGACAGCTTTTCGGCTGACCAGGGTAAAACAAGATGTCCCTGTCTCTCCCCAAAAATAAGCAGTTAGGGAGCTGATGGCTCCCCTGGTCAGTATGTTTCAACTGCACTCTAAAAGTCCATACCCCAGTCCAGAACCAATTATCATCCATGATAGGGTTAGGTGACCCCTGAATAGCACAGTGTTTTTCTAGCCTAAGGATAATGTCACTAATGCTCACCCCCTCATTTTGAAATAACACCATTACTGTTTTCACCACAGGTTTTGTAATAGGTATGGCTATAAAGGATTGCCACAGTGGGGTGTCTTTAACTGACTAATAAAGTCTCCAAAACTTGTCCAAAAGAGCAGCAGTGCAAAAGCTCACATTAAAGTTACAGTCTCCTGGAGTGTGTATATGCATACAGCTATGCTGGGGTAAAATGCAAGGAATCAATAAGAAGGGTTTTCCCACATAAGCCTATCAGGAGTTGACTTAGTCCACTATTAAAGCAAAGACAGACTACAAAATGGTGTTTTGCAGCCTCAACAGGTTTACTTTGTAAGCATGCATAACTGATATTTTGTTCCTCTGCCATCCTGAGACCTGGTCAGGGTGCATCCCCTTTTAATGTCCAGATTTCCAGCAAAGTATCTATGTGACCACAATCAGTGGCAATGTTTAATTCCCCAGTGTAGTACTTACAGAATCTGATGCAGTGCATCAACCAGCGTATGTCCTCTCAGTTCCACAGAGGGTTTCTCCAGGTTTTTTGTATAGGACCATTCACGGCATCTGGTGCAGTAACATTCAAATCAACTGCCTCCTCTACTTGTGCAGCTGCAACTGCTGCTGCAGCTGCAGAATACCTTGTCAGGAGACTGGTGATTTAGAACTGCTCTCAGTATTTACTGTATTAAATATGTTATGCTCCAGGCTACCCCAGATAGGAATTTCAAGGTCAGGTATCCATTTACCTTGTACAAAGGTCCAACAAGCTTGCGCTAATGCCGCCTCCAATGTCCAGTCTGCCGATGACAGAAAATCACTCATAGAAGAAGCCTGACTATTCCCTAGCAATGATGCCAGCATTCCTTAGTCTTCTTGCACTGGGGACAGGACTGTAGTAGGTTCTAAAGTAAAGTGTTTTCCAGACAAGGCAGTCAGACTCACCGCTGATCTTTTCCTTTTTTTTAGTTCTTCCTCCAACTTCCATTTATTTACCAAAAATTCTCTTTCTACTTCAGACATCATTTCCAGCAATTGTTGTCCCTTCTTCTCCAAAACTTGTTGCAATTGATGCTCTTTATCATTTAAATGCTCTGCAACATCATTCGCTGCTGAGTGGTCAGTCATGGCATCTAGAACACCCATATGAGCCGGTTTTGCATCTTCAGCAGACACCATTTCATCTTCAGACTCTGTACCATCACTTTCTACCTCGGATCATAAAACAAATCCTTCATCTCCTCAGGCATCTCCAATGCTTTGCATTGTGGGGCATGTGTGATTTTGTATTTCTTTGAAACTTGGCTTCCAGCCAAATGCCCTTTGGGTAATTCCATTGCCTCAGTGCTTGCACACAGAGTTCTTTTGTCTTTAAACAGTTTTTGTTTTAATTGGGTTCACCACAATATAACCCAGATCGACCATCTTAGGGTAGCTGGTTCATTTCACTGTGGTGTCAAACAGATGAGGCATACTGATGAGTCCTGGTAGGATGAAACACGTGTCTGTCTTCTGTTGGCACCCTTTGCAAACTATGTGAGAGGCCGCTCGCACCATGCATTTCTGCTTAAAGTTGAACCAGCATAATATTCTGTGGTGATTTGCATATGCAGCCCATGATGCTTTACATTGTGAGGGCATGTGTGATTTTGTATTTCTTTGAAACTTGGCTTCCCAGCCAAATGCCCTTTGGGGTAACCATTGCCTCAGTGCTTGCACAGAGGTTCTTTGTCTTTGAAACTGTTTTTGTTTTACTTGGGTTCACCACAATATAACCCAGATCAACCATCTTAGGGTAGCTGGTTCATTCCACTGGGGTGTCAGACAGATGAGGCATGCTGATCAGTCCTGGTAGGATAAAACATGTGTCTATGTCTTCTGTTGGCACCATGCATTTCTGCTTAAAGTTGAACCAGTATAATATTCTGTGGTGAATTGCATATGCAGCCCATGATGCTTTGGCATTGTGGGGGCATCTGTGATTTTTATCTCCACTGAGACACCTCCGTCCTCCTCCACATTCTGACCACAACTGGGACTCGCATCCTCCAACAGAGAGACAGCGCCCTGCAGGAAGAGTAGGGTGTTTATTAAAGGAAAAATCAAACAAATATATACAATTTGCCAAAACAAAATTGTGCTTATACTATTATGCACAAAAAACCTTTTCAGAAAACAAACCAGTAACTACTTCATTACATATAGAAATAAGGGAAAAAATAACAAACTAAACAAAAGAAATACCAGTACTCCTATACAATTTTATCGTGCACTTTCATCAGCAGAGGTCCTAAAATGCCTATGTTGAAAATTTTGATGAAGTCCATAAAATGACTATGTTACAAGCGTGCATTGCACAGTTTCCACGCACCCTTGTAACTGTAAATCTGCAATATTTTCATGCCAGATTTTCAACACTGACATTTTTCACATTTCCTTACGAACAGTATGGCTGCCATTTTCACATCCTGCCCAAAATGTGTTTCCACACCTGTGATGAAGAATGGCATAGGTCGCTGTGGAAATCAACTTTTGGGACAGATTAACAAAATCACAGTGCCACTGTTTGTGAGGTGAGGTCCCGAAATGCATCTGTTTCAAATGTGTCTCTTCTGGGTGGGGGTGAGGTTGGCGTCAGTTCAATACTTCACTGCCATTCCTATTATGCATCTCTAACTCCTGCACTACCAATGCCAGCAAGACAACTTTCAGCATTGACAAATGCTTGTTTCCTTCTAGTATAATTTTTAAGTCAGTAGTAATTTTATTGATAATTTTGATATGTTCTATATGCTTCTGCTGTAAATAAAAAGGCTTCTTACATTCCATATATGCCATTTTATACAATATTATAACATGTAAAATGCTTTTTTCCCCGCTTATTTTTATTTATTAGGTCTAGGATTACAATACTTTTGAGCCAGGGCTCTTTACAAAGGTTCCACATCAGGTTACAATTCAAAACATAAGACATGTACGTCAGATTACAAATTCAATACATAAGACAAGGTTACAAAGTGTAAGCTAAACAAAGTTACAAAAGCATCTGAGAAACAAAACAAGTTTTGGAGGCTCGGTTAAAGGAGATAGCAGATGAGGTGCAGAGAGATAGAGGACAAGAGAGGAAGAGTAGAGGTAGGAGGAGAACTATGAGGAGGTGCAGCCAGAGGCCTTCTCATAGACATAACATGGGGAAGTGCGTGCTGAGGGGTAACCAAGTGCTGGGTTATGGAGGGATGTAACTAGACCATTTAGCCAGCTGGGCACCCTGTATGCAAAAGATCTTTGACCTTGTGAGATACGACAATGTGGAACCTGCAGAAGCTGTGATTCAGACCCCTTGGTTGAATGGGAGTTATTGCTAGGGTGCAGAACTGCACACACTCCAGGGGGTGCAAACCATAGTTATTTTCTTTGCCATGGAGCAGGTTAGGTACTTTATCCAATTGGTGAGTTGCAACCCCTCTGTATACTCTCATACATAATACCCTCATAGGTAACTGTAAAAAACCATGTGTCCTTCCTTTTATCTGCTAGACATGTCCAGAAGCCCCTAATATAAGTGCAATAAAAAATAAATGTTCAGTTGTTTCCAGTTCCTGCTGACATGCTGGCATACTACTGTACATTTCCTCCATCGTTTTATGCTTTTGGTTACTTTTTACATTCAACCTTGAGTGGCAACATAACCAGTCTATGTCCCACATTTTAGTCAGGATTCTTTTTTTCCTGTAGCAAGTTTTGCAAGTCTGGTAGATATAGTTGTGGACATTTTGGAAATACTAATGTTTCCTGTAAATTATTCTCCTGTATCCAGGCATACATAATCTTTCTATTTTAGTTAATACTAGCTGACTAGAGACTTTCCAACCTTTTATTCTGACAAATTTGACAAATACTTCTCTAAGATATTCCTGACCATTATTTAATTTTTTATCAGTCTTAGTCTGCCTTGACTCCAATTCTGAAACCATGTTTGACATGTAGCTTATGTAGCAAAACCCGCCAGGATGAAACGCAGTATCACAGGTTTACTGCATGACAAAGGGATTAACTCCCATTAAAACTTCATTGTTTGCTGCAGTAACTCTGTAGTGCTGTGCTTCATCCTGGTGGGCTCCTACTACTAAGGTGCCCAACTTTGGTCTGTGTTTTTAACAATGGTTGTAAGTTAGCTGATATAAAAGACTATATAGAAAATATATAGGATTAGTCATATCTAAGCCCTTGCTTGATAGGTAGATAGTACTGTAGTGTTTCTTTTGATGGAGTTCTTCTTGCTCTTCCAAACAGCTTGGAAAAGATGATTAATAGTGAAACCTCTAATACTTTTGGGGTGGGAAGACATAACGTGAGATATAAAAGAACAGGTAAAGGTATGTTTTGATCATGTAGATCCTTTTTCCCCCAGACATCCATCTGTTCCATTGCTGTACCAGTGCCTGTCCTTGTTTGATTTTTGTTTCCCAGTTAACCAGGCTATCCTTAACTGTCTCATATGTAATTCCTGAAATATGTATCGGGCTCTCCTCTACTGTGATTTCTGCAATGCTAGTAGCCTGGTGTACTTTATGTATCTGGCAGACTTTTCAAAATTTAATACCGACCCTGAAACCTTTCCATATTGTTTACAGATTTCTATACTTTCTATGGCAGATTGTGTATCTTCAGTGAGAGTGCAGAGGTCATCTGTATAGGCTATGGCTGCATAGGGGAGTCTGCCTGCTATAGTATTAATATGTTGAATCCTTGGTGACTCATTCAAAGCTCTCAGTAGTTGATCTATACAAAATGCATATTGTAATGGGCTCATAGGGCAACCCTGTCTAACCCCTGGTTTCCCAATCATGTGCCCATCTATCCACTAATTAAAGGTATCACCATAGCATTTCAGTATAAGCTATGTATCCAAGATATACATTTTGGTGAAATGTTACATTTTTTAAAGTTGTCCAGGTAATTCCATGGTTTGCAAATCAAAAGCTTTCTCTGGTCCAGGGAGAGAAGTATGCCTTGTATGTTTGTCTGGTAACTTTGTGAGAACAATTCTCTTAGCAATATATTAGATGTTCTGTAATGGATCTTCCTGGGATTGCACTTGTATGTGCCTTTATAATAACCTCTTTAGCTGTCTTTGTTAGCCTCAGAGTTAAAAATTTTGTCAAAATCTTAAAATCATTGTTAAGGAGGCTAATAGGCCTCCAATTGTTTAGGTCCTGTCTGTCTCCTTTATTGTGCAGAAAAAATTAGTCTGCCATTCAACATCCTCAAAGTCGAGTTCTGAGTATCCAAAATGGCAGAACAAACTGCTAACTCTGATGCTAAGTCTTTGCATATAAATTTATATAATTCTGCAGTTAGACCATCCCCCCCCTTGAGATTTATCATTTTTCAGATTTGCTATTGCAATCTCAATCTCACATTCTTGTATGTTTCTGTCTAGATCCTGGTTCAGTTCTGGTGATACTACGGTTATTCTAAATGTCTGAAAAAAAGCCTCTGGGTCTAGAAAGATTTGACTAGAACCAAACAACCCTTTGGAATACATGGTTCCAATCTGTATGAGTTCTTGAGTAGTGGTACATATCTGGCTGTTTGAATTTTTAAACTTTCCATATATTTTGTGTAACTTTTTCCTGGCTGCATTCATATGGATATATAGTATTTTCCCTTGTTTTCCCTTGTATCTCATATTTGATTCATTACATTTTATTCTTGCTGGACATGAAAGGCTTTCATTTCTTTTTTAATTTACTGAATTTGTTCTTGAAGATCATGGCTTGTCATATAAGCTAATGTTAACAAATGTTGTAGCTTTCTCCTGTTATTCAAATATTCTATGTGCTTTTTGTTTTCTTATTCTTTCTGTATTGTTTTGTTTAGAACATCTTGTAATTCTTTGATTGTATCCTCCACCAAAGAATAGGATCATTATACATAATGTATATTGATTTTCATGCTTAGTCCTCAGAAAGCAAGGAGGAAATACATTTCAGTCTCCTGGACCATTCCTGGAATACTGAGCTTTACCTATCTGTAAATTTATAATGTTGTGATCTGAGAATTCTGCTGGCATGGTATTAATTTTCTGAATTGTTATTGTATGTGAAATGAAAAAAATAATCAATTCTCATGGCCCTTGTCCCTTTCTGGAAGTTAGGATTATTTGTCCCTGTATGTGTTCAATATGCATCTATTAAATGAGCTGTCTATATCATATTTTTAAGAAAAGTCATATAGCAGAATCATTTTTTAGTTGTGGTATTTTTACCCCTGTCTGTGACATTTATGCTACAATTGAAATCTCCTCCCAAGATAACATTCTGGGAGGAGTGTAAAAAAGGCTGAATGGCTTGGAATAACTTTGTTCGTGCTGACTTTGTTCATGCTGCATAAATGTTTATCATCCTGTATAAGCCAGTCACAGTTTTAATATCAAAATTAAGGCCCTTCCTTGGAGTAGATCAATTAATTTTATCAATTGAAATTGCACATTATGAAACAGAATAACTACCCGGAACATGTATTTGTTACTAATGACCAATAAGTTGGGCCTACCACCCATTGGTTAATAGTTTGTTTTAATTCCTGTCTGTAACTTTTAAGACTAGCCAACACTGCCATTTTTTTCCTTGGGCTTTTCATACTATTAACATTAATAGAATACAACACGAAGTTGTGTTCCATCTTTAATAAGAAGAAGGACAGGTAGGTTTGTGTGTTCCTATGAAGGCCTAGCATCTAACTTAAATCATGGTGGTTCCTTTTTACCTTACTCTCTACCTCATTTCTGTTTGGCTGTCCCTTGATATTGGGGTTTTCTTTATTTGGTGATGGTTCGGGTAAGGGAATGTCTTCCCTGTCTGAGCTAGGGACAGGAAAAGAGGACGAAAGTGAAGAATCATCAGACTCATTGTCTGCTTCTTTTGCTTGTTCTACTAAAACCTCAAATCTGTTTGCAGTGGGTGTTTCCAAATTTTTGGAGATTTTAGGTGTTGGCATGTCCCATACCTGCCTTCTTCTAGTGATCATTTTTACTCTCCCCTGTTCAGCTATTTCCCATGCTGGGGGGGAGGCATAGTAGCATTTTCCTGTTGCAAAACAGAACATGTTCCTTCTCCACAGTCTGTAATGTCTGTTGCCTGATCTATATCTTCTGTCCCAATTTCTGCTTCTTCAAGCCCTCCCTTCTCAGTCTCAGTATCATTGTCCTGCCAGACTTCTTGACTATTTGTTTCTTCAGTAGGTGAAGTTTTCTGGGCTCTCTGGGGAGTCTGTTCAGATATACTGTCTGAGTCTTGAGAGAGTGGGGTGTCAGTGCTTGTTTTTTTCCTCTCTGGGCAATAGCTAAAAGAAGTCTTTGTTCCTCACTATTTGCCTGTTCTGGTTGGCTGTAAGCTGCCTATGGGCAAGTGTAGTATGAATACCCTGCTGTGTCACATAAATTGCACTTTTGCTCATTCCTACAAAACCCACTAGTGTGCTCTATTTCTTTACAAATCATGTATTTCAGTTTATTACAAAGACTGCTAATATGCCCTGAGGCCCCACATCAATAGCATGCCTTGGGTTGTCCTGCATAGAACAGTATTCCATGGTCTTTCCCCCCCAAAAAAAACAGTTAGATAGATGTTGTAATCCTTCATCTGTACTGTTTAACAATACTGGATCCACCCTTCCCCATCCAAATATTGTCATCATCCAAAATTGCCTCCAAGTGCCCCTGCACTGTACACCTTTTCTAATAGTAAATAAATCAGTCACACTACTCTTTCATTTCAAAACAGACCATAATGGTCTTGTTTGCTGGTTTTGAAAGTGGAATGACTTAAAGCAACCAAACAGGAGATTGTTTAACAGCTGATATTCTGTCCAAAATATTTGTAAACCTGCATTCAAATTTGAAGCTAACATCAAATGTTGCTAGCTGGACACATGAATAAGTGTATACATTTCTTGGGCTTTAAAGTCCATGGTGTCCATTAATAATGTTCTGGCAATGAACTTCCTATATGGAAATACATCAAGTCCACCCTTGTACAATAGTCTGATGGTGTTGTGTCTTTTTGGTGGATAAGTAGGTGCCCTAAAAAAGGATTCATAAGTTCTAGAGCGAGTACTGCCTTCATTAGGAGGGTTAGCATCCATGTTATTGTTTGTTTGATGAGCAGTCCTAAGGGAGGGTCCACCATTATTATTCTGGTGTGAGTAGAGGACCCCAATTGTAGCATTTCCTTGGTCATTTAAGTCACTAGATGTTGCTAAATGTAGCAATGACGAATTTGGTAAGTTCAAACTCTGGGTTAGATGGAGTGGGGACTGAAACAGAGTTATTGGGGCTGTATTATGCCTCTCATGTCTGATTCTGAATGCTTATTTTGTGCACATGACCTAGTGATTGCTGAGAAATTTGTGTTTATAGGTGAGGAGCCTGATATCCATCTGCCTGTATTTTTTTGCTGTTCCCAACCGGCAGCCATTAATGCTTCCTCTACAGACCAAGGTTCTTTATCAGAAAGCATTTCTTTACTGGCTGTGTCCCATCTTAGACCAGGAATAGTTCCCATATGTGCCATTCTGGGTGAGTCACTTCTGAACATTTTTGCCCTGTTCCCCTTAACAATGAACAGCGGTTACCCACTGGTACCTGTTTGGAAGGTAAAGGATGATGCAGATGTTGAAGGCTTCTCCCTGCTTTGATTGTCATCTGTTTGTTGTGTGGGCCCAGTAGTATGGTGCTGTACACAGCTGTCTTGTTCTCTTGCACCACTAGCAGGCTGTACCGGGGCCTGTGTATTCAGTGGGTGAGGCTCTCCTACAGGCAATCGCCACAAACACATCTCTGTTCCTTCTTCCGAGGTCCCAACTGTGGACTTCACATACCTCTAGAGGATGCCGCTCCAACTTTTTCTGGAATCTGAAACAAGCTTCAGCTTAGTGTGCTACTCTTGGTTAAACAATGTTCCTTCCCTTTTCCCACTACTGCTGCAATCTGTTCGCCATTCCTCCAGTCATCCTTAGATTGAATTCTTCATCTCTGGTCATCCTTTTCAATGTTCTGGTAGATGCTTCAGACATTTCTTCTTGCTTCATCATTATCGAGCATCAAAAACTGCTCAGTAGAGTTGTATGGAATGTGAATTCGCCGGGCAGAATTAGTGCAGAATGACCATTCCACTGGCTGAATTTCCACCAGAATGTCACTGGATTGTTCTATGGAATTCTGCCTACTGTGATCTGTGGAATAATATTCTGTAGTACAACATTTTATTCTGCAGAAAATTATTCCACAACAATTTCCGGCGAAAATATTTGGATCCGCGGAATAATATTCAGCAAAACAGCATTGTTTTATGCAGAAAATCATTCTGCAACTATTTCCTGCTCTGGAATTGCACCATTCCATTTCTGGCAGAATTTTGGTGGAATTTTGAAAATTTTGTGACATTTCATTCCTTCGGAATATGAATATTCCACACAGCAGTACTGCTCAGCCTCAACAGGGGATGAGATAGAGAAGGAGGCTAGCTCCTCTACCCCTGCATGTCCACACCTCCAAGAACTGTGGTGAAGTGGCAATTCTGCCAGCCAGAGGCTCCCTCTACAGGTGAGTTGGGGAATTTTTATTGAGAAGAAGGACTACATTACATTTACATAACAACAACAAAAATGATTCATAATAGCAGAGACATATTTTCTTCACAACTTGATACTACATACAAAACATCAAAAGAAACAGGATTGTACATAACATACATTCAATTTTACCAAAATAGGGAGGCAGTATAGTGCAGTGGTTTAAGGCTCTGAGCTGCAAATCTGGTAACATCCAACAGACCAGACCTGGTTTTGAATCCCACAGCTCCCACTTACATACTGTGTGACCTTGAGCAAGTCACTTAACTTCCCTGTGCTCCCAGGTTGCACCTGTAAAAAAACCTTTAGCTTAGTGTGCTGCTCCTGGTTAAACAACTAAAAAAAAAAAGAAATGAAGATTCAAGCAGGATTAACCCAATTTACCCAATACATTTTGACGTTCTCTGGTCTATAAATTCTAGAATCCCTTGAAAATACAGTTAGTAGCGAGGTTTGGACATTCCTAACTATCTCTACATAATGTATTAGTCTCTGCTGAGTCACCCAGACACATCTCGATTGCCAAATATAGTGTCTGATTATCAAAAACATAATGTATACTGTTTCTGGGTGGTATTTACCCCAACCACCTGAGTAGTCCCCATATATTAATGTAGCGTATGCCAAATTTGTAAATAATGGTTACTCCCATGCCCTGGCCAAATGCACCCAAAATGTCTTTATTTAATCACATTCCAAAAATAAGTGTGACTGTGTTTCTAGTTTCTGCATACAAGCATGTCTTAAGCAGTGCCTCTCACTAAAATGTTTATGTTTATTGTTGTTAAATACACCCAATCTACCATAATTACCTAACCACATGGTATCCCATACAACTTCTGGCAACCTTTTTATTTGAAAGCTGACATAGGGGAAAAGTCAAGGTGAATCCAAGGGCACTCTGGGAAGGCTACAATTCCTTTTATATTCAACCTTAAAATGTAATCATAAAGCCCTTTTCAATCTACAGTTTGGATTATGGGGACAGTCACATTCCCCTTAGTTGTGTTTTTAATTTGTTCCAACCCATAAATCCAGGCTTCCTCTGTGTCCAAGGGCGTATTATACATTTATCAAACCATACCATTATGCATGATTTCCAAATGGTTTTCCTAGGCCTTAAAGCCAACCTCATATTAAATATGAGAAAATACTACTAAAAAGGCCACAGGGTTTACCATGCCCATTCTCCCTTCCTGTATTTTCCTATACATAAATTCTTTTTATGGGGCTCAAACCTATTTCCCTAAAAAAAAAACTTGAAATAACACACTGAATAATGCAGTGTATAGGAACTGTGGAGGGGAAATACATAACTGATGTGCAGAAAACCTGGGATAAAACAAGGTTTTTACTAAAAGGACTCTTTCTTTTTGGCAACCTGCTGCCCTTTCCAAGAGGATATGAGTCTATTAGCTTTTTGCAACCTGTTTCTTGAGCTAGGAATACCTGCAAACTGCTCCCCTATAGGAAGTGGAGTATTCCTAATGGAACTCTGGAGCATTTACTATAATTACTCTTTACCCCTGACTGTTTGGAGTATGCCATCAAGGCATCTGTCAACTGCTGCTCATTTGCCATATGATCTAGGCATAACACTAGATCATCTGTGTATGCCAAAATGTTCACTGTGGTATCCCCATTTAGGTTAAGTCCATGAATCTGGTCATTTTGTGCAATAAATCTAATAAAAATATCAATACTAAAAGCATAGAGAAGGGGCTAAGGGACAGCCCTGTCAGACTCTCTCTTGACTCTAATTCTCCCATGCCAACCATTAATGTTAGGGATAATGGTGGCTTCATTGTACATGCACCTTAACCAATGTGTGAAACTACTGGGTATCCCATATGCTTTAAGTACTGTAAACAAAATGTCAATGGGACTTTACAAAAGCCTTTTCTTGGTCGATACCTAAAACATACCCCTGTATATCTGACTCTCTGGCTCTCTGAAAGATCTCCCCAAGCAAAATGAGATTATATTGCTGATACCTATTCAGAACAGCACATGCCTGGAATGGACTTATTAGTGTGTCAGCTACCTTAGATAACCTATTGAGCAATATTTTACTTAATGTCTTTAAGTCTGAGTTTAAAAGCTCAAGGGCTCCAATTTTTAATTCCTCCCAGCTCCTTTTTAAACAATAGTATAAGAAGGGCTTGGTTGATTGTTTTTCATAAATGACCTTGCAGTATTTCATTATACTGTTTAAGATTATTAATGCCAGTGCTAAATCTTCCTGAGAGGCTTTTTATAAATTCTGATATGATGCCATCTGTACCAGGTGCAAAGTTATTTTTAAAAGGAGATAGCTATTTTAACCTCTTCTTCAACGATTAGACAAGTTAATTTTAAACTTTCTTGCCTTGATACCTGAGGTAACCCTAATTTTTCCAGCCTTATTTCAGACTCTTCTATTAATGAGGTTTCACCAAATAAAGACTTTTCATAACCTTCTACCTGATTCAAAATAACCATAGGAGTAGTAACCTTTTGTCCTGATTCTGACAATACTTCAGTGATTATCCTCTGCCCCCTCTGTTCTTACATTCTTTATATGGGTCGATGGAACCCTTTTTCATATGAGTACCAAACCTAAGCTCTTGTTCTAAAGATTTTGCCCTGTTATACTGCAAAGAGAACATTTGCTGTTTTATGTTTTTAATCTGAGCACTATAATCCATTATTTCTGTTTCTGTTAAAGATGTGAGCTTTTGTAATTGATTTCTCATATGTAAATAATCTAAATATTCTTTGTTTACATCCTGTTTTACTTTCTCCTGAAAAAAAATTCTCCAAGAATTTTTAGTATTTTCCCACCATATCGTTATATTGTCATATAATCCTACTGCAGAAAGCCTGGCCTGCCATGCTTGCCTAAGACTTTCATTTTCCAAAGCTAAGCTACAGTATTTAACCTCCAGTTAATTTTCTTACACCTTGGAGACTGGACCCAACTTACTTGTGCAGATAATGACTTATGATCAGTGAATTCCCAAACCTGTAGTTTTAAATGTAATACTTGTTGCGCAGATGATATGCAACTGAAATATATCCTACAGTAGTAGAGATGGACCCTCAAAAGTATGTATGGGCCTCTTTGGCCTGTTGAAATCTATCTACATCTACCAAGTTGGCCATATTAACAATGTTCTTTAATGCATGGAATCACAACATATTTTATCAGTTCTGAGTCCCCTACCCAATTTCCCCAAACCCTAGTTAAAATCACCTGCCCAAATTACTAATCTGGACATGTGCAAATATGGTTGAACCTTTGAGAACAGGGATACTATATATGCTTTTGTTTGCAGAGCATAGATTGAGATTAGCCTAAAATGTTCTCTCTGCCAGTTAATGTCAAGACAAAGCTCTACTAGCTGCATGTCTACCAGTTTAGACACTTTTAGATCTGAATTAGTAAATAACACCCCTATTCCATCGCATTAATCTTTTTTTCCAATTGTTTAACCAGGTGAGACACACTAAGCTGAAAGCTTGTTTACAGGTGCAACCTGGGAGCAGAGGAAGTTAACTTGCTCAGGGTCACACAGTATGCAAGTGGGGGCTGTGGGATTCAAACCCAGGTCTCCAGATTTGATGGTCAGAGCCTTAAAGCACTGTGCTATACTGCCTTCCATAATAGACCAGAAAGTAACACCTTTAGACCAGATCTTAGCCTACTGTAATTCATGTTGTGTTTTTAGTCTTGTATCCTGAATGCAGTAAATATCACTATGTCCCTCCTGCAACAAACTAAGTGTAATCAGCATTTTCCTCTGACTCTTAATACTATTAACATTGATGGTTGTAACGGTGATGGAACCCATAACAGAGGAAAAAAAAACTGTATAAGACTATCTGCTTTTCTCTACTTTCAGGAAGCCATAGAGAACCTCCTGCGCTGGGACCGGAAGGGATATGTTCCTCCCCCCTTCCTCCTCAGGGTCAGAGGTAACATCAGGTGTAGTAGAGGCAAATGATGAGGAATTTGATTCTTCTCCCCCGAATCTTCTCCTTTTTTATCTGGAGCTAATGCTGCATACTTGTTTCCAACTTTCCATGTGTCCCGGGGCTTACCTTCTGTTTTATTTACCTGAGAGCTAACAGGGAGAGATATACCAGACTTGTTTCTTTTTGCAAATACTTTTAAAGGGCTGGGACTGGCTAAGTGGAGGGTGGAGGAATCTCTGCTGTGTTATGACCTACATGGGTTGTAGTCTCTTCTATACGTGCAAGGTCCTTTTCTGTTGTGACCTCAATTATCTGTGCAGCCTCAGTTTGGCTTCTGTGTGTTTGTGCACCTTCTACTACCACACTAGGGGGTTCTCAGAAACCTGAGGTACATTAGAATACTGTGTTGCCACTTTCTGTGCCTGCACCTGCTGGGCTATATTTAATTAGCCCTTCATGTGATGGAAAGTCCTCCCTGTTGTGTGAAGCCCACAGACATTTCTTATAACCATGCCCAGTCTTCTCACACAGATTGCATTTAAATAAGTTCAAATGCTGTGCAGCTGTGTGCCCATATTCTAAACAGTGGTTGCATTTTGGAGTATCTCAGACTGAACTCAAGTGTGTTCAAGCACCACACTTGAAACATGACCTGGCTGTCCCTGATAAAACAGTACTCCCTATCTTTCCCCCAAAAAGCTGCATGGCAAATGTACTGGTCCATTATTAGTGGAAAACAACTTGATTTTGATATTCCATCCCCATTTCAGATTTTCTTACTATCCAGAATGGGGAATGGTCTATCTAATACCTCACACCTTTGTTTAAGCCAAAGAGGATATTTTCAATAGTTACCCCTCATTATGAAACATAACAGTTATATATTTAATTACAGGCTTTGTGAGGGAACAGCCATGTAAGGTACTGTATCCATACTTGGTTATTTTTGAGTAGCTGATATTGTGCCTAAAACCTATCAAGCCATGAGGCTGTTTTAGAACTAACATCATAGTTAGAATTGCCTAAATGAATTAAAGCAATAATTTGAGAAGAGAAAAGTTTCATTGACCCCTTCAAAAGCTGTTTAGATACATATAGCCTGTCCGGGGTTCTTCCATCCCTCCTTTGTATATTAACCTAACAGTATTCTTACGAGGGACGGTTCTCCTTTATTTTTGAAACAAGTCTGCCAGTTTAAACATTTGGGCTATCCAAGAACTGCTTGCAGGGTCCTGGAGAACTGCTTCTGAGGACCCATTCTTTGTTCATCAAAAATTAAGAAAGTGTGAGGTCCTTGTGGCAAATTGTGGTGCACCCTAGAATTATTTCTGGTGATTTCATTGGGGCCCATATTATAATCATATTAGTATGCTCTGCAGTGTCAATTGCAGTGTCAGTATTCCCAACCCAATTTCTATTTGCATGGTTGCTCTATCTTTGGACATCTAGGTCATTTGGATCAGGCACCCATTGCCCACTCCTGGCCTGAATCCAACCAGCACTTTCCAATGCATGAGACAGAGTTCAACCATTGCTTTCACCACCCACAGATACTTGGATGTGTCCATTCCGAAAGGAGCTGCTACAGTGGTGTTTTCCACCATTTACTTGTACTTGAACAATTATTCTCCTTTGGCAGTGCTTCAACAGGGGTTTTAGCAGAGTGAAGGTTAGTGACTTCTTGACGAAAGTTCTACAGTATTAAAGACAGTACCTGGTTTTCCTGCTGGCTGCTGTGGCCCGAATCTCTTCTTTCTTGCACTGTTTTGCTCATTGTTCCAGTCGGCTCTTGGCAAAAAAGCTGCCAGCCTTTTGACAATTCTGCTTTTCTTGTGACATCCAAGTATTCAGCTGTTCTGCTTCCTTTGAGGATGACACACAGGAGCTCAACTGTTCTGTCAAGTATGGAGTCAACGGCTTTCATTTGCTTTGGAGCAGAGCACAGTTCTGATAATTCTGCCTGTAGAGCTTCCTTTCTTTTTACACAACAGTTCCTCAGTGTTCTATTCTTGCAATAGTTGTTCTTTAGCACTAATAATCATGCTTTGCTTGTCACAGCTACTGTTTGTAGATATCTCAGCATTTACAGCATTTGCTCCCTCCACCTGTGTTAAATCTATTTCTGCCTGAAAAAATTCCTCAGGAACACCTGCCATTTCAATACTATTTTCTGCAGCCTCTTGTGAAAACTGGATGGGGGGAGGCTATCTCCCCTGCAACCATAGCTCCTTGTCTTCCACCTAGATGCACCTGGGCAGCCATCTTGCCCACCGGAGGTTCCCCTACAGGTGAGTAAGGGAATTTCCCCTGTGCCCTGGCCAAATTTCCCCTTCCCATAAAACCAGTTCATGCAATTGTCCATGGCTGTGTGTGTGTGTGTGTGTGTGTGTGTGCTGATGTGCAAAATGGCTGCCACTACATGTTCAGTCACACTCACTTCACTACTGGTCTAGCATTGTTTGTACAGTGACTTGGGATACAATCTGTATGAAAAGCACTATATAAATGAGCATTCTTTTTATTCTTCTAAAATTTAAAAGCACTATATTTGTACATGACCATGATGATAAGAAGCAAAGATTGCATATAAGAAACTAAAGGACTATAAATTTAAATTATACAAATCTTGACAAAATCAGATATTAGATTAGATTAACTCAGGTAAATTGAATATTTTCAGAAATAATGTTGCAGTATTTAATTTTTTTCTAGAAAGAACTTATGAAGAAATACATGCCAGTGTTTTAGACAGTAGAAGATTTTTATACACTCCATGAAAAGGAACCAGTAACTTAGCTAAGTAATGGTTCTATACTTTTTAAGACAGCAAAGAGGATAGAATGCTGTATTAGATGAGTTGGGAAACACAGAAGTGAAAATTGTATGGAATATAAATCACTAAGGAAAATCTGTCTGCTGACACAAATAAAGAAAAAACTTTAATTGGGTCTATGGGAAAATTTGAACTCTGCCATTAGTATATTAGTACCAGAGATATGAAAATGTTATGGAATCCATTGACAAAACAACAACAACAACAACAACAAAACTGAAATTGGGAAGAACATATTGCAACCTAAATTCATGAAAAAAATTGGTAGTTCATTTGCAAAAAATGTTATTACTGAAAGGCCATAATATTACCAGAACAGGACTTGTAAACAATCTAAATAATGTTACAAAGAAAGAGATAAATAAATAAATTACTTGACCATTTAAAAACAAAATTCAAGAAAAGTTACAGTCCCATATAGGACTCATGCAGATGTCTACAGAATTAACAGTGAACTGAGGCAAAATATAATTGTTTTTTTTATATTTTGTTGAAAAGTTTAATAAACTTTGCTGCTCTTTTGAGCTACTATTTGTAGAATTTGTGTTTAGGTTTCTGGATTTCCTTATTTGTTCTTCACTTGTTTTCTGTTTGTCTTGTTGAAATCCACTCTACAGTCAGTCAAATTGTTGTAGTGTGTAACTGTTTTGCCATAATGAGTAAAGGTAAAAAGTGGATGTAAAAGACTAAAGAGAGGAATAGTGTGAACATGGGAAATGGTACTGGTCTGTGCATAGTAAGGAGCATAGATCCTGCAGTGGCACCTAATACGGTAGTTTTAACAAGGTATCCTCACAATTATACCAGTCACATTCATTATAAACCACTGCACCAGTTTAACCATTGTGGCAATGTCACTCTTGTAACAGTGTACTCACAGTTAATCCAGAGCCCCTTCCAGTTGTACCTATGTTTCCATTATTGCAATGTCTCCTTCCAGTCCCATTATCAGTATGAGCTTCTATTTATACCAGAGTCTCCTCATAATGTTGCCATCCAATGTTTCAGTTACAGCATTATCTATTTTCAGTTACCCCACAGTCTCCTTTGAATTACACGGGGCAATATCTCCCCAGTTACACCAGTTTCTCACCTTCTCAGTTTTTCTAGTTTCATACTTGCTGTATTATCTCCTCCCAGGTACTTCAGAGGTTGCACCCAATCCAAGATCCAGTTCCTGTTCATGATCCATTATTCATCTGATAATTAAAGAGCAACTGGTTTTGCAGAATTACAGTACAATTTGCAGTTTAATAAATGCATCCACAATACATGCCATAATTCTACAATTTATGTTGCAATTATTTGAACATTTCCCAATGTTCAGTCTGAAATGTTGATTTTGTTTCTGAAATTCTTCTGTGTACTATAAGAAAACAGATGCAATGTTTTACAAATGTCTGCAAGTGCACTAACTACTGTTAACACATTCAAGTGTTGCAAAGAAATCTTTTAATCTGGCTTGTCAAGCTCCCATATTTTATGGAACACATGATTCTTTTGGGGTGTATTCTGCTATTTTTATTTGTTTTTTACTACATTATCCCTCTGTATTGCATTAGCCTGGGAAATGAGGTAATGCACACTAGGGGTCCTTTGTCCCCTACTAAAGTGTCAGAGTGACATGAAATGAAGGAGCATTTTGTCAACTGTGTTCATCATGGCTCTTCCCTGTCTGTGTCTGTATTTATTGCCTTTTCTATTCTGTGCACTGTTGTTGCTTCTGTAATAACATTTGAATATACTTAATACAAGCTCTAGTGTACATGGCCTCTTCTGGCACAGTTCTCTAAGTGATTTCTAGGTTACCGCACCATGGCAACTGGAAATGGCATGTTTCTCCTCTCTAGCTTCCATTATCTAAAGAATAAAGCTTGCCATTAAATGGCAAGCCAATTTGTCCATTGGCCCAGCCAGAAAGAGTGACAGAGGGGAAGGGAAGGAGGGAGAAGGAGGCGGGGTTAGTGAGATCACAGAAGGCAGCATAGCCTTTGGCTAAAGGCACAGGACTGCAAACCCTAGAGATCAGGGTTTGAAGGCAATTCCCCTAATTTCAGAAATAGAGGCAGGTAGCTCTCCAGACTACCAATAATAGCACTATTTCAGTTGGGCATTAGCCAAGAATATTGCCAGGCAGGCTTTTGGTAGCAGAGCTGCTGGTGGATTGTGAGAAGCCCACGAGGGCAGGCATAGTAAGCCATATGACAGCAGGGCAAGCAGCTCCTGCCAGGGGCCAAACAAGGCATGCATCTTGGGAGGTCCATTTCAGAAGGGGCTTGTGAAGTGGGCAGGGATGGGTAGGCACTGTGGCCAGCAAACTGAGCCGATGAGGCCTAATGTGTGTACACCCCAAGATAGGTGAGGTGATAAGAGAGAAGATGACTGAGAAGTTTTCGGGGTGCTGCAGGACAGTGAGATTTGGTATCTGTGGGGGCTGGGGCTGAGCACTGATGGGTGGAGACAGCCAGTGAGGCCTTCCACGTGGTCACGGATGCCAGATTTGGGGGGGTTCACGCTGGAGTGCTCTAGTGGGGCACGGGGAACAGGCCAAAGATGGGCAATGTGCAATGCAGCACAAGGGTCCAGAGAAGAAGGCCTGGAAGGAAGAAGGGTCCAGAGGGGCCAGCTGTATGTCTCAGCCACCATGCGGGGGCAGGGGTACACACTGGGCGTGGTTGGAGTGTGTGAGTAGAACCATGGCAAGCAAGGGGTTGGGGCTGTAGGTAGGGCTATCCTGGAGTTGTGGCCACAATGGAAGGACCAGAGAGGCCTGCCACATGGTGCAGCCACCGTGTGGGGGGTAACGATATGGTGGGGTTCTATGGCGTACACAGCTTGGCAGAGGGTACATGGTATAGAGCAGACAAAGAAAATAACTGAAAGCATGCTCATCCTCTGGCAGAGGATCATTCAGGGGAGAGGGAAGCAAAGCAAGAGGGATGGTGTGACTGGTCTGTTGGATCGAGAGGCACAGCTGCATGGCACAGTCACCATTTTGTGGAAGGCCGCAACCAAGCCTGTGGAGAGTGGAGGAAAGATGGAGGGATTATTCAGATGCTGGGAGCAGGCATGCCAGGATGCCCAACCACGTGGACACCGAGGCCTCTGGTGTAGGGCTGAGGGGGCCGGTCAAGGGTGGCGAGTGCTTGCTGACGATGGAAAGTGGTTTTAACATGGCGCAGTCTGGTGCTTGTGGTTATGTGGATGCTGACACGAGTTGCACGGAGGGTTATTTAGCTTGAGCAGATGTTTTCTTGTGGAAAGGACACAGTAAGATTTACTGCAAGAGAAGCTGTTTTGCTGGAGAATAGGCTGACTTTAGCAGAGCAGTTGTTAAGCTACTTCTTACACAGAGGGTATTTTCCCCATCCTGAAGTAAATTTATCATTTTTGGAGAAACGGCGGTGACTGAATAGTGGCTCTGGGAGTGTAAGCGAGCATGCTTTATTTGAGCCACTGTGATGTGGTGCCACGAGTGTGTGCGGAAGGGGGGGGGGACATGAGATAGTCGGCTGCAATAGGCAGAAGGGTCCGCAGGGGTCCAGACAGCCACATGTGGCTTGGGGAAACAGAAGATTTTACACAAGAGAGTTCGGACAGGTGCTCCAGGAGACAGTAGGCAAGTCGGGACTGCAGGAGCTTGGCAGACCCAGCAAGCACTCAGCATGGACCATGTGTCAAGAACCCAGGAGGAGTATGGTGGCAGGCAACACGGAAAAGGAGCCCAGACATAGGAGACATGCGTAGGAGGCCACTGGGGGTAGCGGGTGTAAAAAAAAATAGCAGACTATACGCGACGATATAGGCTGGAATGGGCATATGTATGTATATGTATACCTCAGACAGGAAAGCTGCAAAGGGGGAAGGGAAAGGGATTTGGGAACACAGTATCACGGACAGTGGAACAGAGGCCCTCCATTATCAGTGGGTTGGAAAACAGGGTTGGTCAGGGACCTTGTACCATGTATGGTGTTTGCTTTATGGCAGTTGGGGGGCCCAGAGAGCATCGGCCTAGAGGCCACGCTGAAGCAGGGGATTGTGAGGTTGTGGGTGGTACTCCGCCGGGGATACACAGAGGGCTGGGGCCCTCCACCTGAGTTTGCAGGAGAATAGGCTGACTTTAGCAGAGCAGTTGTTAAGCTGCTTCTTACATAGAGGGTATTTTCCCCATCCTGAAGTGGCACCTAGGGGTGGCACCCAGATTACAACTGGGTCGGGGACACCTGCAGGTGGGGGAGCTGGCAGGTGAAGGGCCTTCAGGGGCAGTGACATACAGGGGGAAGTAGAGTTTCCATTTCAGGGGTGTAAAAAAAAAAGGGGACACAATAACAGGCCCGGTGCACTTATGGAGGCCACTCTGCTCATGAAGGAGGCCAGGTAGTGGGGCAATATGCCCTGTTATGGCCTGTTGGCCACCGCTTCATGGAAAGTTCTGGTGGACGGAGCTCCCAGTCTCATGGATCAGTCTCAGGAATCAGGGAGCGCTTTAGAAATGGTGGAAAACCACTGGTGTTCTGTATGGTCTTTTAGGGCACAGTGTCGACATAAGGAGGTTGGAGGTAGTGGATCAGGGTGGCAGCAGTTTGGGTGGCTGCCCATTTAGGGACAAAGGATTCATTGCGGGGGGCAAAGATGGAAGGAAGGCATATCTCAGGCTGGTGACAGACAAGGCTCTGGGTCCCCAAAGGAGGGAGAGGGGCCATGCCAGGTGCTAGGAGCTGAAATGGGGACAGGTTGTCCAGTTGAGCTGCCCCCCCCTTGTATGGGTATGGCACCAGATATGGGTCCCAGCCCTGGTTCCCGTGCTGTGGGGGAGGAGGTGTCAGATTATAAGGAGTGAATGGCAGAACTTCGAAGGAAATCAGATGGGGTGGAACAACTCTAAGAAGGGGGGGTTTGGAGGCTGGGGGCAGGAGGAGCTAGAGGGGGGGAATGTTTGCAGTGAAAGGGTGAAAAGGGCCCAAAGAGGGGCCCCATGCCAGCCAGCCAGTCAGAATTGTACACTCCCCAAGCCTGCACCAGCCCCAGGGAACTGAACACAGGCGGAGTCCGGGGCAAGAGGTTGTCGAAGAGGGTGGCCTGGGGTATATGGCAGGCCTTATGGGGGATGTGGGTTGGAAAGTTGGTTGGTTGTGGTTGGTTGTGGACAAGGGTCACTGTGAGGCGGGTTTGTTAGCTGGATCGCCCTTGGGCTTATGGCTTGGGGGTGTCCAGCTGACGACCTCAGACCAGGTGCGGAATCTGGGCGTAGTATTTGACGACTGTCTGACTTTTAAATCTCGGGTGTCAGCGGTGGTCAAAACTTCCTTTTACCATCTGAGGAATATCACCCAGTTGAAGCACCTGGTTCCTCCAGAGGATCTTCCAACGTTGGTCCATGCATTCGTTACCACCCGCCTTGACTATTGCAATGCCCTTTACCTGGGGCTACCAGGGGTTGAACTTTGCCATCTGCAGCTAGTACACAATGCAGCAGCCAGGCTGTTGACTGGATCTTCTAGGTCTAGCCATATAATGCCTGTGCTCCGTGGACTGCATTGGCTGCCAGTTTTCTGGCAAATCACCTTCAAGGTCAGTTTGCTGACCTATAAAGCCCTACACGATCAGGGGCCTACTTACCTGAAAGAGCTCCTCTGTCCCTACTGTCCTCCCCACTCTCTCTGATCCACTGACAAGGGATTGCTAGAGATTCCCAGGGTCCATTTAAAAACTTCAGGGGTAAGATCATTTAGTTTTATGGCCCCGACCCTGTGGAATTCTCTACCTCATCAGGTGCGAATTACTGACTGTCCAAAAGCTTTAAAGGAGCTTTGAAGACATATCTTTTAGTAGAGCTTTAATGATTTATGATAGTTTTAATCTTGTTTATTTATTGTTTTATGTTCTGTACAGGCACTGGTTACAAGAAGCGCCTTATAAAAATAAAGAATGAATGAATGAAAGGTTGCAGGGTGCTTTCAGCTGGCTGGCATAACCAGGGGTAAAGGTTTTGCAGCTATGGCTGCAGTTGTGAGATGAGCAATGAGCAGGGAGGTCAAGGATGCCCAGCCATAGACATTTAGTGTTGTGGGGGCACAAGGATCCAATAAGAAATGAGTGGATGTATTACATTAAGCAGAAGGAGATTCAATGGACCAGTTCGATGTCTGGGAGTTGCTTCCAGGGGTGCAGCATTCTGGATGTCTGGATGTGATGGCTTACATGTCTTTTGGTAAGCGGTAGGCTGGTCAGTGCAAGACGGTTTTCACACTGCTAGATTTTCATGGCAGGTCTACAGGTGATGAAGGCAGTTGGCACCCACAGGTTTCATGCATGGGTTGGCTCCAATCTTACAGCATGTAAGTCAAGTTGTTGGGGGGCAACAAAAGGGTGGCAGTATCCAAAGAGTCCCTGCAGGCAGAAAGGGGCAGAGGGTAGGGGGACAGGGATACCCCCCACCATGGAGGAAAGACAGGAGACTGGAACAAGGTGGGCATTGTGGGGGCATGTTTCATCCAGTTGCAGGGATCATGGCCAGGTCCAAGGGTCAGAGTACAAGGAGGGGGCAAACATGCTGGAAGCCAGTGGTAGCGGGTGGCAACACAAGGGCATCAGAATGTGTGGGGAATAAGGGATTCAGGAACATGGGCATCTTAGGTTGGACCAGCTTGAGCCATGGAGTGTGAAGGAACTACTGTTAGCAGGAGAAGGGCACCATTAAGGGAGTGCCGGTGGCCTGGCTGATGGGTACCCCATCCGGAGGGGACATAACTGGGGTAAGGTGGGGATCTACATCAAGCTTGCAGCATGTTTTGAGCCATTCCAGGATTAGCCTCAGAGTGGATAACTTCTGCACAGATCGATCAGGAATGAGTCATTCCAGGATTAGTCCCAACGTGGATAACTTCTGCGCAGATCGATCAGGAACATGCATAGGCTGCCTCAATTATCCGGAACCAGAGGCGGTGATATTGGTAGTGCGACAGGGAAGGAAACAGGTATTCTTGAAATTAAATACAGTCATAATGTCATGTAAGTCACAGTTCAAAGGGTGGGCAGCTGCACAGACTTGGGCCGGGCATGGTGACCTGTGGAGCACTCGGCATAAGGGAATGGCTGTTGTGGCTGTAACTATTAGCTCCCAAGCCCAGGTCTCTTCTCCTCTGCACTGCCTGAACCTCCCCTCATTCCTGGAAGTATCTCCTAAGCTTTTATGTCAATTTACTGGTGTTATTCCTTCCCTACTAAATGGAGATGAAACTTAATGTAATAAGAGCCTGTCTGCGAATCATGTACAGTATATTGTTTCTACTCTACACTTGTGTACCAAATTGTAACTATTGTAAATAACACTTGAGTCTGTACTGTGAATCCTTCTTTACCCCTGTATACTGTCGATAATATATTCTGTCGCTAATGTCTATTTGTGCAACACATGTAACTACTAAAAAAAAAAAAATCATTGTTTCTAAATGTCTTTTCTGTAACTAATTCCGGTCGCCCCTGAAAAAGGGACCTCTGGTCTCAGTGGGTTTACCCGTTTTCAAAAATCTAAATAAAATAAAATAAATAAATAAATAAATAAATAAATAAATAAATAAAATAAAATAAATAAAATATGGGTCTCCAGCTGGGGCTGGGAAAGGCACAGGGAGGGTCTGCAGTTCTGGGGAGGTGGCCCAGCAGCAGGGCATCGAGGTATGAGGGTGCAGGAGGTGAGGAGGCCTATCTTGCTGAAGCACCTAAAGGAATGGTGGGTCTCATCAACAGGTGGCAGAGGCTAACAGAGATGGGGCAGGGCCCCAAAAGGGTGTCAGTCCATTCTCAGCTAGGAATACAGATGAATCAGAAGGAGGCAGCAGATGGGTTTACAGGGCCTTTCCACGGAGCAGCGTCTGGTCCTTGACTCCACAAGAAGCCATCTAGGGGGTCTTGGTACCAGATGGGAGGTGGGCCAAGATGAAAGAAGCGGGAAGGCAGTAGCGGAATCTGGTGTTGCCAGCAGGCGAAGGCATGGGAAGGAGTTGTGGGGTGCCTGCTGGGCAGAAGGGCCTTGAGCAGCAGGTTGGGGCGAGGTGGGTATGCCAGCAACAGTGTACAAGGTAAGGCAGGACAAGGCCTAATCAGAGAGAAAGGGTAGGACCAACCCTGCATGGGGCATTCTTACCTAACAAGGCTAAGCAAGGTGATGCTGGATTAGGATGGGCCTAAGCCAGTCCAGGGCAGGACAACAGTGAACTGATGCCTGCAGGAA
Source organism: Neoceratodus forsteri (assembly GCA_016271365.2). Lineage (NCBI taxonomy): Eukaryota > Metazoa > Chordata > Ceratodontiformes > Ceratodontidae > Neoceratodus > Neoceratodus forsteri. The sequence continues at coordinate 1,047,090,360 of CM028133.1, read as the reverse complement.
GGTGTGGCGGAGAGGACAGCAAGGGCTGGAGGCAAGGCCATGGCCTGACACTGGGAAGCACCCAATGGCTCAAGCCAGGGCTGACTGCAGAGGAGAAGAGATGGGGTTTTCTTGGGAAACCTGCTAGAAGAGGGTTAGGGACGCATAAGTGGCATGAACAAGGGTAAGAGACTCACATGGTGCAGGGGATGAGTCAGGACCATACAAGTTAAGTTGGGGAGTTGATACCAGGTGGGAACGCATATTTGCAATGTGGCTGAAGCAGGGGAACAGAGGTGAATTTGGTGTTGGTGCCCACCTGAAGGGCGGCAGACAAGAGACAGCATTCAGGCCTGGGAGGGGTGCCTCAGGCAGGCTGGAAGTTAGGGGAATAGGATACTTTTGTCGGAGGAATTTACAGTCAGTGGGGCCTGGCTGTGACTGCATTATTGTCCACCTTGGGGGGCAATGACCTGGGGGAGTTCCGAGGGGTCCCTTTTGAGGGATATGGTATGGGACCTGGAGAAGGAAAAGCACTGGTAGCTGCAGGGAGTGATTGGCTGGGTGAGATCACCCAAAGTGGGATGGCAGGAGCAAAGGGGTGAAAGTGAGAGAAGTGGTGAGGAAGCACAAAAAATTGGGAGGTAGTTGCAGGGGACCATCCTTTTAAACCTTCGGGACCTGGAGGAGGAGGTGAAAAGGAAAGATCCTGAGACCCTAGCCCGCAGGAGAGCCCCATCTTCCATCGAAGCTGGAGATGGGTCAGTGGAAAAAGGGTGGGACTGGGGAGGGGGCAGGAAGGGAAGGTGGGGTGGGTAGACACCACGGGCTGGGGTCAAAGGAACCCAACCATGGGAGTAAAGGGGAGGGAGATAGAGCTAGGTGGCAGATGCTGTGTCCCACTCTAGCGGGGAAGAAGTCCAGGTAAGGATGGTACCCGGTTATGGTGGAGAGAGGGAGGCAGATCACAGTGTCCGGATCCCAAAGATCAAGCCAGATCACTGTGTCCAGACCTCGAAGAGCAATACCAAAGGAGAAGGACCAGGAGGGGAAGAGGAACAGGATTGAAGATGTGTGTGTGGACTGTTATGTCCATAATGAAGATAAATAAGTGATATGTCTGATTAAATGCTGAGTATTGTGATTACAAAATTATTGGAATGTAATGTTATAAAGTGTACCTTTAAAATAAATAATGCCAGCGAGCATCCAAAGGTCAGTAGTTGTGGAAGTGAATTATTTCTGGAGGGGATCAGGGACAATATGCACTTAACCATGTTTTAGTGCTGTAACCTCTAGCTTGAAAATCTTGTTTCATTTGAATTGCTTCTTTTCAAAGTTTTCAATACAAGTTCAGGTACGTTTTGAAAGATAAATATTGTCCATTTGGAATGATTTGGATTATAGTGTGGGCTGAAAACATCTTGCAATGAATAATGTATTCTAATGTGTAGGTTTATAAGGTGTTTCTAAACAAACTTCTGGATCCTCTGTACCTTGCTCCTTGATGTTTTAGGTAAAAGTAAAGGACTCTGTGCGCTAACATGCACCAGGTGCACACAAGAAGCATGTACCTGACATGCACAACTCCATGCCCATGGACAGGCATGTACTGGTCAGCATTCATTTTCACTGACTGCTTGTCAGCTGGCCTGCCCCCAGAATGCAGCTGCATAGGGCAGATTGGGAAACAGGCGGGCATCCAATCAGATGCCCTTCCTAGATTATGCAGTGAATCCCTGCTGCACATGACCAGGGAATCCTGGGATGGTGTGGTACAATTTCTCTTTTTAAACTACAGGTTAGTGCCTGACAGCTGCTCCAGGTCTACCCTGTCATCCCAGTCAGCTAGGGCACCAGGATGGAGGATGTTGGCATCCTGCCACAGCTGGTGGCCATCCTTCCATATTTTGCACCCTCCATGCCAGGCTCCACACCACTTCACAGACTAAAATCTAGAAGACTAAATTTGCACTAAGTAGTAGTAGTAGAAAATGTTGTTTTTTTTTGCACTTTCTTTTTATTCCACCTTACTACCCACTCACCCCACTCCTTCAGACTTGATCACCCTGGGATTCTACCACAGAGTCTGCCCCTAGAGTGTTGGCCTTCCTTCCTCTTACCTTCCTCCTTCTGAAGCACCTGCACACATTGGGGTCTGCCCGTGGTAGTTAGTCCGGGATTAGGTCAGTCATCATCTTGGGGTAGAGCAGGGTTTTTCCGCATTTTCTCCCTCTTAGGTCCCGCTACTCCTGCAGACGTTGGCATGCAGGACTGAAGTCCAGGCAGATGATGTGCTGACGCACATCATTGCCAAGTGCCCACAATGTCCTCCCCTCCCTGGTTCCGAAGAACCACATGTGCCCCGATACCTGTGCTTCCACAAGCACCGGTGCAACGGGTGCTCTAGGCACCCCAGGAACCCACCCCTGGAGGAGGGGGGCATCCGTTGGGATGCTTGATCCTCCTTCGCCCCTCCAACCCCTGATGGCCCGAGTCCATTCCCAAACCTGGGTCGCCAGCATGGCACGAGGTGTGGTGCCCAGCAGCTCAACCCTCAGCACCACCGGGGCTGAGTGAAAATGTCATTTTTATACAGGCATATTTGGTACATTTACAAAATTAGTGCTAAAAATCCCTGTTTACAAGGTGGTCCTGATTCAGGTTTCAGGTAAATGTTCACAAATAATATAGACAATTGAATACAAAGTTACAGGCAAAACATGTTTAAAAAATAAAAGTTTTACAAAATATGTAATAAAAACATATGAAGGCTCATTTTACACAAGTGCAGCCTAGTAAGTTTGTAGTATGGATGACCCAATCCTGACTACCATGTCCCATATTTTGAATGGCACAATGGTGTGGTTGTGCAATGAGGAATCTGTTGCACCCCTAATTTTTTGCCACCATACATTGTGACTGTGTATGGGGCCACAGTTCTGTTAGATACAGACAACAGAGAAATACCATTCTGCTTTTATTTTCCATAGAAACTTTTCTTCCTTGGTGGCCGGGGCAGCAAATCAGCTCTGAACCCATCAACCCAAACTGGTGACTACCTCTCAGGGACTTTTTTTTTTTACCAATTATTTTACCAGGTGAGACACACTAAGCTGAAAGCTTGTTTGCACGTGCAACCTGGGAGTACGAGGAAGTTAAGTGACTTGCTCAGGGTCACACAGTATGCAAGTTGGGGCTGTGGGATTCAAACCCAGGTCTCCAGATTTGCAGCTCAGAGCCTTAAACCACTGCACCATACTGCCTCCTAAGACCTATCTGGTCTTAAGTTCCCCATTGATTCCCCTTATGGTTGGGCTAGAGAGGAGGTCTAGCTCACCTCAGTTACTCAGATCCAGATGACTCTGACAGTCCTGGGCGGTCACGCAGGTCTGGGGATGGTGGACAGAGATTTTCAATTTTTTCTTGTCCTATCCCCTGCTGATGTTTTGGATATCACTAATATGCAACAATCCCTGGTAAACTCATATTGACTGTAGTGAGCACTCTCTTCCCTGGGGTCCAACATCTCTCAGCCTTAACAATGAAAATGATGCCTAGACATGGGTGTTCAGCCAGAGGGTTTCAATATGCAAAGTCACCTTATCAAATGCATAAACCTCTAAACAAGATGGAGAATCGTGTGTGCCCTAGTGGGTTCCCCTTGGATCAAGAAAGAGAAGTGGCAGGCAAATAAGAACAGGTGTGCTTAGAGGAAGAATGGTACATGTGGATTGACATAATCATTTTCATTCTGCCTCCATTCTTGAGGCCAGAGGAGTCAGTGGTTCTTAAGAAAAATTGTTTCCTGACATTAGTTGCAAAGCAGCACTTAAGGCTCTGATATTGTTCCATTTCAAAAGACTGTGGCAGGGTGGTCCCAACAATGGCGAGTTCAGAGGTACAAAATTACAGAAAAAGTTCTGCAGGCATAGAGGGCCTGATTCATGAAGCCCCCCTGAATGGCACAAGGGGCTTGCACCACAAGAAATGGTGCAATGTGCAGCTTGTGCCAAAAGATGCACTAGGAGCAATTCACAAAAGCAGCTTGAATCAAACATATGGGGCTCATGCTGTCCTTGGGCACCAAATGGGCTACAGCATAGTGCTAGGGAGCTTGTGGCAGACACAGGCTGCTATATGCTGTACCCTACTGTAATTTGGGATTCTCAAAACCCTCCAAGGGCTGGTCTAAAGGTACTTAGAAGTGTGTCTCTGGGACTGTTAGAGACCATGCACTACCCTGGAACCCTCACTGGGTGGAAGGAACTTGTAGCATGGTGTCCCCAACCCAATCCATTTTAGTAAACTACTCATATTCATTGTGGTCTAGTGGACTCCTGTCTCTATCACTGATCTCCCCCATTAAGTATGATATATCTATCTCTGGTGGTCTAGTGGACACCTCCTTGTTATAGATCTCCCCATTAATATTAATATATCTTTCCGTAGTGGTCTTGTGGACTCCTCACCCCTCCACTCAGGCAGGTAGTGCCCCACCACTCTGCTCACCCATCCCATGCCCAAGCTATAGACTGGCACAGTCCTCCATTCTCCAACATGGCTGTCTGCAGACTGAGCTGTCAATGAGTTTGTACTGTTACAGTATGCACTCTTTGATTGACAGCTCACTGTCAATCAATGAGCGCATATTGTATACAGTGCATGCTCATTGATGGCTCAGTGGGTGGATGGCCATGGTGGATAACAGAGGGATGTGTTGGTAGATCGCCCAGAGATGGGACAGCAGGGGAGAAGGGTGGTGGAGCATTGCCTGCCAGGGTGGGGTACCCATTAGACCACCAGGGCAAAATATATAAATATTTATGGGGAGATTGGGATAGAGAGGGGTCCACTAGATCACCAGAGAATGATATCTAATACTTTATGGGGAGATCTGGATAGGGAAGGATACACTAGAATCACTAAGGACAGACATTGGAATATTTAATGGGAGACATTGGGGTGGGGAGGGGCCCACAAGACATAGTCACTGTCCTTGGGAGGAGTTGCTGCCTGACCAAAGATACAGCAAATGTATCTGCCTGACCACCTGGAAGCTTGCAGCAGACCTCCAGATGTGCTGTCTGTTTGTCTCATCACTACTGCTTCTGCAAGCTACAGGTCCTTGCTACTGGGATCCTACTTGATAGAGAATCAGGTGCAGGGTCCCTGGAACACTGGCAATCCATGAAAGCTGCCTTTGGTGCAGCTTGCACTAACTTTTGTGAATTGGGCTTATAGTATTAAAATGTCCCAGTTGCCCCCTACCTAGTGGCCTTGTAATGCTCCTTAACAGAGCCTTTACCAATACCCTTGATCATGTGGGGGATGTCTGATGACCAGCAATGGGGGTGACACTGCAAGGGTTCAGCCACATCAAAAGAAATGGTAAAGAGAAGTGCAAAGTAGGGTCATCCATCAGTGCTGACACAAGATATCGGGGAACAGGACTGATGTAGGCAGCCAATGAGGAAAAATAATGAATTAAAACAAATTAGAGATGCCCCATTTCGTGAAATGTAGTACTCTGCAATAATGGGGCTACACTGAAATATACAAATATTTCCTTAAAGTTTTGTGATCATGTGATCCCTAGACCAAAGTTTAAAGTGCCAAGAGAATCTATAATAATGTCCCTTTCATGCAGTTGTGCAAAGTAAGTATAAAGAACCTAGTGTCATCAGTTTAGAGACCACTAATGATTTTCAGTTGTTGATCAGATTCTTCCCACCAGGGTTTGGAGCAGTTATTGAATATTGTGCCCCAAATATCTCATCCCCAAGTTGTAATGCCACCAGATGAATATGTTCCACTTGAGCTACATGCAGCACGCACCACTCTCTCCTTCATAACTCAGAACACTTCATATCTAGCATTTGTTCATAGTGTGTCCAACTAGTATAGACAATTGATTTGGGTTCTTTCTTATGGAACAAATGACCAAGGCAAAGTCAACAAACCTAACATGTTATTATGAATTTAGTCCTTTGCTGAAGGCATTCCTGGTGTTCCTGCCTGAGGAATACTTTGCAACATGCTTATTTGTTAATTGTATACCTTAACTCCCATTCCTTGGAGGTATCACCACACCTTTATTGCTGTATACATATAAAGAACCTATGGTAAGTAACTGTACAGCACAGCACAGCACAGCACAGCACTGGCAGAGGAGATTCCTTCCAGCAAACCAATCCATTCAGATCTACTTTTCTACAACACTCAAAGATGGATCTCAGACTGCTGGTACTTCTTGTAGGGCTGCTCAGTGTCTCATTGGCCATGCCTTTACAGGTAGGAGTAGCCACTTTGTAGAGTCACATCAACCATCGAGATTCAATTAACAAATGCTGTATAGTATGTCGGGGCAACTTCTACATCCCTTTTCTATTAGGGCACTTATACTGTATGGGAAGGCATTGCTCCAGAGTCAACTGGACAGATGTCATACGCCAGCCCATGACATGCATTTTCTCTAAATAGAATGCATGTGTATTTTAGACAAACCTGATCTCTTTTATTTTCTTTTAATTCATTGATATCTTCAATTTTGATCTGAAGTAAGATTAATATTCTCCAAAATTTGCATTAAAAGATTGTTTGGCATGGCATTTAAGAAAGGACTTAATTAAAACCTGATTAGAAACATAGCATGTGTTAGCAGAGATGAACCCAGAGGTGTGTCCAGTCTGCTCATTAATGCCTTTCAAAGTTTAGTCTAACACATTCTTTGATAAACGTTGTTTATGTATAACAGCCCAACTTAGGAGTTTGTAGCTCCTCCATTATACCACAATTTATGATTAAAGCTGCTGTCATTCAAATTACCTATCAAGATGTTTGTGGATCAGAGATTTTCATTGCACTGTACTGCTATTGGAAAGCCATCCCTCTGTGGTGCAAATCTGCTGCTGTGTATCATGATTCCTTGTGGCAGCATAATGCAGTGGGCACAAAGCACTCAAATATTCATCACCATTAAATGAGCCCAAGGCATGTGCCCTTTGTTTTTGGTAGGGCACGGGGTCCACATCATTTTGCAGCTGGGATGAACTGAAAAATAGGGAGGTCAAGTGACTTGACCAGGTGTCCCAGTAAGCCAGTGTCAGTGGTGGAATTCAAACCTAGAGACCCCTGGTACACAGTTCAGTGCCTCATACCAGAAGACCACAATGTTTTGAATAATACCATGGTAAATATAGACTCTGTATGGCAAACTAATGTCCAGTCCCAGACTTTTCTTTATATGTATTATGAATACTCAGAATGTAACAAACAAAGGGAAATAACATAAACTGTGTTTCAATTGCAGGATCCAAAGGAAGACAAGAGAGATAAAAGTAAGTGTATTTCCAATAGAGTATAAATACAGTTGTTATACAGTATTCATACTATCAATTTCAGTACAGAAACAAGCATTTGTCAATGCCAAATGTTGTCGCGCTGGCATTGGCAGTGGGAGTGGCGTGGCTAGAGGCAGCATAGTGCTGTGATTTTGTGAATGTATGTCAAAAAGTGATTTTGCACAGTGAGCACACCATTGTGCACCACAGCTGCTGAAACACATTTTTGGCAGGCTATGAAAATGGCAGCTGGATTGTTGATAGAGATGTGCAAAATGCAGTGGTGAAAATGTGGCATGAAAATATTGCAGATTGATGAAGTTACAAGGTGCGTGGAAACTCGCAATGCACACTTGCAACACAGTCATTGTATGGAGTTGCAGCATGAAATGTTCATCATAGGCATTTTAGGACCTCTGCTCAAGAATAGTGTCACCGTCATTTCTCAAACTGTCCAAAAACTGATTTTGCACAGCGGCCATGCAATTCTGTGCCAGACCTGCAAAAACACAATTCAGGCAGCTGGAGTGTCCATAAGGAGGTATGGAAAAATGCCAATGATGAACAGCTGGAGTGAAAGTATACAAATTCAGAAAGTCATGAGCATCCATGCAAACTGTGCAATGCACGCTCATAAAACACTCATTTTATTGACTTCCGTTCCCAAATTTTCAACATAGGCATTTAGGGCATCTGTTAAGGAACAGTGTCACTGTCATTTTCATCATGTGTGTCAAACACAGACTTTCCACAGCGACCACGCTATTCTGCACCGGAACTGTGAAAACAGATTTTGGTCAGGATGTAAAAAATGGCAGCTGTACTGTTCATTAGGAGGTGCAGAACAATGGCACTGTAGAAAATCTGGAGTGAGAATATTATAAGTTTGCGGAAACGCGATAAAGAGCGTAAACTGCACAATGCACGCCAGTAACATAGTCATTTTATGAGCATTGTCATCAATTTCAACACAGGCATTTTAGGACCTTCTGCTCATGAACAGTATCACTGTCATTTTTGTAATGTGTCCCAAACATTGATTTCGCACAGCGACCGCGCTATTCTGCACCGGAAGTGCGAAAACACATTTCGGCAAGGATGTGAAAAATGACAGCTGTACAGTTCACAAGAAGGTGTGGTAAAATGCCAATATTGAGAATGTGGTGTGAAAAATATTGCAAATGCGCTAACTTATGAGCGTGCATTGCACAGTTGCTACACATGCTCATAAAACAGTCGTTTTATGGAGTATTGTCATCAAATCTTCAACAGAGGCATTTTAGGACCTCTGCTCATGAACAGTGTCACTGTCATTTTCATAATGTCTCCTGAACACTGATTTTGCACAGTGACCATGCTATTCTGTGCCAGAAGGCGAAAACACGTTTCAGGAAGGATGTGAAAAATGACAGCTGTACGGTTCACAAGAAGGTGTGGTAAAATGCCAATGTTGAGAATCTGGCATGAAAATAGTGTGAACACGCTAACTTACAAGCGGTGTTGCTTAGTTACGTTAAGGGCCAGAACAGTCATTTTTTGGACTTTTCCCACCAAACTTGCAACATAGGCTTATTTAGAGCCCCTCTCATGAACAGTGGTACTGTCATTTCATTACTCAGTCCCAAAAGGTGATTCAGCACAGTGACTGCAAAATTACCTTTCAGGACCGAATTACACCATGACAGTGCAAGAATTCATGAGACAAGGTCCCAAATACCCCATGTTGAAAATTTGGAGCCAAAATTCCCAAAAATGCCTGAGATATGCATTAAAGTTGAAAAAAACCTATTCATTCCTTTATACAGCTTACCAGCATTTCCTCAGTTCACAGTCGGCTTTGAAGAGTGCAGACGTGTTCCCGGTCCACAGAAGATCGTCGTGCCAGACTCCGGAGGTGAAGTATGGAGTAGGGGTGGGGGAGGCAGGGTGCGAGTGGGTGGGTGCAGGTGGGGAGGGGGCATCACGACTACGAGGGACCGCTTCTTTACAGGTAAAAACAGAAAAAACATTGCGGGACAGTTTTCCTTTGCAGGGCATTTGGCATGCTGGGGTGGGCTTCCAGCCTGCCACCTAACTGTTTTGGGAAAGTCAGTAGCCACGGGGACTGGGCGCCTCGTCAAAGCTCACAACATGGGGAGGAGGAAGTGACAACGGGAGGGCCTCGTCGACACAAAGACAGCGGGGGTTAACCGACAGGGAGATTGGGCACCCTGAAGATGGCAGATGTTGGCGGATGCCCGCTCCAACCATGCACATAATGGCAGCGAGCACGGCAAGAAAGGACTGTTGCATCTGGACGAGCTTTGCTCGGATTGCGTGGACCTTTCTTAGATGTGCTCACCCCACTATGTATGCATGCATGGTGTGGCGCCGCATGCAGGCTGATTGGGCAATGTGGGACGCACCTACTGGTGTGTGCCCTGCATTTGCTGAACAGCGACTGCGACTCCAAACTTACTGAGTTGCAAGATGTTGGCTGTGCACATGCGCCCAACATAAAAAATAGGGATGGGAGGACTGTCTTTTCTGAAGTGAGGCCCTCCCTAATGTGAAACTGTATCAAAGACCAGAGAAGCTGGAACCCTAGAGAATAGGGTATGAGTTCTGGAGTCCTTTATTCTTGGTAAAGGAAATACAGTTATTTAGGAATGGAACAATTAAGCTATGAGGAATGTTTATAGAGACTAGGTTGGGTTTCTGGAAACAAATAAGCCTAAGAGGAGATACAGTATCATTTCAGCTTTTGAAATTGTTACCAGCTTTTTAAAGGGGTAGAGTTAGGTGTAATGTGAGGACACATTTTTCACCCAGTGAGTAAACATGCGGAACAAGATCTTTTTGGAATCAGTACAAACTTGAATATAACGGAGTCTTCTAAACACATGTTGATTCAGTCCTTGATGGAGAATATAATTAATGGGGTGCAGCATTTAATTCAGTTGGGAAAGGAAGACTCCTAGAAGTATCCCTATTTCAGTTGGGAAAGGAAGATTCCTGGAAGTTTTCATTGATACATGATATTGATGATATTGCATGCTGCATGTGTCTTCTGGAAACAAAGGAGATACAGAATTGCTCTTTTCTTTTTAAATGTTACTACTTTGCTATTCAATAAAATATAGGGGCCCAGATATTCAAACTGCCCCAGGCTGTGGCACAAGCTTAGGCGCAGCACAACTTGGCTGTGCAGGGGTGTGGACTGGGCGATATTCAATGGAGCTGTGCCATGGCACAGCATCATTGAATATTGCACAGTGGCCACCACAGTGTGCATGGTGCAGTGGCACTGCACCAGCGCAAGATGGTCAGAGTGAGCAGTGGGATGAGCTGCGCCAAGTTCCATTGCACTATGCACAGCAACCGCGATATTCAAAACTTGACATGCAAATGGTCCATAATGTATGCAAGGTGCAAATAGGGCCATTAGCATGTCATTATGGCCTGATGCATGCAGGCGCACTGATCCTCGACGACTTGTACCTGGTGCCCTGCCAGGCAGCAGCCATCAGGGATCGATGCCCCCTGCAGCTGACAATGTGCTCCACAGCCCGATCACGGGCTGAAGTAAAGTATAGTACACTCCAATATCCCTGGTGGTCCAGTGGACCCCTATCAGCCCGATCGCGGGCATTAGTACTAAATAAATAAAAATACCTCCAAACTCCCTGGTGGTCCAGTGGACCGCTGTGTGTCCGATTGTGGGCATTAGTAATAAATAAGTAAAAATAGCCCAAAACTCTCTGGTGGTCCAGTGGACCGCTGTCTGCCCAATCATGGGCATTTGTAATAGAAAATAAAAATATGTCCAGTATCCCTGGTGGTCTAGTGGTACCCCCCATACCCACCCGCCCATTGAGCCCCACCGTCTCACTTCCCCCAGTCAGCCGTGGGTGGCAGCACTCAGCCGCCTGCCTCCGCGCTTCCGCGACTGACACTACCGCAGTAGGGCTGTATGCTCGTTGATCCACAGCGTGAGCTAATGGGCATGCAGCCCATACCGATATTAACTTTCCAGATATGTGAATGGGATCCATTCACATATCTGAATGTGGTACGGGTATAATGTATGCCCATTGGCTCACGCTAGGACCAATGGGCTTACAGCCCCACTGACAGTGTCAGTCGGTTGGCGGCAGGGCGGCAGTTGGCTGGGGTGCTGCCGCCCGCCGGCTGACTGGGGGGGGCAGGCCAGTGGAGATCAGTGGGCAGGTGGGGAGGGGGGGTACCACAAAATCACCAGGGATATTGGACATATTTTTATTTTTTATTACAAATGCCCACTATCAGGCAAACAGTGGTCCACTGTACCACCAGGGAGTTTGGGGCAATTTTTATTTATTTAGAACTAATGCCTGCAATTGGCACATATGGTCCACTGGACCACCAGGGATATTTGATAGAATTCTGCATTTTTTTACAAATGCCTGTGATTGGGTATGGGGGAGGGCCCCACCAGATGCAGCCGGAGTTGGTGGCCACCCACGGTGGCAGCTGCCATTTTGTGACCTGCAATGTGGCAGCTCATCTGTGGGTGGCCATCTGTTGTTCCTTTTTGGGGATCAACTTTGTGCTGGCACAGGTAGGGGTTGGCATGCATGGCTCTGCACATCCCGGCTGAATATTGTGCTGTGCAGGGTATACATAGGCACGCCCCCTACCTGCACCTGCATACATTACTGGTGCACTCTGGTGCATCAGGATTTAATGGAGCGACTTTTCCTTTTGAATATAGCACCAGAGTGTAACAGTGGGTTGGCAAGATGGCGTAATACTGTTGCGCCATGCACAACCCTTTGAATATCTGGGCCAGTATCTTTATATTCAAATGTAGAAACTTAAAACATGCCAGCACCTTGCATTTATTGCACATGTACTGTAATTACACCCACAGTGTCACTACATGTGCTATTACCATATTAAACCACTGCTTCAATAGCACCTGGAAATAAGCTCCAGTTTAATGTTCCAATCCTGGTCAAGAGCCCCTGCAACCCCCTCCCATAATTTATAATAATCAACTCTTGGTCAGAGCTGGTTCAGGGAAGGTGTGCAGGACCCCGGGAAGCCATGCCAGGGTCCCAAGCAGACTTTACAGTGATCTGTTGATGTTGTCATTGTCAACAACATCGCTAAAAAGGTGTTGCTGAAGTTTCGGCATATGCTGGTGACCAAATGTTAGATAGATAGATAGATAGATAGATAGATACATAGTAGCTGAATCAGTCAATACATTTTCTAGCTAGTCTGTCTTTCTGTCTTTATTCTGAATTAACCCTAGAGTCCAATTGCCCTAGCAATCTTTGTTTCTGCATTATAATTTTGCCTGCCCACTGTACCTCCACTAGACCCCGTGTACTGAAACTAGAGATGCTTGAATTTTTTCTTCCACCCGAAGTCATCTGAGAATCTGCCCTTCCCATCAAGGTCCCACAATTTGGAGGCAAGCTACTCTGTTTTATTTTATTTTGGAGAACCAATGAACAGTGCTTATTTCATCAGCATCCATTACTTAACTTAAATGTTACAGTACAAGTGATTAATAAACCATTTTAAAATAGCCAACAGTTTACAACAGTGATATAAATCATTAAATAGCACGCTTATATACAATTCATACACTATTGTAATTAAAGGTAGGAAGTGTTTACAAGATGGGATTAATGGACTTTAGATATAGTTCCTCCTATGATAGGTAGGGGCATATCAGAAATCAAAGGAAGCCCGGCACATGGCAGCAGAAACAAGATGAAGCAAACATGGGTTTGGCATGATCATAATATTTGTAATAAATATTAAGGCAGAACCCTTATAGTATAGCAGCAGACTTGCCACTAAAGATGGAAACTCTTTCAGAGCCATGCTGAGATAGTTTGTGGGTGAATAGAGATGGGAATCTGATTTGAGAACAACAGGTTTACAATGATGATTACTGTATTATATTTAAAGAGACTTGTGTTCGTCTAATATGTTTGATGATGTTTTCTTTCAGTGGTGAATCTAATGACAGTGGAAGGTGACCAGGAAGATGTTTTCACTGTGATACTAAAAGCCAATAAAGGTACAAATGTTATAAATTAAAAAAAAGGATAAAAACAATCAAGACATCTAATTGGTCTGAAATGATTACATAACCATTTGATATTCTAGTACAGAGGCACTATTCCACACTTTATGTTCTGAACTTCATTTCTCCTTATGAAATCTAAAAAAAAAAACAGGATACCCATTTTAAAATCCCAGTTAGGCACTTCAAAGTGTGCATGATTGGTTGACAATAACACTTATGGGGTGCATCATGAACTCTGGCTTTGCCTCATGTCTCATTTCCTGGGACATGACTCTTTTGACAACACTGCACACCATCTTATATGCCATTGTCTACTTAATGAGCTTTTGCATTTACTATGTGTTTTGGCACTACCAACTAAGCGATAATGTCAATGTTTCTTGTGATAACTTCTTCTTCCTTCACTCAGCCTTCTAACCCTGTGCTGATGCCTTTGTAGAAATCAGACCACTGACATTTAGGTGAAGGTAGATATGGAACTCACATGCTTTGTGCCATTATCCATTTATTAATTTGACTAATTCCCAAAGAATATTTTAAAAGGATCCAGAGAAAAGTGATTTATTGATGAAGTGGCTACAATAATTAACATTTAAAAATTTTATTACAAAATCTGGGCACTTAATTGTAATCCATAAACAATATACTTGTCATAACATTTAATGAACACATGGGGAAAACATGCAACACTCAATTAAATTTTACAGAGATTTACTTCATGTTTTCATATTGTTCAAAAGAAAAATCTCTGTTTTCTTAAACTAGTGACAAAACCACTGCAGTGCCTACCTTGCTCTGCTGCCCATAGCATGAGTAGCCCACTAGCTTTCAGGATATCGGCTCATATTATTTGGAAAATGCTGTGTTTAAATGCCTAATGTGTGAAATAAATAATGATTTACAACACAGGGTATTTTTTCCTCCAAATAAATTATGGTTTCGAATATTCTGATATTGAGGTCAATTATGGTTTATATGAAACAGCATCTGTGCTTTGATGGGGAATGCAAGCCTATATGCTTTGTACGTTGGCAGAAGACTATGGTGCACAGTGATATGCATGCCACACAATTGAGCCTTTCAATTTGAGCAACTCAATTTGACTGCTGCTAGGAATACCAACTGTTGCAAAACACTAATGAACAGTATATAGTGAGAGTAGCAGTGAGCTAGGCTAGCTGAAGGAACATATAGGGGTATGGTTTGGCAAGCCTTGCCAAATTGGCTGTTTGGTGTAGTGGTTAGAGACACTACCACTAAAACTCATGCACCTGGGTTCTGGTCCAGAGATACTGCAGGAATAATTTTGTTTTGTCTTTGTGTTGCTTTTTTCCCCTGTGTCAACATAGCCCCCCTCCCCCTGAGTTGATTATAATAGGTTTGGGAGGCACAGAGCTTGATAACTGGTTTTATTTACTTGGAGGTATTGAGCATCCGTCACAGTTTGTGGTGGTCAATGTAGTTTTGCTTGCCCTTTTGACTTTGGGTGCTAACTTGTTTGTTCTTCTTGTTTGGTGACATGTAAACATTGCCTTATCACATAAAACCAAAGAATATAAATGCTTTAACAGCTGGTTATTTGTTTGAATCTAGTTTTCTTTGTAGTGACCTAAAGTCACCATCATCTCATCTATTACATTTTTTAGATAAGTTCTGAAAACTGTCCTAGTCTTTGTAGGCAACACAAACAATGATGCTATGCTCAGTAATAAAGAGTATCCACATACATTAACAAAACTGAGTGAAATATCAAGATACACCTATGGTACTTCTTCTGTCCCCATTATAAAAAAGTCACTGCAAGCCCTGTTTTTTGTCTGTATGAAATTTTTCTGCTTCTAGATCACAAACATTTTTATTCCTTTCACATTTTCACTTTAACTAACATAGGGCTAAGCTTTCCAAGGATGATGCAGGGCTTAGAAGTTGACTGCAGATAAGGACTGCAAGGCCCATCCAGTCTACTGATTTGTTTTACCTTATGGGTGTGCCATAGGCCTGTACTCTGTCGATGGCCTATATATTCATACTCATTTTTATTGCTCCTTTATGTCCATCCCATACTTGTTTGTAGCCCTGCACTGTATTTGTGTCCACCACTTCTTGAGGTAGGCTGTTCCATGCATCCACCACCCTTTCTGTGAAAAAGAACTTCCTCACATTCCCCCTTAAATGGTCTCCCTCTAATCTCATGCTGTGTCCTCTTGTCCTGCTATTTTTCTTATATTGAAACATGTTAGACTATTTCACTTTAATGCCCTTAAAATGTTTGAATTTTTTGATGACATCACCTATCTCCCTCCTTTGCTCTAGGGTATACATACTGAGCTCCATTAATCTGTCCTCATATGTTTTCTGATGCAGTCTCTGCACCATTTTGGTTGCCCTCTCTGGACTGCCTCCATTTTGTTAATCTCCTTGTGCAGGTGCAGCCTCCAGTACTGCATGTGTACTCAGATGGGTCTAACCAGTGTCTTGTAAAGAGGGATTATCACCTCCCTCTTACAACTTGTGATACCCCTACTAATACACCCCAACATCCCTCTAGCCATACCTACTGCTTTAGCGGTCTGCTTGGATGATTTCAAGTCATCTGTGATGATGATGCCCAAGTCCCTTTCTTCCCTTGAGATTGCCAGAAACTCCCTTCCCAACCTATAGGTGACTTCAGGGTTTTTCTTCCCTATGTGTATGATCTTGCACTTCTTTGTGTTAAACCCCAGTTGCCACTCTACCCACTGTTTTGCCAGTTTATCCAGATCTCTTCTCATTCTGCCCACCCCATTTCGATCATCTACTTTGTTGCAGATCTTGTGTCATCTGCAAACAGACAAACCTCACCCTCCAGTCCATCTGCAATGTCACTGATGAAGTTATTGAAGAGGACTGGCCTCAGGACTGATCCCTGATGTACCCAACTTATAACTTGCATCTCTTCTGACTGTATACCATTTACCACCACTCTCTGTTTTCTGTCCACCAACCAGTTTGCCACCCAATTGACCAACTTCTGAACCACCCCAAGCCTACCCAGCTTATTAATCAATCTTCTATATGAACTATATCAAAAGCTTTGTTGAAGTCAAGGTAGGCATCATCAACTGCTCCTCTTTGGTCCACCACTCTGGTTGCCCAGTGAAAGAAATCTATGAGATTAGTTTGACAGGAGCTTCCTGTTGTAAACCCATGCTGTCTTGGATCCCATTCTCCTATGGATTCCAGGTGTTGCTCTATCCTTTCCCTAAGGAGTGCCTCTATAATCCTGCCCACTACTAAGATAATACTGACTGGTCTGTAGTTCCCTGCATCTTCCCTGTTACCACTCTTGTGGAGCAGAATCACACGAACCCTTCCCCAGTTTTCTGGGATGTCTCCTGTGCTTAGTAACTCACTAAACAGTTCCGATAATGGCTCTGCTAGTTCCAACCTTAGCTCCTTTAGTACCCTGGGATGTATGCTGTTAGGTTCCATTGCCTTGTCCACCATGAGCTTAGTGACCTCTTGTAGGACCCTTTCTGTTGTGAAGGGACTAGTGCATATCTCCCTCCCCCCTGTGTCCATGGTGCTGAGCTGTGGGCTCTGCCCTACCTTCTCCTCAGTAAATACTGAGCAGAAGTATCTATTTAAGATAGATGCTTTCCTTTAGTCTTCCTCCTCACACTCCCCCTTGTCCCCTTTGATTTTAGCAGTACCCCCTCTAGACTTTTTCCTTTCACTATGTATCCATAGGAAGTCTTGTCACCTTCTTTTATTGTTTGTGCTAGTGTCTCCTTACTTTGGGCCTTTGCCTGACTTACTGCCTTTCCTGTTTCTATTAGAGAGGTTTGGTAAGCCTCCTATATTTGTCCCTCTGCATTACCTTATATTTCCTGAAGGCCAGACTTCAAGTGGTTTCCTCCATCTTTGCTCTTGCTTTTCTCTCTAATACAATGGGATGTTGCTTCAAGTACTGCATCCTCAATACTTGCCCACTTTGCCTGTATCCAATCACCTGTATTTCTTCTTGTCAGGGCTAGCTTAGTTCTGTTTGCCATCTTATCAAAGTCAGCTCCTCTGAAGTCCCATACTTTGCCTTGGAATGGGATGATTTAGTTCTAGTATCAAAATTGAACCATACCATGTGATGGTCACTGGCCCCCAGGTGACCATCTACTTGGAGATCTGTGATCCTTTCCCTGTTAGTCAGTACTGGATCTAGGATAGCCCTGTCTGTTGTGGGTTGTTCTACCAGTTGTTTGAGGCCCTCCCCCTGCAGGGAATCCACCATGTGTCTAGTTCTGGCAGATTTTCCTGCTGGTATTGACTAATCTATATCTGGCATGTTGAAGTCTCCCATTATCAGAACCTCCCTTTTAGCTGTCATGTTTTGTACATCTTCTAACAGTAATGTGTCTATGTCCTCTCCCTGGTCTGGAGGCCTGTAGACAACCCCAGCTCAAATGGCTGTACCAGTTCCTGTTTCCAGGGTGGCCCACAGTTCTTCAAGCAGTGTGTTGTGTGGCACATGGACAGCTGGTTCTGATTTCAATATGATATTTTTCTGCAATATAAAATATGTAAGGGAGTGTCTGTCAGGAGAAATGATGACTTGCTGAAATTGACACATCAAAACCTCCCAGGGATAAGTTCAAAGGACAGGAGGTAGCTTAAACTGCAGATATCTGAAATGCAATTACATTGTTAAGTTTACTTTGAAGCTCAGGAAATAAAATATCCATTCATGACGCCTTCTGGGGAATCCTTTGATTTGCACTAGGTGTCGAAGGAAGGAGAATATGCATGTGCTGGGGTGTCTCCAAGATATCCAGTGATTACATCAAAGAGACTTTGATGTCTCTGTGAAGCAGGTCCCAGAATAAATGGGGAAGTCCAATATGCATTTGTTTGGACCATCGTCCCAGGAAGCTGGAATTACATCAAAGAGCCTTTGATGTCTGTAAAGCAGATCACAGACCGGTTTTGGCAAGTCACATGAAGAGAGGAGATTCATTTAGGTCACCAATTATTTTTTAAATATCTTAGTAGGACATCCTGTGTTATAAAATATACATTTTAATACACCAAGGTGGAGTTAGTGACCTCAGAGAGAAGGTCGCTCAAGTCTGCTTTTAAATATACTGAGCAGACCTTACACAGAGACATTTTTTCTGACTAAGAGGAACAACAAAGCACTGAAAGATTAGGAAGTAAGGAGACCTTAGATAAGACCAGTCTGAGTGTATGTGTTCTAGGAATTTGCACTTTAAACCTGTTTTGTTTTTTAAGACTGTTGTGTTGGGATATTGTGTTCTGTATTTACTGTTTTCCTATATTTTATCTATTTTAAAGTAAAGATATATTTTAAAACAGAAACTGCCTGGTGTGCCTTGAAACTTCTTTTTATATAAGTGAAACTTAGATGGTTATAGTTGACACTGTGCATGAGCTTATTGTGGTACCAAACTGGGAAACAGATAAGAGTTCTCTAGGTCTTGCATAAAGTTCTAAGGGTTCATTTTGTAATACCTGGTTAGGTGCCCATAGGCAAAGATATCTGGCCCCTCAAGACAGAATTTTCTGAGCCTGACAATTGGGTACACTAACAAGAGGTTATCAGTTTGAATCCTCCAGAACCTGGGACAAAGGTGACTGAACCCACAAAACAGACAAGAGGGTTACCTTGTTCTGTTAACTGTTCAAACTTCTACAGTCAAGAGGTTGGCACTTTGGAACTAGAGGGCTGACCTGCTGAGTCAGTTTGTGAGGTGCTGAACCTGTTTTTTTTTACAGTTGCACCAAATACCTGTGCCACAGCTGCACCAGATTTTCAAGTTTCGGGTGCAGTGCTGACAATTTCTCACTTTATGGCAGCTTGCACCAAATATTTGGCATAAAGCCCTGTATAAAGGGTCTCCTGAATGCCACAAGCTAGACAAGGAAAAAGCTGGTCTCACTTGCGTCACTCAATGCCAGGATAGAAAATCACTATTGCCAGCTGGGATAACGCTGCAAACCCTGTGCGCCATATGATCAGCACACCAGGGGCATGTGGCATTCTCAGTTCTTTGAAAATACGGCCCAGCTGACACATCGAATTGTACTGGTTTTCATTCTGTTCATAACTTTTGTCTGATATTGTACAGAGCTTAGAGATGCTTTTCATATTTTGTGCTTCACACAAATGATAAATTGTTAGATTGAATGATCGAATGATATTTGAGTTAAATTTTAAATTCATCAGAATACATTTTCAATCAAATTTTTTCACTGCAGGCAGCACCCAAACTCTTATTTGACTGTTGATCACAGTTCTCATGTCACTTACACACAGAAACATAATCAACATTACTTAATGAGCAAAGCTGAACATGAACTTTAATAACAAACTTCACTAAAAAGCATACCAGAGTTTACTATGATGCTGTGTTGTAATCCTTTTAAAGTCTAATCTGAACATCGTTATTGAATTTTTTTAAAAGTCACTTGTGTAAGTTAATCTAGCAATTATGTCAAAATGTGAGCAATGTCAATTGCTTTTGTCTTACTACTGAGATTCTAACAATGAAAAAAGGCAACTACAGAAGAATTAGATCTCTAGCATCTGCTGGTGTATTAAGTGCTATGAGGAGAACGATAAGGGATTTGGTTTATAGCCACTTCCATGTTACTGTAACTGCATCCCAAACTGCATTACAATCTGTGAAATGGAGAAGAGACTGTTGCTGTTGTTGAGTTGCACAGGGAGAAGCAAACAACACAGAGATAGATTAGCAAGAGATTAAAGGAAGGTAGTTTGGCCTAGTAGCTATAATGCTGAGCCATGAACAAGTAGACCAAGATCTCAATCCCTTTACCACCTCTAAATCACCCTGTGACCCTGAACAAATCACTTACCCTCCCCTGTACATATCTTTTTCTAATCTCTGTTTCCAAGAGATACCTGTGCTCCTTGTATCTCCTTGTGCACCACACCTGGCAGCAACACCCCTGTCTACTGGTATATAAAACTCTTTGGGACATAGTTTGAATGAAAGTTGCAGTATAAAGCTAATGTCCCCTAATTTCAGTACAGAGAGTTTAAGCATGGGGGGGAGGTTAACTGATTTTCCCAAGGTCACGGAGGGGCCGATCCATGAACACGTGCCAGGTATGTGTGCTGTGCACGTTCCTAGCCAGCATAGCTACATGCCACAGACAGGCACAGGGTGTGCAGCATGCACAACTCAGTATACTCCCAGGGTGCCTGTCCATAGCCCCCCCATTGCATAACTGTGTGGGGGGGTAGGTTGTAGGATACAGGCAGGCACCCAATCTGATGCCCATCCTGGGTCCCAAAGTGGACCTTCTGCTGCACATAAGCATGAAATCCTGGGATGACGTGGGACTCTTTCAGTTGCAAACTATGGGTAAGTGTCAGAATGGCTGCCTCTGTCAACCTGGTGGGCTGGCACAGCAGGGTAGAGCATGTTCCCATACCGCCACAGCTGATGAGTGTCCTTCGAGGTGTATGTAAACATTATGGCAGGCCTCCCTCTACTATTTATCCTGCTCCCTATGCCTGGCACTCTTTCAGTGAATGGCATGGAGTGTGGGCAAACCCCCTGACAAGCTCCCAGACCAAACATTTTTACATAGCTGCAAGACTGACAGAGGGATTGTGTGCAAAAGGGACTTACACCCTTACTGTGAATGCTGCTGGGAGTCCACTAGACATCCATTGTGTGGCATTCTTTTGTAGGGTTACCTACATTAATAAGATATGTGGTGTGTAGGCAATCCTATGTTTCATGCATAAGGGCTAACATGAGAAGCCTAGGAGCCAGTGTGAGTAAGTGATAGCTTTGCATGTTTCATACCAGGGTTTCCTGGTGCACTCTAGTTCTACAGTAATAACTCTGAATTTTGTGGCTGTTTCAGCTGCTGGTATTGAAAAGGTTTTGCACCAAGGAGACATTGTGCTAAACACAGAACGGAGTGCAAGCCAGTGTGCAGCAGATGGGTCATGTGCCTGGCCAAAATCGGCCGATGGACTGGTTCGCATCCCATATGTCACCCCTACTAATTTCTGTAAGTTTGTGTATTTGTTTCATTCAGGCAGTCCTTGTGTTCTCAGTTATTGAAGTTTTTTTTTTTTCTTTTCGTTCTCCAACTTTGTTGTAATGTTGTTCAGTACTAAGGTTGGCACAGTCATAAAGGGAATAGTCAGCACTAAAGGCTCCACACCCTAAGGGTGGGGCTGGTCTCAATTTGCAATCTGTATGCAAAACATTTTCATACTTACGGTTTACTGTAGTATAGTAGATTGTATCTGACTTATTTTGCTTACTTTCAGGCTGACATTTTCTGTAAATACAAATCCCAGAATCCCTATATATGATATTAAAGCAGGACTGTAGTAGTGGGGATTCAATAACCTGAAGAACATGGAAGAATTTATGTAAGCACTGATCTTTTGTTTCCTGGTCCCACTGTCCTACTGGGGCTAAGCAGAGTCACAGAGGACTGTACTTAGCCACCAGAGAACATCAGCATCGGCAAAGTGAACATTGGCACCATCCCCACACTTGGATCTGGGGTGCTTAGTGATGACTGTTCCTCATTAAATTAATTTCCAAATTCTGTTTTGTGGTTATCCTTATTTTTGAGAATTAAGATACATTATCTATATGTTACTAGTATTGTATCTGTATCTGTGTATCTGTGTTACTGATTAGAACTCAGCAGTTGAAATATGCTTAAATTGATTGGTTTGTGTTTTCCTCTCTTTCCCTAGCAGATAACAATAATGCCATCTTGGTGGATGCTTTGCAGGACTATACCACACTGACCTGCATTCGCTTTATAAATCGCACGACTGAAAAAGACTACTTGAACATTCTGACTGGAGAAGGGTAATTATTTAAGACAAAGCCCTTGCAGCCATTGTTTAATAAATACTGATACAGGCAGCATCCGTTTGCTTTGCAAAATCTCCATTTTTTTGTATGAAACTACTGGAACCCTGGGATCTCCCATCAGGTTACCAGGAGGCATATCAGTTGGACACATGGTCCCTGTCAGGTGATGACTGGCACCAACAGAACCATTAGTACAAGAACTGGTTGGAATTCACATGAGTTGGTAATTCCACTTCAAAATGTTTTTGGGAATTTCTTTTTAACTGCGCTGAAGGGCAAAAACTTTTCTAGGTAATCCAAGAAATATATATTGTGCAATCCGAGAATATTTTTCAATGGTTTGTGGAAAATGAAATATGTGGTTTACCGAAACTGCGGAATATCATTACACAGTTAACATTCCACTTTCAGAATTCGACTTCTGACAGAATTAACATACTAACATACTAACATACTATTTGCCAGCAGATTAGGCCTTATGGTCTATCAAGTCTGCTCGAACCTAGATCCTTAGTTGGGTGCCGAGACCCTCCCATCCCTTGTGCTCCAGAAACCCCTATCATCCATCCCCACCCCGGGACAGGCCATCATCTGATACATCCACTTTCTGTGTCTGTCCCACCCTCTCTTAAAGCTTCCACTGTGGATCTCTGAACCAGCTCACCAGGCAGAGCATTCCAAGGGTCCACCACCCTCTCAGTGAAAAACCTCCTCCTTTTTCCCCTCACCCTTCCACCTTCCAACTTCAAACCATGCCCTCTGGTGATGCCTCCTGCTTTAGTCTAAAGATCCCTCCATGTTTACCCTATTTATTCCCTTGAGGTACTTGAAGACCTCAATCATGTCCCCTGTCTCTCCTCTCCTCCAATGAAAACAGGCAGAGCTTCTCAAGTCTGTCCTCGTAAGTCAAATCCCTAGCCCTTGCATCATCTTTGTTGCCCTCCTCTGTACCCTCTCCAGGAGCTGTATGTCCCTCTTCAAGTGTGGTCTCCAGTACTGCACAGTACTCAAGGTGTGGTCTAACCAGTCCATTGTACAGCGGCAGAATCACTTCCTTGCTCCTAGAGGTGATCCCTCTGGCGTGCATCCCAACATCCTGTTTGCCTTGCTAGCTGCTCTCCTGCACTGCTCAGTGTTATTCATACATGTATCCACCATGACCCCTAGGTCTTTTCCCTGTTGAGGCTTCCAGCACCTCCTCCCAGGGTGTACCTGTGTTTAGAGTTTCTGACCAAGATGCAAACACCTTGCACTTGGTGATATTGAAATTTAATTTCCATGTGTGAGCCCAGCTCCAGGGTGTCCAGGTCCCTTGCAGGGCCAACCTCCCTCTTCTCCCTCAACTACTGCTCCCATCTTGGAGTCATCAGCGAAGAGACTCATTTCACACCCTATACCATCCCTGATGTCTGATATGTATGCATTAAACAGGATTGGACCCAGGACCGAGCCCCTGTAGCCCCACTACCAACCTTTGTAGGGTTCGAGAGCCCCCACAGACCACTACTCTCTGAGTGCGTCCAGCTATCCAGTTTTCAATCCATCTGACCATCAAGGGCCTACTCCTAACCCCATCAGTTTCTCCACCAGACCATTGTGGGGACAGAGTCAACGCCTTGCTGAAGTCCAAGAATAATGCATCCACAGGCTTACCTCTGTCCAGTTCTGATGTTACCCATTCATAGAACTCCACAAGGTTGGTTTGACATGATCTACCTGGCACAAACCCATGCTGCCGACTATCCAGACCTCCCACCTCCTCCAAGTAAACCCCCAATCGTTCCTTTAGTATACTCTCCATTAATTTTCCCACCACCGAGGTTAAACTGATGGGTCTATAGTTTCCTGGTACTTCCTTCGACCCCTTATGGATTGGTACCACATGTGCCTCTCGCCAATCCCTAGGTACCCTCCCTGTCTCAAGTGACCTGTTGAAAAGCTCCGCCAGGGGTGCAGCCAGTATGTCCGCCAATTCCATAGTACTCTCAGATGAATGCCATCCAGCCCAGGAGATTTGTCTTTCTTTAGGGCCTTGAGGGCAAACCACACCCTTTTGGTGGGGATGGCATCATCCGTCCCCTCCACCTTACTGGTCTTTTTATCCTTATCCAGATGTGACACCCCTGGGGTACCTTTCCCTCCCTTTTGCTCCATTTCTGTTGCTCCCCTGATCCCACTCCCTGCCGCTTCTATCCCCTTTGTGCCTTGCTTTGTAGATATCCCATCCCCCTCCCTAGTGAACACAGAGGCAAAGTACTCGTTAAATACCTCTGCCTGGTCCCTCGCCTCTTCCACCCACCCTCCTTCTGATCTCAATCTGCTGAGATGGCCCTTAGTTTTTCTCCGCTCCCCAATGTACCGGAAGAACCCCTTTTCCCCTCCATGTATCCCCTGTGCCAGCCGTTGCTCTTTACTGGACTTAGCTCCCCTCACCATACGGGTGACTTTTCTAGATGCAAGCTAGTACATTTTCTTATCCCTATCCCCTCTTGTTGTTTTATATTTTTTGTAAGCCGCCTTCTTTTCTCTGACTGCTACCTGTACCTCACTGGACCACCAGCATGGTTTATGTGACCTTGCTCCCTTACGCTTCAACTTAGCGTGAGATCCTGACTGCCTCATGAAGTCCCTGTTTTATGACCTCCCATCTCCTTTCCACACTTGTTGTTGAGGTAATCCCTTCAAGTGATCCTTGAGAATATTTCCCATGCCCATAAAGTCTGCCCCCTGAAGTCCACTGCCAGTGTCCTAGATCTCACCCCACTCCCCCAATGCTTATTTGAAACCAGACAGTATTGTGGTCACTCCCAGTCAGGGGTCCTGTACAACCATGTCCTTACCAGATCCCCATCTGCCAGAACCACATCCAGGACATGCCCTCCCTTGTGGGCTCCATCACATGCTGTGTTAAGAACACATCCTGGAAGCCATCCAGCAGCCTCTGCTCCTTGGCCACCTTAGAGGACATGGTTCCCCAGTTTGTACCTGGCATATTAAGGTCCCCCATCAACACCATTCCTTCCCCTTTTGGACCACACTGGGCAATGATGTTGTCCAGCAAACCATCCTCTAGAACATCACTCATCCCGTGGGGCCTATATGCTACTCCCAGCTTGACCTTATCTCCTGCTGGGGATCGTAAGGTGACCCATAAGGCCTCCACGTTTCCCTCTGCCTCTTCTACCATAGCAATTTCTATGTCATCTCTAATGAACATAGCCACTCCACCCCTCTGCCCTCCTTTCTATCCTTCCTAAGCATAGTGTACCCTCGCATATTTAGGTCCCAGTCATGGTTTTGTTGGCCACGCTTCCTGACTGCCGCCACATCCACCCCCCCGAACAGCATGGCCTGAACTCTGGCAACTTGTTTCCCAAGCATTTACTAACACTAACCCCACACCCTTATCCCTGATCCTTTTTGTCGAACCCCACCCAGATTCCTTATACTTCCATCCTCCCCTGCTCCTCCTGAAACCTCCACCTCCAGTCTGTTTCCCCTCCCCTTGGGCTTGAAGGCTACTCCTCATCTGGAGGGAGGGCTTCTGGTCAGCCCCTCCTTATCCCTTCCCCTTACAAGTTTAAACCCCACCTTTCTTGTATGTAGTCAGCCATCCCCTGTTTAAGGATCTCCTTCCCTAATGGGGCAAGATGAAACCTGTCCTTGGCATATAGTCCCTTATCCTCCCAAACTCCATTCCAGTTCCCTAACACCCCAACCCATTCTCTTCACCCCACTTCCTGAGCCATTCATTAACCTCTGTGAGCTTCATTTTTTCTCCACTGAGGCCTTTGGTACTGGCAATATCTCCAAAAGGAAATGTTGCATCCATTATCCCGACAGACTCTGGCAAGTTCTTGGAACCTTGCTTGGATTTCCATAATGCTATTTCCTCTAGATCATTAGTTCCCAAATGCACCAGGAAACTGGTTTCCTCCACAATCCCTAACCATTTCATACACCATGAACTTTGCTCTGTGCACTGTCAGCCCAGAGATACTCACTACTTTCACCTGGCTATGGCATCCATCCCCTGTCCTCCCAATGGATACCCTTAATCATCGAGTCTCCCAGTAACAGAACCTTAACACCGCCATCATCCTTATGGTTACCTCCACTATGCCCTCTCAGCCCCCCCCACTTTATTCATGATCGCAAGTTCATGGGAGTCTTCCTGCCTTATTAGAGACCCCCTTGTCACCCTCCCTTTCTGCCTCCTTGCTATTTTGCCCACTTAACTCAAACCCTCTGAATAGGTGTCCCTTTAACCTCTCTTATCTGAACCATTTATCCTGGCCCTGATGGTTTCCTTCCCGCACCCTCATCCCCCTTGTAATAGTACCCCTGTCTCCAGAGGCTCTCTGTGGGTCCCCTTTAGCTAGGGCCCATCCTTGGTACTGACCTTCCTGCTGAAGGGGCTCCTCTCCCACCTCCTTGTCTCCCAGTTCCTCCAATCATGCTCTCCTCCCTCATGTCTGGAATATGTTGCATCTCCCCATTTGCTTAACATATATGTTTCCCTTCTCCCTCTGGGACTATGTCTATCCTTTCCATAGCTGTTCTGTGATGCCCTATGGGTATCTGCTCCCTCCCCGGCCTCTGTATAAGTTTCCTCATTTCCACCAACCCTTCCTCCCTCTAGGATGCTTAGTATCTCAAATTTATTGTGACACTCTATGTCAGCCTCCATCAAGTAACCCGAGTTTCCCTGACTGCATCTCTAAACTGACCCTCTTCTTCCTCTCTCTTGCACTGTTCACCTTAGGGCTCCCTTCCCACAGTCTGCTGTTTTAGGCTTCCGCACAACAGCCCCTCCTGACTCTTCCCCCTGGAAGTAATGAAAATGGAAAGTAAGAGAAATTTCCAAAAGTCCATGCAATTCTGACAGAATCAGAATAAAAAAAAACTCCACAGGTCTAATTAGTTCTAAAGTGAGATACTGAATTATCAGCATAAGCTAGATATCGCCAAGGTTGGCGATCCTGACGTTATTGACCCCAGCTTGTTGAGAATCTCAGCTACTCTAATGTCAAAACCCTTACCCACTGAATCAGTCTTTCTCTGGCTCATGAAATCAAATTAGAGTCTGCAAACAATCCTTTATAGTACCAGTTTTCTAAAGCAGGTGATAGGACTGTAATTTGTAGCACTGAGTCCATCTCTTTCTGTCAGCAATAGTAAGAATGGCTGAATGTTTAATTACTGATCAATTAATGGAATATTGTACATAGCTAACAATTCCTCCTGTCCCAAAACAAACATGTCTTTAAGAAAGCTTGAGCACTGTTGTGGCCTTATCTGAGGTGATGGGTGCTGTCCTGATTGCCTTTGTTGAGGGAGGGTATAACAGGGCAGAGTTTATTGACTTAACCAGTGCCTGTGATGTGGTTGGCCATGTATGCCTAGTAAACAAACTGGGGCATAGATCTAAATTGGTTTATAATCTATTTATCCAACATAACCCAAAGGATATGGACAGGACTGGCCTTTTCTGAAACTTTTGTGGCATGCCAGGAGCCAAGTAGGATCAGTATTAGTCCCTTTGCTATTTTCACTTTTAGATAATGACTAATGTTGCATTTTTTCTTCTTCACATTACCTTCTTTACATGGTTGACACACTCATTCCCAGTTCAAGCTCCTTAATTTTAACAATTCAATCTGAACTGCAATGCGAGTTTGACCATCTGAAAGAGTGTCTGGAAGAAAATAAGTTCTTATAATACTTAATGGATCTAATATAATGTGTTGTTTGGCACTAGTCAGAGATAAGCCTGACCTGAGTGGCTTATTCTTCTGTCCTAAACCAAGATAGAGTCTAGTGACTGTCAATGTTTTAAATACAAGGTAGATATTTAGTAGTCTTTCTGGAGAAATAGAAACATAGAATTTGACGGTAGATAAGGACCACTTGTCCCACCTAGTCTGCCCATTTCCCTACCTAACGGATAAGCTGCAGATCATAGTTAACCAACAGCCTACTTCCTCCTACCCCCCCCACTAGAATTGCCTTATGTCTGTCCCATGCATTCTTGAATTCCCCCACTGTTTTTGACTTTACAACCTCCTCAGGAAGGCTGTTCCATGTATCCACAACCCTATCTGTGAAGAAATACTTCCTCAGATTACCTCTGAGCCGTCCCTCTAGCTTCAAGTCGTGCCCCTTGTTTCTGCAAATCTCTTTTCTGAAAATTGATACCCTCTTGGACTTTGTTAATTCCCTTGGGGTATTTGAAAGTTTATATCACATCCCCCCCTCCTTTCCTCAAGGCTATACATCTTTAGTTCCTTTAGTCTTTCTTCAAATGTCTTCTGTTGCAGACCTTGCATCATTTTGGTTGCCCTCCTCTGGACAGCCTCCAACCTGTCTATGTCTTTGCGGAGATGGGGTCTCCAGAACTGTACACAGTACTCCAGATGTGGTCTTACCAACTGTCTGTACAGAGGGCCAACAACGTCCTGTTTTCTACTGGTGATGCCTCTCCCTGTGCATCCCAGTATCCCCCAGCTTTCCTTACTGCCTTCTCACATTGCTTGCCCACCTTTAGGTCATCTGATATGACTACCCCCAAGTCCCTTTCCATTTTTGTTGTTGTCAGTATCTCACCCCCCATTATGTACTCTTCCCCTGAGTTTTTGTTTCCCAGGTGCATTACTTTGCACTTCTATGCATTGAATCTAAGCTGCCATACACTTAACCATTCCTCCAACCTTGCCAAGTCCCTATTCATCCTTTCCACCCCACCTTGTGTATCAACCTTGTTGCAGATCTTTATGTCATCTGCTAAGAGACATGCTTTCCCTTCCAGTCCCTCTGCAATGTCACTTATAAAGACATTAAAAAGGACCGGACCCAGTACTGAACCTCCGTACCCCACTTGTAATCCTCCTTTCTTCACTATGGACTCCTTACTATTACCTGCTGTGTCCTGTTGTCCAACCAGTGTTTTACTTTAGGCTACCACCCTGGGTCCCACTCCCAGGCTGGCTAATTTGTTTTTATCTTTTGTGGGACTGTGTCAAATGCCTTGCTAAAGTCTAGGTAGGCCATGTCCACAACCCCTCCCTAGTCTACTGCTTTGGTCACCCAGTCAAAGAAATCAATTAGATTTGTCTGACATGAACTTCCGCTGTGAATCCATGCTGCCTTGGGTCCTGTGCCCCACTGGCCTCTAGGTACTCAACAATTCTTTCCTTCAGAAGTGATTCCATCATTTTCCCTACCACTGAGGTCAAACTGACAGGTCTGTAGTGTCCTGCCTCTGTCTTGCTCCCACTTTAGTGAAGGGGAATCACATCTGCCCTCCTCCAGTCCTCAGGTACCACACCATCCTCCCATGATTTATTAAAAAGGGTAGTCAGTGGTGTTACTAGTTCTTCCCTTAGTTCTTTTAGAATTCTGGGGTGAATCCCATAGGGCCCCATTGCTTTATCCACCTTCAGTTTTAAGAGTCCTTTCAGAACCCTTTCTTCTGTGAAAGGACTAATATCAACCCCCCCCTATCCAGAGTGCTTCTATTGGCTGGATTAGGTATTTTCCCCCTGCTTTTCCATTGTGAATACTGAGCAGAAGTATTCTTTCAATAACCTTGCTTTTTCACTGTCACTCTTTGCCCAACCACATTCCTCTTTATTCAGCTTCAGTATCCCTGCCTTAGTCTTTCTTTGCTCCTTAATGTACCTATAAAAGGTTTTATCCGCCTTCTTAACCAAGTTGGCTATATTTTCCTTGGTTTGGGCCTTTGCTTTTCTGACTTCCTTACCCTCTTCCTTTTGCTTTAACTGGTACAGTTCTCTGTCCTGCTCCTTCTGTGTTTTCTTATACTTCCTGAATGCTATTTTTTTCTCCCTTACCTTCCCCACCACTTCATTTGAGAACCATAATGATTTTTTTCTTTGATTTTGATTTGTTTATTTGCTTCACACAAAGGCTAGTTGCCTCTGTGATGGCAGTTTTGATGTTTCCTCATTTTTGTTCCATCCCACCTTCTTGCCTGTTTGCTAGTGCTTTTCTGAGGCACTCTCCCATTTTGACAAAATCAGCCCTCCTGAAGTCCAGTACCTTCACTTTTGTGTGGCTTGACTCTACAGCTAAGTTTATCGTGAACCAAACTGTTTGGTGGTTGCTTGTTCCCAGATGGCTACCCACTTCAAGATCAGAGATCCTCTCTCTGTCCCTATTTGAGAGTACCAGGTCTAAGATTGCTCTCTCCCGAGTGGGTTCCAAAACTAGCTGTCTGAGGCATGCCCCCTGTAGGGCATCGAGAATGGCCCTGCACTTGGATGTGGCTGCAACAAAGGTGTTCCAGTCAACATCTGGCATATTCAGGTCACCCATCGGCAAAATCTCCCCTTTCTCTGCCATCCCAATGATGCTTTCTATCATTTCCTCGTCCATTTCCTCCCCTGAGATGGGGTCTGTATATAACCCTGTGAGGATTGTGGAGCCATTTCAGTCTCCAGGGTGACCCACAGTGCCTCCTCTTCTCCCTGTTTACCCTTTAGTTCTGTTGCTTTGATCCCTTCCTTACTAGAGCTACTCCTCCTCCTCCTCTCTTCTTCGCTCCCTGTCCCTCCCTGTAGATTGTGTGACCCTGGTATGTTGACATCCCAGTCATGGTTCTCTGTGTACTATGTTTCTGTGACTGCCACAATATCCAGACATCCCTCTTCCATCAGACCACCATTTCAGGGAGCTTTTTACCTAGACCCATCCCTGTCCCTACTGCCTTTGTCTTTTTCTCCATTTACCCCAGCCCTTCTCCCTATCGATTGCTCTATTTAATTTGGAGTCATACTTTTGCTCTGTTTTCAGGTTGGGTTATCTTTATAGAAATGACAAGTCTGATTATTGAAGCAAGACCTCTAGTAGCCAGGCAAACATTATTACCTGTCCTAGACTAAACTGGATGTTTGTTTTTTGTTAACCAAACTGATACTTTCTTGTAGAGGTGTCAAAAAGTGCTTAACAATATTTGATTATTTGCCCTTAAGGTCTCCTACTGGACCCATCATTGTGTACTTTACAACAACATGGGACTCTTTCCTCCAATTTTTCAAATAAATATGTCTAGCACTGTTAGCATGCAGAAACTATTTATCTGCCACCCCCTCACATTATTTCAGAATGTTATGTTAACTTTAGTTTCATGTGCTATCAGAACTTGAAACATTCCTTTCTTTTATCTAAAGCATCCAAATCATCAGGCAGGAAAACCATCTTTCCCCTGAGCTGGTCTGTTTTTGTTAAACAGCCAATTACCTGTCACAAATCATAAACATTCTTCACAATTTTTTAAGAATATCTTGTACCATACTTTTGTGACAGCAAACACTTGCACATGCTTTGACATACCTTGAATTTTTTTTTATACATCATTTTTATCCCACCTAACTGCCCACTCGACCCCACTCCTTCAGACTTGACCAATCCTGGTGACCCTCTGACAGAATCTGCCCCAAGAGTGTCAGGCATACTTCTGTATCCCATTCCTTACCTTCCTTATGGAGTGCCTGCACATTGGGGTCTGCCTATGGCAGGTGATCTGGAGATTAGGTCAGTCGTCATCTTGGTGGGTGCCGGGTGTTTTCCACTTTACTTCCTTCTTAAGTCCCATTACCCTGAGGACATCAGCACACAGAACTGATGTCCAGGCAGACAGCATGCTGACACACATCATTGTCAAGTGCCCACAACATCCTCCCTCCCTGGTTCCAAAGAACCACCTGTGCCCCAATGCCCTCTTCCCACAGGAACGGTGCGGGTGCTCAAAGCACCCCAGAACTCACCCCTGGAGGAAGAGAGCATCCATTGGGATCCTCGATCCTCCTCCACCCCTCTGACTGGAGGCCCGAGTTCATTCCTGAACTAGGGTTGCCGGGCATGGTACGTAAGTGTGGCGCCCAGTGCCTTAACCCTCTGCACCACCGGCAGGCGTCCTTGAATTTTTTAATTATATTCTGAAGATGAATTTTCATTTTGTGCATTCATTATTTTATGTCCATCTTGGCTTAAAATTGGTTTGCCCAAGTTCACTTATTGGTGAAAAATAAATTAAAATAAATGAAATGATACATCCACCCACTTGAGAGCCTTGCGTTGGAAATCATGCCAACAAAAGTATTTCTTGTGTCCTGGACCTACAGCAGGGCATCTTCTACATTTGTATTAGCTATAAATGTGTCACAATGGTAATATTCTTCACATGTGAATAGACCAGAAATCCATCCTCACATCGCAGCTACCAACCAAAACTTTATGGTTGGCTACTCCAGGCCACGTAGAGGAGAATTTTCCATGATATCTAAATAAAATATTCATAATAAAACATTCACCAAATACTGTACAACTCGCAGTTTAATCAGTTTATATCTGCTCAAGCCTACCCTTTCCAGGAGGCCCCTGAGTGACCATGGCTCATTTCTGAACCCAGTCACCGTGTGGCTGTTGGTGTGGCATTCGGTGCCTCAAACCACCATGCTGCTAGGCTCACTCCTAGTTTGAACCTTTTAAATACAAATTCCAACATTAGGGCTCAGTTTACTCAAAATATATGTACTTCCTGGGATCATTCAAAGGCACTCAGCCTTTATTATGAAACTCACATATTTTACTACAACAATGCAACTACAGGAAATTAACACCCTTTTCTATCAGAAAAACACTTTCCATTTAATTAGCACAATAACCCATGCCAGGATATAATTTCTTAAGAATAACTGCAATTCCAGGGTATGTTGAAAGTGACTTGTCTGTTGGCCTTGTTATTTACAATTACCCTGCGGAGTGCATTAATTCGGTAGAACCAAGTCCATTACCAAACCCAAGTTGCCAGCATGGTGGCAGATGAGGCATGAATACCTCTGCCCTCCAAGCCACTGGACCAGCCCAAGTGGTATATTGTTGAGTGTTGCTGTGTATGTATTTCAATACACATACTGTACAAATCCTGTTGTACTACAATTCAAAGGTCATAAAACTTGTTTTCTATAGTCAAGGCCCTGAGTTTTTCATGATTCAGTGGTCGTGGAGACTGCCACAGAATTTAATGTAAACTGCAGGAAACCAGGGAAGTTACATGAATTGTGGAATATTATTCCACAGTTTACATGAACTACAGATTAGTCTGTGGTTTACATGAACTGCAGAAAATTTTTCAGCAGTTTACATTAACTGCAGAATATTATTTCCTCTGTTTACATGAACTGTGGAATATTATTCCATGGTTTACGTGAACTGCAGAATATTATTCCACAGTTTATCCTGAACAGTCAGTATAAACTGCAAATAAAGCAAATCTGAAGTTTACAGTGCATTGACTTTGATCAAGGAAAATTACTCGATGGATCATATAAACTGTGATTATTCCATGGATCATATAAGCCTTGGAAATAACTCCAAGGTTTATATTAAATTCTGCAGAATGTTTTTTGGAATTCTGTGGAATTTAAAAACAAAAAATCTGAAAAGCGTTTTAGGACAGCACCTGCCCATTAGTTTGTCTGGTATGGCTTTACCTTAAAAATCAAAGCAGGTAAATCCCCCCCCACCCAGCTCAGTCCCACCACCATTCTTCTCCATCCTGAGAACTTCCTTCCATCCCTTTATTAGAAGAAGAAATATTTTTATTGGGTCTCATACTGTGCAGTGATCATCATCCTTCTCATTTCACCGCCAGGCCCAAATTCCGGTTTCTTGTCCCAGAAGTGCTTTGAGCACAGTGGCACAGACCACTACTGGAATGAAGTTTCACTCATTCACCAACAACCAGTCTAATGGACTGAAGTGCTGCACACTTGAGCAGACTAGATAGACCATATGGCCTGTATCTGCTGGAAATTTCATATGTTCATATGTAACAACCTGCATTCTGTAAAAAAGTGGGCAAAGGGTGCCAGCAAGATGGCTACAAGCAATTGAACTGCTCCCAAAACCCAGATTGTACACCTCAGGTTGCAGTCATCCCTCTCGTGGTCTCACAGTAGTTTGCCATGGCACATGCCCTGCACCTCCCTTACATTTATATAAACCCCTCATACTGATGTCCCCATACCAGCACCCTAGTTGTGTAGCCCTGTCAAAGGGTTACTGTAATGACACACTGCCATTCTGGCCTATTGGTAAACTAGACGGATGAGGATCACTGTGCCGCATGGTAGCCACTAAAATATTACTCATTCAAATTTGGTGGCCCTGTGGACTCTCAGGCTGGGGGGGAGGGTAATGGGGCTGAGGTGGATGGGTGGATTTTACTTTCTAATACTAAGAACTCAGGAGTTAATTGACAACCTACTCTGGTTTGTAGGTCCCAGACCAAAACTAATATTTTTCCACTACCTGGGAGCTGGGGGGGGGGGGTTTAGTTGCTGACTGCCACCAAAGGCTCCAGTCGCCAGTGCAGAATTTCTGCAGAAACAGGAAACTAATGCCATGGACATTCTATGGCAACAGGAGGACTTGCCACAAAATTCTGACCCAAATTGCCACAGAAATATTGGGCCTTGATATAGTAGTGTAGCTACATCGTGATTATACTACAACCTTTTTTTTCTACCCCATCACCTTGGTGTTCATCACCCACCAGCCTCTCAGATTTTTAAATTCTTCTGTAGGCCCACCGTTCAGAACACATTGATGCAGCACAATGAGAGAGATGACTGCTATTTTTTCCCCAAAGCCTCTATTTCTTTCACAGTTTCCACTGCCGAACAGGCAAAAACACCAACTCTGCAGCCTGTCAAAATGTATGCTTTCCACTCAGTTTCTCCTGGTCCAGCCTGAGTTGCTTCTCTGCACACACAGACATTTAACCCAGAGACTCACCCCTGAAATGCCTCTGCTCCTCAAGGTCAGCACTCTCTCTGGCAATCTGAAGATTCTCCAAAGGAAATAAATTCAGCAGCCACAAAACAGCCCTCTATAAATTCTCTCCCATCAGAATCCTGATTAGCCCCTACCAGCTCAGCCCCCCCTCCAACTTGGATCCTCCTGGTTCACAAGACATAAGCAAATTACATTTTCCTTCAGATTTCTTATTTTCAGAACCCTATACTACATAAAATAACAGATAAATGTGCCAACACGGTGTTATGGTGGGTTGAGGCATTGATGGGTTACTTGCCACCCCACCCGTGATCTGGGTTCAGAAATTAGCCTGGGTCTTTCGATGGTCTGAGGAGGAGGATTGAGCATCCCAACAGACACCCTCTTCCTCCAGGCTACTGATGGAAACAAAGCCTTGTTGTGCATAGCTATCTGTCCATTATTCTATATAAGTATTAAAAATAAGAAAAATTTTGTTTACAAAATAAATAGCATTTGTATGCACATAGCTAGTGTAAGGAGTTCATCAGTCAGCTCACATTAGGAAGAACACTCCCTGGTTCAGGGGCCAAAAGAAGCAAAGACTGATTTTAAAAATGAATTCTGTTCCTTTATTTAAGAAGCCCCAGGCCCATGGCTACTAGGTGCTACACTGTAAAGGAAATGAAGGGAAGAAATCTGGTTGTATACTTGCAGCACCATTGACACAAACACTATGCAAAAGTGCTTTACAATATACAGTAGAAGACGGGGCAAAATACTTCTGTCACTTTCAAAACAGAGTAAGATTCAAACCAGACTAACTGAACAGACAGAGGTACCACAAAGTGCTTATGATTTGCTCTGGATTGGACAATAAGTGGCTACTGTGAGATTCAGACCAGGCCCCAGGTGCAAAGCCCTGTGTGATCACCTCTTTAATCACAGATTCAATTGAAATGTCTCCAAACTGAATAGTTTAATAGTGTATGGGTATCCTCTTCATAAGACTTTAGTTCAGTGAAAGAAATGCCCTCTTGCCCAGTTTTGCTGTTGCATTAATCTGCTCTTGGAGAGAAACACTCACAGCAGATTTTACAGAAAGTATTCTTTGTGCTATCCCCTCCATGGGTATCTCTATGGCAGTAATATATTCATCACATTATTGTCTTTGTCATCAAGGTTTCTCTACCTAGCTGGTCATTTCATCTCTGCCCCAGCCACCCACATCTTTGTGCCAGCCTCCCCAGCACCTACCTGCCATGTTTCTGAATGGGTATCTGCCCCCTTGCTTGGGTCAGGAGGAGAGGTCAGTCCCCAGTGGGGATGCACCTGGTTGGCTAAGAGGCATTGGGCAGAGATGTAGGTCAGGGACAGGCCATGCATCCTCTGCAGGCCATTTATCACTTTTGCCCCCATGACCAGTGGTGTGCTATGGTACAACATAGGCAACTAAGAACCGCAACAAGGGTGATGATGGTAAAACCAGTAAAACTGCAACTGTAGACAGGGTCGGTCTGGTCATGTAAGGGCCCCAAGTGAAGGTGTAGACAAGGAGAACCTTCATGATGGCAGATGCGAAAATCCTACATATGCATAAGAGGTACACACACATTGCAGAGCCCCCAGACTCCCACAGCAGCCTCTTTTCTATTGGTGTCCCGGTCCCATTCTGCCCAAAGGCTCTACCTGGGGGCAGTCATTTGGTGGTATTGCCAACCAACCCACCCTCCCTAGGAAAGGGAGAGAGGAGAGGAAAGGAGAGCTGTCTTCTGGATGCTCGATCCTCTCCCTCCCTGGCCAACCCCAGCAACACGCTTGCACCACGAACACAGGTTGCTGGTGTGGCATGAGCCAAGACAGCGATGCTTCAGCCCTCCATGCCAATGGGCCAGCCACTCTGTGCCATTTTAAATTAAAGACTAAAGTCAGTGATGGCCTGGGACTAGGACTGAGGAACACCAGGAACTATACAGGTAAACATTATTTAAAATCTCAACAACTCAATAACAAGCCCACAATGTCACCCCCCCCAAAAAAAAACACTCAACTATCTCCAGTCTCCACACAGTGCCATAGGCTAGAAGTAAAAGAGAACAACAATACACAGCAGGCTACTAGCTAGCACCAGCCTATACCTACCTAGGCTACCTGTGGCCTCTCTTGAAATAAGATACT
The DNA here is from genome assembly GCA_016271365.2 of Neoceratodus forsteri. NCBI lineage: Eukaryota > Metazoa > Chordata > Ceratodontiformes > Ceratodontidae > Neoceratodus > Neoceratodus forsteri. The sequence continues at coordinate 1,047,053,116 of CM028133.1, read as the reverse complement.
TGCGTAGCGTAGTGCCCCCTTCCCCACACACACCATCAGTATCTCCCAATTGGAGGGAATAGGGCAACATTTTAATATATAAACAAACCAACAACACATATAATCTAAAATAAAATATTGCATTACAGGTCAGTGACAGCAGATTTACAGGCAGTTCATTCATGCAATACATGAAAACAACAGTGCTACTTCTAGTTTCAAATACACAGGAAGCAGCCATCATGTAAAACATCCAAGCCCAAAAGGTGAGACCAAGCTCTATTCTACATATAATTTTAGTACAATAAGTGGAAGTGTATCTCCCCTCTAATATTGGCAGTCCCCTACCATACAATTCCACTGAAATTAACATATGAAATCTCCCTCATCTTTTAAAATAAATCTTGTACCTATTATTGACCCTGGTAATAATTGTTTCTATTTTCAGAGTATCCAGCATTTCATTTTGCCACTACCTTGCACAAGGGGACCTCTCATTCCAGACAGTATCTTGCTAATTCTGCTTGCCTACACTTGCTACCACAGTCACATGGTATTTTTGCATACTAAGAACCAGAAGGTCTCAGAGATCCCTAGCAAACACATTTCAAGGGTTAACACATCTCGCAGTCTGAGCAAGGGGGTTAAGTTTGCTTGAATTACTGACCACACCTTTGAGTACTCCCATAATATACACAGGAAGGATCCTTCATGTTCTCTATATTCTATACATGTAGGGGTGTCAAATGCCCCATTTTGTAGAATCTATGGGCTGTAAAGTAGAAGTTATTTAAAATCCTGGACCTGTATTGTGTAAGCCATAAGTTGCCCATTTTCAAAAATATGTGCACATTTTCCCTTCACAGATGGTTTTCTATTACCAGTTTTAAGTGCCATTGGGACACATTCACCCAGTAGTGGCCTACTCCCTCCCATAGATTCATGTTAGGGCTGATGCAGAGATTGCTGTCTGAGTACAGCCTGGAAATGGCTTGGCATATTGGCATTAGGGCCATTTGCAAATGCCATGAAGGTAATTTAATTACATAAGTTGTGCATTATACGGACATACAAAATTTCTCAGCAGATAAAGTTCTATCAAGTCTGCTCGATCGTATGCTAGCCCCCTACTCAGCAGCTGACCCTCCCTCCTCCCCTCCCTCCTCCCTTAGTCCTTCCCTTACCCAGTCCCAGCCCCTTTCAAGCAGTTCACTGTTCTGCAGGATACCACTTGCCGCAACGTGTTCCACTCAGCCACCACCATCTCCGTAAAAGTGTCTTCTCATCCTTCTCCTGAATCTACTCTCCTCCAATCTCATAGCATGGCCTCATGTATCCTCCCTCCTTCCCTCATTTTGAAAAACCTCCTTCCCCATCCTGTTTATGCCTGTCATGTACTTGAAGGTTTCAGTCATATCTCCTGTCCCTCCTCACCTCAAGTGAGTACATGTTCAACTCCCTCAGTCTGCTCTTGTATGATAAATCTCCCAGATTCTAAATAATTTTTTTTGCCCTGCTTTACAGCCCCTCTAGCAACTTAATGTTTTTCTTCAGGTATGGTCTCCAGTACTGCACACAGTATTCCAGGTACTGTCTTACCAGTGATCTATGCAATGGCAGAATAACCTCCCGCTCCTTGAGGATATACCCTTGGCAATACAACCCAGCATCTTATTGGCATTTGCTGGTGCTTTCCTACATTGTGCTGAGTTGTTCATTGAACCCATTATGATAACCCCCAGATCCTTTTCTTCCTCAGTCAAAGCAAATTGTACCTCACCCAGCTGGTACCCCCAAAATGCATCACCTTGCATTTTTTGGCACTGAACACCAGTTGCCAGGTGTCCAACCAGGTCTCCAGCTTTTTCAGATTCTCTTGCAACCCCAGTCATCCCTCTTGGTCATCCACAACTAACCCCATCTTGTTATCATCAGCAAATGGACTGATCTTGCTCTTGATACTCAGCGAAATGTCAGCAATGAATACCCCAAATAGCACTGGTCCCAACACCAATCCCTGTGGAACTCTGCTTGTCACTTCCTTGGGATGAGAGCTCCCACCCACCACCACTCTCTATTGCCTTCCACTTAGCCAGTTCCTTACTCATCCCACAGTCTTGGCACCTGCCGCGTGCCTTCCAACTTATTTCCTAGCCTCTCATGTGGCACACAGTCCAATGCCTTGCTGAAGTGCAGATACAGGACATCTACTGCATTGTCCCAGTCCAACTGTCCCGTTACCCAGTCATAGTATTCTATCAGGTTGGTCTGACAGGATCTGCCAGTGACAAAGCCATTCTATTTGCTGTTCTGCATCCCATTGGCCTACAGTAGAGCAGTAGAGCCACTAGCCTCTCCTTCAGGATTGTCTTCATCAGCTTCCCAACAATGGATGTGAGGCTCATAGGCCCATAGTTCCCTGGTTCATTCTTGGGGCAACTCTGTGGAGGGGTACCATGAGAGCCATCCTCCAATCCTGAGGTACACACTCGAGATCCAATGAGGTACTGAACAGGTCTGCCAAGGTCCCTATTAGGACCTCCACCAGTTCTTTCTAGTACCTCGGGTGGACACCATCTGGACCTGTCACCTTGTCCATCCTCAGTGACCTCAATCCTTCCAGTACCCAACTTTCTGTGATTACCCCATCTGTCATCTCTTCCCTCTCTGTTCTTGCCCCCCTGGGTATCTCTGCCTCTTTCTCCTTAGTAAATACTGAGCAGAAGTAGTCTTTAAGTGCTTCTACCTTTTCTCCCCCCTTTTCCATCCATCCCACTTACATCCTAATCCTCATTATCTGTCCCTTGCAGCTCCTTTTCTCCCTGATGAACTTGAAGAAGTCTTTCTCCCCCTTCTTAATGTCTTGCACAAGCCTGAACTCCTTTGATGCATTTGTTGCTCTTATCACGCCTGTCACCTTCCTTGCTACTTTCAAGTACTCTTCCGATTCCTCCCCTCTCCCTGTTTTCTTGTATCTCATAAATGACTTCCTTTTCCTCCTTATGCCAGGGATAATACCTTAAGTGCATGGCATTAAATAGCATGCTTTTTAATTGCAGGAAATTTTTTACTTGTGTTTTGTTCCCATACCAGCAGCATCTATCACTCTCCCTAACCTGCTCTGCGCTCTAGCATCCATGCTGGCTAATTGGTTTCCCATTCTTTTCTGCCACCACTGGTGAGAATAGAGATTTTTTATCAGAATTTGTCCATTGCCCTAAAAGTCTTTCTTTGTTGGGGTTAGCTTTAAAAAGCAGTCTACTTACTTTACTCCTCAGACTACTCTGGGGTGTGTGGCATATTGTAGTAGTGGCTCCATCCATCACCAAGAGAGAGTCTCCAACTAACCCTGACCCACTCTGAGTGCCTGGGCCCCCTGGGCTGGCAGTAGTGACCCACTCCCACAAGACACTCCCCATCGGTCCTCCAACTGTCCGCAAACAGGGTAGGCCACTAGGCCACCAGTCAGGGTGTAATTCAAAGAAGAGTCCAGAGCAGAGCTGGTGAGCCATTGTTCATAACTTTAGCAGTGCAGTGGGATGCACCTCTGATGGTTGGCCTGGCTCACCTCCTTGAGTGGAGCTTCTAGCTGTCATCAGCGTCGCTGCTGGGGCCTGGTCTGCTGGGATACACTGAACAAATTCCCCAACTTCCTTGCCTCAACCGACTGACCATCTCACTTCACAATCCTTCTATTGACTCGACTCCCCAAGTCCCCAGGTCTGGCCTATTCATCTCCTGACACCTTCCAACCGAATCCAGCATCAACTACTTGAGTCATGACACTGTCTGCTAGCAGCTAGACCAAAGATTAAGAAAGCCAGCCCATAGATCCTGTGCACTCCTCCCAAGCTCCAGTGGCAGCAAAAATGGAAATGTTGGCAACAGGCACTAAAACTTACTCAGCCAGAAGAACTGCTACTGGGCACGATCACATGCATGGTTCCAGTAACATTCAGGGAAGCTGGAAGCAAGTGTTGTGACATGCATTCAAAGTGCATGATAACAACCATCAAGTGAGCGAGGGACTAGTCTAGGGCTTCCTACTGTGGCATGGGCATGGCTGGGGGGATAAAAAAAAAAGTGTACATATTCTTTTTTGTATTTTTTTAAATTTCCTACCACTCACCCACAGGCCAGTGAAAACTTGAATCTTACTGTTTATCCTGAAAAAGAGTGCTGCACAGCCATTGGGGCCCCTAGAGAATTTTCCTGTAGCCCTGTAGGCCAGTCTGACCCGGACTGTACAGAACAAAATACTGGTACTATTCATAGATGCGGAGAAAGACTACTCTAGGCTGAAAATCTTCAATCATAAGAGTGCGGTGTGCATGTTTTATGGAACTCATACAAACAGGAGAAAGAAAGAAAGAAATAAGGGCCTTAGCTAGGACTTGAACCCAAGCTACATGGAATACCATTCCGATTGTACTACCAGCTGCACCACCAAGGCAACTGGAAACTGGAACATAATGCAACACTTTACTCTTTCTCTAATGCACAATCTGGTGCTGTGCAGATAATTACATATTCAATCACAAGGATGTAGGGTGCACTTTTATGAAAGTGGTGCTACTTACCAATGCAGAGAAGGACCATATTAGGTTAAAAATTTTCAACAGCTTAAGTTTATTGTAGAAACTGGGTGCACAGCAACAAGAACACAGGCCACAGTGAGAGGTGTGCAATAACTGCAACTAAGCAACTGCAGAAGTTCAGCCTAGCGTGGTCCTTCTCTGTGTTGGAATGGTCAGTGCCATTTTAAGTTCTGTACTCTAGGTGTGCAAGTGCACGTGCATGTGGAGGCATGCTTGCACAACACACCAAACTGTCAACTATCCCACAGTGATGTCACTGTTGTTTGCTCTGCCACCATGCCTCCACATGGTGGCAGTATTTCTGTGGCACAGCACATAACCCTCCTGGGAGAGCAGGGCAGCAGTCAAGTGCTCTATCCTCTTTCTCTGGCCAACCCCACATGCCTGAGTCTGCTCCCAATGTCAGGCCACCGATGTAGACGGAGGTGTGGCATCCAGTGCCTCAACCCTCTATGCCACTGGGCTGGGTGAGTCATCACTTTGCTGAGACTTTGCCTCAATATCAGACTGAGGACATGGGATTGCAATATGTACCTGCCATTTTCAAGAGATATGCAGATCTCCCCTTGAAACTGCATTACAAGTGTACAGTATGCATGGTCTCGCACACCTGTTGATGGTTACCCCTTCAATATTATTATTATATATACCATGGAGTGGTTTGGCCTAGTGTGCAGTTTTTAGAAAGTACACAATTCTGAGGGTGCAATGACATTACTGTATCAATATTTGTAATTTGCCTGCACATTTTGAGCTTATTATTATGTGCTATGGCCTATATATATATGTATTTACACTGTCTTTGGTATTGTTTGAGAGAAAAGAGTAATCTGTCTTTGATCTCACAGATGCTGGTCCTATATTGGAAAGATAGGTGGCCTGCAGAATATTGGTCTGTGTATTTACAAAGGGGCATTCAACACGAGCTGGGTCATACCCTTGGTTTTACCATGAACAATGTAGAAGTGACCGGGACAATTATGTGCAAATAATGTGACAAAACATTTACTCAGGTATGCAAATAAATGCAATCATGTGATTTTTTTTTTCCTTAATATCATTGTCCTTGATGTGTAGAATCGTTTAGGCCTCTGTTAGGTACTTTTTGCAGGAATGGATAGTGTAAGGAATTAAACTAATGTATATAGACTATGAATAGAATCTAGATTTATGTTGTACATTTTATACAAAATATCTCCCCAACACTACAGACCAGTTAGCTACAGTAGTTACTAGTAGTGCATGGGCTAAATGCAGACAAGCACAGCAGGTATTAAGCTCTTACAGCTATCCCCACTTATCCATGCCAGAAAGCAGACCTTGCATAGAGAAAAATTAATGTTGGCCTGTGCACATGGAAAACCCTTGACCATTGTGAAATGTGTCATGGGACAGCCACCAGACATTGACAAAAAGGACTTCAGTTTAATATCCCCCCTCAAGCACGGCACCACCAACAGGAAAAGTGTTCTAGTACAGTACTTCACTGAAATATTATCTGGGGAAGGAGCCAAGTCACTGTTGTGGATTTTCAATCCACAACACCCTGACCTCGATTTGAGAGTTGAACCATCAACTTATTTTTGTAAATGTCCAATATCTTCATATATTTTTTAGGTTATTGCACTGAAGTATCATGAACCATACATGTTCAATGTAACACAGTTCTAATATCTACTAGTCAAGGTCAAATGATCATATCTCGCTTCTTCATATTTTTTTTGTGAAAAATCAGGATATTTCACAAAGCTTCCACAATATTTTTGGCTGCCTAAAACTAAGCTATTGTTTATGCAGGAAATCAATGAATAGCATGATTACCATAGCATTGTTTTATTGGTTTTTACCAGAAACCCTGGGAAAAGTTTGGAATCTGTATTGTCTGCACACTGGTAAAAACAAATAATTTCATGGGATTTGGAATTTTATATCAGATCAACAGAGCTCCAGAATTTCTTTTTTTCCTTTGAATTGCTTCCAGCACTATTTGGAAGAGCAAGATGGTGACCGGTGTGGGTCTGCCTGAAGCAGCAGTAATTTAACAGATTTTATTTTCATATATTTTAGACTTACTTGTCCCTTGTTTTAGTTACTTCAGTTAGGGAATTTATCAGTGAGTAATATTAGTTAATTATCCGTGCTTTTTGGGGGTTTTGGGGGCTTATGAAAAAGTGTTACCAAACTGTTTTTTTTTTTTTTATCATTTAATATTATTTGTCCCCCCCCCGGACAGCTCCTATCTGTCTGACCCCCCAAGCCCCAGCATCACCTGAATTACCTTGGCTTTACCTTATAGCAAAAACAAAATGGTTATATTAAAATGCACGCTGAAAGTAGAAAATAGAGTTAAAAATCTACTGCCGACCTTAGGTCTTCTTCAGGAAATATCTAAAGAGAAAAAAACAAGTTAGTGTAGAGAGAGGTAAAATGAGAGAGATATATATGGGAGAAAGAAGAAGGGGAGGCAAAGAGAAGAAGTGATAAATGGTAAGATTAAGAGAGAATCTGTGAAACAAAAAGGATGATGGGAAAGATAAAACATAATGGGACAGAAAGAGCGGAAGTTCCAGGTGAGACAAGATTAACAGGCCTTGTAAGAAGGTTGAAGGTGACAAATGTGTGAGAAGAGACAGAAATGGAGACATATGGTGAAAATGAAAAATAAATCAGTACAAAACAAATTGACTTTAGGGAAAAAAAAAAAAAAAAGGGGAGGCTGAAAGATGTTAGTGGAAAATAAGTCTATCATTTAAACCAGAGGGCTGCTGGGAGCAAGGCGGATGATCAGCTTGGCTTCCATGTTTTTCTATGGTTAGGATCCGGAAGCCCTGCTGGAAGGACACAAACAGAAAGGTCATTGACATTGTGGTCCCTGGAGATAAAGTGGATACAATGGGTTTAGCAGTTTCACCATTCCTGACCGCTCTGTAATGTTCCCTGAAACTGGTCAGCAGGCGCCTACCAGTTTCTCCGATGTAAATAGCTGAACACCCCTGCAAAGAATCACAGTACACTACATTAGTGGAGGTGCATGAGAACTCCTTGGTGATGTGAAAAACACCTGTAGGCCCCGAATCTCAGTTACACTGGAAATAAATTTGCAGGTGTAACAGCGAGCCCTATTTCGAAGGTTTGGTACCTGGGGAAGAACACTACTTACAGGAGTGGGTAGGCTGCTATTTGTGGAGATTGCGCAGGTTAGGTAATGGCGGTAGGAGGCACACAGGGTGGTTCCTAAAGGAAGCAAGCAACCAATGTTAGGTCAGTTTGCAAAATGGGAAAGTTACTAGTGATGATCCTGTGAAGAGAAGGTGTGCTTCTGATGGAAAGGAAGAACTAGTGGAATTGCTACTGTTGTTCTTGTGTGACAGTATCCCTCTCATGGGGTCAAGGTTACAGGGCATGTTACTGACCCAGGAGAGTGCTCTGTCCACTGTGCTTTTAGGTATCCCTGTTGATAAAGAAACTATGCATTATTTGGGTCTGCTCAGCAAAATCATCCTCTTCACTGCATAACCTGCTAAAGTCTAAGAAACTGTGAATAAGGCAGGCCATTCTTGACATTGTTTAGGATGGAAGGAGCTATGGAGGAGGAAACTGTGAGAGTCAGTGGGTTTGTAATAGACTGATGTCTTCAGACCAGTGTTCTGGACTGAGAGCTGGATATCCAGGAAAGGCAGTGTAGAGGAGGATACTTCAACAGTGTACTGAAGGGAAGGATGAGCCGTGGTGAACTTGTCAAGGAAGACTTGGAGGGTCTCCCTGGCTTACCTTATGCCTGACACGGGAGAGAAGCCTGCAGGGAATCTTTCGCCATCCTGCTGCTGGTTTATTTCCCTCTGTTTTTATCCTGGGGCCCCAGGAGTTTGAACGCATGCATGTGGAGGCACACATTAGTCCCACGGCCCCAGTAACAACTTCTTTCCTCCCACCCCAGGCCTAGTGCCTGGATCTTCCTGGTCCATACAGCCCCCAGCCTGTACCAGGTCGCAGCCATCAGCCGGAGGAAGCCCCTTGCACCTCCCCAGAGAGGAGAGCTTGCCTATTGGCAACTCTATCCAGCTCCCCCCCCCACTACCTCAGATGGCCTGGGCTTGTTCCTGAAACCGAGTCGCCGTGTGTCACGTGAGGCAGGCCCAGCGCCAGACGCCAGTGCCACCAGGCCAGGAGACTGTTTGTTTATGTTTGCCAAAGACACTTGGATGGCAAACTGCTAGCTCTTAATATCACTTGCATTCTATATGTTTTCATTGTTTGTCGAGTTTGTGTAACCATCCAACTTATTGTGATCACTGAGTTTTACCTAGCCTTTTTGGGATTACTTTCCTGGCTGAGACCTGACTTTACATCAGTGAAGCTACTGAGGAGTACTGAGAAATTCACTGGTAAGTCTACGGACAGTAAGCGAGGACTGTGGCTTGAGATCTATACTGAGCATAAGTAACCTTGTAGACTGGGAGGGGCGAGTCCACCTAGTTTGGGCATTTTTGGACATCTGCCTTGCTGAACATAGATCATCTGAAGCCAGCTGCTGACTTTCCTGGGGCTCTGTGGTCTTAACTGAGGAGTGGTGGTTCTAGCCTGAGTCTCCTGTGGGGAGGTGGAGGGAGAGCTCACCAGAGAGTGTCACCCTCCTGTCTGTCTTAGTGTGCCTTTTAAGAGTGTAACAATTGAATGACAGCTTTATCTCAGAGGCCCTGATCCTTGGGTGGCCTGGCTGGGCATTCGCATTCCAGGACTTGACTTAGGGGCTCTAATTCTGCTGTGGTCCCTTCAACATCTGTGGTGGACTGGTTTACCTATGTGGATTCGGACTGCAGGTGCTGTATGGGGCAGATTTTCAGGGCAGATGGCCCAGTGGAGGGGTATTGGGGAGCACATGCCAGTGGGCAGTGTAGCCTCGATTGCCTAGGGGTGTCACCAAGGTTGGTGCCAGTGGGCTTGTGCCTTGTGGACCTTAAATCCAGGGTGCTGTTCATTCTCGGTGGCCATTATCTGGGGGCATCACATTTGCGGCCAGTGGTTCTGTGATATTGCTGTTTTATCAGATGGTAGAAGACACTGCAGATATTCTGAGAAGTGCCGTGGTCTTTGGACAATTTGGAAAGTTTAAATAATTATTGTCCAGCAGGGCTGTGAGACAGTCTCTGCAACCTTGCACTTCATTCATCTTGACTGCATTCATTTACTGCTGTAGTGAAAGTACAGCAGATTGGATTTAAAATTCTCTTGGTTGATCGTGGGGGTGAGAGCCCCATCTTTATCAATATCTCAACTGTGAAGTTTTGGCATGCTTAGCCCCATTCTCGAATACGGACTGGTATTCTGCAGTGAACTTTGGACCTTACATTGTTTTTAAGAGGGGTTGGTTCTTTTTTGGGGGGAGGATGGGGGTTTGTGAGTATTGTTTTATTTTGTTTAAGAGTTGTTTTGTTTTCTGTTTCTTTTGTATTTGTTTTGTTTATTTGCTGTTTCACTGCTGTGGTGGGCTTTTATCGGTATGTGCTGACAGATATCTCTCCCTGGTGCTACTCTCCCTCTGAGCTCCGGGGTCTCCATCCTTTTATTGTCCCCTTTCCCACTGAGGTATATGGACAATGTTGGGCTCTGGAGAGTAAGGAGGAGGCATGGGGTGGGCTGTGGACCTGGAGGGAGAGTGGCGCTTGGTGGGTGGATTGGGGTTGTGGGGACTAGAAGACACCTGGGGCAAAATGGGTTCCTGAGAGGGGTTCTCCCTATGTGGTTCCCATACTCAAGGGCTCCGCTTTGGGTGGGCAGATGACACGGTCAGACTCGATGGCCCATCCTACTCAAGTGGTGTTATGTAATGCCAGGTCTATCAAAAACAAGACAACAGTGATTGCTGATCTTGTTGGGTCATCAGATCTGGCTTGCATCACCAAGACCTGGCTGAATGATAATGATGGCCTGGTTCTTTAGTAAGCTGTTTTGGCTGGATTCTCAGTGATACACCACCTGAGAATGGATCGTAGGGGTGGGGATGTAGTAATTTGTTGTAAAATGGAATTGGGTCTTGTAGATGTGCCTGAGGGAGAGACTAAGTCCTTCAACTGTATCATAGGTGAAGGTGTGTGGTGCAGGATTCTTCTCATCTACTGTCAACCTGGGGAAGAGAAGCAATTCCTGCAGGAAGTCATGAACTTTGTCATCGATGAGGTGTTGTAGTACCTCAGATGTATGGTTCTGGGGGACTTCAATGCCTGGGTCAGTGATGAACTTTCACAGTTTGGTAAGATCTTCTTCCAGCTTATGAATTCATTGGGCTTCACACAGGCTATTACCGCTGCGACCCATACTCACGGTCACTCATTGGACTTCGTTCTCCTACTGTGTATGGAGATCTCCAACCTGGTAATGAAGCCGGTTGGATGATCTGACCATCACACTATAAGATTATTTTCCAGGATCCCCCCTATAAGTCTGCCATCACAGAGATAGTCCAGTTTGGGTCTTCTGAGTGCAAGTGTGGACCCAGATAATCTGGTTCAGGCCTATAATAAGGCTGTAACCAGGGCTGTGGATTCCATAGCTCCTGTTCATATTTGTCCCTCTTCCTCCACCCTCTGTTTGATGGGACCTTGAAGGAGCAGAGGTGAGTGGGATAAAGGCTGAAACTGCATTTGCAGAAATCAGGCCTTGGTGCCCACAAACTTAGATTTATGGCTCATTACACAGACTATCAGTTGGCCATCTCCCTTAAGAATGCAGCGTTTCTGTCCAGGTAGATAGCCACCACACAGAATCAACCAGCTCAGCTCTTCTGAACTGTCAAAGACTGTGCAATCCAGCCTGTCTGCAGTCTCAGAGAGCATTATCACAAGATAAGTGTGACAAGTTTGCTCGATTCTTTGCAGATAAGGTTGCTGACTTCAGGTCTGAGATCTGTGCAGCTCATTTGAATGGGTGTGGTGATGGTCAGTGGGAGGCTGCAGCCCCTTGGCTTGTCTGTTCTGACTTGGACTGGTTGGCGATCACAGATATGGTGAGGATCATCCAGAGTATGCAGCTGACCTGCTGTGGTTTGGACCCTGGCCCAACCCACCTCCTAGTGTGGTGCTTTTATGTCATTGATCCAGTCCTAGCTGAGATAGTCTGGTGTTTGTTAGAGACAGGTATGTTTTCTGACATCCTGAAGGAGGTGGTGGTAACACCCCTCCTTAAGAAATACTCTCTTGGCCCAGACTGTCTCACTAACTACAGACCTGTCTCTAACCTTCCCTTTGTGGGTAAAGTTATTGAGATGGTGAACTGCAGCTGGAGGACCACCTTACCACCCACGAAGTCTACAATCCTTTCCAGTCTGAATTTGGAAGAGTACTGAGATGGCCCTAGTTCAGGTACTCAATGATCTAGTGATAGAAGAGATTGGAAGAGCCATTCCATATTGGTTCTCCTTGATCTCTCTGCAGCATTTGACACCGTGGACGATGGTGTGTTAGTATAGCACCTGTGTCTGATCTGTGGACTGTCTGGTACAGTACTCAGCTGGTTCCATTGCTCCTCACTGGCAGGTTTCAGAGCGTGGTATTGGAATTTATTCCTCTGACCTATTCTCTCTGTCCTGTGGGGTGCCACAGGGCTCTGTTTTATCACCCATGTTGTTTGTGAGGTATTTGCTACTGCTTGGAGATATTGCAAGGTGGTATGTGCTGAGGTTTCATTGCTATGCAGATGATACTCAGCTATACATGTCTTTTGCCTGAACAGGTTGGAGCTATCTCGACATTTAACAACTGTCGTCACTGAGATCCAAGACTGAATGAGTGCCAACTGGCTAAAGTTGAACCCTGACAAGACTGAAGTGTTTATTGTGGACCTGGGTCATATACAAGGGACTTTCAGCTGGGCAGCCTTCCAGGCTTAGGCTTGGAGGCAGTTAACTGATGGTCTTTGATCGGTGCGAAATCTGGGCATTATTTTGATGAGGAGCTGATGCTTAGACATCAGGTGTCATTGTCATTAAGACCATATTCTACCATCTGAAGAATATCACCTGGATTAAGCACCTGGTCCCACCAGTGACCTTCCAACATTGGTCCTTGCCTTAGTGACCTCTAATCTTGATTATTGCAACTCCCTATACCTAGGGCTACGGGTTTGATATCCCTTACTTGCAGCCTTGCAGAACGTTTCTGCCAGGCTATTGACTGGACTTCCTCAATCATGCCATGTCATGCCTGTTCTCCATTGCCTTCATTGGCTGCCTATTCAGTGGCAGGTCACCTTCAAGGTTGGTTTGCTGATCTATAAAGCCCTACATGGACAGTGACCATGTTACCTGCAAGATCTTCTTTGCTCCAACTCCCTCACCGCCCTCCTCCCCACCAATGAGGGATTTCTAGAGGGTCCCAGGGTTTTGAAGATCTTGGGTGCTAGAGCATTTGTGTTTGTAGCACCTACCCTGCTGAACTCTCTACCTCGTTGGAAAAGGAGTGCATGATTGTCAGAGAGTTTTAAGTCTGCATTAAAGACATATCTTTTTAATCCTGATTTCTCTGAATTTGATGAATTGCTGAAGTAGATCTGTAAATTATCATTTATTGCTGTTTTATTTTCTTTTTGAATTTTAAATTGTGTACAAGCACTTTAATACTTTGATGAATTACACTTTTATAAATAAAAGAGATGAGTTGAGTTCACTTTGCTTTATTAGCTGCATTAAAGACACATCTTTTAATCTTGATTTCTCTGAATTTGGATGAATTGCTGAAGTAGATCTATATATTATCACTCATTGCTGTTTTATTTTCTTTTTAAATTTTAAATTGTGTACAAGCACTTTAGTACTTTGATGAATTGCACTTTTTATAAATAGAGAGTTGAGTTGAGTTCATTTTGCTTTATTGGCTTTTCTGTAATATTCTTTTTTCTCTGGTTAGTAGTACATATACTAAAAACTAACAGAACAATCTAGTCAAATCTGGAACTTATATCAGGAATCATCAGTACAATCCCAGAATTTCAAATCTTGAAAACAAAATTTCAATGTTTTAGTCAACATACTGTAAATCAATGGCTTTGATGATTTCCATGTACTGAAGATCTTAGTACGTCAATTGGCAAATGGCAAGGTGCTCAAATATGCAATTGTAAACTTACAAGGGGCATGATCATTAAGTTTACTAATGAAATTGTGTGTAATATTGCAAATATTTTAGCTAACATAGTTAACTTTTAAGATAGAGACATGAAAACTGGCATTCTTACTTAAGAGCAATGGGCTAAGCACTTGACAAGTTTCTACATATTAATTATGTAGTGTTGAATGTGCAGGAGATCAAAATATGGCAGTTGTTTCCTTGTGAAATGTTGTCAGTATTTTTAGTTACTCATACCTCAATCATCCTTTAAAAGGAACATAAACCCTTTTGTTTAAATGTTTTCATAAAAGTGTAAATTCAGCTATGTGAAAAGTCTATTTAATCATCGTAGTGTACTGGTGTGTGTGTGTGTGTGTGTTGAAGAAGTACAACTGTTTTCTTATTTAGGGCCACATATTAATGTAGCCTTTTTTTTCTGTTCAATATTCACATTAAATTTCTTAGCCATTCTGGAACCCAATGTTACCAGTTAACTTGAAGTCAGTAAAGCAGAAGCCAGTGATATCAGCTCAGCTGACATCTTTGGGTTGTGCTAGGCACTGGATTCCAGAACTTCTGGGAGATTAGAAAATGAATATTGGGCAGGGAAGAAAAACAACTGCCTCATTATGGGGCCCTTAATAACAACAATAGAACAATTTCAAAGTCAGCCCAAGAAACGGCATAGTTGAGTTATGAAACAGATTAGAAAAAAAAACAAACATAAAATGTATTACAAAATGTAAACAACAGCGATAATGTTCCTTTTAAGACAACCTGATAATTCATATGTTTACCTATAGTGCAGTGCTCAAAAGAACCTGCATAATATCCAGACATTTGATGCATGTGTGTTTGAACATTCAGGCAATCACAATATGCCAGTAGCGTTCTTGATGAGATTTCATAACAATCCAATACATCCAACCTGGGCTTTATATTATACTATGAGAGTGGCTCCTTCTCATCTACAAAAATACTGTATAAACATACAGTACTTATTCAGTATTTTTGCTTTGCCCTTATCACTCACCACTCACTCCTCCTCTTTTTCAACCTGACAGTCCTATATTTTGTCTTTTATTACTCCATGGCATAACAGATGAAATCCTTGTCCCCTCTGTAGCTGCCTTCCATAAATCTCAAATCTGGCATCTGCCTTTTCCCTCCTCACCTTGATGTTGATTTCCTGTAGTCTGTGAAATTATACCTTCCTCTCCTCATCTGATTGGCTTGCTTTGTAACATTTGAAGGTCCCCATCTTTTACTTCAGTGCTTCACCAACCTCTCTCCTGTACCTACTGTAATAGTCTTTCTTCTCCTCTTTCTGTTCTTCCCCACTGTTCTTGTGCAGAGGTTTGTGACCCTACCCACCTTTCTCTGTGTTCTACGCAATACAGTGCAGTACAGTAAATAAATACAGTTGATAGAAAATCTCTAAAATATCTTGCTGTTTATCCTTTAGTCACCTTTGGTGCAAGAGATATCACAGAAAATCCCCATTGATTTCAACTGGATTTCTTGTAATATTTCACAGTCCTGTATATCCAGCTATACAATGCAACTTGAAACTGCCTATTACTGTACCTATCTCATAGTATTTATGGTACCAGCATTATCAGTGTCTGTCTTCAGTATCTTGAGGTATGCACCAATCATCTACCAGCCTGTCATTCTGTTTGTCTGGTTGTTCATCTGTCTTTGAAATGACAAGGTTCATGATAACAGTATGCATTTATAATCTGATAAGACAAACCCAACAGCTCATGTATGTGCTATGTTTGTAATGGTCCCTGGAAAATGGTCCTGACAGGTAAAATGATTGTCGATGTTGAGGTTTAGAAATTTTAGTATTTTGGATTTTCATGTTTTGTTCCCAAAATTATTGGACAACTGATTCTACTTCTGCCACCTGTGATGAACAAATATCATGCTTACACCTTTAAATGTTCTTGATATACTATACCCTTTACTAAACAAATACTCTTTTTCTCAGTATCTATGTCTTACATTGTTGAAATTATCAGTAATTTTGGTAGCCTTCAGAGGCAGCTTACATTTATCATTTTGGAATAGTACTTACAGGACAGGAAGCTCTGGCAGCATGGTCTCCATCTATAGATTCCAAACTTTTTTTGTTAGAACATGCACTTTCTCAAGCATTTGGTTTCATGTTCATTGAAAGAGGGTGTCCTTGGCATCATTTGCTAGATTTTCATTGTTTTCGATTATCAATAAAGCCTTTCTTTGAATCACTCCTATCCTTGTTGTGGTGGCCTTTTCAGGATTCTACTGATGGAGACCGTGCTGCAAGAGCTTCCTGTCTGGTAAGTACTTTGGCTTTTTGCTTGCTCTGGCACCAGTTCAGCCTGTTGTGTTTTGTAGCCACCTTTTCTTCTCCTTGTACTGTTTTGGAAAAGATCAGTCCTCACAGAGCCACAACTAATACAAACTTGTCAATTACTGTCATCCTGAAGTTTTAATGGCAAACAACATACCTCCCTAGTGGCTAAAACTCTCATCTGTCTGTTTGTCCACTCATGCACTAATGCCTCACTTCTCTTACAGGTGCACAATCTGCCTTCTATAAGGATAATACTAATAACCTGGGCATAAATTATGACTATTCATCAGTGATGCACTATCCACCGTAAGTCAATACTTATTCTCATGTTTACTACGTCATCGTCATTGTGGGTGGAACTGTCTTGTTTCAATTGCCTCCCAAACACTTCATCCTGCATTAAGGAAACATACTGTACTGTACAGTATACTGACAGCTAGAGATGTTGCAATGTTCTAATTCACTGGTGAATTTCAGATGAAGTTACCAACTTTGGCTTCAGAGATCACTTTGCGAATTTTCACCATTTCCTAGAAAACTCACCTTTATTAACTTCACTTGACAACTTTCACTGTAACTTCACCTGTAGGATACAGTTAGGTGAAGTTTCTTAGATTGCAGGCAATGGAAAACATCAGTGCCTGAAGGTCACATGGTAGAGCTTCAGCAAGTCACATGGTACCTCTCTAGACAGTCAGTCTGCTTCACATTCAGTTTTATAGTGTTAGTCAGTGGAGGAGATAGGAGACTGGCAAGCTTTCTGAGCAGAGCAGCAAATTGTTAGATTAAACAGGAAATTACATTAGTATAACAGCTTTCTAAATCCTTTTTTCATTCTTATAGAATTATCTGTGTACTTACTAGTAATTAAATCTTTGTTTTTTCTGTATGTTGACTGTTTTTTAAGTATAACTTTTAGTTGTAGGCCTCTATTTTCCCTTTTCTTCCCATGTGGTTCTATCTGACTTTTCTTCCTTCCATCTCTTGCTGTCTCTTCTTACGTATATTTGTAAATGATGAAGTATAGACAGGTTGTGCTTAGAGTTGTGGTGGTGGCATACACCTGCGCTGGACAGCACCCAATCTGATAATGGTGGTAGGGACAGAGGAGGAATGATCCAGCAGGCTACTCATAGCACTGCAGCAGCCCCCAGTGCAGAAACAACCCCCTGGAGATCACGTGATGCTGTGGTCTGAGTAGCTGGTTCCGTTTCCTCTCCCATTCTCTAACGCCTTTTTTGAGCATTTTTGGCAACTTTCTCTGCTAAACTGCACTACAAGAGAATAAGTGGGGATCCTGTGAGTTACCCGGCATCAAATTTGGTCGAGATGGAGGCTGAAATGCGGCTAGCCATGCCGGAGCATACTCCTCCAGTTACACCAGAGAAGGGCAGTAAAAGATCCTGGGCCCAAGCTGGGGCTGGTGCAAAGTCAACCATGGGTGTGGCCTCTCCAAGCCCTAACCCCGAGGCGTCTCCTCACTCCCTTGTAATGTTTCTGCAAGAATTGAAACCATTTCAAGAAGATATTACATCTATGATTAACGAAGTAAAACAGATCACCATAGCGCTGGAAGACCTTTCGACCAGAATGGCGGACAATGAATCTCGACTTGTCTTCCTCGAGACTAAAACAGAGCGCACCAGTTGAGAAGTTGTGGATAATCATCAAAGAATCAAGAAACTAGAGCTGAAAATCGAAGATCTAGAAGGGAGGAGCTGCAGAAATAACCTGGTCATAATTGGGCTCCCAGAGAAGGAGGAAGGGCTACAGCTGATTTTATTCATACAGAAGTTAGCAGAAGGCTGGTGGGCCCTTCCTGTTTGGCTCAGCCTATACTATTGAGCATGCCCACAGAGCCTCAGGCTGATGCCCATACAGGAGCGAATCCTCGACCCATGATAGTAAGATTTTGAATTTTCAGGAGAAACAATTTCTAATGAGCAAGATTAGAGAGCTGTAAGAAGCAGAACCACACCACACAAAAACACGTATCCTGGATTTTAGGGGGGCAGACTTTGGGAAAATGGGGAGATACTTGAAAGAGGCATTAAGGGGAATGGGACAGGAATCAGGGGTTGAGGAACAGTGGGCAGTATTTAAAATGGGGATTACAAGAACAACAGAATTATGCATCAAGCAGGTTAGCAAGAGGAAAAGGATGAGGAGACCATTATGGTTTTCCAAAGAGGTAGCAAAGAAAGTGAAAGCCAAAAAGATTGCATTCAGGCAATACAAAAAGACACAGGCAGAAGGGATAGGGAGAAGTACCAGGAGAAGCAAAGGGAGGCAGGGAGGTCAGTAAGGGAAGCCAAAGCTCAGACAGAAGAACACATTGCAAAATCAGTGGGTAGAGAGGACAAAACCTTTTACAGGTACATAAGTGAAAAAAGAAAGACAAAGGGAGGGATAGTGAGACTGAAGGGGGAGGATGGGGGCCACATGGAGGATGACAACAGTAAAGCTGACATATTGAACAGGTACTTCTGCTCAGTCTTTACTGAGGAAGAGGAGGTAATGGGTCTGAAGGAGTACAAGGGTGAGAATGGTGCAGAAATGGACACAAGTCCCTTTACACGAGCAAGGGTCCTGAAGGAACTGGAAGTGATAAGAGTTGATAAAGCAATGGAGCCAGATGGAGTGCACCCCAGGGTCCTTAAAGAACTAAGAGAGGTGGTGGCTGAACCTCTGGCTATCCTGTTTAGCCGATCACTGGAAACAGGGGAGGTACCCAAAGACTGGAGGACAGCAGATGTAGTCCCCTTATACAAAAGTGGGAACAAAGAGGAAGCAGGAACTACAGACCAGTCAGCCTCACCTCAGTAGTGGGGAAGATCATGGAAGCACTACTGAAGGAGAGATTGGTGGAACATCTGGTTGTCAATGGACTACAGGACCCAAGGCAGCATGGTTTCACCAGGGGGAGGTCATGTCAGACCAACCTTGTTGAATTTTTTGACTGGGTGACTAGGGAGGTGAATCAGGAGAGGGCGGTGGACATGGCCTATCTGGACTTCAGCAAGGCCTTTGACACTGTGCCACATAGAAGACTATTACACAAACTGGGGTATATGGGTGTGGGCAGGACAGTAGTGTGGTGGGTAGGTAACTGGCTGGGTGGCAGGACACAGAGGGTGGTGGTAAATGGCTGTCACTCCACAGAGGGAAGAGTGACCAGTGGGGTACCACAGGGATCAGTGCTGGGACGGTCCTATTCAACATCTTCATCAGTGACATTGCACAGGACCTAGAAGGCAGAATTTCACTGTTCGCTGATGACACAAAGCCCTGTAACAGAGTAGACACACCAGAGGGTGTAGACAGAATGAGAAGGGACCTGCAGAAACTTGAAGAATGGTCAGGGGTTTGGCAGTTGAAATTCAATGCAAAGAAGTGCAAGATAATGCATATGGGGCACAAAAACCCTGGCACAATATATCAGTTGGGGGGTGAGGATATAGCATGCACCAAGCAGGAAAGGGATCTTGGGGTTATCGTCTCTGATGACCTCAAGGTAGGGAAACAGTGTGACAAGGCAGCAGGTAAAGCAAATAGGATGCTGGGATGTATAGGCAGGGGCATCACCAGCAGGAAAAGGAGGTCATAATTCGCTATACAAGACACCAGTGAGGCCCCACCTGGAGTACAATGTACAGTTCTGGAGACCATACCTACGTAAGGACATAGACAGCGTAGAGAAGGTTCAGAGGAGGGCAACAAAGATGGTGCATGGATTGCATCACAAGTCCTATGAAGACAGGTTGAAGGAACTGAACATGTACTCCCTGGAGGAGAGGAGGGAGAGAGGGGATATGATAGAGACATACAAGTATCTTACAGGGAGGAACAGGGTGCAGGAAAACACTATTTTTAAGCGAAAAAGATGTTCCAGGACTAGAGGGCATGGGATGAAGTTGGAAGGAGGACGATTCAGATGAAACATGAGAAAGAATTTCTTCACAGAATGGGTGGTGGACAAGTGGAACACCCTGCCAGAGGAAGTGGTGGGGGCTGAAACAATCACAGGATTTAAGAATGCATGGGATAGACATAAAGGAATTCTGGAGGTCAGGGGTAAGGGGCAACAGATTTCTAGGAAAACAAACTGAACTTACAAGCTCAAATGGGCAGACTGGGTGGGCCATAGGCCCTTATCTGCCGACACTGTCTATGTATCTATGTATCTATGTATCTATGTATCTATGTATCTATGTAAGAAGTATTATGGGAGGGGAAACAAATTCGGATCACTCAAGATCTTCCTGCTATGGTCAGGCAGCGCAGAAACTTCCTTCCATCCATTAGTCTCAAAGCTCATTGCAGCATCAGTGAAGTTTCGTATGGGTTACCCTGCGTGGTTGCAGGTTTTCATTTTGGGAGTATGGTCGTCCTTAGAGGACTGGGAGGCGTAGAGATAACCCTGCAAAAGCATTCCCAGATCTGTTCCAGGACATTGATGTAAAGGAGGAGGCCGTGGAGAAATTATTGGTTTCAAGCTCTCGTCTTTAATTAAATGGATGTTCTACATTCACTGGTGTTCTGGTTCTCAGTGGACTTTTCTTTTGGACTCGTAAAGTGACTGTGCAGGGACCTGTTGGCCTGATTGTGCCTGTCACACAGCCGCTTTTGGGATGGGAGCTAGTTTTATTTCCCACATGTCTTGCGGACAGAGCACTGTAACCGGGCAGAAGAATGTCTAATTTACTGTTACCTCTCTGTTTCTAGTTAGCTCTAAAATTCAGTGTGCATGTTGTGTATTTGTTTTATATATAGCCTTTACTGCTGCATGATCTGACTTAAGGTAGTCCCTGCAGCAGACGGCAGGCGAGTATATTCAAAGGCCACATGAGGGCACAAAAGTCCTGTAGTCTCGCTCTCCGGTCTCTCTCACACAGCCCTTAGATCTGTACACAGCGAGTGTTGCCCTGTGCAGGTGGCAGAATAATAATTTCATCTCGTTGGGTTCTAGAGTTTCAAAATATGCCTTCTTCTATCTCTCTCCTGTTAAGTGGGTCTCTCGAATATATTTAGGCCCAGTATTCCCGTGTTCATTTGTAGGTCTCTGACAGAGGGTTAACGGGGGTCTCTTTTATTCTTGTTTATTCCCTCCATATTTCTCTATTTCCTTCCCCTTTCTGGAAAGCCCAAGGTCTGGGCTGACATTACGTGCCTAGTTACCAGAGGGGGACACTTAATATATTCTCTACATTTATTTTCTGGTTGCTCCCATTAGCAGTGGATCCTGTGTCTGTATGAGGCAGCGAGACAGGAGGTGAACAGGATTAGGTAAGCCTAGGAGAATGCATTGCAGAATCCAAGCAGTCTGGGGTAATGTTGGGTGGGGAAATCTTAAGTGTTTTCTTTTTATGTTGGGATGGTGGTTTGGGGTGGGGGGGGTTACACCCTTGAGCACCACAATCTAAGCAAGCTGGTTCCATACCCGGAGGTTAGGATACGACATACTATTCCAGATGGGTATGGTCTACCCAACAGATATTTATGGCTAAATGAATTACAATAGCCACTTACAATGTAAAAGGGATCCAAAAAAAAATCAAGCAGTATCAAGTCTTAAAACTTTTGGGAATCGATATTGTATGTATCCAAGAGTCACATCTGTTAGAAACAGAATCGCCACAGTTACAAAAGCAGCCATTTAATCAGTTATTTTCTGCAGGGGGTTCTACTCAAAGTGCCGCGGTGGTGATTCTTATACGAACATACGAAATTTGCCAGCAGATAAAGGCCTAGAAGTCTATCAAGCCTGCTAGAATGTGCAGCTAGCACCCCTTATTCTGCAGCTGCCCCTCCCTTCCACCCTTCCCCTTCATTAACCCTCCCCCTTGTCCTGTCCCATCCCCTTTTGAAGCAGTCCACTGTTCTACTGGATACCACTTCTGCAGGTAATGCATTCCACCCAGCCACCACCCTCTCTGTAAAAAAGTGTCTCCTCATCTCCCTCTGAACCTTCCTCCCTCCAGTCATGGCCCTGGTGGCCTTCCCTCCTTTACTTGAACAGCACCTCTGTACCAGTCTTGTTTATTCCTTTCATGTATTTAAAGGTTTCAATCATGTCACCCCTGTCCTCCTCTCCTCCAGTGAGTACATGTTCAACTCCTTCAACCTCCTCTCATATGATAAGTCTCCCAGCCCCTTGATCATCTTTGTCACCCTGCACTGCACCCCCTCCAGTAACTTAATGTCCCTCCTCAGATACGGGCACCAGTACTGCATGCAGTACTCTAGGTGTGGTCTAACTCATGACCCATACAGTGGCAGAATCACCTCCTCCTCCTCGAGGATATACCACTTGCAATACAACCCAGCATTTTGTTGGCCTCCTTGCAGCTGCCTTCCTACATTGTGCCAGGTTGTTCATTGACCCTGTAATGAGCACACCCAGATCCTTCTCCTCCTCTGTCTGGGCTGGCTGCACTCCCCAGCTGGTAACTCCTCCTTGGGTTCTTCATCCCAAAATGCAGCACCTTGCACTTTTTGGCATTAAACCCCAGTTGCCAGGTGTCTGACCAGGTTTCAAGCTTTACCAGATCATCCTGCAACCCCTGCCATCCCCATAGGTCATCCACCACTGCGCCTACCTTGGTATCATCAGCAAACAGACTGATCTTGCTCTTGATGTCCCATGATGTGTCTGCAATGAATATCCCAAACAACACTGGTCCCAACACCGAGCCCTGTGGAACACCGCTCGTCACTGCCCTTGGGTGTGAGAGCTTCCCACCCACCGTCACCCTCTGTTGCCTTCCCTGAAGCCAGTTTCCAACCCATCTCACCAGCTTTGCACCCACCCCTGTGCCTAATAACTTCCTTCCCAGCCTTCCATGCCGCACAAAGTCAAATGCCTTACTGAAGTCCAGATACAGGACATCCATTGCATGGCCCTTGTCCAGTTGCCGAGTTACCCAGTCATAGAACTCCACCAGGTTGGTTTGGCAGGATCTGCCATGTATGAAGCCATGCTGTCTGCTGTCCTGTAGTCCTTTGGCCTCTAAGAGACCACCAGCCTCTCCTTCAGGATAGTCTCCATTAGCTTACCCATGATGGATGTGAGGCTCACTGGTCTGTAGTTTCCCGGTTCATCCTTGGGGCCACTCTTGTGGAGGGGCACCACATGAAGCCATCCTCCAGTCCTGAGGTACACACACCCGAATATAGTGAGGCATTAAATAGGGTCTGCCAAGGTCCTGCAAGGACCTCTGCCAGCTCCTTCAGTACCCTGGGGTGGATGCCATCTGGGCCTGGTGCCTTGTCCACCCTCAGTGCCTTCAATCCTCTCATACTCTGCCCTCCATGATTTCCCCATCTGTCACCACTTTCCCCCTATTTCGGCCATTTCTCCCACCTTGGGTGTCACCCCCTCTTCTCTTTAGTAAATACTGAGCAGAAGTACTCATTTAGTGCTTCTGCCTTATCGCACCCTGCTTTCACCCAACCCCCCTCCTTCCTAATCCTTACTATGTGGTCCTTACAGCTCCTTTTCTCCCTGATGTACTTAAAGAAGTCCTTCTCCCCCTTCTTAATTTGCCAGCCTGAGTTCCGTAGATGCTTTGGCTCCCCTTACTGCCCTTGTCACCTCCTTCGATTCTGTCAAGTACTCCTCCCTGTCCTCCCCTCTCCCTGTTTTCTTGTACTTCCTGAAGGCAGCTCTTTTCTTCCTTACCTTTTCCATGACCTCCTTACTCAACCAGCTCGGTTTCTTAGCTCTAGCCTTCTTGCTCTGGGCTTTGCAGCAGGTTTTGGTTGCCTCCACTATCCCCAGCTTTATGAGCTCCCACCTCTGGTTAGTGTCCATACTAGATTGAATTCTGGCCAGGTACCCTTTCACCACTTCCCCCTTCCTCCCAAAGTTGTCCCTCCTGAAGTCCAGCACTCTTGTGCCAGATTCCACTCCATCCTTGCCCATATCCAATGTGAGCCACACTGAGTGGTGGTCACTCCCTGACAGTGGTTCCTCCACTGTAAGTTCTCTCACAGAGTCCCCATTTGCCAGCACAAGGTCAAGGGTGTTCCATAACCTGGTTGGTTCACTGACCATTTGCAGCAGGAAGCTGTCCTGGAAGGCATCCAGCAGTACCTGCTCCCTTCTGTTCCTGGTTGCTGGGGTACTCCAGTCCACTCCTGACATGTTGAAGTCCCCCACAATTACCACACTACCCTTCTCGCAGGTCCTCCTGATCTGTCCCACTAGTTCCCTGTCTAACTCCTCCATCTGAGATGGTGGCCTGTACACCACTCCCATTCTAAGAATCCTATTCTTGGAATCCTGGATTCGCATCCAAAGTGACTCCACTACCTCCTCCCTTTCCTCCCTTACACACTTCAGTCCTTCCTTCTTATACACAGGAGAATAACGTTTAAGCTGATCAGGGAGGAGAAAGACCCTTCAGGTAGATATTTATTAGTGCTCGGCTTGCTTTTCAATAAGGAGATCCTGTTGGGTACTATTTATGGTCCGAATCAAGATGCACCCAATTTTTTCACTAAATTAATGCAGGTCTTAATGCCCTTTATTTCTTTACCTATGATTATAGGAGGGGACTTCAATCTAGTCTATGATTCCTCGATTGATAAAACACATCAGCAGGAAAAGGCCTCTCACCTGCCCAATGGTCATTAAGGGAATTAATGGACCACATAGGTCTTTGTGACATCTGGAAGATTCTACATCCCATGGAGGGCTCTATACCTACACTTCCCCGTCCACAACTCCTCCTCCAGAATAGATTATATTCTTCAATCTCAAAGTATTATTATCAGGGTGATCGAGCCAAAATATTACCAGGCCCTCTATCTGACCACTCGATCATCACATGTCAGTTCTCTCTAATTTCATTGCCTAGCAGAGGGTCGAGTGGAGATTAACTGACCAATTGGTTTGGAATTGGACTCCGTTCATTTTATTCAGGGCATATTCAAAGATATTACAAAAATAATTATGACCCTCGTGACCTGACATACTATGGCTCGCCTTCAAAGCTTACATGAGGGTATTTTAATCACTATGGCTTCCCACAGGAAGAAGACAACTACTTTAAAGCTGTCTCATTACTAGTTACGATGAGGGGAGTTAGAGAGAATCTTTCCCATAGTCACCGAATTGGTAAGACAGGAACTAATCAAAGTCAGATCTGCATATGATGATATTTTGAGGAAAAAGTGATATTTGCCATGTTAAAGACCAAAGCGGCCTATACTGATCAAGGAAAAGGCTGGACGTCTGTTAGCACTTAGGATCAAACAAATGGAGGCATGCTGATATATAGCCTGATTACTTCAACCTTAGATGGTACCTCTAAAATGCATCCTGTCAATATTTTAAGAGAATTCACTACTTATTACAAAGAGTTATATAGCCCCATGCCATCCCCCATGACCAGGTTACACATCAGTATTTGGATAGTGCCAATTTGCCCCAATTGTCTGAGACCCAAAGGAACCATTTATTAGTTCCCGTTAATGCGGATGAAATTGCCTGGGTGATGGATAAGCTACCCATGAATAAATCCCCAGGGGCTGATGGCTTTTCTGCAAACTTTTACAAAAAGTTTAAAACCCAGTTAATTCTTATGCTCCTCCCCCTATTTCAACAGATCTTGGTGGGGGAGTCAGTTGATTTATCTTTATTTGAAGCCCTTATAGTTTTGATACTGAAACTGGACAAAACCCCAGATAAGGTCTTTAATTATAGACCTATTTCCCTCATGAACATTGACATAAAATTTTGTCCAAGTGTTGGCAGACCGCCTTAATTCAGTAATTGACAGTTCGTAGACCCCAAGCCAAATGGTTTTATGTCAGGCAGATTATCCTTGGTCGTCAACCGTACCCTGTCGCACTTCTCGGTGGCTAGAGATGCACCTTATTCAGCTGTGTTGGTATCCCTGGATGCTGAGAAGGCGTTCAACAGGTAGATTAGTGTTACCTGTCTCTCACCTTGGAAGCGTTTGGTTTCCTGCAGAAATCTTTGAGTGGATTAAACTTTATACCACTTGCTCCTCAGAGTGACCTGTAATGGGGTCTTCTCCGAGGTATTTGTGTTGCAGTCAGGAACTAGACAGGGTGTCCCCTGCCACCATTGTTGTTCAATATTTATCCAGAGCCCTAATCCACAAGTTGTTAGTAAGTCAGAGCGGAGTGAAGTAAAATTCCTTGCATATGCAGATGATCTGTTTCTCCAAATCGCGAATCCCAAGACATCCATACCCTCTATGTTGCAAATTATCGAAGAATTCAGTAGTATTTCCTATTATAAACTGAATATTAACAAGACTGTGGTTTTCCCCTTAAATCATGAAGTGTTTAAAGTGGAAATACTGTCCATGGGATTAAGTTGGAAGTATGAATTGTTGCGATGCCTTGGGTACTGAGCTAGCCAGGAGTCCGGGTCTTGTCATTAGGTTAAATTTTGAATCTTTAATTCTCACAATTTCTCAGGATCTCACTAGATGGTCATCCTTTCCTTTATCCCTATGGGGCAGAATAGATTTAATCAAAATTAATGTTTTTCCCCAGATTTATTACCCTCTCCATGCTCAATATCCATCTCCCAATGTCATGGTTCAACAAGGTCCAATCTCTTATAACCAAATTTATCTGACACAATAAGCCTCCATGCATAGTGTATTACAAATTGATAGCTTAAGGTTAAAGGGGACTTTGCCTTCCCATATTCCTACATATTTTTGGGCCAGTCATATCAATAAGTACCTAAATGCCTTCCTCCGGACAATGTACTTGAAGCTCCAGCCTGGCTTAAGATAGAACTTGCTTTAATCCGAGCATGAGGCTTAGATCCCGTCAGGTCTATTATTTGCCAAGCAGAGATCCTCCCGTCAAGTATCAGGAATCCCACTATTTTAACTTCATTGAAGATTCATGCCCAGGTATGTAGGTATCTTAGATATGATCCAGGTAGAGATCTTAATCAACCTGTAATAGGAATCCCCAATTTAAAATAGATGGCAAATTTATTCCCTCAGTTGGGTACCTGGCTACAGAGTATACAACTCTCTAGTCTGTCTCGAGCAATGGGAGTGGCTTCCGGTAAATTATTTAATTAGTAGATTGGCATTCCTAATAAATATAGATTCTGGATTCTGCAATTACATCATTCTGTAATGAAGGCTTTAGGTAAAAGTGCCCTGCATGACAGAAAACATTCCATTTAGCCAAGAACTCTCAAAGTTTTGTGGCCACTCCGAGCAGTCTCAGCAATTTACAATATCATTCACAATTGGAAATTTCCTGAATGCTCGGGGCCTATGGATTTATGAGCCTCTATGTTCCCAGACCACAACTTTGAGTGGCAGGAACTGCGGCATAACTGCCATAAGTTTGTGACTCAGGATAGGCTTAGACTAGCGCAATTATTTATCCTACATAATGCATATTATTCTCCCTCCCATTTATTTAAATTGGGCCTTAAACCTGTTCCTACTTGTTCCAGATGTACTTTGGAAGTGGGGACAATTTCTCACATGTTCTGGTCCTGTCCCAAAGTGTCACCCTTGTGGCCATCTATTAAGCAATCAAGTGATCTCTCCTGGGGCTTGGTGACCTATTTAGCCCAACAGTGTGTATTATGGGTGATCTTTCAGGAATCAAAGTTGGCATGTAAATACCATATAACCCTAATAGCTATGTCAGTGAAAAAGCTAGTTTTAAAACACTGGACTGACCAGAATGAGATTACTTATAATGAATGGATCTCCAAACTCTTGGCGAACCTTAGTATGGAAAGGGTCATTGCTTGTCTTCAAATGAGATTGGAGAAATTTAAGGAAAATCTGGGATCCCTTATACACCCTTTATTCTTTACACCAGGGGTGACCAGGCCTTATGATAAACTGGTACATTGTTGGCCTAGCTGATTGTAATGAAAACCTTACAAATTTTATGATATATTGGTTGTAGCTCAACAAGGGTAGGGTGGAGGGTGGGGGGGGAAATAGGAGTGGGGGAGTGGTTGGGTGGGCTGACTCATGTTCTCATTGTGCTATTGTATCGAGGTTCATCAACATGTATGTCTGCCATGGGTATGTAATAAGAAAATTTTCTTACTAAACTTCAAATAAAACAGAAAAACAACACCCCTGCCCCAGTGCAGCAGCATTCCCAGTTCCCTTAGTCTCTGCAGCTGCTGTCCCAGCTCCACAGCAGCAGCCTGAACCCCTCTGCCCACCATGGTGCCACAACCACAAGCAGCTGTTCCCATTGAGGAGTCTTATCCTGGGTCCTCATCCTCTGCCTCCTCAGTACCCCATGCAGAGAAGCAGACAAGGCCTTCCATCATTGTGGGAATTTTTCACCCCCGACCCCAACAATGGCAGTGTTGCCAAATACAACATGTGCATCACCCTGGTAAGGCACAGCCATGTAGGCACCAGTGGACAACATACTCACATGAAAATCCACCACCTGAGCCCATTGGAAGCCAGACAGTGGGAGGTTGTGACTGTTGGGAGTGGTGACAGTAGAGGTCATTCTGTGCTGTTGTGGGGCAGCACACAGTTTGAACATGTCTATGATGGTCATGCCATAGCAAGAAGCAGGGCATGGGACAGCACTTGCTCACTGGAGGAGGAGGCAATCATGAAAGAATGGAAAGAGACCTGTGAATAGAAGTATTTAGACTGTATGCACTCCCTATTGTGTTGCACCTGTGAAAGGAAGCCAAATAAACAAGAAAAAAAATGAAAACAATAACTATTGGAAAGGATACTTACAGTTACGTTGCTAAAGGCCATGCTTTAAAATGACATGAAGATGCCCTAGACAGAGATTATGGAGGAGAAGAAGTCTTGCTTGCAGGATGAGAAAGCAGCAGGACAGGAGACCTGTGATGACAAGAAAACATGATTTGGACTTTACTAAGTTAGATATTGTGGGTGACCACATGAACAGTAGTCATACCTAGTGTACCTGCCACCAGTGAAAATAAAAAAAAAATTATAGCCTGACTTGACCACAATGGTGGCAACACAATATATCCATTGTCCATTCCCAGTCATCTTATCTGTCTCATGTAAAGAAAGAGAACTTACTTATTTAGCCTGAATGGGCCACTAGGCCACTGTGTACCCGTTAAAGCAAAACTTAATAAAAAACATAAAAGAGAAAAAAAGTCATGTAATGACACTTACCATCAAATTAGTGATGGCCATGGCTTGCACTAGCATTGATAGTGCACAGAAAGTGGTGCGGAGCAATAGGCGCGTAAGTAGGTGCCTTGTAGATTGACTGACTTTCTAACTTGCTTACCAGCCACCTCTGTGAATAGTCAAACCTGCAGCGAGAGGGAAACAATAGGAAAGAAATGCACTTTAATGTCCTGCAAATAATTTGGATGCCCCTCCTGTGAAAGGACAGACTAATCACCAACAGTGAGGATCTGGCGTGTGAACAACAGTGAAAGTAACTTACTGTCACAGCAGACAAAGTTGGACTTTGCTGGATCTTAGGTCTTGCTGCTTTAATGGGTTACCTGGCAGGAGGCTCAGCTTGGGGACTGCTTAGCCG
Organism: Neoceratodus forsteri; assembly: GCA_016271365.2. Classification (NCBI taxonomy): domain Eukaryota; kingdom Metazoa; phylum Chordata; order Ceratodontiformes; family Ceratodontidae; genus Neoceratodus; species Neoceratodus forsteri. Next base: position 1,047,023,555 of record CM028133.1, on the reverse strand, counting down.
ACTGTCTGAAGATCTGCCTGGCAATGACATTTTTGCTGGCTGAAGATTTCAAGTTTCTCAGTCTGGATGCATGTGGTGGAGGTGAAGGTGGCAGTGGGCCATGTTGTTTGTAGGCATGGAGGACACAAGCAATCAGGGTAGGAGGAGGAGGTAGTGTATTGATTGCTGGAGGATGCATGGTCTGCAAGCCTGGTAAAAGCATTTATGCTTGCTTAAGAGTCTAAGTTTTTCAGTCTCAATGCATGTGGTGGAGGGGGCGGTGGCTTGTGTTACTGTTTGCAAACTTTATGCTTAAGAAATAGTGTCACTGATTTTCTAGTTTGTGGACATCACATTGGAGGGGTCAGAAGGAGGTAATCAGATGGATATGTGGAACAGCAGCACAACTTGGGAAAACATATAATGACAGGAAAAGAAAACTGATTCATAAAGAAATGGATTCAACTGATGAGGAGGAAAGGATGAACAGAACACATTCTGGTTTATGTACTATTCATCCTTATCAAGGAAGCAGCCCTAACAGTCGCCCACAAGGGAGTTATCTCCACATGGGAATCCTGATTCCCTCCTTGCTTCATCTACCTCAGAAGAAGACAGTTTACAAAATGCCAATAATATCAGCCTTTTCAGATTCATCTTCACCACCACAACCACCTTCATGTTGTAGGAATGCAGACCATAACTGTATTTCATATGGAATGCATCCGTATTCACTTTAATAAGTGTTAGCATGCCAACATTTCCAGGGTACAGATTTGTATGCCTGTTCTACATTAAGGACCCCTGCTGAACATTCAGCAGGCAACCAACATTGATACTGTCCTCACCTTTTTCACTCACACCTTCAACATGGCCTGTGATCTCTTTGCACCCTTAACCAAAACCCGGTCCAAAAAACAGAACGCACCCTGGGTTAGCCCGGCCCTCCTACAATTACTTAGAAACCGGGATAACCTCTGGCACCTTGCCACTGAAACAGGTCATCTGTCTGATAGGCAAGCATACAATGCAGCCCGAAATAAATGCTCATGGGCCATCAGGAAAGCCAAGGCAGACCATTACCAGGCCTCCCTTACCTCCTCCTGGGGCTCAGCCCGGACCTTCTGGGATAATATTAAGCAACTCAATGGTACAACTTGCTCCCCTGCCCCATCCCAGCTCACTAGAAATGGCACAACCTCCACCGATCCTGCCACCATAGCTAACTGGTTCAACACCACTTTCACTGACCTTAGCTCAGTCCTCCCTAGTAATTTCTTTGACCCTCCCCCCAGCCAAACTCCCCCTGTCCTCCAGCGCCCCAGCATCCTACTGCGAAAGATTTCCACCCGGGAAGCCAGACCCATCCTAATCAAAGCTCTCAATGGCAACAATCCCGCAGTGACTCACTGGACCTCAGCATCCTCAGGCTGGTGCTAGATGAAGTCCTTGCACCTCTCACAAGCCTATTTAACCAGTCACTCTGCCTGGAACAATTCCCCACAGCTTGGAAAACAGCCATTATCACACCTATTCATAAAGGAGGCGACAGGTCATCGGCCAACAACTACCTGCCAATCTCCATCCTCCTCCCCTCTCTAAAGCCCTGGAGAAAGTGGTGGCCATTCAAATCACTGATTATCTGGCTAAGCATAACATCTTATGCCCAGAGCAACATGGCTTCCGTGAGGGTCACAGTACCAGCACTGCCCTTATTGAATTCTCCAACTTCCTACACTCCTACTTGGATACCAGCTCCCTAGCTGGTGCAGTGTTCATTGACCTCTCAAAGGCTTTCAACACTGTCTCCCATCCACTGCTGCTGAATGCACTCTGCCTCACTGGTCTCTCGGCTGGCCCCCTGGCATGGTGTGCTAGCTAGCTTGATCCCAGTGTGTCAAGATTAATAGCACACTCTCTGATACCCGTCCCATTCTCTCTGGGGTCCCCCAAGGCTCCATCCTGGGCCCCCTTCTCTTCTCGCTGTATCTGAACACTCTGCCCAGTGCATGCTCTGGCAAAATTCTGCTGTATGCAGACGCGCTGTCCTTTTGCCACCACCGTAATCCCATCTCCTACAGGACTCCTACAGCAGTCTTTCCAACAGTGCCGAGGCTTGGTTTAGGAGTGAGACTCGTCATCAATCTTAACAAAACCAAACTATGCTCTTTCACACCCCAAAACAAAGCTAGCAACCACCCACTCTATATCCTTCCAAGCACCAACCAACCACTGGAACAAGTCTGCTCCTACAAATACCTTGGTGTTACCTTGATTCAGCCCTCACATTTCACAACCACATGCGCCTAACATCCACCACCAACACCACGGTTGGCATCCTATTCCACCATAAAACCTGCCTTCCCCAAATGCCTCCTCGCTAGCTGTTACATCGTCCGTTCTGTCCCTTGTAGACTATGGTCTACCAGTATACAGTGCTGCCGACACCACTGCACTCAACAAAATTCACCTAACCCTGAATAAAGTGTGCAGATTGATTACTGGTGCCCCCAGGCTCACACACACCTGTCAGCTATATGTCGATGCTAACCTGCTTACCCTGGATGAATGGCTCCGATACCAGACCTGTCTCCTCACCAAAAAAACCCTACTCGGGCTCTCCCCCCCTGGGGTAATGGCATCCATCCACCAGAGCCCTCCCACCATTGCAACACGATCTTCCTACAAGACCACTCTAAAGGTCCCCAGAACAAGAACCAGCCATGGCCAGAGGTCCTTCAGCTATAGAGCCCCAACCTGGTTTAACTCTCTCCCTGCCACCATCACCAATGCCATCACCATCTCCACATTCAAAACCGCACTTCGAACCACATCTTCAGCACTGTAACTGCTCCTGTCTCTGAACATAGCCTCCACCTCTTTTTCTCTTGACAATGCCCCGGGCAGCTCTCACCCAACCATCCCCTCCACCACTTCCCTGTACACCATGCTAGGTTTAACCTGGCCAGTGCCAGCTGTTTCAATGTTTATCTACCAGAATGCTCACTTGATACCGACTTGTGTAATACCTGTTATCAATTACATGTACCCCCTAATTGTATTTGTCTGACTACAATGTGACGTGGCACCTCTGGTGAATGCCTATTGATTTTGCAAATCTTTGCTATGTAACCGAAACACAATGTATGTCTTTATGTGATGAAGTACCTTTGGAAACCAGCCTCTGGCTCAAAGGCTGTAAACTGATTCTTAAATAAATAAAAAAAAAAAAAAAGAACTGACTACTTTCTCCACACTGACACTTGAGGATGGACAGCTCAGGTATTTGATGTCTACTTAGGTTATTGCTTGTCAGTCAGTGACCTTGCTACTCCAGTAAAGCAAGGGCTCTTCCATGATGGCAAATTGCCTGGTGTCAGCCAGATATACAGTTTGTTCTATTACCTTGCATGTTTTATAAGCCCTTTTATCATGTGAGGTGGTAGCAACACCCATCTCTATTCACGTTTGTGTTGTGCGTTACATAACTGTGATTTTAACATCTGTGCCCAATGTATCCATCTTATTGTCTAGTCAGACAAATTTTTGGCCTGATGACACCCACCTTCTGGTATTGATTACAGGCACTGTTTTATATCATGGGTCCAGTATGGTGGCAATTCCAAAATCTGCAGACTGCAGAATGCCATAAATATGGCTATTGTAGTCCAAGACATGGAGTGTGCATTCCATTAAAGCCCAACTTCCAGTATCACCACCTCCCTCCAGTGCCTGCTGTACATTCCTATAGGTAGTTATGAGCTAATATGCAAAAGACTCATTAGATACTCACCCTTTATGCAAAAGGATACCCAGATATACATTCCTTAAAAATAATCATATACTTTTAGTCTTAAAATCAAGCATACTACTGCTACCTATCACCTCCATTGGGAGACTATTCCAAACAAGGACCACCTTCTGATTGTACCAGCTGGCTCTGTACTTGGTTGAGCATTTTTCTCCCTTAAGCTGTAAACTGCAATCTTGTGATGTAATTCTGCTCCCTGAATTTGAGACCCAAACATGCCCTCAATTCCCTTGAAAAATAATCATATACTTTTAGTCTTAAAATCAAGCATACTACTGCTACCTATCACCTCCATTGGGAGACTATTCCAAACAAGGACCACCTTCTGATTGTACCAGCTGGCTCTGTACTTGGTTGAGCATTTTTCTCCCTTAAGCTGTAAACTGCAATCTTGTGATGTAATTCTGCTCCCTGAATTTGAGACCCAAACTGCCTCAGATCTTTGTTAGATAATGATCTGAATAGTAGGCAGAGATCGCTACATCTTCTTGTATTCCAGTGAATGCAACCCCAGAGACTGGAGCTTATCCTCAAAATTTAGTTCTCCAGTGCCTAACACCATCTTGCTAGCCCTTCTCTGAATCCTTTCTAGAGCTGTTATTTCTGCTTTCATATTTGGGTGTCAGAACTGGGAACAGTACTCTAAGTGGGGCCTAACCAGGGAAATACACAACAGCATCACCACTCCCCTATCTCTGACCACTACTCCAGTTTCTTTAGGTCTGAATTCATACATCTTACTCCTTCTGGGGAGTTCACTCAGTTGCATATCTTGGTGTCATCTGCAAATAGGCACACCATTCCCTCTAGTCTGTTTGTGATGTCGTATATGAAAACATTGAAGAGAGAGGCCCCAGCACCAACCCTTGTGGTACATCACTAGTTACATCACTTTCAGAAGATACTGTGCCATTTACCTGCACCCTCTATGTTCTTCATCTCAGGCAGCTGCTCACACACCCTACCACCTCCTTACCCACCCCTATGTGGTTCAGCTTCTTTAACAGCCTTCTGTGTGGAACAGAGTTGAAGGCTTTACTAAAGTCCAGGAAGATTACATCTACCACCACTCCATGACATAGGTCAGGTAACAGATATCCTTTAACCAAAAATACACGCTCCACTCTATGGTGTGCTTGCTGACTGCTAGAACCAATACTGTAAAGCTGCACTGCCACAACAAACAAAATTAAAATAAGCAAGTCACTTACAGTATCAGTAATACTTGATATTTTTAAATCATGCCAAATGGTGAATGCCCCTTGCAGAGACACTGGTGATACAAACTAGTCCTCTAACCAGTTTTCCCTCTTTAGCACATCATCAGGGAGTATAACCATGAAAATAGACACTGATGCATATAAAAACATATTTTAAAGTGTATAGTTGGCTTCAATTAAATGCTTGTTTGGGGTAAACTGATTTAATGGCACTCTCAAAATCTTAATCATGATAGAAAGAATATTATACTTTAGACACCCCAATTTGATTACTCTAATGCTTGCCTAACATAATTAGTAGAACATTATCCATTGTTTATCAAGAAAAACACCTATTCTTAGAAAGTTATTTTTTGATGTATAAATATGAAATGATATTATAACAAATTATAATAAAGTTTATATTAATATACTTAATGGTCTATTCTGCATAGTAAGTACTGTTTTTTTATTGTTGCTGTTGTTGTTATTTTGCACTATCTAGCTTTACTGCCACTATAAATTATGCTGTTATTAGTAACAGCTTTTATTTATGTGGCTGTACACCCTGATGATGCACTTAAGGCACAAAACTGATTGGAGGAGTATCCTGTATCATAGGCATCTCTGCAAGGGGTCTGGTCTGTGAGTCACCATTTTCAGTATTTTTTACAATAACTATATCAAGTAATATTGATGCTGTGAGTAATTTACTTATTTCAATTGAGTGTGTTGTGTTGATACTACTTTTACAGTATTTGTTATTTTGATAACTTTTTCTTGGATCTCAGCAAGGCATTTGAGAGGAGCCTAATCAATAAGGTGTGATATCGTGTGATTGCAGAGTACCTAGTTAAATGGCTAAGCAAGTCATGGACATAACTAGTTGGTCCCACAAGGATTAGAACTGGTATACACACTCTTAATATCTAGTTTGGTGATACAGAGGGTTAAGTAAGGGAAAGTGTGCTTATTTGCAGATATTAAGCTCAGTGGGAGTGTGGATACCTAAGAAGGGATTTCTTATATACAAAATGATGTCAAATGATTAAAAGAATGGTCAGGCATCTGGCAATAGATGTTTGATGCTAAGACATGCATGCTAATGCACATAGGGTAATAGAATCATATGACAGCTTGCTGGATCGAAGAAGGGAGGGTTGGTCAAAGTATGGATGTAAGGGACTTGGTGAATATCTTTAGTAATACTCTAAAACCCTCTTGTGTTGTGTTATTTTATTTATGTATTTATTTATTAAATTATTTATTTTTTCATATATTTATTTTGAAATGCTAGCAGAATACAGCAATAGGATGTATACCTAGGTAGGGGTTTTAACAGAAGGAGAAAGGAGGGGATATTTCCACTGTAGAGCTCCATGGTTAGGTTACACCTGAAAAACTATTTGCAGTTCTGGAGCCCACATTTGAAGTAGGACCATGACAGGGTGGAGCAGTCCAAAGTAGGGAGACTAAAATGATACAGAACCAGCAGGAAAATTCAATAAGGAAGACTTGCAATATGGGGAATATTACAGAAAACATAATGTTTCTTCATGAGATCAATAGGGTGGACTTCTGCGAGTTGTTCTCACAAGGCAATGACTCATACACCAATGGGCACAACTGCAAGTTGGTGGAGGGGTAGTTTCAGGAGGGATGTGAGGAAGTACACCTTCACAGAGCAGGTGATGACCAAATGGAACAGTGTGCCTAGCTGTAGAGTCAATACTGTAACTATAGCTGGATTCAAGTCTGAATTGGACAGATTCAAGGGTTGGGTAGTAGTGGCAGGAAAAGGGCATGGAGAAAAGAACATAAATCTCTAATGGAGACATCCTCAATGTTGATTTGTCAATATAGGCATGTCATTTCTATTAGCTGGGATCCTCAAGCAGAGTAAATGGACCACAGTTCTTTTTCTGTTTATGAATGTCTATCTTTATACTGCATTGTTGTTGTAATCTTGCAATGAGTGTACAATAAGTAGGAATAACAGTGCTATCTTTATCTTTCTTTGGCAGCTATGCTTATGCAATTAACTCTTCTCTGCCAACCATAGTACCATTCCCAAATCCAAATGTGCCCATTGGTCAGAGATATGGAATGAGTCACCTAGATGTTGTCAAAATTAACACATTATGTAAGTGCAGTAAGTATAGTAGTATGGATTTGTTTTCTAAAATTTTCTTACTGTGTTTCTACTGTTGAGTGGTGTTAATTTCAAGGTTTTTGTTTTCTTTTATTGATTTGTTTTCTATACTTTCATATTTCTATACTCACTGTCCTGTTCCTTTATATTTTTTGTGTTTATACAAATGTCATGAAGTAGTCCAGGTATTGGAATGCAACTGGCACTAACTAAAAATACTGGTATTTTTAGAATGTTCTTAATATTTAAGATATTTGACCCACTCTACTTGTAAGGTGGTCATTCTGAACAAATATTTCTACCTGGTTTTCATAGCTGAAAACAAGGAACTGATGCCTAACTATACCAGAAAGGTCCCTGAAGGGTCAATTGGAATTCCATTCCAGTTAAAAGGTATTAGAGAGTTAAGCACTAAAGATGCATAACATCATGGTATATTTATAAGGTTTTGGGAAAGTTCCTAGTTGAATCACTAGCTCAGCTACTCAAGCCATTCATTGTTAGAGGAGGAACCGGGAAATATATGGCGATGAATATTGTTCCCCTGCACAACAGTGGTATCAAGGGTAATCCAGGGAGCTACTGATCTATCAGCCTTATGCCTCTTGTCATTAAGTTGCTAGAGACCATAATAAGGAAAAGGATCATAAGTTTCCTGCAGACAAATGGACTGTAGGATAAAAGACAGCATGTGCTGAAACAGTGGTGGACTGTGTCAGAAAAACATGGGTCTACTGTATTTCTTCAATTGGCTGACAAAAGCAGTGGACAAGGGACAGAAAGCAGACATGCCATGCCTTGATTTCAGTAGAATCTGTACTTCCATCCTGCATGGATAGCCGGTTAAGAATACGTATGACCTAGGAGCAGGGAACAAAAATCCTAGGTGGGTTTAACTGGAATAAGCAACAGAACCCAGAGTGTGATGATAAATAGTGAGTTCTCAGGGGATAGGATAGCTAGTGTTGGGAGCACAAGGATTGGCCATGGGACTAGTACTCTTCAACAATTTTATCTGAGACATAGGGGTATAGATTAAGTGCAATGTATGCCTTTTTGTGGATGAGTAGCTCTGCTGCTAGTTGGATAGTGATGGTGTCAAACATATAAAATAGGATTTGGGTTGATTGGAGAGGTGGTCAAATGTATGGCAGATACAATTTAAAACAGTGGAGGTTAAACTCAGAACAGTGAACACAGTAAGTTCCATTCAAATTCTTAGTTCATTTTTTCTCTTCAGCTGTGGCTACTATACAGTATATGATTCCCAAGAGTGTTTCCCAGGTTATTCCAAGCTTTTGTCAAGTAAAAATGGCTCTATATGTACAAAAATTAGCAAAAACAATGTATTAGTAGCAGTGTGTAGCACTGTTCATTGGCAACTACATATTCCTTTACAAACAATAAATATCAGTTCAGAAAATGTTGGATAACACATATCATTTCATATAGTGCTTGAGAAAGTTTGTAAAAATTTTATGTAGAAAACATGGCTGATGCATCCTTAGTGCTGCAACACCCTCTATCAGTGCTTATATATTAATTGTAAAGGGATATGCAGTTGCCTGTGAACAGTGCAAGAAGCTGTTACTAATAAATTGTTTTAGCCAGTTTATGTACCTATGGGACCACTTTTCCTTGATAAAGCTTGGTATAACCAGTAAAACATCATTGGGAATCATGTATAGTGACATCAGTGGAAAAAAAGCAAATAATGGAATCACTCTGAAGAAAAGGATTGTGGAATATCTTGAATCTGGTGGTGTACAGGATCTAGGCAGCATGGATTCACTGGGGGTGGGTCATGTCAAACAAACTTGATAGATTTCTTTGATTTAGAGACCAAAGAATTAGATACTTGGTACTATAATTGGTAATTATAGACAGGAGGAGGCACAAGGCCCATGGTGTCTGTCTCATGTCTTAGAGGGGCATCTGGAACCCATTGATGGTCAAGAGGTGCTTGTCAAGCCTTTCTTTGAAGGCCAGAAATGTACTTGCCCCTACCACCTCTACAGGGAGACTGTTCCATGAGGGTATAATTATTTGTGTAAAGAAATTTCTCCTTAAGTTCTTTTTAGGGAATGTTAGCTTAAGTTGGTGGCTATGACTCCTCAGATTTACATTCCCATTGGCAGGTATTATACCCAAACTTAGCATTAGGTTGTTATCCCTACTTATTGTATATATTTGTTAAAGATCCCCTCATTTATGTCTTAGCTCCAGGGAGTAAAGGTTAAACTTTTTTAGTCTGGATTCTTATGGTTCATTACTGATGCCCTCTGTCATTTTTGTCATATCATCTCTGAACCCTTTCCAACTTACTAATGTCCCTTTTTTGGTGGGGGCTCCCCAGTGGGCTACAGTAGTTGAACTGTGGTCTAACAAAAGCTCTGCATAGTGGTACAATGCATGCACTCTTTCTTGAAAGGAAAGCTTTCCTTATGCAGCCTATGATTCTATTGGCTTTTCTGGCTAGTTCATTATAGTGTCCACTAAAGGACAAATCATTGGTGACCTGGACTCCCAGGTGGCTCTCACTAGTTGTTACCCTTATTTGGGTACCATTTAAGATGTACCTCTTAAATCTGTTGTTAATACTCAGATGCATCACCATACATTTCTTGGTATTAAACTGCATCCCATTTTTGGCTGCCCCTCTAAAATTACAAACATACAAATGCCTTTTCTAAGGCATGTTGCTTTTGTTTAAATGATTGTGATGGCTATGTTTATATCTGAAAGTGAGTGATAGGTACATCAGTAGGCTATGTGTTTTCTTCCCCATGCCAATGGGGCCTTGGACTACTGCACTTTTAATGTGAAATGATGTTAGCCTAACTGTTTGACAACATTTATATTATTTTGCATTATATTTACTGTACTATTTTCATAATGTCCATTTTTCATAATTACTTCTGTATTTATTTTTACATGTTGTCAAGGCTGTTTAGCCAAACAAAAGAGATTTATCTATCTAAATAAAATCAAATTTCAATTTTCTGGGTACAGGGATGCACTTAAACTGCATAATGAAAAGTGTCATGTTTCACATGGGCTCTAACAGCAGGATATTCCAAGTTTCTTCATCAGCAAATCTTAATTTTTATAACTTCTTTCATTTTTGTTCACATGTTCTACAGATGTCTGCAGCAACTTGCTACCTGATTCATCAGGAAACTTTACATCTGCAAACTACCCTTCCAATTATCCAGCAATTCAGACTGTGTCTGGCTAATTCGAGGACTAAGGTGAGCCTGCAGAAAGAACAGAAACAATTTTACACACCCCAGTTTCTGTCTTTTTTATTTCATAGTATAGGAGAGAATTTTCTACCAACAGCATACTAATTAACTGGTCTCATGTATGGCTGCATAACAGAAAATATGCAGTCAAACTATCCACTTTTTCTGTAGATAACTGAATTTGTAACAACACATGTGACAATCATTCATTATCTTCTGTGTGAATAATTGTCCTCCACTGTTGCCCTGCTACTTTATTCTAGAATTAGCAATGTGCATTTGTGTAATATTTTACATCTAGCACTTATGTATTTATTTTTTAATTTTGTGAAAGCCTTAGAAAGATTTAAGCCTGAAGATATTTAATTTAGTATTATGTAAATCACAGGGGATCATAATCTTATAATTTATTTGAGAAATTAGATGAAAACAATTGTAAAAATGTAGATATCTGTGACTCTGATGTCACTGCATGTATAGACCTGAATGTTTTTATGCATAGCCAGGGTAACTGGGTCCTGGAATCTAACAAAGCCAGATAAATTTGGTTAAGTTGTTTTACATTTACAGTTGAAATGTCCTGTATTGTTAATTGGTTAAAATATTTAATGGAATTTGTGTATATTATTAATTGACTAAAATGTTGTAAAAAAAAAAGATAAATGGATGCATAATAGCTAATGCCACTAGAATGCTGCTTCTGGAATTTGACATTTACATCCCACTTATTGCCACACAGCACCTATTCATTGAGCAAAACAAAGCTGTTTGCAGTTGTGTTATACATTTCTGGGTGAGTACTGTGTCACCCTACTTTTACTTCAGAGCTTGACCATATTGAGTAATTGGAAAGTCTTGTCCCCATGATATTCTCCTTGTTCTTCACAGAAATATTCCTCAAACAAATTCTGGTCAGAGCCATTATGGCTGCACCAAGCTTTTACCTGTGGTGGCAGTGGGGCATGGGTATTGGAATGACTTTCAGAGAGGTGGCTTTCAGAGTGGCAGCGGCAGTTTCTGAGTGAATGGCACAGCTGTCGAGTGGTGGTGGTTTGCCAAGATGGCAGTGGCAATGGAACTGTGCATGCCTGATACTCCCACATGCACAGTTCTGACAGAAGTGTGGAACTAAAGTAGTGTGCCTGTAGTGGTGAGGGCAACCATTCCACAATGGGGAGCTCCATAGGCAGAAGACGGTGCCAATGGAGTCAGTGCTGTACAGTCACTGGTGCATCATTGTAGGAGAATACAGGGTCACGTTCCATTCATAGGCCCTTTTTCTCTTACAGTGATCACAAAACAGCTGAGGAGCTCCACCCATGCAGTCGTAAAAATATAACAGCTGTTGGATACTCCGCAGTGTACTAGTACTTGTTTAAATCATTTTCCTAAACATGAATAAAGATCACTGTTTCTTTTCACAGAGTCTTACTTTATAATTAAATGCCTGTTAAATTTTACTCATGGTAAGGCTCCCCATTGTGAAATTAATTACTTCCTATAGCATTAGATGCAATGGTCTTAGGTTAACTTTGAAGCAGCCTGCCATTTCAGGTCGTAAAGGTTCAAGCCTGGGTTTTTGCTTAGAAACACAGAAATATAGACTTTGACAGCAGATAAGGACTGCTTGGCTCACTCAGTCTGCCCCCTTTCCCTAACTATTGGATAAGCTGCAGATTCTAGTTAACTAATAGCCTACTTCCTCATACCCCCTTCTAGAATTTCAATATGTCTGTCTCATGCATTGTTTGGATTCCCTCACTGTTTTTGACCCCACAACCCCATCAGTCAGATTGTTTCATGTGTCCACCTCCCTCCCCATGAAAAAATACATCCTCACATTGCCCATGAGCCATTCCCCCTCTATCTTCAAATTGTGCCCCCTTGTTTTTGAAAATCTCTTTTTCTGAAAAATGCTACTCTCTTGGACTTTGTTGATTTCCTTGAGGTACTTGAAAGTTTACATCATATCCCCCTCTCCTCCTTTCCTTGAGAGCATATCATATTAAGCTCTTTAGTCTCTCTTCATATGGCTTCTGATGGAGACCTTTTTTTCACTTCCTTTATTAGGTAGGCCCAAGGGGCTTGTTACATCACGCCCAAACATATAGATCATACATCTGTTACATAGGTAGAAACGATAAATCTTGTTGACATCTCTGTGTGTATCTACAAGGTAATTTTTTACTGAATGAAAGCATATGATTATCTAGTTGGACTGAACAAAAAAATCCCACAGATCTGTCAAATAACTTTGCTAATTTTCCTATCTACTGCAACTCAATGGAGATACTAGAAGATTATTCAGTGCACTGATTGGAGTAACAAAAAATATGTATCTTTTCTTATTTTTCTTTTAATGAATTCTTGATAAGAGAGTGGAGGGAGGGGGCCCAATGGTGAATGGCTAAGCATCTGTATATAAATTAGGCTCATACAAGAGCCACCTGGTCGACCTGTTTCGATATAAGTGGGTTTGTTGGTGAAGACCAAATATAATCCTCTATATTAAGTGAATACTGTCTACTATGGCCCTCCAGTCTGCTTAACGGGAGGGTGCTCTCTGCACCCATTTCTTAGTAATGGCCTTTAGGGTAGCTACTATAAGAATTGATCATAAATATGTTGCTCTCTTCCCTATCTCCTTGGTCTAAGACCCAAAACCAGATGCTCAGGACCCGGGGATGGTGTTCTATATCTGTCCAGTACCCTTAAATATTCAACATGTCCAAAAAATGTGAGCCTGGGAGGCTGAAGTGAACCCACACCCCCTCCAACAGTTCAAACCAGCAGCTGGTGCATACTGCACCACCTGCACCGGAACATGAAAATACCTAGATCACACCTTCCAGCCATATTCCCTCCAAAGAGGGGCCACTGTTGTCTGCCATGTGGTGTGCCATACTCCAGCCCATTGTTTCTCTAGGAGAGTAATCCCCAGGTCTGTTTCCCACTTAAGTTTAAGTCTTTCAATCGGTAGAGACAGATCTAATAAATGCCTTTGATACAATAAGGATATGGTTTCTTCTACCACCCCTGATGACCAAATGGCTTGAAAAGGGGATCCATTGCATCCTCATGCAGTCGGGCATACTTTTCTGAAGAGTGTGGACATAATCTCTGATTTGGTAAAATCTTAGATTATCTTGTGGGAGAAGACCAAATGTCTGCCGGGCTGCCTCAAAATAAATAGGATTATCTGCTGTTAAGACCTGATAAGGGGAGTGAAATCCTTTCTTGGCCCGTTTCTTAAACCAAGAGTCTAAAATGGCAGCTGAGAAAAGAGGGTCATGAACCCACCATTGAAACTTCCACAGTTGGTGTCTAATGGGACCCCGGTTTACGCCCCACCTCCATCCCTCCAGGATAGTCCTCATCCTGTAACAAATCTCTGGGAGCCGGATCATCTTGAAACAGGATGTCCTGTAGATGTGGCTCAGCCCCAACTGCTGGTCCATTCTCTTCCAATGGGAATCAAAGCCAGGGCTGCCCCCATAGTAGTGTCACCCACATTTGGGCTGCTGCCCAGTAACCCTGTAAGTTAGGAAAAGCTAGACCTCCCTGGGCCTTAGGGGCATATAAAGGGCTTGACAAATCATAGGCCAATCTTTAGCCCAGAGAAATCTAAAAACATGCCCTGCCATGTGTTTAACTTTTTCTGAGAGATCAGACAGTATACACATTGGAATAAATAAAGTAACCTTGGTAGGGCATTCATCTTCAATGCCTGTGTCTTAGAGTATATAGACAAGGGCAGAAGGGTCCACCTCTGGACATCCTTCCTTAGCTGGGTGATCAAAGGGGGGATAATTGAGTTCCTAGAGCAGGTGATTGCTAATCCCAATCTTAATCCCTAGGTAGCTCATCTGATCTAGGTCCCATCTCATAGGATATCTGTTCCTAAAACCCAGGGAAGGCGTATAGTTGCAGTTTAGTATCTCTGTTTTAGTACAGTTCAGTTTATATCTGGCGAGGGAGGAAAATTCCTCCAATTACTGAAACAAGGCAGGGATGGAAAAGTCAGGTTCTGTAAGGTACATGAGTACATCATCGGCATATAAAGCCAGTTTGTGCTCAAAGCCATCCAGTCTTATTCCCTTTATGTTCCCATTCTCTCTAATAGATTGAGCAAGAGGTTCTATATATAATGCAAAAAGCAACGGTGATAAAGGGCACCCCTGTCTTGTACATCTACTGAGTTTCAAAGGTCTAGAAATATGGCCATTTGTTCTGACATAGGCAGTTGGGGAGTCATATAATTTGCTTATCAGTTGTGTAAATTCTCTCAGGAACCCAAACCGGGAAAGGACTGCCCCCAGAAAGCTCCAGTCAACTCTATCAAATACTTTTTCAGCATCAAGAGTCATTAATAAAGCCAGGATAGCAGAGTTGTTAATATGATCAATAAGGTGGGTGGTGCATCTCAAATTATCCTGGGACTGTCTGCCTAGCACAAACCCATTCTGGTCAAATTGTATGAGGTGCGGAAGATACTGTTGTATTTTTTTTGCCATAATGGAGGACAAAATCTTATAATCAGTATTTAGTAGGGGAAACTGGATGACAAGAAGCACATCTGGAGGGGTTCTTCCCTAGTTTGGGTATCACCAAAATCAATGCTGTAGCCCAGGAGGGTGGAGCCGAGCCCCTGCCCTCCATGACCTCAGAGAATACTCTCAGAATAAGGAACTGGAGAAGGTCCCTATAACATTTAAAAAATTTCCCTGGGAGTCCGTCAGTCCCGGGACATTTCCCTGTCTTCAGGGCTCCCACTTCCACTTTAAGTTCCTCTGCCGTTATTGGATGCATCAGCTCTTTAGCCTGATCTGGGGATAGGGTTGGCAGTTTCAAATTATGTAGAAAAGTTTTCATTCTCCCATCAGGTGGAGAGGTTCCTTTCTGATATAATTGTTCATAAAACTCCTGAAAAGTCTCAGCTATCTCATTTGTTTTAAATACCACTTTCTGGTGTCCAGGGTGCCACAAATTCATGATTGTGGCCCTAGCTCTTTGTGGTCTCAATCTACTGGCTAATAATCTAAGTGACCCAGGACCACCCTCATAATATTTCTGCTTTAAAAATAACAATATCTGTTCCACCTGATAATCTAATATTTGGCCCAATTCCCCTTTAAGAGTCTTAAGCTGCTGTGCTATAGCCCTAGAGTATTTCTGTTTTTGCATTCCCTCCAATGACTGGATTCACTCAGTAAGGATCTTCCTTCTTCCTCTCTCTCTCTCCTTCCATGCCGCGAGCTGTATAAACCTCCCCCGAAGAACAGCCTTGGCTGCATCCAATAGGGTGGCACATGGCATGTCCTGTCCCTCATTTTCTGTTGAGAAACTTTGATATGTGTCTAGAATGTGATCTTTAACTGCCTTATCCTTAAGTAAGGAGATATTTGTCTGAAAGGACAAAGTCCCCAATCTGAGTGTCCTGTACCCTAAACACTGCATCACTAGGTCACAAGAAGCAGTTCAGTCTGGAGTAATTGTTATATGTGGCAGAAAAGTAGGTGTAGTCCCTCTGTCTAGGGCAATAATGACGCCAAACATCTAAGTTACCCAACTCTCCCAGCAACTTATGGACCCTTCTTGCCACCTGGTGTGACTTTCTTGGAATCTGGGAAGTCGTATCTAAGGCAGGATTAAAAGTTAAATTTAGGTCTCCCCCCACAGATCAAGACTCCCTCCTCCCATTCCTGAAGCAGGAGGAGGAAAGATCTATAGTCCCGATAAGGGGTATCTGGTGGGAAGTACACAGATGTGAGTGTTATTAATTGCTCCTCAAGTCTGCACTTCATGAGGGCATACCCACCGTCTTTATCCACCTATTCTTCCAATTTTTCAAAATGGGACTTGTGTGGAATAAGTACTATAGTGCCTCTACATCTACCCTTTTTATATGGGGAGGCAGCTACCTCCCTAAACCCTAGCTTCAAAAATTTACTGTGCGCTGTCTCAGAGAGGTGGGTTTCCTGTAGAAGTATAAATTCTGCTGCCGACTTTTTAAGCAAAGCTAAAATCTTACTGCATTTAACTGGACTTGTAAGACCATTTACACTGTTTGTGCATACCAACGTGCCTGAATTAGATACATAGATACATAGACAGTGTCGGCAGATAAGGGCCTATGGCCCACCCAGTCTGCCCATTTGAGCTTGTAAGTTCAGTTTATGTTTTCCTAGAAGTCTGTTGCCCCTTACACCTGACCTCCAGAATTCCATTATGTCTATCCCATGCATTCTTAAATCCTGTGATTGTTTCAGCCACCACCACTTCCTCTGGCAGGGTGTTCCACTTGTCCACCACCCATTCTGTGAAGAAATTCTTTCTCACCTTTCCTCTGAATTGTCCTTCCTCCAGCTTCATCCCATGCCTTCTAGTCCTGGGACATCTTTTTTTGCTTAAAAATAGTGTATTCCTGCACCCTGTTCCTCCCTGTGAGATACTTGTATGTCTCTATCATATCCCCTCTCTCCCTCCTCTCCTCCAGGGATTACATGTTCAGTTCCTTTAACCTGTTCTCATAGGACTTGTGATGCAATCCATGCACCATCTTTGTTGCCCTCCTCTGAACCTTTTCTACCCTATGTCCTTACATATGTAAGGTCTCCAGAACTGTACACTGTACTCCAGGTGGGGCCTCACTAGTGCCTTGTATAGTGGAATTATGACCTCTCTTTTCCTGCTGGTGATGCCCCTGCCTACGCATCCCAGCATCCTATTTGCTTTACCTGCTGCCTTGTCACACTGTTTCCCTACCTTGAGGTAATCAGAGATGATAACCCCAAGATCCCTTTCCTGCTTGGTGCATGCTATATCCTCACCTCCCAACTGATATATTGTGCCAGGGTTTTTGTGCCCCATATGCATTATCTTGCACTTATTTACATTGAATTTCAACTGCCAAACCCTGACCATTCTTCAAGTTTCTGCAGGTCCCTTCTCATTCTGTCTACACCCTCTGGTGTGTCTACTCTGTTACAGAGCTTTGTGTCATCAGCGAACAGTTAAATTCTGCCTTCTAGGTCCTGCGCAATGTCACTGATGAAGATGTTGAATAGGACCAGTCCCAGCACTGATCCCTGTGGTACCCCACTGGTCACTCTTCCATCTGTGGAGTGACAGCCATTTACCACCACCCTCTGTGTCCTGCCGCCCAGCCAGTTACCTACCCACCACACTACTGTCCTGCCCACACCCATATTCCCCAGTTTGTGTAATAGTCTTCTATGTGGCACAGTGTCAAAGGCCTTGCTGAAGTCCAGATAGGCCATGTCCACTGCCCTCCTCTGATCCACCTCCCTAGTCACCCAGTCAAAAAATTCAACGAGGTTGGTCTGATGACCCCCCGGTGAAAACCATGCTGCCTTGGGTCCTGTAGTCCATTGACAACCAGATGTTCCACCAATATCTCCTTCAGTAGTGCTTCCATGATCTTCCCCACTGCCGAGGTAAGGCTGACTGGTCTGTAGTTCCCCACTTCCTCTTTGTTCCCACTTTTGTATAAGGGGACTACATCTGCTATCCTCCAGTCTTTGGGTACCTGCCCTGTTTCCAGTGATTGGCTAAACAGGATAGCCAGAGGTTCAGCCACCACCTCTCTTAGTTCTTTAAGGACCCTGGGGTGCACCCCATCTGGCCCCATTGCTTTATCAACTCTTATTACTTCCAGTTCCTTCAGGACCCTTTCTCGTGTAAAGGGACTTGTGTCCATTTCTGCACCATTCTCACCCCTTGTACTCCCTTCAGACCCATTACCCTCCTCTTCTCAGTAAAGACTGAGCAGAAATACCTGTTCAATATGTCAGCTTTACTGTGGTCATCCTCCACGCGGCCCCCATCCTCCCCCTTCAGTCTCACTATCCCTCCCTTTGCCTTTCTTTTTTCACTTATGTACCTGCAAAAGGTTTTGTCCCCTCTACACACTGATTTTGCAATGTGTTCTTCTGTCTGAGCTTTGGCTTCCTTACTGACCTCCTGTCTCCCTTTGCTTCTCATGGTATTTCCCTATCCCCTTCTGCCTGTGACTTTTGTATTGCCTGAATGCAATCTTTTGGCTTTCACTTTCTTTTGCTACCTTTGGAAAACCATAACGATCTCCTCTTCCTTTTCCTCTTGCTAACCTGCTTAATGCATAATTCTGTTGCTCTTGTAATCCCCATTTTAAATACTGCCCACTGTTCCTCAACCCCTGATTCCTGCCCCATTCCCTTAATGCCTCTTTCAAGTATCTCCCATTTTCCATAGTCTGCCCCCTAAAATCCAGGATATGTGTTTTTGTGTGGTTTGATTCTGCTCTTTCTGTGATTTCAAACCACAATGACTGGTGGTCACTGTTCCCCAGGTGCTCCTCCACTGTTATCCCCATCACACTGTCCCTGTTTGTGAGCACAAGGTCCAGTATTGCCTTCTGCCGAGTTGGTTCCAGGACCAGTTGCTTGAGGAATGCACCCTGAAGGGAGTGCAGGATAAATCTGCTCCTAGTTGATGCTGCTGCTGGGATGCTGCAGTCCACATCTGGAATATTGAGTTAGCCATTATATGTTAAAAACAAAAAAGGAAAAAACAATTATGTTACGTTCTCCAAATCTCCCTTTCAAAATCCATCTCCCTCTCCCTCGAAAACAGTGCAGTAGTCTCCATCCTTACACAACATATTAATTATGCAACAACCATCATTGCCAACTGGGTAAGAACTTTTATGGCTAAACATAAATGACTTCCTAGGTAGAAGATCCAGGTTTATAGGATCTTTGTCTGAACTCCCTTCCCCACTGTGGAAAGGGAATTAAGAGGGTGGAAATATATACGCTCTCCAAATGGAGAGATCCCACTAGATCTTCAGTGATGTTAAATACTATTAAGTCCTTGCAGTGAGTGTCAGCGGATAAGCCAACTATAAAAATCTTGAGCCCAAACCACCCTTGACACTCCTATAGATAGGACACCATGTCAGTTAAGTAAAAATGTTATTTAGTCAAGTTATTTCTATCACTAACATGAAAAACTGTAAGCCAATCAACTCAATGCAATACAAAAAGGTGTTGACATAATCTACTAAATCCTGGTCCATGGTGAAGGAAGAACAGGGAACGCAGTCACCCCCTGTCAGAAGCATCATTAAGCAGGCCTCATAAGAGGCCTCCACCCGCCATCAAGTCCATGCAGGAAAACCAATTAAAAATTGTTAATATTGTGTGTCAATCAACTGATAGCCCCCATATTTATTAAGTTGGTAAATTACCAGTTTAGTTGTGGGAGACCTAACAAGCCCAGCCACAGGCTCCTTTAGCAGTTTTAAAGCCCAAACCTCAACAGCACGTCCCCCTGAGTGCTCTGGAGCTAAGCCCCCCAAGTGGAGAGCAACTATCCACCCGGAGCGAGGCCCAACCCTGAGGACTCCCCTGATGAGGCTACCAATAAAGGCCCTATAAGTCCCCAGCAGTCTAGCTTAAACCTTTACCCCTTGGGCCCCATATGACCACCACTTAAAACAGGTCACCCCACTAGAACTTCCACAACATGAGGGGGATATAATTGATCTCGGTTTGGCCTCTCCACCTGAACCCGGCGAATCCAGAAGGCCCCCAAGCCAACCCGAGCTCCCAACTACTAAGCTGCACACTCCCTCCCTCAAATCATCAGATCACAGCCTATGAAGATACCAAATGGTATATTTTAACAACATATACATCGTGTCCTTATAAAATGTTTCAAATTAAACAGTCTGTCTTCTGTTTTAGGTGAGGTTATTCTCAGCGACCCTTTAAACAGTCTGAGATGATTTCAACATGTGTCCTCATGGAACCAAGCCTGGGAAGATCACAAAAAGTAAATTATTAAGAGATACTGTGCCTGAAAATGATCAGGTAGTTTGGGAGTTTGCTGCCTCTGTAGTAGTGTCCCCCTCGGTCCGTTTCAGATTCTGTCTGTGTTGGCTCCTTGTTCAGGCCTCAAACATTTCTTGCTGCATAGGGAGTCTCACAAGGTGGAAGTGTTCATGTTGCCTTTTGTGCCCTGCCTTTTAGTTCCACTGTAGGCCCATTCCCTGGACTCTAACTGCCTGCATTGTGGTAGATTGACCTCCTCACCATGCGATTGTACACCCACCGAAAGCAAGAAGTCTCCTACCGCTTGCAGGTCTGGAAAACACCCCATTCCTTCAGCCAGCTGGACCTTCAGGTGTGCTGCATACTCAACAAAAGCCCTGATATTCTGCTGTTGTAGTTGTTTAACCACTGTGAGTACTTTTCTCCTTTGGGAGAGCAGCTGTGGTGTAAAATCGTGGTCCAAATACAAGAGAGTGTCCCCAAATGAATCACTTTTTTTGATCATGTTAGTTGTAGGATCTCCTCTTTCACTCTGTAGTCCAAGAAAGCAAGAACTACTGAACATGGCTTCGCTTTAGGTCCCAGGGTTTTGGCATCAGGGATCTGTGCACTCGAATTATGTTAAGGGCTTTGTCTTGAGGAAGATTTAAAATATCATGCAGAAATGAGTCGATGAAAGCAATCATTGCACCAGTCTCAGTGCCCTGGGGAAGCCAGGAATGCGGAGGTCGTTCTCCACTTCGTTCCCAGTTCTTCAAGGCATGCTTCAAGTTGTTGGGAACAGTAATGCAAGTCCAGAAGGGCTTTTTTGTGTACATTGGTAGTGTGGTAGTGGTTGTATAGTCCGTTAAAGTCTCCTTAATTTCCCAAGCCCACTTGGTTAATGTGGTCATTTCTGAACACTGGTCTGAAACCTTTGCTTCTAATCGCTGGAGTGTTTGGTTAATTTGTTTCAGGGTTTGGCAAAGTTCTCTAGATGTAATCATGCATTCAGATTCTACCAGAGGTGCCTCTGCAGTTTGCCCGGGAGAGAGACACCGTCTCAGTGTCAACCGAAGCTGGCATTTTTAAATTTTAAGTTGCTTGGTTCAAGGAATTATCCCTCCATCGGTGCTTCAGAAGCATTTGGTAATCCGAGATTCTTCTTTTGGTTGACAGGATGGTGGGTTTAGGTTTGGATGCCCGTTGATTCTTAAGTCGATTAGTGGAGCACGCTGTTTAGGCTGCTATTAGACAGGTGTTCCAGCCAGAAGTCCCTGATGCAGACCTTGCACCATTTTAGTTGCCCTCCTCTAGACTGCCTCCATCCTGTCCATGTCTTTGTGGAGATGGGGTCTCCAGAACTGCATGCAGTACTCCAGATTTAGTCTCACCACCTGTGTGCAGAGAGGGATAACATGCACATGCTCATTCATTAAAGGGCTTGGTCAGGCTCATTGTAAAGTGCTCAGATGAGCTGCCAGCCATGGACATGAGTGGAGGCTGTGCCAGTGGCCCATTGGGGTCCTCCTAGATGGTGGAGTGAGGGGCAGGGGGGCTAATACCGGAAATATTGGAGGGTCCATTAGACACCAGAGAATGTTTTTCTTTTTTGTAATTAAATGACTGATGTTGGCGGCTTGTGGGCCTGTCAGCAGCAGTAATGGACAGTGGGGGATGGGGTGTGAATCTCAGTGTGGGGGTCATTCTTCAAATAGGGCAGGTGATTGGCTAGGGCAGTGGGACCAATAGACGTTAGGGACATTTATCTTTATTTTTACTTTTTTTAATTCGGGATGGGGGACTTGGTGGATCTCAGCTGGGGGGGTGATTCTTCTTATTGGGCTGGCAATTGGCCATGAGGGTGGGACCACTAGATGCCAGGGTGGTGGGATCAACATTTATTTTAAAGTTGGGAAAACATTTTTTTTTTATTTATTTAAAATAATGTGTATAAAAATTCAGCATTTTGCACCTGCAAATATTACCTGAAATGTGCAAATTTTGAGAAGATTCCACCTGGCAAAATTCCGATTTGGCAGGAATTTTGCCGCATCACTACCTGGTATAGACATGGGGAATATTAGTAAATAAGCAGGAAGGAGGGGGTGATCAGTAAGAGTCTGTGGGAGACAGACCAGGCAGGGACCATCTGGGCAGACTCAGTGGGCCAAGTGGTCCTAATCAGTTGAGACATTCTATGTTTCTAGTTTTCTACAACAGAAAAATCTGGTTGCAAAAATTTGTACTTTATTTAAAGAGTAGCTGATATGGTCTGGGCAAGCAACTCATTCCAGGGAGTTGCCTTCACAAAAAGCTATATGAGCTGCTTTTAAACTTTTTAAGCAGTTTACGGGAAAGGAAAATGAGAAATTGTTTACCCAGGATAGGCACACTAAGCCAGAGCTTGTTTCCAGGTGTAACCTGGAAGCACATAGAAGTTAAGTGACTTCCTTACCATCACACAGTGTGCAAGTGGGGTCTGGTGGGATTCAAATCCAGGTCTCCAAGTTTGCAGTTCAGTGGTCTAGTTGAAAAACATTCATTTTAACTCAGTTTGCCTGGCTCATAACATCCGTGTATGAGCCAAGTGGATGGTGAGTGTTGCAGCCCCACCACATAAAACAGCACTTTGATGATGTACAGTGAGGAACAAGGCTGCAGACTCTCTGTAGTTACTAATATTGTTGGAAGGCGCTGCCTAATGTTAAGATTATCTTGCTGGCAGTTCTACATATATGGGGCAATATGATATGATAAATTAGCCCCAGACATATAGAACTGCCAGCAAAGATAATCTTAGTACATTCAGACAGCCCCCTTCCTAATCTGATTAATAACTACACAGAGTGCTTGAAGCCCAGTTCCCTACTATACGTCATCAAAGTGCAGTATTTCTGGGCAGGACTGCAGTGCTCAATGGCCATTCAGTTTGTGTGAGGAGGTTACAAGCCAGGCAAACAAAGTTAAAATTTATAATTTTAAACTCCTTAAGAAAACTTTTAAAAGCAGCTTTCTGCTTCTGTTGTTTTCCACATTGTTATTTTTGTTTGCACTACCTGCTCACATCTGAAAGGAAAACATTTTTTTTACCTCCTCTTGTGACTATTTGGGCACGATTCTCAAAGCATTACATCTGGCATAAGATGTTTGCTCCAAAGGAAAATAATGCAAGTAACACGTTGCACCAAAAGTTACACATGTTGGGATTCTGGTAGTTGGCTTGTTCCATATGCAGCCGGATTGCACCAAACACCAGTTACACCACCCTTGCAACATGCGCCATGTCAGAAGGGGGTTATGCACCTTGGCAAAGCCTCTACATCCTCTTTTTCAGGATTCTCATTGCCCCGCCATGGCATGGGAGTGTGCGCAAGTTACGCCTACTGTTAGGTGGTGTAACTTGCCTCTGCCATCCTGACTGATGCAAAAAGAGCTTGCCGGTGAGATGGGGTGGCATGACAGACATAGAGGTGATGGCTGTGCCACCTGACTGTGGTACTGGCACCCGGCAGGATGTGTCTACTGTGATATTCAGGGCACTTCGGCACCCATAAGCACGCACTATCTGGTACAGTACGGTACAGTATGTGTATACAGGTGCATATGGCAGTGGGATGGTGAGTTAGTGCATGCAGCTGGGTGCCAGGACCACCATCTGGTGTCATAGCCATTGCCCCATCTCTGCCATGCCACTCCCCCTCATGTTGCCTCACCTTCCTTCAGTGCATTTCTGGGAGTGCCGTCAGCCTCCTTGGCCCTGGTAGTGTTGTACCAGGTGGGGGACATCCCAAATCCAACCATCCTGTCCACAGATTGCATCATTTGTTGGCACACTATCAAAGTTGTGGCAGACCCAGCATTTTGATGCAGGGACCTGGGACCATATTCCAGAGGGTATACACTGGCGTAAGTTGAAATACACCAAACCCCATGGCGTATCTCGCTACATACACCAGGCAATATGCCAGCCCCTATTCCAGGAGGTGGGTTGCACCCTGGCATTAGAGGGCTGTGACAAATGCAGTTTACATCAGCACTTACACCACAGCCCACAATGCCTGGTGCATCTGCAGGTTATGACAGCAACATAGCCCAATTCCAGGAGGGCGGCTGTTGTAACCCACTAGCACAATTCCAGAAGCCACAGTGGCATGGCTACATTATGTCAGCTCTGAGTTGCTTTATGTGGCACCTGATGGTGCAGTCCATCAGATGCCTACTTCCTGGTGCTATGGCAATGCACAGATGTGTTCCACATGTCCCTGGAAGCATACCCCTGCCCTTAACCCCCTAAACTCCATTCTCTGGCACACCCTGACACCTATGGTACCTATCCTGCCCCCGTCCATGCCCCTTGTGTGGCTGGTGGTGTTCTGGGTGGGGGCTTAGTACCTGTGTCTTTTCAGACTTCGTGACCGTGGCGATATATGCTATGCAAGGGCTAATGCCACACACATGACGATATTGCAGGTTGCAAGTGCTGGGACCCTGTCACTTCGGAATGTGGAGTAGGGTCCTGGCATAGGGACAGCTGGTGTAACTCGCAATTGTGAGCATGTTATGCCGGCCATCCTGAATATGGCCCACTGTTTCTTTCAGAATCAGGTGCAGTGTCCCTTGTACAACTGCAGTCTGGCACATTCTTTGTTGCAACTTGCAACATGTGGATCTGGGCTTTGAGAATCGGACCCTTTGCTTTACTTAATTGCTATGTTAGATGTTTTTTCCATCTATATTTTCCTAGATTGCTCTTTTCTGGGTAGGTTTACCAACACACATTAATGACATAATTTAGAGGATTATTCAAAGCTGCATCTCTTTTATTCCTCATTATTTTACTCACCTCATGTTGTTAGTCATGATTTGATGTGTCCTCACTATGAACAGCCCTTCCCCATTACCAGGACAACCAAAGAAGAGCTAAAATCCTAACACACATCCTGACTAATGGAAGTCTAAAAGTTTACACTAGCCTGTGCCTGCTTTCAGCTCTAATGGTAAGTTCTGGAGATTGAGCCTTACAGTATCATTGCCCCAGTCAGAGCATAAATCCAATGAAACATTTTAAAAATATCTCTGCATTAATTTAAACAATGTGAACAGAAGTTAAAGCTATTTCATTTTCTCATTTAGGTGTTCCTGCAGTTTGTCAATTTCAATGTACAGTCTTCTACAAACTGTCCCAGTGACTATTTGAGAGTCTACGATGGTAACAGCAAGTCTGCCAGGGTGCTGTTGGACAAGTACTGTGGGACAAAACTGCCACCCTCACTGATTTCAACTGGCAATTCAATGCTTGTAGAGTTTGTCACAGATGGGACCATTTCTGCACCTGGATTCAGTGCTACTTATAGCACAGGTAATCAGCTGTTCTATTTAACTATCTTAGCACCTCATCCATTTTTCCTTTATGGAACTTCCATACTATTATCTACACTACACTACACCATTACGGTCAACATTCTCAAAGAAAAATACAAACATCGAATTTCTGGCAGAAAATTATTCTTTTTTCTCACCCAGTCTTCCTAGATATTCTCTGCCCAGCCTGTTTCCGCAGACCATCAGTGGTCTCTGACAACTCTCCCTCCTCCCTGCCTGTTTACTAATATTATTCTATGTCTTTCCCACACTGTCATCCAGGCATAGGTCAGGGAGCATAGGTAAACCAGGGAAATTATAAAATTCACAAGTAACATGTTATTACTATCACTATCAATAAAATAAGAAATATAAAATTGTGCACGATAGCTCTTATACAGGCAGTTAAAACAAAAAAAAAACCCTCCTATGAGGGTATCTCTGAATCTTAATTTCTCCCCTCTCCCAAACAAAACATTGTTCTCTCTCTCTCTCTCTATATATATATTATATATATATATATATATATATATATATATATATAAATATATAGTAATTAACTTTGCATCCTGACTTGGTTAAGTTACATTTCCTGTTTCTCACAAATGTATCAGAACTTTGTCACTTTTTTCCTGTAGGTGCATAAAAATAGAACATTGTATCCCAGAACTGATCTCCAATTGACAACACTGTAAAAGAGCATTTGGAGGCCAAACTGCATCCCAAGATTAACCCCAGAGTTCCTAATAACTTTTTGCAATCATTTCAACAATATTTATATTTGCAAACTAAGAAATCTCAGTTTTACATAAGTTATTTCACACAAAGATTCACATATACTTTTTAACCACAGAGGAGTAAGGGAAGAAAGAAAGACAGAAACAGCAAGTGAAGGCAAGGAGAAAACAGGGGAAAATAGTGCGACCATCAGAGTGGCCAGTTCTGAGGTTCCACAAGGAAAATTTGATTGCACAATCAGACAGACAAGAGATATACAACTGACAAAATAGGAGAAGACAAAACTAACCCTTGCTTTCTTCTCTCTCTTCCTAACAAATGGGGCAGGGTCTTAATCAAACCTGCAATACAAACATGCCTGAAGATCCCCACTGTTTTCACCTCCACCAATTCTAGTGCATTCTATTCCAGGTGTCAACCACCTTTCATTAAAGTCATACTTTCTTGCATTCCTCTTAAACCCTCTCTCCCTCCAGCTTCATTGCATGCCCCCCATGGTCCTCATCCTAGTACTTGTTCTTATTTGAAATATCCTCCCCTCCTGCAATGTGTTAACCTTTTAGAGAGGTACTTGTAGGTCTCTGTCATGTCCCATCTTGCTCTATTCTCTCCAGGGTGAATATTTTGGAATCCCTCAGTCTCTCCTTGTAGGGTGTTTGGTTCAAGTCCTGCACCATTATACTGTAGATACCCTCCTACAAACTTCCTCCACCCTGTCTATGTTCTTTCTGAGGACCCTCCTCCAGAACAGCACACAATACTCCAGGTGTGGTCTAACTATCAAGCAACACAATGGCAACACAACCTCTCTTTTCCTACAGTACATACCCCTCTCTGTGCACCCAGCATCCAACTAACATTACCCACTGCCTTGTCACACTAGCCTGCTACTTTGAGCTAACCAATTATGAGAACCTCAAGATCCCTTTATTACTTAGTGACTGTCAGTACCCCCATCCTAACTTAGCTCCTGTGTTTCTTTTGCTCTACTATAGATGCATGATTTTGCACTTCTGGCATTGAACTCCAATTGCCATACACTTGACCACTCTTCAAGTTGAGCAAGATCCCTGCATATTCTCCATCCCATTCTGAGTGTTCACCCTTTTACAGATTTTGGTATCATCTGCAAAAGACATATCTTATCTTCCAGTCCTTCTGCAATTTCAGTTATGAAGACATTGAAAAGGACCAATCTCAGTACTGATCCCTGTGGCACCTGGCTGGTCCTTCCCCCATCATTAGAATGAGTGTAATTAACTACTTCTGCTGATACCTATCCTCTAACCAGTTTCTAACCCAATGTATCACTTTTGTTCACACTTCAAGGCTGTGCAATTTTCTATTAGTCTCCTGTAATGCACAATGCCAAAGAAGTTGCTAAAGTCCACATAGGCCACACTCAAAGCCCTCCCTTGATATATTTCCCTGGTCACATAGTCAAACAGATTCAATTCATGTAACATTACCCCATGAATCCATTCAGTCTGTGGTCTTGCAGCTCACTGGATTCAAAACTGTTTTACCATCCTTTCCTTAGCAGGGTTTCCATTAATTTCCCACCACTTAAGTTGGACTGACTGGCCAATAGTTGCTAGCATCCTCCCTATTGCCACTTTTTATGTATTGAGGCCCAATCTGCTCTCATCTAAGTCTCCAAACACGGCCTGTTTCCAATGAACTGTTGAATAAGACTGTCAGCGGGCATCTACCACATTTCTGAGTTCCTTTAGAACCCTTGGTGAATTCCATCTGTCACATAGCCTTGTCCACCTTCAGAGCTGCAAGTCCTTCATGATTCTTTCCTCTTAAATTGACATTTGTCCATCTTCCTTTCCTCTCCCTCACAGTTGTGGGCTGTTCTCAAGCAGAGACTGGTAGCTTAGTGGCAGCATTGGGAAACCAAGGAATAGATAAACTTAACAAACTAGAATCTAATCATCTTGCAGACACAGTGCCTCTTAATGAAGTGAATGTATTCAATATGTAAAATGGCCCAAGACACAAATAAACATAATAGATCTGCAACAATGGACAACAAGAAGGTGTTCTGAAGAAAGTCCTCACTACATCATAAAGGTCCAGGACATTACAAGAATTTCTGAGATGAAAACAGCAATGTACAGCACATTGGATTTTTACTTACTAATTTTGTACTGTGTGGAGATGGGCACTTTAAAGAACAAACTCAACATTTTTTCTTTATAATCAGATGTTCATTTAAACAGTTACAAGAAAAAGGGAAAATATTAAAAGTTTGTTATTAATTCTCTAGTTTTCTGAATTTTGTCATTGGAAGACACACTTTGGAATAAATACACAACCACAAAAGAAACCAGTGTGCCATTTAACCACTGATCTGACATCTGAAGAATAATGCAACACCTTTCTGATGTCAGAATGATGGCACAACAAAGCTGTGATGTCACTGTTATCATAAGAGAAAAGTAAGGAGCCATTCCCTAAAGAGTAGACATGCGTTCAACTTTGATGAAAACAGCTGTTTGTTGCTCAGCACCTTTAAAATGAATAATCCAAATAGTATGAAATGTTTAAAGTGTAACTTTAAGAGCCCAGTCCATGCATAATCCATATAAAAGGAGTTTGGTGTTAGTCTCAGAAGCAAGGGGCCAGTTTTTCAAAGGTTGGCACATGACCAATGTCAAGACTTGTGTCAAACACTTGTGATGCAACAACTCTCTTATCTTTTTCTGAATACCTGTTTGTACATTTGACCATGTAAAGATTCCTCTGTCAAAACATTGGCAAAATTAAAAGATAATTACATGCAACACAAAATATGTATAAGAAACTGAAGCGTAACATTAAGCTTAGAGAAACACAATAACACTAGAATGCAATATCAACATACTGTACAGTAGATCAGACAGAAAAAATGAATGCACAGTGTTTAGGACTGTTCAATACAAATGCCATTTGACTTGAATAATGCAACAATAGACTGTTTGCAAACAAAACATTCATTATCCAGCTTTTACATTCACATTTGACCAAACATAATATTATACAACCTAGGTTGAGGCTGAGTGTCAAATACATACAGTATGACCACCACTGCTCATCATAGTATAAATACATTGTTCCTTGATAACTCACCAATCTTCATCTTGTGTCATTAACATTAGACAAAAATCTGAATACTGCATGACAACAAATATTTCATTAACTGAAAATGTGCAACAAATAGAAATGGAAACACAAATTTTGAAGACACAGATGAAAATATCAAAACTTGACCCCTTGTCAGCATTAATGTTTTCAATGCTTGCTTCCTAGTGTCATGTGGTGGAACTTTTACAGCCTTATCTGGAAGCTTCACATCACCAAACTACCCATCTACATACCCTGACAACACCGACTGTACCTGGGTTATCAGTGCTCCTGCTGGGTTAAAGGTAAGGAGGAAAGATAAAGGTGAGAAGGCAGTGGTGGAATGGCAAAGGAGACAGAGAGAAATAAAGTGGAAAGAAAGAGAAGGAAAGAGTATGAGATAGAGAATGACTGAGGGGAAACAGAAAGGATAGAGATGGAGAAAACAAGACTAACACAGAGTGAGAATGTATAATTAATGAATTATTTTGTATTTATTGTTTGTACCTCTCTCCAAACCACAGGTGTACTCAAAAGCCTCCATCCCAGCTGTAGGCATCTTTGGTATGCAAATCAATGTACAAATCAGGCTGACAGAAAGTCTATGTTTACGGATACCCTTTACTACTCTTCCTGCAATCAGCCTCGTTTGTATACTGACTAAGAATTTTTTAAATGCCCAGTGCTTTATTGAATAAGATGTAGAAACCTGTTTAAAAAGTGATATCTGTCACAGAGAAGCCCTGTCAGCCTGAATTTCACAAGGATTTCCTTACCCATGATGCCTTGCCCTGAAAATTCAGCTTTTGAGCACATGTGTTTTTGAAGAGATGTAAAAATAGGATATTTTGGCTGCTGCAAACTTTTACAGATTCCAAGTATTATTCTTTATGCAAATTACCCTGCAGTACCCCCACTGTGACTGTTCAAAATGTCCATTGCCTTAAGGTGACTAGACATCTTACTGAGACAATGACTGTTGTACACTGAAGAGTATCTGTACACAGTATGAAACATGTCTTAGTATTTTGCCTTTTTTTTTTGCTGTTCTTTTTCTCCCCTGGGTCTCGCCGGCCATCTCTGATGTCCCTCCCTCACCATCCCCAAGGATCAGGACCCCCTCCCCTATTGCCCTCCCAATGTACCCTTTATGGCAGGGGGTAGAGAGCGACTCAACCCACCGGCATGGATCCAGCTCAGGAGGTGTCCTCTCAGGCTGGCTTGCTGAGAAGGAACAGTCATCGTTCTCCATGGTGGGACCACTTTTTCTGGTTTTCCTTATGGCAGGGAGCATGCAATGCCACCAGTGACACACTGCATGCATCTGCACACCATACATCGGGTGACTGCTCCACCCCACCATGTTATGGGACTTGGCTTGTCAGCCCCAGCCACCACTAGGAGTGAGATAAGTGCAGGTCACTATCCCCACCCTCCCCCAGGAGAGGAGAGCTGTCCTCTGGACACTTGATCCTCTCCCACCCCCAGCTGACCCCCGGCAACCTGCTCACACAGTGAACATAGGTCACCGGTGTGGCAGGAGGTAAGGCAGTGATGCCTCCACCCTCCACGCCAGTGGGATGGCTTTTTTTGGGGGGGGCAGTAATGCAGTGGTTCAAGGCTCTGAGCTGCAAATCTGGTGACATCCAGCAGACCAGACCTGGGTTTGAATCCCACAGCTTCCACTTGCATATTGTGTGACCCTGAGCAAGTCACTTAATCTCCTTGTGCTCCAGGTCACTCCTGTAAAAAGCTTTCAGCTTAGTGTGCTATACCTGGTTAAACAACTAAAATAATAAATAAAATAAATAAAATAAAAGCCTCCACCCTACACACCAGGGGACGGCTTTACTAATTTGCTTTTCTGAGGCTATACGGGATCAAATGTCAAAGTCAATTTTAAAAGAATATTTATTCCATTGAATTTTTGTCAGCCTGACTTATAGATTAATACTTATTTCATTTGAAAGGTAACTGGATGGTTTAAGTTTTAATATGGCTATTCAGCACCCATGTGCATTTATACCTACTATGCTGATATGCTTATCTAGATTAGTTTTAAAAGCCTTGTTAGATATGCTACTAGCCACGTTAGCAGGTAGTCTATTCCAATCATTGACAATCCTTTGAGAGAAATAGTTATGCTACCTTTCAGTATTTCAATGTGGTCCCATCTGTTGGAACTTGTTACTTTTGGTATTTGCCTCAGTCTCAGGTTTCAGCCTTACTAATTTGAGTAGTTTGGGATGCCTCAATGTTTTATAAGTTTGAATTAGATCACCTCTAAGCCACTTCCATTACAGGGAAAAGTTTTCATTCCTGCATAAGGAATTTGACCACCCACAATGCCTTTCACTGCAGTGTAACTTTAGAGTATGTGTATAGTTTGAGAGAAACAAAACAATTGTGACATTTCTCCTGGCATTCTTTTAAACCTTTGTGTTTGATTTCAGTAGCATTAGGCTGCTAGTCTGTCTAGGGGCCTCTGTTGGTTTCTGCTTGATTTGTGGAAGTTTGTAACAGCTTGTAAGTGGGTGTGGCTGGATCTTTAGCTACTGTAAGTATTTCAGGGGATTTTCTGCTACTTTCACTGCCTTTGGGTTTGATTTCTGTAGCTTTAGGCTGCTGGTCTGACTAGGGGGTCTCTGTTGGTTTCTGCTTGATTTGTGGATGCTTGCATCAGGTTGTAAGTGAGTGTGGCTGGATGGTCAGCTGCTGTAATTATTTATGTAAGTATTTCAGGAATTTTCAGTTATTTTCACTGCCTTTGTGTTTGATTTCAGCAGCTTTAGGCTGCTGGTCTGACTATGGGACTCCCTAATTTCTGCTTGATTTGTGAAACGTGGCTTATAGGTGGTTGTGGCTGGATCTTCAGCTGCTGTAAGTATTTCTGTAAGTATTTTAGGTGATTTTCAGTTAATTTCACTGTCCCTATGTTTGATTTCAATAGCTTTAGGCTGCTGGTCTGACTAGGCGGTCTCTGTTGTTTTCTGCTTGATATGTGGAAGCTTGTAGTAGCTTATAAGTGGGTTTGACTGGACTAGCCACTGCCCTGTAACTCTTTGGCTGATTGTTTTTTTGACACAGCCTGTGGAATTCACAACATGGCAGATAAAGGTGAAATCCTGCTTATGAGGGATTTCAAAATGCTGGATGTAGATTGGACCACCCAGGCAGCTGCTTCAGCCAGAAGCATGGCTCATCCTGGAATCCCTGCAGGGGGCTGGACTCACACAGCTGGTGCATGAGCCAACCAGACACAAATTGATTCTGGACCTGGTATGGATCAATGAAAACAGAGTCCAAGGAGTCCAGGTGGAAGGGCAGCTGCGATCCAGTGACCACTGCATTGTGTGGTTTGGCATAGAGACAGGGACTCAATTAAGTCACACAAGGACAAAAGTATTAGATTTCAAGAGGGTGGATTTTGGTGAAATGGGTAAATATTTAAGATCAGCCCTGGAGAAGGGAGAGGTAATAGAGGCAGTAGAAGAAAAGTGGAGGAAACTAAAAAGAGCCATAGTGGAGGTAACTAACCGATGCATTAGGATAGTTGCCTAAGGGAAAAGAAGAAGGAAACCATTATGTTTCTCTAAAGGAGGCAGCAGACAAAGTAAGGGCTAAAAGAACAAGTTCCAGGAAGTGTAAGGGGACCCAAGGGAGGAGGACAGGGAGGTGTACCTTGAATGTCTAATTGAAGTAAGGAAAGCTATTAGAAGAGCCAAGGCACAGACAGAAGAGGGTTTAGCACAGACTATGAAAATAGGGGACAAGACATTCAATAGGTACATCGGTGATAGAGGAAAAACTGGGGAGGGATTGTGAGGCTCAAGGAGAGGATGGAGAGTGTAAGGAGGGGTATCTAGATAAAGCATAAATACTGAACAAATAGTTCTGTTCAGTATTCATTAAGGAGGAGAGGTCAAGGACCACAGTTGGGGCAGAAGCAATGGGGTGGACGTCAGTCCATTCACAGTGGAGAGAGTTCTAGAGGAACTCACAGAGCTGAAGGTGGATAAAGCCATGGGGTCAGAAGACATACACCCAAGGATATTAAGGGAGCTAAGAAGGAAACTAGCAGCACCTCAGGTCACCCTGTTCATAGAGTCACTCAACACAGGCATGGTTCCAAAGGACTGGAGGAGGACGCATGTAGTTCCACTGCACAAAAGTGGCAGTAAGGAGGAAGCAGGGAACTATAGGCCAATCAGCCTCATGTCAGTAGTGAAGAAGATCATTGAGACACTGCTGAAAGAATGGATAGTGGCACACCTGGAATCCAATGGTGTCCAGGATCTGAGGCAACATGGATTCACAGCAGAAAAGTCTTGTCAAAGAAATCTGATAGATTATTTTGATTGGGTGACTATGGAAGTGAATTAGAGAGGGGCAGTAGACATTGCCTACCTAGATTTCAGCAAAGCCTTTGATATCATCCCAAAAAGAAGGCTGGTTAAAAAGATGAGTAGTCTGGACACAGGGCATAAGTTGAAACATTCGGTTAGAAACTGGCTAATGGACAGAAGACAGAGGGTGGTGGTAAATGGAATCCAATCTGGGGAGAGAGAGAGGTGACCAGTGGAGTACCACAGGGATCAGTACTGGGACCAGTCCTGTTCAATTTCTTCATTAGTGACATTGCAGGGGTGTTGTAAGGAAAGGTCTGCCTATTTGCAGATGACACCAAGATCTGCAACAATGTGAATACTCCAGAAGGGGTGTGGAAAATGAAGAGTGGCCTTGAGAAACCTGAAAGATGGTTGGAGGTGAAGCAACTGAGGTTCAATGCAAAAAAGTGCAAGATAATGCACCTGAGTAGAAGAAAGCCTTGGGAGAGCTACAGAATGGGGGTAGGGGTACTGACTGTCACCAAAAAGGAAAGGGACCTAGAGGTTATCATATCTGATGATCTTACGGTATCAAGCAATGTGCAAAGGCTGTAGGGAGGTCCAGTGGCATGCTGGGGTGCATAGGCAGAAGCATTACTACTAGGAGACAGGAGGTGGTGATGCCATTGTATAAAACACTGGTAAGGCCTCACATGGAGTATTGCATGTACTGTAGTACTGGAGACAGCACATGCATAAAGACATAGACAAGGTGGAATCTATATGAGAAGGGTGACAAATGGTGCATGGCTTGCATCACAAAACATATGATGAGAGACTAAGAGAGCTCAATGTGTACTCACTGGAGAGAGAGGAGAGAGAGAAAGGAGGGACAAGATAGAATCATTCAAGTATCTCAAGGGCATAAACAAGGTGCAGGTGGGGATCTTTCCAATGTAGAAAATATATCAGAATGAGGGTACATGATATGAAATTGGAGGGGTAGATTAAAAGGTAACGTGAGGAAGATTTTCTACACAGAGAGAGTGATGGATGCTTGAAACAGTGTGCCACAAGAGGTGGTGGGGGCAAGCACAGTGGAGGGGTTTAAACATGCCTGGGATAGGAACAACAGAACATTGTATGGGGAGGGAGTGATGAAAGCTATTGATCACTTTGGGTCAGTGACTGCATAAAAATGTAGGGCTTACGGGCAGACTAGATTGGCTGTATCGGTCCTTATCTGCTGACAATTTCTATGTATCTATGTAACCAAACAGATACTTCATCACTGACAAATGCCAAAATAACACCACAGGATACCAAAGTAAGTCAAATAAGTGGAAGTTTATTTTATGAACAAGTGCTCTTACCAAACAACCAGAAGGACACCAACAGGACCCCACCAACTCCGATTGATTTTGCTCAAAGCATCATCAGAGTGTGCCTGCCACACAGTTACCCCATCATCTTAAATCATGCACTTAAGGTCTTATACATTTGTATAGCAATATAGACATATAAATAAGTATTGACAAAATAAATAAAAGAAAAAACAGTGCTTGAAAATCACAATGACAAATAAAGTAAAAACTATATACAAAAAGCACCATTATCAGTGATAGAAAAAGGAATAGAAAAAGCCAGTTGCACTGTCTACATAAATATCTGCAAATACAAATATTGCAGATTTAAATCTCCCCACCTCTCTCTCTCTCTCTCTATATATATATATATATATAGATATATATATTTGTATATGTATATTATAGTGGTGTGGTAGTGCCACTAGAGTTAGAATTGAACTGTGGTTTCTATGTTAAAGCCAAAATTTTGCACTTTTATTTCCTTGGAACCATTGAACTGATTTGCATTAAATTTTGCATGCACAATCTCATATGGTAGCTCTTGGATGTGTAGTGGTCAGATGTGCAATTTCCAAGATCTGGATAGTAAAAAATGCATTTTCATAGTCTTCTTCCCTTTGGTTTGAATGGAATTTCTTAGAATTTGGCTAGAGCCCAGACTGCTTTGAAATTTGGTCTGACATTTTCTGGATTGAAGGAAGATAAGTCTCAGATGTGTCTTTTGCTTGTTTGGTAAAAAAATATAAATCCGTTCTAAAGTTATTTTGTTTTGACATTTTTAAAAATGGGTTCTGAGCATACTTAAGGATTTAAGGACTTAAAATAGCTGTATGAAGCAGAAAAATATTTCTTGTTTTATATGGGGTTCCTGCTCAGATTGGAAGGGTGTTACCAGTGGGTGTCCTAGGGCTCCATGTTAGGGCCAGTTCTCTTTCACTGCACATAAGCGACTTACACAATGGAATAGAAAATTGGATTTTTAAGTATGCAGATGATCTGAAGCTGGGAAGTCCTGCTAGTACAAAAGAAGATATAATTAGTCTATAAAATGACTTAGAAAAATTGGGAACTGGTCAAAGAGAACCACATGCTCTTCAGCATAGATAAGTGTGCTGTCATGCATATGGGCAAGCATAATTGCCAACACACCTATAATATAAACACAATTCCAATAAAAAGAGTTGAAACAGAAAAAGATTTTGGAATATTTATATATGTTGGAATCTTTATTGATAAAAACCTTTCAAAACACACTGTACAAAAATTATAGAGAGATTTAATTATATGATAAAGAATAATAAGAAGTTTTGTCAATAGATCAGCAACCTGTATGTTGCCATTATATCAGTCCTATATAAGACCTCAGTTAGATTACAGTTTCCCATTGCGAAGCCCTTACCAAAAAGGGGAAATTCATAGAGTGGAATGCATACAGCGAAAATTTACAAGACTAATACCTGCCCTAAAAAAATAGATTACGAGAGCAGATTATGCAAATTGGATCTCTATACCCTGGAAAAAAGAAGAACCAGGGGAGATCTATTATGCATGTACAAAATATTAAATGATGCAGAACTGAAGTCAGAGATGAGAGTTTAATTTAATGACAAACCGAATTACCTGAGGGCCATAGACTCAAAATTAATTGAATACTGTTGTTAATAACAACAGATTTTATTTTCCATTCACCAAACTGGTAGAATCTTGAATAAACTACCAAGCGAGGTTGTGTACAGTACCATACCAGAGGCCTTTAAGAAGAGACCAGATAATGAATTATTAAATAGAAACAGAAATAAAGTAAGGGCTTCATGGTTCCTACTGATGTGGGTAGGCAGTATAAATGGGAATTCAGCCTTATTCCACTTAGAACACCTAGTATGAAATCTATATATTGATGTCATCTACCTTCATGAGGGGAAAATGATTGTTTTTTTTGCTGCTATCTTGTTTTCTATTTTCCCATAAAATGTATATCTGAAAACCCACAAAAATGACATTCCTGAGAGGGACTAACACATGTAGGAAGAAGGAACTAGAAGGGGGACGGAATCAGATCTACAGTACAGTAGCTTTTTCTTGTTTTTACATTGTTTCTTGTGGATTCTACTTGGTAGAAGGTTATTTCTTTCCTTTCTTACTACTAAGGGGCTAGCAGGGTATTGTTTGGGGCTGTTGGAATTTTGAAACCTGTTTTGGTAGCTATAAGTGGGCTTATTGTTTGATGATTCACTGTGTGGCAGTCTGCATTTGTAGAGGCCTATTTCTTCTGTTTTAAAATATAATTGGTGTGATTTAACTGGATCTGTTTCTTTGAATTGGAGACCTATATCTTCTAAATCCAAACCTATTTTGATGTGTTGTTGGTGAAGCTGTTTGAATTGGAGTACTGTTTCTTTGGGTAGCAAACCTATTTGGGGGGCTTTGAGTAGAATTGTGATTCATTGTTGCTGGCATCACTAGCTGCAAAGTTTTAGTGCAGAGTGGGGGAAGGGTGTTAATGGTCTGACCAGAGGCTTCAGCTACCTGATTGTTTCTGCAAGACTTGGGCTGGTCCCACCCACCCAAACCCCTAACCCCACCCACCCCTGGTCCATGATTTTCTTTATACCAGGGGTTCTGACATCACTTCCGCAAATGGCAAAGGATATGCACCTGTCATAGCAGAAGCAGACATCCAGGAAAGGAACAGAAGCAGTGAAGGGTGACTGCTATCTCAGTGGAAGGAAGTAAATGCAAATCTAGGAGCTTTCATTATTACTTCTTAGCATTGATATTGCATCGGGAAAGGAAGAGTAGGAGTTTGAAGAAGGTTGCAATGGCTACTTAAAGTCTCTTTTGAGGTGGATAGGAAGGATAGGAATATAAAAGCAGTTGCTCAATATATCTAAACGTGTACAACAAAGGAGGTAAGGGAAATAAAGAAAAGAATGTTTTGCACTGATAGAGGGGAGGGGAGACTTGGGGGAGTGTTTGGTATCCTGCATCTGGAAGGGTGGGGGGTCATTGGTGGGCAATGACAGCAATGGGTAGGGTGGTAGGCTGCAACAACTGTGGTGCACCAATCTTTCTAAAAATTGCCTGGAGTGTGGGAGGATGTTTAGTGTGCAACCACATAGAAAAACTTAGAAAGGAGATTGAGGGTCTGCAGGAGGAACTAAGACAGGCAAGGCAGATTGGGGGTGGGTTTAGCCCAATACTGGAGGGAGGAAGAAGGGGAGATGAGGGAGGGTGATTTAAGCCAACAGTGATGAGGAGAGGGTCAGAAGAAGGGAAGCAGAGACAAAGGGGCCCAGGCCAGGAAGAATGATTGCTGGGGAAACCAGGTCAGGAGACAAAAGACAAATGGAAGGAGGAGATAGGGACTTGTGAGGGGAGGCAAAGAAGTGGCAAAAGTCATGGAGTGAAAAAGAGAGAACAGGTTACTATGAAGAGAGAGGGAGCGGGCATTTGTGAAGGGTCTTCAGAAAATAGTTTTGCACTGCTAGAGAGGAAGAAGGTGGATGAGGGAAATGATGACATTAGAGGAGTAATTGATAAATGCCTGGACCAAACTGGAGCAGGGGGAGATTCTGCTTGGAGAATTGCAACAGGGGTAAAAGGGGGAAATAATGTGCAGGAGGACGAAGAGGAGCTGGAAATGAGAGAGGGAGATGAATGGAAGCAAGCAGAGAGTAAGAGGGGTGGAATCTTAGTGCTGGGGGACTCAATACTAAGAGGAGTCAGGTGGGGTAGCAAGAGGGAGAGGCATAGTCGCATTTGGGTGGAGGCCATGCCAGGAATGACAGTGAAAGGTGTGATAATCTATTCTGAAATATGCTAGAAGGGGTAGGACAAGCCTCATTTAATTATACATCTTGGGACAAATGACCTGGCTGACAAGACAGTAGACATAGTCCAGAGGAGGTCTGAGGAACTAGCACAATTATGTGAGGGGCAGGAAGATCAGTAACTTTTTCAGAGATACTCCGTGTCAAAGGCAAGCACAACAAGAAAGCTGAGAATAGAGGAATTTAATGGATGGCTAAGAACCTGCTGTTGTGCTAAAGGGTATGGCTGTTGGGGGGTGGGAGGGACCTGGGAGGACAGTACTCTATGCCAAGGACAGACTACACTTGAGTGAGGAGGGAAGAAAGTGTTGAAACAGAGGATGGAGGAGTACATAGAGGAAGTTGGGAATTTAAACTAGGAGTGGGGTGGTAATTGGGAAGAGATATGCAGATACCACAGGTTGGGAAACCATATGAGCTTACCCCTCATAACAGTGACAAAGAACAAATGGCAAGTACTATTGGTGATGCTAGGAAAGGGGGGCAGGATGGGAAGGGCGGAAATGGGTGGAAGGTGGTTACCCTTAATGCTAGGCGCCTTGGGAGGAAAACTGCAGAGTTACAGGTTCTCATGGCAGAGGGCGAGGTGGACATTGCAGCCATCACAGAAACATGGGCCACCCAATACAATGACTGGGACCTGTCTGTACCAGGGTACAGGTTATTTCGTAGGGACAGGGTGATTGGGAAAGGAGGGGGGTGGCACTATATGTGAAGGAAGGACTGAAGTGTGTAAGTGAGGAGGGTAGTACAGAGTCACTTTGGATGCAAATCCAGGATTCCAAGAATAGGATTCTTAGAATGGGAGTGGTGTACAGGCCACCATCTCAGACAGAGGAGTTAGACAGGGAACTATTGGGACAGATCAGGAGGACCTGTGAGAAGGGTAGTGTGGTGATTGTGGGGACTTCAACATGCCAGGAGTGGACTGAGTACCCCAACAACTAGGAACAGAAGGAGCAGGTACTGCTGGATGCCTTCCAGGACAGCTTCCTGCTGCAAATGGTCAGTGAACCAACCAGGTTAGGGAATACCCTTGACCTTGTGCTGGCAAATGGGACTTTGTGAGAGAACTTACAGTGGAGGAACCGCTGTCAGGGAGTGACCACCACTCAGTATGGCTCACATTGGATATGGGCAAGGAAGGAGTGGAATCTGGCACAAGAGTGCTGGACTTCAGAAGGGCCAACTTTGGGAGGATGGGGGAAGTGGTAAAAGGGTACATGGCCAGAATTCAATCTAGTATGGTCACTAACCAGAGGTGGGAGCTCATAAAGCTGGGAATAGTGGAGGCAACCAAAACCTGCTGCAAAGCCCAGAGCAAGAAGGCTAGGGCTAAGAAACTGAGCTGGTTGAGCAAGGATGTCATGGAAAAGGTAAGGAAAAAAAGAACTGCCTTTAGGAAGTACAAGAAAACAGGGAAGGGGAGGACAGGGAGGAGTACTTGACAGAATCGAAGGAGGTGACAAGGGCAGTAAGGGGAGCCAAAACATCTACGGAACTCAGGCTGGTACAAGGCATTAAGAAGAGGGAGAAGGACTCTTTAAGTACATCAGGAGAAAAAGGTGCTGTAAGGACCACATAGTAAGGATTAGGAAGGGGGTTGGGTGGAAGCAGGTGCGATAAGGCAGAAGCACTAAATGAGTACTTCTGCTCAGTATTTACTAAAAAGAGAAGAGGGGTGACACCCAAGGTGGGAGAAATGGCAGAAACCGGGGGGGGAAGGGGTGACAGATGGGGAAATCATGGAGGGCAGAGTTCAAGAGGGTTTGAAGGCACTGAGGGTGGACAAGGCAACAGGCCCAGCTGGCATCCTCCCCAGGGTACTGAAAGAGCTGGCAGAGGTCCTTGCAGGACCTTAGGCAGACCTATTTAATGCCTCACTACATTCGGGGTGTGTACCTCAGGACTGGAGGATGGCTCATGTGGTGCCCCTCCACAAGAGTGTCCCCAAGGATGAACCGGGAAACTACAGACCAGTGAGCCTCACATCCATCGTGGGTAAGCTAATGGAGACTATCCTGAAGGAGAGGCTGGTGGCCCTCCTAGAGGCCAAAGGACTACAGGACAGCAGACAGCATGGCTTCATACATGGCAGATCCTGCCAAACCAACCTGGTAGAGTTCTATGACTGGGTAACTAGGCAACTGGACAGGGGCCATGCAGTGGATGTCCTATATCGGGACTTCAGTAAGGCATTCGGCTCTGTGCCGCATGGAAGGCTTGGAAGGAAGGAAGTTAGTAGGCACAGGGGCGGGTGCAAAGCTGGTGAGATGGGTAGGAAACTGGCTTCAGGGAAGGCAACAGATGGTGGTGGTGGATGGGGAGCTCTCACACCCAAGGGCAGTGATGAGCGGTGTTCCACAGAGCTCGGTGTTGTTTGGGATATTCATTGCAGACATATCATGGGACATCAAGAGCAAGATCAGTCTGTTTGCTGATGATACCAAGGTAGGCGCAGTGGTGGATGAACTAGGGGGATGGCAGGAGTTGCAGGATGATCTGGCAAAAGCTTGAAACCTGGTCAGACACCTGCCAACTAGGGTTTAATGCCAAAAAGTGCAAGGTGCTGCATTTTGGGATGAAGAACCCAAGGAGGAGTTACCAGCTGGGGGGAGTGCAGCTAGCCCAGACAGAGGAGGAGAAGGATCTGGATGTGCTTTTTACAGGGTCAATGAACAACTCGGCACAATGTAGGAAGGCAGCTGCAAGGCCAACAAAATACTGGGTTGTATTGCAAGGAATATCCTCGAGGAGGAGAGGTGATTCTGCCACTGTATAGGTCATTAGT
Organism: Neoceratodus forsteri; assembly: GCA_016271365.2. Classification (NCBI taxonomy): domain Eukaryota; kingdom Metazoa; phylum Chordata; order Ceratodontiformes; family Ceratodontidae; genus Neoceratodus; species Neoceratodus forsteri. The sequence goes on along the minus strand of CM028133.1, from coordinate 1,046,981,825 downwards.
TAGACCACACCTGGAGTACTGCATTTAGTACTGGTGCCCGTATCTGAGAGGACATTAAGTTACTGGAGGGGTGCAAGCGCGAGAGCGACAAAAAGATGATCAAGGGCCTGGGGACTTATCATATGAGAGGAGGTTGAAGGAGTTGAACATGTACTCACTGGAGGAGAGGAGGGACAGGGGTGACATGATTGAAACCTTTAAATACATGAGAGGAATAAACAAGAGGGTACAGAGGGGCTGTTCAAAGTAAGGGAGGGGAAGGCGACCAGGGGCCATGATATGAGACTGGAGGAAGGAAGGTTCAGGAGGGAGATGAGGAGACACTTTTTTACAGAGAGGGTGGTGGCTGGGTGGAATGTGTTACCTGCAGAAGTGGTATCCAGTAGAACAGTGGACTGCTTCAAAAGGGGATGGAACAGGACAAGGGGGAGGGTTAATGAAGGGGAAGGGTGGAAGGGAGGGGTAGCTGCAGAATAAGGTGTGCTAACTGCACATTCGAGGAGTCTTTATAGACCTCTAGGCCTTTATCTGCGGGCAAATTTCGTATGTTTGTATGTAGCTTGTTATGGGGGGCCCCTTAGCTGGATTCTGCACTTAACTGTTTGAGAAATTCCCTTAAAATCTGATTTTTTTCATTATAAATATGTTTTTGTATTGCATGATAAATGATGAAAAAAAAACCTTTTTTGTCAGGAAAACTCCTTTTTGTGTGGCAGAATCTATACCCAGGTGTCTAGTGGCACCTCCACCTTCTGATCACTGTCCACCTAACAACACTATTTTTTCCTGGTGTCTAGTGGTGCCTCCCACCCTCCAGTCCCCATTACCCTAATTTTAAGATTTTTCCCTGGTGTCTAGTCATGCACCCCACCTAGCAATTGTGGTCCCTGTATATTTTGTTACTATATTTTGAGTTGCTTATTTTTCCCCGGTGTCTGGGGGGGCCCCACCCTCTGGTGGCTGCCTGTATAATTTAGTATTACTTCCCTGGTTTCTAGTGGTGCCCCCACCCTTCAATCACCATCCCTTTCCAGATTTATTGTTTCCCTGGTGCCTAGTAGCACCCCACACCCTTGAATATTGGCTGACTAAAATAAAGAAAACAGTCTCTTGATGCCTTTTTTTATTCTATAAAAAAAGAAAATGGTCCCTTGCAGATGTACCCCACACACCCTGACCTCCCACTGAACACCCACAACCCTGCACCCCCCACACCCTCACTCACCCAAACAGGTTACAGGATGAATATCCACTCTCCAATGGAAGACACGTCTTGCTGCTAGAACTGCCTACTACAATGAGAAATCAAACTAAATGTGGTTCAGTGTATTTCAATGAGGTTTTCTACTGTGTGGTTTAACTGCCATTTTGTATAATTTCAGCTCAGATTTTCAATGTGGCCTTTCTGGGACCCCGCCTCATGAAAAGTGTTGGTGGAATTATGGAAATATAGCCAGAAAGGCAATTTCATGGTTGCTTGGCAAAATCACTATTTTATTTTTATTTGAAAATTTCCACCACCATTGTTCATTAGGTGGGGTCAGGGGTACCAACAGCGTGGGTGCTTGGGAGCTTGAGGAACCCCAAAGTTCAAATAGGCACCCTCAAAAAATCTGATGGTAATTCTGACTTTTATTCCCATCCCCAGCACTCCTGCCCAGGTGCCCTGCTCTTCCTTGTAACTATAATCCCCCTCTGCTGCCCACCTGTTCCATTCCCTGATCCTGACCCGCCCCCCTGCCCAGTGCTCATAGCACCCTGCAGGTGCAGAACTTGCCTGGCTGCCGGTGATGCAATTGGCACTTTAAATCCCCTCCACCGCCACTGGCTGCCAAAACACTCCCAAGTCCCTCCTGAGTTTGACTGCTGCTGAGTGATCATCCTTCAATGATTGCCCAGAGGGGGGCGGGCTTGATTCGCTCGAAGAAGACCAAACCGAGCCGAGCAGAAGAAGAGACACAGCATGACCTCTTCAGGCTGTAAACAGATGGTCATGTGATCCCTTTGAAGTAGCACACTAGTTATGTTAGTGGCAAGCAAGTCAGAGCAGTGAGCGCAGAGATTGAGAACAAGAGTGAATGTTACTAAAATTTAGTCTATTCAATTGGAGGACAATGCATGAGATTGTAAACTGAGAATGCAGTAGTCCTTTCACTCTTGTGAGTTGATACAGTATATGCCATGGTTTACTTCCCAGCCTGAAAGACTCCTCCAGGATCTGCATGGTGCCCGTCCTCTTCATTGTTATGAGAAAAAGTTGGACATACTATGCAATTCTTTTGAGGTTAGAGATTGAACATGAAAACTGATTTTATTTTATTTATTTATTTGGGGGGTGCTATGGTCAAACGTATAATACTAACTCGGCAGAAACTGCTGTTGAATGCCTGCAGCTTCTGAGTTGCTAATTGTAACCAACCGACTGCTTAACTATGAACGTGGAGGAGACAAGGGTTTAAATCTCTCTGCAGTCAGTTCCTCACTTTGTGACCCTGAGTAAATTACTCAACATCTTTGTAACAACTCTGTAATCTCTCTTCCCACTTTATGTCCTCTATCTTTGTCCTGTTTGACTGTCCATGTGAGCTGCAAATAGAAGCGGCATTCTCTCCCCTTCCTGCCCTGGACTGTAAAGTGCTCTGGCATACAGTTTGCATATAAGACAGAGTAGACACTATACAAAGCCCAGTTCCTTTCAATTATTTCCTTTTCTGCCTTTTCTTCTTTTCCTCCTTGAGAAGCTGAGGTAGTGAGCAGGGCTAGATGGCTGGGCCAGGTTTGGGAGGTGGGTAAGTTGAGTGTTCCTCCTTGCCCTCCTGTTAACAGTGCTGCAGCAAACCAGTCAGGGCTGTGAGGACAAGCAGCAGTAGTCAGGGAGGTTAAGAGGTCACCCAGCAGACTGGAGACTTGATACACCAAAAATGAAGAGACTGGAAGAATTCAAAATGGGGTGCTCGTTAGTGTTAGGGACGCTTTCCTTCCCAAACTAATCACTTGCTGTACCTGGATCCTCATATATTATGGTGCTGTACCACTGCATGTCCACATCCATTTCTGCCATCAACCTGGATGGGTGGAGAACTTAGTGCAAGCATGACTGACAGCATGCCACACCATGTCACTACATAACTCTAGAGACCGGGTGTTTGTTGATGACCCCCTCTCCCATTAACCCATTTTTCCTTGCCTACTGCCTAGTATAATGTTTTTTGCCCAAAATTATATGCAAGAAGACTGTGATTAAAATGTCTTGTTTGCACAACACATGGGGTTAAGCCCTGGCCTAGCTATGGCACTGCCTAACATTACTGAATAATCATAATCCTCTGTTTATGATACCCTAGTCAGGTTCAACAGACTGTAATGAAACAGGGTAAGTGAATGCTGAAATCAGATTAACAGTAAATTGAAATGTGTCTAAATATTTTGGGGTCCCTTGAGATGTCAGGGGCTTGTTAATGGGCATGTGATGTTTCTTGGGGAAACATTGAACATAATACACTATTTTGATACAATTTTTATATTTTCTGAAGATTTCATTCTCCCCTCATTCTCTTTTAATAAGGAAATTTCACATGACCCAGTTGTTGTCACTTTGTTATTGTTGTTTCACTCTTGGCTGTATCACCTCCTCCAGGTTGCACCTGGAAATGATCGCTTTTTCAGTGTGTGTGCCTGTTCTGGTCACCAAATTTTAAACAAAATAATAAATAGAGTTGTATGGAGATAGGATCCTACTCCTTTAGACTTCATTTGCTACTGCTGTTTGTCTATGAATATCAAAATTCTGCTTGTGACAGCTTTTGCAGCAACCAGTCATGGTTCCAAAACTGAAAGATCCCCCAAGGGCACTCTCCTATTGAGCTTAGCACCTGCACAGGTATCAAAGAGCCCAAATGGCTCCCTGGCATTGTCTGCAGTGGAGTATGTGTGATGATAGCATACTCATTCCAAAATGTATCAAAATACCCTCCAAAATGCACCATAAAGCATGAAAAACCCAATAGCTTCTTGGGGCCTAGGCAGCCCCGAGACCCACAGCCTTTTATAATTACTCTGAGCACCCACACCATTTTTCAAAACCTGGCACCTCTGGGTGGGGTTATAAGAAGGCTATGTTGAAATGTTGGGGTCGAATATAAATAAATGCCAGTTATGTGTATATACATTTATTTGATATGCTCCTTCATAACTTTGGCAATTTTAAATATTTTTACTTGAAATGTTCAACCTTCTATCTTTCTATACCACTCATAAACATGTCAGCTATCATTTTCAATGCCTAGCCAAATGGTGTTTTCACACCTGTGGGAGGTAAAGGTGTTACAGTGGTGCTGGAATCACATTTTGGCATGGGATTTCAAAACTGTCATTACTGGACACACCTTGGGTATGTGAAAATCATCATAACACACACCTGCACAGGCATTATTCTCAATATAATGTACAGCAACCAATCTATTATTCTCCACAGTGGTAATTATGCAAAGGTTCAGTGGTACCGTCCGCAAACATCATGCGTGGTAGCGGTATACATGTTATTCAATGGATATGCAGCTATGCAACACTCGGTTTACCACACTAGTGTGCAACATTTGCACAATTACCACTATATATTATTAATTTTTATACCAGGGGCTGCATGCTATAATGTTAAGGCACAATGTCAGGTTGATTATCTTGAGGTTCACTGGTATGAATAATCCTACTAACCCCCCCCCCAATCATGCTTCACCAAATGAGGTGAAATGATATGTTTGAATAACAGCAGTAATAATATTATTATAGTGGTGCTGTAGCACCATGAGAGTTAAGGTTGAGCAAGCTGTTTAATATTAAAACCCAAACTTTACACTTTAGTAGCTTCACCACCATTCAACAGATTTGGACAAAATTTGGCATGCATGGTCTTGGGGTAAAGGTCTCTTAACTTGCCAGGTTTTGTTCCTGTTCAATGTGAGGTTTCTGAGATCTGGACTAGCAAAAAGTGAAAAATTCAGGGTTTTCTGCTGGATGTTTGTCATCACCTAGAACCCAGATGGTTGGAATTGTTCTACCAATTTTCAGGGTAGAAAGAGCGTGAGCCAGAGTGGTGCCTTACCCTGGCTTTATGAAAAAAATATTAATCCATTCCATAGTAACAAAGATTGAAATGTTATTTCTGAACATGCGCAGTACAGTCTTTTGGTAGCTGCTTCATAATAAAAAGAATTTAGCCCATATGAAATAAGATTCGGTTTCATATGGGGAAAATCTTTTTCATGAGGACAAATTTGTTTTTTATATGGCTGACATCTTGTTTCTGTTTGTTTAACAAAAAATAAATAAAATAAAATAAAAAACTTTTGAAAACACAGAAAAATGATATCCTGCAGACACACCAACACATGTATTTTGCTACTTGGTTGTCTGTTACGTGTATTCTGCAGTCAGTTTTTGGAAACAATCACCCAGAATTGTGTATTTTAACATATTTTTAAATATTTTTTGTGATCCTGATTTCTATTTTTATGTAGCCATACTTTGGTTACTTTGGTTTTGTAAGACAAAAGTAGGCTATATGCCCATCATGATTGTCTCCCACTCTGTAGTAGGTGAATTATACCCAGTTAAGTTGTTTTCAAATAGTTATCCAGGCCTATCTTGAAACTGACAATGGTAATTATGTTGATCAGCTCCTGGGGGCATTTATTCCAAGCTCTCACCACAGTTACCATAAAAAAAATCATTTATTTGTGTTTACCATGAGTATTATGAGCAGTTTATCACGAGACCTTAAATTTGCCATTCTCTTGGCATAGTCAAATCCACATTGTAAGATTGAGGGTTTTGCAGAATATTAAATATTAACAACAGATCTCCCCTTTTCCTCTTCCAAACTGAACAATCCAAATGCTGTCAGTCTGTCTACATATGTCATAATCTTCAGATGTGGGATTGTTTTTGTTACTCTTCTCTGACCTCACTCCACCATATCAATATCACTTTTCAAATGGGGGCTCCAAAAGGGGGACCCCTACTCCAAATGAGGATGCACATATGCTCAAAAAATGGATAATACACACTGTTCATTTGTGGAAACAAAGGAGTGTTTAATGGTTTTGACTAACCAATTTGTGGTTTGTTTGGTTTTCCTGCATGGTCTGATGCTATCAGTCTATCATTTATTATAATTCCAAGGTCACACTTCCTTTCTACTGCTTTAATTGGTTTATTTCCAAGTGTATATGAATAACATGGATTACTTCTGCCAAAGTGGAGTACTATGCATTTATCATAATTAAAATCCATCTTATTATTTATTGCCTATTACTTGATATTTTTCAGATCGCTCATCATTGTGTGATATTTGGTGATGGAATCTACTTCACTACATAGTTTAGTATCATCTGCAAATTTGGAGACAATATTTGTAGCTCCACTATTCATGCCAAACAAACCAAATAGTATTGGGCCCAAAACTGAACCCTGAGGACCTCACTACTGACTGTTTCCTTTTCTGAGAGTAGACCATTTATTCTGACCCTCCATTTATGGTCTGCCAACCAGTCTTTGACCCATCTAACTAAACATGGACTTATGCCCATCTTTCTGATCTTGTCCATGAGTTCCTCATGTAGAACTTTAACAAAGGCCTTACCAAAGTCGAGTAGGACCATGGGAGTGCCATTATCAAGTCTTCTGCTAATGTTTTCATAAAAAGTCACTAAATTGGTGATGTATGAGGGAACATTCCTAAAGCCATGCTGACAACTATCCGTCAGACCTTGTGTTATTTTTGTATCTAGATGCGCCTTTATCAACCGTTCCACAGCTTTACAATAAAGGAAGGTTAGACTGATTGGTTTATAGTTCTCTAACTGTTCCATACTCCTCTTTTTATATATAGGGATCACTATAGCCATCCTCCAATTATTTGGCACCATACCAGACTCCATTGATCTGTTAAATATAATCATTTGTTGGTAACACAAAACAGAGGCCATTTCTCTCAAAACATGGGGTTGATATTATCTAGTGGGCCAGGGGAAGTGTTTACCTTTTTTGTACTCTGAATAGATAATACATCTACAGAGCAGAAGAGAATACTATGTGATATGTTGGGGTTATAGCCTCTGTTATTCAATGTATCATTGACCGAGCAGAAATTCATTGAATAAATGTGTTACCACAAGATCATCAATAATCATTTTATCAATACCCATATGGCCCTAGCTTTCCATTGCTGCTTTTTTTGTTAATGTATGCCAAAAAGCTTTATTATTGTCTTTCCCATGAGCTAGTTTGAATTCCATTTTTAATTGTTCCCTTTTAATCATATTTTTAAGTGTAGTTAGTTCTAAACTATAGTTTTTGCTTAGATATTTTACAGGGATCCTGTTTTAATCTAGAGAATGGCCTTTCTTTTCTTCTAATTTGTTTTCTTACTGTTGGAGCCAAGTCGGTATTTTACCTTTGTTATTATATTTATTTTTTGAAGGGACATATCCTTTTCGAGATCTAGAATATGCATTTTTAAAAAATGCCAGGATTCCGCAGCGGAAATACAATTCATCCTTTGTGCCCAATCTATTGAATTAAGATTATTCCTGATATCATAAAGTTGTGCCTTATCATAATCCCTGATTGTTGGTTGTCCTACCAGTTTTGTTTTAGATGATATTAAGGTACACTTGATCATATTATGGTCACTACTACCAAGGGGACTTCCTAATGTAATATTTGATATATCATGATCTATATTGGTAATACAGTAATTGGATTGGTCACTAGCTGTTCGTGTCCAAGTCCCAATACACTGTCTACAAAAGTCATCTAAAATTTGTTAGCACCTGTTAGATCTACTCACTTTATTCCTGGCAAATTAAAATTTATGAATAAAATATCACCTCCATTTGAGACTTCTTTTAATTCTTGAATAAGCTCATCATTATGCTCCTTAACTTATGAGAGGGGTCTTTAGCAATTCCCTATTACCATTTTATGCATGTTCTTGAAATGTAATTGGGACCCATATGCTTTCAATTTGTTGTGGTGTTATCCTTTATATAATATCATTGACATTTGATGCTATTGTTCACATATGTACAAATACCACTAGCCTTTTACCAATTCTGTTCTTATGGAATAGATGGTACCCTGAGATATCCATCATCCAGCTACTGGTTTTGACCCACCATTTTTTTGGTGATTATAGCTACATCCACCCTTTCTCTAAGAAAAGTTACTTCTAGCTCAGACTTTTTTACTAGATTCATGCTTCTTGCATTTGCCAGTAAAAACCTGCATTAATTTTTAACTATTAAATTGCCTTTATGGTGCCCAGAAATTGTGATTTTATTACTTTATTTCCCCTTGCATTTCAGTTTAAAGACCTGGCAATCAACTGTTTCCATTTTTTTCCAAGCACTGTACACCATCTGTTATTCAGTTGGAGTCAACCCCAACTAAATAATCCCAGTTATTTTCAAATGATTCCCAGTTTGTTAACTTATTTTTTTAGGGTCCATTTTCAAAATCACTCATTTACTGCTTTTCTTTTATTACACCAGCTCCTGGTACTGGTAAGATCCCAGGAAAACATAATTAGCTCCTCTCTTTTAGTCTTCTGGCAATGTAGATATATTTGTTTTGTATGTCCTCAACCCTGAGCCTATTAGCATCATTTATGCCCATGTGTTGATATACAAAGGGTTTTCCTCTGCATTTTTCAAAATGTTGTCTGTCATTTTAGCAATGTCAGATATTAGAGATCCCCTTAAACTGCTGCTTGTGCTGGTTGTCTTATGTGGTTTGCATATTATTTTGTCAGCATATCTTACTGTTGAATTTCGTTGAACAAATGATTGTCTAGGGAGGGAACTTCCATGATCCTGGTTGGTATGATCATAATCACTCAAGTTTAATTGTGTAGATGAGGGTACAGTTCTTGGTATGCTGGGTTAAGGTTTGGGTGTGTTGCTGGATTCTGTTCCCACATTAGTAAAGTCCATCCTGTCATCATTCTCACCATTATTTATGCTGTTTTTATTATTACCAGTTTCTAGTAATGAAGACATGTTTACTGACTCAGTAATATTTGTCACTATCTGCTTTTTCTCAGCTGCTGCTAGCACCCTATACCTGTTCCATAACTTTAGTTTATTTGGATCCAGGTTCTCCCATCTTTTTACACTTAGCACCATTGTTCACCACACCCCATTCTTCTATTCTCAAATCATCTGATTCTTGCTGCTCTTCGTTGTTATCTCTCTTCCTTTTCTCTAAAGTTACCTCATTGAAGATGTTTCTATCTTTATTTTTATGTTCCATGCTGCAGTTACTTGACTCATCTATTTCTTGGGCCACATTATCAATTAATATCTCCAGTGTAAATATTTAATTTTGTGTATGGCCTTCTATCTCTTGTTGTAGCATTACTACCTGCACACACTTTTCACACACACTGCTTGCAAAACATTTTCCTTTTATAAACATCCTGCATGATTTACAGACATTCATGTTGTCCTCAGTTTTGAAGACAGATCACTCTTTCAGGTATCAGATTACTGTTGCTCTGTCCCCTCACAATAAATTAATTCCACAATTAAAATGATTGATATTAGCAAAGATATATCACAAGAATTAAAATCACATTTTAACACTCATTTTTTGTTTTATAACAGCCTAGATTAATCAAACAGTAGCTTCAAAGCTTATCAAAGTAATGTGCAGTAACTGCTGAGTCCCTATATTTGATGCTGTTCCTGTAAAACAGAAGACTGGTTGCAAACCTTTTCCATCCCTATTCCCTGCTTCCAAAGGGGACACTGCAGGCAAGTGCAGAATGCACATGTTTCAGCACAGATCTCTGCACGTGCACCTTGCATGCTCGCCCCGCTTACAGATTGTCAATCCTTTATAGCTGTTGACCTAGAAGTATCTTCTTCTCAGGTCACTTTGTGCAAACACCTGTAGTCCATAAAAAGTTGTTTAAAACAATGTCCAAAGATAAAAACAGTGCTTAAAATCAATGTAGTTTTCCTCAGTGATATCAGTCACACCAGCTGAAGTGCTCATTGCACTCCCAACCCAGTTACTGCTGTTGCCTAGTGACAGTCAACACTTGCTCCTTGCAGTTTAAAACACAACAGCTTCTGCACTTCTTCTACAGGGACTGCCTTGGGTGTTCCAAGTCCAAGCAGCTACAATTTGGAAAACTCAGGTACCACCCAGATAGATGCACTGCTCACTGTGTCGGGCAAGATTATATAGTTGGTGACTCAGAAGTAGCTTCTTGTTGGGTCACATTGTGCAAACACATGCAGTCTTTAAAAACTTGTTTAAAATAATGTCCAGGAGAGGTCCCAGAAGACTGGAGAAGGGCTCATGTGATCCCACTCCACAAGAGTGGTAGCAGGGAGGAGGCAGGGAACTACAGACCAGTCAGTCTTACCTCAGTAGTGGGCAAGATTATGGAGGCACTCCTTAAGGAAAGGATAGTGCAACACCTGGAATCCATAGGGGCACAGGATCAAAGACAGCATGGGTTTACAAAAGGAAGGTCCTGTCAAACTAATTTCATAGATTTCTTTGACTGGGTAACCAGAGTGGTGGACCAAGGGGTCCTCCTAGATGGTGGAGTGAGGGGCGAGGGAGTTAATACCGGAAATATTGGAGGGTCCACTAGACACCAGAGAATGTTTTTCTTTTTTGTAATTAAATGACTGATGTTGGCGGCTTGTGGGCCTGTCAGCAGCAGTAATGGACAGTGGTGGATGGGGTGTGAATCTCGGGGGTCATTCTTCAAATAGGGCAGGTGATTGGCTAGGGCAGTGGGACCAATAGATGTTAGGGACATTTATCTTTATTTTTACTTTTTTTAATTCGGGAGGGGGACTTGGTGGATCTCATCTGGGGGTGATTCTTCTTATTGGGCTGGTAATTAGCCACGGGGGTGGGACCACTAGATGCCAGGGGTGGTGGGATCAACATTTATTTTAAAGTTGGGGAAAACACTTTTTTTTTAATTATTTAAAATACTGTGTAATCAAAATTCAGCATTTTGCACCTGCAAATTATTACCTGAAATGAGCAAATTTTGAGAAGTAGTTCACCTGGCAAAATTCCCGATTTGGCAGGAATTTTACTGCATCACTACCTGGTATAGACATGGGGAATATTAGTAAATAAGAAGGAAGGAGGGGGTGATCAGTAAGAGTCTGTGGGAGACAGACCAGGCAGGGACCATCTGGGCAGACTCGGTGGGCCAAGTGGTCCTAATCAGTTGAGACATTCTACGTTTCTAGTTTTCTACAACAGAAAAATCTGGTTGCAAAAATTTGTACTTAATTTAAAGAGTAGCTGATATGGTCTGGGCAAGCAACTCATTCCAGGGAGTTGCCTTCACAAAAAGCTATATGAGTTGCTTTTAAATGTTTTAAGCAGTTTACAGAAAAGGAAAATGAGAAATTATTTACCCAGGAAAGGCACACTAAGCCAGAACTTGTTTCCAGGTGTAACCTGGAAGCACATAGAAGTTAAGTGACTTCCCTACCATCACACAGTGTGCAAGTGGGGTCTGGTGGGATTCAAATCCAGGTCTCCAAGTTTGCAGTTCAGTGGTCTAGTTGAAAAACATTCATTTTAACTCAGTTTGCCTGGCTCATAACATCCGTGTATGAGCCAAGTGGTTGGTGAGCGTTGCAGCCCCACCATAAAACAGCACTTTGATGATGTACAGTGAGGAACAAGGCTGCGAGACTCTCTGTAGTTACTAATATTGTTGGAAGGCGCTGCCTAAATGTGCTAAGATTATCTTTGCTGGCATTTCTACATGTATGGGGCAATATGATATGATAAATTAGCCCCAGACATATGAACTGCCAGCAAAGATAATCTTAGTACATTCAGACAGCCCTCCTAATCTGATTAATAACTACACAGAGTGCTTGAAGCCCAGTTCCCTACTATACGTCATCAAAGTGTAGTATTTCTGGGCAGGACTGCAGTGCTCAATGGCCATTCAGTTTGTGTGAGAAGGTTACAAGCCAGGCAAACAAAGTTAAAATTTATAATTTTAAACTCCTTAAGAAAATTTAAAAGCAGTTTTCTGCTTCTGTTGTTTTCCACATTGTTATTTTTGTTTGCACTACCTGCTCACATCTGAAAGGGAAACCTTTTTTTTTACCTCCTCTTGTGACTATTTGGGCACGATTCTCAAAGCATTACATCTGGCATAAGGTGTTTGCTCCAAAGAAAAATAATGCAAGTAACACGTTGCACCAAAAGTTACACATGTTGGGATTCTGGTAGTTGGCTTGTTCCATACGCAGCCGGATTGCAACAAACACCAGTTACACCACCCTTGCAACATGCACCATCTCAGAAGGGGTTATGCACCTTGGCAAGGCTGCTATATCCTCTTTTTCAGGATTCTCATTGCCCCGCCATGGCATGGGAGTGTGCGCAAGTTACGCCTACTGTTAGGTGGTGTAACTTGCCTGTGCCATCCTGACTGATGCAAAAAGAGCTTGCCGGTGAAATGGGGTGGCATGGCAGACATAGAGGTGATGGCTGTGCCACCTGACTGTGGTACTGGCACCCGGCAGGATGTGTCTACTGTGACATTCAGGGCACTTTGGCAAACCTTCGCAGTGACTATTTGAGAGTCTACGATGGTAACAGCAAGTCTGCCAGGGTGCTGTTGGACAAGTACTGTGGGACAAAACTGCCACCCTCACTGATTTCAACTGGCAATTCAATGCTTGTAGAGTTTGTCACAGATGGGACCATTTCTCCACCTGGATTCAGTGCTACTTATAGCACAGGTAATCAGCTGTTCTATTTAACTATCTTAGCACCTCATCCATTTTCCTTTATGGAACTTCCATGCTATAATCTACACTACACTACACCATTACGGTCAACATTCTCAAAGAAAAATACAAACATCAAATTTCTGGCAGAAAATTATTCTTTTTCTCATTCAGTCTTCCTAGATATTCTCTGCCCAGCCTGTCTCCGCAGACACTCAGTGGTCTCTGGCAACTCTCCCTCCTCCCTGCCTGTTTACTAATATTATCCTATGTCTATCCCACACTGTCATCCAGGCATAGGTCAGGGAGCATAGATAAACCAGGGAAAGTTATAAAATTCACAAGTAACATGTTATTACTATCACTATCAATAAAATAAGAAACATAAAATTGTGCACGATAGCTCTTATACAGGCAGTTAAAACAAAAAAAAATCCCTCCTATGAGGGTATCTCTGAATCTTAATTTCTCTCCCCCCTCTCCCAAACAAAACATTGTTCTCTATCTCTTTATATATATATATATATATATGGCAATTAACTTTAAATCTGACTTGGTTAAGATACATCTCCTGTTTCTCACAAAATGTATCAGAACTTTGTCAATTTCTTTCCAGTAGGTGCATAAAAATAGAACATTGTATCCCAGAACTGATCTCCAATTGACAACACTGTAAAAGAGCATTTGGAGGCTAAACTGCATCCCAAGATTAACCCCAGAGTTCCTAATAACTTTTTGCAATCATTTCAACAATATTTATATTTGCAAATTAAGAAATCTCAGTTTTATATAAGGAATTTCACACAAAGATTCACATATACTTTTTAACCACAGAGGAGTAAGGAAAGAAAGAAAGACAGGAACAGCAAGTGAAGGCAAGAAGAAAACAGGGGGAAATGGTGGGACCATCAGAGTGGCCAGTTCTGAGGTTCCACAAGGAAAATTTGATTGCACAATCAGACAGACAAGAGATATACAACTGACAAAATAGGAGAAGACAAAACTGAATCTTGCTTTCTTCTCTCTCTTCCTAACAAATGGGGCAGGGTCTTAATCAAACCTGCAATACAAACATGCCTGAAGATCCCCACTGTTTTCACCTCCACCAATTCTAGTGCATTCTATTCCAGGTGTCAACCACCCTTTCATTAAAGTCATACTTTCTTGCATTCCTCTTAAACCCTCCCTCCAGCTTCATTGCATGCCCCCCATGGTCCTCATCCTAGTACTTGTTCTTATTTGAAATATCCTCCCTCTTGCAATGTGTTAACCTTTTAGAGAGGTACTTGTAGGTCTCTGTCATGTCCCATCTTGCTCTCCTCTCTCCAGGGTGAATATTTTGGAATCCCTCAGTCTCTCCTAGTAGGGTGTTTGGTTCAAGCCCTGCACCATTATACTGTAGATACCCTCCTACAAACTTCCTCCACCCTGTCTATGTTCTTTCTGAGGACCCTCCTCCAGAACAGCACACAATACTCCCGGTGTGGTCTAACTATCAAGCAACACAGTGGCAACACAACCTCTCTCTTCCTACAGTGCATACCCCTCCCTGTGCACCCAGCATCCAACTAGCATTACCCACTGCCTTGTCACACTAGCCTGCTACTTTGAGCTAACCAATTATGAGAACCTCAAGATCCCTTTATTACTTAGTGACTGTCAGTACCCCCATCCTAACTTAGCTCCTGTGTTTCTTTGCTCTACAATAGATGCATGATTTTGCACTTTCTGGCATTGAACTCCAATTGCCACACCTTGACCACTCTTCAAGTTTTGCAAGATCCCTGCATATTCTCTCCATCCCATTCTGAGTGTTCACCCTTTTACAGATTTTGGTATCATCTGCAAAAAGACATATCTTATCTTCCAGTCCTTCTGCAATTTCAGTTATGAAGACATTGAAAAGGACCAATCCCAGTACTGATCCCTGTGGCACCTGGCTGGTCCATTCCCCATCATTAGAGTGAGTGTAATTAACTACTTCTGCTGATACCTATCCTCTAACCAGTTTCTAACCCAAGGTATCACTTTTGTTCACACTTCAAGGCTGTGAAATTTCTCTATTAGTCTCATGTAATGCAGAGTGCCAAAGACCTTGCTAAAGTCCACATAGGCCACACTAAAAGCCCTCCCTTGATGTATTTCCCTGGTCACACAGTCAAACAGATCAATCAAATTCAAGTAACATTACCCCCCCATGAATCCATTCAGTCTGTGGTCTTGCAGCTCACTGAATTCAAAATACTTTACCATCCTTTCCCTTAGCAGGGTGTCCATTAATTTCCCCACCACTTAAGTTGGACTGACTGGCCAATAGTTGCTAGCATCCTCCCAATGCCACTTTTTTGTATCGAGACCCAATCTGCTCTCCTCCAAGTCTCCAAAACACAGCCTATTTCCAATGAACTGTTGAACAAGTATGTCACTGGGGCATCTACCACATTTCTGAGTTCCTTTAGAACCCTTGAGTGTATCCCATCTGTCCCATAGTCTTGTCCACCTTCAGAGCTGCAAGTCCCTTCATGATTCTTTCCTCTTAAAATTGACATTTGCACATCTTCCCTTCCTCTCACTCAGAGTTGTGGGATGTTCCCTCATCAGAGGTTGGTAGCTTAGTGACAGCATTGGGAAACCAAGGAATAGATGAACTTAACAAACTAGAATCTAAACATCTTGCAGACACTGTGCCTCTTAATGAAGTGAATGTATTCAATATGTAAAATGGCCCAAGACACAAATAAACATAATAGATCTGCAACAATGGACAACAAGAAGGTGTTCTGAAGAAAGTCCTCATTACATCATAAAGGTCCAGGATATTACAAGGATTTCTGAGATGAAAACAGCCTCGTACAGCACATTGGATTTTTACTTACTAATTTTGTACTGTGTGGAGATGGGCACTTTAAAGAACAAACTCAACATTTTTTGTTTATAATCAGATGTTCATTTAAACAGTTACAAGAAAAAGGGAAAATATTAAACGTTTGTTATTAATTCTCTAGTTTTCTGAATTTTGTCATTGGAAGACACACTTTGGAATAAATACACAACAACAAAAGAAACCAGTGTGCCATTTTACCACTGATCTGACATCCAAAGAACAATACATCATTCTGATGTCAGAATGATGGTACAACAAAGCTGTGATGTCACTGTTTCCATAAGAGAAAAGTAAGCAGCCATACCCTAAAGAGTAGACATGCGTTTGACTTTGATGAAAACAGCTGTTTGTTGTTTGGCACCTTTAAAATAAATAGTCCAAATAGTCTGAGATGTTTAATGTGCAACTTTATGAGCCCAGTCCATGCATAATCCACATAAAAGGAGTTTGGTGTTAGTCCCAGAGGCAAGGGGCCAGTTTTTCAAGGGTTGACACATAACCAATGTCAAGACTTATGTCAAACACTTGTGATGCAACAGCTCTCTTATCTTTTTCTGAATACCTGTTTGTACATTTGACCATGTAAAGATTCCTCTGTCAAAACATTGGTAAAATTAAAAGATAATTACATGCAACACAAACTATGTATAAGAAACTGAAGCGTAACATTAAGCTTAGAGAAACACAATAACAATAGAATTCAATATCAACATACTGTACAGCAGATCAGACAGAAAAAATGAATGCACAGTGTTTAGGACTGTTCAATACAAATGCCATTTGACTTGAATAATGCAACAATAGACTGTTTGCAAACAAAACATTCATTATCCAACTTTTGCATTCACGTTTGACCAAACATAATATTATACAACCTAGGTTGAGGCTGAGAGTCTTAAATACATACAGTATGACTACCACTGCTCATCATAGTATAAATACATTGTTCCTTGATAACTCACAAATCTTCATCTTGTGTCATTAACATTAGACAAAAATCTGAATACTGCTTGACAACAAATATTTCAATAACTGAAAATGTGCAACAAATAGAAATGGAAACACAAATTTCGAAGACACAGATGCAAATATCAAAACTTGACCCCTTGTCAGCATTAATGTTTTCAATGCTTGCTTCCTAGTGTCATGTGGTGGAACTTTTACAGCCTCATCTGGAAGCTTCACATCACCAAACTACCCATCTACATACCCTGACAATACAGACTGCACCTGGGTTATCAGTGCTCCTGCTGGGTTAAAGGTAAGGAGGGAGAGATAAAGGTGAGAATGGCAGTGGTGAAATGGCAAAGGGAGATAGAGAGAAATAAAGTGGAAAGAGAGAAGGAAAGAGTAAGAGATAGAGAATGACTGAGGAAACAGAAAGGGATAGAGATGGATAAAACATGATTAACACAGAGTGAGAATGTATAATTAATGAATTATTTTGTATTTATTTTTTGTACCTCTCTCCAAACCACACGTGTACTCAAAAGCCTCCATCCCAGCTGTAGGCATCTTTGGTATGCAAATCAATGTACAAATCAGGCTGACAGAAAGTCTATGTTTACAGATACCCTTTACTACTCTTCCTGCAATCAGCCTCGTTTGCATACTGACTAAGAATGTTTTAAATGCCCAGTGCTTTATTGAGTAAGATGTAGAAACCTGTTTAAAAAAGTGATATCTGTCACAGAGAAGCCCTGTCAGCCTGAATTGCACAAGGATTTCCTTACCCATGATGTCTTGCCCTGAAAATTCAGCTTTTGAGCACATGTCAGAAGAAGCCAGAAGGTGAAGGAAGGAAACATATTCAATTCAGTGCTTCAGAGTAACTGGTAACTGGTATTTTTTCTTTTAAACTTAGATTGTAGGCTTGTAGTGACACTATACTTTCTTTCTGTGTTGTCTTTACTTATAATTGTTTTTGGGCTGTTGAAAATTTAAAAAATAGTGGTGGTGTAATTCTGTGCTGTCTTTAATTGCTGCAAATTTTATCTAGGCTTGTCTGACTGTCCTGTAGCTGGGTGAAGGGTGTTAATTGTCTGGCCTCTGACCTCAGCTACGTGATAACTGGAGGTGGGGCTTAGTCACAGTTAAAGCAGCAAACAAGTTCATCTTCTCAGAAGAAGCCAGAAGGTGAAGGAAGGAAACATATTCAATTCAGTGCTTCAGAGTAACTGGTAACTGGTATTTTCTTTTAAACTTAGATTGTAGGCTTGTAGTGACACTATACTTTCTTTCTGTGTTGTCTTTACTTATAATTGTTTTTGGGCTGTTGAAAATTTAAAAAATAGTGGTGGTGTAATTCTGTGCAGTCTTTGATTGCTGCAAATTTTATCTTGGCTTGTCTGACTGTCCTGTAGCTGGGTGAAGGGTGTTAATTGTCTGGCCTCTGACCTCAGCTACGTGATAACTGAAGGTGGGGCTTAGTCACAGTTAAAGCAGCAAACAGAAGTTCATCTTCTCAGAAGAAGCCAGAAGGTGAAGGAAGGAAACATATTCAATTCAGTGCTTCAGAGTAACTGGTAACTGGTATTTTTCTTTTAAACTTAGATTGTAGGCTTGTAGTGACACTATACTTTCTTTCTGTGTTGTCTTTACTTATAATTGTTTTTGGGCTGTTGAAAATTTAAAAAATAGTGGTGGTGTAATTCTGTGCAGTCTTTAATTGCTGCAAATTTCTTCCCACCACCTTCTCCCAACTCTTAATTATATGCCCTGATAAATCTGATTGACAGGAGCTAAACACAGGGTATAGTAAGAGGTGTGAAGTAGGAGGGCATAAGGGGAAGAAGACCACCCTCAACCACGACAAGTGTTTTGACTCATTTATTTATTTATTGGTTTCTTTTTCCTTAAAAATATATATCTGAGGATCAGTTACAGGATTTTAATACTGTAAATAAATAAAAAGAACCAAAAGAGCTTCAGTAGCAGATATGTAGTGGAATTGCAGTATAATGTGGGAGTGGTGCAATGTAGTGGCTGTGGGGCAGCCATATTCAGGCAGACCTTCTGGACACTGAGGTGCTGCCCTATCTGCATGCATCTCTCGGGACTGAGGGATGAGGTAGCCAGACTCAGGCGGAAGTAAACTGGGTCAGAGTACCTTCACCCCTTCCCAGGAACCACCAGTCAATGCAGCTGCCTCAAGGATGCGAGCGAGGAGCACTTGGATGACAGTGGGCTCAGGGAGGGTTAGAGCAGTCAGGCAGAGGCACATCCCAGATCCTATTCCTCTCAAGAACTCATATGCCACACTGGCAAATGAGGACAACCAAATAAGTACCAGGAAGTGGAAGGAAAGGATGTGGAGGTTAGGCAAGGAGGTGACCTCAGTGGGAAAGCAGTGGACCCCAGAGGAGGAGGCGAATCCTGGTGGGGACTCCATCATAAGAGGATCCAGCTAGGAACACAGGAGGGGAGGACAGGAGGTGAGGTGCCTACCAGGTGCCACGGCATGGAGGGATGGAAGGAAGATACTGGGGATCACTGGAAGGCAAGACAGGAGGGTGAGCTGGATGTCATTATCCACCTAGGTACTAATGACTTGGCAAATGGGGAGCCAAAGGAAGTTCAGGAAGAGTTTAGAAAACTGGGGAGGGGTCTTAAGCAAGTAGCTACTTCTGTCACTTTCTCAGAGTACTACCTGTGAAAGCAAGGAGAACATAGGAGTGCATGCACCAGGAACTTTAACTCATGGTTGAAGAACTGGTGCTGTGAGAAAGGTTTGGATTCATTGGTGACTGGGGACCCATCTGGAGGGATGGAGGTTTGTTCAGCCTGACGGCCTGCATCCATCCTGGAGGGAATCAAGCACTCAATGATAAGTTTAAATGCTACATTGACAAGCATTTAAACTAGCAAAGGGGTGGCAGGCCAGCAAGGATGGTACCTACTTGCTCACCCAGCTAGTAATGGAACCAGTGAACCAGAGGAGTGGCTATCTCTGACAAAGCAGTGTGCAAAAGTTGGAGATTAGTGTCCAAAAGGTGGATAAGCATGAAAAGGGCAAAATTCAACAGAAGGGCAGACAGCAAGGAGAACCAGGGATAAATGACAACCAAGGAAGGGGCTGGAGTAGAACAGTGAAGCAGTCTAGGGAGGTCAAATCATGGAAAGCCATGTTTGCAAATGCCAGGAGCCTTAGCAACAAGATGGAAGATCTGGAGGCTGTCATGGTACAGTCAGACCTGGACATTGCGCCATCACTGAAACCTGGTGTAATGATAACCATGACTGGGAGATGGCCATACCTGGCTACAACATATTCAGAAGAGACAGAGCAGGCAGGAAGGGGAGGAGTGGCACTGTATGTGAAAAATGACATAAGGGCCACACAGATCAGGAGGAACAAAATGGGGGAGAGTACTGTGGGTTAAGCTGGAAAGGAAAATGGGGCCAGCCATCCGCACAGGTGTGGTCTATAGACCACCAGCCCAGGAAGAAGAAACAGATAGGGAGCTGATACTAGCCATCAAGGATGGCTGACAAGGAATGAGTAGTACTGGTTGGAGACTTCAATATACCAGATGTGGACTGGAGCATCCCAGCAGCAGCATCAACTAGAACAGATTTATCCTGGACTCCCTTCAGGGTGCCTTCCTCAAGCAACTGGTCATGGAACCAACTCGGCAGAGAAGGCAATACTGGACCTTGTGCTCACAAACAGGGACAGTGTGATGGGAGTAACAGTGGGGAGCACCTGGGTAACAGTGACCACCAGTAATTGTGGTTTGAAATCACAGAAGAACAGAACCAAACCACACAAAACACGTATCCTGGATGTTGGGGTCAGACTTTGGGAAAATGGGAGAGATGCTTGAAAGAGGCATTAAGAGAATGGGATAGGAATCAGGGATTGAGGAACAGTGGGCAGTATTTAAAATGGGGATTATAAGAACAACAGAATTATGCATTAAGCAGGTTAGCAGAGAGAAAAGAAAGGAGACCATATAGGTTTTCAAAGAGGTAGAAAGAAAGTGAAAGCAAAAGACTGCATTCAGGCAATACAAAAGACACAGGCAGAGGGGATAGGAGAAGTACCAGGAGAAACAAAGGGAGGCAGGGAAGTCAGTAAGGAAGCCAAAGCTCAGACAGAAGAACACATGCAAAATCAGTGGTTAAAGGGACAAAACCTTTTTAGGTACATAAGTGAAAAGAAGGACAAAGGGAGGATAGTTAGACTGAAGGGGGAGGATGGGAGCAGCGTGGAGGATGACAACAGTAAAGCTGACATATTGAACAGGTATTTCTGCTCAGTCTTTACTAAGGAAGAGAGGTAATGGGTCTGAAGTGAGTACAAGGGGTGAGAATGGTGCAGAAATGGACACAAGTCCTTTTACACGAAAAGGGTCCTGAAGGAACTGGAAGTAATAAGAGTTGACAAAGCAATGGGGCCAGATGGGGTGCACCCAGGGTCCTTAAAGAACTAAGAGAGGTGGTGGCTGAACCTCTGTGGCTATCCTGTTCAGCCAATCACTGGAAACAGAGGAAGTACCCAAAGACTGGAGGACAGCAGATGTAGTCCCTTATACAAAAGTGGGAACAAAGAGGAAGCAGGGAACTACAGACCAGTCAGCCTCACACCTCGGTGGAAAAGATCATGGAAGCACTACTGAAGGAAGATTGGTGGAACATCTGGTTGTCAATGGACTACAGGACCCAAGGCAGCATGGTTTCACCAGGGGAGGTCATGTCAGACCAACCTCATTGAATTTTTGACTGGGTGACTAGGGAGGTGGATCAGGAGGGCAGTGGACATGGCCTATCTGGACTTCAGCAAGGCCTTTGACACTGTGCCACATAGAAGACTATTACACAAACTGGGGAATATGTGTGTGGGCAGGACAGTGTGTGGTGGGTAGGTAACTGGCTGGGTGGCAGGACACAGAGGGTGGTGGTAAATGGCTGTCACTCCACAGAGGGAAGAGTGACCAGTGAGGTACCACAGGGATCAGTCTGGGACGGTCCTATTCAACATCTTCATCAGTGACATTGCACAGGATATAGAAGGCAGAATTTCACTGTTACTGATGACACAAAGCTCTGTAACAGAGTAGACACACCAGAGGGTGTAGACAGAATGAGAAGGGACCTGCAGAAACTTGAAGAATGGTCAAGGGTTTGGCAGTTGAAATTCAATACAAAGTGCAAGATAATGCATATGGGGCACAAAACCCTGGCACAATATATCAGTTGGGGGGTGAGGATATAGCATACCAAGCAGGAAGGGATCTTGGGGTTGTCATCTCTGATGACCTCAAAGTGGAAACAGTGTGACAAGGCATCAGGTAAAGCAAATAGGATGCTGGGATGTATAGGCAGGGCATCACCAGCAGGAAAAGGGAGGTCATAATTCCACACTACAAGACACTAGTGAGGCCCCCCCTGGAGTACAGTGTACAGTTCTGGAGACCATACCTACAAGTAAGGACATAGACAGGGTAGAGAAGGTTCAGAGGAGGGCAACAAAGATGGTGCATGGGTTGCATCACAAATCCTATGAAGACAGGCTGAAGGAACTGAACATGTACTCCCTGGAGGAGAGGAGGAGAGAGGGATATGATAGAGACATACAAGTATCTTACAGGGAGGAACAGGGTGCAGGAAAACACTATTTTAAGCGAAAAGATGTTTCAGGACTAGAGGCATGGGATGAAGTTGGAGGGAGGATGATTCAGAGGAAACATGAGAAGAATTTCTTCACAGAACGGTGGTGGACAAGTGGAACACCCTGCCAGAGGAAGTGGTGGGGGCTGAAACAATCCACGGGATTTAAGAATGCATGGGATAGACATAAAGGAATTCTAGAGGTCAGGGGTGAGGAAATAGACTTCTAGGAAAACAAACTGAACTTACAAGCTCAAATGGGCAGACTAGGTGGGCCATAGGCCCTTATCTGCCGACACTGTCTATGTATCTATGTATGTGTTTTTGAAGAGATGTAAAAAAAATAGGATATTTTGGCTGCTGCAAACTTTTACAGATTCCAAGTATTATTCTTTATACAAATTGCCCCTTCAGTACCCCCACTGTGACTGTTGAAAATGTCCATTGCCTTGAGGTGACTAGACATCTTACTGAGACAATGACTGTTGTACACTGAAGAGTCTCTGTACACAGTATGAAACATGTCTTGGTATTTTGCCTTCTTTTTGCTGTTCTTTTTCTCCCCTGGGTCTCGCTGGCCATCTCTGATGTCCCCCCTCACCATTTCCAAGGATCAGGACCCCCTTCCCTATTGTCCTCACATTGTACCCTTCATGGCAGGGGGTAGAGAGCGACTCAACAGACCGGCATGGATCCAGCTCAGGAGGTGTCCTCTCAGGGTGGCTTGCTGAGAGGGAACAATCATCATTCTCCATGGCGGGACCACTTTTTCTGGTTTCCCTTGTGGCAGGGAGCATGCAATGCCACCAGTGACACACTGCATGCATCTGCACGCCATACATCAGGTGACTGCTCCACCCCCCCATGTTATGGGACTTGGCTTGTCAGCCCCAGCCACCACTAGGAGTGAGATAAATGCAGGTCACTATCCCCACCCTCCTCCAGGAGAGGAGAGCTGTCTTCTGGACACTTGATCCTCTCCCACCCCCAGCTGACCCATGGCAACCTGCTCACACCGTGAACATGGGTCACCGGTGTTGCAGGAGGTAAGGCAGTGATGCCTCCACCCTCCATGCCAGGGGGACGGCTTTACTAATTTGCTTTTCTGAGGCTATATGGGATCAAATGTCAAAGTAAATTTTAAAGAGAATATCTATTCCATTGAATTTTTGTCAGCCTGACTTATAGATTAATACTTATTTCATTTGAAAAGTAACTGGATGGTTTAAGTTTTAATATGGCCATTCAGCATCCATGTGCATTTATACCTACTATGCTGATATGCTTATCTAGATTAGTTTTAAAAGCCTTGTTAGATATGCTACTAGCCACGCTAGCAGGTAGTCTATTCCAATCATTGACAATTCTTTGAGAGAAATAGTTATGCTACCTTTCAGTATTACAATGTGGTCCCATCTGTTGGAACTTGTTACTTCTGGTATTTGCCTCAGTATCAGGTTTCAGCCTTACTGATTTGAGTAGTTTGGGATGCCTCAATGTTTTATCAGTTTGAATTAGATCACCTCTAAGCCACTTCCATTACAGGGGAAAAGTTTTCATTCCTCGCAAAAGAATTTGACCACCCACAATGCCTTTCACTGCAGTGTAACTTTAGAGTATGTGTATAGTTTGGAGAGAAACAAAACAATTGTGACATTTCTCCTCTGGCATTCTTTTAAACCTTTGTGTTTGATTTCAGTAGCTTTAGGCTGCTGGTCTGTCTTGGGGGCTTCTGTTGGTTTCTGCTTGATTTGTGGAAGTTTGTAACAGCTTGTAAGTGGGTGTGGCTGGATCTTTAGCTACTGTAAGTATTTCAGGGGTTTTCTGTAAATTTCACTGCCATTGGGTTTGATTTCTGTAGCTTTAGGCTGCTGGTCTGACTAGGGGATCTCTGTTGGTTTCTGCTTGATTTGTGGATGCTTGCATCAGCTTGTAAGTGAGTGTGGCTGGATCGTCAGCTGCTGTAATTATTTATGTAAGTATTTCAGGAATTTTCAGTTATTTTCACTGCCTTTTTGTTTGATTTCAGTAGCTTTAGGCTGCTGGTCTGACTATGGGGACTCTGCTAATTTCTGCTTGATTTGTGGAAATGCGTAGCAGCTTATAGGTGGTTGTGGCTGGATCTTCAGCTGCTGTAAGTATTTCTGTAAGTATTTTAGGTGATTTTCAGTTAATTTCACTGTCTCTATGTTTGATTTCAATAGCTTTAGGCTGCTGGTCTGACTAGGCGGTCTCTGTTGGTTTCTGCTTGATATGTGGAAGCTTGTAGTAGCTTATAAGTGGGTTTGACTGGACTACCCACTGCCCTGTAACTCTTTGGCTGATTGTTTTTTTAACACAGCCTGTGGAATTCACAACATGGCAGATAAAGGTGAAATCCTGCTTATGAGGGATTTCAAAATGCTGGATGTAGATTGGACCACCCAGGCAGCTGCTTCAGCCAGAATCATGGCCATCCTGGAATCCCTGCAGGGGGCTGGACTCACACAGCTGGTGCATGAGCAAACCAGACACAAATTGATTCTGGACCTGGTATGGATCAATGAAAACAGAGTCCAAGGAGTCCAGGTGGAAGGGCAGCTGAGATCCAATGACCACTACATGGTGTGGTTTGGCATAGAGACAGGGACTCAATTAAGTCACACAAGGACAAAAGTATTAGATTTCAAGAGGGTGGATTTCAGTGAAATGGGTAAATATTTAAGATCAGCCCCGGAGAAGGGAGAGGTAATAGAGGCAGAGGAAGAAAAGTGGAGGAAACTAAAAAGAGCCATAGTGGAGGTAACTAACCAATGCGTTAGGATAGTTGCCTAAGGGAAAAAAAGAAGGAAACCATTATGGTTCTCTAAAGGAGGCAGCAGACAAAGTAAAGGCTAAAAGAACAAGTTTCAGGAAGTGTAAGGGGGCCCAAAGGGAGGAGGACAGGGAGGTGTACCTTGAATGTCTAATTGAAGTAGGGAAAGCTATTAGTAGAGCCAAGGCACAGACAGAGGAGGGTTTAGCACAGACTATGAAATAAGGGGACAAGACATTCAATAGGTACATCAGTGATAGAAGAAAAGCTGGGTGGAGGGATTGTGAGGCTCAAGGAGAGGATGGAGAGTGTAAGGAGGGGTATCTAGATAAAGCATAAATACTGAACAAATAGTTCTGTTCAGTATTCACTAAGGAGGAGAGGTCAAGGACCACAGTTGAGGCAGAAGCAATGGAGGTGGAGCGTCAGTCCATTCACAGTGGAGAGGATTCTAGAGAACTCACTAGAGCTGAAAGGTGGATAAAGGCATGGGGTCAGAAGACATACACCCCAAGGATATTAAGGGAGCTAAGAAGGAAACTAGCAACACCTCAGGTCACCCTGTTCATAGAGTCACTCAACACAGGCATGGTTCCAAAGGACTGGAGGAGGACGCATGTAGTTCCACTGCACAAAAGTGGCAGTAAGGAGGAAGCGGGGAACTACAGGCCAATCAGCCTCATGTCAGTAGTGAAGAAGATCATTGAGACACTGCTGAAAGAATGGATAGTGGCACATCTGGAATCCAATGGTGTCCAGGATCTGAGGCAACATGGATTCTCAGCAGGAAAGTCTTGTCAAACAAATCTGATAGATTATTTTGATTGGGTGACTATGGAAGTGAATTAGATAGGGGCAGTAGACATTGCCTACCTAGATTTCAACAAAGCCTTTGATACCATCCCAAACAGAAGGCTGGTTAAAAAGATGAGTAGTTTGGACACAGGGCATAAGTTGAAACATTGGGTTAGAAACTGGCTGATGGACAGAAGACAGAGGGGGTGGTAAATTGAACCCAATCTGGGGAGAGAGAGGTGACCAGTGGAGTACCACAGGGATCAGTACTGGGACCAGTCCTGTTCAATTTCTTCATTAGTGACATTGCAGGGGTGCTGTAAGGAAAGGTCTGCCTATTTGCAGATGACACCAAGATCTGCAACAATGTGAATACTCCAGAAGGGGTGTGGAAAATGAAGAGCAGCCTTGAGAAACCTGAAACATGGTTGGAGGTGAAGCAACTGAGGTTCAATGCAAAAAAGTGCAAGATAATGCACCTGAGTAGAAGAAAGCCTGGGGAGAGCTACAGAATGGTGGGGAGGGGTACTGACTGTCACCAAAAAGGAAAGGGATCTAGAATTTATCATATCTGATGATCTTACTGTATCAAGCAATGTGCAAAGGCTGTAGGGAGGTCCAGTGGCATGCTGGGGTGCATAGGCAGAGCATTACTACCAGGAGACAGGAGGTGGTGATGCCATTGTATAAAACACAGGTAAGGCCTCACATGGAGTATTGCATGTACTGTAGTGCTGGAGACAGCACATGCCTAAAGACATAGACAAGGTAGAATCTATATGAGAAGGGCGACAAAATGGTGCATGGCTTGCATCACAAAACATATGATGAGAGACTAAGAGAGCTCAATGTGTACTCACTGGAGGAGAGGAGAGGAGAGAAAGGAGGGACAAGATAGAATCTTTGAAGTACCTCAAGGGCATAAACATGGTGCAGGTGGGGGATCTTTCCAATGTAGAAAATATATCAGAATGAGGGTACATGATATGAAATTGGAGGGGGGTAGATTAAAAGGTAACGTGAGGAAGATTTTTCTACACAGAGAGAGTGATGGATGCTTGAAACAGTGTGCCACAAGAGGTGGCGGGGCAAGCACAGTGGAGGGGTTTAAACATGCCTGGGATAGGAACAACAGAACATTGCATGGGGAGGGAGTGATGAAAGCTAAACTTTGGGTCAGTGACTGCATAAAAATATAAGGCTTACGGGCAGACTAGATTGGCTGTATCGGTCCTTATCTGCTGACAATTTATATGTATCTATGTAACCAAACAGACAATTCATCACTGACCAATGCCAAAATAACACCACAGGATACCAAAATAAGTCAAATAAGTGGAAGTTTATTTTATGAACAAGTGTACAACAGACCTCTTACCAAACAACCAGAAGGACACCAACAGGACCCCACCAACTCCGACTGATTTAGCTCAAAGCATCATCAGAGAGTGCCCGCCACACAGTTACCCCATCATCTTAAATCATGCACTTAAGGTCTTATACATTTGTATAGCAATATAGACATATAAATAAGTATTGACAAAAAAAAATAAAAGGAAAAAACAGTGCTTGAAAATCACAATGACAAATAAAGTAAAAACTATATACAAAAAGCACCATTATCAGTGATAGAAAAAGGAATAGAAAAAGCCAGTTGCACAGTCTACATAAATATCTGCAAATACAAATATTGCAGATTTAAATCTCCCCTCTCTCTCTCTCTCTATATATATATATACTGTATATATATATATATATATATATATATATACACATATATATGTATATGTATATTATAGTGGTGTGGTAGTGCCACTAGAGTTAGAATTGAATTGTGGTTTCTATGTTAAAGCCAAAATGTTGCACTTTTATTTCCTTGGAACCATTGAGCTGATTTGCATTAAATTTTGCATGCACAATCTCATATGGTAGCTCTCTGGATGTGGCTAGTTTTGTTCTGGTCAGATGTGCTATTTCCAAGATCTGGATAGTAAAAAAAATGCATTGTTTATAGTTTCTTCCCTTTGGTTTGAATGGAATTTCTTAGAATTTGGCTAGAGCCCAGACTGCTTTGAAGTTTGGTCTGACATTTTCAGGGTTGAAGGGAGATAAGTCACAGATGTGTCTTTTGCTTGTTTGGTAAAAAAATTAAAATCCGTTCCAAAGTTATTTTGTTTTGACATTTTTAAAAATGGGTTCTGAGCATGCTTAAGAATTTAAGGACTTAAAATAGCTGTATGAAAAATATTTTTGTTTTAAATGGGGTTCCTGCTCAGATTGGAAGGGTGTTACCAGTGGGGTGTCCTAGGGCTCCGTGTTAGGGCCAGTTCTGTTTTCACTACACATAAGCGACTTACACAATGGAATAGAAAATTGGATTTTTAAGCATGCAGATGATCTGAAGCTGGGAGGTCCTGCTAATACAAAAGAAGATATAATTTGTCTATAAAATGACTTAGTAAAAATTGGGAACTGGTCAAAAGAGAACCACATGCTCTTCGGCATAGATAAGTGTGCTGTCATGCATATGGGCAAGCATAATTGCCAACACACCTATAATATAAACACAATTCCAATAAAAAGAGTTGAAACAGAAAAAGATTTTGGAATATTTATATATGTTGGAATATTTATTGATAAAAAACCTTTCAAAACACACTGTACAAAAATTATAGAGAGATTCAATTATATGATAAAGAATAGTAAGAAGTTTTGTCAATAGATCAGCAACCTGTATGTTGCCATTATATCAGTCCTATATAAGACCTCAGTTAGATTACAGTTTCCCATTGCGAAGCCCTTACCAAAAAGAGGGGAAATTCATAGAGTGGGATGCATACAGCGAAAATTTACAATACTAATACCTGCCCTAAAAAATAGATTATGAGAGCAGACTATGCAAATTGGATCTCTATACCCTGGAAAAAAGAAGAACCAGGGGAGATCTATTATGCATGTACAAAATATTAAATGATGCAGAACTGAAGTCAGAGATGAGAATTTAATTAAATGACAAAACCGAATTACCTGAGGGGCCATAGACTCCAAATTAAATTGAATACTGTTGTTAATAACAACAGATTTTATTTTTCCATTCACCAAACTGGTAGAATCTTGAATAAACTACCAAGCGAGGTTGTGTACAGTACCATACCAGAGGCATTTAAGAAGAGACCAGATAATGAATAGTTAAATAGAAACAGAAATAAAGTAAGGGCTTCATGGTTCCTACTGATGTGGGTAGGCAGTATAAATGGGAGTACAGCCTTATTCCACTTAGAACACCTAGTATGAACTCTATATATTGACGTCATCTACCTTCATGAAGGGAAAATGATTGTTTTATTTGTTGCTATCTTATTTTCTGTTTTCCCATAAAATGTATATCTGAAAACCCACAAAAATGACATTTCTGAGAGGGACTAACACATGTAGCTTGTTATGGGGGGCCCCTTAGCTGGATTCTGCACTTAACTGTTTGAGAAATTCCCTTAAAATCCGATTTTTTTCATTATAAATATGTTTTGTATTGCATGATAAATGATGAAAAAAATCCTTTTCAGTTTCTTAACAATCTTCCTACTGCCTGTGTCTCATCCCAAATTCTCTATATATCTAGTACTTCTCCATCTGTTGTGGAGGCTAGGCTGCAGAAAGATTTCAGTAAGGTCAAGCTATGGTTCCAGACTAACCAGCTATTTCTAAATGCCAAAAATACAGTCTCTATGTCTTTTGGCACTAGACTTCAACCCCTACCCCCACCAATCTTCCACACTTTGGATGGTTTACCTGTTGAAAATGTCACTACCTGTAGATACCTTGTGGTCTGGCTTGACCATCACCTGGACTTTTTGGCACATGCGAATGCTATCCAAAAGAATCTACACTTCAAGCTAGGTGCTCTTTATGTAGGAGTAAGGACTGCATTTCACGAGATTCCTGTAGGCAATCATGCAGAAAATGATCCTCTCCACCTTGACTATGCTGACATAGTCTACAGTGCCACTTTTAAACTACAGTGGCCAGGCTGGACACCCTCTACCACTTCTTTGCAGCTTTATTCTATCCTGACCCCTCACAGTCATCACTGTGATCTATATGAAGCACTATGTCTCACATCCCTGAGTCCAGATGTTTGTCCAATACTGCCAATTTCATGGCTAAATACTGACTGGGAACTCTCCTGCTATCTCTCTTCCTCCATCTCTGCTTCCTCCCTACACTCTTACTCCTCTGCAACTCTGATCTAAGGTCCTTTGCTATCCCCCACTGGCTACCACTACTGGCCGATCTGCCTTCTCCTTCCACTGACCTCAACTGTGGAATGCTCTCTCCTTCAATCCATAATGACACTTCACAGTTCTATTTCTCCTCCCTACTATGTGTCTTGACGACCCCTACCTGCTCCTGCCAAAACCTTCCAGCCTTACATCACACACTGCCTCCTCATCTTCCTCCTAATCCATTCCCCAGGCTCTGGCTTACCTAGGCCTCTGCTCTGACTAGGTTGTCACCCATGCACTGCTCATTGACCTTAGCTCCTAAGGGCTTTAACTAATTAGGCCACTCCAATTGGCACGCTTCTGTTACCATAAGCTATCTCTTGGCTTTCTTGGATATTGTAGTTTTGTATTATTGTCCAAATATGAGCACCTACATCTACCATTTACTTATTCTGCCTATATTATTTTTGATGTAACTATTGTGTAAAGTTAGTATAATATTTAGTAATGTATGCCTGTTATGTACATCTACTCTAATTGTATTCATGTGACTTTGTACTTGCACTGCTCCCATTTCCCTTCCCCCCAGGATACATCTGGAAATGAGCAGTTCTGCTCAGTGGGCCTTCCTGGTGAAACGCTTGAAAAATAGAAACATAGAAACATAGAATTTGATGGCAGATAAGGATCACTTGGCCCACCTAGTCTGCCCATTTTCCTACCTAACAGATAAGCTGCAGATCCTAGTTAACCAACAGCATGACTAGATAGATAAATAGATAGACAGATAGATAGATAGATAAAATTGACAGTTAAAAATATAACATTTCTTTTCAGAAATGAGGGTGCATGCAATTCAGATATCCTGTTTTGGGTTAAGCAGAGCTGATGTATGTTCTGCCCAAATCCAGTAGGGTGCAATCTATGTGAAGAAATGTGTCACCTGTATTTAAAATGTTATAGCCTCCATACTAAATTCATTCTTCACCTACTGTACCCTCCCCTCCAACCCAGTTCCCAGTTACCATGTCTTCTGCCTCTTCCTCATCTACTGCCTTTTCTTTATCTTACTTCTGCTTCTTTTTTCACCAAACCCACACAAATCCAGCCCTAATGACCTCGGCCCCTACCTTCTCCATATTTCTGCCCCTGCTATCACCATTCCTCTAACCCAATTGCTGCATCTCTCTTTCTCACTAGACTCTTCCTCAGGCATGGAGGGGTGCCAGAGTTATCTCTCATGAAGGGGTGATCCTCCTATCCTGTAAATTACAGACTGTTTTCTCCTCCCTCCCTGTCCAAATTACAAGAGACCTTAGTATTCTCTCTTCTCTCTGATTTTATTAACTTTGCAGAACTCTTCTCTCCAAATCAATCTGGCTTCAGAAGAAACCACTCTCTTATTACTTCCCTCTTCTGTGTCAGCAATGCCTTTCTCACTGGCATGGACTGTGGACATATCACAGCTGCCATTTTTATTGACCTGGCTAAAGCTTTTGAATATGTGTCCCATCCTCTTCTGCCATCCAAGCTGCTCTTCCCTGGTCTCTCTACTCATGTTGTAGATTGGTTTAGGTCATATCTCATGGGCTGCATGCAATGTTTCTGGCAGGATACACCCTATCCCCACTTTCCATTCAAGCTGGTGTCCCTCAAGGTGCTATCTTAGGCCCTGTTCTGTTTTCAGTCGTCCTTAACAACCTTCCTTCTGGTTATGTCTCTTCTCAAATCCACTTGTATGCCAATGGCACTGTCCTCTCTGCCTTTGGACCTTCCTCCCCTTGAGGTGGTGATTCAATTACAGTCTGACTTCTTGAGGATCTGTTTGTTGGATTGAAGCAACTCCACTAAAGGTTAATGCCAAAAAAAACATATACAGTATATGACTTTTGGCGCCACTCAAAAGCTATTCAAACACCCCCTTCACTACCCTCAATGATTTCACCCTACATGTAGCCCACACCTTCAAATATCTAGGCATCTTGTTGCACAATCGCCTGGACTACTCCTATTACATTGATTACATCCACTCTAAACTCCATCCCAAGCTAGTCACCATGTATTGAAACAAAGACATCCTCTGTCCTATTGTGCATTGTGAGCTACTCAACAGAATGATACTCCCTGTCTTTAATTATGCTGACATGGTCTTTGGGTCTGTCCCTGCCACTTCTCTTTCTAGACCAGACACCTTCTTTAAAGCATTTTACCACTTTGCCTTGAATGCCTCACTCCGCACACATCATTGCTCCCTCGACTCCTCCCTCTCCCTTCCCCCTTGGCACATATGATGACAGCACCATAGAAACATAAATACTGACAGCAGATAAAGGCCACCTGACCCATCTAGTCTGGCCATTGTCCCTACCTACTGCAATACTGCAGATCCTACTTGGTCTCTGGCTTCTACCTCTCTTTCCTGTTACTAGGGTTCTCTTGTGCCTATCACATGCATTCTTGAATCCTCTACCATTTTTTCCCCACCTCCTCCACAGAAAATCTGTTACATGCAACCACCACCCTTTCTGTGAAACAAAATACTTCCTTATGTTACCCTGTGTCTCACCCTCTGGCCTGATACCTTGTTCTTGAACAATTTTTTTTCTAAATAATGCAACCCTTTTGTACCTTGTTTATGCCCTGAGGTATTTGAAGGTCTCTGTCATATCCCCTCTCTCTTCTTTCCTTGGTATACATATTGCGTCCTTTAGTTTTCCCTTATATACATTTTGGTGTAGACCCTGAACCATTTCTGTTGCCCTTCTCAGAACCATAAAACCACCCTCATGTCCAAATTCTGGCCTGGATCCCTCCCTCCTACCTCTCCTCTCTCTTTCCCTACTTCACTTTCTTCCTATCTGCTACACTCCAGAGACTCTTGTACCTTCTCTCACCCACATCCTACTTCTAGTTTTGGTCCATTAGCCTTGTCCTACTGCCTACCCTCTGAACTCTTTTCCAAGAACTCTTTGCATGCCCCTCTGCATGTCTAAAGAATTTTCTTTCCCAAACTCCCTCCTCCTTGTTCCTCTCCAGCCTCTTCCTCCTCATAATCAGTTTGTTTTTCTTTTTGTACACCCCTGTCTCTCCCTTCCTCCATGAATTCCAATTTTTGACTTCTATCCCTTCCTTTTTTTTCTGATTAATATCCAAAGATTAATTCACCCCTTATTTAGCATTGTACTTTCATGTATCATACGTTCTTAAATATTGAGTAATGTTACTGCTGTAATCTGTGTTTAATTGATTTTTTTAGAGATTGCTATACAGTACACACGCACATAATTAGTATAATATAAAAGTGCATATACCCAAATGTGAATGTAAATCTTACACATTTCATTACAAGTTGTTCTTTTGAAGGAAGATCCTACTGTACAAAGCCTAAAACTGGACGTTAGGGCAAAGTAAACTGGGATAGGTGTGTTATTGAGGGTTATTGCATAGTGTATCTGTTATTGCTGCTCTACCCCAGGCGCATACAAAATGAAAATCAACAACCCCTTAATACGAAGCAATAGGAATTAGTTAGTACAAGGACAGAAACAAGTAGGAGACTGAGTAAGTTGCTAGACAAGCATGAGTATGGTAAGTCAATAACATTTCAAAAAGTCTCAGTATTATAATTTTTTTACAAATGCATCTGCACAGTTGACAATTTTTGTGAAAAGATAATAACAATGGGAGTTATTTCACATAACACATAATCTAAGTGAGTGGAATGAAGTTAAAATAAAAAAAGTGGAATGGAAGGAAAGTAACTATAAAATGGTGGGGGGCAAATACAGAGCTATTCCAGTGGCAACAGGTGATATGTTCAGTTGATCTCATCTCAGGTGAGTGCACAGGCAAAAATAACATAACATATATGGTAATAAAGAAAAAATAAAATAAAGCTCACTGCAGAGCAGATTCACAGCTACTCAAATGTCAGCAGCTGAGATGTTTCTGAAAAAAGCAGTGGAAGCAGTCATGCTTCTGGTTGAGTGCCCTTTCACTTCCTCTGGAAGAGATTTATTGTACTCTGGTAACAGAAAACAATGCAGTTTGCCAACCATTTAGACAAACACTGTCTTGAAACTTCAGTATCCTCTTCGGGCACAAAGGAAACAAACAAATGATTAGACTTATGAAAATCTTTAGCAGAAATAGATTGAGCCACACCAAGAAACAGGGTGCTCTGTGACTAAAAAATGAAATAAAAGAAAAGTCTTGGCATGCCACTCTCCTAGTGAGAGTCCATTAAAGCTGCCAGTTGCAATATTTTACTAAAGGTGCTGGCAACAGTAAACAAAAAAAAACAACTTCAAACAGAATAGCAGAACTCTCATGATGTTTCACCCAAACATGGACTTTGACAAAGCCCATGTTTGGGTGAAACATACATGAGGAGTTTGTCTTTCTCCCACTTTGAGTTTTTTTTACTGCTGCCTGCACCTTTAGTAAAATTATTGCAACTGGCAACATTTGTGTGGACTCTCTTTGGGGTGAGTGCTGTGCAATAACTTCTTTAATTTATGAACATTTTTAGTCCAGTTAGTGCAGTAACACAGAATTCTGTGCACATCCACAGTGTGAAGAAGAGACTTCTGATTAGAATACGCTGGGAATAATACCATCAGTTCAATTGTCTGATTCAACATAAACTCAGGAACCACTTTAGGTAAAAACTTAGGGTTTGTAGGCAAAGATACCTGTGGAAAATCAAGTAAGGCTCCTTATACACCAGGGCCTGAAGCTCTGAAATTATTTGAGCTGAAGTAATAGCAACTAAGAAAAGCACTTTCCAAGACAGTGTAAAGCATGACATCCTGCCAGTTCAAAAGGAGGCAAAGTAAATTTTTCCAAAACAAAATTTAAGTCTCACGGGGTACTGGATTACGAATCAGTGACTTCAAATGGAAAATTACTTCCAGGAAGGTTTTGGAAATCTCCTACCGAGCTATGGTTTTGCAATCCAAAGGGAAATGGTAGGCCAAAACAGCAGACAGATAGACCTTCAAAGAAGAACAGCTGAGGCTGAGATCTAAAAGATGCAAGAGGTACTCCATGAGCTGGGGCACCTGGCAAGAGAAAGGGTCCCAACCCTTGATGCTGTCAAATGGAGAATCTTTTCCATTTCATGGCATAAGTAGTTCTGGTGAAAGCTTTCTGGCCTCTACTAGACCTGGGCCACTAGGCCAGAAACTCCAAACCATGAAGCAGCTATGTCAACATGTGCCACACATGCAGGTGGAGGGATCTGAGGCCCAGATGCACCAGTCTGCCCTGCTCCTGAGTCAGAAGATTGTGGCAGAGAGGCAGAGGTACTGGGGGTTCCATCGATAGCTGTTAAAGTAGAGGAAACCAAATCTGATGAGGCCAAAGAGGAGCTATTATAATCATGCAAGTCCCTTTTGCCTGTAGCTTGAGGAGAACCCTCTGAAGCACTGGGAAGGGAGGAAAGGCATACAAGAACCTCCCTATCCAGCAAACAGACAGTGTGTCTTGCCAGAAAAAAACACACCTGGGAATGAGTGAGCAAAGATTGAGTAGTTTTGTGTTGAATGGGGAGACAAACATGTCTGTCTCCGGCTGACTCCACAGGTCAAATAAGCTTACTACCCCATTGATTTAGATCCCACTCATGAGCCCTGACAGTGATGTGGCTGAGACCATCTGCCTGAACTTTGCTGATGCCCAGTAAATGGATAGCAGTCAGGCAGAGGTCATGTTGGACTGCCCAGTACCACACTAGCATCACCTCCCAGCATAGAGAGTATGAGCAGTACCTCCCTGTTTGTTCAGGTACCAGATCACAGACATATTGTTGGTCTGAACCAGGACTGTCCCCAGACAAAGAAGAGGCTGGAAGGCCTGGAGGGCATACAGCACTGCCTCATTTCTAACACTTTGATGTATGGAGAAGCTTCCGCTAAGACTATGTTCCTGGATCTGATGGTCTCATAGGTGGCTCACCAGCCTTGACATGAAATATCCATTGTAAGGATCATTGTAGGAGCAGGTGGTTGAAAGGGAACCCATGTGAGAGATTGAATAACTCTTGTCACCAAAGAAGATCCTTCTTCATGTACCCAGACATTAGGACCCTGTGGTCGAGGTTGTCCAGCTGCTGATCCCATTGGACATGAAGAGTTCATTGGGTCACCCTCATATGCAGTCTGCCTAGAGGAACTGTAGGGATTACAGCTGCCATCAGCACAAGAAGATGAAGGATCGACTAGGCTGTGGTCTACCCTGAGTTGGCCACTAATCTGGACTGTTCCTACAGAGTCTCTGCTCTGTCTGATAGGAGGAAGGCCCTGCCCTGGACCATATATCCAGAACTACCCCAAATCAACTGCAGGCACTGGGAAGGTAGAGGTGGATCTTTGGATAGCTGACTATTATTCCAAGTCTGGAAAAGAGGTCCAGGGTAAAGGAGAGCGACTCCTCAGACTGCTCTGTGATGGGCCTGACAGAAGCCAGTCATCCAGATACAGGCACAATTAGATCCCTCTGCAGCAGAGGCCACAGCCACCACTGATAGGCACTTGGTAAAATTTGAGGTGCCAAGGATAGGCCAAAAGGAAAGCCTTGAACCAGTAATGTTCCCTCAGAAGGCAAACTGAAAAAGCAAGGTTGGGCCTGGAAGACAGGGATGTGCAGGTAAGCATCTTGCATGTTCAGTGCACAAAGCCAATGGCTCTTGTGGAACTCTGGTCAATGTCCTTGATGGTGAGCATGCACAACCTCTTGTACTTGATGTACAGGTTGAGCATGCTGAGGTCCAAGATGAGTCTTAGGTCACTGGTCTTTTGGGCACTAGGAAAATTAGAAGTAGTACCCTCTTCCTATCTGTGCTGTAACTATGGGCTCTTTGGCTGATTTTTGCAGAAGGGCCTGGTTCTCAACCTCTATCAGAGACAGGTGCCTTGGAGGATAATGGAAGAGGCCTGGGGAGGTTGTCTGGAGGCCTGTCTAGGAACTGTATGGTGAAACCTCTTGCTAATAACTGAAGGGCCCAAGAGTCTGTAGTTATGTCCTGCGACCCCAGAACATGGATGCAAATCCCCCCACTGGTTCCCCAAGGGGATCTGGAAGAGGCAGGGGGATCCCCCATGATTGAAGATGCCAAGGGGAGGGAGCAAGCAGCTTTTCTGGGAGGGTTCTAGGACTTGGTAGGGGAAGTATGGAGTTTCTCATGCTACATACTGGCATTTGGCCTGGGGTTTGGCAGGGTCCTCTTTGGTCTGGCATCTCTGTTGCCAATGAAAAGGCTGTTTGCATTTATAACCCCCTTCAGTACATGAAGCGGTGGTTGTGGATGGATTTACTGCAGTCCTGCAATTTAGTGAAAATATACTTGGCATTACTGCCTGTGACAGGGTTAATCCCTGCCACTAAATTAAAGTGCCCATCCTTTATCTTTTTCTCTGGTTGCAACCACTTTCCTCCCCTCTTCTAATGCTATTCCTGTATTTTCTGTATGGAGGGCAGGCCACTTCCTTACACAGTCCCTCTGTTGTTATTGTTTTATTTTATTTTTCTGTTATTTTGGATGGTGCAGAAGAAAACGTTTATGAAGTTTAATAAACATCCCACAAGCCAATGTGGGTTGTACTTATCTATCGAGTCTGATGTCCATATGTAGAACCCACACTGTAACAAGTGATGTTAGAAATGAGATTCTACTGTCTACTTCATCTTGTCAAGGAAGGAGACTTCGTGCAGGTATTTCCTGATAACTGAGGTGGACATTGCAGAGGGTGGCCAGGCACAAGGTACCTTTACAAGAAGTATAGTGGCCCAGATGGGGGCACAATTGTTGGCTGGTTTGCCTGATGTTCACCCAAAGGCAACCACCTGAGAGGACAGAGGAAGAACACAGTGAGCCTGGGGACAGGATACCCTGGAGCAACCCCCTAGAGACCAAAGACCTGAGAAAGAAGTTGACGCTCTTATTATTAAATGGATATGCATCCAGCAAGTTCTGCTGGATAGAGAACAAGAGATAGACCAGAGGAGACAAGATGCCAAGTGGGCAGACATTATGTGGGTATTACAGGCTATACGTGTTGAACATGCTTAAAGACCACAAGGCCCAAGAGACATTAAATTAGCCTGCTTACAAGACTCTGATGATATTGAGGCATATCTCACAACATTTGAGAGGGTAGCTCAAATGTGTGGGTGGCCCAAGGAACAATGGGTAGTACGCCTTGCCCCTCAGCTAACTGGAAAGCCCAATTTGTGTATAGCCACCTGGCCATACAGGATGCAGATGATTATGAACTTGTGAAAAAAGAGATCTTAAGGAGGTACGATATCAATACAGAGACCTACCGGCAACGTTTTAGGTTCCTTAAAATTCAGTCCATGGATGCCCCAAGGAAAGTTTATGCTCGCCTGAAGGATCTGAATGATAAGTAGCTGCAGCTGGGTACTAAAACAGTCCAACAAATAATGGAAGCCATCATGATTGAACAGTTCATTAAGATACTACCACAGGATGTCCAATTGTGGGTTTGAGAACACAAGCCTGAGGGAGCAGAGAAACAATCGCCCTGGCAGAGGATTTCCTGACTGTAAGACCTGCTAGAGGGAGAAATCCTGGAGGGCCTGCATCCTCTCCTTCCATGAATCTGGTAAGAACTATCTTTTCTAATACTAATATTAGACCAAATCCAGAAGCAAGAAGAGAAAGGAGGGAGAGGGTACTCCTATCTGAGATACTGTGTCATGGATGCCAGAGGAAGGGTCACCTAATAAGAAACTGTCCAGCAGTAAAAAAAGACTTAGGACATTTGGTCTTAGCCAACTTAGCACCCTACATTATGGCTGTTAAATGGGTCCCTATAAGGTACTTGGTCTTATAGACTCTGGGAGCCATCAGACCCTGGTTCGACGAACCTGGTGGAAGGCATAGAGAAATCAGGAGGAGGGACCATGGTTATATGCATACATGGGGACGCTCATTTTTATTCAACTACATCAGTGGATTTAATGATAAATGAAAGTACCCAAGAGTTGTCTGTTGGGATTGTTCCACATTTGCCTGTCCCAGTAATTATTGGACAGGATCACCCTGACTTTTCCACCCTGATGGTAAATAATGAGATGACACCTGTTGTGTCTATAACAACCTAGTCACAAGCCAAACATATAGACGAACCACTGGAGAAGGTATTTCCCTTTACTGAAGAACTGTTTGAAGCACCAGGTAAAGCTAGGAAAGGGAAGACAGAGAGACAAATGAAAAGAAAGACAGACAAGACAAAAACATTATGGGACCTGTAAATATTAAGCCAGAGACTATAGCTCAGGACCAAAACAGGATGTGTCTCTAACTAGTTACTTTTCTCAGGTTGAAAACTTGTTGATGATGGGTCTCCTTGATATCTGTTGGTAAATGATATCCTATATAGAGAGTGTACCAATCCCAGAAATGGGAATGCAATACTGCAATTGGTTGTCTCCCAGAAGTATCAAAATTACATTATATGATTAGCTCATGATATTCCTCTGGCAGGGCATTCTGGGAGGGATACTACTCTGAATAGGATTTTGAGTAGATTCCATTGGCTGGGAATACATGAGCAAGTGGCTGAATATATTCAGAGCTGCCCAGAATGCCAGAAAGTAGCCCGAACAGGGAAGAAATATATGATGCCCCTCCAGAGTATACCCTTAGTTAGCCATCCTTTTGATCGGATTGCCACGGATGTGGTGGGGCCCCTAGAAACCAGTTCTAAAGGTAATAGATTTATACTAGTTATTTGTGACTAAGTTACCAGATATCCAGAGGCAATTCCAATGAGAACTGTAACAACCCAAAGGGTAGCAGAGGAGCTGGCTAAGGTATTTAGCAGAATGGACATCCCAAGAGTTATTTTAACTGACAGGGGGTACCAATTTTACTTCGGTGATGCTCACAGAATTATATAGGTTGCTGAGAATACAAGAGGTGAGAACCTCCCTATACCATCCTCAAATGGATGGGCTGGTGGAATGGTTCAATCAGATGCTTAAAAAAATGCTGCAGAAATTTGTTAATGAGGAAGGAAAGAAATGGGATGTAGTTCTACCTTACCTCCTGTTTTCCTATAGAGAAGTACCCCAAGCTTTAACTGTTTTTTCCCACTTTTCCCCTCCTGTATGGCCAAAACCCCTGCAGGCCATTAGATGTTATTAAAGAACATTGGGAAGGAAAATTCTCAAATAGGGAAACAAGGAGTGTTAGAGTACATGACAGCATTAAGGCAGTGCCTTACAAAATATGCCACACTGGCTCATCGTACATTATTAGACAAGCAAGTCCAACAAAAGACATAATATGATAAAGGGGTAGGGCATAAACAATTCTCCATAGGAGATCAGGTATTGCTTCTCCTACCTGCCAGTGAAAACAAGCTTCTGATGAATTGGCAAGGCCCTTACAAAATCATTAGGCAGGTAGGGCTGGTAGTATATGAGATCCACCTGCCTTATAGGAGCAGTGGCAAGTATACCATGCCAATCTGCTAAAATTGTGGCATGAGAGACCAGAACTCTAGGATAAGCTGTTATATTCAGATGGAAACTCAGGAGTCTGAACTAGATGTAGCATATAGGTGATTAGAATGCACTGGTCAGATTCAGGAAGTAAAAATAACCCTGCTTTAACACCTCACCAACACACCCAAATGCAACAGTTGTTAATTACCTTTACAGAGACCTTTACCAATGTACTTGGTCGAGCTATTGGCATAGAACATGCCATTAGAATGATGCAGAGTACCCAATACATCAAAACCCCACCGCCTACCTGTACACATAAGGGATGAGGCAGTGAAAGAAGTTAGATCTATGGAATGGTTGGGGATAATTCAGCCATCTTGTAGTGCCTGGTCATCACCTTTGGTGATTGTTAACAAAAGGAAGGTGGTATCCACCTTTGTCTAGATTTTGAGGGTAATGCTGTCTCTGTCCTAGACAGATACCCGATGCCAAGGACAGATGGTGTTATTGACTGGCTGGGTAATGCTAAGTACACCTCTATGCTAGATCTCACAAAGGGATACTGGTAGATATGTGTCACTTCACAGTCTAGAGAGAAAATGGCATTCAGCACCCCTGTAGGGTTGTTTGAATTTATCACTATGCCCTTTGGTCTCCATGCAGCGCTAGCTACATTCCAGTGTTTCATGGACCAAATGCTGCAACTCTCTGCATCTTTCTGTGCTGCATATTTGGACGATGTGGTGTTTAGCTCTGATTGGGAGATTCATTTACATCATCTAGAGAAAATTCTGGGAGCAATCCAGAAAGCAGGAGTTTCTATAAACTCCACCAAATGTTGTATGGGGCAGACCGAGACTAAATAACTTAGCTTTATTATAGGGAATGGGGTTATATGCCCAGAAATAAGCAAGGTAGAAGCAGTATCTACCTGTGATATACCTCGGACCAAGAAACAGGTTGATGCCTTTTTGGGGTTAGCGGGATACTATAAGCGCTTTATCTCCAGATTCTCAGCAGTAGCATGCCCTATAACAGAATTAACAAAAAAGAGTTATTCTAACAAAGTAGAGTGGACTGAAGAATGTAATAAAGCTTTTAGACAAATTAAGGCCTCGCTATGTGCATATTCAGTGTTAAGAAACCCAGATTTCACTAAACCCTTCATCGTACAGACTGATGCATCAGGGGCTGGGTTAAGGGCGGTCCTGATGCAGATCATAGATAATGAAGAACATCCCATTATCTATATGAGCAGAAAACTGCATGAAAGGGAGGAGGTATGCAAACCATCGAGAAAGAATGTCTTGCACTTAAATGGGCAATTGAAGCTTTAAGTACTACCTCTGGGGGCAGAATTTACAGTTGTCACAGACCACAACCCCTTTGTTGGTTGCATCAGATGCAGGAAAACAACCCCACATAATGAGATGGTATTTGGCCTTGCAGCCATATCAGTTTACAGTGTATCATAAAAGGGAAGTGAACATGTAATCGCTGATTTCTGCCTCAATATGGGGCAGGAATTGAAAATGCATCTGTTAATGTTGAGAAATAGCTACTGTTGGATTAGTAGCTGGTAATTTGACTTTACTAAAAAGGTCACTTGATTAAGATCCCAGGGTAATGTAGTAAAGATATATTCTTTTGTTTGATGTTGGCACTTTTGTGCTAATAGTTTTGGGACCTGGGATGGAGCTCAGAGTGGGTCGGCCAGAGCTCCTCTGGCACTGTGATGGTAAGGGGTTGGACTTTAGATGTATGATCATGAAAGCTGGACGTTTTGTCCTCATACTGTTGGATATACTCTATGTGTGGTCCCAAATGAAGTTAAATATCCCAGGGTATGTTCAGTATTGACATGCCAATGTCAGTATGTTTTGTTGTAGGACCCTGAGATGGAACTCTGAGAGTGGGAGGGTGGAGTTCCAACCTCCAGGGTAGTTGGAGGGTGAAGCTGTTGAAACATCTTCCTTTTTCTTAAGGGGGGGTAAATGTGACAGGGTTAATCCCTGCCACAAAATGAAAGTGCCCATCCTTTATCTTTTGCTCTGGTTGCAGCCACTTTCCTCCCCTCTTCTAATGCTATCCCTGTATTTTCTCCATGGAGGCAGGCCACCTCCTTACACAGCCCCCCATCTCTTTTACTCATTCATGCTTTATTTTCTGTTTTCCCTAGGGTACTTTTTTAGAATTATGGAGGTAACCATACTCTGCCTGTAATTATGGATGAATGCAGACTCTAGTCCACTGGAATATTATTTTATTCCAGTATTGTTTTTTGGTTCTGTCAGAGAAAAGGAAAAAGAACAATATTTGTGTACAGTCTGCAAAATTTAGTATGAAACTCTGGTTATAAAGTATTATTTGGGAGTCCTACTAAGAAAAGACAGAGTTTGTTTGTTGTTCCTCAACAGGGTTTCTGAAATTAGCATGTTTCTGTGGCAAGCACTCTTCCTGATGTAGCACTAGCAAGACAAACCGCATGACTGTTTGCATGTTCTCAAGGATTGCGCAATCATGCGCACTATGGTGTAGCGCATAGCACATATTAATTTTGTAAATCCAAAGACTTGAGCCATATGTAGGCTCACCTAGGAAAGTTTCCCCCAAAAAAATCGCAGTGCAGAACAGCCTAGTTTGTGAGGAACAGTTATTTAAAGAATACCACTGTCTGGCTGTGGAAAGAGAAGCTGACGGCTTGAAATTTCAGCTGACAGCTTGTCCCTGCAATCTGAATTTTGTTGTGGTCTAGTCTTGCTGCTCTGAAACTGGTTCATAATGCTGCTAAACTCCTAGATAATTGGGTTTTGTCCATAATAAAGTTGCAAGTATGCTGTACAAAATATATAACTTATAAAATGTGCTATAAAACACTCTCAAAAGCTAACTTGTTTTCAATAGAAAAAGGGTAGACTTACAAGAAGTACCATATATGGTTATGTATAATTGAGTAAAGCCTTCATGTTTCAGTCCTAGGAGGTCTGTTCACTAGGAGTGCCTGCTGTATACTGATTGGGACTATAGGGAATGAATAGCCGCTAGTGGACTCTTTTTATGTCGATTGTGCACATGCGCAAGTAGCATATTGCAGCAGCTTTCTCCAGAGGCAAGTTGTGGAGGTGCAGCACTATTGTGCCAATGCCCAAACCGCCTTTAAAGGCTTGCCCACTTTCCCCAATTGCATGGCACGCTGCTGCTGACACTAGCTCAGCCAGCTTTCCACAACTTTCTAACATTTTAGCCACTGCAATCAGGGGCCGCTTTGTGATTGCAGCATCATCCGCTGCAATGAGGGAGTGACCACTCATTGCAGGGCTTCCTTGCATTCCCTACCTGTTTGCCGAGGGGATGCTGAATCCCACTCAGCATCATGTCCCTTCCCCTGTTTTTTGCTGACGGGGGTATCCAATCCCTGTTGGCATAATGTCACCCCCCAGTTTTGTTGTGTGCTGATGGGGGTGCCCAATCCCCCGTTGGTTACAGCTGCCCCCCAAAAAAGAGCCCATTGGCACACTGGGAGCCCACCCCAGCATGCCATATGCCCCTGAAAACAAAAAACAGTCCTGTAATTCCTGTAATGTCTTTTTTTCCACCTGTGAAAAAAAGAAATGGTCCTTCAGCAGTCTCCCTGCCCCCCTCCCACAACCTGCTCCCACCCACTGGGCACTTTGCCTCCCCACACCCCTCACCCCGTACTTACCTCCAGAGTACAGCAC
The DNA here is from genome assembly GCA_016271365.2 of Neoceratodus forsteri. Lineage (NCBI taxonomy): Eukaryota > Metazoa > Chordata > Ceratodontiformes > Ceratodontidae > Neoceratodus > Neoceratodus forsteri. The sequence continues at coordinate 1,046,937,522 of CM028133.1, read as the reverse complement.
AATGATCTTTGGTGGACTGGGAGCATGTCTGCACTCTTCAAAGCCGACTGTGAACTGCAGAGATTTTGGTAAGCTGTATAATGGAATAAATAGGGTTTTTCAACTTTGATGCATATCTCAGTCATTTTTGGAATTTTAGCACTAATTGGGACCCTCATCATTAATTCTGCCACCATCATGGCATTAATTTGCCTGAAAGGTGATTTTACGGTCACTGCGTGGAATCACCTTTCAGGACTGATTAACAAAATGACAATGCCAGCAATCATAAAGTGGACTCTCAAAAAGCCTATGTTGCACATTTGGAGGAAAACAATCAAAAAAATTACTGTTTTACTAGTGTGCTTTGCGCAGTTCCTATGCACGCTCATAACTTCATGAATCTGCAATATTTTCATGACAGATTTTCAATATTGCCATTTTTCCACACCTCCTTATGAACAGTGCATCTGTCATTTTTCACATCCTGACTAAAATTTGTTTTCACTCTTCCGGTGCACAGTAGCTCAGTTGCTGTGGGAAATCAGTGTTTGGGACACATTAAGAAAATCACACTGAGACTCTTCATGAGCAGAAGTCCTAAAATGCCTATGTTGAAAATTTTGTGATGTAAGTCCATAAAATGACTGTGTTACAAGCATGTGTTGTGCAGTTTCTATGCACCCTTGTAACTACGTGGATTAGGAATACTTTCTCTCCACATTTTTAACACTGGCATTTTTCCACACCTCCTTGTGAACAGTAGAGCTGTCATTTTTCACATCCTGGCCGAAATGTGTTTTCGCACTTCTGGCACAGAATACCACAGTCACTGCCAGAAATCAGTGTTTGGGACAGATTAGTATCAAATGAGTTTGGGGGGCAGTGACCGAGATCAACTGAGCTCTGTCGGGACTGCTGTGGATTTCTTTGTGGGCAGAAAAGGAGCCAATGCAGGCAGGAGCCCAGTACAAAAGGGCAGCCTGGAGAGGTGGCAGAAATGGGACGAACGAGTAAGAGCAGGGAATGAGCAAGCTCAACAGAGCTCTGTCGGGACTGCTGCAGATTTCTATGTGGGCAGAAAAAGGCGCCAACAGAGGCAGGAGCCCAGTACAAAAGGGCAGTCTGCAGCACCAGGAGAAACAGAATAAGCAAGTGAGACGGGGGGAGAGAGCAACCTCATAGGAGCTCTATCGTGATTGCTGCAGATTTGTTTGTGGGCAAGAAAAGGTGGAAATGCAGGCAGGAGCCCAGTACAAAAGGGTAGCCTGCAGTGCTGGAGACACAGATCGAGCAAGTGAGGGGGGGAGTGAGTGAGATCAACGGAGCTCTATTGTGACTGCTGCAGATTTCTTTGTGGGTAGAAAAGGGCAGCAATGCATGCAGGAGCCCTGTACAAAAAGGAAGCCTGCAGCACCAGCAGAAACTGATCGAGTGAGTGAGGGGGATGAGTGAGGTCAACGGACATCTGTCGGGACTACTGCAGATTTCTTTTGTGGGCAGAAAAAGGTGCGAACAGAAGCAGGAGCCAAGTACAAAAGGGCAACCTGCAGTGCCAGGAGAAACAAAATGAGCGTGTAAGACAGGGATAGTGAGCGACCTCAACGGAGCTCTGTCGGGACAGCTGGGGATTTCTTTGTGGGCAGAAAAAGGTGCCAATGCAGCCAGGAGCCCAGTACAAAAGGGCAGCCTGCAGTGCCGGTAGAAACACAACAAGCGAGTGAGAGAGGTGGAGTGAGCGAGCTCAGCGGAGTGCTATCATGACTGCTACAGATTTGTTTGTGGACAGGAAAAGGCAGCAACGCAGGCAGGAGCCCAGTACAAAAGGCCAGCCTGCAGCGCCAGGAGAAACACAACAAGTGAGTGAGAGAGGGGGAGTGAGCGAGCTCAACGGAGCGCTATCATGACTGCTACAGATTTGTTTGTGGACAGGAAAAGGTGGCAACACAGGCAGGAGCCCAGTACAAAAGGCCAGCCTGCAGGGCTGGCAGAAACAGAATGAGTGAATGAGAGAGGTGGAGTGAGCGAGCTGAACAGAGCTATGTCAGGACTGCTGCAGATTTCTTTGTGGTCAGAAAAAGGCAGCAATGTACACAGGGGCCCAGTACAAAAGGGCAGCCTGCAGCAGTGGGAGAAATAGAATGAGTGCAAGGGGGGGAGTGAGAAAGCTCAGTGGAGCTCTATCCTGACTGCTGCACATTTCTTTTTGGGCAGAAGAAGGTGGCAACACAGGCAGGAGTCCAGTACAAAAATGCAGCCTGGAGAGGTGGCAGAAATGGGATGAGCGAGTAAGAGCAGGGAATGAGCAAGCTCAACAGAGCTCTGTCGGGACTGCTGCAGATTTCTATGTGGGCAGAAAAGGTGCCAACAGAGGCAGGAGCCCAGTACAAAGGGCAGTCTGCAGCACCAGGCGAAACAGAATAAGCGAGTGAGACGGGGGAGTGAGCAACCTCATAGGAGCTCTATCGTGACTGCTGCAGATTTGTTTGTGGGCAGGAAAAGGTAGCAATGCAGGCAGAAGCCCAGTACAAAAGAGTAGCCTGCAGTGCTGGAGACACAGATCGAGCAAGTGAGGGGGGGAGTGAGTGAGATCAACGGAGCTGTGTTGGGACTGCTGCAGATTTCTCTGTGGGCAGAAAAAGGCAGCAATGCACACAGGGGCCCAGTACAAAAGGGCAGCCTGCAGCGGTGGAAGAAACAGAATGAGCGAAGGAGAGTGGCAGTGATCGAGCTCAACAGAGCTCTATTGTGACTGCTGTACATTTCTTTATGGGTAGCAAAGGGCAGCAATGCATGCAAGAGCCCTGTACAAAACAGCAGTCTGCAGTGCCAGCAGAAACTGATCGAGCGAGTGGAGGGGGGGGAGGGAGGTCAACGGACCTCTGTTGGGACTACTGCAGATTTTTGTGGGCAGAAAAGGTGCTGAACAGAGGAAGGAGCCCAGTACAAAAGGGCAACCTGCAGTGCCAGGAGAAACAGAATGAGTGTGTAAGACTGGGAAAGTGAGCGACCTCAATGGAGCTCTGTCGGGACAGCTGCAGATTTCTTTGTGCTAGAAAAAGGTGCCAATGCAGGCAGGAGCCCAGTACAAAAGGGCAGCCTGCAGCACCGGAGAAACACAACAAGTGAGTGAGAGAGGGAGAGTGAGCGAGCTCAATGGAGCGCTATCATGACTGCTACAGATTTGTTTGTGGGCAGGAAAAGGTGGCAACACAGGCAGGAGCCCAGTACAAAAGGCCAGCCTGCAGGGCTGGCAGAAACAGAATGAGTGAATGAGAGAGGTGGAGTGAGCGAGCTGAACAGAGCTGTGTCAGGACTGCTGCAGATTTCTTTGTGGGCAGAAAAAGGCAGCAATGTACACAGGGCCCAGTACAAAAGGGCAGCCTGCAGCAGTGGGAGAAACAGAATGAGTGCAGGGGAGTGAGCAAGCTCAGTGGAGCTCTATCCTGACTGCTGCATATTTCTTTGTGGGCAGAAGAAGGCGGCAACACAGGCAGGAGCCCAGTACAAAAGGGCAACCTGGAGATGTGGCAGAAATGGGACGAGTGAGTAAGAGCAGGGAATGACAAGCTCAACAGAGCTCTGTCGGGACTGCTGCAGATTTCTATGTGGACAGAAAAAGGTGCCAACAGAGGCAGGAGCTCAGTACAAAAGGGCAGTCGGCAGCACCAGGCGAAACAGAATAAGCGAGTGAGACAGGGTGAGTGAGCAACCTCATAGGAGCTATATCGTGACTGCTGCAGATTTGTTTGTGGGCAGGAAAATGTGGAAATGCAGTCAGGAGCCCAGTACAAAAGGACAGCCTGCAGCACCGGCAGAAACAGAATGAGTGAGTGAGAGAGGGGGAGTAAGCAAGCTTAACGGAGCTGTGTCAGGACTGCTGCAAATTTCTTTGTGGGCAGAAAAAGGCAGCAATGCATGCAGAGGCAGAGTACAAAAGGGCAGCCTGCACCAGCTGGAGAAACAGAATGAGTGAGTGAGAGAGGGGGAGTGAGTGAGCTTAATGGAGCGCTATTATGACTGCTGCACATTTCTTTGTGACAGAAGAAGGAAGCAATGCAGGCAGGAGCCCAATATAAAAGGGCAGCTTGGAGCGGTGGTAGAAAGGGGACGAGCAGGGAATGAGCATGCTCAATGGAGCTCTGTCGTGACTGCTGCAGATTTATTTGTGGGTAGAACAAGGTACAGAGGCAGGAGCCCAGTACAAAAGGGCAGCCTGCAGCACCAGGAGAAACAGAATAAGCGAGTGAGACAGGGGGAGTGAGTAAGCTAATGGAGGTCTATCGTGACTGCTGCAGATTTCTTTGTGGGCAGGAAAGATGGCAATGCAGGCAGGAGCCCAGTACAAAAGGCCAGCCAGCAGCACTGGCAGAAACAGAATAAGCGAGTGACAGAGGAGAAGTGAGCGACCTCAACGGAGCTGTGTGAGGACTGCTGCAGATCTCTTTGTGGGCAGGAAAGTCGCAATGCAGGCAGGAACCCAGTACAAAAGGGCAGCCTGCTGGAGTGGGAGAGACAGAATGAGCAAGTGAGGGAGGGGAGTGAGTGAGCTCACTGGTGCTCTGTTGGGACTGCTGCTGATTTCTTTGTGGGCAGAAAAGGCAGCAATGCATGCAGGGCCCAGTACAAAAGGACAGCCTGCAGCTACAGGAGAAACAGAATGAACAAGTGAGAGTGGGAGTGAGTGAGCGAGCTCAATGGAGCTCTATTGTGACTGCTGCAGATTTCTTTGTGGGCAGAAGGCGGCAATGAAGGTAGAAGTCCAGTACAAAAGAGCAGCCTGAAGCGCTGGCAGAAACAGAATGAGCTAGTGAGAGGGGGGGGAGCGAGCTCAACGGAGCTCTGTCAGGACTGCTGCAGATTTCTTTGTGGGCAGAAAAAGGCGCCAACAGAGGCAGAAGCCAACTACAAAACAGCAGCTTGCAGTTCCAGGAGAAACAGAATGAGCGAGTGAGACAGGGGGAGTGAGTGACCTCAAAGGAGCTCTGTCGGTACAGCTGCGGATCTCTTTGTGGGCAAAAAAAAGGTGCCAATGCATGCAGAAGCCCAGTACAAGATGGCAGCCGCAGCAGCAGGAGACACAAAATGAGCGAGTGAGGGATGGAGAGTGAATGAGCTCAACAGAGCTCTGTTGGGACTGCTGCTGATTTCTTTGTGGGCAGAAAAAGGCAGCAATGCACGCAAGGGCCCAGTACAAATAGGCAGCCAGCAGCAGCGGAAGAAACAGAATGAGTGAGTGAGAGAGGAGGACTGAGTGTGCTCAACGGAGCTCTATCGTGACTGCTGCAGATTTCTTTGTGGGCAGAAGAAGGAGGCAATGCAGACAGGAGCCCAGTACTAAATGACAGCCTGCAGCACCAGTAGACACAGCATGAGTGAGTGAGACAGGAGGAGTAAGCGACCTCAACGGAGCTCTATCATGACTGCTGTGGTTTTCCTTGTAGGCAAAAAAAAATCAGCAATGCAGACAGGAGCCCAGTACAAAAGGCCAGATTGCAGTGCTGGCAGAAATGGAGCAAGTGAGTTAGAGAAGGGGAGCGAGTGAGCTCCACGTAGCTGTGTCAGGATTGATGCAGATTTCTTTGTGGGCAGATTAAGCTGCCAATGCAGGCAGGAGCCCAGTACAAAAGGACAGCCTGCACCAGCGGGAGACACAGAACGAGCAAGCAAGTGAAGGAGGGGGAGTGAGCTCGAAAAGAGCTCTGCTGGGACTGCTGCAGATTTCTTTGTGGGCAGAGAAAGGCAGCAATGCACCCAGGGCCCAGAACAAACGGGAAGCCTGCAGTGGGGGGAGAATAGAATGAGTGAGTGAGAGAGGGGGAGTGAGTGACCCCAACGAAGCTCTGTCAGGACAGCTGCGGATTTTTGTGGGCAAAAAGATGCCAATGCAGGCAGAAGCCCAGTACAAAGGGCAGCCTGGCAGCAGCAGGAGACACAGAATGAGTAAGTGAGGGATGGGAGGAGTGAGCTCAACGGAGCTCTGTTGGGACTGCTGCTGATTTCTTTGTGGGCAGAAAAAGGCAGCAATGCATGCAGGGTCCAGTACAAATAGGCAGCCTGCAGCATTGGGAGAAACAGAATAAGTGAGTGAGAGAGGGGGACTGAGCGAGCTCTATGGAGCTCTATCGTGACTGCTACAGATTTCTTTGTGGGCAGAAGAAGGTGGCAATGGAGGCAGGAGCCCAGTACAAAAGGGCAGCCTGCAGCGCCAGGAGAAACAGAATGAGCAAGTGAGAGAGGGGGAGTGAGCGACCTCAACGGAGCTCTGTCGGGACTGCTGCAGATTGCTTTGTAGCCAGAAAAAGGCACCAACAAAGGCAGGAGCCCAGTACAAAAGGGCAGCCTGCAGTGCCAGGAGAAACAGAATGAGCGAGTGAGACAGGGGGAATGAGCAACCTCAAGAGAGCTTTATCATGACTGCTGCGGATTTCTTTGTGGGCATAAAAAAGCAGCATCACAGGCAGGAGCCCAGTGCAAAAGACCAGCCTGCAGCACCGGCCGAAATGGAGCAAGCGAGTGAGAGAAAGGGAGTGAGCGAGCTCAATGGCGCTGTGTCAGGACTGTTGCAGATTTCTTTGTGGGCAGAATAAGCCGCCAATGCAGGCAGGAGCCCAGTACAAAAGGACAGCCTGCAGCGGGAGACACAGAACAAGTGAGTGAGTGAGGGAGGGGAGTGAGTGAGCTCAACGGAGCTTTGTTGGGTCTGCTGCGGATTTCTTTGTGGGCAGAAAAAGGCAGCACCACTCAGGGCCCAGTACAACTGGGCAGCCTGCAGCAGAGGGAGAAACAGAATGAGCGAGTGAGAGGGGAGGAATGAGCTCAACGGGATCTATCATGCCTGCTATGATTTCTTTTGGGCAGAAAAGGCACCAACAGAGGCAGGAGCCCTGTACAAAAGGGCCAGCCTGCAGCACATACAGAAACAGAATGAGGGGCAGAGAGGGGAGGACCAACTTAGGTGCTCTGCAGGCCAGCTGCAGATTTCTTTGTGTACAGAAAAGGGTGCCAATGCAGGCAGGAGATCAGTACAAAACAGCAGCCTGCAGCACCAGGAGAAACAGAACAAGTGAGTGACAGACGGCCAGTGAGAGAGCTCAACGACCAACACAATCAACATTCGGCATTGACAAATGCTTGTTATGCTTAGATATCTGTCACTCAAACATAGGAGAATATTCTGTGAAGTATAAAATCTTTAGTAAAGCATATTTTTTGCAAGTTATGCATTATCCCAGATTGTTTATATCTAGCAGTGCCTTTTAAGATATGCATATAATTGTTTTGGTAGCTAATAAAAGAGTTTTATATTTTGTTGATGCTGTGTCACCTGATTCATGTAGGTGGGTACATAAGTTCTACATGAACAGACACCAGACATATAGGGTCAGTATCTTCTGACCAGTGGAGAGAGAAGGTGCCTGCTTAAGGATTATCTTTGTTCTACTTTGTGTTATCAAAGTTTTTTTTTTGTTGTTGTTATTGTTTTATTTTATTTTTCTGTTATTTTGGATGGTGAGGAAGAAAATGTTTATGAAGTTTAATAATCATCCTCAATCCAACGTGGGTTGCACCTTATATTGAGTCTACAAATTGTAAAAAACAAAGACAAGGCGCTCGTCAGTATGTGAGTCTAGCAAACAAAATAGTTATATGAAAGACACGCTGAAAATAGAGTTAAAATTTGTTGATTAGGTCTTCTTCAGGAAATATCTAAAGAGAAAAAAAGAAAAAAAAACCTAACTTGTTTTTTTTTTCTCTTTTAGATATTTCCTGAAGAAGACCTAAGGTCGAAACGTAGATTTTTAACTCTATTTTCTATTTTCAGCGTGCATTTAATATAACCATTTTGTTTTGCTTATATTGAGTCTGGTGTCCATCTGTAGAAACCACACCATAACACCTCTGAATAACATGGATCCCCCGAAAGGGGCATCCAGGATGGAGGTCTGGATGTCTTGTGACAGGCCACCAAAACTGAGCCACAAATGTCACCTAATGCAGACAGCAGTGACTGTGGTGTGAGCAACTGAGTCTACCGTGTCATAAGTGGTCAGGAGGGCATGACAACAGGAGATTTTAGCCATTCTCACTGTCTTGGCAATCTCTGCCTTAAGCTTCTGGTCCTGGATAGTTTACAGCTTGGACTTAAGTGAGACCAGGGAAGATTTCTGTAGGAAACCATATGTGTCACATAATTAGGGACCTGAGGCTGCAAGTGGAGGAGGAATAGATCTTGTGACCTAAATTGTCCAGCTGCTTGATGCGTATCAGGAGGAGACATGCTCAAAAGTTTAGGTATAGAGGATCGGTCGGGGCAGCCATGATAACAACCGAGTCTGCATTAGGATGGCCAGTAGTGTGTGACCCCATACGGGGGGTGGTATATCCTGTCTGCCTTTTTTGAAACAGTCATAATGGAGGAAGGCTGTTGCCAGATAGTGGATGTCAGGTCTTCATGGGGCACAACCCAAGGCACTATGGGCATAGGAGCTATATCAGTCGTGTCTAGATGCTTTGCAAACCTTCTCCGCTTTGGATCCCATTCCTGGATAGTCCAGCCACAGGCATTTTGTATAGTTATGAGGAGTTCTGCAAAGGAAGGGTCCTCTGAAGGGAACATTGGGGACTCCTTAGGCTGAGGCTTTATAGGTGTATGCATACCAGAGCTGAAGAATGAGTCAGAGTCAAATTCCAAAGAGTGCCTGCTGTGGGTCTGAACACTTTTATGAGGAGTTTCCCTGGGTTTTATCCCTGACCAGGTGTCTAGAGAAGCCTTCTCTGAAAAGGTGGGAATGCACAAGCGATGCTGATCTAGTGGTTGGAAAAGTGGCAGGAGTAGAGGGTGCCACTGATTTCTGATCGTCAAGTTATGAGGCTAGTTGAGTCCTGGCCTCCAGAATCAGGCTCTGAATCATTATATAAGCCTGAGGCTACTGTGGAGGCAGAGGCTGATGATGATTATGATGATGAGGAGGTGGGGGAGGAGGAGGCTTGAATAATGGATGGGATGGCATCTGATATTGAGGGTATCCATGAACCTGTTTTGCATTAAATGGGGAGACAAAGAGGTCTATCTCCTGCTGACCCCACAGGTTGAATAAGCTTTCAACCATCTCTTGATTTAGATCCCACTCATGAGTTCCCCCACCACCACCTCCCTTTACTGCCTACCCCTCAGCCAGTTGGTGATCCAATTGACCAGTTTTGTTCCCAACCCATGCATTCCAGTTTTCCCCCCCCAGCCTCACATGCAACACTGAGTCAGTGGCCTTGCTGAAGTCCAAATACAGGACATCAACTGCATGGCCCATGTCCAGGTCCCTGGTTACACAGTTGTAGTACCCAACTACATTAATGTTTATTGACCAGGTAACACACTAGACACCTTCATGCCTGTATTCAGGTATTGCATAGGATGTTACACAACAATCTGGATTTACTGAAGATATACTGCAGGATACACTGACATCCTTTATATATTTTGTTGTTTATCTGCAATCTAAAAAGCATACAGCACTTACTCAAAAAAGTTTAGTGAGTATTTAGAATAGCATTTTATTTAATTGATGATGGGCTGCAATCAGAGTGCTGTGGTACTAAAATTATTTAGCACAACGTTGTTGGTCACAGAATTAGGCAAGGGATATCCAACAGGTAGCTGGGTCAAGGAGTGTGGGTATCACCTATTTTTTGCCGGGTAGGGTACTTTGGGTAATATACTACCCTACCTGACATAAAAGTGTAATTCTCAAGTCAGGTAGATTGAGAAGGGTAACGGACAATTTTGACAGGACTTTGGAAACAGGCATTAAGGGAAGCCAGTGGGGCCCTTCACAGAGTGTACAGCAGAATAAGAGCACATGACACAGGGATAACTCCTGATTGGTCAGTGGTGTTTAAAGGGCTGTGCTCTGTCTACTGTGAGTCTGTGTGGCACAGGTAGAATGTTGTTAGTTGGCGGCAGTCTGGAAACAGCTCTGCACTTGCTCTGCAGCACAAATCGCAACCCAGCCTTAAATGCTTGTCTTTAAAAGTGTAATCAACTTAAAATTAAAAGCTACAAAGAAGCAAAGGGAGAAATAGCGGAATACTGACATGATCTCAGACAGATGGAGAGGTGAATCAGCCACAGTTGAGGAGGTGGTGCTGGGGAGAACAGAAAAGCAGTAACGTGGGGGAAAAGATAGACAAACACACAGAAGGCACACTGTTTCTTAGGTGCCCTTGAGCCCTGCAATTTATTACTGTGACACAGCTACACTCTCTGTCTTTGCAGCAGTTAGTGAAAGGCTGAAAGCCATTCAAGGTAGAATTTCACTTTTTGTTAGGTGCCCCTGAGGCTTGAACCCTGTCATTTATTATAGTGACATAGTCAGATACACTGTGTCTCTGCAGTAGTTACTGAAAGCCTTTTACAGCTGTATTACATTGTTATGTGCCCACAAGTCCCAAGCCCTGTCATTTATTACTGTGACATAGTTAATTATACTGTCTCTGCAGCAGCTACTGAATGCCTTTTATGGCTGTATTGCACTGTTTGTTAGGTGCCCAAGGCCAGAGACCTGTCATTTATTGCTGTGACAAAGTCAGCTACACTGTCTCTGTAGCAGCTACTGAATGCCTTTTATGACTGTATTACATTGTTTGTTAGGTGCCCCAAGACCTGGCATAGTCATTTATTACTGTGACATAGTCAGCAATACTGTCTGTCTCTGTGTTACACTTTTTTAGGTGCCCCCAAGGCCCAAACCCTGTCATTTATTACTGTGACATAGTTAGCTACACTGTCTCTGTAGCAGCTACTGAATGCCTTTTATGGCTGTACTACATTGTTTGTTAGGTGCCCCTAAGGGCGAGCCCTGTCATTTATTACTGTGACATAGTCAGCAACACTGTCTCTGTAGCAGCTACTGAATGCCTTTTATGGCCAGTTCCCTGTTATTTATTACTATGACATGGTCATCTACACTGTCTGCCTCTGCAGAAGTCACTAAAACAATATATTTTTAAAGCTGTGTCTACAACTTAATGCTTCATATTGCCCAGTCTAAGCCTACTAATAGGAAGCACAGTCTCTCAGTTAAACATGAGCATAATTCAAGAAAGCAACTGTTATTAATAATGTTGCCAAATATTTGGATCTCATTACCTGTATCTAATTATTCACTGTTAAATATAAGTGCAATATATGTATATTTGGGGTGGGATATCCACAGGAGTTGCACAAGGTGCAACCCACTGATGCACCCTGGCATGATATTCAAAAGGGGATATTGTGCCGTGCAGATCCTGATGTGCAGGGGTGCACCAGTAATGTATGCAGCATGAGTGCGGGGGGAGGTGTGACCTTGCATATTCCGCACATCCTGATATTCAGTCTGGGATGTGCGGTGCATATGCTGGTGCAACCCATACTTGCGCCACACACTGATGCTCAAAGTTGAGCCTAAAAGAAATAGGAGCAAGGGCTGGCCACCCACAGGTGAGCTGCCATATTGCAGGGTGCAACACGGCAGCTGCCAGCGTGGGTGGCCACCCAAGCTCTGGGGCCAGAGTCTGTCAGCGTTGCACCCCCACATCCAATCACAGGAATTGTAAGTGATATGATATCCCTGGTGGTCCAATGGACCACTTCCAGCCCGATCGCTGGCATAAGTATAAATAAAACATTTTACATCATCCCTGGTGGTCTAGTGGACCGCCTCCAGCCTGACCATGGGCATAAGTATTAAAAACATTTTTAATTATCCCTGGTGGCCCAGCGGTACCCCCCCCACCCGCTCACTGAGCCCTGCCACCCTGCTCCCCCCCCGGTCAGCGGCGGGTGGAAGCTCCCCACCCGCAAGTCGCCCAGCTGCCTGCCGACTGACTGAGTACAGTATGGCTGCACACCCATTGGTCCACAGCGTGGGCTAGTGGGTGTGCAGACGCATCGAGCTACACAGTCCAGATATATGAATGGATCCATTCACATATCTGGACTGTGTAGTACAGTATGATCTGCATGCCCATTGGCACCACAACTCCTGCTCCCTTATCCCTCCTCCATGACTGCGTTCCCTTCCCCACCCACACATACAGTGTCAGGGGTAATGATGTAATGCTCGTCACTGTAATACTGTACAACATAGTGAGCTGTGATATTATTGCGTCAGTGTTATTCCCCAGATATTATCAGCACTTGCCGTCCTTGCAGTCTTCCCAGACAGACATACATTGTTTTCTGACACCATTAAGTACTGGAAAATCCCAAAGTAGTACTCGATGTGAAAAAGGCATGAAAAATACATTTCCCCAAAAATAAAAATATCTTGTAAACTAACATTAAATGAAAGCTTGTAGGAGATCAAATTTTCCCATCAGCATCCAACATCTCAGTTTCTAAACAGAGCTATTGCAGAGCTGTTGGCTGATTGCCAACTCCTTTTGCTTTTGTTGCCCAAAAAGTTTTCCTAAAGTTCATGAACCAGATTGAACCATAAATACCATTCCTTGCTGAACATATTTCTTAAAAAAGGATGTTCCACAGTTGTATGACTTGGACTGTACTGCAGTCATTAAGCCGTTGAAACTCTCTGAGGTGAAGCAGGTACACATAACCACAGATACAGTATATGGACCAGCAACCAAACAATTGACTACATGACTGTTACAGCTCATTGGGCAAGTTTTCAGCCAAAAAGCAATAATAACCTCTCTACCATAAGCAGTAGGAAGCAGGCTGTATTATGTGTCATGACTTTTGAGGAAAACCACGCTATGGTGAATATTTTCCAATTGCTGGAAAAACAGTTAGAGAAATGGTTTACTCTGTGTTCCTTATCTGCAGGATTCATAGTGTCAGATAATGGTGCCAACATAGTCAAAGCTGTTAGAGATGGCAGCTACCAACACATACCTTGTGTTGTACATTGTTTAAATCTTCTGAGCCATAATTTCTTAACTGGAAACAGAAATGTTGAAAACCTGTTAGGTTTTGATAGTAAATTTTGTAGGCATTTTAACCACTCTGTGAAAGCAAAAAAATCCTTCAGGGGCTGCAGAGGTCAAACAACTTACCACTGCAAACATTAAAGCAGGAGGTTGCAAACCACTGGAATTCAACATTTTTACATGGTGGGAAGGCTTCTTGAACAGGAAAAAAGCTGTACATGACCACGACATGCAGAATTAAATAGGTAAAGTAGACATGATGCTCATTTCTAGCAGTTGGAATCTACTTGAATCTTTGATCAACTTACTGGAGCCATTTGAGATGTCACGCTTGATGTCAGTGCAGATAGCACAACTCTGAGACAAATTCTTCCTCAAATAAGATTTCTTCACATATTTTCCTTGTTGACAAACATAAAGTCTATTTGTTAAAAGAAGACACCACCACTATTATAATGGAGATAATTTGAGTCTCAGACTGCCTACTGATCAGAGAATAAATACCATGTTTATGAATGACACCTATGTGTTGGCTATGTTGCTAGATCCCCACTTAAAAGGGAACATTGAAACCATCCATCCTGCAGGGGAAGACATTTAATATTGGAGATATCGTCTGCTAACAAAATGTGACATTGTCCCATGAACAGCATTAACTGATGTACAGCAGTCAAACTCTGCCAAACCTTCAGAGTGCACCTCTGGCACAGATAATAACACATCTATGAATTTTTCACAATCACCCGTGTAGTCAGCAAGGGAAAGGATATCTACAGCAGCTACAACTCAGGCATCCTGTGTTCAGTGAAAGAAAGGACATTCCGTTTTGAGTCACCTGTAACAACATGAACTAGTATTCTGTAAAGAAAGTGCAGCTTGTTCATCAGTCAGACTGGTAGCTGTCACATACAGGACAAAGATCCAGGATTATTCTGCAGACAATACTGTGATTGGTCTCACAGAAGATCCATTACTCCATTGGAAACAAAACAGAACAATATGGCCAGATCTATCAAATGTTACAATAATGTACCTCAGTTGTTCACCTTCAACCGTATATTCAGATTGCATATTTAGTTCAGCTGGAGGAATAGTCACTGACCATAGAACACTGCTAAGTCTTGTAAATGTGGAATGGCTTACATTTCTCAGAATAAATGCTGACAATTTCAACAGTGCCCTAAACACTGAATTATGTGATTCTGACCCTGAACATGAACAACAGCCTGCAAGCAGTGATAATGATTATGATGACTAGGCTGTGGACAAAACAAATGAACATCCTGTGTGTGGCATACTGCCAAATTTGGTAACTTAACATTACTAACACATCTCTATTTTTCTCAGCAGTTGCAACTACCCTCTGAAATAAATCCTGCCATGGTCACAGGCAGTTCATGGACAGACAGACATGTTTGTCATTTTTCTGACAATGTTGGCACCATTATTTCAATTTGAATTTGCTTACCTTATGTAATTTTTACATTCATTTTCTCATCAAACAAGTTCCACTTATCACATACTGTTCCAGTCTTACTCTATAGGAGCACTGCACAAATTCTGGAAGGACTGTTGATAATATCTTACAGGCCTTATAATTGTTTCTGTAGTTTCTTCCATTGGCATCATTTTCCTCAGTTTTACTGGCATTCTCCTTAGACAGGTACTAATGACAAATATGCCATCACCACTGGCATGGAGCTAGCCACAAGTGCCACACTACTGTTAGTTTCATCAATCATCAGTTTATTGGCACTAGGTCTGAAGAGTGCCATCAATAACAGTGCATCTATAACAACGCTGTATTGACAGTGCTCTCCAATACAGCAGCAATACTAAATGCCACAAGGAAACACAACATGAATACAATGAATAGAAATACATCTCTGTTTTTAAAGATTCCAACTCTGAGGAGAGTAGATCACAGGAAAAATGCTAAATTTGTGGAGCCATGGAATTGCTGTTTCCACGGCCCTTGTAAAAAAAAAAATAGCTGTTCTCCAGACATGAAAATGTAAAGGGAGACCAGGATTATAACTGCGGTCTCCCAGTCTTTCCCTGCTGAGCTGCTGTCTTAACCCACTCTGCCATGGGGGCAGCTCAGCTTAGTGACTGCACTTTCTCCTTCTTTACTTGCTCCTCTTAACAGCTGAATAATGACAGGGTAGCATTACCTGCTCAGTGCTATTCTACCTCTGTTGCTATTCCACCATGCGCAGTTCCTGAAGTTCAATTTAGACAGTGCTGTTCAGGAAGTGCTGTTATAACCAATAGGAGTTTATTATGTTTGATGCCCGCAATTGGGTATAATTTTTGAAACATCATTAGCCTCAAACAGAGCAGCTGTGCCTCTCATGCCTACCACAGCAATGTCCACCTTGGTATAATTTTTAAACAGCAGCAGGCTTCGTTCACAGCAGCTGCAACTCTCACATCTGTCTTATCAATGCCTGCCTTGGGTATAATTTTTGGAAACAGCAGCAGACTCAATCAGAGCAGCTGAACATCTTGTACCTTCCTCAGCAATGCCTGCCATGCAGCAGATATGATGGTGTGAAATAGCAGCAGGCTAATTCAGAGCAGCTGAACCTCTTGCATCTGCCTCAGCAATGCCCGCCATGGGTATAATTTTGTGAAATAGCAGCAGGCTCACTCACAGCAACTGCACATCTTGTACCTGCCTCAGCAATGCCCAACATGGGTATCAGTTTTTGAAACAGTAGTAGCCTTGCTCAGAGCAGCTATGCCTAGTTTACCTGACTCAAGATACTATAGATTATTTTAAGAAGTGTTTCCTATTTAAGATAGTCAAAACAAAGTATTTCACATTTTGTTATAGTCAGGATAGGGTAATGGGGTAGTAAAATGATTAGAGTAGTAACTACCTGACCCTAACCAACTACCTGTTTTCATTATGGTATTTTTAGTGTACTTTAGAGTAGTTTATAGGGTAGTGTTTGGGGTAGGATATTTTATTACCTGCCAATGCCTACACAGAATATAGCTTATTTACTTTTTCTACTTGAGTATTATACCCACTTCTGACATTTATTTTTAAGGGTATTGGTTCATTGACCTGCTTATAGTGCTATTGATGTAATTGTATAACTGGTGAATGGTGGCTCAGAATTATCCCGCAGTGGTCACTATCCTGTGCAGGATAGCACAGCTAAAGAATAATTATTATGTGGATATTGACCATGAAATAATTAGACGTTACTTAAGGTATAATTATTATGTGGAAATAGACACTTGGAACACTTGTATGTCATGGTATGACACATTCTACAGAAACAGAAAAAAATAAGAGGGGCGGAGGAATAGTGTTGTTTGTTAACAGCTCACAAAAACCTCTGGATATTACTCATTCAAAAATTAAACCAAACAATGATACCACTGAAACTTTGTGGATCAAAGTACTTCTAACAAAACAATAGCTTCATTATAGGCTATGGGTATTGACCACCTGATGCTAGCTTAGAAGACACAGCATGCATCATTAGTGAACTAGGCTTCATGTCAAGAAGTAGAGACAATATTTTGAGGTATTATAAATATGGGAAATACAAACTGGCACAAAACTGTGATGAACATAGCACAAAGTAAACTGCTATCGAAGCCACTGAACAACTTATGCTAAACCAGTATGTAACAAAACCAACCAGAAGTGAAAACATCTTATGCATAGCATTAGGTACAGAGGGTTTAACAATCAAAAATTGTAGGATGGGGCCTCCTCTCAGTACTAGTGATCACAATGCACTAACTCTGGATATAAACTTCTCCCACAATGTACAACCTAAAAATTGTGTCTTCTTTGATTATAAAAAGGCAAGCACAACCAAAATCAATAACACACTTTAAAATATAAATGTTGATAACTTTCTGGCTGGTTGTGATGCCAAAATATGTGGAATAATTAAAAAATGATATACTTACAATATTCAGTAAATATATACCGAAATACAAAAATAAATACTAATAATAATAAACAGACACAAGTGATTAAATTGCAAAAAAAAAAAAGAAACATTTAAAGGCAAAAACAGAGTTTATAAAAAGCACAAAACACACATCCCTCTGTTCTGGGATAAATATAGAAAACTTAAAAAAGTGTAAAACAGAAATACATAAAACTAAAGGCTGACTGAAATAAATCTAGCTAAAAGTGCCACTAAAAATAACTCCAACAGTTTCTATGGTACATAAACTCATTAAAAACTTCAATCTGCAAAGTAGGACTATTACAATGGAATGACAAGGTTGTACATGAACCTGAAAATATGGCAAACATTCTTAATACCTACTATTGCGGTGTGTATTCCACTAAACACACAAGTCATATTAATTTAGAAATACTAAGGGGTAACTTGTCAGGATTAGTGAAGATGAAATATAGGCCTATTTCAATTCTCTACCCACTGGCTAAGATCCTGCAGTGGATCCTGCACATTCCGCTATAATCTCACCTAGACTTACATCATCTTCTCGCAGACTGCCAGCATAGCTCAGGAAGGCCATAGTACTACCACGGCCCTTGTCAAAGTCTCGACTGACATTCTTAATGCATGTGATGCTGGTTTTCAACCAGTGGAGCATTCATCAACTTGATTAATACCTTCGATCGAGTCAACCACCTTCTCCTTGGTAAATTGCATCAGTTAGGTCTAGATCACTTAGCACTCACATGGTTCCATGACTACCTTGCTGGAAGATCACAAGGTAAAATGGTCTGGTTCACTCTCCTCATTTAGGCTTATCTCACATGGAGTACCCAAGGTTCTATTCTTGGCCCAATACTTTTCTCGCTTTTTATCAATGAGCTCCCCAAATTCTATGGTGGTGCATCCGTGCAATTATATGCTGATGATGCAATCTTGTACCTCTCATCTAACAATATAGACTTGCTTAGCCTTAACTCTGATTTAATTGCACTCAAGACCTAGTTCTCTGACAATCACCTAATTTGAAATATGAAAAAAACAAAAGCTATGCTTTTCAAACCCATCCCCAAACCTACCAAATAGCTCCAGATCAGTACGCAGACAGGAGACCCCATAGAGGTGGTTAGTACTTTAAATGCCTTTGGGTTCACTTAGATGCCTCCTTCTCAATGAAGCATCATGCAACTCAGCATACCAAAATGGTAAACCAGATGCTTGGCTTATTATACCGCCTCTGCCTCTTTTTCCATCGCTGCCTGTAAAAAGATTGCATCAACATCTCTTCTCCCTATTTGTTCTATGGTGCCCTCTACTACTCTCCGCCCAATCCTCTTCCCTTGCACAGGTGAATCAACTCTATCATAGGATTAGATGTTTTGCCCTTGGAGCAGACTCCAGAAAACACCACTGGGATGCCCTGTATTCTTCAATGACCTACCTATGACTCAAGGTTACAGTTTCACACCTTATGCCTTGTATTCAAACTTACCAAGCTCTTTAATCCCTTTCCTGAGGGAATCATTTACAAAAAGCACCTACGCACACACTTAGATCTACTTCCTTACCATTATTAGCAATCCAGAAGACACAATGCCTATCAGGTTAGTACTCATTCACCTTCTCATCTTCCTCTGCTTGAAATTCCCTCCCTAACTTACTCTCCTGCCCCACCCTGTTCTCCTTCAATAAAGAGCTTACCTCTTTCCTACTAACCCCTCCTCTGCGATTGCTTTAAATAACTCTTATAGTGTCATTAATGCCTAGTCTATGTTACCTGATAGATGTATCTTTAATCCACCTGCTTTCATGTTCCTGCTATGTATATAGTGTATAATATTATTTCTTCTGTTTATTTGTATATGCTTAATGCCTGATCTGTTTTAAGTTACCTACCTGGCTTTCCACTGTAATAATTTCTGCAGCATTGTTAAATCTTTCTGTATCCTGTATATTATAATTGTATTTATCTAGTGTACTGTGTTCATCATTGTCACCCAGGTCATCACTGAAAAGGGACAGCATGGTCTCAGTGTACTTATCTGTTACCAAAATTCTAATGAATAAATAAATAAATGAAAGGATCAACAATATAAAAGCAGGATTGTTCACCTGACCCTACAGGCAAAATTATCAAATTATTGTCAAAACAGATACTTTACCCCTTAAATAACTCTTTGATGAAAGTTTAAACTCTGGCATTGTACCAAAAGACTAGAAAACAGCAAATATCACACCTAATTTAAAAGGAGATAAATGCAAGGCAGAGAACTATAGGCCTATCAGCCTGACATCTCTAATCATAAAGTACTGGAGGACATTTTAAAGACAGGATTGAACTGTGTTGGAAAACATTGACAGCTCCCAGTATTGTTTTGTGATAGGCAGATCATGTGTAACTAACCTCTTTGCTTTTATGAACAAGTTAGTAAACATCTAGACTGTAAAACACATTATGATATTATCTTCATCAATTACAGTAAAGCTGTTGATAAAACATCTCATGAACACATAGCTGAAAAACTAAGAAAAAGAAAGGTTGATCGACGCTATATTACCTGATACAAAAATGGACTGAGGAAAGAACACAGAGACTGGTCATAAATGGCCAACACTCTGTAACATCCACAGTTACAAGTGGGGTCCCTCAGGGGTCAGTGTTGGGACCTTACATTTTTCAGGTTTTTGTGGCAGACTTAACAGATAACATAACTAATACACAAAATTTGCAGATGATCTTAAATGGGATGGAAATGTGAAACTGCTGAAAATATTAGCTCATTACGAAAAGATCTGCAGAATATCAACACTTGGACACTAACCTGGGGCATCAAATTGAATACAGAAAATGCAAAATGATGCATGTAGGTTTGAAAAATATAAAGCATCAATTTAGTTTAGGAAACATACCATTAACCAACACAGTAACGAAAAAAGACCTGGGAATTTTTATCACAGAAGACCTAAGTTTTTCCAAATAAGCTAATGAAGTTTTAAGCAAAGTTAGTAGAATTATATGGTATATAAAAGAAACATAGCCTCCAGGGATGCAAAGATACTTCTCCTCCTTTATAGATCATATACCATGCCACATGTACTATTGCTCACAGTTCTAGACACCTGACGCAAAACAAACCTGATATATTGCATACTGAAAGAATACAAAGAAGGTTCACTAAACATAACCATGGATTTAGGCACATGGAATACCAAGCCTGTCTTGAGACATTAGAGTTAATGTCATTGGAATGAAGAAGATATGGGCGGGACCTGTTGCTATTATGTGATGTCATGGATGATCCCTATTTCTTTACAGAAATAGGTTTTGGTTATAAACAGGACCAGATAGAAACAGGGGCATCCTTCCAATTACATAAGTTTAAGTATAACACTAATAACCAGAAATATTTCTTTTCACAAAGAATGATAGGAGCTTAGAATACGCTTACCTCTGGAAATAATCATTAAGTAAAACCAAGATGGCCTTCAAAACAAACTTGATAAGTGGCTGCTTTATAGTAGTTCCACTCACAGATAAGGGATATTGGATACAAAAAAACATTATGGGCATATTGCCTCCAGTTTTCATATCTGAACTCAAAATGAAACTCAGTATGAATTGTGCCTGGACAAATGTGATCACATCGAGTCTAAGTCCACCCCAACAGCACAGATAATGACTATGTGTATAACCATGACAAGACATGCACTCCAGAGCATACTGTACATAATTGTAACTACTGTAAATAACCATCTTGGGTGTATATGACTCTTATCTTTCTCTCATGCCTCATGTCCTGAGGTTTGCAATTATCTAACAATGCACAATGTTATCTCACATTGCTCAGTTGTCCTTATCTGTGTAAACAGAAAGAGACCGATATGTACATGAGTTCATTGAAATTCATTAATCTTTGTTGTTTTAACAGATTGGTTTCCTGCACAGAAACATTATTCTGTAATTCTCTAGTAACACTGTATACACACTGTATACTCTACGGATTCTCAAAACACAGTATCTCAGCACCCCTACTTTGTATTTGTGTTTTGGTTCTCTGTAAGCAAAAGACACACCTTGACTCAGGGTAATTCTGTGATTCTGTCAGCATAACATGTTGGTTTGAAGTTTTGTTTTTTGTTTACTGGGAAGGAAGTCTAAGCCATTTTATTTATAGTCAGCCTTGCCAGAGATGGTGGATACAAATGCAACTGGCATATTGAATCAGGTTAAGTTATCAGCGCCATTTATTTTGTGAATGGTGAAAGTTTGGCAAGGGCACTAGGAAAATTCCCTAATCTTCTGTTGGGTGAGCTGTGACCAGGCATAATGGAACACTTCAGTCCTCTACTGGAGTCAAGTAGGAGGTAGTGAAGGAGCGCAGAGGCAGCATCAGAGTTTAACACTATGGATACTACCTAGTCTATGGTTCTATACAGAATACAGTGGAGATGGCCCAACCACGTCATGCTTTGATGATATGTCTATGAAACTTGATTTTCAGGAGGTGCATGCACAACTTCTACACCACCCAGAGGAATAAGAAAGGATTTTACGAGTAAACTTACAGAACTTGAAAACAAATTTCAGGAGGCTTGCCAGAGACTTGAGGATGAAAAATGAAACTATGATGAAAACACTTCTTCAGGCACTTCCAAAGATGTGTCTGCAAAGGTCTTTGTCTTCAGTGCAGGCTCATGAGACTTGGACACTTTCATCAAAAGAGACCACAGTGCGAATCCCAAATCAACCACAATGGTAGAGGTGTGGTTGCTGGAGAAAGCTCTGTGGTTGCTTGATGGATGCAGAATGGATCGGGCATCTGGTTTCCAGATGTGCCAATTCCAATATCAGGTCTTTCATCTACAAATGTAAGTACACCCATAACAGAGACAAAAATACCAGATGTGGCAAGAGACAGTAAAGGAGCCCTAGGGAACTGAGAGCTGGGTGACCTAAACACATCTCCTATTCTCCCATGGCAGTAACCCTACAATGATTTATGATGCCACAAAGGAGTAATGGCAGTACAGCCCCACAACTAGAGGAGGTACCTCTCCCTCGGCAACATGATTCTTGAGTCGGCTTGACTCACAACACCAAGACTGACTTTAGATGACTTCACAAATTATGCAGCACCACATATGCCAGTCTATTCCACAAACCAGAGGAATTAGCAAAATGCAAAAATGATGTTCATTGGTGGAGGAACCGTGGAGGCGATTTGGGTCTCCTTGATAACAAGGGGGGCAAGATAGTAAAAATATGAGTGGTGTATAGGACCCCTGCCCTGACGGAGGAGCTGAGGACAAACTGGTGGCAGATGTTAGAGACACTGCAGACTGGGCAGAGGAACGGTGGTGGTGTTGGGGAGTTAAACATGCCAGGAACAGACTGGGAGACTATGACATCCTCTTTGACCAGGAACAGAGGTTGTTGGATGTCTTTCAAGATGCGTTCCTATCTCAGCAGGGTGAGGAACCGACCAGGGAGGCATCGGTACTGGATGTGGTCCTGGCAGACAGTGACCAGATTGGGGGCCTGGAGGTAAGGGACCCATTGGCGGGGAGTGACCATGCCACGGTCTGGTTCTGCATGGACCTAGGAGGGGTAGAAGGCTGCACAAAGACGGAAGTAACTGACTTCAGGGGGGCGGATTTTAAGGAAATGGGAAGGATCCTTAAGGAGCATTTGGATGGGATTGGATCAGACATGGACGCTGATAGTAGGTGGGAAATCATCAGAAGAAGGGTGCAGGATGCTACCAGCACCTGTGCAAGAGTAAGACGAAAATGAGGGGCCCAAAACTGTTGGTGGACCAGGGAGGTCCAGGAGGTGGTGCAAAGAAAGCAGCCTATAAGCAATTCAAGTGCTCAAGGAGTGAAAGGGATCGAGGGAGCACGAGCTGATGGCTGGGAAGGGCCACTAGAGTGGTGAGGTGGCTAAGGCAGGAAGGAGCAAAACTTTGCCGGGAAATTAGGAGAGGGAACAAGGGTTCTTTAGATACATTGGGGAAAGACGAAGGGTGAAGGGCAGATTAGAAGGATTAAATCAGGGAGAGATGGGCACAAGACCCGGGAGTAGGCTGAGGTACTAAATGAGTACTTCACCTCAGTTTTCACCAGGGAAATGGGGGCTGCATCATACATGGAGGAGACAGAGATACTGAGGAGGGGGGACCTTACCGATCGGCAGGTCTGGGGAGAGGGGGAGGCATCACTGGCAGGCGGGGGGAGGGCTAGGCAGGGAGAAGAGGTACCGGAAGTGGAAATCACAGCAGAGAGAGTGAGGGAAGCCCTCAGCTCCCTTAAGACGGAGAAAGCACCGGGGCCGGATAAATTACATCCCAGAGTGCTGAAGGAACTTGCAGATGTCCTGGCGAAACCCCTGGCAGAGCTTTTCACCATCTCTCTGAGGACAAGGTGGGTGCCTCAAGACTGGAAGGTGGCGCATAGTGCCCATCCACAAGGGGACTGGGGAGGTGGCAGAGAACTACAGGCCTGTCAGCCTGACATCGGTGGTGGGCAAGGTGATGGAGGGCATTGTCAAGGAGAGGCTGGGGGACCTGGATAAGTCAGGTACCTGGACAATAGACAGCATGGATTCATCCGGGAAATCGTGTCAGACAAACCTGGTGGAGTTCTTATGACTGGGTGACAAGTGCCTTGGACCTGGGTAGACCAATGTATGTCCTCTTTCTAGACTTCAGCAAGGCATTTGACTCTGTTCCTCACGTGGGTCTGTTGGATAAGCTGGGAGAAATGGGGTGGGAACCAGATGATCAGATGGATAGGCAATTGGCTCCAGGACCGGACCCAGAGGGTCGTAGTTGGTGGGATAGTCTCATCCCCAAGGAGGGTCATTAGTAGGGTCCCACAGGATCAGTCCTTGGCCCCTTCTGTTCAACACCCACGTATCTGACATAAGGACAGGAATCAGGAGTGAGATGAGTCTCTTTGCAGATGACTTGAAACTGGGGGCGTGGTGGATGGGGAGGAGGGAGGGGTGGCTCTACAGGGGGATCTGGAGGCTCTGGAAGATGGTCTAGAAAGTGGAAGCTGAGGTTCAATGCAGGGAATGCACAGTACTCCACCTGGGGGCCAGAAACCGGGCCAAGTGTACACCCTGGGGAATGCTACAAGTCTCAATGGCTGAGAGGGACCTGGGGTGGTGGTGGATGTCAAGATGAACAACTCTGAGACTTGTAGGGAGGCAGCAGCCAAGGCCAACAGGATACTGGGATGCATCGCTAGGGGATCACCTCCAGAAGGAGGGAACTGATACCCCTCTGTATAACTGCTTGGTGAGGCAGCACCTGAGTACTCGTGCAGCATTTGGAGGCCACACTTAAAGAGGGACATTAACCTCCTGGAGAGGGTCCAGAGGAGGGCAACCAAATGATTTGTGGCTTGGGGACCAGGACCTATGAGGAGAGGCTCAAGAGCTAAATATGTAAACATTGGAAGAGAGAAGGGACCGGGGGACATGATAGAGGTCTTCAGGTCATGAAGAGGGTAAATAGGGAGGAACAGTCAGAGTGCTTTGAAGGAAGGAGGAAGGGGCCACTAGAGGGCATGGGTGGAAGCTGGAGGGGGAAGATCTAGGGGAGAAAAGGAGGAGGTGCTATCACTGAGAGGGTGGTGGAGCTATGGAAGGCACTGCCTAGGGGCTGGTGGAGGCAGAGAGCAGTGGAGGGTTCAAGAGGGGTGGGACAGGTGTAGGGGAAGGGTTCAAGCAAAATCCAATGCAGCAAGAATATCCGGAACTGGGAAGGGAGAAGCCAGAGAAGGCGAGGGGGACAGCAAGGTCAGCACCCAGGGTGGGGGCTGACCAAACGAGCAGACATGAAAGACTGTTAGGCCTATTCTGCTGGCATTTTAGTATGTTAGTATGTTAGTATTTGAGGTACTTGGGAGTTTGGATTCCCCTCCAGGCAAGTACTATGTGGGGAGAGAACTTATTAAAACATCCCTCAGCTTTACCTCAGATGAGATGTATGCTTTTATTCATGCACCTGGAGAAGCTCCTTTGATATAAGTTTTAGTTCTCCTGCCTTATTGGATCATTTTTGGATGAAATACTCTATTCTAACAAACCCTTTATGGGTGTCTTTTCAGGCTATTCCTTTGACAAAAAGTTCGACTAAGGTTATTACAGTCTTGTTCCAAAATGAGGGTGTGAATATCATGGACAATTTATATTGGCTGGAGAAAAGCTGTGCGGTACAAGGCAATCCTGAACCTAATTTTGACACTGAAGGTTTTTGGAATGGGGATTGGCATATCAAGATTAAATTGCAACAAACTGATTCTGGCCTTCAGCACCTGCTCAATTACTTCTTCCTGGGCAGGGTCAAAGATTTCATATTTTATCCTGGTCAACCCTGCCAGTGCTACAAGTGCGGGCCCCTCAGACATGTGAGCAGTCAGTGTGACATCATCAAGTGTGCTTAATGCTGAGAAATAGGTCAAACTTCTTTTCACTTGGGCATCTCAGCTTAACTGAATAAAGAACCTCAATGCTAAGTTCAAGTTAAAACAACTGCTTTTATTATGCCTTTAATTTTAAAAAGGAAGCAGCACCCCTCCTGCCCGTGGCTTGTATGTGTCATGTGACCAACATTTTACATCACTCTGACTCTTGACAAAATGTATGACTAGCTCACCACCTCTGTCACCTTCCTTATTGACTTCTATAGGAGAGCCACATTGCATAAAATGACAGTTCCACCACCTAGATGAGAGGTCCCCCACCTAAACATTTCCAATTTAACCACTGGTGGTGGGGTGGGATTGTATAAGTAATGACAATTTTAAAGTTGCCTATATTGTAGAAATTTTGTGAGGAGGGCTTTATTACTAATTAGAAAATGGGTATAACAATCTGAGACTTTTGATTGGCTGAGAGACTTTAGGTTGGCATTTATGAGACAACAATGCTCACTTAAAACAAGTCCTCCTGCCAACTGCCCCATTATCCACTAAAATCCTTCTGCCACTTCAGAAATGCCTAGACAGCTTCCTCATTGGCTGAGGCACACAGCGCACACTTTCAAAGTACAGCAATTTTTTTTATCGCTTAGCGAGCGAATAGTCACAACTTGACTGCAGACTCTACAGCATACAACAAACAAAGGGCATTTTAGGACAAAGCACAGTTTTTCCCCAGATACTTCTTTCTTTAAAAAAAAACTTTAAACATTCTGTATAGACCACCTCGCTCACTTGTTCAAGCCACAGCCTGGTGCTCTGCTCTACCCCGCTCCTGCCTGCCCATAAACCAGCTCGTTACAAAACTAAACCATTTAATTCCAGCTGCTCCAACACTTTTTACTCTGTTTATACCCTATGTAATGATCGGTAATGTCAGTAAAATGATCCTGCTTAGGTATCTCTTTCTCCTGACAGCTCCCCAACCATGACCCGCCTTGTCATGAGTAGTGTGCCATCCATTACACAGCACAGCAGCTCCTCACTGCACTCGTAGCTCCAAACACTACCTATGCACAGCACTATCACCTTGCAGTAACACAGCCCCAAGTAAACAAGCACAGACTGACAGAGAAAAACAAGGCAAGAGGCAGAAAAACAACGGAGACACAGGGTGACCATCTGTCAAGCACATTAAGGTTAAAAAATATATTTAAAAACAAAGCACCCAATACTATCAGCTCTAACAACAGCTGAGAGACTATTTTACACCAAAATAACTTCTTTTACTCTATATTACTTTTTAATAAAACTGTGACATGTTTAAATTATTTTAATTAAAATGTCACAATGCCCTTTCTTCTAATTCTGCTGAGGGAGCCTGGTGCTTCACTCTGTAGGGTTTCAGTTAACTGAGAGCAGGGGTTGCTAGCCAGTGCAGCAGTAAGTGCCTTCTGGCTGCTAGTAGAAAGTTTCTAGAACATCTTTTGAGGCAATATTTAACTAGCCCATTTCAGTAACATTCTTCCCCTTGCTTTTACTACTCTCCTTGAGTTACTGTCACACACCTTATCATACTTAAATCATTCAGGGCAGTTTTGGGCTAGGCCATGCTGGAGGAACATGGAAGCCATCTTCCCCTTTCATTATTTTGTGTCTCTTATGCCCCACAGTACTTACTGTTTCTCCTTTTCTTGGTTGGTCTGCAAGTACTCTGTATCATCTGAGAGATAGGATAACCCACAGAAACATAGACAATGATGGTAGAAAAGACCCATAGTCCATACAGTCTGCCCATAGTTCCTATCAACCCCAGACCTACTGTCCAGACAGACTACTAGCCTAATAATCCACCTCCTGTTACACTCTCTACCCCCACCTGACTAACCACTATACCATTCACTCTCCGCCCAGCTGTGGCAGAAACCATTCATGGTTTGGCACCCAACATCTCAGCTGGCTGAGTGTCCCAAAAGTGCACAACTCTTTTGGCAGCATCTCGGCTGATGTTGTTTCAATCAGGTTTCTCTCAGCTGTAGCTTCTCACTATTCCCGTGTTGCCCTGGTCTCTGACCAGTGATAGCAGAGATTATCTTACCACCGCTACACAAGTAGCGCAAATCTTCATGAATACAGCACCTGCGCATGCTTACTGTTAATATTGGTTGTGTTAGTTTGTTTGAGTCAGATAGCTTCACCCCCACCCCTTTACAATGGGGGTGTTGAGAAAGACCACCAACTCAAATAAACTATTAAACAACCCAAAGACTGATATGAGAAAGTGACGAAATTGACCTCACGCTAATAAGCGTATATCTGTCGATGGTCTGATAATCTCCACCATCTCCCTCTGACCTGCTCAAACTGTGCAACAGATCTCAGAAGGGGAAGAGAGGCAATGGCTATGGCCTCAACATTTCCTGGTGAAACCAAATCAGCATTTCAAACTGCAGTCCAGGAGGTTACAATTCATTATACAAATATCATTTCTTTGTGTGGAATCATGTTTTGCTATAGAGGACAGCTTGTCAGTTTCACTGACTAGTGGTTTCTGTTGATGCTCAGTATTGAGGTGACAGACATCAGTTAAGCCTGCCTGGTAGTACAAATACAGCATGAGGTTAAATGTCTTAGGAGGGTTCATAATTGTGACAGACAACTGCTTATGGTCCACCTGGAACCTGGTTTCATATCAGCCAAAAAAGGAGGTGTTGTTTGTGTTCATCTATTGTTTATTTAACTGTTCTTCCTCCTCCAAAGGTTTCAAATTTTGCTGGAAGGCCTGTTCAACAATTCAGACTGACTGCACCATATCTTTTTATCAATGTTTCAGCCATGTTATCTACGGCAGGAAGAGGTTCAGAATTGACCAGGACGCGCTAAAGAAAGGTTGTAGAAAAGAGGTCAACTCCCTACACCTGCTGTATCCAAATCATCACCTCCCAGCTTGCCAGATGGCCAGGGTTCCCCTACTGGAAGATTAGGGGAATTTATTTATTGAGAAAATAACACAACAAAACATATATTGCAATATTTCCATAAGACAAATTCAGTCATCAAGGGTAAACAATATTAGAAAACAAAAGGAAAAATAAAAAGAAAAAACAGTTAGGTTTGAATATGGCACACTTATAAACAAAGAAACTGAGGAACTAGTATCTTAGGTCTATCCTATGTAATGGGTGTATCAGAGTTTGTCACACAGGCATGTTCCTCAGTGCCTTTTAAAGAACATTCTGATGACTTGTTTAGCTACAGCATAGTATAATTTATAAATCATGTTATTTTACCCATTAGTTCAGATAAGCACAGGTTTGTCTCTGTTGTAAAGAATATAGACACATTTATTTTTTTTGTCTTTGGTAACTGGGTAAGCCCCTAGGCACAAGTGTCTGTTTTCGCGGTGACCTGGAATCACTGAGTCGTTAAGAGACTTGCTTAGAGTCATACAGTATGCAAGTGGAGGTTGTGAATCAAACCTAGGGCCTATGTGCTGAATGTACCATGCTCATTCCCAGCTCATTACTCAACCTCTAGACTGTACTGCCAGCAATGCTATGTTCCATATATGCCATTGAACCACTGTAAACATTAAATTAAGTTCTCCTGTCTCATTTACCCAAAATCCCTATAAAAAAACATTAACACAGTCTAGTTAACAGAACCAAAACTTTGTTGAGTCCACTTCTGAGCAGTACATTTCAAAAGTCAGATTTATGTACATGAAATAAATAAGTGATCTACAGTCCCTGGTTGTTGATTACATAAGTTTCTAGCACATTCTTTCTTCCATTTGTTTACGCTTTTGATTAGCTTTGATATTTAGTTTTTCATACGTAACTAGAGCCAGTGGATATCTCACATTTTGGGAGAGTATTCTAGCTTCTGTTAACAGATCAGTCAAGGATGAAACATGCAGATAGGGCATAAAGAATCATTGTCACCTCTTGATATTGTGTATTTAAAATCTGATTGCATAGGTTTTCCTAGAATTTTATTAGAATCATTTGACTTAGCTCTGCAAGTTCTAAGTTTTAGAAACATTCCCTCATGTTGAGGGGTGTCAAGGCAGATGGCTCTAAAGAGTCAGCATCCCATTTTGTGAATTTTGAGGTTTTACAGGTGTGAAATATATGTTACTAACACTTCCATGAATTAAAAAGTAGGGGGTTAAGATGGTCAGAAGCAAATGTAAAAGATAATAATTGGGTTCACCATCTTTAGCCCTCCATGTTTGATGAGATACATTATATTCCTTTAATAGAGTTTTGTCAGCTCCCCCCATGCTGCCTAAAACAAGATGCTAAGTAAAGTTATTTTGCTTCAAATGCATTAGCAGGAGGAATATAACATATATTTTAAAGAAGAATAGGTATCTTAAAGGTGGACATACTCTTTCTTGCTCATTGCCATTTGTTCCTAACCATTAAAAAAAGATTCCCTTGTGATAATGTCTGCTCCCAGTTCAAAAGATCTGGTTGTTCCATACCATATTTAACGCCTAAAATTGTAATAAGGTTTTCTGACACTATATGAAATTCTGTACTATCATGTACTGATGGTCCCTCCTTGCAAGTTGTCTGCCTAGAATTTGTCTATGTTTAGCGATGCACCTGAGAATTGTCCCATATCTTATATAAATTCAATGTTTTCCCACTGACCTCTTACCATGGCATTTATACGGTACAAAAGCCTCTTCAGTTTTATAGATGTAGCTGGGGTGAAAATGTAAAGCTCAGAATGAAGGTCTATACAAAATACATAGAGGAGGGATCTCAAGGACAGTCCTGCCTGACTCGTACTTTTGACTGGTATCAGTGGTCCACCTAACCATTTACTATTAGGGTCATAGCAGTTTATATACAAAATGCAGTGTAACCATTTAATACATTTCAAAGGTATTTCATATTTTCTAAAACATACACAAGTAATTATGATTTATCTAGTCAAAGGCTTTCTTCTGGTCAAGTGACAATATAACACGCATAAGTTTGTTTTTATTACCTAGTTCTGTGATTTCCCTTATCAAAATTAAATGGCCTGTGATGTTATCTCTTGTATAGAACAGGACTGAGTTGGTGTAATTAAGATTTTGCTGCTTGTAGTAATCTAAGAGTCAAATTGTTGCTGATGTTTTAAAATCAGTATTTAATAGACTGATTCGCCTCCAGTTGTTTAGATTTCTCTATCAACTTCTTATGTAAATACAGATGCCGTTTGTAACAGACTGATTTGACAACCAGAATATGTCGATTACATGTGGCATCAGTACAACAATATCTCTGCCTCCACAGAAAAGAAAGCAAGCTCTGAGTGTAATGGGAAACAAAAGGCAGCTGAGTGTAATGGTCGGTATTGATACAGCTCTTTTCCGACTTCGTTGCAGTGTGCAAAAAACCCTGTAAACTTTAAATTGTTTAGAAAATAACAGACAATGAAAGTGCTGTTCTTGGTTGTGGTGGGTGATAGCTGCCTGAATCTCCTGAGTAGATAATGGGTCTTCCAGCACTGGCCTCTTCTGCCATCAGGAAAGAAAGAAGAATTCAGCAAGAAAAGCATTAACTTGTCTTGATTTAGTTTTATTATACTTATTTATTCTGAGATTTACCAGGAGGCATACTGAGCAACATGCTCAATTCCAGATGCAACCTGAGGCTTAGGCCCAGTGCATGTCAAAAATTACAAGTTGACAATACATAGCATGAGGAAACTGTACAATATAAAACAGAATTATGGGAGAAGAACAATAGGGTATGACGTGAGACTCCATGAGAAAGCAGTACAGGAGTATAGAGTCAGGTATACACTAACACAAAAACGATTTCATCTGTACAATATTTAGCTTAGGATGGATGAGGCTAACTGCATAGCAGGAGCAGCTGGAGAGAAATGTGCTTGGAGTAGTCTGAATGAAACCCTGGATGTTGTGTGTGTAACTGATGGGGCAGGGAGAAGTTTCCAAATCTGAGGGATTCAAAAGTAAAAGCTGACTGACCTTTAGTGGTGCCGACGTGGGACAAGAAGAAGTCTGAGGTCAGTGCCTCTTAGGGAGTATGCAGGGGTTGTTGGGATAAAGTAGACTCAAGATAAGGAGGAGGGAGGTCCAGAATTCAGCTGGCAAACCTAGCGCAATTTATTGATCTGCGGTCTTGTAGAGATGGAAGAGACTAGGGCGCTGTATAGAGTACAGTGGTGAGTAGATTGTGGGAAGTCGAGGATGAAGCGACAGAAGGAATGGAAAAAGGTGTCGAGGCTAATGAGGGAGGATGCAGGGCGATGAGTAAACTATATCACATAATCCAGTCAGGGGAGTATCATTTTTTGAACTATGGCGTCGGCGTTTGCTGGGGAAGACAGGTTTTGTTTCGATGAGCCCCCAGTTTAGGGAGTAGCCTCTTATGCAGAGAGTCTATGTGAAGCCAAATCAAGGTGTTGGTCGAGCCAGATGCCAAGATATCTAAAGCTGGTGCATTGCTCAAGTGGTGTCCTTCAGGGTTATGAATGGGGACCGAGGGTTTGTGAGAGAGTCTCTGTGGGGGCAGATATGGTGAAACTCAGTTTTTTTTAGGGTTAAGAGATAGCTGATTGTCGTGAACCAGTGCTGATGGCTGAGAAATCCTCCTGGAGGAGGATTGCACCCTGCTTGTGGGGGCCTGATGCATACTAAGAACAGTATCACATCTGCACACAATTGGATAGAAGAATGGGAGCACACGGAGGAGGCCATTTGAGAAAAATGGAAGAGTATTGGTCCTAGGACTGATCCTTGGGAGACTCCTGATGTGACTGGTAGAGGGTTCGATGTGTGTGATGCCAATCTGACCCTTGTGTCCTGTCCCTGAGGAATCTTGGAACCAATCTATAGCTGGGAGTGCTAGACCCGCATCCATAAGTTTTGAGATAAACAGGGATGTGAGACGGTATCAAAGCTTTTGCTAGATCAATAAAAATGGCCATGGTGATGTGACCTTTATCGATACCTGTGAGGATGTCCCTGGTGACTCGCAGTGAGAGAGGTGATGGTAAGTAGGGATTTGCAGAAGCCTGATTGGAAAGAAAGGTAAAAAGGAGGAGGCATCCAAGAACTGGGAGAGTTGGGATAAGACCGATCGCTTCTGCAGATTTGGCCAGAACGGGGAGTAGGGAGATAGGGTCTGAAAGATACCTGGGAGGAGGGGTCACCGCCCCTTGGGAGGGGTATGACAGTGGCCATCTTCCAGGTCTTTGAAACCTAGCAGAGAGAAGGAGAGTTAAAAGTGCAGCCAGTGGGGTGGCTATGCAGGTGCAGACAAAAAGAATCTTGGCATCCAGGGATGATGGGCATTTGCCTTTGTTAGGGTTCAGAGCCAGTAGGGCATGGAGGACTCAACGGGGAGACAGGTTTGAATTCAAGGTGGGACATGGGGTGGGTGGTGGGTGCGGAGAGCTGGCGGGGTGTGTGTACATCTCAGCGGGAGGGTAGAAGGTTTTGGCGCAGCTGGTGAAATGGGTGTTGAAAGCTTCAGCAACACTGGCAGCATCAGAGATGAGGAGCCATTAACTAAAAATTGTTGGGGGAGTGGTTGGGTAGGGGCACCTGCAAGAGATTTAAGGGATTTCAGAGTCCATAGGATGGTTGGAATTTTTTCTAAGGATGATAGGAAATAAGCCTTTTGAGCATGGTGAATGCTATTTGTGCAGGCATTAAATACGGCTCTGTATGTAGAGAGGGGGCCTGGGTGCCCAATTTCTTATATTCTTCCCAGGCATGGTCCCTGGTGCAGCAGGTTTTGATTATGTCCACGTGATCCAGGGAGATGTGCTCCTCTTACTCTCTTTGTGCGCAGTGGACGTGCTTATCCCAAACTTTGCAAACTGAGTTTGAATGCATCAAAGGCATCATCTATGGTAGCTGCCTCGTGATGCAAGACCAGTTTACCCTACCCAAGTCCTCAGGAGAGATACCATGTCTACGAGTTGTAAGACCTGGTGTGCAGTGTCTTGGGGGAGAGGACTATGAACCTTCCTGATCATGTAAACCATGTGATGGTCACTAATGGAGTCAGGAAGTAGACCTGCTTTAATGATTCTATGGGTGCGTGGTGAGGCCCAGTCCAATAGTGAATATTTTTTGACTTGTGTTTAAGTCTAGTCGGCTCATTTATCAATTGTGTGAGGAGTTGGGCCTTTATTTTTGTCTTCAGCTGAGCTTTGTCCACCCCATCAATTGACATTGTAATCCCCAGGCATGGAGCTCACCTCCATTCGCCAGGGACTGCAATGTAGTTAGATGGAATAGGATGATTTCAGTAAGGAGTGCAGGGGAGGCGGTATGTATTGCACCACGATATAGGAGAAGTATAAGGAAATGATAATTTAATTCGCGTAGAGTCTATATTGGCAGGGAGAGGGATCACCATAGGGTGAATTGACAAGTGTTAGAGATATACATAGCCAAGCCTCCGCCTTTCTTTTTACCATGCCTGTCATGCCTTATTATGAGTAACCTGGGATAAAGACTTCAGCATCCATGTGTTGTGGTTTTTAGCCAGGTTTGAGAATAGTCAGTATCGGAGTGTAGTCTTGAGTGTGGGCGGTTGTAGGAGCAGAGATTTTGGATAATAGGCTACAGGTATTTAGGTGAAGTATACTTGGGTCTTTGGGGAGAGAGATAGGGAAATGGGGTGATGGATTAGTTTGGACCTGGGTTTACTTCTATGTCCCCTGACAGAAGCAGAAGGGCATAGAAATACAAAATTTTCCTAAGTAGGTTTTGCATGTGTTGGATGCCAGGTAAGAGGGAGGTTGTTGGGTGATGGAGGGTTGATGACTTTAAGATAAGTAGCCCCTGGTGAAAGGATGGCGGCAGGATTGCAGCAGAGATATTGCTGTAGTGGGCATGAAACAAGTCAGTGCAGGCGAGGTGTGGGAAGCATTGAGGGTGGCTGCAGGGTGCAACAAGGTGGCAGAATCAGAGGGTTCCATCATTGGAAGGTTGAGGGAGGTAAGGAGGTTTGAACAGCCATGGAGAGAGCAGAAAAAGCAGTGAAAATCAACATCCTTGGTTAGGTATATGTTTAGCCACGAGGAGATTGAATGAGAGCCCTCTAGTGGAGGCAGCTGATAAGCTGCAAATGGAAAAGTGGGCTAATGGGTTTTATTCAGTCATGTGACTTTTACCTGAACAGCCTATAAGAGGGAGAGACGACCATGGGTGGTGGTGGAGGTGGTGGGGAGCTGGCACACTGCGCCGGTGGGGTAGAAGCTGAGAAGCAGCAGTAACAGTAACAAGCTGGCGCAGCTTTGAGAAGAAGCCAGCAGATTTGAAATGGCACCTGAAGTCGTGTGCCCAGTACCTGTTAGCCTGGAGGGTCCCAAGTTCGAGAAGAAGAGCAGGGGAGGGCAGGCGAGTGTCCAGGAGCCCTCATGACCCCAAACTGCCGCAGCTTCTGTGGAGGAGAGAGGAAATATTAAGGAAACCTGTGGGAGGAGCAGACTTAAATGGTTGCAGTAAGTACAATAAGCAGCTTATCACGGTGAATTAAAATATCAAAGTGTAGGCGCTACTGACTAGTTCGGTGGTGTGGGGAAGGGGGGCAGAGACCACAGGCGAAGGCCACCGAGAACCCACGTGTATGGCGAGGTCCAGTGAAGCACAGAACAGGCAGGCCTCACTAGTAGCAGCAGGTCTCAGGAAATACAGTGCCCTTACTAAAAGCAATACAGCAAAACAGTACAAAAGCAGAGGTGGAACAGGCTAAAAAAAAAAAAAAAATAAATAAATTGGGTGGAAAACTAACAGCACTCCTAGACGACTTTCATTAATAGCACAGCACAAGTCCATAGAAGCTGAGAAGCAGCAGTAACAGTAACAAGCTGGCGTGGCTTTGAGAAGAAGCCAGCAGATTTGAAATTAGCGCCATAAGTGGCAGCTTCCCAGTACCTGTTACTTGGGGTCAAGTTTGAGAAGAAGAGCAGGGGAGGGTAGGCGCTGTGTCCAGGAGCCCTCATGACCCCAAACTGCTGCAGGGAGGAGGCGATGTGCCCAGGAGCCTCACGACCCCAAACTGCCGTGGCTTCTGTTAGCCGGGGGTCAAGTTCGAGGAAAGAGCAGGGAGGGCAGGCGATGTGTCCAGGAGCCTCCACGACCCCAAACTGCCGTAGCTTCTGTTGCTTGAGGGTTCCAAGTTCGAGGAAGAGCAGGGAGGGCAGGCGATGTGTCCAAGAGCCCTCATGACACCCCAAACTGCCGGCTTCTGTGCTGAGGGAGTGAGCTTGCTGGTGCCTGCACGGTCTGTATATCAGAAGTGCTTCTGACATTTTTAATAGTATAGACTGTGGTGATGAGATGCATAAATACTAACGCTAATTTAGCTGTAATTTCCTTCCCTATAGACTTACATGTCTCCAGTCAGACCATGTTTGCCTGCAGTTTTCCATTATTTAGTGATGAAATGGCTGTTTCTACCTCTGTTGGCTCAGTTTCATTAGTCATTAATGATATGATTTCTGTAGAATGAAGGAAGGAAAAAGTTGTTAAAAGCGGTGTTATATTGACAAGTTAGAGTGTGTTTCTTGAAATAATTGAATAGTGTGTTTTATGATGATATCAAAATTGCCTATAATATTAGTATGTAATATATTGCGGTTATCTAATAATCTGTCTAAACTCTTCGGTTGTATTCTATCTTTACAGCTGTCATAGGGACATATTTTCCTTGTTTTGTCTTTTGTGAAAAAAAGTTGCTGTTGTTTCAATCCATTTGCTTGTTTCATGTGAAACAAGCATTTGTCAGTGCTGAATGTTGCTTGCTCCTATGTGCTGTTTTGGTATCTGGAAGTCATTGGAGTGCAAATATTGAAAATTTGCGAACTTACAAGCGTGCGTAGGAACTGCGCAACGCACGCTCATAAAACAGTCATTTTTAGGAATTTTTTCACCAAATTTTCAACATAGCAATTTTAAGACCTCTGCTCATGGACAGTGTCACTGTGATTTTGTTAATGTGTCCCATACATTGAGTTTGCACACCGACTGCACCATTGTGCGCTACATGGGCGGAAACATGTTTTGGGCAGGATGTGAAAAATGACAGCTGTACTGCTCATAAGGAGGTGTGGTAAAATGGCAATGTTGAAAATCTGGAGTGGAAATATTGAAAATTCGCAAACCTACGAGCGTATGTGGGAACTATGCAACGCTCATTCGTAAAACAGTCATTTTTAGGAATTCTTTCACCAAATTTTCAACATTGCCATTTTAAGATCTCTGCTCATGAACAGTGATACTGTGATTTTCTTAATGTGTCCCATACACTGAGTTCGCACACCGACTGCGCTATTGTGTGCTACATGGGCGGAAACATGTTTTGGGCAGCATGTGAAAAATGACAGATGTACTGCTCATGAGGAGGTGTGATAAAATGCCAATGTTGAAAATCTGGATGAAAATATTGAAAATTTGCAAACTTACGAGCGTGAGTAGGAACTGCGCAACACAGACTCGTAAAACAGTCATTTTTAGGAATCATTTCACCAAAATTTCAACACAGCCATTTTAAGACCTCTGCTAATGAACAGTATCATGGTGATTATCTTAATGTGTCCCATACATTGATTCCGCATAACCGACTTAGCCATTGTGTGCTACGCATGAAACACGTTTTGGGCAGGATGTGAAAAATGACAGCTATACTGCTCATAAGGAGGTGTGGTAAAATGGCAATGTTGAAAATCTGGAGTGAAAATATTGAAAATTTGCGAACTTACGAGCGTGCGTGGGAACTGCACAACGCATGCTTCTAAAACAGTCATTTTTAGGAATTTTTTCACCAAATTTTCAACATAGCCATTTTAAGACCTCTGCTCATGAATGGTGTCACTGTGATTTTCTTAATTTGTCCCATACATTGATTTTGCACACCAACTGCGCCATTCTGCGCTACATGGGCCGAAACACATTTTGGGTGAGATGTGAAAAATGACAGCTATACTACTCATAAGAAGGTGTGGTAAAATGGAAATGTTGAAAATCTGGAGGGAAAATATTTTAATTTTGCGAACTTATGAGCCTGCGTAGGAACTGCGCAATGCACGCTCGTAAAACAGTCATTTTTTCCAATTTTGGCACCAAATTTTCAACATGGGGTTTTTGGGACCCCTTCTCATGAATGATATCACTGTCATGGTGGTATTCAGGCCTGAAGGGTGATTTCACAGTCACTGCATGAAATCACCCTTCAGGCCCAAATAACGCCATGACAGTGACATCATTCATGAGAAGGGGTCCCAAAACCCCATGTTGAAAATTTGGTGCAAAAATTCCCAAAAATGCCTAGCATGAAAGTTGAAACCCCTATCTAGCCCATTATACAGCTTACCAGCATTCCTCAGTTAAGTGGTCAGCTTTGAAGGTAGCAGACATGTTCCGGTCTACCGAAGATCGTCGCGCGAGTCCGGAGGTAAGTAATGGGGTGAGAGGGGGTGTGGGAAGGCTGGAGTCGCAGTGGGTGGGTGTGGGTTGTGGGAGGGGGCTGGGAGACGTGCAGCAGGACCGTTTATGTTTCACAGGTTTAAAAAAAAAAGGCGTGGGGCGTTTGCCACATGGGGTGGGCTCCCAGCGTGGCACAAGGATGTTGAGGGTGTTCAGCTGACAGGGATTGGGAACCCCCGGCGGCCATGGTATTTGTTGCCACGTGGGGTGGGCTCCCAGTGTGGCACAAGGACAGGGGCCTTCAGCGAGGGGGATTGGGCACCTCCGTCGGCCAAAGGACTGCTTGCCACACTGGGGTGGGCTCCCAGTGTGGCACCTAGCTCTGAGGGGGACACAGCTCAGCCGACGGGATTGGCACCTCGTCGACTATACAGTGCGTGCGAGGCGCACCGCCTGCACTGTGTCTTGGGGAGCTGCGCGTGAGCAGCCGATATCTTAGCTCACTGAAACGCAGCTCCCCTTTCAACTGTATGCCACTGCATTTGGAGCATGTCATAGAACAGCTCCAAAAGCATTGGTTCACAGGAGATATACTGTGCCAGCACACTGACTGAATTGGAGGAGAAGGTGACACACCTCGAAATCTCCGATGATGGCACTATGTTTCTTGCACATGCATGCCAGCAACATAAAAATGCATCAGGTTTGTTTATTTTCTGTATCTAACTGGTAAAATCTTGTCTTGTATTCAGGGCCAAAGTCATTAGCTTTGGAGTTTTTTTATCCTGTAAATATTGATAGAATTCAGTAATTCTAAGAGTTTTATGAAGTGTTATTAGCAAAGTGCTCTAACATCGGTTTGCAAACACACAAACACATGAAAATGCCAGCGAGACACAGGCCCCCAAGGTCCTATCAGAATCTGCTTGAGTGTGCAGCTCTCGATTTTACTCAGCAGCTGCCCTCCCTTTACAGTAGTAACCTTCCCTGATCGTGTTCCACCCTCTCTTAAAACTGCCCACCGACTTCAATGATATCACCTCCTCCACCAGTGCATTCCATCCTGCCACCACCCTTTTCATGAAGTAGTGTCTTTTTATCTCCCTTCCTAACCCTCCTCCCTCCAGTATCAATCTCTGCCTCCTACTGCCTCTCCCTTGTTTTAATTTAAAAATACACTCTGTGCCGACCTTGTGTATGCCCTTCATATATTTGAATGTTTCAATCATATCCTCTAATCTCCCTTCCTCCAGGGAGTACGTGTTTTTATTTTATTTGTGTAAAAGTTGATAACTGGGAAAAGCACCATGAACCGAGGCTCATTTCCTGGTGTGACCCAGGGAAAAGGGGGTGCAGGTAACAAACAGAACTCGAAGGAATATACAAAATTCAAACAGAGGCAATACAAACTATACAATATAAGTATAAAACTATACAAAATAAGTATGATGTACATCTCTGTATAGGATAGGTACTATGTACAATAACAAAAGAATACACACTAGTTGAATATGTACAGTAAAATGCAAGCTCGGAGACAAAGTATATACATTGGTACGTGAGTGGGTAGTAGGGCTATTAGGGTTTAGGAAGGGCTACAGGTGCAGGAAGTGGCAGAGGTGGGTCTGAGTAGGTGCTTGAGAGCATTGAAGGAGAGACAGAGGCAGGTAGAGAAAGGGAGGCTGTTCCAAAGGGAAGGAAACCTGTATGAAAAGGAGAGTTTTCCATCTGAGGTGCAGACATGAGGGAGGGAGAAGGTGTGAGCACAGCTTGACTGAGAGTTGTACAGCAAGGGGGCAGTAGGGGAGAGGAGGCAGGCAAGGTAGAAAGGAAAAGACCCAAACCAGTATTTGACTATGAAGGTGAGGCAATGAGAGGAGTGCCTCTGAATAAGAGACTGGAGGGAAAGAAAGGAGTAGAGGGTCACAACAGCGAGTTAGAGGGGAGAGTTTGAGGCAACCCTACAGAATGCTTAGAAAAATGACGTCCATTTGGCAAGGGAGGTAGAGGGTAGCACTGAATACTATGTCGGTGAAGTCAGATGCAGGGATGATCCTTTGATTACAAAATCAAATCTTACAGGAGGAGACAGAGAGAGAGAGAGAGAGAGAAAGAGACTAGATATGGTGATAGAGGGTCCAAGCTTAAGGCACAGTATGGTGTGTAGCATGCTGAAGTGGGAGGAAAATCAAGGAGAGGTCAAGCCAGATGCTTAGGGATACTGGCAAGTGAGATGATGTCCAGAAGGGTATTAACAGAACAGAAGAAACATAGGTTGATGGCAGAAGGAGACTGCTAGGTTCATCTAGTCTGCCCATTTGTTTGAGACCTATTTTGACACTCTAGCTGCCCTTTTTAGTCAGGGCTTCCTTGTGTCTATCCCATGCATTCTTGAATCCCCAAAGGCTGACCCCCACAATCTCTTGGAGCAGGCTGTTCCAGGTGTCCACCACTCTTTCTGT
This sequence comes from Neoceratodus forsteri, assembly GCA_016271365.2. Classification (NCBI taxonomy): domain Eukaryota; kingdom Metazoa; phylum Chordata; order Ceratodontiformes; family Ceratodontidae; genus Neoceratodus; species Neoceratodus forsteri. Next base: position 1,046,897,368 of record CM028133.1, on the reverse strand, counting down.
GAAGAAAGCTTCCTTATGTTGGCAGAGAACCTAACTCCTTGCAGCCTGAGGTCACATCCCTGGTCCTGCAGCCCTTCTTGAAGTGAAAAAGTTCCTGTGCCTCTACCTTGTTAATGCCTTTTATGTACCTGAATGTTTCAATCATGTCCCTCTCACTCTTCTCTGCTCCAGGTAGTACATATTCAGTTCCCTAAGTCTTTCCCTCATAGGACATATGCTGCAGACTCTGAATCATTTTGTTGCCTTTCTCTAACTGTTTCACCAGATACATGTCCTTCCTGAGATGAGGCCTCCAGAATTGGACTCTGTATTCCAGGTGAGGCCTGACCAGTGATCTACACAGCTGTAGTACCACCTCTCTCCTCCTGCTCATGATTCCCCTCCCAATGTAGCCCAGCATTCTGTTGGCCTTCAATGTTGCTTCTCACTCTACCTACTAACCTTTAATCTTCTGCGATTATGATTCCTAGATCTCTGTCCTGATTTGAGGCTGCCAGTCTTTTGCCTCCTAGGTAATAACTCCTTTCTTGGATTTTTCTTTCCTATGTGTGGAAATCAGTGTTCAGGACAGATTAAGAAAATGATAGTGGCACTGTTCATGAGCAGAGGTCCTAAAATCACTATGTTGAAAATTTGGCGACGAAACTCCATAACATGACTGTGTTACAAGCGTTCATTGAACTGTTTCCACGCACCCTTGTAACTTCGCAAATTTGTAATATTTTCATGCCACATTTTCAACAGTGGCATTCTTTCACACCTCCTTATGAGCAGTACAGCTGTCATTTTTCAATCCTGGCTAAAATATGTTTTGCACTCCTGACAGAGAATAGCACTGTCACTGAGGGACATCAGTATTTGGGATAAATTAAGATGGAACGAGTGAGAGGGGGATGACCGAGCTCAACTGAGTTCTGTCGGGACTGCTCTGGATTGTCTGTGGGCAGAAAAGGCCCCAGTGCAAGAGGCCAGTGCAAAAAGGCAGCCTTCAGCACTGGGAGAAACAGAACGAGAGAGTGAGTGAGGGAGGGGGAATGAGCGAACTCACCGGAGCACTGTCAGGACTGCTGCGGATTTATTTTTGGGCAGAAAAAGGCATCAGTGCTGGCAGGGGCCCAGTAGAAAAGGCCAGCCTGCAGTGGTGGGAGAAACAGTACGAGTGAGTGAGACAGGGGGACTGTGTGAGCTCAATGGAGCTCTATCAGGACTGCTGCAGATTTCTTTGTTGGCAGAAAAAGGTGCCAATGCAGGCAGGAGCCCTGTACAAAAGGGTCGCTTGCAGTGCCATGACAAACAGAATGAGTGCATGACAGAGGGAGACTGAGTGACCTCAATGGAGCTTTGTCAGTACAGCTGCGGATTTATTTGTGGATGGACAAAGGTGCCAATGCAGCCAGCAGCCCCGCACACAAGTGCAGCCTGCAGTGCCAAGAGAAACAGAATGAGTGAGTGATAGAGTGGTAGTGAGCGAGCTCAACAGAGCTCTATTGTGATTGCTGTGGATTTCTTTGTGGGCAGAAAATGCAGCAACACAGGCAGAAGCACAGTACAAAAGGCCAGTTTGCAGCATGGGAAGAAACAGAATGAGTGAGTGAGACGGGGAGTGAGCTAGCTCAATGGAGCTGTGTCAGGACTGTTTCAGATTTCTTCTGGCCAGAACAAGCCACCAATGCAGGCAGGAGCCCAGTACAAAGGGCAGCCTGCAGCAGCAGGAGACACAGAATGAGCGAAGTGAGGGAGGGGACTGAGTGAGCTCAATGGAGCTCTGTGGGACTGCTGCAGATTTGTTTGTGGGCAGAAAAAGGCAGCAATGCAAGCAGGGGCCCAGTACAAATGGCAGCCTGCAGTGGCAGGAAAACCAGAATGTGCAAGTGAGAGGGGTAAGCAAGCTTAATGGAGCTGTATTGTAACTGCTGCAAATGGCGGCAATGCAGGCAGGAGCCCAATAGAAAAGGCAGCCTGCAACACCACCAGAAATGGAATGAGCGATTGAGAGAAGGGGACTGAGCGAGCTCAATGGAGCATTGTCTGGACTGCTGCAGATTTCTTTGAGGGCAGAAAAAGCCACCAACAGAGGCAGGAGCCCATTACAAAAGGGCAGCCTGCAGTGCCAGGAGAAACAGAATGAGTGAGTGAGAGAGGGGGAGTGAGCCACCTCAATGCAGCCCTGTCGGGACAGCTGCAAATTTCTTAGTGGGCAGAACAAGGTGCCAATGCAGGCAGGAGCCCAATACAAAACAGCAGCCTACAGCACCGGGAGAAACAAACTGAGCGAGTGACAGAGGGGCAGTGAGTGAGCTCAACACACCAGAGCAATCAACATTCGGCATTGACAAACGCTTGTTCTGAATTGTTGCACCGAATTTTCAACATGGGGTTCTTGGGACCCAGTCTCATGAATTCAGTGACTGTCATCTTGTTATAAGGGTCCCGAGATGTGATGTCACAATCACTGCATGGAATCACCTTTTGGGACCTATTAATGAAACAACAGTGTCACTGTTCATGCGGTGGGCTCTTAAAAAACCTATGTTGCAAATTTGGTGAAAAAATTCCAAAAACATGACTGTGTTACGAGCGTGCATCGCGCAGTTTCAACGCACATGCATAAGTTCTAGAATTTGTAATATTTTCACTCCACGTTTTCAACATTGGCATTTTTTCACATCTCCTAATGAACAATACAGCTGCCATTTTTCACATCCTGGCCAAAATGTGTTTTCACACTTCCAGCACAGAACAGCACGGTCACTGTGGGAAATCAGTGTTCAGAACAGATTAAGAAAAATCACAGTGACACTGTACATTAACAGAGGTCCTAAAATGCCTATGTTGAGAATTTGGTGACAAAAGTCCATGAAATGACTGTGTTATGAATGTGCATTGCTCAGTTTCCACACACCCTCATAAGCTGACAAATCTGTAATAATTTCACTCCTGATTTTCAACATTGGCATTTTTCCAGACCTCTTCATGAACAGTACAGTTGTTATTTTTCAAATCCTGCCCAAAATGTGTTTTCGCACTTCCATCTCAGAATAGCGCAGTCGCTATGGGAAATCAAGGAACGGGAAAGATTAAGAAAATCACAGTGCCACTGTTCATGAGCAGAGGTCCCCTAATGCCTTTATTGAAAATCTGATGTAAAAAATCTCCCAAATAATTTCATTACAGGTGCACATTGCGCAGTTTCTATGCATACTCGTGACTTCACCATTTTTTTGTTATGCTTTCACTCCAGATTTTCAACATTAACATTTTTTACACCTCCTCATGAACCATACAGATGTCATTTTTCACATCCTGTTCAAAATGTGTTTTCGCACCTGTGGCACCAAATAGCACAGTTGCTGTGCAAAATCACATTTCCGCTCACAAACTGATAGTGTCACTGTTCATGCGGTGTGGTAACAAAAAACACATGTTGAAACCTTGGAGTAAAAATACCAAGAAATGCCCAGGGCATTAGGGTTTCTGCAAAAAACAAGTGGAAGTCTCACTCAACCCGTTCAAAAAATAGATGGGCCAAAGTAGTTTATAAAGCTATTATTTTCTTTTCTTTCAAGCTGTGGCTCTTATAATGGGTTTCTCCTTATAAAAGATTATTTCTTTCAAAAAGCTTCAAAAAGTTATACAGTTGATCCTCGATTATCCGTACCTCTCCACGACAGCAAATCAGTCCGGATAATCGGGCGTCCGGTTAATCCAAATTACAATTTCGAAAAACTCAGAACGCTCGTAGTTTACTTAGAAAAGCTTGTTATTTCAAAAAGTAACTTGAATTTAAAGATCCACAGCATTTAACTTTTAAAAAATGTTGTCAAAGTCTTTTGTTTTGACCCGCTGAACTTTTTTCTTAACGCTATTGCAAGGAGAGGGGCCAGGCTGTTTGGCTGCATGCCAAGTAGTGTGCCAAAGTCAGATAAGATGTCACCAGGCGGTCCGGTCAATAAAGAAACTATTCTTATGCATGTAAAGCTATCAGAAAGTCCCCCCACGCCTAATACGTTTGAAATATTTTAATTTTGAGATAATCTCATTCACAAGAATATAAAACACGGACCCACATTAATAAAGGAAATATAAATCAACAAAAATGAACTTTTGGTTATTTAACAAAAGCAGTATATATATGAATGTGTTTTTTTTAAAGATATATGATTGTAAGGTTATGCCGGAGGTGATGCCGGAGGATTGGAGGCAGGCAAATGTGGTCCCTCTGCATAAGGGGGAGGGGGGGGAGGAATTGGGAAGTTACAGACCCATGAGCTCGACATCAGTGCTAGGCAAGCTCAAGGAGAAGCTAGTAAAAGGCAGGATCACCAGCTACCTGGAGACAAACGGCCTGATGAATCCAAGACAGCATGACTTTACTAGGGGCAGTTCCTGTCAAACAAATTTGATAGAGTTTTTTGATGGGGTCACCAAGGAAATAGATCAAGGTAGAGCGGTAGATGTAGCTTATTTGGATTTCAGAAAAGCGTTTGACTCAGTGCCTCATGGGGGGCTGCTGTGTAAAATGCCAGGGCTGGGGATGGGGCAGGGGGTAGTTAAATGGGTGGGAAACTGGCTGGGGAAAAGGAGGCAGAGGGGTCATAATAAATGGGGTGGCATCAGAGGAAGGCAAGGTCATGAGTCGGGTCCCCCAGGGATCAGTGCTGGGGCCCCTACTGTTCAATATATTCGTAGGGGACATCATGGAGGGCCTTGAGGGGGGTGTGAGTATGTTTGTGGATGATATCAAAATCTGCAATAGGGTGGACACTGAGGAAGGGGTGGAAAAAATGCAAAGAGATTTGGGGAGACTTGAGGCATGGTCAAAAAGGTGGCAGCTTGAATTCAATGCAGAAAATGTAAAATCATGCATCTAGGCTACAGAAATCAGAAGGCAGGATACTGTAAGGGGGAAAGAGAGCTGGAGGAGACGAAGCAAGAAAGGGACTTAGGCATCATTATATTTGGGGACCTGAAGGTGGAAGGGCAGTGTGGGAGGGCAGTGGCCAGGAGGAGTGGAATGCTGGGATGCATCGGAAGGGGGATCACCAGTAGGAATTGAGAGGTCATAGTACCCTTGTACACCCATTTGGTTAGACCACACTTGAGTACGGAGTCCAGTTCTGGAGGCCATACCTCAGGAAGGATGTGGGGACGATAGAGAGGGTTCAGAGGAGAGTGACAAAAATGGTAAAAGGGTTAAGCCACCTATCCTATGAAGAAAGTTGAGAGATTTGAACATGTACTCCCTGGAGCAGAGGAGGGAGAGGGGGGACATGATTGAGACCTTCACATACCATAAGGGTATAAACAGGATGCTGGGGGGAGCATCTTCAAGATGAAAGGAAGGCAGAGGACGAGGGGGCATGGCCTGCAGGTGGAGGGAGGACAGTTCAGGGGTAACATCAGAAAATACTATTACTCAGAGAGAGTCGTAGAAAAGTGGAACACACTCCCAGAAGCAGTTGTTGGAGAGGAAACAGTGGAGGGATTCAAAAGGGTATGGGACAACCACATGGGAGTGTTAAAGGGGGGAGGCACAGGTCCAAGCAGATAGCTGGGCAAATGGGAAGACTTGGTGGGCCTAGTTTGGTCCTTTTCTGCCATCACACTTCTATTAATCTATGAATCTATATATAGAGTGGAAAATTATTGAACATGCATTCGTACCAGAGACTAAATATGGTGGGGTGAAAAGTAAAGGAAAGATCAGCAATATAGGAAGCCCCAAATGAAGAGCAGAGGTGATGGTGGGATGAGAAACAGAGTAATGATTTGCGTTAGAAAAAAATACATTCAGTGGAGAGAGAGTAATATGTAATCATTACTCTGGTTCTCATCCCACCATCGTCTCTGCTCTTCATTTGGGGCTTCCTATATTGCTCATCTTTCCTTTACTTACCCTATTTAGTCTCTTATAAATGCATGTTCATAATCTTCACTGTATATTATCCTTACAATCACTCTCCATTTTCCTTTTTCCCTGTCTTGGTTATAGCTTGTATCTTAATAAACTTATCTAATTTCTACTGTTCACATAAGGTCCCACTGTTTATTTCTTCATCTGATGTCCTATCCTCGAACTTTTGAAGATTATAGAATATGAGATGGCATAAATATTTGATCTGATCATATAGCTTTAAAAAAAACACATTCATATATATTGTTTTTGTTAAATAACCAAAAGTTCATTTTTGTTGATTTATATTTCCTTTATTAATATGGGTCTGTGTTTTATATTCTTGTGAATGAGATTACCTCATAACAAAGGTATTTCAAATGTATTAGGAGCGGGGGACTTAAGCAATAAACCACGACAGGGTGTTGGTGATGCTGGTTTTACCCACGCCTGGCGTGGTTCGGTCACGAGGCCACAGGCCGGGTGAGTAAACCTCACCAGGCGTGGGTAAAATGCATCCTCAACACCTGAGTGATTTATTATCTAATGTCCCCATTAATTTTTTGTCAGAAAAAATGAAGAGAAAAATCATCATTTTTTTTAATTTTTGAGTTTTTGTTTAAGTTGTTCTTACGCTAGAAAAAATAGTCCACTGTATTTGGCTTATAAGATCGAGCATGCTGCAGCGAGTGTAAAAACACTTCTCGTTTTGTACCGAGCAGTTCTCTATGTGCTGAGTAGCTTTAGCAGTTCTCTATGTGCTGAGTAGCTTTATTTTATCATTTTATCAGTAAAACAGGGTTTAGGAAAGAAGTACTTAGTTAGGTACGTTTTTCGTTGCTAGGAGACAGAGACCAAGACGCTTTTGAGTGAGACTGATAGTGTGGGAGAGCGCACTAGAAATAGTCTTTACTGTCATCTGTTTGAAAGTGCTGGGACCGGAGGATTATCGGGAGGCGTCAGTCCAGAAATTTAGTATGGTGAGCCCTGAGTTTTGCAGGAGCAGCGAGATGTGTCTGTGGTTAAACTCCCGATGGTAGGAACTGTCTGTGTGCTTCTAGGACTCTCCCTGTACCATGCAGTACATGGTGGTATCATAAAATTGCCAAGGAGCAGTGTGGCAGTGGGGGGGGGCAGTATGATGTGGAATTTCTCACAAGGAGAGGAATATTTACAAAGGAGGGTTGGAGCTGTTTTTTTTTTTTTTATATATTCAGGAGTCCTCAAACTACGTTACGGGTTTCGGTTCGTAGAGCAACATTTAGCGAAGAAAATAAGATGGCGGCTCGGACTGATTTTTAATTTTTTTTTTTGCAGTTAGTGAGATGTGGCTGGCCGGCACTTGTTCCTGTTGGTGATGCTGAATTTTACAACAGGGTGATAGTGCCAGCTGACCAATGAGAGCAGGGTATTTTAGTTGCCATTGTAGAATTTCTGATAACTTTACATGCATCAGAATAGTTTCTTATTGACCGGGCCGCCTGGTGATGTCTTGTTTGACTTTGGCACGCTCCTGGTGTGCAGCCAAATGGCCCACCCCTCTCCTTCACCTTGCAAGGTGCTCAGCCTAGTTACACTTTGGAAACAGCATCTCATTTAATGGTGATGAGTTGTTTGCATTTTCTTGGATTTATTAAGTTTGTCAAAATAAATTTTCTTCGAGCTCCCATTGAGAGGTAAGGGAGTATCTTCTTTGATTGGATACAGAAATATTTATAAGCTCACACACTTTTTATTTTGACCTTTATATGAGATTTTGTTTCCTCTCTTCTCATTCAGAATCATTGCAAACTGGTAATCAGAACAAATGAATCCCTTTGTTTGAAATAATGTGTATCTTCAAATTAAAGTAAGAAGCTTCAACCATAAACCAGAGCTTTTTGTTTCAACTAAAAACACTCAGGTTGTAAATTAAATCTTTTTTTCATTTTCTAATTTAGATGGGGCTATTATGTGAGGAGCTTTAGAAATGAAGTCTGAAATTGCCCCACCCAACGCATTAAACCAACCCTGTTTCCTACTAAGTATTCATTTTTGAAGCAAGTACAGGTCAGTTCCACCTAAATTATATATTTGGAGAAAACTTGAAAGATAATTTAATCAATTATTATAACTCTAATACATTTAAAATATTTCTCCATTTTGTTTCTTTATATCTATTTTAGATTTATTGAGAGCTCTATGTCTGAAGAAGGAACCAGTGTGTGTTCTGAAAGAATCTTTCACAATGAGAGACCCATTATAGGAGTCATAGCTTGAAAGAAAATACAATAATAGCTTTATAAACTACTTTCACCCATCTATTTTTGAAAGGGTTGAGTGAGACTTCCACCTGTTTTTGTTGTTGCATGTATCCACTTAGTCTCACTCCCTATTTTCCTATAAACCTACTATAAAAAAGGCCCAGGAAGACATGATTTGTGGATTTACATTAGGGTTTCTGACCATAACACCATACTCTGTAGGGACTGACAGGCATCAGGGGTGTAACTTGGGATGTCGACCGTAATGCTCACGCCATTAAATCCCCAACCCCACACTGCAGCCAGTGACAGGGATTGAGGTGTGCCTTGGACTCTTCAGCACCAGTGCTCATCCCATTCTCCTATACTACACCCACTTCAGTGTATTTCCTTGTGGAATGGGGTGAGTGTAAAGCCCGAACACCCCAAGGCACACCTTGACACTTTGTAGGTGTCTACAGGGTAGGTAGGTGAAATGCAAAGCATTATGGGCCATGCCGAAGGTGCACCAATGCCTGTCCATCTGTGCAGGGTGGGGGTGGGGGTGGGGTTGGCGTCAGTTGAATACTTCACTGCCATTCCTATTATGCATCTGTCAAACTCCTGCACTTTCAGTGCTAATGCCAGCAAGCAAACATTCGGCATTGACAAATGCTTGTTTCTATCAGTTATAACTGGCAGACAGCTGAGGAGACAAGCCTCTTTTTGCACTGTCTAAATGCAAACTTAATCTGGACGGCATTTTTGTTACAAATTGTGCCACGCTGAGCCATGATCCTGGAAGCCTGGAAAAGAAATTGTCAATGTCAGTAGTGAAGGAGAAATAAGTTTTGCTGACACCGCACTGACAGAAGTTAAGTTCAGTGACATTTAGGACCAAAGAGACAGGTATAAGAGGGTGTCAGGAGCAGACAGTGCTGAGCACAGAAAGATGCATCAAGATGTGGCTCTCAGTTCACGGTCTGTGTGCAGCTGGGTGGTAGGATGGAGGGAGGATAAATGATCTCTGATAGCCTGAACTTCCTCCTGGAGAGCGCTTCGCATGAGGGTTTCTTGGATAAATTGATAGCAAAAACACTGCTGATCAGGTCTCCTTTCTCTGCAGCTTATAAAGTAATCCCACTGCATAACCTTAGGCAGCTCTTTTCCCCAGTCAGTTCTAAGCACCCCATGCTCCTATCCACAACCCATCTCTTTCTCTCTATCCTTTCCTCCCTCCCTCTTTCATGCTTGCAGAGAGCTCATTCAGCTGACAAGGGTCAGGTTATTCTTGGGCTACAATGTATACCTGAGAAAAATTGTCCCAACTCTCCTCTGCTAACCCACATTAGGCTGTTTTGTCAGCGGTAACCATGACATTGAATAGGTATAGCCCTCTGGTGAAGCCTCCATGGACCTGGAAACACAACTGCAACATTGACCATATCCACCCCACCCTCCAACAACTCAATTAGATGCATATTATTTTTTTTTTCTTTTATTAATGTATTTATGTATTTATTTTTATGCCTGAAAATATATTGGTAGCAGATACAATGCCTCCTGCTTTGTGATGATGGATAGCCCAGCACAAGGTGTGTTACTTGGTTTAATAACCATTTTGTACTCCTTTTCCTGTGCTGTCTTCTGCAGGTGGAAAGCATCTCTGTATGTTTCTGGAAAACCTTCATTAAAGAAGATCTGCAGAAGGTTAATAGAAAAAAAACTTGAAAAATGAGTGGATGGATATGAAAAGGGAAAGGTGCTTAGCTGAAAGGTAAGTCCTAGAAAACCATTTTTACACAGTATCTATGTATATTCTTTGTTTGTTCAGTCATGGAAAATAATTTTATAGACATAAAGAGTAGACAGACATTACATACGACATTAAATTTAAAAACGTAAAACATAATAATCTGTGCAAAATATAGTAGAATAAATACATTTTGAGTATTTAAGATTGAATAGCTTAACACAGTACCTATCTACTCTATTATGTCAAGCCTCAATACCTCTCAACTGCTATGAATTTCGCTTAGCGCTATGATTTTTACACTCAGATTTGCCTTTGCTCCACATAGGTTTACCGATGTTTTTAATAATGTTAGAGCTATTTCTGGACACAAAAACTATTAAATGATTGAACTAAGTTGATAGAAACATCCCTTATCATTAACAATATGGGGTCCACTATCTGTAGACATATTAGTGCTTAAAATAAGAAAGTGCTACACTTTCTGGCCATTTGCTATGACTTCTGAAGGCCAGTGCTATGATTTTTAATGCTGACAGGTTGAGAGGTATGCAAATGTCCTGTATCTAGCTTCTCATTAACTGAAATTCCATATTTTTTTCTGAGAATGAGCTGCAGGTGGACTACAAGTTCTCACTGAGATCAATCATGTTTCAAAAGCATAAAACATGATGTAATAAAACAGAAAAAAAGTCAGAATGGATTTAGGGCCAAATATTCAAACAATTGGCCCAGTGCAAAACCATAGCGATGGAATAGTCGTGAGGCTACAATATTCAGAAGCCTAATAGCGCCAGGCTGTGTGATAACACTGGCGCTAAAAGTAAATGTAGGCTGGGGCGGGAGTGAGGGGTGGCCATGAATGCCAGCTGCTTGGCATATTTGAATGTATACGCGGCACTACAGGCATTAGCATGACCTGTGGCGCAGTGCTAAATACTGCCAACAAAAAGCTGGTGGTAATGTGGCAGTGCCCCCCAGCATGATCCCCAAGCCACATAGCCGCGGTATCTATAGATATTCCCTGGTGTTCTAGTGGTCCCCCACCCCCAAGCACAATCCCCAACCCAGTAGCCACAGTATCTATAGATATTCCCTGGTGTTCTAGTGGTTCCCCCAACCCCCAAGCATGATCCCCGACTCAGTAGCCGTGGTATTTCATCAATTTCCCTGGTGTTCTAATGGCCCCCCAAGCATGATCCCCGACTCAGTAGCCGTGGTATTTCATCAATTTCCCTGGTGTTCTAGTGGACCCCCACCCCCAAAGCACAATCCCCGACCCAGTAGCCGCGGTATTTTGTCAATTTCCCTGGTGTTCTAGTGGCCTCCCCACCCCCCAAGCACAATCCTCGATGCCCGGTAGTCCCGAGAAGAGGCAATACCTGGTGGTCTAGTGGTCTCCCCACCCCCCAAGTGCACCCCCATCCTCCCAGACTCAGTCTAGATCGGCACGGCGACCGTCTCAGCCCTCCGCTCACCACCACGGCCAGCCGCCGACTGCAGTATGCATAGCACTGTAGCGCTCATGCATGCAGAAGTGTTTGTGACAGTGGTGAGGAAGAGAGAATGACAGTCGCTAAACAGATCTGGACTAATCGGGAGTCGAGGCAGTGATGCACTCTGGGGAAGAAGCGAGGGACCACTGGACCACCAGGTATTGCTCTTTCGACTACTGGCATCGGGTGATCGTGCTTGGGGCCACTAGAACACCAGGAAATTGACGAAATACCATGGCTACTGGGTCGGTAGCGTGCTGGGGGGCTACTAGAACACCAGGGAAATTGACTAAATACTGTGGCTACTGGGTCGGGGATCATGCTTGGGGGTTGGGGGACCACTAGAACACCAGGGCCAAATAGTTGTTTTACATGGACTGTGGGCCGTGATTCATGTTTGGGGGGTTGGGGGACCACTGGACTACCAGGGTGTGGAGTCAACACAAGTGGGAACAGGGACCATGATGGCTGAGACGGGCTGCCTGGCACAGCCTGTCTGCCCAGGTCCCTATATATTGGATGAATGTGCTGCACAGCCCAGTGACCCTACAGCTGATATCCCCCCACCGTCAGCAGGTTTGCCTTATGCCTGCCCCATGCATACTTGTGTCCCCCCACTGTGTTCCACCCACACCTGCTGTGGGCCAGTTCTGTTGGTGTGGGGTGGGGGCATCATCCAGGGCACGTGTGGCCGCAGGTAGGTGTGTGTGTGTGTGTGTGTGTGTGTATACAGCTATCTATCTATCTATCTATCTATATATGTGTATATATATATATATATATATATATATATATATATATGGTAGCATGGTAGTGCTACCATGAATTAGGGTTGAGGAGCCATTTCTATATGTTAAACCCCAAAACTTTGCACCTTAATAACTTTGCAACCATTTCACAGATTTGGCTGAAATTTGGAATACTCAATCAAGAACCATAGGCCTTGAGATCTGCCAAGTTTTGTACTGGTCAGATATACGGCTGCGGAGTTATTAAGCGTGATCTGTGCGTGCTTTTATGCTTTTCTGGAATTCTACGGTCATGCCTACAGGTCGACGGTTTGCACGACCGGCCCAAAATCTTCAGGGAACATGCGGCCAGGGTCCCCGATGTGCCTTTTGAAGATTTCATGAAAAAATATTAAATGGTTCAAAAGTTATTCAAAAACAATTTCCCATTATAAGTCAAGGGAAAAGTTAACAAAAAGTTCGACAGTGTCGCAAATGCATTTACTTTTCAAATGGGCCTGTTACATTCACAAGTCGGCCATTTTATTTTCAGTTGGTGATCAGAAAAATGGTTGGCATTTAAATTTGGGACCCTGTAGCAACCTAATTCTTTTGTATTCACCTAGTTGGACCCTGAGGATGCTTGCCATGTCTATTTTGTGGTAAAACACCCCAGAAATATGTTTTTCAAATTTCTGGAAAAAGTACTTTCGCAAATTACTTTCGTGCTCACGAAAGTGTCAAACTTTTTTGAGAAAGCTTTCGCAAATTGCGACAGTAGTTTTCCATCTGTGGGAAAGTGACAGCGATTCTTTGGCACTGCGCTGCAAAAGAACCGTTGGGAGTTTTGGGCTGAAATTCGGAGAGAACGGAGCCGACATCTCACAGATGTGCCTTTCAGTGTTGTATTTAAAAAATATTACATGGTGGCAAAGTTATGGCACTCCAAAGTTGACAGTTTTCCCATAGGATAACATTACGGCACCCGACGCATTACAGAAATCCTTTGGATCCCTGCTGCAAAATTTTTCCTGAAATTTGGAGGGAAGACAGCCAACAGTCCACAGATGTGCCTTTCAGTGGTTTGGTGAAAAAATATTACAGGGATTCAAAGTTATGGCGCTCCGAACTTCTCTTTTTTTCCCCATAGGATAACATTACGGCGTTCGCTGCGCCTTTCAGGGCCCGTATCTCAGAAACAGTGCGAGATACGGACTTTTCGTCGGAAAATTTCTTAGCCCCCTGATGACATTTCCATTTCCAGGCACCCTGATGGGGGCTAAGTACAAAACTAGCCAGGACAGTCATAAATCATACGAATTTAAAAAAAATTTTCTACGTCGTACGGTTCGTGAGATATAACTTATTTAGTATTCCAAGTCCTCATTTTCTGCTCCCGATACCCATTATTATGCATACATTCTTTGTACTCACTGTTCTCACTGTCTTTCTCTATTCAGCTTTTGGGAAAAACCAGCCTGTGCGCTTACATTACTGTTACCATTGCCCTTTCCACTTGCGGTTCCATGCCCGTTTCACTTACCGTTGACGTCTATGCCACCATGTGCGTCATCCTTTGCGTTTTTATTTGCGCTTGCAATTCTGTTACTTTTTTGCCATTTGTGTGTACCGTACTGTTTCTCTTTCTGTTTCACTTTGCATCACCCATTGACATTTCCATTTCCAGGCACCATGTTACTATGTGACAAGACATCACGTGGCACACCGTTCCCGTCTATGCCACCGTGTTCGTTACCCTTTCTGTTCTCATTCATGCTTGCGTTACCTTGTGCGCCACTGTTAGTGCTTCTGTTTGCGTTGCTGTTCCTATTACTGTGCCACAAGACATCATGTGGCGGTGTGTGGGCCTTTGAGTCTCAAGGCCCGCTGCTGCATTATAGCCGGGCTGGGGCCCTGCGTGCATTATCCTTTGCGTTTTCATTTGCGCTTGAGTTTCTGTTATTTTTTGCCACTTGTGTCTACAGTACTGTTTCTCTTTCTGTTTCATTTTGCGTCACCATGCCCATTGACATTTCCGTTTGCAGGCACCATGTTACTATGTGACAACACATTATGTGGCAGACTGTTCCCGTCTATGCCACCGTGTGCATTGCCCTTTCTGTTGTCATTTGCGCTTGCGTTGACATGTGCGTCACTGTTAGCATTTCTGTTTGCGTTGCTCTTCCTGTTACTATGCCACAAGACAACATGCAGTGGGAGTGCGGGACCCTTTGGGCCCAGCGCTCCCACTGCTGCATTACATGCCGGGAGCGTGGGGCCCTATGTGCGTTATCCTTTGCGTTTTCATTTGTGCATGCGTTCCTGTTATTTTTTGCCATTTGTGTCTACAGTACTGTTTCTCTTTCTGTTTCACTTTGCGTCACCATGCCCATTGACATTTCTGTTTGCAGGCACCATGTTACTATGTGACAACATCACGTAGCAGACCGTTCCTGTCTATGCCACCGTATGCGTTACCCTTTCTGTTCTCATTCGCACTTGTGTTACCATGTGCGCCACTGTTAGCGCTTCTGTTTGCGTTGCTGTTCCTGTTACTATGCCACAAGACATCATGTGGCGGGAGCACGACTGCATTACATTCACTATTTCTCGTTATCATTCTCAAAAAGGAGGGAAATTAGAGGCAAAAAACTCCGTTTAATGCATTAGTTAGGGTTGTTCCACAGCGACAAAAGTGAGGAAATTCAGTGTTAGGGTTGAAAACCCTCTTGGACCACCAGCCACCCCAATCGACATTGGGGTGCACATTGGGATCGTTGGTCCTAACTTTCACCCCATTCTCCTATACTTCTGCTGCTTTACATGTCATGGGGTGAGAGTTAGCTGACGATCCTAATGCGCACTCCCAATGCCGATTGGGGGTGGGTGGGGTGTCCAAGGGAGTTTTCAACCCTAACACTGAATTTCCTCACTTTTGCCGCTGTGGAACAACCCTAACTAATGCATCAAACAGAGTTTTTTGCCTCTAATATAATATATATGCGTGTGTCTCTGTATCTATCTATATTTATAGATCGTTGCAGATCGACACACACACACACATATATATATATCATTATGTACTGCTTGCAGTGCTGCATAGGTATGTTGTATGCACCGCTAGTACCTGCCAGCAAACAGTTCCTGCTGCTTAATGCCTGTGATTCCATTCTGACCAACAGGGGACACTGTGGGCATGCCTTGGCCTGCAGCGTCCAGCCTGTACTGCCATTCCAACCAACAGGTGGAGCTGTGTGCACCATGCAGTAGCACAGGGAAAACTGCATGGTAATGTATGCTAAGCAGCATATAATGAGATGAAAATGTGCCTGTTTGCCCATGGATTACCTAAGTAGGCTCATTTGCATGGGAGCTTTGAATATAGCTACCGTTTGCCCCGGGCTAACCAATTTGCACTGTGCTAATGTGTTAGCACTGTGCAATCAGGTTAGCCGCAAGCAAACCTCACTTCAGCATAGCACAGTTCTGCAGTGTGTGTGGCTTACATTGTTGTTTGTAGTCAAACCTCTCAACTGTCCCTGATTTTCAGGTACTTCCCTGATTTTACCTCAAAATCTTACTCTGTCCCTACTAAACATTGTGTTTCTGTGGCCAAACAGTGGGGGCATACCTCTCAAGTGTCCCTCATTACGAGGGACATCCCTTATTTTGCCCCTTAAAATTGCTCTGTCCCTCATCCGTCACTCATGAAAAAGGTGCTGCCCACAGAGAGAATGTGCTGTATATTCAGATTTTAAAGCAGAAACTTTAAATATTCTAAAATATTATATCCAAAATAAACCTTGTACAAGTAAACACTATGGTTTTCACAGTGTTCTGAACTTGTATCTCCATGTTTGAGGATGTGTCCCTCATTCTGAGTGTCTGTGTCCCTCATTGTCCCTCATTTTGAGTGTCCAAAAATATCCATGTCCCTCATTTCAGTGACAAAAGGTTGAGAGGTATGAGTGGGGGTTGTAAGCATAAAATGCTGTCAAACATTAATGTTACTGACTTGTTCTTCCTTAGTAAATGCATTTTACACTACACCACATATCCTACCAGCTTCCTGAGTGGATATCACCAATTTTTAGGATGTGTCCCTGATTTTAAACCTTTATCCCTGATGTTTTTAAGCCTTGTCCCTGATTGATGAGGCAGGGGGTTGAGATGTGTATTAGCAGCTGCTGTGAAATGTCTCTGTGCAATCACACACAATGTTCTCCACCTGCAACACTGGCTTGTTACAGAGTCTAATGAGCTGAAGTTGCAGTTTGCACTTCCCTGTTGCTATATTCAGTACTGTCTTATTCCAAGGCTATTTTTGCCCTGCACTCCCAGACCAGTTTGCTCGGCTTCCTTAGACTGCTATATTCAGCCGGATTAGCACTGGGCTATTTCCTTTTGAATATTGCTTGCTTTGTGCTCCGGGCTAAGTTTGCCTGCTGGGCAGTGCTAATTTAGCCCCAGGGCAAAGTTTTGAATATCTGGCCCTTAGAGAGTAATTTGCTCACACTGTAAAATAAGTGTTGCATTGATCTTTACCTGCAGAGCACTGCAGAAAATCGAAATCAATCAATCAAAATCTTTAAAAATCCAGGCTGGCACCATTGAGCAGGGCTCATTTGCAAGGTGGACCTGGTCATGAATACATCAAAGTACAGTACAGAAGCAGGTAAAGAAAAAGCAATAATATACAAGGAAGAAAAAGTATATACAGTTTATACAGTATGAGTACAACATTGAAATAAATAAAAAAAAAAACAGCATTATTTTACAATTGAAGAAGTCAGCAGATGTACAATCAACCATAGGCATACAGGGGTTATAAGCAGAGATCTTTTGAGTGAGGCAGCTGGCAACTACACATATAGGAGAAAGAGACCGTGTATGGAGTGGCAGGTTAGAGAGGTAAAGAAGAGGAGGGCTATACTACCGACGACTGGGGGAAAAATTGAGCTAAAACCACAGAAAGTGATGATGGCTGTCATGTACTTATTTATTATGATAATGACAGAGGAGGGTAGATAACTGGGACACTATTATGGATGGGGTGGGACATTAGCCAGGCTGGAGTGGACATGGCAGGGCTGCAGCCCCTTAGACATTCCCATTAGACTAGGTTTTACGTCTGCAGAGCCCTGCAGAAAACAGGCTATGTGGCAGTATAATGTCCAATTCCTATCCACAGTGTTCTCTTATCAGACCATGTTTAGACTTCAGCAAATGCTTAGGGATCAAGGGCAAACACCTATTCACTAGTGTGATCAGGTTGGCCTGACATAGTTCTAAGTCATTTAGATAATGCAGGACCCCTTTCTAAACACACTCAGAATAATTTTTATTACATGGAGTTTCATTACACTTTTAATAAGTACATTTTTCTTAGTCGGAACCACTTTGAGGTCAGCCAAAGCAGACTAAAGCTGTGACATCACTGTGCTCATAATGTCATGATGTTAGCAGAGTTTGAAAAGCCAGTACCTATAAGCAGAACCAGCATTTTTAGGGGGCTTCTGAAGCCGGTATTATAATTAGTATTATTATTATTTGTATTATTAGAATTTTGTATGAGTGTGTAACAGTGCTATCATGTGAAGTCATTATTTTCTGTCTGTTTTAAATGGCAGAGACCTGTGGAGACTATTCTCTTATTGCACTGTCTGAATGCATACTTTATATGGATGGCATTTTTCTGGTAAATTATGCCGTGCTGAGCCATGATCCTGAAAGCCTGAAAAAAAATTGTCAGTGGCAGTAATGGGAGTGAGCTATGTTTTGCTGACACCGCACTGATAGAAGTTAAGATCAGGGACATTTAGTACCAAGGAGACAGGTATGAGAGGCTATAAGGAGCAGAGTGTGCTGAGCACAGAAAGATGCAGCAACATGTGGCTCTCTATTCACAGTCTGTGTGCAGCTAGGTGGCAGGATAGAGGGAGGATGTATTGTCCCTGATAGCCTGAACTTCCTATTGGAGACTGCTTCACATGAGGATATCTTGGACAAATTGATAACAAACACATTGCTAATCTGATCTCCTTTCTCTGCAGCTATAAAGTAATCCTGCTGCATAAACTTTGGCAGCGCTTCTCCCCAGTCAGTTATAAGTCCCCCATGCTCATATCCATAACCCATGTCTCTCTCTCTCTCTCTCTCTCTCTATTCCTTTCACTCCCCTCTTTCATGCTTGCAAGGAGCTCACTCAGCTGACAAGTGTCAGGTTATTTTGGGGCTACAAGGTACACCTGGGAAAAATTGTTCCAACTCTCCTCTGCTAGCCCACATTAGGATCTTTTGTCAGCGGTAACCATGACAATGAATAGGTATAGCCCACTGGTGCTGCCTTCATGGACCTGGAAACATACCCACATCATTGACCAGATGAACCCCCAACAACCTAAATAGTTGGATATTATTATTTTTTTATTTCATATAGTAATGTATTTATGTATTTATTTTCTTCTGATGCCAGCAGGGGCTGCAAAACAAACTTCAAACAGTAGAAGCAAGCAATGGAAAGACAATTGGTAACCCCCCTAAAAAGAAAACAAAACCAAGACACAAACAAAGAACAAACAGGGAGGAAATAAAAGGAAGCACAGGCTGGAGGCATAAATACAAACCAGAAGCAGAAGAACAAAACGCAGAGTCCAACAGAAAGAAGCAGCAAGGGTGGGGAGTGGGTCAGGGCAGGTCCCAGTAAACGGACAGAGCCTCTGACTAGCAAAGAAAAAGTGCTTCAGAGAGGGCTGAGGAACTGTATATAGCTCAGGAAGTGGGAGTGGCTGGCTTCTTCTCCATCTAACCATAGGCAGAGCCTTCCAATTGTGACAGAAAAAGGACTTAAAGAGAGGTTAACTAGGAAGGGCAAAAATGAAATCTGGAAGGCGGTACGGTACAGTAGAGTGCATTATTAATTAAACTGGAAAACCTCAAATAAAAATAGATCTACAGAAGGTTAACAGAAAAAAACAGAAAAATTAGTGAATGGATATTAAGAGGAAATGTGCTTAGCAGAAAGGCAAATCCTAGCAAACCTTTAACACAGTAGCTATCTACTGTATTATGTCAAATATCCAGTCACTACTTTATCATCCACTGAAATTCTATCTTTCTTCTCTGAAGGAGCTGCAAGTGGAATGCAAGATCTAATTGAGAATCAATCAGGTTTCAAAAGTATAAAAACATGATGTAATAAACAAAACAGAAAAAAAACACTGAATGGATTTAGAGAGTAAGTGTTAGAAACATAGAAACATAGAATTTGACGACAGATAAGGACCACTTGGCAGACCCAGTCTGCCCATTTCCCTAATGGATAAGCTGCAGAACCTAGTTAACCAGCAGCCTACTTTTTCCTACCCCCAGCCCCTAGAATTGATTTATGACTGTCCCATGCATGCTTGAATTCCACCACTGTTTTTGACTCCACGACCTCCTCCGGAAGGCCATTCCATGCATCCACAACCCTCTCTTTGAAAAAATACTTCCTTACATTACCTCTGAGCCGCCTCCCCTCTATCTTCAAATTGTGCCCCCTTGTTCTTGCACACCTCTTTTTCTGAAAGATGCTACCCTCTTAGACTTTGTTGATTCCCTTGAGGTACTTGAAAGTTTCTATCATGCCCCTCCTCTCCCTCCTTTCCTTGAGGCTATACATATTAAGCTCCTTAAGTCTCTCTTTATACGTCTTCTGGTGAAGACCCTGCACCATTTTAGTTGCCCTCCTCTGGACAGCTTCCATTCTGTCTATGTCTTTGCGGAGATTGGGTCTCCAGAACTGCACACAGTACTCCAGATGGGGTCTCACCAGCTGTCTGTACAGAGGATAACAACTTCCTGTTTTCAACTGGTGATGCCTCTCCCTGTGCATCCAGTATCCCCCAGCCCTCTTACTGCCTCTCACATTGCTTGCCCAACTTTAGGTCAGCTGATATGACTACCTAGGTCCCTTTCCCGTTTTTGTTGTTAGTATCTCACCCACCGCATACTCTTCCCTGGGTTTTGTTTCCCAGGTGCATTACCTTAGCACTTTTAGCACTGAATCTAAGCTGCCATACATTTGACCATTCTTCTAACCTTGCCAAGTCCCTTCTTATCCTTTCCACCCACCTTGTGCATCAACTCTGTTGCAGATCTTTGTGTCATCTGCAAGAGGCATCTTTCCTTCCAGTCCCTCTGCAATGTCACTTATAAAGACATTGAAGAGGACTGAGTCCTATACTGAACCCTGCGGTGCCCCACTAGTAACACCCCTTTCTTCAGAGTGGACTCCATTTACTATTACCTTTTGTGTTCTATTCTCCAGCCAATTCTTTACCCAGGCTATCATCTTGTGACCCACTCCCAGGCTAGCTAACTTGTATATTAATCTTTTGTGTGGGACTGTGTCAAATACCTTGCTAAAGTCTAGGTAGGCCATGTCCACAGCCCTCCTGATCTACTACTTTGGTCACCTAGTCAAAGAAATCTATTAGATTCATCTGGCATGACCTTCCAACTGTGAATCCTTGCTGCCTTGGGTCTTGTGCCCTCTGGCCTCTAGGTACTCGACCATTCTTTCCTTCAGAAGTGATTCCATCATTTTCCCTATCACTGAGGTTAAACTAACAGGTCTATAGTTTCCCGCTTCTGCCCTGCTTCCACTTTTGTGAAGTGGAATCACATCTGCCCTCCTCCAGTCCTCAGGTACCACCCCATCCTCCCATGATTTGTTAAAGAGGTAGTCAGTGGTGTCACTAGTTCTACCCTTAGTTCTTATAGAATTCTGGGATGAATCCCATCAGGCCCCATTGCTTTGTCCACCTTCAGTTTTAAGAATTCTTTCAGAACCCTTTCTTCTGTAAATGGGCTGGTATCAACTTCTGCATCCAGAGTGTTTCTATTATTTGGTTTAGGTACCTCCCCCTCTTAATTTGTAAATACTGAGAAAAAATATTTGTTTAGTATCTCTGCCTTTTCACCGTCACCCACTGCCCACCACCCCTCCCATTTATTAAGCCTCACTATCCCTCCCTTGGTCTTCCTTCGCTCCCTGATGTACCTATAAAAGGTTGTATCCCCGTTCTTAACTGAGTTGGCTATCTTTTCCTCGGTTTGGGCCTTTGCTGTTCTGACTGCCTTCCCAGCTTCCTTTTGCTTTAACTGATACAATTCTCTGTCCTGCTCCTTCTGTGATTCCTTGTACTTCCTGAATGCTTTCTTTTTCTCTTGAACCTTCACTGCACCTCCTTTGAGAACCATAGTGGTTTCTTACATCGTTTTGTTTTGTTTATTTGCTTCACACAAAGGCTTGTTACCTCTGTGATGGCAGTTTTTATTATTCCCCATTGTTCTTCCACCCCTCCTTCCTGCCCATTTGCTAGTGCATTCCTTAGGCACTCACCCATTTTGGCAAAGTCAGCCCTCCTGAAGTCCAGTACTTTTGCCTTTGTATGGCTTGACTCTACAGCTGTGTTTATTGTGAACCATACTGTTCAAAGGTCGCCATTGATCTTTACTTGCAGAGCACTGCAGAAAATTGAGACATGCTGCAGCCCTCCGAGACATTCCCATTAGACTGGGTTTTCACATCTGTGTTGGTCTGCAGTAAAATAGGCTATGTGGCAACAGTAATGGCCAATTCCCTACCCACAGAGTTCTCTTATCACACAATGTTTAGACTCAGGTGAATGCTTACAGATCAAGGGCAAACACCTATTCCCTAGTGTGAGCAATTATGCCTGATGTAGTTCTTTATCAGTTTGATTAATACAGGACCCCTTTCTAAACACACTCAGTCAAATTTTTATTTCATGGGTTTCTTTACACTTTTAATAAGTAAATTTTTCTTAGTGGGAATCACTTTAGGTCTGCCACAGCAGACTAAAGATTTGACATCACTGCACTTATAATGTCATGATGTTAGAGTTTGGAAAAGCCATTAACAATAAGCAGATCCATCATTTTTAGGGGATTTCTGAAGCAAGTATTATAAGTATTGTTATTATTAGTGTCATTATAATTGTGTATGAGTATATAGCAGTGCTATTAAGTGAAGTAATTCTTTTCTATCAGTTATAACTAGCAGACAGCTGTGGAGACAAGCCTTTTTTTTGCACTCTCTGAATGCATACTTGACCTGGATGACATTTTTGTTGCAAATTATGCCGTGCTCAGCCATGATTCTGAAAGCCTGAAAGAAAAATTGTCAATGTTAGTAGTGGGGGTGAGCTATGTTTTGTGCTGACACCGCACTGACAGAAGTCAACTTTGGTGACATTTAGTACCAAGGAGACAGGTATGAGAGGCTGTCAGGAGCAGAGGGTGCTGAGCACAGAAAGATGCATCAGCATGTGGCTTTCAGTTCGCAGTCTGTGTGCAGTTGGGTGGCAGGAAGGAGGGAGGATGGATGGCCTCTGATAGCTTGAACTTCCTGCTGGAGTCCCCATCACAGAGGAGATCTTAAACAAATTGATAGCAAGAACACTGCTAATCAGTTCTCCTTTCTCTGCAGCTCATGAAAGTAGTCCTGCTGCATAACCTTTGGCAGCTCTTCTCCCCAGTCAGTTATAAACCGTGCATGCTCCTATCCACAACCCATCTCTCTCTCTCTATTCCTTTCTTTCCCCTCTTTCATGCTTGCAGTGAGCTCACTCAGCTGACAAGTGTCAGGTTATTCTGGGGCTACAATGTACACCTGGAAAAAATGGTTCCAACTCTCCTCTGCTAGCCCACATTAGGCTCTTTTGTCAGAGGTAACCATGACAATGAATAGGTATAGTCCTCTGGTGCTGCCTTCATGGACTTGGAAACATACCCACTTTATTGACCAGATCCGCCCCACCCCCAGCAACACATTTAATTGGATATTATTATTTTGTGTTTTATTTATTAATGTATTATATCTTTATTTTTTTCTGATGTCTGTCAATATATTGGCAGCAGATATGGTTCCTCCCACTGTCTGATGATAGCCCAGCATAAGGTTAGATATTTGCTTTAGTAACCATTTAGTATTCCTTTTTCCGTGTTGCCTTCTGCAGCTGGATAGCATCTGTTTCTTTGGTCTACCACAAATATCATAGCTAAGCCCACATCCTCTAATATTTTAAACAGATTCAGCAGGTGTTGTAGGAAGGACAGCATTTATCACAGTTGATGAGTCATGTGTTTTTTTTATAGAGAAAGAGCAATTTTGTTTGGGTTGGGGGATGAAATACAGTCCTGTTTTCAGAAGCTTTTGCTATAATGAACTATCCCTCTACTGTGATATTATCAATAAGTCTCAGACTTGTTTTTGCATTCCTACGTTGGATAAAATGCTTTGCAATTATTGGTCACTCCCCAAGTATAAGGAGTCACTGAGGGAGACCAAATGCCTGGTACTCCCTCTGAAGGACTATAGCAACTGTAAAGCAGATATAGAAGTTGTCACAGAAAATAGGTCTTAAAGAGAGAGGATTAACTAGGAAAGGCATAAAATGAAATCTGGAAGGCAATACATGTACAGTAGTGTGCATTATTAATTAAACTGGAAAGCCTCCATCAAAAAAGATCTGCAGAAGGTTAACAGGAAAAAAAAAATAGAAAAAAGAGTGGATGGATAATAAGAGGGAAAGGTGCATAGCAGAAAGTTAAATCCTAGCAAACCTTTAACACAGCAGGTATCTACTGTATTATGTCAAATATCCAGTCACTAGTTTATCATCCACTGAAATTCTATCTTTCTTCTTTGTAGGAGCTACAAGTGGAATACGAGATCCCACTGAAAATGAATAGATTTCATAAGTATAAAAACATGTTGTAATAAACAAAACAGAAAAAAAAACACTGAATGGGTTTAGAGAGTAAGTGTTGCCATTGATCTTTACCTGCAAAGCACTGCGGAAAATCAAGACATGCAGCAGCCCTCCCAGACGTCCCCATTAGACTGGGTTTTCATGTCTGCAGATCACTGTGGGAAAACAGGCTATGTGGCAGTATTAACGGCCAGTTCCTACCCACAGAGTTCTATTATCACACGATGTTTAGACTTCAGCAAATGTTTAGAGATCAAGGGCAAACACCTATTCCCTAATGTGAGCAGTTGTGCCTGATATTGTTATTAGTCAGTTTGATTAGTACAGCATCCTTTCTAAACACACTCAGAGTAGCTTTTATTACATGGATTTTTTTTCATTTTAATAAGTAATTCTTTTTAGTGGGAACCACTTGAGCTCAACCACAGCAGACTAAAGCTGTGACATCACTGCACTCATAATGTCATGATGTTAGCAGAGTTTGGAAAAGCCAGTACCAATAAGTAGAACCAGCATTTGTAAAGGATTTCTGAAGCTAGTGTTATAATAATTAGTATTAATATTATTATTTGTGTTATTATAATGTTGTATGAGTGTGTAGCAGTGCTATCATGTGAAGTCCTTTTTTTCTATCAGTTATAACTGGCAGACAGCTGAGGAGACAAGCCTCTTTTTGCGCTGTCTGAAAGCATACTTTATCTGGATGGCATTTTTGTTGTAAATTGTGCCGTGCTGAACCATGATCTTGAAAGCTTGAAAAAAAATTGTTAATGTCAGTAGTGAGGGTGAGCTATGTTTTGCTGACACCGCACTGACAGAAGTTAAGTTCAGTGACATTTAAGACCAAGGAGACAGGTATAAGAGGCTGTCAGGAGCAGAGAGTGCTGAACACATAAAGATGCATCAACATGTGGCTCTCAGTTCGTACTCTGTGTGCAGCTGGGTGGCAGGCTGGAGGAAGGATGGATGGTCTCTGATAGCTTAAAATTGTGCTGGAGACCTCATTACATGAGTTGATCTTGGATAAATTCATAGCAAGAACACTGCTAATCTGATCTCCTTTCTCTGCAGCTTATGAAAGTAGTCCTGTTGCATAATCTTTGACAGCTCTTCTCCCTAGTCAGTTATAAGTCCCCCATGTGCCTATCCACAACCATTCTCTCTCTTTCTCTCTATTCCTTTCCCTCCCCTCTTTCATGCTTACAGGAGCTCACCCAACTGGCAAGTGTCAGGTTATTCTGGGGCTACAATGTACACCTGGGAAAAATGGTTCCAACTCTCCTCTGCTAGCCCACATTAGGCTGTTTTGTCAGAGGTAACCACGACAATGAATAGGTATATCCTCTGGTGCTGCCTTCATGGACCGAGAAATATACCCACATCATTGACTAGAACCCCCCTCCAACAACCCAATTAGTTGGATATTATTAATTTTTATTTTATTTATTAATTTATTTATGTGGGTTTTTTCTGATGCCTGTAAATATCTTGGCAGTAGATGCAGTGTCCTGCAGTCTGATGATAGATAGCCCAGCACAAGGTTAGATATTTGCTTTAATAACCATTTTGTATTCCTTTTTATGTTTGCTTGCATGCATGTGCAAGAAACATAGTGCCATCATCTGAGTTTCTGGAGGTGTGGCACCCTGTCTTCCAATTCCTTCACTGTGTTTGCAGGCAGGGCCACAGTTTGCCAATGAATGCTGCAGCTGTCTATGACAGCAGCTGAAAATGCAGTGCTGTACAGTTGAAAGGGAGAGAGCCGCTTCAGTGAGCACGATCAGATAACTGAAGTGCTCTCTCCCCTCCCCCCACAATAATCTTCAACTCAGATAGTTACCCTATACATTTTCACACAGAATGCCGACATGCGAAACTTTAACTGAATGAACTTTACATCCACTGGCATTATGCACTTAACAGCGAACAGTTATAAGCAGACTCTTATACAAATAGAAAAGAAAACGAACCAGGAAAGCAGTCTGTGTCTGAGCTCCTTTGAAAGTTTTACTTTTGATGAGTTGAGCTAATACCTTGATGTTACATTATAGCAGGGCTGAGCTGCCAGCCAAACAAGTGAGCCCAGCCCCCTAATGCAATCTGAAGAGACAGAAATGAAAAATGCACTGATGCACAAGGTTATGAGCTAGGGTGCCTCCAAAGGAACACCGATGAGTGAAACCTATCTCCTCTAAGTTGAATTTCTTTAAAGCTCACTTTAAGAGGCTGAAATGTTGAAATAAGTCTAAGGGCATTTAAGAAGCCTTTATTAAAGGCAGCACCGTTCACTACTCGATGATATGAACATTTTTAAAAGACTAGTAGAAAAGAACGGCAAGGGGGGAAAAGAGATTTTGCTTTTCATTTTGTCATTATTTTTTTTCTAGACAGTTTTACTGGGTTTCCCCTTGTGCTTTTATATCTCGGCAACAACGCGCAGATCCGTGCCAGTTTGTACACTAAAATCACATAGATCGGCAACTACTTGATTATTTAAGCTGCGTGTCTACTATTTGTAATGCAAATTGCTACAAGCAACCCGAAGAAAGTCTGCAGCAGCAGCGTTTGTTCACAGGTAGCACAACAAAGTGACCCCAGCGTCTACCTTGAAACAACTTGCTATCCTTCCACTGTATCTTCTTTCCAAAGCTCATGTTCACCATCAATGCTGTGACATGCAGGTTAAGCCAGCATTCCCCTCTCCTTGTCAGAAGTGTCCCCCGTGATTTAATACCACTTCCAGCAGAGTAGTTAAAGCTAGGAGGTGACTGTTACCGAACGTGACGGACTCCAAGTGGGCTCTGACTCAGACATCAACCAAGCTTTTGGGAAAATTGCTATCCAGTATTACTTTTTACCAAACGCAGTATGCTAATTGATTCTAATTGTTATTACTTGGGAGGCTGTATACCCTGAGAGCAGTGGACTCTGAAGCTGGAGACCCAGCAGACTTGGGTGGGTTTCAGTCTTACAGCTGCCACTGGTATTCTGCAGTGTATCCCTGACTAATTCACTCACCCTCACTGTGCTCCTGTGCCACTCCTAGAAATGGACTTTAACACAGTGTACCTTTCCTGGCTAAAAATGCTTAATAAACTGATGTGAATCGGAACATCTTTGTAAGTGGTCTCAACTCCTTACTTTTCCCTAAACAACATGTTGTGTGTACAGTGCCAGTAGCTCTAAACTTGTAGTTCATTTGGAATACTAAGAAGCCTTTATTAAAGGCAGCGCCGTTCACAACTCGATGATATGAACATTTTTTAAAAGACTAGTAGCGAAGAACAGCAAGGGGGAGAAAAGAGAATTTGCTTTTCATTTTATCATAATGTTTTTCTAGACAGTTTTACTGGGTTTCCCCTTGTGCTTTTATATCTTGGCAACAACGCGCAGGTTCGTGCCGGTCTGTACCCTAAAATCACATAGATCAGCAACTACTTGATTATTTAAGCCATGCGTCTACTATCCTGAGCTCAGAAACTATTGTGTGGCTTTTGTTGGGAATAAAACAGACTTCACTGAGGAGGTGGGGGACAGTTCTCTCATGTACTGTAATGCAAATTGTTACAAGCGACCCAGGAGAAAGTCCGCAGCAGCAGAGTTTGTTCACAGGTAGCGCAACAAAGTGACCCCAGCGTCTACCTTGAAACAGCTTGCTATCCTACCACTGTACCTTCTTTCCAAAGCTCATGTTCATCTGCATCTCAGAGAGCAGAAGGCACTGACATTTTTTGAAGGGAATGTAGGTAATACATTTTATACAGGGGTTTAATCAAGTCCAGCAAATAGTGGTAGTAGTCAGCTGCATGAAATAAGTGGAAAAGGCATTTAAGAAGTTTCTTTAAAGGCAGCGCCTTCACAACTCAATGATATGAACATTTTAAAAGACTAGTAGAAAAGAACGCAATGGGAGAAAGGAGAATTTGCTTTTCGTTTTATCATTATTTTTTCTAGACAGTTTTACTGGGTTTCGGCTTGTGCTTTTATATCTTGGCAACAACACGCAGGTTTGCCAGTCTGTACACTAAAATCACAGATCGGCCAACTACTTGATTATTTAAGCTGTGTGTCTACTATCCTGAGCTCAGAAACTATCATGTGGCTTTTGTTGGGAATAAAACAGACTTCACTGAAGAGGTGGGGACTGTTCTCTCATGTACTGTAATGCAAATTGCTACAAGTGACCCAGAAGAAGTCCGCAGCAGCAGCATTTGTTCCCACCCAGCACAACAAAGTGACCCCAGCATCTACCCTGAAACAACTTGCTATCCTGCCACTGTACCTTCTTTTCCAAAGCTCATGTTCACCATCAATGCTGTGACATGCAGGTTAAGCCAACATTCCCTCTCCTTGTCAAAAGTGTTCTCCTCTCTCTTTCTCTCTCCCTCCCTTTCCCTCCCCCCTCTCCTCGTGATTTAATACTACTTAGCAGAGTGGTTAAGCTAGGAGGTGACTGTTACTGAACGTATTGGACCCCAAGTGAGCTCTGACTCAGACATCAACCAAGCTTTTGGGAAAATTGCTATCCAGTATTACTTTTTACCAAACACAGTATGCTAATTGATTCTAATTGTTACTTGGGAGGCTCTGATACCTGAGAGCAGCGGACTCTGAAGCTGGAGGCCCAACAGACTTGGGTGGGTTCAGTCTTACAGCTGCCACTGGTATTCTGCAGTGTGTCCCTGACTAATTCACTTACCCTCACTGTGCTCCTGTGCCACTTCTAGAAACGGACTTTAACGTAATGTACCTTTCCTGGCCAAAAATGCTAAATAAACTGATGTGAATCGGAGCATCTTTGTAAGTGGTCTCAGCTCCTTACTTTTCCCTGAACAATATGTTGTGTGTACAGTGCCAGTAGCTCTAAACATGTAGTTCATTTGGAATACTCCTTTTGTAAAGTATCTGAATCATGCATTTTTTTATAACTCTGGCTGGCACTTACATATGCTGTATCCACTGCCGATCATGACTTGCTGTTTTATTCTGTGGTTTTTTTTTTTTTTTTTACATGACCTACCCCCTCCATGAATCCATACTGTCTTGGGTCCTTCAACCTACTGGATTCAAGATATTCCACAGTTCATTCCTTCAGCAGTGATTCTATTAAGTTTTCCACCACCAATGTCAGGTTGACTGGCCAACAAGTGCCAGCCTCTTCCTTGCTACCACTTTTGTATAGTGGGACTACATCCGCCCTTCTCCAGTCCTCCAGAACCATGCCTGTTTCCAATCAGCTGTTAAAAAAGACTGTCAGAACTGCAGTTAGTATTTCCCATAATTCCCTCAATACCCTAGGATGCACCCTGTCTGGCCCCATTGCTTTGCTCACTTTCACATTAGCGAGCCCATTCAGGACTCTTTCTTTTGAAAATGGACTAGTGTCCACCTCCCTTCAATGCTGCTGTTATTTTTTTGTGGATCCTCCCCTTCTCCTTCCACTGTGAACATGGAACAAAAATTGTTGTTCAGATGTGTGCCTTTTCTTGGTCCTACTCTGCCCAGTCCCTTTTTAACTCTGTAATCCCACCCCTGGTATTTCTCTTTGTGTTTACATGACTAAAAACGTCTTTTCCCCTTTCATTACTGCCTGGGGCTATTCTGTCTTCTGTTTGCACCCTTGAACTCTTTACTGCCCTCCCTGCTTTCCCATGTTTCCCATGGTGCACTTCTGTATCCTCTTCCCTCTGCATCTCCTTATACCTTCTGAATACTACCCTCTTAGTGTTTACCACTGAGTCATGCCATTGTAGAGGTTGGCAAGCCAGAACAGGCTCGAGCATGGCTCAAGCCTACTGCCCAGCTTGGCTCAGTCTCTATAAGCAACTGAAGGCAAAGGGCAAGCCAAGCAAGTTATTAAAAAAGCAAGCATTTTTTCATTCATAGTGGTTAGCACAGTGACTAAAATGTACAGCTTCCTAGTGTCTTGTTCTCACTGCAGTTTTACCCCCACCTGCTCGTTATTGTATGGTTTTGTTGCTATTAATTTGTACTGTTTTGCATATTGCAACCTGTTTGCTCTAACTTATTGAACTTATTGTTGTGCTCTGCTCTCTTCCCCCCCCCCAACGCATCTGGAAATGAACTATTTAGCTTGGTATGTTTTTCCTGGTAAATCATTTGAAATAAACTCTGTTGTGCAGGTCATTAGCACACTTCAGTAATGTAGAGGGCAACCTGCAAAAGGCATGGCTTGGCATATGCTTTGACTTGTAGAGTCAAAACATTCCTGGCTTGCACACCTCTATTGTATAGCAGGCTAGTTGGCTCTATATAGTGTCAGAGCTGGCCAACTCTACCGTAATTGATGTTATCATAAAAGGAGAGATAAGGGCTAGAACAAGGCCTGATTTAAGATATTAATTTTATCTTCATAAGAGGGTATTGGTCTGTTCATATCTCATGAGTGACGAAGCCATGAATGAGATAACAATAGACCAATATCCTTGAATGAAGATGAAAATGATTTATTTTTATTGTTTATTTGTAATTTGTTAACCGGAAAGGACCCAAGATCGTTAAAAGCCCATTTTCAAGTGGGGCCTGGAGATGTAAACAAGAGCAAAAATACAGAATAACTATGCAGTACATCTGTGTACACAGTAATCCGGTAACATTACATTTGCACATAAACAAGTCCATACAATATATTTTTTAGCACTGTTTTAAATGTATACTGCAAATCAGTAGAGTGTAATGCAGCAGGTAAAGTATTACAGAATGTAATGGCTTTATAAATAAAAGAACATTGTCACCGGGAGAACTGGAAAAGTGGGGGTCTTATAAAATGAGTATCTTTAGATCTAATACTCAGGGAGCTAGCAGTGGGGCTAGCATCATCCACAAACATACAAAAAAAGCCCCGAATCCAGCCTTTTAGGAAATAGCTAACACTGATGAGGGTAAAATAAACAATGCATGACTCAAAAGAAGGCCAACCAAGGTGTTTGTAAAGAGTGCAAAGATGAGAAAACCCGGGGCTGGACCCTGGAGGCAGCAAATCTGCATATGTAATTGTATAGAATGTTATCTCTGCAAGTCAGTGACATTAGCAGTGGCACAGACTGGAAGCCCACAGACCACTAATGACAGTAGTAGGGACTGAGCCAAGACTATCTTAGAGTGAGTGCACAAACAATATTTTACATAAACGCTGATAGAGGTGAGTCTGTACTGACTTTTACCAGTATGGAGAAATGTTCTTTAAATGAGAGAGTCTGTCTGGTCTACAGCAAAATCGAGATATTTGAAACTGCCACTCTCTCACCAAAGGTGCCACAAAAATCTTGAATTAAGACAGAGGGAGTAAAGCCTTTAATTTTGTTTTGTTCCAAAGTGCAGCAGCATATACTTGGTTTTAACAAAAACAAAAAAACACCACTCACCCAGAGCTAGGAGAATTACTATCCTTCCAGTGAAGGTGGTAATAAATACCAGAGTCCTTGCTTACTGCAAAAATAAGGATATATTCCTGATGTAAGGCACATACATGGCAAGACATTAGATACCATTCTGTACAAAGCAATATCACTCACGTATGTGATAATGCAGGATTCAGACCTATGCAAAATATCAGTTAGATCATTCATGAAAACACTAAACAAACTAGGAGCCAGGGAGCATGGGGGGATTGGAAATACATTCTTCACCTCCACAACTCTTTTGCTGCACTGGCAGGATGGAACTACCCATGGTAGTGGCATGTGAGGATGTGAGGGACCTCCAAAGGGGAGACCCCAAGATGGGAGACAGAGGACCCCAGCAGAAGAGGAAGCAATATCTGGTGGGGGCCTGAGTTGTTAGGTGGTATCTTTGAGAACAGGATGGGGATGGAATGCAGATGGGGAGGTAAGGTGCCTATCTTCTGCCTCAGCACAAAGGGATGGGGAGCCAATTCCTAGGAGCAAGAGGAGGACCTGGATGTTATTGTCCATTTAGGGAGTAATGACCTGACAAGGGACACAGCAGGAGCAGTGCAGATTAGGTTTGGGGAGTGGCCTGAAGCAGATTTCTTGCATGATGGCCTTCACTGAGGTGCTACCTGTGTTATGGTTAGGGAGAAGCAGGGGAACATCACACCTGATTGAAGGCCTGCTGTGAGGAAGAAGAGTTTGGCTACATTGGGGACTGGGATCCAACCTGAGCAGATAAAGGCATGTACAAGGGAGATGGCCTCTATCCATACTGGGGGAATGGCAGTCCTGGGTGGAAGATTTAAATACTACTTCAATAGGCATTTAAATTAGCCAAGGGGGGACAGAAATAAAGAGGAAGGCAGTGAATGCCTCTCCAGAAAATGGAACATCGGAGAGAAGTTGAAGGAAATACATTTCCCTGGGGTAGAGGGGCCTAGGGCAAGGTGGGTGTATGGTCTGGAGGTGGTTCTGAGGCTGTGAAAAAATTAAAAAATGGTGGACATAGACAGATTAAAAGAGAGACAGCACCAGGACGGGACGAGTGAAGGATGAACTCTGGTGGGAGGCAGTATAGGCAGGGAGAGCCAAAGGGAGTGGAGAGTCATGTGTGCCAATGTAAGGAGCCTAGGAAATAAAAATTCCTAACCTGACCTTGCCAGCCTCCCTCCCTGCTGCTCTTGTGCAGAAGGACAGTTTTGACTCTTGAGTCATTCTGTCAAACAAGGGTCCACTCTATGGAGAGCCTAATTTTTGGTTAGTTTTTGACTCAATATGTTAATATGCTCAACAAAAGACAATTTGCTGTCTCTCAAAGCACCCAAGTATTTATAACTATTCGCTTTTTTCACTTTTTGTTCATTTTCAAACACAAGGTCTAAAACCAGATTCTATTTTTGTTTGTTCCTTGATTAAAGCTGTGTTTTGTTTTTGTTGTAGTTTTATTTATTATTTAACAGAAGGCCCAAATAACAAAACCATCTTTCCATCATATTAAGGTTCAACCGTAGTCTGTGGTTTAGTCCGTTTGACAGCATGTGGAGGTATGCAGAGGGTACCAATACTGTATCATCCCATACAGTCAAACCTCACTGTTCACAAGCAGATCTGGAAGATTATTCATGTAAATATTAAAAGGAGGGCCCAAATGGAGCCATAGACATAGACACTGTCATAGACAGTTCATGCCCCCACTAACACCTATGTAGCATGCTGAGAGCCCACCCCAGCGTGCTCATGTGCCCCCACGCACAGTATGGCGAAGGGGTGCCCAATCCCCCATTGACTCCACTGCCCCCCCAAACAGACTTCCATCCTGAAGCCACGCTGGGAGCCCACCCCAGCGTGGCAAAAATTCTGTATGGCGATGGGGGTACCCAATCCCCCGTCGGCAGCACTGTACCCACCCCTAAAAAAAGCCAACTTCCAATTGCCACACTGGGAGCTCACCCCAGCGTGGTAACCATCCGAATGGTGAATGGGGGTGCCCAATCCCTCATTGGCTCCATTGCCCCCCCAAAAAAATTCTAGCTGCCACACTGGGACCCCACCCCAGCATGGCAAAAGCCCCACGCCATCTTCTAAAAAAAACACTCTGGAACAAAAAAAGGTCCTCCTGACTCTACCCCTCCCCAACATGCGCCCACCCTCTGCGCACCCACCTCCCCCACCCCTACCCCATACTTTACCTCAGGAGCCCACCAATGATCTTCAGTGGACCGGAACATGCCTGCACTCTTCAAAGCCGACCGTGAACTGAAGAAATGCCGGTAAGCTGTATAATGGGATAAATGTTTTTTTTTCAACTTTGGTGCATATCTCGGCCATTTTGGTGAATTATTTCACCAAATTTTCAACATGGGTTCTTGAGGCCCCACCTCATGATCTCAGTCACTGTCATTTTGTTATTCAGTCATGAAAGGTGATTTCACAATCACTGCATGGAACCACCTTTTGGGATGAGTAATGAAATGACAGTGTCACAGTTCATGAGGTAGACCCCCAGAACCCTATGTCGAAAATTTGGTACATAGATACATACATACATAGATACATAGACAGTGTCGGCAGATAAGGGCCTATGGCCCACCTAGTCTGCCCATTTGAGCTTGTAAGTTCAGTTTGTTTTCCTAGAAGTCTATTTCCCCTTACCCCTGACCTCTAGAATTCCTTTATGTCTATCCCATGCATTCTTAAATCCCGTGATTGTTTCAGCCCCCACCACTTCCTCTGGCAGGTGTTCCACTTGTCCACCACCCGTTCTGTAGAAATTCTTTCTCCATGTTTCCTCTGAATCGTCCTCCTCCAACTTCATCCCATGCCTCTAGTCCTGAAACATCTTTTTCGCTTAAAATAGTGTTTTCCTGCACCCTGTTCCTCCTTGTAAGATACTTGTATGTCTTATCATATCCCTCTCTCCTCCTCCTCCAGGGAGTACATGTTCAGTTCCTTCAACCTGTCTTCATAGGACTTGTGATGCAAACCATGCACCATCTTTGTTGCCCTCCTCTGAACCTTCTCTACCCTGTCTATATCCTTACGTAGGTATGGTCTCCAGAACTGTACACTGTACTCCAGGTGGGGCCTCACTAGTGTCTTGTATATGAATTATGACCTCCCTTTTCCTCTGGTGATACCCCTGCCTATACATCCCAGCATCCTATTTGCTTTACCTGATGCCTTGTCACACTGTTTCCCTACCTTGAGGTCATCAGAGATGACAACTCCAAGATCCCTTTCCTGCTTGGTGCATGCTATATCCTCACCCCCAACTGATATATTGTGCCAGGGTTTTGTGCCCCATATGCATTATCTTGCACTTCTTTGCATTGAATTTCAACTGCCAAACCCTTGACCATTCTTCAAGTTCTGCAGGTCCCTTCTCATTCTGTCTACACCCTCTGGTGTCTACTCTGTTACAGAGCTTTGTGTCATCAGCGTAACAGTGAAATTCTGCACTCTAGATCCTGCAGCAATGTCACTGATGAAGATGTTGAATAGGACCGCTCCTAGCACTGATCCCTGTGGTACCCCCACTGGTCACCCTTCCTCTGTGGAGTGACAGCCATTTACCACCACCTCTCTGTGTCCTGCCACCCAGCCAGTTACCTACCCACCACACTACTGTCCTGCCCACACCCATATTCCCAGTTTGTGTAATAGTCTTCTATGGTACAGTGTCAAAGGCTTGCAAGTCCAGATAGGCCATGTCCACTGCCCTCCTGATCCACCTCCCAGTCACCCAGTCAAAAATTCAATGAGGTTGGTCTGACATGACCCCCGTGAAACCATGCTGCCTTGGGTCCTGTAGTCCATTGACAACCAGATGCTCCACCAATCTCCTCCTTCAGTAGTGCTTCCATGATCTTTCCCACTACCCAGGTGAGGCTGACTGGTCTGTAGATCCTGCTTCCTCTTGTTCCCACT
Organism: Neoceratodus forsteri; assembly: GCA_016271365.2. Lineage (NCBI taxonomy): Eukaryota > Metazoa > Chordata > Ceratodontiformes > Ceratodontidae > Neoceratodus > Neoceratodus forsteri. Next base: position 1,046,862,154 of record CM028133.1, on the reverse strand, counting down.
TTGTATAAGGGACTACATTGCTGTCCTCCAGTCTTGGGTACCTTCCTCTGTTTCCAGTGATTGGCTGAACAGATAGCCAGAGGTTCAGCCACCACCTCTCTTAGTTCTTTAAGGACCCTTGGGTGCACCCCATCTGGCCCCACTGCTTTATCAGCTCTTCTTACTTCCAGTTCCTTTGGGATTCTCTGTCTGTAAGGACTTGTGTCCACTTCTGCACCATTCTCCTCCTTGTGCTCGCTGCGACCCATTGCCCACCCCTCTTCCTTAGTAAAAGACTGAGCAGAAATACCTGTTCAATATGTCAGCTTTACTGTTGTCATCCTCCACGTGCTCCCATCCTCCCCCTTCAGTCTCACTATCCTCCTTTGTCTTTCTTTTTTTCACTTATGTACCTGTAAAAGGTTTTGACCCCTTTACCCACTGATTTTGGCAATGTGTTCTTCTGTCTGAGCTTTGCTTCCTTACTGACTTCCCTGCCTCCCTTTGTTTCTCCTGTACTTCTCCTATCCCCTTCTGCCGTGTGTCTTTTGTATTGCCTGAATGCAATCTTTTGCTCACTTCTTTGCTACCTCTTTGGAAAACATAATGGTCTCCTCTTCCTTTTCCTCTAGCTAACCTGCTTAATGCATAATTCTGTTGTTCTTATAATCCCTTTAAACTGCCCACTGTTCCTCAACCCCTGATTCCTGTCCCATCTTCATATTCTACTTGCAGAAAAATTCTTCAAATGACTGTTTTATTTAGCGCATTATGCAGTTCCTATGCATGCTCGTAACTTCGTGAATTTGTAATATTTACCCAGATTAACATTGCCATTTTACCAGACCTCCTTATGAGCAGTACAGCCGTCATTTTTCATATCTTGCCCAAAATTTGTTTTTGCGCATGTAGCGCCCAATGGTGAGGTCGGTGTGCAAAATCAATGTTCAGGACAGAGTAAGAAAATCACAGTGACACTGTTCATGAGCCGAAGTCTTAAATGGCTATGTTGGAAAATTTGCAGACAAAGTCCATAAATGACTGTGTTACAAACGTGCATTGAGCAGTTTCCACATCCTCGTAAGTTCATGAATTGCAATATTTTCAGTCCAGATTTTCTACACCGCATTTTTCCACACCTCCTATGAACAGTACAGCTATCATTTTTCATACCCTAGCCAAAATGTGTTTTTGCTACTATGGCACAGAAATGCGTGGTCGCTGTGGGAAATCAGTGTTTGGAACAGATTAAGAAAAACGCAGATGACACTGTGTTTTGATTGGAGGTCCCAAATGCATGTGATGACAATCTTTGTAAATAATCCCCAAACTAATTACATTACGAATGACAAATGCGTAGTTTCACGCACACGTTTGTGACTTCACCAGTTTTTATATTTTCACTCCAGATTTTCAACATACACATTTTTATACCTCATGAACAGTAAAGCTGTCATTTTCATAACCTGTTCGAAATGTCTGTTTGCATCTGTGGTACCAAATGGTGTAGTCACTGTGCAAAATCAGCTTTCGGCTAACAAATTGATATTGCCACTGTTCATGAGGTGGGGGTCACAAAAAACCCCTGTTGAAAATTTGGAGTGAAAATACCAATGAACACCTAGAGCGTTAGGGTTTTCGGCCATAACACCCCACCCTGTAGAGACTACAGGCATTAAGGGTGTGACTTGGGATTGTCACCTGTAATGCTCATTCCATTCCACACCCACCCACACCCTGCAGCCAGTGCACAGGTGTGCCTTGGACTCTTCAGCCCCAAAGTTCATACCGCTCTCCTAGCACTGCACCATCTCATCATTATACCTTATGGAATGGGGTGAGCATAAGGCCCAAAGACCCTAAGGCACACCATGACACTTGTCAGTGTCTGCACGGTAGGTGTTGAAATGGCATTGCTGTTATGCCTGATGACCCAAAGGCACACCCCAATGCCTGTCAGTCTCTGCAGGGTGGTGGTGGGGTTGGCTTCAGTTAAATACTTCACTGCCATTCCTATAATGCATCTCTCTAACTCCTACACTACTAATGCCAATGCCAGCAAGCAAACATTCGGCATTGACAAATGCTTGTTCTGTGTTGCCTTCTGCAGCTGGAAAGCATCTCTGCTTCTTTGGTCTACCACAAACATCATAGTTAAGCCCACATCCTCTGTTATTTTAAACAGATTCAACAGTGTTGAAGGAAGGACAGCATTTATCACAGGTGATGAGTCATGTTTTTTTTATAGAGTAAGAACAATTTTTTTTTGTGGGGGAGTAAAATACAGTGCCATTTTCAGAAGCTCTTGCTATAACGAACTATCCCTGTACTGTGATATTTTCAATAAGTCTCAGACTTGTTTTTGCATTCCTTGGTTGGACAAAAAGCTTTGCAATCTTTGATCACTTCCCGTTTACAAGGAGACACCGTGGGAGACCCAAATGTCTGGTACCCCCTCTGAAGGACTACAGCAACTGTAAAGCAGATATAGGAGTTGTTATAGAAAAAAGGTCTTAAAGAGAGGATTAACTAGCAAAGGCATAAAATGAAATCTGGAAGGCAGTACAGGTACAGTAGTGTGCATTATTAAACTGGAAAACCTACATTAAAAAGAACTGCAGAAGGTTAACAGAAAAAAACAGAAAATGAGTGGATGGATACTAAGAGGAAAGGTGCTAGCAGAAAGTTAAACTTAGTAAACCTTTAGTACAGTAGCTATCTACTGTATTATGTCAAATATCCAGTCACTGGTTTATCATCCACTGAAATTCTATCTTCTTCTCTACAGGAGCTACAAGTGAAATATCTAGATCCCACTGAAAATGAATAAGGTTTAAAAAGTATAAACATGATGCAATAAACTAAACAGAAAAACACTGAACGGATTTAGAGAGTAAGTGTTGCCTTTGACCTTTACCTGAAAAGCCCTGAGAAAATCGAGATGCTGCAGCACTCCGACATTCCCATTCCATAGGTTTCCTTCATGTCTTTGGAGCTCTGTGGGGAAAATGGGTTGTGAAGCAGCCCACTGGAGGCTTCACGGGGGCGGGACCTTGTCTGTGGGCACATCCCCAGTGTTCACCTGGAGGGCAAGCAGGACCGCCCAGTAGGGGTGGAAAGGGACAGGGTGGGGGCTGTTCCTGAGGAGAGGGTGGACCAGTGGCCAGCAAGTGAGGTGCTAGGCCTTCTTAAGGCCAGGCCATGAGGGCCCCTTTGCTCCTCACTCTCTGGCCAGCAAGAAGGTCTGCAGGACACGCGATCCCGGACAGCTCTCACAGGGAAGGTAAGGCCTCATAGGGAGAGGCTATAAAGAGACTGTGGAATGCTGGCAAGTGGAAATGGCAGTGAGGGGTACAGAGTGGAAGGAAGAACTGGTCATCAGAGGTGGCCTCCATTAATGGAGTCCGCCCGTACTCCAGTGTCGGCCCAGAGACTGGTGATGTCCCATTGTGCCCTGTGATCAACCTCATCGCAGGTGCACTCTCACCCACTTGCTGGGGAGGATTTGGGCAACAGGACTTGGCAGCCTCGAGCAGAGCAGCATGGTTCGATTCCCTCTCCAGGTGGGCCTTTACCTTCCTGCATGGGTAGCTATGTTGATGGGCCCTTGGGCAGGGGCAGGTGCTGAGCACTCTATGTGGTGGTGTCCACTGTGAGGCTGGCCCAATATGGACCATGATCATGGGGCGGCCTGGTGCACCAGCGACCCGTTGGTCTGGCATCCGGGCCCGTGGCCCCACTTTTGTTTTGGAGCCTGCAGGGGAGGAGGTGGGGCCAAGACTGCATCAGCAAGCTGGATCGCAACCTCATTGGCGGCCTACCTTAGGCTTTGCAGTGGTGGTTGCTCTGGCATCCCTAGCTCTTCATATGCCAACTGGGAGGAGGCTCTGTGTTTATGCCAGCAGTAGGCTGGTGAGCGAGACCACGCCTAAACCACGTGGTGCACAGTTCCAGCAGGCCTTAAAGGGCAGATTGCTACTCACTGTGAAAGGCTGAGGGATAACAGAAGGACACACACACACTGGAATAGTCAGTCTTACAGAACTTCTGCTGGAGGTTTTAATGCAAATGAAAATTAATGCAAACTGATATGACTTAAAGAAATAAAATAGAGAATTCCAGAAATAAAATAACAGGCTTGTCTTCAGCACAACACAACAAGAAAATCACATCTCATAGGGTAGTATAGTTAAACTCCTCAGGTGTTCACTACTCAACACCTTATTTCCTTCTGACCAGTATTTTCCTTGATCAACATGCATAGGGCTGACAAAAGATTGGTCCACCTGTCCTTTAATCAAACATTACTTCGGTTTACTTTACAGTAATGTTTCTGAAATTAATCTTAACAGTTTCATATTTATGTAATTTACTAAACAGTAAGGATGTTTTATATACTGCACAAAATCAACATTTTTTGCTGGTTCCAGAATTAATAGTTTCAAAGCACCAACAAGCACCTCCTTACATAAAAGAAGAATGACAGAGGCCGGCCTGCTCTAAAGAGTAGGAATGCTGGGGTGGTGTTTTTCCATTTACCTTGGTTACATGGAAAGGAACTTAAAAGAAGAAAATCATAAAAGTGTGCCACTGACAGCACCAAGCTGGTAAAACTTCCCTCTTTCACGTGCTTTGTTTTGTTTAATGCCTGCAACTTGATTCCGAACTGCAGAACATACTGGCAGTTCTGGTGTGACTATGCGCACCTTTGAGAAGTTTGCCAGACATTGAAACAAAACGCAAGTGATCGTGATACCGCTATGCTACCGGAATGCAGGTTTTACAGGTATTGCAATATCTCGATACATGTCATAGCAGTAAAACCTGAACTGTAGCATTTTATTAAGTCTTCATTCATGGGATATGTACATTTTGCACAGAAAGACATCCTCTCGCTCCGAGGCTTTTAACCTGCGTGCACTGTGTAGAGCGAGTGTATGGGATGCATTTCTAGCAAAGTTTGGGAAAGGCAGCACCAATAAGCATAACTGGCATTTTTGTGGGATTTCTGAAGCTGGTATTATAAATATTATTATTTTGTATGAGTGTGTGGCAGTAGTATCATGTGAAGTCATTTTTTTTTCTATCAGTTATAGCTGTCAGACAGTTGTGGAGACAAGACTCTTTTTGCACTGTTTGAAAGTTAATTTATCTGGATGGCATTTTGTTGCATATTATACCATGCTAAGCCATGCTTCTGAAAGCCTAAAAAAAAAACCTTCAATGGCAGTAACGAGGGTGAGCTAGGATTTGCTGGCACCACACTGAGAGATGTTAAGTTCTGTGACATTTAATACCAAGGAGGCAGGTATGAGAGGCTGTCAGGAGCAGAGAGTGCTTAGCCCAGAAAGATGCAGCAACATGTGGCTCTCTTTGCAGTCTGTCTGCAGCTGGGTGCTGGTTGAGGGAGGATGGTCGTTCCTGATAGCCTGATCTTTCTGCTGGATCCTGCCTTTCCTCTGGAGCCCTTGACAAATTCATAGCAAGAACACTGCTAATAAGATCTCATTACTCTGCAGCTGTTAAGCCAGTCCTGCAAAACCTGTGGCAGCTCTCCTTCCCAGTCAGTTATAAGCCCCACATGTTCCTTCCACCCATTCATCTCCTCTCCCTTCCTCCCTTTTCATGGTTGCAGTGACAAGTTTCAGCTATTCTGGAGCTACAATGTATACATGGGAAAAATTGGTCAATCTCCACCTTACAGGCCGACTAGGCTGTATTGCCAGAGGTAACCATGATAATGAATGAGATAGGCCCTGGTGCTGCCTTCATGGAACTGAACATACCTACATTCCTGACCAGATCCCCAACAACACACAATTAGTTGGATATTATTATTTTATTTATCAATCTATTTTTGTATTTGTTGATGCTTTCTTGATGGCTGTAGATATCTGGGCAGCAGAAGCATTTTCTCCTGCTTTCTGATGAAGAACAGCCTAGCACAAGGTTTGTTATCTAGTTTAATAACCAATTGTACTCATTTCTCTGTGCTGCCTTCTGTAGAAGGAAAGCATTTCTGTTTGTTTGGGTCCCAACCAACAGGAGAGGAGAGCTCACATCCTCTGATATTTTAAAAAGATTTAACAGCTTTGTGGTAAGGAAGGCAGTTATCACAGACAATGAGGCAAGCAGTTTTTATATAGTAATCCCTCTTGGGGGCAAATACAATCCACTCCCATCTTCAGAAGATATTGCTATAAGAAACCATCTCTGTACCATGATATTTTTTTAAGTCTCAGACTTGTGTTTGCAATTCAAGGAAAAAATTTAAACCTTTGTAATCATTGATCAATCCCAAAATATAATGAGTCATGGAGGAGACCAAATGTCTAGTACTGTCTGAAGGACTACAGCAACCCTAATGCAGATGAAGCTGTACAGAAAACAAACTCTAGCCAGGGCTGATAGGGCTGTGAAAAGCTACCAAGTGATGAAAGCTACACATGTGTGTAGATGTTATTCAATGCCCAGGTGTAACTTGACCATATTTTTGAGGTGTCGCACCAAATTTTCAACATGGCCTTTTCTGGAACCCTACTTATGAACAGAGCCAGTGTCATGTGTTCAATTTTCCTGAAAGGTGATTGCGCAGAAGAAATGCGCTATTCTATGCCATAGTTGCGACTACACATTTTTGGCAGGTTGTCGAAAATGGCAGCTGTACTGTTTTGAAGGAGGTGTGGAAAAATGGCAGTGTTAAAAATGTGGAGTGAAAATATTAAAAATTGGTGACATTAGGAGCGTGTGTTTAAACTATGCAACGCATGCTCATAATGCAGTCATTTTTGGAATTTTTTCACCAAATTTGCAACATGGGCATTTAATCGCACCCATGAATGAGATGGCACTGTCATTTGAGAATCATCCTGAAAGGCATTCCATGCAGTAACTGCAAAAATCACCTTTCAGGACTGGAGAAACAAAATGACAGTGACAGTTTTCATGAGGGGTCCCAAGAACCTATATTCAATATTTGAGGCAAAAATCAAAAATGGCTGAGATATCAGCTTAGTTGAAAACCCCATTGAATGGCTGTATAGCATGCTTACCTTTAATTCTTCAGTTCATGGTTGGCCTTTGAAGAGTGCAGACGTGTCCCAGTACAGAGAGGATAACAGCACCGACATCCAGAGTAATTACGGTAGGGGTTGGAGGTGCGTGACAGTGGAAGGTGGGAGGGGACCACAGCGATGATGAGAGACCATTTTAGTTTCATAGGGAAACAAAGGCAACAACGAGGATGATTTTCTAATTTTACAGCAAAGGACAAAAAGAACATTTCAGCACACTGGTGGGCCCCTGTGCTATAGAAGGAACGTGACATGGGATTGGGCACCTGAAGTCAGGCATGATGTGGGCAGGGTACACACAGAAAACAAACTCGACGCGGGACCATTTTCAATTTTACAGAAACAAACAAATTCTGCACACTGGGTGGCCTACAGTGTGTGACCTGAGATGGACATGACTTCGGAGGGGATACAAAACACTGCATGGCAGTACACATACAATAACATGGCAGCACTGCAATACTGTGCATGTGCAAGAGTCCCTGCATGAGCAGGACTCATGCGCATGTGCAGTGCACGCATCAGAATGCAGAATTAAATAGTGCGGCTGTTATTCCACATGCCGATCGTAGCAGAGGGGTTTAAGCTCCGCTGGGCTTTTGGAAGGATACTTCCAAATGACTAATGGAAGCTATTGTGAGAACGCTCATTTTCAGAGCTACAGAGCTCTCATAGAATGTCTGTAGGCTCCACCCACAGTCCTAAAAAGACTTAAAGAGACAGAGTTAACTAGGAAAGCCATGCAATGAAATCTGGAAGGGAGTACACTTACAGTACTGTGCATTATTAATTGAACTGGAAAACTTCACACACAGTCACCAGAATTATTGTGAGATCCCTAAATGCAACTGTCTTGTATCTAGAAAATTCCCAGTGCTGACAAAGTGAAATGTAGTGTCACAAAGATTTGCAAAAGTCTCTGAGAATTAAGGGTGCACTAGTCAGCACGAGTGCTCACACACAGTCATCAGAATTATTGTGCATCCCCAAATGCAACTCTCTTTGTCCAGAAAATTCCAGTGTTGGACAAAGTGAACTGGAGCATAACAGGAATTGCTGCTGCTGTTGCAATTACATGTAATTCTGCTGTGTATTGACCTTACTGTGATGATGATGTGATGATGCACAGTGTCTTGCTAAACTGTAAGAAGGAGGGATAACATTGAGTTACCATCCCAAATGATGACATTGAGAACTGTTGGTTGCCCAAAGTGTGCTGAAATCACTGCAACAGGAAGGATGCCCTTTGTGTGTACATTAATAGTACCTTGGTGAGTTGATATATATAAAACATAGAAACATAGAATTTGATGGAAGATAAGGACCGCAAGGCCCATCCAGTCTGCCCATTTCTTTTTCTACCTTATAAATGTGCCATCGGCCTTTGCTCTGTCAGTGGCCTATCTATTCATACTCATCTGTATTGCTCCCTTATGCCTATCCCATGCCTGTTTGAAGCCCTGCACTGTATTCATAGCCACCACTTCCTGAGGTAGGCCGTTCCATGCATCCACCACCCTTTCTGTGAAAAATAATTTCCTCACATTACCCCTTAATTGGCCTCCCTCTAATCTCATGCTGTGTCCTCTTGTCCTGCATTTTTCTTATATTGAAACATGTTAGACTCTGTCACCTTATTAATGCTCTTAAGGTGTTTGAATGTTTCGATTATATCACCTCTCTCCCTCCTTTGCTCAAGGGTATACATATTGAGCTCTGTTAATCTTTTTTTTTTTATTTAAAGTTTATTGAAAGTTTAACAAATGCAATGGACAGGCCAAGACATCCAACACATTTAGACATATAACTATAACAGGTTACTTGACCCCATCCACCTCCCCCACCACCCCAACACAATCCCCCCACCCACACAGTCCTGAGGCGTGACAGTCCATAATAGCTAGTAGTCTAAAAATTAACTATTAAATAGTATATAACATATGTAGCATGGCCCAAATCTGTTAATATTTGGATTTGTTATTATTAATACTCGAGATAGTCTTCTCTACTCGGAGATTAAATAGAAACTCGCTTAGCCATTCAGAATAAGAAATAAGCTCAGTACTCTTCCAATACTTAAGGACCAGTTTTTTAACTGATATAGAAATCAAGGCAATATGAAACTTACACTTGTTAACAGAAATCTGGGAATAATCCCTGAGGATACAAACCTCTGGGGTGAACAGATCCCTCAGCCCAAGGAGTGGATCAACTTTGTCCTTTATAGCCTTCCAGAGAGATAGTATCTTGGGACAATCCCAAAAAATGTGAATTAGGGAGCCTTCTGCCTGGGCATACCTAGTGCATATATTAGAGGGGATTACTCCCATTTAACTAATTTCTGGGGATAGTGATAAATTGTGGAGGATGTAAACTGCATTAACCATAACCTCATCTTAGGTTAAAAGCGATGGCAGTTATTCCAAAAACCGCCCCAGTCTCTATCCCAGTGCGGAAAAAGATCAGACCAAAACTGTATGGGACCAAACGGATCAGGAAAACGCCAATCATACAAGATATTGTACATTTTAGAAATACTCTGGGGGGTGTTAGCAAGCGGGCCCAACTCAGACAGGAACGCGAATTTATAAGATAGAGGGATAGCATCTCCAAACTTTTTATTGAGGAGGTGCCTAAGCTGAAGTACCCTAAATGATCACTTCTTTAAGGCTGAATTTCATCACATATCTTCAGCTGATAACCAGGTACCAACCTCCTAAGAAATGAAGACACCTTCCATCCCCAATCTAGGTAACCATCTAGGGATAACATTTTATTATCTATTTTAAAGGCAGGGAGTTCCAAACGATTGCTCTGCATCCAACCAGTTTTTATATTTTAAAAATCTACACAACCGCAGTGGATCCTGATAGAGGTTCCAATTGTATCTTTTAATTCCTTTCAGATAGAAGTGGTATTAAGGAATAATAATGCTGAGGGGATATATTTGCTGAGCGAATCCTTTCCAGCTCTATTTAAGCCATGCAGGAAAATAAGCAGAGGGATTCGGGTCCATCCGGATTAGTTATTTAGCCGCGACTATTAGGCCCAGTAGTACACAATGTATGTATGGGAGCCATAACCACCTTTTTAGACTTGGGGTGCTATAAGCTTATAAAAGGCTAGCCTCAGCTTCTTTGGACCATATGAAATTACCTATCATACCTGGGCTTTTTAAAACCATCTGTTTGGCAAACAAATATTGAGTAGCTGAAGAGGGTATAATAAACGTGGGAGAACGTTCATCTTAACCAGGTTAACTCTTCCCTAGAGAGAGGAAGAGCCAACCATCTGGCCAAGTCTAAGGCCGCCACGGACATAAACGCCTCAGATTGTACTGAATGGTGCTCTACAGGTCCCTACGATAACTTAATGCCCAAATATCGCAAGGAATCTTTGGACCAGGCTGAGGCATGAGTTAGTAATATCATTCTTAAAAACTTGTGGTTTAAAGGAAAACAATCGATTTCCCTACATTTAATTTATAATTCGATAATTGACTGAATTGCTCAATAATGTCCAACATGGCAGGGATAGATGACTCTAGGTAAGAAAGGTGTAAGAGCTCCGTTAATCAGTCCTCATATGTCATCTGATGCAGTCCCTGCACCATTTTGGCTGCCCTTCTCTGGACTGCCTCAATTTGGTTAATGTCCTTGTGAAGGTGTGTCCTCCAGTACTGCATGCAGTACTCCAGATGGGGCCTAACCAGTGTCTTGTAAAGAGGGATTATTACCTCCCTCTTACGATTTGTGATACCCCTACTATGTGTATATATATATATATATATATATATATATATACACACACACACACACACAGTGAAGCCCACCAGGATGAAGTGCAGTCACAGGTTTTACTACATGACAAAAGGATTAAATCCCATTGAAAAGCATTGTTTGCTGCAGTAACTCTACTGCAGAATTCTGCAGCACTGCGCTTCATCTTTGGTGGGCTTCACTGTATATGTATTTTTGGAGGGGCTGACAAATCGACATATATGATATAGAGTAAAAATTCAGCTTATCGCATTAGTTAGTTGTTCCACAGTGACAAAGTGAGGAAATGATGTTAGGGTAAACCCTTTTTCTACCCTCCAAGACCACTCCCCAACTGGAATCAGGAAATTTGGGCCAGCCAGCCTAACTGTCACCCCATCACATGTGGAAAGAAGCTGAGGAATAGGAGAATGGGGTGACAGTTAGGACCGATGACTCCAATGTGCACCCCAGTTCCAGTTGGGGGTGGACTGGAGGGTGAAGGGTTTCAACCCTCAACATAGAATTTCCTCGCTTTTGTCGCTGTGAACAACCCTAACTGATGCATTAAACAGAGTTTTTGCCTCATTAATTTCTTTTGAGAATGATAATGAGAAATAGTGAATGTAATGCAGCGGGAGGGCCTCTGTAGGCCCAGCGCCCCACCATGAGATGTCTTGTCACATAGTAACATTGTGCCCGCAAATGCAAACTCATAATGCACATGGTGAGCAAAAGCGAAACAGAAAGAGAAACAGTACTTTAGACAGAATGTTAAAAAACAAGCAAAACGCAACCGTGAATTGAAAACGCAGAAGGGTAAAGCATAGGATGGCGAACGAACAGTAAGTGAAAGGTACAGAACTGCAAGCAGAAGGGTAATGGTAACAGTAATGTAAGCAAACAGGCTGGTTTTCCCCAAAAGCTGTATAGAGAAAGACAGTGAGTAGAAAGAATGCATGCAAAATAAGGACTCTCGGAACACAAAAATGAGGACTTGGAATAGTAAATTGCTTATATCTTAGTAACCGTATGACATAGAAAAAAAATTTAAAAGTCTTATGTATTATCATTTTCCTGGCTAGTAATGTACTTAAGAAATTTTTCAACACAAAGTCCGTATCTCGCACCGTTTTCGAGATACGGGCCCTGAAAAGGTGCGCTAACGCAGTAGTATCCTATTGAAAAAAGAGTTAGGCTGCCATAACTTTGCCTCCTGTAATATTTTCACAAACACTGAAAGACATCCTGTGGGATGTTGACTGTGTTCCTGCAAATTTCAATAAAAAATTAAACCGTTATTTTGCAGTAGGCCACAACGATGCAGTAATCGTCAGACCGTAATGTTATCCTATGGAAAAAAGTATCAATTTTGGAGTTCTGCAACTTTGCCGCCATGTAATATTTTTTCAGCAAAACACTGAAAGGCACATCTGTGAGATGTCGGCTGCGTTCCCTCCAAATGTCAGCCCAAAACTCCAAACCGTTGTTTTGCAGCGGGCTGCCAAATAATTACTGTTATTTGGGGCATAGTGTCGCAAAGTAGTGTCGTGAATTGCGAAAGCTTTCGCGAAAAATTGTGACACTGTACGTGAGTCGACACTACTTATGAAAGTACTTTTTCCAGAATCGAAAGCATATTTCTGGGGTGTTTACCCAAAATAAAGACATGTCTACCATCCTCAGGCCCACGACTAGTGAATACAAAAAATAGGGGTTCAGAGGATCTCAATTTTAAATGCCAAGCATTTTCTGATCACTAACTGAAAAAAATGGCGGATTGGCAAACAGTAAAAGGGCAATTTGTGACAGTAAAAAGTGCATTTGCGAAAGTGTTGAACTTTTTGTTAACTTTTCCCATGGACTTATAATGGGAACTTGTTTTTTGAATAACTTTTGAACTGTTTAATATTTTTTCATGAAATCTTCAAAAGGCACATTGGGGACCATGGCTGCATGTTCCCTGAATATTTTGGACCGGTCGCGCAAACCGTGTGACCTGAGGCAAGACCGTAGAATTCCAAAAAAGCGTAAATGCACACGCAGATCACACTTAATAACTCCGCAGCCGTATATCTGACTGGTACAAAACTTGGCAGATCCCAAGGCATGTGAGTCTTGATTCTGTATTCCAAATTTCAGGCAAATCTGTTGAACAGTTGAAGTTATTATTAAGGTGTAAATTTTGGGTTTAATATGTAATGGCTCCTCAACCCCAATCTGGCATTACACCTCAACATTCTAGTTTTCTTGCTGTAGGCCTTGTTTCATTGTTGTTTGTTTTGGGGAGCCATTTATGATGACTCCCAGGTCCTGTTTCCTCTGAAGCAGTGCCCCGCTTAACCCATCTGATTTAGTATTCAGTAATCATCCTCTAATCCCTGCATTCTTCACCCCTCGCCATACGCCAACTTCTGCTATACCACAGATGTTGTAACAGACAGGCTTTCCTACTATAGGGCCTCATAGACTAGCACTGAGATTAAATTGGTTTTGGAAAACCATTCCTTACCTTAAAATGAACTCTCAGTCTTCAGACTCACAATGTAAAAAGGTGAAGGTCACATTAACAAATGCTAGGCTCTACACACTAATGTGTGTGTTGCCCACACAGAGGCACGTATGCAACCCTAAGTCAGAATGCATGAAGCAAGGGTCCAGTGGATCCTGGTGGCATTCACAACAGGTGTATGAGCCCCTTCTGCATTTGACCCCATGGTATGCCATGCAGCCAAAAACAGGAGGTAGTCTCAGGGGAGAGTCTGGTGCATGCCCACACTAAGGTGTGACATGCCTGGCATGGAGGATGCAAGATATGGAAGGATGGCCACCAGCTCGGTGCAGGATGGGAACCCTCCACCCAGGTGCCCTAGCCCACTGGGATGACAGGTAGACCTGGGGCAACCAGTGAGGCACTAACCTGTAATGTATCAAAAGAAAGTGTGCCACACCATCCCAGGATCCTCTGCTCATGCGCAGCAGGGGATTCACTGCATGGTTCAGGAAGTGCATCTGATTGGATGCCCTCCTGTGTCCCCAGTCTGACCCCATGCAGCTGCATTCTTGGGGAGGCAGGTCAACAGACAGGCAGAAAGTGAATGCTGACCGGTGTGAGCCTGTCCATGGGAATGGAGATGTGCACACAAGGTACATGCTTCTTGTGTGTATCTGGTGCATGTTACCGCATAGAGTCCTTTATTTTTTAATTTAAAACATCATGGAGCAAGTGTACAGAGAAACCAAGAGTTTGTTTAGAAACACCTTATAAACCTACACATTAGAATACATTATTCATTGCAAGATGTTTTCAGCCCCACACTATAAGCCAAATCATTTCAAATTGACAATATTTATTTATCTTTTAAAATGTAGCTGAACTTGTATTAAAAACTTTGAAAGGAAGCAATTCAAATGGCACAAGATTTTCAAGCTAGAGGTTTGTGGCGGGGAAAAGTGTATGGCAGAAGAACTTCAACAGAGGCTCTCTTCTTGTTCAGCTTCAAACAATTTATTTGTAGAGTTTTCTAACCAGAGTTACAAAATAAAAATAAAGCGGACTTGTTTCGACCAAAATGAACAGGCAAAAGCATAAAAGGTATAAGGACAAACATGAATAGCAGCCTTCATATTTTAACTAGAGCACTAGTACAGAAGCATTCACTTCACCATCCTGACTGCTACTGATTTTCAGCTTGAACTGCTGGCAATATGTACCCTAGACTGACCTCTCATTGGCAGATTGAGCCATCAATCAAGTGTAAAACAAGTAATTTTATATAACTCAATTATTTATGTCTTTCAGTTATAAAGAAGTGCACTATAATCCTATTCAAACATATATACAGGTTGTGCTAGCATTAATATTCCATTTAGACCCTTTAGAGTCAAGTCCACACTGTTAGTCCCTCCCCTCATTGTATAAAAGGACCAACACAATGGCCAGCGAGCCCTTTAGAAAGAAGGCTTACACCACTCAAGAGAGCCTCCTGTATGCTTCAGTATCCACCAGGTAGATAATGTTTTAATATTCTCTAACATTCAGTTGCTTTACTTAATTTAAATGCCTACTGCAGTTTCTAAGTTTGGGAGATAGAAGAAACTACCTCAGTAACTTTGCAAAGGGGTTTTAAACAACACTCTATTGCTGTCTGCATTACCCCTTAGTCGTTTGTTTTGGGAAAGGGATTCAATATCTGGCTATCTGTTGCATTTAGTCAGAGCGGCAGCGCTTATTTGCCACATATATCAGTGCTGCAGCCTCTCTGACACATTTTAAGCACTATTAAGCTTCTTTATTTTCACTCGCAGCGTTTGCGAGCTGCACGAAGGTGCGCACGTTCGTGCAGCATGCAGCGCGACTCGCGAAGCTACAACTTAAGCGAAAAGGAATATTAAGACTTCTGACTTAAGGAACATGTTGGAAACATCGTTATTTTGGCATTAAACAGTAGTTTTATGCAGAAAGAAGGTTTTAAGCAGTATCTGAATCATTATGGCTTCTTAAAGGGGCCACATTCTTTAAATATACAGCCTAACACTATAATATGGCAAACAAGATGTTGGTCAGCCAGAAAGACATGACAACGAACATTAAACACAAACAAAGATTATTTGCATAGGTGGCCAGTCTATGCTAGACAGAAACAGACAAAGACAATACAGAGACGTTGGGGGGGGTTCTGGCTATCAACACAATGTCTGTCCACAAAAAATTAAGGGCAGATAAATCACCCTTTGAAAAGGTTACAGCACTAAACCATGATAAAGTGTATATTGTCTTTCTAATGGAAGCTAGATAGGAGAAACATGCCATTTCCAGTTGCCAAGGTGCTGTGACCTAGCAATTACTTAGAGAACTGTGTCAGAAGAAGAGGCCATGTACACTAGGGCTTGTATCAAGTATATTCAAATGTTATTACAGAAGCAAAAACAGTGCGCAGAATGCAAAAGGCAATAAAAACAGGCACAGACAGGGAAGATCCATGATGAATACAGCTGACAAAACACCCCATCATTTCATGTCACTCTGACACTTCAGTAGGGGACAAAGGACCCTAGTGTGCATTCCCTCATTTCCCAGGCTAATGCAATACAGAAGGATAATGTAGTAAAAAACAAATCAAAACAGCAGAATACACCCCAAAAGAATCATATGTTCCTTAAAATATGGGACGTGACAAGCCAGATTAAAAGATTTCTTTGAAACACTTGAATGACTTAACAATAATCAGTGCACTTGCAGGCATTTCTAAAACATTTAGGGCCAGATATTCAGACTGCGCCAGGCAGGGCCACAAGCCTGGGTGCAGTGCAACTGGGTTGAGCCAGGGCATAGTCAGGTGATATTAAATGGTGCTGTGGCATGGCTCAGCACCATTGAATATGACACTGGGGTGCATGCACAGTGCACGGCACAGCTGCACTGTACCAGTGCAAGTGGCAGATGGGAAGCAGGGGATGCACCAGGGCAAGTGCAGGTGAACTAGGTGCAGCAACCAAGACATTCAGCGCTGGGCATGCAAATGAGTCCATTATGCATGCAAGGTTAAAAAGGGGCTATTTGCATGTCATTATGGCCCCATTTGCATGTGGTGAGCCGATCCCCAGCAACTTGTGCCTGGCACCCTGCCAGGCTGCAGCCGTTGGGGATCGACGCCCCCCTGCCCATCAACTGATCATGGGCATATGTAGAAAATATCCCTGGTGGTCCAGTGGACCAGATCCCCTTCCCAATCGTGGGCATGTGAAAAGAATATCCCTGGTGGTCCAGTGGACCCAATTCCCTGCTCAGTTGTGGGTATATGAAAAGAATATCCCTGGTGGTGCAGTGGACCCAATCCCCTGCTTGATCGCAGGCATGTGAAATAAATATTCCTGGTGATCCAATGGTAGCCCCACCACCGCCCACTGAGCCCTGCCACCCTGCAAGCCCCAGTCAGCGGTGGGTGACAGCTCCCACCTGCAAGCCACCCAGCCCCCACCAACTGACAGTGTACAGTACGGCTGTATGCCTATTGGTCAACTGCATGGGCCAATGGGTGTGCAGACCGTACTATATTACACAGTCCCAAAATGTGAATGGTTCATTCACATTTCGAGAATGTGTACTACAGCACGGTGTGCATGCCCATTGACCCACACAGTGGACCAATAGGCATACTGCCGTACTGTATGCTGTCAGTTGGCTGGCGGCTGGGCTGCATGCAGGCGGGAGCTGCAGCCAGCCTCTGACGGGGGGGATTGCAGGGTGGCGGGGCTCAGTGGGCAAATGGGGAGGGGGGTACCACTGGATCACCAGGGATATTTATTTCACATGCCCATGATCGGGTAGGGGGTCAGGTCCTCTGGACCACCAGGGTTATTATTTTCTTATGCCCAAGATCAGGCAGGAGATTGGGTCCACTGGACCACCAGGGTAATTCCTTCCATATGCCCACAATTAGGCAGGGGCTCAGGTCCACTGGACACCAGGGATGCTTTAAACATATGCCCATTATTGGGAAGGGTATTGGGTCCACTGGACCACCAGGGATATCTTTTTCATATGCTCGTGATCGGGCTAGGGCAGGCACAACACCCAGACTGGTTGCTTCTGTGTTGTGCCCAGCAATATGGTAGCTGGCCTGTGGGTGTCCCCCAACATGTTCCTGGCTTTGACGGGTTCATCTTTGAGCCCCCCTGTGCAGTGCAAGGTGGGTTTGTGCCTACATATGTGCAGCACATCCCAGGCTGAACATCGGGTTGTGCCACATATACATGGGCACGCCCCCTTCACTTACGCTGCATACATTACTGGTGTGCCCTGGTGCATTGGGGATTGTGCAGAGAAACCTACCCCTTTGAATATCACACTGGGGTGCATCAGTGGGTTCCGTGATGGCACAATACCATTGAGCCATACACAACCCTTTGAATATCCCACACTGCATCTTTTTTCTTATAGTACAGAGAAGAATGTCAGAAACAAAACCAATATTTCAGACTGAACATTGGAAATGTTCAAATAATTGCAACATAAATTGTAGAATTAAGGCATGTATTGTGGATGCATTTATTAAACTGCAAATTGTACTGTAATTCTGCAAAACCAGCAGCTCTTTAATTATCAGACAAATAATAGCTTATGAACAGGAACTGGATTTTGGACTGGGTGCAGCCTCTGACGTACCTGGGAGGAGATAATACAGCAAGGTTGAAACTAGAAAAACTGGGAAGATGAGAAACTGGTGTAACTGGGGAGATACTGTCCCTTGTAATTCAAAAGAGACTGTGGGGTAACTGGAAATAGATAATGCTGTAACTGAAACATTGGATGGCAAAATTAAGAGGAGACCCTGATTTGAATAGAAGCTCATACTGATAATGGGACAGGGAGGAGACTTTGCAAAAATGGAGATGCAGGTACAATTGAAAGGGGTTCTGGAGTAACTGTGAGTACACTGTTGCAAGAGTGACAGTGCCACAATGGTTAAACTGGTACAGTGGTTTATCGGAAGGTGAATGGTATAGCTGTGGGGATATCTTGTTAAAACTATGGTATCAGGTGCCACTGCAGGATCTGTGCCCTTACTATGCATAGACCAGTACCATTTCCCATGTTCACACTTATCCTCTTTAGTCTTCCCACTGCTACTTTTTACCTTACTCATTATGGTGAAAACAGTTACATACTACAACAATTTGAATGACTATAGAGTGGATTTCAACAAGACAAACTGAAAAACAAATGAAGCACAAATAAGGAAATTCAGGAAATCTAAACATAAAACGTGGGGGTTGCTCTTCTCTACAAAAACCATCTTGACATTACTGTATGCCCTCCCAGTGCCTCCCCCTCAGTCTGTGAGTCTCTACACACAACCATTGCCCTTGGTGCAAAGAAATGTCACATTATCTGCGCCACAATCCTCCCACTGGAGGTATCACAGGACTTCAGGACTTACTTAATCAAACAGCCATGATGCTAAGAAAATGAGGTCATAATCTTAGGAAATTTTAACCTAAACTGGCTGGGACCAACTCATGGCACACTGCTGATGTTACCACAGAGTTATAACCTTCACCAGACCCTAACTGAACCTACTAGAACCACCCTTCTCTAGCTACATCCAACCTCATAGACTGGGTACTGGTGAATCGCCTTGACCATGTGTAAACTACAGGCATCTTGGCAGATGCTATCACAGACCACTCACCCACTTTCTGTGTATGGAGTCTGGAGACTGCCCCCGCCACCTCCACGGTACATCACTATAACCAATTTTGCCAAACTGGACGTGGAAGCTTTTCTCATGATGTTTTCCGTATCAACTGGTCTGATATCTATTACTCCCATGATGTTCAAACTGCCCTTGATATCTCCATTAACAATTTCACAGCACTCCAGGATAAACATACTCTGAAGGTTACAGTAGGGTCAGGGGTACACAAACAAGATGGTTACACAAAGACCTGCTTGCTAACCTGCACACCCGGGACAAACTCTGGAAGAAGTATAAAGAGTCCAGACTACCAGTGGATTACAATACCTACAGGGTCTCTCGGAGCACCTGCAAAAAACAAATCAGAACTGCAAAGAGCATCTACTGCAAAGAACTGTTCACTAAATTGGCTGGTGGCCCTAGAAAATTCTGGACGCACATAAAGACCTTTCTTGGGGCTGCCCAGTCATCGACCCCAGGGGATATGATCCTAAATGGTGTGCATTGCAATGACTCAAACACCATAGTGAATTCCTTTAACAGACTTTTCACGGACATGTCTCAGTACACCTCATCCTTCGCTTCATCTCCCACAACATCTCAGCCTTACTGCACACCCATGAGCTCTGCATTTGGTGCTGACCATTGCAAACTACCTACTACCCCCCTTTCTACTTTAAAGCTATATCTTGGTCTGAGGTCCAAAGGCTATTGCAAAACATATCCGATAACACTAGCCCTGACTCTGATTCACTCGAGTCATGACCCCTGAAGCTAGCGGCACTATTGATTGCCTCACCTTTGGCCAAGATTTTCACTTTGTCTCTCTCTCTCTCTTGGCATTGTCCCTGATCTTTGGAAGATTTCCCGACTTATGCCCATCCTGAAAAAAGGTGACTCAAAGGATATAAACAACCACAGGCCCATAGCCATTCTCTCTGTGCTAAGCAAGCTACTGGAGAATCTTGTTGCACCCCAAACAATTGCCTATCTTACAAAGAACAACCTTCTCTCAGACACTCAGCATGGTTTCAGGAAAGGACACAGTACCTCAACTACCCTTCTCAAATTCACTACCGATGTCCTCTGCAACATGGACAAAGGCCTACTCACTGGAACAATATTTATTGACCTTACCAAGGCTTTTAATCGCTGATCATCCCTTCTTCTCTCAACCCTGCATAGACTTAACTCTCATCCTCAGTAGTTGACTGGTTCGACAGCTACTTATCATACAGATTACAACTTGTTAAATTCAACTCCTCTCTCGGATGTGACTAGCACTGACTTTGAGTACCACAGGGTCCATCCTGGGACCCACTCTTCTCACTTTACATTAACAACATAGATTCTACCATACCTCCTTCTCAGCTATCCTATATGCTGATGATCTTGTCCTCTACTCCAGTGCCGACAAAGTCAACATCATCAATGAAAACCTCTCTCGGACTTCAGGAAAGTATAAAATGGCTAAATACAAATAAGCTCATCCTCAACACTAAAAGACACAAGCCATGCTACTTGGCACTGCCCCCAAACTTAGGGCCTGTAAGGAACCCTCCTAGTCCATGACTCTTGGGGTCTCTCATAGACTGTGTTACATACTTAAATACCTGAGAGTCCTCCTTGATAAATACCTTGATTTCAGTCTCCACATACAGTCAACATGCAAAGCTACAAATGCCAAACTTGGAATCACCTACAAGACTAGTCACCTGCTAAACCATCCGCTAAACTGGCTATTGACAAGGGTATTCTGCTTCAGCACTGACATATGGTGTCTCCACTTCTACTTATGCCCATAAGACTGCCTCCATAAATGGGATGTCTCATAACAACATATGTCAGTATGCCTCTTCACATCGCCTCAAACACCACTCCACACTGTATAATGAACTGGGCTGGCTCTCCCTCTGCCTAATGACTTTACTCCCTAGGGACCCTCATGGAATCTGTAATCCAAAACCAAACACCCTCCTCCCTTGCAGCTCTACTTGTTCAACTGACACCTGCTCGTGGTCCACACTTGGCAAATAAATTTCTACTAACTGTACTCCAGGTTTCTTACTTCTAAAGGCTATGGAGAATTTCACTGCACTGCCCATACCACCCTCACATCTGCCCTAAGACAGGCAAACTCCCACCCAATTTTCAAAAAAGAACTATATCGCCACCTATTCTGGGACCCTTGAACATTCTTTGATCCCACTCGAGGCCTCACAGCTATCCACCCTACCTCACCCAGGACACTGCAGCACTTCTGAACAATCTTTGCCTTATTTTTGTCTTAGTAGCTGCCACTTAGCCCAGTCTCAGTTGTTATTTGCTTGTACTACTTTTACCTTGTGTCATCTCTGCCTAGCCATATGTATAATCTCTAGTACTGTCTGAATTGATCTATATTCTTACCTTCATGTACTATATACTATGTAACCATATACTATCTAATTGTATAATCTCATCTCTTTTATGTATGTATTCTCCTGGGTCATGCCTGAAAATAGTCAACTCTTGGCTAGCGCACCTAACCCGGTTAACAAAAACTAAATAAATAAATTCTTACAAATAATAGCTCAAAAGAGAAGCAATAAGCTTAATGAAACTTTTCAATAAAATATAAAAAAAAACTACAATTATATTTTGCTGCAGTTCACTGTTAATTCTCTAGATATCTGCATGAGTCCTATATGTGACTGTAATTTTTCTTGGCTTCTGTTTTTAAATGGCCAAAGTAACTTTTTTGTTAGTTATCTCTTTCTTGGTAACATTATTTAGATTGTTTGCCAAGTCCTGTTTTGGTACTAGTATGGCCTCTCAGTAATAACATTTTTGCAAATGAACTACCAATCCTTTTTTCATGAATTTGGGCTGCAACATTTTCTTCCCAATTTCATTTTTTTTTTGTTGTTTTGTCAATAGATTCTGTAACATTTTCGTATCTCTGGTACTAATGTACTAATAACAGAATTCACATTTTCCCATAGAGCCACTTAAAGTTTTCTTTTTCTTTTATTTGCATCAGCCTCAATAATGTGCACAGTTTCTATAGCTATATAAACTCTTTGAGGAAAATAAACAATAATTTATGCACCATTAAGAAAGGAAGGGCACAATTATCGGATCCCACAGAGGTGGCTAACGCCATTAACAAATATTTTAGTACAGTTTTTGCTACTAAATCTAGTGGACATGTAAAGTTTAACCCTAATAAAAACTTAGACATAGAGATATCTGTTGAAATTATTCTTGACAAAATAAGGACATTTAAAAATAGGAACGCTGCAGGGCTTGATAATATATCAAATAACATACTAAAATTACTCTCACCAAAAATTGCTATACCCTTAGCCATCATCTTTCTGCAATCACTAGGGGAGGGAGCAGTGCCTGGGGACTGGCTAGGGGTGAATGTGAAACCCGTTCATAAGACGGGAGATAGAGCAGACTGCACAAACTATAGACCCATAAGTCTGACTTTGGTACTGGGTAAATTGATGTAATCAATATTGAAAGATGTAATAAATGTGTATCTGACAGAGACTGGCCAGGATGATAAGGAACAGCATGGTTTTGTGGTTGGTAGGTCATGTCTTACAAACTTGCTGTGTTTCTATGAGAATATTTCAGCGGCATTGGATGGGGGGAACTGGTGAACTGCATATACTTGGATTTTGCAAAGGCATTTGATAAAGTGCCACCCAAAGAAATATTAAACTGTTTATCAGATATTGACAGGGACTATAGAGTATGCCAATGGATCCAGGCATGGCTGGCGGATAGGACCCAGAGGGTGTGTATAAATGGTAATCTGTCTGATGAGATCCCTGTGATCGGGGGGGGTTCCTCAGGGGTTGGTTCTGGGGCCGGTGCTGTTTATAATTTTCATTGCACAGATGGGCAAGGGGTTCAAAATTGGGTAAGCAAGTATGCTGATGATACAAAACTTGTGGGCCTGGGAACACAGTCTGTAGGGGCAGTAACAATTCAGAAAGATTTGGATGAAATACATAAATGGGTCATTCAAAGGAGAATGAGTTTTAACATAGATAAATGTTGTATGATCCATATGGGAAATAGGAATTTGAAATATAATTATAAGATAAATGGGCATACCTTAAGGAAGTCAGTAGTGGAAAGGGACTTGGGTATATGGGTGGATCAGAAACTGAATTACCAGGCTCAGTGTGACAAACAGATAATAAAGGTAAATAGGGTTTTATGGAATATAAAGAACTTCAGAAGTAGGAAGGAGGCAGTTATCATGCCTTTGTACAGGGCGTATGTAAGACCTACTCTAGATAATGGTGCCCCAGTGAGGGGACCCATAAGTAGGGGGGCAGTGGCAGGATTGGAAAGGTGCAGAGGAGGGCCACCAGGATGGTGCATGGTATGCAGGATAGCTCTTAAGAGCATAGACTGGCTAATCTAAGGGTAATGGCACTGGAGACTAGAAGAGTGAGAGGGGAATTGATGCTGTGTTATGATATAATGCAAGATGATTATATATTAAATGAATTGAATCTACAGTTTAAAAATGATAAACTGGGCACTAGAGGACACCATCTTCAACTAAGACATATAAGGTGTAACTCAAGTAGTTGGATGACTTTCTACACACAGAGAGTGGTGGCTCCATGGAATGGGTTATCTGAGGAAGTTGTATATGATGTAAGTAAGGCTCAGTTCAAAAGAAACTTGGATGCCTATATTTTAAAGGGCCATAAGCTGATATTTTATGGGTGAAAGGAAAGGAGCATGTATGGGTCAAAAGGGCCCTCTAATCTCCTCACTACATTGTATGAAACTTTGTATGAAGCTGAAGACTGGCCATGAAAAGCAAAGTGTTCTCTCTGAAAGAGTGGGAGGCAGGTTGTGTCACCGGTGCCCAACACCACATCTGCCTTCATGACGGGAGGCCTGTCAGAGAAGGATCATTCTGGTTAGCTCCTGCTGACATTGATGACATCAGGCACCATGTTCAGAGGATGTTAGCAACTGGGATTATCCGAGAGTCATGCAGTACTTACGTTTCTCCAATTTTGGTGGTCTGCAAAAACCAATGGCTCTGTCCACATGTGTGTGGATTACAGGATGTTTAACAAAAGAATGGTGCCGAACCAGTACACAGTGCCTCACATCCAAGATGCACTAGACCACCTCAATGGAAGCAAGTGGTTCTCCGTACTTGACCTTAGAAGTGGGAACTACAAAATCCCAATGTCCCCTGAGGACAGGAAGAATACTGCATTTGTTTGTCCTCTGGGGTTTTAGGAATTTCTACACATGCTCCAAGGTGTTTTGGGGCTCCAGCAACTTTTCAAAGATTAAGGGAATGTACAGTGGGAGACATGAATCTTCTGGAGTGCCTTGTTTACTTGAATGATGTCATAGTTTTTGGCAAGACCATTGAAGAACATGAGGCTCGTCTTTTTAAAGTACTCGACAGTCTGGGTAACAAGTGCCTTGGACCTGGGTAGACCAGTAGATGTCCTCTTTCTAGACTTCAGCAATGCATTTGACTCTGTTCCTCACGTGGGCCTGTTGGATAAACTAGGATAAATGGGGGTTGGAAACCAGATGATCCGATGGATAGGCAATTGGCTCCAGGACCGGACCCAGAGGGTCGTAGTTGGTGGGATAGTCTCTTCCCCAAGGAGGGTCATTAGTGGGGTCCCACAGGGATCAGTCCTTGGGCTCCTTCTGTTCAATGCCTACGTATCTGACATAAGGACAGGAATCAGGAGTGAGATGAGTCTCTTTGCAGATGACTCGAAACTGGGGGCGGTGGTGGATGGGGAGGAGGGGAAGGTGGCCCTGCAGGGGGACCTGGAGACTCTGGAAAGATGGTCTAGAAAGTGGAAGCTGAGGTTTAATGCAGGGAAATGCAAGGTACTCCACCTGGGGGCCAGAAATCCAGGCCAAGTGTACACCCTGGGGGGGGAAGTACTAGAAGTGTCAATGGCTGAGAGGGACCTGGGGGTGGTGGTGGATGTCAAGATGAACAACTCTGAGACTTTTAGGAGGGCAGCAGCCAAGGCCAACAGGATGCTGGGATGCATCGCTAGGGGGATCGCCTCCAGAAGGAGGGAAGTGATACTCCCTCTGTATAACTGCTTGGTGAGGCCGCACCTGGAGTACTGCATGCAGTTTTGAGGCCGCACTTAAAGAGGGACATTAACCTCCTGGAGAGGGTCCAGAGGAGGGCAACCAAAATGATT
This sequence comes from Neoceratodus forsteri, assembly GCA_016271365.2. Lineage (NCBI taxonomy): Eukaryota > Metazoa > Chordata > Ceratodontiformes > Ceratodontidae > Neoceratodus > Neoceratodus forsteri. The sequence goes on along the minus strand of CM028133.1, from coordinate 1,046,836,925 downwards.
TGGAGGCTTGGGGACAGGACCTATGAGGAGAGGCTCGAAGAGCTAAATATGTACACTTTGGAAGAGAGAAGGGACCGGGGACATGATAGAGGTCTTCAGGTACATGAAGAGGGTAAATAGGGGAGGAACAGTGAGGGTGCTTTGAAGGAAGGAGGAGGGGCCACAGAGGGCATGGGTGAAGTTGGAGGGGGAAGATTCAGGGGAGAAAGGAGGAGGTGCTATCACTGAGGGTGGTAGAGCCATGGAATGCACTACCTAGGGGGCTGGTGGAGGCAGAGACAGTGGAGGGGTTCAAGAGGGGGTGGGACAGGTACAGGGGAAGGGTTCAGGAAGCAAAATCCAATGCAGCAAGAATATCCGGAACTGGGAAGGGAGAAGCCAGAGAAGGCGAGGTGGACAGCAAGGTCAGCACCCAGGGTGGTGGCTGACCAAACGAGCAGACACGAAAGACCATTAGGCCTATTCTGCTGGAATTTTAGTATGTTAGTATGTTAGTATGTCTGACAAATGCCAGTTCTTCCAAAGCTCAATGAAGTATGTAGGCCACATTGTGTCCTCTTAAGGAATCCAGACAGATCCTAGCAAAGAAGGAGCAATAACCACCTGACCAAAGTCAAATAACCTAAAAGATCTACAGAGATTTCTGGGTTTCTGCATTTACTATCGACTCTTTGTCAAAGATTACTCCAAAGTTATCAGGCCATTGCTGAACTTGATGCAAGGGTACCAATCCACTCATCAAATGTTCAAGAAAAGTGATGTCAAAGAGACTAAGACATACTTTCGGCCTAATGTGTTTGTCAGGAGGTCTAAACCCTCACTCTCAGGTTCTTGGCAATAATGGGAATGCAAGAAATCACAAATACGTTGCATAAGAGTAATAAATGTTTTTTATTACTATCAAAATGAAAATCACAGTTGCCCTAAGCAGTTCTTACCATTAGGAACTGGGAGCCAATGCTATGCATTCCCTATACCTCGAGGAATGTAGATATCTCTGCATCTCCAGGTCTCCGAGGTAAAAGATGTAATGTCTTACATTATATATCTAAGATAGTTACCATAGTTACTGTAAGACAGAAACATTTCTAGTTACGGAGATGAGCTCTATTAGCTAAACTAGAGGTGGCTTCACAGTCCTAGATAACATTATACAATTTTGTTATAGTTATCACTTTGTGGAAACAAATAAAGTACAGTTTGTGTACATAGCCATGTACTAATACAAATCATCAGAAAATGGCAATTCTGACTCATATATCATAATAATACAAGGACACAAGTGTCCTAACATCTTGTAAGCAAGAAATACATGTGTATATTAGAAAGTAAAGTGTATAGCAATCATATGAATACATATCCTAAAATCTACTCTTGTACGGTAGATGTCCTTAGTCCAATATGTTAGTATAACATATAATGCTAGCTGTCTGCTTTGTACCTCTGGGGTATCAATTAGGGATCAGGGACCTCATGTAACACTGCCCCCTTGTTTCCTCAAAAGGGGCAACATGGAGAAAAGTAGGGAAGTGGAAAGAGAGCAGGTATCGTTTTCAGACCCGACACATGAGCCTTGTAAAGGAAATCCAGCTGCTCACAGTGTTGGTGGAGTGTGCACAGGAGGCAGTAGAGCATAATAATAAGGAAAAATATCAAAAATGCTTGTATAATAAAAAAAACCTTTAAAGGTGATCTCTAACCAATTATTAGTAAGTGCACTATTAAAATCACCATCAATAATATCATACATTGCTTCATTAGTTTTGGTCATATTATTGCTGATGTGGGTGAGGTGTGTGTCTTTCCTGTCTAAAAGTGACTTCAGTGTTCAAGCCAGCTGATCAATATGTACATTAAAGTGAGGTAAATACTTTGAAAGAGTAAGAAGATAATCAGGGTCACCATCAATGATATCTGGTTCCACAGTGGGAACAGGGGTGATAACTGTGTGCCCAATAATAGTTGTCTGGTGAGGGACTAAACAAAAATTGGGTTCAGCAATAACAAATGACTAAGTTCTGTAAGTAAATTGCTCAAAATTAGTTACCACAAAAATTCACCATCTGAATTATATTGCATTTTCACAGTAGGTAGTCTCCATTTTTGTAGTTGTACTGGGCAAGTGTAAGTCTAGCTGGAAATCTGTGTTGAGAGCTGATGAACCTCCTTCTGGTAAGACTGGTACAATCGAGAAGCATCTGGAGCAGATGTTAAGTCCTGGTATTCTGTGCCATTGGCGGTGATGTCATCGTCCATGGAAAAGGGCCAATCAATACTGTCTAGGGAATATCGACATACAGGTTTAATAATATCAAATACGTCACATCGACACACATAAATATATCCTTTCTTAGCACAACAGTCCATGTGCGGTGAGACCCATGCATCCAGAGAAGGATGAAAGACCAGATGAGGTGGTAAACTGAGGTGTTTTCTGTAGATGTTTTCAATAAGGTGCCCAATGGAGTGTATGGATGCTTGTTTATCGAAGATAGCTGTATTGGGATCAAAACATGGTAGAAAAACAGTGAAAGACACAAACATTGTATCCTTTTTCAGTTTTCATTTTATTTTATTTTTATACTGGTAGGTTTGTGGGACAAGCCCATTTTCACAAACGTCCAGTTTTTCAAAAAATACAAAACACAACAAGCTTTACAGTACAATTGACAAGCAATAAATATGCATTATGTAAAACATTTGCAAATTGAGTTCACAAACAAATTATTTCTAAGAGCTGTCAAAAGTTGCTAACTTCTTTTGACTAATAACACTACTAGGGTGACTATTATACAACCTAGCAGTAGCAAATTTTATTGCGTTTTGACCAAAGGATGTGTGAAAAATTGGAATCAAAAAGCCAGTCCCACTCTGCAGCCTTGTACTGCCAGATTTTATGATCCTTGGGAATAGGCTAAGGATACTTTGTGGCATTATACCCTGCTGAACCCTATGTAAAAACATCAGTGACCTAAAGTTGTAAAGCCCCACCAATGACAGGCAACTAAAGTGTTTATAAAGAGAACAATGATGTATTAACCTTGATTGTCCAGTAGCAAAATAAATTACAGAATGGTATGTAGCCTGAAGTTTTGATAGAATTCTGTCAGAAGTATATGAATATACTAAAGACCCATAATCAAATAAAGAAAATAATAAACTGTGTAAGTAAATACCTGATATCAACTGTGAGATTACCTCTGCTTCGATAAAGAAACCCTAGTCTTTTATGTAATCTGTTAATTAAATCCAGAACATGAGACTCAAATGTTAAATGACAATCTATTAATATACCTAAGTATTTAAATACTCTGACTTGTTCTATTACTTCACTCAGGTTGTCAAGAACAGTAAATTCTAATGTTGGTGATCTTCTGGGGTGAGAACATACCATTGTCTTGGTTTTAGCAGAATTTAACACCAATTTATGTTTATCAAACCAATAATGTAATAAATTAAAATCAAATTGTAATATATTTTGAAGAGTGGATAAGTTAGGACCAAAACATAAAAGAACCGCATCATCAGCATATAAAATTAACTCAGTAATTGTAAAATTAACTGATAAAGAATTAACAAATAATGAAAAAAGCAATGGACCCAATATGGAGCCCTGTTGGTTAATGGAACATTTCTTAGAAGTAAATCAAGGACCAGTATTAGGGTGTCTTGTCACAAATCCCAGATTCCTAACAGTAGAAATAGGAATAGAAACAGATTGTAACACACATGGCAACACAGTTAGGAGATTTGCAGTAAGATATGTCTATCATGTAAGATATCAGGGATTCTTTCAGATTCCAGATCATGGAAGAGATTGTTGATGGAAGTGATAATGTATGACCCATAGGCAGAGCATAATATTTCATGAGCAATGTATTGCTTTTCTGCCTCCTTGACAACTGCATGGGCAAGGCCCAGCAACAGTTCAAAATACAGTTTGGCAAACACGCACAAGAAGTGGATTGGCAAGTTGGAGATCAAGTGATGGTCCTCAGATTTGCACATCCCACACATTCCTTCTCCAATAAGTGGGAAGGCCCTTACCCCATTGTCAAGAAGCTCAGTCCGGCAGTCTATCAGGTTAGACTCTTGCACAATTAGAGAAGGGCAACAAAAATAATACCACATCTTTCTTCACTGGATTATGCTACTAGGCTTCAAAGAACAGGGCTTTATTCTCTTGAGTTTAGAAGATTAAGGGGTGACTTACTCCAGTTATTTAAGATTATACATTCACCTACATTGATGAGTTTATGTGGACTATTTTTTTCATCTAGAAAGATTGTAGCCAGAATACATAATAAACAAATAGTGATTAATAGAAACAGAACAAACAAATGACAACAGTTCTTTACTGTTAGAGCCCCGAGAGTTTGGAATGCTTTACCGCAGGACATTGTTGATTGTCAAAATATAAACACTTTTAAAATTAAACTTGACAAATGGCTTCTGGAAAGAACATAATCAACCAATGATCCACATGTGTGGAGGACATCCTCGATGGGCTTTGGCCTTCTTTTGTCCACTCTACCAAGTACCAAGTACCAAGTACAACAATAAACTGACTGACAAATGGTTACATGCAAACCAACTGAAACTGTACAAAGGAGTATAATTAATTTTCCTCACCCCATTGGGCGGAATAGTACTAACCTAGTAATGTCTGATTTTCCTTTTCAGATTCATTGGCAAGATGGCTATCTTGTTCCATTTTCTCCTTATCTCAGGAGTTATCCCCTGCATCCAAGGCATGTTACCGAACCTCTTTCCTTACCTTGATCCTCCAACATCTGCCCCAGAGGGAGTATCCATCAAAATACCAAATAGTTTGGTTACTGTCCAGGAAGGTTCAGATGCCTACCTCACTCTAAGGTTCTTGGCAATATTGAGAATGTAAGAAATCACAGACATAAGAGTAATACACTTGTTTATTACTACCAAAGGGATAAATCACAGTTGCCCTAAGCAGTTCTTACTAATACGAACTGGGAGCCAATGCTAAGCATTCCCTATACCTCAAGATTTCTTCATGTCTGTTGGGGTCTCCGAGGTATAAGACTCAGGCTCAGATATTCAAAGCATAGAGCGGTGTGCAAACCAATAGAGCTGTAATAGCGCAGGAATAGCGCAGAGCCACCATATTCAAAAGGCCATTTAGCGTGCGCTAACAGCAGTAGCGAGGGGCAAACCACTAATGTATGCAAGGGGCAACAGGAAGGGGGGTGGCCCACGAGGGACGCGCAAAGGGATATTCAAAGGCCCAGCGCCTCACTAGGACACATAGCACGACACATAGCACGGCACTAGTTACCACCTATAAAAGGCTGGTCTTAACCCAGGGCAAAACACAGAGGAGGAGAGACCAGAACAGGAAGTGGGAATGTGTGCAGTGCCTGTAGCAGTGATGCTGCCATTGATGGCAGCTGTAGTGGAGGAGGAGGAGGAGAGGGAGCAGGCACAACATGGGCCACAACACAGGCCAAGGAGACGGTATGCTGCAAACAGGTGGTACCGGCCCAGGGTCTCCTTCGAGACACTGCCTGATGACCACATCATTGGCCGGTACAGGATGAACAGGGGAATGTTGAGGCAGCTCTGTGAACTCCTGTATGAACAGCTGCACCCAAAAACCAGATGCAGCCATGCCATGACAGTGGAGGAGAAGGTGACAGCAGCGATGTGCTTCCTTGCCACAGGGACATTCCAAAGACCAACTGGGGACATCATCGGGGCATCGCAGTCTGCCACCTCACACCTCCTGACCCAGTTCCTAGAGGCTTTCCTGCCACATGCTGGGGAGTTCATAGTATGCCCCAACACGGCAGCAGAGTGCAGAGAAACAATGCAGCAGTTCCATCGGGTTGCGCACCTACCATCCGTACTGGGTGCCATTGACTGCACCCATGTCCCCATCCGTGCACCACCTGGCGATGGCAGTGACGTGTACGTTAACAGGAAGGGGTACCACTCCATCAACTGCCAGGTGGTGTGTAATGCAGATGGGCACATCAGCAATGTCTATGCACAGTCCCTGGCAGTGCCCATGACACATTCATTTGGCACCAGTCCCAGCTGTGCCAAGCATTCGAGAAGGGCAGAATAACCAGTGGCCAACTAATCGGTGAGTAGTAGCATACAAGGCATACACACACCAGCATGCATGGGTTCAGGCATTGCAGACCAGGAAAGGGGTGTGAGAGGGCTACACAGGGGTGCAGAACAGCATCTGACAGACTGCCGTACGTCACTAACAGGTATACATCCCCTGACAGGGGACAATGCCTATCCCCTGCAACCCTGGCTGCTGACACCAGTACTCCGACCGGCTACAGTGGCCGAGGAGATGTACAACGAGGCACATGCCAGCACAAGAAACATCATAGAGAGGGTGTTTGGCATCCTGAAGATGTGATTCCGATGCCTAGAAACATCAGGCGGTGCCCTACAGTATACACCTCAGAAGGTGTTATTATGATATCTGTATCTTCCTAGCCTGTTGTATGCTGCACAACATGGCAATGAACCATGGGATACAGGCACCTGAACCTGAGGGACAGTCTGACAGTGAGCCAGAGCCAGCGGTCAGGGGGATAGTGGAGCACCTCGAGAGAAGGGACCCTCGCATGGCACGCAGGGCCATACAGCACAGGGACAACATCATCAGGACACTGCAACAGACAACAAGGTAAGTACAGACTGCACAACAACTTGAAAAGGTACAATTAATAATGACTTTAATGTGCACATGGACACAGATGAGTGACAATAACAATACCAACAGTAAACATACACAGTGGATCTGACAACATGTGTGCATGTGCTGTGAGTTTGGGGTTGTGCAGGACACGCATGGGGAGGCCGGACACAAATGGTGTGGTGTCGGTGGGGAATTGTGATGTGTGCCGTGTGGGTAAGTGATGCAACCGTGGCAGTGGAGGTGTGTGTGTGCATGTGTGAATGTGCATGTGGGTGTGCCTATGTGGCAAATGTGGGGTGATGAGTGCGCTGTGCCACATAGTCAGCGTGGCCATCAATGACACCTCCCACCATGCATGCGACGTGCGCCACTAACATGGGACACAGATCCTGGTGTGCTCTGTGCAGAGGACAACACCAATGTGAAAGGCGAGGCAGGAAGAGTAGGCCTCCTGTGCCCCCGGGGGACGGTGGAGCCTGACAGGGTGGGTGGACGGCCATGGCGGTGCTGGGTCATGGATGGGGTGTGTGATGCTGTTGAGCTGGAGCCACTGGCAGCTCTGCATCCACAGCCTGCCCACCTGTGTGCCCCTGTGCCATCTGCACCACGGCCAAGCATCCCATGCTGGCGAACCCCATGCACCCCACGCAGGACATTCCCTATGTCAACCACCACAGCTGACAGACCAGCAAACCCATGCTCGATGGCACCCACCAGGCAGCCCACCCTGTCCTCCGCCCGCTGCTCAGCATGGGCAAAGCCCACTGCGATGGCCTCTCTGATCTGCGTAAGCTCATGGCACATCTCCCTCCGCATGCCATGAAGGTCCATACACATCTCCTGCTGGGAGGTGAGAGCAGCCTGCAGGAGTGGGCAGGCACCATGGCCATCCTGTCCCAGGGGAACATTACCCTGAGCTGTAGCTAGCAGAGGTGCCTGCTGCACAGGAGTAACTGGATCCTGTCACATGGCAGGCACGTCCTGCTGCTGGTGACTACTGTTGGTGGTCTGTGGAACGGTATGGGCATGGACAACAATTTGCGTTGTACCCTGCACACCCTGTGGTTCTGCATTGTTCCCTACACTGCCCACCACTGTGTACACAGGTACAGCCACACCGGTGATGCTGCATGCACCACTGGCACTGTCCCAAAGCCTTCCGGCAGTCCCTTCCCTGCATCCCCTTGCACAGGCACAGCCAGGTGTTGCGCCAAGTCAGACACATCAGTGTCCTCACCACTGGTGACAGTGATAAGTAGGACGTCCCCTACACCACCCTCCTCTGACTGTGCTGCATCCTGGTATCTGGTGTATCCCAATACCCCTACTGAGGTGTGACATCCCTCCCCAGTCAGTAGCTGCCTTTGGCTATGTGTGTGCCTCACATGCATGGCGTCTGTGTGGCCATCTGTTGCACCATGCCCGGATGTTGATGGTCATTCCCCACCGTCCCCCTCCACTACCGTTGGGACCTGTCCGCACATCCTTGGCAGCCCCTGTTTTCCTGCAGGCCTGGCAGTCACCACTGTGGAGACAATAGGGACAGGGTCGGTCACCCGTACATGGACACTGTACCCAAACACCACCACCACCACTACCACCACTACTCCATGCACACCCCTGGACACGTACCCCCTTCACACAGGCCTGTGACCCCATTCACCCACCAAACCCACAGTGGCCATGCCCATACCAGGCAGCTGTCAGGCAGACCACTGTGCACCCTGTGCAGGACACCCACAGCATGGCCGTGCACCCATGCCAACACAACATAGGGTATACACCCTGCGAATACAGACCTGTCCTTGGCAGTGCGAGAGGCGTCTCATACCCACCACTCAGCACACCTGCGACCGCCACCATCCTGTGGGTCGATGCCACCACAGCCATGTGTGGCTCCTCCACCCACTGTTGGTGTTCAGGTGGTCCACCACCAGTCCTCATCCTGTCCCTCAGTCGCTGGGCCTCCTCCTCCTCCTTCGCACATCGCAGGAGGTCATTCCATCTCTTCCGCACAGCTTTGGTTGTCCTGCCACGTCCCCCTACGGCATTCACAGCTGCAGTCACCTCCTGCCAGGCTTGGCACACCACTGCATCAGTGGCCCTGTGCGTGTGTAGCACCTGCTCCCTCTCCTTCACGGCATGCACAAGGGTGTTCAACTCCTCCTGCGAGAACTTGTGTGCACGTATGCACTCCTGGCACTCTGCCAAACCTATGGGATAGTCAAAAGGGGACATGTGTCATCGGCCGTGTTGGTACTGCATTGCATTACACATAGACATCACAATGTCCCCCCCTCCAGTGCCACAGGCCACATGGACATATGAGAGTGTTGCATGTGCATGTACGGTACACACGCCACCATAGTCACTGTGTGTCCCGTGTCTGTACAGCGAGCCCTGTACACACATGTGCACTACCCCTACCCTAACCACCTTGCACTGTATTGTGCCCTTTGTGTTCACTTCAGTGGTTGCGTGGCCAAGTGCACTAGTAAGTAGATGATGTCAGGAACCAATGCAATTACCACATGGTGCATGGGCCGGCACAGTTCCGGGACACTGCGTATGTCCTGCATGGGTGCCAAAGCCTGTCATGCCACACATCCAGGGAGTCATGTCAGTGGGCCACTGTTGCAGGACACACCCCTGCAGGGGATTGTGCACAGTGCACTGTATGTTTGGTTGCAGATGTCTAGGGATGTGCACCATCACACAGCACAGTGCTTGCCTGTGGTCCAACATGGGTCAGACCATTCACCAGAGAATGCATCTCTGTGCTCCTGTCCATGCTGAACCTGTTCTGGGATATTGACATTCAATAGTGTCCTACAGCAGTCATACATACCTGCCTCATGCTGCTCTTCCTCCTGTTGCATCTCTACACCAGTATGTTGTTTACGCTTAGATTCCTTATCGGCTGCAGTACCACAACACAACACCGGCAGTGCACTGCACTCCCTTTTATAGCTCATCCAGGCAATCAAGCGTGTCAGTCATGCAAATGAGCGCATAATGATATGCTAATCACACAGTTTGCCCCATGCATACACAAGTACCCTCATTTGCATACCTTTTTGAATATGGCCTCGATTTGCCCCGTGCTAGCACAGCCGCACTGTGCAAATGTCAGCGCAGGGCTATTGGTGCTGCAGCACCGTGCTATCCAGATAGCGCAGCGCTATGTACCTTAGCGCGGCCAACACGCATGCTCGCGAGGCCCTCATGTCCGTGTTATTACCCAGTCATAGCGCAATATAGCGCAACACAGGACAGCATAGTGCAGCGCTATACGCATGCACGGAACACAACCCTCAGGGCCATGTTGGGGTCACGCATGTGCAGTGTGGTTACTTCCGGGTAGCGCCGTGCTACGTCATGTGATAGAGTGGCACTGCAGTGATTGTTGAGGTGCATTCCTGGTAGGGCAGGGTGTTTGTGTCCAACAACATTACAGTACCATGTCTGGACATGCAAGACAGCATGCAGTTGTGCACAGGGACAGGCACTGGGGGGACGTAGAGTCCGCAAACCTGGTGCAGCTGGTCATGAAACGGCATAGGAGGCTGTTTGGGGGAGGTGAGGGAGGGGGACCTCCCACGAATGCAAGTGTGGGAGATGGTGGCTAGGAAGCTCAGTGAGCGTACCGCCATACCCCGCAATGCAGAGAATTTCCGCCACAGGTACACGGACCTGAGACAGGCAGAGGCAGCAGCTAGACCGCTACAGGTGCATGGTGCATGATGGCACTGTGCCTGTGCCAGGTGAGTGGTGTTGCATGTGGGGTGTGCATACATATCAGGCTTTGTGTGCGTGTGGGTATGGGTGTGGTTGTGCAGAGGGGGTTGTGGTGTGGGGGGGTCTGGCCGTGGGTGAGTGGATGTGTGGGTGTGGGTGTGCAGTGGGGGTGGTGGTGGGGGTGTGTGCTTTGGGTGTGGGCGTGTGTCTGTGTGCGCAGCTGTGTGCAATGGTGCACTGTGCTGTTGCACACTGTGTACAGGCACAGTGGCACAAGTATTCCCCATAGGGGGCACAGTGCATGCCGAGACCATTACTGTGGGTGGAGGGTGGGGTGCATTGTGTTTGGGGTTGTATGTGCATCTTGCTGTGATTCACGTTGTGTATGTTGTGTCATGCTCTAACAACACTTTCACATTTGTCTATTGTAGAGTGGATCGAGTAGCCCATGCCCACAGGTGCGACTCAGCCCAGGACACAGGAGTGGAGATGAGGCAGCACGAGGGCGCCATCACTTCCACAGCATGCGCAGGAGAGCGGCACTGATAGTGGTGGCATGTTGTGTGAGTACCTGTTACATTGCTCTGTGATGTGTGCACTTTCACAAAGCTGTGCACCACATCTGGGTGTCCAGCCACTCACTTGTCTGCAAAGGTCACTGGGCCGGTGTGGTGTAGCAGAGTGGTGTGAGGTACAGCTGTGTTTCACACCACAGCTGGGTGCTATCAGCCTTGCCTGGGGGGGTGGTCACATTGCAGTGCTGTGCGGGTGGCAGATGGTGTTGCTTGCTTGAGTGGCTGGTGTTCTGTGGGGACACCATGCTGACGGCTGACCTTCCCACCTCTGTGGTGCATCCACACCACCACCCACAGGACGTTCACAATTGCACAGGTGGTGGTTACTTGCTGTGCATGCGGGACAATACTGAGCATGCCTTGCGGACTTACCTCTCACCCTTCTGGACACCTGCTGTGTAGCACTGCCTGTCACACTGTGCTACATACTGGCACTGTGACGTAAGCATTGTACGTTCATCCATGAGTGTCTCGTTGCGAGGTCACTGTATTGCTGTTTAGTTGCAAGGTACGGATGTCACTGTGCTATTACATTATGTGCATCGTTCTCCACCAATGTTGACCGTGGCTGTGGAGGTGGTCCTCACTGTGTGGGGGAAGGGGGTCCTGTTATGTGGGTTGGGGACACTGCCATGTACCATGTCTCTGTTGGGTGATATGCTTTCAGTGGTATTGCCTGGTGGCATGTGAAGGCCCTTCAGTGACAGCGTCTGTGCCCTGGCTGACTGTTGTCTCCTGGCCTGTGTCGGTCATTGCCAGGACACTGTCATGGTTCATTGATGCTCCTGCATGCATGTCATTGTTGTTTGTTCTGCGCTCTGCATTGCTGTGCATTTCCATGTGTGGCTGGGCAGCATGTCCCAACGTGTGGATGCCCTTGTGCATGTCCTTGCATGTCCCTTGCACCCAACTCACCGGGTTTCCAGCGATGTGTCTGCCATGTCTAGCAGTGTGCTGTATCATGGTGGGTGGTGTCACATGTCCCCTGGTGCTGTCAGGATCACTGACATCATCTGTGTTGGGTTCTGTGTTGGTGCCTGTGTTGCCCTGTGCTGCATTGTGGGATACTGCCATGCCGTCATACCACTGCAGAACTCAACGCCGCAAGGGATAGCCCATTGGGACATGCTGTCCATCTTTGTATGGCAAGGGTTGGCTGCTGGTTGCCTCCTGTGTGGTGTACCGTACTCATGGTCTCACCCTTCCTCTTGTAGGGCCACTATGGGCATCGCTGTGGGCAATGCATCCTGAAGAGACAGAGGGAATGAAGGACCTGCTGCACAGGATTGTGAGGCAGCAGTGAACACAGATCGAGCAGCAGGCCATCATTATTACTGAGACCAGGAGGGTGGCAAACATCCTGGAGGCTCATCTCCTTGTTCCTGCAGACACATAGATATATCCCCTGTTGTTTTTAAGTCAGCCCTTACCACCCCCCTCACTGGACTTGATTCTCCCTTCCTTGCCCATTGTCATCTGTCCATGTGTGCATCCTCCTCCGCTTTGCACCCTTGGCCTGTGTCTTCCCATCCCTCCATCTGTTGTCGTCCTTATGTTTACCTTTGTGTGCCTTTCTCTGCTAATGGTGTTTGACATTTTTATCATGTGGTGGGCATTTGGGATTGTGTGTTGGGGGGGCTTGGTGGGTATTTTCTAGTTCTGTTTTGGTGTTGTGGGGAGGGTTGTTCAGTGGTGGGTGGGGCATTTTGTACTCTGGGGTTTGTTACTCGTTATGTTCTGTGTTATATTTGCTGTTGTGTTTCCGTTTGCTTTACTGTTCGTTATTGTTTATTACACTGGTTAACGACATTTTAAGGTGTCCTGTGTCATTCTTGGGTGCTGGGGTTCCACATGCTTTGTACTGTTACTGGTGTTCTCCACATGGGTCTGGGTTGTTGCTGGACTTTCCCGTGAATGTGTGGCATCCTCATGGGTGGGCACTGTGGTGTGCTCCTGATACCTCATTCCAGCATGTGTTGCCTTGCATGTGTCCCAGGGTCGGGCTGTCTCTGCACTGTATTCCATTGTGTGTTTGCACTGCCTGCCTGGTGCTACATTCAGTGCTGTCTTGTGTGCTATATTCAGTGCTGTGCTATTCCTGGGCTTTTTTTGCACTGCACTTCTGGGCCTGTTTGCCCGGTTTCCTTTGCTTGCTATATTCAGCGGGGTTTGCCCCGGGCTATTCGTTTTGAATATGGCTGGCATTTTGCTCCGGGCTAGGTTTGCATGCTCGGCAGTGCTATTCGCTGCCAGGGGCTAACCTTTGAATATCTGGCCCTTCGTGTTTTACATTATATACCTATGATAATTACAATGGTTACTGTAAGATAGAAACATTTCTAGTTACAGAGATTAGCCCTATTGGCTAAATTAGAGGTGGCTCCATGGTCCAAGATAACATTATACAATTTTGTAGTAGTCATCACTTTGTGAGACAAAAGAGTACAGTTCTTACACAAATCAGTATAATAGTACAAATCACCAAAAGGTGGCAATGCCAACATATGTCATAATTATTAGAAGGACGCAGACGTCCTAACATCTTGTAAGCAAGAAATACATAGAAAATATATAAGTATTAGAAAGCAAAGTGTATAACAATAATATCTATACATATTTTGACATCTACTCTTGTACGGTAGATGCCCGTCACCCTATATGTTAGTATACCATATGCCTAAGCACTAGCTGTCTATGATGTACCTCTGGGGGTACCAATAAGGGCGCAGGAACCTCATGTAACAGTGCAATAAGGTCATTAATCTTTTCTTTAGAATCTGTAAATACCTTAGCAGTGTCATGCATATTAATCACAGTGTATCTTTCTTCCTGACTAAGGCCATCCACACCATGCAATGATGGGGGTATGAAGTCATTGATCATACCAGTTTTAAACTTCTGTGAATGTGCTTTGATAGTAGCAATGTCTGCTTTATTCCAGATGGACATTGTAGTACCAAAGAGACCAGTAAGGGTGCCCGTGGCACCAGTGACATCTGATGTGTCACGTGTATTTCTTCTATGACTTTGTGAATCATCATTCTGAGAAGTAGGTTTTCTTGTACAATTACCTCTATGCTCGGTGATATGTACCCCTGCAATAGGGTCTTGATTACGTATCTGAAAAGCTGCTAACCTATCAAGTAACAAAGTATTATAAAATAATAATGCGTTAGTAGTATGACACATACCAAATTCTTTCATATTCCAGTAAGTTAACTTAAACAAAACAGGTATATGCATATACTGTAAAGTTATTAAGTGTGCTAGGTAAAGCAGTGGCTGTGAGACCACTATGAGGGCCAGGGTGTTGTTTTAGACATTCCAAGAGTTCTTTCTCAGTGGGGGGGCAACATAGATAAATACATGGCAGCTGAGGCCGTGTTGTGTATGGCACAAAGTTTCCTGGCAGTATCCTTAGACAGTGTATTGCAATATGAAGCGTCAATTAATACAGTAATATTATATAAACCTGTATGTCAAAGAGAAGCTTGGTGCAAGGACAAGGTACCATTTGGGGATAATTTTGCGTTGGTCCATCCATGGAAAGTTTCCTTGGAGAGTTTGGCCAAGGGGAGTAATTGTCCTTGAGGCTTGGTTTGCCATTCAATTTGTAGGGTATATTTATCAGGAGCAGCAACCGAAGCAGTGAGGTAGGCATCTGAACCTTCCTGAACTGTAATCAAATTGTCAGGAATATTGATGGAGACTCCATCTGGGGTAGTTGCAGGTGGATCAAAATGGGGAAGGATGTGCTTTACCATGTCTTGGATGCAGGGGAGTACTCCTGAGATGATGATAAAATGGAACAAGATAGCTATCTTGTCAGTGTATCTGAAAAGGAAAATCAGACATTAGTAAGGTTAGTACTATTCTGCCCAATAGGGTAAGGAAAAGTAATTATACTCCTTTATACAGTTTCAACTGGTTGGCGAGTAACCATTTTTCAGTCTATTTGTTGTTCTGCATGAGTCTAATTTGATAGACTTCTGGACTGAGCTTGTTGACAATTGGGTAGGGTCCTTCCCACTTGTTGGAGAAAGAGTGTATTGGATGTGCAAATCTGAGGACCATTACCTGATCTCCAACTTGCCAATCCACTTCTTGTATGTGTTAGTCAAATTGAATTTTGGACTGTTGCTGGGCTTTGCCCATGCAGTTTGCAGCATACAAATGAGTGTGTATCAGGTCTTTTCTCAACTTTTTCACATATTTATCCACAGAGACATGATCTTCGGTGGGAGTGTGTAGGTCAAACAACAGGTGTTCAGGTAATCTCATACTTCTGCCAGTCATCACCTCAAAGGGGGTCAACTGAGTGGTCACTGAGGCTATGCCCCTAATTGCCATAAGGAGTAATGTCCATAGGGAATCCCAATCCTTGGGATTGTCCTCAATAAATTTGGAAAGCATTTGCTTAATCCATCTGTTGGCCCTCTCTACTTGATCTGATGATTGTGGGTGGTATTGTATATGGAACATTTGGTGAACTCCAAGGAGTTCAAGGGCTTCTTTCATCAATTGACCAATAAAACTGGTTCCTTTGTTGGAGTTCACCTTAAGAGGTAGGCCCCACCTGGAGAAAATCTCTTCCACAAGGATTTTGGCAGTAGCTTTAGCAGTGCATGTCTTGGTGGTGAAAGCTTCAACCCACTTAGAAAACAGATCAGTTACCACAAGGGCATATTTGTTATTTCTACTGGTATTGGTGAGGGTGCCAATGAAATTGATCTGTAAAGCATGCCAAGGGCCAGAATGCCTTTGGGTTAGTAATTTGGCATTTCTTTTGGTAGGGATGGGGTTGTTTTGTGCACAAACAAGACAGTTATCTATGTACTGTTTGACATCCTTGGTGATACCAGGCCACCATGCAGTGGTCTTGAGCCATTGGAGTGTGTTTTCTACTCCCTGGTGTCCACCAGTGGGGGTGTTATGCACCTGGTCAAATAATTCAGGCCTAAGATGATGAGGGACCACCCACAATTTAGTGGTGGTGTCATCTGGTTGGTACCAAATAAGATTGTCACCTGGTGACAAGTGTAACTTATCTTCATGCCTTTGGTACAGGTTGTGGGCAGGTAGATTTGCCTCGGTGCCTTTGTCCAGAAATCTGAACACATCCTCGAGTTCAGAGTCAGCATGCTGAGCTTCTGACAAATCTAAGGAGGGAAGGGTTGGGGTTTCTTCCTGACAGCTGCAATATGCACAGCCACTCTGGCTTCTGGATGATCCATCATCCAGATGTCCCCCCCCCATGGGCACCTTCCACAGCAAGGGTGTCAGCTGTGTCATTAAAGCCGTGATAGGGGTCGTAATGGAGTGGGCCTTACCATTGTGTACATAGAGTTTGTATGCAAATTTCTATGTCAGTGAATGAATCTATATTAGCAGTTCTTAGTGTTTCACAGGGGTGCTGTCAGAAGAGGTAAAGGAGTTTGTTTGCCAGAAAGGAAGAAATTCTATAAGAGAACAACAAACCCAGTTAGATTCTGTAAAAATTATGGTATCTCCGGTTCCATGCTGGATGAACCTGAAGGCGCAGGCCACTGCTGCCATTTCTGCATACTGTGATGACGTTACACTACAACATTTGGAAATCTTAACAGTGTTACCAAAAGGGTAAACCATGAAAATACCCATTCCTGCTATCTGTTCTCCCTGATAATAGGAGGCTGAGCCATCTGTGAAAATGCTACACAGTGGGGTGTTCTTAGGTAATTGTGGTGTAGCAGGAAGGAAAGGGCCTAGATCTGGTAGATCAGGTGACTGCAGTGTACAATCATGTGGTTCTCCTTGAAAGGAGGCCCTGCACCAGCATGGATGGCATTTTGTTGGTGAAGCTTGATGTCCCTATCCTGGAGAAGGAGGGACCGTGAGTTAGTCTGGTTTAGAGACTGATACATCCTTTACTCTGTCTGAAAGAAGAAAGGTTGTAGGATGTGGTTTGTACTGAAGATCAGAGGACAACACCCAATGATACACAAAAGTGCTTGACAGCCCAGTAGGTAGCCAGAAGTTTCCTTTCACAAAGTCTGTACTTCTATTCCTTACTGGGATCAAGAGCTGTGATGCATATGCAATGGGTCTTAGGGTGCCATGGACCTTTTGGGCCAACACTGCAGACATTGCAATGTCAGAGGTGGCAGATTCCAGATGGAATGACAAGGCTGGATTGGGGTTGACCAAAACTGGAGCTGAGCCAAAGCCTGCTTCAGTGATGTCACAGCTTGGGTATGAATGGTGCCCCAAGTCCATGGAACATCCTTTTTCAGTAGTTCATACAGAGGGGTGACCTTCTGAGCAAAATCACAAATAAAATCTCTGTAATAATTTACCATACCTAGAAATCTTCTAAGGGTGGCCACACTGGTGGGGAGTGGCAAGTCCTGTAATTCCTGTATCTTCTTCCAGGTAGGGCTTCTGCCTTTGTCTGTGATCCTCAGACCAAGCAAGAGTACCTCTTTCTGGCACAGTTGTGCTTTTGCTGGATTACATTTGATGCCTGCCCTCTGAATGAGGGTCAGCACTGTCCAAGAGGTCCAGATGTTGCTCCTGTGTGGCTGTGGCCAACAACAGGTCATCCACATACTGCAAGAGGTACTGGGATGTAGAGAAACCTCAGGAGCATCCATCATGTGCAGATGGAATAGGAAGGGCTGTTATGCAACCCCTGTGGTAAGCAGGTCCACATGTACTACCTACCTTCAAAGATGAAGGCAAACTTACATTGACTCTTAGGGGCCAATGGCAATGATCAGAAACTATTGGAAATATGAAGGGTACAAAACCATTGTTGGTCAGGGGTCAACAGTCATAGCACATCTGGTGCTGATGCCACCGTTGGGGCACAACTAGGGGTGACCTGGTTTATTCTTCTGTAGTCAATTGTAAGTCTCCATGTGCCTGTGGGTTTTTTCACTGGCCACACTGGGGAATTTGAAGTGGAAACAGATGTCCTGATTACACCTTGCTTGAGAAGTGATTTGATTGTTTCCCTAATAGAAAGCAAGGACTCAGATGGAAAAGGGTATTGCCTTTGCCTCTCATGGGCTGGGCCTGTCACCTCAATGACAGTATGCATCTTTCCACAGTTGTGCTTGTTGGTGGAAAATGCTTCCAGATGCCATTGTAGGTTGAGACGGAGCTTTGGGAAAAGCTTGTGGTTCTTAAACAAATCTGAGACATCATACTCTTTGTCATTTGTGGCTATGGCTGCAACCACATGTGAGTCAGGAATCAAGACAGTGTGGGATTGTCCCTGAATCTGTATCAACAACATGTTGGCCAGGTCTACAACACAGCTGTGTGGTGCAAAGAAGTCAATTCCAATAATACTAGGGTGATTATGCAGTACCATCACCTAAAAGGTTTGATACGCCTTCAGGTGTCCCAGTGTCACAGGTAGTGGCAGGGAATGGTACGCAGGTAGACTAGTTCTGTCTATGCCAGACATATTGGTCTTCCATCCAGTAGACCAAGGTGATATGGCTGGGTTGTAATCATGCAATACAGACACTGCCATGCCTGTATCCAGCAATACTGTAAGTAGGCAGCCTCTGACCTCAGCCTCTGTACAGGGCCTTCCGTTTGTATCCAAGAGTAGCTTGTTTACAATATGGACTGGGGCCTATAATTGTCAATCTGTTCTAGCGGAGGCATGGGGAAGCTCTTGGGCCTGGTTCCTGTGAACTGTTTCACCATGCTGTACTGATTCTATATAGGGAACTGCTTCTGGGTTCAGGCCTGTAGGGGCCTGAGAACCTGGATTTCCAGTATCCTCATGGCCTGTGGAGGCCTGCCCTCCCAGGTGTACTGCAGCAAGAGCCTGAACTAGGACAGCATCCACTAATGAGCTCACATGCCTGAGAAGGTCTCGGTAGCTTCAGTTCTCATTGGTTATTTTGCTATATGAAGGACCTGATCTCAGTTGTTTACCCTTTTTATTTTTGTGGTGTTTCTTATTTTGTGTTAGTTCTGGTTCCCACCCCAGGGTTGTTGTTGGGCCTGCTGGGGTTGTTGGTTATTGGTAGGGAGGGGCTGTTTCTCTTGGGCCTGCCCCTCCACCATGTAGTGTGTCGTGGCCTCTGAGGTGGGTTCCATGGCAGCTACCTTCTTGGAGCCAGAGCTGGAATCATGGATATAGAGTTGATAAATGCTCTCCATTTTCTGAAGAATGTCAGAAAACTTTTCTGTGGTGGGATAGGTGGTTGGCTCCACCTTTTCTCAAACTGCAGAGATCATGTTATGAAGGAACAGGGTCTTGTACTTAATAAGGTCCGCATGCATGGCTTCTCCTGAAAGATTCTTTCCTGCTCGGTAAGCCATCCAAAGCCTCTGCTGGTAGGTAGCTGGACTTTCCTTTATGTTCTGTTTAAAAGGGTATGCGACCTTCACTCCCACCACACCTGGGTTATGTGCAGTATTGAGTTCAGCTACAACTTTGTCAAAGGTGTAGTTACTACCATGTTGGATGGCATCACGGAGTTTCATCCATTGGCCAGGATCAATGGTCTGGCGTAGGATCTGGACTTGGTAGTCTGCAATGAGACTAAGCAGTTCACATTTGGAATGCACCTTTTCCAAGAGGCAACTGAGGTTGTCGGATGGGCTCATCCGACCAATGCTGTCAGCTATCTGCGGAATAGAGTGGGCCATTTGTAGGGGATTGCTGGGACGATTGTTCGGAGGTAGATTGTCTCGAACACCCTGCAGGGCTGCAGGAGCTACAGCTTCAGCCACATCTGTTAACAAGTAGCACTCTCCTGCTGCAGCTGCTTAATCTGTGTTCAGAGGGTCTATTTGCTTCTCTCAGGAAGGGTCACAGTGCCTAAGGCATTATCAATCATTTGTTCTATCTCTTCCCTATCATACACAGAAATAATGGTGATTGGTGGTGCCGTTGGTACTGGGCCTGGGCCTGCTCCCCCCTATCATGGGGGTCACCATGTTGGCATCGCCCATGATGGTCATCATGCCATCGATGATGTAGGGACATGGTGTTATGTGATGGGGGTCTGCCATGTTGTGGATGGTGGGGTGGGGTCACTGGGCCATAGTAGGGGTGTGACTGGACATTGTACTGAGAAATGTCCTCATCTGACACCTCCTCCTCAGATAACATCATCGGAATGGGGCTACGCCACCCATTGCCTTGACGTGACCAGCCAGTACCTCTCGCTGATGGCACAGTTCACCATTTTAAATTCACATTCATCATGATTAACTTTCACAACATTCGGATCCACATTATCCTGTAACTGCTTCTCTAAGCTCTATACCAGTGCTAAATCTGCAATTGTCCTTAGTAGCTACACCTAAATCTTTATGTACCTGGTTTACCTCATCCTGGAACACTCCTAACTCATCATGGATCTGGTCATTAGTTCTACTTGAACATTTGCAATGCCTGCCTCTTATCCTGTCTCAAAACTTTCACAGTCTTGCTTCAACATACATTGTTCCTGCTCATTTTCCTGAGCAGAGTGATGCAAAAGTGAATCCTTTTCATTCCACAGAGTTTGGAGCTCAGATTCCAACTACTGCATTCTTTTCAAACATTCAGTTTCCCCCAGTCCCATTTCCTTCTTGAGAGATGAGACCTGCAAATCAAGGATTTGAAATCTCATTTCGGAGGCTTCCAGAGCAGCATAGAGAGCCGTGACCAACAGCCCTTTAGCTTCTCACCTTCTCACCTCATGGCTGTTTGTCTCGTCTCTGAGTAATGGGTTGAAATCCCCAGCATGGGGTTTTCAGATTAACTTGCATCCAGTGTGAAGTCAGCCCATCCTCCATGGGAGGCAAAGAAGTTCGAGACATTGAGTTTCAAGTCTGTGCAGATATTTGATACAGTGGCCATTTAGTGTGAGGAAATGTAAAATCAAACTGTAAAAAGGTGCCATGCTGTGTATCGATCCACAACAGGTACTCTAGTTCACAGGAGGGCTACTGTGCACTTGTAAGCTTGCAATTCAAAACTACCATGGGGTGAGGTGAGTCAGCATTGACCACACCCAGTAAGCAGCCAGACTTTGCAAGTAGTTACAAAGTGGGTGAAAATGAGAGGTGATGAAGGTGTGCACTCCTTCTGTCCCGTTAAGAAGGAAAGTAGTAGTAACTAGTGAAAAGTTTGCAAACACCAAATATTGCCTGCACACGGTCACCAATTGTCAGGAGTCTAAACCCTCACCTCAGGTTCTTGACAATAATGGGAATGCAAGAAATCACAAATATGTTGCAGAAGAGTGAGAAATCTTGTTTATTACTACCAAAAGGAAAATCACAATTGCCCTAAGCAATTCTTACCATTAGGAACTGGGAGCCAATGCTTTGTGTTCCCTATACCTAGGAACGTAGAAATCTCTGTGTCTCCGCCTCTGAGGTAAAAGACGAATGTCTCACATTACATACCTAAGATAGTTACCATAGTTACTGTAAGATAGAAACATTTCTAGTTACAGAGATGAGCCTTTTGGCTAAATTACAGGTGGCTTCACAGTCCTAGATAACATTATACAATTTTGTTATAGTCATCACTTTGTGGAAACAAAGAAAGTGCAGTTTGTGTACATAGCTGTGTACTAATACAAATCATCAGAAGATGGCAATGCCGACTCATATATCATAATATTACAAGGACACAAGTATCCTAACATCTTGTACGCAAGAAATACATGTGTATATTAGAAAGTAAAGTGTATAGCAATCATATGCATACATATCCTGATGTCTGCTCTTGTACAGTAGATGTCCTTAGTCCTATATGTTAGTATAACATATACATGAATGCTAGCTGCCTGCGTGTGTACATCTGGGGTATCAATTAGGGTTCAGGACCTCATGTAACAAACTGTTTGGTCAAAGATGGACTCAGATTGTGATTCTGCTTTTCAAGAGATAATCTACCAAATTATTCATGCACCAGTTCTTTCTATGCTAATACATCAAAACCATATGTTCTGCACACAGGCGCTAACCTGAGGGACCAAGGAGCTGTGCTCTACCATGAGTACACTGTAGGACTGCACCCAATGGTGTTTGCAAGCTGAAGTTTAACCTCATCAGAAAATAACTACCCAGTTCACAAATTGGAATTTCTCACTTTGAAGTGGGCATAGTGGAACAGTTTCACAGAAACTTGTATGGTGCTAAACTCTGGTAAAATGGACAACAATCCATTTATATGTGTGCAAACCTCCACCAAGTTGGATGCAACCTGACATCACTGGTTGTTGGCTCTATCAATGTATGATTATGCAGTGGCATACAGGCCT
Organism: Neoceratodus forsteri; assembly: GCA_016271365.2. Taxonomy (NCBI): domain Eukaryota; kingdom Metazoa; phylum Chordata; order Ceratodontiformes; family Ceratodontidae; genus Neoceratodus; species Neoceratodus forsteri. The sequence goes on along the minus strand of CM028133.1, from coordinate 1,046,814,642 downwards.
AGCCTTAATCATACCGACACTGATGCTCTCTCCAGGATACCTGCATCAAACCAGCAATGGGCGGCATACCAGAACATTCTGTGAAAGCCTTCTGCCACAAATTTGACAGAGATGAAATTCCCTCTGTAGAGACTGTAAATTGCCTAGCTGATTGCTTGGGACCACTTCATACCTATCTGAGAATAGCCTATTGTAATTTTGCAGCCTTAGACCTACGTGCTTTGCCTCAACTTTCTCCTGCTGATATTCAACAAGAACAGTATTATGACCCTATGATCAGGCCAGTACTGAATGCTTCAAGTAAAGGAGAAGATGTCTCTAAGTTGCTCTCAAGTAACCACAAAACTGCTTTACTGTTTCAAGAGGGGCCTAAACTCAAGCTGAAAGAAAAGTTGCTATACCGTGAACTGACCCAAAATCAGAGGGAAGTGTTAAAAAGACAGTTGGAAGTGCCTTAAAAGTTCAAGTATAATGTGCTGAAGGCCTTCATGATCAGATGGGAAACTTGGGTAGCGTGCACACTTCTACTAGCCCAAAATAGGCATTGATGTTGAACAATACATCAAAACGTGTGACAGGTCTCTTCAAAGAAAAGTTCTACCTCAGAAAGCAGCTTCTTTGGTGAATATAACTATGAGTGCCCTGATGAAACTGGTGTGCATTGATTTTCTAAGCTTGATCCTGATTCTAGAAATATCAGCAACATATTAGTGGTGACAGATCATTTCACCTGATATGCTGAAGCCTATTCCATGAAAGACCAAAAGGCTACCACAGTAGCCAAAGTCCTTGTTGAAAAATTCTTTGTTCATTATGGTGCTCCTCAGTGTACACATTTACATCAAGGCAGAGATTTTGAGAGTCACCTCATTAAAGAAATTTTCAATGCCCCATGTAGCCAGTATAATGTTATGCTTGTGCAACTGTATTACTTAGGTTGTGGCCATTCACACTCTCTATTCCAGAGGAATTACCACCCTGTAGGGGTACCAAAGGTAAGGAACCCTCTAGAGGGTTCCACCCCAGAGGTGCTGTGGGACAATTCCTTGGCTAAAGGTACCTTATGAAGGATCCCCGAGAGAGGCACTGCTGCTGGAGGAGGAGGGAGGAAGGTGGGCAAAGAAAAGTGCTTCAGAAGGAGTTTGAGGGAACTGCTATATATAGCTCAGGAAGTGGGAGTGGCTGGTTGCTTGTCCATTGAACCAAAGATGGAGCTTTCCAATTCAATGGCCTACACAGCCAATATAATGTTATGATTGTGCAACTGTGTTACTTAGGTTTTGGCTGTTCACACTTTCTATTCCAGAGGAATTACCACCCTGTAGGGATACCAAAGGCAAGGAACTCTCTATAGGGTTCCACCCCTAGAGGTGCTATGGGATGATTACCTAGGCTAAAGATACCTTAGGAAGAATCCCCAGAAAGAAAGTAATAGTATGAAGCATATGTGCAATCAGTAACTGTGAAATGTAGTAATAGATAATCATCAGGTAGCTTGATAACATAATGGGATGCACGGTCAGCAATGGTATGGGTTAGATGGATTGCAAGAGAATAAGGGAACTCCTAAGGCAAGAGGAATGGCAGGAAAGAGGAACAGCAAGTATGGGACACCATCTACCTCCATCCAACAGTGGATCCTATCTAATGGAACTAGGAAATACTAACTAGATATTATGACCTTAGGCATGGAGGAGAGAAAAAACCTTTGAGGAGGAAATGTCTGGGGATCCAAGGCCTAGGTCACCTTCCTCCGGTATGGGATAATTTCATTAGTGATGACTTTGTTACTGCAATTTGAAGCCCCAAAGAATAAGAAGTGGAAAATATTCCAATTTAGAGGAAACTCTCACTCTGTCCTTCTAACAGGAATGCCATGAAGGGTTGAAATGGTAGCATTGCAACCGCTGCTCCATGGTGGGAGGAGAGTAACCGCCACCAAGGCACTCACCCAGCTTACCAATCTATAAAACAAACTCAGTGAACCAAAGGTGGTCATCGGGAGAATGCAGTGAAGGTGCTTGATACGGAACCACTGAAGTCAATGGACAGCCATTATAGTGAAAACACTAGAGCTAGAAAAAATCACTGTAACCTCCCTTCATGGCCGAGTCATAAATTGTACAACTTGAAGTGCCGTCCGCATGGTTGACAACTGAAGGTCCACCTGGAGTGAGGACATTCCCAGCTATGGGCCAGGTGAGAAGGACCCACCCCAAGCTTCACATGCTCAAGCTGCAAACTAAATGCACAGCGAGTCCATCTGCAGCAGGGGAAGTGGCACCAAATGGAATGGATGGCATGCCCCAGGGACTGATGAGGGGGTGAATGGACGTAAGTACTGAGAACTTGCAGGGCAAAAAAGCAGGGAGCATTGAACAAAGGTGGCATGAGCAAGAGTGGATCTGGATGTATTTCAGTATGGCAGGTTAATGCAGGGCAGGGTGACAATAGTTGGACCAGCAGGTAGGTCAATAAGCAGTAGGAATAATCAGACCAGCATGTAGGTCTGAAAACATGGTAACAATGATTGGACATGAACGTAAGTGGGGGCAGCAGTACAATAGTGAGGCAAGCCAGCTAGGATTCAAAAGCCAAATTTAAGTGACAAATACACTGAGAATTTTTGGAGGCAGGAGTTAGAACAGAAGTAATTAGCCACATGGGGACATGATTCCCAAACACTTCCCAGTTCCCACCATAGGAAAACAAGAAAGTGATGGAAGGATGAGGAATGACATGCAGATATTACAACTAGTTTACAGCATTCCAGTAGCTTAGCTGACCTCAGAGTAGAACAGCGTGTACAACAGGATTAGCATCAGCTATGAGTGGTAGTAGTCAATAAGCAGGAAGGAGGAAGCACAATGCTGTGAAAACAGCTAATGATACAGGGAAATAGATTAAGTAGGAAAACATGCTTGAGGTGCATAGCAGGGGTTCAGAGGGAGCTTGAATCAGGTGAAAACAATTAGGCTGGATAGCATGGGCAGCGATTAGGCCTATAGCATGGAAAACAGCTTTGGTCTGTGTGCATCACAGGTACTGGTGACAATAGCAATGGGAGTAACTGAAAGTAAGTAACTGGAGCTGCAAAACAGCCAAATGGTAGGAGTAAGCAAATGAGAAGATCTGAGAAACCAAATTATGCCAAAAAGAAAGCAAAATCAAGACACAAACATAGAAGAAACATGGAAGAAATAAAAGGAAGCACACAGCCGGAGGCAAAAATACAAATCAGAAGCAGAAGAACAAAATGCAGAGCCCAACAGAAAGAAGCAGCGGGGGTTGGAGCAGGTCAAAGTCTGCCACAGAGTAAATGGACATAGCCTCCAGCCAGCAAAGAAAAAGTGCTTCAGAAGGAGACTGAGGGGTACTGCTTTATATAGCTGAGGAAGTGGGAGTGACTGGCTGCTTGTCCATCAAACAAAAGGCGGTGCCTTCCAATTATCTGCCTGGGGTGTTCAAAAATCCAGGACCACTCCATATCACCCACAAGGAAACCATCAACCTAAAAGGTTTAATAGAATGTTGTTAGACATGCTTGGTACCCTGCATCCAAAAGACAAACCAAAATGGAGCCAACAAATCAGTACACTAGTTCATGCATACAATTGCACAAAGAATCATGCCACAGATTTCTCTCATGTTTGGTCATGAAGCTTGTCTACCTGTTGACATCTGTTTTGAAGTTTCTTCAAATGGAGCACATTCAGACAACTATATGCAATACATTCAAAATCTGAAAGCACAACTAAACCATGCACATCAACTTGCCCACACCATGGCTGCCAAGAGAAACCTAGCAAACAAAGTACGTCACGACAAAAGGGTCAAAACTCAAGAGTTGCAAGCTGGTGACAGAGTATTAATAAGAAATCTGGGATTCCAGGGAAAACATAACATTTCTGACAAATGGAGTCATCAGCACTACATGGTGCTCAGTAATCTTGCTGATTTACCAGTCTATAAAGTGTTTTCGGAGGGAGATACTAAAGCTATAAAGCCCATTCATAGAAATCATCTGTTACCCATTGGACAAATAGTTATAGATACTGTGTTGCCAGATTCTGCTCCAACAGGTCCTATCACTTGTTCAACTACATGCAAGCAATCAAAACCTCAAGTTATTTCTGGTCTGCAGTTGCTAACCTCTGCTACAACCAGTACACATCACGAGGGTGTTGATTCAGATGATGAAAATGACTTTGGGATTGTCTTTTTTCCTTTCTCTAAACTGGGACAAGTATTTCAAGGAGATCCTTTATGCAACACAGGAGACAATCTGAGTGGTCCTGTAATGTCAGGTGATCCTGTTGCCATAATTGAACCCGCATTTCTGACAATGATGTTCAAAGTGTGAGCTCTGATATGGTTGATGCTTTAAGCCTGTGAAACTATCAGAAACTGAAATATCAGATTCTAATCAAGATAATGGTGGACCTGTCAGTGAGTCTTCCAGTGATGCTGAAGCAGTGGGCCAAACAAACTAGTTCAAGTGCCAGGCAATATTGTTATTCCTGTGAGTGCTAAGTGTGTTGAATGACTCAAACTTTGTTGAAATACCTCTTTCGATGAACCAGAAAGTTCAAGTGTTACACCAAGTACAAGTAATACCACCCAGTCAGAACCTCCACAAAAGCAGTAGTTCCTCTTCATCAGAAGCTGCTTCTTGCAGAACAATGGAGTTTGCCCTTTAAGGCAGACCAGGTTGTTCTGGTGCACCTTCCCTCTGTCATGGAATGGTAGTGCTCAGGAGGGGAGGGGGGAAGGAAGGAAGGGGAAGGGCTAAGGACCAGAACAAAGGACAGGTAACAGGAAAGGGAGGGGCAAAGGGAGGTACATAAGGGACAGCACAAGGGGCCTCAGCCACTTTTTGCTGGAGTTTTTGATTCTACATCAACTGCAGCACGTCGGATTGGCATATTGTTTTGAGGTTGGTTCACCAGGAGTGAAAAGTTAAGGAAACAAACAATTGAGTTGTGGGAGGATATGTGAAGTTGTTTAAAAAACAAACAAAAAAAAAACATTGTATAGTTGGAGAAATATAGTTTGGACAGAATAGCACATAAAAGATATGGTAGAAGACAGGGTGAAGCAAAGTTTTTGATAAACAATAGGATGTTTAAAAAAAAAGAGAAAGACAAAGAAGAGCTGGTAGGTTTTAAGGCTGTGTAGAAGGCCAAATTCATTTGGTTTGCTTAACAGTTGATGATATTAGTGTTGGTCAAGGCAGACAGATTGGGGTTACAATTATCTCTGCAACAGTCACTGGAAAGGAGAGCCGTTGATAGAATTGTGAGGCGCAGTACAGCTGGAAAACGAGGCTAGCGTGTGTACCAGGGAGGCTTGCTAGGATGTAGTGGGGGTTTGCACCAGAAGAGGGCTGTAATAGCAGAGGGGGGCCAGATGATGGAAGCTGGGACAAGGGTGAAGGTTTTTGTGGTTGCTGGGGAGATTAGCAGGCCTGGAAGAGGCCCTGAAGCAAAGGAGCGAGAGCGTGATCCGGGGCCACATGACGTGACGTCACAAGCCGCATGGGTTTGCGATAAAAGCCTTTCTCCTTGTCTTTGTGCTGCTTACTGCTTTGTGGGCCTGTTTTTTCTTTTTCTTTTTCATGGTGAAATTAGTAGGCCTGGAAGAGGCCCTGCGTGGTGGTGAGATGAAAGCCTTTCCCATTGTTTGTGCTGCTGGCCGCATTTGGGCCTGGTTTTCTCTGTTGGTTGTGAAATTAGTAGGCCGGGAAGAGGCCCTAAAGCAATGGGACGAGAACACAATCCATCGACCACGTGGCGTGATGCCACACGCCACGTGGTGGTCGGGATAGAACCCCTTCCCTCTTGTGCTGCTTACTGCATTGTGCCTGTGTGTCATCTAGCCCAGTGCAGATGGTGAGCATTGTATCATCCCTTGGGAGGAAGCTCCTGTGGAGAGCAGCCTGGCTCGATGAGTAGGAGACAGCAGCAGTGTTGGTGGCTCAAGGGGAAGTTGCAGGGCCTGCGATGTAAACATTCTGGTGATTCCAATGAGGGGACAATTGGACTGTTTGTAACAAGGGGGAGTGGTGGCATGCCACGACCACACGGAGTGATGTCACATGCCGCACAAAGGCGCAGGGATGGGGTGGGGGGATCCAAATAGAGGAAGGGTGGGGGAGACAGGAGAGGCCAAAAAAGGTGAGGAGGTGTGTAAGGGCCACAAGGCGAGACTGGCTTACAGGGGAAGTGGGAGCGTGAATGCCCATCCATGCCAGCAGGTCGTGGGTGGAGAAACAGGACACCCCCACCCCAAAAAAGAACCTAGTGGCTGCCTCCCGCTTGGGTACGTCATGGGAGGGGACAGCAAGCCCTCAAAGGGTGTTTTATTAGTCAGCTCACACACGAGGTGGTAACTCTGAGGGAGGCCTTGGCAGTAAACTTCACGGCCACAGTGGATGGCATTGGGGGAAACAGGGGAGGGAGGGGGCATATGAATAAGGGGAGGAAGGGGGCAGGGGCACACACACAAAAAAAGAGAGGGGGAATTAATAGTAAATAAATAAGAGGAGTCAAGGGAAGGCTTAAAGGGGGCCAATGCATAGGCCCGGGGGGGGTGAGTGGCCCACGTAGCATGCGCCACTCGCAAAGAACATGGCAGGGAGCTACCAACAGGACTGGTTGCCTATTTGAACATGATGGAGGCCTTTACTGGGGGCCTGACCGGACATGCAGGCATGTGGCATGAGGAACAGAGGGAAGGCATTACAAAGTATATACATATATATATATATATATATATATGTAAAATTAATCCTGTTTTCTCTTCCCATAGTTGTCTTCACAGTGAAAAGGAAAGGAAGGACATGGCACCAAAGAAGAGCAGGCCATCAAAGGAAGACGCTTACAGGGCTATAATTAAATTGTGGAAAAGCCAACAGAATGTTGGAACTGGTGGAGGGGGAGGAACCAGGGAGACCCAGGGAGAAGAGAAAAGCAGGCCCGGGAAAAGGGGCAGAGAAATGACCAGCTGAAGGGCCATGCAGTCCCACTAGGGTGCCACCGCTGGCAGTGGGACACGCCAAGGCTGCTGATCCAGTACCCCTGCAGCCTATAGACTTGGTGACACCAGTACCTCCCCCCGATCAAGGTAGGATCTCCCTTCATGAACCCGGACCAGATCCTCAGAACGTTGTGTTCCCTCCACAAACCCTAGTAGTTCACCCTCCTCTTCAACCTCAGGTAGAAACAAGGGGACACTTGGAAGACTCCAGGCAGCAAGACCTGGACAAGGTTACAGGTAATGCATCCAGTGCAGTGGGGGATAGTATAAAAGAATACATAGGTAAAATTGTGTCAGCACTGGGAACAGGAGGTCTAGGGCAGATGGAATCGGCCCTGGCAGAGATTAGCTCAGAGAAGGAGGTGCCAATCAAAAATGAAGGGTGTACAGAGAGAGAAGGAAAAGGTACAAGGGAGATAAGTGCACCTGGGATGAGGATAGGTGAGCATGTGCCACTGGCCACAAAGGAAAAAATATGGAAAGGGGAGTATGTGGATATATTCGCTTTGGTGAGCCGGGAAGCGGCAGCCAAGTATGAGGAAACTGAAGGCATAGGTAAGATTGAAATGGCAGCGGTGATAGTGCTGTTAGGGAAGAAGGAGGACGACAAGTTCATAAAAGGGAAGACTTGGAATGGGTGGTTCGTAGGTTTTGCCAGTTTCTCAGCCATCATAGTGGAAAAAAGGCCTGAGCTAGGCATCCCACTCATCACTTATTCCTTGATAATACGGAGGGCAAAAGCAAAGGGCAGGGTGGGGTGGTTATACTATGATGAGTTTTTTCGGCAGAGAATGGCAACATTCGGGGACATGAAATGGGACACCAAGCAGCTAGATTTATGGACCGATTATGTAACAGATCAGTCCACACCCGAAGGTGAATGGTGAAAAAGGGGGGCTACGCCCCAAAAATGCTGCTGGGCTTACAACAGGACTTTTTGCTCATGGCCTCAATGCCGTTTCTGGTATGCTTGTTCAATATGTGAGGGAGGGCACCCGTCAAGTAGATGTAGAACAACATGGGCCCAAGGGGCACAGGGGCATGGGGGTCAAGGGTCAGGTCAGCAGTTTTTTTCGAGAAGGCCAGGGGTTTAGAGGGTACACATGGAACAGGGTAGGGAGTGGTAGAGGGAACGCGAGTGGGGGGAGGTCAGAATCACTGAGAGAAGAATCATTGCACAAGATGAGGGGAAGGGGCTGGGGAGGAGTAATGGGGGGCATGACAGGGACCAGTTTGGGATGGTCAGAACCCCCATCAACTTGGAGGCATGGACAGCCTGTTTGGATGGATGTCTGAACACAAGCGTGTGGGATATGATTATAGGAGGTTTCAACACAGGGTTTTCACTGCAGTGTGGAGGGCTTAGACACGCAAGAGAGGCGAGCAACCTGGGGTCAGTGAAAGGAAAGGAAGGGATGTTAAGACACAAGATAGATAAAGAAAAGGCAGCAGGAGGGTAGAGGGCCCATTTAACTCTCCTCCGTCGGAACATGCGGATTTCGCCATTAGGTTTGACACCCTAGAAACAAGAAGGGAATACAGGGTGATACACCACCTGTCCTATCCAGAAGGGGACTCAGTGAATGATTTCATCAGTGAGGAGCATAGTAGGGTGACATATGCAACGTTAGAGGACGCAGTCCAGATAATCCGTGCCACAGAGGATGCATGGATGGCAAAAACGAACATTGAGTCCACTTTCAGACTGCTGCTAGTTAGGAGAGAAGACTGGGATCTATTGGGTTTTAAAATTGGGGGGCAGTATTATTTTGACAAAGCAATGCCAATGGGATCTTCCATAGCATGGGCGACGATCAAGACATTCAGCACCTGTTTGCAGTGGATATTCCAAAAAAAAGGGTTATAGGACGGTTATCCATTATTTGGATGATTTTCTTTTCATTGGGAGGGAAAAAGGAGACACTGAGTATGCTGGTTAAGTTTCAGGAGTTGTGCTGGGAGCTAGGGGTTCCACTGGCACCATAAAAAACAGAAGGGCCCAAGTTCCTGGGGATTGAGATGGATGCCCCAAATGAAATATTTAGACTACTGGACAAAAAGTAAGTTAATTGAAGGAACTGATTCAGTACACACCAGCAGGAGAAGGGTACAACTAAAACTAGTGCAGCAGGTACTGGGGCGTCTGAACTTCTCCTGGGCCATCGGACCAGGAAGGGCATTCACAAGGAGGTTAGCTAGGCTACAGCAGGGGTCACCAGACCACATCACTGGGTGGACTTGACACAAGGTGTCAGAGAGGATTTTAAAATATGGGAAGAATTCCTTAAGGAGTATAACGGGTGCTGTTTCTGGCAAGAGGAGTGGCTGTACAACACAAACCTCAACCTCTACACAGACGCTGCTGGGGGGCCAGGCATGGGGGGTTACCTGAGGGGCAGGTGGTTTGCAGAACCATGGCCTGCCAGCTGGTTGAAGGATGGAAAAGTGAGAGATATAACACTACTTGAGATCATGCCCATATGGGCATGTAAATTGGTCTGGGGAGGACTTATGGGATCAGAAAGTGACATTTTGGTGTGACAATAGAGCAGTGGTGGATGTGCTAAACAACAGGGGAGCCAGGTCAGATACAGTCATGCAGGTATTACAACGTTTGGTGTTAAGTGCTTTGCAGCTGAACATGTCATTCAGAGCAAAACACAGAAGGGTTACTACAATACCTAGCTGACAGCCTTTCCGTCCAGCAGCTGGATCATTTTCGGAGGCTGGCACCAGCCGCAGAGGAACTAAAAATGCCCATACCAACAAACATCTGGGATGTTGGCAAGAAGGAGTAGAACTGCTGTTTCACAGCTCATGGGTGCCTCGGACTCTAAGGGCCTATGATGGGGCCTGGCGAGTGTTTCAAACATTCAGGGCAGAGCACCAGATTGAGGTAAGTGGGCCACTCACAGAGGAACAGTTGGGAATGTTCACCATAGAGCAATGGCAGAAGGGGACCGCCCACGCTACAATGGGGGTTTATCTTGCAGGGATTAGTGTTATCTGCAGCCTAAAAGGGTGGAATGACCTGACAAAGTCACTGCTCATCAGGAGAATGATGCAGGGATGGGGAAGGTTGAAACATGGGCCAGGGGATAATAGGATGCCAATAGGGGAGTAGTGGCCAATAAGGCTAAAAGAGGTGCTCCAGGTAACATGCAGATCAAAGGATAAGGCCCAGCTATTTCACATGATTTATGTGATGATGTTTGTGGGGGCTGTGAGAGTGAGTGAGGTGGTAGGCCATGGGAAAGAGGACAAGGAAGGAGGTTTGGAATGGAACGATGTGAGTTGGGGGTAAAGAGATATGGATCAAGCTCAGGGGTCAAAATGGACCAAAAGGGCAAGGTTGCACGGTAACATTTGAAAGGGCAATCAGAGATTCGATATGCCCAGTGCAGGCTCTGGGGTTTTGCCGCAGCGCCGGTGACCAGGACGGAGAGCTATTTGTACATAGTGACAGAAAAAGGGTCACCGGCTATCAAGTCATGGCAGTGCTGAAAAAAGGCATGCAATTTATGGGGGAGGACCCAGCTAATTACTTATCCCATTCCCTAAGGATTGGGGCTGCCTCACAGTGGGCAGCAATGGGGGAACCCGTGAAGGACATTTTGGAAAAAGGGCACTGGCGGTCAGCCAGTTATAAGAGATACATCAGAGCGCTGAAGTAAAAAAAAAAAAAAAAGAGAGAAAAAAATGTGGTACAGAAGGTGGTACTCCTATGAGGGAGCACAGGTAAGGGGGCAAAGAAAGGAAAGAGGTGGGGGGGTAATTTCAATTTAAATACTAAGAGTATGTGTAAATTAATTAATGTTCTTTGCACCCCATAGGTAGAGGGAGGATCATGCAAGTCTGGATCTGCGGCCATTCCTTTATTTATTGGGCTGGAAAGAGAGCAGAGAAAAAAGCTGGGGGAAAGCAGCTATACCAGGATGTAAGACAGTGTAGGTTGGTATGGCATGGCATAGGGGGGATGAGATGGGCACAGCTCCTTCCTGCATTGAAGGAACTCAAGGGACATTGGCCCAGTCCAGACCTAATCATTATACATCTAGGGGGCAACGACCTGGCGGGCAGACCGTGGGTACACACACATACTTACAGATAAAAAGGGATCTAGTGGCAATACGGCAGTGGTGGCCTCAGGTGTGCCTCGCCTGGTCAGACATGATACCGAGAAGGGTACTGAGGCAGGAGCACAGCCACGGGGTGGTGGAGAGGGCCAGGAAGAAGATGAATAGAAGAGTGGGGACTTTGATAAGGCAGATGGGGGGACAGGTGATACTGCGGGGGGTAGAAGAATGGGCGGAGGACTTCTACAGTTCAGGTGATGTGCATCCGTCGGATCTAGCCATAGAGGTGGTCAACACAGAAACAATGGGCTTCATAGAGGAATGGAGAAAACAGGAAAAAGCTGGTATATAAAAAAAGAGGGAAAAGGGGAAGAAAGGAGTGTCCCTGTGATAAGGGAGAGAGTGATACCCTAAGTATGGGGGGAAGCCAGCCATCCAATGCAAGCTGGAGACTGGCTAATGGGGAAAAAATGGGGGAAGGGGGATGAAAAAAAGAATAACACAAGAGGAAGAAGAAGAGGCAGAAGAAAGTGGTCTCGGTTTTCACCGTTACCTAGCGGAAACGGAGAAACAGAAGGCACACAGGTTTTCACCTGGGGGGAGGGATAATCAGAGATTGATATGTGGATGGAAATAAATGAAATTTCTGGAAATATGATAATAAAAAAATGGAAATGGAATATTGGATTATGAATATAAATAAATTAATTGCCAATCTGAGCACAACAACAAACAATGGTCTCTGTCTTTCGTGAGGGAAAAAGGGGGGAATCCGGGACAATGGAGTTTGCCCTTTAAGGGGCAGGCCAGGTTGTCCTGGTGCACCCCTTCCCTCTGTCATGGAATGGCAGTGCTCAGGAGGGGAAGGGGGAAGGAAGGGGAAGGGCTTAGGGCCAGAACAAAGGACTGGTAACAGTAAAGGGAGGGGCGAAGGGAGGTACATAAGGGACAGCACAAGGGGGCCTCAGCCACTTTTTGCTGGAGTTTTTGATTCTTCCCACCCACCCTACCAGACAGAGCAAGAGGAAAGACAGTCAAAGGGGGACTGTATGGTGGGTCTGTCAAGGTGGATGACAGACGTGTCCGGTTGGACAGTTTGGACTGCCAAAGGTGGATGGCAGGTGATGATATGGTTGTGGACTGCCCAAGGTGGATGGCGGGGGGAAAAAAGGGGAGGAGGGGGAAGAAAAAAGGAATAACACAAGAAGAGGAAGAAGAGGAAGAAGAAAGTGGTCTCGGTTTTCACCATTACCTAGCGGAAATGGAGAAACAGAAGGCACCCAGGTTGGATGGAAATAAATGAAATTTCTGGAAATATGATAATAAAGAAATGGAAATGGAATATTGGATTATGAATATAAATAAATTAATTGCCAATCTGAGCACAACAACAAACAATGGTCTCTGTCTTTTGTGAGGGAAAAAGGGGGGAATCCAGGACAATGAGCTGGGAGTAGCTACCCTGAATGCTAATGCTGAAAGACAAGTGCCAATGCCCTTTTCATCTAAATGTTCAGACAGACGAGTGAAGCCTGTGTTTTGACTCACTTATGACACACCAGGAATGTCAACAGATCTGCCCATGAATGTAATTCACAAAGGGTATATGTTACAGTAAATTTCCTGCCCAAGCTAGTATTCACTGCATCCTCCCAAGTGATAGTTAAGTCTTTCACCCAGTATTTTTGGGGTCACCCTCACAGAGTCAGAGAAGCCAATTGAAAGGTACACCATGTCTGTGTTAACTGAATGTCAATGCATGAAAGTTAGATGCAAAAAGGTTGAATGTTATTTGCTGATTAGCCAAAATTGTAAAGAAATGTAATAACTACATGTAAACTGTCATGACTGAATGAAAGATAAGAGAACTAAGTGAAGTGGTTAAAAAGGTCCCATTTAAAGCAATAGCATGCTATACTGTGTAAATACATAGGTTATATGCTAGGATTAACATTGTAAATAGTCTGCATAGTAAAGTGTTATTATAATTGCTAGCCCATTATAGTCTTGGCAGGGATGCCAAGCTTTTCAGGCAAAGTTAATTGCGCCCATGTCCTCCTAGGCTCCCCGATTCCTCTCATTGCTGTTGGTGCCCCTAGGTCCTCCTGATGCTGTCCAGTCTGTTAATTTAGCCCATTTCAAACTAAAAATTTAAACCACGATCTCACGCAGTTGCATGTGCACAGTGGTGTATGTGGGGATCGCTCAGGCACAAGCGGTGTCTTTGATGTGCTGACTGCTAAGTTTGCGGTTGGCCGAATAGGAGTTTTTTGGTCCCAGCACCCCTCCTCTATTAAAGGGGGGCCGGTGACCAGGAGGATGTGGTGGAAAATCCACTGGGGAGGAAATTAAAAGTTTGTTTTGGGAATCAAGTGGAGCTCATTAATATGCATGAGCCACATATGAATATTCATTAAGTTGTTGCTGCCACCTGGGGAATCTATGTTACAGTGGCATCAACTCTAAAACTACAGGGGGCACAGAGATAAAGGTGGATTCATTTAAAAGGGCACAGCCTAGAGCTTCATGAGCATGGAGAAATGGTAAATATAAAATTTAGTTACTGGCTGCACCAGAACTTAAAAGAGTGGACAGTGTTGGGACTGCACCAAAACTTTTACCATTTTGGAAGTGTAACGGGCAATCATGAGCCTGGATCTAACAAAGAGGCTCCTGGGATTGCACCACTGGCTTGTGGGTGAAATACAGGGAATATTTCCTGGTAGCAAAGCTCCAGCCAATCAGGAGACTTGGAATGTAAATGACAGTTTGGGCAGCCAATCGGAACTCTGGAACTCGGCCTTTTGTTGAGGGGACTTTTGAAAAAAAAAGAGAGAGTCAGCTGGAGAGATCAAGAAGAGAGGAGCCTATGTGGCTCTGTGCTGTCCTTTTTACTGGGAAGGCTCTGTGAGAAATCCTTCTATCCAAATGGCGTTTGGACTTTGAAACTGTCTTCCAGCAGACCAGAAAAAAAGGTTTTGTTTAGCAAAAGTGACTGTATTGCGAACCTGCTTGAATCTGACTGGAAGGAAGAAGAGAGGAGTTCATGCTGTTGTGTATAAAGGTGCTGAGTAATTGAAGCATTGTATGGCCTATCAGTCGGGATGTCTCCCGGGTGATTGAGGGGCCAGGACCTGATTCAGTTGTTTGCCAGCTGGAGGTTGTTTCCAGCAGTAAAACTGAACTTTACCAGAGACATTCTGGTTTGCCTTGAGCTATGCCAAATCTAGCCCAAGCCTTCTGCTCCTGCACCAGCTACCAGCTTCACAGCAAGAGACCACATGGGGGTTCTGCCCCATGCCACTTGAACATCCAACAGAGGTCTATGTTTCACCAGATTACCATCTGTGACTGGGTACAGTGAGTAAAATCCAGGGTAGCTCCCTGCAACCAAATCAAGCTCTGTGGTACCACCTGATTGCATTTAAATCTTTGTTTGGGGTTTTTCAAGGGTTGGGCATCTGGCCAGTGGATACAAATAATTATTCTGCATGTTTGATCACCTTCTTTCAATCAAGGGCCCCAACGAAAGCTGCAAACCCGGCAAAGACCAGGTTAGCCTGTTTCCTCCTGGTACCCAGTGACTGTGGTTTGGACTGCATGCATGCAAAAACCCTGGCTGATGCCAGACTAACTAAATCATTTAACTAGATCTGCCCCACCTCTGTTAACTTTCATCTTTAATAAACCAAATTGTTTATTGCACTGTTATACTGCCTCATGCATGCTTTCCTGAGTGCCCTAAGGAAATGTGTTTGGGGAACATAACTAAAAGTGCATGCATGTTGAATACTGTTTTATGGGAGGGTCCAATGTGGGTTGGTGGAATCTTGACCTTGGTAAGTGTAAAGAGGTGAGCATGTTGTTAATGGTCAAAGTGTTTGATATCCTGTTACCCACTGCAACTGTACCAGTTTAAAAGGTTACTAGGTGGGATTGTGGGTGGTATTAGCTTCCCAGAGGGCTGTACCTATTGCAATAGTTACCCACGTGATTACTCTGGGTAGAGGCACCATAATCATAGCACAACTACTGGTAGGGCCACCCCATACTAAGTAGTTACAAACCCAGGCAATTTAACCTGTCATTAGGGATACAGGAAGGGGTAGTAGCCCTTAGTATAATATCACAAGGGCTACATGTGAATGGATTGGTATCAATCTTCTGATCCAGAGTGCATCTATTGACTGATTTAGGTACCTCCTCCTTCTTTGTGAATACTGAGTAGAAGTATTTTTCAGTTTCCTGCTTTTTCACTGTCACCCTCTGCCCACCCACCCTCCACTTTATTAAGCCTCACTATCCCTCCTTGGTCTTTCTCACCCATAATGGACCTATAAAGGTTTTATCCTCCTTCTTAACTGAGTTGGCTATTTTTTCCTCAGTTTGGGCTTTTGGTATTCTGACTGCCTTCCCCACTTCCTTCTGCTTTAACTGGTACAGTTCTCTGTCCTGCTCCTTTCGTGTTTCCTTATACTTCCTGAGTGCTATCTTTTCTCCATTGCCTTCTCCACCACCTCTTTTGAGAACCATAGTGTTTTTTTTCCTGCATTTTGATTTATTTGCTTCACACAAAGGCTTGTTGCCTCTGTGATGGCAGTTTTGATTTTCCCCATTTTTTCTCCACCTCTCCCCATTTGCTAGTGCTTTTCTGAGGCACTCATTCATTTTGCCAAAGTCAGCCCTCTTAAAGTCCAGTACCCTTGCTTTTGTATGGCTTGACTCTATGGCTGTGTTTATCGCAAACCACACTGGTGCTTACTTGTTCCCAGATGGCTACCAACTTCTATATCTGAGATCCTCTCTCCAACCTTGTTTGACAGTTCTAGGTCTAAGATTTCTCCCTCATGAATGTGTTCCAACACTAGCTGTCTGAGGCATGCCTCCTTGTAGGGAATTGAGAAGACCCTGCTCTTGGATGTGGCTGCATCAATAGTGCTCCAGTTAACATTGGCTTATTCGGGTCCCCATCAACAATATCTCCCCCTTTTCTGCCATCCTAAGGATGCCTTCTATCATTTCCTTGTCTATTTCCTCCCCCTGCACTGTTTAAAGGTGTTTCTAATGTTCAGGAAGTTTTCACTAGTAGTAGTTCAATAATTTGAAACAAAATAAAGCTAAGCATAGCTACACATTACCATGCATTTTGTTCTAATAAGCGAGGATGCAAACAAGACAACCAGCAACATCAATGAACTTTAGAGACAGTAAGCATTCATAAAATGTGGGTTTGTATCTAAGAATAATATGATGCAAAAGGTTGACAGTGTCTCTTTCAATTTGGTTTCAGAAACCATTTATACAGTGGATTTAGATTTGCTATAATAATGCCCTAGTTTTCCCAATATTAATGGGAGTATCATGTAATATGAGCAAGTATTATTGAGTGGCTTAATATGAGTGACTCAGTAATTCCACTTGTACTTACAGTGAGTGGAGAAAGGCTTCACTTTATCCTGCAGAGCAAGTGTAGCATGGCAGTACACTCGCTAAAGCAGGATATGGAATGTTGCTTGGCCAAGCCCTGCCAAGGTGGCTGTTCAGCATAGGGGCATAAGCTACTACACCTTAAGCCACCAGACCCTAGTTCGGTTCTAGCACTGTGAAACAACATTTTTGTGTTATTTTGTTGCTCCTATCCCCTATGTCCTCACCCCCATGGAGTTGATTATATTTAGTTTGGGGGGAAATGGGTGCTTGCCACCACTCAAAGGGGGGAGGTGCAGCCCCACATAAAAGTACATATTGTGGCTGTTTTTTTCTCTAGAATGAGCAGCTGTCGCTATTTGCGATGAATGCTGTATTATTAGTCGTCCTTTGATGTGAGGCGGTTTGTTGTGTTTTGTGGTCGGCGAGTAAACGTACTCACCGTTATCACATGAATCCATTAATGGGTGGGTAGGTAACACAACTAAAATCACAACGGGAGTGAGACAGTATTGTCCCTTGAGCCCTATGTTATACATTCTGTCCCTGTAAGCTCTACTACACAAAATAAACACTACAGAGGAGATTAGAAGGATTTCAGTGACAAGTGAAGATGTAGAAATAAAAACTATAACATACATTGATGATCTTTGTCTTAGTTTAGCAGACCTATGAACATACTAACATATGATTATACAAAAACTTGCCATCAGAAACAGGCCTCATGGTCTATCAAGTCTGCTTGTATGTGCAGCTAGCACCCTTATATTGCAGCTTCTCCACCCCAACCCTCCATTCTCCTCCTGAAACTGTTCAGCATCGTTTTACACAGCCCCCCTCCTTACCCTGTCCCATGCCCTTTTGAAGCTCCCCACCATCCTACATGCCACCACCTCCTCTAGTGGAGCATTCTATTTTGACACCACACTCTAAGTCAAATAATGCCTCCTCATCTTCCTTCAGTCTTAGCCCATGCTCCCTTGTGTCTCTTCCCTTTCTCAACTTAAACAGACCCTGTTTACCAGATTTGTTGACCCCCTCAAGTATTTGAAAGTTTCAATCATGCCCTCCTGATCCCTTCTCTCCTCCAGGGTGAACAGACTCAAATGACTCAGCCTCAAGTGACTCAACCTTCCCTTCAGAGGAGTAACTGAAGTGATGCTGTTTAACTTCACAACAGGAACAGGATCTGAGATAAACAGGAATAAATGTTAATTGTATTACTATTGGTTCAGAAGAAATGGAGTATACAGAAGTGATGAGTATTCCTGTTATTCAAGTGACTTGTAAAATCTTGGGTATTTACTTTGTGCATGGAGATATGAGTTTCCATAATTGGGACCTTCTTCTTAAAGAATCAAAGGGAAAGTGAGTAGATGGAACAAAGGGTATATGTTCAAAAAGAAAATGGTGTACATGGTTAAAACATATTTAGTTGGCATGTTTTTACATTTATGTACCTTATTTTCTTTACCAAAACAGCTGGAGACCAGAGTTTACAGTCTCTGTTTTGAGTATTTGGGGAGCAGACTCAATCCAATTAAGAGAGGAATACCTACCCATTTCACAGGGAAGATTGGGGAAGGTGAATCCGATTGTGTTCTTCTTTAGTATGTTTGCATATACCAATGTACATCCCCTATTACAGAATAAAACCACCATATGGGGACCATGGGTACTAGACCGTGTACGGCCAAGGCTACTGGAGTGGGATCTGAACAAAGTAACACCTAGACAGAAATCTCTGACAGGTTTACCTGAATATTTTAGAACTTGTTTGGGGAAATTAAAGCTTTGGGGAAGTTTAAAAACAAAAATAAAGATGCTATTCAGAAAAGAAATGTATGCTCAGCTTTTACTACATTATTTTTTAAGGCTCCATCCTTTGGGGACTGAACAAATACAGAAATAAGAAACATTTCAATGATACTAGTCCAAAACAGAACTCCGGCATATATGTAGGATGTCTTGTGACTCTGTGTCCATAAGAAAATTAATGTAAAACTGAATCTCAAACATAAAGAGGTGAGAGAAAGGATGTGCCCAAGATCAAATTTTTGCAATGACAGAGTAGAGACTATGGAACACCTGTATATTGAATACCCATATATTTCTCTTTTTTGGTCAATAGTATATACTAATTGGAACAACTTCCCATTTATTCTATTGAATATACAGATATTATTCTTGGAAGTGCTACCTATGGCATGAAGAATTATAATTCTGGCACAAAGCTTTTAATATTACTATGTTTCAAATATCATGTATGGCAGTCCAGGTGTAAATGGTTACTGCATAAGTATTATATCACCCCAGAACAGCTTTTTTGGAGTATTCATGAGACTACTGTATCTTTGCAGGATCAGGAGAAAGTTAAAGTACTAGAGGATAGTTAGTGGAACAATGTGACATGGTTGGATACTGGTAATATGTGACCTGGCGTGGGTATGAGTTTCTTTTTCTGTGTAAAAACAGAAACATGTTGGACTTACGTTTTACAGTAGGGGTCAGTATTATTTGATTTTTTTTTCTTTATGTTTTGTGTTTCTGTTTTCTTTTTAATAACAACAGAATATGTTCTTTATGATTTTTGGTTAAAGTAAGATTTCAGTGTTGGGGTGTATAGGTATGTTTCATATTAGCACTACTTAATTGGTATATTATTTTGAATCACCAAATAGGGGATTTGATTGACATACGGTAAGTATGTGATTTTCTTTTTGCTTTGTATATTGAATGACTGTGAATTTAACATGCTTATATATAATGGATTTGAAGATATAATATAAAATTCCCCGACTTTGGGTAGGAAGGAGGTATGGCTATAATACATAACTTGATTTCTTTAGAATAACTGGTTTAAGAGTGTACTATGACTACAATATGTATGCATTATTATTTCGGTTTACAGTTTATGATAAATTCTCTATTAAATAGAAGGGGGATAGGGGATTGGGTGGTATGTTGTAATCCTTATTTATTTTAATATAATTTGATATTTTAGGATATGATTCCACTGTACTAACAATGTGTTGGTCTTATGATTTGTGTATCAGTGTGGGTATGCGGGGAAGGGGGAATGAGTTAATACCAATTAGATTATTATTATTATTTGATTATTCTTTGATTTGTGGATTATTTTTGAACTGTGAAGCAACAAGTTTGTATACTTATTTATGTTTGAAGTCTTAATAAAATTCCCCAACTCACCAGTAGGGTTACTCTGGCCATCTGATGACCTGACAAGATGGCCACCATGCTTGAAACTGTAGACATGGAAGTGCTGGAAGCAGGAAGGAGCCTCCCACCTGTTTCTGCTTCATCTGAGTCTATCTGTTTTACTGATTCTGGTCTTCTTGTTGATGTGTTGCCATCTGCTGATGGTCACACTGCACTGACTACTACTTCTTTTAGTGCTGCACCTGACTTTTCTGTGGATACACTGCTTGCTGAGGAATTAGCTCGAGAAAACAGCTGTTGCAACTGATCGCAGAAGTGGAAAAAATGTTGCTTTCAAGAAAAAAACATTTCGCCATGGTGACTTTTGTTCTTTCAAAGTCTGCTGACCAGCTGACTTGTGCTACAGCCACTGCTACTTCTTCAGTACAGGGCAATAAGTTCTCTATGCCCAACATTTCTCTGGATGACTCAAGCCCCAATTCAGCTGTACCTGGGAGTCAACTGCGAACATCACTGACAGCTCCCACTGAGTTCTGTTTTTCTGCCCCACCTACCTCTTTTTCTGGTGCTCTTATGTTTCTCTCATCTTTACAAAGTCTACAAGTTGCAGAAATGATCCCGACTACTGCATCTACTTCTTCTTTTGCAGCTGCTCCCCAGCAGTCTATGAGAATTACACTGGAGCATTTTTTGCCATTGGAACACATACTGCCTGCATTCTTTGCTATTCTTCTTCCCCCACCTGATGCAAGTCTGCCTGCAGAATGCACTGACCTTGTTCAGCAGTATTTTCCCACTCCATCTACTGATCATGCTTGCAGACTCTTGCAGGTAGTGCTTTGGAACTGGAGACAATGACAGAAATTGCAGCTTTGTACCCAGCTTCTACCATGCTTCCCTTTCTTAATAAATCCACTACTTCTACAACATTTATCCATAAATATATACAAAAATGGTCTGCTGAGGCTTCTTTACTGACTGCAGTGTGGAGAAAAGCAGCAGACAGTGTTTTCTGAGTCCCAGTGGACACTTACAAGTATTCTGACTCGGGAAACACTACTAATACCATGGTTGGTCCTTCTAAACCTGTCTCTACTTCCTCTATTTTAGACTCCTACAAATTAACTTAGTCAAACTCATGCTCCAACAATTCAGTGGAGGCACCATCCTGTGCATAGCAGGATCAACCTTTTGGAACTTCGAGGTGAACTATTCTCCCTGTGTCACTCTTAACATCTCAAATAATACTGAGAGTACTTTCAAAATGTCTGATTTATTTTCTTTATCTAGAAACCCTATAAAATGCAATAATGTTGTTAGAATTAAGTACAGAGGAGGTCTAGATCTGCCTCCTGATAGGGCATATGCTCTTCACAAATTACTGAAAGAATCTCTGGGTTTTATGGCTTCTGCTCTATATGCAGTTATTTATGTATCTGGTGAGGATACCTTTGATGTAAACTTTTTCACTTCCTCCTAAAAAGACCATTTCTGGT
This sequence comes from Neoceratodus forsteri, assembly GCA_016271365.2. Taxonomy (NCBI): domain Eukaryota; kingdom Metazoa; phylum Chordata; order Ceratodontiformes; family Ceratodontidae; genus Neoceratodus; species Neoceratodus forsteri. The sequence continues at coordinate 1,046,793,425 of CM028133.1, read as the reverse complement.
TTAAGTATGAAAAGCTTAGAGTCCCCTTTATGGATCCCATTGGTAGCCATCCCATTGTCCAAGGCTACGATCAAGACTGTTACATGTTTGTTTTCGATTGAGCATGTTAACATCACTGATGTTCTATACTAGCTAAAGAAACAATGTGAAGCTCTTGATACCCCTGTTCCTGTCATTGATAGTGAACATCTCTGGACAGGAGGGTGGAGGGGGGCTGGAAATTTAAGGTTAAATTGCAGCAGTCTATGACTGGAATTTCTTGTTTCTTGGGGAGTTTTTACATAGGAAGACAAAGATATATTTGTTTATATCCAGGCCAACCTAACACTTGCCATAAATGTGGATCCTGCTCTCATCTCAGCTCAGTTTGTGATGAAGTGCGCCAGTAGTTGTTTTGAATATGATCATATTTCTCCCACCTGCTCTAATCCCTTTAAGTGTGACCTGTGTGAACAACAGGGCCACGCCTTTCCTCATTGCCCACAGGCTTCTCATAATCACAGCAATGGCCTGAACCAGGATGCACTTATTTACAAAGGACAATCCCACGTAACTCATGAAGCTGAAGAAAATGTGTTTGAAACTGGTGACACCTCTGATGAACTGAGTCTTTCTGTTTTGTCAACCTCCATAAACCTTATTTCTTCCCTTCTGAAGGACAATGCCACCACTCCCACCCCATCTTCTTGTGTAATTACTTCAGTCTCAGCACAATTTTTGCCTCCTGACGTCTCTCCTGTTCCAGTTCTGGCCATTCCCCATCCCACCACCTTCTACTATCAATACTGATAAGTTTAAGTTTCCTGCCAAACAAAGGAGTCAAAAACACTTCTAAGTAGAGAGCAGAGCAAAAATTTGCCGGTGAAGTTCATATGAATTACAAAAAATTTGCACTTCGCCGAGTTCATGAAGCCTTCCCATGTCTGACAAACTTCAGCTTCTTGCAAATTGCATGAATTTCACCACAGGTTTCACTGCAGGGTGTGAAGTTTACTGTGAAGTAAGAAATTCAGAGGCAATATTTTGTGCTATGTGGTGAATTTTGCAAATTGCATGAAATTCACAGATTAATTCATGGAGCAAATTTTGTGGACTTCACACATCTCTACTTCTGTCAAAATCCTCTCAAAAACTGATATACCTTTATGTAATACCACCACTCTTTAGCCTCCAACATAATGGGGTGAAATTGAAGATGAGGGAGGGTCTGAGACTCTTCTTTGAGATCCTCCTGCACAGATGTCCTCTCTGATGCTGAGGACTCACATGGAGGGCAGTCAGCCAAGACAGTAAGTGACTGGCCTTGTTCACAAATGGAAAAGGTGGTGGTTTTCCATTAATTTCAAATGCTTCAACAACATTGATTTCCTTTTGACTTTGAATGTTAATAGCATTAAATCATACAAAAACGTCTGTTAACATTTTCTGTCTTACAGACTCTTCCGTAGAATCCTCTTTTACAGGACACATGACTCAAACTCTTTTGATCTGGCTGCAGCCAGAAAAGAATGGCATCTAGGACCATCCTACTGGTCTCTCAGGGTCTGGATATTTGTGATAGCATAAGCATTCCACTCAGGGGATTTTGATTTTAAAATTACAAATGTTGATTGATATTGCCCCGGGAGATCACTGCTTTTGGATCTAATGTACGGTCACATTCCCATTCAAGTTATTGATATTTATTCACCCCAACTGAAATTGGGACATTGCAAATTGTTCCAAACTTTACAGCCTTATCTTCATTAAAACAAATTGGTAGTATCAGGAAGCAACTTTAATTCTGGATTGAGTTTACAAGAGTGGGGTAGAAAGACATCCAAACTGTATTGTGATTCCAATTTTTCAAGACATGGTTTCACAGCAAGGTCACTAGATAGACAATTGGCATTATCACAGGCCCCACTAACTACTTTTACAAAAAGAACATTAGTGCTTCTCATAGATTTCTTTTTCCTGTCCCATGACTTACAAGTATTTTAGTCAACATTATTTCCTACTGAGACCTCAGACCACACCTGGCAGGTCATTTCTCTTGTGTATTGGATGTTTCTTCCACACCCATGACAAGGTGATGGAGGCTTAATACAGTGCAGCCAGGACATGATCAGATATTTTAATTTTTTTTTTAATTTAGTTGTTTAACCAGGAGTAGCACACTAAGCTGAAATCATTTTTACAGGAGTGACCTGGGAGCACAGGGAAGTTAAGTGACTTACTCAGGGTCACACAGTATGCAAGTGGAAGCTGTGGGATTCAAACCCAGGTCTGGTCTGCTGGATGTCACCAGATTTGCAGCTCAGAGCCTTAAACCACTGTGCTATACTGCCTCCCATAATATCTAAAGAGTTTCTGTCTGGTGGCCCACAGTGATACTCCAGGCAAGCAGGAATTTCTCTAGAAATATCACAGACATTTCGGGAAATATCTGACCATGTCTATGGCTCCCACTGTACCATGTTATTGGATAATTATTTCATCAAAGAACACTGGCTGGATGTTTTCTTTGTCAGATGGTCAGTTCTGAGTGCATATGACAACTTTGGGAACTGGTGGAAGATCTGAAGTCTACATTTTGCTTTTTCTTTAAGCGTGAAGCACGCCACATGGGCACCATTAACTTTTATAACACTTGGACTTACAGTTCAAAATCCAGCCCCTAATCTCATGAATGCATGACTCTAGTAGATATCTACCCATAACATAAGTAGATCACATCAAATCCAAAATGTTCCATTTTGAGTAAGACAGGGCCAAGTCCTTGAAAGAGATAGCAAGTTTGGCACTCAAGGAAAAACAATCCTTGGACATGTGTAAGGCATGCGCTGATAGATTTATGAGTACATATATGTGGAAACTCCATCCATCATTGCATGCTTATCACACAAATGATATGGACAGCATTATATCAAGCTCATACTCATATATCAGGTAAGTTTATCAACCCGTCTGCTCATCATTCTAACATATTCTTATTACCAATGTTCAACCTTCTCACCTTTTCTGAGCATGTTCAATCTCACTTAACCCATCCTGTCCAATTGTCTGAAATTCTGGACACAGTAAAGAGCTTGCCAAATACTATAGGTCTGGGCACTGATGGATGTCCCACAGAATTTTATAAGACCTTTCTTGATGATATAGGCCTCACATTGCAAATTCTGTACAATCAAATTTTAACAATGGGCAACATACCCGCCTCTTTGACACAATCACTACTAATTTTATTGTATAAAAAGTGAGACAGAACTTTATTAAACAACTGCTGCCTTTATGTATCTTAAACACTGACTAAAAAATGTTGGCTAAATTACTATCTAAAAGACTTTCCGTTCCAACTGATTTTCTTATTTCCAAATCTCTGTGTTGTTCAATTCATGCTCACAGAATAATGGCTAATTTATTCTTACCAAGAGAATTATTTGAAAGGGGACATCGAACCCATTGCCATGTGTATATGATATCCTTAGACCAAGAACAAACTATGGCTGTGTTGATCAGCTCTACCTTTTTGAGGTCTCAAGGACATATGGCATCTTTCCCCTATTTGTGCAATGGATTAAAATATTCTATTCAGAAGCTCATCTTATCCCTTATTTTATCTCCTGGTTAGGCATGCCTATTCATCATAAACAAGGAGTGAGACAAGGATGCCCATTGAGCCCTTTATTATATTTTTTTCCATATATCCATTCCTTCATTCACTTCAAGGTAGTGAGCACACTAGAGGATTACAATCACTCCTGATACCTAGGAGTGAGGGTTTTGTTATACACCAATGATGTATGTGTCATTTTAAATGATTTATCACACGGTGATGCGATGTATTTTCTCTTATAAGATTTTTTTGTTTACCTTCTTCGAAAATAAATTACTCAAAAAGTGTGGTAGTACCACTTGAAACACCATGCTGCCTCTTTCCGGAGTGTTGCTGGATTTATAAGTTAAGAACCAGAAAACTGCTGGCCATTTATTTTAATCATCATGATGCAGTACATTTTAATTGGAATAGATGCCTTTCACAGGCAGAGAAGAAACTCCTTGTTTGGAATCGTAGACAGTTAGCTAAACTGAAAAGAGTCTTTCTAATCAAAACTTTGTGGCTTCCTTGTTTCCTATCTTAGTTATGCCCCACCCTTTAGAGATGAGACTACTGGCGCCTGATTTTTCAGGCCTTTGGGGTTCTAGGTTGAATCTAATCAAACCTGATGTCACCTACCAAGCAGCCAGAACAGGCCTCTGCATGGTGAACCCTATTGCATATTACTTTAATATCTTTTTAGTAGTCATTTTACTCCAGTTGTTTGTGAATCCCTCATGTTCATGGACACTTTTGTGGCTGACTGGATAATAGCTTTTTATCTTTTCAGGCTACTAGTAGGCTTAAGAATTTAGGGCATGCATATGACCATGTTCTACCTACAAATGTGATATATGCTATTAAAAAACTGTATTTATGGAACCAATCCTTTGATGACTGCACAAGGCTACAAAGAAAAGGATTGTGTTCTTCTATTCTTGACCTTAATTATTTTCCCCCATATTCTTTGAAGTTCTGTCCACCAGATAAGGTAGAAATGGCCATTTCACAACTTGTTAAAACGATTCCATATTATACATGGGACATATTATGACTCAGTCTTCAAGGCAAATTATCAGTTAGGGATTCTCTAAAACATAAGTCCCTAGCAAAGAGACTATGTCTGCATACACACATGTATTGATATTCTAGAAACACAAAGCCACTTCCTTTATGAATGCCCCATAACAAATGCTATTTGGAAACAGGAAAGCATCAATTTGAAATAACCTGCCTTTTCTTCAGTAAATCATGAGACTGTTGTATTACGTATTTTCCCTCCAGAATGGAAAAGTTTTTCTTTACAAGCACTGCAGGTGTGTCTTGTTCTCTGTAAATATTATTTACGGCAGGCACAATGTAGCTTCACACGCAGCAAAAATACATTCCTCATACTATTATTGCTAAAATGGTTATTGATTGTCTCAAAAAATGTACTGGATGGTTAGCAAACTCTACCCTGTTGAGTATTTCATTAATTGTGATTGAGCAGCAACAATGTTTTTTGAATTCTTTATTATTGTTTAACCTGCAATACTTCTGTTGTAACTGTCCTTTGATTTTTTTGTTTTGTTTCTTTGAATTTTCTGTTATATTTTCACAATAAAATTCCTCTACTCTTACAGTAGAATGGAGGTGGTGCTGGATGTCATGCAGGTAGCTAAGATTTCTCACCTGGGAAGTGGAGGTGAAGGAACTGAATACTGAAATCCAATTGTAGGTGTTGAAGGTGTACTTTTTGTAAGTTCTATGGAGATTCCTGATAATACAGAGTCAGCAGAAGAGGTTAGGGATATTCATACTGCTCAAGACAACATTACTACAGACCATGTCTAACAAGTAATGGATATGGCACAATAGAATGTACACCTGTTATACCTGCTGCAGGTTGTCCAGTACTGGAAGCCAGAGCCCAGATAGACATGATATTGTCAGCAGAAAAACTTGAGAGAGAAGGACTGTCTTACTATGACTACTAGCAGTGGAAGAAGCTGCTCCAGACAGACTTATAGCCCAAAATTCCCAGTCCCTGTCAGCGACTGTAGCCACAAACCATAAATGACTAATAAGGCTCCTGTGCACCAAGTAGTGCTTCAGTAATTGGAAAATGGACAGAGGCTCATCTGCCACACAGAAGGAGTAACACAACAGAGATTTTCTCTGTAGAAGGAGCCCGTGATTTCCACATGAGCCGTTAGCAGCAGGCTTCAAAACAAAAGACTTTACCTTCAGAAAGTGAAAACAGAATGCCGACATGAGAGCTGAGCCACATATCCACTTGGTATCATGTAATAATAGTGAACCAAAATGAGTGACTGCAAAAGAGTGACTCATTTGGGGGCTGTTATTAGGGCTACAGTGCACAATATCCCCAGGTAGGAGCATGACCATGGGTAACAGTGAACGGCAGTGAGGAATAGTGAGGAAAGGGAGGGACAGGGAAGGGGTTTTGGGGGATTGGCATTACGCTGTCACCGAGCTAGCCATGTGGCATGGTGGTGTCAGTGGCTAGCTGGGGCACTGCAGGTATGGTGTTTGAGAGGCAAGCAATTACATTTTGCCACAGCTACAAGCTGTGGAACTTAATTTTTGTGGTATCCAGATGTTTGCCTCCTCCCCAAATTGCAACCCCTAGAATTGACAATCTTAATTCTGTGGGGTGTGGGGGGTACAGCCCTCCCAAAGAACACTGTTTTACAATGCAGATGTCAGGTTGTCTTTATTTTTATATCGCCAGTGTGCTTTTTGGTGATATACACTCTTCTAATAGCGATCACTCTTTGTGATCGCCTTATGACATGGAACCATGCATTCAAATGCAGCAGGTACTAGTAAAACTAGAGAGAATTTTGGCTGTCAGATCTGTTTACCAGTTTAGGACACCAGCAAAATGATGGAGTGCAGTCCATTTAAAATACAAAGATGGGCTAGACGAACCTCCAGACTGTGTTTATATAGCTAAGAAACTAAAGAATCAATGCAATTCCTAGCAACATATGTATTCACCCTTATACACATTTCAGAGGACTCTCAATTTAATGCAAGCTCTAACACCCCACAACTACTGGAAATGTTTGTAAAAATTCCACCAAGTGAAACAGTTCCTTAATGGGCCCCATTATTGTGATTCAATAAAAAATAAGCCTCCGACTCAGTATCCCACTCTCTCCGTCTCCAAAATTCACAGCTGTTGGCTATCCACTTCAGCCACAGCTTGGCTTCATTTATATCAGACAGATCTCAATTGGTGAAGATCACCTCTCCCTCTCTCCCCCACTACACATCAACACTGGTGTTCCTCAGGTCTCTGTCCTCTGACCTATTTTCTATTTTTCTTAACAATCTTCCTACTGCCTGTGTCTCATCCCAAATTCTCTATATATCTCGTACTTCTCCATCTGTTGTGGAGGCTAGGCTGCAGAAAGATTTCAGTAAGGTCAAGCTATGGTTCCAGACTAACCAGCTATTTCTAAATGCCAAAAATACAGTCTCTATGTCTTTCGGCACTAGACTTCAACCCCCAACCCCACCAATCTTCCACACTTTGGATGGTTTACCTGTTGAAAATGTCACTACCTGTAGATACCTTGTGGTCTGGCTTGACCATCACCTGGACTTTTTGGCACATGCGAATGCTATCCAAAAGAATCTACACTTCAAGCTAGGTGCTCTTTATGTAGGAGTAAGGACTGATTCCACGAGATTCCTGTAGGGCAATCATGCAGAAAATGATCCTCTCCACCTTTGACTATGCTGACATAGTCTACAGTGCCACTCTTAAAACTACAGTGGCCAGGCTGGACACCTCACCACTCCTTTGCAGCTTTATTCTATCCTGACCCCTCACAGTCATCACTGTGATCTATATGAAGCACTATGTCTCACATCCCTGAGTCCAGATGTTTGTCCCATACTGCCAATTTCATGGCTAAATACTGACTGGGAACCTCCTGCTATCTCTCTTCCTCCATCTCTGCTTCCTCCCTACACTCTTACTCCTCTGCAACTCTGATCTAAGGTCCTTTGCTATCCCCACCGGCTACCACTACTGGCCGATCTGCCTTCTCCTTCCACTGACCTCAACTGTGGAATGCTCTCTCCTTCAATCCATAATGACACTTCACAGTTCTATTTCTCCTCCCTACTATGTGTCTTGACGACCCCTACCTGCTCCTGCCAAAACCTTCCAGCCTTACATCACACTGCCTCCTCATCTTCCTCCTAATCCATTCCCCAGGCTCTGGCTTACCTAGGCCTCTGCTCTGACTAGGTTGTCACCTCATGCACTGCTCATTGACCTTAGCTCCAAGGGCTTTAACTTAATTAGGCCACTCCAATTGGCACGCTCTGTTACCATAAGCTATCTCTTGGCTTTCTCTTGATATTGTAGTTTTGTATTATTGTCCAAATATGAGCACCTACATCTACCATTTACTTATTCTGCCTATATTATTTTTGATGTAACTATTGTGTAAAGTTAGTATAATATTTAGTAATGTATGCCTGTTATGTACATCTACTCTAATTGTATTCATGTGACTTTGTACTTGCACTGCTCCCATTTCCCTTCCCCCCAGGATACATCTGGAAATGAGCAGTTCTGCTCAGTGGGCCTTCCTGGTGAAACGCTTGAAAAATAGAAACATAGAAACATAGAATTTGATGGCAGATAAGGATCACTTGGCCCACCTAGTCTGCCCATTTTCCTACCTAACAGATAAGCTGCAGATCCTAGTTAACCAACAGCATGACTAGATAGATAGATAGATAGACAGATAGATAGATAGATAGATAAAATTGACAGTTAAAAATATAACATTTCTTTTCAGAAATGAGGGTGCATGCAATTCAGATATCCTGTTTTGGGTTAAGCAGAGCTGATGTATGTTCTGCCCAAATCCAGTAGGGTGCAATCTATGAAGAAATGTGTCACCTGTATTTAAAATGTTATAGCCTCCATACTAAATTCATTCTTCACCTACTGTACCTCCCTCCAACCCAGTTCCCAGTTACCATGTCTTCTGCCCTTCCTCATCTACTGCCTTTTCTTTATCTTACTTCTGCTTCTTTTTCACCAAACCCACACAAATCCAGCCCTAATGACCTCGGCCCCTACCTTCTCCATATTTCTGCCCCTGCTATCACCATTCCTCTAACCCAATTGCTGAATCTCTTTCTCACTAGACTCTTCCTCAGGCATGGAGGGGTGCCAGAGTTATTCCCTACATGAAGGGGTGATCCTCCTCTCCTGTAAATTACAGACTGTTTTCTCCTCCTCCTCCTGTCCAAATTACAAGAGACCTTAGTATTCTCTTCTCTGATTTTATTAACTTTGCAGAACTCTTCTTCCAAATCAATCTGGCTTCAGAAGAAACCACTCTCTTATTACTTCCCTCTTCTGTGTCAGCAATGCCTTTCTCACTGGCATGGACTGTGGACATATCACAGCTGCCATTTTTATTGACCTGGCTAAAGCTTTTGAATATGTGTCCCATCCTCTTCTGCTATCCAAGCTGCTCTTCCCTGGTCTCTCTACTCATGTTGTAGATTGGTTTAGGTCATATCTCATGGGCTGCATGCAATGTTTCTGGCAGGATACACCCTATCCCCACTTTCCATTCAAGCTGGTGTCCCTCAAGGTGCTATCTTAGGCCCTGTTCTGTTTTCAGTCCTCCTTAACAACCTTCCTTCTGGTTATGTCTCTTCTCAAATCCACTTGTATGCCAATGGCACTGTCCTCTCTGCCTTTGGACCTTCCTCCCCTTGAGGTGGTGATTCAATTACAGTCTGACTTCTTGAGGATTGTTTGTTGGATTGAAGCAAATCCACTAAAGGTTAATGCCAAAAAAACCATATACAGTATATGACTTTTGGCGCCACTCAAAAGCTATTCAAACACCCCCCCCCTTCACTACCCTCAATGATTTCACCCTACATGTAGCCCACACCTTCAAATATCTAGGCATCTTGTTGCACAATCGCCTGGACTACTCCTATTACATTGATTACATCCACTTAAACTCCATCCCAAGCTAGTCACCATGTATTGAAACAAAGACATCCTCTGTCCTATTGTGCATTGTGAGCTACTCAACAGAATGATACTCCCTGTCTTTAATTATGCTGACATGGTCTTTGGGTCTGTCCTGCCACTTCTCTTTCTAGACCGGACACCTTCTTTAAAGCATTTTACCACTTTGCCTTGAATGCCTCACTCCGCACACATCATGCTCCCTCGACTCCCCCTCTCCCTTCCCCTTGGCACATATGATGACAGCACCATAGAAACATAAAACTGACAGCAGATAAAGGCCACCTGACCCATCTAGTCTGGCCATTGTCCCTACCTACTGCAATACTGCAGATCCTACTTGGTCTCTGGCTTCTACCCTCTCTTTCCTGTTACTAGGGTTCTCTTGTGCCTATCACATGCATTCTTGAATTCCTCTACCATTTTTTCCCCCACCTCCTCCACAGAAAAGCTGTTACATGCAACCATCACCCTTTCTGTGAAACAAAATACTTCCTTATGTTACCCCTGTGTCTACCCCCTCTGGCCTGATACCTTGTTCTTGAACAATTTTTTTTTCTAAATAATGCAACCCTTTTGTACCTTGTTTATGCCCTTGAGGTATTTGAAGGTCTCTGTCATATCCCCTCTTCTTCTTTCCTTGGTATACATATTATGGTCCTTTAGTTTTCCTTATATACATTTTGGTGTAGACCCTGCACCATTTCTGTTGCCCTTCTCAGAACCATAAAACCACCCTCATGTCCAAATTCTGGCCTGGATCCCTCCCTCCTACCTCTCCTCTCTCTTTCCCTACTTCACTTTCTTCCTATCTGCTACACCCAGAGACTCTTGTACCATCTCTCACCCACATCCTACTTCTAGTTTTGGTCCATTAGCCTTGTCCTACTGCTCACCCTCTGAACTCTTTTCCAAGAACTCTTTGCATATGCCCTCTCTGCATGTCTAAAGAATTTTCTTTCCCAAACTCCCCTCCTCCTTGTTCCTCTCCAGCCTCTTCCTCCTCATAATCAGTTTGTTTTTCTTTTGTACACCCTGTCTCTCCTTCCTCCATGAATTCCAATTTTTGACTTCTATCCCTTCCTTTTTTTCTGATTAATATCCAAAGATTAATTCACCCTTATTTAGCATTGTACTTTCATGTATCATACGTTCTTAAATATTGAGTAATGTTACTGCTGTAATCTGTGTTTAATTGATTTTTTAGAGATTGCTATACAGTACACACGCACATAATTAGTATAATATAAAAGTGCATATACCCAAATGTGAATGTAAATCTTACACATTTCATTACAAGTTGTTCTTTGAAGGAAGATCTTACTGTACAAAGCCTCAAATGGACATTAGGGCAAAGTAAACTGGGATAGGTGTGTTATTGAGGGTTATTGCATAGTGTATCTGTTATTGCTGCTCTACCCCAGGCGCATACAAAATGAAAATCAACAACCCCTTAATACGAAGCAATAGGAATTAGTTAGTACAAGGACAGAAACAAGTAGGAGACTGAGTAAGTTGCTAGACAAGCATGAGTATGGTAAGTCAATAACATTTCAAAAAGTCTCAGTATTATAATTTTTTTACAAATGCATCTGCACAGTTGACAATTTTTGTGAAAAGATAATAACAATGGGAGTTATTTCACATAACACATAATCTAAGTGAGTGGAATGAAGTTAAAAATTAAAAAAAGTGGAATGGAAGGAAAGTAACTATAAAATGGTGGGGGGCAAATACAGAGCTATTCCAGTGGCAACAGGTGATATGTTCAGTTGATCTCATCTCAGGTGAGTGCACAGGCAAAAATAACATAACATAACATATATGGTAATAAAGAAAAAAAATAAAATAAAGCTCACTGCAGAGCAGATTCACAGCTACTCAAATGTCAGCAGCTGAGATGTTTCTGAAAAAGCAGTGGAAGCAGTCATGCTTCTGGTTGAGTGCCCTTTCACTTCCTCTGAAGAGATTTATTGTACTCTGGTAACAGAAAACAATGCAGTTTGCCAACCATTTAGACAAACACTGTCTTGAAACTTCAGTATCCTCTCTTCGGGCACAAAGGAAACAAACAAATGATTAGACTTATGGAAATCTTTAGCAGAAATAGATTGAGCCACACCAAGAAACAGGGTGCTCTGTGACTAAAAACTGAAATAAAAGAAAAGTCTTGGCATGCCACTCTTCCAGTGAGAGTCCATAAAAGCTGCCAGTTGCAATATTTTACTAAAGGTGCTGGCAACAGTAAAACAAAAAAAAACAACTTCAAACAGAATAGCAGTAACTTTCATGCATGTTTCACCCAAACATGGACTTTGACAAAGCCCATGTTTGGGTGAAACATACATGAGGAGTTTGTCTTTCTCCCACTTTGATTTTTTTACTGCTGCCTGCACCTTTAGTAAAATTATTGCAACTGGCAACATTTGTGTGGACTCTCTTGGGGTGAGTGCTGTGCAATAACTTCTTTTAATTTATGAACATCTTTAGTCCAGTTAGTGCAGTAACACAGAATTCTGTGCACATCCACAGTGTGAAGAAGAGACCTCTGATTAGAATACGCTGGGAATAATACCATCAGTTCAATTGTCTGATTCAACATAAACTCAGGAACCACTTTAGGTAAAAACTTAGGGTTTGTAGGCAAAGATACCTGTGGAAAATCAAGTAAGGCTCCTTATACACCAGGGCCTGAAGCTCTGAAATTATTTGAGCTGAAGTAATAGCAACTAAGAAAAGCACTTTCCAAGACAGTGTAAAGCAGACATCCTGCCAGTTCAAAAGGAGGCAAAGTAAATTTTTCCAAAACAAAATTTAAGTCTCACGGGTACTGGATTACGAATCAGTGACTTCAAATGGAAAATTCCTTCCAGGAAGGTTTTGGAAATCTCCTACTGAGCTATGGTTTTGCAATCCAAAGGGAGATGGTTGGCCAAAACAGCAGACAGATAGACCTTCAAAGAAGAACAGCTGAGGCTGAGATCTGAAAGATGCAAGAGGTACTCCATGAGCTGGGGGCACCTGGCAAGAGAAAGGGTCCCAACCCTTGGATGCTGTCAAATGGAGAATCTTTTCCATTTATGGCATAAGTAGTTCAGGTAGAGCTTTCTGGCCTCTACTAGGACCTGGGCCACTACGCCAGAAACTCCAAACCATGAAGTAGCTATGTCAACAGGTGCCACACATGCAGGTGGAGGGATCTGAGGCCCAGATGCACCAGTCTGCCCTCTCCTGAGTCAGAAGATTGTGGCAGAGAGGCAGAGGTACTGGGGTTCCATCGATAGCTGTTAAAGTAGAGGAAACCAAATCTGATGAGGCCAAAGAGGAGCTATTATAATCATGCAAGTCCCTTTGCCTGTAGCTTGAGGAGAACCTCTGAAGCACTGGGAAGGAGAAAGGCATACAAGAACCTCCCTATCCAGCAAACAGACAGTGTGTCTTGCCAGAAAAACACACCTGGGAATGAGTGAGCAAAGATTGAGTAGTTTTGTGTTGAATGGGAGACAAACATGTCTGTCTCCGGCTGACTCCACAGGTCAGAATAAGCTTTCACCACCTATTGATTTAGATCCCACTCATGAGCCCTGACAGTGATGTGGCTGAGACCATCTGCCTGAACTTTGCTGATGCCCAGTAAATGGATAGCAGTCAGGCAGAGGTCATGTTGGACTGCCCAGTACCACACTAGCATCACCTCCCAGCATAGAGAGTATGAGCGAGTACCTCCCTGTTTGTTCAGGTACCAGACCACAGACATATTGTTGGTCTGAACCAGGACTGTCCCCAGACAAAGAAGAGGCTGGAAGGCCTGGAGGGCATACAGCACTGCCCTCATTTCTAACACTTTGATGTATGGAGATGCTTCCAGCTAAGACTATGTTCCCTGGATCTGATGGTCTCATAGGTGGGCTCACCAGCCTTGACATGAAATATCCATTGTAAGGATCATTGTAGGAGCAGGTGGTTGAAAGGGAACCCATGTGGAGAGATTGAATAACTCTTGTCACCAAAGAAGATCCTTCTTCATGTACCCAGACATTAGGACCCTGTGGTCGAGGTTGTCCAGCTGCTGATCCCATTGGACATGAAGAGTTCATTGGGTCACCCTCATATGCAGTCTGCCTAGAGGAACTGTAGGGATTACAGCTGCCATCAGCACAAGAAGATGAAGGATCGACTAGGCTGTGGTCTACCCTGAGTTGGCCACTAATCTGGACTGTTCCTACAGAGTCTCTGCTCTGTCTGATAGGAGGAAGGCCCTGCCCTGGACCATATATCCAGAACTACCCCAAATCAACTGCAGGCACTGGGAAAGGAGAGGTGGATCTTTGGATAGCTATTATTCCAAGACTGGAAAAGAGGTCCATGATAAAGGAGAGCGACTCCCTCAGACTGCTCTGTGATGGGCCTGACAGAAGCCAGTCATCCAGATACAGGCACAATTAGATCCCTCTGCAGCAGAGGGCCACAGCCACCACTGATAGGCACTTGGTAAAAATTTGAGGTGCCAAGGATAGGCCAAAAGGAAAGCCTTGAACCAGTAATGTTCCTCAAGGAAGGCAAACTGAAAAAAGCAAGGTTGGGCCTGGAAGACAGGGATGTGCAGGTAAGCATCTTGCATGTTCAGTGCACAAAGCCAATGGCTCTTGTGGAGCTCTGGTCGATGTCCTTGATGGTGAGCATGCACAAACCTCTTGTACTTGATGTACAGGTTGAGCATGCTGAGGTCCAAGATGAGTCTTAGGTCACTGGTCTTTTGGGCACTAGGAAAATTAGAAGTAGTGCCCTTCCTATCTGTGCTGTAACTATGGGCTCTTTGGCTGATTTTGCAGAAGGGCCTGGTTCTCAACCTCTATCAGAGACAGGTGCCTTGAGGATAATGGAAGAGGCCTGGGGAGGTTGTCTGGAGGCCTGTCTAGGAACTGTATGGTGAAACCTCTTCAATAACTGAAGGGCCCAAGAGTCTGTGGTTATGTCCTGTGACCCCAGAACATGGATGCAAATCCCCCCACTGGTTCCCCCAAGGGATCTGGAAGAGGCAGGGGGATCCCCCATGAATGAAGATGCCAAGGGGAGGGAGCAAGCAGCTTTTCTGGGGAGGGTTCTAGGACTTGGTAGGGGAAGTATGGAGTTTCTCATGCTACATACTGGCATTTGGCCTGGGGTTTGGCAGGGTCCTCTTTGGTCTGGCATCTCTGTTGCCAATGAAAAGGCTGTTTGCATTTATAACCCCCTTCAGTACATGAAGCGGTGGTTGTGGATGGATTTACTGCAGTCCTGCAATTTAGTGAAAATATACTTGGTATTACTGCCTGTGACAGGGTTAATCCTCGCCACTAAATTAAAGTGCCCATCCTTTATCTTTTTCTCTGGTTGCAACCACTTTCCTCCCTTCTAATGCTATTCCTGTATTTTCTGTATGGAGGGCAGGACTTCCTTACACAGTCCCTCTGTTGTTATTGTTTTATTTATTTTTCTGTTATTTTGATGGTGCAGAAGAAAACGTTTATGAAGTTTAATAAACATCCCACAAGCCAATGTGGGTTGTACTATCTATTGAGTCTGATGTCCATCTGTAGAACCCACACTGTAACAAGTGATGTTAGAAATGGGATTCTACTGTCTACTTCATCTTGCCAAGGAAGGGAGACTTCTGGCAGGTATTTCCTGATAACTGAGGTGGACATTGCAGAGGGTGGCCAGGCACAAGGTACCCTTACAAGAAGTATAGTGGCCCATATGGGGCACAATTGTTGGCTGGTTTGCCTGATGTTCACCCAAAGGCAACCACCTGAGAGGACAGAGGAAGAACACAGTGAGCTCTGGGACAGGATACCCTGAGCAACCCCCAGAGACCAAAGACCTGAGAAAGAAGTGGACGCTCCTATTATTAAAATGGCTATGCATCCAGCAAGTTCTTCTGGATAGAGAACAAGAGATAGACCAGAGGAGACAAGATGCCAAGTGGGCAGACATTATGTGGGTATTACAGGCTATACGTGTTGAACATGCTTAAAGACCACAAGGCCCAAGAGACATTAAATTAGCCTGCTTACAAGACTCTGATGATATTGAGGCATATCTCACAACATTTGAGAGGGTAGCTCAAATGTGTGGGTGGCCCAAGGAACAATGGGTAGTACGCCTTGCCCCTCAGCTAACTGGAAAAGCCCAATTTGTGTATAGCCACCTGGCCATACAGGATGCAGATGATTATGAACTTGTGAAAAAAGAGATCTTAAGGAGGTACGATATCAATACAGAGACCTACCGGCAATGTTTTAGGTTCCTTAAAATTCAGTCCATGGATGCCCCAAGGAAAGTTTATGCTCGCCTGAAGGATCTGAATGATAAGTGGCTGCAGCTGGGTACTAAAACAGTCCAACAAATAATGGAAGCCATCATGATTGAACAGTTCATTAAGATACTACCACAGGATGTCCAATTGTGGGTTTGAGAACACAAGCCTGAGGGAGCAGAGAAAACAATCGCCCTGGCAGAGGATTTCCTGACTGTAAGACCTGCTAGAGGGAGAAACTTGAGGGTCTGCATCCTCTCCTTCCATGAATCTGGTAAGAACTATCTTTTCTAATACTAATATTAGAACAAATCCAGAAGCAAGAAGAGAAAGGATGGAGAGGGTACCCCTATCTGAGATACTGTGTCATGGATGCCAGAGGAAGGGTCACCTAATAAGAAACTGTCCAGCAGTAAAAAGAGACTTAGGACATTTGGTCTTAGCCAACTTAGCACCCTACATTATGGCTGCTAAATGGGTCCCTATAAGGTACTTGGTCTTATAGACTCTGGGAGCCATCAAACCCTGGTTTGAGCCAACCTGGTGGAAGGCATAGAGAAATCAGGAGGAGGGACCATGGTTATATGTACACATGGGGACGCTATTTTATTCAACTACATCAGTGGATTTAATGATAAATGAAAGTACCCAAGAGTTGTCTGTTGGGATTGTTCCACATTTGCCTGTCCCAGTAATTATTGGACAGGATCACCCTGACTTTTCCACCCTGATGGTAAATAATGAGATGACACCTGTTGTGTCTATAACAACCTAGTCACAAGCCAAACATATAGATGAACCACTGGAGAAGGTATTTCCTTTACTGAAGAACTGTTTGAAGCACCAGGTAAAGCTAGAAAGGAAGACAGAGAGACAAATGAAAAGAAAGACAGACAAGACAAAAACATTATGGGACCTGTAAATATTAAGTCAGAGACTATAGCTCAGGACCAAAAACAGGATGTGTCTCTAACTAGTTACTTTTCTCAGGTTGAAAAACTTGTTGATGATGGGTCTCCTTGATATCTGTTGGTAAATGATATCCTATATAGAGAGTGTACCAATCCCAGAAATGGGAATGCAATAATGCAATTGGTTGTCTCCCAGAAGTATCAAAATTACATTATATGATTAGCTCATGATATTCCTCTGGCAGGGCATTCTGGGAGGGATACTACTCTGAATAGGATTTTGAGTAGATTCCATTGGCTGGGAATACATGAGCAAGTGGCTGAATATATTCAGAGCTGCCCAGAATGCCAGAAAGTATCCCGAACAGGGAAGAAATATATGATGCCCCTCCAGAGTATACCCTTAGTTAGCCATCCTTTTGATCGGATTGCCACGGATGTGGTGGGGCCCCTAGAAACCAGTTCTAAAGGTAATAGATTTATACTAGTTATTTGTGACTAAGCTACCAGATATCCAGAGGCAATTCCAATGATAACTGTAACAACCCAAAGGGTAGCAGAGGAGCTGGCTAAGGTATTTAGCAGAATGGACATCCCAAGAGTTATTTTAACTGACAGGGGGTACCAATTTTACTTCGGTGATGCTCACAGAATTATATAGGTTGCTGAGAATACAAGAGGTGAGAACCTCCCTATACCATCCTCAAATGGATGGGCTGGTGGAATGGTTCAATCAGACGCTTAAAAAAATGCTGCAGAAATTTGTTAATGAGGAAGGAAAGAAATGGGATGTAGTTCTACCTTACCTCCTGTTTTCCTATAGAGAAGTACCCCAAGCTTTAACTGTTTTTTCCCCCTTTTCCCCTCCTGTATGGCCAAAACCCTGCAGGCCATTAGATGTTATTAAAGAACATTGGAAGGAAAATTCTCAAATAGGGAAACAAGGAGTGTTAGAGTACATGACAGCATTAAGGCAGTGCCTTACAAAATATGCCACACTGGCTCATAGTACATTATTAGACAAGCAAGTCCAACAAAAGACATAATATGATAAAGGGTAGGGCATAAACAATTCTCCATAGGAGATCAGGTATTGCTTCTCCTACCTGCCAGTGAAAACAAGCTTCTGATGAATTGGCAAGGCCCTTACAAAATCATTAGGCAGGTAGGGCTGGTAGCATGAGATCCACCTGCCTTATAGGAGAAGCAGTAAGTATACCATGCCAATCTGCTAAAATTGTGGCATGAGAGACCAGAATCCCTAGGATTAGCTGCTATATTCAGATGGAAACTCAGGAGTCTGAACTAGATGTAGCATATAGGTGATTAGAATGCACTGGTCAGATTCAGGAAGTAAAAATAACCCTGCTTTAACACCTCACCAACACACCCAAATGCAACAGTTGTTAATTACCTTACAGATACCTTTACCAATGTACTTGGTCGAGCTATTGGCATAGAACATGCCATTAGAATGATGCAGAGTACCTAACACATCAAAACCCACCGCTCACCTGTACACATAAGGGATGAGGCAGTGAAAGAAGTTAGATCTATGGAACGGTTGGGAATAATTCAGCCATCTTGTAGTGCCTGGTCATCACCTTTGGTGATTGTTAACAAAAGGAAGGCGGTATCCACCTTTGTCTAGATTTTGAGGGTAATGCTGTCTCTGTCCTAGACAGATACCCGATGCCAAGGACAGATGGTGTTATTGACTGGCTGGTAATGCTAAGTACACTTCTATGCTAGATCTCACAAAGGGATACTGGTAGATATGTGTCACTTCACAGTCTAGAGAGAAAATGGCATTCAGCACCCCTGAAGGGTTGTTTGAATTTATCACTATGCCCTTTGGTCTCCATGCAGCGCTAGCTACATTCCAGTGTTTCATGGACCAAATGCTGCAACTCTATGCATCTTTCTGTGCTGCATATTTGGACGATGTGCTGGTGTTTAGCTCTGATTGGGAGATTCATTTACATCATCTAGAGAAAATTTTGGGAGCAATCCAGAAAGCAGGAGTTTCCATAAACTCCACCAAATGCTGCATGGGGCAGACCGAGACTAAATACCTTAGCTTTATTATAGGGAATGGGGTTATACGCCAAGAAATAAGCAAGGTAGAAGCAGTATCTACCTGTGATATGCCTCGGACCAAGAAACAGGTTGATGCCTTTTTGGGGTTAGCGGGATACTATAAGCACTTTATTCCAGATTCTCAGCAGTAGCAGGCCCTATAACAGAATTAACAAAAGAGTTATTCTAACAAAGTAGAGTGGACTGAAGAATGTAATAAAGCTTTTAGACAAATTAAGGCCTCGCTATGTGCATATTCAGTGTTAAGAAACCCAGATTTCACTAAACCCTTCATCGTACAGACTGATGCATCAGGGCTGGGTTAAGGGCGGTCCTGATGCAGATCATAGATAATGAAGAACATCCCATTATCTATATGAGCAGAAAACTGCATGAAAGGGAGTGAGGTATGCAACCATCGAGAAAG
This sequence comes from Neoceratodus forsteri, assembly GCA_016271365.2. NCBI lineage: Eukaryota > Metazoa > Chordata > Ceratodontiformes > Ceratodontidae > Neoceratodus > Neoceratodus forsteri. The sequence continues at coordinate 1,046,774,099 of CM028133.1, read as the reverse complement.
AATGTCTTGCACTTAAATGGGCAATTGAAGCTTTAAGTACTACCTCTGGGGGGCAGAATTTACAGTTGTCACAGACCACAACCCCTTTGTTGGTTGCATCAGATGCAGGAAAACAACCCCCACATAATGAGATGGTATTTGGCCTTGCAGCCATATCAGTTTACAGTGTATCATAAAAAGGGAAGTGAACATGCTAATGCTGATTTCCTGCCTCAATATGGGGCAGGAATTGAAAATGCATCTGTTAATGTTGAGAAATAGCTACTGTTGGATTAGTAGCTGGTAATTTGACTTTACTAAAAAAGGTCACTTGATTAAGATCCCAGGGTAATGTAGTAAAGATATATTCTTTTTGTTTGCGTTGGCACTTTTGTGCTAATAGTTTTGGGACCTGGGATGGAGCTTCACAGAGTGGGTCGGCCAGAGCTCCTCTGGCACTCGTATGGTAAGGGGGTTGGACTTTAGATGTATGATCATGAAAGCTGGACGTTTTGTCCTCATACTGTTGGATATACTCTATGTGTGGTCCCAAATGAAGTTAAATATCCCAGGGTATGTTCAGTATTGACATGCATATGTCAGTATGTTTTGTTGTAGGACCCTGAGATGGAACTTGGAGAGTGGGAGGGTGGAGTTCCAACCTCCAGGGTAGTTGGAGGGGAAGCTGTTGAAACATCTTCCTTTTTCTTAAGGGGGTAAATGACAGGGTTAATCCCTGCCACAAAATGAAAGTGCCCATCCTTTATCTTTTCTCTGGTTGCAACCACTTTCCTCCCTCTTCTAATGCTATCCCTGTATTTTCTCCATGGAGGCAGGCCACCTCCTTCACAGCCCCCATCTCTTTTTACTCATTCATGCTTTATTTTCTCTGTTTTCCCCTAGGGTACTTTTTTAGAATTATGGAGGTAACCATACTCTGCCTGTAATTATGGATGAATGCAGACTCTAGTCCACTGGAATATTATTTTGTTCCAGTATTGTTTTTTGGTTCTGTCAGAGAAAAGGAAAAAGAACAATATTTGTGTACAGTCTGCAAAATTTAGTATGAAACTCTGGTTATAAAGTATTATTTGGGAGTCCTACTAAGAAAAGACAGAGTTTGTTTGTTGTTCCTCAACAGGGTTTCTGAAATTAGCATGTTCCTGTGGCAAGCAGTCTTCCTGATGTAGCACTAGCAAGACAAACCGCATGACTGTTTGCATGTTCTCAAGGATTGCGCAATCATGCGCACTATGGTGTAGCGCATAGCACATATTAATTTTGTAAATCCAAAGACTTGAGCCATATGTAGGCTCACCTAGGAAAGTTTCCCAAAAAAAATCGCAGTGCAGAACAGCCTAGTTTGTGAGGAACAGTTATTTAAAGAATACCACTGTCTGGCTGTGGAAAGAGAAGCTGACGGCTTGAAATTTCAGCTGACAGCTTGTCCCTGCAGTCTAAATTTTGTTGTGGTCTAGTCTTGCTGCTCTGAAACTGGTTCATAATGCTGCTAAACTCCTAGATAATTGGGTTTTGTCCATAATAAAGTTGCAAGTATGCTGTACAAAATATATAACTTATAAAATGTGCTATAAAACACTCTCAAAAGCTAACTTGTTTTCAATAGAAAAAGGGTAGACTTACAAGAAGTACCATATATGGTTATGTATAATTGAGTAAAGCCTTCATGTTTCAGTCCTAGGAGGTCTGTTCACTAGGAGTGCCTGCTGTATACTGATTGGGACTATAGAGAATGAATGGCCGCTAGTGGACTCTTTTTATGTTGATTGTGCACATGCGCAAGTAACATATTGCAGCAGCTTTCTCCAGAGGCAAGTTGTGGAGGTGCAGCACTATTGTGCCAATGCCCAAACCGCCTTTAAAGGCTTGCCCACTTTCCCCAATTGCATGGCACGCTGCTGCTGACACTAGCTCAGCCAGCTTTCCACAACTTTCAACATTTTAGCCACTGCAATCAGGGGCTCGCTGATTGCAGCATCATCCGCTGAATGAGGGAGTGACCACTCATTGCAGGGCTTCCTTGCATTCCCTACCTGTTTGCCGAGGGATGCTGAATCCCACTCAGCATCATGTCCCCCTGTTTTTGGCTGACGGGGTATCCAATCCTGTTGGCATAATGTCACCCCCCAGTTTTGTTGTGTGCTGATGGGGGTGCCCAATCCCCCGTTGGTTACAGCTGCCCCCCAAAAAAGAGCCCATTGGCACACTGGGAGCCCACCCCAGCATGCCATATGCCCCTGAAAACAAAAAACAGTCCTGTAATTCCTGTAATGTCTTCTTTTCCACCTGTGAAAAAAAGAAATGGTCCTTCAGCAGTCTCCCTGCCCCCCTCCCACAACCTGCTCCCACCCACTGGGCACTTTGCCTCCCCACACCCCCCTCACCCCGTACTTACCTCCAGAGTACAGCACAATGATCTTTGGTGGACTGGGAGCATGTCTGCACTCTTCAAAGCCGACTGTGAACTGCAGAAATTTTGGTAAGCTGTATAATGGAATAAATAGGGTTTTTTCAACTTTGATGCATATCTCAGTCATTTTTTGGAATTTTAGCACCGAATTGGGACCCCTCATCATTAAATCTGCCACCATCATGGCATTAATTTGCCTGAAAGGTGATTTTGCGGTCACTGCGTGGAATCACCTTTCAGGACTGATTAACGAAATGACAATGCCAGCAATCATAAAGTGGACTCTCAAAAAGCCTATGTTGCACATTTGGAGGAAAACAATCAAAAAAATTACTGTTTTACTAGTGTGCGTTGCGCAGTTCCTATGCACGCTCATAACTTCATGAATCTGCAATATTTTCATGACAGATTTTCAATATTGCCATTTTTCCACACCTCCTTATGAACAGTGCAGCTGTCATTTTTCACATCCTGGCCAAAATTTGTTTTCACTCTTCCGGTGCACAGTAGCGCAGTTGCTGTGGGAAATCAGTGTTTGGGACACATTAAGAAAATCACACTGAGACTCTTCATGAGCAGAAGTCCTAAAATGCCTATGTTGAAAATTTTGTGATGTAAGTCCATAAAATGACTGTGTTACAAGCATGTGTTGTGCAGTTTCTATGCACCCTTGTAACTACGTGGATTAGGAATACTTTCTCTCCACATTTTTAACACTGGCATTTTTCCACACCTCCTTGAGAACAGTAGAGCTGTCATTTTTCACATCCTGGCCGAAATGTGTTTTCGCACTTCTGGCACAGAATACCACAGTCACTGCCAGAAATCAATGTTTGGGACAGATTAGTATCAAATGAGTTTGGGGGGCAGTGACCGAGATCAACTGAGCTCTGTCGGGACTGCTGTGGATTTCTTTGTGGGCAGAAAAGGAGCCAATGCAGGCAGGAGCCCAGTACAAAAGGGCAGCCTGGAGAGGTGGCAGAAATGGGACGAACAAGTAAGAGCAGGGAATGAGCAAGCTCAACAGAGCTCTGTCGGGACTGCTGCAGATTTCTATGTAGGCAGAATGGCGCCAACAGAGGCAGGAGCCCAGTACAAAAGGGCAGTCTGCAGCACCAGAAGAAACAGAATAAGCAAGTGAGACGGGGGAGTGAGCAACCTCATAGGAGCTCTATCGTGACTGCTGCAGATTTGTTTGTGGGCAAGAAAAGGTGGAAATGCAGGCAGGAGCCCAGTACTAAAGGGTAGCCTGCAGTACTGGAGACACAGATCGAGCAAGTGAGGGGGGGAGTGAGTGAGTGAGATCAACAGAGCTCTATTGTGACTGCTGCAGATTTCTTTGTGGGTAGAAAAGGGCAGCAATGCATGCAGGAGCCCTGTACAAAAAGGAAGCCTGCAGCACCAGCAGAAACTGATCGAGCGAGTGAGGGGGTGAGTGAGGTCAACGGACATCTGTCGGGACTACTGCAGATTTCTTTGTGGGCAGAAAAAGGTGCGAACAGAGGCAGGAGCCAAGTACAAAAGGGCAACCTGCAGTGCCAGGAGAAACAAAATGAGCATGTAAGACAGGGATAGTGAGCGACCTCAATGGAGCTCTGTCGGGACAGCTGGGGATTTCTTTGTGGGCAGAAAAAGGTGCCAATGCAGGCAGGAGCCCAGTACAAAAGGGCAGCCTGCAGTGCCGGTAGAAACACAACAAGCGAGTGAGAGAGGTGGAGTGAGCGAGCTCAGCGGAGTGCTATCATGACTGCTACAGATTTGTTTGTGGACAGGAAAAGGCAGCAACGCAGGCAGGAGCCCAGTACAAAAGGCCAGCCTGCAGTGCCAGGAGAAACACAACAAGTGAGTGAGAGAGGGGGGAGTGAGCGAGCTCAACGGAGCGCTATCATGACTGCTACAGATTTGTTTGTGGACAGGAAAAGGTGGCAACACAGGCAGGAGCCCAGTACAAAAGGCCAGCCTGCAGGGCTGGCAGAAACAGAATGAGTGAATGAGAGAGGTGGAGTGAGCGAGCTGAACAGAGCTGTGTCAGGACTGCTGCAGATTTCTTTGTGGTCAGAAAAAGGCAGCAATGTACACAGGGGCCCAGTACAAAAGGGCAGCCTGCAGCAGTGGGAGAAATAGAATGAGTGCAAGGGGGGGAGTGAGAAAGCTCAGTGGAGCTCTATCCTGACCGCTGCACATTTCTTTTTGGGCAGAAGAAGGTGGCAACACAGGCAGGAGTCCAGTACAAAAAATGCAGCCTGGAGAGGTGGCAGAAATGGGATGAGCGAGTAAGAGCAGGGAATGAGCAAGCTCAACAGAGCTCTGTTGGGACTGCTGCAGATTTCTATGTGGGCAGAAAAAGGTGCCAACAGAGGCAGGAGCCCAGTACAAAAGGGCAGTCTGCAGCACCAGGCGAAACAGAATAAGCGAGTGAGACAGGGGAGTGAGCAACCTCATAGGAGCTCTATCGTGACTGCTGCAGATTTGTTTGTGGGCAGGAAAAGGTAGCAATGCAGGCAGGAGCCCAGTACAAAAGAGTAGCCTGCAGTGCTGGAGACACAGATCGAGCAAGTGAGGGGGGGAGTGAGTGAGATCAACGGAGCTGTGTTGGGACTGCTGCAGATTTCTTTGTGGGCAGAAAAAGGCAGCAATGCACACTGGCCCAGTACAAAAGGGCAGCCTGCAGCAGCAGAAGAAACAGAATGAGCGACGGAGAGTGGGCAGTGATCGAGCTCAACAGAGCTCTATTATGACTGCTGCACATTTCTTTGTGGGTAGCAAAGGGCAGCAACGCATGCAAGAGCCCTGTACAAATGGCAGTCTGCAGTGCCAGCAGAAACTGATCGAGCGAGTGAGGGGGGTGAGTGAGGTCAACGGACCTCTGTTGGGACTACTGCAGATTTCTTTGTGGACAGAAAAAGGTGCGAACAGAGGAAGGAGCCCAGTACAAAAGGGCAACCTGCAGTGCCAGGAGAAACAGAATGAGTGTGTAAGACTGGGAAAGTGAGCGACCACAATGGAGCTCTGTCGGGACAGCTGCAGATTTCTTTGTGCTCAGAAAAAGGTGCCAATGCAGGCAGGAGCCCAGTACAAAAGGGCAGCCTGCAGCACCGGGAGAAACACAACAAGTGAGTGAGAGAGGGGGAGTGAGCGAGCTCAATGGAGCGCTATCATGACTGCTGCAGATTTGTTTGTGGGCAGAAAAAGGTGGCAACACAGGCAGGAGCCCAGTATAAAAAGGCTACCTGCAGGGCTGGCAGAAACAGAATGAGTGAATGAGAGAGGTGGGGAGCGAGCTGAACAGAGCTGTGTCAGGACTGCTGCAGATTTCTTTGTGGTCAGAAAAAGGCAGCAATGTACACAGGGCCCAGTACAAAGGGCAGCCTGCAGCAGTGGGAGAAACAGAATGAGTGCAAGGGGGTGAGCAAGCTCAGTGGAGCTCTATCCTGACTGCTGCATATTTTGTGGGCAGAAGAAGGCGGAACAGGCAGGAGCCCAGTACAAAAGGGCAACCTGGAGATGTGGCAGAAATGGGACGAGTGAGTAAGAGCAGGGATGACAAGCTCAACAGAGCTCTGTCGGGACTGCTGCAGATTTCTATGTGGGCAGAAAAGGTGCCAACAGAGGCAGGAGCTCAGTACAAAGGGCAGTCGGCAGCACCAGGGCGAAACAGAATAAGCAAGTGAGACAGGGTGAGTGAGCAACCTCATAGGAGCTATATGTGACTGCTGCAGATTTGTTTGTGGGCAGGAAAATGGAAATGCAGTCAGGAGCCCAGTACAAAAGGACAGCCTGCAGCACCGGCAGAAACAGAATGAGTGAGTGAGAGAGAGGAAGTAAGCAAGCTTAACGGAGCTGTGTCAGGACTGCTGCAAATTTCTTTGTGGGCAGAAAAAGGCAGCAATGCATGCAGAGGCAGAGTACAAAAGGGCAGCCTGCACCAGCTGGAGAAACAGAATGAGTGAGTGAGAGAGGGGGAGTAAGTGAGCTTAATGGAGCGCTATCATGACTGCTGCACATTTCTTTGTGACAGAAGAAGGAAGCAATGCAGGCAGGAGCCCAATACAAAGGGCAGCCTGGAGCGGTGGTAGAAAGGGGACGAGCAGGGAATGAGCATGCTCAATGGAGCTCTGTCGTGACTGCTGCAGATTTATTTGTGGGTAGAACAAGGTACAGAGGCAGGAGCCCAGTACAAAAGGGCAGCCTGCAGCACCAGGAGAAACAGAATAAGCGAGTGAGACAGGGGGAGTGAGTAAGCTTAATGGAGGTCTATCGTGACTGCTGCAGATTTCTTTGTGGGCAGGAAAAGATGGCAATGCAGGCAGGAGCCCAGTACAAAAGGCCAGCCAGCAGCACCGGCAGAAACAGAATAAGCGAGTGACAGAGGAGAAGTGAGCGACCTCAACGGAGCTGTGTGAGGACTGCTGCAGATCTCTTTGTGGGCAGGAAAAGCCGCCAATGCAGGCAGGAACCCAGTACAAAAGGGCAGCCTGCTGGAGTGGGAGAGACAGAATGAGCAAGTGAGGGAGGGGGAGTGAGTGAGCTCACTGGTGCTCTGTTGGGACTGCTGCTGATTTCTTTGTGGGCAGAAAAAGGCAGCAATGCATGCAAGGGCCCAGTACAAAAGGACAGCCTGCAGCTACAGGAGAAACAGAATGAACAAGTGAGAGTGGGAGTGAGTGAGCGAGCTCAATGGAGCTCTATTGTGACTGCTGCAGATTTCTTTGTGGGCAGAAGGCGGCAATGAAGGTAGGAGTCCAGTACAAAAGAGCAGCCTGAAGCGCTGGCAGAAACAGAATGAGCTAGTGAGAGGGGGGAAGTGAGCGAGCTCAACGGAGCTCTGTCAGGACTGCTGCAGATTTCTTTGTGGGCAGAAAAAGGCGCCAACAGAGGCAGGAGCCAACTACAAAACAGCAGCTTGCAGTTCCAGGAGAAACAGAATGAGCGAGTGAGACAGGGGGAGTGAGTGACCTCAAAGGAGCTCTGTCGGTACAGCTGCGGATCTCTTTGTGGGCAAAAAAAAAGGTGCCAATGCATGCAGAAGCCCAGTACAAGATGGCAGCCGGCAGCAGCAGGAGACACAAAATGAGCGAGTGAGGGATGGAGAGTGAATGAGCTCAACAGAGCTCTGTTGGGACTGCTGCTGATTTCTTTGTGGGCAGAAAAAATCAGCAATGCAGACAGGAGCCCAGTACAAAAGGCCAGATTGCAGTGCTGGCAGAAATGGAGCAAGTGAGTTAGAGAAGGGGAGCGAGTGAGCTCCACGTAGCTGTGTCAGGATTGATGCAGATTTCTTTGAGGGCAGATTAAGCTGCCAATGCAGGCAGGAGCCCAGTACAAAAGGACAGCCTGCACCAGCGGGAGACACAGAACCAGCAAGCAAGTGAAGGAGGGGGAGTAAGTGAGCTCGAAAAGAGCTCTGCTGGGACTGCTGCAGATTTCTTTGTGGGCAGAGAAAGGCAGCAATGCACCCAGGGGCCCAGAACAAACGGGCAGCCTGCAGTGGGGGGAGAAATAGAATGAGTGAGTGAGAGAGGGGGAGTGAGTGACCTCAACGAAGCTCTGTCAGGACAGCTGCGGATTTCTTTGTGGGCAAAAAAAGATGCCAATGCAGGCAGAAGCCCAGTACAAGAGGGCAGCCTGCAGCAGCAGCAGGAGACACAGAATGAGTGAGTGAGGGATGGGAGTGAGTGAGCTCAACGGAGCTCTGTTGGGACTGCTGCTGATTTCTTTGTGGGCAGAAAAAGGCAGCAATGCATGCAGGGGTCCAGTACAAATAGGCAGCCTGCAGCATTGGGAGAAACAGAATAAGTGAGTGAGAGAGGGGGACTGAGCGAGCTCTATGGAGCTCTATCGTGACTGCTACAGATTTCTTTGTGGGCAGAAGAAGGTGGCAATGGAGGCAGGAGCCCAGTACAAAAGGGCACCGGCCGAAATGGAGCAAGCGAGTGAGAGAAAGGGAGTGAGCGAGCTCAATGGCGCTGTGTCAGGACTGTTGCAGATTTCTTTGTGGGCAGAATAAGCCGCCAATGCAGGCAGGAGCCCAGTACAAAAGGACAGCCTGCAGCAGCAGGAGACACAGAACGAGTGAGTGAGTGAGGGAGGGGGAGTGAGTGAGCTCAACGGAGCTTTGTTGGGCCTGCTGCGGATTTCTTTGTGGGCAGAAAAAGGCAGCAATCCACCCAGGGGCCCAGTACAACTGGGTAGCCTGCAGCAGAGGGAGAAACAGAATGAGCGAGTGAGAGAGGGGAGTGAACGAGCTCAAGCGGGGATCTATCATGCCTGCTGCGGATTTCTTTGTGGGCAGAAAAAGGCACCAACAGAGGCAGGAGCCCAGTACAAAAAGGCCAGCCTGCAGCGCATACAGAAACAGAATGAGGGCGTCAGAGAGGAGGAGTGACCAACCTCAACGGTGCTCTGTCAGGCCAGCTGCAGATTTCTTTGTGTACAGAAAAGGGTGCCAATGCAGGCAGGAGATCAGTACAAAACAGCAGCCTGCAGCACCAGGAGAAACAGAACAAGTGAGTGACAGACGGCCAGTGAGAGAGCTCAACGGACAACACAATCAACATTCGGCATTGACAAATGCTTGTTATGCTTAGATATCTGTCACTCAAACATAGGAGAATATTCTGTGAAGTATAAAATCTTTAGTAAAGCATATTTTTTGCAAGTTATGCATTATCCCAGATTGTTTATATCTAGCAGAGCCTTTTAAGATATGCATATAATTGTTTTGGTAGCTAATAAAAGAGTTTTATATTTTGTTGATGCTGTGTCACCTGATTCATGTAGGTGGGTACATAAGTTCTACATGAACAGACACCAGACATATAGGGTCAGTATCTTCTGACCAGTGGAGAGAGAAGGTGCCTGCTTAAGGATTATCTTTGTTCTACTTTGTGTTATCAAAGTTTTTTTTTTTTGTTGTTGTTATTGTTTTATTTTATTTTTCTGTTATTTTGGATGGTGAGGAAGAAAATGTTTATGAAGTTTAATAATCATCCCTCAAGCCAACGTGGGTTGCACCTTATATTGAGTCTACAAATTGTAAAAAACAAAGACAAGGCGCCATGTCAGCATTGGGAGTCTAGCAAACAAAATGAAAGACATGCTCAGAAAATAGAGTTAGAATTTGATGCTGATTTTAGGTCTCTTCAGGAAATATCTAAAGAGAAAAAAGTAAAAAAACCCAACTTGTTTTTTTTTTTCTTTAGATATTTCCTGAAGAAGACCTAAGGTCTAAACGAGATTTTTAACTCTATTTTCTATTTTCAGCGTGCATTTAATATAACCATTTTGTTTTGCTTATATTGAGTCTGGTGTCCATCTGTAGAAACCACACCATAACACTCTGAATAACATGGATCCCCCAAAAGGGGCATCCAGGATGGAGGTCTGGATGTCTTGTGACAGGCCACCAAAACTGAGCCACAAATGTCACCTAATGCAGACAGCAGTGACTGTGGTGTGAGCAACTGAGTCTACTGTGTCATAAGTGGTCAGGAGGGCATGACGACAGGAGATTTTAGCCATTCTCACTGTCTTGGCAATCTCGGCCTTAAGCTTCTGGTCCTGGATAGTTTACAGCTTGGACTTAAGTGAGACCAGGGAAGATTTCTGTAGGAAACCATATGTGTCTCATAATTAGGGACCTGAGGCTGCAAGTGGAGGAGGAATAGATCTTGTGACCTAAATTGTCCAGCTGCTTCGATGCCGTATCAGGAGGAGACATGCTCAAAAGTTTAGGTATAGAGGACTGGTCGCGGGCAGCCATGATAACAACCGAGTCTGCATTAGGATGGCCAGAAAAGTGTGTGACCCCACACGGGGGGTGGTATATCCTGTCTGCCTTTTTTGAAACAGTCATAATGGAGGAAGGCTGTTGCCAGATAGTGGATGTCAGGTCTTCATGGGGCACAACCCAAGGCACTATGGGCATAGGAGCTATATCAGTCGGTTCAGATGCTTTGCAAACCTTCTCCGCTTTGGATCCCATTCCTGGATAGTCCAGCCACAGGCATTTTGTATAGTTATGAGGAGTTCTGCAAAGGAAGGGTCCTCTGAAGGGAACATTGGGGACTCCTTAGGCTGAGGCTTTATAGGTTATGCATACCAGAGCTGAAGAATGAGTCAGAGTCAAATTCCAAAGAGTGCCTGCTGTGGGTCTGAACACTTTTTATGAGGAGTTTCCTGGTTTTATCCCTGACCAGGTGTCTAGAGAAGCCTTCTCTGAAAAGGTGGAATGCACAAGCGATGCTGATCTAGTGGTTGGAAAGTGGCAGGAGTAGAGGGTGCCACTGATTTCTGATCGTCAAGTTATGAGGCTAGTTGAGTCCTGGCCTCCAGAATCAGGCTCTGAATCATTATATAAGCCTGAGGCTACTGTGGAGGCAGAGGCTGATGATGATTATGATGATGAGGAGGTGGGGAGGAGGAGGCTTGAATAATGGATGGATGGCATCTGATATTGAGGGTATCCATGAACCTGTTTTGCATTAAATGGGGAGACAAAGAGGTCTATCTCCTGCTGACCCCACAGGTTGAATAAGCTTTCAACCATCTCTTGATTTAGATCCCACTCATGAGTTCCCACCACCACCTCCTTTACTGCCTACCCTCAGCCAGTTGGTGATCCAATTGACCAGTTTTGTTCCCAACCCATGCATTCCAGTTTTCCAGCCTCACATGCAACACTGAGTCAGTGGCCTTGCTGAAGTCCAAATACAGGACATCAACTGCATGGCCCATGTCCAGGTCCCTGGTTACACAGTTGTAGTACCCAACTACATTAATGTTTATTGACCAGGTAAGCACACTAGACACCTTCATGCCTGTATTCAGGTATTGCATAGGATGTTACACAACAATCTGGATTTACTGAAGAATATACTGCAGGATACACTGACATCCTTTATATATTTTGTTGTTTATCTGCAATCTAAAAAGCATACAGCACTTACTCAAAAAAGTTTAGTGAGTATTTAGAATAGCATTTTATTTAATTGATGATGGCTGCAATCAGAGTGCTGTGGTACTAAAATTATTTAGCACAACGTTGTTGGTCACAGAATTAGGCAAGGGATATCCAACAGGTAGCTGGGTCAAGGAGTGTGGGTATCACCTATTTTTTGCCGGGTAGGGTACTTTGGGTAATATACTACCCTACCTGACATAAAAGTGTAATTCTCAAGTCAGGTAGATTGAGAAGGGTAACGGACAATTTTGACAGGACTTTGGAAACAGGCATTAAGGGAAGCCAGTGGGGCCCTTCACAGAGTGTACAGCAGAATAAGAGCACATGACACAGGGATAACTCCTGATTGGTCAGTGGTGTTTAAAGGGCTGTGCTCTGTCTACTGTGAGTCTGTGTGGCACAGGTAGAATGTTGTTAAGCTGGCGGCAGTCTGGAAACAGCTCTGCACTTGCTCTGCAGCACAAATCGCAACCCAGCCTTAAATGCTTGTCTTTAAAAGTGTAATCAACTTAAAATTAAAAGCTACACAAAGAAGCAAAGGGAGAAATAGCGGAATACTGAAATGATCTCAGACAGATGGAGAGGGGAATCAGCCACAGTTGAGGAGGTGGTGCTGGGGGACAACAGAAAAGCAGTAAGGTGGGGGGAAAAGATAGACAAACACACAGAAGGCACACTGTTTCTTAGGTGCCCTTGAGCCCTGCAATTTATTACTGTGACACAGCTACACTCTCTGTCTTTGCAGCAGTTAGTGAAAGGCTGAAAGCCATTCAAGGTAGAATTTCACTTTTTGTTAGGTGCCCCTGAGGCTTGAACCCTGTCATTTATTATAGTGACATAGTCAGATACACTGTGTCTCTGCAGTAGTTACTGAAAGCCTTTTACAGCTGTATTACATTGTTATGTGCCCACAAGTCCCAAGCCCTGTCATTTATTACTGTGACATAGTTAATTATACTGTCTCTGCAGCAGCTACTGAATGCCTTTTATGGCTGTATTGCACTGTTTGTTAGGTGCTCCCAAGGCCAGAGACCTGTCATTTATTGCTGTGACAAAGTCAGCTACACTGTCTCTGTAGCAGCTACTGAATGCCTTTATGACTGTATTACATTGTTTGTTAGGTGCCCCAAGACCTGGCAAGTCATTTATTACTGTGACATAGTCAGCAATACTGTCTGTCTCTGTATTACACTTTTTTAGGTGCCCCCAAGGCCCAAACCCTGTCATTTATTACTGTGACATAGTTAGCTACACTGTCTCTGTAGCAGCTACTGAATGCCTTTTATGGCTGTACTACATTGTTTGTTAGGTGCCCCCAAGGGCCGAGCCCTGTCATTTATTACTGTGACATAGTCAGCAACACTGTCTCTGTAGCAGCTACTGAATGCCTTTTATGGCCAGTTCCCTGTTATTTATTACTATGACATGGTCATCTACACTGTCTGCCTCTGCAGAAGTCACTAAAACAATATATTTTTAAAGCTGTGTCTACAACTTAATGCTTCATATTGCCCAGTCTAAGCCTACTAATAGGAAGCACAGTCTCTCAGTTAAACATGAGCATAATTCAAGAAAGCAGCTGTTATTAATAATGTTGCCAAATATTTGGATCTCATTACCTGTATCTAATTATTCACTGTTAAATATAAGTGCAATATATGTATATTTGGGGTGGGATATCCACAGGAGTTGCACAAGGTGCAAATCACTGATGCACCCTGGCATGATATTCAAAAGGGGATATTGTGCCGTGCAGATCCTGATGTGCAGGGGTGCACCAGTAATGTATGCAGCATGAGTGCGGGGGGAGGTGTGACCTTGCATATTCCGCACATCCTGATATTCAGTCTGGGATGTGCGGTGCATATGCTGGTGCAACCCATACTTGCGCCACACACTGATGCTCAAAGTTGAGCCTAAAAGAAATAGGAGCAAGGGCTGGCCACCCACAGGTGAGCTGCCATATTGCAGGGTGCAACACGGCAGCTGCCAGCTGTGGGTGGCCACCCAAGCTCTGGGGCCAGAGTCTGTCAGCGTTGCACCCCCCCACATCCAATCACAGGAATTGTAAGTGATATGATATCCCTGGTGGTCCAATGGACCACTTCCAGCCCGATCGCTGGCATAAGTATAAATAAAAACATTTTACATCATCCCTGGTGGTCTAGTGGACCGCTTCCAGCCTGACCATGGGCATAAGTATTAAAAAAACATTTTTAATTATCCCTGGTGGCCCAGCGGTACCCCCTTCCCACCCGCTCACTGAGCCCTGCCACCCTGCTCCCCCCCCGGTCAGCGGCGGGTGGAAGCTCCCCACCCGCAAGTCGCCCAGCTGCCTGCCGACTGACTGAGTACAGTATGGCTGCACACCCATTGGTCCACATGCGTGGGTGGTGCAGACTGCAGTGTATTATTCAGTCCAGATATATGAATGGATCCATTCACATATCTGGACTGTGTAGTACAGTATGATCTGCATGCCCATTGGCACCACAACTCCTGCTCCCTTATCCCTCCTCCATGACTGCGTTCCCTTCCCCACCCACACATACAGTGTCAGGGGTAATGATGTAATGCTCGTCACTGTAATACTGCACAACATAGTGAGCTGTGATATTATTGCGTCAATGTTATTCCCCAGATATTATCAGCACTTGCCGTCCTTGCAGTCTTCCCAGACAGACATACATTGTTTTCTGACACCATTAAGTACTGGAAAATCCCAAAGTAGTACTCGATGTGAAAAAGGCATGAAAAATACATTTCCCCAAAAATAAAAATATCTTGTAAACTAACATTAAATGAAAGCGTTGTAGGGAGATCAAAATTTTCCCATCAGCATCCAACATCTCAGTTTCTAAACAGAGCCATTGCAGAGCTGTTGGCTGATTGCCAACTCCCTTTTGCTTTTGTTGCCCAAAAAGTTTTCCTAAAGTTCATGAACCAGATTGAACCATAAATACCATTCCTTGCTGAACATATTTCTTAAAAGGATGTTCCACAGTTGTATGACTTGGACTGTACTGCAGTCATTAAGCCGCTGAAACTCTCTGAGGTGAAGCAGGTACACATAACCACAGATACAGTATATGGACCAGCAACCAAACAATTGACTACATGACTGTTACAGCTCATTGGGCAAGTTTTCAGCCAAAAAGCAATCAATAACCTCTACCATAAGCAGTAGGAAGCAGGCTGTATTATGTGTCATGACTTTTGAGGAAAACCACGCTACGGTGAATATTTTCCAATTGCTGGAAAAACAGTTAGAGAAATGGTTTACTCTGTGTTCCTTATCTGCAGGATTCATAGTGTCAGATAATGGTGCCAACATAGTCAAAGCTGTTAGAGATGGCAGCTACCAACACATACCTTGTGTTGTACATTGTTTAAATCTTCTGAGCCATAATTTCTTAACTGGAAACAGAAATGTTGAAAACCTGTTAGGTTTTGATAGTAAATTTTGTAGGCATTTTAACCACTCTGTGAAAGCAAAAAAATCCTTCAGGGGCTGCAGAGGTCAAACAACTTACCACTACATACATTAAAGCAGGAGGTTGCAAACCACTGGAATTCAACATTTTTACATGGTGGGAAGGCTTCTTGAACAGGAAAAAAGCTGTACATGACCACGACATGCAGAATTAAATAGGTAAAGTAGACATGATGCTCATTTCTAGCAGTTGGAATCTACTTGAATCTTTGATCAACTTACTGGAGCCATTTGAGATGTCACACTTGATGTCAGTGCAGATAGCACAACTCTGAGACAAATTCTTCCTCAAATAAGATTTCTTCACATATTTTCCTTGTTGACAAACATAAAGTCTATTTGTTAAAAGAAGACACCACCACTATTATAATGGAGATAATTTGAGTCTCAGACTGCCTACTGATCAGAGAATAAATACCATGTTTATGAATGACACCTATGTGTTGGCTATGTTGCTAGATCCCCACTTAAAAGGGAACATTGAAACCATCCATCCTGCAGGGGAAGACATTTAATATTGGAGATATCGTCTGCTAACAAAATGTGACATTGTCCCATGAACAGCATTAACTGATGTACAGCAGTCAAACTGTGCCAAACCTTCAGAGTGCACCTCTGGCACAGATAATAACACATCTATGAATTTTTCACAATCACCCGTGTAGTCAGCAAGGGAAAGGATATCTACAGCAGCTACAACTCAGGCATCCTGTGTTCAGTGAAAGAAAGGACATTCCATTTTGAGTCACCTGTAACAACATGAACTAGTATTCTGTAAAGAAAGTGCAGCTTGTTCATCAGTCAGACTGGTAGCTGTCACATACAGGACAAAGATCCAGGATTATTCTGCAGACAATACTGTGATTGGTCTCACAGAAGATCCATTACTCCATTGGAAACAAAACAGAACAATATGGCCAGATCTATCAAATGTTACAATAATGTACCTCAGTTGTTCACCTTCAACCGTATATTCAGATTGCATATTTAGTTCAGCTGGAGGAATAGTCACTGACCATAGAACACTGCTAAGTCTTGTAAATGTGGAATGGCTTACATTTCTCAGAATAAATGCTGACAATTTCAACAGTGCCCTAAACACTGAATTATGTGATTCTGACCCTGAACATGAACAACAGCCTGCAAGCAGTGATAATGAATATGATGACTAGGCTGTGGACAAAACAAATAGAACATCCTGTGTGGCGTGGCATACTGCCAAATTTGGTAACTTAACATTACTAACACATCTCTATTTTTCTCAGCAGTTGCAACTACCCTCTGAAATAAATCCTTCCATGGTCACAGGCAGTTCATGGACAGACAGACATGTTTGTCATTTTTCTGACAATGTTGGCACCATTATTTCAATTTGAATTCGCTTACCTTATGTAATTTTTACATTCATTTTCTCATCAAACAAGTTCCACTTATCACATACTGTTCCAGTCTTACTCTATAGGAGCACTGCACAAATTCTGGAAGGACTGTTGATAATATCTTACAGGCCTTATAATTGTTTCTGTAGTTTCTTCCATTGGCATCATTTTCCCTCAGTTTTACTGGCATTCTCCTTAGACAGGTACTAATGACAAAATATGCCATCACCACTGGCATGGAGCTAGCCACAAGTGCCACACTACTGTTAGTTTCATCAATCATCAGTTTATTGGCACTAGGTCTGAAGAGTGCCATCAATAACAGTGCATCTATAACAACGCTGTATTGACAGTGCTCTCCAATACAGCAGCAATACTAAATGCCACAAGGAAACACAACATGAATACAATGAATAGAAATACATCTCTGTTTTTTAAAGATTCCAACTCTGAGGAGAGTAGATCACAGGAAAAATGCTAAATTTGTGGAGCCATGGAATTGCTGTTTCCACGGCCCCTTGTAAAAAAAAAAATAGCTGTTCTCCAGACATGAAAAATGTAAAGGGGAGACCAGGATTATAACTGCGGTCTCCCAGTCTTTCCTGCTGAGCTGCTGTCTTAACCCACTCTGCCATGGGGGCAGCTCAGCTAGTGACTGCACTTTCCTCCTTCTTTACTTGCTCCTCTTAACAGCTGAATAATGACAGGGGTAGCATTACCTGCTCAGTGCTATTCTACCTCTGTTGCTATTCCACCATGCGCAGTTCCTGAAGTTCAATTTAGACAGTGCTGTTCAGGAAGTGCTGTTATAACCAAATAGGAGTTTATTATGTTTGATGCCCGCAATTGGGTATAATTTTTGGAAACATCATCAGCCTCAAACAGAGCAGCTGTGCCTCTCATGCCTACCACAGCAATGTCCACCTTTGGTATAATTTTTTAAACAGCAGCAGGCTTGTTCACAGCAGCTGCAACTCTCACATCTGTCTTATCAATGCCTGCCTTGGGTATAATTTTTGGAAACAGCAGCAGACTCAATCAGAGCAGCTGAACCTCTTGTACCTTCCTTAGCAATGCCTGCCATGCAGCAGCTATGATGGTGTGAAACAGCAGCAGGCTCATTCAGAGCAGCTGAACCTCTTGCATCTGCCTCAGCAATGCCCGCCATGGGTATAATTTTTTGAAATAGCAGCAGGCTCACTCACAGCAACTGCACATCTTGTACCTGCCTCAGCAATGCCCAACATGGGTATCCGTTTTTGAAACAGTAGTAGCCTTGCTCAGAGCAGCTATGCCTAGCTTACCTGACTCAAGATACTATAGATTATTTTAAGAAGTGTTTCCTATTTAAGATAGTCAAAACAAAGTATTTCACATTTTGTTATAGTCAGGATAGGGTAATTGGGTAGTAAAATGATTAGAGTAGTAACTACCTGACCCTAACCAACTACCTGTTTTTCATTATGGTATTTTTAGTGTACTTTAGAGTAGTTTATAGGGTAGTGTTTGGGGTAGGATATTTTATTACCTGCCAATGCCTACACAGAATATAGCTTATTTACTTTTTCTACTTGAGTATTATACCCACTTCTGACATTTATTTTTAAGGGTATTGGTTCATTGACCTGCTTATAGTGCTATTGATGTAATTGTATAACTGGTGAATGGTGGCTCAGAATTATCCCGCAGTGGTCACTATCCTGTGCAGGATAGCACAGCTAAAGAATAATTATTATGTGGATATTGACCATGAAATAATTAGACGTTACTTAAGGTATAATTATTATGTGGAAATAGACACTTGGAACACTTGTATGTCATGGTATGACACATCTACAGAAACAGAAAAAATAAGAGGGCGGAGGAATAGTGTTGTTTGTTAACAGCTCACAAAAACCTCTGGATATTACTCATTCAAAAATTAAACCAAACAATGATACCACTGAAACTTTGTGGATCAAAGTACTTCTAACAAAACAATAGCTTCATTATAGGCTATGGTATTGACCACCTGATGCTAGCTTAGAAGACACAGCATGCATCATTAGTGAACTAGGCTTCGCATGTCAAGAAGTAGAGACAATATTTTAGGGTATTATAAATATGGGAAATATAAACTGGCACAAAACTGTGATGAACATAGCACAAAGTAAACTGCTATCGAAGCCACTGAACAACTTATGCTAAACCAGTATGTAACAAAACCAACCAGAAGTGAAAACATCTTATGCATAGTATTAGGTACAGAGGGTTTAACAATCAAAATTGTAGGGTGGGGCCTCTCAGTACTAGTGATCACAATGCACTAACTCTGGATATAAACTTCTCCCACAATGTACAACCTAAAATTTGTCTCTTTGATTATAAAAAGGAAAGCACAACCAAAGTCAATAACACACTTTAAAATACAAATGTTGATAACTTACTGGCTGGTTGTGATGCCAAAAATATGTGGAAATTTTAAAAATGATATACTTACAATATTCAGTAAATATATACCGAAATACAAAAATAAATACTAATAATAATAAACAGAGACACAAGTGATTAAATTGCAAAAAAAAAAAAAAAGAAACATTTAAGGCAAAAACAGAGTTTATAAAAAGCACAAAAACACACATCCCTCTGTTCTGGGATAAATATAGAAAACTTAAAAAAAGTGTAAAACAGAAATACATAAAACTAAAAGGCTGACTGAAATAAATCTAGCCAAAAGTGCCACTAAAAATAACTCCAACAGTTTCTATGGTACATAAACTCATTAAAAACTTCAATCTGCAAAGTAGGACTATTACAATGGAATGACAAGGTTGTACATGAACCTGAAAATATGGCAAACATTCTTAATACCTACTATTACGGTGTGTATTCCACTAAACACACAAGTCATATTAATTTAGAAATACTAAGGGTAACTTGTCAGGATTAGTGAAGATGAAATATAGGCCTATTTCAATTCTCTACCCACTGGCTAAGATCCTGCAGTGGATCCTGCACATTCCGCTATAATCTCACCTAGACTTACATCATCTTCTCGCAGACTGCCAGCATGAGCTTCAGGAAGGCCATAGTACTACCACGGCCCTTGTCAAAGTCTCGACTGACATTCTTAATGCATGTGATGCTGGTTTTCTAACCAGTGGAGCATTCATCAACTTGATTAATGCCTTCGATCGAGTCAACCACCACCTTCTCCTTGGTAAATTGCATCAGTTAGGTCTAGATCGCTTAGCACTCACATGGTTCCATGACTACCTTGCTGGAAGATCGCAAAGGGTAAAATGGTCTGGTTCACTCTCCTCATTTAGGCTTATCTCACATGGAGTACCCAAGGTTCTATTCTTGGCCCAATACTTTTCTCGCTTTTTATCAATGAGCTCCCCAAATTCTATGGTGGTGCATCCGCAATTATATGCTGATGATGC
Source organism: Neoceratodus forsteri (assembly GCA_016271365.2). NCBI lineage: Eukaryota > Metazoa > Chordata > Ceratodontiformes > Ceratodontidae > Neoceratodus > Neoceratodus forsteri. The sequence goes on along the minus strand of CM028133.1, from coordinate 1,046,754,430 downwards.
AATCTTGTACCTCTCATCTAACAATATAGACTTGCTTAGCCTTAACTCTGATTTAATTGCACTCAAGACCTAGTTCTCTGACAATCACCTAATTTGAAATATGAAAAACAAAAGCTATGCTTTTCATAACCCATCCCCAAACCTACCAAATAGCTCCAGATCAGTACACAGACAGGAGACCCATAGAGGTGGTTAGTACTTTCAAATGCCTTTGGGTTCACTTAGATGCCTCCTTCTCAATGAAGCATCATGCAACTCAGCTTACCAAATGGTAAACCAGATGCTTGGCTTATTATACCGCCTCTGCCCTCTTTTTCCAACGCTGCCTATAAAAGATTGCATCAACATCTCTTCTCCCTATTTGTTCTATGGTGCCCTCTACTACTCTCCGCCCAATCCTCTTCCCTGCACAGGTGAATCAACTCTATCATAGGATTAGATGTTTTGCCCTTGGAGCAGACTCCAGAAAACACCACTGGGATGCCCTGTATTCTCTTCAATGACCTACCTTTGACTCAAGGTTACAGTTTCACATTATGCCTTGTATTCAAACTTACCAAGCTCTTTAATCCCCCTTTCCTGAGGGGAATCATTTACAAAAAAGCACCCACGTGCACACTTAGATCTACTTCCTTACCATTATTAGCAATCCAGAAGACACAATGCCTATCAGGTAAGTGCTCATTCACCTTCTCATCTTCCTCTGCTTGAAATTCCCTCCCCCCTAACTTACTCTCCTGCCCCACCCTGTTCTCCTTCAATAAAGAGCTTACCTCTTTCCTACTAACCCCCTCCTCTGCGATTGCTTTAAATAACTCTTATAGTGTCATTAATGCCTAGTCTATGTTACTCTGATAGATGTATCTTTTAATCCACCTGCTTTCATGTTCCTGCTATGTATATAGTGTATAATATTATTTCTTCTGTTTATTTGTATATGCTTAATGCCTGATCTGTTTTAAGTTACCTACCTGGCTTTCCACTGTAATAATTTCTGCAGCATTGTTAAATCTTTCTGTATCCTGTATATTATAATTGTATTTATCTAGTGTACTGTGTTCATCATTGTCACCCAGGTCATCACTGAAAAAGGGACAGCATGGTCTCAGTGTACTTATCTGGTTACCAAAATTCTAATGAATAAATAAATAAATGAAAGGATCAACAATATAAAGCAGGATTGTTCACCTGACCCTACAGGCAAAATTATCAAATTATTGTCAAAACAGATACTTTACCCCTTAAAAAAACTCTTTGATGAAAGTTTAAACTCTGGCATTGTACCAAAAGACTAGAAAACAGCAAATATCACACCTAATTTAAAAGGAGATAAATGCAAGGAGAGAACTATAGGCCTATCAGCCTGACATCTCTAATCATAAAGTACTGGAGGACATTTTAAAGACAGGATTGAACTGTAGTTGGAAAACATTGACAGCTCCCAGTATTGTTTTGTGATAGGCAGATCATGTGTAACTAACCTTCTTTGCTTTTATGAACAAGTTAGTAAACATCTAGACTGTAAAACACATTATGATATTATCTTCATCAATTACAGTAAAGCTGTTGATAAAACATCTCATGAACACATAGCTGAAAAACTAAGAAAAAGAAAGGTTGATCGACGCTATATTACCTGATCCAAAAATGGACTGAGGAAAGAACACAGAGACTGGTCATAAATGGCCAACACTCTGTAACATCCACAGTTACAAGTGGGGTCCCTCAGGGGTCAGTGTTGGGACCTTACATTTTTCAGGTTTTTGTGGCAGACTTAACAGATAACATAACTAATAACACAAAATTTGCAGATGATCTTAAATGGGGATGGAAAATGTGAAACTGCTGAAAATATTAGCTCATTACAAAAAGATCTGCAGAATATCAACACTTGGACACTAACCTGGGGCATCAAATTGAATACAGAAAAGTGCAAAATGATGCATGTAGGCTTGAAAAATATAAAGCATCAATTTAGTTTAGGAAACATACCATTAACCAACACAGTAACGAAAAAAGACCTGGGAATTTTTATCACAGAAGACCTAAGTTTTTCCAAATAAGCTAATGAAGTTTTAAGCAAAGCTAGTAGAATTATATGGAATATAAAAGAAACATAGCTCCAGGGATGCAAAGATACTTCTCTCCTTTATAGATCATATACCATGCCACACATGGACTATTGCTCACAGTTCTAGACACCTGACGCAAAACAAACCTGATATATTGCATACTGAAAGAATACAAAGAAGGTTCACTAAACATAACCATGGATTTAGGCACATGGAATACCAAGCCTGTCTTGAGACATTAGAGTTAATGTCATTGGAATGAAGAAGATATGGACGGGACCTGTTGCTATTATGTGATGTCATGAATGATCCCTATTTCTTTACAGAAATAGGTTTTGCTTATAAACAGGACCAGATAGAAACAGGGGACATCCTCTCCAATTACATAAGTTTAAGTATAACACTAATAACCAGAAATATTTCTTTTCACAAAGAATGATAGGAGCTTAGAATACGCTACCTCTGGAAATAATCATTAGTAAAACCAAGATGGCCTTCAAAAACAAACTTGATAAGTGGCTGCTTTATAGTAGTTCCACTCACAGATAAGGGATATTGGATACAAAAAAACATTATGGGCATATTGCCTCCAGTTTTCATATCTGAACTCAAAATGAAACTCAGTATGAATTGTGCCTGGACAAATGTGATCACATCGAGTCTAAGTCCACCCCAACAGCACAGATAATGACTATGTGTATAACCATGACAAGACATGCACTCCAGAGCATACTGTACATAATTGTAACTACTGTAAATAACACATCTTGGGTGTATATGACTCTTATCTTTCTCTCATGCCTCATGTCCTGAGGTTTGCAATTATCTAACAATGCACAATGTTATCTCACATTGCTCAGTTGTCCCTTATCTGTGTAAACAGAAAGAGACCGATATGTACATGAGTTCATTGAAATTCATTAATCTTTGTTGTTTTAACAGATTGGTTTCCTGCACAGAAACATTATTCTGTAATTCTCTAGTAACACTGTATACCTACTGTATACTCTACGGATTCTCAAAACACAGTATCTCAGCACCCCTACTTTGTATTTGTGTTTTGGTTCTCTGTAAGCAAAAGACACACCTTGACTCAGGGTAATTCTGTGATTCTGTCAGCATAACATGTTGGTTTGAGGTTTTGTTTTTGTTTACTGGGAAAGGAAGTCTAAGCCATTTTATTTATAGTCAGCCTTGCCAGAGATGGTGGATACAAATGCAAACTGGCATATTGAATCAGGTTAAGTTATCAGCGCCATTTATTTTGTGAATGGTGAAAGTTTGGCAAGGGCACTAGGAAAATTCCCCTAATCTTCTGTTGGGTGAGCTGTGACCAGGCATAATGGAACACTTCAGTCCTCTACTGGAGTCAGAAGTAGGAGGTAGTGAAGGAGCCGCAGAGGCAGCATCAGAGTTTAACACTATGGATACTACCTAGTCTATGGCTTCTATACAGAATACAGTGGAGATGGCCCAACCACGTCATGCTTTGGATGATATGTCTATGAAACTTGATTTTCAGGAGGTGCATGCACAACTTCTACACCACCCAGAGGAATAAGAAAGGATTTTGCACAGTAAACTAACAGAACTTGAAAACAAATTGCAGGAGGCTTGCCAGAGACTTGAGGATGAAAAAAATGAAACTATGATGAAAACACTTCTTCAGGCACTTCCAAAGATGTGTCTGCAAAGGTCTTTGTCTTCAGTGCAGGCTCATGAGACTTGGACACTTTCATCAAAAGAGACCACAGTGCGAATCCCAAATCAACCACAATGGTAGAGGTGTGGTTGCTGGAGAAAGCTCTGTGGTTGCTTGATGGATGCAGAATGGATCGGGCATCTGGTTTCCAGATGTGCCAATTCCAATATCAGGTCTTTCATCTACAAATGTAAGTACACCCATAACAGAGACAAAAATACCAGATGTGGCAAGAGACAGTAAAGGAGCCCTAGGGAACTGAGAGCTGGGTGACTCCAAACACATCTCCTATTCTCCCCATGGCAGTAACCCTACAATGATTTATGATGCCACAAAGGGAGTAATGGCAGTACAGCCCCACAACTAGAGGAGGTACCTCCCTCGGCAACATGATTCTGAGTCGCTGACTCACAACACCAAAGAGCTCAAGATGACTTCACAAATTATGCAGCACCCACATATGCCAGTCTATTCCACAAACCAGAGGAATTAGCAAAATGCAAAAATGATGTTCATTGGTGGAGGGAACCGTGGAGGCGATTTGGGTCACCTTGATAACAGGGGGGGGCAAGAGAGTAAAAATATGAGTGGTGTATAGACCCCCTGCCCTGACGGAGGAGCTGGAGGACAGTCTGGTGGCAGATGTTAGGAGACACTGCAGACTGGGCAGAGGAACGGTGGTGGTGTTGGGGGACTTAAACATGCCAGGAACAGACTGGGAGACTATGACATCCTCTGTGACCAGGGAACAGAGGTTGTTGGATGTCTTTCAAGATGCTTCTCTATCTCAGCAGGTGAGGGAACCGACCAGGGAGGCACGGGTACTGGATGTGGTCCTGGCAGACAGTGACCAGATTGGGGGCCTGGAGGTAAGGGACCCATTGGCGGGGAGTGACCATGCCACGGTCTGGTTCTGCATGGACCTAGGAGGGGTAGAAGGCTGCACAAAGACGGAAGTAACTGACTTCAGGGGGGCGGATTTTAAGGAAATGGGAAGGATCCTTAAGGAGCATTTGGATGGGATTGGATCAGACATGGACGCTGATAGTAGGTGAGAAATCATCAGAAGAAGGGTGCAGGATGCTACCAGCACCTGTGCAAGAGTAAGACGAAAATGCGGTAGGGCCCAAAAACCCTGTTGGTGGACCAGGGAGGTCCAGGAGGTGGTGCGGGGAAAGAAAGCAGCCTATAAGCAATTCAAGTGCTCAAGGAGTGAAAGGGATCGAGGGGAGTACGAGCTGATGGCTAGAAGGGCCACTAGAGTGGTGAGGGTGGCTAAGGCAAGGAAGGAGCAAAACTTGGCCAGGGAAATTAGGAGAGGGAACAAGGGGTTCTTTAGATACATTGGGGAAAGACGAAGGGTGAAGGGGCAGATTAGAAGGATTAAATCAGGGGAGAGATGGGCACAAGACCCGGGGGAGTAGGCTGAGGTACTAAATGAGTACTTCACCTCAGTTTTCACCAGGGAAAATTGGGGTGCTGCATCATACATGGGAGGAGACAGAGATACTGAGGAGAGGGGACCTTACCGATCGGCAGGTCTGGGGAGAGGGGGAGGCATCACTGGCAGGCGGGGGGAGGGCTAGGCAGGGAGAAGAGGTACCGGAAGTGGAAATCACAGCAGAGAGAGTGAGGGAAGCCCTCAGCTCCCTTAAGACGGAGAAAGCACCGGGGCCGGATAAATTACATCCCAGAGTGCTGAAGGAACTTGCAGATGTCCTGGCGAAACCCCTGGCAGAGCTTTTCACCATCTCTCTGAGGACAAGGTGGGTGCCTCAAGACTGGAAGGTGGCGCATAGTGCCTATCCACAAGGGGGGATCAAGGGAGGTGGCAGAGAACTACAGGCCTGTCAGCCTGACATCGGTGGTGGGCAAGGTGATGGAGGGCATTGTCAAGGAGGCTGGGGACCTGGATAAGTCAGGGTGCCTGGACAATAGACAGCATGGATTCATCCCGGGGAAATCGTGTCAGACAAACCTGGTGGAGTTCTATGACTGGGTGACAAGTGCCTTGGACCTGGGTAGACCAATGTATGTCCTCTTTCTAGACTTCAGCAAGGCATTTGACTCTGTTCCTCACGTGGGTCTGTTGGATAAGCTGGGAGAAATGGGGGTGGGGAACCAGATGATCAGATGGATAGGCAATTGGCTCCAGGACGGACCCAGAGGGTCGTAGTTGGTGGGATAGTCTCATCCCCAAGGAGGGTCATTAGTGGGTCCCACAGGATCAGTCCTGGGCCCTTCTGTTCAACACCTATGTATCTGACATAAGGACAGGAATCAGGAGTGAGATGAGTCTCTTTGCAGATGACTTGGAACTGGGGGCGGTGGTGGATGGGGAGGAGGGGAGGGTGGCCCTTCAGGGGGATCTGGAGGCTCTGGAAAGATGGTCTAGAAAGTGGAAGCTGAGGTTCAATGCAGGGAAATGCAAGGTACTCCACCTGGGGGCCAGAAACCCAGGCCAAGTGTACACCCTGGGGGAATGCTACAAGTCTCGATGGCTGAGAGGGACCTGGGGGTGGTGGTGGATGTCAAGATGAACAACTCTGAGACTTGTAGGAGGGCAGCAGCCAAGGCCAACAGGATGCTGGGATGCATCGCTAGGGGGATCACCTCCAGAAGGAGGGAATTGATACTCCCTCTGTATAACTGCTTGGTGAGGCCACACCTTGAGTACTGCGTGCAGTTTTGGAGGCCACACTTAAAGAGGGACATTAACCTCCTGGAGAGGGTCCAGAGGAGGGCAACCAAAATGATTTGGGGCTTGGGGGACAGGACCTATGAGGAGAGGCTCGAAGAGCTAAATATGTAAACATTGGAAGAGAGAAGGGACCGGGGACATGATAGAGGTCTTCAGGTACATGAAGAGGGTAAATAGGGAGGAACAGTCAGGGTGCTTTGAAGGAAGGAGGAAGGGGCCACTAGAGGCATGGGTGGAAGCTGGAGGGGAAGATTCAGGGAGAAAGGAGGAGGTGCTACTTTCTGAGAGGGTGGTGGAGCATGGAAGGCACTGCCTAGGGGCTGGTGGAGGCAGAGACAGTGGAGGGTTCAAGAGGGGTGGGACAGGTAGAGGAAGGGTTCTGAAGCAAAATACAATGCAGCAAGAATATCTGAACTGGGAAGGAGAAGCCAGAGAAGCGAGGGGATAGCAAGGTCAGCACCCAGGGTGGGGCTGACCAAACGAGCAGACATGAAAGACTGTTAGGCCTATTCTGCTGGCATTTTAGTATGTTAGTATGTTAGTATTTGAGGTACTTGGGAGTTTGGATTCCCTCCAGGCAAGTACTATGTGGGAGAGAACTTATTAAAACATCCTCAGCTTTACCTCAGATGAGATGTATGCTTTATTCATGCACCTGAGAAGCTCCTTTGATATAAGTTTTAGTTCTCCTGCCTTATTGGATCATTTTGGATGAAATACTCTATTCTAACAAACCCTTTATGGGTGTCTTTTCAGGCTATTCCTTGACAAAAGTTCGACTAAGGTTATTACAGTCTTGTTCCAAAATGAGGGTGTGAATATCATGGACAATTTATATTGGCTGGAGAAAAGCTGAGCGGTACAAGGCAATCCTGAACCTAATTTTGACACTGAAGGTTTTGGAATGGGATTGGCATATCAAGATTAAATTGCAACAAACTGATTCTGGCCTTCAGCACCTGCTCAATTACTTCTTCCTGGGCAGGGTCAAAGATTTCATATTTTATCCTGGTCAACCCTGCCAGTGCTACAAGTGCGGGCCCCTCAGACATGTGAGCAGTCAGTGTGACATCATCAAGTGTGCTTAATGCTGAGAAATAGGTCAAACTTCTTTTCACTTGGGCATCTCGGCTTAACTGAATAAAGAACCTCAATGCTAAGTTCAAGTTAAAACAACTGCTTTTATTAAGCCTTTAATTTTAAAAGGAAGCAGCACCCTCCCTGCCCGTGGCTTGTATGTGTCATGTGACCAACATTTTACATCACTCTGACTCTTGACAAATGTATGACAGCTCCACCTCTGTCACCTTTCCTTATTGACTTTATAGGAGAGCCACATTGCATAAAATGACAGTTCCACCACCTAGATGTGAGAGGTCCCCACCTAAACATTTCCAATTTAACCACTGGTGGTGGGGTGGGGATTTGCATAAGTAATGACAATTTTAAAGTTGCCATATTGTAGAAATTTGGTCAGGAGGGCTTTATTACTAATTAGAAAATGGGTATAACAATCTGAGACTTTTGATTGGCTGAGAGACTTTAGGTTGGCATTTATGAGACAACAATGCTCACTTAAAACAAGTCCTCCTGCCAACTGCCCCATTATCCACTAAAATCCTTCTGCCACCTCAGAAATGCCTAGACAGCTTCCTCATTGGCTGAGGCACACAGCGCACACTTTCAAAGTACAGCAATTTTTTTTATCGCTTAGCGAGCGAATAGTCACAACTTGACTGCAGACTCTACAGCATACAACAAACAAAGGGCATTTTAGGACAAAGCACAGTTTTTCCCCAGATACTTCTTTCTTTAAAAAAAAACTTTAAACATTCTGTATAGACCACCTCGCTCACTTGTTCAAGCCACAGCCTGGTGCTCTGCTCTACCCCGCTCCTGCCTGCCCATAAACCAGCTCGTTACAAAAACTAAACCATTTAATTCCAGCTGCTCCAACACTTTTTACTCTGTTTAAGTACCCTATGTAATGATCGGTAATGTCAGTAAAATGATCCTGCTTAGGTATTCTCTTCTCCTGACAGCTCCCCAACCATGACCCGCCTTGTCATGAGTAGTGTGCCATCCATTACACAGCACAGCAGCTCCTCACTGCACTCGTAGCTCCAAACACTACCTATGCACAGCACTATCACTCTTGCAGTAACACAGCCCCAAGTAAAACAAGCACAGACTGACAGAGAAAACAAGGCAAGAGGCAGAAAAAACAAACGGAGACACAGGGTGACCATCTGTCAAGCACATTAAGGTTAAAAAAATATATTTAAAAACAAAAGCACCCAATACTATCAGCTCTAACAACAGCTGAGAGACTATTTTACACCAAAATAACTTCTTTTACTCTATATTACTTTTTAAATAAAACTGTGACATGTTTAAATTATTTTAATTAAAAATGTCACAAATGCTCCTTTTTCTAAGCACAATAATACCCTCCAGGGTGGGCTGTATGGGCTATACCCACCCTTCCAGGGGTTATAAGGCCCTCTGCCTGCAGCGTCAGGCCTCCTCTTACCCCTGGATGGACGGGTATAGCCCAATACTGCCCACCCTGTTGGGTATTATTGCTTGCACATCAAATTGAATTCATGTTCTTTCCAACTCATAAACATCTATGCACCCAAAACCAGATCCTTGAGAACTGAATTACTTAAAATGGTTCAGCCATACTTGTTCACAGCTAAAAAGATTTTGTTTGAGGGGATTTTAACATCATTTGCTTCTCTGGGGACAGAGGTTTAAAAACAGAAAATGTTTTCTGTGACACAATGTTTTTAAATCAACTGATACAACAAACAGGTCTCTAGGATGCATTTTTTCAACCAGGAAAGCAATGTCCACACACTTTTATTAAAGAGTCCCTGTCTACAATCATAGATTATTGGTTGATTTCCCCATCTCTCCCAGTGTCCAAAATGACAGTTACCCCGGTGGCCTATTCTGATCACGGCATTTTAAGTGTTACCCTGTCTGATTTCTTGGAGACATCAAAGGGTAGAGGCCACTGGAGACTGAATTACACTCATACATCACCCAAACATAACTGAAGATTTAAAGTTTGTGCTGGACGCTAGTCAATCTGTATTTTGTTCTCTGACTCACCAACAGAGTGTTGGAGGATACAAAGAGGGAATATGTGAATATTTTCACACAATAGGCAAAATTGAAAGAGCAAAACAATCAATATTTAAAACTTTGAACATAGTTTTACTCACTATTGTCTATGCAAAATGAAGGAGGGATAGTGGATCAGGAACTCCAGACAGCTTTAAAAAGCGAAATGAGACAATTACAGTACAACCACATGAAATCCCTGGAAAAGAAACTAAGGTTTGGCCTGCAAAATATATGCTGGGATTAACCCTTTTGAAACTTGTGCACCAAAAACACTGCAAAGTGATTCAGGCAGTACAAACAGATACTGGAAGGGTGATATTTACCCACACAGAAATTCTGAGTGAAGTAGAAAACTATGTAACCAAAATGTTTGGAACCCCACTTTGTCCTGAACTACCTACTGAGATTTAGTTGCAATCATGTACCCTGGGGCAAATACCACAATACCTGAAGATGGATCTGATCAGATGCATTACAGAACAGGAACTGGCTATGGTCATTCAAACTTTGCAGCAGGGATCCACACTGGAGTGTGATGGTCTGCAAACAAATTCTACCAACACCTCTTCCCAATTCTTAAACAAGACATGGTCAAAGTTTTTAATGCTTGTCTACAGACAGACAGTCTCCTTGGTAGTTATATGTCAGGAATATTAATCATGTTGTTTAAAACTGGAGATAAACAAAATCTGACAAATTGAGACCTAGACACTGCTAAATGCAGATTTTAAAATATTGACTAAATTACTTAGTCTTCAACTAGCAGATGCACTGGATTATATAATAAGTTCATCCCAATTTTGCAGTATACCAGGATGTAAGAAAATGAATGCTTTAATTTTAATAGGAGAGATTTATCATGCAGGTAGACTAGTTCTGTCTATGCCAGACATATTGGTCTTCCATCCAGTAGACCAAGGTGATATGGCTGGGTTGTAATCATGCAATACAGACACTGCCATGCCTGTATCCAGCAATACTGTAAGTAGGCAGCCTCTGACCTCAGCCTCTGTGCAGGGCCTTCCGCTTGTATCCAAGAGTAGCTTGTTTACAATATGGACTGGGGCCTATAATTGTCAATCTGTTCTAGCGGAGGCATGGGGAAGCTCTTGGGCCTGGTTCCTGTGAACTGTTTCACCATGCTGTACTGATTCTATAGGGAACTGCTTCTGGGTTCAGGCCTGTAGGGGCCTGAGAACCTGGATTTCCAGTATCCTCATGGCCTGTGGAGGCCTGCCCTCCCAGGTGTACTGCAGCAAGAGCCTGAACTAGGACAGCATCCACTAATGAGCTCACATGCCTGAGAAGGTCTCGGTAGCTTCAGTTCTCATTGGTTATTTTGCTATATGAAGGACCTGATCTCAGTTGTTTACCCTTTTTATTTTTGTGGTGTTTCTTTTTTTTGTGTTAGTTCTGGTTCCCACCCCAGCGTTGTTGTTGGGCCTGCTGGGGTTGTTAGTTATTGGTAGGAAGGGGCTGTTTCTCTTGGGCCTGCCCCTCCACCATGTAGTGTGTCGTGGCCTCTGAGGTGGGTTCCATGGCAGCTACCTTCTTGGAGCCAGAGCTGGAATCATGGATATAGAGTTGATAAATGCTCTCCATTTTCTGAAGAATGTCAGAAAACTTTTCTGTGGTGGGATAGGTGGTTGGCTCCACCTTTTCTCAAACTGCAGAGATCATGTTATGAAGGAACAGGGTCTTGTACTTAATAAGGTCCGCATGCATGACTTCTCCTGAAAGATTCTTTCCTGCTCGGTAAGCCATCCAAAGCCTCTGCTGGTAGGTAGCTGGACTTTCCTTTATGTTCTGTTTAAAGGGTGTCGACCTTCACTCCCACCACACCTGGGTTATGTGCAGTATTGAGTTCAGCTACAACTTTGTCAAAGGTGTAGTTACTACCATGTTGGATGGCATCACGGAGTTTCATCCATTGGCCAGGATCAATGGTCTGGCGAGATCTGGACTTGGTAGTCTGCAATGAGACTAAGCAGTTCACATTTGGAATGCACCTTTTCCAAGAGGCAACTGAGGTTGTCGGATGGGCTCATCCGACCAATGCTGTCAGCTATCTGTCGAATAGAGGGCCATTTGTAGGGGATTGCTGGGACGATTGTTCGGAGGTAGATTGTCTCGAACACCCTGCAGGGCTGCAGGAGCTACAGCTTCAGCCACATCTGTTAACAAGTAGCACCTCCTGCTGCAGCTGCTTAATCTGTGTTCAGAGGGTCTATTTGCTTCTCTCAGGAAGGGTCACAGTGCCTAAGGCATTATCAATCATTTGTTCTATCTCTTCCTATCATACACAGAAATAATGGTGATTGGTGGTGCCATTGGTACTGGGCCTGGCCTGCTCCCCTATCATGGGGTCACCATGTTGGCATCACCCATGATGGTCATCATGCCATCGATGATGTAGGGACATGGTGTTATGTGATGGGGTCTGCCATGTTGTGGATGGTGGGGTGGGGTCTCTGGGCCATAGTAGGGGTGTGACTGGACATTGTACTGAGAAATGTCCTCATCTGACACCTCATCCTCAGATAACATCATCGGAATGGGGGCTACGCCACCCATTGCCTTGACGTGACCAGCCAGTACCTCTCGCTGATGGCACAGTTGCACCATTTTAAATTCACATTCATCATGATTAACTTTCACAACATTTGGATCCACATTATCCTGTAACTGCTTCTCTAAAGCTCTATACGCAGTGCTAAATTCGCAATTGTCCTTAGTAGCTACACCTAAATCTTTATGTACCTGGTTTACCTCATCCTGGAACACTCCTAACTCATCATGGATCTGGTCATTAGTTCTACTTGAACATTTGCAATGCCTGCCTCTTATCCTGTCTCAAAACTTTCACAGTCTTGCTTCAACATACATTGTTCCTGCTCATTTTCCTGAGCAGAGTGATGCAAAAGTGAATCCTTTTCATTCCACAGAGTTTGGAGCTCAGATTCCAACTACTGCATTCTTTTCAAACATTCAGTTTCCCCAGTCCCATTTCCTTCTTGAGAGATGAGACCTGCAAATCAAGGATTTGAAATCTCATTTCGGAGGCTTCCAGAGCAGCATAGAGAGCCGTGACCAACAGCCCTTTAGCTTCTCACCTTCTCACCTCATGGCTGTTTGTCTGCCTCTGAGTAATGGGTTGAAATCCCCAGCATGGGGTTTTCAGATTAACTTGCATCCAGTGTGAAGTCAGCCCATCCTCCATGGGAGGCAAAGAAGTTCGAGACATTGAGTTTCAAGTCTGTGCAGATATTTGATACAGTGGCCATTTAGTGTGAGGAAATGTAAAATCAAACTGTAAAAAGGTGCCATGCTGTGTATCGATCCACAACAGGTACTCTAGTTCACAGGAGGGCTACTGTGCACTTGTAAGCTTGCAATTCAAAACTACCATGGGGTGAGGTGAGTCAGCATTGACCACACCCAGTAAGCAGCCAGACTTTGCAAGTAGTTACAAAGTGGGTGAAAAATGTGAGAGGTGATGAAGGTGTGCACTCCTTCTGTCCCCGTTAAGAAGGGAAAATAGTAGTAACTAGTGAAAAGTTTGCAAACACCAAATATTGCCTGCACACGGTCACCAATTGTCAGGAGGTCTAAACCCTCACTCTCAGGTTCTTGACAATAATGGGAATGCAAGAAATCACAAATATGTTGCAGAAGAGTGAGAAATCTTGTTTATTACTACCAAAAGGAAAATCACAATTGCCCTAAGCAATTCTTACCATTAGGAACTGGGAGCCAATGCTTTGTGTTCCCTATACCTCGAGGAACGTAGAAATCTCTGTGTCTCCACGTCTCTGAGGTAAAAGACGTAATGTCTCACATTACATACCTAAGATAGTTACCATAGTTACTGTAAGATAGAAACATTTCTAGTTACAGAGATGAGCCTTTTGGCTAAATTAGAGGTGGCTTTACAGTCCTAGATAACATTATACAATTTTGTTATAGTCATCGCTTTGTGGAAACAAAGAAAGTGCAGTTTGTGTACATAGCTGTGTACTAATACAAATCATCAGAAGATGGCAATGCCGACTCATATATCATAATATTACAAGGACACAAGTATCCTAACATCTTGTACGCAAGAAATACATGTGTATATTAGAAAGTAAAGTGTATAGCAATCATATGCATACATATCCTGATGTCTGCTCTTGTACAGTAGATGTCCTTAGTCCTATATGTTAGTATAACATATACATGAATGCTAGCTGCCTGCGGTGTACATCTGGAGTATCAATTAGGGTTCAGAGACCTCGTGTAACAAACTGTTTGGTCAAAGATGGACTCCAGATTGTGATTCTGCTTTTCAAGAGATAATCTACCAAATTATTCATGCACCAGTTCTTTTCTATGCTAATACATCAAAAACCATATGTTCTGCACACAGGCGCTAACCTGAGGGACCAAGGAGCTGTGCTCTACCATGAGTACACTGTAGGACTGCACCCAATGGTGTTTGCAAGCTGAAGTTTAACCTCATCAGAAAATAACTACCCAGTTCACAAATTGGAATTTCTCACTTTGAAGTGGGCAATTGTGGAACAGTTTCACAGAAACTTGTATGGTGCTAAAACTCTGGTAAAAATGGACAACAATCCATTTATATGTGTGCAAACCTCCACCAAGTTGGATGCAACCTGACATCACTGGTTGTTGGCCCTATCAATGTATGATTATGCAGTGGCATACAGGCCTAGCCTTAATCATACCGACACTGATGCTCTCTCCAGGATACCTGCATCAAACCAGCAATGGGCGTGCATACCAGAACATTCTGTGAAAGCCTTCTGCCACAAATTTGACAGAGATGAAATTCCCCCTGTAGATACTGTAAATTGCCTAGCTGATTGCTTGGGACCACTTCATACCTTTCTGAGAATAGCCTATTGTAATTTTGCAGCCTTAGACCTACGTGCTTTGCCTCAACTTTCTCTTGCTGATATTCAACAAGAACAGTATTATGACCCTATGATCAGGCCAGTACTGAATGCTTCAAGTAAAGGAGAAGATGTCTCTAAGTTGCTCTCAAGTAACCACAAAACTGCTTTACTGTTTCAAGAGGGGCCTAAATTCAAGCTGAAAGAAAAGTTGCTATACCGTGAACTGACCCAAAATCAGAGGGAAGTGTTAAAAAGACAGTTGGAAGTGCCTTAAAAGTTCAAGTATAATGTGCTGAAGGCCTTTCATGATCAGATGGGAAACTTGGGTAGCGTGCACACTTCTACTAGCCCAAAATAGGCATTGATGTTGAACAATACATCAAAACAGGTGACAGGTCTCTTCAAAGAAAAGTTCTACCTCAGAAAGCAGCTTCTTTGGTGAATATAACTATGAGTGCCCTGATGAAACTGGTGTGCATTGATTTTCTAAGCTTGGATCCTGATTCTAGAAATATCAGCAACATATTAGTGGTGACAGATCATTTCACCTGATATGCTGAAGCCTATTCCACGAAAGACCAAAAGGCTACCACAGTAGCCAAAGTCCTTGTTGAAAAATTCTTTGTTCATTATGGTGCTCCTCAGTGTACACATTTACATCAAGGCAGAGATTTTGAGAGTCACCTCATTAAAGAAATTTTCAATGCCCTATGTAGCCAGTATAATGTTATGCTTGTGCAACTGTATGACTTAGGTTGTGGCCATTCACACTCTCTATTCCAGAGGAATTACCACCCTGTAGAGGTACCAAAGGTAAGGAACCCTCTAGAGGGTTCCACCCCTAGAGGTGCTGTGGGACAATTCCCTTGGCTAAAGGTACCTTATGAAGGATCCCCCAGAGAGAGGCACTGCTGCTGGAGGAGGAGAGGAGGAAGGTGGGGCAAAGAAAAAGTGCTTCAGAAGGAGTTTGAGGGGAACTGCTATATATAGCTCAGGAAGTGGGAGTGGCTGGTTGCTTGTCCATTGAACCAAAGACGGAGCTTTCCAATTCAATGGCCTACACAGCCAATATAATGTTATGATTGTGCAACTGTGTTACTTAGGTTTTGGCTGTTCACACTTTCTGTTCCAGAGGAATTACCACCCTGTAGGGATACCAAAGGCAAGGAACTCTCTATAGGGTTCCACCCCTAGAGGTGCCATGGGATGATTACCTAGGCTAAAGATACCTTAGGAAGAATCCCCAGAAAGAAAGTAATAGTATGAAGCATATGTGCAATCAGTAACTGTGAAATGTAGTAATAGATAATCATCAGGTAGCTTGATAACATAATGGGATGCACAGGTCAGCAATGGTATGGGTTAGATGGATTGCAAGAGAATAAGGGGAACTCCTAAGGCAAGAGGGAATGGCAGGAAAGAGGGAACAGCAAGTATGGGACACCATCTACCTCCATCCAACAGTGGATCCTATCTAATGGAACTAGGAAATACTAACTAGATATTATGACCTTAGGCATGGAGGAGAGAAAAAAAAACCTTTGAGGAGGAAATGTCTGGGGATCCAAGGCCTAGGTCACCTTCCCTCCGGGTATGGGATAATTTCATTAGTGATGACTTTGTTACTGCAATTTGAAGCCCCAAAGAATAAGAAGTGGAAAATATTCCAATTTAGAGGGAAACTCTCACTCTGTCCTTCTAACAGGAATGCCATGAAGGGTTGCGAAATGGTAGCATTGCAACCGCTGCTCCATGGTGGGAGGAGAGTAACCGCCACCAAGGCACTCACCCAGCTTACCAATCTATAAAACAAACTCAGTGAACCAAAGGTGGTCATCGGGAGAATGCAGTGAAGGTGCTTGATACGGAACCACTGAAGTCAATGGACAGCCATTATAGTGAAAACACTAGAGCTAGAAAAAATCACTGTAACCTCCCTTCATGGCCGAGTCATAAATTGTACAACTTGAAGTGCCATCCGCATGGTTGACAACTGAAGGTCCACCTGGAGTGAGGACATTCCCAGCTATGGGCCAGGTGAGAAGGACCCACCCCAAGCTTCACATGCTCAAGCTGCAAACTAAATGCACAGCGAGTCCATCTGCAGCAGGGGAAGTGGCACCAAATGGAATGGATGGCATGCCCCAGGGACTGATGAGGGGGTGAATGGACGTAAGTACTGAGAACTTGCAGGGCAAAAAGCAGGGAGCATTGAACAAAGGTGGCATGAGCAAGAGTGGATCTGGATGTATTTCAGTATGGCAGGTTAATGCAGGGGCAGGGTGACAATAGTTGGACCAGCAGGTAGGTCAATAAGCAGTAGGAATAATCAGACCAGCATGTAGGTCTGAAAAACATGGTAACAATGATTGGACATGAACGTAAGTGGGGGCAGCAGTACAATAGTGAGGCAAGCCAGCCAGGGATTCAAAAGCCAAATTTAAGTGACAAATACACTGAGAATTTTTGGAGGCAGGAGTTAGAACAGAAGTAATTAGCCACATGGGGACATGACTCCCCAAACACTTCCCAGTTCCCACCATAGGAAAAACAAGAAAGTGATGGAAGGATGAGGAATGACATGCAGATATTACAACTAGTTTACAGCATTCCAGTAGCCTAGCTGACCTCAGAGTAGAACAGCGGTGTACAACAGGGATTAGCATCAGCTATGAGTGGTAGTAGTCAATAAGCAAGGAAGGAGGGAAGCACAATGCTGTGAAAACAGCTTATGATACAGGGGAAATAGATTAAGTAGGGAAAACATGCTTGAGGTGCATAGCAGGGGTTCAGAGGGAGCTTGAATCAGGTGAAAACAATTAGGCTGGATAGCATGGGCAGCGATTAGGCCTATAGCATGGAAAACAGCTTTGGTCTGTGTGCATCACAGGTACTGGTGACAATAGCAATGGGAGTAACTGAAAGTAAGTAACTGGAGCTGCAAAACAGCCAAATGGTAGGAGTAAGCAAATGAGAAGATCTGAGAAACCAAATTATGCCAAAAAGAAAGCAAAATCAAGACACAAACATAGAAGAAACAAGGAAGAAATAAAAGGAAGCACACAGCCGGAGGCAAAAATACAAATCAGAAGCAGAAGAACAAAATGCAGAGCCCAACAGAAAGAAGCAGCGGGGGGGGGGGTTGGAGCAGGTCAAAGTCTGCCACAGAGTAAATGGACATAGCCTCCAGCCAGCAAAGAAAAAGTGCTTCAGAAGGAGACTGAGGGGTACTGCTTTATATAGCTGAGGAAGTGGGAGTGACTGGCTGCTTGTCCATCAAACAAAAGGCGGTGCCTTCCAATTATCTGCCTGGGGTGTTCAAAAATCCAGGACCTCTCTATATCACCCACAAGGAAACCATCCACCTAAAAGGTTTAATAGAATGTTGTTAGACATGCTTGGTACCCTGCATCCAAAAGACAAACCAAAATGGAGCCAACAAATCAGTACACTAGTTCATGCATACAATTGCACAAAGAATCATGCCACAGATTTCTCTCATGTTTGGTCATGAAGCTTGTCTACCTGTTGACATCTGTTTTGAAGTTTCTTCAAATGGAGCACATTCAGACAACTATATGCAATACATTCAAAATCTGAAAGCACAACTAAACCATGCACATCAACTTGCCCACACCATGGCTGCCAAGAGAAACCTAGCAAACAAAGTACGTCACGACAAAAGGGTCAAAACTCAAGAGTTGCAAGCTGGTGACAGAGTATTAATAAGAAATCTGGGATTCCAGGGAAAACATAACATTTCTGACAAATGGAGTCATCAGCACTACATGGTGCTCAGTAATCTTGCTGATTTACCAGTCTATAAAGTGTTTTCGGAGGGAGATACTAAAGCTATAAAGCCCATTCATAGAAATCATCTGTTACCCATTGGACAAATAGTTATAGATACTGTGTTGCCAGATTCTGCTCCAACAGGTCCTATCACTTGTTCAACTACATGCAAGCAATCAAAACCTCAAGTTATTTCTGGTCTGCAGTTGCTAACCTCTGCTACAACCAGTACACATCACGAGGGTGTTGATTCAGATGATGAAAATGACTTTGGGATTGTCTTTTTTCCTTTCTCTAAACTGGGACAAGTATTTCAAGGAGATCCTTTATGCAACACAGGAGACAATCTGAGTGGTCCTGTAATGTCAGGTGATCCTGTTGCCATAATTGAACCCGTACTTTCTGACAATGATGTTCAAAGTGTGAGCTCTGATATGGTTGATGCTTTAAGCCTGGTGAAACTATCAGAAACTGAAATATCAGATTCTAATCAAGATAATGGTGGACCTGTCAGTGAGTCTTCCAGTGATGCTGAAGCAAGTGGGCCAAACAAACTAGTTCAAGTGCCAGGCAATATTGTTATTCCTGTGAGTGCTAAGTGTGTTGAATGACTCAAACTTTGTTGAAATACCTCTTTTCGATGAACCAGAAAGTTCAAGTGTTACACCAAGTACAAGTAATACCACCCAGTCAGAACCTCCACAAAAAGCAGTAGTTCCTCTTTCATCAGAAGCTGTCTTCTTGCAGAACAATGGAGTTTGCCCTTTAAGGGGCAGACCAGGTTGTTCTGGTGCACCCTCCTCTGTCATGGAATGGTAGTGCTCAGGAGGGAGGGAAGGAAGGGAGGAGGCTAAGGACCAGAACAAAGGACAGGTAACAGGAAAGGAGGGCAAGGGAGGTACATAAGGGACAGCACAAGGGGCCTCAGCCACTTTTGCTGGAGTTTTGATTCTACATCAACTGCAGCACGTCAGATTGGCATATTGTTTTGAGGTTGGTTCACCAGGAGTGAAAAGTTAAGAAACAAACAATTGAGTTGTGGGAGGATATGTGAAGTTGTTTAAAAAACAAACAAAAAAAAGAAAAAACATTGTATAGTTGGAGAAATATAGTTTGGACAGAATAGCACATAAAAGATATGGTAGAAGACAGGGTGAAGCAAAGTTTTTGATAAACAATAGGATGTTTAAAAAAAAAAGAGAAAAGACAAAGAAGAGCTGGTAGGTTTCAAGGCTGTGTAGAAGGGCCAAATTCATTTGGTTTGCTTAACAGTTGATGATATTAGTGTTGGTCAAGGCAGACAGATTGGGGTTACAATTATCTCTGCAACAGTCACTGGAAAGGAGAGCCGTTGATAGAATTGTGAGGCGCAGTACAGCTGGAAAACGAGGCTAGCGTGTGTACCAGGGAGGCCTGCTAGGATGTAGTGGGGGTTTGCACCAGAAGAGGGCTGTAATAGCAGAGGGGGGCCAGATGATGGAAGCTGGGACAAGGGTGAAGGTTTTTGTGGTTGCTGGGGAGATTAGAAGGCCTGGAAGAGGCCTGAAGCAAAGGAGCGAGGCGTGATCCGGGCCACATGACGTGGCGTCACAAGCCGCATGGGTTTGCGATAAAAAGCCTTTCTCCTTGTCTTTGTGCTGCTTACTGCTTTGTGGGCCTGTTTTTCCTTTTTCTTTTTCATGGTGAAATTAGTAGGCCTGGAAGAGGCCCTGCGTGGTGGTGAGATGAAAGCCTTTCCCATTGTTTGTGCTGCTGGCCGCATTTGGGCCTGGTTTTCTCTGTTGGTTGTGAAATTAGTAGGCCGGGAAGAGGCCCTAAAGCAATGGGACGAGAACACAATTCATCGACCACGTGGCGTGATGCCACACGCCACGTGGTGGTCGGGATAGAACCCTTCCCCTCTTGTTGTGCTGCTTACTGCATTGTGCCTGTGTGTCATCTAGCCCAGTGCAGATGGTGAGCATTGTATCATCCCTTGGGAGGAAGCTCCTGTGGAGAGCAGCCTGGCTCGATGAGTAGGAGACAGCAGCAGTGTTGGTGGCTCAAGGGGAAGTTGCAGGGCCTGCGATGTAAACATTCTGGTGATTCCAATGAGGGGACAATTGGACTGTTTGTAACAAGGGGGAGTGGTGGCATGCCACGACCACACGGAGTGATGTCACATGCCGCACAAAGGGCAGGGATGGGGTGGGGATCCAAATAGAGGAAGGTGGGGAGACAGGAGGCCAAAAAGGTGAGGAGGTGTGTAAGGGCCACAAGGCGAGACTGGCTTACAGGGAAGTGGAGCGTGAATGCCCATCCATGCCAGCAGGTCGTGGGTGGAGAAACAGGACACCCCACCCAAAAGAACCTAGTGGCTGCCTCCCGGCTTGGAGTGCAGTCATGGGGAGGGACAAGCCCCTCAAGGGTGTTTTATTAGTGGCTTCACACGGTGGTAACCCTGAGGGAGGCCTGGCAGTAAACTTACGGCCACAGTGGATGGCATTGGGGAAACAGGGAGGGAGGGGCATATGAATAAGGGAGGAAGGGGCAGGGCACACACAAAAAAGAGAGGGGAATTAATAGTAAATAAATAAGAGGAGTCAAGGAAGGTTTAAAGGGGGCCAATGCATAGGCTCGGGTGAGTGGCCCAACGAGCATGCGCCACTCGCAAAGAACATGGCAGGGAGCTACCAACAGGACTGGTTGCCTATTTGAACATGATGGAGGCCTTTACTGGGGGCCTGACCGGACATGCAGGCATGTGGCATGAGGAACAGAGGGAAGGCATTACAAAGTATATACATATATATATATATATATATATGTAAAATTAATCCTGTTTTCTCTTCCCATAGTTGTCTTCACAGTGAAAAGGAAAGGAAGGACATGGCACCAAAGAAGAGCAGGCCATCAAAGGAAGACGCTTACAGGGCTATAATTAAATTGACGGAAAAAGCCAACAGAATGTTGGAACTGGTGGAGGGGGAGGAACCAGGGAGACCCAGGGAGAAGAGAAAAGCAGGCCCGGGAAAAGGGGGCAGAGAGAAATGACCAGCTGAAGGGCCATGCAGTCCCACTAGGGTGCCACCGCTGGCAGTGGGACACGCCAAGGCTGCTGATCCAGTACCCCTGCAGCCTATAGACTTGGTGACACCAGTACCTCCCCGCAATCAAGGTAGGATCTCCCTTCATGAACCCGGACCAGATCCTCAGAACGTTGTGTTCCTCCACAAACCCTAGTAGTTCACCCTCCTCTTCAACCTCAGGTAGAAACAAGGGACACTTGGAAGACTCCAGGCAGCAAGACCTGGACAAGGTTACAGGTAATGCATCCAGTGCAGTGGGGATAGTATAAAAGAATACATAGGTAAATTGTGTCAGCACTGGGAACAGGAGGTCTAGGGCAGATGGAATCGGCCTGGCAGAGATTAGCTCAGAGAAGGAGGTGCCAATCAAAAATGAAGGGTGTACAGAGAGAAGGAAAAGGTACAAGGAGATAAGTGCACCTGGGATGAGGATAGGTGAGCATGTGCCACTGGCCACAAAGGAAAAAATATGGAAAGGGTATGTGGATATATTCGCTTTGGTGAGCCGGGAAGCGGCAGCCAAGTATGAGGAAACTGAAGGCATAGGTAAGATTGAAATGGCAGCGGTGATAGTGCTGTTAGGGAAGAAGGAGGACGACAAGTTCATAAAAGGGAAGACTTGGAATGGGTGGTTCGTAGGTTTTGCCAGTTTCTCAGCCATCATAGTGGAAAAAAGGCCTGAGCTAGGCATCCCACTCATCACTTATTCCTTGATAATACGGAGGGCAAAAGCAAAGGGCAGGGTGGGGTGGTTATACTATGATGAGTTTTTTCGGCAGAGAATGGCAACATTCGGGGACATGAAATGGGACACCAAGCAGCTAGATTTATGGACCGATTATGTAACAGATCAGTCCACACCCGAAGGTGAATGGTGAAAAAGGGGGGCTACGCCCCAAAAATGCTGCTGGGCTTACAACAGGACTTTTTGCTCATGGCCTCAATGCCGTTTCTGGTATGCTTGTTCAATATGTGAGGAGGGCACCCGTCAAGTAGATGTAGAACAACATGGGCCCAAGGGCACAGGGGCATGGGGGTCAAGGGTCAGGTCAGCAGTTTTTTCGAAAGGCCAGGGGTTTAGAGGTACACATGGAACAGGGTAGGGAGTGGTAGAGGAAGCGAGTGGGGAGGTCAGAATCACTGAGAGAAGAATCATTGCACAAGATGAGGGGAAGGGGCTGGGGAGGAGTAATGGGGGGCATGACAGGGACCAGTTTGGGATGGTCAGAACCCCCATCAACTTGGAGGCATGGACAGCCTGTTTGGATGGATGTCTGAACACAAGCATGTGGGATATGATTATAGGAGGTTTCAACACAGGGTTTTCACTGCAGTGTGGAGGGCTTAGACACGCAAGAGAGGCGAGCAACCTGGGGTCAGTGAAAGGAAAGGAAGGGATGTTAAGACACAAGATAGATAAAGAAAAGGCAGCAGGGAGGGTAGAGGGCCCATTTAACTCCCCCCCCCCCATTGCGGAACATGCGGATTTCGCCATTAGGTCTGACACCCTAGAAACAAGAGGGAATACAGGGTGATACACCACCTGTCCTATCCAGAAGGGACTCAGTGAATGATTTCATCAGTGAGGAGCATAGTAGGGTGACATATGCAACGTTAGAGGACGCAGTCCAGATAATCCGTGCCACAGAGGATGCATGGATGGCAAAAACGGACATTGAGTCCACTTTCAGACTGCTGCTAGTTAGGAGAGAAGACTGGGATCTATTGGGTTTTAAAATTGGGGGGCAGTATTATTTTGACAAAGCAATGCCAATGGGATCTTCCATAGCATGGGCGACGATCAAGACATTCAGCACCTGTTTGCAGTGGATATTCAAAAAAAAAGGGTTATAGGACGGTTATCCATTATTTGGATGATTTTCTTTTCATTGGGAGGGGAAAAAGGGAGACACTGAGTATGCTGGTTAAGTTTCAGGAGTTGTGCTGGGAGCTAGGGGTTCCACTGGCACCATAAAACAGAAGGGCCCAAGTTCCTGGGGATTGAGATGGATGCCCCAAATGAAATATTTAGACTACTGGACAAAAAAGTAAGTTAATTGAAGGAACTGATTCAAGTACACACCAGCAGGAGAAGGGTACAACTAAAACTAGTGCAGCAGGTACTGGGGCGTCTGAACTTCTCCTGTAGGGCCATCGGACCAGGAAGGGCATTCACAAGGAGGTTAGCTAGGGCTACAGCAGGGGTCACCAGACCACATCACTGGGTGGACTTGACACAAGGTGTCAGGGAGGATTTTAAAATATGGGAAGAATTCCTTAAGGAGTATAACGGGTGCTGTTTCTGGCAAGAGCAGTGGCTGTACAACACAAACCTCAACCTCTACACAGACGCTGCTGGGGGGCCAGGCATGGGGGGTTACCTGAGGGGCAGGTGGTTTGCAGAACCATGGCCTGCCAGCTGGTTGAAGGATGGAAAAGTGAGAGATATAACACTACTTGAGATCATGCCCATATGGGCATGTAAATTGGTCTGGGGGGAGGACTTATGGGATCAGAAAGTGACATTTTGGTGTGACAATAGAGCAGTGGTGGATGTGCTAAACAACAGGGGAGCCAGGTCAGATACAGTCATGCAGGTATTACAACGTTTGGTGTTAAGTGCTTTGCAGCTGAACATGTCATTCAGAGCAAAACACAGAAGGGGTACACAATACCCTAGCTGACAGCCTTTCCCGTCAGCAGCTGGATCATTTTCGGAGGCTGGCACCAGCCGCAGAGGAACAAAAAATGCCCATACCAACAAACATCTGGGATGTTGGCAAGAAGGAGTAGAACTGCTGTTTCACAGCTCATGGGTGCCTCGGACTCTAAGGGCCTATGATGGGGCCTGGCGAGTGTTTCAAACATTCAGGGCAGAGCACCAGATTGAGGTAAGTGGGCCACTCACAGAGGAACAGTTGGGAATGTTCACCATAGAGCAATGGCAGAAGGGACCGCACGCCACAATGGGGGTTTATCTTGCAGGGATTAGTGTTATCTGCAGCCTAAAAGGGTGGAATGACCTGACAAAGTCACTGCTCATCAGGAGAATGATGCAGGGATGGGGAAGGTTGAAACATGGGCCAGGGATAATAGGATGCCAATAGGGGTAGTGGCCAATAAGGCTAAAAGAGGTGCTCCAGGTAACATGCAGATCAAAGGATAAGGCCCAGCTATTTCACATGATTTATGTGATGATGTTTGTGGGGTGGAGTGAGTGAGGTGGTAGGCCATGGAAAGAGGACAAGGAAGGAGGTTTGGAATGGAACGATGTGAGTTGGGGGTAAAGAGATATGGATCAAGCTCAGGGGTCAAAATGGACCAAAAGGGCAAGGTTGCACGGTAACACTGAAAGGGCAATCAGAGATTGCGATATGCCCAGTGCAGGCTCTGTGGGTTTTTGCCAGAGCCCGGGTGACCAGGACGGGAGAGCTATTTGTACATAGTGACAGAAAAAGGGTCACTGGCTATCAAGTCATGGCAGTGCTGAAAAAAGGCATGCAATTTATGGGGGAGGACCCAGCTAATTACTTATCCCATTCCCTAAGGATTGGGGCTGCCTCACAGTGGGCAGCAATGGGGAACCGTGAAGGACATTTTGGAAAAGGGCACTGGCGGTCAGCCAGTTATAAGAGATACATCAGGCGCAAGAAAAAAAAAAAAAGAGAGAGAAAAAATGTGGTACAGAAGGTGGTACTCCTATGAGGGAGCACAGGTAAGGGGGGCGAAAGCAAGGAAAGAGGTGGGGGGGATAATTTCAATTTAAATACTAAGAGTATGTGTAAATTAATTAATGTTCTTTGCACCCCATAGGTAGAGGGAGGATCATGCAAGTCTGGATCTGCGGCCATTCCTTTATTTATTGGGCTGGAAAGAGAGCAGAGAAAAAAGCTGGGGGAAAGCAGCTATACCAGGATGTAAGACAGTGTAGGTTGGTATGGCATGGCATAGGGGGGATGAGATGGGCACAGCTCCTTCCTGCATTGAAGGAACTCAAGGGACATTGGCCCAGTCCAGACCTAATCATTATACATCTAGGGGGCAACGACCTGGCGGGCAGACCGTGGGTACACACACATACTTACAGATAAAAAGGGATCTAGTGGCAATACGGCAGTGGTGGCCTCAGGTGTGCCTCGCCTGGTCAGACATGATACCGAGAAGGGTACTGAGGCAGGAGCACAGCCACGGGGTGGTGGAGAGGGCCAGGAAGAAGATGAATGAAGAGTGGGGACTTTGATAAGGCAGATGGGGGACAGGTGATACTGCGGGGTAGAAGAATGGGCGAGGACTACAGTTCAGGTGATGTGCATCCGTCGGATCTAGCCATAGAGGTGGTCAACACAGAAACAATGGGCTTCATAGAGGAATGGAGAAAACAGGAAAAAGCTGGTATATAAAAAAGAGGAAAAGGGAAGAAAGGAGTGTCCCTGTGATAAGGGAGAGAGTGATACCCTAAGTATGGGGGGAAGCCAGCCATCCAATGCAAGCTGGAGACTGGCTAATGGGGAAAAAATGGGGAAGGGGGGATGAAAAAAAGAATAACACAAGAGGAAGAAGAAGAGGCAGAAGAAAGTGGTCTCGGTTTTCACCGTTACCTAGCGGAAACGGAGAAACAGAAGGCACACAGGTTTTCACCTGGGGGGAGGGATAATCAGAGATTGATATGTGGATGGAAATAAATGAAATTTCTGGAAATATGATAATAAAAAAATGGAAATGGAATATTGGATTATGAATATAAATAAATTAATTGCCAATCTGAGCACAACAACAAACAATGGTCTCTGTCTTTCGTGAGGAAAAGGGGAATCCGGGACAATGGAGTTTGCCTTTAAGGGGCAGCCAGGTTGTCCTGGTGCACCCTTCCCTCTGTCATGGAATAGGCAGTGCTCAGGAGGAGGGGAAGGAAGGGGAGGGCTGGGCCAGAACAAAGGACTGGTAACAGTAAAGGAGGGGCGAAGGAGGTACATAAGGGACAGCACAAGGGGCCTCAGCCACTTTTGCTGGAGTTTTGATTCTTCCCACCCACCTCAAGACAGAGCAAGAGGAAAGACAGTCAAAGGGGACTGTATGGTGGGTCTGTCAAGGTGGATGACAGGCGTGTCGGTTGGACAGTTTGGACTGCCAAAGGTGGATGGCAGGTGATGATATGGTTGTGGACTGCCCAAGGTGGATGGCGGGGAAAAAGGGAGGAGGGGAAGAAAAGGAATAACACAAGAAGAGGAAGAAGAGGAAGAAGAAAGTGGTCTCGGTTTTCACCATTACCTAGCGGAAATGGAGAAACAGAAGGCACCAGGTTGGATGGAAATAAATGAAATTTCTGGAAATATGATAATAAAGAAATGGAAATGGAATATTGGATTATGAATATAAATAAATTAATTGCCAATCTGAGCACAACAACAAACAATGGTCTCTGTCTTTTGTGAGGGAAAAAGGGGGGAATCCGGGACAATGAGCTGGGAGTAGCTACCCTGAATGCTAATGCTGAAAGACAAGTGCCAATGCCCTTTTCATCTAAATGTTCAGACAGACGAGTGAAGCCTGTGTTTTGACTCACTTATGACACACCAGGAATGTCAACAGATCTGCCCATGAATGTAATTCACAAAGGGTATATGTTACAGTAAATTTCCTGCCCAAGCTAGTATTCACTGCATCCTCCCAAGTGATAGTTAAGTCTTTCACCCAGTATTTTTGGGGTCACCTCACAGAGTCAGAGAAGCCAATTGAAAGGTACACCATGTCTGTGTTAACTGAATGTCAATGCATGAAAGTTAGATGCAAAAGGTTGAATGTTATTTGCTGATTAGCCAAAATTGTAAAGAAATGTAATAACTACATGTAAACTGTCATGACTGAATGAAAGATAAGAGAACTAAGTGAAGTGGTTAAAAAGGTCCCATTTAAAGCAATAGTATGCTATACTGTGTAAATACATAGGTTATATGCTAGGATTAACATTGTAAATAGTCTGCATAGTAAAGTGTTATTATAATTGCTAGCCATTATAGTCTTGGCAGGATGCCAAGCTTTTCAGGCAAAGTTAATTGCGCCCATGTCTTCCTAGGCTCCCCGATTCCTCTCATTGCTGTTGGTGCCCCTAGGTCCTCCTGATGCTGTCCAGTCTGTTAATTTAGCCCATTTCAAACTAAAAATTTAAACCACGATCTCACGCAGTTGCATGTGCACAGTGGTGTATGTGGGGATCGCTCAGGCACAAGCGGTGTCTTTGATGTGCTGACTGCTAAGTTTGCGGTTGGCCGAATAGGAGTTTTTTGGTCCCAGCACCCCTCCTCTATTAAAGGGGGGTCGGTGACCAGGAGGATGTGGTGGAAAATCCACTGGGGAGGAAATTAAAAGTTTGTTTTGGGA
Organism: Neoceratodus forsteri; assembly: GCA_016271365.2. NCBI lineage: Eukaryota > Metazoa > Chordata > Ceratodontiformes > Ceratodontidae > Neoceratodus > Neoceratodus forsteri. The sequence continues at coordinate 1,046,726,681 of CM028133.1, read as the reverse complement.
ATCAAGTGGAGCTCATTAGTGCATGAGCCACATGAATATTCATTAAGTTGTTGCTGCCACCTGGGAATCTATGTTACAGTGGCATCAACTCTAAAACTACAGGGGGCACAGAGATAAAGGTGGATTCATTTAAAAGGGCACAGCCTAGAGCTTCATGAGCATGGAGAAATGGTAAATATAAAATTTAGTTACTGGCTGCACCAGAACTTAAAAGAGTGGACAGTGTTGGGACTGCACCAAAACTTTTACCATTTTGGAAGTGTAACGGGCAATCATGAGCCTGGATCTAACAAAGAGGCTCCTGGGATTGCACCACTGGCTTGTGGGTGAAATACAGGGAATATTTCCTGGTAGCAAAGCTCCAGCCAATCAGGAGACTTGGAATGTAAATGACAGTTTGGGCAGCCAATCGGAACTCTGGAACTCGGCCTTTTGTTGAGGGGACTTTGGAAAAAAAAAGAGAGAGTCAGCTGGAGAGATCAAGAAGAGAGGAGCCTATGTGGCTCTGTGCTGTCCTTTTTACTGGGAAGGCTCTGTGAGAAATCCTTCTATCCAAATGGCGTTTGGACTTTGAAACTGTCTTCCAGCAGACCAGAAAAAAGGTTTTGTTAGTAAAAGTGACTGTATTGCGAACCTGCTTGAATCTGACTGGAAGGAAGAAGAGGAGTTCATGCTGTTGTGTATAAAGGTGCTGAGTAATTGAAGCATTGTATGGCCTATCAGTCGGGATGTCTCCCGGGTGATTGAGGGCCAGGACCTGATTCAGTTGTTTGCCAGCTGGAGGTTGTTTCCAGCAGTAAAACTGAACTTTACCAGAGACATTCTGGTTTGCCTTGAGCTATGCCAAATCTAGCCCAAGCCTTCTGCTCCTGCACCAGCTACCAGCTTCACAGCAAGAGACCACATGGGGTTCTGCCCCATGCCACTTGAACATCCAACAGAGGTCTATGTTTCACCAGATTACCATCTGTGACTGGGTACAGTGAGTAAAATCCAGGGTAGCTCCTGCAACCAAATCAAGCTCTGTGGTACCACCTGATTGCATTTAAATCTTTGTTTGGGGTTTTCAAGGGTTGAGCCATCTGGCCAGTGGATACAAATAATTATTCTGCATGTTTGATCACCTTTCTTTCAATCAAGGGCTAACGAAAGCTGCAAACCGGGCAAAGACCAGGTTAGCCTGTTTCCTCCTGGGTACCCAATGACTGCGGTTTTGGACTGCATGCATGAAAAAAACCCTGGCTGATGCCAGACTAACTAAATCATTTAACTAGATCTGCCCCACCTCTGTTAACTTTCATCTTTAATAAACCAAATTGTTTATTGCACTGTTATACTGCCTCATGCATGCTTTCCTGAGTGCCCTAAGGGAAATGTGTTTGGGGGAACATAACTAAAAAGTGCATGCATGTTGAATACTGTTTTATGGGAGGGGTCCAATGTGGGTTGGTGGAATCTTGACCTTGGTAAGTGTAAAGAGTGAGCATGTTGTTAATGGTCAAAGTGTTTGATATCCTGTTACCCACTGCAACTGTACCAGTTTAAAAGGTTACTAGGTGGGATTGTGGGTGGTATTAGCTTCCAGAGGGCTGTACCTATTGCAATAGTTACCCGTGATTACTCTGGGTAGAGGCACCATAATCATAGCACAACTACTGGTAGGGCCACCCCATACTAAGTAGTTACAAACCCAGGCAATTTAACCTGTCATTAGGGATACAGGAAGGGGTAGTAGCCCTTAGTATAATATCACAAGGGCTACATGTGAATGGATTGGTATCAATCTTCTGATCCAGAGTGCATCTATTGACTGATTTAGGTACCTCCTCCTCTTCTTTTGTGAATACTGAGTAGAAGTATTTTTTCAGTTTCCCTGCTTTTTCACTGTCACCCTCTGCCCACCCACCCTCCACTTTATTAAGCCTCACTATCCCTCCCTTGGTCTTTCTCACCTCCATAATGGACCTATAAAGGTTTTATCCTCCTTCTTAACTGAGTTGGCTATTTTTCCTCAGTTTGGGCTTTTGCTATTCTGACTGCCTTCCCCACTTCCTTCTGCTTTAACTGGTATAGTTCTCTGTCCTGCTCCTTTTGTGTTTCCTTATACTTCCTGAGTGCTATCTTGTCTCCCTTGCCTTCTCCACCACCTCTTTTGAGAACCATAGTGTTTTTTTTCCTACATTTTGATTTATTTGCTTCACACAAAGGCTTGTTGCCTCTGTGATGGCAGTTTTGATTTTCCCCATTTTTTCTCCACCTCTCCCCATTTGCTAGTGTTTTCTGAGGCACTCTTTCATTTTGCCAAAGTCAGCCCTCTTAAAGTCCAGTACCTGCTTTTGTGTAGCTTGACTCTATGGCTGTGTTTATCGCAAACCACACTGGTGCTTACTTGTTCCCAGATGGCTACCAACTTCTATATCTGAGATCCTCTCTCCAACCTTGTTTGACAGTTCTAGGTCTAAGATTTCTCCCTCATGAATGTGTTCCAACACTAGCTGTCTGAGGCATGCCTCCTTGTAGGAATTGAGAAGACCCTGCTCTTGGATGTGGCTGCATCAATAGTGCTCCAGTTAACATTGGCTTATTCGGTCTCCATCAACAATAACTCCCCTTTCTGCCATCCTAAGGATGCCTTCTATCATTTCCTTGTCTATTTCCTCCCCCTGCACTGTTTAAAGGTGTTTCTAATGTTCAGGAAGTTTTCACTAGTAGTAGTTCAATAATTTGAAACAAAATAAAGCTAAGCATAGCTACACATTACCATGCATTTTGTTCTAATAAGCGAGGATGCAAACAAGACAACCAGCAACATCAATGAACTTTAGAGACAGTAAGCATTCATAAAATGTGGGTTTGTATCTAAGAATAATATGATGCAAAAAGGTTGACAGTGTCTCTTTCAATTTGGTTTCAGAAACCATTTATACAGTGGATTTAGATTTGCTATAATAATGCCCTAGTTTTCCCAATATTAATGGAGTATCATGTAATATGAGCAAGTATTATTGAGTGGCTTAATATGAGTGACTCAGTAATTCCACTTGTACTACAGTGAGTGGAGAAAGGCTTCACTTTATCCTGCAGAGCAAGTGTAGCATGGCACTACACTCGCTAAAGCAGGATATGGAATGTTGCTTGGCCAAGCCCTGCCAAGGTGGCTGTTCAGCATAGGGGCATAAGCTACCACATTAGCCACCAGACCCTAGTTCGGTTCTAGCACTGTGAAACAACATTTTGTGTTATTTTGTTGCTCCTATCCCTATGTCCTCACCCCCATGGAGTTGATTATATTTAGTTTGGGGGGAAATGGGTGCTTGCCACCACTCAAAGGGGGGAGGTGCACCCTCCCACATAAAAGTACATATTGTGGCTGTTTTTTTCTCTAGAATGAGCAGCTGTCGCTATTTGCGATGAATGCTGTATTATTAGTCGTCCTTTTGATGTGAGGCGGTTTTGTTGTCGGTCTTTGTGGTCGGCGAGTAAACGTACTCACCGTTATCACATGAATCCATTAATGGGTGGGTAGGTAACACAACTAAAATCACAACAGGAGTGAGACAGTATTGTCCCTTGAGCCCTATGTTATACATTCTGTCCCTGTAAGCTCTACTACACAAAATAAACACTACAGAGGAGATTAGAAGGATTTCAGTGACAAGTGAAGATGTAGAAATAAAAACTATAACATACATTGATGATCTTTGTCTTAGTTTAGCAGACCTATGAACATACTAACATATGATTATACAAAACTTGCCATCAGAAACAGGCCTCATGGTCTATCAAGTCTGCTTGTATGTGCAGCTAGCACTCTATATTGCAGCTTCTCCACCCCAACCCTCCATTCTCCTCCTGAAACTGTTCAGCATCGTTTACACAGCCCCTCCTTACCCTGTCCCATGCCCTTTGAAGCTCCCCACCATCCTACATGCCACCACCTCCTAGTGGAGCATTCTTTTTGACACCACACTCTAAGTCAAATAATGCCTCCTCATCTTCCTTCAGTCTTAGCCCATGCTCCCTTGTGTCTCTTCCCTTTCTCAACTTAAACAGACCCTGTTTACCAGATTTGTTGACCCCCTCAAGTATTTGAAAGTTTCAATCATGCCCTCCTGATCCCTTCTCTCCTCCAGGGTGAACAGACTCAAATGACTCAGCCTCAAGTGACTCAACCTTCCCTTCAGAGGAGTAACTGAAGTGATGCTGTTTAACTTCACAACAGGAACAGGATCTGAGATAAACAGGAATAAATGTTAATTGTATTACTATTGGTTCAGAAGAAATGGAGTATACAGAAGTGATGAGTATTCCTGTTATTCAAGTGACTTGTAAAATCTTGGGTATTTACTTTGTGCATGGAGATATGAGTTTCCATAATTGGGACCTTCTTCTTAAAGAATCAAAGGGAAAGTGAGTAGATGGAACAAAGGGTATATGTTCAAAAGAAAATGGTGTACATGGTTAAAACATATTTAGTTGGCATGTTTTACATTTATGTACCTTATTTTCTTTACCAAAACAGCTGGAGACCAGAGTTTACAGTCTCTGTTTTGAGTATTTGGGGAGCAGACTCAATCCAATTAAGAGAGGAATACCTACCCATTTCACAGGGAAGATTGGGGAAGGTGAATCCGATTGTGTTCTTCTTTAGTATGTTTGCATATACCAATGTACATCCCCTATTACAGAATAAAACCACCATATGGGGACCATGGGTACTAGACCGTGTACGGCCAAGGCTACTGGAGTGGGATCTGAACAAAGTAACACCTAGACAGAAATCTCTGACAGGTTTACCTGAATATTTTAGAACTTGTTTGGGGAAATTAAAGCTTTGGGGAAGTTTAAAAACAAAAATAAAGATGCTATTCAGAAAAGAAATGTATGCTCAGCTTTTACTACATTATTTTTTAAGGCTCCATCCTTTGGGGACTGAACAAATACAGAAATAAGAAACATTTCAATGATACTAGTCCAAAACAGAACTCCGGCATATATGTAGGATGTCTTGTGACTCTGTGTCCATAAGAAAATTAATGTAAAACTGAATCTCAAACATAAAGAGGTGAGAGAAATGTGCCCAAGATCAAATTTTTGCAATGACAGAGTAGAGACTATGGAACACCTGTATATTGAATACCCATATATTTCTCTTTTTTGGTCAATAGTATATACTAATTGGAACAACTTCCCATTTATTCTATTGAATATACAGATATTATTCTTGGAAGTGCTACCTATGGCATGAAGAATTATAATTCTGGCACAAAGCTTTTAATATTACTATGTTTCAAATATCATGTATGGCAGTCCAGGTGTAAATGGTTACTGCATAAGTATTATATCACCCCAGAACAGCTTTTTTGGAGTATTCATGAGACTACTGTATCTTTGCAGGATCAGGAGAAAGTTAAAGTACTAGAGGATAGTTAGTGGAACAATGTGACATGGTTGGATACTGGGTAATATGTGACCTGGCGTGGGGTATGAGTTTCTTTTTCTGTGTAAAAACAGAAACATGTTGGACTTACGTTTTACAGTAGGGGTCAGTATTATTTGATTTTTTTTTCTTTATGTTTTGTGTTTCTGTTTTCTTTTTAATAACAACAGAATATGTTCTTTATGATTTTTGGTTAAAGTAAGATTTCAGTGTTGGGGTGTATAGGTATGTTTCATATTAGCACTACTTAATTGGTATATTATTTTGAATCACCAAATAGGATTTGATTGACATCTGATAAGTATGTGATTTTCTTTGCTTTGTATATTGAATGACTGTGAATTTAACATGCTTATATATAATGGATTTGAAGATATAATATAAAATTCCCCGACTTTGGGTAGGAAGGAGGTATGGCTATAATACATAACTTGATTTCTTTAGAATAACTGGTTTAAGAGTGTACTATGACTACAATATGTATGCATTATTATTTCGGTTTACAGTTTATGATAAATTCTCTATTAAATAGAAGGGGGATAGGGGATTGGGTGGTATGTTGTAATCCTTATTTATTTTAATATAATTTGATATTTTAGGATATGATTCCACTGTACTAACAATGTGTTGGTCTTATGATTTGTGTATCAGTGTGGGTATGCGGGGAAGGGGGAATGAGTTAATACCAATTAGATTATTATTATTATTTGATTATTCTTTGATTTGTGGATTATTTTGAACTGTGAAGCAACAAGTTTGTATACTTATTTATGTTTGAAGTCTTAATAAAAATTCCCCAACTCACCAGTAGGGTTACTCTGGCCATCTGATGACCTGACAAGATGGCCACCATGCTGAAACTGTAGACATGGAAGTGCTGGAAGCAGGAAGGAGCCTCTCACCTGTTTCTGCTTCATCTGAGTCTATCTGTTTTATTGATTCTAGTCTTCTTGCTGATGTGTTGCCATCTGCTGATGGTCACACTGCACTGACTACTACTTCTTTTAGTGCTGCACCTGACTTTTCTGTGGATACACTGCTTGCTGAGGAATTGCGTTCGAGAAAACAGCTGTTGCAACTGATCGCAGAAGTGGAAAAAATGTTGCTTTCAAGAAAAAAACATTTCGCCATGGTGACTTTTGTTCTTTCAAAGTCTGCTGACCAGCTGACTTGTGCTACAGCCACTGCTACTTCTTCAGTACAGGGCAATAAGTTCTCTATGCCCAACATTTCGTCTGGATGACTCAAGCCCCAATTCAGCTGTACCTGGGAGTCAACTGCGAACATCACTGACAGCTCCCCACTGAGTTCTGTTTTTTCTGCCCCACCTACCTCTTTTTCTGGTGCTCTTATGTTTCTCTCATCTTTACAAAGTCTACAAGTTGCAGAAATGATCCCGACTACTGCATCTACTTCTTCTTTGCAGCTGCTCCCAGCAGTCTATAGAATTACACTGGAGCATTTTTGCCATTGGAACACATACTGCCTGCATTCTTTGCTATTCTTCTTCCCCACCTGATGCAAGTCTGCCTGCAGAATGCACTGACCTTGTTCAGCAGTATTTTCCCTCCATCTACTGATCATGCTTGCAGACTCTTGCAGGTAGTGCTTTGGAACTGGAGACAATGACAGAAATTGCAGCTTTGTACCCAGCTTCTACCATGCTTCCCTTTCTTAATAAATCCACTACTTCTACAACATTTATCCATAAATATATACAAAAATGGTCTGCTGAGGCTTCTTTACTGACTGCAGTGTGGAGAAAAGCAGCAGACAGTGTTTTCTGAGTCCCAGTGGACACTTACAAGTATTCTGACTCGGGAAACACTACTAATACCATGGTTGGTCCTTCTAAACCTGTCTCTACTTCCTCTATTTTAGACTCCTACAAATTAACTTAGTCAAACTCATGCTCCAACAATTCAGTGGAGGCACCATCCTCGTATAGCAGGATCAACCTTTGGAACTTCGAGGTGAACTATTCTCCTGTGTCACTCTTAACATCTCAAATAATACTGAGAGTACTTTCAAAATGTCTGATTTATTTTCTTTATCTAGAAACCCTATAAAATGCAATAATGTTGTTAGAATTAAGTACAGAGGAGGTCTAGATCTGCCTCCTGATAGGCATATGCTCTTCACAAATTACTGAAAAGAATCTCTGGGTTTTATGGCTTCTGCTCTATATGCAGTTATTTATGTATCTGGTGAGGATACCTTTGTTGTAAACTTTTCACTTCCTCCTAAAAGACCATTTCTGGTTTAAGTATGAAAAGCTTAGAGTCCCTTTATGGATCCCATTGGTAGCCATCCCATTGTCAAGGCTACGATCAAGACTGTTACATGTTTGTTTTCGATTGAGCATGTTAACATCACTGATGTTCTATACTAGCTAAAGAAACAATGTGAAGCTCTTGATACCCCTGTTCCTGTCATTGATAGTGAACATCTCTGGACAGGAGGGTGGAGGGGGCTGGAAATTTAAGGTTAAATTGCAGCAGTCTATGACTGGAATTTCTTGTTTCTTGGGGAGTTTTTACATAGGAAGACAAAGATATATTTGTTTATATCCAGGCCAACCTAACACTTGCCATAAATGTGGATCCTGCTCTCATCTCAGCTCAGTTTGTGATGAAGTGCGCTGTGATAGTTGTTTTGAATATGATCATATTTCTCCCACCTGCTCTAATCCCTTTAAGTGTGACCTGTGTGAACAACAGGGCCACGCCTTTCCTCATTGCCCACAGGCTTCTCATAATCACAGCAATGGCCTGAACCAGGATGCACTTATTGACAAGGACAATCCCACGTAACTCATGAAGCTGAAGAAAATGTGTTTGAAACTGGTGACACCTCTGATGAACTGAGTCTTTCTGTTTTGTCAACCTCCATAAACCTTATTTCTTCCTCTTCTGAAGGACAATGCCACCACTCCACCCCATCTTCTTGTGTAATTACTTCAGTCTCAGCACAATTTTGCCTCCTGACGTCTCTCCTGTTCCAGTTCTGGCCATTCCCCATCCCACCACCTTCTACTATCAATACTGATAAGTTTAAGTTTCCTGCCAAACAAAGGAGTCAAAAACACTTCTAAGTAGAGAGCAGAGCAAAAATTTGCCGGTGAAGTTCATATGAATTACAAAAAATTTGCACTTCGCCGAGTTCATGAAGCCTTCCCATGTCTGACAAACTTCAGCTTCTTGCAAATTGCATGAATTTCACCACAGGTTTCACTGCAGGGTGTGAAGTTTACTGTGAAGTAAGAATTCAGAGGCAATATTTTGTGCTATGTGGTGAATTTTGCAAATTGCATGAAATTCACAGATTAATTCATGGAGCAAATTTTGTGGACTTCACACATCTCTACTTCTGTCAAAATCCTCTCAAAAACTGATATACCTTTATGTAATACCACCACTCCTTTAGCCTCTCCAACATAATGGGGTGAAATTGAAGATGAGGGAGGGGTCTGAGACTCTTCTTTGAGATCCTCCTGCACAGATGTCCTCTCTGATGCTGAGGACTCACATGGAGGGCAGTCAGCCAAGACAGTAAGTGACTGGCCTTGTTCACAAATGGGAAAAGGTGGTGGTTTTCCAATTAATTTCCAATGCTTCAACAACATTGATTTCCCCTTTTGACTTTGAATGTTAATAGCATTAAATCATACAAAAAACGTCTGTTAACATTTTCTGTCTTACAGACTCTTCCGGGTAGAATCCTCTTTTTACAGGACACATGACTCAAACCCTCTTTTGATCTGGCTGCAGCCAGAAAAGAATAGCATCTAGGACCATCCTACTGGTCTCTCAGGGTCTGGATATTTGTGATAGCATAAGCATTCCACTCAGGTTTTGATTTTAAAATTACAAATGTTGATTGATATTGCCCCGGAGATCACTGCTTTTGGATCTAATGTCGGTCACATTCCCATTCAAGTTATTGATATTTATTCACCCCAACTGAAATTGGGACATTGCAAATTGTTCCAAACTTTACAGCCTTATCTTCATTAAAACAAATTGGTAGTATCAGGAAGCAACTTTAATTCTGGATTGAGTTTACAAGAGTGGGGTAGAAAGACATCCAAACTGTATTGTGATTCCAATTTTTTCAAGACATGGTTTCCACAGCAAGGTCACTAGATAGACAATTGGCATTATCACAGGCCCCACTAACTACTTTTACAAAAAGAACATTAGTGCTTCACATAGATTTCTTTTTCCTGTCCCATGACTTACAAGTATTTTAGTCAACATTATTTCCTACTGAGACCTCAGACCACACCTGGCAGGTCATTGCTCTTGTGTATTGGGTGCTTCTTTCACACCCATGACAAGGCATTGGAGGCTTAATACAGTGCAGCCAGGACATGATCAGATATTTTAATTCTTTTTTTTTAATTTAGTTGTTTAACCAGGAGTAGCACACTAAGCTGAAATATTTTTACAGGAGCGACCTGGGAGCACAGGGAAGTTAAGTGACTTACTCAGGGTCACACAGTATGCAAGTGGAAGCTGTGGGATTCAAACCCAGGTCTGGTCTGCTGGATGTCACCAGATTTGCAGCTCAGAGCCTTAAACCACTGTGCTATACTGCCTCCCATAATATCTAAAGAGTTTCTGTCTGGTGGCCCACAGTGATACTCCAGGCAAGCAGGAATTTCTCTAGAAATATCACAGACATTTCGGGAAATATCTGACCATGTCTATGGCTCCCACTGTACCATGTTATTGGATAATTATTTCATCAAAGAACACTGGCTGGATGTTTTCTTTGTCAGATGGTCAGTTCTGAGTGCATATGACAACTTTGGGAACTGGTGGGAAGATCTGAAGTCTACATTTTGCTTTTTCTTTAAGCGTGAAGCACGCCACATGGGCACCATTAACTTTTTATAACACTTGGACTTACAGTTCAAAATCCAGCCCCTAATCTCATGAATGCATGACTCTAGTAGATATCTTACCCATAACATAAGTAGATCACATCAAATCCAAAATGTTCCATTTTGAGTAAGACAGGCCAAGTCCTTGAAAGAGATAGCAAGTTTGGCACTCAAGGAAAAAACAATCCTTGGACATGTGAAGGCATGCGCTGATAGATTTATGAGTACATATATGTGAAACTCCATCCATCATTGCATGCTTATCACACAAATGATATGGACAGCATTATGTATCAAGCTCATACTCATATATCAGGTAAGTTTATCAACCCGTCTGCTCATCATTCTAACATATTCTTATTACCAATGTTCAACCTTCTCACTTTTTCTGAGCATGTTCAATCTCACTTAACCCATCCTGTCCAATTGTCTGAAATTGCTGACACAGTAAAGAGCTTGCCAAATACTATAGGTCTGGGCACTGATGGATGTCCCACAGAATTTTATAAGACCTTTCTTGATGATATAGGCCTCACATTGCAAATTCTGTACAATCAAATTTTAACAATGGGCAACATACCCGCCTCTTTGACACAATCACTACTAATTTTATTGTATAAAAAGTGAGACAGAACTTTATTAAACAACTGCTGCCTTTATGTATCTTAAACACTGACTAAAAAATGTTGGCTAAATTACTATCTAAAGACTTTCCGTTCAACTGATTTTCTTATTTCCAAATCTCTGTGTTGTTCAATTCATGCTCACAGAATAATGGCTAATTTATTCTTACCAAGAGAATTATTTGAAAGGGGACATCGAACCCATTGCCATATGTATATGATATCCTTAGACCAAGAACAAACTATGGCTGTGTTGATCAGCTCTACCTTTTTGAGGTCTCAAGGACATATGGCATCTTTCCCCTATTTGTGCAATGGATTAAAATATTCTATTCAGAAGCTCATCTTATCCCTTATTTTATCTCCTGGTTAGGCATGCCTATTCATCATAAACAAGGAGTGAGACAAGGATGCCCATTGAGCCCTTTATTATATATTTTTTTCCATATATCCATTCCTTCATTCACTTCAAGGTAGTGAGCACACTAGAGGGATTACAATCACTCCTGATACCTAGGGAGTGAGGGTTTTGTTATACACCAATGATGTATGTGTCATTTTAAATGATTTATCACACGGTGATGCGATGTATTTTCTCTTATAAGATTTTTTTTTGTTTACCTTCTTCGAAAATAAATTACTCAAAAAGTGTGGTAGTACCACTTGGAAACACCATGCTGCCTCTTTCCCGGAGTGTTGCTGGGATTTCCATAAGTTAAGAACCAGAAAAACTGCTGGCCATTTATTTTAATCATCATGATGCAGTACATTTTAATTGGAATAGATGCCTTTCACAGGCAGAGAAGAAACTCCTTGTTTGGAATCGTAGACAGTTAGCTAAACTGAAAAGAGTCTTTCTAATCAAAACTTTGTGGCTTCCTTGTTTCCTATCTTAGTTATGCCCCACCCCTTTAGAGATGAGACTACTGCGCCTGATTTTTTCAGGCCTTTGGGGTTCTAGGTTGAATCTAATCAAACCCTGATGTCACCTACCAAGCAGCCAGAACAGGCCTCTGCATGGTGAACCCTATTGCATATTACTTTAATATCTTTTTTAGTAGTCATTTTACTCCAGTTGTTTGTGAATCCCCATGTTCATGGACACTTTTGTGGCTGACTGGATAATAGCTTTTTTATCTTTTACTAAGGCTACTGGTAGGCTTAAGAATTTAGGGCATGCATATGACCATGTTCTACCTACAAATGTGATATATGCTATTAAAAAACTGTATTTATGGAACCAATCCTTTGATGACTGCACAAGGCTACAAAGAAAAGGATTGTGTTCTTCTATTCTTGACCTTAATTATTTTCCCCCATATTCTTTGAAGTTCTGTCCACCAGATAAGGTAGAAATGGCCATTTCACAACTTGTTAAAACGATTCCATATTCTACATGGGACATATTATGACTCAGTCTTCAAGGCAAATTATCAGTTAGGATTCTCTAAACAGAAGTCCCTAGCAAAGAGACTATGTCTGACACACATGTATTGATATTCTAGAAACACAAAGCCACTTCTTTATGAATGCCCCATAACAAATGCTATTTGGAAACAGGAAAGCATCAATTTGAAATAACCTGCCTTTTCTTCAGTAAATCATGAGACTGTTGTATTACGTATTTTCCTCCAGAATGGAAGAGTTTTTCTTACAAGCACTACAGGTGTGTCTTGTTCTCTGTAAATATTATTTACGGCAGGCACAATGTGCTTTCACGTCAACAAAATACATTCCTCATACTATTATTGCTAAAATGGTTATTGATTGTCTCAAAATGTACTGGATGGTTAGCAAACTCTACCCTGTTGAGTATTTCATTAATTGTGATTGAGCAGCAACAATGTTTTTGAATTCTTTATTATTGTTTAACCTGCAATACTTCTGTTGTAACTGTCCTTTGATTTTTTGTTTTGTTTCTTTGAATTTTCTGTTATATTTTCACAATAAAATTCCTCTACTCTTACAGTAGAATGGAGGTGGTGCTGGATGTCATGCAGGTAGCTAAGATTTCTCACCTGGGAAGTGGAGGTGAAGGAACTGAATACTGAAATCCAATTGTGAGGTGTTGAAGGTGTACTTTTGTAAGTTCTATGGAGATTCCTGATAATACAGAGTCAGCAGAAGAGGTTAGGGATATTCATACTGCTCAAGACAACATTACTACAGACCATGTCTAACAAGTAATGGATATGGCACAATAGAATGTACACCTGTTATACCTGCTGCAGGTTGTCCAGTACTGGAAGCCAGAGCCCAGATAGACATGATATTGTCAGCAGAAAAACTTGAGAGAAGGACTGTCTTACTATGACTACTAGCAGTGGAAGAAGCTGCTCTCAGACAGACTTATAGCCCAAAATTCCCAGTCCCTGTCAGCGACTGTAGCCACAAACCATAAATGACTAATAAGGCTCCCTGTGCACAAGTAGTGCTTCAGTAATTGGAAAATGGACAGAGGCTCATCTGCCACAGAAGGAGTAACACAACGAGATTTTCTCTGTAGAAGGAGCCCGTGATTTCCCATGAGCCGTTAGCAGCAGGCTTCCAAATAAAAGACTTTACCTTCAGAAAGTGAAAAACAGAATGCCGACATGAGAGCTGAGCCACATATCCACTTGGTATCATGTAATAATAGTGAACAAAATGAGTGACTGCAAAAGAGTGACTCATTTGGGGCTTGTTATTAGGGGCTACAGTGCACAATATCCCCAGGTAGGAACGCAACCATGGGTAACAGTGAACGGCAGTGAGGAATAGTGAGGGAAGAGGAGGGACAGGGAAGGGGTTTTGGGGGATTGACGTACCTGCTGTCACCGAGCTAGCCATGTGGCATGGTGGTGTCAGTGGCTAGCTGGGGCACTGCAGGTATGGTGTTTGAGGTGGCAAGCAATTACATTTTGCCACAGCTACAAGCTGTGGAACTTAATTTTTTGTGGTATCCAGATGTTTGCCTCCTCCCCAAATTGCAACCCCCTAGAATTGACAATCTTAATTCTGTGCGGTGTGGGGGGGATGGGGTGCACAGCCCCTCCCAAAGAACACTGTTTTACAATGCAGATGTCAGGTTGTCTTTATTTTTATATCGCCAGTGTGCTTTTTGGTGATATACACTCGCTATAATAGCGATCACTCTTTTGTGATCGCTCTTATGACATGGAACCATGCATTCAAATGCAGCAGGTACTAGTAAAACTAGAGAGAATTTTTGGCTGTCAGATCTGTTTACCAGTTTAGGGACACCAGCAAAATGATGGAGTGCAGTCCATTTAAAATACAAAGATGGGCTAGACGAACCTCCAGACTGTGTTTATATAGCTAAGAAACTAAAGAATCAATGCAATTCCTAGCAACATATGTATTCACCCTTATACACATTTCAGAGGACTCTCAATTTAATGCAAGCTCTAACACCCCACAACTACTGGAAATGTTTTGTAAAAAATTCCACTAAGTGAAACAGTTCCCTTAATGGGCCCCATTATTGTGATTCAATAAAAAAAAAATAAGCCTCCGACTCAGTATCCCACTCTCTCCGTCTCCAAAATTCACAGCTGCTGGGCTATCCACTTCAGCCACAGCTTGGCTTCATTATATCAGACAGATCTCAATTGGTGAAGATCACCTCCTCCTCTCTCCCCCACTCACATCAACACTGGTGTTCCTCAGGTCTCTGTCCTCTGACCTATTTTCTATTTTTCTTAACAATCTTCCTACTGCCTGTGTCTCATCCCAAATTCTCTATATATCTAGTACTTCTCCATCTGTTGTGGAGGCTAGGCTGCAGAAAGATTTCAGTAAGGTCAAGCTATGGTTCCAGACTAACCAGCTATTTCTAAATGCCAAAATACAGTCTCTATGTCTTTCGGCACTAGACTTCAACCCCACCCCACCAATCTTCCACACTTTGGATGGTTTACCTGTTGAAAATGTCACTACCTGTAGATACCTTGTGGTCTGGCTTGACCATCACCTGGACATTTTGGCACATGCGAATGCTATCCAAAAGAATCTACACTTCAAGCTAGGTGCTCTTTATGTAGGAGTAAGGACTGCATTCCACGAGATTCCTGTAGGGCAATCATGCAGAAAATGATCCTCTCAACCTTTGACTATGCTGACATAGTCTACAGTGCCACTCTTAAAACTACAGTGGCCAGGCTGGACACCCTCTACCACTCCTTTTGCAGCTTTATTCTATCCTGACCCCCCTCACAGTCATCACTGTGATCTATATGAAGCACTATGTCTCACATCCCTGGAGTCCAGATGTTTGTCCCATACTGCCAATTTCATGGCTAAATACTGGACTGGGAACCTCTCCTGCTATCTCTCTTCCTCCATCTCTGCTTCCTCCCTACACTCTTACTCCCTCTGCAACTCTGATCTAAGGTCCTTTGCTATCCCCCACCGGGCTACCACTACTGGCCGATCTGCCTTCTCCTTCCACTGACCTCAACTGTGGAATGCTCTCTCCCCTTCAATCCATAATGACACTTCACAGTTCTATTTCTCCTCCCTACTATGTGTCTTGACGACCCCTACCTGCTCCTGCCAAAACCTTCCAGCCTTACATCACACACTGCCTCCTCATCTTCCCTCCTAATCCATTCCCTCAGGCTCTGGCTTACCTAGGCCTCTGCTCTGACTAGGTTGTCACCCTATGCACTGCTCATTGACCTTAGCTCCTAAGGGCTTTAACTAATTAGGCCACTCCAATTGGCACGCTTCTGTTACCATAAGCTATCTCTTGGCTTTCTCTTGGATATTGTAGTTTTGTACTATTGTCCAAATATGAGCACCTACATCTACCATTTACTTATTCTGCCTATATTATTTTTGATGTAACTATTGTGTAAAGTTAGTATAATATTTAGTAATGTATGCCTGTTATGTACATCTACTCTAATTGTATTCATGTGACTTTGTACTTGCACTGCTCCCATTTCCCTTCCCCCCAGGATACATCTGGAAATGAGCAGTTCTGCTCAGTGGGCCTTCCTGGTGAAACGCTTGAAAATAGAAACATAGAAACATAGAATTTGATGGCAGATAAGGATCACTTGCCCACCTAGTCTGCCCATTTTCCTACCTAACAGATAAGCTGCAGATCCTAGTTAACCAACAGCATGACTAGATAGATAGATAGATAGACAGATAGATAGATAGATAGATAAAATTGACAGTTAAAAATATAACATTTCTTTTCAGAAATGAGGGTGCATGCAATTCAGATATCCTGTTTTGGGTTAAGCAGAGCTGATGTATGTTCTGCCCAAATCCAGTAGGGTGCAATCTATGTGAAGAAATGTGTCACCTGTATTTAAAATGTTATAGCCTCCATACTAAATTCATTCTTCACCTACTGTACCCTCCCCTCCAACCCAGTTCCCAGTTACCATGTCTTCTGCCTCTTCCTCATCTACTGCCTTTTCTTTATCTTACTCTGCTTCTTTTTCACCAAACCCACACAAATCCAGCCCTAATGACCTCAGGCCCCTACCTTCTCCATATTTCTGCCCCTGCTATCACCATTCCTCTAACCCAATTGCTGATCTCTTTCTCACTAGACTCTTCCTCAGGCATGGGGGTGCCAGAGTTATTCCCTACATGAAGGGGGTGATCCCTCCTCTCCTGTAAATTACAGACTGTTTTCTCTCCTCCCCTCCCTGTCCAAATTACAAGAGACCTTAGTATTCTCTCTTCTCTCTGATTTTATTAACTTTGCAGAACTCTTCTCTCCAAATCAATCTGGCTTCAGAAGAAACCACTCTCTTATTACTTCCCTCTTCTGTGTCAGCAATGCCTTTCTCACTGGCATGGACTGTGGACATATCACAGCTGCCATTTTTATTGACCTGGCTAAAGCTTTTGAATATGTGTCCCATCCTCTTCTGCTATCCAAGCTGCTCTTCCCTGGTCTCTCTACTCATGTTGTAGATTGGTTTAGGTCATATCTCATGGGCTGCATGCAATGTTTCTGGCAGGATACACCCTATCCCCACTTTCCATTCAAGCTGGTGTCCCTCAAGGTGCTATCTTAGGCCCTGTTCTGTTTTCAGTCCTCCTTAACAACCTTCCTTCTGGTTATGTCTCCTTCTCAAATCCACTTGTATGCCAATGGCACTGTCCTCTGCCTTTGGACCTTCCTCCCTTGAGGTGGTGATTCAATTACAGTCTGACTTCTTGAGGATTGTTTGTTGGATTGAAGCAAATCCACTAAAGGTTAATGCCAAAAACATATACAGTATATGACTTTTGGCCACTCAAAAGCTATTCAAACACCCCCTTCACTACCCTCAATGATTTCACCTACATGTAGCCCACACTTCAAATATCTAGGCATCTTGTTGCACAATCGCCTGGACTACTCCTATTACATTGATTACATCCATCTAAACTCCATCCAAGCTAGTCACCATGTATTGAAACAAAGACATCCTCTGTCCTATTGTGCATTGTGAGCTACTCAACAGAATGATACTCCCTGTCTTTAATTATGCTGACATGGTCTTTGGGTCTGTCCTGCCACTTCTCTTTCTAGACCGGACACCTTCTTTAAAGCATTTTACCACTTTGCCTTGAATGCCTCACTCCGCACACATCATTGCTCCCTCGACTCCTCCTCTCCCTTCCCCTTGGCACATATGATGACAGCACCATAGAAACATAAAACTGACAGCAGATAAAGGCCACCTGACCCATCTAGTCTGGCCATTGTCCCTACCTACTGCAATACTGCAGATCCTACTTGGTCTCTGGCTTCTACCCTCTCTTTCCTGTTACTAGGGTTCTCTTGTGCCTATCACATGCATTCTTGAATTCCTCTACCATTTTTTCCCCCACCTCCTCCACAGAAAAGCTGTTACATGCAACCATCACCCTTTCTGTGAAACAAAATACTTCCTTATGTTACCCCTGTGTCTACCCCCTCTGGCCTGATACCTTGTTCTTGAACAATTTTTTTTTCTAAATAATGCAACCCTTTTGTACCTTGTTTATGCCCTTGAGGTATTTGAAGGTCTCTGTCATATCCCCCCTCTCTCTTCTTTTCCTTGGTATACATATTGCGGTCCTTTAGTTTTCCCTTATATACATTTTGGTGTAGACCCTGCACCATTTCTGTTGCCCTTCTCAGAACCATAAAACCACCCTCATGTCCAAATTCTGGCCTGGATCCCTCCCCTCCTACCTCTCCTCTCTCCTTTCCCCTACTTCACTTTCTTCCTATCTGCTACACTCCAGAGACTCTTGTACCATCTCTCACCCACATCCTACTTCTAGTTTTGGTCCATTAGCCTTGTCCTACTGCCTACCCTCTGGAACTCTTTTCCAAGAACTCTTTGCATATGCCCCTCTCTGTATGTCTAAAGAATTTTCTTTCCCAAACTCCCCCTCCTCCTTGTTCTTCTCCAGCCTCTTCCTCCTCATAATCAGTTTGTTTTTCTTTTTGTACACCCCGTCTCTCCCTTCCTCCATGAATTCCAATTTTTGACTTCTATCCCTTCCTTTTTTTTCTGATTAATATCCAAAGATTAATTCACCCCTTATTTAGCATTGTACTTTCATGTATCATACGTTCTTAAATATTGAGTAATGTTACTGCTGTAATCTGTGTTTAATTGATTTTTTTAGAGATTGCTATACAGTACACACGCACATAATTAGTATAATATAAAAGTGCATATACCCAAATGTGAATGTAAATCTTACACATTTCATTACAAGTTGTTCTTTTGAAGGAAGATCTTACTGTACAAAGCCTCAAAATGGACATTAGGGCAAAGTAAACTGGGATAGGTGTGTTATTGAGGGTTATTGCATAGTGTATCTGTTATTGCTGCTCTACCCCAGGCGCATACAAAATGAAAATCAACAACCCCTTAATACGAAGCAATAGGAATTAGTTAGTACAAGGACAGAAACAAGTAGGAGACTGAGTAAGTTGCTAGACAAGCATGAGTATGGTAAGTCAATAACATTTCAAAAGTCTCAGTATTATAATTTTTACAAATGCATCTGCACAGTTGACAATTTTGTGAAAAGATAATAACAATGGGAGTTATTTCATAACACATAATCTAAGTGAGTGGAATGAAGTTAAAAATAAAAAAAAGTGGAATGGAAGGAAAGTAACTATAAAATGGTGGGGGGCAAATACAGAGCTATTCCAGTGGCAACAGGTGATATGTTCAGTTGATCTCATCTCAGGTGAGTGCACAGGCAAAAATAACATAACATAACATATATGGTAATAAAGAAAAAAAATAAAATAAAGCTCACTGCAGAGCAGATTCACAGCTACTCAAATGTCAGCAGCTGAGATGTTTCTGAAAAAAGCAGTGGAAGCAGTCATGCTTCTGGTTGAGTGCCCTTTCACTTCCTCTGGAAGAGATTTATTGTACTTCTGGTAACAGAAAACAATGCAGTTTGCCAACCATTTAGACAAACACTGTCTTGAAACTTCAGTATCCTCTCTTTCGGGCACAAAGGAAACAAACAAATGATTAGACTTATGGAAATCTTTAGCAGAAATAGATTGAGCCACACCAAGAAACAGGGTGCTCTGTGACTAAAAAACTGAAATAAAAAGAAAAGTCTTGGCATGCCACTCTCCCTAGTGAGAGTCCACACAAAAGCTGCCAGTTGCAATATTTTACTAAAGGTGCTGGCAACAGTAAAACAAAAAAAAAAAACAACTTCAAAACAGAACAAAGGCAAACTCCTCATGCATGTTTCACCCAAACATGGACTTTGACAAAGCCCATGTTTGGGTGAAACATACATGAGGAGTTTGTCTTTCTCCCACTTTGGAGTTTTTTTTACTGCTGCCTGCACCTTTAGTAAAATTATTGCAACTGGCAACATTTGTGTGGACTCTCTTTGGGGTGAGTGCTGTGCAATAACTTCTCTTTTAATTTATGAACATCTTTAGTCCAGTTAGTGCAGTAACACAGAATTCTGTGCACATCCACAGTGTGAAGAAGAGACTCCCCCTGATTAGAATACGCTGGGAATAATACCATCAGTTCAATTGTCTGATTCAACATAAACTCAGGAACCACTTTAGGTAAAAACTTAGGGTTTGTAGGCAAAGATACCTGTGGAAAATCAAGTAAGGCTCCTTATACACCAGGCCTGAAGCTCTGAAATTATTTGAGCTGAAGTAATAGCAACTAAGAAAAGCACTTTCCAAGACAGTGTAAAGCACGACATCCTGCCAGTTCAAAAGGAGGCAAAGTAAATTTTTCCAAAACAAAATTTAAGTCTCACGGGTACTGGATTACGAATCAGTGACTTAAATGGAAAATTCCTTCCAGGAAGGTTTGGAAATCTCCTACTGAGCTATGGTTTTGCAATCCAAAGGAGATGGTTGGCCAAAACAGCAGACAGATAGACCTTCAAAGAAGAACAGCTGAGGCTGAGATCTGAAAGATGCAAGAGGTACTCCATGAGCTGGGGGCACCTGGCAAGAGAAAGGGTCCCAACCCTTGGATGCTGTCAAAATGGAGAATCTTTTCCATTTCATGGCATAAGTAGTTCAGGTAAGAAAGCTTTCTGGCCTCTACTAGGACCTGGGCCACTACGCCAGAAACTCCAAACCATGAAGTAGCTATGTCAACAGGTGCCACACATGCAGGTGGAGGGATCTGAGGCCCAGATGCACCAGTCTGCCCTTCTCCTGAGTCAGAAGATTGTGGCAGAGAGGCAGAGGTACTGGGGGTTCCATCGATAGCTGTTAAAGTAGAGGAAACCAAATCTGATGAGGCCAAAGAGGAGCTATTATAATCATGCAAGTCCCTTTTGCCTGTAGCTTGAGGAGAACCCTCTGAAGCACTGGGAAGGGAGGAAAGGCATACAAGAACCTCCCTATCCAGCAAACAGACAGTGTGTCTTGCCAGAAAAAAACACACCTGGGAATGAGTGAGCAAAGATTGAGTAGTTTTGTGTTGAATGGGGGAGACAAACATGTCTGTCTCCGGCTGACTCCACAGGTCGAATAAGCTTTCGACCACCTATTGATTTAGATCCCACTCATGAGCCCTGACAGTGATGTGGCTGAGACCATCTGCCTGAACTTTGCTGATGCCCAGTAAATGGATAGCAGTCAGGCAGAGGTCATGTTGGACTGCCCAGTACCACACTAGCATCACCTCCCAGCATAGAGAGTATGAGCGAGTACCTCCCTGTTTGTTCAGGTACCAGACCACAGACATATTGTTGGTCTGAACCAGGACTGTCCCCAGACAAAGAAGAGGCTGGAAGGCCTGGAGGGCACACAGCACTGCCCTCATTTCTAACACTTTGATGTATGGAGATGCTTCCAGCTAAGACTATGTTCCCTGGATCTGATGGTCTCATGGGTGGGCTCACCAGCCTTGACATGAAATATCCATTGTAAGGATCATTGTAGGAGCAGGTGGTTGAAAGGGAACCCATGTGGAGATTGAATAACTCTTGTCACCAAAGAAGATCCTTCTTCATGTACTCCAGACATTAGGACCCTGTGGTCGAGGTTGTCCAGCTGCTGATCCCATTGGACATGAAGAGTTCATTGGGTCACCCTCATATGCAGTCTGCCTAGAGGAACTGTAGGGATTACAGCTGCCATCAGCACAAGAAGATGAAGGATCCGACTAGGCTGTGGTCTACCCTGAGTTGGCCACTAATCTGGACTGTTCCTACAGAGTCTCTGCTCTGTCTGATGGAGGAAGGCCCTGCCCTGGACCATATATCCAGAACTACCCCAAATCAACTGCAGGCACTGGGAAAGGAGAGGTGGATCTTTGGATAGCTATTATTCCAAGACTGGAAAGAGGTCCATGATAAAGGAGAGCGACTCCTCAGACTGCTCTGTGATGGGCCTGACAGAAGCCAGTCATCCAGATACAGGCACAATTAGATCCCTCTGCAGCAGAGGGCGCAGCCACCACTGATAGGCACTTGGTAAAAATTTGAGGTGCCAAGGATAGGCCAAAAAGGAAAGCCTTGAACCAGTAATGTTCCCCAAGGAAGGCAAACTGAAAAAAGCAAGGTTGGGCCTGGAAGACAGGGATGTGCAGGTAAGCATCTTGCATGTTCAGTGCACAAAGCCAATGGCTCTTGTGGAGCTCTGGTCGATGTCCTTGATGGTGAGCATGCACAACCTCTTGTACTTGATGTACAGGTTGAGCATGCTGAGGTCCAAGATGAGTCTTAGGTCACTGGTCTTTTTGGGCACTAGGAAAAATTAGAAGTAGTGCCCTCTTCCTATCTGTGCTGTAACTATGGGCTCTTTGGCTGATTTTTGCAGAAGGGCCTGGTTCTCAACCTCTATCAGAGACAGGTGCCTTGGAGGATAATGGAAGAGGCCTGGGGAGGTTGTCTGGAGGCCTGTCTAGGAACTGTATGGTGTGACCTCTTGCTAATAACTGAAGGGCCCAAGAGTCTGTGGTTATGTCCTGTGACCCCAGAACATGGATGCAAATCCCCCCACTGGTTCCCAGGGATCTGGAAGAGGCAGGGGGATCCCCCATGAATGAAGATGCCAAGGGGAGGGAGCAAGCAGCTTTTCTGGGGGGTTCTAGGACTTGGTAGGGGAAGTATGGAGTTTCTCATGCTACATACTGGCATTTGGCCTGGGGTTTGGCAGGGTCCTCTTTGGTCTGGCATCTCTGTTGCCAATGAAAAGGCTGTTTGCATTTATAACCCCTTCAGTACATGAAGCGGTGGTTGTGGATGGATTTACTGCAGTCCTACAATTTAGTGAAAATATACTTGGCATTACTGCCTGTGACAGGGTTAATCCTGCCACTAAATTAAAGTGCCCATCCTTTATCTTTTCTCTGGTTGCAACCACTTTCTCCCTCTTCTAATGCTATTCCTGTATTTTCTGTATGGAGGGCAGGCCACTTCCTTACACAGTCCCTCTGTTGTTATTGTTTTATTTTATTTTTCTGTTATTTTGGATGGTGCAGAAGAAAACGTTTATGAAGTTTAATAAACATCCCACAAGCCAATGTGGGTTGTACCTTATCTATTGAGTCTGATGTCCATCTGTAGAACCCACACTGTAACAAGTGATGTTAGAAATGGGATTCTACTGTCTACTTCATCTTGCCAAGGAAGGGAGACTTTGCGGCAGGTATTTCCTGATAACTGAGGTGGACATTGCAGAGGGTGGCCAGGCACAAGGTACCCTTACAAGAAGTATAGTGGCCCATATGGGGGCACAATTGCTGGCTGGTTTGCCTGATGTTCACCCAAAGGCAACCACCTGAGAGGACAGAGGAAGAACACAGTGAGCCTGGGGACAGGATACCCCTGGAGCAACCCCCTAGAGACCAAAGACCTGGAGAAAGAAGTGGACGCTTCCTATTATTAAAATGGCTATGCATCCAGCAAGTTCTTCTGGATAGAGAACAAGAGATAGACCAGAGGAGACAAGATGCCAAGTGGGCAGACATTATGTGGGTATTACAGGCTATACGTGTTGAACATGCTTAAAGACCACAAGGCCCAAGAGACATTAAATTAGCCTGCTTACAAGACTCTGATGATATTGAGGCATATCTCACAACATTTGAGAGGGTAGCTCAAATGTGTGGGTGGCCCAAGGAACAATGGGTAGTACGCCTTGCCCCTCAGCTAACTGGAAAAGCCCAATTTGTGTATAGCCACCTGGCCATACAGGATGCAGATGATTATGAACTTGTGAAAAAAGAGATCTTAAGGAGGTACGATATCAATACAGAGACCTACCAGCAATGTTTTAGGTTCCTTAAAATTCAGTCCACGGATGCCCCAAGGAAAGTTTATGCTCGCCTGAAGGATCTGAATGATAAGTGGCTGCAGCTGGGTACTAAAACAGTCCAACAAATAATGGAAGCCATCATGATTGAACAGTTCATTAAGATACTACCACAGGATGTCCAATTGTGGGTTTGAGAACACAAGCCTGAGGGAGCAGAGAAAACAATCGCCCTGGCAGAGGATTTCCTGACTGCAAGACCTGCTAGAGGGGAAATCCTGGAGGGCCTGCATCCTCTCCTTCCATGAATCTGGTAAGAACTATCTTTTCTAATACTAATATTAGACCAAATCCAGAAGCAAGAAGAGAAAGGTGGGAGAGGGTACTCCTATCTGAGATACTGTGTCATGGATGCCAGAGGAAGGGTCACCTAATAAGAAACTGTCCAGCAGTAAAAAGAGACTTAGGACATTTGGTCTTAGCCAACTTAGCACCCTACATTATGGCTGTTAAAATGGGTCCCTATAAGGTACTTGGTCTTATAGACTCTGGGAGCCATCAGACCCTGGTTCGATCCAACCTGGTGGAAGGCATAGAGAAATCAGGAGGAGGGACCATGGTTATATGCATACATGGGGACGCTCATTTTTATTCAACTACATCAGTGGATTTAATGATAAATGAAAGTACCCAAGAGTTGTCTGTTGGGATTGTTCCGCATTTGCCTGTCCCAGTAATTATTGGACAGGATCACCCTGACTTTTCCACCCTGATGGTAAATAATGAGATGACACCTGTTGTGTCTATAACAACCTAGTCACAAGCCAAACATATAGATGAACCACTGGAGAAGGTATTTCCCTTTACTGAAGAACTGTTTGAAGCACCAGGTAAAGCTAGGAAAGGGAAGACAGAGAGACAAAATGAAAAGAAAGACAGACAAGACAAAAACATTATGGGACCTGTAAATATTAAGTCAGAGACTATAGCTCAGGACCAAAAACAGGATGTGTCTCTAACTAGTTACTTTTCTCAGGTTGAAAAACTTGTTGATGATGGGTCTCCTTGATATCTGTTGGTAAATGATATCCTATATAGAGTGTACCAATCCCAGAAATGGAATGCAATAATGCAATTGGTTGTCTCCCAGAAGTATCAAAATTACATTATATGATTAGCTCATGATATTCCTCTGGCAGGGCATTCTGGGAGGGATACTACTCTGAATAGGATTTTAGTAGATTCCATTGGCTGGGAATACATGAGCAAGTGGCTGAATATATTCAGAGCTGCCCAGAATGCCAGAAAGTATCCCGAACAGGGAAGAAATATATGATGCCCCTCCAGAGTATACCCTTAGTTAGCCATCCTTTTGATCGGATTGCCACGGATGTGGTGGGGCCCCTAGAAACCAGTTCTAAAGGTAATAGATTTATACTAGTTATTTGTGACTAAGCTACCAGATATCCAGAGGCAATTCCAATGATAACTGTAACAACCCAAAGGGTAGCAGAGGAGCTGGCTAAGGTATTTAGCAGAATGGACATCCCAAGAGTTATTTTAACTGACAGGGGGTACCAATTTTACTTCGGTGATGCTCACAGAATTATATAGGTTGCTGAGAATACAAGAGGTGAGAACCTCCCTATACCATCCTCAAATGGATGGGCTGGTGGAATGGTTCAATCAGACGCTTAAAAAAATGCTGCAGAAATTTGTTAATGAGGAAGGAAAGAAATGGGATGTAGTTCTACCTTACCTCCTGTTTTCCTATAGAGAAGTACCCCAAGCTTTAACTGTTTTTTCCCCCTTTTCCCCTCCTGTATGGCCAAAACCCCCTGCAGGCCATTAGATGTTATTAAAGAACATTGGAAGGAAAATTCTCAAATAGGGAAACAAGGAGTGTTAGAGTACATGACAGCATTAAGGCAGTGCCTTACAAAATATGCCACACTGGCTCATAGTACATTATTAGACAAGCAAGTCCAACAAAAGACATAATATGATAAAGGGGTAGGGCATAAACAATTCTCCATAGGAGATCAGGTATTGCTTCTCCTACCTGCCAGTGAAAACAAGCTTCTGATGAATTGGCAAGGCCCTTACAAAATCATTAGGCAGGTAGGGCTGGTAGCATATGAGATCCACCTGCCTTATAGGAGAAGCAGTAAGCAAGTATACCATGCCAATCTGCTAAAATTGTGGCATGAGAGACCAGAATCCCCTAGGATTAGCTGCTATATTCAGATGGAAACTCAGGAGTCTGAACTAGATGTAGCATATAGGTGATTAGAATGCACTGGTCAGATTCAGGAAGTAAAAAATAACCCTGCTTTAACACCTCACCAACACACCCAAATGCAACAGTTGTTAATTACCTTTACAGATACCTTTACCAATGTACCTGGTCGAGCTATTGGCATAGAACATGCCATTAGAATGATGCAGAGTACTCCAATACATCAAAAACCCTACCGTCTACCTGTACACATAAGGGATGAGGCAGTGAAAGAAGTTAGATCTATGGAACGGTTGGGAATAATTCAGCCATCTTGCAGTGCCTGGTCATCACCTTTGGTGATTGTTAACAAAAAGGAAGGCGGTATCCACCTTTGTCTAGATTTTTGGAGGGTAAATGCTGTCTCTGTCCTAGACAGATACCCGATGCCAAGGACAGATGGTGTTATTGACTGGCTGGGTAATGCTAAGTACACCTCTATGCTAGATCTCACAAAGGGATACTGGTAGATATGTGTCACTTCACAGTCTAGAGAGAAAATGGCATTCAGCACCCCTGAAGGGTTGTTTGAATTTATCACTATGCCCTTTGGTCTCCATGCAGCGCTAGCTACATTCCAGTGTTTCATGGACCAAATGCTGCAACTCTATGCATCTTTCTGTGCTGCATATTTGGACGATGTGCTGGTGTTTAGCTCTGATTGGGAGATTCATTTACATCATCTAGAGAAAATTTTGGGAGCAATCCAGAAAGCAGGAGTTTCCATAAACTCCACCAAATGCTGCATGGGGCAGACCGAGACTAAATACCTTAGCTTTATTATAGGGAATGGGGTTATACGCCAAGAAATAAGCAAGGTAGAAGCAGTATCTACCTGTGATATGCCTCGGACCAAGAAACAGGTTGATGCCTTTTTGGGTTTAGCGGGATACTATAAGCGCTTTATCTCCAGATTCTCAGCAGTAGCAGGCCCTATAACAGAATTAACAAAAAAGAGTTATTCTAACAAAGTAGAGTGGACTGAAGAATGTAATAAAGCTTTTAGACAAATTAAGGCCTCGCTATGTGCATATTCAGTGTTAAGAAACCCAGATTTCACTAAACCCTTCATCGTACAGACTGATGCATCAGGGGCTGGGTTAGGCGGTCCTAGCGCAGATCATAGATAATGAAGAACATCCCATTATCTATATGAGCAGAAAACTGCATGAAAGGGGTGGAGGTATGCAACCATCGAGAAAGAATGTCTTGCACTTAAATGGGCAATTGAAGCTTTAAGTACTACCTCTGGGGGCAGAATTTACAGTTGTCACAGACCACAACCCCTTTGTTGGTTGCATCAGATGCAGGAAAACAACCCCACATAATGAGATGGTATTTGGCCTTGCAGCCATATCAGTTTACAGTGTATCATAAAAGGAAGTGAACATGCTAATGCTGATTTCCTGCCTCAATATGGGGCAGGAATTGAAAATCATCTGTTAATGTTGAGAAATAGCTACTGTTGGATTAGTAGCTGGTAATTTGACTTTACTAAAAAAGGTCACTTGATTAAGATCCCAGGGTAATGTAGTAAAGATATATTCTTTTTGTTTGCGTTGGCACTTTTGTGCTAATAGTTTTGGGACCTGGGATGGAGCTTCACAGAGTGGGTCGGCCAGAGCTCCTCTGGCACTCGTATGGTAAGGGGGTTGGACTTTAGATGTATGATCATGAAAGCTGGACGTTTTTGTCCCTCATACTGTTGGATATACTCTATGTGTGGTCCCAAATGAAGTTAAATATCCCAGGGTATGTTCAGTATTGACATGCATATGTCAGTATGTTTTGTTGTAGGACCCTGAGATGGAACTTCTGAGAGTGGGAGGGTGGGAGTTCCAACCCCTCCAGGGTAGCTGGAGGGGGAAGCTGTTGAAACATCTTCCTTTTTCTTAAGGGGGGGTAAATGTGACAGGGTTAATCCCTGCCACAAAATGAAAGTGCCCATCCTTTATCTTTTTCTCTGGTTGCAACCACTTTCCTCCCCTCTTCTAATGCTATCCCTGTATTTTCTCCATGGAGGCAGGCCACCTCCTTACACAGCCCCCATCTCTTTTACTCATTCATGCTTTATTTTCTCTGTTTTCCCCTAGGGTACTTTTTTAGAATTATGGAGGTAACCATACTCTGCCTGTAATTATGGATGAATGCAGACTCTAGTCCACTGGAATATTATTTTGTTCCAGTATTGTTTTTAGTTCTGTCAGAGAAAAGGAAAAGAACAATATTTGTGTACAGTCTGCAAAATTTAGTATGAAACTCTGGTTATAAAGTATTATTTGGGAGTCCTACTAAGAAAAGACAGAGTTTGTTTGTTGTTCCTCAACAGGGTTTCTGAAATTAGCATGTTCCTGTGGCAAGCAGTCTTCCTGATGTAGCACTAGCAAGACAAACCGCCATGACTGTTTGCATGTTCTCAAGGATTGCAATCATCGCACTATGGTGTAGCGCATAGCACATATTAATTTTGTAAATCCAAAGACTTGAGCCATATATGGCTCACCTAGGAAAGTTTCCCAAAAAAATCGCAGTGCAGAACAGCCTAGTTTGTGAGGAACAGTTATTTAAAGAATACCACTGTCTGGCTGTGGAAAGAGAAGCTGATGGCTTGAAATTTCAGCTGACAGCTTGTCCCTGCAGTCTGAATTTTGTTGTGGTCTAGTCTTGCTGCTCTGAAACTGGTTCCTAATGCTGCTAAACTCCTAGATAATTGGGTTTTGTCCATAATAAAGTTGCAAGTATGCTGTACAAAATATATAACTTATAAAATGTGCTATAAAACACTCTCAAAAGCTAACTTGTTTTCAATAGAAAAAGGGTAGACTTACAAGAAGTACCATATATGGTTATGTATAATTGAGTAAAGCCTTCATGTTTCAGTCCTAGGAGGTCTGTTCACTAGGAGTGCCTGCTGTATACTGATTGGGACTATAGAGAATGAATGGCCGCTAGTGGACTCTTTTTATGTTGATTGTGCGCATGCGCAAGTAACATATTGCAGCAGCTTTCTCCAGAGGCAAGTTGTGGAGGTGCAGCACTATTGTGCCAATGCCCAAACCGCCTTTAAAGGCTTGCCCACTTTCCCCAATTGCATGGCACGCTGCTGCTGACACTAGCTCAGCCAGCTTTCCACAACTTTCTAACATTTTAGCCACTGCAATCAGGGGCCGCTTCGTGATTGCAGCATCATCCGCTGCAATGAGGGAGT
Organism: Neoceratodus forsteri; assembly: GCA_016271365.2. Classification (NCBI taxonomy): domain Eukaryota; kingdom Metazoa; phylum Chordata; order Ceratodontiformes; family Ceratodontidae; genus Neoceratodus; species Neoceratodus forsteri. The sequence continues at coordinate 1,046,697,514 of CM028133.1, read as the reverse complement.
GACCACTCATTGCAGGGCTTCCTTGCATTCCCTACCTGTTTGCCGAGGGAGTGCTGAATCCCACTCAGCATCATGTCCCCTCCCCTGTTTTTGCTGACGGGGTATCCAATCCCTGTTGGCATAATGTCACCCCCCAGTTTTTTGTGTGTGCTGATGGGGTGCCCAATCCCCGTTGGTTACAGCTGCCCCCAAAAGCCCATTGGCACACTGGGAGCCCACCCCAGCATGCCATATGCCCCTGAAAACAAAAAAACAGTCCTGTAATTCCTGTAATGTCTTCTTTTCCACCTGTGAAAAAAAGAAATGGTCCTTCAGCAGTCTCCCTGCCCCCCTCCCACAACCTGCTCCCACCCACTGGGCACTTTGCCTCCCCACACCCCCCTCACCCCGTACTTACCTCCAGAGTACAGCACAATGATCTTTGGTGGACTGGGAGCATGTCTGCACTCTTCAAAGCCGACTGTGAACTGCAGAAATTTTGGTAAGCTGTATAATGGAATAAATAGGGTTTTTTCAACTTTGATGCATATCTCAGTCATTTTTTGGAATTTTAGCACCGAATTGGGACCCCTCATCATTAAATCTGCCACCATCATGGCATTAATTTGCCTGAAAGGTGATTTTGCGGTCACTGCGTGGAATCACCTTTCAGGACTGATTAACGAAATGACAATGCCAGCAATCATAAAGTGGACTCTCAAAAAGCCTATGTTGCACATTTGGAGGAAAACAATCAAAAAAATTACTGTTTTACTAGTGTGCGTTGCGCAGTTCCTATGCACGCTCATAACTTCATGAATCTGCAATATTTTCATGACAGATTTTCAATATTGCCATTTTTCCACACCTCCTTATGAACAGTGCATCTGTCATTTTTCACATCCTGACTAAAATTTGTTTTCACTCTTCCGGTGCACAGTAGCTCAGTTGCTGTGGGAAATCAGTGTTTGGGACACATTAAGAAAATCACACTGAGACTCTTCATGAGCAGAAGTCCTAAAATGCCTATGTTGAAAATTTTGTGATGTAAGTCCATAAAATGACTGTGTTACAAGCATGTGTTGTGCAGTTTCTATGCACCCTTGTAACTACGTGGATTAGGAATACTTTCTCTCCACATTTTTAACACTGGCATTTTTCACACCTCAGTGAACAGTAGAGCTGTCATTTTTCACATCCTGGCCGAAATGTGTTTTCGCACTTCTGGCACAGAATACCACAGTCACTGCCAGAAATCAATGTTTGGGACAGATTAGTATCAAATGAGTTTGGGGGGCAGTGACCGAGATCAACTGAGCTCTGTCGGGACTGCTGTGGATTTCTTTGTGGGCAGAAAAGGAGCCAATGCAGGCAGGAGCCCAGTACAAAAGGGCAGCCTGGAGAGGTGGCAGAAATGGGACGAACAAGTAAGAGCAGGGAATGAGCAAGCTCAACAGAGCTCTGTCGGGACTGCTGCAGATTTCTATGTGGGCAGAAAAAGGCGCCAACAGAGGCAGGAGCCCAGTACAAAAGGGCAGTCTGCAGCACCAGAAGAAACAGAATAAGCAAGTGAGACGGGGGAGTGAGCAACCTCATAGGAGCTCTATCGTGACTGCTGCAGATTTGTTTGTGGGCAAGAAAAGGTGGAAATGCAGGCAGGAGCCCAGTACTAAAGGGTAGCCTGCAGTACTGGAGACACAGATCGAGCAAGTGAGGGGGTGAGTGAGTGAGATCAACAGAGCTCTGTTGTGACTGCTGCAGATTTCTTTGTGGGTAGAAAAGGGCAGCAATGCATGCAGGAGCCCTGTACAAAAAGGAAGCCTGCAGCACCAGCAGAAACTGATCGAGCGAGTGAGGGGGTGAGTGAGGTCAACGGACATCTGTCGGGACTACTGCAGATTTCTTTGTGGGCAGAAAAAGGTGCGAACAGAGGCAGGAGCCAAGTACAAAAGGGCAACCTGCAGTGCCAGGAGAAACAAAATGAGCATGTAAGACAGGGATAGTGAGCGACCTCAATGGAGCTCTGTCGGGACAGCTGGGGATTTCTTTGTGGGCAGAAAAAGGTGCCAATGCAGGCAGGAGCCCAGTACAAAAGGGCAGCCTGCAGTGCCGTAGAAACACAACAAGCGAGTGAGAGAGGTGGAGTGAGCGAGCTCAGCGGAGTGCTATCATGACTGCTACAGATTTGTTTGTGGACAGGAAAAGGCAGCAACGCAGGCAGGAGCCCAGTACAAAAGGCCAGCCTGCAGTGCCAGGAGAAACACAACAAGTGAGTGAGAGAGGGTGAGCGAGGCTCAGCGGAGACTATCATGACTGCTACAGATTTGTTTGTGGACAGGAAAAGGTGGCAACACAGGCAGGAGCCCAGTACAAAAGGCCAGCCTGCAGGGCTGGCAGAAACAGAATGAGTGAATGAGAGAGGTGGAGTGAGCGAGCTGAACAGAGCTGTGTCAGGACTGCTGCAGATTTCTTTGTGGTCAGAAAAAGGCAGCAATGTACACAGGGGCCCAGTACAAAAGGGCAGCCTGCAGCAGTGGGAGAAATAGAATGAGTGCAAGGGGGAGAGTGAGAAAGCTCAGTGGAGCTCTATCCTGACTGCTGCACATTTCTTTTTGGGCAGAAGAAGGTGGCAACACAGGCAGGAGTCCAGTACAAAAATGCAGCCTGGAGAGGTGGCAGAAATGGGATGAGCGAGTAAGAGCAGGGAATGAGCAAGCTCAACAGAGCTCTGTTGGGACTGCTGCAGATTTCTATGTGGGCAGAAAGGTGCCAACAGAGGCAGGAGCCCAGTACAAAGGGCAGTCTGCAGCACCAGGCGAAACAGAATAAGCGAGTGAGACAGGGGGAGTGAGCAACCTCATAGAAGCTCTATCATGACTGCTGCAGATTTGTTTGTGGGCAGGAAAAGGTAGCAATGCAGGCAGGAGCCCAGTACAAAAGAGTAGCCTGCAGTGCTGGAGACACAGATCGAGCAAGTGAGGGGGGGAGTGAGTGAGATCAACGGAGCTGTGTTGGGACTGCTGCAGATTTCTTTGTGGGCAGAAAAAGGCAGCAATGCACACTGGCCCAGTACAAAAGGGCAGCCTGCAGCAGCAGAAGAAACAGAATGAGCGACGGAGAGTGGGCAGTGATCGAGCTCAACAGAGCTCTATTATGACTGCTGCACATTTCTTTGTGGGTAGCAAAGGGCAGCAACGCATGCAAGAGCCCTGTACAAAATGGCAGTCTGCAGTGCCAGCAGAAACTGATCGAAGCGAGTGAGGGGGGTGAGTGAGGTCAACGGACCTCTGTTGGGACTACTGCAGATTTCTTTGTGGGCAGAAAAAGGTGCGAACAGAGGAAGGAGCCCAGTACAAAAGGGCAACCTGCAGTGCCAGGAGAAACAGAATGAGTGTGTAAGACTGGGAAAGTGAGCGACCACAATGGAGCTCTGTCGGGACAGCTGCAGATTTCTTTGTGCTCAGAAAAAGGTGCCAATGCAGGCAGGAGCCCAGTACAAAAGGGCAGCCTGCAGCACCGGGAGAAACACAACAAGTGAGTGAGAGAGGGGGAGTGAGCGAGCTCAATGGAGCGCTATCATGACTGCTGCAGATTTGTTTGTGGGCAGAAAAAGGTGGCAACACAGGCAGGAGCCCAGTACAAAAGGCCAGCCTGCAGGGCTGGCAGAAACAGAATGAGTGAATGAGAGAGGTGGAGTGAGCGAGCTGAACAGAGCTGTGTCAGGACTGCTGCAGATTTCTTTGTGGTCAGAAAAAGGCAGCAATGTACACAGGGGCCCAGTACAAAAGGGCAGCCTGCAGCAGTGGGAGAAACAGAATGAGTGCAAGGGGGGGAGTGAGCAAGCTCAGTGGAGCTCTATCCTGACTGCTGCATATTTCTTTGTGGGCAGAAGAAGGCGGCAACACAGGCAGGAGCCCAGTACAAAAGGGCAACCTGGAGATGTGGCAGAAATGGGACGAGTGAGTAAGAGCAGGGAATGACAAGCTCAACAGAGCTCTGTCGGGACTGCTGCAGATTTCTATGTGGGCAGAAAAAGGTGCCAACAGAGGCAGGAGCTCAGTACAAAAGGGCAGTCGGCAGCACCAGGCGAAACAGAATAAGCAAGTGAGACAGGGGTGAGTGAGCAACCTCATAGGAGCTATATCGTGACTGCTGCAGATTTGTTTGCGGGCAGGAAAATGTGGAAATGCAGTCAGGAGCCCAGTACAAAAGGACAGCCTGCAGCACCGGCAGAAACAGAATGAGTGAGTGAGAGAGGAGGAAGCAAGCTTAACGGAGCTGTGTCAGGACTGCTGCAAATTTCTTTGTGGGCAGAAAAAGGCAGCAATGCATGCAGAGGCAGAGTACAAAGGGCAGCCTGCACCAGCTGGAGAAACAGAATGAGTGAGTGAGAGAGGGGGAGTAAGTGAGCTTAATGGAGCGCTATCATGACTGCTGCACATTTCTTTGTGACAGAAGAAGGAAGCAATGCAGGCAGGAGCCCAATACAAAAGGGCAGCCTGGAGCGGTGGTAGAAAGGGGACGAGCAGGGAATGAGCATGCTCAATGGAGCTCTGTCGTGACTGCTGCAGATTTATTTGTGGGTAGAACAAGGTACAGAGGCAGGAGCCCAGTACAAAGGGCAGCCTGCAGCACCAGGAGAAACAGAATAAGCGAGTGAGACAGGGGGAGTGAGTAAGCAATGGAGGTCTATCGTGACTGCTGCAGATTTCTTTGTGGGCAGGAAAGATGGCAATGCAGGCAGGAGCCCAGTACAAAAGGCCAGCCAGCAGCACCGGCAGAAACAGAATAAGCGGTGACAGAGGAGAAGTGGCGACCTCAAGCGGAGCTGTGTGAGGACTGCTGCAGATCTCTTTGTGGGCAGGAAAAGCCGCCAATGCAGGCAGGAACCCAGTACAAAGGGCAGCCTGCTGGAGTGGGAGAGACAGAATGAGCAAGTGAGGAGGGGAGTGAGTGAGCTCACTGGTGCTCTGTTGGGACTGCTGCTGATTTCTTTGTGGGCAGAAAAAGGCAGCAATGCATGCAAGGGCCCAGTACAAAGGACAGCCTGCAGCTACAGGAGAAACAGAATGAACAAGTGAGAGTGGAGTGGTGAGCGAGGCTCAATGGAGCTCTATTGTGACTGCTGCAGATTTCTTTGTGGGCAGAAGGCGGCAATGAAGGTAGAGTCCAGTACAAAGAGCAGCCTGAGCTGGCAGAAACAGAATGAGCTAGTGAGGAGGAAGTGGCGAGGCTCAACGGAGCTCTGTCAGGACTGCTGCAGATTTCTTTGTGGGCAGAAAAAGGCGCCAACAGAGGCAGGAGCCAACTACAAAACAGCAGCTTGCAGTTCCAGGAGAAACAGAATGAGCGAGTGAGACAGGGGAGTGGTGACCTCAAGGAGCTCTGTCGGTACAGCTGCGGATCTCTTTGTGGGCAAAAAAAGGTGCCAATGCATGCAGAAGCCCAGTACAAGATGGCAGCCGGCAGCAGCAGGAGACACAAAATGAGCGAGTGAGGGATGGAGAGTGAATGAGCTCAACAGAGCTCTGTTGGGACTGCTGCTGATTTCTTTGTGGGCAGAAAAAATCAGCAATGCAGACAGGAGCCCAGTACAAAAGGCCAGATTGCAGTGCTGGCAGAAATGGAGCAAGTGAGTTAGAGAAGGAGCGAGTGAGCTCCATAGCTAGTCAGGATTGATGCAGATTTCTTTGTGGGCAGATTAAGCTGCCAATGCAGGCAGGAGCCCAGTACAAAAGGACAGCCTGCACCAGCGGGAGACACAGAACCAGCAAGCAAGTGAAGGAGGGGGAGTAAGTGAGCTCGAAAAGAGCTCTGCTGGGACTGCTGCAGATTTCTTTGTGGGCAGAGAAAGGCAGCAATGCACCCAGGGGCCCAGAACAAATGGGCAGCCTGCAGTGGGGGGAGAAATAGAATGAGTGAGTGAGAGAGGGGGAGTGAGTGACCTCAACGAAGCTCTGTCAGGACAGCTGCGGATTTCTTTGTGGGCAAAAAAAGATGCCAATGCAGGCAGAAGCCCAGTACAAGAGGGCAGCCTGCAGCAGCAGCAGGAGACACAGAATGAGTGAGTGAGGGATGGGAGTGAGTGAGCTCAACGGAGCTCTGTTGGGACTGCTGCTGATTTCTTTGTGGGCAGAAAAAGGCAGCAATGCATGCAGGGTCCAGTACAAATAGGCGCCTGCAGCATTGGGAGAAACAGAATAAGTGAGTGAGAGGGGACTGAGCGAGCTCTATGAACTCTATCGTGACTGCTACAGATTTCTTTGTGGGCAGAAGAAGGTGGCAATGGAGGCAGGAGCCCAGTACAAAAGGGCACCGGCCGAAATGGAGCAAGCGAGTGAGAGAAAGGGTGAGGCGAGCTCAATGCGCTGTGTCAGGACTGTTGCAGATTTCTTTGTGGGCAGAATAAGCCACAACAGGCAGGAGCCCAGTACAAAGGACAGCCTGCAGCAGCAGGAGACACAGAACAGTGAGTGAGTGAGGGAGGGGGTGAGTGAGCTCAGCGAGCTTTGTTGGGCCTGCTGCGGTTTCTTTGTGGGCAGAAAAGGCAGCAATTCACCCAGGGCCCAGTACAACTGGGTAGCCTGCAGCAGAGGAGAAACAGAATGAGCGAGTGGAGAGGGGAGTGAGCAGAGCTCAAGCGGGATCTATCATGCCTGCTGCGGTTTCTTTGTGGGCAGAAAAGGCACCAACAGAGGCAGGAGCCCAGTACAAAAGGCCAGCCTGCAGCGCATACAGAAACAGAATGAGGGCGTCAGAGGAGGGTGACAACCTCAACGGTGCTCTGTCAGGCCAGCTGCAGATTTCTTTGTGTACAGAAAGGGTGCCAATGCAGGCAGGAGATCAGTACAAAACAGCAGCCTGCAGCACCAGGAGAAACAGAACAAGTGAGTGACAGCGCCAGTGAGAGAGCTCAGCGGACCAACACAATCAACATTCGGCATTGACAAATGCTTGTTATATGTAGATATCTGTCACTCAAACATAGGAGAATATTCTGTGAGTATAAAATCTTTAGTAAAGCATATTTTTGCAAGTTATGCATTATCCCAGATTGTTTATATCTAGCAGAGCCTTTAAGATATGCATATAATTGTTTTGGTAGCTAATAAAAGAGTTTTATATTTTGTTGATGCTGTGTCACCTGATTCATGTAGGTGGGTACATAAGTTCTACATGAACAGACACCAGACATATAGGGTCAGTATCTTCTGACCAGTGGAGAGAGAAGGTGCCTGCTTAAGGATTATCTTTGTTCTACTTTGTGTTATCAAAGGTTTTTTTTTTTTTGTTGTTATTGTTTTATTTTATTTTTCTGTTATTTTGGATGGTGAGGAAGAAAATGTTTATGAAGTTTAATAATCATCCCTCAAGCCAACGTGGGTTGCACCTTATATTGAGTCTACAAATTGTAAAAAAACAAAGACAAGGCGCTGCGTCAGCATGTGGTCTAAAAGCAAAACAAAATGGTTATATTAAATGCACGCTGAAAATAGAAAATAGAGTTAAAAATCTACGTTTCGACCTTAGGTCTTCTTCAGGAAATATCTAAAAGAGAAAAAAAAAAAAAAAACCTAACTTGTTTTTTCTCTTTTAGATATTTCCTGAAGAAGACCTAAGGTCGAAACGTAGATTTTTAACTCTATTTTCTATTTTCAGCGTGCATTTAATATAACCATTTTGTTTTGCTTATATTGAGTCTGGTGTCCATCTGTAGAAACCACACCATAACACCTCTGAATAACATGGATCCCCCAAAAGGGGCATCCAGGATGGAGGTCTGGATGTCTTGTGACAGGCCACCAAAACTGAGCCACAAATGTCACCTAATGCAGACAGCAGTGACTGTGGTGTGAGCAACTGAGTCTACTGTGTCATAAGTGGTCAGGAGGGCATGACGACAGGAGATTTTAGCCATTCTCACTGTCTTGGCAATCTCTGCCTTAAGCTTCTGGTCCTGGATAGTTTACAGCTTGGACTTAAGTGAGACCAGGGAAGATTTCTGGTAGGAAACCATATGTGTCTCATAATTAGGGACCTGAGGCTGCAAGTGGAGGAGGAATAGATCTTGTGACCTAAATTGTCCAGCTGCTTCGATGCCGTATCAGGAGGAGACATGCTCAAAAGTTTAGGTATAGAGGACTGGTCGTGGGCAGCCATGATAACAACCGAGTCTGCATTAGGATGGCCAGAAAAGTGTGTGACCCCATACGGGGGGTGGTATATCCTGTCTGCCTTTTTTGAAACAGTCATAATGGAGGAAGGCTGTTGCCAGATAGTGGATGTCAGGTCTTCATGGGGCTGGCCCAAGGCACTATGGGCATAGGAGCTATATCAGTCGTGTCTAGATGCTTTGCAAACCTTCTCCGCTTTGGATCCCATTCCTGGATAGTCCAGCCACAGGCATTTTGTATAGTTATGAGGAGTTCTGCAAAGGAAGGGTCCTCTGAAGGGAACATTAGGGACTCCTTAGGCTGAGGCTTTATAGGTGTATGCATACCAGAGCTGAAGAATGAGTCAGAGTCAAATTCAAAGAGTGCCTGCTGTGGGTCTGAACACTTTTATGAGGAGTTTCCTGGGTTTTATCCCTGACCAGGTGTCTAGAGAAGCCTTCTCTGAAAAGGTGGGAATGCACAAGCGATGCTGATCTAGTGGTTGGAAAAGTGGCAGGAGTAGAGGGTGCCACTGATTTCTGATCGTCAAGTTATGAGGCTAGTTGAGTCCTGGCCTCCAGAATCAGGCTCTGAATCATTATATAAGCCTGAGGCTACTGTGGAGGCAGAGGCTGATGATGATTATGATGATGAGGAGGTGGGGGAGGAGGAGGCTTGAATAATGGATGGGATGGCATCTGATATTGAGGGTATCCATGAACCTGTTTTGCATTAAATGGGGAGACAAAGAGGTCTATCTCCTGCTGACCCCACAGGTTGAATAAGCTTTCAACCATCTCCTGATTTAGATCCCACTCATGAGTTCCCCCACCACCACCTCCCTTTACTGCCTACCCCTCAGCCAGTTGGTGATCCAATTGACCAGTTTTGTTCCCAACCCATGCATTCCAGTTTTCCCCCCAGCCTCACATGCAACACTGAGTCAGTGGCCTTGCTGAAGTCCAAATACAGGACATCAACTGCATGGCCCATGTCCAGGTCCCTGGTTACACAGTTGTAGTACCCAACTACATTAATGTTTATTGACCAGGTAAGCACACTAGACACCTTCATGCCTGTATTCAGGTATTGCATAGGATGTTACACAACAATCTGGATTTACTGAAGAATATACTGCAGGATACACTGACATCCTTTATATATTTTGTTGTTTATCTGCAATCTAAAAAGCATACAGCACTTACTCAAAAAAGTTTAGTGAGTATTTAGAATAGCATTTTATTTAATTGATGATGGGCTGCAATCAGAGTGCTGTGGTACTAAAATTATTTAGCACAACGTTGTTGGTCACAGAATTAGGCAAGGGAAATCCAACAGGTAGCTGGGTCAAGGAGTGTGGGTATCACCTATTTTTGCCGGTAGGGTACTTTGGGTAATATACTACCTACCTGACATAAAAGTGTAATTCTCAAGTCAGGTAGATTGAGAAGGGTAACGGACAATTTTGACAGGACTTTGGAAACAGGCATTAAGGGAAGCCAGTGGGGCCCTTCACAGAGTGTACAGCAGAATAAGAGCACATGACACAGGGATAACTCCTGATTGGTCAGTGGTGTTTAAAGGGCTGTGCTCTGTCTACTGTGAGCCTGTGTGGCACAGGTAGAATGTTGTTAAGCTGGCGGCAGTCTGGAAACAGCTCTGCACTTGCTCTGCAGCACAAATCGCAACCCAGCCTTAAATGCTTGTCTTTAAAAGTGTAATCGACTTAAAATTAAAAGCTACACAAAGAAGCAAAGCGAGAAATAGCGGAATACTGACATGATCTCAGACAGATGGAGAGGTGAATCAGCCACAGTTGAGGAGGTGGTGCTGGGGGAGAACAGAAAAGCAGTAACGTGGGGGAAAAGATAGACAAACACACAGAAGGCACACTGTTTCTTAGGTGCCCTTGAGCCCTGCAATTTATTACTGTGACACAGCTACACTCTCTGTCTTTGCAGCAGTTAGTGAAAGGCTGAAAGCCATTCAAGGTAGAATTTCACTTTTTGTTAGGTGCCCCTGAGGCTTGAACCCTGTCATTTATTATAGTGACATAGTCAGATACACTGTGTCTCTGCAGTAGTTACTGAAAGCCTTTTACAGCTGTATTACATTGTTATGTGACCACAAGTCCCAAGCCCCGTCATTTATTACTGTGACATAGTTAATTATACTGTCTCTGCAGCAGCTACTGAATGCCTTTTATGGCTGTATTGCACTGTTTGTTAGGTGTTCCCAAGGCCAGAGACCTGTCATTTATTGCTGTGACAAAGTCAGCTACACTGTCTCTGTAGCAGCTACTGAATGCCTTTTATGACTGTATTACATTGTTTGTTAGGTGCCCCAAGACCTGGCATAGTCATTTATTACTGTGACATAGTCAGCAATACTGTCTGTCTCTGTGTTACACTTTTTTAGGTGCCCCCAAGGCCCAAACCCTGTCATTTATTACTGTGACATAGTTAGCTACACTGTCTCTGTAGCAGCTACTGAATGCCTTTTATGGCTGTACTACATTGTTTGTTAGGTGCCCCAAGGGCCGAGCCCTGTCATTTATTACTGTGACATAGTCAGCAACACTGTCTCTGTAGCAGCTACTGAATGCCTTTTATGGCCAGTTCCTGTTATTTATTACTATGACATGGTCATCTACACTGTCTGCCTCTGCAGAAGTCACTAAAACAATATATTTTTAAAGCTGTGTCTACAACAATGCTTCATATTGCCCAGTCTAAGCCTACTAATAGGAAGCACAGTCTCTCAGTTAAACATGAGCATAATTCAAGAAAGCAACTGTTATTAATAATGTTGCCAAATATTTGGATCTCATTACCTGTATCTAATTATTCACTGTTAAATATAAGTGCAATATATGTATATTTGGGGTGGGATATCCACAGGAGTTGCACAAGGTGCAAATCACTGATGCACCCTGGCATGATATTCAAAAGGGGATATTGTGCCGTGCAGATCCTGATGTGCAGGGGTGCACCAGTAATGTATGCAGCACGAGTGCGGGGGGAGGTGTGACCTTGCATATTCCGCACATCCTGATATTCAGTCTGGGATGTGCGGTGCATATGCTGGTGCAACCCATACTTGCGCCACACACTGATGCTCAAAGTTGAGCCTAAAAGAAATAGGAGCAAGAGCTGGCCACCCACAGGTGAGCTGCCATATTGCAGGGTGCAACACGGCAGCTGCCAGCTGTGGGTGGCCACCCAAGCTCTGGGGCCAGGAGTCTGTCAGCGTTGCACCCCCACATCCAATCACAGGAATTGTAAGTGATATGATATCCCTGGTGGTCCAATGGACCACTTCCAGCCGATCGCTGGCATAAGTATAAATAAAACATTTTACATCATCCCTGGTGGTCTAGTGGACCGCTTCCAGCCTGACCATGGGCATAAGTATTAAAAACATTTTAATTATCCCTGGTGGCAGCGGTACCCCTCACCCGCTCACTGAGCCCTGCCACCCTGCTCCCCGGTCAGCGGCGGGTGACTCCCCACCCGCAAGTCGCCCAGCTGCCTGCCGACTGACTGAGTACAGTATGGCTGCACACCCATTGGTCCACAGCGTATAGTGGGTAGTGCAGACTGAAGAGCATAGTCCAGATATATGAATGGATCCATTCACATATCTGGACTGTGTAGTACAGTATGATCTGCATGCCCATTGGCACCACAACTCCTGCTCCCTTATCCCTCCTCCATGATCGTTCCCTTCCCCACCCACACATACAGTGTCAGGGGTAATGATGTAATGCTCGTCACTGTAATACTGCACAACATAGTGAGCTGTGATATTATTGCGTCAATGTTATTCCCCAGATATTATCAGCACTTGCCGTCCTTGCAGTCTTCCCAGACAGACATACATTGTTTTCTGACACCATTAAGTACTGGAAAATCCCAAAGTAGTACTCGATGTGAAAAAGGCATGAAAAATACATTTCCCCAAAATTAAAAATATCTTGTAAACTAACATTAAATGAAAGCTTTGTAGGGAGATCAAAATTTTCCCATCAGCATCCAACATCTCAGTTTCTAAACAGAGCCATTGCAGAGCTGTTGGCTGATTGCCAACTCCCTTTTGCTTTTGTTGCCCAAAAAGTTTTCCTAAAGTTCATGAACCAGATTGAACCATAAATACCATTCCTTGCTGAACATATTTCTTAAAAAAGGATGTTCCACAGTTGTATGACTTGGACTGTACTGCAGTCATTAAGCCGTTGAAACTCTCTGAGGTGAAGCAGGTACACATAACCACAGATACAGTATATGGACCAGCAACCAAACAATTGACTACATGACTGTTACAGCTCATTGGGCAAGTTTTCAGCCAAAATGCAATAATAACCTCTCTACCATAAGCAGTAGGAAGCAGGCTGTATTATGTGTCATGACTTTTGAGGAAAACCACGCTATGGTGAATATTTTCCAATTGCTGGAAAAACAGTTAGAGAAATGGTTTACTCTGTGTTCCTTATCTGCAGGATTCATAGTGTCAGATAATGGTGCCAACATAGTCAAAGCTGTTAGAGATGGCAGCTACCAACACATACCTTGTGTTGTACATTGTTTAAATCTTCTGAGCCATAATTTCTTAACTGGAAACAGAAATGTTGAAAACCTGTTAGGTTTTGATAGTAAATTTTGTAGGCATTTTAACCACTCTGTGAAAGAAAAAAAAATCCTTCAGGGGCTGCAGAGGTCAAACAACTTACCACTACATACATTAAAGCAGGAGGTTGCAAACCACTGGAATTCAACATTTTTACATGGTGGGAAGGCTTCTTGAACAGGAAAAAAGCTGTACATGACCACGACATGCAGAATTAAATAGGTAAAGTAGACATGATGCTCATTTCTAGCAGTTGGAATCTACTTGAATCTTTGATCAACTTACTGGAGCCATTTGAGATGTCACACTTGATGTCAGTGCAGATAGCACAACTCTGAGACAAATTCTTCCTCAAATAAGATTTCTTCACATATTTTCCTTGTTGACAAACATAAAGTCTATTTGTTAAAAGAAGACACCACCACTATTATAATGGAGATAATTTGAGTCTCAGACTGCCTACTGATCAGAGAATAAATACCATGTTTATGAATGACACCTATGTGTTGGCTATGTTGCTAGATCCCCACTTAAAGGGAACATTGAAACCATCCATCCTGCAGGGGAAGACATTTAATATTGGAGATATCGTCTGCTAACAAAATGTGACATTGTCCCATGAACAGCATTAACTGATGTACAGCAGTCAAACTGTGCCAAACCTTCAGAGTGCACCTCTGGCACAGATAATAACACATCTATGAATTTTTCACAATCACCCGTGTAGTCAGCAAGGGAAAGGATATCTACAGCAGCTACAACTCAGGCATCCTGTGTTCAGTGAAAGAAAGGACATTCCATTTTGAGTCACCTGTAACAACATGAACTAGTATTCTGTAAAGAAAGTGCAGCTTGTTCATCAGTCAGACTGGTAGCTGTCACATACAGGACAAAGATCCAGGATTATTCTGCAGACAATACTGTGATTGGTCTCACAGAAGATCCATTACTCCATTGGAAACAAAACAGAACAATATGGCCAGATCTATCAAATGTTACAATAATGTACCTCAGTTGTTCACCTTCAACCGTATATTCAGATTGCATATTTAGTTCAGCTGGAGGAATAGTCACTGACCATAGAACACTGCTAAGTCTTGTAAATGTGGAATGGCTTACATTTCTCAGAATAAATGCTGACAATTTCAACAGTGCCCTAAACACTGAATTATGTGATTCTGACCCTGAACATGAACAACAGCCTGCAAGCAGTGATAATGAATATGATGACTAGGCTGTGGACAAAACAAATAGAACATCCTGTGTGGCGTGGCATACTGCCAAATTTGGTAACTTAACATTACTAACACATCTCTATTTTTCTCAGCAGTTGCAACTACCCTCTGAAATAAATCCTTCCATGGTCACAGGCAGTTCATGGACAGACAGACATGTTTGTCATTTTCTGACAATGTTGGCACCATTATTTCAATTTGAATTCGCCACCTTATGTAATTTTTACATTCATTTTCTCATCAAACAAGTTCCACTTATCACATACTGTTCCAGTCTTACTCTATAGGAGCACTGCACAAATTCTGGAAGGACTGTTGATAATATCTTACAGGCCTTATAATTGTTTCTGTAGTTTCTTCCATTGGCATCATGTTCCCTCAGTTTTACTGGCATTCTCCTTAGACAGGTACTAATGACAAAATATGCCATCACCACTGGCACGGAGCTAGCCACAAGTGCCACACTACTGTTAGTTTCATCAATCATCAGTTTATTGGCACTAGGTCTGAAGAGTGCCATCAATAACAGTGCCATCTATAACAACGCTGTATTGACAGTGCTCTCCAATACAGCAGCAATACTAAATGCCACAAGGAAACACAACATGAATACAATGAATAGAAATACATCTCTGTTTTTTAAAGATTCCAACTCTGAGGAGAGTAGATCACAGGAAAAATGCTAAATTTGTGGAGCCATGGAATTGCTGTTTCCACGGCCCCTTGTAAAAAAAAAAATAGCTGTTCTCCAGACATGAAAAATGTAAAGGGGAGACCAGGATTATAACTACGGTCTCCCAGTCTTTCCTGCTGAGCTGCTGTCTTAACCCACTCTGCCATGGGGCAGCTCAGCTAGTGACTGCACTTTCCTCCTTCTTTACTTGCTCCTCTTAACAGCTGAATAATGACAGGGTAGCATTACCTGCTCAGTGCTATTCTACCTCTGTTGCTATTCCACCATGCAGTTCCTGAAGTTCAATTTAGACAGTGCTGTTCAGGAAGTGCTGTTATAACCAAATAGGAGTTTATTATGTTTGATGCCCGCAATTGGGTATAATTTTGAAACATCATCAGCCTCAAACAGAGCAGCTGTGCCTCCATGCCTACCACAGCAATGTCCACCTTGGTATAATTTTTAAACAGCAGCAGGCTCGTTCACAGCAGCTGCAACTCTCACATCTGTCTTATCAATGCCTGCCTTGGGTATAATTTTTGGAAACAGCAGCAGACTCAATCAGAGCAGCTGAACCTCTTGTACCTTCCTTAGCAATGCCTGCCATGCAGCAGCTATGATGGTGTGAAACAGCAGCAGGCTCATTCAGAGCAGCTGAACCTCTTGCATCTGCCTCAGCAATGCCGCCATGGGTATAATTTTTGAAATAGCAGCAGGCTCACTCACAGCAACTGCACATCTTGTACCTGCCTCAGCAATGCCCAACATGGGTATCAGTTTTGAAACAGTAGTAGCCTTGCTCAGAGCAGCTATGCCTAGCTTACCTGACTCAAGATACTATAGATTATTTTAAGAAGTGTTTCCTATTTAAGATAGTCAAAACAAAGTATTTCACATTTTGTTATAGTCAGGATAGGTAATTGGGTAGTAAAATGATTAGAGTAGTAACTCCTGACCTAACCAACTACCTGTTTTCATTATGGTATTTTTAGTGTACTTTAGAGTAGTTTATAGGGTAGTGTTTGGGGTAGGATATTTTATTACCTGCCAATGCCTACACAGAATATAGCTTATTTACTTTTTCTACTTGAGTATTATACCCACTTCTGACATTTATTTTTAAGGGTATTGGTTCATTGACCTGCTTATAGTGCTATTGATGTAATTGTATAACTGGTGAATGGTGGCTCAGAATTATCCGCAGTGGTCACTATCCTGTGCAGGATAGCACAGCTAAAGAATAATTATTATGTGGATATTGACCATGAAATAATTAGACGTTACTTAAGGTATAATTATTATGTGGAAATAGACACTTGGAACACTTGTATGTCATGGTATGACACATTCTACAGAAACAGAAAAAAATAAGAGGGGCGGAGGAATAGTGTTGTTTGTTAACAGCTCACAAAAACCTCTGGATATTACTCATTCAAAAATTAAACCAAACAATGATACCACTGAAACTTTGTGGATCAAAGTACTTCCTAACAAAAACAATAGCTTCATTATAGGCTATGGGTATTGACCACCTGATGCTAGCTTAGAAGACACAGCATGCATCATTAGTGAACTAGGCTTCGCATGTCAAAGTAGAGACAATATTTTAGGGTATTATAAATATGGGAAATATAAACTGGCACAAAACTGTGATGAACATAGCACAAAGTAAACTGCTATCGAAGCCACTGAACAACTTATGCTAAACCAGTATGTAACAAAACCAACCAGAAGTGAAAACATCTTATGCATAGCATTAGGTACAGAGGGTTTAACAATCAAAAATTGTAGGGTGGGGCCTCCTCTCAGTACTAGTGATCACAATGCACTAACTCTGGATATAAACTTCTCCCACAATGTACAACCTAAAAATTGTGTCTTCTTTGATTATAAAAAGGAAAGCACAACCAAAGTCAATAACACACTTTAAAATACAAATGTTGATAACTTACTGGCTGGTTGTGATGCCAAAAATATGTGGAAATTTTAAAAATGATATACTTACAATATTCAGTAAATATATACCGAAATACAAAAATAAATACTAATAATAATAAACAGAGACACAAGTGATTAAATTGCAAAAAAAAAAAAAAAGAAACATTTAAGGCAAAAACAGAGTTTATAAAAAGCACAAAAACACACATCCCTCTGTTCTGGGATAAATATAGAAAACTTAAAAAAAGTGTAAAACAGAAATACATAAAACTAAAAGGCTGACTGAAATAAATCTAGCCAAAAGTGCCACTAAAAATAACTCCAACAGTTTCTATGGTACATAAACTCATTAAAAACTTCAATCTGCAAAGTAGGACTATTACAATGGAATGACAAGGTTGTACATGAACCTGAAAATATGGCAAACATTCTTAATACCTACTATTACGGTGTGTATTCCACTAAACACACAAGTCATATTAATTTAGAAATACTAAGGGGTAACTTGTCAGGATTAGTGAAGATGAAATATAGGCCTATTTCAATTCTCTACCCACTGGCTAAGATCCTGCAGTGGATCCTGCACATTCCGCTATAATCTCACCTAGACTTACATCATCTTCTCGCAGACTGCCAGCATGGCTTCAGGAAGGGCCATAGTACTACCACGGCCCTTGTCAAAGTCTCGACTGACATTCTTAATGCATGTGATGCTGGTTTTCTAACCAGTGGAGCATTCATCAACTTGATTAATACCTTAGATCGAGTCAACCACCACCTTCTCCTTGGTAAATTGCATCAGTTAGGTCTAGATCACTTAGCACTCACATGGTTCCATGACTACCTTGCTGGAAGATCGCAAAGGGTAAAATGGTCTGGTTCACTCTCCTCATTTAGGCTTATCTCACATGGAGTACCCAAGGTTCTATTCTTGGCCCAATACTTTTCTCGCTTTTTATCAATGAGCTCCCCAAATTCTATGGTGGTGCATCCGTGCAATTATATGCTGATGATGCAATCTTGTACCTCTCATCTAACAATATAGACTTGCTTAGCCTTAACTCTGATTTAATTGCACTCAAGACCTAGTTCTCTGACAATCACCTAATTTGAAATATGAAAAAAACAAAAGCTATGCTTTTTCATAACCCATCCCCAAACCTACCAAATAGCTCCAGATCAGTACACAGACAGGAGACCCCATAGAGGTGGTTAGTACTTTTAAATGCCTTTGGGTTCACTTAGATGCCTCCTTCTCAATGAAGCATCATGCAACTCAGCATACCAAATGGTAAACCAGATGCTTGGCTTATTATACCGCTCTGCCCTCTTTTTCCATCGCTGCCTGTAAAAGATTGCATCAACATCTCTTCTCCCTATTTGTTCTATGGTGCCCTCTACTACTCTCCGCCCAATCCTCTTCCCTTGCACAGGTGAATCAACTCTATCATAGGATTAGATGTTTTGCCCTTGGAGCAGACTCCAGAAAACACCACTGGGATGCCCTGTATTCTTCAACATGACCTACCTATGACTCAAGGTTACAGTTTCACACCTTATGCCTTGTATTCAAACTTACCAAGCTCTTTAATCCCTTTCCTGAGGGGAATCATTTACAAAAAGCACCACTCACACACTTAGATCTACTTCCTTACCATTATTAGCAATCCAGAAGACACAATGCCTATCAGGTTAGTGCTCATTCACCTTCTCATCTTCCTCTGCTTGAAATTCCCTCCCCCCTAACTTACTCTCCTGCCCCACCCTGTTCTCCTTCAATAAAGAGCTTACCTCTTTCCTACTAACCCCCTCCTCTGCGATTGCTTTAAATAACTCTTATAGTGTCATTAATGCCTAGTCTATGTTACTCTGATAGATGTATCTTTTAATCCACCTGCTTTCATGTTCCTGCTATGTATATAGTGTATAATATTATTTCTTCTGTTTATTTGTATATGCTTAATGCCTGATCTGTTTTAAGTTACCTACCTGGCTTTCCACTGTAATAATTTCTGCAGCATTGTTAAATCTTTCTGTATCCTGTATATTATAATTGTATTTATCTAGTGTACTGTGTTCATCATTGTCACCCAGGTCATCACTGAAAAGGGACAGCATGGTCTCAGTGTACTTATCTGGTTACCAAAATTCTAATGAATAAATAAATAAATGAAAGGATCAACAATATAAAGCAGGATTGTTCACCTGACCCTACAGGCAAAATTATCAAATTATTGTCAAAACAGATACTTTACCCTTAAATAACTCTTTGATGAAAGTTTAAACTCTGGCATTGTACCAAAAGACTGAAAACAGCAAATATCACACCTAATTTAAAAGGGAGATAAATGCAAGGAGAGAACTATAGGCCTATCAGCCTGACATCTCTAATCATAAAGTACTGGAGGACATTTTAAAAGACAGGATTGAACTGTAGTTGGAAAACATTGACAGCTCCCAGTATTGTTTTGTGATAGGCAGATCATTGTAACTAACCTTCTTTGCTTTTATGAACAAGTTAGTAAACATCTAGACTGTAAAACACATTATGATATTATCTTCATCAATTACAGTAAAGCTGTTGATAAAACATCTCATGAACACATAGCTGAAAAACTAAGAAAAGAAAGGTTGATCGACGCTATATTACCTGATCAAAAATGGACTGAGGAAAGAACACAGAGACTGGTCATAAATGGCCAACACTCTGTAACATCCACAGTTACAAGTGGGGTCCTCAGGGTCAGTGTTGGGACCTTACATTTTCAGGTTTTGTGGCAGACTTAACAGATAACATAACTAATAACACAAAATTTGCAGATGATCTTAAATGGGGATGGAAAATGTGAAACTGCTGAAAATATTAGCTCATTACAAAAAGATCTGCAGAATATCAACACTTGGACACTAACCTGGGGCATCAAATTGAATACAGAAAATGCAAAATGATGCATGTAGGCTTGAAAAATATAAAGCATCAATTTAGTTTAGGAAACATACCATTAACCAACACAATGTGAAAAAAGACCTAGGAATTTTTATCACAGAAGACCTAAGTTTTCCAAATAAGCTAATGAAGTTTTAAGCAAAGCTAGTAGAATTATATGTAATATATAAAGAAACATAGCCTCCAGGGATGCAAAGATACTTCTCCTCCTTTATAGATCATATACCATGCCACACATGTACTATTGCTCACAGTTCTAGACACCTGACGCAAAACAAACCTGATATATTGCATACTGAAAGAATACAAAGAAGGTTCACTAAACATAACCATGGATTTAGGCACATGGAATACCAAGCCTGTCTTGAGACATTAGAGTTAATGTCATTGGAATGAAGAAGATATGGACGGGACCTGTTGCTATTATGTGATGTCATGAATGATCCCTATTTCTTTACAGAAATAGGTTTTGCTTATAAACAGGACCAGATAGAAACAGGGGGCATCCTCTCCAATTACATAAGTTTAAGTATAACACTAATAACCAGAAATATTTCTTTTCACAAAGAATGATAGGAGCTTAGAATACGCTACCTCTGGAAATAATCATTAGTAAAACCAAGATGGCCTTCAAAAACAAACTTGATAAGTGGCTGCTTTATAGTAGTTCCACTCACAGATAAGGGATATTGGATACAAAAAAACATTATGGGCATATTGCCTCCAGTTTTCATATCTGAACTCAAAATGAAACTCAGTATGAATTGTGCCTGGACAAATGTGATCACATCGAGTCTAATTCCACCCCAACAGCACAGATAATGACTATGTGTATAACCATGACAAGACATGCACTCCAGAGCATACTGTACATAATTGTAACTACTGTAAATAACACATCTTGGGTGTATATGACTCTTATCTTTCTCTCATGCCTCATGTCCTGAGGTTTGCAATTATCTAACAATGCACAATGTTATCTCACATTGCTCAGTTGTCCCTTATCTGTGTAAACAGAAAGAGACCGATATGTACATGAGTTCATTGAAATTCATTAATCTTTGTTGTTTTAACAGATTGGTTTCCTGCACAGAAACATTATTCTGTAATTCTCTAGTAACACTGTATACCTACTGTATACTCTACGGATTCTCAAAACACAGTATCTCAGCACCCCTACTTTGTATTTGTGTTTTGGTTCTCTGTAAGCAAAAGACACACCTTGACTCAGGGTAATTCTGTGATTCTGTCAGCATAACATGTTGGTTTGAAGTTTTGGTTTTTTGTTTACTGGGAAAGGAAGTCTAAGCCATTTTATTTATAGTCAGCCTTGCCAGAGATGGTGGATACAAATGCAAACTGGCATATTGAATCAGGTTAAGTTATCAGCGCCATTTATTTTGTGAATGGTGAAAGTTTGGCAAGGGCACTAGGAAAATTCCCCTAATCTTCTGTTGGGTGAGCTGTGACCAGGCATAATGGAACACTTCAGTCCTCTACTGGAGTCAGAAGTAGGAGGTAGTGAAGGAGCCGCAGAGGCAGCATCAGAGTTTAACACTATGGATACTACCTAGTCTATGGCTTCTATACAGAATACAGTGGAGATGGCCCAACCACGTCATGCTTTGGATGATATGTCTATGAAACTTGATTTTCAGGAGGTGCATGCACAACTTCTACACCACCCAGAGGAATAAGAAAGGATTTTGCGCAGTAAACTTACAGAACTTGAAAACAAATTTCAGGAGGCTTGCCAGAGACTTGAGGATGAAAAAAATGAAACTATGATGAAAACACTTCTTCAGGCACTTCCAAATATGTGTCTGCAAAGGTCTTTGTCTTCAGTGCAGGCTCATGAGACTTGGACACTTTCATCAAAAGAGACCACAGTGCGAATCCCAAATCAACCACAATGGTAGAGGTGTGGTTGCTGGAGAAAGCTCTGTGGTTGCTTGATGGATGCAGAATGGATCGGGCATCTGGTTTCCAGATGTGCCAATTCCAATATCAGGTCTTTCATCTACAAATGTAAGTACACCCATAACAGAGACAAAAATACCAGATGTGGCAAGAGACAGTAAAGGAGCCCTAGGGAACTGAGAGCTGGGTGACTCCAAACACATCTCCTATTCTCCCATGGCAGTAACCCCACAATGATTTATGATACAAAGGGAGTAATGGCAGTACAGCCCCACAACTAGAGGAGGTACCTTCCTCGGCAACATGATTCTGAGTCGGCTGACCTCACAACACCAAAGAGCTCAAGATGACTTCACAAATTATGCAGCACCCACATATGCCAGTCTATTCCACAAACCAGAGGAATTAGCAAAATGCAAAAATGATGTTCATTGGTGGAGGGAACCGTGGAGGCGATTTGGGTCTCCTTGATAACAAGGGGGGGCAAGATAGTAAAAATATGAGTGGTGTATAGACCCCCTGCCCTGACGGAGGAGCTGGAGGACAGTCTGGTGGCAGATGTTAGGAGACACTGCAGACTGGGCAGAGGAACGGTGGTGGTGTTGGGGAAGTTAAACATGCCAGGAACAGACTGGGAGACTATGACATCCTCTTTGACCAGGGAACAGAGGTTGTTGGATGTCTTTCAAGATGCGTTCCTATCTCAGCAGGTGAGGGAACCGACCAGGGAGGCACGGGTACTGGATGTGGTCCTGGCAGACAGTGACCAGATTGGGGGCCTGGAGGTAAGGGACCCATTGGCGGGGAGTGACCATGCCACGGTCTGGTTCTGCATGGACCTAGGAGGGGTAGAAGGCTGCACAAAGACGGAAGTAACTGACTTCAGGGGGGATTTTAAGGAAATGGGAAGGATCCTTAAGGAGCATTTGGATGGGATTGGATCAGACATGGACGCTGATAGTAGGTGGGAAATCATCAGAAGAAGGGTGCAGGATGCTACCAGCACCTGTGCAAGAGTAAGACGAAAATGCGGTAGGGCCCAAAAACCCTGTTGGTGGACCAGGGAGGTCCAGGAGGTGGTGCGGGAAAGAAAGCAGCCTATAAGCAATTCAAGTGCTCAAGGAGTGAAAGGGATCGAGGGGAGTACGAGCTGATGGCTAGAAGGGCCACTAGAGTGGTGAGGGTGGCTAAGGCAAGGAAGGAGCAAAACTTGGCCAGGGAAATTAGGAGAGGGAACAAGGGGTTCTTTAGATACATTGGGGAAAGACGAAGGGTGAAGGGGCAGATTAGAAGGATTAAATCAGGGGAGAGATGGGCACAAGACCCGGGGGAGTAGGCTGAGGTACTAAATGAGTACTTCACCTCAGTTTTCACCAGGGAAATTGGGGGTGCTGCATCATACATGGGAGGAGACAGAGATACTGAGGAGAGGGGGACCCTTACCGATCGGCAGGTCTGGGGAGAGGGGGAGGCATCACTGGCAGGCGGGGGGAGGGCTAGGCAGGGAGAAGAGGTACCAGAAGTGGAAATCACAGCAGAGAGAGTGAGGGAAGCCCTCAGCTCCCTTAAGACGGAGAAAGCACCGGGGCCGGATAAATTACATCCCAGAGTGCTGAAGGAACTTGCAGATGTCCTGGCGAAACCCCTGGCAGAGCTTTTCACCATCTCTCTGAGGACAAGGTGGGTGCCTCAAGACTGGAAGGTGGCGCATATAGTGCCTATCCACAAGGGGGGATCAAGGGAGGTGGCAGAGAACTACAGGCCTGTCAGCCTGACATCGGTGGTGGGCAAGGTGATGGAGGGCATTGTCAAGGAGAGGCTGGAGGGACCTGGATAAGTCAGTGCCTGGACAATAGACAGCATGGATTCATCCCGGGGAAATCGTGTCAGACAAACCTGGTGGAGTTCTATGACTGCGTGACAAGTGCCTTGGACCTGGGTAGACCAATGTATGTCCTCTTTCTAGACTTCAGCAAGGCATTTGACTCTGTTCCTCACGTGGGTCTGTTGGATAAGCTGGGAGAAATGGGGTGGGGAACCAGATGATCAGATGGATAGAGCAATTGGCTCCAGGACCGGACCCAGAGGGTCGTAGTTAGTGGATAGTCTCATCCCCAAGGAGGGTCATTAGTGGGGTCCCACAGGATCAGTCCTTGGGCCCCTTCTGTTCAACACCTCGTATCTGACATAAGGACAGGAATCAGGAGTGAGATGAGTCTCTTTGCAGATGACTTGGAACTGGGGCGGTGGTGGATGGGGAGGAGGGAGGGTGGCCCTACAGGGGATCTGGAGGCTCTGGAAGATGGTCTAGAAAGTGGAAGCTGAGGTTCAATGCAGGAAATGCAAGGTACTCCACCTGGGGCCAGAAACCGGGCCAAGTGTACACCCTGGGGGAATGCTACAAGTCTCAATGGCTGAGAGGGACCTGGGGGTGGTGGTGGATGTCAAGATGAACAACTCTGAGACTTGTAGGAGGGCAGCAGCCAAGGCCAACAGGATACTGGGATGCATCGCTAGGGGGATCACCTCCAGAAGGAGGGAACTGATACTCCCTCTGTATAACTGCTTGGTGAGGCCGCAGCTTGAGTACTGCGTGCAGTTTTGGAGGCCACACTTAAAGAGGGACATTAACCTCCTGGAGAGGGTCCAGAGGAGGGCAACCAAAATGATTTGTGGCTTGGGGGACAGGACCTATGAGGAGAGGCTTGAAGAGCTAAATATGTAAACATTGGAAGAGAGAGGGACGGGGGACATGATAGAGGTCTTCAGGTACATGAAGAGGGTAAATAGGGAGGAACAGTCAGGGTGCTTTGAAGGAAGGAGGAAGGGGCCACTAGAGGCATGGGTGGAAGCTGGAGGGAAGATTCAGGGAGAAAGGAGGAGGTGCTACTTCACTGAAGGGTGGTGGAGCCATGGAAGGCACTGCCTAGGGGCTGGTGGAGGCAGAGACAGTGGAGGGTTCAAGAGGGGTGGGACAGGTACAGGGAAGGGTTCTGGAAGCAAAATACAATGCAGCAAGAATATCTGGAACTGGGAAGGGAGAAGCCAGAGAAGGCGAGGGGGACAGCAAGGTCAGCACCCAGGGTGGGGGCTGACCAAACAGACAGACACGAAAGACTGTTAGGCCTATTCTGCTGGCATTTAGTATGTTAGTATGTTAGTATTTGAGGTACTTGGGAGTTTGGATTCCTCCAGGCAAGTACTATGTGGGAGAGAACTTATTAAAACATCCTCAGCTTTACCTCAGATGAGATGTATGCTTTTATTCATGCACCTGGAAGCTCCTTTGATATAAGTTTTAGTTCTCCTGCCTTATTGGATCATTTTGGATGAAATACTCTATTCTAACAAACCCTTTATGGGTGTCTTTTCAGGCTATTCCTTTGACAAAAAGTTCGACTAAGGTTATTACAGTCTTGTTCCAAAATGAGGGTGTGAATATCATGGACAATTTATATTGGCTGGAGAAAAGCTGTGCGGTACAAGGCAATCCTGAACCTAATTTTGACACTGAAGGTTTTTGGAATGGGAATTGGCATATCAAGATTAAATTGCAACAAACTGATTCTGGCCTTCAGCACCTGCTCAATTACTTCTTCCTGGGCAGGGTCAAAGATTTCATATTTTATCCTGGTCAACCCTGCCAGTGCTACAAGTGCGGGCCCCTCAGACATGTGAGCAGTCAGTGTGACATCATCAAGTGTGCTTAATGCTGAGAAATAGGTCAAACTTCTTTTCACTTGGGCATCTCAGCTTAACTGAATAAAGAACCTCAATGCTAAGTTCAAGTTAAAACAACTGCTTTTATTATGCCTTTAATTTTAAAAAGGAAGCAGCACCCCTCCTGCCCGTGGCTTGTATGTGTCATGTGACCAACATTTTACATCACTCTGACTCTTGACAAATGTATGACAGCTCACCACCTCTGTCACCTTTCCTTATTGACTTCTATAGGAGAGCCACATTGCATAAAAATGACAGTTCCACCACCTAGATGTGAGAGGTCCCCCACCTAAACATTTCCAATTTAACCACTGGTGGTGGGGTGGGGATTTGCATAAGTAATGACAATTTTAAAGTTCCCCATATTGTAGAAATTTGGTCAGGGAGGGCTTTATTACTAATTAGAAAATGGGTATAACAATCTGAGACTTTTGATTGGCTGAGAGACTTTAGGTTGGCATTTATGAGACAACAATGCTCACTTAAAACAAGTCCTCCTGCCAACTGCCCCATTATCCACTAAAATCCTTCTGCCACCTCAGAAATGCCTAGACAGCTTCCTCATTGGCTGAGGCACACAGCGCACACTTTCAAAGTACAGCAATTTTTTTTATCGCTTAGCGAGCGAATAGTCACAACTTGACTGCAGACTCTACAGCATACAACAAACAAAGGGCATTTTAGGACAAAGCACAGTTTTTCCCCAGATACTTCTTTCTTTAAAAAAAACTTTAAACATTCTGTATAGACCACCTCGCTCACTTGTTCAAGCCACAGCCTGGTGCTCTGCTCTACCCCGCTCCTGCCTGCCCATAAACCAGCTCGTTACAAAAACTAAACCATTTAATTCCAGCTGCTCCAACACTTTTTACTCTGTTTAAGTACCCTATGTAATGATCGGTAATGTCAGTAAAATGATCCTGCTTAGGTATTCTCTTCTCCTGACAGCTCCCCAACCATGACCCGCCTTGTCATGAGTAGTGTGCCATCCATTACACAGCACAGCAGCTCCTCACTGCACTCGTAGCTCCAAACACTACCTATGCACAGCACTATCACTCTTGCAGTAACACAGCCCCAAGTAAAACAAGCACAGACTGACAGAGAAAACAAGGCAAGAGGCAGAAAAAACAAACGGAGACACAGGGTGACCATCTGTCAAGCACATTAAGGTTAAAAAAATATATTTAAAAACAAAAGCACCCAATACTATCAGCTCTAACAACAGCTGAGAGACTATTTTACACCAAAATAACTTCTTTTACTCTATATTACTTTTTAAATAAAACTGTGACATGTTTAAATTATTTTAATTAAAAATGTCACAAATGCCCCTTTTTCTAAGCACAATAATACCCTCCAGGGTGGGCTGTATGGGCTATACCCACCCTTCCAGGGGTTATAAGGCCATCTGCCTGCAGCGTCAGGCCTCCTCTTACCCCTGGATGGACGGGTATAGCCCAATACTGCCCACCCTGTTAGTATTATTGCTTGCACATCAAATTGAATTCATGTTCTTTCCAACTCATAAACATCTATGCACCCAAAACCAGATCCTTGAGAACTGAATTACTTAAAATGGTTCAGCCATACTTGTTCACAGCTAAAAATATTTTGTTTGAGAGATTTTAACATCATTTGCTTCTCTGGGGACAGAGGTTTAAAAACAGAAAATGTTTTCTGTGACACAATGTTTTAAATCAACTGATACAACAAACAGGTCTCTAGGATGCATTTTTCAACCAGAGAAAGCAATGTCCACACACTTTTATTAAAGAGTCCCTGTCTACAATCATAGATTATTGGTTGATTTCCCCATCTCTCCCAGTGTCCAAAATGACAGTTACCCCGGTGGCCTATTCTGATCACGGCATTTTAAGTGTTACCCTGTCTGATTTCTTGGAGACATCAAAGGGTAGAGGCCACTGGAGACTGAATTACAGTCTCATACATCACCCAAACATAACTGAAGATTTAAAGTTTGTGCTGGACGCTAGTCAATCTGTATTTTGTTCTCTGACTCACCAACAGAGTGTTGGGAGGATACAAAGAGGGAAATATGTGAATATTTTCACACAATAGGCAAAATTGAAAAGAGCAAAACAATCAATATTTAAAACTTTGAACATAGTTTTACTCACTACTGTCTATGCAAAATGAAGGAGAGATAGTGGATCAGGAACTCCAGACAGCTTTAAAAAGCGAAATGAGACAATTACAGTACAACCACATGAAATCCCTGGAAAAGAAACTAAGGTTTGGCCTGCAAAATACATATGCTGGGATTAACCCTTTTGAAACTTGTGCACCAAAAGACACTGCAAAGTGATTCAGGCAGTACAAACAGATACTGGAAGGGTGATATTTACCCACACAGAAATTCTGAGTGAAGTAGAAAACTATGTAACCAAAATGTTTGGAACCCCACTTTGTCCTGAACTACCTACTGAGATTTAGTTGCAATCATGTACCCTGGGGCAAATACCACAATACCTGAAGATGGATCTGATCAGATGCATTACAGAACAGGAACTGGCTATGGTCATTCAAACTTTGCAGCAGGGATCCACACTGGAGTGTGATGGTCTGCCAAACAAATTCTACCAACACCTCTTCCAATTCTTAAACAAGACATGGTCAAAGTTTTTAATGCTTGTCTACAGACAGACAGTCTCCTTGGTAGTTATATGTCAGGAATATTAATCATGTTGTTTAAAAACTGGAGATAAACAAAATCTGACAAATTGGAGACCTAGCACACTGCTAAATGCAGATTTTAAAATATTGACTAAATTACTTAGTCTTCAACTAGCAGATGCACTGGATTATATAATAAGTTCATCCCAATTTTGCAGTATACCAGGATGTAAGAAAATGAATGCTTTAATTTTAATAGGAGAGATTTTAGAAAAAAGCAGTATAGGGGAATTGTCAGGGTTCCTTATATGTCTCGATCAGGCCAAGGCCTTCGATAGAGTCCCTAATAATTATATGTGGAAATGTCTAAGTAAGTATGTTTTTCCTACAGTTTTTATTACCTGGATCCAGCTCTGTTACAAATATACACATGCACTCCATATATCAATGGTTAGCTCAGAAACAAGTGTAATATTCTTCAGGGAGTTAGGCAAGGTTGTCTGCTAAGTCCCTTACTTTCCATAATTACCCTAGATCCTTTACTGCAGAAATTAAATGCATCTGACCTCGTAATAGGACTATCATTCTCTAATATGGACCCAGAAATAAAAACTATGGCCTAAGCATATGATCTCTGTATAATATTAGCAGACAGGCAAGCAGCCGTACAGGCAAGAAAAATATTGCAGGAATTCACTCAGACCACAGGGTCTCACATAAATTTTACAAAAAGTAAGTGGCTTCCTATAGGACACATATTGGCAGAAGACATTGAGATACTGGGAATTCCCATCACTGATGGCAAGTGTAAAATCTGGGGCACTTTGGGGACAAGACGAGATGCTTCTTTAATTGAAATCTTTTATTACAGAAAGCACAACAAAAAGTTTGGCTGTGGAACCAGTGGCATATGTCTAAATTAAGAGGGTCTGTATGGTTTAAATACATTTATTATCCTTATTTTTGCAATTAAGTGTAGTGTTCTCTCCACCTAGACAACTCGAGATTAATATATATAGCTGTTTTTTTTCTTGTGTGTCGGGGAGTCATCTGAACCCAATTAAGAGAAGCATATTGTATCTAGAGGAAAATAAGGGGGGTCTGGCAATGGTGAATCCAGTTCTTTTCTTTTTTAGCATGTTTTTGTTTAGCAATATAAAACATTTGATGACTGGATCTAAAGCCATATGAGTTCCATGGGTCTTTGATGCCATACGGAAGTGGTTAGACGCATGGCCACAAAATGATTACATAACTAAACAAACACATCTGGGAGGTTTATCACTGTACTTTCAACATTGCAAAAATGTACCTTATGAGGACAGACTAACTGCCCTGGGACTTTATGATTTACAGCTCAGGAGGGACAGTGGGGATTTATTACTAATATTTAATATATTAATGATAGCACTTTCATGAACAAGTGTAATATTAAATTTGCAGAAAAATCTATAAATCTATGGTGTCATAACAGGCAGATTTTTATCCCAAGGCCAATCACTAACAAACAGAAACATTACTTTACTATTAGGATTACCACATTATGGATCACTTTAACCGAGCAGAAAGTTGAAATTAGCAACTCTCAGAGGTTTAAGAAAGAATTACACAAACTCTTATTAGGGCTAGACATATAATTCACCCTACTGGTGTGGGAAGAGTGGTCTTTATGGGCCCAGTGCCTCCATCCACTCTTTATAAACTGAATAATACCGAATAACTAAAATGCACTTTGTGTAATAAACTAGGCCACACAAGTAGCCATTGTGTAAATGAACTTCTCTGTAACCTTTGTGACACCAAAGGTCATTCTCACTAGAGTAGCCCTTCAGCAGCCCAGAGTCAGGCTGACCAAACTGACAGTGAGGAGCAAAGGTTACTTGTAACTTTGGCACAGCCAGCCAAATATGCACCCACACACCAAAACATGACTGCTGTGCTCCCTACCTAAACTAGTTCTGTAGCGCAGGAATAGGCAGTAAAGAAATCCCCCGTCCCCATCAGAACAATCTGAGGATTTTGTCTGAGGTTACCAATACTAAAGCAAATGCTAGTTTACTAACATATCCTCTCCCTCCTTCCCCCCTACCAGGCATCTGCCTCTATTGAACCTAGAGCCATGACACCCCCCCCCCAAACTTAAGGAACAAACTAAAAGATGAATGGTCACAAGATGTTAAAAAAATTGGGTACAACCAGTTTCAAGGGTACCAAAAACTACAGTATGTCAGCCTCTCTCACTAACAGCTGTGAAGCCCTACAGCATGCTTTGGAAATTTCTGACAATGACTCAAACAACTCATCCCTCTTGTCATTACAACATGATCCAGAATCAGAGCCAAAAGAAATTTTGCTTGACACACGAGACACACAAACAAAAATTACAAAAGCCAAACCATCAACAAAACAAAAGAATGCAGGATTAACTAAATGCAAAAGAAAAAGAAAAAGCCACTTTAGGAGGCCATGATCTAGTGATATTTTTTTCTTTCTTTTATTAATTTCTTATAGAACCTCCCTTACTACTTAATGACTAGCATAAAAAGCAACAGAAAAAGGAATGCTGTTTTTTCCATGTAATTTCACATAATACAGAAGTATATTTTTTTCCCAAGATACCAGATTGCATACAATCTCAGAAATGTTCCAGGTTGCTATAGTCTGTATGTTGTACCTTCATACTTTTCCATCAGAATAGACAAGTGTTCAGGAATGGCCATCTTATTCAGTGCCATTAACATACAAGTTATTAAACTAATAGAAACCAAAATACAAAACACTTTATTATGGTTTATAAATATCTATGCAGCACAAACTGAAACTTATAGAATAGGGTTATTTCAATTAATACAAGCATATTTATTTTCTTCACATCAAATATTATTATGTGGTGACTTTAACTGAGGCCTGGCTGTAACAGACAGAGGGCGTCACGCAAAAAACTAAGAAAATCGATTGTGATATGTCCTTTCTTGCCAAAGTAATTAAAACCGCAAAACCTCATTGATGCTTATTTTACAGCTACAGGAAAACCTTTCCCTACCTTACACAAAGGAAATGTAGCTACTAGAATTGATTTCTTTTTTATAACAAAAATGTTCAAATTCATACAGATAAGGTTGAAGCAGTAGAATTTTCAGGCAATAAAATACTTAATTTATACACAGGAAATGTTAGCACTCTGTTAAATGGACCTGGAACATGGAAATTCAGTTCACTGGAAATTATCCATTACTGACATTGCCAAAACCATTTTGTATTACCTAGCAGCCAGGAAATCTGTCTTCATATTGTATGACGACCCCACACATTGGTAGGAGGAAACATACTGAACCTAGTGCTGACAAATGGTGAGGGTGTGCAAGAGTTTAGGGTGGAGGACCTCCTGGCAGGGAACAACAACCACACAGTATGGTTCTCACTTAGTATATGTAAGGAGACAGCCAGTACCAGGACTAGGGTAATTGACTTCAGGTGGGCAGACTTGGGAAGGCTGAAGGTCATATTGGAGGGGCACCTCAACAAGATCCAACCACACATGGGTGCTAATGAAAAATGGGATACTATTAAGCTTGGGTTAGCAGAGGCCACAAACTCATCTTCAAAGCTCCAAAGCAAGAAGGCCAGGCCAAGGAGTCCAAGCTGATAACCAGAGAGGTGCTGGGAAAATTAAGGAAAAAGGGCCACCTTTAAAAAGTACATGAGATCCAAACAGGAGGAGGACAGGAAGGAGTATAGAAAAATCAAGTGAGGTGAGCAGATCAGTCAGGGCAGCCAAGGTAGAAAAGAGCTGAGGCTGGCACTGGGGAAAGTAGAAGGGAAAAGATTTCTTCAGATACATAGAGAGAAGCTGTAAGGATCAGATTGTTTGGATCAAGGTGGACAGAGGGTGGGTGGAGTAGGGAGAGGAGCAGTCAAATGCACTCATTGAGTACTTCTGTTCTATGTTTACCAGAGAGAAACTAGAACCAATGCCACAAGGGAGGGGAGCAGTGGGTATGGGGTGGAAGTGCTTATGAAGGGGGCAATCCCAGAGAACAGAGTGCTGGAATGTCTTAGAACCTGAGGGTGGACAAGACACCAGGTCCAGATAACATACACCACAGAAGAAGATGGCAGAGGTCCTAGCAGGGCCACTGGCAGACTTATTCATTACCTCCTTGGGGACTGGATGCATGCCCCCGAAGTGGAGGATATTACATGTGGTGCTCATCCATAAAAGCAGGCCCGAGGATGAGCCAGGGAACTATAGTCCAGTCAGCCTCATCTCCATCATGGGGAAGCTCAAGAAGTCCATACTCAAGGAGAGGCTGGTAGCATTTCTGGAGGAGAATGGCCTCCAGAGCAACGGTCACCATGGGTTTTTCTCTGGTCAATTCTGCCAGACAAACATTGTGGACTTCTATGACTGGGTAACAAGGGCAATTGACAGGGGCCAGACAGTGGATGTCCTGTACTTGGACTTCAGCAAGGCATTTGATTCAGTGCCACGTAGGAAGTTGGTTAGAAAGCAGGGGTACCTGGGAGTGGGAGACAGGATGGTGGAGTGGGTCAAAAATTGGCTGAGAGTCAGGTAGCAGAGGGCTATTGTAAGGGGAAACTGTCATCCCCAAGGGCTGTGACAAGCAGGGTTCCACAGGGCTCAGTGCTGGGTCAAGACTGTTTGGCATATTTGTTGCTGACATAGCAGAAGGGGTTAGCAATAAGATCAGCCTGTTTGTAGCGACATGAAGATAGGTACAGTGGTGGACAGTGCAGAGGGCTGGCTAGGATTTCAAGAAGATCTGGATAAACTTAAACACTGGTCAGACACATGGCAGCTGGGTTTCAATGCTGAAAAGTGCAAAGTTGTGCACTTGGGTGCCTGGAACCACAAGTTTTGCTACAGGCTGGGGCGGTACAGTTATCAATTACAGAGGAGGAGAAGGATCTTGGGCTGCTAATCACAGGGCAAATGAACAATTTGGCACAGTGCTGGAAGACAGTGGCCTAAGGCTAATAGAAAATGTTGGGTGTATTGCCAGGGATATCACCTCAAGGAGGAGGGAGGTTATCCTGCCACTGTACAGGTCACTGGTCAGACTGAAACTGGAGTACTGTGTAAAGTTCTGGCATCTCTACTTAAAGAACAAAATCAAGCTGTTGGATGGAGTCCAATGCAATGTAACCAGGATGATCACAGGAATGGTTTCAAAGTGTATTGTTTTCAGTTTTCAACCATGACAACATTTAAAACATCTTACAACATCTAAAAACAATACAATATGCTACACCACAAAGCATATGAAGCTGAGTACACTACATAGCCAGTAGTAATTTGCTGATTGCTGATGTGAGCAAACCCATTGATATTTATAAAAGAGATTTAAATCTATCTTGAAATTAGTGTTGTCAATAAAAGCAAATACATAGCCCCTGGTTCTAAGTCATAATAGGGATCGCAAAATAGCGATCGTTATTATGGCGAGTGTATATTGCCGAAAAGTAAATCAGCAATATAAGGATTCTTGAGACCTAATATCCAGCAACACTAAGAGTGTTTATGCCATGTGGGCTGTGCTTCCCACACCCCTCTACTTAAGGATTACGAACTCCAGGAGGGTGCATGTTGGGAACTGATTGAAATACCTGTTGCACCCAAAAAATTAAGTCAGCAGCAGGCAGCGGAAAAATAGTGTGTGACAGTCCCCAGCCCCGAACCCAGTACCTGCTGCACCAGAACTAGCTACCATCACCACCACACCACATGGTTAGCTTAGCTGTAGCAGGCTCCTCACTCCCCTACAAACTCCTTCCCTATCCCTCCCCTTCCTCTC
This sequence comes from Neoceratodus forsteri, assembly GCA_016271365.2. Classification (NCBI taxonomy): domain Eukaryota; kingdom Metazoa; phylum Chordata; order Ceratodontiformes; family Ceratodontidae; genus Neoceratodus; species Neoceratodus forsteri. Next base: position 1,046,663,867 of record CM028133.1, on the reverse strand, counting down.
GCTATCCACCCCCTTCCGGTCGCCCTTCCCTATGCGCGCTTTTGTGTAGGTTTGCTACCCTTGCAGGGTAGCTCATGGAGATAGAGCTGAATATGAGTCACCTTTTTGATGGTCACCCATATTCAGTTGCTATCCTCACGTGATATCGTAGCCCCTATATGGGCCTTACGTGAACCTTGATTGAACTCTGTAAGGGATACTTAGGTCAATGCTCTTGGATCAACACTGATTTAAACATTATAATTTAGGAGTAAAAGACAGCTTTAGAAAATAACTATGTTACTAAAAAATACTTCACAGTTGCAGTTGCGTAATATTGTTAATTTCAAACATAACCTTTCCCTATAATAAAATTAATTTGTAATTCCTGAGAGTTTGAATCCACATAATAAAGAAAAAATATATAAAATAAACAGATAACAGCATTTATGAATGCATGACTCCAAAGGTGCTGGTCCATCTAGAGACTGTTCACAACATTATTAGATGCAAGAATAATTTCACTAATAGTTAGGGTCCGTAGGGCATAAGCACCAAAGTGTCATTAGTACAAAACATTATCCCACTTTGTTGGTTTCCGGTACTTACTTTCCATTGATCACATAGATCGCATCATATCAAGGATAAACGAAACAATTTTTTTTCTCAATATGTTTGTCAGATGCTTAGCAGTATTTGATTTTCATATAGCACTCTTGAGAAGAAGACTGAGAATTCACAAATTGCAGTGCAACCCACTAACAGGAGAAGATGATATAACAGACAAGTTCATTTATACCTCGGGAGTACAATCAATAGCATCCCACGGTGCCTTAAATGGCCCAACATACATAAAAAAAAGCTTTAATGGTTAATAAATGGAGAATGAGATGTGTTCCCATCATTTGAACAATGTATTCCAGCTCAGTAACAAGGCAGTCTCATAAAGCAGCTGAGTTCATTTAATGACTCAGAAACAACTTGACTGCATCCCCTACTGCACCTGTTCCATTCCATTACCCTGGAGTACTCCAATATGTGGCATTTATTTTAACTAGCATTTAAATGGTGCGATAATGTTGGTTTGAGGATCCAAAGATAAAGTTATGACCCTGTAAGGTCCCACAAACATTTAAAAACTAATAAAGTTTTGTTCTGACCATCTCACATCCAACAACGTCTACAGTTTCCATCAAGTAAAATTGCAAATTATAGGTCAAGACAAAATCAGAAAACTCCGTGGAACATGAGAGTCTAATTTATTTTCTGCACTAATGTAGTTATCCTAGTGGCTCCATTTTAAACACGGGAGTCCCACTATAGTTTGGCATTTATTTTAGTTTTAAGCGGCCTTAAAATGCCATAATTTGTGCATTTAAATAATACCTGTTTCTCTCCCAAATTATTTTACATTTAAATAACACCATTTTCCCCAAAAATATTAGCCTGTCAATCCCTATCTGACAAAACATTTAAATCAGTAAATAATGCCAGACAGCTTTCACAAAACCAAAAGATGCTGCAGCTCTTTGTTCCTTTGCACTGCAATAATTTAGTAGTAAAAAAAACCTCTGTTTTAAATGGGTGATTTTTTTTCAGAAAAAAAAAATAAAGGTTATCTTTCCATATATGGGGTTGCACAGATTGATGTGTATTAGAACTTCTTCTCTGAACTCATTCATTGTCATGTTTGTCATTACAGTAGGGGTTGGGGGGGCTAGGATAAAAATACCTGAGTACTGCTGACCCATTGGAGCAGTGGTTGGATTTCTGCTTGTGACACCAGTGATCCAGGTTCTGGAACAGACCTGGCTCATTGGAGGACCAGCTGGGGGGAGATGGATGGAGCATCCAATGGACTTCTCTCCTTCTCAGGGGGGAAGGGGATGAACATCCAGTGCACTAGGACCCCTGGCAGAGGCCTAGATGACCAGGGGGGTGGGGCAGACACAGGACATCATTGCATGTCCAAACCCCTGAGGAAAAAACATCTTTTGGGAACATAAAAATCCCCATTCAGCACCTTCATGATGGCCTCCTCACAGCCTCTTTTATGATCCCAGACTGGCTCTCCCGACCCGAACCAACATTTGTGACACCTTGCTGGTGCCACAGCCCCACCCTGGGGGGCAAGCCAGGGGGCATGGAGGAAGCATGGCTCATGTGGGAACAGGTGGCAGCATGACTGTGACCAGGGCTGAAGTCCCAAAGCTAGCTGGTGCAAAAAAGCATACTAAAAAAAAAAAACTGAGGACTTCTTTAATTAATTACCTAGGTCCGAGCATGTTCGGGACAGTTTCCTCACTTGCTCATTGGACTGTCAGGTATTGTTGTCTATGTAACCAATATAGAAAGTTAGTAAATTGTTACAGACAGCTGCATGGAGCAATACCAGGGCACACCTCTGTCACTGACAGCCAAAAAAAAGTCATGTGCCAATCCCTAATGCAATTCAACTAGACAAGTGCAACACATGTTTTGACTTTGATTACAATAGGAACTTCTAGACAACTGCAAAACACTTCCTGACTTTGATCTCAATAGGAACTAGAAATACAGTGAGTAAAATTCCACCCGAAGTGGTCACGAGTAGTCACTTACGTTAGTGTTCTGCTATGCAGAGTGTCCATTTTAAACCCTCACTTCACCACTTCACATTTTAATTATGACTTTGCTTGTGCACTATGCCTTATTCCGCTTTAAGGCAGAGTGAGAATTCTGAGCAACCCACACATCACATGGCTACACAGTGTAGGTCACTTGCTTCAGGAAGGCAGGCAGGAGGTTACAGGCAAAAACACACTCCAATGTGGGTAGACTTACACGTTTGCATGGGATGTGACAAATGGCTTGGTTCTGCAAATGGCGGGCAGTGGGGTGTGGGCGTGTGATGAAGAGGGTACAGGTGACAAGTCCACAAATGAAGTTATTTTCCCCATTTTACATACAGGGTCGATATACCACTTGCACTAGACATTCTGCATTGGACCTACCACCACCACTGCTACTCTGACCACCACTTGACAAGATTTCTAAATCATAAGCCTGTAGTAATCTTCTGGTATTATTTCAACACTACTGCAGACATTACAACCATTTTGAGGGGGTGATTTAGCCAACAAACCCAGACACAGTCACGTTGACTTTCTTTTCTCCAGTTCTCAACAGGGGTCACTGACATCATTATCATATCAATCAACATCATCTGCATCCACATTTTCAGTTTGGATGCTGTTATGTAGAGAACATATTCAACCCAGCAGCAGCATCATCATCATCACCGATATTTTTGTGCCACACTTTGAATCATTGGATGGAAGGCATGACCTCAACATCACTGGAAGAAATGTGACATTGTGAGATATCATAGCCAGGATCAGAATCATGTTCATCTACCATGGGAAATTAATGGGAGAATGGCGTCATCTACACTGTCAGTCATTGCTTTAGACTCAACCATATTTTTGAAATGGTTAACTGGTCAGAAGTGGAATTTGAGGCAATACTCATGCCAGCAGAAACTGCACTAACACCACCAGTTGAGACAACATCATCTCCTCCAACTATGAGGAAGTTACAGATTACACTGCAAAAAACATTGATGGAGAAATCCCTTTACTGACACCAGGTATGCACTTCTGTGTACTACCATGCCGATGGGCAATCTTGCCACTGGCAGCAGTGCCATAGCCAGAAACAGCTTTGCTTGTACGTCTCATTGCAGGCATTTTGGGGGATCACCAAGATAATTCTAAACAAATTTAGATTTCTGAACTTTCGGTCTGGGCCGGTGGATGTGAAGCCAAAAACAACTGTGGACTGCAGATGGAGACTGGGCATTAAACAGATGCAAAAGCACAGACACATTAAGATTGCACTGCACAGTCAAGAAGAGATGCAACACCTTAACCAGTGCTCACAAGTCAAAATCCAATCTGGAAAATAAATACCTTTTTGCAGGTTGGGGGGGAGAGGGACTGTGCACTGCAGTAACAGTCCAAAACCAAGATACCACAAAGCAGTACAAAATCATGGTGGTGCAGTAAATAGCAGGTTCACACTGCTGTAAATGTAATGGCACAATAAAATGTATCTGATTTGATGGCACCCACACACTCACTCAGTCACACTCTACAAGTAGTGTGTAGCAAATTGAAAACTTCAGTAATATTACCACATCTTTAAACACACTGAAATTATACAGTGCTGCACCACAACAATCAGCAAAAAAATGTTAAAAATTACTGAAACTATTACTGTGTGTACATTAACACAGTAATACAAGAACAATATAACCAAAACAGAAGGACTGCGTTTTTCTCCCAGTTTTAACCTACCTCCAGCATAGATGTGCCCCATCCCCCAAAGTACACTTCAAATGTCTGTCAGTACACAGACTGAATGTTCCAAATTAACATTCAAAATCCACACACAGACAATAAACACTCAATGATTTGAGCATAGGAGGGATTCCTACAATCAATGTACTAAATTTTGAGCAAACAAAATGGCTCAAAAAGGCTTTTTTAACAGCTTTTAGAGGATTTGAATAGCAGAGCTCTGAGAGGAAACTGTCTCCATCTACCACTACACACATGCTACACAGAACTGAGTCTGTGCAGAACAATCTAGAGACCATGTGATCTGCAATCCCATGAATCACTGCAAAATTAGCCTCGGAGCTCAATAACAAGGCGTAGTAATGCAAAGTACATTGATTTCCATGTACGTCACATTAAAATTGGTGAAGAAGTGGTTGGGGGAGGGCAGAGCAATGCAAAGTCGTTGTTATCAATGGACTTCGCGTTTCTCATTATGACGCAAAGTATTACGCTTCGCACTGCAGATTACTTCACAGATTCCACATTACTCTTCGAATTGCCTCACAGAGAGAATTTTGGCCACTTTACCCACCTCTAATAGGAACTACTTTGCAGACCAGCCCTAATAAAACAGAATAGTGAGTTTTCCCTTTTCCCACACTGTACAATATGCTAAAAAATCTGGGAACAGGAACATGAGGCCACTGGTTTAAATAGCCATGTTTCTTTCAGTCACATTAGTGTTACATTGTTTATACTTTGAAGCGTAACTCTGAAGAGCTCTTCTGTCATTTTGATATAGAAAACAAGGCTTCAAAATCCAAGGACTGAATGGAAATGGAAAATACCTTTGATATCTCACCTTTGACTGCCAATTACACAGCTGGAAACTCTGCTTTGCTTATCCTTGTCTGGGGTGGGCTCAAGAGCAGACAGTATCAATTTGGAATTTGTTTTGCTAGCTAATTGATGGAGAGTAAGGTAATTATTGGCAGTAATTTGATTTGACATACTGGAACGTTGAAAAAGTCTGCAACCTTTGATCTTTAACCAATGCTCCATGCCTTTCAGCAGAGAGGTGCTCCATTTTATTACAGTAGGGCACTCCTAGAAAGACTGCTGCCTACAACTAGTTATTAAGAATTCTTTAAATGATGTTCTTAACTTTGTTAATAATTCTGATGGTTTGGTCATCTGTGGACATTCTATTCACTTAAGTGGCCTTAAAATGCCATTATTTGTGCATTTAAATAATATAGTTTTCTCTCCCAAAATATTTTATATTTAAATAACACTTTTTTCCCAAAAATATTAGCCTGTCATGCCCATTCTGGCAAAACATTTAAAATTTAATTCAGTAAAAATTGTCAGTCTACTTGCACAAACCATAACACTACTGCTTGAACAGCCAAAAACCCAGGTTCTAGAACAAGCCTGGAGCACCAGAGTGTTGCAGGGTGAAGAACAATAAGCATCAGAGGACTGGTCTCCTCCTCCAGGGTGGGTGGAACAAGGCAGTCAGCAGAGTCCAACTCCTGGTGGTGGCTATGAGTCAGTGTGCCTGACACCTTACATACATGTGGGTTAGGGACATGGTGGGTATTGACTTGTTACGTGTTCCATTTCATCCAGCATCTCCTTTTCTGAGATCCTGCCAGTCTGGAAGAGGGGGCAGATGGACGGAAGGTCAGAGAGGAGAGATAGGAGAGCTAAACCTGTGGCTCAAGGGCTGATGCCAGGAAAAAGGAAACAAATTTGTAGGTAACTGGCCATAGTTTTGGGAGTGAAAGTTCTTTAAATTTGATGGACTGCATTTGATTAAGGATGGAGTCAGTGCATTGGGGCAGAAGTTTGATGACTTTTCGAATAATGAAACTAGCAAATGGGGAGAGGTTGCAGCACCCAATACAACAAAAGTGAAGAACATCCCACCCTCCTCAGCTTGTGGTCAAACAGGAGTTCAGCATGTTTGTAGTTCATTTGCATCACCAAGTAAGGAAAAGGTCCAGCTCCCATATGAGTCGCAGGAAACCTCAGACCTCACCCAACAACTAACACACTGAAATCTGGCCAATAGAAAGTCATGTACACAAATGGCCAGTCTGGGAAAGAAGATCCCAGACTTGCAGGCAACAATGACATTTATATGGTTTGTGGAGGTGATATGTTGGTGAGCACCGAGTGATGGGGCACCCAATTTGCCCCTCCTAACCACCTGCCAACCTCCTGGACCAACTATCCTCTGCAGTCAAGGTGCTTCTGTTGGATGTTGTGGAAATGTTGGGTGGTTCTTATATTTCCTCTTGAATATGCAATGTGAAGCACTCAATCTCTGAGCCCTTAGATCTCCAATGGCCAAGCACAGAAGACTGTGTTCTAAATCCTGTAAAACATCCTTCTGAAAAGTGTTCCACAGTACCTGCAGTTAATGATATCCATTCCAGATAAGTTGCTGGGTTTATAACCTGGTCAGAGAATTTAGAAGGAAGAAAATGAAAGCAAAAGTTTGATTTTGTGTCTTGTTAGTTTGTTTTTGTATAACTTGTTATAACAAGTTAAATTACAAGTGCCCTTGTAAATGAGGTCACTGTGTGGATACCCCTCTGATCTGCCCCTTCCTGCTTTGCTACAGGAAATGTCATGACTGTGCTACCCTATAAAAGGAGTGTAGTGCGGGGTGATTGGGGATGGGGTGGGTGGCTGGGCCCTTCCCCTGCCAAAAAAGAAGAACCATGGATGAAAGAAACAAGTAGGTAAGAGCAGAAACAATTAGCCAGCCCTGAAAGCTTATCCTAATGATAGATAAAACTATAAAACCTGAAAGCACCACCTGTAATAATTTCACAGAAGATACACTCTGTAAGAAACACTTTGTTACAGAGAAAAATAAAGCAGTAACAGAAGATATACCTTGCAAAAGATAATTTGAATCAGAAGATTACATCCACCAGAACTAGCCATGTGGTGGATTCCCTACAGGAGAAGGGCCTCAAAAAACTAGTACAACAACCAACAATAGATAGGGCTATCCTAGATCTAGTACTGACTAACTGGAAAAGGATCACAGATCTCCAGGTAGAAGGTCACCTTGGGGCCAGTGACCATCACATGGTATGATTCAATTTGGCTACTAGAAATAAATCATCCCATTCCAAGGCAAAAATATGGGACTTCAGAGGAGATGACTTTGATAAGATGGCCAACAGAGTTAAGCTAACCCTGGCAACAAGAAATACAGATGAGGGGTACAGGCAAAGTTGCAAGCATTAAGGATGCAATACATGAAGCAACATCCCATTGTGTTCGAGAGAAAAGCAAGAGCAAAGAAGGAGGAAACCACTTTGGTTCTCAAAACCAGTAGCAGAAAAGGTTACAGCCAAAAGGCTGGCCTTCAGGAAATATAAGGAGCATGGCTGGACGAAGATAGGAAGGCATATCAAACTTCCCTAAGGGAGGCAGGGAAGGCAGTAAGACAGACAAAGGCCCAAGCCAAGGAAACACTTGCATGAACAATAAAATATATATTTTTTTATTTAGTTTTTTGTTGACCAGGTAAGTGCACTAGACAAATTCTGTCTATTTTCAGGCACGACCTGGGGAAGGGGGATACAGATGAAAGCCAACTGACTTTGAACCAGATTAAGCTGTTGGTGGTATTTTTAGTGAATGGGGGAAATTTGGCAAAGGCACCGGGGAAATTCCCCTTCTCATTTCGAGAAGCACCATGGGATCTTTAACATCCAACTGAACTACCCTCATAACAGGCAGATGGGACCTCGGTTTAATGTCTCATCTGAAAGACGGAAACAAGACAGATGGAGACAAGACTTTCTATAGATACATTAGAAAGGAGAAAGTCCAGAGAGGGTATTGCAAAGATCAAGGGGATAAGGAGGAGTGTGGAGGAGACCAAGGAAAAGCATCTATCTAAATAGATACTTCTGCTCAGTATTTGCTGAGGAAAAGATAGGGCAGGGTCCACAGCTCAGCACCATGGACACAGGGGCGAGGGAGGTGTGCACTAGTCCCTTCACAAAAGAAAGGGTCCTACAAGAGCTCACTAAGTGCAAGGTGAACAAGGCAATGGGACCTGAATGCATACATCCCAGGGTACTAAAGGAGCTAAGGGTGGAACTAGCAGAGCCATTATCAGAACAGTTTGGTGAGTCTCTGAGCACAGGAGAGGTCCCAGAAGACTGGAAAAGGGCTAATGTGATCCCGCTCCACAAGAGTGGTATCAGGGAGGAGGCAGAGAACTATAGACCAGTCAGTCTTGCCACAGTAATGGTCAAGATTATGGAGACCCTCCATGAGGATAGGAAAGGGTAACACCTGGAATCCATGAGCACAGGATTCAAGACAGCATGGATTTACAACAGAAAGGTCCTATCAGACTAGTCTCATAGATTTCTTTGACTGGGTATCCAGAGTGGTGGATCAAGGGGGTGCAGTTGATGTGGCCTGACTTGACTTCAACAAAGCTTTCAATACTGTTCCACATAGAAGATTGATTAATAAGCTGGGTAGGCTGGGGACTGGGTCAGACATTGGTTAGTTGGATGGCAAACTATTTGGTGGTAAATGGTATACAGTCAGAAGAGATGCATGTCACAAGTGGGGTACCTCAGGGATCAGTCCTGGAGCCAGTCCTCTTCAATCTCTTCATGAGTGACATTGCATTGGACTGGAGGGTATGGATTTGTCTGTTTGCACATGACACCAAGATCTGCAACAGAGTAGATGATCCAGATGGGGTGGGCAGAATGAGAAGAAATCTGGATAAACTGGCAAAATGGTCAGAAGATTGGCAACTGGGGTTTAATGCAAAAGTGCAAGATCAGCACATAGGGAAGAAAATCCTGAAGTCACCTATAGGTTGGGAGGGATTGCTGACAATCACATGTGTAGAAAGAGACTTGGGCATCATCATCACAGAGGACCTGAAGCCATCCAATCAGACAACTAAAGTAGTAGATAAGGCTAGAGGGATGCTGGGGTTAATTGGTAGGGGTATTGCAAGTCATAAGAGAGAGGTAATAATCCTCTTTACAAGACACTGGTTAGGTCCCATCTGAGTACTGCAGTACTGGGCCACACCTCCACAAGGACATTAACAAAATGGAGGCAGTCCGAGAAGGGCAACAAAATGGTGCTCGGACGGCATTAGAAAATATATGAGGACAGATTAATGGAGCTCAATATGTATACCCTAGAGCAAAGGAGGAGAGAGGTGATGTGATCGAAATATTCAAACAACTTAAGAGCATTAACAAGGTGAGCAGAGTCAGACATGTTTCAATATAAGGAAAATAGTAGGATAAGAGGACACAACATAAGATTTGAGGGAGGTTAATTAAGGGGTAATGTGAGGAAGTTCTTTTTCACAGAAAGGGTGGTGGATGCATTGAATGGCCTACCTCACGAAGTGGTGGACATGAATACAGTGCAGCATTTCAAACAGACATGGGATAGGCATAAGGGAGCAATACAGATCAGTAAGAATAGTTTGGCCTTTGACAGAGTAAAGGCCTATTTCACATTCATAAGGTAGAAATGGGCAGACTGGATGGGACTTGCTGTCCTAATCTACGATCAACTTCTATGTTTCTAGGTCTGGCTTTAAAGATACCAAAGGGACTTGCATAAAGGCAGTGACTAAGGAGATGAGCTTAATCTTCTCTGGGAGATATGTACACTTCTCAAGTTGGCAGTGCCTTTCCTCTACCTTACTGTGCTTTAGGGATTTTTACAGTCATTCTTCCTGTATGCTTAAATATCAAATGAACCGTTTTTTTAATTTTTAATAAGCTTGAATTCAAGTCCCTGTGTCTTGATTAGTGTTTCCTGAAAATGTCATCCTGTTTAGTTTGGGGATTTCTTTAAATCACCTTCTGCTAATGCTCTGCAGTAACAGAAAACAGTGAAGATTTTCTGTCCCTATCAGATAGGTCTGCAGAGCAAAGACATCATTTAGGTCTAACTTACTGCTTCAGCAGTTAAGTCCCTGATTAATGATGTTCTTGCACTTGCCAGTCAAAGCAGTCTGTCAGAGTTAATTGTTTTCACTTCAAGTTTGTTACTAACCCTTCTGGTTTGTACTTAGATAAATTAGCTTAAAATAACTCTGTTCTCAGAAAAAGTTGATTATTTGAATTTAATTTCTGAAGTGGCATAAATTATTGTGAGAAATCACCTTATCTGTATCACAGCTGCCAGTTCTTTCTCATCAAAACTCTGCATTCTTTATGGCTATATTACACAGGTTACTTAATGGATATAACATAAATTTAAATGTTGTTAATTCATAGAAGTAGTGTATCTTTGATGTAGCCTCCATAACTACATTCATGTGAGAACAATTTTTATATCATATTGACAAACAGAGTCTGCCACACTCTACTATTTCAGGAACATGTACTGTATGAACTCACAAAATTCAGTTCTTTGAGAGTTTCTGTGTAAAAATGCCTAATGAATGTGTATAACTAGAAATACTATATGGCATCCTGATGCCTCTGTCTCTTGCCCCTCATTTGAGGCCACTGCACCCTGCTTTCCTCAGTCCCCCACTCCCACTGTCAGGGTCCATGCACCTTGTTGTCCCTGTTCCTGTCTCCACAGGCAAGGCTGCTGTGCTCTGCTAAACCCCAGAGTCCAAGGGTCTCTGACTTCACAGTTGGGGCTGCTGCACCATGCTTAACCAGGACACCAAAGGTGGGGCTTTTGCTGCATCCTGCCACAAATGGGCAGGACCGCTGCACCATGTGTACCCCGTCTCACAGTCAGAGCTGCTGTACCCTGATGCCCCACTGTGTCCTGCCCCACAGTCAAGGCTTCTGCACCTGCTGCCCTCTGTTCCTGCCACCACTGTGCCCTGGAGCACCATAGAGCCTCTTGCCTCCACAGTCAGGGATGTTGCACCATACTGCTCCATGCTACCAGAGGAAGATCCTATGGTACACCACCCAAACTGATAGGAAGAAAAACAAAAAGTACTTTCATCTTGTGTTATACGGTGGGGGACAGAGGGTTGCAGGGTGCAGCAGCACTTACTGTTTGGGCAGGAGACAGGGGAAGCATCAGGGTACTGTAGCTCAAACTGTGGGACAGGATGCAGCAGACATTCCTGTTTGGGACAAGGGACATGGGCAGCAGGGTGTAGTAAAGTATCTGACTCTGATGGCAGCAAGAGGCAACAGGGAGAAACTTCTCCAACAGTGCTGGCAGAGGACAGCATGGAGCGCATGCCCTGCCTTGTTTTATGGCAAGGGGCAGCATGGTGCAGTAGCCCTAAGTGTGGAGGCATGGGGCTTTAGGGCACAACAAACCACAGCGGCATTGATTGTGTAGAGAGGTGCAGGATGCAACAGCCTTTGATTTGGCAAAGACAGATGATAGCATGGTGCAGAAGCCTCAACAGTGGGGCAGGACATTGGGGGGACATCAGGGTATGGCATTCCTGACTATGGGACAAGGTACATGTGATGTAGCAGCCTTGACCAGTTGGGGCAATGGAAGTGGATATCTGGTACAGAAAATCCCCCACCTCCAGTGGCCTGGGACAGCATGGTGCAGCAGCCTCAATTGTGAAAGCAGGGATTTGGGACTCAAAGGCTTAGCAGAAGATAGCAGCCCCAATTGTGTAGTCAAGAACAGGGGGCAACAGGGTACGTGCCCTGACTGAATGGGTGGGGACAGAGGGAGTAGGGTGCAGCAGTCTCAACTGTTTGTGCAGGAGGCAGTAAGGTGCAGCATACCTGACTGTGTGGAAGACAGTGGGCAGTGGGGTGTAGTAGCCTCAAATGGGGGCTGGAGACAGGGGGCTTGGGCAGGTGAAAGGGGCAGCAGAGTGCTGCTGACTCAGCCTTTAGGCTGGAGACATAGGCATCAGGATGCCATATAGTATGTCTAGTTATACATATACATGATGTATTTTCACACAGAAACCCTCAATGAACTGAATTTTGTGAATTCATACAGTACATGTTCCAGAAATAGCAGAGTGTGGCAGACACATTTTTGTTAATCTGACATAAAAACAAAATTGTTCTCACATGAATGTGTTTATGGATGCTACATTAAAGATACAATACTTATGTAATAAATTTGGATTTATTTTAAATCCATAAACTACTTTGTGTTATATCGCCGGAAAACAATGCAGAGTTTTGATGAGAATGTTTTCCCACAAACATTTATACCACTTCAGTTCAGTACTGAAACTCAAAAGATCAACTTTTTGTGAGAACAGACTAATTTTAAGCTAATCTATCACAAACCAGATGGGTTAGTAACAAACTAGAAGTGAAAACAATTAACTCTACAGAATGTTCTGACTGGGAAGCACAGCATCTTCTTTGATCAATCAGGGTCTTAACAGCTGAAGCAGTAGGATAGACCAATATGATGTCATTGCACTGCAGGCCACACTGATAGGGACAGAAAACTGTTCACTATTTTCAGTAACTGCCAAGTACATTAACATAGGCTAATTCAAAGAAAACCACGAAACCAAACAGCATGAACTTTTCAGGAAACACTGATCATGACAAAGGGACTTGAATCCATGAGAATTCAAGTTTTTGTGAAATATATGAAACATAGAAGCATAGAAACATAGAATTTGATGGCAGATAAGGACTGCTTGGCCCACCCAGTCTGCCCATTTCCCTACCTAATGGATAAGCTGCAGATCCTATTTAACCAGCAACCTACTTCTTTCTACCCCCACTCCCTAGAACTGCCTTATGGCTGTCCCATGCATGCTTGAATTCAACCACTGTTTTTGATTCCACAACCTCCTCCGGAAGGCTGTTCCATGCATCCACAACCCTCTCTGTGAAAAAATACTTCCTTACATTACCTCTGAGCCACCTCCCCTCTATCTTCAAATTGTGCCCCCTTGCTCTTGCACACTTCTTTGTTTGAAAGATGCTACCCTCTTGGACTTTGATGATTCCCCTGAGGTACTCGAAAGTTTCTATCATGTCCCCCCTCTCCCTCCTTTCCTTGAGGCTATACATATTAAGCTCCTTTAGTCTCTCTTCATATGTCTTCCGGTGCAGACCCTGCACCATTTTAGTTGCCCTCCTCTGGACAGCTTCCATCTTGTCTATGTCCTTGCAGAGATTGGGTCTCCAGAACTGCATACAGTACTCCAGATGGGGTCTCACCAGCTGTCTGTACAGAGGGATAACAACTTCCTGTTTTCTACTGGTGATGCCCTCCTATGCATCCCAGTATCCCCCAACCCTCCTTACTGCCCTCTCACATTGCTTGCCCATCTTTAAGTCATCTGATATGACTATCCCCAGGTCCCTTTCCATTTTTGTTGTTGTTAGTATCTCACCCCCCATTGTGTACTCTTCCCCTGGGTTTTTGTTTCCCAGGTGCATTACCTTGAACTTCTTAGCATTGAATCTAAGCTGCCATACATTTGACCATTCCTCTAACCTTGCCAAGTCCCTTCTCATCCTTTCCACCCCACCTTGTGCATCATCTCTGTTGCAGATGTTTGTGTCATCTGCAAAGAGACATACTTTTCCTTCAGTCCCTCTGCAATGTCGCTACAAAGACATTGAAGAGGACTAGTCTAATACTGAACCCTCGGCACCCCACTAGTAACCCCTTTCTTCAGAGTGGACTCTATTTACTATTACTCTCTGTGTCCTATTCTCCAGCCAATTCTTTACCCAGTCTATCATCTTGGGACCCACTCCCAGGCATTTGATCGTTGACCATGTGATATCTTACATTTGCTGGGGAACATAAGTATTCAGGAATAGGCTGATGGCATCTTTTTCCTGCCCCTCTTGGCTATTCTTCAGAGCACATGTGGGAGAAAACAGGATTATATTTCAGTATATATTAGAATAATTCTTTCCTGATATAGGAAACAAGAAGTTCTGGTGACAATTGCCATAATTTTATCTTCACCAAGGCATTTATTTATTTATTTAAGACTTACCAGGAGGCATACTGAGCAGGATGTCACTTGATTCCAAATGTGCCCTGGGAGTGGGGGAGGAGAATACAGTAGAAATAACATATAGAAATACAATTGTATATACAAATTAGACAACAGCAGAAAAATACTGTGGAGTAAAATGTACATTCTGAGCAACTTAGTTGTACCCTAAAGAAGAAGACAATAATGCAACATGAACGACTAACGCAGTGGGTACAGTTGAGTGGAACCACTAGGTACTAGCTGAGGGGTCAGACTGCTTAGCAGTATTCACATTGCAAGTTGTAGAACAGGAAACACTATATTACAGCATAGATGAGGGTTTGATAAATGCAAGTGTGGAGCAGTGCAGCTCAGTAAACTGGGCAGGAATTGATGAAACAGGCATGATACTTGACCCTCAGCAGTGCAAGTTGCATGAGCATGTAGTGGTGAAGTGTGTCTTAAGTAGGGAGTTGAGATGATGTGTGCTGTTGGAGTGCCAAATGTCTACCGGCAAGGAGTTCCATAATTTTGGCATCAGATAATTAAATTAAATTTAATTAAAGACTTTTGAACTTGGTAATTAAAGGCAGCCTGGCCAGAAGCGATGGACATGTGTGGGATGTGGAGAAGCTGGGAATCAATGTTCCTGAGTGAGTATGCAGGTGAGGGTAGAACTGCTGGTGTGGCTGCAAGGTGGGAGGGACTATGCCCAGAATTTCGCAGTGGTCCTGGCACTGTGGATCAGTCTTCGATCGTGGAGAGAAGGAAGGTCTAAGGACCAGTAAAGGTCACAGTGATGGGTTGTGGGGGGAAAGTTCAGGGCAAAACAGCAGAAAGAGTGGAAGAGAGGATCAAGCTTGGCTAGGGAGGACTTAGGGGCTACACTATAGACTACGTCCCCGGGCGGAGGATCACCTTTGTACGATTGCCAAGCACGTTGGCAGGGGACACATCTGCAGTTTCTTATGTATCACATCAATATGTTCA
This sequence comes from Neoceratodus forsteri, assembly GCA_016271365.2. Lineage (NCBI taxonomy): Eukaryota > Metazoa > Chordata > Ceratodontiformes > Ceratodontidae > Neoceratodus > Neoceratodus forsteri. Next base: position 1,046,648,627 of record CM028133.1, on the reverse strand, counting down.
GAGAAGTCAAAGTGCTGATCTAGCCGGACCCCAAGGTATCTGAAGGATGTACAAGCCTCCAGGGGGGAGCCATCAAGAGTGCGGAGGATGAGGGTGGTGGGAAGATGGGAGAGTTTTGGCCTTGTGCCGAATGTTAGGGAGACAGTTTTCTTAGGGTTTAGAAATAGCTGATTAGAACGAAACCAAAGTTGGACATTGTCAAAATCCTGCTGGAGTCTGGTAGCTACTACAGAGGGGGATGAACCTGAGGCATAAAGTACTGTATCATCTGCATACATGTGAATGGAAGTATGTGGGCAGGCCGAAGGAAGATCATTGAGGAAGATGGAAAACAACACTGGACCAAGGACAGAGCCTTGAGCCAGTAGTGACAGGAGGGAGGTGGAAGTGCAGAGCCAGTTCAAACTGATTGGGACCTGCCTGCCAGGTATGAATGGAACAAGCTGGTGGCAGGTCCAGATAGTCTCGAGGGGAGCTTCAACAGTAGCAGGGTGTGAGACCTTGTCAAGGCCTTTGCCAGGTCGATGAAGATAGCTATGGTGATACCCCTTAATCCATCCCTGTGAGGATGGTGTCGGTGAGTCATAGGAGAGAGGTGATGGTGGAGTACATTTTCTGAAAACCAACCTGGTACTGAGTGAAGAAGGAGGTGGAGCTGGGAAAGGGAGAGTTGAGAGAGCACAAGGCACTCCTGGATTTTGGCTAAAATAGGAGAAGTGAGATAGGGTGGCAGTTGCCCAGGAGGAGGTTCACAGACTTTATGGAGGGATGACTGTGGCATGTTTCCATTTAGATGGGATTGATCCATGCCTGAAGGATAGGTTACAAAGAATGGCCAGTGGGCTGGCTATGGCTGGAGCAGATAGATGGAGCATTTTGGAGTCCAGTCCTGAGGGCATTTACCTTTGGAAGGATTGAGTGACCATAGTGCTTTTAATACCTCTGTTGGTGTAACAAGGTGAAAGGAGAAGTGGGAGGACGGAGGTGTGGCTGGGATAAAGGGGGGGTGGCTGCATGGGGTGAGAGGATAAGAGAGAGGACACACAGCCTGTGAAAAATGAGTTAAGCTCTGTGGCCACAGTGCTTAGTGCAGTGACAGTGATGCCTACTACGTTGAGTGCTGGTGTAAGGGGTTGGGCCAGAGGGAAGAAGAAAGATTTAATTGACTTCCAAAATCTAGCTGGGTGATTAAAGTCAGTGTGGAAAGAAGACTTGAAGTAGATAGTTTTGGCCTGGTGGATACGCCTCATGCAGGCATTCAGCAGCAAGCGGTAGTATTGAAATGCCATTTGAGAACTTGTTACCTTATAGGTTTTCCAGGCTCAGTCCCTGACTTGAAGTTGATCTAAGAGATCATTGGTCACCCAGGATAAGTGGTCACCCCTTATTCTGGATTTTCTGAGTGGTACATGGTAGTCTCAGACAGCAAGGAATCTGGACATGAAGAATTCAAGGGCAGCATCGATAGAGGGAGCCCATGGGATGTAGGACCAGTCAATTTTATTCAGGTCAGTTAGGAGCACTGTCAGGTCAAGGGATTGATATGACCTGAAGAGTAGTCTATGGGAGGCAGAGCCTTAGGTCTGAATATTTTCCTCACCAAGTATATCATGTGGTGATCACTGAGAGAGTCTGGTAGGAGCCCAGCATCAATAATATGATGGGGATGGGAGATTAGGGACCAGTCCAATAGAGTATGTTTCTTGTATTTGTGGTTGAGGCAAGTGGGTTTGGTTATTAGTTGGGACAGATTTAAAGCATTCACTTGGCTTTGTATTTTGGAGCTAGCACTGGAGAACCAGTTCAGGTTGAAATCCCCAAGGATGTATAGCTCTCCACCAGCCGCGAGGGATTTTTCTTTAAGTGAGCACCTGGATGCAAATTAAATTGGGGAGAGTTAAGGCCAGCAGTAACTACGGGTTGGTATGAGAAACTTAAATCAAGTGCAGTAAAATAGTTAAGGTATTTAAAGCTGCACTAAGCCTCAGCAGCACAGCTCTTGTTTGTAAGGTGCATTAATCCTTAAATGCCCGCCTCAAATAATGATTAAATAAAGCATGCAGTGCACAATTAAGAACTTGAGACCTCTATGTTGGCTAAATATAGTTAAAGTACAAGTAGAGCAGAATTAAATAAATAACACAGGTACATAAAGACCTTAAAACTCCTTTCTAATAAGGTCTAATAGAGCAGCAAATAAAGTTCTCCTTAAAGCTCCCTTCAGCCAGGTTTAAAATCCTACAAAATGCTGAGAGAAAGTAGGCAGAAAAAAACTATCAGTGTGGCTCTGCCCACAAAAAAACAAGGGTCTTTGTTTGAAAAAAGGCACCAAAAGATCCACACGCATGCACACACATAGAGCAGACAAAAAAGATGGTGCTCTGCCTTAGCTGACAGCTCAGTGCCTGGCGAGATTCTGCATTCTGCGGGGCTTGGGGGAGAGCAGGAGATCTTGATTGCCCTCATAACCACCACAGGAGCTGGGGAGATTCTGCATTCTGCGGGGCTCGGGAGGCAGGAGATCCTGATTGCCCTCGCAACCACTGGAGGAGCTGGGAGATTCTGCATTCTGTGGGGCTCAGGGAGAGGCAGGAGATCCTGACTGCCCTTGCGACCACCGAAAAATACTGAGCTGTAACATGTACAGTATATGGTCTAGAAATCAGCTTACCCTTTTCCCACTCTACCATTCTGGAGCCAAGGAATCATCTAGTGCATAATCAGTGGTGCCCAGAATTTTGACACTCCTTTCTGCACGTTGGAGATTTTACAGTGTAGAAACATGCAGTCAAAAAGGTTACAGTGTTTATCATTTTCACCTGATCCTCTAATCTTTCTTTACAGGAGACTTCTTTTTTAATATTGTTAAGCCTACTGTACTCCCCCAGATGTCCTGAAAGATCAGGCTTTAGAAAATGGGTTTTTTATTTGGAGGCATCTGATTGGCTGGTACCCTTGCCAGGGTGGTACATTAACTTTCAATAGAGCACACAAATAAAAAGTACCAGACCAAACTGCCTCATACCATGCCAAGTATCCTTGTGCCCAGCCTGCTTCATCATTGGCTGAAGCACTGGGCACAAAATTTCAAACTGACGCAATTTTTATGCGTTACTTAGCGAGACCTGTCACGCTGGGCACACACAAAACACACCAACAAATGTATTTGCCATTGATTTATACATTTTTTTCCCACAACAAAAAGCACACATCTTAAATGTTTTTTTACTTTCCTTAACTAACTAATATCAGTGGACACAATCAGAATTTAAACTGCACATCCGCACTTGTTTTTCTCGAAAACTGACTCAGGCGGTCTCTCTCCCCGCCCCCAAACAAACAACAGCATGTCACATAAAGCATTTACTCACTACAAAACTAACCACTTGACTAAATATAAAGTAAAAGTGCTTTAGTGCTTTAATGAAATCAATCTAGTAAACTCTCCCAGATGTTCAAGAGTCCAATGGTACCATAAACGCCGGACGATGTAGTAGCTGCCGAAAGCCGCGAGCGTATCGCCATCAACTGTACAGTAGGTGCAACTAACGAAAGGGCCATCACTGCTCCTTGGTCCAATTCTCTGCTTCGACTTAGTACTAAAAACATAGCCATAGCCTTTCTCAATATCTCAGCTAAAAAAACGGAACGCCAATACTAGGGAAAAGAAAAGCATAAAAAGTACCTATTTCAGCAGCTTTACTATTTCCTGCCAGCTCAAGCCACTTCACTACATGCTCCGTGGTATCCAGAAACAGCATAAAAAATGCTCAACTGCAGTGCTTTGATTAGGAAAAAGAAAATGTTAATAGCAGGAACACTAAAGACCTGCCATATCCCGTTTTCTTGATCTAAAGAAATCACCGGTAGCTTTGACTGACCTTATTCAGAATGTTTTTCCAGTTCTCATGCTGTGGCCACTGTGTTAAACTGCATGGCACGTATGGTTAGGATTGTTTCACAAATAAAAATAAAAGTAAAAAAACAAAAAAAACAGATGTATGTGTGGGGGGCAACCATGAGACCAGATCAAAAGTCATACAGACCCTCCAGTACAAGGAAAGTCTCTACTTCACACAAAAAAGAAAAAAACATTCTAATGCAGGCGGAGGAACTATTTTGTTACAAAAATGTATTTTAAACTATTTATTTACATTATTTTATTAAACCTTTTTTTTTTTTACAGTGCTCATTTTCTAAGTGCAATAATACCCTCCAGAGTGGGTGATATGGCAATACCGAACCGCCCAGGGGCGTACTGAGGCCCTCCGCCGCCCACCCTGTCGGGTATTATTGCTTGCATATTGTTTCATCTCTAATGTTAATTGGAGGGGAAACACAGATCTTATACAAAAACAGGGATCAAGAGGGTGCCAGTCAGAAAAAAATGCTTCCTGTTTAGACAAAAGTCTAGTCTTCCTGGGAAGTAATTTTGTTTCTGCTTTATCTACTGTATACATTCATTCCAATTATCAGTAGCCAGATTTCTGACACCAAACTGCATAATTAAAATCTGCAGGGGTCCCTCCATCTGAACCCAACATTATAGTTAGCGGGGCATCCAATAGGGATACCGAAGCTTTTGGCATAATTGATCTGGGCTCTGGCTAACATGGAAACTCTGACAAGAGAATCTTGGACTGCTATTCCAGTGCCCTGGTCCTTCAGTGCAATACAGAGGTCATCTGCTAATGTAAAGGCCTTAACTTGTAACTGCAGGAATATCTGGTCCCAGTTGAATTCCCTTGATTCCTGGGTTTTGTTGGATGAGTCTGATCAAAGGGTCAAGGGAAAAAATAAATAGTAGGAGGCTTAAGTGGTACCCCTGCTAACCCCTCTTTTAACCTGCACCATCAGTCCTATATTGGAATGAACACATGGGTACATCACAGCCTCTTTATGCAGAACCATGATTAATGTAATAAAATGACCTGTAATATCATACCTTCTTAAACCATTTACTAGATAATTAGGAGGGATCCAGTCAATGCCTTTTGCCTGGTCAATTGTTAGCAAGATTGCATTTGCCAGTCTCTTCCCCAAAAAGCTCCCTTAACACAATCAGGTTGTTAGTAATACTCCTTAGTGCTATGGCACATGCCAATGGCATGGCAAGGACAACTGTAGCAACCTGAGTAAATCTGTTGGCCAAAATGTTTTTATTTATTTATTTTATTACTCGGATACACACCTTTGAGCAAAATGTTAATTTGCAAAGGTTCCTCATCAAAACAACAGTACAGTTTACAACCATTCTTAACACTTCACAAGAATTGTTGTAGAAATAGAAGATGTCGGACCGCTGGGCTGCCATCAGTGAGAGGAGAGGACAGGAGCCCTGCTGTTTTTAGTCTTAATAGCTTAATTGTAATTATTTAATTTTTATTTTTAGTTACAGGTCAGTGTAGGGATGGGAGAGTGTTAGTAATAGCAAAACTGAAGAAGAAGTAGGAGGTCGAATTTTTTTATTTTCAGTGAGGTTCGTTTGTTCATCTCTTGAAGTGTGTAACTTACCTGTAGCATCTGGAGAGCAGTGTTGGTTACCTTAAATCGAACAGTGCTGTTGCAGATGTGCCAGCTGGGGAAGCAGAAGAAGTCCAGTGAGTGACAATGGGCTGTCCACCCACATGTAGAAGAGTTGGATGCAGGGGATTGTGTGCTCTTGCAGAGATGGGAGTTTGACTGAGCTGTGGACCATGGTTGCTGGATGCTGCTGGGGATAGCTCGGTGACGTCAGGAAGCTTCCCCACATGTACTGTCCTGGTGCCCCATGAGGTTTGCAGAGTGGTAGAACTGTTGTACCACTGAAGATTTTCCCTGAGCCTCTATGTGAAGGTGCACGTTTCGGGTTGCACCATGTACAATAGCATGAGACAGTGAGTGTTATTCCTGACTCAAACCTGGACAGTTTGAACTGTGTGCGGTGTTTGGTTCCCAGGCAGTCAGACGTAAGAAGGAGACTTTTGCATAAAAGTGTGCTATTGTTTTAGCCCTGATAGTAAAATGACCAATGGCTCTAAGTGTTGATCTCATGGGTCTGTGGATTGTGCTGGTGGGTGGTGGGTCATGAGAAAACCCTTACCATAAGTCCAAGAACAGTACTGCATGTAAACCCATCCAGAAAGGCTGCCGTAGGTTCAAACTCAAATTCAAGAAGTCAGGACTTGAAGACAGGTCCAGAACAGTCCTCGACTGGTGAGAGGGTCAGAGTCTGTATATCTCAGTCCAACTTTAAGAGTTAAAGCCTTAGGGTAGAGCCCTGAGGTAGTAGGATCTTGAATTTATTTGACTCTCTGGCCATTTTGTAAGTGCTCCCTTTTCTGAAGAACTGCTCTCTGAAGAGACAGTGATAAAACTATTTGTTACCCACTTCACAGATATATGGACTCCACTGAAAAATAAAATTATTTTACTAGAGACTGTTTTTGTAAGAGGATGAGAAGGTTTTGGGAGGTAGTGGAGTGACAATGGAAATGAGTGAGTGGTGGTATATGTATGTATGGAAGTGAAAGGTTATTAGTCAGTATTTGTTATTATTATTAATTTGTTTAATTTGATTTGTAGGTTGTTAGCAGTGGATAAGCTATTGGGATGTGTTGGTCATTGGCTCCCAGGGGAAGATATTATTTCCCTCCAGTCTCTGCGATCTCTGACCCATTGACTGTCCCCATTGTCACCTGAGATACATATGCACTGTAGAGTGCTAGGGATAGTCTATGCGGAAGGAAGCAGAGATTTACAGTAGCTGGTAGGGGGAATATGGCAGAAAGGGAATGGATTGGGGTGGTGAGAACCAGGAAATGCCCTGGGGCAAAATCGACCCAGGAGAAAGGGTCCTCCTTGCCTCTGTGCCCATATCCAAGGGCCCCCCCCCAAATGGTTGGCAAGTGGCTGGACCAGCCTGATTGACCTATCCTTCTTGGGCAGTGCTGTGCAATGCTAGATCTATTAAAAACAAGATGGCAATTATCGCTGATTTTGTGGCAACATCTTATCGGGCATGCATCACCGAGACGTGGCTGGATGAAAATGTTGGTCCAGCTTTGAAATCAGCTATTCCGGCCTGATACTCGGTGTTACTCTGCCCGAGAAAGGATCATAAGTGTAGCACTATGTTTCAAATTGAACTTGAAGCTTGCAGCCCTCCTGGTGGGAATGGGATACTTTGAATGTGTAGCCATACAAGGGTGTGGAGGTGCAGGTTGCAGAATCCTTCTCATCTATTGACTGCCTGCCTGGGGATAAGACAGGAGTTTCTGCAGAAAGTTGCAGGTTTCATCATTGAACTGGTATTGGAGTCATCCAGAAGGATTATTCTGGGCAATTTTAATGCCTGGATTGATGATAAACTTTCACAGTTTGGGCAAGACTTCCTCTGACAGATGTGTTCAATGGGCCTGACACAGGTTGTTACCTCTGCAACCCATCTATAAAGCCATTCTTTGGACCTTGTCTTCCTCTTAGGAATGGCGGTCTTTGACCTTATGGTGGAGCCAGTTGCATGGTCGGACCACCATACTGTGATGTTCTCATTTGAGACCCCTCAAATAGACCCTCCCCTACGGAGATGGTCCAGTATCACCCTTTAAGGCATTTGACCCCACAAGGTCTGATGGTGGTGCTGGATTTATCAGGCCCAATGAGTGTGTGCAAGGAGTCGGGGGAATTGGCTCTGACCTATAATAGGGTGATTGCCGAGACCATTGACTCTATAGTACCTGTACATGTTTAACCCCTCACCTCACACCGGAGGGCACCCCTGGTTTGATGGGACACTCAGGGAGATGAAGATTAGGAATTGAAGGTTAAAGCAGTGCTGGCTGTGGCCTGGTTTGGAGGAGGACAAGCTTATATCGATGACCCAATATAATAATAACTATTTATTTTTACCATGCCTTTCTAAAGCCAAGGTGCCTTAACAGCAAGCTTCACAAAAAACAATAAAATAAACAAAGATACAATAAATACTGAGTTCATAAAATGCAATAAAATATCGTCATCAGGGATATGCCATCAACCACAAATGGGTCTTTAAGGCCTGTTTAAATTCCTCCACGGATTCGTACTCCCAAAGCAGATGGGGTAGAGAATTCCAAAGGGTTGGGGCTGTGAACATGAAAGCATGGGACCCAGAAGATTTTAAAGAAACCCTCAGAATATCTAGCAACCCCTCATCCACCGAGAGAAACAATCGCCTAGAGCAGTAAGGTACCAGAAGCTCTTTCAAGTAGTCCAGGTCCAGTCCGTGTAGTGCTTTATAAGTCAGAAGACCAACTTTAAAGGTGATCCACCACTGTATTGGCAGGCAGAGCAGTTCATGCAGCAGTGTAGAAATATGACAGGTACAGGAGTACCGTCAATAACCGGTCACGTATTCTGCACAAGCTGCAAGCGGCAGATATCAACCCCTGGTAGCCCTAGATACAGGGAGTTGCAATAATCAAGGCGTGAGGTCACAAGGTGTGGATCAATGTAGACAGATCACCAGACAGAACTAGGTGCTTAATCCTGGAGATGTTCCTCAAATTGTAAAGGATGATTTGACAACTGCCGACACCTGCGATCGCAGCGTCAGCCCGTCATCAAAAATCACCCCCAGATTCTGCACCCATTCAGAGGTAGGGAGCTGGGAGCCACCCAGAAAAAGTCCTGAGGGCTTTGTAATCCAACATGTCTTTGGTCTGGGGGAGCCGTTTTGCAATTTAAATGAGACAAGTTTGCTCTGTTTTATTGCTGATAAGATTGCCTCCATCAGAACAGAATTCCAGACAGTGCTCTCAAATGGGCATTCTAGCGAAGGACGTGAGGACACAGGTACTCAGTCTGTCTGGTCTGACTTTGACCAGGTGGCTATAGTAGATATTGTGAGGGTCATCTGGGCGTTATGGCCAATCTACTGTAGTTTGGACCCAGGACCATCACGCCTCCTCATGGGGTGCATTGATGACATTGGCTCTGTCCTAGTCAAGATAGCCCAATGTTCTCTTGTGTCAGGGTTTTTTCTAAAACCCCTGAAGGAGGGAGTTGTAATGGCCCTCCTAAATAAAACATCACCTACATGGACTCTCTGGCAAACTACAGACCTGTCTCTAACCTTCCTTTCATTTGGAAGCTTATTGAGAATGTGGTGGCCATTCAACTGCAGACGGCATGCCGGCAGCCACAAGCAGGTAGTCAGAGAGGTCTGGTGCATGCCCACTAGGTGTGACATGCCTGTCATGGAGGATGCAAGATATGGAAGGATGGCCAACAGCTGCAGCAGGATGGAACACCCTCCCCCAGTGCCTAGCCCACTGGGATGACAGGTGACCTGGGGCAACCAGTGAGGCACTAACCTGTAATGTATCAAAAGAAAGTGTGCCACACCATCTAGGATCCTCTGAACATGCGCAGCAGGGATTCCTGCATAATTCAGGAAGGGCATCAATTGGATGCCCTCCTGTCCCCAGTCTGACCCATGCAGCTGCATTGGGACAGGTCAACGACAGGCGAAAGTGAATGCTGACGGTGTACTGTCCATGGGCATGGAGATGTGCACAAAGGTACATGCTTCTTATTATCCGGTGAATATTACGCATAGAGTCCTTTATTTTTAATTTAAACATCATTGAGCAAGTGTACAGAGAAACCAAGACTTTGTTTAGAAACACCTTATAAACCTACACATTAGAATACATTATTCATTGCAAGATGTTTCAGCCCACTATAATCCATCATTTCAAATTGACAGTATTTATTTATCTTTTAAAATGTAGCTGAACTTGTATTAAAACTTTGACGGAAGCAATTCAAATGGCACAAGATTTTCAAACTAGAGGTTACAACACTAAACATGATAAAGTATATATTGTCTTTCTAATGGAAGCTAGAGAGAGAAACATACCATTTCAGTTGCCAGGTGCTGTGATAGAAATCCTTGAGAACTGTGTCAGAAGAAGAGGCTATGTACACTAGGAGCATATCAAGTATATTCAAATGTTATTACAGAAGCAAAACAGTGCACAGAATACAAAGGCAATAAAAACAGGCCGAACAGGAAGATCCATAGACACAGTTGACAACACCCCATCATTTCATGTCACTCTGACACTTCAGTAAGGGACAAAGGACACTAGTGTGCGTACCTTATTCCCAGGCTAATGCAATACAACAGGATAATGTATTAAAAAAAAATCAAAACAACGAATACACAAAAGAATCATATGTTCCTTAAAATATAGACGTGACAAGCCAGATTAAATGATTTCTTTGAAACACTTGAATGACTTAACAATAATCGGGCACTTGCAGGCATTTCTAAACATTTGGGACAGAATTCAGATGTGCCAGGCAAGACCCAGCTTGGGTACAGTGCAACTGGGTTGAGCAGAACGCCAGGTCATATTAAATGGTGCTGTGGCATGGCTCAGCACCAGTGAATGTGACACTGGGTGCATGCACAGTGCAGCACAACCGCACTGTGCCAGTGCAGTGGCAGGTGGGGAGCAGGAATGCACCAGGGCAAGTCGGGTGAACTTCACAACCAAGACATTCAGCTGGGCATGCAAATGAGTCAAGTATGCATGCAAGGTTAAGGGCTATTGCATGTCATTATGGCCCCATTGCATATGGTGAACGATCCCCAGCAACTTGTGCCTGGCACCTGCCAGGCTCGCCGATAAGGATTAGCCCCCCACCCATCACCGATCATGGGCATATACAGAAATATCCCTGGTGGTCAGTGGACCAGATCCCCTTCAGTTGGGCATGTGAAAAATATCCCTGGTGGTCAGTGGACCAATTCCTGCTCAGTCGGTATATGAAAAGAATATCCTGGTGGTCCAGTGAACCCGATCCCTGCCGATCAGGGCATATGGAAGAATATCCCCAGCGCAGCGGACCCAATCCCTGTGATCGCAGGCATGGAAATAAATATTCAGATGATCAATGGCACCCCTCACCAGCCCTGGGCCCTGCCACCTCCAACCCCGGTCAGCGGCAGGTGACAACTCCCACCTGCAACCGCCCAGCCACCACCAACTGACAGTGTACAGTACAGCTGTATGCCTATTGGTCAACCACGGGCCAATGGGTGCGAACCGTACTGTATACACAGTCGAAATGTGATGGTTCATTTCACATTGAGAATAATAACTTCTTCTGCAGTCTGCATGTACACGATAGCCTGACTTCCAATGGGCGCTACTACTCCTGCAACTTATGCTGTCAGTCGTTAAGCGACTGGGCTACTCTGGCAGGGCTGCAGCCAGCCTCTGATGGGGGGATTACAAGGTGGCGAGCAGTGGAGCAGATCGAGGGGCCACCACTGGATCACCAGGGATATTTATTTCACATGCCCATGATCGGTAGGGGGTCAGGTCCACTGACCACCAGGTTATTCTTTCATATGCCCAAGTCAAACGGAATTAGTCATGGACCGCAGGTAATCCCTCCATATGCCCACAATTGGGCAGGGCTTGGGTCCACTGGACACCAAGAATACTAACATGCCCATGATTGAAGGATTGTCACCGACCATCAGAATATCTTTCATATGCTCGTGATCGAATAGGAAACACAACACCCGGAATGGCTTCTTGTTGTGCCCAGCAATATAGTAACCAACCAGGTGTCCACCAACATGTTCCTGGCTTTGACGGGTTCATCTTTGAGCCCCTATGCAATCAAAGTGGGTTTGTGCCTACATATGTGCCACCACTCCCAGTCTGAATAACAGGGTTGTGCCACATATACATGGGCACCCCCCCTCACCCGCCACATACGTACTGGTGTGCCCTGGTGCATTTGGGATTGTGCAGAGAAACCTACCCTTTAAATATCACACGAAGGTGCATCAGTGTTCCGTGTGGCACAATACTGTTGAGCCATACACACACTGAATATCCACTGCATCTTTTTTCTTATAGTACAGAAGAATGTCAAACAAACCAACATTCAGACTGAACATTGGAAATGTTCAAATAATTCTGAAACATAATTATAAAGTATGGCATGTATTGTGGATATTTATTAAACTGCAAATAGTACTGTAATTCACCAAAATCAGCAGCTCTTTAATATCAGACAGATAATAGCATGAACAGGAACTGGATTTTGGACTGGGTGCAGCCTCGGTGTACCCTGGGAGATAATACAGCAAGGTTGAAACTAGAAAAACTGGGAGGTGAAAACTGGTAACTGGAATACTGTCCTTATAATTCAAAAGAGACTGTGGGGTACTGGAAATAGATAATGCTGTAACTGAAACATTGGATGGCAAAATTAGAGAGACCCTGATTTGAATAAAACTCATACAGTAATGGGACAGGAGAACTTTGCAAAAAACAGAGATGGGTACAATTGAAGGGGGTTCTGGAGTAACTGTGAAACACTGTTGCAAGAGTGACAGTCACAATGGTTAAACTAGTACAGTGGTTTATCGGGAAGATGAATGGTTAGCGTGGGATATCTTGTTAAAACTGGTATCAGGTACCTGCGGTCTGTGCACTGCTATGCATAGACCAGTACCATTTCCCATGTTCACACTTATCCTCTTTTTTAGTCTTCCACTTCTACTTTTACCCATACTCATTATGGTGAAAACAGTTACACACTACAACAATTTAAATGACTATAAAGTAGTTTCAACAAGACAAACTGAAAAACAAATGACACAAATAGGAAATTCGAAATCTAACATAAAACGTGAAGGGGTTGCCTTCTCTAAAACCATCTTGATATTACTGTATGCCTCCAGTGCCTCCCCACCTCAGTCTGTGGTCCTACACACAACCATTGCCCTTGGTGCAAAGAAATGTCACGTATCTCGCCTACAAACCTCCCACTGGAGTATCACAGGACTTCAGGACACCCAATCAAACAACCATGATGCTAGAAAGATGAGGCCATCATCTTAGGAAATACAACCTAAACTGACAGGGACCAACTCATGACACCTGCTGATGCTAACACAGAGTTATAACCTTCACAGACCTAACTGAACCTACTAGAACCACCCTTCTCTAGCTACATCCAACCTCATAGACTAGGTACTGGTGAATCGCCTTGACCATGTGCAAACTACAGGCATCTTGTCAGATGCTATAAGACACTCACCCACTGCCTGTGTATGGAATCTGGAACTGCTCCCCACACCTCACGCTACATCACTACAACAATTTGCCAAACTGAACGTGGAGCTTTTCTCTATGATGTTTCTGTATAAACTGGTCTGATATCTATTACTCCATGATGTTCAAACTGCCCATGATATCTCCGTACAATTTCCAGCACTCAGGATAAACATACTCTGAAGGTTACAGTAGGGTCAGGGTAAACAAACAAGATGGTTACACAAGGACCTGCTTGCTAATACACACGAGACAAACTCTGGAAGAAGTATAAAGGCCAGACTACCAGTGGATTACAATACCACAGGGTCTCGGACACCTGCAAAATCAAATCAAACCAAAGGGCATCTACTGCAGGAACTTACTATTGGCTGGTGGCCATAGAAAATTCTGAACGGCATAAGACTTTCTTGGGACACTAGTCAGCGACCCAGGATATGATCTAAATGGTGTGCATTACAACACTCAAACCATAGTGAATTCCTTTAACAGACTTTCACGGACATGTCTCAGTACACCTCATCCTTCCTTCATCTCCCAACATCTCAGCCTTGCTGCTCACCTAAGCTCTGCATTTGGTGCTGACAACTGCAAACCACCACCACCCCCCTTTCTACTTTAAAGTATATCGCGGTCTGAGGTCAAGGCTATTGCAAAACATATCCAATAACACTAGCCTGACTCTGATTCCTCAGTCACGACCCCTAGTAAGCGGCACCATTGATTACCTCACCTTTGGTCAAGATTTTCCTCTGTCTCTCTCTCTCTTGTGTCCCGATCTTTGGAAGATTTCGAGTTATGCCCATCCAGAAAAAAGGTTACTCAACGGATATAAACAACCACAGGCCCATAGCCATTCTCTCTGTGCTAAACAGCTTCTGGAGAATCTTGTTGCAAAACATCACTATCTTACAAGAACAATTCTCTCAGACACTCAGCAAGGTTTCAGGAAGGGCACAGTACCTCAACTAACCTTCTCAAATTCACTACTAATGTCCTCTGCAACATGGACAAAGCCTACTCACTGGAGCAATATTTATCCACCTTACAAGGCTTTTAATCGTTGATCATCCTCTTCTTCTTTCAACCCTGTAGACTTAACTTCTCATCCTCAGTAGTTGACTGGTTAAACCAGCTACTTGTACAATTACAACTTGTTAAATTCAACTCTCTCTCCAGATGTGACCACTTGGCTTTGGGTACCACAGGGGTCATCAGGACCACTCTTTTCTCCTTTACATTAACAACATAGATTCTACCATACTCTCCTTCTCAGCTATCCTATATGCTGATGATCTTACCCTCTACTCAGTGCGAGAATGTCCATCATTAATGAAACCTCCTTGGACTTCAGGAATGTATAAAATGGCTAAATACAAATAAGCTCATCCTCAACACCCAAAAAGACCAACCATGCTACTTGCACTGCCCCAAACTTAGGGCCTCTAAGGAACCTCTAGTCCATGACTCTTGGGGTCTCTCATGACTGTGTCGCCTTCAAATACCTGGGGTCCTCTTTGATAAATACCTTGTTCAGTCTCCACATACAGTCAACATGCAAAGCTACAAATGCCAAACTTGGATACCTACAAACTAGCCACCTACTAAACCATCAGCTAAACTGGCTACTGACGGGTATTCTGCTTTCACTTTGACATGGTGTCTCACTTCTGCTTATACCCATAAGACTGCTCTCCATAAATGGGATGTCTCATATAACAACATATGTCAATAGACTCCTCTTCTACCTCAAGCACCCTGCACTGTATAATGAACTGGGTAGCTCTCCCCTCTATACTGACTTTACTCTAGGGACACTCATGGACTGTAATCAAAACCAACACCCTCTCCCTTGCAGTTCTACTTGTTCCACTGACACCTGCTCACGGTCTACACTCTGCAAATAAATTTCTACTTACCGTACCCAGGTGTCACTTCTAAAGCTGGAGCATTTCTCACTGCTCAGCCACCTCACATCCACCCTAAGAAGACAACTCCACCCAATTTGCAAAAGAACTATCGCCAATCCTGGACCCTTGCACATTCTTTGATCCACTTGAGGCCTCACAGCTATCACCCTACCTCACCAGGACACTGCAGCACTTCTGAACAATCTTATTTTTGTCTTAGTAGCTGCCACTTAGCCCAGTCTCAGTTGTTATTGGCTTTTCTGTTACCTTCATCTCTGCTAGCCATATGTATAATCCTAGTACTGTCTGAATTGATCTATATTCTTACCTACATGTACTATATACTATGTAACCATATACTATCTAATTGTATAATCTCATCTCTTTTATGTATGTATTCTCCTGGGTCATGCCTAAAAATAGTCAACACTTGGCTAGAACACCTAACCTGGTTAAAAAACTAAATAAATAAATTCTTACAAATAATAGCTCAAAAAACAATAAACAATGAACTTTCAATAAAATAAAAAAAAAAATAACAATTATATTTTGCCGATTCACTATTAATTCTAGATATCTGCATGAACCTATATGAGTATAATTTTTCTTGGCTCCTATTTTTAAATGGCCAAAGTAACTTTTGTTAGTTATCTCTTTCTTGGTAACATTATTTAGATTGTTGCCAAGTCCTGTTTTAGTACTAGTAGCTCTCAATATAACATTTTGCAAATGAACTACCAATCCTTTTTCTAATTTGGTGCAACATTTTTTCCCAATTTCATTTTTTGTTGTTTGTCAATGAGTTGTAACATTTCATATCTCTGGTACTAATGTACTAATGACAAAATTCACATTTTCCCATAGAGCCCATAAAGTTTTCTTTTCTTTTGTTGCATCAAACAATAATGTGCAAGTTTCTATAGCTATATAAACTCTTTGAGGAAAATAAACAATTTATGCACCATTAGAAAGGAAGGCACATCATCGGATCCCCAGAATAGTACGCCATTAACAAATATTTTAGTACAGTTTTGCTACTAAATCTAGTGGACATGTAAAGTTTAACCTAAGAAAACTTAGACATACAGAGATATCTGTTGAAATTATTCTTGGCAAAATAAGGACATTAAAAATAGGAATGCTGCAGGGCTTGATAATATATCAAATAACATACTAAAATTACTCTCACAAAATTGCTATATGTCATCTTTCCGTCACTGGGGAGGCGGTGCCTGGGGACTGGCGAGGGCTGTAAACCCATTCATAAGAAGGAGATAGAGCAGACTGCACAAACTATAGACCCATAAGTCTGACTATGGTACGAATAAATTGATGTAATCAATATTGAAAGATGTAATAAATGTGTATCTGACAGAGACTTGCCAGGATGATAAGGAACAGCATGGTTTTGTGGCTGGTAGGTCGTGTCTTACAAACTTGCTGTGTTTCTATGAGAATATTTCAGCGGCATTGGATGGGGGGAACTGGTGGACTGCATATACTTGGATTTATTTATTTAATAATGGGAATGCAAGAAATCACAAATACATTGCATAAGAGTAATAAATGTTGTTTATTACTATCAAAATGAAAATCACAGTTGCCCTAAGCAGTTCTTACCATTAGGAACTGGGAGCCAATGCTATCGTTCCTATACCTTGAATGTGAAATCTCTGCATCTCAGGTCTCCAGGTAAAAGATGTACATTTATATATATAAATAGTTACCATAGTTACTGTAGACAGAAACATTTTCTAATTAGGAATGACTCTATTAGCTAAACTGAGTGAAGTCACAGTACTAGATAACATTATACAATTTGTTATAGTTATCACTTTGTGGAAACAAAGTACAGTTTGTGTACATAAACATATACTAATACAAATCATCGAAAATAGCAATTCAGCTCATATATCATAATAATACAAGGACACAAGTGTCTAACATCTGTAAGCAAGAAAGACATGTATATTAGAAAGTAAGTGTATAGCAATCATAGCCATACATATCACAACATCTACTCTTATGCAGTAGACATCCTAGTCTATGTTAGTATAACATTACCAGCTATCTGCTTTGTACCTCTGGGGTATTAATTGGGAGCAGGGACCTGTGTACTCCCCCTTGTTTCCTCAAAGGGCAACATGGAAAAAAGTAGGGAAGTGGAAGAAGGTATCATTTCAGACACGACACAAGGCCTTCCAGGAAATCCAGCTGCTCACAGTGTTGGTGGGTGTGCACAGAGGCGTAGAGCATAATAATAAGGAAAATATCAAAAAATGCATAATAAAAAACCTTTAAGGTAATCTCTAACAATTATTAACGAGTGCACTATTAAAATCACCATCAATAATATCATATATTGCTTCATTAACTGGTCATATTATTGCGATGTGGATAAGTGTATCTCTCCTGTCTAAAGTGACTTCAGTATTCAAACCAGCTGAACCAATATGTACATTAAGTGAGGTAAATACTTTGAAAGAGTAGAAGATAATCAGGGTCACCATCAGTATCTGGTTCCACAGTGGGAACAGGGTGACTGTGTAATAATAGTTGTCTGGTGAGGACTAAACAAAAATTTGGTTCAGTAATAACACATAACTAAGTTCTGTAGTAAATTGCTCAAATTAGTTACAAAACATTCACCATCTGAATTATTTTCACAGTCGGTAGTCTCCATTTTGTAGTTGTACTGAGCAGGTAAGATCTAGCTGGAATCTGTGTTGAGGAAGATGAACCTCATGGTAGACTGGTACAATCGAGAAGCATCTGGGCAGATGTTAGTCCTAGTATTCTGTGCCATTGGCGGTGATGTCGTCCATGGAAAGACCCAATCAATACTGTCTAGGAATATCGAGGGTTAAATAATATCAAAACGTCACATCGACACACATAAATATATCCTTTCTTAGCACAACAGTCCATGTGCAGTGAGACCCATGCATCAAGAAGGATGAAAAGACCAGAAGGTGGCAAACTGAGGTGTTTCTGAATGTTTTCAATAAAATGCCCAATGGGTATGGATGCTTGTTTATGAAGATAGATGTTAAGGATCAAAACATGGTAAAAAGTGAAAAGACACAAACATATCCTTTTTCAGTTTCATTTTACTTTTATTTTTTATACTGGTAGGTTTTGTGGGACAGACCATTTGCCACAAACGTCCAGTTTCAAAAATACAAAACACAACAAGCTTTACAGTACAATTGACAACAATAAATATGCATTATGTAAAACATTTGCAAATTGAGTTCTAAATTATTTCTAAGGCTGTCTTAAAGTGGCTAACTACATTATACTATCCACTAGAATGACTATTATACAACCTAACAGTAACAAATTTGTCGTTTTGACCAAAGGATGTGTGAAAAAGTGGAATCAAAAGCCAGTCCCACTCTACAGCCTTGTACTGCCAGATTTTTGACCTTGAAAACAAGCTAAGATACTTTATGGCATATCCCAGCTGAACCAGTGACCTAAAGTTTTAACGCCACCAATGACAGGCAACTAAAGTGTTTATAAGAGAACAGTGTAGTAACATGATTGTCAGTAGCAAAATAAATTACAGAATGGTATGTAGCCTGGTACGATAGAATTCTGAAGAGTATGAATACTAAAGACCATAATCAAATAAAGAAAATAATAAACTGTGTAGTAAATACCTGATATCAACTGTGAGATTACCTCTGATTCGATAAGAAACCCTAATCTTTATGTAATCTAATAATTAAATCCAGACAGGAGGCTCAAATGTTAATGACAATCAATTAAAATACTAAATTTAAATACTCTGACTTGTCCTAATACATCACTCAGGTTGTCCAAGAACAGTAAATTCTAATATGGTGATCTTCTGGGTTTGAGACATACCATTGTCTCGGTTTGGAAAATTTAACACAATTTATGTTAATCAAACCATGTAATAAATTAAAATCAAATTGTAATATATTTTGAAGAGTGGATAAGTTAGGACCAAAACATAAAGAACACATCCTTCGGCATATAAAAATTTAAGTAATTGTAAATTAACACGATAAAAATTAACAAATAATGAAAAAACAATAGACCCAATATGGAGCCTATTTGGTTAATGGACATTCTAGAAGTAAATCAAGGACCAGTAGGTGTCTTGTCACATCCAGATTCTAACAATAGAAATAGGAATAAAACGATTGTAACATGCACATGGCAACACAGTTAAGAATTTGCAATAAGATATGTCTATCATGTAAGATATCAAGGATTCTTTCAGATTCAGATAGTGGAAGAGAGATTGATGATGGAAGTGATATGACCCATAGGCCAGAGCATAAAATTTCATGAGCAATGTGCTTTTCTGCCTCCTTACAACTGCATGGGTAAGTCCCAACAACAGTTCAAAACACAGTTCGGCAAACACACACAAAAGTGGTTGGCAGTTGGAGATCAATGATGGTCCTCAGATTTGCATCCCACACATTCCTTCTTCAATAAGTGGGAAAATACCCCATTGTCAAGAAGCTCAGTCCGGCAGTCTATCAGGTTAGACTCTTGCACAACAATAAACAGCTGACAAATGATTTACAAACCAAATACTGAAACTGTACAAGGAGTATAATTACTTTCCTCACCAATGGGGAATAGTACTAACCTAGTAATGTCTGATTTTCTTTTCAGATACATTGGCAGATAGCTATCTTGTTCCTTTCTCCTTATCTCAAGTTATCCCTGCATCGAAGGCATGTTGCGAACCTCATGCTTACATGATCCTCCAACATCTGCCCCAGAGGAGTATCCATCAAATATAGTTTGGTTACTGTCCAGGAAGGTTCAGATGCTACCACTCTAAGGTTCTTGGCAATATTGGGAATGTAAGAAATACAGACATAAGGTAACACACTTGTTTATTACTCCAAAGGATAATCACAGTTGCCCTAAGCAGTTCTTCAATACAAACTGAGCCAATGTAAGCATTCCCTATACCTCGGGTTCCTTATATCTCTTGGGGTCTCCAGTATAAGACTCAAACCCAGATATTCAAAATAGCAGTGCGCAAACCAGAAGAGCTGTAATAGTGGGAATAGCAGACCACCATATTCAAGGACCATTTAGCGTGCGCTAACAGCAATAGCGAGGCAAACCACTAATGTATGCAGGGGCAACAGGAGAATGGCACAGAGGAACACAAAGGATATTCAGGCCAGTGCTGTGCTAGGACATAGCGTGACACATAGTCTGACACTAGTTACCGCCTATAAAAGCGGGTCTTAACAGGGCAAAACACAGGAGGAGAGACCAGAACAGGAAGTGAGATATGTGCAGTGCCTGTAGCAGTGATGCGTGATGGCAACTGAGTGGAAGGAGGAGGAGGGAGGGCAGGCACAACATGGGCCACAACAAGGCCAAGGAGGCGGTATGCTGCAAACAGGTGGTACCCAGTGGTCTCCGTCGAGACACTGCCTGATCACCACATCATTGGCCGGTAAAGGATGAACAGGTGAATGTTGAGGCAGCTCTAACAGAACTCCTGCCAGACAGCTGCCCAAAAAACCAGGCGCAGCCATGCCATGACAGTGGAGAAAGGTGACAGCAGCGATGTGCTTCCTTGCCACAAGGACATTCAAAGACCAACAGGGGACATCATCGGGGACATGATCTGCCACCTCAGCCTCCTGACCCAGTTCCTAGAGGCTTTCCTGCCATATGCTGGGAGTTCATAGTGTTCCCCAACATGGCAGCAGAGCACAAAGAAGCAATGCAGCGGTTCCACCGGGTTGCGCACCACCATCCATTACTGGATGCCAGTGACTGCACCATGTCCCCATCCTTGTACCACCTGGGAAGTGGCGGTGATGTGTGCGTTAACAGGAAGGGAGTAGAGCTCCATCAACTGCCAGGTGGTGTGTGGCGCAGATGGGTGCATCAGCAATGTCTATACACAGTACCCCAGCAGTGCCTGACACATTCATCTGGCTGGTCAGCTGTGCCAAGCATTTGAGGAGGGCAGAATAACCAGAGGTCAACTAATCGGTGAGTAGTAGCATACAAGGCATACACACACCAGCATGCATGGGGGCAGGCATTGCAGGCCAGGAAAGGGGTGTGAGAGGGCTACACAGGGGTGCAGGACAGCATCTGACAGACTGCTGTATGTCACTAACAGGTATACATCCCTTGACAGGGGACAGTCCATATCCCCTGCGACCCTGGCTGCTGACACCAGTACTCCGACCGGCTACAGTGGCCGATGAGATGTACAATGAGGCACATGCCAGCACAAGGAACATCCTAGAGAGGGTGTTTGGCATCCTGAAGATGCGATTCCGATGCCTAGACACATAAGGCGGTGCCCTAGAGTATACACCTCAGAAGGTGTTATTATGATATATGTATCTTCCTAGCCTGTTGTACTAACAACAGGGCAATGAACCATGGGATACAGGCACTGAACCTGAGGACAGTCTGACAGTGAGCCAGAGCCAGCAGTCAGGGGATAGTGGAGCACCTCGAGAAAGGACTCGCTCTGTACACGTAGGCCATACAGCACAAGGGACAACATCATCAGGACACTGCAACAGACAACAGGGTAAGTACAGACTGCACAACAACTTGAAAAGGTACAATTAATAATGACTTTAATGTGCACATGGACACAGATGAGTGACAATAACAATACCAACAGTAAACATACACAGTGGATCTGACAACATGTGTGCATGTGTTGTGAGTTTGGGGTTGTGCAGGACACGCGTGGGGAGGCCGGACACAAATGGTGTGGTGTCGTTGGAGAATTGTGATGTGTGCCGTGAGGGTAAGTGATGCAACCGTGGCAGTGGAGGTGTGTGTGTGCATGTGTGAACGTGCATGTGGGTGCGCCTATGTGGCAAATGTGGGGTGATGAGTGCACTGTGCCACATAGTCAGTGTGGCCATCAATGACACCTCCCACCATGCATGCGACGTGCGCCACTACCATGGGACACAGACCCTGGTGTGCTCTGTGCAGAGGACAACACCGATGTGAAAGGCGAGGCAGGAAGAGTTGGCCTCCTGTGCCCCTGGGGGACGGTGGAGCCTGACAGGGTGGGTGGACGGCCACGGCGGTGCTGGGTCACGTATGGGGTGTGTGATGCTGTTGAGCTGGAGCCACTGGCAGCCCTGCGTCCACAGCCTGCCCGCCTGTGTGCCCCTGTGCCATCTGCACCACGGCCATGCATCCCATGCTGGTGAACCCCATGCACCCCACGCGGGACATTCCCTATCTCAACCACCGCAGCCAACAGACCAGCAAACCCATGCTCGATGGCACCCACCAGGTGGCCCATCCTGTCCTCCGCCCGCTGCTCAGCATGGGCAAAGCCCACTGTGATGGCCTCTCTGATCTGCGCAAGCTCATGGCGCATCTCCCTCCGCATGCCATGAAGGTCCATACACACCTCCTGCTGGGAGGTGAGAGCAACCTGCAGGAGTGGGCGGGCACCATGGCCATCCTGTCCCAGGGGCACATTACCCTGAGCTGTAGCTATCAGAGGTGCCTGCTGCACAGGAGCAACTGGATCCTGTCGCATGGCAGGCACGTCCTGCAGCTGGCGACTACTGTTGGTGGTCTTTGGAACGGTATGGGCATGGACAACGATTCGCGTTGTACCCTCCACACCCTGTGGTTCTGCACTGTTCCCTACACTGCCCACCACTGTGTACACAGGTACAGCCACACCGGTGATGCGTCGTGCACCACTGGCACCCGTCCCACAGCCTGCCAGCAGCTCCTCCCCTGCATCCCCTTGCACAGGCACAGTCAGGTGTTGCGCCAAGTCAGACACATCAGTGTCCTCACCACTGGTGACAGTGACCAGTAGGACGTCCCCTACACCACCCTTCTCCAACTCTGCTGCATCCTGGTATCTGGTGTATCCCAATACCCCTACTGAGGTGTGACACCCCTCCCCAGTCAGTAGCTGCCCTTGGCTATGTGTGTGCCTCACATGCATGGCGTCTGTGCAGCCATCTGTTGCACCATGCCCGGATCGTCCCCCTCCACTACCGTTGGGACCTGTCCGCACATCCTTGGCAGCCCCTGTTGTCCTGCAGGCCTGGCAGTCACCGCTGTGGAGACAATAGGGACAGGGTCGGTCACCCGTACATAGACACTGTACCCAAAAACCACCACCACTACCACCACTACTCCATGCACACCCCTGGACACGTACCCCCTTCACACAGGCCCGTGACCTCATGGACCCACCAAACCCACAGTGGCCATGCCCATACCAGGCAGCTGCTAGGCAGACCACTGTGCACCCTGTGCAGGACACCCACAGCATGGCCATGCACCCATGCCAATACAATATAGGGTATACACCTGCGAATACAGACCTGTCCTTGGCAGTGCGAGAGGCATCTCATACCCACCACTCGGCACACCTGTGACTGCCACTGTCCTGAGGGTGGATGCCACCACAGCCATGTGTGGCTCCTCCACCCGTTGTTGGTGTTCAGGTGGTCCACCACCGGTCCTCATCCTGTTCCTCAGTCACTGGGCCTCCACCTCCTTCGCACGTCACAGGAGGTCATTCCATCTCTTCCGCACAGCTTCAGTTGTCTTGTCATGTCCCCCTATGGCATTCACAGCTGCAGTCACCTCCTCCCAGGCTTGGCACACCACTGCGTCAGTGGCCCTGTCCGTGTGTAGCACCTGCTCCCTCTCCTTCACGGCATGCACAAGGGTGTTCAACTCTTCTGCGAGACCTTGTGTGCCGCGTATACCTCCTGGCGCACTGCCAAACCTATGGGATAGTCAAGGGACTGTGTGTCATTGGCGTCTGTTGGTACTACGATAAACACACATAGACATCACAATGCCCCCCTCCAGTGCCACAGATCATGGACATAATAAAGTGCTGCATGTGCATATACGGTGCACACACTTCCATTGTCACTGTGTGTCCGTGTCTGTACAGCGAGCCCTGTACACAGATGTCTACCCGCCCTAACCACCTTGCACTGTACTATAACCTTTGTATTCACTACAGTGGTTGCCGTGGCCAAGTGCACTAAACGTAGAACAATGTCAGAGACCAATGCAATTACCACATGGTGCATGGGCGGCACAGTTCACGGAACACTGCGTATGTCCGTGTGGGTGCCAAAGCCTGTCATACCACACATCAGGGAGTCATGTCAGTGGGCCAATGTTGCAGGACACACCTGCAGAGTTGTGCACAGTGCACCTGTACACATTTGGTTGCAGGCGTCTAGGGATGTGCACCATCACACAGCACAGTGCTTGCCTGTGGTCCAACATGGGTCAGACCATTCACCAGAGAATGCATCTCTGTGCTCCTGTCCATGCTGAACCTGTTCTGGGATATTGACATTCAATAGTGTCCTACAGCAGTCATACATACCTGCCTCATGCTGCTCTTCCTCCTGTTGCATCTCTACACCAGTATGTTGTTGCGCTTAGATTCCATATCGGCTGCCAGTACCACAACCACAACACCGGTGCACCACACTCCATTATATAGCTCATCCAGGCAATCAAGCGTGTCAGTCATGCAAATGAGCACATAATGATATGCTAATCACACAGTTTGCCCCATGCATGCACAAGTACCCTCATTTACATACCCTTTTTGAATATGGCCTCGATTTTCCCCGTGCTAGCACAGCACACTGTGCAAATGTCACAGCAGGGCTATTGGTGTTGCAGCGCGCTATCCAGATAGCGCGGCGCTATATGCTCAAGCGCGGCCAACATGCATGCTCGCGAGGCCTCCATGTCCGCGCTATGACCCAGTCATAGCGCAATCTAGCGCAGCACTGGACAGCATAGCATGGTGCTATATGCATGAATGGAACACACCCTCAGGGCCATGTTGGGGTCGCGCATGTGCAGTGTTACTTCCGGGTAGCGCCGCGCTGCGTCATGTGATAGCGCGGCGCTGCAGTGAATGTTGAGGTGCATTCCTGGTAGAGCAGGGTGTTTGTGTCCAACAACATTACAGTGCCATGTCTGGACATGCAAGACAGCGTGCAGTTGTGCACAGGGACAGGCGCTGGGGGGGACATAGAGTCCGCAAACCTGGTGCAGCTGGTCATGAAACGGCATAGGAGGCTGTTTGGGGAGGTGAGGGAGGGGGACCTCCCAAGATTGCAAGTGAGGGAGACAGTGGCTAGGAAGCTCAGTGAGCATACCGCCATACCCCGCAATGCAGAGAAGTGCCGCCACAGGTACACGGACCTGAGACGCAGGCAGTGGCAGCAGCTAGAGTGCTACAGGTGCATGGTGCATGATGGCACTGTGCCTGTGCCAGGTGAGTGGTGTTGCATGTGGAGTGTGCATACATATCAGGCTTTGTGTGGGTGTGGGTGTGGTTGTGCAAAGGGGGTTGTGGTGTGGGGGGGGTCTGACCGTGGGTGAGTGGGTGTGTGGTTGTGGGTGTGCAGTGGGGGTGGTGGTGGGGGTGTGTGCTTTGGGTGTGGGTGTGTGGGTGTGTGTCTGTGTGCACAGCTGTGTGCAATGGTGCACTGTGCTGTTGCAAACTGTGTACAGGCACAGTGGCACATGTATTCCCCATAGGGGGCACAGTGCATGCCGTGACCATTGCTGCGGGTGGAGGGTGGGGTGCATTGTGTTTGGGGTTGTATGTGCATCTTGCTGTGATTCACGATGTGTATGTTGTGTCATGCTCTAACAACACTTTCACATTTGTCCATTGTAGAGCAGATCGAGTAGCCCATGCCCGCAGGTGCGACTCAGCCCAGGACACAGGAGTGGAGACGAGGCAGCACGAGGGTGCCATCACTTCCACAGCATGCGCAGGAGAGCGGCACTGATAGCGGTGGCATGTTGCGTGAGTACCTGTTACATTGCTCTGTGATGTGTGCACTTTCACGACGCTGTGCACCACATCTGGGTGTCCAGCCACTCACTTGTCTGCAAAGGTCACTGGGCCGGTGTGGTGTAGCGGTGTGGTGTGAGGTACAGCTGTGTTTCACACCACAGCTGGGTGCTATCAGCCTTGCCTGGGGGGGTGGTCACATTGCAGTGCTGTGCGGGTGGCAGATGGTGTTGCTTGCTTGAGTGGAGGGTGTTCCGTGGAGACACCAGGCTGACGGCTGACCTTCCCACCTCTGTGGTGCATCCATACCACCACCCACAGGACGTTCACAATTGCACAGGGGTTGGTTACTTGCTGTGCATGCGGGACAATACGGAGCATGCCTTGCGGACTTACCTCTCACCCTTCTGGACACCTGCTGTGTAGCACTGCCTGTCACACTGTGCTACATACTGGCACTGTGCCGTACGCATTGTACGTCCATCCATGTGTGTCTCATTGCGAGGTCACTGTGTTGCTGTTTAGTTGCAAGGTACGGATATCACTGTGCTATTACATTATGTGCATCGTTCCCCACCAATGTTGACCACGGCTGTGGAGGTGGTCCTCACTGTGTGGGGAAGGGGGGTCCTGTTATGTGGGTTGGGGACACTGCCATGTACCATGTCTTTGTTGGGATATATGCTTTCAGTGGTATTGCCTGGTGGCATGTGAAGGCCCTTCAGTGACAGCATCTGTGCCCTGGCTGACTGTTGTCCCCTGGCATATGTCGGTCATTGCCAGGACACTGTCATGGTTCATTGATGCTCCTGCATGCATGTCATTGTTGTTTGTTCTGAGCTCTGCATTGCTGTGCATTTCCATATGTGGCTGGGCAGCATGTCCCAACATGTGGATGCCCTTGTGCATGTCCTTGCATGTCCCTTGCACCCAACTCACTGGGTTTCCAGCTGTGTGTCTGCCGTGTCTAGCGGTGTGCTGTATCATGGTGGGTGGTGTCACATGTCCCCCCGGTGCTGTCAGGATCACTGACATCATCCATGTTGGGTTCTGTGTTGGTGCCTGTGTTGCCCTGTGCTGCATTGTGGGACACTGCCATGTTGTTATACCACTGCAGAACTCAACGCCACCAGGGATAGCCCATTGGGACATGCTGTCCATCTTTGTATGGCAAGGGTTGGCTGCTGGTTGCCTCCTGTGTGGTGTACCGTCCTCATGGTCTCACCCTTCCTCTTGTAGGGCCACTACGGGCATCACTGTGGGCAATGCGTCCCGAAGAGACAGAGAGAGAATGGAGGACCTGCTGCACAGGATTGTGAGGCAGCAGCGAACACAGATCGAGCAGCAGGCCATCATTATTACTGAGACCAGGAGGGTGGCAAACATCCTGGAGGCTCGTCTTCCTGTTCCTGAAGACACATAGATATATCCCCTGTTGTTTTTAAGTCAGCCCTCACCACCCCCCTCACTGGACTTGATTCTCCCTTCCTTGCCCATTGTCATCTGTCCATGTGTGCGTCCTTCTCCGCTTTGCACCCTTGGCCTGTGTCTTCCCATCCCTCCATCTGTTGTCGTCCTTATGTTTACCTTTGTGTGCCTTTCTCTGCTAATGGTGTTTGACATTTTTATCATGTGGTGGGCATTTGGGATTGTGTGTTGGGGTGGCTTGGTGGGTATTTTCTAGTTCTGTTTTGGTGTTGTGGGGAGGGTTGTTCAGTGGTGGGTGGGGCATTTTGTACTCTGGGGTTTGTTACTCGTTATGTTCTGTTTTATATTTGCTGTTGTGTTTCCATTTGCTTTACTGTTCATTATTGTTTATTACACTGGTTAACGACATTTTACGGTGTCCTGTGTCATTCTTGGTGCTGGGGTTCCACATGCTTTGTACTGTTACTGGTGTTCTCCACATGGGTCTGGGTTGTTGCTGGACTTTCCCGTGAATGTGTGGCATCCTCATGGGTGGGCACTGTGGTGTGCTCCTGATACCTCATTCCAGCATGTGTTGCCTTGCATGTGTCCCAGGGTCGGGCTGTCTCTGCACTGTATTCCATTGTGTGTTTGCACTGCCTGCCTGGTGCTATATTCAGTGCTGTCTTGTGTGCTATATTCAGTGCTGTGTTATTCCTGGGCTTTTTTTGCACTGCACTTCTGGGCCTGTTTGCCCGGTTTCCTTTGCTTGCTATATTCAGCGGGTTTGCCCGGCTATTCGTTTTGAATATGGCTGGCATTTTGCTCCGGGCTAGGTTTGCATGCTGGGCAGTGCTATTCGCTGCCAGGGGCAAACCTTTGAATATCTGGCCCTTCGTGTTTTACATTATATACCTATGATAATTACAATGGTTACTGTAAGATAGAAACATTTCTAGTTACAGAGATTAGCCCTATTGACTAAATTAGAGGTGGCTCCACGGTCCAAGATAACATTATACAATTTTGTAGTAATCACTTTGTTTGACAAAAGAGTACAGTTCTTACACAAATCAGTATAATAGTATAAATCACCAAAAGGTGGCAATGCCGACATATGTCATAATTATTAGAAGGACGCAGCTGTCCTAACATCTTGTAAGCAAGAAATACATAGAAAATATGTAAGTATTAGAAAGCAAAGTGTATAACAATAATATCTATACATATTTTGAGATCTGCTCTTGTACGGTAGATGCCATTCACCCTATATGTGAGTATAACATATGCCTAAGCACTAGCTGTCTATGATGTACCTCTGGGGGTACCAATAAGGGAACAGGAACCTCATGAAACAGTGCAATAAGGTCATTAATCTCTTCTTTAGAATCTGTAAATACCTTAGCAGTGTCATGCATATTAATCACAGTGTATCTTTCTTCCTGACTAAGGCCATCCACACCATGCAATGATGGGGGTATGAAGTCATTGATCATACCAGTTTTAAACTTCTGTGAATGTGCTTTGATAGTAGCAATGTCTGCTTTATTCCAGATAGACATTGTAGTACCAAAGAGACCAGTAAGGGTGCCCGTGGCACCAGTGACATCTGATGTGTCACGTGTATTTCTTCTATGACTTTGTGAATCATCATTCTGAGAAGTAGGTTTTCTTGTACAATTACCTCTATGCTCGGTGGTATGTACCCTGCAATAGGGTCTTGATTACGTATCTGAAAAGCTGCTAACCTATCAAGTAACAAAGTATTATAAAATAATAATCGTTAGTAGTATGACACATACCAAATTCTTTCATATTCAGTAAGTTAACTTAAACAAAACAGGTATATGCATATACCGTAAGTTATTAAGTGTGCTAGGTAAAGCAGTGGCTGTGAGACCACTATGAGGACCAGGGTGTTGTTTTAGACATTCCAAGAGTTCTTTCTCAGTGGGGGCAACATAGATAAATACATGCAGCTGAGGCCATGTTGTGTATGCACAAATTTCCTGGCAGTATCCTTAGACAGTGTATTGCAATATGAGCGTCAATTAATACAGTAATATTATATAAACCTGTATGTCAAAGAGAAGCTTGGTGCAAGGACAAGGTACCATTTGGGGATAATTTTGAGTTGGTCCATCCATGGAAAGTTTCCTTGGAGAGTTTGGCCAAGGGGAGTAATTGTCCTTGAGGCTTGGTTTGCCATTCAATTTGTAGGGTAGATTTATCAGGAGCAGCAACCGAAGCAGTGAGGTAGGCATCTGAACCTTCCTGAACTGTAATCAAATTGTCAGGAATATTGATGGAGACTCTCTCTGAGGTAGTTGCAGGTGGATCAAAATGAGGAAGGATGTGCTTTACCATGTCTTGGATGCAGGGGAGTACTCCTGAGATGATGATAAAATTGAACAAGATAGCTATCTTGTCAGTGTATCTGAAAAGGAAAATCAGACATTAGTAAGGTTAGTACTATTCTGCCCAATAGGGTAAGGAAAAGTAATTATACTCCTTTATACAGTTTCAACTGGTTGGCAGTAACCATTTTTCAGTCTATTTGTTGTTCTGCATGAGTCTAATTTGATAGACTTCTGGACTGAGCTTGTTGACAATTGGGTAGGGTCCTTCCCACTTGTTGGAGAAAGAGTGTATTGGATGTGCAAATCTGAGGACCATTATCTGATCTCCAACTTGCCAATCCACTTCTTGTATGTGTTTGTCAAATTGAATTTTGGACTGTTGCTGGGCTTTACCCATGCAGTTTGCAGCATACAAATGAGTGTGTATCAGGTCTTTCTCAACTTTTCACATATTTATCCACAGAGACATGATCTTCGGTGGGAGTGTGCAGGTCAAACAACAGGTGTTCAGGTAATCTCATACTTCTGCCAGTCATCACCTCAAAGGGGGTCAACTGAGTGGTCACTGAGGCTATGCCCCTAATTGCCATAAGGAGTAATGTCCATAGGGAATCCCAATCCTTGGGATTGTCCTCAATAAATTTGGAAAGCATTTGCTTAATCCATCTGTTGACCCTCTCTACTTGACCTGATGATTGTGGGTGGTATTGTATATGGAACTTTTGGTGAACTCCAAGGAGTTCAAGGGCTTCTTCATCAATTGACCAATAAAACTGGTTCCTTTGTTGGAGTTCACCTTAAGAGGTAGGCCCCACCTGGAGAAAATCTCTTCCACAAGGATTTTGGCAGTAGCTTTAGCAGTGCATGTCTTGGTGGTGAAAGCTTCAACCCACTTAGAAAACAGATCAGTTACCACAAGGGCGTATTTGTTATTTCTACTGGTATTGGTGAGGGTGCCAATGAAATTGATCTGTAAAGCATGCCAAGGGCCAGAATGCCTTTGGGTTAGTAATTTGGCATTTCTTTTGGTAGGGATGGGGTTGGTTTGTGCACAAACAAGACAGTTATCTATGTACTGTTTGACATCCTTGGTGATACCAGGCCACCATGCAGTGGTCTTGAGCCGTTGGAGTGTGTTTTCTACTCCCTGGTGTCCACCAGTGGGGTGTTATGCACCTGGTCAAAGAATTCAGGCCTAAGATGATGAGGGACCACCCACAATTTAGTGGTGGTGTCATCTGGTTGGTACCAAATAAGATTGTCACCTGGTGACAAGTGTAACTTATCTTCATGCCTTTGGTACAGGTTGTGGGCAGGTAGATTTGCCTCGAGTGCCTTTGTCCAGAAATCTGAACACATCCTCGAGTTCAGAGTCAGCATGCTGAGCTTCTGACAAATCTAAGGAGGGAAGGGTTGGGTTTCTTCCTGACAGCTGCAATATGCACAGCCACTCTGGCTTCTGGATGATCCATCATCCAGATGTCCCCCCCATGGGCACCTTCCACAGCAAGGGTGTCAGCTGTGTCATTAAAGCCATGATAGGGGTCATAATGGAGTGGGCCTTACCGTTGTGTACATAGAGTTTGTATGCAAATTTCTGTGTCAGTGAATGAATCTATATTAGCAGTTCTTAGTGTTTCACAGGGGTGCTGTCAGAAGAGGTAAAGGAGTTTGTTTGCCAGAAAGGAAGAAATTCTATAAGAGAACAACAAACCCAGTTAGAGTCTGTAAAAAATGATGGTATCTCCGGTTCCATGCTGGATGAACCTGAAGGCACAGGCCACTGCTGCCATTTCTGCATACTGTGATGACGTTACACTACAACATTTGGAAATCTTAACAGTGTTACCAAAAGGGTAAACCATGAAAATACCCATTCCTGCTATCTGTTCTCCCTGATAATAGGAGGCTGAGCCATCTGTGAAAATGCTACACAGTGGGGTGTGCTCAAGTAATTGTGGTGTAGAAGGAAGGAAAGGGCCTAGATCTGGTAGATCAGGTGACTGCAGTGTACAATCATGTGGTTCTCCTTGGAAAGGAGGCCCTGCACCAGCATGGATGGCATTTTGCTTGGGTGAAGCTTGATGTCCCTATCCTGGAGAAGGAGGGACCAGTGTGTTAGTCTGGTTTTAGAGACTGATACATCCTTTACTCTGTCTGAGAGAAGAAAGGTTGTAGGGATGTGGTTTGTACTGAAGATCAGAGGACAACACCCAATGATACACAAAAAGTGCTTGACAGCCCAGTAGGTAGCCAGAAGTTTCCTTTCACAAAGTCTGTACTTCTATTCCTTACTGGGATCAAGAGCTGTGATGCATATGCAATGGGTCTTAGGGTGCCATGGACCTTTTGGGCCAACACTGCAGACATTGCAATGTCAGAGGTGGCAGATTCCAGATGGAATGACAAGGCTGGATTGGGGTTGACCAAAACTGGAGCTGAGGCCAAAGCCTGCTTCAGTGATGTCACAGCTTGGGTATGAATGGTGCCCCAAGTCCATGGAACATCCTTTTTTAGTAGTTCATACAGAGGGGTGACCTTCTGAGCAAAATCACAAATAAAATCTCTGTAATAATTTACCATACCTAGAAATCTTCTAAGGGTGGCCACACTGGTGGGGAGTGGCAAGTCCTGTAATTCCTGTATCTTCTTCCAGGTAGGGCTTCTGCCTTTGTCTGTGATCCTCAGACCAAGCAAGAGTACCTCTTTCTGGCACAGTTGTGCTTTTGCTGGATTACATTTGATGCCTGCCCTCTGAATGAGGGTCAGCAATTCGTCCAAGAGGTCCAGATGTTGCTCCTGTGTGGCTGTGGCCAACAACAGGTCATCCACATACTGCAAGAGGTACTGGGATGTAGAGAAACCCTCAGGAGCATCCATCATGTGCAGATGGAATAGGGAAGGGCTGTTATGCAACCCCTGTGGTAAGCAGGTCCACATGTACTGCCTACCTTCAAAGATGAAGGCAAACTTATATTGACTCTTAGGGGCCAATGGCAATGATTAGAAACTATTGGAAATATCCAGGGTACAAAACCATTGTTGGTCAAGGGGTCAACAGTCATAGCACATCTGGTGCTGATGCCACCGTTGGGGCACAACTAGGGGTGACCTGGTTTATTCTTCTGTAGTCAATTGTAAGTCTCCATGTGCCTGTGGGTTTTTTCACTGGCCACACTGGGGAATTTGCAGTGGAAACAGATGTCCTGATTACACCTTGCTTGAGAAGTGATTTGATTGTTTCCCTAATAGAAAGCAAGGACTCAGATGGAAAAGGGTATTGCCTTTGCCTCGCATGGGCTGGGCCTGTCACCTCAATGACAGTATGCATCTTTCCACAGTTGTGCTTGTTGGTGGCAAATGCTTCCAGATGTCATTGTAGGATGAGACGGAGCTTTGGGAAAAGCTTGTGGTTCTTAAAAAAATCTGAGACATCATACTCTTTGTCATTTGTGGCTATGGCTGCAACCACATGTGAGTCAGGAATCATGACAGTGTGGGATTGTCCCTGAATCTGTATCAACAACATGCTGGCCAGGTCTACAACACAGCTGTGTGGTGCAAAGAAGTCAATTCCAATAATACTAGGGTGATTATGCAGTACCATCACCTAAAAGGTATGATACACCTTCAGGTGTCCCAGTGTCACAGGTAGTGGCAGGGAGTGGTATGCAGGTAGACTAGTTCTGTCTATGCCAGACATATTGGTCTTCCATCCGGTAGACCAAGGTGATGTGGCTGGGTTGTAATCATGCAATACAGACACTGCCATGCATGTATCCAGCAATACTGTAAGTAGGCAGCCCCTGACCTCAGCCTCTGTACAGGGTCTTCTGTTTGTATCCAAGAGCAGCTTGTTTACAATATGGACTGGGGCCTATAATTGTCAATCTGTTCTAGCGGAGGCATGGGGAAGCTCTTGGGCCTGGTTCCTGTGAACTGTTTTACCATGCTGTACTTATTCTATATAGGGAGCTGCTTCTGGGTTCAGGCCTGTAGGGGCCTGAGAACCTGGATTTCCAGTATCCTCATGGCCTGTGGAGGCCTGCCCTCCCAGGTGTACTGCAGCAAGAGCCTGAACTAGGACAGCATCCACTAATGAGCTCACTTGCCTGAGAAGGTCTCGGTAGCTTCAGTTCTCATTGGTTATTCGCTATATGAAGGACCTGATCTCTGTTGTTTACCCTTTTATTTTGTGGTGTTTCTTATTTTGTGTTAGTTCTGGTTCCCACCCCAGGGTTGTTGTTGGGCCTGCTGGGGTTGTTGGTTATTGGTAGGGAGGGACTGTTTCTCTTGGGCCTGCCCCTCCACCATGTAGTGTGTCGTGGCCTCTGAGGTGGGTTCCATGACAGCTACCTTCTTGGAGCCAGAGATGGAATCACGGATATAGAGTTGATAAATGCTCTCCATTTTCTGAAGAATGTCAGAAAACTTTTCTGTGGTGGGATAGGTGGTTGGCTCTACCTTTTCTCAAACTGCAGAGATCATGTTCCGAAGGAACAGGGTCTTGTACTTAATAAGGTCCGCATGCATGGCTTCTCCTGCAAGATTCTTTCCTGCTCGGTAAGCCATCCAAAGCCTCTGCTGGTAGGTAGCTGGACTTTCCTTTACATTCTGTTTAAAAGGGTATGCGACCTTCACTCCCACCACACCTGGGTTATGTGCAGTATTGAGTTCAGCTACAACTTCGTCAAAGGTGTAATTACTATCATGTTGGATGGCATCACAGAGTTTCATCCATTGGCCAGGATCAATGGTCTGGCATAGGATCTGGACTTGGTAGTCTGCAATGAGACTAAGCAGTTCACATTTGGAACGCACCTTTTCCAAGAGGCAACTGAGGTTGTCGGATGGGCTCATCCGACCAATGCTGTCAGCTATCTGCTGAATAGAGTGGGCCATTTGTAGGGGATTGTTGGGACGATTGTTTGGAGGTAGATTGTCTCGAACACCCTGCAGGGCTGCAGGAGCTACAGCTTCAGCCACATCTGTTAACAAGTAGCACTCTCCTGCTGCAGCTCTGTGTTCAGAGGGTCTATTTGCTTCTCTCAGGAAGGGTCACAGTGCCTAAGGCATTATCAATCATTTGTTCTATCTCTTCCCTATCATACACAGAAATAATGGCGATTGGTGGTGCCATAGGGGTCACCATGTTGGCATCGCCCATGATGGTCATCATGCCATCGATGATGTAGGGACATGGTGTTATGTGATGGGGGTCTGCCATGTTGTGGATGGTGGGGTGGGGTCACTGGGCCATAGTAGGGGTGTGACTGGGCATTGTACTGAGAAATGTCATCATCTGACACCTCCTCCTCAGATAACATCATCGGAATGGGGGCTACGCCACCCATTGCCTTGACGTGACCAGCCAGTACCTCTCGCTGATGGCACAGTTTCACCATTTTAAATTCACATTCATCATGATTAACTTTC
Organism: Neoceratodus forsteri; assembly: GCA_016271365.2. NCBI lineage: Eukaryota > Metazoa > Chordata > Ceratodontiformes > Ceratodontidae > Neoceratodus > Neoceratodus forsteri. Next base: position 1,046,613,580 of record CM028133.1, on the reverse strand, counting down.
ACAACATTCGGATCCACATTATCCTGTAACTGCTTCTCTAAAGCTCTATACGCAGCGCTAAATTTGCGATTGTCCTTAGAAGCTACACCTAAATCTTTATGTACCTGGTTTACCTCATCCTGGAACACTCCTAACTCATCGTGGATCTGGTCATTAGTTTTACTTGAACATTTGCAATGCCTGCCTCTTATTCTGTCTCAAAACTTTCACAGTCTTGCTTAAACATACATTGCTCCTGCTCATTTTCCTGAGCAGAGTGATGCAAAAGTGAATCCTTTTCATTCCACAGAGTTTGGAGCTCAGATTCCAACTACTGCTCTCTTTTCAAACATTCAGTTTCCCCCAGTCCCATTTCCTGCTTGAGAGATGAGACCTGCAAATCAAGGATTTGAAATCTCATTTCGGAGGCTTCCAGAGCAGCATAGAGAGCCATGACCAACAGCCCTTTAGCTTCACACCTTCTCACCTTCTGGCTGTTTGTCTCGCCTCTGAGTAATGGGTTGAAATCCCCAGCATGGGGTTTTCAGATTAACTTGCATCCAGTGTGAAGTCAGCACATCCTCCATGGGAGGCAAAGAAGTTCAAGACATTGAGTTTCAAGTCTGTGCAGATATTTGATACAGTGGCCATTTAGTGTGAGGAAATGTAAAATCAAACTGTAAAAAGGTGCCATGCTGTGTATCAATCCACAACAGGTACTCTAGTTCACAGGTGGGCTACTGTGCACTTGTAAGCTTGCAATTCAAAACTACCATGCGGTGAGGTGAGTCAGCATTGACCACACCCAGTAAGCAGCCAGACTTTGCAAGTAGTTACAAAGTGGGTGAAAAATGTGAGAGGTGATGAAGGTGTGCACTCCTGTCCCCATTAAGAAGGGAAAGTAGTAGTAAATAGTGAAAAGTTTGCAAACACCAAATATTGCCTGCACGCGGTCATCAATTGTCAGGAGGTCTAAACCCTCACTCTCAGGTTCTTGGCAATAATGGGAATGCAAGAAAACACAAATATGTTGCATAAGAGTGAGAAATCTTGTTTATTACTACCAAAAGGAAAATCACAATTGCCCTAAGCAATTCTTACCATTAGGAACTGGGAGCCAATGTTATGCATTCCCTATACCTCGAGGAATGTAGAAATCTCTGTGTCTCCACGTCTCCGAGGTAAAAGACGTAATGTTTCACATTACATACCTAAGATAGTTACCATAGTTACTGTAAGATAGAAACATTTCTAGTTACAGAGATGAGCCTTTTGGCTAAATTACAGGTGGCTTCACAGTCCTAGATAACATTATACAATTTTGTTATAGTCATCACTTTGTGGAAACAAAGAAAGTGCAGTTTGTGTACATAGCTGTGTACTAATACAAATCATCTGAAGATGGCAATGCCGACTCATATATCATAATATTACAAGGACACAAGTATCCTAACATCTTATACATAAAGAAATACATGTGTATATTAAGTAAAGTGTATAGCAATCATATGCATACATATCCTGATGTCTGCTCTTGTACAGTAGATGTCCTTAGCCCTATATGTTAGTATAACATATACATGAATGCTAGCTGCCTGCAGTGTACATCTGGGGTATCAATTAGGGTTCAGGGACCTCATGTAACAAACTGTTTGGTCAAAGATGGACTCCAGATTGTGATTCTGCTTTTCAAGAGAAAATATACCAACTTATTCATGCACCAGTTCTTTTCTATGCTGATACATCTAAACCATATGTTCTGCACACAGGCGCTAACCTGAGGGACCAAGGAGCTGTGCTCTACCATGAGTACACTGTAGGACTGCACCCAATGGTGTTTGCAAGCTGAAGTTTAACCTCATCAGAAAAGAACTACCCAGTTCACAAATTGGAATTTCTCACTTTGAAGTGGGCAGTTGTGGAACAGTTTCACAGAAACTTGTATGGTGCTAAAACTCTGGTAAAAATGGACAACAATCCATTTATGTGTGTGCAAACCTCCACCAAGTTGGATGCAACCTGACATCACTGGTTGTTGGCCCTATCAATGTATGATTATGCAGTGGCATACAGGCCTGGCCTTAATCATACCGACACTGATGCTCTCTCCAGGAGACCTGCATCAAACCAGCAATGGGCGTGCATACCAGAACATTCTGTGAAAGCCTTCTGCCAAAAATTTGACAGAGATGAAATTCCCCCTGTAGAGACTGTAAATTGCCTAGCTGATTGCTTGGGACCACTTCATACCTATCTGAGAATAGCCTATTGTAATTTTGCAGCCTTAGACCTACGTGCTTTGCCTCAACTTTCTCCTGCTGATATTCAACAAGGACAGTATTATGACCCTATGATCAGGCCAGTACTGAATGCTTCAAGTAAAGGAGAAGATGTCTCTAAGTTGCTCTCAAGTAACCACAAAACTGCTTTACTGTTTCAAGAGGGGCCTAAACTCAAGCTGGAAGAAAAGTTGCTATACCGTGAACTGACCCAAAATCAGAGGGAAGTGTTAAAAAGACAGTTGGAAGTGCCTTAAAAGTTCAAGTATAATGTGCTGAAGGCCCCTTCATGATCACATGGGAAACTGGGGTAGCGTGCACACTTCTACTAGCCCAAAATAGGCATTGATGTTGAACAATACATCAAAACGTGTGACAGGTGTCTTCAAAGAAAAGTTCTACCTCATAAAGCAGCTTCTTTGGTGAATATAACTATGAGTGCCCTGATGGAACTGGTGTGCATCGATTTTCTAAGCTTGGATCCTGATTCTAGAAATATCAGCAACATATTAGTGGTGACAGATCATTTCACCTGATATGCTGAAGCCTATTCCACGAAAGACCAAAAGGCTACCACAGTAGCCAAAGTCCTTGTTGAAAAATTCTTTGTTCATTATGGTGCTCCTCAGTGTACACATTTACATCAAGGCAGAGATTTTGAGAGTCACCTCATTAAAGAAATTTTCAATGCCCTATGTAGCCAGTATAATGTTATGCTTGTGCAACTGTATTACTTAAGTTGTGGCCATTCACACTCCTTATTCCAGAGGAATTACCACCCTGTAGGGGTACCAAAGGTAAGGAACCCTCTAGAGGGTTCCACCCCTAGAGGTGCTGTGGGACAATTCCCTTGGCTAAAGGTACCTTATGAAGGATCCCCCAGAGAGAGGCACTGCTGCTGGAGGAGGAGGGGAGGAAGGTGGGGCAAAGAAAAAGTGCTTCAGAAGGAGTTTGAGGGGAACTGCTATATATAGCTCAGGAAGTGGGAGTGGCTGGTTGCTTGTCCATTGAACCAAAGACGGAGCTTTCCAATTCAATGGCCTACACAGCCAGTATAATGTTCTGATTGTGCAACTGTGTTACTTAGGTTTTGGCTGTTCACACTTTCTGTTCCAGAGGAATTACCACCCTGTAGGGATACCAAAGGCAAGGAACCCTCTATAGGATTCCACCCCTAGAGGTGCCATGAGATGAATCCCTAGGCTAAAGATACCTTAGGAAGAATCCCCAAAAAGAAAGTAATAGTATGAAGCATATGGGCAATCAGTAACTGTGAAATGTAGTAATAGATAATCATCAGGTAGCTTGATAACATAATGGGATGCACAGGTCAGCAATGGTATGGGTTAGATGGATTGCAAGAGAATAAGGGGAACTCCTAAGGCAAGAGGAATGGCAGGAAAGAGGAACAGCAAGTATGGGACACCATCTATCTCCATCCAACAGTGGATCCTATCTAATGGAACTAGGAAATACTAACTAGATATTATGACCTTAGGCATGGAGGAGAGAAGAAAAAAAAACTTTCAGGAGGAAATGTCTGGGGATCCAAGGCCTAGGTCATCTTCCCTCCAGGTATGGGATAATTTCATTAGTGATGACTTTGCTACTGCAATTTGGAAGCCCCAAAGAATAAGAAGAGGAAAATATTCCAATTTGGAGGGAAACTCTGACTCTGTCCTTCTAACAGGAATGCCATGAAGGGTTGTGAAATGGTAGCACTGCAACCGCTGCTCCATGGTGGGAGGAGAGTAACCACCACCAAGGCACTCACCCAGCTTACCAATCTATAAAACAAACTCAGTGAACCAGAGGTGGTCATCGGGAGAATGCAGTGAAGGTGCCTTGATAAGGAACCACTGAAGTCAATGGACAGCCATTATAGTGAAAACACTAGAGCTAGAGAAAATTGCTGTAACCTCCCTTCATGGCCGAGTCATAAATTGTACAACTTGAAGTGCCGTCAGCAAGGTTGACAACTGAAGGTCCACCTGGAGTGAGGACAATCCCAGCTATGGGCCAGGTGAGAAGGACCCGCCCCAAGCTTCACATGCTCAAGCTGCAGACTAAATGCAGAGCAAGTCCATCTGCAGCAGGGGAAGTGGCACCAAATGGAATGGATGGCATGCCCCAGGGACTGATGAGGGGGGTGAATGGACGTAAGTACTGAGAACCTGCAGGGCAAAAAGCAGGGAGCATTGAACAAAGTTGGCATGAGCAAGAGTGGATCTGGATGTATTTCAGTATGGCAGGTTAATGCAGGGGCAGGGTGACAACAGTTGGACCAGCAGGTAGGTCAATAAGCAGTAGGAATAATCAGACCAGCATGTAGGTCTGAAAACATGGTAACAATGATTGGACATGAGCGTAAGTGGGGCAGCAGTACAATAGTGAGGCAAGCCAGTCGGAATTCAAAAGCCAAATTAAAGTGACAAATACACTGAGAATTTTTGGAGGCAGGAGTTAGAACAGAAGTAAATAGCCACATGGGGACATGACTCCCCAAACACTTCCCAGTTACCACCATAGGAAAAACAAGAAAGTGATGGAAGGGTGAGGAACGACATGCAGATATTACAACTAGTTTACAGCATTCCAGTAGCTTAGCTGACCTCAGAGTAGAACAGCGGTGTACAACAGGGATTAGCATCAGCTATGAGTGGTTGTAGTCAATAAGCATGGAAGGAGGGAAGCACAATGCTGTGAAAACAGCTAATGATACAGGGGAAATAGATTAAGTAGGGAAAACATGCTTGAGGTGCATAGCAGGGGTTCAGAGGGAGCTTGAATCAGGTGAAAACAATTAGGCTGGATAGCATGAGCAGCGATTAGGCCTATAGCATGGAAAACAGCTTTGGTCTGTGTGCATCACAGGTACTGGTGACAATAGCAATGGGAGTAACTGAAAGTAAGTAACTGGAGCTGCAAAACAGCCAAATGGTAGGAGCAAGTAAATGGGAAGATCTGAGAAACCAAATTATGCCAAAAAGAAAGCAAGATCAAGACACAAACATAGAAGAAACATGGAAGAAATAAAAGGAAGCACACAGCCGGAGGCAAAAATACAAACCAGAAGCAGAAGAACAAAATGCAGAGCCCAACAGAAAGAAGCAGCGGGGGTGGAGCAGGTCAAAGTCTGCCACAGAGTAAATGGACAATGCCTCCAGCCAGCAAAGAAAAAGTGCTTCAGAAGGAGACTGAGGGGTACTGCTTTATATAGCTGAGGAAGTGGGAGTGACTGGCTGCTTGTCCATCAAACAAAAGGCAGTGCCTTCCAATTACCTGCCTGGGGTGTTCAAAAATCCAGGACCACTCCATATCACCCACAAGGAAACCATCAACCTAAAAGGTTTAATAGAATGTTGTTAGACATGCTTGGTACCCTACATCCAAAAGACAAACCAAAATGGAGCCAACAAATCAGTACACTAGTTCATGCATACAATTGCACAAAGAATCATGCCACAGATTTCTCTCATGTTTGGTCATGAAGCTTGTCTACCTGTTGACATCTGTTTTGAAGTTTCTTCCAATGGAGCACATTCAGACAACTATATGCAATACGTTCAAAATCTGAAAGCACAGCTAAACCATGCACATCAACTTGCCCACACCATGGCTGCCAAGAAAAACCTAGCAAAGTACGTCACGACAAAAGGGTCAAAACTCAAGAGTTGCAAGCTGGTGACAGAGTATTAATAAGAAATCTGGGATTCCAGGGAAAACATAACATTTCTGACAAATGGAGTCATCAGCACTACATAGTGCTCAGTAATCTTGCTGATTTACCAGTCTATAAAGTGTTTTCGGAGGGAGATACTAAAGCTGTAAAGCCTATTCATAGAAATCATCTGTTACCCATTGGACAAATAGTTATAGATACTGCGTTGCCAGATCCTGCTCCAACAGGTCCTATCACTTGTTCAGCTACATGCAAGCAATCAAAACCTCATTATTTCTGGTCTGCAGTTGCTAACCTCTGCTACAACCAGTACACATCACGAGGGTGTTGATTCAGATAATGATGAAAATGACTTTGGGATTGTCTTCTTTCCTTTCTCTAAACTGGGACAAGTATTTCAAGGAGATCCTTTATGCAACACAGGAGACAATCTGAGTGGTCCAGTAATGTCAGGTGATCCTCATGCCATAATTGAACCCGTACCTTCTGACAGTGATGTTCAAAGTGTGAGGTCTGATATAGTTGATGCTTTAAGCCTGGTGAAACTATCAGAAACTGAAATATCAGATTCTAATCAAGAAAATGGTGGACCTGTCAGTGAGCCTTCCAGTGATGCTGAAGCAAGTGGGCCAAACAAACTAGTTCAAGTGCCAGACAATATTGTTATTCCTGGTGCTAAGTGTGTTGAATGACTCAAACTTTGTTGAAATACCTCTTTTCGATGAACCAGAAAGTTCAAGTGTTACACCAAGTACAAGTAATACCACCCAGTCAGAACCTCCACAAAATGCAGTGGTTCCCCTTTCATCAGAAGCTGTCTTGTTGCAGAACAATGGAGTTTGCCTTTTAAGGGGCAGACCAGGTTGTTCTAGTGCACCCCTTCCCTCTGTCATGGAATGGTAGTGCTCAGGAGGGAAGGGGGGAAGGAAGGAAGGGGAGGGGCTAAGGACCAGAACAAAGGACAGGTAACAGGAAAGAGAGGGGCAAAGGGAGGTACATAAGGGATAGCACAAGGGGGCCTCAGCCACTTTTTGCTGGAGTTTTTGATTTTACATCAACTGCAGCACGTCAGATTGGCATATTGTTTTGAGGTTGGTTCACCAGGAGTGAAAAGGTAAGGAAACAAACAATTGAGTTGTGGGAGGATATGTGAAGTTGTTTAAAAACAAAACAAAAAAAAAACAGTGTATAGTTGGAGAAATATAGTTTGGACAGAATAGCACATAAAAGATATGGTAGAAGACAGGGTGAAGCAAAGTTTTTGATAAACAATAGGATGTTTAAAAAAAAAGAGAAACGACAAAGAAGAGCTGGTAGGTTTTAAGGCTGTGTAGAAGGGCCAAATTCATTTGGTTTGCTTAACAGTTGATGATATTAGTGTTGGTCAAGGCAGACAGATTGGGGTTACAATTATCTCTGCAACAGTCACTGGAAAGGAGAGCCATTGATAGAATTGTGAGGCGCAGTACAGCTGGAAAACGAGGCTAGCGTGTGTACCAGGGAGGCTTGCTAGGATGTAGTGGGGGTTTGCACCAGAAGAGGGCTGTAATAGCAGAGGGGGGCCAGATGATGGAAGCTGGGACAAGGGTGAAGGTTTTTGTGGTTGCTGGGGATATTAGCAGGCCTGGAAGAGGTCCTGAAGCAAAGGAGCGAGAGCGTGATCCGGGGCCACATGACGTGACGTCACACGCCACATGGGTTTGCGATAAAAGCCTTTCCCCTTGTCTTTGTGCTGCTTGCTGCTTTGTGGGCCTGTTTTTTCTTATTCTTTTTCAAGGTGAAATTAGTAGGCCTGGAAGAGGCCCTGAGGAAAGGGAGCGAGTGCGATCCGGGACCATGTGGTGTGACGTCACACGCCGCGTGGTAGAGAGATGAAAGCCTTTCCCATTGTTTGTGCTGCTGGCTGCATTTGGGACTGGTTTTCTCTGTTGGTGGTGAAATTAGTAGGCCGGGAAGAGGCCCTAAAGCAATGGGGCGAGAACCGATTCATCGACCATGTGGCGTGGCCACCGCCCTGGTGGTCGAGATAGAACCCTCCCTCTTGTTGTGCTGCTTACTGCATTGTGCCTGTGTGTCATCTAGCCCAGCGCAGGTGGTGAGCATTGTATCATCCCTTGGGAGGAAGCTCCTGTGGAGGGCAGCCTGGCTCGATGAATGGGAGACAGCAGCAGTGTTGGTGGCTCAAGAGGAAGTTGCAGGGCCTGCGATGTAAACATTCTGGTGATTCCAATGAGGGGACAATTGGACTGTTTGTAACAAGGGGGAGTGGTGGCATGCCACGACCACGCGGAGTGACGTCACATGCCACGCAACGGGCGCAGGGATGGGGTGGGGGGATCCAAATAGAGGAAGGGTGGGGGATACAGGAGAGGCCAAAAAAGGTGAGGAGGTGTGTATGGGCCACAAGGCGAGACTGGCTTACAGGGGAAGTGGGAGCGCGAATGCGCATCCACGCCAGCAGGTCGTGGGTGGAGAAACAGGACACCCCCACCCCAAAAAAGACCCTAGTGGCTGCCTCCCGCTTGGGTACGTCATGGGGAGGGGACAGCAAGCCCTTCAAAGGGTGTTTTTATTGACTTCACACACAGGTGGTAACCCTGAGGGAGGCCTTGGCAGTAAACTTCATGGCCACAGTGGATGGCATTGGGAAACAGGGAGGAGGGGCATATGAATAAGGGAGGAAGGGGCAGGGCACACACAAAAAGAGAAATTAATAGTAAATAAATAAAGGAGTCAAGGGAAGGCTTAAAGGGGGCCAATGCATAGGCCGGGGGTGAGTGGCCACGTAGCATGCGCCACTCGCAAAGGACATGGCAGGGAGCTACCAACAGGACTGGTTGCCTATTTGAGCATGATGGAGGCCTTTACTGGGGGCCCGACCGGACATGCAGGCATGTGGCATGAGGAACAGAGGGAAGGCATTACAAAGTATATATATATATGTAAAATTAATCCTGTTTTCTCTTCCCATAGTTGTCTTCACAGTGAAAAGGAAAGGAAGGACAAGGCACCAAAGAAGAGCAGGCCATCAAAGGAAGATGCTTACTGGGCTATAATTAAATTGGCGGAAAAAGCCAACAGAATGTGGGAACTGGTGGAGGGGGAGGAACCAGGGAGACCCAGGAAGAAGAGAAAAGTGGGCCCGGGAAAAGGGGGCAGAGGGAAATGACCAGCCGAAGGGCCATGCAGTCCCACTAGGGTGCCACTGCTGGCAGTGGGACACACCAAGGCTGCTGATCTAGTACCCCTGCAGCCTATAGACTCGGTGACGCCAGTACCTCCCCCCGATCAAGGTAGGATCTCCCATGATGAACCCGGACCAGATCTTCAGAACATTGTGTTCCCTCCACAAACCCTAGTAGTTCACCCTCCTCTTCAACCTCAGGGAGAAACAAGGGGACACTTGGAAGACTCCAGGTAGCAAGACCTGGACAAGGTTACAGGTAATGCATCCAGTGCAGTGGGGGATAGTATAAAAGAATACATAGGTCAAATTGTGTCAGCACTGGGAACAGGAGGTCTAGGGCAGATGGAATCGGCACTGGCAGAGATAGGGGCGGAGAAGGTTGCCAGTCAAAAATGAAGGGTGTACAGAGAGAGAGAAGGAAAAGGTAAAAGGGAGATAGGTGCACCTGGGATAAGGATAGGTGAGCATGTGCCACTGGCCACAAGGAAAAAATATGGAAAGGGAGTATGTGATATATTCTCTTTGGTGAGCCAGGAAGCGGCAACCAGTATGAGAAACTGAAGACATAGGTAAGATTGAAATGGCAGTGGTGATAGTGCTGTTAGGGAAGAAGGAGGATGACAAGTTCGTAAAAGGGAAGACTTGGAATGGGTGGTTCATAGGTTTTGCCAGTTTCTCAGCCATCGTACTGGAAAAAAGGCCCAAGCTAGGCATCCCGCTCATCACTTATTCCTTGATAATACGGAGGGCAAAAGCAAAGGGCAGGGTGGGGTGGTTATACTATGATGAGTTTTTTCGGCAGAGAATGGCAACATTCAGGGACGTGAAATGGGACAACAAGCAGCTAGATTTATGGACCGATTATGTAACAGATCAGTCCACACCAGGTGAATGGTGAAAAAGGGGGGCTACACCCCAAAAATGCTGCTGGGCTTACAACAGGACTTTTTGCTCATGGCCTCAATGCCATTTCTGGCATGCTTGTTCAATATGCGGGGGAGGGCACCCGGCAAGTAGATGTAGAATGACATGGGCCCAAGGGGCACAGGGGCATGGGGGTCAAGGGTCAGGTCAGCAGTTTTTTTCGAGAAGGCCAGGGGTTTAGAGGCTACACATGGAACAGGGTAGGGAGTGGTAGAGGGAACGTGAGTGGGGGAGGTCAGAATCACTGAGAGAAGAAACATTGCACAAGACGAGGGGGAGGGGCCAGGGAGGAGTAATGGGGGGCATGACAGGGATCAGTTTGGGATGGTCAGAACCCCCATCAACTTGGAGGCATGGACAGCCTGTTTGGATGGGTGTCCGAACACAAGCATGTGGGATATGATTATAGGAGGTTTCGACACAGGGTTTTCACTGCAGTGTGGAGGGCTCAGACACACAAGAGAAGCGAGCAACCTGGGGTCAGTGAAAGGAAAGGAAGGGATGTTAAGACACAAGATAGATAAAGAAAAGGCAGCAGGGAGGGTAGAGGGCCCATTTAACACCCCCCCCATTGCGGAACATGCGGATTTCGCCATTAGGTTTGGCACCCAAGAAACAAGAAGGGGAATACAGGGTGATACACCACCTGTCCTATCCAGAAGGGGACTCAGTGAATGATTTCATCAGTGAGGAGCATAGTAGGGTGACATATGCAACGTTAGAGGACGCAGTCCAGATAATCCGTGCCACAGAGGATGCATGGATGGCAAAAACGGACATTGAGTCCGCTTTCAGACTGCTGCCAGTTAGGAGAGGAGTCTGGGATCTATTGGGTTTTAAAATTGGTGGGCAGTATTATTTTGACAAAGCAATGCCAATGGGATGTTCCATAGCATGTGCGACGATCAAGATATTCAGCACCTGTTTGCAGTGGATATTCCAAGAAAAAATGGGTTATAGGACGGTTATCCATTATTTGGATGATTTTCTTTTCATTGGGAGGGGAAAAAGAGAGACACTGAGTATGCTGGTTAAGTTTCAGGAGTTGTGCCGGGAGCTAGGGGTTCCACTGGCACCATAAAAAACAGAAAGGTCCAAGTTCCTGGGGATTGAGATAGATGCCCCAAATGAAATATTTAGACTACCGGACAAAAAAGTAAGTTAATTGAAGGAACTGATTCAAGTACACACCAGCAGGAGAAGGGTACAACTAAAACTAGTGCAGCAGGTACTGGGGCATCTGAACTTCACCTGTAGGGCCACCGGACCAGGAAGGGCATTCACACGGAGGTTAGCTAGGGCTACAGCAGGGGTCACCAGACCACATCACTAGGTGGACTTGACACAAGGTGTCAGGGAGGATTTAAAATATGGGAAGAATTCCTTAAGGAGTATAATGGTGCTGTTTCTGGCAAGAGGGTGGCTGTAACACAGACCTCAACCTCTACACAGGCGCTGCTGGGGGCCAGGCATGGAGGGTTACCTGAGGGGCAGGTGGTTTGCAGAACCATGGCCTGCCAGCTGGTTGAAGGATGGAAAAGTGAGATATAACACTACTTGAGATCATGCCCATATGGGCATGTAAATTAGTCTGGGGAGGACTTATGGGATCAGAAAGTGACATTTTGGTTTGACAATAGAGCAGTGGTGGATGTGCTAAACAACAGGGGAGCCAGGTCAGATACAGTCATGCAGGTATTACAACGTTTGGTGTTAAGGGCTTTGCAGCTGAACATGTCATTCAGAGCAAAACACATAGAAGGGGTACACAATACCCTGGCTGACAGCCTTTCCCGTCTGCAGCTGGATCGTTTTTGGAGGCTGACACCAGCCGCAGAGGAACTAAAAATGCCCATACCAACAAACATCTGGGATGTTGGCAAGAAGGAGTAGAACTGCTGTTTCACAGCTCATGGGCACCTCGGATTCTAAGGGCCTATGATGGGGTCTGGCGAGTGTTTCAAACATTCAGGGCAGAGCACCAGATGGAGGTAAGTGGGCCACTCACAGAGGAACAGTTGGGAATGTTCACCATAGAGCAATGGCAGAAGGGGACTGCCCACGCCACAATGGGGGTTTATCATGCAGGGATTAGTGTTATCTGCAGCCTAAAAGGATGGAATGACCTGACAAAGTCACTGCTCATCAGGAGAATGATGCAGGGATGGGGCAGGTTGAAACATGGGCCAGGGGATAATAGGAGGCCAATAGGGGAGTAGTGGCTAATAAGACTAAAAGAGGTGCTCCCGGTAATATGCAGATCAAAGGATGAGGCCCAGTTATTTCACATGATTTATGTGATGATGTTTGCGGGGGCTATGAGAGTGAGTGAGGTGGTAGGCCATGGGAAAGAGGACAAGGAAGGAGGTTTGGAATGGAACGATGTGAGTTGGGGGGTAAAAGAGATATGGATCAAGCTCAGGGGTCAAAAATGGACCAAAAAGGGCAAGGTTGCACGGTAACACTGAAAGGGCAATCAGAGATTGCGATATGCCCATTGCAGGCTCTGTGGGTTTTGCTGGCCTGGGTGACCAGGAAGGAGAGCTATTTGTACATAGTGACAGAAAAGGGTCACCGGCTATCAAGTCATGGCAGTGCTGAAAAAGGCATGCAATTTATGGGGAGGACCCAGCTAATTACTTATCCCATTCCCTAGGATTGGGGCTGCCTCACAGTGGGCAGTAATGGGGAACTCCTGAAGGACATTTTGGAAAAAGGGCACTGGCGGTCAGCCAGTTATAAGAGATACATCAGGCGCTGAGTAAAAAAAAAAAGAAAAAGAAAAATGTGGTACAGAAGGTGGTACTCCTATGGGGAGCACAGGTAAGGGGGGAGAAAGAAAGGAAAGAGGTGGGGGGGATAATTTCAAATTAAATACTAAGAGTATGTGTAAATTAATTAATGTTCTTTGCACCCCTTAGGTAGAGGGAGGATCATGCAAGTCTGGATCTGCGGCTATTCCTATATTTATTGGGCTGGAAAGAGAGCAGAGAAAAAAACTGGGGGAATGCAGCTATACCAGGATGTAAGACAGTGTAGGTTGGTATGGCATGGCATACGGGGATGAGATGGCACAGCTCCTTCCCGCATTGAAGGAACTCAAGGGACATCGGCCCAGTCCAGACCTAATCATTATACATCTAGAGGGGCAACGACCTGGTGGGCAAACCGTGGGTACACACATACCTACAGATAAAAGGGATCTAGTGGCATTACGGCAGTGGTGGCCTCAGGTGTGCCCGCCTGGTCAGACATGATACCGAGAAGGGTATTGAGACAGGAGCACAGCCACAGGGTGGTGGAGAGGGCCAGGAAGAAGATGAATAGAAGAGTGGGGACTTTGATAAGGCAGATGGGGGGACAGGTGATACTGTGGGGGGTAGAAGAATGGGCGGAGGACTTCTACAGTTCAGATGGTGTGCACCTGTCTGATCTAGCCATAGACGAGTTCAACACAGAAACAATGGGCTTCATAGAGGAATGGAGAAAACAGGAAAAAGCTGGTATACAAAAAAAAGGGAAAAGGGGAAGAAAGGAGTGTCCCTGAGATAAGGAGAGTGATACCTAAGTATGGAAAGCCAGCCATCCAATGCAAGCTGGAGACTGGCTAATGGGGAAAAAAGGGGAGAGGGGGGAACGAAAAAAAGAATAACACAAGAGGAGGAAGAAGAGGAAGAAGAAAGTGGTCTCGGTTTTCACCGTTACCTAGCGGAAAAGGAGAAACAGAAGGCACACAGGTTTTCACCTGGGGGGAGGGATAATCAGAAATTGATATGTGGATGGAAATAAATGAAATTTCTGGAAATATGATAAAAAAATGGAAATGGAATATTGGATTATGAATATAAATAAATTAATTGCCAATCTGAGCACAACAAACAATGGTCTCTGTCTTTCGTGAGGGAAAAAGGGGGGAATCCGGGACAATGGAGTTTGCCCTTTAAGGGGCAGGCCAGGTTGTCCTGGTGCACCCCTTCCCTCTGTCATGGAATGGTAGTGCTCAGGAGGGAAGGGGGGAAGGAAGAGGAGGGGCTAAGGGCCAGAACAAAGGGCTGGTAACAGTAAAGGGAGGGGCGAAGGGAGGTACATAAGGGACAGCACAATGGGGCCTCAGCCACTTTTTGCTGGAGTTTTTGATTCTTCCCACCCACCCTACTAGACAGAGCAAGAGGAAAGACAGTCAAAGGGGGACTGTATGGTGGGTCTGTCAAGGTGGATGACAGAGCGTGTCGGTTGGACAGTTTGGACTGCCAAGGTGGATGGCAGGTGATGATATGGTTGTGGACTGCCCAAGGTGGATGGCAGGGGGGAAAAAAGGGGAGGATGGGGGAAGAAAAAAGGAATAACACAAGAAGAGGAAGCAGAGGAAGAAGAAAGTGGTCTCGGTTTTCACCGTTACCTAGCGGAAATGGAGAAACAGAAGGCACCCAGGTTTTCACCTGGGGGAGGGATAATCAGAGATTGATATGTGGATGGAAATAAATGAAATTTCTGGAAATATGATAATAAAGAAATGGAAATGGAATATTGGATTATGAATATAAATAAATTAATTGCCAATCTGAGCACAACAACAAACAATGGTCTCTGTCTTTTGTGAGGGAAATAGGGGGAAATCCGGGACAATGAGGTGGGAGTAGCTACCCTGAATGCTAATGCTGAAAGACAAGTGCCAATGCCCTTTTCATCTAAATGTTCAGACAGATGAGTGAAGCCTGTGTTTTGACTCACTTATGACACACCAGGAATGCCAACAGATCTGCCCATGAATGTAGTTCACAAAGGGGTATATGTTACAGTAAATTTCCTGCCCAAGCTAGTATTCACTGCATCCTCCCAAGTGATAGTTAAGTCTTTCACCCAGTATTTTTGGGGTCACCCTCACAGAGTCAGAGAAGCCAATTGAAAGGTACAACTTGTCTGTGTTAACTGAATGTCAGTGCTTGAAAGTTAGATGCAAAAAGGTTGAATGTCATTTGCTGATTAGCCAAAATTGTAAAGAAATGTAATGACTACATGTAAACTGTCATGACAGAATGAAAGATAATAGAACTAAGTGAAGTGGTTAAAAAGGTACCCTTTAAAGCAATAGCATGCTATACTCTGTAAATACATAGGTTATATGTTAGGATTAACATTGTAAATAGTCTGTATAGTAAAGTGTTATTATAATTGCTAGCCCATTATAGTCTTGGCAGGGATGCCAAGCTTTTCGAAGCAAAGAGTGATGTAACCTCCCCCTTGAAGCAGGCTAAATTGCACCCATGTTCTCCTGGGCTCCCGATTCCTCCGTTGCTGTTGGTGCCCTAGGTCCTCCTGATGCTGTCCAGTCTGTTAATTTAGCCCATTTCAAACTAAAAATTTAAACCACGATCTCACGCAGTTGCATGCACAGTGGTGCATGTGAGGATCGTTCAGGCACAAGCGGTGCCTTAGATGTGCTGACTGCTAAGTTTGCGGTTGGCGAATGGAGTGTTTTGGTCCGGCACCCCTCCTCTGTTAAAGGGCGGTGACCAGAGGATGTGGTGGAAAATCCACTGGGGAAATTAAAGTTTGTTTTGGGAGTCAAGCGGAGCTAATTAATATGCATGAGCCACATGAATATTCATTAAGTTGTTGCTGCCACCTGGGAATCTATGTTACAGTGGCATCAACTCTAAAACTATAGGGGTCACAGAGATAAAGGTGGATTCATTTAAAAGGGCACAGCCTAGAGCTTCATGAGCATGGAGAAATGGTAAATGTAAAATTTAGTTACTGGCTGCACCAGAACTTAAAAGAGTGGACAGTGTTGGGACTGCACCAAAACTTTTACCATTTTGGGAG
This sequence comes from Neoceratodus forsteri, assembly GCA_016271365.2. NCBI lineage: Eukaryota > Metazoa > Chordata > Ceratodontiformes > Ceratodontidae > Neoceratodus > Neoceratodus forsteri. The sequence goes on along the minus strand of CM028133.1, from coordinate 1,046,597,703 downwards.
TGTATGAGGCAATCATGAGCCTGGATCTAACAAAGAGGCTCCTGGGATTGCACCACTGGCTGTGGGTGATATACAGGGAATATTTCCTGGTAGCAAAGCTCCAGCCAATCAGGAGACTTGGAATGTAAATGACAGTTTGGGCAGCCAATCGGAACCCTGGAACTCGGCCTTTTGTTGGGAGGACTTTTGGAAAAAAAGAGAGAGTCAGCTGGAGAGATCAAGAAGAGAGGAGCCTATGTGGCTCTGTGCTGTCCTTTTTACAGGGAAGGCTCTGTGAGAAATCCTTCTATCCAAATGGGGTTTGGACTTTGAAACTGTCTTCCAGCAGACCAGAAAAAAAGGTTTTGTTTAACAAAAGTGACTGTATTGTGAACCTGCTTGAATCTGACTGGAAGGAAGAAGAGAGGAGTTCATGCTATTATGTATAAAGGTGCTGAGTAATTGAAGAATTGTATGGCCTATCAGTCGGGATGTCTCCCGGGTGATTGTGGGGCCTGGACCTGATTCAGTTGTTTGCCAGCTGGAGGTTGTTTCCAGCAGTAAAACTGAACTTTACCAGAGACATTCTGGTTTGCCTTGAGCTATGCCAAATCCAGCCCAAGCCTTCTGCTCCTGCACCAGCTACCAGCTTCACAGCAAGAGACCACATGGGGGTTCTGCCCCATGCTACTTGAACATCCAACACAGGTCTACGTTTCACCAAATTACCATCTGTGACTGGGTACAGTGAGTAAAATCCAGGGTAGCTCCCTGCAACCAAATCAAGCTCTGTGGTACCACCTGATTGCATTTAAATCTTTGTTTGGGGTTTTTCAAGGGGTTGGGCCATCTGGCCAGTGGATACAAATAATTATTCTGCATGTTTGATCACCTTTCTTCTAATCAAGGGCCCCAATGAAAGCTGCAAACCCGGGCAAAGACCAGGTTAGCCTGTTTTCTCCTGGGTACCCAGTGACTGTGGTTTTGGACTGCATGCATGCAAAAAACCCTGGCTGATGCCAGACTAACTAAATCATTTAACTAGATCTGCCCCACCTCTGTTAACTTTCATTTAATAAACCAAATTGTTTATTGCACTGTTATACTGCCTCATGCATGCTTTCCTGAGTGCCCTAAGGAAATGTGTTTGGGGAACATAACTAAAAGTGCATGCTTGTTGAATACTGTTTTATGGGAGGGTCCAAGGTGGGTAGGTGGAATCTTGACCTTGGTAAGTGTAAAGAGTGTGAGCATGTTGTTAATGGTCAAAGTGTTTGATATCCTGTTACCCACTGCAACTGTACCAGTTTAAAAGGTTACTAGGTGGGATTGTGGGTAGTATTAGCTTCCCAGAGGGCTGTACCTATTGCAATAGTTACCCACGTGATTACTCTGGGTAGAGCACCATAATCATAGCACAACTACTGGTAGGGCCACCCATACTAAGTAGTTACAAACCCAGGCAATTTAACCTGTTATTAGGGATACAGGAAGGGTAGTAGCCCTTAGTATAATGGCACAAGGGCTACATGTGAATGGATTGGTATCAATCCTCTGATCCAGAGTGCATCTATTGACTGGTTTAGGTACCTCCTCCTCCTCTTCTTTTGTGTATACTGAGTAGAAGCATTTTTTCAATTTCCCTGCTTTTTCACTGTCACCCTCTGCCCACCCACCCTCCACTTTATTAAGCCTCACTATCCCTCCCTTGGTCTTTCTCCGCTCCATAATGGACCTATAAAAGGTTTTATCCTCCTTCTTAACTGAGTTGGCTATTTTTTCCTCAGTTTGGGCCTTTGCTATTCTGACTGCCTTCCCACTTCATTCTGCTTTAACTGGTACAGTTCTCTGTCCTGCTCCTTTTGTGTTTCCTTATACTTCCTGAGTGCTATCTTTTCTCCCTTGCCTTCTCCACCACCTCTTTTGAGAACCATAGTGTTTTTTTCCTAAATTTTGATTTATTTGCTTCACACAAAGGCTTGTTGCCTCTGTGATGGCAGTTTTTATTTTCCCAATTTTTTCTCCACCTCTCCCCATGTGCTAGTGCTTTTCTGAGGCACTCATTCCTTTTGCCAAAGTCAGTCCTCTTAAAGTCCAGTACCCTTGCTTTTGTATGGCTTGACTCTATGGCTGTGTTTATCGCACACCACACTGTTTAGTGCTTACTTGTTCCCAGATGGCTACCAACTTCTATATCTGAGATCCTCTCTCCAACCTTGTTTGACAGTTCCAGGTCTAAGATTTCTCCCTCCTGAATGTGTTCCAACACTAGCTGTCTGAGGCATGCCTCCTTGTAGGGAATTGAGAAGACCCTGCTCTTGGATGTGGCTGCATCAATAGTGCTCCAGTTAACATTGGCTTATTCGGGTCCCCATCAAAAATATCTCCCCTTTTCTGCCATCCTAAGGATGCCTTCTATCATTTCCTTGTCTATTTCCTCCCCCTGCACTGTTTAAAGGTGTTTCTAATGTTCAGGAAGTTTTCACTAGTAGTAGTTCAATAATTTGAAACAAAATAAAGCTAAGCATAGCTACACATTACCATGCATTTTGGTTCTAATAAGTGAGGATGCAAACAAGACAACCAGCAACATCAATGAACTTTAGAGACAGTAAGCATTCATAAAATGTGGGTTTGTATCTAAGAATAATATGATGCAAAAAAGGTTGACAGTGTCCTTTTAAATTTGGTTTCCAGAAACCATTTATACAGTGGATTTAGATTTGCTATAATAATGCCCTAGTTTTCCCAATATTAAGGGGTATCATGTAATATGAGCAAGTATTATTGAGTGGCTCAATATGAGTGACTCAGTAATACCACTTGTACTCACAGTGAGTGGAGAAAGGCTGCACTTTATCCTGAAGAGCAAGTGTAGCATGGCACTCACTCGCTAAAGCAGGATATGGAATGTTGCTTGGCCAAGCCCTGCCAAGGTGGCTGTTCAGCATAGGGGCATAAGCTACTGCTGTAAGCCACCAGACCCTAGTTTGGTTCTGCACTGTGAAACAACAATTTTGTGTTATTTTGTTGCTCCTATCCCTATGTCCTCACCCCATGGAGTTGATTATATTTAGTTTGGGGGGAAAGGGGTGCTTGCCACCACTCAAAGGGGGGAGGTGCAGCCCCCCACATAAAAGTACATATTGTGGCTGTTTTTTCTCTAGAATGAGCAGCTGTCACTATTTGCGATGAATGCTGTATTATTAGTCATCCTTTTGATGTGAAGCGGTTTTGTTGTCAGTCTTTGTGGTCGGTGAGTAAACGTACTCACCGTTATCACATGAATCCATTAATGGGCTGGTAGGTAACACAACTAAAATCACAACGGGAGTGAGACAGTATTGTCCCTTGAGCCCTATGTTATACATTCTGTCCCTGTAAGCTTTACTACATAAAATAAACACTACAGAGGAGATTAGAAGGATTTCAGTGACAAGTGAAGATGTAGAAATAAAAACTATAACATACATTGATGATCTTTGTCTTAGTTTAGCAGACCTACGGACATACTAACATATGATTATATGAAAACTTGCCATCAGAAACAGGCCTCACGGTCTATCAAGTCTGCTTGTATGTGCAGCTAGCACCCTTATATTGCAGCTTCTCCACCCCAACCCTCCATTCTCCTCCTGAAACTGTTCAGCATCGTTTTACACAGCCCCCCTCCTTACCCTGTCCCATGTCCTTTTGAAGCTCCCCACCATCCTACATGCCACCACCTCATCTGGTGGAGCGTTCTATTTTGACACTACCCTCTAAGTCAAATAATGCCTCCTCATCTTCCTTCAGTCTTAGCCCATGCTCCCTTGTGTCTCTTCCCTTTCTCAACTTAAACAGACCCTGTTTACCAGATTTGTTGACCCCCTCAAGTATTTGAAAGTTTCAATCATGCCCTCCTGATCCCTTCTCTCCTCCAGGGTGAACAGACTCAAATGACTCAGCCTCAAGTGACTCAACCTTCCCTTCAGAGGAGTAACTGAAGTGATGCTGTTTAACTTCACAACAGGAACAGGATCTGAGATAAACAGGAATAAACGTAATTGTATTACTATTGGGTCAGAAGGAATGGAGTAAACAGAAGTGATGAGTATTGCTGTTATTCAAGTGACTTGTAAAATCTTGGGTATTTACTTTGTGCATGGAGATATGAGTTTCCATAATTGGGACCTTCTTCTTAAAGAATCAAAGGGAAAGTGAGTAGATGGAACAAAGGCATATGTTCAAAAGAAAATGGTGTACATGGTTAAAACATATTTAGTTGGCATGTTTTACATTTATGTACCTTATTTTCTTTACCAAAACAGCTGGAGACCAGAGTTTTCAGCCTCTGTTTTAAGTATTTGGGGAGCAGACTCAATCCAATTACGAGAGGAATACCTACCCATTTCACAGGGGGGATTGGGGAAGGTGAACCCGATTGTGTTCTTTTTTAGTATGTTTGCATATACCAACTTACATCCCCTACTACAGAATAAAACCACCATATGGGGACCATGGGTATTAGACCGTGTACAGCCACGGCTACTGGAGTGGGATTTGAACAAAGTAACACCTAGACAGAAATCTCTGACAGGTTTACCTGAATATTTTAGAACTTGTTTGGGGAAATTAAAGCTTTGGGGAAGTTTAAAAACAAAAATAAAGATGCTATTCAGAAAAGAAATGTATGCTCAGCTTTTACTACATTATTTTTTTAAGACTCCATCCTTTGGGGACTGAACAAATACAGAAATAAGACACATTTCAATGATACTAGTCCAAAACAGAACTCTGGCATATATGTAGGATGTCTTGTGACTCTGTGTCCATAAGAAAATTAACGTAAAACTGAATCTCAAACATAAAGAGGTGAGAGAAAGGATGTGCCCAAGATCAGATTTTTGCAATGACAGAATAGAGACTATGGAACACCTGTATATTGAATACCCATATATTTCTCTTTTTTGGTCAGTAGTATTTACTAATTGGAACAACTTCCCATTTATTCTATTGACTATACAGATATTATTCTTGGAAGTGCTACCTATGGCATGAAGAATTATAATTCTGGCACAAAGCTTTTAATATTACTATGTTTCAAATATCATGTATGGCAGTCCAGGTGTAAATGGTTACTGTATAAGTATTATGTCACCCCAGAACAGCTTTTTTGGAGTATTCATGAGACTACTGTGTCTTTGCAGGATCAGGAGAAAGTTAAAGTACTAGAGGATAGTTAGTGGAACAATGTGACATGGTTGGATACTGGGTAATATGTGACCTGGCGTGGGGTATGAGTTTCTTTTTCTGTGTAAAAACAGAAACATGTTGGACTTACGTTTTACAGCAGGGGTCAGTATTATTTGATTTTTTCTTTATGTTTTGTGTTTCTGTTTTCTTTTAATAACAACAGAATATGTTCTTTATGATTTTGGTTAAAGTAAGGTTTCAGTGTTGGGGCTGTATAGGTATGTTTCATATTAGCACTACTTAATTGGTATATTATTTTGAATCACCAAATAGGGGATTTGATTGACATACGGTAAGTATGTGATTTTCTTTTTGCTTCGTATATTGAATGACTGTGAATTTAACATGCTTATATATAATAGATTTGAAGATATAATATAAAATTCCCCAACTTTGGGTAGGAAGGAGGTATGCCTATAATACATAGCTTGATTTCTTTAGAATAACTGGTTTAAGAGTGTACTATGACTTCAATATGTATGCATTATTATTTTGGTTTACAGTTTATGATAAATTCTCTATTAAATAGAAGGGGGAGAGGGGACTGGGTGGTATGTTGTAATCCTTATTTATTTTAATATAATTTGATATTTTAGGATATGATTCCACTGTTCTAACAATGTGTTGGTCTTATGATTTGTGTATCAGTGTGGGTATGTGGGGAAGGGGGAATGAGTTAATACCAATTAGATTATTATTATTATTATTTGATTATTCTTTGATTTGTGGATTATTTTTGAACTGTGAAGCAACAAGTTTGTATACTTATTTATGTTTGAAGTCTTAATAAAAATTCCCCAACTCACCAGTAGGGTTACTCTGGCCATCTGATGTCCTGACAAGATGGCCACCATGCTTGAAACTGTAGACATGGAAGTGCAGGAAGCAGGGAAGAGAGCCTCCTCCCTGTTTCTGCTTCATCTGAGGCTATCTGTTTTACTGATTCTGAGTCTTCTTGCTGATGTGTTGCCATCTGCTGATGGTCACACTGCACTGACTACTACTTCTTTTAGTGCTGCACCTGACTTTTCTGTGAATACACTGCTTGTTGAGGAATTGCATTCAGAAAACAGCTGTTGCAACTGATCGCAGAAGTGGAAAAAATGTTGCTCTCAAGAAAAAACATTTTGCCATGGTGACTTTTGTTCTTTCAAAGTCTGCTGACCAGCTGACTTGTGCTACAGTCACTGCTACTTCTTCAGTACAGGGCAATAAGTTCTCTATGCCCAACATTTCTTCTGGATGACTCAAGCCCCAATTCAGCTGTACCTGGGGTCAACTGCGAACATCACTGACAGCTCCCCACTGAGTTCTGTTTTTTTCTGCCCCACCTTCCTCTTTTTCTGGTGCTCTTATGTTTCTCTCATCTTTACAAAGTCTACAAGTTGCAGAAATGATCCCGACTACTGCATCTACTTCTTCTTTTGCAGCTGCTCCCCAGCAGTCTATGAGAATTGCACTGGAGCATTTTTTGCCATTGGAACACATACTGCCTGCATTCTTTGCTATTCTTCTTCCCCCCACCTGATGCAAGTCTGCCTGCAGAATGCACTGACCTTGTTCGGCAGTATTTTCCCACTCCATCTACTGATCATGCTTGCAGACTCTTGCAGGTAGTGGTTTGGAACTGGAGACAATGACAGAAATTGCAGCTTCGTACCCAGCTTCTACCATGCTTCCCTTTCTTAATAAATCCACTACTTCTACAACATTTATCCATAAATATATACAAAAATGGTCTGCTGAGGCTTCTTTACTGACTGCAGTGTGGAGAAAAGCAGCAGACAGTGTTTTCTGAGTCCCAGTGGACACTTACAAGTATTCTGACTCGGGAAACACTACTAATACCATGGTTGGTCCTTCTAAACCTGTCTCTACTTCCTCTACTTTAGACTCCTACAAATTAACTTAGTCAAACTCATGCTCCAACAATTCAGTGGAGGCACCATCCTGTGCATAGCAGGATCAACCTTTTGGAACTTTGACCGCAGAGTGAGCTATTTCTCCCTGTGTCACTCTTAACATCTCAAATAATACTGACAGTACTTTCAAAATGTCTGATTTATTTTCTTTATCTAGAAACCCTATAAAATGCAATAATGTTGTTAGAATTAAGTACAGAGGAGGTCTAGATCTGCCTCCTGATAGGGCATAAGCTCTTCACAAATTACTGAAAGAATCTCTGGGTTTTATGGCTTCTGCTCTATATGCAGTTATTTATGTATCTGGTGAGGATACCTTTGATGTAAACTTTCCACTTCCTCCTAAAAAGACCATTTCTGGTTTAAGTATGAAAAGCTTAGAGTCCCTTTATGGATCCATGGTAGCCATCCCATTGTCCAAGGCTACGATCAAGACTGTTACATGTTTGTTTTCGATTGAGCGTGTTAACATCACTGATGTTCTATACTAGCTAAAGAAACAATGTGAAGCTCTTGATACCCCTGTTCCTGTCATTGATAGTGAACATCTCTGGACAGGAGGGTGGAGGGGGGTGGAAATTTAAGGTTAAATTGCAGCAGTCTATGACTGAAATTTCTTATTTCTTTTGGAGTTTTTAAATAGGAAGACAAAGATGTATTTGTTTATATCCAGGCCAACCTAACACTTGCCATAAATGTGGATCCTGCACTCATCTCAGCTCAGTTTGTGATGAAGTGTGCTGTGGTAGTTGTTTTGAATATGGCCATATTTCTCCCACCTGCTCTAATCCCTTTAAGTGTGACCTGTGTGAACAACAGGGCCACGCCTTTCCTCATTGCCCACAGGCTTCTCATAATCACAGCAATGGCCTGAACCAGGATGCACTTATTGACAAAGGACAATCCCACGTAACTCATGAAGCTGAAGAAAATGTGTTTGAAACTGGTGACACCTCTGATGAACTGAGTCTTTCTGTTTTGTCAACCTCCACAAACCTTATTTCTTCCCTTCTGAAGGACAATGCCACCACTCCCACCCCATCTTCTTGTGTAATTACTTCAGTCTCAGCACAATGTTTGCCTTCTGACATCTCTCCTGTTCCAGTTCTGGCCATTCCCCATCCCACCACCTTCTACTATCGATACTGATAAGTTTAAGTTTCCTGCCAAAAAAAGGAGTCAAAAACACTTCTAAGTAGAGAGCAGAGCAAAAATTTGCTGGTGAAGTTCATGTGAATTGCAAAAAATTTGCACTTTGCCGAGTTCATGAAGCCTTCCCATGTCTGACAAACTTCAGCTTCTTGCAAATTGCATGAATTTCACCACAGGTTTCACTGCAGGGTGTGAAGTTTACTGTGAAGTAAGAAATTCAGAGGCAATATTTTGTGCTATGTGGTGAATTTTGCAAATTGCATGAAATTCACAGATTAATTCATGGAACAAATTTTGTGGACTTCGCACATCTCTACTTCTGTCAAAATCCTCTCAAAAACTGATATACCTTTATGTAATACCATCACTCCTTTAGCCTCTCCAACACAATGGGGTGATATTGAAGATGAGGGAGGGGTCTGAGACTCTTCTTTGAGATCCTCCTGCACAGATGTCCTCTCTGATGCTGAGGACTCACATGGATGGCAGTCAGCCAAGACAGTAAGCGACTGACCTTGTTCACAAATGGGAAAAGGTGGTGGTTTTCCTATTAATTTCCAATGCTTCAACAACATTGATTTCCCTTTTGACTTTGAATGTTAATAGCATTAAATCATACAAAAACGTCTGTTAACATTTTCTGTCTTACAGACTCTTCAGGTAGAATCCTCTTTTACAGGACACATGACTCAAACCCTCTTTTGATCTGGCTGCAGCCAGAAAGAATGGCATCTAGGACCATCCTACTGGTCTCTCAGGGTCTGGATATTTGTGATAGCATAAGCATTCCACTCAGGGATTTTGATTTTAAAATTACAAATGTTGATTGATATTGCCCTGGGAGATCACTGCTTTTGGATCTAATGTCGGTCACATTCCCATTCAAGTTATTGATATTTATTCACCCCAACTGAAATTGGGACATTGCAAATTGTTCCAAACTGTACAGCCTTATCTTCATTAAAACAAATTGGTAGTATCAGGAGGCAACTTTAATTCTGGATTGAGTTTACAAGAGTGGGGTAGAAAGACATCCAAACAGTATTGTGATTCCAATTTTTTCAAGACATGGTTTCCACAGCAAGGTCACTAGATAGACAATTGGCATTATCACAGGCCCCACTAACTACTTTTACAAAAAGAACATTAGTGCTTCACATAGATTTCTTTTTCCTGTCCCATGACTTACAAGTATTTTAGTCAACATTATTTCCTACTGAGACCTCAGACCACACCTGGCAGGTCATTGCTCTTGTGTATTGGATGCTTCTTTCACACCCATGACAAGGCATTGGAGGCTTAATACAGTGCAGCCAGGACATGATCAGATATTTTAATTCTTTTTTTTTAATTTAGTTGTTTAACCAGGAGTAGCACACTAAGCTGAAATATTTTTTACAGGAGTGACCTGGGAGCACAGGGAAGTTAAGTGACTTACTCAGGGTCACACAGTATGCAAGTGGAAGCTGTGGGATTCAAACCCAGGTCTGGTCTGCTGGATGTCACCAGATTTGCAGCTCAGAGCCTTAAACCACTGTGCTATACTGCCTCCCATAATATCTAAAGAGTTTCTGTCTGGTGGCCCACAGTGATACTCCAGGCAAGCAGGAATTTCTCTAGAAATATCACAGACATTTTGGGAAATATCTGACCATGTCTAAGCTCACTGTACCTTATTATTGGATAATTATTTCATCAAAGAACACTGGCTGGATGTTTTCTTTGTCAGATGGTCAGTTCTGAGTGCATATGACAACTTTGGGAACTGGTGGGAAGCTCTGAAGTCTACATTTTGCTTTTTCTTTAAGCGTGAAGCACGCCACATGGGCACCATTAACTTTTTATAACACTTGGACTTACAGTTCAAAATCCAGCCCCTAATCTCATGAATGCATGACTCTAGTAGATATCTTACCCATAACGTAAGTAGATCACATCAAAACCAAAATGTTCCATTTTGAGTAAGACAGGGCCAAGTCCTCGGAAAGAGACAGCAAGTTCGGCACTCAAGGAAAAAAACAATCCTTGGACATGTGTAAGGCATGTACTGATAGATTTATCAGTAGATATATGTGGAAACTCCATCCATCATTGCATGCTTATCACACAAATGATATGGACAGCATTATGTATCAAGCTCATACTCATATATCAGGTAAGTTTAGCAACCCATCTGCTCATCATTCTAACATATTCTTATTACCAATTTTCAACCTTCTCACCTTTTCTGAGCATGTTCAATCTCACTTAACCCATCCTGTCCAATTGTCTGAAATTGCTGACACAGTAAAGAGCTTGCCAAATACTATAGGTCTGGGCACTGATGGATGTCCCACAGAATTTTATAAGACCTTTCTTGATGATATAGGCCTCACATTGCAAATTCTGTACAATCAAATTTTAACAACGGGCAACATACCAGCCTCTTTGACACAATCACTACTAATTTTATTGTATACAAAGTGAGACAGAACTTTATTAAACAACTGCTGCCTTTATGTCTCTTAAACACTGACTAAAAAATGTTGGCTAAATTACTATCTAATAGACTTTCCGTTCCAACTGATTTTCTTATTTCCAAATCTCTGTGTTGTTCAATTCATGCTCACAGAATAATGGCTAATTTATTCTTACCAAGAGAATTATTTGAAAGGGGACATCAAACCCATTGCCATGTGTATATGATATCCTTAGACCAAGAACAAACTATGGCTGTGTTGATCAGCTCTACCTTTTTGAGGTCTCAAGGACATATGGCATCTTTCCCCTCTTTGTTCAATGGATTAAAATATTCTATTCAGAAGCTCATCTTATCCCTTATGTTATCTCCTGGTTAGGCATGCCTATTCATCATAAACAAGGAGTGAGACAAGGATGCCCATTGAGCCCTTTATTATATGTTTTTTTCCATATATCCATTCCTTCATTCACTTCAAGGTAGTGAGCACACTAGAGGGATTACAATCACTCCTGATACCTAGGGAGTGAGGGTTTTGGTATACACCAATGATGTATGTGTCATTTTAAATGATTTATCACATGGTGATGCGATGTATTTTCTCTTATAAGATTTTTTTTTGTTTACCTTCTTCGAAAATAAATTACTCAAAAAGTGTGGTAGTACCACTTGGAAACACCATGCTGCCTCTTTCCCGGAGTGTTGCTGGGATTTCCATAAGTTAAGAACCAGAAAAACTGCTGGCCAATTTATTTTAATCATCATGATGCAGTACATTTTAATTGGGATAGATGTCTGTCAGAGGCAGAGAAGAAACTCCTTGTTTGGAATCGTAGACAGTTAGCTAAACTGAAAAGAGTCTTTCTAATCAAAACATTGTGGCTTCCTTGTTTCCTATCTTAGTTATGCCCCACCCCTTTAGAGACGAGACTACTGCGCCTGATTTTTTCAGGCCTTTGGGGTTCTAGGTTGAATCTAATCAAACCTGATGTCACCTATCAACCAGCCAGAGGAGGCCTCTGCATGGTGAACCCTATAGCATACTACTTTAATATCTTTTTTAGTAGTCATTTTACTCCAGTTGTTTGTGAATCCCCATGTTCATGGACACTTTTGTGGCTGACTGGATAATAGCTTTTTTATCTTTTACTAAGGCTACTGGTAGGCTTAAGAATTTAGGGCATGCATATGACCATGTTCTACCTACAAATGTGATATATGCTATTAAAAAACTGTATTTATGGAACCAATCCTTTGATGACTGCACAAGGCTACAAAGAAAAGGATTGTGTTCTTCTATTCTTGACCTTAATTATTTTCCCCCATATTCTTTGAAGTTCTGTCCACCAGATAAGGTAGAAATGGCCATTTCACAACTTGTTAAAACGATTCCATATTATACATGGGACATATTATGACTCAGTCTTCAAGGCAAATTATCAGTTAGGGATTCTCTAAAACATAAGTCCCTAGCAAAGAGACTATGTCTGCGACACACATGTATTGATATTCTAGAAACACAAAGCCACTTCCTTTATGAATGCCCCATAACAAATGCTATTTGGAAACAGGAAAGCATCAATTTGAAATAACCTGCCTTTTCTTCAGTAAATCATGAGACTGTTGTATTACGTATTTTCCCTCCAGAATGGAAGAGTTTTTCTTTACAAGCACTACAGGTGTGTCTTGTTCTCTGTAAATATTATTCTGGCAGGCACAATGTACTTTCACACGTCAGCAAAATACATTCCTCATGCTATTATTGCTAAAATGGTTAATGATTGTCTCAAAATGTACTGGATGGTTAGCAAACTCTACCCTGTTGAGTATTTCATTAATTATGATTGAGCAGCAACAATGTATTCTGAATTCTTTATTATTGTTTAACCTGCAATACTTCTGTTGTAACTGTCCTTTGATTTTTATGTTTTGTTTCTTTGAATTTTCTGTTATATTTTCACAATAAAATTCCTCTACTCTTACAGTAGAATAGAAGTGGTGCTGGATGTCATGCAGGTAGCTAAGATTTCTCACCTGGGAAGTGGAGGTGAAAGAACTGAATACTGAAATCCAATTGTAGGTGTTGAAGGTGTACTTTTTGTGAGTTCTAGGGAGATTCCAGATAATACAGCGTCAGCAGAAAAGGTTATGGATATTCATACTGCTCAAGACAACATTACTACAGACCATGACTAACAAGTAATGGATATGGCACAATAGAACGTACACCTGTTATACCTGCTGCAGGTTGTCCAGTACTGGAAGCCAGAGCCCAGATAGACATGATATTGTCAGCAGAAAGACTTGAGAGAGAAGGACTGTCTTACTATGACTACTAGCAGAGGAAGAAGCTGCTCTCCAGACAGACTTATAACCCAAAATTCCCAGTCCCTGTCAGCGACTGTAGCAGCAAACCATAAAATGACTAATAAGGCTCCCTGTGCACAAAGTAGTGCTTCAGTAATTGGAACATGGACAGAGGCTCATCTGCCACACAGAAGGAGTAACACAGCAGAGATTCTCTCTGTAGAAGGAGCCCCTTGATTTCCCACATGAGCCATTAGCAGCAGACTTCCAAAATGCAAGACTTTACCTTCAGAAACTAAAACAGAATGCTGACATGAGAGCTGAGCCACATATCCACTTGGTATTGTGTAATAATAGTGAACCAAAATGAGTGACTGCAAAAGAGTGACTTAGTTTGGGGGCTGTTATTAGGGGCTACAGTGCACAATATCCCCAGGTAGGAGCAACCATGGGTAACAGTGAACGGCAGTGAGGAATAGTGAGGAAAGGGAGGGACAGGAAGGGGTTTGGGGGATTGGCGTACCTGCTGTCACGAGCTAGCCATGTGGCATGGTGGTGTCAGTGGCTAGCTGGGGCACTGCAGGTATGGTGTTTGAGTGGCAAGCAATTACATTTTGCACAGCTACAAGCTGTGGAACTTAATTTTTGTGGTATCCAGATGTTTGCCTCCTCCCCGAATTGCAACCCTCTGGAATTGACAATCTTAATTCCGTGGGGTGTGGGGGGATGGGGTGCACAGCCCCTCCCAAAGAACACTGTTTTACAATGCAGATGTCAGGTTGTCTTTATTTGTATATCGCCAGTGTGCTTTTTGGTGATATACACTCTCTATAATAACGATCACTCTTTTGTGATCGCTCTTATGACATGGAACCATGCATTCAAATGCAGCAGGTACTAGTAAAACTAGAGAGAATTTTTGGCTGTCAGACCTGTTTACCAGTTTAGGGACACCAGCAAAATGATGGAGTGCAGTCCATTTAAAATACAAAGATGGGCTAGACGAACCTCCAGACTCGTGTTTATATAGCTAAGAAACTAAAGAATCAATGCAATTCCTAGCAACATATGTATTCACCCTTATACACATTTCAGAGGACTCTCAATTTAATGCAAGCTCTAACACCCCACAACTACTGGAAATGTTTTGTAAAAAATTCCACCAAGTGAAACAGTTCCCTTAATGGGCCCCATTATTGTGATTCAATAAAAAAAAAAATAAGCCTTCGACCCAGTATCCCACTCTCTCCTTCTCCAAAAACTCACAGCTGCTGGGCTATCCACTTCAGCCACAGCTTGGCTTCATTTATATCAGACAGATCTCAATTGGTGAAGATCACCTCCTCCCTCTCTCCCCCACTCCACATCAACACTGGTGTTCCTCAGGTCTCTGTCCTCAGACCTATTTTCTATTTTTCTTAACAATCTTCCTACTGCCTGTGTCTCATCCCAAATTCTCTATATATCTAGTACTTCTCCATCTGTTGTGGAGGCTAGGCTGCAGAAAGATTTCAGTAAGGTCAAGCTATGGTTCCAGACTAACCAGCTATTTCTAAATGCCAAAATACAGTCTCTATGTCCTTCGGCACTAGACTTCAACCCCACCCCACCAATCTTCCACACTTTGGATGGTTTACCTGTTGAAAATGTCACTACCTGTAGATACCTTGTGGTCTGGCTTGACCATCACCTGGACTTTTGGCACATCACGAATGCTATCAAAAGAATCTACACTTCAAGCTAGGTGCTCTTTATGTAGGAGTAAGGACTGCATTCCACGAGATTCCTGTAGGGCAATCATGCAGAAAATGATCCTCTCCACCTTTGACTATGCTGACATAGTCTACAGTGCCACTCTTAAAACTACAGTGGCCAGGCTGGACACCCTCTACCACTCCTTTTGCAGCTTTATTCTATCCTGACCCCCCTCACAGTCATCACTGTGATCTATATGAAGCACTATGTCTCACATCCCTGGAGTCCAGATGTTTGTCCCATACTGCCAATTTCATGGCTAAATACTGGACTGGGAACCTCTCCTGCTATCTCTCTTCCTCCATCTCTGCTTCCTCCCTACACTCTTACTCCCTCTGCAACTCTGATCTAAGGTCCTTTGCTATCCCCCACCGGCTACCTACTAGGCCGATCTGCCTTCTCCTTCCACTAACCTCAACTGTGGAATGCTCTCTCTCCTTCAATCCATAATGACACTTCACACTTCTTTTTCTCCTCCCTACCACGTGTCTTGATGACCCCTACCTGCTCCTGCCAAAACCTTCCGGCCTTACATCACACACTGCCTCCTCATCTTCCCTCCTAATCCATACCCTCAGGCTCTGGCTTACCTAGGCCTCTGCTCTGACTACTTTGTCACCCTATGCAGTGCTTATTGACCTTAGCTCCTAAGGGCTTTAACTTAATTAGGCCACTCCACTTGGCATGCTTCTGTTACCATAAGCTATCTCTTGGCTTTCTCTTGGATATTGTAGTTTTGTATTATTGTCCAAATATGAGCACCTACATCTACCATTTACTTATTCTGCCTATATTATTTTTGATGTAACTATTGTGTAAAGTTAGTATAATATTTAGTAATGTATGCCTGTTATGTACATCTACTCTAATTGTATTCATGTGACCTTTGTACTTGCACTGCTCCCATTTCCCTTCCCCCCAGGATACATCTGGAAATGAGCAGTTCTGCTCAGTGGGCCTTCCTGGTGAAACACTAGAAAAATAGAAACATAGAAACATAGAATTTGATGGCAGATAAGGATTGCATTGCCCACCTAGTCTGCCCATTTTCCTACCTAACAGATAAGCTGCAGATCCTAGTTAACCAACAGCATGACTAGATAGATAGATAGATAGATAGATAGATAGATAGATAGATAGATAGATAGATAAAACTGACAGTTAAAAATATAACATTTCTTTTCAGAAATGAGGGTGCATGCAATTCAGATATCCTGTTTTGGGTTAAGCAGAGCTGATGTATGTTCTGCCCAAATCCAGTAGAGTGCAATCTATGTGAAGAAATGTGTCACCTGTATTTAAAATGTTATAGCCTCCATACTAAATTCATTCTTCACCTACTGTACCCTCCCCTCCAACCCAGTTCCCAGTTACCATGTCTTCTGCCTCTTCCTCATCTACTGCCTTTTCTTTCTCTTACTTCTCCTTCTTTTTTCATCCAACCCACACTAATCCAGCCCTAATGACCTCGGCCCCTACCTTCTCCATATTTCTGCCCCTGCTATCACCATTCCTCTAACCCAATTGCTGAATCTCTCTTCTCACTAGACTCTTCCTCAGGCATGGAGGGTGCCAGAGTTATTCCCTTCATGAAGGGGTGATCCCCCCTCTCCTGTAAATTACAGACTGTTTTCTCTCCTCCTCTCCTGTCCAAATTACAAGAGACCTTAGTATTCTCTCTTCTTTCTGATTTTATTAACTTTGCAGACCTCTTCTCTCCAAATCAATCTGGCGTCAGAAGAAACCACACTCTTATTACTTCCCTCTTCTGTGTCAGCAATGCCTTTCTCACTGGCATGGACTGCGGACATATCACAGCTGCCATTTTTATTGACCTGGCTAAAGCTTTTGATTATGTGTTCCATCCTCTTCTGCTGTCCAAGCTGCTCTTCCCTGGTCTCTCTACTCATGTTGTAGATTGGTTTAGGTCATATCTCATGGGCTGCATGCAATGTTTCAGGTAGGATACACCCTATCCCCATTTTCCATTCAAACTGGTGTCCCTCAAGGTGCTATCTTAGGCCCTGTTCTGTTTTCAGTCCTCCTTAACAACCTTCCTTCTGGTTATGTCTCTTCTCAAATCCACTTGTATGCCAATGGCACTGTCCTCTCTGTTTTTGGACCTTCCTCCCCCTGAGGTGGTGATTCAATTACAGTCTGACTTCTTGAGGATCGTTTGTTGGATTGAAGCAAATCCACTAAAGGTTAATGCCAAAAAAAAACATATACAGTATATAACTTTTGGCATCACTCAAAAGCTATTCAAACACCCCCCCTTCACCACCCTCAATGATTTCACCCTACATGTAGCCCACACCTTCAAATATCTAGGCATCTTGTTGCACAATCGCCTGGACTACTCCTATTACATTGATTACATCCACTCTAAACTCCATCCCAAGCTAGTCACCATGTATTGAAACAAAGACATCCTCTCTCCTATTGTGCATTGTGAGCTACTCAACAGAATGATACTCCCTGTCTTTAATTATGCTGACATGGTCTTTGGGTCTGTCCCTGCCACTTCCCTTTCTAGACCGGACACCTTCTTTAAAGCATTTTACCACTTTGCCTTGAATGCCTCACCCCGCACACATCATTGCTTCCTTGACTCCTCCCTCTCCCTTCCCTCTTGGCACATATGATGACAGCATCATAGAAACATAAAAACTGACAGCAGATAAAGGCCACCTGACCCATCTAGTCTGGCCATTTTCCCTACCTACTGCAATACTGCAGATCCTACTTGGTCTCTGGCTTCTACCCTTTCTTTCCTGTTTCTAGGGTTCCCTTGTGCCTATCACATGCATTCTTGAATTCCTCTACCATTTTGGCCCCCACCTCCTCCACAGAAAAGCTGTTCCATGCAACCACCACCCTTTCTGTGAAACAAAATACTTCCTTATGTTACCCCTGTGTCTACCCCCTCTGGCCTGATACCTTGTTCTTTAACAAATTTTTTTCTAAATAATGCAACCCTTTTGTACCTTGTTTATGCCCTTGAGGTATTTGAAGGTCTCTGTCATATCCCCCCCTCTCTCCTCTCTTCCTTGGTATACATATTGTGGTCCTTTAGTTTTCCTTTATATACATTTTGGTGTAGACCCTGCACCTTTTCTGTTGCCCTTCTCAGAACCATAAAACCACCCTCATGTCCAAATTCTGGCCTGGATCCTTTCCCTCCTACCTCTCCTCTCTCCTTTCCCCTACTTCATTTTCTTCCTATCTGCTAAACTCCAGAGACTCTTGTACCTTCTCTCACCCACATCCTACTTCTAGTTTTGGTCCATTAGCCTTGTCCTACTGCCTACCTTCTGGAACTCTCTTCCAAGAACTCTTTGCATATGCCCCTCTCTGCATGTCTAAAGAATTTTCTTTCCAAAACTCTCCCTCCTCCTTGTTCCTGTCCATCCTCCTCCTCCTCATAATCAGTTTGTTTTTCTTTTTGTATACCCCCTGTCTCTCCCTTCCTCCATGAATTCCAATTTTTGACTTCTAGCCCTTCCTTTTTTTTCTGATTAATATCCAAAGATTAATTCAACCCTTATTCAGCATTGTACTTTCATGTATCATATGTTCTTAAATAGTGAGTAATGTTACTGCTGTAATCTAAATCTTACTCTGACACTTCAGTTTTAAAGTCAGATTTTACTCTGTAATTTGAATTTATATTGTTTAGTTGTACATCTGCACTTCTCTTTTCCCTTCCCTTGGGTCACACTTGGAAACAAGCCTCAGCTCAATTTGCCTCTCCCAGTCACCAACGTTTTAAGTAACTAACTAAATTAACTAACTAACTAACTAACTATCTAAATAAATATTATCTTCTTTTGGCACCATAAGGCTTAAGCTGTAAAGTGTTTTAAATTCTGAACTATGACCTGCAAAGTATTAATTCTAGGTATTTATTCAGGGATATGGAAAATGTATCACCCGAGTACTCTTGGAGTATTATGCAGTATAATAAAATTATAATGGTGCAGTTGTGCCACTATAGTTAGGGTTATTTAAGGTTAAACCCAATTTGTGCACTTTAATAATGGACAACTGAATAATGGATTTGCATAAAGTTTTGCATGCACCATTGGAAACCCAAGGTTTCTTGATGTGTCAAGTTGTGTTCCAACTGGATGTGTGGATTCCAAGATCCGGATAGCAAAAAAAAAAGATTTTTAGGGTAGAAGGGATCAGGCCCACAGTAGTGCTGCTTGCTGGTTTGGTGAAAAAAATATTAATATAGTCCAACGTTATTAATTTTTAAAATTACAGTTTTGAGCATGCTTACTAGGCACGTCGGGATAGATATTTGGAATGTAAAAAGAATTTTGCTCATACCCAAATGGATTCCTTTACCATATGGGCCAATCCTTTTTCATTCAGAATAAATCATTCTTCATTTGCTGCCATCTTTTTTCCACCCCGGCCCCCCCAAATTTAAAAACAAAACAAAAATGACGTCTTCCAGAGAGACCAACATATGTATTTTGCTCACCAGGACCCTGTTAGGTGAATTATGCCCTTCAATGCCATTTAAATAACCCCCAAATGTTTCTTTTTCCATTTTTTAGATCATTTTCCATGGCTCATTTCCACTGTTTCATATGGCCATATAATCAAGCTCTGGCAGAGGCATTACAGCTGTACATGCATTAACTAGATGAGGGTGTTTCATGGGCTTAAACATACAGTAAACATGAACTGCCATTGCATACACTAACTGAATCAAAGTACAGTACATTGAGAAAGGGAAGCTATAAAAATAATGCCTTTGTTTGTATTGCAGTTACCTACAAGTTTCACATTTTAGTCTATGCACTGTTATAGTAATCAACTCAACAGAACCATGCCATCATATACATGAAGATACTGTACCTTAGCTGCAAGCACTATATATTGTGACAAGGTGAAAGATAAACACAAAGTTGAGATGTTTAGGAAGACACTTGATGTGTTTGATTTTTTTAGAGATTGCTATACAGTACAGACGCACATAATTAGTATAATATAAAAGTGCATATACACAAATGTGAATGTAAATCTTACACATTTCATTACAAGTTGTTCTCTTGAAGGAAGATCTTACTGTACAAGGCCTAAAAATGGGCGTTAGGGCAAAGTAAACTGGGATAGGTGTGTTATTGAGGGTTATAAAATGAAAAATGAAGCCACTGATTGGTTGTGCATGTCCTTGCATGTCCTTGCACCCAACTCACTGGGTTTCCAGCTGTGTGTCTGCCGTGTCTAGCGGTGTGCTGTATCATGGTGGGTGGTGTCACATGTCCCCCGGTGCTGTCAGGATCACTGAC
This sequence comes from Neoceratodus forsteri, assembly GCA_016271365.2. Taxonomy (NCBI): domain Eukaryota; kingdom Metazoa; phylum Chordata; order Ceratodontiformes; family Ceratodontidae; genus Neoceratodus; species Neoceratodus forsteri. The sequence goes on along the minus strand of CM028133.1, from coordinate 1,046,577,589 downwards.
ATCATCCATGTTGGGTTCTGTGTTGGTGCCTGTGTTGCCCTGTGCTGCATTGTGGGACACTGCCATGTTGTTATACCACTGCAGAACTCAACGCCACCAGGGATAGCCCATTGGGACATGCTGTCCATCTTTGTATGGCAAGGGTTGGCTGCTGGTTGCCTCCTGTGTGGTGTACCGTCCTCATGGTCTCACCCTTCCTCTTGTAGGGCCACTACGGGCATCACTGTGGGCAATGCGTCCCGAAGAGACAGAGAGAATGGAGGACCTGCTGCACAGGATTGTGAGGCAGCAGCGAACACAGATCGAGCAGCAGGCCATCATTATTACTGAGACCAGGAGGTGGCAAACATCCTGGAGGCTCGTCTTCCTGTTCCTGAAGACACATAGATATATCCCTGTTGTTTTTAAGTCAGCCCTCACCACCCCCCTCACTGGACTTGATTCTCCCTTCCTTGCCCATTGTCATCTGTCCATGTGTGCGTCCTCCTCCGCTTTGCACCCTTGGCCTGTGTCTTCCCATCCCTCCATCTGTTGTCGTCCTTATGTTTACCTTTGTGTGCCTTTCTCTGCTAATGGTGTTTGACATTTTTATCATGTGGTGGGCATTTGGGATTGTGTGTTGGGGTGGCTTGGTGGGTATTTTCTAGTTCTGTTTTGGTGTTGTGGGGAGGGTTGTTCAGTGGTGGGTGGGGCATTTTGTACTCTGGGGTTTGTTACTCGTTATGTTCTGTTTTATATTTGCTGTTGTGTTTCCATTTGCTTTACTGTTCATTATTGCTTATTACACTGGTTAAAGACATTTTACGGTGTCCTGTGTCATTCTTGGGTGCTGGGGTTCCACATGCTTTGTACTGTTACTGGTGTTCTCCACATGGGTCTGGGTTGTTGCTGGACTTTCCCCGTGAATGTGTGGCATCCTCATGGGTGGGCACTGTGGTGTGCTCCTGATACCTCATTCCAGCATGTGTTGCCTTGCATGTGTCCCAGGGTGGGGCTGTCTCTGCACTGTATTCCATTGTGTGTTTGCACTGCCTGCCTGGTGCTAGATTCAGTGCTGTCTTGTGTGCTATATTCAGTGCTGTGTTATTCCTGGGCTTTTTTTGCACTGCACTTCTGGGCCTGTTTGCCCGGTTTCCTTTGCTTGCTATATTCAGCAGGGTTTGCCCCGGGCTATTCATTTTGAATATGGCTGGCATTTTGCTCCGGGCTAGGGTTGCATGCCGGGCAGTGCAATTCGCTGCCAGGGGCTAACCTTTTGAATATCTGGCCCTTCGTGTCTTACATTATATACCTATGATAATTACAATGGTTACTGTAAGATGGAAACATTTCTAGTTACAGAGATTAGTCCTATTGGCTAAATTAGAGGTGGCTCCACGGTCCAAGATAACATTATACAATTTTGTAGTAGTCATCACTTTGTGAGACAAAAGAGTACAGTTCTTACACAAATCAGTATAATAGTACAAATCACCAAAAGGTGGCAATGCTGACATATGTCATAATTATTAGAAGGACGCAGACGTCCTAACATCTTATAAGCAAGAAATACATAGAAAATATATAAGTCTTAGAAAGCAAAGTGTATAACAATAATATCTATACATATTTTAACATCTACTCATGTACGGTAGATGCCCTTCACCCTATATGTTAGTATAACATATGCCTAAGCACTAGCTGTCTATGATGTACCTCTGGGGATACCAATAAGGGCGCAGGAACTTCATGTAACAGTGCAATAAGGTCATTAATCTTTTCTTTAGAATCTGTAAATACCTTAGCACTGTCATGCATATTAATCATAGTATATCTTTCTTCATGACTAAGGCCATCCACACCATGCAATGATGGGGGTATGAAGTCATTGATCATACCAGTTTTAAACTTCTGTGAATGTGCTTTGATAGTAGCAATGTCTGCTTTATTCAGATAGACATTGTAGTACCAAAGAGACCAGTAAGGGTGCCCATGGCACCAGTGACATCTGATGTGTCATGTGTATTTCTTCTATGACTTTGTGAATCATCATTCTGAGTAGTAGGTTTTCTTGTACAATTACCTCTATGCTCGGTGGTATGTACCCCTGCAATAGGGTCTTGATTATGTATCTGAAAAGCTGCTAACCTATCAAGTAACAAAGTATTATAAAATAATAATGCGTTAGTAGTATGACACATACCAAATTCTTTCATATTCCAGTAAGTTAACTTAAACAAAACAGGTATATGCATATACCGTAAGTTATTAAGTGTGCTAGGTAAAGCAGTGGCTGTGAGACCACTATGAGGACCAGGGTGTTGTTTTAGACATTCCAAGAGTTCTTTCTCAGTGGGGGGCAACATAGATAAATACATGGCAGCTGAGGCCATGTTGTGCATGGCACAAAGTTTCCTGGCAGTATCCTTAGACAGTGTATTGCAATATGAAGCGTCAATTAATACAGTAATATTATATAAACCTGTATGTCAAAGAGAAGCTTGGTGCAAGGACAAGGTACCATTTGGGGATAATTTTGCGTTGGTCCATCCATGGAAAGTTTCCTTGGAGAGTTTGGCCAAGGGGAGTAATTGTCCTTGAGGCTTGGTTTGCCATTCAATTTGTAGGGTAGATTTATCAGGAGCAGCAACCGAAGCAGTGAGGTAGGCATCTGAACCTTCCTGAACTGTAATCAAATTGTCAGGAATATTGATGAAGACTCCCTCTGGGGTAGTTGCAGGTGGATCAAAATGAGGAAGGATGTGCTTTACCATGTCTTGGATGCAGGGGAGTACTCCTGAGAGGATGATAAAATGGAACAAGATAGCTATCTTGTCAGTGTATCTGAAAAGGAAAATCAGCCATTAGTAAGGTTAGTACTATTCTGCCCAATAGGGTAAGGAAAAGTAATTATACTCCTTTATACAGTTTCAACTGGTTGGCAAGTAACCATTTTTCAGTCTATTTGTTGTTCTGCATGAGTCTAATTTGATAGACTTCTGGACTGAGCTTGTTGACAATTGGGTAGGGTCCTTCCCACTTGTTGGAGAAAGAGTGTATTGGATGTGCAAATCTGAGGACCATTACCTGATCTCCAACTTGCCAATCCACTTCTTGTATGTGTTTGTCAAATTGAATTTTGGACTGTTGCTGGGCTTTACCCATGCAGTTTGCAGCATACAAATGAGTGTGTATCAGGTCTTTTCTCAACTTTTCCACATATTTATCCACAGAGACACGATCTTCGGTGGGAATGTGCAGGTCAAACAACAGGTGTACAGGTAATCTCATACTTCTGCCAGTCATCATCTCAAAGGGGGTCAACTGAGTGGTCACTGAGGCTATGCCCCTAATTGCCATAAGGAGTAATGTCCATAGGGAATACCAATCCTTGGGATTGTCCTCAATAAATTTGGAAAGCATTTGCTTAATCCATCTGTTGGCCCTCTCTACTTGACCTGATGATTGTGGGTGGTATTGTATATGGAACTTTTGGTGAACTCCAAGGAGTTCAAGGGCTTCTTTCATCAATTGACCAATAAAACTGGTTCCTTTGTTGGAGTTCACCTTAAGAGGTAGGCCCCGCCTGGAGAAAATCTCTTCCACAAGGATTTTGGCAGTAGCTTTAGCAGGGCATGTCTTGGTGGTGAAAGCTTCAACCCACTTAGAAAACAGATCAGTTACCACAAGGGCGTATTTGTTATTTCTACTGGTATTGGTGAGGGTGCCAATGAGATTGATCTATAAAGCATGCCAAGGGCCAGAATGCCTTTGGGTTAGTAATTTGGCATTTCTTTTGGTAGGGATGGGGTTGGTTTGTGCACAAACAAGACAGTTATCTATGTACTGTTTGACATCCTTGGTGATACCAGGCCACCATGCAGTGGTCTTGAGCCGTTGGAGTGTGTTTTCTACTCCCTGGTGTCCACCAGTGGTGGGTGTTATGCACCTGGTCAAAGAATTCAGGCCTAAGATTATGAGGGACCACCCACAATTTAGTGGTGGTGTCATCTGGTTGGTACCAAATAAGATTGTCACCTGGTGACAAGTGTAACTTATCTTCATGCCTTTGGTACAGGTTGTGGGCAGGTAGATTTGCCTCGGTGCCTTTGTCCAGAAATCTGAACACATTCTCGAGTTCAGAGTCAGCATGCTGAGCTTCTGACAAATCTAAGGAGGGAAGGGTTGGGGTTTCTTCCTGACAGCTGCAATATGCACAGCCACTCTGGCTTCTGGATGATCCATCATTCAGATCCCCCCCATGGGCACCTTCCACAGCAAGGGTGTCAGCTGTGTCATTAAAGCCATGATAGGGGTCATAATGGAGTGGGCCTTACCGTTGTGTACATAGAGTTTGCATGCAAATTTCTGTGTCAGTGAATGAATCTATATTAGCAGTTCTTAGTGTTTCATAGGGGTGCTGTTAGAAGAGGTAAAGGAGTTTGTTTGCCAGAAAGGAAGAAATTCTATAAGAGAACAACAAACCCAGTTAGAGTCTGTAAAAATGATGGTATCTCCGGTTCCATGCTGGATGAACCTGAAGGCACAGGCCACTGCTGCCATTTCTGCATACTGTGATGACATTACACTACAACATTTGGAAATCTTAACAGTGTTACCAAAAGGGTAAACCATGAAAATACCCATTCCTGCTATCTGTTCTCCCTGATAATAGGAGGCTGAGCCATCTGTGAAAATGCTACACAGTGGGGTGTTCTCAAGTAATTGCGGTGTAGCAGGAAGGAAAGGGCCTAGATCTGGTAGATCAGGTGACTGCAGTGTACAATCATGTGGTTCTCCTTGGAAAGGAGGCCCTGCACCAGCATGGATGGCATTTTGGTTGGGTGAAGCTTGATGTCCCTATCCTGGAGAAGGAGGGACCAGTGTGTTAGTCTGGTTTTAGAGACTGATACATCCTTTACTCTGTCTGAGAGAAGAAAGGTTGTAGGGATGTGGTTTGTACTGAAGATCAGAGGACAACACCCAATGATACACAAAAAGTGCTTGACAGCCCAGTAGGTAGCCAGAAGTTTCCTTTCACAAAGTCTGTACTTCTATTCCTTTCTGAGATCAAGAGCTGTGATGCATATGCAATGGGTCTTAGGGTGCCATGGACCTTTTGGCCTAACACAGACATTGCAATGTCAGAGGTGGCAGATTCCAGATGGAATGACAAGGCTGGATTGGGGTTGACCAAAACTGGAGCTGAGGCCAAAGCCTGCGTCAGTGATGTCACAGCTTGGGTATGAATGGTGCCCCAAGTCCATGGAACATCCTTTTTCAGTAGTTCATACAGAGGGGTGATCTTCTGAGCAAAATCACAAATAAAATCTCTGTAATAATTTACCATACCTAGAAATCTTCTAAGGGTGGCCACACTGGTGGGGAGTGGCAAGTCCTGTAATTCCTGTATCTTCTTCCAGGTAGGGCTTCTGCCTTTGTCTGTGATCCTCAGACCAAGCAAGAGTACCTCTTTCTGGCACAGTTGTGCTTTTGCTGGATTACATTTGATGCCTGCCCTCTGAATGAAGGTCAGCAATTCATCCAAGAGGTCCAGATGTTGCTCCTGTGTGGCTGTGGACAACAACAGGTCATCCACATACTGCAAGAGGTACTGGGATGTAAAGAAACCCTCAGGAGCATCCATCATGTGCAGATGGAATAGGGAAGGGCTGTTATGCAACCCCTGTGGTAAGCAGGTCCACGTGTACTGCCTACCTTCAAAGATGAAGGCAAACTTATATTGATGGCCAATGGCAATGATAAGAAACTATTGGAAATATCCAGGGTACAAAACCATTGTTGGTCAGGGGTCAACAGTCATAGCACATCTAGTGCTGATGCCACCATTGGGGCACAACTAGGGGTAACCTGGTTTATTCTTCTGTAGTCAATTGTAAGTCTCCATGTGCCTGTGGTTTTTTCCACTGGCCACACTGGGGAATTTGCAGTGGAAACAAATGTCCTGATTACACCTTGCTTGAGAAGTGATTTGATTGTTTCCCTAATAGAAAGCAAGGACTCAGATGGAAAAGGGTATTGCCTTTGCCTCTCATGGGCTGGGCCTGTCACCTCAATGACAGTATGCATCTTTCCACAGTTGTGTTTGTTGGTGGCAAATGCCTCCAGATGCCATTGAAGGATGAGATGGAGCTTTGGGAAAAGCTTGTGGTTCTTAAACAAATCTGAGACATCATACTCTTTGTCATTTGTGGCTATGGCTACAACCACATGTGAGTCAGGAATCATGACAGTGTGGGATTGTCCCTGAATCTGTATCAACAACATGTTGGCCAGGTCTACAACACAGCTGTGTGGTGCAAAGAAGTCAATTCCAATAATACTAGGGTGATTATGCGTACCATCACCTAAAAGGTATGACACGCCTTCAGGTGTCCCAGTGTCTCAGGTAGTGGCAGGGAGTGGTACACAGGTAGACTAGTTCTGTCTATGCCAGACATATTGGTCTTCCATCCGGTAGACCAAGGTGATGTGGCTGGGTTGTAATCATGCAATACAGACACTGCCATGCCTGTATCCAGCAATACTGAAAGTAGGCAGCCCCCGACTTCAGCCTCTGTACAGGGCCTTCCGTTTGTATCCAAGAGTAGCTTGTTTACAATATGGACTGGGGCCTATAATTGTCAATCTGTTCTAGCGGAGGCATGGGGAAGCTCTTGGGCCTGGTTCCTGTGAACTGTTTCACCATGCTGTACTGATTCTATATAGGGAGCTGCTTCTGGGTTCAGGCCTGTAGGGGTCTGAGAACCTGGATTTCCAGTATCCTCATGGCCTGTGGAGGCCTGCCCTCCCAGTTGTACTGCAGCAAGAGCCTGAACTAGGACAGCATCCACTAATGAGCTCACTTGCCTGAGAAGGTCTCGGTAGCTTCAGTTCTCATTGGTTATTTTCGCTATATGAAGGACCTGATCTCTGTTGTTTACCCTTTTTATTTTTGTGGTGTTTCTTATTTTTATGTTAGTTCTGGTTCCCACCCCAGGGTTGTTGTTGGGCCTGCTGGGGTTGTTGGTTATTGGTAGGGAGGGGCTGTTTCTCTTGGGCCTGCCCCCTCCACCATGTAGTGTGTCGTGGCCTCTGAGGTGGGTTCCATGGCAACTACCTTCTTGGAGCCAGAGCTGAAATCACGGATATAGAGTTGATAAATGCTCTCCATTTTCTGAAGAATGTCAGAAAACTTTTCTGTGGTGGGATAGGTGGTTGGCTCTAACTTTTCTCAAACTGCAGAGATCATGTTCCGAAGGAACAGGGTCTTGTACTTAATAAGGTCCGCATGCATGGCTTCTCCTGCAAGATTCTTTCCTGCTCGGTAAGCCATCCAAAGCCTCTGCTGGTAGGTAGCTGGACTTTCCTTTACATTCTGTTTAAAAGGGTATGCGACCTTCACTCCCACTACACCTGGGTTATGTGCAGTATTGAGTTCAGCTACAACTTCATCAAAGGTGTAGTTACTATCATGTTGGATGGCATCACGGAGTTTCATCCATTGGCCAGGATCAATGGTCTGGTGAAGGATCTGGACTTGGTAGTGTGCAATGAGACTAAGCAGTTCACATTTGGAATGCACCTTTTCCAAGATGCAACTCAGGTTGTCGGATGGGTTCATCCGACCAATGCTGTCAGCTATCTGCTGAATAGAGTGGGCCATTTGTAGGGGATTGCTGGGACGATTGTTCAGAGGTAGATTGTCTCGAACACCCTGCAGGGCTGCAGGAGCTACAGCTTCAGCCACATCTGTTAACAAGCAGCACTCTCCTGCTGCAGCTGCTTAATCAGTATTCAGAGGCTCTATTTGCTTCTCTCAGGAAGGGTAACAGTGCCTAAGGCATTATCAATCATTTGTTCTATCTCTTCCCTATCATACACAGAAATAATGGTGATTGGTGGTACCGTTGGTACTGGGCCTGGGCCTGCTCCCCCCTATCATGGGGGTCACCATGTTGGCATCGCCCATGATGGTCATCATGCCATCGATGATGTAGGGACATGGTGTTATGTGATGGGGGTCTGCCATGTTGTGGATGGTGGGGTGGGGTCACTGGGCCATAGTAGGGGTGTGACTGGGCATTGTACTGAGAAATGTCATCATCTGACACCTCCTCCTCAGATAACATCATCGGAATGGGGCTACGCCACCCATTGCCTTGACGTGGCCAGCCAGTACCTCTCGCTGATGGCACAGTTTCACCATTTTAAATTCACATTCATCATGATTAACTTTCACAACATTCGGATCCACATTATCCTGTAACTGCTTCTCTAAAGCACTATACGCAGCACTAAATTTGCGATTGTCCTTAGTAGCTACACCTAAATCTTTACGTACCTGGTTTACCTCATCCTGGAACACTCCTAACTCATCATGGATCTGGTCATTAGTTCTACTTGAACATTTGCAATGCCTGCCTCTTATCCTGCCTCAAAACTTTATCAGTCTTGCTTCAACATACATTGTTCCTGCTCATTTTCCTGAGCAGAGTGATGCAAAAGTGAATCCTTTTCATTCCACAGAGTTTGGAGCTCAGATTCCAATTACTGCTCTCTTTTCAAACATTCAGTTTCCCCCAGTCCCATTACCTGCTTGAGAGATGAGACCTACAAATCAAGGATTTGAAATCTAATTTCGGAGGCTTCCAGAGCAGCATAGAGAGCTGTGACCAACAGCCCTTTAGCTTCTCACCTTCTCACCTTCTGGCTGTTTGTCTCATCTCTGAGTAAATGGGTTGAAATCCCCAGGACGGGGTTTTCAGATTAACTTGCATCCAGTGTGAAGTCAGCCCATCCTCCATGGGAGGCAAAGAAGTTTGAGACATTGAGTTTCAAGTCTGTGCAGATATTTGATACAGTGGCCATTTAGTGTGAGGAAATGTAAAATCAAACTGTAAAGGTGCCATGCTTGTATCGATCACAACAGGTACTCTAGTTCACAGGAGGCTACTGTGCACTTGTAAGCTTGCAATTCAAAACTACCATGGGGTGAGGTGAGTCAGCATTGACCACACCCAGTAAGCAGCCAGACTTTGCAAGTAGTTACAAACTGGGTGAAAAATGTGAGAGGTGATGAAGGTGTGCACTTCTTCTGTCCCCGTTAAGAAGGGAAAGTAGTAGTAACTAGTAAAAAGTTTGCAAACACCAAATATTGCCTGCACGCGGTCACCAATTGTCAGAAGGTCTAAACCCTCACTCTCAGGTTCTTGGCAATAATGGGAATGCAAGAAATCACAAATATGTTGCAAAAGAGTGAGAAATCTTGTTTATTACTACCAAAAGGAAAATCACAATTGCCCTAAGCAATTCTTACCATTAGGAACTGGGAGCCAATGCTATGCGTTCCCTATACCTCGAGGAACATAGAAATCTCTGTGTCTCCACGTCTCCGAGGTAAAAGACGTAATGTCTCACATTACATACCTAAGATAGTTACCATAGTTACTGTAAGATAGAAACATTTCTAGTTACAGAGATGAGCCTTTTGGCTAAATTAGAGGTGGCTTCACAGTCCTAGATAACATTATACAATTTTGTTATAGTCATCACTTTGTGGAAACAATGAAAGTGCAGTTTGTGTACATAGCTGTGTACTAACACAAATCATCATAAGATGGCAATGCCGACTCATATATCATAATATTACAAGGACACAACTATCCTAACATCTTGTACGCAAGAAATACATGTGTATATTAGAAAGTAGAGTGTATAGCAATCATATGCATACATATCCTGATGTCTGCTCTTGTACAGTAGATGTCCTTAGTCCTATATGTTAGTATAACATATACATGAATGCTAGCTTCCTGCGGTGTACATCTGGGGTATCAATTAGGGTTCAGGGACCTCATGTAACAAACTGTTTGGTCAAAGATGGACTCCAGATTGTGATTCTTCTTTTCAAGAGATAATCTACCAAATTATTCATGCACCAGTTCTTTTCTATGCTAATACATCAAAACCATATGTTCTGCACACAGGTGCTAACCTGAGGGACCAAGGAGCTGTGCTCTACCATGAGTACACTGTAGGACTGCACCCAATGGTGTTTGCAAGCTGAAGTTTAACCTCATCAGAAAAAAACTACCCAGTTCACAAATTGGAATTTCTCACTTTGAAGTGGGCAGATGTGGAACAGTTTCACAGAAACTTGTATGGTGCTAAAACTCTGGTAAAAATGGACAACAATCCATTTATGTGTGTGCAAACCTCCACCAAGTTGGATGCAACCTGACATCACTGGTTGTTGGCCCTATCAATGTATGATTATGCAGTGGCATACAGGCCTGGCCTTAATCATACCGACACTGATGCTCTCTCCAGGAGACCTGCATCAAACCAGCAATGGGCGTGCATACCAGAACATTCTGTGAAAGCCTTCTGCCACAAATTTGACAGAGATGAAATTCCCCCTGTAGAGACTGTAAATTGCCTAGCTGATTGCTTGGGACCACTTCATACCTATCTGAGAATAGCCTATTGTAATTTCGCAGCCTTAGACCTACGTGCTTTGCCTCAACTTTCTCCTGCTGATATTCAACAAGAACAGTAATATGACCCTATGATTAGGCCAGTACTGAATGCTTCAAGTAAAGGAGAAGATGTCTCTAAGATGCCCTCAAGTAACCACAAAACTGCTTTATTGTTTCAAAAGGGGCCTAAACTCAAGCTGAAAGAAAAGTTGCTATACAGTGAACTGACCCAAAATCAGAGGGAAGTGTTAAAAAGACAGTTGGAAGTGCCTTAAAAGTCCAAGTATAATGTGCTGAAGGCCCTTCATGATCAGATGGGAAACTTGGGTAGCGTGCACACTTCTACTAGCCCAAAATAGGCATTGATGTTGAACAATACATCAAAACGTGTGACAGGTGTCTTCAAAGAAAAGTTCTACCTCAGAAAGCAGCTTCTTTGGTGAATATAACTATGAGTGCCCTGATGGAACTGGTGTGCATCGATTTTCTAAGCTTGGATCCTGATTCTAGAAATATCAGTAACATATTAGTGGTGACAGATCATTTCACCTGATATGCTGAAGCCTATTCCACAAAAGACCAAAAGGCTACCACAGTAGCCAAAGTCCTTGTTGAAAAATTCTTTGTTCATTATGGTGCTCCTCAGTGTACACATTTACATCAAGGCAGAGATTTTGAGAGTCACCTCATTAAAGAAATTTTCAATGCCCTATGTAGCCAGTATAATGTTATGCTTGTGCAACTGTATTACTTAGGTTGTCCATTCACACTCTCTATTCAGAGGAATTACCACCCTGTAGGGTACCAAGGTAAGGAACCCTCTAGAGGGTTCCACCCCTAGAGTGCTGTGGGACAATTCCTTGGCTAAAGGTACTTATGAAGGATCCCCAGAGAGGCACTGCTGCTGGAGGAGGAGGGAGGAAGGTGGGGCAAGAAAAAGTGCTTCAGAAGGAGTTTGAGGGAACTGCTATATATAGCTCAGGAAGTGGGAGTGGCTGGTTGCTTGTCCATTGAACCAAAGACGGACTTTCCAATTCAATGGCCTACACAGCCAGTATAATGTTCTGATTGTGCAACTGTGTTACTTAGGTTTTGGCTGTTCACACTTTCTGTTCCAGAGGAATTACCACCCTGTAGGGATACCAAAGGCAAGGAACCCTCTATAGGATTCCACCCCTAGAGGTGCCATGAGATGAATCCCTAGGCTAAAGATACCTTAGGAAGAATCCCCAAAAAGAAAGTAATAGTATGAAGCATATGGGCAATCAGTAACTGTGAAATGTAGTAATAGATAATCATCAGGTAGCTTGATAACATAATGGGATGCACAGGTCAGCAATGGTATGGGTTAGATGGATTGCAAGAGAATAAGGGAACTCCTAAGGCAAGAGGAATGGCAGGAAAGAGGAACAGCAAGTATGGGACACCATCTACCTCCATCCAACAGTGGATCCTATCTAATGGAACTAGGAAATACTAACTAGATATTATGACCTTAGGCATGGAGGAGAAAAAAAACCTTTGAGGAGAAATGTCTGGGGATCAAGGCCTAGGTCACCTTCCCTCAGGTATGGGATAATTTCATTAGTGATGACTTTGCTACTGCAATTTGGAAGCCCCAAAAGAATAAGAAGAGGAAAATATTCCAATTTGGAGAAACTCTCACTCTGTCCTTCTAACAGGAATGCCATGAAGGGATGCGAAATGGTAGCACTGCAACCGCTGCTCCATGGTGGGAGGAGAGTAACCACCACCAAGGCACTCACCCAGCTTACCAATCTATAAAACAAACTCAGTGAACCAAAGGTGGTCATCGGGAGAATGCAGTGAAGGTGCCTTGATACGGAACCACTGAAGTCAATGGACAGCCATTATAGTGAAAACACTAGAGCTAGAGAAAATCGCTGTAACCTCCCTTCATGGCGAGTCATAAATTGTACAACTTGAAGTGCAGTCAGCAAGGTTGACAACTGAAGGTCCACCTGGAGTGAGGACAATCCCAGCTATGGGCCAGGTGAGAAGGACCCGCCCCAAGCTTCACATGCTCAAGCTGCAGACTAAATGCAGAGCGAGTCCATCTGCAGCAGGGGAAGTGGCACCAAATGGAATGGATGGCATGCCCCAGGGACTGATGAGGGGGTGAATGGACGTAAGTACTGAGAACTTGCAGGGCAAAAAGCAGGGAGCATTGAACAAAGGTGGCATGAGCAAGAGTGGATCTGGATGTATTTCAGTATGGCAGGTTAATGCAGGGGCAGGGTGACAACAGTTGGACCAGCAGGTAGGTCAATAAGCAGTAGGAATAATCAGACCAGCATGTAGGTCTGAAAAACATGGTAACAATGATTGGACATGAACGTAAGTGGGGGCAGCAGTACAATAGTGAGGCAAGCCAGTCAGGAATTCAAAAGCCAAATTAAAGTGACAAATACACTGAGAATTTTTGGAGGCAGGAGTTAGAACAGAAGTAATTAGCCACATGGGGACATGACTCCCCAAACACTTCCCAGTTCCCACCATAGGAAAAACATGAAAGTAATGGAAGGATGAGGAACGACATGCAGATATTACAACTAGTTTACAGCATTCCAGTAGCTTAGCTGACCTCAGAGTAGAACAGCGGTGTACAACAGGGATTAGCATCAGCTATGAGTGGTTGTAGTCAATAAGCATGGAAGGAGGGAAGCACAATGCTGTGAAAACAGCTAATGATACAGGGGAAATAGATTAAGTAGGGAAAACATGCTTGAGGTGCATAGCAGGGGTTCAGAGGGAGCTTGAATCAGGTGAAAACAATTAGGCTGGATAGCATGAGCAGCGATTAGGCCTATAGCATGGAAAACAGCTTTGGTCTGTGTGCATCACAGGTACTGGTGACAATAGCAATGGGAGTAACTGAAAGTAAGTAACTGGAGCTGCAAAACAGCCAAATGGTAGGACAAGTAAATGGGAAGATCTGAGAAACCAAATTATGCCAAAAGAAAGCAAGATCAAGACACAAACATAGAAGAAACATGGAAGAAATAAAAGGAACACAGCCAGAGGCAAAATACAAACCAGAAGCAGAAGAACAAAATGCAGAGCCCAACAGAAAGAAGCAGCGGGGGGGGGGTGGAGCAGGTCAAAGTCTGCCACAGAGTAAATGGACAATGCCTCCAGCCAGCAAAGAAAAAGTGCTTCAGAAGGAGACTGAGGGGTACTGCTTTATATAGCTGAGGAAGTGGGAGTGACTGGCTGCTTGTCCATCAAACAAAAGGCAGTGCCTTCCAATTACCTGCCTGGGGTGTTCAAAATCCAGGACCACTCCATATCACCCACAAGGAAACCATCAACCTAAAAGGTTTAATAGAATGTTATTAGACATGCTTGGTACCTACATCCAAAGACAAACCAAAATGGAGCCAACAAATCAGTACACTAGTTCATGCATACAATTGCACAAAGAATCATGCCACAGATTTCTCTCATGTTTGGTCATGAAGCTTGTCTACCTGTTGACATCTGTTTTGAAGTTTCTTCCAATGGAGCACATTCAGACAACTATATGCAATACGTTCAAAATCTGAAAGCACAGCTAAACCATGCATCAACTTGCCCACACCATGGCTGCCAAGAAAAACCTAGCAAAGTACGTCACGACAAAAGGGTCAAAACTCAAGAGTTGCAAGCTGGTGACAGAGTATTAATAAGAAATCTGGGATTCCAGGGAAAACATAACATTTCTGACAAATGGAGTCATCAGCACTACATAGTGCTCAGTAATCTTGCTGATTTACCAGTCTATAAAGTGTTTTCGGAGGGAGATACTAAAGCTGTAAAGCCTATTCATAGAAATCATCTGTTACCCATTGGACAAATAGTTATAGATACTGCGTTGCCAGATCCTGCTCCAACAGGTCCTATCACTTGTTCAGCTACATGCAAGCAATCAAAACCTCAAGTTATTTCTGGTCTGCAGTTGCTAACCTCTGCTACAACCAGTACACATCACGAGTGTTGATTCAGATAATGAAAATGACTTTGGATTGTCTTCTTTCCTTTCTCTAAACTGGGACAAGTATTTCAAGGAGATCCTTTATGCAACACAGGAGACAATCTGAGTGGTCCAGTAATGTCAGGTGATCTCATGCCATAATTGAACCCGTACCTTCTGACAGTGATGTTCAAAGTGTAAGCTCTGATATAGTTGATGCTTTAAGCCTGGTGAAACTATCAGAAACTGAAATATCAGATTCTAATCAAGAAAATGGTGGACCTGTCAGTGAGCCTTCCAGTGATGCTGAAGCAAGTGGGCCAAACAAACTAGTTCAAGTGCCAGACAATATTGTTATTCCTGTGAGTGCTAAGTGTGTTGAATGACTCAAACTTTGTTGAAATACCTCTTTTCGATGAACCAGAAAGTTCAAGTGTTACACCAAGTACAAGTAATACCACCCAGTCAGAACCTCCACAAAATGCAGTGGTTCCCCTTTCATCAGAAGCTGTCTTGTTGCAGAACAATGGAGTTTGCCCTTTAAGGGGCAGACCAGGTTGTTCTAGTGCACCCCTTCCCTCTGTCATGGAATGGTAGTGCTCAGGAGGGGAGGGGGGAAGGAAGGAAGGGGAAGGGCTAAGGACCAGAACAAAGGACAGGTAACAGGAAAGAGAGGGGCCAAGGGAGGTACATAAGGGACAGCACAAGGGGGCCTCAGCACTTTTGCTGGAGTTTTGATTTTACATCAACTGCAGCACGTCAGATTGGCATATTGTTTTGAGGTTGGTTCACCAGGAGTGAAAGGAGAAACAAACAATTGAGTTGTGGGAGGATATGAAGTTGTTTAAAACAAAACAAAAAAAAACAGTGTATAGTTGGAGAAATATAGTTTGGACAGAATAGCACATAAAAGATATAGTAGAAGAACAGGGTGAAGCAAAGTTTTGATAAACAATAGGATGTTTAAAAAAAAGAAAGCGACAAAGAAGAGCTGGTAGGTTTTAAGGCTGTGTAGAAGGCCAAATTCATTTGGTTTGCTTAACAGTTGATGATATTAGTGTTGGTCAAGGCAGACAGATTGGGGTTACAATTATCTCTGCAACAGTCACTGGAAAGGAGAGCCATTGATAGAATTGTGAGGCGCAGTACAGCTGGAAAACGAGGCTAGCGTGTGTACCAGGGAGGCTTGCTAGGATGTAGTGGGGGTTTGCACCAGAAGAGGGCTGTAATAGCAGAGGGGGGCCAGATGATGGAAGCTGGGACAAGGGTGAAGGTTTTGTGGTTGCTGGGGATATTAGCAGGCCTGGAAGAGGTCCTGAAGCAAAGGAGGCGAGGCGTGATCCGGGCCACATGGCGTGCGTCACACGCCACATGGGTTTGCGATAAAGCCTTTCCCTTGTCTTTGTGCTGCTTGCTGCTTTGTGGGCCTGTTTTTTCTTATTCTTTTTCAAGGTGAAATTAGTAGGCCTGGAAGAGGCCCTGAGGAAAGGGAGCGAGAGTGCGATCCGGGACCATGTGGTGTGACGTCACACGCCGCGTGGTAGAGAGATGAAAGCCTTTCCCATTGTTTGTGCTGCTGGCTGCATTTGGGACTGGTTTTCTCTGTTGGTGGTGAAATTAGTAGGCCGGGAAGAGGCCCTAAAGCAATGGGAGCGAGAACACGATTCATCGACCATGTGGCGTGACGCCACATGCCACGTGGTGGTCGGAATAGAACCCCTCCCCTCTTGTTGTGCTGCTTACTGCATTGTGCCTGTGTGTCATCTAGCCCAGCGCAGGTGGTGAGCATTGTATCATCCCTTGGGAGAAAGCTCCTGTGGAGGGCAGCCTGGCTCGATGAATGGGAGACAGCAGCAGTGTTGGTGGCTCAAGAGGAAGTTGCAGGGCCTGCGATGTAAACATTCTGGTGATTCCAATGAGGGGACAATTGGACTGTTTGTAACAAGGGGAGTGGTGGCATGCCACGACCACATAGAGTGACGTCACATGCCGCGCAACGGGCGCAGGGATGGGGTGGGGGGATCCAAATAGAGGAAGGGTGGGGGATACAGGAGAGGCCAAAAAAGGTGAGGAGGTGTGTATGGGCCACAAGGCGAGACTGGCTTACAGGGGAAGTGGGAGCGCGAATGCGCATCCATGCCAGCAGGTCGTGGGTGGAGAAACAGGACACCCCCACCCCAAAAAAGAACCTAGTGGCTGCCTCCCGCTTGGGTACGTCATGGGGAAGGGACAGCAAGCCCTTCAAAGGGTGTTTTTATTAGCCCGGCTTCACACACGAAGGTGGTAACCCTGAGGGGAGGCCTTGGCAGTAAACTTCATGGCCACAGTGGATGGCATTGGGGGAAACAGGGGAGGGAGGGGGCATATGAATAAGGGGAGGAAGGGGGCAGGGGCACACACAAAAAAAAAAGAGAGGGAAATTAATAGTAAATAAATAAAGGAGTCAAGGGAAGGCTTAAAGGGGGCCAATGCATAGGCCCGGGGGGGTGAGTGGCACACGTAGCATGCGCCACTCGAAAAGGACATGGCAGGGAGCTACCAACAGGACTGGTTGCCTATTTGAGCATGATGGAGGCCTTTACTGGGGGCCCGACCGGACATGCAGGCATGTGGCATGAGGAACAGAGGGAAGGCATTACAAAGTATATATATATATATATATATATATATATATATATGTAAAATTAATCCTGTTTTCTCTTCCCATAGTTGTCTTCACAGTGAAAAGGAAAGGAAGGACAAGGCACCAAAGAAGAGCAGGCCATCAAAGGAAGATGCTTACTGGGCTATAATTAAATTGGCGGAAAAAGCCAACAGAATGTGGGAACTGGTGGAGGGGGAGGAACCAGGGAGACCCAGGAAGAAGAGAAAAGTGGGCCCGGGAAAAGGGGGCAGAGGGAAATGACCAGCCGAAGGGCCATGCAGTCCCACTAGGGTGCCACTGCTGGCAGTGGGACACACCAAGGCTGCTGATCTAGTACCCCTGCAGCCTATAGACTCGGTGACGCCAGTACCTCCCCCCGATCAAGGTAGGATCTCCCATGATGAACCCGGACCAGATCTTCAGAACATTGTGTTCCCTCCACAAACCCTAGTAGTTCACCCTCCTCTTCAACCTCAGGGAGAAACAAGGGGACACTTGGAAGACTCCAGGTAGCAAGACCTGGACAAGGTTACAGGTAATGCATCCAGTGCAGTGGGGGATAGTATAAAAGAATACATAGGTCAAATTGTGTCAGCACTGGGAACAGGAGGTCTAGGGCAGATGGAATCGGCACTGGCAGAGATTAGGGCGGAGAAGGAGTTGCCAGTCAAAAATGAAGGGTGTACAGAGAGAGAGAAGGAAAAGGTAAAAGGGAGATAGGTGCACCTGGGATAAGGATAGGTGAGCATGTACCACTGGCCACAAAGGAAAAAATATGGAAAGGGGAGTATGTGGATATATTCTCTTTGGTGAGCCAGGAAGCGGCAGCCAAGTATGAGGAAACTGAAGACATAGGTAAGATTGAAATGGCAGCGGTGATAGTGCTGTTAGGGAAGAAGGAGGACGACAAGTTCGTAAAAGGGAAGACTTGGAATGGGTGGTTCGTAGGTTTTACCAGTTTCTCAGCCATCGTACTGGAAAAAAGGCCCAAGCTAGACATCCCGCTCATCACTTATTCCTTGATAATACGTAGGGCAAAAGCAAAGGGCAGGGTGGGGTGGTTATACTATGATGAGTTTTTTCGGCAGAGAATGGCAACATTCAGGGACGTGAAATGGGACAACAAGCAGCTAGATTTATGGACCGATTATGTAACAGATCAGTCCACACCCGAAGGTGAATGGTGAAAAAGGGGGGCTACACCCCAAAAATGCTGCTGGGCTTACAACAGGACTTTTTGCTCATGGCCTCAATGCCATTTCTGGCATGCTTGTTCAATATCTGGGGAGGCACCCGGCAAGTAGATGTAGAATGACATGGGCCCAAGGGGCACAGGGGCATGGGGTCAAGGGTCAGGTCAGCAGTTTTTCGAGGGCCAGGGGTTTAGAGGCTACATGGAACAGGGTGAGGGTGGTAGAGGACATGAGTGGGGAGGTCAGAATCACTGAGAGAAGAAACATTGCACAAGGCAGGGGAGGGGCCAGGGAGGAGTAATGGGGGCATGACAGGGATCAGTTTGGGATGGTCAGAACCCCCATCAACTTGGAGGCATGGACAGCCTGTTTGGATGGGTGTCCGAACACAAGCATGTGGGATATGATTATAGGAGGTTTCGACACAGGGTTTTCACTGCAGTGTGGAGGGCTCAGACACACAAGAGAAGCGAGCAACCTGGGGTCAGTGAAAGGAAAGGAAGGGATGTTAAGACACAAGATAGATAAAGAAAAGGCAGCAGGGAGGTAGAGGCCCATTTAACACCCTCCATTGCAGAACATGCAGTTTCGCCATTAGGTTTGGCACCAAGAAACAAGAAGGGAATACAGGGTGATACACCACCTGTCCTATCCAGAAGGGGACTCAGTGAATGATTTCATCAGTGAGGAGCATAGTAGGGTGACATATGCAACGTTAGAGGACGCAGTCCAGATAATCCGTGCCACAGAGGATGCATGGATGGCAAAAACGGACATTGAGTCCGCTTTCAGACTGCTGCCAGTTAGGAGAGGAGTCTGGGATCTATTGGGTTTTAAAATTGGTGGGCAGTATTATTTTGACAAAGCAATGCCAATGGGATGTTCCATAGCATGTGCGACGATCAAGATATTCAGCACCTGTTTGCAGTGGATATTCCAAGAAAAAATGGGTTATAGGACGGTTATCCATTATTTGGATGATTTTCTTTTCATTGGGAGGGGAAAAAGAGAGACACTGAGTATGCTGGTTAAGTTTCAGGAGTTGTGCCGGGAGCTAGGGGTTCCACTGGCACCATAAAAAACAGAAAGGTCCAAGTTCCTGGGGATTGAGATAGATGCCCCAAATGAAATATTTAGACTACCGGACAAAAAAGTAAGTTAATTGAAGGAACTGATTCAAGTACACACCAGCAGGAGAAGGGTACAACTAAAACTAGTGCAGCAGGTACTGGGGCATCTGAACTTCACCTGTAGGGCCACCGGACCAGGAAGGGCATTCACACGGAGGTTAGCTAGGGCTACAGCAGGGGTCACCAGACCACATCACTAGGTGGACTTGACACAAGGTGTCAGGGAGGATTTTAAAATATGGGAAGAATTCCTTAAGGAGTATAATGGTGCTGTTTCTGGCAAGAGGAGTGGCTGTACAACACAGACCTCAACCTCTACACAGACGCTGCTGGGGGGCCAGGCATGGAGGGTTACCTGAGGGGCAGGTGGTTTGCAGAACCATGGCCTGCCAGCTGGTTGAAGGATGGAAAGTGAGAGATATAACACTACTTGAGATCATGCCCATATGGGCATGTAAATTAGTCTGGGGGAGGACTTATGGGATCAGAAAGTGACATTTTGGTTTGACAATAGAGCAGTGGTGGATGTGCTAAACAACAGGGAGCCAGGTCAGATACAGTCATGCAGGTATTACAACGTTTGGTGTTAAGGGCTTTGCAGCTGAACATGTCATTCAGAGCAAAACACATAGAAGGGGTACACAATACCCTGGCTGACAGCCTTTCCCGTCTGCAGCTGGATCGTTTTTGGAGGCTGACACCAGCCGCAGAGGAACTAAAAATGCCCATACCAACAAACATCTGGGATGTTGGCAAGAAGGAGTAGAACTGCTGTTTCACAGCTCATGGGCACCTCGGATTCTAAGGGCCTATGATGGGGTCTGGCGAGTGTTTCAAACATTCAGGGCAGAGCACCAGATGGAGGTAAGTGGGCCACTCACAGAGGAACAGTTGGGAATGTTCACCATAGAGCAATGGCAGAAGGGGACTGCCCACGCCACAATGGGGGTTTATCATGCAGGGATTAGTGTTATCTGCAGCCTAAAAGGATGGAATGACCTGACAAAGTCACTGCTCATCAGGAGAATGATGCAGGGATGGGGCAGGTTGAAACATGGGCCAGGGGATAATAGGAGGCCAATAGGGAGTAGTGGCTAATAAGACTAAAGAGGTGCTCCGGTAATATGCAGATCAAAGGATGAGGCCCAGTTATTTCACATGATTTATGTGATGATGTTTGGGGGCTATGAGAGTGAGTGAGGTGGTAGGCCATGGGAAGAGGACAAGGAAGGAGGTTTGGAATGGAGCGATGTGAGTTGGGGGTAAAGAGATATGGATCAAGCTCAGGGTCAAAAATGGACCAAAAGGGCAAGGTTGCAGGTAACACTGAAAGGGCAATCAGAGATTGCGATATGCCCAGTGCAGGCTCTGTGGGTTTTTGGCACAGCCCGGGTGACCAGGAAGGAGAGCTATTTGTACATAGTGACAGAAAAAGGGTCACCGGCTATCAAGTCATGGCAGTGCTGAAAAAAGGCATGCAATTTATGGGGGAGGACCCAGCTAATTACTTATCCCATTCCCTAAGGATTGGGGCTGCCTCACAGTGGGCAGTAATGGGGGAACTCCTGAAGGACATTTTGGAAAAAGGGCACTGGCGGTCAGCCAGTTATAAGAGATACATCAGAGCGCTGAAGTAAAAAAAAAAAAAAGAGAGAAAAAGAAAAAATGTGGTACAGAAGGTGGTACTCCTATGGGGGAGCACAGGTAAGGGGGGCGAAAGAAAGGAAAGAGGTTGGGGGGATAATTTCAAATTAAATACTAAGAGTATGTGTAAATTAATTAATGTTCTTTGCACCCCTTAGGTAGAGGGAGGATCATGCAAGTCTGGATCTGCGGCTATTCCTATATTTATTGGGCTGGAAAGAGAGCAGAGAAAAAAACTGGGGGAATGCAGCTATACCAGGATGTAAGACAGTGTAGGTTGGTATGGCATGGCATACGGGGGATGAGATGGGCACAGCTCCTTCCCGCATTGAAGGAACTCAAGGGACATCGGCCCAGTCCAGACCTAATCATTATACATCTAGGGGGCAACGACCTGGTGGGCAGACCGTGGGTACACACATACTTACAGATAAAAAGGGATCTAGTGGCATTACGGCAGTGGTGGCCTCAGGTGTGCCCCGCCTGGTCAGACATGATACCGAGAAGGGTATTGAGACAGGAGCACAGCCACAGGGTGGTGGAGAGGGCCAGGAAGAAGATGAATAGAAGAGTGGGGACTTTGATAAGGCAGATGGGGGGACAGGTGATACTGTGGGGGGTAGAAGAATGGGCGGAGGACTTCTACAGTTCAGATGGTGTGCACCTGTCTGATCTAGCCATAGACGAGTTCAACACAGAAACAATGGGCTTCATAGAGGAATGGAGAAAACAGGAAAAAGCTGGTATACAAAAAAAAGGGAAAAGGGGAAGAAAGGAGTGTCCCTGAGATAAGGGAGAGAGTGATACCCTAAGTATGGGGGGAAGCCAGCCATCCAATGCAAGCTGGAGACTGGCTAATGGGGAAAAAAGGGGAGAGGGGGGAAAGAAAAAAAGAATAACACAAGAGGAGGAAGAAGAGGAAGAAGAAAGTGGTCTCGGTTTTCACCGTTACCTAGCGGAAAAGGAGAAACAGAAGGCACACAGGTTTTCACCTGGGGGGAGGGATAATCAGAAATTGATATGTGGATGGAAATAAATGAAATTTCTGGAAATATGATAAAAAAATGGAAATGGAATATTGGATTATGAATATAAATAAATTAATTGCCAATCTGAGCACAACAAACAATGGTCTCTGTCTTTCGTGAGGGAAAAAGGGGGGAATCCGGGACAATGGAGTTTGCCCTTTAAGGGGCAGGCCAGGTTGTCCTGGTGCACCCCTTCCCTCTGTCATGGAATGGCTAGTGCTCAGGAGGGAGGGGAAGGAAGAGGAGGGGCTAAGGGCCAGAACAAAGGACTGGTAACAGTAAAGGGAGGGCGAAGGGAGGTACAAAGGGACAGCACAAGGGGCCTCAGCCACTTTTGCTGGAGTTTTGATTCTTCCACCCACCCTACTAGACAGAGCAAGAGGAAAGACAGTCAAAGGGGGACTGTATGGTGGGTCTGTCAAGGTGGATGACAGACGTGTCCGGTTGGACAGTTTGGACTGCCAAAGGTGGATGGCAGGTGATGATATGGTTGTGGACTGCCCAAGGTGGATGGCAGGGGGGAAAAAAGGGGAGGATGGGGGAAGAAAAAAGGAATAACACAAGAAGAGGAAGCAGAGGAAGAAGAAAGTGGTCTCGGTTTTCACCGTTACCTAGCGGAAATGGAGAAACAGAAGGCACCCAGGTTTTCACCTGGGGGAGGGATAATCAGAGATTGATATGTGGATGGAAATAAATGAAATTTCTGGAAATATGATAATAAAGAAATGGAAATGGAATATTGGATTATGAATATAAATAAATTAATTGCCAATCTGAGCACAACAACAAACAATGGTCTCTGTCTTTTGTGAGGGAAATAGAGGGAAATCCGGGACAATGAGGTGGGAGTAGCTACCCTGAATGCTAATGCTGAAAGACAAGTGCCAATGCCCTTTTCATCTAAATGTTCAGACAGATGAGTGAAGCCTGTGTTTTGACTCACTTATGACACACCAGGAATGCCAACAGATCTGCCCATGAATGTAGTTCACAAAGGGGTATATGTTACAGTAAATTTCCTGCCCAAGCTAGTATTCACTGCATCCTCCCAAGTGATAGTTAAGTCTTTCACCCAGTATTTTTGGGGTCACCCTCACAGAGTCAGAGAAGCCAATTGAAAGGTACAACTTGTCTGTGTTAACTGAATGTCAGTGCTTGAAAGTTAGATGCAAAAAGGTTGAATGTCATTTGCTGATTAGCCAAAATTGTAAAGAAATGTAATGACTACATGTAAACTGTCATGACAGAATGAAAGATAATAGAACTAAGTGAAGTGGTTAAAAAGGTACCCTTTAAAGCAATAGCATGCTATACTCTGTAAATACATAGGTTATATGTTAGGATTAACATTGTAAATAGTCTGTATAGTAAAGTGTTATTATAATTGCTAGCCCATTATAGTCTTGGCAGGGATGCCAAGCTTTTCAGGCAAAAGAGTGATGTAACCTCCCCCCCTTGGGGGGGCATACCTTAATTGCACCCATGTTCTCCTGGGCTCCCCGATTCCTCCCGTTGCTGTTGGTGCCCCTAGGTCCTCCTGATGCTGTCCAGTCTGTTAATTTAGCCCATTTCAAACTAAAAATTTAAACCACGATCTCACGCAGTTGCATGTGCACAGTGGTGCATGTGGGGATCGTTCAGGCACAAGCGGTGCCTTAGATGTGCTGACTGCTAAGTTTGCGGTTGGCCGAATGGAGTGTTTTGGTCCCGGCACCCCTCCTCTGTTAAAGGGGGGCCGGTGACCAGGAGGATGTGGTGGAAAATCCACTGGGGGGGAAATTAAAAGTTTGTTTTGGGAGTCAAGCGGAGCTAATTAATATGCATGAGCCACACATGAATATTCATTAAGTTGTTGCTGCCACCTGGGGAATCTATGTTACAGTGGCATCAACTCTAAAACTATAGGGGTCACAGAGATAAAGGTGGATTCATTTAAAAGGGCACAGCCTAGAGCTTCATGAGCATGGAGAAATGGTAAATGTAAAATTTAGTTACTGGCTGCACCAGAACTTAAGAGAGTGGACAGTGTTGGGACTGCACCAAAACTTTTACCATTTTGGGAGTGTATACGGGCAATCACGAGCCTGGATCTAACAAAGAGGGTCCTGGGATTGCACCACTGGCTTGTGGGTGATATACAGGGAATATTTCCTGGTAGCAAAGCTCCAGCCAATCAGGAGACTTGGAATGTAAATGACAGTTTGGGCAGCCAATCGGAACCCTGGAACTCGGCCTTTTGTTGGGAGGACTTTTGGAAAAAAAGAGAGAGTCAGCTGGAGAGATCAAGAAGAGAGGAGCCTATGTGGCTCTGTGCTGTCCTTTTTACAGGGAAGGCTCTGTGAGAAATCCTTCTATCCAAATGGGGTTTGGACTTTGAAACTGTCTTCAACAGACCAGAAAAAAGGTTTTGTTTAACAAAGTGACTGTATTGTGAACCTGCTTGAATCTGACTGGAAGGAAGAAGAGAGTTCATGCTGTTATGTATAAAGGTGCTGAGTAATTGAAGCATTGTATGGCCTATCAGTCGGATGTCTCCCGGGTGATTGTAGAACCTGGACCTGATTCAGTTGTTTGCCAGCTGGAGGTTGTTTCCACAGTAAAACTGAACTTTACCAGAGACATTCTGGTTTGCCTTGAGCTATGCCAAATCCAGCCCAAGCCTTCTGCTCCTGCACCAGCTACCAGCTTCACAGCAAGAGACCACATGGGGTTCTGCCCATGCTACTGAACATCCAACACAGGTCTACGTGTCACCAGATTACCATCTGTGACTGGGTGCAGTGAGTAAAATCCAGGGTAGCTCCTGCAACCAAATCAAGCTCTGTGGTACACCTGATTGCATTTAAATCTTTGTTTGGGGTTTTTCAAGGGGTTGGGCCATCTGGCCAGTGGATACAAATAATTATTCTGCATGTTTGATCACCTTTCTTTTAATCAAGGGCCCCAATGAAAGCTGCAAACCCGGGCAAAGACCAGGTTAGCCTGTTTTCTCCTGGGTACCCAGTGACTGTGGTTTTGGACTGCATGCATGCAAAAAACCCTGGCTGATGCCAGACTAACTAAATCATTTAACTAGATCTGCCCCACCTCTGTTAACTTTCATCATTAATAAACCAAATTGTTTATTGCACTGTTATACTGCCTCATGCATGCTTTCCTGAGTGCCGTAAGGGAAATGTGTTTGGGGGAACATAACTAAAAAGTGCATGCTTGTTGAATACTGTTTTATGGGAGGGGTCCAAGGTGGGTAAGTGGAATCTTGACCTTGGTAAGTGTAAAGAGTGTGAGCATGTTGTTAATGGTCAAAGTGTTTGATATCCTGTTACCCACTGCAACTGTACCAGTTTAAAAGGTTACTAGGTGGGATTGTGGGTAGTATTAGCTTCCCAGAGGGCTGTACCTATTGCAATAGTTACCCACGTGATTACTCTGGGTAGAAGCACCATAATCATAGCACAACTACTGGTAGGGCCACCCCATACTAAGTAGTTACAAACCCAGGCAATTTAACCTGTTATTAGGGATACAGGAAGGGGTAGTAGCCCTTAGTATAATGGCACAAGGGCTACATGTGAATGGATTGGTATCAATCCTCTGATCCAGAGTGCATCTATTGACTGGTTTAGGTACCTCCTCCTCCTCTTCTTTTGTGTATACTGAGTAGAAGCATTTTTTCAATTTCCCTGCTTTTTCACTGTCACCCTCTGCCCACCCACCCTCCACTTTATTAAGCCTCACTATCCCTCCCTTGGTCTTTCTCCGCTCCATAATGGACCTATAAAAGGTTTTATCCTCCTTAACTGAGTGGGCTATTTTTTCCTCAGTTTGGGCCTTTGATATTCTGACTGCCTTCCCCACTTCATTCTGCTTTAACTGGTACAGTTCTCTGTCCTGCTCCTTTTGTGTTTCCTTATACTTCCTGAGTGCTATCTTTTCTCCCTTGCCTTCTCCACCACCTCTTTTGAGAACCATAGTGTTTTTTTCCTAAATTTTGATTTATTTGCTTCACACAAAGGCTTGTTGCCTCTGTGATGGCAGTTTTTATTTTCCCCAATTTTTCTCCACCTCTCCCCATGTGCTAGTGCTTTTCTGAGGCACTCATTCCTTTTGCCAAAGTCAGTCCTCTTAAAGTCCAGTACCCTTGCTTTTGTATGGCTTGACTCTATGGCTGTGTTTATCGCACACCACACTGTTTAGTGCTTACTTGTTCCCAGATGGCTACCAACTTCTATATCTGAGATCCTCTCTCCAACCTTGTTTGACAGTTCCAGGTCTAAGATTTCTCCCTCCTGAATGTGTTCCAACACTAGCTGTCTGAGGCATGCCTCCTTGTAGGAATTGAGAAGACCCTGCTCTTGGATGTGGCTGCATCAATAGTGCTCCAGTTAACATTGGCTTATTCGGGTCCCCATCAAAAATATCTCCCCTTTTCTGCCATCCTAAGGATGCCTTCTATCATTTCCTTGTCTATTTCCTCCCCCTGCACTGTTTAAAGGTGTTTCTAATGTTCAGGAAGTTTTCACTAGTAGTAGTTCAATAATTTGAAACAAAATAAAGCTAAGCATAGCTACACATTACCATGCATTTTGGTTCTAATAAGTGAGGATGCAAACAAGACAACCAGCAACATCAATGAACTTTAGAGACAGTAAGCATTCATAAAATGTGGGTTTGTATCTAAGAATAATATGATGCAAAAGGTTGACAGTGTCCTTTTAAATTTGGTTTCCAGAAACCATTTATACAGTGGATTTAGATTTGCTATAATAATGCCCTAGTTTTCCCAATATTAAAGGTATCATGTAATATGAGCAAGTATTATTAGTGGCTCAATATGAGTGACTCAATAATACCACTTGCCACAGTGAGTGGAGAAAGGCTGCACTTTATCCTGAAGAGCAAGTGTAGCATGGCACTACACTCGCTAAAGCAGGATATGGAATGTTGCTTGGCCAAGCCCTGCCAAGGTGGCTGTTCAGCATAGGGGCATAAGCTACTGCACCTTAAGCCACCAGACCCTAGTTTGGTTCTGGCACTGTGAAACAACAATTTTGTGTTATTTTGTTGCTCCTATCCCCTATGTCCTCACCCCCATGGAGTTGATTATATTTAGTTTGGGGGGAAAGGGGTGCTTGCCACCACTCAAAGGGGGGAGGTGCAGCCCCCCACATAAAAGTACATATTGTGGCTGTTTTTTCTCTAGAATGAGCAGCTGTCACTATTTGCGATGAATGCTGTATTATTAGTCATCCTTTTGATGTGAAGCGGTTTTGTTGTCAGTCTTTGTGGTCGGTGAGTAAACGTACTCACCGTTATCACATGAATCCATTAATGGGCTGGTAGGTAACACAACTAAAATCACAACGGGAGTGAGACAGTATTGTCCCTTGAGCCCTATGTTATACATTCTGTCCCTGTAAGCTTTACTACATAAAATAAACACTACAGAGGAGATTAGAAGGATTTCAGTGACAAGTGAAGATGTAGAAATAAAAACTATAACATACATTGATGATCTTTGTCTTAGTTTAGCAGACCTACGGACATACTAACATATGATTATACGAAAACTTGCCATCAGAAACAGGCCTCACGGTCTATCAAGTCTGCTTGTATGTGCAGCTAGCACCCTTATATTGCAGCTTCTCCACCCCAACCTCCATTCTCCTCCTGAAACTGTTCAGCATCGTTTTACAGCCCCTCCTTACCCTGTCCCATGTCCTTTGAAGCTCCCCACCATCCTACATGCCACCACCTCATCTGGTGGGCGTTCTATTTTGACACTACCCTCTAAGTCAAATAATGCCTCCTCATCTTCCTTCAGTCTTAGCCCATGCTCCTTGTGTCTCTTCCTTTCTCAACAAACAGACCCTGTTTACCAGATTTATTGACCCCTCAAGTATTTGAAAGTTTCAATCATGCCCTCCTGATCCCTTCTCTCCTCCAGGGTGAACAGACTCAAATGACTCAGCCTCAAGTGACTCAACCTTCCCTTCAGAGGAGTAACTGAAGTGATGCTGTTTAACTTCACAACAGGAACAGGATCTGAGATAAACAGGAATAAACGTAATTGTATTACTATTGGGTCAGAAGGAATGGAGTAAACAGAAGTGATGAGTATTGCTGTTATTCAAGTGGCTTGTAAAATCTTGGGTATTTACTTTGTGCATGGAGATATGAGTTTCCATAATTGGGACCTTCTTCTTAAAGAATCAAAGGGAAAGTGAGTAGATGGAACAAAGGGCATATGTTCAAAAAGAAAATGGTGTACATGGTTAAAACATATTTAGTTGGCATGTTTTTACATTTATGTACCTTATTTTCTTTACCAAAACAACTGGAGACCAGAGTTTACAGTCTCTGTTTTAAGTATTTGGGGAGCAGACTCAATCCAATTACAGAGGAATACCTACCCATTTCTACAGGGGATTGGGAAGGTGAACCCGATTGTGTTCTTTTTAGTATGTTTGCATATACCAACCTACATCCCTACTACAGAATAAAACCACCATATGGGGACCATGGGTATTAGACCGTGTACAGCCACGGCTACTGGAGTGGGATTTGAACAAAAAACCTAGACAGAAATCTCTGACAGGTTTACCTGAATATTTTAGAACTTGTTTGGGGAAATTAAAGCTTTGGGGAAGTTTAAAAACAAAAATAAAGATGCTATTCAGAAAAGAAATGTATGCTCAGCTTTTACTACATTATTTTTTTAAGACTCCATCCTTTGGGGACTGAACAAATACAGAAATAAGACACATTTCAATGATACTAGTCCAAAACAGAACTCTGGCATATATGTAGGATGTCTTGTGACTCTGTGTCCATAAGAAAATTAACGTAAAACTGAATCTCAAACATAAAGAGGTGAGAGAAAGGATGTGCCCAAGATCAGATTTTTGCAATGACAGAATAGAGACTATGGAACACCTGTATATTGAATACCCATATATTTCTCTTTTTTGGTCAGTAGTATTTACTAATTGGAACAACTTCCCATTTATTCTATTGAATATACAGATATTATTCTTGGAAGTGCTACCTATGGCATGAAGAATTATAATTCTGGCACAAAGCTTTTAAATATGTTTCAAATATCATGTATGGCAGTCCAGGTGTAAATGGTTACTGTATAAGTATTATGTCACCCCAGAACAGCTTTTTGGGTATTCATGAGACTACTGTGTCTTTGCAGGATCAGGAGAAAGTTAAAGTACTAGAGGATAGTTAGTGGAACAATGTGACATGGTTGGATACTGGGTAATATGTGACCTGGCGTGGGTATGAGTTTCTTTTCTGTGTAAAACAGAAACATGTTGGACTTACGTTTTACAGTAGGGGTCAGTATTATTTGATTTTTTCTTTATGTTTTGTGTTTCTGTTTTCTTTTAATAACAACAGAATATGTTCTTTATGATTTTGGTTAAAGTAAGGTTTCAGTGTTGGGGCTGTATAGGTATGTTTCATATTAGCACTACTTAATTGGTATATTATTTTGAATCACCAAATAGGGATTTGATTGACATCTGATAAGTATGTGATTTTCTTTTGCTTTGTATATTGAATGACTGTGAATTTACTTATATATAATAGATTTGAAGATATAATATAAAATTCCCAACTTTGGGTAGGAAGGAGGTATGCCTATAATACATAGTATTTCTTTAGAATAACTGGTTTAAGAGTGTACTATGACTACAATATGTATGCATTATTATTTTGGTTTACAGTTTATGATAAATTCTCTATTAAATAGAAGGGGAGAGGGACTGGGTGGTATGTTGTAATCCTTATTTATTTTAATATAATTTGATATTTTAGGATATGATTCCACTGTACTAACAATGTGTTGGTCTTATGATTTGTGTATCAGTGTGGGTGGAATAGGGAGAAATGAGTTAATACCAATTAGATTATTATTATTATTATTTGATTATTCTTTGATTTGTGGATTATTTTGAACTGTGAAGCAACAAGTTTGTATACTTATTTATGTTTGAAGTCTTAATAAAAATTCCCCAACTCACCAGTAGGGTTACTCTGGCCATCTGATGTCCTGACAAGATGGCCACCATGCTTGAAACTGTAGACATGGAAGTGCAGGAAGCAGGGAAGAGAGCCTCCTCCCCTGTTTCTGCTTCATCTGAGGCTATCTGTTTTACTGATTCTGGTCTTCTTGCTGATGTGTTGCCATCTGCTGATGGTCACACTGCACTGACTACTACTTCTTTTAGTGCTGCACCTGACTTTTCTGTGAATACACTGCTTGTTGAGGAATTGCATTCGAGAAAACAGCTGTTGCAACTGATCGCAGAAGTGGAAAAAAATGTTGCTCTCAAGAAAAAAACATTTTGCCATGGTGACTTTTGTTCTTTCAAAGTCTGCTGACCAGCTGACTTGTGCTACAGTCACTGCTACTTCTTCAGTACAGGGCAATAAGTTCTCTATGCCCAACATTTCTTCTGGATGACTCAAGCCCCAATTCAGCTGTACCTGGGAGTCAACTGCGAACATCACTGACAGCTCCCCACTGAGTTCTGTTTTTCTGCCCACCTTCCTCTTTTCTGGTGCTCTTATGTTTCTCTCATCTTTACAAAGTCTACAAGTTGCAGAAATGATCCCGACTACTGCATCTACTTCTTCTTTGCAGCTGCTCCCCAGCAGTCTATGAGAATTACACTGGAGCATTTTTGCCATTGGAACACATACTGCGCATTCTTTGCTATTCTTCTTCCCCACCTGATGCAAGTCTGCCTGCAGAATGCACTGACCTTGTTAGGCAGTATTTTCCCACTCCATCTACTGATCATGCTTGCAGACTCTTGCAGGTAGTGGTTTGGAACTGGAGACAATGACAGAAATTGCAGCTTCGTAGCCAGCTTCTACCATGCTTCCCTTTCTTAATAAATCCACTACTTCTACAACATTTATCCATAAATATATACAAAAATGGTCTGCTGAGGCTTCTTTACTGACTGCAGTGTGGAGAAAAGCAGCAGACAGTGTTTTCTGAGTCCCAGTGGACACTTACAAGTATTCTGACTCGGGAAACACTACTAATACCATGGTTGGTCCTTTTAAACCTGTCTCTACTTCCTCTACTTTAGACTCCTACAAATTAACTTAGTCAAACTCATGCTCCAACAATTCAGTGGAGGCACCATCCTGTGCATAGCAGGATCAACCTTTTGGAACTTTGACCGCAGAGTGAGCTATTTCTCCCTGTGTCACTCTTAACATCTCAAATAATACTGACAGTACTTTCAAAATGTCTGATTTATTTTCTTTATCTAGAAACCCTATAAAATGCAATAATGTTGTTAGAATTAAGTACAGAGGAGGTCTAGATCTGCCTCCTGATAGGGCATAAGCTCTTCACAAATTACTGAAAGAATCTCTGGGTTTTATGGCTTCTGCTCTATATGCAGTTATTTATGTATCTGGTGAGGATACCTTTGATGTAAACTTTTCACTTCCTCCTAAAAAGACCATTTCTGGTTTAAGTATGAAAAGCTTAGAGTCCCCTTTACGGATCCCATTGGTAGCCATCCCATTGTCCAAGGCTACGATCAAGACTGTTACATGCTTGTTTTCGATTGAGTGTGTTAACATCACTGATGTTCTATACTAGCTAAAGAAACAATGTGAAGCTCTTGATACCCCTGTTCCTGTCATTGATAGTGAACATCTCTGGACAGGAGGGTGGAGGGGGGTGGAAATTTAAGGTTAAATTGCAGCAGTCTATGACTGAAATTTCTTATTTCTTTTGGAGTTTTTAAATAGGAAGACAAAGATGTATTTGTTTATATCCAGGCCAACCTAACACTTGCCATAAATGTGGATCCTGCACTCATCTCAGCTCAGTTTGTGATGAAGTGCGCTGTGGTAGTTGTTTTGAATATGGTCATATTTCTCCCACCTGCTCTAATCCCTTTAAGTGTGACCTGTGTGAACAACAGGGCCACGCCTTTCCTCATTGCCCACAGGCTTCTCATAATCACAGCAATGGCCTGAACCAGGATGCACTTATTGACAAAGGACAATCCCACGTAACTCATGAAGCTGAAGAAAATGTGTTTGAAACTGGTGACACCTCTGATGAACTGAGTCTTTCTGTTTTGTCAACCTCCACAAACCTTATTTCTTCCCTTCTGAAGGACAATGCCACCACTCCCACCCCATCTTCTTGTGTAATTACTTCAGTCTCAGCACAATGTTTGCCTTCTGACATCTCTCCTGTTCCAGTTCTGGCCATTCCCCATCCCACCACCTTCTACTATCGATACTGATAAGTTTAAGTTTCCTGCCAAAAAAAGGAGTCAAAAACACTTCTAAGTAGAGAGCAGAGCAAAATTTGCCGGTGAAGTTCATATGAATTACAAAAATTTGCACTTTGCGAGTTCATGAAACCTTCCATGTCTGACAAACTTCAGCTTCTTGCAAATTGCATGAATTTCACCACAGGTTTCACTGCAGGGTGTGAAGTTTACTGTGAAGTAAAAATTCAGAGGCAATATTTTGTGTATATGGTGAATTTTGCAAATTGCATGAAATTCACAGATTAATTCATGGAACAAATTTTGTGGACTTAGCATCTCTACTTCTGTCAAAATCCTCTCAAAACTGATATACCTTTATGTAATACCATCACTCCTTTAGCCTCTCCAACACAATGGGGTGATATTGAAGATGAGGGAAGGGTCTGAGACTCTTCTTTG
The DNA here is from genome assembly GCA_016271365.2 of Neoceratodus forsteri. NCBI lineage: Eukaryota > Metazoa > Chordata > Ceratodontiformes > Ceratodontidae > Neoceratodus > Neoceratodus forsteri. The sequence goes on along the minus strand of CM028133.1, from coordinate 1,046,544,793 downwards.
AGATCCTCCTGCACAGATGTCCTCTCTGATGCTGAGGACTCACATGGATGGCAGTCAGCCAAGACAGTAAGTGACTGGCCTTGTTCACAAATGGGAAAAGGTGGTGGTTTTCCTATTAATTTCCAATGCTTCAACAACATTGATTTCCCCTTTTGACTTTGAATGTTAATAGCATTAAATCATACAAAAAACGTCTGTTAACATTTTCTGTCTTACAGACTCTTCGGGTAGAATCCTCTTTTTACAGGACACATGACTCAAACCCTCTTTTGATCTGGCTGCAGCCAGAAAAGAATGGCATCTAGGACCATCCTACTGGTCTCTCAGGGTCTGGATATTTGTGATAGCATAAGCATTCCACTCAGGGGATTTTGATTTTAAAATTACAAATGTTGATTGATATTGCCCCTGGGAGATCACTGCTTTTGGATCTAATGTACGGTCACATTCCCATTCAAGTTATTGATATTTATTCACCCCAACTGAAATTGGGACATTGCAAATTGTTCCAAACTGTACAGCCTTATCTTCATTAAAACAAATTGGTAGTATCAGGAGGCAACTTTAATTCTGGATTGAGTTTACAAGAGTGGGGTAGAAAGACATCCAAACTGTATTGTGATTCCAATTTTTTCAAGACATGGTTTCCACAGCAAGGTCACTAGATAGACAATTGGCATTATCACAGGTCCCACTAACTACTTTTACAAAAAGTACATTAGTGCTTCACATAGATTTCTTTTTCCTGTTCCATGACTTACAAGTATTTTAGTCAACATAATTTCCTACTGAGACCTCAGACCACACCTGGCAGGTCATTGCTCTTGTGTATTGGATGCTTCTTTCACACCCATGACAAGGTAATGGAGGCTTAATACAGTGCAGCCAGGACATGATCAGATATTTTAATTCTTTTTTTTTAATTTAGTTGTTTAACCAGGAGTAGCACACTAAGCTGAAATCTTTTTACAGGAGTGACCTGGGAGCACAGGAAGTTAAGTGACTTACTCAGGGTCACACAGTATGCAAGTGGAAGCTGTGGGATTCAAACCCAGGTCTGGTCTGCTGGATGTCACCAGATTTGCAGCTCAGAGCCTTAAACCACTGTGCTATACTGCCTCCCATAATATCTAAAGAGTTTCTGTCTGGTGGCCCACAGTGATACTCCAGGCAAGCAGGAATTTCTCTAGAAATATCACAGACATTTGGAAATATCTGACCATGTCTATAGCTCACTGTACCTGATTATTGGATAATTATTTCATCAAAGAACACTGGCTGGATGTTTTCTTTGTCAGATGGTCAGTTCTGGTGCATATGACAACTTTGGGAACTGGTGGGAAGATCTGAAGTCTACATTTTGCTTTTTCTTTAAGCGTAAACGCATACATGAGCACCATTAACTTTTATAACACTTGGACTTACAGTTCAAAATCCAGCCCCTAATCTCATGAATGCATGACTCTAGTAGATATCTTACCCATAACATAAGTAGATCACATCAAAACCAAAATGTTCCATTTTGAGTAAGACAAGGCCAAGTCCTGGAAAGAGATAGCAAGTTTGGCACTCAAGGAAAAAACAATCCTTGGACATGTAAGGCATGTGCTGATAGATTTATCAGTAGATATATGTGGAAACTCCATCCATCATTGCATGCTTATCACACAAATGATATGGACAGCATTATGTATCAAGCTCATACTCATATATCAGGTAAGTTTAGCAACCCATCTGCTCATCATTCTAACATATTCTTATTACCAATTTTCAACCTTCTCACCTTTTCTGAGCATGTTCAATCTCACTTAACCCATCCTGTCCAATTGTCTGAAATTGCTGACACAGTAAAGAGCTTGCCAAATACTATAGGTCTGGGCACTGATGGATGTCCCACAGAATTTTATAAGACCTTTCTTGATGATATAGGCCTCACATTGCAAATTCTGTACAATCAAATTTTAACAATGGGCAACATACCAGCCTCTTTGACACAATCACTACTAATTTTATTGTATAAAAGTGAGACAGAACTTTATTAAACAACTGCTGCCTTTATGTCTCTTAAACACTGACTAAAAATGTTGGCTAAATTACTATCTAATAGACTTTCCGTTCCAACTGATTTTCTTATTTCCAAATCTCTGTGTTGTTCAATTCATGCTCACAGAATAATGGCTAATTTATTCTTACCAGAGAATTATTTGAAGGGGACATCAAACCCATTGCCATGTGTATATGATATCCTTAGACCAAGAACAAACTATGGCTGTGTTGATCAGCTCTACCTTTTGAGGTCTCAAGGACATATGGCATCTTTCCCCTCTTTGTTCAATGGATTAAAATATTCTATTCAGAAGCTCATCTTATCCCTTATGTTATCTCCTGGTTAGGCATGCCTATTCATCATAAACAAGGAGTGAGACAAGGATGCCCATTGAGCCCTTTATTATATGTTTTTTTCCATATATCCATTTCTTCATTCACTTCAATGTAGTGAGCACACTAGAGCAGGGGTTCTCAAATGGTGAGGCCAGCCTCCCTTGGGAGGCCCCAACCTGTTCCAGGGGAGGCTCAAGCAGGTCTGAAAAAGTGCTGTATTTAAATTTTGAGTTTTATATAGTTTGTGTGAAAAGATGACACAAACTGAAAGAGGATAATAGTAGGTGAAATTTATGTATTTATTTACTAATAGGTGACAAGGAAGGTGAATGAGCAAGGCTCATTTCAGGAGAAAACCGAGAAAAGTAGTGTGACCCATTAAGGGACTGCAACAACGGGTAACAATGGTTCAAGAATGAAAATAGTGGAGCAAGTAGGCTGGCCTGTTGGGGGTTGCAATAAGCTGAAAAATAATATTTATTTTATTTGTTGTTCAGATAACACCTTTGAGCACATGAGCTCTTTTTCAAAGGTTCCATGTCAAGTACTGCGTAAAGTACAGTATGTTATTTTTCTTTGGGGAGGCCCAAGAATATTTCAGTTTTTTGGGGAGGCTCAAATTCTTTTCCATGGATTTGGGGAGGCTCACTGTGACAAAGTCTGAGAACTATTGCACTAGAGGGATTACAATCACTCCTGATACCTAGGGAGTGAGGGTTTTGGTATACACCAATGACGTATGTGTCATTTTAAATGATTTATCACATGGTGATGCGATGTATTTTCTCTTATAAGATTTTTTTTTGTTTACTTTCTTCGAAAATAAATTACTCAAAAAGTGTGGTAGTACCACTTGGAAACACCATGCTGCCTCTTTCCCAGAGTGTTGCTGGGATTTCCATAAGTTAAGAACCAGAAAAACTGCTGGCCAATTTATTTTAATCATCATGATGCAGTACATTTTAATTGGGATAGATGTCTGTCAGAGGCAGAGAAGAAACTCCTTGTTTGGAATCGTAGACAGTTAGCTAAACTGAAAAGAGTCTTTCTAAGCAAAACATTGTGGCTTCCTTGTTTCCTATCTTAGTTATGCCCCACCCCTTTAGAGATGAGACTACTGCGCCTGATTTTTTCAGGCCTTTGGGGTTCTAGGTTGAATCTAATCAAACCTGATGTCACCTATCAACCAGCCAGAGGAGGCCTCTGCATGGTGAACCCTATAGCATACTACTTTAATATCTTTTTTTGTAGTCATTTTACTCCAGTTGTTTGTGAATCCCCATGTTCATGGACACTTTTGTGGCTGACTGGATAATAGCTTTTTTATCTTTTACTAAGGCTATTGGTAGGCTTAAGAATTTAGGGCATGCATATGACCATGTTCTACCTACAAATGTGATATATGCTATTAAAAAACTGTATTTATGGAACCAATCCTTTGATGACTGCACAAGGCTACAAAGAAAAGGATTTTGTTCTTCTATTCTTGACCTTAATTATTTTCCCCATATTCTTTGAAGTTCTGTCCACCAGATAAGGTAGAAATGGCCATTTCACAACTTGTTAAAACGATTCCATATTATACATGGGACGTGATTATGACTCAGTCTTCAAGGCAAATTATCAGTTAGGGATTCTCTAAAACATAAGTCCCTAGCAAAGAGACTATGTCTGCGACACACATGTATTGATATTCTAGAAACACAAAGCCACTTCCTTTATGAATGCCCCATAATAAATGCTATTTGGAAACAGGAAAGCATCAATTTGAAATAACCTGCCTTTTCTTCAGTAAATCATGAGACTGTTGTATTACGTATTTTCCCTTCAGAATGGAAGAGTTTTTCTTTACAAGCACTACAGGTGTGTCTTGTTCTCTGTAAATATTATTTACGGCAGGCACCATGTGCTTTCACACGTCAGCAAAAATACATTCCTCATGCTATTATTGCTAAAATGGTTAATGATTGTCTCAAAAAATGTACTGGATGGTTAGCAAACTCTACCCTGTTGAGTATTTCATTAATTATGATTGAGCAGCAACAATGTATTCTGAATTCTTTATTATTGTTTAACCTGCAATACTTCTGTTGTAACTGTCCTTTGATTTTTATGTTTTGTTTCTTTGAATTTTCTGTTATATTTTCACAATAAAATTCCTCTACTCTTACAGTAGAATAGAAGTGGTGCTGATGTCATGCAGGTAGCTAAGATTTCTCACCTGGGAAGTGGAGGTGAAAGAACTGAATACTGAAATCCAATTGTAGGTGTTGAGAGGTTTTGTGAGTTCTAGGAGATTCCAGATAATACAGCCAGCAGAAAAGGTTATGGATATTCATACTGCTCAAGACAACATTACTACAGACCATGACTAACAAGTAATGGATATGGCACAATAGAACGTACACCTGTTATACCTGCTGCAGGTTGTCCAGTACTGGAAGCCAGAGCCCAGATAGACATGATATTGTCAGCAGAAAGACTTGAGAGAGAAGGACTGTCTTACTATGACTACTAGCAGAGGAAGAAGCTGCTCTCCAGACAGACTTATAACCCAAAATTCCCAGTCCCTGTCAGCGACTGTAGCCGCAAACCATAAAATGACTAATAAGGCTCCCTGTGCACAAAGTAGTGCTTCAGTAATTGGAACATGGACAGAGGCTCATCTGCCACACAGAAGGAGTAACACAGCAGAGATTCTCTCTGTAGAAGGAGCCCCTTGATTTCCCACATGAGCCATTAGCAGCAGACTTCCAAAATGCAAGACTTTACCTTCAGAAAACAAAAAACAGAATGCTGACATGAGAGCTGAGCCACATATCCACTTGGTATTGTGTAATAATAGTGAACCAAAATGAGTGACTGCAAAAAGAGTGACTTAGTTTGGGGGCTGTTATTAGGGGCTACAGTGCACAATATCCCCAGGTAGGAACGCAACCATGGGTAACAGTGAACGGCAGTGAGGAATAGTGAGGGAAGGGAGGGACAGGAAGGGGTTTTTGGGGATTGACGTACCTGCTGTCACCGAGCTAGCCATGTGGCATGGTGGTGTCAGTGGCTAGCTGGGGCACTGCAGGTATGGTGTTTGAGAGTGGCAAGCAATTACATTTTGCCACAGCTGCAAGCTGTGGAACTTAAGTTTTTGTGGTATCCAGATGTTTGCCTCCTCCCCGAATTGCAACCCCCTGGAATTGACAATCTTAATTCTGTGGGGTGTGGGGGGATGGGGGGCACAGCCCCTCCCAAAGAACACTGTTTTACAATGCAGATGTCAGGTTGTCTTTATTTGTATATCGCCAATGTGCTTTTTGGTGATATACACTCACTATAATAGTGATCACTCTTTTGTGATCGCTCTTATGACATGGAACCATGCATTCAAATGCAGCAGGTACTAGTAAAACTAGAGAGAATTTTTGGCTGTCAGACCTGTTTACCAGTTTAGGGACACCAGCAAAATGATGGAGTGCAGTCCATTTAAAATACAAAGATGGGCTAGACGAACCTCCAGACCGTGTTTATATAGCTAAGAAACTAAAGAATCAATGCAATTCCTAGCAACATATGTATTCACCCTTATACACATTTCAGAGGACTCTCAATTTAATGCAAGCTCTAACACCCACAACTACTGGAAATGTTTTGTAAAAATTCCACCAAGTGAAACAGTTCCCTTAATGGCCCCATTATTGTGATTCAATAAAAAAAAATAACTTCGACCCAGTATCCCACTCTCCTTCTCCAAAACTCACAGCTGCTGGGCTATCCACTTCAGCCACAGCTATTTATTTATATCAGACAGATCTCAATTGGTGAAGATCACTTCCTCCCTGTCTCCCCCACTCCACATCAACACTGGTGTTCCTCAGGTCTCTGTCCTCAGACCTATTTTCTATTTTTCTTAACAATCTTCCTACTGCCTGTGTCTCATCCCAAATTCTCTATATATCTAGTACTTCTCCATCTGTTGTGGAGGCAAGGCTGCAGAAAGATTTCAGTAAGGTCAAGCTACGGTTCCAGACTAACCAGCTATTTCTACATGCCAAAAATACAGTCTCTATGTCCTTCGGCACTAGACTTCAACCACCACCCCCACCAATCTTCCACACTTTGGATGGTTTACCTGTTGAAAATGTCACTACCTGTAGATACTTTGTGGTCTGGCTTGACCATCACCTGGACATTTTGGCACATGCGAATGCTATCCAAAAGAATCTACACTTCAAGCTAGGTGCTCTTTATGTAGGAGTAAGGACTGCATTCCACGAGATTCCTGTAGGGCAATCATGCAGAAAATGATCCTCTCCACCTTTGACTATGCTGACATAGTCTACAGTTCCACTCTTAAAACTACAGTGGCCAGGCTGGACACCCTCTACCACCCTTTTTGCAGCTTTTTCTCTATCCTGACCCTCACAGTCATCACTGTGATCTGTATGAAGCACTATGTCTCACATCCCTGGAGTCCAGATGTTTGTCCCATACTGCCACTTTCATGGCTAAATACTGAACTGGGAACATCTCCTGCTATCTCTCTTCCTCCATCTCTGCTTCCTCCCTACACTCTTACTCCCTCTGCAACTATGACCTAAGGTCCTTTGCTATCCCCCACCGGGCTACCACTACTGGCCGATCTGCCTTCTCCTTCCACTAACCTCAACTGTGGAATGCTCTCTCTCCTTCAATCCATAATGACACTTCACACTTCTTTTTCTCCTCCCTACCACGTGTCTTGATGACCCCTACCTGCTCCTGCCAAAACCTTCCGGCCTTACATCACACACTGCCTCCTCATCTTCCCTCCTAATCCATACCCTCAGGCTCTGGCTTACCTAGGCCTCTGCTCTGACTACTTTGTCACCCTATGCAGTGCTTATTGACCTTAGCTCCTAAGGGCTTTAACTTAATTAGCTACTCCACTTGGCATGCTTCTTGTTACCATAAGCTTATCTCTGGCTTTCTCTTGGATATTGTAGTTTTGTATTATTGTCCAAATATGAGCACCTACATCTACCATTTACTTATTCTGCCTATATTATTTTGATGTAACTATTGTGTAAAGTTAGTACAATATTTAGTAATGTATGCCTGTTATGCATCTCTACCTAATTGTATTCATGTGACCTTTGTACTTGCAGTGCTCTCTATTTCCTCCCCCAGGATACATCTGGAAATGAGCAGTTCTGCTCAGTGGGCCTTCCTGGTGAAACACTAGAAAAATAGAAACATAGAAACATAGAATTTGACGGCAGATAAGGACTGCTTTGCCCACCTAGTCTGCCCATTTTCCTACCTAACAGATAAGCTGCAGATCCTAGTTAACCAACAGCTTGACTAGATAGATAGATAGATAGATAGATAGATAGATAGATAGATAGATAGATAGATAGATAGATAGATAGATAAAACTGACAGTTAAAAATATAACATTTCGTTTCAGAAATGAGGGTGCATGCAATTCAGATATCCTGTTTTGGGTTAAGCAGAGCTGATGTATGTTCTGCCCAAATCCAGTAGAGTGCAATCTTTGTGAAGAAATGTGTCACCTGTATTTAACATGTTATAGTCTCCATACTAAATTCATTCTTCACCTACTGTACCCTCCCCTCCAACCCAGTTCCCAGTTACCATGTCTTCTTCCTCTTCCTCATCTACTGCCTTTTCTTTCTCTTACTTCTCCTTCTTTTTTCATCCAACCCACACTAATCCAGCCCTAATGACCTCGGCCCCTACCTTCTCCATATTTCTGCCCCTGCTATCACCATTCCTCTAACCCACTTGCTGAATCTCTCTTTCTCACTAGACTCTGTTCCTCAGGCATGGAGGGGTGCCAGAGTTATTCCCCTTCATGAAGGGGGTGATCCCCCCTCTCCTGTAAATTACAGACTGTTTTCTCTCCTCCTCTCCCTGGCCAAATTACAAGAGACCTTAGTATTCTCTCTTCTTTCTGATTTTATTAACTTTGCAGACCTCTTCTCTCCAAATCAATCTGGCGTCAGAAGAAACCACACTCTTATTACTTCCCTCTTCTGTGTCAGCAATGCCTTTCTCACTGGCATGGACTGCGGACATATCACAGCTGCCATTTTTATTGACCTGGCTAAAGCTTTTGATTATGTGTTCCATCCTCTTCTGCTGTCCAGCTGCTCTTCCCTGGTCTCTCTACTCATATTTGTAGATTGGTTTAGGTCATATCTCATGGGCTGCATGCAATGTTTCAGGTAGGATACACCCTATCCCCATTTTCCATTCAAACTGGTGTCCCTCAAGGTGCTATCTTAGGCCCTGTTCTGTTTTCAGTCCTCCTTAACAACCTTCCTTCTGGTTATGTCTCTTCTCAAATCCACTTGCATGCCAATGGCACTGTCCTCTCTGTTTTTGGACCTTCCTCCCCCTGAGGTGGTGATTCAATTACAGTCTGACTTCTTGAGGATCGTTTGTTGGATTGAAGCAAATCCACTAAAGGTTAATGCCAAAAAAAAACATATATAGTATATAACTTTTGGCATCACTCAAAAGCTATTCAAACACCCCCCCTTCACCACCCTCAGTGATTTCACCCTACATGTAGCCCACACCTTCAAATATCTAGGCATCTTGTTGCACAATCGCCTGGACTACTCCTATTACATTGATTACATCCACTTAAACTCCATCCCAAGCTAGTCACCATGTATTGAAACAAAGACATCCTCTCCTATTGTGCATTGTGAGCTACTCAACAGAATGATACTCTCCTGTCTTTAATTATGCTGACATGGTCTTTGGGTCTGTCCCTGCCACTTCCCTTTTAGACGGACACCTTCTTTAAAGCATTTTACCACTTTGCCTTGAATGCCTCACCCGCACATCATTGCTTCCTTGACTCCTCCCTCTCCTTCCTCTTGGCACATATGATGACAGCATCATAGAAACATAAAACTGACAGCAGATAAAGGCCACCTGACCCATCTAGTCTGGCCATTTTTCCCTACTGCAATACTGCAGATCCTACTGGTCTCTGGCTTCTACCCTTTCTTTCCTGTTTCTAGGGTTCTCTTGTGCCTATCATATGCATTCTTGAATCTTCACCATTTTGCCCCACTTCCTCCACAGAAAAGTTGTCCATGCAACCACCTCCCTTTCTGTGAAACAAAATACTTCCTTATGTTACCCTGTGTCTACCCCTCTGGCCTGATACCTTGTTCTTTAACAAATTTTTTTCTAAATAATGCAACCCTTTTGTACCTTATTTATGCCCTTGAGGTATTTGAAGGTTCTGTCATATCTCCCCTCTCCTCTCTTCCTTGGTATACATATTGTGGTCCTTAGTTTTCCTTTATAAACATTTGGTGTAGACCCTGCACCTTTCTGTTGCCCTCTCAGAACCATAAAACCACCCTCATGTCCAAATTCTGGCCTGGATCCTTCCTCCTACCTCTCCTCTCTCCTTTCCCTCACTTCATTTCTTCCTATCTGCTAAACCCAGAGACTCTTGTACCTTCTCTCACCCACATCCTACTTCGTTTTGGTCCATGTATTGTCCTACTGCCTACCTTCTGGAACTCTCTTCCAAGAACTCTTTCTATGCCCTCTCTGCATGTCTAAGAATTTTTTTTCCAAAACTCTCCCTCCTCCTTGTTCCTGTCCATCCTCCTCCCTCATAATCAGTTTGTTTTTTTCTTTGTATCCCCTGTCTCTCCTTCCTCCATGAATTCCATTTTGACTTCTAGCCCTTCCTTTTTTTCTGATTAATATCCAAAGATTAATTCAACCCTTATTCAGCATTGTACTTTCATGTATCATACGGTTCTTAAATAGTGAGTAATGTTACTGTGTAATCTAAATCTTACTCTGACACTTCAGTTTTAAAGTCAGATTTTACTCTGTAATTTGAATTTATATTGTTTAGTTGTACATCTGCACTTCTCTTTCCTTCCTTGGGTCACACTCTGGAAACAAGCCTCAGCTCAATTTGCCTCTCCCAGTCACCACCACGCTTTTGGTAACTAACTAAATTAACTAACTAACTAACTAACTATCTAAATAAATATTATCTTCTTTTACATTCATAAAGGCTTAAGCTGTAAAGTGTTTCAAATTCTGAACTATGACCTGCAAAGTATTAATTCTAGTATTTATTCAGGGATATGGAAAATGTATCACTTAGTACTCTTGAGTATTATGCAGTATAATAAAATTATAATGGTGCAGTTGTGCCACTATAGTTAGGGTTATTTAAGGTTAAACCCAATTTGTGCACTTTAATAATGGACAACTGAATAATGGATTTGCATAAAGTTTTGCATGCACCATTGGAAACCCAAGGTTTCTTGATGTGCCAAGTTGTGTTCCAACTGGATGTGTGGATTCCAAGATCCGGATAGCAAAAAAAAAAGATTTTTAGGGTAGAAGGGATCAGGCCCACAGTAGTGCTGCTTGCTGGTTTGGTGAAAAAAATATTAATATAGTCCAACGTTATTAATTTTTAAAATTACAGTTTTGAGCATGCTTACTAGGCACGTCGGGATAGATATTTGGAATGTAAAAGAATTTTGCTCATACCCAAATGGATTCCTTTACCATATGGGCTAATCCTTTTCATTCAGAATAAATCCATTCTTCATTGCTGCCATCTTTTTTCCACCCCCCCCCCAAATTTAAAAACAAAACAAAAATGACATCTTCCAGAGAGACCAACATATGTATTTTGCTCACCAGGACCCTGTTAGGTGAATTATGCCCTTCAATGCCATTTAAATAACCCCCCAAATGTTTCTTTTTCCATTTTTTAGATCATTTTCCATGGCTCATTTCCACTGTTTCATATGGCCATATAATCAAGCTCTGGCAGAGGCATTACAGCTGTACATGCATTAACTAGATGAGGGTGTTTCATGGGCTTAAATACAGTAAACATGAACTGCCATTGCATACACTAACTGAATCAAGTACAGTACATTGAGAAAGGGAGCTATAAAAATAATGCCTTTGTTTGTATTGCAGTTACCTACAAGTTTCATATTTTAGTCTATGCACTGTTATAGTAATCAACTCAACAGAACCATGCCAATCATATACATTGAAGATACTGTACCTTAGCTGCAAGCACTATATATTGTGACAAGGTGAAAGATAAACACAAAGTTGAGATGTTTAGGAAGACACTTGATGTGTTTGATTTTTTTAGAGATTGCTATACAGTACAGACGCACATAATTAGTATAATATAAAAGTGCATATACACAAATGTGAATGTAAATCTTACACATTTCATTACAAGTTGTTCTCTTGAAGGAAGATCTTACTGTACAAGGCCTAAAAATGGGCGTTAGGGCAAAGTAAACTGGGATAGGTGTGTTATTGAGGGTTATAAAATGGGCAAAAAAAACGAAGCCACTGATTGGCTGTTTCACCCCCCTAGCCGTGTCCTTAATCCCTGGTATTGTAGCAACCGGCACTACCCTTCATTCCCCAGCCCAACAACAGCACAGGATCAGTGAGCTGTGCCTGCTGAAAACAGAAACAAAGCCTGGCACAGCTCGCAGCGCGACATCCATCGCTGTGACCTAGCTCCGTCCTCTTTAACTCTGCCTCTTTCACAACAAAAAACCTGTAATTATAGGTAACAACAAGCAAAACGTTTTTTTAACCACTTTCCAAATTTCGGATTAAATGTAGCCTAGCTTGCATACAAAAGCAGTTCTTGAGTTCATCACCACATCGGCGTGCCAGCATGACGTGCTATCAAACAAATGGGCAATATAAAAACATCAATTTGCCACAAAACTCTCCATTTCATCTGCAGGATACCAGTATAATATAAAAAGTAACCTGCAGTTTTGTCCAGAAACAGGGCGCTACCTCGAAAACCTGACTGTAATAAACGTAAACCACTTCAAACTTGCTGTTTACGGAGGCTCCTGAGGGACATGCTCACTCCCAGTCTCCCCTTGATCGCCTCCGTTGTACTGCGTGTCTCCTCTTTTCTGTACAAAACTGCAGGTTACTTTTTATATTATAGTGGTATCCTGTAGATGAAATGTACTGTTTTGTGGGAAATAGATGTTTTTATATTGTCCATTTTATTGAAAACACGCCATGTTGGCACGCCGATGGTGATGAGCTCGCAACCGCTTTGTAGGCGTAGGCTACATTTAATCCGAAATTTACAGTTCAAACTAGTAAGCACAGTAAGTGTCACTTAGCAATACAATATGATGAGACTCTCTCTCAGTTACAAATACATTGTCAGGAGAGAAAAACAAATAATTTGACCAGTACCTTTCTTTCTAAATCTGGACCAATGAGGGACTATTTTTTTACTCAATATTTTAAACCTCACTTTACATCTTTTTTACTAATTTTTATTTTTTATTTTTATTTTTTTTATAATGAACTAGTTACTTATCAGCCCATTTTATAAGCGCAATAACACACTCTGAGGTGTGGTTTATTGCCTGATAAGAGCACGCCCAGTGGCATAAGGCACTCGGTGCAAGCACCTCGTGCCTTAGTACACCCCTGGGCGTGCTCTTATCAGGCGATAAACCACACCTCATCGTGTGTTATTGCTTACTTATTGCATAGTGTATCGGTTATTGCTGCTCAACCCCAGGCACATACAATATGAAAATCAACAACCCCTTAATATGAAGCAATAGGAATTAGTTAGTACAATGACAGAAACAAGTAGGAGACTGAGTAAGTTGCTAGACAAACATGAGTATGGTAAGTCAAATAACATTTCAAAAAGTCTCAGTATTATAATTTTTTTACAAATGCATCTGCACAGTTGACAATTTTTGTAAAAAGATAATAACAATGGGAGTTATTTACATAACACATAATCTAAGTGAGTGGAATGAAGTTAAAATAAACAAAAGTGGAATGGAAGGAAAGTAACTATAAAATGGTGGGGGGCAATACAGAGCTATTCCAGTAGGGCAACATGATGATATGTTCAGTTGATCTTCATCTCAGGTGGTGCACAGGCAAAATAATATAACATATATGGTAATAGAAGAATAAATAAATAAATACAGCTCACTGCAGAGCAGATCTATAGCTACTCAAATGTCAGCAGCTGAGATGTTTCTGAAAAAGCAGTGGGCTATTCGTGCTTCTGGTTTGAGTTCTTTCACTTCCCGGAAGAGATTTATTGTACTTGGTAACAGGAAACAATGCAGTTTGCCAACCATTTAGACAAACACTGTCTTGAAACTCTCGTATCTCTCTTTTGGTGCAAAGGAAACAAACAAATGATTAGACTTATGAAAATCTTTAGCAGAAATAGATTGAGCCACACAAGAAACAGGGTGCTCTGTGACTAAAAATTGAAATAAAAAGAAAAGTCTTAGCATGCCACTCTTCCCTAGTGAGAGTCTTTGCATAACTGTTAGTTGCAATATTTTACTAAGGTGCTGGCAACAGTAAAAAAAACAACAACTTCAAAAACAGAACAAGCAGCACTCTCCTCATGTTTCACTCAAACATGACTTGACAAAGCTCATGTTTGGGTGAAACATGCATGAGGAGTTTGTCTTTTCCCACTTTGGAGTTTTTTCTGTTGCCTGCACCTTTAGTAAAAATTATTGCAACTGGCAACATTTGTGTACTCTGGTTTGATGATGTGCAGTAACTTTTTTAATCTATGAACACTTTAGTCCAGTTATTGCAGTAACATAAGTATTCGTGCACATCCATAGTGTGAAGAAGAGACTTCTGATTAGAATATGCTGGGAATAATACCAGTAGTTCAATTGTCTGATTCAACATAAACTCAGGAACCACTTTAGGTAAAAACTTGGGTTTGTAGGCGGAGATACCTGTGGAAAATCAAGTAAGGCTCCTTATACACCAGGCCTGAAGCTCTTCAAATTATTTGAGCTGGAAGTAATAGCAACTAAGAAAAGCACTTTCCAAGGCATTAAAAGCACTACTTCAGCCAGTTCAAAAGGAGGCAAAGTAAGTTTGTCAAAAACAAAATTTAAGTCTCATGGGGTACTGGATTACTAATCATGACTTGTAATGGAAAAATTCTTCCAGGAAGGGTTTGAAATTCCAACTGAGCTATGGTTTTGCAATCCAAAGGAGATGGTAGGCCAAAACTGGCAGACAGATGGACCTTCAAGAAGAATAGCTGAGGCTGAGATCTGAAAGATGCAAAGGTACTCCATGAGCTGGGGGCACCTGGCAAAGAGAAGGGTCCCAACCCTTGATGCTGCCAAATGGAATCTTTTCCATTTCCTTGGCATAAATAGTTCTGGTAGAAAGCTTGGCCTCTTCTAGGACCTGGGCCACTAGGCCAGAACCCAAACCATGAAGCAGCTATGTCAACATGTGCCACATGCAGGTGGAGGGCTTGGGCCTGAGGATGCACCAGTCTGCCCTGCTCCTGAGTCAGAAGATTGTGGCAGAGAGGCAGAGGTACTGGGGTTCCATCGATAGCTGTTAAGTAGGAAACCAAATTGATGAGGCCAGAGGGGCTATTATAATCATGGCAGGCCCTTTTGCCTGTAGTTTGAGGAGAACCTCTGAAGTACTTGGAAGGAGGAAAGGCATAAGAACCTCCTGTTCAGCAAAACAGACAGTGTGTTCTACAGAAAAACATGCCTGGGAATGAGTGAGCAAAGATTGAGTAGTTTGTGTTGGATTGGGAGACAAACATGTCCGTCTCTGGCTGACTCCACAGGTCTAATAAGCTTTGACCACTTATTGATTTAGATCCCACTCAAGCCCTGACAGTGATGTGGCTGATACCATCTGCCTGAACTTTGCTGATGCCCAGTGCAATGGACAGCAGTCAGGCAGAGCTCATGCTGGACTGCCCAGTACCGCACTAGCATCACCTCCCAGCATAGAGAGCAAGCGAGCACTTCTCTGTTTGTTCAGGTACCAGACCACAGACATATTGTTGGTCTGAACCAGGAGTGTCCCAGACTAGAAGAGGCTGGAAGGCCTGGAGGCATACAGCACTGCCCTCATTTCTAACACTTTGATGTATGGAGATGCCCAGCTAAGATCTTGTTCCTTGAATCTGATGGTCTCATAGGTGGGCTCCCAGCCTGACATGAAATATCCATTGTAAAGATCATTGTGGAGCAGGTGGTTGAAAGAGAACCCATTTGGAGAGAATTGAATAACTCTTGTCACACCAAGAAGATCCTTCTTCATGTGCCCCAGACACTAGACCCTGTGGTCCAGGTTATCCAGCTGCTGATCCCATTGGACATGAAGAGTTCATTGGTCACCCTCATATGCAGTCTGCCTAGAGGAACTGTAGGATTGCAGCTGCCATCAGCACAAGAAGATGAAGTTGATCGACCAGGCTGTGGCTCTACCTTGAGTTGGGCTACTAATCTGACTGTTCTTACAGAGTCTCTGCTCTGTCTGAGTGGGAGGAAGGCCCTACTCTGTCATCATATCCAGAACTGCCCCAAATCAACTGTAGGCACTGGAAGGTAGAGGTGGATCTTTGGATAGCTGACTATTATTCCAAGTCTGGAAAAGAGGTCGAGGTGAATGAGGGACTCTCAGACTGTTCTGTGATGGGCCCATAGCCAGTCATCCAGATACAGGCACACTAGATCCTCTGCAGCAGGGCCACAGCCACCACTGATAGGCACTTAGTAAAAGTTTGAGTTGCAAGGATATGCCAAAATGGAAAGCCTTGAACTGGTAATGTTCCCTAAGGAGGAGCAAACTGAAAAAGCAACGGTAGGGCCTGGAAGACAGGGATGTGCAGGTAAGCATCTTGTATGTTCAGTGCACAAAGCCAATGGCTCTTGTTAGCTCTGTAGATGTCTCTGATGGTGAGCATGCACAACCTCTTGTACTTGATGCAGGTAGAGCATGCTGAGGTCCAGGATGAGTCTTAGGTCACTGGTCTTTTGGGCACTAGGAAAATTAGAAGGAAACCTTTCTCCTATCTGTGCGTGTAACTATGGGCTCTTGTGTGATTTTTGCAGAAGGGCCTGGTTCTCACCTCCTATCAGACAGGTGCCTTGGATGATAATGGAAGAAGCCTGGGAGGTTGGTCTGGAGGCCTGTCTAGGAACTGCATGGTGTGACCTCTTGCTAATAACTGAAGGACCCAAGAGTCTGTGGTTATGTCCTGTGACCCCAGAACATGGATGCAAATCCCACCCACTGGTTCCTCCAGGGGATCTGGAAGAGGCAGGGGGATCCCCCATGAGTGAAGAGGCCAAGGGGAGGGAGCAGGCAGCTTTTCTGGGGGGGCTTCTGGGACTTGGCAGGGGAAGTATGGGGTTTCTGATGCAAGATACTGGCATTTGGCCTGGGGTTTGGCAGGGTCCTCTTTGGTCTGGCATCTCTGTTGCCAATGAAAAGGCTGTTTGCCTTTATAACCCCTTCAGTACATGAAGCAGTGGTTGTGGATGGTTTACTGCAGTCCTGCAATTCAGTGAAAATATACTTGGTATTTCCACTGTGACAGGGTTAACTCGCCACTAAATTAAAGTGCCCATCCTTTATCTTTTTTCTGGTTGCAACCGCTTTCCTTCCCTCTTCTAATGCTATCCCTGTATTTTCTGTATGGAGGCAGGCCACTTCCTTACACAATTCCTTTGTTGTTATTGTTTTATTTTATTTTTCTGTTATTTTGGATGGTGCAGAAGAAAACATTTATGAAGTTTAATAAACATCCCACAAGCCAATGTGGGTTGCACCTTACCTATTGAGTTGAGTGTCCATCTGTAGAATCCACACTGTAACAAGTGGTGTTAGAAATGGGATTCTACTGTCTGCATCATCTTGCCAAGGAAGGAGACATTGCACGGTATTTCCTGATAATGTGAGGTGGACATTGCAGAGGGTGGCTAGCACAAGGCACTTTTTACAAGAAGTACTGGTGGCCCAAATGAAGTACAATTGCTGGCTGGTTTGCCTGATGTTCACCCAAAGGCAACCATCTGAGAGGACGGAGGGCAACACAGTGAGCCTGGGGATAGGATGCCCCTGGAGCAACCCCCTAGAGACCAAAGACCTGGAGAAGTGTACGCTTCTATTATTAAAATGGCATCCAGCAAGTTCTGCTGGATAGAGAACAGGAGATAGACAGAGGAGACAAGATGCCAAGTGGTCGGACATTATGTGGGTATTACAGGCTATATGGTTGAACATGCTGAAAGACCACAAGGCCCAAGAGACATTAAATTAGCCTGCTTAGGAGACTGATGTTATTGATATCTCACAACATTTGAGGGTAGCTCAAATGTGTGGGTGGCCCAAAGAATAAAGGGTAGTACGCCTTGCCCATAGCTAACTGAAGAGCCTAATTTGTGTATAGCCACCTGCAATACAGGATGCAGATGATTATGAACTTGTGAAAAGAGATCTTAGGAGGTATCAGTATCAATACAGAGACCTACAGCAATGTTTTAGGTTCCTTCAAATGCAGTCCACGGATGCCCCAAGGAAAGTTTATGTTTGCCTAAGGATCTGAATGATATGTGTTGGGTAGTTGGTACTAAAACAGTCCAACAAATAATGAAAGCCATCATGATTGAACAGTTCATTAGATACTACCACAGGATGTCCAATTGTGGGTTCGAACACAAGCCTGAGTGAGCAGAGAAAATACTTGCCCGGCAGAGGATTTCCTGGCTGCAAGGCCTGCTAGAGGGAAAACTCTGAAGGCCTGCATCCTCTCCTTCCATGAATCTGGTAAGAACTATCTTTCTAAGCTAATATTAGACCAAATCCAGAAGCAAGAAGAGAAAGGAGGAGGGTGCACCTTTTCTGAGATACTGTGTCATGGATGCCAGAGGAAGGGTCACCTAATAAGAAACTGTCCAGCAGTAAAAAGAGACTTAGGCATTTGTTCTTAGCCAACTTCGTCACTCCACATTATGGCTGTTAAATGGGTCCCTATAAGTACTTGTCTTATAGACTCTTGGAGCCATCGGACTGCTTTTCGAGCCAACCTGGTGGAAGGCATAGAGAAATCAGGAGGAGGGGACCATGGTTACATGCATACATGGGAACGCTTTTTTTATTCAACTACATCAGTAGATTTAATAATAAAGAAAGCACCAAGAGTTGTCTTTGGGATTGTTCACATTTGCTCGTCCCAGTAATTATTGGACAGGATCACCCTGACTTTTCCACCATGATGGTAAATAATGAGATGGCACCTGTTGTGTCCATAACAACCAGTCACAAGCCAAACATATATGATTAACCGATTGAGAAGGTCTTTCCCTTTACTGAAGAACTGTTTGAAGCACCGGGTAAAGCTAGGAAGGGAAGACAGAGAGACAAAAGAAAAGACAGACAAGATGAAAAACATTATGGGACCTGTAAATATTAAGCCAGAGACTATAGCTCAGGACCAAAAACAGGATGTGTCTCTAACTAGTTACTTTTCTCAGGTTGAAAAACTTGTTGATGATGGGTCTCCTAGATATCTGTTGGTAAATGATATCTTATATAGAGAGTGTACCAATCCCAGAAATGGGAATGCAATAATGTAATTGGTTGTCCCCCAGAAGTATCAAAATTACATCATACGATTAGCTCATGATATTCCTCTGGCAGGGCATTCTGGGAGGGATACTACTCTGAATAGGATTTTGGCATTAGATTCCATTGGCTGGGAATACATGAGCAAGTGGTGAATATATTCAGAGCTGCCCAGAATGCCAGAAAAGTAGCCTGAAGAGG
The DNA here is from genome assembly GCA_016271365.2 of Neoceratodus forsteri. NCBI lineage: Eukaryota > Metazoa > Chordata > Ceratodontiformes > Ceratodontidae > Neoceratodus > Neoceratodus forsteri. The sequence goes on along the minus strand of CM028133.1, from coordinate 1,046,525,746 downwards.
AAGAAATATATGGGCCCTCCAGAGTATAATTTAGTTAGCCATCCTTTGATCAGATTGCTATGGATGTGGTGGGGCCCCCGAAACCAGTTCTAAGGTAATAGATTTATAGCCTTGTTATTTGTGACTATGCTACCAGATATCCAGAGGCAGTTCCAATGAGAACTGTAATAACACAAAGGGTAGCAGAGGAGTCTTATTATGTATTTAGCAGAATGGGCATCCCAAGAGTTATTTTAACTGACAGGTACCAATTTTACTTCATGACGCTACAGAATTATATAGGTTGTTGGGAATACAAGAGGTGAGAATCTCCTGCACCATCCTCAAATGGATGGGCTGTGGAATGGTTCAATCAGACACTTAAAAATGCTGCAGAAATTTGTTAATGAGGAAGAAAAGAAATGGATGTATTTCTACCTTACTCTCCTGTTTTCCTATATAGAGAAGTACCCCAAGCTTTAACTGCTTTTTCCCTTTCTCTCCTGTATGGCCAAAACCCTGCAGGCCATTAGATGTTATTAAAGAACACCTGAAGGAAATTTTCAAATAGAGAAACAAGGAGTGTTAGTGTACATGACAGCATTTAAGGCAGCGCTTTGCAAAATATGCCACCTGGCTCATCGTACATTATAGACAAACAAGTCCAACTAAAGACAGAATATGATAAAGGGTAGGGCATAAACAATTCTCCTAGGATATAAGGACATGCTTCTCCTACCTGCCAGTGAAAACAAGTTTGATGAAATGGCAAGGCTCACAAAATCATTAGACAGGTAGGGCTGGTAGCATGTGAGATCCACCTGCCTAATAGGAGATGCAGTAAGAAGTATACCATGCCAATCTGCTAAATTGTGGCATGAGAGACCAGAATCCAATAGGATAAGCTGCTATATTCAGATGGAAACGATGATCTGAACTAGGTAGTATAGGTGATTAGAATGCACTGGTCAGATTCAGGAAGTAAAAAATAACCCTGCCTTAACACCTCACCAACACACCCAAATGCAACAGTTGTTAATTACCTTTGCAGATACCTTTACCAATGTACCTGGTCAAGCTATTGGCATAGAACATGACATTAAAATGATGCATATTACTCCAATACATCAAAAACCCTACCATCTACCTGTACACTTAAGGGATGAGGCAGTGAAAGAAGTTAGATCTATGGAACGGTTGGGGATAATTCAGCCTTCTTGCAGTGCCTGGTCATCACCTTTGGTGATTGTTAACAAAAAGGAAGGCGGTATCCACCTTTGTCTAGATTTTTGGAGGGTAGATGCTGTCTCTGTCCTAGACAGATACCCGATGCCAAGGATAGATGGCATTATTGACCAGCTGGGTAATGCTAAGTACACCTCTACGCTAGATCTCACAAAGGGATACTGGCAGATATGTCTCACTTCACAGTCTAGAGAGAAAATGGCATTCAGCACCCCTGTAGGGTTGTTTGAATTGATCACTATGCCCTTTGGTCTCCATGCAACGCTTGCTACATTCCAGCATTTCATGGACCAAATGCTGCAACTCTATGCATCTTTCTGTGCTGCATATTTAGACGATGTGCTGGTGTTTAGCCCTAATTGGGAGATTCATTTACATCATCTAGAGAAAATTCTGGGAGCAATCCAGAAAGCAGGAGTTTCCATAAACTCCACCAAATGATGTATGGGGCAGACCGAGACTAAATACCTTAGCTTTATTATAGGGAATGGGGTTATACACCCAGAAATAAGCAAGGTAGAAGCAGTATCTACCTGTGATATACCTCGGACCAAGAAACAGTTCATGCCTTTTGGGGTTGGCGGATACTATGGGTGCTTTATCTCCGTTGTCCTCGGTGTTGCAGGCCCTATAATGAATTAACAAAAAGAGTTATTCTAACAAAGTAGAGTGGACTGAAGAATGTGATAAAGCTTTTAGACAAATTAAGGATCACTTCATGTGCATATCCAGTGTTAAACCCAGATTTCACTAAACTCTTCATCGTACTAGACTGATGCATCAGGGGCTGGGTTAATGCGATCCTTGACACAGAGTATTGATAATGAAAGAACATCCCATTATCTATATGAGCAGAAAACTGCATGAAGGGGTGGAGGTATGCAACCATCGTGACAGAATGTCTTGCACTTAAATGGGCAATTGAAGCTTTTAAGTACAACCTCTGGGGCAGAATTTTGGTTGTCCGCAGACCACAACCTCCTTTTGTTGGTTGCATCAGATGCGTAGAAAACAATCCCCCATAATGAGGATGGTATTTGGCCTTAAAGCCGTATTGTGGTTTACAGTGTCTCATGCAAAAGGGAAGTGAACATGCTAATGCTGATTTCCTGCCTCAGTATGGGGCAGGAATTGAAAATGCATCTGTTATTGTTGAGAAATAGTTACTGTTGGATTAGTAGCTGGTAATTTGACTTTACTAAAAAAGGTCACTTGATTAAGATCCCAGGGTAATGTAGTAATGATACCGAGTAAAAGATAGCCAACTCAGTTAAGAAGGGGGATAAAACCTTTTATAGGTACATCAGGGAGCAAAGGAAGAACAAGGGAGGGATAGTGAGGCTTTAATAAAGGGAGGGAGGGTGGGCAGAGGAGACTGTGAAAAGGCAGAGATACTAAACAAATATTTTTTCAGTATTTACAAATGAAGAGGGGATGGTATAAAACGAACAGTAGTAACACCTGGATACAGAAGTTGTTCAGCCCATTTATAGAAGAAAGGGTTCGGAAGAACTCTTAAAACTGAAGGTGGACAAAGCGTAGTCTGATGGGATTCATCCCAGAATTCTAAAAGAGCTGAGGTATAACTGAGTGACACCTGACTACCCTTTTAACAAATCATGGGAGGATGGGTAACTTTGAGGACTGGAGTAGGGCAGATGTGATTCTCTTCAAAAGTGGGAGCAAGGCAGAAGCAGGAAACTGCAGACCTGTTGGTTTAACCTCAGTGATATGGAAAATGATGGAATCTCACTTCTGAAGGAAAGAATTGTCTTAGTATCTAGAGGCCAGAGGGGCTGGGACCTCAGGCAGCATGGATTCACTGGAAGGTCATGCCAGACAAATCTGATAGATTTCTTTGACTGGGTGACCAAAGTAGTAGATCAGGAGGGCTGTGGACATGGCCTACCTAGACTTTAGTAAAGGCATTTGACACAGTCCTACACACAAGATTAATATGTTACAAGTTAGCCAGCCTGGGAGTGGGGTCCCAAGATGACAGCCTGGGTAAAGAATTGGCTGGAGAATAGACACAGAGAGTAATAGTAAATGGAGTCCACTCAGAAGAAAGGAGGGTTACTAGTGGGGTACCGTTAGAGTTCAGTATTAGGACTGGTCCTCTTCAATGTCTTTTGTATAAGCGAGGCATTGCGGAAGGACTGGAAGGAAAAAGTGTGTTCTTTGCAGATGACACTAAGATCTGAAACAGAGTTGATGCTCAGGGTGGGGTGGAAAGGATGAGAAGGGACTTGTAGGTGTTAAAGATGGTCAAATGTGGCAGCTTAGATTCACTGCTAAGAAGTGCATGTAATGCACCTGGGAAACAAAACCAGGGGAAGAGTACACAATGGGGGGTGAGATACTAACAAATAACAAAATGGAAAGGACCTGGGGTAGTCATATCATATCCTAAGGTGGGCAAGCAATGTGAGAGGGCAGCAAGGAGGGTTGGGGTTACTGGGATGCATAGGGAGAGGCATCCTCAGTAGAAAACAGGAAGTTATTATCCTCTGTACAGACAGGCTGGTGAGACCCCATCTGGAGTACTGTGTGCAGTTCTGAGACCTACTCACAAAGACATAGACAGGATGGAAGCTGTCCAGAGGAGGGCAGCTAAATGGTGCAGGGTCTGCTCGGAAGACATATGAAGAGAGACTTGCGGAGCTTAATATGTATAGCTTGAGGAAAGGAGGAGAGGGGACATGATAGAAACTTTCAAGTACCTCAAGGAATCAACAAAGTCCAAGAGGGTAGCATCTTTCAAAAAAAGAGGTGTGCAAGAACAAGAGGCAGATTTGAAGATAGGAGGGGGCGGCTCAGAGGTAATTTAAGGAAGTATTTTTTCACAGAGAGGTTGTGGATGCATGGAACGGCTTCCGGAGGAGGTTGTGAGTCAAAACGAGGGGGTATGTGCAATCTACACCAGGGACACAATACCTGGACACGGACTCCCACCCCTGCTCTCACAAATGGGGCCCAGGCCTCACCTCAGATTCACCCCAGACCCTCTAGGGCCTCTCTATCTCACTACAGCCTATGTTCCCCAAAGAACCAGCACCCAGCCCTAATATCTTTAACGGATGACCTGGCCACCCTCCACCATGAGGCAGAACAACCTAGTGGGGACCTTAGATGAATTTGGCTCAGCACCTCCTCATCCACCACCAGAGACTCATTTGCCGCCCAAGATCTGGACACAACTCGTCACCCAGCCCACGAGACTTAACCTTAAGAGTGTACTATTTAGCCCTGCTGGATGTTATTATAACTAACCTACTTCTATAAAATCTAAAACATCCAGGTCTCCCAGATCCCTGAGTGACCACTCTCCTATCCTATTCCACTGGGTAACCCCCAATCCCAAACCCAAAGCTCAGACCACCCGCAGGCGCTCGCCCTGGTGGGCTGAAGAAACTTAGAGGCCCTCACCCAGATAGAGCTGGTCCCCCATTCAGCAGGCAACCAACATTGATACTGCCTTTCGCCACTCACAACTTCAACATGGCCTGTGATCCTTTGCACCTTCAACCAAAACCGGTCCAAAACAGAATGCACCCTTGGGTTAGCCCGGCCCTCCTACAATACTTAGAAACCGGGATAACCTCTGGCACCTTGCCACTGAAACAGGTCAGTTTGTCTGATAGGCAAGCATACAATGCAGCCCGAATAAATGCTCATGGCCATTGAGGAAAGCCAAGGCAGACCACACAGGCCTCCTCAGTATTCCCTCCTGGGCTCTAGCCCGGACCTTCTGCGATAATATTAAGCAACTCACTGGTAAAGCTTGCTCCCGCCTATCCCAGCTCACTAGAAATGGCACAACCTCCACGTAGCCTGCCACCATAGCTAACTGGTTCAACACCACTTTCACTGACCTTAGCTCAGTCCTCCTAGTATTTCTTTGACCTCCCAGCACACTCCCCTGTCCTCCAGCACCCAGCTTCCTCCTGCATAAAGATTTCCACCGGAAGCTAGACCCATCCTAACCAAAGCTCTCAATGGCAACAACCTGCAGTGACCCACTGGACCCCAGCATCCTCAGGCTGGTGCTAGATGAAGTCCTTGCACTCTCACAAGCCTAATTAACCAGTCACTGCCTGGGACAATTCCCCGTAGCTTGAAAAACAGCCATTATCACACCTATTCATGTGATGGCAGTTGTCGCAACAACTACCGGCCAATCTCCATCCTCTCTCCCTCTAAAGCCCTGGAGAAAGTGGTATTCAAATCACTGATTATCTGGCTAAGCATAACATCTAGCCCAGAGCAACATGGCTTCCTGCAAGGGTCACAGTCACCAGCACTGCCCTTATTGAATTCTCCAACTCCTACACTCCTCCTTGGATACTTAGCCCCTAGCTGGTGCAGTGTTATTGACCTCTCAAGGCTTTCGACACTGTCTCCCATTCACTGTGTTGAACGACCTGCCTCACTGGTCTCCCTCGGCTGGCCTGGCATGGTGTGCTAGCTATCTTGACACTCCGCGATCCTGTGTGTCAAGATTAACAGCACATCTGATACCCGTCCCATCCTCTGGGGTTCCCCTGCTCCACCCTGGGCCCCTTCTTCTCACTGTATCTGAACACCCTGCCCAGTGCATGCTCTGGCAAAATTCTGCTGTATGCAGACGGCGCTTGTCCTGTTTGCCACCCACCATAATCCCATCTCCCTACAGGACTCCCTTACAGCAGTCTTTCAACAGTGCCGAGGCTTGGTTTCAAGGAGCGACTCATCATCAATCTTAAGAAAACCAAACAATGCTCTTTTCACACCCCCAAAACAAAGCTAGCAACCACCCACCTATATCCTTCCAAGCACCAACCAACCACTGGAACAAGTCTGCTCTTTACAAATACCTTGGTGTTCCTGATTCAGCCTCACATTTCACACCCACATCGACACCTAACATCGCCACCAACACACGGCTTGGCATCCTATTCCGCTATAAAGCTGCCTTCCCCCAATGCTCTCGTGCTAGCGGTTACATCGTCCGTTCTGTCCCTTGTAGACTATGGTCTACCAGTATACGGTGCTGCTGACACCACTGCTGCACTAAACAAAATTCACCTAACCCTGAATAAAGTGTGAAGATTAATTACTGGTGCCCCAGACTCACACACACCTGTCAGCTATATGTCGATGCTAACCTCATTACCCTGGATGAACGGGTCCGATACCAGACCTGTCTCCTCACCAAAAACCCTACTGGTCTCCCCCTGGGTAACAGCATCCATCCACCAGAGCCCTCCCACCATTGCAACACGGTTCTCACAAGACCACCTGAAGGTCCCGAGAACAAGTAACCAGCTGTGGCCAGAGGTTGTCAGCTATAGAGCCTCAACCTGGTTTATGATCCTCCTGCCACCATCATGCAATGCCATCACCATCTCCACATTTGAAACCGCATTTGAACCACATCTTCAGCACTGTAACTGCTCCTGTCTCTGAACATAGCCTCACCTCTTTATTTCTCTCCTGACAATGCCCCCCCGCAGCTTCTACCCAACCATCCTCCTACACCACTTCCATGTCCACCATGCCTAGGTTTAACCGGCTAGTGGTTAGCTGTTTCAATGTTTATCTACCAGAATTGCTCACTTGATACCAACTTGTTTAATACTGCTATCGATTACATGTACCTCTGTACCAATTGTATCTGTCTGACCACAATGACGTGGCATCTCTGGTGAATGCTCACTGATTTTGGCAAATTCTTGCTATGTAACTGAAACGTTTAATGTATGTCTTTATGTGACTAGGTACTTTGTAAACGAGCCCTGGTCTGAAGGTTGTAAACTGATTCTTAATAAATAAATAAATAAAAAAATCAGTGGTAGAATTCAAGCATGCATGGGACAGTCATAAGGCAATTCGGGGGGTGGGGGTAAGAAGAAGTAGGCTGCTGGTTAACTAGGATCTGCAGCCTATCCAGTAGGTAGGGAAATGGGCAGACTGGGTGGGCCAAGCGGTCCTTATCTGCCGTCAAATTCTATGTTTCTATGTTTCTATTCTTTTTGTTTGTGTTGGCGCTTTTGTGCTAATAGTTTTGGGACCCTGGGATGGAGCTTCACTGAGTGGGTGAGCCAGAGCTCCTCTGGCACTCGTATGGTAAGGGGGTTGGACTTTAGATGTATGATCATGAAAGCTGGACGTTTTTGTCCCTCATACTGTTGGATATACTCTATGTGTGGTCCCAAATGAAGTTAAATATCCCAGGGTATGTTTCTGTATTGACATGCATATGTCGAGTATGTTTTGTTGGGGACCCTGAGATGGAACTTATGAGATGGGTGGTGGGAGTTCCAACCCCTCCAGGGTAGCTGGAGGCTGTTGAAACATCTTCCTTTTCTTGAGGGGGGTAAATGTGACAGGGTTAATCCTGCACAAAATGAAAGTGCCCATCCTTTATCTTTGCTCTGGTTGCAGCCACTTTCCTCCCTCTTCTAATGCTATCCCTATATTTTCTCCATGGAGGCAGGCCACCTCCCACAGCCCCCCCATCTCTTTTACTCATTCATGCTTTATTTCTGTTTTCCTTAGGGTACTTTTAGATTATGAGGCTAACCATACTCTGCCTATAATTATGGATGAATGCAGACTCAGTCCACTGGAATATTATTTTATTCCAGTATTGTTTTTAGTTGCTGTGAGAAAAGGAAAAATAACAATATTTGTACAGTCTGCAAAATTTAGTATGAAACTCTTGTTATAAAGTATTATTTGGGAGTCCTACTAAGAAAAGAAAGAGTTTTTTGTTGTTCCTCAACAGGGTTTCTGAAATTAGCATGTTCCTGTGGAAGCACTTTCCTGATGTAGCACTGAAAAGACAAACCGCATGACTGTTTGCATGATCTCAAGGATTGCTAATCGTGCACACTATGGTGTAGTGCGAGCACATACTAATTTTTGTAAATCAAGACTTGAGTCATATGTAGGCTCACCTAGGAAAATTTTCCAAAAATCACATTGCAGAACAGCCTGTTTGTGAGGAACAGTTATTTAAAGAATACCACTGTCTGGCTGTGGAAAGAAGCTGATGGTTGAAATTTCAGCTGACAGCTTGTCCCTCTGTTCTAATTTTATTTTGTTGGTCTAGTCTTGCTTCTCTGAAACTGGTTCCTAATGCTGTTAAACCCTAGATAATTGGGTTTGTCCATAATAAAGTTGTGAGCATGCTGTACAAAATATATAACTTATAAAATGTGCCTATAAACACTCTCAAAATGCTAACTTGTTTTCAATAGAAAAGGGTAGACTTACAAGAAATTGCCATATATGGTTATGTATAATTGAGTAAAGCCTTCATGTTTCAGTCCTAGGAGGTCTGTTCACTAGAGTGCCTGCTGTATACTGATTGGGACTATAGGGAATGAATGGCCACTTAGTGGACTCTTTTATGTTGATTGTGCACATGCACAGTAACATATTGCAGCAACTTTCCAGAGGCAAGTTGTGGAGGTGCAGCACTGTTGTGGCTAATGCCCAAACAGCCTTCAAAGGGTTTCCCACTTTTCCCTGACATGGCACAGTGCCGCTGACAATAGCTCAGCCAGCTTCCACAACTTTCTAACATTTTTAGCCACTGCAATCAGGGCTGGCTCATTGATTGCAGCATCATCCACTGCAATGAGGGCCACCACTCATTGCAGGGCTTCCTGCATTCCCGACCTGTTTGCCGAGGTGCTGAATCCCACCTAGCATCATGTCCCCCCTGTTTTTTGTTTACTGGGGTATCCAATCCTGTTGGCATAATGTTACCCCCAGTTTTGTTGTGTGCCAATGGGGTGCCTAATTCCTGTTGGTTACAGCTACTCCCCTCAAAATAATGAGCTCCATTGGGCACACTGGGAGCCCACCCCAGCATGCCATATGCCCCTGAAAACAAAAAACAGTCCTATAATATCTTTTTTCACCTGTGGAAATAAGAAACAGTCTTCAGCAGTCTCCTGCCCTCCACAACCTGTCTTCACCCACTGGGCACTTTTGCTCCCCTACCCTCCCTTGCATTTTGCCCTCTGGAGTCCGGGCGATGATCTTTGGTGGACTGGGAGCACGTCTACACTCTTCAAAGCCGACTGCGAACTGAGGAAATTTTGGTAAGCTGTATAATGGAATAAATAGGGTTTTTTCAACTTTGACGCATATCTCAGTCATTTTTTGGAATTTTAGCACTGAATTTTCAACATGGGGTTTTTGGGACCCCTCATCATGTATTCTGCCACCATCATGGCATTAATTTGCCCGAAAGGTGATTTTGCGGTCACTGCATGGAATCACCTTTCAGGACTGATTAACGAAATGACAATGCCAGTGATCATAAAGTGGACTCTCAAAAAGCCTATGTTGCACATTTGGAGGAAAAAAATCAAAAAAATTACTGTTTTATTGGTGTGCGTTGCGCAGTTGCTATGCACGCTCATAACTTCATGAATTTGCAATATTTTCAAGCCAGATTTTCAATATTGCCATTTTTCCACACCTCCTAATGGACAGTGCAGCTGTCATTTTTCACATCCTGGCCAAAATTTGTTTTCACTCTTCCGGTGCATTAGCGAAAGTTGTTGTGGGAAATGATGTTTGGGACACATTAAGAAAATCACACTGAGACTCTTCATGAGCAGAAGTCCTAAAATGCCTATGTTGAAAATTTTGTGATGTAAGTCCATAAAATGACTGTGTTACAAGAGTGTGTTGCGCAGTTTCTATGCACCCTTGTAACTACGCGAATTAGTAATATTTTCTCTCCACATTTTTAACACTGGCATTTTTCCACACCTCCTTATTCGTTATTATCGCTGTTCGTACAGCTGTCATTTTTCACATCCTGGCCGAAATGTGTTTTCACACTTCTGGCGCAGAATACCACAGTCACTGCCAGAAATCAGTGTTTGGGACAGATTAGTATCAAATGAGTTGGGGGGGGCAGTGACCGAGGTCAACTGAGCTCTGCCGGGAGTGCTGTGGATTTCTTTGTGGGCAGAAAAGGAGCCAATGCAGGCAGGAGCCCAGTACAAAAGGGTAGTCTGCAGCACCAGGAGAAACAGAATAAGCAAGTGAGACAGGGTGAGTGAGCAACCTCATACGAGCTCTATCGTGACTGCTGCAGATTTGTTTGTGGGCAGGAAAAGGTGGCAATGCAGGCAGGAGCCCAGTACAAAAGGGTAGCCTGCAGTGCTGGAGACCTACAGAGCAAGTGAGGGGAGAGTAGTGAGATCAACTGAGCTCTATTGTCGACTGCTGATTTCTTTGTGGGTAGAGCGCGGTGCAATGCATGCAGGAGCCATGGTACAAAGGGAAACCTGCAGCACCAGCAGAAACTGATCGAAGCAGTGAGGGGGTGAGTGAGGTCAATTGACATCTGTCAGGACTACTGCAGATCTCTTTGTGTGGAGAAAAGGTGTTAACAGAGGCAGGAGCCCAGTACAAAAGGGCAACCTGCAGTGTCAAGAGAAACAGAATGAGCGTGTAAGACAGGGATAGTGAGCGACCCTCAACGGAGCTCTGTTGGACAGCTGGGGATTTCTTTTGTGGGCAAAAAAGCCAATGCAGGCGGGAGCCTCAGTACAAAGGGCAGCCTGCAGTGCCGTAGACTTACAACAAGAGAGTGAGAGGGGTGGAGGGCAGTAGCTCAATGGAGTGCTATGACTGCTACAGATTTGTTTGTGGACAGAAAAAAGGTAGCAACGCATGGCAGGAGCCTAGTATAAAAGCCAACACTTGCAGGGCTGGCAGAAGCGGAATGAGTGATTGAGAGAGGGGAGTGAGCGAGCTGAACAGAGCTAGCCAGGACTGCTGCAGGATTTCTTTGTGGGCAGAAAGGCAGCAATGTGGCCACAGAGTGCCGTGTATGTCGGCAGCCTGCAGTGGGAGAAGCGGAATGAGTGCGAGGGGGAGTGAGAAAGCTCAGTGGAGTTATCCTGACTGCTGCTGTTCTTTTGGGCAGAAGAAGGCGGCAACACAGACAGGAGTCCAGTACAAAGGGCAGCCTGGAGGTGGCAGAGATTGGACGGAGGTAGTAGGCAGGGAATGACAAGCTCAACAGAGCTCTGTCGAGACTGCTGCAGATTTCTATGTGGGCAGAAAAGTTGCTAACAGAGGCAGCCCTGTGTACAAAAGGGCAGTCTGCAGCACCAGGAGAAACAGAATAAGCGAGTGAGACAGGGGAGGAGCAACCTCATAGAAGCTCTATCATGACTGCTGCAGATTTTGTTTGTGGGCAGGAAAAGGTGGCAATGCAGTCAGGAGCCCAGTACAAAGGTAGCCTGCAGTGCTGGAGACACAGATCAAGCAAGTGAGGGGAGGGGTAGGTGAATCAAGCGGAGGTGTTTTGGGATCCAGCAGATTTCTTTGTGGACAGAAAAGGCAGCAATGCAATAGGGGCCCAGTACAAAAGGGCAAGTGCTGCAGCGAGGGAAGAAACAGAATGAGTGGATGAGAGTGGGCAGGATCGGGCTCAACAGAGCTTATTGTGCTGCTGTACATTTCTTTGTGGTAGCAAAGGGCAGCAACGATGCAAGAGCCCTGTATACAAACAGCAGTCTGCAGCACCAGCAGAAACTGATTGAGCGAGTGAGGGGGGTGAGTGAGGTCAACGGACCTCTGTCGGGACTACTGCAGATTTCTTTGTGTGGCAGAAAAGGTGCAACAGAGGCAGGAGCCCAGTACAAATGGGGCAAACTCAGATGTCAGGAGAAACAGAATAGCGTTAAGACAGGGAAGTGAGCGACCTCAACGGAGCTCTGGTCGGGACAGCTGCAGATTTCTTTGTGGGCAGAAAAGGTGCTAGTGCAGGCAGGAGCCCAGTACAAAGGGCAACCTGTGGTGCCGGAAGAAACAGCAAGCGAGTGAGAGAGGGGAGGAGCGAGCTCAAGGAGAGCTATCATGACTGCTGCAGATTTGTTTGTGGGCAGTAAAGGTGGCAATGGCGGCAGGAGCCTAGTATAAAAGGTCCAGCCTGCAGGGCTGGCAGAAACAGAATGAGTGAATGAGAGAGGGGGAGTGAGCAAGCTGAACAGAGCTGTGTCAGGACTGTTGCAGATTTCTTTGTGGGCAGAAAAAGGCAACAATGTACACAGGGGCCCAGTACAAAAGGGCAGCCTGCAGCAGTGGGAGAAACAGAATGAGTGCGGGGGGGGTGAGCATGCTCAGTGGAGATCTATCCTGACTGCTGCATATTTCTTTGTGGGCATAAGAAGGCGGCAACACAGGCAGGAGCCCAGTACAAAAGGACAGCCTGGAGAGGTGGCAGAAATGGGACGTGCGAGTAAGAGCAGGGAATGAGCAAGCTCAACAGAGCTCTGTCGGGACTGCTGCAGATTTCTATGTGGATTGAAACAGAAGTGCCAACAGGGGCAGGAGCTCAGTACAAAGGGCAGTAGGCAGCACCAGGAGAAACAGAATAAGCAGAGTGAGACAGGGAGTGAGCAACCTCACTAGGAGTTATATCGTGACTGCTGCAGATTTGTTTGTAGGGCAGGAGGTGGAAATGCAGTTAGGAGCCCAGTACAAAAGGACAGCCTGCAGCACCGGCAGAAACAGAATGAGTGAGTGAGAGAGGGGGAGTGAGCAAGCTCAATGGAGCTGTGTCAGGACTGCTGCAAATTTCTTTGTGGGCATAAAAAGGCAGCAATGCATGCAAAGGCAGAGTACAAAAGGGCAGCCTGCAGCAGCTGGAGAAACAGAATGAGTTAGTGAGAGAGGGGGAGTGAGCGAGCTTAATGGAGCTCTATCATGACTGCTGCGCATTACTTTGTGGGCAGAAGAAGGAGGCAATGCAGGCATGAGCCCAATACAAAAGGGCAACCTGGAGCGGCGGTAGAAAGAGGATGAGCGGGGAATGAGCAAGCTCAATGGAGCTGTGTCGGGACTGCTGGCAGATTTATTGTGGCAGAACAGTGTCAACAGAGGCAGGAGCCCAGTACAAAGGGCAGCCTGCAGCACCAGGAGAAACAGAATAAGCGTAGTGAGACAGGGGAGTGAGTAGGTCTAGTGGAGGTCTATCGTGACTGCTGCAGATTTCTTTGTGGGGTGGGAAAAGGTGGCAATGCAGGCAGAAGCCCAGTACAACAGGTCAATAGCCAGCAGCACTGGCAGAAACAGAATAAGCGAGTGACAGAGGAGATGTGAGCGACTTCTCACTGGAGCTGTGTGATGACTGCTGCAGATCTCTTTGTGGGCAGGAAAAGCCGCTAATGCAGGCAGGAACCCAGTACAAAAGGGCAGCCTGCTGGGGTGGGAGAGACAGAATGAGCAAGTGAGGGAGGGGGAGGAGTGAGCTCACGGTGTTTCTGTTGGGACTGCTGCTGATTTTTGTCAGAAAGGCAGCAATGCATGCAGGGGCCCAGTACAAAAGGACAGTCTGCAGCTACAGGAGAAACAGAATGAACAAGTGAGAGTGGGAGTGAGTGAGCGAGCACAATGGAGCTCTATTGTGACTGCTGCAGATTTCTTTGTGGGCAGAAGAAGGTGGCTATGAAGGCAGGAGCCCAGTACAAAAGGGCAGCCTGAAGCGCTGGCAGAAACAGAACGAGGTAGTGAGAGAGGGGGAGTGAGCTAGCTCAACGGAGCTCTGTCAGGACTGCTGCAGATTTCTTTGTGGGCAGAAAAAGGTGCCAACAGAGGCAGGAGCCAACTACAAAACAGCAGCTTGCAGCTCCAGGAGAAACAGAATGAGTGAGTGAGACAGGGGGAGTGAGCGACCTCAACGGAGCTCTGTCGGGACAGCTGCAGATCTCTTTGTGGGCAAAAAAAAGGTGCCAACGCAGGCAGAAGCCCAGTACAATATGGCAGGCTGCAGCAGCAGGAGACACAAAATGAGCGAGTGAGGGATGGGGAGTGAATGAGCTCAACAGAGCTCTGTTGGGACTGCTGCTGATTTCTTTGTTGGTAGAAAAGGCAGTGCAATGCAATAGGGCCCAGTACAACAGGCAGCCTGCAGCAGCAGAAGAAACAGGAATGAGTGAGTGAGAGAGGAGGACTGAGTGTGCTCAACGGAGCTTTATCGTGACTGCTGCAGATTTCTTTGTGGGCAGAAGAAAGAGGCAATCTGCGGGCTGAGTCAGCATAAATGACAGCCTGCAGCACCAGGAGAAACAGAATGCGTGAGTGAGACAGGAGGAGTAAGCAACCTCAAAGGAGCTCTATCGTGACTTCTGTGGTTTTCCTTGTGGGCAAAAAAAATCAGCAATGCAGACAGGAGCCCAGTAGAAAAGGCCAGCATGCAGTGCCGGCAGAAATGGAGCAAGCGAGTTAGAGAAGGGGAGTGAGTGAGCTCCACTTAGCTGTGTCAGGACTGATGCAGATTTCTTTGTGGGCAGAATAAGCTGCCAATACAGGCAGGAGCCCAGTACAAAAGGACAGCCTGCACCAGAGGGAGACACAGAACGAGCAAGCAAGTGAGGGAGGGGGAGTGAGTGAGCTCAAAAAGAGCTCTGCTGGGACTGCTGCAGATTTCTTGTGGGCAGAGAAAGGTTGCTATCACACCCAGGGCCCAGTACAAATGGGCAGCCTGCAGTGGTGGGAGAAACAGAATGAGTGGGCGAGAGAGGGGTGAGTGACCTCAACCGAGAGTCTGTCAGGACAGCTCTGGATTTCTTTTGTGGGCAAAAAGATGCAGAAGCCCAGTACAAAGAGCAGCCTGCAGCAGCAGGAGACACAGAATGAGCTGGTGAGGGATGGAGTAGGAGTGCTCAACGGAGTTTGTTGGGACTGCTGCTGATTTCTTTGTGGGCAGTATGGGCAGCAATGCATGCAGGGGCCCAGTATAAATAGGTGGCCTGCAGCAGTGGGAGAAACAGAATAAGGTGGTGAGAGAGGGGACTGAGCGGGCTCTATGGAGCTCTACTTGACTGCTACAGATTTCTTGTGGGTAGAAGAAGGTGGAATGGAGGCAGGAGCCCAGTACAAAAGGGCAGCTCAGCGCCAGGAGAAACAGGAATGAGCAGTAAGAGACAGGGGGAATGAGCAACCTCAAGAGAGCTCTATCATGACTGCTGCGGATTTCTTTGTGGGGAAAGCAGCATCACAGGCAGGAGCCGAGTGCAAAGATCATGCTGCAGCACCGCCTAATGGAGCAAGCGAGTGGGAGAAAGGGAGTGGAGTGAGCTCAATGGCCGCTTGTGTCAGGACTGTTGCAGATTTCTTTTGTGGGCAGAATAAGCTGCCAATGCAGGCAGGAGCCCAGTACAAAAGGACAGCCTGCAGCAGCAGGAGACACAGAATGAGTGAGTGAGTGAGGGGGGGGAGTGAGTGAGCTCAATGGAGCTCTGTTGGGCCTGCTGCGGATTTCTTTGTGTGCAGAAAAAGGCAGCAATTCATCCAGGGGCCCAGTACAAATGGGCAGCCTGCAGCAGAGGGAGAAACAGAATGAGCGAGTGAGAGAGGGGAGTGAGCGAGCTCAACGGGGATGTATCATGCCTGCTGCAGATTTATTTGTAAGGTGAAAAAGTGCACCAACAGAGGTGGCTCAGTACAGTGTCAGCTCTGCAGCGCAAAGAGAATCAGAATGAGGAGTCAGAGAGGGAGTGACCCACTCAATGGTGCTCTGTCAGGCCAGCTGCAGATTTCTTTGTTGTACAGAAAAGGGTGCTCAATGCAGGCAGGCGGAGCCCACAACACAGCCTGCAGCACCAGGAGAAACAGAACGAGTGAGTGACAGACGGCCAGTGAGAGAACTCAACGGACCAACGCAATCAACATTCGGTATTGACAAATGCTTGTTATGCTTAGATATCTGTCACTCAAACAGAGGAAAATATTCTGTGAAGTATGAAAATTTTAGTAAAGCATATTTTTTGCAAGTTATGCATTATCCCAGATTGTTTATATCTAGCAGAGCCTTTTAAGATATGCATATAATTGTTTTGGTAGCTAATAAAAGAGTTTTATATTTTGATGATGCTGTGTCACCTGATTCATGTAGGTGGCTGCATAAGTCCTACATGAACAGGCACCAGACATATAGGGTCAGCATCTTCTGACCAGTGGAGAGAGAAGGTTCCTGCTTAAGGATTATCTTTGTTCTAGTTTGTGTTATCAAAGTTTTTTTTTTGTTATTGTTACTGTTTTATTTTATTTTTCTGTTATTTTGGATGGTGCAGAAGAAAACGTTTATGAAGTTTAATAATCATCCCTCAAACCAATGTGGGTTGCACCTTATATTGAGTCTGGTATCCATCTGTAGAAACCACACCATAACACTGCTGAATAACATGGATCCCCCAAAAGGGGCATCCAGGATGGAGGTCTGGATGTCTTGTGACAGGCCACCAAAACTGAGCCACAAATGTCACCTAATGCAGGCAGTGACTGTGGTGTGAGCAGCTGAGTCTACTGTGTCATGAGTGGTCAGGGGCATGACGACATGAGATTTTAGCCATTCTCACTGTCTTGGCAATCTCGGCCTTAAGCTTCTGGTCCTGGATAGTTTACAGCTTGGACTTAGGTGAGACCAGGAAGATTTCTGTAGGAAATCATATGTGCCACATAATTAGGGACCTGAGGTGTAAGTGAGAGGAATAGATCTCGGTGACTAAAATTGTCCAGCTGTTTGATGCCGTATCAGGAGGAGACATGCTCAAAGTTTAGGTATAGAGGATCGGTCGTGTGCAGCCATGATAACAACCGAGTCTGCATTAGGGATGGCCAGATAGTGTGTGTGCCTTCATACGGGTGGTATATCCTGTCTGTTTTTTTTTAAACAGCTAGAATGGAGGAAGGCTGCCAGATAGTGGATGTCAGGTCTTCATGGGCATGAACCTATGCACTATGGGCATAGGGCCTATGTCAACATGTCTAGATGCTTTGCAAACCTTCTCTCTCTTGGATCCCATTCTGGATAGTCCAGCCACAGGCATTTTGTATAGTTAAGAGAGTTCTGCAAAGGAAGGGTCCTCTGAAAGGAACATTGGGGACTCCTTAGGCTGAGGCTTTATAGGTGTATGCATACTAGAGCTAAAGATGAGTCATGAGTCAAAGTCCAGGGAGTGCCTGCTGTGGTCTGAACGCTTAATGAGGAGTTTCCTGGTGTTATCCCTGACCAGGTGTCTAGAGAAGTCTTCTGAAAAGGTGGGAATGCATTGCTGATGCTGATCTAGTGGTTGGAAAAGTGGCAGGAGTAGAGGGTGCCACTGATTTCGATCATCGTCATGAGGCTGTTGAGTCCTGGCTTCCTGAATCAGGCTCTGAATCATTATATGTCTGAGGTTACTGTGAGGAAGAGGCTATGATGATTATAATGATGAGGAGGGGGGGAGGCTGTAATGTTGATGGCATGGCATCTGATGATGAGGTATCCATGAGCCTGTTTTGCATTGAATGGGAGACAAGATGCTCATCTCCTGCCGGACCCCACAGGTTGAATAAGCTAACCATCTCT
Organism: Neoceratodus forsteri; assembly: GCA_016271365.2. Classification (NCBI taxonomy): domain Eukaryota; kingdom Metazoa; phylum Chordata; order Ceratodontiformes; family Ceratodontidae; genus Neoceratodus; species Neoceratodus forsteri. The sequence continues at coordinate 1,046,508,147 of CM028133.1, read as the reverse complement.
TGATTTAGATCCCACTCATGAGTTCCCCACACCACCTTCCTTTACTGCCTACCCTCAGCCAGTTATGATCCAATTGACCAGTTTTTGTTCCCAAACCATGCATTGCTTGTCCCCCAGCCTCATGCAACACTGAGTCAGTGGCCTTGCTGAAGTCCAATACAGGACATCAACTGCATGGCCCATGTCCAAGTCCTTGGTTACACAGCTGTAGTACCTAACTACATTAATGTTTATTGACCAGGTAAGCACACTAGACACCTTCATGCCTGTATTCAGGTATTGCATAGATGTTACACAACATTCTGGATTTACTGAAGAATATACTGCAGGATACACTGACATCCTTCATATATTTTGTTGTTTATCCGCAATCTAAAAGCATAGCACTTACTCAAAAATGCAGTTTAGTAATTTAGAATAGCATTTTATTTGATTGGTGAGGGCTGCAGTCAGAGTGCTGTGGCACTAAAATTATTTAGCACAACATTGTTGGTCACAGAATTAGGCAAGGGATATCCAACAGGTAGCTAGGTCAAGAGTGTGGATCACGCCTATTTTTGCTGGTAGGTACTTTTGGGTAATATACTACCCTACCTGACATAAAAGTGTAATTCTCAAGACAGGTAGATTGAGAAGGGTAACGGACAATTTTGACAGGACTTTGGAAACAGGCATTAAGGGAAGCCAGTGGGGCCCTTCACAGAGCGTACAGCAGAATAACAGCACATGACACAGGGATAATTCCTGATTGGTCAGTGGTGTTTAACTCATTCAGGCCTAGAGATGTCTGTAGGCGGCGTCTGAAAGCATAGCCACTCAGGACAATAACGCCTGTAGACGTAGTCAATTGACTTTCACTCAGGCCTAGAAACGTCTGAGGAAGTCAACAGTTTTTACCTAACTATTAAGCAAACCAAATTGCTTAGAATTGAATGCATAGCACCGTTAGAAAGGCAATTTTGCTCTGAACAATTTTGCTGCAGATACTTTTGTCTATCATGTATACTTTGGAGTTATTCATATTTGTTTAAGGTATGGTGTGTGCATGGCTTATGTATCTCAAGCTCACCTACATTATTGAATAAATCTGAAAAAAAAAGCTCAGTTGTTTGGTATTTCAGCTACTATAAAATAAAAGCTAAATGGATTACAATTGATTGCATAGCATCATTAGAAAGGTAATTTTGTGCTGAACAATTTTGTCACTGATACTTTGTGTCTACCACATATACTTTAGGAGTTATTTGCATTTGTTTAAGGTATGGTGTGCATGGCTGACATTTGTCTCTCATGCGTCACCTAAGCACCTTGAAAAAAAATCAGAAAAAAAATCAGTTGTTTGGTATTTTAGCTAGTATAAAAGAAAAACTAAATTGATTACAACTGATTGCATAGCACCTTTGGAAAGGTAACATTATGCTGAACAACTTTGCCACTCATACTTTGTGTGTAGCACTTACGGTTCAAGAGGTAGTCACATTTGTTTGCAGCATGCTGATTATGGCTTGATTTTGCTTAGAAAGGTCCAGGATGCAGTGCTAGGAGTATACAGGGCACAAGTGGTGGAAGTCTCAAAGAGCTCTTGTGGTGTGAATGAGTTAAAGGGCTGTGCTCTGTCTACTGTGAGCCTGTGTGGCACAGGCAGAATGTTGTTAAGCTGGCGGCAGTCTGGAAACAGCTCTGCACTTGCTCTGCAGCACAAATCGCAACCCGGCCTTAAAGGCTTGTCTATAAAAGTGTAATCAACTTAAAATTAAAAGCTACACAAAGAAGCAAAGGGAGAAATAGCGGAATACTGAAATGATCTCAGACAGATGGAGGGGAATCGATACAGTTGAGGAGGTGGTGTGGGGACAAATGGAAAAGCAGTAAGTGGGGAAAAGATGGACAACACACAGAAGGCACACTGTTTGTTAGGTGCCTTTAGCCTGTAATTTATTACTGTGACATAGCTACACTCTCTGTCTTTGCAGCAGTTAGTGAAAGGCTGAAAGCCATTCAAGGTGTGAATTTCTCTTTTGTTAGGTGCTCCTGAGGCTTGAACCCTGTCATTTATTATAGTGACATAGATACACTGTGTCTCTGCAGTAGTTACTGAAAGCCTTTTACAGCTGTATTACATTGTTATGTGACCACAAGGCCCAAGCCCCGTCATTTATTACAGTGACATAGTTAATTATACTGTCTCTGCAGCAGCTACTGAATGCCTTTTATGGCTGTCTTACACTGTTTGTTAGGTGCTCCCAAGGCCAGAGACCTGTCATTTATTGCTGTGACAAAGTCAGCTACACTGTCTCTGTAGCAGCTACTGAATGCCTTTTATGACTGTATTACATTGTCTGTTAGGTGCCCCAAGACCTGGCACAGTCATTTATTACTGTGACATAGTCAGCAATACTGTCTGTCTCTGTATTACTTTTGTAGGTGACCCCAAGCCCAAACCCTGTCATTTATTACTGTGACATAGTTAGCTACACTGTCTCTGTGGCAGCTACTGAACTTTTTTATGGCTGTACTACATTGTTTGTTAGGTGCCCCCAGGTCAGAGACCTGTCATTATTACTGTGACATAGTCAGCAAACACTGTCTCTGTAGCTACTTAATGCCTTTTATGGCCAGTTCCCTGTTATTTATTACGACATGGTCATTCACACTGTCTGCCTGCAGAAGTCACTAAAGGCTATATTTTTAAAGTTGTGTTCAAATTAATGCTTCATATTGCCCAGTCTAAGCCTACTAATAGGAAGTACAGTCTCTCAGTTAAACATGAGCATAATTCAAGAAAGCAACTGTTATTAATAATGCTGCCAAATTTTTGATCTTATTACCTGTATCTGATTATTTACTGTTACTATAAGTGCAATATATGTATATTTGGTGTGGATATCCTCAGGAGTTGCACATGGTGTAGCCACTGATGCACCCTGGCATGATATTCAAATGTGATATTGTGCCATGCAGATCCTGATGTGCAGGGTGCACCAGTAATGTATGCAGCATGAGTGCGGGGGGATGTGTGACCATGCATATTCCGCACATCCTGATATTCACCCTGGGATGTGCGGTGCATATGCTGGTGCAACCCATACTTGTGCCACACACTGATGCTCAAAGTTGAGTCTAAAAGAAATAGGAGCAAGGGCTGGCCACCCACAGGTGAGCTGCCATATTGCAGGGTGCAACACTGCAGCTGCCAGCTCTGGGTTGCCACCCAAGCTCTGGGGCCAGGGTCTGTCAGCGTTGCACCCCCCCACATCCAATCACGGGAATTGTAAGTGATATGATATCCCTGGTGGTCCAGTGACCACTCCAGCCTGACCACGGGCATAAGTATTAAAAACATTTTTAATTATCTCTAGTGGTCCAGCAGTACCCCCCCACCCGCCTACTGAGCCCTGCCACCCTGCCCCCGGTCAGCGGCGGGTGGCAGCTCCCCCACTACGTCACCTGTCCGCCTGCCTGACTGACTGAGTACAGGCATGCTGCATGCCCATTGGTCTGGCGTGCTGTCCAGTGTGTGTGCTGAGCTCAATAGTTATTCAAGTCCAGATATGTGAATGGATCCATTCACATATCTGGACTGTGTAGTATGGCATGATCTGCATGCCCATTGGCACCACAACTCCTGCTCCCTTATCCCTCCTCCATGACTGCGTTCCCTTCCCCACCCACACATACAGTGTCAGGGGTAATTATGTAATGCCCGTCACTGTAATACTGCACAACATAGTGAGCTGTGATATTATTGCATCAGTGTTATTCCCCAGATATTATCAGCAGGTGCCGTCCTTGCAGTCTTCCCAGACAAACATACATACATTGTTTTCTGACACCATTAAGTACTGGAAAATCCGAAAGTAGTACTCGATGTGAAAAAGGCATGAAAAATACATTTCCCAAAAATAAAAATATCTTGTAAACTAACATTAAATGAAAGTGTTGTGGGGAGATCAAAATTTTCCCATCAGCATCCAACATCTCAGTTGCTAAAAAGAGCCATTGCAGAGCTGTTGGCCAATTGCCAACTCCCTTTTGCTTTGTTGCCCAAAAGGGTTTTAAAGTTCATAGGACCCAGATTGAACCATAAATACCATTCCTTGCTGAACATATTTCTTAAAAAGGATGTTCCATAGTTCTACGTGACTTGGACTGTACTGCAGTCATTAAGCCGCTGAAACTCTCTTGTAGGTGAAGTAGTGCACATAACTACAGATACAGTATATGGACCAGCAATCAAACAATTGACTACTGACTGTTACAGCTCATTGGGCAAGTTTTCAGCCAAAAGCAATAATAATCCTCTACCAAAAGCAGTAGGGAAGTTATATTGTATGTGTCACCACTTTTGAGGAAAACCATGTTAAGTGAATATTTTCTAATTGTTGAAAAACAGTTAGATAAATGGTTTACCTGTGTTCTTATCTGCAGGATTCATAGTGTCAGATAATGGTGCCAACATAGTCAAATGCTGTTAGAGATGGTACACCTACTATATACCTTGTGTTGTACATTGTTTAAATCTTCTGTCATAATTTTAACTGGAAAAGAAATGTTGAAAACCTGTTAGGTTTTGATAGTAAATTTTGAAGGCATTTTAACCACTTATGAAAGAAAAAAATCCTTCAGGGGCTGCAGAGGTCAAACAACTTACCACTACATGTATTAGCAGCAGGAGGTTGAAAACCACTGAATTCAACATTTTTACATGGTGGGAATGGCTTCTTGAACAGGAAAAGCTGTACATGACTGATTACATGCAGAATCAACAGGTAAAGTAGACATGATGCTCATTTCTAGCAGTTGGAATCTACTTGAATCTTTGATCAACTTACTGGTTTCATTTGATATGTCACATTGATGTCAGTGCAGATAGCACAACTCTGAGACAAATTCTTCCTCAAATAAGATTTCTTCACATATTTTCCTTGTTGACAAACAAAAGTCTATTAGTTAAAGAAGACACCACCACTATTATAATGGCAGATAACTTGAGTCTCAGACTGCCTACTGATCAGAGAATAAATGCCATGTTTAAGAATGACACCTGTGTGTTGGCTATGTTACAGATCCCACTTAAAAGGGAACATTGAAGCCATCCATCCTGTGGGAAGACATTTAATATTGAGATATCGTCTGCTAACAAAATGTGACATTGCCCCATGAACAGCATTAACTGATGTCAGCAGTCAAACTCTGCTAAACCTTCATAGAGTGCCTCTGGCACAGATAATAACACATCTATGAATTTTTCACAATCACCAGTGTAGTCAGTCAAGGGAAAGGATATCTAAAGCTGTGCTACAACTCAGGCATCCTGTGTTCAGTGAAAAAAAAGTATATTCAGTTTTTGTCACCTGTAACAACATGAACTAGTATTCTGTAAAGAAATGCAGCTTGTTCATCAGTCAGACTGGTAATTGGTTACATACAGGACAAAGATCCAGGATTATTCTGCAGACAATACTGTGATTGGTCTCATGAGATCCATTATCTATTGGAAACAAAACAGAACAATATGGACAGATCTATCAAATGTTGTAATAATGTACTCTCAGTTGTTCACCTCAACCGTGAGTATTCAGGTTGCATATTTAGTTCTAGCTGGAGGAATAGTCACTGATCACAGAACACTGCAAAGTCCTGTAAATGTGGAACTGCTTACATTTCTCAGAATAAATGCTGACAATTTCAACAGTGCCTCAACACTGAATTGTGTGATTCTGACCCTGAACATGAACAACAGCCTGCGAAGCAGTGATACTGAATATGATGACTAGGCTGTGGACAAAACAAATAGAACATCCTGTGTGGCGTGGCATATCACGTCGTTAACTTAACGTTACTAACACATCTCTATTTTCTCTTGCAGTTGCAACTACCCTCTGAAATAAATCCTGCCATGGTCACAGGTAGTTCATGGACAAACAGGCATGTTTGTCATTTTTTTTGACAATGTTGGCACTTATTATTTAAATTTTGATTCACTTACCTTATGTAATTTTTCGTTTCATTTTCTCATCAAACAAGTTCCACTTATCACATACTGTTCCAGTTCTTACTCTCGGAGCACTGCACAAATTTTGGAAGGACTGTTGATAATATCTTACAGGCCTCTACAATTGTTATGTAGTTTCTTCCATTGGCATCGCTTTTCCTCAGGTTTTTTACTGGCATTCTCCTTAGACAGGTACTAATGACAAATATGCCATCACCACTGGCACGGAGCTATCGAAGTGCCACACTACTGTTAGTTTCGTGCAATCATCAGTTTATTGGCACTAGGTCTGAAGAGTGCTATCAATAACAGTGCTATCTATAACAACGCTGTCTTGACAGTGCTCTCCAATACAGCAGCAATACTAAATGCCACAAGGAAACACAACATGAATACAATGAATAGAAATACATCTCTGTTTTTAAAGATCCCAACTTGAGGAGAGTAGATCCCAGGAAAATGTTAAGATTTTGGGAGCCATGGAATTGTTGTTCTATGGTCCCTTGTAAAAAAATAGCTGTTCTCCAGACATGATAGTATTAAAAGGGAGACCAGATTATAACTTCGCGGTCTCCCAGTCTTTCTGCTGAGCTGCTGTCTTAACCCACTCTGCCATGGGGGCAGCTCAGCTAGCGACTGCACTTTCCTCCTTCTTTACTTGCCCCTCTTAACAGCTGAATAATGACAGGGGTAGCGCTGCCTGCTCAGTGCGATTCTACCTCTGTTGCTATTCCACCATGCGCAGTTCCTGAAGTTCAATTTATACAGTGCTGTTCAGGAAGCGCTGTTATAACCAAATAGGAGTTTATTATGTTGGATGCCCACAATTGGGTATACTTCTTGGAAACAGCAGCAGCCTCACTCAGAGCAGCTGCACCTCTTGCACCTACTTCATCAATGCCCACCATAGGTATAATTTTTGGAAACATCAGCAGCCTCACATAGAGCAGCTGTGCCTTTCATACCTACCACAGCAATGTCCACCTTGGGTATAATTTTTTTAAACAGCAGCAGGCTCGTTCACATCAGCTGCAACTCTCACATCTGTCTTATCAATGCCTGCCTTGGGTATAATTTTTGGAAACAGCAGCATACTCAATCAGAGCAGCTGAACATCTTGTACCTTCCTCAGCAATGCCTGCCATGCAGCAGATATGATGGTGTGAAATAGCAGCAGGCTGGATCTGGAGCAGCTGCACCTCTGCATCTGCCCTCAGCAATGCCCGCCATGGGCATAATTTTGGAAATAGCAGCAGGCTCACCACAGCAACTGCACATCTTGTACCTGCCTCAGCAATGCCTGACATGGGTATCAGTTTTTGAAACAGTAGTAGCCTTGCTCGTAGCAGCTATGCCTATTGTTACCTGACTCAAAGATACTATAGATTATTTTAAAAAGTGTTTCCTATTTAAGATAGTCAAAACAAAGTATTTCACATTTTGTTATAGTCAGGATAGGTAATGGGGTAGTAAAATGATTAGAGTAGTAATTATCTGACCCTAACCAACTACCTGTTTTCATCTACGGTATTTTAATGTACTTTAGAGTAGTTTATAGGTAGTGTTTTAGGGTAGGATATTTATTACCTGCTAATGCCTACAGAGAATATAGCTTATTTACTTTTTCTACTTGAGTATTATACCCACTTTGACATTTATTTTAAGGGCATTGGTTCATTAACCTGCTTATATGCTATTGCTATAATTGTATAATTGGTGAATGGTGGCTCAGAATTATCCCACAGTGGTCACTATCCTGTGCAGGATAGCACAGCTAAAGAATAATTATTATGTGGATATTGACCATGAAATAATTAGATGTTACTTAAGGTATAATTATTATGTGGAAATAGACACCTGGAACACTTGTATGTCATGGTATGACACATTCTACAGAAATAGAAAAAAACAAGAGGGGCGGAGAACAGTGTTGTTTGTTAACAGCTCATGAAAACCTCTGGATATTACTCATTCAAAAATTAAACCATTAACGATACCACTGAAACTTTGTGGATCAAGTACTACCCAACAAAAACAATAGCTTCATTATAGGACATGGGTGTTGACCACCTGATGCTAGCTTGAAGAAACAGCATGCATCATTAGTGAACTAGGCTTGCATGTGTCAAGAAGTAGAGACAATATTTTAGGGTATTATGAATATGGGAGATATAAGCGGCACAAAACTGTGATGACATATGAGTACAAAGTAAACTTCTATGGAAGCCACTGAACAACTTATGTAACCAGTATGTAACCAAAACCAACCAGAGTGTGAAACATCTTATGCATAGCATTAGGTACAGAGGGTTTAACAATCAAAATTGTAGGATGGGCCTCCTCTCGTACTAGTGATCACAATGCACTAACTCTGGATATAAACTTTCCCACAATGTCAACCTAAAAATTGTGTCTTCTTTGATTATAAAAAGGCAAGCACCACCAAAATCAATAACACACTTTAAAATATAAATGTTGATAACTTTCTGGCTGGTTGAGATGCCAAAATATGTGGAATAATTAAAAAATGATATACTTACAATATTCAGTAAATATATACCGAAATACAAAAATAAATACTAATAATAATAAACAGACACAAGTGATTAAATTGCAAAAAAAAAGAAACATTTAAGTCAAAAACAGAGTTTATAAAAAGCACAAAAACACATATCCCTCTGTTCTGGGATAAATATAGAAAACTTAAAAAAAGTGTAAAACAGAAATACGTAAAACTAAAAGTCTGACTGAAATAAATCTAGCCAAAAGTGCCACTATAAATAACTCCAACAGTTTCTATGGTACATAAACTCATTAAAAACTTCAATCTGCAAAGTGGGACTATTACAGTGGAATGACAAGGTTGTACATGAACCTGAAAATATGGCAAACATTCTTAATACCTATACTATTGCGTGTGTGTATTCCACTAAACACACAAGTCATATTAATTTAGAAATACTATGGGGTAACTTGTCAGGATTAGTGAAGATGAAATATGGGCCTATTTCAATTTTCTACCCACTGCTAAGATCCTGCAGTGATCCCGTACATTCAGCTACAATTCACCTAGACTTACATCATCTTCTTCTGAGACTGCCAGCATGGCTTGGAAGGGCCATAGTACTACCACAGCCCTTGTCAAAGTCTCGACTGACATTCTTAATGCAAGTGATGCTGGTTTTCATACCAGTGGAGCATTAATGAACTTGATTAATGCCCGTCAAGTCAACCACCACCTTCTCCTTGGTAAATTGCATCATTAGGTCTAAATCGCTTAGCACTCACATGGTTCCATGACTACCTTGCTGGAAGATCTGCAAGGTAAATGGTCTGTTCACTCTCCTCATTTAGGGCTTATCTCACATGGAGTACCCTAATGTCTCTATTCTGGCTCAATACTTTTCTCGCTTTTATCAATGAGTTCCCAACCTGTGGTGGTGCATCCGTTTCAATTATATGCTAATGATGCAATCTTGTACCTTCCCATCTAACAATATAGACTTGCTTAGCCTTAACTCTGATTTAATTGCAGCCAAGACCTAGTTCTCTGACAATCACCTAATTTGAAATATGAAGAAAACAAAGCTATGCTTTTTCACAACCCATCCCAACCTACCAAATAGCTCCAGATCAGTACACAGACAGGAGACCCCATAGAGGTGGTTAGTACTTTAAATGCCTTGGAGTTCACTTAGATGCCTCCTTCTCAATGAAGCATCATGCAACTCAGCTTACCAAAATGGAAACCAGAAGCTTGGCTTATTATATCGCCTTTTGCCCTTTTTCTAACGCTGCCTGTAAAAAGATTGCATCAACATCTTTTTCTCATTTGTTTTATGGTGCCCCTCTACTCCCTCTCCATCCAGTCCTCTTCCCTGTACAGTGAATCAACTCTATCATCAGGATTAGATGTTTTGCCTTGAGCAGACTCCAGAAAACACCACTGGGATGCTCTGTATTCTCTTCAATGACCTGACTTTGGTTGACAGTTTCTACATTATGCCTTGTATTCAAACTTACTAAGCTCTTTTAACTCTTTCCTGAGGGAATCATTTACAAAAAAGCACCAGTTACTTAGATCTACTTCCTTACCATTATTGGCAATCCAGAAGACACAATGCCTATCAGGTAGGTGCTCATTCACCTCTCATCTTCCTCTGCTTGAAATTCCCTCCCCTAACTTACTCTCCTGCCCCACCCTGTTCTCCTTCAATAAAGAGCTTACCTCTTTCATACCAACCCTCCTCTACGATTCTCTTTAAATAACTCTATAGTGTCATTAATGCCTAGTCTATGTTACTCTGATAGATGTATCTTTTAATCCACCTGCTTTCATGTTCCTGCTATGTATATAGTGTATAATATTATTTATTCTGTTTATTTGTATATGCTTAATGCCTGATCTGTTTTAAGTTACCTACCTGGCTTCCACTGTAATAATTTCTGCATTGTTAAATCTTTCTTATCCTGTGTATTATAATTGTATTTATCTAGTATACTGTTCATCATTGTCACTGGTCATCACTGAAAAAGGGACAGCATGGTCTCAGTGTACTTATCTGGTTATCAAATTTAATGAATAAATAAATAAATGAAAGGATCAACAATATAAAGCAGGATTGTTCACCTGACCCACAGGCAAAATTATCAAATTATTGTCAAAACAGATACTTTACCCTTAAAAACTCTTTGATGAGTTTAAACTCTGGCATTGTACCAAATTAGCCTGGAGAAACCAAATCTCACACCTAATTTAAAAGGGAGATAAATGCAAGGCAGAGAACTATAGGCCTATCAGCCTGACATCTCTCTAATCATAAAGGTACTGGAGGGCATTTTTAAAAGACAGATTGAACTGCAGTTGGAAAAACATTGACAGCTCCCAGTATTGTTTTTATGATAGGCAGATCATGTAACTAACCTCTTTGCTTTTTGTATGAATGTTAGTAAACATCTAGACTGTAAAACACATTATGGATATTATCTTAATCAATTATCAGTAAAGCTGTTGATAAAACATCTCATGAACACATAGCTGAAAAACTAAGAAAAGAAAGGTTGATAGACACCATATTACCTGATCCAAAATGGACTATGAAAGAACACAGAGACTGGTCATAATGGCCAACACTCTGTAACATCTGCAGTTACAAGTGGGGTCCCTCAGGGTCAGTGTTGGGACCTTGCATTTTTTCAGGTTTTGTGGCAAACTTAACAGATAAATAATTAATGATAACTCAAAATTTGTAGATGATCTTAATGGGATGGAAATGAAACTGTTGAAAATATTAGCTCATTACAAGAAGATCTGCAGAATATCAACACTTGGACACCAACCTGGGGTATCAAATTGAATACAGAGAAGTGCAAATGATGCATGAGGCTTTGAAAAATATAAAGCATCAATTTAGTTTAGAAACATACCATTAACCAACACAGTAATGAAAAAAGACCTGGGAACTTTTATCACAGAAGACTTAAGTTTTTCCAAACAAGTTAATGAAGTTTAAGCAAAGCTAGTAGAATTACATGAATATAAAGAGAAACATATCCTGAGGAGGTAGAGATATTTCTCCTTTATAGATCATATGCATGCTACACATGGACTATTGCTCAGTTCTAGACACTCTCAAGCAAAACCAAACCAGATATATTGCATACTGAAAGAATACAAAGAAGGTTCACTAACATAATCATGGATTTAGGCACATGGAATACTCATCTGTCTTGAGACATTAGAGTTAATGTCATTTGGAATGAAGAAGATATGGATGGACCTGCTGCCATTATGTGATGTCATGAATGATCCCTTATTTTTACAGAAATAGGTTTTTCTATAAACAGGACCTGATAGAAACAGGGGCATCCTCCAATTACATAAGTTTAAGTATAACACTAATAACCAGAAATATTTATTTTCACAAAGAATGATAGGAGCTTAGAATACCCTACCTCTGGAAATAATCATTAGTAAAACCAAGTTGGCCTTCAAAAACAAACTTGATAAGTGGCTGCTTTACAGTAGTTCCACTCACAGATAAGGGATATTAGATAGAAAACATTATGGGCATATTGCCTCCAGTTTTCATATTTGAACTCAAAATGAAACTCAGTATGAATTGTGGATGGACAAATGTGACCACATCAAGTCTAATTCCACCCCAACAGCACAGATAATGACTATGTGTATAACCATGACAAGACATGCACCTGTAGCATACTGTATTAATTGTAACTACTGCAATAATACTCTCTGGGTATAAGACACTTATCTTTCTCTCGTACCTCATGTCCTGAGGTTTGCAATTATTCAACAATGCACAATGTTATCTCACATTGCTCAGTTGTCCCTTATCTGTAAACAGAGAGCTATATGTAATTGAGTTCATTGAAATTGATTAATCTTTTGTTGTTTTAACAGATTGGTTACCTGCAGAAACATTATTCTGTAATTTAGTAACACTGTTTACATACTGTATACTGTACAGATTCTCAAACACAGTATCTCAGTAATTCCCCTCTTTGTATTTGCATTTTGGTTCTCTGTGGGCAAAAGACACACCTTGGACTCTGTGGTAATTCTGTGATTCTGTCTGCATAACATGTTAGTTTGAGGCTTTTTGTTTTTGTTTACTGGGAAAGGAAGTTCAGCCATTTTATTTATAGTCAGCTTTGCCAGAGAGGGTGGATGTCAATGTAAACTGGCATATTGAATCAGGTTTGGTTATCAGCGCCATTTATTTTGTGAATGGTGAAAGTTTGGCAAGGGCACTGGGGAAATTCCCCTAATCTTCTGTTGGGTGAGCTGTGACCAGGCATAATGGAACACTTCAGTCCTGTTCTGGAGTCAGAAGTAGGAGGTAGTGAAGGAGCCACAGAGTCAGCATCAGAGTTTAACACTATGGATACTACCTAGTCTATGGCTTCTGTACAGAATACAGTGGAGATTTATTTATTTTATTTTATTTTACAGTATAATCGGAATTACAATCCTTTGAGTCATAGACTCTTTTGCAAAGACTCCACGTTGTTTACAGGGGGTGGAGGGAGAACCAAAGTACAAGGAAGACAGATGGAATGAGCAATTATTTACAAGTTTCAGTACAGACAGTTTTTTTATACAGTGGCTCCACAGTGGTTACAGGGGGTAGAGAGACACAAGACAATATAAAGCATTTTAAAAGAAACACATTTTTTTTTTTTTTTTTTTTTTTACACTTTGATTTTTTTCAGGTTACAGAATGACATGGCACCTGAGAGTATTTTAAAAGCTTATGAGGCAGACATGTGGCCCAAAGAGAGCCAGCTGATATGTGAACGTAGGGACCAGGAAGTCCCAGAGTCAGTTAAGGATGAGGGGGAGAGAGTGGCCTATTACATCTTACATTTAGAGTTTTCAAGAGGTGTGTTTAAGGCCTGTTTTGTGCGCGGCATGCTGTGGGTCTGGGAGAGTAGGGGAGGTGTTATTGGGGCACGGTAGCAGAAGGATTCTGCCCTAGAGACGCTCTGGACATGGGGGACCGTGAAGGATGCGGTAGCTGACAGTCTGGTAGTTCTGCCTGTGATGGGCCGGGCTGATGATGGGAGAGTAGTCCGCTGGAGTAAGCTGGAGGTGGATCTTTTTGCTAAGATGCAGGTTTGATAATTGAGTCTTTGATAAATTAAGCCAACCTGTTTGTGTGTACAGGTCGCAGGTGTGGTGAGTCTGTCACAGCCAGTAAAGGCGGCAGGCTTTATTAAGTGCTGTGATTATGCTACTTAGGTGGAGTTGTCAGCGGTCATACATAACAATCCCAGTAATCAAGAAGTGAGAGGATGGAGGAGGTGACAGCTATCTGGTATGGCATGGGCAGGCAGGCTGTTATTGATCCTGTAGAGGGTACCAATTCTGAGTTAATCGCTGATGAGAGGAGGTGTACATCTCTGTGGGTAGGAGAGGGAGTCCTCAAGGTGACACCTAGATATTTAAATGAGTAATATGTTCCAGATGGGCACCATCCAAGTTTGTGATTTGGAGTGTCATCTGGCGTGTGGGCTTTGGTGATGTGCAAAGGTCATGGACTTAGTTTTGGAACAGTTAATGATCAGGTGGTGTAAGTAAACCAGTTTTCCAGCTCCCCTGAAAAACCCTGAAGGGAGAGCTGGAGGGTGTCTGGCTGTGGGTGTTGCCAGTAAAGAACAGCATCATCAGTATAAAGTAGGGAGATGACCACTGCAAGCTTTGGGGAGTGAGTTAAGGAAGAGTGTAAAAGCAGTGGGGCCCAGAATGGACCCTTGTGGAATGCCTGAGCACTACAGGTTTGAGGTTGGAGATGGTGGAGTTGATTCTCATTTGCTGCTGAGAGTGACCCGAGAGGTAGTTCTTGAACCAGGCCGAGACCTCGGCGACATTTTTAGTTAGTAGGTAGGACTTGGATGAGAAGATTGTGATTGACCGTGTCAAATGCCTTTGTTAAGTCTACATAGATGGCCCCAGCAATAGATCCTTGGTCCAGGGCCCCATGGATTAACGTGGTTAGTTCAGTGAGGGCCGTGATGGAAGCTGGCCAGCACGGAGCCCATGTTGTTCCTTACTTAGGAGGTTGTGTCTGTGAAGGTGCCTGTAAGCTGGTCTGAGACTATTTTTTCAAGCACTTTGAGAGAAGAGGGAGTATTGATTGGTCTATAATTACCAGTGTAGGTGGGTCATCATTTTAAGATAGGAGTGATCAAGGCTTTTACAGTTAGAGGGGAATTGGCTTGAGGCTGAGTGAGAGGTTAAGAATTTTGTGAGATGGGTAGTGTGACATCGAGGGTAAGTTTAATCAGTTTTAGGGTCCAGGGAGTCATTGCTGGAAGCGAGTGTAGCGATGGCTTTGGAGATATAGCTTGGCCAGGTTGTCGGAATGGTTCAGAGCCAGAACAGGGGTGGGAGGTCTATATCTGGACATGATGGGGGGGCTTGGGAGGTGAAGAAATTTGGGGGAGTGATATGTGAGAGGTCAGAGAAGGAGTCGTTGAGGGCTTGAAGTTTATTTTAGCTGGTTCTTGAGTAGTCCCCAGCTCACATTGAGTTGGGTAGGGTGGGGAGCTTAGTTTTGCCGCTGATTTCCTGAATGTTGCTCCAGAATTTTTTCACGTCTCCCCAGGAGGTGGAGAGGGTATGCTGGTAGTATTCAGCTTTTGCCCTGCGAGTTGCCCAGGTGCATTTATTACGCGCCTCCCTATATAGTTGTCTGTCCCTAGTGTGCTGTGTGTCTATGGCCTTGTGCCAAAGGTTGTCCCTGTGTTGCATAAGGTTTATAAGGGAAGGTGTGATCCAGGGTGTAGTCCTGGTTTTCACCACCTGCTTTGTGAAGGGGGCAAATATATCACAGGCTTTGTTAAACATAGTTATAAAGTGGGTAAGGGCGGTATCCACTGTCTGTGCGTTATATATGGGTAGCCAGTTGCTATTTACAAGGTATTCTTTGAGGCAGTCAAGGCCTTCTTTTTGAGCTTGATGCCATGTGTGGTGGTTGGTGGTGCTGGGGAGCTATCCGATCACCAGCAGATAACCGGGAGTGGTCACTGATAGCATCTGTGTAGCACTGAGGCCGGGCGATGTTACGTGGTCTGTTTGTAAATTAAGGTCCAATAGTGTGGCTGTCCCGGTTCTTGTGTCACACCTTGTTGGTGAGGTAACAATTTGGGTGAGGTCCATAGCCTGTGCTGTGTTTGTAGGTGGAGGAGGATGGGGATAGCTAATCAATGTTGAAGTCTGCCATTAATATGGATTCTTAAGCATTTGGGAGGTGAGCGATAGTGTGTAGGATTGATTCAAGTGCAAGTTTCTGGTTTCTCAGGGGGATATAGGAAGCGATGATGTGGATAGTTTTGGTGCCCAGGCTAATTTTGACTGTAGGTGTCTGCTCCCCATGTTCTTGGTGGGGGGGTGTCCACGACTGTGGCACTGAGTGTAGATTTAATGAATATTGCACAGCCACCCCCACGCTTATCAGGTCTATCTGCCCTCAAAAGGTTCTAGTTACTTAGGGAGACTGCATTGTTGGGAATTTTTTTGGATAGCCAGGTTTCTGAGAGGGCTAGAATGTCAGGAGCATGTTGGGTAATCCAACCTTGAAGTAGAGTGTGTTTTTTAGGGAGACTACAAATATTAATTGAGGCCAACAGGAGTCTTCCTGAGGTTTGTTTGGGGGGGTTTGTGATGGGGTCCAGGGTTGGTGTAATATTTCCGTGATAGCAGGGAGTAGGAGTAATGTGCCTTAGTAGAGAGAGCTCTGCAATGCTTGTGAGACCCAAGCTGAGAATGATAGGGTGACTGTTTTATTTTTTTTGTTGGTGGGTACTGGTAGACTAGAATGGCGGCTGGGAAGCAGGGAGGTTCTTGGGGGCCCGGCGTCCGTCTTAGTGGAGTGGAGGGCTGAGGTGTATGCTGGAGTGGGGCAGAGGTACAGTGTTGACCCATCAGTAAAGTGGGTGTAATTGCAGGAGTATGAAAGAGAAGGTAAATTAGGACAAATTGATGTTGGTGTGCAGCGTAGGAGTGTCTCTGTCAGCCAATGTCTGGGGTAGATGAAGGGATAGTGAAGTTGGTGAAGTCATGAGGTGGAGGAGCCACAGGGTGGGGTTGCAGAGCAAGGAGAGTGAGCCTGCTGGTCAGCAATGTTGTGATTAATAGAAGATGCATCGTGACTTTATGTCAAAAGGGAATGTGCGACAACGGCCTCTAGTGATGGAATTGTATAACCTGCAGCTGGAAAAGTGGGCTGATAGGTTATTTCGCCCTGTCACCTGACTTGAACAAGGTATAAGTTCAGGAGCCGACCAAGGGTGGTGGTGGGGGCGATGGGGAGCTGAACGCATAGCGTTCGGCGGGGCTAAGCCTGATCCGAAACTCGAAGGGCAAGGCAGCTACTTTTCTGTTGGGGTGAACGAGCGGCAAGGCTGGGGGTCATTTGAAAAAGGCACCATACAGCAATGGATTCCTTAGGTGAGCAGCTAATTACCTGGCTCAGCGTGCTGTGCTTGTCTTTATGGCAGGGAGGGCTTCTCGGCTGGCCCTCACGACCTCCGGTCTCCACGGGGGAGGGGGTGGTGGTGTGGCTCAGTGTGCTGTGCTTGTCTTTATGGCAGAGAGGCTTCGGCTGGCCTCACGACTTCTGGTTTCCGGGAGGGTGGTGGTCTGGCTCAGTGTGCTGTGCTTGTCTTATGGTAGGCTTCCGGTTGGCCCTCACACTCCTCCGGTCTCCACGTGGGGAGGTGGTGGTTCATAAGAAAATGGAGAAGACAAGGGGTTTAAGTAGGCAGAGGGAAAGGTTAAAGTGATTAAGTAGCAGGGCGGGCTGGGAGCTGGGTGGGGGGAGATGAACAAAGGAGCTGGGGCTGCTGATCAAATTACGGTCCTGAGAGCTGTTGCAGTGACTGCAGATTTCAGTATCACAAGCACACTTAAAGAGACCCTCTAAAAGTCACACAGAAATTGTCCAAGTTCACTTAATCTACAAACAATCCCACTGTGAAAGAACAGAAATTCAAATTCTTGTTTGTCCCAAATGAGTTACAGGCAGGGGACTGGAATATGCACAGAAGCTAGATTTTAAATCAGATACTGGCCCTACAGGCTGCTCAGGCATTTCAGTTCCTTAAATATATTTTTTTTCTATATGAAAAAAACTTGCACGTCTGTGCCCAACAGAGGGCTGGCCGCCAAGTTCACAGTTCAGCTCCGTTTGAGCCTGATCCAAAACTCGCAGGGCAAGGCAGCTGCTTTTCTGCTGGGGTGAATGAGCGGCAAAGCTGGGGGCTGGCGGCCATTTGAAAAAGGTGCCACACAGCAACGGATTCCTTAGGTGAGCAGCTAATTACCTGGCTCAGCATGCTGTGCTTGTCTTTATGGCAGGGAGGGCTTCTCGGCTGGCCCTCACAACCTCCGGTCTCCACGGAGGAGGGGGGTGGTGGTCCAACCATGTCATGCTTTGGATGATACGTCTATGAAACTTGATTTTCAGGAGGTGCATGCACAACTTCTACACCACCCAGATGAATAAGAAAGGATTTTGCGCAGTAAACTTACAGAACTTGAAAACAAATTGCAGGAGGCTTGCCAGAGACTTGAGGATGAAAAAAATGAAACCATGATGAAAACACTTCTTCAGGCACTTCCAAAGATGTGCCTGCAAAGGTCTTTGTCTTCAGTGCAGGCTCATGAGACTTGGACACTTCCATCAAAAGAAACCACAGTGCGAATCCCAAATCAACCACAATGGTAAAGGCATGGTTGCTGGAGAAAGCTCTGTGGTTGCTTGATGGATGCAGAATGGATCGGGCATCTGGTTTACAGATGTGGCAATTCCAATATCAGGACTTTCACCTACAAATGTAAGTACACCCATAACAGAGACAAAAATACCAGATATGGCAAGAGATGATAAAGGAGTCCTAGGGAACTCAGAGCTGGGTGACTCTGAACACATCTCCTATTCTCCCCATGGCAGTAACCCTACAATTATTTATGATGCCACAAAGGGAGTAATGGCAGTACAGCCCCACAACTAGATGAGGTACCTCTCCCTCTGCAACAAGATTCTGAGTCGGCTCACTCACAACACCAAAGAGCTCAACATGACTTCACAAATTATGCAGCACCCACATATGCCAGTCTATTCCACAAACCAGAGGAATTAGCATAATGCAAAAATGATGTTCATTAGAAGTACTTGGGAGTTTGGATTCCCCTCCAGGCAAGTACTATGTGGGGAGAGAACTTATTAAAACATCCTTCAGCTTTACCTCAGATGAGATGTATGCTTTTATTCATGCACCTGGAGAAGCTCCTTTGAAATAAGTTTTAGGTCTCCTGCCTTATTGGATCGTTTTTGGATAAAATACTCTATTCTAAAAACAAACCCTTTATGGGTGTCTTTTCAGGCTATTCCTTTGACAAAAAGTTCGACTAAGGTTATTACAGTCTTGTTCCAAAATGAGGTTGTGAATATCATGGACATTTTATATTGGCTGGAGAAAAGCTGTGCAGTACAAGGCAATCCTGAACCTAATTTTGACTCTGAAGGTTTTTGGAATGGGGATTGGCATATCAAGATTAAATTACAACAAACTGATTCTGGCCTTCAGCACCTGCTCAATTACTTCTTCCTGGGCAGGGTCAGAGACTTCATATTTTATCCTGGTCAACCCTGCCAGTGCTACAAGAGAGGGCCCCTCAGACATGTGAGCAGTCAGTGTGACATCATCAAGTGTGCTTAATGCTGAGAAATAAGTCAAACTTCTTCTTTTCACTTGGGCATCTCGGCTTAACTGAGTAAAGAACCTCAATGCTAAGTTCAAGTTAAAACAACTGCTTTTATTAAGCCTTTAATTTTAAAAAGGAAGCAGCACCCCTCCTTCCTGTGGCTTGTATGTGTCATGTGACCAACATTTCACATCACTCTGCCGCTTGACAAATGTATGACAGCTCACCACCTCTGTCATCTTTCCTTATTGACTTCTATAGGAGAGCCACACTGCATAAAAATGACAGTTTCACCACCTAGATGTGAGAGTTCCCCACCTAAACATTTCCAATTTACCCACTGGTGGTGGGGTTGGGATTTGCATAAGTAATGACAATTTTAAAGTTGCCCATATTGTAGAAATTTGGTCAGGGAGGGCTTTATTACTAATTAGAAAATGGGTATAACAATCTGAGACTTTTGATTGACTGAGAGACTTGTTTAGGTTGGCATTTATGAGACAACAATGCTCACTTAAAACAAGTCCTCCTGCCAACTGCCCCATTACCCACTAAAATCCTTCTGCCACCTCAGAAATGCCTAGCCAACTTCCTCATTGGCTGAGGCACACAGCGCACACTTTCAAAGTACCGCAATTTTTTTTATCGCTTAGCGAGCGAATAGTCACAACTTGACTGCAGACTCTACAGCATACAACAAATGAAGGGCATTTTAGGACAAAGCACAGTTTTTCCCCAGATACTTCTTTCTTTAAAAAAAACTTTAAACATTCTATACAGACCACCTCGCTCACTTGTTCGAGCCACAGCCTGGTGCTCTGCTCTACCCCGCTCCTGCCTGCCCATATACCAGCTCGTTACAAAAACTAAACCATTTAATTCCAGCTGCTCCAACACTTTTTACTCTGTTTAAGTACCCTATGTAATGATCGGTAATGTCAGTAAAATGATCCTGCTTAGGTATTCCCTTCTCCTGACAGCTCCCCCGATCATGACCCGCCTTGTCATGAGTAGTGTGCCATCCATTACACAGCACAGCAGCTTCTCACTGCACTCGTAGCTCCAAACACTACCTTTGCACAGCACTATCACTCTTGCAGTAACACAGCCCCAAGTAAAACAAGCACAGACTGACAGAGAAAACATGGCAAGAGGCAGAAAAAACAAACAGAGACACAGGGTGACCATCTGTCAAGCACATTAAGGTTAAAAAAATATATTTCAAAACAAAAGCACCCAATACTGTCAGCTCTAACAACAGCTGATAAACTATTTTACACCAAAATAACTTTTATTACTCTATACTACTTTTTAAATAAAACTGTGACATGTTTAAATTATTTTATTTAAAAATGTCACAAATGCCTCTTTTTCTAAGCACAATAATACCCTCCAGGGTGGGCGGTGTGGGCTATACCCACCCTTCCAGGGGTTATAAGGCCCTCTGCCTGCGGCGTCGGGCCTTCTTACACCCCTGGATGGATGGGTATAGCCCAATACTGCCCACCCTGTCGGGTATTATTGCTTGCACATCAAATTGAATTCATGTTCTTTCAAACTCATAAACATCTATGCACCCAAAACCAGATCCTTGAGAACTGAATTAATTAAAATGATTCAGCCATACTTGTTCACAGCTAAAAAGATTTTGTTTGGGGGAATTTTAACATCAGTTGCTTCTCTGGGGACAGAGGTTTAAAAATAGAAAACGTTTTCTGTGACACAATGTTTTTAAATCTATTTATATATTTTAAACTATATACAACAAACAGGTCTCTAGGATGTATTTTTTCAACCAGGAAAGCAATGTCCACACACTTTTATTAAAGAGTACCTGTCTACAATCATAGACTATTGGTTTATTTCCCCATCTCTCCCAGTGTCCAAAATGACAGTTACCCCGGTGGCCTATTCTGATCAAGGCATTTTAAGTGTTACCCTGTCTGATTTCTTGGATACATCAAAGGGTAGAGGCCACTGGAGACTGAATTACAGTCTCATACATCACCCAAACATAACTGAAGATTTAAAGTATGTGCTGGAAGCTAGTCAATCTGTATTTTGTTCTCTGACTCACCAATAGAGTGATGGGAGGATACAAAGAGGGAAATATGTGAATATTTTCACACAATAGGCAAAATTGCAGGAAAAGAGCAAAACAATCAATATTTAAAACTTTGAACACAGTTGTACTCACTATGGTCTATGCAAAATGAAGGAGGGATAGTGGATCAGGAACTCCTGACAGCTTTAAAAACTGAAATGAGACAATTACAGTACAACAACATGAAATCCCTGGAAAAGGAGCAAAGGTTTGGCCTGCAAAATACATATGCTGGGATTAACGCTTTTGAAACTTGTGCCACCAAGAGACACTGCAAAGTGATTCAGGCAGTACAAACAGACACTGGAAGGGTGATATTTACCCACAGAGAAATTCTGAGTGAAGTAGAAAACTATGTAACCAAAATGTTTGCAACCCCACTTTGTCCTGAACTACCTCCTGAGATTTAGTTGCAATCATGTACCCTGAGGCAAATACCACAATACCTGAAGATGGATCTGATCAGATGCATTACAGAACAGGAACTGGCTATGGTCATTCAAACTTTGCAGCAGGGATCCACACTGGAGTGTGATGGTCTACCATACAAATTCTACCAACACCTCTTCCCAATTCTTAAACATGACATGGTCAAAGTTGTTAATGCTTGTCTACAGACAGACAGTCTCCTTGGTAGTTATATATCAGGGAATATTAATCATGTTTAAAAACTGGAGATAAACAAAATCTGATAAATTGGAGACCTAGCACACTGCTAAACGCAGATTTTAAAATATTGACTAAATTACTTAGCGTTCAACTAGCAGATGCACTGGATTACATAATACGTTCATCCCAATTTTGCAGTATACCAGGATGTAAGAAAATTAATGCTTTAGTTTTAATAGGAGAGATTTTAGAAAAAGGCAGTATAGGGGAATTGTCAGGGTTCCTTATATGTCTCGATCAGGCCAAGGCCTTCGATAGAGTCCCCAATAATTATATGTGGAAATATCTAAGTAAGTATGTTTTTCCTACAGTTTTTATTACCTGGATCCAGCTCTGTTACAAATATGCCACATGCACTCCATATATCAATGGTTGGCTCAGAAACAAGTGTAATATTCTTCAGGGAGTTAGACAAGGTTGTCCGCTAAGTCCCTTACTTTCCATAATTACCCTAGATCCTTTACTGCAGAAACTAAATGCATCTGACCTAGTAACAGGATATAATTCTCTAGTATGGACCCAAAAATAAAAACTATGGCCTAAGCAGATGATCTCTGTATAATATTAGCAGACAGGCAGGCAGCCGACAGGCAGGAAAAATATTGCAGGAATTCACTAGGCCACAGGGTCTCACATAAATTTTACAAAAAGTAAGTGGCTTCCTATAGGACACATATTGGCAGAAGACACTGAGATACTGGGAATTACCATCACTGATGACAAATGTAAAATTTGGGGCACTTTAGGGGACAAGACGAGATGCTTCTTTATTTGGAATCTTTGATTACAGAAAGCACAACAAAAAGTTTGGCGGTGGAACCAGTGGCATATGTCTAAATTAAGAGGGTCTATATGGTTTAAATACATTTATTATCCTTATTTTTGCAATTAAGTGTAGTGTTCTCTCCACCTAGACAACTCGAGATTAATATATATAGCTGTTTTTTTTCTTGTGAGTCGGGGAGTCATCTGAACCCAATTAAGAGAAGCATATTGTATCTAGAGGAAAATAAGGGGGGGTCTGGCAATGGTGAATCCAGTTCTTTTCCTTTTTAGCATGTTTTTGTTTAGCAGTATAAAACATTTGATGACTGGATCTAAAGCCATATGGGTTCCTTGGGTCTTTGATGCCATAGGGAAGTGGTTGGATGTATGGCCACAAAATGATTACATAACTAAACAAACATATCTGGGAGGTTTATCACTGTACTTTCAACATTGCAAAAATGTACCTTATGAGGACAGACTAACTGCCCTGGGATTTTATGATTTACAGCTCAGGAGGGACAGTGGGGATTTATTACTAATATTTAATATATTAATGATAGCACTCTCATGAACGAGTGTAATATTAAATTTGCAGAAAAACCTATAATTCTATGGTGTCATAACAGGTAGATTTTTATCCCAAGGCCAATCACTAACAAACAGAAACATTACTTTACTATTAGGATTACCACATTATGGATCACTTTAACCGAGCAGAAAGTTGAAATTAACAACTCTCAGAGGTTTAAGAAAGAATTACACAAACTCTTATTAGGGCTAGACATATAATTCACCCCACTGGTGTGGGAAGAGTGGTCTTTATGGGCCCAGTGCCTCCTTCCACTCTTTATAAACTGAGTAATACCGAATAACTAAAATGCACTTTGTGTAATAAACTAGGTCACACAAGTAGCCATTGTGTAAATGAACTTCTCTGTAACCCTTTGTGACACCAAAGGTCATTCTCACTAGAGTTGCCCTTCAGCAGCCCATAGTCAGGCTGACCAAACTGACAGCGAGGAGCAAAGGTTACTTGTAACTTTGGCACAGACAGCCAAATATGCACCCACACACCAAAACATGACTGCCATGCTCCCTACCTAAACTAGTTCTGTAGTGCAGGAATAGGCAGTAAAGAAATCCACCACCCCCATCAGAACAATGTGAGGATTTTGTCTGAGGTTACCAATACTAAAGCAAATGCTAGTTTACTAACATATCCTCTCCCTCCTTCCCCCCCCTACCAGGCATCTGCCTCTATTGAACCTAGAGCCATGACACTCCCCCAAACTTAAGGAACAAACTAAAGATGAATGGTCACAAGATGTTAAAAAATTGGTGCAACCAGTTTCAAAGGTACCGAAAACTACAGTATGTCAGCCTCCCTCACTAACAGCTGTGAAGCCCTACAGCATGCTTTGGAAATTTCTGACAATGACTCAAACAACTCATCCCTCTTGTCATCACAACATGATCCAGAATCAGAGCCAAAAGGGATTTTGCTTGACATACCAGACACACAAACAAAAATTACAAAAGCCAAACCATCAACAAAACAAAAGAATGCAGGATTAACTAAATGCAAAAGAAAAAGAAAAAGCCACTTTAGGAGGCCATGATCTAGTGATATTTTTTTCTTTCTTTTATTAACTTCTTATGGAACCTCCCTTACTACTTAATGACTAGCATAAAAAGCAACAGAAAAAGGAATGCTGTTTTTTTCCATGTAATTTCACATAATACAGAAGTATATTTTTTCCCCAAGATACTAGATTGCATACAATTTCAGAAATGTCCCAGGTTGCTATGGTTTGTATGTTGTACCTTCATACTTTTCCATCAGAACAGACAAGTGTTCAGGGATGGCCATCTTATTCAATGCCATTAACATACAAGTTATTAAACTAATAGATTTATTTCCAGGTAGATCACTAATTTTAGAAACCAAAATACAAAACACTTTATTATGGTTTATTAATATCTACGCAGCACAAACTGAAACTTATAGAATAGGGTTATTTCAATTAATACAAGCTTATTTATTTTCTTCACATCAAATATTATTATGTGGTGACTTTAACTGAGGCCTGGCTGTAACAGATAGAGGGTGTCACGCAAAAAACTAAGAAAACAGATTGTGATATGTCCTTTCTTGTCAAAGTAATTAAAACCGCAAAACCTCATTGATGCTTATTTTACAGCTACAGGAAAACCTGGCCCTACCTTACACAAAGGAAATGTAGCTACTAGAATTGATTTCTTTTTTATAACAAAAATGTTCAAATTCATACAGCTAAGGTTGAAGCAGTAGAATTTTCAGGCAATAATATACTTAATTTATACACAGGAATTGTTAGCACTCTGTTAAATGGACCTGGAAGATGGAAATTCAGTTCACTGGAAATTATCCAATACTGACATTGCCCAAACCATTTTGTATTACCTAGCAGCCAGGAAATCTGTCTTCATATTGTGTGACAACCCCACACATTGGTAGAAGGAAACATACTGGACCTAGTGCTGACAACTGGTGAGGGTGTGCAAGAGTTTAGGGTGGAGGACCTCCTGGCAGGGAACAACAACCACACAGTATGGTTCTCACTTAGTATATGTAAGGAGACAGCCAGTACCAGGACTAGGGTAATTGACTTCAGGTGGGCAGACTTCGGGAAGGCTGAGGGTCATATTGGAGGGGCACCTCAACAAGATCCAACCACCCATGGGTGCTAATGAAAAATGGGAGACTATTAAGCTTGGGTTAGCAGAGGCCACAAACTCATCTTCAAAGCTCCAAAGCAAGAAGGCCAGGTTAAGGAAAAAAGGGCCACCTTTAAAAAGTACATGAGATCCAAACAGGAGGAGGACAGGAAGGAGTACATGAAAAAATCAAGAGAGGTGAGCAGATCAGTCAGGGCAGCCAAGGCAGAAAAAGAGCTTAGGCTGGCACTGGGGATAGTAGAAGGGGAAAAAGATTTCTTCAGATACATAAGAGAGAGAAGCTGTAAGGATCAGATTGTTTGGATCAAGGTGGACAGAGGGTGGGTGGAGTAGGGAGAGGAGCAGTCAAATGCTTTCAGTGAGTACTTCTGTTCTATGTTTACCAGAGAGAAACTAGGACCAATGCCACAAGGGAGGGGAGCAGTGGGTATGGGGGAGGCAGTGCTTATGAAGGGGGTAATCCCAGAGAACAGAGTGCTGGAATGTCTTAGAACCTGAGGGTGGACAAGACACCAGGTCCAGATAACATACACCGCAGAGTGTTGAAGAAGATAGCAGAGGTCCTGGCAGGGCCACTAGCAGACTTATTCATTACCTCCCTGGGGACTGGATGCATGCCCCAGAAGTGGAGGATATTACATGTGGTGCCCATCCATAAAAGCAGGCCCGAGGATGAGCCAGGGAACTATAGTCCAGTCAGCCTCATCTCCATTATGGGAAAGCTCAAGAAGTCCATACTCAAGGAGAGGCTGGTAGTATTTCTGGAGGAGAATGGCCTCCAGAGCAATTGTCACCATGGGTTTTTCTCTGGTCAATTCTGCCAGACAAACATTGTGGACTTCTATGACTGGGTAACAAGGACAATTGACAGGGGCCAGACAGTAGATGTCCTGTACTTGGACTTCAGCAAGGCCTTTGATTCAGTGCCACATGGGAAGTTGGTTAGAAAGCAGGGGTACCTGGGAGTGGGAGACAGGATGGTGGAGTGGGTCAAAAATTGGCTGAGAGTCAGGTAGCAGAGGGCTATTGTAAGGGGGAACTGTCATCCCCAAGGGCTGTGACAAGCAGGGTTCCACGAGGCTCAGTGCTGGGTCAAGGCTGTTTGGCATATTTGTTGCTGACATAGCAGAAGGGGTTAGCAATAAGATCAGCCTGTTTGCAGACGACATGAAGATAGGTACAGTGGTGGACAGTGCAGAGGGCTGGCTAGGATTTCAAGAAGATCTGGATAAACTTAAATACTGGTCAGACACATGGCAGCTGGGTTTCAATGCTGAAAAGTGCAAAGTTATGCACTTGGGTGCCTGGAACCACAAGTTTTGCTACAGGCTGGGGCGGTACAGTTATCAATTACAGAGGAGGAGAAGGATCTTGGGCTGCTAATCACAGGGCAAATAAACAATTTGGCACGGTGCAGGAAGACAGTGGCCTAAGGCTAATAGAAAATGTTGGGTGTATTGCCAGGGATATCACCTCAAGGAGGAAGGTTATCCTGCCACTGTACAGGTCACTGGTCAGACTGAAACTGGAGTACTGTGTAAAGTTCTGGAATCTCTACTTAAAGAACAAAATTAAGCTGTTGGATGGAGTCCAATGCAATGTAACCAGGATGATCACAGGAATGGTTTCAAAGTGTATTGTTTTTCAGTTTTCAATCCATGACAACATTTAAAACATCTTACAACATCTAAAAACAATACAATATGCTACACCACAAAGCATATGAAGCTGAGTAAACTACATAGCTAGTAGTAATTCACTGGTTGCTGATATGAGCAAACCCATTGATATTTATAAAAGAGATTTAAATCTGTCTTGAAATTAGTGTTGTCAATAAAAGCAAATACATAGCCCCTGGTTCTAAGTCATAATAGGGATCGCAAAATATCGATCGTTATTATGGCGAGTGTATATTACCGAATAGCAAATCGGCAATATAAGCATTCTTGTGACCTAATATCCAGCAACACTAAGGGTGTTTATGCCATGTGCGCTGTGCTACCCACACCCCTCTACTTAAGGATTACTAACTCCAGGAGGGTGCATGTTGGGAACTGATTGAAACACCTGTTGCACCCAAAAAAATAAGTCAGCAGCAGGCAGCGGAAAAAATAGTCTCTGACAGTCTCCAGCCCCGAACCCAGTACCTGCTGCACCAGAACTAGCTACCATCACCACCACACCACATGGTTAGCTTAGCTGCAGCAGGCTCACCACTCCCCTACAAACCCCTTCCCTATCCCTCCCTTCCTCGCTATCCACCCTTCCGGCCGCCTTCCTATGCTCGCTTGTGTAGGTTTGCTACCCTTGCAGGGTAGCTCATGGAGATAGAGCTGAATATGAGTCACCTTTTGATGGTCACCCATATTCAGTTGCTATCCTCACGTGATACCGTAGCCCCTATATGGGCCTTACGTGAATCTTGTTTGAACTCTGTAAGAGATACTTGGGTCAATGCTCTTGGATCAACACTGATTTAAACATTATAATTTAAGAGCAAAAGACAGCTATAGAAAATAACTATGTTACTAAAAAATACATCACAGTTGCAGTTGCATAATATTGTTAATTTCAAACATAACCTTTCCCTATAATAAAATTCGTTTGTAATTCCTGAGAGTTTGAATCCAGATAATAAGAAAAAATATATAAAATAAACAGATAACAACATTTATAAATGCATGACTCCAAAGGTGCTGGTCCATCTAGAGACTATTCACAACATTATTAGATTGAAGAATAATTTCACTAATAGTTAGGGTCCGTAGGGCATAAGCACCAAAGTGTCATTAGTCCAAAACATTATCCCGCCTTGTTGGTTTCCAGTACTTACTTTCCATTGATCACATAGATCGCATCATATCAAGGATAAACGAAACAATTTTTTTTCTCAATATGTTTAGCAGATGCTTAGCAAGTACTTGATTTTCATATAGCATTCTTGAGAAGAAGACTGGGAATTCACAAATTGCAGTGCAACCCAATAACAGGAGAAGATGATATAACAGACAAGTTCATTTATACCTCGGGAGTACAATCAATAGCATCCCACGGTGCCTTAAATGGCCCAACATACATAAAAAAAAGCTTTAATGGTTAATAAATGGAGAATGAGATGTGTTCCCATCATTTGAACAATGTATTCCAGCTCAGTAACAAGGCAGTCTCATAAAGCAGCTGAGTTCATTTAATGACTCAGAAACAACTTGACTGCATCCCTACTGCACCTGTTCCATTCCATTACCCTGGAGTACTCCAATATGTGGCATTTATTTTAACTAGTATTTAAATGGTGCAATAATGTTGGTTTGAGGATCCAAAGATAAAGTTATGACCCTGTAAGGTCCCACAAACATTTAAAAACTAATAAAGTTTTGTTATGACCATCTCACATCCAACAACGTCTACAGTTTCCATCAAGTAAAATTGCAAATTACAGGTCAAGACAAAATCAGAAAACTCCGTGGAACATGAGAGTCTAATTTATTTTCTGCACTAATGTAGTTATCCTATTGGCTCCATTTTAAACACGGGAGTCCCTCTATAGTTTGGCATTTATTTTACTTTTAAGCAGCCTTAAAATGCCATAATTTGTGCATTTAAATAATACCTGTTTCTCCCCCAAATTATTTTACATTTAAATAACACCATTTTTTCCCAAAATATTAGCCTGTCAATCCCTATCTGACAAAACATTTAAATCAGTAAATAATGCCAGACTGCTTTCACAAAGCCAAAAGATGCTGCAGCTCTTTGTTCCTTTGCACTGCAGTAATTTAGTAGTAAAAAAAACTCTGTTTTAAATGGGTGATTTTTTTTTTCACAAAAAAAAAATTTAGGTTATCTTTCCATATATGGGGTTGCACAGACTGGTGTGTATTAGAACTTCTTCTCTGAGCTCATTCATTGTCATGGTTGTCATTGCAGTAGGGGTTGGGGGGGCTAGGATAAAAATACCTGAGTACTGCTGACCCATTGGCGCAGTGGTTGGATTTCTGCTTGTCACACCGGTGATCCAGGTTCTGGAACAGACCTGGGTCATTGGAGGAGCAGCTGGGGGGAGATGGATGGAGCATCCAATGGACTGTTTTCCTTCTCAGGGGGGAAGGGGGATGAACATCCAGTGCACTAGGGACCCCTGGCAGAGGTCTAGATGACCAGGGGGTTGGGCAGACACAGGACATCATTGCATGTCCCCACCCCCGAGGAAAAAACATCTTTTGGGGACATAAAAATCCCCATTCAGCACCTTCATGATGGCCTCCTCATAGCCTCTTTTATGATCCCAGACTGGATCTCCTGAACCGAACCAACATTCGTGACACCTTGCTGCTGCCACAGCCCCACCCTGGTGGGCAAGCCAGGGGGCATGGAGGGAGTACGACTCATGTGAGAGCAGGGGGCGGCATGACTGTGACCAGGGCTGAAGTCCCAAAGCTAGCTGGTGCAAAAAAGCATACTAAAAAAAAAACAAAAAAAAACTGAGGACTTCTTTAATTAATTACCTAGGTCAGAGCATGTTCGGGACAATTTCCTCACTTGCTCATTGGACTGTCAGGTATTGTTGTCTATGTAACCAATAGAAAGTTAGTAAATTGTTACAGACAGCTGCATGGAGCAATACCAGGGCACGCCTGTCTCACTGACAACCATAAAAAAGTCATGTGCCAATCCCTAATGCAATTCAACTAGACAACTGCAACACACGTTTTGACTTTGATTACAATAGGAACTTCTGGACAACTGCAAAACACTTCCTGACTTTGATCTCAATAGGAACTAGAAATACAGTGAAGTAAAATTCCACCCCGAAGTGGTCACGAAGTAGCCACTTCACGTTAGTGTTCTGCTATGCAGAGTGTCCATTTTAAACCCTCACTTCACCACTTCACATTTTAATTATGACTTTGCGTTGTGCACTCTGCCTTATTCTGCTTTAAGGCAGAGTGAGAATTCACAGGCAGCCCACACACATCTCATAGCTTACACAGTGTAGGTCACTTGCTTCAGGAAGGCAGGAAGGAGGTTACAGGCAAAAACACTCTCCAATGTGGGTAGACTTACATGTTTTGCATGGGATGTGACCAATGGCTTGGCTCTGCAAATGGCAGGGCAGTGGGGTGTGGACGTGTGATGAAGAGGGGTGCACAGGTGACAAGTCCACAAATGAAGTTATTGTCCCCATTTTATATACAGGGGTCGATATACCACTTGCACTAGACATACTGCATTGGACACTACCACCACCACTGCTACTCTGACCACCACTTGACAAGCTTTCTAAATCATAAGCCTGTAGTAATCTTCTGGTACTATTTCAATCACTACTGCAGACATTCCTAATTGGTCTTACACTCATGGAAGGGGATAACGTGCTCAGTAAGGTTGATGAATAGGATAAATGCCCCACATTGGCATTAGCTGCCATCTGGTGCTGGGTCCACAGTGCCATGTGCCTGTTCTTAAGATGTGTATGCTGGCCCCCCCATGCCCAGATGACTCCCTTTTTTACCTCAACTCACACACACGTTGCAAAGCTGG
Source organism: Neoceratodus forsteri (assembly GCA_016271365.2). Taxonomy (NCBI): domain Eukaryota; kingdom Metazoa; phylum Chordata; order Ceratodontiformes; family Ceratodontidae; genus Neoceratodus; species Neoceratodus forsteri. The sequence continues at coordinate 1,046,477,118 of CM028133.1, read as the reverse complement.
TAGATTGCAACATACTTATTATTAGCATCTTGGACAAAAAAATCCCAAACAAGGGATTGTGATCCCCTACTTTTAATGTGTTCCTGATGCTGCTCATTGAATTCCATTTTTTAAACTCCTGAAATGGGAGGTGTGCTACATGATTTTTCATGCTGGACACACTTTGACTCCAACTGACCACCACAACTACTTTTGATTATTACTGGGTCATCATCATTATCATCAACAAGATCCGCTAAATCACAACCATTTTGAGGGGGGGTGATTTAACGCCAACAAACCCGGACACAGCCACGTTGACTTTCTTTTTCTCCAGTTCTCAACAGGGGTTACTGACATCATTATCATATCAATCAACATCATCTGCATCCACATTTTCAGTTTGGATGCTGTTATGTGGAGAACATATTCCAACCCCAGCAGTAGCAGCATCATCATCATCACCCAATATTTTTGTGCCACACTTTGAATCATTGGATGGCAAAGGCATGACCTCAACATCACTGGAAGAAATGTGACATTGTGAGATATCACAGCCAGGATCAGAATCATGTTCATCTACCATGGGAATATTAATGGGGAGAATGACGTCATCTACACTGTCAGTCATTGCTTTAGACTCAACCATATTTTTTGAAATGGTTAACTGGTCAGAAGTGGAATTTGAGGAAGCAATACTCATGCCAGCAGAAACTGCACTAACACCACCAGTTGAGACAACATCATATCCTCCAACTATGAGGGAAGCTACAGATTACACTGCAAAAAACATGGATGGAGAAATCCCTTTACTGACACCAGCTATGCGATTCTGTGTACTACCATGCCGATGGACAATCTTGCCACTGGCAGCAGTGCCATGGCCAGAAACAGCTTTGCTTGCACGTCTCATTGCAGGCATTTGGGGGGATCACCAAGATAATTCTAAACAAATTTAGATTTCTGAACTTTCAGTCTGGGCCGGTGGATGAGAAGCTTAAAACAACTGTGGACTGCAGATGGAGACTGGGCATCAAACAGATGCAAAAGCACAGACAGATTAAGATTACACTGCACAGTCAAGAAGAGATGCAACACCTTAACCAGTGCTCACAAGTCAAAATCCAATCTGGAAAATAAATACCCTTTTGCAGGTTGGGGGGGAGAGGGACTGTGTACTGCAGTAACAGTGCAAAACCAAGATACCACAAAGCAGAACAAAATCATGGCGGTGCAGTAAATAGCAGGTTCACACTGCTGTAAATATTGTGTGGCACAATAAAATGTATCTGATTTGATGGCACATGCCACACACATACTCAGTCACACTCTACAAGTAGTGTGTAGCAAATTGAAAACTTCAGTAATACTACCACATCTTTTAAACACGCTGAAATTATACGGTGCTGCACCACAACAATCAGCAAAAAAAAATGTTAAGAATTACTGAAACTATTACTGTGTGTACATTAACACAGTAATACAAGAACAATATAACCAAAACAGAAAGACTGCGTTTTTCTCCTGTTTTAACCTACCTCCAGCATAGAAATGCCCCATCCCCCAAAGCACACTTCAAATGTCTGTCAGTACACAGACTGAATGTTCTAAATTAACATTCAAAATCCACACACAGACAATAAACATTCGATGATTTGAGCATAGGAGGGATTCCTACAATCAATGTACTAAATTTTGAGCAAACAAAATGGCTCAAAACGGCTTTTTTAACAGCTTTTAGAGGATTTGAATAGCAGAGCTCTGAGAGGAAACTGTCTCCATCTACCACTACACACATGCTACACAGAACTGAGTCTGTGCAGAACAATCTAGAGACCATGTGATCTGCAGTCCCATGAATCACTGCAAAATTAGCCTAAGAGCTCAATAACAAGGTGTAGTAATGCAAAGTACACTGATTTCCATGTACTTTACATTAAAATTGGTGAAGAAGTGGTTGGGGGAGGGCAAAGCAATGCAAAGTCATTGTTATCAATGGACTTCGCGTTTCTCATTATGACGCAAAGTATTACGCTTCGCATTGCAGATTACTTCACAGATTCCGCATTACTCTTCGAATTGCTTCACAGAGCGAATTTTGGCCACTTTACCCACCTCTAATAGGAACTACTTTGTAGACCAGCCATAATAAAACAGAATAGTGAGTTTTCCCTTTTCTCGCACTGTACAATATGCTAAAAAATCTGGGAACAGGAACATGAGGCCACTGGTTTAAATAGCCATGTTTCTTTCAGTCACATTAGTGTTACATTGTTTATATTTTGAAACGTAACTCTGAAGAGCTCTTCTCTCATTTTTGATATAGAAAACAAGGCTTCAAAATCCAAGGACTGAATGGAAATGGAAAGTAACACCTTTGATATCTCACCTTTGACTGCCAATTACACAGCAGGAAACTCTGCTTTGCTTATCCTTGTCTTGGGGGTGGGCTCGAGAGCAGACAGTATCAATTTGGAAATTGTTTTGCTAGCTAATTGATGGAGAGTAAGGTACTTATTGGCAGTAATTGGATTTGACATACTGGAACCTTGAAAAAAGTCTGCAACCTTTGATCTTTAACCAATGCTCCATGCCTTTCAGCAGAGAGGTGCTCCATTTTATAAAAGTAGGGCACTCCTAGAAAGACTGCTGCCTACAATTTGTTATTAAGGATTCTTTAAATGATGTTCTTAACTTTGTTAATAATTCTGATGGTTTGGTCATCTGTGGACATTCTATTCACTTAAGTGGCCTTAAAATGCCATTATTTGTGCATTTAGATAATATAGTTTTCTCTCCCAAAATATTTTATATTTAAATAACACTTTTTCCCAAAATATTAGCCTGTCATGCCCATTCTGGCAAAACATTTAAAATTTATTTCAGTAAAATTGTCAGTCTACTTGCACAAACCATAACACTACTGCTTGAACTGCCAAAAACCCAGGTTCTGGAACAAGCCTGGAGCACCAGAGTGTTGCAGGGTGAAGGACAATAAGCATCCAGAGGACTGGTCTCCTCCTCCAGGGTGGGTGGAACAAGGCAGTCAGCAGAAGTCCAACTCCTGGTGGTGGCTATGAGTCAGTGTGCCTGACACCTTACATACATGTGGGTTAGGGACATGGCGGGTATTGACTTGTTTACGTGTTCCAATTCATCCAGCATCTCCTTTTCTGAGATCCTGCCAGTCTGGAAGAGGGGGGCAGATGGACAGAACATTAGAGAAGGGGAGATAGGAGAGCTAAACCTGTGGCTCAAGGGATGATGCTAGGAAAAATGAAACAAATTTGTAGGTAACTGGCCACAGTTTTGGGAGTGAAAGTTCTTTAAATTTGATGGACTGCATTTGATTAAGGATGGAGTCAGTGCATTGGGCAGAAGTTTGATGACTTTTCAGAATAATGAAACTAGCAAATGGGGAGAGGGGTGCAGCACCCAATACAACAAAAAGGAAGAACATCCCACCCTCCTCGGCTTGTGGTCAAACAGGAGTTCAGCATGTTTGTAGTTCATTTGCATCACCAGGTAAGGAAAAAGGTCCAGCTCCCCATATGAGTCACAGGGGAAACCTCAGACCTCTCCCAACAACTAACACACTGAAATCTGGCCCATGGAAAATCATGTACACAAATGGTCAGTCTGGGAAAGAAGATCCCAGACTTGCAGGCAACAATTACATTTATATGGTTTGTGGAACTGATATGTTGGTGAGCACTGAGTGATAGGGCACCCAATTTGCCCCTCCTAACCACCTGCCAACCTCCTGGACCAACTACCCTCTGCAGTCAAGGTGCTTCTGTTGGATGTTGTGGAAATGTTGGGAGGTTCTTATATTTCCTCTTGAATATGCAATGTGAAGCACTCAATCTCTGAGCCCTTAGATCTCCAATGGCCAAGCAAGTAGGACTGTGTTCTAAATCCTGTAAAACAGCCCTTCTGAAAAGTGTTCCACAGTACCTGCAGTTAATGATATCCATTCCAGATAAGTTGCTGGGTTTATAACCTGGTCAGAGAAATTAGAAGGAAGAAAATGAAAGCAAAAAGTTTGATTTTGTGTCTTGTTAGTTTGTTTTTGTATAACTTGTTATAACAAGTTAAATTACTAGTGCCCCTGTAAATTAGGTCACTGTGTGGATACCCCTCTGATCTGTCCCTTCCTGCTTTGCTACAGGAAATGTCATGACTGTGCTACCCTATAAAAGGAGTGTAGTGTGGGTGGTTGGGGATGGGGTGGGTGGCTGGGCCCTTCCCTTGCCGAAAAAGAAGAACCATGGATGAAAGAAACAAGTAGGTAAGAGCAGAAACAATCAGCCAGCCCTGAAAGCTTATCCTAATAATAGATAAAACTATAAAACCTGTAAAGCACCACCTGTAATAATTTCACAGAAGATACACTCTGTAAGAAACACTTTGTTACAGAGAAAAATAAAGCAGTAACAGAAGATATACCTTGCAAATGATAATTTGAATCAGAAGATTACATCCACCAGAACTAGCCATGTGGTGGATTCCCTACAGGAGAAGGGTCTCTAACAACTTGTACAGCAACCAACAAGAGATAGGGCTATCCTAGATCTAGTACTGACTAACTGGAAAAGGATCACAGATCTCCAGGTAGAAGGTCACCTTGGGGCCAGTGACCATCACATGGTATGATTCAATTTGGCTACTAGAAATAAATCATCCCATTCCAAGGCAAAAATATGGGACTTCAGAGGAGCTGACTTTGATAAGATGGCCAACAGAGTTAAGCTAACCCTGGCAACAAGAAATACAGATGAGGGGGTACAGGCAAAGTTGGCAAGCATTAAGGATGCAATACATGAAGCAACATCCCATTGTGTTCGAGAGAAAAGCAAGAGCAAAAGAAGGAGGAAACCACTTTGGTTCTCAAAACCAGTAGCAGAAAAGGTTACAGCCAAAAGGCTGGCCTTCAGGAAATATAAGGGAACGCAGCAGGACGAAGATAAGGAGGCATACCAAACTTCCCTAAGGGAGGCAGGGAAGGCAGTAAGGCAGACAAAGGCCCAAGCCAAGGAAACACTTGCATGAACAATAAAATATATATATTTTTATTTAGTTTTTTGTTGACCAGGTAAGTGCACTAGACAAATTCTGTTTATTTTCAGGCACGACCTGGGGGAGGGGGATACAGATGAAAGCCAACTGACTTTGAACCAGATTAAGCTGTTGGTAGTATTTTTAGTGAATGGGGGGAAATTTTGCCAGGGCACTGGGGAAATTCCCCTTCTCTTTTCGAGAAGCACCATGGGATCTTTAACATCCACCTGAACTACCCTCAGAACAGGCAGATGGGACCTCGGTTTAACGTCTCATCCGAAAGACAGAAACAAGACAGATGGAGACAAGACTTTCTATAGATACATTTGTGAAAGGAGAAAGTCCAGAGAGGGTATTGCAAAGATCAAGGGGATAAGGAGGAGTGTGTGGAGGAGGACCAAGGAAAGCATCTATCCTAAATAGATACTTCTGCTCAGTATTTGCTGAGGAGAAGATAGGGCAGGGTCCACAGCTCAGCACCATGGACACAGGGGCGAGGGAGGTGTGCACTAGTCCCTTCACAAAAGAAAGGGTCCTACAAGAGCTCAATAAGCGCAGGGTGGACTAAGCAATGGGACCTGATGGCATACATCCCAGGGTACTAAAGAAGCTAAGGGTGGAACTAGCAGAGCCATTATCAGGACTGTTTAGTGAGTCTCTGAGCACAGGACAGGTCCCAGAAGACTGGAAAAGGGTTAATGTGATCCCACTCCACAAGAGTGGTATCAGGGAGGAGGCAGGGAACTATAGACCAGTCAGTCTTACCACAGTAATGGGCAAGATTATGGAGACCCTCCTTGAGGATAGGATAGTGCAACACCTGGAATCCATAGGAGCACAGGATTCAAGACAGCATGGATTTACAACAGAAAGGACCTATCAAACTAGTCTCATAGATTTCTTTGACTGGATAACCAGAGTGGTGGATCAAGGGGGTGCAGTTGATGTGGCCTGCCTTGACTTCAACAAAGCTTTCAATACTGTTCCACATAGAAGATTGATTAATAAGCTGGGTAGGCTGGGGACTGGGTCAGACATTGGTTAGTTGGATGGCAAACTATTTGGTGGTAAATGGTATACAGTCAGAAGAGATGCAAGTCACAAGTGGGGTACCTCAGGGATCAGTCCTGGAGCCAGTCCTCTTCAATCTCTTCATCAGTGACATTGCATTGGACTGAGGGTATGATTTGTCTGTTTGCACATGACACCAAGATCTGCAACAGAGTAGATGATCCAGATGGGGTGAAAGAATGGAAGAAATCTGGATAAACTGGCAAAATGGTCAGAAGATTGGCAACTGGGGTTTAATGCAAAGAAGTGCAAGATCATGCACATAGGGAAGAGAAATCCTGAAGTCACCTATAGGTTGGGAGGAGAGTTGCTGACAATCACATGTGTAGAAAGAGACTTGGGCATCATCAGCACAGAGGACCTGAAGCCATCCAATCAGACAACTAAAGTAGTAGATAAGGCTAGAGGGATGCTGGGGTGTATTGGTAGGGGTATCGCAAGTCATAAGAGGGAGGTAATAATCCCTCTTTACAAGACACTGGTTAGGCCCCATCTGGAGTACTGCAGTACTGGAGGCCGCACCTCCACAAGGACATTAACAAAATGGAGGCAGTCCAGTGAAGGGCAACCAAAATGGTGCTTGGACTGCATTAGAAAACATATGAGGACAGATTAATGGAGCTCAATATGTATACCCTAGAGCAAAGGAGGGAGAGAGGTGATGTGATCGAAATATTAAAACAACTTAAGGGCATTAAGAAGGTGAACGAGTCTGACATGTTTCAATATAAGGAAAATAGCAGGATAAGAGGACACAACATGAGATTAGAGGGAGGTCAATTAAGGGGTAATGTGAGGAAGTTCTTTTTCACAGAAAAGGTAGTGAATGCATTGAATGGCCTACCTCACGAAGTGGTGGACATGAATACAGTGCAGCATTTCAAGCAGACATGGGATAGGCATAAGGGAGCAATATAGATCAGTAAGAATAGTTTGGCCATTGACAGAGTAAAGGCCTATTTCACATTCATAAGGTAGAAATGGGCAGACTGGATGGGACTTGATGTCCTAATCTACAGATCAACTTCTATGTTTCTAGGTCTGGCTTTAAAGATACCAAAGGGACTTGCATAAAGGCAGTGAATAAGGAGATGAGCTTAGTCTTCTCTGGGAGATATGTACACTTCTCAAGTTGGCAGTGCCTTTCCTCTACCTTACTGTGCTTTAGGGATTTTTACAGTCATTCTTCCCTGTATGCTTAAATATCAAATGAACCGCTTTTTTTTAATTTTAATAAAGCTTGAATTCAAGTCCTGTGTCTTGATTAGTGTTTCCTGAAAATGTCATCCTGTTTAGTTTTGGGATTTCTTTAAATCACCTTCTGCTAATGTGCTCTGCAGTAACAGAAAACAGTGAAGATTTTTCTGTCCCTATCAGATAGGCCTGCAGAGCAAAGACATCATTTTGGTCTAGCTTACTGCTTCAGCAGTTAAGTCCCTGATTAATGATGTTGTTGCACTTGCCAGTCAGAGCAGTCTGTCGAATTAATTGTTTTCACTTCAAGTTTGTTACTAACCCTTCTGGTTTGTACTTAGATAAATTACCTTAAAATCACTCTGTTGTCAGAAAAAAGTTGATTATTTGAATTTAATTTCTGAAGTGGCATAAATTATTGTGAGAAATCACCTTATCTGTATCACAGCTGCCAGTTCTTTCTCATCAAAACTCTGCATTCTTTTATGGCTATATAACACAGGTTACTTAATGGATATAACATAAATTTAAATGTTGTTAATTCATAGAAGTAGTGTATCTTTGATGTTGCCTCCATAACTACATTCATGTGAGAACAATTTTTTATATCATATTGACAAACAGGAGTCTGCCACACTCTACTATTTCAGGAACATGTACTGTATGAACTCACAAAATTCAGTTCTTTGAGAGTTTCTGTGTAAAAATGCCTAATGAATGTGTATAACTAGAAATACTATATGGCATCCTGATGCCTCTGTCTCTTGCCCCTCATTTGAGGCCACTGCACCCTGCTTTCCTCAGTCCCCCACTCCCACTGTCAGGGTCCATGCACCTTGTTGTCCCTGTTCCTGTCTCCACAGGCAAGGCTGCTGTACTCTGCTAAGCCCCAGAGTCCAAGGGCCACTGACTTCACAGTTGGGGCTTCTGCATCATGCTTAACCAGTACACCAAAGGTGGGGCTTTTGCTGCATCCTGCCACAAATGGGCAGGACCGCTGCACCATGTGTACCCTGTCTCACAGTCAGAGCTGCTGTACCCTGATGCCCTACTGTGTCCTGCCCCACAGTCAAGGCTTCTGCACCTGCTGCCTCTGTTCCCTGCCACCACTGTGCCCTGGAGCACCATAGAGCCTCTTGCCTCCACTGTCAGGGATGTTGCACCATACTGCTCCATGCTACCAGAGGAAGATCCTATGGTACACCACCCAAACTGCTATGAAGAAAAAACAAAAAGTACTTTCATCTTGTGTTATATGGTGGGGAACAGAGGGTAGCAGGGTGCAGCAGCACTTACTGTTTGTGCAGGAGACAGGGAAAGCATCAGGATACTGTAGCTCAAACTGTGGGACAGGATGCATCAGACGCTCCTGTTTAGGTCAAGGGACATGGGCAGCAGGGTGTAGCAAAATATCTGACTCTGTTGGCTAGGGGCAACAGGGAGAAAATTCTCCAACAGTGCTGGCAGAGGACAGCATGGAGCACATGCCCTGCCTTGTTTTATGGCAAGTGGCAACATGGTGCAGTAACCCTAAGTGTGGAAGCATGGGGCTTTAGGGCACAACAGGCCACAGCGGCATTGATTGTGTAGAGAGGTGCAGGGTGCAACAGCCTGGGATTTGGCAAAGACAGATGATAGCATGGTGCAGAAGCCTCAACAGTGGGGCAGGACATTGGGGGGGGACATCAGGGTATGGCATTCCTGACTATGGGACAAGGCACATGTGATGTAGCAGCCTTGACCAGCAGGGGCAATGGAAGTGGATAGCTGGTACAGAAACTCCCCCACCTCCAGTGGCCTGGGACAGCATGGTGCAGCAGCCTCAATTGTGAAGGCAGGGATCTGGGACTCAAAGGCTTAGCAGAAGATAGCAGCCCCAATTGTGTAGTCAAGAACAGGGGGCAACAAGGTACATTGCCCCTGACTGAAGGGGTGGGGGACAGAGGGAAGCAGGGTGCAGCAGTCTCAACTGTTTGTGCAGGAGGCAGTAAGGTGCAGCATACCTGACTGTGTGGAGAAGACAGTGGGCAGTGGGGTGTAGTAGCCTCAAATGGGGGCTGGAGACAGGGGGCTTGGGCAGGTGAAAGGGGCAGCAGAGTGCTGCTGTCTCAGCCTTTAGGCTGGAGACATAGGCATCAGGATGCCATATAGTATGTCTAGTTATACATATACATGATGTATTTTCACACAGAAAACCTCAATGAACTGAATTTTGTGAATTCATACAGTACATGTACCAGAAATAGCAGAGTGTGGCAGACACATTTTTGTCAATCTGTCATAAAAACAAAATCGTTCTCTCATGAATCTATATATGGATGCTACGTTAAAGACACAATACTTCTATGAATTAATACAATTTGGATTTATTTTAAATCCATAAACAACTTTGTGTTATATTGCGGGAAAACAATGCAGAGTTTTGATAAGAATGTTTTCCCACAAACATTTATACCACTTCAGTTCAGCACTGAAACTCAAAAGATCAACTTTTTGTGAGAACAGACTAATTTTAAGCTAATCTATCACAAACCAGATGGGTTAGTAACAAACTAGAAGTGAAAACAATTAACTCTACAGAATGTTCTGACTGGAAGCACAGCATCTTCTTTGATCAATCAGGGTCTTAACAGCTGAAGCAGTAGGATAGACCAATATGATGTCATTGCACTGCAGGCCTCACTGATAGGGACAGAAAACTGTTCACTATTTTCAGTAACTGCCGAGTACATTAACATAGGCTGATTCAAAGAAAACCACTAAACCAAACAGCATGAACTCTTCAGGAAACACTGATCATGACAAAGGGACTTGAATCCAAGTGAATTCAAGTTTTTGAGAAATATATGAAACATAGAAGCATAGAAACATAGAATTTGATGGCAGATAAGGACCGCTTGGCCCACCAAGTCTGCCCATTTCCCTACCTAATGGATAAGCTGCAGATCCTAGTTAACCAGCAACCTACTTCTTTCTACCCCCACCCCCTAGAACTGCCTTATGGCTGTCCCATGCATGCTTGAATTCAACCACTGTTTTGATTCCACAACCTTCCTCCGAAGGCTGTTCCATGCATCCACAACCTCTCTGTGAAAAATACTTCTTACATTACCTCTGAGCCACCTCCTCTATCTTCAAATTGTGCCCTTTGTTCTTGCACACTTTGTTTGAAAGATGCTACCTCTTGGACTTTGTTGATTCCCTTGAGGTACTTGAAAGTTTCTATCATGTCCCCTCTCCTCCTTTCCTCGAGGCTATACATATTAAGCTCCTTTAGTCTCTCTTCATATGTCTTCCAGTGCAGACCCTGCACCATTTTAGTTGCCCTTCTCTGGACAGCTTCCATCTTGTCTATGTCCTTGCAGAGACTGGGTCTCCAGAACTGCACACAGTACTCCAGATGGGGTCTCACCAGCTGTCTGTACAGAGGGATAATAACTTCCTGTTTTCTACTAGTGATGCCTCTCCCTATGCATCCCAGTATCCCCCAGCCCTCCTTACTGCCCTCTCAAATTGCTTGCCCAACTTTAAGTCACCTGATATGACTACCCCCAGGTCCCTTTCCATTTTTGTTGTTGCTAGTATCTCACCCCCCATCGTGTACTCTTCCCCTGGGTTTTTGTTTCCCAGGTGCATTACCTTGCACTTCTTAGCATTAAATCTAAGCTGCCATACATTTCACCATTCCTCCAACCTTGCCAAGTCCCTTCTCATCCTTTCCACCCCACCTTGTGCATCATCTCTGTTGCAGATCTTTGTGTCATCTGCAAAGAGACATATTTTTCCTTCCAGTCCCTCTTCAGTGCTGCTTACAAAGACATGGAAGAGGACCGGTCCTAATACTGAACCCTGCGGCACCCCACTAGTAACCCCCCTTCCTTCAGAGTGGACTCCATTTACTATTACTCTCTGTGTCCTATTCTCCAGCCATCCTTTACCCAGTCTATCATCTTGGGACCCACTCCCAGGCATTTGATCGTTGACCATGTGATATCTTACATTTGCTGGGGAACATAAGTATTCAGGAAAAGGCTGATGGCATCTTTTTCCTGCCCCTCTTGGCTATTCTTCAGAGCACATGTGGGAGAAAACAGGATTATATTTCAGTATATATTAGAATAATTCTTTCCTGATATAGGAAACAAGAAGTTCTGGTGACAATTGCCATAATTATATCTTCACCAAGGCATTTATTTATTTATTTAAGTCTTTTACCAGGAAGCATACTGATCAGGATATCACTAGATTCCAAATGTGCCCTGGGGGTAGGGAGAGAGGGAGAAATACAGTAGAAATAACTTAGAGAAATACAATTGTATATACAAATTAGACAACAGCAGAAAAAATACTGTGGAGTAAAAATGTACATTCTGAGCAACTTAGTTGTACCCTAAAGAAAGAAGACAATAATGCAACATGAACGACTAATGCAGTGGGTACAGTTGAGCAGAACCACTAGCTACTAGCTGAAGGGTCAGACTGCTTAGCAGTATTCACATTGCAAGTTGTAGAACAGGAAACACTATATTACAGCATAGATGAGGGTTTGATAAATGCAAGTGTGGAGCAGTGCAGCTCAGTAAACTGGGCAGAAATTGGTGAAACAGGCATGATACTTGGCCCTCAGCAGCGCAAGTTGCATGAGCATGTAGTGGTGAAGTGTGTCTTAAGTAGGAGTTGAGATGATGTGATGCTGTTGGAGTGCCAAATGTCTACCGCAAGGAGTTCCATAATTTTGGCATCAGATAATTAAATTAAATTTAATTAAAGACTTTTGAACTTGGTAATTAAAGGCAGCCTGGCCAGAAGCGATGGACATGTGTGGGATGTGGAGAAGCTGGGAATCAATGTTCCTGAGTGAGTATGCAGGTGGGGGTAGAACTGCTGGTGTGGCTGCAAGGTGGGAGGGACTATGCCCAGAATTTCGCAGTGGTCCTGGCACTGTGGATCAGTCTTCGATCGTGGAGAGAAGGAAGGTCTAAGGACCAGTAAAGGTCACAGTGATGGGTTGTGGGGGGACAGTTCGGGGCAAAACAACAGAAAGAGTGGAAGAGAGGATCAAGTTTGGCTAGGGAGGACTTAGGGGCTACACTATAGACTACGTCCCCGGACGGAGGATCACCTTTGTATGATTGCCAAGCACGTTGGCAGGGGGACATAACTTCTGCAGTTTCTTATGTATCACATCAATATGTTCAGAGAAGTCAAAGTGCTGATCTAGCCGGACCCCAAGGTATCTGAAGGATGTACAAGCCTCCAAGGGGAGCCATCAAGAGTGCAGAAGATAAGGGTGGTGGGAAGATGGGAGAGTTTTGGCCTTGAGCCAATGTTAGGAGACAGTTTTCTTAGGGTTTAGAAATAGCTGATTAGAATGAAACCAGAGTTGGACATTGTCGAAATCCTGCTGGAATCTGGTAGCTACTACAGAGGGGATGAACCTGAGCATACAGTACTGTATCATCTGCATACATGTGAATGGAAGTATGTGGGCAGGCCGAAGGCAGATCATTGAGGAAGATGGAAAACAACACTGGACCAAGGACAGAGCCTTGAGCCAGTAGTGACAGGGAGGGAGGTGGAAGTGGCAGAGCCAGTTCAAACTGATTGGGACCTGCCTGCCAGGTATGAATGGAACCAGCTGGTGGCAGGTCCAGATAGTCTGGCGAGGGTGAGCTTCAACAGTAGCAGGGTGTGAGAGACCTTGTCGAAGGCCTTTGCCAGGTTGATGAAGATAGCCATGGTGATACCCCCTTAATCCATCCCTGTGAGGATGGTGTCGGTGAGTCATAGGAGAGAGGTGATGGTGGAGTACATTTTCTGAAAACCAACCTGGTACTGAGTAAAGAAGGAGGTGGAGTCGGGAAAAGGGGAGAGTTGAGAGAGCACAAGGCACTCCTGGATTTTGGCTAAAATAGGGAGAAGTGAGATAGGGTGGCAGTTGCCCGGGGAGGAGGTTTCACAGCCTTTATGGAGGGGGATGACTGTGGCATGTTTCCATTTAGATGGGATTGATCCATGCCTGAAGGATAGGTTACAAAGAATGGCCAGTGGGCTGGCTATGGCTGGGGCAGATAGATGGAGCATTTTGGAGTCCAGTCCTGAGGGGCATTTACCTTTGGAAGGATTGAGTGACCAAAGTGCTTTTAAACCTCTGTTGGTGTAACAAGGTGAAAGGAGAAGTGGGAGGATGGGGGTGTGGCTGGGATAGAGGAGGGGTGGCTGCATGGGGTGAGAGGAAAGAGAGACACACAGCCTGTGAAAATGAGTTAAGCTCTGTGGCCACAGTGCTTAGTGCAGTGACAGTGATGCCTGCTACGTTGAGTGCTGGTGTAAGGGGTTGGGCCAGAGGGGAGAAGACAGATTTAATTGACTTCCAAAATGTAGCTGGGTGATTAAAGTTATTGTGGAAAGAAGACTTGAAGTAGATAGTTTTGGCTTGGTGGATACACCTCATGCAGGCATTCAGCAGCAAGCGGTAGTGTTGAAATGCCATTTGAGAACTTGTTACCTTATAGGTTTTCCAGGCTCAGTCCCTGACTTGAAGTTGATCTAAGAGATCGTCGGTCACCCAGGATAAGTGGGCACCCCTTATTCTGGATTTTCTGAGTGGTGCATGGTAGTCTCAGACAGCAAGGAATCTGGACATGAAGAATTCAAGGGCAGCATCGATAGAGGGAGCCCATGGGATGTAGGATCAGTCAATTTTATTCAGGTCAGTTAGGAGCACTGTCAGGTCAAGGGATTGATATGACCTGATGAGTAGTGTACGGGAGGCAGAGCCTTAGGTCTGAATATTTTCCTCACCAAGTATATCATGTGGTGATCACTGAGAGAGTCTTGTAGGAGCCCAGCGTCAATAATATGATGGGGATGGGAGATTAGGGACCAGTCCAATAGAGTATGTTTCTTGTATTTGTGGTTGAGGCAAGTGGGTTTGGTTATTAGTTGGGACAGATTTAAAGCATTCACTTGGCTTTGTATTTTGAGCTAGCACTGGAGAACCAGTTCAGGTTGAAATCCCCAAGGATGTATAGCTCTCCACCAGCCGAGGGATTTTTCTTTAAGTGAGCACCTGGATGCAAATTAAATTGGGGAGAGTTAAGGCCAGCAGTAACTACGGGTTGGTATGAGAAACTTAAATCAAGTGCAGTAAAATAGTTAAGGTATTTAAAGCTGCACTAAGCCTCAGCAGCACAGCTTGTTTGTAAGGTGCATTAATCCCTAAATGCCCACCTCAAATAATGGTTAAATAAAGCATGCAGTGCACAATTAAGAACTTGAGACCTCTATGCTGGCTAAATAGAGTTAAAGTACAAGTAGAGCAGAATTAAATAAATAACACAGGTACATAAAGACCTTAAAGCTCCTTTCTAACAAAGTCTAATAGAGCAACGAATAAAGTTTTCCTTAAAGCTCTCTTCAGCCAGGTTTAAAATCCTACAAAATCAGCATGGCTCTGCCTACGAAAAAACAAGGGTCTTTGTTTGAAAAAAGGCACCAAAAGATCCACTTGCACGCACACACACAGAGCAGACAAACAAGCTGGTGCTCTGCCTTGGCTGGCAGCTCAGTACCTGGTGAGATTCTGCATTCTGTGGGGCTTGGGGGAGAGCAGGAGATCTTGATTGCCATCACAACCACTGGAGGAGCTGGGGAGATTCTGCATTCTGTGGGGCTCAGGGGAGGGCAGGAGATCCTGACTGCCCTTGCGACCACCGAGAAATACTGAGCTGTAACACGTACAGTATATGGTCTAGAAATCAGCTTACCGTTTTCCCACTCTACCATTCTGGAGCCAAGGAATCATCCAGTACGTAATCAGTGGTGCCCAGAATTTTGACACTCCTTTCAGCATGTTGGAGATTTTACAGTGTAGAAACATGCAGTCAAAAAGGTTACAGTGTTTATCATTTTCACCTGATCCTCTAATCTGTCTTTACAGGAGACTTCCTTTTTAATATTGTTAAGCCTACTGTACTCCCTCAGATGTCCTGAAAGATCAGACTTTAGAAAATGGGCTTTTTATTTGGAGGCATCTGATTGGCTGGTACCCTTGCCAGGGGGATACATTAACTTTCAATAGAAGCCCACCAAATAAAAAGTACCAGCCCAAACCTGCCTCATACAATGCCAAGTATCCTTGTGCCCAGCCTGCTTCATCATTGGCTGAAGCACTGGGCACAAAATTTCAAACTGACGCTATTTTTTTGCATTACTTAGCGAGACCTGTCACGCTGGGCACACACAAAACACACCAACAAATGTATTTACCATTGATTTATACATTTTTTCCCACAACAAAAAGCACACATCTTAAATGTTTTTTACTTTCCTTAACTAACTAATATCAGTGGACACAATCAGAATTTAAACTGCACATCCGCATTTGTTTTTCTCGAAAACTGACTCAGGTGGTCTCCTCTCCCCGCCCTCCAAACAAACAACAGCATGTCACATAAAGCATTTACTCACTACAAAACTAACCACTTGACTAAATATAAAGTAAAAGTGCTTTAGTGCTTTAATGAAATCAATCTAGTAAACTCTCCCAGATGTTCAAGAGTCCAATGGTGCCATAAACGCCGGCCGATGTAGTAGCTGCTGAAAGCCGCGAGCGTATCACCATCAACGGTACAGTAGGTGCAACTAACGAAAGGGCCATCACTGCTCCTTGGTCCAATTCTCTGCATCGACTTAGTACTAAAAACATAGCCATAGCCTTTCTCAATATCTCAGCTAAAAAAACGGAACGCCAATACTAGGGAAAAGAAAAGCATAAAATGTACCTATTTCAGCAGCTTTGCTATTTCCTGCCAGCTCAAGCCACTTCACTACATGCTCCGTGGTAACCAAAAACAGCATAAAAAATGCTCAACTGCAGTGCTTTGATTAGGAAAAAAGGAAATGTTAATAGCAGGAACATTAAAGACCTGTCATATCCCACGTTTTTCTTGATCTAAAGAAATCACCACGGTAGCTTTGACTGACCTTATTCAGAACGTTTTCCAGTTCTCATGCTGTGGCCACTGTGTTAAACCGCATGGCACGATAAGTTAGGATTGTTTCAAGAATAAAAATAAAAGTAAAAACAAAACAGATGATGTATGTGTGTGTGTGGGGGCAAACCATGAGACCAGATCAAAGTCATACATACCTCCAGTACAAGGAAAGTCTGTACTTCATGCAAAAAAAGAAAAAACATTCTAATGCAGGTGAAGGAACTATTTTGTTACAAAAATGTATTTGAAACTATTTCTTTATTTACATTATTTTATTAAACCTTTTTCTTTACAGTGCCCATTTTCTAGTGTAATAATACTCTCCAGGGTGGTGGTATACAATACCGGACCTTCCTGGGGCTATAAGGCCCTCCGTCTACGGCGTCGGGCCTCAGTACGCCCCTGGGCAGTCCGGTATTGTTCAATACTGCCCACCCTGTCGGGTATTATTGCTTGCATATTGTTTCATCTCTAATGTTAATTCGAGGGGAAACACAGATCTTACATACAAAAACAGGGGATCAAGAGGGTGCCAGTCAGAAAAAAATGCTTCCTGTTTCGACAAAAAGTCTAGTCTTCCTAGGAAGTAATTTTGTTTCTGCTTTATCTACTGTATACATTCATTCCAATTATCAGTAGCCAGATTTCTGATACCAAACTGCATAATTAAAATCTGCAGGGGTCCCTCCATCTGAACCCAACATTATAGTTAGTGGGCATCCAATAGGATACCAAGCTTTTGGCATAATTGATCTGGGCTCTGGCTAACATGGAAACTCTGACAAGAGAATCTTGGACTGCTATTCCAGGGCCCTGGTCCTTCAGTGCAATACAGAGGTCATCTGCAATGTAAAGGCCTTAACTTGTAACTGCAGGAATATCTGGTCCCAGTTGAATTTCTGATTCCTGGGTTTTGTTGGATGAGTCTGATCAAAGGGTCAAGGGAAAAAATAAATAGTAGGAGGCTTAAGTGGTACCCCTGCGAACCCCTCTTGTAACCTGCACCATCACTCCTATTTTGGAATTAACACATGGGTACATCACAGCCGCTTTATGCAGAACCATGATTGATGTAATAAAATGACCTGTAATACCATACCTTCTTAAACCATTTACTAGGTAATTAGGAGGGATCCAGTCAATGCCTTTTGCCTGGTCAATTGTTAGCAAGATTGCATTTGCCAGTCTCTTCCCCAGTTTCAAAAAGCTCCCTTAACACAATCAGGTTGTTAGTAATACTCCTTAGTGGCATGGCACATGCCAATGGCATGGCAAGGACAACTGTAGCAACCTGAGGAAATCTGTTGACCAAAATGTTTTTATTTATTTATTTTATTACTCGGATACACACCTTTGAGCAAAATGTTAATTTACCCACCTTTCTACTTTAAAGCACTAAAGAAACATCAAGTCCAAAACTACATTGCCAAAGCCATCAGCAAATCTAGAACAAGCAATGACACACTTGACTCAAGTTACTGGCCTAACGCTGACGAGGTACTTGGGCCCCTCACCAAGATCTTTAATCTCTCTTCTCTTGCCACCCTCAGACAAATGGAAAATGGCCACTGTTACCCCGATTCACAAAAGTGGTGATAAGGTTGACCATGCGAACTTCCGCCCTATCTCCATTCTGCCTCCCCTATCGAAGGCACTGGAACGTATAGTAACGGACCAACTTACAGAGTATCTGGACAATTATAATATTCTCTGTAAACAGCAACATGGCTTTAGAAAAGGTCATAGTATATCCTCTGCCTCACTTGAATTCACCAGCTCCATTCACAGCTCCCTTGACAATAGACAACTAACTGGTGCTATTTTCATCGACCTGATCAAAGCCTTCGATACTGTCCACCACTCCCTCCTGCTGAGCCAACTAAAAAATGCTGGTCTTTCCAATGATTCAATCTCTTGGTTCAAAAGCTATCTTGAAAACCACACCCAGCATGTAAAAATTGGAGAAGTGCACTCTGATTCCAAACCTGTCCTCTCTGGAGTCCTCCAGGGTTCAATACTGGGTCCCCTACTCTTCAGCCTGTTCCTTAACACCCTACCAGACTCCTGCACTGAACATATCACCCTGTATGCTGATGATGCAGTAATCCTTGCCACACATCAGGACCTGAAGAAATTGCAAGAAAATCTCCAACTTGGCTTCTCCTCAGTTGAGAGTTGGCTCACAAAGCACAAACTTATCCTTAATCAAAAAAAAAACAAAGGCCATGATCTTCAGCAGCTCCCATAGTAAACATAAGCACTTCCAACTCTCCGTTAACACCAGACAAGGTGCCGCACTGGAACAGGTCAAAAACTTTAAATACCTCGGGATCACCCTTGACCTCACTTCTCCTACGCTGCCCATATCGGACCATGTCGCCAAAGCCGCTAACTCACGGCTAGGCCTGCTATTCCGTCATAAGAAACACCTGTCACCTGAAGCCCTCGCTGTCGCTGTCCAGAGCTCCATCATATCCATAGTTGATTATGGCATTATCATTTACGGCTCTGCTACAACCACCATGCTCAAATGTGTATCCACTGCCCTCAACAAGGCCTGTCGACTTGTCACTGGCTCCCAATGCCTAACTCACACCTGTGACCTCTATTCTCAAACTGGATGGTTGAATCTTGCCAATCGAATAAAACACCAAACTTGTATTACTACTAAGAAAATCTTGCTGGGCCTTGCCCCCCCCTGGAGTCTGTGCCTTCATACAACCGAGAATCCACACCCGACATACCAGGGGATGGAAACCTCAGCTTCTGCAAGTCCCGCATTGCCACACAACACAAGGCCAAAGATCCTTTGCTTACCGGGCCACTAGTTAGTGCAACGGTCTTCCCAGCGACATCTCATCCTCACTATCGCTCAGCACTTTTAAGACTCGTCTCCGCCTAACACTGACTGCCTCCAACCTCTCTGACTGTTGTGGCTAAACATGTCTTTTGGTTCCATAGCTGAAGATGCCCTTTTGGATCCACATCTATTCCTGCACTTTGCCAGCACCCCCCCTCCTATCTTCACCTCCCCTGCTGGCCCATGACAAATGCCACCCGGCTGCACTACCTCTATTCTTATCCGTCTTCCACCTCTCCTCTCTCGGTCCCCCCCAACCTATATCCCCTTTTCTCCCATTCACTTAGTCTCCCTGATTTCACCCTCCTCCTTTCCCTTTCCCTTCCCCAAAGATTCACCTTATTTTGCTTTTTTCATCTACAAGACTATGAGTCTTTTTTTTTTTAATTTTATAAACTGTTATCTTTGCTTATGATTGTCTCAATTGTACCAGTGATGTGGAACCTTTGTAAAAGAGTCTCGGCTCAAAGGTATTTGTAATCCTAGAACAAATAAATAAAACAAAATATAAATAAAGTATTAGATATTATCTGGTGGTCTAGTGGACCCCCTCTTTATACCCAATCTCCCCCTTAAATATTTATATATCTTGCCCTGGTGGTTTAATGCACCCCCGACCCTGGGAGGCAATGCTCCACCACCCCTCTCCCCCTCTGTCCCATCTCTGAGCCATCTAGCAGCACAGCCCTCTGCTATCCACTATGTCTATTCACCCACTGAGCTGTCAATGAGCAGGTACCATATACAATACCCACTCACTGATTGACAGTGAGCTGTCAATCAATGAGTGCATACTGTAAAAAGCAAACACTCATTGATAGCTCAGTCTGCAGCCAGCCCTGGTGGAGAATGAAGGACTGTGCCAGTCTACAGCTTGGGGATGGGATGGGCGAGCAGGGTGGTGGGGCACTGTCTGCCTGAGTGAGGGGGTCAGGGGTCCATTAGATCACCACGGAAAGATATCTAATACTTTATGGGGGAGATCAAGGCTAGGTACAGATGTCCACTAGATGACACTGGATAGCAGTAGTTTTACTAAAAAGGGGATCGGGCCTGGGGGGGGCATGGCACAAGGTTCCCTTCCACCCAGGGAAGGCTGCGTGTGGCACATTGTCTCTAACAGTCCCTGAGAATGCACTTCTAAGTACCTTTAGTTAGACCAACCCTGGGAGGGTTTTGAGAATGCCTAATTAGGGTACAGTATATAGCAGCTTGTGTCTGCTATAAGCTCCCTAGCACTGTGTTGTAGCCTATTTTGTGCTGCAAGGACAGCAAAAGCCCCCCCCCCCATTTGGTTCAGGCTGCTTTTGTGAATTGCTCTTGGTGCATCTTTTGGCAGACACTGCACCTTGCACCATTCCTTGTGGCGCAAGCCCTTTGTGCCATTCAGTGGGTTTCACACATCAGGCCCTCAATGTCTGCAGAACTTTTATCTTTCGTTTTGTACCTTTGAACTTGCCAGTGTTGAGACCACCCTGCCACAGTCTTTTGAGATGGAACAATATCACACTTTACTCAGAACCTTAAGTGCTGCTTTGCAACTAATGTCAGGAAACATTTCTTCTTAAGAACTACCCTGATTCCTCTGGCCTAAGGAAGGAAGGCAGAATGAAAATTTATTTTGTCAATCAACATGTAACATTCTTCCACTAGGCACACCTGTTCTTATTTGCCTGCTACATCTCTTACTTGACCCAAGGGGAACCTACTAGGGCCCACAAGATTCTCCATCTTGTTTGGAGGTTTTTGCATTTGGTATGGTGACTTTGCATATTGAAACCCTCTGGCTGAACATCCATGTCTAAGCACCATTTCCATTGTTATGGCTGAGTGATGTTGGACTCCAGGAAAGGGGGTGCTCACTACAGTCAATATGAGTTTACTAGGGATTGTTGAATATTAGTGATATCCAAAACATCAGCAGGGGATAGGATAAGAGAAAATGGAAAATCTCTGCCCACCATTCCCAGACCTGAGTAACCGCCCAGGACTGTCTGGTTCATCTGGATGTGAGTAACAGAAGGGAGCTAGACCTCCCCTCTCTTTCCCCACCATAAGAGTAATCAATGGGGAACATAAGAACAGATAGGACCCAGAAAGTTAGTCACCAGTCTGGGTTGATGGGGTCAGGGCTGATTAGCTGCCCTAGCCACCAAGGAAGAAAACCCTCTATTTAAAACAAAAGCAGAATGGTATTTCTCTGTGGGCTGTATCTAACAGAACTGTGGTCCCATACACAGTCACACGGTATGGTGGCAAAACTAGGGTGCAACAGACTCCCCATTGCACAACCACACTATTGTGCCATTTAAAAATCTGGGACATGGTAGTCAGGGATTGGGGTCCTCCATACTATAAACTTACTAGGCTGCACTTATGTAAAATGAGCCTTCATATGTTTTTATTACATATATTGTAAAGCTTTTATTGTTTAAACATGTTTTGCCTGTAACTTTGTGTTCAATTGTCTATATTATTTGTGAACATTTAAACTATAACTTGAATCAGGACCACCTTGTAAAGAAGGCTTTGTAGCCCTAATTTTGTAAATGTATCGACCTATGCCTGTATAAAAATAACATTTTCTACTACTACTACTAAATGCAAATTTTGTCTTCCAGATTTTAGTCTGTGAAGCGGTGTATTTGTCTTTCAGCATGCTGGAATACAACAGGTACAGTGGTCTGTGTGTAGTATAGTAACAGTCACCTGTGCCATGACTTGCTCTGAGCCATGGGTCAATGTCACTGTCACCATAGTAACAAAAACATAGACATTGTCAACAGAAAAAGGGCACTGGTCCCTCTAGTCCACTCAGTTTTCCCCATCACACCCTGTGACTCATTGCCAAGATGAAGTTTTCATCCTTGACTCCGCCGATGCTCCCTGCTTACTGCTACCTAACTGAGTAACTATAGAGAGATCTTCACTCTGTCTTAGCTATGCTTGAACCTATTTTATGAATTTTGTACCCACCATCTCTACTGGTAGGCTGTTCCATGACTCAACCACTCGCTTCATAAATAAAACGTTCTTGTATTCCTCCTGAAACTCCCAGTGCCCACCAGGTTCCTGTCATGCCTCGTTGTTTTCAACCCACAATTCCTGCTGAAAAGTCCTCTTTCCTCCTGATAGCAAAACCCTTTCATTACACCTCAACATTCTAGTTTTCTTGCTGTAGGCCTTGTTTCATTGGCTAGTTTGTTTTAGGGAGCCATTTATGATGACTCCCAGGTCCTGTTTCCTCTGAAGCAGTGCCCTGCTTAACCCATCTGATTTAGTATTCAGTAATCATCCTCTAATCCCTGCATTCTTCACCCCTCACCATACGCCAACTTCTGCTATACCACAGATGTTGTAACAGACAGGCTTTCCTACTATAGGGCCTCATAGACTAGCACTGAGATTAAATTGGTTTTGGAAAACCTTTCCTTCCCTCAAAATGAACACTCAATCTTCAGACTCACAATGTAAAAAGGTGAAGGTCACATTAACAAATGCTATGCTCTATGCACTAATGTATGTATTGCCCACACAGTAGCAAGTATGCAACCCTAAGTCAGAATGCATGAAGCAGGGGTCCAGTGGACCCTGGTGGCATTCACAACAGGTGTATGAGCCCCTTGTGCATTCGACCCCATGGTATGCCATGCAGCCACAAGCAGGAGGTAGTCTCAGGGGAGAGTCTGGTGCATGCCCACACTAAGGTGTGACGTGCCTGACATGGAGGATGCAAGATATGGAAGGATGGCCACCAGCTGCGGCAGGATGGGAACACCCTCCACCCAGGTGCCCTAGCCCACTGGGATGACAGGTAGATCTGGGGCAACCAGTGAGGCACTAACCTGTAATGTATCAAAAGAAAGTGTGCCACACCATCCCAGGATCCTCTGCTCATGCGCAGCAGGGGATTCACTGCATGGTTCAGGAAGGGCATCTGATTGGATGCCCTCCTGTGTCCCCAGTCTGACCCCATGCAGCTGCATTCTTGGGGGGGCAGGTCAACAGACAGGCAGAAAGTGAATGCTGACCGGTGTATGCCTGTCCATGGGCACGGAGATGTGCACACAAGGTACATGCTTCTTGTGTGTATCTGGTGCATGTTACCTCATAGAGTCCTTTATTTTTTAATTTAAAACATCATGGAGCAAGTGTACAGAGAAACCAAGAGTTTGTTTAGAAACACCTTATAAACCTACACATTAGAATACATTATTCATTGCAAGATGTTTTCAGCCCCACACTATAATCCAAATCATTTCAAATTGACAATATTTATTTATCTTTTAAAATGTAGCTGAACTTGTATTAAAAACTTTGAAAGGAAGCAATTCAAATGGCACAAGATTTTCAAGCTAGAGGTTACAGCACTAAACCATGATAAAGTGTATATTGTCTTTCTAATGGAAGCTAGAGAGGAGAAACATGCCATTTCCAGTTGCCAAAGTGCTGTGACCTAGAAATCACTTAGAGAACTGTGTCAGAAGAAGAGGCCATGTACACTAGGGCTTGTATCAAGTATATTAAAATGTTATTACAGAAGCAAAAACAGTGCGCAGAAAACAAAAGGCAATAAAAACAGGCACAGACAGGGAAGATCCATGATGAACACAGTTGACAAAACACCCCATCATTTCATGTCACTCTGACACTTCAGTAGGGGACAAAGGACCCTAGTGTGCATTACCTCATTTCCCAGGCTAATGCAATACAGAAGGATAATGTAGTAAAAAACAAATCAAAACAGCAGAATACACCCCAAAAGAATCATATGTTCCTTAAAATACGGGACGTGACAAGCCAGATTAAAAGATTTCTTTGAAACACTTGAATGACTTAACAATAAACAGTGCACTTGCAGGCATTTCTAAAACATTTGGGGCCAGATATTCAGACTGCGCCAGGCAGGGCCACAAGCCTAGGTGCAGTGCAACTGGGTTGAGCCAGGGCATAGTCCAGGTGATATTAAATGGTGCTGCGGCATGGCTCAGCACCATTGAATATGACACTGGGGTGCATGCACAGTGCACGGCACAGCCACACTGTGCCAGTGCAAGTGGCAGGTGGGGAGCAGGGGGATGCACCAGGGCAAGTGCGGGTGCACTAGATGCAGCAACCACGACATTCAGCGCTGGGCATGCAAATGAGTCCATTATGCATGCAAGGCGAAAAAGGGGCCATTTGCATGTCATTATGGCCCCATTTGCATGTGGTGTGCCGATCCCCAGCAACTTGTGCCTGGCACCCTGCCAGGCTGCAGCCGTTGGGGATCGACGCCCCCCTGCCCATCACCTGATCATGGGCATATGTAGAAAATATCCCTGGTGGTCCAGTGGACCAGATCCCCTTCCCAATCACGGGCATGTGAAAAGAATATCCCTGGTGGTCCAGTGGACCCAATTCCCTGCTCAGTCGTGGGTATATGAAAAGAATATCCCTGGTGGTCCAGTGAACCCAATCCCCTGCCCGATCATGGGCATATGGAAATAATATCCCTTGTGGTGCAGTGGACCCAATCCCCTGCTTGATCGCAGGCATGTGAAATAAGTATTCCGGGTGATCCAATGGTACCCCCCTCCTCACCCGCCCACTGAGCCCTGCCACCCTGCCCCCCCTTGGTCAGCGGCGGGTGACAGCTCCCCGCCTGCAAGCCGCCCAAATGCCCACCAACTGACAGTGTACAGTACTGCTGTATGCCTATTGGTCAACTGCATGGGCCAATGGGTGTGCAGACCGTACTGTATTACACAGTCCCGAAATGTGAATGGTTCATTCACATTTTGGGAATGTGTACTACAGCACGGTCTGCATGCCCATTGGCCCACACAGTGGACGAATAGGCATACTGCCGTACTGTATGCTGTCAGTTGGCGGGCGGCTGGGCTGCATGCGGGCGGGAGCCGAAGCCAGCCTCTGACGGGGGGGATTGCAAGGTGGCGGGGCTCAGTGGGCAGATGGGGAGGGGGGTACCACTGGATCACCAGGGATATTTATTTCACATGCCCATGATCGGGTAGGGGGTTGGGTCCACTGGACCACCAGGGTTATTCTTTTCATATGCCCAAGATCAGGCAGGAGATTGGGTCCACTGGACCACCAGGGTAATTCCTTCCATATGCCCACAATTAGGCAGGGGCTCAGGTCCACTGGACTCCGGGGATGCTTTAAACATATGCCCATGATTGGGAAGGGGATTGGGTCCACTGGACCATCAGGGATATCTTTTTCATATGCTCGTGATCGGGCTGGGGAGGCACAACACCCGGACTGGTGGCTTCTGTGTTGTGCCCAGCAATATGGTAGCCAGCCTGTGGGTGTCCCCCAACATGTTCCTGGCTTTGACGGGTTCATCTTTGAGCCCCCCTGTGCAGTGCAAGGTGGGTTTGTGCCTACATATGTGCCGCACATCCCAGGCTGAATATCGGGTTGTGCCACATATACATGGGCACGCCCCCCGCACTTACGCTGCATACATTACTGGTGTGCCCTGGTGCATTGGGGATTGTGCAGAGAACCCTACCCCTTTGAATATCACACCAGGGTGCATCAGTGGGTTCCGTATGGCACAATACCGTTGAGCCATACACAACCCCTTTGAATATCCCACACTGCATCTTTTTTCTTATAGTACAGAGAAGAATGTCAGAAACAAAACCAACATTTCAGACTGAACATTGGAAATGTTAAAATAATTGCAACATAAATTGTAGAATTATGGCATGTATCGTGGATGCATTTATTAAACTGCAAATTGTACTGTAATTCTGCAAAACCAGCAGCTCTTTAATTATCAGACAAATAATAGCTTATGAACAGGAACTGGATTTTGGACTGGGTGCAGCCTCTGATGTACCTGGGAGGAGATAATACTTCAAGGTTGAAACTAGAAAAACAGGGAAGGTGAGAAACTGGTGTAACTGGGGAGATACTGTCCCTTGTAATTCAAAAGAGACTGTGGGGTAACTGGAAATAGATAATGCTGTAACTGAAACATTGGATGGCAAAATTAAGAGGAGACCCTGATTTGAATAGAAGCACATACTGATAATGGGACAGGGAGGAGACTTTGCAAAAATGGAGATGCAGGTATAATTGAAAGGGGTTCTGGAGTAACTGTGAGTACACTGTTGCAAGAGTGACAGTGCCACAATGGTCAATTTGGTACAGTGGTTTATCGGGAAGGTGAATGGTATAGCTGTGGGGATATCTTGTTAAAACTATGGTATCAGGTGCCACTGCAGGATCTGTGCCCCTTACTAAGCATAGATCAGTACCATTTCCCATGTTCACACTTATCCTCTTTTTAGTCTTCCCACTTCTACTTTTTACCCTTACTCATTATGGTGAAAACAGTTACACACTACAACAATTTGAATGACTATAGAGTGAATTTCAACAAGACAAACTGAAAAACAAATGAAGCACAAATAAGGAAATTCAGGAAATCTAAACATAAAATGTGGAGGGGGGGTTGCCCTTCTCTACAAAAACCATCTTGATATTACTGTATGTCCTCCCAGTGCCTCCCCCTCAGTCTGTGAGTCCCTACACACAACCATTGCCCTTGGTGCAAAGAAATGTCACATTATCTGCGCCTACAATCCTCCCACTGGAGGTATCACAGGACTTCAGGACTTACTTAATCAAACAGCCATGATGCTAAGAAAAATGAGGTCATAATCTTAGGAAATTTTAACCTAAACTGGCTGGGACCAACTCACGGCACACTGCTGATGCTAACACAGAGTTATAACCTTCACCAGACCCTAACTGAACCTACTAGAACCACCCCTTCTCAAGCTACATCCAACCTCATAGACTGGGTACTGGTGAATCGCCTTGACCATGTGCAAACTACAGGCATCTTGGCAGATGCTATCACAGACCACTCACCCACTTTCTGTGTATGGAGTCTGGAGACTGCTCCCCCACCACCTCCACGCTACATCACTATAACCAATTTTGCCAAACTGGACGTGAAAGCTTTTCTCTATGACGTTTTCTGTATCAACTGGTCTGATATCTATTACTCCCATGTTGTTCAAACTGCCCTTGATATCTCCATTAACAATTTCACAGCACTCCAGGACAAAACATACTCTGAAGGTTACAGTAGGGTCAGGGGTAAACAAACAAGATGGTTACACAAGGACCTGCTTGCTAACCTGCACACCCGGGACAAACTCTGGAAGAAGTATAAAGAGTCCAGACTACCAGTGGATTACAATACCTACAGGGTCTCTCGGAGCACCTGAAAAAACAAATCAGAACTGCATAGAGCATCTACTGCAAGGAACTGTTCAGTAAATCGGCTGGTGGCCCTAGAAAATTCTGGATGCACATAAAGACCTTTCTTGGGGCTGCCCAGTCATCGACCCCAGGGGATACGATCCTAAATGGTGTGCATTGCAATGACTCAAACACCATAGTGAAATCCTTTAACAGACTTTTCACGGACATGTCTCAGTACACCTCATCCTTCGCTTCATCTCCCAAAACATCTCAGCCTTACTGCACACCCATGAGCTCTGCATTTGGTGCTGACCATTGCAAACGACCTACTACCCCCCCTTTCTACTTTAAAGCTATATCTTGGTCTGAGGTCCAAAGGCTATTGCAAAACATATCCGATAACACTAGCCATGACTCTGATTCACTCGAGTCATGACCCCTGAAGCTAGCGGCACCATTGATTGCCTCACCTTTGGCCAAGATTTTCACTCTGTCTCTCTCTCTTGGCATTGTCCCTGATCTTTGGAAGATTTCCCGAGTTATGCCCATCCTGAAAAAAGGTGACTCAAAGGATATAAACAACCACAGGCCCATAGCCATTCTCTCTGTGCTAAGCAAGCTACTGGAGAATCTTGTACCCCAAACAATTGCCTATCTTACAAAGAACAACCTTCTCTCAGACACTCAGCATGGTTTCAGGAAAGGGCACAGTACCTCAACTACCCTTCTCAAATTCACTACTGATGTCCTCTGCAACATGGACAAAGGCCTACTCACTGGAGCAATATTTATTGACCTTACCAAGGCTTTTAATCTCATTGATCATCCCTTCTTCTCTCAACCCTGCATAGACTTAACTTCTCATCCTCAGTAGTTGACTGGTTCGACAGCTACTTATCATACAGATTACAACTTGTTAAATTCAACTCCTCTCTCTCGGATGTAACTAGCACTGACTTTGGAGTACCACAGGGGTCCATCCTGGGACCCACTCTCTTCTCACTTTACAATAACAACATAGATTCTACCATACTCTCCTTCTCAGCTATCCTATATGCTGATGATCTTGTCCTCTACTCCAGTGCCGACAAAGTCAACATCATCAATGAAAACCTCTCCTCGGACTTCAGGAATGTATAAAATGGCTAAATACAAATAAGCTCATCCTCAACACTAAAAAGACACAAGCCATGCTACTTGGCACTGCCCCCAAACTTAGGGCCTGTAAGGAACCCCTCCTTGTCCATGACTCTTGGGGGTCTCTCATAGACTGTGTCACTTCCTTCAAATGCCTGGGAGTCCTCCTTGATAAATACCTTGATTTCAGTCTCCACATACAGTCAAC
Source organism: Neoceratodus forsteri (assembly GCA_016271365.2). Taxonomy (NCBI): domain Eukaryota; kingdom Metazoa; phylum Chordata; order Ceratodontiformes; family Ceratodontidae; genus Neoceratodus; species Neoceratodus forsteri. The sequence goes on along the minus strand of CM028133.1, from coordinate 1,046,448,377 downwards.
ATGCAAAGCTACAAATGCCAAACTTGGAATCACCTACAAGACTAGTCACCTGCTAAACCATCCGCTAAACTGGCTATTGACAAGGGTATTCTGCTTTCAGCACTGACATATGGTGTCTCCACTTCTGCTTATGCCCATAAGACTGCTCTCCATAAATGGGATGTCTCATATAACAACATATGTCAGTATGCCTCCTCTTCACATCGCCTCAAGCACCACTGCACACTGTATAATGAACTGGGCTGGCTCTCCCCCTCTGCCTACTGACTTTACTCCCTAGGGACCCTCATGGACTCTGTAATCCAAAACCAAACACCCTCCTCCCTTGCAGCTCTACTTGTTCCACTGACACCTGCTCACGGTCTACACTTGGCAAATAAATTTCTACCTACCGTACCCAGGTGTCTTACTTTTAAAGGCTCTGGAGCATTTCACTGCACTGCCCATGCCACCCTCACATCTGCCCTAAGACAGGCAAACTCCCAACCAATTTTCAAAAAAGAACTATATCGCCACCTATCCTGGGACCCTTGCACATTCTTTGATCCCACTTGAGGCCTCACAGCTATCCACCCTACCTCACCCAGGACACTGCAGCACTCCTGAACAATCTTTGCCTTATTTTTGTCTTAGTAGCTGCCACTTAGCCCAGTCTCAGTTGTTATTTGCTTGTACTACTGTTACCTTGTGTCATCTCTGCCTAGCCATATGTATAATCTCTAGTAATGTCTGAATTGATCTATATTCTTACCTACATGTACTATATACTATGTAACCATATACTATCTAATTGTATAATCTCATCTCTTTTATGTATGTATTCTCCTGGGTCATGCCTGAAAATAGTCAACTCTTGTCTAGCGCACCTAACCGGTTAACAAAAAATAAATAAATAAATTCTTACAAATAATAGCTCAAAAGAGAAGCAATAAGCTTAATGAAACTTTTCAATAAAATATAAAAAAAATGACAATTATATTTTGCTGCAGTTCACTGTTAATTCTCTAGATATCTGCATGAGTCCTATATGTGACTGTAATTTTTCTTGGCTTCTGTTTTTAAATGGCCAAAGTAACTTTTTTGTTAGTTATCTCTTTTTTGGTAACATTATTTAGATTGTTTGCCAAGTCCTGTTTTGGTACTACTATGGCCTCTCAGTAATAATATTTTTGCAAATGAACTACCAATCTTTTTTTCATGAATTTGGGCTGCAACATTTTCTTCCCAATTTCATTTTTTTTTGTTGTTTTGTCAATAGATTCTGTAACATTTTCATATCTCTGGTACTAATGTACTAATGACAGAATTTACATTTTCCCATTTGCATCAGCCTCAATAATGTGCAAAGTTTCTATAGCTATATAAACTCTTTGAGGAAAATAAACAATAATTTATGCACCATTAAGAAAGGAAGGGCACAATTATCGGATCCCACAGAGGTGGCTAACTCCATTAACAAATATTTTAGTACAGTTTTTGTTACTAAATCTAGTGGACATGTAAAGTTTAACCCTAAGAAAAACTTAGACATAGAGATATCTGTTGAAATTATTCTTGACAAAATAAGGACATTAAAAAATAGGAACGCTGCAGGGCTTGATAATATATCAAATAACATACTAAAATTACTCTCACCAAAAATTGCTACACCCTTAGCCATCATCTTTCCACAATCACTAGGGGAGGGAGCAGTGCCTGGGGACTGGCTAGGGGTGAATGTGAAACCCGTTCATAAGAAGGGAGATAGAGCAGACTGCACAAACTATAGACCCATAAGTCTGACTTTGGTACCGGGTAAATTGATGTAATCAATATTGAAAGATGTAATAAATGTGTATCTGACAGAGACTGGCCAGGATGATAAGGAACAGCATGGTTTTGTGACTGGTAGGTCGTGTCTTACAAACTTGCTGTGTTTCTATGAGAATATTTCAGCGGCATTGGATGGGGAGAACTGGTGAACTGCATATACTTGGATTTTGCAAAGGAATTTGATAAAGTGCCACCCAAAGAAATATTAAACTGTTTATCAGATATTGACAGGGACTATAGAGTATGCCAATGGATCCAGGCATGGCTGGCGGATAGGACCCAGAGGGTGTGTATAAATGGGAATCTGTCTGATGAGATCCCTGTGATCGGGGGGGGTTCCTCAGGGGTTGGTTCTGGGGCCGGTGCTGTTTAGAATTTTCATTGCACAGATGGGCAAGGGGTTCAAAATTGGGTAAGTAAGTATGCTGATGATACACAGCTTGTGGGCCTGGGAACACAGTCTGTAGGGGCAGTGACAATTCAGAAAGATTTGGATGAAATCCATAAATGGGTCATTCAAAGGAGAATGAGTTTTAACATAGATAAATGCTGTGTGATCCATATGGGAAATAGGAATTTGAAATATAATTATAAGATAAATGGGCATACCTTAAGGAAGTCAGTAGTGGAAAGGGACCTGGGTATATGGGTGGATCAGAAACTGAATTACCAGGCTCAGCATGACAAACAGATAATAAAGGCAAATAGGGTTTTATGGAATATAAAGAACTTCAGAAGTAGGAAGGAGGCAGTTATCATGCCTTTGTACAGGGCGTATGTAAGACCTACTTTAGATTATGGTGCCCCAGTGTGGGGACCCATAAGTAGGGGGGCAGTGGCAGGATTGGAGAGGTGCAGAGGAGGGCCACCAGGATGGTGCATGGTATGCAGGATAGCTCTTAAGAGCATAGACTGGCTAATCTAAGGCTAATGGCACTGGAGACTAGAAGAGTGAGAGGGGAACTGATGCTGTGTTATGATATAATACAAGATGATTACATATTAAATGAATTGAATCTACAGTTTAAAAATGATAAACTTGGCACTAGAGGACACCATCTTCAACTAAGACATATAAGGTGTAACTCAAGTAGACGGATGACTTTCTACACACAGAGAGTGGTGGCTCCATGGAATGGGTTACCTGAGGAAGTTGTCTACGATGTAAATAAGGCTCAGTTCAAAAGAAACTTGGATGCCTATATTTTAAAGGGCCATAAGCTGATATTTTATGGGTGAAAGGAAAGGAGCATGTATGGGTCAAAAAGGCCCTCTAATCTCCTCACTACATTGTATGAAACTTTGTATGAAGCTGAAGACTGGCCATGAAAAGCAAAGTGTTCTCTCTGAAAGAGTGGGAGGCAGGTTGTGTCACCGGTGCCCAACAACACATCTGCCTTCATGACGGGAGGCCTTTCAGAGAAGGATCATTCTGGTTAGCTCCTGCTGACATTGATGACATCAGGCACCATGTTCAGGGGATGTTAGCAACTGGGATTATCCGAGAGTCATGCAGTACTTACGTTTCTCTGATTTTGGTGGTCCGCAAAAACAAATGGCTCTGTCCACATGTGTGTGGATTACAGGATGTTTAACAAAAGAATGGTGCCGAACCAGTACACAGTGCCTCACATCCAAGATGCAGTAGACCACCTCAATGGAAGCAAGTGGTTCTCCGTACTTGACCTTAGAAGTGGGAACTACAAAATCCCAATGTCCCCTGAGGACAGGAAGAACACTGCATTTGTTTGTCCTCTGGGGTTTTAGGAATTTCTACACATGCTCCAAGGTGTTTTGGGGCACCAGCAACTTTTCAAAGATTAAGGGAATGTGCAGTGGGAGACATGAATCTTTTGGAGTGCCTTGTTTACTTGAATGATGTCATAGTTTTTGGCAAGACCCTTGAAGAACATGAGGCTTGTCTTTTTAAAGTACTCGACAGTCTGACAAATGCCAGTTCTTCCAAAGCTCAATGAAGTATGTAGGCCACATTGCGTCCTCTTAAGGAATCCAGACAGATCCTAGCAAAGAAGGAGCAATAACCACCTGACCAAAGTCAAATAACCTAAAAGATCTACAGAGATTTCTAGGTTTCTGCATTTACTATCAACTCTTTGTCAAAGATTACTCCAAAGTTATCAGGCCATTGCTGAACTTGATGCAAGGGTAACAATCCACTCATCAGATGTTCAAGAAAAGTGATGTCAAAGAGACTAAGACATACTTTCGGCCTAATGAGTTTGTCAGGAGGTCTAAACCCTCACTTTCAGGTTCTTGGCAATAATGGGAATGCAAGAAATCACAAATACGTTGCATAAGAGTAATAAATGTTGTTTATTACTATCAAAATGAAAATCACAGTTGCCCTAAGCAGTTCTTACCCATTAGGAACTGGGAGCCAATGCTGTGTGTTCCCTATACCTCGAGGAATGTAGAAATCTCTGCATCTCCAGGTCTCCGAGGTAAAAGATGTAAAGTCTTACATTATATATCTAAGATAGTTACCATAGTTACTGTAAGACAGAAACATTTCTAGTTACGGAGATGAGCTCTATTAGCTAAACTAGAGGTGGCTTCACAGTCCTAGATAACATTATACAATTTTGTTATAGTTATCACTTTGTGGAAACAAATAAAGTACAGTTTGTGTACATAGCCATGTACTAATACAAATCATCAGAAAATGGCAATTCTGACTCATATATCATAATAATACAAGGACACAAGTGTCCTAACATCTTGTAAGCAAGAAATACATGTGTATATTAGAAAGTAAAGTGTATAGCAATCGCATGCATACATATCCTGACATCTACTTTTGTATGGTAGATTTCCTTAGTCCTATATGTTAGTATAACATGTAATGTTAGCTGTCTGCTTTGTACCTCTGGGGTATCAATTAGCGAGCAGGGACCTCGTGTAACACTCCCCCCTTGTTTCCTCAAAAGGGGCAACATGGAGAAAAGTAGGCAAGTGGAAAGAGAGCAGGTATCGTTTTCAGACCCGACACATGAGCCTTGTAAAGGAAATCCAGCTGCTCACAGTGTTGGTGGAGTGTGCACAGGAGGCAGTAGAGCATAATAATAAGGAAAAATATCAAAAATGCTTGTATAATAAAAAAACCTTTAAAGGTAATCTCTAACCAATTATTAGTAAGTGCACTATTAAAATCACCGTCAATAATATCATATATTGCTTCATTAGCTTTGGTCATATTATTGCTGATGCGGATGAGGTGTGTGTCTTTCCTGTCTAAAAGTGACTTCAGTGTTCAAGCCAGCTGATCAATATGTACATTAAAGTGAGGTAAATACTTTGAAAGAGTAAGAAGATAATCAGGGTCACCATCAATGATATCTGGTTCCACAGTGGGAACAGGGGTGATAACTGTGTGCCCAATAATAGTTGTCTGGTGAGGGACTAAACAAAAATTGGGTTCAGTAATAACACATAACTAAGTTCTGTAAGTAAATTGCTCAAAATTAGTTACCACAAAAATTCACCATCTGAATTATATTGCATTTTCACAGTATGTAGTCTCCATTTTTGTAGTTGTACTGGGCAAGTGTAAGTCTAGCTGGAAATCTGTGTTGAGAGCTGATGAACCTCCTTCTGGTAAGACTGGTACAATCGTAATTAGGAAAGAAATCAAGCATGGAAAGTTTATAGAAGGACTAACAATTGGATCACAAATTATTTTATAAAAAGCTTAGGAATAAATGTCAATTAGCAATTCATGCAGCAAAGAAGGATTATTTTAAGAAAAAATTTAGAGAGGTTAAGGGGAACCCAAGTGCAACTTGGAATACAATTAATCAGTTAATGGGTAAATCTAAGGGGAGTGAAAAATGTGTATTGGAGAGGGAAGGTAGTAGTATTATTATGGACCCTAAAATTGTTGCTGAAATTTTAATTTACATTTTACTAATTTGGATAGGTATAGTTCCAATGTGGGTAGTATGGATAGTTCCTGGAGCCATTTGGATGCATTTATGCATTCAAGTTGTGATGGAATGCATGGGGTTGATAATATTCCAAAATTTTATGTTTGTTTATTACAAACTAAAGATGTGATTGAGTTTGTGTCTAAAATGGATCCAAGGCCATATAGGGATCTGATGATCTTGACTATAGAGTATTGAAAAGAGTTATTAATAGTGTTGCAGGACACTTGACAAAATTGTTTAATTATTCTTTATGCTATGGAACTTCCCTGAAGTGTGGAAGAGTGCATTGGTAAAGCCAATTTATAAATCAGGTTCAAGACTGGATCCAAATAATTACTGTCCAATTTCTATGCTTGCCCCTCTCTCTAAAATATTAGAGAAAATAGTTTCAGTTCAGTAAACAGACCATCTAATAAAATACAAACTTTGGTCAGATTCACAACATGGTTTTAGGTCTAATCATAACACAGAGACAGCCTTGGTGAGGTTCACTAGTCAAGTCACTAGGGCAATTGATAGTGGAGATGTTGTCGTGGTGGCTTTTGTGGACCTCACCAAGGCTTTTGACCTAGTGAATCATGAGGTATTATTGAAACAGTTGTCTATTCTAAAGTTGTCTGAAGGGGTTATTTCATGGTTTAGGGATTATTTGGTTAAAAGGAATCAGAAGACTTCAATTAATGGTATATTATCTGACCCTTATTTGTTGAAATGTGGAGTCCCGCAGGGCTCTATTTTATGTCCTTTGCTTTTTTCTTTATTTATAAATTCTTTAGCTTTTAATTTTAAAAAGACTGAGTTATTGTTGATGCAGATGATGCGGTTTTGTTTTGTTCTGGCCCAGATTTTTTTGTCTTTACAGAAAACATTGCAGTATGATTTCAGTTTGCTTCATTTTTGGTTTGATAAACATAAATTGGTATTAAATTCAACAAAAACCAAGACAATGATATTATTCCATCCTAGGAGAGTGCAAAGTCAAGAACTAAAAATTACTGATAACTTGGGTAATGTAATTGAACAGGTTAGGCAGTTCAAATACTTGGGGGTATTAACTGACTGTCATGTAGCATCTGATTGTCATGCAACAGAGTTAATTAGTAGGGTACATAAAAGGTTGGGGTTTCTTTATCGAATTAGGGACAATCTGACGGAGGATGTTAGACTATTGCTTACACATAGTCTATTATTAACTATGATGGATTATGAGTCCATAGTATATTCATTCACTTCTGAAAAAGTCTTGGCCAGACTCCAAGTAACATATCATTCTGTTCTGCATTTTGCCACTGGTCAATCAAGGCTTACTCATCATTGTTTACTTTATAAACAACTGGGTTGTTTATCGTTGAAGGGGAGATTTAATTTTAGGGCTTTGGTGTTTTTGCATAAGGTCTTTTTAGGTATTTCTCCATACAGTATTCTTAATTTGTTTTGAAAGAATATTCCTGGTTGTACAAGGTTGCAGAGTACTGAGGGGTTTCAGGTTCCATTTTGTCAAACAATGTTTGGTCAAAATTTGTTGAATTTTACTATTGTTAAGATGTATAATCAACTTCCTAAAAATGTTATAAGACAACAGAAATTGTCTTCTTTTAAGTTTGAACTTAGGAAAACTCTGTTAGAAAACTCAAACTGTAAATGTTATGTGTAATGTGTATTTATATTGTGTCATTGTTTTAATTTGTATGTATGTTTTTGTCTAAACTGGTCGTTTGTGAAAATGGGCTTGTCCCACAGACTTACCAGTATAAAAATAAACAAATGAAATGAAATGAAAATAGGACAAAGTACTGGATAGAGGGTCAAATGGAGCACTACCACAGAGAAAGGACCTGGGAGTCATCATCAGTGACTCCTTAAACAATCAAGCCAGAGTAACAGGGCTTATAGTAAGGTTATTAGGATGCTGTGGTGTATTGGAATGTTTACTGACAGGAGGAAAAAGAGGTACTACTACCTTTATACAGGTCACTGGTGAATTCTGTGTTCAGTTCTGGAGTCCTCACATAAGGAAAGACATGAACAGGCTAGTGACAGTGCAATGCGGGTGACTAAGATGATTCATGATCAATGGGGCAGATCTTGTAAATATCATCTGAAAGCACTGAATATGTACTCACTGGAGACCATGCGGGGGTTGATATGACAGAGATCTTCAAGTTCCTGAAGGGAATGAACAAAGTGAACTGCGGAGAACTATTTTGCAGGAGTCCAGCATCAAAAACCCAAGGACATGAGTGGAGACTGGCTGGGGTAAGGTTTAAGAGGTATATGAGGAACTTCGATTTTATGACAAGGGTGGTGTAACCAAGGATCAGTCTGCCAGTGTGAGAAGTAGGCACCAAGACTGTAAATGGTTTCAAGCATGGCTGGGACAGAGTGAAGTGGTTGGTGGTTGATTAGGTCTGTAATAGTAGGGAGGGGAGTTCTACTTGCCCCCTCCAAGGCTTATCCCTCTAATCTAGACAGAGTTCCCTGTGGAACTACAGACTTGCCTGTGGATGCCCATAAGACATTCTCATATCAGTCCACACACTCCTGCATTTTGACACTTATGCTTCAGGGATCACTTGCACCACCCCAGAATTTACACCTACTATCTTTTCATTCCACCACTCTCTAATTTGAGACTAGTCTTCTTCGACCTCATGTAATCCATCAACAAAGATGCCCAGAACCTTCCATTAGATTGTGGATAATACTGTTAAGACCATTTAAACACATAAAATGGCAAGAAATAAGCTTCCTTCCTGCTAGCTATATGGCTCTCACCTTCAAATGTTCCAGTCAGCTCTATTGAGTTCAAACTCTGTGGAGCTAAAAACTAAACAAAACAAAACAAAAAAACTGCTTTTCTGGCCGACCCCACCCTCAGATGAGTCACTAGTCCTTAGTGATCTCAGTTCATCCAACAACAAAGAAGTCCAGAACTTTTTTTAGATTGTTTGTGTGTGATATGGTTAAACCCATTTTATTTTAATTAATTTATTTTATTCATAATCATATCGAATTATAACCCTTTGAGTCAAGGACTCCTTTCCAAAGGCTCCACGTCAGAATCAACAGACAAGGGTGCAATTACATAACAGGTACTTTCAGTAACTTTGTGACATAGCAATCAAATTACAGGAAAACAGCAACCATGCATCCGCTGGAGGTAGTACAACATTGTAGAGCCTAGAGCAATACAGTGCTCAGTCAAATTACAGTTTACAACAGTGAAACAAAGACCTATACAGGGTGGTAGTTAGGTTACAATAGACATATGAAGTAGCATGGTAGTGCAACCTCATAAGAGGCATTTTCATCAAAGAATTTAGTCAAAGAGCCGTGAAAGGGGCAGGCACCTGCAGGTCTAGGATCCAGCATGCTGAGTGCATTTGCAACTGCAGATGGAGAGATGAGGCTCTTGAGCTGTCTTAAAGGACCTATTTTAGTGAGTGAGGAGATCGAGGTGGGGAGTTCATTGAACCAGAGTGGTGCCTTGTAACAAAAGAGTCTCTGGGCGTGTGAGGTCCTCATCCTAGGGACTCTGAGAGTGGCCTTGGTGGAACTATTAGTGGAGGCAATAAACACAGAAAATGGCAAGAAAGCCTCCCTAATCTCTCAGCTGAGCAGTTGTACCTCCCAAATAGGCAATAGGTTTTTGCATGGCAGTATATCAGGAAAAGGAGCACTCCATGTCTTTGAATCAGGTGACACATTAGATGTTACTGACATCTCTACCTTTAACAAAGCCTGTCTACCTACTAGTTCACAGCCACATTTTTTTACATGTAGGATTAGGGGCAAATCAATGGTGACTGATGGCAATAAATGTTAATGTGATACTCAGGGACAAAACAATTGAAACTGATACAGTCAAGAGCAGAAAACTACACCTACTAAATGAGGTGTAACAAGCTGTCACTTACAGCTGCATTGATAGCATGATTGCCTGATTGAAACAAGCTGCATGTGTGAAAAGCTCTTATTGCAGTTTTTTTTTAGCCCAGGTAATATTCTGTTTCAACATCTAAGATATGCGCAGGAAAAAAAAAAGCTCATCTAATACAGCTACAAGGAAAAAAAACATGATCACACGGCTAGGCAATGAATATGCGGAGATGGTCTATTTTCATGGAATCCATGAACTCCGTGCACACCGTGATAAACTTACAGCCCTAAAAATAGCCAACTTTTACTGAGACCAATAATGGTTCTATGGTATTATGCTCTTGTGAAATACTCTTTACAATATTATAAAGCTTGCACTTAAGAATGCAGAAACCTCAGCCACATTGTAAGGTTACAAATCAGAAAGTACAGGATGAAACAGATAACTGCTTGTTGTGTGTACTCCTTTAAATTCCTCTGTACACACCTAGATCACAACCAGAAGTGAGTCCTCCTGTGCTCCCTTGCTTACTCATTACAATATGTTTAAATAAATAATGCAAATAAATAAATAGCTCCAAATGGCTAAATGTATATAAATCACAGAATTTAACAATCCAGTAGGATACCAATGATTTTTACCATCACAGCAGAGTATTTCACTGTGACATTCATATGGCAATAACAAGGACAGAATTAAAAACAAACACAACATCAACAAAGGCAGTTGAACACAGCAATGGATTACACAATCAAAACTGGCAGTACAGTAGTGGGATGTGAAAGGTTAGTGGAATAAAAAAGGTGGGGAATGCAAAAAGGGACCACTTGCTCCTCACCAAAAGAAAATGAAGCACTGTGTTACTGGCAGTAACAGAACTGATCTGGGTCATTGACCCACCACACATGGGATGAATCTGTTCAGACCAACAATTTACTAAATGTATAGTCAAGAAAGAGTCCCCATTTCAGGTCAGTCTTGTGCAAACATCTAGAAACATAGAAACATAGACTTTGACGGCAGATAAGGACCACTTGGCCCACCTAGTCTGCCCATTTCCCTTCCCTTCCTATTGGATAAGCTGCAGATTCTAGTTAACCAACATCCTACTTCCTGCAACCCCCCACTACAATTGCCTTATGTCTGTCCCATGCATGTTTGAATTCCCCCACAACCTCCCCAGGAAGGCGTTTCCATACATCCACCACTCTCACTGTGAAAAAAAAAATCTTCACATTACCCTTGAGCCGTCCCCCCTCTATCTTTAAATTGTGCCCGCTTGTTCTTACACATCTCTTTTTCTGAAAGATGTTACCGTCCTGGACTTTGTTGATTCCCTTGAGGTACTTAAAAGTTTCTATCATGTCCCCCCGTCCCTCCTTTCATCAAGGGTATACATATTGAGCTCTCTCAGTCTCTCTTCATAGGGTTTCTGATGCAGACCCTGCACCATTTTAGTTGCCCTCCTCTGGACTGCTTCCATCCTGTCTATGTCCTTGCATAGATGGGGTCTCTAAAACTGCATACAGTATTCCAGATGGGGTCTCACCAACTGCCTGTACAGAGGGATAACTGAGAGGACATTAACATAGCCACAGAATATTTCAACTCCGTCCTCCTCTCTCTTCAAAACCTTCACATCCCGGTCACCACACATAGGATGGCAGGGAAAGTAACCAAGTGGCTAACATGCCCTGCTTCAACTTTTTCAAATCTAGGGACAACTTTGGTCCAGGTGGAAGATCTCCCACCTCCATGCAGACTTTGAAGACTATCGTGCATTATGTAACAACTGCAAAAGACAAATTCATATTGCCAAAAGCACCTACTATAGGAACCTACTACTAACATCCTCTACAAATCCACGCAGGTACTGGTCCAAAATTAAGGACATTCTCGGCAACGACAAGCAACAGAATCCAGCTGACATGAACATTCAAGGTGTTCACTGCACCAACCATGACACTATTGCCAACGCTTCAATGCCTTTTTCTTCTCCACCAGTCGCTACTCTAACTAGCCCACAACCTGACTGTCCCTCTTCTCCTCCCTCGCCTCCCACCCCTCCCTTTCGTTCTGGCTCCAACCACATACCTTGAAGTTCACAAGCTACTTAACTCCCTTCCGGCACGCGGGGGTCAAGGGCCTGAGGGCATCCATCCTTGCATACTTAAGCAGTATGCACCTTGGCTGACCAGACCTATCACCTGGCTTTTTAACCTCTTGATTTGTATGTCTACTGTCCCATCCACCTGGAAAACTGCCAGAACCATCCCTATACACAAAAAGGGCAATGTCAAACTCATGTCCAACTACCGCCCTATATCTCTTCTGCCCACTCTCAGTAAGCTGCTTGAAAAATAGTCCATCCGCCAGCTTGCTGCTCACCTTGACATGTTTAATCTTCAAACCCATGCCAACATGGTTTCCGGCCCGTCACAGTACCACCTCTGCACTTACACAACTTACAAATGACATCAGAAATAATATGGACCGTGGCCTACTCACTCGGGCCGTCTTTATTGACCTGTCTAAAGCTCTCGACATGGTACACCATCCTCTCATGCTAAAGAAGCTCCAATCCATTGGAGCATCTGACCAAGCCCTCCTGGTTCCATAGCTATCTTGACAATCGGACTCAGGTGGCAGCATTTCACAAGGCCCTTCCTCCCCCATAACATCTCCCGTGGAGTTCCCCAGGATCCACTCTTGACCGCTACTCTTCTCCTCTTCCTAAATGATATTCCCACCATGTCCTGGCATAGCTGCACTCTTATGTATGCATATGACCTTGTTCTCTACTCTGGGTCAAAATCGGTTGCTGCCATCAACTCCACTCTCACTGATGACTTTCAATTCCTGCAGACCTGGCTCTCTAGCAACCACCAAGTCCTGAACCTAGAAAAACCTGTGCTATGCTATTCGGATCCTCTAAGAAACTGTCTGCCCCTGCGAACAGGCTCGGGTTCAATGCCTTGATGGCTCCTCATCTCAAACATTGAGTCCTTCAAGTACCTTGGGGTCACTTTGGATCCCACACTTGACCTGTCTCAACATGTCAATATGGTGTGCCGTGCCGTCAATGCTAAAATTGGCGGAGCTTATCGCATCGTCACTCCCTCACTCCTTCCGCTAGACTTTCTGTTGCGAGAGGTATTCTCTTACCCCAGCTCCAATATGCTCTGCCCTCCTCTTTGCTGCAAACTCTGCTACACTCCACAAATGGGACACTGTCTACAACAACATCTGTAGATTCGCTTTAACTGCCCACGCCTTACCCATCATTGTCTCCTTTACGCTGGCTTAAATTGGCTGTCACCTAAGGATATTCGAGCCTACTCCCTGGGCTGCTTTATCGACTCCCTGTCTAGACCTCCTGCCCTGTCTATCTTGCCAACCTCCTGACTCCTGCCTCACACACCTGCACTCAGGTCTTCCTCTGCCCCATGCTCTCCACTAAACCTTGCATGACAAAAATGGGTGAACAGGCATTTGCCCATTTTGCTCCCAAATTCTGGAACTCACTCCCCCTTATGGTGAAAACTTCAGCCTCCCATCGAGAATTCAGGAACTCGCTGTTCACCCACCTCCTAGCCTCTGGCCAATGCAAATGCTCTTAATTTGCTTTGTCCCACTGCAGGCTGTCGGGTCTGACCCTGAGTACTACACTGATGTTCTCCCATGCAATACGTTTGTCTAGGTGGCTATGAACCTTGATGTCTTTACTCTCCTCAGCTGTCTTATGGTTACCCTAATTGCTTTATTTTTCATCCTTATTATGATCTATGCCTAAAATGTACCCTTATTAACTATTACTGTGCTACCCAATGTATATCTTGTTTTGCTCCTGTACACCTATATTATGTCTAAATGTCATTGCTTGACAATGCCCCCCGGGCAGCTCTCCACCTAACCATCCCCTCCACCACTTCCCTGTACACCATGCCTATGTTTAACCTGGCCAGTGCCAGCTGTTTCAGTGTTTACCTACCAGATTGCTCACTTGATACCGACTTGTGTAACACCTGTTATCAATTACATGTACCCTGTACCCAGTTGTATTTGTCTGACCACAATGTGACGTGGCGCCTCTGTTGAACGCCGATTGTTTTGCAAATCTTTGCTATGTAACCAAAAACACAATGTATGTCTTTATGTGACGAAGTACCTTTGGAAATGAGCCTCTGGCTCAAAGGTTGTAAACTGATTCTTAAAATAAAATAAAAATAAAATAAAATAAATGTCTGTGCATTTCTGCATATTGTAACCAATGTCCTGTGCTCTCCGGGTCGTGCCTGAAAATAGGCAGGGCTGTTGCCTAGCGCACTTACCCAGTTACCAAAATCTAATAAATAAATAAATAAATAACCACTTCCCTTCTTCTACTTGTGATGCCCCATCCTATGCATCCCAGTATCCCCCTGGCTCTCCTTACTGACTTCTCACATTGCTTACCCAACTTTAGGTCATCTGATATGACTACCCCCAAGTCCCTTTCCATTTTTGTTGTTGTTAGTACCTCCTCTGCTATTGTGTACTCTTCTCCTGGGTTTTTGTTTCCCAGGTGCATTACTTTGCACTTCTTTGCATTGAATCTAAGTTGTCTTATGTCTGACCATTCCTCCAATCTTGCCAAGTCCCTTCTCATCCTTTCTACCCCCCTTGTGTATCAACTCTGTTACAGATCTTTGTGTCATCTGCAAAGAGGCATATCTTTCCCTCCATACCCTCTGCAATGTCACCTATAAAGATGTTAAAGAGGACTGGACCCAGTACTGAGCCCTGAGGTACTCCACTAGTAACCCCCCTTTCTTCGGAATGTGTTCCATTCACTATTACCTTCTGTGTCCTGTTGTGCAGCCAGTTTGCTACCCAGGTCACCACCCTGGAACCCACTCCCAAGCTGGCTAACTTGATTATTAGTCTTTTGTGCGGGACTGTGCCAAATGCCTTGCTAAAGTCTAGGTAGGCCATATCCACAGCCCCTCCCTGGTCTATTACTTTGGTCAAACAGTCAAAGAAATCTATTAGATTCATCTGACATGAACTTCCTGCTGTAAATCCATGCTGCTTTGGGTCCTGTGCCCTGCTGGCCTCTAGGTACTCAACAATTCTTTCTTTCAGGAGTGATTCCATCATTTTCCCAACCACTGAGGTCAAACTTACAGGTCTGTAGTTTCCTGCTTCTGTCTTGCTCCCACTTTTGTGAAGGGGAATCACATCTGCCCTCCTCCAGTCCTCAGGTACCTCCCCATCCCCCCATGATTTGTTAAAAAGTGTGGTCAGTTGTGTCACTAGGTCCTCCCTTAGTTCTTTTAGGATTCTGGGGTGAATCCCATCAGGCCCCATTGCTTTGTCCACCTTGAGTTTTAGGAGTTCTTTCAGGACTCTTTCTTCTGTAAATGGACCGGCGTCAACTCCCTTACCCAGAGTGCTTCTATTGTCTGGTTTAGGTAACTCCTCCTTATCTTCTTTTGTGAATACTGAGTAAAAGTATTTATTCAGTATCTCTGCCTTTTTACTGTCTCCTGCTGCCCAGCTCCCCTCTCCTTTATTAATCTTCACTATCCCACCCTTAACCTTTCTATGCTCCCTAATGTACCTATAAAAGGTTTTATCCCCCTTCTTAACTGAGTTGGCTATTTTTTTCCTCGGTTTGGGCCTTTGCTATTCTGACTGCCTTCCCCACTTCTTTCTGCTTTAATTGATATAGTTCCCTGTCATGCTCTTTCTGTGATTGCTTATACTTTTTGAATGCAGCCTTTTTCTCCTTAACCTTCCCTGCCACCTCTTTTGAGAACCATAGTGTTTTTTTACTCCGCTTTGTTTTCTTTATTTGTTTCACACAAAGGCTTGTTGCCTCTATGATAGCAGTTTTGATTTTTCTCCATTGTTCTTCCACCCTTCCTTTTTCACCATTTGCTAGTGCATTCCTCAGGTATTCACCCATTTTGCCAAAGTCGTCCCTTCTAAAGTCCAGTATCCTTGTTTTTGTATGGCTTGTCTCCATGGTTGTGCTTATTGTGAAGCACACTGTGCAGTGGTCACTTGTTCCTAGATGTCTACTGACTTCTAAATTTGTGAACCTCTCTCCATTTATGAGTACCAGGTCTGGTATTGCTCTGTCCCGAGTGGGTTCCAACACTAGCTGTCTAAGGCCTGCCCTCTGCAGGCATCAAGAATGACCCTGCTCTTGGATGTGGCTGCAGTACATGTCATCCAGTTAACATCTGGCATTTTCAGGTCCCCCATCAACAGTATCTCCCCTTTTTCAGCCATTTTGAGAATGTCCTCCATCATTTTCTTGTCCGTTTCCTCCCTTGAGACGGGGGTCTGTATACAACCCCTGTGCAGATTGTGATGCTATTCCCTGTCTCCAAGGTGACCCAAAGTGCCTCTTGTCCTTCCCCTTTACTTTTTAGTTCTGTAGCTTTGATCCCTTCCCTTATGTATAGAGCTACTCCACCTCCTCTTTTACCCTCCCTGTCCCTTCTGTAGACTGTGTACCCCAGTATGTTGACATCCCCGTCATGGTTCTCCATGTACAATGTTTCCGTGACTGCCACAATATCCAATTTTTCATCTTCCATCAGGGCTACTAGCTCAGGAAGCTTGTTTCCCAGACTACGGGCATTGGCACTCATTGCCTTCCATTTAATGTTGGCTTTATCCTTATTTACCCCATCCCTGCTCTTATTGCCCTTGTCTATTTTTCCATTTACCCATGTCCTGCCCTCTGTTGAGCTCTGTACCTCAGTGTTTACCTTACTACCTGCCATGTTTTGTGGAAGGAGGCTTGAAATTTCCTGCCTCTTATAAGCACCTCCCCCCTTGGCTAGTTTAAAAGCTTGCCAAGGAAGCATTTAAACCTGCCACTTAGGAGCTTGGTTCTCTTCATGGACAGATGCAGACCATCATGCCAGTATAGACTTTCGTCTCTCCAGGTGTACCCCCAGTCCCCAATAAAGTCAAAGCCCTGTGCTCTGCACCAGTTTTGCAACCATTCATTAAACTGCATGGTGTGCAGTACCCTAGCCTCACTCCTGCCATGCACTGGCAGCACCTCTGAGAAGGTAACCATGCTTGCTACCTGTCTGAGGCCCCCCAACTCCACAAATTCATCCTGCACTGCACTGATTCCATGGCTAGCTAGGTCATTTGTCCAAAGGTGGACAATGATATCTAGTTCCCTCTCCTGTGATGCTGCTTCTGCAATTGTAAGGATTTGCTTCTTGTCCCTCCAAGCCATGGCACCAGGCAGGCACCTTACTTCCCTCTCCACTCCCTTCCCCAGTTCTACCCCCTTAACAATTGAGTCCCCTATCAGAAGCTGTTTCCTTCCCCTGTGGTGTTCCTTGCCACTCTTTTGTGGGTCTCCCTTGTAGATGTCCTCAGCATTTTTCTTGGTCTCCACTGAGGGTCCCATCATAGAGGAACCTTGCTCTGCCAGACTGGCGATGATTTGTGTAGAGGTACAACTAGGGGTTCACTCTGTTCCACCACCCCACCCTCCCAGGACCCACTGTGGTCCAACTGCTCTTCATACTTTGCAAGCTCTGAGGCAGTGGTTGTGGCAGTGGTGCTCTTTGGGTGGGGAGGCCTTAGTCCTTGCCAGTTCAGCCTGAGGTGGACAATATCTTCCTCAGAGCTGACAGTTGCCTGCAAATTGACAGCAATGCAGTTTCAGAATGTCTCCTGGAAAACTGCTTCCCCACAGCCAGTGCATTTCACCATTCCCCATGTCCCTCTCCTTGTAATATACAATATGTAATATATATATATATATATTTTTGGAGGTGTGTACTTACCCTTTATGCACTGTGATGGTTTATTAAGAATATGACAGTTCTGCCCCAAGACCTGTTGAGAAAGTGATGTCAGAACTTTGGCTATAAAGGAAATGCCACGCCTGGGGGGGTGGGGGGTGGGAAAGGGGGGGTGGGTAGTCCACAACTACAGGTGACTGTTAGAAACAATCAAATACACCACTGCTCCACCACCCTGTGAGTACTGCCCTTTATAGTGATTCAACTAACCTCCAGTAACTTATTTAAAAATAGTTTAACTATCACAAAATCCTACGCACCAGTAAATTATTTAAAAATAGTTTCTGTCCCAAAATCCTAGTAGTCAATCCAGCTATCCCCAAGGGACAACCAAAATGCAGTATTCAAACCCTTGTGAAGTTACTTACAAGATAAGCAGGGTTTGCAAGCTCCTTTTTCAACTCCTTAGCCACCTCTAAATTATTTAAAAATAGTTTAACTGTCAGAAAATCCTAGCAGACAAACTAGCTACCTCCAAGGGTCTATCCAAATGCAGTATTTAAATCCTTCTGAAGTGACTCACAAGATAAACAGAGTTTGAAAGCCCCTTCTTGGTTAAACACTAAAAAATTGTAAATAAAAAGCAATTACCACGGGTAGTTAGTTTCACCTCCCACAGAATTGAGCAAAAGTGCACATTGTTGCAGATATCAAGTGCAATATAGAATTTCTCACACAGCTCACAGCTGAATAAAGAAGTAGTGTCCTTCCAGGTCAAGAAGATGTGCTTTATGTCTCTAAATATTGCAGCCACCAGTAACTTATAGTAATCTGATCTAGTCTGGATATCTCCACCCAGGGCAATTTGTTGACAATGGTTATGATGCAACCTTTCCTGATCCAAAACAACACTTTGTGGTCTAAAAAACAATGAGGGTAACATTTTCCTGCACCTGAGGCTGTCTGTGTTTCAATTCACACTGCAGGTTTTGCTATGACAACTCCTTAACCCCAGTAACTTATTTAAAAATAGTTTAACTATCACAAAATCCTATGCACCAGTAAATTATTTCAAAATAGTTTCTGTCCCAAAATCCTAATAATCAATCCAGCTATCCCCAAGAGACAACCAAAATGCAGTATTCAAATCCTTGTGAAGTTACTTCCAAGATAAGCAGAGTTTGCAAGCTCTTTTTTTCAACTCCTCAGTCACCTTTAAATTATTTAAAAATAGTTTAACTGTCAGAAAATCCTAGTAGACAATCTAGCTACCTCCAAGGGTCTACCCAAATGCAGTATTTAAATCCGTCTGAAGTTACTCACACGATAAACAGATTTTGCAAGCCCCTTCTTGGTTAAACACTAAATAAATATGTAAATAAAAAGCAATTACCAAGGGTAGTTAGTTTCACCTCCCACAGAATTGAGCAAAAGTGCACGTTGTTGCAGATATCAAGTGCAATATAGAATTTCTCACACAGCTCACAGCTGGATAAAGAAATAGTGTCCTTCCAGGTCAAGAAGATGTGCTTTGTATCTGCAGTATGAAGGAGCAAATTAACCTGCTTGAAACATACCAGCAAAACAACTTGGTTTAAATTGTTTTTATCTAAAGGAGTTTCTTACAGTGTAGCTAAACCTTGTGCAGAACTCCATGAAAGTTGTTTGAGTTTAAAACACCAGCAGCAAGAAAGGTAGGGAAAATGAGAACCCAATACTCAGTGTTAGCTGGATGTACCATACACATATTATCGGTGCATTTGAGATAGCATGCAGTTGGACTGGCCATATTCAGACAGGAAGCATGCCCTGCCAGAGGGTGCTTTTGAATACAAGGCTGAGGTTGTGCAGTGCACAGTGACAACCCACAGTGCTCACACAGCCCCTGCAGCAATACAGACCACAGGAGTGACAAAGATATCTTGGCCCATGTGGCATAGGGAAATAGCTCCTGTGAACCATATTCAGTTCCCAGCATGCTAATCAGCCCAGAGGGCATGCAAAATATTAAAGTGTTATTTTAAATGCTATGATGGGCTGATTAGTATTTCCCACAGTGCCACTGCACAGACTGCCCTCACCATTTGATCATCAATCAGATGCCCCCAAAACTGTTGCATAATATCTCTTTCCTGGCCTTTAGCATCTCCTGCTAATCATTATTCAGATGCCCTTGAACAGTGTGTCACTCATTCCTGGAGTCTAGTGGCCCCCACCCCAAGACTGCATGTTCTAAATCCCATCACCATACTATCCACTCAGATCCCTTCACATCTCCACCTCCCCCCAACTTAACCCTGCTGGCAGCCCCCTCTCTGTGATGGAATCCAGCACTGACCCTCTGCTCACCTCCTCAGCAGGCCACCTTCTGAGTGACAGGGAGTAAGTGCTATCCTACTGTACAAACAACTGTTTCCATAGAAGCTGCACATGCACTCCTTAATACTCAGACAGCAAGTGGCCGAGGTGGTGAGTGCAGAGGGAGCTTCATGGTTCAGAGGGAGACTTGTGCCACTGGCATTCCTGGAGCACTAATGACCCCCCTCTGCACTCTTTTTTTTTTTTTAGATTCAATACAGTACTAATGTGGACATCTTCAAATAGATGCTTCCACCTTCCACATTCAGCAACTGCCAGCCTAAAGAAAGCCCCTCCTGGGCCAGGGATTCAAGCGAGCACCTTAAGAGGCCTCTGACATCTGCCCCCCTCATTCAGCAACAGCCAGCCTGAAGAAAGCCCTTCCTGGGCCAGGGATTCAATTGAGTGTCATAAGAGGCCTCTGACATACCACCCTCCTCATTCAGCAACTGCCAGCCTGAAGGAAGCCTCTCCTGGGCCAGGGATTCAAGTGAGTGCCTTAAGAGGCCTCCAACATTCCCTCTCCTCAATCAGCAACTGCCAGCCTGAAGAAAGACCCTCCTGGGCAAGGGATTCAAGCAAGCACCTTAAGAGGCCTCTGACATCCCCCCATCTCATTCAGCAACTGCCAGCCTGAAGAAAGACCCTCCTCAGCCAGGGATTCAAGTGAGCGCCTTAAGAGGTAAAGCTACCTCCAACCCTCCAGCTTCCTTCTGTGGGGTGTTAGCCCATTGAAGCTCATGTCAACTGCCCTGTCCCGCCCACCCCAGCCACCATCCCACCCAAGGGCGGCCCTTGATGTAAGGCCACCCTGATCACGTGATGTCCTGTGCTGCTGATCCTATCCACCACTTTCCCATTTGCAGATTATACTAAATCTCTCCGAGGGAGCCTTCCCATTATTCCCCTATAGTCAAGCCACTCTTTTTATCCTGCTGACCCTTTTCCCTATTGACTGTCTAAACTCCCTCCCTCCCGCTCTGCTATCCCTCTCCAGCTCTCCTACCCATCCCCATTCAACAAGCTCCTCTACCTAGCCACCAGCACCTGCCCTGACACATCCTTCCCCCCACATACACCCGGTGTGACTCCCCCTCCCCTGACCACTAGGAGTCACTGTTGTGCACACACTTTTCAGCCTTCTCCACACCACTCCCTGGCTCCCACATAGCCCCATGTACCCTTAATCCAGGCTCCAAAGTGTCCCCCAGCCCAGAGATTTGAACCTTGTACCCTCCACACAAAGTCCACAGCCCTGCCACTGTACCATCGAGGCTGACCTACTCTTGTGGACTGACTTCCAACCCTATCTCTCCCAAAACCACTGCCCACTCACATGGGTACCACCACCTCCCACCAAGCTAACCATGCTAGTACTCTGGCACTGGCCACCCCCAACAGCACCCCTCTTTTCATGATGATACCCCCTGCCTATGACAGCATACCCATGCACACCACCACTCCACCCTCCCACATCCTCCCCCACCCTGGACCCACTCACCACCCCCACCCACTGACACCCACCACCCACCTTGGACCTACTCCCACCACCCCCTTAGCACACATCCCCCACCCTCCACCATACCCCACCCCCAGTCCTCCCACCTCCTCACAGTTCCCACCCTCCAATCCCAGCCAATTGCCTGTACATCCTTTTTTAGGTCCTCTACCTCATGCACCAAAATTAGCACAAAGTGCTACCTAGTCACTGCCATAATACTCTCATTACTCCTCATGCTGGCAGGTAATGTCCACCCCAATCCTGGCTCATTGGCCTCTGGCCAGACTAGGCAGCCACCTGTATCAGGGCTGTGTATTGCATCCATGAACATCTATAGCCTCCTAAAGAAATCTGCTGCCCTCCAGTGCTGGACCTCTCGACACACTCCTGTAATCATAGCCATTGTCAAAACCTGGCTGTCTAAGACAACCCCTGACTCTTTCATCTGCTCCCAGACTACACCCTCTTCAGGAAAGACTGAGTCGGTAAGCATGGTGGCTGCTGTGCCCTCTACATGCGAGACACCCTATCAGGTCATGCCCTCCCATCACCCAAACTAGACAACGGTGCCCAAGGCCTGTCTCTAAAAATAATGCCAGACACCTCTACGGCACCACTGATCCTTTCTGTGGCCCATATCCCCCCTCGGAGCCAAACCCTTGCCATTCACTCACTCACAAACTACCTCTCCAAGCTATGACAAAAGCTCAAGCAGATCCTCCCAGGGGACATGAACTCAAATTGGCTTTGCAGCTCTAACTCACATGTAATTGACTCCTTTGTGGCTCTCAACATGACACAAGTCATCTCCCAACCTACTAGGTATAACTCCTCTGGCACCAGCACCCTTCTAGACATTGTTCCTTCAACCATCTCCACAAAATCACTTACCTACATGTCCTCCCTAACGCACTTAGTGATCACTTCCCAGTCACATTCTCCTAGTCCACCCAGGTTCAGAAACCTGCCTCCAGAACCTTCCACAGGTGATGCCTCCATGTCATTTGCCTCAGTAAAGTAAGACTTTACCTTGCCCAGTGGGACTGGACCCCCATTACCCACACCACAACTATAGACCAAGGGCTTGACTATTTCACTAGCTCCTTCAACAAAGCCTGTGACATCTACACACCCCTTACCAAGACCTCAACTAAAGAATTAAACTGGGGTGTCAAACAGATTTAGCATACTTATGAGTCCTGGTAGGATGAAACACATGTCTATGTCTTCTGTTGGCACCCTTTGCAAACTGTGTGAAAGGCCTTTCGGCACCATGCACTTCTGCTTAAAGTTGAACCAGCATAATATTCTGTGGTGATTTGCATATGTAGCCCATGATGCTTTGCATTATTGGGGCATGTGTGATTTTGCATTTCTTTGAAACTAGGCTTTCTGGCCAATGCCCTTTGGGGTAACCATTGCCTCAATGCTTGTACACAGAGGTTCTTTGTCTTTTAACTTGTTTTTTGTTTTAATTGAGTTCACCACAACATAACCCAGATAGACCATCTTAAGGTAGCTGGTTCATTCCACTGGGGTGTCAAACAGACGTGGCATACTGATGAGTCCTGGTAGGACGAAACATGTGTCTATGTCTTCTGTTGACACCCTTTGCAAACTGTGTGAGAGGCCTTTCGGCACCATGCATTGCTGCTTAAAATTGAATCAGCATAATATTCTGTGGTGATTTACATATGTAGCCCATGATGCTTTGCATTATGGGGGCATGTGTGATTTTGTATTTGTTTGAAACATGGCTTGTCGGCCAATGCCCTTTGTGGTAACCATTGTCTCAGTGCTTGCACACAGAGGTTCTTTGTCTAAAAAATGAAATGCCACCTGGATCACCCCAGCACTGCTCCAACAAATGAAATTAAGGGATAACCTTTGACATAAAGCAGTGGATTCAGGTAAACCGGCAGACAGGCAGATCTATAACACCAAGCATAACAGGTGCACATGCGCCATCTAAAAAGGCTAAGGTGGAGCACTATAAATCTGCCCTTGCCTCCTCCTGGGGTAATGCCCAGAATTTCTGGGTTAAGTTAAAGGAACTGAATGGTAAGACACAGTTGCCCCCCCATCCCAACTCGTCGTCAATGGCTTCATTACCACAGACCCACACACCATCACCACCAGCCTTAACAACTCCTTCACCAATCTCAGATCGGTCCTGCCCAAGAATTTCTTCGATCCAGTACCCCCCCCCCACACCCAACCTCCATCACCCTCCATTCCACCTCCGGACCATATCCACACAAGAAGCCAAGTCATACCTGCACAAAGCCCTCAACAGTACCAGTTCTTGTCACAACCGTCTGGACACTAAACTACTTCAGCGAGTGCTGGATGTAATACTCACCCCCTCACCCACCTGCTTAATCACTCACTGTGCCTAGGTCAGTTCCCTCTTTCCTGGAAGATGGCAATTGTCACTCCAATTCACAAAGGTGGAGACCGCACCACCCCCAGTAATTACCAGCCAATTTTTATCCTGCACCTGCTTTCCAGGGTGCTGGAAAAATCATGGTTGACCAGCTATCTGACTATCTTACCAAGAACAGCATCATGTGCACAGGGAGCAACATGTCTTCCACACTTGGCACAGTACCACCACTGCCCTGCTAGATTTCTCCAATTTCCTCCACACAGCTCTGGATAATGGGCACCTGGATGGAGCAGTCTTTATCGACCTCTCCAAGGCCTTTGACACAGTCTCCCACCCGCTTCTTCTTAACTCCCAGCAGAATCTCAGTCTCCTTCAGGGGCCCTTATCCTGGTTTGAAAGCAACCTATCATCCAGGTCCCAGTGTGTAAAAATCAATAGCTCCCTATCCCACCTGTCCACTATGGAGTTTACCAAGGCTCCATATTAGGCCCACTCCTTTTCAGCCTCTACCCTAACACACTCCCCACCCTCTGTGCTGAAAAGATCATTCTGTATGTGGATGATGCTGTACATCTCACACCCACACCCCACCACCCTTCAGTACACCCTCCAGCATTCCTTTACAATGGCTGAACAATGGTTCATTGATCACAGGCTAGCATCAACCTCAAAAACGAAATCCATACTATTTGCCCACCATGAGAACAAAACCAAAAACACCCTCTCCAGTTCCTCCCCAGCACCCAAGTCCCTCTTGAACAGGTGACTAAATACAAATACCTGTGTGTCACCTTGATCCTGCCTCACCTTCCACCACCATATTACAGCCTCTTGTTGGCCATAAACATACAATCGGTCTCCTCTACTGCCACAGGGACTGCCTGCCCTGAGGAACTTCACACGGCAGTCACCTCATCAGTCCTATCCCTGGAAGAAGATGATATCCCTATCTACGCTGCTGCTGACAAAACTGCCCTCAGTAGAATACAACTATCTATAACAAGGCCTGCAGGCTCCTGTCAGGTGCTGAAAGACACACCCACACCTGCTCTCTCTACTCGCTCACCAACATTCTCAATTTGAAGAGAAGCTGCTTTACCAATCCTGTCTGTTGCCTAAGAAAATACTCCTGGACCTCTCCCCTCCTGGGGTGACCTCCTCCCTCACTGTCACCTCCCCCATAGTATCAACCCACAGTATTTGCAAACCAACCTTCGTGGTACCCAGTGTCAGGATATTGCTCGACAATGGTCCTTCCCTATAGGGCCCCGATGTGGTACAACTCCTCCCTGTGTCTATTGCCAGTCTCCCAGAACTGGCCCCTTCAAAGTTGCACTAAGAAACCACCTCTTTGCCTCACACTGCTGCAACTGTTGATTGACCCATGCCTTCCCCGGCTCGACTCTCCAGCCACCCACTGCCCCCCCGACAATGTCCATTGGACAGCTATGAAGTTATTCCATGCTATATCTCTATATCTACCAGATGAAGTTATTCTATGTCTTACCTCTGTTATACTGTTATACTGGTTTCCCAACTCATGTACCTACAATACTGTATGAAACTCTGATATTATGTTACTCTGTTACTGTCATGTTATGTTATTCGCAATCTGTATGTGTCTGACGAGGAGCTTTTGGAAATGAGTCCAAGACTCAAAGGATTGTAATTTGATTTGTACAATAAATACATAAATAAATAAATAAATAAAATGCACTGCATATCACCTGTAAATAAGAACCCCACAATGACATAGTAATAACGGAGATATTTATTGCAAACAAGTCGTCAAATAAACAAAATAAACAAAGAAGAAACAAAGTGGTATCATTAAATTAATAAGCAGGTAAATAATCAGCAGGCTTTCTGAAGAAACTACTGGTAAGTAGGTCTCTGAAAACTCAGACCAGTGTACTGCCCAGCACAGGATCACCATAATTCCAAATAAGAATGAAAGCCACAAACATGTCATTTGTCCAAGATAGTATAGAGAACATTAGTTCTGCCCACGTTTTTGGCAGTTGGAAGCTGTTATTTCTTGAATTTATGTCTGAGATAGTAATATAGAGCCTTGATTGGGTGGGGGGACTCTGCCTCTACACACCCTGTTTCAGCAGTGGGAAGCTGTTATTTAGTGATTGAGAGTCTAAATTACTATCTTCAACAAAGGTGTTATGTGTAATATTGTCTAGTATGGGAGTCGAAGCTGTTATTTATTGGAAGATATTATTGATTAAATATATCACCTTTAGTTGGGGGGATCTGCCCCCACTCCCCACCTCCATTTCTGCAGTCAGAAACTGTTATTAAATTAATGCATTCATTTCTGCAGTCTGAAGCTGTTATTGATTGACTATATCACCTTTAGTTGGGGGGTTCCACTGACCCACACCCCATTTTCTGCAGTTGGAAGCTGTTATTAAATTCATGTATTTATTTTTGTAGTCAGAAGCTGTTATTAAATTAATTTATTGGAATGTGTTGTGCAGAGAGCATTGTGTTTTGAACATTCCCAGAGCACTAAGGTCCACCTCTGCTGATGTCATAGTGTCGTAATATCCAATGTCAATTTCTGAGTGCATTGGGGTCCTTAGTGTTTGATATCACCCTGTCTTCTGGGTTAAATAGGACCACAGAGCAAGGGGAGGAGAGACTTGAGTGGGGGATGGGAGGGGTAGACTATGATTGGGGAGTGGCAGGCCAGTAGATGCCAGGGATCATCTTTAACATCTGTTTTGGAGGCAACTAAATGGTGATTATGGAGTGGAGGAACACCACTGTAGATGCCAGGAATCAGTGACATACAGTGCCGGAGGACATTTGAATAGCAATCAGGGTGGAGGCCACTAAATGCCAAAGATTAGTGACATGCAGTGTTCTAGGCATTTGAATGGCATTCGGGTGGGGAGTCACTAAATGCCAAAGATCAGTTCAATGCAATGTTTGGGGGCATCTGAATAGTGATCAAGGTTAGTGGGGCAACTACATGGTTGGAATAAATTACATGCAATGTCCTGAGGCATCACAATGGTAATCAGGGTGGGGATGACAAGACATGCGGATCAGTGACATGGATTGTTTGGGGCATCTACCTGTGATTGGGTTGTGGGAGGCACTTAGATGTCTGTAAACACTTTATTAAAATGTTTGGGTACTTTGGAATGGTGATTGTGGAAAGGGGGATACTACCAGGGGCTGACAGCTCCTGCTGTCTGTCCACACCCAAGTATTTGGCCTGAGAATGAGTGGAATGGGTTTTCTCATGCCACTGTGTGCTTTGATAATAGTAGTGTTTTAAAGGCATTAAACAGCACTTCAAGGAGGCTGTTTATCACTTTCAAAATTTCTGAACATAGCACTACCCCCAGTATGCAAGAGAGATCCCTAACTTGCCTGTATGCTACAGTATGTTCTGCATGCACAAGAATTTGGTTAGCTCTATGCACTGGGAGCCATGGAGTATGGTCCCATCCCCATCCAACAGCATTATTTCCAGTTAGCACAGTGCTAACATATTTAACAATGAGCTACCTGTCTGAATATGGGCTCCTGAGTTCAGTGGAAACTCATCTCACAGACATAGGACAAAAGACCAACTGTGGGTCATAGGATCATGTTATCAGAAAGTTTATTAAACAGTACCCCAGAACAGCAACAGGATCCCCAAACAACTGACAATGTTTCATGCATGATTCAAGCACTTTGTCAAGGTTAGCATCATCAGCATGTGCCACAGTTAACTACTCACAATTTAAAGTAATTGTGACAATTACTTAAATACTGTAATGTACTGTGCAAAATAACCAACACATCTTTGACATAAAATAAATTACTAACACACAATTATGAAATTATTACAAAATTAATTTGCATAGATACATGAAGGGGAGGAAGGAGGTATGGGAAGGAAGGAGTAATAAAGAAAAGGGAAATTAAAGTAACAATAAAGTCCCTTTGGCAGTTGCTTGGTGATCCTGTTGCTGTGCTGAGATGTTTTTAATAAAATTTTTATAACATTATCCTACAATCCATAGTTGGTCTTTTTCTAGGTCTGTGAGCCGAGCTTTCACTGCTGTCTGGGTAGGTTAATGACTGTTTTGAGAAAGTGAGGCATGGATGAGCTCAACACATTGTAGCTGGAACCTAAACAGTATGCAGGCAGTGTGCCTCTTAATATGCTGATTATTTAAATAAGTTAGTACCCAATGGGAAAAAAATCATTAGAGTAGATAACCAATGATGTGCAAAAGAATGTGTTCTCAGGTGAATCCTTGTAATGTCATAAAGGTCTAGTAGATTACAAGGATCCCTTAGTTGGAATATCAGCCCTGTACATTGCTTTTCAATTTACTGAATTTTTATTGCATAGTGCTTGTCATGTTAAAGAAAGAAAAAGGGATTAGTTGTCATTTATAAGAAATGTGTTAGGAATTTTTAAAAGAGAAAGGATAAATTAAAAATACATATTTTTAATTCTTAAGATTTTCCAAATTTTTTCCATCGGTGAAGGGAAAATTTGATGTAACCGAGCAACCGCAAATATATTTAGCATGCTATTTTACCACTGATCTAATGTCAGAAACAAAGATGTCATGAAGATATTGTACTATTCACCAGTGTATGTAGTGTGTGCAAAGAGCCCCATATCCCCCTTTGTGATGTTTTCATGAAGCAGGCACTTTGCAGAAAGATTTACATGCCATGAAACATTTTTCCACAGAAAGTTTTTTCATAGAAACGTTATTCCACTGAAAAATATTCTGCAGAATGGGAATTCTTCCCCACAAAGTGTTAACTTTGCAAAGCAAATGAATTTCACACAATATTGGAAAATGTTATGAATTTTTCTCTAAGTGAAGTTCCTACACTTCACACATAACTAGTCATAACCATAGCATATAAACATTTTGATGTCAGAATGATGATACAACACCACCAACATATCACTGTTTTCCTATGAGAAAAGTGAGCAGCCATATGTGAAAAAGTAATCATATCTGAGACTGATGGTATCAGCTGGTTGTTTTGCAACAATCAAATGACTATACCAAACACTTTTATATTATTAAAGTGAAACTTCAGGATCTCTGTTCATGCCTTAAACAAATTAAAGGGGTTTGTTGGTACTCCCAGTGGTGAGGATTTGAGTTTCCTTTCTCATGTCTCCAGACCTCGTCTGGAATTTTTTCTCTGAATATTTCAGATTGCTGCTGCAAATGTTTTCTTGTTGCTTCAGAATGTTGGAATCAGCTCAGTCTCTTTTACATGAAGCTGGGCCTCTTTATTCTGGCAATGAAAGAGAAACAAAGAAACACAGAACTTGTCAGCAGATAAAGGCCATTTGGCCCACTTAGTCTACCCATTTTTCCTGCCTATAGGGTCACTACAGATTCTACTAAATCTCTGGACCATTTACCCAACCACACTTACCTTTCCCTAAGATTCTGTTATGCCTATCCCATGCTTCTTGAACTCTACCACTGTTTTTGCCTCATTACAGCTGCTGGAAGACTTTTCCTGGAAGCCAGCACTCTTTCTTTGAAGAAGTACTTCCTCACATCTCTCTTGAATCTACCCACTGCAATGGAAACTGCATGAATAGTCTATAACAGCATTATTGTGAATTATGTCAAAGAATGACCCCCCAAAAAGTCAGCTCAGAAAGGATCTACAAGAAACAAAAACTCTTAAGGAACACTCTCAGTAAACCAAAAGCCCTGTTTACATGGTCACAATTGCACTGGAGTAAACCCTGTGCTCAGATTGCTCCAGTGAAAATCTGACCATGTAGACACTAATGCAATCATGGCAAGCCACTTATTAAGGCACTCCCAGGTTCTCAGGCAAGCTGGGACATCAAGTGAGTGGGCAGCTTACAGCAGCTTCAAAGGGCATTGTGGACAATCCGTGTAACTGCAAGCCATCTCTTGGTGCGTGCACAGCTGAGGTGATGTGGACTCATTCATGAATGAGTCCCCCATTCTCAGCAAGTGCATTGAGCCAAACACATGCCCCACAAAAGAAGAGTCCTCTGGGTGCAGTATAGTGGCTGCTGTGGAAAACCAAGGGCTGTTAACGGCTGAAACTCTCCAACTGAAATTCACAGCTGTCACTTTGAGCATGCTCATTTGGATGTCCATTTGCGGCACCACCAACGTTGTTGAGCAGATGTCTGGCCCTCCCCCGATGCACAGCCCCTAACTGGCACAAATAGCAGTGGTGTGGAGAGGGGCCAAGTAGACAGGTTGTAAGGGCGCATTAGTTGATCAGGACCACACTGTTGTGGCAGAATTCTGGAGTGCTACTGTTGTGTAAACACAGCTAATGATGCGCTCTCTCATCTCCTTCTTGAAAACTTTCTACACACTTCCCTATGTAATAACTCCTCTTTCAAACACAGTAGTTTCTACGCTATACATGCAATTGCTTCCTGTCATTCAGATGGAGGCTCATAAAAGTAGAGAGCATATGATATGTATCGCTCACCATTTTAGACCTGTAAGTAGCTCAGCACTGTTTAGATGGGTAAGTAAAGGCTGTTGAGGGGAGGTGGGATATGATTCAGTTGTCCAGTGCTGGGAGGGATCACATATGTTGTGACAGTGATTGGCTGAGGGTGTCTCTGGACTGCCAGGTATTGCTGAGTGCATTGTAACTAATGTCTAATTGGTTTAGATGGGAGTGAGGATAACTGGATTTGAGGTATGCCAGAAAGTGTTTTAACAAGTGTGATGAGCATCTGGGTTGAAGCAGAGACTACAGGATAATCAGTTATGCCTAAAGGTATTGTGACTTGTGTAATGGAGATCGAGAAGGAAGGGACCACTATAATACCAGGTATGTCTAATGGTATTGTAATTTGTGTGATGGCGTATTAGAGCAAGCAGTGGGCGGCACAGGTTCAGTATGTCGAGAGAATATACAGCACAGTAAACAGCCATGCATACATGTCAGTGAAAATGAAGCTAGTGCTCAGCAAAACAGTGACTGCTACTGTCCATGAAAAAGTACAGTAAAGTACATAATTGCAGGGGGTCTGCCCACAGCACTCCCTGAACCACCCATCATTAATTATCTAACTCCAAGGGGACTACACTTGAGAAAGAGAAGAAACTGGGGCAGTTAAAAGAAACACACACAAAAAACCAAGAAAACCCTAGCACCAGGAATTAAATTCCCGGTCCATCTCCATTCCACCACCCTCCACTGCCTGTGTCTCTACCCACTAAGCTATGGCAGCTGCTCGACCAGCATGTCACCAGCCAGAGCCTTTCACCTCTCTCTCAACAGCAAAATAGCTCTAGGGATAGCAGTAATTTACTACATTAGGCTGTCTCTGTAGTCATTATTGCTTTCGCTGTTGTAACATCATGGCTTATTCCTTGTGATTATTCCTCTGACATATTGACCTGGTACCAGAGTGGGCTACCAGGTATGACAAAGAACATTTCAAATAGAGTAATTATGGATTGTGCAGGAGAAAGTGGGTATCACCAGCTCCGGTGCTGCAGGAGGGTGGGGAGTCATGCACCACTGTGCACATTGATCAGTGTGGGTTCAGAAAGACTGATTTAGTGCTGCCTCAGCAGCTTGATAACCCTTCTAGATACATAGACACATAGAAACATTGAAAGATGATGGCAGAAGGAGACCAAATTCCATCATGTCTGCTCGTGAGTTCCCAAGACCCTGGAGATCCTGGGATGTAGCCCATATTATTACCCACAGATTTAATTTGAATGTACTCTTTATCACAACCACATTTGAAGGCTGACACTGTCTTAGCTAACAGCACATCTGCAGAAAGCCTGTTCCATGATTCCACTAACCTTTCTGAGAAACAGTGTTTCCTAAGATCCTTTTCTAATTTCCCACCCCTCAGCTTCCATCCATGCCCCCTCATATTTGAGCTGGAAACCCTGGTGAACAGTTCAGCAGAGGGTACTGCATTAATTCCCCTTATGAACTTAAAGGTTTCTATCATATTCCCCCTTCCTTCCTTGCCTCCAGTGAGTACATGTTTAATGCCTTAATATGCCCTTCATACAGTAGCCCCTGGAGCCCCTGTATCATGTTGGTCTCCCTTCTCTGCAGGATTAATACCCTGTTTCTGTCATTTTTAAGGTGTAAGCACTAAACTGGACACAGTATTCCAGGTGGGGTCTCACCAGGGATCTGTACAGTGGCAGTATCACCTCCCAGTGCCTACTGTTGAATCCTTTCCCTATACGGCCCAACATTTTCTTAGCCTTGTTGTACACTGCGCTTGTTTTAGGGTGTCACATGTAACTCCTAGATCCCTTTCCTCCTGTGAGGCACTGAACTTGATCCCGGTAAGCCAATACGCTGTCCTCGGGTTTTTCTTGCCTAGATGCATTATGTTACCGGGTGGGTCTACAGTTAGACAATAATGTACAAAGAAGCAGCAATTCAGGTCCAACCCTCTGTTTGCTTGGTGGGATGTTTATTATCTTCATAAACAATCTTAGCACCGATAACAGAAAAATAAATACAGAAACCAAAAAAAACAAAATAACAGACAAATCAATGGCAATTCCAATAACTTTCATTCACTCACTGTCTGAAACTTTCCTGCAGCCAGGTCAGGAGGAACTGACCTCTCTCTCTTGCAACTGGGAGAGGTAGGGTTTATATATCCGCCCTTAGTCAGGTGACCCAGTATTTCTTTTACAAAATGAAAACATTTAATATACTCTCAGAATTAGTATACATAGACATTACTTCCATTTATACAAATGCAAGAAACCCCAAACATTTCCATATGCAAAATAAACTCTTTTAGTGAGTTTTGTACTACAATCAGGCTTTCAGAACATGAGTGACAATTTGTCTACTTTAAATATGAGCCACTAGGGGCCTTGAAAACAAGAGAAATCAGATAGAAGGGATAAGAAATGGGGTAGAAGGGTTTTTGTAAGGAGGTGGCCTGCCTCCAAACAGAATAAAAGGGACAGCATATATAAGGGAAATAAATAGTGGTTGCAACCAAAATTTAGAAGGATAGAGGAAAAGGTCCCTGTCACACTTCACTTTGCACTTTTGATGTTGAACTTCAGCTGCCAGTCATTTCGTAAATCTCTATGTACAGTAGGTTCCCAACTGCTTCCTCACTGTACACCCTACCACCTAGCTTAGTGTCATCCACGAACATACCTCCCAATGTCCTGATTTACCAAGGACATCCCGTATTTCAGCCACTTTTGCTCTCCTCTCCCGTCATCTTGAATTTATTGGTTATTTTCCTGAGAATGCAGACTCTTTTCTGACTTAGCATGACATGGGGTCAAAGCAGACTGTCCCCCCTATGTTCCATTACTGTGCTGCATTGACTGAGAGTGCATATGTCACATGTGGTGATGTCAGTGACCAATCTACTAATCACGGGCTGCATACTCAGTCCCTTCACATTTTGGCACCTCTGCCCACTCGGATCTGAATTTTCAGTACCCTCAGGTCTGTGAGCACTGGTTAAAAGCAGTCTCTCTCTAGTGCTGTTGGAACTAATACAGTCAAGGAGACTTCCAGAGCACCAGAGAGAAAATTATGATTGAAGCAGCTGCCAGCATTTACTTTGCTCTACTTTGCCAAGTCCAAGAGAGAGCCCAATTCTTGAATCCTGCCTGCCTCCCAACCTTATTTCGACTACCAGTTCCACTGAGCCACAATTTTTACCAAGAAGCTTAAACTAAAAGCAGCTGTGCTGCATTATAATTGATTTTATTAAATTAAAAAAATATTTGAAACCGCCTAAGCAACACAGACTGCCAGTCATCAGCAGTGAGTGAGCGTGAGCAGAGTACCCAGCAATCATAACAGAGCAGACAGAATGAACGGAGAAAACAGGAGCCCCGAGTCAGTGCACCTCTTTTTGTTTTAGGTAGGAAAAAGAGTTACATGTCAGAAGTATCAGTATCAGTCACTGACAGTATGACTGTCCATGGTCAGAAAATGGCAAAGCAGCAGCAGCACTGAAATGGGATTGGAACCAGCTTCTTTATCAGCTGTCCGAATTCTGATTGTTATCATTAGCATCGATGAAGAACCTGAACTTTTGCAGCTACATATTTGCAATTGTTAAGCTGCTATTCAGTAGTCACTACAACCTACAACATACAGCAAGAGCTATTGTGTATATACAGTTTCTATATGCAGCAGCAGCTCTGATGGCCATTAACCTAATGCCTAATACTACTGACTCTTTCTGGCTGCATAGAAACATAGAATTTGATGGCAGATAAGGACCGCTTGGCCCACCTATTCTGCTCATTTCCCTACCTAATGGGTAAGCTGCAGATCATAGTTAACCAACAGCCTACTTCCTCATACCCAGCACTAGAATTGCCTTATATCTGTCCCATTCATTCTTGATTTCCCCCACTATTTTTGACTCTTTGACCTCCTCAGGAAGGCTGTTCCATGAATCTGCTATCCTGTCCATGAAAAAATACATTCTCTCATTACCTCTGAGTCAAGCCCCCTTCATATTGTGCCCCCTTGTTCTTGCACAACTCTTTTTCTGAAAGGCACTGCCCTCTTGGAGTTTTTTGATTCCCTTGAGGTACTTGAAAGTTTCTATCATGTAACCCCCTCTCTCCTTTGCTCGAGGCTATACATATTAAGCTTCTTTAGTCTTTCTTCATATGTCTTCTGGTGCAGACCCTGCACCATTTTGGTGCCTCCTCTGGACAGCCTCCACTCTGTCTATGTTTTTCCAGAGATAGGGTCTCCAGAACTGCATGCAGTACTCAGATGTGATCTCACCAACTGTCTGTACAGAGGATAACCACTTCCTGTTTTCTATTGTTGAGGCCTCTCCCTATGCATCCCAGTATGACCCCAGCCCTCCTTACTGCCTTCTCACATTGCTTGCCCACCTTTAGGTCATCTGAACTAACTACCCCACGTCCCTTTCCATTTTGTTGTTGTCATTATCTCACCTCCAATTGTATATTCTTCCCTGGGTTTTGTTTGCCATGTGCATTATTTTGCACTTTTGCACTGAATCCAAGCGGCTATACTTCTGACCATTCCTCCAACCTTGCCAAGTCTCTTCTCATCCTTTCCATGCCATCTTGTATATCAACCCTGTTGCAGATCTTTGTGTCATCTGCAAAGAAGCATACTTTTCCTTCCAGTCCCTCTGTAATGTCACTTATAAAGACATTAAAAAGAATTTGACCCAACAGTGAATGCTGCAGTACCCCACTAGTAACCCCCCTTTCTTCAGAGTGGTCTCTTTTCTATTACCTTCTGTGTCCTGTTGTCCAGCCAATGTTTTATTCAGGATACCACCCTGGGATCCTGTCCCAGGCTGGCTAATTTGTTTATTAATCTTTTGTGTGGGACTTCGTCAAATGCCTTGCTAAAGTCTAGGTAGGCCATGTCCATAGCCCCTCCTTGGTCTACTACTTTGGTCTCTCAGTCAAAGAAATTGATTAGATTGATCTGCCATTACCTTCCTGCTCTGAATCTATGCTGTCTTAAGTTCTTTGCCCCTCTGGCCTCTAGGTATTCAACAATTTACCATCATTTTCCCTATCACTGAGGTCAAACTGACAAGTCTATAGTTTCCTGCCTCTGTCTTCCTCCTAGTTTTGTGATGGGGAATCGCATCCACCCTCCTCAAATCCTTAGGGACCACACTCTTCTCCCATGATTTGTTAAAAGGGGTAGTCAGCGGTGTTACTAGTTCTCCGCTTAGTTCTTTTAGAAGTCTGGGGTGAATCCCATCAGGTCCCATTGCTTTATTCACCTTCAGTTTTATGAGTTCTTTCAAAACCCTTTCTTCTGTAAAAGAACTGATTTCAACCACCTATAAAGAGTGCTTCTACTTACTGAATTAGATACCTCACACTTCCTCTTCCTTGGTAAACACTGAGCAGAAATATTCATTCAGTATTTCTGCTTTTTCACTGTCCCTCACTGCCCAGCCACCCTCCTCTTTATTCAGTCTTGGTATCCCTGCCTTAGTCTTTCTTCGCTCCCTAATGTAGCTATAAAAGGTTTTATCCCCCTTCTTTAAACGAGTTGGCTATTTTTTCCTCAGTTTGGGCCTTTGCTGTTCTGACTGCCTTTCCCACTTCCTTCTGCTTTAACTGGTACCGTTATTTATCCTGCTCCTTCTGTGTTCCTTATACTTCCTGAATGCTATATTTTTCTCCCTACCTTCCCTGCCACTTCTTTTGAGAACCATAGAGCTTTTCTTTCATTTTGATTTATTTGCTTCAAACAAAGGCTTGCTGCCTCTAAGATGGCAGTTTTGATGTTTCCCCATTGTTGCCACACCCCACCTTCTTGCCTGTTTGCTAGTGCTTTTCTGAGGCACTCTCCCATTTTGACAAAATCAGCCCTCCTGAAGTCCAGTACCTTCACTTTTGCATGGCTTGACTCTACAGCTAAGTTTATCGTGAACCACACTGGTGGTCACTTGTTCCCAGATGGCTACCCACTTCCTGATCTGAGATCCTCTCTCTGTCCCCATTTGAGAGTACCTGGTCTAAGATTGCTCCCTCCCGAGTAGTTTCCAACACTAGCTGTCTGAGGCATGCCCCCTGTAGGGCATCAAGAATGGCCATGCTCTTTGATGTAGCTGCAGCAAATGTGCTCCAGTTAACATCTGGCATATTCAGATCCACCATCGGCAATATCTCCCTTTCTACCATCCTAAGGATGCCTTCTATTATTTCCTTGTCCATTTCCTCCCCCTGAGACAGAGGTTTGTATACATAGAAACATAGACTTTGACGGCAGATAAGGACCGCTTGGCTCACCTAGTCTGCCAGTTTCCCTACCTACTGGATAAGCTGTAGATCCTAGTTAACCAACAGCATATTTTTTCCTACCCTCTACAAGAATTGCCTTATGTCTGTCCCATGCATTCTTGAATTCTCAACAGTTTTAGGCCCCACAACCTCCTCAGGAAGGTGGCTCCATGTGACCACCACCCACTCTATGAAAAAATACTTCCTCACATTGCCCTGGAGCCGTCCTTCCCTCTATCTTCAAATTGTGTCCCCTTGTTCTTGCACATCTCTTTTTCTGAAAGATGCTACCCTCTTGGACTTTGTTGATTACACTGAGGTACTTAAATTTTTCTATCATGCCCCCCCTTTTCTCAAGGGTATACTTATTAAGCTCCTTTAGTCTCTCCTCATATGATTTCTCTAGCAGACCATGCACCATTTTAGTTGCCCTCCTCTGGACTGCCTCCATCCTGTCTAGGTCCTTGCTGAGATGGGGTCTCCTGGATGGAGTACTCCTGATGGGGTCTCACCAACTATCTGTACAGAGGGATAACAACTTCTTGTTTTCTGCTGGTGATGCCTCTCCCTATACATCCCAGTATTCCCCCAGCCCTCCCTACTGCCTTCTCACATTGCTTGCCAGCCTTAAAGTTATCTAAATTGATTACCCCCAGGTTCCTTTCCATTTTTGTTGTTCTTACTACCTCCCCCCATTGTGTACTCTTCCTTTCGGTTTTTGTTTCCTAGATGCATTATTTTGCACTTCTTTGCATTGAATCCAAGCTGCCATACCTCTGACCATTCCTCCTACCTTTCCATGCCTCCTTGTGTATCAACCATGTTGCAGATCTTTGTGTCATCTGCAAAGAGGTAAACTTTTTCTTCTAGTCCATCTGCAATGTCACTTATAAAGACATTAAAAAGAACTGGACCCAGTACTGAACCCCGCGTACCCACTAGTAACCCCTTTCTTCAGAGTGTACTCCGCTTACTATTACCTTCTGTATCCTGTTGTCCAGTCAATGTTTTACTAGGCTACCACCCTGGGAACCCACTCCCAGGCTGGCTAATTTGTTTATTAATCTTTGTGTAGGACTGTGTCAAATGCCTTGCTAAAGTCTAGGCAGGCAATGTCCACAGCCCCTCCCTGTTCTACTGCTTTGGACACTCAGTCAAAGAAATTGATTCAATTCCTCTGACATGACCTTTTCACTATGAATCCAGGCTGCCTTGGATCCTGTGCCCCACTGGTACTCAGCAGTTCTTTCCTTCAGAAGTGATTCCATCATTTTCCCTACCACAGAAGTCAGACTGACATGTTTGTAGTTTCCTGCCTCTGTCTTGCTCCCTCTTCCAATCCTTAGGTACCACACCATCCTCCCATGATTTGTTAAAAAGAGTAGTCAGCCTTGTGGATTGTGGTGCCATTTCCAGTCTCCAGGAAGACCCACAGTGCCTCCTCTCCTCCCTGTTTACCCTTTAGTTCCATTGTTTTGATCCCTTCCCTTACATAGAGAGCTACTCCTCCTCCTCTTCTATCCTCACTGTCCCTCTTGTAGATTGTGTACCCTAATATGTTGACATCCCAGTCATGGTTCTCTGCGTAGTATGTTTCTGTGACTGCCATGATATCCAGGCATTCTTCTTTTTTAACTGGGTAAGTGTACTAGACAAATCTTGCCTATTTTCAGGCACGACCCGGGGGAGGGGGATACCGATGAATGCCAACTGACCTTGAACCCGATTAAGCAGTTGGTGGTATTTTTTTAGTGAATGAGGGAAATTTGGCCAGGACACCGGGGAAATTCTCCTACTCTTTTCGATAAGTGCCATGGGATCTTTAACATCCACCTGAACTACCACCAATCCAGGCAGATGGGACCTCGGTTTAATGTCTCATACGAAAGACGGCACCTCAGAAGTGCAGCACCCCTCTATTGCTGCACTACAGTGTCAGTACTGGGATATTAACCCAAGTGCCAGATGTGGGAACTGAACCCAAAGCCCTGCGATCTCCTGGCCTCAGAGGCAAGTGTGCTACCTACTTATCCACTGACACGTTTACATAGAAACATAGTAACATAGAATTTGATGGCAGATAAAGTCTGCTTGGCCCACCCAGTCTGCCCATTTCCCTACCTAATGGATAAGCTGCAGATGCTAGTTAACCAGCAGCCTACTTCTTTCTACCCCCACCCCCTAGAATTGCCTTATGGCTGTCCCATGAATGCTTGAATTCAACCACTGTTTTTGACTCCACAACCTCCTCCGGAAGGCTGTTCCATGCATCCACAACCTCTCTGTGAAAAAATACTTCCTTACATTACCTCTGAGCCACCACCCTCTATCTTCAAATTGTGCCCCCATGTTCTTGCACCCCTCTTTTTTTGAAAGATGCTACACTCTTGGACTTTGTTGATTCCCTTGAGGTACTTGAAAGTTTCTATCATGTCCCCCCTCTCCCTCCTTTCCTTGAGGCTATACATATTAAGCTCCTTTTGTCTCCTTTCATATTTCTTCTGGTGCGACCCTACACCATTTTAGTTGCCCTCCTCTGGGCAGCTTCCATTTTGTCTTTGTCCTTGCGGAGATTGGGTCTCCAGAACTGCTCACAGTACTCCAGATGGGGTCTCACCAGCTGTCTGTACAGAGGGATAACAACTTCCTGTTTTCTACTGGTGATGCCTCTCCCTGTGCATGCCAGTATCCCCCCAGCACTCCTTAATGCCCTCTCACATTGCTTGCCTACCTTTAAGTTACCTGATATGACTACCCCCAGGTCCCTTTCCATTTTTGTTGTTGTTAGTATCTCACCCCATTGTGTACGCTTCCCTTGGGGTTTTGTTTCCCAGGTGCATTACCTTGCACTTCTTAGCATTAAATCTAAGCTGCCATACATTTGACCATTCCTCTAACCTTGCCAAGTCCCTTCTCATCCTTTCCACCCCACCTTGTGCATCAACTGTGTTGCAGATCTTTGTGTCATCTGCAAAGAGACATACTTTTCCTTCCAAGCCCTCTGCAATGTTGCTTACAAAGACATTGAAGAAGACCGGTCCTAATACTGAACCATGCGGCACCCCACTAGTAACCCCCCTTTCTTCAATGTGGACTTCATTTACTATTACTCTTTGTGTCCTCTTCTCCAGCCAATTCTTTACCCAGGCTATCATCTTGGGACCCACTCCCAGGCTGGCTAACTTGTATATTAATCTTTTGTGTGGGACTGAGTCAAATGCCTTGCTAAAGTCTAGGTAGGCCATGCCCACAGTCCCTCCCTGATCTATTACTTTGGTCACCCAGTCAAAGAAATCTATTAGATTCATCTGGCATGACCTTCCTGCTGTGAATCCATGCTGCCTTGGGACCTGTGCCCCTCTGGCCTCTAGGTACTTGACAATTCTTTCCTTCAGAAGTGCTTCCATCATTTTCCTTATCACTGAGGTTAAACTAACAGGTCTGTAGTTTCCTGCTTCTGCCCTGCTCCCACTTTTGTGAAGGGGAATCACATCTGCCCTCCTCCAGTCCTCAGGTACCACCCCATCCTCCCATGATTTGTTAAAGAGGGTAGTCAGTGGTGTCACTAGTTCTACCCTTAGTTCTCTTAGAATTCTGAGATGAATCCCATCAGACCCCATTGCTTTGTCCACCTTCAGTTTTAAGAGTTCTTTCAGAACCCTTTCTTCTGTAAATGGGCTGGTATCAACTTCTGTATCCAGAGTGTTTCTATTGTTTGTTTTAGGTACCTCCCCCTCTTCATTTGTAAATACTAAGCAAAAATATTTGCTTAGTATCTCTGCTTTTCACAGTCAACCTCTGCCCACCCCTCCTCCCCTTTATTAAGCCTCGCTATCTCCCTAGTCTTCCTTCTCCCTGATGTACCTAAAAAAGGTTATATCCCCCTTCTTAACTGAGTTGGCTATCTTTTCCTCAGTTTGAGCCTTTGCTGTTCAGACTGCCTTCCCAGCTTCCTTTTGCTTTAACTGATACAATTCTCTGTCCTGCTCCTTCTGTGATTCCTTGTACTTTCTGAATGCTTTCTTTTTCTCTTGAACCTTCTCTGCCACCTCCTTTGAGAACCATAGTGGTTTCTTACGTCATTTTGTTTTGTTCATTTGCTTCACGCAAAGGCTTGTTACCTCTGTGAAGGCAGCTTTTATTATTCCCCATTATTCTTCCACCCCTCCTTCCTCTTGCTAGTGCATTCCTTAGGCACTCACCCATTTTGGCAAAGTCAGCCTCCTGAAATCCAGTACTTTTTCCTTTGTATGGCTTGACTCTATTGCTGTGTTTATTGTGAACCCTACTGTTCGATGGTCGCTAGTTCCCAGATGGCTACCCACTTCTACATCTGTGATTCTCTCTCCATCTCCATTTGAGAGGACCAGGTCAGAGATTGCTCCCTCTCAAGTGGGTTCCAATACTAGTTGTCTAAGGCATGTCCCCTGTAGGGCATCTAGAATAACCCCACTCTTAGAAGTGGCTGCTGCAACTGCACTCCAGTTAACATCAGGCATATTCAGATCACCCATCAGCAATATCTCCCCTTTACCTGCCATTCTAAGTTTACTTTCTATCATTTCCTTGTCCTTTTCCTCCCCCTGAGAGGGGGGTCTGTATACAACCCCTGTGCAGATTGTGGTGCCATTGCCTGCCTTCAAATTGACCCACAGTTCTTCCATCAAGGCTACCAGTTCAAGGAGCTTCTTACGTAAACTACGGCCATTAGTTCTCATTACCCTCCATTTTGTGATGGACGTATCCATTTTTGCCCCATCCCTGTCCTTACTACCTTTGCCTTTTTCTCCATTTACCCCTGCCCTTCTCCCTATTGACTGCTCTATCTTGGTGTTTACCTCACTAACTACCCTGATTTTTTTTGGCCAGGGCTAGGACTTCCTTTCTTCTTTCCATTGTTTCCCCCCTTGGCTAGTTTAAATGTTTGCCAATAAAGCATTTAAACCTATCACCTAGGATCCTGGTCCCCCTCCTAGACAGATGCAGACCATTACA
Source organism: Neoceratodus forsteri (assembly GCA_016271365.2). NCBI lineage: Eukaryota > Metazoa > Chordata > Ceratodontiformes > Ceratodontidae > Neoceratodus > Neoceratodus forsteri. Next base: position 1,046,406,947 of record CM028133.1, on the reverse strand, counting down.
CCATTATAGGCCTGTATCCCTCCAGGTAGAGCCACAGTCCCCAATGAAGCTGAAACCCTGAGCTCTGCACCAGTTTTTCAACCACTGATTGAATCCCATGTTGTTGAGTACCCTAGCCTCACCGATACCATAGACAGGCAGGACCTCCAAGAAGGTTCCCATGCATGCTACCTGTCTAAGGCCCCTCCCCAACTCCACATAGTCCTTCTGCACTGCTCTGATCCCTTTCCCAGCCAGGTCATTTTTCCCTAGGTGGACAATGACATCCAGCCTCCCCATGCATCTGCTCCCACGATCCTGAGGATTGCCCTTGTCCCTCCAAGCCATTGCTATCCCTCTCCCTCCCCAGGTTCTATCCTCCTAATAATGGAGTCCCCACCAGAGTTGTTTCCTTCCTCTTTGGGGTCCCATGTCACTCTCCTGTGGGTCTCCTTTGTGGAGGTTCCCAACATCCTCCTTGGTCTCCACTGTGAGTGCCTCTGTAGAGGAACCACACTCTGCCAGAATGGCATATGAATTGTGAAGAGGTACAACTGGAGGGATGCACATCTGTTCCACCACTCTTACCCTACCTGTGCCCACTGTGGTCCAACCACTCCTCTTTCTTGGCAACCTCTGAGGCAGCAGTAGTGGCCCTGGTGATCTCTGGGTGGAAAGGAGGTCCCTGAATCCTGGCCAACTCAGCATGGAGATGAGTTACCTCCTCCCTCAGCCCAGAGAGGTGCCTGCAGATGAGACAACAATGCATCCTCCAGAATGTCTCCTAGAAGACTGCTGTTCTTAGCTACTGCACTGCACCACTCCTATCATGTCATTGGTTGTGGTCCCTTAAATGTTGTTTTGTATACTTACTCTTTCCTCTCTCTATTTATTTTATATATATATATATATATTTTTCCCTACTATCCTACTGCCTTAAAGCTCCTGATCTTTCTGTTCTGGGACTGTAACTTCCTATATTCCTCAGTAGTCTCCTTCTTACTTGCTCAGAGTCAGACTTCCAGTAGCTAGGGAGTGATGGAGCTACTCTTTCCTTCTAGGGTGGGGATTCTTTCATGCCTCTGTGATCACTCCTTTCCTGTTCCAAAACAGGAAGTTCCTGTTAGTCAAATCCTGTGCTTATAAAAGTAGAACTGTCTCAGGGAGGGTGGAGAGGATGGAGAGCAATATAGTCCCAGTAGAGTAATATTGTTCTAACAGCACCTCCTTCCTCTTGCAGTTCTCTGCCACAAGCTATCTAGGTCCATTTTTAAATGCAGACACATGGCTTCCTTCTATCTAAGCCACTGCCCCTAATTCACAGTTTGTTTCTTCACCTAGCTAACTGCACAGACAACAATTCCTTTACCCAACTCAGACAAACATACTCTTTTTTGTTTGTTTTTGTGTTTTTTTACCCTAAATTGAAGTTCCCAGTAATAGAGTTCTAGTTCTTTAGTCAATGAGAATAGTATAGTTCTAACAGCACCTCATTCCTTTTGCTGTTCTGCATGGTACTTGTAAAGATGTGTGTGCATATTCAGTTCAGTACAAATCTATAAATAAATTGTGTTTCATTTAAACCATAACTGCAGGTCTGCATCTTATTTGTAAACTAACAGGGCTTGACTTGTAGTTGCATCATTTTTTAATATAAGGTATTTTTCCTGGAATGCTGTTTTATTCATTTGGCCTTTCATTTACTTCATCAGCAGCAGCTTAGTTTTGCTTCCTATTTATGCTTATCATACAGTATATCATATCAAACAAACATGTCTAGCAGACTATTATAAGCTGCACATATACTAGGCTACTGGAGAAGTAAGTGAATTGCCAAATGAATAAAACAACAACCAAGCTAGACTGCTGGCTGCTGGAGAAGTAAGTGAATGGCCAGGAGAAACATACTTATTCAAATGTTATTTTATAAGCAACTACAATAAGCCCTGTTTGTTTAGAAATCTGGCACAGTATGTGTTGTGTTGTTGTTGTCCAGTTTGAAAGGAGCTGCAGATCAGTAAGTAAGCTGCATAATGCTAGGTGAAGAAGAACAATGATCAGCAATTTTACAGCACTTTTCACACACAGTGTATCACAAAGTGCTTTACAAGCAATGCTAGACTGGTAGTGAAGTGACTGAATGTGTAGTGGCAGCCATATCGCACATCAGCACCCACACACAGCCTGGACAATTGTGAGAACCGGTTTTATGGGAAGGGGAATGTTGGCCAGGGCACTGGAATGTCTCCTACTCTTTGTGAAGAATGCCTTGGGTTCTTTTACTTCCATTTGAACACCCACCAGGATGGGTAGAAGGAACCTCAGTTTAATGTCTCATCTGAAGGATAGCACACCCTAGCAGTACAGCACCCCCCAATACTGCACTCACATGCCAGCGTTTTAGGTATGAGTTCATTCCTGGTGTGGGATGAGAACCCACAACCCTCTGGTGCAGAGCTGGATATACTACCAACTAAGTCATGGTTGGTGGTTAATAAAATTATAAGCTTCTTTCCATGCTGCAGTATACTATAGGACTGCATGTGCATAATTTCATTTAAACCATAACTGCAGGTCTGCATCTTATTTGTAAACAAACAGGGCTTGTTGTAGTTGCATATAAAATACTTTTTAATGTAAGGCATTTTTTTATTGAAATGCTGTTTTATTCATTTGACCATTCATTTACTTCTCCAGCAACCTAGTTTTGCTTCCTGTTTATACTGATCATTATGGGGGTAAAATATTTCAATGCATGTCTAGCAGACTTCTATACGCTGCATGTAAACTAGGCTGCTGGAGAAGTAAGTGAATGGCCAAATGAATCAAATAGCATCTAATGTAGGCTGCAGGCTCCTGGAGAAGTAAGTCAATAAGATGCAGACCTGTCAACTGCAGTTATGGTTTAAATGAAATGGTGCATCCAAGGTTTCTCCTAAAAATTGCTAAACAGTGTTGGATAAGTTGCTGTTTCTATTACTGTATATTACTTTTAGAAACTTGTTCCAGGAAGCTCTGTGCAGTCACTAGCAAGGATGTGGAAGTACTAGAAAAAGTAATACACCTTACAGTTAGTTACTTATTTCTTTTTATACAAAAACAATACAAAAGTAATACGACATTATATCAGATTACATTTATTTGAAAGCAGTAGGTTAGTTACTAGTTACTTTCAAATAAATGTAAACAGTTACAGTGCCAGACACTTTTGTATAGAAAGAAATAAGTAGCTGTAGCTGTAAGGTGTATTACCTTATTCTTGTACTTCTCCATCCTTGCTAGTGACTGCACAGAGCTTCCTGGAATAAGTTTCCAAAAGTAATAGAAAGTAATAGAAAAAGTAACTTACCCAACACTGTTGCTAAACAATATGAGATATGGTAAGATGTCAAAGAAATTTATCTCAAGGCAGAAGGGGACTGAAGAGCTTCTTAACGTATCTGCTATTATACTGGAATTACTATTTGGTATGAACATTTTTTAAATATAAAATGTGCCTTATGATACATGTAACTTGCAGCTGTAGCATGTTATTTATATGTAAATCTTGTGCAGATTAATGGCATTTGAACTGCTGAACTTTTACAAAAAAAAGTTGCAGTTAGATTTAACACCTAAGCAAAGGACACACTTTGTTCCTTCTGTTTATGCATAACTCAAGTATATGCTACTGTCTGATTTGATCCTTAAATACCCAGTACCAGGCAGGCACCAGATAGTGTTAATTAAAAATGTATCAGGCAGCCACTGTTTTAAAAGACTCTGGCAATGCCATGCTCATATCTCATATGCCAGTGATAGTGCTTATTGGCCTGTTTATCAGGGTGGATTTAATAATGATTCAAGTGCAGAATTAATTGAGTCGGCACCACACAGATTTGTCATGAGCATGGATGTGGCATTACTGAATTATTTTAAGGCAGTGGCTGCTGCTGGTTGTTTGAGCATTTATTATAAGCACTATATGCACTGACTGTATAAAACTAAAAATACATTTTCTTTCTCATGGAATCAGTATAGTGCAGTGTATTAAGGCTCTGGTTGCACCTGGCTTAGTGAGCCTTTCCTGGTTAAACAATTTCCTGTTTCCCTCATCATTGTGACTTTAAGATGAGTGATTCCAGAAACTGAGGTGGGCATTGCAACAAAGCAAAAAACACTCCCTCCATGCTGGCCATTTGTGCATAATAATGCTAACAGTAACACTAACGCTAACAGTAACAGTACCGCAAACACAAACAATAATGGTAACGGTAATGCAAATGTGAATGCAGATACAAATGCTAAAGCTTAAGGAAATGGAAGCGGAAACAGAAACAGAAACAGTAACAGTAATGGTGATGTAAATATAAACGCAAATGCAAATGGCAACGAAAATGCAAGCAGAAACGCAAAAGGTAATGGTAACGTAAAAAGAAATGGTAATGGTAATGGTGATGGAAATGTAAATGCAAATGGTAACGCAAATGCTAATAGTAACAGCGATGGAAATGCAAACATTGATGGGAACAGTAATGCCACGCAAACATGAATGGAAATGCTAATGGTTACGGAAATGCACATAAAAACACAAATGGTAACACAAGCACAGATGCAAACGTCAATGGTAACATAAATGCAAACACTAATGACAATTTAACAGTGTCACAAACAGAAAAAGTAACACAAACATGAGCACAAATGCAGGTGCAAATGCAAATGCAAATGGTAAAGGTAATATTTACAGTAACAGAAATGGAAACGTAAATGGTAATGCAAGCACGAATGGTAACAACAACGCAAACAGCAACGGTAACGTAAATACAAGTGCAAACACAAGCGGTAATGTAAACACAAACGCTAATGGTAACACTAATGGTGATGCAAACATTAATATAAACAGTAATGTAAACACAAGCGCAAACTGAAACACAAACAGTAACGCTAACGGTAATGCAAATGCAAATGGTAATGCAAGCAAAAATGGTACCGGTAACGATAAATGCAAACTGTAACGGTAATGTAATTGGAAGTGCAACGATGACACACATGCAAATGTAAACACAAACTGTAGAGCAAATGTAATCATAAACACAGATGCAAATGGTAATAGCAATGCTAACAGTAAGGGTAACGCAAATGCAAATGGTAATGGAAGTGCAAACAGTAACGGAAAGGAAAACGGTAATGGTAATGGTGAACCAAACATAAATGGAAAAGCAAACGTAACATAAATGCAAACAGTAATGCTAACAGTGATGCAAACAGGAATGCTAATGCAAATGGTAATGGAAACGCAAGTGCAAATGGAAACGCAAATGCAAATGATTATGGAAACGCAAGCACAAACGTGAACGCAAACGCTAATGCTAAAGATAATGCTAATGCATGCACTTTTTGTTTGAAAGAGGTGCATTTAGAAGCACAGTGAATACAAAGAATGTGGGCATACAGTAATAGTGGCACTCAAACAGGAAAATTAGTATTGAAATACTAAATTGCTTATATCTCAGTAACCATACGATGCAGAAAAAAATTAAAATTGCATATTATTTATGACTTTCCAGGCTAGTTTTGTACTTAGCCCCACTGGGGGGACTAAGAATTTTTGTGACAAAAAGTCTGTATCTGGAACCATTTTCGAGATACGGGACCAGAAAGCCGCGACGGATGCCGTAATGTTATCCTATGAGAAAAATTGTCAACTTCAGAGTGCTGTAACTTTGCAACCCTGTTATATTTTAGCACCAAACCACCTAAAGGCACATATGAGGGATGCTGGCTTTCTTCCCTGCAAATTACAGCCCAAAAGCCCAGATTGTTGTTTTGCAGCAGGGTGGCAAAGATTTCCATTGTTTTGATATAGTGTCATAAATTACTTTAAATCATGACACTTTTACAAAAAAGTCATGAAAGTGTTGCATATGCGAAAGTACTTTGTGACACTACTTTTTACAAAAAATTAGAAACATATTTCTGGGCCGTTTTACCCCCAAAAATACATAGCTTGCATCCTCAGGGCTCAACTAGGTGAACACAAAAATAATTGTGTCCCTAGAGGGTCCCACATTTAAATGCCAAGCATTTTTCTGACCACCAACTGAAAAACAAAATGGCTGAATCACAAAAGTAAAAGGGCCATTTGCAACAGTAAAAACTGCATTTGTGACACTTTCACATAGTTTGTTAACTTTTCCCATAGACTATAATGGGATTCAGTTTTTTTTGAGTAACTTTTGAACTGTTTAATATATTTTTCATGAAATTTTTGAAAGGCACATCAGGGACCCCGGCTATATCTTCCCTAACATTTTTGGACTGATCATACAAACTGTGCAGACTGTAGGTGCGAGCAAAGAAACATGCAAGAAAACATAATTTATGCTTTTTTGGTGCTCTGTAGCTTCACCACCATGCATCCGACCATAACGAAACTTGTTAGAGCTAGAGAACTATGGTACCTGACTGTGCATTCCATATTTCAGGCAAATCTGTCATATGGTGGCAAAGTTATTAAGGTGCAAATTTTCAGATTTAACCTTAAATGGGGTACTCAACCCTAACTATAATATCTATTCATGGCAAAAAAAATCTGTTTAATGCATCAGCTAGGGTTGTTCCACAGTGACAAAAGTGAGGAAATTTGGTGTTAGGGTTGAAAGCTCCCCTTGCTCCTCCCCAGCCCAACCGCACAACCAGCATCGGGGTATGCGTTGGAGTCATTGGTCCTAACTCTCACTCATTCTCCTATACCTCAACTAGTTTACACATGTAATGGGGTGAGAGTTAAGGCCAATGATCGCAAAGCACACCCCGATGCTGGTTGTGGGGTTGGACTGGGGGGGTGCAAGAGGGGGCTTTAAACCCTAATACCAAATTTCCTCACTTTTGTCGCTGTGGAACATCCCTAACTGATGCATTAAATTGATTTTTTTGCCATGAATATGTATGAGGCAAAAAACTCCATTTAATGCACTGCCTGCTGTTCCACAGTGACAAAAAGCAAATTCAGTGTTAGAGTTGAGCCCCTTTGACCCACAGCCCACCCCCCAACCAGCATGGGGGTAAGCATTAGCATTGTCAGCCCTAACTCTCAACCCATCACATGCGTAAAGAAGCTGAGGTATAGAAGAATGGGATGAGAGATAGGACCGATGACCCCAACGTGCACCCTGATGCCAGTTGGGCAGGGTGGGCTGGGGGGTCCAAGGGGGGCTTTCAACTCTAACACTGAATTTCCTCACTTTTGTCACTGTGGAACAACCCGAACTGATGCATTAAATGGAGTTTTTTGCCTCTGATTTCCCTTCTTTTTGAGAATGAGGATGATAAATAGTGAATGCAATGCGGTGGCGAGAGTAAGGGCCCCGCACTCCCACCACGAGATGTCTTGTCACATAGTAACAAGAACAGCAATGCAAACGTGAGCACCAAAAGTTACGCAGATGGTAACGCAAATGTAAATGTTAAAGCAAATGTTAATAGCAATGCAAGCGCAAAGTGATGGGGAAGCAAACAGTGACACAAACGGACACAGAAGCGTGTACAAACACAAAACTGGAAACACGCACAGTGACTGTACCGATATTTTAAATGCAAATGTTAAGTGTTACAGCAAAAAGAATGGCAAAGGGAATATAAACAGAAATGTGAATGCAAGTGCGCACAGAAATGCAATCTGTAACATGTACGGTACCACAAATGTAAATGCAAATTGTAAAGTTAACATGAAGAATAATGCCAAAGGAAACAGAAACAGATATGGGAACAGAAGCGCATATGGAAATGCAAACTGTAATGCGCATAGTCACGGAACTGCAATTGTAAATGCAAATTGTAACTGTAACAGCAACAATAATGCCAAAGGAAAGAGAAATGCAAATGCACATGCAAGCAAGTACAGAAACACAAACCGTTATGTGCACGGTCATAGTACCACAATTGTAAATGCAAATGGTAACAGCAAAAATAACGCCAAAGGAAACAGAAATGCAAACAGAAATGCAAGCGTGTACAGAAATGCAAACTGTAATGCATGAGCATGGTACTGCAATTGCAAATGCAGCTGGTAATGGTAACAGCAACAATAATGCCAAACGAGACAGAAATACAAACGCAAGCGAAAATTCAAACCGTTACACACACGATGGCATAGACAGGAACGTGCCATGAACGGTAATGGAAATGCAACTGGAAATGCTAACTGGCTCAGTAACAAAGGACACAGCCTTCTTTTCCCAAAAACTGCATTGAAAAACACAGTGAAAACAAAAATGTATACATAACAATGGGCCTTGGAGCAGAAAATGAGGACTTGGAATAATAAATGCTTATATCTCAGGAACCGTCGTACACAGAAAAAATGTAAATTTCATATGAATTATGACTTTCCTGCCTAGTTTTATACTTAGCTCCCATTAGAAATGCTAAGCATTTTTGAAACAAAAAGTCTGTATCTTACACAGTTTCTGAGATACGGGCCCTGAAAGGCGCGACAGACGCCGTAATGTTATCCTATAAGAAAAAGCATAAACTTTGGAGTGCCAAAACTTTGCCGCCCTGTTATATTATTTTACCAAACAACAAAAAGGTATATCTGTGAGATGTTGGCTGCATTCTCTCCAAATTTTAGCCCAAAAGACCAAACCATTCATTTGCAGCATGGTGGCAAAGTATTCCTGTCATTTTGCCATAGCCTGGAAAAGTAGTGTGATTTGCAAAAGCTTTCGCAAAAATTTGAGAAAGTGTCACAAGTGCGACACTACTTTGCAACACTACTTTTCCCAGATATTTGAAAAACATATTTCTGGGGTGTTTAACCCCAAAATGAAGACATGGCTAGCATCCTCAGGGTCTGACTAGGTGAACACAAAAAGAATTGTGTGCCTAGAGGGTCCAAAATTTAAATGACAAGCATTTCTGTGACCAGTAACTAAAAAAAAATGGCAGACTCATGACACTACAGGGTAATTTATACACTAAAAAGTGCATTTGCGACACTGTCAAACTTTTTGTTAACTTTTCCCATGACTTATAATGGGAACTTGTTTTTTGAATAACTTTTGAACCGTTCAATATTTTTTCACAAAATCTTTAAAAGGCACATCAGGCACCCTGGCTACATGTTCCCTGGAGTTTTCAGACCTGTCGCACAAACTGTGTGACCTGTATGCATGAGCAAAGAATGCACAAGAAACTGTAAATGTGCACACGGATGTTGCTTAATAACTCTGCAGTTATATATAAGACCGGTAGAAAAGTTTGCAGATCTTGAGATCTATTGTTATGCCTCATGCCTGCCAAATTTCAGGCAAATCTTTTGAATGGTGGCAAAGTTATTAAGGTGCAAATTTTCACCATAAATGGGCTACTCAACCCTAACTATGGTAGCACTACAGTGCTACCATACTATATATATATATATATATATATATATATATATATATATATATATTTATTTATAATATGGGTTAAGAAAATCAGTGAAAATCCACTATCCTGATTAGCTGAAACATGTCACATGACTGTGCATTATTCCACACAATGACCACACGCCTTCCAGTATGAGTGCACGCCCGAACTACTTTCCAGCCCTCAAAACCTTCTCACCAGCAGTGAGATCACTCTACACCTGGTGCAGCTAGGCACTCACACTAACACACATATGCTACTGACACCCACAGGCATAACCAAATATACCAGTAGTAGCCCCACACTGTACAAACTGGTGTACTTGATCGTGCCATTAATGTTTAAATAAAATGCAATGTAAAAAGAAATCTTGCTTGCCATTTTCATAGTCTCTCAGTGTAGAACCACTTTATTACTGTAAGAAGTGTGACCAAGCAGTCTCAATCCTAGTAAAACATATGGTGGCAGCTGTTTAAGACAAACCTAGCTGTGTACAAAAAAGCAAGAGAACATACATTTTTTAGTTACCTTCTTTTAATTTGTTTGAAAAAAGCTGCATTTGTAGGGAGAGTACTGCGATTGTGGAGCACTTTCACTTTCATTGCCGAAATGTAGCGTGACTGAGCGGTGCACATTGCAGAAAGTGGGAACCTGTTAAGAGTACAAAGTAAGCCCCTCTCTGTTTAAAAATAAGAAAAGTAAGTTCCCTCCCATTAGTTTGTCTTCACTTTGAGTAACAGAAGTTGCAGACTGTATGCAGAAGGGAGTGAGCATAGACCGAGGGAGTCGGTAGCTTTAGGAACGTGCACGGAAACCAAAGAGAGTGTTGCATCACAACGCACACCAAGGCATGCGTATATCAGAACACGACCGCAAAAAACTGTGTTACTGCATCATTTAGGGTTAAAACACAAAAAGACAGGAAATGAAAAATCATTAGGGTTGCCCCTCCTCCCATGGACCTGCCAATTATCCCAAGATAGAAAGATGAAGGAGTGTGTCATTGGGGTTGTGAGGGCTAAATATTGCCCCATTCCTTGTGTAATCATACAGAGAAGCAACAGTGAACAAGAATGGGGCAACATTTAGGTCTCACAACCCCAATGACACACCCCATCATCTATCAATCTTGGGTTGATTGGTTAGTCCACGGGAGGAAGGGGCAACCCTAAAGATTTTTCATTTCCTGACTTTTTGTTTATTTATCCTAAATGATGCATTAGAGCAGTTTTTTGTATAGAATGTCCTTACTTTTTGAGAAAGAATAGAAAGCTAAGAACTTTCGAAAGTTGGTGGGAGCGTGAGCCCCTTATGCCCTATGCTTCTACCAACTTGTAAACTTGTCTCTACCATCAACACCCTCCACATTTCAATGTAAAAGACCAAACAGTGTCCGAGATGCAACATGTCAAAGTTTGAGATTTTCATTTGCAGAGTTGCAGAATTCCACACCTGTTGACATTTTGCAGACACAATGACTGAAAAGTACATCCATGACACTAAGGCTAGGTACCCTATCAATTTCTAGGCACCACCACAATGCAAAACACTGTCAGCCAAACATAAATTGCATCACACAATACCTCTGCAAAAAATATTTTCTCTGACATGTAAACACTGTAATTCACATGTACAGGACATGCTGTGAACACCCTCCAAATTTCAAGTAAAAAGACCAAACCGTTTCCAAAATATTTAAACTTAAAAATTGTGAAAATTGGCCTATCTAATCTATTATGAAATCTGGCCATCTTGTCCCTCCCTCGCAATCAAAGATCGCGATCTAAGAATCTTGTGATCAAAGAATTTGCAGGCTCGCTATCAAAGAATTTGCAGGCTCATGATCAAAGAATAAAAAATGGTGAAACTTGACTTTTAGGCAGAATTATATGAAACCATGCCTTGATAGAACAAAGTCCCCTGAGCAAAATCCACCCTCATGTGTGTTTCTAGGCCACCCCTGGGCTGAGAAATTTGAATTTTTCAAAGGGCTATCTCATCCCTCACTTGTGATGCAAGATTGCCATCAAAGAATCTCACAATCAAAGAATTTTCAGGCTCATGATCAAAGAATAAAAAATGGTGAAACTTGAGTTTTAGGCAAAATTACATGAAACCACTTCCATGCCTCAATATAACGAAGCCCCTGAGCAAAACCCACCCTTATTTGTGTTCCTAGGCCACCCCTGAGCTGAGAAAATTATATTTTTACCTCACAATGTAAGATCACGATCAAAGGATCTCGCGAACAAAGAATTTGCTGGCTCGTGAACAAAGATCATAGCTGGTTGTGATCAAAGAATTTAAAACATTATAACTCTATTTTTTAACTATTTTAGGTTTTTATTTGGTTTAGGCAAACCAAAGGCATGGGTCGATAGATAAAAGCCCCTAAGTAAAACCCATGCAGGATTTACTTAGGAGTTATCCTCGAGCCGAGATATTTGATTTTTTGTGACGAATTTAAAACAACAGCGGACGCCACGATCAAACAAATCTCGGGACAAAGATTCTTGACCACGAGGCTGCAAATTCTTTGACTTCCAGGCTGGATGAGATGTCCCAAACCCCAATCTTTGTTGCAAAACAACATATAAATTTTCCCATTGACTTATAATGGAGCTTAAAGTTTCATAACTTTTGAATGCCTTAATATTTTTTCACCAAATGAAAAGCAGAATGTTCAGCCAGTTAAGCTCTTTCAGATGAGCCATCTCACAGAGTGGCATGCCAGATGACAACCATGCAGGGCCATGGACAAAATCCCCCAAACTGCCTCCAAAACTGGATAATTTTGCATTTTTCAGGGTTTTCGTGCACAAAGACCATAAGTCTGACCAAAGCAAAATTTGGGAAATCAAGAGAACTAACATGTCTCACTGCACATACCAAATTTCAGACAAATCTGTTGAATGGGTCCAAAGTTATTAACACACATAATTTTGACTTTAACATAGAAGTGCCTTCATAACCCTAAATATAGTGGTGAATAATGGCACAGTCATGCCGCTACAGTTAGGGTTGTGTATGCAGTTTAATGTTAAACCCCAAATTTTACACGTTAATAACTTTGCAACTATTCTAAATATTTACATGAAATTCAGAATGTGCAATCCTGTCTGACAGATCTCTTGATTTGCTAAGTTGCATTTTGATTGGATTTGCTATCTTCATGTAGCAAAATGCCAAAAAATGCATTTTTCACTTTTTTTGCTCAGTTTTGTTGATTTTTGCCCATTGCACTGAGACCTCACCATTTGGAATTTGGGTCAGAAATGTTCAAGGTAGAAAGAGCTTTGCACAAAAAATAATCCAGCATTGGTTTGGTGAATAAATACTAATCTGTTCAAAAGTTATTTAATTTTGAATGTTCAGGTCCCGAGCAAGTTTAGTTCTGTCATAGATTTATATGTATGTTTTGTGAAAGGGGATTGGGATCGCAATGAAGGATTTTGTCACCTCATGAATGGGGATTTATAAATTTCCTGTTCATGTGGAAAAATTCCCATTTTGTGAGCCGCCATCTTGTTTTCATTTTTACACACAAACAAAATGTTGTAGCTTGCCTCACGGATGTGTTCCCTTGTAAATTAAGCATGTGTTTTGTTCAGGGTCACACCCTATACAAACCCATGTCTTTGGTTTGCTTCATTTTGGTCAAAAATGGCTGTTTAAAATTGTAAAATTCCTCCTTCATCACTCTCTTCTGATCCTCATTTGCAAGGTGACAAAATCCACTTTTGAGAGCCGATCCCATCTCGTGAGCTTACAAAATCCTTGACTACAATTTCCAGACCAGATGGCCATTCTTACAAACAAGGATTGGCTCATGAACAGGGATTTTGTCACCTAGTGAAAAGGGATTTTGACAGCTCGTGAAAGGGGATAGGCTTGTGAAAAGGTTTTTGATAGCTTGGGAAAGGGGATTGGTTTTTTGAATCCCCTTTTGCGAGCTGTCAAAATCACCTTTTGCAAGCCAGTCCCCTTTTGTGAGCTGACAAAATCCTTAATCATGATTTCCGGACCAGATGGCCCTTCATACAAACAAGGATTGGCTCGTGAACAGGGAATTTGTCACCTAGTGAAACGGGATTTTGACAGCTCGTGAAAGAGGATTGGTTTTTTAAATCCTCTTTTGCGAGGTGAAAAAAATCCCCATTTGTGAGCTTTCAAAATCCCCTTTCATGAGTCAACCCTCTTTCATGAGCTGAGAAAATCCTTAATCATGATTTCCAGGCCAGGTGGACAAAATTTGACGAACAAGGAATTCTTGCGAAGGGTGATTTTGACAGCTCGCGATCAGGGATTGACCTAGCGAAGGGGGATTTTGCCACCTCACAAACTAGGAATTTTAAAATGTTTCCAGTGCTCTGTAAATAAACAGTTTGGTCTTTTGTCTTGAACTTTGCAGGGTATAAAGGGGGTGTCCCGGAGATGAAAGTTGTGTTGTTTAGGTGCAAAAAATGTCATTGGTTCCATAGATATGCCATTATAAAGTTGAGATTTTTCCCATAGGATAACATTGTGGTGCCCACAGTGCCTTTCGGTGCCTGTATCTGGCAAACAATGCAAGATATGGACTTTTTGCTCCAGTCAGAAACATGCATAGAGGTTTTGAAGTAATGATTACAAATGCACTGGAATTTTTTCATAGCTGCTATGGTTACTGAGATATATACAAATTAGTGTTACATGGCATGTATATGGTTACATAGTTAAATATGGTATCTCAACTGCATTTGCATTACACCACTGTAGCTGTTTTGTATTTTGTACTGTACTTATGTCCCCTCAGGGCCTCCTCATAAATAAGTTGTCTCAATGGTGTTATCCTGACAAAATAAACTTTGAACTGAATTAAAAAATAAACAAGAGTTCATTTTCAGCCCTAAAGGGCTGCTGTATGGCTCTGTAGCTATGTGTAAGTGGGATTGCAGGGCCCAGAGGGGTCCAAGCTCCCACAGACACATATCATTATGCAAAAATGGGTAGCTTGAAGGGATTGTGGGGTCCAGAGGGACCGCGCTCCCACCAACACATACCAGTTACCAGTTACATTACACTGAAAGAACATTCATTACAAAAACCTTCATTAATGCATCAGCTAGGGTTGAAGTGAAAAAAGTAAGTAAATGAGACATTAGGTTGAGCTCAACCCCTCACCCTACCACTCCTGGCCTCCCATCTCTTCACACTGCTCAGGTATCAGGGTGTGTCATGGGGTCATTAGGCCTAACTCTCACCCCATTCTCCTATGCTGTGCCATGTCAGTCTGTTTACACATTGAATGGGGTTAGCGTTGGGCCTAATGTCACCATGTCACACCTCGATGCCTGTTGGTGTATGGAGTGTGGTGGTTGGGGTGGTAGGGTGGGGAGGGCTCTGAGCTCAACCCTGAAGGCTAATTTCCATACGTTTGCCACTTCAACCCTAACTGATGCATTAACAAAGTTTTTTGCAATGAATATATGTGTGTGCTAGATTTTAGACTGATCACAATTCCGTGAATAAATATTTGTATTTTTTAAAGATGGTTTTACTGTTAGTGTGGTTCAGTAGAGTTTTTACAGATATATAAATACGCCTTCTGAGTTCTTCTTCAGTATTTTGACTGACACGTCATATGCAGTTCACATGCATGGCCATGAGGCTGGCATATGCTGCCACGCTGATGAAAAAATGGTGTCTTGATTTTGGTCTTCTGTCCCTGATTTTCTGAGTGGGTGTCTCTGGTTTTGGTCATAGCAGGTTGAGAGGCATGTCCATGAATAGTGCAATTTTGCCTTAAATACGAACTCCTATGTCACTGATGAACGCATTAAACAGGATTGGTCCTAAGACCAAGACCAGAGGGAATCCACTCATCACCCCTTCCTCCTCTGACCTCTTCCCATTGACAAATACTGTTTCCTTCCTGCCACCCCAGCCAGTTACCTACCCACTTTGCAATGAAGTTTGATATGCCCAAGTCCTCTAGCTTCTTCAGCAGGTGGTTATTTAGCACAGAATTAAAGGCCTTGCTGATGTCAAAATAGATGCGGTCCCCCTATACAATTCCCTAGTTAACCAATCAAAAAATTTTATCAGGTTCATTTGGCATGACATGCCCGTTATGAAACCATACTTTTTGTCATCCTGAAGTCCATTCTTACTCAAATAATCCACTTGGTCCTGTTTAAGCAGGGCCTTCATTTGTTTTCCTAACACTGATGTGAGGCTAACTGGTCTGTAGTTACTGACAAAACACTGACTCAAACAAAAAGAGCGCACCCATTGCAAACAATAGAACTTTATGTTTTTTTGTGGGAGGCTCCACCCTCAGCTCCCCGTGCATGGGGGCTTCACTCCCAACAACCCCCGGAACTTTAATAACTTAACTCCAGGGGGTGTGGACTTCGAAGATGGGGAGAAACTTGGGAGGGGGGTAAACTTTGTTTAAAAAAAAGCTGCAAAAATAAGTAACACAATGAGACCTGGAGGAACTGAACCAAGGTCCCAAGTCTCCAATCCCACCATGTGCTGGAGCCTTAGCCACTCCACCATGGGAATGGCTCAACCAGGCACTCAGCACATGGCAAGTTAGCATTTTCTGACAGACGCATAGAGCGACAGGAGTACTGGCAATTCCCTTCAGCTATCATACCTCTGTCACTTTTAATACACATGCACTCTACCCTGCATGGTTATTGCCATGCAGTTCTAGTTTTGGGATATTGACCCAGTACCATTCCAGCCTTATGAAGATGTACCATATCAGCTCTTTTCCAGTTCCTTGGCATGACTTCATATTGCCGAATGGTTAAACAGATGCTCCAAGGGGTCTTTAAACTCACCTGCAAACTCTTTTGGTATCTTTGGATGTATACCATCTGGTTCAGGAGATTTGTCTTGTTTAGTATGCTTGAGCACCTCTGTAACCCTGCCTGTGGTAGTAATAGGTGTTTCTTTTTGTAGGACACTCCTGCTGTGTGATGTAATGCTACTGTCAGAAACTGGGCCACTGTGTTCTTTGGTGAACACTGAACAGAAGTATTTGCTCTGAACAGTGGCTTCTGTCCGTCTTCTTCCATGATCCTGTCCTCATCCCCATAATATACCACTGTGCCTAGTTTGCAGGAGACCAGCCTCATTTGCATTGGTGCAGTGGTATATCTTGTATATTTGCACTATCTACTGTGCCCTGTGCCAGGTGGCACTATGAATTATTGCCCTCACCCATTCAGACACCCTAAATCTAGTTAGTATATCAATATGGCTGTTGATACCATGCTAAACAGCTGAATATGGGGGCCAAGGTTCAGTAAACTTTAAAAAAATGGTGTAAAGAAATGAGCAACTAATATAATAGTTAACACAAACCTACAGTGGATAATCAACTGTATCTATATCTATGTCAGGAGGCAGTATAGCGCAGTGGTTTAAGGCTCTAAGCTTCAAATCTGGTGACATCCAGCAGACCAGACCTGGGTTTGAATCCCACAGCTTCCACTTGCATGCTGTGTGACCCTGAGCAAGTCACTTAACTTCCCTGTGCTCCCAGGTCACACCTGTAAAAAAAGCTTTCAGCTTAGTGTGCTACTGCTGGTTAAACAAATAAAAAAAACTTGTAAAAATAACAATATAAATAAAAACGGAATGTGTAATAATATTCAGAGAGTGTTACAGACATTAACTACAGTTCAAAAGTGTTGATTTTATTTATTTTATTTTTATTTAGTTGGTAACCAGGTAGGTGTACTGATCCAGAGGACCATTTTCAGTCATGACCCGAGCCGCAAGCTTGGCACATTAAGCAATGCAAATACAGGTAACACACAATAGTATGGTCTTCAAACATGAGTGTTGTAATTACAGTACAAAGGAACATTACATTAAAAAGTTACATACGATACATGGTGCATTTAAGGCCAGCAGATGGGTAAAATACATAGTCACTGTGAATGTGGGAACAAATGGACTCTAGAAGCTGATTCATATTCAAAATAAAATAACTGGGTTTATTTCTCCAACAGACAAAAATAAGCAGACTGAGCATGGAAAATAATAACGGCATAAAGCAAAGTCAAAATTACAGAACTTAAGTCACTTTCAAACAGAAATTCCTTTATCCACCTGGTATCACGCTAGGGGACTGGCAGGGTACAGCTCCTACCAACCAACTGATTCACCATACAATCTGCAGTGCTTATATATTGAAACATAGTCACATGTCCACCATAGTCCCTCCCATACCTAGTTTGAAAAACAAAATTATCTCTTTAGAGGATTAAATTTAATACAATACTTGAAAGAGCTATAGCAGAAAATTGTAAAAGCTTTGATGCACAGAAATGCAGAAATTAGTCCTTTAAACACAAAGGAATAATTGATACCAGGTTTTTAGGCACCTCCCTATTGCTGACATCATAAAAGGGGAGGAGCCATGGCTGGCCGGCCCTAAAGACAACATGAAGAAAGCAGGGAGGATCTGGAAGCCCTGAACCAGGAAGTTAAAAGGAAAAAAGTAAAACTACTAGTTTTACAAACATTTCAAACAATGAGTACAATATGACTTGAAGGGAAAACATTATACTCAAGCAATAAGGCATGATGTAACGCTACTCCTGGGGTGGGTTGAAGCACCAGGCAAAGCTGAGGCTCCACCACCCCAGGAGTGACGTTATTACACGATAACACACACACTGGAGTGCCTTATTGCTATTATTCAATGGCTCGTTGTTATACAAAATAAAAAACATTTAAAAATATTTTTTAGAAGATTTTTAGTGTGGCAGTATTTCTTAAGAGAAGGGGTCATCAATGTGCTGAGCCATACAGTGACGTTATTATGTAATATCATCACTGTCTCAGGCACCCATTGACCAATCATAATACAGGAAATTTCCTTGCCATTGTATAATTATATTTAAGCTTGTTTAAAAGCTGACAGCAAATATTCTTATCTCATTTGTATTTTAATGCAGCTCAGTGCTTCATCTACCTACAAGTTGCATTTATAACTAGAGACTGTGCTTATGTGACTAAAATTTCCTGTTCAAATTCATTCAAGGACTTCAGAGTGTTTATTTTGACAAAAAAAGTGACTGTTTCAGAATTCAAGCAGACAAATGGTTTATTTAAAGTCTGGCATAAATTATAGCATTTAAAACACTGCTGAAACTCAAGTTTGAGAGCAATAGGAAGAATTCACCAGCTTCTAAGACGCCCACTTCTCTACTTGCTTCTTTTTTCTTCTTTTCTAACAGGGGGCATCAAAACAGCTTACTATGCTGGCATTTGGACATTAGCAATAGGGACAGCAAGATACCTACATATGGCAAGAATGTAGGAAGGGAAAGTACAGGATTGAAAAGATAGTAAGAGAAAAGATACATGAACTGTTGCAACAGTTTTTATTTGTTTGAAAGAAGGAAACATCTCTCTAAGTGGTCCAAATACCTAATAATTGGTCCCAAAAAGGGAACCAAAGCCAATTCTGATTATCTCTATAATACTAGATGTTTACAAAAGTGAAATCTATACTTTAGACAACACAAACCTCTAAAATAAACAAACACGAAAAATATTGGCTGTTACTATGCCCCTATTACAGTCACAAAACAGAGAGATCATACATTTGTTGTCAAATTATCAGATGCTATAAAAATAAAGTGCAATTGAATTCAGGTAGAGTCAGCATTCAGGTAAACAGTAGTAAAGAGGTCATCAGGCAGATAGGTACTCATAATACAGTACAACAATCTGCCTTAAAATAAGTGCAGTGGTGAAGAACAGTAGCGAGGCAGTATCCTTAGCCATGCTTGGGGAGGGTGGAGGGTAGGAGATGGAGGGGAGTATCTGGAGAGGTTGTGACCCAGCCATAGGTGGATGAAGGGGGGAGATGGGGATGCACAGGATTACCTGGGTGCACAGTGGCATTTGGCTTCAGATTGTAGCCAGGCATTGAAATTGTTTTTGAATGAGGAATGGGAGGTGGACAAGCAGAGCGGTGTAGGGAGTCTGTTTCAGAGGGAGGGGCAGAGACAGAAAAAGCATTGCTGCACATGGTAGAGGAGATTCTAGGGGCTACCTGGGGGGGGGGACTGATGACTTTTGGAGGTTCCTAGATGCCACTCTGCCCATGAACCCATGAAGAGGGATGAGTATTTGGACAGGTAGTCACTTCTCAGGGTATTGTCCACTAAGCAGCCAAGGGCATAATCCATCTGGCCTTGCAGAGGGAGCCAACCAAGAGACTGGTACAACACATAATGATGAGGTGAATAGGGAGCATTAAGGATAAAGTGACAGATACTATTGTAGACTGAGTTCAGTTTTTAGTGCAGGGCTGATGATATGAGGGAACAGATGGGAGAGCAGTAATCAATAAGGGTAGAAGGTCACCTTGTGCTATTACTAGGCATGTCTCAGTAGACAGGAATTGTTTTTGATGGTAGGCATCCCATAGCTTCTACTTAATTCTGCATAGAGAGTGGGTGACATGTTCAGTGAAAGTAAAGGAGGGGTTCAGGATAACACCGAAGTATTTGGAACTGGGGACATTTTCAATGGGGGCACCTACAAATTTGAGCAAAGGATAGAGGAGTTATCCTTGGTGACCTTGGTAAGGAACAGTTTGTAGTCAAGTAGCATGGATTTAGTTTTCTTTTCATCTACCAGCAGCCTGTTGGAAAGTAAAACTGATTGTACTGTAGGCAGCACCATAGTTAAGTGTAAGAGTAGAGGAGATATTCGCAAGTGACTTGTTGCTGTGGTAAAGAACAAGGTTATCTGAATAGAGGAGTGCATCACAGGATAGTATCTCAGCCCGGAGAGCATTTCTAAAAATGGAAAATAGTAAGGGGCCAAGGATGGAGCATTGAGGACCCCTGTGGAGACTGGCAGGGCAGGAGAGGAGGCTGCGCCAATTAAAACTGACTGGGACCTGCCCTCAACATAGCTTCTAAACCATACAGTTGTCTCATAGAAGCAACCAAGGTGATGGAGAGTGGAGTTGAGTGGAGGAGTGGGAGGTTGATGAGGTCAAAAGGCCTTGGTCAGATCCACAAATACAGCAGCTGTGGCCTTGCCCAAGTCCATGTTTCAGAGGACATGGTTGGTGAAGTTGGCTAAGGCTGATGTGGTGCTTATGGAAACTGTTGGGGGATTAGTAGATTGTACTTTTCAAGATGCTAGGAGAACTGGAAATGCACAGTTTTCTCTAGCAGCTTGCTCAGATGGGTCAGGAGGGAGATTGGCCTATAGTTATCTGGAGAGAGAGAGAGGATCACCAACTTTGAAAATAGGCACACCATTAGCATGTTTTCAGGAGTCTGGCATGGTGGCAATGGAGAGAGCAAGGTTAAATAAGAAGGTCAGGTGTTTAATGACTGCAGGACATATGAACCTCAGGAATGAGGGGGAAAGCCCATCACTGCCAGGGCTACCTCTGGTAAGGAGAAACTTCAGGAACTTTGTAGTAACACTTGGTCTTATGGCTCTAAAGTAGAAGGGGGTGGATGTGGTGGAGATGGAGATGGGGCAGTTTGCCTGACTACCAGAGCTAGGGATGGCTGAGAGGGACGTTTACTGAGATAGAGAAAGGTTGGTGAATGTTTTGTTAAAAATCTGCACAACCTCCGATGGATTAGTCATGGGGCCCGATGGGGTGGAGTGCCGAATGACTTGGCTATGGGTCTTAGGGTTGAGCAATGACCCGACAGAGGCCCAGAAGCGATGGGGATCACCAAGGTTGTTCCTTTGTAAGTTTAAGAAGAAATTATGCTTTAGGATTTTTCAGTTTGCTTAGAGGTGTTTCGTAAATGTCTGTAGGCATTACAGAGTAAGGGGGGAGGGGAGGTTTATAAGCTTTTCACTACTGTCCCTCTCTTTCATCAGGGACAGTAGCTCCTTGGATATCGAGCGGGAGCATCCCTCTCACCCTCGGAATAGTAAGATGGAAGTGGAGGTCCTATATCCTGTTGAGGGCATCTGTGAAGAAACTAACTGCAGATGACACATTATTGATGAAGTAGAGGGCAGACCAGTTCATTGCTCTTAAATCTTCAAGGCGGTTTGTGGGATCCAAGCAGTTGGAGTTTCTGAATAATAGGTACTTGGGAGGGGATGCTTGGTTTTAGTGGTCAACATGATGTAAGTATGGGAGTAGTCACATAGAATCCAACAATGTACCTGCCTGTAGGACCAAGTCTACTCGATTAGTGGCCAACCAGTTGAGTGAGGAGTGGTTGAGTGTTTGCATGTTGTGTCTGGTGTTGAAGCTATTACTTGCTCAAGACTGTGTGTTTTTCGATGCTTGTATAGTCAGGTTCCCAGCACGTAACCAATTAAGGCTGAAGTCCAAATGTAATATAGTGTCTCTGGTTGGAGAGTAGCCCTAGGCCATCTAACAAGTTGGATAAGTCAGGGATGTCTCCAATAGAGGGTTGTAGCAGCAATCCAGAGAGAATTTTTGAGGAACCCAGTGTCAGTTCAGCAAGGAGCCATTCGCCGAGGAAGAGGGTTGGTACAGCTAATAATTTGGCTGAGATGTGACCTTGACATATAGAGTGACTCCACCACCCTTCTTTTTCCCAGATCTATCAGAAAGTGGGCTGGCAGGTATAAAAGTACAAGTCAGTTGGGAAGAGCCAACAGCATGGTACTGTCCTCATACAGAAGGAGCAGTGGAGCAGGCTGGTTGTGGGAGGGGAGACCTCTGATGCAGTTGACTCACCCTGGATGCCCAAGGAGACTGAGAAGCACTTTCTGCTGACTTGACCTGACATGGGCAGGGTAGGGTAGGGGAGCTGGGGAGAGAAACAGAGAGAGGGGTTTAACTATAGGTGGATGGGGGAGAGAGAGAGAGAGAGAGAGAGAGAGGAAACCTGAGCCCAGGATGGAGTGAGGTACGGTGAGTGGGAGATGTCAGACCTCAGTCTAAGGCTGCAAACAGGGGCCTTGTATCCTCGACGCTGCAGGGAGCAAGGAAAAGTGAATACAAGACTCAGGATTCAGTAAATCAAACAGGCAGATTGGAATTTGGTTAAGCCACAGCTGAGGTAGTAGCCAACAGAGATAAGCAGAAAATAAGCAGCAATGAAGCAGTACATATGCAAAAGTAAAACCTCCAACACGTAAGGAACACTACAATTTGCAGCATAAAAGAATAAATATGCACTAGTACTACAACAGTACATGATGGCTGCCAGATATAACCAGCAGCAGTAGAACATAGTGGAAATACATTTAAAGCTACAGTCTACAATTCCGGAAAAGAAGTCTTAAAGGCATCAAGACATTAATTTAAGCAAATAAAACTATCACTTGCTGTCTGCAGACTCAAAACAGCAGGTCCATGGAGTTGCAGTGAGGAAGCATATGCCAAGATGAAGCCCAGCTGGAAGGTAGAGGTAGGAGCCACAGAAATTACCTGGGGAATGTCCATTGCTATGCAGGCTGGTAGTGGAGAGGGGAGAGCTCGGTGCAGCTGACTGCCCCATGACACCCAAGGACACCACATTTGAAAGTGGGTAGACCTGGTGTGGTCTCCATTTGGCATCCCTGGGTCTGACTCTGGGGTTCCCAGGCTAGCAGCTTTAGGCCAGTGCTATTTAATGTAATCCATTGAAGCCTCTAGCATGCTGAATGTTAAAGGCACCCCACTGTTAAATGGTATGAATTAAGCGGGTACAGTAAGGTAAATTGGATTCCTGATTGTGGATGGCCTGTCAAACTGGGATGAAGGTTTGTCTCTGAGTAGTATGGCCTTTTTTTAGTCTGGGAAGATCATTATTTTGTGCCCTTCCTGTCCATTGTCCGCAGTTCTCTGAATCCACAAAGTCCACATACCCTCCTTAGTATAAACCTTATTACTATTTAGGATTTGGTATTTTGTTTTGTCTTATGTACAGACACTAAAATCAAAAATGTGCATGTCAAGACCTATTCCAAAGTGGCCTGAGAACTGTAACTACCCTCCCTTCAGAGCTCTGATCCTTGGAGGTCCCATCATCTTACCTTCTGAAACCACCAAGTGTCTTACATTGTCATTATATATATACAGTATATATATATATATATATATATATATATATATATATATATATATTCTTATTTGCTCTTGTAGAGTGAATCTGTTCAGATTGAACCAACACAAAATGTTTAAGTACTCTCTTTTTGGAATAGTTAAATTTTATTTAGGTTTAGTCAACAAACACAAGTACAACACATATAAAGCCATGAGGAACATGTCATAAGGAAAAAAAATGAGACAATAACGAACAGAAAAACAAAATATACACAGCTATCCCACCCACCCCATTCCTTCCACTCACTCATAGGAGGTCACCCTGAAGAATAAGGCAGTGGCAAAGTCTCAGGGGTCAGGACACTGAGATAGCAGTAAAGACCTGAAAAGGAGACAATTGTCTACAATAAAATAAATCCATAATCTCCAGCAGAGTATAGAGCATCTCCCAATGGTGGTGAAAGGAGGCAAGGAAGCAAACATTTTTCCATGTGGACAGCAGCTTTGTTGTGGGTTGATTAAATCAGGTCACACAGGAACAACATATTGGTACAACATACCTTTTTAGGCATGATTTTTATTAAATAACAAAAAGAAATGAAATAAGAAAATAAAGTAACAGTTTACAGCAGCGAACTTTCAACAGCATACAATCAAAATAAAATAAAGTCACAAAAATCAGCACTGGTTCTCTGCCAAGGAGCTAGCAGTGATACATAATCTGTGCAACCATCTCATATCAGAGGGAGCAGGAGGTCCTCACAAGAACTCTCTCCAACTGCATTTAACTTTAGGAACTAGGCTGGCTTCTTTTAAAGAGGGAAACTCCACCTCTTAGCTCATAGCCCCACCTATCTATTAAGATATTTACAGGAATTCTTCATATTTCTTTGTGGAATTAATTACATAACATACACACAAAGGAAAGACATAGCAAATAATACATTATTGACACATCAAAACAGATAACATAATGCTCCGTCAAACAATAATGGTTAGTTCTTACAATAGTGGGCTGCATTACAGACAAACTCCTCCCCTCTTGCAAAGGTAACTAGGAGCTGCACCATATAAAAGAAGGGAGAAAGGTGCTGCTGACTCCCTATAGGAGACAGTACCTAGCAAGGAAATCAGCATGGATTGGAGACCAGTAACTGCTAAGAGTTGTGCAGGTTGTCTACATTTTACTTTCCTTACTATCCTGTATTTTATTTAAAAGTTTAACTATATTTATGATTCCAAGGAATATGATATTCTTATCTATGCCTGCACTTAAAACACTCAAGCTGGCAGTGAAAATCCTTTGTTTACATTTCAGAAGGATATTTACCTACTATCTGCCATATTCACTGCTTTCACTCTTTAAGCCTGCACAGCTCATTTAGACCATTTATGCACATTTGAGAGAAATACAGGGATAACGTGCTTAAATTTAACTTGACCATGATGTAGAAGAGCAGAAATAGGAAGGGAAGAAAATAGTTTAAATTGTAATACACAGTGCTAGATGGCCAGTCTGACTGCAGCATATTCCAACTGTTTTACACAGAAATGAAGGGGATAGAAAGAAATGGAAAGGCATATAAAGAAAGATTAAATGCTGTTGTGTAACAGTCTTTGGAACAGATATAGGAAAGAAAAGGAAAACGTCAGGTTCAGCTAAGCACTACTCACATGGGGGGGTCACCTACCACATGGGGGGTTCAACTGTCATAAGCTTGTATGGCTGTCCTGTGGCATTCTTGAAGGGTAGGAGCTGTTGCATCTTTCCAATACCATAGAATAGCTTGACCACAAATGTAATGTGCATGAAGTGGGATCTTTGGTGGCCCATAAGGAGTTCGACCCCAACCCCAGCAGGCAGCTTTCAGGGGTGAAGATGTCCTGATTATTAAAATGAACTCTCAACAGCATCGAGCTAGGCCTGAGATGTATGCAGCTTCTGCTTCTTCAGTAACAAAATTACATACTGCATTACCCGCCATAACTGGTTCAAGGACATAATGCTGCATCATAATAATTGTTCCAGAAATGCCCTTGGATACCTCCTTCTCAACCTGTGACCCCTCTAGAATGAGCTCACCTATCCTGTGCTCTCCTACATTCTTCTTTAAAACTGACATACCATTGTCCTCCGCCTCTTTATTCCTTACCCCCCCTCCACCCACGGTTCTTTGAAATGATATGACACACATGACTGGCATCACTACCAGTTCCATTTTGGTTCCACCATAGCACTTATTGAAAGCATGAACCTAGCATGTCTCCCATTTGACAAAGACAATGATGTCCAGTGCTAAGGCAGATGCCCTCACCCAGGTACTTTCTCCTAGCAGATAGAGTCCTGGGAAATGGATGCTGCTAAAATTTTCATCAGGACTGATCCAGTGGGCAGCAAATCTCAACTCCTCCTGTCAGGTATAGCTAAGCATCTAGCATAGCCAGGGTAAACTGAGTGCCAACTGCAAGAAAGATTTCTTAGTAATATGTACATAGATACATGGATACATAGATGTTGTTAGAAGATAAGAGCCTTTGGCCCACCTAGTCTGCCCATTAATACAATTTACTGTGCTTGTTCAAACTTCCCTAGAACTACAATATATTATCCTCCCACCTGACTACCAGGATTCCCTTATGCCTATCCCATGCCTTCTTAAGTCCTGTAATCGTTTCTGCCTTCACTACCTCTTACAACAGGCTGTTCCATTTGTCCACCACCCACTCTATGAAAAAGTACTTCCTCACGTTCCATCTGAATCTGTCTCCCTCCGGTTTCCACCCATATCCCCTAGTCCTGGAACATCTTTTTCTTTGAAAAATTGTTTTTCCCTGCACCTTGTTTCTCCATGTGAGGTATTTATAGGTATCAATCACACACCCTCCCTTATCTCCTCCAGGGAGTACATATTTAAGTCTTTCAGCCTGCCCTCTTAGGGTTTGCAATGTAATCCTTGCACCATCTTGGTTACCCTCCTTTGAACTGCCTCCACCGTATCTATGTCCTTATGTAGTTAAGGTCTCCAGAACTCGACTCTGTACTCGATGTGTGGCCTCACTAATGTCCTGTATAGTGGGATTATTACCTCCCTTTTCCTGCTGGTGATACCCCTGCCTATGCATCCCAGTATCCTGTTTGCTGTTTTGTTACCTTGTCACACTGACTCCCTATCTTGAGGTCATCAGACTGATAACCGCTTGGTCTCTTTCCTGCTTGGTGCATTCTGTAACCTCCCCCTCAGCTGATATGTTGTTCCTGGATTTTTGTGGCCCATGTTCATTATCTTGCACTTTTTTGCATTAAATCTCAACTGTCAGTTCCTTGACCAGTCCTCAAGCTTCTGCAGATCTCTCCTCATTCTCTCCACACCTTCTAACATGTCTACCCTGTTGCAGTGCTTTGTATCATCAGTGAACAGGCACATTTTCCATTCTAGGGCCTCTGTAATGTCACTGATAAAGATATTGAAAAGGACTGGTCCCAGCACAGATCCCTGTGGAACCCCACTGGTTACCTTTCCCTCTGCAGAGTCACAGCCATTTACCACCACCCTCTGTGTCTTGCTATCTAGACAATTTTCCACCCACTTTACCACCATCTTCCCTACTCCCATGTTCCCTAATTTGTTTAACAACCTTCTATGTGGCACAGTATCAAAGGCCTTACTGAAGTCCAGGTAGGTCACGTCTACTGACCCTCCCCGATTCACCTCCTATGACACCCAGTCGAAGAACTCAGTGAGGTTAGTCTGACATGACTTCCCTTCTACAAAACCATGTTGCCTTGGGTTCTGTAGACCATTGGCAACCAGGTGTTCCACTATTCTTTCCTTCAGTAGTGTTTCCATTATCTTCCCTACTACTGAGGTCAGTCTGACTGGCCTGTAGTTTTCCATTTCCTCTCTGCTTCCAATTTTATACAGGGGGACTACATCAGCTCTCCTCCAATCTTTGGGTACCTCCCATTTCCAGTAACAGGCTGAACAAGGTTGCCAGAGGTTCCACCACCACCTCTCTTAGCACCCTCAGCACCCTGGGGTGTAACCCATCTGGCCCTATAGCTTTATCGACCCTTATTCTTTCTAGTTCTCTTAGGACCTTTTCCCTGTAAAGGCACCTGTATCCATTTCCGTAACCATCCCACCATTTGTTTTCCTTTCAGGCCCCTTTCCTACCCCCTCCTCTGTAAAGACTGAGCAGAAGTATCTGTTCAGTATGTCTGCTTTATGGTTATCATCCTCCACTCTACAGCCATTCTCTCCTTTCAGTCTCACTATCCCCCACATTACCTTCCTTTTTTCTCAGATATATCTGTAAAAGGCTTCATCCCCCCTCATCATTTATTTCACAATGGGCTCCTCCATTTGTGCCTTGGCTTCCCTTACTGCTCTCCCTGCCTTGTTTTGTTTCTCCTGGTACCTCTCCTTGTCCCCTTCTGTCTGTGTCTTTTCCTACTGTTTGAATGCAATTTTTTTTTGCATTTACTTTCTCAGCTTCCTCCTCAGAATACCATAATGGTATCCTCTTCCTTTTCCCCTTCCTAACCTGTTGTAAACAGAGTTGTGTCACCTTAGGTATCCCAGATTTGAACACTGCCCACTGTTCCTCCACCTATTTTCTCTCTATTACAGCTAATGCCTCTTCTAAACTTTTCCCCATTTGTCCAAAATCTACCCTCCTAAAGCCAAGGATTTGCGTTGTCGTGTGGCTGGATTCTGCCAGTGGAGTTATCCCAAACCCCCTTTAAGAAGCCAAATGGTGAAGCACAGGGGTGAATGATGACTGGTGTATTGGACTGGGGTATGTGTGTTTTAAACAGTTTTTGGTAGCTGTGATTTTATTGTGCCTGAATATTTGTGACACGTTAATTACTGAATAAAACCTGTGCAAGGTATGAAATACAGTGTGTTGTATATTCCGGAGTTTTTTGCTGCCTAACCTTACCCCACTGCTCAACTTTTTTTTTCATGGTTTCTATGACTTAGGTGGGTTATCCTAAACCCTATTGATGGGTGATCGGTGCTTCCTAGGTCTTCCTGAACTGTGACTCCTGTTACTGTCCCCATTTGTGAGCACCAGGTTGACAACTGCCTTCTCCCATGTAGGTTCAATGACCAATTATTTAAAGAAAGCTCCCTGTATAGACTCCAGGATAAACCTGCTCCTGGTTGTTGTTGCTGTGGGAAGGCTGAGGTCTAGGTCCAGTAAATTGAAGTCACCAACTAGTACTACTTCCCTCTTGTGTGCCATCCTTTGGCTAGGCAGCGTCATCTCTCTATCTATCTTCTCCCTTTGGTCTGGTGGTCTATATATTACCCCTACATCAACCAGCCTGTCAATTATAAAGCCACCCTCACAAATGCTTTTCCCCATCCCATCCTTACCCTCTCTTTATTTCTCTTTCCCCTCCCCACACCCATATTTGTGTCTTTTAGTACAGTACCCAAGGAGCTTATGGAAACAATTTATTTCTAGCCCTTTTATCTCACCACTCCTAGGATGGTTCTTCAAACAGGCCCATCTGTGTGCCTCACTAGCAGTATTTCATACCTACCCAAGCCTCTGAACTATATTATCCAGAGTGCCCTACCAGTTCATAAGAGAGGGTCCTCATATCTCATCCTTATTCTGCTTCTTTTTTGATGGGTTGGAAGGCAGCCAGGATTAATCTGCCATTTCACTATGTTGACAACCTCCAACATTACCACCCCTATTCAGCAGCATTTACACTTTATCTTGCCCAATTTGTGGCCACCCCCGGTGGATACCAAGAGGACATGAAGTATTTTATTGCAATAGTTCAAAGCTCAGTATCCACAAAGAAAGACACATCTGTTATCTTCACTTTGTTTTTTTTCCTTACATAAGGCTGGTTAGTTTTGTTTTTAACTATTTCTATACCCCACTGGGCAATATTACTATCTATGTTTTCCCTTGTATAAGGTAGAATAATGGAAAAGTGGTGGGTTTATGGAACATGGAACCACTCCTAACACTCCCTATAAGTCCTATTACAGCTCAACCACATCACCTGTCCATCTACAGCTACTGTATCTGGCTCCAGCTCATTTACCTCATACTGCACCACTCTGGCTGACCTGAGATAACACACCTGGAATGTCCTGGGTCTAAACCCCTGAATAAACATAAACAGGTGTTATCACATATTCATTGGCTTAAAACACAGGGAACACTTTTACAAAGACACACTGCTAACAGCTGCAGCAGCACACAAACTTAACAAATTGTGGCTCAGCATAGAAGTCCAAAGCCCTGCATGGACCATGAAAACAGGGGCTTCAGTATTAGTTCATAAATCCTTGCACTGGTCCCTCTGATCTTCAAAGGCAGACAACGAAGGGTTGAAGTGTTCTTGCTCTTTCTGATACATCACAGGGTCTTCTCATGGTGGGTATCCTGTACACCACTAATGTAGACTCCTGCCAATATTTTCATACCCTAGCAACTAGCATAAGGGAGTTTACTGATCCACAAATACCCCTACTTATGGGAGGTGATTTCAACCTCACTTTAAACCCCTTTATGGACAGAAGCCATAGAAGGTTTACATCACACACCTGTGGTTCTCATGCTGTCCATATGTAGATGTCTGACTAGGCCTCAACAGATGTATGGAGACTGCACAACCCTTGGACCATGATTACACATACCAATTAACAGTGCATAGTACCCATAGCTGTCTTGACATGTGGCTCATCTTCTACCTGCTTAAACCTTAGTTTGTGGCTGTGAACATAAACCCTCTGGTAATCTCGGGCCATGCCCCAGTTCATCTAGACCTACTAATGGGTTGATATAATTACCACTCTCCCAGATAAAGGCTGGACCCCTCCTCCTTCTACAGGACCCACACTTTAACACATGGCTTACTGGAAGTCATCACAGAACTCTTTAGTGATAATGATGCAAGTGACACCTCAGTCTTCAATATGTGGGAGGCCTTCAAAGCCATGCTAACATGTCATATAATAGGTTACCCTGCTCATTGTTGCAAAACAAGGGAACAGGAGATGTCTTTTTAGGAAAATTGTCTAGGCTCTAAAAAGAAGCATCCCTCAAGATCAACTCCAAAATCTCCCCTAAGACCCAGATTCAGTTGGACATAGTAAAGCTCGGAAATGGGATCAACTCCCTAACATCCCACAAAACTGAACTGGCCATCCTGTGACTTTAACGTAGGTATTAGGAAGGGGGAGAAAAAAGCGACATACTGCTTGCCTGTCACTTAAAGAAGCAACAAGCAGAGAGATACATTCAGTCGCTCCACCATCCATCAGGGAAAACATGATCCATCCCATGTGAAATAAATGATTTTATTGAAGGATTTCTCAGTTAATCTATCAGCTTGGTAACATTCTCAAATGAATAAACATTTTTCTGCATTGCTCTATAACCTAGCATGCCCCAAACTCAGTCCCTCACAAACTGCAGCCCTTGACTTCCCTGTCACACAAAAGAAGATCTTTACTGCCATAAAAGCCTTAAACCCACATAAGGCCTAAGGTGGGGATGGGTTTCTAGTTGAATTTGACTAGACTATTGTCCCCAAATCTGACTATTTCTACATAGACTCTATGCAGAAATTCTGAAAATTGGCCTGTTTCCTACCACTATGTCCACATCAATGATTACAGTCCTTCCCAAACCTGGCAAGGAGATGACTTTACCACAAAACTATCACCCTATACCCTTATCAGTACAGACAGCAAAATATATGCCAAAGTCTTAGCCACCACATTGAAATTTTCCTACCCCAGTTAGTTCACCCTGCTCAAATAGGGTTTATCCAAAGCAGACTGAGCTCTGACCACATCAGAACTCTCACTGAAAACATCATACACATTGTCTGCAAACTCCCACTCCAACTTTGCCATAGCCTTTAATTTTGAAAAGCCTTTGACTTAGTGGAGTGTGGATACATATGTGCTGTCATAGTCTGGCATGGAATAGAACCCTCCTTTCTTTCAGCAATACAAGCCATATACATCTTGCATACAACTCAAGTACTTACTAATAACTAGATCTCTAGCCCATTCTTCCTTAAGAATGGAACCAGACAAGGATGCCCACTCTCTCCTTTACTGTTTGTACTCATAACAGAACCCTTAACAGCTGCAATACATGCCGATAATTCCTAATATAAAAAACTTTAATACATGGATGATCTCATGCTAAGGGAGGACACCCACACCTCCACCATCCCTTGCTCCAAATACTTACACTTTAAGACCTAGTCAGGCCTTAACATCAACCAAACCAAAGCAGAAGTCCTCCCACTGAACTCCAAATGTGAGTAGACAACTTTTGCTACATACAGTCTTCATTGGTTCCCAGCCCTGAACACCTCCCAAGGAATAAAAATTACCCCAAACCTCAATAAACTTAGTGAGGAAAACTTAAAACCACTCCTGACTTAATTCGACACTGAGCTAGACAAATGGTGGGTGTTGTAGCTTTCAATGGCCTGTAAGATAGCAGCAATCAAAATGATAACTGCTCCAAAATATTTCATGCCCTTTCTTGTACTCCAACTGGAATACAAATGAGTTGGTTTGACTGCCTAGACAAGCATATGTGTAGTTCTCATGGGAGAGCAAACCACCCCACTGTAGCAGACTGAAACTTACTATAGATCACACTGACATAAAGGTGCTTTTAGCCTCCCATAGTTCAGAGGATATCATTGGGCATTCTGAACCATTCAGAGCATCAAAAGGCTACACCACACACACTACCCTCCACCACTTTTGGCACCTTTAGAGGTGTCCTTATACCCAAACTCAACTCCAGTCACGTAGCTTATTAACCCATGGGACATCCCCAAATCAGCTTCCCCAACACACACTTCTATATCTACTTGGACCCTGCTTAAGATTGAATAGGACAAGGTCTTATTCACTGTCCATTACTACAATGTGGGGCAACTATGAAATCACAGTTGGAGGTAGACCTATTAACTGGCCCTCCAGGAATTCTAGAGGCATTAAATCACTTTCCAACTTCCTTCTCCCTCACACATGTACTATGGATTCTTTCAGGTACTCCAAACACAATACAATCTATCTAAATCTGAATTCTGGAAATACTTACTACTTTGTAGTTCTCTGTCTGGATTTCTACAGCATCTCAAACAAACACAAACCCCTTTCCTTCTATACCCCCTATCAACCTACCTCACTAAATTTTCTGGTATAGCAGGTAAGATGTACTTACAAACCCAAATTCACATACCAGGCAAACTACTAAAGCTAGATTATACTGGTACATCACCCTAAAACACCCAATCTCAGATTATGTCCACTTAGCTTGCAGGAAAATTGCCCAAAACCTAATTAGAGATCCTCAAAACAGACTTATCCAGAATACGAGCTCTCCAAGTAGCAGGCATATTTGGACCATGAGCATGTTGCATGCAAATCTCCTCCTTTATTGTACAAAAATAACACTTCCACAAGTTGGAAAACACAGCCTGAATTCAAAATATTCAGAATAAACTTTCAAGTTTACAAATCCTGCTACCAAAACAGTCCACTGTTCGGAAGAACTTTATTCGAGCAGTGGACTGTTTTGTAGTTAGACGGAAAATTGAAAGTTTATTCTGAATATTTTGAATTTAGGCTGTTTTCCAGTTCTTGTACATGTTAATTTTGTACAATAAAGAGAATCTTTCAAACAACCTGTTTGTGATCTGACTATTCCTGAAACTTGGAGTGCTATACTTGGAGACAGAATGGATTGTTTGGGCTAGCCTGCCCTGTAATAGCACCAAACCCTGCACTGGTACTCACAGCACCTGCTGTGGGTGTATTTATCCAGAATAAGATCCTTCATAACTGGTATTGAACCCCAATGGTCCTTCATGCTGCCTACTTCATACGTGATGACCACTGCTGGAGATGTACCTTCCCACATGGAGATCATTCCCACATACTGTGGTCATGCCCCCAGCTACAGAATTTCTGGTCAAATATCCATTATATAGTACTGTATGTTACAGAGCAAAACAAAATGGTAATATTAAAAAAACATAGAAAATAGAGTTAAAAATCAACATTTTGACCTTAGTTCTTCTTCAGGAAATATCTAAAAGAGAAAAAAGCAAAGTAAGTGTAGAGGGGAGGTAAAATAAGGGACATATATGGGGGAAAAGAAAAAAGGGGGGAGGCTCTAGGACAAGAAGTTATAGTCTTAGAGCAAATTTCAGAAAATAATTCAAGAGAAGGCTTTGAAATATAAGAAGGGAGTGCAGACATCGATGAAATGAAGGAGCATAATAGAGAATTGAGAGAGATTTCAGAGTAAGGCATCAGAGAACTGCGTAGCAAATAGTAGCACATAAAATATAAAAACAAAAACAGGGTGCTGCATCACTATGTGGTCTGAAAGCAAAAGAAAATGGTAGTATTAAAAGCACAGTGAAAATAGAAACTAGAGTTAAAAATCAATGTTTTGACCTTAGGTCTTCTTCGGGAAATATCTAAAAGAGAAAGAACAAAATTAGTGTAGAGGGTTGATTTTTAACTCTATTTTCAGCATGCTTTTAATATTGCCATTTTGTTTTGCTTTAAGACCACATGCTGATGCAGCATCTTGTTTCATTTTTACATTTTGTGTGCTACATTTAAGCGACCCACTACGCCTACTCTGAAATCTCTTGTCAATCCTCTGCAATGCTCCTTCATTTAATCTCTGTCTGCACTCCCTTCTCAAATTTCCAAGCCTTCTCTTGAGTTATTTTCTGCCATTTCCTCGAAGACTATCACTTCTGTCTATGGCCAAAGGTTTTTTCCTTTGGCCATAGACAGGGAGGCGTGGAAAGGATGAAAAGGGACTTTGCAAGGTTGGAGGAATGGTCAGACGTATGGCAGCTAGGATTCAATGCAAAAAAGTGCAAAATAATGCACCTGAGAAACAAGAACCCAGGGGAAGAATACACAATGGGTGGGGAGGTAGTAACAACAACAAAACAGGAAAGGGACCTGGGGGTAATCATATCAGATGACCTTAAGGTTAGCAAGCAATGTGAGAAGGCAGTAGGGAGGGCCGGGGGTATACTGGGATGTATAGGGAGAGACATCAGCAGCAGTAAACAGGAAGTTGTTATCCCTCTGTACAGACAGTTGGTGAGACCCCATCTGGAATACTGTGTCCAGTTCTGGAGACCCCATCTC
The DNA here is from genome assembly GCA_016271365.2 of Neoceratodus forsteri. Lineage (NCBI taxonomy): Eukaryota > Metazoa > Chordata > Ceratodontiformes > Ceratodontidae > Neoceratodus > Neoceratodus forsteri. The sequence continues at coordinate 1,046,372,378 of CM028133.1, read as the reverse complement.
CGCAAGGACATAGACAGGATCGAGGCAGTCCAGAGGAGGGCAACTAAAATGGTGCAGGGTCTGCAAGAGAAGCCGTATGAGGAGAGAATAAAGGAGCTTAATATCTATACCCTTGAGGAAAGAAGGAGAGGGGGACATGATAGAAACTTTCAAGTACCTCAAGGAATCAACAAAGTCAAGAGGTAGCATCTTTCAGAAAAGAGACTTGCAAGAACAAGGAACACAATTTAAAGATAGAAGGAGGGCGGTTCAGGGGCAATGTGAGGAAGTATTATTTCACAGAGAGGGTAGTGGATGCATGGAACAGCCTTCCTGAGGAAGTTGTGGGGTCTAAAACTGTGGGAGAATTCAAGAATGCATTGGACAGACATAAGGCAATTCTTGTGGGGGGCAGGAAGATTAAGGCTGTTGGTTAACTAGGATCTGCGGCCTATCCTGTAGGTAGGGAAATGGGCAGACTAGATGGGCCTAGCGGTCCTTATCTGCCATCAAAGTCTATGTTTCTATGTTCCTTGGTAGGCACCTATGTTGCTAAACAAGTTCTCAAATCAAATTAAATCAGCAAAATGCATAAAGCACTTTAAAAATATACTTGCACTTTTGTATGATTCTTTGAATCATTGTTGTAACTTGAACTGAAATGTATTTGTTAATTATTTGTACTTGTGCTGTTTTATTTTAAGTTTTATATAAGATTTTGTACTGTTAAATGTTTCTTGTCAGGCATGACTGAAAAAGGGATGTGCCCAGTCATTTTTCCTTGTTAAAATAAAAAAAAAACTTCTTCTCCCAGAGCCTCCTCCTTTTTTCTTTCACCATATGTATATCCATTATTTTATCTCCCCTCTATACTAACTTTGCCTTTTTCTCTTTTAGATATTTCCTGAAGAAGACCTAAGGTCAAAATGTCGAGTTTTAACTTTACTTTCTATTTTCATCATGCTTTTAATATTACCATTTTGTTTTTCTTTCAGACCACATGCTGACGCAGCACCTTGTTTTTGTTTTTGCATTTTGTGCACTATATGTTATAGCAAACTCTCAGCATGCCCTTCCCACTCTCACCCAGTCACTTTCTCCTTTGACTTCTGCAAGATGTTCCATACCTTGCAAAACTCAATTGAACATGGTGATCCTCATGAGTGTAGAAACCAAAAGACTGATATTGTTCAAATGGCACACTACAGATACCCCACACTTATTTGAGTTACTCGTGGACATGACTCAGTTTGCAACATATGACCACCTCTCTCTCTCTCTCTCTCTCTCTATCTTAACAACTACCACTACACAACTACATCAGCATTTGTGGTCCTCGTTTTACACCATCCCTCAACACACTCCATTACAGGGATACCCATCCCCAGTTCCATCACATCACCACCCAGAATGTGTATTGGCTGATCCTGACTCTGGCCTAGTCAAAGGTCTATGTACCTGTGTCATCACTCCTAAATCTCTGGTCCTCTTCCCCATGTCTCTGCAACTGTAACAAGACCAACCACCATTGGCCTGATAGTCAAATGTTTACCTGGGTTCAAATCATGATTTACACATGCAGGCTGGGCTTTGCACAGATTTTCTATATTCAAAAGCCCAGTTTGTGCCCAGGCAAACTGTGGAGGGGGAGCAATGCAAATGAATTGGTATGGACCTACTGCAAATATCAGAGCAGTTATTATATTCAGAGCATATGCACTGTGTAAGGTCATTTTGCTCTGTCCCCTTGTATAGCACAAACAGTGCTGATGGAGAGCATGACTTACTTCTATGCAGCCCTAGCAGTTGGTGAAGGAAGTACGATGCCCCCTTGCACCAGTCCCAATCCACAAAAAACAATCTTCCTGGTGTCCAGTGGTCCTTCCCCTCACCCAATCCCTCACCTTGTAAATGGCAACATATTTGCTGGTGTCCAGTGGACCCTGCATCCACCCGATCCCTTGCCCAGTACATGCCAATATATTTCCTGGTGTCCAGTGGTCCTCTCCTCCACCCTCACCCATGTCCGATTGTCAATACATCATTTCCTGTTGTCTAGTGGTCACTCCCCCCACCTGCACCCATGCCTGATGGTTAATACATCATTACCTAGTGTCTAGTGGTTCTGCCCACCCAATGCCATGCTTGTGTACTAAAAGAATATTCTCTCTGATGTCCAGTGGTCACTTCCTCCATCTGATTCCCATCCTATACCAGCAACACTGGTGCAAATAATGTCCCCTCCGCCAACAACACAGCCCTGTATTGGCCCTGACTACTGGTCATCGAACTCCACAGCCTGTTCACCATTGGTTGTCTAGGGCCTCCTCCCTCCTGTGGCACTGACAACTCACCCTCCCAGATCTCCTTTACCTATCAGTGCCATGGTGCAGCAACGGCCAATGACACAGCCCTCCACACACCATCTTGGCCATCCGCTGTCTGACAGAAGTAGAGATTGTGCTGCTTATTTATAGGGCAAGCAGAGAATGCACTGCTTATTTATAGGGCAAGAGCCCTATAAATAAGCAGCATGTACCCTGCTTCTGTAAGATGGTGGGCAAACAAGGTAGTGTGTAGAGGGCTGTGTTGCTCACTGTAACTGCACCATGGCACTGATAGTCAGGTAAGGGAGACAGGGGGTGGGTTTTCAGTGCTGTGGGAGGAAGGGGGACCACTAGACATCAATGGGGAATGTGCAGTGTGTTCCTGGGACCACTAGTCAAGGATGGGGATAGGGCTGTATTATTTGGAGGGGCACTCATTTCACCAATGCCACCGGTATGGGGATGGGGATCTGACAGTGGGAGCAACCACTGGACACCAGTGAGAATATTCTTGGGCAGGGCACCAATTTGGGGGAACAACTAGATACCAGGGACTGAATTTCAACCATCAGCATAGGTGAAGATGAGGGGAGGGACAATCAGACGCCAATGAATATGTTGGCATTTACTGGGCATAGGTGCAGATTAGGAGAGAGACCACTGGGATCCAGTGAATATTTTGGCATTTACCAGGTGAGGGATTGGATGGGGATAGGGACCACTGGACACAAGGATGGGGTTATGTTGGTATGGGTGAGGGGACCAGGGGGTACACCGGATACCAGGTAATTGTTTTTAAATGACAGAGATTGCACTGGAGGTTGGGAAGGGACAACTAGCACCAGGGATTTGTTTAGGAAATATGAGGATGGTATCAGATGAAGGGGGCACAACTAACTCCAAGGAAATGCTGCATTCTTTTCAGGTGTGGGATCAGAGGGGGGGACCACTAGCACCTCAGAAAGGCTGCATCATTTAAGGGTGTGAGATTGAATTGAGAGGGAGAACCACTAGCACTAGGGATAGCTACTCCCCTGGGTCCGGACAATTTGAGGACCTGCGCCACACAAACATCCCTGGCTACCCATGCAAATGAGCCCATAATGGACAGGCAAATCTCCCCTTAGCATCTTGCATGCCCAATGGGCTCATTTGCATGGGTACCTTTGCACATAGAAAATTGTGCTCCAGCGCTATCCATTGTGGCACTGTACTTCAGGATCTATGTCGGGGCAGTGCTAAGTGGCTTAGCACTGGGCTGACATGGCCCTATATTCAGTCAAATATTGCTGGTGTGCTATTCCACTAAATATAACATCTTTGGGCACCCAGGCAATCGCAAGGCAGAATGAAAATTTTGGTGCTCCACTTTGCATGATTTTGAATATCGGGCTCCATATGTCTAACAATTGTGTTGCACTTTGTTATGTAAATAGTTCTCTGTGCTTATAAAATGGGCAAAATACATCTTGAGTGCTGATTGGCTGGATGCCCTTTCCAGCTGTGTCCTTATCAGCAGATATTGTTTCAACGGGAACTACTTCTGGCAATCTGAACACATCACAGACAGAAATTACTCCGTGCCACTGTTCTCCCGCTACAGTTTCTCACCTAACCTCCAAGAGAACCGGCAGCGCGGTGGCACACAAAAGAAAACATCGCTCAAGTTCCATCATTTTCCTACATATTTAAAACTCATAACTGATACATAACAACTGCCAGTCTAAACTTAATTGTTCTACCTTCACCTCACACAAGTTTTTGTGATGCCCACGATCTGCAGTTAAACTGTTCTGGCACAGATATTCCCCACAGCACCTTGTCTACAGTACCTGCCTTCTGTGGTCAGTACAACATTCCTTGGAATGGTGCAACCTCCCATCACCCACCCTCCCTGTGACTGTCACCTGCAGCATTCTTCACAAATGTTCAGTGCATCTGTACCACAGGAAAACCAAATGAAGTTTCCTTTTTAAATACAGTAAATACCTATTTCAATTTCACAGATGGAAATCAGTAAATTACCATCTATGGCAGCTGCTGAGAGACACGCTCGCTCCCAGTCTGCCAGCCTTTTAATGTAAATAAATTGGGAAAAAACTTATTTAAGACAGGTAGAAATAAATTTTAAAACCACACACAAAACATGCTTTCAGCATTTTCTGACATGGCAGCAAACAGCACACACTAAATACCTCACCCCAGGTGCTACACACTCGCTCACGCTATTTATAAGTCGAAACTCTGTGAGAAAAGTAACAAATATTGGGGATAAAAACATGATTTTGGCTGTTTCTGTGGGTGGGTAGTGCAAACACAGTCACTAGGTGGGCACTTAAGACACAAAGAGAACTTGTGAAGTGTCTTTTAATTAAAGACCTGCATTCCAACACAATGACTACTTTTTCTTTTTTCTACTAATGATATGATATTTTTACTGATTTTATATACATTTTTATTTGAAATTTTTTTTAACTAACTTCTTTACAGGGAGCCCATTTTATAAGTGCAATAACACACTCTGAGGTGTGAGTTATCTCCTGATAAAAGCACACCCAGCTGCATAAGAGCACTCTCTAAGCGTCTCATGCCTCATAACGCACTTGGGCATGCTCTTATCAGGAGATAACCCACACCTCGACGTGTGTTATTGCTTGCATATGAATTAGAGGCAGGTGTACTCCCTGGTGTTTGGATATTGCTGATGCCAGGGATTAACCAATCCACTTTTGGAAATCAGGCATTGTAACAATCTAGACTGGGCCTCTTCCCCATTTTGGGGCAGCAGGAGCTCTGCATAAATGGAGATACTTAATGCAGTTCTGGTCCCCAGCACATATTAACTGACCTTCTGGTAGTTTAGCCAAAACAGCAAAATATTGTTGAAAAAATCTTTAGAGGGAGGTGCAGGGACATAGACTGGAATTAGGTATACCAGGATACCTTGCAAAGTGCCTGTAGCTGCCACATATCTACCTTCTGAATAGAGGTGGGTGAAGTGAAAAAAAATTGCTGCATGGAGTAATCCGTGAATTTTGCCCATTTTGCATAGTGAAATGCCAAATCTTGCCTGTGGAATGGCAAACATTTTACCTGCAGAATGGCAAAAATTTCACTGCAGAGAAAGGTGAAACTTCACCTGTGGAAAGGCGAAATTTCACTTTCAAAGTGAAATTTGGCTTTTAGAAACAAAATGTCACCTTCAATGCAAAATTTCACTTTTACACAGGCAAAATTTCACCTTCCATGGGTGAAATTTTGCCTTCTAACGGGCTACAAAGGAGAAATTGGCAGATTACTCTGTGTGGCAAAATTGGTCACTTTGCAGTGACCTATATAATTTTTAATTCACTGCATCTCTACTCTGAATCCATCTACAATTGTGTTAGATGGAAAGGAGTCCTTCATAATAATATAGCTGAGGGAATTAATCCTCCCAGGAAGTTATAATGAATGCATGGGAACCTCGATCCCAGTGTTCGCCACCTATCTTGTTGCCCTCTGAATAAATGACTTTCTATACCCCACGAACCCTCTATCCAGATTCCTCATAGTTAAAAAAAGAAACAGTTGAAAAGCAGTCAGAAAAAAAAATATAGCCCCTCCACTATACAAAAGGGGGTTGAATCTTCCTCTACTCTATAAGCCAGGACAAACTCCGAACAAATTATATGTTAAATGCCTCGGGGGTCCTGTCCCACCCCTCTTCTGTAAAACTCGAACTAACAGTCATCCGAATAAGTAGAGGAGACCAGAAAGAAGATGCAAAACTGGAACCAACTCTTAAAAAATCCAGTAACCCACCACCCGAAACAGCCTCCCCCCACATGTGCAAAACCATGCACCTGAGAAAAAATTGGGAAAAAACTTGAAGAGAGGTGGAAATGACAAAAATCGGAAAGGAAGGGCCAGAACCCCACACCCCATCAATCCACACCAAGTAACATATATATCAGCAAGAATAAACTGTTCATGCTAAAACACACACTGCAATCTGGTGGAAGTATTAAAATATGACAACCTCCATCCGAAGAAACTGCAGGCAGAATAGCAAAAACATGAAGCACCTAGCAAAATAATTTAAACATGCAGTTTTGCTTGAAAGTACTATATAATTGTTTGTAAGTGTCTGCTTCCAGTTTTCTCCCTGCCTGCCTGCTGCTCCAAGCCTGCTGCAGCAGGGTAGCACAACCGCCCAGGAACCTCCGGTGGGCATCTTAGGTCTCCTGCCCACCAGCCCAGCATCTTATAGACTGCTGCCCGAATGGGTAATGCTGCTACCTTGGAACCCCAGTGACCGCTTCCAGTTTTCTGCCCACCTGCTCTGCCTACTCAAGCCCACTGCCCAGTGCTGCCACCCAGAAACCTCTGGCAGCTGTCTTTCGTCTCCTGCCCACCAGCTCAGCATCTTACAGACCGCTGCCCGAGCGGTTAGTGCCGCTGCCTCAGAATCCTGGTGGCCGCTTCCAGTTTTCTGCCCGCCTGCCCTACCTACTCAAGCCCATTGACAGTGCAGGTAGCGCTACTGCCCAGGAACCTCCAGCAGCCATCTTCAGTCTCCTGCCCACCAGACCAGCATCTTACAGGTACGCTCGTCCTCCGAGGAGCTGCGGCTTTATTGCCGCTGATCTGATTGGTTCCGCCAGCTTGGAGTAGGCCCACAACTGGACGCTTTCCCTCCTAGCCAGCCTGCCATTGGACAGGACTGTTTCGGTGGCTTTTTTTGGACTTTGTGGGGCTAACTTTACTGTAACTGTAATATAACCAGTATATTTTTACTATATTGTATCTGCTCAATGTTAATATCAGCCGGGGCTAAATGAAGCTAATTTTTTCTCACTCTCTAGAGATGTGCTTTAATGTTTACACTTCTCATTTTGTTAAGAGTTCTCTTGATAGAGTTCATTAAGATAGTCTAGAACAAAAACGTTTTAAAAATATGATGTTTAAAATCTGTGCTCTGTCCTGCTGACACTCCCTGCTCTGCTTCTTCTTAAACTGTCTTCTCATCCCTCACCTTGCCTTGGTGCTGTGCCCTCACTGAAGCTCTTGGCACCAGCACATTGCTCACCTCTCTCACCACCTAGCTCAAATCCTGCTCTTTCTCCCCACTTTCCCCATGGCTGCACTCGGCACCATCTCCCACACCTACTATTGTAAATTCTTGCCATCTCTTTTTTCTTTTTCTTCTTCCCTCAATTCCCCCTCCCTCACTGTTCAGCTCTGACCTTCTGACGTCTGTCCCAGACAACCCCCCTCCCTGAACTCTCTAAATGCACACTCTTGTCTCTACCTGCCAAAAGCCTAGTCCACTAAATGCCCACTTGTGTCACTACCTGCCCCTATCTTTTGTTCACAGCCCCAAGATCATCCACAGATTAAGCAGAGTAGCCGACCCAAGACCTTCTGTAACCCAACTATCTCTTCTGTCTCCGTCTCTTCCAGACCGCTGCCTGAGCAGGTAGTACAGCTGCCTTGGAACCCAGCAGCCGCTTCAATTTTCTGCCCACCTTCCCTGCCTACTCAAGCCCGCTGCCAGCATGGGTAACGCTGAAGCCCAGGAACCTCCTACAGCTGTCTTCAGTCTCCTGCCCGCCAGCCCAGCATCTTACAGGTACGCTCATCCTCCAAGGAGCTGCAGCTTGAATGCTGCTGATCTGATTGGTTCCACAAGCTTGGAACAGGCCAGCAATTGGAATCTTTTCTTCCTAGCCAGCCTGCCATTGGATGGGACTGTCCCGGTGACTTTTGTTGGACTTTGTGGAGCTAACGTTACTGTAACTGTAATATAACCAGTATATTTTGTCCTGCCTGCCCACCCTGACCCCAGCCTCTATTAAATACCCCTCATCCCCTGCCTCTCCCGTCCGTGACCGAGTCAACCCTGGCTCTTCCCTAAAGGGACTGTCACAATCCTCCCTTAAAAGGTGCAGAAACAATTTTCCTCAGTTTGTGGCACTCCACAGTTGTCTGCTCTCTCCATCCTCTGGGAGAAACATTTTGTTCATTCGTGCCCTTTAAGACAGATTCTTGTATAGCCTCCTCTCACTTGTCACCCCTTCCCACTCCAATCCCCCCACTTCCTCCAACTGAACTGCTGTCATCCTCACTATGCTAAAGTTCTGCGTGCATCTCAAACCTGTTCCCACCTCAGCCCCCCATTTCAACTAATTACACTACCAACATCCCCACTTGGTTAAGGTCTCTCTGCTCCCACCGGGCAGGACCTAGCATCACATCACCTCGAGGGCTCTGCAGCCTGCTCCCTACTAGTCTAACTTCAGTGCACCTCAGTGCACTTCTCTGAAGCAGTGGCCAAGGTTTTAGATGCCCAGCCAGGCTTCCCCCAATATTACTATGGCCCCACCTCTCAGTATGATGACTGCCAACAGTACCGAAGCAGGGAGGTCACAACTGCTTCTCACTGTTGCTGATGCAATTCCGACTTGAAGGAAATGGTCCCTACTTCCTGCATACACCCAAAAATATTGTCAGTCATTAGAATGGGGTTATTAATCCTCCTTATCCCCCACCTCATGCTGGATGCAGGCTGGACACCTGCTGGACACAGGACAGACCCTGTCTCCAGTCCTTACCTCACCCCCATCAGACTTCAGACTACAGGTACCAGTACAGAGGCATGTCCAAAACAGGATTTCAGAATTCCACCTAATTACCCCAGTACCCCACAAAATTCATATAGCAACCTTCTTATGCTGCCGTACTGCCATGGTTGCCTCCAACACCCATGAGCCACACTGGGTGAAAGCAAAAAGACTACACTGGGTACACTGGACACACATACTAAGAAAATTGCAACTGCTGTCACTACTAATCTCTGGAGATGTCCACCCGAACCCAGGGCCACCTCGTGCTAGACCACACCCGAGACTGGGTCACCTCAAGATAGTCTCACTAGCCTGCCTGGTGGCACAGAGGGCTGAGGTGCTGGCACCTTACCTCACGCTACGCTGGTGACCCAGGTTCAGGAACAACCTCAGGTCACTGGGGAGCCAGCTGAGGGTTGGATTGGAGTGGGACTGAGCATTCTCTACTCTCCAAGGGGTGGTTGCCCAATCGTCCATAGTCCTGCTCCCACCAGGTGGAGTTTCTGTGGGTGAGTAGGAGCCACAGAGTGACAACACAAGTCAGAGGATGTGTGGAAGGGGCTACCAGATCCTGGCACATGTGTGGGTGCCTCCACGTGCACACATGCATGTATACGCTGTGGCCTCTGGGGGAAAGGGAGAAAAAATGAAAAAGTAATAAAATATGTATGAAAAAAAGATAGTCTTACTAAACATACACAGTCTCCTTAACAAGCTACTGCAGTTCCAGGTCTGGGTGGAGCTACTTTAACCAGATGTAATAGCTCTTACAGAAACCTGGCTATCACCAAAGGTCAGTGATGCCTCATTTGCCCTCGATGGCTACACAGTGTTCCATCAGGACAGACTGTACAAGTGGGGTGGAGGCTGCTTAGTATATTTGAAAAATGAGATTGAAGCTTAAATTCTGCCTAGTAGTAGTTTTCAAATCAAGGAGGCACAAGACCTAAGCCTAAAACTCACCCTGGGTAAGCAACACAAAGTTTTATTACTATCCACAGTGTACATATCCCCTGGGACTCTTAAAACTGGTGTCCAACAAGTACTAAGCAACCTGGAGCAGCTCAAAAATAACTGGGAGCATATCATTGTCGGTGATTTCAACACCAACTGGCTGTCCAATGACTCCCAAGCAGTTCATGACTAGGTATCCAGGCTCTACCTCACACAACTAGTCTCACAAACCACCGGAAACACCAAGTTTGGTGGGCAGTAAATCTGTCGACCACCTGCTGATGACGGCACAATACTGCTAGGTACAGCACCTCAGCCCCAATGTTTTCTGTGGGGACTCTGCCTCAACACCCCATGTGGGGAGTTCTGCCCACATACCCCCGGACTAGGGATTCTTAACTCCAGGTTGGAGTTGGTCCGGGGAGATGGCAGGACACTGGGGAAAGCGAAACATGGAATCGGACCATTACAACTGTAGTGGTCATTTTAATTGTTTTGCCGTTGGGGTGTTGGGCATAGGGAGGCCACCCCAAATGACCAGATTTAATTACAAAACTGGCATGAGCACTCTAATTGACTGGCTTCTGGTAAGCTGCCCAGAGCACATCTCTGAGATCACTGTCCTTCCTGACACCCTAAGTGATCATTCTCCAATAATGTGCACATGGTTGAATAAGGCTAACAGTAGTGCTCCCCAGGTCTCATGAAATCACTCCCTGAGAACGGGGCAACTGGACTCCTTAAGCAATATCTGCAGCTGGTAGACTGGTCACCACTCAACAGAGCTGATGACAGGAATCAAGTCTTCAACTTCTTCATTGCAATTTTTACTAAATCCTGCATTATTTTGGCCCCCTATAAAACCAAAAAAACACAAGGGGATTCCAACCCTTGGCTCACAGGCTCCACCCTTGAGCTTATGCGGGAAAGGGATAATCAGTGGCATAAGGCCAAGGCCTCTTGTAGTGAAACAGATCTCATTATGTATAAGACTGCAAGAAACAATTGTACCAAGCTCATCCATCAAGCTAAGGCAGCCTATTACAATGACCTACGAAAAAGGAGCTGGGGGTGTGGAAAACAGTTCTGGGATTTGGTAAAATCACTCTCTGGTAAAGCCACCAAAGCCCAACCAGGCCTAATAGTCACTGCAGCCGGGACACTACAGGAGCCAGTAGACATTGCAAATGCCTAAAATTGGGCCTTCACCAATCTAAGCACTGTACTTCCTAGTGACTACCTGACCCACCATCTCAATATCACAATAACACCACCCCCTCACCCCCCCCTTGGCCAAGGGAAATGCACCCCCTTTCTAATTTAAGCAGTTGTCCATTTATTTATTAGCTTTTGTTGACCAGGTAGGTGCATTAGGCAAAACCCAGCCTATTTTCAAGCACAACCCGGGAGAGTACAACATATAGTTTTACAAAAAACAAGCAGCAACTAATACATAACCAGTAGATATCCTTGCAGGGATAGTTGTGGAAACAAAACATACATGTGACAGTGGCCCTCCATGCAGGGAAGGAAGGAAGCAGGCACGCAGTTATGCAAAAACAAGCAGCGAATAAATCAGAACCAGTAGATATCCATGCAGGAATAGTTGTGGAAACAGAACATACATGTGGCAGTGGCCATCCATGCAGGGATCGAAGGAAGCAGGCAAGGGAAACAAGGCAAAGTAGTTAGTAAATGCCTAGACAACGGTAAGCTAGCTTAAGGAAAGCAAGAAAAGGGGGATTAAGTACAGACACAGAAATCAAGTGCATGTAGGTAGGAGATAAGTGCAGTCTTGAAGGAGGAGTGGGATGGAGAGCATTTAAGATTAGGAGGTAGAGAGTTCCAGAATTTGGGAGCAAAGTGAGGAAAGGCTTGTTCCCCCATTTTTGTAGAACAGTGAGGGATGGAAAGTGAAGAGGAATTAGATGATCTCAGTAGTTGGGAGTAAGCCACCTGGGTGAGCATAGCCCCAATGCTGTCAGGGTGAGGGGGGCCTAGTCATGGAGTCAGTTAAACAGCCCAGAGTATATAAGCACAGGTTTTTGGGGGACAGCTAGTTTAGGGTGGAGTACAGGAGATAGTGGTGAGTAAGGCGAGGGGCAGACAGGGCAAATCTGCATATGTTGTTATAGATGGTGTCCCATTTATGAAGAATACCAATGTTAGTGTGGGAAAAGATAGGGAGGGTGTGCAGAAGCCTAGGAAGCAAAACCCCTCTGGCCACTGAGATCCTAGCAGCAGAGGTTAGGGAGTGATGCGCCCTGTTTGCGGCGCCAATCCTAATATTGACGGATCTACACACCTCAAATAAATGAGAAGAGAAATCAAGAGCAGGATCTAGGGTCACTGCTAGGTATTTGAAGGAGTCCATGGACTGGACTGCAGACCCATCACAGCAGCGCACGCAAGGTTTAGGGTCACAGCATGGAGTTTTCTAGCAGATACAAAGAGCATGGACTGTGGCTTTGGTCGATTGAGGACCAGGGAATTGGATTGGAGCCAGGATTGAAGCATCTGAAATGTTGATGACAGGTGAACATTAAGGTTGGCTACAGAACAAGTGGCTGAGTAGAGCACCAAATCATCAGTGTACATGATGGAGTTGCAGTCGGTGAAGGAAGAGGGACAATCATTGACAAAAATGGAGAAAAGCAGTGGTCCTAGAATGGAACCTTGAGGGATGCCATAGGAGATTGGCGCTGGAGAGGAAAGGACTTTATTAAAGGAGACAGATTGGGAACGGTTGGAGAGGTAACTTGTGATCCAGAATAAGGTGGACCCAGAGACCCCAAGAGATTGCAATTTGTGTTTGAGTAGATGGTGATTAACCAGGTTGAATGCTTTTGTTAGGTCACTGAACACTGCCCCGGTAAGTAGGCCAGAGTCCATATTAGACTTAGCCTCACTAGTGAACAGGATAAGGGCTGTAGTGGTGCTATAACCAGCCCAGAAACCATGATGAACAGGTGACTGAAGATTGAAGTTTAACAAGTGGGCGAAGATCTGATGGTGAATAAGTTTTCCAACATCTTGCTGAGTGTTGGTAGAAGTGCAATGGGGCGATAATTGGACAGAACTTTATGGTCACCTTTCTTGAAGACTGGTATGATTTTGGCAGTTTTCCAGGCTAAAGGCACTATGGAGGTGCTGATAGACAGGATAAAATGTCCAGTGACTGGAGTGGCTAGGAGTGAGGCACCAATTCTGAGTATTCTAGGTTCAATACCATCAGGTCCTGCACTGCCACAGAGGGGAATGGACTGTAGTAACCTAAGAATGTCAAGGCAAGAGATAGGAGAAAGCAACAGGCTAGGGGGAGTATGTGACGGAGCTGTAGGAGATGACTGGGAGCCACTAGGTCCTGGAGGGGGATATTGGGAACCTCAGTGAAAAGCGAGATGAAGGTGTTGGCAATCGTGCAGGCATTGTTGCAGATAGGATCATTAATTAACATGTCCTTGGGAGACTGCGGTTTAGTATTACCCAAGATTTCATTAATCTGGGTCCAGTATTTCCTGGGATCATCAGCTGAAGACTGAAGGAGACCGCAGTAGTAGTTGCTCTTGGCTGCTTGGACAGACTTCTTGCAGGTATTACACAAGGTGCGGTACTCAGCAAAGTCAGACTGACTGGAGGATGATTTCCATTTTAGCCATAGTTTATCACGCTGCTTGAGCAGTTTCAGGAGAGGGCGGTTCGGCCATTTGGTCACCTTCCCTCTGCCCCTGTGCTTACAGTATGGGATGTGCTTGTATTGCAAGGCAAGTAAGGTAGTATTGAAGTAGTCGGTGGCCTGGTTGATGTTTTTGGTAGTGAATTGGGAAGACCAGCCAGTGATTTTGAGATCAAGAAGTAACTTGGCCGGGTCAAGTAGAGAGAAGTTAGCAAAGGATAGGACTTTGTGGGGTAGAGAGGATGGGGAGGAGTCATGGACACAGAAGACAGGGCAGTGGTCACTGATTGAATTGTGTAAAACCCCAGCAGAGGAGTAGTAATCTAAATCTATATGGTTAGTGAGAATCCAATCAATCATAGTACAGCTGGAGCTGTTCAGTGACTTCCGAGTGGGGGAGGAGATGAGTTGGGACAGGTTGGCCTTACTGATGGTAGAAGCAGGGAGAAGCAGTCGTCAAAGCCAGTCAAGGTTGAAGTCCCCAGACAGATGGCCTCGTTTTTTTGGTCAAGGCAGGAATATAATCAGTGAGCTCCTCCAGCCCAAAGCTTGCTAGTATGTGGAGTAAGTAAGTCCTGATAATGTGCAGCTTCTTGGTTCTGCCAAGTAGTACCATGTGAATAGCATCACCATTGAGGAGATGGGGTAGGATAGAGGGTGATATGCAGGTGAGCCTTGTAGTACAGGGCAAATCTGCCCCATATTTTGGGGGTGGTCAGTCAGCCCAATGCACAAAATAGCGGTAGACCACAGCTTTGGCCCAAGATGGTTGGTTTCAACCAGGTTTCCAATAGCACGAGGATATCTGGATTATTTGCCTGGACCCAAGTCTCCAGGTCAGTGAGGCTGGCCATAAGACTGCGGATATTAAGGTGGGCAAAGGTTAGTCCTGAAGCCTGTAGCAAAGGGTTGAGTAGTCCCAGTGTGGGTTTGGGGAAGAATGACCTGGGGGCCAGGATTAGTTTCAATATCATTGGCTAGAGCAAGGAATAACATGGTAGTCCAAATCATAGCTAGAGCAATGGCAGAAGCTACTAAGCCTTGGAAGGTAGTCTTCTTGTAAACAATAAATCTCAATAGAGACTCTAGAGGATTAGGACTGAGATACCTTGGGGGAGTAGGGGTGGGGGCATGTGCAGCCACCATGTTAGAGTAGGTGACGTCCCAGATAAATGTCACAGGCAGGGGAGTGGGGGAACCTATGAAGAGGGATAAGGAGTTGAGGATGAGTAGAACCATAATTGTAGAGGTGAGGCAACTAAGAACAGCCTGAGTCATCGTGAACAGAACTTGGAGAGTTACTCAAAAGGGAGAAGACTCTTGGAGATAAAGAATCTGTTACCATTTATCAAGGGAGTTTAGAAACTGGGCAGGATCGAGGAGGTGGAGATAAAAGGACTGAGTGAAGGTAAATAAGGTCAGCTAGGCTAAGAAATGGGGTAGAAGGGAACCAGGAATCAGAGGGTGCAGAAAAGCTGTTGATAAATTAGAAAAGTAGTAACAGAAATCTGTTACTGGAGCTAGATAGGGAGATTTTTCTGAAGTAAATAGTGTGAGGTGACACCTAGTGGTGGAATAATATAACTTTCAGATGGGAAAGTAGACAGATAAGCAAAAGCAAAAGATAGGACCTGCATTGAGCATGTGAATGCAGGTGCCTATATAAGTAAGCACAGCTAAGGGTGGGAGGGTATTGGGGCGGGTGGGGAGCTGGTTGCTCAGCTGCGCTCCATTTTGCTTATTAACTAGAGTTATCCCCGAGTAATGCTCGCCAATTAGCCCCGAATCAAAACTATAAACAAAATTTCACTGAGGAGAGTCAGCGGTAGAATTCCTAGCTGCGCTCCATTTCAGATTAAATATTAATTAGTTAATCTAGAAATGACACCATAAAGTATGTAAAACGTGTTCTAGGGAAGACAAGAATGGGGAGTGACCTTGTAGACATGAAGCTGGTGGCACTTACTGTTAATGAGCTGGCAGAACTGCTAACCAAAGTTCTTAATGCCTCACTTAGGTCAGGTGCATTCCCTGACAAATGGAAGAAGGCACTTGTCACTCCTGATGCTACCAATCTAACTAACTACAGGGCCTTCTCCATTTCCTCTCTGTCAAAGCACTTGAATGAATTGTCTCTGACCAGCTCACAGAGCACCTACTGAAGTACAACCTACTTTGTGCTCAACAATATGGGTTCTGGAAAGATCTGCAGAACAGAAAAAATTCGGGAAAGTACTGATACAGAGTTGCAAAGGGATATTCTGGAGTAGGTCAACACCATTTAATACCTAAGGTTCCCCTGGCTAATGCTCTCCTTCACAACACATATGAGACCATGTTATCAGATTAGCCAATGCAAAATTAGGTGTTCTCTATCGACACTGCCACTACATGTCCTCTGATGCCTTAAAACTTATCACCTGCTGCTCTGTTAAGTAAGTAAAGTAAAGTAAAGTTTATTTATGTAAGGCGCTCTTCCAAAGCTCAGGGTGCCTTAACATTATTCATTACAAAAGTTTCACAACAGTTCACATAAAACAGATAAAAACCTTACAATCATTCAATGTGTCTGTCTACCATAGACTATGGCCTTATAATCTACAGAGCAGGTACCGATACTGCCCTAAAAAAGGTAAAACCTTCTTAATAAAGCGTGCTGGCTGGTCCTGGGAGCAGATCACTGGACACACACATTTGACCTCTGTAATGCAACTGGATGGTTACCCCTTCACCTCAGGGCCCAATTCCAGGCCTGCCTATTAGCAGAGAAAACCATACTTGGGCTAACCCCTGAATCCACCTCACATCCATTCAAAATAGACCAACCAACAATCAATACATGGAGGCCTTCCAGGTGTGGGCTTGTGGTACCCTTCAGCGACCTCAATTGCCCAAAGATCCCTGTCTTTTAGAGGACCAAGTGGACAAATGACCTTCTCCAGACCACTTTGAATGCAATAAAGTCAGTAAATTCAAAGCTGGACTCCGATCGAACTTGGCTCTCTCTCTGTCGTGTATGTGAGTGACCTAACATAACCTGACCATGCTTCATACACTCTAATTACCCTGAACTCCCAAACTATCTCCATATGAAGGGCTTACTTAAGATAATCCCACTACCCCTCTCTCCTCCCCTTCTTTTCCCTAGCCCCCTGCTTACCACCCCTTACTACCTCCACACCCTCTTCTACCAACCCCATCTACTGTCCTCTCCTTAATCCTCTCTTCATCATGCACCTCCCTTCCCTCCTTGCTCTCCTCCTCCATGCTCATTCACCACCCTTTCCTCCTCCTCCCCACTTCACCTGCTACCCCACCTTCCACCACTCCCAATACTTCCTTCCCCTTTCCCCTCCATTGACCCCATCTCACTTCACCTCCTACTCATACTATCACCCCTCCCTATGCTTCTTATACTCCTTTCTTTCCCTTGACCTCCCACATCCCTGGACAAAGCCTCCTCAGGCTGCCACTCTTCACACCCTGAATAAAGCCTCTCTCTGGCTGCCTTACTCACCCTAACCCCTCACTTCTGAAATCCCTTGCTCCCTTAAACTGACGGTGAAATCACTTTGTGTCTTTCTAAGCAGATGGAAATAAAGGTGTAACTATCCTAATCTGAGGAATATCCTCTATCAAGTAACCTGAGCAACCTGAAACCTATGGAACCCTATGTACATAAGGGTAATTATATACTCTCATTGTATCTGTTTGTACCCATACATTTAATATTGTTGTTGGTTTATATGTCTTGTACTATGCCTGACTTGGAACCTTTGTAAACAAGCCTTGGCTCAAAGGTATTTATTCCCAAACTGAAATAAATAAAAAGATTTTATTGCAAGAAGGGCTGTGCACATGTCTATTAGTTGAACAGCTGTTATTTAAGATGAAAAGAGTAAAAGGAAAACAACAAAGAAAACAAATAAATAAGTACAGAGCCACCAACAAGAAGACTTTCATTTAGTCCATGAATGGCCAGTACCAAGAAATCTCTCGATCAGTCCCTGATCTTTATTTTGACTGGTTTGCAGTTCTTAATAATATGAAATACTGTATATGAGGCTGTTCTCCATAAATAAATAAACAGCTGCATCTTGTGGAAATACAGTGCAATGCACATTGAACCAAAGAAAAAGCAGTCAGGCAAATCAAAAGCAGAGTCCCAAATCAGAGAATGATAAAAAGATGTAGTACTGAAAATACTTTCAGCTGTCATCCCATAGCAATTGTCTTAGGTAAAGGAGCTGCTGACAATTCTCTTCACCTAGAAGCTGCATTCACAACCATTTCTGAGTCTGATCCATCTGGAGGTTCTCTGTGAAAGGTCTGAAGAAGGTCATGAATCTCCTGCATGGTTTATTCATTGAGTCTCTTTTTCCCTCAGGAGACACTTTGCCCAAGTATCTTTTGTAGGGTCCATTTGTCCCACTGTTACTGAATCTCCATAGATTCTTGTGCCAGAAATAAGTTGTGGTTCTGAAGTTCCATTGAGCTGCACTGGGTCCTCAAACACTTTGGCATGATTCAGAAAGTAAATCTTTAACCAAGCTGGGTGAGGGTGATGAATCTGAGATTATTCACCCATAATCAATCAATCAATCAATCAATCAATCAATCAAGTCTTTATTTAACCAGGCGTTCATCGTTGAGCAGAAGCTCATTTGCAAGATGGACCTGGGTGGAGCATGAACAATTGTATATACAGGTCAACACAGGCATTTACAAGGCAATACAGATAATACTCTTTACAGAGAAGAAAAAGAAGTTCATATGTACATAGAATTATACAGATATTGTACAGATTACACGGTATTTACATACATAGAAGTGTCTATAGGAAGATAAAGCAGGTTATCTAAGGTTGCAGGAGGAAATGTGGAAGACTTCCATAAGATTGGAAATAAGGGAGCAAATACCCAACGTTTCTTCTGGAGGTAAAAATAACCTATGTCCCTTGTATATTATTTTGCCTTTACAACAAGCTCTTTGCAGAATTGCCTCTTTCACAGCAAAATTATAGAATCATGTTACAATAGAGTGAGGGCGAGCAGTTGGGTCTGCTGGTCTAGCAGTAAGAGCTCTATGTGCTTTTTCTAATGGGAGTGGGCACAAGTCTTCAATATCGAGTACAGAGGGCACAAAATCATACAAGAATTCAAGCATGGGACCGTTGCCCTTATTGCCCTCCGCTAAACTGAACATCCTAAGGTTATTCCTCCTCAAATGATTTTTAAGGTCATCGCGTTTTCCTGCAGTAGTTTTGGGAGTCTTGTAGAAGCTTAGTAAAAAACCTCTCCAGGTGGTCAACTCACTGATTGGTGTATGAGACATGTTGGTCCAATTAAGAAACTTTTCCTTCTAGGGACTGGACCGCTGATTTCAATTCTGAAAACTGAGCATGAGCTTTGGTCCTAAAGTCTTGAATTTCTTGTAGGATGGCAGCAGATGAAAGTTGCAAAGAAGTCTCTGGAAAAGCTGTCGCCATCTGACATTCCAGAGCCTGGCTCAGTGATGCAAGTGAAGACATTGCTGGCTCAGAAGATGGGGAACAGCCAATGTTTGTTTCTTATTTTTCCCGTGTGTGAAGCAAACTTCTCTGACCTTTTGCTGCATTTAAAATTATTTAGAAAATTATTTAATCAGGATCTGGATGGAGTGATTCACTTAGCCTTCCATGTTACTTCCTAGGGTTTGTTTAAAATCTTACGGTGCACGTGCATTTTTGTTCATGACACCAACCCTATGGATTTCACTGCCTCATTCTATCACAGAGGCCCCATCAGTAAATGCCTTCAAAAGGGAGCTGAAGGCATTTCTCTTTAGGGAAGCTTTTTCCTCCAATTAATTTACCTAAATTGTTATTATTTTATGGATATTGTTTATATTTTTAATCTATCTTAATGAACTTGCTCACTTGTACAGCACCTTGAGTTGCAATTGAAAAAGAGCACTTTATATATAAGATAAAGTATGGGGTGGTGTGTGTAACTAATATTTTACACCCCCTTAGGTGTTGGATGCCACATAAACTGCAAGAGCGAAGCTCAAGGGGTTTATCTCAACATCCAACACCTAGGGGGTGTAAAATTTGAGTTTACACACCACCCCATATTGTATTTCATTTAATTTTTGGGTTTCCTTTTTTCTACCACAGCAATTATATAAAATACTGTAAACAGAAGACGTCTCTATGCAGTCACCATCCAATTGGATTTTAGCAGGGTCAGTGGTCGGATGCTGCTGCTGGAAAAAAGTTTTTCCCCCTTTTTCAGTGGTTATAAGGCTGTGTAAATGATTTTGGTGGCAGCTATTTGTTTTTTAAAAATCTACTTACCGCCTAGTCAGAGTGGCGGTCTGGTCTGTGTGGATTAGCGTGACTCCTGGCATTGCGGAAGAGTGGTGGCTTGGACTTGCACATGTGCATCAGATGGGAACCCCAGCGTGTGTTTGCCATAATAAACACTCCTTTATTAAGGCAAATTATGCTATTAATTACATATAAATAAACTAAACACAGTGGGGTCCTAAACTTCTGCAGACAGAAGTACTGTGCAGTGAGGGTATCATGATTTCTGCAGCATATCTAGAAATATTTCTAGGCAGTAGCAGTATGTGGAGGGGTGACACTGTCCATGGGAAAAGTAAAGGTTACATTTCAAAGCTCACATGAGGTGAAAACAGGTACCTGGCTACATAGCTAGATCTGCTAGCATATGGTTTTCTATGTGCAGCTGCATAAATTCAAGCCCCACAGTGGCCTGAACATCTGAAGCCAGAGATCAGTGCATATGTCTTATACCTGTGGGTGAAGCAGCACAGCCCCTCCTGTGCTGTGTCTTCCGAACAGAAATACTGTTGCAGTTTTGATATCATGCATTTTGTAGCACGGGTGCTTCTACAGTCAGAGGTCAATAAGTATGTTTTGTGCCTGCAGCTGCAGAAACATGGGTCCCTCAGTCAGAACTGCCTGTTTGTCTTACAGTGTGGATAGGTATCTGTGGCTGCAGAATCACTGGCCCCATGGGGGCTGTACTTCTGCAGACAAAGGAACTCTTGTAATTTGGGTACCATGGATTTGTTCCTGTGGCTGCAGGGGCCAGTGCTATTGCACAGAGAAGTAGTGTTGTAATTTGAGTATCATGGATTTTTATCTGCAGCCAGAAGTGCGAGTGTCTGTGCTGTGGTTTGTGAGAGTCAGATATAAACCCATGATGGTAGGACATCAGTGTGTGGCATGGATGAGTGTAGACCTGCCGCCTACAGTCTAATGTGGACTGCCATCTTTTATGATACACTATAAGGGATATTAGTATTTACTCATGCTTACTATGATGTACTATTTACCATGATTATGTTTGTGGTCTAAAGCACCACCTACAGTACAGCTATTAGCCATAATGCTATGATCAGAATGTTTTATGAATCATTCTAATGTAACCCAAAAGTATTTTTAGTCAGCATAATGCTTATCACTGTGTATGTGCAAGATATAATGGCCTTGGGTGCGAGCTGCCCACCTTACCCTCCAATAGAAATGAATTGTGTAGTTTTTCTACTATGCAGATGATCCTGCTACCAGGTAACAGACCTTCCTATCTCTGACTATAACAGTTTGTGTAAATCTGTCTTTCACTGAGTTTTCCTATGACAACACTGGGTATTCAGAGGTTCTGGACTCCTAGCTGTGGTAAGCTGCACTTTTTACATGTAATGGAGAATAAACCTTTATTCTGTCACACCTTTTTCTGTGTCATATTTTGCCATCAGGTTTAGATCCTGTAGACACCACATACAATAAGACCCAGCCCCATTTGTTATGTAGAGAATTAAAAGCAGGGATCTACTTTGTCACCTCCTATTCTACCACTTGCCTGTTTTACTGCACAATCACATTTTCATGTGGCACTAAGGAACTGATCACTCCAATGGCTCCAGTTCCCTGGTATCCTCTTCCTTCTTTTGTTGCTTCTATTCTTTCATTCTCCTTGCTTCTCTGTGGTATAAAAATGTGAATCTTTATGTGAAACTGGGATCCTTGGTTAGCAAATGTATATAATTACATTATTGAAATGACTGCTTAAATCAGAAATGTATTTGGGTTTCTTTAAACATAACAATCTGTAATACAGAGGTCGACCTTGAGATGTATTTTACCTCACAAGTTTGTTTACAGAACTACCAACAGGAAACTAGCTCTGTGACATAATGTTCTATTTGTTGCACCTGGGAACAGAAGTAGGAGGTTGGTTAGGAAATAGGTTTGGTTTATATTCGATTTAACTGAAATATTTGAATAGTTTTGTACTTGAAATTAGTTCTGTGTGTTAAAAATTACTACTTTAAGTTAGAACTGTTACTTGGGCTGTGATATTGTAACTACTACGACTTGTGAACACTTGTTTGGCAGTGATAATTAGAGTGAAATTTAATGCGATGTTTGCCTGGTGTTAGGGGGAGGGGTAATTACATGAATCATCTTGTCTTTCATTGTCCACCTGGGAGCAGAAGTAGGAGGTTGTTTAGGAAAGAGGTTTGTTTTATATTCTGTTTTAACTGAAATATTTGAATAGTTTTGTACTTGAAATTAGTTCTGTGTGTTAATAATTAGTACTTTGAGTTAGAACTGTTACTTGGGCTATCATATTGTAACTATTGGGGCTTGTGTGAACACTTGTTTGGCAGTGATAATTAGAATGAAATTTAATGTGATGTTTGCCTGGTGGTGGTAGAGCCAGCCCACCCACCCTGTTTTGTAAGTTTTCTTAAATACTGAAAGGCCACTGGGGGTTGGGATTGAAGGGCTGTGCATTTCTGTTTGTGACTGAAATTTGAAGCAACAGGAACTGGTGGGCCTGTGACATCATATGGTACCTGATGTCTGCATACACACACTGTTAGCAGGACTGGACACACACTGGACTGTATGTGTTTGTGAGACTTGGGAATGTAATTGGTGGGGTTGAAATAGGGTTCGTAAACAACTGCAGTCAGTACAGAGAGAGAGATGGTATTCCAGGGGAAGGGACTGAGAAATGGGTGTGTGCCATTATGAACAGAGAGGGACAAACAGGGTGGCCACATTCCACCATGGCAGACATCTTCGGAAGGGTTGTAGGCTGCACAGGCTGTGGGTGGCAATAATTCTCAATTGGGCCTGGAGAAATGAGGCTGCACACTCTGTAGATATCTATCTCATATCAGGAGTGAAGTATATTGGTTAAGGAGTGAGGTGGGAGTTGGGGGTGTGTGTCCAAGGATAAGGGGTGTGGATATGGGCTGCAGAAGGGTGGGGCTGAGGGGAGGCTGGGGCAATGCTCAGAAATTACAGGACGTTATGTTACACCAAGCAGGAGGGGCGATATTAGGGACAGAGGACCCTTACATAGGGATGTTGATGCTAAGGAGAAAACTTACGGGGTAAACATTCTGAATATAAAGAGAGTGGAGGAAGAAGAGTCAGGCGGGGCTGTTGTGGGGAAGCCTAGAAGAGCAGACAGTGAGAAGGGAGGGGCTGTTATGGGGACGCCTAAAAGAGTAGACTATGGGAAGAGAGCTCCTTAGGAGAACAGGGCAAGAGAGGAGGAAGAGGGGCAGTTTAGAGGGGCAGTCTGGGGAAACTCAGGTTACTTGATGGAGGCTGGTATAGAGTGTTACAATAAATTTGAGCTACTAAGCAACCAAGAGGGGGAGGAAGGGGTTGGTGGAAATGAAGAAACTGATACAGAGGCCGGGGAGGGAGTCTGATACCCATAGGACAACACAGACCGGCAACAGAAAGGATAGAAATAGTCCCAGAGGGAGAAGGGGAAATGTAAATGTTAATCCGATGGGGAGATGCAACATATTGCAGACATGAGGGAGAACAGCATGACTGGAGAGAAACTGGGAGACAAGGAGGAGAGGGAGGGGCCCCCCTTCAGGAGGGGGGTCTGTACCAAGGATGGGGCCCTAGGTAAAGGGGACCCACAGATGGCCTCTAGAGGCAGGGGAGGAGGATGGTGGTGTGGGGGAAGGGGAAACCATCAGGGCCAGGATAAATGGTTCTGATAAGAGAGGTTAAAGGGACACCTATTCAGGGGTCTGAGTTAAGTGGGCAAAATAACAAGGGAGGCAGAAAGGGGAGGGTGACAAGGGAGTCTCTAATAAAGCAGGAAAACTCCCATGGAATTGAGATCATGAATAAAGGGGGGGATGGGGGGTTGACAGCGCATAGTGGAGGTAACCATAAGGATGATGGTGGTGTTAAGGTTCTGTTATTCAGAAACTCAGTGATTAGGGATATCCATTGGGAGGGACAGGGGGGTGAATGCCATAGCCAGGTGAAGGTAGTGAGTATCTCTGGGCTGACGGTGCACAGAGCAAAGTTCATGGTGTACGGACTGGTTAGGGATTGTGGAGGGAAACCAGATTTCCTGGAGCATTTGAGAACTAACGATCTAGAGGGAAATCGCATTTTGGAAAACCAAGCAAGGTTCTGAGAATTTGCCAGAGTCTGTCGGGATAATGGATGCAACATTTCCTTTTCGGAGATATTGCCAGTACCAAAGGCATCAGTGGAGAAAAAAATGAAGATCACAGAGGTTAATGACTGGCTCAGGAAGTGGGGTGAAGAAAGTGGGTTGGGGATGTTAGGGAACTGGAAAGGAGTTTGGGAGGATAAGGGACTGTATGCCAAAGACAGGCTCCATCTTGCCCCGTTAGGGAAGGAAGTCCTTAAACAGGGGGTGGCTGACTACATTCAAGAAAAGTGGGGTTTAAACTTGTGAGGGGGGAGGGATAAGGGAGGGGCTGACCAGAAGCCCTCTCCTCCAGATGAGGGGAATAGCCTTCAAACCCAAGGTGGGGAGGGAAAACAGACTGGCAGAGGAGGTTTCAGGAGGAGCAGAGGGTGGATGGAGTATAAGGAACCTGGGCGGGGTTTGACAAAGGGATCACGGATAAGGGGTGGGGTTGGTGTTAGTAAATGCCAGGAGCTTGGGAAACAAGTTGCCAGAGTTCCAGGCCATGCTATTCGGGGGTGGGGGTGGATGTGGTGTCGGTCACAGAAATGTGAGCCAACAAAAACCATGACTGGGACCTAAACATGCGGGGGTACACTATGATTAGGAAGGATAGAAAGGAGGGCAGAGGGGGTGGTGTGGCTATGTTCATTAGAGATTACACAGAAATTGCTAGGGTAGAAGAGGCAGAAGGAAACGTGGAGGCTTTATGGGTCATCTTACGAACCCCGGCAGGAAGTAAGGTCAAGCTGGGTGTAGTATATAGGCCCCCCGAGATGGGTGATGTTCTGGAGGATGGTTTGCTGGACAACATCATTGCTTAGTGTGGACCAAATGGGGAGGGAGTGGTGTTGATGGGGGACCTTAATATGCCAGGTACAAACTGGGGAACCATGTCCTCTAAGGTGCCAAGGTGCAGAGGCTGCTGGACGGCTTCCAGGATGTGTTCTTAACTCAGCACGTGATGGAGCCTACAAGGGAGGGGCATGTCCTGGACGTGGTTCTGGCGGATGGGGATCTGGTAAGGGACCTGGTTGTAGAGGATCCCCTGACTGGGAGTGACCACAATACTGTCTGGTTTCAAATAAGCATGAGGGAAGGGGAGGAGAGATTTAGGACATTGGCAGTGGACTTCAGGGGGGCAGACTTTGTGGGCATGGGAAATATTCTCAAGGATCACCTGAAGGGGATTACAACAATGACAAATGTGGAAAAGAGATGGGAGGTCATAAAACGGGGACTTCATGAGGCAGTCAGGACCTGCGCTAAGGTGAAGCGTAAGGGAGCAAGGTCACATAAACCATGCTGGTGGTCCAGTGAGGTTCAGGTAGTGGTCAGAGAAAGGAAGACTGCCTACAAAAAATATAAAACAACGAGAGGGGACAGGGAAAAGGAAATGTACCATCTTGCATCTAGAAAAGTCATCAAGATGGTGCGGTTGGCAAAGTCCAGTAAGAGCAGCAGCTGGCATGGGGATACGGGGAGGGAAAAGGGGTTCTTCTGGTACATTGGGAGTGGAGAAAAACTAAGGGCCATCTCAGCAGGTTGAGATCAGAAGGAGGGGGTGGAAGAGGTGAGGGACCAGGCAGCGGTATTAAATGAGTACTTCGCCTCTGTGTTCACTAGGGTGGGGGATGGGATATCTACAAAGCAATGCACGATGGGGATAGAAGTGGTAGTGAGTGGGATCAGGGGAGCAGCAGAAATGGAGCAAGAGGGAGGAAGAGGTACCCCAGGGGTGTCACATCAGGATAAGGATAAAAAGGCCAGTAAGGTGGAGGGGACAGATGATGCTATCTCCACCAAAAGGATGTGGTTAGCCCTTAGAGGCATAAAGAAAGATAAATCTCCTCAGCCGGATGGCATTCATCAGAGTACTATGGGAACTGGAGGACATACTGGCTGTACCCCTGGCGGAGCTCTTCAATAGGTCACTTGAGACAGGGAGGGTACCTAGGGCTTGGCGAGAGACACATGTGGTGTCAATCCATAAAGGTAGGGTCGAGGGAAGAACCAGGTAACTATAGACCCATCAGTTTGACATCGGTGGTGGGAAAATTAATGGAGAGTATACTAAAGGAACGATTGGGGGTGTACTTGGAGGAGGTGGGAGGTCTGGATAGTCGGCAACATGGGTTTGTGCCAGGTAGATCATGTCAAACCAATCTTGTGGAGTTCTACGAATGGTAACATCAGAACTGGACAGGGGAAAGCCTGTGGATGTATTATTCTTGGACTTCAGCAAGGCGTTCAACTCTGTCCCCACAAGGTCTGGTGGAGAAACAGCGGGGTTGGGAGTAGCCCTTTGATAGTCAGATAGATTGAAAACTGGCTAGCTGGCGCACTCAGAGAGTAGTGGTTGGTGGGAGCTCTTGAACCCTAGAAGGTCGGTAGTGGGGTACGCAGAGAATGGTCCTGGGTCCAATCCTGTTTAATGCATACATTTCGGACATGAGGGAGGGTATAGGGTGTGAAATGAGTCTCTTTGCTGATGACTCCAAGATGGGAGCAGTAGTTGAGGGGGAAGAGGGGAGGTTGGCCCTGCAATGGGACCTGAACACCATGGAAAGGTGGGCTCACACATGGAAATTAATTTTCAATATCACCAAGTGCAAGGTATTACATCTTGGGTGGGGAAACCCTAAACACAGGTACATCCTGTGAGGGGAGGCGCTGGAGGCCTCAACAGGGGAAAAAGACCTAGGGGTCATGGTGGATGCATGTATGAATAACTCCGAGCAGTGCAGAAGAGCAGCTAGCAAAGCAAACAGGATGTTGGGATGCATCGTAAGGGGGATCACCTCTAGGAGCAGGGAAGTGATTCTGCCACTGTACCATGGATCGGTTAGACCACACCTTGAGTACTGTGTACAGTACTGGAGACCACACTTGAAGAGGGACATACAGCTCCTGGAGAGGGTACAGAGGAGGGCAACTAAGATGATACGAGGCTAGGGGTTTGATATATGAGGACAGACTTGAGGAGCTCTGCCTGTTTTCATTGGAGGAAAGACAGAGGGACATGACTGAGGTCTTCAAGAACCTCAAGGGAATAAATAGGGTAAACACAGAGGGGATCTTTAGACTAAAACAGGGAGGTATCACCAGAGGGCATGGTTTGAAGTTGGAAGGTGGAAGGGTGAGGGGGAAAGAGGAGGAGGTTTTTCGCTGAGAGGGTGGTGGATCCTTGGAACGTGCTACCTAGCAAGCTGCTTCAGAGATCCACAGTGGAGGACTTCAAGAGAGGGTGGGACAGACACAGAAAGTGGATGTATCAGATGATGGCCTAGCCCAGGAGGGTGGGGATGGATGATAGGGGTTTCTAGAAAACAAGGTGGGGAGGGCTTCGGTACCCAACTAGGGATCTGAGGTTTGAGCAGACTCGATAGACCGTAAGGCCTAATCTGCTGGCAATTAGTATGTTAGTTAACACTAGATGTGCTATTCAGGCTGTTACCGGAAAAGATATTGACAAAGTTCTGATACATTAAAACAATCAAGATGCAAAATTTAAAATTGCCAGGAAAAGACAGTCTTGTTTAAAGAGAGCAATGTTTTATTTATAAAGACATAGAGGTGTGTGTGTGTGTGTGGGGGGTCAGTGCACTGCAGTAACAGTCCAAAACCAAGATACCACAAAGCAGTACAAAATCACTCAGGTAGATAGCAGCTTCACACTGCTGCAATTACTCTGTGGAACAATAAAATGCATCTGATTTGATGGCATGCATCTCGCACACACTCACACACACACTCCAAGTAATGCGTAGCAAACTGAAAAATTCATCAATATAACCAAATCTTTCAAACAAACTGAAATTATGCACTGCTAAACCACAACAATCAGCAAAAAAATTTCAATAATTACTGAAAATATTACAGTGTGTACATTAACACTGTTCTCCAAGAAAAATATAACCAAAACAGAAAGACTGCCTTTCTCCTAATTAATCTACCTCCACCACAGATAGGCCCCTCAACCAAAGCACACTTCATGGGTCTGTCAGTACATAGACCACCACTCAGTATGGCTCACATTGGATATGGGCAAGCAAAGGAGTGGAATCTGGCACAAGAGTGCTGGACTTCAGGAGGGCCGACTTTGGGAGGATGGGAAGTGGTAAAAGGGTACCTGGCCAGAATTCAATCTAGTATGGACACTAACCAGAGGTGGGAGCTCGTAAAGCTAGGGATAGTGGAGGCAACCAAAACCTGCTGCAAGGCCCAGAGTAAGAAGGCTGAGTAGAAACCAAGCTGGTTGAGCAAGGTGGTCATGGAAAAGGTAAGGAGGAAAAGAGCTGCATTTAGGAAGTACAAGAAAAGAGGGAGGGGGGAGGACAGGGAGGAGTACTTGACTGAATCGAAGGAGGTGACAAGGTCAGTAAGGGGAGCCAAAGCATCTAAGGAACTCAGGCTGACACAAGGCATTAGGAAGCGGGAGAAGGACTTCTTTAGGTACATCAGGGAGAAAAGGAGCTGTAAGGACCACATAGTAAGGATTAGGAAGGAGGGGGGTTTGGTGGAAGCAGGGTGTGATAAGGCAGAAGCACTAAATGAGTACTTTTGCTCAGTATTTACTAAAGAGAAGAGGGGGGTGACACCCAAGGGGGGAGAAATGGCAGAAATGGGGGGGGAGGGTTGACAGATGGGGAAATCATGGCGGGCAGAGTTCAGGAGGGTTTGAAGGCACTGAGGGTGGACAAGGTGCAAGGCCCAGATGGCATCCACCCCAGGATACTGAAGGAGCTGGCAGAGCTCCTTGCAGGACCTTTAGCAGACCTATTTAATGCCTCACTACATTCTGGGTGTGTACCTCAGGACTGGAGGATGGCTCATGGGGTGTCCCTCCACAAGAGAGGCCCCAAGGATGAACCGGGAAATTACAGACCAGTGAGCCTCACATCCATCGTGGGTAAGCTAATGGAGACTATCGTGAAGGAGAGGCTGGTGGCCCTCCTAGAGGCCAAAGGACTACGGGACAGCAGACAGCATGGCTTCATATGGGGCAGATCCTGCCAAACCAATCTGGTGGAGTTCTATGACTGGGTAACTAGGCAACTGGACAGGGGCCATGAAGTGGATGTCCTGTATCTGGACTTCAGTAAGGCATTCGACTCGGTGCCACATGGAAGGCTGGGAAGTAAGTTAGTAGGCATGGGATGGGTGCAAAGCTGGTGAGATGGGTAGGAAACTGGCTTCAGGGAAGGCAACAGAGGGTGGTGGTGGGTGGGGAGCTCTCACACCCAAGGGTAGTGATGAGCGATGTTCCACAGGGCTCAGTGTTGGGACCAGTGTTGTTTGGGATATTCATTGCAGACATATCATGGGACATCAAGAGCAAGATCAGTCTGTTTGTTGATGATACCATGGTAGGAGCGGTGGTGGATGACCTAGGGGGATGGCAGGGGTTGCAGGATGCTCTGGCAAAGCTTGAAACCTGGTCAGACACCTGGCAACTGGGGTTTAATGCCAAAAAGGTGCATGGTGCTGCATTTTGGGATGAAGAACCCAAGGAGGAGGAGTTATCAGCTGGGGGGAGTGCAGCTAGCCCAGACAGAGGAGGAGAAGGATCTGGGGGTGCTCATTACAGGGTCAATGAACAACTCAGCACAATGTAGGAAGGCAGCTGCAAAGGCCAACAAAATTCTGGGTTGTATTGCAAGGGGTATATCCTCGAGGAGGAAGGAGGTGATTCTGCCACTGTATAGGTCATTAGTTAGACCGCACCTGGAGTACTGCATTCAGTACTGGCACCCATATCTGAAAAGGGACATTAAGTTACTTGAGGGGGTGCAGCGCAGGGTGACAAAGATGATCAAGGGGCTGGGGGACTTATCATACGAGAGGAGACTGAGGGAGTTGAACATGTACTCACTGGAGGAGAGGAGGGACGGGGGACATGATTGAAATCTTTAAGTACATGAAAGAAATAAACAAGACAGGTACAGAGGGGCTGTTCAAAGTAAGGAAGGGGAGGGATACCAGGGGCCATGATATGAGACTGGAGGGAGGAAGATTCAGGAGGGAGATGAGGAGACACTTTTTTACAGAGAGGGTGGTGGCTGGGTGGAATACGTTACCTGCAGAAGTGCTATCTAGTATAACAGTGGACTGCTTCAAAAGGGGATGGGACAGGGCAAGGGGGAGGGTTAATGAAGGGGAAGGGTGGAAGGGAGGGGCGGCTGCAGAATAAGGGCGCTAGCTGCAGATTCAAGCAGACTTGATAGACCTCTAGGCCTTTATCTGCTGGCAAATTTCATATGTTCGAATAGACCGAATGTTCTAAATTAGCATTCAAAATCAACACACAAACAATAAACACTCGATATGAGCAGAGGAGGTTTTCCTACAATCAGTGTACTAAATTTTGAGGAAAAAAAAGGCTCAAAAACACTTTTTGAACAACTTTTAGAGGGTTTGAATCTCAGAGCTCTGAAAGCAAACTCTCTCCAGCTACCACTACACACACACTACACAGAACTGAGGCTGTGCAGAACAATCTGAAGCCCATGTGATCTGCAATCCCATGAATCACTGCAAAATTTCCCTTGGAGCTCAACAACAAGGCGAAGTGATGCGAAGTATATCGATTTCAAAGTACTTCGTATTAAAATTGGTGCAGAAGTGGTTGGGGGAAGGTGGAGTAATGCAAAGTAATTGTTTTCAATGGACTTTCTGTTCCTCATTATGATGCAAAGTACTCCACTTCACCTTGTGGATTACATCACAGATTCCGCCTTAATCCACAAATTGCTTTGCCAAGCGGATTTTGCCACTTCGCCCACCTCTACTTATAATTGGCGAGTGACCAATGATTATGAAGTTTTTTCCCCCCATGTAGGAATGCAAAAACGAATTTGAAACTTAAGGAACATATTACAATATAGGGATAGTATGTCATAGCAAGAGCTTCTGAAAATGGGACTGCATTTTATTCACCCCACCCCCCAAACAGTGGGCTTAATTTATAAAAACCACTAGACTCATTGCCTGTGAAAACTGCCTTCCTTCCTACTACACTGCTGAATCTGTTTAAAATATCAGAGGATGCGGACTTAGCTCTCAATATTGTGGGGATCCAAGAAACTGAGATGATTTTCATCTGCAGAAGGCAGCACATAAAAAGGAGTACAAAATGGTTATTTAACCAAATAACGAACCTTGTACTGGGTTTTCCATCATGAGAAAGCATGAGGAACTGCATTTGCTGCCAAGATATCTACAGGCATCAGAAAAAAAAATACATAAATACATTAATAAATAAAATAAAAAATAATAATATCCTACTAAATGTGTTGTTGGGAGAGGGGATCTGGTCAATGATGTGGGTATGTTTCCAGGTCAATGAAGGCAGCACCAGAGGGCTATACCTATTTATTGACATGCTTACCTCTGACAAAACAGCTAATGTGGGCTAGCAGAGGAGAGTTGGAACAATTTTTCACAGGTGTACATTGTAGACCCAGAATAACCTGGATCCACGACAGGAGTCTGACAAAAATTTTGTCGAACGCCCCGTCAGTGACACTGGCAGGTCGACCGCATTCTGCAGTCGGCTGCCGGTTCGCTATTTGTATCTTTGTTTTCCTTAGGGGGCTTTGCCCATGAACCCCCCACATGGGTGGCTGCACTCCACACACACACCCACTTAAGGATTCTCAACTCCAGTCAGAGCTGATTGGGGGGGCTGCAGGACCCCGACAGACAGCGTCGGGTTCAGTGGTCTCCCACCATGGCTGAGGCACTGTAGTCACTGTGGTGGACCTCACTGGTGAGAAATGTCGTTGTGGGGAGGGGGTACCAGAATAACCTGACACTTGTCAGCTGAGTGAGGTCCTGCAAGTGTGAAAGAGGGAGGAAGGAGAGAAATAGATGAGAATGGATAGGAGCATGGGGACTTATAACTGACTGGGAAGGCGTAACCACAAGTTATTCAGTGGGACTGGCTTCAAAAGCTGCAGAGAAAGGAGAACTGATTAGCGGTGTTCTTGCTATTAATTTGTCCAAGAGCTCCTCATGTGAAGTGGGCTCCAGCAGGAAGATCAGGCTATCAGTGACCATCCATCCTCCTCCATCCATCCATCCTGCCACCCAGCTGCACACAGACTGCAAACTGAGAGCCACATGTTGATGCATCTTGCCATGCTCAGCACTCTCTGTTCCTGACAGCCTCTCCTACCTGTCTCCTTGGTATTACATGTCACTGAACTTAACTTCTGTCAGTGCGGTGTCAGCAAACCTTAGCTCACCTTCTCTGATACCATTGACAATTTTTAATTTTTGCAGGCTTTCAGGAACATGGCTCAGCATGGCATACGTTTCAACAAAAATGGCGTCCAGATTATGCTTTCAGAAAGCACAAAGAGAGACTTGTCTCCACAGCTGTCTGCAAGTTACAACTGATGGGGAAAAATGTCTTCACATGATAGCGCTACTACACAATCATACAAAATTGTAATGATACAAATATTAATAATTATAATACCAGCATCAGAAATCCTCTAAAAATGTTGATTCTGCATGTTGCTGCTGTCTTTCCCAATCTCACTTAACATCACTACATTATGAGTGTAGTGATGTCACAGCTTTAGTCTGCTGTGGCTGACCTCAAGTGGTTACTACTGAGAAATATGTACTTAATAAAAGTGTAAAAAACTTGATGTAATGCAAATTACTCTGAGACTGTTTAGAAAGTGATCCTGTATAAAACAAACTGAGTTAGAACTACATCAGGCATAATTGATCACACTAGTGAAAAGGTGTTTGCCCTTGATCTCTAAGCAATTGCTGAAGCCTAAACATGGTGTGATAAAAGAACTCTGTGGGTAGGGAAATTGCCATTGATAGTGTCATATAGCCCGTTTTCTGGCAGGGCTCTACATACGTGAAAACTCAATGGAATGGGAAAGTCTGGAAAGCTGCAACAGATCTCGATTTTCTGCAGTGCTCTGCAGGTAAACATCAATGGCAACACTTATTTTCTAGTGTGATTAATTTACTCTCTAAATTCATTCAGTGTTTTTTTTTCCATTTTATTGCATCATGTTTTTATCCTTATGAAACCTGATTGAGTCTCAGAGGGAACTCCTATTTCACTTGCAGCTCCTTCGGAGAAAAAATATTTATTTTAGTCTTTGGTAACTGGGTAAGGCCTAGTAGAGGGTGAAGTGGTCGAAATTCACTCCACGAAGTGATTTGAGGAGTAATACGGAATCCACTAGAAGTACTCCACAATGTAAGGTGGAGTACTTGCCGTCAATCTGGAATATTTCTGGGGGATGCTCAGATCCTTACCTCAGAATGGGTGCGCGACCTTGGAGTGGTGCTTGACGAACGGGCTGACCATTCGTCATCAGGTGTTGGCAGTCATTAAGTCAGCCTTTTACCATCTTAGGAACATCACCAGGGTCAAACACCTTGTTCCATCCAGCGATCTGCCTGTGTTGTTCCATGCCTTTGTGACCTCCTGCCTTGACTACTGCAACTCCCTTTATCTGGGGCTTCCTGGGGTTGATATCCATCACTTGCTGCTGGTGCAGAACGCTGCTGCTCGATTACTTTCAGGGGTGTCTAGGAGTTTGCATATCACCCCTGTGCTGCACGATCTGCACTGGCTGCCAATTCAGTGGTGGATCACCTTTAAGGTAGGTTTGTTGACCTACAAAGCCCTACATGGTCTTGGTCCCAACTACTTGAAAGAGCTTCTTATTCCTTATACCCCTGTGCAACAGCTCTGCTCGGCTGATGAGGGGTTTGCTGGAGATTCGAGGTTACTTTGAAATCTTCTGGGGCCAGTGCCTTTGCGTTTGTGGCCTCTACCCTCTGGAATTCTCTGTCCCGTCAGCTTCGTGAGTGCATGACCATCAGGGTCTTTAAACAGGCACTTAAGACTTTTTTGTGGACTCGGGCATTTCAAGAATTATCATGATTCTATTAATGGTAGAGTTAATCTGTAATATCTGATGTTTTTGTTTTAATTCTGTAAGGCACCTTGACATTTGAAAGGCACCTAATAAATAAAGATTATTATTATTATTATAATGAGGAACATGAAGTCCACTGAAAGCAATGCCTTCACGTTATTCCGCCTTCTCCAAACCATTACTCCACCATTTTTAAGGCGAAGTACATTGAAATCAATGTACTTCGCATCACTTCGCCTTGTAATTGAGCTCCAAGGCAAATTCTGCTGTAATTCATGGGATTGCAGGTCACATGGGCTCTAGACTGTTCTGTACAGCCTCAGTTCTGGGTAGTGTGTAGGTAGCTGTAGGAGACAGTTTGCTCTTAGAACTCTCTGTGATTCAAACCCTCTAAAAGCTGTTAAAAAAGCCTGTTTGAGTAATTTGTTTTGCTCAAACTTTATTGCACCGATTGTAGGAATCCCTCCTAAGCTCATATATTAGAGTATTTATTGTTTGTGT
This sequence comes from Neoceratodus forsteri, assembly GCA_016271365.2. Classification (NCBI taxonomy): domain Eukaryota; kingdom Metazoa; phylum Chordata; order Ceratodontiformes; family Ceratodontidae; genus Neoceratodus; species Neoceratodus forsteri. The sequence goes on along the minus strand of CM028133.1, from coordinate 1,046,337,908 downwards.
ATGGATTTTGAATAATAATGTACAACATTCAGTCTGTGCACTGACAGACAGTGGAAGTGTGCTTTGGGGGAGGGGTGTATCTGTGTTGTAGGTAGATTATAAGTTGGAGAAATAGGGAGTTCTTTGCTTTTGGTTATATTTTTCTTCTATAACTGTGTTAATGTACACAGAGTAATATTTTCAGTAATTGTTGACATTTTTTTGCTGATTGTGTTAACTTGTGGACCTGGTACAGGAGTGCATAATTTCAGGTTGTTTAAAATACGTGGTATATTACTAGAGTTTTCAATTTACTACACATTACTTGTAGACAAAGTGTGTTGTGTGTGTGTGTGTGTGTGTGTGTGTGTGTGTGTGTGTGTGTGTGTGTGTGTGTGATGTGTGACATGAAATAATACACCTTTTATTGTGCCACAGTGTAATTGCAGCAATGTGAACCTGCTATCCACTGCACCTGCATGATTTTGTGCTGCTTTGTGGTATCTTGGTTTTTCACTGTTACTGTAATCTGCAGTCACAGTGCTCCCCCCCAACCAGTAAAAGGTATTCTTTTCCAGATTGGATTTTGACTTGAGCACCACTGGTTAGTTAAAGTGTTGTTGAACTTGTTGTGACCTTGTGTCTGTATCTGTTGTTGAAGCCACAGTTGTTGTTTTTTTTGGCTTCACATCCAATGGCCCAGAGTGAACGTTCCAAAATCTAAATTTGTTTAGAATTTTCTTGTTGATCCCCCAAAATGCCCTCAAAGAGACATGCAAGCAAAGCTGTTTCTCGCCATGGCACTGTTGCCAGTGGTAATATTGTCTGTGGGCATGGTAATATGCAGAAGTGCATTGCTGATGTGAGGAAAGGTATTTCTCCTTCGATGTTTTTTACAGTGCAATCGGTAGCTTCACTCATAGTTGGAGGAGATGATGTCCCAGATGGTGGTGTTAGTGCAGTTGCTGGTGGTATGAGTATTGCTGCCTCAAGGTCCACTTCTGACTAGTTGACTGTGTACAAAAATATAGTTGAGTGTAAAACAGGGAGTGACAGTGTAGTTGATGTCATACTCCTCAGTAACATTCCACTGGTAACTGAAGATGGGGATTCTGATCATCATGGCAATGATAACACACAATGTCACATTTCTTTCACCATGGTTCAGGTCACGCATTTGCCATGCAGTGATTCACAGTGTAGTGAATAAATATCGGGTGATGGTGGTGTTGATGATGATGAATCTGATGCTGTGGTTGCAACATGCAGTCCACATGCCAGCATCCAAGCAGAAGATGTGGATGTGGATGTGGATGATGTTGATGACTATGATGATGATGTCAGTGACCCCTGTTGGGAACCAGAGAAAAAGAAAGTCAAGGTGGCTGTGTCTGAGTCTATTGCATTAATCCCCTCCCCATAAAAAGCTGTGATTTAGCAGTTTCAGTTGATGAGAATGATGACCCAGTAATAATGATAGGTAGTTGTGGTGGTCAGTTGCAGTCCAAGTGTGTCCTGCCTGAAAAATCCTGCATCACGCCCCCCACTTCAGGGCTTAAAAAAACAGGAGTCCAATAAGCAGCATCAGGGACATGTTAAAAGTCGGGGATCACAATCCCTTGTTAGGAATTTTTTTTGTGTAAGATGCGAATGATGAGTCAGTTGCAATCTGCCAGCTTTGCCATGCGCATGTGAGTCGAGGTAAAAAGGGGAGCCATCTGAGCACAGTGGGACAGCATACACATCTTAAGAACAGGCACATGGCACTGTGGACCCAGCACAAGATTGCAGCTAATACCTCAGTGGGGCGTTCTCCCTCATCACCAACCATAACGAGCATGTTATCCCCTTCCATGACTGTAAGATCAAGTAGGAATGTGTGCAGTAGTGATGAAATAACAGCAGAGGATTACTACAGGCATGATGAGGTGGAGGAGCATAATGATTTTGAAATCTTGTCCAGTGGTGGTGAGAGTAGCAGTTTTGATGGTGGTGGTGGTGGTGGTGGTGAATGCAGTATGTCTAGTAGTGCAAGTGGTACATCAACCCCTGTTCGTAAATCTGGGAAAATAACTTCATTTGTGGATTTTTCATCACCTTTGCAACCGTCTTCACCACACATCCATGTTCCAGCCCCTGTCAGTTGCAGTGCAAAACCATTTGTCATCACACCCCATGTGAAATATTTAAGTTAGCCGACGTTACAGAGTGTTTTTGCCCATAAGATGAAGTACCCACCCAATCGCACAGTGTCACATGAACTTAATGCTGCTGTAGCTAAAATGCTGGTAATTGTTATTTTTCTCTTCTCCTTTGTGGAGAATTCTGGGTGCTGGCAGTTTGCAGCACGAGCCTGTCCAAAATGGGAAGTCCCATCCAGGACATACTTTTCCACCTGTGCTGTCCCTGAGTTGTACTATACTGTGGCAGACTCTGTAAGACATGAAATGCAATATTCCTCCCCTCCATTCATCCATTTAAGTATGGAGTTCATATCTGTGTATAACTGCACATTGGGAGCAGGTGCCAGGTGTTGTTTATGCTGTTGGTAGTGTGAATAATCATGTAGTAAGGTGGAATGTGGTAGCAATCTTCCAGGAATTCGACAGCATGCAATGATTACTATGCGCAGTGTGACCTGTTCACACACACTGGTGAAAACATGTTGGACTTGGTACTGACTGAAACTGACAAGTGGCTGAACCCCCTGTCCCTGAGAGCTGGTTTCATAGCAAGTAACAATGGGTCAAATGTAGTTAAATGCATCACAAATGGTGGCTTTATTCTGGTTCCATGCATGGCCCGCTGTTTAAATCTTGTGATGCAGGAGTTGCTGCAGCACCCTGATATAAAGGAAATGCTGACAGTTGCACTTCGTATCTGTTCTCACTTTTCATGCTCTGCAAAGGCCTGTTACCATCTTCAGCAGCTGCAAATCAGAAACAGCATTCCACAGCACCGCTTGAAGCTGGAAGTTGTCACCCAGTGGAACTCCACTTTATACATGGCAGAGAGGTTGTATGAACAATACAAAGCCATCTCAGGATATCTTGTCATACACACTAGCCCTGATAGTTCTGGGGCCTCCATGTTTATGACAACTGAACAGTGGCACCTCATGGACTCTGTAATAAGAATCTTGAGGCCTTTGGAACAACATGCCACACAGGCAGTGAGTGGTGAGTCTGCTTCCATTAACCAATCTATTCCATTGCTGTGGGTGCCGAGGCAGACATTGGTGAATGTACAGCATAGCCTTGATGTTGCCGGAGACTGTGCTAGCAGTGTGTTGCTGAAACATACTCTGACAGTATTCGACCAGAATCATCACATCTTGAGTATTCAAAATAGTGACAGCTTTGCAATAGCAAGAATGCTGGACCCATGATACAAACATGGAATTGCCTCATTACTGGAGGGCAGGCCTGAACAGGTAAAAGATGCCAGTGGGCAACTGGTGTGCTTGGTTCATGGGGCACAGAAGTCACATGGCAAGGCAAAATCAGGATGAAGGTCAACCTGGAGTAGTATCAAGCATGTCCTGTAAGGGGAAGGGGACTGCATTTCCAAATAGTCTGTCATCAAAACCGGCTGGCGTTAACCCACTTTGGGAGGCTTTGTCCTAAGAGGAGATTTGTGACATAAATGATTCTGGAAAACAGGATGATGCATCAACCACTGGACTTGGTGCAGCACATCGAATGGTTGAGTCATATTTGTCTGAAAACAGGCATCTGTCAATAACTGATGATCCTCTTTTGTACTAAAATGGAAAGGCCAATGAATGGCCAGAGCTGACCGCAGTGGCACTGAAGTACCTGACATGCCCACCCTCTAGTGTAAGTGTCGAGAGGGTATTGGCAGGTGCAATATAGTTCAGGATCATCATACAAACCTCTCTCCTGCAAAAGTCAGTTTGCTGACATTCGTAAAAATGAATGAGAGGCACATACCATCTCAGACTGCAACCTTAGTATTCGTACCCCGGCATAGTCATGGGTTTGCTGATGTTGAAGAAATGGACCATCCTGGTGGCTGTGGCAGCATGAAATGGCCTACCACTGATGTAGATGATGACACAATGGAGAAAGAATTTCCCAGTGGGCAGAATTCAGACATAGATGACTGCGAGGGCAACTTTCTGTATGAGGAAGATGATGAAGTTAATGTTGGAAGGTTTTAAGTTAAGTGGTTAAAAGGCTGTCACATTTGTTGTAAGATACATGATACATGTTTTCTTTTTCATTAAGGTAAATCAGTGTCCTATTCAGAGTGACTCAAATTCTTTATGTCCTGTCACATTTGTAACATAGAGAACAATATATCCTGGCCCCTGGACCACCACCATAGAAACATAGAAACATAGAAACATAGAATTTGAAAGCAGATAAGGACCACTTGGCCCACCTAGTCTGCCCATTTTCCTACCTAACAGATAAGCTGCAGATCCTAGTTAACCAACAGCTTACTTCCTCCTACCCACCACTAGGACTGCCTTATGTCTGTCCTATGCATTCTTGAATTCCTCCACTGTTCTTGACTCCACGACCTCCTCAGGGAGGCTGTTCCATCATCCACAACCCTTTCTGTGAAAAAATACTTCCTCACATTACCTCTGAGCCGTCCCTCTCTATCTTGGTTGTGCCCCTTGTTCTTGCACATCTCTTTTCTGAAAGATGCTACCCTCTTGGACTTTGTTGATTCCCTTGAGGTACTTGAAAGTTTCTATCATGTCCCCTCTCTCCCTTCTTTCCTCAAGGGTATACATATTAAGCTCCTTTAGTCTTTCTTCATATGTCTTCTGGTGCAGACCCTGCACCATTTTCATTGCCTTCCTCTTAACAGCCTCCACTTTGTCTATGTCTTTGCGGAGATGGGGTCTCCAGAATTTCACACAGTACTCCAGATGGGGTCTCACCAACTGTGTGTACAGAGGGATAACAACTTCCTGTTTTCTACTATTGATGCCTCTTCCTATGCATCCCAGTATCCCCCTAGCCTTCCTTACTGCCTTCTCACATTGCTTGCCCACCTTTAGGTCATCTGATATAATTACCCCTAGGTCCCTTTCCATTTTTACTGCTGTCAGTATCTCACCCCCCATTGTGTATGCTTCCCCTGGGTTTTTGTTTCCCATGTGCATTACCTTGCACTTCTTTGCATTGAATCTGAGCTACCATACATTTGACCAATCCTCCAACCTTGCCAAGTCCCTTCTCATCCTTTCCATTCCATCTTGTGTATCAACCCTGTTGCAGATCTTTGTGTCGTCTGCAAAGAGACATACTTTTCCTTCCAGTTCCTCTGCAATGTCACTTATAAAGACATTAAAAAGGACCGGTCCCAGTACTGAACCCTGCGGTACCCCGCTAGTAACCCTCCTTTCTTCACTGTGTACTCCATTTACTACTACCCTTTGCGTCCTGTTGTCTAGTCAATTTTTTATCCAGGCTAACTGCTGTTTGCCAGTGCCACCATAGGGAATGTCATTGTGCACCCCTCTGGACCACCACCACCATAAAAGCACTGCTAGTCACTGCCACCAGGGGGAATGACTTTTTGTGCCCCCCCCAGGACTGTCCACCACCATAACACTGCTTAGCCACTGCCACCACCAGATGCAGGAAGATGTGAGAGGGAATGTCATCATGTGCCCCTCTGGACCACCACCATAAAAGTGCTGCTAGCCACTGCCACCAGGGGAAATGACTTCGTGAGCCCCCCGGACAGTCCACCACCATAAAACCACTATTAGCCACTGCCACCACCAGATGCAGGAAGATGTGAGAGGGAATGTCATCATGTGCCCCTCTGGACCACCACCATAAAAGTGCAGCTAGCCACTGCAACCAGGGGAAATGACTCTGTGTGCCCCGTGGACAGTCCATCACCATAAAACCACTGTTAGCCACTGCCACCACCTGATGCAGGAGGATGTGAAAGGGAATGTCATCATCTGCCCCTCTGGTCCACCACCATATAATTGCTGCTAACCACTGCCAGCAGGGGGAATCACTTTTTGATCCCCCCTGGACCATCCACCACCATAAAACCACTGTTAGCCACTGCCACCACCAGATGCAGGAAGACATGAGAGGGAATGTCAACATGTGCCCCCCGGACCACCTCTGTAAAATCACTGTTAGCCACTGCCACCACCAGATGCAGGAAGATGTGAGAGGAAATGTCATTGTGTACCTAAGACCACCACCCACCACCACCATTCTGACAATGTTTTCCATTATGTCTCCTGCCCATGCCAAGGCAGAGGGAGCTGGACAGGAGACCACATCCATCAGCCAGAGGCACAAGGCTTCTTACTATCAATACTTTAAAGTGAGTATGTGTACTAATGTTTTCCATGCTATTCAATTTCCTTTAGCTGTGTTTTGTTTCCTGTTGCTTTTCTGAGCTGCAGTGGTCAGACACATATGGTCAACTTATTTTGCTTTTCACAGATTAACAAACTACTCTCCTTCACTGAAAGTCATATGGTACAGCATTACTGTCTACAGCAACTTACAGGATATCCATTTCCATTCTGGTAAGTATATCAATTTTATTTCATCTCTTCCTTTTTTTTCATGAGAGTGTAAATCAGTGTTGACAAAACTTTGACCCAGGTCACGTGACTTGACAAGATGTGGTTTTAAAATGTAATTTGAGTTAAGACACAACCCAGGGACACTGACACAGTGTATTGGTTACAGACTGGTACTAAATTTAATTGATGTGATGATTTGGTCTATGTAGCTTCAGTGGGACAGCTTGCTATCTGCTAATCAACATATATGATGGGGTGAAACAGCCACGGCTTAAACATATAGTGTTACTGTTGCAATCAAGTTTAATAAGTCCCTCATTCCTTTTTTTAGGAAACTTTCAGATACTTTGTGGTGTCAGTTGCCATATCCAAATAACTTATTCAGCATCATCCTCCCCGGGCTGGAAGACATGCAACAAGTAGTATGAATCGATGATGACCATGAACATCATTACTGGACTGGAGAAGAATGCAGATAAAATCAATGAAGAATTAACCAAACAAAAAACCATTAATGAGACCTACTTGCAATGATGATCCCCCCAAAAAAATATACTTACATTCATTGGCTTGAGAGTATTCCAATTCCAGTGCCACAATTTCTCATCAAGCACAGGAATGCACACACTAACAGTATGTGAGTGACCTGTGACACAAAACAATACAATGGCTACATGTATATTACGTTAGAACGGTAGTGCTACCATAGTTAGGGTTGAGGAGCCATTTACATGTTAAACCCAACATTTGCACCTTAATAACTTTGTAACTGTTCAATGGATTTGTCTGAAATTTGGAATACAGAATCAAGACCCATATGCCTTGGGATCTTCCAAGTTTTGTACCAGTCGGATATACGGCTGCAGAGTTATTAAGTGTGATCTGCGTGTGCGTTTACGCTTTTTGTGGAATTCTACAGTCTTGCCTCAGGTCACACGGTTTGCGCGACTGGTCCAAAATCTTCAGGGAACATGCAGCCATGGTCCCCAATGTGCCTTTTGAAGATTTCATGAAAAAATATTAAACAGTTCAAAAGTTATTCAAAAAACAAGTTCCCTTTATAAGTCCATGGGAAAAGTTAACAAAAAGCTCAACACTCTCGCAAATGCACTTTTTACTGTCACAAATTGCCCTTTTACTGTTGCAAATCTGCCATTTTGTTTTCAGTTAGTGATCAGAAAAATGCTTGGCATTTAAAATTGAGACCCTCTAGCAACTTATTTTTTTTTGTATTCACCTAGTCGGGCCCTGAGGATGCTAGCCATGTCTTTATTTTGGGGTAAAACACCCCAGAAATATGCTTTTCAGATTTCTGGAAAAAGTACTTTTGCAAAGTAGTGTCGCACTCAAGAAAGTGTCACAAATGTTTGCGAAAGCTTTCGCAATTCACGACACTACTTTGCGACACTATGCCCCAAATAACAGTAATTCTTTGGCAGCCCGCTGCAAAACAACGGTTCGGAGTTTTGGGCTGACATTTGGAGGGAACGCAGCCGACATCTCACAGATGTGCCTTTCAGTGTTTCGCTGAAAAAAATATTACAACTGCAAAATTACGGTACTCCAAATACTGTGTCCAGTTCTGGAGACCCCATCTCCGCAAGGACATAGACAGGATCGAGGCAGTCCAGAGGAGGGCAACTAAAATGGTGCAGGGTCTGCAAGAGAAGCCGTATGAGGAGAGAATAAAGGGCTTAATATCTATACCCTTGAGGAAAGAAGGGAGAGGGGACATGATAGAAACTTTCAAGTACCTCAAGGAATCAACAAAGTCCAAGAGGTAGCATCTTTCAGAAAAGAGACTTGCAAGAACAAGGGAACACAATTTAAAGATAGAAGGAGGGCGGTTCAGGGGCAATGTGAGGAAGTATTATTTCACAGAGAGGTAGTGGATGCATGGAACAGCCTTCCTGAGGAAGTTGTGGGGTCTAAAACTGTGGGAGAATTCAAGAATGCATTGGACAGACATAAGGCAATTCTTGTGGGGCAGGAAGATTAAGGCTGTTGGTTAACTAGGATCTGCGGCCTATCCTGTAGGTAGGGAAATGGGCAGACTAGATGGCCTAGCGGTCCTTATCTGCCATCAAAGTCTATGTTTCTATGTTCCTTGGTAGGCACCTATGTTGCTAAACAAGTTCTCAAATCAAATTAAATCAGCAAAATGCATAAAGCACTTTAAAAATATACTTGCACTTTTGTATGATTCTTTGAATCATTGTTGTAACTTGAACTGAAATGTATTTGTTAATTATTTGTACTTGTGCTGTTTTATTTTAAGTTTTTATATAAGATTTTGTACTGTTAAATGTTTCTTGTCAGGCATGACTGAAAAAGGGCTGTGCCCTGTCATTTTTCCTTGTTAAAATAAAAAAAAAACTTCTTCTCCCAGAGCCTCCTCCTTTTTTCTTTCACCATATGTATATCCATTATTTTATCTCCCCTCTATACTAACTTTGCCTTTTTCTCTTTTAGATATTTCCTGAAGAAGACCTAAGGTCAAAATGTCGAGTTTTAACTTTACTTTCTATTTTCATCATGCTTTTAATATTACCATTTTGTTTTTCTTTCAGACCACATGCTGACGCAGCACCTTGTTTTTGTTTTTGCATTTTGTGCACTATATGTTATAGCAAACTCTCAGCATGCCCTTCCCACTCTCACCCAGTCACTTTCTCCTTTGACTTCTGCAAGATGTTCCATACCTTGCAAAACTCAATTGAACATGGTGATCCTCATGAGTGTAGAAACCAAAAGACTGATATTGTTCAAATGGCACACTACAGATGCCCCACACTTATTTGAGTTACTCGTGGACATGACTCAGTTTGCAACATATGACCACCCTCTCTCTCTCTCTCTCTCTCTCTCTCTATCTTAACAACTAACACTACACAACTACAGCAGCATTTGTGGTCCTCGTTTTACACCATCCCGCAACACACTCAATTACAGGGATACCCATCCCCCAGTTCCATCACATCACCACCCAGAATGTGTATTGGCTGATCCTGACTCTGGCCTAGTCAAAGGTCTATGTACCTGTGTCATCACTCCTAAATCTCTGGTCCTCTTCCCCATGTCTCTGCAACTGTAACAAGACCAACCACCATTGGCCTGATAGTCAAATGTTTACCTGGGTTCAAATCATGATTTACACATGCAGGCTGGGCTTTGCACAGATTTTCTATATTCAAAAGCCCGGTTTGTGCCCAGGCAAACTGTGGAGGGGGAGCAATGCAAATGAATTGGTATGGACCTACTGCAAATATCAGAGCAGTTTTTATATTCAGAGCATATGCACTGTGTAAGAGTCATTTTGCTCTGTCCCTTGTATAGCACAAACAGTGCTGATGGAGAGCATGACTTACTTCTATGCAGCCCTAGCAGTTGGTGAAGGAAACGATGCCCCTTGCACCAGTCCCAATCCACAAAAAACAATCTTCCTGGTGTCCAGTGGTCCTTCCCCTCACCCAATCCCTCACCTTGTAAATGGCAACATATTTGCTGGTGTCCAGTGGACCCTGCATCCACCCGATCCCTTGCCCAGTACATGCCAATATATTTCCTGGTGTCCAGTGGTCCCCTCCTCCACCCTCACCCATGTCCGATTGTCAATACATCATTTCCTGTTGTCTAGTGGTCACTCCCCCCACCTGCATGCATGCCTGATGGTTAATACATCATTACCTAGTGTCTAGTGGTTCTGCTCCCACCCAATGCCATGCTTGTGTACTAAAAGAATATTCTCTCTGATGTCCAGTGGTCACTTCCCTCCATCTGATTCCCATCCCTATACCAGCAACACTGGTGCAAATAATGTCCCCTCCGCCAACAACACAGCCCCTGTATTGGCCCTGACTACTGGTCATCCGAACTCCACAGCCTGTTCACCATTGGTGTCTAGTGGCCCTCCTCCCTCCTGTGGCACTGACAACTCACCCTCCCAGATCTCCTTTACCTATCAGTGCCATGGTGCAGCAACGGCCAATGACACAGCCCTCCACACACCATCTTGGCCATCCGCTGTCTGACAGAAGTAGAGATTGTGCTGCTTATTTATAGGGCAAGCAGAGAATGCACTGCTTATTTATAGGGCAAGAGCCCTATAAATAAGCAGCATGTACCCTGCTTCTGTAAGATGGTGGGCAAACAAGGTAGTGTGTAGAGGGCTGTGTTGCTCACTGTAACTGCACCATGGCACTGATAGTCAGGTAAGGGAGACAGGGGTGGGTTTTCAGTGCTGTGGGAGGGAGGGGGACCACTAGACATCAATGGGGAATGTGCAGTGTGTTCCTGGGACCACTAGTCAAGGATGGGGATAGGGCTGTATTATTTGGAGGGGCACTCATTTCACCAATGCCACCGGTATGGGGATGGGGATCTGACAGCGGAAGCAACCACTGGACACCAGGGAGAATATTCTTGGGCAGGGCACCAATTTGGGGAACAACTAGATACCAGGGACTGAATTTCAACCATCAGCATAGGTGAAGATGGGGAGGGACAATCAGACGCCAATGAATATGTTGGCATTTACTGGGCATAGGTGCAGATTAGGAGAGAGACCACTGGGATCCAGTGAATATTTTGGCATTTACCAGGTGAGGGATTGGATGGGGATAGGGACCACTGGACACAAGGATGGGGTTATGTTGGTATGGGTGAGGGACCAGGGTACACTGGATACCAGGTAATTGTTTTTAAATGACAGAGATTGCACTGGAGGTTGGGAAGGGACAACTAGCACCAGGGATTTGTTTAGGAAATATGAGGATGGTATCAGATGAAGGGGCACAACTAACTCCAAGGAAATGCTGCATTCTTTTCAGGTGTGGGATCAGAGGGGGGGACCACTAGCACCTCAGAAAGGCTGCATCATTTAAGGGTGTGAGATTGAATTGAGAGGGAGAACCACTAGCACTAGGGATAGCTACTCCCCTGGGTCCGGACAATTTGAGGACCTGCGCCACACAAACATCCCTGGCTACCCATGCAAATGAGCCCATAATGGACAGGCAAATCTCCCCTTAGCATCTTGCATGCCCAATGGGCTCATTGCATGGGTACTCTACACATAGCAAATTGTGCTCCAGCGCTATCCATTGTGGCACTGTACTTCAGGATCTATGTCAGGGCAGTGCTAAGTGGCTTAGCACTGGGCTGACATGGCCCTATATTCAGTCAAATATTGCTGGTGTGCTATTCCACTAAATATAACATCTTTGGGCACCCAGGCAATCGCAAGGCAGAATGAAAATTTTGGTGCTCCACTTTGCATGATTTTGAATATCGGGCTCCATATGCCTAACAATTGTGTTGCACTTTGTTATGTAAATAGTTCTCTGTGCTTATAAAATGGGCAAAATACATCTTGAGTGCTGATTGGCTGGATGCCCTTTCCAGCTGTGTCCTTATCAGCAGATATTGTTTCAACGGGAACTACTTCTGGCAATCTGAACACATCACAGACAGAAATTACTCCGTGCCACTGTTCTCCCACTACAGTTTCTCACCTAACCTCCAAGAGAACACGGCAGCGGTGGCACAAAAGAAAACATCGCTCAAGTTCCATCATTTTCCTACATATTTAAAACTCATAACTGATACATAACAACTGCCAGTCTAAACTTAATTGTTCTACCTTCACCTCACACAAGTTTTGTGATGCCCACGATCTGCAGTTAAACTGTTCTGGCACAGATATTCCCCACAGCACCTTGTCTACAGTACCTGCCTTCTGTGGTCAGTCAACATTCCTTGGAATGGTGCAACCTCCATCACCCACCCTCCCTGTGACTGTCACCTGCAGCATTCTTCACAAATGTTCAGTGCATCTGTACCACAGGAAAACCAAATGAAGTTTCCTTTTAAATACAGTAAATACCTATTTCAATTTCACAGATGGAAATCAGTAAATTACCATCTATGGCAGCTGCTGAGAGACCTTCGCTCCAGTCTGCCAGCCTTTTAATGTAAATAAATTGGGAAAAACTTATTTAAGACAGGTAGAAATAAATTTTAAAACCACACACAAAACATGCTTTCAGCATTTTCTGACATGGCAGCAAACAGCACACTAAATACCTCACCCCAGGTGCTACACACTCGCTCACGCTATTTATAAGTCGAAACTCTGTGAGAAAAGTAACAAATATTGGGGATAAAAACATGATTTTGGCTGTTTCTGTGGGTGGGTAGTGCAAACACAGTCACTAGGTGGGCACTTAAGACACAAAGAGAACTTGTGAAGTGTCTTTTAATTAAAGACCTGCATTCCAACACAATGACTACTTTTTCCTTTTTCTACTAATGATATGATATTTTTACTGATTTTATATACATTTTTATTTGAAATTTTTTTTAACTAACTTCTTTACAGGGAGCCCATTTTATAAGTGCAATAACACACTCTGAGGTGTGAGTTATCTCCTGATAAAAGCACACCCAGCTGCATAAGGCACTCTGCGCAAACGTCTCATGCCTCATAACGCACTTGGGCATGCTCTTATCAGGAGATAACCCACACCTCGTCGTGTGTTATTGCTTGCATATGAATTAGAGGCAGGTGTACTCCCTGGTGTTTGGATATTGCTGATGCCAGGGATTAACCAATCCACTTTTGGAAATCAGGCATTGTAACAATCTAGACTGGGCCTCTTCCCCATTTTGGGGCAGCAGGAGCTCTGCATAAATGGAGATACTTAATGCAGTTCTGGTCCCCAGCACATATTAACTGACCTTCTGGTAGTTTAGCCAAAACAGCAAAATATTGTTGAAAAATCTTTAGAGGAGTGCAGGGACATAGACTGGAATTAGGTATACCAGGATACCTTGCAAAGTGCCTGTAGCTGCCACATATCTACCTTCTGAATAGAGGTGGGTGAAGTGAAAAAAAATTGCTGCATGGAGTAATCCGTGAATTTTGCCCATTTTGCATAGTGAAATGCCAAATCTTGCCTGTGGAATGGCAAACATTTTACCTGCAGAATGGCAAAAAATTTCACCTGCAGAAAGGTGAAACTTCACCTGTGGAAAGGCGAAATTTCACTTTCCAAAGTGAAATTTGGCTTTTAGAGGCAAAATGTCACCTTCCAATGCAAAATTTCACTTTTACACAGGCAAAATTTCACCTTCCATGGGTGAAATTTTGCCTTTTATGCAAACGGGCTACAAAAGGAGAAATTGGCAGATTACTCTGTGTGGCAAAATTGGTCACTTTGCAGTGACTTCGCCAGCGCAATTTTTAATTCACTGCATCTCTACTCCTGAATCCATCTACAATTGTGTTAGATGGAAAGGGAGTCCCTTCCTTAATAATATAGCTGAGGGGGAATTAATCCCTCCCAGGAAGTTATAATGAATGCATGGGGAACCTCGATCCCAGTGTTCGCCACCTATCTTGTTGCCCTCTGAATAAATGACTTTCTATACCCCACCGAACCCTCTATCCAGATTCCTCATAGTTAAAAAAAGAAACAGTTGAAAAGCAGTCAGAAAAAAAAATATAGCCCCTCCACTATACAAAAGGGGGTTGAATCTTCCTCTACTCTATAAGCCAGGACAAACTCGAACAAATTATATGTTAAATGCCTCGGGGGTCCTGTCCCACCCCTCTTCTGTAAAACTCGAACTAACAGTCATCCGAATAAGTAGAGGAGACCAGAAAGAAGATGCAAAACTGGAACCAACTCTTAAAAAATCCAGTAACCCACCACCCGAAACAGCCTCCCCCCCCCACATGTGCAAAACCATGCACCTGAGAAAAAAATTGGGAATGAAAAGAAAAACTTGAAGAGAGGGTGGAAATGACAAAAATCGGAAAGGAAGGGCCAGAACCCCCGCCACCCCCATCAATCCACACCAAGTAACATATATATCAGCAAGAATAAACTGTTCATGCTAAAACACACACTGCAATCTGGTGGAAGTATTAAAATATGACAACCTCCATCCCGAAGAAACTGCAGGCAGAATAGCAAAACAACATGAAGCACCTTAGCAAAAATAATTTAAACATGCAGTTTTGCTTGAAAGTACTATATAATTGTTTGTAAGTGTCTGCTTCCAGTTTTCTCCCTGCCTGCCTGCCCTGCTTACTCAAGCCTGCTGCCAGCACGGGTAGCACAACCGCCCAGGAACCTCCGGTGGGCATCTTAGGTCTCCTGCCCACCAGCCCAGCATCTTATAGACTGCTGCCCGAATGGGTAATGCTGCTACCTTGGAACCCCAGTGACCGCTTCCAGTTTTCTGCCCACCTGCTCTGCCTACTCAAGCCCACTGCCCAGTGCTGCCACCCAGAAACCTCTGGCAGCTGTCTTTCGTCTCCTGCCCACCAGCTCAGCATCTTACAGACCGCTGCCCGAGCGGTTAGTGCCGCTGCCTCAGAATCCTGGTGGCCGCTTCCAGTTTTCTGCCCGCCTGCCCTACCTACTCAAGCCCATTGACAGTGCAGGTAGCGCTACTGCCCAGGAACCTCCAGCAGCCATCTTCAGTCTCCTGCCCACCAGACCAGCATCTTACAGGTACACTCGTCCTCCGAGGAGCTGCGGCTTTATTGCCACTGATCTGATTGGTTCCGCCAGCTTGGAGTAGGCCCACAACTGGACGCTTTCCCTCCTAGCCAGCCTGCCATTGGACAGGACTGTTTCGGTGGCTTTTTTTGGACTTTGTGGGGCTAACTTTACTGTAACTGTAATATAACCAGTATATTTTTACTATATTGTATCTGCTCAATGTTAATATCAGCCGGGGCTAAATGAAGCTAATTTTTTCTCACTCTCTAGAGATGTGCTTTAATGTTTACACTTCTCATTTTGTTAAGAGTTCTCTTGATAGAGTTCATTAAGATAGTCTAGAACAAAATCGTTTTAAAAATATGATGTTTAAAATCTGTGCTCTGTCCTGCTGACACTCCCTGCTCTGCTTCTTCTTAAACTGTCTTCTCATCCCTCACCTTGCCTTGGTGCTGTGCCCTCACTGAAGCTCTTGGCACCAGCACATTGCTCACCTCTCTCACCACCTAGCTCAAATCCTGCTCTTTCTCCCCACTTTCCCCATGCGCTGCTCGGCACCATCTCCCACACCTACTATTGTAAATTCTTGCCATCTCTTTTTCTTTTTCTTCTTCCCTCAATTCCCTCCTCACTGTTCAGCTCTGACCTTCTGACGTCTGTCCCAGACAACCCCTCCTGAACTCTCTAAATGCACACTCTGTCTCTACCTGCCAAAAGCCTAGTCCACTAAATGCCCACTTGTGTCACTACCTGCCCCTATCTTTTGTTCACAGCCCAAGATCATCCACAGATTAAGCAGAGTAGCCACCCAAGACCTTCTGTAACCCAACTATCTCTTCTGTCTCGGCTCTTCCAGACCGCTGCCTGAGCAGGTAGTACAGCTGCCTTGGAACCCAGCAGCCGCTTCCAATTTTCTGCCCACCTTCCTGCCTACTCAAGCCCGCTGCCAGCATGGGTAACGCTGAAGCCCAGGAACCTCCTACAGCTGTCTTCAGTCTCCTGCCCGCCAGCCCAGCATCTTAAATGGACGCTCATCCTCCAGGAGCTGCAGCTTGAATGCTGCTGATCTGATTGGTTCCACAAGCTTGGAACAGGCCAGCAATTGGAATCTTTTCTTCCTAGCCAGCCTGCCATTGGATGGGACTGTCCCGGTGACTTTTGTTGGACTTTGTGGAGCTAACGTTACTGTAACTGTAATATAACCAGTATATTTTGTCCTGCCTGCCCACCCCAACCCCAGCCTCTATTAAATACCCCTCATCCCCCTGCCTCTCCCCGTCCGTGACTTGAGTCAACCCCTGGCTCTTCCCTAAAGGGACTGTCACAATCCTCCCTTAAAAGGTGCAGAAACAATTTTCCTCAGTTTGTGGCACTCCACAGTTGTCTGCTCTCTCCATCCTCTGGGAGAAACATTTTGTTCATTCGTGCCCTTTAAGACAGATTCTTGTATAGCCTCCTCTCACTTGTCACCTTCCCTCCAATCCCCACTTCCTCCAACTGAACTGCTGTCATCCTCACTATGCTAAAGTTCTGCGTGCATCTCAAACCTGTTCCCACCTCAGCCCCCATTTCAACTAATTACACTACCAACATCCCCACTTGGTTAAGGTCTCTCTGCTCCCACCCGGGCAGGACCTAGCATCACATCACCTCGAGGGCTCTGCAGCCTGCTCCTACTAGTCTAACTTCCAGTGCACCTCAGTGCACTTCTCTGAAGCAATTAGCCAAGGTTTTAGATGCCCCAGCCAGGCTTCCCCCAATATTACTGTGGCCCCACCTCTCAAGTATGATGACTGCCAACAGTACCGAAGCAGGGAGGTCACAACTGCTTCTCACTGTTGCTGATGCAATTCCGACTTGAAGGAAATGGTCCCTACTTCCTGCATACACCCAAAATATTGTCAGTCATTAGAATGGGTTATTAATCCTCCTTATCCCCACCTCATGCTGGATGCAGGCTGGACACCTGCTGGACACAGGACAGACCCTGTCTCCAGTCCTTACCTCCACCCCATCAGACTTCAGACTACAGGTACCAGTACAGAGGCATGTCCAAAACAGGTTTCAAATTCCACCTAATTACCCCAGTACCCCACAAATTCATATAACCTTCTTATGCTGCCGTACTGCCATGGTTGCTTCCAATACCCATGAGCCACACTGGGTGAAAGCAAAAAGACTACACTGGGTACACTGGACACACATACTAAGAAAATTGCAACTGCTGTTACTACTAATCTCTGGAGATGTCCACCCGAACCCAGGGCCACCTCGTGCTAGACCACACCCGAGACTGGGTCACCTCAAGATAGTCTCACTAGCCTGCCTGGTGGCACAGAGGGCTGAGGTGCTGGCACCTTACCTCACACTACGCTGGTGACCCAGGTTCAGGAACAACCTCAGGTCACTGGGGAGCCAGCTGAGGGTTGGATTGGAGTGGGACTGAGCATTCTCTACTCTCCAAGGGGTGGTTGCCCAATCGTCCATAGTCCTGCTCCCACCGGGTGGAGTTTCTGTGGGTGAGTAGGAGCCACAGAGTGACAACACAAGTCAGAGGATGTGTGGAAGGGGCTACCAGATCCTGGCACATGTGTGGGTGCCTCCACGTGCACACATGCATGTATACGCTGCGGCCTCTGGGGGAAAGGGAGAAAAAATGAAAAAGTAATAAAATATGTATGAAAAAAAGATAGTCTTACTAAACATAAACAGTCTCCTTAACAAGCTACTGCAGTTCCAGGTCTGGGTGGAGCTACTTTAACCAGATGTAATAGCTCTTACAGAAACCTGGCTATCACCAAAGGTCAGTGATGCCTCATTTGCCCTCGATGGCTACACAGTGTTCCATCAGGACAGACTGTACAAGTGGGGTGGAGGCTGCTTAGTATATTTGAAAAATGAGATTGAAGCTTAAATTCTGCCTAGTAGTAGTTTTCAAATCAAGGAGGCACAAGACCTAAGCCTAAAACTCACCCTGGGTAAGCAACACAAAGTTTTATTACTATCCACAGTGTACATATCCCCTGGGACTCTTAAAACTGGTGTCCAACAAGTACTAAGCAACCTGGAGCAGCTCAAAAATAACTGGGAGCATATCATTGTCGGTGATTTCAACACCAACTGGCTGTCAATGACTCCCAAGCAGTTCATGACTAGGTATCCAGGCTCTACCTCCCACAACTAGTCTCACAAACCACCGGAAACACCAAGTTTGAGTGGGCAATAAATCTGTCGACCACCTGCTGATGACGGCACAATACTGCAGGTATTGTGCCCCAAGCCCCCAATGTTTTCTGTGGGGGACTCTGCCCCCCAACACCCCCATGTGGGGGAGTTCTGCCCCACATACCCCGGACTTTAGGATTCTTAACTCCAGGTTGGAGTTGGTCCGGGGAGATGGCAGGACACTGGGGAAAGCGAAACATGGAATCGGACCATTACAACTGTAGTGGTCATTTTAATTGTTTTGCCGTTGGGGTGTTGGGCATAGGGAGGCCACCCCAAATGACCAGATTTAATTACAAAACTGGCATGAGCACTCTAATTGACTGGCTTCTGGTAAGCTGCCCAGAGCACATCTCTGAGATCACTGTCCTTCCTGACACCCTAAGTGATCATTCTCCAATAATGTGCACATGGTTGAATAAGGCTAACAGTAGTGCTCCCCAGGTCTCATGAAATCACTCCCTGAGAACGGGGCAACTGGACTCCTTTAAGCAATATCTGCAGCTGGTAGACTGGTCACCACTCAACAGAGCTGATGACAGGAATCAAGTCTTCAACTTCTTCATTGCAATTTTTACTAAATCCTGCATTATTTTTGGCCCCTATAAAACCAAAAAAACACAAGGGGATTCCAACCCTTGGCTCACAGGCTCCACCCTTGAGCTTATGCGGGAAAGGGATAATCAGTGGCATAGGGCCAAGGCCTCTTGTAGTGAAACAGATCTCATTATGTATAAGACTGCAAGAAACAATTGTACCAAGCTCATCCATCAAGCTAAGGCAGCCTATTACAATGACCTACGAAAAAGGAGCTGGGGTGTGGAAAACAGTTCTGGGATTTGGTAAATCACTCTCTGGTAAACCACCAAAGCCCAACCAGGCCTAATAGTCACTGCAGCCGGGACACTACAGGAGCCAGTAGACATTGCAAATGCCTAAAATTGGGCCTTCACCAATCTAAGCACTGTACTTCCTAGTGACTACCTGACCCACCATCTCCATATCACAATAACACCACCCCTCACCCCCCTGGCCAAGGGCAATGCCTTCCTCAAATTTAAGCAGTTGTCCATTTATTTATTAGCTTTTGTTGACCAGGTAGGTGCATTAGGCGAAACCCTGCCTATTTTCAAGCACAACCTGGGAGAGTACAACATAGTTTTACAAAAACAAGCAGCAACTAATACATAACCAGTAGATATCCTTGCAGGGATAGTTGTGGAAACAAAACATACATGTGACAGTGGCCCTTCATGCAGGGAAGGAAGGAAGCAGGCCCACAGTTATGCAAAAAACAAGCAGCGAATAAATCAGAACCAGTAGATATCCATGCAGGAATAGTTGTGGAAACAGAACATACATGTGGCAGTGGCCATCCATGCAGGATCGAAGGAAGCAGGCAAGGGAAACAAGGCAAAGTAGTTAGTAAATGCCTAGACAACGGTAAGCTAGCTTAAGGAAAGCAAGAAAGGGGGATTAAGTACAGACACAGAAATCAAGTGCATGTAGGTAGGAGATAAGTGCAGTCTTGAAGGAGGAGTGGGATGGAGAGCATTTAAGATTAGGAGGTAGAGAGTTCCAGAATTTGGGAGCAAAGTGAGGAAAGGCTTGTTCCCCCATTTTTGTAGAACAGTGAGGGATGGAAAGTGAAGAGGAATTAGATGATCTCAGTAGTTGGGAGTAAGCCACCTGGGTGAGCATAGCCCCAATGCTGTCAGGGTGAGGGGGGCCTAGTCATGGAGTCAGTTAAACAGCCCAGAGTATATAAGCACAGGTTTTTGGGGGACAGCCAGTTTAGGGTGGAGTACAGGAGATAGTGGTGAGTAAGGCGAGGGGCAGACAGGGCAAATCTGCATATGTTGTTATAGATGGTGTCCCATTTATGAAGAATACCAATGTTAGTGTGGGAAAAGATAGGGAGGGTGTGCAGAAGCCTAGGAAGCAAAACCCCTCTGGCCACTGAGATCCTAGCAGCAGAGGTTAGGGAGTGATGCACCCTGTATGCGGCGCCAATCCTAATATTGACGGATCTACACACCTCAAATAAATGAGAAGAGAAATCAAGAGCAGGATCTAGGGTCACTGCTAGGTATTTGAAGGAGTCCATGGACTGGACTGCAGACCCATCACAGCAGCGCACGCAAGGTTTAGGGGTCACAGCATGGAGTTTTCTAGCAGATACAAAGAGCATGGACTGTGGCTTTGGTCGATTGAGGACCAGGGAACTGGATTGGAGCCAGGATTGAAGCATCTGAAATGTTGATGACAGGTGAACATTAAGGTTGGCTACAGAACAAGTGGCTGAGTAGAGCACCAAATCATCAGTGTACATGATGGAGTTGCAGTCGGTGAAGGAAGAGGGACAATCATTGACAAAAATGGAGAAAAGCAGTGGTCCTAGAATGGAACCTTGAGGGATGCCATAGGAGATTGGCGCTGGAGAGGAAAGGACTTTATTAAAGGAGACAGATTGGGAGCGGTTGGAGGTAACTTGTGATCCAGAATAAGGTGGACCCAGAGACCCCAAGAGATTGCAATTTGTGTTTGAGTAGATGGTGATTAACCAGGTTGAATGCTTTTGTTAGGTCACTGAACACTGCCCGGTAAGTAGGCCAGAGTCCATATTAGACTTAGCCTCACTAGTGAACAGGATAAGGGCTGTAGTGGTGCTATAACCAGCCCAGAAACCATGATGAACAGGCGACTGAAGATTGAAGTTTAATAAGTGGGCGAAGATCTGATGGTGAATAAGTTTTCCAACATCTTGCTGAGTGTTGGTAGAAGTGCAATGGGGCGATAATTGGACAGAACTTTATGGTCACCTTTCTTGAAGACTGGTATGATTTTGGCAGTTTTCCAGGCTAAAGGCACTATGGAGGTGCTGATAGACAGGATAAAATGTCCAGTGACTGGAGTGGCTAGGAGTGAGGCACCAATTCTGAGTATTCTAGGTTCAATACCATCAGGTCCTGCACTGCCACAGAGGGGAATGGACTGTAGTAACCTAAGAATGTCAAGGCAAGAGATAGGAGAAAGCAACAGGCTAAGGGAGTATGTGACGGAGCTGTAGGAGATGACTGGGAGCCACTAGGTCCTGGAGGGGGATATTGGGAACCTCAGTGAAAAGCGAGATGAAGGTGTTGGCAATCGTGCAGGCATTGTTGCAGATAGGATCATTAATTAACATGTCCTTGGGAGACTGCGGTTTAGTATTACCCAAGATTTCATTAATCTGGGTCCAGTATTTCCTGGGATCATCAGCTGAAGACTGAAGGAGACCGCAGTAGTAGTTGCTCTTGGCTGCTTGGACAGACTTCTTGCAGGTATTACGCAAGGTGCGGTACTCAGCAAAGTCAGACTGACTGGAGGATGATTTCCATTTTAGCCATAGTTTATCACGCTGCTTGAGCAGTTTCAGGAGAGGGCGGTTCGGCCATTTGGTCACCTTCCCTCTGCCCCTGTGCTTACAGTATGGGATGTGCTTGTATTGCAAGGCAAGTAAGGTAGTATTGAAGTAGTCGGTGGCCTGGTTGATGTTTTTGGTAGTGAATTGGGAAGACCAGCCAGTGATTTTGAGATCAAGAAGTAACTTGGCCGGGTCAAGTAGAGAGAAGTTAGCAAAGGATAGGACTTTGTGGGGTAGAGAGGATGGGGAGGAGTCATGGACACAGAAGACAGGGCAGTGGTCACTGATTGAATTGTGTAAAACCCCAGCAGAGTAGTATAAATCTATATGGTTAGTGAGAATCCAATCATAGTACAGCTGGAGCTGTTCAGTGACTTCCAGTGGGGGAGGAGATGAGTTGGGACAGGTTGGCCTTACTGATGGTAGAAGCAAGGGAGAAGCAGTCGGCCCAAGCCAGTCAAGGTTGAAGTCCCCCAGACAGATGGCCTCGTTTTTTTTGGTCAAGGCAGGAATATAATCAGTGAGCTCCTCCAGCCCAAGCTTGCTAGTATGTGGAGGTAAGTAAGTCCTGATAATGTGCAGCTTCTTGGTTCTGCCAAGAAGTAGTACCATGTGAATGGCATCACCATTGAGGAGATGGGGGGGTAGGATAGAGGGTGATATGCAGGTGAGCCTTGTAGTACAGGGCAAGTCTGCCCCATCTTTTGGGGGTGGTCAGTCAGCCCAATGCACAAAATTGACCGGTAGGCCACAGCTTTGGCCCAAGATGGTTGGTTTCAACCAGGTTTCCAATAGCATGAGGATATCTGGATTATTCGCCTAGACCCAAGTCTCCAGGTCAGTGAGGCTGGCCATAAGACTACGGATATTAAGGTGGGCAAGGTTAGTCCCTGAAGCCTGTAGCAAAGGTTGAGTAGTCCCAGTGTGGGTTTGGGGAAGAATGACCTGGGGCCAGGATTAGTTTCAATATCATTGGCTAGAGCAAGGAATAACATGGTAGTCCAAATCATAGCTAGAGCAATGGCAGAAGCTACTAAGCCTTGGAAGGTAGTCTTCTTGTAAACAATAAATCTCAATAGAGACTCTAGAGGATTAGGACTGAGATACCTTGGGGGAGTAGGGGTGGGGGCATGTGCAGCCACCATGTTAGAGTAGGTGACGTCCCAGATAAATGTCACAGGCAGGGGAGTGGGGGAACCTATGAAGAGGGATAAGGAGTTGAGGATGAGTAGAACCATAATTGTAGAGGTGAGGCAACTAAGAACAGCCTGAGTCATCGTGAACAGAACTTGGAGAGTTACTCAAAAGGGAGAAGACTCTTGGAGATAAAGAATCTGTTACCATTTATCAAGGAGTTTAGAAACTGGGCAGGATCGAGGAGGTGGAGATAAAGGACTGAGTGAAGGTAAATAAGGTCAGCTAGGCTAAGAAATGGGTAGAAGGAACCAGGAATCAGAGGGTGCAGAAAAGCTGTTGAAAATTAGAAAAGTAATAGAAATCTGTTACCTGGAGCTAGATAGGAGATTTTCTGAAGTAAATAGTGTGAGGTGACACCTAGTGGTGGAATAATATAACTTTCAGATGGAAAGTAGACAGATAAGCAAAAGCAAAGATAGGACCTGCATTGAGCATGTGAATGCAGGTGCTCTATATAAATAAGCACAGCTAAGGGTGGGAGGTATTGGGGCGGGTGGGGAGCTGGTTGCTCAGCTGCGCTCCATTTGCTTATTAACTAGAGTTATCCCAGTAATGCTGCAATTAGCCCCGAATCAAAACTATAAACAAAATTTCACTGAGGAGAGTCAGCGGTAGAATTCCTAGCTGCGCTCCATTTCAGATTAAATATTAATTAGTTAATCTAGAAATGACACCATAAAGTATGTAAAACGTGTTCTAGGGAAGACAAGAATGGGGAGTGACCTTGTAGACATGAAGCTGGTGGCACTTACTGTTAATGAGCTGGCAGAACTGCTAACCAAAGTTCTTAATGCCTCACTTAGGTCAGGTGCATTCCCTGACAAATGGAAGAAGGCACTTGTCACTCCTGATGCTACCAATCTAACTAACTACAGGGCCTTCTCCATTTTCCCTCTCCTGTCCAAAGCACTTGAATGAATTGTCTCTGACCAGCTCACAGAGCACCTACTGAAGTACAACCTACTTTGTGCTCAGCAATATGGGTTCTGGAAAGATCTGCAGAACAGAAAAAAATTCGGGAAAGTACTGATACAGAGTTGCAAAGGGGATATTCTGGAGTAGGTCAACACCATTTAATACCTAGGGATTCCCCTGGCTAATGCTCTCTCCTTCACAACACATGTAGACCATGTTATCAGATTAGCCAATGCAAAATTAGGTGTTCTCTATCGACACTGCCACTACATGTCCTCTGATGCCTTAAAACTTATCACCTGCTGCTCTGTTAAGTAAGTAAAGTAAAGTAAAGTTTTATTTATGTAAGGCGCTCTTCCAAAGCTCAGGGTGCCTTAACATTATTCATTACAAAAGTTTCACAACAGTTCACATAAAAACAGATAAAAACCTTACAATCATTCAATGTGTACTGTCTACCATAGACTATGGCCTTATAATCTACAGAGCAGGTACCGATACTGCCCTAAAAAAGGTAAAACCTTCTTAATAAAGCATGCTGGCTGGTTCTGGGAGCAGATCACTGGACACACACATTTTACCTCTGTAATGCAACTGGATGGTTACCCCTTCACCTCAGGGCCCAATTCCAGGCCTGCCTATTAGCAGAGAAAACCATACTTGAGCTAACCCCTGAATCCACCTCACGTCCATTCAAAATAGACCAACCAACAATCAATACATGGAGGCCTTCCAGGTGTGGGCTTGTGGTACCCTTCAAGCGTACCTCAATTGCCCAAAGATCCCTGTCTTTTAGAGGACCAAGTGGACAATGACCTTCCTCCAGACCACTTTGAATGCAATAAAGTCAGTAAATTCAAAGCTGGACTCCGATCGCACTTGGCTCTCTCTCTGTCGTGTATGTGAGTGACCTAACATAACCTGACCATGCTTCATACACTCTAATTACCCTGAACTCCCAAACTATCTCCATATGAAGGGCTTACTTAAGATAATCCCACTACCCCTCTCTCCTCCCCTTCTTTTTCCCTAGCCCCCTGCTTACCACCCCTTACTACCTCCACACCCTCTTCTACCAACCCCATCTACTGTCCTCTCCTTAATCCTCTCTTCATCATGCACCTCCCTTCCCTCCTTGCTCTCCTCACCTCATGCTCATTCACCACCCTTTCCTCCTCCTCCCCCACTTCACCTGCTACCCCCACCTTCCACCACTCCCAATACTTCCTTCCCCTTTCCCCTCCATTGACCCCCATCTCTCACTTCACCTCCTACTCATACTATCACCCCCTCCCTATGCTTCTTATACTCCTTTCTTTCCCCTTTGACCTCCCACATCCCTGGACAAAGCCTCCTCAGGCTGCCACTCTTCACACCCTGAATAAAGCCTCTCTCTGGCTGCCTTACTCACCCTAACCCCTCACTTCTGAAATCCCTTGCTCCCTTAAACTGAGGGTGAAATCACTTTGTGTCTTTCTAAGCAGATGGAAATAAAGGTGTAACTATCCTAATCTGAGGAATATCCTCTATCAAGTAACCTGAGCAACCTGAAACCTATGGAACCCTATGTACATAAGGGTAATTATATACTCTCATTGTATCTGTTTGTACCCATACATTTAATATTGTTGTTGGTTTATATGTCTTGTACTATGCCTGACTTGGAACCTTTGTAAACAAGCCTTGGCTCAAAGGTATTTATTCCCAAACTGAAATAAATAAAAAAAAGATTTTATTGCAAGAAGGGCTATTGCACATGTCTATTAGTTGAACAGCTGTTATTTAAGATGAAAAGAGTAAAAGGAAAACAACAAAAGAAAACAAATAAGTACAGAGCCACCAACAAGAAGACTTTCATTTAGTCCATGAATGGCCAGTACCAAGAAATCTCTCGATCAGTCCCTGATCTTTATTTTGACTGGTTTGCAGTTCTTAATAATATGAAATACTGTATATGAGGCTGTTCTCCATAAATAAATAAACACAGCTGCATCTTGTGGAAATACAGTGCAATGCACATTGAACCAAAGAAAGAAGCAGTCAGGCAAATCAAAAGCAGAGTCCCAAATCAGAGATGATAAAAAAGATGTAGTACTGAAAATACTTTCAGCTGTCATCCCATAGCAATTGTCTTAGGTAAGGGAGCTGCTGACAATTCTCTTCACCTAGGAAGCTGCATTCACAACCATTTCTGAGTCTGATCCATCTGGAGGTTCTCTGTGAAAGGTCTGAAGAAGGTCATGAATCTCCTGCATGGTTTATTCATTGAGTCTCTTTTTTCCCCTCAGGAGACACTTTTGCCCAAGTATCTTTTTGTAGGGTCCATTTGTCCCACTGTTACTGAATCTCCATAGATTCTTGTGCCAGAAATAAGTTGTGGTTCTGAAGTTCCATTGAGCTGCACTGGGGTCCTCAAACACTTTGGCATGATTCAGAAAGTAAATCTTTAACCAAGCTGGGTAAGGGGTGATGAATCTGAGATTATTCACCCATAATCAATCAATCAATCAATCAATCAATCAATCAAGTCTTTATTTAACCAGGCGTTCATCGTTGAGCAGAAGCTCATTTGCAAGATGGACCTGGGTGAGCATGAACAATTGTATACAGGTCAACACAGGCATTTACAAGGCAATACAGATAATACTCTTTACAGAGAGGAAGAAAAGAAGTTCATATGTACATAGAATTATACAGATATTGTACAGATTACGGTATTTACATACATAGAAGTGTCTATAGGAAGATAAAGCAGGTTATCTAAGGTTGCAGGAGGAAGTAACGGAAGACTTCCATAAGATTGGAAATAAGGGAGCAAATACCCAACGTTTCTTCTGGAGGGTAAAAAATAACCTATGTCCCTTGTATATTATTTTGCCTTTACAACAAGCTCTTTGCAGAATTGCCTCTTTCACAGCAAAATTATAGAATCATGTTACAATAGAGTGAGGGCGAGCAGTTGGGTCTGCTGGTCTAGCAGTAAGAGCTCTATGTGCTTTTTCTAATGGGAGTGGGCACAAGTCTTCAATATCGAGTACAGAGGGCACAAAATCATACAAGAATTCAAGCATGGGACCGTTGCCCTTATTGCCCTCCGCTAAACTGAACATCCTAAGGTTATTCCTCCTCAAATGATTTTTAAGGTCATCGCGTTTTCCTGCAGTAGTTTTGGGAGTCTTGTAGAAGCTTAGTAAAAAACCTCTCCAGGTGGACAACTCACTGATTGGTGTATGAGACATGTTGGTCCAATTAAGAAACTTTTCCTTCTAGGGACTGGACCGCTGATTTCAATTCTGAAAACTGAGCATGAGCTTCGGTCCTAAAGTCCTGAATTTCTTGCAGGATGGCAGCAGATGAAAGTTGCAAAGAAGTCTCTGGAAAAGCTGTCGCCATCTGACATTCCAGTGCCTGGCTCAGTGATGCAAGTGAAGACATTGCTGGCTCAGAAGATGGGGAGCAGCCAATGTTTGTTTCTTATTTTTCCCCATGTGTGAAGCAAACTTCTCTGACTTTTTGCTGCATTTAAAATAATTTATAAAAGCATTTAATCAGGATCTGGATGGAGTGATTCACTTAGCCTTCCATGTTACTTCCTAGGGTTTGTTTAAAATCTTACGGTGCACGTGCATTTTTGTTCATGACACCAACCCTATGGATTTCACTGCCTCATTCTATCACAGAGGCCCCATCAGTAAATGCCTTCAAAAAGGGAGCTGAAGGCATTTCTCTTTAGGGAAGCTTTTTCCTCCAATTAATTTACCTAAATTGTTATTATTTTATGGATATTGTTTATATTTTTAATCTATCTTAATGAACTTGCTCACTTGTACAGCACCTTGAGTTGCAATTGAAAAAGAGCACTTTATATATAAGATAAATATGGGTGGTGTGTGTAACTAATATTTTACACCCCTTAGGTGTTGGATGCCACATAAACTGCAAGAGCGAAGCTCAGGGGTTTATCTCAACATCCAACACCTAGGAATGTAAATCTGATTACACCACCCATAATATATTCATTTAATTTTGGGTTTCCTTTTTTCTACCACAGCAATTATATAAAATACTGTAAACAGAAGACGTCTCTATGCAGTCACCATCCAATTGGATTTTAGCAGGGTCAGTGGTCGGATGCTGCTGCTGGAAAAAAGTTTTTCCCCCTTTTTCAGTGGTTATAAGGCTGTGTAAATGATTTTGGTGGCAGCTATTTGTTTGTTTTTAAAAAATCTACTTACCGCCTAGTCAGAGTGGCGGTCTGGTCTGTGTGGATTAGCGTGACTCCTGGCATTGCGGAAGAGTGGTGGCTTGGACTTGCACATGTGCATCAGATGGGAACCAGCGTGTGTTTGCCATAATAAACACTCCTTTATTAAGGCAAATTATACTATTAATTACATATAAATAAATCTAAACACAGTGGTCCTAAACTTTGATAAAGTACAGCAGTGAGGGTATCATGATTTCAGCAGCATATCTAGAAATTTGTAGTAGCAGTATGTGGAGGGTGACACTGTCCATGGGAAAAGTAAAGGTTACATTTCAAAGCTCACATGAGGTGAAAACAGGTACCTGGCTACATAGCTAGATCTGCTAGCATATGGTTTCTATGTGCAGCTGCATAAATTCAAGCCCACAGTGGCCTGAACATCTGAAGCCAGAGATCAGTGCATATGTCTTATACCTGTGGGTGAAGCAGCACAGCCCCTCCTGTGCTGTGCTTCTGCAGACAAGTACTGTTGCAGTTTTATATCATGCATTTTGTAGCACGGTGCTTCTACAGTCAGAGGTCAATAAGTATGTTTTGTGCCTGCAGCTGCAGAAACATGGGTCCCTCAGTCAGAACTGCCTGTTTGTCTTACAGTGTGGATAGGTATCTGTGGCTGCAGAATCACTGGCCCCATGGGGGCTGTACTTCTGCAGACAAAGGAACTCTTGTAATTTGGGTACCATGGATTTGTTCCTGTGGCTGCAGGGGCCAGTGCTATTGCACAGAGAAGTAGTGTTGTAATTTGAGTATCATGGATTTTTATCTGCAGCCAGAAGTGCGAGTGTCTGTGCTGTGGTTTGTGAGTCACAGATATAAACCCATGATGGTAGGACATCAGTGTGTGGCATGGATGAGTGTAGACCTGCCTTGCCTACAGTCTAATGTGGACTGCCATCTTTTATGATACACTATAAGGGATATTAGTATTTACTCATGCTTACTATGATGTACTATTTACCATGATTATGTTTGTGGTCTAAGCGCACCACCTACAGTACAGCTATTAGCCATAATGCTATGATCAGAATGTTCTATGAATCATTCTAATGTAACCCAAAAGTATTTTTAGTCAGCATAATGCTTATCACTGTGTATGTGCAAGATATAATGGCCTTGGGTGTGAGCTGCCCACCTTACCCTCCAATAGAAATGATTTGTGTAGTTTTTCTACTATGCAGATGATCCTGCTACCAGGTAACAGACCTTCCTATCTCTGACTATAACAGTTTGTGTAAATCTGTCTTTCACTGAGTTTTACAACACTGGGTATTCAGAGGTTCTGGACTCCTAGCTGTGGTAAGCTGCACTTTTACATGTAATGGAGAATAAACCTTTATTCTGTCACACCTTTTTCTGTGTCATATTTTGCCATCAGGTTTAGATCCTGTGAACACCACATACAATAAGACCCAGCCCCATTTGTTATGTAGAGAGAATTAAAAGCAGGGATCTACTTTGTCACTTCCTATTCTACCACTTGCCTGTTTTACTGCACAATCACATTTTCATGTGGCACTAAGGAACTGATCACTCCAATGGCTCCAGTTCCCCTGGTATCCCTCTTCCTTCTTTTGTTGCTTCTATTCTTTCATTCTCCCCTTGCTTCTCTGTGGTATAAAAAATGTGAATCTTTATGTGAAACTGGGATCCCTTGGTTAGCAAATGTATATAATTACATTATTGAAATGACTGCTTAAATCAGAAATGTATTTGGGTTTCTTTAAACATAACAATCTGTAATACAGGGGGTCGACCTTGAGATGTATTTTTACCTCACCAAGTTTGTTTACAGAACTACCAACAGGAAACTAGCTCTGTGACATAATGTTCTATTTTGTTGCACCTGGGAACAGAAGTAGGAGGTTGGTTAGGAAATAGGTTTGGTTTATATTCCGATTTAACTGAAATATTTGAATAGTTTTGTACTTGAAATTAGTTCTGTGTGTTAAAAATTACTACTTTAAGTTAGAACTGTTACTTGGGCTGTGATATTGTAACTACTACGGCTTGTGTGAACACTTGTTTGGCAGTGATAATTAGAGTGAAATTTAATGCGATGTTTGCCTGGTATTAGGGGAGGGTAATTACATGAATCATCTTGTCTTTCATTGTCCACCTGGGAGCAGAAGTAGGAGGTTGTTTAGAAAGAGGTTTGTTTTATATTCTGTTTTAACTGAAATATTTGAATAGTTTTGTACTTGAAATTAGTTCTGTGTGTTAAAAATTATTACTTTGAGTTAGAACTGTTACTTG
Source organism: Neoceratodus forsteri (assembly GCA_016271365.2). Taxonomy (NCBI): domain Eukaryota; kingdom Metazoa; phylum Chordata; order Ceratodontiformes; family Ceratodontidae; genus Neoceratodus; species Neoceratodus forsteri. The sequence goes on along the minus strand of CM028133.1, from coordinate 1,046,307,609 downwards.
GGCTGTCATATTGTAACTATTGGGGCTTGTGTGAACACTTGTTTGGCAGTGATAATTAGAATGAAATTTAATGTGATGTTTGCCTGGTGGTGGTAGAGCCAGCCCACCCACCCTGTTTTGTAAGTTTTCTTAAATACTGAAAGGCCACTGGGGGTTGGGATTGAAGGGCTGTGCATTTCTGTTTGTGACTGAAATTTGAAGCAACAGGAACTGGTGGGCCTGTGACATCATATGGTACCTGATGTCTGCATACACACACTGTTAGCAGGACTGGACACACACTGGACTGTATGTGTTTGTGAGACTTGGGAATGTAATTGGTGGGGTTGAAATAGGGTTCGTAAACAACTGCAGTCAGTACAGAGAGAGAGATGGTATTCCAGGGGAAGGGACTGAGAAAATGGGTGTGTGCCATTATGAACAGAGAGGGACAAACAGGGTGGCCACATTCCACCATGGCAGACATCTTCGGAAGGGTTGTAGGCTGCACAGGCTGTGAGGTGGCAATAATTCTCAATTGGGCCTGGAGAAATGGAGGCTGCACACTCTGTAGATATCTATCTCATATCAGGAGTGAAGTATATTGGTTAAGGAGTGAGGTGGGGGAGTTGGGGGTGTGTGTCCAAGGATAAGGGGTGTGGATATGGGCTGCAGAAGGGTGGGGCTGAGGGGAGGCTGGGGCAATGCTCAGAAATTACAGGACGTTATGTTACACCAAGCAGGATGGGCGATATTAGGGACAGAGGACCCTTACATAGGGATGTTGATGCTAAGGAGAAAACTTACGGGGTAAACATTCTGAATATAAAGAGAGTGGAGGAAGAAGAGTCAGGCGGGGCTGTTGTGGGGAAGCCTAGAAGAGCAGACAGTGAGAAGGGAGGGGCTGTTATGGGGACGCCTAAAAGAGTAGACTATGGGAAGAGAGCTCCTTAGGAGAACAGGGCAAGAGAGGAGGAAGAGGGGCAGTTTAGAGGGGCAGTCTGGGGAAACTCAGGTTACTTGATGGAGGCTGGTATAGAGTGTTACAATAAATTTGAGCTACTAAGCAACCAAGAGGGGGAGGAAGGGGTTGGTGGAAATGAAGAAACTGATACAGAGGCCGGGGAGAGTCTGATACCCATAGGGCAACACAGACCGGCAACAGAAAGGATATAAATAGTCCCAGAGGGAGAAGGGGAAATGTAAATGTTAATCCGATGGGGAGATGCAACATATTGCAGACATGAGGGAGAACAGCATGACTGGAGAGAAACTGGGAGACAAGGAGGAGAGGGAGGGGCCCCCCTTCAGGAGGGGGGTCTGTACCAAGGATGGGGCCCTAGGTAAAGGGGACCCACAGATGGCCTCTAGAGGCAGGGGAGGAGGATGGTGGTGTGGGGGAAGGGGAAACCATCAGGGCCAGGATAAATGGTTCTGATAAGAGAGGGTTAAAGGGGACACCTATTCAGGGGGGGTCTGAGTTAAGTGGGCAAAATAACAAGGGAGGCAGAAAGGGGAGGGTGACAAGGGAGTCTCTAATAAAGCAGGAAAACTCCCATGGAATTGAGATCATGAATAAAGGGGGGGATGGGGGGTTGACAGCGCATAGTGGAGGTAACCATAAGGATGATGGTGGTGTTAAGGTTCTGTTATTCGGAAACTCAGTGATTAGGGATATCCATTGGGAGGGACAGGGGGGTGAATGCCATAGCCAGGTGAAGGTAGTGAGTATCTCTGGGCTGACGGTGCACAGAGCAAAGTTCATGGTGTACGGACTGGTTAGGGATTGTGGAGGGAAACCAGATTTCCTGGAGCATTTGAGAACTAACGATCTAGAGGGAAATCGCATTTTGGAAAACCAAGCAAGGTTCTGAGAATTTGCCAGAGTCTGTCGGGATAATGGATGCAACATTTCCTTTTCGAGATATTGCCAGTACCAAAGGCATCAGTGGAGAAAAAATGAAGATCACAGAGGTTAATGACTGGCTCAGGAAGTGGGGTGAAGAAAGTGGGTTGGGGATGTTAGGAACTGGAAAGGAGTTTGGGAGGATAAGGGACTGTATGCCAAAGACAGGCTCCATCTTGCCCCGTTAGGGAAGGAAGTCCTTAAACAGGGGGTGGCTGACTACATTCAAGAAAAGTGGGGTTTAAACTTGTGAGGGGGGAGGGATAAGGGAGGGGCTGACCAGAAGCCCTCTCCTCCAGATGAGGGGAATAGCCTTCAAACCCAAGGTGGGGAGGGGGAAAACAGACTGGCAGAGGAGGTTTCAGGAGGAGCAGAGGGTGGATGGAAGTATAAGGAACCTGGGCGGGGTTTGACAAAGGGGATCACGGATAAGGGGTGGGGGTTGGTGTTAGTAAATGCCAGGAGCTTGGGAAACAAGTTGCCAGAGTTCCAGGCCATGCTATTCGGGGGGGTTGGGGGTGGATGTGGTGTCGGTCACAGAAATGTGAGCCAACAAAAACCATGACTGGGACCTAAACATGCGGGGGTACACTATGATTAAGAAGGATAGAAAGGAGGGCAGAGGGGGTGGAGTGTCTATGTTCATTAGAGATTACATAGAAATTGCTAGGGTAGAAGAGGCAGAAGGAAACGTGGAGGCTTATGGGTCACTACGAACCCCGGCAGGAAGTAAGGTCAAGCTGGGTGTAGTATATAGGCCCCCCGAGATGGGTGATGTTCTGGAGGATGGTTTGCTGGACAACATCATTGCTTAGTGTGGACCAAATGGGGAGGGAGTGGTGTTGATGGGGGACCTTAATATGCCAGGTACAAACTGGGGAACCATGTCCTCTAAGGTGGCCAAGGTGCAGAGGCTGCTGGACGGCTTCCAGGATGTGTTCTTAACTCAGCACGTGATGGAGCCTACAAGGGAGGGGCATGTCCTGGACGTGGTTCTGGCGGATGGGGATCTGGTAAGGGACCTGGTTGTAGAGGATCCTGACTGGGAGTGACCACAATACTGTCTGGTTTCAAATAAGCATGAGGGAGGGAGGAGAGATTTAGGACATTGGCAGTGGACTTCAGGGGGCAGACTTTGTGGGCATGGGAAATATTCTCAAGGATCACCTGAAGGGGATTACAACAATGACAAATGTGGAAAAGAGATGGGAGGTCATAAAACGGGGACTTCATGAGGCAGTCAGGACCTGCGCTAAGGTGAAGCGTAAGGGAGCAAGGTCACATAAACCATGCTGGTGGTCCAGTGAGGTTCAGGTAGTGGTCAGAGAAAAGAAGACTGCCTACAAAAAATATAAAACAACGAGAGGGGACAGGGAAAAGGAAATGTACCATCTTGCATCTAGAAAAGTCATCAAGATGGTGCGGTTGGCAAAGTCCAGTAAAGAGCAGCAGCTGGCATGGGGGATACGGGGAGGGAAAAAGGGGTTCTTCTGGTACATTGGGGAGTGGAGAAAAACTAAGGGCCATCTCAGCAGGTTGAGATCAGAAGGAGGGCGGGTGGAAGAGGTGAGGGACCAGGCAGCGGTATTAAATGAGTACTTCGCCTCTGTGTTCACTAGGGTGGGGGATGGGATATCTACAAAGCAATGCACGATGGGGATAGAAGTGGTAGTGAGTGGGATCAGGGGAGCAGCAGAAATGGAGCAAGAGGGAGGAAGAGGTACCCCAGGGGTGTCACATCAGGATAAGGATAAAAAGGCCAGTAAGGTGGAGGGGACAGATGATGCTATCTCCACCAAAAGGATGTGGTTAGCCCTTAAGGGCATAAAGAAAGATAAATCTCCTCGTCCGGATGGCATTCATCAGAGAGTACTATGGGAACTGGAGGACATACTGGCTGTACCCCTGGCGGAGCTCTTCAATAGGTCACTTGAGACAGGGAGGGTACCTAGGGCTTGGCGAGAGACACATGTGGTGTCAATCCATAAAGGTAGGGGTCGAGGGAAGAACCAGGTAACTATAGACCCATCAGTTTGACATCGGTGGTGGGAAAATTAATGGAGAGTATACTAAAGGAACGATTGGGGGTGTACTTGGAGGAGGTGGGAGGTCTGGATAGTCGGCAACATGGGTTTGTGCCAGGTAGATCATGTCAAACCAATCTTGTGGAGTTCTACGAATGGTAACATCAGAACTGGACAGGGGAAAGCCTGTGGATGTATTATTCTTGGACTTCAGCAAGGCGTTCAACTCTGTCCCCCACAAAGGTCTGGTGGAGAAACTGACGGGGTTGGGAGTAGGCCCTTTGATAGTCAGATAGATTGAAAACTGGCTAGCTGGACGCACTCAGAGAGTAGTGGTTGGTGGGGAGCTCTTGAACCCTAGAGAGGTCGGTAGTGGGGTACCGCAGGGAATCGGTCCTGGGTCCAATCCTGTTTAATGCATACATTTCGGACATGAGGGAGGGTATAGGGTGTGAAATGAGTCTCTTTGCTGATGACTCCAAGATGGGAGCAGTAGTTGAGGGGGAAGAGGGGAGGTTGGCCCTGCAATGGGACCTGAACACCATGGAAAGGTGGGCTCACACATGGAAATTAATTTTCAATATCACCAAGTGCAAGGTATTACATCTTGGGTGGGGAAACCCTAAACACAGGTACATCCTGTGAGGGGAGGCGCTGGAGGCCTCAACAGTGGAAAAAGACCTAGGGGTCATGGTGGATGCATGTATGAATAACTCCGAGCAGTGCAGAAGAGCAGCTAGCAAAGCAAACAGGATGTTGGGATGCATCGTAAGGGGGATCACCTCTAGGAGCAGGGAAGTGATTCTGCCACTGTACCATGGATCGGTTAGACCACACCTTGAGTACTGTGTACAGTACTGGAGACCACACTTGAAGAGGGACATACAGCTCCTGGAGAGGGTACAGAGGAGGGCAACTAAGATGATACGAGGGCTAGGGGATTTGATATATGAGGACAGACTTGAGGAGCTCTGCCTGTTTTCATTGGAGGAGAGGAAAGACAGAGGGACATGACTGAGGTCTTCAAGAACCTCAAGGGAATAAATAGGGTAAACACAGAGGGGATCTTTAGACTAAAACAGGGAGGTATCACCAGAGGGCATGGTTTGAAGTTGGAAGGTGGAAGGGTGAGAAGGGAAAGAGGAGGAGGTTTTTCACTGAGAGGGTGGTGGATCCTTGGAACGTGCTACCTAGCAAGCTGGTTCAGAGATCCACAGTGGAGGACTTCAAGAGAGGGTGGGACAGACACAGAAAGTGGATGTATCAGATGATGGCCTAGCCCAGGAGGGTGGGGATGGATGATAGGTGTTTCTAGAAAACAAGGTGGGGAGGGTCTCGGTACCCAACTAGGGATCTGAGGTTTGAGCAGACTCGATAGACCGTAAGGCCTAATCTGCTGGCAATTAGTATGTTAGTTAAGACTAGATGTGTTATTCAGGCTGTTACCGGAAAGATATTGACAAAGTTCTGATACATTAAAACAATCAAGATGCAAAATTTAAAATTGCCAGGAAAAGACAGTCTTGTTTAAAGAGAGCAATGTTTTATTTATAAAGACATAGAGTGTGTGTGTGTGTGTGTGGGGGGTCAGTGCACTGCAGTAACAGTCCAAAACCAAGATACCACAAAGCAGTACAAAATCACTCAGGTGGATAGCAGCTTCACACTCCTGCAATTACTCTGTGGAACAATAAAATGCATCTCATTTGATGGCATGCATCTCGCACACACTCACATACACACTACAAGTAATGCGTAGCAAACGGAAAAATTCAGCAATATAACCAAATCTTTCAAACAAACTGGAATTATGCACTGCTAAACCACAACAATCAGCAAAAAAATTTCAATAATTACTGAAAATATTACAGTGTGTACATTAACACTGTTCTCCAAGAAAAATATAACCAAAACAGAAAGACTGCCTTTCTCCTAATTAATCTACCTCCACCACAATAGGCCCCTCAACCAAAGCACACTTCATGGGTCTGTCAGTACATAGACCACCACTCAGTATGGCTCACATTGGATATGGGCAAGCAAAGGAGTGGAATCTGGCACAAGAGTGCTGGACTTCAGGAGGGCCGACTTTGGGAGGATGAGGGAAGTGGTAAAAGGGTACCTGGCCAGAATTCAATCTAGTATGGACACTAACCAGAGGTGGGAGCTCGTAAAGCTAGGGATAGTGGAGGCAACCAAAACCTGCTGCAAGGCCCAGAGTAAGAAGGCTAGGGCTAAGAAACCAAGCTGGTTGAGCAAGGTGGTCATGGAAAAGGTAAGGAGGAAAAGAGCTGCATTTAGGAAGTACAAGAAAAGAGGGAGGGGGGAGGACAGGGAGGAGTACTTGACTGAATCGAAGGAGGTGACAAGGTCAGTAAGGGGAGCCAAAGCATCTAAGGAACTCAGGCTGACACAAGGCATTAGGAAGGCGGAGAAGGACTTCTTTAGGTACATCAGGGAGAAAAGGAGCTGTAAGGACCACATAGTAAGGATTAGGAAGGAGGGGTTTGGTGGAAGCAGGGTGTGATAAGGCAGAAGCACTAAATGAGTACTTTTGCTCAGTATTTACTAAAGAGAAGGGGGTGACACAAGGGGGGAGAAATGGCAGAAATGGGGGGGGAGGGTTGACAGATGGGGAAATCATGGCGGGCAGAGTTCAGGAGGGTTTGAAGGCACTGAGGGTGGACAAGGTGCAAGGCCCAGATGGCATCCACCCCAGGATACTGAAGGAGCTGGCAGAGCTCCTTGCAGGACCTTTAGCAGACCTATTTAATGCCTCACTACATTCTGGGTGTGTACCTCAGGACTGGAGGATGGCTCATGGGGTGTCCCTCCACAAGAGAGGCCCCAAGGATGAACCGGGAAATTACAGACCAGTGAGCCTCACATCCATCGTGGGTAAGCTAATGGAGACTATCGTGAAGGAGAGGCTGGTGGCCCTCCTAGAGGCCAAAGGACTACAGGACAGCAGACAGCATGGCTTCATATGGGGCAGATCCTGCCAAACCAATCTGGTGGAGTTCTATGACTGGGTAACTAGGCAACTGGACAGGGGCCATGAAGTGGATGTCCTGTATCTGGACTTCAGTAAGGCATTCGACTCGGTGCCACATGGAAGGCTGGGAAGTAAGTTAGTAGGCATGGGATGGGTGCAAAGCTGGTGAGATGGGTAGGAAACTGGCTTCAGGGAAGGCAACAGAGGGTGGTGGTGGGTGGGGAGCTCTCACACCCAAGGGTAGTGATGAGCGATGTTCCACAGGGCTCAGTGTTGGGACCAGTGTTGTTTGGGATATTCATTGCAGACATATCATGGGACATCAAGAGCAAGATCAGTCTGTTTGTTGATGATACCATGGTAGGAGCGGTGGTGGATGACCTAGGGGGATGGCAGGGGTTGCAGGATGCTCTGGCAAAGCTTGAAACCTGGTCAGACACCTGGCAACTGGGGTTTAATGCCAAAAAGGTGCATGGTGCTGCATTTTGGGATGAAGAACCCAAGGAGGAGGAGTTATCAGCTGGGGGGAGTGCAGCTAGCCCAGACAGAGGAGGAGAAGGATCTGGGGGTGCTCATTACAGGGTCAATGAACAACTCAGCACAATGTAGGAAGGCAGCTGCAAAGGCCAACAAAATTCTGGGTTGTATTGCAAGGGGTATATCCTCGAGGAGGGAAGAGGTGATTCTGCCACTGTATAGGTCATTAGTTAGACCGCACCTGGAGTACTGCATTCAGTACTGGCACCCATATCTGAAAAGGGACATTAAGTTACTTGAGGGGGTGCAGCGCAGGGTGACAAAGATGATCAAGGGGCTGGGGGCTTATCATACGAGAGGAGACTGAGGGAGTTGAACATGTACTCACTGGAGGAGAGGAGGGACGGGGGACATGATTGAAATCTTTAAGTACATGAAAGAAATAAACAAGACAGGTACAGAGGGGCTGTTCAAAGTAAGGGAGGGGAGGGATACCAGGGGCCATGATATGAGACTGGAGGGAGGAAGATTCAGGAGGGAGATGAGGAGACACTTTTTTACAGAGAGGGTGGTGGCTGGGTGGAATACGTTACCTGCAGAAGTGCTATCTAGTATAACAGTGGACTGCTTCAAAAGGGGATGGGACAGGGCAAGGGGGAAGGTTAATGAAGGGGAAGGGTGGAAGGGAGGGGCGGCTGCAGAATAAGGGGCGCTAGCTGCACATTCGAGCAGACTTGATAGACCTCTAGGCCTTTATCTGCTGGCAAATTTCATATGTTCGAATAGACTGAATGTTCTAAATTAGCATTCAAAATCAACACACAAACAATAAACACTCGATATGAGCAGAGGAGGTTTTCCTACAATCAGTGTACTAAATTTTGAGGAAAAAAAAGGCTCAAAAAGACTTTTTGAACAACTTTTAGAGGGTCTGAATCGCAGAGCTCTGAGAGCAAACTGTCTCCAGCTACCACTACACACACACTACACAGAACTGAGGCTGTGCAGAACAATCTGAAGCCCATGTGATCTGCAATCCCATGAATCACTGCAAAATTTCCCTTGGAGCTCAACAACAAGGCGAAGTGATGCGAAGTACATCGATTTCAAAGTACTTCGTATTAAAATTGGTGCAGAAGTGGTTGGGGGAAGGTGGAGTAATGCAAAGTAATTGTTTTCAATGGACTTTCTGTTCCTCATTATGATGCAAAGTACTCCACTTCACCTTGTGGATTACATCACAGATTCCACCTTAATCCACAAATTGCTTTGCCAAGCGGATTTTGCCACTTCGCCCACCTCTACTTATAATTGGCGAGTGACCAATGATTATGAAGTTTTTTCCCCCCATGTAGGAATGCAAAAGAATTTGAAACTTAAGGAACATATTACAATACAGGGATAGTATGTCATAGCAAGAGCTTCTGAAAATGGGACTGCATTTTATTCACCCCACCCCCCAAACAGTGGGCTTAATTTATAAAAACCACTAGACTCATTGCCTGTGAAAACTGCCTTCCTTCCTACTACACTGCTGAATCTGTTTAAAATATCAGAGGATCGGACTTAGCTCTCAATATTGTGGGGATCCAAGAAACTGAGATGATTTTCATCTGCAGAAGGCAACATAAAAGGAGTACAAAATGGTTATTTAACCAAATAACGAACCTTGTACTGGGTTTTCCATCATGAGAAAGCATGAGGAACTGCATTTGCTGCCAAGATATCTACAGGCATCAGAAAAAAAAATACATAAATACATTAATAAATAAAATAAAAAATAATAATATCCTACTAAATGTGTTGTTGGGAGAGGGGATCTGGTCAATGATGTGGGTATGTTTCCAGGTCAATGAAGGCAGCACCAGAGGGCTATACCTATTTATTGACATGCTTACCTCTGACAAACAGCCTAATGTGGGCTAGCAGAGGAGAGTTGGAACAATTTTTACAGGTGTACATTGTAGACCCAGAATAACCTGGATCCACGACAGGAGTCTGACAAAAATTTTGTCGAACGCCCCGTCAGTGACACTGGCAGGTCGACCGCATTCTGCAGTCGGCTGCCGGTTCGCTATTTGTATCTTTGTTTTCTTAGGGGGCTTTGCCCATGAACCCCCCACGCGGGTGGCTGCACTCCACACACACACCCACTTAAGGATTCTCAACTCCAGTCAGAGCTGATTGGGGGGGCTGCAGGACCCCGACAGACAGCGTCGGGTTCCAGCGGGTCTCCCACCATGGCTAGGCACTGTAGTCACTGTGGTGGACCTCACTGGTGAAATGTCGTTGTGGGGGAGGGGGTAACCGGAATAACCTGACACTTGTCAGCTGAGTGAGGTCCCTGCAAGTGTGAAAGAGGGGAGGGAAAGGGAGAGAAATAGATGAGAATGGATAGGAGCATGGGCGGCTTATAACTGACTGGGAAGGAGCGTAACCACAAGTTATTCAGTGGGACTGGCTTCAAAAGCTGCAGAGAAAGGAGAACTGATTAGCGGTGTTCTTGCTATTAATTTGTCCAAGAGCTCCTCATGTGAAGTGGGCTCCAGCAGGAAGATCAGGCTATCAGTGACCATCCATCCTCCCTCCATCCATCCATCCTACCACCCAGCTGCACACAGACTGCAAACTGAGAGCCACATGTTGATGCATCTTGCCATGCTCAGCACTCTCTGCTCCTGACAGCCTCTCCTACCTGTCTCCTTGGTATTACATGTCACTGAACTTAACTTCTGTCAGTGCGGTGTCAGCAAACCTTAGCTCACCTTCTCTGATACCATTGACAATTTTTTAATTTTGCAGGCTTTCAGGAACATGGCTCAGCATGGCATACGTTTCAACAAAAATGGCGTCCAGATTATGCTTTCAGAAAGCACAAAGAGAGACTTGTCTCCACAGCTGTCTGCAAGTTACAACTGATGGGGAAAAAATGTCTTCACATGATAGCGCTACTACACAATCATACAAAATTGTAATGATACAAATATTAATAATTATAATACCAGCATCAGAAATCCTCTAAAAATGTTGATTCTGCATGTTGCTGCTGTCTTTCCCAATCTCACTTAACATCACTACATTATGAGTGTAGTGATGTCACAGCTTTAGTCTGCTGTGGCTGACCTCAAGTGGTTACTACTGAGAAATATGTACTTAATAAAAGTGTAAAAAACTCGATGTAATGCAAATTACTCTGAGACTGTTTAGAAAGTGATCCTGTATAAATCAAACTGAGTTAGAACTACATCAGGCATAACTGATCACACTAGTGAAAAGGTGTTTGCCCTTGATCTCTAAGCAATTGCTTATCATGGTGTGATAAAAGAACTCTGTGGGTAGGGAAATTGCCATTGATAGTGTCATACAGCCCGTTTTCTGGCAGGGCTCTGCATACGTGAAAACTCAATGGAATGGGAAAGTCTGGAGAGCTGCAACAGATCTCGATTTTCTGCAGTGCTCTGCAGGTAAACATCAGTGGCAACACTTATTTTCTAGTGTGATCAATTTACTCTCTAAATTCATTCAGTGTTTTTTTTTCCATTTTATTGCATCATGTTTTTATACTTATGAAACCTGATTGAGTCTCAGAGGGAACTCCTATTTCACTTGCAGCTCCTTCGGAGAAAAAATATTTATTTTAGTCTTTGGTAACTGGGTAAGGCCTAATGGTGGGTGAAGTGGTCGAAATTCACTCCACGAAGTGATTTGAGGAGTAATGCGGAATCCGCAAAGTACTCCACAATGTAAGGCGGAGTACTTCGCGTCATAATCTGGAATATTTCTGGGGGATGCTCAGATCCTTACCTCAGAATGGGTGCGCGACCTTGGAGTGGTGCTTGACGAACGGGCTGACCCTTCGTCATCAGGTGTTGGCAGTCATTAAGTCAGCCTTTTACCATCTTAGGAACATCACCAGGGTCAAACACCTTGTTCCATCCAGCGATCTGCCTGTGTTGTTCCATGCCTTTGTGACCTCCCGCCTTGACTACTGCAACTCCTTTATCTGGGGCTTCCTGGGGTTGATATCCATCGCTTGCTGCTGGTGCAGAACGCTGCTGCTTGATTACTTTCAGGGGTGTCTAGGAGTTTGCATATCACCCCTGTGCTGCGAGATCTGCACTGGCTGCCGATTCAGTGGTGGATCACCTTTAAGGTAGGTTTGTTGACCTACAAAGCCCTACATGGTCTTGGTCCCGACTACTTGAAAGAGCTTCTTATTCCTTACACCCCTGTGCAACAGCTCTGCTCAGCTGATGAGGGGTTGCTGGAGATTCCAAGGGTTACTTTGAAATCTTCTGGGGCCAGCGCCTTTGCGTTTGTGGCCCCTACCCTCTGGAATTCTCTGTCCCGTCAGCTTCGGGAGTGCATGACCATCAGGGTCTTTAAACAGGCACTTAAGACTTTTTTGTGGACTCGGGCATTTCAAGAATTATCATGATTCTATTAATGGTAGAGTTAATCTGTAATATCTGATGTTTTTGTTTTAATTCTGTAAGGCACCTTGACATTTGAAAGGCACCTAATAAATAAAGATTATTATTATTATTATAATGAGGAACATGAAGTCCACTGAAAGCAATGCCTTCACGTTATTCCGCCTTCTCCAAACCATTACTCCACCATTTTTAAGGCGAAGTACATTGAAATCAATGTACTTCGCATCACTTCGCCTTGTAATTGAGCTCCAAGGCAAATTCTGCTGTAATTCATGGGATTGCAGGTCACATGGGCTCTAGACTGTTCTGTACAGCCTCAGTTCTGGGTAGTGTGTGTAGGTAGCTGTAGGAGACAGTTTGCTCTTAGAACTCTCTGTGATTCAAACCCTCTAAAAGCTGTTAAAAAAGCCTGTTTGAGTAATTTGTTTTGCTCAAACTTTATTGCACCGATTGTAGGAATCCCTCCTAAGCTCATATATTAGAGTATTTATTGTTTGTGTGTGGATTTTGAATAATAATGTACAACATTTAGTCTGTGCACTGACAGATAGTGGAAGTGTGCTTTGGGGAGGGTGTATCTGTGTTGTAGGTAGATTATAAGTTGGAGAAATAGGGAGTTCTTTGCTTTTGGTTATATTTTTCTTGTATAACTGTGTTAATGTACACAGAGTAATATTTTCAGTAATTGTTGACATTTTTTTGCTGATTGTGTTAACTTGTGGACCTGGTGCAGGAGTGCACAATTTCAGGTTGTTTAAAATACGTGGTATATTACTAGAGTTTTCAATTTACTACACATTACTTGTAGACAAAGTGTGTGTGTGTGTGTGTGATGTGTGACATGAAATAATACACCTTTTATTGTGCCACAGTGTAATTGCAGCAATGTGAACCTGCTATCCACTGCACCTGCATGATTTTGTGCTGCTTTGTGGTATCTTGGTTTTTCACTGTCACTGTAATCTGCAGTCACAGTGCGCCCCCCCAACCGGTAAAAGGTATTCTTTTCCAGATTGGATTTTGACTTGAGCACCACTGGTTAGTTAAAGTGTTGTTAAACTTGTTGTGACCTTGTGTCTGTATCTGTTGTTGAAGCCACAGTTGTTGTTTTTTTTGGCTTCACATCCAACGGCCCAGAGTGAACATTCCAAAATCTGAATTTGTTTAGAATTTTCTTGTTGATCCCCCAAAATGCCCTCAAAGAGACATACAAGCAAAGCTGTTTCTCGCCATGGCACTGTTGCCAGTGGTAATATTGTCTGTGGGCATGGTAATACGCAGAAGTGCATTGCTGATGTGAGGAAAGGTATTTCTCCTTCGATTTTTTTTACAGTGCAATCGGTAGCTTCACTCAAAGTTGGAGGAGATGATGTCCCAGATGGTGGTGTTAGTGCAGTTGCTGGTGGTATGAGTATTGCTGCCTCAAGGTCCACTTCTGACTAGTTGACTGTGTACAAAAATATAGTTGAGTGTAAAACAGGGAGTGACAGTGTAGCTGATGTCATACTCCCCAGTAACATTCCACTGGTAACTGAAGATGGGGATTCTGATCATCATGGCAATGATAACACACAATGTCACATTTCTTTCACCGTGGTTCAGGTCACGCATTTGCCATGCAGTGATTCACAGTGTAGTGAATAAATATCGGGTGATGGTGGTGTTGATGATGATGAATCTGATGCTGTGGTTGCAACATGCAGTCCACATGCCAGCATCCAAGCAAAACCCTGAAGCCACTTATAGGCTGGGAGGGGAGTTGCTAGCAGTCACAAAGGAAGAAAGAGACTTGGGCATCATCATCACTGATGACCTAAAATCATCCAAGCAGACCTCTAAAGCAGTAGGTAAGGCTAGGGGGGTGTTAGGGTGTATTAGTAGGGGTATCACAAGTCGTAAGAGGAGGTAATAATCCTCTGTACAAGACATTGGTTAGGCCCCATCTGAGTACTGCGTGCAGTATTGGAGGCCACACCTTCAAGGACATTACCTCAAATTGAGGCAGTCCAGAGAAGGGCAACCAAATGGTGCAGGGACTGCATCAGAAGACATATGAGGACAGATTAGCGGAGCTCAATATGTATACCCTTGAGCAAAGGAGGAGAGAGGTGATATGATCGAGACATTTAAACACCTTGGGGCATAAACAAGGTGAAAGAGTCTAACATGTTTAAATATAAGAAAAATAGCAGGACAAGAGGACACAGCATGAGATTAGAGGGAGGCCGATTATGGGGAATGTAGGAAATTTTTTCACAGAAAGGGTGGTAGATGCATGGAATGGCTTACCACAAGAAGTGGTGGCTATGAATACAGTGCAGGGCTTCAAACAGGCATGGGATAGGCATAAGGGAGCAATACAAATGACTATGAATAGATAGGTCACTGACAGAGCAAAGGCCGATGGCACATTTATAAGGTAGAAAAAGAAATGGGCAGACTGGATGGGCCTTGAGGTCCTTATCTGCCGTCAACTTCTATGTTTCTATGGATGATGTTGATGACTATGATGATGATGTCAGTGACCCCTGTTAGAAACCAGAGAAAAAGAAAGTCAAGGTGGCTGTGTCTGAGTCTATTGCATTAATCCTCTCCCCATAAAAAGCTGTGATTTAGCAGTTTCAGTTGATGAGGATGATGACCCAGTACTAATGATAGGTAGTTGTGGTGGTCAGTTGCAGTCCAAGTGTGTCCTGCCTGAAAAATCCTGCAGCACGCCCCCCACTTCAGGGCTTAAAAAAAAAGGAGTCCAATAAGCAGCATCAGGGACATGTTAAAAGTTGGGGATCACAATCCCTTGTTTGGAATTTTTTTTGTGTAAGATGCAAATGATGAGTCAGTTGCAATCTGCCAGCTTTGCCATGCGCATGTGAGCCGAGGTAAAACGGGGAGCCATCTGAGCACAGGGGGACAGCATACACATCTTAAGAACAGGCATATGACACTGTGGACCCTGCACAAGATTGCAGCTAATACCTCAGTGGGGCGTTCACCCTCATCACCAACCATAACGAGCATGTTATCCCCTTCCATGACTGTAAGATCAAGTAGGATGTGTGCAGTAGTGATGAAATAACAGCAGAGGATTACTACAGGCACGATGAGGTGGAGGAGCATAATGATTTTGAAATCTTGTCCAGTGGTGGTGAGAGTAGCAGTTTTGGTGGTGGTGGTGAATGCAGTATGTCTTGTAGTGCAAGTGGTACATCAACCCCTGTTCGTAAATCTGGGAAAATAACTTCATTTGTGGATTTGTCATCACCTTTGCAACCATCTTCACCACACATCCATGTTCCAGCCCCTGTCAGTTGCAGTGCAAAACCATTTGTCATCACACCCCATGTGAAATATTTAAGTCAGCCGACGTAACAGAGTGTTTTTGCCCATAAGATGAAGTACCCACCCAATCGTACAGTGTCACATGAACTTAATGCTGCTGTAGCTAAAATGCTGGTAATTGTTATTTTTCCCTTCTCCTTTGTAGAGAATTCTGGGTGCTGGCAGTTTGCAGCACGAGCCTGTCCAAAATGGGAAGTCCCATCCAGGACATACTTTTCCACCTGTGCTGTCCCTGAGTTGTACTGTACTGTGGCCGACTCTGTAAGACGTGAAATGCAATATTCCTCCCCTCCATTCATCCATTTAAGTATGGAGTTCATATCTGTGTATAACTGCACATTGGAAGCAGGTGCCAGGTGTTGTTTATGCTGTTGGTAGTGTGAATAATCATGTAGTAAGGTGGAATGTGGTAGCAATCTTCCAGGAATTCGACAGCAAGCAATGATTACTATGCGCAGTGTGACCTGTTCACACACTCTGGTGAAAACATGTTGGACTTGGTACTGACTGAAACTGACAAGTGGCTGAACCCCCTGTCCCTGAGAGCTGGTTTCATAGCAAGTGACAATGGGTCAAATGTAGTTAAATGCATCACGAATGGTGGCTTTATTCTGGTTCCACGCATGGCCCGCTGTTTAAATCTTGTGGTGCAGGAGTTTCTGCAGCACCCTGATATAAAGTAAATGCTGACAGTTGCACTTCATATCTGTTCTCACTTTTCATGCTCTGCAAAGGCCTGTTTCCAACTTTGGCAGCTGCAAATCCGAAACAGCATTCCACAGCACCACTTGAAGCTGGAAGTTGTCACCCAGTGGAACTCCACTTTATACATGGCAGAGAGGTTGTATGAACAATACAAAGCCATCTCAGGATATCTTGTCATACACACTAGCCCTGATAGTTCCGGGGCCTCCATGTTTATGACAACTGAACAGTGGCACCTCATGGACTCTGTAATAAGAATCTTGAGGCCTTTTGAACAACATGCCACACAGGCAGTGAGTGGTGAGTCTGCCTCCATTAACCAATCTATTCCACTGCTGTGGGTGCCGAGGCAGACATTGGTGAATGTACAGCATAGCCTTGATGTTGCTGGAGACTGTGCTAGCAGTGTGTTGCTGAAACATACTCTGACAGTATTCGACCAGAATCATCACATCTTGAGCATTCAAAATAGTGACAGCTTTGCAATAGCAACAACGCTGGACCCACGATACAAACGTGGAATTGCCTCATTACTGGAGGACAGGCCTGAACAGGTAAAAAATGTCAGTGGGCAACTGGTGTGCTTGGTTCATGGGGCACAGAAGTCACGTGGCAAGGCATAATCAGGCTGAAGGTCAAGCTGGAGTAGTATCAAGCATGTCCTGTAAGGGGAAGGGGACTGCATTTCCAAGTGGTCTGTCATCAAAACCCGCTGGCGTTAACAGACTTTGGGAGGCTTTGTCCTAAGAGGAGATTTGTGACATAAATGATTCCAGAAAACTGGATGATGCATCAACCACTGGACTTGGTGCAGCACATCGAATGGTTGAGTCATATTTGTCTGAAAACAGGCATCTGTCAATAACTGATGATCCTCTTTTATACTAAAATGGAAAGGTCAATGAATGGCCAGAGCTGACCACAGTGGCACTGAAGTACCTGACATGCCCGCCCTCTAGTGTAAGTGTCGAGAGGGTATTCAGTTCGGCAGGTGCAATATAGTTCAGGATCATCATACAAACCTCTCTCCTGCAAAAGTCAGTTTGCTGACATTCGTAAAAATGAATGAAAGGCACGTACCATCTCAGACTGCAACCTTAGTATTCGTACCGGCATAGTCATGGGTTTGTTGATGCTGTAGAAATGGACTATCCTGGTGGCTGTGGCAGCATGAAAGCCTACCACTGATGTAGATGATGACACAATGGAGAAAGAATTTCCCAGTGGGCAGAATTCAGACATAGATGACTGCGAGGGCAACTTTCTGTATGAGGAAGATGATGAAGTTAATGTTGGCAGGTTTTAAGTTAAGCGGTTAAAAGGCTGTCACATTTGTTGTAAGATACATGGTACATGTTTTCTTTTTCATTAAAGTAAATCAGTGTCCTATTCAGAGTGACTCAAATTCTATATGTCCTGTCACATTTGTAACATAGAGTACAATATATCCTGGCCCCTGGACCACCACCACAGAAACATAGAAACATAGAATTTGAAAGCAGATAAGGACCACTTGGCCCACCTAGTCTGCCCATTTTCCTACCTATCAGATAAGCTACAGATCCTAGTTAACCAACATCTTACTTCCTCCTACCCACCACTAGGACTGCCTTATGTCTGTCCCATGCATTCTTGAATTCCTCCACTGTTCTTGACTCCACGACCTCCTCAGGGAGGATGTTGCATGCATCCACAACCCTCTATGTGAAAAAATACTTCCTCAGATTACCTCTTGAGCTGTCCTCTATTCTTTGAATTGTGCCTTTGTTCTTAACATCTCTTTTTCTGAAAGATGCTACCCTCTTGACTTTATTGATTCCCTTGAGGTACTTAAAAGTTTCTATCATGTCCCCTCTCTCCCTTCTTTCCTCAAGGGTTTACATTTTAAGCTCCTTTAGTCTTTCTTTATATGTCTTCTGGTGCAGACCCTGCACCATTTTCATTGCCCTCCTCTTGACAGCCTCCACTCTGTCTATGTCTTTGCGGAGATGGGGTCTCCAGAACTGCACACAGTACTCCAGATGGGGTCTCACCAACTGTGTGTACAGAGGGATAACAACTTCCTGTTTTCTACTATTGATGCCTCTTCCTATGCATCCCAGTATCCCCCCAGCCTTCCTTACTGCCTTCTCACATTGCTTTCCCACCTTTAGGTCATCTGATATAATTACCCCTAGGTCCATTTCCATTTTTACTGTTGTCAGTATCTCACCCCCCATTGTGTACGCTTCCCCTGGGTTTTTGTTTCTCATGTGCATTACCTTGCACTTCTTTGCATTGAATCTGAGCTACCATACATTTGACCAATCCTCCAACCTTGCCAAGTCCCTTCTCATCCTTTCCACTCCATCTTGTGTATCAACCCTGTTGCAGATCTTTGTGTCGTCTGCAAAGAGACATACTTTTCCTTCCAGTTCCTCTGCAATGTCACTTATAAAGACATTAAAAAGGGCCGATCCCAGTACTGAACCCTGTGGTACCCCGCTAGTAACCCTCCTTTCTTCACTGTGTACTCCATTTACTACTACCCTTTGCATCCTGTTGTCTAGCCAATTTTTTATCCAGGCTAACTGCTGTTTGCCAGTGCCACCATAAGGAATGTCATTGTGCACCCCTCTGGACCACCACCACCATAAAAGCACTGCTAGTCACTCCCACCAGGGGGAATGACTTTTTGTGCCCCCCCGGACTGTCCACCACCATAACACTGCTTAGCCATTGCCACCACCAGATGCAGGAAGATGTGAGAGAGGATGTCATCATGTGCCCCTCTGGACCACCACCATAAAAGCTCTGCTAGTCACTCCCACCAGGGGGAATGACTTTTTGTGCCCCCGGACTGTCCACCACCATAACACTGCTTAGCCATTGCCACCACCAGATGCAGGAAGATGTGAGAGGGAATGTCATCATGTGCCCCTCTGGACCACCACCATAAAAGCTCTGCTAGCCACTGCCACCAGGGGAAATGACTTTGTGAGCCCCCCGGACAGTCCACCACCATAAAACCACTGTTAGCCACTGCCACCACCAGATGCAGGAAGATGTGAGAGGGAATGTCATCATGTGCCCCTCTGGACCACCACCATAAAAGTGCAGCTAGCCACTGCCACCAGGAGAAATGACTCTGTGTGCCCCCCTGGACAGTCCATCACCATAAAACCACTGTTAGCCACTGCCACCACCAGATACAGGAAGATGTGAAAGGGAATGTCATCATGTGCCCCTCTGGTCCACCACCATAAAAGTGCTGCTAACCACTGCCAGCAGGGGGAATCACTTTTTGAGCCCCTGGACCATCCGCCACCATAAAACCACTGTTAGCCACTGCCACCACCAGATGCAGGAAGACATGAGAGGGAATGTCAACATGTGCCCCCCGGACCACCTCTGTAAAATCACTGTTAGCCACTGCCACCACCAGATGCAGAAAGATGTGAGAGGAAATGTCATTGTGTGCCTAAGATCACCACCCACCACCACCATTCTGACAATGTTTTCCATTATGTCTCCTGCCCATGCCAAGGCAGAGGGAGCTGGACAGGAGACCATATCCATCAGCCAGAGGCACAAGGCTTCTTACTTTCAATACTTTAAAGTGAGTATATGTACTAATGTTTTCCATGCTATTCAATTTCCTTTAGCCGTGTTTTGTTTCCTGTTGCTTTTCTGAGCTGCAGTGGTCAGACACATACGGTCAACTTATTTTGTTTTTTACAGGTTAACAAACTACTCTCCTTCACTGAAAGTCATATGGTACAGCATTACTGTGTACAGCAACTTACAGGATATCCATTTCCATTCTGGTAAGTATATCAATTTTATTTCATCTCTTCCTTTTTTTTCATAAGAGCGTAAATCAGTGTTGACAAAACTTTGACCCAGGTCACGTGACTTGACAAGATGTGGTTTTAAAATGTAATTTGAGTTAAGACGCAACCCAGGGACACTGACACAGTGTATTGGTTACAGCCTGGTACTAAATTTAATTGATGTGATGATTTGGTCTATGTGGCTTCAGTGGGACAGCTTGCTATCTGCTAATCAGCATATATGATGGGGTGAAACAGCCACGGCTTAAACATATAGTGTTACTGTTGCAATCAAGTTTAATAAGTCATTCATTCCTTTTTTTAGGAAACTTCCAGATACTTTGTGGTGTCATAGTTGCCATATCCAAATAACTTATTCAGCATCATCACCTCCCCCTCCCCCCCGGGCTGGAAGACATGCAACAAGTAGTATGAATCAATGATGACCATGAACATCATTACTGGACTGGAGAAGTATGCAGATAAAATATATGAAGAATTAACCAAACAAAAAACCATTAATGAGACCTACTTGCAATGATGATCCCCCCAAAAAATATACTTACATTCATTGGCTTTTCATTGGCTTGAGAGTATTCCAATTCCAGTGCCACAATTTCTCATCAAGCACAGGAATACACACACCAACAGTATGTGAGTGACCTGTGACACAAAACAATACAATGGCTACATGTATATTATGGTAGCATGGTAGTGCTACCATAGTTAGGGTTGAGGAGCCATTTACATGTTAAACCCAAAATTTTACACCTTAATAACTTTGTAACTGTTCAACAGATTTGCCTGAAATTTGGAATACAGAATCAAGACTCACATGCCTTGGGATCTGCCAAGTTTTGTACCAGTCAGATATACGGCTGCGGAGTTATTAAGTGTGATCTGCGTGTGCATTTACGCTTTTTTGGAATTCTACGGTCTTGCCTCAGGTCACACGGTTTGCGCGACCGGTCCAAAATATTCAGGGAACATGCAGCCATGGTCCCCAATGTGCCTTTTGAAGATTTCATGAAAAAATATTAAACAGTTCAAAAGTTATTCAAAAAACAAGTTCCCATTATAAGTCCACGGGAAAAGTTAACAAAAAGTTCAACACTTTCGCAAATGCACTTTTTACTGTCACAAATTGCCCTTTTACTGTTGCAAATCCGCCATTTTTTTTCAGTTAGTGATCAGAAAAATGCTTGGCATTTAAAATTGAGACCCTCTAGCAACCTATTTTTTTTTGTATTCACCTAGTCGGGCCCTGAGGATGGTAGACATGTCTTTATTTTGGGGTAAAACACCCCAGAAATATGCTTTTCAGATTTCTGGAAAAAGTACTTTCGCAAAGTAGTGTCGCACTCACGAAAGTGTCACAAATTTTTGCGAAAGCTTTCGCAATTCACGACACTACTTTGCGACACTATGCCCCAAATAACAGTAATTATTTGGCAGCCCGCTGCAAAACAACGGTTTGGAGTTTTGGGCTGAAATTTGGAAGGAACGCAGCCGACATCTCACAGATGTGCCTTTCAGTGTTTTGCTGAAAAAATATTACATGGCGGCAAAGTTACGGAACTCCAAAATTGATGCTTTTTCCCATAGGATAACATTACGGCGTACGACGCATTGCTGCAATCGTTTGGCGCCCTACTGCAAAATAACGGTTTGGTCTTTTGGGCTGAAATTTGCAGGAACACAGTCAACATCCCACAGATGTGTCTTTCAGTAGTTTGGGAAAATATTACAGGGAGGCAAAGTTATGGCAGTCCTAACTCTTTTTCACATAGGATAACACTACGGGCGTCATATCAGGTAGCCCGTGATCTCGAAAACGGTAGTAGATACGACTTTTTTGTTGAAAAATTTATTAAGTACATTACTAGCCAGGAAAATGATAATACATAAGACTTTTAAATTTTTTTTCTATGTCATACGGTTACTAAGATATAAGCAATTTACTATTCCAAGTCCTCATTTTTGTGTTCCGAGAGTCCTTATTTTGCATGCATTCTTTCTACTCACTGTCTTTTTCTATACAGCTTTTGGGGAAAACCAGCCTGTTTGCTTACATTACTGTTACCATTACCTCTTCTGCTTGCAGTTC
This sequence comes from Neoceratodus forsteri, assembly GCA_016271365.2. Classification (NCBI taxonomy): domain Eukaryota; kingdom Metazoa; phylum Chordata; order Ceratodontiformes; family Ceratodontidae; genus Neoceratodus; species Neoceratodus forsteri. Next base: position 1,046,285,829 of record CM028133.1, on the reverse strand, counting down.
TGTACCCGCTTCACTTACCGCTCACGCCACGCCACCTTGTGCATTTCACCTTTGCGTTTTCACCTGCGTGTTGCGCTTGTGTTGTTTTAACATTTCTGCTCACAGTACTGTTTCTTTCTGTTTCGCTTATGCCACCATGTGCATTATGATTTGCGCTTATGGGCACAATGTTACTATGTGACAAGACATCTGTGGTGGGGAGCGCCAGGGCCCACAGGCCCTCGCCCAACATGACACATTCACTATTTCTCATTATCATTCTCAAAAGAGTAATAGAAAATTTAGCCATGCATTAGCAGTTCCATGTTAGCAAAGTGAGAAATTTATTAGGTTGCTCACCCTCCATTCACCTCAACATTGGGTACATTAGTCAATGTCCTAACTGTCACCCCATTCTCCTATTCCTCAGCTTCTTTCCATGTGAGGACAGTTAGTTGACGTACCTTGTGCGTAATCTCTTATTCAGTTGGGGAGTGGTCTGGAAGGGTGCAAACGGGGGTTTCAACCCTAACATCGAATTTCCTCACTTTTGTCACTGTGGAACAACCCTAACTGATGCATTAAACAGAGTTTTTTGCCTCTAATATATCATATATGTCAATTTGTCAGTCCTCCAAAAAATACATATACAGTGAAGCTCACCAAGATGAAGCGCAGTGCTGCAGAATTCTGCAGTAGAGTTACTGCAGCAAACAATGCTTTTTCAATGGGATTTAATCCCTTTTGTCATGTAGTAAACCTGTGACACTGCACTTCATCCTGGTGGGCTTCACTGTGTGTGTGTGTGTGTGTGTATATATATATATATATATATATATATATATATATATTTACATAGTAGGGGTGTCACAAATCGTAAGAGGGAGGTAATAATCCCTCTTTACAAGACACTGGTTAGGCCCCATCTGGAGTACTGCATGCAGTACTGGAGGACACACCTTCACAAGGACATTAACCAAATTGAGGCAGTCCAGAGAAGGGCAACCAAAATGGTGCAGGGACTGCATCAGATGACATATGAGGACTGATTAACGGAGCTCTTACACCTTTCTTACCTAGAGTCATCTATCCCTGCCATGTTGGACATTATTGAGCAATTCAGTCAATTATCGAATTATAAATTAAATGTAGGGAAATCGATTGTTTTTCCTTTAAACCACAAAGGTTTTAAGAATGATATTACTAACCTATGCCTAGCCTGGTCCAAAGATTCCTTGAGATATTTGGGCATTGTGTTAACGAGGGACCTGCAGAGCACCATTAAGTACAATCTGGAGGCGTTATTGTCCACAGCGGCCTTAGACTTGGCCAGATGGTTGGCTCTACCTATCTCTCTCTAGGGAAGAGTTAACCTGGTTAAGATGAACGTTCTCCCACGTTTATTATACCCTCTTCAGCTACTCAATAGTTGTTTGCCAAACAGATGGTTTAAAAAAGCCCAGAGTATGATAGGTAATTTCATATGGTACAAAAAGAAGCTGAGGCTAGCCTTTTATAAGCTTGTAGTGCCCAAGTCTAAAGGTGGTTTATGGCTCCCATACATACAGTATGTATGTACTACTGGGCCTGTAGTGCGGCTAAATAACTAAGGTGGATGGACCCGAATCCCTCTGCTTATTTTCCCGCATGGCTTAAAATAGAGCTGGAAAGGATTCGCTCAGCAAATATATCCCCCTCAGCATTATTATTCCTTAATACCACTTCTATACGAAAGGAATTAAAAGATACCACAATTGGAACCTCTATCAGGATCCACTCGCAGTTGTGTAGATTTTTAAAATATAAAAACTGGTTGGATGCAGAGCAATCGATTTGGAACTCCCCTGCCTTTAAAATAGATAATAAAATGTTATCCCCTAGATGGTTACCTAGATTGGGGGATGGAAGGGTGTCTTCATTTCTTAAGGAGGTTGGTACCTGGTTATCAGCTGAAGATATAGTGGTGAAATTCAGCCTTAAGGGAAGTGATCATTTTAGGTTACTTCAGCTTAGGCACCTCCTCAATAAAAAGTTTGGAGATGCTATCCCTCTATCTTATAAATTCGCGTTCCTGTCTGAGTTGGGCCCGCTTGCTAACACCCCCCAGAGTATTTCTAAAATGTACAATATCTTGTATGATTGGCGTTTTCCTGATCCGTTTGGTCCCATACAGTTTTGGTCTGATCTTTTTCCGCACTGGGATAGAGACTGGACGGTTATTTGGAATAACTGCCATCGCTTTGTAACACAAGATAGGTTATGGTTAATGCAGTTTTACATCCTCCACAACCTTTATCACTATCCCCAGAAATTAGTTAAATGGGGAGTAATCCCCTCTAATATATGCACTAGATATGCCCAAGCAGAAGGCTCCCTAATTCACATTTTTTGGGATTGTCCCAAGATACTATCTCTCTGGAAGGCTATAAAGGACAAAGTTGATCCACTCCTTGGGCTGAGGGATCTGTTCACCCCAGAGGTTTGTATCCTCAGGGATTATTCCCAGATTTCTGTTAACAAGTGTAAGTTTCATATTGCCTTGATTTCTATATCAGTTAAAAAACTGGTCCTTAAGTATTGGAAGAGTACTGAGCTTATTTCTTATTCTGAATGGCTAAGCGAGTTTCTATTTAATCTCCAAGTGGAGAAGACTATCTCTAGTATTAATAATAACAAATCCAAATATGAACAGATTTGGGCCATGCTACATATGTTATATACTATTTAATAGTTAATTTTTAGACTACTAGCTATTATGGACTGTCACGCCTCAGGACTGTGTGGGTGGGGGGGATTGTGTTGGGGGTGGTGGGGGGAGGTGGATGGGGTCAAGTAACCTGTTATGTTATATGTCTAAATGTGTTGGATGTCTTGGCCCTGTCCATTGCATTTGTTAAACTTTCAATAAACTTTAAATAAAAAAAAAAAGATTAACAGAGCTCAATATGTATACCCTTGAGCAAAGGAGGGAGAGAGGTGATATGATCGAAACATTCAAACACCTTAAGAGCATTAACAAGGTGACAGAGTCTAACATGTTTCAATATAAGAAAAATAGCAGGACAAGAGGACACAGCATGAGATTAGAGGGAGGCCAATTAAGGGGTAATGTGAGGAAATTATTTTTCACAGAAAGGGTGGTGGATGCATGGAACGGCCTACCTCAGGAAGTGGTGGCTATGAATACAGTGCAGGGCTTCAAACAGGCATGGGATAGGCATAAGGGAGCAATACAGATGAGTATGAATAGATAGGCCACTGACAGAGCAAAGGCCGATGGCACATTTATAAGGTAGAAAAAGAAATGGGCAGACTGGATGGGCCTTGCGGTCCTTATCTGCCATCAACTTCTATGTTTCTATGTGTGTATATATATATATCAACTCACCAAGGGTACTATTAATGTACACACAAAGGGCATCCTTCCTGTTGCAGTGATTTCAGCACACTTTGGGCAACCAACAGTTCTCAATGTCATCATTTGGGATGGAAAACTCAATGTTATCCCTCCTTCATACAGTTTAGCAAGACACTGTGCATCATCACATCATCATCACAGTAAGGTCAATACACAGCAGAATTACATGTAATTGCAACAGCAGCAGCAATTCCTGTTATGCTCCAATTTCACTTTGTCAACACTGGGGAATTTTCTGGACAAAAGAGAGTTGCATTTTGGGGATGCACAATAATTCTGATGACTGTGTGTGAGCACTGCGTGCATGACTGAGTGCACCCTTAATTCTCAGAGACTTTGCAAATCTTGTGACACTACAATTTCACTTTGTCAGCACTGGGGAATTTTCTAGACACAAGACAGTTGCATTTTGGGGATCCACAATAATTCTGGTGACTGTGTGTGAAGTTTTCCAGTTCAATTAATAATGCACAGTACTGTAAGTGTACTCCCTTCCAGATTTCATTGCATGGCTTTCCTAGTTAACTCTGTCTCTTTAAGTCTTTTTAGGACTGTGGGTGGAGCCTACAGACATTCTATGAGAGCTCTGTAGCTCTGAAAATGAGCGTTCTCACAATAGCTTCCATTAGTCATTTGGAAGTATCCTTCCAAAAGCCCAGCGGAGCTTAAACCCCTCTGCTACGATCGGAATGTGAATAACAGCCGCATATTTAATTCTGCATTCTGATGTGCACTGCACATTGCATGAGTCCTGCTCATGCAGGGACTCTGCACATGCACAGTATTGCAGTGCTGCCATGTTTGTGTGGTACTATGCCATGCAGTGTTTTGTATCCCTCCCAAGTCATGCCCATCTCAGGTCACACACTGTGAGCCCACCCCAGTGTGCAGAATTTGTTTTGTTTCTGTAAATTAGAAAATGGTCCCGCATCGAGTTTTGTTTTTCTGTGGTGCACCCTGCCCACATCATGCCTGACTTCAGGGTGCCCAATCCCCATGTCAGCATTCCTATAGCACACTGGGGGCCCACCCCAGTGTGCTGAAATGTTCTTTTTTTTTGTCCTTTTGCTGTAAATTAGAAAATCATCCCTCGTTGTTGCCTTTGTTTCCCTATGAAACTAAAAATGGTCTCTCATCATCGCTGTGGTCCCCCTTCCCACCCTTCCACTGTGCACGCACCTCTCCAACCCCCCCTTACCCCGTAATTACCTGCGGATGTCGGTGCTGTTATCCTCTCTGTACTGGGACACGTCTGCACTCTTCAAAGGCCAACCATGAACTGAAGAATTAAAGGTAAGTATGCTATACAGCCATTCAATGGGGTTTTCAACTTAAGCTGATATCTCAGCCATTTTTTTGAATTTTTGCCTCAAATATTGAATATCGGGTTCTTGGGACCCCACCTCATGAAAACTGTCACTGTCATTTTGTTTCTCAGTCCTGAAAGGTGATTTTTGCAGTTACTGCATGGAATCGCCTTTCAGGATTGATTCACAAAATGACAGTGCCATCGTTCATGAGGTGCGGTCCAAAATGCCCATGTTGCAAATTTGGTGAAAAAATTCCAAAAATGACTGCATTATGAGCATGCGTTGCATAGTTTAAACACACGCTCCTAATGTCACCAATTTTTAATATTTTCACTCCACATTTTTAACACTGCCATTTTTCCACACCTCCTTCAAAACAGTACAGCTGCCATTTTCGACAACCTGCCAAAAATGTGTAGTCGCAACTATGGCATAGAATAGCGCATTTCTTCTGCGCAATCACCTTTCAGGAAAATTGAACACATGACACTGGCTCTGTTCATAAGTAGGGTTCCAGAAAAGGCCATGTTGAAAATTTGGTGCGACACCTCAAAAATATGGTCAAGTTACACCTGGGCATTGAATAACATCTACACACATGTGTAGCTTTCATCACTTGGTAGCTCTTCACAGCCCTATCAGCCCTGGCTAGAGTTTGTTTTTTCTGTTACAACTTCATCTGCATTAGGGTTGCTGTAGTCCTTCAGACAGGTACTAGACATTTGGTCTCCCTCCATGACTCATTATATTTTGGGATTGACCAATGATTACAAAGGTTTAAATTTTTTTTCCCTTGAATTGCAAACACAAGTCTGAGACTTAAAAAAATATCATGGTACAGAGATGGTTTCTTATAGCAATATCTTCTGAAGATGGGAGTGGATTGTATTTGCCCCCCCCCCAAAGAGGGATTACTATATAAAAACTGCTTGCCTCATTGTCTGTGATAACTGCCTTCCTTACCACAAAGCTGTTAAATCTTTTTAAAATATCAGAGGATGTGAGCTCTCCTCTCCTGTTGGTTGGGACCCAAACAACAGAAATGCTTTCCTTCTACAGAAGGCAGCACAGAGAAATGAGTACAATTGGTTATTAAACTAGATAACAAACCTTGTGCTAGGCTGTTCTTCATCAGAAAGCAGGAGAAAATGCTTCTGCTGCCCAGATATCTACAGCCATCAAGAAAGCATCAACAAATACAAAAATAGATTGATAAATAAAATAATAATATCCAACTAATTGTGTTGTTGGGGGGGATCTGGTCAGGAATGTAGGTATGTTTCCAGTTCCATGAAGGCAGCACCAGGGGCCTATACCTATTCATTATCATGGTTACCTCTGGCAATACAGCCTAGTGCTGGCTAGCAGAGTGGAGATTGACCAATTTTTCCCATGTATACATTGTAGCTCCAGAATAAGCTGAAACTTGTCACTGCAACCATGAAAAAGGGGAGGGAAAGGGAGAGAGGGAGATGAATGGGGTGGGAAGGAACATGTGGGGCTTATAACTGACTGGGAAGGAGAGCTGCCACAGGTTTTGCAGCAGGACTGGCTTCAACAGCTGCAGAGTAATGAGATCTTATTAGCAGTGTTCTTGCTATGAATTTGTCCAAGGGCTCCAGAGGAAAGGCAGGATCCAGCAGAAAGATCAGGCTATCAGGGAACAACCATCCTCCCTCCAACCAGCCACCCAGCTGCAGACAGACTGCAAAGAGAGAGCCACATGTTGCTGCATCTTTCTGGGCTAAGCACTCTCTGCTCCTGACAGCCTCTCATACCTGCCTTCTTGGTATTAAATGTCACAGAACTTAACATCTCTCAGTGTGGTGCCAGCAAATCCTAGCTCACCCTCGTTACTGCCATTGAAGGTTTTTTTTTTAGGCTTTCAGAAGCATGGCTTAGCATGGTATAATATGCAACAAAATGCCATCCAGATAAATTAATTTTCAAACACTGCAAAAAGAGTCTTGTCTCCACAACTGTCTGACAGCTATAACTGATAGAAAAAAAAATGACTTCACATGATACTACTGCCACACACTCATACAAAATAATAATATTTATAATACCAGCTTCAGAAATCCCACAAAAATGCCAGTTATGCTTATTGGTGCTGCCTTTCCCAAACTTTGCTAGAAATGCATCCCATACACTCGCTCTACACAGTGCACGCAGGTTAAAAGCCTCGGAGCGAGAGGATGTCTTTCTGTGCAAAATGTACATATCCCATGAATGAAGACTTAATAAAAAATGCTACAGTTCAGGTTTTACTGCTATGACATGTATCAGATATTGCAATACCTGTAAAACCTGCATTCCGGTAGCATAGCGGTATACGTCACTACGGCGTTTTGTTTCAATGTCTGGCAAACTTCTCAAAGGTGCGCATAGTCACACCAGAACTGCCAGTATGTTCTGCAGTTCGGAATCAAGTTGCAGGCATTAAACAAAACAAAGCACATGAAAGAGGGAAGTTTTACCAGCTTGGTGCTGTCAGTGGCACACTTTTATGATTTTCTTCTTTTAAGTTCCTTTCCGTGTAACCAAGGTAAATGGAAAAACACCACCCCAGCATTCCTACTTTTTAGAGCAGGCCGGCCTCTGTCATTCTTCTTTTATGTAAGGAGGTGCTTGTTGGTGCTTTGAAACTATTAATTCTGGAACCAGCAAAAAATGTTGATTTTGTGCAGTATATAAAACATCCTTACTGTTTAGTAAATTACATAAATATGAAACTGTTAAGATTAATTCCAGAAACATTACTGTAAAGTAAAACGAAGTAATGTTTGATTAAGGGACGGGTGGACCAATCTTTTTGTCCAGCCCCTACGCATGTTTGATCAAGGAAAATACTGGTCAGAAGGAAATAAGGTGTTGAGTAGTGAACACCTGAGGAGTTTAGCTTATACTACTCCTATGAGATGTGATTTTCTTGTTGTGTTGTGCTGAAGACAAGCCTGTTATTTTATTTCTGGAATTCTCTATTTTATTTTCTTTAAGTCATATCAGTTTGCATTAATTTTCGTTTGCTGTTAATAAAACCTCCAGCAGAAGTTCTGTAAGACTGACTATTCCAGTGTGTGTGTGTCCTTCTGTTATCCCTCAGCCTTTCACAGTGAGTAGCAGCAATCTGCCCCTTTAAGGCCTGCTGGAACTGTGCACCACGTGGTTTGGCGTGGTCTCGCTCACCAGCCTACTGCTGGCATAAACACAGACGCCTCCTCCCAGTTGGCACATGAAGAGCTAGGATGCCAGAGCAACCACCCACTGCAAAGCCTAAGGTAGGCCACCAACGAGAGTTGCGATCCAACCTTGCTAATGCAGTCTTGGCCGCTCCCCCTTCCCTGCAGGCTCCAAAACCAAAGGTGGGGCCCCGGGATGCCAGACCAATGGGTCGCTGGTGCACCAGGCCGCCCCACTGATTATGGTCTATATTGGGCCAGCCTCACAGTGGACACCACCACATAGAGTGCTCAGCACCTGCCCCCTGCCCAAGGGGCCCATCAACATAGCTACCCCATGCAGGAAGGTAAAGGCCCCACCTGGAGAGGGGGAATCAGACCATGCTGCTCTGCTCGAGGGCTGCCAAGTCCTGTTGCCACAAATCCTCCCCCAGTGAGTGGGTGAAATGCACCTAGTGAAGGTTGATCACAGGGGCACAATGGGACATGCGGTCTGCGGGCCGACACTGGAGTACCGGGCCGGACTCCATTGGTGGGCCACCCCTGATGACCAGTTCTTCCCTTCCACTCTGTACCCCACTGCCATTTCTAGTTGCCAGCATTCCACAGTCTCTTTATGCCTCTCCCTATGAGGCCTTACCTTCCTGTGTGAGAGCTGTCCCGGGATCGCGTATCCTGTAGACCTTCTTGCTGGCCAGAGAGTGAGGAGCAAAGAGGGAGCCCCCTCATGGCCTGGCCTTAAGAAGGCCTAGCACCTCACTTGCTGGCCACTGGCCCACCCTCTCTCCCTCAGGAACAGCCCCCCACCCTGTCCCCTTCCCACCCCTACTGGGCGGTCCTGCTTGCCCTCCACAGGTGAACACTGAGGGATGTGCCCACAGACAAAGGTCCCGCCCCCTGTGAAGCCTAGTGGGCTGCTTCATAACCCATTTTCCCACAGAGCTCCAAAGACATGAAAACCCTATGGAATGGGAATGTCAGGGAGTGCTGCAGCACATCTCGATTTTCCCCAAGGCTTTTCAGGTAAAGGTCAAAGGCAACACTTACTCACTAAATCCGTTCAGTGTTTTTTTCTGTTTAGTTTATTGCATCATGTTTTTATACTTTTGAAACCTTATTCATTTTCAGTGGGATCTCGTATTCCACTTGTAGCTCCTACAGAGAAGAAAGATAAAATTTCAGTGGATGATAAACTAGTGACTGGATATTTGACATAATACAGTAGATAGCTACTGTGTTAAAGGTTTGCTAGGATTTAACTTTCTGCTAAGCACCTTTCCCTCTTAGTATCCATCCACTCATTTTTCTGTTTTTTTTTCCTGTTAACCTTCTGCAAATCTTTTTTAATGTAGGTTTTCCAGTTTAATAATGCACACTACTGTACCTGTACTGCCTTCCAGATTTCATTTTATGCCTTTGCTAGTTAATCCTCTCTTGAAGACCTATTTTCTGTAACAACTTCTATATCTGCTTTACAGTTGCTGTAGTACTTCAGAGGGGGTACCAAACATTTGGTCTCCCACGGTGACTCCTTGTAATTGGGAAGTGATCAAAGATTGCAAAGCTTTTTGTCCAACCTAGGAATGCAAAAACAAGTCAGACTTACTGAAAATATCACAGTACAGGGATAGTTCGTTATAGCAAGAGCTCCTGAAAATGGGACTGTATTTTACTCCCCCACAAAAAAAAATTGTTCTTACTCTATAAAAAAAAGACTCATCACCTTTGATAAATGCTTCAACACTGTTGAATCTGTTTAAAATAACAGAGGATGTGGGCTTAGCTATGATGTTTGTGGTAGACCAAAGAAACAGAGATGCTTTCCAGCTGCAGAAGGCAACACAGAAAAAGGAATACAAAATGGCTATTAAAGCAAATATCTAACCTTGTGCTGGGCTATCTATCATCAAAATGCAGGACGAACTGCATCTGCTGCCAAGATATTTACAAGTATCAGAAAAAAACCCACATAAATACATTAATAAATAAAATAAAAATTAATAATATCCAACTAATTGGGTTGTTGGAGGGGGGGTTCTAGTCAATGATGTGGGTATATTTCTCGGTCCATGAAGGCTGCACCAGAGGGCTATACCTATTCATTGTCATGGTTACCTCTGACAAAACAGCCTAATGTGGGCTAGCAGAGGAGAGTTGGAACCATTTTTCCCTGGTGTACATTGTCGCCCCAGAATAACCTGACACTTGCCAGTTGGGTGAGCTCCCTGCAAGCATGAAAGAGGGGAAGGAAAGGAATAGAGAGAAAGAGAGAGAAGGGTTGTGGATAGGCACATGGGGGACTTATAACTGACTAGGGAGAAGAGCTGTCAAAGATTATGCAGCAGGACTACTTTCATGAGCTGCAGAGAAAAGAGAACTGATTAGCAGTGTTCTTGCTATCAATTTGTCTAAGATCTCCTCCTGTGATGGGGACTCCAGCAGCAAGTTCAAGCTATCAGAGGCCATCCATCCTCCCTCCTTCCTGCCACCCAACTGCACACAGACTGCGAGCTGAAAGCCACATGTTGATGCATCTTTCTGTGCTCAGCACCCTCTGCTGCTGACAGCCTCTCATACCTAATATACAAACAATTCTATAACCTGGGGGTTATCACTTTAAATGAAAAAATACAATAATACAAATATATCTTCCACTTCTTTTTTTCTTTTTCAATCTTTTATTCGCCCCTACGTTTCGCTCCTCAGAACTTGTTCATGGGGCATAATTCATGAAATACATTCCATCTGTTTAAAACAGAAATAGCATTTTTAATATTATACATCTTACATTTCATATTATAATATAATTGCAACTTTTTATTTTGACAATATGGCATAAACTGATTACCATTATGAACTTCTGTTGTTTAAAATTCCTTTTCAAATACAACTTTTTCCTCAGCTAAATGCTCATCATTCCCTGTAAACACATTAGGTAACCATGATTAGCGCTTGAACTCTGCCTTTAAATGCTTGACAGGAAAATGCATTTACAATGGCAGTGCCTTTCTTCCCATAGCTTTAAACCGCACCTCTTGTTAGATTCTCAATGCTTTTTATATTTATTTTTGAAATTCAATGACATTTATCATGTTATTTATAGTACAATATACTTTTATTAATCGTTCCATTACCTCAACGAGTCAGGATCTGCCATTAATTTTAACAAACTCCTTTTAATGTGTTTGCAGCCTTTCAAGTCCTTCCGTGACTTCTATGCTGCGTCTAAATATTAAACAAAGTTTTTATCAATGCCATTGCCTTTCGCTCTTCAATACTAAAAAATCCATATTAATCAGTATTTAAAGCATTTTTACCGTAAAAGATTTTCTTTGTCCCACACTTCATACCATAAATACAGTCCTTTTCTTGGCAAAAAAGCTTTTCATGTGGCATCCTGCTTCCTGGTACATGTTACTCTCATGCTCTAAGAGGTGTGGTCCTCTTGAGCCTGTTCGCTGTTCCCGCCAAAGTGACGTATCACTTCATGTATCTTCAGGATGTCCCGAAGTTGTTGCTAAGCAACCATACATTCTCTTCTGAAAAAGAAGAGAATCGGTCTCAACGAACAGGCTCTCTGTTTTTCCGTCAAACATCGCCCAGTAATTTAAACTCATTTTCATTCTGTTTTTAAAATGATACACGAGGGTGGCAAATCATTCTAACTATACTCCTATCAGTATAAAATACTGATATTTAACTCTTATATTACTTTCACCATTAGACTACATTACTGCTCTACCTCTTATAATAAACTGTTTCCCATAATGATTCATTATGGATTTTTATTTTTCTTCTTATTTATAAACTAACTCTATCCTATATAGTTTTCTAGATTGGCAGATTATGGTTACAGGGGCTATTGAAACAACTTATTTCCCACTATTAACTTATTTATAACTAATAATAAAATTAACTATTTTACCAGCCACTTAGAGCACTCCAACATATAAAAATGTTGTTATAACTTTCTTTCTTAAAAACAAGACTGCCAATTAGTTTCTGTATTTAAACCTATGTTAGAATCTAATGTCTTTAATAGAAAAATCCATTTCATTTCCATTTAATTCAATAATTCTCTATAATTTCCACCTCTATTTGGTAATCTAATAACTTCTAAACCCCAAAATCTTAAAGATGCTCCTGTATGTGCTTCTTTATTGAAGTGTATAGCCACGGGTGAATTCTCATTTTTATTTCTAATGTCCCCTTATGTTCTAATATCCTTTTCTTAAGTGCTCTTTTTGTCTGACCTACATATAATTTATCACAGGGACATTGTATTACATATATTACTCCTTCTGCATTACAATCTATATAATCCTTTATTTTGAATTCCCTATCAAAAAATGGATGTTTAAAACTACTATTTTTTGTTGTATTATTACAAACTGCACATCTCCCACATCTAACCATATCTGGTTGTAGTGGACCCAAAAGCATTGTTGATTCACTCTTTTTAGGTATTATAAACTGTGAATGGACTAATCTATCTTTTAGATTTGCTACCTTTTTAGCCACAATAATAGGCTTTTGTTGTAATACTACATTTCGTGGATTATCCTGTGCTACCATGTGCCAATGCTTATTAATAATTTTACGTATTTCACTAATTTTTTCAGTATATTTAATTGCTAACACTATTTTCTCCAAATTTTTATTCTGTGGTTCATACTGTAACAATTCATTCCTTGTTTTTGCCTCAATTTTATAGCAAGCTTTTCTTAAGACCTTTTTCTTATAACCTCTTTCCTCAAATCTTTGTAACATATAATTTCGATTATGGTAATAATCATCCCTCTTCTGACAGTTTCTTTTTACTCTAACCAGTTGTGAATAAGGAATACTGTTTTTTAATTTTGGTTCATGGTAACTAGTACTATGTAAAATTGTATTTCTGTCTGTTTCTTTCCTATATATTGTAGTACTCAATTGATTTCCATCCTTAAAATAAGGAGGTCCAAATAAGGAATTTTTTCATAACTATAATTCATAATAAATTTTAAATTAACATTCCAATCATTAAGTTCCTTATTAAATTCTTGTAATTCACTTTCACTTCCACCCCATAAACATATCACATCATCAATAAAACGTTTCCATAATATAAGTTTGTCTTTTAATTTATTCGCCTGTTCATTTAGTACATATTTTTCCTCAAAATTAATCATAAAAGCATTTGCATATGCCGGTGCCATTGTGCTACCCATGGCTGTACCCTTATCTTGTTGGTAATATTGACCATTAAATTCAAAATAGTTATTTTGAAGTATGAATAAAGCTAATTCCTGTAGCATTTCTGTTTTTGGTACTTTTATATTTCTATTATTTAACACATTCCCCATGGTGTGAAAACCCTCTAAATGTGGTATAGAAGTGTAAAGATCTGTTACATCCCAAGTCACTAAAATCAAGTCTGTACAATCTCTTAATTGTGATAATTGATTCAATTGTTGCATAATATCTGTAGAATCTCTTATATATGTAATATTTTTCTCTATTAATGGTTGTAAATGATAATTGATATATTTAGATACTAAATCAAATACCGAGTCTATCCCTGAAACTATTGGTCTGCCAGGAGGGTCAGTTATATTTTTATGGATCTTAGGAATACTATAAAATGTTGGAGTTCTAGGATATTCTTTAATTAACAGTCTCATTTCCCAATCATTTAGCCAATTTAAATCAACATATTCTGCTAACATTTCTCTCAAATGTCCTTGTATTTTCAAAGTTGGATCTTCATTAAGCTCTGAATAATTCTCTCTATTATTTAATAACTTTAAACACATTTGTTTATATTGGTCCCTATCCTGTATTACAATTCCCCCTCCTTTATCTGCATTCTTAATTATTATACTTTTGTCCTGACTCAATTCTTCTATTGCTTGTCATTGTAAAAAGCTTATATTTTGCCATTTTGGGATGCACTGATCTCTACTTTTATATAACTCCATTATCTCTTTTTCCACTGTTGAACAAAATGTTTCAATACCATGATTTTTTCCAACTGGAGGTGAAAAATATGATTTAACATTTAATGCTTGTTTTAACTGAGTTTGATAATCAAATTCAGTGATACTCTCATTAAATAAATGTTTTAATCTAATTGTTCTAAAAAACTTTTGTAAATCCACCTCCAGTTGGAACAAATCAACTGGTTGAGTCGGCGCAAATGAAAGGCCCAATCCTAATACTTCTTCCTCTGTTTTAGATAATAACCTATTGCTTAAATTGAATATTGGTATCTTTTCTGGTGCTATTTCACTCTCCCTCTGTCTGAATAATACATTTTTGTTTGCCTTCCACCTGCGCCCCCATGCCCCCTTCCCCTCTGCCTCCCCGAAAACCAACAAGATAAGGGTACAGCCATGGGTAGCACAATGGCACCGGCATATGCAAATGCTTTTATGATTAATTTTGAGGAAAAATATGTACTAAATATGTACTAAATGAACAGGTGAATAAATTAAAAGACAAAATTATATTATGGAAACGTTTTATTGATGATGTGATATGTTTATGGGGTGGAAGTGAAAGTGAATTACAAGAATTTAATAAGGAACTTAATGATTGGAATGTTAATTTAAAATTTATTATGAATTATAGTTATGAAAAAATTCCTTATTTGGACCTCCTTATTTTTAAGGATGGAAATCAATTGAGTACTACAATATATAGGAAAGAAACAGACAGAAATACAATTTTACATAGTACTAGTTACCATGAACCAAAATTAAAAAACAGTATTCCTTATTCACAACTGGTTAGAGTAAAAACAAACTGTCAGAAGAGGGATGATTATTACCATAATCGAAATTATATGTTACAAAGATTTGAGGAAAGAGGTTATCAGAAAAAGGTGTTAAGAAAAGCTTGCTATAAAATTGAGGAAAAAACAAGGAATGAATTGTTACAGTATGAACCACAGAATAAAAATTTGGAGAAAATAGTGTTAGCAATTAAATATACTAAAAAAATTAGTGAAATACGTAAAATTATTAATAAGCATTGGCACATGGTAGCACAGGATAATCCACGAAATGTAGTATTACAACAAAAGCCTATTATTGTGGCTAAAAAGGTAGCAAATCTAAAAGATAGATTAGTCCATTCACAGTTTATAATACCTAAAAAGAGTGAATCAACAATGCTTTTGGGTCCACTACAACCAGGTATGGTTAGATGTGGGAGATGTGCAGTTTGTAATAATACAACAAAAATAGTAGTTTTAAACATCCATTTTTTGATAGGGAATTCAAAATAAAGGATTATATAGATTGTAATACAGAAGGAGTAATATATGTAATACAATGTCCCTGTGATAAATTATATGTAGGTCAGACAAAAAAAGCACTTAAGAAAAGGATATTAGAACATAAAGGGGACATTAGAAATAAAAATGAGAATTCACCCGTGGCTATACACTTCAATAAAGAAGCACATACAGGAGCATCTTTAAGATTTTGGGGTTTAGAAGTTATTAGATTACCAAATAGAGGTGGAAATTATAGAGAATTATTGAATAAAATGGAAATGAAATGGATTTTTCTATTAAAGACATTAGATTCTAACATAGGTTTAAATACAGAAACTAATTGGCAGTCTTGTTTTTAAGAAAGAAAGTTATAACAAAATTTTTATATGTTGGAGTGCTCTAAGTGGCTGGTAAAATAGTTAAATTTTTTATTAGTTATAAATAAGGTAATAGTGGGAAATAAGTTGTTTCAATAGCCCCTGTAACCATAATCTGCCAATCTAGAAAACTATATAGGATAAGGTTAGTTTATAAATAAGAAGAAAAATTAAAATCCATAATGAATCATTATGGGAAACAGTTTATTATAAGAGGTAGAGCAGTAATGTAGTCTAATAGTGAAAGTAATATAAGAGTTAAATATCAGTATTTTATACTGATAGGAGTATAGTTAGAATGATTTGCCACCCTCATGTATCATTTTAAAAACAGAATGAAAATGAGTTTAAATTCTGGGCGATGTTTGACGGAAAAACAGAGATCCTGTTCGTTGAGACCGATTCTCTTCTTTTTCAGAAGAGAATGTATAGTTGCTTAGCAGCAACTTCGGGACATCCCGAAGATACACGAAGTGATACGTCACTTTGGCGGGAACAACGAACAGACTCAAGAGGACCACACCTCTTAGAGCGTGAGAGTAACATGTACCGGGAAGCAGGACGCCACATGAAAAGCTTTTTTGCCAAGAAAAGGACTGTATTTATGGTATGAAGTGTGGGACAAAGAAAATCTTTTACGGTAAAAATGCTTTAAATACTGATTAATACGGATTTTTTAGTATTGAAGAGCGAAAGGCAATGGCATTGATAAAAACTTTGTTTAATATTTAGACGCAGCATAGAAGTCACGGAAGGACTTGAAAGGCTGCAAACACATTAAAAGGAGCTTGTTAAAATTAATGGCAGATCCTGACTCGTTGAGGTAATGGAACGATTAATAAAAGTATATTGTACTATAAATAACATGATAAATGTCATTGAATTTCAAAAAATAAATATAAAAAAAGCATTGAGAATCTAACAAGAGGTGCGGTTTAAAGCTATGGGGAAGAAAGGCAATTGCCATTGTAAATGCATTTTCCTGTCAAGCATTTAAAGGCAGAGTTCAAGCGCTAATCATGGTTACCTAATGTGTTTACAGGGAATGATGAGCATTTAGCTGAGGAAAAAGTTGTATTTGAAAAGATATTTTAAACAACAGAAGTTCATAATGGTAATCCGTTTATGCCATATTGTTAAAATAAAAAGTTACAATTATATTATAATATGAAATGTAAGATGTATAATATTAAAAATGCTATTTCTGTTTTAAACAGATGGAATGTATTTCATGAATTATGACCCCTGAACAAGCTCTGAGGAGCGAAACGTAGGGGCGAATAAAAGATTGAAAAAGAAAAAAAGAAGTGGAAGATATATTTGTATTATTGTATTTTTTCATTTAAAGTGATAACCCCCAGGTTATAGAATTGTTTGTATATTAATTTTTACCTTCGTGGGGGGTGTTGTTAAAGAATACCATTACCCAGCTGAAATATTGTTTAGCCTCTCATACCTGCCTCCTTGGTACTAAATGTCACCAAAGTTGTCTTCTGTCAGTGCGGTGTCAGCAAAACATAGCTCACCCCCACTGCTAACATTGACAATTTTTCTTTCAGGCTTTCAGAATCGTGGCTGAGCACGGCATAATTTGCAACAAAAATGTCATCCAGGTCAAGTATGCATTCAGAGAGTGCAAAAAAAGGCTTGTCTAATCAGCTGTCTGCCAGTTATAACTGATAGAAAAGAATTACTTCACTTAATAGCACTGCTACATACTCATACACAATTATGACACTAATAATAACAATATTTATAATACTTGCTTCAGAAATCCCCTAAAAATGATGGATCTGCTATTGTTAATGGCTTTTCCAAACTCTGCTAACATCATGACATTATAAGTGCAGTGATGTCAAATCTTTAGTCTGCTGGGGCAGACCTAAAGTGATTCCCACTAAGAAAAATGTACTTATTTAAAGTGTAAAGAAACTCCATGAAATAAAAATTTGTCTGAGTGTGTTTAGAAAGGGGTCCTGTATTAATCAAACTGATAAAGAACTACATCAGGCATAATTGCTCACACTAGGGAATAGGTGTTTGCCCTTGATCTGTAAGCATTCACCTGAGTCTAAACATTGTGTGATAAGAGAACTCTGTGGGTAGGGAATTGGCCAATACTGTTGCCACATAGCCTATTTTACTGCAGACCAACACAGATGTGAAAACCCAGTCTAATGGGAATGTCTCGGAGGGCTGCAGCATGTCTCAATTTTCTGCAGTGCTCTGTAAGTAAAGATCAATGGCGACCTTTGAACAGTATGGTTCACAATAAACACAGCTGTAGAGTCAAGCCATACAAAGGCAAAAGTACTGGACTTCAGGAGGGCTGACTTTGCCAAAATGGGTGAGTGCCTAAGGAATGCACTAGCAAATGGGCAGGAAGGAGGGGTGGAAGAACAATGGGGAATAATAAAAACTGCCATCACAGAGGTAACAAGCCGTTGTGTGAAGCAAATAAACAAAACAAAACGATGTAAGAAACCACTATGGTTCTCAAAGGAGGTGGCAGTGAAGGTTCAAGAGAAAAAGAAAGCATTCAGGAAGTACAAGGAATCACAGAAGGAGCAAGACTGAGAATTGTATCAGTTAAAGCAAAAGGAAGCTGGGAAGGCAGTCAGAACAGCAAAGGCCCAAACCGAGGAAAAGATAGCCAACTCAGTTAAGAATGGGGATAAAACCTTTTATAGGTACATCAGGGAGCGAAGGAAGACCAAGGGAGGGATAGTGAGGCTTAATAAAGGGGAGGGGTGGTGGGCAGTGGGTGACGGTGAAAAGGCAGAGATACTAAACAAATATTTTTGCTCAGTATTTACAAATTAAGAGGGGGAGGTACCTAAACCAAATAATAGAAACACTCTGGATGCAGAAGTTGATACCAGCCCATTTACAGAAGAAAGGGTTCTGAAAGAATTCTTAAAACTGAAGGTGGACAAAGCAATGGGGCCTGATGGGATTCATCCCAGAATTCTATAAGAACTAAGGGTAGAACTAGTGACACCACTGACTACCCTCTTTAACAAATCATGGGAGGATGGGGTGGTACCTGAGGACTGGAGGAGGGAAGATGTGATTCCACTTCACAAAAGTGGAAGCAGGGCAGAAGCGGGAAACTATAGACCTGTTAGTTTAACCTCAGTGATAGGGAAAATGATGGAATCACTTCTGAAGGAAAGAATGGACGAGTACCTAGAGGCCAGAGGGGCACAAGACCCAAGGCAGCCAGGATTCACAGTGGGAAGGTCATGACAGACGAATTTAATAGATTTCTTTGACTGGGTGACCAAAGTAGTAGACCAGGGAGGGGCTGTGGACATGGCCTACCTAGACTTTAGCAAGGTATTTGACACAGTCCCACACAAAAGATTAATATACAAGTTAGCCAGCCTGGGAGTGGATCACAAGATGATAGCCTGGGTAAAGAATTGGCTGGAGAATAGGACACAGAAGGTTATAGTAAATGGAGTCCACTCTGAAGAAAGGGGGGTTACTAGTGGGGTACCACAGGGTTCAGTATTAAGACCAGTCGTCTTCAATGTCTTTATAAGCGACGTTGCAGAGGGACTGGAAGGAAAAGTATGCCTCTTTGCAGATGACACAAAGATCTTCAACAGAGTTGAAGCACAAGGTGGGGTGGAAAGGATAAGAAGGAACTTGGCAAGGTTAGAAGAATGGTCAAATGTATGGCAGCTTAGATTCAGTGCTAAGAAGTGCAAGGTAATGCACCTGGGAAACAAAAACCCAGGGGAAGAGTATACAGTGGTGGGTGAGATACTAACAACAACAAAAACGGAAAGGGACCTGGGGGTAGTCATATCAGCTGACCTAAAGTTGGGCAAGCAATGTGAGAGGGCAGTAAGGAGGGCTGGGGGGATACTGGGATGCACAGGGGAGGCATCACCAGTAGAAAACAGGAAGTTGTTATCCCTCTGTACAGACAGCTGGTGAGATCCCATCTGGAGTACTGTGTGCAGTTCTGGAGACCCAATCTCCGCAAAGACATAGACAGAATGGAAGCTGTCCAGAGGAGGGCAACTAAAATGGTGCAGGGTCTGCACCAGAAGACGTATAAAGAGAGACTTAAGGAGCTTAATATGTATAGCCTCAAGGAAAGGAGGGAGAGGAGGGGCATGATTGAAACTTTCAAGTACCTCAGGGGAATCAACAAAGTCTAAGAGGGTAGCATCTTTCAGAAAAAGAGGTGTGCAAGAACAAGGGGGCACAATTTGAAGATGGGGGGGCGTCTCAGAGGTAATGTAAGGAAGTATTTTTTCAAAGAGAGGGTTGTGGATGCATGGAATGGCCTTCCGGAGGAGGTTGTGGAGTCAAAAACAGTGGTGGAATTCAAGCATGCATGGGACAGTCATAAGGCAATTCTAGGTGCTGTGGGTAGGAAAAAGTGGGCTGCTCGTTAACTAGGTTCTGCAGCTTATCCATTAGGTAGAGAAATGGGCAGACTGGGTGGGCCAAGTGGTCCTTATCTGTCGTCAAATTCTATGTTTCTAACACTTACTCTCTAAATCCATTCAGTGTTTTTTTTCTGTTTTGTTTATTACATCATGTTTTTATACTTTTGAAACCTGATTGATTCTCAGTTAGATCTTGCATTCTACTTGCAGCTCCTTCAGAGAAGAAAGATAGAATTTCAGTGGATGATAAAGTAGTGACTGGATATTTGACATAATACAGTAGATAGCTACTGTGCTAAAGGTTTGCTAGGATTTGCCTTTCTGCTAAGCACATTTCCCTCTTAATATCCATTCACTAATTTTTCTGATTTTTTTTCTGTTAACCTTCTGTAGATCTATTTTTTATTGGAGGTTTTCCAGTTTAATTAATAATGCACTCTACTGTACTGGTACCGCCATCCAGATTTCATTTTTTGCCTTTCCTAGTTAACCCTCTCTCTTTAAGTCCTTTTTTCTGTCACAATTGGAAGGCTTTGCCTATGGTTAGATGGACAAGAAGCCAGCCACTCCCACTTCCTGAGCTATATAAGCAGTTCCCCTCAGCCTCTCTCTGTAGCACTTTTTCTTTGCTGGTCAGAGGCTCTGTCCGTTTGCTGGGGCCTGCCCTGACCCACTCCTCACCCTTGCTGCTTCTTTCTGTTGGACTCTGCGTTTTGTTCTTCTGCTTCTGGTTTGTATTTATGCCTCCAGCCAGTGCTTCCTTTTATTTCCTCCCTGTTTGTTCTCTGTTTGTGTCTTGGTTTTGTTTTCTTTTTAGGTGGTTACCAATTGTCTTTCCATTGCTTGCTTCTACTGTTTGGATTTTGTTTTGCAGCCCCTGCTGGCATCAGAAGAAAATAAATGCATAAATACATTACTATATGAAATAAAAAAGTGATAATATCCAACTATTTAGGTTGTGGGGGTTGATCTGGTCAATGATGTGGGTATGTTTCCAGGTCCATGAAGGCAGCACCAGCGGGCTATACCTATTCATTGTAATAGTTACCGCTGACAAAATAACCTAATGTGGGCTAGCAGAGGAGAGTTGGAACAATTTTTCCCAGGTGTACGTTGTAGCCCCAAAATAACCTGACACTTGTCAGCTGAGTGAGCTCCTTGCAAGCATGAAAGAGGGGAGTGAAAGGAAGAGAGAGAGAGACATGGGTTGTGGATATGAGCATGGGGGACTTATAACTGACTGGGGAGAAGCGCTGCCAAAGTTTATGCAGCAGGATTACTTTCATAAGCTGCAGAGAAAGGAGATCAGATTAGCAATGTTTTTGCTATCAATTTGTCGAAGATATTCTCATGTGAAGCAGTCTCCAGTAGGAAGTTCAGGCTATCAGGGACAATACATCCTCCCTCTATCCTGCCACCCAGCTGCACACAGACTGTGAATAGAGAGCCACATGTTGATGCATCTTTCTGTGCTCAGCACACTCTGCTCCTTACAGCCTCTCATACCTGCCTCCTTAGTACTAAATGTCCCTGATCTTAACTTCTGTCAGTGCGGTGTCAGCAAACCATAGCTCACCCCCATTACTGCCACTGGCAATTTGTTTTCAGGCTTTCAGGATCATGGCTCAGCGTGGCATAATTTACCAGAAAAATGCCATCCAGATAAATTATGCATTCAGACAGTGCAATAAGAGACTTGTCTCCACAGGTCTCTGCCATTTAAAACAGACAGAAAATAATGAATTCACATGATAGCACTGTTACACACTCATATAAAATTATAATAATACAAATAATAATAATACTAATTATAATACCGGCCTCAGAAGCCCCCTAAAAATGCAGGTTCTGCTTATTGGTACTGGCTTTTCAAACTCTGCTAACATCATGACATTGTGAGCACAGTGATGTCACAGCTTTAGTCTGCTTTGACTTACCTCAAGTGGTTCCCACTAAGAAAAATGTACTTATTAAAAGTGTAATGAAACTCCACGTAATAAAAATTATTCTGAGTGTGTTTAGAAAGGGTCCTGAATTATCTAAATGACTAAGAACTATGTCAGGCCAACCTGATCACACTAGTGAATAGGTGTTTGCCCTTGATCCCTAAGCATTTGCTGAAGTCTAAACATGGTCTGATAAGAGAACGCTGTGGATAGGGAATTGGACATTAATACTGCCACATAGCCTGCTTTCCTGCAGGGCTCCGCAGATGTAAAAACCTAGTCTAATGGGAATGTCTAAGGGGGCTGCAGCCCTTCCATGTCCACTCCAGCCTGGCTAAAGTCCCACCCCATCCATAGTAGTGTCCCAGTTATCTACCCCTCCTCCGTCATTATCATAATAAACAAGTACACGACAGCCATCGTCACTTTCTGTGGTTTTAGCTCAATGTTTTCCCCCAGTCGTCGGTAGTATAGCCCTCCTCTTCTTTACCTCTCTAACCTGCCACTCCATACATGGTCTCTTTCCCCTATATGTGTAGTTGCCGGCTGCCTCGCTCAAAAGATCTCTGCTTATAACCCCTGTATGCCTATGGTTGATTGTACATCTGCTGACTTCTTCAATTGTAAAATAATGCTGTTTTTTTTTTATTTATTTCAATGTTGTACTCGTACTGTATAAACTGTATATACTTTTTCTTCCTTGTATATTATTGGCTTTTGTTTACCTGCTTCTGTATTGTACTTTGATGTATTCATGACCAGGTCCACCTTGCAAATGAGCCTTGCTCAATGGTGCCCGCCTGGATTTTTAAAGATTTTGATTGATTGATTTCTTGATTTTCTGCAGTGCTCTGCAGGTAAAGATCAATGCAACACTTACTTTACAGTGTGAGCAAATTACTCTGTAAGGGCCAGATATTCAAAACTTTGCCCCAGGGCTAAATTAGCACTGTTCAGCGGGCAAACTTAGCCCGGAGCACAAAGCAAGCTATATTCAAAAGGAAATAGCCCAGTGCTAATCCTGCTGAATATAGCAGTCTAAGGAAGCCGGGCAAACTGCTCTGGGAGTGCAGGGCAAAAATAGCCCGGGAATAAGACAGCACTGAATATAGCAACAGGGAAGTGCAAACTGCAACTACAGCTCATTAGACTCTGTAGCAAGCCAGTGTTGCAGGTGGAGAACATTGTGTGTGGTTGCACAGAGACATTTCACAGCTGCAGCTAATACACCTCTCAACCCCCTGCCTCATCAATCAGGGACAAGGCTTAAAAACATCAGGGACAAAGGTTTAAAATCAGGGACACATCCTAAAAATTGGTGATATCCACTCAGGAAGCTGGTAGAATATGTGGTGTAGTGTAAAATGCATTTACTAAGGAAGAACAAGTCAGTAACATTAATGTTTGACAGTATTTTATGCTTACAACCCCCACTCATACCTTTCAACCTTTTGTCACTGAAATGAGGGACATGGACATTTTTGGACAGTCAAAATGAGGGACAATGAGGGACACAGACACTCAGAATGAGGGACACATCCTCAAACATTGAGATACAAGTTCAGAACACTGTGAAAACCATAGTGTTTACTTGTACAAGGTTTATTTTGGATTTAGTATTTTAGAATATTTAGAGTTTCTGCTTTAAAATCTGAATATACAGCACATTCTCTCTGTGGGCAGCACCTTTTTCATGAGTGACGGATGAGGGACAGAGCAATTTTAAGGGGCAAAATAAGGGATGTCCCTCGTAATGAGGGACACTTGAGAGGTATGCCCCCACTGTTTGGCCACAGAAACACAATGTTTAGTAGGGACAAAGTAAGATTTTGAGGTAAAATCAGGGACATACCCGAAAATCAGTGACAGTTGAGAGGTATGACTGCAAACAACAATGTAAGCCACACACTGCAGAACTGTGCTATGCTGAAGTGAGGTTTGCCTGGGGCTAACCTGATTGCACAGTGCTAACACATTAGCCCAGTGCAAACTGGTTAGCCCGGGGCCAACGGTAGCTATATTCAAAGCTCCTATGCAAATGAGCCTACTTAGGTAATCCATGGGCAAACAGGCACATTTGCATCTCATTATATGCTGCTTAGCATACATTACCATGCAGTTTGCCCGGTGCTACTGCATGGTGCACACAGCTCCACCTGTTGGTCAGAATGGCAGTACAGGCTGGACGCTGCAGGCCAAGGCATGCCCACAGCATCCCCTCTTAGTCAGAATGGAATCACAGGCATTAAGCAGCAGGAACTGTTTGCTGGCAGGTACTAGCGGTGCATACAACATACCTATGCAGCACTGCAAGCAGTACATAATGATATATATGTGTGTGAGTGTCGATGTGCAACGATCTATAAATATAGATAGATACAGAGACACACGCGATATATATATATATATATATATATATATATATATATATATATATATATATATAGATAGATAGCTGTGTATATACACACACACACACACACACACACACACACACACACACACACACACACACACACTACCTGTGGCCACATGTGCCCTGGATGATGCCCCCACCCCACACCAACAGAGCTGGCCCACAGCAGGTGTGGGTGGAACACAGTGGGGGGACACAAGTATGCATGGGGCAGGCATAAGGCAAACCTGCTGAGGGTGGGGGGATATCAGCTGTAGGGTCACTGGGCTCTGCAGCGCAGCCATCCAATATATAGGGACCTGGGCAGACAGGCTGTGCCAGGCAGCCCATCTCAGCCGTCATGGTCCCTGTTCCCACTTGTGTTGGCTCCACTCTCTGGTAGTCCAGTGGTTCCCCCACCCCCCCAAACATGAATCCCGGTCCATGTAAAACACCTATTTGTCCCTGGTGTTCTAGTGGTCCCCCCAACCCCAAGCATGATCCCCTACCCAGTAGCCGCAGTATTTCATCAATTTCCCTAGTGTTCTAGTGGCCCTCCCACCTCCCAAGCACGATCCCCGACCCAGTAGCCATGGTATTTCGTCAATTTCCCTGGTGTTCTAGTGGCCCCACCCCAAGCATGATCACAGATTCTCGGTAGTCCTGAAAAGAGCAATACCTGGTGGTCTAGTGGTCCCCCGCCTTCCCAGAGTGCACTGCCTCCGACTCAGTCCAGATACGCACAGACCGTCAGTTTTCTTCTCACCATTGCCGGGTTACGCTGACGTTGCATGCATGAGCGCCACAGTGCTCATGCATACTGCAGTCGGCGGTCGGCCATGGTGGTGAGCGGAGGGCTGAGCGTCGCTGCCTGTATCTAGACTGAGTCTGGGAGGATGGGTGGTGCACTTCTTGGGGGGGGGGACCACTAGACCACCAGGTATTGCCTTCTTCGGGACTACCGGGCATCGGGGATTGTGCTTGGGGGGTTGGGACGCCACTAGAACACCAGGGAAATTGACAAAATACCGTGGCTACTGGGTCGGGGATCATGCTTGGAGGGTGGTGGGGCCATTAGAACACCAGGGAAATTGATGAAATACCACGGCTACTGAGTCGCGGATCATGCTTGGGGGTTGGGGGGACCACTAGAACACCAGGGAATATCTATAGATACTGCGGCTACTGGGTCGGGAATCGAGCTTGGGAGGTGGGGGGACCACTACAACACCAGGGAATATCTATAGATACCGTGGCTAATGGGTCAGGGATCATGCTTGGGGGTGGGGGGCTACTAGAACACCAGGGAATTTCTCTACATACCCTGGCTATGGGGCTTGGGGATCATGCTGGGGGGCACCGCCACATTACCGCCAGCTTTTTGTCGGCGGAATTTAGCACTGCGCTACAGGTCGTGCTAATGCCTGTAGTGCCGCGGTATACATTCAAATATGCCGCGCAGCTGGCATTCATGGCCACTCCCCTCACTCCCGCCCCAGCATACATTTACTTTTAGCGCCGGCGCTATCACACAGCGCTGGCGCTATTAGGGCTTCTGAATATTGCAGCCTCGCACTATTCCATCGCTATGGTTTTGCACTGGGCGCAATTGTTTGAATATTTGGCCCTAAATCCATTCTGACTTGTTTTTTTTTTTTTTCTGTTTTATTACATCATGTTTTTATGCTTTTGAAACATGATTGATTCTCAGTGAGATCTTGTAGTCCACCTGCAGCTCATTCTCAGATAAAAATATGGAATTTCAGTTAATGAGAAACTAGATACAGGACATTTGCATACCTCTCAACCTCTCAGCATTAAAAATCATAGCACTGGCCTTCAGAAGTCATAGTAAATGGCCAGAAAGTGTAGCACTTTCTTATTTTAAGCAATAATATGTCTACAGATAGTGGACCCCATATTGTTAATGATAAGGAATGTTTCTATCAACTTAGTTCAATCATTTAATAGTTTTTGTGTCCAGAAATAGCTCTAACATTATTAAGAACATTGGTAAACCTATGTGGAGCAAGGGCAAATCTGAGTGTAAAAATCATAGCGCTAAGCGAAATTTGTAGCAGTTGAGAGGTATTGAGGCTTGACATAATAGAGTAGATAGGTACTGTGTTAAGCTCTTCAATCTTAAATACTCAAAATGTATTTATTCTACTATATTTTGCACAGATTATTATGTTTTACATTTTCAAATTTAATGTCGTATGTAATGTCTGTCTACTCTTTATGTCTATAAAATTATTTTCAATGACTGAACAAATAAAGAATATACATAGATACTGTGTAAAAATGGTTTTCTAGGACTTACCTTTCAGCTAAGCACCTTTCCCTTTTCATATCCATCCACTCATTTTTCAAGTTTTTTTTCTATTAACCTTTTGCAGATCTTCTTTAATGAAGGTTTTCCAGAAACATACAGAGATGCTTTCCACCTGCAGAAGACAGCTCAGGAAAAGGAGTACAAAATGGTTATTAAACCAAGTAACACACCTTGTGCTGGGCTATCCATCATCAGAAAGCAGGAGGAATTGTATCTGCTACCAAGATATTTTCAGGCATAAAATTAAGTAAATACATAAAAACATTAATAAATGAAAAACAAATAATAATATGCATCTAATTGAGTTGTTGGAGGGTGGGGTGGATATGGTCAATGTTGCAGTTGTGTTTCCAGGTCCATGGAGGCAGCACCAGAGGGCTATATCTATTCATTGTCATGGTTACCTCTGACAAAACAGCCTAATGTGGGCTAGCAAAGGAGAGTTGGGACAATTTTTCTCAGGTATACATTGTAGCCCAAGAATAACCTGACCCTTGTCAGCTGAATGAGCTCTCTGCAAGCATGAAAGAGGGGAGGGAAAGGGATAGAGAGAAAGAGATAGGTTGTGGATAGGAGCATGGGGTGCTTAGAACTGACTGGGGAAAAGAGCTGCCTAAGGTTATGCAGTGGGATTACTTTCATAAGCTGCAGAGAAAGGAGACCTGATCAGCAGTGTTCTTGCTATCAATTTGTCCAAGAGCCCCTCATGCGAAGCGTTCTCCAGGAGGAAGTTCAGGCTATCAGAGATCATTTATCCTCCCTCCATCCTACCACCCAGCTGCACACAGACCGTGAACTGAGAGCCACATCTTGATGCATCTTTCTGTGCTCAGCACTCTCTGCTCCTGACAGCCTCTTATACCTGTCTCCTTGGTCCTAAATGTCACTGAACTTAACTTCTGTCAGTGCGGTGTCAGCAAAACTTATTTCACCTTCACTACTGACATTGACAATTTATTTTTCCAGGCTTTCAGGATCATGGCTCAGCGTGGCATAATTTGCAACAAAAATGCCGTCCAGATTAAGTTTGCATTTAGACATCGCAAAAAGAGGCTTGTCTCCTCAGCTGTCTGCCTGTTATAACTGATAGAAACAGGCATTTGTCAATGCCGAATGTTTGCTTGCTGGCATTAGCACTGAAAATGCAGGAGTTTGACAGATGCAAAATAGGAATGGCAGTGAAGTATTCAACTGACGCCAACCCCACCCCCACCCTGCAGAGATGGACAGGCATTGGGGTGCACCTTCGGGCATGGCCCATAATGCACATGCCATTTCACCTCACCTACCCTGTAGACACCTACAAAGTGTCAAGGTGTGCCTTGGGGTGTTCAGGCTTTACACTCACCCCATTCCACAAGGAAATACACTGAAGTGGGTGTAGTATAGGAGAATGGGATGAACACTGGTGCTGAAGAGTGCAAGGCACACCTCAATCCCTGTCACTGGCTGCAGTGTGGGGGTTGGGGTTTAATGGAGTGAGCATTACGGTCGACATCCCAAGTTACACCCCTGATGCCTGTCAGTCCCTACAGGGTATGGTGTTATGGTCAGAAACCCTAATGTAAATCGACAAATCATGTCTTCCTGGGTTCCTTTTTATATAGCAGGTTTATAGGAAAATAGGGGAGTGCGACTAAGTGGATACATGCAACAACAAAAAACAAGTGGAAGTCTCACTCAACCCTTTCAAAAAATAGATGGGCCAAAGTAGTTTATAAAGCTATTATTGTATTTTCTTTCAAGCTGTGACTCTTATAATGGGTCTCTCATTATGAAAGATTCTTTCTTTCAAAAAGCTCCAAAAAGTTATAATATGCTCCTGATACTTTTTTTATTTATTTTGTAACATTTCAGAACACACACTGGTTCCTTCTTCAGACGTGGAGCTCTCAATAAATCTAAAATAGATATAAAGAAACAAAAAGGAGAAATATTTTAAATGTATTAGAGTTATAATAATTGATTAAATGGGCCGGCCCACCGGCGCAGTGGTTGGATTTCCGCTTGCGACGCCGGCGACCCGAGTTCGTGAACGGGCTCGGGTTGCCGGAGGGCCGGCCGGGGGGGAGAAGGATCGAGCGTCTCATGACTGCTCTCCTGATCCGGGGGGAGGGTGTGGTGAGTCGCCGATGCACGGGGGACTCCTGGTGGAGACCGGGAGAACCCCAAGCACTCGGGACCTAACGTCAGATGGGGGCGGGACAGACGCTGGTGTCATTGCATGCTCCTGCCCCCTTAAGGCAGAAAACACCGCCTACCTCCGACGCCTCTATGATGCCCGTCCCTCGGGCTGCAATGGGCTCCTCCATAAAATAAAGAGCACGGCTCCCAGCCTATTACGACGTCCGTGGCACCATCTAAGGCCGAGAAGTCGCTGCCCAGTATTGGGGAAAAGCTGAGGGGTACTGGGAGCATGGCTCATGAGGGAGGAATGCCGCAGCAGGGGGGATCCGTGACCGGGGCTGAAACCTGGCACGGAGGAGGTTCAAAAAAAAAAAAATTGATTAAATAATCTTTCAAGTTTTCTCCAAATATATAATTCAGGTGGAACTGACCTGTACTTGCTTCAAAAAATGAATACTTAGTAGGAAACAGGGTTGGTTTTATGCTGGTGGGGGTGGGGCAATTTCAGACTTCATTTCTAAAGCTCCTCACATAATAGCCCCATCTAAATTAGAAAATGAAAAAAGATTTAATTTACAACCTGTGTGTTTTTAGTTGAAACCAAAAACTCTGGTTTATGGTTGAAGCTTCTTACTTTAACTTGAAGATACACATTATTTCAAACAAACGGATTCATTTGTTCTGATTACCAGTTTGCAATGATTCTGAATGAGAAGAGAGGAAACAAAATCTCATATATAGGTCAAAATAAAAAGTGTGTGAGCTTATAAATATTTCTGTATCCAATCAAAGAAGATACTCCCTTACCTCTCACTGGGAGCTCGATGAAAATTTATTTTGAGAAACTTAAAAAATCCAAGAAAACGCAAACAACCCATCACCATTACATGAGATGCTGTTTCCAAAGTGTAACTAGGCTGAGCACCTTGCAAGGTGAAGGAGAGGGGCTTGGTCATTTGGCTGCACACCAGGTAGTGTGCCAACGTCAGACAAGACATCACCAGGCGGCCCGGTCAATAAGAAACTATTCTGATGCATGTAAAGTTACCAGAAAGTCCCCCGCTCCTGATACATTTGAAATATCTTTGTTATGAGGTAATCTCATTCACAAGAATATAAAACACAGACCCATATTAATAAAGGAAATATAAATCAACAAAAATGAACTTTTGGTTATTTAACAAAAACAATATATATGAATGTGTTTTTTTAAAGCTATATGATCAGATCAAATATTTATGCCATCTCATATTCTATAATCTTCAAAAGTTCGAGTATAGGACATCAGATGGAGAAATAAACAGTGGGACCTTATGTGAACAGTAGAAATTAGATAAGTTTATTAAGATACAAGCTATAACAAGACAGGAAAAAAGGAAAATGGAGAGTGATTGTAAGGATAACATACAGTGGAAAGTTACTGAACATGCATTTGTACAGAGACTAAATATGGTGGGTGAAAGTAAGGAAAAATGAGCAATATAGGAAGCCCCAAATGAAGAGCAGAGACGATGGTGGGATGAGAACCAGAGTAATGATTATATATTACTTTCTCTCCACTGAATGTCTTTTTTTCTAACGCAAATCATTACTCTGTTTCTCATCCCACCATCGCCTCTGCTCTTCATTTGGGGCTTCCTATATTGCTGATCTTTCCTTTACTTTTCACCCCACCATATTTAGTCTCTCGTACGAATGCATGTTCAGTAATTTTCCACTCTATATAGATTCATAGAAGTGTGATGGCAGAAAAGGACCAAACTAGGCCCACCAAGTCTTCCCATTTGTCCAGCTATCTGCTTGGACCTGTGCCTCCCCCCTTTAACACTCCCATGTGGTTGTCCCATACTCTTTTGAATCCCTCCACTGTTTCCTCTCCAACAACTGCTTCTGGGAGTGTGTTCCACTTTTCTACGACTCTCTCTGAGTAAAAGTATTTTCTGATGTTACCCCTGAACTGTCCTCCCTCCACCTGCAGGTCGTGCCCCCTCGTCCTCTGCCTTCCTTTCATCTTGAAGATGCTCCCCCCAGCACCCTGTTTATACCCTTATGGTACATGAAGGTCTCGATCATGTCCCCCCTCTCCATCCTCTGCTCCAGGGAGTACATGTTCAAATCTCTCAACCTTTCTTCATAGGATAGGTGGCTTAACTCTTTTACCATTTTTGTCACTCTCCTCTGAACCCTCTCTATACTCCCCACATCCTTCCTGAGGTATGGCCTCCAGAACTGGACTCCGTACTCCAAGTGTGGTCTAACCAAATGGGTGTACAAGGGTACTATGACCTCTCTATTCCTACTGGTGATCCCCCTTCCAATGCATCCCAGCATTCCACTCCCCCTGGCCACTGCCCTCCCGCACTGCCCTTCCATCTTCAGGTCCCCGAATATAATGATGCCTAAGTGCCTTTCTTGCTTCGTCTCCTCCAGCTCTCTTTCCCCCTTACGGTATCCTGCCTTCTGATTTCTGTAGCCTAAAAGCATGATTTTACATTTTCTGCATTGAATTCAAGCTGCCACCTTTTTGACCATGCCTCAAGTCTCCCCAAATCTCTTTGCATTTTTTCCACCCTTCCTCAGTGTCCACCCTATTGCAGATTTTGATATCATCCACAAACATACTCACACCCCCCTCAAGGCCCTCCACGATGCCCCTATGAATATATTGAACAGTAGGAGCCCCAGCACTGATCCCTGGGGGACCCGACTCGTGACCTTGCCTTTCTCTGATGCCACCCCATTTATTATGACCCTCTGCCTCCTTTTCCCCAGCCAGTTTCCCACCCATTTAACTACCCCCTGCCCCATCCCCAGCCCTGGCATTTTACACAGCAGCCCCCCATGAGGCACTGAGTCAAACGCTTTTCTGAAATCCAAATAAGCTACATCTACAGCACTACCTATATCTGTTTCCTTGGTGACCCCATCAAAAAACTCTATCAAATTTGTTTGACAGGATCTGCCCCTAGTAAAGTCATGCTGTCTTGGATTCATCAGGCTGTTTGTCTCCAGGTAGCTGGTGATCCTGCCTTTTACTAGCTTCTCCATGAGCTTACCTAGCACTGATGTCGAGCTCATGGGTTTGTAACTTCCCAATTCCTCCCTCCCTCCACCCTTATGCAGAGGGACCACATTTGCCTGCCTCCAATCCTCCGGCAGCACCTCCGGCATAACCTTACAATCATATATCTTTAAAAAAAACACATTCATATATATTGCTTTTGTTAAATAACCAAAAGTTCATTTTTGTTGATTTATATTTCCTTTATTAATGTGGGTCCGTGTTTTATATTCTTGTGAATGAGATTATCTCAAAATTAAGATATTTCAAATGTATTAGCTGTGGGGGACTTTCTGATAGCTTTACATGCATCAGAATAGTTTCTTTATTGTCCGGACCGCCTGGTGACATCTTGTCTGACTTTGGCACTCTACTTGGCATGCAGTCAAACAGCCCGGCCCCTCTCCTTGCAATAGCGTTAAGAAAAAAGTTCAGCGGGTCAAAACAAAAGACATTGACAACATTTTTTAAAAGTTAAACGTTGTGAATCTTTAAATTCAAGTTACTTTTTGAAATAAAAAGCTTTTCTAAGTAAACTACGAGTGTTTTGAGTTTTTCGAAACTGTAATTTCGATTCACCGGACGCCCGATTATCCGGACTGATTTGCTGTCCCGGGGGTCCGGATAATCGAGGTTCAACTGTATAACTTTTTGAAGCTTTTTGAAAGAAAGAATCTTTTATAAGGAGAAACCCATTATAAGAGCCACAACTTGAAAGAAAAGAAAATAATAGCTTTATAAACTACTTTGGCCCATCTATTTTTTGAACGGGTTGAGTGAGGCTTCCACTTGTTTTTTGCAGAAACCCTAATGCCCTGGGCATTTCTTGGTATTTTTACTCCAAGTTTTCAACATGGGTTTTTTGTTACCGCACCGCATGAACAGTGACACTATCAGTTTGTGAGCCGAAAAGTGGTTTTGCACAGCAACTGTGCTATTTGGTGCCACAGGTGCGAAAACACATTTTGAACAGGATGTGAAAAATGACATCTGTATGGTTCATGAGGAGGTGTAAAAAATGTTAATGTTGAAAATCTGGAGTGAAAGCATAACAAAAAAATGGTGAAGTCACGAGTATGCGTAGAAACTGCGCAATGTGCACCTGTAATGAAATTATTTGGGGGATATTTTACACCAGATTTTCAACATAGGCATTTGGGGACCTCTGCTCATGAACAGTGACACTGTGATTTTCTTAATCTTTCCCGAACCTTGATTTTCCACAGCGACCGCGCTATTCTGAGCTGGAAGTGAGAAAACACATTTTGGGCAGGATTTGAATAATAACAGCTGTACTGTTCATAAAGAGGTGTGGAAAAATGCAAATGTTGAAAATCAGGAGTGAAAATATTACAGATTTGTCAGCTTATGAGGGTGTGTGGAAACTGCGTAATGCACATTCATAACACAGTCATTTCATGGACTTTTGTCACCAAATTCTCAACATAGGCATTTTAGGACCTCTGCTAATGTACAGTGTCACTGTGATTTTCTTAATCTGTTCTGAACACTGATTTCCCACAGTGACCGTGCTGTTCTGTGCCGGAAGTGCGAAAACACATTTTGGCCAGGATGTGAAAAATGGCAGCTGTATTGTTCATATGGAGATGTGAAAAAATGCCAATGTTGAAAACGTGGAGTGAAAATATTACAAATTCTCGAACTTATGCATGTGCGTTGAAACTGCGCGATGCACGCTCATAACACAGTCATGTTTTTGGAATTTTTTCACCAAATTTGCAACATAGGCTTTTTGAGAGCCCACCTCATGAACAGTGACACTGTTGTTTCATTAATAGGTCCCAAAAGGTGATCCCATGCAATGATTGTGACATCACATCTTGGGACCCTTATAACAAGATGACAGTCACTGAATACATGAGACTGAGTCCCAAGAACCCCATGTTGAAAATTCGGTGCAACAATTCAGAACAAGCATTTGTCAATGCCGAATGTTGATTGTGCTGGTGTGTTGAGCTCACTCACTGCCCCTCTATCACTCGCTCAGTCTGTTTCTCCCGGTGCTGCAGGCTGCTGTTTTGTACTGGGCTCCTGCTTGCATTGGCACCTTGTTCTGCCCACTAAGATATTTGCAGCTGTCCCAACAGAGCTGCATTGAGGTGGCTCACTCCACCTCTCTCACTCACTCATTCTGTTTCTCCTGGCACTGCAGGCTGCCCTTATGTAATGGGCTCCTGCCTCTGTGGTGGCTTTTTCTGCCCACAAATAAATCTGCAGCAGTCCCAACACAGGTCTGTTGAGCCTGTTGAGTACCCCTCTCTCACTCACTCATTCCGTTTCTGCCAGTGCTGCAGGCTGCCCTTTTGTACTGGGCTCCTACCTGTGTTGGCACCTTTTTCTGCCCACAATGAAATCCACAGCTGTCCCGACAGGGCTCCGTTGAGGTCACTCAGTCACCCTCTGTCATGCACTCATTCTGTTTGTCATGGCACTGCAAGCGGCCCTTTTGTACAGGGCTCCTGCCTGCATTGGCACCTTTTTCTGCCAACAAAGAAATCTGCAGCAGTCCTGATAGAGCTCCATTGAGCTCACTCCCCCTGTGTCACTCACTCATTCTGTTTCTCCTGGGTCTTCAGCCTGCCCTTTTGTACTTGTCTCCTGGCTCTGTTGGCACCTTTTTCTGCCCACAAAGAAATCTGCAGCAGTCTGGACAATGCTCCGTTGAGCTCGCTCAGTCCCCTTCTCTCAATTGCTCATTCCATTTCTGGTGGTGTTGCAGGCTGCCTTTTTCTATTGGGCTCCTGCCTGCGTTGCTGCCATTTGCAGCAGTTACAATACAGCTCCATTGAGCTTGCTTACTCCCCCTCTCTCACTTGCGCATTCTGGTTTTCCTGCCACTGCAGGCTGCCATTTTGTACTGGGCCCCTGCATGCATTGCTGCCTTTTTCTGCCCACAAACAAATCTGCAGCAGTCCCAACAGAGCTCCATTGAGCTCACTCAGTCCCCCTTCCTCACTCGTTCATTCTGTGTCTCCTGCCGCTGCAGGCTGCCCTTTTGTACTGGGCTCCTGCCTGCTTTGGTGGCTTGTTCTGGCCAGAAAGAAATCTGAAGCAGTCCTGACACAGCTCCATTGAGCTAGCTCACTCCCCCTGTCTCACTCACTCATTCCGTTTCTTCCCTTGCTGCAAAATGGCCTTTTGTACTGGGCTCCTGCCTGTGTTGCTACATTTTCTGCCCACAAAGAAATCCACAGCAATCACAATAGAGCTCCGTTGAGCTTGCTCACTACCACTCTATCACTCACTTGTTCTGTTTCTCTTGGCACTGCAGGCTGCGCTTGTGTACGGGGCTGCTGGCTGCATTGGCACCTTTGTCCGTCCACAAATAAATCCGCAGCTGTACCAACAAAGCTCCATTGAGGTCACTCAGTCTCCCTCTGTCATGCACTCATTCTGTTTGTCATGGCGCTGCAAGCGGACCTTTTGTAAGGGGCTCCTGCCTGCATTGGCACCTTTTTCTGCCAACAAAGAAATCTGCAGCAGTCCTGATAGAGCTCCGTTGAGCTCACTCAGTCACCCTGTCTCACTCACTCGTACTGTTTCGCCCACCACTGCAGGCTGGCCTTTTCTACTGGGCCCCTGCCAGCACTGCTGCCTTTTACTGCCCAAAAAGAAATCCGCAGCAGTCCTGACAGTGCTCCGGTGAGTTCGCTCACTCCCCCTCCCTCATTCACTCTCTCGTTCTGTTTCTCCCAGTGCTGAAGGCTGCCCTTTTGTACTGGCCTCTTGCGTTGGGGCCTTTTTCTGCCCACAAATAAAATCCAGAGCAGTCCCGACAGAACTCAGTTGAGCTCGGTCACTCCCCCCTCTCACTCGTTCCATCTTAATCTATCCCAAACACTGATGTCCCACAGTGACAGTGCTATTCTCCGTCTGGAGTGCAAAAACATATTTTAGCCAGGATTGAAAAATGACAGCTGTACTGTTCATAAGGAGGTGTGAAAGAATGCCACTGTTGAAAATGTGGCATGAAAATATTACAAATTTGCGAAGTTACAAGGGTGCGTGGAAACAGTTGAATGCACGCTTATAACACAGTCATGTTATGGAGTTTTGACACCAAATTTCCAACATAGTGATTTTAGGACCTCTGCTCATAAACAGTGCCACTATCATTTTCTTAATCTGTCCCGACACTGATTTCCCACACATAGGAAAGAAAAATCCAAGAAAGGAGTTATTACCTAGGAAGCAAAAGACTGGCAGCCTCAAATCAGGACAGAGATCTAGGAATCATAATCGCAGATGATTAAAGGTTAGTAGGTAGAGTGAGAAGGCAACATTGAAGGCCAACTGAATGCTGGGCTGCATTGGGAGGGGAATCATGAGCAGGAGGAGAGAGGTGGTACATCAGCTGTGTAGATCACTGTTCAGGTCTCACCTGGAATACAGAGTCCAATTCTGGAGGCCACATCTCAGGAAGGACATGTATCTGGTGAAAACAGTATAGAGAAAGGCAACAAAAATGATTCAGAGTCTGCAGCACATGTCCTATGAAGAAAGACTTAGGGAACTGAATATGTTCTACCTGGAGCAGAGAAGAGCGAGAGGAGACATGATTGAAACATTCGGGTACATAAAAGGCATTAACAAGGTAGAGGCACAGGAACTTTTTCACTTCAAGAAGGGCTGCAGGACCAGGGAATGTGACCTCAGGCTGCAAGGAGTTAGGTTCTCTGCCAACATCAGAAAGCTTTTCTTCACAGAAAGTGTGGTGGACACCTGGAACAGCCTGCTCCAAGAGGTTGTGGGGGTCAGCCCTGTGGGGGGATTCAAGAATGCATGGGATAGACACAAGGAAGCCCTGACTAAAAAGGGAAGCTAGAGTGTCAAAATAGGTCTAAAACAAATGGGCAGACTAGATGAACCTAGCAGTCTCTTTCTGCCATCAACCTATGTTTCTTCTGTTCTGTTAATACCCCTCTGGACATCATCCTCACTTGCCAGTACCTAAGCGTCTGGCTTGACCTCTCCTTTGATTTCTCCTCCCACTTCAGCACGCTACACACCATACTGCGCCTTAAGCTTGGACTTCTCTATCACCATATAACTAGTTTCTCTCTCTCTCTCTCTCTCCTCCTGTAAGATTTGATTTTGTAATCAAAGGGATCATCCCTGCATCTGACTTCACCAACATAGTATTCAGTGCTACCCCCTCTACCTCCCTTGCCAAAATGGACGTCCTGTTTCAAGCATTCTGTAGGTTTGCCTCAAACTCTCCCCCTCTAACTCACTACTGCGACCTCTACTCCTTTCTTTCCCTCCAGTCTCTTATTCAGAGGCACTCCTCTCATTGCCTCACCTTCATAGCCAAATACTGGTTTGGGTCTTTTCCTTCCTACCTTGCCTGCCTCCTCTCCCCTACTGCCCCCTTGCTGTACAACTCTCAGTCAAGCTGTGCTCTCACCTTCTCCCTCCCTCATGTCTGCACCTCAGATGGAAAACTCTCCTTTTCATACAGGTTTCCTTCCCTTTGGAACAGCCTCCCTTTCTCTACCTGCCTCTGTCTCTCCTTCAATGCTCTCAAGCACCTACTCAGACCCACCCCAGCCACTTCCTGCACCTGTAGCCCTTCCTAAACCCCAATAGCCCTACTACCCACTACATACCTCTGTATATACTTTGTCTCCGAGCTTGCATTTTACTGTACATATTCAACTAGTGTGTATTCTTTTGTTATTGTACATAGTACCTATCCTATACAGCGATGTACATCATACTTATTTTGTATAGTTTTATACTTATGTTGTATAGTTTGTATTGTCTCTGTTTGAATTTTGTATATTCCTTCAAGTTCTGTTTGTTACCTGCACCCCCTTTTCCCTTGGTCACACCAGGAAATGAGCCTCGGTTCATGGTGCTTTTCCCAGTTATCAACTTTTACATAAATAAAATAAAAAAACACGTACTCCCTGGAAGAAAGGGAGATTAGAGGGCATATGATTGAAACCTTCAAATATTTGAAGGGCATACACAAGGTTGGTACAGAGAGTATTTTTAAATTAAAAGAAGGGAGAGGCAGTAGGAGGCAGAGATTGATGCTGGAAGGGGGAGAGTTAGGAAGGGAGATGAGAAGACATTACTTCATGAAAAGGGTGGTGGCAGGATGGAATGCACTGCTGGAGGAGGTGATATCATTAAAGTCGGTGGGCAGTTTTAAGAGAGGGTGGGACACGATCAGGTGGAAGGTTACTACTGTAAATGGAGGGGGGCAGCTGCTGAGTAAAATCTGAGAGCTGCACACTCAAGCAGATTCGATAGACCTTAGGGCCTGTATCTGCTGACATTTTTCATATGTTTGTGTGTTTGCAATACTGGTGTTAGGCACTTTGCTAATATCACTTCACAAAACTCTTGGAAATACTGAATGCTATCAATATTTACAGGATAGAAAAAAACTCCAAAAGCTAATGACTTCGGCCCTGAATACAAGACAAGATTTTACCAGTTAGATACAGAAAATAAACAAAACATGATGCATTTTTTCACATGAAACAAGCAAATGGATTGAAACAACAGCAACTTTTTTTCACAAAAGACAAAACAAGGAAAATATGTCCCTATGACAGCTGTAAAGATAGAATACAACCAAAGAGTTTAGACAGATTATTAGATAACCGCAATATATTACATACTAATATTATAGGCAATTTTGATATCATCATAAAACACACTGTTCAATTATTTCAAGAAACACACTCTAACTTTGTCAATATAACACCGTTTTTAACAACCTTTTACTACCTTCTTATTCTACAGAAATCATATCATTAATGACTAATGAAACTGAGCCAACAGAGGTAGAAATAGCCATTTCATCACTAAATAATGGAAAAACTCCAGGCAAACATGGTCTGACTGGAAACATGTGTAAGTTTATAGGGAAGGAAATTACAACTAAATTAGCGTTAGTATTTATGCATCTCATCACCTCACAGTCTATACCATTAAAAATGTCAGAGAAGCACTTCTGATATACAGACCGTGCAGGCACCAGCAAGCTCACCCTCAGCACAGAAGCCGTGGCAGTTTGGGGTCATGAGGGCTCCTGGACACATCGCCTGCCCTCCCCTGCTCTTCTCCTCGAACTTGGACCCCCCTGAAGCAACAGAAGCCACGGCAGTTTGGGTCGTGAGGGCTCCTGGACACATCGCCTGCCCTCCGCTGCTCTTCTCCTCGAACTTGGACCCCCCCCGAAGCAACAGAAGCCGCAGCAGTTTGGGGTTGTTAGGGCTCCTGGACACATCTCCTGCCCTTCCCTGCTCTTCTCCTCGAACTTGGACCCCCCCCCCCGAAGCAACAGGTACTGGGAAGCGCGCGACCTCAGGTGCCAATTTCAAATCTGCTGGCTTCTTCTCAAAGCCGCGCCAGCGTGTTACTGTTACTGCTGCTTCTCAGCTTCTAAGGCCTTGTGCTGTGCTATTAATGAAAGTCGTCGCAGGAGTGCTGTTAGTTTTTCCACGCCAATTTTTTTGTTTGTTTTTGTTTTTTAGCCTGTTCCACCCTGCTTTGTACTGTTTTGCTGTATTGCTTTTAGTAAGGGCACTGTATTTCCCCCTGAGACCTGCTGCTACTAGTGAGGCTGCCTGTTCTGTGCTTCACTCGGGACCTCGCCATACGCGTGGTTCTCGGTGGCCTTTCGCCTCGTGGTCTCTGCCCCCCCTTCCCCCCCCGCACACACTACCGGATCTAGTCAGTAGCACCACACTTTGATATTTTAATTCACCGCATAAGCTGCTTATTGTACTTACTGCAACCATTTAAGTCTGCTCCTCCCACAGGTTTCCTTAATATTTCCCCTTTTCTCCTCCACAGAAGCCACGGCAGTTTGGGGTCGTGAGGGCTACTGGACACATCGCCTGCCCTCCTCTGCTCTTCTCCTCGAACTTGGCCCCCAAGCAACAGGTACTGGGAAGCGTGCGACTTCAGGCACCAATTTCAAATCTGCTGGCTTCTTCTCAAAGCCACGCCAGCTTGTTACTGTTACTGCTGCTTCTCAGCTTCTACCCTCCGGCGCTGTGCGCCGGCTCCCCACCACCCCCACCACCACCCTTGGTTGGCTCTCCCTCTTATAGGCTGTTCAAGTAAAAGTCACATGACTGGATAAAACCTATTAGCTCACTTTTCCATTTGCAGCTTATCAGCTGCCTCCACTAGAGGGCTCTCATTCAATCTCCTCATGGCTAAACATATACCTAACCAAGGATGTTGATTTTCACTGCTTTTCTCTGCCTCTCCATGGCTGCACAAACCTCCTTACCTCCCTCAACCCTTCCAATGATGGAACCCCCTCCGATTCTGCCACCTTGGTGCACCCTGCAGCCACTCCCCAATGCTTCCCCGCACTCACCTGCACTGGACTTGTTTCATGCCCACTACAGCAATATCTCTGCTGCAATCCTGCCACCCTCCTTTCACCAGGGGCTACCTATCTTAAAGTCATCAACCCTCCATCACCCAACAACCTCCTCTCTTACCTGGCACACCAACACATGCAAAACCTACGATAGGAAAATTTCGCCTTTCTATGCCCTTCTCCTGCTCCTGCCAGGGGACATAGAAGTAAACCCAGGTCCAAACCAATCCATCACCCCCACCCCTATCTCTCTTCCCAAAGGCCTAAGCATACTTCACCTAAATACCTGTAGCCTACTATCCAAAATCTCGCTCCTACAACCGCTCACACTAACACTACACCCCGACATACTGACCATCTCCGAAACCTGGCTAAAACCACAACACACGGATGCTGAAGTCTCTATCCCAGGTTACTCAATAATAAGGCATGACAGGCTTGGTAAAAAGAAAGGCGGAGGCTCTGCTATTTATATCTCTAACACTCGTCAATTCACTCCTGTGGTGATCCCCTCTCTCCCTGCCAAAATAGACTCTACGCTAATTAAATTATCACTGCCTTATACTTCTCCTATATACATGGCAAGCACATACTGCCCCCCTGCACTCCCACTGAAATCATCCTATCCCATCTAACTACATTGCAGTCCCTGGCGAATGGAGGTGAGCTCCATGCCTTAGGGGATTACAGTGTGAATTGGATGGGGGCGGACAAAGCCCAGCTGAAGACAAAAATAAAGGCCCAATCCCTCACGCAATTGATAAATGAGCCGACCAGACTCAACCACAAGTCAAAAAAACATTCACTACTGGACTGGGCCCTCACCACGCACCCACATAGAATCATTAAAGCAGGTCTACTTCCTGACTCCATTAGCGACCATCACATGGTTTACATGATCAGGAAGGTTCATAGTCCCTCTCCCCCCCCAAGACACTGCACACCAGGTCTTACTACTCCGTAGACATGGTATCTCTCCTGGAGGACTTGGGTAGGGTAAACTGGTCCTGCATCACCGAGGCAGCTACCATAGATGATGCCTTTGATGCATTCAAACTCAGTTTCCTAAAAGTTTGGGACAAGCACGCTCCGCTGCGCACAAAGAGAGTAAGAGGAGCACATCTCCCCTGGATCACGGCTGACATAATCAAAACCTGCCACACCAGGGACCATGCCTGGAAAGAATATAAGAAATTGGGCACCCAGGCCTCCCTCTCTACATACAGAGCCATATGTAATGTCTGCACAAATAGCATTTGCCATGCTAAGAAGGCTTATTTCCTATCATCCTTTAGTAAAAATTCCAACCACCCTACGGACTTCTGGAAATCCCTGAAATCCTTGCTCGCGCCCCCTACCCAACCACCCCCAACAATTTTAGTTAATGGCACCCTCATCTCTGATGCTGCCAGTGTTGCTGAAGCCTTCAACACCCATTTCACCAGCTGCGCCAAAAACCTTCTACCCTCCCGCCAGAGTACACACACCCCTGCCAGCTCCCCCGCACCTACCACCCACCCCCAAGTCCCACCTTTTGAATTCAAACCTGTCTCCCCCGTTGAAGTCCTCCACGCCCTACTGGCTCTGAACCCTAACAAAGGCAAATGCCCATCGTCTCTGGATGCCAAGATGCTTTTTCTGTCTGCCCCTGCCATAGCCACCCCACTGGCTGCACTTTTTAACCTCTCCTTCTCTCTGGGTAAGGTTTCAAAGACCTGGAAGATGGCCACTGTCATACCCCTCCCAAAAGGCGGTGACCCCTCCTCCCCAGGTAACTACAGACCTATCTCCCTACTCCAGATTCTGGCCAAACTGCAGAAGCGACTGGTCTTTTCCCAACTCTCCCAGTTCTTGGATGCCTCCTCCTTTTTTACCCCTTTCCAATCAGACTTCTGCAAATCCCACTCTACCATCACCTCCCTACTTCGAGTCACCGGGGACATCCTCACAGGTATCGACAAAGGTCACATCACCATGGCCATTTTTATTGATCTAGCAAAAGCTTTTGATACCGTCTCACATCCCCAGCTTAACTCAAAAATTACGGATGCAGGTCTAGTACTCCCAGCTATAGATTGGTTCCAAGACTACCTAGGGGACAGGACACAAGTGGTCAGATTGGCATCACACACATCGAACCCTCTACCAGTCACATCAGGAGTCCCCCAAGGATCAGTCCTAGGACCAATACTCTTCTCCATTTTTCTAAATGACCTCCCCTCCGTATGCTCCCATTCTTCCATCCAATTGTATGCAGATGATACTGTTCTGTATGCATCAGGCCCCTCTACAAGCAGGGTGGCATCCCTCCTCTAGGAGGATTTCTCAGCCATCCAGCACTGGTTCACGACAAACCAGCTATCCCTTAACCCTAAAAAAACTGTGTCGCTCACGTTCAACTCCCAACAGAGACTCTCCCACCAAACCCCGTGTCCTCCATTCATAACCATGGAAGGGACACCACTTGAGCAATGCACCAGCTTTAGATATCTTGGCATCTGGCTCGACCAACACCTTGATTTAACCTCTCACATAGACTTTCTGCATAAGAGGCTACTCCCTAAACTGGGGGCTCTCCATCGAAACAAAACCTGTCTCCCCCAGCAAACGTGGCATGCCATAGTTCAAAAAATGATACTCCCCATATTGGATTATGGCGATATAGTTTACTCAATCATCCCCACGTCCTCCCTCGTTAGTCTCGACACCCTTTTCCATTCCTTCTGTCGTTTCATCCTTGACTCCCCACAATCTACTCACCACTGTACTCTATACAGCTCCCTAGTCCTTCCATCTCTACAAGACCGCAGATCAATAAATTGTGCTAGGTTTGCAGCTAAATTCTGGACCCTCTCCCTTCCTCCTTATCTTGAGTCTACTTTATCCCAACAACCCCTCCGCATAATCCCTAAGAGGCACTGACCCCAGACTTCTTCTTGTCCACGTGTCGCACTACCAAAGGTCAGTCAGCTTTTACTTTCCGAATCCCTCAGATTTGGAGCGCCCTCCCTGCCCCCATCAGACACACACAACATCCAGGACTCCGTACCAGACTACTCCAAGCACATTTCTCCTCCAGCTGCTCTTGCTATGCAGTTAAGCCCTAGCCATCCTAAGCTAAATATTGTACAGATGAAATAGTTTTGTGTTAAGTGTATACCTGACTCTATACTCCTGTTCTGCTTCTCATGGAGTCTCACGTCATACCCTATTGTTCTTCTACTCATAATTCTGTTTTATATTGTACAATGTCTCATGCTATGTATTGTCAATCACTGTAATTTTTGACATGCACTGGGCCCAAGCCCCCAGGTCGCATCTGGAATCGAGCATGTTGCTCAGTATGCCTTCCTGGTAAATCTCGTAAATAAATGAATAAATAAAACCCCCCTAAATCAAGACAAGTTTAATGCTTTTCCTGCTGAATTCCCTTGCTTTCCCTGATGGCAGAAGAGAGACCAGTGCTGGAAGACCCATTATCCACTCAGGAGATTCAGGCAGCTATCACCACCACAACCAAGAACTGAGCTTTCATTGTCTATTTTCTTAAACAGTTTAAAGTTTACAGAGGTTTTTTGCACACTGCAATGAAGTTGGAAAAGAGCTGTAAATCAATACCGACCATTACACTCAGCGCTGTCCTTTTTTTTCCCCCCGTTACACTCAGAGCTTGCTTTCTTTTTCTATGGAGGGCAGAGATATTGTTGTACTGGATGCCACATGTAATGGACATATTGCTGGTTGTCAAATCAGTCTGTTACAAGCGGCATCTACTGTATTTACATAAGAAAGGTGATAGGAGAAATCTAAACAACTGGAGGCCAATCAGTCTATTAAATACTGATTT
Organism: Neoceratodus forsteri; assembly: GCA_016271365.2. Classification (NCBI taxonomy): domain Eukaryota; kingdom Metazoa; phylum Chordata; order Ceratodontiformes; family Ceratodontidae; genus Neoceratodus; species Neoceratodus forsteri. Next base: position 1,046,241,805 of record CM028133.1, on the reverse strand, counting down.
TAAAACATCAGCAACAATTCTGACTTACAGATTACTACGAGCAGCAAAATACTTAATCACACCAGCTCAGTCCTGTTCTATACAAGAGATAACTATCACAGGCCATTTAATTTTGATAAGGGAAATCACAGAACTAGGTAATAAAAACAAACTTATGAGTGTTATATTGTCACTTGACCAGAAGAAAGCCTTTGACTAGATAAATCGTAATTACTTGTGGCATGTTTTGGAAAAAATATGAAATACCTTTGAAATGTATTACATGGTTACAGTGCGTATTGTATATAAAACTGCTACTATCACCCCAATAGTAAATAGTTAGTGTGGACCACTAATACCAGTCAAAAGTATGAGTCAGGCAGGGCTGTTCTTTGAGATCAATCCTCTATGTATTTTGTATAGACCCCCTATTATGAGCTTTAAACGTTTCACCCCAGCTACATCCCCTACAAACTGAAGGAAGCACTGTACCATATAAAGCCATGGTATGAGGTCAGTGGGAAAAACATTGAATTTATATAAGATATAGGGACAATTCTCAGGTGCATCGCTAAACATAGACAAATGCATACGCAGACAACTTGCAAGGAGTGGACCATCAGTACATGATAGTACAGAATTTCATATAGTATGTCAGAAAACCCTATTACAATTTTAGGCATTAAATATGGTTTGGAACAACCAGATCTTTTGAACTGGGAGCAGAAATTATCACAAGGGAAACTTTTAATGGCACAGTGGAACAAATGGCAAATGAGCAAGAAAGAGCATGTCCACCTTAAGACATACCTAATTCCTCTTTTTTAAAATATATGTTACATATTCCCTCCAGCTAAAGCATTTGAAGTAAAATAACTTTACTAAGCATCTTGTTTTAGGCAGCATTGGGGGAGCTGACTAAACCCTATTAAAAGGAATATAATATACCTCCTCATCAAACATGGAGGGCTAAAGATGGTGAACCCAATTATTTTCTTTTACATTTTGCTTCTGACCAATCTTAACCCCCTACTGTTTAATTCATGGAAGTGTTGGGGTAACATACTATTTCACACCTGTAAAACCTCAAAATTCACAAAATGGGATGCTGACTCTTTAGGAGCCATAAAACAATTTGCCTTGACACCTCCCAACATGAGGGAAATGTTTCTAAAACTTAAAACTTGCAGAGTAGCAAGTCATATGATTCTAATAAAATCTAGGAATACCCTATGCAATCAGATTTTAAACATACAATATCAAGAGGTGACAATGCTTCCTTTATGCCCCTATCTGCATGTTTCAACCTTGACTGATCTGTTAACAGAAGCTAGAATACCTCCCAAAATGTGAGATATCCACTGGCTCTGTTGCCATGAAAAACTAAATATCAAAGCTAATCAAAAATGTAAACAAATGGAAGAAAGAATGTGTGCCAGAACTTTATGTAATCAACAACCAAGGACTGTAGATCACTTATCTATTTCATGTACATATAAATTTGACTTTTGGAAATGTATTTCTCAGAAGTGGACTCAACAAAGTTTTGGTTCAGTTAATTAGAATGTGTTAATGTATTTTTTTATAAGGGATTTTTGGGTAAATGAGACAGGAGAACTATTAATTTAATGTGTACAGTGTTTCAATGGCATATATGGAACATAACATTGCTGGCAGTACAGTCTAGAGGTTAGAGTAATGAGCTGGGAATGAGCATGGTACATCCAGCACAGAAGCCCTAGGTTTGATTCTTACAACCTTCACTTGCATACTGTATGACTCTAAGCAAGTCACTTAACCACCCAATGATTCCAGGTCACCCCTGAAAATAGGCACTTGTGCCTTGAGGGCCTTACCCAGTTACCAAAGTAAAAAAAAAATAAATAAGGTGTTCATATTCTTTACAACAGAGACAAACCGGTCATGCTGAACTAATGGGTAAAATAACATATGAGTTACAAATGATATACTATGCTGTAGCTAAACAAGTCATCAGAATGTCTTTATAAAGGCATTGAGGAACATGCCCTGGGTGACAAACTCCGATACACCCATTACATAGGATAGACCTAAGATACTAGTTCCTCAGTTTCTTTGTTTATAAGTGTGCCATATTCAAACTAACTGTTTTTCTTTTGTTTTTTCCTTTGTTTTCTAATATTGTTTAACTCTTGGATGACTGAACTTTTCTTTACGGTAGTATTGCAATATATGTTTTTGTTGTGTTATTTTTCTCAATAAATAAATTCCCCTAATCTTCCAGTAGGGGGAACCCTGGCCAGCTGGCAAGATGGCAAGATGAGAGGTGATGATTTGGATGCAGCAGTTGTAGGGGAGTTGACCTCCTTCTCTACAACCTTTTCTTTAGCGGTCCTGGTCAATTCTGAATCTCTTCCTGCAACGGATAACATGGCTAAAGACATTGATAAAAAAGATACGGTGCAGTCAGTCTGAATTGCTGAACAGGCCTTCCAGCAAAATTTAAAACCTTTGGAGGAGGAAGAAAAGTTAAATAAACAATAGATGAACACAAACAACACCTACTTTTTTTTTTGGCTGATGAAGAACCAGGTTCCAGGTGAAGCACAAGAAGTTGTCTGTCACAATTATGAACCTTCCTAAGACATTTAAGCTCATGCTGTATACACTACCAGGCAGGCTTAACTGATGTCTGTCACCCCAATACTGGAGCATCAAAGAAACCACTAGTCAGTGAAACTGACAAGCTGTCCTCTATAGCAAAACATGATTCCACACAAAGAACTGATATTTGTATAAAGAATTGTAACCCTCCTGGACTGCGGTTTGGAAATGTTGATTTGGTATCACCAGGAGATGTTGAGGCTATACCCATTGCCTCTCTGCCCCTTCAAGATCAGTTGCACAGTTTGAGCAGGTCAGAGGGAGATAGTGGAGATTATCAGACCATCGACAGATATACGCTATTAGCATGAGGTCAAGTTTCGCTACTTTCTCATATCAGTCTTTGAGGTTAGTTTAGTAGTTTATTTGAGTTGCTGGTTTTACCCCAAACACCCCCATTAAAAAAGGGGGGTGGGGGGGTGAAGCACCCCGACTCAAACAAACTAACACAACCAACATTAACAGCAAGCACAAGCAGGTGCTGTATTCATGAAAGATTTGCGCTACTTGTGTAGCGGTGGTATGATAATCTCCACTATCACTGGTCAGAGACCAGGGCAGCACGGAATAGTGAGAAGCTACAGCTGACAGGAAACCCCTGATTGAAACAACATCAGCAAAGATGCTGCCAAAAGGGTTGTGGAACTTTGGGACACTCAGCCAGCTGAGATGGTGGGTGCCAAAACCATGAATGGTTTCAAGCACAGCTGGGGCATAGTGAATGGTATAGTGGTTAGTCAGGGTGGAAGTAGAGAGTGTAACAAGAGGTGGAATATTAGGGCTAGTAGTCTGTCTGGACAGTAGGTTCTGGGGTTCGATAGGGAACTAAGGGCAGACTGTATGGACTATGGGTCTTTTTCTACCATCATTGTCTATGTTTCTGTGGGTTATCCTATCTCTCAGATGATACAGAGCAATTTGCAGACCAACCAAGAAAAGGAGAAACAGTAAGTACTGTGGGGCATAAGAGACACAAAATAATGAAAGGGGAAGATGGCTTCAATGTACCTTCAACATGGTCTAGCCCAAAACTGTCCTGAATGATTTAAGTATGATAGAAGGTGTGGACAGTAACCTCAAGGAGAGTAGTAAAAGCAAGGGGAAGAATGTTACTGAAATGGGCTAGTTAAATATTGCCTCAAAAGATGTTCTTAGAAAGTCTGTACTAGCAATCAGAAGGCACTTACTATAGCACTGGCCAGCAACCCCCCTGCCCTCAGTTAACTGAAACCCCACAGAGGGAAGCACCAGGCTCCTCAGCAGAATTAGAAGAGGGTGATTCTGACGTGTCACAGTCAGAATCTATCCAGCAGCCTGAACAATGCCAGAAAAGAGACAAAAGGCAGTTTAGAATGGCTACCTTTTCAAAGCACAGGGAGAGACTGCCCAGTGAAGGAACATTCTCAGACTAAAATATAGAGAGGGACTAGATGTTCCCTCAGACAGCTTCTACAGTATGTTATTCATTCCCTGTTAAAAGACTCAATGTGTGTTTTTTTTCGTGCTGCAGAACTATAAAGCAGTGACTCATACTGTATCAGGAGAGACAACATTCAACATTAGTTTTTAATCTTTAAAATTCTTGGAACATTTTTGGTTGAAATATAATAAGTTAAAGAATTCAGCGGTATGGTCTCCCTTTACTGCTACCCCCGTCTAAACTTGTAATCACTATCATTATGACATTGATCTGAAATGCGGGTGACAATGTTTCAGATATTGCCTACTGGATTAAACAATACTGCAAGGTCTTATACCAACCCAGTCCATTTATCATCAATGAGAAGGTGTGGACACAGGGATGGATGTTTAGGTAAAGCTTAGGCAAACAAATACTGGAGTGTGTCTGCTCCCAGTGGTCTTCTTTTAAGGCAGAGGTAGGGGCATGTGTTTTTATCCAGAGCAGATCCTCACCTGTCATATGTGTGGGTCCTTAAATCATCTGAGGGCAGCTTGTGATGCAGAATGATGTACAGTAACCTATGTTTTAAATATGGGCACATAAGCTTTAGATGTCTGAATCCCTTCAAATGTAACCTGTGTGAGGAATGGGGATTCTTCTATAAGCAGCACACATGGGCCTCACACAAAAGGTCAGACAACCTGAATCAAGAAGCTTCAGCTCTGAGATTTGCTGGGATGGCCAGTTCAGACTTGCTTCTGGACCACGAAGTGACACAACAGGCTCTAGACATTGTTAAACATTTTGTTCAGCAGGCAGTGACAAAGGATCCTCTGGTTCTGAATGCCCCAGATAATTTGGATACTGTAATAGACCCACACTCAACAGTGCCTACAGAGAATGTTCCAGTCCTGCTACACATTTCACTACCACCTGTTGAGAAAAGCATAACAACCCCTTCACAGCCAATTCCTGGTTTGGTAACAATCCCCCCACAAGCAGGCATGCCTGCTCCCCACTTCCAATGAAAGCTGAAATGGAGGTAGTCTCCTCTCAGCGGAGAGGAAGACACAAGAAGCAAAGTTTAAAACAGTAAAGTCACCTATAACCCCAGTAGTAAATCATTATTCGGCCTTGACTTCCATTAAACAGTGGTGGGGAGGACACAACTGGAGCAGGAGGAGGACTCAAAGGAGTTCTCCATTACATTATCAAACAGGGACCACTCTTCGGATTGGGATTATTCTCCCTCAGAAACATCAGCAGTGAAGAAAAGTCACAAGAGGACCAGATATCAAGTCAGACCTGTGTCAATGGCACAGCTCCACCAACATTTGAGTTATACAGTATGCATTGGCCCTACAAACCTCTGTCTCTTATGAACATATGAACATATGAAATTGACAGCAGAAATAAGCCTATTGGTCTATCAAGTCTGCTCTAGTGTGCAGCAAGAACCCTCACCTGACAGCTGCCCCCCCTTCCCAATTACTCCTCCTCTAACCTTATCCCATCCCCTTTTGAAACTAACCACTGTCTTGCAAGCTACCACCTCCTCTGGTAGAGCATTCCATTCCACCATGACCCACTCCATGAAAAAGTGTCTCCACATTTCCATTCTAAATCTTCCCCCCTCCAACCTAAGGCTGTGCCCTCTTGTGTCCTACCCCCTCCTCAGCCTGAGTATCCCTTCAGTGCCTGCCTTCTTTATCCCCTTTCCGTACTTTAAGGTCTCAATTATATCCTCCCGGTCCCTTCTTTCCTCCAAGGAGTACATGTTCTGCTCTCTCAGCCTATCTTCATATATTGTGTCCTCCAATCCCTGGATCATCCCTGTTGCCCTGCATTGTGCCACTTCCAGTAATTTCACATCCTTCTTCAGATATGGCTGCCAGAACTTCACACAGTACTCCAAGTGTGGCTTGACCAGTGCCCTGCAGAGAGGCAGGATCACCTCCCTGCTCCTGGAGGAGATCCCTCTCATGATACAACCGAGCATCCTGTTGGCTTTTGCTGCCAGCCTCCTACACTGCTCTGTATTCTTTATTTTCTCCATTACAACCACCCATAGATCCTTCTCCTCGATGGAACCTAGCTGCACCTCTCCCAGCCGGTAACCCCTCACTGGGTTCTTTGTTCAAAATGCAGGACTTTGCACTTTTTTGCACTGAACCCCAGCTGCCACGCTTGTGACTCCTCCATCAGTTTGATCAGGTCATCCTGCAGCCCCTGCCAACCTGCTACATTGTCCACCACCACCCCCAATTTGGTATCATCAGCAAACAGACTGAACTTATTCCTGACACCATACGAGATGTCAACTATGAATATTCCGAACCGCACTGACCCCATTACAATCAATATGGCATCCTGCTCATCACAGCTCTTGGAGATGAGAGTCCCCCACCACCACTACCCTCTGCTGTCTCCCCTGCAACCAATTCTAAATCCATTTAACCACCTTAGTCCAATACCCACATATCTCAACTTCCATCTTAACCTCCCATGCAGCACCGAATCAGAGACCTTACTGAAGTCTAAGTATATGACATCCACCACATGACCCTTATCCAATTCCTTTTTGACCCAGTTGTTATACTCAACTATGTTCATCTGGCAGGATTTTCTGGATACAAACACATGCTGGTGACTGTCCATAAATATTTCCAGCCTTTACTTAAGTATTGTCTCCATCAGCTTCCCCATGATGGAAGTTTAGCTTACCGGCATGTAATTACCTAACTCATCCTGTGGTCCACTTTTATGGATGGGTATCATGTGGGCCATCCTCCAGTCATGCGGTATACCTCTTGTGTCCAAGGAGGTACTGAATAGTTCTACCAGCAGTCCAGCCAGAATCTCTGCCATTTCTTTCAACAACCTGGGGTGTATGCCATCCGATCCTGGTGCCTTACCCACCCTCAGAGCCCTTAACCCCTCCAATACCCTACCGTCAGTAACCAACCCATTGGTTACCCCCTCTCCCTGACTGCCCACCCAGCCCCATGAGGTAGTGGTCCTCATTTCTCCCTTGTGAATGCAGAACAGAAGTGCTCATTCAGTGCTTCTGCCTGATCCATCCATTTCTCTGCCCACCACCCTTCCTTCCTGATTCTCACTATCTGGTCCTTGCAGCTCCTACTCTCTTCACTCTAGTTCTTGCCAGACAATGTGCTGCTTTTACAAGACATAAATATTTAAACCTTATTTGAAGTTTCAGTTACAAAAAGACTGTAGACATGTGGATTTTCTGTTTGGTCTTAGTGTCTGGAGAAATGTTACAGGGTAGGTATACTGTTTAAAGACTCTGCTGTCAAGCTAATGAAATTGGTGGAATTTGATTCAAACAGTGCTTTGATATTCGATGTGGAATATGTAGGTAGAAGCTTTCTTAATGTCCATGCCCTACAGACAAAAGCTGCAAGGGTAGCCCTTTTTCAGTAAATACAGCCATATTTACATACCAGCAGGCTAGTGGTTTTAGGAGGGGAATTTAAATATGGCCTGTCTTTGAAGGATATGAAATGGAACACTAAGAATGTGTATATGGATTCTGTGTACTTGAATGAAATGATTTGAACTTCAGGACTGCATGGTGATCTTTCACATCTCTGCTGACAATGTTACCACTTTCAGTAAAAACAGTTTGACCACTAGGATCGACTTTTCTTTTTCTGGCTGTAGCACCAAGGGTTAAGACGGTAAGAACAGTGGTGGAAACCTTCAGCAATGCTTTGAGTCCTTTGTAACTGACCTACAGTGCCACCCCCCCCCCCCGACAAACACACCACAGAGACTTAAAATAGCATTATTAGAACAGACTGAGAGCCAGTGTCATTGGCTGGGCCTTTTTAAAGCATGATGCACAGAGTTAGCTGCCTAAGTATTTGAGCCAATGGCAGGAGGACTTAAAAAAGATTTTAAGTATTTGTTCCAAAAGGTGGGACAACATGGAAACACTGATAAATATCTGCATTATTTGGAACCAAGATCCCAACTACATAAACTCATCTCAAGAATGCACAATGATAATATACACATCTCTGAACAAACAGACCTCATAAAAGAGGAAATTAAACCTTTTCAATATGAAAGGGCCACCTCCCTAGAGCAAGAACTAAAATGTAGGACTCAGGGCCATTCCCTACACTTAGATAAGTTTTCAGGCTCTTGGGACCATGTCTAGCCCAGAATTATAGCATGGTTAACCAGAGAGACAGACAACCCAGTGGTAATCTCGATTGAGGGTATTATGGATATGATCCATGACCATGCTAGCAGTAATTCTGGCACATCAACAGACACAGACTGGGTCTCGTCTGTTAGCCCACCTGGATATTCTGGAAATCCACCAAGATCATATCTGTTCTCAGTTGATTCAACCAGTACAGGTGTCTTTAGTCAAACAAGCAATTAAGCATTTGGAGAATAACAGAACCCTATGATCTAATTGACTAATAGCAGAATTTTACAAACTGTTACTGCCAACTCTTGGTCAGCATTACAACATGAGATTAATTCAGTTCTGGAGTCAGTTAAATTAACACCTGGGATTTGATATTCAAAGGCTTATGCAGGGCTTGAACTGCACTCAATTTTCTGTTGGTGTGCACAGTTGCAACTGTTTTCCATGTTTATCAACTTGCACCAAAGGTTTGGCACAACTTCCCTTAAAAGGGTACCCTAAATAGTACAAATTATACCAGGGAAAATCTGGTCTAACTTTTGTCATTTGGTGTTCAGGATTGAAAATCCTGATCACTGGCTGGGAGAATGCCACAATACCACGTGCCAAACAATCAGAGCTCCAGGGCTTGTGGCATTCTCAGGGCTCTGAAAATTGAGACCCTGGTATTAACACTCAGATGCCTCAGAACTGCCTCAGCTATACTATGATAGACTGGATCCTCACCAACCGCAAGGACTGTTACTCCACTGCTGGGGTTCTATCCCACTCAATCAGTGATCACTTCCTAGTCTTCTGCATGAGGGAGCATCCCCTTCCACATACCCTCCCAAAGTTTTGTCCTTTGCTAATTTTTCCAAACTTGACCCTGTTGTGTTCCTGCATGAGCTAAAGCATGATGACTGGTCTCCCCTATTTACTACCAAGGCCATCAACCTGGTTACCAACTATTTCAACACAACCTTACTAGCCTTACAGAATAACCACATTCCATTCTTTATGCGGAGGGTCAGAGGGAAGGTGACCAAGTGGCTGAAGCAGCCTCTAATGAAACTGCTAAAGAAGAGTGACAAACTTTGGTCTAAATGAAAATCTTCCTCTAATCAGGCTGACCTTGCTAAGTATTGTGTATTGCATAACTCCTGTAAAAAGGAGGTTTGGGCTGCTAAGAGCAACTACTAGCGGAAACATCTCCAGTCCTCGGCCTCTGACACAAAGAAGTATTGGAACCAGATTAATGAGATCTTGGGGAATACAAAGCCACTGTCTCCCAAAGACATGCTAATCAATGATACTCAATGCAGTGATGCCACAGTATTGTCAATGCCTTTAACTCCCTTTTTACCGAGGTTTCCAATGTGGTACCCCATCATTTGAGTGCTACCAGAATAGCACCTCACTATATGGCACTAGTCTGGTAAGCTTTCACATGGACAGTGACTTGGGATTTACAGCACATGCTTTAAGCACTCCCCTGGTCACTGTCCATGGTCTTGCAGGAAGAACAAAGCGTCAGGAGCCAGGAGGCTGGCCGAGCTGCTTCTATGATGTGGAGGGCTGGGGCATTGAGCAGCTCAGCCAGCAGTGGTGGAGACCACAGTTCTAATCCTGGTCTCCTACCATTTTAACACAGTGCAGGGCTTGGAATTTTATTTTTAAATGGGGCTGCAATGGCCTCTAACTTTTTAACTTTCCCCAGGATCAGCTCCCCCTTGGAGTAAGGATCCTAATGACAGTGGGTGTGGGGGCAGAGCCCCCCACATTTGGGGGTTTTGGGGTGGATCCCTCTCCAAAAAATCATAGACAAAGGCCTACTTACTGGTGCAGTGTTCATTGACCTCACCAAAGCTTTTGACTTGGTTAATAACCCACTGCTCCTGGACAAGCTGCATTCACTTGGTACCTCTGGCTCCACCTTATTCTGGTTCAGTAGCTATCTCACTAACCGACCCCAATCCATCTCCTTTTGAAAGATACTTTCATCTAGGACTCCCACCTCCTGCAGTGTCCCACAAGGATCCATTCTGGGACCTTTGTTCTTCTCCATCTTTATTAATGATAGTCCCACTTCCTTTCCCCACTGTCGATCCATCATGTATGCAGATGACCTTGTGCTCTACGCTACCTCTTGTTCTGTCACTGACTTTAATGTTCACCTGTCAATGGCATTCCAACAGATTCAGCTCTGGCTCTCCTCCAACTTTCTTATCCTCAGTCTACCCAAGACTCAGGCTATGTTCTTTGGGTCTTCCAGAAAAGTCCATGCTGAGTCCCCTCAGCTTACTGGTGCTTTGCTGCAATGGGTCAGTAGTCATGTCCACTGACTCCTTCAAATACCTTGGAGTGATGCTGGATCCTGTACTTGATTTCTCCTCTCACAGAAATGACATATGCAGATCCATCAGGAGTACAGCCACAGAAATAGAAGCTGCTACTAATGACAGCATAATTTAAAGTGGCAGTAGAGCTACATAGTACAAAATACTGTAACAAAAAAAAACAGTACAGACTATGTAGAGAATAGTACAAACAAACAAAGCAGTCCCACAGGTAATGGATGAATGTCCGTATTCAATATTCAATGTTGAATAGCTGCCTCTCCGATGTGTATATACTATTGTTGTTGTCTTCTCCCAAATTCAGGAAGACGAACTTGTGAGGGCGCTTTTATCACACACAAATCCACAGACAATCTTCTCTTTTTATTTCCAAACTTCTGTTTATTATTTTTAAAACGTGGCAATCCTCAACGTTTCACCAAGTATCTTGGCTTTATCAAGAGATGCCTTCATTAGCTTTGTTAAGCCCTTCAATATTAATTATACCATTTGCATGAATTTCTGATCCTGTTCAATCTCAATCATTGTTTTAACCATAGGGTAAGTCCTTTTATACAATATCAGATGTTTGTGTCTTCATATTCCTTTTTTAACGCATCTCGTGCTATTATGCTTGTCTTATTGCCAAACCGTATATTTTGTCTTCTCCGTTCTTTATAGTGCCCTCATTCAGCACGCCATGATTCTTTTGAAAAGATGTAGAGAATAGACCACAGCTCAGATATTCAAAAGAGTTGAGCCATGCACAATAGGGTTGCGCCTGAGCAAGTCCAAAATTGTGCCATTCTGCGATATTCAGCAGGAGGCAGTTGCGCCCCCGAAATCAAACTGAGCAACAGTGCAATGATAATGAATGCATGCGCAACTGAAGGGGGAGGAACCATGCATAAATGGTGCAGTGTGATATTCAACGACTTGCGCCATGTGCAATAGGGGAGCAAGTGGAAGTTGCGCCATAGCGGAAATGAGCCAAAATAAATAGGAGCAAGGGAGAGGCGCAAGAATGCTACATGGAAGCCACATGAGTCAGAAGCATAGGCAGACAGACAGGGCAGGAGGCACAAACTGGGCAGGCCAGGGAAAGGGCACTCTGAACAGCCAGGCAGAGGGAAGGTATGGGGAGCCACACAGCACAGAGGCCAGCACAGGCAGGTGTTCCCAGTGCAGGGGAAGTAGCAGCCAGGACAGCGGGGGAATACAGCAACAGCTGCCAGGTGGGTGAGCACAAGCCAGGGACATGGCCAGTGCCACCTTCCAGATGGAGGCCATTATGAGGGGGTGAGAAGGTGGGTGGCAGGGGGGGCATGGCCGTAGAAGGGCCCGTCAGTGGTATGCCCCCAACAGGCAGTACCGAGCCCACACCAGCTTTGATCTGTACACTGATACTGAGATTGTGGGCAGGTACCACCTGAATAGGGCAATTCTGAGGTGGCTCTGTGAGCTGTGCAGTGATGTATGCAGGCACCCACATGACAGAGCCATGCCCTGTCAGTGGAGACTAAGGTAACAGCCTGCATGTGCTTGCTCGCCACGGGTACCTTCCAGAGACCAACTGGGGACACCACAGGCATAACCCAGTCGGCCACATCACACCACCTCACCCAATTCCTCAGCAGACTTCTGCCACATGCTGCAGAGTACATCCATTTCCCCAGCACAGTGGCGGAGAGCACAGCAAACATACAGGAGTTCCACAGGGTAGCACATATGCCTGGTGTGCTAGGGGCAATAGACGGCACCCATGTGGCCATACGCACACCACCTGGCCCTGAGGTGGCTGCATACATAAATCACAAAGGCTATGCCAGCATCAACTTCCAGGTGGTGTGTGATGCCAGGGGGTGCATAATCAATGTCTGTGCAACACATCCTGGGGGAGCACACAATTCGTTCATCTGCCACCAGTCAGCACTGTACCACAGATTCGAGAGTGGGGACATCCCCACTGGACACCTAGTGGGTGTTTATGCAAACCACATGGACAATCATAGGGCCTGGGGGGCATGGCCAGAGGTGGCATGGGTAGTGGCCTACATGGCCTGGGGTAGGGCGATGCTGATCACAAAACTAACCTCTGCCTTCTACACACAGGTGACAGTGGATACCCACTCCGTCCCTGGCTGCTCACACCCTACCGGTGGCCCGCATCCCCATCGCAGCAATGCTACAATGAGGCACATGCCACCACACGTAATGTCATCCAGAGGGTGTTCGGGATGCTGAAGGCACATTTCTGTTGCCTGGACACCTCTGGCGGTGCCCTACAATATAGCCCCTTAAAGGCCTGCGGGCTATTCCTGACCTGTTGCATCCTGCACAACATGACCAACGAATGTGGGATAGCCATACAGGTCAAAGAGGGGGGCAGTGATGGGGACGATGGGGATGCCAGTGATGATGGTGATGGGCAGCCCCCCTTGGCCAACAGGACCCCTGACTGATCCGGCTGGCACAGCTGCACCAGGACACCATCATGGAGGAGCACTTCAGCCAACCCAGGTAAGTCATGGGGCCATGTGCAACCACCAGTGGCTAAGGCACAACCCACAGACATGCATGGACACACACCAGGGGTGCATGACGTCAAGGGAAGTGGCAGGGCACAGAAGCACACACACAACCAGGGACGGGTGAGGATTAACATGCCACATGGAGGGACACACACATGCACACACACAATGCAGCAAACGTGCACAGAGGGCAGGAGGCACACTGACCCAGAATGCCAACCCTAGCAACACACATGTCCACAAGCCACCACGCCCACTGCCTGTCCATGTGCATGTGTCAGATGCTGAGCACCATTGCACATTGGTGTACAGCACAATGCAGGCATCATCATGTACATGCAACTGCGGACAGCAGCCGGGAGGGTGTGCAGGTGGACTGTGTGTCCACGTGCAGGGCCAGGTACCCACCCGTGCACTGCCCACTGAAACACACAATACACACAGGGCAGCACCAGACAGTAGCCATGCTGGGAGACAGGTCAGTCACGTGACACAGTGCCCCAGCTGCCACGGATGCGTGGGCGGCCCCGCCGAGACCCGCCAGCACTGACAGGCTGACCACTGGCCTCATGGAGTGGAACAGATGGTCCCCCAGGGGTTCCACTGCGTGAACGTGACCATGCTCATGCAGGGGTCTGCAACACACCAAATGTGCCTGCGCCAGGAGTGCTCAGGATGCCCACAGCTGAACCCGGTGTTGTCAGGGTGGGAGTCGCACGACGCCGGGAATGGGGGGTGGATAGTGCACTGCGTGGTGTCCGTGATGCATGGGCACCTGACTGTGTGTCCATTGTGGCCATGACAGCAGTGAATGCCTGTGCATGCCTGTCAATGGCAGCGGTCACATCCTCCCGGAAATGGTCCATCCCTGCCAGGATCAGTGTGGTGTCCCTGCTGCATGCTCCTCTGCCTGCTCCAGAGCCACACACAGTGCATCCATGGACGCAAGCCGCATCTGCTGCTGGACTGATGCTTGCAGTAGGTGGGTGTGCTCATCCAAGAGGTCATCAGCCTCCTCGGCATCCTGTCCCTCAGGGTGTGCACAGCCCTGATGATCAGCACCCCTTGAGGGTGGGTGCTGTGCACCAGGACCAGGTCTGGGCATGTCCACAGGTGGTGCACAGATGCCACCGCTGAACCCTGTATCCCCAAGCCAATTGGGTGACTGCTGATGCTGCCCCTCCAGCTGCCACTCCCCAGGGCTCAGTGGTGCTGCCACAGTGGCCGTAACAGTCCCACTGTCCTGAACAGACACCAGTGCTGCCCCACTGGTGCTGACAGGCACAGGCTGGGACTATGCTGACATGCAGGCCTCCATGGCAGCACCACCCACAGCCATGGGCACGAATTGCCCTGCTGTGTGGCCATCCCATGGCACACACTTGTCACTGCCCATGACGGTAGTGTCATCATCACCGGTGATGGACTCTGCACCAGCCACAGTCACAGCATGCTGGCATCTGTGGATGCCAGCACGCTGGGACACAGGCAGGGCTTCCTCCACACCTGTTACAATGACATCAGTGTGGACAGCCAGGCGACCCCACTGTCGCAATGCTCCACATATATCTATGGAGCTGGATGGTCCCTCCTCAAACTCCAGCTGACTGTCTGCAGTGGACAGGCCCACCACCTCTGACCCATGCAGATGCTCAGGATCTGTAAGAGAAAGCAAAGTCACATTACTGCGTGTGACCTACCCTGCCCCCATAGACAGACCATGACTTACCATGCAGTGATGGGCCACCACCCGTCTGGAAGCCACCACCCGGAACACCCTCAATGGCACTGCGCTGCATGCTTCCAGCAAGCCTCTCCTCCTGTGGGGTCAGCTGTGCCACCTCCGACTGTTCCCCCACCTGTTGCAGCACGTGCTGCCCTGATGGCAGCCACCTTCTCCTTTATCCTCCTCCTGTCCGTGGCCATCTTTTTCTTACACTCCTGCACAGAGTGCTGGTGGCTGCCATGCAGGTTCACAGCACATGCCACAACCTCCCATGCAGCAGCACGGTCCTGTGGTATTCCCCGCCGTCCACTGAGAAGTGGCTCCTGATCCAGGTAGGCCTCAAACAGGGCCTCGGTTTCAGCCTTTGTAAAGTTAGGCCTCCTCCTCTTCCCACCACTGTGTTCCTCCTCTCCAACAACCTGCTCGGTCATTATGTAGCCTGTAAGAATGGCAGTTGTTACCTGTGACTGTGCAGTCCCATACATGTCCCTAAATCCACAGTCCACACTCCCAAACAGCATGTAACTCACCAATAGACTGCAGTAACCGACTATGGCCACTGCAGCACAATCTTCGCACTTTTATAGTGCAACCCATGCAAATGAGATGAGGAGCAACTTTAAGTAGATGCAAATTGCAGTGCTGCACCATTGAATGGCTGATTAGATGATTTGCATATGACAGCTGAATATCGCGCTGTTGTGCAATTGTGTTGAACGTGCTGAGCCAATGGCGCAGTTCTGTGACATGCGTAGTACACACCTCACTGCGCATGCCCGGGTTGCTGATGCAGGCGTCTGCTGTGCTGATGACGTGCTGTGCGCGGTAGGCGATGCAGGGCATGGCCACCATTGTGCCAGTGGCGCTATAGCGATGGTCACTACATGGCGCTGTGGCACTGGGCCATCATAGGCGCAATGGGCCAACTGCACAGTAGGCTGCTATGGCGCTGGCACACAGGCAGCCAATCGCGCTACACACATTGTGTTCCAATGGCGCTGTGCATGTCCATGCGCCAGAGACCCTTGACCCTGTGCCGACCTTTGCCCCCTAGGCACCATGCATCAGGCATGGGTGCACCTCTTGCACGCTGTTCGGTAACAGCGCAATAGGGAATGGCAGCACTGTACCGCGCAGCATCTGCATGTGGGGAGCCAAGCTGCAGAGCACCATATTGCCAACTAGAAGTGAGAGAATGGCACGCAGAAGGGCAGCCCAGTGGTCTGCTATTGAACTAGTAAATCTAGTGGCCATTTTGGAGCCTCATCATGGGCCTCTCTTCGGGGAGGCACCCCTGGACAGGGCCAGGACCCAGGTGTGACAGGAGGTGGCCACTGCCATGGAGGAGTCCACTGGACATGGAAGGAGTGCGGAGCAGTGCATGCACCAATACGGGGACCTGTGGAGGAGTGAGCCAGAGCAACTGGCAAACCTGTGGGCAAGTGCCAGGAGGGGCACGGTGCAACAGCCAGGTAGGGGTTCTGTCAACACACTTTTATAGTCCATATGGGTAACAGGGTTGTATGTGTCCAGCACATAGGGGAGGGACCATCGGGGTTGGCTGTGGTGGTGTTCACAGGGTGTGGGGTGGGTGAGTCTGGCTGGGTGGGAGGGCATGTACCTGGGAGCAGGGGACTTTTGGGATTGTACTGATGTTACTCTCTCCTTGTTTGACCCACAGGCCCGGAGGAATGCCGCCATGCGAGGGAATAGAGGCGGCGGGAGGAAGATGGTGCAGCCAGGCGGGTGAGGGCCATCACCGCCAACCTGACCGGCCCGATGAGGGTGAATGCCATACATCCATGATTACTATTGCATGCTGTGTGACAGGGTGGGCAGCGGGGCATGGCCACCATCCATCGACACCTCCGCCATGCACACAACTTGTTACTGTCAACACTGTCCAGTGGCAATGCATGTCTGAGAATGCGTAACGGTAGTCCATGCATGCACCAGGTACATGGTTGTGTCACTGCCTTTGCACCATATAGCCATGTCACTAAAAGGCCACGGTGGTGCTGTGCATGACTTGGCCGGTGGGTGTGTGCAGCATTCAGCATGGCTGTATGCGCCTGGGTGGGCAGGTCCTGTGGACGTGATCACTGAGGGTGGTCACACACCATCACAGTTGTATGTCCCACAGCGTATGCCATGCACAGTGGGTGGGCTGTATGGGGTTGTGCATTCACACCTACTGACTGTGCTCCCTTGTCCTAGGTACTTGCCATCTTTGTGAGATACGAGAGGCACTGCGGGAGATATTGGTGGTTGCATGGGCATCGCTGGACATCCTGCGACAATTAGATGAGACAGGGGTACTGAGGAGGCACAGGGCCCGGAGGAGCCAGAGTAGGGAGAGGCGCTCTCGCTAGTGATGGATTGCTCGCAGTATTCCCTACTCCCCTGGACCCACCCTCACACCCCTCCTTCCCCGTCCCATTTGTCCACCCCTGCCCTCTACCCACCCCCACCTTTTTTGTGGCCCCTCCAACCTTGTATATAGTTCCTATGTTATATTGTATATAGTTTGTATTATTGTAAATAGTTGATTGTTATATATTTTTTCAATAGATTTAATTTTGATATGAATACTGTTGTGGTCTCTGATTTGCAGCGGGCTATAGGTGCTCAGCTGCAGTGATGTGCATGGCATCAGGGGTGGTGCGGTCATGGGTGTGTGTGTGTGTCAGTGTGGCGGTGACTATGGTGTGGGGGTAGCTATCAGTCAGTGTCTGTGGTGTGTGTGTTGTTCCTTGTGCACTGGATTATTGTGTGCAGTGGGCCATGGTGCATGCTCTGTGTCCATGGTGCACCCATCAGCCCATCCATGGCCTGTACAGCTGACACACATGCATGTCTGTGACCTGCATGGTCCGCTGGCATGTCAGTGGTGGCAGTCCCTGCAGGGCAGCCACTGTATCCATTACATTGCTAGGTTGCCTCCTGCCACTCATGTGGTGCATGCCTGGCTCAGGTGGCACTGTGGGCACCACAGTCATTGTCCCACCTCCATCCTGTGCCTTGTGTGTGTTGCAGGGGATGTGCCCCACTTTCTGTGACTTGTGCTCCGGGTGACTGATGGTGGTGTACGGGTCCACAGTGCCTGCACAGGGTGGCTGGCACTTCAGTGCCATGGAGGACTGTGGGTTGTGTGTACACAGTTTACATGGGTCCACAATGGTGGCTTGGTTGCCCCACCACTGCGTCCCTGTGTTGTTGTGCCCTTGGGTATGGGTGGTTGTCTGTCCATACACTGTGTGGCATCCAGTGTGGTGCATGCTTCCACACACCACTGTGGGTGGCTGTGCTGGCTGTTGTGGCCAGTGGTGGGTCAGGGTGGGTCACTGGACTACTGTGCAGGGTGCTGTACCACTGGTGGTGGTGTCAAGGGCATGCCCTGTCCCGTGTGGGGTACCTCTTGTGCCGATGCATGGTTGGTTTCTCAGCAGTACCTCGGGGGGACTGTGCATGGTGGCACTGTGTCTGCTGTTGTTGCATTGCTGTGTGCTGCCACCCACTGACGGGTGCTTATGGTGGGGTTGGCTTGCATGATTCTGCGGTGCACAGGGTTGCAGTGTCACAGTGGGGGTGGTGGCATGCATGGGGTTTCCTGCAGTGGTGGTCACTGCTCATGGGGGTGTCTGGGGGTCATGGTGCAGGGTGTGCTCTGCATTGGAGGGGGATGGTGTGGTACAGGGTGGTCAGCCCTCCTTGTGTGCCAGTCACAGCTTGTTGGTAGGTGTGATGGGGCACCGTGGCCCGGCTGTGGGTTGTTTGCTTGTCTCCATGGACCAGTGGTTATTCGGCCCTCCCCCAGTTGTGCAGTTCATGGGGTGTGGAGGGACAATGCCTGTTCTGCTGTGTGTTCTTGTGCCCATCTGTGGCATGGGTGGTGGGCCCCTACCTCCCTGGTTGTGCAGTTACATTGCTCTGCTGCTGAGGGGCATCCCTGGTTGTGCTATGGCACCTCTGGACTGCTCAGCTGAACATCCCTTGTTGCACTATGGCGCATCAGATCTGCTCAGCTTCCCCTCCCTAGTTGCGCTATGGTGCAGGTGGTGCGATATTCAGTCATCGGCTGTAGGCGCAGTTTGGTCTGCTCAATTTTTGAATATCGTGTCTCTTGCACATGGGCGCAATAGACTTGCACCTGCTGCTGCTATTGTGCACTTTTTGGGCGCAGTTTGAATATCTGGGCCCATTACTTATACTAATGTACATGTTTATTATCATTTGTTATAATATCATTTCATCTTTTTACATAAAAAAATTACTTTCTAAGAATAGGTGATTTTCCTGATAAACAATGAATAATGTTCTGCTAATTATGTTAGACAAGCATTAGAGTAATCAAACTGGGGTGTCTATAGTATAATATTCTTTATGTCATGAATAAGGTTTTGGAGATTGCCATTAAATCAGTTTACCCCAGACACGCATTTAATTGAAGCCAATTATATACTTTAAAATATGCTTTTATATGCATCAGTGTCTATGTTCATGACAATACTCCCTGATGATGCACTAAAGATGCAAAACTGGTTAGAGGACTAGCTTGTATCACCAGTGTCTCTGCAAGGGGCATTCACCATTTGGCACAATTTAAATGTATCAGGTAATACTGATACTGTGAGTGACTTGCTTATTTTAATTTTGTTTATTGATGCATTGCAACTTTACAGTATTTGTTCTAGCAGTGAGCAAGCACACCATTGAGTGGAACGTGTTTTTTGGTTAAAGGATATCAGTTACCTGACCTATGTCAGGGAGCGGTAGTAGAGGTAATCTATTTGGACTTTAGTAAATCCTTCAATTCTGTTCCACACAGAAGGCTGCTAAAGAAGCTGGACCACATAGGGGTGGGTAGGAGGTGGTTGGGTTTGTGAGCAGCTGGATGAGAGGAAAAACATAGAGGGTACAGGTAAATGGTGCAGTATCTGCTGAGAGGGAGGTAACTAGCAGTATACCACAAAGGTTGGTGCTGGGGCCTCTACTCTTCAATGGTTTTGTATACTACATCACAAACAGATTGGAGGGAATGGTGTGCCTGTTTGTGGATGACACCAAGATATGCAACAGAGTGAACTCCCCAGAAGGAGTAAGAAGCATGAATTCAGATCTAAAGAAACTGGAGTAGTGGTCAGAGATATGGGAGTGGTGATGCTGCTGTGTATTTCCCTGGTTAGACCCCACTTAGAGTACTGTTCCCAGTTCTGGCCCCTTAATATGAAGGCAGAAATAACAGCTATAGAAAGGGTTCAGAGAAGGGCTAGGAAGATAGTGTTAGGCATTGTAGAACTACATTTTGAGGATAGGCTCCAATCTCTGGGGTTGCATTCACTGGAATACAGAAGATTGTGTGGTGATCTCTGCCTACTATTCAGATTATTATCTAACAATGATCTGTGGATATGTTTGGGTCTCAAACTCAGGGAGCAGAATTACATCACAAGATCGCAGTTTACAGCTTAAGGGAGAAACAAGCTCAACCAAGTACAGAGCCAGCTGGTACAATCAGAAGGTGGTCTGTGTTTGGAATAGTCTCCCTTTGGAGGTGATAGGTAACGGTAGTATGCTAGATTTTGAGACTAAAAGTACATGATTGTTTTTCAAGGGAATGGATATCTGGGTATCCCTTTGTATAAAGGGTGAGTATCTATTGGATCTTTGGCATATTAGCTCGTAACTACCTATAGGAATGTAGAGCAGGCACTGGAGGCAGGTCATGATACTAGAAGTTGTGCTTTAATGGAACGCATGCTCCATGTCTTGTACTACAATAGCCATGTTTATTGCATTCTGCAAGGTAACAGAACAAACTGTATATTTGGTAGACACCAGGCAATTTGTCATCATGGAAGACCCCTTGCAGTACTGTAGTAGCAAGGTCATTGATTGGCCAGCAGTGACCTAAGTAGCAGTCAAATACCTGAGCTGTCTATCCTCAAATGTCAGTGTGGATAAAGTAGTCAGTTCAGAAGGGGTCCTTGTGCAGAACAGGCATACAAATCTGTACCCTGGAAATGCTGGCATGCTAACACTTATTAAAATGACTGCAGGGTACATTCCATGAAATACAGTCACAGTCTGCATTCCTACAACATGACGGTGGTTGTGGTGGTGAAGATGAATCTGAAAAGCCAGATGTTTATTGGCATTGGTAAATTGTCTTCATCTGAGGTAGATGAAGCAAGGAGGGTGTCAGGATTCCCATGTGGAGATAACTCCAATGTGGGAGACTATGAGGGCTGCTTCCTTGATAAGGATGAATAATACATAAACCATAATGTGTTCTGTTCATCCTTTCCTCCTCATCAGTTGAATCCATATTTTTATGAATCACTTTTCTTTTCCAATCATTATACATTTTCCCAAGTTGTGCTGCTGTTCCACATATCAATCTGATTACTTCCCTCTGTCCTCTCCTATGTGGTGCCCACAAACTAGAAAACCAGTGGCACTATAGCATAAAGTTTGCCACCAGTAACACAACCCACCTCCACCTCCACCGCATGCATCAAGACTGAAAAACTTAGATTCATAAGCAAGCATAAAAGTTATTGCCAGGCTTGCAGACGAGGATGCATAGTCTGCAAGCCTGGCAATAACATTTATGCTTGCTTAAGAATCTAAGTTTTTCAGTCTTTATGCATGCGGTGGAGGTGGAGGTGGGTTGTGTTACTGGTGGCAAACTTTATGCTATAGTGCCACTGGTTTTCTAGTTTGTGGGCACCACATAGGAGAGGACAGAGGGAAGTAATCAGATTGATATGTGGAACAGCAGCACAACTTGGGAAAATGTATAATGATTGGAAAAGAAAAGTGATTCATAAAAAAATGGATTCAACTGATGAGGAGGAAAGGATGAACAGAACACATTATGGTTTATGTATTATTCATCCTTATCAAGGAAGCAGCCCTCATAGTCTCCCACATTGGAGTTATCTCCACATGGGAATCCTGACACCCTCCTTGCTTCATCTACCTCAGATGAAGACAATTTACCAATGCCAATAAACATCTGGCTTTTCAGATTCATCTTCACCACCACAACCACCGTCATGTTGTAGGAATGCAGACTGTGACTGTATTTCATGGAATGTATGCATCCTCCAATAATCAATACACTACCTCCTCCTCCTCTTCCTCTGATTGCTTGTGTCCACCATGTATACAAACAACATGGCCCACTACCACCGCCACCTCCACCACTTGCATCCAGACTGAGAAACTTGGAATCTGCAGCCAGCAAAAATATCATTGCCAGGCAGATCTCCAGCCAGTCAGCTAAGCAGCTCCCAAGCTGAGCCTCCTGCCAGTCAACCCATTAAATCAGCAACACCTGAGATCCAGCAAAGTCCAGCTTTGTCTGCTGTGTTGGTAAGTTACTTTCACTGTTGTTCACACTCCCGATCTTCACTGTTGGTGATGAGTCTGTCCTTTCACAGGAAGGGCATTCAAATTACTTGCAGGACATTAAAATGTATTTCTTTCCTATTGTCTCACCCTCCCTGCAGTTTGACTATTCAAGGAGGTGACTGGCAAACAAGTTGAAAAGGCAGTCAGTCTGCAAGGCACCTGCATAAGCAGCCTATTGCTCCACCACCTCTCTCTGTGGCACCATCATGCCAATGTAAGCCATGGACATCACTAATTTGATGGTAAGTATCAATACATGACTTTTTTTTCTTTTTTTATGTTTTATATTAGATTTTGCTTTAATGGGTGCACAGTGACCTAGTGGCCAAGTCAGGCCAAATAAGATCTCTTTTTCTTCACAGGTGACAGATAAGACTACTGGGAGTGGACAATGGATATACTGTGTGGCCACCATTGTGGTCAAGTCAGGCTACAATTTCTCTTTTATCTTCACTGGTGGCAGGTATACTGTAAGACTACTGTTCATTTGGTCACCCACAGTATCTAACTTAGTAAAGTCTAAATCATTTTCTCTTGTCTTCACAGGTCTTCTATCCTGCTGCTTTCTCATCCAGCAAGCAAGATTTCTCTTCTTCCACATTATCTGTCTAGGGCACCTTCGTGTCATTTTAAAGCATGGCCTTTAGCAACATAACAGTACATATCCTTTCCAATTGTTAATGTTTTTATTTATTTATTTATTTTGTCTTTATTTGGTTGGTTTCCTTTCACAGGTACAACACAATAGGGAGTGCACTAGAGTCTAAATATTTTCTATCTTCTATTCACAGGTCTCTTTCCATTCTTTCATGAATGCCTCCTCCTCCAGTGAGCAAGTGCTGTCCCATGCCCCTACCCCTTGCTACGGTGTGACCATCATAGACATTTTCAAACTGTGCACTGCCCCCACAACTGCACAGAATAACCTCTACTGTCACTACTCCCAGCAGTGACAACCTCCCACTGTCTGCCTTCCAATGGGCTCAGGTGATGGATTTTCATGTGCGTATGTTGTCCACTGGTGCCTACATGGCTGTGTCTGACCAGTGTGTTGCACATGTTGTACTTGGCAACATCTGTCATTGTTGGGGTCAGGCATGAAAAATTCCCACATGATGGAAGACTTGCTCTGCTTCTCTACATGGGGCACTGGGGAGACAGAGGATGAGGAACCAGGATAAGGCTCCTCAAGGGGAACAGCTGCTTGTGGCCATCGCACCATGGTGAGCACAGGGGGTCCAGGCTGCTGTTGTGGAGCTGGGACAGTAGCTGCAGAGCTGAGGGAACTGGGAACTGCTGCTGCACTGGGACGGGATTGCTGCACTGGGGGCTGCTGCAGTGCTGTGAGCAGCCTGCTGGATCATTCCTGCTCTGGACCTACCATCTTTATCAGATTGGGTGCTGTCTGGTGCAGGTGTATGCCACCACCACAACTCTAAGCACAACCTGTCTATACTCCACCCTTTATAAATATACATAAGAAGAGACAGCAAGAAACAGAAGAAAGAAAAGTCAGAAACAAATGGGAAGAAAAGGGAAAATAGAGGCCTACTACTAAAAGTTATACTTAAAAATAGTGAAAATGTAGAAAAAATTAAAAACTTATTTATTACTAAGTACACAGATAATTCTATAAGAATGAAAAAAGGATTTAAAAAACTGTTATACTAATGTAATTTCTTGTTTAATCCAACAATTTGCTGCACAGAATGCTTGCCAGTCTCCTGCCCCCTCCACTGACTAACACTGTAAAACTGAAAGTGAAGCAGACTGACTGTCTAGAGAGGTACCATGTGACTTGCTGAAGTCATATGACCTTCAGGCACTGATGTCTTCCATTGACTGCAATCTAAGAAACTTCACCTAACTGTATCCTACAGGTGAAGTTACACTAACAGTTGTCAGGTGAATTTAATAAAGGTGAGTTTTCTAGGAAATAGTGACAATTCACAAATTGATCTCTGTAGGCAAAGTTGGTAACTTCATCTGAAATTCTGAATTAGAACATTGCAACATCTCTAGCTGTCAATATACTGTACAGTACAGTACATTGCCTTAATGCAGGATAAAGTGTTTGGGAGACAATTGAAACAAGACATTTCCACCCACAATGACGAAGACATAGTAAACATGAGAATAAGTGCTGACTTACGGTGGATAGTGCATCACCGATGAATAGTCATAATTTATGCCCAAGTTATTAGTATTATCCTTAGAGAAGGCAGATTGTGCACCTGTAAGAAAAGCGAGGCATTAGGGCATGAGTGGATAGACAGAAAGATTAGTGTTTTATCCACTAGAGATGTATGTTATTTACCATTAAAACTTCCAGGATGACAGTAATTGACAATTTTGCAGTATTTGTGATTTTATGAGAATTGATCTTTTCCAAAACAATACAAGGAGCAGAAAAGGTGGCTACAAAACACAACAGGCTGGACTGGTGCAAAAGCAAGCAAAAAGCCAAAGTACTTACAAGACATGAAGCTCGGGAAGCACAGTCTCCATCAGTAGAATCCAGAAAAGCCACCACAACAAGGATAGGAGTGATTCAAAGAAAGGTTTTATTTGTAATCAAAAATGATAAAACTCCAGCAAAGGATGCAAAGGCCGAGGACACTCTCCCTCAATGAATGTGAAACCAAGTGCTTGAGAAAGTGCACGTTCTGACACAAAAATGTTTGGATTCTATGGATGGAGACCATGATGCTGGAGCTTCCTGTCCTGTAAGTACTTTTCCAAAATAAGGTAAATGTAAGTTGTCTGTGAAGGCTACCAAAATTACTGATAATTTCAACATTGTAAGACATAGATACTGAGAAAAGGAGTATTTTTTAAGGAAAGGGTATTTTATATCAAGAACTTTTAAAGGTGCAAGCGTGATATTTGTTCATCATTGATGGTAGAAGTAGAATTCATTTGTCCAATAATTTTGGTAACAAAGCATGAACATCCAAAATACTAACATTTCTAAACCTCAACATCAACAATCATTTTAACCTGTCAGGACCATTTTCCAGGGACCATTACAAACATAACACACACATGAGTGGTTGGGTTTGTCTTATCATATTATAAATGTATACTGTTATCATGAACCTTGCCATTTCAAAGACAGGTGAACAGCCAGACAAACAGAAAGACAGGCAGGTAGGTGATTGGTGCATACTTCCAGATACTGAAGACTGACACTGATAATGCTGATGCCATAAATACTATGAGGTAGGTACAGTAATAAGTATTATACTATGGCAAGAAAAAATCATGGACTGTGATTGGTCAGTTTGGGGCTGGACCCATGGTGTTTTCCCAGCATAACACCACAGGTCTAGTCTCAACCTCACTGTCAACCAACTGATGATTGTTTGGATTTGTCCATCTTTGTTTGCATCTTCTCTTAAGGAACAAAAATATTTTTCCACACAAAAACATTCCTTAAAATAAGTGTTTTTTTAATTCTGCATATAACAACAAGAAATGGTATAATAGGAATAATGCCCTCCAGTGTGTGTGTCATGCTGGGATAATGCCATGCCTGGGACATTGGACTCACTCGGCCTGCGGCCTCATGCCCAACTCCCCCAGGTGTGGTGTTATCCCAGCATGACACACACCCTGTCATGCATTATTCCTTTAGTATCAAGTCACATTGTATATCTGAATATACAGAACTGTGAAATATTACAAGAAATCAAATTTAAATCAATGTGGATGTTCTGTAATATATCTTGAACCAAAGATGACTAAGGGATAAGCAACAACATATTTTGGAGATTTTCTATCAGCTGTATAGGTTTACTGTACTGTACTGCATTGTATTGCATATAACAGAAAAAGTGGGTAGGGGTCACATACCTCTGCACAAGGACCGTGGGGAAGAACAGAAAGAGGAGAAGAAAGACTATTGCAATAGGTACAGGAGAGAGGTTGGTGAAGCACTGAAGTAAAAGTTGGAGACCTTCAAATGTTACAAAGCAAGCCAAGCAGATGAGGAGAGGAATGTCTAATTCTGCAAACTGCAGGAAGTCAACTCCAAGGTGAGCAGGGAAAAGGTAGAGGCCAGACTTGAGATCTGTGGAAGGCAGCTACAGAGGGGATAAGGATTTAAACTGTTATGCTATGGAGTAATACAAGACAAAATACAGGACTGTCAGGTTAAAAAAGGGGAGGAGTGAGTGGTGAGTGATAAGGGCAGAGCAGAAATACTAAATAAGTACTGTATGTCTGTTCAGTCTTTTTTGTAGATGAGAATGAGCCACTCCCATAGTACAAGATAAAGTCCAGGCTGGATGTATTGGATTTTAATGAAATCTCATCAAGAACACTACTGGCATATTGTGATTGCCTGAATGTTCACATACACACATCCAAATGTCTGGACATTATGCAGGTTATTTTGAGCACTATGCTATAGATAAACATACGAGTTATCAGGTCAGTCTTAAAAGGAGCATTATTCCTGTTTTTACATTTTGTAATGCATTTTAAACTTGGGCTTTTGTCTAACCTGTTTCATAACTCAAGTATGCTGTTTCTTCGGCTGGCTTTGACATTGTTCTATTATTGTTATTAAGGGCCCCATAATGAGGCAGCTTTTTTTCTTCTCTGCCCAATAGTCATTTTCTAATCACTCAGCAGTTCTGGAACCCAATGCCAAGCAGAACCTAGAGACGTCAGCTGAGCTGATATCACTAGCTTCTGCTTCACTGACTTCAAGTTAACCGGTAACATTGGGTTCCAGAATGGTTAAACAATTTAATGTGAACATTGAACAGAAAAAAGGCTACATTAATATGTGGCCCTAAATAAGAAAACAGTTGTAATTCTTCAACACACGCACACACACACACACACACACACCAGTACGCTAGGATGATTTAATAAACTTCACACATACCTGAATTTGCAATTTTATGAACCATTTAAACAAAAGGGTTTACGTTCCTTTTAAAGGATGATTAAGTTATGAGTAACTAAAAATACTGACAACATTTCTCAAGGAAACAACTGCCATATTTTGAGCTCCTGTATGTTCAACACTACATAATTAAATATGCAGAAACTTGTTAGGTTCTTAGCCCATTGCTCCTTTGGTAAACATGCCAGTTTTCTTTTCTCTATCTTAAAAATTAGCTATGTTAGCTAAAATAGTTGCAATATTGTACACAATTTCACTAGTAAACTTAATGATTGTGTCCCCTTGTAAGCTTACAGTTGCATATCTGAGCATCCTGAAATTTGCCAGTTAATGTAATAAGATCTTCAGTACATGGGTAATCATCAAAGTCATTGATTTACAGTACGTTGACTAAAATAATGACATTGTGTTTTCAAGACTTGAAATTCTGGGATTGTACTGATGATTCCTGATACAAGTTTTGGATTTGACTGGGATTGTTCTGTTAGATTTTTAGTATATGTACTACTAACTAGAGAAAAAAAGGACTATTAGAGAAAATCTGATAAAGCAAAATGAACTCAGCTCAACTCTCTTTATTTATAAAAAACACAATTCACCAAAGTATCAAACTGCTTGTACACAATTTAAAATTCAAAGAATAAAAACAGCAATAAATGATAATATACAAATCTAGTTCAGCAATTCATCCAAATTCAGAAAAAGCAAGATTAAAAAGATGTGTCTTTAATGCAGATTTAAATCTCTCCACAGTCATGCACTCCCTTATCCAACAAGGTTGAGAGTTCTGCAGGGTATGTGCTACAAATGCAAATGCTCTAGTACCCGAGATCTTCAAACAAACCCTGGTAACCTCTAGCAATCCCTCATTGTTGGGGCTGAGTGGGTGGGGAGGGCAGTCAGGGCAAAGAAGATGTTGCAGGTAACATGGTCACTGTCCATGTAGGGCTTTGTAGGTTAGCAAACCAACCTTGAAGGTAGCTCACTACTGTCTAGGCAGCCAATGCAGGCCACAGAGCACAGGTGTGACATTGCATGATTGAGGAAGACCAGTCAATAGCCTGGCAGCCACATTCTGCACCAGCTGCAAGTGCAGAATACCAATCCCAGTAGCTCTAGGTACAAGGAGTTGCAATAGTCAAGGTTTGAGGTCAGAAAGGCACGGACCACTGTTGGAAGGTCACTGGGTGGGACCAGGTGCTTAATCTGGGTGATATCCTTCAGATGGTAGAATGAGGTCTTGACGACGATAACACCTGATGTCTAAGCATCAGCTCCTTGTCAAAAATTATGCCTATATTTCGCACCCAATCAGAGGCTATCAGTTGACTGCCTCAAAGCCGAAGCCAGGAAGGCTGCCCAGCCAGAAGTCACTTTACATGATGACCCGGGACCACAACCAATGCCTCAGTCTTGTCAGGGTTCAACTTCTGACAGTTGGCACTCATCCAGTCTTGGATCTCAGCGAGGCAGTTCTTACATGTTGAGATAGCTCCAACCTGTTCAGGCAAAAAGGACATGTATAGCTGAGTATCATCTGCATAGCAGTGAAAACTTAGCACATGCCACCTTACAATGTCTCCAAGCAGTAGTATATACACTGCAAACAACATGGGTGATAAAATAGAGCCCTGTGACACCACAGAGGATGGAGAACAGATCTGAGAAATAAATCGCGGACACCACTCTCTGAAACCTGCCAGTGAGGAATGAGTGGAACCACCTGAGGACTGTAACACACAGTCCGCAGATCAGATGCAGGTGCTATAGTAACACACCATGGTCCACAGTGCCATATGCTACAGAGCGATCAAGGAGAACCAGATTGGAATGGCTCTTCCAATCTCTCGCTATCAGAAGATCAATGAGTACCTGAACTAGGGCCGTCTCAGTACTCTTCCAAAATCCAGACTGGAGAGAATCATAGACATTGTGAATGGTAAGGTGGTCCTCCAATTGCAGTGAGACCACCTTCTCAATAACGTTACTGACAAAGGGAAGGTTAGAGATACGTCTGTAGTTAGTGAGACAGTCCAGGTCAAGAGAGGATTTCTTAAGGAGAGGTGTTACCACCGCCTCCTTCAGGATGTCAGGAAACACACCTGTCTCTAACAAACACCAGACTATCTCAGTTAGGACCGAATAAATGACATCAATGCACCCCACTAGGAGGCGGATTGGGCCAGGGTCCAAACTACAGCAGGTTGGCCGCATACTCTGGATGATCCTCACAATATCCACGATTGCCAACCAGTAAAAGTCAGACCACAAAAACTGAGGGACTGCAGCCTCCCACCAATCATCACCACACCCATTTGAATCAGCTGCACAGATTTCAGACCTGATGTCGCAACCTTATCTGCAATGAATCATGCAAACTCTTCATACTTATCTTGTGCCAATGCTCTCCGAGACTGCAGACAGGCTGGATTGCTCAGTCTGCCAACAGTTCAGAAGAGCTGAGCTGGTCGATTCTGTGCAGTGGCGACCTCTCTGGACAGGAAATCTGCATTCTTATGGTAGACGGCCAACTGATAGTCTGTATAATGAGCCATCAATCTAAGTTGGTGCGCATCAAGGTCCAATTTCAGCCAACGCAGTTTCAGCCTTCATCCCACTCACCTCTGCTCCGTCATGGTCCCATCAGTCTGAGGACAGAGGGTGAGGGGAAAAACACGGACAGGAGCTATGGAATCCACAGCCCCAGTCATAGACTTATTATAGGCCTGAATCAGATTACCTAGGTCCACACTTGCACTTGGAAGACCCGATCTGGACTATCTCCATGACCGCAGACCTATGGCGGGAGCCTGGAAATTGAATCTTATAGTGTGATGGTCAGAACACCCCACCGGCTCCATCACCAGGTTTGAGATCTCCATACCCAATACGAAAACCAAGTCCAATGAGTGGCCATGAGTATGGGTAGCAGTGGTAATAGCCTGAGTGAAGCCCAACAAATTCATACGTTGGAGGAAGTCCTGACCAAATTGTATGAGTCCATCATTGACTCAGGCATTGAAGTCCCCCAGAACCATCAATCGGGGACTCTAACACCTTAGTGATTACAAAGTCCGTGACTTCCTGCAGGAATTGCATCTCTTCCCCAGGTGGACAGTAGATGAGAAGAATCCTGCACCCCACACCTGCACCTAAGATACAGTCAAAGGACTTGGTCTCCCCCACAGGCACATCTACAAGGCCCAATTCCATTTTAAAACAAATGGCTATATCCCCGCCCCAACAATCCATCCTCTGGTGGTGTATCACTGAGAATCCAGCAAGAACAACTGACTCAAGAACCAGGCCAGCATTATCATTCAGCCAGGTCTTGCTAATGTAAGCCAGGTCTGATGACCCAACAAGATCAGAAATCACTGTTGTCTTGTTTTTGATAGAACTGGCATTATATAACACTGCTCAAGTAGGATGGGCCACCTAGTCCGGCCATGTCATCTGCCCACCCAAAGTGAAGCCCTTGGGTATGGGAACCAGACAGGGGGAACCCCTCTCAGGAACCCATTTAGCCCCAGGGTGTCTTCTAGTCCCCACAACACCAATCCACCCACCCAGCAACAATCTCCCTCCAGATCCACAACACCACCCCATGCCTCCTCCTTACTATACCCAGAGTCCAACATTGCCCATATACCACAGTGGGCAAAGGGGACAACTAAAAGGATGGAGACTCCGGAGCTTGAAGGGAGAGTAGCACCTAACTGGGAGCGATATCTGCCAGCACATACTGATAAAAGCCCACCACAGCAGTCAAACAGCAAATAAACAAAACAAATACAAAAGAAAAAAAACAAAAACAAAACAATTCTGAAACAAAATAAAACAATACCCACAGACTGACACACCCCCCAAAAAAGAACAAACCACTCTTGAAAACAATGTAATGTCCAAAGTTCACTGGAGAATAACAGTCAGCATTCAGGAATAGGGCAAACCATGCCAGAGCTTCACAGTTGTGTTATTGATAAAGATTGGGCTCTCACCCCCACCATCAACCAACATAATTTTAAATCCAATCTGCTGTACTTTCACTACAGTAGTAAATGTATGCAGTCAAGATGAATGAAGTGCAAGGTTCCAGAGGCTGTCTCACAGTCTCGCCAGACAATAGTTATTTAAACTTTCCAAATTGTCCAAAGAGCAAGACATTTCTTAGAATATCTGCAGTGTCCTCTACCATCAGATAAAACAGCAAAATTACAGAACCACTGGCCACAAATGTGATGCCCTTGGATAATGGCACCCAGAATGAACAGCTCCCTGGATTTAAGGTCCATAAAATGCAAGCCCACAGACACCCACCTCGGGGACATTTCCCTGGCAATTGAGGCTACACTATCTACTGGCAGGTGCTCCCCAATGCCTCTCCACTGGGCAGTCCATCTTGAACAGCCACCCCCAGACAGCACCTGCAGTCTGAATCCATAGAGGTCAACCAATCCACCACAGATGTTAACAGGACCACAGCAGAATTAGAGCCCCTCAGTCAAGTCCTGGATTGTGAATGCCCAGCCCAGGCTGCCCGAGGATCATGGCCTCCAAGATAAAGCCATCATTCAATGTTAAACTCTTAAAAGGTACCCTGAGACAGATAGGAGGGCGACACCTAGTGGTGAGCTCTCCCTCCACCTCCCCACAGGAGACTCAGGCCAGAACCACCGCTCCTCAGTTAAGACCATAGGGTCCCAGAAAAGTCAGTAGCTGGCTTCAGATGATTTATGTTTAGCAAGGTAGATGTCCAAAAACACCAAAACCAGGTGGACTCACCACCTCCCGGTCTACCAGGTTACTGGTGTTAGGTATAGACCTCAAGCCACAGTCCTTTCTTCACTGCTCATAGGACTTCCCAGTGAATTCCTCAATACTCCTCAGTAGCTCCGCTGATGTAAAGTCAGGGTCTCAGGCAGGAAAGTAATCCAAAAAAGGCTAGGTAAAACTCAGTGATCATGATCTGTTGGGTGATCACACAAACTCGACAAACAATGAAAACATACGGAACACTAGCAATATTAAGAGCACTAGCGGTTTGGCATCCAAGTGTCTTTGGCACACATAAAATAAACAGTCTGGTAACACGCAGTTGTAAAACTTTCTAATAAGCCCCCCAAGCCCCCAAAAAGGGCAGATACCTATCTAATATTGCACACTGATAAATTTCCTAACTGAAGTAACTAAAACAAGGGACAAATAAGTCTAAAATATATGAAAATAAAATCTGCTATACTGCTGCTGCTTCAGGCAGACCAGTCACCATCTTGCTCTTCCAAATAGTGCTGGTAGCAATTTAAAGAAGAAAAAAAAAGAAGTCTAGCACTCTATTGAGCTGATATAAAATTTCAGATCTCATGAAATTATTTGTTTTACTGGTGCGCAGACAATACAGATTCCAAACTTTTCCCAGGGTTTCTGGTAAAAAGCGAAAAGCAATGATGTGGTAACCATGCTTTTCATAAATTTTCTGAATACATGATAGCTGAGCTTTAGGCGGCCAAAAATACTGTGGAAGCTTTGTGAAATATCCTGATTTTTCACAAAAAAATCGGAAGAAGAGGGATATGATCATTTGACCTTGTCTAGTAGATATTAAAACTGTATTACACTGAACATGCGTGGTTCGTGATACTACTTCAGTGCAATAACCTAAAGAAATGTATGAAGATATTGTTGACATTTTGCAACAATAAGTTGATGGTACAATTCTCAAATTGAGGCCAGCATTTTGTGGATTGAAAATCCACAACAGTGACTTGGCTCCTGCCCCTGTTGATATTTCAGTGAAGTACTGTACTAGAACACTTTCCCTGTTGGTGGTGCTGTGCTTGAGGAAAGATATTAAACTGAAGTCCATTTTGTCCATATCTGGTGGCTGTCCCATGACACATTTCATAATGTTAAGGGTTTTCCATGTTCACAGGCCAACATAAATTTTTCTCAAGGCAGGGTCTGCTTTCTGTAGCATGTATAAGTGCGGATAGTTGTGAGAACTTAATATCTGTGGTGCTTGTCTGCATTTAGCCCATGCACTACTAGTAACTACTGTAGCTAACTGGTCTGTAGTATTTGGAGATATTGTGTATAAAAAGGTGCAACATAAATCCAGATCCCATTCATATTCTATATACATTAGTTTTCTTCCATTACACTACCCATTCCAGCAGTGAAGCACTTAACTGAGGCATGAACAATTCTACACATCAAGGAGAGTGATGCTAAAAAAAAAAATCACATGATTGCATTTATTTGCATACCTGAGTAAATATTTTTCCACATTATTTGCACATAATTGTCCCGGTCACTTCTGCATTGTTCGTGATAAAAACCCAGGGTATGGCCCAGCTCGTGTTGAATGCCCCCTCTGTAAATACACAGACCGATACTCTGCAGGCCACCTATCTTTCCAACATAGGACCAGCATCTGTGAGAGAACAGACAGATTACTCTTACTCTCCAAACAATACTCAAAGATAGTGTAAAAATATATATAGGACATGGCACATAATAATAAGCTCAAAATGGGCAGGCAAATTACAAATATTGATACAGTAACATCATTGCACCCTCAGAATTGTGTACTTTCTAAAAACTGCACACTAGACCAAACCACTCCATGGTACATAATAATAATATTGAAGGGGTAGCCATCAACAAGTGTACAAGACCATTCATACTGTACACTTGTAATGGAGTTTCTCGGAGATCTGCAAACAGTGTGGTTCACGATAAACTTAGCTGTAGAGTCAAGCAATACAAAAGTGAAGGTACTGGACTTCAGGATGGCTGATTTTGTCAAAATGGGAGATTGCCTCAGAAAAGCACTAGCAAACAGGAAAGAAGGTGGGGTGGAGCAGCAATGGGGAAACAGCAAAACTGCCATCACAGAGGCAACAAGCCTTTCTGTGAAGCAAATAAACAAATCAAAACAAAGAAAAAAAACACTATGGTTCTCACAAGAAGTGGTAGGGAAAGTTAGGGAGAAAAAGATAGCATTCAGGAAGTATAAGGAAACACAGAAGGAGCAGGACAGAGAACTGTACCAGTTAAAGCAGAAGGAAGCGGGTAAGGCAGTCAGAATAGCAAAGGCCCAAACAGAGGAAAACCTTTTATAGGTACATTAGGGAGCAAAGAAAGACTAAGATAGGGATACTGAGGCTGAATAAAGAGGAGGGTGGGCAGAGAGGGACAGTGAAAAAGCAGGGATACTGAACAAATACTTCTGCTCAGTATTCACAAAAGAAGAGGAGGAGGAAGTACCTAATCCTCTCAATAGAAGCACTCTGGATAGGGGAGTTGATATCAGTAATTTCGCAGAAGAAAGGATTCTGAAAGCACTCCTAAAACTGAAGGTGGGCAAAGCAATGGGGCCTGATGGGATTCACCAAAGAATTGTAAAAGAACTAAGGGAGAACTAGGAACACCACTGACTACCCTTTTTAACAAATCATGGGAGGATGGCGTGGTACCTGAGGACTGGAGGAGGGTGGATGTGATTACTCTTCACAAAAGTGGGAGCAAGACAGATCCAGGAAACTACAGACCTGTCAATTTGACCTCAGTGGTAGGGAAAATGATGGAATCACTTCTGAAAGAAAGAACTGGTGAGTACCTGGAGGCCAGTGGGGCACAGGACCAAAGGCAGCATGGATTCACAGAAGGATGACCAAGTCAGATGAATCTAATTGATTTCTTTGACTGAGTGAACAAAATAGTAGACCAGGGAGGGGCTGTGGACATGGCCTACCTAGACTTTAGCAAGGCATTTGACACAGTCCCACACAAAAGATTAATAAACAAATTAGCCAGCCTTGGAGTGGGTCCCAGGGTGGTAGCCTGGGTAAAACATTGGCTGGACAACAGGACGCAGAGGGTAATAGTAAACGGAGTCCACACTGAAGAAAGGGAGGTTACTACTGGGGTACTGTAGTGTTTAGTACTGGGGCCAGTCCTTTTTAATGCCTTTATAGGTGACATTGCAGAGGGACTGGAAGGAAAAGTATGTCTCTTTGCAGACAACACAAAGATCTGCAATTGGGTTGATACACAAGGTGGGGTGGAAAGGATGAGAAGGGACTTGGCAAAGTTGGAGGAATGGTCAAATACATGGTAGCTTAGATTCAATGCAAAGAAGTGCAAAGTAATGCACCTGGGAAACAAAAACCCAGGGGAAGAATACACAATGGGGGGTGAGATACTGAAAACAACAGAAATGGAAAGGGACCTGGGGGTATTCATATCAGATGACCTAAAGGTAGGCAAGCAATGTGAGAAGGCAGTAAGGAGGGCTGGGGGATACTGGGGTGCATAGGGAGAGGTATCACCAATAGAAAACAGGAAGTTGTTATCCCTCTGTACAAACAGTTGGTAAGACCACATCTGGAGTACTGCATGCAGTTCTGGAGACCCCGTCTCCGCAAAGACATAGACATGGAGAAGGCTGTCCGGAGGAGGACAACTAAAATGGTGCAGGATCTGCACCAGCAGACATATGAAGAAAGACTAAAGGAGCTTAATATGTATATCCTCGAGGAAAGGAGGAAGGGGGCGACATGATAGAAACTTTCAAGTACCTCAAGGGAATCAACAAAGTCCAAGAAGGTAGCATCTTTCAGAAAAAGAGATGTGTAAGAACAAGGAGGGCACAATTTGAAGATAGAGGGGGGATGGCTCAGAGGTAATGTGAGGAAGTATTTTCATGGAGAGGGTTGTAGCTGCATGGAACAGCCTTGCTGAGGAGGTCATGGAGTCAAAAACAGTGTGGGAATTCATGAATGTATGGGACAGACATAAGGCAA
Organism: Neoceratodus forsteri; assembly: GCA_016271365.2. NCBI lineage: Eukaryota > Metazoa > Chordata > Ceratodontiformes > Ceratodontidae > Neoceratodus > Neoceratodus forsteri. Next base: position 1,046,205,876 of record CM028133.1, on the reverse strand, counting down.
TTCTAGTGGGGGGTAGGAGGAAGTAGGCTGTTGGTTAACTACGATCTGCAGCTTATCCGTTAGGTAGGGAAATGGGCAGACTGGGTGGGCCAAGTGGTCCTTATCTGCCATCGAATTCTATGTTTCTATGTTTCTATGTCTTGACAAATGGAAGGAACATATTGTAATCTTGTGTCCTTAGTCTGATAATGAGGTAAAGTCTCAGGAAAGAAATGACTCACCCGGCCAAGTGGTATAGATAGTTGCAGCACTGGATGCCACAACTCCATCTACATTTGTGGCCTGACATTGGGTGCAGACTCAGGCATATGGGGTTGGCCAGGGAGTGAGGATCAAGCATCCAATCACTGCACTGCTCTCCCAGGGAGGGGGGTTGTATGCTGTTCCAGAGAAATACTGCCACCATTTGGAGGCATGGTGGCAGAGGAAACAGCAGTGATATCACTGTGGGATAGTTAGTGGTTTGCTGTGCTGTGCATGCATGCCTCCACATAAACATGCACTTGCAAACCTAGAGTAGAGAACTAAAAACTGGCACTACTCACCAACACAGAGAAGGACCACGCTAGGCTGAACATCTGCAGTTGCTTAAGTTGCAGTCATTACACACTTCTCACTGTGGCCTGTGTCCTTGCTGCTGTGCACCCAATTTCTACAATAAACTTAGGCTGCTGAAAATATTAAGCCTAATATGGTCCTTCTTTGCATTGGTAAGTACCACCACTTTCATAAAAATGCCCCCCGCATTCTTGTGATTGAAAATGTAATTATCTGCGCAGCACCAGACCGTGCATTAGAGAAAGAATCAGGTGTTGCATGATGTTCCAGTTTCCAGTTGCCTTGGTGGTGCATCTGGTAGTACAACCGGAATGGTATTCCAGGTAGCCTGGGTTCAAGTCCCAGCTAAGGCCCTTATTTCTTTCTCTCTTCTGTTTCTATAAGATCCATAAAATATGCACACCACCCTCTTGTGATTGAAGACTTTCAGCCTAGCGTGGTCTTTCTCTACATCTATGAATAGCACCAGTATTTTGTTCTGTACAGTCAGGGTCAGACTGGCCTACAGGGCTACAAGGAAAATTCTCTGGGGGCCCCTATGACTGTGCAGCACTTTTTTTTCAGGGTAAACCCTAAGTTTCAAGTTTTGCCTGGCCCTTGGGTGAGTGGTAGGAGATTTAAAATAATACAAAAAAGAATGTGTACACTTTGTCTTTGTTTTTTTTTCCCCCCAGCCATGCCCATGCCACAATAGTATGCCCTAGTCTAGTCCCTCACTCACTTGAGAGTTGTCATTGTGCACTTTGCATGCATGTCATAACACTTGCTTTCAGCTTCCCTGAATGTTACCTGAACCATGCATGTAATCATGCCCAGTAGCAGTCCTTCTGGCTGAGAAAGTTTTGGTGCCTGTTGCCACCATTTCCATTTTCTGCTGCCACTGGAGCTTGGGAGGAGTGCACAGTGGGATATGGACTGGCTTTTCTTATTTGTTGGACTAGCTGCTAGCAGACAGTGTCATGACTCAAGTAGTCAATGCCGGATTCAGTCAGAAGGCATCAGGAGATGAACGAGCCAGGCCTTGGGACTTGGGGATCCGTGTCAGGAGAAGGATTGTGAAGTGAGATGGTCAGTTGGTTGAGGCGAGGAAGTTGGGCATTTTTTTCAGTGTATCCCAGCAAGCCAGGCCCCCAGCAGTGATACTGATGACAGCGAGAAGCTCCACTCAAGGAGGCGAGCCAGGCCAGCCATCAGCGGTGCCCCCACTGTGTTGCTGAAGTTCTGAAGGATGGCTCATTGGCTCTGCTCTGGGCTCTTCTTTGAATATGCCCTGACTGGTGGCCTAGTGGCCTACCCTGTTTGCAGACAGTTGGAGGACCAATGGGGAGTGTCTTCTGGGAATGGGATACTACAGCCAGCCCAGGGGGAACCGTGGACTCGGAGTGGGTCAGAGTCAGTTGGAGACTCTCTCTTGGTGATGAATGGAGACACTACTACAGCATGCCACACACTCCAGAGGAGTCTAAGGAGTAAAGTAAGTAGACTGCTTTTTAAAGCTAACCCCCATAAAGAAAGACTTTTAGGGCAATGGACAAATTCTTATAAAAAAAAAATCTTTATTCTCACCAGTGGCGGTGGAAAAGAATTGGAAACCAATTAGCCAGCATGGATGCTAGAGCGCAGAACAGGTTAGGAAGAGTGCTAGATGCTGCTGGTATGGGAACCAAACACGAGTAAAAAATTCCTGCAATTAAAAAGCATGCTATCTAATGCCATGCATTTAGGGTCTCATCCCTGTCATAAGGAGGAAAAGGAAGGCATTTAGGAGATACAAAAAAACAGGGAGGGGGAGGAAAGGGAGAAGTACCTGAAAGTAGAAAGGGAGGTGTCAAGCGCAGTAACAGCAGCAAAGGCATCATAGGAGTTCAGGCTGATGCAAGGCATTAAGAAGGGGGAGAAAGACTTCTTCATGTACATCAGGGAGAAAAGGAGCTGCAAGGGACAGATAGTGAGGATTAAGATGGAAGGGGATGGGTGGAAAAGGGGTGAGAAAAGGCAGAAGCACTTATTGATTACTTCTGTTCAGTATTTACTAAGGCGAAAGGGGGGGAGATACCCAAGGGGGGGGTCAGAAACAGAGAGGGAAGAGGTGACAGTCAGGGTAAATCACAGAGAGTAGAGTGCTGGAAGGATTGAGGGTGCTAAGGATGGACAAGGCGCCAGGGCCAGATGGTGTCCACCCAAGGTACTGAAAGAACAGGTGAAGATCCTAGTGGGGTCCTTGGCAGACCTATTCAGTGCCTCATTGGATGTGGGGTGTGTACCTCATGATTGGAGGATGGCCCTTGTGGTACCCTTCCGTAAGAATGGCCCCAAGGATGAACCAGGGAACTATAGGCCTGTGGGTCTCACATACATTGTAGGGAAACTGATGGAGACAATTCTGAAGGACAGACTGGAGACTCTATTGGAGGCCAATGGGATTAAGGACAGCAAATAGCATGGCTTTATCACTGGCAGATCCTATCAGACCAACCTGATAGAATACTGTGACTGAGTAGACAGTTGGACTGGGGCAATGCTGTAGATTTTCTGTATCTGGACTTCAGCAAGGCATTTGACTCTGTGCCACATGGGAGGCTAGGATGTAAGCTGGAAGGAACATGTGCCAAGATGGTGGGATGGGTAAGGAACTGACTAAGTGGAAGGTAATAGAGAGTGGTGGTGGGTGGGGAGCTCTCATCCCCAAGGGAGGTGACAAGCAGAGTTCCGCAGGGATCGGTGCTGGGACCAGTGCTATCTGGGATATTCATTTCTGACATTTCAGTGGGTATCAAGAGCAAGATCAGTCCCTTTGCTGATGATACCAAGATAGGGGTGATGGTGGATGACCAAGAGGGATGACTGGGGCTGCAGGAGGATCTGACAAAGCTGGAGACCTATTTGGACACCTGGCAACTGGCATTCAATGCCAAAAAGTGCAAGGTGATGCATTTTGGGGGTAAGAACCCAAAAAGGAGCTACCAGTTGGGTGGGGTACAGCTTGCTGTGACTGAGGAAGAAAATGGTCTGGGGTTATCATAACAGGTTCAATGAACAACTCAGCACAATGTAGGAAAGCACCCGCAAAGGCCAATAAGATGCTGGGTTGTATTGACAGGGGTATATTCTCAAGGAGGGGAGGTTATTCTGCCACTGTATAGATCACTGACAAGACTGCACCTGGAATACTGTGAGCAGTACTGGCAACCATACTTGAAGAAAGACATTAAGTTGCTGGAGGGAATGCAATGCAGGGCAGTACAAATTATCCAGGATCTGTGGATTTATCATACAAGAGCAGACTGAGGGAATTGAACATGTACTATCTGGAGGAGAGGAGGGACAGGGAAGATATGATTGAAACCTTCAAGTGCATGACAGGCATAAACTGGTTGGGGAAGGAGGGCTTTATCAAAGTGAGATAAGAAAGGGATGCATGAGGCCATGCTATGAGATTGGAGGGGGTAGATTCAGAAGAGTGATAAGAAGACACTTTTTTATGGAGATAGTGGTGTCTGAGTGGAACACGTTGCTGGCAGAAGTGGTATCCTGCAGAACAGTGAGCTGCTTCAAAAGGGGCTGGGACAGGGTAAGGAGAAGGTTTAAGGGAGGAGGAGAGGGAGGGAGGGGCAGCTGCTGAGTAGGGGGCATAGCTGCAAAAATCCAGCAGATTTGATAGACCTTTGGGCCTTTACCTGCTGGCAAATTTCATATGTTCGTATAATGCACAATTTGGGTAATTAACTTACCATCAGGACATGTGCAAATTGCACTAATGCCAGTATGCCAAGCCATTTCCAGGCTGTACTTAGACAGCAATCTCTGCCTCAGCCCTAACATGAATGTGTGGGAGGGAGTAGGCCACTACTGGGTGAATGTGTCCCAATGGCACTTATAACTGGTCATAGAAAAACATCTGGGAAGGGAAAATGTGCATACATATTTGAAAATGGGCAACTTATGGCTTACACAATACAGGTCCAGGATTTTAAATAACTTTTACTTTACAGCCCATAGATTCTACAAAATGGGGCATTTGACACCCCCCTATATGTACAGGATGCAGAGAGCATGAAGGTTCCTTCCTGTGTATATTATGGAAGTACTCAAAGGTGTACTCAGTAATTCAAGCAAACTTAACCCCCATGCTGGGACTGTGAGATGAGCTAACCCTTGACATCTCTTGAAATGTGTTTGCTAGGGATCTCTGGAGACCTCCTGGTTCTTAGTATGCAAAAATAGCATGTGGCTATGGTGGCAACTGTAGGAAAGCAGAATTAGCAAGACACAGGCTAGACTGAGAGATCCAATTGTACAGGTAGCAGCAAAATGAAATGCTGGATACTCTGAAAATAGAAACAATTATTGCGAGTATCAATAATAGGTACAAGATATATTTTAAAAGATGGGGGAGATTGCATATGTTAACTTCAGTGGAATAGTATTGTAATAAAATTATATGTAGAATAGAGCTTGGTCTCACCTTTTGGACTTGGATGTATTACCTGATGGCTGCTTCTTGTGCACTTGAAACTAGAAATAGCACTGTTGTTTTCATGTATTATGCATGAATTAACTGCCTGTAAATGTGCTGTCACTGTCCTACAGGTATAATGCAATATTTTATTTTTAGATTATATGTGTTGTGCTGCTGGTTTGTTTATATATTTAAATGTTGCCCTATTCCATCCAATTGGGATTAGATTCTATTCATTCATTTAATATATAATCATCTTGCATTATATCATAACACAGCATCAATTCCTCTCACTCTTCTAGTCTCCAGTGCCATTACTCTTAGATTAGCCAGTCTATGCTCTTAAGAGCTATCCTGCATACCATGCACCATCCTGGTGGCCCTCCTCTGCACCTTTCCAATCCTGCCACTGCCCCCCTACTTATGGGTCCCCTCACTGGGGCACCATTATCTAGAGTAGGTCTTACATACGCCCTGTACAAAGGCATGATAACTGCCTCCTTCCTACTTCTGAAGTTCTTTATATTCCATAAAACCCTATTTACCTTTATTATCTGTTTGTCACACTGAGCCTGGTAATTCAGTTTCTGATCCACCCATATACCCAAGTCCCTTTCCACTACTGACTTCCTTAAGGTATGCCCATTTATCTTATAATTATATTTCAAATTCCTATTTCCCATATGGATCATACAGCATTTATCTATGTTAAAACTCATTCTCCTTTGAATGACCCATTTATGGATTTCATCCAAATCTTTCTGAATTGTCACTGCCCCTACAGACTGTGTTCCCAGGCCCACAAGTTTTGTATCATCAGCATACTTGCTTACCCAATTTTGAACCCCTTGCCCATCTGTGCAATGAAAATTATAAACAGCACCGGCCCCAGAACCAACCCCTGAGGAACCCCCCCCGATCACAGGGATCTCATCAGACAGATTACCATTTATACACACCCTCTGGGTCCTATCCGCCAGCCATGCCTGGATCCATTGGCATACTCTATAGTCCCTGTCAATATCTGATAAACAGTTTAATATTTCTTTGGGTGGCACTTTATCAAATGCCTTTGCAAAATCCAAGTATATGCAGTTCACCAGTTCCCCCCATCCAATGCCGCTGAAATATTCTCATAGAAACACAGCAAGTTTGTAAGACATGACCTACCAACCACAAAACCATGCTGTTCCTTATCATCCTGGCCAGTCTCTGTCAGATACACATTTATTACATCTTTCAATATTGATTACATCAATTTACCCAGTACCAAAGTCAGACTTATGGGTCTATAGTTTGTGCAGTCTGCTCTATCTCCCGTCTTATGAACGGGTTTCACATTCACCCCTAGCCAGTCCCCAGGCACTGCTCCTCCCTAGTGATTGCAGAAAGATGATGGCTAAGGGTATAGCAATTTTGGTGAGAGTAATTTTAGTATGTTATTTGATATATTATCAAGCCCTGCAGCGTCCTATTTTAAATGTCCTTATTTTGTCAAGAATAATTTCAACAGATATCTCTATGTCTAAGTTTTTATTAGGGTTAAACTTTACATGTCCACTAGATTTAGTAGCAAAAACTGTACTAAAATATTTGTTAATGGCGTTAGCCACCTCTGTGGGATCCGATAATTGTGCCCTTCCTTTCTTAATGGTGCATAAATTATTGTTTATTTTCCTCAAAGAGTTTATATAGCTATAGAAACTGTGCACATTATTGAGGCTGATGCAAATAAAAGAAAAAGAAAACTTTAAGTGGCTCTATGGGAAAATGTGAATTTGTTATTAGTACATTAGTACCAGAGATACGAAAATGTTACAGAATCTATTGACAAAACAACAAAAAAAATGAAATTGGGAAGAAAATGTTGCAGCCCAAATTCATGAAAAAGGATTGGTAGTTCATTTGCAAAATGTTATTACTGAGAGGCCATACTAGTACTAAACAGGACTTGGCAAACAATCTAAATAATGTTACCAAGAAAGAGATAACTAAAAAAAGTTACTTTGGCCATTTAAAAACAGAAGCCAAGAAAATTACAGTCACATATAGACTCATGCAGATATCTAGAGAATTAACAGTGAACTGCAGCAAAATATAATTGTAGTTTTTTTTTATATTTTATTGAAAAGTTTCATTAAGCTTATTGCTTCTCTTTTGAGCTATTATTTGTAAGAATTTATTTATTTAGTTTTTGTTAACCGGGTTAGGTGCGCTAGCCAAGAGTTGACTATTTTCAGGCATGACCCAGGAGAATACATACATAAAAGAGATGAGATTATACAATTAGATAGTATATGGTTACATAGTATATAGTACATGAAGGTAAGAATATAGATCAATTCAGACAGTACTAGAGATTATACATATGGCTAGGCAGAGATGACACAAGGTAAAAGTAGTACAAGCAAATAACAACTGAGACTGGGCTAAGTGGCAGCTACTAAGACAAAAATAAGGCAAAGATTGTTCAGAAGTGCTGCAGTGTCCTGGGTGAGGTAGGGTGGATAGCTGTGAGGCCTCGAGTGGGATCAAAGAATGTTCAAGGGTCCCAGAATAGGTGGCGATATAGTTCTTTTTTGAAAATTGGGTGGGAGTTTGCCTGTCTTAGGGCAGATGTGAGGGTGGTATGGGCAGTGCAGTGAAATTCTCCATAGCCTTTAGAAGTAAGAAACCTGGGTACGGTTAGTAGAAATTTATTTGCCAAGTGTGGACCACGAGCAGGTGTCAGTTGAACAAGTAGAGCTGCAAGGGAGGAGGGTGTTTGGTTTTGGATTACAGATTCCATGAGGGTCCCTAGGGAGTAAAGTCATTAGGCAGAGGGGGAGAGCCAGCCCAGTTCATTATACAGTGTGGAGTGGTGTTTGAGGCGATGTGAAGAGGAGGCATACTGACATATGTTGTTATATGAGACATCCCATTTATGGAGAGCAGTCTTATGGGCATAAGTAGAAGTGGAGACACCATATGTCAGTGCTGAAAGCAGAATACCCTTGTCAATAGCCAGTTTAGCGGATGGTTTAGCAGGTGACTAGTCTTGTAGGTGATTCCAAGTTTGGCATTTGTAGCTTTGCATGTTGACTGTATGTGGAGACTGAAATCAAGGTATTTATCAAGGAGGACTCTCAGGTATTTGAAGTATGTAACACAGTCTATGAGAGACCCCCAAGAGTCATGGACTAGGAGGGGTTCCTTACAGGCCCTAAGTTTGGGGGCAGTGCCAAGTAGCATGGCTTGTGTCTTTTTAGTGTTGAGGATGAGCTTATTTGTATTTAGCCATTTTATACTTTCCTGAAGTCCGAGGAGAGGTTTTCATTGATGATGTTGACTTTGTCGGCACTGGAGTAGAGGACAAGATCATCAGCATATAGGATAGCTGAGAAGGAGAGTATGGTAGAATCTATGTTGTTAATGTAAAGTGAGAAGAGAGTGGGTCCCAGGATGGACCCCTGTGGTACTCCAAAGTCAGTGCTAGTCACATCCGAGAGAGAGGAGTTGAATTTAACAAGTTGTAATCTGTATGATAAGTAGCTGTCGAACCAGTCAACTACTGAGGATGAGAAGTTAAGTCTATGCAGGGTTGAGAGAAGAAGGGGATGATCAGCGCGATTAAAAGCCTTGGTAAGGTCAATAAATATTGTTCCAGTGAGTAGGCCTTTGTCCATGTTGCAGAGGACATCGGTAGTGAATTTGAGAAGGGTAGTTGAGGTACTGTGTCCTTTCCTGAAACCATGCTGAGTGTCTGAGAGAAGGTTGTTCTTTGTAAGATAGGCAATTGTTTGGGGTGCAACAAGATTCTCCAGTAGCTTGCTTAGCACAGAGAGAATGGCTATGGGCCTGTGGTTGTTTATATCCTTTGAGTCACCTTTTTTCAGGATGGGCATAAGTCGGGAAATCTTCCAAAGATCAGGGACAATGCCAAGAGAGAGAGAGAGACAAAGTGAAAATCTTGGCCAAAGGTGAGGCAATCAATAGTGCCGCTAGCTTCAGGGGTCATGACTCGAGTGAATCAGAGTCAGGGCTAGTGTTATCGGATATGTTTTGCAATAGCCTTTGGACCTCAGACCAAGATATAGCTTTAAAGTAGAAAGGGGGGGTAGTAGGTAGTTTGCAATGGTCAGCACCAAATGCAGAGCTCATGGGTGTGCAGTAAGGCTGAGATGTTGTGGGAGATGAAGCGAAGGATGAGGTGTACTGAGACATGTCCGTGAAAAGTCTGTTAAAGGAATTCACTATGGTGTTTGAGTCATTGCAATGCACACCATTTAGGATCATATCCCCTGGGGTCGATGACTGGGCAGCCCCAAGAAAGGTCTTTATAAAGGCCCAGAATTTTCTAGGGCCACCAGCCAATTTAGTGAAAAGTTCCTTGCAGTAGATGCCCTTTGCCGTTCTGATTTGATTTTTGCAGGTGCTCCGAGAGACCCTGTAGGTATTGTAATCCACTGGTAGTCTGGACTCTTTATACTTCTTCCAGAGTTTGTCCCGGGTGTGCAGGTTAGCAAGCAGGTCTTTGTGTAACCATCTTGTTTGTGTACCCCTGACCCTACTGTAACCTTCAGAGTATGTTTATCCTGGAGTGCTGTGAAATTGTTAATGGAGATATCAAGGGCAGTTTGAACATCATGGGAGTAATAGATATCAGACCAGTTGATACGGAAAACATCATAGAGAAAAGCTTCCACGTCCAGTTTGGCAAAATTGGTTATAGTGATGTACCGTGGAGGTGGCGGGGGAGCAGTCTCCAGACTCCATACACAGAAAGTGGGTGAGTGGTCTGTGATAGCATCTGCCAAGATGCCTGTAGTTTGCACATGGTCAAGGCGATTCACCAGTACCCAGTCTATGAGGTTGGATGTAGCTAGAGAAGGGGTGGTTCTAGTAGGTTCAGTTAGGGTCTGGTGAAGGTTATAACTCTGTGGTAACATCAGCAGTGTGCCATGAGTTGGTCCCAGCCAGTTTAGGTTAAAATTTCCTAAGATTATGACCTCATTTTTCTTAGCATCATGGCTGTTTGATTAAGTAAGTCCTGAAGTCCTGTGATACCTCCAGTGGGAGGATTGTAGGCGCAGATAATGTGACATTTCTTTGCACCAAGGGCAATGGTTGTGTGTAGAGACTCACAGACTGAGGGGGAGGCACTGGGAGGGCATACAGTAATGTCAAGATGGTTTTTGTAGAGAAGGGCAACCCCCACGTTTTATGTTTAGATTTCTGAATTTCCTTATTTGTGCTTCATTTGTTTTTCAGTTTGTCTTGTTGAAATCCACTCTATAGTCATTCAAATTGTTGTAGTATGTAACTGTTTTCACCATAATGAGTAAGGGTAAAAAGTAGCAGTGGGAAGACTAAAAAGAGGATAAGTGTGAACATGGGAAATGGTACTGGTCTATGCATAGTAAGGGGCACAGATCCTGCAGTGGCACCTGATACCATAGTTTTAACAAGATATCCCCACAGCTATACCATTCACCTTCCCGATAAACCACTGTACCAGTTTAACCATTGTGGCACTGTCACTCTTGCAACAGTGTACTCACAGTTACTCCAGAACCCCTTTCAATTGTACCTGCATCTCCATTTTTGCAAAGTCTCCTCCCTGTCCCATTATCAGTATGAGCTTCTATTCAAATCAGGGTCTCCTCTTAATTTTGCCATCCAATGTTTCAGTTACAGCATTATCTATTTCCAGTTACCCCACAGTCTCTTTTGAATTACAAGGGACAGTATCTCCCCAGTTACACCAGTTTCTCACCTTCCCAGTTTTTCTAGTTTCAACCTTGCTGTATTATCTCCTCCCAGGTACATCAGAGGCTGCACCCAGTCCAAAATCCAGTTCCTGTTCATAAGCTATTATTTGTCTGATAATTAAAGAGCTGCTGGTTTTGCAGAATTACAGTACAATTTGCAGTTTAATAAATGCATCCACAATACATGCCTTAATTCTACAATTTATGTTGCAATTATTTGAACATTTCCAATGTTCAGTCTGAAATGTTGGTTTTGTTTCTGACATTCTTCTCTGTACTATAAGAAAAAAGATGCAGTGTGGGATATTCAAAGGGGTTGTGTATGGCTCAATGGTATTGTGCCATACGGAACCCACTGATGCACCCCGGTGTGATATTCAAAGGGGTAGGTTTCTCTGCACAATCCCCAATGCACCAGGGCACACCAGTAATGTATGCAGCGTAAGTGAAGGGGGCGTGCCCATGTATATGTGGCACAACCCGATGTTCAGCCTGGGATGTGCTGCACATATGTAGGCACAAACCCACCTTGCACTGCACAGGGGGGCTCAAAGATGAACCCGTCAAAGCCAGGAACATGTTGGGGGACACCCACAGGCCAGCTACCATATTGCTGGGCACAACACAGAAGCAACCAGTCTGGGTGTTGTGCCTGCCCTAGCCCGATCACGAGCATATGAAAAAGATATCCCTGGTGGTCCAGTGGACCCAATACCCTTCCCAATAATGGGCATATGTTTAAAGCATCCCTGGTGTCCAGTGGACCTGAGCCCCTGCCTAATTGTGGGCATATGGAAGGAATTACCCTGGTGGTCCAGTGGACCCAATCTCCTGCCTGATCTTGGGCATAAGAAAATAATAACCCTGGTGGTCCAGAGGACCTGACCCCCTACCCGATCATGGGCATGAAATAAATGTCCTGGTGATCCAGTGGTACCCCCTCCCCATTTGCCCACTGGGCCCCGCCACCTGCAATCCCCCGTCAGAGGCTGGCTGCAGCTCCGCCTGCATGCAGCCCAGCCGCCACCAACTGACAGCATACAGTGACGGCAGTATGCCCATTGGTCCACTGTGTGGGTCAATGGGCATGCACACGTGTTGTAGTACATATTCTCAAATGTGAATGAACCATTCACATTTTGGGACTGTGTAATACAGTACGGTCTGCACACCCATTGGCCCATGCAGTTGACCAATAGGCATACAGCCGTACTGTACACTGTCAGTTGGTGGGCGGCTGGGCGGCTTGCAGGCGGGGAGCTGTCACCCACCGCTGACTGGGGGGGTTGCAGGGTGGCAGGGCTCAGTGGGCAGGTGGGTGGGGGGTACCATTGGATCACCAGGAATATTTATTTCACATGCCTGCGATCAAGCAGGGGATTGGGTCCACTGCACCACCAGGGATATTCTTTTCATATACCCACAACTGAGCAGGGAATTGGGTCCACTGGACCACCAGGGATATTCTTTTCACATGCCCACGATTGGGAAGGGGATCTGGTCCACTGGACCACCAGGGATATTTTCTACATATGCCCATGATCAGTTGATGGGCAGGGGGGCATCGATCCCCAACGGCTGCAGCCTGGCAGGGTGCCAGGCACAAGTTGCCGGGGATCGGCACACCACATGCAAATGGGGCCATAATGACATGCAAATGGCCCCTTTTTCGCCTTGCATGCATAATGGACTCATTTGCATGCCCAGCGCTGAATGTCGTGGTTGCTGCACCTAGTGCACCTGCACTTGCCCTGGTGCATCCCCCTGCTTCCCATCTGCCACTTGCACTGGTACAGTGCAGCTGTGCCGTGCACTGTGCATGCACCCCAGTGTCATATTCAATGGTGCTGAGCCATGCCACAGCACCATTTAATATCACCTGGACTATGCCCTGGCTCAACCCAGTTGCACTGCACCCAGGCTTGTGGCCCTGCCTGGCGCAGTCTGAATATCTGGCCCTAAATGTTTTAGAAATGCCTGCAAGTGCACTGATTATTGTTAAGTCATTCAAGTGTTTCAAAGAAATCTTTTAATCTGGCTTGTCACGTCCCATATTTTAAGGAACATATGATTCTTTTGGGGTGTATTCTGCTGTTTTGATTTGTTTTTTACTACATTATCCTTCTGTATTGCATTAGCCTGGGAAATGAGGGAATGCACACTAGGGTCCTTTGTCCCCTACTGAAGTGTCAGAGTGACATGAAATGATGGGGTGTTTTGTCAGCTGTATTCATCATGGATCTTCCCTGTCTGTGCCTGTTTTTATTGCCTTTTGCATTCTGCGCACTGTTTTTGCTTCTGTAATAACATTTGAATATACTTGATACAAGCCCTAGTGTACATGGCCTCTTCTTCTGACACAGTTCTCTAAGTAATTGCTAGGTCACAGCACCTTGGCAACTGGAAATGGCATGTTTCTCCTATCTAGCTTCCATTAGAAAGACAATATACACTTTATCATGGTTTAGTGCTGTAACCTTTTCAAAGGGTGATTTATCTGCCCTTAATTTTTTGTGGACAGACATTGTGTTGATAGCCAGAACCCCCCCCAACGTCTCTGTATTGTCTTTGTCTGTTTCTGTCTAGCATAGACTGGCCACCTATGCAAATAATCTTTGTTTTTGTTTAATGTTCGTTGTCATGTCTTTCTGGCTGACCAACATCTTGTTTGCCATATTATAGCGTTAGGCTGTATATTTAAAGAATGTGGCCCCTTTAAGAAGCCATAATGATTCAGATACTGCTTAAAACCTTCTTTCTGCATAAAACTACTGTTTAATGCCAAAATAACGATGTTTCCAACATGTTCCTTAAGTCAGAAGTCTTAATATTCCTTTTTAAGCTTAAGTTTAGCTTGTGATGTATGCTGCAAACCAGCACCTTAAATTGCAGCTTCATAAGCGCTGCAGTGAAAATAAAGAAGCTTAATAGTGCTTAAAATGTGTCAGAGGGCTGCAGCACTGATATATGTGGCAAATAGCGCTGCCGCTCTGACTAAATGCAACAGATAGCCAGATATTGAATCCCTTTCCCAAAACAAACGACTAAGGGGTAATGCAGACAGCAATAGAGTGTTGTTTAAAACCCCTTTGCAAAGTTACTGAGGTAGTTTCTTCTATCTCCCAAACTTAGAAACTGCAGTAGGCATTTAAATTAAGTAAAGCAACTGAATGTTAGAGAATATTAAAACATTATCTACCTGGTGGATACTGAAGCATACAGGAGGCTCTCTTGAGTGGTGTAAGCCTTCTTTCTAAAGGGCTCGCTGGCCATTGTGTTGGTCCTTTTATACAATGAGGGGAGGGACTAACAGTGTGGACTTGACTCTAAAGGGTCTAAATGGAATATTAATGCTAGCACAACCTGTATATATGTTTGAATAGGATTATAGTGCACTTCTTTATAACTGAAAGACATAAATAATTGAGTTATATAAAATTACTTGTTTTACACTTGATTGATGGCTCAATCTGCCAATGAGAGGTCAGTCTAGGGTACATATTGCCAGCAGTTCAAGCTGAAAATCAGTAGCAGTCAGGATGGTGAAGTGAATGCTTCTGTACTAGTGCTCTAGTTAAAATATGAAGGCTGCTATTCATGTTTGTCCTTATACCTTTTATGCTTTTGCCTGTTCATTTTGGTCGAAACAAGTCCGCTTTATTTTTATTTTGTAACTCTGGTTGGAAAACTCTACAAATAAATTGTTTGAAGCTGAACAAGAAGAGAGCCTCCGTTGAAGTTCTTCTGCCATACACTTTTCCCCGCCACACTGGTGTCAGAAGTGGGATCCTGGTTGTAATTAACCGGTGAGTCTGTCCAAGACTCTCATGAACTCTGTATGCAGAAGACACAGATAGATCCTGATACTTTCTCTAGGATTGTCACTCGCTCAATTTCTGCAGCTTTTCATTTACCTTTGTATCCTGGCATGGAACAAGTGGTGAGAAAGAAGGAAGGAAGGAAGGAAAGCCGACTTCTCAGGTGGAAGAGGTGGAAGAGAAACCTGAGGCAAGTGGAGGAGGTGCAGGAGGAACAAGCGAAGAGATTCCACCTCAGGAGACACATGCGCTGGTAAGGTGGCTATGCATGCAACAGGTGGAGATGGCAAGACAAAGGGAATTGGATAAAAAAGAGTATGAGGCCAGATGGGCTGATATCCTGAGGGCAATTCAAGCCCTAGGTGTCAGAAGACCACCGGACCAATCAGTGGGTGGCTACAAAAATGTAAAGCTAGCAAAATTAACAGACTCTGATGATATTGAGGCCTACATTATGACTTTTGAAAGAGTTGCTACAGCATGTGCTTGGCCCAGAGATCAGTGGGTGATTCATCTGGCCCCCTACTTGACCGGAAAAGCTCAGCTGGCATATAGCCATGTGGAAGTGGCACGCAAAATAATTATGAGCAAGTAAAGCTGCCATCTTGAAGCGATATAATATAAACACTGAGACTTATCGCCAGCGGTTCCGGACTTATAGGTATTTGAATGCGGACAACCCTCAGGACGCCTATGTGCGACTAAAAGACTTGTGTTTTAAGTGGCTCCAGCCTGCTACTAGGACCCTTGACCAGATCCTGGAAACTATTGTGTTGGAACAATTTATCAAGATTCTACCACAAGATGTTCAATTATGGGTGAAGGAACATCGGCCAGAGACTTCGGATGCTGCGATTCGACTTGCAGAGGATTTTATTGCTGCCAGATCTTCACGGTCAAAGGGAATTTTACCTCATGGTCATCCTTCCACTGGTTCCAGACAGACTACACCTCCTTCTTCCTCTTCACCAACTACAACAAAGGTAACTACCAGAGTGCAAAGAGGTTATAACCCTGACATCATATGTCGTGAATGTGGTGGTAAGGGGCATATAGCACGGTTTTGTCCAAAAAAGAAATCTGAAACTATACATTTGGCCTTAGCTAATTGGGGACATTATGTGTTACCAGTTCAAGTTGGACAGAATACTGTATATGGTTTACTTGATTCTGGGAGTAAACAGACTCTCATACAAAGCTCCTTAATAAATCTAGCCCCTACAGACAAGGCTCAAACAACTAGAGTGACATGTATACATGGGGATACCCATCGCTACCCTCTCTATAATTTGGACATAACAATACAAGGACATACACATAACATCCCAGTGGGTGCTGTCCCTGACTTACCAGTCCCTGTTTTGATTGGCCATGATTATCCAGACTTTCAGACTTTATTATCTAACAATCTAGCTGCCATGGTAACCAGATCTCAGACTAAAGAAGGCCTAGAACAGATATTTCCGTTCTCTTCTGATATTTATGGTGACACCAAGAAGAGCAAGAAATCAAAGGCACAGAGCGGAAAGACAAGAAACAGTGGACTCAAAAGCATAGTAAGGAGCCTAACATGAACACTGAGTCCATAGTCTCTGCAAGTGACTTTAAGACTGCACAACAACAGGACACTAGCTTACAGAACTGTTTTTACAGCTGAATGATGGTCAAAAGTATAAGATGCATAATGGTTTGTTGTACCGTAAATGTGTTAATCCAAAAACTGGGAAGAGATAGATCAGTTAATGGTACCTAGAAATACAGACAACAATTATTAGAACTAGCCCATGATATACCATTAGCTGGACATTTAGGTAGAGATCGTACATTAAACCGATTATTGTATCGTTTCTACTGGCCTGGTGTTCATGAGCAAGTAGCTGATTTTTGTAAGAGTTGTACTGAGTGTCAAAAAGTAGCTATGTTAAAGAAAAGTGATAAGGTTCCTCTGTTACCTTTACCTCTAATAAATACCCTTACAGGCGAATAGCCATGGATATAGTTGGCCCACTTCCAAAAAGTTCAAAAGGTAATCAATATATCCTTGTAGTGTGTGACTACACAACCAAATATCCAGAGGCTATTCCTTTATGCACTATTTCTGCTTCAAAAATAGCAGAGGAACTTGGTAAACTCTTTAGTAGGACTGGCATACCAAAAGAGATTTTAACTGACAGGGGCAGTAACTTCTGCTCTCTCCTATTAAAGAGATTATATAGTGTTTTGGGTATTTCTGCCATTCATACTACCCCATATCACCCTCAAACAGATGGTTTAGTAGAACGGTTCAACCAGACACTCAAGAAAATATTGCAGAAGTTCTGTAAAGAGGAGGGCCGTAAATGGGATGTGCTACTTCCCTATTTAATGTTTACGTACAGGAAGTGCCACATGCCTCTACAGGTTTTCTCCTTTCGAATTGCTTTATGGTCGAAATCCACGAGGTCCACTAGACCTGGTAAAAGAACAATGGGAAGATGGGAAAATGTCACATGGTCAAGAACCTAGCGGGTATATAACTCACCTCAGGAAAAAGTTGTCCAGATACAAGGAACTTGCTCACCAGGTGAATAGTAAACAACAAGGAATACAAAAACACCATTATGACAAGGGTACAAAACCCAAGGTATTTCAAGAAGGTGAAAAAGTTTTATTATTACTTCCATCCTCTGACAATAAGTTATATATGAAATGGCAAGGCCCATACACTGTGGTTAAACAAACAGGCCCTGTCACCTACCAGATTGAATTGCCAGACAAAACAAAAAAACTTAATATATTTCATGTAAATCTACTAAAGAAGTGGGTAGAGAGAAAAGATTCTCCTGTGTGTTTTATTTGTCCTGAGAATCCCATTAGTGAACTAGATATAGTGTATCAACGCCTAGAAATTAAAGGTGGCGGCCTTAATAACCTAAGTATTAACCCTGAGCTCTCTAGTCAGCAAAGAACAGAACTAAATATTATGCTGCAACCTTTTGCTGGATATTTCACAGGAACACCTGGTAAAGTGAGAGATGTATTTCACAATATTGAAACTACTCAGAAAGAACCTGTAAGAGTAAGGCCCTACAGGATTCCAGAGAAACTAAGACCTGAAGTAGAAAAATAATTAAAAAACATGCAACAACTGGGTATTATTGAACCTTCCTGCAGTGACTGGAACTTCCCCATGGTCATTGTAAGCAAGAAAGAGGGTGGGGTTCAGATTTGTTTAGATTTCAGGAAACTAAATAATATCTCTAAATTTGATATTTATCCAATGCCTCGTGTTGACGACATTCTTGATCATTTAGGAAAAGCACAATATATTTCAACCCTTGATCTCACTAAGGGATATTGGCAGATTCCTTTAAGACCAAAGGATAAGGAGAAAACTGCTTTCAGTACTCCACTTGGTCTATATCAATTCACAGTCATGCCATTTGGGCTCCATGGAGCCCAGCAACTTTCCAACAGCTTATGGACAAACTCTTTTGCACATTCTGCATATAAGCGCCGCTTATCTGGACGATGTGGTAATCTTTAGTAACACATGGTCAGACCATTTACTACACCTAGCTACCATACTAAATGTTATGACCTCTGCAGGTTTGACAATTAATCCAAATAAGTGTTCTTTAGCCACGAAAGAAACTGAATACCTGGGCTTTCAAGTAGGTGGAGGTCTAGTAAAGCCTATAAAATCTAAAATTGAAGCAGTAGCACACAGCCCAAGACCCATGACTAAGAAAGATGTAAGGTCTTTCCTAGGACTTGCCAGCTATTATAGGCGTTTCATTCCAAACTTTTCCATGATCGCTAATCCTCTCACGAGTTAACAAAAAGCGTCTCCCAGGAAAGGTAACATGGGCGTAGATTGTGAAAAAGCCTTCACAACCATTAAAGCAATCTTATGTTCATTCCCAGTCCCTCGTTCAGCCTGATTTTACAATGCCTTTCATATTGCAGACAGATGCTTCAAATTCTGGTATAGGAGCTGTGTTATCTCAAATTATAGAAGGAAGAACATCCTATCATTTATATTAGCGAAAATTACATGAAAGAAGTGAAATATTCCACCATTAAGAAGGAATGTTTGGCGGTCCGTTGGGCCATAGAGACATTGAAATTTTATTTCTGGGGAACTGAATTTGAGCTATGGACAGATCATAACCCTTTGTGTTGGCTTAACATTATGAAAGATCGCAACCCTAGAATCATGAGATGGTATTTAGCATTGCAGCCATATTGTTTCAAAATTAAACACAGGAAAGGAAATGAACATACAAACGCTGATTTTATGTCTAGATATGGCTTTGACCATACAACTGAAGACCTCGGGGTAAAGTGATGTAATAACAATACGGAAATATGTATAATGAGTAGATATTTTTATTAGAATATAGCAGCTAATAAACTTTGCTGCTACATATTTTTTCCTAAGGGACCCCGAGGTGGAGCCTAGGGAGATGGGTGGGCTCTGGCTCCATCCTTTACAGTATTAGATTTAATAAGCAATAGAAAAAAACAAAAGACACTGTTGATTAGTGACTTTTGTTATTTTGAGGTGGGAGGAGAATGTCAAAGGGTGATTTATCTGCACTTAATTTTTTGTGGACAGACATTGTGTTGATAGCCAGAACCCTCCCCCCCCCAACGTCTCTGTATTGTCTTTGTCTGTTTCTGTATAGCGTAGACTGGCCACCTATGCAAATAATCTTTGTTTGTGTTTAATGTTCGTTGTCATATCTTTCTGGCTGACCAACATCTTGTTTGCCATATTATAGCGTTAGGCTGTATATTTAAAGAACGTGGCCCCTTTAAGAAGCCATAATGATTCAAATACTGCTTAAAACCTTCTTTCTGCATAAAACTACTGTTTAATGCCGAAATAACGATGTTTCCAACATGTTCCTTAAGTCAGAAGTCTTAATATTCCTTTTCGCTTAAGTTGTAGCTTCGCGAGTCGCGCTGCATGCTGCACGAACGTGCGCACCTTCGTGCAGCTCGCAAACGCTGCGAGTGAAAATAAAGAAGCTTAATAGTGCTTAAAATGTGTCAGAGAGGCTGCAGCACTGATATATGTGGCAAATAAGCGCTGCCTCTCTGACTAAGTGCAACAGATAGCCAGATATTGAATCCCTTTCCCAGAACAAACGACTAAGGGGTAATGCAGACAACAATAGAGTGTTGTTTAAAACCCCTTTGCAAAGTTACTGAGGTAGCTTCTTCTATCTCCCAAACTTAGAAACTGCAGTAGGCATTTAAATTAAGTAAAGCAACTGAATGTTAGAGAATATTAAAACATTATCTACCTGATGGATACTGAAGTATACAGGAGGCTCTCTTGAGTGGTGTAAGCCTTCTTTCTAAAGGGCTTGCTGGCCATTGTGTTGGTCCTTTTATACAATGAGGGGAGGGACTAACAGTGTGGACTTGACTCTAAAGGGTCTAAATGGAATATTAATGCTAGCACAACCTGTATATATGTTTGAATAGGATTATAGTGCACTTCTTTATAACTGAAAGACATAAATAATTGAGTTATATAAAATTACTTGTTTTACACTTAATTAATGGCTCAATCAGCCAATGAGAGGTCAGTCTAGGGTATATATTGCCAGCAGTTCAAGCTGAAAATCAGTAGCAGTCAGGATGGTGAAGTGAATGCTTCTGTACTAGTGCTCTAGTTAAAATATGAAGGCTGCTATTCATGTTTGTCCTTATACCTTTTATGCTTTTGCCTGTTCATTTTGGTCGAAACAAGTCCGCTTTATTTTTATTTTGTAACTCTGGTTAGAAAACTCTACAAATAAATTGTTTGAAGCTGAACAAGAAGAGAGCCTCTGTTGAAGTTCTTCTGCCATACACTTTTCCCCGCCACAAACCTCTAGCTTGAAAATCTTGTGCCATTTGAATTGCTTCCTTTCAAAGTTTTTAATACAAGTTCAGCTACATTTTAAAAGATAAATAAATATTGTCAATTTGAAATGATTTGGCTTATAGTGTGGGGCTGAAAACATCTTGCAATGAATAATGTATTTTAATGTGTAGGTTTATAAGGTGTTTCTAAACAAACTCTTGGTTTCTCTGTACACTTGCTCCATGATGTTTTAAATTAAAAAATAAAGGACTCTATGCGGTGACATGCACCAGATACACACAAGAAGCATGTACCTTGTGTGCACATCTCCATTCCCATGGACAGGCACACACCGGTCAGCATTCACTTTCTGCCTGTCTGTTGACCTGCCTCCCCAAGAATGCAGCTGCATGGGGTCAGACTGGGGACACAGGAGGGCATCCAATCAGATGCACTTCCTGAACCATGCAGTGAATCCCCTGCTGCGCATGAGCAGAGGATCCTGGGATGGTGTGGCACACTTTCTGTTGATACATTACAGGTTAGTGCCTCACTGGTTGCCCCAGGTCTACCTGTCATCCCAGTGGGCTAGGGCACCTGGGTGGAGGGTGTTCCCATCCTGCCGCAGCTGGTGGCCATCCTTCCATATCTTGCATCCTCCATGCCAGGCACGTCACACCTTAGTGTGGGCATGCACCAGACTCTCCCCTGAGACTACCTCCTGTTTTTGGCTGCATGGCATACCATGGGGTCAAATGCATAAGGGGCTCATACACCTGTTGTGAATGCCACCAGGATCCACTGCACCCTTGCTTCATGCATTCTGACTTAGGGTTGCATACGTGCCTCTGTGTGGGCAACACACACATTAGTGCGTAGAGCCTAGCATTTGTTAATGTGACCTTCACCTTTTTACATTGTGAGTCTGAAGACTGAGAGTTCATTTTAAGGGAAGAGAAGGTTTTCCAAAACCAATTTAATCTCAGTGCTAGTCTATGAGGCCCTATAGTAGGAAAGCCTGTCTGTTACAACATCTGTGGTATAGCAGAAGTTGGCGTATGGCGAGGTGAAGAATGCAGGGATTAAACATGATTACTGAATACTAAATCAGATGGGTTAAGCGGGGCACTGCTTCAGAGGAAACAGGACCTGGGAGTCATCATAAATGGCTCCCTAAAACAAACTAGACAATGAAACAAGGCCTACAGCAAGAAAACTAGAATGCTGAGGTGTAATGAAAGGGTTTTTCTATCAGGAGGAAAGAGGACTTTTCTGCAGGAATTGTGGGTTGAAAACAATGAGGCATGATAGGAACCTGGTGGGCATTGGGAGTTTCAGGAGGAATACAAGAACGTTTTATTTGTGAAGTGAGTGGTTGAGGCATGGAACAGCCTACCGGTAGAGATGGTGGGTACAAAATCCATAAAATAGGTTCAAGCATAGCTAAGACAGAGTGAAGATCTCTCTATAATTACTCAGCTAGGTAGCAGTAAGCAGGGAGCAAGGGCGGAGTCAAGGATGAAAACTTCATCTTGGCAATGAGTCACAGGTTGTGATGGGGAAAACTGAGTGGACTAGAGGGACCAGTGCCCTTTTTCTGTTGACAATGTCTATGTTTTTGTTACTATGGTGACAGTGACATTGATCCATGGCTCAGAGCAAGTCATGGCACAGGTGACTGTTACTATGCTACACACAGACCACTGTACCTGTTGTATTCCAGCATGCTGAAAGACAAACACACCGCTTCACAGACTAAAATCTGGAAGACTAAATTTGCATTTAGTAGTAGTAGTAGAAAATGTTATTTTTATACAGGCATAGGTTGGTACATTTACAAAATTAGGGCTACAAAGCCTTCTTTACAACGTGGTCCTGATTCAAGTTATAGTTTAAATGTTCACAAATAATATAGACAATTAAACACAAAGTTACCGGCAAAACATGTTTAAACAATAAAAGCTTTACAATATATGTAATAAAAACATATGAAGGCTCATTTACATAAGTGCAGCCTAGTAAGTTTATAGCATGGAGGACCCCAATCCCTGACTACCATGTCCCAGATTTTTAAATGGCACAATACTGTGGTTGTGCAATGGGGAGTCTGTTGCACCCTAGTTTTGCCACCATACAGTGTGGCTGTGTATGGGACCACAGTTCTGTTAGATACAGCCCACAGAGAAAAAACATTCTGCTTTTGTTTTAAATAGAGGGTTTTCTTCCTTGGTGGCTGGGGCAGCTAATCAGCCCTGACCCCATCAACCCGGATTGGTGACTAACTTTCTGGGTCCTATCTGTTCCTATGTTCCCCATTGATTACTCTTATGGTGGGGAAAGAGAGGGGAGGTCTAGCTCCCTTCTGTTACTCACATCCAGATGAACCAGACAGTCCTGGGCGGTCACACAGGTCTGGGAATGGTGGGCAGAGATTTCCCATTTTCTCTTATCCTATCCCCTGCTGATGTTTTGGATATCACTAATATTCAACAATCCCTAGTAAACTCATATTGACTGTAGTGAGCACTCCCTTTCCTGGGGTCCAACATCACTCAGCCATAACAATGGAAATGGTGCTTAGACATGGATGTTCAGCCAGAGGGTTTCAATATGCAAAGCCACCATACCAAATGCAAAAACCTCCAAACAAGATGGAGAATCTTGTGGGCCCTAGTGGGTTCTCCTTGGGTCAAGTAAGAGATGTAGCAGGCAAATAAGAACAGGTGTGCCTAGTGGAAGAATGGTACATATTGATTGACAAAATAAATTTTCATTCTGCCTCCCTTCCTTGGGCCAGAGGAATCAGGGTAGTTCTTAGGAAGAAATGTTTCCTGACATTAGTTGCAAAGCAGCACTTAAGGTTCTGAGTAAAGTGTGATATTGTTCCATCTCAAAAGACTGTGGCAGGGTGGTCTCAACATTGGCAAGTTCAAAGGTACAAAATGAAAGATAAAAGTTCTGCAGACATTGAGGGCCTGATGTGTGAAACCCCCTGAATGGCACAAAGGGCTTGCGCCACAAGGAATGGTGCAAGGTGCAGCGTCTGCCAAAAGATGCACCAGGAGCAATTCACAAAAGCAGCCTGAACCAAATGGGGGGGGGGCTTGTGCTGTCCTTGCAGCACAAAATAGGCTACAACACAGTGCTAGGGAGCTTATAGCAGACACAGGCTGCTATATACTGTACCCTAATTAGGGATTCTCAAAACCCTCTCAGGGCTGGTCTAACTAAAGGTACTTAGAAGTGCATTCTCAGGGACTGTTAGAGACAATGTGCCATCCGCAGCCTTCCCTGGGTGGAAGGGAACCTTGTGCCATGCTCCACCCAGGCCCGATCCCCTTTTTAGTAAAACTACTGCTATCCAGTGTCGTCTAGTGGACATCTGTCCCTAGCCTTGATCTCCCCCATAAAATATTAGATATCTTTCCGTGGTGATCTAATGGACCCCTGACCCCCTCACTCAGGCAGACAGTGCCCCACCACCCTGCTCACCCATCCCATCCCCAAGCTGTAGACTGGCACAGTCCTTCATTCTCCACCAGGGCTGGCTGCAGACTGAGCTATCAATGAGTGTGTGCTTTTTACAGTATGCACTCATTGATAGACAGCATACTGTCAATCAGTGAGTGGGTATTGTATACGATACATGCTCATTGACAGCTCAGTGGGTGAATAGACATAGTGGATAGCAGAGAGCTGTGCTGCTAGATGGCTCAGGGATGGGACAGAGGGGGAGAGGGGTGGTGGAGCATTGCCTCCTAGGGTCGGGGGTGCATTAAACCACCAGGGCAAGATATATAAATATTTAAGGGGGAGATTGGGTATAATGAGGGGGTCCACTAGACCACCAGAGAATATCTAATACTTTATTTATATTTTGTTTTATTTATTTGTTCTAGGATTACAAATACCTTTGAGCCGAGGCTCTTTTACAAAGGTTCCACATCACTGGTACAACTGAGACAATCATAAGCAAAGATAACGGTTTATAAAATAAAAAAAAAGACTCATAGTCTTGTAGATGAAAAAAGAAAAATAAGGTGAATCTTTGGGAAGGAAAGGGAAAGGAGGAGGGTGAAATCAGGGAGACTAAGTGAATGGGAGAAAAGGGGATATAGGTGGGGGGGACAGAGAGAGGAGAGGAGAGGTGGAAGACGGATAAGAATAGAGGTAGTGCAGCCGGGTGGCATTTGTCATGGGCCAGCAGGGGAGGTGAAGATAGGAGGGGGGGTGCTGGCAAAGTGCTGGAATAGATGTGGATCCAAAAGGGCATCTTCAGCTATGGAACCAAAAGACATGTTTAGCCACAACAGTCACAGAGGTTGGAGGCAGTCAGTGTTAGGCGGAGACGAGTCTTAAAAGTGCTGAGCGATAGTGAGGATGAGATGTCGCTGGGAAGACCGTTGCACTAACTAGTGGCCCGGTTAGCAAAGGATCTTTGGCCTTGTGTTGTGCGGCAATGCAGGACTTGCAGAAGCTGAGGTTTCCATCCCCTGGTATGTCGGATGTGGATTCTCGGTTGTATGAAGGCACAGACTCCAGGGGGGGCAAGGCCCAGCAAGATTTTCTTAGTAGTAATACAAGTTTGGTGTTTTATTTGATTTTCAATATTCAACCATTCAGTTTGAGAATAGAGGCCACAGGTGTGAGTTAGGCGTTGGGAGCCAGTGACAAGTCCACAGGCCTTGTTGAGGGCAGTGGATACACATTTGAGCACGGTGGTTGTAGCAGAGCCGTAAATGATAATGCCATAATCAACTATGGATATGATGGAGCTCTGGACAGCGACAGCGAGGGCTTCAGGTGACATGTGTTTCTTTTGATGGAATAGCAGGCCTAGCCAGGAGTTAGCGGCTTTGGCGACATGGTCGATGTGGGCAGCGTAGGAGAAGTGAGGGTCAAGGGTGATCCCGAGGTATTTAAAGTTTTTGACCTGTTCCAGTGTGGCACCTTGTCTGGTGATAACGGAGAGTTGGAAGTGCTTATGTTTACTATGGGAGCTGCTGAAGATCATGGCCTTTGCTTTTTTTTGATTAAGGATCAGTTTGTGCTTTGTGAGCCAACTCTCAACTGAGGAGAAGCCAAGTTGGAGATTTTCTTGCAATTTCTTCAGGTCCTGGTGTGTGGCAAGGATTACTGCATCATCGGCAAACAGGGTGATATGTTCAGTGCAGGAGTCCGGTAGGGTGTTAAGGAACAGGCTGAAGAGTAGGGAACCCAGTATTGAACCCTGGGGGACTCCAGAGAGGACAGGTTTGGAATCAGAATGCACATCGCCAATTTTTACACGCTGGGTGTGGTTTTCAAGATAGCTTTTGAACCAAGAGATTGAATCATTGGAAAGACCAGCATTTTTTAGTTGGCTCAGCAGGAGGGAGTGATGGACAGTATCGAAGGCTTTGGTCAGGTCGATGAAAATAGCACCAGTTAGTTGTCCATTGTCAAGGGATCTGTGAATGGAGCTGGTGAATTCAAGTAAGGCAGAGGATGTACTATGACCTTTTCTAAAGCCATGTTGCTGTTTACAGAGAATATTATAATTGTCCAGATGCTCTATAAGTTGGTCCGTTACTATATGTTCCAGTGCCTTCGATAGGGGAGGCAGAATGGAGATAGGGCGGAAGTTCACATGGTCAACCTTATCACCACTTTTGTGAATCGGGGTAACAGTGGCCATTTTCCATTTGTCTGGGAATTGGCTAGAGGAAAGAGAGAGATTAAAGATCTTGGTGAGGGGCCCAAGTACCTCGTCAAGCGTTAGGCCAGTAGCTTGAGGTTAAGTGTGTCATTGCTTGTTCTAGATTTGCTAATGGCTTTGGCAATGTAGTTTTGGACTTGATGTTTCTTTAGTGCTTTAAAGTAGAAAGGTGGGTGACAGACATGGGTGGAGGAGTTGGGGGAATGGGAGGTGACACATCTTGGAAGAAGTCAGAGGGGAGAACACTGCTAAGGTCTGTGAAAGCGATGTTAAAAGTGTTCACAATAGTTTTAGAGTCGAGTGTAGCATGCCCATTTATGATGAGCATGTTCAGCGAAGATTTTGACTGCTTCCCAGTGACATCTTTAATGTTTTTCCAGAAATCCCTCCCATTTCCCCAGGAGTTAGTAAGGGCATTTTTATAGTAGTCAGATTTCTGTTGCCGAATGGATTTGGTGCAGTTGTTCCGTGCCCGTTTATAATTCTGGATGTCAAGTTGCTTACCGGAGTTTGTAGCCAGTTCCCAGAGGTGGTCCCTGGATTTAAGTTTTTTTAGGAGGTCTTCTGACAGCCAAGGGTTACTGAGCGATTTAACTTTAAGCTTTTTGAGGGGGGCCAATTTATTACAGGCTTCATTGAAAATGTGAATAAATTGCTACAATGCAGTATTAGTATCTGTTGCCTTGAAGATGGGGGACCAGTCCTGCAGACTGAGGTGCGATTTGAGGTGGGATAGTTGACCACAGGGTAGGACTCTGCTGTTGATGATTTTTGGAGGGGGCTTATAGAATTTGTTTGACCAGGTACAGCTGATGGGAGAGTGGTCACTGAGTGAGTCAGGGAGGACTGAGGTTTTCTTGGGGAAATGGGGGAGATCTGGATAGGGAGGTGGGTACACCAGAACTACTATGGACAGATGTTGGAATATCTAATGGGAGACATCGGGGATGGGGGGGCCACAAGACAGTCACTGTCCATGGGAGCAGCTGCTGCCTGACCACGCTAAAGCTTGCAGCAGACCTCACAGATGTGCCATCTGTTTGGCACATGCCTACAGCTGCTGCATGCTGCAGGTCTTTGCTGCTGGGATCCTACCTGATAGAGAATCAGGTGCAGGGTCCCTGGTGCACTGGCAATTGTGGAAAGCTGCTTTTAGTGCAGCTTGCACCAACTTTTGTGAATAGGGCCCATAGTATTAAGGTGTCCCAGTTGTCCCCTATCTAGTGGCCTTGTAATGCTCCTTAACAGGGTCTTTACCTATACACTGGATCCTGTGAGGGATGTCTGGAGACCAGCAATGGGGGTGACACTGCAAGGGTTCAGCCACATCAAAAGAAATGGTGAACAGAAGTGTAAAGTAGGGCCATTCATCAGTGCTGAGACAAGAGATTGTGGTACAGGACTGAAGAAGGTAGCCAATGAGGAAAAAGAGTGAATTAAAACAAATTAGAGATGCACCATTTTGTGAAATGTGGTACTCTGCAATAATAGGGCTGCTATGAAATATGCAAATATTTTCTTCAAGTTCTGCGATTATGTGATCCCTAGACTAAACTTTAAAGTGCCAAGAGATCCTATAATAATGTCTCTTTCATGCAGTTGTGCAAAATATGCAAGTAGAAACTAGTAGCATCAATTTAGGGGCCACTAATGATTTTCAGTTGTAGATCAGATTCTTCCCACCAGGGTTTGGAGCAGTTCTTGAATACTGAGCCCCAAATATCTCATGCCCAAGTTGTAATGCCACCAGATGAACGTGTTCCACTTGAACTGCATGCAGCATGCACCTCTTTCCTTCATAACTCAGAACACTTCATATCTAGGATTTGTTCATTGTGTGTCCAACTAGTGTACACAATTGATTTGGGTTCTTTCTTGTGGAATAAATGACCATGTGAAAGTCAACAATCTAACATGTTATTATGAATTTAGTTCTTTGCTGAAGGCATTTCTGGTGTTCCCGCCTGAGGAACATTTTGCAACATGCTTGTTTGTTAATTGTATACCTTAACTCCCATTCCTTGGAAGTAGCACCACACCTTCATTGCTGCATCCATATAAAGGACCTGTGGTAAGTAACTGTACAGCACAGCGCAGCACAGCACTGGCAGATGAGATTCCTTCCAGCAAACCAATCCATTCAGATCTGCTTTTCTCCAACACTCAAAGATGGATCTCAGACTGCTAGTACTTCTTGTAGGGCTGCTCAGTGTCTCATTGGCCATGCCTTTGCAGGTAGGAGTAGCCACTTTGTAGAGTCACATCAACCATCGAGATTCAATTAACAAATTCTGTAAAGTATGTCAGGGCATCTTCTGCATCCGTTTTCTATTAATGAATTAGTATGGGAAAGCATTACTACAGATTCAACTGCCAGATTTCACACCCTCAGCCCATGACATGCATTTTCTATAAATAGAATGCATGTGTGGATCTTAGACTAACCTGATCTCATTTATTTTTTTTAAATACATTGATATCTTCAACTTTGATCTGAAGTAAAGTTAATATTCTCTGAAATTTGTGTTAAAAAGATTTTTGCAAAGGCATTTAAGAAAGGACTTGATTAAACCTGATTAGAAACATAACATGTGTTAACAGAGATGGACCCAGAGGTGCATCCAGTCTGCTCATTAATGTCTTTCAAAGTTTAAGCTAACAGATTCTTTGATAAAAGTTATTTATGTAGAACAGCTCAACTTAGGAGTTTGTAGCGCCTCCACTATCCCACAATTTATGATCAAGGCTGCTATCATTCAAATTACCTATCCAAATATTTGTGGATCAGAGCTTTTTATTGCACTGTACTGCTATTGGAAAGCCATCCTTCTCTGGTGCAAATCTGTTGCTGTGTATTATGATTCCTTGTGGCAGCACCATGCAATGGGCACAAAGCACTCAGATATTCACTGCCATTAAATGTGCCCAAGGCATGTGCACTTTGTTTTTGGTAGGACTTGGGGTCCACATCATTTTGCAGCTGGGATGGACTGAAGAACCAGGAGATGAAGGGACTTGATCCAGATGTCCCAGTAAGCCAGTGTTAGTGGTGGAATTCAAACCTAGAGACCTCTTTTACACAGTTCAGTGCCTCTTACCAGAAGACCACAATGTCTTGAATAATGCCATGGGAAATATAGGCTTTGTATGGCAAACTAATTTCCAGTACCAGTCTTTTCTTTGTATGTATTATGAATACACAGAACATAACAAAGAAAGGGCAATAACACAAACTACTGTATGTTTCAATTGTAGGCTCCAAAGGAAGACAGAGATGAAAGTAAGTGTATTTCCAATAGAGTATAAATATGGTTGTTAAACAGTATTCACATTATTAATTTCAATACAGACAAAATAGGGATGGGAGGACTGTCCTTTTTGAAGTGAGCCCCTCCCTGATCTGAAGCTGTATCAAAGACCAGAGAGGATGGAACCCTAGAGTATGGGGTATGGTTCTGGAGTCCTTTATTTTTGGTAAAGGAAGTAAAATGATTTAGGGAATGGAGCAATTAAGCTATGAGGAATGTTTGTAGAGGCTAGTTTGGGTTTCTTGGAAACAAATATGCCTAAGCGGAGATAAATTATGATTTCAGCTTTTTGAAATTGTAACAAGCTCTTTAATGGGGTAGAGTTAGGGGTAATGTGAGGACACATTTTTCAACCAGTGAGTACATATGTGGAACAAGCTCTTTCTGGAATCAGTGCAAACTTGAACATAGCCTGAGTCTTTTATACACATGTTGATTCAGTCCTTGATGGAGAATATCATTACTGGGGAGCAGCATTTCATTCAGTTGGGAAGGGAAGACTCCAAGAAGTAGCTCATGTTCAGTTGGGAAGGGAAGATTCCTGGAAGTTTTCAATTTACACGTGATACTGCATGCTGCATGTGTCATCTGGAGACAAATGAGATACAGAATTGCTCTTTTATCTTTAAATGTTACTACTTTTCTATTCAGTAAAATAAAATATTGTTATATTCAAATGCAGAAACTTTAAACATGGCAGCACCTAGCATTTATTGTTCATGTAATATAATTACACCTATAGGAATCACAACATGTGCTATTGTGATATTAATACTCTTCCTCCAGTCACACCTGGAAATAAGCTCCAGTTTAATGTTCCAATGCTGGTCAAGAGCACCTGCACCCCCCTCATGTTTTATAATAATCAACTCTTTGTCAGAGCAGATTCAGGGAGGGGTATAGGATCCTGGGATCTGCTGATATTGTCGCTGTCGACAACATCACTATAAAGCTGTCGCTGAAGTTTCAGAATACACTGGTGACCAAATGTTAGATAGATAGATAGATAGATAGATAGATAGATAGATAGATAGATAGATAGATAGATAGATAAATCAATAAATTTTCTATCTAGTTTGCTTTTATCCTGAACTAACCCTTTAGACCAAATGCCCTAGCAGTCACTTTTTTCTGCACTATAATTTTGCCCTGCCCACTGTGCCTTTCACTAGAGACTGGTGTACTGAAACTAGAGAAGCTTGAATATTTTTTTCACCAGGAAGTCTTCTGAGAATCTGCCCCTTCCCCTTCAAAGTCCCAAAATTTGGAAGCAAGATACTTT
This sequence comes from Neoceratodus forsteri, assembly GCA_016271365.2. Taxonomy (NCBI): domain Eukaryota; kingdom Metazoa; phylum Chordata; order Ceratodontiformes; family Ceratodontidae; genus Neoceratodus; species Neoceratodus forsteri. Next base: position 1,046,175,161 of record CM028133.1, on the reverse strand, counting down.
GTTTTGTTTTGGAAAACCAATGAACAATGCTCATTTCCATTAGCATCCATTACTTAACTTAAATGTTGCAGTACCAATAGTTAATAAACCATTTAAAAAAATATACAACAGTTTACAACAGTGATATAAAACACTAAATAGCACACACTTATATACAATTCATATAATATTGTAATTTAAGGTAGGAAGTGTTTACAAGATGGGATTAATGAACTTTAGATATAGTTCCTCCTATGATAGGTAGGGGCATAGCAGAAGTCAAAGGAAGCCCTGCACATGGCAGCAGAAACAAGCTAAAGCAAACATGGGTTTGGCAGGATCGTATCACTTATAGTGAATATTAATAGAGAACCCTTATAGTATAGTAGCAGACTCACCACTAAAGGTGGGAACTCCTTCAGAGACATGCTGAGACAGTTCATGGGTGAATGGAGATGGGAATCTGATTTTAGAACAACAGTTTTACAAAGATGATTACTTACTGTATTATATTTGAAGACACTTGTGTTGTTCTAATATGTTTGATGTTTTCTTCCAGTGGTGAATCTAATAACAGCTGAAGGTGACCAGGAAGATGTTTTCACTGTGATACTAAAAGCCAATAAAGGTACAAATGTTATAAATTAAAAGAAGGATAAAAGTGCTGGCCTGGTGGTGCTGACGGTTGAGGCACTGGACGCCACACCTCGCGCCACACTGGTGACCCTTGTTCGGGAGCGAGCTCGGGTGCCGGGGGTCGGCAGGGGAGGGACTGGATTGAGCACCCGCTGGGCTGCTCTCCTGTCCCAGGGGGAGGGTATTGGGGAGTTCAGTGCTCTGGCGGCCCCTGGTGGAGACTGGGGGCACTGCAGTAGCATGGGCAGCATGTAATCTGTGTGCCTGATGCTGGCAGGGTTGCCGTGTGCCATGCGTCAGGGGTGTGCACATGCAGGGAGGGGGTGGACAGAACAGAACAGAGGAAAAACCTGGCTCATGGGGCAGGCGATGGCACTGGTCCCCCATGCCCTCCGCCAGGTTCCACCTCGGATGGCCTTCCAATATCCTCCCTCTGGCGCCAATCTGCAGTTGGAGTCTGTGTTGTAAGGAGACCAAGAGGAATAGGGCTACCCTCCCTGGGCAGGTAATACTGGAGGTGCTGACTGCAGGGGGGGAGAGAAGAGGTACAGTCTGAGGGGGGTCTGAGGTTGGCAGGATAAAAGACCTGCTGCTAGAGAGAGGTCCCCACGAGCCGTGACCGGAGTGAAAGAAAGTTGGGGATAAAAGCAATCAAGACATCTAACTGGTCAGAAGTGGTCACATGACCATTTGATATTCTAGTACAATACCACTAGTCCACACTTTATGTTCTGAACTTCATTTCCCCTTATGGAATAAAAAAAAAGAAAAAGGAGACCCATTTTATAAACCCAGTTAGATACTCCAAAGTTTGCATTATTGGTTGACAATAATTCTTCTCGGGTGTAACGTTGTTTTATATACTATTACTAGTCTGCTTGCCTTGCCATGCTTGAGCTTGACCTCTACCTTCTACCGGTTTGGAGCCTGCAGCCCCTGATTGTAACCTTGATTCTGTATTTTATTTTCTGTATGCTCAGTTACTCTCCCGGGTCGCACCTGAAAATAGGCACTTGGTTGTCTAGCGTGTTTACCTGGTTAACAAAAGCAAATAAAATAAAATAAAAAATATCATGAACTTGACTTTGTCTCATGCCTCATTTCCTGAGGCATGACACTTTTTTGACAACAACATACACCCTGTTATATGCCATTATCTAATTAATGAGCTTTTGCATTTTCTTTGTGTTTTTTGGCACTACCGACTAAGTGATAATGTTGGTGTTTCTTGTGATAGTTTCTCCTTCCTTCACTCAGCCTTCTATCCATGTTCTGATGCCTTTATGGAGATCAGACCACTGACATTTAGGTGAAAATAGATATGGAACTCATATGTCTTGAGCCATTATCCATTTATTCATTTGACTAATTCCCAAAGAATATTTTAAAGGGGCACTGTCAACTTTGCCCCTCGGTTTTGCCTCAATTTGCAACAATCATTCCACAGGCACATACCTGTACCAATATTAGAGTAGAATGCACCTTTATAAGCAAAAAACTGAACTGGTTACATGTTTTAGTAAAAAAAGCATTATTTCAGCTTACTCTCCAACGTCAAGCAACCGGCCCACGGAAGGAGATCCAATGCCGAGGCGCGGTGCTGAAGTGGCCTTTTGTAGTCCCTATCGCAACAAATACATCATTCAGTAGAACTAAATAATGTAAAGTGCTGCTGGTATTTAAAATCTAATCCTGAGCACCAGTTCAGCTGCAAAACACTTTCAAAGCATGGTGCCGAAATTCCACGCATGCGCAATAGCATCCAGAGGAAAAGACCGTGCATATGCGCAAGAACGTGCCTCTATTACACAAGCACGGGATTTCAGTGCCACGGTTTGAAAGTGTTTTGCAGCTGAACTGGTGCTAAGAATTACATTTTAGATACCAGTAACACTTTATATTATGGAGTTCTACTGAATGATGTATTCGTTGCAATGGGAAACCATAAAAAGTGCACTTCGGCATCGCACTCCGACTACATACACGTTCTCAGCGTGGGCTCTCCTTCTGGTGGGCCGGGGTTGCATTTGGTCCAAAAGTGAAATGAAATAATGCTTTTTTTTACTAAAACAGGTAACCAGTTCAGTTTTTTGCTTATGAAGGTGCATTCTACTCTAATATTGATACAGATATGTGCCTGTGGAATTATTGCAAACTGAGGCACAACCGAGAGGCAAAGCTGACAGTGTCCCTCTAAAAGGATCCAGACAAAAGTTATTTGTTGATGAATTGGCTACATAATTAACATTTAAAAATGTTATTACAAAATCTGGGCACATGAATGTAATCCAAAATTACACTTTTCATGACATTTAATGAACACACGGGGGGACACATATAACACTCAATTAAATTTCACAGGGTTTTACCTCGCATTTTCATTTTGTTCAAAAGAAAAATGTCTGTTTTCTTAAACTAGTGACAAAACTACTGTAGTTCCCACCTTGCTCTACTGCTCATAGCATGAGTCGCCCAACAGCTTTTAGGACATCAGCTCATACTATTTGGAAAAATCATTCTTTAAATGCCCAATGTGTGAAATAAATAATGATTTACAATACATAGTATTTTTTCCTCCAAATCAATTATGGTTTGTTAATATTCTGACATTGAGGTCAATTATGGCTTGTATGAAATGTCATCTGGTGCTTTTGATGGGGTATGCAAGCCTATAGGCTTTGTACATTGGTAGAAGTATATGGTGCACAGTGATATGCATGCCACGCATTTGAGCCTTTCAATTTGAGCAACTCAATTTGACCGCTGCTAGGAATACCGACTGTTGCAAAACACTGATGAACAGTATATAGTGAGTGTAGAAGTGAGCTATACTAGCTGGAGCAGCATATAGGGGCATGGTTGGCCAAGCTCTGCCAAGTTGACCATTTGGTGTAGTGGCTAGAGCCACTGCAGCTAGAGCTGATGGACCCGGTTTCTGGTCCATGATGCTGCAGGAGTTATTTTGTTTTGTCTTTGTGATGATTTTTTCCTCAGTCTACGTAACCCCCCCCCCAAGTTGAGTTGATTTTAATAAGTTTGGGGGGGCGCAGGGCTTGATAACTGGTTTTATTTACTTGGAAATATTGAGCAACCAGTGCTGATTGTGGTGCTCAATGTAGTTTTGCTTGCCCCTTTGATTTCTGGTGCTAACTTGTTTGCTCTTTTTGTTTGGTGACATTTAAACATTGCCCTTATCACATGAAACCAAAGAATATAAATGCTTTTAACAGTTGGTTATTTGTTTGAATCTGGTCTTTGCTAATAGTGGCCTAAAGTCACCATCATCTCATCTATTGCATTTTTTAGATAAGATCTGAAAACTGCCCTAGTCCTTGTAGGTAACACAGACAATGATGCTATGCACAGTAACAATGAGTATCCACAGGCATTAAAAACTGAGTAAAAGAACAAGATGCATCTATGGTACTTCTTCTGTCCCCATTATAAACAAGTCACTCCAAGCCCTGTTGTTTTCCTGTATTAAACTGTTCTGCTTCCAGATCACAAACGTTCATATTCTTTTCACATTTGCACTATAACTAACGTAGGGCCGATTTTCCAAGGGTGATGCAGGGCTTGCATCAAGCAGTGTGTTGAACTGTTTTTGGCACAGTTGCACCAAATACCTGAGCGAAACTGTACCAGATTTTCTATTCTTGGGTGCAGTTGTGACAGTTTCTTACTTTATGGCAGCTTGCACCAAATATTTGGTGCAAACCCTGTATAAAAGGTCCCCTGAATGCCACAAGCTAGACAAGGGAAAAGCTAGTCTCTCTTGCGTCACTCAGTGCACAGGAGTGAAAATCACTATTGCCAACTGGGAGAATGCTGCAGACCCTGTCCGCCATATGATCAGCACACCGGGGCATGTGGCATTCTCGACCCAGTTGACACATTGGATTGTACTAGTTTACATTCTGTTCATAGCTTTTGTCTGATATTGTACAGAGCTTAGAGATGTGTTTCATATTTTGTGCTGTAGACAATAAAATGATACATTGATTGATCGATTGATGTTTGACTTAAATTTTAAATTCATCAGAATATATTTTCAATCACATTTCACTACAGGCAGCACCCAGACTCTTATTTGACTGTTGATCACAGTTCTCATATCACTTACACACAGAAACAAAATCAACATTATTTAATGAGAAAAGCCGAACATAAACTTTAATAACAAACTTCACTAAAACGCACACCAGAGCTTACTGCGAGGATATGTTGTAATCCTTTTAAAGTCTAATCTGAACATCTTTATTGGATCTTTTAAAAAGACACTTGAGCAAAAATAAATGGTGTACACTATTAAATTATAACATTACAGATAATCAATGGCAGAAATGCTGACAATCATGTCACAAAACATTTAAGGATACGTGCAGTGCACTTATACAGAAAAAAAATTCTACATTTATGGTATAGGACCCCGGCGGTATTACAACAAATGAAAATCACTAATAACAATAACTGTTGGCATTGTAACTCTCCAAATGGGGACCTTCTCCATATTTTATGGTACTGCCCTCTGATTAAAAACCAGTGGCAAACTGTTCATCACTTTGCATTTAAAGTGATCTGTCAAACTTTTGCAATAGACCCTAAATACTCTTTACTAGGTATTCCCTTTTTTCATAATAATAAAACAATTTCTCAACACAAATCAGGAAGCTGAACATACTGTTCCTCCATGTTAAAAGGCATGTTCTTATGCTTTGGAAATCTGTTATTATCCCTAAATTCACAGATATACTTAAAAACCCAACTCAATATGCCTCATTGGATCGTATAACACATATTTCGTCTGACCATCTCAATGTATACAATGAATGTTGGCAGGACTACTTTAATTACTTAGAATCCACAAATAATTTCACATAATGTAATGTATGGTAATAACATTTAACCGGTGTCTCTGTTAATTTCTTCTACTTTTTTCTTACTTACCTTTGTCTCTCTCTTCTATTTTTCCTTTTTTAACCTCTATATACCTCCTCCACAAACTACATAAATCCCCCTTTCTCTCAATTTCCTTTTCTTCCCTCCCTTTTCCCTTTACAATACATTCACCACCACAATTATTTATATACAAACTAAATAACCATTTTTTTAAGAACTTTTTTCTCTCTCCCAACTTTTTTTGTTCAATCCGACTTACATGGCATCTTTCTGAATGTGTAATTATCAGGCTTGCTTAACAGTTTCATTATCCACCTGTATATAATTGTATAGACATTATTTCTTTTTCCTTCCTTTTAAAATTACTGGTATTGATATGTGCTATTGTATGTATTGTACAACCATGTCATTATATATACATTGCTGTGTTGTGGAATATGTATCTCTCTCTCTTCTCTTTTTGTTATACTGCATATACACCAATAAAAAGATTAACTGCAGAAAAAAGACACTTACGTAAATTACTCAGTCTATAAATTATGTCAAAGTGTGAGCAATGTCAATTGCTTTTGTCTTACTATTGAGATTCTAACAATGAAGAAAGGCAACTACAGAAGAATTAGATTTCTAAAATCTGCTATACAGTACTGTTTCATAGAAGGAGCAATTAGGGATTTGGTTTACAGCCACTTACATGTTACTGTAACTGCATCCCAAACTGCATTGCAATCCATGAAAAGGGGAAGGAGATTGTCACTGCTGTCGAGTTGCACAGGGAGATGAAAACAGCACAGAGACAGATTAGCAAGAGATTAAAGGAAGGCAGTTTGGCCTAGTAGTTACAATGCAGAGCCATGAATTAGGAGACCAAGGGCCTGATTCTAGAAACACCCTACGTAAATAAGTTGTGACATGAGGGTGCAGTTGTGCCAGGAACAAGATTTCAATCCCATTACCACCTCTAAATCAGTCAGTGACCCTGAACAAATCACTTAGCCTCCCTGTACATAACTTTTTCTAATCTCTGTTTCAAAGTGATTCCTGTGTTCTTTGTATGTCCTTGTGCACTGCACCTGGCAGCAACACCCCTGTCTCCTGGTGAGTAAAACACTTTGGGATGTAGTTTGAATGAAAGGGCAGTATAGAGCTAATGTTCCCTCCTTTCAGTACAGAGAGGTTAAGCATGGGGGGGTTAACTGATTTGCCCAAGGTCACAGAGGGGCCTATCCATGAGCATGTGCCAGGTACGTGTGAAGTGCACGTTCCCAGCCAGCATAGCTACATGCCATAGACAGGCACAGGGTGTGCAGTATGCACAACTCAGTATATCTCCCATGGTGTCTGTCCATAGCCTCCCCAGTACATAGCTGCGTTGGGGTAGATTGCAGGATATAGGCAGACACCCAATTTGATGCCCATCCTGGGTCTCAAAGTGGATCCCCTGCTGGATGCAAGCATTGAATCCTGGGATGGTGTGGGACTCTTTCAGTTGCAAACTATGGGTGAGTGCCAGAATGACTGCATCTGTTAGCCTGTAGGGCTGGTGCAACAGGGTAGAGGGTATTTCCATACCACCACAGCTGGTGGGTGTCCTTTGGGGTGTATGAAAACATTATAGCAGGTCTTCCTTTGCTATATCTCCTGATCCCATATGCCTACATGGATACTAGGCGCAGAGCAGGTTAGGAAGAGTGATAGATGCTGGTATAGGAACCAAACAGGAGTAAAATTCCTGCAATTAAAAGCATGCCATCCAATACCATGCATTTAGGGTCTCATCCCTGTCATAAGGAGGAAAGGAAGGCATCTGCACAACCCACAGTTTATGGCAAGTTCTCTATCAAAGGTACAAGCAGAACTTAATTTGTTACATATGTCACGACGACATTCACCATGATGGCAGAATTCTTCTAACCAAAATGGTTAACAGAATATATACTATTTTCGACATATTTAAGTGAGCTTTAAATAAGCATGCACCCTTGATTAAAGTGTGGATCAGTAGCAGCACCTGCCATTGGTTTCCGCCTGACCAATACTTCCCTGTTAGAGGATACTTTATGGAAAAAACCTGAAGAGCAAGAGCCTCCAGATTGGTGCCTTTTAAGACAGCAGTGACAGCGCACCAGTTAGTCAGAGCAGCCAAGGCTGCCTATTATCTTCAAGCTGTTCTCTGCAAAAGAAATCGCTAATCTGAAAACATTAAACATGTCGGACACGCACGATAATTTCATTCAGCAAAATTTAGTCGGTGGCAGCGTATCACTAACGATCGAGATATTGGAAGCCCTCAATAACCATTTACAACTGCAGAACTGCATTTGATACTTCCTTCAGCCTCCACACAGCTCAGGCTCACCAAACATGAGTCTCCACCTGGGAGGCCTTCTCCTTCTGTCTATCTCTCTAAAGGGTGGAAGACCTGCTGCAACTGGACACCTGGAAGGGCAGGCTCGACCATAGAGCCATACCTCTGAATGCTGCCTACAATGACCTTGCAGTGCCAATCACCACCTATTCAACATATCACTCTCCCAGGGTATCCCTCCCAATGGAAAATAGCCCATGTCATCCATCTATTAAAAGCAGGTAACCCCTGCAGTCTAAATAATTACAGACGATCTCCTCCTCTCATCCTGCCTAAATTACTAGAAAAAACTGTGTGGCCAAATGGGGTATACTTAGAATCAGAAGCCTAGGCCGAGTTTCAGTCTAGATGCAAACCAAAGCACAGCACCATAACAACCCCTAGCAAGATGACCAGTTGGCTCCAGACCATGACAACGAAGCATGTCTGTGCATTTCTTGAATCTTAATAAGGCAGTCGACACAATCGATTACAGCTATTCTTTCCTCCTAAGCACCTTAGGCTTGGACCATAAAAATATGTTACTGGTTTCAGACTACGAGAATGGAAACAGCAGGTTAAAACTGAAGGTGATCGTTCTCCATAAAACCTATACAGAGGCATCCCAGGGCTATCATAGTCACCTCCTCTTAGCAGTCTCATTAACAACATCAATGACCCCATCAGAAAGCCAATATCCACTTATTCGTGGATGACACTTACTAACCTTAAGTCGACCCACTCTGGATGCAGCCTGCGAAGACCTCAAGCTAATTTAATACAATACCAGCTCATAAACAAAACACCACAATGTAAAAAGACAAAAGCCATGCTCTGCTCCCCTCCTTGCGTGGCAATTCATGCGGGGGAGGTATCCTAAATGACCACTGTTCTTGGAGAAACACTAGAGTATAGCTAAATTCAAATATTTAGGGTTTGGCTCAATCATAAAACGCCAGACTTGACCATCTCGGCTGAAATAAATTAAAGGCAAGATTAGGACATTTCTACAGTGTACCTGCTCAAGGAGGCCAGATTCAACTAGTTCAACTACCTTCCTATCTTTAATAGATTATACAGACCTGATCTAGCCACTGCACTGCCTCTGCACTACTAAGTTAGAACCCTCAAAACAGGCTATCAGGTTCATTACTGGCCTTCCACTTTCTACACACTCTCCCTGTATAGCGTTAGGCTGGACCCTTCACTATAGAAGGAATAGAAACACTCCAATGGGCCTTCAAATGACCAACAAGCTCCCCATATGTCTCAGTTATATTCCCAGGAGTGTGTTAGGCACCTAAACAAAGAGCTATTCCCTAGTGCCCTCAGTTCAAAGTCAAAACTCGACAACCAAAGCTGCTCTAAACCTCTTTACCACATTGTGGAATGGTTTCAGAACTTCAAACCAGCTGCAACAGTAGCGGAATATCTTAAAGCCTCTACAATCACTACTTGACACCTTGTAAATGTTTTCCTCACTGCTAGCCCACTAATTCCACAACTCCCCCTTTCATCCTGGCGCTCACCATGTTTCTACCTAATCTCCTCTTTCTATAACTCTTCCTGCACCCACCTTTCCTAGCCGCTCCAGCCTGGCTAAGTCTCACCCAACCATAGTAGTGTCCCAAGTATCTACCCCTCTGTCATTATCCACCAATAATCAAATACCGACAGCCATCATCACTATCATGGTTTTAGCCCAATTTTCCCCTAATCGCCAGTAATATTTACTCCTTCTTTTCTCTAACCCAACACCCCACCATGGCCTCTTTCCCTATATATGTGCCCGGCTGCCTAACTCAAAGATCTCTGCTTAAACCCCAGTATCCCTATGATTGATTGTACCCCACTGACTTCTTCAGTTGTAAAATAATACTTATTTTTTCATTTTCAACCGTGTACTGTACTGTATACACTGTATACTTTTTCTTCGCATATTGTGCTTATTTGTACCTCTTCTGCCTGTACTTTGATGAATTCATGATCAGATCACCTTGCAAATGAGCCTTGCTCAATGATGCCCATAGATAAATAAGATTTTGATTGATTTATTGATCCCTGGAACTGCAGTTATTCTTATGAAACTCATATCCTGGCATGGGTCATTGTGCTAATTAAATGATAAGTGTTTTTAAAATAGAAAGGAGTTAATTTCCGTGGTGTTTTGTTGCTAGGCAAAATAGCAGGATTTATAGCAAAGGCTGAGTGCTGAATGATCCCAAGGATGCACATTTATTTGAATAAACTTAATCTAATGTTTGTATTTGTGTTAAAAGGTTCAAACTAGGGACAAAACTGCATGGTGGTTAAAGCACTGAAAGCCATACCAGCAGTCACACACATGACCAGGTTCAAAAATGAGCCAGGGTCACTCAGGGGCCTCCTGGAAGAGTAGGATTGAGCGGATATAACTGGCACAGTTGAACAGGTTAAACACCGATTGTATAGTATTTGATAAATGTTTATTATAGATTTTATTTATATATCATGGACGGTCTCTCTAGGTGGCCTGGAGGAACAACCATAACATTTGGTTGTAGCTGGGAGGTGGGGTTGGATCACAGTCTACTCACATGAAGGATGTACCATTGTGACACATATATGACTGATACATATGTAGAAGATGCCCTGCAGCAGGTCCAGGAGACAAGAAGACTTTTGTTGGCATGATTTCCAACCACAGCTCTCAAGTAGGTGGATATATCATTTCATTTATTTTAAATTTATTTTTGACAGTAAGTGAACTTAGGCAAGCCCTTTTCCAGCAAGATGGACCCAAGATAATAAATGCACTGAATGAAAATACATCATCAAATAATTTAAAAAACTAAAGGTATATCAAAGCATGTGCAAGTGTTTATTGTCACAAAGTATGGACAAGATATTCTTAAAGATTGAAAGATGTTTAGTTATGACAGGTAATTGGCTGTTTAAAAAACAAACCACCTCTGGAAAAGATAGTTTACCTGCCTGATGGTTGGATGCTTTAGATAAAATCAATCAATCAATCAAACTTTTAACAAGACATAAACACCATTAGCAAGTTCATTTCAAAGGTGGTCTGGACATCAAAAATTCATTCAAAATATGGTAGACAAAACAAAACATTATACATGTGAAAGATAAATCAGACTATACTATAGAACTAACACGTCAAACACATTAAGATTCTTTGACAGATAAGCAGGAGGTGTAAAAGCATATACTAAACAATCACCAGTTTATATGACTAGTACCTTTATAAACTATGAAGAATGGTATACTAATATAAGACAGGGGAAAGAGTGTATATAAAATGGAGGGAAGTAGAATGAAGAATGTTCAAGTTCTGATACCACATGAAACAAATTTAACATAATGTTCTGAAATATTAAATAGGAGTGGCAGATTAATAAATTATGCATACAATAGTGTCAGATACATTTATTTGAAAAATTGGAGGAAAGAGTTCTAAGTTGTTATAAAGTACACAATAATGGGTCCAGTAGGGGACCAGAAGGGCAAATAGTCAATATTGTTATGCACTGTTTGACACCTCTACAAGAAAGTATCAGTTTGGTTAACCAAAAAAACATCCAGCTTAGTCTAGGACAGGTAATAATGTTTGTCTGGCTACTAGAGATCTTGCTTCCATAGTCAGACTTGCCATTTCTGTAAAAATAACCCAAATTGAAAACAAAGCAAAAGTAAGACCCCAAATTAAGTCTTGAGTCCAGAAAAACTACTAAGTACCTAAACCTTGTACTTAAAACACTTACAGTCACTAGACCCTGTCTGGTTTTATGACAGAAGAATAAGCCACTCGCAGGTCAGGCTTTTTTCTGGCTAGTGCCAAACAGCATAAACCTTTTATTAGATTCAGTAAGTAATATAGACATTTTCTTCACAACACTCTCAGATGATCAAACTCATTGCAGTTCAAGTGAATTGTTAAATTAAGGAGCTTGAACTGAGAATGGTGTATCAACCATATAAAGAAATATGAAGAAGAAAAAATGCAACAGTAGTGTTATCTAAAAAGTAAAAGTAGCAAAGGACTAAGACTAAGACATAGCTCCCTGGTATACCACAAAATTCCAGAAGGCCCTCATATAAACGTCCTTTGTATTATATTGGATAAAGAGATTAAAACCAATTTAGATCATGCCTCATTTGTTACTAGATGCACAGTCAACACATCACAGGCACTGATTATTTCAACAAACTCTGCCTAACATATCTTCCCATAACAAAGGCAATCAGAACGTCAACCATCATCTCAGCTAAGGTTACAATGCTCAAACTTTTCTAAAACCATATTTGTTTGGGACAGGAGGATTATGTATATACAGTATTCCATTAATTGATCAGTAATTAAACATTCAACCATTCTTGCTATTGCTGACAGTAAAGGAGCAGGCATATAATTTGTAGCACTGAATCTATCATCTGTTTTAAAAAGACTAGTACTATAAAGGTTGTTTACAGACTCCAAGTTGATTTCATGAACACAGAAGAACTGACTCAGAAGGCAGGGTTAACATTGATAGCTGATTCTTAACAAGCTGGAGGTCAATTAGGTCAGGATAATAGCCATCTATCAGCTTCTGTGTATTGCAGTATCTCACTGGTACTACTAGACCTGTACAGATTTTTTACAATTCTGGTTATCAGAACTGCATGGAATTTGGAAATTTCATAATTCCATAATTCTGTCAAGTGATCTGAAAATGGAATGTTACCTGTAGAAGTATTCACAGTTTCTATAACTCCACAATTTGATTTTCCACAAACCATTGAATAATATTCTGCAGGTTGCATGATTTATTTCTTGGATTACATAGAAAAGCTTATTGCACTTTTGCTTAGTTAAAAAAGAAATTCAAAAAAACATTTTGGAATGGAATTACCAACTCATTAAATTCATCAGTTCCTGTACTAATGGTTCTATAAGTGGCACTCTGCCCTATAGGGACCATGTATCAACAATATACCTTCTGACAACCTGATGGAAAATAGGGTTCGTAGTTTCATATAAAAAATGGAGATTTTGCAAAGCAAACTGATGCCTGTATCGGTATTTATTAACAATGGCTGGGGCTATCTTAAATATTTCACATGTCCAGTCAGAATGTTCAAATATCTTTTTCAGTTATACGATTTATAAGCGGTACAGGTCAGTGAGGTATAGTCCCGGAAACCACCAGATAGCATTATTGTTGATAAGCTAGAAGAGAGGAAAAACAAACCAATAATTCAATATTCCAAATGCTGAATTCTAATCAATACTTACAAATATATTCTTATACAATATAAAACATATAGTAGAACAGTTCACAATATCTTAAGTCTCTAATAATGGTAACACAAAACAGAATCAGAAGATTAACAAAAAAGACAGTCATCACTAAATACCCCAATCCAAGTGTGTGATGGTCCCAGTTTCACTGCCAGTTCGGATTTCTCTGGTGGCTAAATAAGTACAGTCTCTGTGACTCTGCCCAGCCCCAGGAGGACAATGGGACAGAAACAAAGACCAATACTTACATAAACTTTACCATGTCCTTCAGGTTATTAATCCCACACTTCTAATCCTGCTTTATGACATCCATAGAGTTCTGGGATTTCATAAGTATAAAATATCAGCCAGTAAACAACATAATCAGATAATATATTACCTACAGTAAACGTAGAGTATAACATATTTTGCAAGATTGCAAATTAGGACAGCCCACCCATAGGTGTGGGCCCCAGTGCTGACTATTCCCCTTTAGGATTATGCAACCTTAGTACTGAACAACATTACAAAAAGTTGGAGAGCGAAAAAACTATAACAAGACACAGGACTGCCTGGATAAGAACAAATACACAAACTTACAGAAATTGGGCGGTGACATATGGTATGGAACCAGTCCATCGGCTGATTTTGGCCAGCACACGACCACTGCTGCACACCGGTTTGCACTGCGCTCTGTGTTTAGCACAATGTCTCCTAGTGCAAAGCCTTTCAATACCTGCAGCTGAAACAGAAATAAAATCAGGTTATTACTGTAGAACTAGTGTGAATAGGGCCCAGGTAGATCATGCACAACCACCACTTACTCATTGACTCTAGGCTTCATAGCCATAACCATGAAGCACAGGATAGTCTACATATCATATCTGAGGAACGTAGGTAACCCTACATCAGAAAGCCACACAGCGAGTGTCAGCAGACCAGCAGCATTCACAGTAAGGGTATTCTGCACAATCTTTCCACATCACAGCTATGAAAATGTGGTCTGGGAGCATGTTGAGGTGTGCCCACAAACTGCCATTCACTAAAGAGTGCAGGCATAGGGATCAGGAGATAAACAGAAGACCTGCTATAATGTTACCACCCCAAAGGACCACCAGGGTGTGGTGGCATAGAATACCCACTACCTGTTGCACCAGTCCTACAGGCCAACAAACCCAATCATTCTAGCCTCACCATAGTTTGCAACTGAGGAGTCCACACCATCCTAAGTTCAATGCTTGCATCCGCAAAGGATCACTTTAGGACCAGATGGGCATCAAATGGGTGCCTGCTTGTATCCTGCAATCAACCCCATTACAACTATGCACAGGGAGTATGAACAGGCACCATGGGAAATATACTGAGTTGCCCATACTGCACCTGTGCCTGTCTGGAGCATGCAGATATATGCCTCAGGCGTGCACTTCACGCGACCTGCACATGTCATGGAAAGCCCCACTGTGACCTTGAGCAAATCAATTAACCCCAGGCAACGCTCTGTATGAAAGGAGAACATGGCTTTATACTGCTTTTCATTCAATACATCCCAGTGCTTTACTCACCAGAGACAGAGTGTTGCTGCAGGTGCAGTGCACAAGGACATACAAGAACACAGGATCACTGAAACAAGTTAGAAAAGCTATGTACAGGAGGCTAATGATTTGTTTAGGATCACCCAACTGATTTAAATTGTAGTGGGATTGAAATCTTGTTCTAGCACACTGCACCACGATGTCCAACTTACGACAGAGAGGCTGCTAGAATCAGGCCCTTGGTCTCCTAATTCATGGCTCAACATTGATTAACCACAAAGCCAAACTGCCTTCCTTTAATCTCTGCTAATCTATCTCTATGCTGTTTTCATCTCCTGTACAACTCAATGCAGTGACAATCTCCTTCCCCTTTTCATGGTTTGCAATGCAGTTTGGGATGATTACAGTAACATGTAAGTGACTGTAAACCAAATCTACTCCTTCATGAAACAATGCTATGGCAGATGTTAAATCTAATTCTACTCAAGGTGCCTTTCTTCATTGTTAGAATCTCAATAGTAAGACAAAGCAATTGACATTGTCACATTTGACATAATTTATAGACTGAGTAAATTTACAAAGTGTCTTTTTTTGCAGTTAAACTTTCACAGGTATATGCAGTATAACAAAAGAGAGAGAGAGAAATACTATTCCACAACACAGCAATATATATATAATAACATGGTTGTAAATACATACAATAGCACATATCAATACCAGTATTTTAAAAGGAAGGAAAAAGAAAGTACACAATTATACAGGCGAATAATGAAACTGTTAAGCAAACCAGTAATTACAATTCAGAAGATGCCATGTAAGTCGGATTGAACAAAAAAGATGGGAGAGTGAAAAAGTTCTTAAAAATGGTTATTTAGTTTGGTATAAAAAAAATTGTGGTGGTGACTGTATTATAAGAAAGGAACAGGAAAAAAAATTGAGAAAAAGAGTTTATGCAGGTTTGAGGAGTATATAAAAGGTTAAAAAAGGAAAAGGAAGACAAAGAGAAACAAAAAAAATAAGAAAATAAAACGAGAGACACCAGTTAAATAGTATTTACATACATTACATTATGTGGAATTATTTCCGGATTCTAAGTAATTAAAGTAATCTGCAACATTCATTGTATACATTGAGACAGTCAGGCAAATAATGTATTATGATCCAAAGCATAATGAGTTAGGTTTTAAATATATACTGTGAATAATAACAGATTTCAAAAGCATAGAACATGCCTTTGCAGGGAGGACAGTATGTTTCACATTATGAAGAAGAATACCTAGTAGAGTATTTGGGGTCTGTGCAAGTTTGACGATCACTTTAAATGCAAAGTGATGAACAGTTTTACAGGTTTTAATCAGAGACAGTACCACAAAATATGGAAAGGTACCCATTTGGAGTTACAATAAACCAGTTATTTAATAGTGATTTTCATTTGTTGTAATACACAGAAAGATACCCACATAAATGTAAATTTTATCTATATAAGTAAACTACTGCATATCATTAAATGTTTGTACGTGATTGCCAGCATTTCTGCATTGATTATCTGTAATGTTATAATTAATAGTATACTCATTTATTTTTGCACAAGTGTCTTTTAAAGATCCAATAAGATGTTTCAGTTAGACTTTAAATTACAACGCATCCTCACGATAACTCTAGTGTGTTTTTAGTGAGTTGTTATTAAAGTTCATATTCAGCATATATTAAATAATGTTGATTTTGTTTCTGTGCATAAGTGATAAAACTATGATCAACAGTCAAATAAGGTTGGGTGCTGCCTGTAGTGAAATGTGATTGAAATATGTTCTGATAATTTTAAATTTAAATCAAACATCAATCGATCAATCAATATATATTTATTATCACAACAAAAAATAAAAACATGTCAGCTCTACACAATATCATACAAAGCTAAGAACAGAATAAAACTAATACAACAATAATAACTGAGCTAGAATGCTACACACCCGGTGTACTGAGAATATATGGCGGACAGGGTTGCAGCATTCTCCAACTAACAATAGTGATTTTCAATCTGTACTGAGTGATGAAGTAATTAACTTTCCCCTGTCTAACATGGCATTCAGGACCTTTCTAGACACCAAAATATTTACAAGCTGCCATAAATGAAAACTGTCACAACACCAAAAGATAGAAAATCTGGTACAGTTTCACCAGGGGTGGTGCAACTGTGCCAAAACAGTTCAACACACTGCTTGATGCAAGCCCCACCACCTTGGAAAATCGGCCCATGTTAGTAAAGTGCAAATGTGAAAAGAATATGAATATTTGGGATCTGGAAACAGAACAGTTTAATACAGAAAAAAACGGGGCTTGGGTGACTTGTTTATAATGGGGACAGAAGTACCATGGGTGCATCTTGATCTTTACACAGTTTTTCAATGCCCGGATACTCAGTATTTACTGTACATAGCATCATTGTCAGTATTACCTACAAGGACTAGGGCAGTTTTCAGATCTTATCTAAAAATGCAATAGTGAGATGATGGTGACTTTAGCCACTATTAGCAAAGACCAGATTCAAACAAATAACCACCACCAAAGCATTTATATTCTTTGGTTTTATGTTAAGGCAACATTTAAATGTCACCAAACAAAAGAGCAAACAAGTTAGCACCAGAAATCAAGGCAAACAAAACTACATTAGACACCACAAACAGCACAGTTGCTCAATATTTCCAAATAAATAAAACCAGTTATCAGACCTCACTTCCCCAAACTTATTATAATCAACTCAACTTGGAAGATTCACTGGACTCAGGAAAAAAAATCACCACAAAGACAAACAAAATAACTCCTGCAGCATCATGGACCAGAACCTGGGTCCATCAGTTCTAACTGCAGTGGCTCTAATCACTACACCAAATGACCAACTTGGCAGAGCTTTGCAGCTGTTACCCTATATGCTACATCCAGCTAGTAGCTCACTTCTACACTCACTACTACTCCCCATACTGTTAAATCGGTTTTGCAACAGTCACGGTATTCCTAGCAGCGGTCAAGTGAGTTGCTCAAATTGAAAGGCTCAATTGTGTAGTATGCATATCACTGTACTATACTTCTACCAATGTACAAAACCCTATGAGCACATACCCCATCAAAAGCACCAGATGCCATTTCATATAAGCATAGGTGACCTCAGTGTCAGAATATTAACAAACCATAACGTGATTTGGAAGAAAAAATACTGTATATGTAAATCATTATTTGCATTTCACACATTGGGCATTTTAAAGATGCTTTTCCAAATAGTATGAGCTGATGTCCTGAAAGCTGGTGGGCGACTCATGCACTGAAACAGTAGAGCAGGAACAGAAACTACAGTAGTTTTGTCACTAGTTTAAGAAAACAGACATTTTTCTTTTGAACAAAATGAAAACGTGAAGTAAAACCCTGCGAAATTTAATTGAGTGTTATTTGCGTCCCCCCGTGTGTTCATTAAATGTCATGAAAAGTATAATTTTGGATTACAATCATGTGCCCAGATTTTGTAATAAAATTCTTAAATGTTAATTATGTAGCCAATTCATCAACAAATAACTTTTGTCTGGATCCTTTTAGAGGGACACTGTCAGTTTTGCCTCTAGGTTGTGCCTCAGTTTGCAACAATTATTCCACAGGCACATATCTGTATCAATATTAGAGTAGAATGCACCTTCATAAGCAAAAAACTGAACTGAACTGCTTTAGTAAAAAAGCATTATTCATTTCACTTTTGGACCAAATGCAACCCGGCCCGCAGAAGGAAGCCCACGCTGAGGGCGTGTATGTAGTCGAGTGCGATGTCAGTGCACTTTTATGGTTCCCCATTGCTGGCAATACATCATTCAGTAAGACTCCATAATATAAAGTGTTACTGGTATCTAAAATATAATCCTGAGCACCAGTTCAGCCTGCAAAACACTTTCAAACCGTGGCACTGATCCCGTGCTTATGTAATAGAGGCACGTTCTTGCGCATATGCACGGTCTTTTCCTCCGGATGCTATTGGGCATGCGTGGAATTTCGGCACCATGCTTTGAAAGTGTTTTGCAGCTGAACTGGTGCTCAGGATTAGATTTTAAATACCAGCAGCACTTTACATTATTTAGTTCTACTGAATGATGTATTTGTTGCGATAGGGACTACAAAAGGCCACTTCAGCACCGCGCCTCGGCATTGGATCTCCTTCCGGTGGGCCGGGTTTGCATTCGGTTGGAGAGTAAGCCGAAATAATGCTTTTTTTACTAAAACATGTAACCAGTTCAGTTTTTTGCTTATAAAGGTGCATTCTACTCTAATATTGGTACAGGTATGTGCCTGTGGAATGATTGTTGCAAATTGAGGCAAAACCGAGAGGCAAAGTTGACAGTGCCCCTTTAAAATATTCTTTGGGAATTAGTCAAATGAATAAATGGATAATGGCTCAAGACATCTGAGTTCCATATCTATTTTCACCTAAATGTCAGTGGTCTGATCTCCATAAAGGCATCAGAACATGGATAGAAGGCTGAGTGAAGGAAGGAGAAACTATCTGAAGAAACACTGGCGTTATCACTTGAGTAGATGAGTGCCAAAAAACACAAAGAAAATGCAAAGCTCATTAATTGAACAATGGCATATAACAGGGTGTACGTTGTTGTCAAAAAGTGTCATGCCTCAGGAAATGAGGCATGAGACAAAGTCAAGTTCATGATATTTTTTATTTTATTTTAGTTGCTTTTGTTAACCAGGTAAGCAGGCTAGACAACAAAGTGCCTATTTTTAGGTGTGACCCGGGAGAGTAACAGAGCATACAGAAAATAAAATACAAAATCAAGGTTACAATCAGGGGCCGCAGGCTCCAAACCGGTGGAAGGTACAGATCAAGCTCAAGCATGGCAAGGCAAGCAGACAAGTAATAGTATACAAAACAACGTTACACCCGAGAAGTGTTATTGTCAACCAATTATGCAAACTTTGGAGTGTCTAACTGGGTTTATAAAATGGGTCTCCTGTTTTTTTGTTTTGTTTTGGTTTTGGATTCCATAAGGGAAAATGAAGTTCAGAACATAAAGTGTGGACTAGTGGTTTTGTACTAGAATACCAAATGATCATGTAACCACTTCTGACCAGTTAGATGTCTTGATTGCTTTTATTCTTTTTTTTTCCAGCTTTCTTTCACTCTGGTCACAGCTCGTGGGGATCTCTCTCTAGCAGCAGGTCCTTTATCCTGCCAACCTCAGACCCCCCTCAGACTGTACCTCCTCTCTCCCCCTCTGCAGTCAACACCCCCAGTATTACCTGCCCAGGGAGGGTAGCCCTATTCCTCTTGGTCTCCTTACAACACAGACTCCAACTGCAGATTGGCGCCAGAGGGAGGATATTGGAAGGCCATCCAAGGTGGAACCTGGGCGGGAGGGCATGGGGACCAGTGCCGCCCGCCCCATACAGCCAGGTTTTCCCTCTGTTCATTCTGTCCACCTCCTGCATATGCACACCCTGGCCAGCTTGGCACAGGCAGCCCTGCCAGCATCAGGCACAGCAGATACATGCTGCCCATGCTACTGCAGTGCCCCAGTCTCACACCAGGGCACCAGAGTCCTGAACTCCCAACCACCCTCCCTTGGACAGGAGAGTAGCCCAGTGGGTGCTCAATCAGTCCCTCCTATACCCATGGGAGCTCGCTCCAAAACAAGGGTCACCAGTGTGGCGTCCAACTCCTCAACCGTCAGCACCACCAGGCTGGCACTTTTATACTTTTTTTAATTTATAACATTTGTACCTTTATTGGCTTTTAGTATCACAGTGAAAACATCTTCCTGGTCACCTTCAGCTGTTATTAGATTCACCACTGAAAGAAAACATCAAACATATAAGAACAACACACGTGTCTTCAAATATAATACAGTAATCATCTTTGTAAAACAGTTGTTCTAAAATCAGATTCCCATCTCCATTCACCCATGAACTGTCTCAGCATGTCTCTGAAAGAGTTCCCACCTTTAGTGGTGAGTCTGCTACCATACTATAGGGGTTCTCTCTTAATATTCACTATAAGTGATATGATCCTACCAAACCCATGTTTGCTTTAGCTTGTTTCTGCTGCCATGTGCAGGGCTTCCTTTGATTTCTGCTATGCCCTACCTATCATAGGAGGAACTATATCTAAAGTTCATTAATCCCATCTTGTAAACACTTCTTACCTTTAATTACAATATTACATGAATTGTATATAAGTGTGTGCTATTTAGTGATTTATATCACTGTTGTAAACTGTTGTATATTTTTTTAAATGGTTTATTAACTATTGGTACTGCAACATTTAAGTTAAGTAATGGATGCTAATGGAAATGAGAATTGTTCGTTGGTTCTCCAAAACAAAACAAAACAGAGTATCTTGCTTCCAAATTTTGGGACTTTGATGGGGAAGGGGCAGATTCTCAAAGACTTCCTGGTGAAAAAAAAAATTCAAGCATCTCTAGTTTCAGTACACCGGGTTCTAGTGAAGGGCACAGTGGGCAGGGCAAAATTATAGTGCAGAAACAAGTGACTGCTAGGGCATTTGGACTAAAGGGTTAGTTCAGGATAAAATCAAACTAGATAGAAAATTTATTGATTTATCTTTCTATCTATCTATCTATCTATCTATCTATCTATCTATCTATCTATCTATCTATCTATCTAACATTTGGTCACCACTGTATTCCGAAACTACAGCGACAGCTTCATAATGATGTTGTTGACAACGACAATTTCAGCAGATCACTGTAAAGTCTGCTTGGGACCACAGCATGGCTTCCTGGGATCCTATACCCCTTCCTGAATCTGCTCTGACAAAGAGTTGATTATGCTAAAACATGAGGGGGGTGCAGGGGCTCTTGACCAGCATTGGAACATTAAACTGGAGCTTATTTCCAGGTGTGACTGGGGGAAGAGTATTAATATGACCATAGCACATGTTGTGATTCCTACAGGTGTAATTACAGTACATGAACAATAAATGCTAGGTGCTGCCATGTTTTTAAGTTTCTGCATTTGAATATAAAAATATTTTATTTTACTGAATAGAAAAGTAGTAACATTTAAAGATAAAAGAGCAATTCTGTATCTCATTTGTCTCCACACGACACATGCAGCATGCAGTATCACGTATAAATGGAAAACTTCCAGGAATCTTTCCTTCCCAACTGAACATGGGCTACTTCTTGGAGTCTTCCCTTCCCAACTGAATGAAATGCTGCACCCCATTAATGATATTTTCCATCAAGGACTGAATCAACAAGTGTATAAAAGACTCAGCTATGTCAAGTTTGCACTGATTCCAAAAAGAGATTGTTCCACATATGTACTCACTGGTTGAAAAATGTGTCATCACATTACCCCTGACTCTACCCCATTAAAGAGCTTGTTACAATTTCAAAAAGCTGAAATCATAATTTATCTCTGCTTAGGCATATTTGTTTCCAAGAAACCAACCCTAGCCTCTACAAACATTCCTCATAGCTTCGTTAACACTTCATTCCTAAATCATTTACTTCCTTTACAAAATAAAGGACTCAGAACCATACCCCATACTCTAGGTTCCATCCTTTCTGGTCTTTGATAACCATGACTTCACATCAGGGGAGGACTCACTTCAAAGGACAGTCCTCCCATCTCTAGTCTGTATTGAAATTAATAATGTGAATACTGTTTAATAACATATTTATACTCTAATGAAAATACATACTTTTATCTCTGTCTTCATAAGGAGCCTACAATTGAAACATACAGTAGTTTGTGTTATTGCCCTTTCTTTGTTATGTTCTGTGTATTCATAATACATATAAAGAAAAGACTGGTACTGGAAATTAGTTTGCCATACAAAGCCTATATTTCCCAAGGCATTATTCAAGACATTATGATCTTCTGGTAAGAGGCACTGAACTGTGAAAAAGGGGTCTCTAGGTTTGAATCTGTTAGCTTAAACTTTGAAAGACATTAATGAGCAGACTGGATGCACCTCTGGGTCCATCTCTGTTAACACATACTATGTTTCTAATCAGGTTTAATCAAGTCCTTTCTTAAATGCCTTTGCAAAAAATCTTTTTAATGCAAATTTCAGAGAATATTAACTTTACTTCAGATCAAAGTTGAAGATATCAATGTATTTAAAAAAATAAATGAGATCAGGTTAGTCTAAGATCCACACATGCATTCTATTTATAGAAAATGCATGTCATGGGCTGAGGTGTGAAATCTAGCAGTTGAATCTGTAGTAATGCTTTCTCATACTAATTCACTAATAGAAAATGGATGCAGAAGATGCCCTGACATACTATACAGCATTTGTTAATTGAATCTCGATGGTTGATGTGACTCTACAAAGTGGCTACTCCTACCTGTAAAGGCATGGCCAATGAGACACTGAGCAGCCCTACAAGAAGTACTAGCAGTCTAAGATCCATCTTTCAGTGTTGGAGAAAAGCAGATCTGAATGG
Source organism: Neoceratodus forsteri (assembly GCA_016271365.2). Taxonomy (NCBI): domain Eukaryota; kingdom Metazoa; phylum Chordata; order Ceratodontiformes; family Ceratodontidae; genus Neoceratodus; species Neoceratodus forsteri. Next base: position 1,046,152,043 of record CM028133.1, on the reverse strand, counting down.
ATTGGTTTGCTGGAAGGAATCTCCTCTCGCAGTGCTGTGCTGTGCTGTACAGTTACTTACCACAGGTCCTTTATATGGATGCAGCAATAAGGAAGGTGTGGTGCTACTTCCAAAGAATGGAGTTAAAGAACACAATTAACAAACAAGCATGTCTGCAAAATGTTCCTCAGGCAGGAACACCAGAAATACCTTCAACAAAAGAACTAAATTCATAATAACATGTTAGAGTTGTTGACTTTCACATGGTCATTTTATTCCATGAAAGATCCCAAATCAATTGTCTACACTAGTTAGGACACACTATAAACAAATCTAGATATAAAGTGTTCTGAGTTAAGAAGGAGAGAGGTGCATGCTGCATGCAGTTCAAGTGGAACACATTCATCTGGTGGCATTACAACTTGGGCATGAGATATTTGGGGCTCAGTGTTCAAGAACTGCTCCAAACCCTGGAGGGAAGAATCTGATCTACAACTGAAAATCATTAGTGGCCCCTAAATTGATGCTGCTAGTTTCTGCTTACATATTTTGCACAACTGCATGAAAGGGACATTATTATAGGATCTCTTGGCACTTTAAAGTTTAGTCTAGGGATCACATAATTGCAGAACTTGAAGGAAATATTTGCATATTTCATAGCAGCCCTATTATTGCAGACTACCACATTTCACAAAATGGAGCATCTCTAATTTGTTTTAATTCACTGTTTTGCCTCAGCTGGCTACCTTCTTCAGTCCTGTACTACAATCTCTTGTTTCAGCACCGATGAATAGCTCTCACTTCTGTTCATAAACTTTCTTTTGATGTCGCTGAACCCTTGCAGTGTCACCCCCATTGCTGGTCTCCAGACATCCCTCACAGGATCCAGTGTATAGGTAAAGACCCTGTTAAGGAGCATTACAAGGCCACTAGACAGGGGAAAACTGGGACAAATTAATACTATGGGCCGTATTCACAAAAGTTGGTGCAAGCTGCACCAAAACAGCTTTCCACAATTGCCAGTGCACCAGGGACCCTGCACCTGATTCTCTATCAGGTAGGATCCCAGCAGCAAAGACCTGCAGCATGCAGCAGCTGTAGTCATGTGCCAAACAGATGGCACATCTGTGAGGTCTGCTGCAAGCTTTAGTGTGGTCAGGCAGCAGCTGCTCCCATGGACAGTGACTGTCTTGTGGGCCCCCCCATCCCAATGTCTCCCATTAAATATTCCAACATCTGTCCATAGTAGTTCTGGTGTACCCACCTCCCTATCCAGATCTCCCCCATTTCCCCCACAAAAACCTCAGTCCTCCCTGACTCACTCAGTGACCACTCTCCCATCAGCTGCACCTGGTCAAACCAAATTCTATAAGCCCCTCAAAAATCATTAACAGCAGAGTCCTCCGAAAGGGTCCAACTACCCCACCTCAAATGCGCACCTCAGTCACAGGACTGGTCCCCATCTTCAAGGCAACAGATACAAAACTGCACTGGAGCAATTTGTTCACATTTTTTCAAAAGAAGCCTGTAATAAATTTGCCCCCCTCAAAAAGCTTAAGTTAAATTGCTCAGTAACACTTGGCTGTCAGGAGACCTCCTAAAAAACTTAAATCCAGGGACCACCTGTAGGAACTGGCTAGAGACTCCGATGGCAACTCGACATCCCAGAATTATAGCGGAGCGCGGAACGAGCTGCGCAAATCCATTCGGCAACAGAAATCTGGCTACTATAAAAATACCCTTACTAACTCCTGCAGGGAAATGGAGAGGATTTCTGGAAAAACATAAAAAGAATATCACTGAAAGCAGTCAAAATCTTAACAGAACATACTCAACATAAATGGGCACACTACACTCGACTCTAAGACAGTACGAACACTTTTTAACTCTTTCCACAGACCCTAGCGATATTCTCCCCTCTGACTTCTTCCAAGATGTCAACTCCCATCCCCAACTCCTCCACCCACACACCTGTCACCCACCTTTCTACTTTAAAGCACTAAAAAACATCAAGTCCGAAACTACATTGCAAAGCCATCAGCAAATCTAGAACAAACAATGACACACTTGACCTCAATACTGGCCTAACGCCAGCGGTACTTGGGCCCCTCACAAGATCTTTAATCTCTCTTTCCTCTAGCCAATTCCCAGACAAATGGAAAATAGCCCTGTGCCCAATTCACAAAAGTGGTGATAAGGTTGACCATGCAAACTTCACCCTATCTCCATTCTGCCTCCCTATTAGAAGGCACTGGAGCGTATAGTAGTGGACCAACTTACAGAGCATCTGGACAATTATAATATTCTCTGTAAACAACAACATGGCTTTAGAAAGGTCATAGTACATCCTCTGCCTTATTTGAATTCGCACAGCTCCATTCACAGCTCCTTGACAATGGACAACTAACTTTGGTGCTAGTTTTGTCGACCCTGACCAAAGCCTTGATACTGTCCACCACTCCCTCCTGCTGAGCCAACCTAAAAATACTGGGTCTTCAATAGTTCAATCTCTTGGTTAAAAGCTGTCTTAGAAAACCACACCCAGCATGTAAAAATTGGAGATGCTGCACTCTGATTCCAAACCCGTACTCTCTGGGAGTCCCCCAGGGTTCAATACCGGGCCACTACTCTTCCAGCCTGTTCAGTAACACCCTACCGGACTCCAGCACCAGACATATCACCCTGTATGCCGATGATGCAGTAATCCTTGCACACACCAGTACCTGAAGAAATTGCAAGAAAATCTCAACTTGGCTTCTCCTCAGTTGAGAGTTGGCTCACAAGCACAAACTGATCCTAATCAAAAAAAACAATAGGCATGATCTTCAGCAGCTCCCCAAGTAAACATAAGCACTTCCAACTCTCCGTTATCACCAGACAAGGTGCCGCAATGGAACAGGTCAAAAACTTTAAATACCTCGGGATCACCCTTGACCCTCACTTCTCCTACACTGCCCACATCGACCATGTCGCCAAAGCCGCTAACTCCCGGCTAGGCCTACTATTCCGTCATAAGAAACACCTGTCACCTGAAGCCCTCGCTGTCATTGTCCAGAGCTCCATCATATCCATAGTTGATTATGGCATTATCATTTACAGCTCTGCTACAACCACCGTGCTCAAATGTGTATCCACTGCCCTCAACAAGGCCTGTCAACCTGTCACTGGCTCCCAATGCCTAACTCACACCTGTGACCTCTATTCTCAAACTGGATGGTTGAATCTTGCCAATCGAATAAAACACCAAACTTGTATTACTACAGAAAATCTTGAAGTGGAGCCTTGCCCCATTGAGTCTGTGCCTTCACACAACCGAGAATCCACACCTGACATACCAGGGGATGGAAACGCTCAGCTTCTGCAAGTCCCGACATTGCCGCACAACACAAGGCCAAAGATCCTTTGCTTACCGGCCACTAATTAGTACAACGGTCTTTCCAGTGACATCTCATCCTACTATCGCTCAGCACTTTTCAAGACTAAGTCTCGCCTAACACTGACTGCCTCAACCTCTGTGACTGTTGTGGCTAAACATGTCTTTTTGGTTCCATAGCTGAAAGATGCCCTTTTGGATCCCACATCTACTCCTGCACTTTGCCAGCACCCCCCTCTATCTTCCACCTCCCCTGCTGGCCCATGACAAATGCCACCCGGCTGCACTACCTCTATTCTTATCCATCTTCCACCTCTTCTTTCTCTGTCCCCCCCAACCTACCTCCCCTTTTCTCCCATCCACTTAGTCTCCCTGATTTCACCCTCCTCCTTTCCCTTCCCCAAAGATTCAACTTATTGTTCTTTTTTCATCTACAAGACTATGCGTCTTTTTTTTTAAATTTTATAAACTGTTATCTTTGCTTATGATTGTTTTAATTGTACCAGTGATGTGGAACCTTTGTAAAAGAGCCTCGGCTCAAAGGTATTTGTAATCCTAGAACAAATAAATAAAATAAAAAATAAATAAAGTATTAGATATTCTCTGGTGGTCTAGTGGACCCCCTCTTTATACCCAATCTCCCTCATAAATATTTATATATCTTGCCCTGGTGGTCTAATGCACCCCCGACCCTGGGAGGCAATGCTCCACCACCCCTCTCCCCCTCTGTCCCATCCCTGAGCCATCTAGCAGCACAGCCCTCTGCTATCCACTATGTCTATTCACCCACTGAGCTGTCAATGAGCATGTACCGTATACAATACGTGCTCACTGATTGACAGTGAGCTGTCAATCAATGAGTGCATACTGTAAAAAGCACGCACTCATTGATAGCTCAGTCTGCAGCCAGCCCTGATGGAGAATGAAGGACTGTGCCAGTCTACAGCTTGGGGATAGGATGGGCGAGCAGGGTGGTGGGGCACTGCCTGCTTGAGTGAGGGGGTCAGGGGTCCCCTAGATCACCACGGAAGGATATCTAATACTTTATGGGGGAGATCAAGGCTAGGGACAGATGTCCACTAGATGACACTGGATAGCAGTAGTTTTACTAAAAAGGGGATCGGGCCTGGGGGGGGGGCATGGCACAAGGTTCCCTTCCACCCAGGGAAGGCTGGGGGTGGCACATGGTCTCTAACAGTCCCTTAGAATGCACTTCTAAGTACCTTTAGTTAGACCAGCCCTGGGAGGGTTTTGAGAATCCCAAATGAGGGTATAGTATATAGCAACCTGTGTCTGCTATAAGCTTCCTAGCACTATGTTGTAGCCTATTTCATGCCACAAGGACAGCATAAGCCACCCCCCCCCCCATTTGGTTCAGACTGCTTTTCTGAATTGCTCCTGGTGCATCTTTTGGCAGACACTGCACCTTGCACCATTCCTTGTGGCGCAAGCCCTTTGTGCCATTCGGGGGGAGGGGGTTCACAAATCAGGCCCTCAATGTCTGCAGAACTTTTATCTTTCATTTTGTACTTGCCAATGTTGAGACCACTCTGCCACAGTCTTTTGAGATGGAACAATATCACACTTTACTCAGAACTTTAAGTGCTGCTTTGCAACTAATGTCAGGAAACATTTCTTCTTAAGAACTACCCTGATTCCTCTGGCCTAAGGAAGGGAGGCAGAATGAAAATTTATTTTGTCAATCAACATGTACCATTCTTCCACTAGGCACACCTGTTCTTATTTGCCTGCTACATTTCTTACTTGACCCAAGGGGAACCCACTAGGGCCCACAAGATTCTCCATCTTGTTTGGAGGTTTTTGCATTTGGTATGGTGACTTTGCATATTGAAACCCTCTAGCTGAACATCCATGTCTAAGCACCATTTCCATTGTTATGGCTGAGTGATGTTGGACCCCAGGAAAGGGAGTGGTCACTACAGTCAATATGGTTTATTAGGGATTGTTGAATATTAGTGATATCTAAAACATCAGCAGGGGATAGGATAAGAGAAAATGGACAATCTCTGCCCACCATTCCCAGACCTGCGTGACCGCCCAGGACTGTCTGGTTCATCTGGATGTGAGTAACAGAAGTGAGCTAGACCTCCCCTCTCTTTCCCCACCATAAGAGTAATCAATGGGGAACATAAGAACAGCTAGGACCCAGAAAGTTAGTCACCAGTCCAGGTTGATGGGGTTAGGGCTGATTAGCTGCCCCAGCCAACAAGGAAGAAAACCCTCTATTTAAAACAAAAGCAGAATGGTATTTCTCTGTGGGCTGTATCTAACAGAACTGTGGTCCCATACACAGTCACACGGTATGGTGGCAAAAACTGAGGTGCAACAGACTCCCCATTGCACAACCACACTATTGTGCCATTTAAAAATCTGGGACATGGTAGTCAGGGATTGGGGTCCTCCATGCTATAAACTTACTAGGCTGCACTTATGTAAAATGAGCCTTCATATGTTTTTATTACATATATTGTAAAGCTTTTATTGTTTAAACATGTTTTGCCTGTAACTTTGTGTTCAATTGTCTATATTATTTGTGAACATTTAAACTATAACTTGAATCAGGACCACCTGTAAAGAAGGCTTTGTAGCCCTAATTTTGTAAATGTACCAACCTATGCCTGTATAAAAATAACATTTTCTACTACTACTACTAAATGCAAATTTAGTCTTCCAGATTTTAGTCTGTGAAGCGGTGTGTTTGTCTTTCAGCATGCTGGAATACAACAGGTACAGTGGTCTGTGTGTAGCATAGTAACAGTCACCTGTGCCATGACTTGCTCTGAGCCATGGATCAATGTCACTGTCACCATAGTAACAAAAACATAGACATTGTCAACAGAAAAAGGGCACTGGTCCCTCTAGTCCACTCAGTTTTCCCCATCACACCCTGTGACTCATTGCCAAGATGAAGTTTTCATCCTTGACTCCGCCCTTGCTCCCTGCTTACTGCTACCTAACTGAGTAACTATAGAGAGATCTTCACTCTGTCTTAGCTATGCTTGAACCTATTTTATGGATTTTTTACCCACCATCTCTACTGGTAGGCTGTTCCATGCCTCAACTACTCGCTTCATAAATAAAACGTTCTTGTATTCCTCCTGAAACTCCCAATGCCCACCAGGTTCCTGTCATGCCTCGTTGTTTTCAACCCACAATTCCAGCTGAAAAGTCCTCTTTCCTCCTGATAGCAAAACCCTTTCATTACACCTCAACATTCTAGTTTTCTTGCTGTAGGCCTTGTTTCATTGGCTAGTTTGTTTTAGGGAGCCATTTATGATGACTCCCAGGTCCTGTTTCCTCTGAAGCAGTGCCCTGCTTAACCCATCTGATTTAGTATTCAGTAATCATCCTCTAATCCCTGCATTCTTCACCCCTCACCATACGCCAACTTCTGCTATACCACAGATGTTGTAACAGACAGGCTTTCCTACTATAGGGCCTCATAGACTAGCACTGAGATTAAATTGGTTTTGGAAAACCTTTCCTTACCTTAAAATGAACACTCAATCTTCAGACTCACAATGTGAAAAGGTGAAGGTCACCTTAACAAATGCTAGGCTCTATGCACTAATGTGTGTGTTGCCCACACAGAGGCATGTATGCAACCCTAAGTCAGAATGCATGAAGCAGGGGTCCAGTGGACCCTGGTGGCATTCACAACAGGTGTATGAGCCCCTTGTGCATTCGACCCCATGGTATGCCATGCAGCCACAAGCAGGAGGTAGTCTCAGGGGAGAGTCTGGTACATGCCCACGCTAAGGTGTGAAGTGCCTGGCATGGAGGATGCAAGGTATGGAAGGATGGCTACCAGCTGTGGCAGGATGGGAACACCCTCCACCCAGGTGCCCTAGCCCACTGGGATGACAGGTAGACCTGGGGCAACCAGTGAGGCACTAACCTGTAATGTATCAAAAGAAAGTGTGCCACACCATCCCAGGATCCTCTGCTCATGCACAGCAGGGATTCACTGCATGGTTCAGGAAGGGCATCTGATTGGATGCCCTCCTGTGTCCCCAGTCTGACCCCATGCAGTTGCATTCTTGGGGGGGACAGGCCAACAGACAGGCAGAAAGTGAATGCTGACCGGTGTATGCCTGTCCATGGGCATGGAGATGTGCACACAAGGTACATGATTCTTGTGTGTATCTGGTGCATGTTACTGCATAGAGTCCTTTATTTTTTAATTTAAAACATCATGGAGCAAGTGTACAGAGAAACCAAGAGTTTGTTTAGAAACATCTTATAAACCTACACATTAGAATACATTATTCATTGCAAGATGTTTTCAGCCCCACACTATAAGCCAAATCATTTCAAATTGACAATATTTATTGATCTTTTAAAATGTAGCTGAACTTGTATTAAAAACTTTGAAAGGAAGCAATTCAAATGGCACAAGATTTTCATGCTAGAGGTTACAGCACTAAACCATGATAAAGTGTATATTGTCTTCCTAATGGAAGCTAGAGAGGAGAAACATGCCATTTCCAATTGCCAAGGTGCTGTGACCTAGAAATCACTTTAAAGAACTTTGTCAGAAGAAGAGGCCATGTACACTAGGGCTTGTATTAAGTATATTCAAATGTTATTACAGAAGCAAAAACAGTGCGCAGAATACAAAAGGCAATAAAAACAGGCACAGACAGGGGAAGATCCATGATGAACACAGTTGACAAAACACCCCATCATTTCATGTCACTCTGACACTTCAGTAGGGGACAAAGGACCCTAGTGTGCATTACCTCATTTCCCAGGCTAATGCAATACAGAAGGATAATGTAGTAAAAAACAAATCAAAACAGCAGAATACACCCCAAAAGAATCATATGTTCCTTAAAATATGGGAAGTGACAAGCCAGATTAAAAGATTTCTTTGAAACACTTAAATGACTTAACAATAATCAGTGCACTTGCAGGCATTTCTAAAACATTTAGGGCCAGATATTTAGACTGCGCCAGGCAGGGCCACAAGCCTGGGTGCAGTGCAACTGGGTTGAGCCAGAGCATAGTCCAGGTGATATTAAATGGTGCTGCGGCATGTCTCAGCACCATTGAATATGACACTGGGGTGTATGCACAGTGCACGGCACAGTCGCACTGCACCAGTGCAAGTGGCAGGTGGGAAGCAGGGGGATGCACCAGGGCAAGTGCGGGTGCACTAGGTGCAGCAACCACGATATTCAGCGCTGGGCATGCAAATGAGTCCATTATGCAAGCAAGGCACAAAAGGGGCCATTTGCATGTCATTATGGCCCCATTTGTATGTGGTGTGCCGATCCCCGGCGACTTGTGCCTGGCACCCTGCCAGGCTGCAGCCATCGGGGATCGACGCCTCCCTGCCCATTGCCTGATCATGGGCATATGTAGAAAATATCCTTGGTGGTCCAGTGGACCAGATCCCCTTCCCAGTCATGTGCATATGAAAAGAATATCCCTGGTGGTCCAGTGTAACCAATTCCCTGCTCAGTCACGGGTATATGAAAAAGAATATCCCTGGTGGTCCAGTGAACCCGATCCCATGCCCAATCATGGGCATGTGGAAAGAATATCCCTTGTGGTGCAGTGGACCCAATCCCCTGCCTGATCGCAGGCATGTGAAATAAATATTCTGGGTGATCCAATGGTACCCCCCTCCCCACCTGCCCACTGAGCCCTGCCACCCTGCAACCCCCCCGGTCAGCGGCGGGTGACAGCTCCCCACCTGCAAGCCGCCCAGCCACCCACCAACTGACAGTGTACAGTACAGCTGTATGCCTATTGGTCAACTGCATGGGCCAATGGGTGTGCAGACCGTACTGTATTACACAGTCCCGAAATGTGAATGGTTCATTTACATTTCGGGAATGTGTACTACAGCACGGTCTGCATGCCCATTGGCCCACACAGTGGACCAATAGGCATACTGCCATACTGTATGCTGTCAGTCAGTGGGCGGCTGGGCAGCATGTGGGTGGGAGCTGCAGCCAGCCTCTGATGGGGGTGGATTGCAGGATGGCCGGGCTCAGTGGGCAGATGGGGAAGGGGGTACCACTGGATCACCAGGGATATTTATTTCACATGCTCATGATTGGGTAGGGGGTCAGGTCCACTGGACCACCAGGGTTATTCTTTTCATATGCCCAAGATCAGGCAGGAGATTGGGTCCCCTGGACCACCAGGGTTATTCTTTCCATATGCACACAATTGGGCAGGGGATCGGGTCCACTGGACCACTAGGGTAATTCCTTCCATATGCCCACAATTATGCAGGGGCTCAGGTCCACTGGACACCAGGGATGCTTTAAACATATGCCCATGATTGGGAAGGGGATTGGGTCCACTGGACCACCAGGGATATCTTTTTCATATGCTCCTGATCGGGCTAGGGGAGGCACAACACCCGGACTGGTGGCTTCTGTGTTGTGCCCAGCAATATGGTAGCCGGCCTGTGTGTGTCCCCCAACATGTTCCTGGCTTTGACGGGTTCATCTTTGAGCCCCCCTGTGCAGTGCAAGGTGGGTTTGTGCCTACATATGTGCCGCACATCCCAGGCTGAATATCGGGTTGTGCCACATATGCATGGGCACGCCCCGCACTTACGCCGATACATTACTGGTGTGCCCTGGGCATTGGAGATTGTGCAGAGAAACCTACCCCTTTGAATATCACATCGGGGTGCATCAGTGGGTTCCGTATGGCACAATACCATTGAGCCATATATAAGCCCTTTGAATATCCCACCCTGCATCTTTTTTCTCATAGTACAGAGAAGAATGTCAGAAACAAAACCAACATTTCAGACTTAACATTGGAAATGTTCAAATAATTGCAACATAAATTGTAGAATGATGGCATGTATTGTGGATGCATTTATTTAACTGCAAATTGTACTGTAATTCTGCAAAACCAGCAGCTCTTTAATTATCAGACTAATAATGGCTTATGAACAGGAACTGGATTTTGGACTGGGTGCAGCCTCTGATGTACCTGGGAGGAGATAATACAGCAAGGTTGAAACTAGAAAAACTGGGAAGGTGAGAAACTGGTGTAACTGGGGAGATACTATCCCTTGTAATTTAAATGAGACTGTGGGGTAACTGGAAATAGATAATGCTGTAACTGAAACATTGGATGGCAAAATTAAGAGACCCTGATTTGAATAGAAGCTCATACTGATAATGAGACAGGGAGGAGAATTTGCAAAAATGGAGATGCAGGTACAATTGGAAGGGGTTCTGGAATAACTGTGAGTACACTGTTGCAAGAGTGACAGTGCCACAATGGTTAAACTGGTACAGTGGTTTATCGGGAAGGTGAATGGTATAGCTGTGGGGATATCTTGTTAAAACTATTGTATCAGCTGCCACTGCAGGATCTGTGCCCCTTACTATGCATAGACCAGTACCATTTCCCATGTTCACACTTATCCTCTTTTTAGTATTCCCACTTCCACTTTTTGCCCTTACTCATTATGGTGAAAACAGTTACACACTACAACAATTTGAATGACTATAGAATGGATTTCAACAAGACAAACTGAAAAACAAATGAAGCACAAATAAGGAAATTCAGGAAATCTAAACATAAAACGTGGAGGGGGGTTGCCCTTCTCTACAAAAAACATCTTGATATTACTGTATGCCCTCCCAGTGCCTCCCCCTCAGTCTGTGAGTCCCTACACACAACCATTGCCCTTGGTGCAAAAAAATGTCACATTATCTGCACCTACAATCCTCCCACTGGAGGTATCACAGGACTTCATGACTTACTTAATCAAACAGCCATGATGCTAAGAAAAATGAGGTCATAATCTTCAGAAATTTTAACCTAAACTGGCTGGGATCAACTCACGGCGCACTGCTGATGCTAACACAGAGTTATAACCTTCACCAGACCCTAACTGTAGCTACTAGAACCGCCCCTTCTCTAGCTACATCCAACCTCAAAGACTGGGTACTGGTGAATCGCCTTGACCATGTGCAAACTACAGGCATCTTGGCAGATGCTATCACAGACCACTCACCCACTTTCTGTGTAAGGAGTCTGGAGACTGCTCCCCCACCACCTCCACGCTACATCACTATAACCAATTTTGCCAAACTGGATGTGGAAGCTTTTCTCTATGATGTTTTCTGTATCAACTGGTCTGATATCTATTACTCCCATGATGTTCAAACTGCTCTTGATATCTCCATTAACAATTTCACAGCACTCCAGGATAAACATATTCCGAAGGTTACAGTAGGGTCAGGGGTAAACAAACAAGATGGTTACACAAGGACCTGCTTGCTAACCTCACACCCAGGACAAACTCTGGAAGAAGTATAAAGAGTCCAGACTACCAGTGGATTACAATACCTACAGGGTCTCTCGGAGCACCTGCAAAAAACAAATCAGAACTGCAAAGAGCATCTACTGCAAGGAACTGTTTAATAAATAGGCTGGTGGCCCTAAAAAATTCTAGACGCACGTAAAGACCTTTCTTGGGGCTGCCCAGTCATCGACCACAGGGGATATGATCCTAAATGGTGTGCATTGCAATGACTCAAACATCATAGTGAATGCCTTTAACAGACTTTTCACGGACATGTCTCAGTACACCTCATCCTTTGCTTCATCTCCCACAACATCTCAGCCTTACTGCACACCCATGAGCTCTGCATTTGGTGCTGACCATTGCAAACTACCTACTACCCCCCCTTTCTACTTTAAAGCTATATCTTGGTCTGAGGTCCAAAGGCTATTGCAAAACATATCCGACAACACTAGCCCTGACTCTGATTCACTCGAGTCACGACCCCTGAAGCTAGCGGCACCATTGATTGCCTCACCTTTGGCCAAGATTTTCACTCTGTCTCTCTCTCTCTTGGCATTGTCCCTGATCTTTGGAAGATTTCCCGAGTTATGCCCATCCTGAAAAAAGGTGACTCAAAGGATATAAACAACCACAGACCCATAGCCATTCTCTCTGTGCTAAGCAAGCTACTGGAGAATCTTGTTGCACCCCAAACAATTGCCTATCTTACAAAGAACAACCTTCTCTCAGACACTCAGCATGGTCTCAGGAAAGGGCACAGTACCTCAACTACCCTTCTCAAATTCACTACTGATGTCCTCTGCAACATGGACAAAGGCCTACTCACTGGAGCAATATTTATTGACCTTACCAAGGCTTTCAATCTCGTTGATCATCCCCTACTTCTCTCAACCCTGCATAGACTTAACTTCTCATCCTCAGTAGTTGACTGGTTCGACAGCTGCTTGTCATACAGATTACAACTTGTTAAATGCAACCTCTCTCTCTCGGATGTGACTAGCACTGACTTTGGAGTACCACAGGGGTACATCCTGGGACCCACTCTCTTCTCACTTTACATTAACAACATAGATTCTACCATACTCTCCTTCTCAGCTATCCTATATGCTGATGATCTTGTCCTCTACTCCAGCATCAACAAAGTCAACATCATCAATGAAAACCTCTCCTCGGACTTCAGGAATGTATAAAATGGCTAAATACAAATAAGCTCATCCTCAACACTAAAAAGACACAAGCCATGCTACTTGGCACTGCCCTCAAACTTAGGGCCTGTAAGGAACCCCTCCTATTCCATGACTCTTGGGGGTCTCTCATAGACTGTGTCACATCCTTCAAATACCTGGGAGTCCTTCTTGATAAATACCTTGATTTCAGTCTCCACATACAGTCAACATGCAAAGCTACAAATGCCAAACTTGGAATCACCTACAAGACTAGTCACCTGCTAAACCATCCGCTAAACTGGCTATTGACAAGGGTATTCTGCTTCCAGCACTGACATATGGTGTCTCCACTTCTGCTTATGCCCATAAGACTGCTCTCCCATAAATGTGATGTCTCATATAACAACATATGTCAGTATGCCTCCTCTTCACATCGCCTCAAGCACCACTGCACACTGTATAGTGAACTGAGCTGGCTCTCCCCCTCTGCCTACTGACTTTACTCCCTAGGGACCCTCACGGACTCTGTAATCCAAAACCAAACACCCTCCTCCCTTGCAGCTCTACTTGTTCCACTGACACCTGCTCGCAGTCTACACTCGGCAAATAAATTTCTACTTACCTTACCCAGGTGTCTTACTTCTAAAGGCTCTGGAGCATTTCACTGCACTGCCCATGCCACCCTCACATCTGCCCTAAGACAGGCAAACTCCCACCCAATTTTCAAAAAAGAACTATATCGCCACCTATCCTGGGACCCTTGCACATTCTTTGATCCCACTTGAAGCCTCATAGCTATCCACCCTACCTCACCCAGGACACTACAGCACTTCTGAACAATCTTTGCCTTATTTTTGTCTTAGTAGCTGCCACTTAGCCCAGTCTCAGTTTTTATTTGCTTGTTCTACTGTTACCTTGTGTCATCTCTGCCTAGCCATATGTATAATCTCTAGTACTGTCTGAATTGATCTTTATTCTTACCTACATGTACTATATACTATGTAACCATATACTATCTAATTGTATAATCTCATCTCTTTTATGTATGTATTCTCCTGGGTCATGCCTGAAAATAGTCAACTCTTGGCTAGCGCACCTAACCCGGTTAACAAAAACTAAATAAATAAATTCTTACAAATAATAGCTCAAAAGAGAAGCAATAAGCTTAATTAAACTTTTCAATAAAAAATAAAAAAAACGACAATTATATTTTGCCCCAGTTCACTGTTAATTCTGTAGATATCTGCATGAGTCCTATATGTGACTGTAATTTTTCTTGGCTTCTGTTTTTAAATGGCCAAAGTAACTTCTTTGTTAGTTATCTCTTTCTTGGTAGCATTATTTAGATTGTTTGCCAATTCCTGTTTTGGTACTAGTATGGCCTCTCAGTAATAATATTTTTGCAAATGAACTACCAAACCTTTTTTCATGAATTTGGGCTGCAACATTTTCTTCCCAATTTCAGTTTTTTTTGTTGTTGTGTCAATAGATTCTGTAACATTTTCATATCTCTGGTACTAATGTACTAATGACAGAATTCACATTTTCCCATAGATTCACTTAAAGTTTTCTTTTTCTTTTATTAGCATCAGCCTCAATAATGTGCAAAGTTTCTATAGCTATATAAACTCTTTGAGGAAAATAAACAATAATTTATGCACCATTAAGAAAGGAAGGGCACAATTATCGGATCACACAGAGGTGGCTAATGCCATTAACAAATATTTTAGTCAGTTTTTGCTACTAAATCTAGTGGACATGTAAAGTTTAACCCTCAGAAAAACTTAGACATAGAGATATCTGTTGAAATTATTCTTGACAAAATAAGGACATTAAAAAATAGGAATGCTGCAGGGCTTGATAATATATCAAATAACATACTAAAATTACTCTCACCAAAAATTGTTATACCCTTAGCCATAATCTTTCCGCAATCACTAGGGGAGGGAGCGGTGACTGGGGACTGGCTAGGGGTGAATGTGAAACCCATTCATAAGAAGGGAGATAGAGCAGACTGCACAAACTATAGACCCATAAGTCTGACTTTGGCACTGGGTAAATTGATGTAATCAATATTGAAAGATGTAATAAATGTGTATCTGACAGAGACTGGCCAGGATGATAAGGAACAGCATGGTTTTGTGGCTGGTAGGTTGTGTCTTACAAACTTGCTGTGTTTCTATAAGAATATTTCAGCAGCATTGGATGGGGAGAACTGGTGGACTGCATATACTTGGATTTTGCAAAGGCATTTGATAAAGTGCCACACAAAGAAATATTAAACTGTTTATCAGATATTGACAGGGACTATAGAGTATGCCAATGGATCCAGGCATGGCTGGCGGATAGGACCCAGAGGGTGTGTATAAATGGGAATCTGTCTGATGAGATCCCTGTGATCGGGGGGGGGGTTCCTCAGGGGTCGGTCCTGGGGCCGGTGCTGTTTAGAATTTTCATTGCACAGATGGGCAAGGGGGTTCAAAATTGGGTAAGCAAGCATGCTGATGATACAAAGCTTGTGGGCCTGGGAACACAGTCTGTAGGGGCAGTGACAATTCAGAAAGATTTGGATGAAATTCATAAATGAGCCATTCAAAGGAGAATGAGTTTTAACATAGATAAATGCTGTGTGATCCATATGGTAAATAGGAATTTGAAATATAGTTATAAGATAAATGGGCATACCTTAAGGAAGTCAGTAGTGGAAAGGGACCTGGGTATATGGGTGGATCAGAAACTGAATTACCAGGCTCAGCATGACAAACAGATAATAAAGGTAAATAGGGTTTTATGGAATATAAAGAACTTCAGAAGTAGGAAGGAGGCAGTTATCATACCTTTGTACAGGTCATATGGAAGATCTACTCTAGATTATGGTGCCCCAGTGTGGGGACCCATAAGTAGGGGGGCAGTGGCAGGATTGGAGAGGTGCAGAGGAGGGCCACCAGGATGGTGCATGGTATGCAGGATAGCTCTTAAGAGCATAGACTGGCTAATCTAAGGCTAATGGCACTGGAGACTAGAAGAGTGAGAGGGGAATTGATGCTGTGTTATGATATAATGCAAGATGATTACATATTAAATGAATTGAATCTACAGTTTAAAAATGATAAACTGGGCACTAGAGGACACCATCTTCAACTACGATATATAAGGTGTAACTCAAGTAGACAGATGACTTTCTACACACAGAGAGTGGTGGCTCCATGGAATGGGTTACCTGAGGAAGTTGTATACGATGTAAATAAGGCTCAGTTCAAAAGAAACTTGGATGCCTATATTTTAAAGGGCCATCAGCTGACATTTTATGGGTGAAAGGAAAGGAGCATGTATGGGTCAAAAGGGCCCTCTAATCTCCTCACTACATTGTATGAAACTTTGTATGAAGCTGAAGACTGGCCATGAAAAGCAAAGTGTTCTCTCTGAAAGAGTGGGAGGCAGGTTGTATCACCGGTGCCCAACACCACATCTGCCTTCATGATGGGAGGCCTTTCAGAGAAGGATCATTCTGGTTAGCTCCTGCTGACATTGATGACATCAGGCACCATGTTCAGGGGATGTTAGCAGCTGGGATTATCCGAGAGTCATGCAGTACTTAGGTTTCTCCAATTTTGGTGGTCCGAAAAAAAAATGGCTCTGTCCACATGTGTGTGGATTACAGGATGTTTAACAAAAGAATGGTGCCAAACCAGTACACAATGCCTCACATCCAAGATGCACTAGACCACCTCAATGGAATCAAGTGGTTCTCCGTACTTGACCTTAGAAGTGGGAACTACAAAATCCCAATGTCCCCTGAGGACAGGAAGAATACTGCATTTGTTTGTCCTCTGGGGTTTTAGGAATTTCTACACATGCTCCAAGGTGTTTTGGGGGACCAGCAACTTTTCAAAGATTAAGGGAATGTGCAGTGGGAGACATGAATCTTCTGGAGTGCCTCGTTTACTTGAATGATGTCATAGTTTTCGGCAAGACCCTTGAAGAACATGAGGCTCGTCTTTTTAAAGTACTCGACAGTCTGACAAATGCCAGTTCTTCCAAAGCTCAATGAAGTATGTAGGCCACATTGTGTCCTCTTTTTTTTTTTTAAATTCAAGTTTATTGACATACAATTGGCACACAAGTGAAGAAGCCAAACTTTACATGAAATGATCCGTGACCACACCGTGCCACTTACATATACCATTAGAAACTTACCAATACATTTTCAAACTAATGACCCCCCTACACCCCTATCCCCCACCTAACTTCCCTATCCCCCCCTACCCGGGTTGCATAGGCTGAGGCAGGTCCGCCCGTGAGGAAATGAACCAGGGCCTACTAACCCACAGTGGTTAGCTATGAATGGAGCAAGTAAAGGGCTTGGAGGGTGGCCCACACACGGTCAAATTTTGAAAAACTGCCCCTCTTTGTGGCCCCAAAGTTCTCCATACTCAAATTGAAAAGCAATTCCTGTAGCCATTCCACATAACCAGGTGGGGTAGTGTCCAACCAGTGTCTTAACACAATTTTCTTCACCGAAGATGAAATCAAAGCCATATGGTATCTTCGGGGCTTAACAGCGATGTCAGTATAGTCCCCTATGAGACAGATTTCGGGGGTGAAGCAAGACTCAATGCCCAGTATTGGGTCTGCCTTTTGCTTGATTTGGTCCCACAGCTCTTTTACTGGTGGACACTCCCAAAAAACATGCATGAGATCTCCCACCGCTTGATGACACTGGAAACAGGGCATCTGGGGCGCGACCAATTCTGTATAACTTGGAAGGGGTCCAGAACAAGTTATTTAAAAAATGAAATTGCATAATACGCAATCTGTCCTGAGTGATATACTGGTACATGTGTTGCCAGACCCTGACCCAACTTCGACCCTGATCACCTAAGCAATTCACCCAGTACCATGGTTTATTGCCAATGTCTGTATAGGCCTGTTCAAAGAGAGCTTTATAAAGCCTGGAAACTGCATGCGGTTCCCAGACCCAACGAATCAGGGATTCAAACCACGTCCCATTAATCTTTCCCTCTTTTAATTTAGACTTGAACCTCCCTATCAAATGAGTAAGTTGGTATAGCTTAAAGGATTGATTAGGACCTATATTATACTTTGTTAGTACCTCTGCAACTTTTAAACACCTGTCGCCCTGCATGAAATCTACCACCCTTAACCCCTCCAGAAGAGGAAGCCAGGATACCTTTATCATGTTACCCTCAATCTTCATGTTAGGGATAAAACATATAGGCTGAAGGCTGTCAGCGTGGGGGAATAACGGAGAGAAGCACACATTTGGAGGTGCATATGTATAGATAGCCTAATTCGGGTAGCAACTAAACTAGAGGGGAGGGATTTTAGTGGGATAAAAAGAAGAGCCCTCGGATCCACCCCGGCCTCTCTAATTAGGTCTAATTCCAACTTCACCCAAGAAGGGACATACGGTAAATGTTCCAGATCCCTAGGAGGCAAGAGCCAGCGTAAATATTTACAAAGGTTACTTGCCCAGTGATACAGTCCAAAATGCGGGAGCCTTAAACCGGCCTTCTCCCTGGGAGCCTCCAGTTTATGATAAGCTCTACGGGGTGTTTTCTTTACCCAGATGAAATCCGAGATAATTGAGTGGAGCACTCTGTGCCACTTCAAGGGTAGCCAAACATTGAGCATGCTTAAAGGGTACAAAATCCTCGGCAACACATTCATTTTTATCACATTGTGTCCTCTTAAGGAATCCAGACAGATCCTAGCAAAGAAGGAGCAATAACCACCTGACCAAAGCCAAATAACCTAAAAGATCTACAGAGATTTCTGGGTTTCTGCATTTACTATCAACTCTTTGTCAAACATTACTCCAAAGTTATCAGGCCATTGCTGAACTTGATGCAAGGGTACCAATCCACTCATCAAATGTTCAAGAAAAGTGATGTCAAAGAGACTAAGACATACTTTCAGCCTAATGAGTTTGTCAGGAAGTCTAAACCCTCACTCTCAGGTTCTTAGCAATAATGGGAATGCAAGAAATCACAAATACATTGCATAAGAGTAATAAATGTTGTTTATTACTATCAAAATGAAAATTGCAGTTGCCCTAAGCAGTTCTTACCATTAGGAACTGGGAGCCAATGCTATGCATTCCCTATACCTCGAGGAATGTAGAAATCTCTGCATCTCCAGGTCTCTGAGGTAAAAGATGTAATGTCTTACATTATATATCTAAGATAGTTACCATAGTTACTATAAGGCAGAAACGTTTCTAGTTACGGAGATGAGCTCTATTAGCTAAACTAGAGGTGGCTTTACAGTCCTAGATAACATTATACAATTTTGTTATAGTTATCACTTTGTGGAAACAAATAAAGTACAGTTTGTGTACATAGCCATGTACTAATACAAATCATCAGAAAATGGCAATGTTAACTCATATATCATAATAATACTAGGACACAAGTGTCCTAACATCTTGTAAGCAAGAAATACATTTGTATATTAGAAAGTAAAGTGTATAGCAATCATATGCATACATATCCTGACATCTACTCTTGTACGGTAGATGTCCTTAGTCCTATATGTTAGTATAACATATAATGCTAGCTGTCTGCGGTGTACCTCTGGGGTATCAATTAGGGAGCTGGGACCTCGTGTAACACTCCCCCCTTGTTTCCTCAAAAGGGGCAACATGGACAAAAGTAGGGAAGTGGAAAGAGAGCAGGTATCATTTTCAGACCCAACACATGAGCCTTGTAAAGGAAATCCAGCTGCTCACAGTGTTGGTGGAGTGTGCACAGGAGGCAGTAGAGCATAATAATAAGGAAAAATATCAAAAATGCTTGTATAATAAAAAACCTTTAAAGGTAATCTCTAACCAAGTATTAGTAGGTGCACTATTAAAATCACCATCAATAATATCATATATTGCTTCATTAGCTTTGGTCATATTATTGCTGATGTGGATGAGGTGTGTGTCTTTCCTGTATAAAAGTGACTTCAGTGTTCAAGCCAGCTGATCAATATGTACATTAACCCTTAGAAGACTGTGGACGTATATATACATCCAGAATCTATATACGTTCACACATATTCAGTTCTCAAAGGGTTTTAAAGTGAGGTAAATACTTTGAAAGAGTAAGAAGATAATCAGGGTCATCATCAATGATATCTGGTTCCACAGTGGGAACAGGGGTGATAACTGTGTGCCCAGTAATAGTTGTCTGGTGAGGGACTAAACAAAAATTGGGTTCAGCAATAACACATAACTAAGTTCTGTAAGTAAATTGCTCAAAATTAGTTACCACAAAACATTCACCATCTGAATTATATTGCATTTTCACAGTAGGTAATCTCCATTTTTGTAGTTGTACTGGGCAAGTTTAAGTCTAGCTGGAAATCTGTGTTGAGAGCTGATGAACCTCCTTCTGGTAAGACTGGTACAATTGAGAAGCATCTGGAGCAGATGTCGAGTCCTGGTATTCTGTGCCATTGGCGGTGATGTCATCATCCATGGAAAAGGGCCAATCAATACTGTCTAGGGAATATCGACATACAGGTTTAATAATATCAAATACTTCACATCGACACACATAAATATATCCTTTCTTAGCACAACAGTCCATGTGCGGTGAGACCCATGCATCCAGAAGAGGATGAAAGACCAGAAGATGTGGCAAATTGAGGTGTTTTCTGTAGATGTTTTTAATAAGGTGCCCAATGGAGTGTATGGATGCTTGTTTATCGAAGATAGCTGTATTGGGTTCAAAACATGGTAAAAAACAGTAAAAGACACAAACATTGTATCCTTTTTCAGTTTTCATTTTATTTTATTTTTATACTGATAGGTCTGTGGGACAAGCCCATTTTCACAAACGTCCAGTTTTTCCAAAAATACAAAACACAACAAGCTTTGCAGTACAATTGACAAGCAATAAATATGCATTATGTAAAACATTTGCAAACTGAGTTCACAAACAAATTATTTCTAAGAGCTGTCTTAAAAGTTGCTAACTTCTTTTGACTAATAACACTACTAGGGTGACTATTATACAACCTAGCAGTAGAAAATTTTAATGCATTTTGACCAAAGGATGTGTGAAAAAAGTGGAATCAAAAAGCCAGCCCCACTCTGCAGCCTTGTACTGCCAGATTTTATGATCCTTGGGAATAGGCTAAGGATACTTTGTGGCATTATACCCAGCTGAACCCTATGTAAAAACATCAGGGACCTAAAGTTGTAACGCCCCACCAATGACAGGCAACTAAAGTGTTTATAAAGAGAACAATGATGTATTAATCTTGATTGTCCAGTAGCAAAATAAATTACAGAATGGTATGTAGCCTGAAGTTTTGATAGAATTCTGTCAGAAGTATATGAATATACTAAAGACCCATAATCAAATAAAGAAAATAATAAACTGTGTAAGTAAATACCTGATATCAACTGTGAGATTACCTCTGATTCGATAAAGAAACCCTAATCTTTTTATGTAATCTATTAATTAAATCCAGAACATGAGACTCAAATGTTAAATGACAATCAATTAATATACCTAAGTATTTAAATACTCTGACTTGTTCTATTACATCACTCAGGTTGTCAAGAACAGTAAATTCCAATGTTGGTGATCTTCTGGGGTGAGAACATACCATTGTCTTGGTTTTAGCAGAATTTAACACCTATTTATGTTAACCAAACCAATAATGTAATAAATTAAAATCAAATTGTAATATATTTTGAAGAGTAGATAAGTTAGGACCAAAACATAAAAAGAACCGCATCATCGGCATATAAAATTAACTCAGTAATTGTAAAATTAACCGATAAAAAATTAACAAATAATGAAAAAAGCAATGGACCCATTATGGAGCCCTGTTGGTTAATGGAACGTTTCTTAGAAGTAAATCAAGGACCTGTATTAGGGTGTCTTGTCACAAATCCCAGATTCCTAACAGTAGAAATAGTAATAGAAACAGATTGCAACATACACATGGCAACACAGTTAGGAGATTTGCAGTAAGATATGTCTATCATGTAAGATATCAGGGATTCTTTCAGATTCCAGATCATGGAAGAGATTGTTGATGGAAGTGATAATGTATGACCCATAGGCAGAGCATAATATTTCATGAGCAATGTATTGCTTTTCTGCCTCCTTGCCAACTGCATGGGCAAGGCCCAGCAACAGTTCAAAATACAGTTCGGCAAACACACACAAGAAGTGGATTGGCAAGTTGGAGATCAAGTGATGGTCCTCAGATTTGCACATCCCACGCATTCCTTCTCCAATAAGTGGGAAGGCCCTTACCCCATTGACAAGAAGCTCAGTCCAGCAGTCTATCAGGTTAGACTCTTGCACAACAATAAACTGACTGACAAATGGTTACATGCAAACCAACTGAAACTGTACAAAGGAGTATAATTACTTTTCCTCACCCCATTGGGCGGAATAGTACTAACCTAGTAATGTCTGATTTTCCTTTTCAGATACATTGGCAAGATGGCTATCTTGTTCCATTTTCTCCTTATTTCAGGAGTTATCCCCTGCATCCAAGGCATGTTACCGAACCTCCTTCCTTACCTTGATCCTCCAACATCTGCCCCAGAGGGAGTATCCATCAAAATACCCAATAGTTTGGTTACTGTCCAGGAAGTTTCAGATGCCTACCTCACTCTAAGGTTCTTGGCAATATTGGGAATGTAAGCAATCACAGACATAAGAGTAATACACTTGTTTATTACTACCAAAGGGATAAATCACAGTTGTCCTAAGCAGTTCTTACCAATACGAACTGGGAGCCAATGCTAAGCATTCTCTATACCTCGAGGTTTCTTCATGTCTCTTGGGGTCTCTGAGGTATAAGACTCAGTATCTTACATTATATACCTATGATAATTACAATGGTTACTGTAAGATAGAAACATTTCTAGATACAGAGATTAGCCCTATTGGCTAAATTAGAGGTGGCTCCACTGTCCAAGATAACATTGTACAATTTTGTTGTAGTCATCACTTTGTGAGACATAAGAGTACCGTTCTAACAGTTCTTACACAAATCAGTATAATAGTACAAATCACCAAAAGGTGGCAATGCTGACATATGTCATAATTATTATAAGGACGCAGACGTCCTAACATCTTGTAAGCAAGAAATACATAGAAAATATATAAGTATTAGAAAGCAAAGTGTATAACAATAATATCTATACATATTTTGACATCTACTCTTGTACGGTAGATGCCCTTCACCCTATATGTTAGTATAACATATGCCTAAGCACTAGCTGTCTATGATGTACCTCTGGGGGTACCAATAAGGGCACAGGAACCTCATGTAACAGTGCAATAAGGTCATTAATCTTTTCTTTAGAATCTGTAAATACCTTAGCACTGTCATGCATATTAATCACAGTGTATCTTTCTTCCTGACTAAGGCCATCCACACCATGCAATGATGGGGGTATGAAGTCATTGATCATACCAGTTTTAAACTTCTGTGAATGTGCTTTGATAGTAGCAATGTCTGCTTTATTCCAGATAGACATTGTAGTACCAAAGAGACCAGTAAGGGTGCCCATGGCACCAGTGACATCTGATGTGTCACGTGTATTTCTTCTATGACTTTGTGAATCATCATTCTGAGAAGTAGGTTTTCTTGTACAATTACCTCTATGCTCGATGGTATGTGCCCCTGCAATAGGGTCTTGATTACGAATCTGAAAAGCTGCTAACCTATCAAGTAACAAAGTATTATAAAATAATAATGTGTTAGTAGTATGACACATACCACATTCTTTCATATTCCAGTAAGTTAACTTAAACAAAACAGGTATATGCATATACTGTAAGGTATTAAGTGTGCTAGGTAAAGCAGTGGCTGTGAGACCACTATGAGGGCCAAGGTGTTGTTTTAGACATTCCAAGAGTTCTTTCTCAGTGGGGGGCAGCATAGATAAATACACAGCAGCTGAGGCCATGTTGTGTATGGCACAAATTTCTTGGCAGTATCCTTAGACAGTGTATTGCAATATGAAGCGTCAATTAATACAGTAATATTATATAAACCTGTATGTCAAAGAGAAGCTTGGTGCAAGGACAAGGTACCATTTGGGAATAATTTTGTGTTGGTCCATCCATGGAAAGTTTCCTTGGAGAGTTTGGTCAAGGGGAGTAATTGTCCTTGAGACTTGGTTTGCCACTCAATTTGTAGGGAAAATTTATTAGGAGCAGCAACCAAAGCAGTGAGGTAGGCATCTGAACCATTCTGAACTGTAATCAAATTGTCAGGAATATTGATGGAGACTCCCTCTGGGGAAGTTGCAGGTGGATCAAAATGAGGAAGGATATGCTTTACCATGTCTTGGATGCAGGGGAGTACTCCTGAGATGATGATAAAATGGAACAAGATAGCCATCTTGTCAGCGTATCTGAAAAGGAAAATCAGACATTAGTAAGGTTAGTACTATTCTGCCTAATAGGGTAAGGAAAAGTAATTATACTCCTTTATACAGTTTCAACTGGTTGGCGAGTAACCGTTTTTCAGTCTATTTGTTGTTCTGCATGAGTCTAATTTGATAGACTTCTGGACTGAGCTTGTTGACAATTGGGTAGGGTCCTTCCCACTTGTTGGAGAAAGAGTGTATTGGATGTGCAAATCTGAGGACCATTATCTGATCTCCAACTTGCCAATCCACTTCTTGTATGTGTTTGTCAAATTGAATTTTGGACTGTTGCTGGGCTTTACCCATGCAGTTTGCAGCATACAAATGAGTGTGTATCAGGTCTTTTCTCAACTTTTCCACATATTTATCCACAGAGACACGCTCTGCAGTGGGAGTGTGCAGGTCAAACAACAGGTGTTCAGGTAATCTCATACTTCTGCCAGTCATCACCTCAATGGGGTTCAACTGAGTGGTCACTGAGGCTATGCCTAATTGCCATAAGGAGTAATGTCCATAGGGAATCACAATCCTTGGGATTGTCCTCAATAAATTTGGAAAGCATTTGCTTAATCCATCTGTTGGCCCTCTCTACTTGACCTGATGATTGTGGGTGGTATTGTATATGGAACTTTTGGTGAACTCCAAGGAGTTCAAGGGCTTCTTTCATCAATTGACCAATAAAACTGGTTCCTTTGTTGGAGTTCACCTTAAGAGGTAGGCCCCACCTGGAGAAAATCTCTTCCACAAGGATTTTGGCAGTAGCTTTAGCAGTGCATGTCTTGGTGGTGAAAGCTTCAACCCACTTAGAAAACAGATCAGTTACCACAAGGCATATTTGTTATTTCTACTGGTATTGGTGAGGGTGCCAATGAAATTGATCTGTAAAGCATGCCAAGGGCCAGAATGCCTTTGGGTTAGTAATTGGCATTTCTTTTGGTAGGGATGGGGTTGTTTTGTGCACAAACAAGACAGTTATCTATGTACTGTTTGACATCCTTGGTGATATTAGGCCACCATGCAGTGGTCTTGAGCCATTGGAGTGTGTTTTCTACTCCCGGGTGTCCACCAGTGAGGGTGTTCTGCACCTGGTCAAAGAATTCAGGCCTAAGATAATGAGGGACCACCCACAATTTAGTGGTGGTGTCATCTGGTTGGTACCAAATAAGATTGTCATCTGGTGACAAGTGTAACTTATTTTCATGCCTTCGGTGCAGGTTGTGGGCAGGTAGATTTGCCTCAGTGCCTTTGTCCAGAAATCTGAACACATCCTTGAGTTCAGAGTCAGCATGCTGAGCTTCTGACAAATCTAAGGAGGGAAGGGTTTGGGTTTCTTCCTGACAGCTGCAATATGCACAGCCACTCTGGCTTCTGGATGATCCATCATCCAGATGTCCCCCCCATGGGCACCTTCCACAGCAAGGGTGTCAGCTGTGTCATTAAAGCCATGATAGGGGTCGTAATGGAGTGGGCCTTACCGTTGTGTACATAGAGTTTGTATGCAAATTTCTGTGTCAGTGAATGAATCTATATTAGCAGTTCTTAGTGTTTCACAGGGGTGCTGTCAGAAGAGGTAAAGAGTTTGTTTGCCAGAAAGGAAGAAATTCTATAAGAGAACAACAAACCCAGTTAGAGTCTGTAAAAATGATGGTATCCCCGGTTCCATGCTGGATGAACCTGAAGGCACAGGCCACTGCTGCCATTTCTGCATACTGTGGTGACGTTACACTACAACATTTGGAAATTTTAACAGTATTACCAAAAGGGTAAACCATGAAAATACCCATTCCTGCTATCTGTTCTCCCTGATAATAGGAGGCTGAGCCATCTGTGAAAATGCTACAGGTGTTCTCAAGTAATTATGGTGTAGCAGGAAGGAAAGGGCCTAGATCTGGTAGATCAGGTGGCTGCAGTGTACAATCATGTGGTTCTCCTTGGAAAGGAGGCCCTGCACCAGCATGGATGGCATTTTGGTTGGGTGAAGCTTGATGTCCCTATCCTGGAGAAGGAGGGACCGGTGTGTTAGTCTGGTTTTAGAGACTGATACATCCTTTACTCTGTCTGAGAGTAGAAAGGTTGTAGGGATGTGGTTTGTACTGAAGATCAGAGTCAACACCCAATGATACACAAAAGTGTTGAACCCAGTAGGTAGCCAGTTTCCTTTCACAAAGTCTGTACTTCTATTCCTTACTGGGGTCAAGAGCTGTGATGCATATGCAATGGTTCTTAGGGTGCCATGGACCTTTTGGGCCAACATTGCAGACATTGCAATGTCAGAGGTGGCAGATTCCAAATGAAATGACAAGGCTGGATTGGGGTTGACCAAAACTGGAACTGAGGCCAAAGCCTGTTTCAGTGATGTCACAGTTTGGGTATGAATGGTGCCCCAAGTCCATGGAACATCCTTTTTCAGTAGTTCATACAGAGGGGTGACCTTCTGAGCAAAATCACAAATAAAATCTCTGTAATAATTTACCATACCTAGAAATCTTCTAAGGGTGGCCACACTGGTGGGGAGTGGCAAGTCCTGTAATTCCTGTATCTTCTTCCAGGTAGGGCTTCTGCCTTTGTCTGTGATCCTCAGACCAAGCAAGAGTACCTCTTTCTGGCACAGTTGTGCTTTTGCTGGGTTACATTTGATGCCTGCCCTCTGAGTGAGGGTCATAAATTTGTCCAAGAGGTCCAGATGTTGCTCCTGTGTGGCTGTTGCCAACAACAGGTCATCCACATACTGCAAGAGGTACTGGGATGTAGAGAAACCCTCAGGAGCATCCATCATGTGGAGATGGAATAGGGAAGGGCTGTTATGCAACCCCTGTGGTAAGCAGGTCCACGTGTACTGCCTACCTTTAAAGATGAAGGCAAACTTATATTGACTCTTGGGGGCCAATGGCAATGATCAGAAACTATTGGAAATATCCAGGGTACAAAACCATTGTTGGTCAGGGGTCAACAGTCATAGTACATCTGGCGCTGATGCCACCGTTGGGGCACAACTAGGGGTGACCTGGTTTATTCTTCTGTAGTCAGTTGTAAGTCTCCATGTGCCTGTGGGTTTTTTCACTGGCCACACTGGGGAATTTGCAGTGGAAACAGATGTCCTGATTACACCTTGCTTGAGAAGTGATTTGATTGTTTCCCTAATAGAAAGCAAGGACTCAGATGGAAAAGAGTATTGCCTTTGCCTCTCATGGGCTGGGCCTGTCACCTCAGTGACAGTATGAATCTTTCCACAATTGTGCTTGTTGGTGGCAAATGCCTCCAGATGCCATTGTAGGATGAGACGGAGCTTTGGGAAAAGCTTGTGGTTCTTGAACAAATCTGAGACATCATACTCTTTGTCATTTGTGGCTATGGCTGCAACCACATGTGAGTCAGGAGTCATGACAGTGTGGTATTGTCCCTGAATCTGTATCAACAACATGTTGGCCAGGTCTACAACACAGCTGTGTGGTGCAAAGAAGTCAATTTCAATAATACTAGGGTGATTATGCAACACCATCACCTAAAAAGTATGATACGCCTTCAGGTATCCCAGTGTCACAGGTAGTGGCAGGTAGTGGTACGCAGGTTGACTAGTTCTGTCTATGCCAGACATATTGGTCTTCCATCCGGTAGACCAAGGTGATGTGACTGTGTTGTAATCATGCAATACAGACACTGCCATGCCTGCATCCAGCACTACTGTAAGTAGGCAGCCCCCGACCTCAGCCTCTGTACAGGGCCTTCCGTTTGCATCCAAGAGTAGCTTGTTTACAGTATGGACTGGGGCCTATAATTGTCAATCTGTTCTAGTGGAGGCATGGGGAAGCTCTTGGGCCTGGTTCCTGTGAACTGTTTCACCATGCTGTACTGATTCTATATAGGGAGCTGCTTCTGGGTTCAGGCCTGTAGGGGCCTGAGAACCTGTATTTCCAGTATTACCATGGCCTGTGGAGGCCTGCCCTCCCAGTTGTACTGCAGCAAGAAGCCTGAACTAGGACAGCATCCACTAATGAGCTCACTTGCCTGAGAAGGTCTTGGTAGCTTCAGTTCTCATTGGTTATTTCCCTATATGAAGGACCTGATCTCTGTTGTTTACCCTTTTTAATTTTGTGGTGTTTCTTATTTTTGTGTTAGTTCTGGTTCCCACCCCAGGGTTGTTGTTGGGCCTGCTGGGGTTGTTGGTTATTGGTAGGGAGGGGCTGTTTCTCTTGGGCCTGCCCCTCCACCATGTAGTGTGTCGTGGCCTCTGAGGTGGGTTCTATGGCAGCTACCTTCTTGGAGCCAGAGCTGGAATCACAGATATAGAGTTGATAAATGCTCTCCATTTTCTGAAAATGTCATAAAACTTTTCTGTGGTGGGATAGGTGGTTGGCTCTACCTTTTCTCGAACTGCAGAGATCATGTTCCGAAGGAACAGGGTCTTGTACTCAATAAGGTCCGCATGCATGGCCTCTCCTGCAAGATTCTTTCCTGCTCGGTATGCCATCCAAAGCCTCTGCTGGTAGGTCGCTGGACTTTCCTCTACGTTCTGTTTAAAACAGTATGCGACCTTCACTCCCACCACACCTGGGTTATGTGCAGTATTGAGTTCAGCTGCAGCTTCGTCAAAGGTGTAGTTGCTTTCATGTTGGATGGCATCACGGAGTTTCATCCATCGGCCAGGATCAATGGTCTGGCGTAGGATCTGGACTTGGTAGTCTGCAATGAGACTAAGCAGTTCACATTTGGAAGGCACCTTTTCCAAGAGGCAACTGAGGTTGTTGGACGGGCTCATCCGACCAATGCTGTCAGCTATCTGCTGCATAGAGTGGGCCATTTGTAGGGGATTGCTGGGATGATCATTCAGAGGTAGATTGTCTCGAACACCCTGCAGGGCTGCAGGAGCTACAGCTTCAGCCACATCTGTTAACAAGTAGCACTCTTCTGCAGCAGCTGCTTAATCTGTGTTCAGAGGGTCTATTTGCTTCTCTCAGGAAGGGTCACAGTGCCTAAGGCATTATCAATCATTTGTTCTATCTCTTCCCTATCATACTCAGAAATAACGGAGATTGGTGGTGCCGTTGGTACTAGGCCTGGGCCTGCTCCCCCCTATCATGGGGTCACCATGTTGGCATCGCCCATGATGGTCGTCATGCCATCGATGATGTAGGGACATGGTGTTATGTGATGGGGGTCTGCCATGTTGTGGATGGTGGGGTGGGGTCACTGGGCCATAGTAGGGGTGTGACTGGGCATTGTACTGAGAAATGTCATCATCTGACACCTCCTCCTCAGATAACATCATCGGAATGGGGGCTACGACACCCGTTGTCTTGACTTGACCAGCCAGTACCTCTCACTGATGGCACAGTTTCACCATTTTAAATTCACATTCATCATGATTAACTTTCACAACATTCGGATCCCCATTATCCTGTAACTGCTTCTCTAAAGCTCTATACGCAGCGCTAAATTTGCGATTGTCCTTAGTAGCAACACCTAAATCATTACGTACCTGGTTTACCTCATCCTGGAACACTCCTAACTCATCATGGATCTGGTCATTAGTTCTACTTGAACATTTGCAATGCATGCCTCTTATCCTGTCTCAAAACTTTCACAGTTTTGCTTCAACATACATTGTTCCTGCTCATTTTCCTGAGCAGAGTGATGCAAAAGTGAATCCTTTTCATTCCACAGAGTTTGGAGCGCAGATTCCAACTACTGCTCTCTTTTCAAACATTCAGTTTCCCCCAGTCCCATCTCCTGCTTGAGAGATGAGACCTGCAGATCAAGGATTTGAAATCTCATTTCAGAGGCTTCCAGAGCAGCATAGAGAGCCGTGACCAACAGCCCTTTAGCTTCTCACCTTCTCACCTTCTGGCTGTTTGTCTCGTCTCTGAGTACTGGGTTGAAATCCCCAGCACAGGGTTTTCAGATTAACTTGCATCCAGTGTGAAGTCAGCCCATCCTCCATGGGAGGCAAAGAAGTTCGAGACATTGAGTTTCAAGTCTAGCAGATATTTGATACAGTGGCCATTTAGTGTGAGAAATGTAAATCAAACTGAAAAGGTGCCATGCTGTCGATCCACAACAGGTACTCTAGTTCACAGGTGGCTACTGTGCACTTGTAAGCTTGCAATTCAAAACTACCATGGGGTGAGGTGAGTCAGCATTGACCACACCCAGTAAGCAGCCAGACTTTGCAAGTAGTTACAAAGTGGGTGAAAAATGTGAGAGGCGATGAAGGTGTGCACTCCTTCTGTCCCGGTTAAGAAGGAAAAGTAGTAGTAACTAGTGAAAAGTTTGCAAACAACAAATATTGCCTGCACACGGTCACCAATTGTCAGGAGGTCTAAACCCTCACTCTCAGGATCTTGGCAATAATGGGAATGCAAGAAATCACAAATACGTTGCATAACAGTGAGAAATCTTGTTTATTACCACCAAAAGGAAAATCACAATTGCCCTAAGCAATTCTTATCATTAGGAACTGGGAGCCAATGCTATGCGTTCCCTATACCTCGAGGAACGTAGAAATCTCTGTGTCTCCACGTCTCCGAGGTAAAAGACGTAATGTCTCACATTACATACCTAAGATAGTTACCATAGTTACTGTAAGATAGAAACATTTCTAGTTACAGAGATGAGCCTTTTGGCTAAATTAGAGGTGGCTTCACAGTCCTAGATAACATTATACAATGTTGTTATAGTCATCACTTTGTGGAAACAAAGAAAGTGCAGTTTGTGTACATAGCTGTGTACTAATACAAATCATCAGAAGATGGCAATGCCGACTCATATATCATAATACTACAAGGACACAGGTATCCTAACATCTTGTATGCAAGAAATACATGTGTATATTAGAAAGTAAAGTGTATAGCAATCATATGCATACATATCCTGATGTCTGCTCTTGTACAGTAGATGTCCTTAGTCCTATATGTTAGTATAACATATACATGAATGCTAGCTGCCTGCGGTGTACATCTGGGGTATCAATTAGGGTTCAGGGACCTCATGTAACAAACTGTTTGGTCAAAGATGGACTCCAGATTGTGATTCTGCTTTTCAAGAGATAATCTACCAACTTATTCATGCACCAGTTCTTTTCTATGCTGATACATCTAAACCATATTTTCTGCACGCAGGCACTAACCTGAGGGACCAAGGATCTGTGCTCTACTATGAGTACACTGAAGGACTGCACCCAATGGTGTTTGCAAGCTGAAGTTTAACCTCATCAGAAAAGAACTACCCAGTTCACAAATTGGAATTTCTCACTTTGAAGTGGGCAGTTGTGGAACAGTTTCACAGAAACTTGTATGGTGCTAAAACTCTGGTAAAAATGGACAACAATCCATTTATGTGTGTGCAAACCTCCACCAAGTTGGATGCAACCTGACATCACTGGTTGTTGGCACTATCAATGTATGATTATGCAGTGGCATACAGGCCTGGCCTTAATCATATCGGCACTGATGCTCTCTCCAGGAGACCTGCATCAAACCAGCAATGGGCGTGCATACCAGAACATTCTGTGAAAGCCTTCTGCCACAAATTTGACAGAGATGAAATTCCCCCTGTAGAGACTGTAAATTGCCTAGCTGATTGCTTGGGACCATTTCATACCTATCTGAGAATAGCCTATTGTAATTTCACAGCCTTAGACCTACGTGCTTTGCCTCAACTTTCTCCTGCTGATATACAACAAGAACAGTATTATGACCCTATGATCAGGCCAGTACTGAATGCTTCAAGTAAAGGAAAGATGTCTCTAAGTTGCCTCAAGTAACCACAAAACTGCTTTACTTGTTTCAAGAGGCCTAAACTCAAGCTGAAAGAAAAGTTGCTATACAGTGAACTGACCCAAAATCAGAGGAAGTGTTAAAGAGACAATTGGAAGTACCTTAAAAGTTCAAGTATAATGTGTTGAAGGCCCTTCATGATCAGATGGGAAACTTGGGTAGCGTGCACACTTCTACTAGCCCAAAATAGGCATTGATGTTGAACAATACATCAAAACGTGTGACAGGTGTCTTCAAAGAAAAGTTCTACCTCAGAAAGCAGCTTCTTTGGTGAATATAACTATGAGTGCCCTGATGGAACTAGTGTGCATCGATTTTCTAAGCTTGGATCCTGATTCTAGAAATATCAGCAACATATTAGTGGTGACAGATCATTTCACCTGATATGCTGAAGCCTATTGCATGAAAGACCAAAAGGCTACCACTGTAGCCAAAGTCCTTGTTGAAAAATTCTTTGTTCAATATGGTGCTCCTCAGTGTACACATTTACATCAAGGCAGAGATTTTGAGAGTCACCTCATTAAAAAAAAATTCAATGCCCCATGTAGCCAGTATAATGTTATGCTTGTGCAACTGTATTACTTAGGTTGTGGCCATTCACACTCTCTATTCCAGAGGAATTACCACCCTGTAGGGTACCAAGGTAAGGAACCCTCTAGAGGGTTCCACCCCTAGAAGGTGCTGTGGGACAATTCCCTTGGCTAAAGGTACCTTATGAAGGATCCCCCAGAGAGAGGCACTGCTGCTGGAGGAGGAGGGAGGAAGGTGGGGCAAAGAAAAAGTGCTTCAGAAGGAGTTTGAGGGGAACTGCTATATATAGCTCAGGAAGTGGGAGTGGCTGGTTGCTTGTCCATTGAACCAAAGATGGAGCTTTCCAATTCAATGGCCTACACAGCCAGTATAATGTTATGATTGTGCAACTGTGTTACTTAGGTTTTGGCTGTTCACACTTTCTGTTCCAGAGGAAATACCACCCTGTAGGGATACCAAAGGCAAGGAACCCTCTATAGGATTCCACTCCTAGAGGTGCCATGGGATGATTCCCTAGGCTAAAAATACCTTAGGAACAATCCCCAAAAAGAAAGTAATAGTATGAAGCATATGGGCAATCTGTAACTGTGAAATGTAGTAATAGATAATCATCAGGTAGCTTGATAACATAATGGGATGCACAGGTCAGCAATGGTATGGGTTAGATGGATTGCAAGAGAATAAGGGAACTCCTAAGGCAAGAGGAATGGCAGGAAAGAGAGAACAGCAAGTATGGGACACCATCTACTCTCCATCCAACAGTGGATCCTATCTAATGGAACTAGGAAATACTAACTAGATATTATGACCTTAGGCATGGAGGAGAGAAAAAAAAACCTTTGAGGAGGAAATGTCTGGGGATCCAAGGCCTAGGTCACCTTCCCTCCAGGTATGGGATAATTTCATTAGTGATGACTTTGCTACTGCAATTTGGAAGCCCCAAAGAATAAGAAGTGGAAAATATTCCAATTTGGAGGGAAACTCTCACTCTGTCCTTCTAACAGGAATGCCATGAAGGGTTGCGAAATGGTAGCACTGCAACCGCTGCTCCATGGTGGGAGGAGAGTAACCACCACCAAGGCACTCACCCAGCTTACCAATCTATAAAACAAATTCAGTGAACCAGAGGTGGTCATTGGGAGAATGCAGTGAAGGTGCCTTGATAAGGAACCACTGAAGTCAATGGACAGCCATTATAGTGAAAACACTAGAGCTAGAGAAAATCACTGTAACCTCCCTTCATGGCCGAGTCATAAATTGTACAACTTGAGGTGCCATCAGCATGGTTGACAACTGAAGGTCCACCTGGAGTGAGGATATTCCCAGCTATGGGCCAGGTGAGAAGGACCTGGCCCAAGCTTCAGATGCTCAAGCTGCAGACTAAATGCAGAGTGAGTCCATCTGCAGCAGGGGAAGTGGCACCAAATGGAATGGATGGCATGCCCCAGGGACTGATGAGGGGGTGAATGGACGTAAGTACTGAGAACTTGCAGGGCAAAAAGCAGGGAGCATTGAACAAAGGTGGCATGAGCAAGAGTGGATCTGGATGTATTTCAGTATGGCAGGTTAATGCAGGGGCAGGGTGACAATAGTTGGACCAGCAGGTAGGTCAATAAGCAGTAGGAATAATCAGACCAGCATGTAGGTCTGAAAAACATGGTAACAATGATTGGACATGAACGTAAGTGGGGGCAGCAGTACAATAGTGAGGCAAGCCAGCCAGACATTCAAAAGCCAAATTAAAGTGACAAATACACTGAGAATTTTTGGAGGCAGGAGTTAGAACAGAAGTAATTAGCCACATGGGGACATGACTCCCCAAACACTTCCCAGTTCCCACCATAGGAAAAACAAGAAAGTGATGGAAGGATGAGGAATGACATGCAGATATTACAACTAGTTTACAGCATTCCAGTAGCTTAGCTGACCTCAGAGTAGAACAGCGGTGTACAACAGGGATTAGCATCAGCTATGAGTGGTAGTAGTCAATAAGCATGGAAGGAGGGAAGCACAATGCTGTGAAAACAGCTAATGATACAGGGGAAATAGATTAAGTAGGGAAAACATGCTTGAGGTGCATAGCAGGGGTTCAGAGGGAGCTTGAATCAGGTGAAAACAATTAGGCTGGATAGCATGGGCAGCGATTAGGCCTATAGCATGGAAAACAGCTTTGGTCTGTGTGCATCACAGGTACTGGTGACAATAGCAATGGGAGTAACTGAAAGTAAGTAACTGGAGCTGCAAAACAGCCAAATGGTAGGAGCAAGCAAATGGGAAGATCTGAGAAACCAAATTATGCCAAAAAGAAAGCAAAATCAAGACACAAACATAGAAGAAACATGGAAGAAATAAAAGGAAGCACACAGCCGGAGGCAAAAATACAAACCAGAAGCAGAAGAACAAAATGCAGAGCCCAACAGAAAAGAAGCAGCGGGGGTGGAGCAGGTCAAAGTCTGCCACAGAGAAATGGACAAGCCTCCAGCCAGCAAAGAAAAAGTGCTTCAGAAGGAGACTGAGGGTACTGCTTTATATAGCTGAGGAAGTGGGAGTGACTGGCTGCTTGTCCATCAAACAAAGGCAGTGCCTTCAATTACCTGCCTGGGGTGTTCAAAAATCCAGGACCACTCCATATCACCCACAGGAAACCATCAACCTAAAGGTTTAATAGAATGTTGTTAGACATGCTTGGTACCTACATCCAAAAGACAAACCAAAATGGAGCCAACAAATCAGTACGCTAGTTCATGCATACAATTGCACAAAGAATCATGCCACAGATTTCTCTCATGTTTGGTCATGAAGCTTGTCTACCTGTTGACATCTATTTTGAAGTTTCTTCCAATGGAGCACATTCAGACAACTATATGCAATGCATTCAAAATCTGAAAGCACAACTAAACCATGCACATCAACTTGCCCACACCATGGCTGTCAAGAAAAACCTAGCAAACAAAGTACGTCACGACAAAAGGGTCAAAACTCAAGAGTTGCAAGCTGGTGACAGAGTATTAATAAGAAATCTGGGATTCCAGGGAAAACATAACATTTCTGACAAATGGAGTCATCAGCACTACATAGTGCTCAGTAATCTTGCTGATTTACCAGTCTATAAAGTGTTTTCGGAGGGAGATACTAAAGCTGTAAAGCCTATTCATAGAAATCATCTGTTACCCATTGGACAAATAGTTATAGATACTGCGTTGCCAGATCCTGCTCCAACAGGTCCTATCACTTGTTCAGCTACATGCAAGCAATCAAAACCTCATTATTTCTGGTCTGCAGTTGCTAACCTCTGCTACAACCAGTACACATCACGAGGTGTTGATTCAGATAATGATGAAAATGACTTTGGGATTGTCTTCTTTCCTTTCTCTAAACTGGGACAAGTATTTCAAGGAGATCCTTTATGCAACACAGGAGACAATCTGAGTGGTCCAGTAATGTCAGGTGATCCTCATGCCATAATTGAACCCGTACCTTCTGACAGTGATGTTCAAAGTGTGAGGTCTGATATAGTTGATGCTTTAAGCCTGGTGAAACTATCAGAAACTGAAATATCAGATTCTAATCAAGAAAATGGTGGACCTGTCAGTGAGCCTTCCAGTGATGCTGAAGCAAGTGGGCCAAACAAACTAGTTCAAGTGCCAGACAATATTGTTATTCCTGTGAGTGCTAAGTGTGTTGAATGACTCAAACTTTGTTGAAATACCTCTTTTCGATGAACCAGAAAGTTCAAGTGTTACACCAAGTACAAGTAATACCACCCAGTCAGAACCTCCACAAAATGCAGTGATTCCCCTTCCATCAGAAGCTGTCTTGTTGCAGAACAATGGAGTTTGCCCTTCAAGGGGCAGACCAGGTTGTTCTGGTGCACCCCCCTCTGTCATGGAATGGTAGTGCTCAGGAGGGAGGGGAAGGAAGGAAGGGAGGGCTAAGGACCAGAACAAAGGACAGGTAACAGGAAAGGGAGGGCAAGGGAGGTACATAAGGGACAAGCAAAGGGCCTCAGCCACTTTTGCTGGAGTTTTGATTCTACATCAACTGCAGCACGTCAGATTGGCATATTGTTTTGAGGTTGGTTCACCAGGAGTGAAAAGTGAGAAACAAACAATTGAGTTGTGGGAGGATATGTGAAGTTGTTTAAAAAAAAAAAAAAACAGTGTATAGTTGGAGAAATATAGTTTGGACAGAATAGCACATAAAAGATATGGTAGAAGACAGGGTGAAGCAAAGTTTTGATAAACAATAGGATGTTTAAAAAAGAAACGACAAAGAAAGCTGGTAGGTTTTAAGGCTGTGTGAAGGGCCAAATTCATTTGGTTTGCTTAACAGTTGATGATATTAGTGTTGGTCAAGGCAGACAGATTGGGGTTACAATTATCTCTGCAACAGTCACTGGAAAGGAGAGCCGTTGATAGAATTGTGAGGCGCAGTACAGCTGGAAAACGAGGCTAGCGTGTGTACCAGGGAGGCCTGCTAGGATGTAGTGGGGGTTTGCACCAGAAGAGTGCTGCAATAGCAGAGGGGGGCCAGATGATGGAAGCTGGGACAAGGGTGAAGGTTTTTTCTGTTTCATGGTGAAATTAGTAGGCCTGGAAGAGGCCCTGAGGAAAGGGAGTGAGAGCGCGATTCGGGACCACGTGGTGTGACGTCACACGCCGCGTAGTGGTGAGATGAAAGCCTTTCCCATTGTTTGTGCTGCTGGCCGCATTTGGGCCTGGTTTCCTCTGTTGGTGGTGAAATTAGTAGGCCGGAAGGGCCCTAAAGCAATGGGGTGAGAACACGATTCAGCGACCACGTGACATGACGCCACACGCCGCGTGGTGGTCAGGATAGAACCCCTCCCCTCCCCTCTTGTTGTGCTGATTACTGCATTGTGCCTGTGTGTCATCTAGTCCAGTGCAGGTGGTGAGCATTGTATCATCCCTTGGGAGGAAGCTCCTGTGGAGGGCAGTCTGGCTTAATGAGTGGGAGACAGCAGCAGTGTCGGTGGCTCAAGGGAAAGTTGCAGGGCCTGTGATGTAAACATTCTGGTGATTCCAATGAGGGGTCAATCGGACTGTTTGTAACATGGGGGAGTGGTGGCACGCCGCGACCACGAGGAGTGACGTCACATGCTGCGCAACGGGCACAGGGATGGGGTGGGGGAATCCGAATAGAGGAAGGGTGGGGGAGACAGGAGAGTCCAAAAAAGGTGAGGAGGTGTGTATGGGCCACAAGGCGAGACTGGCTTACAGGGGAAGTGGGAGCGTGAATGCGCATCTGCGCCAGTGGGTTGTGGGTGGAGAAACAGGACACCCCCACCCAAAAAGAATCTAGTGGCTGCCTCCCGCTTGGGTATATCATGGGGAGGGGACAGCAAGCCCCTCAAAGGGTGTTTTTATTAGTCCGGGCTTCACACACAAAGGTGGTAACCCTGAGGGGAGGCCTTGGCAGTAAACTTCACGGCCACAGTGGATGGCATTGGGGGAAACAGGGGAGAGAGGGGGCATAGGAAAAAGGGGAGGAAGGGGCGGAGGCACACACAAAAAGAGAGGGAAATTAATAGTAAATAAATAAGAGGGTCAAGGAGAGGCAAGGGGCCAATGCATAGGCCGGGGGTTAATAGCCACGTGTATGATCTATAAAGGACATGGCGGACATGGCAGGGGCAGCCAATGGGACTGGTTGCCTATTTGGGTATGATGGAGGCCTTTACTGGGTCCGACGGACATGCAGGCATGTGGCATGAGGAACAGAGGAAGGCATTACAGTATATATATATATATATATATATATATATAATTAATCCTGTTTTCTCTTCTCATAGTTGTCTTCACAGTGAAAAGGGAAGGACATGGCACCAAAGAAGAGCAGGCCATCAAAAGAAGACTCTTACAGGGCTATAATTAAATTGGCAGAAAAAGCCAACAGAATGTGGAAACTGGTGGAGGGGGAGGAACCAGGGAGACCCAGGGAGAAGAGGAAAGTGGGCCCGGGAAAAGGGGTCCAGCCGAAGGGCCATGCAGTCCCACTAGGGTGCCACCGCTGGCAGTGGGACACGCCAAGGTTGCTGATCCAGTACCCCTGCAGCCTATAGACTCGGTGACGCCAGTACCTCCCCCCAATCAAGGTAGGATCTCCCTTGGTGAACCCGGACCAGATCCTCAGAATGTTGTGCTCCCTCCACAAACCCTAGTAGTTCACCATCCTCTTCAACTTCAGGGAGAAACAAGAGGACACTTGGAAGACTCCAAGCAGCAAGACCTGGACAAGGTTACAGGTAATGCATCCAGCGTAGTGGGGGACAGTATAAAAGAATACAGTGGCGTGAAAAAGTATTTGCCCCCTTCCTGATTTTCTCTATTATTGCATATTTGTCACACTGCATGTTTCAGGTCTTTAGAAAATGTAATATTAGCTAAAGGAACCTGAGTGAACAAATAACACTTGTTTTTTTAATTTCACTTATTTAATGAAAAAAGTTAACCAACACAAACTGGCCTCTGTGTGAAAAAGTATTGCCCCTACATTAATAACTGGTTATGCCACATTTAGCTGCAATGACTGCAACCAAACACTTCCTATAATTCAATATCAGTCTTTCACATCGCTGTGGAGAGATTTTAACCCACTCTTCCTCGCAGAACTGCTTTAATTCAGTAACATTTGGTAGGTTTTGAGCATGACCTGCTCGTTTCCGGTCCTGCCACAGCATCTCTATTGGGTTTAAGTCTGGACTTTGACTAGCCACTCCAAAACTTTAATTTTACTTCTTTTAGCCATTCTGATGTGGACTTGCTTTGTGCTTTGGATCATTGTCTTGCTGCATGGCCCAACTACGCTTCAGCTTCAGCTGACGGAAGGATGACCGGACATTTTCCTTAAGAATTTTCTGGTACAGAGCAGAATTCATGGTTCCTAATTATGGCAAGTCATCCAGGTCCTTAGGCAGCAAAGCATCCCCACACCATCACACTACCACCACCATGTTTGACTGTTGGTATGGTGTTCTTACTGTGGCATGCTGTGTTTGCTTTTACGAGACATAATGGGATCCATGTCATCCAAAAGTTCCACTTTGGACTCATCTGTCCATAGAACATTTTCCCAAAAGGCTTGTGGATCATCCAGGTGCTTCTTGGCAAATGAGAGACGAGCATTTATGTTCTTCTTGGTTAGCAGTCGTTTCCGCCTTGCTACTCTCACATGAAGCCCATTTTTGCCCAGTCTCTTTCTGATTGTGGGAGTCGTGAACACTGACCTTAGCTGAGGCAAGAGAAGCCTGCAGTTCTTTGGATGTTGTTTTAGGATCCTTTGAGACTTCCTGAATGATTTTACGCGCTGCCTCTGAGTAACTTTTGGCAGGCCGCCCACTCCTGGGAAGATTCACTACTGTTCCAAGTGTTCTCCATTTGGAGATTATGGCTCTCACTGTGGTTCGATGGAGTCCCAGAGCCTTAGAAATAGCTTTGTAACCCTTTCCAGACTGATGAGGGACACATTTTTCTGATCTTTTCAGGAACTTCCTTTGATCATGGCATAATGTGCTTGTTGAATCTTTGGCTGGCTACGTGACTCTGATGGTAAGGGTCAAAATAAGTGAGATTTATATTGAGCAGGGCTGGCTGTAATCAAGCCTGGCTGTGTTCAAGCAGCTGACTCTAATTATCCCTTTAATTGGATTGATTTAACTAGGGGCAATTACTTTTTCACACAGTGCCCGTTGGTGTTGGTTAACTTTTTTCATTAAATAAATGAAATAAGTAAAAAAAAAAAGTGTTATTTGTTCACTCAGGTTCCCTTTATCTAATATTATATTTTGTCTAAAGACCTGAAAACATCCAGTGTGACAAATATGCAATGATAGAGAAATCAGGAAGGGGGCAAATACTTTTTCACGCCACTGTACATAGGTCAAATTGTGTCAGCACTGGGAACAGGAGGTCTAGGGCAGATGGAATCAGCCCTGGCAGAGATTAGGGTGGAGAAGGAGGTGCCAGTCAAAAATGAAGGGTGCACAGAGAGAGAAGGAAAAGGTACAAGGGAGATAGGTGCACCTGGGATGAGGATAGGTGAGTATGTGCCACTGGCCACAAAGGTAAAAAATATGGAAAGGGGAGTATGTGGATATATTCACTTTGGTGAGCTGGGAAGCGGCAGCCAAGTATGAGGAAACTGAAGGCATAGGTAAGAGTGAAATGGCAGCGGTGATAGTGCTGTTAGGGAAGAAGGAGGATGACAAGTTCGTAAAAAGGAAGACTTGGGATGGGTGGTTCATAGGTTTTGCCACTTTCTCAGCCATCGTACTGGAAAAAATGCCCGAGCTAGGCATCCCACTCATCACTTATTCCTTGATAATACGGAGGGCAAAAGCAAAGGGCAGGGTGGGGTGGTTATACTATGATGAGTTTTTTTGGCAGAGAATGGCAACATTCAGGGACGTGAGATGGGACACCAAGCAGCTAGATTTATGGACCGATTATGTAACAGATCAGTCCACACCCGAAGGTGAATGGTGAAAAAGGGGGGCTACACCCCAAAAATGCTGCTGGGCTTACAACAGGACTTTTTGCTCATGGCCTCAATGCCATTTCTGGCATGCTTGTTCAATATGCGGGGGAGGGCACCCGGCAAGTAGATGTAGAATGACATGGGCCCAAGGGGCACAGGGGCATGGGGGTCAAGGGTCAGGTCAGCAGTTTTTTTCGAGAAGGCCAGGGGTTTAGAGGCTACACATGGAACAGGGTAGGGAGTGGTAGAGGGAACGTGAGTGGGGGAGGTCAGAATCACTGAGAGAAGAAACATTGCACAAGACGAGGGGAAGGGGCCGGGGAGGAGTAATGGGGGGCATGACAGGGACCAGTTTGGGATGGCCAGAACCCCCATCAACTTGGAGGCATGGATAGCCTGTTTGGACAGATGTCCGAACACAAGCGTGTGGGATATGATTATAGGAGGTTTCAACACAGGGTTTTCACTGCAGTGTGGGGGGCTCAGACAAGCAAGAGAGGCGAGCAACCTGGGGTCAGTGAAAGGAAAGGAAGGGATGTTAAGACACAAGATAGATAAAGAAAAGGCAGCAGGGAGGGTAGAGGGTCCATTTAACACCCCTCCATTGTGGAACATGCGGATTTCACCATTAGGTTTGGCACCCAAGAAACAAGAACGGGAATGCAGGGTGATACACCACCTGTCCTATCCAGAAGGGGACTCAGTGAATGATTTCATCAGTGAGGAGCATAGTAGGGTGACATATGCGATGTTTAGAGGACACAGTCCAGATAATCCATGCCACAGAGGATGCATGGATGGCAAAAACGGACATTGAGTCCACTTTCAGACTGCTGCCAGTTAGGAGAGAAGACTGGGATCTATTGGGTTTTAAAATTGGGGGGCAGTATTATTTTGACAAAGCAATGCCAATGGGATGTTCCATAGCATGTGCGACGATCAAGACATTCAGCACCTGTTTGCAGTGGATATTCCAAGAAAAAACGGGTTATAGGATGGTTATCCATTATTTGGATGATTTTCTTTTCATTGGGAGGGGAAAAAGAGAGACACTGAGTATGCTGGTTAAGTTTCAGGAGTTGTGCCGGGAGCTAGGGGTTCCACTGGCACCATAAAAACAGAAGGGCCCAACAGGGTGATGGATCCTGGGGATTGAGATAGATGCCCCAAATGAAATATTTAGACTACCAGACAAAAAGTAAGTTAATTGAAGGAACTGATTCAAGTACACACCAGCAGGAGAAGGGTACAACTAAAACTAGTGCAGCAGGTACTGGGGCATCTGAACTTCACCTGTAGGGCCATCGGACCAGGAAAGGCATTCACAAGGAGGTTAGCTAGGGCTACAGCAGGGGTCACCAGACCACATCACTTGGTGGACTTGACACAAGGTGTCAGGGAGGATTTTAAAATATGGGAAGAATTCCTTAAGGAGT
Organism: Neoceratodus forsteri; assembly: GCA_016271365.2. Lineage (NCBI taxonomy): Eukaryota > Metazoa > Chordata > Ceratodontiformes > Ceratodontidae > Neoceratodus > Neoceratodus forsteri. The sequence goes on along the minus strand of CM028133.1, from coordinate 1,046,109,557 downwards.
ATAATGGTGCTGTTTCTGGCAAGAGGAGTGGCTGTACAACACAGACCTCAACCTCTACACAGACGCTGCTGGGGGGCCAGGCATGGGGGGTTACCTGAGGGGCAGGTGGTTTGCAGAACCATGGCCTGCCAGCTGGTTGAAGGATGGAAAAGTGAGAGATATAACACTACTTGAGATCATGCCCATATGGGCATGTAAATTGGTCTGGGGGGAGGACTTATGGGATCAGAAAGTGACATTTTGGTGTGACAATAGAGCAGTGGTGGATGTGCTAAACAACAGGGGAGCCAGGTCAGATACAGTCATGCAGGTATTACAACGTTTGGTGTTAAGGGCTTTGCAGCTGAACATGTCATTCAGAGCAAAACACATAGAAGGGGTACACAATACCCTGGCTGACAGCCTTTCCCGTCTGCAGCTGGATCATTTTCTGAGGCTGGCACCAGCTGCAGAGGAACTAAAAATGCCCATACCAACAAACATCTGGGACGTTGGCAAGAAGGAGCAGAACTGCTGTTTCGCAGCTCACGGGTGCCTCGGAATCTGAAGGCCTACGATGGGGCCTGGCGAGTGTTTCAAACATTCAGGGCAGAGCACCAGATGGAGGTAAGAGGGCCACTCACAGAGGAACAGTTGGGAATGTTCACCATAGAGCAATGGCAGAAGGAGATCGCCCATGCCACAATGGGGGTTTATCTTGCAGGGATTAGTGTTATCTGCAGCCTAAAAGGGTGGAATGACCTGACAAAGTCACTGCTCATCAGGAGAATGATGCAGGGATGGGGCAGGTTGAAACATGGGCCAGGGGATAATAGGAGGCCAATAGGGGAGTAGTGGCTAATAAGGCTAAAAGAGGTGCTCCTGTAATATGCAGATCAAAGGATGAGGCCCAGCTATTTCACATGATTTATGTGATGATGTTTGCTGGGGCTATGAGAGTGAGTGAGGTGGTAGGCCATGGGAAAGAGGACAAGGAAGGAGGTTTGGAATGGAACAATGTGAGTTGGGGGGTAAAAGAGATATGGATCAAGCTCAGAGGGTCAAAAATGGACCAAAAAGGGCAAGGTTGCACGGTAACACTGAAAGGGCAATCAGAGATTGCGATATGCCCAGTGCAGGCTCTGTGGGTTTTTGCCACAGCGCGGGTGACCAGGACGGGAGAGCTATTTGTACATAGTGACAGAAAAAGGGTCACCGGCTATCAAGTCATGGCAGTGCTGAAAAAAGGCATGCAATTTATGGGGGAGGACCCAGCTAATTACTTATCCCATTCCCTAAGGATTGGGGCTGCCTCACAGTGGGCAGCAATGGGGGAACCCGTGAAGGACATTTTGGAAAAAGGGCGCTGGCGGTCAGCCAGTTATAAGAGATACATCAGAGCGCTGAAGTAAAAAAAAAAAGAGAAAAAGAAAAAATGTGGTACAGAAGGTGGTACTCCTATGGGGGAGCACAGGTAAAGGGGGCGAAAGAAAGGAAAGAGGTGGGGGGATAATTTCAAATTAAATACTAAGAGTATGTGAATTAATTAATGTTCTTTGCACCCCATAGGTAGAGGGAGGATCATGCAAGTCTGGATCTGCGGCCATTCCTATATTTATTGGGCTGGAAAGAGAGCAGAGAAAAAAGCTGGGGGAAAGCAGCTGTACCAGGATGTAAGACAGTGTAGGTTGGTATGGCATGGCATACGGGGGATGAGATGGGCACAGCTCCTTCCCACGTTGAAGGAACTCATGGGACATCGGCCCAGTCCAGACCTAATCATTATACATCTAGGGGGCAACGACCTGGCGGGCAGACCATGGGTACACACATACTTACAGATAAAAAAGGATCTAGTGGCAATACGGCAGAGGTGGCCTCAGAGGTGCCTTGCCTGGTCAGACATGATACCGAGAAGGGTATGGAGACAGGAGCACAGCCACAGAGTGGTGGAGAGGGCCAGGAAGAAGATGAATAGAAGAGTGGGGACTTTGATAAGGCAGATGGGGGGACAGGTGATACTGCGGGGGGTAGAAGAATGGGCGGAGGACTTCTACAAGTCAGATGGTGTGCACCTGTCGGATCTAGCCATAGACATGTTCAACACAGTAACAATGGGCTTCATAGAGGAATGGAGAAAAAAGAAAAAAGCTGGTATATAAAAAAAAAAGGGAAAAGGGGAAGAAAGGAGTATCCCTGAGATAAGGGAGAGTGATACCTAAGTATGGGGAAGCTGCCATCCATAGCAAGCTGGAGACTGGCTAATGGGGAAAAGGGGGACGAAAAAGAATAACACAAGAGGAGGAAGAAGAGGAAGAAGAAAGTGGTCTCGGTTTTCCATTACCTAGCGAAAAGGAGAAACAGAAGGCACACAGGTTTTCACCTGGGGAGGGTAATCAGAGATTGATATGTGGATGGAAATAAATGAAATTTCTGGAAATATGATAATAAAATGGAAATGGAATATTGATTATGAATATAAATAAATTAATTGCCAATCTGAGCACAACAACAAACAATGGTCTCTGTCTTTCGTGAGGGAAAAAGGGGGGAATCCGGGACAATGGAGTTTGCCCTTTAAGTGGCAGGCCAGGTTGTCCTGGTGCACCCCTTCCCTCTGTCATGGAATGGTAGTGCTCAGGAGGGGAGGGGGGAAGGAAGGGGAGGGGATAAGGGCCAGACAAAGGACTGGTAACAATAAAGGGAGGGGCAAAGGGAGGTACATAAGGGACAGCACAAGGGGGCCTCAGCCACTTTTTGCTGGAGTTTTTGATTCCTCCCACCCACCCTACTAGACAGAGCAAGAGGAAAGACAGTCAAAGGGAGACTGTATGGTAGGTCTGTCAAGGTGGATGACAGACGTGGCCGGTTGGACAGTTTGGACTGCCAAAGGTGGATGGCAGGTGATGATATGGTTGTGGACTGCCAAAGGTGGATGGCAGGGGAGAAAGGGAGGAGGGGGAAGAAAAAGGAATAACACAAGAAGAGGAAGAAAAGGAAGAAGAAAGTGGTCTCGGTTTCACCGTTACCTAGCGGAAACGGAGAAACAGAAGGCACCCAGGTTTTCACCTGGGGGAGGGATAATCAGAGATTGATATGTGGATGGAAATAAATGAAATTTCTGGAAATATGATAAAGAAATGGAAATGGAATATTGGATTATGAATATAAATAAATTAATTGCCAATCTGAGCACAACAACAAACAATGGTCTCTGTCTTTTGTGAGGGAAAAAGGGGGGAATCCGGGACAATGAGCTGAGAGTAGCTACCCTGAATGCTAATGCTGAAAGACAAGTGCCAATGCCCTTTTCATCTAAATGTTCAGACAGACGAGTGAAGCCTGTGTTTTGACTCACTTATGACACACCAGGAATGCCAACAGATCTGCCCATGAATGTAGTTCACAAAGGGGTATATGTTACAGTAAATTTCCTGCCCAAGCTAGTATTCACTGCATCCTCCCAAGTGATAGTTAAGTCTTTCACCCAGTATTTTTGGGGTCACCCTCACAGAGTCAGAGAAGCCAATTGAAAGGTAAACCATGTCTGTGTTAACTGAATGTCAATGCTTGAAAGTTAGATGCAAAAAGGTTGAATGTTATTTGCTGATTAGCCAAAATTGTAAAGAAATGTAATGACTACATGTAAACTGTCATGACAGAATGAAAGATAATAGAGCTAAGTGAAGTGGTTAAAAAGGTACCATTTAAAGCAATAGCATGCTATACTGTGTAAATACATAGGTTATATGTTAGGATTAACATTGTAAATAGTCTGTATAGTAAAGTGTTATTATAATTGCTAGCCCATTATAGCTTTTGGCAAAGAGTGATGTAACCTCCTTTGGAAACATACCTTAATTGCGCCCATGTCCTCCTAGGCTCCCGATTCCTCCGTTGCTGTTGGTGCCCCTAGGTCCTCCTGATGCTGTCCAGTCTGTTAATTTAGCCCATTTCAAACTAAAATTTAAACCACGATCTCACGAGTTGCATGTGCACAGTGGTGCATGTGGGGATCGCTCAGGCACAAGCGGTGCCTTTGATGTGCTGACTGCTAAGTTTGCGGTTGGCCGAATGGAGTTTTGGTCCCAGCACCTCCTCTGTTAAAGGGGCCGGTGACCAGGAGGATGTGGTGGAAAATCCACTGGGGGAAATTAAAAGTTTGTTTTGGGAGTCAAGCGGAGCTCATTAATATGCATGAGCCACACATGAATATTCATTAAGTTGTTGCTGCCACCTGGGGAATCTATGTTACAGTGGCATCAACTCTAAAACTATAGGGGGCACAGAGATAAAGGTGGATTCATTTAAAAGGGCACAGCCTAGAGCTTCATGAGCATGGAGAAATGGTAAATATAAAATTTAGTTACTGGCTGCACCAGAACTTAAAAGAGTGGACAGTGTTGGGACTGCACCAAAACTTTTACCATTTTGGGAGTGTAACGGGCAATCACGAGCCTGGATCTAACAAAGAGGCTCCTGGGATTGCACCACTGGCTTGTGGGTGATATACAGGGAATATTTCCTGGTAGCAAAGCTCCAGCCAATCAGGAGACTTGGAATGTAAATGACAGTTTGGGCAGCCAATCGGAACTCTGAACTCGGCCTTTGTTGGGGGACTTTTGAAAAAAGAGAGTCAGCTGAGAGATCAAGAAGAGGAGCCTATGTGGCTCTGTGCTGTCCTTTTACAGGGAAGGCTCTGAGAAATCCTTCTATCCAAATGGGGTTTGGACTTTGAAACTGTCTTCCAGCAGACCAGAAAAAAAGGTTTTGTTTAACAAAAGTGACTGTATTGTGAACCTGCTTGAATCTGACTGGAAGGAAGAAGAGAGGAGTTCATGCTATTATGTATAAAGGTGCTGAGTAATTGAAGAATTGTATGGCCTATCAGTCGGGATGTCTCCCGGGTGATTGTGGGGCCTGGACCTGATTCAGTTGTTTGCCAGCTGGAGGTTGTTTCCAGCAGTAAAACTGAACTTTACCAGAGACATTCTGGTTTGCCTTGAGCTATGCCAAATCCAGCCCAAGCCTTCTGCTCCTGCACCAGCTACCAGCTTCACAGCAAGAGACCACATGGGGGTTCTGCCCCATGCTACTTGAACATCCAACACAGGTCTACGTTTCACCAGATTACCATCTGTGACTGGGTACAGTGAGTAAAATCCAGGGTAGCTCCCTGCAACCAAATCAAGCTCTGTGGTACCACCTGATTGCATTTAAATCTTTGTTTGGGGTTTTCAAGGGTTGAGCCATCTGGCCAGTGGATACAAATAATTATTCTGCATGTTTGATCACCTTTCTTTAATCAAGGGCCCCAATGAAAGCTGCAAACCCGGCAAAGACCAGGTTAGCCTGTTTCTCCTGGGTACCCAGTGACTGTGGTTTTGGACTGCATGCATGCAAAAAACCCTGGCTGATGGCAGACTAACTAAATCATTTAACTAGATCTGCCCCACCTCTGTTAACTTTCATCTTTAATAAACCAAATTGTTTATTGCACTGTTATACTGCCTCATGCATGCTTTTCTGAGTGTCCTAAGGGAAATGTGTTTGGGGGAACATAACTAAAAAGTGCATGCTTGTTGAATACTGTTTTATGGGAGGGGTCCAAGGTGGGTTGGTGGAATCTTGACCTTGGTAAGTGTAAAGAGTGTGAGCATGTTGTTAATGGTCAAAGTGTTTGATATCCTGTTACCCACTGCAACTGTACCAGTTTAAAAGGTTACTAGGTGGGATTGTGGGTGGTATTAGCTTCCCAGAGGGCTGTACCTATTGCAATAGTTACCCACGTGATTACTCTGGGTAGAAGCACCATAATCATAGCACAACTACTGGTAGGGCCACCCCATACTAAGTAGTTACAAACCCAGGTAATTTAACCTGTTATTAGGGATACAGGAAGGGGGTAGTAGCCCTTAGTATAATGGCACAAGGGCTACATGTGAATGGATTGGTATCAATCCTCTGATCCAGAGTGCATCTATTGACTGGTTTAGGTACCTCCTCCTCCTCTTCTTTTGTGAATACTGAGTAGAAGTATTTTTTCAGTTTCCTGCTTTTTCACTGTCACCCTCTGCCCACCTAACCTCCACTTTATTAAGCCTCACTATCCCTCCCTTGGTCTTTCTCCGCTCCATAATGGACCTATAAAAGGTTTTATCCTCCTTCTTAACTGAGTTGGCTATTTTTTCCTCAGTTTGGGCCTTTGGCATTCTGACTGCCTTCCCCACTTCCTTCTGCTTTAACTGGTACAGTTCTCTGTCCTGCTCCTTTTGTGTTTCCTTATACTTCCTGAGTGCTATCTTTTCTCCCTTGCCTTCTCCACCACCTCTTTTGAGAACCATAGTGTTTTTTTCCTACATTTTGATTTATTTGCTTCACACAAAGGCTTGTTGCCTCTGTGATGGCAGTTTTGATTTTCCCCAATTTTTCTCCACCTCTCCCCATTTGCTAGTGTTTTCTGAGGCACTCTTTCATTTTGCCAAAGTCAGCCCTCCTAAAGTCCAGTACCCTTGCTTTTGTATGGCTTGACTCTATGGCTGTGTTTATCGTGAACCACACTGTTTGGTGCTTACTTGTTCCCAGATGGCTACCAACTTCTATATCTGAGATCCTCTCTCCAACCTTGTTTGACAGTTCCAGGTCTAAGATTTCTCTCTCCTGAATGTGTTGCAACACTAGCTGTCTGAGGCATGCCCCCTTGTAGGGAATTGAGAAGACCCTGCTCTTGGATGTGGCTGCATCAATAGTGCTCCAGTTAACATTGGCTTATTCGGTCCCCATCAACAATATCTCCTTTTCTGCCATCCTAAGGATGCCTTCTATCATTTCCTTGTCTATTTCCTCCCCCTGCACTGTTTAAAGGTGTTTCTAATGTTCAGGAAGTTTTCACTAGTAGTAGTTCAATAATTTGAAACAAAATAAAGCTAAGCATAGCTACACATTACCATGCATTTTGGTTCTAATAAGTGAGGATGCAAACAAGACAACCAGCAACATCAATGAACTTTAGAGACAGTAAGCATTCATAAAATGTGGGTTTGTATCTAAGAATAATATGATGCAAAAAAGGTTGACAGTGTCCTTTTAAATTTGGTTTCCAGAAACCATTTATACAGTGGATTTAGATTTGCTATAATAATGCCCTAGTTTTCCCAATATTAAAGGGAGTATCATGTAATATGAGCAAGTATTATTGAGTGGCTCAATATGAGTGACTCAGTAATACCACTTGTACTTACAGTGAGTGGAGAAAGGCTGCACTTTATCCTGCAGAGCAAGTGTAGCATGGCACTACACTCGCTAAAGCAGGATATGGAATGTTGCTTGGCCAAGCCCTGCCAAGGTGGCTGTTCAGCATAGGGGCATAAGCTACTGCACCTTAAGCCACCAGACCCTAGTTTGGTTCTAGCACTGTGAAACAACAATTTTGTGTTATTTTGTTGCTCCTATCCCCTATGTCCTCACCCCCATGGAGTTGATTATATTTAGTTTGGGGGGAAAGGGGTGCTTGCCACCACTCAAAGGGGGGAGGTGCAGCCCCCCACATAAAAGTACATATTGTGGCTGTTTTTTCTCTAGAATGAGCAGCTGTCGCTATTTGCGATGAATGCTGTATTATTAGTCGTCCTTTCGATGTGAGGCGGTTTTGTTGTCAGTCTTTGTGGTCGGCAAGTAAACACACTCACCGTTATCACATGAATCCATTAATGGGTGGGTAGGTAACACAACTAAAATCACAATGGGAGTGAGATAGCATTGTCCCTTGAGCCCTATGTTATACATTCTGTCCCTGTAAGCTTTACTACACAAAATAAACACTACAGAGGAGATTAGAAGGATTTCAGTGACAAGTGAAGATGTAGAAATAAAAACTATAACATACATTGATGATCTTTGTCTTAGTTTAGCAGACCTACGAACATACTAACATATGATTATATGAAAACTTGCCATCAGAAACAGGCCTCACGGTCTATCAAGTCTGCTTGTATGTGCAGCTAGCACCCTTATATTGCAGCTTCTCCACCCCAACCCTCCATTCTCCTCCTGAAACTGTTCAGCATCATTTTACACAGCCCCCCTCCTTACCCTGTCCCATGTCCTTTTGAAGCTCCCACCATCCTACATGCCACCACCTCCTCTAGTGGAGCATTCTATTTTGACACCACCCTCTAAGTCAAATAATGCCTCCTCATCTTCCTTCAGTCTTAGCCCATGCTCCCTTGTGTCTCTTCCCTTTCTCAACTTAAACAGACCCTGTTTACCAGATTTGTTGACCCCTCAAGTATTTGAAAGTTTCAATCATGCCCTCCTGATCCCTTCTCTCCTCCAGGGTGAACAGACTCAAATGACTCAGCCTCAAGTGACTCAACCTTCCCTTCAGAGGAGTAACTGAAGTGATGCTGTTTAACTTCACAACAGGAACAGGATCTGAGATAAACAGGAATAAACGTAATTGTATTACTATTGGGTCAGAAGAAATGGAGTATACAGAAGTGATGAGTATTCCTGTTATTCAAGTGGCTTGTAAAATCTTGGGTATTTACTTTGTGCATGGAGATATGAGTTTCCATAATTGGGACCTTCTTCTTAAAGAATCAAAGGGAAAGTGAGTAGATGGAACAAAGGGCATATGTTCAAAAAGAAAATGGTGTACATGGTTAAAACATATTTAGTTGGCATGTTTTTACATTTATGTACCTTATTTTCTTTACCAAAACAGCTGGAGACCAGAGTTTACAGTCTCTGTTTTAAGTATTTGGGGAGTAGACTCAATCCAATTAAGAGAGGAATACCTACCCATTTCACAGGGGGGATTGGGGAAGGTGAACCCGATTGTGTTCTTTTTTAGTATGTTTGCATATACCAACTTACATCCCCTATTACAGAATAAAACCACCATATGGGGACCATGGGTACTAGACCGTGTACAGCCATGGCTACTGGAGTGGGATTTGAACAAAGTAACACTTAGACAGAAATCTCTGACAGGTTTACCTGAATATTTTAGAACTTGTTTGGGGAAATTAAAGCTTTGGGGAAGTTTAAAAACAAAAATAAAGATGCTATTCAGAAAAGAAATGTATGCTCAGCTTTTACTACATTATTTTTTTAAGACTCCATCCTTTGGGGACTGAACAAATACAGAAATAAGACACATTTCAATGATACTAGTCCAAAACAGAACTCTGGCATATATGTAGGATGTCTTGTGACTCTGTGTCCATAAGAAAATTAATGTAAAACTGAATCTAAAGAGGTGAGAGAAAGGATGTGCCCAAGATCAGATTTTTGTAATGACAGAATAGAGACTATGGAACACCTGTATATTGAATACCTGTATATTTCTTTTTGGTCAGTAGTATATACTAATTGGAACAACTTCCCATTTATTCTATTGAATATACAGATATTATTCTTGGAAGTGCTACCTATGGCATGAAGAATTATAATTCTGGCACAAAGCTTTAGTTGTTCTTATATGTTTGATGTTTTTCAGTGGTGAACTAATAATGTTGAAGGTGACCAGGAAGATGCTTTTCACTGTGATACTAAAGCCAATAAAGGTACAAATGTTATAAATTAAAAGTATAAAAGTGCCAGCCTGGTGGTGTTGACGGTTGAGGAGTTGACCCACTGGTGACCCTTGTCGGGAGCGAGTCTGGTGGGGTGGCAGGGAGGGACTATTGAGCACCACTGGGCTACCTCCTGTCCAGGGGAGGTATTGGGAGTTCGCACCTGGTGGCCCTGGTGAGACTGGGGCACTGCAGTAGTGTGGGCAGCATGTATCTGGGGCCTGATGCTGGCAGGGCCGTGCCCGGGCCAGGGTGTGTATATGCAGGAGGTGACAGAACAGAACAGAGGAAAACCTGGTTCGTGGGGCAGAAGGCACTGGTCCCCATGCCCTCCGCCAGGTTCCACCTTGATGGTTTCCATATCTCTCTCTGCTCAATCTGCAGTTGAGCTGTGTTGTAAGGAGATCTGGGGAATAGGCTCCTCCCTGGCAGGTAATACTGGGGGTGTTGACTGCAGAGGGGGAGAGAGGAGGTCTGAGGGGCTGAGGTTGGCAGGATAGGACCTGCGTTAGAGAGATCCTCATTAGTTGCACAGAGGAAAGAAAGCTGGTGCGAATAAAAGCAATCAAGACATCTAACTGGTCAGAAGTGGTTACATGATCATTTGGTATTCTAGTACAAAACCACTAGTCCACACTTTATGTTCTGAACTTATTTTCCTTATGGAACCAAAACAAACAACAAAAACAGGAGACCCATTTTATAAACCCAGTTAGACACCCAAAGTTTGTATAATTGGTGACAATACTTTCTGTGTAACGTTGTTTTGTATACTATTACTTGTCTGCTTGCTTGCCATGTTTGAGCTTGATTTACCTTCCATGGTTTAGCTGCGCCCCTGATTGTAACTTTGATTTTGTATTTTATTTTCTGTATGCTCTGTTACTCTCCGGTCACACTTTAAAAAATAGGCATTGTTTCTAGCCTGCTTACCTGGTTAATGTACAACAAATAAATAAAAATATCATGAACTTGATTTTGTCTCATGCCTCATTGAGGCATGTTACTTTGACAACAATTATACCCCTATTATGCCATTGTCTAATTAATGAGCTGCATTTTCTTTGTGTTTTTTGGCACTACCACTAAGTGATAACCAGTGTTTTGTGATAGTTCTCCTTCCTTCACCAGCCTTCTATCCGTTCTGATGCTTTATGGAGACTTGACATTTAGTGAAAAATAGATATGGAACCCGTCTTGAGCCATTATCCATTTATTCATTTGACTAATTCCCAAAGAATATTTTAGTGTTAATCCTGCCCTTTGTTTTTTTTTTTGTAACAATCATTCCACAGGCACATACCTGTACCAATATTAGAGTAGAATGCACCTTTATAAGCAAAAACGAACTGGTTAATATTTTAGTAAAAGCATTATTTCGCTTACTTCAACTGACGTAAACCGCCCACCGAAGGAGATCTAATGCTTTGTGTGTCGGTGTTGAAGTGGCCTTTGTAGTCCCTATCGCACAAATACATCATTCAGTAGAACTCCATAATGTAGCGTTGCTGGTTAAAATCTATCTGAGCATTAGTTCAGCTAAACACTAAAGCATGTGCCAAATTTCCATGCTAATAGCATCCGAGGAAAAGACCCTGCATATGCTAAGAACGCGTTTCATTACATAAGCACGGATTAGTGCACGTTTGAAAGTGTTTTGCAGCTGAACTGGTGCTCAGGATTATATTTAGATACCAGTAATACTTATATTAGAGTTCTACTGAATGATGTATCGCTGTGGGAACGGTAAAGTGACTTCGACATCGCACCACTACATACACGCCTTCAGCGGCCTCTTCTTCGGGCCGTTGCATTTGTCCAAAAGTGAAATAGAATAATGCTTTTTTACTAAAGGAGGTAACTAGTTCAGTTTTCTTTATGAAGGTGTATTCTATCAATATTGATACAGATATGTGCCTGGGAATTCTTCTGTAACTGAGGCACAACCTAGAGGCAAAACTGACAGTGTCCTCTAAAAGGGATCGCATGTTATTTGTTGATGACCATATAGTTTATTTAAGAATTTTATTACAACTGCAATATGATTGTAATCCAAAATTATACTTTTCATGACATTAATGAACACACGGGGACGTAAATACTCAATTAAATTTGAGGGTTTACTTCACGTCATTTTGTTCAAAAGAAAATGTCTGTTTTCTTAAACCAGTGACAAACTACTGTAGTCTCACCCTTGCCTACTGCTCATATATTATCGCCCACCAGCTTTCAGGACATCAGCTGTTACTATTTGAAAAAGTATCTTTAAATGCCCAATGTGTGAAATAAATGATTTTACAATACAGTATTTTTTCTCCAAATCAATTATGGTTTGTTAATATTTGACACTGAGGTTACTTATGTTATATGGAATGGCATCTGGTGCTTTTATGGGTATGCAGTTTAGGCTTTGTACATTGGTAGAAGTATATGGTGCACAGGATATGCATGTTACACAATTGAGTCCAATGACAACCAATTTGACTGCTGCTAGGAATACCGACTGTTGCAAAACACGTACTACTGTATAGTGAGTGTAGAAGAGTTACTAGCTGAGTATAAAATAGTTATGTTCCTGCCAAGTTGGTCATTTGGTGTAGTATGAGCCACTGTAGTTGTTGATGGACCCAGGTTCTGTCCATGATGCAGATATTTTGTTTGTCTTTGATGATTTTTTCTGAGTCTGCGAACTTCAAGTTGAGTTGATTATATTGTTGGCGCAGGCTTGATAACTGGTTTTATTTACTTGAAATATTGAGCAACCAGTGCTGTTTGTGGTGCTCAATGTAGTTTGCTTGCCCTTTGATTTCTGGTGCTAACTTGTTTGTTTTTGTTTGGTGACATTTAAATGTTGCCTTATCATATAAACCAAAGAATATAAATGCTTTCATTGTTGGTTATTTGTTTGAATCTGGTCTTTGCTAATAGTGGCCTAAAGTCACCATCATTCATCTATTGCATTTTTAGATAAGATCTGAAACTGCCCAGTCCTGTAGGTGTCATAGACAATGATGCTATGCACAGTAACAATGATATCCACAGGCATTAAAACTGAGTAAGATCGATGTACCTTGGTACTTCTTTTGTCCCTATTATAAACAAGTCACCCAAGCCCTGTTTTCTTGTATTAAATTGTTCTGCTTCCAGATCACAAATATTCATTCTTTTCGCCTTTGATTTTTATAATATAGCCGATTTTAGGGTGATGCAGGCTTGCATCAAGCAGTGTGTTGAATATTTTTTGGCACAGTTGCATCTGTTTCTGTGTAAACTGTACCAGATTTTCTATTCTGGGTTGTGACAGTTTCACTTATGGCAGCTTTTCAAAATATTTGGTGCAAGTTCTAGAAAGGTCCCTGAATGCCACAAGCTAGACAAGGGAAAGTTGACCACTGTATCACTCATGCACAGGATTGAAAATCACTATTGTTAGCTGGGAGAATGCTGCAACCCTGTCCGCCATATGATCAGCACACCGGGGCATGTAGCATTCTCAGCTCAGTTACATATTGGATTGTATTAGTTTTCATTCTGTTCATAGCTTTTGTATGATATTGTACAGAGCTTAGACATGTTTTTCATATTTTGTGCTGTAGACAATAAAATGATACATTGATTGATCGATTGATGTTTGACTTAAATTTAAAATTCATCAGAACATATTTTCAATCACATTTCACAGAGGCACCCAAACTCTTATTTGACTGTTGATCACAGTTCTGTATTTCTATGCACAGAAAACAACATTATTTAATGGTGCTGAATATGAACTTTTTAATAAACTTCACTTAAAAACAGACCAGAGCTACTGTAGGATGTGTTGTAACTTTTTAAACACCTGAACATCTTATTGATTTTAAAAGATGCTTAGCAAAATAAATGGAGTATACTATTAAATTATAATATTACAGATAATCAATGGCAGAAATGTTGGCAATCACGTCACAAACATTTAAGATACGCAGCATTTATACAGATAAAATTTAGATTTATGGTATAGGACCTTGGGTATTACAAAATGAAAATCACTAATAACAATAATTGCTGGTATTTCAAATGGGACCTTTCCATATTTTGTGGTACTTCTCTCTGATTAAATCTTGTAAACTGTTCACTTTGTATTTAAAGGATCTGTCAAACTTTGCAATAGACCCTAAGTACTTTTTTCTATTATTCCCTTTCTCAAATAATAAAATATACTGTTCTCCATGTAAGTATGTTCTATGCTTTGGAAATCTGTTATTATCCCTAAATTCACAGATATATTAAAAACCTAACTCAATATGCCTTGGATCATATAACATATTTTTGCCCGCTCCTTAATGTATACAATGAATGTTGGTAGACTACTTAATTACTAGAATCCACAACATTCCACATAATGTATTATGGTAATAACATTTAACCGTGTTCTGTTAATTTTTTTCTTTTTCTTTCTTACCTTGTTCTCTCTGTCTTCCTTTTAACCTTTGTTCTCCTCCACAAACTACATTAAACCCTTTCAATTTTTTTCTTCCCTTGTTCCTTTTTCATAATACAGTCACCACCTCAATTATTTATATACAAACTAAATAACCATTTTTTTTAAGAACTTTTTTCACTCTCCCATCTTTTTTTGTTCAATCCGACTTACATGGCATCTTTCTGAATGTATAATTATCAGGCTTGCTTAACGTAGTTTCATTATTCGCCTGTATATAATTGTATAGACTTTGTTTCTTTTTCCTTCCTTTTAAAATTCCTTGTATTGATATGTGCTATTGTATGTATTGTACAACCATGTTATTATATATACATTGCTGTGTTGTGAATTGTATTTCTCTCTCTTTTGTTATATATACACACCAATAAAAAGTTTAACTGCAAAAAAGACACTTATAAATTACCAGTTACAATTATGTCAAATGAGCAATGTCAATTGTTGTCTTGCTATTGAGATTCTAATAATGAAGAAAGGTAACTACAGAAGAATTAGATTTCTAACATCTGCCATACTGTTTGTTTATAGAAGGAGTAATTAGATGGTTTACAGCCACTTACGTTATTGTAACTGCATCCCAAACTATTGCAAACCATGAAAAGGGAAGGGATTGTCACTGCTGTCGAGTTGCACAGGAGATGAAAATGGTACAGAGATAGATTAGCAGATTGAAGGAAGTAGTTTGGTCTAGTAGTTACAATGTTGAGCTATGAATTAGAGACCATGGTCGATTCAGAAGCACCCTACGTCGTAAGTTGCACGAGGTGCAGTTGTGCCAGGAACAAGATTTCAATCCCACTACCACCTTTAAATCAGTCGGTGATCCTAAACAAATCACTTAGCCTCCCTGTACATAGCTTTTTCTAATCTCTGTTTCAAAGTGATTCCTGTGTTCTTTGTATGTCCTTGTGCACTGCACCTGGCAGCAACACCCCTGTCTCTTGGTGAGTAAAGCACTTTGGGATGTAGTTTGAATGAAAAGCAGTATAAAGTTAATGTTCCTCCTTTCAGTACAGCGGTTTGGCCTGGGGTTAACTGATTTGCCTAGGTCAGTGGGGTTTCCATAACACGTGCCAGGTATGGGTGAAGTGCACGTCGCAGCCAGTATCTTCATGCCACAGACAGCCAGGTGTGTATGTACCAGTATATTCTATGGTGTTTGTTCATACCCCCCAGTGCATAGTTGTATGGGGGTTGATTGCAGACAAGCAGTTTGAATTTGATGCTCATCCGGGTCCCAAAGTGATCCCTTGCTGATGCAAGCATTGAACTTAGGATGGTGTGGGCCTTTTCAGTTGCAAACCATGTGCGTGCGAATGATTGCCTCTTTAGCCTGTAGGACTGGTAACAGGGTAGAGGGTATTCATACCACCACACCTGGTGTCCTTGGGGTGGTAAACATATAGCAGGTCTTCTCTGATCTCCTGATCCCATGCCTGGCACTCTTTTGTGAATGCATGTGGGCACACCTAACATGCCCCAGACCACATTTCGCTAGCTGTGATCGTGGAAAGATCAGTGCAGATGGGTCACCCCTACTGTGAATGCTGCCGGGGTCTGCTGACACCCGCTGGTGGTTTCTTGATGGTGTTACCACTCCTCAGATATGTGATATGTAATATCCTGTGCTTCATGTATAAGGGCTACATGAGAAGCCTAGGAGCCAATGTGTAGGTGAGTTTGCATGATCATACCTGGGTCCTATTGCACACTAGTTCTACAGTAATAATCGATTTTTATTTCTGTTTCAGCTGCAGTATTGAAAGGGCTTTGCATTAAGGAGACAGTTAAATACAGAACGCAGTGCATGGCAGCAAGTGGGTCGGCCTGAAATCAGCCGATGGACTGTCTCCGATCTATATGTCACCCTACTAATTTCTAAGTTTGTGTATTTGTTTCATTCAGGCAGTCCTGTTCTCAGTTATTGTTTTTTTTTCTTCGCCCAACTTTGTAATGTTGTTCAGTACTATGTTGCACAACCTAAAGGGAACAGTCACACTGGGGCTCTGGACTTAAGGGTGGCTGGTCCCACTTGCACCTGTGTGCAAAATATGTTCATACCTGCGTTTACTGTGGTGTAATATATTGTATCTGACTTTGTTGCTTACTAGCTGACATTTTCCAATTGCAACCTAGAACTCTCATGGATGTCATTAAAGCAGGACTGTAATGGGATTCAATAACCTGAAGGACATGGCAAAGTTTATGTAAGCACTGATCTTTGTTTTGTCCATTGTCCTCTGGCTACAGAGTCACAGAGGACTGTACTACTTAGCCACCAGAAACATCAGAACTGGCAAGTGAAAACTGGGACCATCCACACTGATCTGGGCATTTAGTGATGACTGTTTCTTTGGGTTAATCTTTCAGATTCTGTTTTGTGTTACCATTATTATGAGACTTAAGATATGTGAATCTGTTCTTACTATATGTTTATTATTGTATAAGAATATATTTGTGTATTGATTAGAATTCAGCATTTGAAATATATTTAAATTTATTGGTTTGTGTTTTCTCTTCTAGCTACAACACATGTTATCTTGGTGATGCTTATGACTATACCACATTGACCTGCATCGCTATAAATCGCACAACTGAAAAAGACTACTTGAACATTCTGACTGGACAAGGGTAAATATTAAGATAAGTCCTTAAAGCCATTGTTTAATAAATACTGATATAGTATCAGTTTGTTTGCAAAATCATTTTTATATGAAACTACTGGAACCCGGATCTTCCATCGTTACCAGAAGATGGTTGGATACATGGTCCTATTAGGTGATGAGTGCCACCTTAGAACCATTAGTACAGGAACTGGATGAATTTACATGAGTTGGACTTACTCCAAAATTTTTTTTTGAATTTTTTAACTGGGCAAAGTGCAAATGTTTTCTATGTAATCCAAGAATAAATGTAAACCTGCAGAATATTATTCAATGTTTGGGAAAATCAACTCGTGGTTTGCGAAACTGTGGAATATCATCTGTTGGTGTTAATATTCATTTTCAATTCACTTGACAGAATTGCATGGAATTAATGAATTTCCAATTCCATGCAGTTCGACAGAATCAGAATTGTAAAATTCGCACAGGTCTAAGTAGTACTAGTGAGATACTGCAATATCAGAAGCTAGATATCGCTAAGGTTGGCCATCCTGACCTAATTGACCCCAGCTTGTTAAGAATCTCAGCTACTCTAATGTCTAACCCTGGCCTTCTGAGTCAGTCTTTCTGTGGTTCATGAAATCAAATTATATTCAAACAACCTTTATAGTACCAGTCTTTTAAACAGATGATAGACTTAGTGCTAAATTACATGCCTGTCTCTTTACTGCTGTAATAGCAAGAATGGTTGAAGTTTAATTACTGATCACTACTGAATACTGTACATAGCTAACAACTCTCCTGTCCCAAAACAAACATGGCTTTAGGAAAAGCTGAGCATTGTAACCTTAGCTGAGATGATGGTTGACGTCCTGATTGCCTTTGTTAAGGGAAGATATAACAGGGCAGAGTTTGTTGAAATAATCTGTGCCTGTGATGTGGTTGACCGTGGGCATCTAGTAAACAAACTGAGGGCATAGATCTAAATTGGTTTATAACTATTTATCCAATAATACAAAGGATACGGACATGAGGGTCTTTTCTGAAATTTTGTGGTATACCAGGAGCCGTGTAGGTTTAGTCTTAGTCCCTGTACTTTCACTTTTAGATAATCATCATGTTGCATTTTTTCTTCACATTATCTCTTTGTTGGTTGACACTCATTCTCAGTTCAAGCTCCTTAATTTTAACACCAATCTGAACTGCAATGAGTTTGACCATCTGAAGAGGTCAGAAGAAATAAGTTCTATAATACTTCTAATGAATCTAATATAAGGTTTATGTTGTTTGCACTAGCCAGAAAAGTGACCCAAGAAAAGGGCTTATTCTTCTGTCATAAAACCAGACAGGGTCTAGTGACTGTAAGTGTTTTAGTACAAGGTTTAGGTACTTAGTATTTTTTCTGGACTCAAGACCTAATTTGGGGTCTTACTTTTACTTTGTTTTCAATTTGGGTTATCTTTACAGAAATGACAAGTCTGACTATGGAAGCAAGATCTCTAGTAGCCAGACAAACATTATTACCTGTCCTAGACTAAGCTGGATGTTTTTTTGGTTAACCAAACTGATACTTTCTTGTAGAGGTGTCAAACAGTGCATAACAATATTGACTATTTGCCCTTCTGGTCCCCTTCTGGACCCATTATTGTGTACTTTATAACAACTTAGAACTCTTTCCTCCAATTTTTCAAATAAATGTATCTGACACTATTAGCATGCAGAATCTATTAATCTGCCACTCCCTCACAATATTTCAGAACATTATGTTAAATTTAGTTTCATGTGGTATCAGAACTTGAAACATTCCTTTCCACCGTCCTACCTCCCCTCCATTTTATATACACTCTCTTTTTCCCCTCCCAAGTCTCATAATAGTATACCCACCATTCTACATAGTTTAGTAAAGGTACTAGTCTATATAAACTGGTGATTGCCTAGGATATAAGCTTTTACACCTCCCGTGCTTATCTGTCAAAGAATCTTAACTGTGTTTGACTGTGTTAGTTCTATATGCATAGGTCTGATTTATCTTTCACATGTACAATGTTTTGTTTTGTCTACCATATTTTTGAATGTGAATTGTTTGATGTCCAGGACCACCTTGAAATGAACTTGCTCAATGGTGTTTATGCCTGGTTAAATAAAGTTTGATTGATTGATTGATTTTATCTAAAGCATCCAAATCATCAGGCAGGTAAACTATCTTTTTTCCCAGAGGTGGTCAGTTTTTGTTAAACAGCCAATTACCTGTCATAAATCTTAAACATTCTTCACAATCTTTTAAGAATATCTTGTTCCATACTTTTGTGACAACAAACACTTGCACATGCTTTGACATACCTTGAATTTTTAAATTATTTTCTGATGATGTATTTTTCATTCAGTGCATTTATTATTCTTGGGTCCATCTTGCCTGAAAAAGGGCTTTGCCCAAGTTCACTTACTGGTCAAAAATAAATTAAAATAAATGAAATGATATATCCACCTACTTGAGAGCCGTGTGTTGGAAATCATGCCAACAAAAGTCTTTCTTGTCTCCTGGACCTGCTGCAGGGCATCTTCTACATATGTATCAGTCATATATGTGTCACAATGGCAATATCCTTCACATGTGAGTAGACCAGAAATCCAACCCCACCTCCCAGCTACCAACCAAAATGTTATGGTTGGCTCCTCCAGGCCACCTAGAGGAGAATCGTCCATGATATATAAATAAAATATTCATAATAAAACATTTACCAAATACTATACAACTGGCAGTTTAACCTGGTTCAATTTAAAGCAGTTTATATCTGCTCAATCCTACTCTTTCCAGGAGGCCCCTGAGTGACCCTGGCTCATTTCTGAACCTGGTCACCGGTGTGACCGTTGGTATGGCTTTCAGTGCCTCAATCCACCATGCTGCTAGTCTTGTCCCTAGTTTGAACCTTTTGAACACAAATACAAACATTAGGATTCAAGTTTATTCAAAATAAATGTGCATCCCGGGATCATTCAAAGGCACTCAGCCTTTGCTACCAAAACTCACATATTTTGCCTAGCAACAAAACAACTACGGGAAATTAACTCCCTTTTCTATTAAAAAAAAACACTTATCATTTAATTAGCACAATGACCCATGCCAGGATATGAGTTTCATAAGAATAACTGCAGTTCCAGGGTATCAATAAATCAATCAAAATCTTTATTTATCCAGGCGGGCACCATTGAGCAAGGCTCATTTGCAAGGTGGACCTGATCATGAATTCATCAAAGTACAGTACAGAAGCAGGTATACAATAAGCAATAATATACAAGGAAGAAAAAGTATATACAGTGTATACAGTACAGTACACGGTTGAAATGAAAGAAAAAAAACAGCATTATTTTACAACTGAAGAAGTCAGCAGATGTACAATCAACCATAGGGATACTGGGGTTATAAGCAGAGATCTTTTAGTTAGGCAGCTGCAACTACATATATAGGGAAAGAGGCCAGGTGTATGGTGGTAGGTTAGAGAGGTAAGAAGAGGAGAATATATTACCGATGACTAGGGGAAAAGGTGCTAAAACCACAGATAGTGATGATGGCTATCGTGTACTTGATTATTATGATAATGACAGAGGAGGGTAGATAATTGGGACACTACTATGGTTGAGGTGAGACCTTAGTTAGGCTGGAAGAACAGGAAAGGTGAGTGCAGGGAAGAGTTATTAGGAAAGAGAGAGGCAGGGTAGAAACATGGTGAGCGCCGGATGGAAAGGGGGGAGTTGCAGAATTAGTGGCTAGCAGTGAGGAAAACATTTACAAGGTGCTTTCAAGTAGTGATTGTAAGAGTGCCTTGAAGATATTCCTAACAAAGAAGCTCAGTTTGAAGTCTTTGTAAAACCATTCCACAATGTGGGTAAAGAGAAGCTTAGAGCAGCTTTGGCCGAAATAAGTTTTGACCCTTGGAACTTGGAGAGCAATTAGGGGAATAGCTCCCTTAGAGCATGGGTGCTCAACACACTCCGGGGAATACAATCTGAGACATATGGGGGGAGCTTGTTGGCCACCGCTCTGAAGGCCCATTGAGCAGTGTTTCTATTCCTTCTATAGTGAAGGGAAGTCCAGCCTAACGATGAGTACAGGGAGCAGTGGTGTGTAGAAAGTGGAAGGCCAGTAATGAACCTGATAGCTCTGTGTTTGAGGGTTCCTAACTTAGTCAGTGCAGAGGCAGTGCAGTGGCTATAGATCAGGTCTGTATAATCTATTAAAGATAGGAAGGTAGCTTGAACCAGTTGAATCTTGGCCTCCTTTGTGAGCAGGTGGCTAATTCTGTAGAAATGTCCTAATCTTTGCCTTAATTTATTCTGTAGTTCTTCGAGATGGTCGGCGAAGGAAAGTTTATGATTGAGCCAAACTCCTAAATATTTGAATTTAGCTACATACTCTAGTGTTTCTCCAAGAACAGTGGTCATTTGTGGGATAGCCTCCCCAAGCAGGAATTGCCACATGCAAGGAGGGGGAGCAGAGCATGGCTTTTGTCTTTTTCACATTGTGCAAAAGCTTTTTGTTTATGAGCTGGTATTGTAGAAGGTTAAATTCAGCTTGGAGGTCTTCACAGGCTGCATCCAGAGTGGGACGACTCAAGTACAGTACAGTGTCATCCACGAATAAGTGGATATTGGCTTTTCTGATGGGGTCATTGATGTTGTTAATGTAGACTGCTAAGAGGAGGTGACCAAGGATAGAGCCCTGGGGCATGCCCCTCAGCATAGGTTTTAATGGAGAACGATCACCTTCAGCTTTAACCTGCTGTTTCCATTCTCAAAGGTAGTCTGAAAACCAGCACATAGATTTATGGTCCAAGCCTAAGGTGCTTAGGGAGGAAAGAAACAGGCTGTAATCGACTGTGTCGAATGCCTTACTAAGATTCAAGAAAATGCACAGACATGCTTCTTGTTGTCATGGTCTAGGAGCCAATCATTGGTCATCTTAGCTAGGGCTGTTATGGTGCTGTGCTTTGCTCTGTATCCAGACTGAACTGGGTTTAATAGGCTTCTGGATTCTAAGTATACCCCCTAGCTGGCCACACACAGTTTTTTCTAGTAATTTAGGCAGGATGAGGAGGAGGGAGATCGGTCTGTAATTATTTAGATCGCAGGGGTTACCTGCTTTTAATAGATGGATGACATGGGCTATTTTCCATTGGGAGGGGAGGCTACCCTGGGAGAGTGACATGTTGAATAGGTGGGTGATTGGCACTGCAAGCACATGGTAGGCACATTTCAGATAGTATGGCTCTATGAAGTCGGAGCCTGCTCCCTTCCAGGTGTCCAGTTGCAGCAGTAGGTCTTCCACCTCTTTTAGAGAGATAGACAGGAAGGAGAAGGCCTCCTCGGTAGAGGGAGACTCATGGGTTGGTGAGCCCTGAGCTGTGTGGAGGTCATTGGAAGGGGAAAAGTATCAAATGCTAGCCCTGCAGTTGTAAAATGGTTATTGAGGGCTTCCAATATCTCCGATCAGTTAGTGATAACGCTGCCACCGGACTAAATTTTTGCTGGAATGAAATTATCGGGTGCGTGTCCAGACATGTCTTTTAATGTTTTCCAGAGCTTTGAAGGATTTCTTGAGGCAGAGAACAGCTCTGAAAGATAATAGGCAGCCTTGGCTGCTCTGACTAACTTGGTGCACTTGTCACGTGCTGTCTTAAAAAGACACCAATCTGAGACGTTCTTGCTTCTTCAGGTTTTTTTCCATAAAGTATCCCTTTCTAACAGGGAAGTATTGAGCTCAGGCGAGAACCAATGGCAGGTGCTGCTACTGATCCACACCTTAACCAAGGGTGCATGCTTATTTAAAGCCTCACTTAAAATATCGTAAAAAATAGTATATACCCTGTTAACCATTTTGGCTAGGAAGAATTCCTGCCATCATGGTGAATGTTTCAAGTCGTGGACATATGCAAACAAATCGAAGTTGCGTTTGCACCTCTTGATAGAGAACTTTGCCACAAACTGTGGGTTGTGCACGGATGCCTTCCTTTTCCTCCTTATGACAGGGATGAGACCCTAAATGCATGGCATTAGACAGCATGCTTTTTAATTGCAGGAATTTTTTACTCCTGTTTGGTTCCCATACCAGCAGCATCTATCACTCTTCCTAACCTGCTCTGCGCTCTAGCATCCATGCTGGCTAATTGGTTTCCAATTCTTTTCCACCGCCACTGGTGAGAATAGAGATTTTTTTTTTATCAGAATTGGTCCATTGCCCTAAAAGTCTTTCTTTATGGGGGGTTAGTTTTAAACAGCAGTCTACTTACTTTACTCCTCAGACTCCTCTGGAGTGTGTGGCATGCTGTAGTAGTGTCTCCATTCATCACCAAGAGAGAGTCTCCAACTGACTCTGACTGACTCCGAGTCCACAGTTCTCCCTCTGCTGGCTGTAGTATCCCACTCCCACAAGACACTCCCCATCAGTCCTCCAACTGTCTGCAAACAGGGTAGGCCACTAGGCTACCAGTGAGGGCATATTCAAAGAAAAGCCCAGAGCAGAGCCAATGAGCCATCCTATAGAACTTCAGCAGCGCAGTGGGGGCACCACTGATGGCTGGCCTGGCTCGCCTCCTTGTGGAGCTTCTCGCTGTCATCAGTATCACTGTTGGGGGCCTGGCTTGCTGGGATACACTGAAAAAAATTCCCCAACTTCCTCACCTCAACCAACTGACCATCACACTTCACAATCCTTCTGACTCAACTCCCCATGTCCCAAGGCCTGGCCCGTTCATCTCCTGACGCCTTCTGACCGAATCCAGCATCGACTACTTGAGTCATGACACTGTCTGCTAGCAGCTAGTCCAACAATTAAGAAAAGCCAACCCATATCCCACTGTGCACTCGTCCCAAGCTCTAGTGGCAGCAGAAAATGGAAATGGCGGCAACAGGCACCAAAACATTCTCAGCCAGAAGGAATGCTACTGGGCATGATCACATGCGTGGTTCAGGTAACAGTCAGGGAAGCTGAAAACAAGTGTTATGACATGCATGCAAAGTGCACGATGACAACTCTCAAGTGAGTGAGGGACTAGACTAGGGCATACTACTGTGGCATGGGCATGGCTGGGGGATGAAAAAAACAAAGACAAAGTGTACACATTCTTTTTTGTATTATTTTAAATCTCCTACCACTCACCCATGGGCCAGGCAAAACTTGAAACTTAGGGTTTACCCTGAAGAAAAAGTGCTGTACAGCCATAGGGGCCCCCAGAGAATTGTCCTTGTAGCCCTGTAGGCCAGTCTGACCCTGACTGTACAGAACAAAATACTGGTGCTATTCATAGATGTAGAGAAAGACCACGCTAGGCTGAAAGTCTTCAATCACAAAAATCTGGTGTGCATATCTTATGGAACTTATAGAAACAGAAGAGAGAAAGAAATAAGGGCCTTAGCTGGGACTTGAACCCAGGCTACCTGGAATACCATTCTGGTTGTACTGCCAGCTGCACCACCAAGGCAACTGGAAACTGAAACATCATGCAGCACCTGATTCTTTCTCTAATGCACAGTCAGGTGCTGTGCAGATAATTACATTTTCAATCACAAGAATGCGGGGAACATTTTTATGAAAGTGATGCTACTTACCAATGCAGAGAAGGACCATATTAGGCTAAATATTTTCAGCAGCCTAAGTTTATTGTAGAAATTGGGTGCACAGCAGCAAGGACACAGGCCACAGTGAGAGGTGTGTAATGACTGCAATTTAAGCAACTGCGGATGTCAAGCCTAGCGTGGTCCTTCTCTGTGTTGGTGAGTAGTGCCAGTTTTTAGTTCTCTACTCTAGATATGAAAATGCATGTTTATGTGGAGGCATGCAAGCACAGCACTGCAAACCACTAACTATCCCACAGTGATATCACTGCTGTTTCCTCTGCCACCATGCCTCCACATGGTGGCAGTATTTCTCTGGCACCGTACACAACCCCCTCCCTGGGAGAGCAGTGCAGTGATTGGATGCCTGATCCTCTCTCCCTGACCAGCCCCCAGATGCCTGAGTCTGCTCCCAATGTCAGGCCATTAATGTATGGAGTTATTGCATCCAGTGCCGCAATCATCTATACCACTTGGCCGGGTGACTCATTTCTTTCCTGAGACTTTACCTCATTATCAGACTAAGGACACAAGATTACAATATGTTCCTTCCATTTGTCAAGACACAGAAACATAGAAACATAGAATTTGAAGGCAAATAAGGACCATTTGCCCACCTAGTCTGCCCATGTCCTTACCTAACGGATAAGCTGCAGATCTTAGTTAACCAACAGCCTACTTCCTCCTACCCCCCACTAGAATTGCCTTATGTCTGTCCCATGCATTCATGAATTCCCACACTGTTTTTGACTCCATGACCTCCTCAGCAAGGCTGTTCCATGCAGCTACAAGTTTCTCCATGAAGAAATACTTCCTCACATTACCTCTGAGCCATCCCCCCTCTATCTTCAAATTGTGCCTTCCTTGTTCTTGCACTTCTCTTTTTCTGAAAGATGCTACCCTCTTGGACTTTGTTGATTCCCTTGAGGTAATTGAAAGTTTCTATCATGTCCCCCCTCCCTCTTTTCCTCGAGGCTGTACATATTAAGCTCATTTAGTCTTTCTTCATGTCTTCTGGTGCAGACCCTGCACCATTTTAGTTTTCTTCCTTTGGACAGCCTCCACCATGTCTATGTCTTTGCGGAGACAGGGTCTCCAGAACTGCATGCAGTACTCCAGATGAGGTCTTACCAACTGTCCGTACAGAGGGATAACAACTTCCTTTTTTCTACTGGTAATACCTCTCCCTATGCATCCCAGTATCCCCCAGCCCTCTGTACTGCCTTCTCACATTGCTTGCCCACCTTTAGGTCATCTGATATGACAACCCCCAGGTCCCTTTCCATTTCTGTTGTTTTCAGTATCTCACCCACCATTGTGTATTCTTCCCCTGGGTTTTTGTTTCCCAGGTGCATTACTTTGCACTTCTTTGCATTGAATCTAAGCTGCCATGTATTTGACCATTCCTCCAAATTTGCCAAGTCCCTTCTCATCCTTTACACCCCATCTTGTGTATCAACCCAATTGCAGATCTTTTCTTCCAGACCCTCTGCAATGTCACTTATAAAGGCATTAAAAAGGACTGGCCCCAGTACTAAACCCTGTGGTACCACAGTAGTAACCTCCCTTTCTTCAATGTGGACTCCGTTTACTATTACCCTCTGTGTCCTGTTGTCCAGCCAATGGTTTATCCAGACTACCACCCTGGGGCCCACTCCAAGGCTGGCTAATTTGTTTATTAATCTTTCATGTGGGATTGTGTCAAATGCCTTGCTAAAGTCTAGGTAGGCCATGTCCACAGCCCCTCCCTGGTCTACTTTTTTGGTCATTCAGTCAAAGAAATCAATTAGATTCATCTGACTTGACTGTCCTGCTGTGAATCCATGCTGCCTTGGGTCCTGTGCCCCACTGGCCTTTAGGTACTCACCAATTCTTTCTTTCAGAAGTGATTCCATCATTTTCCCTACCACTGAGGTCAAATTGACAGGTCTGTAGTTTCCTGCCTCTGTCTTGCTCCCACTTTTGTGAAGACAAATCACATCCACCCACCTCCAGTCCTCAGGTACCACACCATCCTCCCATGATTTTTTAAAAAGGGTAGTCAGTAGTGTTCCTAGTTCTCCCTTAATTATTTTAAAATTCTGGAGTGAATCCCATCAGCCCCCATTGCTTTGCCCACCTTTAGTCTTAGGAGTGCTCTCAGAACCCTTTATTCTGTGAAATTACTGATATCAACTCCCCTATCCAGAGTGCTTCTATTGACCGGATTAGGTATTTCCTCCTACTCTACCTTTGTGAATACTGAGCAGAAGTATTCGTTCAGTGTCCCTGCTTTTTCACTGTCCGTCTCTGCCCACCCTGATCTTTATTCAGCCTCAGTATCACTATCTTAGTCTTTCTTAGTGCTCCCTAATGTACGTGTAAAAGGTTTTCCTCTGTTTGGGCCTTTGCTATTCTGACTGCCTTCTCCGCTTCCTTCTGCTTTAACTGGTACAGTTCTCTGTCCTGCTACCTCTGTGCTTCCTTGTACTTTCTGAACGCTATCTTTTTCTCCCTAACTTTTCCTACCACTTCTTGTGAGAACCATAGTGTTTTTTTCTTTTGTTTTGATTTGTTTATTTGCTTCACAGAAAGGCTTGTTGCCTCTGTCATGGCAGTTTCAGTGTTTCCCCATTGTTGCTCCACCCCACTTTCTTTGCTGTTTGCTAGTGCTTTTCTGAGGCAATCTCCCATTTTGACAATATCATCCATCCTGAAGTCCAGCACCTTCACTTTTGTATTGCTTGACTCTACAGCTAAGTTTATCGTGAACCACACTGTTTGCAGATCTCCCCTAGAAACTCCATTACAAGTGAACAGTTTGCATGGTCTTGTACACTTGTTGATGGCTACCCGTTCAATATTACTATTATATACCATGGAGTGGTTTGGTCTAGTGTGCAGTTTTTAGAAAGTACACAATTCTGAGGGTGCAATGACTTTACTGTATCAATATTTGTAATTTGCCTGCCCATTTTGAGCTTATTATTATGTGCCATGGCCTATATATATTTTTACACTATCTTTGAGTATTGTTTGGAGAGTAAGAGTAATCTGTCTGTTCTCTCACAGATGCTGGTCCTATGTTGGAAAGATAGGTGGCCTGCAGAGTATCGGTCTGTGTATTTACAGAGGGGGCATTCAACATGAGCTGGGACATACCCTGGGTTTTTACCATGAACAAAGCAGAAGTGACCGGGACAATTATGTACAAATTATGTGGCAAAACATTTACTCAGGTATGCAAATAAATGCAATCATGTGATTTTTTTTTTAGCATCATTGTCCTTGATGTGTGGAATTGTTCATGCCTCAGTTAAGTGCTTCACTGCTGGAATGGGTAGTGTAATGGAAGGAAACTATTGTATATAGAATATGAATGGGATCTGGATTTATGTTGCACCTTTTTATACACAATATCTCCAAATACTACAGACCAGTTAGCTACAGTAGTTACTAGCAGTGCATGGGCTAAATGCAGACAAGCACAGCAGATATTAAGCTCTCACAACTATCCCCATTTATCCATGCTACAGAAAGCAGACCTTGCATAGAGAAAAATTAATGTTGGCATGCGAACATAGAAAATCCTTAACATTATGAAATGTGTCATGGGACAGCCACCAGATATGGACAAAAGGGACTTCAGTTAATATCTCTCCTCAAGCACAGCACCACCAAAAGGGAAAGTGTTCTAGTACAGTACTTCACTGAAATATCAACAGGGGCAGGAGCCTAGTCACTGTTGTGGATTTTCAATCCACAAAACTCTGGCCTCAATTTGAGAGTTGTACCATCAGCTTATTGTTGTAAAATGTCCACAATATCTTCATATATTTTTTTAGGTTATTGCACCGAAGTATTACGAACCACGCATGTTCAGTATAATACAGTTCTAATATCTACTAGACAAGGTCAAATGATCATATCCCTCTTCTTCCGATTTGTTTTGTGAAAAATCAGGATATTTCACAAAGCTTCCACAATATTTTTGGCTGCCTAAAGCTCAGCTATAATGTATTCAGAAAATCTATGAAAAGCATGGTTACCACATCATTGTTTTTCATTTTTTACCAGAAACCCTGGGAAAAGTTTGGTATCTGTATTGTCTGCACACCGGTAAAACAAATAATTTCATGGGATCTGGAATTTTATATCAGCTCAATAGAGCTCTAGACTTTTTTTTTCTTTAAATTGCTACCAGCACTATTTGGAAACAGCAGCAATATAGCAGATTTTATTTTCATATATTTTAGACTTATTTGTCCCTTGTTTTAGTTACTTCAGTTAGGAAATTTATCAGTGTGTAATATTAGTTAGGTAACTGCCCTTTTGGGGGGCTTGGGGGGCTTATTAGAAAGTTTTACAACTGCATGTTACCAGACTGTTTGTTTTATGTGTGCCAAAGACACTTGGATGCCAAACCGCTAGTGCTCTTAATATTGCTAGTGTTCTGTATGTTTTCATTGTTTGTCGAGTTTGTGTGATCACCCAACAGATCATGATCACTGAGTTTTACCTAACCTTTTTTGGATTACTTTCCTGCCTGAGACCCTGACTTTACATCAGCGGAGCTACTGAGGAGTATTGAGGAATTCACTGGGAAGTCCTATGAGCAGTGAAGAAAGGACTGTGGCTTGAGGTCTATACCTAACACCAGTAAGCTGGTAGACCGGAAGGTGGTGAGTCCACCTGGTTTTGGTGTTTTTGGACATCTGCCTTGCTGAACATAAATCATCTGAAGCTGGCTGATGACTTTTCGGGGGCCCTGCGGTCTTAACTTAGGAGTGGTGGTTCTGGCCTGAGTCTCCTGTGGGGAGATGGAGGGAGAGCTCACCAGTGGGTGTCGCCATCCTATCTGTCTCAGGGTACCTTTTAAGAGTTTAACATTGAATGATGGCTTTATCTTAGAGGTCCTGATCTTCCAGCAGCCTGGGCTGGGCATTTGCAATCCAGGACTTGACTGAGTGGCTCTAATTCTGCTGTGGTCCTGTTAACATCTGTGGTGGACTGGTTGACCTCTATGGATTCGGACTGCAGGTGCTGTCTGGGGGTGGCTGTTCAGGATGAACTGCCCAGTGGAGTGGCATTGGGGAGCACCTGCCAGTGGACAGTGTAACCTCGATTGCCTGGGAAATGTCCCCGAGGTGGGTGCCAGTGGACTTGCACTTTGTGGACCTTAAATCCTGGGATCTGTTCATTCAGGGTGCCATTATCCATTGGCATCACATTTGTGGCCAGTAGTTCTGTAATGTTGCTGTTTTATCTGGTGGTAGAGGACACTGCAGATATTCTAAGAAGTGTCATGGTCTTTGGACAATTTGGCAAGTTCAAATAACTATTGTATGGCGAGACTGTGGGACAGCCTCTGGAACCTTGCACTTCATTCATCTTGACTGTATACATTTACTGCTGTAGTGAAAGTACAACAGATTAGATTTTAAATTCTGTTGGTTGATGGTGGGGGAGACAGCACCATCTTTATCAGTATCACAGCTGTGAAGCTCTGGCATGGTTTGCCCTATTCCCGAATACTGACTGTTATTCTCCAGTGAACGTTGGACCTTACATAGTTTTTAAGAGTGGTTTGTTCTTTTTTGGGGGGATGTGGGAGTTTGTGGGTATTGTTTTATTTTGTTTCAGAGTCGTTTTGTTTTTGTTTTTTCCTTTTGTATTTGTTTTGTTTATTTGCTGTTTGTCTGCTGTGGTGGGCTTTTATCAGTATGTGCTGGCAAATATCCTTCCCAGTTAGGTGCTAGTATCCTTCTGAGCTCCAGGGTCTCCATCCTTTTAGTTGTCCACCCCTTGCCCACAGAGGTATATAGGCAATGTTGGACTCTGAGTATAGTAAGGAGGAGGCATAGGGGTGGGGCTGTGGACCTGGAGGGAGATTGGAGCTGGGTGGGTGGATTGGTGTTGTGGGGACTAGAAGACACCCTGGGGCAGAATGGGTTCCTTAGAGGGGTTCCCCCTGTCTAGTTCCCATACCCAAGGGCTCCACTTTGGGTGGGCAGATGACATGGCCGGACTCGGTGGCCCATCCTACTTGAGTGGTGTTATGTAATGCCAGGTCTATCAAAAACAAGACAACAGTGACTTTGGATCTTGTTGGGTCATCATTCCTGGCTTACATTATCAAGACCTGGCTGAATGATAGTGCTGGCCTGGTTCTTGAGTCAGATGTTCTTGCTGGATACTCAGTGATACACCACCTGAGGATGGATTGTAGGAGCAGGGATATAGCTATTTATTTTAAAATGGAATTGGGCCATGTAGATGTGCCTGTGAGGGTGACCAAGTCCTTTGACAGTATCATAGGTGCAGGTGTGGGGTGCAGGAGTCTTCTCATCTACTGTCCACCTGGGGAAGAGAAGCAATTCCTGCGGTAAGTCATGGACTCTGTAGTCAATAAGGTGTTGGAGTCCCCCAGATGGATGGTTCTGGGGGACTTCAATGCCTGGGTCAATGATGAACTCTTACAATTTGGTCAGGACTTCCTCCAGCTTATGAATTTGTTGGACTTCACACAGGCTATTACCACTGCTACCCATACCTATGGTCACTCATTGGACTTGGGTTTCGTACTGGGTATGGAGATCTCCAACTTGGTGATGGAGCCGCTGGGATGGTCTGACCATCACACTATAAGATTCAATTTCCAGGCTGTCCCCTATAGGCCTGCAGTCACGGAGATAGTCCAGATCGGGTCTTCAGAGTGCAAGTCTAGACCTAGGTAATCTGCTTCAGGCCTATAATAAGGATATGACTGGGGCTGTGGATTCCATAGCTCCTGTCCGTGTTTTTCCCCTCACCCTCTCTCCTCAGTTTGATGGGACCTTGAGAGAGCAGAGGTGAGTGGGACAAAGGCTGAAACTGTGCTGGCGGAAATAGGGCCTTGATAGCCACAAACTTAGATTGATGGCTCATTACACAGACTATCAGTTGGCCGTCTCCCATAAGAATGCAGAGTTCCTGTCCAGAGAGATCGCCACCACACAGAATCGACCAGCTCGGATCTTCTGAACTGTTGGCAGACTGTGTAATCCAGTCTGTCTGCAGTCTCAGAGAGGACAGTCACAAGATAAGTGTGATGAGTTTGCATGATTCATTGCAGATAAAGTTGCCGACATCAATTCTGAGATCTGTGCAGCTCATTCGAATGGGTGTGGTGATGATCGGTTGGAGGCTGCAGCCCCTCAGTTTTTGTGGTCTGACTTTGACTGGTTGGCAGTCATGGATATCGTGAGGATCATCCAGAATATGTGGCCGACCTGCTGTAGTTTGGACCCGGGTCCAACCCGCCTCCTAGTGGGGTGCATTAATGTCATTGACCCGGTCCTAACTGAGATAGTCTGGTGTTTGTTAGAGACAGGTGTGTTTCCTGACATCCTGAAGGCGGCGGTGGTAATAGCCCTCCTTAAGAAATCCTCTCTTGACCTGGACTGTCTCACAAGCAACAGACATATCTCTAACCTTTCCTTTGTCGGTAAGTTTATTGAGAAGGTGGTCTCGCTGCAATTATAGGACCACCTTACCATTCACAATGTCTATGATCCTCTTCAGTCTGGATTTTGGAAGAGTACTGAGATGGCCCTAGTTCAGGTACTCATTGATCTTCTGATAGCAAAAGATTAGAAGAGCCGTTACATCTTGGTTCTCCTTGATCGCTCTGTAGCATATGGCACTGTGGACCATGGTGTGTTACTATAGCACCTGCGTCTGATCTGTGGACTGTTTGGTACAGTCCTCAGGTGGTTCCATTCATTCCTCACTGGCAGGTTTCAGAGAGTGGTGTTGGCGATTTATTTCTCTGATCTGTTCTCCATCCTGTCGGATGTTGCAGGGCTCTGTTTTATCACCCATGTTGTTTACAGTGTATATGCTACTGCTTTGAGACATTGTAAGGTGGCGTGTGCTGAGTTTTCACTGCTATGCAGATGATACTCAGTTAAATGTGACCTTTTTGCCTGAACAGGTTGGAGCTATCTTGACATGTAAGAACTGCCTCACTGAGATCCAAGATTAGATGAGTGCCAGCTGGGAGAAGTTGAACCCTGACAAGACTGAGGCGTTGGTTTTGGACTCGGGTCATCTTGCAAAGTGACTTTTGGCTGGGCAGCCTTCCTGGCTTAGGCTTGGAGGTAGTCAACTGATAGTCTCTGATTTGGTGCAAAATCTAGGCATTATTTTTGACGAGGAGCTGATGCTTAGACATCAGGTGTCATCGCCGACAAGACCTCATTCTACCATCTGAAGAATATCACCCAGATTAAGCACCTGGTCCTGCCCGGTGACCTTCCAAAAGTGGTCCATGCCTTTCTGACCTCCAACCTTGACTATTGATACTCCCTGTACCTAGGGCTACCAGGGATTGATATTCTGCACTTGCAGCTGGTGCAGAATGTGGCTGCCAGTCTGTTGACTAGTCTTCCTCAATCATGCCATGTCATGACTGTGCTCTGTGGCCTGCATTGGCTGCCTAATCAGTGGTGGGTCACCTTCAAGGTTGGTTTGCTGACCTACAAATTCCTACGTGGACAGTGACCATGTTACCTACAACATCTTCTTTGCCCTGACTGTCCTCCCTACCCACTCAGCCCCACCGATGAGGGACTGCTAGAGGTTACCAGGGTTTGTTTGAAGATGTCAGGTGCTAGAGGGTTTGCGTTTGTAGCACCTACCCTGCAGAACTCTCAACCTTGTTGGATAAGGGAGTGCATGACAGTGGCGAGTTTTAAATCTGCATTAAAGACGCATCTTTTTAATCTTGCTTTTTCTGAATTTGGATGAAATGCTGAAGTAGATCTGTATATTGTCATTTATTGTTGTTTTTATTCTTTGAATTTTAAATTGTGTACAAGCAGTTTAATACGTTGGTGAATTGCGCTTTTTATAAATAAAGAGAGTTGAGTTCATTTTGCTTAATCAGATTTTCTGTAATAATCCTTTTTTTCCTCTAGTTAGTAGCACATATACTAAAAATCTAACAGAACAATCCCAGTCAAATCCAGAACTTATATCAGGAATCATCAATACAATCTCAGAATTTCAAGTCTTGAAAACAAGATGTCATTATTTTAGTCAATGTACTGTAAATCAATGACTTTGATGATTACCCACATCCTGAAGATCTTACTACATTAACTGGCAAATTTCAGGATGCTCAGATATGCAATGGTAAGCTTACAAGTGGACACAATCATTATGTTTACTAGTGAAATTGGGTACAATATTGCAACTATTTTAGATAACATAGCTAATTTTTAAGAGAGAGAAAAGAAAACTGGCATGCTTACCAAAGGAGCAATGGCTAAGCACCTGACAAGTTTCTTGGTATTTAATTATGTAGTGTTGAACATGCAGGAGCTCAAAATATGGCAGCTGTTTCCTTGTGAAACGTTGTCAGTATTTTTAGTTACTTATAACTTAATCATCCTTTAAAAGGAATGTAGACCCTTTTGTTTAAATGGTTTCATAAAATTGAAAATTCAGTTATGTGTGATGTCTATTTAATCATCCTAGTGTGCTGGTGTGTGTGTGTGTGTGTGTGTGTGTGTTGAAGAAGTACAACTGTTTTCTTATTTAGGTCCACATATTAATATAGTCTTTTTTCTGTTCAATGTTCACATTAAATTGTTTAGCCATTCCGGAACCCAATGTTAACAGTTAACTCGAAGTCAGTGAAGCAGAAGCTAGTGATATTAGCTCAGCTGACATCTCTGGGTTCTGCTTGGCACTGGGTTCCAGAACTGCTGAGTGATTAGAAAATGAATATTGGGCAGAGAAGAAAAAAGGCTGCCCCATTATGGGGCCCTTAATAAAAATAATAGAACAATGTCAAAGCCAACCCAAGAAACAGCACACTTGAGTTACAAAACAGATAAGACAAAAGCCCGAGTTTAAAATGCATTACAAAATGTAAAAACAGGAATACTGCTCCTTTTAAGACTGACCTGATAATTCATATGTTTATCTATAGTGTAGTGCTCAAAAGAACCTGCATAATGTCCAGACATTTGGATGTGAACATTCAGGTGATCACAATATGACAGTAGTGTTCTTGATGAGATTTCATAAAAATCCAATACGTCCAGCCTGGACTTTATCTTGTACTATGGGAGTGGCTCCTTTTCATCTACAAAAATGACTGAACAGACATACAGTACTTATTTAGTATTTCTGCTTTGCCCTTATCACTCAGCACTCACTCCTCCCCTTTTCTAACCTGACAGTCCTGTATTTTGTTTTATATTACTCCATTGCATAACAGATTAAATCATTATCCCCTCTGTAGCTGCCTTCCACAGATCTCAAGTCTGGCCTCCACCTTTTCCCTCCTCATCTTGGTGTTGACTTATTGTAGTTTGCAAAATTAGACATTCCTCTCCTCATCTGCTTGGCTTGCTTTGTAACATTTGAGGATCCCCATCTTTTACTTCAGTGCTTCACCAACCGCTCTCCTGTACCTATTGCAGTAGTCTTTCTTCTCCTCTTTCTGTTCTTCCCCACTTTTCTTGTGCAGAGGTGCATGACCCCTACCCCCCTTTCCTGTGTTATATGCAATACAATGCAGTACAGTGCAGTAAACCCATACAGTCGATAGAACATCTCCAAAATATGTTGTTGCTTATCCCTTAGTCACCTTTGGTGCAAGATATATCACAGAACATCCACATTGATTTAAATTGGATCTATTGTAATATTTCATAGTTCTGTATATTCAGATATACAATGCAACTTGATACTAAAGGAATAATGCATGACAGAGTATGTGTCATGCTGGGATAACACCATACCTGGGGGAGTTGGGCATGAGGCCACAGGCCGAGTGAGTCCAACGCCCCAGGTGTAGCATTATCCCAGCATGACACACACCCTTGAGGGCATTATTCCTATATACAATTTCTTGTTGTTATATGCAGAATTAAAAAACACTTATTTTAAAGAATGTTTTTGGTTGTGTGGAAAAATATTTTTGTTTATTAAGTGAAGATGCAAATAAAGATGGACAAATCCAGACAATCATCAATTGGTTCACAGTGAGGCTGAGACTAGACTCATGGTATTATGCTGGGATAATGCCATGGGTCCAGCCCCAAACTGACCAATCACAGTGCAAGGTTATTTATTGCCATTGTATAATACTTATTACCATACCTTCCTCATATTATTTATTGTGCCAGCATTATCAGTGTCAGTCTTCAGTATCTGGAGGTATGCACCAATCACCTACCAGCCTGTCTTTCTCTTTGTCTGACTGTTCACCTGTCTTTGAAATGGCAAGGTTCATGATAACAGTATGCATTTATAATATAATAAGACAAACCTAACCGCTCATGTGTGTGCTACATTTGTAATGGTCCCTGGAAAATGGTCCTGATAGGTTAAAATGATTGTCAATGTCGAGGTTTTGAAATGTTAGTATTTTGAATTTTCATGCTTTGTTACCAAAATTATTGAACAAATGAAATCTACTTCTGCCACCAATGATGAACAAATATCACACTTGCACCTTTAAAAGTACTTGATATAAAATATCCTTTCCTAAAAACATACTCCTTTTCTCAGTATCTATGTCTTACAATGTTGAAATTATCAGTAATTTTGGTAGCCTACACAGACAGCTTACATTTGTCTTATTTTGGAAAAACACTTACAGAACAGGAAGCTCCAGCAGCATGGTCTCCATCCATGGAATCCAAATGTTTTTGTGTCAGAACATTCACTTTCTTAAGCACTTGGTTTCACATTCATTGAGGGAAGGTGTCCTCAGCCTTTGCATCATTTGCTGGATTTTTATCATTTTCGATTAGAATCACTCCAGTCCTTGTCGTGGTGGCTTTTTCTGGATTCTGCTGATGGAGACCATGCTTCCAGAGCTTCCTGTCTTGTATGTACTTTGGCCTTTTGCTTGATCTGGCACCGGTCCAGCCTATTGTGTTTTGTAGCCACCTTTTCTGCTCCTTGTATTGTTTTGGAAAAGATCAATTCTCATAAAACCAAATACTACCAAATTGTCAATTACTGTCATCCTGGAAGTTTTAATGATAAATAACATAACTCCCTAGTGGATAAAACACTAATCTGTCTGTCTATCCACTCGTGCAGTAATGCCTCACTTCTCTTACAGGTGCACAATCTGCCTTCTATAAGGATAATACTAACAACCTGGGCATAAATTATGACTATTCATCGGTGATGCACTATCCACCGTAAGTCACCACTTATTCTCATGTTTACTATGTCATCGTCATAGTGGGTGGAAATGTCTTGTTTCAATTGTCTCCCAGACACTTTATCCTGCATTAGGGCAACATACTGCTGTACAGTGTATTGACAGCTAGAGATGTTGCAATGTTCTAATTCAGAATTTCAGATGAAGTTACCAACTTTGCCTACAAAGATCAATTTGTGAATTGTCACCATTTCCTAGAAAACTCACCTTTATTGACTTCACCTGACAACTTTTAGTGTAACTTCACCTGTAGGATACAGTTAGGTGAAGTTTCTTAGATTGCAGCAAATGGAAAACATCTGTGCCTGAAGGTCATATGACTTCAGCAAGTCACATGGTACATCTCTAGACAGACAGTCTCTTCACTTTCAGTTTTACAGTGTTAGTCAGTGGAGGAGACAGGAGACTGGCAAGCTTTCTGAGCAGCAAGTTGTTGGATTAAACAAGAAACTACATTAGTATAACAACTTTTTAAATCTTTTTTTCATTCTTATAGAATTATCTGTGTACTTAGAAGTAATTAAGTTTTGGTTTTTTTCTGTATTTTGACTATTTTTAAGTATAACTTTTAGTTCTAGACCTCTATTTTGCCTTTTCTTCCCATTTGTTTCTGACTTTTCTTCCTTCTGCTTCTTGTTGTCTCTTCTTAAGAATAGTTATAAATGGTGGAGTATAGACAGGTTGTGCTTAGAGTTGTGGTGGTGTCATACACCTGCACCAGACAGCACCCAGTCTGATGAAGGTGGTAGGGCCAGAGGAGGAATGATCCAGTAGGCTGCTCACAGCACTGCAGCAACCCCAAGTGCAGCAGCAGCAACCCCCGTCCCAGTGCAGCAGCAGTTCCCAATTCCCTCAGCTCTGCAGCTGCTGTCCCAGCTCCACAGCAGCAACTTGAACCCCCTGTGCCCACCATGGTGCCACGGCCACAAGCAGCTGTTCCCCTTGAGGAGCCTTATCTGGGTTCCTCATCCTCTGTCTCCTCAGTGCCCCATGTAGAGAAGCAGACCAGGTATTCCATCATGTGAGAATTTTTCACCCCTGACCCGAACAATGACAGATGTTGCCAAGTACAACATGTGCAACACACTGGTCAGACACAGCCATGTAAGCACTAGTGGACAATATACACACATGAAAATCCATCACCTGAGCCCATTGGAAGGCAGACAGTGGGAGGTTGTGACTGCTGAGATTGGTGACAATAGAGGTTATTCTGTGCAGTTGTGGGGGCAGTGCACAGTTTGAACATGTCTATGATGGTCACACCATAGCAAGGGGTAGGGACATGAGACAGCACTTGCTTACTGGAGGCGGAGACATTCATGAAAGAATAGAAAGAGACCTGTGAATAGAAGATAGAAAATATATAGGAACTGGAAGGGGACAGGATCAGTTGTGTTCCAGGACAGTAGCTGCTTCTTGTTGTTTTCACACAGTTTCTTGTGGATTTTACTTGGTAGAAGGTTATTTCCTTTCTTTCTTATTTCTAAGAGGCTAGCAGGGTATTGTTTTGGGGGCTGTTGGAAGTTTGAAAACTGGTTTGGTGGCTGTAAGTGGGCTCATTTGTTGGATGTTTCACTGTGTAACAGGCTGCACTGGTGGAGGCCTATTTCTTCTGATTTAAAAACTATTTGGTGGGATTTGCTTGGGCCTGGTTATTTGAATTGGAGAACTATATCTGTTAATTTCAAGCCTATTTTGATGTGTTGTTAGTGAAGCTGATTAAATTGGAGACCTGTTTCCTTTGGCAGCAAACATATTTTGGGAGCTTTGAGTTGAATTTTGATTCCTTGTTGCTGACTTCAGTAGCTGCAAAGGTTAGTGCATAGTGGGGGAAGGGTGTTAATGGTCTGGCCAGGTCTCACTCAGCTAATTGGCTGGAGGCAGAGCTGAATCAGGTTTGTGGTGTTAGCTGCTTTGTCTTCTCAGAAGGAACTGGAAGAGGACGGGATCAGTTGTGTTCCAGGACAGTAGCTGCTTCTTGCTGTTTTCACAGGGTTTCTTGTGGATTTTACTTGGTAGAAGGTTATTTCTTTTCTTTCTTACTTCTAAAGGGCTAGCAGAGTATTGTTTTGGGGGCTGTTGGAGATTTGAAAACTGTTTTGGTGGCTGTAAGTGGGCTCATTTGTTGGATGTTTCACTGTTTAACAGGCTGCGCTGGTGGAGGCCTATTTCTTCTGATTTAAAACCTATTTGGTGGGATTTGCTTGAGCCTGGTTCTTTGACTGCTGGGCTTGGAGGGGAGACACAGGGCTGATACACCTCTCTGGCGAGTGGTGTCTGCCCAAGACCACCCTTCCCACCCTCCCTCCCCAGAGTTCTACTAATTTATAGGGGAACACCTGCCCTGCAATTGGAGGAAAAGGCTGCAGGTGCAGCTCATGTAGTTCTAGCCACATGAGGGTTGGATTTAAAGGCTGGGAGAGAGGAGCTTAGGGAGTTGTTCATTTCCCTCTTAAGTTTATTGTGTTGTACTGCACCTAGTAACAGGGTTACCGGTGTACTGTGGGACTGTATCTAAGATTAGTAGGTGACCTGATTAGGCAGTAGGGGTGTATCTTGGACTAGGGGGGAACCTGGTGGCTCACCCAAGGAAACCTACTTGGAAGGGGATGGAACCACACGTCATTAGAGCTGGCATCTTTGGGAGGGTGGTGGGGTGCATAGGGTGTGGAGCAGCCATGATACTGGACTGGACTTGGAAGTTCGGTGGTTGCCAAGTGTGCTACCAGCTGGCACAGCTTAGGGAGGAGGTTGTGGGGATTAGGAGACAGCTGGGGAAAGGGGAGAGGTATGGTTGGGGAAGGGGGCAGAGGATCTCCCATGGGGATGCACCAAGCACTGGAGGTGGGGGTATAGGGAAAGGATTTCAGGAGAATACTCTTGGGTCACATAGGTACCCTGGCAGGGGGGGTCCAAAAGGACACTACCAAGGAAGCAGGCAGGTAATTTGGGACCCTCAATAAAGGGGCCAGAGGGACGACATCCTCAGGGAAGTAGGCAGATGGCCAGGGCTGGACAGCAGAAAGCAAGGCGGGGAGGTGGATCAGACCTTACAATCAGTAACCGCTTCAATTCTCTTCTTCTGCTCAAGGATGAGGGGGGTGATGTAGCCACGACAGGGGTGGTTAGAGATGGAAAGGGAGTGGGGGGCAGGAGGCGGGGGCCGTATAGCAGGAAGAAGAGGGGGGAACCTGGAATGCAGGAAAATGGGGGGAAGGGGAAGAGGGAGGAAAGCGCAAGGAGAAGGACAAGTTGGGAGGAAAGGTAAAGGAGAAGGACCAGAAGTACAAGGAGGATTCAGTAAAGGGAGCTGAGGGTTTAGGCCAGGGGAGCACTACAAGCAAAGATGGACTAAATGGAGACAGGAAGGAAGGGAGGACAAGCCAGGCTAGTTTAGCAGATGGGGGAGAAGGACCAGTCGCGAGCAGTGAGGGGGGAGTTAGAGGTACAGAAGGATACTCAGGAGGAGGAGAGGTATAGGATTGGAGGAGGGGTGGCCAGGATAAATAAGGAGGGGGTGGCATGTGACACCCAGATAGGGGGAGGAACAAGGAGCCAGCT
The DNA here is from genome assembly GCA_016271365.2 of Neoceratodus forsteri. Classification (NCBI taxonomy): domain Eukaryota; kingdom Metazoa; phylum Chordata; order Ceratodontiformes; family Ceratodontidae; genus Neoceratodus; species Neoceratodus forsteri. Next base: position 1,046,069,531 of record CM028133.1, on the reverse strand, counting down.
GGGTGGAGGGGCCGGTAGAAAGGATAAGGGACATGGAAGGGGGGAAATGGAGGAAAAGGAGTGGTCAGAGTGTTCCTGTTGGGGGATTCTATGATCAGAGGTATCAAATGGGATAGGGAGGGAGAAGCCTGGCCAGTTAGAACAAAATGCTTCCCTGTACTAACGGTGCACAGGGCCAAGCATGAGGTATATCAGCTGGCAAAGGATTGTGGGGGTTCCCCGGACATACTGGTCCACCTGGGTACAAATGACATTGAGGGAAATAGCGAGCTAGAGATACAGGCAAGATTCACGGAGCTTGCCAGTGTCTGTCATGACATAGAATGCACAGTTTCCTTCTCAGAAATCCTGCCGGTGCCAAGGGCTAGTGGGGAACACAAAAGGAAGATTAGGGAGATAAACCAGTGGCTCAGGGAGTGGTCTGAGGTCAGAGGGTATGGGTTGATGGGGAATTGGGGGGAGACCTGGGAGGATAAGGAGCTGTATGCTAGAGATAGGCTCCATCTCAAATTGGAGGGGAAGGGAATCCTTAAGTTTAAAATAGAGGGGTTCATTGGTGAAAAGTGGGGTTTAAACTTGTGAAGGGGGAAGGGATGGGAGAAAAGGCAATCAAGGGGGTGCAAATAAAGGAGGGACTCTGTCTCCACCCCCCTTGGGAGCTGGAAGATTGTGGGAAAAGGCTGACTGGTAAAGTGCAGACCAGGGGAAAACAGAATCCCCATGGGAACATGAGCAGGGGAAATGGAAGTATAGGGAAAAGGTAGAAGGTAGTCCTGCTAAATGACAGGAACTTGGGCAATAAAATGCCTGAGCTCCAGGTGATGCTAACTGAGGGAGCAGTGGATGTGGCAGTGGTCACTGAGACCAGGGCCACTGCAGGACATGACTGGAACTTGAACCTGGAGGGTTACACTATGTTCTGGAAGGACAGGGGGAGGGAAGGGAAGGAGGGGTTGCAATGATAGTCAAAAACTGCATTGGCATAGGGGGAGTAGAGGAGGTGGAGGGAACTGTGGAGGTGATTTGGGTCACCTTGATAACAATGCGGGGGCAAGAGAGTAAAAATGGGAGTCGTGTATAGGCCCCCTGCACTGGCGGAGGAGCTGGAGAAGAGTCTAGTGGCAGATGTTGGGAGACACTGCAGACTGGGCAGAGGATGGGTGGTGGTGTTGGGGGACTTAAACATGCCAGGAACAGACTGGGAGACTATGACATCCTCTGTGACCAGGGAACAGAGGTTGTTGGATGTCTTTCAAGATGCGTTCCTAACTCAGCAGGTGGGGGAACTGATCAGGGAGGCACGGGTACTGGATGTGGTCCTGGCAGACAGTGACCAGATTGGGGCCTGGAGGTAAGGGACCCATTGGCGGGAGTGACCATGCCACGGTCTGGTTCTGCCTGGACCTAGGAGGGTAGAAGGCTGCACAAAGACAGAGGTAACTGACTTCAGGGGATGGATTTTAAGGAAATGGAAGGATCCTAAAGAGCATTTGGATGGATTGGGTCAGACATGGATGCTGATAGTAGTGGGAAATCATCAGGAGGGGTGCAGGATGCTACCAGCACCTGTACAAGAGTAAGACAAATGCAGAAGGGCCCGAAAACCCTGGTGGTGGACCAGGGAGGTCCAAGAGGTGGTGGGGAGAAAGAAGGCAGCCTATAGACAATTCAAGTGCTCAAGGAGTGAAAGGGATCAAGGGGAGTATGAACTGATGGCTAGAAGGGCCACTAGGGTGGTGAGGGCGGCTAAAGCAAGGAAGGAGCAGAACCTGGCCAGGGAAATTAGGAGAGGAAACAAGGGGTTCTTTAGATACATTAGGGAAAAACAAAGGATGAAGGGGAAGATTGGCAGGATTAAAATAGGGGAGAGATGGGCACAAGACCCGGGGCAGCAGGCTGAGGTACTAAATGAGTACTTTACCTCAGTTTTCACCAAGGAAAATGGGGGTGCTGCATCATACATGGGAGGAGACAGAGATACTGAGGAGGGGGGACCCTACCAATTGGTGGGTCTGGGTGGGGGCATCACTGGCAGGAGGGGAGGGCTAAGCATGGAGAAGAGGTAGCGGAAGTGGAAATCATAGCAGAGAGAGTGAGAGAAGACCTCAGGTCTCTTAAGACGGAGAAAGCACCGGGGCTGGATAAATTACATCCCAGAGTGCTGAAGAAATTTGCAGATGTCCTGGTGAAACCCCTGGCTGAGCTTTTCACCATCTCTCTGAGGACAGGGTGGGTGCCCCAGGACTGGAAGGTGGTGTGTATAGTGCCTATCCACAAGGGGGGATCAAGGGAGGTGGCAGGGAACTACAGGTCTGTCAGCCTGACATCGGTGGTGGGCAAGGTGATGGAGGGCATTGTCAAGGAGAGGCTAGGGGGAGACCTGGAAAAGTCAGGGTGCCTGGATGATAAACAGCATGGATTCATCCTGGGGAAATCGTGTCAGACAAACCTTGTGGAGTTCTATGACTGGGTGATGAGTGCCTTGGACCTGGGTAGACCAGTGAACATCCTCTTTCTAGACTTCAGCAAGGCATTTGACTCTCCTCCTCACGAGGGCCTGTTGGATAAGCTGGGAGAAATGGGGGTGGGGAACCAGATGATCTGATGGATAAGCAATTGGCTCCAGGACCGGACCCAGAGGGTCGTAGTTGGTGGGATAGTCTCATCCCCAAGGAGGGTCATTAGTGGGGTCCCACAGGGATCAGTCCTTGGGCGCCTCCTGTTCTACACCTACGTCTCTGACATAAGGACAGGAATCAGGAGTGAGATGAGTCTCTTTGTGGATGACTCAAAACTGGGGGCGGTGGTGGATGGGGAGGAGGGGAGGGTGGCCCTACAGAGGTACCTGGAGGCTCTGGAAAGATGGTCTAGAAAGTGGAAGCTGAGGTTCAATGCAAGGAAAATGCAAGGTACTCCACCTGGGGGCCCAAAACCTGGGCCAAGTGTACACCCGGGGGGGGGAATGCTACAAATCTCGATGGCTGAGAGGGACCTGGGGGTGGTGGTGGATGTCAAGATGAACAACTCGGAGACTTGTAGGAGGGAAGCAGCCAAGGCCAACAGGATGCTGGGATGCATCGCTAGGGGGATCACCTCCAGAAGGAGGGACATGATACTCCCTCTGTATAACTGCTTGGTGAGGCCGCACCTTGAGTACTGCGTGCAGTTTTGGAGGCCACACTTAAAGAGAGACATTAAACTCCTGGAGATGGTCCAGAGGAGGGCAACCAAAATGATTTGGGGCTTAGGGGACAGGACCTATGAGGAGAGGCTTGAAGAGCTAAATATGTACACATTGGAAGAGAGAGAAGGGACCGGGGGGACAAGATAGAGGTCTTGAGGTATGTGAAGAGGGTAAATATGGGAGGAACAGTCAGGGTGCTTTGAAGGAAGGAGGAGGGGGCCACTAGAGGGCATGGGTGGAAGCTGGAGGGGGGAAGATTCAGGGGAGAAAGGAGGAGGTGCTACTTCACTGAGAGAGTGGTGGAGCCATGGAATGCGCTGCCTAGGGGGCTGGTGGAGGCAGAGGTGGTGGAGGGGTTCAAGAGGGGGTGGGACAGGTACAGGGGAAGGGTTCTGGAAGCAAAATCCAATGCAGCAAGAATATCCAGAACTGAGAAGGAAGAAGCCAGAGAAAGTGAGGGGGGCAGCAAGATCAGCACCCAGAGTGGGGGCTGACCAAACGAGCAGACACGAAAGACTGTTAGGCCTATTCTGCTGGTTTTTCAGTATGTTAGTATAGAGTCTAGTGCACTCCTTATTGTGTTGTACCTCTGAAAGGAAACCAAACAAAGACAAAATAAATAAATAAATGAAAACAATAACAATTGGAAAGGATACATACTGTTTCATTGCTAAAGGTCATGCTTTAAAATAACACGAAGGTGCCCTAGACAGAGATTGTGTAAGAGAAGAAATCTTGCTTGCTGGAAGAGAAAGCAGCAGGATAGGAGACCTGTGAAGACAAGAGAAAATGATTTAGACTTTACTAAGTTAGATACTATGGGTGACCACATGAACAGTAGTCTTACAGTAGTATACCTTCCACCAGTGAAGATAAAAGAAAAATTGTAGCCTGACATGACCACAATGGTGGCCACACAGTATATCCATTCTCCACTCCCAGTTGTCTTATCTGTCACCTGTGAATAAAAAGAAAACTGATTTAGCCTGACTTGGCCACTAGGTCACAGCGCATCCGTTAAAGCAAAATCTAATATAAAACATAAAAAAAGAAAAAAAAAGTCATGTAATGATACTTACCATCAAATTAGTGATGGCCATGACTCGCACTGGTGTTATGGTGCCACAGAGAGAGATGGTGGAGCAAAAGGCTGCTTAAGTAGGTGCCTTGTAGACTAACTGTCTTTTCAGCTTGTTTGCCAGTCACCTCCATGAATAGTCAAACTGCAGGGAGGGGGATTCAATAGGAAAGAAATACATTTTAATGTCTTGCAAGTAATTTGGATCCCCTCCTGTGAAAGGACAGACTCATCACCAACCTTGAGGATCAGGAGTGTGAACAACAGTAAAAGTAACTTACCATCACAACAAACAAAGCTGGACTTTGCTGGATCTCAGGTGTTGCTCCTTTAATGGCTTGACTGGCAGGAGGCTCAGCTTAGGGGATGCTTACCTGACTGGCTGGAGATTTGCCTGGCAATGACATTTTTGCTGGCTGCAGATTCCAAGTTTCTCAGTCTGGATGCAAGTGGTGGAGGTGGCGGTGGTAGTGGGCCATGTTGTTTGTATACATGGTGGACACAAGCAATCAGAGGAAGAGGAGGAGGAGGTAGTGTATTGATTATTGGAGAATGCATTGTCTGCAAGCCTGGCAATAACATTTATGCTTGCTTAAGAATCTAAGTTTTCAGTCTTGATGCATGCGGTGGAGGTGGAGGTGGGTTGTGTTACTGGTGGCAAACTTTATGCTATAGTGCCACTGGTTTTCTAGTTTGTGGGCACCACATAGGAGAGGACAGAGGGAAGTAATCAGATGGATATGTGAAACAGCAGCACAACTTGGGAAAATGTATAATGATAGGAAAAGAAAACTGAATCATAAAAAAATGGATTCAACTGATGAGGAGGAAAGGATGAACAGAACACATTATGGTTTATGTATTATTCATCCTTATCAAGGAAGCAACCCTCTCAGTCTCCCACATTGGAGTTCTCTCCACATGGGAATCCTGACACCCTCCTTGCTTCATGTACCTCAGATGAAGACAATTTACCAATGCCAATAAACATCAGGCTTCTCAGATTCATCTTCACCACCATAACCACCTTCATGTTGTAGGAATGCAGACTGTGACTGTATTTCATGGAATGTACCCTGCATTCACTTTAATAAGTGTTAGCATGCGAGTATTTCCAGGGTACAGATCTGTATGCCTGTTCTGCACAATGACCCCTTCTGAACTGACTACTTTCTCCACACTGACACTTGAGGATGGACAGCTCAGGTATTTGACTGCTACTTAGGTCATTGCTGGCCAATCAGTGACCTTGCTACTACAGTACAGCAAGGGCTCTTCCATGATGGAAAATTGCCTGGTGTCTTCCAAATATACAGTTTGTCCTGTTACCTTGCATGTTTTAGAAGTCCTTTTATCATGTGAGGTAGTAGCAACACCCCGTCTCTATTCACTTTCATGTTGTGCCTTATATAACTGTGATTTTAACATCTGTGCCCAATGTATCCATCTTATTGTCTAATCAGTTAAATTTTCAACCTGATCACACCCACCTTCAGGTATTGATGACAGGCACTGTTTTATATCATGAGCCCAGTATGGTGGCAATCCCAAAATCTGCAGACTACAGAATGCCATAAATATAGCTATTCTAGTCCAAGACATAGAGCATGCGTTCCATTAGAGTACAACTTCCAGTATCACGACCTGCCTCCAGTGCCTGCTGTACATTCCTATAGGTAGTTACGAGTTACTATGCCAAAGACCCATTAGATACTCACCCTTTATACAAAAGAATACCCAGATATACATTCCTTTGAAAAATAATCATATACTTTTAGTAATAAAATCCAGCATACTACTGTTACCTATCACTTCCACGGGGAGACTATTCCAAACACAGACCACCTTCTGATTGTACCAGCTGGCTCTGTACTTGGTTGAGTTTGTTTCTCCCTTAAGCTGTAAACTGTGTGATCTTGTGATGTAATTCTACTCCCTGAGTTCAAGATCCAAACATATCCACAGATCATTATTAGATAAGAATCTGAATAGTAGGCCTAGATCACCACACAATCTTCTGTATTCCATTGAATGCAACCCCAGAGACTGGAGCCTATCCTCAAAATTTAGTTCTCCAATGCCAAACATCATCTTGCTAGCCCTTCTCTGAACCCTTTCTAGAGCAGTTATTTCTGCTTTCATATTTGGGAGCCAGAACTGGGAACAGTACAATAAGTGGGGCCTAACCAGGGAAATACACAGCAGCATCACCACTCCCCTATCTCTGACCACTACTCCAGTTTCTTTAGATCTGAATTCATATTTCTTACTCCTTCTGGGGAGTTCACTCTGTTGCATATCTTGGTGTCATCCACAAATAGGCACACCATTCCCTCCAATCTGTTTGTGATGTAGTATTTGAAACCATTGAAGAGTAGAGGCCACAGCACCAACCCTTGTGGTATACCACTAGCTACCTTCCTCTCAGTAGATACTGCGTCATTTTCCTACACCCTCTATGTTCTTCCTCTCAACCAGCTGCTCACAAACCCAGCCACCTCCTTACCCACCCTACATGGTCCAGCTTCCTTAGCAGCCTTCTGTGTGGAACAGAATTGAAGGTTTTACTAAAGTCCAGGTAGATTACCTCTACTACCGCTCCCTGACATAGGTCAGGTAACTGATATCCTTTAACCAAAAAACACGCTCCATTCAATGGTGTCCTTGCTCACTGCTTGAACAAATACTGTAAAGTTGCTCTGCCACAATAAACAAAATTAAAATAAGCAAGTTACTCACAGTGTCAGTATTACCTGATATATTTAAATTGTGCCAAATGGTGAATGCCCCTTGCTGAGACACTGGTGATACAAGCTAGTCCTCTAATCAGTTTTGCATCTTTAGCACATCATCAGGGAGTATAGTCATGGACATGGACACAGATGCATATAACAGCATATTTTAAAGTATATAGTTGGCTTCAATTAAATGCTTGTCTGGGGTAAACTGATTTAATGCCAATCTCCAGAACCTTAATCATAACATAAAGAATATTATACTTTAGACACCCCAATTTGATTACTCTAATGCTTGCCTAACATAATTAGCAGAACATTATTCATTGTTTATCAGAAAAAACACCTATTCTTAGAAAGTAATTCTTTGATGTAAAAAGATGAAATGATATTATAACACATGATAATAAACTTGCACATCAGTATACTTAATGGTCTATTCTCTGCATAGTATGTACTGTTTTTTTTTGTTATAGTATGTTGTACTACCTAGCTCTACTGCCACTTTAAATTATGCTGTCATTATTAGCAGCTTCCATTACTGTGGCTGTACTCCCTGATGATACACTTAAGGCACATAAGTGATTGGAGGACTAGCCTGTATCACAAGCATCTCTGCAAGGGGTCTAGTCTATGAATCACCATTTTCACTATTTGTTACAACTATATCAATTAATATTGATGCTGTGAGTAATTTACTTATTTCAACTGAGTGTGTTGTGCTGATGCTACTTTTACAGTATTTGTTATTTCGATAGCTTCTTCTTTGATCTCAGCAAGGCATTTGATTCTGCACCATTTGAGAGGAGCCTAATCAATAAGGTGTGAGATTGTGTGATTGTGGAGTACCTTGTTAAATAGCTAAGCAAGTCACAGGCATCACTAGTTGGCCCCAAAGGGATCATAACTGGCATCCACATTCTTGATATCTAGTTTGGTGATACAGAGGAGGAAGGTTTTTTCCCCCAATTGTTTAACCAGGTGAGACACACTAAGCTGAAAGCATGTTTACAGGTGCAACCTGGGGGCACAGGGAAGTTAAGTGACTTGCTCATGGTCAAACAGTATACAAGTGGGGGATATGGGATTCAAACCCAGCTCTCCAGATTTGCAGCTCAGAGCCTTAAACCACTGCACTATACTGCTTCCCAAAGTAAAGTAAAGGAAAGGTGTGCATCTTTGCAGATATTAAGCTCAGTGGGAGTGTGGATACCTGAGAAGGGATTACTAAACAAAATGATGTCAGAAGATTAAAAGAATGGTCAGGCATCTGGCAATAGATGTTCGATGCCAAGACGTGCATGCTAATGCACATAGGGTAATAGAATCATAAGACATCTTGCTGGATCGATGAAGGGAGGGTTGGTCAAATTACAGATGTAATTATGAATGAATATCATTAGTAATACTCTAAAACCCTCTTTGTTGTGTGTTGTTTATTTATGTATTTATTAATGAATTTGTTTTTTCATTTATTTGTTTTGAAATGCTAGCAGAATAGTAGAATGTATACCTAGGTAGGGGTTTTACCAGAAGCAGAAAGGAGGGGATCTTTCCACTGTCCAGATACATGGTTCAGTTACACCTAGAAAACTATTTGCTGTGCTGGGGCCCTTTTGAAGTAGGACCATGACAGGGTGGAACACTTCAAAGCAAGGAGACTAAAATGAAACCAGTAGTAAAATTCAATGAGGAAAGTTTGCAGTATGGGGAATATTACAGAAAACATCATGTTTCTTCATGGGATCAACAGGGTGGACTCCTGTGAGTTGTTCTCACTAGACAAGAACACATACTCCAATGGGCACACCTGAAAATTGGTCGAGTAGTAGGTTCAGGAGGGATGTGATGAAGTACATCTTCACAGAGCAGGTAGTGACCAAATGGAGCAGTGTGCCTAGCTGTAGAGTCAATGCTATAACTATAGCTGGATTAAAGTCTAAATTGGACAAATTCAAGAGTGGGGTATTAATGGTAGGAAGAGGGCATGAAGAAGGAACAGAAATCTCTAATGGGGACATCCCCAGGTTGATTCATCAAGATAGGCATGTAATTTCTATTAGCTGGGGTCCTCGAGCACAGACTTAATGGATGACAGTACTTTTACTGTCTATAAATGTCTATGTTTCTACTGCATTTTTGTCATAATCTTGCAATAAGCGTACAATCAGTAGGAATAACAGAGCTATCTTTATTTTTCTCTGGCAGCTATGCTTTTGCAATTAACTCATCTCTGCCAACCATAGTACCAATTCCAAATCCACATGTGCCCATTGGTCAGAGATATGGAATGAGCCACTTAGATGTTGTCAAAATTAACACATTATATAAGTGCAGTAAGTATACTAGTATGGATTTGTTTTCTACATTTTTCTCATTGTGTTCCTGCTGTTGATTGGTGTTAATTTCAAGGTTTGTATTTTCTTTTATAGATTTGTTTTCTCTACTTTCATATTTCCATACTCTCTGAACTGTTCCTTTACATTTTTTATGTTTATGCAAATGTCATGAAGTAGTCCAGGGACTGGAATGCAACTGACAGTATCTAGAAATAAGGTACCACCACTACTGTTAAATATTTGTTCAAAAAATATAATTTTTAGAAATGTTCTTAATATTTAAGATATTTGATCCACTCCACTTGAAAGGTGGTCATTCTGAACATATATTTCTACTTGGTTTTCATAGTGGAAAAGGAGCTGATGCAAGACTATACCAGAAGAGTCCTGAAAGGGGAGAATTTGAATTCCATTCCAGTTAAAAAGTATTAGAGGAGTAATGCTTACTAAAGTTTCATAACATCATGGTATCTTTAAGGAGCAGAGAAAGCTCCTAGCTGAATCAGTAGCTCAGCTACTCAAGCCATTCAACAGCTCTTTGGAGAGAGGGGTGGCACCCAGAAAATAGATAATGGTGAATACTGTTCCTCTGCACAACAGTGGTAACACGGGCAATTCAGGGGGCTATAGATCTATCAGCCTTAGGCCTTTTGTCATTAAGTCGCTAGAGACCATAATAAGGGAAAGGATCATAAGTTTCCTGGAGGCAAATGGACTGTAGGATAGAAGAGAGCATGTGCTCACACAGTGGGCAACTGTGTCAGAAAAACCTGGGTCTATATTTTCAATTAGCTAACAAACGCAATGGACAAGGGACAAAAAGCAGACATGCCATACCTTGATTTCTGTAAAACCTGTACGTCCATCCTGCATGGACAGTTGGTTAAGAATATGCATGACCTAGGACAGAGAACAAAAATCATAGGTGGGTGTAACTGGAATAAGCAACAGGAAGCAGAATGTGATGATAAATTGGAAGTTCTCAGTGGATGGGGTAGCTAGCACGGTGAGCACAAGGACTGACCATGGGACTAGTACTCTTCAACAATTTTATTTGAGACTTAGAAATATGAATTCAGGGCAATGTATGCCTTTTTGTGGATGATAGCTCTGATGCTAGTTTGATAGTGATGATGGTGTCAAACATATGATATAGGATTGGGTAGATTGGAGAGGAGGTCAGACGTATGGCAGTTAAAATTTAATACAAACAGTGGAGGTTTAAACTCAGAGCAGTGAACATGGTAAGTTCCGTTCAAATTATTTGTTCATTTTCTTTCTTTTCAGCTGTGGCTACTATACAGTATATGATTCCCAAGAGTGATTCCCAGGTTGTCCACTGACAATTACATATTCCTCTACAAATAATAAATACCAGTTCACAAAGTGTTGGATAACACTCATCATTTCATATAGTGCTTGAGAAAGTTTGTTTGTGAAAGTTTTATGTAGCACACATGGCTGATGCATCCTTAGTGCAGCCACACCCTCTATCAGTGCTTATATATTAATTGTAAAGGGATATGTAGTTACTTGTGAACAGTGCAAGAAAGTGCTACTAATAGATTGCTTTTGCCAATTTATGTACCTATGAGACCACTTTCTCTTGATAAAGATCATGGTATAACCAGTGAAACATCATGGGAATCATGTATAGTGGCATCAGTGGAAAAGAAAGCAAATAATGGAATCACTGCTGTAGAAAAGCATTGTGGAATATCTTCAATCCAGTGATGTACTGGATCCAAGGCAGCATGGATTCACTGGAGATAGGTCATGTCAAACAAATCTGATAGATTTCTTTGATTTGGGGACCAAGGAATTAGATACTTGGTGCTATAGATGGTAATTAACACAGGCAGGAGGCACTAGGCCCATGGCATCTGTCTTGTGCCTTAGCGGGGAATCTGGAACCCATTGGTGATCAAAAGGTGCTTGTCAAGGCTTTCTTTGAAGGCCACAATTGTACTTGCCCCTACCACCTATACAGGGAGATTGTTTGATGAAGGTATAGTTCTTTGTGTAAAGAAATTTCTCCTTAAGTACTTTTTAGAGAATGTTAGCTTAAGTTGGTGGCTGGGACTCCTCAGACTTACATTCATATTGTCAGGTGTTATACTGAAACTTTCCATTAGGTTGTTATCCCTACTTATTGTATACATTTGTAAAAGATCCCCTCATTTACATCTTAGTGCCAAGGGGGTAAAGGTTAAGCTTCTTTAGTCTGGATTCATATGGTTAATTACTGATGCCATCAGTCATTTTAGTCACATCTTCTCTGAACCCTTTACAACTTACTAATGTCCCTTTTTTGGTGGGGGCTCCATAGGGGAATAGAGCAGTTGAGGTGTGGTCTAACAAAAGCTCTCTATAGTGGTACAATGCATGCCCTCTTTCTTGAGATGAAAGCTTTCCTTATGCAGCTTATGCTTCTATTGGCTTTTCTGGTTAGTTCATTAGTGTCCACTAAAGAACAGATCATTGGTGACCAGGACTCCCAGGTATTGGTCACTGTCTGTTACCCTTAATTGGGAACCATTTAAGATGTAGCTGTTCCATCTGTTGTTAATACCAAGGTGCATTACCATGCATTACTTGGTATTAAACTGCATCCCATTTTTGGCTGCCCACTCTTGTAGAATTACAAATGTATGAATCTTCCAGCTGAAACAGACCATCTGGACTATTAGTGCTTGCCTGAGTGTGCAGCTAGCCCCCTAGATTGTTGCTGACCCAACCCCTTCCACATCTGTCATTCTCATGACAGCCTCAGCTCCCTCCACACAGACCCTCCCTTGTGCTCTGTCCCATGCCCTCTTAAAACGTCCTACTGTCTTACATGACACCACTGCCTATGGTAGAGCATTCCATTTAGACATCACCCTCTCCATGAAGTAATGCCTCCTCATCTCCCTCCTAAATCTTCCTCCCTCCAATTTTAGTCTGTGCCCCATCATGTCCCTACCCTTCCTCCATTTAAACACCCCTTCAGTGTTAGTTTTGTTTATCCTCCTGAAATACTTGAATGTTTCAAATAATATCCCCCATCTCTCCTCTCCTCTAGTGTGTACATATCAGCTCATTCAGCCTGTCCTAGTAGGCCTTGCCCTCCATCCCCTGTAACACTTTTGCTGTTCTATGTTGCACACTTTCCAGTAAATTAATAAGAATTGTCAAGTCCTGCTGCATTGAATGTACCTGTTCATCATCTCCTACATCCACATCGAGTTTAGAGTCATCAGCACTTTTAATACATGGATTACTGGTTCCCCCACTCATATCTAAATCAAGAGTGAAAACAGTGTTGGCCCCAGCACTGACCCTGAGGAAACCCCACTCATCACCATTACGCTCTCAGATAAGTGTCCTCTTATTTATACTCTCTGAGGCCTTTCAGACAGCCAACTTTAAACCCATTCTGTGATTATTTTGTTAATGCTTAATTTGAACATGTTTTATAATAATGTTGTATGTGGTACCTTGTAGAGTCTTTTTCTGGTCCAGATATACCACATCTACAGGTCTATTGTTATCCAATAACTCACTCATATTTTTGTAGAAGACTAGGGTATTGGTTAAGCATGATCTCTGCCTCCTAAAGCCATGTTGAGATTCATCTAGAAGGTGTTTACATACTAAGTCACCCTCCAGTCTGTCAGTAATTAGTGATTCTAGCATATTTCCCACAATGATGTCAAGCTTATGGGTCTATAATTAACCACCTCTGCTTTATCCCCCTTTTTTGAATGTTGGGAACACTGTTGCTGTCCTTCAATCACTAGGCACCTGTCCTGTAGACAAGGCCTGGTTTAAAAGCATTAGTAGGGGGTCTACCAGCCACGAACTGAAGTCCCTCAGTAATCTCAGATGTAAGTTGTCTGGCCCTGCTGATTTGGATGAATCTATTTTTTATAATTTACTAATGATTTCAGTTCTTGTTATGATACACATATTTACTTCTGATGTCAAATCTTTAATACTGCCTGTACCTCTATCCTTACCCAGTGTATTCTCATATACTGAGCAAAAGTATTAATTAAAGATTTTTGCCAGTATTTTAGGGTCTGAACATTCTGTGTTCCCTAACTTGATCAGATCATGTTGGAGTGGTGAACATGACCTACCTAGATTTCAGTAAGGCCTTCAAAATTGTTCCACATAAGAGACTTGTACACAAGCTTAGCAGCATGGGGAACAGATCCTAAAGATGGTAAAATGGGTAAGAACTTGGTTGAGGCATAGGCAAGGGTGGTGGTAGCTGAAGATGTCTCAGGGGAGTGGAAGGTGACCAGCAGGGTGCCTCAGGGATCAGTACTGGGGCTGATCCTCTTTAATGTCTTTATTAGTGACATTGCAGAGGGGTAATAATGGAAGTTATGTCTTTTTTTCAGATGACACAAAGATCTGCAACAGGGTTGAAACTTGGTGGTTGAAACAATGTGGTGGGATCTAAGTAAGCTTAAGGAGTAGTCAAGAGTATGGCAACTAAGATTCAGTGTGAAGAAATGTAAACTTATGCGCTTGGGGAACAGAAATCCAGGTGCAGAGTACATGATAGAGAGAATGGTACTGATGACCACCAAAGAGGGAAAGGCCTGGGGTAATCATATCTTATGTCCTAAAAGTGACCAAGCAGTATGACAAGACAGTGGGGAGAGCCAGTGGGGTGTCTGAGTGCACCAGCAGAAAGAAGAAGGTGGTGCTAACACTCTACAAATCATTGTTAAGACCTTATCTAGAGTACTGTGTCCAGTTCTGGAGGCCTCTATTCCAGATGGACATAGACAGAGTATAGGTGTTCCAGAGAAAGGCAACTAAAAATGGTGTAGGGTCTACACCAAAAAGCCCTATGAAGAGAGAGTAAAATGCTTCAGTACATGCACCCTGGAGGAAAGGAGGGAGAGGGGGGATATGGAAGAGAATTTCATATACCTCCATGGTATAAATAAGGTACAGGAGGGAAGCATTGTTTCAGAGAAAAAGATGTTCAAGAACAAGGGGGTCATGATATGGAGCTGATCGGAGGTAGACTCAGGGGAAATGTAAGAATGCACTTCTTCACTGAAAGGGTGGTGGATGCATGGAACAGGCTCCCAATTCAGGTGGTAGGGGCAAAAATGTTAACAGAATTTAAAAATGCTTGAGCTAGACATGAGGGAAACTTAGGGTTTAGGAAAGGGGGATAAAGCATGAGATTTAGTAGGATCTGTGATATTATAGTACATAGGAAAAATGATTAGAGTAGGTGGGACAAGCAGTCCTTATCTGGTGTCAGTTTCTAAACTCCTATGTTTCTATAAATAACTGAAAAAAATTATTGGAACTTACTACATTAACTGGTATGAATTCATTCACCCACAGCTTGCAGTAGAACATGTTTCATAGTGGATAATTCTTGGTGGGCTAAATATAACCCAAATTTCTGGGAGTGACTGAGAGGGGGCTAAGTTTGTCATACATAGTTAAAATTGAATTCCAAAAAGTGTAAGGTGATGTAGGAGAAAGTAAGATGTTGGTCAACTGGGATCTGCAGCTTATCCAATAGGTAGGGAAATGGGCAGACTAGGTGGGCCAAACCATCCTTATCTGCCATCAAAGTCTATGTTTCTACAGTGCATTTCTATGTTTCACATAAAGGGAAAACATTTTAACAGTAAATATAGTATCAGGGAGGTAGTATTGGAACACATTACTTACTGTAGGTAAAGGACTTGGGAGAAAATTTCTGATAGCCTTAAGATATCACTACAATGCAGCAGGGTGGGGAATCTGGCAAATATGACATTGGGGGAATACGGAAGTGGATCTGCAGCAGAAGGAGGAAGGTGCTGCTACCACTGTATAGTTTACTGTTTCATCCTTAACTGGTGTACTGTGAACAGTTTTGAAAACCACATCTTATGAAGTATAGGGAGAAAGTGGACGAAGAGCAGAGGAGGCTAACCTAGATGCTCAAAGGACAGCAGAACTAGAACTACAAATAAAGGTTGGCAGATCTGAACATGCAGATTTGTGACATGAAAATGGAAAGAGGGAGCTTTGCAGAAGCTTACAAATACCTCCATGGGTGAATAAACAGGCCAGCTAGACACTGTTCATACAGAACAGGAATACAAACAGCAGGAGTAAGTCCATAAAGCTGGGAGGTGGCAGGGTTTAAGAGAGATACCTGTAAGTGTTTTTTTTTTTTTTTACAGAGAGTATTCTGGTGAGAAGAAATATGTTGACTCAAATAAATGGTCTGTGTGAAATCAGTGGGGGGATTTAAACATGGGAATAACAGCTACAAGGGCTTGGTAAAGACTGTATCACAAAGGGATAGATGAAGGGAGATTGATGAGTCACTGGGGCTCTCTCATTTAATAGTAGTTAGGTTGGAATGGGCTGCCTCAATGGGCCAAGGGTCTGCCTTGTACTAAAAGTTTCTACAGAATGTTTTTATATTGCCTACAGCAGGAAATAATCTCTGTTCATCAAATGTCCAACATTCTGTTCCTCACTACTGAAGCTAGAACTTGCCAGATTTGTGGTGAGGTACATAGGAATGCAGTCTTAATCAATGTCAGTCTATTCAACATGCATAAAAATGGAACTCAAAATCTACACTGTGTGCTACAAGCTTGTTTGCGAGATGGTAGGAGTACAGTAGATAACTTTCATTTTTGCAGATCTCGTTGAGAAATACATTAAGATAAAGGAAAATACACTGTTTCCCATTTCATATGTTTTAGTTCTGCTTTTAATACTCTGGTTAGAAGTAAATGCTTGGGCAAAATGCTAGACAATGGTAATAATTGTGATTCAATACTTTTAATCTAGAATCTTTATGTGGATACTTGAGCTAAAGTGAAATATAGCAGAAGTAGAAAATTAACAATAAAAATAGCATCATCCTTTTTTTTTACTTTCTCAAGGTGGTTTACAAAAGAACTTGGAAAAATTGGTGAAACTATGTGACAAGTCTGAAGCTTTGATTAATCTTGTTAAAATTAAAGCTCTAATTATCGGTAGTATGATATATCAAGGAAAACCTCTTCATTCTGTTATGTCATATTAATATCTTGGAGTCACATTCATGAACAGTTTTTCTTTGAATTTGCATATCAAAAATATAATAGGAGAGTATGCAATTAGTCCACATTCTTTTCAGATTTAAGATTAAATATGAGGAAAGCACTGTGTATCCAATCTTAAAAGCCCTTGTGAGAAAATCTAAATGTAAAGTTTTGTATGTCAGTGACATATGTGGAAGTGGTAACACAAACAAAACAGAGAAGGTTGCAATCAGTATCTATGAAAGGATTCTTGGTGTTCCTGTAACTTCTCTTTCTTGTTTGATAAGGGTGAAGTTAAGAGTACGTCCTATAAAAGTTATTATGTCTTTAAGAATTCATTATTGGATTATGCTTTCAAATTTAACAACTGAAAGTCTGTCATATATGGCTTTGCAAGAAAAAAAAATCTCTTTCTGATAGAAACGGTCTTCCCCATTATTACACTCTGTCAGATATAAGTTATCTATTATTGGATATTGCTGTCTCTGTAACTATATGAGTATAGGAATTAATATTAATTATAAGTGCACTAAGGTTCTCAAACAAACTATCTCTGATAGTGAGTGTCAACGAGATATGGAAAAACGACTGTAAATTGAAATACTCCTACTTGTTGGCCAAATAATACCAAATAACAAACTTTAAAATCACACCTCAGTTTGATGCAGGACCCTTGTAAAAGGAGAATTGGGTCACAAGGTAATTTTCAATTACAGTCTAGTAAAATTCTAGAAAAAAAATCAAGAAAAAGTAAGACATTTTTATATCCAAGTTTTTTTTTTAATTGGCAAGCATATGAAGTCAAATTTAGTTTTTCTTACTAATACATATAATGATGGTACGAATATGTGCCATGGTTTTATGACCCATTGTGTAATTAAAACTCCAACTGCTTTTTTTCTTGTCTGTGATTCATACACACAGAAAGGCTTCTGTGCTAACTACAAATTAACACACACACACACACACACACACACACACATACACACACACACACACACACACACACACACACATTTGGTAGGCAATTAGGAATTGATACTTCATAGATTTCTGCTGTCACATGCATTCCATCTTGCTTGAATTTGTGATTTACCCCAATTAGATTACAAAGGACTTGCTTTTCATCTCTGGTTTTGGTCTCTGTTTTGGATCATATTATCAGCAAAGCTGTCACATCCATATGTGAAGGTGATTTTTTTTACTAATTCTTCTCTGGGAACTTAAAGTGATATATTTCCTTAACAGCCATGTTTCTGATAAGGGACTCTATGAGTATGAAAGCTTAAACATTTTGTAAATCTTTTTTTTTTTTGGTCCAATCAAAAGTATCAAATAACCGATGTTCATCTATATGGGAGAATTGTGAGTGTAATCTTGTTTGCATTGAACTTTAGAGTATATTATTGTAATTTCCTCTTGATATCATGGCATATGGGAAAAAAACAATGGAAAGTTTATTGCAAAGTGCTGTTTTCCAGCAAAATACATTCTGGATCATTTGTTCAGTACTGTAGATGAACAGGGTTGGAACTCTCTCTCTAAATTTCTTCTCACTGCTAGCAGAATTAAAGAAAAGAGATGACGTCCTATCACATTAAATCAGTGAATGCCATAAAAAATGCTGATTTATCTAAATATGATAGCCCTTAATGTGCTTTTATAAAGCTTCTAATTTTGATAACCAGATGGATTTTTGGTAAAATATACTTTTGCAAGTCAGATAGGACTTCAGTGTTTTCGATGTAGAATTTCCAGTATACTCCCTGGGTTACATGCTGTGTCACAGCATCTGCTAGTGCTCTACTTCAACTGGGAACCCTGTAACTGACCTGAAATATTGGCCATAGTGGTGGACTCTGGACCCACATAAGCAGAATAGTGGTGCATCATGGATTTAGAGTACATTACAGCATACTGCTGCTACACTGCATGAGTGACTGATCAGCAGTGCCGAGCACTACTGGGGGTTAGTTGGTATGGTTGTATAGCTTTTTTTTTTCATTCTGTTTGAGTTGGGGGCTCTGGCCCAAACACTTCCATTTTTTTAATTTAATATTGAAGAGTGTGTGTTGGGGGGAGCCTCCCCAACTCAAGGACATTGATTAAAAAAAAACTACTGGGCCATACCTGCTAACCCCTAGAATCACTACTAGCACACTGAAATCAGTAGAGTGAAATGGTCCAAGCAGGGTTGAAAGTGCATTTAGCAATGTAGGGAGTGTGCATATGAGTGTGGATGGAGCAACAATGTGATATAGAGTATACGAAGTAAACAAAAGAGCATAAGTGGATCTGGAATCCTCCATTATCACTGAGATATTTACATTTTGTGACATAGCAGAAGGACTGAAGGGGTGTGTGACCTTCTTTGTGAATGATATGAAAATCTACAACTGGATTGACACTGAAGGAGGGGTAGAAGACATGAGACAGGACCTGAGGATGCTGGAGGGGTGAGCAAAGACCTGGCAACTAAACTTCAACATCAAGAAGTGTGCAGTTATGCACCTGGGACATAGAAACCTGATGGCAGGATGCATGCTAGGGGTGGGAGGCAATCAGGGTTATGGAGCAGGAGAGAGATCTAGTGATATTAGTCTCCAGTGACCTCAAAGTGAGGAAGCAGTGTACGGGGTGGTGGAAAAGGCATACAGGATGCTAGCAAGTTTAGGCTGGGGAATTACCAGCAGGAGTAGAGAAATCCTGGTGCCCCTGTTCCAAGCCATGGAGAGCCGGCAACTCGATTACGAAGTCCAGTTTTGAAGGTCTTACTTGCTCAAAGACATAGATCTCATTGAAAGGGTTCAGCAAAGAATGACCGAGATGGTTCAAGGGATGAAATGTAAACCATATGAACAGAGATGTAATGAGCTATGGTTCTACACACTAGAGACCAGAAGCGAGAGAGGGGACATGATAGAGACCTTCATATACATCAAAGGGATAAAAAAGGAGACCCAGGGAGATTATTCCACATGAAGGAGGACACCATTACAAGGGGACATGGCCTGAGATTACAAGAGGTGGAAAAACACTTTGGAGGCAACTTGAGAGGGCAATTCTATACAGAGAGGGTGGTGGATGCCTGGAAAGAGCTTCCAGAGGAGGTTGTGGGACCGAGACTGAGTCGGGTTTCAAGAAGGCATGGGACAGATGTAAAGGGTTACTGTGGAGTGGTATGGATGCTCAAGGAGGGGTGTGGGAAGATTAATAGTGTGAATATCTACAAAGCAAAGCACGAAGGGGATAGAAACATCAGTAAGTGGGATCAGGGGAGCAACAGAAATGGAGCAAGAGGGAGGGAGAGGTACCCCAGGGGTGTCACATCTGGGTAACGATAAAAAGGCCAGTAAGGTGGAGGGGACGGATGATGCTATCTCCACCAAAAGGGCGTGGTTAGCCCTCAAGGCCCTAAAGAAAGACAAATCTCCTGGGACGGATGGCATTCATCCGAGAGTACTATGGGAATTGGCGGACATACTGGCTGCACCCCTGGCGGAGCTTTTCAGCAGGTCACTTGAGACAGGGAGGGTACCTAGGGATTGGTGAAAGGCACATGTGGTACCAATCCATAAAGGGGGGTCGAGGGAAGTACCAGGTAACTATAGACCCATCAGTTTGACCTCGGTGGTGGGACAATTAATGGAGAGTATACTAAAGGAATGATTGGGGGTGTACTTGGAGGAGGTGGGAGGTCTGGATAGTCGGCAACATGGGTTTGTGCCAAGTAGATCATGTCAAACCAACCTTGTGGAGTTCTATGAATGGGTAACATCAGAACTGGACAAGGATAAGCCTGTGGATGTATTATTCTTGGACTTCAGCAAGGCATTTGACTCTGTCCCCCACAATGGTCTGGTGGAGAAACTGATGGGGTTAGGAGTAGGCCCTTTGATGGTCAGATGGATTGAAAACTGGCTAGCTGGACGCACTCAGAGAGCAGTGGTCTGTGGGGAGCTCTCGAACCCTAGAGAGGTTGGTAGTGGGGTACCGCAGGGCTCGGTCCTGGGTCCGATCCTGTTTAATGCATACATATCGGACATCAGGGAGGGTATAGGGTGGGAAATGAGTCTCTTCACGGATGACTCCAAAATGGAAGCAGTAGTTGAGGGAGAAGAGGGGAAGTTGGCCCTGCAAGGGGACCTGGACACCCTGGAAAGCTGGGCTCACACATGGAAATTAAATTTCAATATCACCAAGTGCAAGGTGCTGCATCTTGGTCGGGGAAACCCTAAACAGAGGTACACCCTGGGAGGGGAGGTGCTGGAGGCCTCAATAGGGGAAAAAGACCTAGGGGTCATGGTGGATGCATGTATGAATAACTCTGAGCAGTGCAGGAGAATGGCTAGCAAGGCAAACAGGATGTTGGGATGTATCATAAGGGGGATCACCTCTAGGAGCAAGGAAGTGATTCTGCCGCTGTACAATGGACTGGTTAGACCACACCTTGAGTACTGTGTACAGTACTGGAGACCGCATTTGAAGAAGGACATACAGCTCCTGGAGAGGGTACAGAGGAGGGCAACAAAGATGATACGAGGGCTAGGGGATTTGACGTATGAGGACAGACTTAAGGAGCTCTGCTTGTTTTCATTGGAGGAGAGGAGAGACGCGGGGACATGATTGAGGTCTTCAAGTACCTCAAGGGAATAAATAGGGTAAACATGGAGGGGATCTTTAGACTAAAGCAGGGAGGTATCACCAGAGGGCATTGTTTGAAGTTGGAAGGTGGAAGGGTGAGGGGGGAAAAGAGGAGGAGGTTTTTCACTTAGAGGGTGGTGGACCCTTGGAATGCACTGCCTGGTGAGCTGGTTCAGAGATCCACATGGAGGGTTTCAAGAGAGGGTGGGACAGACACAGAAAATGGTTGTATTAGATGATGGCCTGTCCCAGGGGGGTTGGGATGGATGATACGGGTTTCTGGAGCACAAGGGATGGGAGGGTCTTGGCACCCAACTAAGGATCTAAGGTTCGAGCAGACTCGATAGACCGTAAGGCCTAATCTGCTGGCAAATAGTATGTTAGTATGAATAGGGGCAGACTGGATGGGCAATGGTGTCCTTTTCTGCCAGCAAGTTCTATGATTCTATGACTTTTTGGTCCCTACTGACTTTTAGTCACTAGGGACAATGATAACAGAGATTTTTTTAGTTTTACATGTTTGGTAAAATGTATTTTCTAAGACATTTTGCCTGTTGCTTAAATGAATGTGATGGCTGTGTTTATATCTGAAAGTGAGTGAGAGGTGCACTAGTAGTCTATGTACCTGCACTTTTTAATGTGAAATGATGTTAACCTAACTATGTGACCATATTTACATTCTTTGGCACTATATTTACTGTACTATTTTTACAATGGCCATTTTTCATAATTACTTCTGTATTTATTTTTTAGATGTTGTCAAGGCTGTTTAGCCGGATAATAAAGAGATTTATCTTTACAAATAAAATCAAATTTCAATTTTTTTGGGTACAGGGATGCACCTCAACTGCATAATGAAAAAGAGTCACAACTCATACGGGCTCTAAAAGCAGGATATTCCAAGATTCTTCATCAGCAAATCTTCATTTTGATCATTTCATTCATTTTTTGTTCATGTGTTCTCCTACAGATGTCTGCAGCAACTTGCTAACTGATTCATCAGGAAACTTTACATCTGCAAACTACCCTTCCAATTATCCCAGCAATTCAGACTGTGTCTGGCTAATTAGAGTTCGAGGAAGTAAGGTGAGCCTGCAGAAAGAACAGAAACAATTTTTACACACCCTAGTTTCTCTCTTTTTATTTCATAGTATGTTAGAGAATTTTCTACAAACAGCATACTAATTAACGTGTCCTTATATGGGTGCATAACAGAAAATTTGCAGTCAAATATCCCCTCTTTTTTCTGTAGATACCTGAATTTGTAACAACACATTTGACTGTCATTCATTATCTGCTGTGTGAATAATTGTCCTCCACTGTTGCCATGCTACTTTATCCTACAATTAGCAATGTGCATTTGTGTAATCTTTTATAACTAGCACTTATGC
Source organism: Neoceratodus forsteri (assembly GCA_016271365.2). Classification (NCBI taxonomy): domain Eukaryota; kingdom Metazoa; phylum Chordata; order Ceratodontiformes; family Ceratodontidae; genus Neoceratodus; species Neoceratodus forsteri. Next base: position 1,046,047,105 of record CM028133.1, on the reverse strand, counting down.
ATTTTTTTAATTTTTTTGAAAGTTGTAGAAAGATTTAAACCTGGAAAGATTTAATTTAGCATTATGTAACTTACTAGGGTCCATCATCTAATAATTTATTTGTGAAATTATATGAAAAGATTCTAAAAATGTAAATATTTTTGACTCTGATGTTATTCAGATATAGAGCTGAATTTTGTCATGCATAGCCAGGGTAAATGGGTTCTGGAATCAAACAAAGCTAGCAAAATTTGGTTAAGTTGTTTTAAATTTACTTTTGAAATGTTGTGTATTATTAATTGGCTTAATTATACAATGACATTTTTGTATATTATTAATTGACTAAAATGCTGTACAAAAAAGATTAATGGATGCATAGTAGCTAATGCCACTAGAATGCCACTTCTCGAATTTGACTTTTACATCTCACTTATTGCCATACTGCTCCTGTTCATTGATCAAAACAAAGCTCTTTGCAGTTGTGTTGTACATTTCTGGATGAGTATTGTGTCACCCTACTTTTTCTTCCAAGCTTGACCATACTGATTAATTGGAAAGGCTTGTCCCCATGATATCCTCCTTGTTCTTCACAGTAACATTCTTTAAACAAATTCTGGTCAGAGCTGATATGGCTGCACCAAGCTTTTACCTGTGGTGGTGGTGGTGGTGGTGGGGCTTGGGTATTGGAGCAGTGACAAACGTGTTTCAGAGTGGCTGCATTTGGAGTGGCAGTGGTGGTTTCTGAGCAGATGCAACAGTTTTCAAGTGGTGGTGGTGGTTTGCCAAGATGGCAGTGGCAATGGAACTGTGCATGCAGGATACTCCCACATGCACAGTTCTGACAGAAGTGTGGCACTAAAGTGTGTGCCTGCATAGGTGGGGTTGACCATTACACAATGGGGAGCTCCGTAGGCAGAGGACAGTGCCAGTTGGGCCAGTGCTGTACAGGCATTGATGCAACTCTGTAAGAGAACACAGGGTCATGTTCCATTCACAGATCTTTTTTCTTCTACAGTAATCATAAAACATCTGCGGAGCTCTGCCCATGCAGTCATAAAAAGATAACACGTGTTGGATACTCTGTAGTGGTAGTGCTTGTTTAAATCATTTTCCTAAACATGAATAACAATTACTGTTTCTTTTCACAGTGTCATACTTTATAATTAAATGCCTGTTAAATTTTACTTATGGTAAAACTCCCCATTGTGAAATTAATTCCTGTAGCATTAGATGCAACAGTCTTAGGTTAACTTTGAACAGCCTGCCATTTCAGGTTGTAAAGGTTCAAGCATGTTTTTTTTTTTTTGCCTAGAAAGACAGAAACATAGACTTTGACAGCAGATGAGGACTGCTTGGCTCACTTAGTTTGCCCTTTTCCCTAACTATTGGATAAGCTACAGATCCCAGTTAACCAACAGCATACTTCCTCATACCCCCCTCTAGAATTTCCATATGTCTGTCCCATGTACTCTTGGATTTCACCACTGTTTTTGACCCCACAACCCCATCAGGAAGGCCATTCCACGTATCGCCTCCCTCTCCATGAAAAAATACTTCCTCATGTTGCCCCTGAGCCATCCCTCCTCTATCTTCAAATTGTGCCCTCCTTGTTCTTGAAAGATACTACCCTCTTGGACTTTGTTGATTCCCTTAAGATACTTTAAAGTTTCTATCATATCCCCCCTCTCCCTCCTTTCCTCAAGGGTATACATATTAAGCTCTTTTAGTCTCTCTTTATATGGCTTCTGATGCAGACCTTGCACCATTTTAGTTACCCTTGTCTGGACTGCCTCTATCCTGACCATGTCTTTGTGGAGATGGGGTCTCCAGAACTGCATGCAGTACTCCAGATGTGGTCTCACCACCTGTCTGCAGAGAGGGGATAATATGCACACACTCATTCATTTAAAGGGCTCAGTCGGGCTCATTGTAAAAGTGCTCAGCTAGGCTGCCGGCCATGGAGGTGAGTGGAGGGCTGTGCTGGTGGACTACTGGGGTCCTCTTAGATGAGGGGTGTAGGGTCACTACCAGAAATGGTGGAGGGTCCACTAGATACCAGAGAAGGTTTTTCTGTTTTTTAATTAAATGACTGATGTTGGCAGCTGGTGGGTCGATCAGCAGCAATAATGGACAATGAGAGATAAGGTATGAATCTCAGTGTGGTGTCATTCTTCATATAGGGCAGGTGATTGGCTAGGGAGGTGGGACCACTAGACATCAGGAACATTTATCTTTATTTTTATTTTTTTAATTCTGGATGGGGTACTGGGGTGGATCTCGGGTGGGGGAGTGATTTTTCTTATTGGGCTGGCAATCGGCCAGGGGGGTGCAACTACTAGATGTCAGGTATGGTGGAGATCAACATTTATTTTAAAGTTGGCCTGGACAGGAGGGAAAAACACTTTTTAAAATTATTTTATATAATGTGTATTCAAAATTCAGCATTTTGCACCCACAAAATATGCGAAATGAGCAGATTTTGAGAAATATTTCACGGGATAAAATTCCCAATTTTTCTGAAATTTTGCTGCATTACTATCTGGGATAGACATGGGAGATATTAGTAAATAATCAGGAAAGAGGGGGTGATCAAGAGGAGTCTGTGGAGACAAACTAGGCAGGGACCATCTGGGCAGACTGGGTGGGCCAAGTGGTCCTTGTCTGTTGAGACATTCTATGTTTCTAGTTTTTTTCAACTGAAAATCTGGTTGCAAAACTTTGTACTTTATTTAAAGGGAAGCTGATAATATCTGGGCAGGCAACTCATTCCAGGGAGTTGCCTTCACAAAAGCTTTATGAGCTGCTTTTAAATTTTTTAAGGAGTTTAAGGGAAAGGGAAATGGGAAATCATTTACCCAGGAAAGGCACACTAAACCAGATCTTGTTTCCAGGTGTAATCTGGAAGCATATGGAAGTTAAGTGACTTCCCTGGCATCACACAGTGTGCAAGTGGGGTCTGGTGGGATTCAAATCCAGGTCTCCAAGTTTGTAGTTCAGTGCCCTAGTTGAAAGACATTAATTTTAACTTAGTTTGCCTGGCTCATATCTTCTATGTATGACCCAAGTGGATGGTGAGTGTTGCAGCCCCACCACAAAAAACAGCACTTTGATGATGTACAGTAGGGAATGAGGCTGCAGACTCTCTATGTAGTTACTAATATTGTTGGGGAAGGTTCTGGCTAAATGTGCTAAGATTATCTTTGCTGGCAGTTCTACATGTATGGTGCTATAAGATATGATAAATTAGCCCCATACATGTAGAAATGCCAGCAAAGATAATCTTATTACATTCAGACAGTCCCCCTTCCTGATCTTATTAACAACTAAACCAAGTGCCTAAAGCCCTGTTCCCTACTATACATCATCAGTGATTTTTTGGGGGGCAGGACTCAGTGCTTGATGGCCACTCAGTTTGTGTGCAGAGGTTACAAGCCAGGCAAACAAAGTTAAAATTAATGCTTTTAAACTGCTTAAATTTTTTTTTTTAAAGCAGCTTTCTGCTTCTGTTAGTTTTACACATTGCCATTTTTATTTTCAACACCTGTTCACATCTGGTAGAGAAACTTTTTTTTTTACCTTCACCTGAGACTCTTTGGGCATGATTCTTAATTCATTACATCTGGCATAAGGTGTATGTCTTGTTCCATGCACAGCAAGATTGCACCAAACTCCAGTTTCCCCACCCTTGTGACATGCGCCTGGCTGCGCCATGTCACAAGGGGCTTATGCACCATGGCGAGGCTGCCAGATCACTTTTTTTCAGTATTCTCTAAGCCCCACCATGGCCATGGGAGTGTGCACAAGTTACCCCTGCTATTAAGTGGTGTAACGTGCCTCTGCCATCCCAACTGATGTAAAAAGAGCTGCCGGTGAGATGGGGTGGCATGACAGACATAGGGGTGATGGCTGTGCCGCCTGATGGTGGTCCTGGCACCCAGTGGGATGCATCTACTGTGACATTCAGGGCACTTTTGCACCCATATGCACACACTGTATGGTACAGTACTGTACAGTATGTGCATACAGATGCATTTGGCAGTGGGATGGTATGTTAGGCACACTCAGCTTGGTGCCAGGACCACCATCTGGTGGCACAGCCATTACCCCTATCTCTGCCATTCCATCCCTCTTCATGTTGCCCCTGCCCTCCTTCAGTGCACTTCTGTTAATGCTGTCCACCTCCTCTGCCCTGGTAGTGTTGCACCAGGTGGGGGGGGGCATCCCAAATCTAACCATCCTGTCCATAGGTTGCATCATTTGTTTGGCACAGTATAACAGTTGTGGCAGACCCAGAATTTTGGTGCAGGGACACTGTTTCTTTTAGAATTGGGTGCAGTGTCCCTTGCACAACTGCAGTCTGGTGCATCTCTCTTTTGTGGCAAATTGCAACGTGTGGATCTGGGCTTTGAGAATTTTGCCCCTTGGTTTACTTAATTGCTATGTTAGATTTTTTTTTCCATCTATATTTTCTTAGATTGCTCTGTTCTGGGTAGCTTTACCAACACACACTAACAACATAATTTAGAGAATTATTCAAAACTGTGCATCTTTCTTTATTCCTCATTATTTTACTCACCTCATGTTGTTATTCATGATTTGATGTGTCATCACTATGAACAGCCCTTCCCCATTACCAGTACAACCAAAGGAGAGATCAGATCCTAACACACATCCTGACTAATGGAAGTCTAATCATTTGCATTACCCTGAGACTACTTTCAGCCCTGATGTTCAGTACTGGAGATTGAGACTTACAGTATCACTGCCCCAGTCAGAGTGTAAATCCAATGAAACATTTTTAAAATATCTTCTATGGAAGTTCTTGTGGGGGGCAGGAAAAAATAGGCTGTTGGTTAACTAGGATCTACGGCCTATCCTGTAGGTAGAAAAATGGGCAGACTAGGTGGACCAAGTGGTCCTTATCTGCCATCAAAGTCTATGTTTCTATGTTTCTATCTCTGCATTAATTTGAATGATGTAAACAGAAGTCAAAACTATTTCATTTTCTCATTTAGGTATTCCTGCAGTTTGTCAACATCAATGTACAGTCTTCTACAAACTGTGGCAGTGACTACTTGAGAGTCTATGATGGTAACAGCAAGTCCGCCAGGGTGCTGTTGGACAATTACTGTGGGACAAAACTGCCTCCCTCACTGATTTCAACTGGCAATTCAGTTCTTGTAGAGTTTGTCACAGATGGAACCATTTCTGCACCTGGATTCAGTGCTACTTACAACATTGGTAATCAGCTGTTCTATTTAACTATCTAAGCTCCCCATCCATTTTTATGTCTGCTTGTGCACAGCACAAGAAACACATTGTGGCAGCTTGGTGCCGAAGCAGGTTCTGGAGGTGCGGCACTGTTGTGGCCAATACCGGCACAGCATTTCGGGGTGTGTGTGATGTCCACCAATAATGGGGGCACAGCCGGTGACACTAGTTTGGAACGTTGCCACCAATTTAAAAGAAAATAGCCATGGCTGGATGAGCTCCCCCACACTTGCACACATGCATATTGCGTGCTAATGCACCCCCCCAAGCACATTATATGGCTGTGGGTTGCCCAATCCCCGTCGGCTCAATGTCCCCCCACAGAGAAGTGGGTGCCACGCTTGGAGCCCACCCCAGCGTGGCAACAGTCCGTATGGCCAACAGGGGTGCCCAATCCTCCATTGGCTCCAATGCCCCCCACCCTAAACAGCCTTCTAGCTGCCACACTGAAAGCCCACCCCAGCATGGCAAAAGTCCTGCATCGTCCAAGAAAAAATTAAAGAAACCTGAAAGAGAAAACCTTCCCTCACTGACTGTTCTGATATCCGCTCCCCACCCTTGCCCACCCTGCCTCCCCAAACCCCCACACCCTATACTTACCTCTGGAGTCCAGTGCAATGATCTTCTATGGACTGGGAACACGTCTGCACTCTTCAAAGCCGACCACGAACTGAGGAAATGCCAGTAAGCTGCATAATGTAATAAATAGGATTTTTTCAACTTTGATGCATATCTCAGGCATTTTTTTGGAATTTTTTCACCAAATTTTCAACATGGGGCTTTTGGGGCCCCATCTCATGAATTCTGTCACTGTCATTTTGTTAATGGGCCCCAAAAGGTGATTTCTCGATCACTGCACAGAACCACCTTTCCGGACCAATTTATGAAATAGCAGTGTCACAGTTCATGAGGTAGGCCCCCAAAAGCCCTGTGTTGAAAATTTGGTGAAATAGTTCCCCCAAAATGACGGTTTTACAAGCATATGTTGTGCTGTTCCTACGCAGACTCGTACATTCACGAATTTTCAATATTTTCACTCCAGAGTTTCAACATTGCCATTTTACCACACCTCCTTATGAGCAGTACAGCTGTCATATTTCATATCTCACCCAAAATGTGTTTCCATGCATGTTGCGCACAATGGTGCAGCTGATGTGCGAAATCAATGTTTGGGACAGATTAAGAAAATCACAGTGACACTGTTCATGAGCAAAAGTGTTACAATGGCTATGTTAAAGTTTGGTGAAAAAAGTCCATAAAATGACTGTGTTACAAGCGACCATTGTGCAGTTTCCATGCACCCTCATAAATTCATGGATTTCTAATATTTTCAGTCCAGATTTTCACCACTGGCATTTTTCCACACTTCCTTATGAACAGTACAGCTGTCATTTTTCACACCATGGCCGAAATGTGTTTTCACACTTCCAGCACAGAAATGCGTGGTCATTGTGGGAAATCACTGTTCGGGACAGATTGTGGCTGTTATGCCTGATGACTCAAAGGCACACCCCAATGCCTGTCAGTCTCTGCAGGGTGGTGGCAGGGTTGGCTTCAGTTCAATACTTCACTACCATTCCTATTATGCAGCTCTCTAACTTCTACACTACCAATGCCAATGCCAGCAAGCAAACATTAGGCATTGACAAATGCTTGTTCTTTTATGGAACTTCCCTACTATTATCTACACTACACTACACCATTATGATCAACATTCTCAAAGAAAAATACAAACATTGAATTTTGGCAGAAAATTCTTCTTCTTCTCACCAAGTCTTCCAAGATATTCCCTGCCCAGCCTGTCTCCACAGACCCTCAGCGGTTTCTGGCAACCCCCCCTCGTCTATGCCTGTTTACTAATATTCTCCTATGTCTATCCCACACTGTCATCCAGGCATAGGTAAACCAGGGGAAGTTATAAAATTCACAAGTAACATTTTATTACTATCAATATCAATACAATAAGAAATATAAAATTGTGCAAGATACAGGGTAGCTCTTATACAGGCAGTTCAAACAAAATAAATCCCTCTCCTGAGGAGGGTATCTCTGAATCTTAATTTCTCTCCTGCCCCCCTCTCTCAAACAAAACATTGTTCTCTCTCTCTCTCTCGCTATATATATATATATATATATATATACACACACATATGGAAAATATTCTGACTCCTGCAGAGTGAGCTCTGTATTCTCATGAGTGACAAAGGCACGAGTGAGAATGCACAGCTCATGATGCAGGAGTCAGAATATTTTCCATATCCCACGATCTGCACATCATGTGTGCGGTTTATTCCACTGGGGTGAGAGCTTTAGGAACATTTTTTTCTGTTTCTGTGTGTTTCCTACTCATTCTGTGTGTGTGTGTGTGTGTGTGTGTGTGTGTGGGCTGAGGTGTTCTGAAAGGACTGGGAGTGATAAACACAGCTGAGTGTGTTTTGGAAAGCTAATTGAGTGATTCAGAGGCTCACTGAGAAAGACAAAGTGCTGCAGGAGCAGTAAAAGAGAGAGACTGCTTTGTAAAAGTGTCATTTAGAATTTAGGTTGTTTTCAGGCTGAGATCAGTACAGTCATGGGCTAGGAGTGTTAGAAACTCAGTGGGACACAACCAACAGTATTTTGCAAAGCTAATTGAGTGAGTCAGAGGCTCACTGAGAAAGACAAACTGCTGCAGGTAGCAGTGAGAGAGAGAAACTGTTTTATAAAACAGTTTCATTTAGAATTCAGGTTGTTTGAAAGCTCAGATCAGCACAATAATGGGCTAGGAGTTTTAGAAACTCAGACACAGCTGATAGTGTTTTGCAAAGCAAACCGAGTAAGTTGCAGCTTTAGTGAGAAAGAGAAAATGTTTTGAAGTAATTTCCTTTAGAATGCTATCTGCAGTGCAGATATTCTCACTCCAGTGACATCAGCAGAGTGAGGATAAATGTGATATCCTCACTCTGGTGATGTCATCAGGATTTCTCCTCACTCCAGAGAAAATAATACAGGTTATTCCACTGGAATAGCTCTCACTCCAGTGGTGTATGTGTGTGTATATATATATATATATATATATATATATATATATATATATATATATATATATATATATATATATATATATATATATATATATATATATATATATATACTGTATATCAAATGGCTTTTCATGGCAGTTAACTTCTGCATTCTGACTTGGATAAGATACCTCTCCTATTTTTCACAAAAGTATCAGCAATTTCTTTCCTGGGGGTGCAGAAAAATAGAATATTGTATCCCAGAACTGATCTCCAATTGACAATACTGTAAAAGAGAATTTTATTGGCCAAACTGCATCTCATGATTAACCCATGAGTTCATAATAGCTTTTTGCAATCATTTCAACAATATATATATTTGGAAACTAAGGAATCTCAGTTTTACATAAGAAATTTCACACAAAGATTCACTTATACTTTTTAACCTCAGAGGAACAAAGGAGAAAAGAAAGACAGAAACAGCAAGCGAAGGCAAGGAGAAAACAGGGGGAAATGGTGGGACCATCAGAGTGGCCAGTTCCAAGGTTCCACAAGGAAAATTTGATTGCACAATCAGACAGACAAGAGATATACAACTGACAAAATAGGAGAAGACAGAACTGACCCTTGCCTTCAACTCTCTCTTCTTAACAAGTGGGACATGGTCTTAGTCAAACCCGCAATACAAGCATGCCTGAAGTTCCCCACTGTTTTCAACTCCACCAATCCTGGTAGCTCTCTATTCCAGGTGTCACCCACCCTTTCATTAAAGTTATAATTTCTTGCATTCCTCTTAAACCCTCCCTCCAGCTTCATTGCATGCCCCATGGTCCTCATCATGGTGCTTATTCTTATTCGAAATATCTTCCCCTCCTGCAACATGTTAACCTTTCAGAGAGGTACTTGTAGGTCTCTATCATGTCCCCTCTTGCTCTCCTCTCTCCAGGGTGAACATTTTGGAATCCCTCAGTCTCTCCTTGTAGTGAGTTTGGTCCAAGCCCTGCACCATTATACTGTAGATGCCCTCCTACAGACTTCCTCCACCCTGGCTATGTCCTTTCTAAGGACTCTTATCCAGAACAGAACACAATACTCCAGGTGTGGTGTAACTATCAAAGAATGCAGTGGCAACACAACCTCTCTCTTCCTACAGTACATACCCCTCCCTGTGCACCAAGTATCCAATTAGCATTACCCACTGCTTTGTCACACTAGCCTGCTACTTTGAGGATACCAATTACTGTATGAGAACCTCAAGATCCCTTTATTATTTAGTGACTGTCAGTACTCCCATCCTAACTTAGCTCCTGGTTTGCTTTGCTCTACTATAGGTGCATGATGTTGCACTTTTTGGCATTGAACTCCAATTGTCATACACTTGACTACTCTTCAAGGTTTGCAAGATCCCTGCATATTCTCTCCATCCCATTCTGAGTATTTACCCTTTAACAGATTTTGGTATTTCTGCAAAAAGACAAATCTTCTCTTCCAGTCCTTCTGCAATGTCAGTTATGAAGAAATTGAAAAGGACCGGTCCCAGTACTGATCCCTGTGGTACCCCGCTGGTCACTCCCCCATCATTAGAGTGAGTGTAATTAACTACTTCCCCAATACCTATCCATTAACCTGTTTATAACCAAATATATCACTTTTGTTCATACTTCAGGGCTATGCAATTTCTCTGTCAGTCACCTTTGTTGCACAGTATCAAAGGTCTGGCTAAAGTCCACATAAGCCACACTGAAAAGCCCTCCCTTGATGTTTTTCCCTGGTCACACAGTCAAACAGATCAAATTCATGTAACATCCCCCCACCATGAATCCATTCAGTCTGTGGTCTTGCAGCTCACTGGATTCAAAATGCTTTACCATCCTTTCCCTTAGCAGGGTTTCCATTAATTTCCCCACTACTTAAGTTGAACTGACTGGCCTATAATTGCTAGCATCCTCCCTATTACCATTTTTATGTAGCGAGACCCAATTTGCTGTCCTTCAAGTCTCCAAAACAGGGCCTGTTTCCAATGAACTGTTGAACAAGTATGTCACTGGGGCATCTACCAAATTCCTGAGTTCCTTTAGAACCCTTTGGTGAATTCCATCTGTCCCATAGCCTTGTCCACCTTCAGAGCTGCAAGTCCCTTCATGATTTTTTTCCTCTTAAAATGGACTTTTGTCCATTTTCCCTTCCATTTAGTCACAGTTGTGGGCTGTTCCCTCATCAGAGGTTGGTAGCTTAGTGACAGCATTGGGAAAGCAAGGAATAGATGAACTTAACAAAGCTAGAATCTAAACATCTTGCAGACACTGTGCTCTTAATGTAGTGAACATATTCAATATGTTAAATGCCCCAAGACATAAATAAACATAATAGATCTGCAATAATGGACAACAAGAATGTGTTCTGATGGATGTCCTCATTAGATCTTGAAGTTCTAGGATATTACAAGGATTTCTGAGATGAAAACAGCCTTGTACATCACTTTGGATTTTTACTTACTAATTTTGTATTGTGTGGAGATGGGCACTTTAAAGAACAAACAGTATTTTTGTTTATAATCAGATGTTCATTTAAACAATTAAAGAAAAAAGGGAAAATATTAAAAGTGTGTTATTAATTCTCTAGTATTCTGAATTTTGTCATTGGAAGACACACTTTGGAATAAATACATAACCGCAAAATAAAACAAGTGTACCATTTACCACTGATCTGACATCTGAAGAACAATACAACGTCATTCTAATGCCAGAATGATGGCACAACAAAGTTGTGATGTTGCTGTTATCATAAGAGAAAAATAAGCAGCTATAACCTGAAGAGTAGACATGCATTTGATGTTGATGGAAACAGCTGTTTGTTGTGCAGCACCTTTAAAATGAATAGTCCAAATAGTCTGACATGTTTAAAGTGCAACTTTAAGAGCCCAGTCCATATACAATCCATATAAAATGAGTTTGGTGTTAGTCCCAGAGGCAAGGGGCCAGTTTTTCAAAGGTTGGCACATGACCAGTGTCAAGACTTGCGTCAAACACTTGTGATGCAACAGTTCTCTTATCTGTTTCTGAATAACTGTTTGCACATTTGACCATGTAAAGATTCCACTATCAAACACATTGGTAAAATTGAAAGATAATTACATGCAACACAAAATATGTATAAGAAACATGAAATGTAACATTTAACTTAGAAAAACACAATAACAATTGAATTCAGTGTCAACATACTATATAGTAGATAAGACAGAAAAATGTAATGCACAGTCTTTAGGACTGTTCAATACAAATGCCATTTGACGTGAATAACAGAACAATAGACTGTTTGCAAATAGCACATTCATTATCCAACTTTTGCATTCATGTTTAACCAAACATAATATTATACAACCTTGGCTGAGGCTGCGTGACAAATACATACAGTATGACTACCTCTGCTCATCATAGTATTAATGCATTTTTCCTTGATAACTCATAAATCTTCATCTTGTGTCATTAACATTAGTCAATAATCTGAAATACTGCATGACAACAAATATTTCAGTAAACAAAAATGTGCAACAAATAGAAACAGAAACACAAATTTCGAAGACACAGATGCAAATATCAAAACTCGACCCCTTGTCAGCATTAATCTTTTCTTTGCTCTCTTCCTAGTGTCATGTGGTGGAACTTTCACAGCCTCATCTGGAAGCTTCACATCACCAAACTACCCATCTACATACCCTGACAACACAGACTGCACCTGGGTTATCAGTGCTCCTGCTGGGTTAAAGGTAAGAAGGGAGAGAGAAAGGTGAGAAGGGGAAGTGGTGGAATGGCAAAGGGAGATAGAAAGAGAGAAAGTAAAGTGGAAAGAAAGAGATGGAAAGTGTAAGAGATAGAGAATGACTGAGGGGAAAACAGAAAGGGATAGAGATGGTGAAAACAAGAAACAGAAACAGAGTAAGAATGTGTAATTAATGAATTGTTTTGTATTTATTTTTTGTACCTCTCTCCAAATCACACATGTACTCAAATGCCTCCATCCCAGTTGCAGGCATTATGGGTATGCAAACCAATATACAAATCAGGCTGACAGAAAGGCTGTGTTTACGGATACCCTTTATTTCTTTTCCTGCAATCAGCCTCTTTTGCATAATGACTCAGAATGTTTTAAATGCCCAGCGCCTTACTGAATCAGATGTAGAAGCCACTTTAAAAAGTGATATCTGTCACAGGGAAGCCTTGTCAGCCTGAATTGCACAAGGCTGTCCTTACCCATGATGCCTTGCACTGAAAATTCAGCTTTTGAGCACATGTTTTTGAAGAAAAATAGCATATTTCTGCTGCTGCAACATTATACAGATCCCATGTATTATTCTTTAAGCAAACTGTCTCTTCAGTGCCCTTACTGTGATTGTTCAAAATGTTCATTGCCTTGAGGTGACTAAGCATCTTACTGAGACAATGACTGCTGTACTTTGAAGAGTCACTGCACACAATATGAAACAAGTCTTTGTATTTTGCCTTTCTTTTATTTTGCTGTTCTTTTTCTCCCCTGGTTCCCTCCAGCCACCTCAGATGTCCCCCCTTGCCATACCCAAGGATCTGGACCCCCTTCCCTATTTCTCCAACAACTTACACGTCATGGCAGTGGGTGGGAAGTGACTCAGTCCACTGGCATGAATCCAACTCAGGAGGTGTCCTCTCAGGGCTGAGAGGGAACCATTGTCATTCTGTGTGGTGGGACCACTTTTTCCAGTTTTCCTTGCAGCGGGGAGCATGCAGTGCCAATAGTGATGCACCACACATGTCTGCACACCATACATCAGGTGACTACTCCACCCCCCATGTTATGGGACGTGGCTTGCTGGCCCCCCCAGCCACTGCTAGGGGTGAGACAAGTGCTGGTCCATGTCCCCAACCTCCCCCGAGAGAGAAGAGGTATCCACCAGATGCTTGATCCTCTCCCACCCCACCTGACCCCTGGCTATCTGCTCACAGCATGAACATGGGTTGCCAGTGTGGCAGGAGGTAAGGCAGTGAGGCCTCCACCCTCCCCACCACTGGGCTGACTTTACTACTTTGCCTTTCTAAGGCTATATGGGATCACTCTTTAGATCTAGTCTTCCTTCTAGGGATCAACGCATCCGACATGGGGGTGGAACCAGTCGCCTGGTCTGATCACCACATCGTGAGGTTCAATTTTTGCACCCCCCTGAGAAGACCAGCCCCTGTGGAGATGGTCAGGTACCGCCCATTACGGAGTAATGTTACTCCACAAGGTCTAGCGGCAGTCCTTGACCTCTCATCCTTCGGTTCGGTGAGCAGTGGTCCAGAAGCACTAGTGTCGGCCTATAATAAGGCCGTCACGACGGCTCTGGATTCCATTGCTCCTGTTCATGAGCACCCCAGATCCCTTCGCCCTGGAGCTCCATGGTTTGATGGGACCCTAAGGGAGATGCGGAGACAGGGGCGAAGGTTAGAGCGTCACTGGTGCAGGTCCTCCCTCGATGCCGACCACTCTAGATTGATGGAACATTATGTTAACTATCAATCTGCAATCACCCATAGGAAGGCAGAATTCCTGTCCAGGGAGATTGCAGTTGCTCAGAATCGACCGGCTCAGCTGTTCTGAACTGTAGACAGACTGTGCACCCCAGCCTGCCTGCATGTTCAGAAAGCTTTTTCGCAAGCAGAGTGCGACGAGCTTGCTCGATACTTTGCAGCTAAAGTGGCCGACATCAGGAAGAACCTGGGTCCGGCAAGCTCTATGGGCGAAGCTTTTGGTCAGCGTGAGATGACAGTGTCCCATTTCTCCTGGAGTTCCTTTCGACGACCTGAGTTCGTGGACATTATGAGGATCATCCATTCTATGCACCCCCACAAGTTGTGGTTTAGATCCCAGTCCGATTCCCCTTATTCTGGGTTGTTTGGATATCACTGGTCCAGTCTTGGCGCAAATAGTCTGGTGCTCCTTGGAATTGGGTGAGTTTCCCTGTTCCTTGTAAGAGGCTGTGGTAACTCCTCTTTTGAAGAAAGCTTCCTTGGACCCGGACTCTTATTCTAGCTATCGACCTATCTCTAACCTCCCTTTATTGGAAGGTTATCGAGAAGGTCGAGCGTTCAATTGGATGACCATTTAACCATCCATAACGTCTACGAATCCTTCCAGTCGGGCTTCCATAAAAGACATAACACCGAGACTGCGCTGGTTTGGGTGTTAAATGATCTTCTGATGGTGAGGGATCAGAAGAGACGCTCCATTCTTGTTCTTCTTGATCTCTCTGCAGCCTTTGACACAGTGGACCACATGGTGCTATTAGCTCGCCTGGGGCAAATTTGTGGAATGACTGGAACCGTTCTGCAATGGTTCATGTCATTTCTTACCGGGAGATCGCAGAGAGTTGTGTCGGGGATTTTCTCCTCTGACCCAATCCCTCTGTTGTGTGGAGTGCCCCAGGGATCCGTGCTGTCGCCCATGTTGTTTGCAGTGTATATGCTGCCCCTCGGAGGTATCATTAGACGATATGGGCTGAGGTTTCACTGCTATGCGGATGACACCCAGCTCTATCTGTCCTTTGCACCCGACCAGGATGGAGCTCTCTCGGTGTTTAACAGCTGTCTGAGGGAGATCCAAGACTGGATGGATTCTAGTTGGCTAAAGTTGAACTCGGAGAAAACAGAGGTGCTGGTGGTGGATCCTGGTGGTAGGGTGGTGAGGCGGATATCGGTGCTCCATCTGGAATTATTCTTGGTGGAGTATCTTTGCCATCCTCAGAACAGGTGCAGTGCCTTGAGTTATTCTTGACGATAGGCTGACTTCAAAGCTCAGGTGTCAGCTGTTATCAAGACTTCCTTTATCATCTCAGGAACATTGCCAGGGTGAAGCATCTTGTTCCATCTGACTCCCTGCCTACTTTGGTTCATGCTTTTGTATCTTCATGCTTAGACTATTGCAACGCCCTGTACTTTGGGCTTTTTGGGGTTGAAATCTGTCGCCTACAGCTGGTGCAGAATGCTGCAGCCTGGGTTCTGACTGGGACAAGTCGTTTCTGTCACATCACTCCCTGCATGCGAACTGCATGGCTGCCCAAAAGGTGGCGGATCACCTTTAAAGTCATTTTGCTGACTTTCAAAGCCCTTCACAACCAGGGTCCAGCCTATCTGAAAGACCTCCTAGTGCCTTACTGCCCTGACCTATCACTCCGCTAGGCTGACATGGGGTTGTTAGAGATCCCAAGAGTGAGTTTGAAATTTTCTGGCAGCAGAGCATTTTCATATGCTGCACCCACTCTTTGGAACTCTCTACCATGTCGGCTACGGCAGTGCACCTCCGTGGAACTCTTTAAAAAAGAGCTGAAAACCTACTTATGGAACATGGCTTTTTTAGATAATTAGTTATCTATTATTGCTTTGGTTTTTATTATTATATATTTTATCTTGTGGTATGCCGATTTTATGTATATGTTTGTGTATGTTGTGTTTGAACTGTCAAATTGTTCAGCACCTTGATATGTTGAAAGGTGCTATATAAATAAATTATTATTATTAAATAAATTATTATTATTATTATTAAATGTCCAAGCCAATTTTAAAGGAAATATCTATTCCATTGAATGTTTATCAACCTGACTTATAAATTAATACTTATTTCAGTCGAAAGTTAACTGTATGGTTTGTTAACTTTGATTAATTTTAAAAGTCTATTCCAATCGTTAACTATTATCTGAGAGAAATAGTTATGCCACCTTTCAGTATTACATTGCGGATCCATCTGTTGGAACTTGTGACTTCTGGTATTTGCCTCAGTATCAAGTTTCATCCTTACTGATTTGAGTAGTTTGGGATGTTTCAGTGTTTCATAAGTTAGAATTAGATCACCTGTAAGCCATTTCCATTACAGGAGAAAAGTTTTCATTCCTCACAAAATAATTTGACCACCCACAATGCCTTTCACTGTAGTGTAACTTTAGAGTATGTGCATAGTTTGGAGAGAAACAAAACAATTGAGACATTTCTCCTCTGGCATCCTTTTAAGCCTTTGTGTTTGATTTCAGCAGCTTTTGGCTGCTGGTCTGACTGGGGGCCTCTGTTGGTTTCTGCTTGATTTGTGGAAGCTTGTAACAGCTTGAAAGTGGGTGTGGCTGGATCTTCAGTTGCAGTAAGTATTTTAAGGGATTTTCTGTTAATTTCACTGCGTTTGTGTTTGATTTCAGTAGCTTTAAGCTGCTGGTCTGTTGGTTTCTGCTTGATTTGTGGAAGCTTGTAGCAGTTTATGAGTGTGGCTGGATCTTCAGCTGCTGTAAGTATTTATGTAAGTATTTCAGGGGATTTTTATTTACTTTCACTGCCTCTGTGTTTGATTTCAGTAGCTTTAGGCTGCTGGTCTGACTAGGGGTCCTCTGCTGGTTTCTGCTTGATTTGTGGAAGCTTGTAGCAGCTTGTAAGTGGGTACAGCTGGACTAGCAACTGCCCTGGAACTCTTTGGCAGATTGTTTTTTGTTTGCAGCCTGTGGAATTCACAACATGGCAGATAAAGGTGAAATCCTTCTCATGGGGGATTTCAAAATGCCGATGTAGATTGGACCACCCAGACAGCTGCTTCAGCCAGTTGCACGGCCATCCTAGAATCCCTGCAGGGGGCTGGACTCAGAAAGCTGGTGCATGAGCCAACCAGAGACAGATCTATTCTGGACCTGATATGGACCAGTGAGAACAGAGTCAAAGTAGTTCAGGTGGAAGGGCAGCTGGGATCCAGTGACCACCACATGGTGTGGTTTGGCATAGAGACAGAGACTCAATAAAGCCACACAAGGGCAAAAGTATTAGATTTCAGGAGGCAGATTTCAGTGAAATGGGTAGATTTTTAATAGCAGCCCTGAGGAAGGGCGAGGTAATGGAAGGAGTGGAAGAAAAGTGGGAGAAACTAAAAAGAGCCATAGTGGAGGTAACTAACCAATGCGTTCAGATAGTTGCCTAAGGGAAAAGAAGAAGGAAACCACTATGGTTCTCTAAAGAGGTTGCAGACAAAGTAAGGGCTAAAAGAACACGTTTCAGGAAGAATTAATGGGACCTAAAGGGAGGAGGACAGGGAGGTACCTTGAATGTCTAATTGAAGCAGGGGAAAGCTGTTAGTAAAACCAAGGCACAGACGGAGGAGGGTTTGGCACGGACTGTGAAAAAAGGGGACAAGATATTCAATACTTGCATCAGTGATAGAAGAAAAACTGGGTGGTGTGGGATTGTGAGCATCAAAGGAGAGGATGGAGAATGTAAGGAGGGGGATCTAGACTAAGCAGAAATACTGAACAAATACTTCTGTTCAGTATTATTCAATAAGAAGGGAGAGGGTCGGGGACCACAGCTGGGGAGCAGAGTCGGGGGGGGGGTTTGAACACCAATCCATTCACAGTGGTGAAAGTTCTGGAGGAACTCACAAAGCTGAAGGTGGATAAAGTCATGGGATCAGATGACATACACCCCAAGGATATTAAGGGAGCTGAGAAGGAAACTAGCAGGACCTTAGGCCGCCCTGTTCACAGAGTCTCTCAACACAGACTTGGTTCCAGAGGACTGGAGGATGACGCATGTAGCTTCACTGCACAAAAATGGCAGTAAAGAGGAAGCGGGAAACTACAGGCCAGTCAGCCTCACCTCAGTCATGGGGAAGATCATGGAGACTGCTGAAAGAAAAGATAGTGGCACACCCAGAATCCAAAGGTGCCCAGGATCTGAGGCAGCATGGATTCACAGCAGGAAAGTCTTGTCAAACAAATCTGATAGATTTTTTTGATTGGGTGACTAGAGAAGTGAATCTGAGAGGGGCGGTAGACATTGTCTACCTAGATTTCAGCAATGCCTTCAATTCCATCTCAAACAGAAGGCTGGTTAACAAGGTGAGTTGTCTGGACATGGGGCATAAGGTGATACATTGGGTTAGAAACAGGCTGATGGACAGAATACAGAGGGTGGTGGTAAATGGGATCCAATCTGGGGAGAGGGAAAGAGGTGAACAGCAGAGTTCCACAGGGATCAGTATTGGGACCAGTCCTGCTCAATATCTTCATTAGTGACATTGCAGAGGGGCTGGAAGGAAAGGTCTGTACATTTGCAGATGGCACCATGATCTGCAACAGTGTGGATACTCCAGAAGGGGTGCAGAAAATGAAGAGGGACCTGGAGAAACATGAAAGGTGATTGGAGGTGAGGCAACTGAGGTTCAATGCAAAAAAGTGCAAGATAATCGGGTTCTGTGACTTGCCTGGGTCTTGGATTTATTTAATCTCTGGGCTTGTATTGAAGAAACTGTTGACTCCCTCCTGCGGATTAAAACTCTTCTGTCGATTGGGCGACTGGGTGGTAAGAGGACCCTGAGTCCATACATTCTGACTGTCTACCTTTGTTTTTGGTGGATTTTATAGTTTATGACTTTTTTTGGCAGTGAAGAAGATCAAAACTATCCCTCTCCCAGGTTGTGAGAGGACTGGGGGAGGGGTGTTTATAATGCCATTTTGTTGATTGGAGAAAACTTTTGTTTTGTTTTGTTTTCTTTTTGTTATAATTGTTTGACAGTGAGAGTGCCCTTTTACCCTCTTTCCCCAATGGTGAGAGGACTGGGGGGAGGATTACATATTGTATTTCATTGTTTTCTCTTTTTGAGTTTGGGGGGTGAGAGTCCCTAAATCTTGTCTTTTTATATTTTTCTTTTGTGTGCTGTTTTTGTACGAGGGGGGTTTTCAGGGTCTTTCTAATTCAAGCTCAGATTTAGTATGCTAACCAGGAGTCTGGTGGGGTTTTTAACTGTTTTCTTTAGGGGTGTGTGTATTAGTTTTATCTCAGGGTTTTGTTTATTGTATTTATTATTTTGTAGTATAGCAACAGCATGTGCCAGCCCCTTGCCCCCACGGTGGTGCACTACTCATCCTCTTCTCTTCTTGCCCTTCACCCTTTTTATCTTCCCCCTCTCCAATTTGAGACCTACCAGCTCTCTAGAGTGTTGGGCATTATTTGTAGGAGAGGGAGAAGGGTGAGGGGTTATGAACAGGGAGAATGGAAGAGGGGGGTCACCGTATTGGGATGGTTTGGTCCAGAAATTGCCCTGGGGCGAAATGGAATCCAGATCATGGTTTTCCATGTCTAGTGCGCATATCCAAGGGTACCACTGAATACAGTGGGCAGATGGCCCAGGTGGCCTGCACGGTTCGTCCAACTCGGACGTTATTGTGCAATGCCATGTCCATTAAAAATAAGATGGCAACTATTGATGATCTTGTTGGTTTGGTGGACCTGGCTTGCATCACTGAGACCAGGTTGGATGAGAACTCTGGCCCCATTTTGAAGGCTATGACCCTGGCCAGGTACTCGGTGATATACCGCCCAAGATTGGATCGTGGGGGAGAGGGTTGCGGTCTGTTTCAAGACCGAACTTGGCCTCAAGGAGGTACTAGTGGGGGGGCGTTTGAGTCCTTTGAGTGTACAGTAGTAGCAGGTGTAGGCTTTCGAATCGCCCTCATTTACCATCCGCCCAGTGATGAGAAGCGATTCCTTCAGGAAGTGGCAGACTTCGTCATCGACATGGCATTTGAGTCACCCAGATTGATGGTTCTGAATGATTTTAATGCCTGGGTCGATGACAAACTCTCGCAATTTGGTCAGCACTTCCTCCAGTTAATGACAACGCTGGGTCTTACACGGGTGTTTTCCACTGCTACACATAAATGTGGACACTCTCTGGACCTAATCTTCCTCCTAGGGGTTGAAGCATCCGATGTGGGTGTGGAACCTGTCAGGTGGTCTGATCATTACACCGTTGGGTTTATTTTTTGCACCACCTCTAGAAGGCTTTCCTCTGTGGAGTCAGATACTACCCATTACGGGATATAGATCCCCAAGGCCTTACAGCGGTACTTGACCTCTCATCTCCCGCGTTTGCAAGCAGTGATCCAAAGACTCTTGTGTCGGCTTGTAACACAGCTGTTGCAGGGGCTCTGGATTTCATTGCTCCAATTCATGTTCACCCCCTCTCTCTTCACCCCAAGTCCCCTTGGTTTGATGGGACGTTACGGGAGATGCAGAGACAGAGGTGAAGGTTAGAGCATTGCTGGTGAAGGTCCACCCTTGATGCCAACCACCTTAGATTGATGGACCATTATTTGGTCTATCAATCTGCAATCACCTGCAAGAAAACAGAATTCCTGTCCGGGGAGATTGCGGTTGCTCGGAATCGACCTGTTCACTTATTTTGAGCTGTGGACAGACTGTGAAACCCAGCCCGCCTGCAAGTTTGAAAAGCTTTTTCTCAATTAGAGTGTGAGGAGCTAGCTCAATTATTCTTAAATAAGGTGGCCGACATTAGGGCAGAACTGCTGCCATCTCACTCTAAGGGGGTTGCCGTGGACTGGTGTGAGATCACTGCTCCTCAATTTTCCTGGAGTTCTTTCGGTCAGCTGAAGTTCATGGATGTCATGAGGATCATACAGATTATGCACCTTATGTGCTGTAGTCTGGATCCTGGACCGACTTCCCTAATTTTGGGTTATATTGATATCATCGGTCCAATCCTTGTGTAGATAGTCAGGTGCTCCTTGGAATCTGGTGAGTTTCCTAGCTCCCTGAAAGAGGCGGTGGTGACACCACTCTTGAAGAAAGCTACCTTGGACCCTGACTGTCTTGCAAACTACAGACCTATCTCTAACCTTCCCTTTGTTGGGAAGGTAACTGAGAAAGTAGTGGCAGCACAACTGGAGGACCATTTGACCATCCATGACATCTATGAACCACTCCATTCCGGTTTTCATAAAAGACATAGTACTGAGACAGCACTGGTTCGGGTGCTCAATGGTCTCCTGATGGCTAGAGAATGGAAGAGCCATTCCATCTTGGTTCTCCTTGACCTATCTTCAGTGTTTGACACTTTAGATCACATGGTGTTGATAGAACACCTGAGGCTCTTATGTGGAATATCGGGAACTGTCTTAAGATGGTTCTCTTCATTCCTCACTAGGACATCACAAAGAGTTGTGTCTGGGGTTTTTTCCTCAGATTCAATGGATTTTTTGTGTGGGATGCCTCAGGGTTCAGTATTGTCACCCATGCTCTTTGCGGTGTATATGCTATCCACTGGAGACATTGTTAGAAGGTATGGGCTGAGGTTTCACTGTTATGCAGATGATACCCAGCTCTAACTCTCTTTTGCCCCAACCAGGAAGGAGCTCTCTCGGTCTTTAACAGCTGGCTAAAAGAAATCCAGGAGTGGATGGATTCTAGTTGGCTGAGGTTGAACTTGGAAAAATCTGAGGTACTGGTTGTGGACCCTGGTTGACAGACGGGGGGGGTCCGGTGGTACCATGTCCTCCGGAATTTTTCTTGGAAGCGTTTCTCTCCTGACCTCTGAACAGGTGCGTAATCTGGGTGTACTTCTGAATGATAGACTGACACTGCAATTGCAGGTGTCTGCTTTCATCAAGACTTCCTTTTACCATCTTAGGAACATTGCCAGGGTTAGGCATCTTGTTTCATCTGCTGTCCTTCCAACTTTAGTCCATGCCTTCGTGTCCTCATGTCTGGATTACTGCAACTCCCTCTATCTAGGGCTTTCAGGGGTTGAAATCCATTGCCTGCTGCTAGTGCAGAATGCTGCAGCCCAGCTTTTGATGAGTTTGTGCAGATTCTGTCATATTACTCCGGTGCTGCACGAACTGCACTGGCTGCCGATTCGGTGGCAGATCACCTTTAAAGTCGACTTGCTGAATTTCAAAGCCCTACATGATTTGGGCCTGGTTTATCTGAAAGAACTTCTGGTTCCCTACTGCCCTGATTGATTGCTCCACTCAGCCATCAAGGGGTTGCTAGAGGTTCCAAGGGTGAATTTGAAATCATCTGGTGCTTGAGCTTTCTTGTATGTTGCCCCCACCCTTTGCAACTCTCTACCCCATCGGATACAGGAGTGCACTTCCATGGAAGGATTTAAGAGGGGTCTGAAAACCTTTCTTTGGGAAAAAGCATTTTTGAAATATTGACTGACATAATGTCTTGGCCTTGTTGAATATTTTTAATGATGTTATAATTGTTTTAACTGTTATTTATGTAAGGCGCCTTGATATTTGAAAGGTGCCATATAAATAAAATTATCATTATTATTATTATTATTATTATTATAATGTACCTGGGTAGGGGAAAGCCTGGAGAGAGCTACATAATGGAGAAGGGGGGGTACTGACTGTCACCAAAGAGGAAAGGGACCTTGAGGTTATCATATCTGGTGACCTTACGGTATCAAAGCAGTGTGCAAAGGCTGCAGAGCGGGCCAGTGGCATGCTGGGGTGCATCAGAACAGGCAATACTAGCAGGAGATGAGAGGTGGTGATGCCATTGTATAAAACACTGATAGGGCCTAACCTGGAGTACTGTGTGCAGTACTGAAGACCTCACATGCTTAAAGACATAGACAAGGTGGAAGCTATACAGAGAAGGGTGACAAAATGGTGTATGGCTTGCATCACAAAACATATGAGGAGAGACTAAGAGACTTCAATATGTACTCACTGGAGGAGAGGAGAGGAGAGAAAGGGGGGACATGATAGAAACTTTCAAGCACCTCAAGGGCATAAACAAGGTGCAGGTAGGGGGTCTTTTCCAATGCAGAAAAGGTATCAGAACAAGGGGACATGACATGAAATTGGAGGGGGGAAGATTACAAGATAACGTGAGGACGTTTTTCTACAGAGAGAGTGGTGGATGCTTGAAACACTCTGCCACAAGAGGTGGTGGGGCAAGCACAGTGGAGGGGTTTAAACATGCCTGGGAGAGACACAGTGGGACAATGGGTGGGGAGGGAGTAATGAAACGCTATTGATCATTTTGGGTCAGTGACTGCATAAACATATAGGGCTTATGGACAGACTAGATGGGCCTAGTAATCTTTATCTGCCGACAATTTTTTTTTGTTGATTATATTTTATTCATAATGTCACAATACATAGGTATTAATAATAACAGTAGAGCCTCCTGATATTACATTAACACAAGACCTTGACATATGTGGAGGACTAACAATATCCACTATCAGGCATTACTTAGTTTTATAAGTTTAAGATAATACAACAAGATTCCAAACCCTTACCCCACATCCAACCCTTATAAAATCAGAGTTGAGAGGAACCAAACAAAAATAAAATTTACTAAAACAGGACATTGAAGATCCAAACTATTCTCAAGCCATACCTAGTTATCACATTAAGGTTTCCATAGTGCAAACATAGCATCCAAGGGACCCCATTTAGCATTATAAGATTGTAACCTATTATTCACCTTGGTTATGTGTCATTCCAGTTGCAAGGCAAGCAATATTTCTTTATGCCACTCAAGCACCGATGGCATTGAATCATCAAGCCAGTGTCTCATAATTATCAATTAGGCTGTAGCTGATATAATGGCTATGTAAGCTTTCTTCTGTTTGATCATATCACTGGGGAAGTGGTTAATTAAACAAATTTCAGGAGAGAAAAAGGACTCCAATCTCAAAAAGGGATTTAAAAGATTTTTGTATAACATTCCAAAATGGCTGGATTTTGGAACATGCCCATAACATATGATATAAATCTCTATAATCTTCTTTACATTTGTGGCATGGAGAAGTTGGGAGTTTGCCAATTCTATGGAGTTTAACCAGAGTAACGTACAAGTTATGCATAACATTAAACTGTTGCAACCTAAGCCTAACTTGTTTTATGAATTTGTATGTATTACTCCAGACTTGATGCCATAATCTCAGATCATCATTAATAGATAACTTCTGAACCCAATAAAAACAAACTCCTTGCGGTAGTTCTAGATCTATCGCTTGCAGTTCCTGATATACTTTAGACACTGCATGTGATTGATCTGCTAATTGTAAAAGAGAGGATAAATCCACTTCACTAGGTTCCTTGATTTTCAAATCTTGCAAGAAGGCAATCACAGCTTGCCGAATTTGCCAGAATTTAAAGGCATTCCCACTAGCCGCTGGAACCTTATGACAAAATTATGAATAAGATAAGATTTTACCCTGTGGGGCTATGTCTTCTAAACACAACTCCACCAATGCAGCCCATAACTTTGAAGGGATGGGAACATTCTGAATTTGAAAATTCAGATTAAGTATTAAAGATTACTTTGGAGATTTATGCCAATCTATATTGAGTGAAATCTGAAGTTGATGTATAACTTTTAAAGACCAGCCAATATGTATGTTTCTTAATAGCTTGGGAATCGATCTTCGGGTGACATAAACAAGAGAGAGATGGGTACAAGTGGACTTAGCTACTAAGACTTTCTCAATTGCTATCCAAAGGGGCAAGTATGTATTAGAGTCTGCTGAATTTGGTGAGTGAACCCAATATGCTAGCTTACCAATATGTTCAGCTACATAATACTTAAAGAAGGATGGGAGAGTAAGGCCTCCTCATATTTTTGATACTGTGAGTTTACACTAAGCTCTTCTGACTCCTTTCCTCTTCCATATAAATTGATTTAGTAGCTCTTGCAATCAAGAAAACCATAATTTGGATAGATAGAACCCTAACATACACAGGGGGTAAACAATTCTTGGTAACACATTCATTTTCACTGCATGAATTCTAGCCTACAAGGATATAGGTAACAATTTCCATCTGTCCGGATCTGATTTTATTGTAATAAGCAGTTTGGTGAGGTTTTCTTTTACCATTGTTGCCATGTCTCTTGATACCTTAATTCCCAGATATGTCAGGGATCTGGATTCCCAGTTTAGACCATGCTGTCTGGCATCTCCCATTTAAAGGAAAGAATTTAGTTTTAGAAATATTGAGCTTGTAATATGATACTTTAGAAAATTGTTCACTTTCTTGTAATATCACAGGAATACCAGTAACAGGGTCTTCAATGTGCAACATTAAATCCTCTGCATAAGTGAAAATTTGGTGTCAGTTGTCACCAATCGATATTCCATTGATATTCTGGGAAATTAACAATCTTCAAATCAAAGGCTCTAAATAGAGATTGAATAGCAGTGGGGAAAGAGGGTAACCCTGTCTAGTACCCCGGGAAAGATGGAATGACTCTGAGAGAACCCCATTACACCAAACTCGGGCAGCTGGAGAGACATATAGCAGTTTCACCCATTTTAAAAATCCTTTTGAAAAACCCAAGTGAGACAAAGTAGCAAAAAGAAAATCCCAGGAGACCTGGTCAAATGCTTTCTCTGCATCTAATGCTAACAGGGCTGCTGGAATATCTATATTTTTGGCATGAGCTATTAAGTGTAAGAGTCTGCGCATATGATCATTGGAGGCTCTACCAGCCATGAAGCCCACTTGTTCATTGGTAATAACCTTATTCATTAGCGGGCTAAGCCAGTTTGATAATACTTTGGATAATATTTTAATATCAACATTTAACAGTGAGATGGGAAGGTAATTTCCTGGATATAAAGAATCTCAGTCTGATTTTGGAATAAGGATAACAAGTGCTTCGAGAAAACTATTTTCAGAAATACCTTCCGTGTACCAAAAGTTAAAAACCTTTGCTAAAATGGGTACAAGCTCCATAACAAATACTTTATATATATTAGTGAAAAGGCCATCTGGTCCTGGGGATTTATCAGGAGAAAGTTGAGCAATTGCCTGCTTGATTTCCCACTCCTGAATAGGAAGTTCAAGGGGAGCAGTGTCATTACTCAAGATCCGAGGAAAGGTAACCATGTCTAAAAAATTTTGGATCTCTTTCAGTGTTGGCTTATCTGTTGTTGGAGTTGTATATAACTTTTGAAAATAATGCTGAAACACTGCAACAGTTTCCTTGGGGTCCTTAACAAACAATCCCTGCTGACCAGTACTTAATGTGGCAATAAACCTATTGTAATCTGGTTGCTTAAGCCTCAGAGCAAGTAACTTACCTGCTGTGTCACCAGATTCCAGATATTTAAGTCTGGTTCTCTTAATAGCAAACTCAGCTTTTTCCAACATGGGAGAAGAGAACTGAGCCTGTAACTTGTACAACTGGATCCAATCAGCTTCATTCGAGTGCTGACTAATGTTTTGTTCAATTATCTTGATGGAATTTAGAAGATTCTGGATTAGGGTTTTTTGCTTTTTAGATCTAGTGTTGGCTATCCGGACACACTCCCCTCTCAAAGTGCACTTCAGGGCTGCCCAGACAATATCAATTTTAGAAACTGAACCAATATTAGAAATTAAAAAGTGGGAAACGAATTGTTTAAGATGATCGCGGATATAAGAGTCCTATAACAATTGATTATTGAATTGCCAGAGAAAGTCTCTTTGTATACCCGAGCCTATCAAATAGCAGAGAGAAACTGGAGAGTGATTGGAAATAACCCTAGTATGGATACATGCATCAATAATGAAAGGGAGGGCATAGGAACTAATTAAAAAATAATCAATCCTTGAACAAGTCTTATGTGAGGCTGAAAAAAGGTGAACTGTCTAGAATCAGCATTGAAGACTCTCCACACATCAATAAGTCCTGTCCCTTCCATAAGCTCCTTAAGCACCCTTTGTGATTGTGACAAATCAAAACGCTGATTATCTGATCTATCAATCTGCAATTGGGGGGGAATATTCCAGTCCCCACCAAGAAAAAATCACTCTGGATAAACTAGTATTTAATAAATTCAAAAGATATATGAAAAACTGTGGAGAATCATTATTCAGACCATATATTGAGCCCAGTAGTATTTGTGGTGTGGCCAGGGTGCCTTTCAGAATTATTTAATGGCCTTGACATCCCAGATTTCTTGTTCCAATTGAAAGGGCGTTGTTTTATTAAATAATATAGCCACACCACCTTTATTGGTAGATAACCCAGCCCCAAATGCTTATCCCACTCAATATCTATGAAATAAAGAAGTATCTTCTCTTTTGAGATCAGTTTCTTGCAGACAGGAGATATCAGTTTTTAAAGCCATCATATGTTTTAGAACCATTTGCCTTTTACACCGATCTTGGGCCCCTTTGATATTCCAACTTATAATATTAAATGCTCCGAATATTACTAGAAAGTAATAACATGAGTAATCCCTTTACCAGCAAAGAATAACATGGCTCCTCACTTCCAGCAAGTTGTTGTTCCACCCCTAATGAGGTATTACTAACAGGCACTACTACCACCCACTCCCAACTCTCTTCGAAACTCCCCCTTAAAATTTCTGCATAACAAACAACATCCCTAAATACTACCCCGAGTTCTATTAACCAAACTAACATTTTTGCTTGCCGGGTGATGTATATATCCAACCCAGCCAAAAGCCTACCCGCCCCTATTCACAGTTACATAAAACTGTTCAACACAAATTGCCTCTAGTATCAGCCTACCTGAATTGAATATACTATTATAGCTTAGGCACTTCACAGCATTCACAAACATGTACCAAACTCTCATCCTAGACGTTGCTACATTTTGATCCTTAACGGACATCTTGTTTTTAAAATAAATAACTGATTAATAATGGCTAGAATTACACAAGTGCAGTGTGAAAAACAATCACCTCATTTTTAATGCTCTACTACCATCTAGTGGCTGAAGTTAAGAAATGCAGTAACTTGCTTAACTCCTACATATTGTTCCTGCTCCTTGACTAATGATTACTCTCTATTGTAACGACTATTAATTAAACCTATTGAAAAACATTGAACATGTTTATATTTTCCACAGAGCAAAATATTCTAAGAGCTGTTCTCTGAACTCTAGTAGCGCATCGGTATTCTTGTCTTCAATCTTGATATTTACCATGCATTATGGAGCAGTGATGTAAATCTTGACCAATGCCTGCTTATTCAAAAATTTTAGAGCAACTGGTGAATTGCTGATGGGTCCGGCTCCTGTTCCCCTGGAACCACGATTGTACAGCAAGAGGTTCCAAGACTAGAGAGAGCAGAGTCTTTGACATAAACTGAGGTGCTGTGACTCCCCTGTCCCCCAATAGGGATGAAGATCAACAATAAGTCCCTTCCTGGGCAATTAGCGCACAGTCGTGATAAAAATAAATCTTCACTGTACAAGACAGCTCCCGAACACTCTGAGGATGAAGGTCTTGCCGTGAATCATTCCAAAATTCACTTTATGCACATCAAAATTGCTCTGGACCACTCCGACTTAAAAATTGACTACGGATGTGACCCAGATTATTCAGACACCACATCAGCAGTATTTACACAGATCATTTAAACAGATCTGGAAGCAGCTTCTTGAGTTCTGTTTGAGCCGACTCGTAGGATTCAAATGAGAGCCATTGTTCATTGATTTTTATTTGCAGTAAAGCAGGATACTTCACTCTAAACTGCTTCCCTGCTATGATCAACTTGGAAACCAAGGGATGCAACTCTTGACATTTGATTCTAACTGACTGTGGCAAGTCCTGTGTGATCCTGATCCATCTCCCCTCCCAAAGCACATCTTTGTAGGGATTTTACTTGAGTGAGGATGTGCTGTCGAGATAATTAAGGAGCTTACAAATAATCGGTCTGGGTTGTGAGCCAGGTGGAGGAGGAGGAGGATGAAGAGCCCTATGGGCTCTCTCAAAAATGTAGCTTGCACCATTTGGAGACAGACCAGCAATTTTTTCAAATACCTTCTGAACAAATATAATCGGAGATGCACCCTCTTCTTTCTCAGGAATACCAATAAGAACAATGTTGCTTTTTCTGTTCCTCCTTTCTAGGTCTTCCAGTTTGTCCTCTATTTTTTTGACTCTCTTGTTCGTGGACACACTTTCTAGCTCCAGTTTGTCTGCCTTCTTATCTAAGGATACAATGTGGGCCTCAGAATCTCTGACCCGCGTATTCAATGACTCCAGAGCTGATTTAATGCTGTGCACTTCAGTAGAGATTTCGGAGATCGCACTTAGAAGGGGCATTATTATTTCAAGGAAATGTTCTCCCATTAGGGCTGTAGATTCTGAAGCAGGTTTAGCCGTAGTTTTTCTAGGCCATTTCTGGGCCTTGTCTTTTTTCGGCGATGGAGGGGGTGTGTGTTTTGGAGGCTGTTTTCACATGTAGACATCCATGATTCATTCTTACAAGTTGCTGATTAGTTTGTATACCAACTGGGAAATGAATTCAATTGAAATCTACACCGACAGTGAGGTAAGAAGAGATATGTGACCGGGTAAGGAGTGGAGCTACACGAGCTTGCTGCTTTCCACTAGGCTGCCATCACGTGACCCTTTCTGACAATTTCTATGTATCTATGTAACCAAATAGACACTTGATCACCAGCCAATACCAAAATTACACCACTGGACACCAAAATAAGCCAGATAAGTGGAAGTTTAATTCATGACAAAGTGCACAACAGACCTCTTATGAAAGAAACAGAAGAACACCAACAGGACCCTACCAACTCTGACCGATTTAGCTCAAAGCATCATCAGAGAGTGCTCAACACTCAGTTACATTAGTAGCCACAGAAATTGCCAGCTATTTCCAGATATTTTGTGACATTTCTAAAGAGTTTCTCTCTGCTGCCCCTACTGTAGAAATGCAGAAAGCAGGAGATTTCTCCAGAATTATCACAGAAAGTTCAGGAAATAGTTGGCAATGTCTCTGGCTGCCATTGTACCCCATCATTTTAAATCATGCACTTAAGGTCTTATATACATATATAGCAATATATACATGTAAATAAGTAACGGCCAAATAAATAAAAGAACAACCAGTGCTTGAAATTCACAATGATAAATAAAGTAAAAACTCTATACAAAAAGCACAGTTATCAGTGATGAAAAAAGGAATGGAAAAAAAAACAATTAAACAATTTACATAAATATCTGCAAATACAAAAAATTGCAGATTTAAATCTCTCCCTCTCCATCTCTCTCTATATATCTATATATATCTATAGATGTAGATATAGATACAGATATAGATATAGATATATAGATATATAGAGAGAGATGGAGGAGAAAATTAAATCTATATATATATATATATATATATATATATATATCTTCTTTAAAAAAACTTTGTTTAATGCATCAGTTAGGGTTAAAGTGACAAGAGTGGGAAAATAAGACATTAGTGTTGATCCCCAGACCCCCTCCATCCTCCACAGACTGAAAAACCCCTGGGCTTGCCAAGGGGTCATGAAGCCTAACTCTCACACCATTTTCCTTTACTGTACTATGTCAATCTATTTACACATGGAATGGGGAGATAGTTGGGCCTCATGACCCTGTGGCACACCCTGGTGTCTGTCAGTCTGCAGCAGATGGGGTGGTGGGGTGGTGGTGGGTTTAGTGGCTCAACCCTAACATCTCAAACCAAACATCTAATTTCCCCACTTTTGTCACTTTAACTGTAACTGATGCCTTAAACAAAGTTTTTGCAATGACTTTATATATATACAGTGTGTATATATATATATATATATATATATATATATGTATATATATATATATATATATATTAGAGGCAAAAACTCAGGTTAATGCATCAGTTAGGGTTGTTCCACAGCTACAAAGTGAGAAATTTGGTGATAGGGTTGAAAGCCCCTGGACCCCTCAGCCCCAAAACCAGAATCGAGTGCGCATTGATGGTCGTTGCCTAACTCTTACCCCATCACATGTGTAAAGAAGCTGAGGAATAGGAGAATGGGGTATGAGTTAAGACCAGCGACCACAATGGGCACCCCATGCCAGTTGGGGGGGTTGGCTGGAGGAGTGCAAGGGGGGTTTCAACCCTAACACTTAATTTCCTCACTTTTATCGCTCTGGAACAACCCTATTTGATGCATTAAACAGAGTTGTTGACCTATTAATTTCCCTTCTTTTTGAGAATGATGATGAGAAATAGTGAATGTAATGCAGCGGCGGGAGTGAGGGCCCTTTGGGCCCGCCCTCCCGCCATGTGATGACAACGCAAAGGGTAACGCACACGGTGGCATACATGGGAACGGTAACACGAACAGGGACATAAACACAAGTAGAAACAGTAAGTGTAAGAGTAATGGAAGCGCATACCCTATTTTTGCTGAACAGCTGCATAGAGAAACACAAAGAATGTATGCATTGTAATGGGCATCGAAGCTTAAAACTAGCATTGGAAGTACTTAATTGCAAATATCTCAGGAACCACACATCATAGAAAACAAATTTAAATTTCTCAAAAATCATGATTTTCCTGGCTAGGCTTTTGTTATTAAATAGCCCATAGGGCTATGTAACTCACAACAGAAAATCTGTATCTTGCATCATTTTCAAGATACGAGCCCCGAAAGGTGCAGGCGCATGCCACCATGTTAGTCCATGGGAAAAACGCCAACTTCGGAGTACTGTAACTTTGCAGCCATGCAATATATTTTCACCAAACCATACAAGACACATCTGAGAGATGTTGGCTGTATTCCCTCCAAATTTCAGCTCAAAAGACCAAACCGTTCATTTGCAGAAGGGTGGCCAAGAACTGCTGTCATTTTGGCCATAGTCTGAAAAAGTAGTGTCATGATTTGTGAAAGCTTTCGCAAGCATTTGCAAAAGTATCATGAGTGTGACACTACTTTGTGACACTACTTTTTCCAGAAATTTGAAAAACATATTTTTAAGGTGTTTCACCCTAAAATGAAGACATGGCTAGCATCCTCAGGGTCTGACTAGGTAAACACAAAAAGAATTATGTTGCTAAAGGGTCCCAAATTTAAATGGCAAGCATTTTTCTGATCACTAACTGAAAGCAAAATGGTAGATTTGCAACACTACTAGGGCCATTTGCGACACTAAAAAGTGCATTTGCGAAAGTGTCGAACTTTTTGTTAACTTTCCCATTGACTTATAATGGGAACTTGTTTTTTGAATAACTTTTGAACCGTTTAATATTTTTTCACGAAATCTTTGAAAGGCACATCGGAGACCCTGGCCACACGTTCTCTGAAGTTTTTGGACCAGTTGTGCAAACTGTGTGTAGGTGCGAGCAAAGAATTCACCAGAAAGCGTAAATGCACACGCAGATCACTCTTAAAAACTCCACAGCCGTATATCTGACCAGTACAAAAGTTGGCATATCCCAAGATGTATGGTTCTTGATCATGCATTTCAATTTTCAGGCAAATCCATTCAACAGTGGCAACGTTATTAAGGTGCAAAATTTGACCAGTTAACCTTAAAAGTACCCCTCAACCCTAACTATGGTAGCACTACCATGCTACCATAATATATATATATATATATATATATATTATAGAAATACAAAATCACGCATGCTCCCACACTGCAAATGCAAATCACCACAGAATACCATGCTGGTTCAACTTTAAGCAGAAATGCATGGTGCCGAAAGGCTTCTCACACTGTTTGAGAAGGGTGCCAACAGAAGACATAGACACGTGTTTTGTCCTACCAGGACTCATCAATATGTCTCCCATATGCAGCCCATGATGCTTTGCATTGTGGGGGCATGTGTGATTTTGTATTTCTTTGAAACTTGGCTTCCCAGCCAAATGCCCTTTGAGGTAACCATTGCCTCAGTGCTTGCACACCGAGGTTCTTTGTCTCTTATGTATATTATTGTGGTGCAGTTGTGCCGCTATAGTTAGAGTTGCACTGTGGTTTCTATGTTAAACCCAAAGTGTTGCACTTTTATTTCCTTGGAACAGTTGAACTCATTTGCATTAAAGTTTGCATGCACAATCTCATATGGTAGCTTTCTGGATGCACCTAGTTTTGTTCTGGTCAGAAGTGCAATTTCCAAGATCCGGATAGTAAAAAGAAGTAATGTTTCATAGTTTCTTCCCATTGGTTTGAATGGAATTTATTTGAATTTGGCTAGAGCAGAGACTGCTTTGAATTTTTGTCTGACATTTCCAGGGTAGAAGGGAGATGAGCCACAGATGTGACTTTTGCTTATTTGATGAAAAAATATTAATCCTTTCCAAAGTTATTTTATTTTGACATTTTTTAAAATGGGTTCTGAGCATGCCCAGTAAGGTCTTAAAATAGATGCATGAAGCAAAAAAAAAAAATAATTCTTGTTTCATATTGAGTTCCTGCTCAGATTGGAGGGTGTTACCAATGGGGTGCCCCAGGGCTCTGTGTTGGTGCCAGTTCTCTTTTCACTGTTCGTAAGTGACTTACAGAATGGAATAGAAAATTGTATTGTTAAGTTTGCAAATGATCTGAAGCTGAGAGTCCTGCTATTACAACAGAAGATATAATTAGTCTAGAACATGACTTAGAAAAAATTGAGAACTAGTCAAAAGAAAACCACATACTCTTCAGCATAGATTACTGTGCTTTTATGCATATGGGCAAGCACAATTGACAACATACCTATGATATAAACAAAATTTCAATAAAAACAGTTGAAATAGAAAAAGATTTTGTAGTATTTATTGATAAAAGCCTAACTTTCAAAACACATTGTACAAAAATTATACAGAGATCCAATTATATGATATGATAAAGAATATTACGAATAGCTATGTTAATAGATCAGCAAGCTGTATGTTGCCATTATATCAGTCCTATATAAGACCACACTTGGATTACGGTTCCCAATTGTGGAGCCCTTACCAAAAAGGGGAAATACATAGAGTGAAATGCATACAGCAAAAATTTACAACACTAATACCTGCCCTAAAAAATATAGATTACGAGAGCAGGTTATGCAAATTGGATCTCTATACCCTGGAAAAAAGAAGAACCAGGGGAGATCTATTATACATGTACAAAATATTAAATGATAGTCAGAGATGGGAATTGAATTAAATGACAACCCCAATTACCTGAGGGGCCATAAACTCCAAATTAAATTGAATACTGTTGTTAAAAACAACAGGTAATATTTTTTAATTCACCGAATTGGTAGAATCTGAAATAAACTACCAAGCGTGGTTGTGTACAGTACCACACCAGAGGCCTTTAAGAAGAGACCAGACAATGAACTGTTAAATAGAAAAGAAATACAGTAAGGGCTTGATGGTTCCTGCTGATGCGGGTAGGTGGTATAAATGAGCATACAGCCTTCTTCCACTTACAACACCCAGTATAAAATCCAGTATATTGATATCATCTACTTTTGTGAGGGGAAAATGATTGTTTTGTTTGCTGCCATCTTATTTTCTGTTTTCCCACAAAATGTATATCTGAAAACCCACAGAAATGACATTCCTGAGAGGGACTAACACATGTAGCTTGTTATGGGGACCCCCTTAGCTGGATTCTGCACTTAACTGTTTGAGAAATTAACTTAAAATCTTATTTTTTAACATTATAAATCTGTTTTTGTATTGCATGATAAATGATGAGAAAATATCCTTTTTCATGAGGAAAAACTCCTTTTTTTGTGTGGCAGAATCTATACCCAGGTGTCTAGTGGTACCCCCACTCTCCAATCACTCTCCTCCTAATAACACAATGTTTTTATGTTTTATACTGGTTCCCCCCACCCTCCAGTCCCCATTACCCTAATTTTAAGATTTTTCCCTGGTGTCTAGTAATGCCCCACACCCTACAATTGCCGTCCCTGTATATTTTGTTAGCATATTTTTAGTTTCTTATTTTTCCTGATGTCTAGTGGGGCACCCACCCTCTGGTTTCTGTCTGTGTATTTTGAGTATTACTTCCCTTGGATACGGGCTACCTGCAATAAAGAAAACAGTCCCTCAATGCCTTTTTCTATCCTGTAAAAAAAGAAAATGGTCCCTAGCAGCTGCACCCCAACCACCCCTGACCTCTGACTGAGCACCCATGACTGTGCATCCCACACAACCCTCCACACACCCTCACTTACCTGAACAGGTTACAGGATGAATATCCACTCTCCAATGGAAGACACATCTTTCTGCTAGAACAGCCTACTACAATATGAAAACTAAGCTAATGTGGTTCAATGTATTTCAATGAGATTTTCTACTTTGTGGTGTAACTGCCATTTTTGAATATTTTTGGCTCAAATTTTCAATGTGGCCACTCTGGGACCCCACCTCAAGAACAATGGTAGTAGAATTATGGAAATATAGCCAGAAAGGTGGTTTCATGTTCACTTGACAAAAATCACTATTTGGGATGGGTTTGAAAATTTCCACCACCATTGTTCATCAGGTGGGGTTATAAGGAGGCTATGTTGAAATTTTTGGGTCAAAATATGAAAAAAATGACAAAGTTATGTGTATACATTTAAATTGTGATACACTCCTTCATAACTTTGGCAATTTTAAATATTTTGTCTCAACATTTTCAACTTACCATCTTTTTACACCACTTCATAAACATGACAGCTGTCATTTTTCAATCCCTACCAAATGGTGTTTTTGCACCTGTGGCTGGGAAAGACATTCCAGTTGTGTGGAACCACATTTTGGCATAGGATTTCAAAATTGTCATTACTGGACACACCTTAGGTGTATGAAAAATCATCAAAGCACACAGCAACCCATCTATTATTCTCCACAGTGGTAATCATGCAAAAATTGCATGGTACCATGCACCAAGCATCATTGCTTGGTAGCGGTATACATGTTATTCAATGGGTACTGTGCTTGAGCAATGCTCGGTATACCAAACTACTGTGCAACTTTTGCACAATTACCATTGTATGTTATTAACTTTTATTCCAGAGGCTGCAGGCTATAATGTTAAGGCACAATGCCGGGTTAGTCACCTTGAGGTCCACTGGTGTGAACAATCCCACTATCCCCCCCCCACACACACACATCATGCTTCACCACATGAGGTGAAATGATATGATTGAATAACAGCAGTTATAACATTATTATAGCGGTGCGGTAGCACCACTATTGTTAGGATTGAGCAAGCTGTTTAATATTAAACCACTAACTTTGCACTTTAGTAGCTTCACCACCACTCAACAGATTTACATAAAATGTTGCATGCATGGTCTTTTGGTAAAGTCTCTTTACTTGCCAGGTTTCATTCCTGTCCAATGCGAGGTTTCTGAGATTCGGACTAGCAAAAACTGAAAAATGCAGGGTTTCTGCTGGATGTTTGTCATCACCTAGTGCCCAGATGGTCTGGAATTTTACTATCAATTTTCAGGGTAGAAAGAGCTTGGTCCAGAGTGGTGACTTATCCTGG
Organism: Neoceratodus forsteri; assembly: GCA_016271365.2. NCBI lineage: Eukaryota > Metazoa > Chordata > Ceratodontiformes > Ceratodontidae > Neoceratodus > Neoceratodus forsteri. Next base: position 1,046,010,821 of record CM028133.1, on the reverse strand, counting down.
CTTAATGAAGAAAATATTAATCCATTCCAGAGTTACAAAGATTGAAATGTCAGTTCTGAGCATGCTCAGTACAGTCTTTTGGTAGCTGCTTTATAAGAAAAAGAATTTGGCCCATACAAAATAAGATACTTTTTCATAGGGGGTAATTTTTTTCATGAGGAAATACTACTTTTTTTTATGGCCAGCATCTTGTTTCTGTTTGTTTAACAAAAGAAAAAAAAAACCTTTGAAAACCTTTAAAAATGATATCCTGCAGAGACACCAACACATGTGACTCGCTTATTGGTTGTCTGTTAGGTGTATTCTGCAGTCAATTTTGGGAAAAAAAGTCACCCAGAATTGTGTATTTTAAAATATTTTTTGTGACCCAAATTTCTTTTTTTATGTAACCATGCTTTGGTTACTTTGGTTTTATAAAACAGAAGTAGGCAATATGCCCATCATGATTGTTTCCCACTCCACAATAGATGAATTTTACCCTGTTAAGTTGGTTTCAAATAGATATCCAGGCATCTCTTGAAACTGTCAAAGGTAGTTAAGTTGATCAACTCCTGGGGAAGTTTATTCCAAGCTCTCACCACCATTACATTAATAAAAATCCCTTTTTTTGTGTTTACTTTTAGTATTATGAGCAGTTTATTGTGAGACCTTAAATTTGCCATTCTCTTAGCATAGTCAAATCCACATTTTAAGATTAATTGAGGGTTTTGCAGAATATTAAATATTTAACAATAGATCTCCACTTTTCCTCCTATCTTCCAAATTGAACAATCCAGTTTCTGTCAGTCTATCTACACATGTCATATCCTTCAGATGTGGGATTATTTTTTTTACTCTTCCCTGACCCCTCTCCACCATATTAATATCACATTTCAAATGGGGGCTCCTAAAGGGGGACCCATAATCCAAAAGAGGACACATGTATGCTCAATAAATTGATAATATACACTGTTCATTAATGAAAATAAAGGGGTGTTTAATTGTTTTGACTAACAAATTTGTGGTTTGTATGGTTTTCCTGCTATGGTCTGATGCTACCAGTCTATTATTTATTATAATTCCAAGGTCACACTCCCTTTCTACTGTCTTAATTGGTTTATTTCCAAGTATATATGAATAACATGGATTACTTCTGCCAAAGTGGAGTACTGTGCATGTATCATAATTAAAATCCATCTTAATATTTATTGTCCATTGCTTTATATTTTTCAGATCCCTCATCATTGTGTGATATTTGGTGATGGAATCTATTTCACTACATAGTTTAGTATCACCTGCACGTTTGGAGACAATATTTGTAACTTCACTATTTCTGTCAAACAAACCAAATAGTATTGGGCCAAAAACTGAACCCTGAGGAACCTGACTACTGACTGGTCCCTCTTCTGAGAGTAGGCCATTTATTCTGACCCTCTGTTTATGGTCTGCCAGCCAGCATTTGACCCATCTAACCAAACATGAACTTATGCCTATCTTCCTGATCTTGTCCATGAGTCCTCATGTAGCACTTTATCAAAGGCCTTACCAAAGTCCAGTTGGACCACATCCACAGGAGTGCCATTACGGAGTCTTCTGCTAATATTTTCATAAAAAGTCATTAAATTGGTTGTGCATAAGTGATCATTCCTAAAGCCATGCTGACAACTATTAATCAGACCTTGTGGTCTTATTTCTGTGTCTAGATGTTCTTTCATCCACTGTTCCAAAGCTTTGCAATAAAGAGAGGTTAGACTAATTGGTTTATAGTTCTCTGCCCATTCCATACTCCCCTTTGTATAAATAGAGATCACTGTAGCCATCCTCCAATTATCTGGCTCTGCACCAGACTCCATTGATCTGTTAAGTATAATCATTTATGGGTAACACAAAACAGAGGCCATTTCTCTCAAAAACCTGAGGTTGATATTATCCGGGCTGGGGAAAGTATTTACCTTTATTGTGCTTAAAATAGAGAATACACCTTCAGAGCTGAAGTGAACAGTATGTGATACGATGGGGTTATAGCCATTGTTATTCAACTTATTATTATAAACCAAGCAGAAATATTCTTTGAATAAATTTGCCACCACAAGATCATCAATAATCCTTTTATCATTTACCCATAATGGCTCTATCTTTCCTTTGCTGTTTTTCTTTTTGTTAACGTATGCAAAAAAAGATTTATTATTGTCTTTCCCATGAGCTAGTTTGAAATCCATTTTTAATTGTTCCCTCTAAATCATACTTTTCTGCATCATTAGTTTTAAACTATAGGTTTTGCTTAGATACTGTATAAGGATCCTGTTTTAACATAGAGAATGTCCTTTCTTTTCTTCTAATTTGTTTTCTTACTGTTTGAGTCAAGTCGGTATTTTACCTTTGTTATTATATTTCTTTTTTGAAGGGACATATCTCTTTCTGAGATCTAGAATCTGCGTTTTTAAAAACTGCTACGATTCCTCAATGGAAAGACCATGCATCCTTTGTGCCCAATGTATTAAATTTAGATTATTCCTGATAGCATAAAGTTGTGCCTTATCATAATTCCTGATTGTTGGTTGTCCTACCGGTTTTGTTTTAGATGATACTAAGGTACTTGTGACCATATTATGGTCACTACTACTAAGGGTACTTCCTAGTGTAATATTTGATATATCATGAACTGTATTAGTAATACAGTAATTAGATCCAGAATGTTGTCTCCCCTAGGTGGATTGGTTACTAGCTGTTTGAGTCTGAATCCCAATACACTGTCTACAAAAGTCTTCTCAAATTCGTTAGTCCCTTATAGATCTACTCAGTTTATTCCTGGCAAATTTAAATTTCTGAATAAAATAATATCACCTTCATTTGAGACTTCTTTTAATTCTTTAATGAGCTCATCATTATAGCACCAATTATTACATATTTATTTAATTGGAGTCTTCAAATAGGTTATTTTCACTTATATTGGAAAGAAAGTAGAGTAAAACCAATGTATAAAGGGGGAGATGTGGCAGAAGTTAATAATTATAGGCCTATAGCCTTACTACCTCTTTTATCAAAAAGTTTGGAGAAACTTGTTTCTATACAGATCATGGATTATTTGGACAAATATAGTTTGTTAACAACAAAACAACATGGCTTTTGAAAAAAATATTTTACTACAACAGCCCTTTTGGAATTTAGTGACCTGCTAAACAGGTCTTTAGGAAATAATATGGAGACATCAGTCATTTTTGTAGACCTTTCAAAAGCTTTTGACCTGGTGGACCACCCCTTGCTTATTGAGAGATTGCAGGAGACAGGTATTAGGGATGACCCCTTAAATTGGATAAAATCATATCTGGGTAATCAATCTCAGAGGGTAGAGGTGCAGGGATGTTTATCAGAGAGTAGAAGTGTTAATAGAGGTGTTCCCCAGGGATCAATCTTGGGACCCCTTATGTTTTTAATGTTTATAAATAGTCTTCCACAAGTTACGGAGCATACAGAGATTCGACTATATACAGATCATACGGTAATTATTGCATCTGAGAAAACGGAAAATGTATTACAATCAAACCTGCAATCTGATTTTGTGAGAATTGAGGGGTGGTTCACCAGGTCAAAATTATGAATGAAAAAAAAAAAATGTATGAGATTTCCAATAAAAAAAAAGTGGTGATGTTACTTATAAACTTTGTGTTTACACCAGAAATTCAGTTAAATTAGAACAGGCTAAGGATTATAGTTATCTGGGGGTTATATTTGATGAACATATGTCTTTTTCTAGTCATATTTTAGAACTGGTCAAAAAAGTTAACAAAAGGGTGGGGGCATTAAGAAGAAGTACTGAATGTTTAACAACAATAGATTGGAAAAAGCTGGCTGATCAGTTAATTATTCCAGTGTTAAGATATGGAGAATTGATATATAGGAAAGCTAACAAAGCACTATTGACTAAACTGGATAAAACATACTATCGTGTGGCTACATATGTATTAAAGGGGTATTATTGTACACATCATTGCTCACTGTTAAGTAAAGTGAACTGGTTACCTTTGGATATAAATTTCGGTGCCATTGGTTAACTTTAATTCATAAAATGAAATGTTTATCGGTGAACCATCCAATTTCACTACTATTGTTTCCAGTGAAACACTATTCAAATAGGTTATTAACTAGATCAGTTCACTTAAATAAAATATCTGTAGGAAAATCTCAAAATAAATATGGGGATCCAACTTTGATTCATCAAGCTGCTAGTTTTTGGAATCTTCTCCCAGTAAATATAAGAGAAATTACAAATCATTCTTCATTTATTCATACTATTATGGAGTTAAATACCCATACTTGTGATTGTTGAACATTTTTTGTAATTTGTGGTAATTGTTAAGTCTTTCTATTTAGAATAATTTATAAAGATTTATTTTAGTTATATTTTGTTGTCCTAGTGTCGTGTTAGTTTTTAATATGGAACTTATTGTATGTATTAGATAAGAAATTACACAGGTCAGTCTTGTAAACTGGATTCTGTCCAAATGACATGTATTACCTGTATAAAAGTAAAATTCTACCTACCTACCTTATACTCCTTAACTGATGATGGTGGTCTGCAGCAATTTCCTGTTACCATTTTATGCCTGTTCTTGAATTGTAATTGAACACAAATGCTTTCAATTTGTTGTGGTATGTTATCCTTTATATAATATTGTTGACATTTGATGCTATTGTTCACATAGGTATAAATACCACTGACCTTTTACCAATTCTGTTCTTATGGAATATATGGTACCCTGTGGTATCCACCTTCCAGCTGCTGGTTCCATCCCACCATTTTTTGGTGACTATAGCTAAATCCACACATCCACACTTTCTCTAAGAAAAGTTGCTTCTAGCTCAGACTTTTTTATTAGGTTCAGGCATTTGCCAGTAAAAATCCATGCTCATTTTTAACTATTAAATTGCCTTCATGGATGGTAATGTTATTACCTTATTCCCCCTTGTTTTTCAGTTTAAAGACCTGGCAGCAAACTGTTGGAATTTTTTTCAAAGCACTGTACACCCTCTCTTATTCAATTGGAGTCCACCACAACTAAATAATCTCAATTATTTCCAAATGATTCCCAGAGTGTTAGACAGGAAAACTTAATTTTTAGGGTCTGTTTTTGAAGCCACTCATTTATTACTTTTTTTTTCATTATATCAGATCCAGGTACTGGTAAGATCTCAGAAAAGCATACTTAGTCCCTCTCTTTTAGTCTTCTGGTAATGTTGATATATTTGTTTTGGATGTCCTCAACCCTGAGCCTATTAATATCATGTATGCCCATATGTATGATATCCAAAGGGTTTTCTTTTGCATTTTTCAAAATGTTGTCTGTCATTTTAGCAATGTCAGATATTAGAGGTCCCCTGAAACTGCTGCATGTGCTGGTTGTCTTACTTGGTTTGCATGCTATTTTATCAGCATATTTTACCATTGAACCCCCTAGAGCAAATGATTGTCTAAGGAGGGCACTTCCATGATCTTGGTTGGTATGCTCCTGATCACTTAAGTTTAATTGTGTAGCTGAGATACAGTCCCTGGTACGGTGGGGTTCAGGTCGGGGTGTGTTGCTGGATTCTGTTCCCACATTAGTAGAGTCAGTCCTCTCCGCACTATCACCATTATTTATGTTATTTTTACTATTACCAGTTTCTAGCAATGAGGACATGTTTACTGGCTCGGTAATATTTGTCCCTATTTGCTTTTTCTTAGCTGCTGCTAGCACCCTATTCCTGTTCCGTAACTTTAGATTATTTGGCTCCAGGTTCTCTCATCTTCTACATTTAGCACCACTGTTTACCACACTCCATTCTTCGATTCTCAAATCATCTGATTCCTGATGCTCCTTATTTATATCTATCTTCATTTTCTCTAAAGTTACCACATTTATGTTGTTTCCATCTTTATTTTTATCTTCCATGCTGCTGTTACTTGACTTCTATTTCTTGGGCCACATGATCAATTAATTTCTTCAGTGTAAATATTTAATTTTGTATATTCAGTCTTTTAATAAGGTCTTCTGTCTCTTATTGTAGCATTACTACTTGCACACACTTTTCACACACAAAGCTTTCTAAGCTTCCCCCTTTATAAACGTCTTGTGTCATTCACAAATATTCATGTTGTCCTCAATTTCAAAGACAAATCACTCTTTTAGTTATTGTTTTACTGTTGCCCTTTCCCCTCACAGTAAATTAAGTCCACAATTAAAATTAGTGATATCACCAAAGATATATCACAAGAATTAAAATCACATTTTAACACTCATTATTTGTGTTATGCCAGCTAGATTAGTCAAAATGTAGCTTCAAAGCTTATCTAAGTAATATGCAGTAACTGCTGAGCCCTTATATTTGATGCTATTCCCTGTAAAACAGAAGACTGGTTACAAACCTTTTCCATCCCTATTCACTGCTTCCACCATGGACACTGCAGACAAGTGCAGAATACGGGTGCCTCATCGCACATTTCTGAACATAGTGCTTGCATGCCCACCTCACTGTTGCACTCCCTTCTCGGAGAGTGTCAATCCTATATAGTTGGTGTCCTGGAAATAGCTTATTCTCGAGTCACTTTGGGCAAACACCTGCAGTCCATAAAAACTTGTATAAAACAATGTCCAAAGATAAAAACAGTGCTTAAAATCAATGTAGTTTTCCTCAGTGATATCAGCCACACCAGCCAAGGTGCTCATTGCACTCCCAGCCCAGTTACTGCTGTTGCCTAGTGACAGGCAACATTTGCTCCTCACAGTTTAAAACACAACTGCATCTACTCTCCTTCTACAGGTGCTGCCTTCGGTGTTCCAAGTCCAAACAGCTATGATTTGGAAAACTCAGGTGCCACCCAGATAGATGCCCTCCTCACAGAGTTGGGCAATATTATATACTTGGTGACCCAGAAGTAGCTTCTTCTTGGGTCACATTGTGCAAACACAAGCAGTCCTTAAAAACTTGTTTAAAATAATGTCAAAAAATTAAAAACAGTGCTTAAAATCAATGTAGCTGTCCTCAGTGACAACAGCCACACCATTTAAGGTACTCACAAACTGTCCATATAGGTCGGCACCTCATCACCATCTGCTCATAGATGAGAATTCCACAATTGATGTAGCAGGATAAAAGTCTTTTATGCCTAGATAGGCAGAATAGTCAGCAAACATACAGGATACATGCTGGATACACGTTGTCCCTCCCCATGGAACCAAACATTTTCATGTCACAATTATGCTTTCTCAAGGTTTTTGTGGCATTTGCAGCCACCTATATATGTTTGTGACACCATTTAAGGTGCTCATTGATCCTGACCTGTGTAACATTTGGTGGCTTAGCCTAAATGTGCTTTCAGCCCAGCTACTGCAGTTGCCTTACCACAGTCAACACTTGCTCCTCGCAGTTTGAAACACAACTGCAGCTATGCTCCTTCAACAGGGACTGCCTTAAGTATTCCAAGTCCTAACAGCTATGACTTGGAAGATTCAGGTGCCACCCAGATTGATGCCACACTCACAGAGGGGCAAGATTTTGTAGTTGGTGACCTGGAATTAGCTTCTTCTCAGGTCACCTTGTGCAAATACTTGTAGTGGTTAAAAACATGTTTAAAAGAATGTCAGAAGATAAAAACAGTGCTTAGAATCAACATAACTGTCCTCAGTGATAACAGCCACACCACCTAAAGAGCTCATTGCTCCCAACTTGTGTAACACTCTGAGGCTTAGCCTGAATTAACTTCCAACCCAGCTATTGATGTTGCCTAGCAACATTCAACACTTGGTCCTTGTTCAGACACCTGCAGAAAAAAGAATAGGGCTATATGAAAAAAGATTCCCTTTATACAAAAAAAGAATTTGGAATAAGGTTTTTTCCACATTCTTTTTTCATATGAAGGAATTATTTTCTGTATGAATGACACAATCTCTGTTTTGTGTTCTTTTTTCATATGAAGGAATCTTTGTTTTTGTATAAATGACATACCCTCTTGAAAACAGATATCTTCATATGAAGAAAGAATGTGAATTTAGTTTTTTTCACATTCTTTTTCCATATGAAGGAATCTTTGTACGCATGAACGACACAGCTTCACAATATAAGATCCCACCATATGAAGAAAGAATTTGGACTTAGTTTTTTCACATCCTTTTTTCATATGATCCAATTGTTTTTCATATGAATGACACAACCTTACAAAAAATGATCACTCCATATGAAAAAAGAATCCTGGCTTAGTTTATTTTTCTCAGATTTAAACTTTAATAAGCTATGACTCCATCAATATTTGGAGTTAATGAACTATATATATATATATATATATATATATATATATATATATATAAAGGTCTTAATGAGTAATACAGCACTGGTATGTAACAACCATCACCCCAAAATGAATTTAGGAGCCATATGAAAAAAGCACAAAAATAAAAAAAATGACAGCTCCCTTAGGAAAACACTGCAACTTTAACAAACTGTAACTCTGTGAATCTTTGGAGTTAATAGATAATGTATATATCAATACAAAGATACTAATAACTACTAAAAACACTAAGTACTTAAAAAATTAGAGAGTGTCTGATTGTTGAGCGTTTTAAAACTGCCTTAAAAACATATTTATTTCAGTTAGCATTCCCAGACTAAACTGATACATAGGGTTCAGCCATTACTAGTATTCTGATTATGTTTTCATATTTATTTATTTTTATTTAAAATTTTGGTGACCGGGTAAGCCCACTGAGACCATTACAGTTCCTTTTTCAGGGGCTTAGGGAACCTATAGGAGAATGACAATTGGCCTATAGAGATGGAGTGCTATGGTATGGCAAGGGTGTAGAATTAACCAGATCTGAGGGTGAGAGGGGCAGAAGGTGGGGGGACAATGAGGAGGTGAGGTAAGGAGGTAGGGACTCAAGGAGGAGGTAGAAGGATATTGCAGATTTATTAATTTGTTATTGTTGTTTAATATGTGTTTTAATATTGTACAGTGCTTTAATCTATGGAATTGCACTCACAAATAAAGATTAATTGATTGATTGAGTGATTGATTGAAAAAATAAGAAATGAAAATGGTCCATCTCTACAAAAAATATTGCTATGAAGCATGTTTATTTATTTTTATTTATTGAAAGGTTTTACCAGGAAAGGCATACTGAACAATATAAAATTGCTCATCTCACAGTGCGTCCTTGGGGAAGGAGAACATGGGAGCATAGTAATCAAAAGTACAAGTTCCATGTAGTACTCTAGAACAGTATATTTACAACAAACAGCAGCACCATTTCCAATGGTATTGTTGAACAGGGAAGCTACAGAAAAATAGGAAAATAATACATCAGTTGAAAGCAATAGATAGTCTTTGGGATAGACACAAGATGAGCAATTAACAACAATGCAGACTTAATACATACAATGCAGACAAATTAACAAGTTAACATCACTGGTGACATAATACATACAATGCAGGCAAGGAAGAGCAATTAAAGTACATAGGTTTATCCCTGCATTAAGTGTTAGGCTGAGAAGGGGGGTGGGGAAGACAGAGGGGAAATTAGGTGGGAGAGAAGCAGAGTTGAAATTTAGAAGCAGTCGCAGGATGGAGACAGGAAGTTGAGGAGGGAGGATGAGATGGACTACAGGGGGGAGGAGGAGTGGTGCCTGATTTAATGAGGCATTGCATTCCAGAGCTTAGGAAACCTATAGGAGAATGACAATTGGCCTATAGAGATGGAGTGCTGTGGTAAAGCAAGGGTGCAGATTTCACTGGATCTGAGGGAGAGAGGGGCAGGGGGTTGGGGGAGAGTGAGGAGGTGAAGTAAGGAGGTAGAGACTCAGACCAGAATTTAGACATGAATTTTATGCAGTGGGCTAGGCATCAGTTTTCCAGGGAGGGAAAAGCAAGAGAGTGATAAACATTGCAGTGGTGGATAAAGGAAGGGGCATCCAGAGCAAAACAACAGCATACATTGAATAGAGTATCCAGTCTGGTTAGGGATGACTTTGGTGCGGCACTGTAGACTACATCTCAGTAGTTGAAAATGGGTAGTACCATTTTATGGACAAGAGGTAGAAAGCTTTAATTCCTGTAAAGGGCACCTAGTTTAGGGCATAGCTTTTTCAGGATTGAGTCTATGTGTCCAGCAAAGTTGAGGTGCTGGTCTAGCCAGAACCCAAGATACCTAAAGGAGGCTGTGTCCTCCAGAGTAGAGCCATCAAGGGTGTGGAAGGAGGGCAATTTGGTGAGCATAAAAAGACTCTGTCTACTGCCAAAGGTCATGGAGACTGTTTTCTTGGCATTGAGGAAAAGCTAATGGGAGCTAAACCATTGTTGGACTTTCTTGAAGTCAAAGTGAAGTGTGGAAGTGACATCAGTTGGCAATTGGAAAGAGTAGAAAAGGTCAGTATTGTCAGCATACATATGGATGGAGAAGGATGTGCACACTGATGGAAGGTGGTTAAGGAATATGGAGAATAGTAGGGGGCCAAGGACTGAGCTTTTGGGGGACACCAGCATCAATCTGGCATGGGGGGAGGTGAAATCAGCATTTTTGACTGACTGTGTTCACCCTGTTAGGTAGGAGCTAAACCAGTTTGTGGCTGAATCAGATAGGCCAGCAGATTGTAGATTATCAAGGAGTAAGGGGTTTGAGACATTTGAGAAAGTGTCAAAAGCCTTTGCAAGGTCAACAGAGATTCCAGATGTGATTAGACCACTGTTCATACCTGAGAGTATGGAATTGATGAGCCTAAGTAAGGAAGTGGTAGTGGAGTGATCTTTCCTAAAACCAGATTGGTAGGGAGTGAAAAAGGTGGAGTCAGAGAGGTAAGAAGAGAGTTAGGAAAGGACCAGGTGCTCCTGCAGTTTAGCGAGAATAGGTAAGAGAGAGAGATTGGCTGATAGTTCCCAAGCGTAGAAGGGTCACCTCCCTTGGGCAGTGGGAGAACAGCAGCATGCTTCCATGGGTCAGGGATGGAGACCTACAAGAAGGAAAAGTTTAATAAGGCAGAAATTGGTAAACAAATGGCATGAGCGGAGAGGAATAGAAGTTTGTGGTCAAGGCCAGCAGGTGAGGACCCCTTAGATGGGTTGAGAGTAAGGACAGCTTTTAGTGCATCATGAGGTGAGACAGGAGAGAAGGAGAAGAGGTCACTAGGGAGGGTGCTTGGGGGTGAGATGTTGCAGATATATACATCTGGTTGGGTAGGAGGAAGAGAAGCTAGTAGAGCAGCACCACAAGAGGTAAAGTAAGAGTTGAATTCAGTGGCAACTGTGAGGGGGTGGACATAAAGAGATTATTGACATAGATAATTGGAGTTTGGGGTTTAGAGGGGGGAGAGAAGAGGGAGTTAATAACTTTCCAGAATTCTGATGGAGTGCAAATGTTAGCATCAAAGGTGGATCGTGAGTATTCAGACTTTGTGAGCCTCATGGCCTTGGAGCAGGCATTTCTGACTGCTATAAATTGATCAAGGTCAGCATTTGATTTAGAGACTTTATGAACCTTCCAGCCTGGATGCGGGCTCTCATACATGCCATCAATTCCTGTGTGATCCACTAGAGGTAGTTTCCACATACTCGGGTATGCTTGAAGGGTGCATTCTTGTTACTGTTGTTAAGAAAGTGGCTTTAGAAATAATTCAGTGTTTCATTAACTGTGGTGGCAGAGGAAATAGGAGACCAGTCAGTGTGGACTAGGTCATATAGGAGGTGGATAAGGTCTAGGGATGTGTATGACTGGACAAACAATGTCTTAGGTGGAGCTCTTGGGTGATGAAGTTTGCTGACCAAGTAGATCATATGATGGTCACTGACAGCATCCATGAGGAGACCTGATTCAATTACACTGTGGACATGTGCAGTTAAGGCCCAGTCGATGACAGTGCGGTTGCCTGATTTAGTATTTAATCGGGTTGGCTCATGGATCAATTGTGGTAAGTTAAGGGCCACGATGTTGTTATGAAGCTTGTATAGGGAGGGGTCAGGAAAGCTTTAGTTAAAGTAGCCTAATATATAGAGTTCACCATTTGATGTGAGAGTAGAAATTTGAGAGAGAAGATTAGAGGCAACAGTAGGGGAGAGGCCTGGACAGCAGGAAATCCCAGCAACTTAGATTGGTATGGAGTAGGGCATGCAAAGCCTGAGGACAAGTGCTTTGTAGGCAGAGGGAATTGATGCAGATAGGACCTGGGTAGTATGAATAGAGGACGAGGTGTAAATAGCTATGCCACTGCCCCTACCTGCTTGGTCTTGCTGGGTGATATTATAGCCAGGGATGTAGATACTGGGGTCAGGTGTTTTATTACGTAACCATGTTTCAGTAATTATGAGGAGGTCAGGGGGCCAGTAATAGCACAAGGGGCTATAGCAGGACTAACTTGGGTAGTAGATTTCTTATGTTAAGGTGGAGGAATTTAAGATCATGAAGGAGGGTTGGCGTGTTGGAGGCAGGGGAGGGAGAATGTGGGAGAAGGGCAGCCTGAGTGTTAGATACAGGGGGCCAGTGTTAGGGTTTATATCCCAGATGGATAATAGGAGAAGGGAGATGAATATAAAGTGGAGATCTGAACTTTTATACAGTGACTTGGATGAGCCCAGTCCATAGGGGGTAGGTGTATAGTAAGAGGAAGCAAACGGGATAGATAGGGAGCACAGAATCGCATAGGAGTTAGGGACAGAAGAGATGGAGGCACAGGGGAGGAAAGTAAGGTGAGCCCAAAATTGGAGGAAAGGAGTGGGGATCTCAAGAATGGGATCAATGGGGATGAACTTAGAAGAAGAGAATAAGCAAGAGGGCTTCTGAGGGTTTAATTAGGAGGTTCACAAGGGTAGGTGACATAGGAAGATGTGTAACAGTAAAAAGAGTAAGGAGAACTAGGCAGCTGAATTGTACAGGCATCATTCCGTGATATGTGAGTGCTAGGCAAGAAGGTGTGGACAGAAAGTGCAGTTGCAGTCTAACACCTATTAGTGGGCACTTGGAATAACCTGCTAATGAGAAACTCTACACTTCATAATTTTCATGTAAGGTCTTGTTAACTGCAAATTGTTATGTAAGTCAAAGCCCAGATAAGGGGAAGGGGGGCAGGTGGGGAGCTGGTACACAGCACTGGCAGGAAACTCTCCTGTGCTTCTGGTTGGCAGCAGGGCTGGTGGCAACTAAGGAGGAGCTGCTCATTGCAATGGAAGGGTGGGTGGCTGAAGAGGAGCCATGCCTGTGGTCTCTGTGGGAGCACCCATTTCAGGGTCCTCAAGGACTGTTGAGAAAGGGACACCAAATTAGTAGGCAGCCAATGAAAACAGTACTTAATCAGTGGGTGAGCAGACAGGGAGCAAACAAAAGAATTAGCAGGGGGCTGGTGACACAGAGTCTTCAGCCAGAGCTGGTGAGGAGGAATTAATTAAGCTAGTGGTGGGGGGGGGGTGGAGGGTTCTGCACCGAAGGATTATAAGAAGAAGGTTTGGCAGAAAAGATTAGGTGAAAGGTTTAACAGGAAAGTTAAAGTGTAAGGCAGGAATGTAGTGTAGGTGAGTGAAAGTGCTGGCAGAGAGATGGGGAAGAGCAGCAGCAGCAAAAAATAAATTCATAATTACAACTTCACAAGCTTAGTTCTAAAACAGTTGCATGTAATAATTGGCTAAACAGACAGTAACAATTAAAATCACCGATTAAATTCAAATTCATAGAAACATAGAAGTTGACAGCAGATAAGGACCGCATGGCCCAACCAGTCTGCCCATTTCTTTTTCTACCTTATAAATGTGCCATCGGCCTTTGCTCTGCCAGTGACCTATCTATTCATACTCATCTGTATTGCTCCCTTATGCCTATCCCATGCCTGTTTGTAGCCCTGCACTGTATTCATAGCCACCACTTCTTGACGTAGGCCATTCCATGCATCCACCATCCTTTCTGTGAAAAAGAATTTCCTCACATTCCCCCTTAATTGGCCCCCCTCTAATCTCATGCTGTGTCCTCTTGTCCTGCTATTTTTCTTATATTTAAACACGTTAGACTCTTTCATCTTGTTAATGCCCTTAAGATGTTTGAATGCCTCGATCATATCACCTCTCTCCTCCTTTGCTCAAGGATATACATATTGAGCTCTGTTAATCTGTCCTCATATGTCTTCTGATGCAGTCCCTGCACCATTTTGGTTGCCTTCTCTGGACTGCCTCAATTTGGTTAATGTTCTTGTGAAGGTGTGGCCTCCAATACTGTACACGAGTACTCAGATGGGGCCTAACCAGTGTCTTGTATAGGGATTATTACCTCCTCTTACGACTTGAGATACCCCTACTAATACACCTAACACCCCCTAGCCTTACCTACTGCTAGAGGTCTGCTTGGATGATTTCAGGTCATCAGTGATGATGATGCCCAAGTCTCTTTCTTCCTTTGTGACTGCTAGCAACTCCCCTCCCAGCCTATAGGTGGCTTCAGGGTTTCTCTTCCCTATGTGCATGATTTTGCACGTCTTTGCATTAAATCCCAGTTGCCACTCTTCTGACCATTTTGCTAGTTTATCCAGATCTCTTCTCATTCTGCCCACCCCATCTGGATCATCTACTCTGTTGCAGATCTTGGTGTCATCTGCAAACAGACAAGCCTACCTCTAGTCCATCTGCAAGGTCACTAATGAAGATGTTGAAGAGGACTGGCCCCAGGACTGATCCCTGAGGTACCCCAATTGTGACTTGCATCTCTTCTGACTGTATACCATTTACCACCACTCTCTGTTTTCGCTGTCAACCAGTTTGCCACCCAGTTGACCAACTTCTGACCCACCCCGAGCTTACCCAGCTTATTTATCAATCTTCTATGTGGAACAGTGTCAAAAGCTTTGTCTGAAGTCAAGGTAGCGACAACAACTGCTCCCCTTGGTCCACCACTCTGGTTACCCAGTCAAAGAAATCTATGAGATTAGTTTGACAGGACCTTCCTTTTGTAAACCCATGCTGTCTTGGATCCTGTGCCCCTATGGATTCCAGGTGTTGCACTATCCTTTCCTTAGGAGTGCCTCCATAATCTTGCCCACTACTGAGGTAAGACTGACTGGTCTGTAGTTCCCTGCCTCCTCCCTGCTACCACTCTTGTGGAGCGGGATCACATGAACCCTTCTCCAGTCTTCTGGGACCTCTTCTGTGCTCAGAGACTCACTAAACAGTTCTGCTAATGGCTCTGCTAGTTCCACCTTTAGCTCCTTAAGTACCCTGGGATGTATGCCATCAGGTACCATTGCCTTATCCACCCTGAGCTTAGCAAGCTCTTGTAGGACCCTTTCTTTTGTGAAGGGAGTAGTGCTCACCTCCCTACCCCTGTGTCCATGGTGCTGAGCTGTGGGCCCTGCCGTACCTTCTTTTCAGTAAATACTGAGCAAAAGTATCTATTTAGGATAGATGCTTTTACATGGTCCTCCTCCTCACATGCTCCCGTTTCTCCATTAAGCTTAGCAATACCCCCTCTGGACTTTCTCCTTTCACTAATGTATCTATAGAAAGTCTTGTCACCTTCTTTACTGTTCGTGCTAGTGTTTCCTCAGTTTGGGACTTTGCCTGCCTTACTGCTTCCCTGCTTCCCTTAGGGCAGTTTGGTATGCCTCCTATCTTCATCCTGCTGTGTTCCCTTATATTTCCTGAAGGCCAGCCTTTTGGCTTTGACCTTTTCTGCTACTGTATTTGAGAACCAAAGTGGGTTCCTTTTTCTTTTGCACTTCCTTTTCTGTCTGACACAATGGGATGTTGCTTCAAGTATTGCATCCTTAACGCTTGCCCACTTTGTCTGTATCTCCTCACCTGTGTTTCTTTTTGCCAGGGCTAGCTTAACTCTGTTGGCCATCTTATCAAAGTCAGCTCCTCTGAAGTCCCATATTTTTGCCTTGGAATGGGATGATTTAGATGTAGTAGCCAAATTGAACCATACCATGTGATGGTCACTGGCCCCCAGGTGACCTTCTACCTGGAGATCTGTAATCCCTTCCCTGTTAGTCAGTACTAGATCTAGGATAGCCCTGTCTCTTTTGGGTTGTTGTACCAGTTGTTTGAGGCCCTCCCCCTGCAGGGAATCCACTATGTGTCTAGTTCTGGCAGATGTTCCTGCTGGTATTGACCAATCTGTATCCGGCATGTTGAAGTCTCCCATTATCAGAACCTCCCCTTTAGCTCTCATGTATTGTATATCCTCTAACAGTAATGTGTCTATGTCCTCCCCCTGGTCTGGGGGCCTGTAGACAACCCCAGATCTTATGGCTGTCCCATTTCCTGTTTCCAGGGTGACCCACAGTTCTTCTGGCTCCTTATGTGTATTCTGAATTTCTGAAGCTTTGATATTTTCATTGACATACAGGGCCACTCCTCCCCCCCCTTTTTGTACCTCAGTCTCTTCTGAACAATACATAGCCAGGTACTGAAGTCTTCCAAGTGTGGTTACTGGTAAACCACGTCTCACTAATTGCTACTATGTCCAGTTTAGCTTCTGACATTATTGCCTGCAGGTCTGGGATCTTATTTCCCAGGCTGTGAGCATTTGTGTACATGATTTTCCATTGGGCAGATTTTGGTGTGTTAGTTGTTGGGTGAGGTTTGGCATTACCCCTGTGTGTCGTATGGGGAGACAAACCTTTTTTTTGACCTGGTGATGCAAATGAACTGCAAACATGCTGAATCCCTGTTTGACCACTAGCTGAGGGGGGAAGGGTGTTCTTCCCATTCGACATATGGGGTGCTGCACCCCTCTCCCCATTTGCTAGTTTAAATATTCTGCAAAGACATCAAACTTCTGCCCCAATGCACTGACTCCCTCCTTAGTCAGATGCAGTCCATCAAATTTAAAGAACTTTCGCTCCCAGAACTGTTGCCAGTTCCTACAAATCTTTGTCCTTTTCTGGCACCAGCCCTTGAGTCACGTGTTTAGCTCCCTATCTCCCTTCTCTGATCTTCCGTCCATCTGCCCCCTCTCCCCAGACTGTCAGAATCTCAGAAGGAGATGCGGACGAAATGGATGATAGTTTGTCACC
This sequence comes from Neoceratodus forsteri, assembly GCA_016271365.2. Classification (NCBI taxonomy): domain Eukaryota; kingdom Metazoa; phylum Chordata; order Ceratodontiformes; family Ceratodontidae; genus Neoceratodus; species Neoceratodus forsteri. The sequence goes on along the minus strand of CM028133.1, from coordinate 1,045,993,829 downwards.
CAGCCTGGTCAGGTGTTCCTTGGTCTCCACAACTGACCGGCTGGTGAGATCATTAGTGCCTATGTGTACTAGGACATCAATGTTTTCTCCTGCTTTGTGAACAATTTTAGCAATGCGGTCAGTGTCTCTCCATGCTGATGTACCTGGGAGACATCTGACCATTAATCCTGGCTGGAGATGGGTATCAACTCCCCTGAATCATTCAGTTCAGAATGCAGATGGAAACAAAAAGAAAAAAAATAGAATTAGTCTGTAAAAGGAAAGTTTAAGCCAGATTTGGGCTCAGCTCCCGAAGTGTCCAATAGGGAAGCAGCAAACAGTGGAGGGAGCCATTCAGAATACTGTAGCAGAGCGCCAAGTAAAATCAAATTATTTATGGCACAAGAGACCATACCTGTTTGCAGAAACTCTCCGGTGCTGCCGGTTGGCAGCAGGGTGGGCAGCAGCTAAGGAGGAGCTGCTCGGTGCAATGGGAGGGTGGGCAGCTGAAGAGGAGCCACTCCTGAGGTGTCCATTTCAGGGGCCTCAAGGGCTGTTTGTGGAAACTCTTCAGTGCTGCCAGTTGACAGTAGGGCAGGCAGCAGCTAAGGAGGAGCAGCTCGGTGTGATGGAAGGGTGGACAGCTGTAGAGGAGTCACACCTGAGGAATGCCCATTTCAGGTGATTAACTGCTTTTCTTTTCAAACAGAAGTGCTTGGCCCCCACACCCATATACACAAGTGGATAAATGGAGGCTTTGAAGCACTGTGCTCAGACGGTTCTGCAAATTATTATTACTTTAGTGATCACTTGAATGTATTTATGCATGTCCTCAGGTGACCTGCATGAATAATAATACAATTCTATTATCTCAAAAAGTAATCAAATTGATTGCAAAAAATTTCAATAATGCACTAGTTAGGGTTAAAGAGACAAAACTAAGAAAATGTGGTGTTAGGGTTTCCAACCCTAACACCCTACCCCACCCTTCAAGAAGCAAAAGGGAAAAATCATTACAGTTCTGACTGTCCTGAGTTTTGGCAAGTCTGGCCTGAGATCTTCTTTGGGGTTTATTTATTTGATTTATTTATTTATTTCAATTATAGGATTTCAATTACCTTTGAGCCCAGGGCTCTTTTACAAAGATTCCATGTCAAGACATAGGTATCACATGACAATATACAAAATTGTTACACAAATAAGGGTAAACAATATCAAATTAATTTCGAACAGACAGGGAGAGGGTAAAGTGGAAAGGAAGAGGACAATGGGGGTGGTAGAAAGAAATGGGAGGGGTAAGGGGGAGGTAAGAAAATGAGAAGAGAGTAGAGGTGGGGGGTAGGTAAGGATAAGGGGGGTGGGGTGGAGCTGCCAGGAAGGTAACATTGTCAGGTGCTGTAGAGCATGTGGGGCAGAGGCCAGACTTGGGCAAGTGCATTATGTAAGGGGCTAGATATAGGAAAGAGCGGTAGTGGAGTGGAGATTGCATAGACATTATCCATGACAGTCACAGATGCTGGAAGTGACCAGGGTGTTACAGAGCCTGGATTTGAATGCCCCTAGCCCAGTGGTATTGATAGTATCATTGGCAAGACCATTAAACCAAGTGGGTGCCCTGTAGGTGAATGAATGCTGGCCAATGGCTGTGCGGCAGAGAGGGATATGGAAAAGTTGTGGCTTTGACCCCTTGGTAATTCTGGAGCTGGTTTTCATTTGGAGGAGTGAACAGACCCCGGGGGGGCAGTTCCCAACTGTATTTTCTTAGCAACCACGCAGGTTTGGTACTGAATTCTATTGTCAAGTTGAAGCTAGTTAGCTTGTGAGTAGAGGTCACAGGTGTGTGTAAGCCATTCGGCCCTTGTGATGAGTCGACAGGCCTTGTTTAGGGTGGTAGTAATCCTTCTGAGTGCAGTGGTAGTGGCAGTGTCATAGATGACAAGACCGTAGTCAGTCTGGGAGATGATGGAGTTTTGAACTGCGGCAAAGAGGGCCTCTTTAGTCAGGTGCTTATGAAGCCGGTAGAGTAAGCCCAGTCTAGTATTCACGGTTTTAGCGACATTGGTTATATGGATTCCAAAGGACAGGTGTGGGTCTAGGGTGTTTCCTAGGTATCTGAAGGAGTCAACCTGCTCCAGGGAGTCCCCGAGGCAGGTGTTTAAGGACAGTTGGTGGTGTTTGTGCTTGTTTTGGTGGCTAGTGAAAATCATTGTCTTCATTTTTTTTCTGGTTAAGGATTAACTTATGTTCTTTGAACCAAGTTTCAACAGAGGTGAAGCTATGTTGGAGGGTTTGTTGCAGGTGGCTTGGGTCATTATGAGAGGCAAGAATCACCACGTCATCTGCATAGAGTATGACTTGCTGAGAGGTGGAGTCAGGGAGGGAGTTGAGGAACAGGCTGAACAGCAATGGGCCCAGGATGGAGCCTTGGGGGACACCAGAGAGAACCTGTTTAGTGTTGGGGACCATGCCGGATATTTTTAGACATTGGGACCTGTTGTCAAAATAGCTATTAAACCATTTCACTGATTCCATGGAGAGGCCAATGTTCAGTAGCTGATGAAGCAGGAGGTGGTGGTGGACAGTGTCAAAAGCCTTTGACAGGTCGATGAATATAGCTCTGGTTAGGCGACCCTGATCAAGGGAGTTGTGTATGGCTCCCGTAAACTCAAGAAGTGCAGTGGCAGTGCTATGCCCTTTTCTAAATCTGTGTTGCTGCCGGCAAAGGATGTTGTACTTGTCCAGATGATCAGTGAGCTGGTCTGCTACTATCCATTCCAGGGCCTTAGAGAGGGGTGGCAGGATAGAGATAGGTCAGTAGTTCACATGAGAGGTCCGGTCACCACCTTTATGGATAGGCGTGACAGTTGCTGCCTTCCATTTGTCAGGGAATTGGCTGAGAGAGAGAGGAAGAGTTTAAAGATCCTGGTGAGAGGCCCCAGAAACTCATCTAGAGTGAGGGATAGAAGTTTGAGGTCCAGTGTGTCAGCACTTGCTCTAATGTTTTTGATGGGTTTGGAAATGTATTTCCTGACAGTATTTTTGCTTACTGCTCTGAAGTAGAAAGGGGACAATTTTTTGGTGATGACTGATGGGTGGGTAGAGGGGGGTCACTGTCATTGAAAAAGTCAGGAGGGAGGATGCTGCTGAGATCGGTGAAGGCATCATTAAAGGCGTTGGCTATGACTTTTAGGTCCAGGATAGTATTCCCGTTTATTGTGACTGCAGTAGGGGGTGATTTGGACTCCTTCCTGGTAACATCTTTAATATTATTCCACATTGCTCTTGCATTTCCCCAGGTATCAGCGAGTGCAGTCTTGTAGTATTCAGATATTTGTTGGCATATGGATTTGGTGCAACCATTTCTAGTTCTTTTGAAGTTTTGGATGTCCGCCTGTTTTTCTGTTTCTCTGGCTAGTTCCCAAAGGTGGTCCCTGTGTTTCAGCTTCTTTAAGCGGGAACCTGTGAGCCAAGGATTGCAGAGGGGTTTAATTTTTCACTTTTTTGGTGGGGCAAAGATGTTACAAGCTTCATTGAAAATGAGTACGAATTGATCAAGGGCTGTATTTGCATCGGGCACCAGGTTGATGGGGGACCAGTCTTGATTTAGTAGGTGTGATTTTAGGTGGGTTAGCTTCCCATGGGGTAGGACTCTGCTCAGGATGACCTTTGGTGGAGATTTCCAGAATTTGTTTGACCAGATGCAGCTGACGGGGGGAATGGTCCCTGAGAGAGTCAGGCAGTACGGCGAAGCTAGTGATAAGGGAGGGATGAGTAGTCTGGATTCAGTCCAGTAAAGTGCTGGTGCCGGTTTTGTAGTTCATTCTAGTTGAGGAGTCCAATATCTGTGTGAGGTTTGCTGATGTGACCATGTCCCTGGTGTCGCCAGCATCAAGTCCCAACCAGTTTGTGTTGAAATCACCCAATGCAATGACCTCGGAGTCGGGTGGGAGTGATTTGATGTACTCCAGTACTGTATGGAGGCCTGGTCCCTGTTGTTTCAGGGGAATATAAATGACGATGACTGAGAGGACTTTGTGCTGAGCTCCAAGTAGGATTTTGATATGCAATAGCTGGGCATTTGGTGTTGGTAGGTCAGTGTGGGCAGTGTGCCCCATCAGGTTGTCTTTTAGGTAAAGGGTGCAGCCCCCTCCTCGTTTTGATTTTCGGTCAAGCCTAAAGATAGTGTAGCCAGGGATGGAGATTGTATGATTAGGAACCAAGAGGGTAAGCCAGGTTTCTACTACTGCCAGGATATGGGGCTGGTAAGCATTTGAGAAGGCTTGTAGTTGATCAAATTTGGACAATAGACTGCAGATGTTCAGGCAGATAATGGAGAGAGTGCCAAGGTTCTTGGTTTGGGTTGAGTTCATGGCAGCCCGTGGGCCAGGGTTGGGGTGAATGTTTCCAGATAATAGCCAGAATAGAAGAACTTGTGGTACTTGATTGAGGAGGGTTTGATTGCAGAAGTTTTGTGCATGCAAAACAGGAGTATAGTGAGCCGTGGTATGAAGGTGAGGGCACAGTTTGGTGAGGTGAGCCCTAGGGGTGAGGAAGTTGTCAGATAGCGTGGTGCAAGTGTGGCTATAGCAGAGATTATGCTTATAGCTATGTGGGGGGGGAGGAAGCCAGGATGGAGGGAGCTGGAGCAGTGGAGTGAGGGCAAAAAGGAGGAGAGGGAGGCAGGGGATAGTAAGGAAGGAAGGCATAGTTTGTAGAGGGGGAAGAGAGAAAGGAGCTGCGGGGAAGGCTGAGGAGGATGAACTACAACGTGAGAGCAGAGGAAGCAAGAGAAAAATGGAGATTTAGGCAGGTAGGCGAGTGAGTGGGGGAGGGCAGTTCAGGTCCCGTGAGCAGGGGACAGAAAGAGTTACACGAGGGCAGTAGAATTAAGGCAGAAAGTATAAATCAGCAAAAATACAGTCCTCAGAATCGGCAGTGCACAGCAGAAGTAAAATACAAATTAAACAGTTGTCGGATTTGGCAGTAACTGTCACTCAATTCTCATCGAGTCTGTATATCTGATCTTTTTTGCTGATGGAATAGGGGGAGCGTTAGGGCTGATAACACCAAAGATGACCCGATGCCTGATTTGACAAAACTCAGGATAGTCAACATCATATTTTTTTCCTTTTCATGCTTGCAGGGGTGGGAAGGTTGGGGTATTAGTGCAGGAAACCCAGACATCACTTTTCCATAGTTTTGTCAGTTTGACCTTAACTGGTGCATTAACATTTTTTTTTGCAATGAATATTAATAACACTTAATAAGTGTGGCCCTAGGCTACAATGTTAAAGCAGAATGTCAGGTTGATTACCTTGAGATGAGCTGGGGTGAATAAACCCACTACTCTCACAGTAGACTTCACCACAAGAACTGAAGTGATTGAATATTTTTCCCATTTGAATTGTTTGGTAAATAAATGCATCAGTATCTGAGATATTTTTTTATTATACAATAGCAAGAAAGAATTATGTGCTCTGATTGGTCAGTGTATGCCTTGGACAGTGATGTTATTGAACAACAACATCACTGTATTAAGTCCAGGCACACAGCTGACCACAGAACACTGAAAGAACCCCTCCTCTGTGTAGCCCCAAGCCATCGTGAAGGGGCCAGTGTCCTCAACCTGTAACTACTTACCTGACCGGCAGCCCCCCCCCCACCAAACAGCAGTTCTGCCACTCGCTTCACCATTCAGTGGACTCATGTGAAATAGCAGATTACAGTCTGCAAAAGAAGTTCCATACCAGTTTTTTTTCTCCTGAACCAAGCAGCTTCAGTGAACTCCCAGAGTGAACTGTACAGACCATAACTGACAGTAACGCAGTTCACAGAAGCTGCTCAGTTCCAGGATGCAGACAGAGAACCCTAAAAACTATGACAGGTCTGTTTTATTACTGTCGCCAACATGATTCCCAATCACAGTATGTACAACACACTTAAACAAGCATTTGTCAATGCTGAATGTTGTCTCGCTGGCATTGGTAATGCAGGAGTTAGAGATGCATAATGGGAATGAAGGTGAAATATTGAACTGACGCCAACCCCACCCCCACCCTGCAGAAACTGACAGGCATTGGGGTGTGTGCCTCTGGGTCATCAGTTGTAACGCTCATGCCATTTTACCTCACCCTACCCTGTAGATACTGACAAGTGTTGTGGTGTGCTTTGTGGTCTTTGGGCCTTATACTTACCCCATTCCATAAGGAAATACACTGAGATGGGTGCAGTATAGGAGAATGGGGTGAATGTTAGGGCCGAACACTGCAAGGCACACCTCAATGCCTGTTAGTGGCTGCAGGGTGGGGGGTGGGGTGGAATGGCATGAGCATTACAGCCAATGATCGCAAGTCACACCCCTGATGCCTGTCACTCTCTACAGGATGGGATGTTACAGTTGGAAACTCTAACACTGTAGGTGTGTGTTGGTATTTTCACTCCATATTTTCAACATGGGCGTTTTGTGACCCCACCTCATGAAGACTAGCACTATTTGTTAGCCAAAAGGTGGTTTTGCACAGTGACTATGCCATTTGGCAACACAGGTATGAAAACACATTTTGCACAGGATGTAACAAATGACAACTGTATTGTTCAAGAGATGATGTAAAAAATGGCAATGGTGAAAATCTGGAGTGAAAATATGAAAAATTGGTGAAGTCATGAGCAGGCATAGAAACTGCACAACACACAACTGTAACCCAATTATTTTTGTGATTTTTTTAACCACATTTTCAACATAGACATTTTGGGACCTCTCCTCATGGACAGTGGCACTGTGATTTTGTTAATCTGTCCCAAAAGTTGATTTCCCACAGTGACAATGCCATTGCGCGCCAGCAGTGCAAAAACACAATTTGGGCATGGTGTGGAAAATGACAGCTGTACCATTCATAAGGAGATGTGAAAAAATGCCAGTGTTGAAAATCTGGCATGAACATATTGCAAATTTGCTAAGTTACAAGGGTGCATGGAAACTGCGCAATGCACACTTGTAACAAGGTCATTTTATGGAGTTTCATTACCAGATTTTCAACATAGGCATTTTAGGACCTCTGCTCATGAACAGTGTCACAGTCATTTTTTAAACTGTCCTGAAAACTGATTTCACACTGCAACCATGCAATTCTGTGCCATATGTGTGAAAACACATTTTGGGCATGGTCTGGAAAATGACAGCTGCACTGCTCATAAGGAGATGTGAAAAAATGCCAGTGTTGAAAATCTGGCATAAAAATATTGTAAATTTGCTGAGTTACAAAGGTGTGTGTAAACTGCGCAACGCGCGCTTGTAACACAGTCATTTTATGGAGTTCCATCACCAAATTTAAACATAGGCATTTTAGGACCTCTGCTCATGAACAGTGTCACAGTCATTTTCTCAAACTGTCCTGAAAACTGATTTTGCACTATGACTGCGCAATTCTGTGCCGTATATGCAAAAACACATTTTACCCAGGATATGTAAAATGACAGCTGTACTGTTCATAAGGAGGTGTGGAAAAATGTAAATTTTGAAAATCTGGAGTGAAAATATTACAAATTCATGAAGTTACGAGCACATGTGGAAACTGCGTGCAACAGCCATTTTTTGGATTGTTTCACCAAATTTGCAACATAGGCTTTTTGAGAGCCACCCCTCATGGACAGTGCCACTGTTGTTTCATTAATAGGTCCTGAAAGGTGATTCCATGCAGTGACCACAAAATCACCTTTTGGGACAAAATAATGCCACAACAGTGACTGAAAACATGAGGAGGTGTCCCAATAACCCCATGTTGAAAATGTGGTGCCAAAATCCCCCAAAATGCCTGAGATATGCACCGAAGTTGAAAAAACCCTATTTATGCCATTATGCAGCTTACCGGCATTTCTTCAGTTCACGGTCGGCTTTGAAGAGTGCAGACGTGTTCCCGGTCCACCAAAGATGATCACGCTGTCCTCCAGAGGTAAGTATGGGGTGAGAGGGGGTGTGGGGAGGCAGGGTGTGCAGAGGGTGGTTGCAGGTTGGGGAGGTCCACCGGAGTCAACGAGGGACCATTTTCTGCTTTTCAGGTATAAGAAAAACAAAAACATTGCAGAATGTTTTTTCTTTTACGGGGGCATTTGGCATTTTGGGATGGGCTCCCAGCATGCCACCTGAGTGCTTTTTTGTGGGGGGTCTATAGCCAGCTGGGGATTGGGCACCCCCATTGACACACAACAAATGGGGGGGACAATATGCCGATGGGGAGTGGGCTCCCCCATTAGCAAATGAAACTGGTAAGGGGGAAATGATGCCGAGGGGGATTGGGCATCCACTCAACACACACTTCAAATGGGGGAGGTTGCATTATGCCAAGGGAGTGGGCTCCCCTGTCAGCAAATGAAATGGGTTGGGGCACTCTGCGGCGGCATGCTGCCATGTTTCCTTTTTTTGTAAACTGGTTCACCAGGAAAGGCATGCTGTGCAAGAAACGTGGCTCTCATTGCAGTGGACCTTTCCTTAGATCTAGTGGCCAGTTTACGTGTTGAGGGTGTTGGCACCTGCAGCTGCCAAATTGGGAAATGAGGGATGCACCTACTGATGCGTGCCTTGCATTCACCCACAGTGACTGTGCCTCCATATCTGTTACTAATGCAATATGTTGGCTGGCATGCAAGCACAAGCCAACATAAAAATGGAATTGAAAACTGCTTTCTTGAGGCTCACTACCATGATCCAGCCAGCATGTGTGAACCACAGCACCACACTCCAGTCACTGATCAGCTCAGCGGCCATTTCAGATGGCTGTACTGCTTAATGAGTCAGTTTTAAACTGGACCCTATACCGAATTGTGACTGATCTGGCTAGGGAGGTACTCCATTTTCTACTCCCAGGGCATGTAAAAAAAAGTAATGATAACAAAATCACCACTGCGAGCAGCATCAGCCAAAAAACATCAACTCCCAACAGTGCTGCCCTGATCTGCCAAATACCCAATGTTGGGTAAGTTACTTTTTCTATTACTTTCTATTACATTTGGAAACTTGTTCAAGGAAGATCTGTGCAGTCCGTAGCAAGGATGGAGAAGTACTAGAAAAAGTAATACACATTACAATTATAGTTACTTATTTCTTTTTTTACAAAAACAATACAAAATTAATAAATAACTATAACAGATTACATTTTGTGAAAGTAATAGGTTAGTTACTAGTTACTTTCAAATAAATGTATTTAGTTACAGTTATGTATTTCTTTTGTATAAAAATGTATTTATTTTATTTAGTTTTTGTTTACCGGATAGGTGCACTGGCCATGGAAATGACTATTTTCAGGCATGACCCAGGAGGATACAGTGCAACAATGAATACAGAAACAGACATGACTAATAACAACATTCTTTAGCAATAGCCAATATTTCAAAGACAGAGGGGTAAAACCAAAGAGAGTACATTTGGGTAGGGGAGAAAATGGTATTACAGAGAAACCAAAGTACACAAGTACATAGTTGTTTACACTAAAGTTATAGAGTTTAGACACAATACATGGTTCAGATAACAGTGACACAATTAGCAAACAACAGTTTAGTATAAGTGGCATAAACGGTTGAGATATAAGTGCCTTGACAACAGGATTAGGTAAGCTGGATAATTTTAGGGTTCGGCTAGCAGCAGTGGAGGGTGAGACAGCAGGGCTGAAGAAATAGAATGGTGCATTTAGGGGGGTTTGAAACAGGTACAGGAGACCTGGCTTAGGAGAAAGGAGTGGCATTTAGTTTTAAATTGGACATGACTGGGAGCTAGGCGGATGTCCAGAGGTAGGGAGTTCCAGAGTTTGGCCGCTGAGTGTGCGAAAGCTAGGGTCCCTTTCTTTGATTTACATCTAGTTATAAGCAGCAGAAATTTATCAGCTGATCGAAGGCCATGCAAAGAGGGCAATGGAGATAACAAGGAGGTAAGTGAAGTTGGGGTGCCATTCCTGAGTTTATTGTCAGTCAGGGTGCTAAGGGCCAGAGTACGGACAGAAGTGGGGGGAAGCCAGTTTAGGTCTTCATAGAGTTGGCAGTGATGTTTAGACCAGGGGGAAGCAGAGGCATACCTGCAGATACTGTTGTAGGTGGTATCCCATTTCTTGAGTAAAGATTGGGATACATTTAGGTATGACACTACCCCATAGGATAGTGATGGGTGCAGTATCCCCCTAGCAATGGCGAATCTAGCCAACGGTGTGAGGATATAGCTAGCTTTGAAGGCTACTCCAATTTTAGTGTTAATTGATTTACAGGTGTTCAGAATATGTTTGTCAAAGTTAAGGTTTTCATCAAGGAGGACTTCAAGATACTTGAAGGAGCGTACCGATTCAAGGTCTTGCTCACCCTGGCCACCCGACACCTTAAATAAGCCTTGGCTGTGTTTTAGTTTGACTGCCGTCCCAAACAGCATTGTTTGTGTTTTATTTGCATTAAGAATTAGCTTATGATGAAGAAGCCAAGATTGATTAGACAGGAAAGCGGAAGAGAGAGAGACTGGTTTATATGGTGTATATTGTTGTCACTACAGTATAGGACCAGATCATCAGCATAAAGGATAGCATTACAGCCTAGAATAGCTGATGAGATACTATTGATGAAAATGGTAAAGAGAAGGGGGCCTAATATTGATCATTGTGGAACACCTAGGTTTATTGAGATAGGGCTGGACACCACATAACTGAAACTTAATATCTGGGTTCTGTTTGATAGGTAGTTCCTAAACCAGGTTACCGAGGTGAGTGAGAAACCAAGGGCTTGGAGGCTATGAAGTAGGAGAGGATGATCAACAAGGTCAAATGCCTTGTTGAGTTTAATAAATACTGCTCCTGTTAATAGGCCTTTATCCATAGCAGTACGGGTGTAATTTGTCAGGTGAAGCAAGGCAGTGGAGGTGCTATGACCTTTACGAAAGCCATACTGAATTGGAGTGAAAAGGTTGTAGTTGGTCAGGAAGTCAGTAACCTGGATAGATACAATTTTTTCTGTAAGTTTGCACAAGACTGACAGGATAGCAATCGGACGGCAATTTGCCATATCTCTTTTGTCTCCTTTCTTTGGTACCGGCGTGACTTTAACCACTTTCCAAATCTCAGGGATAAATCTGGCACAGAGGGAGAGGGTGAAAATCCTAGACAGTGGTAGGGTGATGAATGGAGCTGCAAGCTTTATGAGTTTGGGCTCAATTTCATCCGAGCCTATGCTAGTATTATCAGAAATGGTGTTAAGTAAGCTAAGGACTTGCGATTTAGATACTGCCTTAAAGTAAAAGGGAGGGGCAAGCACAGAAGGTGAGGGCAAAGTGGATTGGGATAAAAGCTGTGCTGGGGGGAACATGGATGTGAGCCGGGACAGGTCAGAGAACTGCTTGTTGAATGCTTCAGCAATAGTTCCGGGGTCATTGCAGTGAATTCCATCAATGATCATATCGTTGCCTAAGTGGGGTTTATTTGTACCTAGAAATGTTTTCACATGCACCCAGAATTTCCTAGGATCACCGGATGCATCCAACAAAAGACCCTTACAGTAGGAGTTTTTTCTTCTCTGATCAGCTTTTTACACTCGCTATACTGGATCCTGTAGATCTGGTACTCTGAGTTAAGACCAAATTTCCTGAAGTGCTTCCAGTTCTTGTCTCTGGCGTGGAGTGCAGCTAGTAAATTTTTGTGCAACCACCTAGAGAGAGTCACTTGAACACGTCGGGTCACAAGGAGTGTGTGTCTATTTTGAACTGCTAGAAATTGTTCTAGAAAATATTCAAAAGCTGGTTGGACATCTTAGGTCTGTGAAACAAAGGTCCAGTCAATGGCCACGATTTCATGTAGGAACTTCACTTCATCTAGGTTGGCAAAGTTCCTAAAGGTGATCAAACGTGGTGGCAAAGGCTGGGGGCTAAAGTGTTGCCAGATACAAAAGATGGGGGAGTGGTCAGATATAGAATCTGGTAGGATACCAGCATTTACAATTCTGTCTAACCTGTTCATTAGTACCCAGTCCAACAGTGTATTAGAAGTATCTTTAGGGGAGCCCCTAGTGGGTACAGATATAACTTGGTGGAGGTGGTAGCTTTGAATCAAAGATAGAAGGGAGCTATGAACTTGCCCGAGCCAGTTTAGGTTCATATCCCCAAGAATGAGCAGTTCATTGTGGCCTGATATTTTTATTGATTTCTCCAGAAGATTGGAGAAGGCAGGCAGTCCCCCAAGGGGTGGATTGTAAGCAACAACTATATGAAGCTTTTTAGGACCCAGGTGGAGGAGTGCACGAAGGGATTCACATAAGGAAGATTGAGCAATATTAGTCTGAGTGATATGGAGATGTGATTTATAAAACAGCAGAACACCCCCACCCCACTTAGAAGATGATTGGTCATGCCTAAGGAGACTGTAGCCACTTAGGGAGCAGACAGAATTGGGGGTAGAGGGCTTAAGCCATGTCTCAGATAGACCCAGAATGTCTGGGTTGTAAGTGGAGACCCAGGCCTCAAGATCAGGGAAATTGCATGTCAGGCTCCTTATGTTTAGGTGGGCTATGCGGAGCCCAGATGAAGCAGTCCAGGAGAGAGTATTACCAGAGTGATGCTGCAAGGGACCAGGATTCTGTTTCATGTCACCTGTTAGCAGCATGAGATACCAGAGTCTATGATGGAAAAAAATGGTAACAGTCATCTTTCTAGGGTTGAGATTGAAATTCATCTAGGCAGCAGTTAGGTAGTAGAGGAATTTGGGGATCGGTAGTGGAGTGAAGCCAAAATGCACTGTCTGTCTAACAAGCAAGTTTGAAAAGAGGAAATCTTTAGCATAGTAATGCTCCCAGGATGTCCTATGGGAGTTTGTGGTCAGGGAGAGCTTAGAAAATGAGAAGACCAGCAGGCTGGTTGCAAGCAAGAGCAGGAATTTCATCGTCATCATGTGTGAGAGATTTACAGTGCTGAAAGAAGTCAGCATACATAGAGCAGAACTAGTTTTGTATGGGACTGTAAGCATGAGAAGCAACCAGACGTCCCTAGTGTTGGAATTGTATAATGAGCTAATGGCAAAAAGACCTGATTGGTTCTGTATGAAACTGACATACAAGGCCTATTTAAGTAAATGCCCATATAGGGCTGGTGGGTGGGAGGTGGGTGGGGAGCCATCGCAGAGTGCTGGCGGGGCTCTGAACTGCAGCTGTGGCTGGAGATACCCCTGGACCGGACAGAGCTTGTTCCAAAAACAATCAATTGTTCCAATAAACAAGTAAATAAAAGGTGAACTGCAGTACGGGCACTTCAGTGCAAAATCAAAGTGATGTTGCAGTGCAGCTGTGCCCACAGTGCCTCCCGAGAGGGTTAGTGAGCAGCAGTACTGCTATTTTAAAGTTCTGGAAAAGGCTCTAAATGAAACAAAGCAAAACAGCTGTGCTCTTGATTGCAGTTACCTTGCTTAACACGAGGGTGGGCGGGCAGTCTCCTGTAGCACAGGACTGCTGTTGGCCAGTTCTGGGTCTGTGGACAAGGGGCGGTGGAGGGTCCAAAGCACGCCCAAGCAGGTGGTCTAATTTTGGAAAAGAGGAGAGAAAGGCAGGGTTAAGTAGGGTACAAAGGAGGCAGGGCTACAAAACACAAAGGCAGAATTGGGAGGGGTTTGAACAAAGGTCGGAAACTCGGTAACCTCAGCACACAGTCAGTAAGCTAAAGCAGTTTTCGAACATAGTGATAAATAAAGTCTAAGCTGCTTACAGCTTTCACCTACTCACATTTAAAGTTCAGGGAGAACAAATAAAAAACGTTAGCTGATTACAACATTCTGCTACTCATTTTTAAAGTTCAGAGAGAAATGAAACTTATAGTAGCTCACAACTGAGATCTCATAGCATTTACAGTTCAGGGAGAGATAGAACTTAGGCAGCTAACAGCTTTGTTCTCCTATGGATTTATAGTTCCAACAGGGAGAAAAGTAGACTGAATTTAAAATAGCTAGGCTCAATTTGATCAGAGTGCAGCCCTGAAGTTTTCTACAGTAGCTGTGGCTAGAGATACCCCTGGACCAGGCAGAGTTTGTTCCAAAAACAATAAATTGTTCCAGTAAACAAGTAAATAAAAGGTGAACTGCAGTATGGGTGCTATGGTGCAAAATCAAAGTGATGTTGCAGTGCAGCTGTGCCTACAGTACCTCCCGAGAGGGGTAGTGAGCAGCAGTCCTGCAATTTTAAAGTTCTGGAAAAGACGCCAAATGAAACAAAGGGAAACAGCCATACTCCTGATCTCAGTTACCTTGCTTAACTCGAGGGTGGGCCGGCAGTCTCCTGTAGCATAGGACACTGTTGACCAATTCTGGGTCTGTGGATGATGGGGCGTGGAGGGTCCAAGGAGTGTCCAAGCGGATGGTCTAATTCTTGCTTGACTCAAGGGTGGGCGGGCGGTCTCCTGTAGCACAGGACTGCTGTTGGCCAATTCTGGGTCTGTGGAGAGGGGCCATGGAATGTCCAAGGTGTGCTCAAGCAGGCAGTCTAAGTATTGTAACAGTAAGGTGTATTACTTTTTCCAGTATTTCTCCATCCTTGCTAGTGACTGAGCAGAGCTTTCTGGAACAAGTTTCCAAAAGTGATAGAAAGTAATAGAAAAAGTAACTTACCCAACACTGCAAATAACCTCAGAGAGTGCTTACTTACAGATCAACACCTTCACAATCCCAAAAGGTAAATGCAGATGTGAACCATTTAAAATGGGGATTACAAGGACAACAGAATTATGCATTAAGCAGGTTAGCAAGAGGAAAAGGAAGAGGAAACCATTATGGTTTTCCAAAGAGGTAGCAGAGAAAGTGAAAGCCAAAAAGACTGCATTCAGGCAATACAAAAAGACACAGGCAGAAGGGGATAGGGAGAAGTACCAGGAGAAGGAAAGGGAGGCAGGGAGGTCAGTAAGGAAGCCAAAGCTCAGACAGAGGAACACATTGCAAAATCAGTGGGTAGAGGGGTCAAAATCTTTTACAGGTACATAAGTGAAAAAAGAAAGGCAAAGGGAGGGATAGTGAGACTGAAGCGGGAGGACGGGGGCCACGTGGAGGATGACAACAGTAAAGCTGACATATTGAAGAGGTATTTCTGCTCAGTCTTTACTGAGGAAGAGGAGGGTAATGGGTCTGAAGGGAGTACAAGGGGTGTGAATGATGCAGAAATGGACACAAGCCCCTTTACACGAGAAAGGGTCCTGAAGGAACTGGAAGTAATAAGAGTTGATAAAGCAATGGGGCCAGATGGGGTGCACCCCAGGGTCCTTAAAGAACTAAGAGAGGTGGTGGCTGAACCTCTGGCTATTCAGTTTAGCCGATCACTGGAAACAGGGAAGGTACCCAAAGACTGGAGGACAGCAGATGTAGTCCCCTTATACAAAAATGGGAACAAAGAGGAAGCAGGGAACTACAGACCAGTCACCCTTACCTCAGTAGTGGGGAAGATCATGAAGCACTACTGAAGGAGAGATTGGTGGAACATCTGGTTGTCAATGGACTACAGGACCCAAGGCAGCATGGTTTCACCAGGAGGACATCATGTCAGACCAACCTCATTGAATTTTTTGACTGGGTGACTAGGGAGGTGGATCGGGGAGGGCAGTGGACATGGTCTATCTGGGCTTCAGCAAGGCCTTTGACACTGTGCCACATAGAAGACTATTACACAAACTGGGGAATATGGGTGTGGGCAGGACAGTAGTGTGGTGGGTAGGTAAATGGCTGGGTGGCAGGACACAGAGGGAGGTGGTAAATGGCTGTCATTCCACAGAAGAGGGAAGAGTGACCAGTGGGGTACCGCAGGGATCAGTGCTGGGACCAGTCCTATTCAACATCTTCATCAGTGACATTGCGCAGGACCTAGAAGGCAGAATTTCACTGTTTGCTGATGACACAAAGCTCTGTGACAGAGTAGACACACCAGAGGGTGTAGACAGAATGAGAAGGGACCTGCAGAAACTTGAAGAATGGTCAGGGGTTTGGCAGTTGAAATTCAATGCAAATAAGTGCAAGATAATGCATATGGGGCACAAAAACC
Source organism: Neoceratodus forsteri (assembly GCA_016271365.2). Classification (NCBI taxonomy): domain Eukaryota; kingdom Metazoa; phylum Chordata; order Ceratodontiformes; family Ceratodontidae; genus Neoceratodus; species Neoceratodus forsteri. The sequence goes on along the minus strand of CM028133.1, from coordinate 1,045,977,830 downwards.
CTGGCACAATATATCAGTTGGGGAGTGAGGATACAGCATGCACAAAGCAGGAAAGAGATCTTGGGGTTATCATCTCTGATGACCTCAAGGTAGGGAAACAGTGTGACAAGGCAGAAGGTAAAGCAAATAGGATGCTGGGATGCATAGGCAAGGGCATCACCAGCAGGAAAAGGGAGGTCATAATTCCACTATACAAGACACTAGTGAGGCCCCACCTGGAGTACAGTGTACAGTTCTGGAGACCATACCTACATAAGGACATAGACAGGGTAGAGAAGGTTCAGAGGAGGGCAACAAAGATGGTGCATGGATTGCATCACAAGTCCTATGAAGACAGGTTGAAGGAACTGAACATGTACTCCCTGGAGGAGAGGAGGGAGAGAGGGGATATGATAGAGACATACAAGTATCTTACAGGGAGGAACAGGGTGCAGGAATACGCTATTTTTAAGTGAAAAAGATGTTCCAGGACTAGAGGGCATGGGATGAAGTTGGAGGGAGGACTATTCAGAGGAAACGTGAGGAAGAATTTCTTCACAGAACGGGTGGTGGACTAGTAGAACACCCTGCCAGAGGAAGTGATGGGGGCTGAAACAATCACGAGATTTAAGAATGCATGGGATAGACTTAAAGAAATTCTGGAGGTCAGGAGTAAGGGGCAACAGACTTCTAGGAAAACATAAACTGAACTTACAAGCTCAAATGGGCAGACTGGGTGGGCCATAGGCCCTTATCTGCCGACACTGTCTATGTATCTATGTAACCAAAAAAAGATGGGGTGACACACAGCAAAGACATACATGGCTACAGTGGTTTCCAGTTCTCTCCAAGGGGGCACAGAACAGTGGACAGAGAAAGGGGAGGGAGTGGCCACTGAGGGAAACATGGCATGCCAAACATGGAAAGCCACCTACTGGCTGGCAATAGTAACAAGGGACATTTTTATATATATGTCAACCTACCCATACAAAAGAAAGCTGAAAATGGATTTAAAAACTGTTTTTTTCCTGTTGTTATTTATTTATGTTTTACAAATGAGTCAGTGCATAATATCAATAAGGCACTCCAGGGTGTGCTTTGTTGTGTAATAATGGTACTCTTTGGGTGGTGGAAGCACTCGACTTTCCCTCGTGTTGTGCTTCAACTCACCCAAGGAGTGACATTATTACACAAAAACATGCACCCTGTCATGCCTTATTGCTTAAACACAGAGTAGATCCCACTTTTCATATCACTATAGAAAAGCACGAATGGCCACAGTTGCAGTTTTTGGTGCTTCTCTAAAGTAGATATTTTTATATTTCTGATACTGTACTTTCCTTTCCTTCTGTTTTATTTTAATGAATTACAAGATCTCATCAAGTGACCATTATTCCTGAATAATTGTTTGTATTGTCTGCTACTCAAAGTAGTTGACATAATGTATTGCATGTTGTTTAAGGTCCTAAAACTTCATTCATAAAATTTTGGGATATTCTGAACTTTTAACTTCTTTGTTTTGTTGTTATTCCAAAAACAGATACAATTCCAAATTAACTACTTTAGACTTGAGCGTGGGAGTTTATCTGGGTGCACCAATGATTACTTGATCATCCGGGATGGCAGTCAGTCCACCTCCACTGTTATTGGGACATACTGCGGAAGTGTGACAGTTCCAGGATTTGTCTCAACTGGGAATGCTGTGATGATTCAGTTCCACAGTAATGGTAGCAAAGGACAAACTGGGTTCCAGGCTCAGTACATCTTTGGTAAGCCATCTTTCTTTCTCTACCTTTATAGGTAGTGTACATTGTACTGTAGTATATCAAGAATTATACGGCTGCTATTGTTTCTCTTATCAGCCAATCAGAACACAGGAAAACTGTAATTTGATACCTACAAACTACTATAACCACATTTTGGACACAACCACTGTAGATTATCCACATTTCAGACATGCCCAGAGTTGGCTATTTACTTTTGAAACATGCCAACAGTGGGTTACACACATTTCAGACATGCTGTGAGTAGTTTACCTCTTTAGTTTACAGAACAAAGTGGAAGAAAGACATGTACCACTTGAACTACCACACAACTTTTAAAATCTTGGCTTCAAAATTCTTACTCATGAAATAGTAATGACATTCTGTTAGCTAGAGTATACTCTGGATAATTGACTTCTGTAGTTGATTAAATGACTCGGCTTTTGACCCTGGCACATAATCACTCACATCAGCCAGGTAGCTGAATATTGTCACTTAAATAAATCAATGTATATACAGTACAGTACATAAAGTATCTGTACTCTTTCTACAGTATCTCTCTCTCTCCTTCTCCTTTCTCTCTTTCTCTCTTTCTCTCTCTCTCTCTCTCTCTCTCTCTCTCTCTCACTCTTGCTTCTTTATATCTTGATCTGTAAGTCAGGATAAACCATTATATTCTGTATCAAATGGGATACTGTAGTATATATCTGGTGAGATGTGCTAATTTATGCTGAACACATCAAACTATCATCTATATAGTGCTACTGTAAGCTCTCTAGTTCATGATTTGACTATGGAATGCCACAGGTGCTATGGATTGGCAATGATTTGATTAACATGTCTCTAGAATAAATCAAATAAAGTCATTTCAATCAGAATAATTATGATTCCCCATTCTGTCTTTGGAAGCCATATAGTCAGGATGGATCTTCTTACTCTCCACTAGTACTGCTAGCACTGCTCTCTCCAGATAACTCAGAACCTTAAAAAATATCACTATCTGGCACTTATTATAGTGGCATGGATGTTGCCCTGTAGTTAGGGTTACAAATGCTGTTCAGTATTAAACCCTTATTTTTGTAACCTAATAATGTGACAGTCTATACACAAAATAGATTGAAATTTGGCATGCACAAGGCGTGCAGGATTTCCAGATACCAAAAGTTTGATCACAATCAATTCAGCAGTTTGAAAGTTCCACAAAGTTGAAAATACATAAAAATGTCCAAATAATGATCTTTTATATGCTCACCTGTAACTCAAAAATGACTGACAGTTGAAACCTGAAACTCTCAGTTCATCACAGTTTTACAGAAGGGGTGGGGGACTTTGATGGGGCCCCCCCAAAAAAACTCTCATTTTTCAATTATTTAGTACTTTACCATTTTCATGCATGTGCAGAACATTATTTTCAATGTTCTGTTCATCAAGATTTTAGTGACAACTGTCACTCAAAACTGTTGACATGAGCCAATATGACTAACATTAACAGTTTTGAGCAGCATCAGTAACAACCTACCTGACCCAATAGATTCTATAGGGAGTTGGTGCCCCATCCTGACACTGTTATCCCCCCTTCTGCCAGAGCAGCTGTTTGCTTTGGTTTACCGAGGGGCCGTGGGTAACCAATCTCATGCCAGCATTCCCCCTTCCATCTGATCAGTGTTTTTTCTTTCATTAACTAATGGTGAGTGTCAGTCTTACTGTCTGAAATCTGTCTCCTGCCAGAAGAGTTGTTTGAATTTGTTTTTCCAATTACCAGTAGTGAATGACCAATTCCAGTATCTGTATCCAACCTCCTACCTAAAAGGCTGTTAAAAGTTTTTTTTTTAATTACCAAGTTGCGGAGAACCCAGTGCAGTATTTGGTTTGCCTCCTGCCTTTCTGCTCAGTGAAAAAAAAAAAACACCATCTAGCACCCACATCATTCTCCACTGGCATATACGTTGTGCCCTTTATTATATTTTTTGTAACTCATTGCTAATTTCTCAGTGTTTCATTATGTGTTCCTCTCCTCCTGCAATGGAAAAATATGCCAAAAATAAGTCCAAAAATATTTCAGACTTTTTTTTGCTTTATTTTATCTTATCTTTCAGTCACAACTTTTCCATTTATAGTCTGATTTACACCAAGTTGTCAGAAAGGCCATATTACCACCCCCACCTTATGTATACAAAAGTGTAATTTTCTTAACATGGCCAAAATGTGTTTTGGGGAGATGAAATCCAATATTAGGATTTTTTTGAATGCAAACTCCACCTAACACCATATACCACCCATTTGACCTTCACTAAACTGAGTGCCAAAGCACAATCTAGATCCCAGTCCTTAAGGACCCTTTGTATACAAGTTAATACTTAGGTCTTGTTTCAGACCCATCCTGAGGCAGGTTATGAGTCTGGCCTTGATTTGCACAGTGCCCTGTGCATCTTGCCTCATGCATGGCTAAAAAAATATCTGTGAAGTATATTAGGACTCAGCTTCTGATTTGTATATTTTACTTTGTCTAGTGATTGATAATACACTTGTACTGAACACTTCATGCTCACATCCACTATACATAGTGCTTTTCTAAGCTCTCCAATTCATGATTTAACTATAAAATGTCACTGGTGTAGTGGATTGGCATTCATTTTTTTTTAATTTAGTAGAGTTACTTTAATAGCTTTCATATTCCAGGTACCTTTTAATGTTCCATGTTAGTCTATTCTTACCAATTCAAGTAAATTAATCACGTGAAAGTAAGATATATATATATATGTATAGGGAGAGAGAGAGAGAGAGAGAGAGAGAGAAAGAGTGGGAGAGAGATTCAGCAACTTTACCTCTTTTGTCACAGAACATGATATTGAAAGTATGGGAAGGGCCTACAGTGAGTTTATTTTTTACTTTGCACACTCCTAGAGTATGATGTATTCACAAGCCTCAAAAGTTTTACTCTTGATGTTTAAGGACATCACATACCTTGATGTGTAAAAAAAAACTCATAATTCAGTATTTCCAGTACATGATTTTCTATTTGATTCATTGTCCTTGCAGGGCTAATGGAGGAAGTATTGAGAAATGAGAACAAAAGCACTGGGCCTAGTTTCTTAGCCATGTTGTGGTTTTGCTAGTGCCAGCAGTGTTGTATAGATCTTAAACAAACTGTTTTGTTGTGAAAGAAAGAGAAAGGGTGTACATTGAAAAGGAAATAAACAGAACTAAGCTAAGGTTATGGTTCATGAAGTAAAACTTTTATTTCATTCATTGTTCTTGCAGTTTAATGAAGCACCTTAGAACAACAGTGGAAGATGACTTCTTGAACTTTGCAACAAAATTAATCAGAACATTTTTAGATGGATCTGTTGTCATGCTGAACTGAAGGTTATAATTCTCAATATACATAAACTCTCCCACCTGGGCAAATGTTTCAGTATTCAAAGGTTTGCTGATTACAGAGTCCTGCAACTAGAATGCGTACAGAATAATGACTGCATAAGATAAATTTTTCCCACTGTGGCTCATACTAGTCCTACACTGCTTAATGCATTTCCACATACAATTTGCAGATAGTGTGTTATAACCAAGTCATACATTCATTAACCCTAATTATTATCTCTACACCCTTTTGTTGTCATTTTTTTAAAAAAATCTACACTGATTTAATTGGGATGGAGTTAATGCAGTTTAATGGGATTATATGCTAATTTATGACATGTTATCTCCCAAACATTAAACTTAAAAGACTGGTGAAGGGATGTGAAGGATGCAATAATTTAACTGATTTGTGGTGCTGTCATATGAATGTTATACTGAAAAGTCTAATAAAGATGTTCATAAAAAGAAATAATCTGTAGTTTGCTCATTGTGTGAAATGTCCAACAGTTATTTAAAAATTGTCTGCAGATTGGTTGAGAATCAGAAATATAGAAACATAGAATTTAATGGCAGAAGGAGACCAGGAGTCAACTGAGTCTGCCTTTACTACACTTTTTCACCCCACCAACATATTGTCCTTGTGTTCAGTATCTTCCCCACCTGCTAACCCACTCTTCAAACCCTTGATGCCTGCCTTGCAAACTGTACCTCACCTTGCCCTGTCCAAAAATTTTAAAACCTGTTAAGGGTAGCTGTCCCCCCTAATTCAGCCAGCAGTCTGTTCCATGATTCTACCACCTTAGTGAAGTAACACTTCCTTAATAGTCTCCTGAATTTTCCACAACAACCTCAAGGCATGCACCCTAGTGAATGCCTCCTTTTTTCTTACAAAGAGGTCCTCACTGTTTTTTTTATTTGAAAAGTTCAGAATTGCAAACTTTTGTGTTAGAGACTCCTTTAGAAAGGCTCCATATCATGGAATTACAAACAAGAGTTTAAAAAAAGACAATACAATAAAGCAAACAAAATGGGATACATCAAATTGCATAGGGTAACAGTCAACCCAGAGTCAAACACAGTAAAATAGGTTCCAAGTAATATAAAGCATAATATACTGAATCAATCACTTAAGGGCTCAGCCCAAATATAGAGTTATGGTACAATAATTAGAGAAGATTTAGTGAATTAAGAAGAAGGAAATGTGAATATGAAGCTGTCAGAAATGACATTATTCATTAGTAGAGGAGGGAGCTAATGGTGCAAATAGTCAGGTTAGGAGCAGTCACAGACACATGAGGTGAAGAGTAGGTCTGTAAGGTTGAATTTGAAGGGGTCTAACTTCAATTCAGAGGCGATATCAGCAGGTAGCTCATTCAGCCAGAGTGCTGCCCTGTAGAAGAAAGCTCATTGCCTCGGGATGTCCTGCAGTGAAGGACGAGTAGGGAGGCTTTGGTGGAGCTTCTAATGGTCCAAGATGAAGGAGCAGGCTGAATAAGGTTATGTAGCCCAGGAGCTGTGAGTCCATTGGCAATCTTCTTGGCAAGTAGGCAGGAGTGGTATTTGAGCCTACCATCAAAGTTGAGCCAGTTGGTAGGCTGATAGAGGCCTCAAGTGTAGGTCCACATGTCACACCCTGCTACAAGATGACAGGCTTTATTCAAGACAACCTGTTTACAATGTTCTGACCCCTGAAAAACTTATGTTTTTCAATCATGTCCTCCAGTTCCTGCCCAAACTCTAGTGTTTACATGTTTAGAACCTCCAGCTGTTCCTTATTTGATCTGACCTACTGGCCCAGGATCAGATTGGGGACCATTCACTGTGCTGCTTCTAGTATGGACCCCCATTTCTCAGGTGATGGCTCCAGAGCTGGCTATGGTACTCCAGATGAGGCCTCACCAGGGATCTGTACAGCAGCAGCATCCACCAGCTTTTCATACTGTCAAAAACCCTCCATATACAACCCAGCATCTTCAATGTCTTTCTTTTTTGTATCATACTTTTTCATCCACTCCTGGCTAGGATCTCAGTGATGGCTATGCTGACCATCCGGGGCTCTGTTTTTGACCTCTCCCTTCAGGATCATGCTATGCAGTAGAGAGGGCTACAACTTACATTTCTAGCTCATTTCTTGGTCCCCTGATGTCCCACCCTCCCAAGAACACCAGCTCAAGGATAAAGGTGCACACTGTAGACATATGAATGCATGTCCCAGCCAAATACCTAATGGTGTCTTCCCCTCCACACACCAGAGATCCCATGCCTTCTGGCGCAACAGCCCCCCCAGAGGAGAACATCCAAGGGGATGTTCAAACCTGCTCTCCCCTGATGACTCAGATTTGTTCCAGAACCCAGGTCACCTGTTTCATTAGCCCTACCACTGCACTGACAGGCTGTCCCTCAATGCCTTTCTGTATGCTTAGTTGAACTGACATCTTTGCCTGAGGGAGTCATTGATTATGATCTTCATATATATATATATATATATATATATATTTATCCCTCCCTCCCTCACTCGTTCTCTCTTCTCTGTTGAAGTGGCCAGTCTAACCACTCCCATCAAGTATTCTGTGTACTGATTCCATGGGCCTAAATATATAACAACTAGTTAATCACAATAAAATAAGACAAGTCAGACAGAATTTGGAATCTTCTAACAAGCTAAATATTGCTAAGCTTTTGTTCTATTATGTCTTTTTCTACTATTATAAAATGGAAGTGCTGCAATTTCTGCCAGAGAGTAGAGTAAGCACTCAGCTTTAACATTTTGCTTCTGCTTTCAGAGGCAGTATATTAGGGAAAGCAGATTGGTAGAGCTACTTAAAACTCAGAAGATTTAGCAGGGATCAAATCAGATGCAGGCACTTTGGGGCACTCTTCTCCAGTGTTATGCTCTACAGAAGGGGTCACTGTGTTTTTTTCAGGTTTTCTGCAGAGCTTCATGCTCAGTTGGTCACTGCAAGGAAGAGGCATCTCTCCCATGGCACTGGTTTAGCTAGAGCACACAGCTCACACCCCCATTCCTCCCTACTGCCTAATGGCACACAGGGTGGAAAGTGTTGGGGAGGGGAAAGAGTAACGGGGTAGACACAAGGAGGTCAACCTACCACACACCATCAAGAGAAAAAATCACTTTGTACCCCTGGAGTAGACTCCGCTATCTAACTTCACAAGGGGGACTTTGGGCAGTCAGGGAAAATGAGTGATGACTTGGTGGCACCCAGAGGTGACAGTAAGAAGAAAGCAGATAGGAGAGTCATCATGGTTGGGGATTCTTTGATCAATGGAGTGGGTGGCAAGTGCTGAGTAGGTGTAGGGGATGGTCAGGTGCCTTCCTGGGTCATCAGCCATCTGAGGCATAGAGAGAATAGTGAGTGTAGTGGAGAGGAGGAAGCTGGGGGTGCTGATATTTTTGAATACCAATGATCAGGTAAACCAGCCAGTGGAGCAAGTGAACTGGAACTTACAGAAGCTAGGGGAACAGACTACAGGCATACTACAGGCATACTCAACCTCTCAGTCATTTTCTGTGGTCCTCCCAGTATGGGGGGGGCTTGAGTACAGAGGGAAACATAAGAGGAATTAAATGGGTGGTTAAAGGGATGCTATTAGGAGAAAGGGAACTGCTTTCTGGGAGCTCTGAGGACTTATGGGAGAGGAGGCGCTTCAATGGTGATGGCATTGGCATTCACTTAACGAGATTGGGGACCATCATGCTGAGGCAGAAGTTTGGCAACTACTTTATATTAGACAGTTTGACTGCAGGGGAAACTGAGGCTAGGAAACCCACAGTAAAGGGAGAGAGTGAGAGGAATCTAGCTGGTGATCTCCCTATACTGGGGACTGGCTGCAGTAAGATGCATAAAATAAGGCTGAGGTTTAAAAAAGGAGTAGTGGAAGAGGCAAAAGGGGAAAAGCTCTCAGTGTCTGCAAGCAACAATAAAAATAATAAAGTAAGGAGAATGGGAAGGAAAGCAGGTTTAGGTCACAAAACAAACAAAGAGCATTCAGAGTTAGTAGGATGTTGATCTGGCTTAATGCCAGGAGTCTGCATAATAAGATCAGTGAGCTCCATTTATTTGAAGCAGACACTGAGGTGGTCCTTGTACCATCACAGAAAATTGGACCTCAGAAAATTATGACTGGGACTCATCAGTCACACATTACATGGTTTTTATACAGAACAGAGAGAAAGGCAGAGGGGGTGCATAGCCTTATATTTCTGGGTTGGCATTGAGTCTGTGACAGATGTCCACATCAGGTTACACAAAGAGGAAGCAAAGATTGCAGTGGGTTCACCTTATGGCATTGTCAGGCAATAAAATACAGCAAAGGTGCTCTATAGAGCACCAGATTATGGGGGGAGGAGAGATAGGAAGATCAGGGAAGAGCTAGGAAGAGGAAAAAAGAAAGAGGGAGTGGTTTTGGTGAATGATCTGAACCTACCGGTTATCTACTTGGACATGTCAGCCACCAGGCACACCAGGAGTTAATCCCTGTTGGGTACATTGCAGAATTGCCTGCTGGAGTTCCCTTCACATTTGTTGAGGATTTCACCTTAGTTAAAGGAAGCCATTTTAAGTTGATCACTTGATATCAAAGAAACCAATTCAGACAGTTAAAAGCTAGAATGGGGACTAAATGATGGGTGGTCCAACTGGATGTTTAATAGCTGGATAAACCCTCTCTTACATGAAATAAAGTAAGTAGGTGGTCAATTAAGGAAGATAGAATATTGTATTTGAATGATCTGGTAAGGGAAGGGAGCAGGGTGAACAGTAAGTCAGTAGTGTTAGTCTACAACAGGGGGAGAATACTGGAGGAGGAAGATAAACAAAAAGCAGCCATCCTTAACAATTACTTCTGTTTTTTTAAGGGAAGACAGTGATCTGCTGCCTGACAAAGACATCAAGGCAGCTGTCTGGAGCATTCCTAAAACAAGGCAGCCATTATTTACCAGGAAATGTGGCCAGATAAGACTTGAAGCCCAAAAGGTAGATAATGTTGCAGGGCCTGAGGGGATGCTTCTAAGTGTGCTTAAGGAATTGGATATGGAACTGGCCGGACCCCTAGTAGGGCTACTCAGTAGCTCAATACAGACAGAGGTGGTTCTAAAAGAACTGTGGGTAGCAGACATATGCCTGATACATTGGATGACAAGGGGCATCTGGTGAATTACAGACCTGTTAGTTTTACCTCACTAGTGGGTAAACTGAAGAAGTCACTGATCATAGATAACCTTGTGGAGAGCCTAGAACAATGATCTACAGGATAGTAAACAGTATGTATTTGTGGCAGGAAGTTTTTGTCAGACCATCCTGATAGTTTTCATTAACTAGGTAACAAAGGTAATTGATAAGAGACAAGTACCATGCTGTGGATTTACTGTACTTAGATTTCAGCTTGGCTTTTGGCTTGGTGCCACACAGATGATTGCTGAAGAAGATGGAGGACCTGGGAGTGGGTAGTGATATAGCTAGATGGGTAGTAAACTGGCTGAAGGGGGAGAGCAGAGTGTGGTGGTGAATGGGATCAAATCAGAAGATAAGGAGGTCACAAGTAGGGTGTTGTAGAAATCTGTGCTGGATCCATTCCTCTTCAATATGTTCATCAGCAACATTGTAGAGGACATCCAGGGCCAGTTGTGTCTTTTCACAGACTACACAAAGCTCCATGGTGGGCAGACAAGAACAACGGAATCAGAGAGATGCAATTGGATCCCCAAAGGCTAGACTGGTGGTCAGAGGTTTGACAGATGCAATTCAGTGCAAACAAATACAAGATTTTGCACAAAACAAAATAAATAGGACAAATGACTAGATGGGAGGGGTCAAATGGAGCTCTACTACAGAGGAAAAGGATCTGGGAGTGATTTTTAGTAGAGCTGTGTGGAATATTAAATTCTGCCCGAGGAATGTCCACAGAATGATCATTCCAATTCAGAGGAATTTTGCAGAATTTTCATGAAAATTTGGTGGAATTTTGCCTAATGTAAAATTTCAGTTATGTCACTATAATTTTAAAAATACACATCCAAATAACACCAGCTATGGAATGTAAACAGTTGCCAACTGCCTACAAAATTGTACCAAATGTCAGAGTCATAGGTTGAAAGGAGAAGAGTTATAGGTGGCTAAACATTTAATCAAAAATACATTTTCAGTTATTTTGAGATAATTTTGAAATTTCTTATCAATATTTTTCCACAATATCAGGCTTTTGAGAAGCATCCATGCATTCATGCATCCATGCATCCATGCATCCTATGCATTAAGCAGGTTAGCAAGAGGAAAAGGAAGAGGAGACCATTATGGTTTTCCAAAGAGGTAGCAAAGAAAGTGAAAGCCAAAAAGATTGCATTCAGGCAATACAAAAAGTCACAGGCAGAAGGGGATAGGGAGAAGTACCAGGAGAAACAAAGGGAGGCAGGTAAGTTAGTAAGGGAAGCCAAAGCTCAGACAGAAGAACACATTGCAAAATCAGTGGGTAAAGGGGACAAAACCTTTTACAGGTACATAAGTGAAAAAAGAAAGACTAAGGGAGGGATAGTGAGACTGAAGGAGGAGGATGGGAGCCGCGTGGAGGATGACAACAGTAAAGCTGACATATTGAACAGGTATTTCTGCTCAGTCTTTACTGAGGAAGAGGGGGTAATGGGTCTGAAGGGGTACAAGGGGTGTGAATGGTGCAGAAATGGACACAAGTCCCTTTACAGAAAGGGTCCTGAAGGAACTGGAAGTAATAAGAGTTGATAAAGCAATGGGGCCAGATGGGGTGCACCCTAGGGTCCTTAAAGAACTAAGAGAGGTGGTGGCTGAACCTCTGGCTATCCTGTTTAGCCAATCACTAGAAACAGGGGAGGTACCCAAAGACTGGAGGACAGCAGATGTAGTCCCCTTATACAAAAGTGGGAACAAAGAGGAAGCAAGGAACTACAGACCAGTCAGCCTCACCTTGGTAGTGGGAAAGATCGTGGAAGCACTACTGAAGGAGAGATTGGTGGAACATCTGGTTGTCAATGGACTACAGGACCCAAGGCAGCATGGTTTCACCAGGGGAAGGTCATGTCAGACCAACCTCATTTAATTTTTTGACTGGGTGACTAGGGAGGTGGATCGGGAGGGCAGTGGACATGGCCTATCTGGACTTCAGCAAGGCCTTTGACACTGTGCCACATAGAAGACTATTACACAAACTGGGGAATATGGGTGTGGGCAGGACAGTAGTGTGGTGGGTAGGTAACTGGCTGGGTGGCAGGACACAGAGGGTGGTGGTAAATGACTGTCACTCCACAGAGGGAAGATTGACCAGTGGGGTACCACAGGGATCAGTGCTGGGACCGGTCCTATTCAACATCTTCATCAGTGACATTGTGCAGGATCTAGAAGGCAGAATTTCACTGTTCGCTGATGACACAAAGCTCTGTAACAGAGTAGACACACCAGAGGGTGTAGACAGAATGAGAAGGGACCTGCAGAAACTTGAAGAATGGTCAGGGTTTGGCAGTTGAAATTCAATGCAAATAAGTGCAAGATAATGCATACGGGCACAAAACCCTGGCACAATATATCAGTTGGGGGTGAGGATATAGCATGCACCAAGCAGGGAAGGGATCTTGGGGTTGTCATCTCTGATGACCTCAAGGTAGGGAAACAATGTGACAAGGCAGAAGGTAAAGCAAATAGGATGCTGGGATGTATAGGCAGGGGCATCACCAGCAGGAAAAGGGAGGTCATAATTCCACTATACAAGACACTAGTGAGGCCCCACCTGGAGTACAGTGTACAGTTCTGGAGACCATACCTACATAAGGACATAGACCGGTAGAGAAGGTTCAGAGGAGGGCAACAAAGATGGTGCATGGATTGCATCACAAGTCCTATGAAGACAGGTTGAAGGAACTGAACATGTACTCCCTGGAGGAGAGGAGGGAGAGATGCGATATGATAGAGACATACAAGTATCTTACAGGGAGGAACAGGGTGCAGGAAAACACTATTTTTAAGTGAAAAAGATGTTCCAGGACTAGAGGGCATGGGATGAAGTTGGAGGGAGGACGATTCAGAGGAAACATGAGAAAGAATTTCTTCACAGAACGTGTGGTGGACAAGTGGAACACCCTGCCAGAGGAAGTGGTGGGGGCTGAAACAATCACGGGATTTAAGAATGCATGGGATAGACATAAAGGAATTCTGGAGGTCAGGGGTAAGGGGAAACAGACTTCTAGGAAAACAAACTGAACTTACAAGCTCAAATGGGCAGACTGGGTGGGCCATAGGCCCTTATCTGCTGACACTGTCTATGTATCTATGTATCTATGTATCCAGTATGGGTATATGCACCATGTTTTAAGTCTCAAACTTCAATGGGAGAAAAAGTATAGATAGGCAAACCTTTTGCCACAATTTAGATTTCTGTAATGTTAATATAATTTTGACAGTATTCATTGAAATGTTATATAATTTGACAGCTAAACAGGGTATCACTACATTTGTGTATGTACTAGTCTCAGATTTCTAGCTTCAAATGGGACTGAGCTACAGCCTGCCAAAAATGTTGCCACAATTTAAATTTCAGTTATTCCCCGTTTAATTCTAAAATAACTTATCCAAATTTATCCAGAGTTGAAACATTTAAATTACCATTTGGTCATTTCTGAAAAAGTTAATATTTTCAGCTTTAAATAGGATTTAATTAAAAGTAGTCAAACTTTCACACCATTTAAAAATTCAATTTTGGAAGAATGTAAACTACAAATTTATAAATCCCTGAAACTTTAAAACTAGAGAATGCAATATCATTAAATTGTGTAGGTTCTTAGACCTTACAAGGAGACTGTGTGTGCCAATTTTAACTGTTTGCTGCCAGGAACTGCAAAATAACATCAGCATTTAAGGTCAAATCCAATGAGACTTTGTGAAAATTGCAGAATTTCATGAAACTTTCCAAAAAACTGAAATGTGCTGATTTCATTCAGCCTTATCTGGAGGATTCTTATTAAAAGGATTGGGGGATAGGGGAATGAGAAGCAGTTAGTGCAGGGGGTCACCATGTTCAGTTCATATATGCACTATTTCACCAAGAAATATGTTGATTTCATTCAGCCTTATCTGGAGGATTCTTATTAAAAGGATTGGGGGATAGGGAAATGAGAAGCAGTTAGTGCAGGGGGTCACCATGTTCAGTTCATATATGAGCTATTTCACCAAGAAATAGGCAGCTGAGCTGGGTGGCACAACAGTGATAGACCCCATGCTAGAGCAAGGAAACCCAGATTGTCAACATTTCCAATCTGAATGCAGAATATTTAAGGATCACATCAAATAAATTCATTATTCAGGGAGCCTTAAGTACATGCAAGTGTGGGAATTAGAGGTACTCAGAAAGATGTAGTAGATGAAGACAATGTTTGGGGCAGCAGGAAGAAAGATTTCTGGCTGTTCCATCTGGGTAGGTAAATATGAAAAGGAGTAGGTGACTCACGTTTTAAGGGAGTTTGTCACTGAAAAGTACAAAGAGGATATCGGTGGGACCAACACATTTTTATTTTTTATTTATTTAAACATTGGGTTACAGGGAAAGGATTATTGAGCCAAGGCTTGTCTCCAGGTGCTACCCAGGGCCAGGAAACATGGGTACAATTATTCAAATACAGTAATACACAATGAAGCAATACAATAGTACAAAAATACAATCATTTACATAATACACAAAAGGAGCAAAGGAATACAGTTCAGGAGTAACTAATATAGTGTACAGGCTATACAATTAGATCAAGTAACAGGTAAGAATGAAATAGCTTGAGCAGGGTAGCTTATGCATAAATAAATATTTTAAGTGTTATGTGGAGTTATGGGATTAAAATCTTAAGTGCTGTGTGTGATAAGATAAGATTTAGATTCAGATTCCTTTATTTTATAGATGCATAAAATTCAAACAATTCGTTACATCACAGTATTAAAAGCAAATAACACACATGAATACACAATAATTTAATACAACAATAAGATTTTGTTTAATCTAACCCATACAATTATAACAATCATTAATCTTACAGCATTATATCCAGAGTTTTTTATTGCTTCAAAAAATTTTGGTAAGGCATACATTTTTTTAACTTGATCAAGTTTTAGTAAATAGGTAGCTGCTTCTGTAACCGTTTTCCCTCTAAGTTCTAACAATAAGGGAACTAACCAATACTTTCTTTATATGACCCATTTCTGACACTCAAAAATTGTATGTACTATATCTATAGTTACATAGGTACAATTACACTGACCCAAGATGCCATACCCTAAATATTTTCCTATATTAAAATACATATGACCTAGACAAGCCAATCTAACTGCACTCAGTGTATATCTATGCCATACATTCTCACATTTGAGTAGATAGGTTTCAATACCCCAGTCCTGTTTCAGGGTAGAATAAATTCCCCTAACATCTATTTCACTAAGTTTTCCCTTATCCAATTGTCTAGCATTATCTTGTAATCTAATAATAGTTTCACTAGCATATATATCAGCATTAGGTATTGTAAATATATTTGTAAGGCCAATTGTTTTTGTAATCTCATACACTCTAGTAAACCTGTTATGCAGTTCTTTTCTTACTCCTATTAACTCTAAGGTTTCCAGCCCGCACAATTTTGATAGACGCAGGTCCTCAATCAATCTAATTATTTTCCATTACTTAATTGCTTTAATTTGTATTCTTGTATTAATTGAAAAATTTCCAGTCTCTAATTGCAAAAAGCTTGTTGGGCAGTCTCTTGGTAAAAGCAGGGAATTTCACATAAATGTATTTTGAATAACTTCAGTATTCTGTATTGTATATTTAGACACCCCAAATTTCACTACCATAAAGCATTTGTCCCATTGTTTTTGCCTCAAATACCTTTTTCATTGCATAAAAGAGTTGTTCACAAACTTATTAACAAAATAGAATATAGCATTATTAGCCCTCTGTGCCCCAGCTTTTAATTCCTCTGATTGCTGTTTCCTGAATACCCCTTAATCAAAAGTCACCCCCAAATACTTATAATCCCCTGCAATCTGGAATTTTTTCCCCTAAATTATCCCATTCTTTTTCTACAATATTTCTCTTTATCTTATTGAATATCATAATTTTAGATTTTCAGTATTTATTGTTAAATCCAATGATTCCACAGAGCTCATAATGTTAGAGAGTGCTCTTCTCATTCCCAGTGGAGTTCTGCAAATAACAATTACATCGTCTGAATACATTAAAACCTGAATTTTTTCATTCATTATTACTGGGGTTAAAGTATCTGTTTTTTGAATATGTTTTAGTAATGTATTAATATATGTTCAAAAAAAGTGGGGCAAGAATACATCCTTGCTTTACTCCGTTTGTTATACTAAATTCTTTAGTTAATGCTCCATCTATTGTATATCTGACCTCTGCTGTGGTAATTGTATAAAGTAATTCAATATTGACAGTAATTGAGAATCAATATTCATAGATTCCAACACTTCCCATAATTTTAATCTATTTACTGAATCAAAGGCTGCTCTGATGTCAAGAAAGCTGACATGTAGTACTCCAGATTTTCCCCCAAATATTTATCTAGCAAATATGTCAAAGTAAAGATCAGATTCAGTGTACTATGGTTTCCTTTAAAACCACATTGGAACTTAGATATTAATCCATTGTCTTCTACCCATGTCTCTAATTTCTCTAGTAGTATTCTGGAAAAATGTTCTGCACCACTGGGAGTAAAGTAATCAGCCTATAGCAGCTTGGACCTTGCTTATTTCCTTTCTTAAACAATGGCACAATAATTCCTGTATTCCAATATTTAGGAAGTACTAGATAACTAGCAATAATTGAAAACATAAAAGCCAAAATGTTTGCCCAAAAGTCTAGGTTCTGCAAGAAGACTTCTGCTGGAATTCCATCAGTACCTGCTTGCTGCCTTATTCTTTTTCTGTGCTAATATTGCTTGTCTTACTTCTATTTCAGTAATAAAAAAATACTTGATAGCTTGTTATCTGTACAGTCATTATATGTTCATGGTTTGACAAATTATCTCTCCCATCCTGTCTATTATATTTCCTATTAAAGTGCTCAACCTATCTATTAATGTAATTAAACCCAAAGTATTATAACAGATATTACTTTCATGATAACCATAAGCCACTAATGCACAAAACATTTTGGTATCTTTATTTATTGCTATCTTGTAGTTTCCCCATAATGTAGCTTTATACATCTTTTTTTTTGTCAAATATTAACTGCCTATATTCTTTTTTAAGCCACCCTAATGCTTTTAGTACTAAACTTGTTGGGGTTCTTACCCTGTGTGGATTTATGGGGACAAGTAGGGAAAGACATGTAGTGCAGCAGTGATCTAACAGAGAAATGGAAGGGGGAGTTTCATAGGAGAGGAATTTGTGCATTCCACAGGTATGGGAGATGATAACTAAAGGCACATTTGCACATGTTTGAAGATGGAGTGGGAAGTGAGAAGGAGCAGGAGTCCCTAGAACATAGGGAATAGGATGAGGATAGTGCAGGGGAGAGGAGGGAAGAGATGTAATAGGGGTGAAGGTTGAACCAGAATTTGGAAATAAAGGAAAGAGAGTGAATGAGACAGCTGTGAGTGAGAGGAGGGAGATCCAGGGAGTAGAGTAGAGTAGAGAGCAGTGGTGGGTTCTGGAGGGTGAGTTGGAGGTGAAGCAACAGAAAGGGTAGTAGAGGGAGTCAACATGAAAGAGTTTTTAATCAAGTTCTTTTAACTGCAAAAAAAAAGACAAGAGAATGATGTAGAGGGAGCAGTGCAATACCCAATGTCAGCATAGTTGAAAAATGACATGATCATTTTTGCCAGCAGTTCCCACTGTATGGGTAGAGGAAGACAGTCTCTGTTTTGATAGAGTATACCAAGGTTAGGACAAAGTTTAGAAGTTGTGTAGTCTGTGTGGAGAGAAAAATTTAATTGGCGGTCATGCCAGACTCCTAGGTACTTTTAGGAAGTGACAGCCTTTAGCAGTGTTCCATCCAGAGAGGATATGGGAGGGGTTCTGAGTGCATTAACTAATCTTTGAGAGGTTTTGAAAATCATGGGGTCTGTTTCAGATGTGCTTAGCTTGAGTTGTTTTGATTGGAACCAATACTGAACCGAATGGAAGTCGTGCTGTAGAGCAGAATGTATGGTGGCTTGGTCTGGGCTGGAGGTGAACAATATGGTGTCATCCACACACATGTGGATGAAGAAGGAGAAACAGTCATATGGGAGGTTGTTTATGAATAACGAAAACAGGATGGGGCGGAGAATGGATCCTTGAGGGATGCTTTTTAGGATAGGAAAGGGGGGGGGAGGAGTTGGCGATTTTTATTGACTGATGTCTGTCTGTGAGATAAAATTTGAACCACTGTAAGACAGGTGGGGTGAGTCCAACATCCTCTAACAGGAGAAGAAGATGTGATACCAAATCAAAGTCTTTTGCCAGGTTGATGAAGACAGCAGCAGTGAGATGGCCTTTGTCAGTAACTGATTGAATGTAGCCAGTGACACGGAGAAGGGAGGATATGGTTGAGTGTTTTTTCCTGAAGTCCGATTGGAAGGGGGATAGGAAGTTTATGGAGGTGAGGAACTTAGTCAGTCTGGAAAGAACTAGGTGTTCTTGTAGTTTGGACAAGGTGGGGGGAAGGGAGTTCAGATGATAGTTTCCAGTTGAGGTGGGGTCACCGTCTTTATGGAGGGGAATGACACTTGCCAATTTCCAGGCATTGGGAATGGTGCCTGATGTGAAGGACATATTTATATTGAAGATGAGGGGGTGAGTGATGGCTGAGGCCGAAAGCTGCAGGAGATTGGAATGTAAGCCATCAGGGCTAGATTTAGATGTGTTAAGGGATAGAAGGGTAAGGAGAACTTGGTTGGTGGAAGCAGATTTCAGAAGAAAGTTTTTATATGGCAGGAGCTGAGGTTTAGTTTTAGTGACAGGAATGGGGAGAGTGGTTGTGTGAGGGGAATCACAAGTAGTGAAGAATGTGTTGAGGACTTCCACAACATGGATGGGTTCTGTTGTTTCAATGATATTGTGTTTATGAGTAGGGGTGCTGGATTGGACAGGAGGGTCTACAGTAGAATGTATTATATTCCAGAAAGAGGAGGTGTGTGCGGTGTTTAGCTGGTGTTTTAAATAGTCAGTCTTGGTGCACCAAATGGCCTTAGTGCAAGCATTTCTTGCAGTGTTATATGCTTGTCTTGAATGCAGAGATTGGTAGGCTTTAAAGGAGGACCAAGCCCTGTTATGGCTTTGCAGAGGGCAGTTACAGGAGCAGTAATCCAGAGGTGGTGGTGTTTCTTGACCCTGACTTTTCTAAAGGTGGAGTGGGGGTGGAGATCTCAGACACTATTCAAAATGCTTGTGAAGTGGGCTAGTGCAGTATTGACAGATACTGCTGATTAGACTGGTCCCCAGTTTGCATTGCATAAGTCTAAGAGGAGGGAGTTTGCATCTAGCAAATTCAACGGGTGTATTTCGATGTATTTAGGTGCTGACTTGGTTTGGAGAGTTTTTCTGATGCAGTAGGTGATGCAGTGGTCTCTTAAGGTGGGGTCCATGATGCCAGCTGCAGATATGTGGTGAGGATGGGATGAGAGAATCCATTAAACGAAGAAGTGAATTGAGTTACTGGTGTTGTGTCAGGTGGGTTCCATGATTAGCTGCATGAGGCTTAGTGATTCTAATTTAAAGGTTGTGGACTTAGATAATAGTGACTGCCAGTCAAGATTATAGTCCCCAAGTAGTATTATTTCTCCAGAGTGTGCTAATAGCTGGAGATCAGAGATACGTGCTGTAAGGGCATCTTGACCAAGTTGAAGAAATGCATAGACTACTCCTATGAAGGTGAGAGAGTGTTGGGTAGGTGGGTAGGGAGAATTTGGTTAGAGTCAGTTCATGTACTCTAAGATGGCATTTCTTTTTCATCAACAAGTAAGAGAGGTAATCTCTTATGATCATAGCAACACCGCCTCCTCTTTTATTTCTGTCCTGTCTGATGATATCGTAGCCTGTAAAGGAGATGGATGAGTCAGGGGTTTTGGCAGATAGCCATGTTTCTGAAAGGCATAGTATGTTGTGCACATTTTGGGTTATCCAGCATTTTAAGAGATCCAGTTTAGGGTGGAGACTCCTTATGTTGATGCACATAACTTTTAGGCCTTTGTGGGAGCATGGAGGTTGTGTAGGCTTAATGGGCCCGAGTTTCTTTTCAATATCGCCAGCAATAAGCAATAGGAGAAAGAGTACAGAAAAATTAGCTGGGAGCTTATGACCTTTGGAAGTATTAAGGGGGTAGGATCTGCACCTGGAGCAGTGAATTTGAGTGACACATCATGGGGTGAAAGGAGATTTGGAGAAATCATATGAAAGGGTGGTATGGTAGGTGGTTTCAACATTGGAGAGGAAGGCATAAGATGGTGTTGTAGGGGCAGGGGAGCAGAGGAAACTGATAGGTGGGAGGGGCAAGGGAATCCATGTGGTGAAGGGGAGTGGTAGGAGAGAAAGAGGAAGAGGGAGCAGAGGAAGAAGCTGGATGATGTAAGAAGCATGTTTGCTGAGTGGGGGGTTGATAGGATTTCACTCAGGTAAGTACGTAACTGGAGGAGAAAAATAAAGCAAAACACCAGAAAATTGGGAGTGATAGTAGACCTGGAGAAGGGACTAGAATGAACTGCAGTAGGAGAGGTGGGGAAGCACTGTGTAACTGCAGACAGGGCAGGGGGTGCATAGACTGTGCTTTTAACTGGGTGGAAAGGGAGACCACTAGCTTTAAGCCTAGGGTGCTGTTACAGTCTGCAGAGACACAGAGGAAAAAGAGATGTTGATAAAAGTGATAAAATAAGGAGAGAGGCTGAAAGCAATAGTTGCTGCTGTAAGAACTGGGGATGCAGAGAAAAGGGCTAAGGACAAAGAATGAGAGGAAATAGCTTGCCTAGAGTACTAATGGGAAGCAGCCAATGGGGAAAGGATTATATAGAGTGGGAGGAGTTTAATTGTATTTAATGAGTGCTGGGAGAGGGAGAAAATTCAAGTTGAGAAAGAGCCAGGGAGCCTGACAGTATCCATTCCTAATGCAGAGGATGGGAAGGGCGAGTGGCTGTCAGGATTCATACCTGGCCCTCAGGAGGAGGGAGGTAGGCAGGCTGCTTCAGGGCTAGACCATGTCGAAGCCGAATGCTGCTGTATCTAGACTCTTGAAAAAGTGGGAATAGAGAGGGTGTATAATTAGTTTGACTCTGGTCAGGGAAGGGCCAGGTTAGAAAGACAGAAAATTAACAAAAGAAGGAGCCAGGGGGATAAATCGATGGGTGGGTAGCAGACTAGTGGCAGACGCCAGCTGCTGCATAAGGGTCTGATGGAAACAAAAGAGAAAAATAAAAAGTGTTTAAATAGTGAGGCGAGATGCACATTAGTGCTAGGTTCAGAACAGCAGGGGAGATCAGAAAGGAATAGTTTAAATCTGAGCAGTAATTTTAAATAATAAACTGAAACAGTCCTGTCTGCAGTAACAATTACATTAATTAATTTAATTAGGCAAGACATCTGAGTCACTTGCAGTGAATAAAATGACTGACTGAGGCACAGTAAAAACTCACTGCTCTTACAATCTGGCACTAGTTGTAGAAATGTAGAAGATACAATGTTACTATATGCAAAAATGCTGGCAATAATAAAGTTCAGTGTGACTTTTGCCCAAGCTGCTAAAAGTAAATAGTTCTAGGAGAGCCCAGGCACCAGCTGAACTGAACCAATGGAAGTGCTCCTCTAAACTGAGGGACCAATGGGCTCACAGCACGGAGAAGGCACCTTCCATGAAAAATTCTAGTTGAGAAGGAGCCAGGAGCCTGGCAGAGTCTGTACCTGATGTGGGAGTTGGGAAGGGCAGATGGCTGTCAGGATTCTCACCCAGCCCTCAGGAGGAGGCAAGTGAACTGCTTCAGGTCTAGACAGCATCTGAGCTAACACCTGCTGAATTTGGTTGACTGATGGGGCAGCCAGGAAGAATGAGTGGCTGTCAGGATTCTAGCCCAGCCCTCAGGAGGAGGTAGGTGGTCTGCTTTGGGGCTAGACCACATCTGGACCCACTGCTGCTGAATTCAGTCTCCTGATATGGTGGCCAGGAAAGGCTGTGGCTGTCAGAATTCTCACACGGCCCTCAGGAGGAGGCAGGCATGTTGCTTCAGGGCTAGACCGTGTCCAAGCCCACTGCTGCAGAATTCTACTGAGTCAGTCTAGCTATGCCAAAAGAGAAGCGGGGGAGAGGGATAGTCACCCAGAGAGGAACAACAGGGCTGTAAAAAGTTAATCCCAGCTTATCAAATAAAATAGTGATATGTGCATTATTAATGTTAAATTCCACAAAAATAATTCTGGATGCTTCATCTATATGCTTCTATAAATATGTGAGAAAATGTTACTAATATTTTTTTCTATTGCAAATTAGAAACTGCTGAACTAATTTATCCAGTAGTGTTAGACACCAGGATAAATTGACTATGGAAATACATCTCAAATGTTAAGTCTATGCCTTCTAGAACAGAGAAGTTACAAACATCCACATTTTTGAGAGCAAAGTTTGCATATATTTACATAATAATGTTTTGAACCCCTGTAAATTAAAAATCTCATCTCCAATGCACAACATATTTATATTATTCTATACGCAATACAAACATGTAATTTACTCATGCCTAGCTCTGAGTGCCTGAGTTACATGCAGATGAATATCTTTTCATGAAATGTCCCGCAAAAAATAAAATTACACTTTTGAGCACAAATATTTTTGAGACGATTCATCATATTGTCATGAAATCTGGCACATTTTTAGAATATCTATCATCAAGGAATCATGCAAAATTTAAGCTCTGTGGCCAAAAGACAGCTGTGATATTTGCAGATTAAAATGTTCATGAACTTTCACACAAAGAATAAAATTATACACTTTGAACACCTATAACTTCAAAACTGTCCTTCCGAATGTCATCATGTTTGGTAACGTATTGGCCTTCTTCACAGAGAGTACCCATGCCACATTTTAGATCTCTAGCTTCAAAGATGGCCAAGCTATGACAAAATTACTAAATTTAAAAGCATCAGTAAAATTCTGACAATATTCCATGGAATTTCATATTTTATGAAATTCCATTGAAATTCCACACATTTTGAATTTTCCCATTCTGTTCAACTCTAATTCATTAGTGACTCCCTTAAACGATCAAGCCAGAGTAACTGGGCTTATAGTAAGGCTATTTGGATTGTGGGGTGTATCACCATGAACACTGACAGTAGGAAAAAGAGGTACCACTACCTCTATGTAGGTCACTGGTGAATTCTGTGCTCAGTTCTGAAGCCCTCACATAAGGAAAAACAGGTAAGGTTTAAGAGGTATATGAAGAAGTTCTATTATATGGCAAGGGTGGTGTAACTATGGATCATTCTGCCAGTGGAGGTAGTGGGCACCAAGACTGTAAATGGTTTCAAGTATGACTGGGACAGAGTAAAGGGGTTGGTGGTTCATTAGGTCAGAAATAGTAGGTAGGGGGGCAGCGGGTGGACTGGAAGGGATAAAACTCCATATGGAACATATGAAAAGATCCTGGGGCAGATAGGAAACTCCAGGCAAAGTAGATGGCCCTTAGGTCTTCTTGTGCCATCGTTGTCAGCTTCTATGTATTGTACAGTAAGTGTAATTCATTGCAGTTCTTGGCATTGAACCTTAACTCCTTCATTTAAACCATTTCCCTAGTTTCTTTAGGTCCTTCTGAAGCTCCAGCATCCCTTCCTCATGACCCACCCTGCTGCACTGCTTTGTGGGATGAGCAATGACACAGCTTTTCCTGGATACCCTCCCCAGTGTCACTTATGACCGTATTAATTGTAGGATAGGTTCCTGGACTGACCACTGCATGACCTCCCAGTCCCCTGATTTAGCCCCATTAACCACTACTCTCTGTTGCCTTCCCCACACCCAGTAGCCTATCCCCCTAACTACACCTCACTTTACTCCCAAGCCCTCTAACATCTTCAGTAGCCTCCTATGTGGTACCAAATCTAAGGCTTCACTGAAGCTGAAGTAGGGTAGATCTACTGCCTGTCCCCAGTCTATCACTTTGCTGACCTGATTGAAAAATAATATCAGATCAGTTGACAAGACCTCTCTGAGACAAACTCATACTACTTTTCATCCTGTAGTCAATTGTCCTCTGTGTTGGTCACCGAACTC
This sequence comes from Neoceratodus forsteri, assembly GCA_016271365.2. Classification (NCBI taxonomy): domain Eukaryota; kingdom Metazoa; phylum Chordata; order Ceratodontiformes; family Ceratodontidae; genus Neoceratodus; species Neoceratodus forsteri. Next base: position 1,045,953,468 of record CM028133.1, on the reverse strand, counting down.
TCCTTCACTATCGTCTCCACCTATAATGGAAGCATGGCTGGCATTCCTGTAGTTACCTTGATACTGCCTTTCCCCTACCCCCCCATGAAGTGTTCGTGTGTTGGTCAATCTCCAGTTCACTGCACCACTAAAGACTGCAGCGAGTCATTGGGTAGATTGTTTAAGGGAACTGCCAAAACTGAAGACTATTCCCTTAACACTCGTGGGTACAGGCCATCCATGACTTGCACTATGCCTATCCTGAGAACTTACAGTCCCTTTTCAACCCTGTTCACTGAGATCTGTACCCTGTCCATTTCTTGACCCCCGCCTCATCATGGCCTGTACACCACCATCTACCAGCTGTGCTATGTACTTTACAGAGAACACCACGTAAAAGTAATTTAACATATTTACCTTCTGTTCATCAACTTCCAGTACCATCTGCTTTGGCTAGCCTAACAATGCCCCCATTTTGCTTTCCCTTTTTCCTTATGTACCTAAAATAATAAATTTCCTGTATGTTTTATTTCTTCCACAGTCTGCTGGTCCATGTCTATTTTTGACCTCCTGACCTGCACCCTCTCCTCTTTGAGTTTAGCCTGATACTCCTGCCAGGCTTCCTTGCCTTTGTTCTTCTTATTCTCAGGGAAGGTGTTTCTTTTCACCCTCACTACCTCCCTCCCTCACCAAGTTCGAGAATCAGATCAACCATTTGAGTTTGTTCCTTTGGGTGATTGTCCATATACAAGACTTCTTTGCCTCAAAGAGTGCCCCCTTAATCCTGCTTTACTGTTCCTGCACCCTTCGATCTGGTTTACCCCTGCCAATCTTTCACTGCCTAGTTCCCACATCATGTCAAAATCTACCTGCTTGAGTCCAAGACCACTATGTTTGGGAGGTCCATTGTTCACTTCTGTCAGCTTGACCCATACAATGCTAAAGTTACTGGACACCAGGGGTTCCCTGACAGCCACCCCCACCATCTCTGAATTAATTAATGCCAAGTAAAGTATGGCACTCTTCTGTGTCAGATCCTTGATTAGCTGCACCAGTAGATAATCATGAAGCATATCTTGCAGTATTTAACTCCTGGTGCTCCTAACTGCTGAGATGTTTCAGTCTATACCTGGCAGGCTCATGTCTTCTACCCATCCCAGATACTCTTTGTCTGCTTTCTTTCCTATTTTTTTCCCAACTCTCTTCCCCATTTAACTTTTTGCCAGTGATTTATTGGCCACTCCAAATCTATGTGTCTTACCAAGAGCTGTTGTTAGCAGCACCCAGATAGATTCCACTTCCCCTTAGCCCTCTTTTTATAATACCCTCCTCTGTCACCTTAATTTTTTTGACCCATGTCTTTGTGATTGCCACTACAGTAGATCTAACGTAGCCTCAGACATCAGCTCCTGCAGTTTTCTGACCTTACTGTTTAAACTTCTGGAGTTTAGGCAAACCAATTTCCAAATCTCCCTCTTTCTCCCTTTCCTCCTTCCTGATTGTTTCTTCATATTGTCCCCTCTTTCACATCCCTTTCATCATCACCTCTGATCAGTACAAATCTGTTATCCAGGCTCTCGCTTGCCACCTTCACTTGTCCTTTGCTCCTGCCACTCCTTGCTTCCCCTGACCATATTTCCCCCTCCCCAAGCCTCTGCTGTGCTGGGTGTAACCTGCACTTACTACCTATGAGAAGGTTCCCAGTAACAGCTATCCCCTTCAGTATAAAACTGTTCATGTAGAAGTCTAATTTCTGCACTAGGGTACGTGAAATGTTCTCCATCCAAAAGCTTTCCTTGCCGCCCCTCAGATCAGAACCCTTCCTTCTTATACCATTATCTCAACCAAGTATTGAGTGCCTCAGTTGCTTCCAGTCTCTCCTTCCCCCTTCCCTAGACCACATGGGTAATATCCCTGAATAGACCAACATGATTTCCTTCCCCCTGTGTACCTTTCCCAAACTTTGAAAGTTGGACATAGTAACTTTCAGATTGTGATTTGCCAAGTCATTCCTGCTCAAGGTTACTAGAACATGTGGCACCTCCCTCATCCTGTCAAGTATTCTCCCTATCCTGTCCTCATCACAAAAAAAGCTGAAGCACCAGGAAGGCATCTTGCCCCACCTTCATAGTAACATCTGTGAACATCACCCTCTCCACATACCTTACTATTGAATCTTAGACTATTGAGACCATGTTTGTCCCTTCCCTTACTCCCTAGAGTCTATTAGTGCCTTCCCAGCTCCCTAATCCCTGACAGCTGTCCCAGTCCCTGCCCAGTCCCCAGTAATAAATGGCTCTTGAACATCTCCATCTGAGTCAAGTTGTGGCACCTCATTCACTGGTGAAAATGGTTTGAGGTCACTGTGGGAGGGCTCTGCATGATACTCACAGTCTTCTTCCTTCCCTCCTATTTCCCTTCCTCCTCCTCCTTCCCACTACCCTTATCCTTCTTGCCCAGTGGGCCTCTGTGGGAGATGGGTAATGGTTCATGACCCCAACTCAGTTGTCTGTGCAGCCTGAGTAGTTCCCCCTCTTGCTTACCACAATTCTGCATGGACTTGACATTCCTCATACCTTCTGCAGATTGGGCAAAGTGCAATCCAGGGGAATAATCACTCCACAATTACAGCATGCTAACCCTCCTCCCTGCCTGTACTCCATTCCCTCTACTAACTATTCCTCCTCCTACTACCTCAGTGCAGGCTTACACCAAATAGTGTGTAGAATCTGTTTGTGTCTTTATTCTCCTTTTTCTGTCTGCCTCTTTGTAGGCCTACTCCAGACAGTGTGTAGTGCCTGCTGGTGGCTTCACCATCTTGTGCTATTCACCTATTTGTAGACCTAACCCAGATAATGAGTAATGCTTATTTGGTACTGTTCCTTGTAGTTGCTCCTTCCTAGGCTTGTCCCCCTAATCTAGTCAGAGTTCCCTGTGGAACTGCAGACTTACCTGTGGATGCCCATGAGACTCTTCCATATCAGACTGGACACCCTGCATTGTGGCACTCATGCTTCAGGAGTCACTTGCACAATCCCAGAATTTATACCTACTCTCCCTTCCAACTCGCTCCAGTTGGAGACTAGTTCTCTGTGACCTCACTTAATCCAGCAACAAAGATGCCCAGAACCTTCCTTTAGATTGTGGATAATACTGTTAAGACCATTTAAAGACATAAAATGGCAAGAAATAAGCCTACCTTGCCTGCTAGCTATATAGATCTCCCACTCAAATGTTCCAGCCAGCTCCTATTGAGATCAAATCCTGTGAAAATTAAAACAAGCATTTGTCAATGCTGAATGTTGTCTTGCAGGCACTGGCATTGGTAGTGCCGGAGGTAGAGCCGCATAATAGGAATGACAGTGAAGTATTGAAGTGACTCGAACCCCACCCCACCCTGTAGAGAGTGACAGGCATTGGGGTGTGCATTTGGGTCATCAGCTATAATGCTTATGCCATTGTACCTCATCCTACCTTGTAGACACTGACACGTGTCATGGTGTGCTTTGGGGTCTTTGGGCATTATATATACCCCATTCCTTAAGGAAATACACTGAGGTGGGTGCAGTATAGGAGAATGGGGTGAACGTTGTGGCTGAACAGTGCAAGGCACACCATGATACTCGTCACAGGCTGCAGGGTGGAGGTGGGGGTGGAATGGCATGAGCATTACAGCTGATGATACCAAGTCACACCTCTGAAGCCTGTCAGCCTGTACAGGGTGGGATGATACAGTTAGAAACCCTAACACTGCAGGCATATGTTGGTATTATCACTCCAAATTTACAACATGGGCTGTTTGTGAGTCTACCTCATGAAAAGCAGCACAATCAGTTTGTTAGCTGAAAGGTGGTTTAGCAGAGCAGTTATGCCATTTGGCAATACAGGGATGAAAACACATTTTGGGCAGGATGTGGAAAATGACAACTGTATTGTTCATGAGGAGGCATAAAAAATGGTGACATTGAAAATCTAGTGTAAAAATATGAAGAATTGGTGAAGTCATGAGCATGCATAGAAACTGCGCAACACACATCTGTAACCCAATTATTTTGGGGAGTTTGTTAGCCACATTTTTAACATAGGCATTTTGGGACCTCCCCTCACGAACAGTGGTGCTATCATTTTGTTAATCTGTCCCAAAAGTTGATTTCCCACAGCGACCATGCCATTGTTCACCACAGGTGTGGAAACACGTTAGACAGGTTGTGAGAAATGACAGTTGTACTGTTCATGAGGAGGTGTGAAAAAATGCCAGTGTTGAAAATCTGCCAAGGAAATATTGCAAATTTGCAAAGTTACAAGAGTGCGTGGAAACTGCTTGTAACACAGTCATTTTATGGATGTTCAGCACCAAATTTCCAGCATAGGCATTTTAGGACCTCTGCTCATAAACAGTGTCACCGTCATTTCTTCAAACTGTCCCAAAAACTGATTTCACATAGCGACTGCACTATTCTGCGCTGGGCATGCGAAAACACATTTCAGCCAGGATATGTAAAATGACAGCTGTACTGTTCATCAAGAGGTGTGGAAAAATACCAATTTTGAAAATCTGGAGTGAAAATATTACAAATTCACGAAGTGCATGGAAACAGTGCAACACACTCTCATGAAACAGCCATTTTTTGGATCTGTTTCACCAAATTTGCAACATAGGCCTTTTGAGAGCCCCCCTCATGAACAGTAGCACTGTCATTTCATTACTCAGTCCCAAAAGATGATTCTGCGCAGTGACAGTGAAATCACATTTCAGGACTGAATAATGCCATGACAGTGACAGAATTCATGAGGAGGGGTTCCAATAACCCCATGTTGCAAATTTGGTGAAAAAATTCCAAAAATTGCTTGAGATATGCACCAAGGTTGAAAAAACCCTATTTATGCTATTATACAGCCTACCGGCATTTCTTCAGTTCGCAGTCTGCTTTGCAGAGTGCAGATGTGTTCCTGGTCCACCGAAGATCATTGCGCTGGACTCCGGAGGTAAGTATGGGGTGAGGGATGGGTGTGGGGAGGCAGAGTGTGCAGAGAGTGAGTGTGGGTTGCAGGAGGGTGGGCAGGGAGACGGTGAGGGACCATTTTCTTTTTTTACAGGGTTTAAAAAGAAATAAACACATTGTGGGACTTTTTTAATTTTGCAGGGGATTTGGCACACTGGGGTGATCTCCCAGTGTGCCACCTAAGTGTTTTTTGGAGGGATTCTGTAGCCAACAGGGGATTGGGCACCCCCGTTGGCACATACTGATGGGGGGGGAGATGTGAGCAGAGGGGGATTGGGCACCCCCTCAACATGCAACAAAAGCGGTGGGGAGACATTATGCTGATAGGAGTGGGCTCCCCCATTGGCACAATCAATGGGGACAGGGGATAAATGCCGAGGGGGATTGGGCACCCCCTCAGCATACATTTTAAATGGGAGGGGGGTTCAGTATGCTGAAGGGGTGTGGGCTCCCCTGTCGACATTGTGACAGGCAGTGGCGGCAGTCACTGCCGCCATGTTGCCTTCACATTGGGTTGCATGTTGTGGTCACGCTGCATGAGAGCTTTGCTCTCATTGCAGTGGACCTGTTCTTTTTTCTGGTGGCCACATTAGGGATGCATGAGGTCAGCGCCTGATGCTCGCTGATTGGGGAATGAGGGACGCATCTTCTGATGCGTGCCCTGCATTCGCCCAACAGTGACCGTGCCTCCAAATCTGCTACTACTGCAATATGTTGGCTGTGCATGCGCGTGTCAACATAAAAACTGTTTTCCTGGCCTTCCCTGACCCTTAGACTAGTCACCAGTCCTCAGTGATCTCAGTTCATCCAAAAACAAAGAAGCCCAGAACGTTCTTTTAGATTGCTTGTGCGTGGTATGGCTAAAATCATTTAAACACAGAAAATGGCAAGAAAGAAGCCTCCCTTATTTCCCAGCTCAGCAGCTGTACCTCCCAAATAGTTAAATTTTCCTGAGATCAAAAATTGTTCCATGATATTTTTTTATCTGATGCTCTTTTGAAATACTCTTTACAATATTGCGCAGCATGGGCTTAAGAATGCAGACGCCTCAGTCACATTGTGAGGTTACAAATTAGAAAGTACAAGATAAAACAGATAACTACTTGTTGCAAGTACTCCTTTAAATTCCAATGTACCCACCTAGGTCACAACCACAAATGTGTCATCCTGTGCTATCCTTGCTTAGCCATTAAAATATGTTTAAATAGATCATGCAAATAAATAAGTTGCTCCAAATGAATAAATGAATATAAATCACAGAATTTAACAATCTAGTAGGAAAGGAATGATTTTTACCACCAAGGCAGAGTATTTAATTATGACATTCACATGGCAATAAAATTAACAAAATAAAAAACAAACACATCAACAAAAGGCAGTTGAACACAACACTGGATGACATAATCAAAACTGGCAATACAGTAGTGGGATGTGAAAGGGTAGTGGAATAAAAAAGATGAGGAATGCAATAAGGGACCATTTGCTCCTGACCCAAAGAAAAATGAAACAATGTGCCACAGGCAGTAACAGAACTTATCTGGGTCATTGAACCCAACACACATGGGATGAATCTCTTCAGAACAACAATTTACACAATGGATAGTCAAGAAAGATTCCTCATTTCAGGTCAGTCTTGTGCAAACATATATTCAAGAGCAAGTTAACCTGATTGAAACGTGCCACCAAAACAACTTGTTCTAAACTGTGTTATTATAAAAGAGTTTCTTACAGTGTAGGTAAAACTTGTAGAGAACCCCCTGAAAGTAGTTTGAGTTTAAAACACCAACAGCAATAAAGGTAGGGAAGAATCCCATTCTTAATGCTGTCTGGTTGTGTTATAGCTCTATTACTCGTGAATGTGAGATATCATACTGCTGGACTGGGAGTCATATTTAGAGAGGGAGCATGCCCTGACCAGAGGGTGCTTTCTGAATACAGGGCTGTGTTTGTGCTGTGCTCAAGTAACTATGCACGGTGCTCACAATATTCCCTGCAGCAATACAGAACACAGGAGTGAAGAAGAGAGCATTGCCATGTGACATAAGGAAACAGCTACTGTAAGCCATATTCAGTCCTCATTGTGCTAAAGAACCCAGAAGGCATGCAAAATATTAAGGTGACCTTTAAATGCTATGATGGGCTGATTAATATTTCCACAGTGCCACTGCACAGACTGACCTCACCTTCTGATCACCAGATATATGCCTCCAAAACTGTTGTACAATCTCTTCTGTGGCCCCACTAATTATTCAGATGCCCTTGAACATTGTGTGGCACTCATACCTGGAAGATAGTTCCCCCCCCCCCCCCCCAAAATACTGCATGTTGCAAATCTCATCAGTATACAAGTATACAGTATATATCAATATACTCAGGTCCCTTTACCTCTCCTCCTGTGTACCCTCAAGTAACCCAGCTGACAGTCCCCTCCCTGTGATGGCATCTGGCACTGCCCCTCTGCTCATCACCTTAGCAGGCCACCTTCTGAGTGACAGAGAATGATTATGAGCCTACTGTACAATCACTCATTTCTTATTACTTAGACGGCAGATGGCCAAGGTGGTTGAGTGTAGACGTAGCCTTCTGCCAGCTGGGGTAAATGGGACAACTGAGCAAGGGGGAGGAGAAACTTGAGTTAGGGAATGGGGAGGAAATCAGGCGTATGATGGGGGGGAGTGGCTGGCCACTAGGATCCAGGGATCATCTTTAACAACAGGTTTGGAGGCACTAAAATTGTGATTATGAAGTGTAGAAACACCACTGTAGATGCCAGGTATCAGTGACATACAGTGCTAGAGGGCATCTGAATAGCAGTCAGGGGTGGGAGGCTGCAACATGTCAGAGATTAGTGACATACAGTGTTCAAGGGCATTTGAAGGGCATTCAGGGGTGGGTGAGCCACTAAATGCTAAAGATCAGTTTTATACAATGCTTGGTGGCATCTGAATAGTGATAAAGTCGGGGGGGAGGCACTATATGCCTGGAATCAGTTACATACAATGTCATGGGGCATTACAATGGTATTCAGGGATGGGGGATGACTAGCCATTAGTGATCAGTGACATGCATTGTTTAGGGGCATCTGAACAGTGATTGGGTAGTGATGGCAGTTAGATGTCTTGGAACCCTTTATTAAAATGTTTGGGTACATGAAATGATGACTGTTGAAAGGGAGATATTACCAGGGACTTGTAGCTCCAGCTGTCAGTCCACTTCTGAGCATTTGTCCTGGGAGTGAGAGGGATAGGTGTTTTCACACCACTGTGTGCTTTGATAACAGTAGTGTTTTCATAGCATTAAACAGCGGTTCATGGAGGCTGTTTCTCATGTTTGAAATCTCTGAATATAGCACTACCCCCTGTATGCGAGAGGGATCCCTAATTTGCATGAGTGCTGCAGTATTCTCTGCATGCACATGAATTTGTTTAGCTCCATGTATTGGGAGCCACTGACTATGGCCCCAGCCCCATCCAACTTCATTATTTTCAGTTAGCATAGTACTAACATGGTTAACAATGAGCTAACTGAATATGGGGACATGACTGCAGTGGAAACCCATTTTGTAGACATTGGACAAAGACCAACTATGGGTCATAGTACAATGTTTTCAAAACATTTACGAAAGAGTACTCCAGCACAGCTATAGGATCCCCAAACAATTGCCAGTGTTTCACGCATGAGTTAAGCACTTTGTCAAGGCTGGCATCATCAGAATGTGTCAGAGTTAATTACCCACAATATAAGTGACAGTGAAAGTTACTTAAATAATGTGATGTGTTAAATAACCAACACAAACTAAATTACCACCACAAAATTATGAACGGATTGCAACAATTCATTTTCCAAAGATAAATAAAAAAGAGGGAAGTAGGAAGGAAGGATGTGGGAGGGAAGGAGTAACAAAAGGAAATGGAAATTAAAGTAAACATTAAATCCCTTTGACAGTTGCTTGGTGATCCGGTTTCTGTGCTGAGGAGCTCTTTATAAATTTTTTAGTAACATTGTCCTACAATCCATAGTTGGTCTTTTTTCTAGGTCTGTGAGCTGAGCCTCCAATGCTGTCTAGGTAGGTTAATAAATGTTTTGAGGCAGTGAGGAATGGAAGAGCTTAACACAGCTAGAAACTAAACAGTTTGCAGGCTGTGCACCCCTTACCATGTTGAATGTTTTAATATGTTTAGTGCCCAATGGAAAAAGTATTATAATTAATAGACAATGATGTGTAAAAGAATGTGTTCTCAAGCTAATCTTGTGACATCATGAAAGTCTAGACCATTACAAGGATCCCATAGTTTGAAAATCTGCTTCGGGCATTGCCTTTCAATTTACTGAACTTTTTCTTTTGAGTAGTGTTTGTCATGTTAAGAAAAAAACAGGGATTTGCTGTTTTTTTTATAGGAAATGTATTTGAAACAGCAAAAGGAAAAAGGGTAAATGAAAAATGTTTTTTAATTCTTTAGCTTTCTAGCTTTTGTCCATCAGTGAAAGTCAAAATTTGGTGTAAGTGAGCAACCACAATGATAATCAACATGTTATTTTACCACTGATCAGATGTCAGAACTCAAGATGTGAATATACTGTTCTCTGGTGTAATATAAATGAAGAGCCCTACTTCCCCCTTTATGATGTTTTCAGAAAGTAGGCACTTTGTACAAATATTTATATTCTATGGAATATTTTTTCACAGAAAATGTTTCCATGGAAATGGTACTAAGCGGAAAAATATTCCTGCGGAAGGGGAATTCTTCCCTGTGAAGTGTGAACTTTGCAAAGCGAATGAACTTCACAAAGAGGTGGACAAGCTCATGAATTTTCCTCGAAGCGAAACTCCCACAGTTCACATTTCTCTAGTCAGAACCATGGCATAAGAACATTCTGATGTCAGAATGATGGCACACCACCACCAATATATCACTGTTTCCCTATGAGAAAAGGGAGCTGCCATACAGTACATGAAAGAGTAATCATGTTTGACATTGATGCAATCAGCTGGTTGTTTTGCAACAAACTCATAAACGAATAGACCAAACACTTTCAAATAATTAAACTGAATTCTCAGGACCTGAATTCATGCTTGACCCAAATTAAAGGGGTTTGTTAGTGCTCCCTGTGTTGAATATTTGTTTCCTTTCCCCTGTCTTCAGACCGTGTCTGGAATTTCTTCTCAGAATATTTCAGATTGCAGCTGCAAATGTTTTCTTGTTGCCTCAGATGTTGGGACCAGTTGAGTCTCTTTTACATGATGATGGGCCTCTTTATTATGGCAATGATACATAGAAACATTGAAAGATAGAATTTACTGCCAAATAATGACCACTTGTCCCACTTAGTCTGCCCATTTTTTCCTGCTTCTAGTATCACCGCAAATCCTTCTTGATCACTATCCTATTCCTCCTGTTCCCTAGGATTCTTCTATGCCTATCCCATGCATTCTTGAACACAACTGCTGTTTTCATCCTCATCACCTCTGCTGGAAGACTGTTCCAGAAATCCACTACTCTTTCTGTGAAGAGGTACTTTCTCACATCTCTCCTGACTCAGAGCCCCTTGCAGTGGCAATTGCACAAACAGTGTATGGCAGTATTAGTGTGAATTATATTAAGAAACCATATAAAATGTCAGATCACAAAAGATCTACACGAAACAAAAACACATAAGAAACACTCTTACTAAATCAAAGAGTCAAAGAATCTTGACTCCTTCTCAATAACTTTCTACATACTTCACTAGGTAATAACTTCACTGTCAAACACAGCAGTTTCCACAATACACATTCTCTTTCTCCCTGTCATTCAGATGGATGCTCGCAAAATTAGCGAGCAGAGGGTATGCGTCAGTCACCATCTTATACCTGTAAGTAGCACTTAGACCTGTAAGCAGCTGAACACTGTTTGATGAGTAAGTCCAGGGCTGAAAGGGGGAGGTCAGAGCCGGGAGCTGATTGGGTTGGCCAATGTGGGGGGAGAAATGTACATATACTGTGACAGTGATCAGGCAAGGGTATCACTGGACTGCCACTGACTAATTGCATTGTAACTAAAGTGATAAGGGTTTAAATTGGATGCCACTGTATTATGAAGTATGCATAAGGGTATTGTAAGTAGTGTGATGAGGATTTCAGTTGCAGGAGGAGCTACAGGATTATCAGACATACCTAAATGCATTATGTGAACAGTAACGCATTCACCAGGGGCAGTGAGGGAGACCTGCCCAATTGGGTACCCCCATCTCCACCGCTGATCACAAAGAGACTGAACCTCGGGGTTGAGGCACCGACCAGCTGATCCTGCCAGGCGGACCTCCCCTGAAGTCAAAACTGCTTCAGACTCCTTAATCCATTTGAGAGCTAGAGGGCTCATTTGCTCCTCACCGATTCCTTTGTCCTTTTGGCACCATAGACTTTTAAATAGACACAAGAGTCTATTGGCTGAGAGGGGCAGTGATGCTATGCAGCCCTGCTGAAAAAGGTTGCATCATCTCTCAGCTGAGAACAGAAATGCATTCTTCAGGGGCGGCGAGGGAGACCTGCTGAATTGGGACCCCCCCCCACTGTTCATCGCAAAAAGACTGAACCTTGGGGTTGAGGTGCCAGCCAGCTGATCCTGCCAGACAGACCTCCCCTGAAGCTGAAACTGCTGCAGACTCCAGAATCCATTTGAGAGCTAGAGGGCTCATTTGCTCCGCACCGACTCCTTTGTCCTTTTGGCGCCATAGACTTTTAAACAGACACAAGAACCTATTGGCTGAGAGTGGCAGTGATGCTGTGCAACCCTGCTGAAAAAGGCTTTATCCTCTCTCAGCTGAGAACAGAAACACATTCACCAGGGGTGGCGAGAGAGAGACCTGCTGAATTGGGCCCCCCCGCACCGCTTGTTGCAAAGAGACTGAACCTTGGGGTTGAAGTGCCGGCCAGCTGATCCTACCCGGCGGACCTCCCCTGAAGCTGAAACTGCTGCAGACTCCTAGAAGTCGAAATTTCCCACCCACCCGTTTCCTCCTACCATTAAATATGCAGTTGCCCTGCCCACTGCTCCTTAGTAACCAATAGTGTGGGCTAGGGTCATTATACTAAGAGGAGTTTTTCCCTGACTCATTCACCTAAGCCTACTCCTCCTAATTGACATTTCACCACCAATCATGAGCCAAATGAGTTTGTACATTTCAGCTCGCTAGTATGTAAATCATAACCCTTGCTTTGAACTCGCCTGCTAGACTCACAAACAGACAGTAATCCGACCTATTCATAATTTTGTTGCTCTAATGCTAGCTGATTAACTAAATGCATGTATCAGTATATCCCTATTGTGATCTAATGTCAAGTGTTAACACAGGCACAGTGTGGGCTGCTTTTGCTGGCCATTATTGTTAGAAAAATCACAGGTATGAAGTTAATTCTGTGTAACCCTATTATTACTTGAGTGCTGATCCAATATTATACTGAATTGTGCACTGCCCTCCCCCACTGCACTTTGCCTGTCCCGAAACCTCATGCGACCTGTTACATTGCCAGTCAAAGGCATGAAAACTCAGTATCTGCACCCTGATGCAAGGATGCCCAGCCAGCGGTCAACGTGGGTTGGTAAGCTGAGTCCCAGCAAACCAAACAGAGGTCTCCTCCTCGCTACCACCTATATTCTTTCTGTACTCTGGGTGGACTGGCTCACTTGCCAACATGATCCTAACACCCACAGCCCTCAGGAACCTGCTGCACACCCCACCAGCCACTACTACTCCCCATCCCCAGCATGCACTATCTCCCTCCTAGCTGCCTATGAATTCACAAGAAATGGGATTTGCTACAGGTCCATTCTCCGTACCATGAGTATGCCCAGCAAAGTGAGGCCCCATCTCTCACCCTAACCCTCCATCTCCTGCTCACAGGTCTGCTGCTACTTGCAGGCAATATCCAATGGAACCTGGGCCCTGGAATTGCTAACATCTCAATTTCCTTCCCGCAAGACCAGACCTGGCTGTCATCAAAGGGGATGCGGCTAGCTCATATGAATACATGTAGCCTTCTGCCCAAGATACACAATGTTCAAGCATGGCTTGCCCTATATAAGCCAGATGTACTAGCAGTTTTGGAGACCTGGCTAAAACCCCATGTTCTCGATCATGAAGTAGCTTCCTCAGAATATGTCCACTACAGGAAAGACAGAATACCGAAAACGGAGGGTGGGGTACTCATCTATATGAAGGACACCCTTATCTCCTCCCATGTCAGCATGTGGCATAGCACGTCCCCTGAAACTGAATCAGTCTTTATATGGTTCACCCTAGGTGGTGTCAAGCACCTTACCATTGGGTGTGTATATAGCCCCCCTACTAATGCTCTCCAATCCCTGGAGACACTCACGAAAGACCTAGCCATTGTGGTTGCATCTGAACTTCTCCTGCTGGGGGATTTTAACATTAACTCTGCCCAAGAGGCTAAGTCATCTATTAATGGCCTGCTGTATGAGGTAAATCTTGCCCAGATTATCACTCAACCCACCAGAATGAATCATAAAATGGGAAGACACTCAACCATTGACTGGGCCCTGGTGTCAAACCCAGAGACTATTCAATTAGCAGGCACTATGGCTGATGCCCTGAGTGACCACTAGCCCATCTTCTGTGTCTGGAAGAACAGGGCGGACAGGATTCAACCTAGAATCCTCACAATGAGGGACTACTCTAAATTCTAACCAGAGCAATATAATAACTTTCTCAGTGACATTGACTGGAGTCCACAACGAAGCCTCCCTACCCTGGAAGGGGCAGTCACCTTGTTCCTGAAATCCCTCACGAGGACCGCAGTTCTCTTTGCCCCGATGAAGACCCATCGTGTGAAAGGCAGTTGCTACAAGTGAATCACTCCCTCCTTAAAGGCCCTGATGATCCGCCGCTACAGAGCCTGGCAAAAGTTCAAGAGCTCTACACTCCCAGCTGACCCTGAAACCTACAGAGCTCTTAGAAACCAAAGTAAACATGCTGTTAAGCTAGCAAAAAGGGCATACATCAATCACCTCCAGAAAGCTAACCTAGGTAACCCAAGGTTATTCTGGTCCCACATCAATGAGTTGATAAAGGGAAACAAAAAGGCAGCCCCAGGCCCTATAGTGGTTAATGGGTAGTTACTGAATGATGGGACACTCATTGCTGAGGCTCTCAATAGCCATTTTTATGAACCTTGATGATTACAAGGCTGGGCTCCCAGTGACCAAAAAAGGGTCCCTCATACTGGAACCTCCTAACCTAAACCACCCATCTTTTCTTCTGAGGTTTGCTAAGGTGAAAGAAGTCTTCTCCATTCTAAAGTGCTTGAAAACTAGAGGATCAGGTGGGCCTGATGGAATCCATGCCAGACTTCTCAAGGACAGTGCCCCAGCACTCTCAAAGGCCCTTACCTGGCTCATTAACAGGTCCCTTCTAGAAGGGTCTGTTCCAGAGCTGTGGAAGTAGGCTCATGTTGTCCCTATTCACAAGGGTGGGCCTTCAGAGCTGATTGGCAACTACAGGCCAATCTCCCTGCTTTGTACCCTTGCAAAAATTCAGGAGAAACTGGTGTACACCCAACTCTGTGAATACGTAGAGGAGCACTTGCTTCTTTCCCCGCCTCAACATGGTTTCAGAGCCAAGTATGGGACTGACACTGCCCTAACTAAGTTCTCAGCAGATGTGCTTAGGGAACTTGACTCTGGGTCCAATACCGGTGTGGTTTTCATCAACTTTTCCTAGGCCTTCAACTTGGTCGACCACAGACTCCTACTTCAAAAATTGTGCCACATAGGCCTGGACACTCATGCCCTCAGATGATTTGAAAGCTACGTTACTGGGCGCACCCAGAGGGTGAAGTGGAAGGAAAAAATTCCTGATCCACTGCCTCTTAAGGAGGGGGTATCTCAAGGGTCCATACTCAGTCTCCTCCTGTTCTCCTTGTTTATAAGTGCTCTGCACAACCACTGTGGGAGCAGTAAAGTCATCCAGTACACTGATGACGCCGTGATTTACAGAGCCTCTGACAACCTGGATGACCTCGGTCCATCCCTCCAAGAGGACATTCTCACTATGGAGGACTGGCTTACTAAGAATAAAATGGTCCTTAATACTACCAAAACCAAGGCCATGTTGTTTGGACCCAGATCCCTTGGCCAAAACCGAGCACAACTCCTTCATCTTACTTCCAGGGCAGGTAACAAACTTGAAGTGGTTGCCTCCACAAAATACCTTGGCCTTACTCTGGACCAAGGTTTCACCCTAAAGAAACATGTTGATCAAGTCACGAAAGTCATCCATGGTAAACTTGGCGCACTCTATCGGCTTAAGGATCAGCTAATCCCTGAAACCAGGACTGCCATTGCCTCGTGTGTCTTACTCCCAACACTCATCTATGCTGCTCCAGTACTTCAAGGAGTGGCGAGCTGGAGTTCAGCAAGTTACAGATTTTGTACAATAAGGTGGTCCATTTCACCACTCAGTCCCACTCTAGGAGCCACCATTTTGATTCATTGGCACTCCTCAGCTGGCCATCATTCAAAGCCCACCTCAGGTACCTAGTGCTCTGGATAGCACATAAGCTAATTAGCTCCACACCTCCCCCAAGCCTCGCAGGGCTTATAACTGCTAAGCAAAACCCTTGCAACCTACGGACCTCAGGCCAAACTCTCCTTGAATTCCCTAGGGTAAGGACCAAGGCAGGGGACATGTCCTTTTCTCATGCTTCCCCCTTCCCTCTGGAACAACCTTCCTCCAGAGGTTCGGGAAGCTACATCACTAGTATGCTTCCGAACAAGACTTAAGGCACATATGCTTGCTACAAGTCAATGTCAATGCTACGTTACCTGACACTTCCACACTACCCACCGGACTGAGCACTTACATCACTACCACTTGAGCTGGCAGCACTAACCCCTGTCAATTGTCTCTCCCCCCAAGATATTCTAATCGGCCAATTGTGACTCAGTTAAGGCTCTGGCTCCCCTACATTGTACACCTCAATAATCAATGTAACCTGCTATGTAATATATCACTGCTATATATACATGTTAGAATGCTGCATGCTAAAAGCTGCTTCTGTACTGTTTACCATACTAATCCTGTAACTCCCGGGTCGCCCCTGAAAAAGGGACCTCTGGAGCTCAGTGGGCCTACCTGGTCATCAAAATTCAATAAATAAATAAATAAATTATGTAACTTGGGAATGAGAAGGGAGGAGGATGACTGGAATACCAGATATGCCTAAGAAATTTGTAACTTGTGTGATAACTTGTGAGGTGAAGCAGTGGGCTACCAGGTACGCCAAAGGAATTTTTTAAAAGATGTAACTGAGGACTGAGCAGGAGAAAGTGGGTATTACCAGCACAAATGCTGTGGAAGAGTTGGGAAGTCATGCACCACTGCACACATTGATGAGTGTGGGTTTCAGTTAGGTTGCTTTAATTACATCAGCAGCTCGTAAGCACCTTACAACCCCATGAACGTACCTCTGTGTTCTGTATGCAGGATACACCACCATTTGCATTAGCACACTAGTACATCCTACATATTTTCATTATCCACTGTGCCTTGTGCTGAATGTTACTATGAATTAAGGCCCTCACCCAGTCAGGTGCCCTAAATCTAGTTAGCACATCACTATGCCTCGTGGCACCATGCTAAACTTCTGAAAATAGGGGCGATGTCTAGTAAACTTTAAAAGAAAAACAACTTTAAAGAATAGTGCAATCAAAATAATTAACACTAGCCTACAAATGATAATAAACTGTAAAAATAACAATGGCGTCTATGCACTAATGGGGTGGGGGTATGCACAATCCATGCATGCTCCACCCACATAGCAGCGCACCTGTAGACAGCTGTACAGTGGTGATATTCATGACTGCTGGCCACCTACCCATGGCCCCACCCCCAACACATGGAAGCATGGAGGACAGATACACAGACTGGGCAGACATCCAATGGGATGCCCAACCTGGTCCACCATTGGATCCCTTGCATCCGATGGTGCAGAGTTATTCCTGCCACTGCACAGCATGTGGCATCCAAGAAGGTTGGTGCCCAGTCAGCAGTCCCCAAACCACCATTCATTGTCCATGGTCGGGGGAGGCATGGTGTGGAGGATGACATTACCTGCCTGGCTTTCAGTGACTGGGGGGTGGTATCCTGGTGGGACATACTGACCTTTTGGCAGGGATTCTTCCTGCATACTGTGCGTCCCCGCACCCAGAACTCTGTGACTGTGTGCAAGTCGTGGAGTGCGTGAATACCCCTGGCATGACCCTGCCCACCCCAACTGCATTGCCCTCCACACGGTCTGGCTGTGGGTCTGCACACCCCAGAAGTGAATCCCAAGGCTGGCAGCACAGGGGGCACAATGTTTGCTGAGTGGTTGTGCACCCCAGATATGCACATGTAGCTACTCCAGTGCATTAGTACATAGGACCCAATATGAATAAAAACAGAATATATTATGCAATTCATTGGGTACTGCAGACATGGAGTACAGATATTAAAGTGTCAATGTGGCTCAGTTGGTAGCAGATCTGCCTCTGGGCAGCAAGGTTGTGGGTTTCAGTCCCCTGCCGGGATTGGGTTAGTTTGTAAAATGCTGACACTCAAGTGCAGTATTGGGGGGTGCTGTATAGTCGGAGTGTGCCATCTTTCAGATGAGTCATTAAACCACAGTCACTTATTCCCATTCTAGTGCTAGTGCTAGTGCTTTTCTAGTGGGTGTCCAGGTGGAAGTAAAAGAACCCAATGCACTTTTCACAAAGATTTGGAGAACTTTTTTAACCGTAAAAGAACAAACATTAGAAGTACAAGTTAAATCCACAGAATACGAAAGGAAACATGAAAGCAGAATGTAGATACTGAAATACCAAAACAACATGCAAAACTTAAACATAATAGGTGAAAATATACACTACACAAAAATCCCAAAGAAAACTGAAACGTTCCCCATTGTCCAAAGAGATGGACAGAATATTAAAAGTGGGGGGGCGTAGCTTAGCAGCTAACTGGATGGCAGCTTAAAATTCTGAGCTGCTGCGTGTGGACGTTTATATCCGTCGATCAGCACCGGGATAGATTATGGAAAGACTGTAAGAACCGGGCAACGAGTATAAAGAGCTCCGATGCGTGACGGGGGGAGAATTTTTTAAAGGAAATAACCGAAACAATCAATAAATCCCCTTCATCATTACTGCGGCCTGTAAAATGGTGGAGGCGCCGAACGCAGGGCTCAATCTCACATACTTTACTGGCCTGTTTGAAAAGCTACTGCTTAGGATGGATGAGGTAATGATGCGTCTCATCACACCACTGAAGCAATCAAACAATTGACAGGGCGCATAACAACAGTTGAACAGAAAACCAAGGTGCAAGAGTCCCAAATCGAAGAGATTAAAGGTATACAGAGAGATCAACAAGGGAAAATAAATATGCTTTTGGCTAAAGTGGACAATTTTGAAAACCGTAGCAGAAGGAACAATTTATGGGCAATAGGGTTTCCAGAGGGTGTGGAAAAAAAAGACACTGGTCGGTTCCTTCAGCAAGTCCTCCCTGAGATTCTCAGGCTACAGTCAGATTTTCATTTGGAGATAGAAAGGGCCCACAGAGCTACTATCCCAGCACCAGGGAAAGGAGGCAAACCAAGGGCCATTTTATTCAAACTGCTATTGTTTAATACGTGGCAGGCTCTGTTGCAACGGGCCAGGGAAGTGGGTCGCCTGAGCTGGCAAGGACACCCCATATCACTGTATCAGGATTTTTCGAAGGAACTATCATTTAAGAGAAGAGAATATACTCCCTTACGACATAGGATGCAAAAATTTGGGATTCAATACTCCCTAAGGTACCCCTCCACCATGCGGATAGAACATAATGGGGCACCACTTTTCTTTGACACTCCGGCAGCCCTGGAGGATTTCTTGAACAGATGCCTAGGTGAACCGTCTAGTTTCAAGGCAGGCCCAGACCTTTTGGAAACAGAGGAGATGGCGACAGACTCGGAAACACAGCTTGAAGTAGCCACTTGCCTCCCTCATCGGAGTAGAAAGAGAACTGTAAGGGATAACCATAGGCGAAGAGACCATCCCCATTTCAGAACTAATCTGCATAATGAGACAGCAGATCGGGAGGAACAACGGAGTGAAAGCACGGCCCTGGCACGCTATATGACCCACAACCCTTATGAAGTTCTGAGATCTCCCTCCCCCCCCAAATGTGCATCCTGAAGAGGGATCCTCTGGAGTAAAAGAAGACTCCCAGGTCAGTGGTATTACGGGAAGTGCGGTGGGCGAGCAGGGCAATGGCGACGAAGAACTGCAGAAGGATCAGCACTCTCCAGGTGAAGCATCCGAAGCCTATGAAGGAGACTAAGCCTTGAAGCAGCAACATTGAAGCATCAGGCTCAGGACAGAAGCAGTAACTTCGGAGGCTGTTTAGATAAGTAGTATATCTGTTTAAGTATAGGGCAATAAGAGGTATCCAGGCAGAGCAACTATTACCTGGACTGGGGTGATATGTACGGCCTGTTTAAATCCAGGCCCATGAGATCACGAGACATTGAGACTTTTGACCCTTTCAGGGTATCGATCTCAGGGCTGGAAATGATTCTATGTGGGTGTTTACTCGAGGGTGGGATCTGGCAGTGATTGAATGAAGGTGCGTTGTGCTTGCAAGCTGTGCCTGTGGTATGTCAGAGGTAATGGTATAATGAGCGGTTCATGTGCTTTAGCATGCTAATTTAGTGGGGAAGGAGGTATAAGGACCTGGGAAGCATTTAAACGTAGAACTGAGTAGTCGCTGCTATATAGCTGGGTTGGGAAGTAGATCCAGCGTATTACTGATAGAAGGGCCGATAGGATAAAACGATGCATTCAAGATTCTCTTTTTTTTTTTTCTCATTTTGGGGGCCTATCGATGTGATATATTGAAATTTCTTTTGATGATGCTGTGGGAAGGTATATAACACCACGGAGGGTGTAAACGGGATTTTCCCGTTTTAGATCATTTGGGCTTGGTTCTATAACAGTCAACTGCCTGCAGGGCTGTAGAGGGTATCCCAGGAAGGCAAGTTGGATCCTGGTGGTGCGTTCAGGCATGCAGCACCCCCTTCAATTTCTTTTTTGATGGCTATGGATTTCAATAAACAGAGTAGAATTGGGTCGGGCCATGCCCAGACGGCTACGACCCCCGGAACTATTCTGCAGATTGGGTCTCTATTTGGGAGGCAAAAGATCCTATATGCAGGATGGCTCCAACAGAGCACAGAAGTGCAATGTGTAAATAGGTTTAGTGTGTGGTTGTTTGGTTCGGTAGTGTTTAGGAATTTAGGGAGGTACTTTTTTGATGTACCTTACAGTATAACCTGGGGGTCAAGGATGGGTAGGGGTATGTATAAAGCTATCGGGATCCTGGTTGCACAAGAGAAAGGGGGTTTAATAGCACCACGAGATCTGGAATTCCAATTCGGGCAGGGCTACGGGTACTGGGGTGTGGCAAAGTGGCAATCTTCCATCCTCACCGGCGGTTCTAACCTGGTGTTTTATATTTTATGGCTTGTTAAAGGGTATGAATATGGCTGAACTGACTTGTATCACTTGGAATGTGAGGGGCATGAACACGCCGGTGAAGAGGAAGAAGGTAATGTCATACTTGAAAAAAGATTAAAGCCCAAGTGGTTTTCCTTCAGGAGACTAAACTGGATGGGAAGGGTCATGGATTACTGAAAAGGGATTGGGTAGGTATAGAGATTCATGCTTCAGCTACTACAAAAAAGCATGGAGTAGCTATTTTAGTACATAAGCAACTGCACTGGGCTCTTACCACCTTTAGGGCGGACCAGCAGGAAAGATGGGTGATGGGTACATTTCAGACTCCCACCGGGCCTATAGTACTGGGGAATATTTATGGGCCAAATGAGGACGATGCAGCCTTTTTCCACCAAACATCCCAGGTGCTTCTAGACATGAATAAAAATAATATGCCCATTATTGTTGGAGGTGATTTTAATTTAGTGCCAGACCCTATGATGGATAAAACTCCAAAAAAAGATGACGCAGCACATGGGAGGGGGTAGAAGAGCTCTGGTAAACTGGATGGGTGACCAGGGATTGACAGATATTTGGCGGACACTGAATCCAAGGGGGAAAGATTATTCATTTTATTCACCGGTACACAATCCATATATCTGTATTGATTTCTTTTTAACATCCCCACAGATTACGCAGGCAGTTAGGGAGTCTAATATATTTCCCATTATAATTTCGGACCATGCCCCGGTGTATTTGTCTGTAACATGGGGCCCCTGTTCCCCTGGATCTACTTCTTGGAGGTTAGACCCCTTGTTAGTAAAGGATGTAAAGTTCCTAGAATGGGCTAAGGAGGAGGCCCAGAGATTCCTTGTGGAAAATCCAGCACAGGACACCACAGCTGGGGTTAGGTGGGAGGCTTTTAAAGCCACCATGAGAGGTAAGATTATTGCTTATGCAGGGGCAAGAAGGAGAGATAGGGAACAAAAATTAAAGTATTTGGAAGGACAGCTAAAAAAAGTACAGAGACAGCATAAGGAGCAAAAGGAAAGCAAGGCATGACTCTCTGCGAAGGAAGATAGTAGGCCTTGAAATGGAGATAAATTCTCTTTTATCAAGGAGAGCAGAATTATCAATATTGAGGTTGAAGCATAAATATTGGGAAGGGGGAGAGAAAGGGGGAAGGTATTAGCATATAGGCTAAGGAAACAGCAAATGGATCGGTATATAGCTGGGCTGAGAGACGCTGCAGGACGGATGTGTACTAACAGTGGGGAGTTAAATGCAGTTATGGCAGAATATTATAAAGCTCTGTATTCTTCATCCAGACAAGGGGATCCTCAAGTAATTCAGGATTTTTTGCAAACAGTGGAACTCCCCTTGGTAACTTCACAGCAAGCCGAATTATTGGAAGCCCCGTTAACTATAGAAGAGATAAACAAGGCCTTATTTTCTCTCAAACCAGGGAAAGCCCGGGGATGGTTATTCAGTGGAATTCTGGCAGGCGTTAGCAGATGTTATTACTCCTATACTTCAACAAGTATATGCTGAAATAGAGGTGCAAGGGATGCTTCCCCCCACGCTACGTGAGGCGGTCATAACTGTATTGCCCAAAAAAGGGAAAGATCCCACCTCCCTGGGTAGCTACAGGCCGATTTCACTTCTAAATGTGGATAGCAAGATATTCACCAAAGCATTAGCACTAAAATTGGGTTCTTTGTTACCACAGTTAATACATCCCTCTCAAGTGGGATTTGTCCCTGGTAGGTACAGTGCAGATCATCTTAGAACCCTAATCAACTTAGCCCATATTGCATCTCAACTACACACTCCAGCGGCTGCAATAGCTATAGATTTCAAAAGGCTTTTGATTCCCTGGAATGGGATTATCTCCAGGAGGTACTGAGTAAACTGGGAATAGGCCTCGCCTCAATCCTGGGTAAAAGCCTTGTATACTTCCCCAACGGCCAGATTGCTGACCAATTCCACTCTATCCCCACCTTTTCAGTTGGCCCGTGGCACCAGGCAAGGGTGCCCTCTCTCCCCCCTTCTATTTGTGTTAGCTGTTGAGCCATTAGCAGTGTGTCTTCGGGGCAGTCAGTCTATAAAAGGGATAACGGCTGGAAACACAGAGTACACCACTCTTTTATATGCTGATGACCTTCTGGTCCTAGTGGCAGATACAGGTGAGGCGTTATCTTCTATACTTGCAACCCTGAGCCATTTTAAGGAAATTTCTGGACTTCGAATGAATGCAACTAAAACCGAAGTTCTTCCTCTTAACTCCAGGTGTCTCCCCTCAGTATTAGGGGACACAGGCTTGAAATGGGCTAAGGGAAATATCATGTATTTAGGTATTCGTTTTTCTGCCGACCTCTCAAAATTATGGGAATATAATCTTCGCCCTCTATTGGTGGAAATGCAAGAGGATATGTCCAGATGGACCAAACTCCATTTAACCTTAGCGGGCAAAATAGCTGCAATTAAGATGATCTTGGCCCCCCCAAATTTTTTATTTCCTGGCACATATCCCTCTTGGTTTGCCACAGGGCTGGATTCAGAAGATAGATAAGGCAATAGGGAATTTTCTATGGGAAGGGAAAACTCCCAGGTACAGTAGGAATAAACTGCGTGCACACTGGAAGGTAGGGGGGTGGTGTCTGCCCTGGTTTACAGGGTATAAGTGGTCATTCCACCTAGCACAATCCATACGCTGGTTAGGATTAGATTCCTCCCCTCAACCACAGAGGTGGACATAGAGCAGGTTGTAAGTCAAAAAGTCTCTTTGTCATTGCTTATCTACGATAAACCTCCAACAATTTTAAAAAAGCATCCCACAATAGGGGCTGCTTTGCAATGTTGGGAGAAGGTAAGGAGGAAGTTGAAGGTGGATTTGGCACCTGTTAAATTAACTCCGTTATGGGGAAATGGGAATCTGTGTATAGATAAAAAAGCTGTGTACTGGAAAAGCTGGGCAGATAAGGGCATTACCAGATTGGAGGATATATTAGCCATGTCCGCCCTGGTAGTGGACACATTTGCCAACCTGCAGGTCAGATGGTCAATTCCGACTTCCGATTTTTGGAAGTATTTACAAATACGGAGTGTGGCCCAGGCATATCTGACCCAGGTGGCAAATAAAATTTTACAATCCTGGTACTGTACACCGGTAGTATTACAAAAGGCTGGGGTGATAAAATCTAATCTATGTTGGAGATGCAACTCCTACCCGGGGGACTTAGCTCACATTCTTTGGTCTTGCCCAATGATACAACCAGTGTGGGATAACATCTGTGCAGTAGGAACCAAAGTGTTAAAAAAAAGTATTCCACGGTCCCCCCTTTTGCTGTTACAGGTATAAAATCAGAAGCCCCCACTTAAAGAAATTGAACACTGCTGGCTGGCCCTATGGGCCATGGTGGTAAAAGGCCTTTATGTAGATGGCGAACTACTCTGATACCTAGTACCCAAGAACTCCTTGCCTCCATGGTCCACATTGCCACTATGGATAAGCTTTCCTACTTGATAAGTAACTCCCTTTGTAATATACGAGGATTGTTGGACCCCTTTGTTAGATATGCTACCCTAAGACTGGTGTGGGTTGAACTGTGCAACCAGGATCTCAAATAAGGCAATAAGACTGTGGAAATGAACTGAAAACTTGGCTAACCAGGGTTGTATATATAGGTGGCAATAAAATGCCCCCTTACTCATACGTAGGGTATCTAACTTTACAGAATAGTGATTCTTTGTGTTTGTTTGCTCTTTAACTAGGGTGCCAGAAGTCTGGACAGCACCCAAGATATAAAATCCCTTTTCTTTCTGTTCCCTGTTATGAGGTATGAATGAGGAGCATGGATGCCTTGCCTCTCCATTATTTCAAATAACAAATTGTATAAAGTGAGGTGAGTACAGGTCATGTAACATTGCTCTTTTTGCTCCTGTGTTGAGTTGTATATGTAACCAGCAACTCACTAGTTAATCCTGTCTAGTATAAGGGCTATCATTATTGTAAAGAAACTGAAATAATAAAAAAATTAACAGCAAAAAAAAAAAAAAGAATATTAAAAGTGGCAGGACAGGAACCATCCAAACCACTAGATTGTAAGGATACTGGGCAAATTTCTCCACCAATGAACACCTGACTAGGCTGGGTGACAAACCATCACCCATTGTGTCCAGCATCTCCTTCTCTGAGACTTTGCCATTCTGGGAGAGGGGGACAGATGGACGAAAGGTCAGAGAAGGGAAGATAGGGGAGCTAAACATGTGGATCAAGGGCTGGTGCCAGGAAAGAGGACACAAATTTGTAGGGAACTGGCAACAGTTTTGGGAGTGAACGTTCTTTAAATTTGATGGACTGCATCTGACTAAGGAGGGAGTCAGCGCATTGGGGCAGAAGTTTGATGTCTTTGCAGAATATTTAAACTAGCAATTGGGGAGAGGGGTGCAGCATCCAAAAATTGAATGGGAAGAACACCCCTCCAACTTCTGCTAGTGGTCAAACAGGAGTTCACCATGTTTGTAGTTCATTTGCATCACCAGGTAAAGAAAAAGGTCCAGCTCCCCATATGATGCACAGGGGAAACACTGGACCTCACTCAACAACTAACACACTGAAATCTGATCAATGGTTAATCCTGTACACAAATGCTTGCAGTCTGAGAAACAAGATCCCAGATCTGCAGGCAATAATGACCGAGGCTAAACTGGACATAGTAGCCATTAGCGAGACATGGTTTACGAGTAATCACATTTGGGAGACTTCAATACCTGGCTATAAACTGTTCAGAAGAGACCGAGGTGCAAAAAGGGGGGGGGGTGGAGTAGCCCTTCACGTCAATGAAAATATCAAAGCTACAGAAATTCAGAATACACATAAGGAGCCAGAAGAACTGTGGGTCACCCTGGAAACAGGAAATGGGACAGCCATATGAACTGGGGTTGTGTACAGGCCTCCAGACCAGGGGGAGGACATAGACATGTTACTGTTAGAAGATATGCAAAACATGACAGCTAAAGGGGAGGTTCTGATAATGGGAGACTTCAACATGCCAGATAAAGATTGGTCAATACCAGCAGGGACATCTGCCAGAACTAGACACATGGTGGATTCCCTGCAGGGAGAGGTCCTAAAACATCTGCTACAACCAACCACTAGAGACAGGGCTATCCTAGATCTAGTACTGACTAACAGGGAAAGGATCACAGATCTCCAGGTCCAAGGTCACCTGGGGGCCAGTGACCATCACATGGTATGGTTCAATTTGGCCACTAGAACAAAATCATCCCATTCCAAGGCAAAAATATGGGACTTCAGAGGAGCTGACTTTGATAAGATGGCCAACAGAGTTAAGCTAGCCCTGGCAAATAGAAATACAGGTGAGGGGGTACAGGCAAAGTGGGCAAGCATTAAAGATGCAATACTTGAAGCAACATCCCATTGTGTTAGTGAGAAAAGGAAGTGCAAAAGAAGAAGGAAACCGCTTTGGTTCTCAAACACAGTAGCAGAAAATGTCAGAGCCAAAAGGCTGACCTTCGGGAAATATAAGGGAATGCAGAAGGATGAAGATAGTGAGGTATACCAGACTTCCCTAAGGGAAGCAGGGAAGGCAGTAAGGCAGGCAAAGGCCCAAACTGAGGAAACATTTGCACGAACAGTAAAAGAAGGTGACAAGACTTTCTATAGATACATTAGTGAGAAGAGAAAGTCCAGAGGGGATATTGCTAAGATCAAAGGTGATAAGGGGGCGTGTGAGGAGGACGACCATGTAAAAGCATCTATCCTAAATAGATACTTCTGCTTAGTATTTACTGAAGAAAAGGTAGGGCAGGGCCCACAGCTCTGAACCATGGACACAGGTGGGAGAAAGGTGTGCACTAGTCCCTTCACAAATGAAAAGGTACTACAAGAGCTCGAAAGGTCAGAGTGGACAAGGCAATGGGACCTGATGGCACACATCCCAGGATACTAAAGGAGCTAAAGGTGAAACTAACAGAGTCATTATCAGAACTGTTTAGTGAGTCTCTGAGCACAGGAGAGGTTCCAGAAGACTGGAGAAGGGCTCATGTGAACCCGCTCCACAAAAGTGATAGCAGGGAGGAGGCAGGGAACTACAGACCAGTCAGTCTTACTTCAGTAGTGGGAAGATTATGGAGACACTCCCTAAGGAAAGGATAGTGCAACACCCGGAATCCACAGGAGCACAAGATCCAAGACAGCATGGGTTTACAAAAGGAATGTCCTGTCAAACTAATCTCTTAGATTTCTTTGACTGGGTAACCAGAGTGGTGGACCAAGGGGGAGCAGTGGATGTTGCCTACCTTCACTTCAGCAAAGCTTTCGATACTGTTTCACATAGAAGATTGATTAATAAGCTGGGTAGGCTCGGGGTGGGTCAGACGTTGATCAGTTGGGTGGCAAACTGGTTGACGGGCAGAAAACAAAGAGAGGTGGTAAATGGTATACAATCAGAAGAGATGCAAGTCACAAGTGGGGTACCTCAGGGATCAGTCCTAGGGACAGACCCCTTCAATTTCTTCATCAGTGATATTGCAGATGGACTGGAGGGTAAGGTTTGTCTGTTTGCAGATGACACCAAGATCTGCAACAGAGTAGATGATCTAGATGGTGTGGGCAGGATGAGAAGAGATCTGGATAAACTAGCAAAGTGGTCAGAAGAGTGGCAACTAGGGTTTAACGCAAAGAAGTGCAAGATCATGTACATAGGGAAGAGAAACCCTGAAGCCACTTATAGACTGGGAGGGGAGTTGCTGGCAGTGACAAGAGAAGAAAGAGACTTGGGCGTCATCATCACTGATGACCTGAAATCATCCAAGCAGACCTCTAAAGCAGTAGGTAAGGTTAGAAGGATGTTGGGGTGTATTGGTAGGGGTATCTCAAGTCAGAAGAGGGAGGTACAGTAATAATCCCTCTTTACAAGACATTGGTTAGGCCCCATCTGGAGTACTGTGTGCAGTACTGGAGGCCACACCTTCACAAGGACATTAACCAAATTGAGGCAGTCCAGAGAAAGGCAACCAAAATGGTGCAGGGACTGCATCAGAAAACATATGAGGACAGATTGACTTAACTCAATATGTATACCCTAGAGCAAAGGAGGGAGAGAGGTGATATGATTGAAACATTCAAACACCTTAAGGGCATTAACAAGGTGAAAGAGTCTAACATGTTTCAATATAAGAAAAATAGTAGAACAAGAGGACACAGCATGAGATTAGAGGGTGGCCGATTAAGGGGTAAAGTAAGGAAATTATTTTTCACAGAAAGGGTGGTGGATGCATGGAACGGCCTACCTCAGGAAGTGGTGGATATGAATATAGTGCAGGGCTTTAAACAGGCATGGGATAGGCATAAGGGAGCAATACAGATGAGTATGAATAGATAGGCCATTGACAGAGCAAAGGCTTATGGCACATTCATAAGGTCAAAAAAGAAATGGGCAGACTGGATGGGCCTGGTGGTCCTTATCTGCTGTCAACTTCTATGTTTCTATGTTTCTACCTGCTTTGTAAACTGAAGGGGGCAGAACTTTACTGTCAGCTGTAAAAAGAGATACGTTCCCTAGTTAGTATTTCAATCAAGGAACTTGGATGCAAAATCTTCTGTTGGAACAACAAGGCTCATCTAGATTTCCAGAGGTAATATTTACTAATTGTGATGACTGATCTAATGGTGCTTCAATCATAATCAATAATGAAAGACAAGGTACCCAAAATAACATTGATATAAATCATCTTCGGCAGGAGGGATCTCCCCACTTATGTGCCAACATTATTCAAAATCGATGCGTATATATACAATCAACATAAACATGCTCCATTATTTCAAGATTATTTCCACACCCCAATTGTGGGCATCTGTGTTCTGCAATGTTCTTGTGTATAGAGTTTGCCTTAACATTAAGATGACCATGATAGCTTAACAACACTGCATCCCACATTCTTGGAGTGGTCATTTTATCTAGTAATTGTGACTAATGGTTTACCATCTGATAGTGCAGAGAATCAGTGGGAAGACGTAACAGGATACTTAGCTATATTAAGTGTAGCATATGGAGTAGGGAAAGAAAGGGTTTAATCCCATTATATAAAGCCCTTGTCAAGCTGCATTTAGAGTATTGTGGGTAATTTTGCGAACTGCATACTAAGGCTAATGTAAAGTTGCTAGAAAACACCCAAATGACGGCAACACACAGTATTCATTCCTAACCAACAGCACATACTGTATGTGGAGAGAATGAGAGACCTGGACCTGTACTCTATTGAATACAGAAGATCTAGGTAAGATATGTGCCTAGTATAGAATGCATATCAAAATGATAACCTTTTGAGTGCATTGGGTTGCTCAGAAAAGTGCCAGATAGAAAAACCAGACCGCATGATTTTCAGCAAATGGTGATCTATTTAGAACCAATAGAAGAAGAGTCTGGTTCAGTCAGAGAGTTGTGAACCCCTGGAACAGTTTACCATCAGAAATAATCCAGAGTGGTTTGTTGACATCACTGAAAACAGCCCAGGACAACACATGGGTAATGGAAATATCTGATATGCAAATTAGAATGGGCTACTCACAAGCCTATGTCTACAGAGTCTTATATCTCTCTATGAGACTATGAGTGTCAGTGACTCAGCAGGTAGCACACTCACCTCTGAGGACTTGAGATCAGAAGGTTGTGGGTTCTGTCCTCACACCAGGCCATTGTGTTAATATCCCAATATTGATATTGTAGTGCAGCATGAGGGGGAGTGCTGCACTCCTGAAGTGCCATCTTTCAGATGAGATATTAAACCAAGGTCCCATGTGATTGTTCAGGTGGACATTGAAGATTCCATGGCACTTCTCAAAAACAGTAGGGGAATGTTTATTATTATGACTTCAACAATAAATAATTACAAGCAGTGCTGACTTTGCACAAAATAATACATAAATTATAAGGCAAGAGAAATCAAATAAATATTACATTCATACATTTTCTAGTTGCTTACAACTAAATATGTAGAATCCAAAAATTATTTCATAAAACTGAAACAAAATGCAAAATGACCCCCCCCCCCCACTAAAGTAGTAGGGGAATTTTTATTTATAATGGACAGAAACTTTCCTTTAATCATGCAACAACTGAAGAAAACAAAAAGAACAAGCATTTGTCAATGCTGAATGTTTTCTTTCTGGTTTCGGCATTTTTTTAGTGCAGTAGTTAGAGAGACACATAATAGAAGTAGCAGTGAAGTAAAGAGCTCACATCAACCCCACCCCACCCAGCAGAGAGTGACAGGCATTGGGGTGTGCTTTTGGGTCACTGGCCATAAAGCTCATGTTATTTCACCTCACCGTACTCTGCAGAGTCTGACAAGTGTTGTGTTGTGCCTTGGGGTCATCTGGCTTTAGGCTCACCCCATTTCATAAGGAAGTACCTTGAGATGGGTGCAGTATAGGCAAATGGGTTTGAAGTTTGGGGCTGAAGACTCCAAGGCACACCTTTATACCTGTCAGTGGCTGCAGGGTGGAGGTGGAGGATGAATGGTGTGAGCAGTACAGAAGACAATCCAGAGACACACCCTTGATGCCTATTAGTCTGTAAAGGGTGAGATGTAATATTGAGAAACCCTAATGCCCTGGGCGTGTGTTGGTATTTGCACTCCAAATTTTAAAAAATGACCTTTTTGTGACCCCACCTCTTGAAAGTATTTGGGATCCCTGTTCATGAACAGTGCCCCTGTGATTTTATTAATCTGTCTTGAATGTTGATTTCCCACAGTGACCATGTGATTCTGCACCACATGAAAATGTCAGCTGCACCATTGATAAGGAGGTGTGAAGAGATGGCAATATGGGAAATCTGGAGTGAAAATATTAAACATGCTCGAAGTTATGAGTGTGTGTGAAAACTGAACCTCGCACACTCGTAACACAGTCATTTAGAGGAATTATTTCACCAAATTTTTAACAGCCATTTTGGGATCTCTGCTCATGAACAGTGGCACTCTGATTATCTTAATCTACCAGAACGTTGATTTCCCAGAGCGACCATGTGATTCTGCACCAGATGTGCGATACTACATTTTGGGCAGGATGTGACAAAGGACAGCTGAACTGTTCATAAGAAGGTGTGTAAAAATGACAATGTTAAAAATCTGGAGTGAAAATATTACAAATTCTTGAGCTTATGACTGTGCATGGAAACTGCACAATGCACGCTTCTGAAACAGTCATTTTATGGATGTTTGTCACCTAATTTTCAGCATAGGCATTTTAGGACCTTTGCTCATCAACAGTCACTGTGATTTTCCTAATCTGTCCCAAACACTGATTTCTCTCAGCAACCTTGCTATTCTGCACCGGAAGTGCAAAAACACATTTCAGCCAGGATGTGAAAAATGACGAGGGTGCGTGAACATTGTGCAACACATACTCATAGCACAGTCATTTAAAGGACTTTCATCACGACATTTTCAACACAGGCATTTTAGGACCTCTGCTCATGAACAGTATGACTGATTTTCTTACTCTGTCTCAAACTCTGATTTCCCACGGTGACCATGCTATTCTGCGCCTGAAGTGTGAAAACACATTTCTGCCAGGATATGAAAAGTTACAGCTATACTGTTCATAACAAGGTGTGGAAAAATGGCAATTTTGAAAATCTGGAGTGAAAATATTACAGATTTGTGAAGTTACGAGCATATGTGGAAACTGCGCAATGCATGCTCATAAAACAGTCATTTTTTTAATTGTTTCATCAAATTTGCAACATAGGCTTTTTGAGAGACCACCTCATGAACAGTGGCACTATCATTTTGTTAATCGGTCTCAAAGGGTGATTCCGCGAAGAGGCCACAAAATCACCTTTTGGGACCGAATAATGACATGACAGTAACTGAATTCATGAGGAGGGGTCCCAATAACCCCATGTTGAAACTTTGGTGGCAAAATTCCCCCAAAATGCCCGAGATATGCATCAAAGTTGAAAAACCCTATTTATGTCATTATACAGCTTACCGGCATTTCTTCAGTTTGCGGTCGGCTTTGAAGAATACAGACATGTCCCCGGCCCACATAAGATTATTGCACCGGGCTCCAGAGGTAGGTATGGGACGAGGGAGGGTGGGAAGGTGGGGCACGCAGTGGGAGTGCACAGTTGGGGAAGGGGGCTGCAGACTGTGAGGGACCATTTTCTACTTTACAGGGGGAAAAAAACATTGTGGGAAGGTTTTTATTTTTACGGGTACATTTGACATGCTGGGGTGGGCCCCTGTGTCACCTGTGTGTTTTTGGGGAACTGGAGTCAACGGGATTGTGCACCCATCGGCAAATAAAAAAGAGTTTTGGGGATGATGCCAACGGGATTGGGCTCCTCTGTCGGCAGATGAATTGGGGAGTGTCACCTGCAGTTTTTTTGGGGGGGGGGACTATAGCCAATGGGGATTGTGCACTCTGTCAGCAAATAAAGAGTATTGGGGGGGATGATGCTGACAAGGGGATTGGGCACCCCCTAAGTCAGCTTTTCTGGGGACTGTGTTAGGCGGACGGAACAACCGCTGTCATGTCACACTGAAACTTACACCAGGAAAGGCACGTCCTGCAATGAGGTGGAGCTCCCTCACTGCAGTGGCTAAAACCTTTCAAGGTGGTGGACATGCTTTTGCACTGCTGTCATAGACAGCATGCAATCTAATTCATGCCAGGGTGACCAGCCCCAAAAAGCAGTGGCGCCACGGGCCACAACAGGACCGTGCCTCCAAGACCTGCTATTCTGAAGTTACTGCAACATGTTGGTTGCACAGGCGCAAGACAACATAAAAAGAAGAAATGAAAACACAAAATAAGTATTACATCATGCAGTAACAAAAAAAAGGAGCTACTTTAAACACATTTACTCCTTAAAGGAGAAGGACGTTTTCCCTCACCCTTAATTTCACCAGTAAAAACAGGATTATAAGTCCATAAACCAAAAACATGAGTAAGAAAATGAAACACAACAAAAATGATTTTTACAAACTGGTACTCATAGGCTAGCTTGTGAAGGAAGAGTCCTAAGTAACAAGTAATAACACATATTTCTGTTATCTCTCCTTTTGCACTTATTGGTTTAAAGAATAGGTAGTATATATATAAGCAACTTTTATCCATACAACAAGTCAAATAAAAGGAGAAACAGATTGGTCATATAGTGGTCAATTGGCACAGTGAAAGTAACACCATGCTTCCCATCCACTTTTTTGAGATAAGGGAGAAGTACTGAAAAACATCTGTAAGAAAATTAAGGTCAAAATTTCAAATTTAAAGTTAAAAGTTTGGAAAATTTTTCAAGAGCTTAAGGGCAGTAAGCCTAGAAGCCTGGGTGGATTCATGCACTTTATGTTTCTGAATATCTTCTGTAAGTATATTCATTAATTGAGTCTGTGATATATGTTGTTGCTGTAAAGAAGATCTGCATCTGCTTTGCCATATCCAATACTTGATAAAGCTGAATAGAACATAAACACTACTATTATTAAAGGGTGACCAATGAGTAGACACCAGTCCCAATACAAAGGTGCCGTAATTAAGATACTGAAAAGGTAAACAAACCAAGGTTTTGTAAATTCATTTTCAAAAATCAATAATATATGGACATTCAAAATATAAATATGAAATAGGCCCAGATATTCAAAACCCAGCCACTGGGCAAAGGCAGCACTGCACAGCGGGCAAACTTAGCCCAGAGTGGAAAGCAAGCCATATTCAAAAGTATTAGCCTGGTGCAAAATCAGCTGAATATAGCAAGCAAAGGAAGCCTTGCAAACAGGGCCAGGAGTGCAGGGTAAACATTGATTGGGAATAAGACAGCACTGAATATAGCAAATAAGACAACACTGAATATAGCACCCAGGCAGGCAGTGCAAACAACCAGTGGAACACAGTGCAGAGGTGAGACAGCCTAATTCTGGGGCAAAGCAAGGAAATATAGCCTGGAACAAGGTTCCAGGTGCAGATCGCAGTGCAGAACCCAGGAAATGACACACATGCATGTGAATGGCAAGTAACAACCAGGACCCATGTGCAGGAACCATGGAACACGCACACGAGGAGAAAACCCCAGCACCCAAGAATAAAACAGGGCACAGTGAAATGTGGAAACTGGAATGTAATAATAAACAAAGGAATGGCAAAAAAAACAGGCACAGTAAAGTGATGAAAACAGTACACACATAAGTGCAATAGGTAAATGATGGAAGTAAACAACAAATAAAACAAAAAACAAACTGAGAACTGAACACTACCACAACAACAACTGGGCGAACCACTATGAGGATATGAATGCCAGAGAAACTAACTGAAATGCAACCCCCCCAAAAAACACAGAACAATACCACAAGGAAGACCCACATGCAAATGAGTACAACTGCAGAAGTAAAATACAGAAACAGTGACATGAGAAACATAGCAACATATGTACAATATATACAGGACGGCAAGTGTAATGGGGGAAGGGAATGTGGACACAAACAGAGGGAGTGTAACAGAGGGAAAAGATGAACATCAGTCCAGAAAGGCGTGGAATTGACAACAGAAATGGGAAGCCAATCATGGCTGATTGCTGGATGGATCTGGAAGACGTGCCTCCAGGACAGCAGCCACCCTCCTGGTCTCTGAAA
The DNA here is from genome assembly GCA_016271365.2 of Neoceratodus forsteri. Classification (NCBI taxonomy): domain Eukaryota; kingdom Metazoa; phylum Chordata; order Ceratodontiformes; family Ceratodontidae; genus Neoceratodus; species Neoceratodus forsteri. Next base: position 1,045,919,309 of record CM028133.1, on the reverse strand, counting down.
TTAGGATGGCCTGCTGCTCAATCAACATCCTCTGCTGCCAGACAATGCCACACAGCAGGTCCTCTGACCCTTCCAAATCCTCTGGTCTGATCATCCACAATGATGATCAGAGTGGACCAGCAAGAGGAAGGGGGAGCACGTGAGGATGGGACACCAGCAAGGTATTATAGTGCAACCACAGGTGGCCATACAGGGATGGACAGCATGTCCTGACAGCCATGCCCAAGCAGTTCTGGGGAACGCAATGGGAGGCACACCTGAAAAGTGCCCACAGGGCAGATCTGGTTGACACAAGCACCATCCCAATACCCAATAGACATGGTGATGACATGCCATACAGCACCACGGCACAGCTCAGGTCAAATCAAATCAAACTAACTTTTATTTATAATGCACTTTTTAAAAACCAAAGCTCATGTACATTGTGAAACCCCAGACAAACATGCAAGCAATAAAATAAATAAAAAGATAAAAAGGCAGCAGAAATAAAACTAAACATTATGCCCAAAAGCCATATTAAATAAATATGTTTTCAATGATGCTTTAAAGGTCTCGATGGACAAGCACTCTCTAATCTGACGAGGTAGAGAATTCCACAGGGTTGGGGCCACAAAAGAAAAAGCCCTGGCACCTGATGACTAAAGACGGACCCTGGAAACCTACAGCAATCCATCATTGGTGGAACAGAGTGGACAGAGGGGGCAGTAGGGTCATAGGATGTCTTGTAAGTAGCCCGGTCCCTGTCCATGTAGAGTCTTACAGGTTAGCAACACGACCTTGAAGGTGATCTTCCAATGGACTGGCAGCCAGTGCAGTTTGTATGACACCACCCACCCCACCCCAGCACTGCACACAGTGAGACAGTGCAGACACACAGGCAGTCCCCAGTATGGTTATGTGCATGGGCCATGCCACAATGTGCAAAAGGGCACCCACACGTAGGGATAGGCTGCACATAGACAGATGGCAATGTACCAGAATGCAGAGCACAACATCAACCCAAAGGGGTGCCAGAGCAACACAATGCAGGCATGGTGGCCAGCCAATGACCAACCCATGCCATGGCCAGACAGACCCACAACATAAGCAAATCCACAGAGTGAAGACAGTGGCAGGGGTGGGCCGAAAGATGCTGCTAAACATAGCCCCCAGAAGGCACAGTGCATGGTGCCCTGCAGACACATCATGCACTCGGCAAACAGCCAAACATGGCAAGCAATACCTGTGGACAGCAAAACAATGCCAGTTGTGCACAGGCATAGGAACTGGGGGGGCCAGGAGGACCATGCAGATGTGTACATGGAAAAGGACAGTGTGGAAACAGTGCCCTGAGTACCCTCATTTGTGCCCTTCTGATCCTCCATCACCACAGCCCCTTCCACCATCCGGCACCCTCGCAGCCATGCATGCTGACACTAGCTCACAGTGCCCCACCCCCCCACCACAGGGCACAGCGGCCTGACAGTTACACTCTGGTAGCAGTGTGCAACACTGGTGCACAACACTGCACAGTGCCGCAACACCACTGGCCTGATGCCTGTGGCAACCAAGCCACCAGCACAGTCAAGGGCAGACCACAGAAGGAACCACACATCACAGAGAGACACCACAAATGAACAAAACATGTACTGACCCAACCTGCCCCTGGCCTCAGAGCTGCTCTCCTGCACCCACTGTGGCATGGACGGCACCCTCAGACTGCTCTCCTGCCTGTCCTGGGACACCTTTTGGCCCTCTCCTGCCATCCTGGGCTGATCAATCCACTCTACAGTGGACAGAGGAAACAGCAGTATTAGAGCAACCCACAGCATGTACCATGAGTGCCACAGCAAGATGCACACCCACACCCATAACACTGCACACATAGAGCAGCCCGGGGACAGTGGCTGAACACAGGATACACCCACATAGAGGGCATCAAGGCCCACGGAGTGTGTGCCAGGCACACTGGACATGTAGGCATGGTGGCACAGGGGTGCAACGGTGACAGACGCAGGTGCACTGTGATTGGCTGCACACATGGCTGTGTAGGCTGTCAGTGGCTGAAGTGACAGCAGCCCTGGACCACAGTGGAGTAGGCTGCAGGGCAGTGCTGTATCAGGTCCCATCAGCAGCAATGTTCCGATCTGCTACCCATACCTGTGTCACCCCCATGGACACAGCATGCACCATAGTGGATCTGCTACCACTGTGTGTGCCACCTAGGAATAGTAGCAACCTTGCACTCCCACACCCTGTACCAGAATGCCCCCTTAGGTTGCCAACATGTGTGGCCCTGACCTGTGCCACATGAGCCCCAACACCATGCATGGTAGCACACCTGTGCATACACACACACACACACACACACACACACACACAGTCACAAGCACACGCTTGCAGTCTGAGAGGCACGTGACGGTGGTGAATAACATGCAATGCCACTTATCTGGCACTGGCAAAGTGCCCTCATGCACTATGCTCTTGAAGCACTCCAGCTGCTGCCGCTGCCAATGGTGCCTGTCAGTGTATTGATACTGACACTTCTCAGCATCACTGACGATGCCTGTGTGGTCACTGAGCTTCCGAGCAATGGAGGCCCACACCTGCTGGAATGAGAGGTCACCCTCAATGACCTCCCCAAAGAGGTGTTGGTGCCTTTGCTGCACCAGTTGTACGAGATTGGCTGTCTCAACCTCCCCTCAGTGCCTCTTTGTATGAATTACTGCATGCAGCCTACACCTCCCTGCCATGGTGAATGGTGTCTGGTACCCTGCCACAAGTGTGGGAACATAGCCTGTGCCACTTGCAGAGATCACCAGCCAAGTGTGCTGTAGCGCAGTTCTCCCACATGACATAGGGCAGCACTACCTGGAAGTTAGCATGATGCTCATGCGTGACCCCACCACGACCCTGGATCGGCCATGACATGCATGCGTGTAACTCCGCTCTAAGCAGCATAGTGCAGTGCTGAGCCATGCTACACAAGGGCCTCAGACACATGCGTGCAGGTCGTGCTATTCCGCATAGTGCCACGCTACTGGGACAATTGCTGCACAGTGCCACGAACAGTCCCGCACTAACATTTGTATGGTGCTAAGCTGATAGCCTGGTGCTAGTCAGGCCCATATTCAACCGGCCTATGCAAATGAGGGCACTTGTGCATGAAAGGTGAAAACAGTGTTATTAGTATGTCATTAACCACTTATTTGCATTTCTAACTGGCTGAATTGCCCAGCTGGGCAAGCAGTGCTCCACCTGTGTTGTGTTGTGGGAGTGCAGCACTCATCCGATGCAACACACAGTCAGGCACTTCAGATGGAGCCATGTCACAGGAGGCAGAGCAGCAAGAGACACATCTGTAAATCAGCCTGAGGCCTGGCGGCATGGCAGTGGGGCGTCACCAGGCCAGGACGTACACACTGTGCACCTGCAGTCTGCCACGGTACAGGCAGGGGACAGGGTGGCTGCAAGCAGTCACACAGGCCAGCATGGTGCTGTGGTGCACATGACCAATGGGCCAGCCAACTGGGCCATGTGACTCACCTGTGCACCTGCAGCGGTCACCGATGTGAGGGGGCCACCTTCACACCTTGGTGCCTAGTCATCGAGGGGGGGCATTGTGGGCTGCAGGCACGCCCTACAACCGTGTTACACTGACATGGGGGTCATGGAGCCGCATTCACATCCCAGGGCGAGGGACATTGGGGGTCACAGACCCTCTGACGGTGGTATAGCCTCAGTCCAGGAGATGCATGCTCAGACCCGTGCACTTCCCATTGTGCCAGCAACAGCACCATGGGGTCTGGGTCTGGTATCACAGAGTGGTATGCGTATCACCCATGCTGTCTGGATGTGCCACACATGCACTGTGTACAGTGCATCAGTCCCCTGGGGCAGCAGGGAAAGGATGCTGTGCCTGGGGGTGACAGTAGGGATACCCCTCATCCTGGGGAATGTGCATGGCCCGTGTAGGGGCCAGTGCGTGCAGTGCATCCATGGTGTAAGTCGTCAGAAGTGCATTTGCACTGTGCACACAGGGTGGATGCATTGCACAGTGGCTGTGTGCACTGTACATGCATGTGCTGGCCTGGACCTTTACCATGCCACAACTGGTTGGTCTGTGTGTGTGTTGGGAGTGGCATGCACATACTGTTCCGCATGCATCATGCCTTGCAGGCACACCACAGTGACTGACACATATCCCTCTACATGTCTCCCATAGGTACCGCAGCATGGCAGGTACACATCATAGCACACCGCTTCTCCCAGGATGAACTGAAGACACTGGTCCATGGTGTCAAGGAGAGGGAGCAGGTGCTATGGCACCACAAAGCCACAGACACGGTAGTTCACCAGATGTGAGATGAATGCCGTTGGTGGATGTGGCCGTACCACGGATGCAGTGAGCAAGTGGTGGAATGACCTGCTGTGCTGGTCAAAGGAGGAGGAGGCACAGTGGCTCAGTAATCTTATGTGGGCTGGAGGTAGCAGTGAGGATACGGCATTTCTCCCAAGAGGGCCAGTGTAATGGCTTTTTGTCAACAACCAGGAAACGGTTGTTCCAGCTACTGTGGTACCGCATGGGGGGGGGACTGTGCCAACCTCACGGTTCCAGCTGCAGCCATAAGTTTGGACCATGATTTCCCAGATTTGACCATGACTGGGGTTAGCTTGCTGGATGGTAAGGACTTGTTCATAAGCAAGAGGCTAAGGGGGCAACCCTGAAGGACTTGAGCTTCCAATTGCACCCAGAGAGGGGATAAAGATAGAGGGGAGACAAACCATTTAGTTGCCTGTGCTGCTAGGTAGGACCAATGATAACCTTGCCACCATGGAAGCCCCATCCCCCCCCCCAAGAGCAGTGGGCTTGCATCTTGTTACGGTTCCAATGTGGCTTCTTGCCTTCCCATAAGAGAAGTAAGATCAATTTGTCCAGAGAGCAGAGCAGTTTAGTGGACAGTGCAATGGGGATGTTGTTGAATAAATATGCTACTCTTGGTAGGAGAAGCATGTGAACCATCGCTACCTTAACAGGAAGGGGAAGGTTGAGCTGATGCAATCAGTTAACCTCAGCAGAAAATTGAGATAGTAGAGCTGAAAAGTTACTAGCTTCTAGTTGCTTCCACTCAAAATGGATTTTTATCCCGTGGTAGGAGAAGCCTTGGGGTGCCCAGCTCAACTCTGTGCCTTGTAAGCAGTCTTTGGTACAGGCTACATTTAGAGTTGTGATATTAGTTTTCTTTTGATTAATTTGCAGCCCAGACAACTGAGAAAAGGTTTTGCAGAGTCTCCAATACTTTCTGGAGAGAATATCAAGGGTGAGCTAAGGTGAGAAGCAGGTCATCTGCATAAGAAGCAGCCAGATATGTATGCTTCCCCACTGGGATGCCCTTGATCTCCTTAGTGACCAAGAACTTCAGAGTAAACAGATCCAGAGCCACTAAGAAAAGCACGGGGGAGAAGGAGCACCCCTGCTCTGTATCCCTCTGTAAGGAAAAGGAGGGAGATATTTCCTTGTTGGTAAGGATCTTGGCCATCGCTGTGTTGTATAGGGTATGAATCCACTGTCAGAAGTATGGACCAAAACCATAAAGCTGAAGGACTTCATGTAGGAAAGGTCATTCTACTGAGTCAATGGCTTTTGAAAGGTCCACTGCCATCGCTGCCATTGGGAGTTTGAGAGCGCATTACTAATCATTTGAGATTAAGGATCAATCTAGTATTGTCCACTACCACCCTCCCCTTGGTGAAACCAACTTGGGATGGGTGTATTAAGGAGGGGACTGCCTCCACCATCTGATTGGCAAGCATTTTGGCTGCAATCTTGGTATCCACCGAGATAAGGGATATCGGGCGACAGTTGGCATAGTCCAGTGAGTCATCTAACGTCTTTGACAGGAGGGTGACCAGCACCTCTCGCATGATGGGAGGGAGTATGCCAGAGCCATGAGCTTCTTGTAGGGCCAATAAAAGGGGAAGGGTGATCTACTGACTCAAGAGCTGGTGCAGCTCTGTGGTCATGCCATCAGGTCCTGACGGTTTGCCCTTGGCAAGCTTAGATACAGCAAGCTGGAGCTCCGGCGCGGTGAAAGGTTCATCCAAGGCCGCCCTAATGTTCCCCAATAGATGAAATCTAGATTTAGTAGTTGCCATATTGGTCCTTGCAAGAATAGATCCAGAAGCAAATGATTTGATACCTTTTAATGGACCAACATAGATGTAACAACAAGAACAAAGTGCTCTAGCTTTTGGACCAACCAGTCCTTCTTCAGAAGCTCATGGCAGTTGTTTAGAAAATACAATACTTATAGCAGCTAGATAATGCAGAGAAAAACAGAAAAAAATCCACATTGGTTTAAAATACTCATTTAAAAAAAACCAAAAAAGATGATGTTAGAGAAGTTTAACAGTACCATACTGCCTTCAGCCAGAAAGAACCCTGGGTCAGACGTGCTTGGTGGAACACACATACAAAGAATCCTACTGCATATAAATTTAATTGACATAAGATAACACTGCTGAAGCAGATAACTCCTAAATCAAGCTATGAGTGTCACATTTAGTATAAGGATGTGGTTACTGAAAGGCAACACCCACCCAGATTAAAGACAAACTAAGATTGTTATAGGGCTCATGAAGTTTCAATGTTTGCATTATAGACAAGAATTTACCAGTAAAGTTGTCTTAAAAACATCAGTGCACACTGTGTGATGTGTAAAACCTAGCTGGACCTGTCACCCAGCTGTATTCTCAAGCTAGATATAAGCCCCAAGAAATTTCAAAAACCTCAGTACTATATAAATGATAATTTAAATATAAATTGATAATAATAGTGTCAAACAAAAAACTCTAGTCGAGGAACCTCAAGGAATTAAGACCATGTAGCCTGATATGTACTGATGTCAATATATACTGAGAATGTAACAACTTGATGTACCACAAGTGTCTAAGGAATCTGAAAAAGAGATAAAAACATAATTTCTCTCCTCCTCTTCATACAAACAATACAACCTAGCCCACCGCACATCACCATAATGTGGGTGGGGGGAGATACATAGCTTAAAGGAGATGTTCTCTCTCTCTCTCTCTCCTCTTTCTCTCTCTCTCTCTCTCTCTCTCTCTCTCTCCCACAGGCACACACACACACACACACTCACACACACACTCTCTCCTAGTAAACCTGTATTAACTTCAGTCATTGCAATTGTTCCCCAAAGGAATTCAACTTGTCATGAAATCCTGAGTAAAAGGGCTTATGACTCCTAATACCTACAGAGCAAGAATGTAGCACTATTTAACCATACTACTATCTGCATAGTAACATTTCCAAGGATACTAGATAGAACTACCACGAAATAAACCTGCCACCCTCCCCAGGATAAGGTAACTAGAAGTAAATATAAAGTATATGTGTAAGACCAGAGGTCTAACATACCTACATATCCACAAATTACTACAATATTAGCCTAATGTAAAAAGATCTGTGCAGGACCCCCATGCAAATGAGATCACGCACCCCAATATTTACAGAGTTACAAAAATGATATGTAACAGTATATGATAACACTCCTGTATGTACACTAGCAGGCTGGGTAATCTGAATATGGTGCAATGGAATCAATCCCCCCCTAGGCAAAGATAAAAAGTAAGGAGGAATTAATATTCATTATGTGTGTGAAATAAGAATAGTAACACATTATAACTCCATATATCTAAATAGAGACTTACCTCAATGTGACAGCAAGTCCCACATCTGTTATATCACATACCTCACAACACATACCCACACACATACATACATCCATACATGCACCCACATCCCACACATGCTGAAGTCCTATAATATGTCAGTTTGAAGAAGAAAAGGTCTGTGGATGTTAGTTTCTGTACTGTCCCATAAAGCCAAGATCAACGTTCATCCCATCTGCTACCATATTGAGATGTAAAATAAGTTTAATCTCAAAGCTCGTCTCTGTTGTGTGTTTTGAGATTTCCTTTTAAGACTCATTACTGACATATCTGAGACTGAGTGGTCAGGCTGGGAGAAGTGGTGCCCCACTGGTTTTTCAGTCTTCCTTGCTGTAATAGTATGTCTGTGTGAGTTCATCCTAGGGCAGAGCTGTTGGCGTGTCTCTCCAACATAACCTGTTTGTGGACATCTCTTGCACTGAATGAAATAAACAACATGTCGTGACATGCATGTATAACTCCCATGCACAGTCCGAGGTAGAAATGAGCTGACTGTGTGGTTACATCACAAAACAGACAATTCCAGGTGCATGGGAGTTATACATGGATGTCACGACATGTTGTTTATTTCATTCAGTGCAAGAGATGTCCACAAACAGGTTATGTTGGAGAGACACGCCAACAGCTCCACCCTAGGATGAACTCACACAGACATACTATTACAGCAAGGAAGACTGAAAAACCAGTGGGGCATCACTTCTCCCAGCCTGACCACTCAGTCTCAGATATGTCAGTAATGGTCTTAAAGGAAATCTCAAAACACACAATAGAGATGAGCTTTGAGATTAAACTTATTTTACATCTCAATACGGTAGCAGATGGGATGAATGTTGATCTTGGCTTTATGGGACACATAGAACAACATCCACAGACCTTGTCTTCAAAACTGACATATTATAGGACTTCACAGTGTGGGATGGGTATGTGTGTGTATGTATGTGTGGGTATGTGTTGTGAGGTATGTGATATAACAGATGTGGGGCTTGCTGTCACATTGAGGTAAGTCTCTATTTAGATATATGGAGTTATAATGTGTTACTATTCCTATATCACATGCATAATGAATATTAATTTCTCCTTACTTTTTATCTTTGTCTGGGGTTGATTCCATTGCACCATATTCTAGATTACCCAGCCTGCTAGTGTACATACAGGAGTGTTATACATACTGTTACATATAATTTTGTAACTCTGTACATATTGGGGTGTGTGGATCTCATTTGCATGGGGGTCCTGCACAGATCTTTTTACATTAGGCTAATATTGTAGTAATTTGTGGATATGAAGGTATGTTAGACTTCTGGTCTTACACATATACTTTATATTTACTTCTAGTTACCTTATCTTGGGGAGGATGGCAGGTTTATTTCGTGGTAGTTCTATCTAGTATCCTTGGAAATGTTACTATGTAGATAGTAGTACGGTTAAATAGTGTTACATTTTTGCTCTGTAGGTATTAGGAGACATAAGCCCTTTTACTCAGGATTTCATGATAAGTTGAATTCCTTTGGGGAGCAATTGCAGTGGCTGAAGTTAATATATGTTCACTAGGAGAGAGTGTGTGTGTGTGTGTGTGTGTGTCTGTGAGAGAGAGAGAGAGAGAGAGAGAAAGGGGGGAGAGAGAGAGAGAGAGAGACATCTCCTTTAAGCTATGTATCTCCCCCACCCACATTATGGTGATGTGGGGTGGGTTAGGTTGTATTGTTTGTATGAAGAGGAGGAGAGAAATTACATTTTATCTCTTTTCAGATTCCTTAGACACTTGTGGTACATCAAGTTGTTACATTCTCAGTATATATTGACATCAGTACATATCAGGCTACATGGTCTTAATTCCTTGAGGTTCCTCGACTAGAGTTTTTGTTTGACATTAATATTATCAATTTATATTTAAATTATCATTTATATAGTCCTGAGGTTTTGACATTTCTTGGCCTTATATCTAGCTTGAGAATACAGCTGGGTGACAGGTCCAGCTAGGTTTTACACATCACACAGTGTGCACTGATGTTTTTAAGACAACTTTACTGGTAAATTCTGTCTATAATGCAAACATTGAAACTTCATGAGCCCTATAACAATCTTAGTTTGTCTTTAATCTGGTGGTGTTGGTTTTCAGTAATCACATCCTTATACTAACTGTGACACCTATAGCTTGATTTAGGAGTTATCTGCTTCAGCAGTGTTATCTTATGTCAATTAAATTTATATGCAGTAGGATTCTTTGTATGTGTGTTCCACCAAGCACGTCTGACCCAAGGTTCTTTCTGGCTGAAGGCAGTATGGTACTGTTAAACTTCTCTGACATCATCTTTTTTTTTTTTTTTTAAATTAGTGTTTTAAACCAATGTGTTTTTTTTTCTGTTTTTCTCTGCATTATCTAGCTGTTATAAGTATTGTATTTTCTAAACAACTGCCTTGAGCTTCTGAAGAAGGACTGGTTGGTCCAAAAGCTAGAGCACTTTGTTCATGTTGTTACATCTATGTTGGTCCATTAAACGGTATCAAATCATTTGCTTCTGGCCCCAATAGATGAGAAATATAGAAGGTGGAGCAGAAGTCATTCAAGTCACTGGACAGCTGTGTGGGATCAAGGGAGGTACGGGATTGGTACAGCCTCTGATAAAACTGCTGCATGCATTCATTAATCCCTTTAGGGTCACTGATAACTGCACCAGCTGAACGTCTGAGTGCATGAATGTGGGAGGCGGCCTGCTGTGGAAGGCTAAAAGTTTGCCCCCTTTGTCAACTTCTTCCCAGTACATGTGCTTGCCCCTTATTAACATCCATTCAAGCTTGTTGCTGGAGCATGGTATTGATGCAGTATTTTGGGCCTACTATCTCCTTGAGAAGGGAATGATCAGGGTTCAGGGCCATGGAAGCCTTGAACCTGGACTCTAGAGCTGCCAACTCACTGTGAAGTTGACTAAAGGTTGCCCTTTTCTCTCTGTTTTTTTTTTTTTGCCACATAGGAGATATTATGGCCCCATAAGACAGCTTTAAATGCCCCTCAAACTGTGCCTGCAGATGCCTCAGTAGTAGAGTTGATTGCAAAGTAGTCACTTGCAATGGTCCGCATCATGATGTGGAATTCTGGGTCTTGCAGGAGCAAGGGATTGCAGTTCCACCTAGTACCAGAACCTCCCTGTCCAAGAGAAACATAGGAGCAGGAGGTAGGGGCTTGATCTGAAATGAGGATGCTTCCTGTCTGGGATGAGGCAATATCCTGGGCCACCAGAGAGTTAGCCAGTCTGAGATCTACCCAGCTGTAGGTGGTATGGACTGTAGAGAAGAAAGAAAAATCCCACCCTGAGGGGTGATCCCACCTCCAGATATCCACCAGCCCCCATTCTTCCATTAGTTCCTGCAACACTGCTCTAGCCCTGGGATATGTCTGGGTGGTGGGTTTAGATTTGTCTAAGAAAATATCAGGAGCCAAACTGCAGTCCCCTCCAATCAGGATGGGGATATGAGGGTGATTAATGGCTACTGATTCTAGGGCCTAGTTAAGGTCAGGAAAGAAATCAGGATTATCTGTGTTAGGGCTGTATAGATTAACCAGCAATGCCTGCCTCCCAGGGAAAATGAATCTAGTTGCCACCCAGCACCCCTGATTATGAGAGACCAGTTCCTCCTCTACCCAGGTACAAGATTTCTTAGCCAAAATGGCTACTCCTCTGGATTTTGTCAAAGCAGAGCTAGCAATCACCCTACCTACTCAAGATTTCTTCAACCACTGTACCGTCCTTGCAGTATGGTGCATCTCCTTAATGAGAGCTATAACAGCCTGCAAGAGCATAAGTCCTGCAGAACCTTAGTACGTTTAACTGGATGGTTTAGGCCCTCTGCATTCCAGGATCACATTTAACTCCTGAGCCAGGATTCTGCATTGCACTCCTGAGACTAATCAGATCAGATGTACTCACCCTTGGAGCCCAGAGCAGACAGAACAGAATAAAAGAGTTGCCTTAGATGTCTCGATGAGAAGAAACCTCAGCAGGAGACAACCTAAATCAGTCTATGAGAGGTGCAGAAATACTATCCTATGAATAAACAGTGAGAAACAACAATTAACCAACAGATCCACACAAGACAATCTTACGAACCAATATATTGTATCTGCTGCCCACCAGTTGAACAAGATGAGCCCTAATAAAAAGCAAGAAACCAGATTATTTCCAAATGTTCCAAACATGAAATAACCAGATAAATAAAACTCTAAAGGCAAGATGGTGTATGTGCGAGAGCGATGCTCCTCTGGTAAGGGTGAGAATTCTCAGCCACACTGACCAGTAACCTATAGAGGGAGTGTAGAGGGATTAGCCAAGTGTAAATTCCATCCCCAGATGTGTGTTATTTACCCAAATTAAGCATCTGCACCCAGGAGAACTGCGAGAGATGGGGAGGGGGAGGAGAAAAAGGGGAGCATGGCCTGGAGGGATGGGAAAGGTGGGTCAAGGGTGGGGGGTGAGGGGGACATCAAAAAGAGTGGTATCTCCTCATCTGCTGTCCCTTAATGAGGCACCGGACAGTAGCCTGAGAGAGAATCATAATACACTATGGGTGGAGTGAGGACCCCACCCTTCCACAGGAGGTTGCATTTTCCCGGATGGGAATTTAATCTAATTTGGCCAGCAGTTTCCCCCTCTCATGCACTATGCCAGGAAGGGGGGGTCCCCCATTTCCATACTGTGGGTTCAGGACCCTCTGTTGTGCCCTTAATTCAGTGACAAGGATATATGCCCTGCCAGCAGGTGTGAGGCACTTCTGCTGTGGTGGGGGGAAGGGAAGGAGAACGGAAAGCTGGGAGGGAAGGGGGAGGGCAAGTGGCCTTGACAGCCTGTAGGACAACTCCTATTGGAGAGATCTCACCAAGTATTATCCCCCATGCCCTTCCCCTGAACCCAAAGATACAGCCACTTCCAGGGGCAGACTGTCTGAACCTCTGAGTCTCTCATTGTATGAATCAATGCAAAATCAGATACGCTGGAGAGAAAAAGAAGAAAAAGGAAAAATAATCAGTCCTTGGTGGAGAGTCCTGCAGTGGAATCTGGTTGAGTTGCTGGGCATGCTGGATCCTGGGAGCCTAGAGACACTGCCTCAGTAAAAGTCATTAGCCCAGGCTTGATGGGCAGTTGGGAAGAGTCACCAAAGTTCTCTGTGTCCAAGGGTAGGTCTGCCCAGGAACAGGGAAACAAGATATCCATGGTTGGGTCTTCAGAGGTCGCGATACCAGATGGATCCTCCATGAGGGGAAGATCATGTTTGATTACTTTAGCAGGTGGGGCCACCTCTGGACTATCAGGGGAAGGCTCGTGATCACTTGCAAAGTGTTTCCGAATATGTATCATCTGACCAGGTACACATTGTGGAAGAGAGGAAGCAGATGGGCCCACTGAGGGAGAGTGACTGGTATCTTTAGTGTTTCTGGACCCTGACTGCTCATGGGTTTGCACAGCTCTAGGGGAGGCTCTTGCTTGTGGGACCGTTCTGGCTGAAATGCGGTCCTCCCTAGAGCTGAGATCAGAAGAAAAGTTCCCCCTGCTGTGCTGTGCGACTAGTATCTTGGTGCCCAGAGATGCCTAGGAGGTATAGTTCTGAGTGAAGCGAGGCCAGTACTTAGAAGCCCAGGATGCGACCTCTTGAGGAGTCTCAGATAAAATTTCCCTACCTTCACAGGAAACATGCAGGTGGGTAACGTTCCTGAACCCATATTTGAAACCTTGTGCAGACTGGAGTTTCTTGAAAGGGATAAAGGCCTTTCTTCGGGCCACAGCCTCCTGACAGAAGTCCCAATAAAAAGATACTCAAGCCTCCTGCCACAGTATTGCGCCTTAGTCCCTTGCTACCCTTAGCAGCCTTTCTTTGGTGGAATATCTCAATAGATATGTAATTATGGGTTGGGGGACTGCATTTGTAGATCGGGATCTGCTGGGACTCAGTGGGCCCTCTGTACCTCAATGGGGCCTTTCCATCTCTCTCTCCCAGCATTTTTGGTATCACCTCATTCAAGAAGCGATTTGTGTTCTGACCCTCCACCCCCTTGGGGACGCTGATAATCCTGATATTGTTTCAGTGTACCCTATTTTCCTGGTCCTCTGCCCTATGCCAAAGAACTGCTAGCCTGGTTTCATGGTACTGTAAGCATGAATTATCCTGGCCTGACTAGATTCCAGATCTTCCGTTTTCTGCTCAGCCACATTCATTCTGTTGTTAAGCACCCAGACCTCAGAAACAGTCTTTCTTTCTTTTCCTCCCTTTTTTCTTTTTGTTTCAGTAACTTCTCTCTCTGTTTCTTCTTTATACTCTATTTCTGACACCATTTCTGATCTAGTCGACATGTTTGATTCAGTCTCCCTCGAGATCTATTAGTGCTTGAAAAGTGTTTTGTGTTGGGAGAGGATTAGATAACCCCAGCTGCTTGCTTGCTGCTGTAGTCACCCTTTTGGAATTTGGGATTTGAAATTCAGGTGTAGGTGGGGCCATAGTCATTGTGTTTAAGCATCCCTTTGAAGTGCTTGGGGTGTTGTCTTGACCCTGTCCTTGTGTGCCTATCTGTGGAACTCTTGCAGTAGTTGAGGTCTCTTGTCTCTTGTTACTGCTGTTTTGCGTCTGTTCCATTTGTATCTGTTCAGCTGGTGTTGACTCTGTGTTTGTAGGCTCCCTTTCTGTGTTTGTGGCTCCCTTTCTGTGTTATGTTCATAGGACCTATATCTCTCTGGAGCCAGGTTAATCATGTTTTCTTGGCTAGTGCTTCCCTGTCTATTTTGACCAGTCCAGGTGCATTGGTGATATGCATGTCCTTGTTGGTCACACAAATTACACTTAAATGTATTCCTGTAAACTTCACTCCCATGGTCAAAGTCACCACATAATGCACATTTAATTTTGTCACATGTGCTACTCAAATGCCTTCTACTGTCACATTTGTAGCATGCCTTGGGTTGTCTGGGGTAGAAGCATATTCCTCTGTCCTTTCCTAAAAAAAGCTGTTCCGATTATGCATTACTTCATTCCCCATGATGTTTAGCTTAACCTTGAACCTCCAACTACCTGTCCAAATCCCTTCTGAATCTATAATTGCATCAGGTGGTCCTAGCACATTGCATTTTTGTTCTAATGAGAACTGAATGTCCTCCACATTCACCCTTCATTTCTAAACATGACATTTACAGTTTTAAATAAAGGCTTAGTAATGGGAATTGCCCAAAATGGGAGCCATAAAGGCAAGGTTTTACATGACTCATACTTATTCCAAAATTTATCTAGTCCAGCGAAAGTTTTAAAGCTAATATCAAAAGTGTCTTCCCCTCTGATGTTTATGAGGGCGTATACTTCTGAGGTTTGAAAGTTCATCAATTCCTTTAACAACTTGCAAGCCACATATTGTACGTCCTGTCAGGATGTTCTTGCAAACTGCCCCTTTATCTAAGGCAAACTGCATTTCGTCATGGTGCCTGTTCAAGTTTATTATGTCTGAATAGGTCAGAAAACCTAGGACCACGTCCCCTGTTTTCTCTAGAAGGTGATGGGGAGGGAGAGGCATTAGGCATTTCCTCTGAGGGAGTAGCATTATTTCTGTCATTTATTTCCCCCACTTCCTCCACTTCAACTTGCAGCTCTTCATTTTGAAATTTAGAGGAAAAAGATTTCTGACCTGTTTTTTCACTTTGTTGATGTGAATCCAAGGAGGCCCCCTGACTGTCATTCTGCAAAGGTGAAAAAGAAATTCAATTAGGGTCAAGGACCCATTTGCCATCAGGAAGCTACATCCATCCAACCTGATTTAGTGCACCTTCTTTTATCCAGCCTTGCTCACTGACAGCATCATTTTCCCCCATGGTTGTTCTACATTCTTGTGGTGTCTGAGTCAGTGTTTGGGCCCTGTACAAACACCCCCACTTCCTCATTCTTTTTATGATCAGCTGAAGTTCTGATGCCCGCTGTGTCTCCTATCATGGGTGTCTCTGTCCAATCCACCAATGAAATGCAACCACTTCTAGGAGCTGAAAGCTCATTGGTATGTTCTTCATTTTTGTCCATGCCTTTTCCTGCAGTCAGGATTTTGCTATTCTGTTCATGATGTAAATTTTCCCCTGCTGCATGACCCAAACCATGCATATCACTACTAGAATGCTCCTTTCTCTCATTTCGCTGGTATCCTGCTCCATCCCCTCAAGAATCAGCAACCATGATTGGGGATTTAACCTTAGGCTGCACAACTTTCTCCTCTGCTCTCCTCTCACCATCTGCCATTCTGCAAACAGAGCAGCAGCTCCCCCTACCAATGAGTACAGGACTTTTATTTATTAAAAAACAAAAAAAAACAACTTAACAATACACACAAATTCATCTTACATTCATCTTCTTAATACCTCTCGCATCTTTAATCAATCCCTTCTACATTCTTCCACAAAAATCTTATTTCATCACCAAACATTTTAAATTCTGCATGATATACTTTATCAATCTCAAACTGAAATTTGAACAATAAATTTTGCATTGATATTTTCTTATTCTGTAAAAATCTTTGATATCTACTTGACAAATCACCCATTTTAGTACAGCAAAAATCACATACAATGTATTTTTCTTCCACTTATTCCAAGTTTCTGTTAACTGCCCATATATTAAGATATTACAGGACAAACTGTTAAAATTCTCCGTTCCTCAAAAACCCACTATTGCTTCCCAAAAAGCTTTACTATATGAAAATTCAAAATAAAGATGTTCCATGCTTTCCTCTGAAGTCCCACACTTCAGTTATGGATATATGCTTTCATCACTACTTTTATGTTTTTGATTACCTTTCACACTTAATTTCCCATGATTATACAGCCACACCACTTCTTTCATTTTTGGGGGTATTCTTTTTTCCAGAGTACATTCTAAAATGTGTGCCACCTGTAATTCTTCTTTTACATTAAAAAACTGGATTTTCCTAAAAAATGTTTTCATTATTTCTTTATAATTCTGCTTTGTATTCTTTCTTAATAACATATAAACTGTCACTCCCCATTGTACCATATATTTCTTAGAGGTTTCCATATATTCTGGAATTTCTGATTTCCCCTGGAAATTCCTTTTTCTTTCATATATTCTTTATTATTGTATCTGCCCATCCTTTAACCAAACTGTTCCACATGCTTACTTTCCCTTGCAATACTGGCACTATATTTGCTTAAAAGAAAATATTCAAATAAAAACAATAGGTTGAATCATATTTAAACCCCCTCTTTAAGGGGCCTATATCTATGGCATATTTTTACAGGGTTGAGTCTAGAACCCCTCAGTAACTAGCAAACGATCCCTAGAAATTTAGTCTGCTAATTATGCGGGACTGGAAATATATATGCTATATGCAGAATTATTGGCATAATAAATGTTTTTAAGAGATAAATTCTTTTTTCTTTTTACATACTCCAATTCTTCAATCTATTCACTTTCTCTTGTGCTATTTTACATTGTTCTTCCCTACTGCTTACTGCTGCTTTATGCTCCCTAAATGTAATACCTAATACCTTAGTTTCTCCTTTAATTATATCTAAGGTCCCTTCTTTCTCTTTACTCACTTTGCCTAGAGGGAAAATGTTACTCTATTCCAGGTTTATACCAATCCCAGTGTCAGCTTTATTCTGAGAAAAAATTCCTAACAATTGTTCTCCTGAAAGTTGGTTTCTTACTAAAATAACACCACCATCTGCATACCCACATGTTTTCTTTAAAACCTCTCTATCCCATTCTATTCCTTTTACTTCTTTTCCTCTTTTATTCTCCATGACATTGGGTCTAAACACAAAACATATAATAGCAGGCTTAAGGGACAACCCTGCCTTACCCCTTTGTGTATGTACATAGGGATCCCTAAATGACCATTTAACATTGGCCTTACTTGAACCTCAGTATATAAAATTTTAATCATCTTTCTCAAGTTGCCTGGAAAATTTTACTTTTCTAAAACTTCCCACATATATTTACAGTATGTTGAATCAAATCAAATGCTGTCTCTTGGTCAATGGCATATAGACACCCCTCTAATTTCTGTTTTTGAGCAGCATTCAGAATTTCTCTAATGTAAATTAAGTTATTTCTGATTTCTCATCCTGGAATTGTGCAAGTTTGAGATTGCATAACTAATTTATCTGCAAAAGTTACTAGTCTTTTATTTAGCATTTTGGCAAATATTTTATAATCTGTAGTTAATAAATGTATTGGGCTCCAGTTCTTTAATTCTTTTCTGTCACCTTTTTTTGTATAGAAGAATCATAATTCCAACTTTCATACTGTCTGTTATTTTATTTTCCTCAAGTATCTGATTATAAACATAAGTCAATATTTGGGTTAGCTGTTTCTCAAATTTTTTTCTAAAACACATTAGGGATACCGTCTATACCCGGTGCAGTATTAGTTGAGAGTTGTTTATTGCTTCTATTACTTCACACTCCTTAATGTTTCCAATCAAAGATTCAGTGTCAACCCTATCTAATTTTAGTATATTTACTGACTCCAAGAAATTCCCTTTCATCTTTGTAACATCCCACTGAAATTTTTTTTTTAAAGTTCCTGAACTTGGTGCATGATACTCCCTAAGTCAGTATGTATATTTCCAAATGTATCTTTTATTTCATATACTACTCTGTTTTCATCTCAATCCTTATTACTATCATACGGATTTGTTTGGAATTTAGTTCCCTGCATACCATATTTTTGCTCCATTACTAATGATTTTGATCTATTATACTGAATGTTCCATATCAGCTTTTTAATTTCTTCAATTCTTTCAGAATTATCCACTTTGGCCCAGATATTCAAACTGCGGCAGGCACATCTCAACTTGGTTGCGCAGGGGTGTAGACTGGGCAATATTCAATGGAGCTGCGCCATGGCTCAGCAGTGTTGAATATCGCACCCTGGCCACCCACATTGTGCATGGTGCAGTGGCACTGCACCAGTGCAAGTGTCCAGAGTGGAGCATGGGGATGCTGTAGTGCAAGTTCCATTTCACTATGCACAGCAACTGCAATATTCAAAACCTGACATGCAAATGGTGCCATAATGTATGCAAGATGCAAATGGGCCAATTTGCATGTCATTATGGTCCCATTTGCATGCAGGTGTGCCGATCCCTGACGACTTGTGCCTGGCACCCTGCCAGGCAGCAGCCATCGGGGACTGATGCCCCCTGCAGCTGGCAATGTGCTCCACTGCCTGATCATGGGCATTTGTATAAAAAATAGAACTATGTCCAATATCCCTGGTGGTCCAGTGGACCGTTGCCTGCCTGATCATGGGCATTTGTAATAAAAAGATATTCCATCCAATATCCCTGTGGTCCAATGGACCGTTGCCTGCCTGATCGCGGGCATTTGTAATAAAAAAAAATCCCATCCAATATCCCTGGTGGTCCAGTGGACCACTGCTTGGCCGATCACGGGCATTTATATAAAAAAATAGAACTATGTCCAATATCCCTGGTGGTCCAGTGGACTGCTGCCTGCCCGATCGCAGGCATTAGTAATAAAAAAGATATTCCATCCAATATCTTTTTATTACAAATGCCCGTGATCGGGCAGACAGCAGTCCACTGGACTACCAGGGATATTGGACAGACTACTTTAATTATTACAAATGCCTGCGATTAGGCAGACAGTGGTCCACTGGACCACCAGGGATATAGGGGTTCTTTTAATTTATAAATGCCCATGATGGGGCATGGGGGGCACCACCAGGTGCAGCCAGAGCTCGGGTGGCCAGCTACAGGTGGAAGCTGCCGTGTTGTGCCCTGCAATGTGGCAGCCCACCTGTGGGTGGCCATCCATTGTTCCATTTTTTGGGGATCAACTTTGTGCTGGCACAGGTAGGGGGTTGCGCATGCATGGCTCTGCACATCCCGAGCTGAATATTGGGCTGTGCAGAGTATGCATGGGCACGCTCCCCCTTCCTGCACCTGCATACATTACTGATGCGCACTGGCACATCGGGATTTCTGCTGCACACTTTTCCCATTTGAATATCATGCCGGGGTGCATCAGTGGGTTCCGCATGGTGCAAAACTGTTGTGCCATGTGCAACCCTTTTGAATATCTGGACCTCTATATTTTGCCTGATGTGTAAGTAATCTATTCAGTTGTGCACTTAGGTTTAAACATTTTTTTATAACTTGATAATTCTGATGCATGTCCTTCTTCTGTCATTAATTGTTGTGTCTCTTTTTGTATCTTCCCACCAATTTAGGGCAAAATCATATATACATATATATCCCTTACTGTTTCCCCTGCTAAAAAAAGTATAATTATCTTGTTATTACATCTCTCCTCTTGTTGCCTTTCAGTGTTCATCCTCCAATATCCTTTGCCAAATATCATTTGTTTACCTAAATCTATCACCAGTTTAACCCTCATATGATCCAAAATCTCCATTGATACTACTGTCATATCATCCACTTCAGTAACTTTTTGGACCATCCAAAAATCAATCCTCGTGGAAAGCGATCCTTTAAAAAAGTATGCTCTATTTTTTAATTTTTTATTTTGTAAGCCTCTACTTAACTTCCCTTTTTAAATATTTCTTTTAATTTGCCAGTATCACAAAAATCTTTCTTTGTTTTTCTACCCCAGTCCTCCTTTCTCAAACCACAATTATAATCCCCCCAACAGAACTAATTTAGATGTATGTGTGGTGGCCCAAAGGTGGAAAGATGAATGTTAACATGTGCTGGGTTTCCGCATCAATATAAAAGGGGTAAATAAAGCAACCGTATCGATGACACCAGTAACTTGCACACAAATTACTAACACAGGTTCCAAATGGGTGGATGGTGGCAACAGACAAAGAGAGGTGAAAGTCAGAAAGAGGTTTCAAATACTTCTCAGGATTTTTATTCATACCAAACCAGGAAAGGGAACCACGGTCACAGGAAACTTTTTACCCCTACTCTCCTGCGCAAAGAGAACTTTATCTCCAATAACTGTAACAGCTCTGTTTTACAAGCAGTCTACACTCTATATCCTATATGAGAGTGACTCTATGCTCACAAAGGTCCACTGAAACAGCTCTCCTTTATGAACAGTCTACACTCTAAGTTAGCAAATCTCTATACAATCTTCAAATACTACCCTGAGGTGCACCTCTACCTAGGCTCTATTATAAGAAGTACTCCACTCTAAGGAACTCTAAAGCATATCACTATAACACTCTATACTAGACAATCAAAAGGCAGTTCATGCACAGGTGAACTTTCTCTGTCATCTGGAAGGAGCTGAGTTGCAAAAAACAGGGTCTGTTGGCATGCTGGGAGCCCATCCCAGCATGCCACATGCCTCTGTAAATAGAAAAATGGTCCTGCAATTTTTTTTTTGTGTAACTGTGGAAAAAAGAAATGGTCCCACGGCAGTCTCCCTGCCCCCCTCCCACAACCCGCACCCACCAACTGCACACCCTGCCTCCCCACACACCATCAACTCATACTTACCTGCGGAGTCTGGAGTGATGATCTTCGGTGGACTGGGAACATGTATGCATTCTTCAAAGCCGACCGCGAACTGAGGAAATGCTGGTAAGCCATATAATTTATTAAATAGGGTTTTTAAAACATTGACACATATCTCAGGCATTTTTTGGAATTTTGGCACCAAATTTTCAACACGGGGTTTTTGGGACCCCTCCTCATGAGGTCTGGCACTGTCATGGTGTTATTCAGTCCTGGAAGGTGATTTTGTGGTCACTGTGCAGAATCACCTTTTGGGACTGAGTTATAAAACGACAGTGCCACTGTTCATTAGGGGAGCTCTCAAAAAGCCTATGTTGCAAATTTGGAGACAAAACTCCCAAAAATGGCTGTTTTACAAGCGTGCGTTGCTCAGTTTCTACGCACGCTCATAACGTCATGAATTTGTAATATTTTCACTCCAGATTTTCAAACTTGTCATTTTTCCACACCGCCTGATGAACAGTACAGCTGTCATTTTGCATATCCTGCCCAAAATATGTTTTCACACATCCAGCACAGAATAGAGTGGTCACTGTGCAAAATCACTTTTCGGAACAGTTTGAGGAAATGACAGTGACACTGCTCATGAGCAGAGGTTCTAAAATGCTTATGTTGAAAATTTGGTGCCGAAAGTCCATAAAATGACTGTGTTGCAAGCGTGCATTGCTCAGTTTCCAGGCACCCTTGTACCTTCGCAAATTTGCAATATTTCCATGCCAGATTTTCAACACTGGCTTTTTTTCATACCTCCTTATGAACAGTATAGTTGTCATTTTTCACATCCTTCCCAAAATGTGTTTCACACCTTTGGTGCAAAATGGCATGGTCGCTGGGGGAAATCAACGTTTGGGACAAATTAACAAAATCGCACCACCACTGCTCATAAGGGGAGGTCCAAAAATGCCTATGTTACAAATGTGGCTACCAAATTCCCCAAAATAATTGGGTTATGAACGTGTGTTGTGCAGTTTGTATGCATGCTCATTGCTTTGCCAATATTTCATATTGTCACTCCAGATTTTCAGCGTTGCCATTTTTTACACCTCCTCATGAACAATACAGTTGTCATTCTCCACATCCTGCCCAAAAATGTGCTTTTATGCTTCTGTCATCAAATGGCACAGTCACTGTGCAAAATCACCTTTCAACTAACAAAGTGGTTGTGCCACTTTCATGAGGTGGCCTGACAAGTAGCCCATTTTGAAAATGTGGAGTGAAACTACCACCACATGCCTACTATGTTAGGGTTTCCAACTGTAGCACCCCACCCAGAATAGACTGACAGGCATCAGGGGTGTGACTTGGGATCTTCAGATGTAATACTCACGCCATTCCACCCCCCATCCCCATCCTGCAGTCACTAACAAGCATCGTGGTGTGCCTTGCACTGTTCGGTCACAAAGTTCACCCCACACTCCTATACTGCACCCATGTCAGCATATTTAATAATAATAATAACTTTATTTTTAAAGTGCCTTTCAGAATATAAAGGCGCTGAACATGTCAAAAACCACAACATACAATATCAATTAAAAACATATAAATAAAATAATTTCATAACAACATCACATATTAAAAACAAGCAATAAAATATTCCATAAAATCAAAACACAATATTTGCAATCAGATTTTATTAGTCCTCCCAAGTAAGCCATATGCCACAGGTAAGTTTTTAAATTTTTCTTAAATACCTCCACGGAGGTGCACTCCCATAACTGGTGTGGAAGAGAATTCCAAAGAGTGGGTGCAGCATAAGAAAATGCTCTACTACCAGAAGATTTTAAACTCACTCTTGGATTTCTCTAACAACCCCTCGTCGGCCAAGCGGAGTGATCAGCCGGGTCAGTAAGGCACCAGAAGTTCTTTTAGATTTCCTTATGGAATGGGGCAAGTATAATGCTCAAAGACCCCAAAGCAAACCTCGACACTTGTCAGTGTCTACGAGGTAGGGTGAGGTACAATGGCATGAGCATTATAGCTGAAGACTGAAAGGGCACACCCCAATGCCTGTCGCTGACTACAGGGTGTGGGTGGGGTTGGCATCACTTCAGTACTTCACTGCCATTCCTATTATGCATCTCTAGCTCCTGCACTGCCAATGCCAATGCCAGTGCAACAACATTCGGCATTGACAAATGCTTGTTTATTTTAATTTCTGACGTGATCTGCATATAAGCCGAGGTACTATAAATGGGAATGAAAATGAAGGATAAAAAACTCGGCTTATACGTGAGTACATATGGTAGATAATTCCAAGGATTGTCATCCAAGTCTGTCAGGGTTTCTAGTTTAGTCAAGGTAAGATTTCTGGAAGGGTATTCTTGTCTCTCTATTGGTTTGGAGTCAATATCAGCTGAAGGATCTGATCCTGCATGAAACATGCATGGCATTAACAGGTTCCTATAAACAATTTTGATGCCTTTTCCGAGTTCTCCTTGAATCTTATAAACTGGCAGTTCTCTACATGGTATTTCTATTATGAGATAAGGTTCAGGTTCCCATTTGGAAGCTAATTTTGTTAATTTCTGAGTTATTTTTAATAGTACTCTATCTCCAATCTGTAATGGACAAGAGATGGCATTTGCATCATATAGTGTCTTTTGTTTTTATCTCACTTGAGTGATATGCTTGTCTAGGATTGGTCCTGGTTCTTGCAATCTGTCACTATGTTCATACACCCAATCTGTACATAGGTTAGGCGTAGAAGTGACTTTCAAACCTACATCAAGTACTAGGTCTATAGGTAAACGACCATGACGTCCAAATAGTAAATAATACGGAGTATATCCAGTTGAACTCTATATAGTGTTATTGTAAAGATAAGTTAATTCTGGCAAAATGATAGGCCAATACGGGTGTCAATGCACAGGTAATGCTCTTAGTATATTAAGTAAGGTCTGATTTCACACAGTCCATTGGCTTGAGGATGATAGGCAGTTGTAGAGATCATTTGACTTCCATATAAGATACAAAGTTCATGGAATAGTTGTGACTCAAAGAGAGTTCCTTGGTCAGTTAATATTCTGGTTGGGAACCCATATGGTTGAGTAAAGTAGTTGACAAATGTCGCTGCAGTGCTTTTGGCAGAAAGATCAGGAACTGGTGCAGCTACAATAAAGTTAGAGTAGTGATCCATCATGGTTAAAACATAACTGATATCATTTC
The DNA here is from genome assembly GCA_016271365.2 of Neoceratodus forsteri. Classification (NCBI taxonomy): domain Eukaryota; kingdom Metazoa; phylum Chordata; order Ceratodontiformes; family Ceratodontidae; genus Neoceratodus; species Neoceratodus forsteri. The sequence continues at coordinate 1,045,894,924 of CM028133.1, read as the reverse complement.
TGCTTGGTTCAAGTTTTAAGTGATCTAAGGTGACCAATTCCAAAGGAGTGTGACTGATAATTGGTTGCAGAGGAGCTTTCTGATCAGTTCTACTGCTTCTTTTTAAATTTCAAGTAGGGCATTCTTAACATCATTTCTGAATTTGAAGTTTCATTCAGGCCCAATAGAATTGTTTTCTTATATTGGCTTCTGTCTTTTGCTTCCAAAGTGTCCAGACTTGTCATGATAGGCTTCCAAAACAATTGGTGCATTCTCTTGTGGCACAATGATCTGTATGATCTCACAATGGGTGTGAAGGTCTTTACTTTGCGTTATTAACCTCGAGTCTTGTATGACCAACCAGTTTCTGTGTTACCACAATTTTATTAATTCGGGGTTTACATCTTTCTTAAGTGTAGGCCCAAGACCTTGGTTAGTCTCCAACAGATTTATGATTTGGCGTAACACAGGACACTGGTCCTGGAGCTGGAACCATAAATTGTCTTGATCTGCAACGTGCGTTGATGGAGTAGATTTAGATTTGGTCACTGTGATATGACTGACCTGACAACATGCCTGTACCATCTCTGTAGGAACCTGTAAGAATGCAGGCATTTCCACATCTTCTAAAGCAGAATCATCATACACAGGTTCTGTCTGCTGTGGCAATCTTGACAAGGCGTCAGCATTGGCATTGCTTCTTCCTGTATGGTATTTCAAAGTGAACTGGTAATTGGAAAAATGTAAGGCCCATCTTTGTTCCATTGCTTCTAATCTAGCAGTATTTAAATGAGCTAAAGGTTTGTTAACTGTATACGGTAAAAGGTGTGGTGGCTAGGTAATGCCGAAACCTTTCTGTAATTGCCCATACTAAAGCAAGTCCATCCAATTTAAATTAGTTATAATGTTCATCATTTTGTTCTGATCCTCTGAGACTGTAACTAGTGTAGGCGATGACTCTTTCTTTTCCTGACTGTTCTTGTGCTTGCACAGCACAGAGACCTAAGTTGCTGGCATCTGTATATACCTTGAAAGGTTTGGCATAATCTGGGTAGTCCAAAACTGGAGCTTCTGTCAAGGTTTGGCATAAACCATCGAAAGCAGTTTGGTGTCTGGAAGTCCAAGTGACTTGCTGAATTTTGGATGTGTGTGTCCTGCTGTTGATCCTCTAAGCAACTTTTGTAAAGGTGTAGCTAGTTGAGCAAAGTTTTGAATGAATCTTCTGTAGTATTTGGCGCATCCAAGGAATATTCTGACATCTCTAATTGTGATTGGTACAGGCAATTCTCATACAACTCATCACTTTTCTGGATCGGGTGCTACTCCATCTGCTGAGACAATGTGTCCTAAGTAGTTGACTTTTGGTTTCAAAAGATGACACATGGACGGTTTGAGTTTGAGTCCATACTGGGTCAATCGTTCAAAGACTTCTGCTAAGTGTTTCAAATGGTCTTCATGGTTCTTTGAGTAAATAATGATGTCATCCAAATACAAAATCTGTATTTCGAAGTTACGGTTTCCCAAACAATGTTCTACCAGATGCTGGAAATTCCTGGTGCAATGCACAATCTGAAAGGCATGTGCGTGAATTCAAATAATCCCATCTGGGTGATGAAAGCTGTTTTTACCACATCTGAAGGTGCTATTGGTACTTGCCAGTAGCCACTTTTCAAATCCAAAGTAGAGAATATGGCTGCTGGTTGTAGTGCAGTAAGAGAGTCTTCTATCTGAGGCAGGGGATATGCATCCTTATGGGTTATATTATTAAGCTTCCTGTAGTCCATGCAGAAATGGATTTTTCCATCCTTCTTTTTCACTAGTACCACTGGTGCAGCCCATGTACTATGGCTTTCTCAAATTACATCTGCTTCTTTCATCTCTCTGAACATGTCTTTGACTGGTTGGTACATAGCAGTTGGCAGAGGTAGAAATCTGTCATGAATGGGTGGATGATTATTCATGAGGATGTAGCATTGAACTCCTTTAGTTAGTCCAAAATCCAAAGGACTCTTACTAAATGCTTGATGATGCTGCATTACTACTCTTTGGACATCTTCTCGCTGGGTGTCTGTAGTGTGAGTCATATCAATGTCAAGTTCTCTTAACCATTTGGGTAATTCTTTGTCTTTTGATCTGGCTGGGGTCTTCTGGATGTGGACTGGTTGTAGGTTGTAGCATGAACTTGATTTTCTGGCTCTACAACATCTTGGATACTGACGGTATGTAGTTTGGCAATAGGCTGGTTCCTGTAGACTTGTATGGCATGATTTCCACAATTAAACACTCTGATAGGGATCTATCCTTTGCTAACTGTTGCAATGCTGAGAGCAACAATGATAGGCTCCTCCTTGGCATCAGGATATGGTTCCACTAGATGACTAGAGCATCGTAGTCCTGTCCTCTAGGTCTTACTTTTGCTTTACACCATGAGGTGGTTTCAGTGCCCAGACTCAAAGTTATGGGATAAGAGTTGGTAACTCTAACTTTTCCAATTTCTCCATCTGGTTTGGAGAAATGTTGGTGGCATTGGTTCAACTGAATGGTCTGCTGTAGTACCTGCTAGTTTGCGATGGGTACCTCTTTAGCACTTTGCAGTAAGATGTGGACTTACTCTTTGAAACAGTGCTGCAGCACATTCATTCCAAGAATGAGTGGAGGTAATTCGAGGCTATAGGAGTTGCTTACTATGATGACTTGCTGGGTCTGGACATAATTGTCTAACTGGATATCTGCCTCGATGTATCTTAAGTATGGCACTTCTGTACCATTGCTGGCTATCAATCTGATCCAGGATTGTGGTGGAGGTTGCAGTTCCTTAGGGTCCCAATATCTGTGGAAATATCTCTTCTGTAACATGGTTACTTGTGAGCCCATATCCAAGAGTGTAAGTAGGTCTAGTCCATTAACTTTCACTGTCACGGTCTGGCATTTTCCTATGAAAAGGGATTTGTCCTCCCTTAAGGCTGGACCTGGTCCATTGCTGAGAATCGGTCTGCATTCCAAGGGATTCACTGTTTAATGCCATAGCATTTGTATGCTTTTGTCTACACCGATTGTCTATATGTCCAGTTATTTCACATTGTCAACAAATGGGTCTACCATAGCTGTCAACACGATCAGTGGGGCATCAATCTTCTGCTCTCCTCGGCTGGGACATCAGCTCTCTAGGTCCTTGCTTTCTAGCTGGTTACTCTCCATAAAATCTAGATTTCCAGTTACTTTTGAGGTCATGTCCCTCCTGACATACCTCTGTACCTTTTCTGAGCAGAGCAGCCATTTGTTCTGTCCAATCAATACTTGGTCCTGGACTAGGTCTGTGAAACTGTGTCTGTGCCTGAGACATCTGCCTGTATGACTTTTCAGTGTTTGAGTAGCCTTCCGCATGCGGTCCTGGCATCCAATGACTTTCTGGGCTCCATCTTCTAGTGGAGTAGTCTGACTATGTTTCTCCAGGAAACATCATCTGCTGTTGGCACACCATGGTCTCTCTTCTGGCTCAACTTGGTCAAAAAATTTGTATTGCCTTCTCTTTAAAATCTAAAAAATGAGCATCGGGGTCTTGAATGTGAAGCATTCATAACTTTCTCCTGAAAGCATGACTAAGGAGTCCATCAATGGATTTTTCTTTAAGAGTCTTTTCTGGGTCTCAGACTTCTCTGGCGTCTATCCTCTCTATAGCTCTGGAGCTTCTTGTAGACTCAGGACATACTCCCTTAATGTTTCTCTTGGTCTCTGTGTTCTCAAAAAGAACTTCATTTTCAATTTGGATATGATTCTGGCATCAAACATTTCTCTTAATCAATAGAAAATTTGATCTACGGTGGCTTTTTCTTTCTGGCCATGATTGCACTTCTCGTTGGGCAGCTCCTTTCAACTGACCCAATAAAATTTCCACTTGTTGATGATCAGGTACTTGACAAAGTTGGAACATAGACTGTATTTTCACTTTAAATTCTCCCAAACTACTGGAGTCTTCACCACCTGGCTCTCCTGTATAGCTAGGAATACATGGTGTATCAAAATAATATAGCATGGTCAAAGGGAAAGGTTGCACTCATCTCTATCCATCTCTCGATCCATCTCGTCACTACTTCTGGATCCTAATGGCATCTGAATCTGTACTCTATTCTTTACTTGCTCTTTAACCTGCTCCATATCCATACTCTACTCTTCCTCTGGCGTTGGTCCCTTTGGAGGACTTGCTCTATACCATAGACACATAGATACATAGACAGTGTCGGCAGATAAGGGCCTATGGCCCACCCAGTCTGCCCATTTGAGCTTATAAGTTCAGTTTGTTTTCCTAGAAGTCTGTTTCCCCTTACCCCTGACCTCTAGAATTCCTTTATGTCTATCCCATGCATTCTTAAATCCAGTGATTGTTTCAGCCCCCACCACTTCCTCTAGCAGGGTGTTCCACTTGTGCACCACCCATTCTGTGAAGAAATTCTTTCTCATGTTTCCTCTGAATCATCCTCCCTCCAACTTCATCCCATGCCCTCTAGTCCTGGAACATCTTTTCGCTTAAAATAGTGTTTTCCTGCACTCTGTTTCTCCCTGTAAGATACTTGTATGTCTCTATCATATCCCCTCTCCCTCCTCTCCTCCAGGGAGTACATGTTCAGTTCCTTCAACCTGTCTTCATAGGGACTTGTGATGCAATCCATGCTCCACCTTTGTTGCCCTCCTCTGAACCTTCTCTACCCTGTCTATGTCCTTACGTAGGTATGGTCTCCAGAACTGTACACTGTACTCCAGGTGGGGCCTCACTAGTGTCTTGTATAGCGGAATTATGACCTCCCTTTTCCTGCTGGTGATGCCCCTGCCTATACATCCCAGCATCCTATTTGCTTTACCTGATGCCTTGTCACACTGTTTCCCTACCTTGAGGTCATCAGAGATGACAACCCTTTCCTGCTTGGTGCATGCTATATTCTCACCCCCCAACTGATATATTGTGCCAGGGTTTTTGTGCCCCATATGCATTATCTTGCACTTCTTTGCATTGAATTTCAACTGCCAAACCCTTGACCATTCTTCAAGTTTCTGCAGGTCCCTTCTCATTCTGTCTACACCCTCTGGTGTGTCTACTCTGTTACAGAGCTTTGTGTCATCAGCGAACAGTGAAATTCTGCCTTCTAGATCCTGCGCAATGTCACTGATGAAGATGTTGAATAGGACCGGTCCCACACTGATCCCTGTGGTACCCCACTGGTCACTCTTCCCTCTGTGGAGTGACAGCCATTTACCACCACCTCTGTGTCCTGCCACCCAGCCAGTTACCTACCCACCACACTCCTGTCCTGCCCACACCATATTCCCCAGTTTGTAATAGTCTTCTATGGCACAGTGTCAAAGGCCTTGCTGAAGTCCATATAGGCCATGTCCACTGCCCTCCCCTGATCCACCTCCCTGGTCACCCAGTCAAAAAATTCAATGAGATTGGTCTGACATGACCTCCCCTGGTGAAACCATGCTGCCTTGGGTCCTGTAGTCCATTGACAACCAGATGTTCCACCAATCTCTCCTTCAGAAGTGCTTCCATGATCTTTCCCACTACCGAGGTGAGGCTGACTGGTCTGTAGTTCCCTGCTTCCTCTTTGTTCCCGCTTTTGTATAAGGGGACTACATCTGCTGTCCTCAGTCTTTGGGTACCTCCCTGTTTCCAGTGATTGGCTAAACAGGATGGCCAGAGGTTCAGCCACCACCTCTCTTGGTTCTTCAAGGACCCTGGGGTGCACCCCCATCTAGCCCCATTGCTTTGTCAACTCTTATTACTTCCAGTTCCTTCAGGACCCTTTCTAGTGTAAAGGGACTTGTGTCCATTTCTGCACCATTCTCACCCTTGTACTCCTTCAGACCCATTACCCCCTCTTCCTCAGTAAAGACTGAGCAGAAATACCTGTTCAATATGTCAGCTTTACTGTTGTCATCCTCCACGCGACTCCATCCTCCCCTTCAGTCTCACTGTCCCTCCCTTTGCCTTTCTTTTCACTTATGTACCTGTAAAGGTTTGTCCCCTTTAACCACTGATTTTGCAATGTGTTCTTCTGTCTGAGCTTTGGCTTCCTTACTGACTTCCTGCCTCCCTTTGTTTCTCCTGGTACTTCTCCCTATCCCCTCTGCCTGTGTCTTTTGTATGCCTGAATGCTATCTTTTTGGCTTTCACTTTCTTTTGCTACCTCTTTGGAAAACCATAATGGTCTCCTCTTCCTTTCCTCTTGCTAACCTGCTTAATGCATAATTCTGTTGTTCTTATAATCCCCATTTTAAATACTGCCCACTGTTCCTCAACCCCTGATTCCTGTCCCATTCTCCTTAATGCCTCTTTCAAGTATTTCCCCATTTTCCCAAAGTCTGCCCCCCTAAAATCCAGGATACGTGTTTTTGTGTGGTTTGGTTCTGCTCTTTCTGTGATTTCAAACCACAATGACTGGTGGTCACTGTTACCCAGGTGCTCCCCCACTGTTACCCCCATCACACTGTCCCTGTTTGTTAGCACAAGGTCCAGTATTGCCTTCTGCTGAGTTGGTTCCATGACCAGTTGCTTGAGGAAGGCACCCTGAAGGGAGTCCAGGATAAATCTGCTCCTAGTTGATGCTGTTGCTGGGATGCTCCAGTCCATGTCTGGAATATTGAAGTCTCCAACCAGTACTACCTCACCCTTGTCTGCCATCCTTTGGATGGCTAGCATCAGATCCCTATCTGTTTCTTCCTCCTGGGCTGGTGGTCTATAGACCACACCTGTGTGGATGGCTGGCCCCATTTTCCTTTCTAGCTTAACCCACAGTATCTCTCCCCCATTTTGTTCCTCCTGGATCTCTGTGGCCCTTATGTAATTTTTCACATACAGTGCCACTCCTCCTCCCTTCCTGCCTGCTCTGTCTCTTCTGAATATGTTGTGGCCAGGTAGCCATCTCCCAGTCATGGTTATCATTACACCAGATTTCAGTGATGGCCACAATGTCCAGGTCTGACTGTGCCATGACAGCCTCCAGATCTTCCATCTTGTTGCTAAGGCTCTGGCATTTGCACATGGCTTTCCATGATTTGACCTCCCTAGTCTGCTTCACTGTTCTACTCCAGCCCCTTCCTTGGTTGTCATTTATCCCTGGTTCTCCTTGCTGTCTGCCCTTCTGCTGAATTTTGCCCCTTTTCTGCTTATCCACCTTTTGGATACTAATCTCCATCTTTTGCACACCGCTTTGCAGAGATAGCCACTCCTCTGGTTCACTGGTACCCTGCTCTGCTGCACCAAAATTAGAGGTGTGGTGCCCTGAAGGTGCTAAGATGGATGTTAACGTGTGCTGGGTTTCCACATCATTATAAAATGGGTGAATAAAGCAAGTGTATCGATGACACCAGTAACTTGCACACAAATTATTAACACAGGTATTAAATGGGTGGATGGTGACACTAGACAAAGAGAGGCGAGAGTCAGAAATAGGTTCCAAATACTTCTCAGGATCTTTATTCGTACCAAACCAGGGAAGGGAAACACAGTCATGGGTAACACTTTTTACTCCAACTCTCCTGTATGAGGAGAACTCTAATTCAAATAACTGTAACAGCTCCACTTTACAAGTGGTCTACACTCTGTACCCTTTATGAAGGTGACTCTATGCACACTTTCAATGGTCCATTGTAACAGTTCCACTTTACGAGCGGTCTACACTCTAAGTAAGCAAATCTCTATACAATCTTCAAATACTACCCTGAGGTGCACCTCTTACTAGGGCCTATTATATGGACCACTCCACTCTAAGGAACTCTAAAGCATATCACCATAACACTCTATACTAGTCAACCAAAAGGCAGTTCATGCACAGGTGAACATTCTCTGTCATCTGGAAGGGATTGAGTTGCAGGATAAAACAAAAGGGAAATATTTGTCTGACAGGACTAACAACTAATGGGCTACAGAGAGGATTTTGCATGGGCAATGAGTCTCTCAGCCACACCCCACCTCTTTAGGGTTGCCGGACTTGTTACGAACAAAGAAATGATTCTCTCGGGTCAGAACCCACTGAGGGCTGGCCGAATTGAAACACACCAAACCCATCCACAGCCCTCTTCTGGACTGTTGGCATAAGATGAAGTAGAAGATGCTAACCAACTGGCAGAAAGTCCTCTTCTGGACTGCCTGGACATGAGGAAGAAGAAGAAGAAGGTGTTGAACAGCCAGCCCAAATTCCTCTTCTGGACTGCTGGGGCATGAGGAAGAAGAAGAAGATGAAAGGAAATCTGTGAATCATAGCAACAACTGGGTTCTAGGCACCAAGGCCAGATGAACCAAGGACTATGTAAAATAAGAAACAGGACGGTGATGCAATCTTCTGTGGCAGAAGATCTGGATAACACTTCGATACGAATGACAACATAAGAAAATGGGTGGTATCTTGGTACCAGGCCAGGAAATACTTTGGGGAAACTCTGAAGAGCGGAAAACAATAAACAGGACTTTGCACATGACTGTGGCATGGTTCCTTGAAGATCTGCTGCTGGCTGCTTTGAAGATGCACTGGAGACAACATTTGGAGTACAATGAAGAAGATTGATCTGGATACCAATGGTGAAAAGATTCTGGAAAGCTTTGAAAAATTGATTTAGACACCTTGCAACTTAAAAGGCTGGCATCAAAGCAATACTTTCTGGCACATTCACTGCTTGTAGCAATAGTTGCATGCAAAGTAAAGTCTCAGTTCTTGTTGCAGTGGTCACTTATTCAGTCTTAATGCTCAACTCAAAGTAAATATACAGTCAATTCACTTTTCTAATCGAACCCTAGCACTGGTGGACCTAACTAACAGGAGTCCCTCTGACTAAATTGGGTTCTTCCTGTTACTGCGACTCTGTATGGCTAGCTAGACTCCTTAAACATTCAGGTTCACTAACGCTGTTTGGCCCCTATAACACCTGGGGAATCTAAATGGCTAGCAGTGGGCCTAACTTTCTCCTTTAAATGGCACTGCACGTGGTGGTGGGCCTAACTTGCCCCTTTAAGAACTGGTGGGCCTAACTTTCCCCTTTAAATTGCAGTGCACATGGTGGTGAACCTAACTTGCCCCTTTAAGAACCCGTGGGTCTAACTTGCCCCGTGGGTCATGAAATACCCTTGTCTCTTTAAATAACATGGGCCTGTATTGCCCCTTTAAGAACTGGGCCTGGTTTTGTCTGCCCCCCACTTCGATCGTTGAGCCTTTATCTGGTGTACCCATTTAAAATCACTGGGCCACCCTGTATCCCTGGCCCTTTTAATTGTGGGATTGCTTTGTAATTCTGACCTCTTTAAGATTGCTGAGTTGCTTGTCTGAGCCCTTCTAAAACCACTGGTCTTTCTTTTAAATACTGCTCCTACAACTGCAGTGGTCATCTCTGCATAAGCTCCTTTAAACACTCTGGACTTTCTGGATTAAGCCCCTTTAATTTGTCAGGTCTGTTCTAGCTGGGCTCCTCTTAAAAATACTGATCCTCTCTGTATAAGTCCCTTTAAATGGCCGGGCCTTGTCACTGTGCCCCTTTAAAACTGCTAGCCATGATCTGAATGAGAGTCCCTCCCCTTCATAAATATCCATGTAGCTCCCCTTTAATCTATGCTGCTGGCTCTCCCCTGACCATCACTGCACCCACTGAATAATGATTTATGCTTATACAAGCCTCCAATGGCCCCTCCTCATGGCTCTGAGCTGCTTTATAACTTTTTTACTTAGTGCTCAGAAAACAGCACCAGAAAACAAACTTTGTCTTATTTTTCAGATGGACAGCACTTTGCCTTGTGCTGTTACATACTCACCACACCAGACCAGGGATGGAATTATGTAGGAGGGAGGTGGGAGGTGCTACTCACAGAGGGAGGGATTTTCAGGCAGGGATTGGTCAAACAAGGAACTTGTGAGGTCCTGGGCAGTACAAATGATGTGGTTATGCAATTGCCGCCTCTGTGGGACCAAAACACTATTCTTGGACCAAAAACAACAAAACAAGGCACCAAGCCCTCCCAGGGACACAACGGGACATTTATTTACTTCACAGACTGCTCAAACTGGCACTGCGGACCAAATACAGCATGCAGGTACATTTTCTTCAGTGACTGGAGTCAGGAGGCACACAGCAAAGCACTCAGAGACAGCTTCAGCCCTCCTGGCAAGCCCTTCTCGTCCCTCCTTGCTTTCTGTGTCCTCACTCCTCCACAGTCACCACGATTCTTCCCAACAACAAATTATTTTTCAAATTGCAGCACTCTGTATTCTGGTTCTGGAAGCATGGCAGGTGCCACACAGTGGGCATTCTATTAGATCAGCTTAACATTCCATTAGCTGCAGCAAGGCAGAAAGGCTTATTTTGTGCATTATTTCTAAGCTATTTCTAAATACATTCTCATTGGCAGGCTTTGTACAGAGTTTTGTGTTGGCATTTTTAACTGGGCACCTGGGCATTTCTTGGGCACCTGTTTACTGTAGTAAGGAACCTACAGCTGAGCATTTTTCTATTCTTTATTTTTCTGTGGTGCCCCCAACTCTGGGACACTACATATGTACATAAGGTTCTATTAATTCCATAACTCTGTTTCTCTCAGCCTTTGTTTGTGGATTATAAATGTTGACAATTCTTACTACTACATTCTTAGTCACAACATTAACAATAAAAACTCTCCCAGGTAATAAATCTATTATTTTCAAAATTTGTATATCACTAGTAAAACACACTATTCCTACCCCTGAACACCTTTCTTCCCCTATCAACCACCATGATGGCCCCCACCTCCAGTCTTTCTGCATTTGTACTATTTCTTCCACTGTATATAGACTTGTGTCCTATAAGATTGCTACGTCACATCTGAGTTCACTTATTATTTGAAAAGCTGTTTGTCTTTTTTGTTTATTCTTTATACTATTCACATTTAAAGTAAAACAGCTTAATTTATGCATTTTAAGCAATTACCACACACAGGGTTTTATAAGTTTTTTTTCGCTTTCCTCTTCTTAGACACTTATGTGTCCGTATTGTCCCCTTTCTCAGATTCCTCCTCCTCCTCAGAAAGTTCTAGACAGCAGGATGCTGTTTCTTTTTCCACAAATTATCATTCCTTATCTTGAAATACAGAGTATCTGTTTGATAAGTCAAATCCTTCTCTGTCTCTTTCGGTAGTTATTTTCAGGGTAGTTCTAGCATATCTCTTTTTATTGGACCTAGTAACCATTGTAAACTTTAATTCCATATCATTATTCTTTGTCCTTCAGTTTTTTTGTGACTAGTCACATCTTTTTTATTTTCCTCTTTTTCTTTTACCACTTCATCAACATGTTCCTCTCCCTTTTTATTAGGCCTTGGAGGGCGGGGTCTGTAGAAGGACCTGCTGTTGTTCAAGTTATTTCCCCTTCGTTTTCTTTATTTTTAGTTTCAGAAACAATTTTTTCTTCTTTTCCTTTCTCTTTTTGCGCCACTGCAAGGTACACATCTTGTTCTGCTGACACACCTGGTTCAGGACTATTATGTGCAGCCCATGGACAGTATAAATAAAAGTGACCTTCCTCTTCACACAAGCTGTACTTGATTTTATTTTTACAGTCTGCCCCCCTGGTGTCCTATGACCCAATATGATCCATGTTTTAACTTGACCACAGGCATTGCTTAAATGGCTTTTTTTTCCACATTTGAAACAGGCCCGAGGGTGGCCTGCATAGAAAACTATTCATCTGTCTTTTCCAAGATAAAAACAGCCAAATGTTGTACTTCTCCTTCCACTTGCTTTAGCATTATTTTGTATTTCTAACCTCCTGTCCAGGGGCATTCATCATCTAGGATGGGTTCTGGAGGTCCGTGAACTACACACCTTTGCTTTAACCAAAAAGTTATATCCGACACATTAACTCCTGCATTCCTGAAAAGCACTGTCACTATTTTGAATGCCAGTATTGTTAATGGTATTGCAGCACATTTATTCCATAGTTCTGTATTTTTTAATTGATGGTATAATTTCCAGAACCTGTTGAGGCCTCCTGGGTGCTTGAAACTTACATTGCACTCCAAACTTCCCAGTACATGGATTAGAGCTTATATCTTTGTATGGATAATATTTCATACTCTGTTTCAACAATTGCCTCACAATGTAAAGCCTATCAGGTGCAGCAGCTGCTGAATCCTTAAATCTTAGTCTTACCACATTTCTGCATTTTGCCTTCTATAACTGTTACTCTGTGAATCATTTTTTTATTATTTTCTTCCCTTGCATTTTTGTCTTTTTTGCCATTTTCACTTTCGTCTTTATTAGTTAACACAGTTTTTTGCTCTAATTCCATTGAGGAACCTTCACTCTCATCTTCTGAAATGTCTTTTGTGTCATCTGCATTATTGTAGCACACTTCCATATCATTTCCTTTTAATTTTTCCTTTACCACTACTTTTTCAACTATGGGGTCACCGTCCCCTGAATTACTGGGACTGTTGGGATGCCAGCCCAACCCATCTTCAGATTTTTTCCCCAATCTGCATCTAATAAAGCTTTTGTGACCCACTCAGGGGTATCATCAATAGCTTCTCTTTTTATTTTTTTCATCTTGTTTTTAAGACTTTTTTCTTGGGGGCCCTCTTTATCTTTTTTTATGTTTCCTTCTTTACATTCATCAGGCTCTGAAGTATTTTCTATTATATTAACTTCTGTTTCCCTACTTTTTTTACTTTGCTCACACTCAACCCGTCTTAGGCCAAGCCTTTTACTGCCCTTTTTCACCATTCCTTTCAGGGTTGACTCTTTCTTTTTTCCTTTCTTCTCTGTTCTAAGGGTTGTATCCTGACTGATCTGTGCCACATCAGTGATCCTCAGCTGATCCTGACAGACCACACCCTTGTCATTTTCACGCCTTCTTTCTTTTTCTAAATCTTTCAAAACTAGCACGTTTTCTCTTTCAATTTTCTCTCCTCCAATTCCATTTCAGGCAAAAGTTTTGCATTTTTAAGGGACTTACTGTGAGCATTTTCATTCTCCATAGCTGCCTCAGACACTGACCCTTCGGATTGCAAACTCTCTTTCTCTTTTGTGGCTTGCTTATTCTCTGGGTGTTCTTCCAAAAACTCTCTGTTTCCACCATCGCTGGCTGCAGCAGAGACCTGAGCTCCAGCCACCCACATGTCTGCACTCATCTCCTCTCACACACAGACTGATCACTTTCAGCAATCTGACATGGAATTCCACTAGAGGAGAGTAGGGGAATTTTTTTTATTAAAGCTTTAAATTCAATACAAGAATCAAAATACATTCAATAAAAGAAAAAATCAACATAAAAGCAAACAAAGAAGCCAACAAAACACAATGTAATTGATAAGATATATATATGGTAGTCCCCATCAGTATAAATAACATTGCTATTAAAATAACGAACCCTAAATCCCTTTTTTCTTTTCCCCCAAATTAAAGAAAACTTGTGATATCTCACAATAACTTATAATACTACCTAAATTACTCCCCCTTAGTAATGAAGAGGAGGAATCTAGCCTCAGCTGGCTCACCCGGTCAACAAAATCAAACAAATAAATAATTAATAAATGATTCTATGATAGATTTGCCTAAAGATGAGGGGTAGTCTAGTGCTGATATCCCCTTAATTATCACAGAGTCTGCAAAATTATCCATCATTACCTATTGATAAAGGGGAAGTCTGGACAGAGTGGCAACGTGAATCAAGGCAACTTTCCACAGTCATAGTTTCTCCATTACTGGAAGGACAATGTTCAAGGTAGATGGTGATTTCTTCAGCTCTCACATGTCCATGGACTAGGTTTGTAACAGAGGGGGTTACCCAAAAATCTACCCGGGGATGCCTGGTTTTCCATTCTTTTTTTTTTTTACTTGTGGTGTTTATACACCACTTTTTATCCACCTGTACTAACCTCCTGGTCCACTTCTTCGGACCACCGATCAACCCCCCCGGTACACCGACTCGGAGTCTGCCCCTAGAGTGCACTTGTTCTCCCCTGTACTAACTTGATTCCCAACAATCCCCACTGAGTGGGGTGAGGATGGGCCTTCTTCAACCTTACTGGAGGAGAACTGACACAGTGAGGCCTGCCCGTGAAGTTGGTGGATCCTGTGAGGCACTGATCAGTCTTCATCTAGGACTGAAAGGGCTTTTTTTCTACTTTCCTATTTCCCCTCCATCCAATCCCCAGAGGTGCCGGCGCAAGGACTAACATCCACAGAGTGACGTACTGATGCACATCTACCTCCCAAGTGCCTAACAGCATCTCCGATCCCCGACTCCACTGTACAGAGCTGCCAGAGTCCTTTGAGAGCCTGTGCTTCCACCAGCTGTCTTGGGACATCGGGTACCCCCTGGTACCCCGGTATCCCTCCCCGAGGAAGGAGATCATCCACTGGGATGCTCAATACTCCCTTTCCCAGCTGACCCCCATCGATCTGAGTCCATTCCCGAACCTGGGTCACTGGCGCAGTGCAAGGTGTGGCTTCCAGCACCTCAACCCTCAGCACCACCGGGCTGGCCCTGATTTTCCATTCTTGATTAAAATAGCTCAACAGGTTATGTGAAAAAAATGACACTAAAATAAAAAAAAAAAATGATGGAAGAAATTTATCTCCCTTCCCCATTTTATAGCGAGGCATACAATATTACACCTAATGTGGTTTAAATGGATACCCTAAATCATCTGAAAACTCAGAATCAATAGCTTAATTTCCCAGTTCCTGAGAATAGTGAAAACAGCACTTAGGCATGTACAAATGGGAAAGAGAAAGGTTTTAATAATGGCTACCTTCCTTTTCTTCATTTTTGGCCAATGTTTCCACAGCTGTACTTTAGAGTCATAAAGGTTTGTGTTTTGCTTCACAGTTTAACCTTGCTAAATCATCTGAGCCAAACAGTATGCCCAGTATGTTAATGGGAGTTGGAGTTAACGTTACTCCCTGTAATGCATCAGAGTTGGGGCATCCCAGTAATTAAATAAAGTTTAGGGGTTTGCAGGTGCCCAGGGTGCCTGTGGTATGTGTGGGCAGCAGGGCATAATAAAAAGGGGTCCCTCTGGAGTAAAGTTCCCCTCTTAGCAAGGAGAAACACTTTAAATAATAGAAAAAGTGCCCTGTGCAATTCAAAATTGTCAAAAGACAGAATTTAGTGCAGCTGCATCAACAATGGCTTGGATGGAATGCTGTGCTGAGCTGCTCATGCACAGCATTCCAATCTAGCCATTCCAGAACTAGAGTTTTAGTTTTAAAAAGTTTTAACAGTTTTGGTGAGTTCCTGCTGGCTGCAGAGAAGAGAGGACGCAGATGGTTAAGGGGAACTGGTAAAGAGCTTACTTGTGGGTTGAAGCTGTTCCCCGAGGGCCAGTCTGTGTGCCTGCTCTGGCTCCAGACAGTGAAGATCCCCGAAGAGCTCAGTTTTGGTATGCGGTGCCATCGCGGCACCAGAAGAAAGTAATCATCCATTTGCCGCGGTTTGGGCTGTGTAGCCCTGTCGGTTTATTGTTTTAACCTCCCCATGTTCTAAAAGTTAAATCTGGTCCCCCGTCGGTGGCATAGAAGAGCTGCATCATGACCATTTCTCTGTCAGCCATCCGAGGCCCCCAGTCATCCCCCCAGCTTCCTGTAGTACTCCCTTCCTCTGCCAGCAAGACCGCCTGCCTCCCGGTTGCCTCCCGAATTGTGTGGTTATCGGTGAGTTGGTGGCAGCATGCAGATTTGTGCTGTCCGCCCATTGAACTAGAAACCTTTTTTTTATTTAAAGAGAGCACTTTTAGCATGATGGCAGGCTGCTGAGCGCCGCAGGGGCATCGGGTCTCTAGGACCCAGGATTTAAATATTTAGGAGGGAGGCAGGGTAGCGACAATCACAGGAGGAGCCAGTTTGGCAAGGCCAGTTCAAGTCCTATTAAATATTCATGATGGGGTAGGATTAAAGGGGGCAACCTGCCAAAGGATTGACAGCAGGCTCAGGGAGCCATCAAAATTAAAGGGGCCATGCAGATTAAAAGGGGCAAATCAGGCCCAAAAATAAAGCAGGGCATTTGGCCCACAGTTAAAAGGGCTTCCAGGCCCAGAATAGAGGGGCATCAGGCCCATTTCTGATAGGGCACCTAGCCCTCTGTATTTAGGGCACCAGGCCCAGTTTTAAAAGAGCTAGTAGGCCCACAGCTAAGGGAGGGCATCAGGCCCAAGGTAAATGTAGGACATTAGGCCCAAGGTAAAGCAGGGTTCCAAGGAGGCCCCAGCCTAGTGGATTAGGGTAAGCCAGCCTAGTGGTAGTGAGGGCAGCCCTGGCCTAGTGTAAAAAGGCAAGCCAGCCTAGTGGTACTAAGGGCAGCCCCGGCCTAGTGTAATAAGGCAAGCCAGCCTAGTGGTAATGAGGGAAGCCCCGGCCTAGCAGATTAAGGCAATCCAGCCTAGGGACAGTAAATGAGGCGTTTAGGCCCCATTGTAAATAAGGCATTTAGGCCTTTGGTGTTCCCAGCACTCAATCTAAGGTAAGTGGTACCCTCTGTACAGGGGTCTTGGCATCCTTAGCAAAATGTTCAGGGGTAGCCAGATCCTATTCGGGAAGACCCTACATTTAGGAAAAGGGAGTGCATCTAGGGGTGCTTGATTCACAAATACTATAAAGCTCTGTAACAACTGTACTGTTTATACAATTGTGATTGCTGAAGTATTCAAAAGATTGTGAACTTGCTAAGAAGCACCAAGACTGTATTGTATATGGATTGTGGTTATTTGCCCCTGGTTATCTTAGCTATTGCCCCAAGCATCTGAACTATTGCTCTAAGTATTTGAACTATTGCTCTAAGTATTCAAACTATTGTTCAAAGCATTTGAACTATTGCTCCAAGCACCTGAACAATTGCACCACCTGTAACAATTACCCCTAAATTTATAATTTGCCTTTCCTCAGCAAATCATCGGATCATTCTGCAGTCCTCTTGGCATTGCAGGAAGGTGCATCTTTCAGCTATTTTGTTACTAGTGTATGGAGACAGTCTCAATCTTCTACCACACTACAGTCCCATAGTGTGGTCTGTATTCTCTATACTCAGAATCAGTCCCTAACCAGAAGAGGATGTCTTCTCAGCATTCTTCACTCAAGTGGGATCATCCATCAGCTCATCACCTCTGACTGTGATGTCCGCTGAAGTTGAGCCCATCACCAGTCGTACACGTCATACCTGCCGTTTCTTGTTTTCACAGCTCAAAGGTACGTCCACCGAAGCGCATCATGACAGCCATGCTAGTGTCATTTCATATGGTTCCTGTTCTAGATGTCCTGAAGTTGGTCGCTCTCCTCCGAAGAGTGTGCTCATCCTGGAAAAAACAGGTTTGTGCCCCTGATCGTTCACCGAAAGTTGAATCTGTCGAAGCCCAGTATGGGACACGTCCGCCATTTCTTTGTTTTGGTTCTAGTTGCTGATGATAAGATTGCAGAATCAACCATCATCTCTACAGATTCTTCTGTTCCTGGTCCTGTTGGAGATCCTTCAGAGTTTAGCTGGCCCTTGGAGTGCTGCAGCATCCTTCAGGTCATGGTAGTCATCCATTGGATTCGTCGCCACACAGGTCCTGATTTCTCTTCTTCCTTGGTGACCCTGGAAGTGGGCTTCAGCCGAGGAACCCTTTGTTTTCAGTTTGGAATCCAACAGCCCTTCAGTGGGTTATTTCAGGAACCAGTTACTCTGGTTCTTTATTCCAGCAGCCTTGGAGAGAGTAGGGTTTTGCTGAAGAAACAAAAGGTCTGTTTAACAAACTTCTCACCACCCAGTGGCCTTGACAAGGTCCCTGCTGAGAATTACATTAGCATCTATTGTTCCATTTGCTTCCCCTTCATTGCTACCATTGCAGACCGATGGTGTACACGAAGACGCCAGACCTCTGGACTCATGTAACTTCTAGACTTTGGTAGAAGTGTGTAGTGATAGCTTAACCAAATACTGTTTTGAGTAGTGTAAGTCATCTGATCCTTGCCTAATCTTATTGATAGGAACAAGAATTGTAAAATAATAATAGAATTAGAGTGGCAGTAGGCCTCAGCATCTACTCTATTCTTGTTGAAATAATTTTAGCAGTCATAGATAAAGTATCTGTCTTATTTACCACCCTATTGTTTGGGTGACTTCTCTTCCTCTTGTGACTGTGTCTCCCTACCCTCTGGTACAAAATAAACACCCTGCAGGCACTGAATCTCTAGGACGACTCCTGCCTCTCCTTGTCTTGGTAACGGTTATGTTATCCACAATAATTCATACCTTGGTGCCTCACTCATTTCTTTTCATCACCTTTAAAGCAGAGTACCACAGAGCACCACTTTAGACCATCACATTAAAAAGTTTATGGGTGTAGTAGGTTGGATACAGATAATTATTTATCCAAGAAGTCCAAAGTTGGAGTTGCCTGGTAAGAAGCACAGATGGAGCCAGGGTGTAGTAGTGGATTGTCTGGGGGAGATAGGCAGTCAGTTAGAGGAGACCGAGATGGGCCTTGAGGGAGTATTCCACCATCTCCCTTAACCATGCCGTAATACTTCAGAACACCATGGCTTCTGCAGTTTTCTGGAGAAAAGGATGGAAACAGAACCAGCAATCTAGGAGAATTCCATTCAAAGATGCAGGCAATGTTTAGGCTGTATCAGATCCCCGAGCAACAGAAGGTCAAAATCTTAATCAGGCAACTAAAAGAAGCTGCTCTCCAAGAGGTTCGATCCTGGCTGAATGTAATGAAAGCCACAGCTGAACATATACTTCAGAGGCTACAGTAAATCTTTAATGCTAGAACTGTGACAGACAGAAAAAAATGAAGTTCTTTTCTCATACCCAGAAGCCCCAAGAGACCCTGAGGGAGTTCGCATTGAGTCTGCAGTAGCTACTGAGAGCTATAGAGAGGGTAGATGCAGCACAGGTCCAAGATGCAGACCAAGTGTTAGTAGAAAAATTTGTTGAAGGGGTGCAAAGCGAAACCCTGAGGAGAAAGCTACGCATGCTGCACTTGCAAAACCCTAAGGTCAATTTCCTGGACTTTAAGGAGAAAGCCATCCGGGTATTTGGTTTGGGACACTCCAGAGATGAAGCTCTGATATATCCCCAAATGGTAACCTCAATGGGAACTCATTGGCTTGCATAGTCTACAAAAGGATGGAAGGAAGACTACTCTTGGCAATCAAGACTCCAGCCAGAGGAAATGGTGTTACAGAGATTGGAGCACAGAAGAGAAGCTATTGCATACCCAAGCTGGTGTTCAGAGCATGAACAGATGTGTGGACCAAGGATACAGACACTGACTTGTTCTGTGCATGCCAGCACCAGTCAACACTCAGAGCTGACTGAGCAGATTTCCACCCTGACCCACCAGATGGCAGAGATGTGTTAGGAAATGCAAAGCATAAAAGCAGGATGGAAGAGCCGGCCCATTGGCGCAGCGGTGGGAATTCCGCTTGCGACGCCGGTGACCCGGTATCGGAAATGGACCCGGATCGTCAGAGGGCGGCCGGGGAGTAGGATTGGCGTCCGATGGGCAGCTCTCTACTCCGGGGAAGGGTGGGCAGTCTGGCGTGCTGGGGACCCCTGGAGACCAGGAGTTCCACGAGCTGACACTCAGCATGGAAGGAGGCGGGGCAGATGCTAGCATCATTGCACGACCCCGCCTCCCCTGGGAGAAAACCGGAAAAAGGAGGAAGAGCTGCCCGCCGTCATGGATGAAGCTCGCCGCGGCTTCAATGTGCTTCAGGCCAGGCCCCGACCTAGCTCAGTGCCCGGCGGCATATGATGGGGGTGCGTGGCCCCCCGTGGGGGTAAGCCACGGGGTATCGGGGCAGTGGCCGATCTGGAAAGCAGAAGCTGGTGGCCCGTGACCGGGCGGAAGGATAGGGCCGCGGGCAGCTCTGGAGGAGAAAAAAGTTAAATATAAAAAAAAAAAAAGCAGGATGGAAGAATCAGAGATGATTTAATCAGCCAGGAAAAGAAAGAAAGGGGAATGATCAAATAAATCATCTTAGAAGGAGTGAAGGGAGGCACTCCGCAGATCAGTTTGATGGCCAAGGAAGGCCCATATGTCGTCGGTGTGGTGTTAGTGGCCATATAGAAACAAGATTTGGTCAGCCAGTAAAAAACACCCTGAATTTAAACAGAAATTCTTTGGGGATGAAGACCAACCCTCAAAGAGCAGATGATCAGGTCCAGCAGTCTCATTAGAACAGTCATGTTTCATTGGTAGAAGTCTGATGATACAGGTCAAGATTGATGGCATTGAGCTTATGGCATTGTTAGACACTGGATCACAGGTTACTACGTTGCAAGGATGAGAGTTCCGGAGATACTGGACACCCAATGATCTTAAGAAACCTCCTAGATCTTGGGTGAAGTTAATAGCAAGCAACGGTGATGAAGTATCATATCTAAAATATGTAGAAGCCAATGTCCAACTGGGAAAGAACATCCAAAGCAACACATGCATCATTGCTAGTGACCTGGAAAGAGATCAACTGCCACCACTAATCTTGGGGATGAATGTTTTACAAAATTGCTTTGACAAACTAGTGCGCATTCTCCAACAGCAAGCCAAGCACGTACCCCAGGTGGAGAAACATGCCCTGCAACAAACCATCTATAATCTACAATGCCACCAATGGTTTGCTAATGCTGAGGGTGAGATTGGCAAAGTAAGTGTGACAGATGCCAGACCGGTAACATTGAAGCTGGGCACCAAAACCACCCTTTGGTGCAAAGCAAAGGTGGGCCCGAGGGGTCAAGATTATGATTCTCTAGTGGAACCTTACCCTACAAACAAGGAAGAACCGGTTATAGTGGCTTGGAGTGTAGCTACTGTAACCAGAGGTCGGATACCAGTCACAGTGTTGAATTACGGGACTCACAATGTGCAACTTTACAGAAACCAGCCGGTTGCCCAGATCCACATGGTGTGCTTGCAAGACATTTTTGAGGCTGAGGAAGAGGTAAAGAAAGTGCTTGAAGGAGGAATAGGAAGCGACCAGATACCAGAGTGGGTTAAAGAGATTAAGGTAGGCAATCCGAAGACCACCGTTAAGCAAAGAGCTGATGTTTTGGAAGTGGTTTTACACTGGAAGGAAGCTTTTAGCCAACACCCCTTAGATTTTGGGTTAGCTCGTGGGGTACAGCATCACATTAGTACCCATGGACATCCGCCTATCAGAGAACGTTTAAACCAATTTCACCAGCCATGTACCAGCAAGTAAAAGAGATGATTAAAGAAATGAAAGAGGCTGATGTGATCAAGGAAAGCCACATCCCATGGGCAGCACCAATTGTCCTGGTAAAGAAGAAGAATGTTAAGATCCGATTCTGTGTGGATTACCACAAATTACATGCATCACCCATAAGGATGCGTATCCTTTACCTTGGATAGAAGATTCTCTCAGTGGCCATATTCTCCACTCTGGATTTAACCAGTGGATACTGGCAGGTTCCTATGACACCAAGGGATCAAGAGAAAACAGCCTTTATTACCCACATTGGTCTTTTTGAGTTCACAAGGATGCCTTTTGGACTATGTAATGCACCGGGTACTTTTCAAAGACTGGTTGAACATTGTCTTGGAAGGTGGAATTTCGATATCCTTTTGTTATATCTGGATGACACCATTGTATATTCCAAGACTCATGAAGATCATCTACTTCACTTGGACAAGGTGTTCCAATGATTGATATGATATGGTCTTAAAAAAAACAAAACTCTAAATGTCATCGTTGCAAACTAAAGTGAGTTATCTGGGACATGTAGTCTCTGCAGATGGAGTGATGCCAGACCCAGAGAAGATTAAAGCAGTAAAGAAATGGCCTATTCCCGCTACTTTTAGAGAAGTCTGAAGGTCTTTGGGATTCGAGGGATATTATCGGAGATTTATCAAGAACTACAAAGTTGCTGTGCCATTACACAAACTTCTAAGAGGATCAGCAGAGGGTCGAGTCCCAAAGAATCATCTAGTTACATGGGGAACTGAACAGCAAGAAGCATTTGATCAATTAATGAAAGTACTAACTGAGGCTCCTATATTGGCATATCCAGATCACGCGAAACCACATCTGTTGTATACAGATGCCAGTAACAATGGGTTGGGCACGGTACTTGCACAAGAACAGAATGGCGTAGAAAGAGTAATAGCCTATGCAAGCCAAGAGTTAAGAGACTCTGAGAGGAATGACACCTGCTATAGTTCTTTCAAACTTAAATTTTTAGCGCTAGTATGGACTATCACAGAGAAAGTCTGGCAATATTTGTCTGTCCCCCCCTTCACGGTTTTCACAGATAATAATCCTTCGGCACACTTGAATACTGTGAAGCTAGAAGCCCTCAAGCAGAGGTGGGCCTCTCGACTTGCAAATTACCAGTTCTCCTTAAAATATCATTCTGGTAAAGCTAATGCAAACACTGACGCCTTGTCTCGGATGTCTGGACAAGATGAAGCAGAAGTAGATGACACCTTGCTGGAAAACATAGAAATGCCACCTTTTCTGAAAGTACCAACTGAGATTGTGCAAGCATGTTGTCAAGTTGCTCCTGTGCCCGAAGTAGAAATTCAACCAGAAGTAGATGACATGATTACAAACCAAAAGAATCTATGGGTGAAATTACAAAGCCAAGACCCTATTGTTTGCAAAGTAAAGGATCTAGTTGCTGCACAGAAATGCCTGACCAAAAAAGAAAGAAAGAAACTGAATGTAGATGCAATGAAACTTTGGAGACACAGAAATCGTCTGGCCATAGAAGATTGCTGTTTAGTTAAAAAAAGTAAAGATCCTACTACACACATGGAATTGACTCAGATCATAGGTCCAAAGACCAGTGCTTCTGTAGTATTAGAGGTGTACCATGATAATTCAGAACATTTTGGTCACAAAAGAATGGAGGCTATTATCAGTCGGAGGTTTTACTGGATAGGAATGTGAAATTATATAATAAAGTGGTGTGAGGAATGTCCAGCCTGTAATTTAAAATGCAGAGAGAAGATGAATCAGAGAGCTCCTCTCCATCTGGTAGTTAGCAACGCGCCATTGGAACTAGTTGCTCTTGATCACTTAAAGTTAGAACCAAACACAAGTGGACACATCTATGTCCTCACTATGGTCGATCACTTTTCCAGGTTTTTGGTTGCGAGCGCGGTGAAAGACCTATCGGCTAGAACTACTGCTGAGACCTTCTTGAGATGTTTTGTACGACCTTTCGGATATCCTACAAAAATCCTCACAGGTCAGGGAACTTCTTTTGAATCCCAGCTGTTTCATGAACTTTTCACCCTGTATGGAAGCCATAAGTTGAAAACCACTGCTTACCATCCCGAAGGTAACGGACTGTGCGAAAGAATGAATCAGACTCTGCTGGGATGCAGCGAGCCCTACCAAGTATAAACGTCCCTTCTGAACAGCTTTGCTTCACGACCTCACATATCTCTATAATAATACCATCCATTGCTCCACGGGTTATACACCTCATTATCCAATGTTTGGATGCCACAGAAGACTTCTGCTGGACTTAGTGTTGGAAGTACCACTAGAAGAAACCAAAGTAAAGAAACCAGTTACAAATTGGGTCCAGGAACATAACCAATGTTTGCAGGAAGCTGGACAAATTGTTGGCAGACACATGGAGCAGGTACAGAAAAGCAAAAGGCAAATTATATCAAGGCCAAGGCTACACCTTTACTTCTTGGAGAAAGAGTAATGCTAAAGAAGACCCACAAATGCAGCAAATTGTCTTCAAAGTGGGAACCAGAACCATATTGTATTATTGAGATACCTTATCTCGAACTACCTGTATACAAGATCCAACAAGAATTAGGAAATGGTACCAAGATTGTTCATGGGAATCTACTAAAAGCTTGCACTTTCAGAGATGCTGTTCTCATTAAGGATCAGGACAGTCCTACATCAAAAGAGAGGCAGAAGTCAATGAAAGATAGAATGTTGGAACTAGAATAGCCAAACAGTTGGTGTAAAGAACCATGGATCCACACTTTGTATATGAATTCTCATGACCATCCAGATGGTGTACCAGTAATAGATCCAGAAATGCCAGATTTCCTAGAAAGAGAATGCATTGTTCAAGAACCTGCAGATTTCCAACCCCGCAGATCCCAAAGATCGAACGCAGGTGTTACCCCAGAAGGTATATCACAGAAGCTTGCCAACTTGCACCATGGTACCATATGTAGATCTATTCAAAGTAATTATCCAGACACAGTCACTTTAGTGTAAAACTTCTAAAATTTACAGTAATAGTAGATGTTTTAAGAATATTTTAGAGAATTTAAGAGTGTTTTATTAACAAAAGATTTCATGAAGTGTTAAGTAAGATATTAGAGTGTTAAGAGAGTATTTATTTTTCCTATAAAGTGATAAGGGAATACATGGGTACATGTATTTTAAGGCGGGCCTGAATCTGTAATGGCCCAGAGCTGGGGTATCCCAGTAATTAAATAAAGTTTAGGGGTTTGCAGGTACCCAGAGTGCCTGCAGTATGTGTGGGCAGCAGGGTACTATAAAAAGGGGCCCCTCTGGAATAAAGTTTCCCCTTCTAGCAAGGAGAAACACTTTAAATAATAGAAAAGGTGCCCTGTGCATTTAAAAATGGTCAAAATACAGAATTTAGTGCAGCTGCGTCAACAATGGCTTGGATGGAATGCTGTGGTGAGCTGCTCATGCACAGCATTCCAATCCAGCCATTCCAGAACTAGAGTTTTAGTTTTAAAAAGTTTTAACAGTTTTGGTGAGTTCCTGCTGGCTGTGGAGAAGAGAGGACGTAGATGGTTCAGGGGAACCTGTAAATAGCTTACCTGTGGGTTGAAGCTGTTTCCCGAGGGCCAGTCTGTGTGGCTGCTCTGGCTCCAGCCAGTGAAGATCCCCTAAGAGCTCAGTTTCGGTCCACGGTGCCATCGGGCACCAGAAGAAAGTAATTGGCCATTTGCCACGGTTTGGGCTGTGTAGCCCCGTCGGTTTATTGTTTTAACCCCCCCATGTTCTAAAAGTGAAATCTGGTCCCCCGTCGGCAGCATAGAAGAGCCACATCATGACCATTTCTCTGTTGGACGTCCGAGGCCCCCAGTCATCCCCCCAGCTGCCTGTAGTACTCCATCCCTCTGTCAGCAAAACCGCCCGCCTCCCAGTTGCCTCCAGAATTGTGCGGTGAGCGGTGAGTTGGTGTCAGCATGCAGATTCGTGCTGTCCAGCCATCAAACTAGAAACTTTTTTTTATTTATTTAAAGAGAGCACTTTTAGTGCAAGGCAAGCAGCCAAGCGCCGCAGGGGCATTGGGTCGCTAGGACCCTGGATTTAAATATTTAGGAGGGAGAGGGGTAGCTGACACCCACAGGAGGGACTAGCAATGCAAGGCCAGTTCAAGGCCTATTAAATATTCATGAGGGGGTGGATTACAGGGCAGCAATCTGCCAAAGGATTGACAGCAGGCTCAGGGAGCCATCAAAATTAAAGGGGCCACACAGTTTAAAAGGGACAAGTCAGGTCCAAAAATAAAGTAGGGTATTTGGACCACAGTTAAAAGGGCTTCCAGGCCAGAATAGAGGGGCATCAGGGCCATTTCTGTTAGGGCACCAGGTCCAGTTTTAAAAGGGCTACCAGGCCCACAGCCAAGTGTAGGGCATCAGGCCCAAGGTAAATGTAGGGCATTAGGCCCGAGGTAAAGCAGGGTTCCAGAGTAGTCCCAGCCTTGTGGATTAGGGCAAGCCAGCCTAGTAGTACTAAGGGTCCCGGCCTAGTGGATTAGGGCAAGGCAGTCTAGTGGTACTAAGGGTCCCGGCCTAGTGGATTAGGGCAACCCAGCTTATTGGTACTAAGGGCAGCCCCGGCCTAGCGGATTAGGGCAATCCAGCCTAGTGACAGTAAGCGAGGCGTATAGGCCCCATAGCAAATAAGGCATTTAGGCCTTTGGTGTTCCCGGCACTCAACCTAGGGCAAGTGGTACCCTCAGTATAGGGTTTAGGGCATCCTTAGCAAAACGTTCATGGGTATAGCCAGATCCTATTCTGGGAAGACTCTACATTTAGGAAAAGGGGGTGCATCCAAGGGTGCTCAATTCACAAATACTGTAAAGCTCTGTAACAACTGTACTGTTATACATCTGTTATTGCTGAAATATTGAAAGATTGTGAACTTGCTATGAAGCACCAAGACTGTATTGTATATGAATTGTGGTTATTTCCCCTGTTATCTGAGCTATTGTCCTAAGTATCTGAAATATTGTCGTAAGTATCTGAACTATTGCCCTGGTTATCTGAACTATTGTTCTAAGTATCCGAACTATTGTCCAAGTATCCAAACTATTGTCCTAAGTATCCAAACTATTGTTCAAAGCATTTGAACTATTGCTCCAAGCACCTGAACAATTGCCCCACCTGTAACAATTACCCTATAATTTATAATTTGCCTTTCCTTGGCAAATCATCGGATCATTCTGCAGTCCCCTTGGCATTGCAGGAAGGTGCATCTTTCATCTGTATTGTTACTAGTGTATGGGGACAGTCTCAATCTTCTACCACACTATAGTCCCATAGTGTGGTCTGTATTCTCTGTACTCAGAATCGGTCTCTACCCAGAAGAGGACATCTTCTCACCATTCTTCACTCAAGTGGGGTCATCCATCAGCTCATCATCTCTGACTGTGTCATCTGCCGAAGTCGAGCCCGTCACCAGTCATAAAAGTCATACCTGCCGTTTCTTGTTTTCACAGCTCGAAGGTACGTCCGCTGAAGCGAATCACGACAGCCATGCCAGTGTCGTTTCGTATGGTCCCTGTTTCATATGTCCCAAAGTTGGTCGCCCTCCTCTGAAGAGTGTGCTCATCCTGGAAAAACCTGGTCTGTGCCCCTGGTTGTTCACCGAAGGTCGAGTCCATCGAAGCCCAGTACGGGACACGTCCACCGTTTCTTTATTTTTGTTCTAGATTTTGATGATAAGATTTCAGAATCAACCATCATCTCTACAGATTCTTCTGGTTCCTGGTCCTGTCAGAGATCCTTCAGAGTTTAGCTGGCCCTTGGAGTGCTGCAGCATCCTTCAGGTCATGGTAGTCCTCCATTGGATTCCTCACCACGCAGGTCCTGATTTCTCTTCATCCTTGGTGACCCTGGAAGTGGGTTTTGGCTGAGGAACCCTTTGTTTTCAGTTGGGAATCTGACAGTCCATCAGTGGGTTATTTCAGGAACCAGTTGGTCTGGTTCTTTATTCCAGCAGCCTTGGAGAGAGTGGGCTTTTTCCAAAGAAACACATGGTCTGTTTAACAAACCTCTCACCACCTAGTGGCCTTGACAAGGTCCCTGCTGAGAATTACGTTAGCATCTATTGTTCCATTTGCTTCCACTTTGTAGCTACAATTGCAGACCAACGGTGTACATGAAGATGCCAGACCTCTGGACACGTGTAACATCTAGACTTTGGTAGAAGTGTGTAGTGATAGCTTAACCAAATACTGTTCTGAGAAGTGTATGTCATCTGATCCTCACCTAAGCTTATTAATAGGAACAAGAATTGTAGAATAATAATAGAATTAGAGTGCTAGTAGGCCTCAGCATCTATTCTATTCTATTCTATTCTTGTTGAAATAATTTTATCAGTAGCAGATAAAGTATCTGTCTTGTTTACCACCCTATTGTTTGGGTGACTTCTCTTCCTCTTGTGATTGTGTCTCCCTACCCTCTGGTATGAAATTAATGTCCTTTTGGCACAGAATCTCTTGGATGACTCCTTCCTCTCCTTCTCTTGGTAACGGTTATCTTATCCCCAATAATTTGGACCTTGGTGCCTCACTCATCTCTTTTAGCCACCTTTAGAGCAGAGTACCACAGAGCACTGCTTTAGACCATCACATGTAAATGATGGTCTAAAGCGGTGCGCTATGTGGTACACTGCTCTAAAGGTGGTGAAAAGAGATGAGTGAGGCACCAAGGTCTGAATTATTGTGGATAAGATAACCATTACCAAGACAAGGAGAGGCAGGAGTCGTCCTAGAGATTCAGTGCCCGCAGGGCATTTATTTTGTACCAGAGGGTAGGGAGACACAGTCACAAGAGGAAGAGAAGTCACCCAAGCAATAGGGCGGTAAACAAGACAGATACTTTATCTATAACTGCTAAAATTATTTCAATAAGTATAGAATAGATGCTGAGGCCTACTGCCACTCTAATTCTATTATTATTCTACAATTCTTATTCTTATCAACAAGCTTAAGCGAAGATCAGATGACATACACTAATCAAAACAGTATCTGGTTAAGTTATCACTACACACTTCTACCAAAGTTTAGATGTTACATGAGTCCGGAGGTCTGACGTCTTCATGTACACCGTCGGTCTGCGATGGTAGCTACGAAGGGGAAGCAAATGGAACAATAGACGCTAACGTAATTCTCAGCAGGGACCTTGTCAAGGCCACTGGGTGGTGAGAGGTTTGTTAAACACACCATGTGTTTCTTCGGCAAATGCCCACTCTCTCCAAGGCTGCCAGAATAAAGAACTAAAGCAACTGGTTCCTGAAATAACCCACTGATGGGCTGTTGGATTCCCAACTGAAAACAAAGGGTTCCTCAGCCTACACCCACTTCCAGGGTCGTCGTGGATGAAGAGAAATCAGGACCATGCGCGACGAAAATCCAATGGAGGACTACGACCCTGAAGGATGCTACAGCACCTCAAGGGACAGCAAACTCGAAGGATCTCCAACAGAACAGGAACCAGAAGATTCTGTAGAGATGATGGTTGATTCTGCAATCTTATCATCAGAAACTAGAACAAAAACAAAGAAACGGCGGACGCGTCCCATACTGGGCTTCGACGGACTCGACTTTCGGCAAACGACTAGGGGCACAGACCAGGTTTTCCAGGATGAGGACACACTTCAGAGGAGGGTGACTAATTTAGGAACATCTGGAATAGGAACCATATGAAACAACACTGGCACTGCTGTGGTGATGCACTTCAGCGGACGTACCTTCGAGCTGTGAAAACAAGAAACAGCGGGTACGACTTGTACGACTGGCGATGGGCTCGACTTCGGCTGGACGACACAGTCTGAAGAGATGAGCTGATGGACCATCCCACTTGAGTGAAGAATGCTGAGAAGGTGTCCTCTTCTGGGTAGAGACTGATTCTGAGTATGGAGTATTAAAGACCACACTATGGGACTGTAGTGTGGTAGAAGATTGAGACTGTCCCCATACACTAGTAACAGTATAGCCAAAAGATGCACCTTCCTGCAATGCCAAGGGGATTGTGGAATGATCCGATGATTTGCCGAGGAAAGGCAAATTATAAATTATGGGGTAACTGTTACAGGTGGGGCAATTGTTCAGGTGCTTGGAGCAATAGTTCAAATGCATTGAACAATAGTTTGGATACTTAGAGCAATAGTTCAGATGATTGGGGCAATAGTTCAGATACTTAGGACAATAGTTCAGATAGGCAGGGGCAATAGTTCAGATACTCAGGGGCAAATAACCACAATCCATATACAATACAGTCTTGGTGCATCTTAGCAAGTTCACAATCTTTTGAATACTTCAGCAATCACAGTTGTATAAACACTACAGTTGTTGCAGAGCTTTACAATATGTGTGTGAATTGAGCACCCTTGGATGCACTTCCTTTTCCTAAATGAAGGGTCCTCCTGAATAGGATCTGGCTACTCCTGAACGTTTTGCTAAGGATGCCCTAACCCCTATACAGAGGGTACCACTTGCCTTAGGTTGAGTGCTGGGAACACCAAAGGCCTAAATGCCTTATTTTCTATGGGGCCTATATGCCTCACTTACTGTTGCTAGGCTGGATTGCCCTAATCTGCTAGGCCGGGGCTGCGCTTAGTACCACAAGGCTGGCTTGCCCTAATCTGCAAGGCCGGGGTACCCTCACTACCACTAAGCTGGCTTGCTCTAATCCGCTAGGCCGGGGGCTGCCCTCACTACCACTAGGCTGGATTGCCTTATTACACTAGGCTGGGGCTACCCTGGAACCCTGCTTTACTATGGGCCTAATGCCCTACATTTACCTCAGGCCTAATGCCCTACCTTAGCTGTGGGCCTACTAACCCTTTTGAAACTGGGTCTGGTGCCCTAAATACAGTGGGCCTGGTGCCCTAACAGAAATGGACCTGATGCCCTCTATTCTCGGCCTGGAAGCCCTTTTAACTGTGGGACAAATACCCTACTTTATTTTTGGGCCTGACTTACCCTTTTTAAACTGTGTGGCCCCTTTAATTTTGAAGTCTCCCTGAGCCTGCTGTCAATCCTTTGGCAGGTTGCCACCTTTAATCCTGCCCCTCATGAATATTTAATAGGCCTTGAACTGGCCTTGCATTGCTGGCTCCTCCTGTGGGCGTCGATACACTGCCTTCCTCCTAAATATTTAAATCCAGGGTCCTAGTGACCCGATGCACCTACGGCACTCGGCCGCCTGCTCTCATGCTAAAAGCACTCTCTTCAAATAAATAAAAAAAAAAAAAAAAGATTCTTGTATGATGGGTGGACCGCACAAATCTGCATGCTGCTACCAACTCACCGCTCACCACACAATTCGGGAGGCAACCAGGTGGCGTGCAGTCTTGCTGCCAGAGCTAGAGAGTGTTACAGGCAGCTGGGGGGGTGACTGGGGGCCTGAGACAGCCGACAGAAAAACGTTCATGATGCGGCTCTTCTATGCCACCAATGGGAGACCAGATTTAACTTTTAGAACACGGGGGGGGGGGTTAAAACAATAAACCGACGGGGCTACACAGCCCAAACCGCAGCAAACGGATGATTACTTTCTTCTGGTGCCCAGATGGCACCGCGGACTGAAACTGAGCTCTTCGTGGATCTTCACTGGCTGGAGCCAGAGCAGCCACACAGACTGGCCCTCGAGAAACAGCTTCAACCCACAGGTAAGCTATTTACTGGTTCCCCTTAACCATCTACGTCCTCTCTTAGCCACAGCCAGCAGGAACTCACCAAAACTGTTAAAACCTTTTAAAACTAAAACTCTAGTTCTGGAATGGCTGGATTGGAATGCTGTGCATGAGCAGCTCAGGATAGCATTCCATCCAAGCCATTGTTAATGCAACTGCACTAAATTCTGTCTTTTGACCAATTTTAAGTGCACAGGGCACTTTTTCTTTTATCTAAAGTGTTTCTCCTTGCTAGGAGGGGAAGCTTTACTCCAGAGGAAACCCTTTTTATTATACCCTGCTGCCCACATAAACCACAGGCACCCTGGGCACCTGCAAACCCCTAAACTTTATTTAATTACTGGGATGCCCCAACTCTGGGGCAATACATACCCCATGCCAGTTTCCATTCCTATAGCAAGGCCTGTGCATCTGTGTACTGTATATTAAGTGATGCTCCTGAAATGGGTGAAAAAGAATAAAAAATCTCAAGTGCTATGAGGCCAGACTGTGGGTCTTTAACAAATAAGACTACATCATCTGTATAAGCACCTGCTTTAGCTCTTGTTGTGCCATCTATCGTATTAATGCCCTCTATCTTTGAGTGGAGCAAAATCTTTTTATTATAGGTTCTAAGCAAAAGACATTTAATGATAAGCTTAGAGGACAACCTTGTCTAATTCCTTTCCTATGTGGCTCTTTGGATGTAAGTGCCCACTAACATTAGGGATTAAACTGGTGGAATCATAAAGCTTCCATATCCAGGACACAGAAATTGGAGGAATGCCATATCTGCCATGCTCATCGAAGAGACAATCATGATGAAATACCTTATTAAATGCCTTTTCCGAATCAAGGGAAAACAGATGTCCAGCACCAACACCTCTACTACAGAGATCAATAATTTCTCTACCGTGTATGAGATTATCACAAATGATTCTGCCTTTCACAGAGCATGACTGCATTTTTGTTATTAATAATTGTACTACAAGGCCAACTTAGAGGTCAGAACTTTCATCAAAGTTTTTAGATCCGTGTTGCGTAGACTAAGAGTTGCCAGTTGATTAAGTTCAGTATGTGGGCTCAGGCTTCTTCAACAAATAAATTTGGATGGCTTCTCCAAAGGAGGTCTATGGAAATCCTTCCAACAGAATTCAGTTATAAACAATGGGTAACATGTCTGCAAGCTCTGTACTAAAAGTTTTTTCATTGGTCAATCCACAGGGGCCTGTGGCTGTATTATTTCCCATTTGTTTAATTTCCAATCAAATTTCAGAGGAAGTGACGGGGGATGTCAAGGAAAGCAAATCCTGTGGGGGCACCACTGGAATGTCCAAATTCAATAAAAGGTATCAGCTGGGTGTTATGATTTCCATGTACCAAACACAATCATCAGGTTTTGTTTAACTTCTTTTAAAATGCCTTCTTTTTCAGTAACTAAAATATCCATCCTTGTGATTTGGCTGGTTATGTTCCATTGTCTAACTCAGTCTTTACTGCTGCCAAAGACACTTCCAGACCCAATTTACCCTGGGTATCACATTGATGTTCCATTTGCAAGGATGACTCCCTGTTATATTGTAGGGCAGTCATTAGATCCTCTATAAATGTTAACTGGGTACTAAAGTACTGTTGCCTGGTGTGCATCAGAGTAAGCAGCTTAGTCAAATGAATGCATAGTGCCAGTTTCTCCATATTTTATTTATTTATTTAAGAGTATCATCTGGAAGGCAAACTGAGCAGGATTGCTCATTTCCAGATGTGTCCTGGGGGAGGGGGGATGGAACAAATTGTTCAACAATAACAATAAGTACAGGGATGAATAGTTCATATTTTAATGCAATTCTTTCTCCTCACTACTGCCTATTGTCCCTGTTGTCTGCTGTTGTCTTCTCACCTAGCACTTCATCTTTCCATTGCCCAGCAATGGCTCTGTCCCCTGTTCTGTCATGACAAAGTATCCTGGCTGCCTTACTCAGTCCTACCCCCCCTTGTCCATTCCCCCTTGCACTCCCATTCCTTTGCTTTCATCTCCTAGTGTTTCTTGTATAGTCCTTGTAATGACATTTAATGATTGTGTTACTGATTGTTCTATACTGTATCTTGAAACCTGTATGATCTTTATGTCTGTACTTACTGACGTGGAACTTGTTAGTCTTTTTTGAACATGCTACCCATTTCCAGTCCAGAACAAATCTTACTCTATGCTGATGATGCAGTTACCCTAAGCTCCGACCATGATTATGCAGTTATCCTAAGCTCCCACCATGATCCAAATCAGTTACAAGAGAACCTCCAGCGGGGTTTCACTAGTTGAAAACTGGTTCATAAAACACAAATTGATCCTAAACCAGAAAAAAAAGACAATGTTTTTCAGCAGCTCCCACAGCAAAAAGAAACAGTATCACCTCTCCATAATTACCAAGTAAGGAGTCACCCTAGAATGAGTGCATACTTTTAAATACCTTGGCATCATCCTGGACTCCAAACTCACCTATGCTGTCCATATTAATAATGTTGTGAAAGTGGAAAACACCAGACTGGGTCTTCTGTTCCACCATAGGAAGCATCTAGCCCAGGAAGCCTTGTCTGCGGCCATCCAGAGCTCCATTGTTAGCATTGTAGACTACGGTCTCATCATCTATGGTTCTGCCACTGCCTCCTCTCTCAAACGTGTTTTCACATCCCTGAATAAAGCCTGTCGACTCGTCATGGGAGTCCATTGTCTCACCCATACTTGTGATCTCTACTCCCAAACTGGGTGGCTGCAACTAAGCAACCGAATGAAGTATCAAACCTGCATCACAGCAAAGAAAATTATGATGGGCAATGCTCCCGCAGGGGTCTTCTCCCTCCTGAAAAAGAGAATCAACTGCAACACCAGGAGCTCTATACCCCTAACCCTGAAAATCCCCCAATGTTGCACAACTCAAGGCCAAAGGTTCTTTGCATATAGGTCTCATAACTGGCTGAACAGTCTCACTACTGACATCTCTAACTCACCAACACTGGGCACTTTCAAGGCTAAGCTCTGCCTCTCCCTAATAGACTCAAGTTCCTGTGACAGCTCTGTTTAAAGAAATTCTTTCTCCTCACTACTGCCCATTGTCCCTGATGTCTGCTGTTGTCCTTTCACCTAGCACTTCATGTTTCCATTGCCCAACAATGGCTCTTTCCCCTGTTCTGTCATGACAAAGCCTTCTGGCTGCCTTACTCAGTCCTACCTCCCCCCTTGCCCATTCCCCCTTGCACCTCCCTTTCCATTCCTTTCATCTCCTAGTGTTTCTTGTATAGTCCTTGTAATAACATTTAATGATGATTGTGTCACTGATTGTTCTATACTGTATCTTGAAACCTGTATGATCTTTATGCCTGTTCTTACTGATGTGGAACCTTTGTAAAAGAGCCTCGGCTCAAAGGTATTGTGTAATCCTACAGTCAAATAATAAAAAAAAAAATACAAACAATAGATACAGCACTAGATTAGCAATAATGCACAGAGTACATGATTTGTATGTCAATAATAGGCATACTATTGCCATAAATGACAGAATAAAAATAGAAAAAAACATAGGACACACAGTATCTTGCAGTTGATGCTGACCCAATGCAGAGTAATTTTAGTGGAGTGTTTGAGGAATATAGTGGTGAGGCAGAGCTGGGCATGGTGTGGTAAGGGTAGGTTTAGGGTTTAGCTTAGGTAAGCTTAGCGAGAAGCAGAATGCATGATGTGGTGTGAGAAGGTTTAGGGTATAATAGAAGGTAGTTGCAATCTTCAGAGGAGGAGGAGGATTGAACCTGGACATGGAAGTAGGTGAGGTAAGGGTAGTCTCAATGGGGGTAGAACAAGATTGAGTCACTGTGTGGTGAATATTAAACTAAGAGTATAGCTAAGGGTAAGGGTACAGAAGGATCTTATGTCTAGGAGGTTGACTGGGCATTTGGTGAGAGATAGGTGAGATTAGGTGCTGGTACAGACTGGGAAGGTGTAGACATGGAGGGGAGATGAACGGGCTGCTTCTGTTGGTGCATCTTGGATGGAGGTAGGAGTGTGTTCCACAGTTTAGGGTAGTGGTATGAGAAGACCAACTGACCTACGGTGATGGACCTTTGGTGGAGAGCCAGGGATCTGTGACTCATGTTACAGAGTGAGTAGGCGGGAAGGGCGGAGGTAGCAAGAGCAGAGGTGAAGTAATAGGGTAGTGTCCCAGATGAGAATCTGAACAAAATGCTAGCAGAATGGCTCAGATGTTTGGATTCTAGAGATGGGAGGGAAAGATCTTTATAAAGATCACCGTTATGGGTTCTTGGGGGGGTGGATAGATCAAAACAGCAGACGGAGTGAAAGTGGGTGTCCAATCTTGCAAGGAGGATTTGTGAGAGGCACTGTAGTCTATGACATCATAGTCAAAAATTGGGAGAGCCATTTTCTGTACAGTTGCATGGGGAGCTGGTAGTGGAATGCAATCACAGTTTCTGTATAATGCACCAAGGTTAGGTGCAGTGTTTTTGGGACTGCATTCATAAGTACTGAAAAGTGCAGGTGCTGGTCTAGCCATACCCCAGGGTATCTAAAGTAGCTGTTGTTCTATACAGAAATCACATCCAGAGTATGGAAGATAGTGGGAGGGGGATGTCAGGTCTACAGAGTCTCTGTTTTGTGCCAGTGATCATGGATACAGTCTTTTTGGTGTTTAGGAACAGCTGATTTTAATGGAACTGATGCTTCACCTTGTTAAAATCCAGCTGAAGTTTTTCTGCCACCTCAGATTGGGAAGCAGATTAGTGTAAAGAACAGTATTGTCCACATACATATGTATGGCTACTGATGAACAGACAGCAGGTAGGTCATTTAAGGAGATAGAAAATAGGATTGGACTAAGTACTGAGACCTGTGGGACACTAGTATTGGGGGGGTGAGCGTTGCATATCTTAACTGATTGTGACCTACTTTCCAGGTAGGATCTGAGCCCAGTGGTGGCTGAAACAGATATACTGGTGACTTTTAGTTTATGTAGGAGGAGGGGTCTGATACTTTGCTGAAAGACTTAGCTAAATTAACAAATATTGTGGAAAT
Source organism: Neoceratodus forsteri (assembly GCA_016271365.2). Taxonomy (NCBI): domain Eukaryota; kingdom Metazoa; phylum Chordata; order Ceratodontiformes; family Ceratodontidae; genus Neoceratodus; species Neoceratodus forsteri. Next base: position 1,045,858,985 of record CM028133.1, on the reverse strand, counting down.
AAACTGCTCCTCGTCCATACTGGTGAGCCTGGAGTCAGTAAGCTGAAGGAGTGATGTAGTGGCAGAGTGTGACATTCAGAAACCAGACTGGAAAGTGGAGAAAAAGGTGAAGGAGACAATATAGGGAGAAGTTAGGAAAGCACAATGTGCTCCTGCAGCTCAGCTAGGATGGGGTGTAGGGGAACTGGGTGATAGTTACCAGGGTTGGTGGGGCCACTACCATTAGGGAGAGGGATGACAGTTGGGAGTTTCCAGGCTGCAGAGACCATGGACAGAGAGAACACTAGGTTTAGTAGTGCAGCAAGGGGAGGAAACAGTGGGAGCAGAGAGATACAGGAGCTTGGACTCAAGACCATTGGGGCTTTTGCAAGGGTTTAGGGCTAGAAGGGCATTGAGGTCTTAAGTTTGGAAGATGGGTGAGAAAGTGAAATGGGGACAAAGATAGAGTTGAATGGAGGTGAGGTGAGGGTAGTGGTGGAGGAGAGGAGGATGGGAGAGTGGAAAGCAGTGCCGAGGCACAGGAGGTGAAACAGTAGTTAAATGTTGTAGCCATTGAGAGTGGGTATGACAGAGTGGAGCTACCTACCTAGAGGAGTGGCATGGAGGATTGTGTAGGAGTCAAGAAGAGGGATTGAACAACCCTCACAAATTTGGAAGGGTGGTTTATGTTGGAGTTAAAGGAGGTGGTGAAGTATTCAGCTTTGGCATACCTGGTGGCTCTGGTGTATGCATTCCTAAGGTAGCGGTATCTAAGGAGATCAGAGTGGGAGCAAGAAACCTTATGAGATTTCTAGGCTTGGTCACACGTACCCATGCAGGTCAGAAAATCCGCATTGCCCCACGGGAGGTGGGATGCACTTACCATTTTTGTATTTAAGGTGGGGCCATGCCGATTCGAAATGCCTACCCTTACAGAAATAATTATATGAAATTTTTTCATGCTGCATACACATACCACCCAAGTCGTATGCATGCTGCAAGTATGATTTAAATGTTAAATTGGAACCAAATGCATGCATATGGCATGTGTGCAGCAAGCAATTGTGGAAACCATGATTTTTATGTTAAATTGGGAAAGACTGCATGCATGCGACATGCATGCAAAAAAACAAGTGGTCACTGATAACTGCACACATAAAAGTTAAGTGATTTGCTCAGAATCACACCATACACAAGTCAGGGTTGATGAGATTCAAACATAGGTCTTCATGCTTCCAAGTCTCCTGGCTTGTAGTTCTGTGCCTTTAACCACTAAGCCAAGCTCTCTGCACACATATGGTCACTTGTACTTCAATGCATACTGTATCTCACCACATCTGCATGTATGCGGCATGTTTGTAGCCACTGTTGTGCTTTACAATTTTATTTTTCTTCTCTTACTCATCTCAGTTTCACAGTTGATCAGTAGCACACATACCAATGTAAACACATGTGGTTTTTCTCACACCCAATACACAAACTTACCCACAAAACCACTTAATTACTTCAGTCTTGCCTATACTCTTACTATTTCCTCTCTATGCTTTTGAATGCTTCCACACAAACAGACTTTAAGGTGCAAACACAAAAGTAGCAATACATTGACACACACTCACATGGCCAGCCCCACCCCCACCCCATGCACACACACTGTAGTGGGTATGGCCATGTTGCTACAGATAACCCACCAAGTACAGATATGAGTAAAACATCTCTTTCTTGAGCACTAGGGAGCCAGAGGCAGGAGTCTTTAAGAGATGATGTCCAAAGGTCAGAGTGCTGGGCATACCCCTTGAAATGAATGGAGTTATTTTATATGTTATGATGTGAGTTGGAGAATAATGAAGACCACTGTTCTATGAACAAGGCCCTTGTTAGTCAAGCGGTGGCCTTCTTTAATCTCCAACTCTCCATCAATAAAGTATAAAATAGTAATAAAAAAATACCCCCATTCATTTCAATGGTGCACACTCCTGCAGTCTCCATTGACCTTTGTCATAATGTGCCTGAGTGGTGGGATGTGGAAGTCAGCTTCAAGTGGGGGGGGGAGCTAAGCCTGACTATAGTTGGGTTCTGATAGTCTGTGCATACCATACCACTCAACTGTTCGTGAATGCAAAGGACAGATCTATAATGTCTGTACATCTCTAAAAGGTACATCTTATTTGTTTTGACTTAAAAGTGATATGCAGGAAAAATTAAAATGTATAAGATTTATCAATATATACCCCGGAGCAGTGCATTAGATTTGGGCTTAAACACACTCAGTTACTAACTAATATTTTTCCTAGCTGAAGATTTGTCCCCCCAAAAAGAACTTTGTCCCGATTTTTGTCTCCGACTCCATTCCATTCAATACCCATCCCCTGTAGGCCATGAAACTGCCCAACGGTAAAGAAACATGAAAAACACATCAATATTTCAGTCCTTCCTCCTTCCCCAATCCCCTGTAAAAAAAACATATTTACTTTTACTTACTTGGCCATCTGACCAGAACCTGCAGCCTGGCGCAGTGTGGCACCAGCCTAGTTTTAAGTCTACCACCCCTCCTTCTGCCACAAGCTGGATGTTAGACCTGACCATCACAGATCCCTAACATGGTCCATGACCAAGACACCTCACCAACCGAACCCAAACAACCTGGATTACTTGTTTCTTGCATGGTTGCTGCTGTGGCTACTGCTACACTGCACTAATTAAGGCCTATGAAGGCCAGCCACACTGCAGCTAAGTTTAACTTGCTGCCGTGGGGGTCTGTTCTGTCTTTTTTTTGCATGGTGAGCCTAGTAGAGTAAGTAGGTAGCCTGGTCTTGAATTAGCTTCTAGCTCACTCTCTGCCCCTTCAGCCACCACAAGAGATGGAGACTCACTACGAGTAGCCTAATAAAAATATGCCACCACAACACTGCTATTGACAGTTCAGTGCTCACCGACTCCTCCAAGCTATAGTGTGCAGTCTGTTTACTCTGTGGTGGGAAAAACATAGTCGTACTTGCAAGAGTCATGTTCTCTTTCTAGGCTGGAGTTCATTCCACATCACATGTGACTGTGCCACTGCTAATAGGTGGAGAGAGTGAATAACACAATTCAGAGTCGAGTCTGGAGAGTATCTGCTGTGCGAGCACACACAGGACAGGTGAGAACTTACTGTGCAAAAGATTAAATCCAAATTTAATGCCATCATTGCCACACCATAAGAACAACATAGGCTCAAATATGGGGGGGGGGGGACAACTGCCTCTGCCCACCAAAATGGCATTGCTGCTTAATGGTAGAAATGTATTCTCAGATGCTAAGGTAATGGTTTCCACTGTGTTCTGAGGTACTGTATCTCCATGTTTCATGATGTGTCCAGATTGTTGTTTGTTAGTGTCCCTCATTGTCCCCTTATTTTGAGTTTCCATGTCTCTCATTTCAGTGACAAAAAGTGAGGTACCGTATGGTGCATGCTTCCATGACCTTACTTAGCTCAAAGAGTGGGAATCATTGCCATAGTGTATATGCTCAATACAGAATGACAAAGGGAAAGTAAGTGAGATGAAACAGTCATGAAGAAACACATTTGTAGCACTGAATAAGCATGAGGGACTTGCTTGGTCCAAAACAAAAAGGATAGGCCTCACAACACAGAGGCACCTCTTCATGCATCTGGAATGGGGGATGTTGACTGGTTATATCCTAGGCATTTAATGCAGTAAGCAAACAATACCTTACAAATTAATGGTGATGTAATAACAAAAATCAAAAGCCATTAAACAACTTGTGAAAGGATCAGAATTAATGAGTTTACCTAAATTTTATAGGAATTCAAATAAAAATGTATTTTAATGACTCAAATTGCTAGCAGTATTATAAGAAATAGAAAATGATGTCTTTTTTTAGATGAGATTTGCACCAGCTTAGCTGCTGCACACGTGGCAAGTGTGCAGCATGTGAATCTGATGAGATGTTTAAATGATGTTCATACCAGCTTAACTGCTGCACTCATGGCAAGCATGCAACATACGAACCTGTTGTCATTTTTAAAAGATGTTCACACCAGCTTACCTCCTGCACATATGTCAAGCTTGCAGAATGCAAACCTGAATTGCTTTTTAGACCTGGTTCACTTATGATCACTTTGTGTATGTGAACTGCATGCAAACATTGAACAATTAAGCGTGCGGCATGCATTCTGCATGTACACAGCACACCTATATTTTGGAAAGGGTAGGAATTTGGAACAGAAGTAACTGAGGGCCTCGTCAATTGAGGATGCACAGGAGAGAGGTGACCAGTCTGTATGAGCTATTTCAGTTAAGAGGGGGACCAGTTTAGGGAATGAAAAGCTCATAGCAAAATCATTTTTGGGGGAGCTTGAGGTTGGTGGACTTTGCGGATGCAGAAAATCAAATGGTGATCACTCAGGGTGTCTGGGAGGATGCCCACCTCGATAACATGGTGAGGATGAGAGGAGAAAACCCAGTCTAAGAGGGTGTGGTTTGGGGTTTTGAGGTTCAGGTGGGTAGATTCAGTTATTAATTGGGTTAGACTGAAGGATTTAACTTCAGGACATGATAAGGCAGAAGCTGCTAAGAGCCAGTCCACATTAAAATCACCTAGGATATGCCTGCCCAATGGCATTGAGGTTTGAAGAGGTGGACTCCTTACCTCATGCCACACCAGTGACCCTGGTTCAGGAATGACCTTGGATTATTGGAGAGCCGGCATGGGGGGAGTAGGGGAGCAGGACTGAGCAACCAAAAGGCAGCACTCCTCTCCCGAGGTGGTCATCGCCCCACCATAGTTCTGCTCCCAACTGGTGGAGGTCCAGTGCATAGCATAGATGGGAGGGGGCAGTAGTGGAGCGAGAGGGCACCCTGGAATTTGATGTGCGTGAGCCTCCACATGCACCTGCCTGCCTGGGGCATGGGGACAGGAAGAAAATGAAGAAAAAAGCTGATAAATATCTAAATATGAAAAAATAAAATCAGCTAGGATGTAGAGCTCACCAGAGGAGGCATGTGTAGTTAGGAGATGATGAGTTCAGTGATTGAAGTGTGGGGGACTGCAGGCTGGCAGTATGTGCTGAGTATAAAATTGGAAGAGTGTGTGGGAAGGAGAGATTTATAAGGATGAGCTCAAAGGTGGGGGGGAGGAGGCTGAAAGCATGAGAAAACTGGAGTTTGGATGAGATATACATGGCTTCACAACCACTCTTACTTGGCTTATCCTGATGAATAAGTGAGTAGCTGGGTATGAGGAGGTTGTTAGCTGATATTTTAGGAGACAGCCAGGTTTCTGAGAGAACCAATATATCTGGCTGGAGGCCTATCAGGGGAGGCTGGAGAAGGGCTAGTTTATGAATCAGGCTTCTTATGTTTAGATGGTCAATTTTTAGGCCTTTAGGGAGTTGGGTGGTGGAGAGGAGGGCTGGACCAGGATTAGATTCAGAGGTTTAGTGTCACTAGCAGTGAGAAGTAATGGTGTAATTAGGAGTCTGATAAGGTTGTAAGTCTTCTTTGCGGGTCTTGGTCTGTGAGAGGGTAGGTGGGGGGGCAGAGTGGTATTTGAGGGTGACTTTGACCTTGGCAGGGTAGCTTGGAGACTTGTGGATGGGAGGATTGTTGCTCCTGGGGGTCAAGGGTTGTGGAGTAGTGCAAGGTAAGTGAGAGGTAAGGTGAGGGTGGGGGTTGAGGTTGGGTCAGAGATGGGGTGAATACAAGGGGTGGGTATGAGGAAGGTGGGAGGGAGATCATAGTGTATAGCAGAGGGATGAGGTAGATGGTGATGCAGAGCATGGCAAGGGGTGGCAGTAATAGGAAAATAGTTTGTCTGAGGGTGAGAAATTATTGAGACAAGGCAGATAGTATGTAGTAAGGGGGTATATGAACCTACTGTGAGGTGGGAGGGTGACTGCAGTAACTTAGAAACATAGAATTTGATGTCAGATAAGGACTGCCTGTCCTACCTTGTCTGCTCATTTCCCTACCTACTTAAAACTCCAGATCCTATATGATCAGAAGCTTAACCTCTCTTTCCTACCACCAGAGTTACCTTCTATCTATCCGATGCATTCTTGAACTCCCCGATTGTTTTAACCTCTTCAACCTCTGCTGGGAGGCCGATCCATGCATCCACCATCCGTTCTGTGAAAAGAATACTTCTTCACATTTCCCCTGAATCCCCCCCAGCCTCACATTGTTACCCTTTGTTCTTGCACATCTTTTTTTTTGAAAGGTGCTCCCCTCCTGAACCTTGTTGATTTCATTGAGGTACTTGAATGTCTCTATCATATCCCTCCTTTCTTCCAGGGTATAGGTATTGAAGTCCTTTAGGTTTTCCTCATGTTTTCTGGTGCATTCCTTTCACCATTTGTGTTGCCCTTCTCTGGACTGCCTCCATTCTATCAATGTCCTTCTGGGGCTGTGGTGTCCAGAACTAACTTATAGTTAGCCTAATGATAGAGTGGGAGAGAACCTGGCTCTGTTAGTATAATGCAAACCTAATGGAGGAAACAAGAAAGGGGAGGCAAGGAAATAAGTAAAGAGCTGATGAGAGTTTATCCTCTTCTATACTATTGGAAATGAAATTGTAAAAATTACGGGTGGAGCAGGTGTTCATAATTAGTGGAGTAGTGGATTAGCTGTTAAAAGGAATAAAAAGCAATTGACGACCCCAGGTGGGAGTAGTGGGGGAAGGGTGGGTTGAATGCAACACAATGCAGCAGAGCTAGCAGAGGTGAGAAACAATCAGTGGCTGTGCACCGACAAAAACAGTGGATCAATATCAGGAGAAATGGTGCTAAATGCCAAAACCAGCATGGGTCCAGGCACAGGGTGAATATTGCACTAGGTACATGATAAACACACCTAGATTGGGTATCAATTAACAGTGTGAGAAGCACACTGAATAAAATTAAGCAGGCATGGCATGCAGAATAAAATGAGCAGTGTAGAGAGATTTAGACTGCTGGCTAATTGTGAGTGCAGACCTGCACCTGTTGAACTAAATACATTAGAGATGGTCACAAACATTTGTTGAAAAGTGATAAAAATACAAAAATGTATAGCTGAACTAGCTAGCAGTGATGTACACCATTATGCAGCAGAGCTAGCAGTGGTGAGAAACAATCAGTGGCTGTCTGCTGACAAAAACAGTGGATCAGTATCAGGAGAAACTGTGCCGAACACCAAAAGTAGAGTGGGTCCAGATACTGTACCTGTTCACTCTATGGAGAGTCTGCTATTGCCATGAGGAGGGGAGAGGCAGGTTTCAATGCCCTCATGATCCTGTCTGTGTCCTGCTGCATGAGTCAGTAAATGCAGCTGAAGAGGGAAATAAAAATTAAAAGGTGAGTGAGCTGTTCCACTTGCGTTAGGTCAAGTAATATGAGCCTAGCAGGGGAGGAGAGAGAGAGCTAGCAAGGAAAGGGGGGTGCAGACAGAACTGCAGAATTGAATGGAGACCTAAAAAAACAGAAATGACCTGATGAAACAGTAACCCAAAACAGAGTCAAACAGCAAAGGAAGGGGGGGAAAAAAGCTGACTGGTCAACCAATAGGTGTGTGCTATATACTGTACAGCACTTGAAGGATGACCGGTGTGGTATGAGGTGGGCTGTGCCAGTTGCCAGCTCCAGTCAGGTTGGGGGAGGAGTGTGGTGGTGGGTCACAGACTAACAGAGTGTGGGGGAGCATTTGACTACCAGAGACATATGATCAGGGTTGTTATTTATAGAAACTGTGGTCTGGGATGGGGAGGGGGCCACTTTACTACCAGGGAAATGAGATTGGGTTTTCTATTTATAGAAACTGTGATCGGGGCTGGGAAGGGGGGTCCCTACACTATGGAAACTGGGATATGTCAATCATTCTACTTTATAGAGATTGGGGATGTGGAAGAAGGTCCCTTCACTATGGAAACTGGGATATGTGATTCATTCTACTTTTCAGTGATTGGGGCTGTGGAGGGGATTACTACGCTATGGAAAGTGAGATTTGTGATTCGTACTACTTTACAGTGATTGGGGCTGAGAAGGGGGATCCCTACATGTTATTTTACTGTGATTATGGCTGTGAGGGGCTGGCCTAGCAAATTCCACCAGGCGCAGCCAAGCTAAGGATCCCATAATGGGCATTCAACTTTGCACCATGCATGCCCAATGGACTCATTTGCATGTTTTGGCTGAATATCTCCAATGAGGACTACATCACATACAGGTATGAGCCTTGTATTCCCTATGGGAGGTCCTCAGCCTCACACCCTGGATGTGCTGCATGCAAACATGTGAAAATGCCTGCAGATACAGGCCTCATGTTCTATCAAGACTGCTTGATTGTGCAGCTAGCCCCTCATCTTGCAGCTGCCCCAACCACCGCTCCCCTCTTCATAATTACCTCCCCTCTAGCTCTGTCCCTTCCCCTCTTAAAGCTGTCCACTGTGCAACAGGCTACTACCTTCTCAGGTAGAGTATTCCACTTGTCTACCACCTTCTCTGTGAAATACTGTCTCCTGACTTCACTCCTGAATCTTCCCCTCTCCAGTCTCAGCTGGTGCTCCCTAGTGACCCTTCCCCTTCTGATCTGGAAAATCCCTTCTTTACTAGTCTTGTTTATCACCTTTATGTATTTGAAGGTTTCGATCATGTCCCCCCATCCCATCTCTCCTCCAGGGAATACATGTTCAGCTCACCCAGCCTCTCCTCATAGGAGTACCCACTAATCCCTTGATCATCTTAGTCACCCTACGCTGTACCCCTCCCCCAACAATTTAATGTCCTTCTTCAGGAATGGGTGCCAGAACTGCATGCAGTATTCCAGGTGCTGTCTGACTTAACAACCTGTAGAGGGGCAGGATCACCTTCCTATTTCTAGAGGTTATTCCCCTCTCTATGCACCCCAGCATCCTGTTGGCTTTTGCTGCCACCTTCCTGCACTGAGCCAAGTTGTTCATACTCCCTGTTATGAGCATCCCTTGATCCTTCTCCTCCTCGGTGCATTAAAGCTGTAACCCCCAGCTGATTGCTCCTGCCCTGGTTCTTAGCTCTTAAGTGCAATACCTTGCACATTTTGGTGTTAAACCCCAACTTCCATGCCTCTGACCACTCCTGTAGTTTGGTCAGATCTTTCTGCAGCACTCTCCACCCTTTGATGTCATATACCACTGCTCCCATCTCTGTGTTATCTGCAAAGACACTGATCTTACTTTGGACCCTGTGGGAGGTATCAGCAATGAAAATCCCAAACAACACCTGTCCCAACAGTGATCCCTGCAGCACCCCACTCGTCATATCCCTCGGTGATGAGAGTCCCCCACCACCACCACCACCATTTGCTGCCTACCCTTCAGCCAATTGGTGATCCAGTTCACCATCTTTGTTCCCACCCCTATATATTGCAGCCCCCCCAACCTCCCATGTGGCACGGAATCAAAAGCCTTGCTGAAATCTAAATACAGGACATCCACCACATGGCCTTTGTCTAGTTCTGTTGTCACCCAATTGAAGTAATCAATCAGGTTTGTCTGGCAGGATCTTACCAAGACAAACCCACACTGCAGACCATCCTGGAACCCATTGTTCTCCAAAACATCACCAGCCTCTCTGTTAGGATCATCTCCATCAGTTTTCCCACAATTGATGTGAGACTCACTGGTTGGTAGTTGCCTGGTTCATCCTTGGGTCCACTTTTGTGAATGGGCACAACATGGGCCATCCTCCAATCCAGTGGCATGCATCCTGTGTCCAAAGAAGTTTTGAACAGGATGTCCAATGGTACTGCCAGGATCTCAGCTAGTTCCTTAAGTACCCTAGGGTAGATGCCACCTGGACCCAGTGCCTTATCCCCCCCCAGTGCCCTTAGTCCTTTCAACATCCTACTCTCTGTGATCCCTGTATCAGTCCCCTCCTCCCCCCCACCCACTCCTCCTCTCCCAGGTGGTGCCTGCCCCCCTTTATCCTTCATGAACACAGAGAAAAGTAATCATTTAATGTCTCTGCCTGGTCCTTCCCTTTCTCCACCCAGTTCCCATCCTCCTTTTTCCTCACTATCTGATCTTTTTTTTTTCTGAGTTTCACTTATGTATCTGAAGAAGTCCTTCTTTCCATTCTTAATGCTCTGCTCCAATATCAGCTCCCTGGAAGCTTTGGCTGTTCTGTCCAGCCTGGTAACCTTTCTGGACTTCTTTGTATACATCTCCCTGTTGTCCTCCCCTTCCGATTTCTTGAGTCTCTGAAATGCCTTTTTCTTGTCCCTCACACCCTCCATGACCTCCTGCTTCATCCAGTTGGGTTTCTTTGCCCTTCCCTTCTTACTTTGTGTTATTGTACATGTCCCAATAGCCTCCACCAAACGTTTCTTAATAATATATCATTTCTGGCTAGCATCCATGCACGATCGAATACCTGCCAGATGCCGGCCCACAATATCTCCCATCCTTTTAAAGTTTGCCCCCTTAAATTCAATCACCTTGGTACCTGTACCTCCTGATTCCCTGACCATATTGAGAGTGAACCATACCATGTGGTGGTCACTCCTAGCCAGAGGGTCCTCCACCTCCAGATGCCTTACAATCTCCCCATTTGACAGCACTAGGTCAGAGTCCTATACAATCTAGTTGGCACCAGACTAACTGCACCAGAAAGCTGCCCTGGAGTGCCTCTAATAGGACCTGCTCCTTCGCACTTGTGGTGGTTTGGGTGCTTCACTCAACCCCAGTAGGTTAAAGTTCCCCACCACCACAATGTTGCCTTTCCTACAGACTTTTCTGATTGGCTCAGCTAACTCCCTATCCAGGTCATAGCCTTGGGCGGGTGGCCTTTGCACCACCCCCATCCTCAATGTCCTACTTTTTAAGTCTTGGAATTGCATCCATAGAGCCTCTGTTCTTCTTTCTTCCTCCTCCCTTACACACCTTATCCCCTCCTGTACATATATTACCACATACCCCATTTTCCCTTAGCCCTGTCCTTCCTAAATTTTCTATAACCAGGAACCATCAGATCCCAGTCCTGGTACAGTGTGGCCCACATTCCTGTGATGGCCACAATGTCCATCCTATTAGCAAGAGAGCCAGTAATTCTGCTGATTTATTACCAAGGCTGTTCACATTCAGTGAGACCACCCTCCAACCTGCCCCTGCCCCCTCCCCTCTCTGGGATACCCCCTCTTAGTCCCCCCTGTGCCACTGCTCCAAGTACCTCCTTGCTAGCCTGTGGGGTAAGTTTGTTTGGCTTCCCTCTCTGGGATCCATGCCTACCACCTATCCACTCATCACCCCCTCATCTTGTTTAAATCCACCTTCGTAGCTATGTATTCCCCTACCCTCTGCTTTAATTCCTCCTGCTCCTCACTGCTCAATGTAACCTATCCCCTGCATAAAGGTCATTGTTGTCCCAGAGTTTGTCCCAGCCCCCTAACAACCCGTATCCCCTGGAATGACACCATTTCCTCAGCCAGGTGTTGAACTCCCCAATCTTTACCTTCCTCGCCATGCCAGCGCAGGGTAGGGGAGCACATCTGAGAAGGCCACTGGTTCCCTCAGTTCCCCACCCAGTCTGCCCATATCCTCAAGCCTCTCCCTCACTAATTCTGCCATCTCCCCTGCCAGGTCATTCGCACTCATGTGCTCTACAAGATACGATTTCCTCCTACCCCTCTTAGCACGCTTAAGAATTGATTGCCCTGCCCTGCCCTGCCTGCAATTAAGCCATGTATGGACTCCACCCAGATGTGACTAAAGTAAGTCATTCCCCCTTGCTGCCCCATCTTATCTTTTCAGTATTGACTCCCCAGCACTAATACCCCTCCCTCTCCAATCCTCATTCCCCCTCCACCCTTTTACCTTGGTGACTACTGCTAGATTCTGCCTCAGCTGAAAGACTTCTCTTCCCTTGTACAGATCCCCCCCTGCACCCCAGACCTATCTCAACTCCCCCTCAATGCTCCATCACACTTCTCCCCTCCTTCCTTTCCACCTTGTGCTCCCCCTCCTCAAGTCCATCCTAGTCCCCTCTCTAACCTTGCTCCTCTCCCATTTACCCCTGCTCTCTTCTACCATCCTTCCAGCTGTGCCCCTCTTCCCTTAACACCAACACAGCATCCTCCACCAGAGTCCTGTCCCTCATGCCACCCTCTTGCTTCCTCTTATCTACCCCCTACTGGAGATCCCTAACCTCCCCCTTTCCTCCTCCAATGTTGCCGACACCACAAAGCTATTACCTGCCCTCTCTGCCGTGCTGGGTGTGGGCTTCTTCCTCCTGCCCCGTCCCCTCTCATGGTTTGTCACCCATTTGTATTGCCCCCACCCCTATTCTCTATCCCATCCCCCGAACAATTGTTCCTGCCACGTGGTGCCCTCCTGTTGCTCTGTGCTCCAGCAACCCTCCCCCTTCCCCAACATTTTCAACTCTCTACCAAGCCACTGCACTTCATCCTCAAGTCTCCTTAGCCCGTCACAGATTGGACACCCTCCTACCTTCCACAATACAGTCATTCAGACTGCAAACCCACATCCATTGTAGCACACTATTCTACCCCCGTAGGTCCCTCTAGCATCCTGCAGACCCCTTTACCCCCTCTGCTGTTCCCATCCTGCCCCGCTAATGCCTCCCTATCCCCTAATGTGTTCTTCCCTACCTCCAACAATTTTCTCACCTTGGTGTCTCCTTAATTCCTGAAATACCCCCAAGAATGTAATCCTTCTTATCTAGAGTGTCCCTAACAAAGCCCTGCCCTCCTTCCTACCAAGATCATAGACCTTAGTACCCATGAATCATGTACCACCTACAATTAAATTACCCCCAGAACAACAGTTACAAACCTCACCAGTTGTCATACATCGATTACTTTATGTTCCCCTTAGAATACAGAACCCAAACAGCTTACACACTCCCCAAGTGTCAAATCCAATCACAGAGCACCTGTTCTGAAGCAGCTCCTCCAGAAATGGACACTCACGGTACCATATTCCAGACACAGCCACAGTGCCCCCAACCTTATATCAGAACCACCCAAAATTGAAAATTCACAGTACCTTAGCCCAGTAGCAGTGCCCAGCCAGCTGCATGTATCCATACCTTCCAGATCACCCAGAGACCTCTTGTTCAACAAGCTCCTTCTCCTACCCATTCTGATCGGTCCTCTTCTCCATCGGGAGTGGCTTACCTCATCCTCCACAGTCCATTCTCCACCAGATGTGATCAGTCTTTCTTGACTCTTTCTTCCACCTGTTCTCAGTCCAGCCTCTAGAGGGCAGTGCCCTCCTTGAATCTTTTTCTCTTGACTGATGACTCCCCAGGAGATGGATCAACCTCTTTCCTTGTTCTCTTAATAGCATTCATGGCTGGGGAGGGTGGGTGGGAGAAAATACCCACTCAGTCTCTGTGACCGCAGTTGCTTCTTCCCTGATCCTCCTTCTGTGGTCCTACTTCTCTTCCTCTGCTCCATTGGATGCTTCCCCAATTCTCCTTCCTATTTGGTTGTGCATCAGCCAGCAGCATTTTAAAAAAAAGGTTGCTGTGGTACCCTTCAACCAAATTGTCTCCTCTGTGAGCTGAGGCAGTTCCCCTTCTGCCTCTCAACTGGAAGTGGCCCTGCCACTGGATTGGCTCGGCCGTAAGATGCTTTTTTTTGCTGCAGCTTTCCCTCTGCAGTGGACTGGCATAAAAACCCCACTCAGTCTCTGTGGCTGTAGCTATTTCTTCGCCGATCCTCCTTCTATGGTCCTCCTCCCCTCCTCTGCTCTGGTGGATGCTTCCCCGATCCTTCTTCCTATTTGGTTGTGCACCTGACGGCTGCCTTTTTAAATATGGCAACTGTGGTTCCCTTCAACCAGATTGGCTCCTCAGCAAGTTGGTACAATTCCCATTCTGTCTCCTGATTGGAAGTGGCCCTGCCACTGGTTTGGCTCCTACTATAATAAACTGCTTTTTTGCTGCAACTTCCCCTCTGCTGCAGGCGGGCATAAAAAACCCACTTAGTCTCTACAGCCTCGGCTGCTTCTTCCTTGTTACTCCTTCTGTGGTCCTCCTTCTCCTCCTCCACTCCAATGAATGTTTCCCAGTCTTCCTTCCTATTTGGTTGTGCACTGGCTGGTAGCCTTTTTTGAATATAGCCACTGTGGTGCCCTTCAACCAGATTGGATCCTCAGCAAGCTGACAAAATTCCTTTTCTGCCTCCCAATTGGAAGCAGCCCTGCTGCTGGATTTCCTCTCACCATAAGCTGCTTTTTTGCTGCAGCTTCCCCTCTTCTGTGGGCAGGTGTGAAAAACCCTCTCAATCTCTGCAGCTCCAGCTGCTTCTTCCCCAATTCTCCTGCATGGAACTTGGTGATTCCCTGCTGTGCTCCACACATCCAGGGTCTGATATTCAAATAGATTGTGCAATCTGTTTAGGTTGCACAATCTGCTTGAATATGGCGCCAGAGTCAGCTGGCCCATTTTATTTGTGCAGTTCATTTTGTGCTCACATCTGGATGGCTCTGAGTATGTCCCCAATAGTCTTTATCTTGTAAGGTGCAAACTCCTATTGGAAGACAAAAACTTTTCTGATAATTTATGCCAGAACCTGTAGTTATAGAGAATTTGTCTAAAATGTATTTACAATAGCTTTCTGTCTTGAATTGTTATCTGCTAATGCGAGACAAAGGTCATCTACATATGCCGTTGTTTTAATTATACCTGAAGAATGAGGTGGTGTCAGTCCTTTGACATGAGAAGACAGATTTGCACTAAGTATTAATGAATCTAGGGACAGAATGTATACAGTAATAGTGGAATTAAGGGACAGCCCTGACAAGCCCCTTACTTTACTCTATAGCCTCTACCTGTCCATCCATTAATTAGTGGTGTCACTCTTGCATTTTCTTAGCATAGTTGTATCCATCTAATAAATTGGTGCAGTGTGCCATATTGTTGTAGGCATAATCACAAGTACTCATGAGCTACTCTATCAAATGCTTTTGTTTGATCTAAGCTAATTAAAAATCCATTCAGGTTGGTCATTGGCTCCTTTCCATAACTTCCCTTATAAAAATTTAAATATATGTGATTTTTCGGCCTGGGAGGAAACATGCTTGTGTCAGCTACATAACCTATGTTAGAGTGGAGGCTGTCTATTATTTAAAAGTTTGGCAAATATTTTGAAGTCTACATTTAATAATGAGATTGGGTGCCAGTCTGATAACAGGGACTTGTCCTCATTTTTAAATAAAAAACAAGAATTCCTTTATTCATTTCTCTTGTAATGTGCAGCATGTACTGTAACAATGAGTTATATACTGTTCCCAATTATTGTTGCATATATTGCCATAACTATTTATAAATTTCTGTAGGCAGTGCGTCAGAGCCTAGTGCAGTTTTTGCCTATACGTTTTTTTATTGTAGTCTCTAGTACTAGGTTAGAAGTAGGTACTGTTATGCTATTGGCAGATCGTGTTGAGATTTGTGGTATCTAACTATGTTGTAGCCAATCATCGATTTCTGTAGGATTTGTAAATTCGTAGTCAAATATATGGTTGACTTGTTGATCAACTTTATTTAACAGTCTATCTGAGATTGTGATTCCTGTATTCATGTTTAGAAAATGGACACATCTGTTAGATATTCTATTATTACAACTATTGAAGGGGTTTACATGGGAAGATTTCCCTTGAGTTCTGAATTTTTGTTCTGTTTCTAGAGATTTGAATCTATTATATTGGTATGATCTCATTTCTTCTTTAACAGTTGATATATGTTTAGACAGTTCTTGTCACCCACTTTGGTGTTAAGATTGCACCTGCTGCAAGCTATTTCATAACTCCATAGATTTCTGGAGTTTGGAAATGCTCAATTCCTGTGACATTTTCTCAAAGCAGGTAATGAAGTATTTTTTGGTATCTTCTCATCAAACAAGGGGGTAGAGGTGTACGAAAATAAACTTCCACTGGAAGAATTTCCGTGAAAGTCTGATTTTTGATACTGTAAAACTGTAGAAATCTAACTAGCAACTTTCACAGAAATTCCAACTTAGAACAGCAGAATAAATGTATAAACTGTGGATCATTGTATTAAACTGTGGAGAAAAGAAGCCAGCAGAACTGATCACTAAACTGTGGAATAATTACATGTACTGAAGAATAGTTCATTAAACTGCAGAAAAATAATTCCTCAGAACTGGTATTCCGCAGTTCAGCCAAAAGTTCTGCAGAACCGGGCAAAAATCCACCAAACATATTCAGAAGATTCTGATCTCGTAAACGGCAGATGTTTGGAAAGTTCAGCAAAATTTCTGAATTTTCGCGAAAGTTCAGGGAAAGCGTAATTTGCAACTTTCGCTCACCTCTACATGGGGGAATCATACATAAAATATACAGATTTTCTGGCTTGTATTAGTAGGTGGAATTCTTATGCTGTGTAACATACTAACATTTAATCTCCACAGTCCCATTCTTATTGAGACCTTTGAGCAATCAGAAAGGTGTACACATAATAAACTACTGCATAGTCTGAAGTTGCTATTGTTTGAACCTTTTTCTGTACAACAGGGTGAGTGGATGTAACAAACCAGTAGTCCTTAAGTGTAGCTACTATACCTCTATGGTAAGTGTGTATGGGAGCCTGTGTTTTAGATGCATGTGGATCTATAAGCCCTGTTTGGGAAATTAATTTATTTAGAAAAAAATATCACAAAATACTTCATTTACTTTGATTCCTCTTTCAGAACGAGGTAAATTACAGTTAAAATCTCCACCAAAAAGTACAATTTTGCAGTGAATAAGTAAGGTTGTATACATTTAGTTTAACTTTCTTTATGCTCCTACCTCACCGGGGCATCTCTCAGGTTACCATGCTCAGCTCCACAGCTCCACCACCCACCTGAACTGTTCCTCCCATATGCTACATCAGGGTCAGGACTCTGGGCTCTGCTGGCCCCATAGAGAGGCCCCAGAGCCCCCGGGGGGGAGTTGAGAGTTTCAGCCGACATTGGGCATGTGGCTGGGGCTCCTGATGGTCACTGTTGCTTCACCAGGTGGTAGGAGATTTTCTTAGTTTTCACTGCTATTGGCTGGTAAGTGCAATGCACTCCAGTGCACTGAATGCTCACTCCTGAGCATGCCCACAGAAGTCCCTCTGAGCCAATCCCCAGTCTTCTGGTTCATGACTGCTGTGAGCCACCAGAACCACCAGAGGCTGCTAGACTGTGGGAGCAGGTATTCTCCCCTTCCCAGGGAGGTTGAGCTGTCCTACAGACACTCAATCCTATCCTCCCCTGATGATCCTCGAAGGCCCTGGCTCGTTCCCAATCCCAGGTCACCGGTATGGTGCAAAGTGTGGCATCCAGTGCCTCAACACTCAGTGCCACCTGGCCTGCTGATTTGATACAGTTTAATAAATGTATTCATGTGGCTTTGGTCTGTGGTGCATAAATATTTATCAGTCGGAATACATGATTTGAAAGCAAAATGTCTATTAATAAAGCTCATCTTGGGTATGTGATTATATCTCTACTAATTATGTTATTTTAGCTTCTTGATGATTAATTCAGATTCTGACTCCACTATATGTTTCTTCTCCCATTGTCCAATAGGAGGTTCCCCATATTGAAGCTGAAGTGGATTTATTAACATTTCTATTGTCTTGGGGAAAAAAAAAACTATGTCCTACTGTATTTCTTGTGTTCAAGAATGGTAAAGGTTGTTATTCTTTTTTTCCTCAGTCTTTATACTGTTCACATGGGGCCTGATGCACTAAAGAGTGGGTAATATATGCCTGAGGTGCGTATCCCACTGTCATACCTAAGTGGCCCCAGACAGGTGCAGAGTAAGTGGTATGCACTACTTCTAGCACCCACAGGGAGCCTGCCTCCAGCCGCACCCCCATGGCATGCATGGTCACATGGGTGGTCATGGACCGAGCCATGGACCCAGGCAGCCATACAATCAAATGCCCATACCGTGTCCCTGAGTGGATCCCTTGCACCTTTCTGGAGAGTGCAGGGAGCAGGGGAGAAGCCACAGATACTGTCACTGTGGACACATCTTCAGGCAGCTGCTCAAGCTGCTGCCCCAGCCCTCCCCTGCAGCATAATGGGCTGGGGCAACACAGTGGTCAGGTTCCTGATACCACCTTGCCTGGTGGTCATCTTTCATTGCACACTGGGTTACTCCAAGTTTGGGCAGATATACCTGGCTCCCCCCCACCTGGACCTACACGGCTTAGTGAATGCTGCGTAGTGCTGGCACACCCTGACACACCCCTAGCATGGCTGTCCCTGAGATGCTAAGGAGGCAGACACATAAGCACCTTGTGCTGCACTTAGCACTTCCTTGGTGAACTGCTGTGTCCAAGGACTGCATGGTGGCATTCACCCATGAGGTTGCTTATGCACCTCTGATATGTGGCATGTAGAAAACATGTTTGTTAGTGCATAGGGCCCATTAAGACAGGCAAAAGACAGTTCAGGAAAAGTATCCATATAGTTTTTAAATGGGAAACTATTTTGTTGTTACTACTTTCACCCGAGATCTAGTCCCCAGTCTCTTCTTCTTACTTTGTATGATGGATGTACTTGCTTCTTCCCTAACTGAGGATTGCTGCATTTGAGAAGAGATGTCTCCACACTGTAATACTTCAAAGTTGTTTTCTAAAGAGATTGAATGTTGTTACACAACAGACTTTTCTTTCTCCATTTCCCTTTCTGTACTGTCTGAAATTGTTCTGTGCGAGGGATGAGGGTGGGGGGTGGCACTGTGTAGTAAGAAATGGGAACTTGCTTCTCTTCAGATGAATGGGATGTATCAGTGGGCACATTACCAGATTCTGTGCCACTGGGGAGGTCTCAGTTATGGAGGGAATATGTTCCTCAGTATGTTGTGTTTCTAGGTCTGTGGGGTGTAGGATAGAGGGGGTATCGTGGGTGCTTTTTCGGGGTTCTGATTGATGAGATGCTCAATTAGTGGCTTTGTGTATGTAAAATTCACATTCTGCAAAATCAGCAGCAATATTAGTGTGTGATTCTCAGGGACTCGATGTAAATGTATGTCCCTCTTTTTCACATGCAGTGGATTACAATGTGGTGTAAAGATGCAATGAACTCCTGGATGTCCTAGTACACCACACATAGTACATTTTCTTTTATCATGGCTACTGCTTAATTGTCTGGGGAAACCACAACTGTAGCAGGAGTTTGGATGTTTAAATAAAATAGTACCCCTCAAGCCCTGTGTAAAAATAAACTGCTAGGGAGATGTTGGATTCCTCCTTAATGTGTTTAAGTTGGACCCAGAACTTCCACCATCCAGTCCAGAAGTCTTCATTATCTATGATGGAAACCAGTAACGCTTGCACATCACACTTCTGTTCTAACCAATACCGAATGTCTTCAACATTTACCTCTTCATTTCAAAAAAGAATAGTTCAAGTTTTGAAAGTTGGTTTTGATAGGGGAACTGCTGAAAATAACATCCAGATAGAAATATTTTTCACAGCTTGATAGTGAGTCCAACATTTCTTTAGTAAGAAAGCAGACCTAAAACTTATATCAGAATTTTGTTCTCCTGGTACATGAATGAATGCAAAGACATCTGAGGGAGAGAACTGCAATGAATGTTTGATTAAAATTTTCCCAAAAAAGTTTCTGTCAGGAAGAAATTCCATACCACCCTTATATTTTATTCTGACTTTGTGAAGTCTTTTTGTTTGTGTGCGTGGTTAGTGAAATAAGCTAGCAAAACTTCCTTGCTGGAATGGCTGTTGCTCACTGTTAACTTCAGTCACTATAGGTGTTGGAATGACTGTGGGATCCAGCGTTGTTTCCATTTGGCTATCCGAAATGTTATAATCCACAGTAACTTTATAGGAGTGTGATGGTATATGAAGAGAAGATCCAATATAGGGAACCTCAGTGTCTATGTAAATATCAGGCATACCTGTAGTGTTTGACTCGTCCTGTGTTTTGTCCATTGTCACTGCAGCTGGTGTTAAGTTCTTCAGTAAATGTTTTTGTCCGATTTGATGAGTCATAGTTTCCAGAGAAAACGTTGTGCTTGTTTCTAGGAGCAGAATGCTGGGGTCTGGGATACATTCTCACAACTCTATCTGTATACAGCCAACACTGGTAAGTGCAGCCCCGGTGTCCATTCATAAGCTGTATCAAGATCTAATCCTGCAGATTGATGAGTAACTGTAGTGGTCTTTTGGCCCCAAATTGAAAAAGTGGCATGTGCTATTGAATTTTTTACCTGATCCACTAGGTGGACTCTTCTCTTGTTGTTATCATTTATTTTCTTCTTCAAGTTTTGTTTTTTCTTGGAAGTATTTCAGTAACACAGCCATCAGCATGTCTTGAATATTTTTGTTACTACCATCCAAATCGTTTAGTAATTTCTGTTCTACGGCTACAAAATCATCCTCAATTTGCTCCATTTAAATTTCCTCACTTGCAAGAATGTATTTCTCTGGTATAATGCTGTTGTCATTTTTCTTGATCTCTCTAGCTGGACCTGCAGTGAAGGACATGGGCTTTCCTGCAGGTGCACCAGCTTCCACTTCATCCTGACTGCTGTCCATCATGACTTATTGAGAGACAGGGGGTCCCCATCGGGTTGAATAGGGGAATTGTTTATTTGAAAGAAATCAATGATTAGTAGTACAATCAATCAAAACCAACAACATGCAAAATAAAAGAGAGAAAGAACATCAAAACCACAGTTGTAAGAGAACATTGTGCATAAAAGAAGAAAAAAGAATGAAAATCAAAATCAAAAGGTGGAACCTGACCAAAACCCTCAAAAACCAAAGTAGAATTAAAAAAGAAAAGGAAAAATGAAACTACATAAAATCAAAAAAGTGCCCATGGGCAATGCTTCCAATGTCTAATCCATAAGGTTGGAGGGAGCCTCGTATGCTCCCTGGCACACTGCCATCTATGGTCAGATTCCACCCTTCACAAAAGCAAGGAATGCTATAATAACTGTTGTCGTGACACATATTTATGGTGTACCCTCTAAATTATTACCTTTAGGCATGAGAAAATCAGAAGCAACACAGAAGGATCATGATTGGAGGACCAACCAGTAACAGATCAAAAATGAGAGCACTATAAGCAAAGGAGTGCCAAAAGGGGTCCACACAAGCAGTTCCTATGAATGACCAAAATGGAAGACTGTGATGCTTTTATGTTTGTTGTTACCTTAAACATTTAATTTGCCGTGGCAAACAGCCAAGCCACATCCTAGTAATGGGGCAGGAAATAAGTATCATTCATATATGACAAGGCCTGTCATCTAAGGGGAGGTACTAACCCTAGCAAAACCTCCGCATCTGTGGGAAGTAACATCTTATGAAAGTCTTTCCTATGTTGTGTACGAATTAAAATCCAGAGTCAAACAACATTGTTTAATAAACTTCAGAAAGGTGTCACAAACTCTTGAAAATTACCAATCTGTCAGAAAAAGGATGTTGGTTTTCTCCATTTCAATTGGAGGGGCTTCATCCAGGAGGGCCAGACAGCCAGGGAAGAATATTATAATGAAAAAAATAACACTATAAAAGAAAACCATGGGATTTACCATGTTAAGACCACCATTCTCATTAGGGAGATAAAGAATGTTCCTTTTAATTGGACTGAGTCTACTCCCCAGACCATAATAAAAAATTTGCTGTACAACTTTGTTTCATATTGAAGATGAAGGGAGAAGACAGCACAGACATAGAGAAAAACTGTGATCAAAAAAGTTTTAACTGTTACAACAACCTTCTTCCTTTTCAACAATTGTCAAGATTTACAGAGTGCCACATGTGCTGCCCTGATGTCCAGTGATGCAATTTTGGTAAATTTGAGCAACCAAAATAAATGCCCCAAATTTTAACATGTTCCAAATTAACTGCAATGTTCCCAATAGCAGGTGGAATAGCCTCATGTATCTCAATGGGAAGTACCCAGCATTTAGAATAATTAATTCTGGACTCCGTCTGTCACGCTAAGTCAGTAATCCGCTAGAGTGCAACCTCACCATAGGGGACTTCCTGAACGACTAAACAGCATCGTCTGCATAAGCAGATGGTTTTACAGATGATGACAAAAAGGGAAGGGGATGCCTAATATCTGGGGAGCCTCAGTAATTGCTCACAATAAGGGATCAAAGGTTAAAATACGAAAGATGGAACTTAATGGTCATCCATGCTAGACCCCTCAAAGGAGAGGAATGTGAGAACCCATCCATCCATTTATAGTGGGGATAATCGAGGAACAGAAATACAGAAGACAGACCCAATTAATAAACAGGTCAGAGAATCAATACTTTCAGAACACCAATAACAGGTAATCATAGGGAACTTGTCAAAGGCTTTGGCCTGATCTAAGGCAAAAAGGAAATGTCCAACTCATTGAGAATGACAGGAGGCTATCACATCTCTGATCAACAATAAATTATCCTGAATCTTATGGCCAGGGATGGAGCAGGACTGGAGGGGTGAATGATAGTTGGAAAAATCCATGTTAAACAGGTTCAAAATTTTAGCATCTGTATTAAGGAGGCATATGGGTCTTCAATTTGAGATATATCGCCTATTACCAGATTGAAATTAAAAATATTGGAGAGCTTCAGTAACTGATCTGGAGAATGACATACAACCAAAAATAGATTTAAAAACAAAAGTAAGAGTGAGGGCAAATATGGACTGTAGCAACTGGTATAAGTAGTGCATCAGGCCATCCATTCCAGAGGAAATTTGTTTACTCAAGGAATGGATGGCTGAGAGAACTTTACCCTCAGTAACTGGATTAATAAGAAGTGCCTTGTCAGCATATGTCACCTGTGGAATGTGTAAGGAGTCGAAAAACTATACTACTGCATCCTCAAGTGCGAAATGAGTTCCCACTGCATCTTGCAAGAAGTCCTGGACCACCCATAGCATCTCTGTGAATGAGAAATGTTCAAACACTACTAGGCCAACTAAAGGAATCAGTATTGAAGCTGAACTCTGCAGAAACAACTCTGAAAAATATCTCCTGTCAAATGTTTGCTTTGGGTACCATAGGTCTGTTCAAAAGACAGAGATTTCACCAAGTCATATTAATAGGCCTTCATATGGTGCTTGACTGACTGAATCTGAGCCAGAAAGAATAGCCCCTTCTTGTCCTGTAATGAGATACATTTAAAGAGAGTATAACTCAAATCAAGGTAAGCAAGATTGTTGGTCCTGCCCACTGACCTGAAACTTCTCTTTGCTAGAAAACCTACAATATGGTGATCTTGGTATGATACCACTAAAGCAACACATAAGGGCAAAGATCCTGAACTGACATGCATGCCCACAAAAGGGTTCTCATTGAATTCAGAAAGGACAAATCTTGCAGGATGGTGTTATTCAACCTCCAGCTTGACTTTCCTGGTGGTAGGGATAGGTCAACAGAAAATTAACAGCTTAATAGAAAGTTATCAGAAAATTCCATGGGACTGATAGTAGCAGACAGAAGGGACCATTTACAGGAAATAAAATATAACCAATGCATGTAGCAAATTGTGCCCTGTGGTACGTACAACCACCAGTAGGATGAAGTGTATGAAATGTATCAACCAGGCAAGATTCCTTACAAATGGCTTGTAAACACAGGGAATCACAATACAATTTAGATGTCTGAGCTCCTCTATCCTGGAGATGAAGATGGCAATTTAAGTCACCCCAACAAACAATTATCTGAGTCATACATAAGTAAGGTTGAAGTAACTTAAATAAAGTAACCTTCTCAAATTTAGACTGAACAGTGTAAATAATAATTAAATGGAAAGCAGAGTGATCAATACAGGAATCAAGTAATAATAAGGCTTTACCTGGTTATTCATCAAGTACCCCAGAAACAGTAGGGAAAAATGGTTAAACAAGATGGCAACCCCAGAGCACACTTCAGTGCCTAAAGAATAATATGAACTTATGAAGAAGCCAGCAGAAGAAAGTCATTTGGTCAATTAAGTCTGCTTGTGTTGCAGGGTCCACAGCTTGAGCTACTGTACCTGCCCCCTCTCCCAGCTCCTCCCATCCTCCCTACCCATGACCCTTACCCCCATACCAGTCCCAGCCTCACTTAAAGCTGCCCACTGTCTTCAATTAGCTCACCTCTTCTGGCAGCGTATTCGTAGTGTCCACCACCCTCTTTGTGAAGAAGTGCTTGCTGACATCCCTCCTAAACCTCCCACCCTGCAGCTTAAGACTGTGCCACTTTGTGTTATGGCTGCCACTCAGCTTAAAGAGACTCTCCTTAGCAACCTTATTTATCCCTTTCAAGTATTTGAAGGTCTGAATCATGTCTACTGTCTCTCTCCTGTCTTCCAGGGAGTACATGTTCAGTGCCCCAACCTCTCCTAGCATGCCTTACCCTGCTAACCAGCTATCATTTTTGTAGCCCTCTGGACATTCTATAGCAGGTTAATGTCCTTTTTGAGGTGTGGGCACCAGTACTGAACTCGATATAGATGTGGCCTTACCAGTGATCTGTACAAGGGCAGTATAACCTACTCTCTGCTACTACTGATCCCCCTAGATATGCGTCCCAGCATCCTGTTTGCCTTTGCTGATGCTTTCTTGCTCTGTGTAGAGTGCTTCAGGTCACTAGTGATCATCACTCCCAGATCCTTCTCCTCCTCTGATATAGATACTTGGACTCCACCCAGGTAGTACTCTGTCCTAGGATTCTTTGCTCCAATAAGCATAACTTTGCATTTCTTGGCATTGAGACCAAGCTGCTAGATCCTTGACCACCTCCCTAACTTTTCCAGATCTTCCTGTAGGTCCTGTATCCCTTCGGCTGTGTCCACTGTCCCTCAGAGCTTGGTGTCATCCATGAATAGGCACGTAATAATAATAATAAACACAATAATAATAATAAATACCAGAAGTCCAGAGTCTCTCAGTAGTGGCAATATCAGCCAAAGTGTATAATCTGGTATCCTGCAATATAATCAAGTCAGCGGAAGAATCCCGTAGGACCTGCGTTATAACCTTCCTCTGAAGAAGGTTATGAATGTTGTTAACATTCAGCAAAGCAGCCCTCAAGCATGGGGGAAAAAGGAGGAATATCTCAAAATGTCTGGTGTGTCATGTGCCAGAGCTAAGATGGTTGAATGTGCTGCTTTTTAAATTTAACTTTAGATCTAGGGGTAGGGCTGCCTCTCCTTATACGAGGTTTAACTTGTTTTTGGGTGTCATCCTCTGTATTCAGAAAACAAGCCTATTACATTGGCGTCATTAAGGAGGCATCAGAATCAAAATCTGCATTAGTATACCCCAGTTCTTGGCAGGGACAAGAGGACTGAATTTACTCTGACGGGAAAGAGACCCACTGAAGGCTGCATGGGGACCAACATGAAAGCGTTCAGTAAAGAGCATCTATGTAGCACGTCAGTGAAAGTAGGTGGTGTAGACCTAGAAGAAGCATTAAGGAAGCTTAATTGTACCAATGGAATGAGAACCTCAGAAGAAGTAACAGTATGCGTGTGAAACGATGTGGAAGCTGTAGGAGCAGGTTCCAGAGATGGCCAATACAAAGCACTGGGAGACACAAGAAGCATGACTTCTTCCAAAGAAGGCAATGTGGAGCTCACAGTATCTGAGGATGTCTGAAGTGCCATCACTGAAGTCAGACTATTCCTGGGTAGCAGGATGGGATCAATCAGGTTGTCCTGTTGGGAACTCACTAGTTATTGTGGGCTGCATAGGGGCAGTCACAAAAAGAGTGACCTTCCATCTGACACAGATTGCATTTCAACAGATTGGAGCATTACGCTGTTATGTGGCCATATTCCAGGTAGAGGTTACAGCGCCACTGGTCACACACATTGCCAAGATGGAAGACTGAGTCACACTTAAAAAACACCTTTGGTTGTACCACATTGAAACGCACATCACAATCTCAGCCCAAGAAAAAGCTATTAGGAAGGTGATGAAGGCCAAAGTCAATGGCCCGAAGCTGTACCTTATATTTCCACCCTCCAGTCCAAATCCCATATTTATCCAGAATTTTTTCTGGGTTGCCCAACACTTAGCAGGGTTGTTTTAACCAGTAGGTGTCATTCTGAACATCTATCCTTGCATTACAGAATATCACTGTCACCGTACGAATGGTAGGTCTGGTCAGAGGGATAGCCTGGAATGGCAGAAAGAGCTCCAAATATCTCAAAGAATTACACTTTGTCCAAAAATGGTCTAAAGATGAATGAAGTTGAAAGCTGACATCATAGAAAATAGATCTGAAGACATATAATGTCAAAGATTTGAACTGGAATAAAACTGAGGGATTCCATCAAAAGTTGTTCTACCAGAAAGGAACGGTCAGGAGTGAGATCCTCAGTGCCAATATATTTCAGCCACACCACATTGCACCAAAATGCAGGAACAGGCTGTGTTGTGAAAAGATCTGAAAGTGTTAAAGGCATGTTCTGAGAAGTTCCACTTGAGAGGGCATGGGGTCATAACAGCGCAAGGATAATAGCGATGACAATCTATGCAATAAGCACATGCTGAAATAAGGTCGGGAAACAACACCGACCTTTCAAAACAGTGCACACCATACATTTAAATGAGACTTCTGTTATTTTTGCAGTGGTGGGCTTCACCCACCGCACCCCTTATGTTATGGGTTTCACCCCCCACACCCACCACATTTAATGCAACTAACTCTGTGGGGAGGTGGACTTCGTGGTTCAGGAGAAACTCGGGAGGGTGGAAAACTTGATTAAAAAAAAATCACTACAAAAAGCAGGAACACTAGAATACCTGGGGGAAAGTGAACCACAGTCCCAGGTCTCCACCCCCACCATGTTCTGGTGCCTTAGCCACTCCACTATGGAGCAACATGGGAAGACACTAGGCCACATGGCTATTTAATCCTTTCACTCTTATGGCACAGAGTGACAAGGGTAGCGGTAATTCCCTACAACTATTATGCCCCTGTCATTCCAAATCCTTTAGCAGTTCTTACAGCATGGTAATTGCAGTGCTGTTTTCCATGCACTTTTATGACCCAGTTCCACTTGAGAGGCAGGACCAAAAGCCTCTGGGTGTACCACGGCATCCAGAATGGTGGCACTGATGCATAACTGCAGAGAGACGACCAGCTTCAGGTTCTACTACAAGGGCAGTTCATCCAAAACAGGACATCAAGACCCAAACCCCAACACACTCCCTGGGTTGAAACCTTCACCTTTATCAGTAAGGTAGACAGCCAGGAGAACTGGATCAGGGACCCAGGAGTATCCATCTGGCCCAATAATCCAGCTCACTTTTTGAAAGGCTTTAAGTATGCTCCAGCCAGGTGTGGAGGTTGGGGAAGGGGCAGTCTGCAAGCTGGCAAGGAGGGGTGGCAGTACTTCCTCCCTCCAATACTGCTATAGGTAACAAAACACTGTCCGAATGAGACACAGAGATGGGAGTCCCAGAAGAAGGGACTGAGGTCATCCTAAGATCATCCAATAACAGTTCCAACACAGTTGTAGGAGGCAAAGCAATGAGAGGGGTGGCAAAACTGCAGGAGCCTCTAGAAAGGCAGTTACTTATTTATTTAGATTTTGTTGACCGGGTAAGTACACTAGACAAATTCTGCCTATTTTCAAGCACAACCCGGGGAGGGGGATACAAATGAATGCCAACTGACCTTGAATCAGATTAACTTGTTGGTGGTATTTTTAGTGAATGGGTAGAAATTTGGCCAGGGCACCTCATTCCTGAATTTACTGATGTGAAGTTTTGTTAATTCATTTAACCTATAATTAAAATGTATTTTCCATACTGAAGTTATTAGAGGGACTAGGATAAGATTTTCCTTTCTCCTTTTTCATAGAAATATTGTTTAGGATCAGTAATGGGAAGTATGCATTTTCTTTGATTAAAAAAAGTTTCTTGTTTTATGCTGATAACCGGATTATGAATCAATAATTTCAGTGGAACAGGTATGCATGAACACTTATTTGCTTCTCTGTTTTTGTTTTGAGAAATGGATTGCACTGTAATATGATTTGGCGAAGTTTCGTAATAAAAAATTTCCTCAAATTTTGGGGGGAAGGGGTTAATATGGGTTATTATAGAGTAACATGCAATTTGTATTGAATATAAAAGTTTCCTATTCAGATTACTATTCATATCAAAACAGCCTTGAATGAAGCTTGCCGCCTACTCACCAGTACTGATCGACGTAGCCACCCATACGATCTCTGTGCCCAGGCTAAATGGTTACAGTTTGACAGCAGACTCAGCTTCCATACCTGCCTGATTGCTACAGAAGTTAGCCATGGACTGATGCCACCTGGAGTCCAAGCTCTCCTAACCTCACTGCTGACCCAGCATACTACCAGGAAACCCAGCAACCAATTGTTCAGAACCGTAGGCTGTCGCACAGCACTTGGGCAGCTAGCATTCTCATATAGAGCCTCGCTCTGTTTCAACTCATTACTACCTGTGATAAACAATTCAATTTCCTGGGCTCCTTCAAACACCTGCTCAGGCAACACCTTGTCTCTAAAGAAATCTGTGACTGCTACCAATAGGCCAAACACGCCCCACATCTGTCTGGCTTGTACAGCTAACATTACCACTACCCTGCTCCACAGCCTTCTTGTACTTACTCTTTCCACCCTTTCTTTCATTTGCTCCCTCTCCAGGCTCTTTTCTTTCCTCTTACATGTTTCCTGTCCCTACACTGCTCTACCCTCCCTCTGTCCACTATAAGCCAGTAATTTACCGGTAGTCAGACTCAGGCATACGTTGTACTATGCCTCCGATGCTTTCTGTGTAACACAGTACTTATAATGTTGCTACCTTTGTTCATTGCTGTCTGTGCACACTACCTCTATGTAATCTGTATGTGTGTCCTTTTAACCCATGCTGGTTAGTCTATAACCTACCCAAATGATGTTAACCTGTTCACTTGTATGTAACCATTGTATGTATTGTCCTGTTAGAGCTATCCTCTGACGTGGAACCTATTTAAAGAGCTTTTGCTCACAGGTTTTCCGAAATGACATTAAATAAATAAATAAATACATAAAGATCACTATCTAGAGAAATTGTCTACTATCACCACAAGGAGATATATGTAGTTAAGACTTATGCTTTAATTACCTCGCCTCCCTAGATGAATGTAAATGTCTTTAGTTCATGTATTACACCTCTTTAGTTCACAGAACATACCTCTTTACTTGCTGCTGCACTACTATCCCCTTCCTTGTCCCATACCCTCATCCTATGCCACCAGCACTGCTGCTATGAACTTGTGTTACTGATCTCTGCAAGCTGTTTTTATCTCTTTTGTACTATAATGCTAATGCTATGTATGCCATCACTTTCATGCTAAGTAATTCTACTGTCATGTAAGGTTGTTGATCTCTTTATGTACTGCATTGTATCAGCCCTCCCTGTACTTTTGTTTGTAACTTGTTTGAACTGTAATCTCCTGGGTAGTGCCTGAAAATAGGCAATCCTGTCTAGTCCACTTACCCAGTTACCAAAAGCAAATAAATAAATAAATGTTGCTTTTGTTCCTTTGTATTGTTCTATGAATGTTTGAAGTACTGAATAAAAATGCTCCAACTCTTTTCAAGAAGTGCCATGGGATCTTTAACAGTCACCTGAACTACCACCAGAACAGGCAGATGGGATGTTGGTTTAATGTCTCATCCAAGAGATGGCACCACATGAGTGCAGCACCCCCATCATGCTGCACTGCAGTGTCAGTATTGGGATTTAACCAAATTTCCTGGTGTGGGGATAGAACCCACAGCCTCCTGATTTCCCAGCATCAGAGGCAAGTATCTGCGTGCTGATCCACTGACACTGCATTACTGGTTGATTAAGTTCCCCTGCCATTGGCCCTTTGAGACGGTGTTGTTGCAAAAGCACTGTTGAGGCCTTCAACTCTGCCTTGAAAATGTATTTATTTGAGTTAGCATATATTAATATTTAAACTCCTGCTATATTTTAGAAATGTAGTTCTGTTTTTAAATTGTTGTTTGTATCATGTTTATTTTATGTAAAACACTATGATCATCTGTGGAATAGTGTTCTAGAAATAAAGTTTGGTTGGTTGGTCAGTATCTGGATGAGCCAAATGGAACAGGACAACAATCCCTGAAGCACCCCCAGGAGCAACTGTACCAGTCTGAAGTACTCCCATATTCTGGTCCATGCAGTGAAAAAGAGGTTCCAAGGTGTGGGGAGTCAGCTGAGTCTGCATGGCAAAAAAATCCATCCCCGGCAGCTGTTTGTTAGACCCAGGTCACTGCGATTGTAAAGGGAATAAAGGTGAGCCAATTAGGGCTAAATCCATCAGTCCAGCAAGCAAGGCTGATGTTTCAGGAGGAGCAGAATTAACAGTAGTCAGGGCAGTTGCAGCCATAGGAAAAGCAGGCAAACACTGCTTACTATTAGAAAAGCTAGTCCCAGCAGGAGAGACAGCTGTAGTGATGAGATGTGTTGGCTGGGGAAGACACTTTTGCAGTAAACTAATACTGAACGCCAGTCCAAGTCCAAGTACGTCTCCAAGAAATGGGAGCTGTGGATGGGGCTGTAAGAAGTCTGCTGAGGAAAGCAAGAATTTGCAGGTGGCTGCCCATGCACATCTCCAGTAACAGGATGATCCAAAAGTGACTCCAAATCTGTAAAGTCCACCAGTGTGAGTGAATCAAGATGTTGTGCTTCCATATGATCGAGCAGCAGAGGGTCTTCCTAAGTGGAGTCCAGAGCAGTGTTTGGCAACTGTGTGGGAGTAACTGGAATAAGTGTTCAGCATGAAGCAAAAACTACATATCACTGTGCATCTAGGAACAAACAATCTGGAAGGAAGATGGATAGATGAGATTCAGGATAGTTTCAGGGAAGTGGTGAAGCTATGCAGTGAGGGGGAAGCACAGTAGCTTTCTAAGAAGTCCTGCCAGTGGACCGAGCAAACACGGACGGGAAACGCAGAATCATGGATTTCAACAAGTGACTGAGGGAATGGTGTGAGTCCATGGAGTATGGATTGGTGGGAGAGTGGGGTAGCACATGGGAGAACCAAGATCTATATGCAGGGGACAGGTTACATTTCAGTAAGTAGGGTTCTGGAGTGTTAAAGCAGAGACTGAGGGAAATTATCAGCGAAAGATGTAATTTAAACTTGCTGGGGGGGGGCTATAGAGGTGGATTGAAACAGGAGAGGAGATCCAGAGGACCTCCTCTGACAACAATGAAAGGCCTAATTTGATTAGGATAGGAGGTGAATGGAAGGGTAAGGAGGCAGCAAAGAGAGGTTCAGGGTGGTGGGTGATATCACTAAATGCTAGGAGCCTGGGGAATAAGATGGCTGATTTGCAGGCATTGATGGCAGAAGGGGAGGTGGACATAGCTGCCATTACTGAGATATGGGCAACCCAAAACCATGGCTGGGACTTGGCACCTCAGGATTTAAATTATTCAAGAGGGACAGAGAAAAAAAGGTAAGGGGAGAGCAGTCATGTATGTAAGGGCAGGGATTGGATGTATTTGGGAGGAGGGCAGGTCAGATGTTATTTGGATGCAACTTCATGCCCCAAAGGAGGCTAGGGTCTGATTGGGGGTTGTTTATTGGCCCCAACCCAGAAAGAGGGTATGGATAGGGAGCTAGGGGAGCAGCTAAGGATACTCTGTGGCATAAGGAGCACTGTGGTGGTGGGAGACTTCAGTCTACCAGGGGTGGATTAGAGCATCCCAGCTACTTCATGTGCCAGGAAGCAAATCCTCCTGGAAGTAATACAGGATGGCTTCCTGACCCAAAGGGTAACAGTGCCAACAAGGGAGAAAAATATTGTTGACTCATTGCTGGAGGGTGGGGAACATGTCACCTATGTTCAGGTGGAGGAACCACTGGCAGGTAGTGATCACCACACAGTGTGGTTCTCGATCAATTTGGGTAGGGAATTAGCCACTACAAAAAATAAGTTCCTGGACTTCAGAAGAGCAGACTTTGGCAGGATTGTGCACTTACTGAGCACACACATATATAGTATCCACCCTGATATGGACGCAGAACAAAAATGGGCAATCATAAAACTAGGACTGATTGAATCCACTAAAGCTTGTGTCAAGAGCAAGCATAAGAAATCAAGGACAAGGCAACCAAGCTGGATGACTAGGGAAGTAGCGGAGAAGGTGAGGGATAAGAGAAGAGCTTTCAGGATGTTCAAGAGAACCAACAGGGCAGGGATCAGAGTGGATTATGTGAGGAAATCCAGGCAAGTGAAAAGAGCGGTAGGGGTTGTGAAGGTGGCCAGGGAAAGGAGATTAATGAAGGGGATTAAAGAAGGGGAAAAGGTTTTCTTCAGTTATATCAGGGAAAAGAGAAAGAGCAACGATCAAATCATTAGAATCAAGAAAGGCAGTATGTGGGTAGATAAGGGGGCCGAGAAGCCAGAAGTACTCAATGAGTACTTCTGTTCTGTGTTCACAACGGAGAGGGATGGGCCCATACCTGAAGGGAAAGGGGGGAGTGGGAAGGGGAGGATACAAGCACAGATGGGGTTATGATGTTGGAAAGGATACTGGAGGGTCTGAGGTCCCTGAGAGTAGATAAGGCACCTGGGCAAGATGAAGTTCATCCTAGGGTGCTGAGGGAGCTGGCAGAGGTCCTGGCAGAGCCATTTGCAGACCTGTTCAACATCTCACTAAATATGGTATGTGTGCCTAGGGATTGCAGGGAGGCACATGTGATACCTCTTCATAAGAGTGGGCCCAAGGACGAACTGGAGAACTACAGATGGGTGAGCCTTGCCACAATTGTAGGAAAGTGGATTGAGTGTATCCTCATAGATAAACTGGTGCAATTTATTGAAGCTAATGATCTACAGGATGATAGGCAGCTCAGGTTTATCTCTGGAAGATCCTGTCAGACAAACTTGGTTGACCTTTTTGACTGGATCGTGAGGGCACTGGACAAGGGCCATGCGGTGGATGTACTCTACCTGAATTTCAGCAAGGCCTTCAATTCAGTGCCACACGGTAGGTTGACCTGCAAGTTGAAGTGCCTAGAGGTGGGGTGGAAACTAGGCAGATGTGTTGAAAACTGGCTGAGGGAGAGGCAGCAGAGGGTAGTGGTGGAGGCAAGGCATCAGAGCCCAGGGCATTGACAAGTGATGTCTCACAGGGCTCGGTACTGGGACCGGTCCTGTTTAACATTTTCATAACATAGAAGTAAGGATCAAGAATAAGATCAGTCTCTTTGCTGATGACACCAAGATCTGTGCTGAGGTGGATGGGGAGAGGGAGGCAAATTACTTCAGGAGGATTTGGCAAAACTGGAGGAGTGGTTGCACTCCTGGCAGCTTGGGTTCAACACCAAGAAGTGAAAGGTGGCACATTTCAGAGCCAGGAACCCTGGATATAGTTACTGACTGGACAGTGTCTGATTGTCCACATCCAATGAGGAGAAGGATCTGCAGGTGGTAGTTACTAGGGAATTGAACCACTTGGCACAATGTGGAAAGGCAGTGACAAAGGCAAACAGGATGCTAGGGTGCATAGCAAAGGGGATTACATCTAGAAGTGATGAAGTTATACTGCCCCTGTACAGTGCCTGGTGAGGTCGCACTTGGAGTACTATGTGTGCAGTTCTGGTACTCTTGCATAAAAAGGGACATCAGACTACTGGAGGCAGTGCAACACAGAGCAAAAAAGATGATCCTGGGGTTGGTGGATAGACCTTACAAGGGAAGACTAATAGAAATCAACATGTATACCCTGAAGGATAAAAGAGAGCTAGGGGACATGACTGAGGCCTTCAAGTACTTGAAGGGGATGAAAAAAGTGGGTACCAGGGGTGGGTTCACTCTCAGGAATGGAAGAGAAACCAGAGGGCAGTCTCTGACGTTCTGAAGTTGGAGGGGGCAGATTCAGGAGGGAAATGAGGAGCTACTATTTCACAGAAAGGAAAGTTGCAGGGTGGAATGCATTGCCTGAGAAACTCATACTATTGCAGACTGTGGAGAACTTCAAGAGTGGGTGGGACAGATTCAAGGGAAAATACATACCGGGAGTGGGCAGGGTGGGGGAGGAGATGGAGAGTGGGGTGGAAACTAAAGTCTAATGGACTGATGTGCAGCACACTGATGCAGACCAGATAGACCATAAGGCCTGTATCTTCTGGCAATTTTGTATGTTCGTATGTTCATAATTCAGGCAGGAAAAAACAGGCAGACAGATTCCATAGTAGGCAGCAGGTTCATGGAAAATATTGAGCTAGTCTGAGCAGAGTGGTTGTCATCCACAGGAAAGTCAACAGACTGTGAGGTTTCTTTGTGCTCAGCTTCATCCATTTTGGCCATCTTGGCATCCAAGAAAACATCACCCCCTTCCACAAGAGTAGGGGAGTTTATTAGTGGATGGAAATTATACAGTAAACATACTTCACAAATAAATTCAGAACAAAAATAGAAACCAATCTGGTTACAAATAAAGATTGTGCAATGATAGACAAAGGAAATTAAACAGGAAAAAAAATAATAATTTCACTTCATTTGTAAGTGTAGGAGTCCAAGAGTAAGCTATCAAAAAGGAAATAGTATTATAAAATCAAGTACTTGGCAAATCTAAAGAGAAAATAATTATTTTTGCTGCAAAATAAAATCAAAATATCAAGGAATAACATACAACATAAAGGAAAACCAAAAATACATAGTTACATAAACCTTCTCCTTAATATAGCAAAGAAAAGAGAAACTTCAAAGAATATTCAGCTCTTACAGCATTAAAAGGATGACAAAGCAAAAAACAAAATCGAAAACTATGAAATACAAAAGTCAACACACTACACACCGAAGAGAAGTTCACTCTCAGAAAGGAAACTTAGGG
The DNA here is from genome assembly GCA_016271365.2 of Neoceratodus forsteri. NCBI lineage: Eukaryota > Metazoa > Chordata > Ceratodontiformes > Ceratodontidae > Neoceratodus > Neoceratodus forsteri. The sequence goes on along the minus strand of CM028133.1, from coordinate 1,045,824,196 downwards.
AAACTCTATGGAACCCTCAAGTATGAAGGAACAATTTCTCCAGAGCTGATTCTTTTGCTGAAGTGAGATACTCTCCTCCTCCAACTTATGTATTAACTTATAAACTTGTCGCTTGTGAAAACAGGCAGTTTGCTCATCTTGCTAACAAGAATAAAAAATAAAAAATGAAAATGACATGAAATGTATCTTTTGTAGTCATAACCTCTTGATACACAACATGTTTTTGTTGAAACACCCAAGAGCATCTGAATTGCCAAAGGCAATAGTTTGAAATTGCCCCAATAACTTGCAAGGTAGAGAGTTTATACTTTCTCCAAGGTTTTCCAAAAAGACCCACAACCAGCTCAGTATTAGAAATCATAAGGAAGAGGGGTTCTTTCCACTGTCTGGCTAGGTAAGATCAGAAAGACTTAACAGAAGAGCAATCAAAAAATAAATGATTCTGTGTTTCCAAAATGAGTGCACAGCCATCCCTGGGGCAATATGTTTCAGACAATTGTCTATGTTTATGGGAATTAAGGACCCCCACATTCCCATACATGCTCAGCCACTGCAAATCCCAAACATAAGGGAAAAGGTATTTTATTATTCAAATACTCCAAAACCTTAGGCAGGGACACATTTGCACAACTGGGAAGTATCAAAGGGCTTTTAAAATGATTTCCCAAAATGTCCTTATACAGCTGTTTCCTACTCACAGTAAGGAGTCCATTCAGTCCAATATTCCATTTCAACCCTTTAGTAAGGGTATCCAAAAGATATTCAGAGTGATACCCTGTTTTTCCTATGGACCTTTAACAAACCACGGCAACAATCAGTGAGATATGGCTGCAGCCAGTCTAATAAAATGGAAGTCCAAAGTCCAAAGTCTCCCATTTGGTTTTAATGCCATACTAATATTCGAGGTCAAAAATTTGCTATAATAATAAAACTGGGGTGAATCATACACACCCCACCATCTTGCTTTGACCGATATATAAGGTCCCTTTTAAGGCGACTCAAATGACTTCCCACCAAGGCCTGGAAGAACATTCTTTACAGTCTAGTGTCCATGACCTGGGGAAGAGGGAAGACATAAATAATATCACACAGGAGTGTGGTGTGCATGTTTATGGAAAACAGACAAACTGAGGTGAGAAAGAAGTAAGTGCTTCAGCTAGGACTTGAACCCAGGACACCCAGAATACCATTCCCGATTGCACTAATCAGTTGCTCCACTGAGACAACTTAAACCTGTTCTGTCTCCAAGCGCATTAATCTTTCTCAAATGCACAACCCGATGGCAACACAAATATTTACTTTTAACAATCACACAGAAGCATGGTGTGCATATTTATGGAACACATACAAACAAAGGTGAGAAAGAACTAAGTGTCTCAGCTGGGACATAAATAATGTATAAAAAGATTGGAAGGATCAAGATCTTGATTAACAACACTCTCTTCATTTTAGAAATTCTTCTATTTTTCCAAGCATTTACTTAAGACTGTGCCAAGAATGTTAAGATTCTTTTCCAAAATAGGAATATCAGCAATACTCTGTAAGGGAGTGGAATCAGGTAAGCCAATGACACAGCTGGAACTCTTGTTAAAATTAACTAGTGACCCAAAGGCACTAGAAATCTCCAACAATGTCTGTTGTATAGCACATCCCCCATCACCGGATTTGATTGTCATCATGATTTCATCTGCGTTGCCATCATTTTAATTGGGGGGAGGGGTCCAAGTGAGATCCCTGTAATTTGGGGATTAGGCTGAATTTTTCAGAGAAGGGGGTCTATACAAAAAATGTAAAGCAAAGGCCTTTAAGGACACCCCTGTTGAATTCTCCTTTGAAACTGGCATGTCCATTCAATCCAACCATTGATCTCAAAGTGGCATCGAAGGCCTTCTTCTAGTCCATACTCAATAAATACCCAGAGAACAAGTTTTGGTTTCCAACCATTGATCTCAAAGTGGCATGAGTATACAAACTCAAGATCTAGAATATAAATTGCTCAGGAATATGATAGGTCTGCAAAACTTTGGATAAATACTCATGTGACAGTTTATTGAAGGCCTTCTTCTAGTCCATACTCAATAAATACCCAGAGAACAAGTTTTGGTTTCCTCTGAGAAATAATTCCCATAGCCACAACAAAAAAATTTGTGTCTTTCTAGGTTCGTGAGAGCACATTTGCTGAGAACTAATCACATGCTCAGCAAATGTCACCAACCATCCTGCCAATATTTTGGCAAGTATTTTATACTCAATATTTAACATACTGTGCAGTCCCCAATTTGTAATGTCTGCCTTATCACCTCTTTTATGAATAAAATTCATCAGTGCAGATAACTGAGACTAAGGGAGGCAGCCATTATCCAAAGTAAAATTGAAATGCTCTGCCAAAACAGGACATAAATGATCCTGAAACTTTTTATAAAATCCTCCACTGAGGCCATCCTCCCATGGGTTGTATTAGAGTTCAAAAGCCTTATATTATGCAGTACTTCATCCCTCATAATAGGAGTTATAATAGTGGCTTTATGATGGTGGTTCGACAACTAAGTTGTCGATATCTGTCACAGCAAAGGATTTATGTTGACCGCAAATTGTGGTTGACATAAATTGGACTTGAGACCCCAGCTGTTTTTTGGGAAGGGGATGCAGGACTGGGAGAGAGCATGCCGGGGTCTCTGCTGGTCCATTGCAGTGAAAACATCAATGTTGGCACCAACATTTTCACTGTAATGGTGTCGTCGAGTGTGGAACATTCCATAATAGCTAATCTGTTCTGTTCACTCAAGAATAGGAGATTCAAGTCAAACAAAAAGTCCTGTATGGCTGGATCAGCAGGAGCTCTCCTGAAAGTAGATGCCACATCCTGAGTCACCACATCCAACAATTCAAATTTAGAAGTAGCCTTGTCACCAGCAGGAGTATATAGCCCCTGTATGGATCTTTTCTCTGTCCTGGTACTACAATCCTTAAAGGGGTTGAATGTTTTTTTTCTGTCTCTGGATACCAAATCACATTTCCTGGTAAAGAGAGGACTCTATTATATTGCAACTACTGCATATTTATTTTAATATTGCTAATCTGGGCCCAGTAATCCATTTTATCAGTTTCTGTCTGAGAAATAAGTTTGTGTAACCAAAAAGTAGGTGTCAAATATTTTATATAACCATCTTGTGCTTTTATCCCAGAGTATGTCTTGAAAAGACGTACAATATCTCTCTTACTATCCTCCCACCAGGAAACTATATAGTCAAAAAAATATCTAAAAGACACCCTAGCCATCCAAAGTTGGCCCCACTGTCCTTCCAGGACAGGGTCCTCAAATCTGCTCTTATTCAGTCACCACTGTTCCTTCCCATGTATCACGACCTGTCACCACTGCAAAGTACCACTGACCATATCATTATCAGAGTACCCGTAACTAACAGTGCTAGCAAATCATATTAGTATGCTATTAGAAACAGAGATGTAATATATTCTCATTGAGAAGAGTAGGAGGATTTTTAATGAAAATAAAATCATAAGTATCTGTCAAATATATACAGGAACACGTTTCTCCAAGAAAATCACATGATTACATACAGAAAAAGAGAAAAAATATATATATATATATATACATACACACACACTTTTTTTAAAGACAAAAAAGGAATTATACATCATTCCTGGGCTACTGACTCTGTAGAATCACTAGTGCTCTACTTGGAAAGCCATGTGTAAAACCCCCTTATCCTGAGGACAACCAGTTTACATTTGTCCACAATAAGTCTGCTTTACCTCTATTAAACTTTCAGTACTCCTGTGTTTTAAGCCATAAAAAAGTACGATCAATTTTTTGTACTGTAGCCAAATCTGAGGACTTCATCTGTTGAAGCACATACTGGCATCATGATTGCCCAAAACAGAACCTGACACAGGAAAAGATCACATTCAAAGTACTAGGATGATACTTTTTTATAAATACATGTATAATCTCCTAGTATTTACATTTCATAGGTTACCTGTCGTAAAAAAGGTAAATGCCACTGCACCGACACAAAATCCCATAATTGTCTACCCCGAGGGCAGTGTAAAAAGAAGTGTTCCTTGGATTCCTCAGTTTTGCCACATTCAGGTCTGGGGCAATATTTCTTCCACAGAGATTTATGCTTAAGATAACCTTTCACTCCTAGTTTCCCATGGCTACATTGTCATACCACACCCCATGTGTTCAAGGGAATCTGGAGGTCCTTTAATAGTTTCAGCACCAAATTCATCTTTGAAGGAAAACACCATGGAAACTCAATGGCTGTAGCTGCTGTCATCTGTAAAATGTGTGTATATAGCTGTTTTCTGGATTTAAACATTATAGTTATCTTAGATAGCTTCCATTGATTTGCCTTTCTTGTATGAAGGAACTGCAATATCTGTGACCTGTAAAGCTCCCCTGATGGAAGGAGGCTTAATATCCTATGCATCCATATAGGGGTCTAAAAGCAGTTTCATCCTAGCTTGCCAGGGCTGTGATACCATATTCCCACCATGATTTATTGTGGATTAAAAAAAAAAGATAAGGTAAAGCACTAAAGGGTGAATGATATTTAACCCTCCCTTCTTTAAATGAAACACATGTAGTCTCTTTTTAAAGGACTGAGCTGACTTCCCACACCATCTGAAGGAATGCACAGAGCAGCTTAGTTTCCAAGGCAGTGGCGGGGGGGGGGGGGCTATATAAAACTAAGATATGTAAACATAGGTAGTAAACATTTCTTAATGGTTAGGATTCTCTCCTTCCTGGAAAATTTCCAGAATTTCTAGATGTTTACATGCTTTTCGTAGGTTTCTAGAAGTTCCTCCTAATTAGTCTGCCAAATTACCATGTCCAAATATAAGGTCTAGAATTTTTACTGGAGTGGGAGAGATTAATATTCTGGCTATGTCTTGGGGGCATGTTGGGATGATATAGATTTTCAACCAAACATTTTTCTCAATGTTTATTTGAGCCCATGAAATATTTGAGAATAAGTGAATAACCCACAAAGCCTGCTCCCCTGACTGTTGATCCCTTATAAATAAGTACATATCATCAGCATAACTGACTATTTTTGATCCTCCAAACCATCCCTAGGAGAAATACCTTGTATTCTAGTGTCCCACATAATTTGCCTGATCAAAGGGTCAATTGTGAGTGTATATAAAGGGGCTTAGTGGGAATCCCTGCCTTAACCCAACTTTTAAAGGGACAGCCTCCCCAAGGAGTCCATTTACTGATGGCAATATCATAGCCTCTAGGTATAAACATCTAATCCAGTGAATCATTGTGAGTGGGATGTTACAGGCAGAAAGCATGTGAAATAGGTAATCATGAGAAACCCTATCAAAGGATTTTGATTGATCCAGTGACAAAACATACCCAGAAAGATTCCCTTGTCTTCGCAACTTAAAAATATCCCTTATTAACAATGTTGTGTGATGTTTCTAGAAGGAATGGACCACATCTGTACCAGTGCTATTAAAGTATCTGCTACTTCCTGAAATCTATTACTAATTAATTTGGAAAGTATTTTATAGCCTACACTGAGGAGGCTGATAGGTCTCCAATTGTGCAGATGGTATTTCTTGCCTTTTTAAAGAGAAGTATCATAACAGCAGTTCCAAAATCCTTGCAAGGCTCAGGAGAAGTCAAAATGTAATTAAATACTTTTTGTAAAAGTGGACATAGTTCCTGTTCAAAGGTAATATAAAATTCATGAGAAATATTGTCAATTCCTGGAGAGGATCCCATTTTCAATGAGGAAATAATCTGTCCAAAGATGGGTGTCTCTAAGGAAACTTGTTGCTCATTGAAAAGATGTGGTCTTGGTGCAGTCATAAAGGATGTTAAGTCCTCCCCTAGCAGTGTGGCATACCCAAAAGACATGTGCAAAGAGTTTTGTACTACTTGCAACATGTCAACAATTGTGGCCTGTAGCTGCCCCCTGGCATTGTAAAACCCATCCATAATGGTGATATCCAGACTATGTTTGCAGGCCTAGAAGGTGTACAAAAAAGGGTTGCCACTCTGTTCAAAACCTTATTTCAGCCTCTAGTGATGCCGCCCTATCATACTGGTATGGAAACATATGTGATTTAATCCTATTTCTCTGTGAGGCACAGTTATTTCTCTCCAGCGGGGGCAAATACCTCAATCTGTATAACTGGTTTCTGTATTGTAAGTATTGTATGTATTCCTGGTTGCAGAATGTTTTCCAAACTGTACCAAAAAATCCTTATGTTCCCTTTTGGTATCCACCCACCAGCTCCTGAGGTTATCATAGAAGCATAGAACTGAAGATCTGGCTTCGAGAAGTAAGGAAACATTATATTTAATCTCCTCTTTGTGTAGTATTGATGTATTCAGCCTCCATCTTTTCGGGATGGACAAAAATCTTGTGGTAACTTTACCAAAGTTAATTTCACAAGCTAATAACATATGATTCAAAAATTCACAGGGGGAGAGGGCACAATTTCTTGCCAGGAGATATCATGAGAGGAAAAATAAATCAATCCTAGTGGCAAATGTGCATCTAAAATATGTAAAGCCAGGCTCCTTAGATACATTTCTAACAACATCAGTTAAATTAGCATTCTGTACAATATTTTGTAGAGCAAGGGTGTTACATTATACCTTCTGCTGGACTGAGTCCTTCATTTTTAAATCCAAACTACATTTCATAACCCCCTCCCCCATAACATGTCTGGAGATATAGAGAATGGGGTGCATTTACTCAACTAGTTCTATCCTAGCCATTTTTTGATTGAGGAGCATACCTGTAGGTGTCAATTAGTCTTAATGCTAGGCCTCTATGTGTATAGTCTAAGGAGGGCCCTGCCAGGCAGAATGTCCAATAACTTGTTAATAGAAAATTCTGAACCCCAAAACAATATACCAATCTCATCTGCAGTATCCATCCCAAAGGTCCAATAAGATGGTCGCCATCTCCAGCCTCCTTTCACTAGATTTATGTCAAATAAAGTATGCAATCTAATCTCCTGTAACAATATGATGTTATGTGATGAGTGTTGCATATAAGAAAGGATTGTAAGCTGTTTCTTATAAATTTTCGTGCTACATACGTTAACGGAGGCTATGTGATGAGATGCCATAAGGAGCTAAATGAAAGTTTATGCCCCATTTGAACCACCCTTAGAAGAGAGCATCCCCCCTTTTTTTTGGTCAATAGGAATATGGGGTTCAGTTCTTCCTCTAAATCAAATTCTGAAGTAACTCCAGACACAGAAGACATGTCCAAGTGAGGTTCAGACTCTCCCCAATCTTTTGTCCCCTGGAGAACTTGAAAGGTGCTATGCAGTGGAATGCTACTGTGTGTGGCAGCCTGTTTTGCAGTTGCCTTAGTGAGTGTCCTGGTAGTAGGGACATGGAAATCCTGATGTGGGTTGTAAGACCACTGATCCTTAATCAGAAACACTGGCGACTGGTTCAGTATGGGTGACCGGTGGGGTAGGGATCTCCTGAGCGATCTGATTAACCTGTTCTTTTAGTCCTGGGGGAGGGAAAGAAGCACTCAAGGTGGGGATAGGGTCTGCTTCTACTCTGAGCCCCCTGTGGAGTGTCTGTAGGGGCTGTATGGAGGAGGGGCCAGAGTAGGACCTTCAGTGGGTTGAGGCCTAGGGGGATTTGCAGTATCCTGTGCTTTCTTTTCCAAAAGGTCTTGATTCTAACCATCCATCCTATTTTGGTAAGCTCAGGGATACTGGAGGTATGTGTGGCCATTATCCTCACAAAGATAACATTTAAATACATTTTTACATGCCATACTCATATGGCCAAACTCTTTAAAAAGGGCACATTTCAGAAAGTCACACACACTATTCAGGTGAGTTCTGGAGCCACATTTATAGCAGGCCTTTGGTTGACCTGCCTAAAAACACACTCCTCTATACCTCTCTAAGAAATAGATGATTGGAATGTGTTATATTTCACTGTCATTTTGGAACAGCTTCACCCTAAAGCACCATCCCCATTCAAATTCTCTCAGAATTAATAATGGTTTCTGGGGGGGCGGGGGCATTATCATGCAGTGTTTCTGTAACCAAAAATCTAAGTCACTTACATTCACCTCCTCATTTCAGAACATCACAGTAACCAATTTCACAAGGGATTTTGTCAGTGGGATAGCCCAAAAGGGAATTCACAATGGGGTAGCCTTCAAAGAATTATATTTGGAAGAGAATTTATCTAAATTCAAGAAAGAATGAAAACTAAAATCAAATACATCTTCCCCTGAAATATTGACAAGGGCATAAATGACTGAGGCATGAAAATTCATTGAGTCTTTCAATAAACTTCAGGCAACATAGACCCTGTCTGGATGTTCTGGCAGGTTACCTCAGTACTTCAGATGAACAGCATTTTTTTCTGAGTGCCTGTTCCAACTTTTTGTGGAATAAATCTAAAAAAGTATGTCTTGAGGCTGTTCGAGCTTGCTTAAGCTTGGGGTGGAGACAGCTGATCCTGTCTGCAATTCCCCATCCATCCCATCACCCAGTGCCTCAGACTGTACAGCCTGTGTCTGTCCCTTTAAATCTTTTTGGTCAGGTTGTGCCCCATTGCTTTAGACTTTCTGGGGTAGTTTTCTATGGTCCCACCAAGTCACAGTGACAGGAATCATATTGATGTCAAACACATTGACAACATTACTGCAACATCCAGAGCAACAGCAGGGAGAAAAAGCGATAAACCGCTACCTCAATGAACACCACGAAACATGTTGCAGTGAGGGGTTCAGGCACCGCCCATGTGGATGGCTCCACCCTTCACACACCCTGAATGAAAAAAAAATCAACTTCACATTGCACAGACAGTGGAGAAAAGGGCATTCCATCTGGCTGCACAACCACCAACAATGGCACTAGAGAATGTCGGTATTACTCACATAAGACTACCCATGCTGCATTAAGACACACATTCCCATCCACTGCATTGTCCACCTCTTATCAATTCCCCGGCATACAGTCGATTTGTCACTGTATAATTAGTCACGGTCAAACTGTAGCGCCGATCTCGTCGAAATGTAATCTTGTCGCCGGTACAACAGGTAGTGGGCATAATGCAGCCACTGCAACCAGATACCCACAACATTTTGTCCGCCGATGTACGGCAACAATATTAACAGCATACATTGGAAAAAAAAACACTGTGTCTGGTTCCATTCATCTTAATAGAGTAAGATGCAATAGCTAGGCTAATTCATTTAGCATACCAGGTGATGGCACACAGCTCGACAGCACACCTTCCTGGGACCCCCCCCACCGGATTCCACATAGTACTTCATTCAATTAAAATATTCAGTAACTTGGTAAGGATACCTTAGATGGAGAGATTGCTTACCATCCATTTTTGAGAGGCACGCGGGACCATACCAGCACTAGACAGGTCTGGGCACTTGAGAATCTGCTATGAACTCCATTCGCTATATCCCTGTGTGCAAGGCTCTATGGGAGAGTGGTGGTAACAAATATGTTTGGCACAGGGGCTTAGGGAGCATGGGGCAGGACCAAATACTCTGGCGTTCCTGGAATGTGAAGCAGCCTAATGAAATGGACCCTTAAACTACCAGCTAAAAGATCTATTACTGAACTATGACCCATGTGAAAAAGCCTGGAATTTGGCTAATTTAACTAAACTAGAGAACCCCTCTCCCTTAGAATCATAATTTGGTTGATTCAGCCTGTAGGGGGAAATAAAACAATGTAGGACTAGTGCTCTTCTAAACAGGTCCCTTGGGAACAGCTATCTGACTCGTGGTTCCAGCTAAGAGGTTATGTGAGGAGCTTACCACCCCATAACTGGGAAAGCCCAGTGGTACACCGCAGATCACCCCACCCAAAGCCTTACCCCCCCCAATCCACACAGCAACAAAACAACCAAAAACAACAGGTACCAATTTTATAACATATTTAAGCAGTACTGCAATCAGACAGTTCAGGTGGTGGATAGTCCATGAGGTCTAAACTAAATAATACTGTGACTATTTTTGTCAAGTTATATGTTTTTTAACGCAACTTCTTCACCTACCTACGAGTTATGTCGATGACCGAATGTACGGCTTTTATTTGTCCCCGTGACGAAATGTCTACATGATTTTGACCGCAACATTTTGTCCGGGGACCAATCGGTCATACACGATTCCCCCACAGTGCCCACTGTAGTAAAATATACAATCCCACCCACTGCACATCTTGCCCACCTCCCGGTCATTTGATTCGCCTCCCTGTTGACAGGCACCCACTGTAGTGAAACACACAATACCACCCACTGCACATCCCCCCACCTGCTGATCATTCGATACATCTCCCCTGTCAACAGTGGAGCACCCACTGTAGTGTAACACACAGTCTCACCCATTGTACATCCTGACCACCTCCTGATCATTCGATAAATCTCCCTGTCAACAGAAACATCTGTCAACATCAACTCCTTCTCGCTGCACTTGCCATCATTGTATAGCTGTCACTGTAACATATTTGATGTGTTGGAGTTGGTGTTGTAATGGTATACCATTGCCTTCCCTGTACAGCCTCGACTGGTAATCCTAATGCTGGGGTATCACAAATACTGCCCTGAACATTTTGAGAGGTCTCCCCCTGTGTTTCAGAGTGACTCAGTTTTATCTGTGTTACAGAGGAGTTGTTCCATAAGCTAGTGTCCTGTTCCTTATTCTGTACTGAAGTCCCTGCTCCTGCCCTCCATTCCAGAGCAGAGGTGCTGTCCAACTAAACAGCCTTGCAGGAAGATACACCGGCATTCTCAGCTTGGGAAAAGTTGATCCAGTCAGGATTTGGAATCCATTTTTGACTGGCGGATTGCATCCACCCTGCTGATGAAAGTACTCACTTGGGAAATCAATAACTTAAGTCAGGGGGTATTCAATATCTGATGCAGGCAAGCCAAAGGAATGAGCTATGTGGGTCCATACTGTATTTTATGTCTTTACATCAGGTTTCTTCACTTTACTTGTTTTTTCATCCTCCACCAGGGATGGTCCAGGTGCCAAAAGTATCGGTAGTGCCAAAGTAATGGGATCCTGCACTGGAACTTGCTGCCTCTGAGCCACAATGGTGGCTATTTCAAAACCCTCATTGGTGTAGCTTCCCTGCATGGTTTTCTCCACTGCAGTTCTATCAATTTCAATAGTTGTCTCCCCACGTGGTTTATGTGCCACCGTTATTCTATAACTCAGTCAGTTATCTGTAGAGATACCAAGCATCTCAGTTACACTCATCTCCATTGGTATTTCCTCCACTGCCATTTTCTCCACCATTATTTCCATGCCTATGTCCTCAAACATTTCAATGACTGGGGCCAAGGACAGAGCTCCAGTCTGCTGTGCAACCTCCTTCTCCACACCTGAGTCTGCCATCTTGGTATGAGGGTCAACAGCGCCCTCTCCCAAGAGTAACAGAATTTGCCAGGTGTTCTGGCCAGTATTCCTCTTCCCATAAAACTGGTTCATGAAACTGTCCAAGGTTGTGTGTGGGGGATGATTTGCAAAATGTCTGCCACTACATGTTCAGTCACTTCTCTACCAGTCTAGCACTGGGTCTAAAGTGCTTTGGAATACAATGCAGTGGAAAAGAAATATATACATGCTGATTCTTCTTTTTCAGTTCAAAAGTCTTAGTGCTTAGATGGCTATATGTTAATGGGTATAATAGAGAAATGAAGAGGGCAGTGTACAATCAAATCCATCTGCAAAGCAAATGCAAACAGTTGAAGAGGAAATAGATTGTTCTTGGTATCACCAGAACAAAGTGTTTGAAATTGACTACTTGAAATTGGGTAGAAGGTTACTCCAGATGTGGTATGGGATGGTAGGAAACTGAGTGAACCCTCTCTTGAGATTGGTTTAGGTTGTTTGAAGAGGAATTCCTGGAGGATTACATGTAGTTAGAATGCTTGTAGTAGAATGTAGAATAGTGTGTTGTGTATATCAATGATTAGAAGTAAAAAGATTATAACTGAACACCTGTAAGTATATTTGGTGTACAAGAAGGTAACAAATAGCAAGTGTGGCATATATGTGGCAGTGATGATTCAGTATTAGAGCATTAAAGTGAAACAATAGATATTGTTGTTAGTAGCACTTGGCATGTTCAGATCAGATATTGGGATGCCATTAAACATGACATTTCCACATTAACAGTCAATCATTTATGTGAGATGAGCAACTGCTCTTCCAGCTTTGGTAGCCCAGCTACTTTTTACTTCACAGCATTCCAAGTACTGTTTTTAGTAGTTATCTATATGAGACTTTGATATGTTCTGATCATGCAGAATGTTTAAATACGTGTACATTAGTTGTTGAGATGTAAGTATTCACCCTCAGGCATGAAATTTCCATTGACAGATATTTGTTGTTTTTTTAATTTTTGCTGGGTGCCAAAGATGACTGAGTTTGAGTTATTATCATTCATTACAAATAGAAATGTTTTGAGTCAGAGTTGCATCTGATTGTTCTCAACTGCAGTTTGGCCTGTACGTCCACAAGGGAATTGCCGTACCAGTTCAAGATTATGACATTATTGTACATCTGACAGGATATTTTTTGCAATCCTAACGTAGGTGGTGTTGCCAAACAAAGAGAGACACACAAAGCCTAATACTGAGCCTTGTTGTATTCTGCCTGGGTCTGTAGCACAATCTGGATGGAGTGATAACATGTTTTACTGTTGTGAAAGAAAAGGTGAGAGGTGAGATTTATATGGAAAGAAAATCAATCTTGAGACTTGGTTTCATAAAGTTAAGTATATATAATTACTGTTCGCCATGGTTAATCCCCTAATTCTAAATGTTTTCAAATCCCTTAATTCATGAGTGATAACATATACAGTATATATATATGTATATTATCACAAGTGTATTATGACATGTGCTATGTCCTCAAACTCATTGCAAGTGCTGGACTGATTCAGACCTAGTTCATAGACATAAACACAAGATGCTCATAGGAGCAGTGAGCAGCAATTTAGCAGCCATTTGTTTTTATCCACTATAGTGTAGTTTAATTTGTGACCAGGAATCAACAGTCATTTTCCAATCACTACTGCAATGCTACAGACATGGAAGCCATTTCTGTCTCTCTGCTGAAGTCACAAAGAAGTGTGCTAATTCAGCACTCTAGCACTCGCCAACTGAATTGAAAAGATGAACCTCTCGGAATAATGATAAAAGCCAACTTTATTAATGTACAAAAATAAAAAGCATACCTTGACGCAATTTAAATAGAAATCCTTTAGGCAAAGGCACGTTTGAACTACTGAGAACATTGACTTTATATGGACTTGACACGACATCATTACATGATGGCAATGATATTTCAGATCCTTGGAGAAACATCCAAAAGGATTTTGGTTCAATGCATACTTGGTTTGTTACACATTGATTAGTACTCAATTTACTTAAAGCAAAACTCATGGTCTTTGCAAACTCTAGAAAAGCTTCTATAAGAAATGTTACACTTGTTGGTAATGCTGGTAATCTGATCGAAAAGGTTTCTGAATTGAAGTATCTTGGCCTGATTTTAGATTGCCATTTGTAATTTGAACAACATATTGTCAACTTAATAGGCAAATTACATCAATGTTTGGGGATGTTATATCATCTCAACAAGCATTTAACTGTTACTTTTGAAACCAGGCTAGTTCTTATGTATAGTCTATTATTCTCACTCCTGGACTACAGTTTCAGAATTTATTTTTTTTTTAACAGAAAGAATGCTTAATAAGCTCAAATCCATTTTTCATAATATAATTTATTTTGCAACTTGACTCCCAAGAAAGACACACCATTGTGACATGTACAAGTCTCTTTGCTGTTTTTCTTTGGTTGAAGCATTAAATGTTAGATTATTGATTTTCCTATATAAGATACATTTTGGTATTTTATCCAATAGTGTTGTGAATTTGTTTCCTGAAAAATCTAATGTTGTTTCTATTAGATCACAAAGCAGTTACTCATTTCCGGTTCCTTTTTTCACACTGCATTGGCACAAATTTCGATCACTTTTATGGTTTCAAAACTTTATAACAAATTGTCAGATTCCATTTTTAGCTGCTCCACAATTTCATCTTTTCAGAGGTCCCTCAAAAATTATTTACTTACTAAATCTGTCTGTGTTTTAAAGCAGCAGTGCAATGAAAATGGGCTAAAATTTTACCCACCTATTTTTCTTCCTAGTTGATGACAGATGTATTTTTTGGTGGTGAAATGTTCAGTTTCCATTATCATTAAACAAACAAAATGTTTAATGTTGTATTGGTTCTACTAAGAACAAATCCAGAACAAATGGTTTGATACCTTTTATTGGACATACAATGATGTTACCAAAAGTACAATGTGCTTTAGCTTTCAGGCCAACAAGTCCTTCTTTGGTTTGTTGAAAAGTGCTTTAAAAATCAATTTTGATTTGATTTGATTTTCTTCAGAAGCTTAATGAAAGGTATTTAGAAAATCCCATATTATTAACATTTAGAACATGCAGAAAAAAAAACAGAGATCATTTTCATTGGTTTAAAACAGGCCTTCAGAAATAATTAAAGTGACATTGGAGAGTTTGAATATCTAAAAAGTGATTTCAGCTGAACTAAACATAATGGTCAAAGGTTGTTTAAAGATAGCTGCAGGCAGAGAGGTACCATGTATCACTCTAATGGATTAAAAAAAAAAAACCTTAAGATTATCTGCTCAGTAAATTACATGTCAAGTGAAGAAAACTTCCCTAAGACACGCATTTCTCAAGTGAGGCCACAGTACATCACTCTGCTCTGAATAGAACCATTCATAATGAGATGACCCTCAAGACATAGCATAACATAACATAACATAACATAATGTAACGTAACATAACGTAACGTAACGTAATGTAACGTAATGTAATGTAACGTAACGTAACATAACATAACATAATATAACATCATAGTTTGTTGAGAGTATTTTGGGAATATATCTCCAGCTGGTTGTACTTTCATGAGTGTGATACACTTATTCACCTAGGGTATAGATCATATTCATCATTCTATATGCCATGTAAAGATAATTTCTAACGCTGTAAGTTTGGGGTTCAGTTTATTTTTGAAGAGTCAGTGGATTGGTCCCTCAAGGCTAGTAGGAGTTCATTGATGTATATTGACAATAATATTGGAGCAAGAATGCACCTTTGCCTTACTCTGAGCCCATGTCTGGGAGTAAAGGTTCCTAACTGTGTTAATCACAACTGGGCATATAACCCACTTCTTCATAATGCCCCATACAGTAAATCTGTTAAGGGACTAAAAGGCTGTACTATAATCTATAAAGGCAGCATACATTTTTGACATCTTATTTTATAGTAGTTCTCTAAAATATGAGACAGAACAAAACAATTGTTTACAGTAGAGATTTTCTCTCTAAATCCTGCCAGGTAGGATGAGATACCACCCAGTCTATTTATTTCTTGTTTTAGCTTGTCTAAAAGAAGTGAGGAAAATTTTTTTGCCATAATGTCAATTAAGCTTATTGATCTGTACATTCTTGAATCTTACTTATCCCCTTTTATAAAGATTGGCACTATCACTGAACTCCTTCATGAGTTGGGGGTATAATTTCTTGTACAAATTTAGAGAAGAAATGGGCAAAGAAGCATCCCTCCCCTCATTGCTCCACCATGCAAGTGTAGACTTCAGCAGGTATCTTATCCAGGTCAGACACTTTATTTATTTTTAATGTCTAAATAGCCTTCAGGACTTTTTGCTTGTCAAAACCTTCAAAAGTGGAGTTAATCACTACTGGAGCTAATGATATCCAAAAAAAGTTTAGTAAAAGGATCAAACATGTTTGAGAAGTAGCATTACCATATTTCAGAAGGGATACAAACTTTGATCTCTTGGTTGTATTCATTATATCCCATACCAATGAGTGCCCAAAAAGCTTGTTTGCCTTTATTACTAATAAGTGACAGTATATGTTCTTATCAGACCCTAAATAAATCTTGCTTTTTCATGTCAAGGAAAGACTTATATTGATTACTTGATTTAGATTGCTGATTTAATGTAGTTATGGTATTTAAATTTATAGTTGAGATTTTAGAAAATATTTTTATTGTATGTAAATTGATTTGATTCTCAATTAAATTTGTGCTATAATAAATACAACTTGAACTTGAACGTATAAGCTTTTCTTTCTGATTGAAGCCTACAGCAAAGATCTGAGTTTGATACTTTTTTAAGGATCTCAAAAGGACAGTTAATCTTTTCTTCCTAACTTTACATTCCTTGTCAATCATACCTTTTCTCTTTTATTTTTTCTTGTTTATTGTTCTCATTTTGTGGAGAAAATGGGAGACTTTTTTCATTACCTCATATAACATCTAATCCAGGCTTATTAGGGGCTCCTGAGTAAAATTTTCTGCAAAGTAAGGACCAGATATTCAAAGCTTTGCCCCTGGATTGAGTTAACACTGCCCGGCAGGCAAACATAGCCTGGAGCACAAATCAAGCTATATTAGAAAGGAAAAGCCTGAGGCAAACAGCTTCTGAATATAGCATGGGAATGAGGTCATGCAAACAGGGCCAGGAGTGCAGGGCAAACGTAGCCCTAAAATAAGGCAGCACTGAATACAGCAACCAGGAAATGCAAACCACAACAACAACACAGTGCACAGTGACATGAAAGCAGGAAGAGATTAACTATGTGGCCAATGTGTGTGCCAGCAGATGCGTGGACCCAGTACAGTAAAAGGCAGCAGCAGATGTGAAAGAACAGTGTTCAAAACTGTATAAACATCCCAGAACCATTAACGCCGCACTAACACGTTAATGCGGCTTTAGTGCAGAGCTAAGCTGTTAGCCCAGTGCTAATGTGCTTGCCCAGTGATAAGATTTGCCATATTCAAAAGTGACATGTAAATGAGCCTACTTAGGTAGTCTCTGGGAAAACAGCCAGATTAGCATCTCATCATTCCTTGATTTGCATGCAGTTTTCCCAGCATTACTTCAGGGTCCACAGCTCCACCAGCAGGTCAGTCTGGAAGTATAGGGGCTGGCCAGGTCTGGCCACAGCTCCACTTGTAGGTCAGTCTGACAGTGCATGATGGTTGCTGTAGGCTACATGTATGCAGTACAGCATGGCATTGTGTGCCCCAGGGGAGAACACAGCATAGGCACAGGTGGTAGTGGTGCTGTATGCAACCATCACACTGTAGGCTATGCTACAGTGCACAGGAGACACTACAGTAGCAAGGAGGCCAGTAGTGTGAGGGAAACAGCAATGCCTATGCTATGTAAGGCAGTGATGACTACTGCACTGTACACAGTGACAGACCCAGCATGCAGGTGATTACTGGTGGTGGACAGTACTGTTTCACCATTGTGTGCTCCACAGATGCTGCACCTGTGGCTTGGGATGCTTACAGTGACATTTGCATTTCCGGCTGTGTGTGCTGTGGCTTCTGTACAGTTGTGTGCTATGTGGCTGGGGGGGCATGTATGCTCTGACAGGCACTCAGGTGGTGGGGTATTCCCACTACTGGCCCATGTGCACTGCATGTTGTGTCCCAGCCATGTGGCCACAGCCAGGCTGTGAAGAGGTCTGTCCACCCGTACACTCTCCCCTCAATGGCCACCATGCCCACAGTGCTGCATGTGTGTGCTGGCATCTGTTGGTCACCACAGAAGTATGGTCTGCAGGTGTGTGCTGTATGGTCACACTACCTAGTTGTCCCCTTTGGGTCAGCTCCCCCCTTACTGTCTGTGCATGGCTGTGACTGGTGGCAGCTGTTGGCATCATGGTGGTGCTAGCAGTGAGCAGCATGTGTCCTCCATGTCAGGCATTTTGTAAGTGTCATGCTCTAATGTTAGGGTCACACAAGCTGTGCTAATCCTGTGCAAGCACCATGCTATGCACCAATGACATGCAAAGCTGTTTGCCCAGGGTTAAAACCAGTTTTTCGGGGCGGTAATTTGTTCCACGCTAAGGGTCATGCTATGTCATGCTAAACAACTTAGCACGGTGCTAGTCACTGAATATCTCATAGCGCCTGTATTCATGTTCACATTGCCCCTTGCATATCATTATGATTTTCTCAGCACTAATGCACTTTGCCCATGCTATGAGGCCTTTTAAATAAGTCAGTCCCACGCTAATCCCACGCTAAACACAAGCAAACTGTTTGCGGACCACGCAAAGCTTTGAATATCTGGTCCTATTTGTCTAAAACTTTCTTAAAGAAGGATACAATATCTAATTCCACCACAGAAGGAACACTTAGTCTTTTTGCATACCTATCTTCAATGCTAGGCTCATAAATGTTGGTGCTGGTATTTTTGAGACTGCATATTTCTCTCAGAAAGTCACTTTGCAAAACAGTTGGAAAGTGATCACTTTCTGATCTAACCCTTAACCGTCGGCCATTCAAGAAATCTGGAGGCTATGCCAGAGAGCCAGATCCAGGATTGAAGCACCCTGTTTAGTAAAAAAAAATAAGTTAAAGTGCCACTACTGTCACTCCTGGTCCTCCCATGTAGTGGAAATAAATGATAAAGTTTTGCTATTTTTAATAGTGTCAACTATTATGATTTATTTCATTATCCTTTGAAAGGCTAGAGCAATTAGATAACAAAGGGTCCATCCAATTTAGGGTAGAATTCTTGCACAGAGCATCATATGGACCAATTCTAGCATTTAAGCAATCAAGAATCAATAGAAAAGCTACCAGGAATTTAACCTGTATCATTGTAATCTCCTAACAATATTTCCCAGATACCCAGTCAATAAATCTTTGATTTATACAGATGAACATATACATTAAACAATAGCACAGCGGCCCCAACCTTGTTTTAAGATAATTGCTATGTAACACTTATTGGTAATACACAAGTGAAGTGTGCACAGCAAAATGGGCACAATGCAAAGATGGGGGTTGCTAGTCCCAGTCAATTCACCACACAAAAGAGCATATTGGGTTTTCTTTTCTACTAAGTCAATAATCTAGATACATCGCTGGTGAGTGCTTTGAACTTCTTGTGTGTATAAGACTTATTGATATTTAATAGCCCTCATGATCAAACAAACAATATTAACAAATGTTATAAGTCATCACCCTTTTCTGCCTATTCTAGCAGCTTTTTCAGAAGGGCTCTGAGAAAGGAAATAACCATTTATATCATGAGGTGAGCAGGGCTTGTACCAAGCTTCCTGGAGGCATATAATAGGAAATTTGTTAAGTCAATTCTTCCACTCTACATCTTGAAGTTTCAAATCTATACCCACAACATTCCATCATACAATAAACTCTAGAAATATACAAGACTTATCCCTAATAGTATGGCTTGTATCAGTTCCCTGAAGATCAGCCCTGGAAGAAGTACAGCACCCCTCTTGAATCAGGCAATTATTAAAGTTAGCATCATAACCTGGTAATGCCAAAAAGCAGTTAGCACTAAGTAACTGGAAAATATAATTGCTAGTTGGCTTGGCCATCTTATTTTCACTTTCAGTGTTCCTTACTCATAACCCTCTTCCATCTGTTGTATAACTGCACCCATTGAAAGCACTTTATTTCCATGTTATGCAGCTTCTTATGTAATTGCACTTCTTTGTGTATTTTTACTGTTACTGTTACCTTTGTTTGTGTGTCCTTACTGGGTGCTTGTGAAATAAGGCAATTTTGCCCATATGCCTTTCCAGTATAAAAAATAAACTGAAACTGAAAACTGAAACTAGTAGTTGAACTCCCTTCAAATTGAACAGTTTTGGTAGGGTCTCAAGTGGAAGCATCTACCAGATAGAGGCCCATGCTGTCCAATATAGAATATTTTTCCAATGTATGGTGAACTACATCTGCATTTTTGCAGATTATATCAATTTGACCAGCACATGAATAACTGTCCTTTCTATAAATTCTAAAAATTCCCTTTCTTCCCAAGCAAATTTATAACAATTTATTGAAAAAGTTATACAATGTTGAAATAAGTGACCAATCTGTTTCTGTGAATTATTTTTTTGACACAAAATAGACTAAGGGTCACAGCAGAGAAATCTCAGTTACACCTGTCTTTAACTAGTGAATAGGATTCAGGGGGAAGTTTTACATCTTTTAAATTGAATGTTGTGAGGAGGTGACTATTTCTCCATAAGTAATAATGAACTCTAGAATGTTAGCAAAATACATCAGCAACTGTTGGTGTACAAATTATCCCCTGAAAAACTATTCCTTACCACATTATAGATGTCTTCAGTTTGAATTGAAAGGCCAAGATTTGCCCTGTAAAGATTCTAAATATTGTCCCTCAAAGAGGAGGGGGATTCAGTCTCCTCTTTTCTTAAACCAAATATTCTGAGATGTAGGCAAGTTTCTTGTTTGTTAGACCATACTGATCCTACAATAGGTCTTCCCATACTGGCATTTCTCCTGGCCTTAAAGTCATTGACACTCTTTACAATAAGGGTTGTTTCTATAAGAGGTTCCCCGGCAGCTTTTGGCCCTAATTGTTTAGAAGAATCTTTCAATGTATCACCGACACACTTTTCCAAGGTCGAAAGAAAGCTGTCCTGATTTTCCCTTACAGATAATTTTTTTGTCATGCAAGCCACTACTTTCCCCTTTTTTGTTTTCTTTTTCATATTATTTGTACTTTTTTTAATTCACTGGGCCTTCTGTCAGAAATTCAAAGAAAGAAAAGTCTGGTCTAGCATGAATAGCACACCATAGAGTTTCAGAGCTTGGGGCTCCTATAGATGAGGACTCTTTTTTTGAGGGTGTGTATTGTATTTCAAGCTCTTAGGACATCATCCATTCTGGCCCTGTTAACTGCAATATTCTCTCTCAATGATTCTACCTCATTTCCAATTATAACTAGCGGTTCGATAAGAACTAAACTGGCAGCATATTTTTTTTAAAACCCTTATTAGATCTTCACTAAGGTAAGAGGGAAAGTAAGATAAGGATGCATTAAATAGTTTTTTGTCTGGGGTTTGAGAAATATTTGGGGGAATGTCCCAGGTTAAAGGGGGGGGGTCTCAGAAGCAATGTAAGCAGTGTAAGATGTACACCGAAGGAGTAAAATGTAATGATTCCACATGTGACAATTGCTTGTTGCTTGAAACTTTAAGGGAAGAAATTAGTCAACTACACAAAGGGTGGCAATCCACAAGGAAATTGGGGAATTGATTTAATTTTTGGACTCTGCGGTTGAGAACTTATTTACACAAGGGTAAGGGCTGAGTACTAGTACACCTTGTGTTAAGGGACAAGATGATAAATGTAATAAACCAGAAGACTGGAAAACAGTAAAATTAAATCATAGCAAACATACAAAATCAAAAAAAAAAACATCAAAACAAAAGAAGAACTATACCAAAGGGGAAACAGATATTATTACAGAACAAGTATCGTATTTTAAATACTGAACTAGGTACAATGCCCCATGAACCAAAAACAGATGACACAAAACTAACAAACATTTTAGACCAGAGCTGTATAACAACCTCCCAAGAACTGATAGAAGAAAATAACAGACCCCTAGAGGAAAAGGAAACGGGCATTAAACTAAAGAATGTGGGTAAAGAACATGAGGAGGGAGGAGGTAGCAATCAAAAGTTAAAATTAGACCATAGCCAAATAAGTAAAAATAAGGAAATAAGGGATATTATTATAGGGGACTCTATAACAAAAGGCACAGACACAATTATATGTGAAGAAAGGAAAAATAATACAGTAGTAAGTACTCTCCCAGGGGTCAGATTGACCGATATAGATACACTATTAAATTGTTTACTGGAAGGGACCCAAAATCCCCTGATCATATTCCATTTAGGAGTTAATGCTATAAGGAAAAGTAGTAAAACATCAATACAAAATAATTATAAAAAACTAAAAAACAGGACAAAGCATAGAGGGAGTGAAGTAATCATCTCAGTTAAATTACCTACACATGGATTTCAGGCCTATAAAAATGAAATTATAGACAAAATCAACATATGGCTGTGACATTTTTGTAAAATAAATAAACTGGGATCTATGGATAATTCAATTGCATTTCTGAATAGAGCCATGATTCAAGAGGATGGACTGTATTTGAACAGAGCTGTGACAAGAATGTTAGGGAAGAGAATAAATGAGGTGATTAAACTGCATTTAAACTTGGCCCGGGGGGGGGTACACCAGACATAACAATAAAGAACAATGTAAAAATCACCAGTAAGACGGTCATGGACAGGAATGGGCTACTTATGAATGCAAGTAGACTAATCAACAAATTTGATGAATTCAAACAATTTCTAGTGTCTCAAAACATCCATCTAGCCCAGGTAAAGGAGACTTGGTGGGAGTACACAGACCCGTATAATAGAAATATTGAGGGATACTCACTGTATGTTAAATCCAGAACATGTAGGAGAGGGGGAGGAATAGCAATCTGTATTAAGAGTTCAATAAACAGTGAAGAAATATTTCTGGAGCATCACAGTATAGAAATGCTTTGGGTAAAGATACAGTATTCCTAAACAAATTATCTAAAATAAACTTAGGGTTAGTCTATAAACCACCTTCAATTTCAATAGAGGTGGACCATCTATTAATAGATTATATAACAAACTTGGATACAGCCGAGAAACATATATTAATGAATGATTTAATCTACCAAGAAATACACTGGGTTAAACATAGCTGTTCCACTACTATTGAAACAAGATACTTAGAAGCAATAGACCAAGAAGGACTAGAACATAAAGTCACACAAGGCACTAGAGGTGGAAATATACTGCACCTTATTATGACCAACAGGGAAAATGTGAAAAAAGTGGAAGTTATATATCTGCTTTGAAACAGTGATCACCAGATTGTCCTTTTTCAAATAAAGGAAGATTCCATTTTACAGATCACGAACAAGAATACAAATAAACTACATTTTGAGAGGGCAGATTTTCAGTCCTTTAAAACATTAATGGATAGGTGGGACTGGCAAAAACACTTCAATAACAAAACAGCAGAAGACAAGTGGGAGATATTATTAAAAAAATTATGGATAGAAACAAATAGATCTATACCAAGTAGTATAAAATATAATGGCAACAATAAAGGTGTAAAAGGATGATTCAACACAAAAATTAAGAAATTAAATAGAGAATAATGTATAGGGAGGTGAACATTATGAAAATTTAATGAACACCCGAGGTGAGGGATGCATTATTAAATAAGTTTAACAATGCATCCCTCACCGAGGATTTGCATTCAAATTTCATAATGTTCACCTCCTGTCTTATTTTTTATAATTACTGAGGTAAATTTTTTCCAACCAGAGAGTTACATTTCTGTACACAAACTATTCAAAATCATGTTGCACAACACCACAGTTTGGGAATTTAAATATGCTTTTTGTTATTATTTAGCCAACTTAACACACAAGCTTATAAGCACAAACAGAAAAAAAATGGGATCAGTCTTACCTTACAAGAACTGAATTAGACAGTAACACACACTGGCTATTTTAATAAGAAAAAACAAGAAAAAACCCACTGAAGTAAATGAGACATTTTCTTTTGTATGCTGTGCTGCACTGGCATATCATTGAGAGTATTCCAAGCCCAAAACAAAGTTTTTAATAACTTTACTGTGGATAAAAAAAATCACTGGCTGTGAGACTTCTGTGTCAGGTTCATTTCTCCTTGTTCTCACTTTCAGTTACTGCAGGACAGTTCATGGCCAAGGTTACGGAGTTTCATCCGATGCAGCACCTGAAATGAGTTAAGGGACAGTGCTAAAATTACCTGACACATAGGGAGCTCAGGAGAAAGGAGTTAAATTAGTTCTTTTGTTATGCTTTTGGCACACAGGGAGGCAACACATCACAAATGATATATTCTTCTGACTGCCAACTCACCTTTAATTGGAATCTGACTCAGTTACTGGACATCTTCATTTATTCCGGTCACTTTCTTTGGGAGCCGCATGATAAATGTTGATGGACACTCCCTGGTTGATCACACAATTTGGGCCAAAGATTATTTGAAGATAGCTTCTTGTAGTGCTGATTTCCTTTGCAGTCCCCTGGGCACTATTCGGTTTGAGGAACATACAGCCTGAAGTTGAAGGCTGCTGGTTTTCTTTGACATTTGGCAGGTATTTCAGAAGCGTTCCCTTACTGTTTACTGTCAATTGTGCTGGAACACTTCCGCTGAACTGCTGTGTGCATGTGAAAGTCATAACAACTGACTGTTGATTATGGAGAATATCAACTGAGTATTCTCATTGATAAAAATTTACACCAGTAGTTATTAAGAAAGAAAAACTCAATGTATAGGACATTTTCAAAATCTAATGATCTTGAGAATATGATGAAATACAAGGCCTTAGTAAAAGAAGTAAAAAAAAATCCTATAAAGACAGCTAAAGCCAACTATGAAGTAGACCATGCCTCCAAAACCAATGATAATTTCAAAATGTTCTATACCTATATTAACAGTAATAAGAAATCTACACACATAATTGGCCCATGTACCATTTCTTTTTTTTTTTTTTGAAATTCAAGTTTATTCAATTTTTCAATACAGAAAAACAACAACCACAACAAGATCATACAATACAACAATCAAACCCTCCCCTCCTCCCCCATCAGCCCACCCACCACCCATCCCCCAGTCTCCCTCCCCCCAACACATTAATTCCAACCCAAGTCAAACATGTTCTGGGTGCAGACCATCTTCTCCGTAGGATAGAGCAACCTATAATCCACACATTCCTGGGCACATAAATAAACCAGAGTCACTAAAAGAAATGGCAGACTACAGGGATCGGGCACTGGCTTACTAAAGCAAAGCCAGAGTCTGTAACTTACCCCACCTCTTCTGGAACAAGTCCGCACGACCATGCAAACTAGCAATCAAACTCTCCGAGTGCAGAAGAGCGCTAATCTCAGTCATCCATTCAGCATAGGACAAGGCCAGGTGATCCATCCAATGCCTCAGAACAAGCCTCTTGACAGCCATAGACACCAAAGCCATATAAAAACGTCACTCTACGCTATCTATCTGAGAGTAGTCCCCTAGAACACAGATCCCAGGAGTAAAGTAAACCGATAGACCCAGAAGCGGATCCAGATTTTCCCTAATAAGGGTCCACAAGGGGGCAACCTTAGAGCAGGTCCAGAAAACATGGAGGAGATTACCCTCCTCACGCAGACACCTAGAACAGTTAGAACTGGAGAGTTTCTTGAGTTTACAAAGTTTCGCTGGAGTGTAATACAGGTTATTAATAATGTAGTATTGAGTTAGCCTAAATCTATCTTGTGTGAAACCTGTAAAATCTTTCCAAATACGGGACCAATCATGCATTTCTCAGATAGTAATGAGGACCAGACACAGGAACCTTCACTTATCTCGAAACTTATAATTAAGAAGATAGAGTAAATTAAGGAGATAGAGTGCGGCTGAGAAGCAAGACGGACGATCTCAGAGAGAAAGGGTGAGCCCTAGGCTCCTTGAAGGAGGTACCAAATCGGCACCAAAAGATGTCTCAATTGATAGACTTTAAAAATATCTCTCCTAGGAATGTCAAATTTGTCCAAGATATCTCCAGAGGTCAGAAGAGAACCCTGATGATAAAGCTTTTGACCTTGGCCTCAGCAATCTGCGGAAGCCAATCAGGAGTAATCCATGAATTGCCCAACTTGATACTAGGGTTGAGAACCACCGGCTGTCCAAAATCAGAGGGAGCCGGAATGCCTAGAGACATCAAACATTGAGCCAATGTCTTAAGAGACAGTAGGATCACATTATCAGGTATCCACCGCTCTAACTCCGCCAAGGGAACGAAGTATGTAGCATGGGTATCAAGTCTGGCTTTGGAAAGCATTGAACTTTCCACCTGGAGCCAGGTCGGGCAGTCCATACTACGATCCGCCGAAAGCCACTTCCCAAGCTTCGAGAGGTATGTAGCCCAATAGTAGAAAACAATGTTAGGGAGCTTAAGACCACCCTTCTCCTTAGGAAGAGAAAGCTTGGTATAGGAACGTCTAACTCCCTTCCCGGACCAAATAAAATCCGAAAACATAGTGTGAAATTGCTGGAGATAAGCGACAGAAAGCCACAAATTTAACAAATTAAGGGGATAAAAAATTCGGGGTAGGATGTTCATTTTAACGATGTTGATCCGGCCCCAGAGGGAGATGGGGAGCTTTGACCACTGCTTCAGGTCCTGCTGGATACGCCTTTTATGCTGTCTAAATTCAAGTTCTTCATTATGGACGGTTCGGTAGCAAAATGGATTCCCAAATATTTGATAGATTTAGGGGACCACCTCATACCAAAGGAGGCAAAATCTTGCCTACAGGTATAGACATTAAGTGGGAGAATCTCCGCTTAGAAGTATTTTAATTTATAACGGGAAAAGGAACCGAACTGGTTAACAAGTTCAATTGGCACTAAGAGACTCCTTTGGGTACTCCAGATGGAGGAGAATATCATCCACAGGCAGAGAGAACTGACTCATGTTGCAACAGCCTACAGCCTTTAACCATAGGAGAAGCCTTAAGTTTAATTAATAGTGGTTCCAGATATAAATGAAACAAAAGCGAGAGAGGACAACCCTGTCTGGTGCCGTGTATAACCGGAAACAAAGAGGAAAAAACCCTTTACAATAAATTTTGGCGAAGGGCTCTATACAAGACTTTCACCATGTTAAGGAATGATTCTGGAATCCCATTCTCCCCAAAACCGCCCACCAAAAAGGTCCAGTCAACCCGGTCAAAGGCCTTTTCAGCATCTAACGAGACCAAAGCTACGGATACGAAACTGTTTGAGCATGACGGAGAGATGAGACAAAGGTTCTTAAGTGGTCAGCAGAAGTCCTACCTCAATGAAACCAACTTGCTCAGGGCTAAGTAGGCCCAGCCAAACTTTTTGATTCTTTCGGCAAGAATTTTAGCGAAGATCTTCACATCATAATTTGAAGGGAAATAGGCCTGTAATTTGCTGGGTCCGTAAGAGTTTTATCCGGCTTGGGAATCAAAATAACTGTGGCCTCAAACAAGGTAGGATCAATGTCAACCGCATACGAAAAAAATTTATAAAGCTTGAGGAGCAAGGGAGCCAACTCTTTGGAGAAAGTCTTATAGAAATTAGCCGGGAAGCCATCGGGCCCTGGTGCCTTATCTACAGTCAGCGAGGCGATGGTCTTTTCGATTTCCTCCAAAGAGATAGGGGCAGTCAAGATTTGGTGATAAGACAGAGCCAGGCAGGGAATGTCCATATTTTCTAAGTATGAGGCAATGCTCAAGTCGGCACGGACAGCGTGAGGACTACTATAAAGATTTATATAATATTTCTAAAACATCAGCAATACCTCTAGGGGATGTAACAATAGAACCAGAAGGAGTTATCAAAGACAGAATTATCCTCGAACCTTCGAGAGTCTTAAGGCATAAGGCCAGGAGTTTTCCCGCCTTTTCCCCATGGTCATAGTATTTGGCCTGAGTTCTCATAAAGTAATACTCTATCTTATCCTTTAGAAGTTCAGAATACTCCCGTTTAGCAACAAGAAGAGTCTTAAGAGAGGTTAGGGAAGAAGATAGGGAATAATTAGCTTCTAACTCCGTAATTTTACTTAACAAAGAGGTGGCCACTGTCAACCTAGCTTTCTTCCTAGCCGAGGCCATCTTTATCAGCTCTCCCCTAAGATAGCATTTCAATGAGCTCCAGACCATATCGAACCTCGGGGTGGAATCAAGATTATCAGCAAGGAAAAGAGAGATCTGGGACCTAATAGACGAGACAATAGAAGGGTCCTTAAGCAATTGAGTATTTAACCGCCAAATTGTATCTCTACCAAATTCGGGGTCCAAGGAGCAGGTAATCCAGACCACGGCATGATCTGAGAGAATAATCGGGTCGATGCCAGAAAGAAACACATTCGATAGTAGAGCCTTACTGACTAAAAAATAATCAATCCTCGACTTGGAGTTATGCGGCTGAGAAAAAAAGGTAAAGGCCCGCAAGGAGGGATTCGAAATTCTCCAGGGATCACAAACCCCTAACATTGAAATCATATCCTGAAGAGACCTCTGAACCAGAGTAGGGGAACGATTATCCTGAGGTTCCTTATCTAAGGTAGATGAAAGGGGGACATTCCAATCTCCACCCAAAATAAGGTGGGAGGGAAGGAGGCTACTGATCTTACCTACCAGGGTCATAAAAAAGTCCGCACAGCCCCCAACCGGGCCATATACCGAGCCCAAGATCACTAAGCATCCATTCAGAGAACCCTTGACCAAAATAAACTGCCCATCCGGATCAGAGACCACCGACTCTGTCACAAAAAGAACATGTCTTTTAACTAGTATTGCCACCCCCTTACTCAGATTAGAAGCGCCAGCCAGAAATACCTGTGAAAAGCCAGAGCGAGATAAGAGCTTGGTGTCCGTATGGCTCAAGTGCGTCTCCTGAAGCAAAAGGATGTCCACCTGAATTAACAAACAATGATTGAAAATCTGTGCCCTCTTAACCCGATCCCTGAGTCCGCGCACATTCCAGGAGACTAGCTTGATTCTGTTAGTAGCCATTTATTAATCAATAATAGCCAAATAACCAGAACATTTTAACGATATGCCCAGGAAAACTACACACCCAGAAGAGAAGGAAAGGCCCCCATACCAAATAAAACCCAAATACCTCTCACGCAGTTCAATCCGAAATTACCATATCGTTGAGACAGACCCCAGCAAACAAAACCCAAAAGACTACAACATAGCTAAGACTGGCAAACCATGAAATGCCACCCCATCCAAACACTAATACAAACCCGACCCACCCCAGCCCTCGTAAGTATCCCCAACATCCAAAAACTTCTCATTTGCATAGTATAAAATAATCCAAATATGATTGATAACACGTTCACATATATCACAGAACCAAGTAACAATGAGGATAGCATAGATAGGATACCCAACAATATCCCTAGTAACCCACCACCCCCCCACAACCCAGATACCCACCAACAGCATATGTCCGAATAATACAAGTACTACCCCTCCCACCCCCATACCCATGAACCATGAACCCCACACATAAACTATGTACATTGAAGAGCCAGAGCAGAAGCCCAACTAAGTGCCACAGAAAGTAAAGACACTCCAGCCCTCCCACCCCCATTGCAAACTTCCAGAACCCCCCAATGGAGATCCAGACCCTGAAAGGGTTGCGTTACACAGATATCCACTGCAACGGACATCAGGTCCCGCCACCCAGAAAAGACCAACCCAAGATTTCCCCATCGGGGCGGTTGGGCAACCTCTACTTAGGCTTGTACTACCCATCCAGCTTTCACCAGAAACCACCCAGCAGCCCCCACTCCCCGGCCCTTCCAGCCCCGAGTCCCAATTGAGGAAGAGGGCCAAACTAGAGATCAGAACAATCAGAACATCAGAACCAATTTCAGAAAAAAAAAAAAAACAACCAACTTACATAAGCAAGCCCCCACCCCCCGACACAAGAAGGTACCAAAAGGCACTCACCCACGTAACCCATCTCCCAAATTATACCATTTTAGTGAGGAATCAGCTCATATAATGGAGCTAACCACATAGGCCGGTGCTGTCTGGGGAACGAAAACCGCCACGACCAAACCGGTCCCACTGCCAGGAAGTGTCCCCAGGGAACCACCTCCGCAGTCAGGTTCCTGATAGGCGCGGCAAAGGCCCGGGAACGAGCTCCGAGTCAACCTGGACATGCAGCAGCCAGGACTTCCCTCCTCCAGCCCGAAGCGACCAGGTAAGAGAGCCATTCGAAGGGAGGGAGCCTAACAGGACGAAAACCAGGAATAGCCCCAAAATCAAACAAAAATTGTTACAGGCAACGGGGAGAGGGGACATAGCCTACAGACACAAACGGGGGAAAGCAGACAGAAGGGAAAGGAAAAAGAGGGGGATCAATTCGGGAGGTAACTTTCGGCAAGTAGATAAAACGACAGTCTCAGCTCATATTATTTAGCCCACAGGTCGTAGTCAGTCCAACCAGTGCAGTAGGAGAACCGCCCAGTGTCCTTTACCCAGCATACTTGAATAAATCCGGCAGCTTAACCGCGAGGTCTTTCAGGGCCGCCTCTGGGGTGTTGATGGAGAAGGTTGAGCCTCCGATGGTGACCCGAAGAGTCGCAAGGTAGGTCACTCTGAAGGGAATAGCAGCGGCGATCAACTTCTGGACCACACCGTGGTAGGCCGCTCTCTTCACTCTAATTTCTTTTGGCAGATCTTGGGTCACTCTAAGCTTAGCCGACCCCCACAATATTTCCTTCAGGTCCCGGGACTTATTGTATACATGCCGCCGCTCTATATAACTTAAAAACTTGATAATAATTGGGCGCGGAGGGGATCCCGACGGGGGTCGAGGCCTCAGGAAGCGGTGGGCCCGCTCCAGATGGTAAGAGGAGCTGACAGACGAGGGCCCCACCACCTTGAGAAACAGCTTCTGAAGAAATGCAAGTAAGTCCGGCCCCTCCTCGGCCTCAGGCAGGCCCAAGATCTGCAGATTATTTCTCCGGTTTCTACCCTCCAGATCCTCGGTCTTGCACTGCAGTTTGTTAACATGCTGTTTGAGCCCCTGAACTTCCGAGTCGATCCTGTCTCTCCACTGCTCCAGTGAAAAGGCTCTGGCTTCAACATCAGCCACCCGGGTGGATACAGAGACCAGGTCGCTCCTGAGGGATTTAAGCTCCCCACTCAACTCGCGTAGAAGGTCTTTCAGCGGGGTTAATTCCTGTAAGAATTTTTCTTCTGTGAGAGGACTGGGCATTTGGGTTTTCTTGATCCCACGTT
This sequence comes from Neoceratodus forsteri, assembly GCA_016271365.2. Lineage (NCBI taxonomy): Eukaryota > Metazoa > Chordata > Ceratodontiformes > Ceratodontidae > Neoceratodus > Neoceratodus forsteri. The sequence goes on along the minus strand of CM028133.1, from coordinate 1,045,793,380 downwards.
CTGGTTTAGTATTCGCCTGATTCCGTTGCTTTTTGGCCGCTTTTTCAGGCGAGGCTGGTGGTGTGTGACGGACGGCGGCCTGCTTGATATCGACCTCCATCACGGCGCAAAAAAGCAGTCGATGGGCCCAAAACTTCTCTCCCGAGTGCCACTCGTTTAATATAAAGCGATATCTACACTTTTTTAGCCGTTTTGTATACCGGATGGCTTTAAAAATTAACGGTGGAAGCGACCGTGGGCAGAGCTCTGGGCCTCAGCTGCAACCTAGCTGGATGCCATCACGTGACCCCCCATGTACCATTTCTGAAGGAAATAAATCTAATGATAAAGAAACAGCGGACATCCAGAATGAATATTTCTGTTCACTATTCAACAAATGAATCATCAAGACAGACACTCCCACAGCCAGTTGAAAAACTATGCAAGGTAAAATAAAAATTAAGGTGGAAGATGTGAAAAATAGGTTAAAAAAATGTAATATAAATAAATCCCCTGGACCTGACAATATACGCCCTAGAATTCTAGCAGAGCTCTCAGAAAGCTTAGCAGCTCCAATAACATACATTTTCCAGAAATCTATTGACTCGGGAGAAGTAGTACAAGGGTGGAGGGATGCTGTGGTCATACCGATCTAGAAAAAAAGGCACAAGGACCAACCCTGGAAATATTTGCCTGGTTAGCCTGACATCAACAATATGTAAAATCTTGGCAGGTACAATTAAAGACATTATAGTACATCTTGAGGCAACTAACTCACTAGATCCAACCTAACATGGATTTATGAAATCTCTTTCATGTCAGACAAATATGTTAGTATTTTATGAACAAGTAAATAATGCTCTGGATGACAGTAATGCCATGGATGTGGCTTTCTTAGACTTTTCAAAAGTGTTTGATAAACTGGCCCATGAAGAAATGGTGTGTACGCTTGAACAAATAGGATTAAATCCCAGTTTGATTACTTGGATTGCATCATGGTTGGAAGGGAGGAGACAGAGGGTGACTATAAATGGATCCCTGTTGGAATGGGCAAATGTGACAAGTGAGGTACCACAGGGATCTGTTTTGGGCCCCTGCCTCTTTTAATATATATATATATATATATATATATATATATATATATGTCTTCCTTGAGGTACAAATAAAACAACATTTGGATAACCAAGTTCACAGATGACTATAGAGTAGGGGTAATAATTAACACCAAAGAGGAAGGTAACATCATGCAGGATGCCCTGCATGATATAACGATCTGGACTAAGAAGAATAAATTAGAATTAAATGCAAAAAAATGTGTAGTTTTGCACCTGAGGAAGCAGAATTTAGGTATAGCTTATAAGTTTATGGATACAGTCCTACCTATTATAATACAGGAAAGAGATAATGGGATAATAATATTCTCAGACTTACAATTTACTTCACTCTGTGCCAAGGTTACAAAAACAGCAAACCAAAGTCTTAATTGTATTCTCTGCCACATAAAATGTAGGGACAAAAAGGTTATCATTCCCCTGAATCAGGCATTGGTGCGGCTGTACCTGGAGAATGGAGTCCAGGTGCGGGATCCATACAAGTGGGGTAATATTTTAAAGTTGGAGCGGATCCAGCGAAGAGCTACAAAAGCTGTAGCATGAAACAAAGATGTGCCATATCATAAAAGGCTGAGAGGACTTGACATGTACACTTTACAGTATAGGAGAATGAGGGAGGATATGTGTATGCTATGTAGGGCATTACTTGATAATGTTCTTTGGAAAGAATATGGCCTTAATATAAAAAATGCATATATAAAACTAGGGGGCACCATCTTCAGTTAGTAATACCCTATGGAATCTATTGAAAAGGAAACATTAGTTTAGTCAAAGGGTGACAACTACTTGGACCAGTTTACCTAGTGATGTAGTATCAATCACCTCAATAGAAACATTCAAACAAGACTAGACAGCTTCCTTGTAAATAAATATGAAATGGTATAGCTGGCAAGTAACTAAAGGATGAAAGTCTATTTTGCTTGGAAAACCTATGAAACCTATGATACATAGATACATAGACAGTGTCGGCAGATAAGGGCCCTATGGCCTATACAGTCTGCCCATTTGAGCTTGTAAGTTCAGTTTATGTTTTCCTAGAAGTCTGTTGCCCCTTACCCCTGACCTCCAGAATTCCTTTATGTCTATCCCATGCATTCTTAAATCCCATGATTGTTTTAGCCCCCACCACTTCCTCTGTTAGGGTGTTCCACTTGTCCACCACCCGTTCTGTGAAGAAATTCTTCCTCACGTTTCCTCTGAATCATCCTCCCTCCAACGTCATCCCATGCCCTCTAGTCCTAGGACATCTTTTTCACTTAAAAATAGCATATTCCTGCACACTGTTCCTCCCTGTAAGATACTTCTATGTCTCTATCATATCCCCTCTCTCCCTCCTCTCCTCCAGGGAGTACATGTTCAGTTCCTTCAACCTGTCCTCATAGGACTTGTGTTGCAATCTATGCACCATCTTTGTTGCCCTCCTCTGAAACTTTTCTATCCTGTTTATGTCCTTACATAGGTAAGGTCTCCAGAACTGTACACTGTACTCCAGGTGGGGCCTCGCTAGTGTCTTGTATAGTGGAATTATGACCTCCTTTTCCTGCTGGTGATGCCCCTGCCTATGCATCCCAGCATCCTATTTGCTTTACCTGCTGCCTTGTCACACTGTTTCCCTACCTTGAGGTCATCAGAGATGATAACCCCAAGATCCCTTTCCTGCTTGGTGCATGCTATATCTTCACCTCCCAACTGATATATTGTGCCAAGGTTTTTGTGTCCCATATGCATTTTCTTGTACTTCTTTGCATTGAATTTCAACTGCCAAACCTCTGACCATTCTTCAAGTTTCTGCAGGTCCCTTCTTATTCTGTCTACACCCCCTGGTGTGTTTACTCTATTACAGAGCTTTGTGTCATTAGTGAACAGTGGAATTCTGCCTTCTAGGTCCTGCGCAATGTCACTGATGAAGATGTTGATTAGGACCGATCCCAGCACTGATCCCTGTGGTACCCCACTGGTCACTCTTCCCTCTGTGGAGTGACAGCCATTTACCACCACACTCTGCATCCTGCCACCCAGCCAGTTACCTACCCACCACACTACTGTCCTGCCCACACCCATATTCCCCAGTTTGTGTAATAGTCTTCTATGTGACACAGCATCAAAGGCCTTGCTGATGTCCAGATAGGCCATGTCCACTGCCCTCCTCTGATCCACCTCCCTAGCCACCCAGTCAAAAAATTCAATGAGGTTGGTCTGACATGACCTCCCCCTGGTGAAACCATGCTGCCTTGGGTCCTGTAGTCCATTGACAACCAGATGTTCCACCAATCTCTCCTTCAGTAGTGCTTCCATGATCTTCCCCACTACTGAGGTGAGGCTGACTGGTCTGTAGTTCCCCACTTCCTCTTTGTTCCCACTTTGGTATAAGGGGACTACATCTGCTGTCCTCCAGTCTTTGGGTACCTCCCATGTTTCCAGTGATCAGCTAAACAGGATAGCCAGAGGTTCAGTCACCACCTCTCTTAGTTCTTTAAGGACCCTGGGGTGCACCCCATCTGGCCCCATTGCTTAATCAACTCTTATTACTTCCAGTTCCTTCAGGACCCTTTATTGTGTAAAGGGACTTGTATTCCATTTCTGCATCATTCTCACCCCTTGTACTCCCTTCAGACCCATTACCGTCCTCTTCCTCAGTAAAGACTGAGCAGAAATACCTGTTCAGTATGTCAGCTTTACTGTTGTCATCCTCCATGCGGCCCCCATCCTCCCCCTTCAGTCTCACTATCCCTCCCTTTGCCTTTCTTTTTTCACTTATGTACCTGCAAAAGGTTTTGTCCCCTCTGCCCACTGATTTTGCAATGTGTTCTTCTGTCTGAGCTTTGGCTTCCCTTACTGACCTCCCTGCTTCCCTTTGCTTCTCCTGATACTTCTCCCTATCCCCTTATGCCTGTGTCTTTTTATATTGCCTGAATGCTATCTTTTTGGCTTTCACTTTCTTTGCTACCTCTTTGGAAAACCATAATGGTATCCTCTTCCTTTTCCTCTTGCTAACCTGCTTAATGCATAATTCTGTTGCTCTTGTAATCCCCATTTTAAATACTGCCCACTGTTCCTCAACCCCTGATTCCTGCCCCATTCTCCTTAATGCCTCTTTAAAGTACCTCCCCATTTTCCCAAAGTCTGTCCCCCTAAAATCCATGATACATGTTTTTGTGTGGTTCGGTTCTACTCTTTCTGTGATTTCAAACCACAATGACTTTTGATCACTGTTCCCCAGGTGCTCCCCCACTGTTACCCCCATCACACTGTCCCTGTTTGTGAGCACAAGTTCCAGTATTGCCTTCTGCTGAGTTGGTTCCATGACCCGTTGCTTGAGAAAGGCACCCTGAAGGGAGTCCAGGATAAATCTGCTCCTAGTTGATGCTGCTGCTGGGATGCTCCAGTCCACATCTGGAATATTGAAGTCTCCAACCAGTACTACCTCACCCTTATCTGCCATCCTTTGGATGGCTAGCATCAGCTCCCTATCTGTTTCTTCCTCCTGGGCTGGTGGTCTATAGACTACACCTGTGTGGATGGCTGTCCCCATTTTCCTTTCCAGCTTAACCCACAGTATCTCTCCCCCATTTTGTTCCTCCTGGATCTCTGTGGCCCTTATGTCATTTTTCACATACAGTGCCACTCCTGCTCCCTTCCTGCCTGCTCTGTCTCTTCTGAATATGTTGTAGCCAGGTATGGCCATCTCCCAGTCATGGTAATCATTACACCACATTTCAGTGTTGGCCACAATGTCCAGGTCTGACTGCACCATGACAGCCTCCAGATCTTCCATCTTGTTGCTAAGGCTCCTAGCATTTGCACACATGGCTTCCCATGATTTGACCTCCCTAGACTGTTTCGCTGTTCTTCTCCAGCCCCTTCATTGGTTGTCCTTTATCCCTGGTTCTCCTTGCTGTCTGCCCTTCTGCTGAATTTTGCCCCTTTTCTGCCTATCCACCTCTTGGGTGCTAATATCTGTCTTTTGCACACTGCTTTGTAGAGATAACCACTCCCCTGGTTCACTGGTTCCACTGCTAGCTGTGGGGGTGAGCAAGTAGGTACCCTCCTTATTGACCTGCCACCCCCCTTTGCTAGTTTAAATGCTTGTCAATGTAGCATTTAAACTTATCATTGAGTGCTTCGATTCTGCTCCAGGATGGATGCAGGCCGTCAGGCTTGAACAATCCTCCATCCCTCCAGGTGAGTCCCCAGTCACCAATGAATCCAAACCTTCCTCACAGCACCAGTTCTTCAACCATGAGTTGAAGTTCCTGGTGCATGCACCTCTATGCTTTCCCTTGCCTCTTGCAAGTAGTTCTTCTGAGAAAGTGACAGAAGTAGCTACTTGCTTGAGACCCATCCCCAATTTCCTAAACACTTCCTGAACTTCTTTTGGCTCCCTATTTGCCAGGTCATTTCTACCTAGGTGGATAATGACATCCAGCTTACCCTCCCGTCTTGCCTTCCCAGTGATCCCCAGGATCTTCCTTCCATCCCTCCATGCCGTGGCACCTGGCAGGCACCTCACCTCCCATAAATAACATTACCTTATATTGAATTTAAACTGGAGGAGCAATTCCCCTTGTCTTGGCACATTATGTTACTTTCCAATTCAGAAACTGTTGACTTATTGTAATTGTCAAGTTCTTTTAGCCTTTCAATATTTTTATGTAAATCTTGTAATACATCCTGAAAAACATTAGCTTTGTTCTGAACTTTTTCAGGACTTATAGACACTACACTATTCACAATGATCTTATCAGAAAAAGATCGGGGAGACTATTTTATGTTGGTGAAGAACTATTAGTTCCATTATCGATAAGCTCCAAACTGGAGTGAGAGTTTGCAGAATCTATATATTGTACCAGCAGTCCTTTTGGAAGGGAATATCATTACCAGCAAAGGCAGCAATATTCTCTTTTGGTAAGGATAATAAGGGCTCACTAAGCACTAAGGGAGTCAAATGAGTGTTTTTCCTGCAAGGCAAGAGATTCATTCTGCTTTTGAAGGGAAGAAAGCAGGATGGATGTAGATGTTATTAGCATGAATTAATTGAACCCATGCTTGCACTATTAGTGGGGGAAGGGACCTTTTCTGGATCATTTGACAGAGTGATAGGTTTATGCATGTCAAAAATTTTAGGTTATTTTTATTGCAAATATTAGTTTTACCCTTGCTTAATGCTTCTTTCGGTCCTTTCTTACAACCACTGTTGCTATTGGAAGCATTAATCCCTTTGCTCTGTGCCAAAACTGAAGTTGTGATCTGACATTTCTACTACGTCAAAAGCCATTTTACTTAATTGATTTCTAGTAAAACCATGATTTAGTATACCCCACAGAGCTATTTGTAGAAATTACAATTAAGCATAGAAAATCAAAAGCATGCACAGTTATAATAGCAACACAAATACCAAGTTAGTAAACAAATAAGAGCAATGAATACAATAATATGATAAGTTTTATAATATTATAATGTCCTCTTGAGGTCTCTAGAAAATGGGGTTGAAAATTATTCTTTGACTTAGTATGGAGCAGAAGATTATTTAGTTCCTTGGTGAGTGCAGACAAAAGGATGTCAAAGGCTCATGTAGATTGTCTCCCACTATATAGTGGGTAAATTATGTATTCCCAGTTAGAAGGTTAAAGTAAGAAAAGGCAACCCAAACATCAGGCATCTTCAAATAAATTCAGGACACCAGTGTAAAGATGGAATGATGGTGATTTGCTTGCATCTTCTGAGAAGTTCTTGAGGGCCACACAATTGGCTAATACAGGAATTCACCAAAGTATCCACTGCAGCAGAAATATGTGGAATTGGGAGCTTTCCTTATTGAAAGAACTTTTTTTTTTCTTCTTTTTTCCCTAGACAAGAAGTAAGACTAGCACTCATACAGTGTGAGAACCCAAGCTTTAAATATGGAGAAGTCGTGAAAAGAAATATTAAAAAAAACAAAAACGGCAATAGAACAAATGTCTTGGCAAATAAAGCACTATAAGCCTTCCTTCCTCATAACATAGTGATTAATGGAAAACCACTAAAACACTAAGGATACCCTGAGAGACAGTACTTTAGCTAAGCTGTCTGATCTATTCACCTTCTTTACTAAAAAGACCAACGTTGATTCATTCTGCAAAAACCCATAGTCAAATGCTTGATTTGTAAAAATGAATAAAAGTGAGGAAATATGAAGACATACAAAACACGAAAAAATAGACTATAACAGTAGGATCTGTAAAAAAGACAAGCAATGGAATGGGCAATTAAATACTCTATAATACCTTTATTGGTGCTGATTTAAAAAAAAAAAGGATCAACACAGCTGGAAACAAACAAGTCTTGGCCTTGAACGTGTGATCCAGCAAATGATCACAAGTGTCTAGAAGTGTAATAAAGCTGGAGTACATGACAGCCAAAGTGACCACTAATCTGATGAATTTTGTGTGGTGTGAGTTGCCAGCAGTAGGCTTAAATACTGCATTTGCAGCATCAGGGATTACAAGCTGCAGGCTACAAAAGCTGGACAGAGTAACACTTTTGCAGTAAAAAATCATGCAAAATGCTGGCCTTTATGAATGTTTATTTGTTTATTTATTTTATTTATTTAAAAGTTGATAACCAGGAAAGGCATCATGAGCCAATGCTAGTTTCTAGATGCGACCCGAGGGAGGGGGTACAGGAGTCACTTTAAACAAGATAGTTACTGTATATAATAAATAGAAAAGTATAATGCTGGTGATATGTACAAATTTGTGAGGGTGCAGAAACAAGGGAAGACAATAGTACAAAAGATATTTACAGTGGTTTCAAATATGTACAAAACAGAATAACAGGATAAGGTACTTACAGTGTAACATAATATATTATAAACTTTGGGTATTTACAGTGGTACTCAGCAATGAAGGAATATAAAACATGCTGTTATAATTAGGGGACCAGAAAGGGGTGTAGGAGCAGGAGGTTAGAGTGATGGGTCTGAGTATGCATTTTAGAGCAGAGAAGGAGGAAGAGAGGTGGGTTAGGGAGGGAGGCTGTTCCAGAGGGAAGGAAATCTATTGGAGAAGGAGAGCTTGCCAGCTGTGATGCAGACACAAGGCAGGGAAAAGGTACAGGCACTGTTAGTCCTCAAATTATAGGGTGAGGGAAAGGTGGGAGTGAGGAGAAAAGCAAGGTAGGATGGTAGAGATCCAAACCAGTATTTGACTATGAAGGTGAACAGTGAGAGGAGCGCTTCTGAGTGAGAGACTGAAGGGAGAGGGAGGAGTAAAGATCACTGTGATGGGTAGGGAGAGTTTGAGGCAATCCTACAGAAGGCGAGAAACAAGACATCCAGCTTGGTGATGAAGGTGGCTGGGGCTGAGCTGTAGACTATGTTGGCATAGTCAAGAGCTGGGAGAATCCACTAGACAACAAGGTCACATCTTACAGGGAGGGAAATGCTGGTCTTATGGTGATAGAGTAGTCCTAGTTTAGGAATCAGTTTGGTGTGTAGAGCACTAAAGTGGGAGGAGAAGTCAAGGAATGGGTTGAGCCAGACACCAAGGTACTTGCATATGGGGACATTTTCAAGAGGGAGGTTGTCTGTGGAGAAAAAGACTGGTAAAGAGGGAAGCTTGGTGAGTTTTTGTTTGCAGCTGAAAATCATTGCTACCATTTATTTAGGTGTTTAGCTTTAAAGAATTTGTGTCAAACCAGATAGTTACTGCTATGAAGTCATTCAGCAGGGGGGTTAGGACTGCTAGGGTGGATGGACCAAACAGAATCAGGATGGTGACATCCACATAAATGTGTATTTTGGCATGAGAGCAGACTGACGGTAGATCATTGATAAAAAGGGAAAAGAGGATAGGCCCAAGAATTGATCCCTGGGGTACACCAGCAAAGATGGGGAGGGAGGACAATAGAATATTGCATACGAACACTGCCTGGGAGTGACCAGAAAGGTAGGAACTTAACTAGAATACTGAGGCTGGGGAAAGACTAATGGAACTGAGTTTATGTAAGATGAGAGAGTGGGAAACTGAACTGAAGGCCTTTGCAAGGTTTACGAAAATAGCTGAACTAATGTGGCCACTGTCCATTGCAGAGTGGATGGTGTTGGTGAAGCGAAGGAGGGAGAAGGTGGTTGAGGTGGATTTTCTGAACCCCAATTGGAATGGGAAGAGAATGCTGTAAGTGGTAAGGAATACATTGAGCCTGGTGAGGATGAGCAATTCTTGGACTTTTGTTAGGGTAGGGAGAAGGGAGATGGGGTGATAGTTCCCTGTGATTGGGGGACCACCACCTTTGAAGACAGGAGGGACTATGGCAGACTTTCACGCTACTGGAGCAGAAGCCGTGGAGAGTGAGAGATTTAGGATGTAGGTTATAGGGATGATTAATGTGGGGCCAAGATCTTAAGGAGCCTGTGGTGAAGACCCTCTGGGCTGGACTTAGAGAGATTTAGTGTGGTAAGAGCTCTCAGGACTTCAAATGGCAGGATCGTATGCAGCTGTGAAAATGAGGGGTAGGGGAGTGGAGGGGGTGCAAGGAGGGGAGGACGGGGGACCAAATGGTACAGCAAAGAAAGTGAAGTATTTATTTCGGGTTTCGGCAACGTGGGTGGGATCAGTGATTAGAGGGGGGTGGAGAGAAATCAGAGTGGGGGTGCAGGAGTGAGTTGAGATTTCACCAGAAGCAGGAGGATGGAGGACTGTTTGAGGGGTACAAACGTGACTTAAAAAAAATCCATTTTTGCATAGCGAATACTGATGGTGCAGCTGTTGGAGAGAGTGTGAAAGGCTTGGAGGGAGAGGTGGTCTGTGGAGGATTTATAAGAGTGCCACACATGATCATGAGCTCTGCACTTAGCGAGGATGGAGGGGTAACTCAGGGGAGATGAGCATGCCTTACACTTGTAGTTTTGATTAGAGCATGGGTATCCCAGATTGTCAAGAAGATGGAGGTGAAATCGGTAAGGGCAGTGTCAACTGAGCAGGTGCTAAGGGCAAGTAAACAGTTTGCCAGATCATAGAGAAGTTTGCTCACATCTAAGGATTTGAGTTGGTGATACTGGATGAATTTGGGTGGGATGGAGGAAAGTAGGATTTCCTAATACTGAAGGTGGGGCAGTGATCAGTGAGCACATCAGGAAAGATGCCAGTGGAGTAGATGCAGTGGGGGAGGAAGAAAGCACCCAATCAAGTAAGGAGTGTGACTGACTTATGGGGTTAGGACACATAGGTATTTTGATCAGCTAGATAAGGTTTAGTGCCTCCATGCACTGGCAGGTACTGAGTAAAGAAGGGGAGAGCCAGTCAAGATTGAAATCTCCTAGAAGGATTAGTTCATCAGAATTTGCAAGCAATGAGATGGTGGAGATGGAGGAGACCAGGGATAAAGGGGAAAGTTTATCTGTGGCGCATAGGACCTCTACAAGAAGGGGGGATGATATGGGGAAAGAGAGATTGATTAAGAAGAGTTTGTGGGAGCAAGGGATAGCTTTGTGATGGAGGATGGAGCAGTTTAGGGAATTGCAAAAGTAGAAAGCCACATCTTCGCCACATTTACCATGGTCTTGTCGGAGAAGGCTAAAGTTAGGCAAGGCAAGTTGGGAGTCAGAGATACTGGAGGCTATGAACATATAAAACTGCCAGCAGATAAGGCCATATGGTCTACCGAGTCTGCTCGAATCTGCCTCTAGCAGCCCTTATAGTGCAGCTGCCCCTTCCTTCCCCTCTGGTATCCTCCCCCTTACCCTGTCCTATCCTGTTTTGAAGCATCCCACTGGATTACAGGATACCACTTCCTCAGGTAATACATTCCAACCTGCCACCACCATCTCCATGAAAAAGTGTCTCCTCGTATCCCTCCTGAACCTCCCCCCCTCCAATTTCAGACTGTGCCTTTGGGTGTCCCTCCCCCTCCTTAACTGAAAAAAACCCTCCTGTGTCAGTCCTAATGATCCCCTTCATGTATTTCAAGGTCTCAATCATGTCCCCCCCCTTCCTCTTCTCCTCCAGGGAGTACATGTTCATCTCTTCCAGCCTACTCTTATAGGGCTAGTCCTCCAACCCATGGATCATTTTTGTTGCCCTGAACTGCACTGCCTCCAGTAGCCTCATGTCCTTCTTCAGGTATGGCATCCAGAGCTGCACACAGTACTCCAGGTGTGGTCTTATCAGTGACCTGTACAGTGGCAGAATCATCTATCCTCTCCTGGAGGACATGCCCCTGGCAATACACCCCAGCATCTTGTTAGCCTTGGCAGCTGCCTTCCTACACAGTGCAGAGTTGCTCATTGCTCCTGTTATGATTACCCCTAGATCTTTCTCCTCCTTCATCTTGATCAGCTAAATACCCCCTAGTTGGTAGCTCCCCCTTGGGTTCCTTGCTCCAAAATGCAACACCTTGCAATTCTTAGCATTGATACCCAGCAAACTAGTGTTTGACCAGGTCTCCAACTTTGCCAGATCATCCTGTAACCTCTGCCTCCCCAAGGTCATCCACTATGGCTCCCATCTTGGTGTCATCTGAAAACAGACTGATCTTGCTCTTGATGCCTATTGAAATGTCCGCAATGAAGATCCAAAATAACACTGGCCCCAGCACAGATCCCTGTGGCACCCTGTTTGTCATTGCCCTGGGTGATGAGCACTCCCCTCCCACCACTAACCTCTGCTGCCTTCCCTTCAGCCAGTTCCCTACCCATCCCATCAGTTTTGCCCTGCCCCCATGCCCTCCAGCTTACTAACTAGCCTCCCATGTGGCACCGAGTCAAATGCCTTGCTGAAGTCTAAATACAGGACTTCCAGTGCATGGCCCCTGTCCAATTGCCTTGTTACCTAATCATAGTACTCCACCAGGTTAGTCTGACAGGATCTGCCTGAGACAAAATCATGCTTCCTGCTGTCCAGCAGCCCATTTGCATCCTGGTAAGAAACCAGCCTCTCTTTCAAGATTGTCTCCATCAGCTTATCCACTATGGATGTGAAGCTTACTGGTCTATTGGGGCCACTCTTGTGGGGGGTACCACGTGTGAAACCCCCCTGTCCTGTGGTACACCCCCCAAGTCCAGAGAGGCATTTAATAGGTCAGCAAGAGGTTCAGCTAGCACATCCGCCAGTTCCCATAGTTTCCTGGGGTATATGCTATGCGGACCTGGTGCTTTGTCCACCATCAGAGCCATCAAGCCCTCCAGTACCCTGCCCACTGTGATTTCCTTGTCTGTCTCCTCACTCCCTCCAGTGCTTGCCCCCTCAACCCCATTGGGTATATCCCCCCCTTTATTTTTGATAAATATGGTACAGAACAGAAGTACTCAGTCAATGCTTCTGCCTGTTCTGCCTTAGTGTCGACACTCCCCCTCCCTTTTTAATCCTCACAATTTGGTCTCTGTAGTTCCTTTTATCCCAGATGTACCTAAAGTTGTCCTTGTCCCCCTCTTTAATACCTTGAGATAGACTGACTTCCCAGGATGCCTTTTCTGCAGACTGCCCTCTTCACTTCCCTTTACTCCTTTATGTATATCTCTCTGTCCTCCCTCCTCCCTGTACTCTTGTACCTCCTAAAGGCAGTTCTTTTTCTTCCTGTTTTCTCCATGACCCTCCTGTTCATTCAGCTATACTTCTTTGCCCTCGCCCTCTTCAATCAATCAATCAATATCTTTATTTATCCAGGCAGGCACCATTGAGCAAGCTCATTTACAAGGTGGACCTGCGGTCCTACAGTAATAATACAGAAAGACATGTTACAATAGTACAAACAGTAAAAATAGCTGCTATTATAGTAAAAATGCACATTTACAGGTAATATACGTTGAACATATAACTATAAGGAGTCATGGATAATGAACTTGTGCTAGATCCAAGCCCAAAAACTGTGCATTTTGTAGTGTGAAATGTTAGGGAGAGGGTAGGCATACCAGATAGAAGATATCAAGTGCATAATGTAGGTAGTGGTGGGGAATAAGGGCGCAAGTGAAGTGGACCCAATTGTTAGAGCAGAGCGAGGGATTGGGAGGGCAGAGGACTGTATGAAAGGTGACTAAGTGAGTTTTGCCCCAAAACGTGGTGACATAAGGAGGAGAAAAGCTGCCATTGTACTAAGCACAAGAGGAGGAATATAGTAGCTGGGGCATAACTGGGAGGGTCCTGGAGGTTGGGGCAGAGGGAGGTGTTGGATGGATGAAGGACAGAATATTTTTTGGGGCGAAAGATGATAATTATCCCCAAGTACGGTATCATGTGCTAGAAGTAGGCTGCAGCTGTTCAGAGCATCAAAGAATAAGATATGGGAGTTCAGCAATAAATTCTGTGGATCTGTTGGTGGGCATGCTAGAGGCAGAGGTACACATTTCAGCTGGGGGGGCCACCATTTGTGGGCCACCGTTTGAGGAATGGAGGTTAGTTAGTGTCTAGTAAAGCAGTTGCAAATTTCTGTAATGCCATCACAGTAAAGCCTTTTGAACAAAAGGGTACTTATTGGGGTTTTCAGCTTAAGTTTTTGGGGGGTTTTATTCCATATTGATGGAAGTGAGAATCCAAAGGCAGCTCTCCTGACTTGTGTGAGTGCCCTGGGTATATTTAGCAGGAGTTGTGAGCAGCTTCTAAAGGAATAATTCCTGGGCACAATCGGAGACAGACAGTTGACGATGTGTTGGGGAGTTTGCCACTGAGGGCTCTAAGTGTCCAGAGTGCTGCATTAAAGTTGCACCTATAGTGAAGTGAGGTCCAGCCCGTGGAGGCATATAGTGAGCAATGATGGGTAGAGAAGGGGAGGTCAGTGATGAAGCGTATAGCTCTGTGGTACAGCATATCCAATTTTCCAAGATAAGAAGCCACACAGCTACTGTATATGAAGTCTGCATAGTCAATTAAGGACAGGAACTTGGCTTGGACTAGTCGTTTCTTTGCATCTGCTGTAAGAAGTCTTCTTATCCTCTAAAAAAGGCCAAGTCTTTGCCTTAATTTTTTCAGCTAGTCTTCCAGGTGGACAGTGAAGGAGAGTTTACAGTCGATCCAGACCCCAAGATATCTGAATTTCGGAACATACTCTAAGCACTCTCCCAGCATCGTGGTTATTGTGGGGAGGGAGTCAGTAGCGCTTGTGTAGTTTGCCGGGGAAAATAACATGGCTTTAGTTTTCTTAGCATTTAATAGCAGTTTTTCACTGATTAGTTGGAGTTGCAGGAAATTTAATTCTTTTTGTAGGTCAGTACAAGCTTCTTTTGGTGTGGGACGACTCAGGTACAGCACTGTGTCATCAGCGAATAAGTGAATACTTACATCCATGATTCCCTCTTCAATGTTGTTGATATACTCTGTGAAGAGGAGGGGACCTAATATGGATCCCTGAGGGACACCTCTTTGTAAGAGTTTTAGGGCAGATAGTTAGCCATCTGCTTTCACCTGCTGGTATCTGTCTGTCAGATACTCAGAGAACCAGTTTAGAGAACTAGCATCCAGCCCTAGTGTTTTTAGCGAGTTGAGAAGCAGGTCGTGGTCAACTGTGTCAAATGCTTTCCTGAGGTCAAGAAACACAGCACATACTGACTTTTTATGCTCCAACTCCAGTTGCCAGTCATTGGTTACTTTAGCTAATACTGAGACTGTACTGTGGTTGACTCTGAATCCAGATTGAAGGGGGTTTAGAAATTATTCTCAGTCGATGTAGGATCTCAGTTGGCCATTTGCTATTTTTTCCAGTAACTTCGAGAGTGTGGGTAGGAGAGAAATTGGCCTATAGTTATTAATGTCACATGGGTCTCCAGATTTGAATAGCGGGATAACATGTGCGATCTTCCATGTTTGAGGGAGGGTACCTTGTGTTAGGGACAGGTTGAATAAATGAGTAATAGGCACTGCCAATACGTGGCATGCTATCTTTAGGAAGTATGGTTCAAGTGAATCTGTGCCGGCACTTTTCTTAGTATCCAGGTGGAGAATCAAGTCTTCCACTTCCTTGAGGGAAACCGATGAGAATGAGAAATGTTAACTAACAGAGCGAACATTTGGTGGGGTCATGCCAAATTGGGTGCCCAGGCTACATGCAGGTGAATTATTGAAGGCTAAGCCTGCTGTGGTGAAGTGTGTGCTGAATGCCTGCAGTATCTCTTTTTGTCATTGATTACTGTATTGTCAGAGGTAATTTTTGTAGGGAGCATATTTTGTGATGTAGTTTCCAACAGTTCTTAGATTGTGGCCCAGAATTTGGAGGGACAATTGGCTGCAGTATCTAGTTCTGCTTGGTAATAGGAGGCTTCAGCTTCCCTAATCAGTTTGGTGCAGCGATTTCTGGCTGTTCTAAAGAGGCACCAATCTTCCTCTTTTTAGGATTTGTGGGCAATTTTCCAGAGTTTATCCCTGGACAACAGTGCAGCCTTCAGATCTTGAGTGAACAAATAGCATTTCCTTGCCTTTATGTGTATTTTTGACAAGGGCGCACATAGATTCATGGTGTAGGTAATGATTTCATGTAGTACAGAATATGCAGTTTCCACTGTTTTAGCAAGGTAAAAACTCTGCCACAAGAGGGAGTTTTTTAGGTCAAGTAGGTATGCCTTTGGGTTGAATGACCTGGTTGACTTTTTGGAGAAAAATTTGTCCGTAGTTGGCACTTTGTTGGCTGCCCAAACTCCAGCTATTAGGCAATGGTCACTAATATCCACGTCAAAGGTTCCAATGTGAGAGAAGTAATGGGGTTTATTCACAAGCAGGACATCCAGAAGGGTACTTTGGCTGTATTCTTTTCGTTGATATGGGTGGGCTCTTCATTGAGTAGAGTGAAACCGAGGGAGTAGCAGAAAGATTTAAGCAGGTGACTGGCTTCCGACAGCCACTCATAGTTTAGATCCCTGAGAATAATTGTTTCCAGGGGGCTAGTGTCCAAGATAGTTGTAAGATAGGACAAGAGCTGAGTACCGGCAGATGGTGGTCTATAGCATCCTATGACTCGGAGTGCTAACGATGGGAATAGGTTGATTATTATGTCCAGGCACTCAAATCCCACTACCAGTGAGTTAGAATTAAGTGTTGATGCCAAAAATCTATCTTTGATGTAGACAGCAACCCCAACTCCCCTGGATTGCCTATCGCATCTAAAAATCTGGTAGTTAGGTATATTAATCATGCTATTTGGTGTAGAGGGCCATAGCCAGGATTCCGAGATAACAAGCACAGCTGGCATTGCATGGGTGGTCCAAGCCTGGGAAAGGATGACTTTTTCAGCAGGCTGTACACGTTAATGTGCTCTGGATCCTCACACAAGTTGATAAATCTCCTACCTCTGAATAGTGTCCATAGCAGGGTTGATCCCTGCTACAGCCCCCTGCACATTATCCCTCATCTTCACAAAGTTGGCCCTTCCGAAGTCTACCACCCTTGTGGCTGATCCAACTCCCTGTTTCCCCATGTTTATCCTAAATCACACTGAGTGAAGGTCATTCCCTGCCAGTGGTTCCTCCACTCTCAGCTCCCTTACGAACTCACCATTTGCCAGTATGAGGTCAAGGGTGTTCCCTAACCTGGTTGGCTCATTGACCATCTGCAATAGGAAGCTGTCCTGGAAGGCTTCCAGAAGTACTAGATCCCTCCTAATTGTTGTAGCTGGGGTACCCCAAGCCACCCCTGCCAAGCTAAAGTTGCTTACCATTACTTTGCTTCCCTTTCTGCAGATCATTCTGATCTGCTCCACTACAGTAGGTCCCTATCTAACCCCTAAGTCTGAGAGGGTAGCCTATAAAGCACTCCCATCCTGAGGGACCTGGATCTGCACCAATAAAGCCTCTGAGTTTCCTTTCTCCCCTCCTCTCTGATGCATTTCAGTACTTCCCTCACATACAGCACCACCCCTCCTCCTTTCCCTTTTACCCTGTCCATCCAAAATAGTTTATATCCTGGTACTGCCAGGTCCCAATCATGGTAGTGGATGGCACATGTCTCATTTTTGGCTGCCATATGTACTTCTCCATCTGCCATGAGGGCCTGTAATTCTGTTACCTTGTTCACCAGAATCCTAGCATTTAATGTTACCACACTCCACCCTGCTTCCTTTTTTGTCCCCCCTCTTGATTCATCCCCAAGCCCTCTACCATCAGCATGGGGGAGTATGCTCAATTGGTCTCCCTGCTTGAGCATTCTGCCATGCTTCTGTCCTCTTGCCTCCCCCACTACCAGTTGAAATTCAAGCTGTTTTCCACGTACTCCTCCAGCTTCCTTTTAAAGACCATCCTACCCTTCCTGATCAAGTGAAGCCTGCCCATGTCATAGAGCTTCCTGCCCCTCCATGTGCTTCCCACCCCTCCACCAGCCCATACCCATTGGATAGGCACCACTCTCTTAGCCACTCATTAAATTCCTCAGTCCTTAGTTTCCTTTCCATGCTTGCCCTGAGTACAGGAAGCACCTCTGAGAAGGTTACTGATCTGCCCACCTCCTCACAAATCTGCCCCAACTCCACAAACCTCTCCTGGACTACATCAACTGTATTACCTACCAGGTCATTGGTTCCCACATGCAGAACTAAGTAAGGCTTCTCCCTACCATTACTAGCATATTTCAGGATGGATTGCCCCATCCTGTCTGCAGTCATGTCCAGCATGGCATCCTCCCATATTCTACTATGCCTCTTTCCCCTTGCTTCCCCATTTGATCCATTTCAAGACTGTATCCCATCTTTGTTTTCCTGTGCTGCCTGCCTTGTCTGTTCCTTGTCATTTCCTGCCAGGTCTTCTGTTTTCAAGTGCAGTTCAGCTGTTTCCCCTTCCACCCAAATGTCCACCCCCCACCTCATCCTCCTCAGATCTCCCCAACATTCTCCCTGGATCCTTAACTGCTCCTCCTTCCTGGTGCATCCCTCCCTTTAACTTCTCATATCCCCCTCCCCTTAGCCACTGACCCTCTGTCCAGTTTCCTAGCCCCCACCCTCTTCTCCTTCCCCATTGAAGCTTTGCCCTTTCTGCCACCCTTCTCCTGCTCACTGGGTTGCTAGTAAACTCATCTTCTCCAGCCTTGCCTACTTGGTCCTCCTGCCTCTTCTCCTCTAGTGAAGCCCACACTGAGAATATGTTATGTGCCTCTCCCTCCTACTCAAAGCCTTCTCTGTTGTACTAATGAGAGGTCAACTTTTAAAACCTACTCTGGGGCCCTTCCTACCTCTGTAGCCTATTGTCCAACACCCCCTTTGGTCTGTACATGTAAGCCCCTGAGGTGTCCTTAATGGTTCCTGTATCACTTCTGCCCACCCCCCCAGGCCTTAGCCACCAGCAATATTCTGGGGCACACACATGTGTCCTTAGGCCTCCATTATTTCCCCCATCCCTACCTCCCACTCTACCTATCTCTGCCCATAATCACATAATCTCTTCAATGAGCTTTTACAGCTGATGACATACCAGGCAGCCCACTGATCCCCATGCAATTTCTAACAGGATAGCTGCCCCAGAGTCATTGTAGCTTACTACCCTGCCCATACCCCTATCTGACCCACTGCCAACCTTCCAGCTTTTTCCTGGATAGACAGGTTTCAGTAATACTGAGAATTTCAGGGAAGTATTGATTAACCCAGAATTTTAATTCATCAAGTTTGGGGAGAAGGCTATGGATATTAGTATGGAAAATGCACAGACCTTTAGGGAGCATTTTCTGGGGAGATGAGGGAGGGCTAGTAGGGCCTGGATTGGGTTCAATGGCCCCTGCTAGAAGCAGTAGGAAAACCAAGAGGTGAAGTTGAGTGGTGTTACATTTACACTTGTGTCTGCTAGTTAGGGGGAGACTCACAAGGGGATAACCTGGGATGAAGTTGATGAATGGTGGCAGCATTTAGGGGAAAATGGCTGAGAAGCCCATGATGTATAAAGATGAGGAGGCAAGGAGCGGTGCTTGGGGTTGAGAAGAGATTGTAGCAGTGAAGTAACCATGGGCAAGCCCAGTCAAAAAATACTGCCTAGATCCAGACGCTCACCTTTGCAGACCACTGCAGGTACATGATTGCAATGCTCTACTTTTATACAATGCCATATGTGTCTCTTTAACAGCCCTGCAGATACTGATGAGGGGTTCAAAGGTCCATAGATAGTAACTGAGTCAGGAGGCCAATGACCTATGTAGACTCTTCACATATCAGTGGTACTGTCTGCATATTTCACTGCCAATATATTCGTCTAATGTTATTCTGAATGTTTCCACTGAGTTGATCATTACTACGGTCTCTGGGAGTTCACTTCATGCTGACACCACCCTTTGTCTGAACCACCTGCCTTTCTTACTGGTATTATACCTTTCTCCTCTTATCTGTAGCTCATGTGACCTGGTCATTCTATTATTGAAATGCTTGCATAACCACATACTTTCCCATATTAGATCACTGTTAATACCACAGTAAACAAAGCAGAGATCTGTGCATTTACAAACCCATGTGCTGTCTGATGTTTTCATTTTGGAAATAAATATATTAAACAGTGGGGGGCCAAGCACTGAACCCTGCGGCACACCACTTGAAACATTACCCCAGATGGAAAGTAACCCTTAATGCCAACTTGCTGTCACCTGTTACCTAGCCAGGAATAAACCCAGGATATTATTTTTGGGTGCAACTGTATGATAATAATAAGCTGATGTACCAGTTCCTAATATGGGACACAGTCAAAGGCCCTTGTGTAGTCCAGATATATAACATCTACCTGCTAGCCTTTGTCAATGGCACATTTGACTGTTTCAAAAGACTGCATAATGTAGGTTAAGCATGATCTCCCAGGACTAAACCCATGTGGAATTATATCCGACTATCCATTCCACCTAACTTATTTATTTATTTATTTATTTCCAAAGTTTCACCAGGAGAGACATACTGAGCTGTAAACAACTTGTTTTCAGATATGCCCTGAGGGAGAGGGTAGAAGGGAATATATACATATGGATTGAGAAAACAAATATTTACAGAGTATAAATTATTTAAAGAGCATAACATATTTAGAGAGTATAAAAGCACAATCACATACATTATACAATAAATTGAACATCCAAAATAAACATTGAATGGCACAGAGTATTTACTAAAGGTAATTTACAGGAATGGAGCAGCAGCAGCAGCTATTACAGTAGCCTTCAAGAACTGGGGAGAGAGAAACCAAAGGAAGACATGGCAGCCAAAGGGAAATCCATCAGGGAGAAAAGAGAGAGGAGGGGAAAGAAGGAGGTAGAGCAGACAGAGGGGAGACAGGGTGTCAGAAGGAGGCCTGGAGGCAAGGGTTTAAGTAAAAGAAGTAGAGATGGAAGAGGCAGAGGGATGGTGGGGGAGGTAAGGAGGGATGAAGGGGGAGAGCTGTAAATGTGAAACAGGAGGGAGAGGGAGAAGAAGGAGTGGTAGAGCAGAGGGAAGAGAAAGAGTCACGGGGCAGTTATGTGAGGGAGAGGATTCAGGGGCAGTTGCAGCAGGGAGTGAAGTATTCATGTAGGAGACTGGAGAAGGAGCTGATGGAGGTGGAAGAATAGATAGGAAGAGGGAAGGAGTACCAGAGATTAGGGAGGCAGAAGGAGAAAGTAGCTTGCCCAGCCAAGGTTCACCTAGGTGAAAGAGTTAGAGAGTGGGGGTTAGAACTACAGAGGGAGTAAGAAGATTTAGAAGGGAAGGACAGAAGATAAGAGAGAGATAGGACATGAGGGAGCTCAGCCAGTGCTTAGCAATGAGGGAGGAACCATGAACAAGCTGTCTGACTTCAAGAGAGGGAAGGGAGGAAGAGGTCTAGAGGTGGCAGTGGTGTGTCTGCGGGGGGGGGGCAATCCAGAGCAAACCTACAGAATAAGTGGTAGAAGGAGTCCAGTCTGACCAGGGTAGACTTTGGTGCACTAGCATGGTGTCATCGTAGTTGAAGAGGATGAGAATCATTCTATGTAAAATGGTTCTGCAAGGGGTCAGAGTGATGCACCTAAAGTTTCTATTCAATGCACACAGTATAGGGTGGAGTTTTTTGTGTATAGAGTCCACATGAGCAGGGAAATCAAGGTGAATGTTGAGTCATACCTCTAGGTACTTGAAAGAAGTGACGTCTTCAAGGATAGACCCTTCCAGGGTGTGGTAGGTGGGCATGGCTGAAAGTCTAGAGAGTTTTTTCCAGGTTCTGAAAGTCAGAGAGATTGTTTTCTTTGCATTTAACGAAAACTGATTAGAGTGGAACCAGTGCTGGATATTGGTGAAATTCAGCTGAAGTCTGTTCATCAGATCAGCGAGACTGGAGCCAGAAGCAAAAATAACAGTATCATCAGCATACATATGTATTGATGCAGATGAACAAGCAATGGGGAGGGCATTTAGAAAGATGGAGAAGAGGATGGGTCCAAGCACTGAGCCTTGGGTATGCCAGTGTGAATGGGGGGGGCAGGGAGTTGTCAATTTTAACAGTTTATCTTCTGTCCATGATGTATGAATGGTACCAATCTGTGGCTCGAGAAGAGAGTACAGCAGTGGATAGCTTAGGTAGGAAGAGGGGGTGAGCTACTGTGTTGAAGGCTTTGGCTTGGTTGACAAACACTGCAGAGGTGATCAGGCTATGGGCCAGGATTCCCAAAGATCATGAAATACCCGCATCTGCAGCAAAACGTCAGCGCCAATGGGTGGCCACTTGCAGAGCCACAGAAGTCCCACAGCTGCAGGTATTCACAAAGGTGGAGACAGATTATGACTGGCTCCAAGAATTATGGCTGTTTGTGGGTGGTGTCACCAGGGATATCGCCACAGCTGTGGAAAGATGCTATGGCTGGTGGGAGCAGCCATAACACTCTCCACAACTGTTGAGCTGTGAATCACAATCAGCACAGCTGTGGGTGATTTCAGTCAGCAACTGCAGTTGTGAAGTAGGACTTGGGTCCTGATAGCTTTGGGAATCCTGCCACTGGTCTAAATTGGTCAGAATGGCATCAGTGAGCCTAAAGAGGAAGGTGGGTGTGGAGTGAGATTTTCAGAAACCAGACAGGAAAGGGGTGAGGAAGGAGGAGGAGTCAAGGAATGGAGAGAGTACCACATGTTCGTGGAGTTTAGCAAGGGTAGGGTATCTTAATATGTTTTATGATGTGATCTCTTATAAACCCTTCCATCAGCTCTCCCAGTATTGATGTTAGGCTGATGATCCAATAGTTTCTTTTTTTGTTTGTTATTTATGTAGGTGCCTTCCTCCGTGCAACCCTGCCTGGAACTCCTTCAGAGCACCATTGCCCTACCACACCCCCACAGCAGCCACACACCACCATTCTCCTGACTCTGCTGTGCAGCCTTACCTTATAGTAACCCACCATTTCCATGTGTCGGGTAGATCCCTTTCCTCTGAGGGGGAAGTGTCATGAGACAATCCTTGCATCCATGGTAAGTTGTCACAGGGTCAATCCAAGCTTGTCTGGGACTTTGTGGTGGTGCAAGCTAGACTCTCGTCATCAGACCAGCAGTGAGCCCATTTTCTGGTGTCCGTGTCCCACCCCCATCTAGCTGTAAGGATGGCATCCTGGGGTGGGGATGTGCAGGACGGCATGATCTGGCACCACGGTCTCCACACTCGTCCACCAATCCACCCACAGGAGCCCCACGCTAATCCCACCTCCTCATGAGGGAAGTGTCCAGTGGATGCTTATGCTGTCCCTCCATGCCGGTCTCATCTCCTGAAACCTGGGCTCAGGGCATGAACCTGGGTCGCCAGCGTGCTGAGTGAACCCTTTTGCTTGGCACCACAGAGCTAGCAGTCCAACAGTTTTTAACATCATGCCTATCTCCCCTTTTAAAATTAGGGTTACAAATGCCTCCTTCCATTCTGCAATGGTCCTATCTTCTCTCAAGTAACCTATAATTAACATAGTAATTGGACCTGCCAAAATATCTGCCAGTTCCTTGAGGAACCTAGGGTATATCCCGTCCGAGTCTGCAGACTTTTCTGATTTTGTTTTCATAAATTTTTCATAAACTTCTAGTTCTGTGATTATTATGCTGCTAGTATCACCAGATTCACTAGTATCACTATTATTAATTGAGATATTTTTTTTGAAAAATACTTAAAAAGTAGTTATTAAATGTTGCAGCCCTATGTTGTCTTGAACTATTATTGTATCACCCAGGCGTGGTGGGCCCACTGACTTTTGACTTCCCTTTAGAGTGCCCTCATAGATATAGAACTTCTTCTTGTTATCCTTGGCCAGAGTTGCCATTTTGATCTCTGTCTTAGATTTTGCCTTCCGTATTCGTGTCCTGCAAATGTTCGCTTGCTTTTTCTCTATGTTCCAGTTATCCTCCATAGAATATTTTCTGTATATTTTAAATACCTTCCTTTTCTTTCTAATATTTTTTAAATATGTCTGCCAAACCATTGCAAAACTCTTCTAGGTCAATTGTATTTTCTAACCTCTGGTATATATGAACTGATACAGTAATCAATTTTCTGCTTTAATGTATACCATACAGACAGTAGTGTATGTTCCTTTATATCTTTTTTCCAGTTCCATAAGCTTGAGTATGACCTCATAATTTTTTAATTTGATTTATGGTAGTATCTGAATATTGTAGCTACCTTTAAAGTTTCCTAGACTGTTTGTGTTTTCAAACTGATTGTATTATGATAACTGTCCCCCAAAGGTTCCACTATATTCAAGCTGCTGATTCTTTCTACAGAATTGCAGAAAATGAGGTCTATGTATTTCTTCCTCTAATTTGTCCCTGTACTACTTGATCCAAATTTTTGTGTAGTATGATTACAATGAAACTATCTTTTAATGGAGTAGTTACATCCAACATATTCCAGTTAATTTGGGTAAACTTAAAGTCCACCAGAAGGATGTACTCTCCCTTTTATCCATTTTTTCAATGTTGTCGAGAAAACATTGGTTGTCATCATAATTAAGGTTTGAAGATTAATAGCTTATATCA
This sequence comes from Neoceratodus forsteri, assembly GCA_016271365.2. NCBI lineage: Eukaryota > Metazoa > Chordata > Ceratodontiformes > Ceratodontidae > Neoceratodus > Neoceratodus forsteri. The sequence continues at coordinate 1,045,769,429 of CM028133.1, read as the reverse complement.
ACTGTCAGTTTTTTTTGCTTTTAATTTTAGTTCTACCCAAATAAGTTTCATTTCTGTCATGTCATCTATGTTAGATTTGACTTCATGTGCCTTAATATCTTCAGATATACTGTGTATAGTGATATCACTCCTCCTTATTTGCCCTAAATTTATTTATTTAATTATTTAATTTTGTTGACCCGGTGGGCCGAATGAGACTAGAAGTTCCTTTTTCAGGGGTGACTGGGGGGGGGGGATACAGATGGTAAGCAACTGAAACCGAACCAGATTAAGCTGTTGGTCGTAATTATAATGAATGGGAGAAATTTGGCAAGGACACTGGAGAAATTCCCCTACTTTCCTGTAGGTGGAGCTGCTGTCCATTTCTAGGATGGCCACTCAGAGCGGAGCACTGGCGAGTACAGAAGTGGTAGAGGTGGGAGAGCATGCCTCCTCTCCTGCCCTGAATATGCCAGAGGCCGAGTATGATGATACCGATAAGTGTAAACATGGAGATTGTGAAGAAGACATCGCAGATGTTGATATTTCTACAGGAGACCTGAGTAAAGTTGCTACTCCTGAAGAAACAGCAAAGCAAGAATCTAAAGTGGCCGAGATGGAGCAGGAGCTGATACTGTTGCTACAATGTGAGAAAGAAAGACACCTGTGAGAAAATGAAGGCCTAGCAGCACAACTGTCTAAGCTACAGCCTGACACTTCCCCTGTCAAACCTGAAAGCCAGTCTGTCAGTGGCCAGGATGACGCAGCAGCATCAATGGCTCTAGTGGGGCCGCGTGAGTCAGTTTCCTCAGTTATGGTGTCCTCCTCTTCAACCGACTGTTTTGTTTCACAGGCTGGCAGTACATGCACAGTTTCTAGTGTGTGCCCAGAGCCTAATACACAAAGTGGTAGTTTGCAGGGGAAGGCAGTGGTGGAAAGTTTGAAAAAGGACACATTTAAACTGCATGATGATCAATTGCATAAAAGTGTGGGATTAAATGAATAAACCACAATACCTGTAATGCTCCCAAATGGCTACTTTTGTGTTCTAACAACCTGAAATGCTGAATAATCTCAGTACAAAAACTGAATTAATTAAATGCCAAACAAATTACAATGTCCAAGAAGTCTAACTTGTTTTTCCTTCACTGCCAAATGAGCAAACAATAAATCAGGGAAATGGGTGAAGTAAAAAACAAAAGGGCTGCTATAACTTTAGCAAACAGAAATCTTTTTGTTTCAAAACAGCAATTTGATTCAGCTGTTAAAAACCTGAATAAATTAATGAAAGAATTGCAACCATTACCTTTATCCCCCTGTGACTCTTGGTCACCCCAGAAATCCTTAATCGAAGCAGGATGGAAACAAACATCTGGGGGTAATTGACTGCCTGACCAAAATGGGACTCTTCATTGAATTTATTTTAAGCTTCTCCTGAATGGAAGCCAAAAGTGACTGGCCAGTCAGCAAGGAACCTTACTGGAGAATCAGAAGAGATTGAGACTAATATACTCACAGAAACGAATTATTCCTTAGGACTTAAGGAACAAGATAGGAAAGAAGGGACTACGGCAATAACAGAGACTGCACAGCCTCTTAGCAAAACAAGAACCTGGAATCGACCGAGTGCAAGATACTGTATATGATACAAACCCTGTGCAAAAACCTCTTCTGTTTCAACTTTTTTCTAAGGTTAAAAAAGAGGCAACACCAAGGAGTAATGCGGTGTGCATCATATATAAAGGGGGGGTTAACCAAAAAACCTGATAGACATTACGTAGGGAAACACCTATTAAAAGAATCTTTACATTTCACCCCAGGGAAGTGTATGCTTTTATCAGTATATCAGGAAAGGATCATTTTGATGTCAGTTTTCACACTGCATATGCTTTGGACTTATTTTTGGAATGGCATGGTCAAGTGAAGTTTTCCCCTCCATGGACCCCCTTTCTTGTAATTCCTGTAACCAAGCCATTGGTAAAATATGTTACAGTAATGTTTAGAAATGAGTGGATCCATGTAGAGGATATCACATATTGGTTATCACAGAAAAGTGACATACTTAGCGAACCAGAGGCTAAGGATGCTGAAATGTTCTGGACGGGGGGCTGGAAGTACAAAGTGAAGTTAAGGCAAAATGACACAGGAATTGAGCACATTCCAAATTCCTTTACACTGAGAAGAGACAGGGGTGTGTCTTTTATGCTGGGCAACCTACAGCCTGATATGAATGTGGTTCTAGGACCCGTCTGTCCAGCACCTGTGATAGGCGCTGGTGTGATAACTGTGGGAGACTGGCCACATAACTATGCAGTGTTCTAATCACACACGGTGTGATTTATGTGAGGAGTATGGCCATGTTTTGGGGGAGTGCCCTTAGGTAGCACAGAATAAAGCATCATGTATTAGACTAGAGTTATTGATCCAACAAGAGCAGGACTCGGCCTCTGCGCAAACCTCAGCCCAAGGGGAATCCTCACCCAGATAATGTTACTCCCCCTCCACCCCAGGGGAAAAAGAACCAATGGAAATACCAGATGAAACATCAAAACACCCTGTACATTTAGGCCCTGATGAAAGAAAACCTCAAGACCTTGTTATGTTTACCCCAGTTTGTTATGAAGAATCTGCTGGCCTGGAAGATGGGAAACTAAATATGTCATCTCAGTCACCTTTGCCACACAGAAGATCTTGTAGAAATTGTTAAAGCTAAATTTCCCCCTTCCACAGCACCCTTGGAATCCAATAACGCCTATGCTGCCCTCTTTACAAACTTGGGGGATTCAGAAATGGAGTTGATGTCTGCGATTTCCAAAAATCCTTTGCAGAGTAACACTCCCAAAATAAGTAGCAAGGAATTTATAAGGTTAAGAAGAAAAAAAAGAAGGAAAAAAATAGTTGAAGTCCTCCTTTAGCCTCCAATGACTTCTTGTACAATAGGTACTCTTAATATCCATAGTTTATTAAATGCAATCAAAAGACAAGCTGTGTTTCAGTATATACATAGAATGAACCTTGATATATGTTTCCTGCAAGAAACCTGAATGCATTCTTATGAACAAATTCTGATGTTTAAAAAAGAATGGATATGGTGACCTTCATATTGGTCGTTTGGAACTGATAAAGTGGATGGGGTGTGAATTTTATATAATTCTTATACATATACATTACATAAGCTTATTGACTTGGTTCCAGGCAGGGTGCTTATTCTGGATGGGTCATGCTAAAATATGGGCTGTCATCTGATTAATATATATAACTCACAAATAAAGGCAGAAAAGGTTAATAATATGAAGACCATTCAGCCTTTCTTAGTAACCTCATATAAAGTATTCTTTTGTGGGGACTTTAACTGTAGTAAACTTCGAAACAAAAAAAGGAAACAAGATGAGGAAAAAAAAAGGTACTGCGATATGAACACCTTAACAAAAATCATAGAAACAGCTGGTTTAATCAACTGTAGTGTATATTAAGAGAAGGGTCCAAGGATTACTTACATGCAAAATTTATGCAAAACTACAGCAGATTATATGTTTATCTCCTCTAATCTATCCAAAGGGTCATGCCACATGCATTCAGTTGAATTCTCAGACCACCTTTGTTAATTTTACACTTGAATTATGTGGTAGGAGAACCTACAAAGAAAAACAGGTGGAAACTCTATACCTTGGTACTAGCACAACCAAAAGTAATAACAAACGTGTGTAATCTTCTTAAAGCTAGACTATCAGTAGAATTTCTATATACAGACACAGGGGAATGGTGGTGAGACACAAAATAGGATATTAAAGATTGGTTCATGAAACCTGCCAGAGAATAGACAGAACACCAGGAGGAATGAGCTACTGGTACAACTAAAACTTCTCTACTGGGGCTAAGAACTAGAATTCTTGTACTGGGACCTTCAATTTAGGGTAAAAAAAAGAATTAGTATGATTGTCAGAGGTAGTTGAAGTAAATTGTTGTCTGTTATCTGTGTACTTATCTAGGTGCTTGTCACAGGTGTCAGAAGATAATTGTTATCTGTGAAATTAACTAAGTGTAGAAAGATTTGCAAAGTAGGGGGAGTGGCTTAGCTAGAAGGAGCCAGGTTAAAACCAGATTTAAACACTGCCCTAGATATCTTCTGCCAGAGATCAGACAGAACACCAGGAGGAATGAGCTACTGGTATAACTAAAACTTCTCTACTGGGACTATATTGCCCTCCTTTCTTTCCCTCCCTCCACCCCCCCCTAAACCAGTTCTACTTTTATAGGCACAGGATTTAACTGACAACAGGAGCTTCCTGTTTGGGAGCAGGAAATGAGTGATCACAGAGCCACCATAGACTCAGCTTCCTAGAAGGGTAATAGTAGCTCTCTGTCACCCCCTAGCTGCTGGAGGTCTGACTCTGAGCAAGTAATGAGACTATTGAGCAATATAGGAACTTCTTGTCTAAGAACAGGAAGATCAGGAGCTAAAATGGCACAGAGGCAGTAAGTAAGTAGGGAGAAAAAAAATAAACAAACAGAGGAAAGAGTAAGTATTCCAAAAAACAGTTAGGGGGCCAGAAAAAAAGACATGATGGGAGTGGTGCAGTGCAGTGGCTGTGGAGCAGCAGTCTTCTGGGAGATGTTCTGGAGGATGCAGTGTTGTCCCATCTGCAGGTACCTCTCTGGGCTGAGGGAGGAGGTTGCTCTTCTCCAGGTTGAGTTGGCCAGGATTTGTGGGACCTCTTCTCCCACCCAGAGACCACCAGGGTCACTGCTGTTGCCTCAGAGGTTGCCAAGAAAGAGGAGTGGTTGGACCACAGTGTGCTCTGGGAGGGTGAGGGTGGTAGAACAGAGGCACATCCCTCTAGTTGTACATCTCCACAATTTCAGTGCTATTATGGAAAAGTGTGGTTCCTCTATGGAGGCACCCAGAGTGGAGACAAAGGAGGATGCTGGAAACCTCTACAAAAGAGACCCAGAGGGGGGTGGTATGGGACCCCACAGGGGAAGGAAACAACTCCTGATGAGGGATTCCATTGTTAGGAAGGTAGAACTGGGGGAGGAAGGGAAAAGGGAGGTAAGGTGCTTGCCTGGTGCCATGGCTTAGAGGAACAGGGAGAAAATCATCAGGATCATAGGAGCAGCTGCACAGGGAAGAGAGCTGGATGTCATCGTCCACCAATGGACAAATGACCTGTCTAAGAAATGGGTCAAAGCAGTGCAAGAAGCATTTGTGGAGATGGGGTAGGGCCTTAGACAAATAGCATACATGGTTACCTTCTCAGAAGTGCTGCCTATCTATGGCATGGATGAGGCTAGGGTGCTCCACACCATGGGATTCAATCAGAGATTGAAAAACTGGTGCAGAGCTCAGGGAATTGGCTTCATTGGGGACTGGGGGTCCACCTGGAGGGATGCAGGCTTATACTGGCATGATGATCTGCTTCTGTCCAGGAGGGGAACCAGGATCCTAGGTGATAGGTTTAACTACTTCATTGGCAAGCATTAAAACTAGCCAAGGGGGGAGGCACTGGAAAGGAGCAGGGAAATCCTAGCCCCCCCCAAACAAATCAGGGTACTAAGTGAGGTAGACACCAACATAGAGATGTCAATAGGGAGAAGCGCGGGGGTAAATGGAGAAAGTGACAAACGCAATAATGACAGGGATGAGGCAAAAAGGAGTAAGGCCATCAAGAAATGGAGGGTAATGAGTACCAACGCCTGTAGTCTGGGCAAATATCATAGCAGTCACATAAACATGGTACACAGAGAACCATGACTGGGATGTTAATACTACACAACCTACAGGAGAGACAGGGAGGGCAGAAGGGAGGAGAAGCTCTCTATGTAAGGGAAGAGATATAAGCAACTGAACAAAAGAGTAAACAGGGAGGAGAGGAGGCACTGTGGCTTACCTTAGAGACTGGAACTGACACCACAATCTGCACAGGAGTTGTATACATACCCCCATGGCAGGGGGAAGGAATGGACAAGGATGTGACAGAAGGCATACTTAGGATGGCAGAGAAAGGGGAGGTACAGTTGATGGGGGACCTTAATATGCCAGATGTTAAGTGGAGCACCATTGCTGCAGCCACATCCAAAAGCAGGGCCATTCTTGATGCCCTTCAGGTGACATGCCTCAGACAGCTAGTTTTGGAACCTACTCATGAAGGAACAATCTTAGACCTCATACTCTCAAATGGGGACAGTGAGAGGATCTCAGATCTAGAAGTGGGTAGCCATTTGGGAACAAGTGACCACAAAACAGTGTGGTTCACAATAAACTCAGCTAAAGAGTCAAGCCATACAAAGTGTGGGTTCTGGACTTCAGGAGGGCTGACTCTGGCAAGATGGGAGGGTGCCTTAGAAAAGCACTAGCAAACAGGCTAGAAGGAGGGGTGGTGCAACAATGGGGAAATATCAAAACTGCCATCACTGAGGCAACAAGCCTTTGTGTGAAGCAAATAAACAAATCAAAATGAAAGAAAAAGCCCCTATGTTTCTCAAAAGAAGTGGCGGTGAAGGTTAGGGAGAACAAGATAGCATTTAGGAAGTATAAGGAAACTCAGAAGAAGCAGGACAGAGAACTGTACCAGTTAAGGCAGAAGGAAGCAGGGAAGGTAGTCAGAATAGCAAAGGCACAAACTGAAGAAAAGATATACAACTCAGTTAAGAAGGGGGAAAAAAACTTTTATAGGTATATCAGGAAGTGTAGAAGGACAAAGGGAGAGATAGTGAGGCTGAATAGAATGGATGCTGGGTGGGCAGAGGGTGACAGTGAAAAAGCAGAGATACTGAATGAATACTTCCGTTCAGTATTCACAAGAGAGGAATTGGAGGAGGTGCCTAATCCAAATAACAGAAGCACTCTGGAGATGGGGTCAATCCCAGTCCTTTCACAGAGGAAAGGGTTCTGAAAGAACGCCTAAAACTGAAGGTGGACAAAGCAATGGGGCCAGATGGATTCACCACAGAATTCTAAAAGAATTAAGCATAGACCTAGTGATACAACTGACTACCCTTTTTAACAAACCATGGGAGGATGGTGTGGTACCTTAGGACAGGAAGAAGGCTGATGTGATTCCCCATCACAAAAGTTGGACCAAGACAGAGGCAGGAAACTACAGACCTGTCAGTTTGACCTCTGTGGTAGGGAAAGTGATGGAATCACTTCTGAAGGAAAAAATTGTTGAGTACCTGGAGGCCGGTGTGGCACAGGACTCAAGGCAGCATGGGTTCACAGATGGAAAGTCATGTCAGATGAATCTAATTGATTTCTTTGACTGGGTGACCAAAGTAGTAGACCAGGGAGAGGCTGTGGACATGGCCTATCTAGACTTTAGCAAGGCATTTGACACAGTCCCACACAAAAGATTAGTAATCAAATTAACCAGCCTGGGAGTGGGTCCCAGGGTGGTAGCCTGGGTAAAACATTGGGTGAACAACAGGACACAGAAGATAATTGTAAATAGAGTCCACTCTGAAGAAAAAGGGGTTACTAGTGGGGTACCACAAGGTCCAGTCCTTTTAATGTCTTTATAAGTGATATTGTAGAGGGACTGGGAGGGAAAGTATGCCTCTTTGCAGATGATACACAGATCTGCAACAGGGCTGATACACAAGGAGGCATGGAAAGGATGAGAAAGGACTTGGCAAGGTTAAAGGGATGGACAGAAGTATGGCAGCTTGGATTCAATGCAAAGAAGTGCAAAGTAATGCACCAGGGAAACAAAAACACAGGGGAAGATTACACAATGGGGGGGGTAGTAACAACAACAAAAATGGAAAGGAACCTGGAGGTAATCATACCAGATGACCTTAAGGTTGCCAAACAATGTGAGAAGGAGGTAGGGAGGGCGGGGGGATTACTGGGTTGTATAGGGAGAGGCATCACCAGCAGAAAACAGGAAGTTGTTATCCCTCTGTGTAGACAATTGGTGAGACACCATCTGGAGTACTGCATCCAGTTCTGGAGACCCCATCTCCACAAGGACATAGACATGATGGAGGCAGTTCAGAGGAGGGCAACTAAAATGGTGCAGGGTCTGCAAGAGAAGCCATACTAGGAGAGACTAAAGGAGCTTAATATGTATAACCCTGAGGAAAGGAGGGAGAAGGGGGGAGACATGATAGAAACATTTAAGTACCTCAGTGGAATCAATAAAGTCCAAGAGGGTAGTATCTTTCAGAAAAAGAGATGTGCCAGAACAAGGGGACACAATTTGAAGGTAGAGGGAGGACGGCTCAGGGGCAATGTGAGGAAGTATTTTTTCACAAAGAGGGTGGTGGACACATGGAACAGCCTTCCTGAGGAGGTTGTGGGGTCTAAAACTGTAGGAGAGTTCAAGAATGCATGGGACAGACATAAGGTGATTTTTGTGGGGGATAGGAAGAAATAGGCTGTTGGTTAAATAGGATCTGCAGCTTATCCTCTAGGTAGGGAAATGGGCAGACTTGGTGGGTTAAGCGGTCCTTATCTTTCAATGTTTCTGTGAAATATGGGAGGAAATTAGGAAATGAAAAATTCCTTTACTACTTATCACTAAGAAGGCAACTACAAAAATTATACACCCTTGCAAATTCTTCAGAAAATGATTACACAACAGAAATCAAGGATGTTATGAAATTGTATCAGTATGATAGGACAAAAACAATCCAGACAATGCTATATAGTGGTACTCAGTTACAAGAAAATAAAATAAGCACCTACACAGCACGAGTAACACACAAAGATGCTGTTAAATTAGAATCATAGCGTTTTATATTCCAAACGTGCAAAGAATACAAAGGTGGCTGAAGCAAAACAATTAACGTTTCACCCAGTACTCTGCTAGGCTTCATGAGAATAAAACAGTGCCATAAAAACATGCCATTTAAATACAATTTTAAACATGACCATGGGACAAAAATAGACCAATCACCTTAACAAATAAAACTTAATTCATATTTTTAACTATTTCGTGATCAGTCCCAGATTTCAGTTTGTGACATAGATATACTAGCCACAAATGTCAATGTAATCAATTCACATAGTCAAGTTTGCAAGCAATGTCATAATGTGATATTTACATTCTACAAAAAATGACATAACCCTATAAATAAACACACACTGCTTACTTTGTAAATACAAGTAGACAGTCTTGGAATTCTTAATTGTTCAGGCCCTTTCTCTTCCTTTTTAATTTAAACATGTAATAATCATATCATAAAACAATATGGAGGCAGTATAGTGCAGTGGTCTAAGGCTCTGAGCTGAAAATCTGGTGACATCCAGCACACCAGACCTGGGTTTGAATCCCACAGCTTCCACTTGCATACTGTGTGAGCCTGAGCAAGTTACTTAACCTCCTTGTGCTCCCAGGTCGCTCCTGTAAAAAAGCTTTCAGCTTAGTGTGCTATACCTGGTTAAACAACTAAATAAAAAAAAATTCTAAAGCATATTCTTATATATATGCACAACATGTTAAAATGTTTTCTTTATTATTCTAATATCTCCATATATTAATTACCATTATGGTTACAGGCACAAGGAATAATGGTTTCCAGGCACATTACATTTAAAAAACTCATTATACATGGTAGCAGGATGGTTAAATCTAGTGAACAATCAATAGGGGGCGACAGTCATTAAATCAATACTTGGGTATACATTAAACTATTAATTATTTCAGCATTTATATTTTTGTAAAAATGCTGAAAGGTCTATACTTTCATTAAGTCATTTACCTGAGCATGCTCCCAAAGAGAAAATCCAAAAACTTTCCTTTTGTCCTATTTTTTTTTTTGATGTCCCCTCCTTTAGGACCCATTGCAAATAGTTCCAAACCAAAGAACTTAAAAATGTGTTTCTGTGGATAATTCAATTGTATATGTTTTACAATAGCGTAATTCGTATCACCTTTTTGAACCACTCTTACATGTTCACCAATTCTGATCTTGAATTTGCGTATTGTCCTTCCAACATAATATGCTCCACAATTACATAACAGAAGGTAAACTACCCCTACACTATTACAAGTAATAAAATCATTGATTTCTATTATTCTTCCAGTAATGGGGTGTAATATGCTTTTGTTATTATTTATATACCCACAATAGATATAATTCCCACATATACATGTACCTCTCGGTGTGGGTGCTAAAAAGACCTGTCTATCTTTATCATTTATCTGTGTCATATTTGACACTACATGATCTTCTATACTTTTGAACTTCTGAAAAAGTACCTTCAGTCCCTTTTTAGTTATTTCCCTTAGTCTGGATTCCAATTTCAATATAGGCTAGTTTTTTGCAACAATACACTTAACTTGATCTGCTTGCCTTGAAAAATCAGTCACAAAGGGACAGTCAAATCCTTTCACATTATTCATCTCCTTAGATTTATATTGTAGCACTTGATTTCTATTCATTTCATCTACTTGTTTGATGGCAGATGATATACTATGCTGGCTATATCCTCTTTCCAGAAACCTTCATGCTTGTTCCCCTCTCTTCTTAATATATTCTTGATGTTCCATGCAGTATCTCAGGGTTCTAATTAGCTGGCCTTTTGGTATATTATGATGAGTATGGTGATGGTGGGAACTTTCAAATCTTAATAGATTATTCCTATCAGTGACTTTTTGAAACAGAGTGGTATGTACTCCACCCTCACCATCCTTGTATAATTTTAAATCAAGGAAATTAATACTAACTTGGTTGAGTTCAAGTTGATATTTCAAACAACTATTAGTATTTTCCATCCAATTCACAAATGAAGCAAACTTATCATGGGTACCTTTCCATATGATAATAATATCATCTATAAAGCGCCACCACAGATCTAAACAATGAATGTGTGGATTTGTGGCAGCACTGTACAGGTGATGAAGCTCCCATTCTTCAACAAAAAGGTTGGCATAACTGGGTGCCATCACTGTTCCCATTGTCATAACTGACACTTGATGAAACAGTTGTCCCTGAAACAAAAAAATGTTCATATTTAAAACACAATCTGCCAGCCGAATAAGAAAGTGTGTAGGAACCCTGACACGCTCTTCCTCAGTTCTGTTTTCTAAAAAATTAAAAAGTGCATCTAATCCCTCTTTATGTGGTATCACAGTATAGAGGGAATTAACATCAACTACTGCGAACAATCAATCAGGCTCCACACATAATCCTCAACAATTTGAATAATCTGAGTGGAATCTCTAAGAAATTATCTCAATTCCTGTACTATGGGCTGTAAAAAAGTGTAAGGATGTATGGAAACAGGTTCTGTCTTCCATCCCCTACCTGATTACTGATTACTGGAAAAACAATAGAAAATGATTTTATTACTTGTTATAGTGTAGGGGTAGTTTACTTTCTGTTCTGTAATTGTGGAATACTATAGCAAAAAGCCGCACCACTCAGGAGACCTAAATAAAGGCAATTTTTTATTATAAAGTAACACCGCTACAAACACGACAGGTGTGTGAGACAAAAGGTAACCTCTACCAGCTTCACTCAGTTAGCGTCATCAGGAGGATAACCAATCAAAAATACATAGACCCTTATATAGCCAGTGAACCTATCAAATTTAAAGTGACATACAGAATATTTAAAACAAAGGATCTACATAACATAAAAAAAAAATTGGGGAATTATTATATAGTACCTACACCTAAGGAGAATGGAAAAATAAAATAACATTTATAGAATTCTAAAAGGCATATCACATTATTTCCTCGTATGCATCCTTATTTATGTCACACTGTACAAAACATATTAATTTGTTCATAAGTAATGAACATATATTCTTAAACCAAGAACAAAACTATGTATATCAGTATAAGTAAATGAATGCTTTAACATTACCACCATGAATTCTATGTCCAAAATGTTATTTAGAATATTTAGGATAAATGCATGATGAAACAGAAGAAAAGCACTTATTCTGTTACCTGTGAAACAAACATAAAAACAATAAAAATCAAAAAGCTGGACAAAAATACAGAAATTATGTATCTGCTGTGCATAATGTGGATATCAAGAGAAAATATCAAGAAAAGATATATATATATATATATATATATATATATACATTCATAGTTGCACAGTTATACTGGTTCTAGTCCCACCACAGGTACAGTCCAAAAAACATAGCTTCATAAAGACAGCAATTTTCTTCTCCTGATACATGACAGCAAATTAATTCAATCATTGAGACCAGGGGGTTTTAAAGCTCCCAAAGTGAAAATCCAAAAGGATTCTCAATGGAGCAATTTTTTTTCCAATTTCCCATCCACGTGGTCCAATGTAACTCTCTCAACAGCACAGAACTTGAAAGAATGGTTGCCATCTCTAGTTTTGTTGACATGCATGGCTAGTGCATTCTTGGCATCATTAATGGTGACAGAACGAAGATGTTCGCCAATTCTAATTTTAAATTGTCTGCGAGTTTTACCTACATAAAATGTCCCACATTCCCATGTTGCCAAGTATATCACATTGCTACTAATGCAGTTGAAGAATACCGTAATTTGGAACTCCTTCTGATTATTGCATGAAGTGAATGTGTCAGTCCTCAGAATATGGGAGCAGTATTGACAATCCCAACAACTAAAGTTCCCAGCAGGTAATGGTGGTAGTCAAGTTTTTAATGATGGTTCTATTTTTTCTTTCAGGTAACTGTGCACTAGTCTATCTTTTAAATTCCTACCCCTGTGATAGACTAAGCAAGGTTTTTCTTTAACATCCTGAATCAAGGGAGGATCAGTTTCCAAAATATACCAATTTTTATTAATAATATCCTGTATATTGAGAGTGTGCCTAATATAACTAGTAACAAAATTCAACGGAGATGTCACTATTGATTTTGGTTTAACAGTTAATAGTGTTTCCCTTTCAATGTCCAAAGTGTCCAGAAAAATCTCATGTACATGTTTGGGGGAATAACCACGTGCAATAAAGTTATTGCACATATCACTACCCTGAACCAAAAAATCACTATCCTCAGGACAATTCCTACGAGCCCTATACAATTGGGCCTTGGGAATGTTTCTAATCATATGGTACAGATGGCAACCGGAGGCTAACAAAAGTGAGTTATGGTCAGTTTCCTTATGGAACAAATCAGTTCTAAAAGTTCCATCTTGATTTTTAGAGATCTATAGATCCAAAAAAGAGACTCTGTCTAAATCACTTTGCACAGTTAACTTGAGATTAGAATCAGTAGATTCAAGAAATTTCATAAAATCTCCAAGTTCCACCAGTGTGCCAGTCCATACCATAAAAATGTCTTCAATAAAGCGACGCCACATATCGATCTTATCACGATATAAATTATTCCGGGCATCATAGACATACATTTTCTCCCATCTGCCCAAATAAAGGTTGGCACAATTTGGTGCAAAAAATGCTCCCATAGCCGTGCCCTTAATTTGTTTGTACATATCCCTACCAAATAGAAAAACATTTTTGGTTGATACATGTTCACTACAGGTAAGTAGAAACTGTTTTTTGGAATCAGTGACATTCTGATCCATAAAGCCAATAGTCAAGCGCCTGTATACCCCCCAAATGGGGGATATTAGTATAGAGAGCAGTGATTTCCAACGAGACAAGATACCACTCCTTTTCAATCAGAATTTCTCCTAATATGCCTAACATCTGAAATGTATCCCTAATGAATGAAGGCTAGGCCATAACATAAGGTTTAATATATGCATCAACAAATTTAGATAGTGATTCAGTAAGTGAACCAGTCCCAGCCACTATCGGCCTTCCTGGTGGATCATAATAATTCTTATGAATCTTAGGTAAAATGTAGATACTTGTTCTGACTGGTTTAGATACAGTAAGGAAATTGGCCTCTATCATGGAAATAACACCTGTACATAAAGCATCATTAATAAATATGTCTATTTCTTGTTTATATTTAGGTGTAGGATCACTTCTAAGGAGTGTATAGAATTCTACATCATTCAGCTGTCTAGTAATCTCCTTAATGTACATATCTCTGGACAAAACCACAACTGAACCCCCTTTATCAGCTGACTTAATAATGATATCACAGTTCTGTTTGAGTTCTTTTAAAGCAACAGCTTCCTTACTAGAAATATTAAGGTATCCAGCTGTTATGTCAGAATCAAACATTAATTGAAGTTCTCTTTCACATATGTTTTCAAAAACATGTACAGTTTCATTATATGGGAGCATAAAGTTAGATGGAACGTGAAAACCACTCGCCTTTTCCTGAGACATACTCCCCTCTAATGATGTAGCAGAAGAGTTACCAAAACACATTTCTGATTTGTGAAACAAGGCTCTTAAATTAAGCAATCTTGTAAAACGATGTAGATCTACATATAAATCAAATGGATTAGAATCCTGAGTTGGAACAAAGGATAATCCTTTTTATAAAACATTAAGTTGATCTGACATAAGCTTCTGTCCAGAAATGTTAATCACAATCTTCTCCTCCAACAATGACGCTTTAGATGCTAAACCAGGCATCTCCCTCTGACGTGACTGCTGATATTTTCTCCCCCAGCGTCGTCTTGTCTTCCTCTTTGGTTCTTGATATTCCGGTTGTCCCAATGAAATCCTCGACCTCTGGATCTGCTGCTCCTGTTGGTTTGGGGTAGCTGAAAGTGCACAATCCATTGTGCATCGGACTCCGCGATCTGGTCTGGATCTAAAAAAGGATCCTCCACTTCTGATTCACTATTTTCTGTGGTATAAGTAGGGGAACTGATTCTATTTCTAACGATAGATTTAGGGTGTGAGGCAATATGCTTTTTAACACTTCCACATCTGAAAGAACGATTTTTTCAATTCTAATCGAACACTCGATCATACAGGTAGTCCACTCTATCTCGTTCAAATTTTTGCAATTTAATTTGTTTCAGCTTATTGTCCTCTCTCTTGACTTTATCCTTAAGTTTTTGTTGGAACAAAGCAAAGTCAGTACGATCTTTAAACTGAAGAACCAGATTTTGTTGGTTAACAATATCAGCTGCTACTTCAGGTTGTTGAGTTTCGTAATCGCATATAAGCACATGCATAAACTCATCAGTAGCTGATTGTTGTGCTGGTTTCCAATCTGACACTAATGATTCTCTGTACCAACCATATCCAGGGATTTTTATTACCCTCAGTCCCCTTGGTGAACGACCTACTTGCAAGTAATCTTCCAAAATAATCTTACCCCAGTAGTAACGTCAACCTCTAATAATAGCTTGCTCCAATAGAGTGAATGCTGCTCAAATATCCACAATATTTCCGGCAAGATCTGTAGTGACTAGATTTTTACCAGCTTGAATATTAACTTCACCATGCAAATCACTAAATAATTCTTTTTCTCCCGTAGGTAGGAAACACAAGCAGCACACGAACCTGCAGTGGCTCCAAGGAATGTGTCAGTAAAGTGCGCTTCAGACATTCCTTCATCAGTAAGGCTAATTGATTGTATTCAACATGCTGAAATGTATTCAGCACACGAAAAAATCAAAGCAGCACAAAAGTGTTCAATTTCTTAGGGCAAAGAACCTCTAATTCAATACAGCTGCACTATATTAGCCTCCCATAACCAAAATGCGGTGATTTAAAAATTTCTGAAAATTGCCTAAAGGTACTCCCACTGTGAGCAAGTACTAAATCAAAGTGACAACAAACAAAATAGCTCAGCAGTAAATAGAGTGTGAAGACCTAATAAATCACATAATACTATAGCAAAAAGCCGCACCACTCAGGAGACCTAAATAAAGGCAATTTTTTTATTATGAAGTAACACCGCTACAAACACGACAGGTGTGTGAGACAAAAGCTAACCTCTACCAGTTTCGCTCAGTTAGCATTATCAGGAGGATAAACAATCAAAAATACATAGACCCTTATATAGCCAGTGAACTTATCAAATTTAAAGTGTCATCGAGAATATTTAAAACAAAGGATCTATATAACATAAAAGATTTTGGGGGATTATTATGTAGTACCTACATCTAAAGAGAATGGAAAAATAAAATAACATTTATAGAATTCTTAAAGGCATTTAACATTATTTCCTCGTATGCATCCTTATTTACGTTACACTGTACAAAACATAATAATTTGTTCATAAGTAATGAACATATATTCTTAAACCAAGAACAAAACTATGTATATCAATAGAAGTAAATGAATGCTTTAACGTTACCACCATGAAGTCTATGTCCAAAATGTTATTTAGAATATTTAGGATAAATGCATGCTGAAACAGAAGAAAAGCATTCATTCTGTTACCTGTAAAACAAACATAAAAACATTAAAAATCAAAAAGCTGGACAAAAATACAGAAATAATTTATCTGCTGGGCATAGTGTGGATATCAAGAGAAAATATCAAGAAAAGATATATATATATATATATATATATATATATATATATACATACATTCATAGTTGCACAGTTATACTGGTTCTAGTCCCACCACAGGTACAGTCCAAAAAACATAGCTTCATAAAGACAGCAATTTTCTTCTCCTGATACATGACAGCAAATCAATTCTATCATTGAGACCAGAGGGTTTTAAGGTTCCCAAAGTGAAAATCCAAAAGGATTCTTGATGGAGCAATTTTTCTTCCAAATTAGCACCATGTGGTCCCAATGTAACTCTCTCAACAGCACAGAACTTGGGAGAATGGTTGCCATCTCTAGTGTTGTTGACATGCATGGCTAGTGCATTCTTGGCATCATTAATGGTGATAGAACGAATATGTTCACCAATTCTAATTTTAAATTGTCTGCTAGATTTACCTACATAAAATGACCCACATTCACATGTTGCCAAGTATATCACATTGCTACTAATGTAGTTGAAGAATACCATAATTTGGAACTCCTTCTGAGTATTGCATGAAGTGAATGTGTCAGTCCTCAGAATATGGAAGCAGTATTGACAGTTTCCACAACTAAAGTACCCAGCAGGTAATGGTGGTAGCCAAGTTTTTAATGATGGTTCTATTTTTTCTTTCAGGTAACTGTGCACTAGTCTATGTTTCAAATTGCTACCCCTGCGATAGACGAAGCAAGGATTTTCTTTAACATCCTGAATCAAGAGAGGATCAGTTTCCAAAATATACCAATTTTTATTAATAATATCCTGTATCTTGTGAGTGTGCCTAGTATAACTAGTAACAAAATTCAACCCAAATGTCACTATTGGTTTTGGTTTAACAGTTAATAGTGTTTCCATTTCAATGTCCAAAGTGTCCAGAAAAATCTCATTTACATGTTTGGGGGAATAATCACTTGCAATGAACTTATTGCACATATCACTACCCTGAACCAAAAAATCACTATCCTCAGAACAATTCCTACGAGCCCTATACAATTGGGCCTTAGGAATGTTTCTAATCATATGGTACAGATTGCCACTGGAGGCTGACAAAAGTGAGTTACGGTCAGTTTCCTTACGGAATAAATTAGTTCTTAAAGTTCCATCTTGATTTTTAGAGATCTTTAGATCCAAAAAAGAGACACTGTCTAAGTCACATTGCACAGTAAACTTGAGACTAGAATCAGTAGATTCAAGAAATTTCACAAAATCTCCAAGTTCCACAAGTGTGCCAGTCCATACCATAAAAATGTCATCAATAAAGCGACGCCAGATATTGATCTTATCACGATATAAATTATTCCGGACATTGTAGACGTACATTTTCTCCCACCTGCCCAAATAAAGGTTGGCATAATTTGGTGCAAAAGTTGCTCATATAGCCGTGCCCTTAATTTGTTTGTACATATCCCTACCAAAAAGAAACACATTTTTGAGTTAATACATGTTCACTACAGGTAAGTAGAAACTGTTTTTTGGAATCAGTGACATTCTGATCTATAGAAAGCCGATAGTCAAGCACCTGTATACCCCCCAAATGGGGGATATTAGTATAGAGAGCAGTGATATCCATCAAGACAAGATACCACTCCTTTTCAATCTGCATTTCTCCTAATATGCGTAACATCTGAGTTATATCCCTAATGAATGAAGGCAAGGCCATAACATAAGGTTTAATATATGCATCAACAAATTTAGATAGTGGTTCAGTAAGTGAACCAATCCCAGCCACTATCGGCCTTCCTGGTGGATCATAATAATTCTGATGAATCTTAGGTAAAATGTAGATACTGGCTCTGACTGGTTTAGATACAGTAAGGAAATTGGCCTGTATCGTGGAAATAACACCTGTACATAAAGCATCATTAATAAATGTTTATTTCTTGTTTATATTTAGGTGTAGGATCACTTCTAAGGAGTGTATAGAATTCTACATCATTCAGCTGTCTAGTAATCTCCTTAATGTACATATCTCTGGACAAAACCACAACTGAACCCCCTTTATCAGCTGGCTTAATAATGATATCACAGTTCTGTTCGAGTTCTTTTAAAGCAACAGCTTCCTTACTAGAAATATTAATGTATCCAGCTGTTATGTCAGAATCAAACATTAATTGAAGTTCTCTTTCACATATGTTTTCAAAAACATGTACAGTTTCATTATATGGGGGCATAAAGTTACATGGAACGTGAAAAGCACTCACTTTTTCCTGAGACGTACTCCCCTCTAATGATGTAGCAGAAGAGTTACCAAAACACATTTCTGATTTATGAAACAAGGGTCTTAAATTAAGCAATCTTGTAAAACGATGTAGATCTACATATAAATCAAATGGATTAGAATCCTGATTTGGAACAAAGGATAATCCTTTTTGTAAAACATTAAGTTGATCTGACGTAAGCTCCTGTCCAGAAATGTTAATCACAATCTTCTCCTCCAACAACGACTCTTTAGATGCTAAACCAGGCATCTCCCTCTGACGCGACTGCCGATATTTTCTCCGCCCGCGTCGTGTTGTCTTCCTCTTTGGTCCTTGATATTCCGGTTGTCCCGGTGAATTCCTTGACCTCTGGATCTGCTGCTCCTGTTGGTTTGGGGTAGCTGAAAGTGCACAATCCATTGTGCATCGGACTCCTCAATCTGGTCTGGATCTAAGAAAGGATCCTCCACTTCTGATTCACTATTTTCTGTGGTATAACTAGGGGAACTGATTCCATTTCTAATGATAGATTTAGGGTGTGAGGCAATATGCTTTTTAACACTTCCACATCTGAAAGAACGATTGTTTCGATTCTAATCGAACACTCGATCATACAGGTAGTCCACTTTATCTCATTCAAATTTTTGCAATTTAATTTGTTTCAGCTTGTTGTCCTCTCTCCTGACTTTATCCTTAAGTTTTTGTTGGAATGAAGCAAAGCCAGTATGATCTTTAAATTGAAGAACCAGATTTTGTTGGTTAACAATATCAGTTGTTACTTCAGGTTGTTGAGTTTTGTAATCGCATATAAGCACATGCATAAACTCATCAGTAGCTGATTGTTGTGCTGGTTTCCAATCTGACACTAATGATTCTCTGTACCAACCATATCCAGGGATTTTAATTACCCTCAGTCCCCTTGGTGAACATCCTACTTGCAAGTAAGCTTCCAAAGTAATCTTACCCCAGTAGTGACGTCAACCTCTAATAATAGCTTGCTCCAATATAGTGAATGCTTCTCGAATATCCACAATATTTCCAGCAAGATCTGTAGTGACTAGATTTTTACCAGCTTGAATATTAACTTCACCATGCAAATCACTAAATAATTCTTTTTCTCCCGTAGGTAGGAAAACACAAGCAGCACACGAACCTGCAGTGGCTCCAAGGAATGTGTCAGTAAAGTGCGCTTCAGACATTCCTTCATCAGTAAGGCTAATTGATTGTATTCAACATGCTGAAATGTATTCAGCACACGAAAAAATCAAAGCAGCACAAAAGTGTTCAATTTCTTAGGGCAAAGAACCTCTAATTCAATACAGCTGCACTGTATTAGCCGCCCATAACCAAAATGCGGTGATTTAAAAATTTCTGAAAATTGCCTAAAGGTACTCCCACTGCGAGCAAGTACTAAATCAAAGTGACAACAAACAAACAGCTCAGCTGTAAATAGAGTGTGTGGAGCTAGTAAATCACATAATACTATAGCAAAAAACCGCACCACTCAAGAGACCTAAATAAAGGCAATTTTTTTATTATAAAGTAACACCGCTACAAGCACGACAGGTGTGTGAGACAAAAGCTAACTTCTAGTGGTTTCACTCAGTTAGCATCATCAGGAGGATAACCAATCAAAAATACATAGACCCTTATATAGCCAGTGAACCTATCAAATTTAAAGTGACATAGAGAATATTTAAAACAAAGAATCTACATAACATAAAACATTTGGGGGAATTATTATGTAGTACCTACACCTGAGGAGAATGGAAAATAAAATAACATTTATAGAATTCTTAAAGGCATATAACATTATTTCTTCGTATGCATCCTTATTTACGTTACACTGTACAAAACATAATAATTTGTTCATAAGTAATGAACATAAATTCTTAAACCAAGAACAAAACTATGTATATCAATATAAGTAAATGAATGCTTTAATGTTACCACCATGAATTCTATGTCTAAAATGTTATTCAGAATATTTAGAATAAATGCATGCTGAAACAGAAGAAAAGCACTCATTCTGTTACCTGTAAAACAAACATAAAACATTAAAAATCAAAAAGCTGGACAAAAATACAGAAATAATTTATCTGCTGTGCATAGTGTGGATATCAAGAGAATATATCAAGAAAAGATATACATATACATACATTCATAGTTGCACAGTTATACTGGTTCTAGTCCCACCACAGGTACAGTCCAAAAAACATAGCTTCATAAAGACAGCTATTTTCTTCTCCTGATACATGACAGCAAATCAATTCTATCATTGAGATCAGGGGGTTTTAAAGCTCCCAAAGTGAAAATCCAAAAGGATTCTCGATGGAGCAATTTTTCTTCCAGATTCCCACCACTTGATCTCAATGTAACTCTCTCAACAGCACAGAACTTGAAGGAATGGTTTCCATCTCTTGTGTTGTGCATGGCTAATGCATTCTTGGCATCATTAATGGTGATAGAACGAAGATGTTCACCAATTCTAGTTTTAAACTGCCTGCTAGTTTTACCTACATAAAATGACTAGCAACAAAATTCAATCGCGATGTCACCATTGGTTTTGGTTTAACAGTTAGTAGTGTTTCCCTTTCAATGTTGAAAGTGTCCAGAAATATTTGGCTACCACCACATGGTCGGTCTCTCAGCTGTACCTCGGGGGGCTGTGCGTGGTGGCACTGTGTATGCCATTGTTGCATCGCTGTGTTCTGCCACCCACTGATGGGTGTTCATGGTGGGGATGCCTTGCATGGTTCTGTGGTGCACAGGGGTGCATTGTCACAGTGGGGGTGGTGGCATGTACGGGGTATCCTGCAGTGGTGGACGCTGCTCCTGGGCTGGGTGTCTGGGGGTTACGGTGCAGGGTGTGATCTGCATTGGGGGATGGTGTGGCACGGGGTGGTTGTCCCTCCTTGTGTGCCAGTCACAGCTTGCAAGGGGGTGTGATGGGGCACCATGGCCCAGCTGTGGGTTGGTTGCTTGTCTCCATGGGCCAGTGGTTATTCCTGCCCTCCCCCAGTTGTATAGTGCATGGGGTGTGGGGGGACAATGTCTGTTCTGCTGTGTGTTCCTCTGCCCATCTGTGGCATGGGTGGCAGGCCCCTACTTCCCTGGTTGTGCAGTTTCATTGCTGCCCTGCTGCTGGGGGGCATCCCTGGTTATGCTATGGCACCTCTGTACTGCGCAGCTGAACATCCCTTGCTGCACTATGGCGCATCAGATATGCTCAGCTTCCCCTCCTTAGTTAAGCTATGGTGCAGGTGGTGCGATATTCAGTCGTTGGCTGTAGGCGCATCTTGGCCGGCTCAGTTTTTGAATATTGTACCTCTTGCACATGGGCGAAATGGACTTGCGCTTGCTCCTGGTATTGTGCACTTTTTGGGTGCAGTTTGAATATCTGGGCCATATTTTTTCCTCAAATTCCATGTACTCCTCCTTTACAGAAGGACTGCTTCATTTTTTTTTTAAAGAAATAAATCTAGTATTCATAATTGGAGGCCAATTGTGTTACTAAACACTGATTATAAAATGTTAGCCCACATTTTGAACCATCGCCTTAAGCAATACGCTACTCTGGTAATTTCATTGCAACAATTCTGTGAGCTTCCTGATAGAAAAATTCAACACCACTAATGATTATTAGAGATGTGATTGAACTTCTAACGCTCTTAGGAGTCACAGAATGTATAGTTTCAGTTCAGCAGGAGAAAGTTTTTGACAGAGTATACCATCCTTTTCTATTTTCAGTACTTAAATTATACAGTACACCTCTGGCAGTGATAAAACAACTTAAATTACTTAATTCGTCTTTTGAGGTTTGGTCTTTCATTAAAGAACAAATAGCAAATGAGTTTGAAATTCCCATGGGGTAAGGCAATGTTCTTTAAGTCCCTTCTTATATATTTTCTCACTGGACCTCTTGTTAAAATAAATCACAAATCAACCTAAATGGAGAGGGCTGACAGGGGCAGGGATACAGCAGAGTCTTTGCATACAAGCATATGCAAATGACATTTGTGGTTTCTTTCTTGATTTTAAGCAGATAAGGTTATTTTTAAAAGAACTAAACAGATATGGGCAAGTTTATAATTATAAATTAAACTATAATAAAAGTAAGGGCTTATTTGTAGGGACAGGGTATATAGCTTCAGTTTATATGGAAGAACTAAAAATATCACCTGAACCCATATAAATCTTGGGAATAATTTTTGAGCCACAAAACCTTCCAAACACAAACTGGGAGAATTCTAACCAAAGGGTAGAATCAAAAATCCAAAGATGGAAACAGTGGACATTATCAACGCTTAAATGGATAACAATTATCAAACAATTTATAATATCAACTCTGCAATATGTGGCAATGTTCTTTCCTCCACCTACACACCTGGAGACAAAACTATATAGTTTATTTTTTTCAAATGTTGTGGGGCCAAAAACTGAATCCTGTAAAAAAAAGTTATACTTACTTAGACAAAAATAAAGGTGGTTTAAGAATGGTAGACCCAGTTGTATTTTTGCATATATTATTTTTTACACAGACGGTTCAAGTAGTTTGGTAGTTACCAGAACAACCCAAAATGAGGAGATAAGACTAACATTTGGGTGATATCAAAAAGCATGGAATAATGTTGCACCTAGACTCATTCATCTTATACATATACCGGCCTTTTTTAAACCAGCAACACAAAATTGTACAAAATGAATATTACAAAATCTTCCATTCAAAATGGCACAAATAAAGTAATATACTAAGAATTCATGGCTCAGATATATCCATTACACGCTAATTTTAAAAACTATCCCTCGGCAGATAACCCTTTGATCATCAAACAACTTACTCATACCAGAATTCACTCACAAATGTGGGAACATGTGTGGTTCAACATGTATGGGAGTTTAAACCTTAGGGGGAATGCCAAACATAAAGCTTTAGAAGAACGAAAATGTCCTTATATGGAATGTATAAATATTATAGAAACCATGGAGTGTTTCTTATTAGATTGTTCACATGCAAAGGACTTATGGAAGTTTTTGGCCTTGAAATATAACATGGGTGGCTACAGCATATGATATATGACATACTTGTAATAGGGAAATATCACCAAGGATTATCAAACTTTCATCAGGGTACATTGCTGGGTTATTTTTTGTTACCTTAGATATTATTTATGGCATGCTAGAAGCCAATGGGTATTATATCAGAAGAAAATGACTTATGAAGGCCTAAGCCTTTTGGTTTCAGAGGAACTGGAGAGAGTGCATACTAAAGATTAATCATTATATTCCTCTCAAAAGGTGTTAAGATGGTGGAAGGGTTTCAGATTTTTTTATTAAATTTAAATAATGGGGCATAAATAATTACAAGGAAGGTAAATTTAAAATCAGAGCATTTAAAGTTTTTGAAAGATAAGAAATATGGTATAGACTGGAATGATTCAGATATGTAAATTTATTTTTATGTTTTATTTTTACAAATTTAATAAATCAGTTTGATGGAATGCGATTACAGAAGGTATTATATGTGATTTGTCAATTAAAAACTCCCCTACTGTTTTCAAGAAGTGCCATGGGATCTTTAACGTCCACCCGAACAACCACCAGAACAGGCAGATGGGACCTTGGTTTAACTTCTCATCTGAAAGACAGCACCTCAGGAGTGCAGCACCCCCCTCATGCTGCACTACAGTGTCAGTATTGGGATATTAACCAAAGAGCCTGGTGTTTGGGAAACAAATTATATCCTAGAATTTCTATACCCCAGTCATTGGTTTTAAACCAGGTTTCAGTCACAGCACATATCTGTCTCCATTCCTTGTGTAATTTATACTTTAATTCCTCCATTTTGTTTCTATGACTCCATGTATTTACCAAAAGTAATTCATAATCTTTATTTTCAGTCTTTAGAAAACAGTGACCACAAATTAGGCCAAGCATTAAACTACTTTTCACTGAGGGCTATGCCACAGCAGGATATCTTGAATGATGTGAGATTCTGACATGGTCACCATTATTACTTACATGTGTTTGTAATTACTTAAAAGTTGGATATGTATCAGTAAATAAGGAGTTACAATGCACCTTTTATTGTCAAATTAAAGGCAACAAATCAACAAAGTATTTTACTGACATGGTGCTAATACTGTTAAAATTGTAATCAGCATAACTTTATAATATGCTGTCTGCTGAACATTTACCTTAACGTACAGGTAAAAGGCTATGATAGCTGTATTAGCTTATTTGGTATTTGGTTCCGTCATATGAATGTTACTCATATTGCAAATTCTAATAAAGTTGTCATAAAAATAAATCACCTGTCTTTAGTATATTGTGAGACATGCATTGTTTCTTTTTTCTAGTTTATATTCTATTCAATTTTAAAAAAAAATACAGTACAATACATGTATTTTAGAATACATGCAAGCTGGTGGACAGTGTGGAGTTACAGATCAGAAAGTAGAAGATCAAAATGTTCCACATGACCCAACATGCAAAGTAGAACCTGAAACAGTCCAGTAGGATACAAAGGATTGATGGGCATGGGGAGAGCAGTGTTTTACTACGTTGCTATTTCTACCTTTTCTTCACAATTTTGTTAATGCTCCTCCTTATCTCTGTTTGGCTTAAAAAGCTACTGAAACCTCAAAGAAAAATTTTTAAAACATAATAATTAGGTACAATTTTTCTTGCATTCCATTGATATTTTATGTATTTCTTCTCCCCATAATTTATTAATGAATAAATGTGTATGAATATATGATTGTTGTCCCTTAAAGTGCATTTTGAGTGCATCTGTTGTGACATCACAATCTATTGCCATGGGAGTAACTGTGTGGTCACAGGAGGTGCTGTATGACTTCGGGTAGGGAGAAAACAGCAGAAACAGATAAACTCTTCAGGAGCAAAGATCCTGTTTTCATGGACATTATCTCACTACTAAAGAAATGAGGAGAAGGAGTAGAGAACTAATGGGAAACACAAGCTGGACAGTGCCTAAATAATATATTTTGTTAAAGTTCTCCTGAATGTGTCACCATCTCTAATATACAGCCATGTTGGGCACGAGGCCCATCAGGTAGTAGAATGGGGGGGGACACATTAATTTATTCCTTCATCAGCCAAGTTGGGCACTAGACTAGTAAAATAGTAATCAGAGAAGATCACTAGATTTTCTTTTTTTATATAATTAGCAGGATTGAACACCTTACCTGTCAGCCTGTTTGGGGACTTATTACTTGGTATTACTTACTTGATATGAAAGAACAGAAGAAGGCCAGAGCCCATCAAGACTGTTCCCCACACTACGTGGGACATTATTTATCTATTATCCCTCAACCAAACATCTAATTTGTTTTTAAAGACAGTGGCACTAGTTGCTTCTACCAATTCTTGTGGCAAGTTATTCCACACAATGGATGCTCTTATTGGGAAAAAGTTTCCCCTTTTGCTGGTTTTATAAGTTTTTACTTCAAGCTGTTTATTATGAAGTCTCTGAACATGTCTCCTTTTGGAGAGTGTTAGATCACATTTTTCCATTAGATCTGGTGAATTTATCAAATTAAAAACCATAAGCATATCACCTCTTAATCTTCTAGTTTGAAGAGAGAAGAGACCAGTAGCTTTTAATCTGTTCCGATAATCCAAGTTTGTTAATTTTGGAATCATTCTAGTTACTCTCCTTTGAACCTGTTCAAGAATTGATCTTTTTTTTGGTTTGGAGTACAGAAAGGGGAGTCATAGTCTAGATACGGTCTAATGTCTGCCCTATACAATGGAATAAGGCATTGTTCAGTGCAATTAACAAAAGTGCATTTTATTTGCCTCAAAAGTCTGTTGGTCATGCAAGCAGTTCTAACACAGTGATCATTTGATGTAAGTTTATTATTAACATATATCCCTAAATCTTTTTCACAATTTCATGTGTGAGGTGGTTGTCCATTTATATAATATATTGTTTTTGGATTATTTACTCCAAAATGCAATACTAAACATTTGCCTTGATTAAACTGCATATGATTTTCATTTGACCAAAGTGTTAATTTTTACAAATCTTTCTTTAATGCAGAAATATTTTCTTGATTATTAACCTTGCCCCCCAATTTAGTATCGTCTGAAAATTTAACCATGAAGTTATTTGGCCCTGTTTGTAAATCATTGATAAAGAGATTAAACAATGTTGGTCCCAAGACCGACCCCTGTGTTACACCATTTGTCACACTACCTGAATCAGACAAGATATCATTAATGCTGACTCTCTGAGAATGATTTGTCAACCAGTTTAAAGTCCAGTTGACAATATCATATCAGGTGACAAACCTAGATTATGCATTTTAGTAATGAGCTTTTCATGTGAGACTTTATCAAAAGCTCTACTAAAGTCCAAAAGAATTACATCAGTAGGGATACCCACATCTAGTAGAGTACTTATATTATTGTAATAAGATATCAGATTGGTGGTGAAGGAGTACTTGGGAGTAAACCCATGCTGATTTGAATCATAAATTCCTAATTTTTTACAATCTTGATCTATTAGAGACTTCATTACTCATTCCATTAATTTACCAGCCACTGAGGTCTGGCTAATTGGATGATAATTTTGCATAGAACCTCTATTTCCTTTTTTAAATATGGGAGTAACTATTGCTGAATGCCAATCATTTGATACAATGCTTTCTTGTAAGGATTTGTTGAAGATAATTGACAAAGATATAGAAATAGTTATAGAGATTTCGATCATAAACCATGGATGAATACCGTCTGGGCCCAGACTAGTATTTTTTTAGTTTTTTGACAGCCTGTATAATGTCAGTTGGATAGAACCTATGATAATCTACATGGTGAACCTTAAATGTACTAATAGGTGATTTTTGAGAGAAGACAGAACAAAAGTACTTATTAAAGAGATTTGAGGTTTCTATATGAGATAAAGAAGAGCCATTGATTATAATGAGACTAATGGTCCTTGATACACCTTTTTTACTATTTATATAGGAGAAAAGAGATTTGTGACAGTCCTTTGTGTGAGCTAGTTTAAATTCTAGCTTATTTTTTGCCAGTTTAATAGATTTTTTTTAAGTTTTTCACAGATAGTCTGTATTTATGTAATAGAGTAGTTTTACATGGAACAGAACTATTCTTAAGTTTCCTAACAAGTTTAATTTTTATTTTTATCTCATTTTTAATTGTCTTGCTGAACCAGGGGGGAATTTTTCCTTTATTATTAAATTTCCTCTTAGATGGAATAAAGGTATTTTCCAAATAATGTACACTGTTTTTAAAAAGTCCCAAGCTTGCTGTGTTGTACAATTAAGAAGATTAGATTCCCAGTTTATGTTTTGTAAGTGTTCATTGATTTTAGAAAAATGTGCTTTATTATAATTTTTTGTACAGTATAACTTCCTTTGTGTAGTTTTAAACTGTTTAATTTCAAAAAGAATAGATGAATGATCACTGGTCCCAAGTGGATCCCAAATTTGTAAATTGCTAATTTGTTGCTCTGTGTTAATAAATAATAGATCCAAAATATTAGGACCTCAAGTTGGTTCAGTAACAAGTTGTTGTAATCCAGTACTAACTACCACATCTATTCGTCCTTTCTCAGCATAGGACTGTCCTGAGAATGAGTCCCAGTTAATATGAGGGAGGTTCAAGTCACCAAATATTACAGTATCTTGAGATTCTTAAAAAAGTGTAATTTCTTTAAACATATCAGTTTGTGTAATCT
The DNA here is from genome assembly GCA_016271365.2 of Neoceratodus forsteri. NCBI lineage: Eukaryota > Metazoa > Chordata > Ceratodontiformes > Ceratodontidae > Neoceratodus > Neoceratodus forsteri. The sequence continues at coordinate 1,045,741,210 of CM028133.1, read as the reverse complement.
GAAGTTGCAGATGGAGGCTGATAGATGTTACCACTGGTTATATAGGACTGCTCTTTCAATAAGATTTTAACTCATATACTTTCCAAAGGAAAGGGAGAACACACTTCAAAAGAAGGATTATAATTTTGTATGTACATACAAACCCCACCTACTTGCTTATTTAATCTGTTTTTATGTTATAACTTATAACCTGGAATTTCTCTGGACCAAATTGAGGATGCACCCCACCAAGTTTCAGTTACTCCCACCACACTTATATTTAAAATTTTACATTTAGCTTTGAGTTCTGCTAATTTGAGTTGGTTTAAAGATCTTGCATTCAAAGCTAGGAATTTACATTTAGTTGTAAGAATATTTTGTAAGTATTCAGAGACTTGGGAATAGACCCATTCTCCCCCATTGTTTTTAGTTTAAACAATGATTTATGATTTCAGTGATACTTTTCCCCATAAGTGTACTACCCCTATGACTGAGATGTAAACCGTCCCAGCAAAACAAGGAAGAACTATCTGAAAATGATTCCCAGTGGGTAATACAGGGTATATCCTGCTTAAAACACCACTTTCTCAGCCATTCATTTAGGGCTTTGATTTTCTGCGTCATGGTAGATGTTGATCTCGGGACAGGTAGAATTGCAGATATACATACACAGCCTCCCCTATCAAGTAACAGGTTACATAACGCCACATAGTTTTGTTGTAACTGATTAAATGGCGTGTTGTTTATATCATTAACACCGGCATGTATGATAACCAGTGGATTTTCCCCCGCATTCTGTAAAATTTTAGGCATCATGGAGGTAATGTCAGATACCCTGGCCCCACGGAAGCTAGAACAAGTGCGGTTGCTCTTGTCACTATTGCATACTGCCCTGTCAGTGTGCTTAATGATTGAATCTCCCAGGACTAACACTTGTTTTGAGACAGTAGGGATACAAGAATCAGAAACAGGTGATTGTTTAACACACTCTGGAGCGATTAACTTAATAGGTACTGATTTGGTAGCTTGAGACTTTCTAGGACAAATATTCATGGGCATTAACTCCTGATTGAAAAGTGTTTTAAGCCAATACTGTCAACAGAGGGTGACGCACAGGATAAATCATGTAGCACTTCATTATTTGATACAGACAATTGCTCAAACCTATTACGAGTTTCAAAAGGGGCACTATTGTGTAATTGACTACCCCTCCTTTTTGTAAGAGGCTTAGTGACAATGGTCCAGTCATCATTATCATGAGAAGAGGGCAGATAATCATCCACCTTATAAGAGGGGGCAGAGGCAACAGGTATACTAGTATTAGTCATTACAATTGTCTCCACATCAGGAGGCATAGAAATGCTACCTAAATGTGAAGGAAATTGTTCACTAGAATGAAGTTGTTCATCCATAAGATCAATGTAACTTTCCAATTCCCTAATATCAGTAGAAACTGGTTTAATATTGAGCAGAAACGCTATCTCTGCTCCAAGAGTAGTAATCTTATGGCAATTAGCACATACATACTCGTTCCCATACTTTCTCAAGACTATACATCAAACATTGCATACACTTACTAAGTTCTTTTTCCATTATTAAAGGTGTATATTTACTAAGTAGAACATATGCTAAAATTATCTTATCCAAGTTTGTCTAATGCTAGCAGTTTCAGCATGCCTAGCGGACACAGCAGACACTCGCAAACATGTGTGTCTCTGCACGCGTTTCCGTGCGCGGCCCCATGCACGCTCGCTCCACTCGTTAGATGGGGACAATTTTGATTTTATTCTTTGACAGAACAAATTGGGTACAGAATCTATTAGACTATTCAATGAAGGGGAAAATAGAAATGTAGAGAAATAGAATTTGTCAGCATATAATGACTGCTTGGTCCACCCAGCCTGCCCATTTTCTCCCCTGCTATACTGTCACAGCAGACTCTACTTGATCTCTGGCTATCCGTCCCTGCCTGCCTCCCAACCAATATTTCTTTCTTCCTGTCCCATGCATGCTTGATGCTCACTACCATTTTCATCCCACCACCTCTGCTGGAAGACTGTTTCAGGTATCCACAACTCATTCAGTGAAGAACTACTTCCATAACACCATCCTAAATGTCTACCTTCTAACTTCATTGCATGCCACATTGTTCTTGTGCACCATCTCTTCTGAAAATAGTCCCTAGAAAAAACAGATACAGTATGTTGCTCCTCACAACAGGGTGTGCAAGAGTCAAAAATCCAACAATGTAGCAAAAAAGTAAGCCAAAAGCAATAATTCTCAAAGCAAAAAGGAGATTGAGTACCCAAATAGCAAGGTTAAAGAAAATATTTTATTGCAACATACCATATTAAAAACCTCAAATACAGTGCAAATACAGGTGATAGATGTAGCTGTGTGACCCTCAATGTTTCATGCCTATGCTTAGAACTTTTTCCAAAGAAAATGACCAGATGGACTCTTCTTTTATGCTTGTTCACAAAGTCCATAGCCAATCATTGATTGCAGTCAATAAATTACATGGTACATTTAAAATTCCCACAACAGTGAAAGTGCAAGCTCCGATATATAACCCACAATCCTAAAAAAAATTCTCAGGACCCTGATAAACATATAGGATAATGTTTCCACATCAGTTTTTGTCTGATGGGCCTGCTAATGTATATTTACATCCAAATGTTGGATTTTTCAAAATTCCAAGACCAAGTGGGATTCTTTCCACCTGCAAATATGCATTAAGTGATACTTGCTGCCAATAAACCCAAAGTGCTTAAAGAGCAAGACTCTCATATTGAATGAAAGCCAACTTAATATTATGTGGTTCCACTGCAACATCACCTGGGCTGTTTTCTTGAATAGTCACATTATGTTGATCAACACTTGGATTTTGTAAAAGAAGATTTTGTTCATTGAAATAAAAGAGGTTCTATGTTAAAGAAAAAAATTGCATCGCCTTCTTAATTGGCTTGTGCACCTATTGCCATTTCAGGATATGGTGCCGACACCTTCAATACATTTTAAATAAATTAAACCACATCCAAAAATAAGGATAAGCATTGCATGAACAATAGATAAATTAGTTCAGTAACCAGAGCTGACAAAAGGGGGGTTATACCGTTAAAAGAGCAAATGAGATTGAGCGACTCAGATTTGAGTGACTTAGTCTCAATGCCAGAGAGGAGAGTGACCCCGAAAGGCTAGCAATTGGAAAGTGCAAGGTGAGAGGAACAGCGACAAGATACCAGAAGGTATCCATAAGATGGGTGGGGGGTGGTGAGAAGAGAAGCTGCCGAGTTGGCCTAGTCACGCATTGGTGAGGGTGGCTGACTCTGGTGAGGAGGTGCAGGGTTCAAGGCTGTTTTGTTTGGCATTTCTGTGTCCTGTGTGCTTTTTTATGTCATCTTCATTCTCCCCTGATATGCTCCCTGACTTTGTTGTTTTAGTAAGGGGGTGTATGCAGGCAGTGAAGCCCTCACATAAACACTTAAGTGTTATTTTCTCACTCTGAATATACAACCCCCAGCTAGGGGGTTCCAAAAATACAGCAACAAGGAAATGGCTATGCTGCTTCCTAGCTAATGGGGTGTGTAACAGTCAAAAGTATAACAGTGTAACAAACAAAATAAGCCAGGAGCACTAACCCTCATAGAAAAAGAGAGGTTTGGTGCCCTCCTGCTTCCCTATGAATATTTCTGCTTATCACATGCATGAAGCCTACCATAGTTTTCAACCCAACTCCTCCACTGGAAGACTGTCCCAGGTGTCCACCATTGTTTCAGTAAAAAAAGTACTGCCATATAATCATCCTAAATTTCCCCTTTCCAGCTTCATTGCATGCCACCTTGTTCTTGTGCACATTCTCTTATTAAAAATGGTTTCCTCTTCTACCTTATTCATTCATGTGAGGTACTTATACTGTAGGTCTCTGTCATGCCCCACTATCCCTACTCCTTTCCATGGTGTAGATGCTGATATCCCTCAGTCTCTTCTCATGGGGCTTATGATGCAGCCCTTGCACCATTTTAGTTTCCCTCCTCTAGACAGCCTCTAACCTGGTTATGTATTTCCTGAGATAAGATCTCCAGAATTGGACAAAGTATTCCAGGTGGAGTTTCACCAATAATCAATACAAGAGTGGCACCACCTCTCTGTTTCTGCTGGTGATTAATCTCCCTATGTATGCAATCATTCTGATCATGCTCCTTACTGTCTTGTTGCACTGTCTTGTTAATTGAAGTAATCAGATATAATAACCTTAAGGTCCTTCACCTGTTCAGTGACCATCAATACCTCTTCCTGAATTCTATATACTGTCTCTGGGGTCCTGTGACTTATGTGTATGATTTTGAACTTTTCTCATTGAAATCTACCTGCCAATGGCTGGCTCAGTGGCTTGGAGGGCTGAGGCATCTGTGCCTTACCTTCTGCCACACTGGCAACCCATGTTCGCACCACCAGGGGTAGGTTGGGGAGGAAGAGGATTGAGCATCTGGAGGACATCTCTCCAGTTCCTGTGAGGGAGGAGAGGTTTGCCTGCTGAATTAATGCTCTCAGGTGGAGGCCTGCAGCTAGAATGGGTCCATGGACAGTTGGAAGGGAGAGGGTGCTGTGAGACTTCTTCTGATGTGTGCACACTACAGTGCACACACGTCTGGCTGTGTGCATCCCAGCAATGGAGAAGAGGGAGAAAAATGGTGGAAAAGCCCAGTGGCAGGATGATGTCTGACCCTCCACAGGCTCTGCACCTGGTGATCGGGCTAAAGGTAAGTCCCAGCGATACCCGTTTGACTGGGCTGGGGGGTGTCAGACAGAAGAGGGAAGCTGGGAGGAGGAGCACAAATACCTATATGGAAAAAAAAAATCCAGCTGTCTTATCATTGAACCCTCCTCAAGTTACCTCTGGTTGGAATTCATTCTCTCTACCCCTTTCTGAGTCTTGACCTTATTGCAGATTTTGGTGTCATCCACAAAGAGGCATGCCTACCCTTCTAGCTTCTCTGAAGTGTGACTTATAAAGACATTAAAGAGTTCTGGTCCCAGTATTGAGCCCCGAGGTACCTCCTAGCCATTCTCCCCTTGCTAGGGTGAGTGGTTGCTACTTACCACCACCCTCTGTTACATGTTCATCAGCCAGTTCCATAACCATTTTTTTTACCTTAAATCCCAACCTGTAGACTGCCAAGTTTCCCATTTATGCTTCCTACAGTATGTGGTATGGTGAAGAAGACATATCTGAAGTCTAAGTAGCCAACCCTGATCTATTTCTCTGGTCACCCAATAAAAGAAAGCAGTCAAGTTTTCTCTGGTATGATCTCCCCTCTATGAATATATGCTGTCTAGAGTTGTGTAACTCATTGGATTGAAGATGCTCCAATAGTCTTTCTTTTAAAATTGTCTCCATTAACTTTCTCATCACTGACATTAGACTGGCTGGCCTTTATTTGCCAGCCTCCTCCATGCAGCTGATTTTATGAAATGGGACTTCATCTGCCCTCTTTCAGTCCTCTGGAAACACTCATGTTTGCAGTGAATAGTTGAACAAAGTCATCAGAAGTGCAACCCATACCTCCTGAGCTCTCTCAGCACCATATGGTATCTCTCATCCACCCTATAGGCTTATCTATTTACAGATTTACAAGTCCACCAAATATGCTTTCCTCTATGAATGGACTTCTGTCTACCTCCCTACACTGAGTGATTCTGATGTTTTTATGATGTTTTTATGATGTCAGTCTCTTCTTCCACTGTGAAGACTGAGCAGAAGTATCTGTTTAGGATATCTGCTTTTTCCTGATCCTCCTCTGCACAGTCTTCCTTGCCCTTCTTAGCCTTACAATGCCTATCCTTGTTTTCTCTGTTCAGTCATACTATATATCTAAAAAAGATCTTGCCCCCTTTAGGTGGATGCATTCCCTGACAGGCTAGGTTGCATAATGACCCATCAGGTAGTTTAGAAGAGAGGAAATATTCTTTTAATTCCCTCGATGGGTTGGGTATTGGACCAGTCAGGTAGTCAGAGGATGGGAAATGGTCAGATCTGTTTTTATTCCCTGATGGATCAGGTTGGGCAGTGGATCTTTTAGGTTGATGGAGGAGGAGAACAGACTTGTTTTATTCCTGGGTGGGTTGCATTGGGCACTGGGCACATCAGGTCTAGGACTGGGTGAAAGTTATCTTCTTTCAGCAGAATTCTTGTAAAATGCTAATTTCGTGTCCATGTCAGTTCAAGAAATTTCCATGAAAAGTTTTCCAAAATTGCTATTTCCATCTAATTTAAAACATATTTACTGAAATTACATCAAATTTTGTATACTGACTTTATTAATGCCCTTACAGCAGTGTAACAATGCATAGATCTCTATCTTTACAGAAGTTTGAGTTATAAGCCTATAAATATTTGGAAATTATAAATTACAGATAACAACTAGGTAAACTAAAAGTGTTTGTCAAAATTGCAACAGATTTGGTGCAGTGAATTTACCAATGTCCATGCATATGTGTGCCAAGTTTTAGATCTCTTATCTATAGAGTGTTAGGCCTCCAAACTTTCAGAAATATTAAGATTAACATTCTGCAATTAGGTAAACTACTGAATTTTAAGCACCTTTAAGTTTAAAGCTAGAAAATGGAATATCACAAATGCTGTTAGGTTCACTGACCCTAAACATTAGGTTTTAAGGCAACTCCATGGCCCAGAATTAAAGCATCATGCTGCCATGTTGATGACCCAGGTTCAGATGTTGCGTACAGGTAGTCACATTGGGATGCAGGTCATGGCTAAAACTTACAATTTACCTAAGCAGTACTTTTATATTTAGCAGTTTCAACGACTCTTCAAAGACAGTTTGCATATGAATTTTCAATGATCTAGCTGCAAAGGTGACTAACATGTAAGCATAGAAATATTTCCAAAAATGTTCACATGGATATTAAATTACCAGACATTGAGCCCCTTGAACTTCTGCACCCTTACACCAAATGTTAAAAACTTGGAAAACCTTTAGGGCAAATGCCAGACAAAATGCAGCTGCATTGCAGACCTCTATCTGCAACAAGTGATATAGCAATAAAATAATTGCAGAACATTCCAAAAGTTCACAAATTTTGCAGAATTTCATAAAAGTCAGCAAAATCAGAATTTACTAATTTTTCCTGGCTTGAATCAGGTCATTGCTGAACTGGGATTTTCACTTCACATTCTATACAATTTTTATTACCTGTGCTACCATTATGGAAGTTGTGTGCCTTGCCTTGTAAAACACTTTGGGATACAGTATATGGAAGTCTTTATGTTAAAAAATAAATGGTGCCACAGCTCTTGTATTCTCTGTTCCTTTGCACTACAATAATTTAGTAGCACAAAAACTCTGTTTTAAATGGGTAAATTATTTTCAGAAAAAAAAGTTTAGCTTTCTATACTTGAGGTTGTGCAGACTGAGAGTTTATTAGAACTTCTCTTTCTCTGAACTCATTCATTGTCATTTTTGTCATCACAGTGGAGGTGGTGAGCTAGGATAAAAAAACCTGAGGACTTCTTCAATTTATTCCATAGGTCAGAGCATGCTCACAAGAGTTTCCCCACTTGCTCATTAGACTGTCAGGCACTGTTATCTGTGTAACCAATGGAAAGTCAGTAGACTGTTACAGACAGCTGCATGGAGCAATAGCAGGGCACACCACTCACACTGATAGCCATAAAAACAGACTCTGGTCAGAGCCACTAGAGCTGCTAATGCATTAACTTGAGAAGGGAGCTAAAATTAATGTGCATTGGTACCATACTCATGCCAAATTCACAAGACCTCTTCTCTTCCAACAGTGCAAGTGAACTCTTGCTGGCTATGACTTGCGGCTCATATATTCATTTTGTAAAGGTCAGGTTTTGAGCTCTGTATGACAATCTTAGCCATCTTTTGACAGACACCAACTTGGCATTTCTCATAGCACCATTCAGCTCTGCTTTCTCCTTTTTTTAATTAAAAGAAAGCTGAACTTGAGGGCACCATGACTAGTGCTGAGATGATGTATATCAAAAGATGGCTAAGACAGTATGAAGCATACTAGCTATACAGAGCTTGTAACATGGCCTTTGCTGGAAGCTGTATATTACTGAAGACAAATTTTAATTAAAATGGATTTTTTTCTGATGCATTATATGATCATGATTTTTATGGGAATCGTGAAGTTGCCATGGGAGAGACTCTAGTTGTACTATCAGCATGGGACTCACTGGATGAAGAAGTGGGTTGTGGTTGACATTTTATCAACATGGCATAGTTATTAAGTAAGGAATATCTTACCTTTGCCCTGAAGACCAAGGGGTGGGGGTCTTGGGTCAAAGTCAAGTCATACCTGTAAGATAAAAACAATGATGGAGTCACAAAGTATCCATAATTCAGTATGGAGAAAATATGTCAGATAATGAAGGTTAAACATTAAGCAATACTTATCTGATATGCTACATTGTGGCAGACCTGCAGAAATAAAGAGAAGAGTATGTTAGCATGAGAAAAAAGTAGAAAGAAAAGTAACGAAGAGCGTAGAAAAGATACAAGAGGTTCATGAAGCGCATAGAAATTAAGCAAATGGGATTGTAGAGAAAGGTACTTTTGAAGGTGAGATTGAGAGATACAAGTGAAAACAGCAAACTAGAAAAATGAAAAAAGAGGAGATAGAGAAAGAGACAGAGGCAAGGAAAAAAATAAGTACAAGAGGGGATAAGGGGGCAGGTTTGTCCATCAGCACACACTAGATGAATGTAATGTAACCCTGGTGTTCCAATGTAGGCCAACAGATGTTTGTCTTTTGACCCCTTCCGCCTGTCCCTCTGCTCCACCCAAGTCAGTATAGCAAGCTCCCCTGAACTCTGGTCCAACAGAGATCAAGCCTGAATTAAACAGACAGACCCTGTGGAAACACTGCCAGTCCCCCTGGCCTACCCCACCCATGCCAACCTGACAAGTTCTCATACTCACAATTCCCACACAAAACATCCCTTGTCAAGAAATATTAATAGTGGGATGCAAAGTACATCCCTTACCCACACATATAATTACATCAATAGTGGGACTCTAAATACATCCCTTACCCACACATATCAATACAACCAATAGTGGGAATCAAAATACATTACTTACCCACACATATCAATACAGTCAATAGTGAGACTCTTAAAATACGTGACTTACCTTTACATATCAATACAATCAATAGGGGCACTCAAAATATATCACTTACCCACACATATCGATACACTCAATAGTGGGACTCATAATATATCCCTTATCCACACATATCAATACAATCAGTAGTGAGACTCAAACTGCATCCCTTACCCACACATTTCAAAACAATCAGTAGTGGGACACTTAAAATACATCCCTTGCCCACACATGTCAATATAATCAATTGTAAGACTCAAAAAACATCTCTTGCCCACACATATCAATACAATCAATAGTGGGACTCAAACAACATCCCTTACACACACATATCAATACAATCAATAGTGGAACTCAAAATGCATCCCTTAGCCAAACGTATCAATACAGTCAATGTGTTACTTTTAGAGCGCATCCCTTTCCCACACATATCAATACAATCAATAGTGGGTCTCTTAAAATACATCCCTTACAAACACATATCATTACAATCAATAGTGGGACACAAAATACATCCCTTACAAACACATATCGATGCAATCAATAGTGGGACTCAAAATACATACTTTACCAACACACATCGGAAGAATCAATAGTGGGACTCAAAACAGATTACTTACCCACACATATCAATACAGTCATAGTCAGATTCAAAATACATCCCTTACCCACACATATCAATACAATCAATAGTGGGGCACAAAATACATAGCTTTCCCTCACATATCAATACAAACAATAGTGAGACTCAAAATACATCCCTTAGCCACACATTTCAATACAATCAATAGTTTGACTCAAAATGCATTACTTATCTACACATCAATACAAACAATAGTGGGACTAAAAATACATTGCTTACACATACATATCAATACATTCAATAGTGAAACTCAAAATGCATCCCTTATCCACACAAATCAATGCAATCAATAGTAGGATGCAAAATACATCCCTTACCCACACATATCAATACAATCAATAGTGGGACTCTTAAAATACATCCCTTTCTCACACATATCAATTGAGTCAATGGTGGGACCTTAAAATACATCCCTTAACCACAAGTAGCTATACAATCAATAGTGGGACACAGAGTACATCCCTTACCCACACATATTAATACAAATAATAGTGCGACTCTTAAAATTCTTCCATTACTCCGACATACCAATACAATCAAAGAATCTGGGTACTAAGTGAGGTAGATATCAACATAGAGATGTTGATAGGGAGAAGGGGCAATGGAAGACGCCAAATTAAAAAAGAACAGGTTTTATCCTTCTGTTAACTTGGGGGTGGGCTCTGCCACCCTAAGAACCCAAGGAGTGATGCTGCCAAGTCACCATCTCCAGTGGCCTGCATAACAGGGGGTTGTTACCAAATAGAGTGTATTCCTCAGTGGATGCAGTTGAGGATGAAGATGGCCATGGTAACATCAGGAGAGTGGATTTAAAGTGGCTGCAGAGTTCATTTGTGTCTTCCCTTAGCCTAACTGGTTAGTGCAGAAGCAGATGCCATTTTCAAAAAACACATCTTGTCCTTCTGTTGGCTTGGGGGAGGGCTCCATCACCCTCATTGACTCCAAAAATGATATCATTGGGTCAATGCCACTGCTGCCCGTGTGCAGAGGGAACTGAAAATACAGCGGACAGCATCATGGGTCCAGCAGAAGATAAAGATGGCAGTAGTAAAGTAGGCCTGTGGATTTAAAGTGGCTGCAGAGTCCTTTGTATCTTCCCCTTAATGTAACTGGCTGGCGCAGGAGATGCCAGATTTGAAAAACCACATCCTGTCCTTCTGTTGGCTTGGGTACAGGCCTCCACCACTCTCACTGACCCCAGAGGTGATGCCATCAAGTCAATGCAACTGGGGTTCTGTGCACCATGGAGGTTGCTGAGTAGAGCAGACAGCACCGCAGGTCCAGCTCAGGGTGATGAAGGTAGGAAGGGCTCCTCCTCTCAGTCCTTTTGAAGTAACTGTTTCTTCAATTTCAGATTAAATCCCTTACACAAACAGTCCAGAGGAAAGTCTCATTTTCCAGATGTGCCCCCAAAGAAGAGAAGATAATTCAGTAATCTGTAGGTCAACTGGTCAAGTCCCATGACAGGACATGGGGTGGCGGGTGTTAAAGAGTTTGTCAGATAATTGGTCAGTTTCATATTCAATAGTTAATGAGGGAGATATCAGTTATAGTTATACAACTGAGTTCTCTATTCATACCAAATGTTAAAAAGCAATATTTAAAAAACAAAAGGACAGTGGTGTATCTGGGTCTCCCAAGCTTCCCATTTACAGTGACACAATTTCTCTACTGAGAGGAAATGCAGTTGCATCCAGCTCTGTAGGCAGGGGCATAAACCCATCCAAAGGGCTCCACCACATTACTTTTCCTACCTACTGATGGGGGACAGAGAGACCACAGTGGCAGTGGTGTAGCCACAGACCTAGAAAAAAATTCTAATTGATGCCGGGGGATTGGGCACCACCAGTGTAACTGTTATAGTTGGGGGAAGCTGCTGAAAGGGATGTTCAGGTAGGGAAAAGGAAAGACAAAAACAATTATAGGATATAAAAATGACCGTGCATGCTCATTATTTGGGGGGGAGGAAGGGACGTCCATGACCATCAGAAAAGTAGTGCAAGTGCAGAGCAGACCAAGGTGCACAGGCTCTGAGTCAACATTTGTCACCTCATGAACGCTATAACATTTTTACCTGCTTCAGTGGGAAACACTTGCAACTGGCTAGAAACTTTTATAAGTGTGGTAGCTGCTTGTTTATTTATTCTTCTTCTTAAAAGAAAGTAGACTGAGACAAAGATTGTGTTTGTAGCCACATTTTGGGCACAATGAAAAACAGCAGCTCTCACAGTAAGAGTTTACACCTTACATCACAGCAAATCTCACTATAATTATCTTGCCTACAGTTTTACATCAACAGCAAGTAGCTAGGCACAATAACAGAAGCAATTACTGCATAGGGGCAAATGTGAACTATTGGTGTTCAGTTAAAACTACATTAACGCTACTCAGATTAGCTCTGTGCATCTTTTTTGTTAACTTATGGAAAAATTATAATAACTAAATGTTTTGTGAGCATGGAGTGTAGCTATTTTGACACATATCGCTCAACCCCATCACAGGATCCTGATTTCCAATATTCAGGCAGATATCTACCTTATTTGCAACAAAATTATGGTGTCAGAAATCCTACCCGCTCTGCTTTAGAAAAGTTTTGCAAGCCCAGGTAAACACAATAAACATTCCATTTCCTGCCTTAGCTGCTGTTGTAAGCTGGCATTAATAACCTCCATTATTAAGGAGCTAGTGAAGAAGCAGAGTACATTGGATAAACTCAGAATTCATTTTGCTGTAGAGAAGGAAGATGTATATGCTCAGATAAACCCCCGGAAGTGTCTATACCACTTCCAGGAATCAGGAATATCTAATTGAGACATCAAACAAATTTGAGCAGTTAGCTACCATAGCCCAATGACATTCCAAGCCTGACAGTATGGTGGAGGGGGGATCTCAGACCTAATTCAGGACCAGGATCACCAAGGAAGATGATATCATTGAAAATAGATCAGTCAATGCATTAATTCTGGACAAAAACCCATTCAAAATATTATCTTGGAATTCCTCAGGGCTGAGTGCAAAAATTGGTGATCCAGACATATGTAATTATCTGAACCAATTTCATATCATTGGCATACAGGAAACTTGGGCCCAGGGAAATCTCTTTTTAAGCAGTTATAAGGCTTACTATAAAAACTACCAAAAATAAACATTATTGGAGGGGAATTGGAGGACTGGCCATATTCGTAAAGCTAAACAGCAATATTAGAACATAAGAAATCATAAATCACAGTTCTAGTGTTTTTGCAACAAAACTAATAGGGAAGTCATCTAAACAAACATGGTTCATGATAAATGTTTATGTTCACCCATCAGGAAGCCTGTATGGTGACACCAGTTTCCTTGGCTCATTAGAAAAATTAACTATCAGCATACAAACAGAGCACCTGACAGCAAATATAGTGATCCTCAGAGATTTTAATGCAAGGATAGGCAAACTGCAAGGCTGCTCAGAAAACCTGTCAGAGGCGCTAACGTCCCTCCAACACCCATCTCTGAATACAAGAAGAAACTACAGAGACCTAATTACCAACAAAAGAGGAGTAATGCTACACAAAAAAAAATGTGCAGGAATAATATGTTGCTCCTAAATGGTTGGTCTGACACCGACCCTGAAGGAGAATATTCATTTGAAGGAGCAAAGGGCTCATCTCTCATTGACTATATGCGGCCTAATTTTAATTTATTTACGAAGAACATGCATCTAAAATTAGTACCCAGAGTAGAAAGTGAACACAGTGCCTTGGAATTAGAAATTGGGCAAGGGGGCTTCTTTACTGATAAAGGAATCAAGGCCCCTAGAGTGATACTTAAAAGAAGGGGATTGAATAGAATTTAATAATGAGTGATAATATTATGGAGCACTTAGAAAGCAGAGGAATCTTGTTAAGACTAGTATCATTGGTAGACCATTCCATGGGCCCTCACTAATCCTTGAATTTAATTCTATTATAAATATAACAGCCAATATAACAAAAGAAGCAATTATAAAAGAACCAAAAGGTGAAAAATGGTACAACAAAGATTGCCAGATTGCAAGGAAACTATTGAACAAGTTCAGGGTCATAAAACAATTTCCATGCAAGAATAATAATAAACTAATGAACAAAGCTAGGAAAGAGTATAGGAGACTCTAAACAGAAAGAAGCAGGAATACACCAACACATGTGGAAGGAACTCTGCATTGTGGTTCTTAATAGGACACTAAAACCTTCTGGGACATTGTAAGTCTGAATGGGTCACACCTTCATGTCAATACACATATTGAACCAGATACATGATAAAGCACTATAAGCTTCTGTTTTTCAGGGAAGACCCAAACTACCTAGCTGGGCTAACAGAATACAAACACAAAGGCAGGAATCAAAGCATAGATACCGAAATTACACAATTGGAGCTAGAGGGGGCTTTAAATTCATTTAACACAAGAAAAGCACCTGGTTCAGATGGGGTACCACTAGATGTTATAGTTAGAACTAAATCATTCTGGATTCCTTTCTTTCTCAAATTTTTTAACTACATTTGGAGATCAGGCTACATTCCCAAAAGCTAGAAACTAAATATCGTTGTTCCAATCTTTAAGAAAGGTGACAAAAAGGACCCGAGCTGCTGCAGGCCCATCAGCCTATTGGATTCCCTAGGAAAGGTCTTTACCAAAATCCTAAACAATAGAATGATGACATTGGCTGAATCAAATAACATTATAGATGAAGCTCAGGCAAGATTCCATAGAAACTACTCTACAATAGACCAAGTCTATGTTCTAACTCACCTGATCCATAAACACAGGACTATCAAAAACCAAAATATATATTGCATCTTTATTGATCTCAAGACAGCTTTTGATTGGGTCAACAGACCCTTACTCTGGAACAGACTTGATGAATTGGGGCTTGACCCATCAGTACTGGAAATTATCAGACTTATTTACCAAGACAATTACACCAGTATCAGGTACAGCACCTCAGGGGAACTAAGCACTTGGTTCATAAAAACCATAGGAGTCAAAGAAGGCTGCACATTGGCTCCATTATTGTTGAATATCTATTTTGGCACTGTCTTAAAATATCTGCACTATCTGGACTTCCACCTACCAAAAATAGGAACAAGAATGATCCCTTACCTGGTTTATGCAGATGACATTGTACTTTTATCCCTTATTCACCTGGGCTTGTGCAGAAGCATAGGAAAATTCCAGCTTGAATGCAAAAATGCTGATCTATCGGTTAACCACAATAAAACTAAGGTTCTAGTTTTTGGAGGTAACAAGAGAAAGTATGGCTATTACATGAATTCCTCCAAGATTCAGGTAGTAAAAAACTTCTGCTACCTAAGACTCACAGTTAGCAAAATCGGATCATGGAATTTCCACCTAAAAAGTAACAAAAGCAAGCTGGAAGGCTTTTTCCCAATTATATCACCATTCACATATAAATATGGGCGCTGACCTGTAGAGGGAACATTAAGAGTGGTAAGAGCCAAAATTAAAAGCCAAATACTATATGGAGCCGAATTATGGGGTCATGAACTAAAAGGGTCCATGGACTTCGGACTAAACAAATTTTACAAAAAAATATTGGGCCTACTGAACAGCACCCCATCTGCTTTGGTCAGGGCTGAGATTGGAGATTCTTCTTTAGACTGTACTTGTGTGCAGAGACAAATAAATCACTGGATCAAGAAATTCAGAATGCCCCCTGACAGACTCCATGAATGTGTTTAGAGGAAGCAATCCTTTACTCTCATTCAAAGAATACTTTCCCGAGTATCCTGGTCCTGAAAGAACTCATCAAACCATATGGGCTTTTACACATAGTCTCTGACTGCTTAAAACTTCCTATTGAGTACACCAAAACAATAATAAACAACAAAATTAAAGAAAACTTTGTCCAAAATATCTAGAGGCCTGCTGATAATCAGAAAGCATGTACATGGATCTCGAAAATAAAAGAGAACACAAGTTGGAAAGATATCTCCATATCCTACACTCCCTTGGGATAGGACCCATCTTGCCAGGTTCCGTTTGAGGTATTTGAGAGCAACAAAAAATGTCTTTTCTTGAAACTTGGCTTCCCAGCCAAATGCCCTTTGGGGTAACCCTTGCCTCAGTGTTTGCACACAGAGGTTATTTGTCTCAAAAAAAATGGGTCTATATCTAGGGGAAAAGAACAGGGAATATAGGTGTAAGTGTGGCTTGGGAGAAGTCAACCTAATACTCCTAGTGATCCTATCTCCCCTATATGAGAAACACAGGGCTATTTGGCTGGACAATATACTGAATTCACAATCATACCAACCAACGCAATTATTGACTTATCTACTCACAAATGCAGATCCTACAATTTTGAGCTCCTTGTTCTCTTTTATTAAAACAATTGACCAGTGAAGGCTTCAGTTGACTGGATAATTTTAAACCGATCATTAAAAGGAGCAAGCATAGAGACTTATCTTAGATACAATATCAACAAGTCCCAACTATAAGTGTAAGTAGTCCATTCACGATTAATCTCTGATTGTCAGTAAAAGTACCATCAGGTGCAATTTAATAATTATTATTTGTCTGTATGAATCTCTCTCTTTTTTGAATAATTAGGCCCTATCAACTTTGGGCCACTACAGCAAAAGCTAAACCTTTTGATCTGGATTCTATAAGTTTTAAATGATTTTATTATCTAGATTATTATTGGACCATAACTGCTTTTATGAAACTAGCTGTCAGCATTTTAATGTATAATAAGTTTTTACGTTAGCTTGTAAGTTGAATATTTTTACTATTTATTTTGCCTTTCTCTGTTATTTTGTTTAAGTAATCATTTGTAATGGCATTGTTGCCAACCAATAAACTTGAACTTAAAATAATAATCTACAGCATATACTGTATTACAGCAAATGTCACTTCAACTATCTTGCATACAGTTTTACAGTAACAGTGAGTAGCTAGGCACAACAACCAAAGCAATTACTGCATGGCAGCCAAAGTGGACTACTGGTGTTCTGTTAAAATTACATTGGAGCTACTGCAACCAGGAACACACAATAAACATTCCATTCCCTGCCGAAGCTGATGCTGTAAACTGGCATTAATGCTATCAAAGCAACATGAGCCCCACAGCTTGGTTATGCAAGCTCTCTGGATCCCACTGACAAGCAAAGTTCCTGCTGCTTAACAACTGCAGAATGCTATCCTAAGTTCCCTGATTATTGTTTCCATTCAACCAGCAAACTGTTCCATTGCTCCTGATGTTTTATTCAGACCTCTTGTCTTCTTTTAGTGCAGCCAGGAGTTGTAATCCAGGAGGCAAACCAGCCAGCACAGCAGTGAGGAAAGAGCCATCTTAAAATCATCAGCTTGGGCATTTACCACCATGAAGACACAAGTGATTGTGCTCTTTGATTGGCTCTAAGTTGTAGAAAAGAAGATAGAATTTGACAGCAGATAAGAACCACTTGACCCATCCAATCTGCTCATTTTTCTTTACCTACACTATTACAGCAGACCATGCCAGATTGACAATTCTTTCTTCCCCATTTCTTTCCATTACCATTCCCTATGCCTATCCCATGCGTTCTTGAACCCACTCTGTTCACCCCACCACCTCTACTTAAGACTGTTTCAGAATCCACCACTCTTTCTGTGAAGATGCACTTCCTCACATCTCTCCTGAAATCTACCCCTCCAGCTTTATAGCATGCCCTAGTTCTTGAGCATCTTTTCTTCTGAAAACACATCTCCTATACCTTATTTACCCGTGAGGTAATTAAATGTCTCTATCATATCCCCCTTCTCCCTTCTGTCTTTCAGAGTGTACTTATTGAGGTTCTCTAGTCCTTGCTCGTAAGGCAATGTTGGTATGTTGACAAATACATTAAACACAGGTGGCTATAACATTGTACCTCTTAAAGCAATAAAGTATATAAAATGACAGCAAACCATACAATACGTCTTCTGGTGGGATTTTGAACTGTTTATAGAGGGAAAATATCTTTTAATGTTCTATTGGAGCACTTCCTTCTTTCAAAGTGAGGGCCAGCTTTGTTTTTGGTGAGAACTGGATTTTACCTTCTCAGAAATATTGCCAAAATTCGAGCCCTGATCCCACCTGATGACTTGCCCACACTGGTGCATACTTTCTTCACTTCCAGGTTATACTACTGCAATGCTCTGTACCTAGGGACATCTGGAGGCATCCTCCTACAGATGCAGCTGGTGCAGTACATGACAGCAAGAGTGTTGTTGGGATGAAAAGATGCAAACATATCACCACGGTATTAAGTGAACTGCACTAGCTGGCAGTTCGGTGGATGATTGTCTTCAGGATTGGGCTATTAACCTATAAACCCTGGCCTTGAGGGATCCAGTCTATCTGCAAAGAGCTCCTTGTGCCATACTGTCTGGCCGGGCTCTCCTTTCTGCCAGGGTGGCCTCCTTGGGTTCCGGGATTAGGCTGCTACATTCTGATGATCGGGTATTTGCAGCCGCTCTGACTACCCTGTGGAATATCCTTGCCTGGTTATCTTAGGGAGGCTCCCACGGCGGAAGCCTTTAAGGAGGGCCTCAGATCATATTTATTTAATTAAGCTTTTAACTGAAAGGGGTTTTAAAAAAATAGTATATTTTGTGATGGTTAGTTAAGCTGGTGCTTTTAGTTACATTTTGTATATTGTTGTAGTTAGTTTTAGCATTGTATTAATTGTATTAATAATTGGTATCTGTTATATCCGTCATATTGTACAACACTCAGAGTCTATGGAGATGGGTGCTATATAAATAAAATATCTATCTATCTTACTAGTGACTGATGTGTCTCATTCAAGAAAAATGCAATTCCATTCATAAGCATGCATTACAAACTAACAATAACTATAGTAACCCCCTTTCTGACCACAAGATGCTAGTCCTTCATGCTGTGAAGGGAGCTTAGAGCTCTGATTAGAAAACAGAATGCCTTTACAGCAGAGAGTTTGATCTGATGCTCCCAGGAAACACAAACATTTATCACACACCACTGAATGAACATCAAGGATTGCCAGTTCTTGCCATCTGGAGAGACACAATTTCTTTGCCAACAAGAGTGCAATCGCATCCAGCTCTGTGGCAGAAGACACGAATGCTCTGCCAACAAAAGTGCAGTTGCCAGGTCGCATCAAACTCTATAGGCTGGAGACATGATTGCTCTGCTGACAAGAAGGCTGTCACATCCAGCTCTGTAGGCAGACTCTAGCCACAGAACTAGAAAAAGATGCCAATTGACACTGTGAGACTGGGCACCCCAGTGTCACTATTATGTTTTGGGGAGAGGGCACTGAGAGAAAGGGTTCTGGGAAGAAAAGTTTTAAAAATATATACGTAATAAAAGTGACCACTCATGCGCATTGCTGAGGTGGGGAGGGGGACAGGACATCTGTGACTGCCGATAAAGTAGGGCAAGCGTGAGCGGCCATGGTGCACAGGCTCGATGCAACATTTGTCACCTCATGAGGTTCTTTGTTAGCAAGCTGCTTTTAATTCTCCAAGAGGACTTCAGGATTATACCCCACAGCTCAAAAACATGTGCCAGTCCCTAGTGCAGTTCAACTAGACAACTTCAAAACACTTTCTGACTTTGATCTCAGTAGGAACTGCTGTGCAGACTAGCCCTAATAAATCAGAGTACTGAGATTTTCCTTTTCCCACACTGTACAATGTGTTAAAAGTCTGGGGACAGGAACATGAGGCACTGTTTAATTAGCCATTTTCCTTTGATTCACATTACTGGGACATTGTTTATATTTTGATTAGAAACATAACTCTGAATTGCTCTTCTTTCATTTTTGATATAGAAATCAAGGCTTTAAAAATCAAGGACTGACTGGAAATGGAAAGTAACACCTCTCATCCCACATTTGACTACCAATTACATAGCTGGAAATTCAGCTTTGCTCATCCTTGCCTGGGGTGGCCTCATGTTCACAGAGGATCAATTATTAGGTGGTATCTTGATTTGACATATTGTAATCCTTGACAGAGGTCTGCAACCCTGTCCTTTAACCAATGCTTCTTGCCTTTCAGCAGTTAGGTGCTCCATTTTACTACAGTAGGGCACTCCCAGAAAGATTGCTGCATACAACTTGTTATTAAGAATTCTTTAAATGATGTTCTTAACGTTATTAACAATTCTGATGATTTGCTCATCTAGGGACATTCTGTTCACTTAATTTAAAACAAAAGACAGCAGTCATACCAGTAACCATACCAGCTTCAATGCAAAAAGAGGCATATAAATGTTTAGTGTGTTTAGTATGTTAAAAAATGTACTAGTAGGGTCTTTTCCCAAAGTGTTAGTCGATAATAATCCTGCTTACAGGGCTGAGATCTCTAGGCAAGGTCCCCCAAGGAGTCAGATAGAATCACCTCCAAATGCCTCATTCCTCAGCCAAATTAATAGTTTACGATGAGTCACAGTAACAGTAACAGTTTGCCGCCAGACCAATAACGGAAGGCTCCACTGAAAATAAGACTGTTTGTGTAAAAGTAGTTATTTGGGAATTTCCATTTTAAATATAGAGTCCTTCTTTTGGACTAGTATTTATTTTCAATTATAAATGTAGAATTTATGTACCTGATATGAGAAAAACACTGCAGGGGGCCAGCCATTCAGTGGTGTAAAACATCAATCAGAAGTTTAAATCCCTACTAAATGTTTTGACCATAAATGCAGATTTTTTTAAGGTCATACCAGCACACCCTGCTTTCTTTTCTGTTAAGTAAGCTGAGTATTTAAACCACACCTGAGAAATAAATGCAGTACCTCTTGGGGGCAAGGCCTGAGACTGACTTCCACTTTCTTCTAAAATAACACCTTTGCATATATTAACAGAAACTAGCCCAGGTCATAAATGCCAGCAAACTTATCCCTGTTTTTCTGTTCCAGGGTGCAGGAGTACCCTTTCTCACAGAGGAACTCACTGTAATCCAACTCCCAATTTCTCCCAGTTGCCAGCTTTTTAGTACTGGGACTCACCATCCTCAAAATACTTGCAGGCCACCTGCAAAACAAAGAGCAAAACACTCCACTAAGCATGGTAAATTATGTCACAAAGAGATTACTAAAAAATGTCAAACCCCAGGTAGTGCTAGCATATCTTTAGTTGGGGTAACATAGACTCATCAATATTAGCACAACCCGTGGAGTATCCACTCATTTTGCCTCTGTTTGTGCTCTGGTTCTCTCAGGTCTCATCAGCGGAGGAGAACACCATACTAATAATAATAGCCCAGTTAGCTAGCTTACAGCTTTCTCTTCAAGGATCTCTCAGCTCTTTTGTCTCTATCTTGTCTCTAAGTTCTGCATCATAGCTTCCACATTAATATAGTATATTTTGCCTCACCAGAAAGATGCTAAATACCAGCAGGCAGTTGAAAGCTATTATTTTAGGTCTAACCTAACCTTTCTTTAAAAGTTTAAAACATGCTAATATTCAGAACTTTTGTGGATAAATCAGTTCAGAATTAAACAGATTACTGGTGGAGGAATCTATTGAGTAAGGTTACTCACCATGGGGAGGCAAGGAGTGGAGCAGCAGTATGGCCATCTCGGTTCCCGCACCCACATGACAGAAGCTGTTCCAGACCCAGGGAGCAGACTTCTGCTGTCTTACTCCAAGCCCCTCAGGAGTGGAGGAAAAGCCCTACAAGGACAGACTGAAGGAGCTAAACATGTACTCAGGCTTTCACAAGCTACCCAAACAGAGCTCAGATTTTGTTCTGCCTGTCCCCTGCACTCCAAGACCAAGGGACTCAGGCTTTCACAAGCTCCCCAAACAGAGCTCGGAGTTCCTCCTGCCTGTCCCCTGCACTCTTTTTCCAATGTTAACTGCTCACCCTTGCTCATTCACAAACTATAAAGGGGATTCTAAATGAGGGGTGCTGCTTTATATGGCACACATCAACAAAAACAAGAAGTCAGAGCACACCCTGACACCCCCCCCCAACCCACAAACAGAGGTAAAATGAAACAATAAACACATTATTCAGCTTGGACTGGCAACTTAATAATTTGATTTCAAAAGGAGAGGGTATCTTGTTATTCACTTCAGGTCTCCTGCTGTGAAGTCACCCAGCACCAACGGTGAGGTAGACCACCCATCAGCTGGGTCCCTATTCTGCACTGCATCTGCCTGAAATGGCTTACCTTTATAAGATGCATCTGCTTAAAATTGGCTTAATTAAGGAGTGTCCCAGCCATTGTGCAGGTAACTGTTTGGGGGGCTAGTTAAAAGTGAAAGCCATACTTCTCCACTTACAAACTGTATTCAATGTTAAATACTCACCCTTGCTCATTCCCAAACTATAAATGGATTCTAAATTGGGAGTGCTACTGTATTTGGCATACATCAAGAAAAACAACAACTCAGAGAACACCTGACCACGTCTCCCCCAAGCAGAGGTAAATGCTCCAACAGAGGTAAATGTAATAATAAATATATTAGTAAGTAGCCAATCCAGGCTGCACTGCTTGATCTTGCACCTGGAACTTTTATCTGCACTAACCCTACTGTGTTTTTCAACATTTTTTTCATTGTTAGTTTCCTGTAGCAGCTGTTTTCTTGTTCTGGGTTCTGACGATGGTCGGGTGTTCTGGGCAATGCATGTTCAGTGTGTCCTGCTCATCCCCCCCCCTTCCAAGTCCCACATGAAGTTCAGACTACATACTTAATTATTTCTTTGTTTTAGATCTTATAACATTATCTTATTCATCTCCCTCAGGGACTCAAGCATTCACAAGCTCCCAGAATTCTGAGTTCCTTCCTGTCCCCTGCACCCCAAGGCCATGTGAGCAAGTGACTGGATCCTTCAATATTGCTGGACTGGGCTGGCCAGTCGCTGCTGTGTAGCCACTGCCCCTCCACCCACCCTGATCCATCCCTTCGTATATAGCTCACATCCTGCCACCTCTCCTCTGCCAGATTCTATCTCCTTATTTTCTCATTTAAAGATTATACCAAGCCACCACCAGAAGTCACAGTTGAGCACTCCTTAATCTTCTTGCCCCTTTCTTCTTCTTTCTAGCTTCCTGTCCTAGCCATTTCCTTTCACCACTGCCTTTTCTGCCCACTTTTCTTCATCCCATCCCTCTCTGCAACACCAGACCCACAGCACTAGAGGTGACCACACTACCACTGCACCACTGCAGAAGACTCAATTTGCAGTGATATTTTGTGCTTCTTATCTTAATTTGCATGCTCCTTTTTACCTGGTAACTTGGTTTCAATTATTACACCTGCCCTTCTCTGTTCCTCCTCCTGTCACTTTTAGTTGGTACTGGACTCTGCCTCCCTATCCTTCCTCTGTCACATCATCTCCATAAGCAACCTTCCTGTCCTCCTCTCCCCCTTCCTTGTCCTCCTTCTCCTTCTGCCCTCTCCCACTCCCAGCTATGCACCTCCTGACTTTAACTCCCTTCCCCCCACCCTCTGTCTACCCTGCAATATATCCACCTCTACCTCTTTCATGCCTCACCCTCTGCCCCCATTACACTCCCCCCTACATTTTTATTCATCAAGGCTACTCAGCAGCTCCCTCCTAAACCTAGCAACCATTTGCTAACTCCTTTCCCTGATCCTCCTGCTGCACCTAGCCAGAGTCATCAAGCCCTACCACCTCTTCCCTCCAGCCTCTCCCTAAAGGCCTGTGAATCTTCCACACTAATGTATGCAGCCTTCTACCAAAATTCAATGACCTAAAAGTGTGGGTCACTCAACACTCCCCTGACATCCTTTGCTTATCAGAAACCTGGTAAGCCTCCCATATCGCAGACTCCAAATTGGCACTAGCAGATTTCTGCTTTTTTAAAGCAGGATCATGGAAAATGAGGTGGTGGAGTGGCTATCTACTTTTGCAACTCTTTCAACTGCACATTTTTCCACCGCAAAGCTACCTCACAGTCCCATTAACTTTTCGTAATCAGTCTCACCTTCCCATGCTCATCACCCCTTTTTGTGGGCGTCTTAAAAGCCTCACCAAAACTTTACCCTACATCCCTCATTTATTGCATCACCACCACCTCTGCATTACCTAATTTGGGGGAATTAATACTTCTCTGTGATTTCAGTCTAGACTGGCTCTCCCCCTCATCACAAAGCTCCCACCACCAGATCAAAGCATTAAATCTAACCCAGCTCATTAAAGAACCCACTCATCCAACCCTAGAAGTCAAATCACACTACATACTCAGTTGGGTGCTCTCATCCCACCCCCACTGTATTTACTCTGTTGGTACCCTTCCAGATGTGCTCAGTGACCGCTGCACCACTTTCTGTATCAGGAAGACCTGTCCTCCCCAATCCTCTCCCCCCCACCAAATACATCCAGTATTGCCTCCTCAAATCCCTCGATGTGAAAAAGCTTTTTCATGACCTGGTCTTTTTGAACTGGTTCCCTGTCTTTTGCCCTCCATCAGTCAACAATGCCCTCACCCATTTTACGTCCATTTTTCTTAAGATATGGGATGCCCATGCCCCACTAAAGACAGCAAGAGTTAGGCGTGCCCACCACCCCTGTATTACCCCTAATATTTTGAATAATTTAAGAGCTCGTGATCATGCCTGGTGCCTATTTAAAACTGTAGATCAGGCCTCCATCCAAGCCTTTCATTCTGTATGAAATACTTGCACCATAAGCATCCGTTGAGCCAAATCTGACTTATTTAAATCACATCTGCACCCTTCAAACTCCATTCCCTCATTCTTTTGACAGGATCTCCACTCACTTCTGCCCCCCCAAGTCTGACTCCTCCCTCCTTCAATCTACGAGAAAGGCTCACTAATCTCTGAACATTCTTGTGTTGCCATTGCCCTAAATAGAAATTTACATCCTGTGCGGTTCCACCTGTGTCTCTGTTCATCCGTCTCCTCCCTACTACCTCCTGCAGCTCTCAGGTTTTCAGTTCCCAACAATCATGCTATCAGAAGTCCTGAGAGCTCTTACTTTTGAACACCACTAAGTTCAGCCCAGATGGCCTGCACCCTTGGCTCCTCAAAATCTCTGCACCTCAGTTATTACCCCTTAACCTTCATCCTAAATATTTCCCTATCCTTGGCCACTGTTCCCAATGCCTGGAAGTCTACCACAGTTCTCCTTCTTTTCAAAGGTGGCAACCCTACTACCCCTGGCAATTACTGACCCATCTCCCTTCTCCCTGTCCTTGCTAAAGTTCAGGAATCCCTCACCCTCTCAAAGCGCAATAATTTTCTAACCTCCTCAAACACATACCCTCCCACTTTCAATCTGTCTTCAGCCAATCCCACTCAACCACCTCCTCCTTCCTCCACTTTACTGATGCCTTCCACACTGCTATGGATCTTGGTCAGCTTACCACGGCTATCTTCATTGACCTTGCCAAGGCCTTCAGTTTGGTTTCCCACCTGCTCCTACTCTCCAAACTACACTCCATTGGACTTTCTCCTGCCTCAGTGTCCTTGTTCAGCTCCTATCTAACTGGCCATTCACAGTCAGTATTAGTCAACAATGTCACATCTCTCTCCCTCCCCATCCTTGCTGATGTACCCCAGGACTCCATCCTTGGACCAGTTCTCTTTTCCCTCTTTATAAATGATATTTACTCTGTCAGCACCCATTCCATTATCCAGATGTACATGGTGACACCATCATCTTCCTGTCTGGTCTGACTATACAAGCCATCCACCCCCCCCCCCCAAAATGAACTTACGGCAGTTACAGACTGGCTCGACAAAAACAGCCTATGACTGAATACCAAAAACATTATTGCCATGACCTTGGTTCCAAACAAAAAATCTCTAAGCTTCCCTCACTTCTGGTCTTCTGGACAAAGAGGGGAAAAAGGAGGAGACTAATCATGTTTTAGATATTATAGGGAATGTTGGAAGGCAAAAGGGGGGATAATAAAGATTGCTACTGAAAAAGGGAAATGCACCATTACATGACCCAGAGAAAGCTGAAATCCTCAACAAATACTTCAGCTCTGTGTTTTCCAAAGAGTACCCTGCGGATGGCACAGACCCCCAAAAAACACAACACCCCAGGACCAGGGGTAGACACGAGTCCTTTACAGAAACTGAAGTATGGGAGGCACTAAATAAACTAAAAGCAGACAAAGCCATGGGACCAGATGAGATGCACCCCAGAATCCTTAAGGAACTGGGGCAGAATTAGTAGCCTCTCTGGCACTTCTATTCACAAAATCCTTCAAGAGCAGTGTACTACCGAAGACTGGAAAAGGCAATAGTAGTTCCACATCCCAAATCAGGCAGTTGCATACAGGTTAGTAATCACAGACCAGTGAGTCTCACATCTATAGTAGGGATGCTAATGGAGGCACTATTCAAACAGTGGATCATAGCATTCCTCAAAACTAGTGGCCAACAAGACCCTAAACAACACAGTTTCACAGCATGTAGGTCATGCCAGACAAATCTGCTCAAGTTTTTTGACTATGCTACAAAAATTGTGAACAATGGTGGGGAAGTCGATGTGGTCTACCTAGACTTTAGTAAAGCCTTTGACTCAATTCCACACAGAAAGCTGGTAAAGAAACTTGACCAAACAGGGGTTGATCCAGAAGTAGTCAGATGGGTACAAAACTTTTTACATGGCAGAATCCAGAGGGTACAGGTTAATGGAATGCAATCAACAGAATGCAGGGTGACCAGTGGGTGCATTAGGGCTCAGTGCTGGGCCTCTGTTCTTCAATGTTTTTATAGCAGACTTTGCTGATGCACTGGAAGGCAAATTGTATCTGTTTGCAGATGATACCAAGATATTTAACAGGGTGGACACTTCAGAAGGAGTGAGCAAGATGGAATCTGCCCTCAAGAAACTAATATAATGGTCTGGAATGTGGCAGCTGAGATTTATCACCAAAAGTGCAAGGTCTTGCACATAGGAAAGAAAAATCCAAGAAAGTAGTATTACCTAGGAGGCAAAGACTGGCGGCCTCAAATCAGGACAGAGATCTAGGAATCATAATCGCAGATGACTTGAAGGTTAGTAAGTAGTGTGAGAAGGCAACATTGAAGGCCAACAGAATGCTGGGCTACATTGGGAGGGGAATCATGAGAAGGAAGAGAGAGGTGGTACTACAACTGTGTAGATCGTTGGTCAGGCCTCACCTGGAATACAGAGTCCAATTCTGGAGGCCTCATCTCAGGAAGGACATTTATCTGGTGGAAACAGTATAGAGAAAGGCAACAAAAAATGATTCAGGGTCTGCAGTACATGTCCTATGAGGAAAGACTCAGGGAACTGAATATGTACTACCGGAAGCAGAGAAGAGAGAGAGGGGACATGATTGAAACATTCAGGTACATAAAAGGCATTAAGAAGGTACGGGCACAAGAACTTTTTCACTTCAAGAAGGGCTGCAGGACCAGAGGACGTGACCTCAGACTGCAAGGAGGGAGGTTCTCTGCCAACATCAGGAAGCTTTTCTTCACAGAAAGAGTGCTGAACACCTGGAACAGCCTGCTCCAAGAGGCTGTGGGAGTCAGCCCTGTGGGGAGATTCAACAATGCATGGGATAGACACAAGGGAGCCCTGACTGAAAAGGGCAGCTAGAGTGTCAAAATAGGTCTAAAACAAATGGGCAGACTAGTTGAACCTTGCAGTCTCCTTCTGCCATCAACCTCTGTTTCTTCTCTTCTGTTAATACCACTCTAGACATCGTCTTCACTTACCAGTACCTAAGAATCTGGATTGACCTCCTTGATTCCTCCTCCCACTTCAGCACGCTCCACACCAACTGCGCCTTAGCTTGGACTCCTCTATCACCATATAACTAGTCTCTCTCTCTCCTCCTGTAAGATTTGATTTTGTAATCAAAGGGATCATCCCTGCATCTGACTTCACTGATATAATATTCAATGCTAATCACTCTACCTCCTTGCCAAAATGGATGTCCTGTTTCATGCATTCTGTAGGTTTGCCTCAAACTCTCCCCTCTAACTCGCTACTGTGACCTCTACTCCTTTATTTTCCTCCAGTCTCTTATTCAGAGTCACTCCTCTCATTGCCTCACCTTCACAGCCAAATACTGGTTTGGGTCTCTTCCTTCCTACCTTGCATGCCTCCTCTCCCCTGCTGCCCCCTTGCCCTACAACTCTCAGTCAAGCTGTGCTCACACCTTCTCCCTCCCTCATGTCTGCACCTCAGATGGAAAACTCTCCTTTTCATACAGGTTTCCTTTCCTTTAGAACAGCCTCCCTTTCTCTACCTGCCTCTGTCTCTCCTTCAATGCTCTCAAGCACCTACTCAAACCCACCTCTGCCACTTCCTGCACCTGTTCCTTCCTAAATCCCCAATAGCCCTACTACCCATTACGTACTCTGTATATAGTTTGTCTCCTAGCTTGCATGTTTTACTGTACATATTCAACTAGTGTGTATTCTTTTGTTATTGTACATAGTACCTATCCTTTATAGCGATGTACATCATACTCATTTTGTATAGTTTAATACTTATGTTGTATAGTTTGTATTGCCTCTGTTTGAATTTTGTATATTCCTTTGAGTTCTGTTTGTTACCTGCACCCCCTTTTCTCTGGGTCACACCTGGAAATGAGCCTCGGTTCATGGTGCTTTTCCCAGTTATAAACTTTTACATAAATAAAATAAAAAAACATGTACTCTCTGGAGGAAAGGGAAATTAGAGGGGATATGATTGAAACCTTCAAATATATAAAGGGCATTCACAAGGTCAGCAAAGAGTATTTTAAATTAAAAGATGGGAGAGGCAGTAGGAGGCATAGATTGATGCTGGAGGGAAGGGTTAGAAGGGAGATGAGAATACACTACTTCATGGAAAGGGTGGTGGCAGGATGGAATGCACTGCTGGAGGAGATGATATCATTGAAGTCGGTGGGCAGTTTTAAGAGATGGTGGGACAGGATCAGGGGGAAGGTTATTACTTTGAAGGGAGAGGGCAGCTGCTGAGTAAAATCTGAGAGCTGCACACTCAAGCAGATTCGATAGACCTTAGGGCCTGTATCTGCTGGCATTTTTCATAAGTGTGTGTGTTTGTAAAACAGGTGTTAGGCACTTTGCTAAAATCACTTCACAAAACTCTTAGAAATACTGAATTCTATCAATATTTATAGGATGAAAGCAACTCCAAAAGCTAATGACTTTGGCCCTGAATACAAGACAAGACTTTACCAGTTAGATGCAGAAAATAAACAAAACATGATGCATTTTTTCACATGAAACAAGCAAATGGATTGAAACAATAGCAACTTTTTTTCACAAAAGACAAAACAAGGAAAATATGTCCCTATGACAGCTGTAAAGATAGAATACAACAGAAGAGTATAGACAGATTATTAGATAACCGCAATGTATTACATACTAATATTATAGGCAATTTCAATATCATCATAAAACACACTATACAATTATTTCAAGAAACACACTCTAGCTTTGTCAATATAACACGGTTTTAACAACTTTTACTACCTTCTTACTCTGCAGAAATCATATCATTAGTGACTAATGAAACTGAGCCAACAGAGGTAGAAACAGCCATTTCATCACTAAATAATGGAAAAACTCCAGGCAAACATGGTCTGACTGGGAAAATGTAAGTCTATAGGAAGAAATTACAAGCTAAATTAGCGGTAGTATTTGTGCATCTCATCACCTCACAGTCTATACCATTAAAAATATCAGAAGCACTTCTGATATACAGACCATGCAGGCACCAGCAAGCTCACCCTCAGGATATAACCCCCCCTAAATCAAGACAAGCTTAATGCTTTTTTTGCTGAATTCCCTTGCTCTCCCTGATAGCAGAAGAGAAGCCAGTGCTGGAAGACCCATTATCCACTCAGGAGATTCAGGCAGTCATCACCACCCCAACCAAGAACAGCGCTTTCATTGTCTGTTTATTTTCTTAAACAATTTAAAGTTTACAGAGGTTTTTTGCACACTGCAACGAAGTCGGAAAAGAGCTGTAAATCAATACCGACCATTACACTCAGCGCTCGCCTTTTTTTCCCCATTACACTCAGAGCTTGCTTTCTTTTTCTGTGGAGGGCAGAATATTGTTGTACTGGAAGCCACATGTAATCGACATACTGCTGGTTGTCAAATCAGTCTGTTACAAGCAGCATCTACTGTATTTACATAAGAAAGTTGATAGGAGAAATCTAAACAACTGGAGGCCAATCAGTCTATTAAATACTGATTTTAAAACATCAGCAATAATTCTGACTTACAGATTACTACAAGCAGCAAAATACTTAATCACACCAACTCAGTCCTGTTCTATACAAGATATAACTATTACAGGCCATTTAATTTTGATAAGGGAAATCACAGAACAATGTAATAAAACAAACTTATGAGTGTTATATTGTCACTTACCAGAAGAAAGCCTTTGACTAGATAAATCATAATTAGTTGTGGCATGTTTTGAAAAATATGAAATACCTTTGAAATGTATTAAATGGTTACAGTGCGTACTGTATATAAAACTGCTACTATCACCCCAATAGTAAATGGTTAGTGTGGACCACTGATACCAGTCAAAGTATAAGTCAGGCAGGCTGTCCTTTGAGATCCCTCCTCTATGTATTTTGTATAGACCCTCTATTGTGAGCTTTACACTTTCCACCCCAGCTACATCCCTACAAACTGAAGGAAGCACTGTACCATATAAAGCCATGGTAAGAGGTCAGTGGGAAAAACATTGAATTTATATAAGATATAGGGACAATTCTCAGGTGCATCGCTAAACATAGACAAATGCATAGGCAGACAATTTGCAAGGAGTGAACCATCAGTACATGATAGTACAGAATTTCATATAGTATGTCAGAAAACCCTATTACAATTTTAGGCATTGAATATGGTTTGGAACAACCAGATCTTTTGAACTGGGAGCAGAAATTATCACAAGGGAAACTTTTAATGGCACAGTGGAACAAATGGCAAATGAGCAAGAAAGAGCATGTCCACCTTAAGGCATACCTAATTCCTCTTTTTAAATATATGCTACATATTTCCTCCGCTAAAGCATTTGAAGCAAAATAACTTTACTAAGCATCTTGTTTTAGGCAGCATGGGGAGTTGACTAAACCTTATTAAAAGGAATATAATATACCTCCTCATCAAACATGGAGGGCTAAAGATGGTGAACTCAATTATTTTCTTTTACATTTTGCTTCTGACCAATCTTAACCCCCTACTGTTTAATTCATGGAAGTGTTGGGGTAACATACTATTTCCACCTGTAAAACCTCAAAATTCACAAAATGGGATGCTGACTTTTAGGAGCCATAAAACAATCTGCCTTGACACCTCCCAACATGAGGGAAATGTTTTAAAACTTAAAACTTGCAGAACAGCAAGTCATATGATTCTAATAAAACCTAGGAAAACCCTATGCAATCAGATTTTAAATACACAATATCAAGAGGTGACAATGATTCTTTATGCCCCATCTGCATGTTTCATTCTTGATTGATCTGTTAACAGAAGCTAGAATACCTCCCAAAATGTAAGATATCCACTGGCTCTGTTGCCATGAAAAACTAAATATCAAAGCTAATCAAAAACGTAAACAAATGGAAGAAAGAATGTGTGCCAGAACTTTATGTAATCAACAACCAGGGGTGTAGATCACTTATTTATTTCATGTACATTCAAATCTGACTTTTGGAAATGTACTGCTCAGAAGTGGACTCAACAAAGTTTTGGTTCAGCTAATTAGACTGTGTTAATGTATTTTTTATAAGGGATTTTGGGGTAAATGAGACAGGAGAACTCTTAATTTAGTGTTTACAGTGTTTCAATGGCATATATGGAACATAACATTGCTGGCAGTACAGTCTAGAGGTTAGAGTAATGAGCTGGGAATGAGCATGGTACATCCAGCACAGAAGATCTAGGTTTGATTCTTACAACCTCCACTTGCATACTGTATGACTCTGAGCAAGTCACTTAACCACTCAGTGATTCCAGGTCACCCCTGAAAACAGGCACTTGTGCCTAGAGGGCCTTACCCAGTTACCAAAGACAAAAAAAAAAATAAGGTGTTCATATTCTTTACAACAGAGACAAACCTGTCATGCTGAACTAATGGGTAAAATAACATATGAGTTACTAATTATATACTATGCTGTAGCTAAACAAGTCATCAGAATGAACCTTTGAGAACTGAATATGTGTGAAAGATATAGATTCTGGACGTATATATCGTCCACAGTCTTCTATTAAAAGGCATTGAGGAACATGCCCTGGGTGACAAACTCTGATACACCCATTACATAGGATAGACCTAAGATACTAGTTTTCAGTTTCTTTGTTTATAAGTGAGCCATATTCAAACTAACTGTTTTCTTTTATTTTTCCTTTGTTTTCTAATATTGTTTACCTCTTGGATGACTGAACTTTTCTTTACGGAAATATTGCAATATATGTTTTTGTTGTGTTATTTTTCTCAATAAATAAATTCCTCTAATCTTCTGGTAGGGGAACCCTGGCCATCTGGCAAGCTGGCAAGATGGGAGGTGATGATTTGGATGCAGCAGTTGTAGGGGAGTTGACCTCCTTCTCTACAACCTTTTCTTTAGTGGTCCTGGTCAATTCTGAACCTCTTCCTGCCGCAGATAACATGGCTAAAGACATTGATAAAAAAGATACGGTGCAGTCAGTCTGAATTGCTGAACAGGCCTTCCAGCAAAACTTAAAACCTTTGGAGGAGGAAGAAAAGTTAAATAAACAATAGATGAACACAAACAACACCTCCTTTTTTTTTTTTGGCTGATGAAGAAACCAGGTTCCAGGTGGAGCATAAGAAGTTGTCTGTCACAATTATGAAACCTCCTAAGACATTTAAGCTCATGCTGTATGCACTACCAGGCAGGCTTAACTGATGTCTGTCACCCCAATGCTGGAGCATCAAAGAAACCACTAGTCAGTGAAACTAACAAGCTGTACTCTATAGCAAAACATGATTCCACACAAAGAACTGATATTTGTATAATGAATTATAACCCTCCTGGACCGAGTTTGGAAATGCTGATTTGGTATCACCAGGAGATGTTGAGGCCATAGCCATTGCCTCTCTTCCTTCAAGATCTGTTGCACAGTTTGAGCAGGTCAGAGGAGATAGTGGAGATTATCAGACCATCGACAGATATACGCTATTGGCGTGAGGTCAAGTTTTGCTACTTTCTCATATCAGTCTTTGGGTTAGTTTAATAGTTTATTTGAGTTGGTGGTCTTTACCCCCCAACACCCCCATTAAAAAAGAGGGGTGGGGGGTGAAGCACACTGACTCAAACAAACTAACACAACCAACATTAACAGTAAGTACAAGCAGGTGCTGTATTCATGAAAGATTTGCGCTACTTGTGTAGCGGTGGTAAGATAATCTCCACTATCACTGGTCAGAGACCAGGGCAGCATGGAATAGTGAGAAGCTACAGCTGACAGGAAACCCATGATTGAAACAACATCAGCTGAGATGCTGCCAAAAAGGGTTGTGGAACTTTGGGACACTCAGCCAGCTGAGATGGTGGGGGCCAAAACCATGAATGGTTTCAAGCACAGCTGGGGCAGAGTGAATGGTATAGTGGTTAGTCAGGGTGGAAGTAGAGAGTGTAACAGGAGGTGGATTATTAGGGCTAGTAGTCTGTCTGGACAGTAGGTTCTGGGGTTTGATAGGGAACTATGGGCAGACTGTATGGACTATGGGTCTTTTTCTACCATCATTGTCTATGTTTCTGTGGGTTATCCTATCTCTCAGGTGATACAGAGCAATTTGCAGACCAACCAAGAAAAGGAGAAACAAGTAAGTACTGTGGGGCATAAGAGACACAAAATAATGAAAGGGGAAGATGGCTTCCATGTTCCTCCAGCATGGCCTAGCCCAAAACTGTCCTGAATGATTTAAGTATGATAGAACTTGTGGACAGTAACCTCAAGGAGAGTAGTAAAAGCAAGGGGAAGAATGTTACTGAAATGGGCTAGTTAAATATTGCCTCAAAAGATGTTCTTAGAAAGTCTCTACTAGCAAGCAGAAGGCACTTACTACAGCACTGACCAGTAACCCCCCCTGCCCTCAGTTAACTGGAACCTCACAGAGGGAAGCACCAGGCTCCTCAGCAGAATTAGAAGAGGGTGATTCTGACATGTCACAGTCAGAATCTATCCAGCAGCCTGAACAATGCCAGAAAAGAGACAAAAAGGCAGTTTAGAATGGCTACCTTTTCAAAGAACAGGGAGAGACTGCCCAGTGAAGGAACATTCTCAGACTAAAATATAGAGAGGGACTAGATGTTCCCTCAGACAGCTTCTACAGTATGTTATTCATTCCCTGTTAAAAGACTCAATGTGTGTTTTTTTTTGTGCTGCAGAACTATAAAGCAGTGACTCGTACTGTATCAGGAGAGACTACATTCAACATTAGTTTTCAATCTTTAAAATCCTTGGAACATTTTTGGTTGAAATATAATAAGTTAAAGAATTCAGCGGTATGGTCTCCCTTTACTGCTACCCCCATCTAAACTTGTAATCACTATCATTATGACATTGATCTGAAATGCGGGTGACAATGTTTCAGATATTGCCTACTGGATTAAACAATGTTGCAAGGTCTTATACCAACCCAGTCCATTTATCATCAATGAGAAGGTGTGGACACAGGGATGGATGTTTAGGTAAAGCTTAGGCAAACAAATACTGGAGTGTGTCTGCTCCCAGTGGTCTTCTTTTAAGGCAGAGGTAGGGGCATGTGTTTTTATCCAGGGCAGATCCTCACCTGTCATATGTGTGGGTCCTTAAATCAGCTGAGGGCAGCTTGTGATATAGAATGATGTACAGTAACCTAGTTTTAAATATGGGCACATAAGTTTTAGATGTCTGAATCCCTTTAAATGTAACCTGTGTGAGGAATAGGGATTCTTCTATAAGCACCGCCCATGGGCCTCACACAAAAGATCAGACAACCTGAATCAAGAAGCTTCAGCTCTGAGATTTGCTGGGATGGCCAGTTCAGACTTGCTTCTGGACCACAAAGTGACACAACAGGCTCTAGACACTGTTAAGCATTTTGTTCAGCAGGCAGTGAACACGGATCCTCTGGTTCTGAATGCCCCAGAGAATATGGATACTGTAATAGGCCCACACTCAACAGTGCCTACAGAGAATGTTCCAGTCCTGCTACACATTTCACTACCACCTGGTGAGAAAAGCATAACAACCCCTTCACAGCCAATTCCTGGTCTGGTAACAACCCTCCCCCCCACAAGCAGGCATGCCTGCTCCCCACTTCCAATGAAAGCTGAAATGGAGGTAGTCTCCTCTCAGCGGAGAGATAGACACAAGAAGCAAAGTTTAAAACAGTAAAGTCACCTGTAACCCCAGTAGTAAATCATTATTCGGCCTTGACTTCATTAAACAGTGGTGGGGAAGACACAACTGGAGCAGGAGGAGGACTCAAAGGAGTTCTCCATTACATTATCAAACAGGGACCACTCTTCGGATTGGGATTATTCTCACTCAGAAACATCAGCAGTGAAGAAAAGTCACAAGAAGACCAGATCTCAAGTCAGACCTGTGTCAATGGCACAGCCCCATCAACATTTGAGTCATACAGTATGCATTGGCCCTACAAACCTCTGTCTCTTACGAACATATGAACATATGAAATTGCCAGCAGAAATAAGCCTATTGGTCTATCAAGTCTGCTCTAGTGTGCAGCAAGAACCCTCACCTGACAGCTGCCCCCCCTTCCCAATTACTACCCCTCTAACCTTATCCCATCCCCTTTTGAAACTAACCACTGTCTTGCAAGCTACCACCTCCTCTGGTAGAGCATTCCATTCCACCATGACCCAATCCACGAAAAAGTGTCTCCACATTTCCATTCTAAATCTTACACCTTCCAATCTAAGGCTGTGCCCTCTTGTGTCCCACCCCCTCCTCAGCCAGAGTATCCCTTCAGTGCCTGCCTTCTTTATCCCCTTTCCTTACTTTAGGGTCTCAATTATATCCTCCCAGTCCCTTCTTTCCTCCAAGGAGTACATGTTCTGCTCTCTCAGCCTCTCCTCATATGGTGTGTCCTCCAATCCCTGGATCATCCCTGTTGCCCTGCATTGTGCCACTTCCAGTAATTTCACATCCTTCTTCAGATATGGCTGCCAGAACTTCACACAGTACTCCAAGTGTGGCTTGACCAGTGCCCTGTAGAGAGATAGAATCCCCTCCCTGCTCCTGGAGGAGATCCCTCTTATGACACAACAGAGCATCCTGTTGGCTTTTGCTGCCAGCCTCCTACACTGCTTTGTATTGTTTATTTTCTCCATTACAACCACCCTTAGATCCTTCTCCTCTATGGAACCTAGCTGCATCTCTCCCAGCTGGTAACCCCTTACTGGGTTCTTTGTTCTAAAATGCAGGACTTTACAATTTTGTGCATTGAACCCCAACTGCCACGCTTGTGACCACTCCACCAGTTTGATCAGGTCATCCTGCAGCCCCTGCCAACCTGCTACATTGTCCACCACCACCCCCAATTTGTTATCATCAGCAAACAGACTGAACTTATTCCTGACACCATACGAGATGTCAACTATGAATATTTCGAACAGCACTGGCCCCATTACAATCAATGTAGCATCCCGCTCATCACAGCTCTTGGAGATGAGAGTCCCCCAACACCACTACTCTCTGCTGTCTCCCCTGCAACCAATTCTAAATCCATTTAACCATCTTAGTCCCCATACCCACATATCTCAACTTCCATCCTAACCTCCCATGCAGCACTGAATCAAAGACCTTACTGAAGTCTAAGTATACAACATCCATCACATGACCCTTATCCAATTCCTTTGTGACCCAGTTGTTATACTTAACTATGTTCGTCTGGCAGGATTTTCTGGACACAAACACATGCTGGTGACTGTCCATAAATATCTCCAGCCTTTACTTAAGTATTGTCTCCATCAGCTTCCCCATGATGGAAGTTTAGCTTACCAGCGTGTAATTACCTAACTCATCTTGTGGTCTACTTTTATGGATGGGTATCATGTGGGCTATCCTCCAGTCATGCGGTATACCTCTTGTGTCCAAGGAGGTACTGAATAGTTCTGCCAGCAGTCTGGCCAGAATCTCTGCCATTTCTTTCAACAACCTCAGGTGTATGCCATCTGATCCTGGTGCCTTATCCACCCTCAGAGCCCTTAACCCCTCCAATACCCTACTCTCAGTGACCACCCCATTGGTTACCCCCTCTCCCTGACTGCTCACTAAGCCCACCCCATGAGGTAGCAGCCCTCCTTTCTCCCTTGTGAATGCAGAACAGAAGTGCTCATTCAGTGCTTCTGCCTGATCCATCCATTTCTCTGCCCACCACCCTTCATTCCTGATTCTCACTATCTGGTCCTTGCAGCTCCTTCTCTCTTCACTCTAGTTCTTGCCAGGCAATGTGCTGCTTTTACAAGACATAAATATTTAAACCTTATTTGAAGTTTCAGTTACAAAAAGACTGTAGACATGTGGATTTTCTGTTTGGTCTTAGTGTCTGGAGAAATGTTACAGGGTAGGTATACTGTTTAAAGACTCTGCTGTCAAGCTAATCAAATTGGTGGAAATTGATTCAAGCAGTGCTTCGATATTCGATGTGGAATATGCAAGTAGAAGCCTTCTTAATGTCCATGCCCTACAGACAAAAGCTGCAAGGGTAAACCTGTTTCAGTAAATACAGCCATATTTACATACCAGCAGGCTAGCGGTTTTAGGAAGGGAATTTAAATGTGGCCTGTCTTTGAAGGATATGAAATGGAACACTAAGAATGTGTATAGGGATCCTGTGTACTTGAATGAAATGATTTGAACTTCAGGACTGCATGGTGGTCTTTCACATCTCAGGGATTCTGTGTACTTGAATGAAACGATTTGAACTTCAGGACTGCATGGTAATCTTTCACATCTCTGCTGACAATGTTACCACTTTCAGTAAAGACAGTTTGTCCACTAGGATAGACTTTTCTTTTTCTGGCTGCAGCACCAAGGGTTAAGACGGTAAGAACAGTGGTGGAAACCTTCAGCAATGCTTTGAGTCCTTTGTAACTGACCTACAGTGCCCCCCCCCCCCGACAAACACACCACAGAGACTTAAAATAGCATTATTAGAACAGACTGAGAGCCAGTGTCATTGGCTGGGCCTTTTTAAAGCATGATGCACAGGGTTAGCTGCCTAAGTATTTGAGCCAATGGCAGGAGGACTTAAAAAAGATTTTAAGTATTTGTTCCAAAAGGTGGGACAACATGGAAACACTGATAAATATCTGCATTATTTGGAACCAAGATCCCAACTACATAAACTCATCTCAAGAATGCACAATGATAATACACACATCTCTGAACAAACAGACCTCATAAAAGAGGAAATTAAACCTTTTCAAAGTGAAAGGGCCACCTCCCTAGAGCAAGAACTAAAATGTAGGACTCAGGGCCATTCCCTACACTTAGATAAGTTTTCAGACTCTTGGGACCATGTCCAGCCCAGAATTATAGCATGGTTAACCAGAGAGACGGACAACCCAGTGGTAATCTCAATTGAGGGTATTATGGATATGATCCATGACCATGCTAGCAGTAATTCTGCCATGTCAACAGACACAGACTGGGTCTTGTCTGTTAGCCCACCTGGATATTCTGGAAATCCACCAAGATCATATCTGTTCTCAGTTGATTCAACCAGTACAGGTGTCTTTAGTCAAACAAGCAATTAAGCATTTGGAGAATAACAGAACCCTATGATCTAATTGACTAATAGCAGAATTTTACAAACTATTACTGCCAACTCTTGGTCAGCATTACAACATGAGATTAATTCAGTTCTGGAGTCAGTTAAATTAACACCTGGGATTTGATATTCAAAGGCTTATGCAGGGCTTGAACTGCACTCAATTTTCTGTTGGTGTGCACAGTTGCAACTGTTTTCCATGTTTATCAACTTGCACCAAAGGTTTGGCACAACTTCCCTTAAAAGGGTACCCTAAATAGTGCAAATTATACCAGGGAAAATCTAGTCTAACTTGTGTCATTTGGTGTTCAGGATTGAAAATCCTGATCACGGGCTGGGAGAATGCCACAATACCAAGTGCCAAACAATCAGAGCACCAGGGCTTGTGGCATTCTCAGGGCTCTGAAAATTGAGACCCTGCTGTTAACACTCAGATGCCTCAGAACTGCCTCAGCTATACTATGATAGACTGGATCCTCACCAGCCACAAGGACTGTTACTCCATTGCTGGGGTTCTATCCCACTCAATCAGTGATCACTGCCTAGTCTTCTGCATGAGGGAGCATCCCCTTCCACATACCCTCCCAAAGTTTTATCCTTTGCTAATTTTTCCAAACTTGACCCTGTTGTGTTCCTGCATGAGGTAAAGCATGATGACTGGTCTCCCCTATTTACTACCAAGGCCATCAACCTGGTTACCAACTATTGCAACACAACCTTACTAGCCTTACAGAATAACCACATTCCATTCTTTATGCGGAGGGTCAGAGGGAAGGTGACCAAGTGGCTGAAGCAGCCTCTAATGAAACTGCTAAAGAAGAGTGACAAACTTTGGTCTAAATGAAAATCTTCCTCTAATCAGGCTGACCTTGCTAAGTATTGTGTATTGCATAACTCCTGTAAGAAGGAGGTTTGGGCTGCTAAGAGCAACTACTAGCGGAAACATCTCCAGTCCTCGGCCTCTGACACAAAGAAGTATTGGAACCAGATTAATGAGATCTTGGGGAATAAAAAGCCACTGTCTCCCAAAGACATGCTAATCAATGATACTCAATACAGTGATGCCACACTATTGTCAACACCTTTAACTCCCTTTTTACTGAGGTTTCCAATGTGGTACCCCATCGTTTGAGTGCTACCAGAATAACACCTCACTATACAGCACTAGTCTGGTAAGCTTTCACATGGACAGTGACTAGGGATTTACAGCACATGTGTAAGCACTCCCCTGGTCACTGTCCATGGTCTTGCGGGAAGAACAAAGTGCCAGGAGCCAGGAGGCTGGCCGAGCTGCTTCCATGATGTGGATGGCTGGGGCATTGAGCAGCTCAGCCAGCAGTGGTGGAGACCAGAGTTCTAATCCTGGTCTCCTACCATTTTAGCCAGTGCAGGGCTTGGAATTTTATTTTTAAATGGGGCTGCAATGGCCCCAAACTTTTTAACTTTCCCCAGGATCGGCTCCCCCTTGGAGTAAGGATCCTAATGACAGTGGGTGTGGGGGCTGAGCCCCCCCGCATTGGGGGGTTTAGGGGTGGATCCATATGTAAAAAAACATAGACAAAGGCCTACTTACTGGTGCAGTGTTCATTGACCTCACCAAAGTGTTTGACTTGGTTAATAACCCACTGCTCCTGTACAAGCTGCATTCACTTGGTACCTCTGGCTCCACCTTATTCTGGTTCAATAGCTATCTCACTAATCGACCCCAATCCATCTCCTTTTGAAAGATACTTTCATCTTGGACTCCCATCTACTGCAGTGTCCCACAAGGATCCATTCTGGGACCTTTGTTCTTCTCCATCTTTATTAATGATAGTCCAACTTCCTTTCTCCACTGTCGATCCATCATGTATGCAGATGACCTTGTGCTCTACGCTACCTCTTGTTCTGTCACTGACTTTAATGTTCACCTGTCAATGGCATTCCAACAGATTCAGCTCTGGCTCTCCTTCAACTTTCTTATCCTCAGTCTACCCAAGACTCAGGCCATGTTCTTTGGGTCTTCCAGAAAAGTCCATGCTGAGTCCCCTCAGCTTACTGGTGCTTTGCTGCAGTGGGTCAGTAGTCATGTCCACTGACTCCTTCAAATACCTTGGAGTGATGCTGGATCCTGTACTTGATTTCTCCTCTCACAGAAATGACATATGCAGATCCATGAACATCAAGATAGGTGCCACCTACCACGTGCATCACTCCCTAACCCCTGCTGCCAGGAACTCTGTGGCTAGTGGTGTTCTGCTCCCAAGGCTACAGTATGCCCTCCCTACCTTTTCCCATGCCAGCACTGGTATTCTTCATAAATGGGACACCACATACAACAACATCTGTAGATTTTCCCTATCTGTCCCTCGCCTTACTCAACATTGCCTCCTTTACTCCACCCTGAATTGGCTGTCCCCCAAATCCCTGCACTCCTCCTCACTGTGTTATTTCATCGCCTCCATGACCAGAACCCCCAGCCCTGACTGTGTTGGGGTTATGCATACCCCTGTGCTTCACTACAGCACTCTGAGGTCTTCACACTCCCCTCTGCTCTCAGTCCCACACTGCTCAACAAAAATGGGTTAGCAAGCTTTCTCCCATTTTGCACCAAAATTCTGGATCTCCCTGCCTGCCAGTAGAAAACTCTCCTTATATCGATCCTCCTTCATGACTGCACTTTTGTCCTAACTTCATGCACTTGATTCCTGTGACTTTACCTACTGTAGCCTTTCCTGGATCTCTGTTCCTGCTTCTTCCTGTCTAGCATTACTTGGTTTTCCTGACTTCAAGTGTATTACTTGGTTTTCACCCATCCTTGTCATCCCTGTGAGGATGGCTACTACTTGTATGTGCAACTCCATGATGTTCCCTGCTGGGGGAACTATTGTAGCTTTTAAGGACTGTTCTTGTATTTTACCTGTGCTTGTTTGTACGCCTGTACTCTTCTGCAATGATTGTAAGCATTTAGAGAATGTTTTGTATTCAGACTCTGTTTGATTGTATGCCTGTATCTTGTACTCTTCTGGGTCGTGCTTGAAAATAGGCAGGGTTATTGACTAATGCACTTACCCAGTCACCAAAAGCTAATAAATAAATAAATAAACACTTCCATGTGAAATGCATTACTAATTTTTCTCTTTACAGCTTGAAACAGAACAAACATCAAGAATTGGAGACCTTTGTGTTTATTAAAAATCAAAAACATCTATTCCTCCCCCATGCACTGGCACCTGCCACCTGCACCACAACCTATCCCCATCAATGCACCATGTGCTCATGGTGCCCACCAAAAAGACATCTCCACACACTGGCACAAGATGCCAACACCGTAACCCTCCACTATCAATGCCCATCTCTGACCTCTCACATACAGTGTGTGATTTTCTTCTGATTCCTTGTGCTATAGAAGTGCATAGATCAATTCACAGACAATGCCCCACAGGGCTGGTACCTATGTTTCAGCACTTTTATTATGAGAATTACTGGACCTACTGAAATGTAACTTTATTTTCCGTACTATGATATTATGGTACCAAATTTCTGTTGTCAGTGCCTTTGCTAACCTGTTACTTGTCAATCAATCAATCAATCAATCAAGTTTGAGTGCATTTCTCCATTGTGACTCAATGCACTTTACAATAATTCTAAAAATGTTAAAATATAGTACAAGCCAGACAAACTACAAATAAATACAAATATTAATTCTCAATAAAAACATACTAACTACTTACAAAAACTTGATTTCAAAAAAAGGTCTTCATCTTCCATTTGAAGATGTCAACTGTTGAGCACTTTCGAAACTGGTAAGGGAGGGAGTTCCACAGGATTAGGGCTGCAGCAGAAAAGGTGCATCCCCCATGTCTTTAAATGAGTCCTGGGAACTCCCAACAAACCCTCATCTGCAGAACGCAGGGGGAGGGTGGGCCAGTAGGTGCACAAGAGATCTTGCAGGTAACCAGGCCCCTGACCATGTAGGGCCTTATAGGTCAACAAAGCAATATTGAAGGAGATCCTTCACCATACTGGCAGCCAGTGCAGAGAGTGCAGCACTGGTGTAACATAATACAATCTAGGTAGACCAGTCAACAATCTGGCCACCACATTTTGCATCAGCTGCGGGTGGCCCAGATCTACCTCTGCTAGCCCCAGGTACAGAGTGTTGCAGTAATCCAGGTTCGATGTCACAAAAGTATGGATGAGAGCTGGTAGCTCAGCTGGGGTTATCAGGTGTTTAATCCTGTCGATGTTCCTAGGATGATAAATAAAGGTCCTGACCTTGGCCAACATCTGTGGTTTAAGTGTCAGGCCACAGTTCAAGACAATGCCAAGATTCCTCACCTGATCAAAGGTGAGCAGCTGGGAGTCCCCTAGCCTAAGCCCTAAGATTTGACCAGATTGCACCCTCATCCCCTGGCTGCCAGGTACCAGCAGCAGTACATCAGTCTTATCTGGGATTAACATCAACCTGTTCACCCTCATCCAGTCTTGGATCTCATCCAGGCAGATGTTTAATAATGAGACTGCTTCCTGTAGCTTGGGTGCAAAGGGCATTTAGAGCTGAGCATCATCTACATAATAGTGAAATCTCAGTCCATTATGCATTATAATGTCCCCTAGCAGTAGTATGTACACTGCGAACAACATGGGGGACAAAATGGAGCCCTGCGGGAACCCACATGGCAGGGGTATGGGGGCTAAGGAATACACCCCAGACACTACATGCTGCCACATGCCAGCAAAGTAAGCTCTAATCCAATTGTGG
Organism: Neoceratodus forsteri; assembly: GCA_016271365.2. Taxonomy (NCBI): domain Eukaryota; kingdom Metazoa; phylum Chordata; order Ceratodontiformes; family Ceratodontidae; genus Neoceratodus; species Neoceratodus forsteri. The sequence continues at coordinate 1,045,697,921 of CM028133.1, read as the reverse complement.
ACTGTGACCATCATTCCACAACATACTCACAGGCACTCCATCAGCACCCCATGGTCCATGGTGACAAATGCTGCCGAGAGATCGAGGGAGAAGAAGAATGGAACATCTCCCCCTATCCTTCATTGCCAGGAGATCATTTAGCACCCGAACCAGGGCAGCCATAGTACTATGCCTTTTCCTAAATCCTCACTGGAGAGGCTTGTATATGTATTGTGCTGTTAAATCGGTCTGCAGTTGAATGGCCACCACATTCTCAATAAGCTTCCAAACGAAAGGAAGATTAGAGACAGGTCTGTAGTTTGCCAGAGAGTCCATGTACGGTGATATTTTTATTTAGGAGGGCCATTACAACTCCCTCCTTCAGGGGTTTTAGAAAAAACCCTGACACAAGGGAACTTTGGACTATCTTGACTAGGAAAGAGCCAATGTCATCAACGCACCCCACGAGGAGGCTTGATGGTCCTGGGTCCAAACTACAGTAGATTGGCCAAAACACCCAGATGACCCTCACAATATCTACTATAGCTACCTGGTCAAAGTCAGACCAGACAGACTGAGTACCTGTGTCCTCATGTCCTTCGCTAGAATGCCCATTCGAGAGCACTGTCTGGAATTCTGTTCTGATGGAGGCAATCTTATCAGCAATAAAACAGAGCAAACTTGTCTCATTTAAATTGCAAAACGGCTCCCCAGACCAAAGACATGTTGGATTACAAATCCCTCAGGACTTTTTCTGGGTGGCTCTCAGCTCCCTACCTCTGAATTGGTGCAGAATCTGGGGGTGATTTTTGATGACGGGCTGACACTGTGATCGCAGGTGTCGGCAGTTGTCAAATCATTCTTTTACCATCTGAGGAACATCTCCAGGATTAAGCACCTAGTTCCATCTGGTGATCTGTCTACATTGGTCCACACCTTTGTGACCTCACGCCTTGATTTTTGCAACTCCCTGTATCTAGGGCTACCAGGGGTTGATATCTGCCACTTGCAGCTTGTGCAGAATACTACGGACAAGTTATTGACTGGTACTCCCTGTACCTGTCATATTTCTCCGCTGCAGCATGAACTGCACTGGCTGCCAATACAGTGGTAGAGCACCTTTAAAGTTGGTCTTCTGACTTATAAAGCACTACACGGACTGGACCTGGACTACTTGAAAGAGCTCCTGGTACCTTACTGCCCTAGGCGATTGTTCCTTTCTGTGGATGAGGGGTTGCTAGATATTCTGAGGGTTTCTTTAAAATCCTCTGGGTACCATGCTTTCATGTTCACAGCCCCAACCCTTTGGAATTCTCTACCCCATCGGCTTTGGGAGTGCGAATCCGTGGAGGAATTTAAACAGGCCTTAAAGACCCATTTGTGGTTGATAGCATATCCCTGATGATGACATTTTATTGCATTTTATGAACTCAGTATTTATTGTATCTTTGTTTATTTTATTGTTTTTTGTGAAGCTTGCTGTTAAGGCACCTTGGCTTTAGAAAGGCATGGTAAAAATAAATAACTATTATTATAATGGGTCATCAATATAAGCTTGTCCTCCTCCAAACCAGGACACCGCCGGCACTGCTTTAACCTTCAATCCCTAATCCTCATCTCCCTGAGTGTCCCATCAAACCAGGGGTGCCCTCTGGTGTGAGGTGAGGGGTTCAACATGTACAGGTACTATAGAGTCAATGGTCTCTGCAATCACCCTATTATAGGTCAGAACCAATTCCCCTGACTCCTTGCATACACTCATTGGGCCTGATAAATCCAGCACCACCATCAGACCTTGTGGGGTCAAATGCCTTAAAGGGTGATACTGGACCATCTCTGTAGGGGAGGGTCTATTTGGGGGGTCTCAAATGAGAACATCACAGTATGGTGGTCCAACCATGCAACTGACTCCACCATAAGGTCAAAGACCACCATTCCTAAGAGGAAGACAAGGTCCAAATAATGGCTTTATAGATTGGTTGCAGAGGTAACAACCTGTGTCAGGCCCAATGAACACATCTGCCGGAGGAAGTCTTGCCCAAACTGTGAAAGTTCATCATCAATCCAGGCATTAAATTTGCCCAGAATAATTCTTCTGGATGACTCCATTACCAGTTCAATGATGAAACCTGCAACTTTCTGCAGAAACTCCTGTCTTATCCCCAGGCAGTCAATAGATGAGAAGGATTCTGTAACCTGCACATGCACACCCATGTATGGCTACACATTCAAAGTATCTCATTCCCACCAGGAGGGCTGCAAGCTTCAAGTCCAATTTGAAACATAGTGCTACACCTAAGATCCTTTCTCGGGCAGAGTAACACCGAGTAACAGGCCGGAATAGCTGATTTCAAAGCTTGACTGACATTTTCATCCAGCCACGTCTTGGTGATGCATGCCCGATAAGATGTTGCCACAAAATCAGCGATAACTGCCATCTTGTTTTTAATAGATCTAGCATTGCACAACACTGCCCAAGAAGGATAGGTCAATCAGGCTGGTCCAGTCACCTGCCAACCATTTGGGGCCCTTGGATATGGGCACAGAGGCAAGGAGGACCCTCTCTCTCCTGGGTCCATTTTGCCACAGGGCATCTCCTGGTTCTCACCACCCCAATCCATTCCCTTTTGCCATATTCCCCTACCAGCTACTGCAAATCTCTGCTTCCTTCTGCTGCACACTATCACTAGCACTCTACAGTGCATATGTATCTCAGCTGACAATGGGGGACAGTCGATGGGTCAGAGATCGCAGAGACTGGAGGGGGAATAATATCTTCCCTTGGGAGCCAATGACCAACACATCCCAATAGCTTATCCACTACTAACAAACTACAAATCAAATCACAACAAATTAATAATAATAACAAATACTGACTAATAACCATTCACTTCCATACATACATATACCACTCGCACTCACTCACTTCCATTGTCACTCCACTACCTCCCAAAACCTTCTCATCCCTCTTACAAAAAACAGTCTCTAGTAAAATAATTCTATTTTTCAGTGGAGTCCATATATCTGTGAAGTGGGTAACAAATAGTTTTTATCACTGTCTCTTCAGAGAGCAGTTCTTCAGAAAGGAGAGCACTTACAAAATGGCCAGAGAGACAAATAAATTCAAGATCCTACTACCTCAGGGCTCTCACTCCTAAGGCTTTAACTCTTCAGGTTGGACCAGAGATATACAGACTCTTGACCCCTCTCACCAGTCGAGGACTGTTCTGGACCTGTCTTCAAGTCCTGACTTCTTGAATTTGAGTTTGAACCTACGGCAGCCTTTCTGGATGGGTTTACATGCAGTACTGTTCTTGGACTTATGGTAAGGGTTTTCTCATGACCCACCACCCACCAGCACAATCCACAGACCCATCAGATCAACACTTAGAGCCATTGGTCATTTCACTATCAGGGCTAAAACAATAGCACACTTTTATGCAAAAGTCTCCTTCTTACGTCTGACTGCCTGGGAACCAAACACTGCACATAGTTCAAACTGTCCAGGTTTGAGTCAGGAATAACACTCACTGTCTCATGCTATTGTATACAGTGCAACCTGAAAAGTGCACCTTCACATAGAGGCTCAGGGAAAATCTTCAGTGGTACAACAGTTCCACCACTCCACAAACCTCATGGGGCACTGGGACAATACATGTGGGGAAGCTTCCTGACGTCACCGAGCTATCCCCAGCAGCATCCAGCAACCATGGTCTACAGCTCAGTCAAACTCCCATCTCTGCAAGAGCACACAATTCCCTGCATCCAACTCTTCTACATGTGGGTGGACAGCCCATTGTCACTCACGGACTTCTTCTGCTTCCTCCAGCTGGCACATTGCAAACAGCGCTGTTCGATTTAAGGTAACCAACACTGCTCTCCAGATGCTACAGGTAAGTTACACACTTCAACAGATGAACAAACGAACCTCACTGAAAATGAAAAAATTCAACCTCCTACTTCTTCTTCAGTTTTTGCCATTACTAACACTCTCCCATCCCTACACTGACCTGTAACTAAAAATAAAAATTAAATAATTACAATTAAGCTATTAAGACTAAAAACAGCAGGGCTCCTGTCCTCTCCTCTCACTGATGGCAGCCCAGCGTGGCCACCATCTTCCTATTTCTCTACAACAATTCTTGTGAAGTGTTAAGAATGGTTGTAAACTGTACTGTTGTTTTGATGAGGAACCTTTGCAAATTAACATTTTGCTCAAAGATGTGTATCCGAGTAATAAAATAAATAAATAAAAACATTTTGGCCAACAGATTTTTCTCAGGTTGCTACAGTTGTCCTTGCCATGCCATTGACATGTGCCATAGCACTAAGGAGTATTACTAACAACCTGATTGTGTTAAGGGAGCTTTTTGAAACTGGGGAAGAGACTGGCAAATGCAATCTTGCTAACAATTGACCAGGCAAAAGGCATTGACTGGATCCCTTCTAATTACCTAGTAAATGGTTTAAGAAGGTATGATATTACAGGTCATATAGCGTATGGTGGAACATCGTTCTCCACCGAAATCGATCGTTTTCGAAACCTTGTAGTCACACACTAGTGACGTTCGCAGTACAACAGAATGATGTTTTCTACTGTACTGCGAACGTCACACTGTATCCTCGCGCAGCATTTGACAGTTAGGGCTCACTGCATAGACAGGACACATGGCTAAAGCAGCAATATAGGGGCAGTATTAATGGTTAGTGTGAAAACGTTCACAATGTAAATTCTTTTTTCCCTTCTAGTAACTTTTTTTCCCCAAAAACGACGTTCCACCATACACTATAAAGAAAAGTGCATGGGGAACAGTTGACAACAGGGCATCTTTCACCTCGTTGGCACTATGACAACAGATTACCTCTCGAGCTGCGCTCTTGAGGTAATCCGTCGTCATAGTGCCAACTCGGTGAAAGAATAACCTTGTTGTCAACCGTTCCATGCACTATCTATATTACATTGATCATGGTTCTGCATAAAGAGGCTGTGATGTACCCATGTGTTAATTCAAAATAGGGTGAGGGTGCAGGTAAAGGGGTTTGCAGGGTACCACTTAAGCCTCCTACTATTTATTTTTCCCTTGACCCCTTGATCAGACTCATCCAACAAAACCCAGGAATCAGGGGAATTCAACTGGGACCAGATATTCCTGCAGTTACAAGTTAAGGCCTTTACATTAGCAGATGACCTCTGTATTGCACTGAAGGACCAGGGCCCTGGAATAGCAGTCCAAGATTCTCTTGTCAGAGTTTCCATGTTAGCCAGAGCCCAGATCAATTATGCCAAAAGCTTCGGTATCCCTATTGGATGCCCTGCTAACTATAATGTTGGGTTCAGATGGAGGGACCCCTGCAGATTTTAATTATGCAGTTTGGTGTCAGAAATCTGGCTACTGATAATTGGAATGAATGTATACAGTAGATAAAGCAGAAACAATATTACTTCCCAGGAAGATTAGACATTTGTCGAAACAGGAAGCATTTTTTTCTGACTGGCACCCACTTGATCCCCTGGTTTTGTATGTAAGATCTGTGTTTCCCCTCCAATTAACACTAGAGATGAAACAATATGCAAGCAATAATACCCGACAAGGTGGGTGGTATTGGGCAATACCAGACCGCCCAGGGGCGTACTGAGGCCTGACGCCTTAGGCGGAGGGCCTTATAGCCCCAGGAAGGTCTGGTATTGCCCATACCACCCACCCTGGAGGGTATTATTGCACTTAGAAAATGGGCACTGTAAAAGGAAAAAGGTTTAATAAAATAATGTAAATAAAGAAATAGTTTAAAATACATTTTTGTAACAAAATAGTTCCTCCGCCTGCATTAGAATGTTTTTTTCTTTTTTGTGTGAAATAGAGACTTTCTTTATACTGGAGGGTCTGTATGACTTTTGATCTGGTCTCATGGTTGCCCCACACACACATATATCTGTTTTTTTTTTGTTTTTTTTTACTTTTATTTTTATTCTTGAAACATTCCTAACTATATGTGCCATGCGGTTTAACACAGAGGCCACAGCATGAGAACTGGAAAAACGTTCTGAATAAGGTCAGTCAAAGCTACCGTAGTGATTTCTTTAGACCAAGAAAAACATGGGATATGGCAGGTCTTTAATGTTCCTGCTATTAACATTTTCTTTTTTCCTAATCAAAGCACTGCAGTTGAGCATTTTTATGCCTTTTCTGGTTACCACAGACACGTGAGTGAAGTGGCTTGAACTGGCAGGAAATAGTAAAGCTGCTGAAATAGGCACATTTTATGCTTTTCTTTTCCCTAGTATTGGCGTTCTGTTTTTAGCTGAGATATTGAGAAAGGCTATGGCTATGTTTTTAGTACTAAGTCGATGCAGAGAATTGGACCAAGGAGCAGTGATGGCCCTTTCATTAGTTGCACCTACTGTACTGTTGATGGCGATACGCTCGCGTCTTTCAGCAGCTACTACATCGGCCGGCGTTTATGGTACCATTGGACTCTTGAACATCTGGGAGAGTTTACTAGATTGATTTCATTAAAGCACTAAAGCACTTTTACTTTATATTTAGTTAAGTGGTTAGTTTTGTAGTGAGTAAATGCTTTATGTGACATGCTGTTGTTTGTTTGAGGCGGGAGAGGAGACTGCCGAGTCAGTTTCGAGAAAAACAAATGAGGATGTGCAGTTTAAATTCTGATTGTGTCCACTGATATTAGTTAGTTAAGGAAAGTAAAAAACATTTAAGATGTGTGCTTTTTGTTGTGGGAAAAAATGTATAAATCAATGGTAAATACATTTGTTGGTGTGTTTTGTGTGTGCCCAGCGTGACAGGTCTCGCTAAGTAATGCAAAAAAATAGCGTCAGTTTGAAATTTTGTGCCCAGTGCTTCAGCCAATGATGAAGCAGGCTGGGCACAAGGATACTTGGCATTGTATGAGGCAGGTTTGGGCTGGTACTTTTTATTTGGTGGGCATCTATTGAAAGTTAATGTATCCCCCTGGCAAGGTACCAGCCAATCAGATGCCTCCAAATAAAAAGCCCAATTTCTAAAGCCTGATCTTTCAGGACATTTGGGGAGTACAGTAGGCTTAACAATATCAAAAGAAGTCTCCTGTAAAGACAGATTAGAGGATCAGGTGAAAATGATAAACACTGTAACCTTTTTGACTGCATGTTTCTACACTGTAAAATCTCCAACGTGCTGAAAGGAGTGTCAAAATTCTGGGCACCACTGATTACGAGCTGGATGATTCCTTGGCTCCAGGATGGTAGAGTGGGAAAAGGGTAAGCCGATTTCTAGACCATATACTGTACGTGTTACAGCTCAGTATTTCTTGGTGGTCGCAAGGGCAGTCAGGATCTCCTGCCCTCCCCTGAGCCCCGCAGAATGCAGAATCTCCCCAGCTCCTGTGGTGGTTGTGAGGGCAATCAAGATCTCCTGCTCTCCCCCAAGCCCCGCAGAATGCAGAATCTCACCAGGTACTGAGCCGCCAGCCAAGGCAGAGCACCAGCTTGTTTGTCTGCTTTGTGTGTGTGCGTGTGTGTGGATCTTTTGGTGCCTTTTTTCAAACAAAGACCCTTGTTTTTTTCGTGGGCAGAGCCACGCTGATAGTTTTTTTCTGCCTACTTTCTCTCAGCATTTTGTAGGATTTTAAACCTGGCTGAAGGGAGCTTTAAGGAGAACTTTATTCGCTGCTCTATAAGACTTTATTAGAAAGGAGCTTTAAGGTCTTTATGTAACTGTGTTATTTATTTAATTCTGCTCTACTTGTACTTTAACTCTATTTAGCCAACATAGAGGTCTCAAGTTCTTAATTGTGCACTGCATGCTTTATTTAATCATTATTTGAGGCGGGCATTTAGGGATTAATGCACATTACAAACAAGCTGTGCTGTAAGCTTAGTGCAGCTTTAAAATACTTAACTATTTTACTGCACTTGATTTAAGTTTCTCATACCAACCCGTAGTTACTGCTGGCCTTAACTCTCCCCAATTTAATTTGGATCCAGGTGCTCACTTAAAGAAAAATCCCTCACAGCTGGTGGAGGCTACACATCCTTGGGATTTCAACCTGAACTGGTTCTCCAGTGCTAGCTCAAAATACAAAGCCAAGTGAATGCTTTAAATCTGCCCCAACTAATAACCAAACCCACTTTCCTCAACCACAAATACAAGAAACTCTATTGGACTGGTCCCTAATCTCCCATCCCCATCTATTATTGATGCTGGGCTCCTACCAGACTCTCTCAGTGATCACCACATGATATACTTGGTGAGGAAAATATTCAGACCTAAGGCTCTGCCTCCCGTACACTACTCGTCCAGGTCATATCAATCCCTTGACCTGACAGTGCTCTAACTGACCTGAATAAAATTGACTGGTCCTACATCCCATGGTCTCCCACTATTGATGCAGCCCTTGAATTCTTCATGTCCAGATTCCTTGCTGTCTGAGACTACCATGCACCACTCAGAAAATCCAGAATAAGGGGTGCCCACTTATCCTGGGTGACCGGCGATCTCTTAGATCAACTTTCGTCAGGGACTGAGCCTGGAAAACCTATAAGGTAACAAGTTCTCAAATGGCATTTCAACACTACCGCTTGCTGAATGCCTGCATGAGGCGTATCCACCAGGCCAAAACTATCTACTTCAAGTCTTCTTTCCACACTAACTTTAATCACCCAGCTAGATTTTGGAAGTCAATTAAATCTTTCTTCTCCCTTCTGGCCCAACCCTTACACCAGCACTCAACGTAGCAGGCATCACTGTCACTGCACTAAGCACTGTGGCCACAGAGCTTAACTCGTTTTCACAGGCTGTGTCCTCTCTCTTATCCTCTCACCCATGCAGCCACCACCCTCTATCCCAGCCACACCCCATCCTCCCACTTCTCCTTTCACCTTGTTACACCAACAGAGGTATTAAAAGCACTATGGTCCTCAATCCTTCCAAAGGTAAATGCCCTCAGGACTGGACTCCAAAATGCTCCATCTATCTGCCCCAGCCATAGCCAGCCAACTGGCCATTCTTTGTAACCTATCCTTCAGGCATGGATCAATCCCATCTAAATGGAAACATGCCACAGTCATCCCCCCTCCATAAGGCTGTGAAACCTCCTCCCGGGCAACTGCCACCCTATCTCACTTCTCCTATTTTAGCCAAAATCCAGGAGTGCCTTGTGCTCTCTCAACTCTCCCCTTTTCCGACTCCACCTCCTTCTTCACTCAGTACCAGGTTGGTTTCAGAAAATGTACTCCACCATCACCTCTCTCCTACGACTCACCGATACTATCCTCACAGGGATGGATAAAGTGGGTATCACCATAGCTATCTTCGTCGACCTGGCAAGGCCTTGACAGGTCTCTCACACCCTGCTACTGTCAAAGCTCACCCTCGCCAGACTATCTGGACCTGCCACCAGCTGGTTCCATTCATACCTGGCAGGCAGGTCCCAATCAGTTTGAACTGGCTCTGCCACTTCCACCTCCCTCCCTGTCACTACTGGCTCAAGGCTCTGTCCTTGGTCCAGTGTTGTTTCCATCTTCCTCAATGATCTGCCTTCAGCCTGCCCACATACTTCCATTCACATGTATGCAGATGATGCAGTACTGTATGCCTCAGGTTCATCCCCTCTGTAGTAGCTACCAGACTCCAGCAGGATTTCGACAATGTCCAACTCTGGTTTCGTTCTAATCAGCTATTTCTAAACCCTAAGAAACTGTCTCCCTAACATTGGCTCAAGGCCAAAACTCTCCCATCTTCCCACCACCCTTATCTTCCGCACTCTTGATGGCTCCCCTGGAGCAGCACATCCTTCAGATACCTTGGGGTCGGCTAGATCCAGCACCTCTGACTTCTCTGAACATATTGATGTGATACATAAGAAACTGCAGAAGTTATGTCCCCTGCCAACATGCTTGGCAATCGTACCAAGGTGATCCTCCGTCCATGAAAGTAGTCTATAGTGTAGCCCCTAAGTCCTCCTAGCCAAACTTGATCCTCTCTTCCACTCTTTCTGTTGTTTTGCCTGAACTGTCCCCCACAACCCATCACTGTGACCTTTACTGGTCCTTAGACCTTCCTTCTCTCCACGATCGAAGACTGATCCACAGTGCCAGGACCACTGTGAAATTCTGGGCATAGTCCCCCACCTTGCAGCCACACCAGCAGTTCTACCCCGCCTGCATACTCACTCACTTAGGAACATTGATTCCCAGCTTCTCCACATCCCACACATGTCCATCGCTTCTGGCCAGGCTGCCTTTAATTACCAAGTTCAAAGTCTTTAATTAAATTTAATTTAATTATCTGATGCCAAAATTATGGAACTCCTTGCTGGTAGACATTTGGCACTCCAACAGCACACATCATCTCAACTCCTACTTAAGACACACTTCACCACTACATGCTCATGCAACTTGTACTGCTGCGGGCCAGTGTACCTGTTTCACAATTCCTGCCCAGTTTACTGAGCTGCACTGCTCCACACTTGCATTTATCAAACCCTCATCTATGCTGTAATATAGTGTTTCCTATTCTACAACTTGCAATGTGAATACTGCTAAGCAGTCTGACCCCTCAGCTAGTAGCTAGTGGTTCCGCTCAACTGTACCCACTGCGTTAGTCGTTCATGTTGCATTATTGTCTTCTTTCTTTAGGGTACAACTAAGTTGCTCAGAATGTATATTTTTACTCCACAGTATTTTTTCTGCTGTTGTCTAATTTGTATATCGATTGTATTTCTATATGTTACTTCTACTGTATTTCTCCCTCTCCCCAGGGCACATTTGGAATTGGTGATATCCTGCTCAGTATGCTTCCTGGTAAAGTCTTAAATAAATAAATAAATGCCTTGGTGAAGATAAAATTATGGCAATTGTCACCAGAACTTCTTGTTTCCTATATCAGGAAAGAATTATTCTAATATATACTGAAATATAATCCTGTTTTCTCCCACATGTGCTTTGAAGAATAGCCAAGAGGCGCAGGAAAAAGATGCCATCAGCCTATTCCTGAATACTTATGTTCCCCAGCAAATGTAAGATATCACATGGTCAATGATCAAATGCGTGGGAGTGGGTCCCAAGATGATAGCCTGGGTAAAGAATTGGCTGGAGAATAGGACACAGAGAGTAATAGTAAATGGAGTCACTCTGAAGAAAGGGGTTACTAGTGGGGTGCCGCAGGGTTCAGTATGGGACGGTCCTCTTCAATGTCTTTGTAAGCAACATTGCAGAGGGACTGGAAGAAAAATATGTCTCTTTGCAGATGACACAAAGATCTGAAACAGAGATGATGCACAAGGTTGGGTGGAAAGGATGAGGAGGGACTTGGCAATGTTAGAGGAATAGTCAAATGTATGGCAGCTTAGATTTAATGCTTAGAAGTGCAGGGTAATGCACCTGGGAAACAAAACCCAGGGAAGAGTACACAATGGGGGTGAGATACTAACAACAACAAAATGGAAAGACACCTGGGGTAGTCATATCAGATGACTTAAAGGTGGGCAAGCAATGTGAGAGGGCAGTAAGGAGGGCTGGGGGGATACTAGGATGCATAGGGAGAGGCATCACCAGTAGAAAACAGGAAGTTGATATCCCTCTGTACAGACAGCTGGTGAGACCCCATCTGGAGTACTGTGTGCAGTTCTGGAGACCCAATCTCTGCAAGGACATAGACAAGATGGAAGCTGTCCAGAGGAGGGCAACTAAAATGGTGCAGGGTCTGCACCGGAAGACATATGAAGAGAGACTAAAGGAGTTTAATATGTATAGCCTCGAGGAAAGGAGGGAGAGGGGGGACATGATAGAAACTTTCAAGTACCTCAAGGGAATCAACAAAGTCCAAGAGGGTAGCATCTTTCAAACAAAGAAGTGTGCAAGAACAAGGGGACACAATTTGAAGATAGAGGGGAGGCGGCTCAGAGGTAATGTAAGGAAGTATTTTTTCACAGAGAGGGTTGTGGATGCATGGAGCGGCTTTCGGAGGAGTTGTGGAGTCAAAACAGTGGTTGAATTCAAGCATGCATGGGACAGCCATAAGGCAGTTCTAGGGGTGGGGGTAGAAAGAAGTAGGCTGCTGGTTAACTAGGATCTGCAGCTTATCTATTAGGTAGGAAATGGGCAGACTGGGTGGGCCAAGCGGTCCTTATGTGACATCAAATTCTATGTTTCTATGCTTCTATGTTTCATATATTTCACAAAACTTGAATTCACTTGGATTCAAGTCCCTTTATCATAGTCAGTGTTTCCTGAAAAGTTCATGCTGTTTGGTTTTGTGGTTTCTTTGAATCAGCCTATGTTAATGTCCTCAGCAGTTACTGAAAATAGTGAAGAGTTTTCTGTCCCTATCAGTGAGGCCTGCAGTGTAATGACATCATATTGGTCTATCCTACTGCTTCAGCAGTTAAGACCCTGATTGATCAAAGAAGCTGCTGTACTTCCCAGTCAGAACATTCTGTAGAGTTAATTGTTTTCACTTCTAGTTTGTTACTAACCCATCTGGTTTGTGATAGATTAGCTTAAAATTAGTCTGTTCTCACAAAAACTTGATCTTTTGAGTTTCAGTGCTGAACTGAAGTGGTATAAATGTTTGTGGGAAAACATTCTCATCAAATCATGTGGCTGGCTGTGTGTGTTTGTCTCTGTCAGTAGTTTAGTTTTTGTGGATTTTCCAGTGTTTCTGCTTGGAGAAACTGGACCATTCTTGGACATAACATCTATGAACATTTCCTGGACTAAGAAACTGCAAAACATCACCACCAGGTATTGGCATTCTCATCATAAATCAACTTTTTTGGAAGCCATCAAAGCCCCAGGTCAGTAAATCTGTTATACAATCACTGAGTTGTGGAATGCTGCATTGAATCCACATTTCCGTCTGACTTGTTTGAGGTCTATTCTCAACCATTTTGGAGAACAAAGGCTAGATACTAACAAGAGTTTTACATCCTGCATATGCCCCAGGCCAGTGTTCATCACTTTCAGATTTCGCCTTCAGGAATTTATCACATTCTGGGTCTTTGAGCTACAATAATAGTTTTCTGGTCCCTGGTAGTTCACCATTTCCTGTGGATTTTAATTACTTTTCATCAATCACGTGGCACCTCTGAGAGCTTGGCTCCTCTCATACCACCACCCTATACCTATTTTTCACTACTTTTTACAAAAAAAAAAGGATGCACATACCTATTAGTTATGAGCTACTCTCAACATAGGAAAAAACAGAAAAATCATAACATGCTCCTCAAGGTGCTGCTTGAGTTCCTAGCTCAGAGGCTACTACTGCTAGCTAGTGACGTTGAACCGAACCCAGGCCCGCACCCAAGCAACACCCGTTAACACTCATTACCAAACCAAATAAAGGCCTTGTAATTGCTCACATGAACATCAGAAGTCTTCTAGGTCCTTAACTGAGCTTGAGGCCTGGATACAATTGGTTAATCCTGACATCTTATGCCTCACTGAGACATGGCTAAAACCCTAGCATCCTGGATGCAATGTACCCTGCCTGGGTATGCTATCCTCCGACAGGATAGAACTGGTTCTAAGCAGGGTGGGGGTGTTGCCATCTACTCCAAAAGTCACCTTAAGCTAAAAACTGTCGCTATCCCTAGTCCCCAGATGAGCTGCGAATCACTGCATGCAATACTGGCCCTAGGTGTGAAGTACCTACACATTATATGCATATACAATCCACCCACCGGTGGACTGGAAAGTCTTCAGAAACTACTTCAACATTCATCACAAACAATGAACATGAATGAGACCATCTTGCTTGGTGATGTCAATCTGAACTGGCTGGGTCCAAATCCATAGCACCCTGGCATCACTAGTTCAAAGGCACAACTTCCATCAGTTAATAACTGAGAACACGAGAATGACCAACTCCTATCAGGAACACTGTTAGACTGGATCCTCACAAATAGACCTGACCACATAACAAAGGTAGCCGTCCTGGCTGACTCTATAACGGACCACTCACACCCGATCTGCCACTGGCTCCTGCCCACCACCTGCTCCTCGATCCCGCCTGGTCACCTTCACTAACTTTGCAAAACTGGATCTAGAAGCCTTTCTCCCGACATTGCCAACATGGACTGGTCTGAAATTTTCCTTGCAACAAGTGCTGAGTTTGCCCTAGGCGTGTTCCTTACCAGGTATGGTGAAGTTCAAAAGCGGCATGTACCAAAAACAAAGAGGAGGGTCAGAGGTCAACAAGCCGCGATGGCTAGATAAGAACTACTCCACAAACTCAAAGCCCAGGACAAGCTCTGGAAACAATACAAGACTACTGGCCTACCCAGGGATCATCTTATCTACAAACAGCATAGAAGTGTCTGCAAAAAACAAATCAGGCTTGCAAAAAGCAAGTACTGCCAGAATCTCTTAACCAGCTCCTCAAATGATCCACACAAATTCTGGAGTCACATCAAAACCTTCCTTGGCACCCCGCAATCTGTCACCCCCTCGGAAATGATTCTTCATGGTATCCACTGCAATGACTCCCTTACCATAGCCAATGCCTTCAATCAACAGTTCTCCGACCTAACTCCCTATACGTCCACCCTAAATGCTGCACCTGCTGCCCCTCAGCCACTCTCTACAAAAGGGAAAACTGATGCATTAACAAGTGACCCTCAACAAGCAGCAACAAAAACTTTTTATTTCAAGGCTGTGACTAGAAATCAAGTTCTTAAACTCCTAAATGCCATATCTGATAACACCAGCCCTGGCTCGGATACACTGGAACCCCGACTACTGAAAGCTGCTGCCCATCTCATCTCATATCCATTAGCCAGGATTTTCACACTACCCCTCTCCACAGGCACAGTCCCAGAGATATGGAAGGCTGATAGAATTACCCCCATTTTCCAAAAAGGGAACAAAAACGAAATATCGAACTACAGACCCATTGCCATTCTCTCGGTCCTCAGTAAAATTCTAGAGAAAATAGTAGCCACCCAGGCCATCGAATTCCTCGACTCCTCAAACTCACTCTGTGAAGCACAACATGGTTTCAGGAAACATCATAGTACCACAACAGCGTTAGTGAAGTTTACCTCTGATACTCTTATAAATATGGATGAAGGTCACCTAAAAGGGGCTGTGTTCATGACCTCACAAGGCTTTCAACCTTGTGGATCACCCCCTTCTGCTAACTACCCTTAAAAACCTTGGCTTCTCATCCCCTGTAACAAACTGGTTCAGTAGCTACCTAACAAACAGGACACAAGCAGTGAAACTCAACTCTGCTATCTCTGACAGTGCCACAATCAACATTGGAGTACCGCAGGGCTCAATACTAGGCCCTCTCCTTTTTTCACTGTTCATAATCTTCCCAGCAGTATAACATCTGGTGCCTCGCTACTCTATACTGATAACCTGGTTATCTATGCTCGTTCAGGCTGTATTAACCATCTCAATGATACTCTGACATCTGCCTTCCATTTGGCTCAACACTGGCTAAGCGTCATCGCCTCATACTTAATGCTAGTAAAACCTAAAATGTACCCTTATGTAACTATTACTGTGCTACCCAATGTATATCTTGTTTTGCTCCTGTACACCTTTATTATGTCTGTGCATTTCTGCATATTGTAACAATGTCCTGTGCTCTCCGAATTGGGTGCCTGAAAATAGGCAGGTCTGTTGCCTAGCGCGCTTACCCGGTTACCAGCTAATAAATAAATAAAAACAAAAGCCATGCTACTGGGAACAACCCATAAACTTAGATCCTGCTCATCTCCCCTGAATATACTTGATCTAAACGGAACCCCTCTTGAGATTGTAAGTACACTCCGCTATCTGGGCATACTGCTCGACCAAACCCTTGACCTGAACCAGCATATCCAAGAAACCTGCAAAACGGTTAATTGAAAACTGGGGCTGCTACAGAACTAACTACATGCTCACACCCACTGCCAAGCTGGCCATTGCCAGGGGACTCCTCCTGCCAACTCTATCCTACTGCGCCCCCATCCTAACCATGGCAAACAAAACTGCACTTCAAAAGTGGGATACCACCTAAGCGTTTGCCGATATGCATTAAAGGCCCCCCGCCTTAAACATCACTGCCAACTTTATAAGGACCTAGGCTGGCTTTCCCCCTCCTCCACTAGACAGTACCACCTCTGCTGCCTCTCAGACTCAATAATCAGAGTGTTTAGACCTGCTACACTATCTGAGCTGCTCCCGCCTGCTATCCCCCGACCTGAGATGACATCGTCTGATAATTCTTTCCTAAAAGTTCCCCTCTGCTGCACTTCCATGGGCACTGGTGCATTTGGGCATGCTGCCCCCCAAGTGTGGAACTTACTACCTATTGACCTTAGATGAGCTTCCTCACACCTTGCTTTCAAGCGAAGACTATGGAATCACCTTACTTCTATGGACCAATGTGCCTGTTTTGATCCTACCTAAATCTTTTCTTCATGTTACCTCTCCCTCCCCCTATCTACATGCCCATTCGTCTACCTACACCCTACTTGATGCCTTGCATACTGGTTATTTGGACTGCTTGCACTTTCTTTTATGATCACAAAGAAACTTATATGGCTCTACTGTCTGATGTATTATATATGCCTCTATCACTCTACCTTTCTTAACCTTGTGTTATGACAATTGCCGTTTTTACTTACTGTGTTATGTATTACAAATGTCTTCAGTCACCTTATTATTTACAATCGTTGTGTGTAACAATTTCCAATTACCTTATGATTGTGGTACCTGCTTTCCCATCCTGCTGTTTGCACTAATCTTTTGACGTATGTATTGAAAACATCCTGCTGTTTTGCACTAATCTTTTGACGTATGTATTTATTGAAAACTGGTACTGGTCTCTCCTCATCTTCTTCCCTCCCCCCCCACACCGACTACCCCTGGTATTTCTTGCCGGCTATCAGTTCCGCAGCACTGGGTCGCTACCGCACCTTTTCTCGCTAAAGCCGTATGCGGCCGTAACTCTCCCCCTGGTGACCGAGTCCCCCTACTTTCCCTGCCGGCTTACGGTTCCATAAGCCCGGACACCGACTGCAGCATTCTACCACTAATGCCGTATCTTCCCGCTTCCCTGATCCCTTCCTTGACGCCGGTTTTCAGCCTTCCCCCATATCGACCTCCTCGCGGGTCACCGCGCTCGTGAACAAACCTGTCTAGCTCTGGAACCCCTCGCTCATCCAGAATGCCAACCCTGCCCAGCTTGGGCTCCCTCCAGCCAGGCCCCTGCCTTTCATTCCGACCCAAGGTTCCCGTGAGTCCGATTGCTGTTCCATGTCTTCCCCACATCAGCTGTACTCACGCCTGCTCCTGCCATTCTCAGCACAACTCCCTATGTAACCCTACCCCTTCCCTGTCTCCAGCCGCTGTAGTCTGTACACTTTCCTTCTACCCATCCCTTGACCCAGCCTACCTCTGGCCTTCCACCGAGCCTCTCGTGACCAGGAATCGGTTCCATGAGCCGGTTATAGACTCTTGCCTCCTGCTGCAAAGCCGTAATCCTTTTACGCTGTCCCACACTACACTCTCCCTAAGCTTCTTGGCCAAAACAGTTGGCAGAGTTCTCTTAACTTGGTTCCAGCCCCTCCACCTTCCAACTACCTTGAGCTGTGCACTCACCCTTCCCTGCCCACATCCACCCCATCAGTTTCCCAAATCTAATCCAAAATCTGTCCTTCCTCCAGTACCTCTGCTTACTTGTAAAAATTGTATGCTTGTATCTATGTACCTGTACTTGTACTGTATAAACTGCACCGTTCTACTTGTATTGTAATTGTACCTCCTGGGTTGTGCCAGAAAATAATCACTTGCTGGCTAGTGCACCTACCAGTTAACAAAAACTAAATAAAATAAATAAATAAAAATAAAAAAACTCTGCATTGTTTTCGGCGATATAACACAAAGTTGTTTATGGATTTAAAATAAATCCAAATTATTAATTCGTAGAAGTATTGTCTTTAATGTAGCATCCATAAATAGATTCATGTGAGAACGATTTTGTTTTTATGTCAGATTGACAAAAATGTGTCTGCCACACTCTGCTATTTCTGGAACATGTACTGTATGAATTCACAAAATTCAGTTAATTGAGGGTTTCTGTGTGAAAATTCATCATGTATATGTATAACTAGACATACTATATGGCATCTTGATGCTTATGTCTCCTGCCTAAAGGCTGAGGCAGCAGCACTCTGCTGCCCTTTCACCTGCCCAACCCCCTGTCTCCAGCCCCATTTGAGGCTACTACACCCCACTGCCCACTGTCTTCTCACACAGTCAGGTATGCTGCACCTTGCCTCCTGCACAAACAGTTGAGGCTGCTGCACCTGCTTCCCTCTGTCCCCACCCCTTCAGTCAGGGCAATGTACCTGTTGCCCCCTGTTCTTGACTACACAATTGGGGCTGCTATCTTCTGCTAAGCCTTTGAGTCCCAAATCCCTGCCTTCACAATTGAGGCTGCTGCACATGCTGTCCCAGGCCACTGGAGGTGGGGATTTTCTGTACCAGCTATCCGCTTCCATTGCCCCAACTGGTCAAGGCTGCTACATCACATGTACCTTGTCCCATAGTCAGGAATGCCATACCTGATGCCCCCCAATGTCCTGCCCACTGTTGAGGCTTCTGCCATGCTATCATCTGTTTTGCCAAATCCAAGGCTGTAGCACCCTGCACCTCTCTACACAATCAATGCCGCTGTGGTCTGTTGTGCCCTAAACCCCATGCTTCCACATTAGGGCTACTGCCCATCTGCCACTTGCCATAAAAACAAGGCAGGGCATGCGCTCCATGCTGTCCTCTGCCAGCACTGTTGGAGAAGTTTCTCCCTGTTGCCCCATGCCGTCAGAGTCAGATACTTTGCTGCACCCTGCTGCCCATGTCCCTTGTCCCAAACAGGAGTGTCGGCTGCATCCTCTCCCACAGTTTGAGCTACAGTACCCTGATGCTTCCCCTGTCTCCTGCCCAAACAGTAAGTGCTGCTGCACCCTCCTACCCTCTGTCCCCCACCGTATAACACAAGATGAAAGTACTTCTTGTTTTTTCTTCCTAGCAGTTTGGGTGGTGTACCATAGGATCTTCCTCTGGTAGCATGGAGCAGTATGGTGCAACATCCCTGACTGTGGAGACAAGAGGCTCTATGGTGCTCCAGGGCACAGTGGAGGCAGGGAACAGAGGGCAGCAGGTGCAGAAGCCTTGACTGTGGGGCAGGACACAGTGAGGCATCAGGGTACAGCAGCTCTGACTGTGAACAGGGTACTCATGGTGCAGGGTCCTGCCCATTTGTGGCAGGATGCTGCAAAAGCCCACTTTGGTGTCCTGGTTAAGCATGGTGCAGCAGCCCCAACTGTGAAGTCAGAGGCCCTTGGACTCTGGGGCTTAGAGCACAGCAGCCTTGCCTGTGGAGACAGGAACAGGGACAACAAGGTGCATGGACCTGACAGTGGGGTGGGGACTGAGGAAAGCAGGGTGCAGTGGCCTCAAATGAGGGGCAAGCGACAGAGGCATCAGGATGCCATATAGTATTTTTAGTTATACACATTCATTAAGGCATTTTACACAGAAACTCTCAAAGAGCTGAATTTTGTGAGTTCATACAGTAAATGTTCCTGAAATAGTAGAATGTGGCAGACTCCTGTTGTCAATATGATATAAAAATTATTTTCACATGAATGTAGTTATGGGCTACATCAAATATACACTATTTCTATGAATTAACAACATTTAAATTTATGTTATATCCATTAAGTAACCTGTGTTATATAGCCATAAAAGAATGCAGAGTTTTGATGAGAAAGAACTGGCAGCTGTGATACAGATAAGGTGATTTCTCACAATAATTTATGCCACTTCAGAAATTAAATTCAAATAATCAACTTTTTTCTGAGAACAGTGATTTTAAGCTAATTTATCTAAGTACAAACCAGAAGGGGTAGTAACAAACTTGAAGGGAAAACAATTAACTCGACAGACTGCTCAGACTGGCAAGTGCAACAACATCATTAATCAGGGACTTAACTGCTGAAGCAGTAAGCTAGACCAAAATGATGTCTGTGCTCTGCAGAGCCTATCTGATAGGGACAGAAAAATCTTCACTGTTTTCTGTCACTGCAGACAGATGTAGAAGGTGATTTAAAGAAATCCCCAAAACTAAACAGGATGACATTTTCAGGAAACACTAATCAAGACACAGGGACTTGAATTCAAGCTTTTATTAAAATTAAAAAAAATGGTTCATTTGATATTTAAGCATGCAGGGACGAATGACTGTAAAAATCCTAAAGCACAGTAAGGTAGAGGAAAGGCACTGCCAACTTGAGAAGTGTACATATCTCCCAGAGAAGGCATAAGCTCATCTCCTTATTCACTGCCTTTATGCAAGTCCCTTTGGTATCTTTAAAGCCAGACCTAGAAACATAGAAGTTGATCAGAATTAGGACCACAAGTCCCATCCAGTCTGCCCATTTCTACCTTATGAATGTGAAATAGGCCTTTACTCTGTCAATGGCCAAACTATTCTTACTGATCTATATTGCTCCTTATGCCTATCCCATGTCTGTTTGAAATGCTGCACTGTATTCATGTCCACCACTTCGTGAGGTAGGCCATTCAATGCATCCACCACCCTTTCTGTGAAAAAGAACTTCCTCACATTACTCCTTAATTGACCTCCCTCTAATCTCATGCTGTGTCCTCTTATCCTGCTATTTTCCTTATATTGAAACATGTCAGACTCGTTCACCTTGTTAATGCCCTTAAGTTGTTTGAATATTTCGATCACATCACCTCTCTCCCTCCTTTGCTCTAGGGTATACATATTGAGCTCCATTAATCTGTCCTCATATGTTTTCTAATGCAGTCTGAGCACCATTTTGGTTGCCCTTCTCTGGACTGCCTCCATTTTGTTAATGTCCTTGTGGAGTGCGGCCTCCAGTACTGCAGTACTCCAGATGGGGCCTAACCAGTGTCTTGTAAAGAGGGATTATTACCTCCCTCTTATGACTTGCGATACCCCTACCAATACACCCCAGCATCCCTCTAGCCTTATCTACTACTTTAGTTGTCTGATTGGATGGCTTCAGGTCCTCTGTGATGATGATGCCCAAGTCTCTTTCTACACATGTGATTGTCAGCAACTCCTCCCAACCTATAGGTGACTTCAGGTTTCTCTTCCCTATGTGCATGATCTTGCACTTCTTTGCATTAAACCCCAGTTGCCAATCTTCTGACCATTTTGCCAGTTTATCAGATTTCTTCTCATTCTGCCCACCCTTCTGGATCATCTACTCTGTTGCAGATCTTGGTGTCATGTGCAAACAGACAAATCATACCCTCAGTCCAATGCAATGTCACTGATAAAGAGATTGAAGAGGACTGGCTCAGGACTGATCCCTGAGGTACCCCACTTGTGACTTGCATCTCTTCTGACTGTATACCATTTACCACCAAATAGTTTGCCATCCAACTAACCAATGTCTGACCCAGCCCCCAGCCTACCCAGCTTATTAATCAATCTTCTATGTGGAACAGTATTGAAAGCTTTGTTGAAGTCAAGGCAGTCCACATCAACTGCACCCCCTTGATCCACCACTCTGGTTACCCAGTCAAAGAAATCTATGAGACTAGTTTGATAGGACCTTACTGTTGTAAATCCATGCTGTCTTGAATCCTGTGCTCCTATGGATTCCAGGTGTTGCACTATCCTATCCTCAAGGAGGGTCTCCATAATCTTGCCATTACTGTGGTAAGACTGACTGGTCTATAGTTCCCTGCCTCCTCCCTGATACCACTCTTGTGGAGCGGGATCACATTAGCCCTTTTCCAGTCTTCTGGGACCTCTTCTGTGCTCAGAGACTCACTAAACAGTTCTGATAATGGCTCTGCTAGTTCCACCCTTAGCTCCTATAGTACCCTGGGATGTATGCCATCAGGTCCCATTGCCTTGTCCACCCTGCGCTTAGTGAGCTCTTGTAGGACCCTTTCTTTTGTGAAGGGACTAGTGCACACCTCCCTTGCCCCTGTGTCCATGGTGCTGAGCTGTGAACCCTGCCCTATCTTCTCCTCAGCAAATACTGAGCAGAAGTATCTATTTAGGATAGATGCTTTCCTTGGTCCTCCTCCACACACTCCTCCTTATCTCCCTTGATCTTTGCAATACCCTCTCTGGACTTTCTCCTTTCACTAATGTATCTATAGAAAGTCTTGTCTCCATCTGTCTTGTTTCCGTCTTTCAGATGAGACATTAAACCGAGGTCCCATCTGCCTGTTCTGAGGGTAGTTCAGGTGGATGTTAAAGATCCCATGGTGCTTCTCGAAAAGAGAAGCGGAATTTCCCCGGTGCCCTGGCCAAATTTCATCCCATTCACTAAAATACCACCAACAGCTTAATCTGGTTCAAAGTCAGTTGGCTTTCATCTGTATCCCCCTTCCCCAGGTCGTGCCTGAAAATAGACAGAATTTGTCTAGTGCACTTACCTGGTCAACAAAAAACTAAATAAAAAAATATATATTTTATTGTTCATGCAAGTGTTTCCTTGGTTTGGGCCTTTGTCTGCCTTACTGCCTTCCCTGCCTCCCTTAGGGAAGTTTGGTATGCCTCCTATCTTCGTCCTGCTGCGTTCCCTTATATTTCCTGAAGGCCAGCCTTTTGGCTGTAACCTTTTCTGCTACTGGTTTTGAGAACCAAAGTGGTTTCCTCCTTCTTTTGCTCTTGCTTTTCTCTCGAACACAATGGGATGTTGCTTCATGTATTGCATCCTTAATGCTTGCCAACTTTGCCTGTACCCCCTCATCTGTATTTCCTTTTGCCAGGGTTAGCTTAACTCTGTTGGCCATCTAATCAAAGTCAGCTCCTCTGAAGTCCCATATTTTTGCCTTGGAATGAGATGATTTATTTCTAGTAGCCAAATTGAATCATATCATGTGATGGTCACTAGCCCCAAGGTGACCTTTTACCTGGAGATCTGTGATCCTTTTCCAGTTAGTCAGTACTAGATCTAGGATAGCCCTATCTGTTGTTGGTTGTTGAACAAGTTGTTAGAGGCCCTTCTCCTGTAGGGAATCCACCACATGGCTAGTTCTGATGGATGTAATCTTCTGATTCAAATTATCTTTTGCAAGGTATATCTTCTGTTACTGCTTTATTTTTCTTTGTAACAAAGTGTTTCTTACAGAGTGTAACTTCTGTGAAATTATTACAGGTGGTGCTTTACAGGTTTTATAGTTTTATCTATCATTAGGATAAGCTTTCAGGGCTGGCTGATTGTTTCTGCTCTTACCTACTTGTTACTTTCATCAATGGTTCTTTTTTGGCAGGGGAAGGGCCCAGCCACCCACCCCATCCCCAACCACCCCTCACTACACTACTTTTATAGGGTAGCACAGTCATGACATTTCCTGTAGCAAAGCAGGAAGGGGCAGATCAGAGGGGTATCCACACAGTGACCTCATTTACAGGGGCACTAGTAATTTAACTTGTTATAACAAGTTATATAAAAAAAAACTAACAAGACACAATATCAAACTTTTGCTTTCATTTTCTTCCTTCTAATTTCTCTGACCAGGTTATAAACCCAGCAACTTATCTGGAATGGATATCATTAACCACAGGTACTGTGGAACACTTTTCAGAAGGGCTATTTTGCAGGATTTAGAACACAGTCCTACTTGCTTGGCCATTGGAGATCTAAGGGCTTAGAGATTGAGTGCTTCACATTTCAAGAGGAAATATAAGAACCACCCAACATTTCCACAACATCCAACAGAAGCACCTTGACTGCAGAGGTAGTTGGTCCAGGAGGTTGGCAGGTGGTTAGGAGGACAATTGGGTGCCCCATCACTTGGTGCTCACCAACATATCACCTCCACAAACCATATAAATGTCATTGTTGCCTGCAAGTCTGGGATCTTCTTTCCCAGACTTGCCATTTGTACATAATTTTCCATTGGCCAGATTTCGGTGTGTTAGTTGTTGGGCGAGGTCTGAGGTTTCCCCTGTGACTCATATGGGGAGCTGGACCTTTTTCCTTACCAGGTGATGCAAATGAACTACAAACATGCTGAATTCCTGTTTGACCACAAGCCGAGGAGGGTGGGATGTTCTTCCCTTTTGTTGTATTGGGTGCTCACCCCTCTCCCCATTTGCTAGTTTCATTATTCTGAAAAGTCATCAAACTTCTGCCCCAATGCACTGACTCCATCCTTAATCAAATGCAGTCCATCAAATTTAAAGAACTTTCACTCCCAAAACTGTGGCCAGTTACCTACAAATTTGTTTCCTTTTTCCTGGCATCAGCTCTCGAGCCACAGGTTTAGCTCTCCTATCTCCCCTTCGCTGACCTTCTGTCCATCTGCCCCCCCCTCTTCCAGACTGGCAGGATCTCAGAAAAGAGATGCTGGATGAAATGGAACACGTAAACAAGTCAATACCCACCATGTCCCTAACTCACATGTATGTAGGTGTCAGGCACACTGACTCATAGCCACCACCAGGAGTTGGACTTCTGCTGACTGTCTTGTTCCACCCACCCTGGAGGAGGAGACCAGTCCTCTGGATGCTTATTGTCCTTCACCCTGCAACACTCTGGTGCTCCAGGCTTGTTCCAGAACCTGGGTTTTTGGCAGTTCAAGCGGTAGTGTTATGGTTTGTGCAAGTAGACTGACAATTTTTACTGAATTAAATTTTAAATGTTTTGCCAGAATGGGCATGCATGAATTGCTAATATTTTTAGGAAAAAAGTGTTATTTAAATATAAAATATTTTGGGAGAGAAAACTATATTATTTAAATGCACAAATAATGGCATTTTAAGGCCACTTAAGTGAATAGAATGTCCACAGATGACTAAACCATCAGAATTACTAACAAAGTTAAGAACATCATTTAAAGAATTCTTAATAACAAGTTGTAAGCAGCAGTCTTTCTAGGAGTGCCCTACTGT
The DNA here is from genome assembly GCA_016271365.2 of Neoceratodus forsteri. NCBI lineage: Eukaryota > Metazoa > Chordata > Ceratodontiformes > Ceratodontidae > Neoceratodus > Neoceratodus forsteri. The sequence goes on along the minus strand of CM028133.1, from coordinate 1,045,673,034 downwards.
AATAAAATGGAGCACCTCTCTGCTGAAAGGCATGGAGCATTGGTTAAAGATCAGAGGTTGCAGACTTTTTTCAAGGTTCCAGTATGTCAAATCAAATTACTGCCAATAATTACCTTACTTTCCATCAATTAGCTAGCAAAACAAATTCCAAATTGATACTGTCTGCTCTTGAGCCCACCCCCAGACAAGGATAAGCAAAGCAGAGTTTCCAGCTGTGTAATTGGCAATCAAGGTGAGATATCAAAGGTGTTACTTTCCATTTCCATTCAGTCCTTGGATTTTGAAGCCTTGTTTTCTATATCAAAAATGACAGAAGAGCTCTTCAGAGTTACTTTTAAAAATATAAACAATGTAACACTAATGTGACTGAAAGAAACATGGCTATTTAAACCAGTGGCCTCATGTTTCTGTTCCCAGGTTTTTTAGCATATTGTACAGTGTGGGAAAAGGGAAAACTCACTATTCTGTTTTATTAGGGCTGGTCTGCAAAGTAGTTCCTATTAGAAGTGGGTAAAGTGGCCAAAATTAGCTCTGTAAAGCAATTCGAAGAGTAATGTGGAATCTGTGAAGTAATGTGCAGTGCAAAGCGCAATACTTTGCGTCATAATGAGAAACGCGAAGTCCATTGATAACAATGACTTTGCATTGCTCTGCCCTCCCCCAACCACTTCTTCACCAATTTTAATGTGAGTACATGGAAATCAATGTACTTTGCATTACTATGCATTGTTATTGAGCTCCAAGGCTAATTTTGCAGTGATTCATGGGATTGCAGATCACATGGTCTCTAGATTGTTCTGCACAGACTCAGTTCTGTGTAGCATGTGTGTAGTGGTAGATGGAGACAGTTTCCTCTCAGAGCTCTGCTATTCAAATCCTCTAAAAGCTGTTAAAAAAGCCTTTTTGAGCCATTTTGTTTGCTCAAAATTTAGTACATTGATTGTAGGAATCCCTCCTATGCTCAAATCATCGAGTGTTTATTGTCTGTGTGTGGATTTTGAATGTTAATTTAGAAGATTCAGTCTGTGTACTGACAGACATTTGAAGTGTACTTTGAGGGATGGGGCATATATATGCTGGAGGTACTTTAAAACTGGGAGAAAAATGCAGTCTTTCTGTTTTGGTTATATTGTTCTTGTATTACTGTGTTAATGTACACACAGTAATAGTTTCAGTATTTTTTACCATTTTTATTTTGTTGATTGTTGTGGTGCAGCACTGTATAATTTTGGTGTGTTTAAAAGATGTGGTAATATTACTGAAGTTTTCAATTTGCTACACACTACTTGTAGAGTGTGACTAAGTGTGTGTGTGTGGTGTGTGCCATCAAATCAGATACATTTTATTGTGCCACACAATATTTACAGCAGTGTGAACCTGCTATTTACTGCACTGCCATGATTTTGTACTGCTTTGTGGTATCTTGGTTTTGGACTGTTACTGCAGTGCACAGTCCCTCTCCCCCCCAACCTGCAAAAAGGTATTTATTTTCCAGATTGGATTTTGACTTGTGAGCACTGGTTAAGGTGTTGCATCTCTTCTTGACTGTGCAGTGCAATCTTAATCTGTCTGTGCTTTTGTATCTGTTTAATGCCCAGTCTCCATCTGCAGTCCACAGTTGTTTTGGCTTCACATCCACGGCCCAGACTGAAAGTTCAGAAATCTAAATTTGTTTAGAATTATCTTGGTGATCCTCCAAAATGCCTGCAATGAGACGTGCAAGCAAAGCTGTTTCTGGCCATGGCATTGCTGCCAGTGGCAAGATTGTCCATTGGCATGGTAGTACACAGACATGCATAGCTGGTGTCAGTAAAGGGATTTCTCCATCAATGTTTTTTGCAGTGTAATCTGTAGCTTCCCTCATAGATGGAGGAGATGATGTTGTCTCAACTGGTGGTGTTAGTGCAGTTTCTGCTGGCATGAGTATTGCTTCCTCAAATTCCACGTCTGACCAGTTAACCATTTCAAAAAATATGGTTGAGTCTAAAGCAATGACTGACAGTGTAGATGACGTCATTATCCCCATTAATATTCCCATGGTAGATGAACATGTTTCTGATCCTGGCTATGATATCTCACAATGTCACATTTCTTCCGGTGATGTTGAGGTCATGCCTTTGCCATCCAATGATTCAAAGTGTGGCACAAAAATATTGGGTAATGATGATGCTGCTGGGGTTGGAATATGTTCTCCACATAACAGCATCCAAACTGAAAATGTGGATGCAGATGATGTTAATTGATATGATAATGATGTCAGTGAACCCTGTTGAGAACTGGAGAAAAAGAAAGTCAACGTGGCTGTGTCTGGGTTTGTTGGCGTTAAATCACCCCCCCTCAAAATGGTTGTAATTTAGCGGATCTTGTTGATGATAATGATGATGACCCAGTAATAATCATAGGTAGTTGTGGTGGTCAGTTGGAGTCAAAGTGTGTCCAGCATGAAAATCATGTAGCACCTCCCATTTCAGGAGTTTCAAAATGGAATCAATGAGCAGCATCAGGAACACATTAAAGTAGGGGATCACAATCCCTGTTTGGGATTTTTGTCCACGATGCTAATAATAAGTATGTTGCAATCTGCCAGCTTTGCAATGTGTGTGTGAGTTGAGGTAAAGGAGTCATCTGGGCATGGGGGCCAGCATACATCTTAAGAACAGGCATATGGCACTGTGGACCCAGCACCAGATGGCAGCTAATGCCAATGTGGGGCATTTACCCTATTCATCAACCTTACTGAGCACGTTATCCCCTTCCATGAGTGTAAGACCAATTAGGAATGTCTGCAGCAGTGATGAAATATACCAGAAGATTACTACAGGCTTATGATTTAGAAATCTTGTCAAGTGGTGGTCAGAGTAGCAGTGGTGGTAGTGTCCAATGCAGTATGTCTAGTGCAAGTGGTATCTCGACCCCTGTATGTAAAATGGGGAAAATAACTTCATTTGTGGACTTGTCACCTGTGCACCCCTCTTCATCACACGTCCACACCCCACTGCCCGGCCATTTGCAGAGACAAGCCATTAGTCACATCCCATGCAAAACATGTAAGTCTACCCACATTGTTGAGTGTTTTTGCCTGTAACCTCCATCCTGCCTTCCTGAAGCAAGTGACCTACACTGTGTAAGCCATGTGATGTGTGTGGGCTGCCTGTGAATTCTCACTCTGCCTTAAAGCGGAATAAGGCAGAGTGCACAACACAAAGTCATAATTAAAATGTGAAGTGGTGAAGTGAGGGTTTAAAATGAACACTCTGCATAGCAGAACACTAATGTGAAGTGGCCACTTCATGACCACTTCGTGGGTGGAATTTTACTTCACTGTATTTCTAGTTCCTATTGAGATCAAAGTCAGTAAGTGTTTTGCAGTTGTCTAGAAGTTCCTATTGTAATCAAAGTCAAAACGTGTGTTGCAGTTGTCTAGTTGAATTGCATTAGGGATTGGCACATGACTTTTTTATGGCTGTCAGTGAGAGGGGCGTGCCCTGGTATTGCTCCATGCAGCTGTCTGTAACAATTTACTAACTTTCTATTGGTTACATAGACAACAATACCTGACAGTCCAATGAGCAAGTGAGGTAATTGTCCTGAACATGCTCTGGCCTAGGTAATTAATTAAAGAAGTCCTCAGTTTTTTTTTTTTTGTATGCTTTTTTGCACCAGCTAGCTTTGGGACTTCAGCCCTGGTCACAGTTATGCCGCCCCCTGCTCCCACATGAGCTGTGCTCCCTCCATGCCCCCTGGCTTGCCCCCAGGGTGGGGCTGCGGCACCAGCAAGGTGTCACGAATGTTGGTTCAGGTCGGGAGAGCCAGTCTGGGATCATAAAAGAGGCTGTGAGGAGGCCATCATGAAGGTGCTGAATGGGGATTTTTATGTCCCCAAAAGATGTTTTTTCCTCGGGGGTGGGGACATGCAATGATGTCCTGTGTCTCCCACCCCTGGTCATCTAGGCCTCTGCCAGGGTCCCTAATGCACTGGATGTTTATCCCCCCTTCCGCTGAGAAGGAGGCTGTCCATTGGATGCTCCATCCATCTCCCAGACGGTCCTCAATAACCCAGGTCGGTTCCAGAACCCAGATCACTGGTGTTATAAGCAGAAATCCAACCACTGCGCCAATGGGTCAGCAGTACTCGGTATTTTATCCTAGCCCCCAACCCCTACTGTAATGACAAACATGACAATGAATGAGCTCAGAGAGAAGTTCTAATACACACCAGTCTGTGCAACCCCATATATGGAAAGATAACCTTTATTTTTTTCTGAAAAAAATCACCCATTTAAAACAGATTTTTTTTTACTACTAAATTATTGCAGTGCAAAGGAACAAAGAATAAAGAGTTGCAGCATCTTTTGGTTTTGTGAAAGCAGCCTGGCATTATTTACTAATTTAAATGTTTTGACAGATAGGGCTTGACAGGTTAATATTTTGGGGGAAAATGGTGTTATTTAAATGTAAAATAATTTGGGGGAGAAACAGGTATTATTTAAATGCACAAATTATGGCATTTTAAGGCCGCTTAAAAGTAAAAAAATGCCAAACTATAGAGGGACTCCCGTGTTTAAAATGGAGCCACTAGGATAACTACGTTAGTGCAGAAAATAAATTAGACTCTCATGTTCCACGGAGTTTTCTGATTTTGTCTTGACCTGTAATTTGCAATTTTACTTGATGGAAACTGTAGACGTTGTTGGATGTGAGATGGTCAGAACAAAACTTTATTAGTTTTTAAATGTTTGTGGGACCTTACAGGGTCATAACTTTATCTTTGGATCCTCAAACCAACATTATTGCACCATTTAAATGCTAGTTAAAATAAATGCTACATATTGGAGTACTCCAGGGTAATAGAATGGAACAGGTGCAGTAGGGGATGCAGTCAAGTTGTTTCTGAGTCATTAAATGAACTCAGCTGCTTTATGAGACTGCCTTCTTACTGAGCTGGAATACATTGTTCAAATGATGGGAACACATCTCATTCTCCATTTATTAACCATTAAAGCTTTTTTTTATGTATGTTGGGTCATTTAAGGCACCATGGGATGCTATTGATTGTACTCCCAAGGTATGAAGGAGGCAGTATAGCGCAATGGTCTAAGGCTTTGAGCTGCAAATCTGGTGATATTCAGAAGACTAGACCTGGGTTTGAATCCCATAGCTTCCACTTGCATTCTGTGTGACCCTGAGCAAGTCAGTTAAACTCCTTGTGCTCCCAGGTCACTCCTGTAAAAAAAAGCTTTCAGCTTAGTGTGCTGTACTTGGTTAAACAACTAAATAAAACAAAAAATAAATGAACTTGTCTGTTACATCATCTTCTCCTGTTATTGGGTTGCACTGCAATTTGTGAATTCTCAGTCTTTTTCTCAAGAATGCTATACGAAAATCAAGTACTTGCTAAGCATCTGCTAAACATATTGAGGAAAAAAAATGTTTCCTTTATCCTTGATATGATGCGATCTATGTGATCAATGGAAAGTAAGTACTGAAACCAACAAGGCAGGATAATTTTTGTACTAATGACACTTTGATGCTTATGCTCTACGGACCCTAACTATTAGTGAAATTATTCTTGCATCTAATAATGTCCTGAACAGTCTGTAGATGGACCAGCACCTTTGGAGTCATGAATTTATAAATGTTATCTGTTTATTTTATATATTTTTTCTTATTATGTGGATTCAAACTCTCAGGAATTACAAATTAATTTTATTATAGGGAAAGGTTATGTTTGAAATTAACAATATTACGCAACTGCAACTGTGATGTATTTTTTAGTAACATAGTTTTTTCTATAGCTGTCTTTTACTCTTAAATTATAATGTTTAAATCAGTGTTGATCCAAGAGCATTGACCTAAGTATCCCGGACAGAGTTCAAACAAGGCTCATGTAAGGCCCATATAGGGGCTACGGTATCACGTGAGGATAGCAACTGAATATGGGTGACCATTAAAAAGGTGACTCATATTCAGCTCTATCTCCATGAGCTACCCTGCAAGGGTAGCAAACCTACACAAAAGCGAGCATAGGAAAGGGCGACCGGAAGGGGTGGATAGCGAGGGGAAGGGGAGTGATAGGGAAGGGGTTTGTAGGGGTGGCGAGACTGCTGCAGTTAAGCTAACCATATGGTGTGGTGGTGATGGTAGCTAGTTTTGGTGCATCAGGTACTGGGGACCGTCACAGACTATTTTCCGCTGCCTGCTGCTGACTTAATTTTTGGGTGCAACAGGTGTTTCAATCAGTTCCCAAATGCACCTCCTGGAGTTAGTAATCCTTAAGTAGAGGGTTGGGGAGCACAGCCCACACGGCATAAACACTCTTAGTGTTGCTGGATATTAAGTCACAAGAATGCTGATATTGCCGATTTGCTTTTCGATAATATACACTCGCCATAATAACGATCGCTGTTTTGCGATCCCTATTATGACTTAGAACCAGGGGCTATGTATTTGCTTTTATTGACAACACTAATTTCAAGATAGATTTAAATCTCTTTTATAACTATCAATGGGTTTGCTCATATCAGCAATCAGTGAATTACTACTGGCTATGTAGTGTACTTAGCTTCATATGCTTTGTGGTGTAGCATATTGTATTGTTTTTAGATGTAAGATGTTTTAAATGTTGTCATGGATTGAAAACTGAAAAACAATACACTTTGAAACCATTCCTGTGATCATCCTGGTTACATTGCATTGGACTCCATCCAACAGCTTGATTTTGTTCTTTAAGTAGAGATGCCAGAACTTTACACAGTACTCCAGTTTCAGTCTGACCAGTGACCTGTACAATGGCAGGATAACCTCCCTCCTCCTTGAGGTGATATCCTGGCAATACACCCAACATTTCTATTAGCCTTAGGCCACTGTCTTCCTGCACTGTGCCAAATTGTTAATTTGCCCTGTGATTAGTAGCCCAAGATCCTTCTCCTCCTCTGTAATTGATAACTGTACCACCCCAGCCTGTAGCAAAACTGTGGTTCCAGGCACCCAAGTGCATAACTTTGCACTTTTCAGCATTGAAACCCTGCTGCCATGTGTCTGACCAGTGTTTAAGTTTATCCAGATCTTCTTGAAATCCTAGCCAGCCCTCTGCACTGTCCACCACTGTACCTATCTTCATGTTGTCTGCAAACAGACTGATCTTATTGCTAACCCCTTCTGCTATGTCAGCAACAAATATGCCAAACAGCCTTGACCCAGCACTGAGCCCCATGGAACCCTACTTGTCACAGCCCTTGGGGATGACAGTTCCCCCTTACAATAGCCTTCTGCTACCTGACTCTCAGCCAATTTTTGACCCACTCCACCATCCTGTCTCCCACTCCCAGGTACCCCTGTTTTCTAACCAACTTCCCGTGTCACTGAATCAAAGGCCTCGCTGAAGTTCAAGTACAGTACATCCACTGTCTGGCCCCTGTCAATTGCCCTTGTTACCCAGTCATAGAAGTCCACAATGCTTGTCTGGCAGAATTGACCAGAGAAAAACCCATGGTGACCATTGCTCTGGAGGCCATTCTCCTCCAGAAATGCTACCAGCCTCTCCTTGAGTATGGACTTCTTGAGCTTCCCCATGATGGAGATGAGGCTGACTGGACTATAGTTCCCTGGCTCATCCTCAGGCCTGCTTTTATGGATGGGCACCACATGTAATATCCTCCACTTCGTGGGCATGCATCCAGTCCCCAAGGAGGTAATGAATAAGTCTGCCAGTGGCCCTGCCAGGACTCTACCATCTTCTTCAACACTCGGGTGTATGTTATCTGGACCTGGTGTCTTGTCCACCTTCAGGTTCTAAGACATTCCAGCACTCTGTTCTCTGGGATTACCCCCTTCATAAGCACTGCCCCCCCCCATACCCAATGCTCCCCTCCCTTGTGGCATTGGTCCTAGTTTCTCTCTGGTAAACATAGAACAGAAGTACTCACTGAGTGCATTTGACTGCTCCTCTCCCTACTCCACCCACCCTCTGTCCACCTTGATCCAAACAATCTGATCCTTACAGCTTCTCTCTCTTATGTATCTGAAGAAATCTTTTTCCCTTTTACTATCCCCAGTGCCAGCCTAAGCTCTTTTTCTGCCTTGGCTGCCCTGACTAATCTGCTTACCTCTCTTGATTTTTTCATGTACTCCTTCCTGTCCTCCTCCTGTTTGGATCTCATGTACTTTTTAAAGGTTGCCCTTTTTTTCTTAATTTTCCCCAGCACCTCTCTGGTTATCAGCTTGGACTCCTGGACCTGGCCTTCTTGCTTTGGAGCTTTGAAGATGAGTTTGTGGCCTCTACTAACCCAAGCAATAGTCTCCCATTTTTCATTAGCACCCATGTGTGGTTGGATCTTGTTGAGGTGCCCTCAATATGACCCTCAGCCTTCAAGTCTGCCCACCTGAAGTCAATTACCTAGTTCTGGTACTGGCTGTCTCCTTACATATACTAAGTGAGAACCATACTGTGTGTTGTTGTTGTTCCCTGCCAGGAGGTCCTCCACCCTAAACTCTTGCACACCCTCACCATTTGTCAGCACTAGGTCCAGTATGTTTCCTCCTACCAATGTGTGGGGTCGTCATACAATATGAAGACAGATTTCCTGGCTGCTAGGTAATACAAAATGGTTTGGGCAATGTCAGTATTGAATAATTTCCAGTGAACTAAATTTCCATGTTCCAGGTCCATTTAATAGAGTGCTAACATTTCCTGTGTATAAATTAAGTATATTATTGCCTGAAAATTCTACTGCTTCAACCTTAGCTGTATGAATTTGAACATTTTTGTTATAAAAAATAAATCAATTCTAGTAGCTACATTTCCTTTGTGTAAGGTAGGGCCAGGTTTTTCCTGTAGCTGTAAAATAAGCATCAATGAGGTTTTGCGGTTTTAATTACTTTGGCAAGAAAGGACATACCACAATCTATTTTCTTAGATTTTGCATGGCGCCTCTGTCTGTTACAGCCAGGCCTCAGTTAAAGTCACCACATAATAATATTTGATGTGAAGAAAATAAATATGCTTGTATTAATTGAAATAACAGTATTCTATAAGTTTCAGTTTGTGCTGCATAGATATTTATAAACCATAATAAAGTGTTTTGTATTTTGGTTTCTAAAATTAGTGATCTACCTGGAAATAAATCTATTAGTTTAATAACTTGTATGTTAATGACATTGAAGAAGATGGCCATTCCTGAACACTTGTCTGGTCTGATGGAAAAGTATGAAGGTACAACATACAAACTATAGCAACCTGGGACATTTCTGAGATTGTATGCAATCTGGTAAAAAATACACTTCTGTATTATGTGAAAATACATGGAAAAAAACAGCATTCCTTTTTCTGTTGCTTTTTATGCTAGTCATTAAGTAGTAAGGGAGGTTCCATAAGAAGTTAATAAAAGGAAGAAAAAAATATCACTAGGTCATGGCCTCCTAAAGTGGCTTTTTCTTTTTCTTTTGCATTTAGTTAATCCTGCATTCTTTTGTTTTGTTGATGGTTTGGCTTTTGTAATTTTTGTTTGTGTGTCTGGTGTGTCAAGCAAAATCTCTTTTGGCTCTGATTCTGGATCATGTTATGATGACAAGAGGGATGAGTTGTTTGAGTCATTGTCAGAAATTTCCAAAGCATGCTGTAGGGCTGCACAGCTGTTAGTGAGGAAGGCTGACATACTGTAGTTTTTGGTACCTTTGAAACTGGTTGTACCCAATTTTTTAACGGCTTGTGACCATTCATCTTTTAGTTTGTTCCTTAAGTTTGGGGGAAGTGTCATGGCTCTAGGTTCAATAGAGGCAGATGCCTGGTAGGGAGGGAGGAGAGGATATGTTAGTAAACTAGGATTTGCTTTAGTATTGGTAACTTCAGACAAAATCCTCACATTGTTCTGATGGGGGAGGGGGGATTTCTTTACTGCCTATTCCTGCACCACAGAACTAGCTTAGGTAGGGAGCACAACAGTCATGTTTTGGTGTGAGGGTGCATATTTGGCTGTCTGTGCCAAAGTTACAAGTAACCTTTGCTCCTCACTGTCAGTTTGGTCATCCTGACTGTGGGCTGCTGAAGGGCAACTCTAGTGAGAATGACCTTTGGTGTCACAAAGGCTACAGGAAGTTCATTTATACAATGGCTACTTGTGTGGCCTAGTTTATTATACAAAGTGCATTTTAGTTATTCGGTATTACTCAGTTTATGAAGAGTGGAAGGAGGCACTGGGCCCATAAAGACCACTCTTCCCACACCAGTGGGGTGAATTATATGTCTAGCCCTAATAAGAGTTCGTGTAATTCTTTCTTAAACCTCTGAGAGTTGTTAATTTCAACTTTCTGCTCTGTTAAAGTGTTCCATAATGTGGTAATCCTAATAGTAAAGTAATGTTTCTGTTTGTTAGTGATTGGCCTTGGTATAAAAATCTGCCTGTTATGACACCATAGATTTATAGGTTTTTCTGCAAATTTAATATTACACTCATTCATGAGAGTGCTATCATTAATATGTTAAATATTAGTAATAAATCCCCACTGTCCCTCCTGAGCTGTAAATCATAAAGTCCCAGGGGAGTTAGTCTGTCCTCATAAGGTACATTTTTGCAATGTTGAAAGTACAGTGATAAACCTCCCAGATGTATTTGTTTAGTTATGTAATCATTTTGTGGCCATGCATCTAAGCACTTCCCTATGGCATCAAAGACCCATGGAACCCATATGGTTTTAGACCCAGTCATCAAATGTTTTATACTGCTAAACAAAAACATGCTAAAAAAGAAAAGAACTGGATTCACCATTGCCAGACCCCCCCCTTATTTTCCTCTAGATACAATATGCTTCTCTTAATTGGGTTCAAATGACTCCCCGACACACAAGAAAAGAAACAGCTATATATATTAATCTTGAGTTGTCTAGGTGGAGAGAACACTAGTATTTAAACCATATAGACCCTCTTAATTTAGACATATGCCACTGGTTCCACCGCCAAACTTTTTGTTGCGCTTTCTGTAATAAAAGATTCCAATTAAAGAAGCATCTCGTCTTGTCCCCAAAAGTGCCCCAAATTTTACACTTGTCATCAGTGATGGGAATTCCCAGTATCTCAATGTCTTCTGCCAATATGTGTCCTATAGGAAGCCACTTACTTTTTGTAAAATTTATGTGAGACCCTGTGGCCTGAGTGAATTCCTGCAATATTTTTCCTGCTTGTATGGCTGCCTGCCTGTCTGCTAATATTATACAGAGATCATCTGCTTAGGCCATAGTTCTTATTTCTGGGTGCATACTAGAGAATGATTGTCCTTTTACTAGGTCAGATGCATTTAATTTCTGCAGTAAATGATCTAGGGTAATTATGGAAAGTTAGTGACTTAGCAGAGAACCTTGCCTAACTCCCTGAAGAATATTACACAAGTTTCTGAGCTAACCATTGATATATGGAGTGCGTGTGGCATATTTGTAACAGAGCTGGATCCAGGTAATAAAAACTGTAGGAAAAACATACTTACTTAGACATTTCCACATATAATTATTGGGGACTCTATCGAAGGCCTTGGCCTGATCGAGACATATAAGGAACCCTGACAATTCCCCTATACTGCCTTTTTCTAAAATCTCTCCTATTAAAATTAAAGAATTCATTTTCTTACATCCTGGTATACTGCAAAATTGGGATGAACATATTATATAATCCAGTGCATCTGCTAGTTGAAGACTAAGTAATTTAGTCAATATTTTAAAATCTGCGTTTAGCAGTGTGCTAAGTCTCCAATTTGTCCGATTTTGTTTATCTCCAGTTTTTAAACAACATGATTAATATTCCCTGATATATAACTACCAAGGATACTGTCTGTCTGTAGAAAAGCATTAAAAACTTTTACCATGTCTTGTTTAAGAATTGTGAAGAGGTGTTGATAGAATTTATATGGCAGACCAGCACACTCCAGTGTGGATCCCTGCTGCAAAGTTTGAATGACTATAGCCAGTTCCTGTTCTGTAATGCGTCTGATCAGATCCATCTTCAGGTATTATGGTATTTGCCCCAGGGTACATGATTGCAATTAAATCACAGTAGGTAGTTCAGGACAAAGTGGGGTTGCAAACATTTTGGTTATATAGTTTTCTACTTCACTCAGAATTTCTGTGTGGGTAAATATCACCCTTCCAGTGTCTGTTTGTACTGCCTGAATCACTTTGCAGTGTCTCTTGGTGGCACAAGTTTCAAAAGGGTTAATCCCAGCATATGTATTTTGCAGGCCAAACCTTTGTTCCTTTTCCAGGAATTTCATGTGGTTGTACTGTAATTGTCTCATTTCAGTTTTTAAAGCTGTCAGGAGTTCCTGATCCACTACCCCTCCTTCATTTTGTATAGACAGTAGTGAGTAAAACTGTGTTCAAAGTTTTAAATATTGATTGTTTTGCTCTTTTCCTGCAATTTTGCCTATTGTGTGAAAATATTCACGTATTTCCCTCTTTGTATCCTCAGATCACTCTATTGGTGAGTCAGAGAACAAAATACAGATTGACTAGCTTCCAGCACATACTTTAAATCTTCAGTTATGTTTGGGTGATGTATGAGACTGTAATTCAGTCTCCAGTGGCCTCTACCCTTTGATGTCTTCAAGAAATCAGACAGGGTAACACTTAAAATGCCGTGATCAGAATAGGCCACCGGGGTAACTGTCATTTTGGACACTGGGAGAGATGGGGAAATAAACCAATAGTCTATGATTGTAGACAGGGACTTTTTAATAAAAGTGTGTGGACATTGCTTTCCTGGTTGAAAAAATACATCCTAGAGACCTGTTTGTTGTATCAGTTGATTTAAAAACATTGTGTCACAGAAAACATTTTCTATTTTTAAACCTCTGTCCCCAGAGAAGCAACTGATGTTAAAATCCCCCCAAATGAAATATTTTTAGCTGTGAACAAGTATGGCTGAACCATTTTAAGTAATTCAGTTCTCAAGGATCTGGTTTTGGGTGCATAGATGTTTATGAGTTGGAAAGAACATGAATTCAATTTGATGTGCAAGCAATAATACCTGACAGGGTGGGCAGTATTGGGCTATACCCGTCCATCCAAGGGTGTAAGGAGGCCTGATGCCGCAGCCTATACCGCCCACCCTGGAGGGTATTATGCCTGTAGAAAGGGAATTTGTGACATTTTAAATAAAATAATTTAAACATGTCACAGTTTTATTTAAAAGTAGTATAGAGTAATAGAAGTTATTTTGGTGTAAAATAGTTTCTCAGCTGTTGATTAGAGCTGAGTATTGGTCTTTGTTTTTGAAATATATTTTTTTAACCTTAATGTGCTTGACAGATGGTCACCCTGTGTCTCCGTTTGTTTTTTCTGCCTCTTGCCTTGTTTTCTTTGTCAGTCTGTGCTTGTTTTACTTGGGGCTGTGTTACTGCAAGAGTGATAGTGCTGTGCAAAGGTAGTGTTTGGAGCTACGAGTGCAGTGAGGAGCTGCTGTGCTGTGTAATGGATGGCACACTACTCATGACAAGGCGGATCATGGTCAGGGAGCTGTCAGGAGAAGAGAATACCTAAGCAGGATAATTTTACTGACATTACCGATCATTACATAGGGTACTTAAACAGAGTAAAAAGTGTTGGAGCAGCTGGAATTAAATGGTTTAGTTTTTGTAACGAGCTGGTATATGGGCAGGCAGGAGAGGGGTAGAGCAGAGCACCAGGCTGTGGCTCGAACAGGTGAGCGAGGTGTTCTGTACAGAATGTTTAAAGTTTTTTTTAAAGAAAGAAGTATCTGGGGAAAAAACTGTGCTTTGTCCTAAAATGCCCTTCATTTGTTGTATGCTGTAGAGACTGCAGTCAAGTTGTGACTATTAAACTCGCTAAGCAATAAAAAGTGCGGTACTTTGAAAGTGTCGCATGTGTACCTCAGCCAATGAGGAAGCTGGCTAGGCATTTCTGAGGTAGCAGAAGGATTTTAGTGGGTAATGGGGCAGTTGGCAGGAGGACTTGTTTTATGTGAGCATTGTTGTCTCATAAATGCCAACCTAAACAAGTCTCTCACCAATCAAAGTCTCAGATTGTTATACCCATTTTCTAATTAGTAATAAAGCCCTCCTGACCAAATTTCTACAATATGGGCAACTTTAAAATTGTCATTACTATAATACCCACCCACCACCAGTGGTTAAACTGGAAATGTTTAGGTGGGGAACTCTCACATCTAGGTGGTGGAACTGTCATTTTTATGCAGTGTGGCTCTCCTATAGAAGTCAATAAGGAAAGATGACAGAGGTGGTGAGCTGTCATACATTTGTCAAGTGTCAGAGTGATGTGAAATGTTGGTCACATGACACATACAAGCCACAGGAAGGAGGGGTGCTGCTTCCTTTTTAAAATTAAAGGCTTAATAAAAACAGTTGTTTTAACTTGAACTTAGCATTGAGGTTCTTTATTCAGTTAAGCCGAGATGCCCAAGTGAAAAAAGAAGTTTGACCTATTTCTCAGCATTAAGCACACTTGATGATGTCATTGACTGCTCACATGTCTGAGGGCCCGCATTAAGTAGCACTGGCAGGGTTGACCAGGATAAAATCTGAATCTCTGTCCCTGCCCAGGAAGAGTGAATTGAGCAGGTGCTGAAGGCCAGAATCAGTTTGTTGTAATTTAATCTTGATATGCCAATCCCCATTCCAAAAATCTTCAGTGTCAAAATTAGGTTCAGGATTGCCTTGTACCACACAGCTTTTCTCCAGCCAATATAAAATGTCCATAATATTCACACCCTCATTTTGGAACAGGACTGTAATAACCTTATTTGAACATTTTGTCAAAGGAATAGCCTGAAAAGACACCCATAAAGGGTTTGTTTTTTGAATAGAGTATTTCATCCAAAAAAGATCCAATAAGGCAGGAGACCTAAAACTTATATCAAAGGAGTTTCTCCAGGTGCATGAATAAAAGCATACATCTCATCTGAGGTAAAGCTGAGGGATGTTTTAATAAGTTCTCTCCCCACATAGTACTTGCCTGGAGGGGAATTCAAATTCCAAAGTACCTCAAATGAACATCATTTTTGCATTTTGCTAATTCCTCTGGTTTGTGGAATAGACTGGCATATGTGGGTGCTGCATAATTTGTGAAGTCATCTTGAGCTCTTTGGTGTTGTGAGTCAGTCGACTCAGAATCCAGTTGCAGAGGGAGCGGTACCTCATCTAGTTGTGGGGCTGTACTGCCATTACTCCCTTTGTGGCATCATAAATAATTGTAGGGTTACTGCCATGAGAATAATAGGAGATGTGTTCAGAGTCACCCAGCTCTCAGTTCCCTAGGACTCTTTTACCATCTCTTGCCATATCTGGTATTTTTGTCTCTGTTGAGGGTGTACTCACATTTGTAGATGTAAGACCTGATATTGGAATTGCCACATCTGGAAACCAGATGCCCGATCCATTCTGCATCCATCAAGCAACCACAGAGCTTTCTCCGGCAACCATGCCTCTACCATTGTGGTTGATTTGGGATTCACACTGTGGTTTCTTTTGATGGAAGTGTCCAAGTCTCATCAGCCTGCACTGAAGACAATGACCTGTGCAGGCACATCTTTGGAAGTGCCTGAAGAAGTGTTTTCATCATGGTTTCATTTTTTTCATCCTCAAGTCTCTGGCAAGCCTCCTGCAATTTGTTTTCAAGTTCTGTAAGTTTACTGCGAAAAATCCTTCCTTATTCCTCCGGGTGGTATAGAAGTTGTGCATGCACCTCCTGAAAATCAAGTTTCATAGATGTATAATCCAAAGCATGACATGGTTGGGCCATCTCCACTGTATTCTGTACAGAAGCCATAGACTAGGTAGTATCCAAATTGTTAAACTCTGATGCTGCCTCTGCTGCTCCTTCACTACCTCCTACTTCTGACTCCAGTACAGGACTGAAGTGTTCCATTATGCCTGGTCACAGCTCACCCAACAGAAGATTAGGGGAATTTCCCCAGTGCCCTTGCCAAACTTTCACCATTCACAAAATAAATGGCTCTGATAACTTTAACCTGATTCAATATGCCAGTTTGCATTTGTATCCAACCTCTCTGGCAAGGCTGACTGTAAATAAAATAGCTTAGACTTCCTTTCCCAGTAAACAAAAAACAAAAACCTCAAACTAACATGTTATGCTGACAGAATCACAGAATTACCCTGAGTCAAGGCGTGTCTTTTGCTTACAGAGAACTAAAACACAAATACAAAGTAGGGGGTGCTGAGATACTGTGTTTTGAGAATCCATACAGTATACATTATGTATACAGTGTTACTAGAGAATTACAGAATAATGTTTCTGTGCAGGAAACCAATCTGTTAAAACAACAAAGATCAATGAATTTCAATGAACTCAATTACATATCGGTCTCTTTCTGTTTACACAGATAAGGGACAACTGAGCAATGTGAGATAACACTGTGCATTGTTAGATAATTGCAAACCTCAGGACATGAGGCATGAGAGAAAGATAAGTGTCTTATACACCCAATATGTGTTATTTACAGTAGTTACAATTATGTACAGTATGCTCTGGAGTGCATGTCTTGTCATGGTTATACACATAGTCATTATCTGTGCTGTTGGGGTGGAATTAGACTCGATGTGATCACATTTGTCCAGGCACAATTCATACTGATTTTCTTTTTGAGTTCAAATATGAAAACTGGAGGCAATATACCCATAATGTTTTATCAATATCCCTTATCTGTGAATGGAACTACTATAAAGCAGCTACTTATCAAGTTTGTTTTGAAGGCCATCTTGGTTTTACTAATGAATTATTTCAGAGTAGGGTATTCTAAGCTCCTATCATTCTTTGTGAAAAAAAATATTTCTAGTTATTAAGTGTTATACTTAAACTTATGTAATTGGAGAGAGCCCCTGTTTCTATCTGGTCCTGTTTATAAGCCAAACCTATTTCTGTAAACAAATAGGGATCATTCATGACATCACATAATAGCAACAGGTCCCGTCCGTATCTTCTTCATTCCAATGACATTAACTTTAATGTCTCAAGACAGGCTTGGTATTCCATGTGCCTAAATCCATGGTTATGTTTAGTGAACCTTCTTCGTATTCTTTCAGTATGCAATATATCAGGTTTGTTTTGCGTGAGGTGTCTAGAACTGTGAGCAATAGTCCATGTGTGGCATGGCATATGATCTATAAAGGAGGAGAAGTATCTTTGCATCCCTGGAGGCTATGTTTCTTTTTATATTCCATATAATTCTACTAGCTTTGCTTAAAACTTCATTAGCTTGTTTGGAAAAACTTAGGTCTTCTGTGATAAAAATTTCCAGGTCTTTTTTCATTACTGTGTTGGTTAATGGTATGTTTCCTAAACTAAATTGATGCTTTATATTTTTCAAGCCTACATGCATCATTTTGCACCTTTCTGTATTCAGTTTGATGCCCCAGGTTAGTGTCAAGTGTTGATATTCTGCAGATCTTTTTGTAATGAGCTAATATTTTCAGCAGTTTCACATTTTTCATCCCCATTTAAGATCATCTGCAAATTTTGAGTTATCATTAATTATGTTATCTGTTAAGTCTGCCATAAAAACCTGAAAAATGTAAGGTCCCAACACTGACCCCTGAGGGGCCCCACTTGTAACTATGGAAGTTACAGAGTGTTGGCCATTTATGACCAGTCTCTGTGTTCTTTCTTTAGTCCATTTTTGGATCAGGTAATATAGTGTCGATCAACCTTTCTTTTTCTTAGTTTTTCAGCTATGTGTTCATGAGATGTTTTATCAACAGCTTTACTGTAATTGATGAAGATAATATCATAATGTGTTTTACAGTCTAGATGTTAACTAACTTGTTCATAAAAGCAAAGAAGGTTAGTTACACATGATCTGCCTATCACAAATCAATACTGGGAGCTGTCAATGTTTTCCAACTGCAGTTCAATCCTGTCTTTTAAAATGCCCTCCAGTACCTTTATGATTAGAGATGTCAGGCTGATAGGCTTATAGTTCTCTGCCTTGCATTTATCTCCCTTTTTAAATAAGGTGTGATATTTGCTGTTTTCCAGTCTTTTGGTACAATGCCAGAGTTTAAACTTTCATCAAAGAGTTTTTTAAGGGGTAAAGTATCCGTTTTGACAATAATTTGATAATTTTGCCTGTGATATTGTTGGGGTCTGGTGAACAATCCTGCTTTATATTGTTGATCATTTTATTTATTTATTTATTCATTAGAATTTTGGTAACCAGATAAGTACACTGAGACCATGCTGTCCCTTTTTCAGTGATGACCCAGGTGACAATGATGAACACAGTACACTAGATAAATACAATTATAATATACAGGATACAGAAAGATTTAACAATGCTGCAGAAATTATTATAGTGGAAAGCCAGGTAGGTAAATTAAAACAGATCAGGCATTAAGCATATACAAATAAGCAGAATAAATAATATTATACACTATATACATAGGAGGAACATGAAAGCAGCTGGATTAAAAGATACATCTATCAGAGTAACATAGACTAGGCATTAATGACACTATAAGAGTTATTTAAAGCAATTGCAGAGGAGGGTTAGTAAGAAAGGGTAAGCCTCTTTATTGAAGGAGAACAGGGTTGGGCAGGAGAGTAAGTTGGGGGGAAGGAATTTCAAGCAGAGGAAGATGAGAAGGTGAATGAGCACTTACCTGATAGGCATTGTGTCTTCTGGATTGCTAATAATGCTAAGGAAGTAGATCTAAGTGTGTGTGTGGGTGCTTTTTTGTAAATGATTCCCCTCAGACAATGAGGATTAAAGAACTTGGTAAGTTTGAATACAAGGCATAAGGTGTGAAACTGTAACCATGAGTCATAGGTAGGTAATTGAAGAGAATACAGGGCATCCCAGTGGTGTTTTCTGGAGTCTGCTCCAAGGGCAAAACATCTAATCCTATGATAGAGTTGATTCACCTGTGCAAAGGTAGAGGATTGGGCAGAGAGTTGTAGAGGGGCACCATAGAACAAATAGGGAGAACAGATGTTGATGCAATCTTTTTACAGGCAGTGTTGAAAAAGAAGGCAGAGGTATAATAACAAGCTTCTGGTTTACCGTTTTGGTAAGCTGAGTTGCATGATGCTTCATTGAAGGAGGCATCTAAGTGAACCCCAAGGCATTTAAAAGTACTAACCACCTCTATGGGGTCTCCTGTCTGTGTACTGATCTGGAGCTATTTGGTAGGTTTGGGGATGGGTTATGAAAAAGCATAGCTTTTGTTTTTTTCATATTTCAAATTAGGTGATTGTCAGAGAACTAGGTCTTGAGTGCAATTAAATCAGAGTTAAGGCTAAGCAAGTCTATATTGTTAGATGAGAGGTACAAGATTGCATCATCAGCATATAATTGCACAGATGCACCACCACAGAAGTTGGGGAGCTCATTGATCAAAAGCAAGAAAAGTATTGGGCCAAGAATAGAACCTTGGGGTACTATATGTGAGATAAGCCTAAATGAGGAGAGTGAACCAGACCATTTTACCCTTTGCGATCTTCCAGCAAGGTAGTCATGGAACCATGTGAGTGCTAAGCGATCTAGACCTAACTGATGCAATTTACCAAGGAGAAGGTGGTGGTTGACTCGATCGAAGGCATTAATCAAGCTGATGAATGCTCCACTGGTTAGAAAATGAGCATCACTTGCATTAAGAATGTCAGTCAAGACTTTGACAATGGCTGTGGTAGTACTATGGCCCTTCCTGAAGCCATGCTGGAAGTCTGCAAGAAGATGATGTAAGTCTAGGTGAGATTGTAGCTGAATGTGCAGGATCCACTCCAGGATCATAGCCAGTGGGTAGAGAATTGAAATAGGCCTATATTTTATCTTCACCAATCCTGACACGTTGCCCCTTAGTATTTCTAAATTAATATGACTTGTGTGTTTAGTGGAATACACACTGCAATGGTAGGTATTAAGAATGTTTGCCATATTTTCAGGTTCACGTACAACCTTGTCATTCCATTGTAATAGTCCTACTTTGCAGATTGAAATTTTTAATGAGTTTATGTACCATAGAAACTATTGGAGTTATTTTTAGTGGCACTTTTGGCTAGATTTATTTCAGTCAGCCTTTTAGTTTTATGTATTTCTGTTTTACACTTTTTTTAAGTTTTCTATATTTATCCCAGAACAGAGGGATATGTGTTTTTGTGCTTTTTATAAACTCTGTTTTGGCCTTAAATGTTTCTTTTTTTTTTTTGCAATTTAATCACTTGTGTCTCTGTTTATTATTGTTAGTATTTATTTTTGTATTTCGGTATATATTTACTGGATATTGTAAGTATATCATTTTTTAATTATTCCACATATTTTTGTCATCACAACCAGCCAGTAAGTTATCAACATTTGTATTTTAAAATGTGTTATTGATTTTGGTTGTGCTTGCCTTTTTATAATCAAAGAAGACACAATTTTTAGGTTGTACATTGTGGGAGAAGTTTATATCCAGAGGTAGTGCATTGTGTTCACTAGTACTGAGAGGAGGCCCCACTCTACAATTTTTGATTGTTAAACCCTCTGTACCTAATGCTATGCATAAGATGTTTTCACTTCTTGTTGGTTTTGTTACATACTGGTTTAGCATAAGTTGTTCAGTGGCTTCCGATAGAAGTTTACTTTGTACTATGTTCATCACAGTTTTGTGCCAGTTTATATCGCCCATATTCATAATAGCCTAAAAATATTGTCTCTACTTTCCCGACATGCAAGCCTAGTTCACTAATGATTGCATGCTGTGTCTTCTAAGCAAGCATCAGGTGGTCAATACCCATGGCCTATAATGAAGCTATTGTTTTTGTTGGGAAGTACTTTGATCCACAAAGTTTCAGTGGTATCATTGTTTGGTTTAATTTTTGAATGAGTAATGTCCAGAGGTTTTCATGAGCTGTTAATAAACAATACTATTCCTCTGCCCCTCTTGTTTTTTTCTATTTCTGTAGAATGTGTCATACCATGACATACAAGTGTTCCAGGTGTCTATTTCCACATAATAATTATACCTTAAGTAACGTCTAATTATTTCATGGTCAATATCCACATAATAATTATTCTTTAGCTGTGCTATCCTGCACAGGATAGTGACCGCTGCAGGATAATTCTGAGCCACCATTCACCAGTTATACAATTACATCAATAGCATTATAAGCAGGTCAATGAACCAATGCCATAAAAATAAATGTCAGAAGTGGGTATAATACTCAAGTAGAAAAAGTAAATAAGCTATATTCTGTGTAGGCATTGGCGGGTAATAAAATACCCTACCCAAACACTACCCTATAAACTACTTTAAAGTACACTAAAAATACCGTAATGAAAAACAGGTAGTTGGTTAGGGTCAGGTAGTTACTATAATCATTTACTACCCAATTACCCTATCCTGACTATATACAAAATGTGAAATACTTTGTTTTGACTATCTTAAATAGAACACTTCTTAAAATAATCTATAGTATCTTGAGTCAGGTAAACTAGGCATAGCTGCTCTGAGCAAGAGCTACTACTGTTTCAAAACAGATACCCATGTTGGGCATTGCTGAGGCAGGTACAAGATGTGCAGTTGCTGTGAGTGAGCCTGCTGCTATTTCAAAAATTATACCCATGGCGGGCATTGCTGAGGCAGATGCAAAGGTGCAGCTGCTCTGAATGAGCCTGCTGCTGTTCACACCATCATATCTGCTGCATGGCAGGCATTGCTGAGGGAAGGTACAAGAGGTTCAGCTGCTCTGATTGAGTCTGCTGCTGTTCAAAAATGATACCCAAGGCAGGCATTGATAAGACAGATGTGAGAGTTGCAGCTGCTGTGAACGAGCCTGCTGCTGTTTAAAAATTTATACCCATGGTGGACATTACTGTGGTAGGTATGAGAGGCACAGCTGCTCTGTGTGAGGCTGTTGATGTTTCCAAAAATTATATCTATGGTGGGCATTGATGAAGTAGGTGCAAGAGGTGCAGCTGCTCTGAGTAAGGCTGCTGCTGTTTCCAAAAAGTATACCCAATTGCGGGCATCAAACATAATAAACTCCTATTTGGTTATAACAGCACTTCCTGAACAGCACTGTCTAAATTGAACTTCAGGAACTGTGCATGGTGGAATAGCAACAGAGGTAGAATAGCACTGAGCAGGCAGCGCTACCCCTGTCATTATTCAGCTGTTAAGAGGAGCAAGTAAAGAAGGAGGAAAGTGCAGTCACTAGCTGAGCTGTCCCCATGGCAGAGTGGGTTAAGACAGCAGCTCAGCAGGAAAGACTGGGAGACCATGAGTTATAATCCTGGTCTCCCTTTTACATTTTTCATGTCTGGAGAACAGCTATTTTTTTTTACAAGGGGCCGTGGAAACAGCAATTCCATGGCTCCACAAATTTAGCACTTTTCCTGTGATCTACTCTCCTCAGAGTTGGGATCTTTAAAACACAGAGATGTATTTCTATTCATTGTATTCATGTTGTGTTTCCTTGTGGCATTTAGTATTGCTGCTGTATTGGAGAGCACTGTCAATACAGCGTTGTTATAGATGGCACTGTTATTGATGGCACTCTTCAGACCTAGTGCCAATAAACTGATGATTGATGAAACTAACAGTAGTGTGGCACTTGTGGCTAGCTCCGTGCCAGTGGTGATGGCATATTTTGTCATTAGTACCTGTCTAAGGAGAATGCCAGTAAAACTGAGGGAAAATGATGCCAATGGAAGAAACTACAGTAACAATTATAAGGCCTGTAAGATATTATCAACAGTCCTTCCAGAATTTGTGCAGTGCTCCTATAGAGTAAGACTGGAACAGTATGTGATAAGTGGAACTTGTTTGATGAGAAAATGAATGTAAAAATTACATAAGGTAAGTGAATTCAAATTGAAATAATGGTGCCAACATTGTCAGAAAAATGACAAGCATGCCTGTTTGTCCATGAACTGCCTGTGACCATGGCAGGATTTATTTCAGAGGGTAGTTGTAACTGCTGAGAAAAAGAGAGATGTGTTAGTAATAAGTTACCAAATTTGGCAGTATGCCACTCCACACAGGATGTTCTATTTGTTTTGTCCATAGCCTAGTCATCATATTCAGTATCACTGCTTGCAGACTGTTGTTCATGTTCAGGGTCAGAATCACATAATTCAGTGTTTAGGCACTGTTGAAATTATCAGCATTTATTCTAGAAATGTAAGCCATTCCACATTTACAAGACTTAGCAGTGTTCTATGGTCAGTGACTATTCCTCCAGCTGGACTATATATGCAATTTGAATATACAGTTGAAGGTGAACAACTGAGGTACATTATTGCAACATTTGACAGATCTGGCCATATTGTTCTGTTTTGTTTCCAATGGAGTAATGGATCTTCCTTGAGACCAATCACAGTATTGTCTGCAGAATAATCCTGGACCTTTGTCCTCTATGTGACAGTTACCAGTCTGACTGATGAACACGCTGCACTTTCTTTACAGAATACTAGTTCATGTTATGTACAGGTGACTCAAACTGAATGTCCTTTCTTTCACTGAACACAGGATGCTTGAGTTGTAGCTGCTGTAGATATCCTTTCCTTGCTGACTACATGGGAGATTGTGAAAAATTCATAGATGTGTTATTATCTGTGTCAGAAGTGCACTCTGAAGGTTTGGCAGAGTTTGAGTGCTGTATATCAGTTAATGCTGTTCGTGGGCAATGTCACATTTTGTTAGCAGATGATATCTCCAATATTAAATGTCTTCCCCTGCAGGACAGATGGCTTCAATGTTCCCTTTTAAGTGGGGATCTAGCAACATAGCCAACACATAGGTGTCATTCTTAAACATGGCATTTATTCTCTGATCAGTAGGCAGTCTGAGACTCAAGTTATCTGCCATTATAATAGTGGTGGTGTCTTCTTTTAACTAATAGACTTTATGTTTGTCAACAAGGAAAATTTGTGAAGAAATCTTATTTGAGGAAGAATTTGTCTCAGAGCTGTGCTATCTGCACTGACATCAAGTGTGACATCTCAAATGGCTCCAGTAAGTTGATCAAAGATTCAAGTATATTCAACTGCTAGAAATGAGCATCATGTCTACTTACCTATTTGATTCTGCATGTCAGTAGTCATGTACAGCTTTTATCCTGTTCAAGAAGCCTTCCCACCATGTAAAAATGTTGAATTCCAGTGGTTTGCAACCTCCTGCTTTAATGTATGTAGTGGTAAGTTGTTTGACCTCTGCAGCCCCTGAAGGATTTTTTTTGCTTTCATAGAGTGGTTAAAATGCCTACAAAATTTACTATCAAAACCTAACAGGTTTTCAACATTTCTTTTTCCAGTTAAGAAATTATGGCTCAGAAGATTTAAACAATGTACAACACAAGGTATGTGTTGGTAGCTGCCATCTCTAACAGCTTTGACTATGTTGGCACCATTATCTGACACTATGAATCCTGCAGATAAGGAACACAGAGTAAACCATTTGTCTAACTGTTTTTCCAGCAATTGGAAAATATTCAGTTAGCATGGTTTTCCTCAAAAGTGGTGACACATAATACAGCCTGCTTCCTACTGCTTATGGTAGAGAGGTTATTATTGCTTTTTGGCTGAAAACTTGCCCAATGAGCTGTAACAGTCATGCAGTCAATTGTTTGGTTGCTGGTCCATATACTGTATCTGTGGTTATGTGCACCTACTTCACCTAAGAGAGTTTCAACGGCTTAATGACTGCAGTACAGTCCAAGTCATAGAACTGTGGAACATCCTTTTTTAAGAAATATGTTCAGCAAGGAATGGTATTTATGGTTCAATCTGGTTCATGAACTTTAGGAAACCTTTTTGGGCAACAAAAGCAAAAGGGAGTTGGCAATTGGCCAACAGCTCTGCAATGGCTCTTTTTAGCAACTGAGATGTTGGATGCTGATGGAAAATTTTGATCTCCCACAACACTTTCATTTAATGTTAGTTTACAAGATATTTTTATTTTGGGGAAATGTATTTTCATGCCTTTTCACATCGAGTACTACTTTGGATTTTCCAGTACTTTATGGTGTCAGAAAACAATGTATGTCTGTCTGGGAAGACTGCAAGGAGACACCTACTGATAATATCTGAGGAATAACACTGGCCTAATAATATCACAGCTCACTATGTTGTGCAGTATTACAGTGAAGGCATTACATCATTACCCCTGACACTGTATGTGGGTGGGGAAGGAACACAGTCATGGAGGAGGGATAAGGGAGTAGGAGCTGTGGTGCCAATGGGCATGCAGATCATACTGTACTACACAGTCCAGATATGTGAATGGATCCATTCCATATCTGGACTAGTATAATCATACTAGTCTGCACACACCTGTACGCTGTGGACCAATGGGATGCAGCCATACTGTACTCAGTCAGTCGGCAGGCAGCTGGGCGACTTGCGGGTGAGGAGCTGCCACCGCGCTGACGGGGTAGCAGGTGGCAGGGCTCAGTGGGCAGGTGGGGAGGGTACCGCTGGACCACTAGGGATAATTAAAATATTTTTAATACTTATGCCCATGGTCAGACTGGAAGCGGTCCACTGGACCACCAGGGATGATGTAAAATGTTTTATTTATACTTATGCCAGCGATCGGGCTGAAGTGGTCCACTGGACCACCAGGATATCATATCACTTACAATTCCTGTGATTGGATGTGGGGGTGCACGCTGACAGAACCTGGCCCCAGAGCTTGGTGGCCACCCACAGCTGGCAGCTGCCGTGTTGCACCCTGCAATATGGCAGCCCACCTGTGGGTGGCCAGCTCTTGTTCCTATTTCTTTTAGGCTCAACTTTGAGCATCAGTGTGTGGCGCAAGTATGGGTTGCACCAGCATATGCAATGAACATCCCAGGCTGAATATCAGGATGTGCGGAATATACATGGTCACACCTCCCCCCGCACTCATGCTGCATACATTACTGGTGCACCCCTGCACATCAGGATCTGCATGGCACAATATCCCCTTTTGAATATCATGCCAGGGTGCATCAGTGGGTTGCACCATGTGCAACTCCTGTGGATATCCCACCCCAAATATACATATATTGCACTTATATGTAACAGTAAATAATCAGATACAGGTAATGAGATCCAAAAATTTGGCAGCATTATTAATAACAGTTGCTTTCTTGAATTATGCTCATGTTTAACTGAGAGACTGTGCTTCCTATTAGTAGACTTAGACTGGGAAATATGAGGCATTAAGTTGTAGACACAGCTTTAAAATATATTGCTTTAGTGACTTCTGCAGAGGCAGACAGTGTAGATGACCATGTCATAGTAATAAATAACAGGGAACTGGCCATAAAAGGCATTCAGTAGCTGCTACAGAGACAGTGTTGCTGTCTATGTCACAGTAATAAATGACAGGACTCGGCCCTTGGGGCACCTAACAAACAATGTAGTACAGCCATAAAAGGCATTCAGTAGCTGCTACAGAGACAGTGTAGCTAACTATGTCACAGTAATAAATGACAGGGTTTGGGCCTTGGGGGCACCTAACAAAAGTGTAATACAGAGACAGACAGTATTGCTGACTATGTCACAGTAATAAATGACTGTGCCAGGTCTTGGGGCACCTAACAAACAATGTAATACAGTCATAAAAGGCATTCAGTAGCTGCTACAGAGACAGTGTAGCTGACTTTGTCACAGTAATAAATGACAGGTCTCTGGCCTTGGAAACACCTAACAAACAGTGTAATACAGCCATAAAAGGCATTCAGTAGCTGCTGCAGAGACAGTATAATTAACTATGTCACAGTAATAAATGACGGGGCTTGAGCCTCGTGGTCACATAACAATGTAATACAGCTTTAAAAGGCTTTCAGTAATTTCTGCAGAGACACAGTGTATCTGACTATGTCACTATAATAAATGACAGGGTTCAGGCCTCGGGGCACCAAAAAAAGTGAAATTCTACCTTGAATGGCTTTTTCAGCCTTTCACTAACTGCTGCAAAGACAGAGTGTAGCTATGTCACAGTAATAAATTACAAGGCTCAAGGGCACCTAACAAACAGTGTGCCTTCTGTGTGTTTGTCCATCTTTTCCCCCACCTTACTGCTTTTCTGTTCTCCCCCAGCACCACCTCCTCAACTGATGTGATGTGGCTGATTCCCCTCTCCATCTGTCTGAGATCATTTCAGTCCTCTGCTATTTCTCCCTTTGCTTCTATGTGTAGCTTTTAATTTTAAATTGATTACACTTTTAAAGACAGGCCTTTAAAGTTGGGTTGTGATTTGTGCTGCAGAGCAAGTGAAGAGCTGTTTCAGACTGCCTAGCTAAACAACATTCTACCTGTGCTACACAGGCTCACAGTAGACAGAGCACAGCCCTTTAAACACCACTGACCAATCAGGAATTATCCCTGTGTCATGTGCTCTTATTCTGCTGTACACTCTGTGAAGGCCCCACTGGCTTCCCTAATGCCTCTTTCAAAGTCCTGTCAAAATTGTCGTTACCTTTCTCAATCTACCTGACTTGAAATTACACTTTTATGTCAGGTAGGGTAGTATATTGCACAAAGTCCCTACAGCAAAAAATAGCTGATACCCACACTCCTTGACCCAGCTACCTGTTGGATATCCCTTGCTTAATTCTGTGACCAACAACGTTGTGCTAAATAATTTTAGTACCACAGCACTCTGATTGCAGCCCCTCACCAATTAAATAAAATGCTATTCTAAATACTCACTAAACTTTTTTGAGTAAGTGCTGTATGCTTTTTAGATTGCAGATAAACAACAAAATATATAAAGGATGTCAGTGTAACCTGCAGTATATTCTTCAGTAAATCCAGATTGTTGTGTAACATCCTATGCAATACCTGAATACAGGCATGAAGGTGTCTAGTGTGCTTACCTGGTCAATAAACATTAATGTAGTTGGGTACTACAACTGTGTAACCAGGGACCTGGACATGGGCCATGCAGTTGATGTCCTGTATTTGGACTTTAGCAAGGCCACTGACTCAGTGTTGCATGTGAGGCTGGGGGGAAACTGGAATGCATGGATTGGGAACAAAACTGGTCAATTGGATCACCAACTGGCTGAGGGGTAGGCAGTAAAGGGAGGTGGTGGTGGGGGAACTCATGAGTGGGATCTAAATCAAGAGATGGTTGAAAGCTTATTCAACCTGTGGGGTCGGCAGGAGATAGACCTCTTTGTCTCCCCATTCAATGCAAAACAGGCTCATGGATACCCTCAATATCAGATGCCATGCCATCCATTATTCCAGCCTCCTCCTCCCCACCTCCTCATCATCATAATCATCATCAGCCTCTGCCTCCACAGTAGCCTCAGGCTTATATAATGATTCAGAGCCTGATTCAGGAGGCCAGGACTCATCTAGCCTCATAACTTGACGATCAGAAATCAGTGGCACCCTCTACTCCTGCCACTTTTCCAATCACTAGATCAGCATCAACATGGCATTCCACCTTTTCAGAAGGCTTCTCTAGACACCTGGTCAGGGATAAAACCCAGAAACTCCTCATAAAAGCATTCAGACCCACAGCAGGCACTCTTTGGACTTTGACTCTGACTCATTCTTCAGCTCTGGTATGCATGCCCCTATAGAGCCGCAGCCTAAGGTCCCCAATGTTTCCTTCAGAGGACCCTTCCTTTGCAGAACTCCTCATAACTATACAAAATGCCTGTGGCTGGACTATCCAGGAATGGGATCCAAAGCGGAGAAGGTTTGAAAGCATCTAGACATGACTGACATAGCTCCTATGCCCATAGTGCCTTGGGTTGTGCCCCATGAAGACCTGACATCCACTATCTGGCAACAGCCTTCCTCCTTTCTGGCTGTTTCAAAAAAGGAAAAGGGAAGGAGGGTGTTGATGGGGACCTTAATATGCCAGGTACAAACTGGGAACCATGTCCTCTAAGGTGGCCAAGGAGCAGAGGCTGCTGGATGGCTTCCAGGATGTGTTCTTAACACAGCATGTGATGGAGCCCACAAGGAGGGGCATGTCCTGGATGTGGTTCTGGCAGATGGGGATCTGATGAAGGGACATGGTTGCACAAGACCCCTGACTGGGAGCACCCACAATACTGTCTGGTTTCAAATAAGCATGGGAGGGGGGAGATCTAGGACACTGGCAGTGGACTTCAGGGGCAGACTTCATGGGCATGGGAATATTCTCAAGGATCACTTGAGAGGATTACCTCAATGACAAGTGTGGAAAGGAGATGGGAGGTCATAAAGCATGGGACTTCATGAGGCAGTCAGGATCTGCGCTAAGTTGAAACGTAAGGGAGCAAAGTCACATAAACCATGCTGGTGGTCCAGTGAGATACAGGTAGCAGTCAGAGAAAAGAAGGCCTACAAAAAATATAAAACAACAAGAGGGGATAGGGATAAGGAAATGTACCAGCTTACATCTAGAAAAGTCACCCGTATGGTGAGGGGAGCAAAGTCCAGTAAACAGCAGTGGCTGGCACAGGGGATACATGGAGGGGAAAAGGGGTTCTTCCGGTACATTGGGGAGTGGAGAAAAACTAAGGGCCATTCTCAGCAGATTGAGATCAGAAGGAGGGTGGGTGGAAGAGGCGAGGGACCAGGCAGAGGTATTTAATGAGTACTTTGCCTCTGTGTTCACTAGGAAGGGGGATGGGATATCTACAAAGCAAGGCATGAAGGGATAGAAACATCAGTAAGTGGGATCAGGAGCAACAAAATGGAGCAAGAGAGGAGAGAGGTATCCCAGAGTGTCACATCTAGGTAATGATAAAAGGCCAGTAAGGTGGAGGGACGGATGATGCTATCTCCACCAAAGGGCGTGGTTAGCCCTCAAGGCCCTAAAGACAAACTAATCCTGGGCGGATGGCATTCATCCGAGTACTATGGGAATTGGCGGACATACTGGCTGCACCACTGGCGGAGCTTTTCAGCAGGTCACTTGAGACAGGGAGGGTACCTACGGATCATGAGAGGTACATGTACCAATCCATAAAGGGGTCGAGGGAAGTACCAGGTAACTATAGACCCATCAGTTTGACCTCGGTGGTGGAAAATTAATGGAGAGTATACCAAAGGAATGATTGGGGGTGTACTTGGAGGAGGTGGGAGGTCTGGATAGTCGGCAACATGGGTTTGTGCCAGGTAGATCATGTCAAACCAACCTTGTGGAGTTCTATGAATGGGTAACATCAGAACTGGACAGGGGTAAGCCTGTGGATGTATTATTCCTGGACTTCAGCAAGGCATTTGACTCTGTCCCTCACAATGGTCTGGTGGAGAAACTGATGGGGTTAGGAGTAGGCCCTTTGATGGTCAGATGGATTGAAAACTGGCTAGCTGGATGCACCCAGAGAGTAGTGGTCTGTGGGGGCTCTCGAACCCTAGAGAGGTTGGTAGTGGGGCACCTGAGGGTCTCGGTCCTGGGTCCGGATCCTGTTTAATGACAACGACGGGACATCAGGGAGGGTATAGGGTGAAATGAGTCTCTCGTGGATGACTCCAAGATGGGAGCAGTAGTTGAGGGAGAAGAGGGAGGTTGGCCCTGCAAGGGGACCTGGACACCCTGGAAAGCTGGGCTTACACATGGAAATTAAAGTTCAATATCACCAAGTGCAAGGTGTTGCATCTTGATCGGGGAAACCCTAAACACAGGTACACCCTGGGAGGGGAGGTGCAGGAGGCCTCAATAGGGGAAAAAAGACCTAGGGGTCATGGTGGATGCATGTATGAATAACTCTGAGCAGTGCAGGAGAGCGGCTAGCAAGGCAAACAGGATGTTGGGATGCATCATAAGGGGGATCACCTCTAGGAACAAGGAAGTGATTCTGCCACTGTACAATGGACTGGTTAGACCACACCTTGAGTACTGTGTACAGTACTGGAGACCACACTTGAAAAGGGACATACAGCTCCTAGAGAGGGTCACAGGAGGAGGGCAACAAAGATGATACGAGGGCTAGGGGATTTGACGATGAGGACAGACTTAAGGAGCTCTGCCTGTTTTCACTGGAGGAGAGGGAGAGACAGGGGACACATGGATTGAGGGTCTTCAAGTACCTCAAGGGAATAAATAAGGTAAACATGGAGGGACTTTAGACTAAAGCAGGAGGTATCACCAGAGGGCAGGTTTGAAGTTGGAAGGTGTAGGGTGAGGGGAAGGAGGAGGTTTTCACTGAGAGGGTGGTGGACCCTTGGAATGCACTGCCTGGTGAGCTAGTTCAGAGATCCACAGTGGAGGGCTTCAAGAGACGATGGGACAGACACAGAAAGTGGATGTATCAGATGATGGCCTGTCCCAGGGGGGGGTGGGGATGGATGATATGTGTTTCTGGAGCACAAGGGATGGGAGGGTCTTGGCACCCAACTAAGGATCTAAGGTTCAAGCAGACTCGATAGACCGTAAGGCCTAATCTGCTGGCAAATAGTATGTTAATTTAAAGTATGTTAATTTGAGCCTGATCCGAAACTCGCAGGGCAAGGCAGCTGCTTTTCTGCTGGGGTGAATGAGCGGCAAGGCTGGGGGCTGGCGGCCATTTGAAAAAGGCACCACACAGCTACAGATTCCTTAGGTGAGCAGCTAATTACCTGGCTCAGTGTGCTGTGCTTGTCTTTATGGCAGGGAGGGCTTCTCGGCTGGCCCTCATGACCTCTGGTCTCCACGGGGGAGGGGGGGGGTAGTGGTCTGGCTCAGCGTGCTGTGCTTGTCTTTATGGCAGGGAGGGCTTCTCGCCTGGCCCTCACTACCTCCAGTCTCCACGGCGGGGGTCTGGCTCAGCGTGCTGTGCTTGTCTTTATGGCAGGGAGGGCTTCTTGACTGGCCCTCATGACCTCCGGTCTCCACGGGAGGAGGTGGGTGGTGGTCCAACCATGTCATGCTTTGGATGATACGTCTATGAAACTTGATTTTCAGGAGGTGCATGCACAACTTCTACACCACCCAGATGAATAAGAAAGGATTTTGTGCAGTAAACTTACAGAACTTGAAAACAAATTGCAGGAGGCTTGCCAGGGACTTGAGGATGAAAAAATGAAACCATGATGAAAAACTTCTTCAGGCACTTCAAAGATGTGCCTGCAAAGGTCTTGTCTTCAGTGCAGGCTTATGAGACTTGGACACTTCCATCAAAAGAAACCACAGTGCAGATCCCAAATCAACCACAATGGTAGAGGCATGGTTACCAGAGAAAGCTCTGTGGTTGCTTGATGGATGCAGAATGGATCGGGCATCTGGTTTCCAGATGTGACAATTCCAATATCAGGTCTTTCATCTACAAATGTAAGTACACCCATAACAGAGACAAAAGTACAGATATGACAAAAGATGATAAAGGAGCCTAGGGAACTCAGAGCTGGTGATTGACATCTCCTATTCTCCCCATGGCAGTAACCCTACAATTATTTATGATGCCACAAGGGAGTAATGGCAGTATAGCCCCACAACTAGATGAGGTACCTCTCCTCTGCAACATGATTCTGAGTCGCTGACTCACAACACCAAAGAGCTCAACATGACTTCACAAATTATGCAGCACCCACATACGCCAGTCTATTCCACAAACCAGAGGAATTAGCATAATGCAAAAATGATGTTCATTTGAGGTACTTGGGAGTTTGGATTCCCCTCCAGGCAAGTACTATGTGGGGGAGAGAATGTATTAAAACATCCTTCAGCTTTACCACAGATGAGATGTATGCTTTTATTCATGCAACTGGAGATGCTCCTTTGAAATAAGTTTTAGGTCTCCTGCCTTATTGGATCGTTTTTGGATAAAATACTCTATTCTAAAAACAAACCCTTTATGGGTGTCTTTTCAGGCTATTCCTCTGACAAAAAGTTCGACTAAGGTTATTACAGTCTTGTTGCAAAATGAGGGTGTGAATATCATGGACAGTTTATATTGGCTGGAGAAAAGCTGTGCGGTACAAGGCAATCCTGAACCTAATTTTGACACTGAAGGTTTTTGGAATGGGGATTGGCATATCAAGATTAAATTACAACAGACTGATTTTGGCCTTCAGCACCTGCTCAATTACTTCTTCCTGGGCAGGGTCAGAGACTTCATATTTTATCCTGGTCAACCCTGCCAATGCTACTAAAGGGGGCCCCTCAGACATGTGAGCAGTCAGTGTGACATCATCAAGTGTGCTTAATGCTGAGAAATAGATCAAACTTCTTATTTTCACTTGGGCATCTCGGCTTAACTGAATAAAGAACCTCAATGCTAAGTTCAAGTTAAAACAACTGCTTTTATTAAGCCTTTAATTTTAAAAAGGAAGCAGCAACCCTCCTTCCTGTGGCTTGTATGTGTCATGTGACCAACATTTCACATCACTCTGCCGCTTGACAAATGTATGACAGCTCACCACCTCTTTCATCTTTCCTTATTGACTTCTATAGCAGAGCCACACTGCATAAAATGATAGTTCACCACCTAGATGTGAGAGTTCCCCACCTAAACATTTCTAATTTACCCACTTGGTGGTGGGTGGGGATTTGCATAAGTAATGACAATTTTAAAGTTGCCATATTGTAGAAATTTGGTCAGGGAGGGCTTTATTACTAATTAGAAAATGGGTATAACAATCTGAGACTTTTGATTGGCTGAGCGACTTGTTTAGTTTGGCATTTATGAGACAACAATGATCACTTAAAACAAGTCCTCCTACCAACTGCCCCATTACCCACTAAAATCCTTCTGCCACCTCAGAAATGCCTAGCCAGCTTCCTCATTGGCTGAGGCACACAGCGTACACTTTCAAAGTACCGCAATTTTTTTTATCGCTTAGCGAGCGAATAGTCACAACTTGACTGCAGACTCTACAGCATACAACAAACGAAGGGCATTTTAGGACAAAGCACAGTTTTTTCCCCAGATACTTCTTTCTTTAAAAAAAACTTTAAACATTCTGTACAGAACACCTCGCTCACTTGTTCGAGCCACAGCCTGGTGCTCTGCTCTACCCCTCTCCTGCCTGCCCATATACCAGCTCGTTACAAAAACTAAACCATTTAATTCCAACTGCTCCAACACTTTTTACTCTGTTTAAGTACCCTATGTAATGATCAGTAATGTCAGTAAAATGATCCTGCTTAGGTATTCTCTTCTCCTGACAGCTCCCCGACCATGACCCGCCTTGTCATGAGTAGTGTGCCATCCATTACACAGCACAGCAGCTCCTCACTGCACTCATAGCTCCAAACACTACCTTTGCACAGCACTATCACTCTTGCAGTAACACAG
Organism: Neoceratodus forsteri; assembly: GCA_016271365.2. NCBI lineage: Eukaryota > Metazoa > Chordata > Ceratodontiformes > Ceratodontidae > Neoceratodus > Neoceratodus forsteri. Next base: position 1,045,638,864 of record CM028133.1, on the reverse strand, counting down.
CCCCAAGTAAAACAAGCACAGACTGACAGAGAAAACAAGGCAAGAGGCAGAAAAAACAAACGGAGACACAGGGTGACCATCTGTTAAGCAGAATTAAGGTTAAAAAAAATATATTTCAAAACAAAAGCACCCAAAACTGTCAGCTCTAACAACAGCTGAGAAACTATTTTACACCAAAATAACTTCTATTACTCTATACTACTTTTTAAATAAAACTGTGACATGTTTAAATTATTTTATTTAAAAATGTCACAAATGCCTCTTTTTCTAAGCACAATAATACCCTCCAGGGTGGGCGGTGTGGGCTATACCCACCCTTCCAGGGGTTATAAGGCCCTCTGCCTGCAGCGTCGGGCCTTCTTACACCCCTGGATGGATGGGTATAGCCCAATACTGCCCACCCTGTCGGGTATTATTGCTTGCACATCAAATTGAATTCATGTTCTTTCAAACTCATAAACATCTATGCACCCAAAACCAGATCCTTGAGAACTGAATTACTTAAAATGGTTCAGCCATACTTGTTCACAGCTAAAAAGATTTTGTTTGGGGGGATTTTAACATCAGTTGCTTCTCTGAGGACAGAGGTTTAAAAATAGAAAATTTTTTCTGTGACACAATGTTTATTATTTAATATCAACTGATACAACTAATAGGTCTCTAGGATGTATTTTTTCAACCAGGAAAGCAATGTCCACATACTTTTATTAAAGAGTACCTGTCTACAATCATAGACTATTGGTTTATTTCCCCATCTCTCCCAGTGTCCAAAATGACAGTTACCCCGGTGGCCTATTCTGATCAAGGCATTTTAAGTGTTACCCTGTCTGATTTCTTGGATACATCAAAGGGTAGAGGCCACTGGAGACTGAATAACAGTTTCATACATCACCCAAACATAACTAAAGATTTAAAGTATGTGCTGGAAGCTAGTCAATCTGTATTTTGTTCTCTGACTCACCAATAGAGTGATGGGAGGATACAAAGAGGGAAATATGTGAATATTTTCACACAATAGGCAAAATTGCAGGAAAAGAGCAAAACAATCAATATTTAAAACTTTGAACACAGTTTACTCACTACTGTCTATGCAAAATGAAGGAGGGATAGTGGATCAGGAACTCCTGACAGCTTTAAAAACTGAAATGAGACAATTACAGTACAACAACATGAAATCCCTGGAAAAGGAACAAAGGTTTGGCCTGCAAAATACATATGCTGGGATTAACGCTTTTGAAACTTGTGCCACCAAGAGACACTGCAAAGTGATTCAGGCAGTACAAACAGACACTGGAAGGGTGATATTTACCCACACAGAAATTCTGAGTGAAGTAGAAAACTATGTAACCAAAATGTTTGCAACCCCACTTTGTCCTGAACTACCTCCTGAGATTTAGTTGCAATCATGTACCCTGGGGCAAATACCACAATACCTGAAGCTAGATCTGATCAGATGCATTATAGAACAGGAACTGGCTATGGTCATTCAAACTTTGCAGCAGGAATCCACACTGGAGTGTGATGGTCTGCCATACAAACTCTACCAGCACCTCTTCCCAATTCTTAAACATGACATGGTCAAAGTTTTTAATGCTTGTCTACAGACAGACAGTCTCCTTGGTAGTTATATATCAGGGAATATTAATCATGTGTTTAAAAACTGGAGATAAACAAAATCTGACAAATTGGAGACCTAGCACACTGCTAAACGCAGATTTTAAAATATTGACTAAATTACTTAGTGTTCAACTAGCAGATGCACTGGATTATATAATACATTCATCCCAATTTTGTAGTATACCAGGATGTAAGAAAATGAATGCTTTAATTTTAATAGGAGAGATTTTAGAAAAAGGCAGTATAGGGGAATTGTCAGGGTTCCTTATATGTCTCGATCAGGCCAAGGCCTTCGATAGAGTCCCCAATAATTATATGTGGAAATGTCTAAGTAAGTATGTTTTTCCTACAGTTTTTATTACCTGGATCCAGCTCTATTACAAATATGCCACATGCACTCTATATATCAATGGTTGGCTCAGAAACAAGTGTAATATTCTTCAGGGAGTTAGACAAGGTTGTCCGCTAAGTCATTTACTTTCCATAATTACCCTAGATCCTTTACTGCAGAAACTAAATGCATCTGACCTAGTAACAGGATATAATTCTCTAGTATGGACCCAAAAATAAAAACTATAGCCTAAGCAGATGATCTCTGTATAATATTAGCAGACAGGCAGGCAGCCGTACAGGCAGGAAAAATATTGCAGGAATTCACTCTGGCCACAGGGTCTCACATAAATTTTACAAAAAGTAAGTGGCTTCCTATAGGACACATATTGGCAGAAGACACTGAGATACTGGGAATTACCATCACTGATGACAAATGTAAAATTTGGGGCACTTTTGGGGACAAGATGAGATGCTTCTTTAATTGGAATCTTTGATTACAGAAAGCACAACAAAAAGTTTGGCGGTGGAAACAGTGGCATATGTCTAAATTAAGAGGGTCTATATGGCTTAAATACATTTATTATCCTTATTTTTGCAATTAAGTGTAGTGTTCTCTCCACCTAGACAACTTGAGATTAATATATATAGCTGTTTTTTTTCTTGTGAGTGCGAGTCATCTGAACCCAATTAAGAGAAGCATATTGTATCTAGAGGAAAATAAGGGGGGTCTGGCAATGGTGAATCCAGTTCTTTTCCTTTTTAGCATGTTTTTGTTTAGCAGTGTAAAACATTTGATGACTGGATCTAAAGCCATATGGGTTCCATGGGTCTTTGATGCCATAGGGAAGTGGTTAGATGCATGGCCACAAAATGATTACATAACTAAACAAACACATCTGGGAGATTTATCACTGTACTTTCAACATTGCAAAAATGTACCTTATGAGGACAGATTAACTGCCCTGGGACTTTATGATTTACAGCTCAGGAGAGAAAGTGGGGATTTATTACTAATATTTAATATATTAATGATAGCACTCTCATGAATGAGTGTAGTATTAAATTTGCAGAAAAACCTATAAATCTATGGTGTCATAACAGGCAGATTTTTATCCCAAGGCCAATCACTAACAAACAGAAACATTACTTTACTATTAGGATTACCACATTATGGATCACTTTAACCGAGCAGGAAGTTGAAATTAACAACTCTCAGAGGTTTAAGAAAGAATTACACAAACTCTTATTAGGGCTAGACATATAATTCACCCCACTGGTGTGGGAAGAGTGGCCTTTATGGGCCCAGTGCCTCCTTCCACTCTTTATAGCTGAGTAATTCCGAATAACTAAAATGCACTTTGTATAATAAACTAGGTCACACAAGTAGCCATTGTGTAAATGAACTTCTCTGTAACCTTTGTGACACCAAAGGTCATTCTCACTAGAGTTGCCCTTCAGCAGCCCATAGTCAGGCTGACCAAACTGACAGCGAGGAGCAAAGGTTACTTGTAACTTTGGCACAGACAGCCAAATATGCACCCACACACCAAAACATGACTGCCATGCTCCCTACCTAAACTAGTTCTGTAGTGCAGGAATAGGCAGTAAAGAAATCCACCACCCCCATCAGAACAATGTGAGGATTTTGTCTGAGGTTACCAATACTAAAGCAAATGCTAGTTTACTAACATATCCTCTCCTCCCTCCCCTACCAGGCATCTGCCTCTATTGAACCTAGAGCCATGACACTCCCAAACTTAAGGAACAAACTAAAAGATGAATGGTCACAAGATGTTAAAAAAATTGGGTACAACCAGTTTCAAAGGTACCGAAAACTACAGTATGTCAGCCTCCCTCACTAACAGCTGTGAAGCCCTACAGCATGCTTTGGAAATTTCTGACAATGACTCAAACAACTCATCCCTCTTGTCATCACAACATGATCCAGAATCAGAGCCAAAAGGGATTTTGCTTGACACACCAGACACACAAACAAAAATTACAAAAGCCAAACCATCAACAAAACAAAAGAATGCAGGATTAACTAAATGCAAAAGAAAAGAAAAGCCACTTTAGAGGCCATGATCTAGTGATATTTTTCTTTCTTTTATTAACTTCTTATGGAACCTCCTTACTACTTAATGACTAGCATAAAAGCAACAGAAAAGGAATGCTGTTTTTCCATGTAATTTCACATAATACAGAAGTATATTTTTTCCCAAGATACTAAATTGCATACAATCTCAGAAATGTCCCAGGTTGCTATAGTTTGTATGTTGTACCTTCATACTTTTCCACCAGAACAGACAAGTGTTCAGGAATGGCCATCTTATTCAATGCCATTAACATACAAGTTATTAAACTAATAGATTTATTTCCAGGTAGATCACTAACTTTAGAAACCAAAATACAAAACACCTTATTATGGTTTATTAATATCTACGCAGCACAAACTGAAGCTTATAGAATAGGGTTATTTCAATTAATACAAGCATATTTATTTTCTTCACATCAAATATTATTATGTGGTGACTTTAACTGAGGCCTGGCTGTAACAGATAGAGGGTGTCACACAAAAAACTAAGAAAATAGATTGTGATATGTCCTTTCTTGTCAAAGTAATTAAAACCGCAAAATCTCATTGATGCTTATTTTACAGCTACAGGAAAACCTGGCCCTACCTTACACAAAGGAAATGTAGCTACTAGAATTGATTTCTTTTTTATAACAAAAATGTTCAAATTCATACAGCTAAGGTTGAAGCAGTAGAATTTTCAGGCAATAATATACTTAATTTATACACAGGAAATGTTAGCACTCTGTTAAATGGACCTGGAAGATGGAAATTCAGTTCACTGGAAATTATCCAATACTTACATTGCCCAAACCATTTTGTATTACCTAGCAGCCAGGAAATCTGTCTTCATATTGTGTGACAACCCCACACATTGGTAGGAGGAAACATACTGGACCTAGTGCTGACAAATGGTGAGGGTGTGCAAGAGTTTAGGGTGGAGGACCTCCTGGCAGGGAACAACAACCACACAGTATAGTTCTCACTTAGTATATGTAAGGAGATAGCCAGTACCAGGACTAGGGTAATTGACTTCAGGTGGGCAGACTTCGGGAAGGCTGAGGGTCATATTGGAGGGGCACCTCAACAAGATCCAACCACCCATGGGTGCTAATGAAAAATGGGAGACTATTAAGTTTGGGTTAGCAGAGGCCACAAACTCATCTTCAAAGCTCCAAAGCAAGAAGGCCAGGTTAAGGAAAAAAGGGCCACCTTTAAAAAGTACATGAGATCCAAACAGGAGGAGGACAGGAAGGAGTACATGAAAAAATCAAGAGAGGTGAGCAGATCAGTCAGGGCAGCCAAGGCAGAAAAAGAGCTTAGGCTGGCACTGGGGATAGTAGAAGGGGAAAAAGATTTCTTCAGATACATAAGAGAGAGAAGCTGTAAGGATCAGATTGTTTGGATCAAGGTGGACAGAGGGTGGGTGGAGTAGGGAGAGAGCAGTCAAATGCTCTCAGTGAGTACTTCTGTTCTATGTTTACCAGAGAGAAACTAGGACCAATGCCACAAGGAGGGCAGTGGGTATGGGGAGGCAGTGCTTATGAAGGGGTAATCCCAGATAACAGAGTGCTGGAATGTCTTAGAACCTGAGGGTGGACAAGACACCAGGTCCAGATATACACTGCAGAGTGTTGAAGAAGATGGTAGAGGTCCTGGCAGGGCCACTGGCAGAGTATTCATTACCCCCTCGGGACTGGATGCATGCCCCAGAAGTGGAGATATTACATGTGGTGCCCATCCATAAAAGCAGGCCCGAGGATGAGCCAGGGAACTATAGTCCAGTCAGCCTCATCTCCATCATGGGGAAGCTCAAGAAGTCCATACTCAAGGAGAGGCTGGTAGCATTTCTGTAGGAGAATGGCCTCCAGAGCAATAGTCATCATGAGTTTTTCTCTGGTCAATTCTGCCAGACAAACATTGTGGACTTCTATGACTGGATAACAAGGGCAATTGACAGGGGCCAGACAGTGGATGTCCTGTACTTGGACTTCAGCAAGGCCTTTGATTCAGTGCCACATGGGAAGTTGGTTAGAAAGCAGGGGTACCTGGGAATGGGAGACAGGATGGTGGAGTGGGTCAAAAATTGGCTGAGAATCAGGTAGCAGAGGGCTATTGTAAAGGGGAACTGTCATCCCCAAGGGCTGTGACAAGCAGGGTTCCACGGGGCTCAGTGCTGGGTCAAGGCTGTTTGGCATATTTGTTGCTGACATAGCAGAAGGGGTTAGCAATAAGATCAGTCTGTTTGCAGATGACATGAAGATAGGTACAGTGGTGGACAGTGCAGAGGGCTGGCTAGGATTTCAAGAAGATCTGGATAAACTTAAACACTGGTCAGACACATGGCAGCTGGGTTTCAATGCTGAAAAGTGCAAAGTTATGCACTTGGGTGCCTGGAACCACAAGTTTTGCTACAGGCTCGGGCAGTACTGTTATCAATTACAGAGGAGGAGAAGGATCTTGGGCTGCTAATCACAGGGCAAATGAACAATTTGGCATGGTGCAGGAAGACAGTGGCCTAAGGCTAATAGAAAATGTTGGGTGTATTGCCAGGGATATCACTTCAAGGAGGATGGTTATCCTGCCACTGTACAGGTCACTGGTCAGACTGAAACTGGAGTACTGTGAAAGTTCTGGCATCTCTACTTAAAGAACAAAATCAAGCTGTTGGATGGAGTCCAATGCAATGTAACCAGGATGATCACAGGAATGGTTTCAAAGTGTAGTGTTTTTCAGTTTTCAATCCATGACAACATTTAAAACATCTTACAACATCTAAAAACAATGCAATATGCTACACCACAAAGCAGGTGAAGCTGAGTACACTACATAGCCAGTAGTAATTCATTGATTGCTGATATGAGCAAACCCATTGACATTTATAAAAGAGATTTAAATCTGTCTTGAAATTAGTGTTGTCAATAAAAGCAAATACATAGCCCCTGGTTCTAAATCATAATAGGGATCGCAAAATAGCGATCGTTATTATGGCGAGTGTATATTATCGAAAAGCAAATTGGCAATATAAGCATTCTTGTGACCTAATATCCAACGACACTAAGAGTGTTTATGCCATGTGGGCTGTGCTACCCACACCCCTCTACTTAAGGATTACTAACTCCAGAATGGTGCATGTTGGGAACTGATTGAAACACCTGTTGCACCCAAAAAATTAAGTCAGCAGCAGGCAGCGGAAAAAATAGTCTGTGACAGTCCCAGCCCCGAACCCAGTACCTGCTGCACCAGAACTAGCTACCATCACCACCACACCACATGGTTAGCTTAGCTGCAGCAGGCTCACCACTCCCCTACAAACCCCTTCCCTATCCCTCCCCTTCCCCTCGCTATCCACCCCTTCCGGTCGCCCTTTCCTATGCTCGCTTTTGTGTAGGTTTGCTACCCTTGCAGGGTAGCTCATGGAGATAGAGCTGAATATGAGTCACCTTTTTGATGGTCACCCATATTCAGTTGCTATCCTCACGTGATACCGTAGCCCCTATATGGGCCTTACGTGAATCTTGTTTGAACTCTGTAAGAGATACTTGGGTCAATGCTCTTGGATCAACACTGATTTAAACATTATAATTTAAGAGAAAAAGACAGCTATAGAAAATAACTATGTTACTAAAAAATACATCACAGTTGCAGTTGCATAATATTGTTAATTTCAAACATAACCTTTCCCTATAATAAAATTCATTTGTAATTCCTGAGAGTTTGAATCCAGATAATAAGAAAAAATATATAAAATAAACAGATAACAACATTTATAAATGCATGACTCCAAAGGTGCTGGTCCATCTAGAGACTATTCACAACATTATTAGATTGAAGAATAATTTCACTAATAGTTAGGGTCCGTAGGGCATAAGCACCAAAGTGTCATTAGTCCAAAACATTATCCCGCCTTGTTGGTTTCCAGTACTTACTTTCCATTGATCACATAGATCGCATCATATCAAGGATAAACGAAACAATTTTTTTTCTCAATATGTTTAGCAGATGCTTAGCAAGTACTTGATTTTCATATAGCATTCTTGAGAAGAAGACTGGGAATTCACAAATTGCAGTGCAACCCAATAACAGGAGAAGATGATGTAACAGACAAGTTCATTTATACCTCGGGAGTACAATCAATAGCATCCCACGGTGCCTTAGATGACCCAACATACATAAAAAAAAGCTTTAATGGTTAATAAATGGAGAATGAGATGTGTTCCCATCATTTGAACAATGTATTCCAGCTCAGTAACAAGGCAGTCTCATAAAGCAGCTGAGTTCATTTAATGACTCAGGAACAACCTGACTGCATCCCCTACTGCACCTGTTCCATTCCATTACCCTGGAGTACTCCAATCCATGGCATTAATTTCAACTAGCATTTAAATGGTGCAATAATGTTGGTTTGAGGATCCAAAGATAAAGTTATGACCTGTAAGGTCCACAAACATTTAAAAACTAATAAAGTTTTGTTCTGACCATCTCATCCAACAACATCTACAGTTTCCATCAAGTAAAATTGCAAATTACAGGTCAAGACAAAATCAGAAAACTCCGTGGAACATGAGAGTCTAATTTATTTTCTGCACTAATGTAGTTATCCTATTGGCTCCATTTTAAACACGGGAGTCCCTCTATAGTTTGGCATTTATTTTACTTTTAAGCAGCCTTAAAATGCCATAATTTGTGCATTTAAATAATACCTGTTTCTCCCCCAAATTATTTTACATTTAAATAACACCATTTTTTCCCAAAATATTAGCCTGTCAATCCCTATCTGACAAAACATTTAAATCAGTAAATAATGCCAGACTGCTTTCACAAAGCCAAAAGATGCTGCAGCTCTTTGTTCCTTTGCACTGCAGTAATTTAGTAGTAAAAAAAACTCTGTTTTAAATGGGTGATTTTTTTTTTTAGAAAAAAAAAATAAAGGTCATCTTTCCATATATGGGGTTGCACAGACTGGTGTGTATTAGACCTTCTTCTCTGAGCTCATTCATTGTCATGTTTGTCATTACAGTAGGGGTTGGGGGGGCTAGGATAAAAATACCTGAGTACTGCTGACCCATTGGCGCTGTGGTTGGATTTCGGCTTGTGACACCGGTGATCCAGGTTCTGGAACAGACCTGGGTCATTGGAGGATTAGCTGGGGAGAGATGGATGGAGCATCCAATGGACTGCTCTCCTTCTCACGGGGGGGTGAACATCCAGTGCAGTAAGGACTCCTGGCAGAGGTCTAGATGACCACGGGGGTGGGGCAGACACAGGACATCATTGCATGTCTCCACCCCAAGGAAAAAACATCTTTTGGGGACATAAAAATCCCCATTCAGCACCTTCATGATGGCCTCCTCACAGCCTCTTTTATGATCCCAGACTGGATCTCCCAAACTGAACCAACGTTCGTGACACCTTGCTGGTGCTGCAGCCCCACCCTGGGGGGCAAGCCAGGGGGCATGGAGGGAGCATGGCTCATGTGGGAGCAGGGGGCGGCATGACTGTGACCAGGGCTTAAGTCCCAAAGCTAGCTGGTGCAAAAAAGCATACTAAAAAAAACACAAAAAAACTGAGGACTTCTTTAATTAATTACCTAGGTCAGAGCATATTCAGGACAATTTCCTTACTTGCTCATTGGACTGTCAGGTATTGTTGTCTATGTAACCAATAGAAAGTTAGTAAATTGTTACAGACAGCTGCATGGAGCAATACCAGGGCACGCCTTCACTGACAGCCATAAAAAAGTCATGTGCCAATCCCTAATGCAATTCAACTAGACAACTGCAACACTCGTTTTGACTTTGATTACAATAGGAACTTCTAGACAACTGCAAAACACTTCCTGACTTTGATCTCAATAGGAACTAGAAATACAGTGAAGTAAAATTCCACCCGCGAAGTGGTCACAAAGTGGCCACTTCAAGTTAGTGTTCTGCTATGCAGAGTGTACATTTTAAACCCTCACTTCACCACTTCACATTTTAATTATGACTTTGCGTTGTGCACTCTGCCTTATTCCGCTTTAAGGCAGAGTGAGAATTCACAGGCAGCCCACACACATCTCATAGCTTACACAGTGTAGGTCACTTGCTTCAGGAAGGCAGGAAGGAGGTTACAGGCAAAAACACTCTCCAATGTGGGTAGACTTACACGTTTTGCATGGGATGTGACTAATGGCTCGGCTCTGCAAATGGCCGGGCAGTGGGGTGTGGATGTGTGATGAAGAGGGGTGCACAGGTGACAAGTCCTCAAATGAAGTTATTTTCCCCATTTTACATACAGGGGTCGATATACCACTTGCACTAGACATACTGCATTGGACACTACCACCACCACTGCTACTCTGACCACCACTGACAAGATTTCTAAATCATAAGCCTGTAAATCTTCTGGTATTATTTCATCACTACTACAGACATTCCTAATTGGTCTTACACTCATGGAAGGGGATAACATGCTCAGTAAGGTTGATGAATAGGGTAAATGCCCCACATTGGCATTAGCTACCATCTGGTGCTGGGTCCACAGTGCCATGTGCCTGTTCTTAAGATGCGTATGCTGGCCCCCCATGCCCAGATGACTCCCTTTTTTACCTCAACTCACACACACATTGCAAAGCTGGCAGATTGCAACATACTTATTATTAGCATCTTGGACAAAAAAATTCCCAGACAAGGGATTGTGATCCCCTACTTTTAATGTGTCCCTGATGCTGCTCATTGAATTCCATTTTTGAAACTCCTGAAATGGGAGGTGTGCTACATGATTTTTCATGCTGGACACACTTTGACTCCAACTGACCACCACAATTACCTATGATTATTACTGGATCATCATCATTATCATCAACAAGTTCCGCTAAATCACAACCATTTTGAGGGGTGATTGCATAACAAACCAGACACAGTCACGTTGACTTTCTTTTCTCCAGTTCTCAACAGGGTTACTGACATCATTATCATATCAATCAACATCATCTGCATCCACATTTTCAGTTTGGATGCTGTTATATGGAGAACATATTCAACCCAGCAGCAGCATCATCATCATCACCCAATTTTTTGTGCCACACTTTGAATCATTGGATGGCAAAGGCATGACCTCAACATCACTGGAAGAAATGTGACATTGTGAGATATCATAGCCAGGATCAGAATCATGTTCATCTACCATGGGAATATTAATGGGGAGAATGACGTCATCTACACTGTCAGTCATTGCTTTAGACTCAACCATATTTTTTGAAATGGTTAACTGGTCAGAAGTGGAATTTGAGGAAGCAATACTCATGCCAGCAGAAACTGCACTAACACCACCAGTTGAGACAACATCATATCCTCCAACTATGAGGGAAGCTACAGATTACACTGCAAAAAACATTGATGGAGAAATCCCTTTACTGACACCAGCTATGCACTTCTGTGTACTACCATGCCGATGGACAATCTTGCCACTGGCAGCAGTGCCATGGCCAGAAACAGCTTTGCTTGCATGTCTCATTGCAGGCATTTGGGGGATCACCAAGATAATTCTAAACAAATTTAGATTTCTGAACTTTCAGTCTGGGCCGGTGGATGTGAAGCCAAAAACAACTGTGGACTGCAGATGGAGACTGGGCATTAAACAGATGCAAAAGCACAGACAGATTAAGATTGCACTGCACAGTCAAGAAGAGATGCAACACCTAACCAGTGCTCACAAGTCAAAATCCAATCTGGAAAATAAATACCTTTTGCAGGTTGGGGAGAGGACTGTGTACTGCAGTAACAGTCCAAAACCAAGATACCACAAAGCAGTACAAAATCATGGTGGTGCAGTAAATAGCAGTTCACACTGCTGTAAATATTGTGGCACAATAAAATGTATCTGATTTGATGGCACACGCCACACACACACTCAGTTACACTCTATAAGTAGTGTGTAGCAAATTGAAAACTTCAGTAATACCACCACATCTTTTAAACACACTGAAATTATACGGTGCTGCACCACAACAATCAGCAAAAAAAAATGTTAAGAATTACTGAAACTATTACTGTGTGTACATTAACACAGGAATACAAGAACAATATAACCAAAACAGAAAGACTGCGTTTTTCTCCCAGTTTAACCTACCTCCAGCATAGATATGCCCCATCCCCCAAAGTACACTTCAAATGTCTGTCAGTACACAGACTGAATGTTCTAAATTAACATTCAAAATCCACACAGACAATAAACACTCAATGATTTGAGCATAGGAGGGATTCCTACAATCAATGTACTAAATTTTGAGCAAACAAAATGGCTCAAAACGGCTTTTTTAACAGCTTTTAGAGGATTTGAATAGCAGAGCTCTGAGAGGAAACTGTCTCCATCTACCACTACACACATGCTACACAGAACTGAGTCTGTGCAGAACAATCTAGAGACCATGTGATCTGCAATCCCATGAATCACTGCAAAATTAGCCTCAGAGCTCAATAACAAGGCGTAGTAATGCAAAGTACACTGATTTCCATGTACTTCACATTAAAATTGGTGAAGAAGTGGTTGGGGGAGGGCAGAGCAATGCAAAGTCATTGTTATCAATGGACTTCGCGTTTCTCATTATGACGCAAAGTATTACGCTTCGCATTGCAGATTACTTCACAGATTCCGCATTACTCTTCGAATTGCTTCACAGAGCGAATTTTGGCCACTTTACCCACCTCTAATAGGAACTACTTTGTAGACCAGCCATAATAAAACAGAATAGTGAGTTTTCCCTTTTCTCGCACTGTACAATATGCTAAAAAATCTGGGAACAGGAACATGAGGCCACTGGTTTAAATAGCCATGTTTCTTTCAGTCACATTAGTGTTACATTGTTTATATTTTGAAACGTAACTCTGAAGAGCTCTTCTCTCATTTTTGATATAGAAAACAAGGCTTCAAAATCCAAGGACTGAATGGAAATGGAAAGTAACACCTTTGATATATCACCTTTGACTGCTAATTACACCGCTGGAAACTCTGCTTTGCTTATCCTTGTCTGGGGGGTGGGCTCAAGAGCAGACAGTATCAATTTGGAATTTGTTTTGCTAGCTAATTGATGGAGAGTAAGGTACTTATTGGCAGTAATTGGATTTGACATACTGGAACCTTGAAAAAAGTCTGCAACCTTTGATCTTTAACCAATGCTCCATGCCTTTCAGCAGAGAGGTGCTCCATTTTATAACAGTAGGGCACTCCTAGAAAGACTGCTGCCTACAACTTGTTATTAAGAATTCTTTAAATGATGTTCTTAACTTTGTTAATAATTCTGATGGTTTGGTCATCTGTGGACATTCTATTCACTTAAGTGGCCTTAAAATGCCATTATTTGTGCATTTAAATAATATAGTTTTCTCTCCCAAAATATTTTATATTTAAATAACACTTTTTTCCCCAAAATATTAGCCTGTCATGCCCATTCTGGCAAAACATTTAAAATTTAATTCAGTAAAAATTGTCAGTCTACTTGCACAAACCATAACACTACCGCTTGAACGCCAAAAACCCAGGTGCTGGAACAAGCCTGGAGCACCAGAGAGTGTTGCAGGGTGAAGGACAATAAGCATCCAGTGGACTGGTCTCCTCCTCCAGGGTGGGTGGAACAAGGCAGTCAGCAGAAGTCCAACTCCTGGTGGTGGCTATGAGTCAGTGTGCCTGACACTTTACTTACATGTGGGTTAGGGACATGGCGGGTTTTGACTTGTTTACGTGTTCCATTTCATCCAGCATCTCCTTTTCTGAGATCCTGCCAGTCTGGAAGAGGGGGGCAGATGGACGGAACATCAGAGAAGGGGAGATAGGAGAGCTAAACCTGTGACTCAAGGGCTGACGCCAGGAAAAATGAAACAAATTTGTAGGTAACTGGCCACAGTTTGGGGAGTGAAAGTTCTTTAAATTTGATGGACTGCATTTGATTAAGGATGGAGTCAGTGCATTTGGGCAGAAGTTTGATGACTTTTCAGAATAATGAAACTAGCAAATGGGGAGAGGTTGCAGCACCCAATACAACAAAGGAAGAACATCCCACCCTCCTCGACTTGTGGTCAAACAGGAGTTCAGCATGTTTGTAGTTCATTTGCATCACCAGGTAAGGAAAAGGTCCAGCTCCCATATGAGTCGCAGGAAACCTCAGACCTCACACAACAACTAACACACTGAAATCTGGCCAATGGAAAATCATGTACACAAATGGCCAGTCTGGGAAAGAAGATCCCAGACTTGCAGGCAACAATGACATTTATATGGTTTGTGGAGGTGATATGTTGGTGAGCACAAGTGATGGGGCACCAATTTGCCCCTCTAACCACCTGCCAACCTCCTGGACCAACTACCTCTGCAGTCAAGGTGCTTCTGTTGGATGTTGTGGAAATGTTGGGTAGGTTCTTATATTTCCTCTTGAATATGCAATGTAAGCACTCAATCTCTGAGCCCTTAGATCTCCAATGGCCAAGCAAGTAGAGACTGTGTTCTAAATCCTGTAAAACAGCCCTTCTGAAAAGTGTTCCACAGTACCTGCAGTTAATGATATCCATTCCAGATAAGTTGCTGGGTTTATAACCTGGTCAGAGAAATTAGAAGGAAGAAATGAAAGCAAAAGTTTGATTTTGTGTCTTGTTAGTTTGTTTGTGTATAACTTGTTATAACAAGTTAAATTACTAGTGCCCCTGTAAATTAGGTCACTGTGTGGATACCCCTCTGATCTGTCCCTTCCTGCTTTGCTACAGGAAATGTCATGACTGTGCTACCCTATAAAAGGAGTGTAGTGTGGGTGGTTGGGGATGGGGTGGGTGGCTGGGCCCTTCCCTTGCCGAAAAAGAAGAACCATGGATGAAAGAAACAAGTAGGTAAGAGCAGAAACAATCAGCCAGCCCTGAAAGCTTATCCTAATGATAGATAAAACTATAAAACCTGTAAAGCACCACCTGTAATAATTTCACAGAAGATACACTCTGTAAGAAACACTTTGTTACAGAGAAAAATAAAGCAGTAACAGAAGATATACCTTGCAAAGATAATTTGAATCAGAAGATTACATCCACCAGAACTAGCCATGTGGTGGATTCCCTACAGGAGAAGGGTCTCTAACAACTTGTACAGCAACCAACAAGAGATAGGGCTATCCTAGATCTAGTACTGACTAACTGGAAAAGGATCACAGATCTCCAGGTAGAAGGTCACCTTGGGGCCAGTGACCATCACATGGTATGATTCAATTTGGCTACTAGAAATAAATCATCCCATTCCAAGGCAAAAATATGGGACTTCAGAGGAGCTGACTTTGATAAGATGGCCAACAGAGTTAAGCTAACCCTGGCAAAAAGAAATACAGATGAGGGGGTACAGGCAAAGTTGGCAAGCATTAAGGATGCAATACATGAAGCAACATCCCATTGTGTTCGAGAGAAAAGCAAGAGCAAAAGAAGGAGGAAACCACTTTGGTTCTCAAAACCAGTAGCAGAAAAGGTTACAGCCAAAGGCTGGCTTCAGGAAATATAAGGAACACAGCAGGACGAAGATAAGGAGGCATACCAAACTTCCCTAAGGGAGGCAGGGAAGGCAGTAAGGCAGACAAAGGCCCAAGCCAGGAAACACTTGCATGAACAATAAAATATATTTTTTATTTAGTTTTTTGTTGACCAGGTAGACAAATTGTCTATTTTCAGGCACGACCTGGGGGAAGGGGATACAGATGAAAGCCAACTGACTTTGAACCAGATTAAGCTGTTGGTAGTATTTTTAGTGAATGGGGAATTTGGCCAGGGCACCGAGGAAATTCCCCTTCTCTTTTCGAGAAGCACCATGGGATCTTTAACATCCACCTGAACTACCCTCAGAACAGGCAGATGGGACTCAGTTTAACGTCTCATCCGAAAGACAGAAACAAGACAGATGGAGACAAGACTTTCTATAGATACATTAGTGAAAGGAGAAAGTCCAGAGAGGGTATTGCAAAGATCAAGGGGATAAGGAGGAGTGTGTGGAGGAGGACCAAGGAAAAGCATCTATCCTAAATAGATACTTCTGCTCAGTATTTGCTGAGGAGAAGATAGGGCAGGGTCCACAGCTCAGCACCATGGACACAGGGGCGAGGCAGGTGTGCACTAGTCCCTTCACAAAAGAAAGGGTCCTACAAGAGCTCACTAAGCGCAGGTGGACTAGGCAATGGGACCTGATGGCATACATCCCAGGGTACTAAAGGAGCTAAGGGTGGAACTAGCAGAGCCATTATCAGAACTGTTTAGTGAGTCTCTGAGCACAGGAGAGGTCCCAGAAGACTGGAAAAGGGCTAATGTGATCCCGCTCCACAAGAGTGGTATCAGGGAGGAGGCAGGGAACTATAGACCAGTCAGTCTTACCACAGTAATGGGCAAGATTATGGAGACCCTCCTTGAGGATAGGATAGTGCAACACCTGGAATCCATAGGAGCACAGGATTCAAGACAGCATGGATTTACAACAGAAAGGTCCTATCAAACTAGTCTCATAGATTTCTTTGACTGGGTAACCAGAGTGGTGGATCAAGGAGGTGCAGTTGATGTGGCCTACCTTGACTTCAACAAAGCTTTCAATACTGTTCCACATAGAAGATTGATGAATAAGCTGGGTAGGCTGGGGACTGGGTCAGACATTGGTTAGTTGGATGGCAAACTATTTGGTGGTAAATGGTATACAGTCAGAAGAGATGCAAGTCACAAGTGGGGTACCTCAGGGATCAGTCCTGGAGCCAGTCCTCTTCAATCTCTTCATCAGTGACATTGCATTGGACTGGAGGGTATGATTTGTCTGTTTGCACATGACACCAAGATCTGCAACAGAGTAGATGATCCAGATGGGGTGGGCAGAATGAGAAGAAATCTGGATAAACTGGCAAAATGGTCAGAAGATTGGCAACTGGGGTTTAATGCAAGAAGTGCAAGATCATGCACATAGGAAGAGAAATCCTGAAGTCACCTATAGGTTGGGAGGAGTTGCTGACAATCACATGTAGAAAGAGACTTGGGCATCATCATCACAGAGGACCTGAAGCCATCCAATCAGACAACTAAAGTAGTAGATAAGGCTATAAGGATGCTGGGGTGTATTGGTAGGGGTATCGCAAGTCATAAGAGGGAGGTAATAATCCTCTTTACAAGACACTGGTTAGGCCCCATCTGGAGTACTGCAGTACTGGAGGCCGCACCTCCACAAGGACATTAACAAAATGGAGGCAGTCCAGAGAAGGGCAACCAAAATGGTGCTTGGACTGCATTAGAAAACATATGAGGACAGATTAATGGAGCTCAATATGTATACCCTAGAGCAAAGGAGGGAGAGAGGTGATGTGATCGAAATATTCAAACAACTTAAGGGCATTAACAAGGTGAACGAGTCTGACATGTTTCAATATAAGGAAAATAGCAGGATAAGAGGACACAACATGAGATTAGAGGGAGGTCAATTAAGGGGTAATGTGAGGAAGTTCTTTTCACAGAAAGGTGGTGGATGCATTGAATGGCCTACCTCACGAAGTGGTGGACATGAATACAGTGCAGCATTTCAAACAGACATGGGATAGGCATAAGGAGCAATATAGATCAGTAAGAATAGTTTGGCCATTGACAGAGTAAAGGCCTATTTCACATTCATAAGGTAGAAATGGGCAGACTGGATGGGACTTGTGTCCTAATCTCGATCAACTTCTATGTTTCTAGGTCTGGCTTTAAAGATACCAAAGGGACTTGCATAAAGGCAGTGAATAAGGAGATGAGCTTACGTCTTCTCTGGGAGATATGTACACTTCTCAAGTTGGCAGTGCCTTTCCTCTACCTTACTGTGCTTTAGGGTTTTTTACAGTCATTCGTCCCTGTATGCTTAAATATCAAATGAACCGTTTTTTTAATTTTAATAAAGCTTGAATTCAAGTCCCTGTGTCTTGATTAGTGTTTCCTGAAATGTCATCCTGTTTAGTTTGGGGATTTCTTTAAATCACCTTCTGCTAATGTCTCTGCAGTAACAGAAAACAGTGAAGATTTTTCTGTCCCTATCAGATAGGTCTGCAGAGCAAAGACATCATTTAGGTCTAACTTACTGCTTCAGCAGTTAAGTCCTGATTAATGATGTTGTTGCACTTGCCAGTCAAAGCAGTCTGTCGAGGTAATTGGTTTCACTTCAAGTTTGTTACTAACCCTTCTGGTTTGTACTTAGATAAATTAGCTTAAAATCACTCTGTTCTCAGAAAAAGTTGATTATTTGAATTTAATTTCTGAAGTGGCATAAATTATTGTGAAAATCACCTTATCTGTATCACAGCTGCCAGTTCTTTCTCATCAAAACTCTGCATTCTTTATGGCTATATAACACAGGTTACTTAATGGATATAACATAAATTTAAATGTTGTTAATTCATAGAAGTAGTGTATCTTTGATGTTGCCTCCATAACTACATTCATGTGAGAACAATTTTTATATCATATTGACAAACAGGAGTCTGCCACACTCTACTATTTCAGGAACATGTACTGTATGAACTCACAAAATTCAGTTCTTTGAGAGTTTCTGTGTAAACATGCCTAATGAATGTGTATAACTAGAAATACTATATGGCATCCTGATGCCTCTGTCTCTTGCCCCTCATTTGAGGTCACTGCACGCTGCTTTCCTCAGTCCTCCACTCCCACTGTCAGGGTCCATGCACTTTGTTGTCCCTGTTCCTGTCTCCACAGGTAAGGCTGCTGTGCTCTGCTAAGCCCCAGAGTCCAAGGGCCTCTGACTTCACAGTTGGGGCTGCTGCACCATGCTTAATCAGTACACCAAAGGTGGGGCTTTTGCTGCATCCTGCCACAAATGGGCAGGACCACTGCACCATGTGTACCGTGTCTCACAGTCAGAGCTGCTGTACCTGATGCCCACTGTGTCCTGCCCCACAGTCAAGGCTTCTGCACCTGCTGCCTGTTCCCTGCCACCACTGTGCCCTGGAGCACCATAGAGCCTCTTGCCTCCACAGTCAGGATGTTGCACCATACTGCTCCATGCTACCAGAGGAAGATCCTATGGTACACCACCCAAACTGATAGGAAGAAAAACAAAAAGTACTTTCATCTTGTGTTATACGGTGGGGGACAGAGGGTTGCAGGGTGCAGCAGCACTTACTGTTTGGGCAGGAGACAGGGAAAGCATCAGGGTACTGTAGCTCAAACTGTGGGACAGGATGCATCAGACACTCCTGTTTGGGACAAGGGACATGGGCAGCAGGGTGTAGCAAAGTATCTGACTCTGGTGGCAAGGGGCAACAGGGAGAAAAATTCTCCAGCAGTGCTAGCAGAGGACAGCATGGAGCACATGCCCTGCCTTGTTTTATGGCAAGTGGCAGCATGGTGCAGTAGCCCTAAGTGTGGAAGCATGGGGCTTTAGGGCACAACAGGCCACAGCAGCATTGATTGTGTAGAGAGGTGCAACAGCCTTGGATTTGGCAAAGACAGATGATAGCATGGTGCAGAAGCCTCAACAATGGGGCAGGACATTGGGGGGGACATCAGGGCATGGCATTCCTGACTATAGGACAAGGTACATGTGATGTAGCAGCCTTGACCAGTTGGGGCAATGGAAGTGGATAGCTGGTACAGAAACTCCCCCACCTCCAGTGGCCTGGGACAGCATGGTGCAGCAGCCTCAATTGTGAAGGCAGGGATCTGGGACTCAAAGGCTTAGCAGAAGATAGCAGCCCCAATTGTGTAGTCAAGAACAGGGGCAACAGGTACATTGCCCTGACTGAAGGGTGGGGACAGAGGGAAGCAGGGTGCAGCAGTGTCAACTGTTTGAGCAGGAGGCAGTAAGGTGCATCATACCTGACTGTGTGGAGAAGACAGTGGGCAGTGGGGTGTAGTAGCCTCAAATGGGGCTGGAAACAGAGGGCTTGGGCAGGTGAAAGGGGCAGCAGAGTGCTGCTGTCTCAGCCTGTAGGCAGGAGACATAGGCATCAAGATGCCATATAGTATGTCTAGTTATACATATACATGATGTATTTTCACACAGAAACCCTCAATGAACTGAATTTTGTGAATTCATACAGTACATGTTCCAGAAATAGCAGAGTGTGGCAGACACATTTTTGTCAATCTGACATAAAACAAAATCGTTCTCTCATGAATCTATATATGGATGCTACATTAAAGACACAATACTTCTATGAATTAATACAATTTGGATTTATTTTAAATCCATAAACAACTTTGTGTTATATTGCCGGAAAACAATGCAGAGTTTTGATGAGAATGTTTTCCCACAAACATTTATACCACTTCAGTTCAGTACTGAAACTCAAAAGATCAACTTTTTGTGAGAACAGACTAATTTTAAGCTAATCTATCACAAACCAGATGGGTTAGTAACAAACTAGAAGTGAAAACAATTAACTCTACAGAATGTTCTGACTGGGAAGTACAGCAGCTTCTTTGATCAATCAGGGTCTTAACTGCTGAAGCAGTAGGATAGACCAATATGATGTCATTACACTGCAGGCCTCACTGATAGGGACAGAAAACTCTTCACTATTTTCAGTAACTGCTGAGGACATTAACATAGGCTGATTCAAAGAAAACCACTAAACCAAACAGCATGAACTCTTCAGGAAACACTGATCATGACAAAGGGACTTGAATCCAAGTGAATTCAAGTTTTTGAGAAATATATGAAACATAGAAGCATAGAAACATAGAATTTGATGGCAGATAAGGACTGCAGCTTGGCCAAGTCTGCCCATTTCCTACCTAATGGATAAGCTGCAGATCCTAGTTAACCAGCAACCTACTTCTTTCTACCCCACCCCTAGAACTGCCTTATGGCTGTCCCATGCATGCTTGAATTCAACCACTGTTTTGACTTCCACAACCTCCTCCGGAAGGCTGTTCCATGCATCCACAACCCTCTCTGTGAAAAAATACTTCCTTACATTACCTCTGAGCCACCTCCTCTATCTTCAAATTGTCCCCTTGTTCTTGCACTTCTTTGTTTGAAAGATGCTACCTCTTGGACTTTGATGATTCCTGAGGTACTTGAAGTTTCTATCATGTCCCCTCTCCTCCTTTCCTTGAGGCTATACATATTAAGCTCCTTTAGTCTCTCTTCATATGTCTTCCGGTGCAGACCCTGCACCATTTAGTGCCCTCCTCTGGACAGCTTCCATCTTGTCTATGTCCTTGCAGAGATTGGGTCTCCAGAACTGCATACAGTACTCCAGATGGGGTCTCACCAGCTGTCTGACAGAGGATAATAACTTCCTGTTTTCTACTGGTGATGCCTCTCCCTATGCATCCCAGTATCCCCCACCCTCCTTACTGCCCTCTCACATTGCTTGCCCATCTTTAAGTCATCTGATATGACTACCCCAGGTCCCTTTCCATTTTGTTGTTGTTAGTATCTCACCCCCATCTGTGTACTCTTCCCTGGGTTTTGTTTCCCAGGTGCATTACGCACTGCTTAGCATTAAATCTAAGCTGCCATACATTTGACCATTCCTCTAACCTTGCCAAGTCCCTTCTCATCCTTTCCACCCCACCTTGTGCATCATCTCTGTTGCAGATCTTTGTGTCATCTGCAAAGAGACATACTTTTCCTTCCAGTCCCTCTGCAGTGTTGCTTACAAAGACATTGAAGAGGACTGGTCCTAATACTGAACCCTGCGGCACCCCACTAGTAACCCCCCTTTCTTCAGAGTGGACTCCATTTACTATTACTCTCTGTGTCCTATTCTCCAGCCAATTCTTTACCCAGTCTATCATCTTGGGACCCACTCCCAGGCATTTGATCGTTGACCATGTGATATCTTACATTTGCTGGGGAACATAAGTATTCAGGAATAGGCTGATGGCATCTTTTTCCTGCCCCTCTTGGCTATTCTTCAGAGCACATGTGGGAGAAAACAGGATTATATTTCAGTATATATTAGAATAATTCTTTCCTGATATAGGAAACAAGAAGTTCTGGTGACAATTGCCATAATTATATCTTCACCAAGGCATTTATTTATTTATTTAAGACTTTTACCAGGAAGCATACTGACAAGGATATCACTGATTCCAAATGTGCCCTGGGGTGGGGAGAGGAGAAATACAGTAGAAATAACATATAGAAATACAATTGTATATACAAATTAGACAACAGCAGAAAAATACTGTGGAGTAAAATGTACATTCTGAGCAACTTAGTTGTACCCTAAAGAAAGAAGACAATAATGCAACATGAACGACTAACGCAGTGGGTACAGTTGAGTGGAACCACTAGCTACTAGCTGAGGGTCAGACTGCTAGCAGTATTCACATTGCAAGTTGTAGAACAGGAAACACTATATTACAGCATAGATGAGGGTTTGATAAATGCAAGTGTGGAGCAGTGCAGCTCAGTAAACTGGGCAGAAATTGGTGAAACAGGCATGATACTTGGCCCTCAGCAGCGCAAGTTGCATGAGCATGTAGTGGTGAAGTGTGTCTTAAGTAGGGAGTTGAGATGATGTATGCTGTTGGAGTGCCAAATGTCTACCGGCAAGGAGTTCCATAATTTTGGCATCAGATAATTAAATTTAATTTAATTAAAGACTTTTGAACTTGGTAATTAAAGGCAGCCTGGCCAGAAGCGATGGACATGTGTGGGATGTGGAGAAGCTGGGAATCAATGTTCCTGAGTGAGTATGCAGGTGGGGGTAGAACTGCTGGTGAGGCTGCAAGGTGGTAGGGACTATGCCCAGAATTTCGCAGTGGTCCTGGCACTGTGGATCAGTCTTCGATCGTGGAGAGAAGGATGGTCTAAGGACCACTAAAGGTCACAGTGATGGGTTGTGGGGGGACAGTTCAGGGCAAAACAACAGAAAGAGTGGAAGAGAGGATCAAGTTTGGCTAGGGAGGACTTAGGGGCTACACTATAGACTACATCCCCGGATGGAGGATCACCTTTGTACGATTGCCAAGCACGTTGGCAGGGGGACATAACTTCTGCAGTTTCTTATGTATCACATCAATATGTTCAGAGAAGTCAAAGTGCTGATCTAGCCGGACCCCAAGGTATCTGAAGGATGTACAAGCCTCCAGGGGGGAGCCATCAAGAGTGCGGAAGATAAGGGTGGTGGGAAGATGGGAGAGTTTTGGCCTTGAGCCGAATGTTAGGGAGACAGTTTTCTTAGGGTTTAGAAATAGCTGATTAGAATGAAACCAGAGTTGGACATTGTCGAAATCCTGCTGGAATCTGGTAGCTACTACAGAGGGGGATGAACCTGAGGCATACAGTACTGTTTCATCTGCATACATGTGAATGGAAGTATGTGGGCAGGCCGAAGGCAGATCATTGAGGAAGATGGAAAACAACACTGGACCAAGGACAGAGCCTTGAGCCAGTAGTGACAGGGAGGGAGGTGGAAGTGGCAGAGCCAGTTCAAACTGATTGGGACCTGCCTGCCAGGTATGAATGGAACCAGCTGGTGGCAGGTCCAGATAGTCTGGCGAGGGTGAGCTTCAACAGTAGCAGGGTGTGAGAGACCTTGTCGAAGGCCTTTGCCAGGTTGATGAAGATAGCCATGGTGATACCCCCCTTAATCCATCCCTGTGAGGATGGTGTCGGTGAGTCATAGGAGAGAGGTGATGGTGGAGTACATTTTCTGAAAACCAACCTGGTACTGAGTGAAGAAGGAGGTGGAGTCGGGAAAAGGGGAGAGTTGAGAGAGCACAAGGCACTCCTGGATTTTGGCTAAAATAGGGAGAAGTGAGATAGGGTGGCAGTTGCCTGGGGAGCAGGTTTCACAACCTTTATGGAGGGGGATGACTGTGGCATGTTTCCATTTAGATGGGATTGATCCATGCCTGAAGGATAGGTTACAAAGAATGGCCAGTGGGCTGGCTATGGCTGGGGCAGATAGATGGAGCATTTTGGAGTCCAGTCCTGAGGGGCATTTACCTTTGGAAGGATTGAGTGACCATAGTGCTTTTAAACCTCTGTTGGTGTAACAAGGTGAAAGGAGAAGTGGGAGGATGGGGGTGTGGCTGGGATAGAGGAGGGGTGGCTGCATGGGGTGAGAGGATAAGAGAGATGACACACAGCCTGTGAAAAATGAGTTAAGCTCTGTGGCCACAGTGCTTAGTGCAGTGACAGTGATGCCTGCTACGTTGAGTGCTGGTGTAAGGGGTTGGGCCAGAGGGGAGAAGACAGATTTAATTGACTTCCAAAATCTAGCTGGGTGATTAAAGTTAGTGTGGAAAGAAGACTTGAAGTAGATAGTTTTGGCCTGGTGGATACGCCTCATGCAGGCATTCAGCAGCAAGCGGTAGTGTTGAAATGCCATTTGAGAACTTGTTACCTTATAGGTTTTCCAGGCTCAGTCCCTGACTTGAAGTTGATCTAAGAGATCGTCGGTCACCCAGGATAAGTGGGCACCCCTTATTCTGGATTTTCTGAGTGGTGCATGGTAGTCTCAGACAGCAAGGAATCTGGACATGAAGAATTCAAGGCAGCATCGATAGAGGGAGCCCATGGGATGTAGGACCAGTCAATTTTATTCAGGTCAGTTAGGAGCACTGTCAGGTCAAGGGATTGATATGACCTGATGAGTAGTGTATGGGAGGCAGAGCCTTAGGTCTGAATATTTTCCTCACCAAGTATATCATGTGGTGATCACTGAGAGAGTCTGGTAGGAGCCCAGCATCAATAATATGATGGGGATGGGAGATTAGGGACCAGTCCAATAGAGTATGTTTCTTGTATTTGTGGTTGAGGCAAGTGGGTTTGGTTATTAGTTGGGACAGATTTAAAGCATTCACTTGGCTTTGTATTTTGGAGCTAGCACTGGAGAACCAGTTCAGGTTGAAATCCCCAAGGATGTGTAGCTCTCCACCAGCTGCAAGGGATTTTTCTTTTAAGTGAGCACCTGGATCCAAATTAAATTGGGGGAGAGTTAAGGCCAGCAGTAACTACGGGTTGGTATGAGAAACTTAAATCAAGTGCAGTAAAATAGTTAAGGTATTTAAAGCTGCACTAAGCCTCAGCAGCACAGCTTGTTTGTAAGGTGCATTAATCCCTAAATGCCCACCTCAAATAATGATTAAATAAAGCATGCAGTGCACAATTAAGAACTTGACACCTCTATGTTGGCTAAATAGAGTTAAAGTACAAGTAGAGCAGAATTAAATAAATAACACAGGTACATAAAGACTTAAAGCTCCTTTCTAATAAAGTCTAATAGAGCAGCAAATAAAGTTTTCCTTAAAGTTCCCTTCAGCCAGGTTTAAAATCCTACAAATTGCTGAGAGAAAGTAGGCAGGAAAAAACTATCAGCGTGGCTCTGCCCACGAAAAAACAAGGGTCTTTATTTGAAAAAAGGCACCAAAAGATCCACAGGCACGCACACACACAGAGCAGACAAACAAGCTGGTGCTCTGCCTTGGCTGGCGGCTCAGTACCTGGTGAGATTCTGCATTCTGTGGGGCTTGGGGGAGAGCTGGAGATCTTGATTGCCATCACAACCACTGGAGAAGCTTTGGAGATTCTGCATTCTGTGGGACTCAGGGGAGGGCAAGAGATCCTGACTGCCCTTGCGACCACCGAGAAATACTGAGCTGTAACACGTACAGTATATGGTCTAGAAATCGACTTACCCTTTTCCCACTCTACCATTCTGGAGCCAAGGAATCATCCAGTGCTTAATCAGTGGTGCCCAGAATTTTGACACTCCTTTCAGCACGTTGGAGATTTTACAGTGTAGAAACATGCAGTCAAAAAAGTTACAGTGTTTATCATTTTCACCTGATCCTCTAATCTATCTTTACAGGAGACTTCTTTTTTAATATTGTTAAGCCTACTGTACTCTACCAGATGTCCTGAAAGATCAGACTTTAGAAAATGGGCTTTTTATTTGGAGGCATCTGATTGGCTGGTACCGTTGCCAGGGGGGTACATTAACTTTCAATAGATGGCCACCAAATAAAAAGTAACAGCCCAAACCTGCCTCATACAATGCCAAGTAACCTTGTGCCCAGTCTGCTTCATCATTGGCTGAAGCACTGGGCACAAAATTTCAGACTGACACCATGTTTTGCATTACTTAGCGAGACCTGTCATGCTGGGCACACACAAAACACACCAACAAATGTATTTACCATTGATTTATAAATTTTTTCCCACAACAAAAAGCACACGTCTTAAATGTTTTTATTTTCCTTAACTAACTAATATCAGTGGACACAATCAGAATTTAAACTGCACATCCGCATTTGTTTTTCTCGAAAACTGACTCGGGTGGTCTCCTCTCCCCCCGCCCCCAAAACAAGCAACAGCATGTCACATAAAGCATTTACTCACTACAAAACTAACCACTTGACTAAATATAAAGTAAAAGTGCTTTAGTGCTTTAATGAAATCAATCTAGTAAACTCTCCCAGATGTTCAAGAGTCCAATGGTGCCATAAACGCCGGCCGATGTAGTAGCTGCTGAAAGCCGCGAGCGTATCGCCATCAACAGTACAGTAGGTGCAACTAATGAAAGGGCCATCACTGCTCCTTGGTCCAATTCTCTGCATCGACTTAGTATTAAAAACATAGCTATAGCCTTTCTCAATATCTCAGCTAAGAAAAACGGAACGCCAATATTAGGGAAAAGAAAAGCATAAAATGTACCTATTTCAGCAGCTTTGTTATTTCCTGCCAGCTCAAGCCACTTCACTACATGCTCCATGGTAACCAGAAACAGCATAAAAAAATGCTCAACTGCAGTGCTTTGATTAGGAAAAAAGAAAATGTTAATAGCAGGAACATTAAAGACCTGTCATATCCCACATTTTTCTTGATCTAAAGAAATCACCGTGGTAGCTTTGACTGACCTTATTCAGAACGTTTTTCCAGTTCTCATGCTGTGGCCACTGTGTTAAACCAGATGGCACGTATAGTTAGGATTGTTTCACGAATAAAAATAAAAGTAAAAAAAAACAAAAAAAACAGATGTATGTGTGTGTGTGGGGGGGGGCAAACCATGAGACCAGATCAAAAGTCATACAGATCCTCCAGTACAAGGAAAGTCTCTACTTCACACAAAAAGAAAAAAATCATTCTAATGCAGGTGGAGGAACTATTTTGTTACAAAAATGTATTTGAAACTATTTCTTTATTTACATTATTTTATTAAACCTTTTTTCTTTTACAGTGCCCATTTTCTAAGTGCAATAATACCCTCCAGGGTGGGTGGTATGGGCAATACCGGACCTTCCTGGGGCTATAAGGCCTTCCGCCTAAGGCGTCGGGCCTCAGTATGCCCCTGGGCGGTCCGGTATTGCCCAATACCACCCACCCTGTTCGGCATTATTGCTTGTATATTGTTTCATCTCTAATGTTAATTGGAAGGGAAACACAGATCTTACATACAAAAACAGGGGATCAAAAGGGTGCCAGTCAGAAAAAAATGCTTCCTGTTTCGACAAAAGTCTAGTCTTCCTGGGAAGTAATTTTGTTTCTGCTTTATCTACTGTATACATTCATTCCAATTATCAGTAGCCAGATTTCTGACACCAAACTGCATAATTAAAATCTGCAGGGGTCCCTCCATCTGAACCCAACATTATAGTTAGCGGGGGCATCCAATAGGGATACTGAAGCTTTTGGCACAATTGATCTGGGATCTGGCTAACATGGAAACTCTGACAAGAGAATCTTGGACTGCTATTCCAGGGCCCTGGTCTTTCAGTGCAATACAGAGGTCATCTGCTAATGTAAAGGCCTTAACTTGTAACTGCAGGAATATCTGGTCCCAGTTGAATTCCCCTGATTCCTAAGTTTTGTTGGATGAGTCTGATCAAGGGGTCAAGGGAAAAAAAAAATAGTAGGAGGCTTAAGTGGTACCCCTGCGAACCCCTCTTTTTTACCTGCACCATCACTCCTATTTTGGAATTAACACATGGGTACATCACAGCCTCTTTATGCAGAACCATGATTAATGTAATAAAATGACCTGTAATACCATACCTTCTTAAACCATTTACTAGGTAATTAGGAGGGATCCAGTCAATGCCTTTTGCCTGGTCAGTTGTTAGCAAGATTTCATTTGTCAGTCTGTTCCCCAGTTTCAAAAAGCTCCCTTAACACAATCAGGTTGTTAGTAATACTCCTTAGTGCTATGGCACATGCCAATGGCATGGCAAGGACAACTGTAGCAACCTGAGGAAATCTGTTGGCCAAAATGTTTTTATTTATTTATTTTATTACTCGGATACACACCTTTGAGCAAAATGTTAATTTGCAAAGGTTTCTCATCAAAACAACAGTACAGTTTACAACCATTCTTAACACTTCACAATAATTGTTGAAGAGAAATAGGAAGATGGTGGCCACGCTGGGCTGCCATCAGTGAGAGGAGAGGACAGGAGCCCTGCTGTTTTTAGTCTTAATAGCTTAATTGTAATTATTTAATTTTTATTTTTAGTTACAGGTTAATGTAGGGATGGGAGAGTGTTAGTAATGGCAAAAAACTGAAGAAGAAGTAGGAGGTTGAATTTTTTTATTTTCAGTGAGGTTCGTTTGTTCATCTGTTGAAGTGTGTAACTTACCTGTAGCATCTGGAGAGCAGTGTTGGTTACCTTAAATCGAACAGAGCTGTTTGCGATGTGCCAGCTGGAGG
This sequence comes from Neoceratodus forsteri, assembly GCA_016271365.2. NCBI lineage: Eukaryota > Metazoa > Chordata > Ceratodontiformes > Ceratodontidae > Neoceratodus > Neoceratodus forsteri. Next base: position 1,045,610,209 of record CM028133.1, on the reverse strand, counting down.
AAGCAGAAGAAGTCCGTGAGTGACAATGGGCTGTCCACCCACATGTAGAAGAGTTGGATGCAGGGAATTGTGTGCTCTTGCAGAGATGGGGGTTTGACTGAGCTGTGGACCATGGTTGCTGGATGCTGCTGGGGATAGCTCGGTGACGTCAGGAAGCTTCCCCCACATGTACTGTCCCGGTGCCCCATGAGGTTTGTGGGGTGGTGGAACTGTTGTACCACTGAAGATTTTCCCTGAGCCTTTATGTGAAGGTGCACTTTTCAGGTTGCACCATATACAATAGCATGACACAGTGAGTGTTATTCCTGACTCAAACCTGGACAGTTTGAACTGTGTGCGGTGTTTGGTTCCCTGGCAGTCGGACGTAAGAAGGAGACTTTTGCATAAAAGTGTGCTATTGTTTTAGCACTGATAGTAAAATGACCAATGGCTCTAAGTGTTGATCTGATGGGTCTGTGGATTGTGCTGGTGGGTGGTGGGTCATGAGAAAACCCTTACCATAAGTCCAAGAACAGTACTGCATGTAAACCCATCCAGAAAGGCTGCCATAGGTTCAAACTCAAATTCAAGAAGTCAGGACTTGAAGACAGGTCCAGAACAGTCCTTGACTGGTGAGAGTGGTCAAGAGTCTGTATATCTCTGGTCCAACCTGAAGAGTTAAAGCCTTAGGAGTGAGAGCCCTGAGGTAGTAGGATCTTGAATTTATTTGACTCTCTGGCCATTTTGTAAGTGCTCTCCTTTCTGAAGAACTGCTCTCTGAAGAGACAGTGATAAAAACTATTTGTTACCCACTTCACAGATATATGGACTCCACTGAAAAATAGAATTATTTTACTAGAGACTGTTTTTTGTAAGAGGGATGAGAAGGTTTTGGGAGGTAGTGGAGTGACAATGGAAGTGAGTGAGTGCAAGTGGTACATGTATGCATGGAAGTGAATGGTTATTAGTCAGTATTTGTTATTATTATTAATTTGTTGTGATTTGATATGTAGTTTGATAGTAGTGGATAAGTAATTAGGATGTGTTGGTCATTGGCTCCCAAGGGAAGATATTATTCCCCCTTCAGTCTCTGCGATCTCTGACCCATCGACTGTCCCCCATTGTCACCTGAGATACATATGCACTGTAGAGTGCTAGGGATAGTGCGCAGCAAAAGGAAGCAGAGATTTGCAGTAGCTGGTAGGGGGAATATGGCAGAAAGGAAATGGATTGGGGTGGCGAGAACCAGGAGATGCCCTGGGGCAAATTGGACACAGGAGAGATGGCCCTCCTTGCCTCTGTGCCCATATCCAAGGGCCACCCCAAATGGTTGGCAGGTGACTGGACCAGCCTGATTGACCTATCCTTCTTGGGAAGTGTTGTGCAATGCTAGATCTATTAAAAACAAGATGGCAATTATCGCTGATTTTGTGGCAATATCTTATTGGGCATGCATCACCAAGACGTGGTTGGATGAAAATGTCGGTCCAGCTTTGAAATCAGCTATTCCGGCCTGATACTCAGTGTTACTCTGCCTGAGAAAGGATCTTAGGTGTAGCACTATGTTTCAAATTGGACTTGAAGCTTGCAGCCTTCCTGGTGGGAATGAGATACTTTGAATGTGTCGCCATACAAGGGTGTGCAGGTGCAGGTTGCAGAATCCTTCTCATCTATTGACTGCCTGGGGATAAGACAGGAGTTTCTGCAGAAAGTTGCAGGTTTCATCATTGAACTGGTATTGGAGTCATCCAGAAGGATTATTCTGGGCAATTTTAATGCCTGGATTGATGATGAACTTTCACAGTTTGGGCAAGACTTCCTCTGACAGATGTTGTCACTGGGCCTGACACAGGTTGTTACCTCTGCAACCCATCTGTAAAGCCATTCTTTGGACCTTGTCTTCCTCTTAGAAATGGCGGTCTTTGACCTTATGGTGGAGCCAGTTGCATGTTCGGACCACCATACTGTGATGTTCTCATTTGAGACCCCCCAAATAGACCCTCCCCTACGGAGATGGTCCAGTATCACCCTTTAAGGCATTTGACCCCACAAGGTCTGATGGTGGTGCTGGATTTATCAGGCCCAATGAGTGTGTGCAAGGAGTCAGGGGAATTGGTTCTGACCTATAATAGGGTGATTGCCGAGACCATTGACTCTATAGTACCTGTACATGTTCAACCCCTCACCTCACACCAGAGGGCACCACTGGTTTGATGGGACTCTCAGGGAGATGAGGATTAGGGATTGAAGGTTAAAGCAGTGCTGGCGGTGGCCTGGTTTGGAGGAGGATAAGCTTATATTGATGACCCATTATAATAATAATTATTTATTTTTACCATGCCTTTCTAAAGCCAAGATGCCTTAACAGCAAGCTTCACAAAAAACAATAAAATAAACAAAGATACAATAAATACTGAGTTTATAAAATGCAATAAAATATCATCATAAGGGATATGCTATCAACCAAAAATAGGTCTTTAAGGCCTGTTTAAATTCCTCCACGGATTCACACTCCCAAAGCAGATGGGGTAGAGAATTCCAAAGGGTTGGGGCTGTGAACATGAAAGCATGGGACCCAGAAGATTTTAAAGAAACCCTCAGACTATCTAGCAACCCCTCATCCACCGAGAGGAACAATCACCTAGGGCAGTAAGGTACCAGGAGCTCTTTCAAGTAGTCCAGGTCCAGTCCATGAAGTGCTTTATTAGTCAGAAGACCAACTTTAAAGGTGATCCACCACTGTATTGGCAGCCAGTGCAGTTCATGCAGCAGTGTAGAAATATGACAGGTACAGGGAGTACCCGTGAATAACCAGTCCGCAGTATTCTGCACAACCTGCAAGCAGCAGATATCAACCCCTGGTAGCCCTAGATACAGGGAGTTGCAATAATCAAGGTGTGAGGTCACAAAGGTGTGGACCAATGTAGACAGATCACCAGATGGAACTAGGTGCTTAATCCTGGAGATGTTCCTCAGATGGTAAAAAGATGATTTGACAACTGCCAACACCTGCGATCGCAGTGTCAGCCCGTCATCAAAAACCATCCCCAGATTCTGCACCCATTCAGAGGTAGGGAGCTGGGAGCCACTCAGAAAAAAATCTGAGGACTTCGTAATCCAACATGTCTTTGGTCTGGGGGAGCCGTTTTGCAATTTAAATGAGACAAGTTTGCACTGTTTTATTGCTGATAAGATTGCCTCCATCAGAACAGAATTCCAGACAGTGCTCTCGAATGTGCATTCTAGCAAAGGACGTGAGGACACAGGTACTCAGTCTGTCTAATCTGATTTTGACCAGGTAGCTATAGTAGATATTGTGAGGGTCATCTGGGTGTTATGGCCAATCTACTGTAGTTTGGACCCAGGACCATCACGCCTCCTCATGGGGTGCGCTGATGACATTGGCTCTGTCCTAGTCAAGATAGTCCAATGTTCTCTTGTGTCAGGGTTTTTTCTAAAACCCCTGAAGGAGGGAGTTGTAATGGCCCTCCTAAATAAAAGCAGCACCTTACATGGACTCTCTGGTAAACTACAGACCTGTCTCTAACCTTCCTTTCGTTTGGAAGCTTATTGAGAATGTGGTGGCCATTCAACTGCAGACCAATTTAACAGCACAATACATATACAAGCCTCTCCAGTGAGGATTTAGGAAAAGGCATAGTACTGTGGCTGCCCTGGTTCGGGTGCTAAATGATCTCCTGGCGACGAAGGATAGGGGGAGATGTTCCATTCTTATTCTCCTCCTCGATCTCTCGGCAGCATTTGTCACCATGGACCATGGGGTGCTGATGGAGTGCCTGTGAGTATGTTGTGGAATGATGGTCACAGTCCACAATTGGATTAGAGCTTACTTCACTGGCATGTGGCAACATGTAGTGTCTGGGTGTATTCCTTAGCCCCCATACCCCTGCCATGTGGGTTCCCGCAGGGCTCTGTTTTGTCCCCCATGTTGTTCGCAGTGTACATACAACTGCTAGGGGACATTATAATGCATAATGGACTGAGATTTCATTATTATGTAGATGATGCTCAGCTCTAAATGCCCTTTGCACCCAAGCTACAGGAAGCAGTCTCACTATTAAACATCTGCCTGGATTAGATCCAAGACTGGATGAGGGTGAACTGGTTGAGGTTAATCCCAGATAAGACTGATGTACTGCTGCTGGTACCTGGCAGCCAGGGGATGAGGGTGCAATCTGGTCAAATCTTAGGGCTTAGGCTAGGGGACTTCCAGCAGCTCACCTTTGATCAGGTGAGGAATCTTGGCATTGTCTTGAACTGTGGCCTGACACTTAAACCACAGGTGTTGGCCAAGGTCAGGACCTTTTTTTATCATCAGAGGAACATCGACTATTACACAAACTGGGGAATATGGGTGTGGGCAGGACAGTAGTGGGGTGGGTAGGTAACTGGCTGGGTGGCAGGACACAGAGGGTGGTGGCAAATGGCTGTCACTCCACAGAGGGAAGAGTAACCAGTGGGGTACCACAGAGATCAGTGCTGGGACCGGTCCTATTCAACATCTTCATCAGTGACATTGCACAGGATCTAGAAGGCAGAATTTCACTGTTCGCTGATGACACAAAGCTCTGTAACAGAGTAGACACACCAGAGGGTGTAGACAGAATGAGAAGGACCTGCAGAAACTTGAAGAATGGTCAAGGGTTTGGCAGTTGAAATTCAATGCAAAGAAGTGCAAGATAATGCATATGGGGCACAAAAACCCTGGCACAATATATCAGTTGGGGGGTGAGGATATAGCATGCACCAAGCAGGAAAGGGATCTTGGGGTTGTCATCTCTGATGACCTCAAGGTAGGGAAACAGTGTGACAAGGCAGCAGGTAAAGCAAATAGGATGCTGGGATGTATAGGCAGGGCATCACCAGCAAGAAAAGGAGGTCATAATTCCGCTATACAAGACACTAGTGAGGCCCCACCTGGAGTACAGTGTACAGTTCTGGAGACCATACCTACGTAAGGACATAGACAGGGTAGAGAAGGTTCAGAGGAGGGCAACAAAGATGGTGCATGGGTTGCATCACAGGTCCTATGAAGACAGGTTGAAGGAACTGAACATGTACTCCCTGGAGGAGAGGAGGGAGAGAGGGGATATGATAGAGACATACAAGTATCTTACAGGGAGGAACAGGGTGCAGGAAAACACTATTTTTAAGCGAAAAAGATGTTTCAGGACTAGAGGGCATGGGATGAAGTTGGAGGGAGGACGATTCAGAGGAAACATGAGAAAGAATTTCTTCACAGAACGGGTGGTGGACAAGTGGAACACCCTGCCAGAGGAAGTGGTGGGGGCTGAAACAATCACTGGATTTAAGAATGCATGGGATAGACATAAAGGAATTCTAGAGGGCAGGGGTAAGGGGAAACAGACTTCTAGGAAAACAAACTGAACTTACCAGCTCAAATGGGCAGACTAGGTGGGCCATAGGCCCTTATCTGCCTACACTGTCTATGTATCTATGTATCGACAGGGTTAAACACCTGATAACCCCAGCTGAGCTGCCGGCACTCGTTCATATTTTTGTGATATCGAACCTGGATTACTGCAACACTCTGTACTTGGGGCTAGCAGAGGTAGATCTGGGCCACCCGCAGCTGATGCTGAATGTGGTGGCCAGATTGTTGACTGGTCTACCTAGATTGTATTGTGTTACACCAGTGCTGCACTCTCTGTACTGGCTGCCAGTATGGTGAAGGATCTCCTTCAATATTGCTTTGCTGACCTATAAGGCCCTACATGGTCAGGGGCCTGGTTACCTGCAAGATCTCTTGTGTACCTACTGGTCCACCCTCCCCCTGCGTTCTGCAGATGAGGGTTTGTTGGGAGTTCCCAGGACTCATTTAAAGACATGGGGGATGCGCCTTTTCTGCTGCAGCCCCAATCCTGTGGAACTCCCTCCCTTACCAGATTTGAAAGTGCTCAACAGTTGACATCTTCAAATGGAAGGTGAAGACCTTTTGAAATCAAGTTTTTATGAGTCGTTAGTATGTTTTTCTTGAGAATTAATATTTGTATTTATTTGTATGTTTGTCTGGCATGTGCTATATTTTAACATTTTTAGAATTATTATAAAGTGCATTGAGTCACAATGGAGAAATTCACTCAAACTTGATTGATTGATTGACAAGTAACAGGTTAGCAAAGGCACTGACAACAGAAATTTGGTACCATAATATCATAGTAGGGAAAATAAAGTTACATTTCAGTAGGTCCAGTAATTCTCAGAATAAAAGTGCTGAAACATAGGTAGCAGCCCTGTGGGGCATTGTCTGTGAATTGATTTATGCACTTCTATAGCACAGGGAATCAGAAGTGAATCACACACACTGTATGTGAGAGGTCAGAGATGGGCATTGATAGTGGTGGGTTACAGTGTTGGCATCTTGCACCAGTGTGTGGAGATGTCTTTTTGGTGGGCACCATGGACAGATGGTGCATTGATAGGGATAGGTTGCGGTGCAGGTGGCAGGTGCCAGTGCATGGGGGGAGGAGTAGATGTTTTTGGTTTTTAATAAACACAAAGGTCTCCAATTCTTGATGTTTGTTCTGTTTCAAGCTGTAAAGAGAAAAAATAGTAATGCAGTTCACATAGAAGTGTTTATTTATTAGCTTTTGGTGACTGGGTAAGTGCATTAGTCAATAACCCTGCCTATTTTCAAGCATGACCCAGGAGAGTACAAGATACAGGCATATAATCAAACACAGTCTGAATACAAAACATTCTCTAAATGCTTACAATCATTGCAGGAGAATACAGATGTACAAACAAGCACAGGTAAAATACAAGAACAGTCCTTAAAACCTACAATAGTTTCCCCAGCAGGGAACATCATGGAGTTGCACATACAAGTAGTAGCCATCCTCACAGTGATGACAAGGATGGGTGACAAAACCAAGTAATACACTTGAAGTCAGGAAAACCAAGTAATGCTAGACAGGAAGAAGCAGGAACAGAGATCCAGGAGAGGCTACAGCAGGAAAAGTGACAGGAATCAAGTGCATGAAGGTAGGACAAAAGTGCAGTCATAAAGGAGGACCGATATAAGGAGAGGTTTATACTGGCAGGCAGGGAGATCCAGAATTTTGGTGCAAAATGGGAGAAAGCTTGCTAACCCACTTTTGTTGAGCAGTGCAGGACTGAGAACAGAGGGGAGTGTGAAGACCTCAGAGTGCTGTAGTGAAGCACAGGGGTATGCATTACCCCAACACAGTCAGGGCTGGGGGTTCTGGTCATGGAGGCAATGAAACAACACAGTGAGGAGGAGTGCAGGGATTTGGGGGACAGCCAATTCACGGTGGAGTAAAGGAGGCAATGTTGAGTAAGGCAAGGGACAGATAGGGAAAATCTACAGATGTTGTTGTATGTGGTGTCCCATTTATGAAGAATACCAGTGCTGGCATGGGAAAAGGTAGGGAGGGCATACTGTAGCCTTGGGAGCAGAACACCACTAGCCACAGAGTTCCTGGCAGCAGGGGTTAGGGAGTGACGCACGTGGTAGGTGGCACCTATCTTGATGTTCATGGATCTGCATATGTCATTTTGTGAGAGGAGAAATCAAGTACAGGATCCAGCATCACTCCAAGGTATTTGAAGGAGTCAGTGGACATGACTACTGACCCATTGCAGCAAAGCACCAGTAAGCTGAGGGGACTCAGCATGGACTTTTCTGGAAGACCCAAAGAACATGGCCTGAGTCTTGGGTAGATTGAGGATAAGAAAGTTGGAGGAGAGCCAGAGCTGAATCCATTGGAATGCCATTGACAGGTGAACATTAAAGTCAGTGACAGAAAAAGAGGCAGCGTAGAGCACAAGGTCATCTGCATACATGATGGATCGACAGTGGGGAAAGGAAGTGGGACTATCATTAATAAAGATGGAGAAGGACAAAGGTCCCAGAATGGATCCTTGTGGGACACTGCAGGAGATGGGAGTCCAAAATGAAAGTATCTTTCAAAAGGAGATGGATTAGATAGAAATACAGAAATAGGGACCATGTGACGCTCATGGAGTAAGGCAGTAGCTTGTGGGTCTCCCGCTCCCTGCCACTACAAATCTTATTTCTGCATGGAAAAACAGGGTGAGCATGCATTGGGACATTGTCTAGAGCCTGTAGGAATGGGTCCTGTAGCATTTGGTGATATCGCCCATTTTTGAAAACCAAGTAGCCGAATTTAAAGTCGGAAGTTGTACTCCCGAGTTCAGACTGCAGCTTGTGGGTCTCCTGCTCCCTGCCAGCACAAATCCTATTTTCGCGCAGCAAAACCAAGCGAACAGACTCTGGGACACTGCAAGGAGTCTGCAAGAGTAGGTTTTGGGGCATTTGGTGACAACGCCCGTTTCTGGAAAATATAGGCAGCCAAAGCAAGAACCGGAAACTACACGCCCGAGGTAAGGCAGCAGCCTGTGGGCCTTCCTCTCCCTGCCAGCAAGAATTACATCTTTGCACAGCAAAACAAGCTGAACTGGCACTGGGATACTGTTGGGTACCTGCAGGTGTGAGTTTTGTGGCAACCAGCGATAACGCCCGTTTTGGAATATGCAGACAGCCGATTCAGAATCGGAAGCTAAACGTCCGCTAAGGGGCTCATCGCCATCGCTCCAGGAACAAGAGCTAAAATCTGAAAAGATCTACAGTGATCTTTCTACTATAAAGGATGCCTTATTCAAACTCATAGAGGAAGTGGTGGAGATAAAACCAGCCCTGACACAGTTAGCGAGAAGGGTGACCGATGCTGAGGCCAGAATCTCATCCTTGGAGAGAGCTATGGATAAGACAGGCCCTAATATAGTGGAGTGTAAAAGAAATATTGCCAAATTGGAGGATCGCCTAGATGACCTGGAAGGCTGCAACAGATGCAATAATCTGGTCCTGCTGGGTCTCCCCGAAGGAGAGGAAGGGCCAAACACTATCCAGTTTCTTCAGAGGCTTATCAAGAAATCGGTGGGCCCCTCACCCAATGGGCCGGAATATATTATAGAGAGGGGTCATAGGGCCCTTAGAGCCAAACCTCCACCCTCGGAGCCACCAAGGCCAGTTATTTTCAAATTATTGAACTATTTGGACAGGGAGCATATTTTAAATGGAGTGAGGAAGCTGGCAGTTTTCCAATGGGAGGGTAAAAAACTGCGTCTGGTGCCTGACTTAACCTGGAAGATGAGACAAGCTCGAGCTAGCTTAGGCCGATTACTTCAAAGCTCTGGGCGGCAGGGATCCGCACGCTACTTTATCCCGTGAGGCTGGAGGTTACACTCAAGGAAGGCCCAAGAGGTTCAACTCGTGGAAGAAGCACTCGAGTCCTTGAGATCTCTGCAACCTGACCTGTTTCCCAAGGGATGAGAGCTAAGTTTCACTATATGGACAGCATATAGGAACTTTCTGATTTTGCCAAGATTGTGACCAAGATTCTTTGTTCTGCTGTTAACAATTATTATCTGGATTTGATTGGGGGTATCGGAGCAATAAATATTTCTAGTGTGCCCTAAAACTAGTGACAAGTTGGGTTAGGTACTATGTATGTTGTTGTGTGAGATACTTAACTCCTATAAAGATGGGCAAGGGAGCTTTACCAACCATATAACTGCTATATTTTGGTTAGAAGTATTATAGCACCTTGGATTACAAATAGAGAACGGGAAGGGTTTTATGTTTGTCCTTGCAGTTACAAACTTAAGGTTAATATTCTAATGAGGAGCAGGCTATAATGTCTGCATTTATGCCTGTAAGAATACTTTTGTTCTTTCTTTCTCTGATGCCTACATGAGTGGTGTTTTAAGAATAATAATAGTTTTCTTAATAGTAAATCATAGATGGGGGATTTAATTAGTTAATAATGTCAAGTTAGGACTGAATAGCCAGGGGTATAATGCAAGACAAGATTTCATGGTAGGCCGGACAGCCTTGCTTTGATTATGCAATAGTTTCTGTTAGGAGTAGTTCGACCGGCCCTCGATTTTGTAGACCTAGATAGAGCCTTTTACAGGGACTAATGCCTGGAGTGCTATGGAATGGCTTATAATTTTGTTTGCCAATCTCTGGAAGACTGGAGGTATTTATTGGCCTAATGCATGCTTTATTAGTTCAATGGATGCATTATACCCTTAACTTCTAACTTTTATTTGATAATTCTTGTTTGTTAGTGTTTTACTATGTGACTTAATTGAAGGTCTAAAGAAGGAAGTAAATTTTTTTTAGTAGCCTGGCTCATAGATAGGGTCTGATACGACTATATATCCAGTCACAATAATAACTGTGGCAGGTGGGTATACCCGTCTCTATGTAGCATCATGTTCAGAGGACGGGAGTTGGCTTCGAGCCAGAGGAAAGTTATAGGTTATCTATGGGTGTGTTACTATTTTGTTTAGGGGTTGAGGCAATTCGGGAAGGTAAATTTTTCATTTTTGAGTGAATTTGTATGGGGGGGGGGCAGCTATCCCAAGACCTCTATAGTTTGAGCAATAAATGGTGGATAGGTTGAATATAATTTCTTGGAATATCAAAGGAGGAAAGGACAACTGTAAAAAATTTGTCATTTTGAACCACCTTGCCCGCTTGAAACCAGCGATAGTATTTTTACAAGAAACCCATGTTCTTGTTGACCGACTGGCCCATTTCAAGAAGAAGTGGGTGAATCAGGTCTTTGGAAGAGGATTCTCCTCCAATAGTCGGGAGTTGCCATTTAATTGCTCGTGGGATTCCATTTACGCATTCTCAAATAATATCCGACCCACAAGGTCGATTTATATTTGTTTTAGGTAGTATTGGAGGAATTAATTTAGTCCTGGGTTCAGTATATGGGCCTAACCTAGACTCACCGGATTTTTTTACACAGTTAGGATTGACCTTGGCTTCTTTTGGGAACGTCCCAATAATCATAGGTGGGGACTGGAATTTAGTCCAGTCTAACCGACTAGACAGATCGCACTGTAAAGGCTCTTCCCTCTCCCCAGCACAGAAGGCCTTACGGGAGCTTATGCTATCAATAGGCCTAATAGATCCCTGGCGTACCCTGAACCCTAGTCTCCGGGAGTATACATTTTCTTCTGCAGTGCATAAGTCACACTCGAGATTAGATTTTTTTCTGGTCAGCCAGTATAGTTTGTCTTGGGTGGTGGAGGCCGCAACTTTGCCCCGTGTAATCTCTGACCATTCACCTATAAGTATTATATGTTCTCTACCACTTCAACCAAGTAGGTCATACTCATGGTCATTAAATAACAGTATTTTAAAAGAACCCAAGACATTAACCAGATTTAAATCGTTTCTAGAAAGTTCTATTATCAGTAATTGGGGTTCTATTAACACCATAGACCAAACTTGGGTGGCTCTTAAGTCTATGTGGCGAGGTGAATTAATACGCTTGGCAACAGTCCGCAAGGCAAAGTCAAGGAAACTACTGGATGAATGCTTAAGGGAGATTAAGGAATTAGAAAAGTTAAATGACAACCAAAGAACGGAAGAACAAGAAAATAAACTAATCTCCTTGAGAAATTGGTATGCGGGTAAACAGAGAAAGAAAGTTACTAGTTTAGCCTCCAGAGTCAAGGCTTTATACCTGGGACAAGGTAGTAGGGCAAGGAGGCTGTTGGCTTGGCAGTTGAAACAAAAATCTTCGGCAAGGTGGGTGACTGCTCTTAACCACCCAGAATCAGGGCAATTGATTACGGATCCGGCTGAAATACTAGGAATTTTTAAGTCTTTTATCAAAAGCTTTACAAGCCAACAGCCCCCACCCAGGTATCAGATGAGACCCAAGAGTTCTTGGAAACTATCCCTTTACCGAGACTGTCAAATGATGTTGGCCCTCAATTGATAGCCACCATCTCTGTGGAAGAAATAGACAATGTTATTGACTCATTTTGCCCGGATAAAGCGCCTGGCCCGGATGGATTCACAGCTTTTTTTTTTAAGCAATTTAAAAATAATCTTGTACCTTATTGCAGGAGCTATTTTCTTTCTGGTGTGATCAAGGGATCAGGGACCAGACGCCATTTGAGGCCAAGATTATCTTGTTGCCAAAACCAGACAAGCCCATTGATGAAGTGAGTAGCTATAGGCCGATTTCTTTGTTAAATCTGGATGTGAAAATTTTTGCTAAAATACTGGCCAACAGATTAAAATGAGTATGGCGGACTTTATTGAGCCCAGAGCAAGCCGGCTTTGTTGAGGGTTGCTCCTCAGCTGATCATTTTCGTAAATTGTTTTACCTGATTTCTGACTCTGCGGATCCTGCGTTGGAAGCGTCATTAGTTTCATTAGACGCAGAGAAAGCTTTTGACAGGGTGGAATGGACCTTTATGTTCACTACCCTGTCAAAGCTAGGCCTTCCAGATAGATTTATTCACATGGTTTGTATTTTGTATTCTTGCCCTGTAGCCAAAATCCAATGCAACAACTTAACTTCGGAGGCCTTTCCTCTTTCTAGAGGTACCCGGCAGGGTTGTCCTTTGTCGCCATACCTTTTCAATCTATACATTGAACCGTTAATTAGATCCATAAAGTCCAATAGAGAGGTGAAGGGGCTAAGGATTGGAGACACTGAATTTAAACTATCTGCATTTGCAGGTGACCTACTGTTACACATTTTGGACACTACTTCTTCCCTTCCTAAAGCTCTTGATTTAATTGATAAGTTTAGTAGGTTTTCAGGGTATAATCTGAACAAGGCCAAAACATCAGTCTATTCTTTGACCCCATTTCTTCAGAGAAGTTGGTGCCTTTCCCTGGGACTTCGTTGGCAAACCAAATCACTAACCTATTTGGGGATTCAAATATCTAAGAATTTAGAGAACTTAACTGATTTAAATCTTAAACTGTTAATTAAAACCATTAAGGAAGATTTGGTCAGGTGGTCAAAGCTTCCATTGACTTTTTCCGGAAGAGCGAATACGATAAAAATGGTGGTTATGCCCAAACTTTTTTACACATTATCTAATTTAAATGTTTACTTACCAAAATCTTTTTTCAAGCTGCTATTTCAGCAATGTATGGCTTTTTTGTGGAATGGGAAACCCCCTAGAAGGAGTTACCTCAAACTTACTCGGCAAAGACAACTCGGAGGGCTTCAATTACCAGATTTCTATGTCTATTACCTTGCAATCCATCTGGCAAGGTTGGGAGCTTGGGCTTGTGACGAGGGCCTAGCATACCCTGGCCTTCACTTAGATCGATTATTTGTTAAAGGCCTTAAGTTGGATTTAGAATCATTACTTTATGCCCCATGGGCTAAGATTCCCAAGAGGGCGAGGGGATACGCCGTTAGGATGGGATATTAAAGCTTTGCAACAGTTTTATGCGAAGTTTCAAATTTCGTAACGATATGATTTATCCCAACCTATAGTAGGAAATCCGAATCTGATTATTGGGAAGTAACCAATATCTATACGGGGAATTGAAGGGGGAAATGAAGTTGCGGGTCAAGGATCTCTATCAGAATAATAGGCTACTTTAACTTCAGGCACTGGTGGAGAAATTGGGAGGTAAACCTCAATCCTACCTAAAATTAAGTCAAATACTAAGCTGCGTTAAATCGTATTTTGGTAAAAGGCTGAGGCAAGACATTCTGGGACCTATGCTTGCGGAGTTGAAAGGGTTTGTGCAAGCAGGCAAGGTGATATCAAAAATTTACAAGTATATAATAGTCAAAGGGAATTCGAAAGTGTCACCAGTCCCGATTCATTGGGAATTAAATCTGTCCTTGGGTAAATCAGCAGAAACATGGGAAAAGGCTTGGGTCGATATCTATAAATTTATCAAGCAGGATAGATTGAGAGAAATTCAATTTAAGTTACTTCATAACCTATGTTTTTCACCAGCTAAGCTTTCTAGGATGGGTAGTCGCTTTACAGCGAATTGTACTGAGTGTAACGACTCTCTGGCTACCAGTTACCATAAATTTTGGACCTGCCCCAAGATGGTGGGATTGTGGCATTTGGTGAAGCAAAAGATTGGTCAATTTTACGATTTGGACAGGTTCTTCACTCCAGAGGCTTGTATATTCGGTGTGTTTGATAAAATACAAGGCAAGTTAACTAAATGTCGATTAGCTATGGTAGCATCGGTAACTAAATTAATAATTTTGCGCCACTGGAGAGGTGACTGGACTCCATCGTGCGGGGAGTGGTGGGAGGAGTTTATGAATGCACTGAATGCAGAAAGATCAGTTCTCTCTTTTTATAATGCTTCACCAATATTTCAACAGTGTTGGAGGAAGCTATTCCAATGTTTGAAGGACAGGTACGGGTATTAGAGATAAAGTCCCTTATTCTTGTTTCTAGCCATTGGAATGATATCGACCCCGGCTTGGTACGTTAATTTTGTGTATCCTTTCCTCCTTGGTGCCTCCTTTTGTGGACTCAGCTAAACTACATATAGTTGGGTTATACTTTGTCTGTTTTTCTGAGGTTACATTATGATCGTATATATTAATCATGTGAGTCAGCCACAGGGATAGCTGCCAGGGGTGGACGGGGGGGTGGGGGTTGGATGGGTACCTTTTTTCTTTTTTGGTTTTGAGGGGGTTTTGGGGGGTCTTGTTTCGCTTTGTTACTCCTTTTCTATTTATTGTTTTATGGTTTCTATGTACTATGCACTTGTTTGGTAAATATTTTATGTTGGATATGATTCAATAAAGCTTGGTTACTTGCAAAAGGAGATGGATTGGGGTTGGTTAGTGAGATAGCTACTGAACCAGAATAAGGTGGAGCCAGAGGTACCAAGTGAATGCAGCTTGTACAGGAGTAGTGGGTTATTAACCAAGTCAAAAGCTTTGGTGAGGTCAATGAACACTGCACCAGTAAGTAGGCCTTTGTCTATGATTTTTTGCAGAGGGATCTACCCCAAAACCCCCAAATGTGGGGGGCTGTGCCCCCACACCCACTGTCATTAGGATCCTTACTCCAAGGGGGAGCCAATCCGGGGAAAGTTAAAAAGTTTGGGGCCATTGCAGCCCCATTTAAAAATAAAATTCCAAGCCCTGCACTGTGCTAAAATGGTAGGAGACCAGGATTAGAACTCTGGTCTCCACCACTGCTGGCTGAGCAGCTCAGTGCCCCAGCCCTCCACATCATGGAAGCAGCTCGGCCAGCCTCCTGGCTCCTGGCGCTTTGTTCTTCCTGCAAGACCATGGACAGTGACCAGGGGAGTGCTTATAGCATGTGCTGTAAATCCCTAGTCACTGTCCATGTGAAAGCTTAGCAGACTAGTGCCATATAGTGAGGTGCTATTCTGGTAGCACTCAAATAATGGGGTACCACATTGGAAACCTCTATAAAAAGGGAGTTAAAGGCATTGACAATAGTGTGGCATCACTGTATTGAGTATCATTAATTAGCATGTCTTTGGGAGACAGTGGCTTTGTATTCTCCAAGATCTCATTAATCTGGTTCCAATACTTCTTTGTGTCAGAGGCCGAGGACTGGAGATGTTTCTGATAGTAGTTGTTCTTAGCAGCCCAAACCTCTTTCTTACAGGAGTTATGCAATACACAATACTTAGCAAGGTCAGCCTGATTAGAGGAAGATTTTCATTTAGACCAAAGTTTGTCACTCTTCTTTAGCAGTTTCATTAGAGGCTGCTTCAGCCACTTGGTCACCTTCCCTCTGACCCTCGCATAAAGAATGGAATGTGATTATTCTGTAAGGTTAGTAAGGTTGTGTTGAAATAGTTGGCAACCAGGTTGATGGCCTTGGTAGTAAATAGGGGAGACCAGTCATCATGCTTTAGCTCATGCAGGAACACAACAGGGTCAGGTTTGGAAAAATTAGCAAAGGACAAAACTTTGGGAGGGTATGTGGAAGAGGATGCTCCCTCATGCAGAAGACTAGGCAGTGATCACTGATTAAGTGGGATAGAACCCCAGCAGTGCAGTAACAGTTCTTGCAGTTGGTGAGGATCCAGTCTATCATAATATAGCTGAGGCAGTTCTGAGGCATCTGAGTGTTAATACCAGGGTTTCAATTTTCAGAGCCCTGAGAATGCCACAAGCCCTGGTGCTCTAATTGTTTGGCACGTGGTATTGTGGCATTCTCCCAGCCTGTGATCAGGATTTTCAATCCTGAACACCAAATGACACAAGTTAGATCAGATTTTCCCTGGTATAATTTGCACTATTTAGGGTACCCTTTTTAAGGAAGTTGTGCCAAACCTTTGGTGCAAGTTGATAAACATGGAAAACAGTTGCAACTGTGCACACCAACAGAAAATTGAATGCAGTTCAAGCCCTGCATAAGCCTTTGAATATCAAATCCCAGGAGTTAATTTAACTGACTCCAGAACTGAATTAATCTCATGTTGTAATGCTGACCAAGAGTTGGCAGTAACAGTTTGTAAAATTCTGCTGTTAGTCAATTAGATCATAGGGTTCTGTTATTCTCCAAATGCTTAATTGCTTGTTTGAATAAAGACACCTGTACTGGTTGAATCAACTGAGAACAGATATGATCTTGGTGGATTTCCAGAATATCTAGGTGGGCTAACAGACGAGACCCAGTCTGTGACTGTTGATGTGTCAGAATTACTGCTAGCATGGTCATGGATCATATCCATAATACCCTCAATCGAGATTACCACTGGATTGTCTGTCTCTCTGGTTAACCATGCTATAATTCTGGGCTGGACATGGTCTCAAGAGCCTGAAAACTTATCTAAGTGTAGGGAATGGCCCTGAGTCCTACATTTTAGTTCTTGCTCTAGGGAGGTGGCCCTTTCATATTGAAAAGGTTTAATTTCCTCTTTAATGAGGTCTGTTTGTTCAGAGATGAGTATATTATCATTGTGCATTCTTGAGATGAGTTTATGTAGTTGGGATTTTGGTTCCAAATAATGCAGATGTTTCTCAGTGTTTCCATGTTGTCCCACCTTTTGGAACAAATAATTAAAGTCTTTTTTAAGTCCTCCTGCCATTGGCTCAAATACTTAGGCAGCTAACCCTGTGCATCATACTTTAAAAAGGCCCAGCCAATGACACTCGCTCTCAGTCTGTTCTAATAATGCTATTTTAAGTCTCTGCGGTGTGTTTGTCGGGGGGGGGGGGCACTGTAGGTCAGTTACAAAGGACTCAAAGCATTGCTGAAGGTTTCCACCACTGTTCTTACCGTCTTAACCCTTGGTGCTGCAGCCAGAAAAAGAAAAGTCTATCCTAGTGGTCAAACTGTCTTTACTGAAAGTGGTAACGTTGTCAGCAGAGATGTGAATGACCACCATGCAGTCCTGAAGTTCAAATCATTTCATTCAAGTACACAGAATCCCTGAGATGTGAAAGACCACCATGCAGTCCTGAAGTTCAAATCATTTCATTCAAGTACACAGAATCCCTATACACATTCTTAGTGTTCCATTTCATATCCTTCAAAGACAGGCCACATTTAAATTCCCCTCCTAAAACCACTAGCCTGCTGGTATGTAAATATGGCTGTATTTACTGAAACAGGGCTACCCTTGCAGCTTTTGTCTGTAGGGCATGGACATTAAGAAGGCTTCTACCTGAATATTCCACATCGAATATCAAAGCACTGCTTGCATCAAATTCCACCAATTTGATTAGCTTGACAGCAGAGTCTTTAAATAGTATACCTACCCTGTAACATTTCTCCAGACACTAAGACCAAACAGAAAATCCACGTCTACAGTCTTTTTGTAACTGAAACTTCAAATA
Organism: Neoceratodus forsteri; assembly: GCA_016271365.2. Taxonomy (NCBI): domain Eukaryota; kingdom Metazoa; phylum Chordata; order Ceratodontiformes; family Ceratodontidae; genus Neoceratodus; species Neoceratodus forsteri. The sequence continues at coordinate 1,045,592,558 of CM028133.1, read as the reverse complement.
AGGTTTAAATATTTATGTCTTGTAAAAGCAGCACATTGCCTGGCAAGAACTAGAGTGATGAGAGAAGGAGCTGCAAGGACCAGATAGTGAGAATCAGGAAGGAATGGTGGTGGGCAGAAAAATGGATGGATCAGGCAGAAGCACTGAATGAGCACTTCTGTTCTGCATTCACAAGGGAGAAAGGAGAACCACTACCTCATGGGGAGGGCTTGGTGGGCAGTCATGGAGATGGGGTAACCAATGGGGTGGTCACTGAGAGCAGGGTATTGGAGGGGTTAAGGGCTCTGAGGGTGGATTAGGCACCAGGATCAGATGGCATACACCCGAGGTTGTTGAAAGAAATGGCAGAGATTCTGGCTAGACTGCTGGCAGAACTATTCAGTACTTCCTTGGACACAAGAGGTATACCGCACTACTGGAGGATGGCCCACATGATACCCATCCATAAAAATAGACCACAGGATGAGTTAGGTAATTACATGCCGGTAAGCTAAACTTCCATCATGGGGAAGCTGATGGAGACAATACTTAAGTAAAGGCTGGATATATTTATGGACAGTCACTAGCATGTGTTTGTGTCCAGAAAATCCTGCCAGATGAACATAGTTGAGTATAACAACTGGGTCACAAAGGAATTGGATAAGGGTCATGTGGTGGATGTCATATACTTAGACTTCAGTAAGGTCTTTGATTCAGTGCTGCACGGGAGGTTAGGATGGAAGTTGAGATATGTGGGTATGGGGACTAAGATGGTTAAATGGATTTAGAATTGGTTGCAGGGGAGACAGCAGAGGGTAGTGGTGTTGGGGGACTCTCATCTCCAAAAGCTGTGATGAGCGGGATGCCACATTGATAGTAATGGGGCCAGTGCTGTTCAGAATATTCATAGTTGACATCTCGTATGGTGTCAGGAATAAGTTCAGTCTGTTTGGTGATGATACCAAATTGGGGGTGGTGGTGGACAATGTAGCAGGTTGGCAGGGGCTACAGGATGACCTGATCAAACTGGTGGAGTGATCACAAGCATGGCAGTTGGGGTTCAGTGCAAAAAAGTGCAAAGTCCTACATTTTGAACAAGGAACTCAGTGAGGGGTTACCAGCTGGGAGAGGTGCAACTAGGTTCCATTGAGGAGAAGGATCTAAGGTTGGTTGTAATGGATAAAATAAACAATACAGAGCAGTGTAGGAGGCTGGCAGCAAAAGCCAACAGGATGCTCGGTTGTGTCATAAGAGGGATCTCCTCCAGGAGCAAGGAGGCGATTCTGCCTCTCTACAGGGAACTGGTCAGGCCACACTTGGAGTACTGTGTGAAGTTCTGGCAGCCATATCTGAAGAAGGATGTGAAATTACTGGAAGTGGCACAATGCAGGGAAACTGGGATGATCCAGGAATTGGAGGACACACCATATGAGGAGAGGCTGAGAGTGCAGAACATGTACTCCTTGGAGGAAAGAAGGGACTGGGAGGATATAATTGAGACCCTAAAGTACGGAAAGGGGATAAAGAAGGCAGGCACTGAAGGGATACTCAGGCTGAGGAGGGGGTAGGATACAAGAGGGCACAGCATTAGATTGGAGGGGGGAAGATTTAGAATGTAAATGTGGAGACACTTTTTCATAGAGTGGGTCATGGTGGAATGGAATGCTCTACCAGAGGAGGTGGTAGCTTGCAAGACAGTGGTTAGTTTCAAAAGGGGATGGGATAAGGTTAGAGGGGTAGTAATTGGAAGGGGGGGGCAGCTGTCAGGTGAGGGTTCTTGCTGCACATGAAAGCAGACTTGATAGACTAATAGGCTTATTTCTGCTGGCAATTTCATATGTTCATATGTTCGTAAGAGACAGAGGTTTGTAGGGCCAATGCATACTGTATGACTCAAATGTCGGTGAGGCTGTGCCATTGACACAGGTCTGACTTGAGATCTGGTCTTCTTGTGACTTTTCTTCACTGCTGATGTTTCTGATGGAGAATAATTCCAATCCAAAGAGTGGTCCCTGTTTGAAAATGTAATGGAGAACTCTTCTGAGACCTCCTCCTGCTCCACTTGTGTCTTCCCCACCACTGTTTAATGAAGTCAAGGCCGAATAATGATTTACTACTGGGGTTATAGGTGACTTTACTGTTTTAAACTTTGCTTCTTGGGTCTACCTCTCCGCTGAGAAGAAACTACCTCCATTTCAGCTTTCATTGGAAGTGGGGAGCAGGCATGCCTGCTTGTGGGGGGGTTGTTACCAGACCAGGAATTGGCTGTGAAGGGGTTATTATACTTTTCTCACCAGGTGGTAGCGAAATGTGTAGCAGGACTGGAACATTCTCTGTAGGCACTGTTGAGTGTGGGTCTATTACAATATCCACATTCTCTGGAGCATCAGAACCAGAGGATCCTTGGTCACTGCCTGCTAAACAAAGCGCTGTTCTTGGTTGTGGTGGTGATGGCTGCCTGAATCTCCTGAGTTGATAATGGGTCTTCCAGCACTGGACTCTCTTCTGCCATCAGGGAGAGCAAGGGAATTCAGCAAGAAAAGCATTAAGCTTGTCTTGATTTAGGGGGTTTTAAATGCTGAGGGTGAGCTTGCTGGTGCCTGCATGGTCTGTATATCAGAAGTGCTTCTGACATTTTGAATGATATAGACTGTGAGGTGATGAGATGCATAAACACTAAAGCTAATTTAGTTGTAATTTCCTTCCCTATAGACTTACACATTTTTCCAGTCAGACCATGTTTGCCTGGAGTTTTCCATTATTTAGTGATGAAATGACTGTTTCTACCTCTGTTGGCTCAGTTTCATTAGTCATTAATGATATGATTTCTGCAGAATAAGAAGGTAGTAAAAAGTTGTTAAAAGCGGTGTTATATTGACAAAGTTAGAGTGTGTTTCTTGAAATAATTGTATAATGTGTTTTATGATGATATCAAAATTGCCTATAATATTAGTATGTAATATATTGCGGTTATCTAATAATCTGTCTAAACTCTTCTGTTGTATTCTATCTTTACAGCTGTCATAGGGACATATTTTCCTGTTTTGTCTTTTGTGAAAAAAAGTTGCTGTTGTTTCAATCCATTTTCTTGTTTCATGTGAAAAAATGCATCATGTTTTGTTTATTTTCTGTATCTAACTTATAAAATCTTGTCTTGTATTCAGGGCCAAAGTCATTAGCTTTTGGAGTTTTTTTTCTATCCTGTAAATATTGATAGAATTCAGTATTTCTAAGAGTTTTGTGAAGTGCTTAACACCAGTTTTGCAAACACACAAACATATGAAAAATGCCAGCAGATACAGGCCCTATGGTCTATCGAATCTGCTTGAGTGTACAGCTCTCAGATTTTACTCAGCAGCTGCCCCCCTCCCTATACAGTAGTAACCTTCCCCCTGATCCTGTCCCACCCTCTCTTAAAACTGCCCACCGACTTTAATGATATCAACTCCTCCAGCAGTGCATTCCATCCTGCCACCACCCTTTCCATGAAGTAGTGTATTCTCATCTCCCTTCTTAACCCTTCCCCCTCCAGCATCAATCTGTGCCTCCTACTGCCTCTCCCTTCTTTTAATTTAAAAATATTCTCTGTGCCGACCTTGTGTATGCCCTTCATGTATTTGAAGGTTTCAATCTTATCCCCTCTAATATCCCTTTCCTCCAGGGAGTACGCATTTTTTTACTTTATTTATGTAAAAGTTGATAACTGGGAAAAGCACCATGAACCGAAGCTCATTTCCAGGTGTGACCCAGGGAAAAGGGGGTGCAGGTAACAAACAGAACTCGAAGGAATATACAAAATTCAAACAGAGGCAATACAAACTATACAACATAAGTATAAAACTGTACAAAATAAGTATGATGTACATCGCTGTATAAGATAGGTACTATGTACAATAACAAAAGAATACACACTAGTTGAATATGTACAGTAAAATGCAAGCTCGGAGACAAAGTATATACAGAGGTACGTAATGGGTAGTAGGGCTACTGGGGGTTTAGGAAGGGCTACAGATGCAGAAAGTGGCAGGGGTAGGTCTGAGTAGGTGCTTGAGAGCATTGAAGGAGAGACAGAGGCAGGTAGAGAAAGGGAGGTTGTTCAAAAGGGAAGGAAACCTGTATGAAAAGGAGAGTTTTCCATCTGAGGTACGGACATGAGGGAGGGAGAAGGTGTGAGCACAGCTTGACTGAGAGTTGTAGGGTAAGGTGGCAGTAGGGGAGAGGAGGCAGGCAAGGTAGGAAGGAAAAGACCCAAACCAGTATTTGGCTATGAAGGTGAGGCAATGAGAGGATTGCCTCTAAATAACAGTCTGTAGGGAAACAGTGTCAGTGGCTCAGTAGGTAGCACGCTCGCCTCTGAGGCCGGGAGATCAGAGGGCCGTGGGTTCAGTTCCCATCTGGCACTTGGGTTAATATCCCAGTATTGACACTGTAGTGCAGCATGAGAGGGTGCTGCACTTCTGAGGTGCCTCTTTCGGATGAGATGTTAAACCGAGGTCCCATCTGCCTGGATTGGTGGTAGTTCAGGTGGATGTTAAAGATCCCATGGCACTTATCGAAAAGAGTAGGGGAATTTCCCCGGTGTCCTGGCCAAATTTCCCTCATTCACTAAAAAAATACCACCAACAGCTTAATCTGGTTCAAGGTCAGTTGGCATTCATCTGTATCCTCCTCCCCCAGGTCGTGCCTGAAAATAGGCAGGATTTGTCTAGTGCACTTACCCGGTCAACAAAAACCAAATAAAATAAAATAAATAAAGAAAAGAGTAGAGGTCGCAGTAGCGAGTTAGAGGGGGAGAGTTTGAGGCAAATCTATAGAATGTTTGAAACAGAACATCCATTTTGGCAAGGGTGGTAGAGGGGGTAGCACTGAATACTATGTAGGTGAAGTCAGATGCAGGGATGATCCCTTTGATTACAAAATCAAATCTTACAGGAGGAGAGAGAGAGAGAGAGAGAGAGAGAGAGAGAGAAAGAGACTAGTTATATGGTGATAGAGAAGTCCAAGCTTAAGACGCAGTATGGTGTGTAGCGTGCTGAAGTGGGAGAAGAAATCAAGGGAAAGGTCAAGCCAGACGCTTAGGTACTGGCAAGTGAGGACGATGTCTAGAGGGCTATTAACAGAACAGAAAAAACATAGGTTGATGGCAGAAGGAGACTGCTAGGTTCATCTAGTCTGCCCATTTGTTTTGACCTATTTTGACACTCTAGCTGCCCTTTTTAGTCAGGGCTCCCTTGTGTCTATCCCATGCATTCTTGAATCCCCCCACAGGGCTGACCCCTACAACCTCTTGGAGCAGGCTGTTCCAGGTGTCCACCACTCTTTCTGTGAAGAAAAGTTTCCTGATGTTGGCAGAGAACCTAACTCCTTGCAGCCTGAGGTCACATCCCCTGGTCCTGCAGCCTTTCTTGAAGTGAAAAAGTTCCTGTGCCTGTACCTTGTTAATGCCTTTTATGTACCTGAATGTTTCAATCATGTCCCCTCTCTCTCTTCTCTGCTCCAGGTAGTACATATTCAGTTCCCTAAGTCTTTCCTCATAGGACATGTGCTGCAGACTCTGAATCATTTTTGTTGCCTTTCTCTGTACTGTTTCCACCAGATACATGTCCTTCCTGAGATGAGGCCTCCAGAATTGGACTCTGTACTCCAGGTGAGGCCTGACCAGTGATCTACACAACTGTAGTACCACCTCTCTCCTCCTGCTTGTGATTCCCCTCCCAATGCAGCCCAGCATTCTGTTGGCCTTCAATGTTGCCTTCTCACACTATCTACTAACCTTTAATCATCGTGATTCCTAGATCTCTGTCCTGATTTGAGGCTGCCAGTCTTTTGCCTCCTAGGTAATAACTCCTTTCTTGGATTTATCTTTCCTATGTGCATGACCTTGCACTTTTTGGTGCTAAATCTCAGCTGCCACATTCCAGACCATTCTTCTAGTTTCTTGAGGGCAGATTCCATCTTGCTCACTCCTTCTGAAGTGTCCACTGTGTTAAATATCTCGGCGTCATCTGCAAACAGACACAATTTGCCTTCCAGTGCTTCTGCAAAGTCTGCTATAAAAACATTGACGAGCAGAGGCCTGGCACTGAGCCCTATTGTGCCCACTGGTCACCCTGCCTTCTGTTGATTGCATTCCATTAACCTGTACCCTCTGGATTCTGCCATGTAAAAAGTTTTGTACCCATCTGACTACTTCTGTATCAGCCCCTGTTTGGTCAAGTTTCTTTACCAGCTTTCTGTGTGGAATCAAGTCAAAGGCTTTACTAAAGTCTAGGTAGACCACATCTACTTCCCCACCATTGTCCACAATTTTTGTAGCATAGTCAAAAAACTTGAGCAGATTTGTCTGGCATGACCTACATGCTGTGAAACTGTGCTGTTTAGGGTCTTGTTGGCCACTGGTTTTGAGGATTGCTATGATCCTCTGTTTGAGTAGTGCCTCCATTAGCATCCCTACTATAGATGTGAGGCTCACTGGTCTGTAATTACTAGCCTCTACGCAACTGACTGATTTGGGAAGTGGAACCACTATTGCCTTTTTCCAGTCTTCAGGTACCACACTGCTCTTAAAGGATTTGTGAATAGAAGTGCCAGAGAGGCTGCTAATTCTGTCCCCAGTTCCTTAAGGATTCTGGGGGTGCGTCTCAACTGGTCCCATGGCTTTGTCTGTTATTAGTTTATTTAGTGCCTCCCATACTTCAGCTTCTGTAAATTGACTCATGTCTACCCCTGGTCCTGGGGTGTTGTGTTTTTTGGGGGTCTGGGCTATCCCCAGGGTCTTCTTTGGAAAACACAGAGCAGAAGTATTTGTTGAGAATTTCAGCTTTCTCTGGGTCATGTAATGATGCATTTCCCTTTTTCAGTAGCAATCTTTATTACCCCCCCTTTTGCCTTCCAACATTCCCTATCATATCTAAAACATGATTAGTATCCTTCTTTTTCCCCTATTTGTCCAGAAGACTGGAAGTGAGGGAAGCTTAGAGATTTTTTGTTTGGAACCAAGGTCATGGCAATAATGTTTTTGGTATTCAGTAATAGGCTGCTTTTGTCGAACCAGACTGTAACTGCTGTAAGTTCATTTTGGGGGGGGGAGGGTTGGATGGCTTGTATAGTCAGACCAGACAGGAAGAGGGTGGTGTCACCATGTACATCTGGATAATGGAGTGGGTTCTGACAGAGTGAAGATCATTTATAAAGAGGGAATAGACAACTGGTCCAAGGATGGAACAGTGGGGTACATCTGCGAGGATGGGGAGAGAGGGAGATGTGACATTGTTGATGAATACTGACTGTGAAAGGCCAGTAAGAGAGGAGCTGAACCAGGACACTGAGGCAGGGGAAAGTCCAATGGAGTGTAGTTTGGAGAGTAGGAGCAGGTGGGAAACCAAACTGAAGGCCTTGGCAAGGTCAATGAAGATAGCCAAGGTGAGCTGGCCAAGATCCATAGCAGTGTGGAAGGCATCAGTAAAGTGGAGGAGGGAGAAGTTGGTTGAGTGGGATTTGCTGAAGCCAGATTGAAAGTGGGAGTGTATGTGTTTGAGGAGGTTAGAAAATGATTGCGCTTTGAGAGGGTGAGGGATTCTTGAACTTTAGCAAGGACAGAAAGAAGGGAGATGGGGCAGTAATTGCCAGGGGTGGTAGGGTTGCCACCTTTGAAAAGAAGGAGAACTGTGGCAGACTTCCAGGCATTGGGAACAGTGGCTGAGGATAGGGAAAGATTTAGGATGAAGGTTAAGGTGGTAATAATTGAGGGTGCAGAGATTTTGAGGAGCCAAGGGTGTAGGCCATCTGGGCTGAACTTAGTGGGGTTCAAAGAAGTAAGAGCTCTCAGGACTTCTGATAACATGATTGTTGGGAACTGAAAATCTGAGAGCTGCAAGGAGGTAGTGGGGGAGGAGGGAGGTGGGAACAGAGACACAGGTGGAACAGCACAGGATGTAAAGTTCTTATTTAGGGCAATGGCAACACAAGAATGTTCAGAGATTAGTGAACCTTCCTCGTGGATTGAAGGAGGAGAGGAGTCAGACTTGGAGGGGGCAGAAGCGAGTTGAGATCCTGTCAAAAGAATGAGGGAATGGAGTTTGAAAGGTGCAGATGTGATTTAAAGAAGTCAGATTTGGCTCGACAGATGCTGATGGTGTAAGTATTTCATATTGAATGAAAGGCTTGGAGGGAGGCCTGATCTACAGTTTTAAATAGGCACCTGGCATGATCACGAGCTCTTAAATTAGTCAAAATATTAGGGGTGATCCAGGGGTGATGGGCACACCTAACTCTTGCTGTCTTTAGTGGGGCGTGGGAATCCCATATCTTAAGAAAAATGGACGTAAAATGGGTGAGGGCATTGTCGACTGATGGAGAGCAAAAGACAGTGAACCAGTCCAAAAAGACCAGGTCATGAAAAAGCTTTTTCACATCGAGGGATTTGAGGAGCCAATACTGGATGTATTTGGGGGGAAGAGGATTGGGGAGGACAGGTCTTCCTGATACAGAAAGTGGTGCAGCGGTCACTGAGCACATCTGGAAGGGTACCAACAGAGTAAATACAGTGGGGGTGGGATGAGAGCACCCAGTCGAGTATGTAGTGTGATTTGACTTCTAGGGTTGGATGAGTGGGTTCTGGGTTAGATGTAATGCTTCAATCTGGTGGTGGGAGCTTTGTGATGAGGGGGAGAGCCAGTCCAGATTGAAATCACAGAGAAGGATTAATTCCCCAAATTAGGTAATGCAGAGGTGGTGGTGATGCAGGAAATGAGGGATGTAGGGTAAAGTTTTGGTGAGGCTTATAAGACACCCTCAAAAAGGGGTGATGAGGATGGGAAGGTGAGACTGATTATGAAAAGTTAATGGGACTGTGAGGTACAGTAGCTTCACTGTGGAAAAATGTGCAGTTGAGAAAGTTGCAGAAGTAGATAGCCATTCCACCACCTCATTTTCCATGATCCTGCTTAAAAAAAGCAGACGTCTGGTAGTGCCAATTTGGAGACTGGGATATGGGAGGCTAACCAGGTTTCTGATGAGCAAAGGATGTCAGGGGAGTTTTGAGTGATCCACATTTTTAGGTCATTGAGTTTTGGTAGAAGGCTGCTTATTTTAGTGTGGAAGATTCACAGGCTTTTAGTGAGAGCCTGGAGGGAAGAGGTGGTAGGGCTCGATGACTTTGGCTAGAAGCAGCAGGAGGATCAGGGGAAAGGAGTTAGCAAATGGTTGCTAGGTGTAGGAGGGAGCTGCTGAGTAGCCTTGATGAATAAAAATGTAAGGGGGAGTGTAATGGGGGAGAGGGTGAGGCAAGAAAGAGGCAGAGGTGGATATATTGCAGGATAGGCAGAGGGTGAGGCAAGGGAGTTATTTATTTATTTATTTATTTAGGTTTTGTTGACCGGGTAAGTGCACTAGATAAATCCTGTCTATTTTCAGGCATGACCCGGGGGAGGGGGATACAGATGAATGCCAACTGACTTTGAACCAGATTAAGCTGTTGGTGGTATTTTTTTTTTTAGTGAATGAGAGAAATTTGGCCAGAACACGGGGGAAATTTCCCTACTCATAATCTGTGAGTGGATTGCGATGGAGGAGGATGTGCTGGCAGAGGCTCTGCCGAGGAAGCTTCCTGAGCTTAGGGTGCAGGCGCGGCCTGCTACGGAGCTTACCGAAGAGTTATCTTCTGGAGATATGCAGGCTTCTCAGCATGCAGTCGGGAGTTGTGAGGTGGAGGATGTTGTGGTTGCGGGTGTTGTGCAGCAGGATGCCTTTGCCATTTCAGCTTCTTCGGGGACGGAGCTTGGTGGGGATTGCGGTCCCATTGTGATGCCGGAAGCATTACGGACTGCTGAGCAGTTGCAACCCTCAGCTATCGCGAGGGTAGCGTCAGTGGCAGAGGAAGTGGTGGAGTCAATTGCGGAGGACAGACGCACTGGTGGTGCGAGTATGGAGACAGTTTCTACTGCAGACTGGTCCAAGGATTTGACGTTATCACAGGCTGGGTGGATTCAGCAACTGAATGGAAGATGGATTCCAGATCCTACCTGGCTGTCCTTTTCACCGATGGAATCGGGTCCTCCCCAAAAGCTTGTGAAGGAGGGTGAGTTGCCTTTTTTGGGAACTCAGTCTGAGTTGGGACAGCCTTCAGAATTACATGGGAGTTCTCCATCTGACAGTATTCTGAGGGCTGGTACAGCTATTCCATTGCGGCGTCCTTCTGTACAGTTGCAAGATGATCAGGAGACTAGGAGGGGTCCTCATTTTGCAGACCTCTTCAAACGTAATAAATTGGAACAGGCCCTGAGATGGAATGCGGCCCGTCTCCGTTATAGGGGTGGTTTACCTGAACACCCGGATAGGCTTTATGTGGTGAGGAAATTGTTACTGGACTTAATGCAATTTCTGCCTGTGGATATTTATGCTTTGATCAATATTCGGGGGGAGGATACATTTGATATTAGTTTCAAACAGGTGGTTGTTTTGGATAAGTTCTGGCAGAAATATGAAAGTTGTAAGTCCTTGCCACTATGACTACCTTTCTGGGCTATTCCCATTACTAAACCTTTATTTAAAACTATTAACGTTATGTTTAGGAATGAGGGGGTGAATGTGGGAGATATTTTGTACTGGTTGGAACACAAATGCATGGTTCTGGGCCCTCCTGAGCCGATTCTAGATACTGAAGGGATTTGGACTGGGGCATGGCATTTTAAAGTTAAATTACATGTGATAAATAATTAAGTCCTACATGTTCCGAATAGCTTTTTTTTAGGTAAAGACCGGGGAGTGTGTTTCTATCCGGGACAACCTAAAGCATGCTATCGATGTGGTAGCCGACGGCATTTAAGCAGTGCATGCAACAAAGTTAAATGCACACTATGTGGGGATTTTGATCATGATAGCCAGGTTTGTAGAAATGTGTTTCGATGTAATATCTGTGAGGAGTCTGGCCATGCATATCATCAATGTCCTTGGGCAGGCCAGAATAGACAGGGGGGTTTGAATAAAGAAGATTTGATATCCCAGGCTCAGGGTAGATGTCAGTCTCATCTGGTCCCTCCTCAGTGTAGGGAGTATACTCCTACTGCTGGCTGAGATCAGGCGATGGTCCCTGAAGTCTCTGTTGTAAACCACTGTGAAATGGAAAATACCAGGGATCAATCTGAAATGTTGGTTCCCCAATAGACTTCAGATCCCCCCCCCTTTCACAAAGCTCTGAGCCCTCCATTCTACATCCTCCTGTAGAGGACCTTGTGGTGGTGCCTGCTTCAGACATTCCTTTCCAAACTCCTCGAAGGGTTACACGAGCTAGCAGTCACATGGTAGGGATGGGTGGGGTCCGCCTTATTCATAATTCCTTTTCAGCATTATCTGACCTCGAGGGTGAGGTAGGCCCTGAGCTGCTGAAAACTGATGAGACCTCTAGCATGGAAATTGAGGATGAGGGGGGAACAGAGTTGTTGGAAGGGAAAAAGAAAAAGGGTAGAAAGCGAAAACAAGATAAACCCTGAATTTACAATCTTTTGTTTTTATGGCCTGTTTGAACATTGTATCTCTTAATTGTTGTAGCATAAAGAGCTACAGAAGACGCTTAATTTGCCTGCAGCAGTGTAGGGATTTCAATGTAGATGTCATCTTTCTAAAAGAGACGCATTTGTCTTCTTTGCTTGAGGTGACTCAAGTTAAAAAACTCTGGTGGGATGGCCCTTCTTTTTGGTCATTTGGGGAAGATGCTGTGGATGGGGTGGGCATTTTTTTTTCGCACCCTTCTTTTCACGTCACACGGTTAGTAGATGTTCAGCCTGGCCGGGTGTTAATTTTGGACTGCTTATTTCATGGATTTAGTTTCAGACTGATTAATACCTATGCTCCTCAAATAAAGACATCTCGTATTGCTTTATTTAACCAACTAAAACCTTATTTTTTCACCTCTAAACATGTGGCTTGGGGGGGGGGATATGAATTGTAGTTTGGATATTCGAATTAAAAATGATGTTCAGCAAAAAACGTATTGTGATGCTTATACTCTTTCATAGACGGTAGCGGTGGCTAAGCTGAAAGATGCTTTCAGAGGATTACATACCTCTACTGGCTTTACTTATAGAAGGGCTTCTTTTCAAACTAGAATTGATTACTTTTTCTTTCTCAATATTTAGTCCCTTTGGTTTGTTCAGTACTGCCTTGCGAATTTTCAGACCATAGGGTTTTATATGGTAAACTCAGTTTACATCAAATTCCTGCTTTTTTTCCTGCTTTTACCAGTAGATGGATGTTGAATTCCCTCTTATTGTCTGAGGCAGTTTTTTTGGCCCAGCTGAAGGATTTTATGATCTTTAGGAAATCGGTGGCCGTGTTTTTTTCTGATTGGATTACATGGTGGACAGACACCAAGTCAGCACTAAAGGATTTTTTTATTGCTTATGGTAAATGAAAATGTTCTTTGGAATATTTACAATATTTAGATTTAGGAATCAATATTATAAATTATAGTCACATCCCTGGTCTCGGGATTTGGAGGTTCAGTCTCAGATGAAGTTTGCTAAGCAAAATATGCTTCAGTATCAATACCAGAGGGCTGCTTCGCTTCATGCTGGACTGAAGTTTGGTACCCATCAGCAACCCTTTCAGGACCCATACATGGCATGTAAACATAAAATCGAGAACAGGCTTATGACAGGGCTTCGGGATTCCTTCGGGTGTTTGAAAACTTCTTTAGCAGAAATGATGGCAGTTGCTGAAAGTCAGGTTTCCTCACAGTTTGGTGAGGAATTTATTCTGACTGCGTCTTGGGATGATGTTTTGCATTTTCCAGTCCCTGCTATTTCCCAAGCAGATGCTGATCTATTACAGGGGCCCATTACCCCACTGGAGGTGCAAGCAGTCATTGGCTCACTCCATACTGGGGTTTCACCAGGTTTAGATGGACTAATGAATGAATTGTATAAAGCTTTTATGGAAGCTATATGTGTCATATTGACCGCTGTCTATAATGATATTCTTTGATTTGGTTTCGGTGATTCGAAGTTTAATTTGGCCATTTTAACTTTTATTTTTTAAAACCGGTGATGCCTCGGATTTTGGTAATTGGAGGCCAATTAGTCTCCTAAATACTGATTACAAGATTCTTCTACTATATTGTGTAAACGGCTTCAAGTGGTGGCACAAGGGGTGCTTCATCCGGCACAGACGTGTTCTATCCCTCACCGTTCGATTCAACAGAATTTAAAACTCCTGCGGGATATGTGTGAATTTGGATCTCAAAAAAAGCTATCTGGATTTATTCTAGCTCTGGATCAAGCAAAAGCTTTTGATTCCGTGTCCCATGCTTTTCTTTTTCAAGTGCTAAGTAGATATGGGTTCCTGAGGGCCTTTATCCAGTTTCTTAACACATTATACACCCAGGCTGGCTCTTGCCCACTTATTAATAATTTTTTTAGGTTTAGAAATTCAGTTGAAGTGCGGGGTTTGGCAGGGTTGTCCTGTCAGCCCATTATTGTATGCTTTTGTATTGGACTCCCTTTTACAGGATATTGAAAATAACGGGTCAATTCAGGGTTTATCTCCTTCACTTACTTTACCTGCCTTAAATATTTCTGCATATGTGGATGATATATGTTTATTGGTGGTAGATGCCCCTTCTGGATTAGAGGCACTACAAGTGGTTACCCATTTATCAGACTTAAATGGCACTAAGCTAAATTATGAGAAATGTAAATGTTTGGCAATTGGAGATGCTCCAGGTCTTCATGATATTGGGGGTATTTTATTCTCTGATTCCCTTACCATTTTAGGTCTCCTCTTTGGAAAAGGGGATTTAGCCTTTTTTAACTGGGAGAAGTGTCTTGTTACAGGAGAATGGAAAGTACAACAATGGAAATCCTGGGGATTCTCGAAAAAGAAGCGGGTGTTAAATATTAAGAAATTTGTATTGCCCATTTTTTTACATGTATGTTCAGTTTTTCCGGTGCCAATTTCTTTAGCAACAAGATTATATAGTTGTTTTTTTTCAAATGGTGTGCGGTAGTCGATTAAACCCGATTAAACATGTTTTTACTTATTTGAAGCTTAATCAAGGGGGTTTAGGGATGATTAACCCTATCGTATTTTATCACTCCTTTTTCATGATTGCTTCTTTTCAAAAAAGAGGTCAAGCCTCAGGAGCACCCATGGTCGGTGTGGACTCAGTTGTTATTTTCTTCTTTTTGTCTCATTGGGAAGGTGGGGGTGTTCCTAAAAAGAATATGGCGACTGCAGCACCTTCCTATGCAGATTCTGCAGTTAGAAAACTGCGGGAATGGAAATTGGGTAAGGCACAATCACATGAGGTTCCTAGAAAAGAATTTTATTTGGAAATTATGAGGAATTATTTCTATGTTCAAGTGGATTTCCCTTTTTTGTACCCCTACTAAACTCTCACAGGCCCTTCGTCTCTTAATGGATCATATGGTACCACCTAATATGTGGGATGTCCAATGGCTTTGTTGTCATGGGAAGCTGGGCATCTGGGGTAACTTAAAACATAAACCGATTACTGACAGAGTGTGTCTCAGACCAGGTTGTGTTGAACAGATTGAAACATTAGAACATTTCTTCCTACTCTGTCCCTATGTTACTTCCTTTTGGTCGGACTTGGCCATTCGGTGGGGATGGAGTGTGTTGAGACACATTACCTATCAGAGCTTGATTTGGGGGGATTATTCAGGTTTTCTAAGGAGGTATCATCCAAGTACATCAAATGTGATTTTTGCATGTATTAAATATCATTTATGGCAAGCCAGATGTCAGTTCTCCTTACAACACACCCTTCTTCCTAATAGTGTTATTCTTAACCGTATAGAACTAGCGTTAGGGAAGCAAACGAGTTTTGAACATCGAACCTTGGATAATCATGTTTTTCTTAGTTTTTGGAAAAATATTATTTGGCTTTAATGAATGCTGTATGTTTTTTGTTCTCTTATTCCTTTTTGGATCCCTCCTGTAGGACTTGTTTTGGATAAGTATTTTCTTCCTGAATGTATCATAGTTCTGCAAGAGTTATAATTTCTGTTCATGAATGATGTTGTTCTTGTTTTTTCCTCCTGTTTTTTCTGTTGTCTTCTTTACTGATGTATGATTTATTTTCAAATAAAAAATTCCCCTACTCTTTTCGATAAGTGCCATGGGATCTTTAACATCCATATGAACTACCACCAATCCAGGCAGATGGGACATCAGTTTAACGTCTCATCTAAAAGACAGCACCTCAGAAGTGCAGCACCCCCCTCTCATGCTGCACTGCAGTGTCAGTACTGGGATATTAACCCAAGTGCCAGGTGTGGGAACTGAACCCACAGCCCTCTGATCTCTCGGCCTCAGAGGTGAGTATGCTACATACTGAGCCACTGACACTGATAGTCAGTTAAAGTCAGGAGATGCATAGATGGGAGTGGGAGAAGGCAGAAGGAGAAAGAGGACAAGGAAGGGGGGAACAGGATGGTTGCTTATGGAGATGATGTGAGACAGGAAGGATAGGGAGGCAGAGTCCAGTACCAGCTAAAAGTGACAGGAGGAGGAACAGAGAAAGGCAGGTGCAATAATTGAAACCAAGTTACCAGGTAAAAAGGAGCATGCAAATGAAGATAAGAAGCACACAATTTCACTGCAAATTGAGGCTTCTGCAGTGGTGCAGTGGTAGTGTTGTCACCTCTAGTGCTGTGGGTCAGGTGTTGCAGAGAGGGGTGGGATGAAGAAAAGTGGGCAGAAAAGGCAGAGGTGAAAGGAAGTGGCTAGGACAGGGAGCTAGGAAGAAGAAAGGGGCAAGAAGATTAAGCAGTGTTCAACAGTGACTTCTGGTGGTGGCTTAGTATAATCTTTAAATGAGAAAGTAAGGAGATAGAATCTGGCAGAGGAGAGGTGGCAGGATGTGAGCTATATATGTAGGGACGGATCAGGGTGGGTGAAGGGGCAGTGGCTGCACAGCAGCGACTGGCCAGTCCAGTGGAGGAATATTGTAAGGATCCAGTCACTTGCTCACCATGGCCTTGGAGTGCAGGAGTCAGAAAGGAGGAACTCCGAATTCTGTTCTGGGAGCTTGTGAATGCCTGAGTCACTGAGGGGGAGATGAATAAGATAATGTTATAAGGTCTAAAACAAAGAAATAATTAAGTATGTAGTCTAAACTTCATGTGGGACTTGGAAGGGGGGGTATGAGCAGGACACTGAATATGCATCGCCCAGCAGAACACCTGACCATCGTCCAGAACTCAGAACAAGAAAACAGCTGCTGCAGGCAACTAACAATGAAAAAAATGTTGAAAAACACAGTAGGGTTAGTGCAGATAAAAGTTCCAGGTGCAAGATCAAGCAGTGCAGCCTGGATTGGCTACTTATTAATATATTTATTATTACATTTACCTCTGTTTGGGGTGGACATGGTAAGGGTGTTCTCTGAGTTGTTGTTTTTCTTGATGTATGCCAAATACAGTAGCACCCCCCATTTAGAATCCCATTTATAGTTTGGGAATGAGTAAGGGTGAGCAATTAACATTGGATAACATTTGTAAATGGAGAAGTATGGCTTTCACTTTTAACTAGCCCCCCACCAGTTACCTGCACATTGGCTGGGGACTACTCCTTAATTAAGCCAATTTTAGGCTGATGCATCTTATAAAGGTAAGCCATTTCAGGCAGATGCAGTTTAGAGTAAGGACCCAGCTGATGGGTGATCTACCTCAACGTTGGTAGCTGGGTGACTTCACAGCAGGGCCCTGAAGTGAATAACAAGATACCCCCACTCCTTTTGAAATCAAATTATTAAGTTGCCAGTCCAAGCTGAATAATGTGTTTATTGTTACATTTACCTCTGTTTGCGGGGGGCGGGGTGTCAGGGTGTGCTCTGACTTCTTGTTTTTGTTGATGTGTGTCATATAAAGTAGCACCTCTCTTTTTTTTTTTGCAGTTAATCTTTTTTCTTCATTGAGGAGTGAGTACAGTGGTAGCAGCAGAGGACACAATGCATGAATTGTTTACACATCAGTGCATTTTACATTTCTTGTAATTTGGCAGACAGAATTTTTACTCATAGGAACATAACAGTGACTTGTATATGCATATCATAATATAGAGACAGGCATATTAGTCCAGACAGTGTGAAGTATCAAGCTGGTTGCAAGGTCCGTTCAGGGGGGTTTCAATAAGTCCTTCCTATTGAATACCACCAGGGTGGGAGTGGGACTAGTGATTCTAGCCATATATGGGGCCCAGATTTTAACAAAGGCTGCGCTTGTCTTTTTGGCAAAATAAATAAGACAGGTATGAGAGACTAATGACTCCATTGCTTTTAACCATTCTTGGAAAGTTGGAAGGCTTGGTGTCCGCCATTTCATTAGAAAAAGGCGGAGAAGTTCCACCGAAGCCTGCGTGAGCCATATCAGCTGCTTCTTAGTCATTGGCCCACTATCTGAAACAACCCCAAGTAACCAAAAAGAAGGGGAGTGAGACAAAGTGCATACCAAGCTGTGGGAGCAGAAGTGAATCACTTTGCTCCACAACCCTTGCAGTGGTTTGCTGCTCCACAGTATGTGTAGTAGATCTGCCCCCGAGGCCTGATACCTCCAGCACTGGTTACTGGGTAATAACCCTATTCTGTGCAACTGGAAAGGGGTTCTATACCAGAGGTGTATAACTTTGTTTTTAATAAGAAGGCTCTTCCAGTCCACACAGGCCTTGTGTGCAAGCTGCTAACAATTAGACCATTCCTGAAGGGTAATTGAAATGCCAAGCATCTTTTCCCACCTGATTTTAGCTGGCAAAGATGGGTCTGAATCAGAGTCTCTAACTCACTTTTGAATCATACCTGCTAACCCTTTGCTTTGTTTAGACCATCGGGAGATTGGAAGTGTTTCCTTAGAGGGGCCTAAATGGACCTTGCAACTCATACACTTATAGTTATTTCTGGACCAGACACCATATAAGCTTCGGAGCTGCAAATACTGCCAGAAACATTCTTTGGGCAAAGAATGTTGATCTCTTAAATATTGAAAAGAGACAAAAGTTCTCTTGTCTTCCTGAACTAAGTCATGAAATGTATTTATGTGGCAAGCACTCCATAATGGCCAGTAAAATGGCTTCTGGTCTATTGTCAAAAATCGATTATTCCATAATGGAGTGTGTAGGCCCAGACTCAAGCATCTTTGATTACCTTTGCCCAGGGATTTCCAAGCTAGGTTGCTGTCCTTTATAGTCCACCATCCCTGTGCAGTTCTGGGGAGAGGATGCCCCAAAAAACAAAGAGGAAAGATATTACCCATCACAGTGTTTTCCAACTTAACCCACCCAGGGGATGGGTGAGATAACCCTCCAATTCCTTTACAAGTTTTGGCTATCAAAAATTCTTGAGAATATCTTATCAAATCCGGAAGATTCCATCCCCCTCTAATCCACGGAGCTCTTAATTTAGCCCTGCTATAGCGAGGCTTATTGGAACCCCATAAAAACCTGCTCATTAAAGTTTGAAACTTATGTGCCCATGCCTAAGAAATCAAAAGGGGGAGGTGAGAAACCAGGTAATATACTTTAGGGGCGAACATCAATTTCAAAGCGGCAATCTTCCCTGCCATGGATAGATGTAAGTGCTCCCAGCATTTCACATTATTAGTCAGCTGGGACCATATTGGACCAAAATTCGTGTCTGCCATAGAGGTTAGATCTGTGGTAAACTTATCCCTAGATATTGAATATCCAGATGAACCCACTTGAAACCAGAGGACCGCATCATATTAATAGATATATGGGGGTTAAGTGGCAAAATCTCTGATTTGGTTTTATTTATTCGGAGGCCGGATATGTCCCCAAAAGTGGCAAGCGTGTCCAGAAGGGGATGGAGACTCCCTTGGATGTCACTTGCAAGAATCAAACAATCATCTGCATGTGCTTTAGGGCAGTAACTCTGGTTTCCCACCTGAATCCCTTGGATACTGGGGGGAGCACGTAAAGCCGCAGACAACAGCACCCCTCATTTAGAATCCCATTTATAGTTTGTAAATGAGCAAGTGTGAGCAGTTAACATTGGAAAAAGAGTACAGGGGACAGGCAGGCGGAACTCCGAGCTCTGTTTGGGGAGCTTGTGAAAGCCTGAATACATGTTTGGCTCCTTCAATCTGTCCTCGTAGGGCTTTTCCTCCACTCCTGAGGGGCTTGGAGTAAGACAGCAGGAGACTCCTACCTGAGTATGGAACAGCTTCTGTCATGTGGGGGCAGGGCACCAAGATGGCCATACTGCTGCTCCACTCCTCACCTCCCCATGGTGAGGAACTTTACTCAATAGATTCCTCAACCAGTAATCTGTTTAATTCTGAGCTAGTTTATCCACAAACGTTTTGAATAGTAGCATGTTTTAAACTTTTAAAGAAAGGTTAGGTTAGACCTAAAGTAATAGCTTTCAACCGCCTGATGGTATTTAGCATCTTTCTGGTGAGGCAAAATATACTAGATTAACATGGAAGCTATGATGCTGAACTCAGAGATAAGACAGAGACAAAAAGAGCTGAGAGAACCTCGAGGAGAAAGCTGTAAGCTAGCTAACTGGACTATTATTATTAGTATGCTGTTCTCCTCTGCTGATGAGACCTGAGCAAACCAGAGCACAAACAGATGCAAAATGAGTGGATACTCCACGGGTTGTGCTAATATTGATGAGTTTATGTTATCCCAACTAAAGGTATGCTAGAGCTACCTGGGGTTTGACATTTTTTAGTAATCTCTTTCTGACATAATTTACCATGCTTAGTGGCGTGTTTTGCTCTTTGTTTTGCAGGTGGCCTACAAGTATTTTGAGGATGATGAGTCCCTGTACTAAAAAGCTGGCAACTGGAAGAAACTGGGAGTTGGATTACAGTAAGTTCCTCTGTGAGAAAGGGGACTCCTGCACCCCGAACATAAAAACAGGGATATGTTTGCTGGCATTTATGACCTGGGTTAGTTTCTGTTAATTTATGCAAAGGTGTTATTTTAGAAGAAAGTGGAAGTCAGTCTCAGGTCCTTCCCCCACAAGAGGTACTGCATTTCTTTCTTCAGATGGTTTAAATACTCAGCTTAATTAACAGAAAAGAAAAGCAGGGTGTGCTGGTATGACCTTAAAAAAATCTGCATTTATGGAGTCAATACATTTAGTAGGGAATTTAAACTTCTGATTGATGTTTTTACACCATTGAATGGTGGGCCCCCCTTGCAGCGTTTTTCTCATATAAATTACATAAATTCTACATTTAAAATTGAAAATAAATACCATTCCAAAAGAAGGACTCCTATATTTAAAATGGAAATTCCCAAATAACTACTTTTACACAAACAGTCTTATTTTTCAGTGGAGCCTTCCATTATTGGTCTGGCCGGCAAACCGTTACTGTTACTGTGACTCCTATGTAAACTGTTAATTTGGCTGAGGAAGGAGGCAGTTGGAGATGATTCTATCTGACTCTTTGGGGGACCTTGCCTAGAGATCTCAGCCCTGTAAGCAGGATTATTGTTGACTAACACTTTGGGAAAGACCCTACTAGTACATTTTTTAACATACTAAACACACTAAACATTTATATGGCTCTTTTTGCATTGAAGCTGGTATGGTTACTGGTATGACTGCTGTCTTTTGTTTTAAATTAAGTGAACAGAATGTCCCTAGATGAGCAAATCATCAGAACTGTTAACAAAGTTAAGAACATCATTTATTGAATTATTAATAACAAGTTGTATGCAGCAATCTTTCTGGGAGTGCCCTACTGTAATAAAATGGAGCACCTAACTGATGAAAGGCAAGAAGCATTGGTTAAAGGACAGGGGTTGCAGACCTCTTTCAATGTTCCAATACATCAAATCAAGATACCACCTAATAATTACCATACTCTCCGTCAGTTAGCTAGCAAAATAGATTCTAAATTGATCCTCTGTGAATGTGAGGCCACCCCCAGGCAAGGATGAGCAAAGCTGAATTTCCAGCTATGTAATAGGCAGTCAAATGTGGGATGTGAGAGGTGTTGCTTTCCATTTCCAGTCAGTCCTTGATTTTTAAAGCCTTGATTTCTATATGGAAAACAAGCATTTGTCAATGCCGAATGTTGATTGCGTTGGTGTGTTGTGCACGCTCACTAGCCCTCTGTCAGTCGCTCAGTCTGATTCGTCCGGTGCTACAGGTTGCTGTTTTGTACCGGGCTCCTGCCTGCATTGGCACCTTGTTCTGCCCACTAAGAATTCTGCAGCTGTCCCGACAGAACTCCATTGAAGTGGCTCACTCCCCCCCTCTCTTTGTTCATTCTGTGTCTCCTGGTGCTGCAGGTTGCCCTTTTGTACTGGGCTCCTGCCTCTGTTGGTGGCTTTTTCTGCCCACAAAGAAATTTGCAGCAGTCCCAACACAGGTCTGTTGAGCCTGCTGACTCCCCCTCTCTCACTCACTCATTCAATTTCTGCCGGTGCTGCAGGGTGGTCTTTTGTACTGGGCTCCTGCCTGCATTGACACCTTTTTCTGCCCACAAAGAAATCCACAGCAGTAATGGCAGAGCTCTGTTGAGGTCCCTCACTCCCCCGTGTCACTCACTCATTCTTTCTGTCCTGGTGCTGCAGGCTGCCCTTTTGTACTGGCCTCCTGCCTCTGTTGGCACCTTTGTGTGCCCACAAAGAAATCTGCAGCAGTCCCGACAAAGCTCTGTTTTGCTCGCTCACTCCCCTTCTCTCACTCACTCATTCCATTTCTGCCAGCGCTGCAGGATACTACTCCTGCCTGCATTGCTGCCTTCTTCTGTCCACAAAGAAATTTGCAGCAGTTACAATAGAGCTCTGCTGAGCTCGCTCACTCTCCCCCTCTCTCACTCGCTCATTCTGGGTTCCCCGCCAGTGCAGGCTGTCCATTTGTACTGGGCCCCTGCATGAACTGGCACCTTTGTCTGTCCACAAACAAATCCGCAGCTGTACTGACAGAGCTCTGTTGAGGTTGCTCAGTCTCCCTGTCTCACACACTCATTCTGTTTGTCCTGGCACTGCAAGTGGCCCTTTTGTACGGGACTTCTTCCTGCATTGGTGCCTTTTCCTGCCCACAAAGAAATTCGCAGCAGTCCTGACAGAGCTCTGTTGAGCTCACTCAGTCCCCCATCTCACTCGCTTGTACTGTTTCTCCCACCACTGCAGACTGGGCTTTTGTACTGGGCCCCCAGCTGCACTGATGCCTTTTCTTCCCACAAAGAAATCCGCAGCAGTCCTGAAAGAGCTCCAGTGAATTCGCTCACTCCTCCTCTGTCACTCACTCTCTCGTTCTGTTCCTCCCAGTGCTGCAGGCTGCCCTTTTGTACTGGGCTCTTGTGTTGCACCCTTTCTCAGCCCACAAACGAATCCACAGCTGTCGCCACAGAGCTCTATTGAGGTCACTCAGTCTCCCTGTCTAACATGCTGATTCTGTTTGTCCTGGTGCTGCAAGTAGCCCTTTTGTATAGGACTCCTGCCTGCATTGACGCCTTTGTCTGCACACAAAGAAATCCGCAGCAGTCCTGACAGAGCTCTGTTGAGCTCACTCAGTCCCCCCATCTCACTCGCTCGTGCTGTTTCTCCCACTGCTGCAGGCTGGCCTTTTGCACTGGGCCCTGCCTGCACTGATGCCTTTTCCTGCCCACAAAGAAATCCGTAGCAGACCTGAAAGAGCTCCGGTGACTTCGATCACTCCTCCTCCCTAATTCGCTCTCTCGTTCTGTTTCTGCAGTGCTGCAGGCTGCCCTTTTGTACTGGGCTCTTGTGTTGGGCCCTTTCTCTGCCCACAGACAAATCTGCAGCAGTCCCGACAGAGCTCAGTTGAGTGTGATCACTCCCCCCCTCACTCGTTCGATCTTAATGTGTCCCACGCAGTGATTTACCACAGTGACCGTGCTATTCTGCTGCAGGAATGCAAAAACACATTTTAGCCACGATGTGGAAAATGGCAGCTGTACTGTTCATAAGGAGGTGTGGAAAAATGCCTCTGTTGAAAATGAGGGGTGAAGATATAACAAAATTGAGACGTTACAAGGGTGCGTGGAAACAGTTCAATGCAAGCTTGTAACACAGTCATGTTATGGAGTTTCATCACCCGATTTTCAACATAGGCATTTTAGGACCTCTACTCATGAACGGTGCCACTGTCATTTTCTCAATCTGTCCCGAACAGTGATTTCCCACCGCGACCACGTTATTCTGCACTGGAACTGTGAAAACACATTTTGGTCAGGATGTGAAAAATAACAGCTGCACAGCTCATAAGGAGGTGTGGGAAAATTCCACCGGTGAAAATGTGGCATGACAATATTACAAATCTGCGAAGTTACAAGCTTGCGTGGAAAGTGTGCAATGCACACTTGTAACACAGTCATTCGATGGGCTATTATCACCATATTTTCAATATAGGCATTTTATGACCTCTGCTTATGAACAGTATCACTCTCATTTTCTTAGTCTGTCCCAGACAGTGATTTCCCACAGCGACGGCTGTATTCTGCGCCGGAAGCGCAAAAACACATTTCGGCCAGGATGGGAAAAATGACAGCTTTACTGTTCATAAGTAGGTGTGGGAAAATGGCAATGTTGGAAATCTGGAGTGAAAATATTATAAATTCGCAAAGTTATAAGCGTGCGTTCAAACTGCCCAATGCACGCTCGTAACACACTCATTTTATGGAGTATTGTTACCAAATTTTCAGCATAGCCATTTCAGGACCTCTACTCATGGACAGTGGCACTGTCATTTTTTTAATCTGTCCAGAACACTGATTTCCCACAGCAATCGTGCTATTCTGTGCCAGAACTGCAAAAACACATTTCCACCAGGATGTGAACAATGACAGCTATACTGTTCACAAGGAGGTGTGACAACATGCCAATGTTGAAATTCTGGCATGAAAATATTGCAAATTCACGAAGTTACGAGCCTGCGTAGCAATTGCTCAGCACATGCTTGTAAAACAGTCATTTTTTGGAATTTTTCCCACCAAATTTGCAACATAGGCTTTATGAGAGCCCACCTCATGAACACTGGCACTGATGTTTCATTAATCAGCCCCAAAAGGTGATTCTGCGCAGTGACAGCAAAATCACCTTTCCGGGCTGATTAACGCCATGACAGTTCAAGAATTCATGAGGAGGGGTCCCAAAAGCCCCATGTTGAAAATTTGGTGGAAAAATTCCAAATGCCCGAGATATGCAGTAAAGTTAAAAAAAACCCTATGTATTTCATTATACAGCTTACCGGCATTTCCTTAGTTCGCGGTCGGTTTTGGAGAGTGCAGACGTGTCTCGGTCCACGAAGATGCGTCGTGCTGAGCTCCCAAGGTAAGTATGGGGTGGGGGTGGGAGGCCGGGCGTGCAGTGGGTGGGAAGCGGGTTGCAGGTGGCAAGCAGGGCGGCGCCAGGGACTGCTTCCTTTTTTCAGGATTAAAAAAAACAGATGTCGTGAGGACCTGCTTTCTAACTTGCAGGGGCATCTGGCACACTGGGGTGGGTCTCAGTGTAGCAAGAGCTTCTGGACTGGGGGAAGCAGTAGCCGATGGGGGATTGGGCACCTCTGTTGGCAAACAGGTGGGGGCAGGGGTATCAGTATGCCGACGGGGATTGGGCACCCCGTCGGCAGCAACAAAAAGGGGGGGATAACAGAATGCTGATGGGGAGTGGGCTCCCCCATCAGCAACAAAACAAATGGGGAACTTTACAGCTGACGGGGATTGGCCACCCCGTCGGCAGGAACAAAAGCGGGGAGGGCACAGGGATGATGCACAAAAGATCACGAAAGCCGATGGGGATTGGGGCCCCCGACGGCAACTAAACTGTGGGGGGTTATATTGTTTGTGAAGCCACCACCATGTTCATAAGCAATCTCATAGATTTTACACCCAGCCCTGCAATGACGGGTCACCCTCTCATTGCAGCGGATGACTGATGCTGCAATGACGAGGCGGCCCCTGATTGCAGCGGCTGAGTTTTTTAGAAAGTTGTGGCACGCTGGCTGAACTAGTGTCAGCGGCAGCATGCCACAGCATTGGTGGAAGCGGGGCAAGCCTTTGCAGGCTGTGGGGGCATTGGCCACAACAGTGCCGTGCCTCCACAACCTGATTCTCCAGAAACCTGTCGCAACATGTTTCTTGCACATGCGCGAAATCAACATAATGAAAGAAGAGCAATTCAGAGTTATGTTTCTAATCAAAAATATAAACAATGTCCCAGTAATGTGAATCAAAGGAAAATAGCTAATTAAACCAGTGCCTCATGTTCCTGTCCCCAGACTGATCTGCCCCTTCCTGCTTTGCTACAGGAAATGTCATGACTGTGCTTCCCTATAAAAAGAGTGTAGTGAGGGGTGGTTGGGGATAGGGTGGGTTTCTGGGCCCTTCTCCTGCAGGAAAAAGAAGAACCATGGATGAAAGAAACAAGGAGAAAAGAGCAGAAACAATCAACCAGCCCTGAAAGCATATCCTAATGATAGATAAAGCTATAAAACCTGTAAAGCACCACCTGAAATAATTTTACAGAAGATACACTTTGTTACAGAGAAAAATAAAGCAGTAACAGAAGATATACCTTGCAAAATATAATTTGAATCAGAAGATTACATCCGCTAGAACTAGCCATGTGGTGGATTCCCTAGAGGAGAAGGGCCTCTAACAACTCGTACAGCAATCAACAATAGATAGGGCTATCCTAGATCTAGTACTGACTAACTGGGAATGGATCACAGATCTCCAGGTAGAACGTCACTTGGGGCCAGTGACCATCTCATGGTATGATTCAATTTGGCTACTTGAAATAAATCATCCCATTGCAAGGCAAAAATATGGGACTTCAGAGGAGCTGACCTAGATAAGATGACCATCAGAGTTAAGCTAACCATGGCAAAAAGAAATACAGATGAGGGGGAACAGACAAAGTTGGCAAGCATTAAGGATGCAATACATGAAGCAACATCCCATTGTATTTGAGAAAAAAGCAAGAGCAAAGGAAGGAGGAAACTACTTTGGTTCTCAAAACCAGTAGCAGAAAAGGTTACAGCCAAAAGGCTGGACTTCAGGAAATATAAGGGAATGCAGTGGGACGAAGATAGGGAGGCATACCAAACTTCCCTAAGGGAGACAGGGAAGGCAGTAAGGCAGACAAAGGCCCAAACCAAGGAAACACTTGCATGAACAATAAAGGATTTTTTTTATTTAGTTTTTTCTTGACCAGGTAAGTGCACTAGACAAATTCTGTCTATTTTCAGGCACGACCTGGGGGAGGGGGATACAGATGAATACCAACTGACTTTGAACCAGATTAAGCTGTTGGTGGTATTTTTAGTGAAAGGGGGGAAATTTGCCAGGGCACCGGGGAAATTTCCCTACTCTTTTCGAGAAGCACCATGGGATCTTTAACATCCACCTGAACTACCACCAGAACAGGCAGATGGGACCTCGGTTTAATGTCTCATCCAAAAGACGGAAACAAGACAGATGGAGACAAGACTTTCTATAGATACATTAGTGAAAGGAGAAAGTCCAAAGTGGGTATTGCAAAGATCAAGTGGGGATAAGGAGGAGTGTGTGGAGGAAGATCAAGGAAAAGCATCTATCCTTAATAGTTACTTCTGCTCAGTATTTGCTGAGGAGAAGATAGGGCAGGGTCCACAGCTCAGCACCATGGACACAGGGGTGAGAGAGGTGTGCTCTAGTCCCTTCACAAAAAAAAGGGTCCTACAAGAGCTCACTAAGTTCAGGGTGGACAAGACAATGGGACCTGATGGCATACATCCCAACGTACTAAAGGTGCTAAGGGTGGAACTAGCAGAGCCATTATCAGAACTGTTTAGTGAGTCTCTGAGCACAGGAGAGGTCCCAGAAGAATGGAAAAGGACTAATGTGATCCCACTCCACAAGAGTGGTATCAGGGAGGAGGCAGAGAACTACAGACCAGTCAGTCTTACCACAGTAGTGGGCAAGATTATGGAGGCCCTCCTTGAGGATAGGATAGTGCATCACCTGGAATCCATAGGAGCACAGAATTCAAGACAGCATGGATTTACAACAGGAAGGTCCTGTCAAACTAATCTCATAGATTACTTTGACTGGGTAACCAGAGTGGTGGATCAAGGGGGTGCAGTTTATGTGGCCTACCTTGACTTTAGCTTAGCTTTCAATACTGTTCCACATAGAAGATTGATTAATAAGCTGGGTAGGCTGGGGGTGGGTCAGATATTGGTTAGTTGGATTGTAAACTATTTGGTGGTAAATGGTATACAGTCAGAAGAGATGCAAGTCACAAGTGGGATACCTCAGGGATCAGTCCTGGAGCCAGTCCTCTTCAATATCTTCATCAGTGACATTGCATTGAACTGGAGGGAATGATTTGTCTGTTTGCACATGACACCAAGATCTACAACAGAGTAGAAGATCCAGATGGGGTGGGCAGAATGAGAAGAAATCTGGTTAAAAATGGCAAAATGGTCAGAAGATTGGCAACTGGGGTTTAAGGCAAAGAAGTGCAAGTTCATGCACATAGGGAAGAGAAATCTTGAAGTCACCTGTAGGTTGGGAGGGGAGTTGCTGACAATCACATGTGTAGAAAGAGACTTGGGCATCATCATCACAGAGGACCTGAAGCCATCCAAGCAGACAAACTAAAGCAGTAGATAAGGCTAGAGGGATGCTGGGGTGTATTAGCAGGGGTATAGCAAGTCATAAGAGGGAGGTAATAATGCCTCGTTACAAGACACTGGTTAGGCCCCATCTGGAGTACTGCAGTACTGGAGGCTGCACCTCCACAAGGACAGTAACAAAATGGAGGCAGTCCAGAGAAGGGCAACCAAAATGGAGCTCGGACTGCATTAGAAATCATATGAGGACAGATTAACAGAGCTCAATATGTATACCCTAGAGCAAAGGAGGGAGAGAGGTGATGTGATCGAAAAATTCAAACAACTTAAGGGCATTTACAAGGTGAACAATTCTGACATGTTTCAATATAAGAAAAACAGCAGGATAAGAGGACACAACATGAGATTAGAGGGAGGTCAATTAAGGGGTAATGTGAGGAAGTTCTTCTTCACAGAAAAGGTTGTGGATGCATGGAATGGCCTACCTCACAAAGTGGTGGACATGGATACAGTGCAGTATTTCAAACAGACATGGGATAGGCATAAGGGAGCAATATAGATCAGTAAGAATAGGTTGGCCATTGACAGAGTAAAGGCCTATTTCACATTCATAAGGTAAAAATGGACAGACTGGATGGGACTTGCTGTCCTTATCTGCGATCAACTTCTATGTTTCTATGTTTCTAGGTCTGGCTTTAATGATATCAAAGGGACTTGCATAAAGGCAGTCAATAAGGAGATGAGCTTGCATCTTCTCTGGGAGATATGTACAGTTCTCAAGTTAGCAGTGCCTTTCCTCTACCTTACTGTGTTTTAGGGATTTTTTTTGCAGTCATTCGTCCCTGTATGCTTAAATATCAAATGAACTGTTTTTTTCAAATTTTTAATAAAAGCTTGAATTCAAGTCCCTGTGTCTTGATTAGTGTTTCCTGAAAATGTCATCCTGTTTAGTTTTAGGGATTTCTTTAAATCACCATCAGCTAATGTGCTCTGCCGTAACAGAGAACAGTGACGATTTTTCTGTCCCTATCAGATAGGTCTGCAGAACAAAGACATCATTTTCGTCTAGCCTTCTGCTTCAGCAGTTAAGTTCCTGATTAGTGATGTTGTTGCACTTGACAGTCAGAGCAGTCTGTAGAGTTAATTGTTTTCACTTCAAGTTTGTTACTTACCCTTCTAGTTTGTACTTAGATAGAGTAGCTTAAAATCACTCTGTTCTCAGAAAAAAGTTGATTATTTTAATTTAATTTCTGAAGTGGCATAAATGATTGTGAGAAATCACCTTATCTGTATCACAGCTGCCAGTTCTTTCTTATCAAAACTCTGCATTCTTTTATGGCTATATAACACAGGTTACTTAATGGATATAAAATAAATTTAAATGTTGTTAATTCATAGAAGTAGTGTATCGTTGATGTAGCCTCCATAAATACATTCATGTGAGAACAATTTTTTTATATCATATTGACTAACAGGAGTCTGCCAGACTCTACTATTTCAGGAACATGTACTGTATGAACTCACAAAATTCAGTTCTTTGAGAGTTTCTGTGTAAAAATGCATAATTAATGTGAATAACTAGAAATGCTATATGGCATCCTGATTACTCTGTCTCTTTCCCCTCATTTGAGGCCACTGCACCGTGCTTTCCTAAGTCCCCCGCTCCCACAGGCAGGGCCCATGCATCTTGTTGTCCCTGTTCCTGTCTCCACAGGCAAGGCTGCTGTGCTCTGCTAAGCCCCAGAGTCCAAGGGCCTCTGACTTCACAGTTGGGCTGCTGCACCATGCTTACCCAGGACAGCAAAGGTGGGTCTTTTGCTGCATCCTGCCACAAAGGGGCAGGACTGCTGCACCATGTGCACCCTGTCTCACAGTCAGAGCTGCTGTAACCTGATGCCCCACTGTGTCCTGCCCCACAGTCAAGGCTTCTGTACCTGCTGCCCTCTGTTCCCTGCCACCACTGTGCCCTGCAGCACCATACAGCCTCTTGCCTCCACAGTCAGGGATGTTGTACCATACTGCTCCATGCTACCAGAGGAAGATCCTATGATACACCACCCAAACTGCTAGAAAGAAAAAACAAAAAGTACTTTCATCTTGTGTTATATGGTGGGAGACAGAGGGTAGCAGGGTTCAGCAGCACTTACTGTTTGGGCAGGAGACAAGGGAAGCATCAGGGTACAGCAGCTCAAACTGTGGGACAGGATGCAGCAGACACTCTTGTTTGGGACAAGGGACATGGGCAGCAGGGTGTAGCAAAGTATCTGACTCTGACAGCAAGAGGCTACAGGAAGAAACTTCTCCAACAGTGCTGGCAGAGGACAGCATGGAGCACATGCCCTGCCTTGTTTTATGGCAAGTGGCAGCATGGTGCAGTAGCCCTAAGTGTGGAAGCATGGGGCTTTAGGGCACAACAGGCCACAACGACATTGACTATGTAGAGAGATGCAGAGTGCAACAGCCTTGGATTTGGAAAAGACAGATGACAGCATGGTGCAGAAGCCTCAAATGTGGGGCAGGACATTGGGGGGACATCAGGGTATGGCATTCCTGACTAAGAAACAAGGTACATGTGATGTAGCAGCCTTGACCAGTTGGGGCAATGGAAGTGGATAGCTGGTACAGAAAATCCCCCACCTCCAGTGCCCTGGGGCAGCATGGTACAACAGCCTCAACTCTGAAGGCTGGGTATCTAGGACTCAAAGGCTTAGCAGAAGATAGCAGCCCCAATTGTGTAGTCAAGAACAGGGGGCTATAGGGTGCATTGACCCTGACTGAAGGGGTGGGGGACAGAGGGAAGCAGGGTGCAGCAGCCTCAACTGTTTGTACAGGAGGCAATAAGGTGCAGTATACCTGACTGTGTGGAGAAGACAGTGGGCATGGGGTGTAGTAGCCTCAAATGGGAGCTGGAGACAGGGGTCTTGGGCAGGTGAAAGGGGCGGCAGAGTGCTGCTACCTCAGCTGTTAGGCAGGAGACATAGGCATCAGGATGCCATATAGTATTTCTAGTTATACATATACATGATGTATTTTCACACAGAAAACCACTATGAACTGAATTTTGTAAATTCATACAGTACATGTTCCAGAAATAGCAGAGTGTGGCAGACACATTTTTGTCAATCTGACATAAAAACAAAATCATTTTCACATGAATCTATTTATGGATGCTACATTAAAGACACACTACTTCTATGAATTAATAACATTTGGATGTATTTTAAATCCATAAACAACTCTGTGTTATATCACTGGAAAACAATGCAGAGTTTTGATGAGAATGTTTTCCCACAAACATTTATACCACTTCAGTTCAGCACTGAAACTCAAAAGATCTACTTTTTGTGAGAACAGACTGATTTTAAGCTAATCTATCACAAACCAGATGGGTTAGTAACAAACTAGAAGTGAAAACAATTAACTCTACAGAATGCCCTGACTGGGAAGTACTGCAGCTTCTTTGATCAATCAGGGTCTTTACTGCTGAAGCAGTAGGATAGACCAATATGAAGTCATTGCACTGCAGGCCTCACTTATAGGGAAAGAAAACTCTTCACTATTTTCAGTAACTGCCGAGCACATTGACATAGGCTGATTCAAAGAAACCAAACTGCATGAACTTTTCCGGAAACACTAATCATGACAAAGGGATTTGAATCCAAGTGAATTCAAGTTTTTGTGAAATATATGCATTTGATCGTTTACCATGTGATATCTTACATTTGCTGGGGAACACAAGTATTCAGGAATAGGCTGATGGGCTCATTTTCCTGCCTCTATTGGCTATTCTTCAGAGCACACGTGGGGGAAAACAGGATTCTATTTCCGTATATATTAGAATATTTATTTCCTGATATAGGAAACAAGAAGTTCAGGTGACAATTGCCATAATTTTATCTTCACCAAGGCATTTATTTATTTATTAAAGAGTTTTACCAGGAAGCATACTGAGCAGGGTATCGCTTAATTCCAGATGTGCCCTTGGGGGTTGGGGGATATGGTGAAATTCAGTAGCAATAACATATAAACATACAATCGTATATACAGATTAGACAACAGCAGAAAAAAATACAGTGGAGTAAAATGTACATTCTGAGCAACTTAGTTGTACCCTAAAGAAAGAAGACAATAATGCAACATGAATGACTAATGCAGTGGGTACAGTTGTGTGGAACCACTGGCTACTAGCTGAGGGGTCAGACTGCTTAGTAGTATTCACATTGCAAGTTGTAGAACAGGAAACACTGTATTACGGCATAGATGAGGGTTTGAGAAATGCAAGTGTGGAGCAGTTCAGCTCAGTAAACTGGGCAGAAATTGGTGACACAGGCATGATACTTGGCCCTCAGTAGCGCAAGTTACATGATCATGTAGTGGAGAAGTATGTCTTAAGTAGGGAGTTGAGATGATGTGTGCTGTTGGAGTGCCTAATGTCTACCGGCAAGGAATTCCATAATTTTGGCATCAGGTAATTAAATTTAATTTAATTAAATATTTTTGAACTTGGTAATTAAAGGCAGCCTGGCCAGAAGCTATGGACATGTGTGGGATGTGGAGAAGCTGGGAATCAATGTTCCTGAGTGAGTATGCAGGTGGGGGTAGAACTGCTAGCATGGCCGCAAGGTGGGAGGGACTCTGCCCAGAATTTCGCAGTGGTCCTGGCACTGTGGATCAGTCTTTGATCATGGAGAGAAGGAAGGTCTAAGGACCAGTAAAGGTCACAGTGATGGGCTGTAGGGGGACAGTTGGGTGCAAGACAACAGAAAGAGTGGAAGAGAGGATTAAGTTTGGCTAGGGAGGGCTTAGGGGCTACACTATAGACTACGTCCCGGGAAGGAGGATCACCTTTGTATGATTGCCAAGCACATTGGCAGGGGGACATAACATCTGCAGTTTCTTATGTATCATATCAATATGTGCAGAGAATTAAAAGTGGTGATCTAGCCAGACCCCAAGGTATCTGAAGGATGTACAAGCCTCCAGAGGGGAGCCATCAAGAGGGTGGAAGATGAGGGTGGTGGGAAGGTGGGAGAGTTTTGCCCTTGTGCTGAATGTTAGGGAGACAGTTTTCTTAGGGTTTAGAAATAGCTGATTAGAATGAAACCAGAGTTAGACATTGTTGAAATTCTGCTGGAGTCTGGTAGGTACTACAAAGGGGGATGGACCTGAAGCATACAGTACTGTATCATCTGCATACATGTGAATGGAAGAATGTGGGTAGGCCGAAAGCACATCATTGAGGAAGATGGAAAACAACACTGGACCAAGGACAGAGCCTTGGTGGACCCCAGTAGTGACAAGGAGGGAGGTGGAAGTGGCAGAGACTGTTTAAACTGATTGGGACCTGCCTGCCAGGTATGAATGAAACCAGCTGGTGGCAGGTCCAGATAGTCTAGAGAGGATGAGCTTCGACAGTAGCAGGGTGTGACAGACCTTGTTGAAGGCCTTTGCCAGGTTGATGAAGATAGGCATGACGATACCCCCTTTATCCATTCCTGTGAGGATGGTGTTGGTTAGTTGTAGGAGAGCGGTGATGGTGGAGTACATTTTATAAAAAACAACCTGGTACTGAGTGAAGAAGGAGGTGGAGTCAGGAAAAGGGGAGAGTTGAGAGAGCACAAGGCACTACTGGATTTTGGCTAAAATAGGGAGAAGTGAGATAGGGTGGTAGTTGCCTGGGAAGGAGGGATCACAGCCTTTATGGAGGGGGATGACTGTGGCATGTTTCCATTTAGATGGGAT
Organism: Neoceratodus forsteri; assembly: GCA_016271365.2. Lineage (NCBI taxonomy): Eukaryota > Metazoa > Chordata > Ceratodontiformes > Ceratodontidae > Neoceratodus > Neoceratodus forsteri. The sequence continues at coordinate 1,045,559,257 of CM028133.1, read as the reverse complement.
TGATCCATTCCTGAAGGATAGGTTAAAAAGAATAGCCAGTGGGCTGGCTATGGCTGGAGCAGATAGGTGGAGCATTTTGGAGTCCAGTCCTGAGGGGCATTTACCTTTGGAAGGATTGAGTAACCATAGTGCTTTTAATATCACTGTTGGTTTAACAAGGCAAAAGGAGAAGTGGGAGGATGGGGTGTGGCTGGGATGGGGGGGTGGCTGCATGGGGTGTGAGGATAAGAGAGAGGACACACAGCATGTGAAAAAGGAGTTAAGCTCTGTGACCACAGTGCTTAGTGCAGTGACAGTGATGCCTGCTGTGTTGAGTGCTGGTGTAAGGGGTTGGGCCAGAGGGGAGAAGAAAGATTTAATTGACTTCCAAAATCTAGCTGGGTGATTAAAGTTAGTGTGGAAAGAAGACTTGAAGGAGTTAGTTTTGGCCTGGTGGATAAACCTCATGCAGGCATTCAGCAGCGAGTGGTAGTGTTGAAATGCCATTTGAGAACTTGTTACCTTAAAGGTTTTCCAGGCTCGGTCCCTGACTTGAAGTTGATCTAAGAGATTGTTGGTCACCCAGGATAAGTGGGCACCCCTTATTCTGGATTTTCTGAGTGGTGCATGGTAGTCTCAGATAGCAAGGAATCTGGACATGAGGAATTCAAGGGCAGCATCGATAGAGGGAGCCCATGGGATGTAGGACCAGTCAGTTTTATTCAGGTCTGTTAGGAGCACTGTCAGATCAAATGATTGATATGACCTGATGAGTAGTGTATGGAGGGTGGATCCTTAGGTCTGAATATTTTCCTCACCAAGTATATCATGTAGTGATCACTGAGAGAGTCTGGTAGGAGCCCAGCATCAATAATATGATGGGAGTGGGAGATTAGGGACCAGTCCAATACAGTATGTTTCTTGGATTTGTGGTTGAGGCAAGTGGGTTTGGTTATTAGTTGGGACAGATTTAATGCATTCACTTGGCTTCGTAATTTGGAGCTACCACTGGAGAACCAGTTCAGGTTGAAATCCCCAAGGATGTGTAGCTCTCCACCAGCCGCGAGGGACTTTAGGGTGCTCAAGTGGTCTAGGACAACGGGCAGCAGGGTGTTACACGAGGTCCTAGCATCCTAATTGGTAGCTTCAGAGGTACACTGAAGACAGTTGATGCTTAAGCATATGTTATACTAACATACAGGGCTAAGAGCATCTACTGTACAAAAGTAGATGTCAGGATATGTAGGCATATTGTTGTAATACACTTTGCTTGCTAATACATATATTCTCCTATGTATTTTCTGTGTATTTCTTACTTGTAAGATGCAAAGGCACCTGTGTCCTTGGAATAATTATGATATGTAAGTCGGCATTGCCACCTTTTGGTGATTTGTACTACTACACTGAGTTATGTAAGACTGTGTATAAGTAAGTAAGAAAAGTTTATTTCTTTCAAGAGCCCTTCCCAAGCTCAGGGCGCTTTTACAATAGTTCAAACACTTTAAAACACATCATATAAAACAATAAATACAGCAATCAAAAATAACTCCCACTTATTACGTCTCAACAAATGCTTGGGTAAAGAGGAAAGTCTTTAGCTGTTTTTTAAAACCATCTACAGTCAAGCAATTTTTTATCTGATGAGACAGAGAATTCCACAGGGTAGGTGCCATAAAGGCAAAAGATCTACCTATAGACATCTTCAAACATACCCTGGGTATCTCTAGCAATACCTTGTCAGAGGATCGAAGTGAATGGGCAGGACAGTAAGGCACCAAGAGCTCTTTCAGGCAGTGAAGTTCCAAATCATGTAGGGCCTTAAAGGTCAGCAATGCGACCTTGAAGGTGATCCACCACTGTATTGGCAGCCAGTGCAGAACCACTCTCTGTAATCTGCCGTCCAGAAAATATTGAATCCAGCTGTGGACTGCCCCTCTCAGACCACAGAAAAACTGCAGGTGGTCAAGCAGCACCCCATGATCCACGGTGTCAAATGCTGCCTAGAGATCCAGGAGAACCAAGATGGAACGGGTCCTCCGATCTCGCCATCAAGAGATCATTCAATACCCGAACAAGAACCATCTCTGTGCTATGACTTTTCCTGAAGCCGGATTGGAGAGGGTCATAGATATTGTGGCTAGATAAATGATCCTCCAGCTGCAGAGCAACCACCTTCTCAATAACTTTCCCTACAAAGAGTAAGTTAGAGATGGGTCTGTAATTTGCTGGGCAGTCGGGGTCAAGAGAGACGTTTTTCAAAAGGGGGCATACAACTGTGTCCTTTAGGGGATCCGGGAAGATCCCGCTCTCTGATGAAACCCCCACTATCCCAGCCAAGACTGGGCCGATAACATCTACTCACCCCACCAACAGGTGAGTAGGACCTGGATCCAACTTACCGTTGGTAGGTCGCAGAGTCTGGATGATCCTCACTATATCTATCACTGCCGGCAGGCTAAAGGTGGACCAGGACAGCCGTTAACCGTATAAGAACTCTCTTGTTTCACACACTGATGACTACTACAAAATTGTATAATGTTATCTTGGTCCATGGAGCCTCTTCTAATTTAGCCAATAGGGCTCATCTCTGTAACTAGAAATGTTTCTATCTTACAGTAACCACAGTAATTATCATAGGTATATAATGTGATACACTGGTCTTGTACCTCGGAGATCCCAAGAGACAAAAAGAAACCTCGAGATATAGGAAACACAGCACTGACTCCCGGTTCGTATTGGTAAGAACCTCTTAGGGCAACTGTATTTTATCCTTTTTGGTAGTAATAAACAAGTTTATTACTCTTATGCAACATGTCTGTGATTACTTGCATTCCCAATATTGCCAAGAACCTGAAAGTGAGGTTTAGACCTCCTGACAATTGGTGACCATGTGCAGGCGATAGTTGGTGTTTGTAAGTTTTCACTTGTTGCTGTAACTTTTCCCTTTCCCCACGAGGACAGTAGGTGTACATTCCCATATAACCTCTCCCATTTTAAAACCAGTTTGTAGTCACTTACAAAGTCTGGCTGTCATCCTTTCGGGTGTGGTCAATGCCGACTAGACTCACTCCATTACAACTTTGAATTGTAAGCCTACAACTCTTACAGTAGCCCGGCTGTGTATAAAGTTCTCCTGCTGTGGATCGATACATAGCACGGTGCCTTTTTCAGTTTGATTTTTTTTGTTCCCTCTCACACAATGGCCACTGTATCAAATATCTGTGCAGAACTGAGACTCAGTGTCTTGAACTTCCTTACCTCCCATGGAGGATGGGCAGACTTCATGCGGGACACAAGTCAATCCAAAAACCCTATGCTGGGGATTTCAACCAAGTACACAGAGATGAGACAATCAACCAATAAGCGTCAGGCTAAAGGGTTGATGGTCGTGGCTCTCTATGCTGCTCTGGAAGCCTCCGAAGTGAAGTTTCGAACCCTTGATCTGCAAATTTCATCTCTTAAGCAACAGATGGGTTTGCAGGAAATGGAATGTGTTAGACTGCAGCCGAACTTGAAGTCTGAATTCCAAACTCTTCGGAATGAAAAGGGTTCACTTTTACATCATTCAGCTCAAGCTGAAGAACAGGAACTTTGTATGTTGAAGCAGGAGTGTGAAAGTTTGAGACAGGATAAGGGACAGGCATTGCATATGAATGATTTGCTAAGTGCTGGAATTGCTCAGTTGAGTGAGGAGATGGGAGAGCTATAGGACGAGATGAACCAGGTACGTAATTACTTAGAAGTGGCTACTAGGGACAATCACAGACTGAGCACAGCGTATAAAGTGTTGCAGAAGCAAATGCAAGATGAGGTTAATATGGATGTTGCAACTGTGAGTCATGCTGAATCTAAAACCAAGATGGTGAAACTGCTTCAACAGTGGGAGGTTCTGGCTGGACATGTTAAGGTGATTGGAGGCGTAGCCCATGCCTTACACACATCATCTGAAAGGGAGGTATCAGATGATGACATCTCTCAGTACAATGCCCAGTCACACCTCTACTATGGCCCAGAAACCCCACCCAGCCATCCACAACATGGCGGGTCCCCACTCCACCCTCACCATGTCATACATCATCGATATCATGATGCCCATCATGGGAGACGCCAACATGGCGGCCCCAATGATAGGGGGGAGCAGGCCCAGGCCTGGTCCCAATGGCACCACCGATAGCCATTATTAATGTGGAAGATTGGCAAGAGATAGAAATGATGATTGAAACTGCAATAGGCAATGTACTTCTTCCTGAGAGAAGTAAACAGGCTATTAAAACCCAGATAAGGCAGCTTCTGCAGGAGGCTGGCACTCAGGATGGTATTGTTCATACTGTGGCAGAGGCTGCAGCTTGGGCTGCACTAGATGGTGCAAGAGACAATCTATCTCTGCCTGATCGACCCAGTAATCCCCTACAAATGGCCTACTTTGTTCAGCAACTAGCTGCCAGTATAGGTCAGATGAACCCGTCAGACAACCTCAGCTGTCACTTAGAAAAGGTGCATTCTAAATGTGAGATGCTTAGCCTCACTGAAGAATACCAGGTCCAAATACTATGCCAAACCATCGATCCTAGTTTGTGTGCCAAACTCCCCGATGCCATCCACTAGGATGGGAACGTCACCTATGATGAGGTTACAGCTGAGCTTACTTCTGCTCTCAGCCCAGGTGTAGTAGGAGTGATGCTTGCATACCCTGTAAAACAGAATGCAAAGGAAAGTCTAGCGACTTACCACCACATACTTTGGATGGCCTACTGAGCAGGAAGACGCCTGGCACAAGAAGCTGCAGATGTAGATCTTATTGAGTGTAATACTCTGTTCCTTAGGAACATGATTCCTGCAGTACGAGAAAAGGAAGAGCCAACCATCTACCCCAATATGGATAGGTTTGCTGACATTCTTTGGAAAACCGAGAGAGTTTACCAACTCTATATCCATGATCTGGGCTCCGGTTCCAAGAAGGTAACCCCTGTGGAGCCTGCTTCAGAGGCCACGACACACTACACTGTGGAAGGGCAGGGCCAACACCGACAGGCCCAACATCAACAGGCCCCATCCTGCTGATAACCAGCACCCCCAACAGTCCCAACACCAACAACAACCACAACAGCAACAACAATGGGGTGGGAACCGTAATTGGCATAAGAATAAAAAGCATAAGAGTAAATCTAAACCCCAACAACAAAGAAAAGGCCCTTCATATAGGGATATTGCCAAAGAGAATTGGAAATTCAGAGAGCTCCTGGGACAAGTGCGTTCTGTAGCGGACGCTGTTCCCGCACAGGCCCTTGTGGCGGTACAGCCGGTGACCCAGACCCCAACAGGTCATGGAGATACTGGAAGTGCAGGCCTCCAGGCCCATACAGGCCTGAACCCAGAAGCTCCTCCCTATATAGCATCAGTGCAGCCTGGTGAAGTGATTCACAGGAGTCAGGCCCAACCTCTCCATGCTTCCAGAAGTACAGATTGACAATTACAGGCCCCAGTCCAGATTGTACAAGCTGGTCTAGGATACAAATAGAAGGTCCTGTATTGAGGCTGAGGTCGGGGCTGCCTACTACTAGTCTTGCTGGATACAGGTGCAGCTGTATCTGCATTACATGATGAACACCCAGACACATCTCCTTGGTCCACTGGATGGAGGACCAACATGTCAGGACTAGACAGTACTAGGCTACCTGCATACCGTTCTCTACCCCTACCGGTAGAGTTAGGCCATCTGAAGGCCTCACACACTTTCCAACTGATGGTAATGCATGGTCATCCTAGTATCATAGGAACTGACTTCCTTGTACCATACAGCTGTGTGGTGGACTAGCTAACATGCTACTGATACAGATTCAGGGTCGATACCATACTGTTTTGATGCCTGATTCACACGTTGTGGCGACAATCTTTGCCAAAGACAAGGAGTGTGACGTCATAGATTTGTTCAAAGGTCATGAGCTTTTCCCAAAGCTTCTCCCCACTTTGCAATGACATTTGGAGGCATTTGCAATTAATAAACATGACTGTGGTAGAAAGCACACTGTCATCAAAGTGCCAGGCCCAGCACATGAGATGCAAAGACAGTACTCTTTTCCAACTGAGGCCTTGCCTTCACTTAGAGAAATAATCAAGTCACTCCTCAAGCAAGGAGTAATGAGAACTTGGGTTTCTACTGCTAACTCCCCAGTGTAGCCCATGAAAAAAAAAACACAGGCACCTGGAGACTTACTATTGACTACAGGAAACTGAATCAAGTCACCCCCAGTTATTCCCCAACTGTGACATCAACACCCAATGTGCTACGACTCTTGAGCCCAACCTAAAATGGTTCAGTGCCCTGGATATTTCCAATGGTTTTTGGTCATTACCATTGGCCCTTAAGAGTCAATATAAGTTTGCCTTCACATTTGAAGGAAGACAGTACACATGGACTTGCCTGCCACAAGGATTCCATAATAGCCCGTCTCTGTTCCATCTGCACATGATGGACACCCTCGAGAGTTTTTCTACTCCCCAATGTCTCTTGCAATATGTTGACAACCGGTTGCTGGCAACAGCCACACAGAAACAACATCTGGATCTCTTTGATGAACTACTGACTCTCATCCAGAGAGCAGGCCTGAAATGCAATCCAGCAAAAGCACAACTATGCCAGAAAGAAGTACTCTTTCTGGGTCTAAAAATAACTGACCAAGGTCGAAGCCCTACCTGGAAGAAGATACAGGGATTGCAAGACTTGCCATTGCCTACCAGCATGGCAGCTCTTCTAAGGTTTCTAGGTATGGTGAATTATTCAAGAGATTTTATCTGTGATTTTGCTCAGAAAGCTGCTCCTTTGTATAAGCTACTCCCAAGAGGACATCCCAAGGACTTGTGGGCCCTATACAACCCCGGCTGTGATGTCACTGAAGCAGGCCCTGGCCTCCACCCCAGCTCTGGTCAGCCCCAATCCAGCACTACCATTCCAACTGGAATGTGCCACCTCTGATGTTGCCATGTCAGTAGTGTTGGCCCAGAAGGTTCATGGCACCCTGAGACCCACTGCATATGCATCACAGCTCTTGACCCCAGTGGAACAGAAGTACAGCCTTTGTGAAAGGAACCTTCTGGCCACCTTCTGGGCTGTCAAGCACTTCCTGTATATTATTGGGTACTCTCCACTGATCATCAACACCAATCATACCGCAACTACTTTTCTGCTCTCAGACAGAGTGAAGGATGGGTTAGTCTCCAACACCAGACTGACACACTGGTCACTTCTTCTCTAGGATAGTGACTTAGAGGTACACCCAACAAAAATTCTATCTATACTGGCTCATGGACTCCTTTTCTAAGGAGAACCCCTTGACTGTACACTGCATTCTCCTGATCTTCCAGATCCAGGTCCTTTCCTCCCTGCTACACCACAAATATTTGATAACACCTCTCTGTGTCACGTCTTTACTGATGGTTCAGCATCCTACTATCAGGGAGAACAAATTGAAGGGATGGGCATTCTAGTGATTTACCCTTACGGGAACACTGTTAATATATCTAAGCGCTGCAGTGTAGCATCATCACAGTATGCAGAGATGGCAGCGGTAGCCTGTGTCCTCAAATTCATCCAGCATGGGACTGAGAAGTTCTTCCTTTCTGGCAGAAGAACTCCTTCCTGTCCTCTGATGGCAGCCCAGTGAAGTACAAGGACTTGGTAATTTACATATGTTCACTGGCACAAAAATTTGCACACAAACTCTATGTACATAAAGTCAAAGCTAATTCTCTCCATGACCCCTATCATACCTTCAATGACACAGCAGACACTCTTGCCAAGAAAGGAGCCTGAGGGGGACACACCTGGATGATAGACCATCCAGAGGTCAATGTGGCTGTACAAATTGCAGCACTCAGGAAGAAACCTGAACCCTTTTCCCCCTTGGACCTCTCAGCAGCCCAACATGTTGATACTGAACTCAAGGAAGTGTTTAGATTCCTTGACAAGAGTACTGAAGAGAAACTTCCCACATACAACCCCTATCGGAGGCATGAAGGTAAGTTACACTTGTCACCAGATGACAAGCTCATCTGGTACCAACCAGATCATTCCACCACCAAGTTGTGGGTGGTCATCAGACACCTCAGGTCTGAATTCTTGCACCAAGTGCATGACACACCCACTGGTGTACACCAGGGAGTGGAAAATACCCTCCAAAGGCTTAAGACCACCACCTGGTGGCCTGGTGTTACCAAAGATGTTAAACAGTACATAGAAAATTGTCTCATCTGTGCGTAAAACAACCCCATCCGTACCAAGTGAAATGCCAAACTCTTACCACAATGACAATCTGGCCCTTGGCATGCCACACAGATTGATTTTATTGGCCCACTGACCAACACCAGCAGAAATAACAAGTATGATCTTGTGGTAACTGATCTCTTCTCTAAGTGGGTTGAAGCTTTCCCCAAGACATGCACTGTTAATACCACTGCCAAAGTCCCAGTGGAACAGATTTTCTGCAGGTGGGTCCTACCTCTCAAGGTAGACTCTGACAAAGGAACCAGTTTTTCAGGTGAGTTGATGAAAGAATCCCTTGAACTCCTTTGAGTTCAACAGAAGTTCCATATATCTTACCACCCCCAATCCTCCGGTCAAGTAGAAAGATCCAACAGATGGATTAAGCAAATGTTTTCCAAATTCACTGAGGACAATCCCAAAACCTGGGATTCTCTACTCCCATTACTCCTTATGGCAATTAGGGGTACACCCTCAGCCACTACCCAGCTCACACCCTTTGAGGTGATGGCAGGAAGACAGATGAGATTACCTGAACACCTGCTGTTCTGACCTGCACACCCCACTGCAGACCATGTGTCTGTTGACCAATAAGTGGAAAAACTCAGAAAAGACCTCAAACACACACACTTGTATTCTCCCAATTGCATTGGCAAAGCCCAACAACAATCCAAAATACAGTTTGACAAACACGCACAAGAAGTGGATTGGCAGATTGGAGATCAGGTAATGGCACTCCGATTTGCACATCCTACCCATTCCTTCTCCAGTAAGTGGGAAGTCCCATACCCTATTGTCAACAAGCTCAGTCTGGCAGTCTATCAGGTTAGACTCCTGCATAACAATAAGTTGACTAACAAATGGTTACATGCAAACCAGTTGAAACTGTATAAAGGAGCTTAATTACTTTTCCTCACCCCATTGGGCGGAATAGTACTAATTTACTAAAGTTTGATTTTGCTTTTCAGATACACTGACAAGATAGCTATCTTGTTACAATATCTCCTCATCTCAGGAGTTATCCCATGCATCCTAGGCATGGTACCGAACCTCCTACCACACCTTGATCATCCAGCATCTCCTTCATAGGGATTATCCATCAATATACCCGATAGTCCAATTACTTTCCAGGCATGTTCCGATGCTTACCTCACTGCCTTGGTTGTTGCTTCTGATAAATCTACCCTACAAACTGAGTGGCAAACCACATTGCAAGGACAAATTCTCCCTGTAGCCAAACTCTCCAAAGTAACTTTCCAGGGTTGGCCAAATGCTAAATTATCCCCAAATGGTTCTCTATCCTTGTTACAAACTACATTAAGCCATTCTGGTTTGTACAACATTACTGCCTTAATTGATCTTTTGTACTGTAATTCCTTGTCTAAGGATTCTGCTCAAAAATTTTGTGCTGTACGCCACATGGCTTCTATTGCCATGTATCTCTCTGTGTTACCACCCACTGATAAACAGCCTTTGGAATGCCCAAAGCACACCCCTGGTCCTCGTAGTAATCTAACAGCCACTTCCCTCCCAGGTTCATTGATTAATAACTTACAATTTATGCATATACCTGTTTTATTTAATCTTACTTACTGGAATATGAAAGAATTTGGTATGTGTCACAATACTAATACTTCAGCATTTTATAGTTCATTGTTGCTTGATAGTTTAGCTGCATTTCAGATTCGTACTCAAGACCCAATTGCTGGGGTCCATTTTAATGAACATAGAGACAACTTCAGGAGAAAACCCACTCCTGATGATCAAACTCATAAACATAAGACACGTGAACTTGACAGTTCTGATGTCACAGGTGCAACAGGTACTGTCACAGGCCTTTTTGGTATGGCTATGTCTATTTGGAATAAAGCAGATATTGCTGCTAACAAATCTCATTCTGCAAAATTCTCCACTGGTCCGGTTATCAATATACTACCCCCATTATTGCATGGTGTGGATGGCCTTAGTCAGGAGGAAAGATACACTGTATACAACATGCACAACATTGCTAAGAAATTCACTGATTCAAAAGACAAAATTAATGCACTCATACATCAAAACAGCAAAGAATCAGATAAACAATAAATTGCTAGAGAAATCTTCTGTTCTGCCTATGGCTCATACATTATCATTACCGTCAAAAATCTCTTCCATGATCTAGAATCTAGAAGAATCCCTGATATCATACCTGACAGACACATTTCCAAATAGTATTGTCCATGATGTAAAACCCCTAGCTGTATTGCTATGTGTATGCAACAAACTCTAACCATTCCTCTCTCCACAGCTAGGAACTTGGGGTTTGTGACCAGACACCCTAATGCTGGTCTTTGTTTGGCAACTGAAAAATGTGCCATAAGAGATACTATGTTTGTATCTTTTACTGTTTCTTTGCCACATTTTGATCCCACTACAGCTTTGTTCGACAAGCTTGCATTGGTACACTACATTGGGCATTTGGACAAAGACATCTACAGAGAACAACTGGATGTACCTCCTGTACTGGTTTTCCATCCCTTCCTGGATGCCTGGGTGGCTCTGCGCACAGACTGCTGTACAAAGAAGAAATACATTAACTTGTGCAATGTGATGTATTTGATGTTATACAACCTGTTTGTGGTTATTCTCAAGATAGCATTGACTGGACTTTCACCATGGACAATGACATCACAAAAAATGGCACAGATTCTTTGGATTCGACTTTGGTTCCGGAAAAGCTCTACCAATCATATCGGGAGGAGGTTCATTGCCTGTCAACATGGATTTCAAAGACAGCCTACTCCTGCCCTGTCCAGTTGCAAAGGTGGAGACTCCCTACTGTTCACTCTCAGTATAATTCTGATGGGGAGTATTGTGTGGTAAGTAACTTTAAAAGCTATACTTATGGATCTGTGACATGTGTTATTGATAACCCCAATTTTTGCTTTGTCCCCTACCAAAAGACTGTGATTGGACATACCGTCATAACCCCCATCCCCCTCATCGATGCAGACATCATTGATGGTAACCCCGATTATCTGCTCACACTGTCTGAATACTAACCATATTTTAATGTACACATAGACCCACTCACACTTACATTAAAATCACTTTTAGACAGGAAAGACACACACCTCATCCACATCAGCAATAATATGACCAAGGCCAATGAAGCTATCCTCTCATTGATTAATAACGATGACATGAATAACGCATTAACTAACACCTGGTTGGAAATTACTTTTAAAGGTTTTGTTATTATACAAGCTTTTTAATCTTTACTTTAATTATTATGCTCTGCTGCCTATGGCACACATTGTGCCAACACTGTGAGCAGCTCGAGTTCCTTTACAAAGCTCACACGTCAGGTTTGTAAATGACCACAGCTCTCTTCCCTTTCTCTAGATTTGCCTGTGTTGCCCTTGGAGGCAACAAGGGGGAGAATGTTACATGAGGTCCCAGCACCCTAATTGGTACCCTCAGAGGTACACCGTAGACAGCTAGTGCTTAAGCATATGTTATACTAACACATAGGGCAAAGGGCATCTACCGTACAAGAGTAGATGTCAGGATATGAATGCATATTGTTGTAATACACTTTGCTTGCTAATACATATATTCTCCTATGTATTTTCTGTGTTTTTCTTACTTGTAAGTTGCCAAGGCACCTGTGTCGTTGGAATAATTATGACATGTAAGTCGGCATTGCCACCTTTTGGTGATTTGCACTACTACACTGAGTTATGTAAGACTCTGTATAAGAACTCTTTTGTTTCACAAACTTGATGACTACTACAAAATTATATAATGTTATCTTGGACTGTGGAGCCTCCTCTAATTTAGCCAATAGGGCTCATCTCTGTAACTAGAAATGTTTCTATCTTACAGTAACCATAGCAATTATCATAGGTATATAATGTGATACACTGGTCTTGTACCTCAGAGATCCCAAGAGACACAAAGAAACCTTGAGGTATGGAGAATGTGTAGCACTGACTCCCAGTTCGTACTGGTGAGAACTGCTTAGGGCAACTGTGATTTTATCCTTTTTGGTAGTAATAAACAAATTTATTACTCTTATGCAACATATCTGTGATTACTTGCATTCCCAATATTACCAAGAACCTGGGAGGCAGTATAGAGCAGTGGTTTAAGGCTCTGAGCTGCAAATCTGGAGACCTGGGTTTGAATCCCACAGCCCCCACTTGCATTCTGTGTGACCCTGAGCAAGTCTCCTTAACTTCCCTGTGCTCCCAGGTTGCGCCTGTAAACAAGCTTTCAGCTTAGTGTGTCTCACCTGGTTAAACAATTTGAAAAAAAAAAAAAATAACCTGAAAGTGAGGTTTACACCTCCTGACAAGGGTATCAGGGGAGCAGGAGGACCCTGCTACATATAAGGGAATTGAGTGATGGAGTGAGATTTTGATTAGTAGGGAGTCTATTGACAATGTGGGTATAGAAAGCCTGACTGTGGTGAACTGGAGCTTGGAGGAGATAAAAATGGCAGTGCCACCACCCTTCCTTTTGCCCTGATGGTCCTGCCAAATGAGGGAGTAGCCAGGTATAGAGAACTCTGCATCTTGGTTTCAGTAATGATTAGGATATTGGGGTGCAGGGATAGGATGCTTTGTTGTAGTGCAGTGAGTTTGTTCAGGATGCTGCATATATTTAGGTGTGCTATTTTGAAACCTCTTGGTAAGAGGATAGCAGGGGGACAGAGGTGTCTAGTGGGGGGGAGGAGGTTGGACCAGGGTTTCGCTCAACATTACCGGCTAGGAGGAGCAGTAGAGTCAATAGTTGTTTTGATTGGAGCATGGCCCATTTTGACTTGCAGCAAGCAAGGGGTTGCTGAGGGGTACTCCAGCTTGGTGATAATTTGATTGGTGTGGAGTCATTTAAGGCTGACAACCCAGCATGAAAGGAGGGAGGGAGGATGGCAGCTCCAAGTTCCCAGTTATGCCAGTGATATAGAGGGTGCTGCACTAGTGAGAAGGATGAGTGGTGAGACTGCTTGGCAATCACAGTGATGAGTGTTAGGGAGCTATGTTGCTGTTGCTGTTCTGGGTAGGAGGGATGATAAGGTTGTGAGAAGGCAGACTACAGCTAGAGAGAGTGGCAGCTCTAGGGCAGCCACAAGTGTTGGATGAGGATAATGTGCAAAGGGGAAAGTGGGCTGATTGGTTCTGGCAGTCATGAAGGAGAGCCTATATATCTAACAGCTCACCAAAGGTGTTGGTGAGGGTTGTGGGTAACAGATGCAGAGTGCTGGTGGGGCCACACACACACACACAGACACAGACACACACAAAACACACACACACACAGAACAGACAAACAAGCTGGTGCTCTGCCTTGGCTGCCGGCTCAGTACCTGGGGAGATTCTGCATTCTACGGGGCTTGGGGGAGGGCAGGAGATCCTGATTGCCCTCATGACCACCAGAGGAGCTGGGGAGTGAAGAAACAGGAACAATTATACAAGGTAGGGAGAAGGAAGAGCTGGATTAACAGGCACAGAGAGTTACATGCAATAGGAGGCTCCCTATCCCAAGTGACCTTGGTTTCTGAGGATTAATTTTAGTCCTGAATTCAAATTTAAACCTTGTTTTTTTTTTCTTTTAAGTGAGCACCTGAATCCAAATTAAATTGGGTGAGAGTTAAGGCCAGCAGTAACTATGGGTTGGTATGGTAAACTTAAATCAAGTGCAGTAAAATAGTTAAGGTATTTAAAGTTGCACTAAGCCTCAGCAGCACTGCTTGTTTGTAAGGTGCATTAATCCCTAAACGCCTGCCTCAAATAATTATTAAATAATGCAAGCTGTACACAATTGAGAACTTGAGACTTCTATGCTGACAAAATAGAGTTGAAGTATAAGTAGATCAGAATTAAATAAATAACACAGGCACATAAAGACCTTAAAGCTCCTTTCTAATAAAGTCTAATAGAGCAGTGAATAAAGTTCTCCTTAAAGCTCCCTTCAGCCAGGTTTAAAATCCTGCAAAATGCTGAGAGAAAGTAGGCAGAAAAAAACTATCAGCCTGGCTCTGCCCACGAAAAAACAAGGGTCTTTGTTTGAAAAAAGGTGCCACACACATACACACATACACACACACACACACACACACACACACACACACACACTCACACAGAGCAGACAAACAAGCTGGTGCTCTGCTTTGGCCTGCGGCTCAGTACCTGGGGAGATTCTGCATTCTGCAGGGCTTGGGGGAGAGCAGGAGATCCTGATTGCCCTCGCAACCACCGGAGGAGCTGGGGAGATTCTGCATTCTGTGGGGCTCATAGGAGGGCAGGAGATCCTGATTGCCCTCGCAACCACCGGAGGAGCTGGGGAGATTCTGCATTCTGTGGGGCTCATGGGAGGGCAGGAGATCCTGATTGCCCTCACAACCACCAGAGGAGCTGGGGAGATTCTGCATTCTGTGGGGCTCAGGGGAGGGCAGGAGATCCTGATTGCCCTTGTGACCACCGAGAAATACTGAGCTGTAACACATACAGTATATGGTCTAGAAAGCTGCTTACCCATTTCCCACTCTACCATTCTGGAGCCAAGGAATCAGCTAGTGTGTAATCAGTGGTGCCCAGAATTCTGACACTCCTTTCAGCACGTTGGAGATTTTACAGTGTAGAAACCTGCAGTCAAAATAGCTACAGTGTTTATCATTTTCACCTGACCCTCCAATGGGTCTTTACTGGAGACTTCTTTTTTTAATATTGTTAAGCCTACTGTACTCCCCCAAATGTCCTGAAAGATCAGGCTATATTGTTTTATATCTAATGTTAATTGGAGAGGAAACACAGATCTTACATACAAACACAGGGGATCAAGAGGGTGCCAGTCAGAAAACAATGCTTCCTGTTTAGACAAAAGTCTAGTCTTCCTGGGAAGTAATTTTGTTTCTGCTTTATCTACTGTATACATTCATTCCAATTATCAGTAGCCAGATTTCTGACACCAAACTGCATAATTAAAATCTGCAGGGGTACCTCCATCTGAACCCAACATTATAGTTAGCAGAGCATCCAATAGGGATACCAAAGCTTTTGGCATAATTGATCTGGGCTCTGGCTAACATGGAAACTCTGCCCAGAGAATCTTGCACTGCTATTCCAGGGCCCTGGTCCTTCAGTGCAATACAGAGGTCATCTGCTAATGTAAAGGCCTTAACTTGTAACTGCAGGAATATCTGGTCCCAATTGAATTCCCCTGATTCCTGGGTTTTGTTGGATGAGTCTGATCAAGGGGTCAAGGGAAAAAATAAATAGTAGGGGGCATAAGTGGTACCCCTGTGAACCCCTTTTTTAACCTGCACCATCAGTCCTATTTTGGAATTAGCACATGGTACATCACAGCCTCTTTATGCAGAACCATGATTTATGTAATAAAATGACCGTCAATATTATATCTTCTTAAACCATTTACCAGGTAATTAGGAGGGATCCAGTCAATTCCTTTCGTCTGGTCAATTGTTAACAAGATCGCATTTGCCAGTCTATTCCCCAGTTTCAAAAAGATCCCTTAACACAATCAGGTTGTTAGTAATAATCCTCAGTGCTATGGCACATGCCAATGGCATGGCAAGGACAACTGTAGCAACCTGAGTAAATCTGTTGGCCAAAATGTTTTTACTTATTTATTTTATTACTCGGATACACACCTTTGAGCAAAATGTTAATTTTCAAAGGTTCCTCATCAAAATAACAGTACAGTTTACAACCATTCTTAACACTTCACAAGAATTGTTGTAGAGAAATAGGAAGATGGCGGCCACGCTGGGCTGCCATCAGTGAGAGCAGAGGAGAGGACAGGAGCCCTGCTGTTTTTAGTCTTAATAGCTTAATTGTAATTATTTAATTTTTATTTTTAGTTACAGGTCAGTGTAGGGATGGGAGAGTGTTATTAATGGCAAAAACTGAAGAAAAAGTAGGATGTCTAATTTTTTTTATTTTCAGTGAGGTTCGTTTGTTCATCTCTTGAAGTGAGTAACTTACCTGTAGCGTCTGGAGATCAGTGTTGTTTACCCGATGTGCCAGCTGGGGGAAGCAGAAGAAGTCCCTGAGTGAAAATGGGCTGTCAACCCACATGTAGAAGAGTTGGATGCAGGGAATTGTGTGCTCTTACAGAGATGGAAGTTTGACTGAGCTGTGGACCATGGTTGCTGGATGCTGCTGGGGATAGCTCGGTGACATCAGGAAGCTTCCCCACATGTACTGTCCTGGTGCCCCATGAGGTTTGTGGAGTGGTGCAACTGTTGTACCACTGAAGATTTTCCCTGAGCCTCTAAGTGAAGTTGCACTTTTCAGGTTGCACCATATACAATAGAATGAGATAGTGAGTGTTATTCTTGACTCAAACCTGGACAGTTTGAACTGTGTGCGGTGTTTGGTTCCCAGACAGCTGGAGGTAAGAAGGAGACTTTTGCATAAAAGTGTGCTATTGTTTTAGCCCCGATAGTAAAATGACCAATGGCTCTAAGTGTTGATCTGATGGGTCTGTGGATTGTGCTGGTGGGTGGTGGGTCATGAGAGAGTCCTTACCATAAGTCCAAGAACAGTACTGCATGTAAACCCATCCAGAATGGTTGCCATAAGTTTAAACTCAAATTTAAGAAGTCAGGACTTGAAGACAGGTCCAGAACAGTCCTCGACTGGTGACAGGGGTCAAGAGTCAATATATCTCTGGTCCAGCCTGAAGAGTTAAAGCCTTAGGAGTGAGAGCCCTGAGGTAGTAGGATCTGGAATTTGAGTCTCTGACCATTTTGTATGTGCTCCTCTTTCTGAAGAACTGCTCTCTGAAGAGACAGTGATAAAAACTATCTGTTTCCCGCTTCACAGATATATGGACTCCATTGAAAAATATAATTATTTTACTAGATACTGTTTTTAGTGAGAGGGATGAGAAGGTTTTGGGAGATAGTGAAGTGACAATGGAAGTGAGTGAGTGTGAGTGGTATATGTATGGACGTGAATGGTTATTAGTCAGTATTTGTTAT
Organism: Neoceratodus forsteri; assembly: GCA_016271365.2. Classification (NCBI taxonomy): domain Eukaryota; kingdom Metazoa; phylum Chordata; order Ceratodontiformes; family Ceratodontidae; genus Neoceratodus; species Neoceratodus forsteri. The sequence continues at coordinate 1,045,542,032 of CM028133.1, read as the reverse complement.
TATTAATTTGTGGTGATTTGATTTGTAGTTTGTTAGTAGTGGACAAGTTATTTGGATGTGTTGGTCATTAGCTCCCAATGGAAGATATTATTTCCCCTACAGGCACTGTGATCTCTGACCTTGCGACTGTCCCCCATTGTCCCCTGAGATACATATGCACTGTAGAGTGCTAGGGATAGTGCACAGCAGAAGGAAGCAGAGATTTGCAGTAGCTGGAATATGGCTGAAAGGGAATGGACTGGGGTGGTGAGAACCAGGAGATTCCCTGGGGAAAAATGGACCCAGGAGAGAGGGTCCTCCTTGCCTCTGTGCCCATATCCAAGGGCCCCCTAATTGATGGACAGGTGACTGGACCAGTATGATTGACCTATCCTTCTTGGGCAGTGTGGCAGGATGAGAATGACAACATAAAATTAAAAAATAAAACATTTATTCTTTTTACTCTATTCTATTCTCTTAAACTTTTCTGTCTACCCTTAATTTCTTATCAGGGTGGCCAACCTGACAATTCTCTTCTACTATCTGTGATATACCTTTAATCTGTTGTCATTCTAGCCATCAAAACTGCCACATGAAGTTAAAAGCAGATCCCCTTTAAAGCCTCCTGCTATGTAAATTCTGTGGAAGATTCTGAATCCCTCAAGAAACAGGAGTGTTTCCAACACCAAAGCAGATTGCCATGTAGCCCCATTTTAAAGTGAGTCTCTATAAGACTGGAAGATGAGCAAGCAGGCTGTTGCAGGGGAGAAAGTAAACTCTCCCTGCAGCTGCATGCTGTAGATCTCGCTCTGCTGCCTGAAAAACAAAGAGATTAAATAAAAAGTTAAAATAAGTACTGCAGCATTAGTGCAGACTGTTCCTGTGTATACAAAAAGTATTTGGAGTGTTTGACTTCTTATTGTGTTGTTTAAAGCTACCAAGAAGTGAAGTACAGTATGGGGAGTGAAATAGTGCAATGTTTGCCGACTGCTGAAATGGCAGAGCTGTTGTGGGGGTGGAGAAATGTAAAACATAAAAATATGTTTAAATACAGTTCTAACACAGTAAATTAAGGATAATAATAATACTAGGCTCTTTTGGAATGTATGCAGATAATAAAAATGTGTTCAAATGAAGTAAAGGTATAAGTAGAAAAACTAAGCCAAGTAACAAATTTAAGGGATAAATAAACAAGTTTGATTTTCTTGGTTTCTTTACCTGAAATGGTGGCAGGTAGCAAGAGCTGGCTTCTATAGAGTGGGCAGCCCAGAAAATGGCTGCTAATATAGAAGTGGTGTGGTGATATCATTGAAAGGGGAGGGACTAGAAAGGTCCTTGATTATGCTTTCAGCACCAATTAAGGTTCTTCCAAGTTAAAATGAGTACCTATAGAATATTACTAAAACTATGTTGAAAAAAGACATAATAAGCTTAAATTTAGAGAATTTGAAGCCTAATCTTAAATTCCAGAGTAGAGGAATAAGGTTTTTTGGTATAATTGATAGTCACATGTCAATGATGTCATGATTTTTGTGCTATATTAACCTCCCCTCCAGGAGGCTAATTCAGGTGTGCTGGTCAGTATCTTCTGACCAAACAAAGGAGAGGAGGTGTGAGTGCCTACACACCAGAGAGGAGAAAAATATTGAATATGCAGAGAAGAGCAAGGAGTCTGACAAAAGACTAACCTGATTATTTTTTTGTTTGTTGTTATTTTGGTGTGAAAGTTTAAACACCCATTTCTTTTCTGTAAATATTTTTTGAACAGTTAATTTTTGTCATCATTTTTGGAAAATAAAATGATAAATGCTACACCAGCATTTTTTATGCACTTGATTTAAGGACTGGTGTCTGTTATTGAACCCACACACTTACAGGCAGTGTTGTGCAATGCTAGATCTATTAAAAACAAGATGGCAATTATTGCTGATTTTGTGGCAACATCTTATCTGACATGCATCATCGAGACATGGCTTGATGAAAATGTTGGTCCAGCTTTGGAATCAGCTATTCCGGCCAGGTACTCGATGTTACACTGCCTGAGAAAGGATCTTAGGTGTGGCACTATGTTTCAAGTTTGACTTGAAGCTTGCAGCCCTCCTGGTGGGAATGAGATACTTTGAATGTGTAACCATACAAGTGTGTGCAGGAGCAGGTTGCAGAATCCTTCTCATCTACTGACTGCCTGGGGATGAAATAGGAGTTTCTGCAGAAAGTTGCAGGCTTCATCATTGAATTGGTATTGGAGTCATACAGAAGGACTTTTCTGGGCAATTTTAATGCCTGGATTGATGATGAACTTTCGCAGTTTGGGGAAGACTTCCTCTGACAGATGTGTTCATTGGGCCTGACACAGGTTGTTACCTCTGCAACCCATCTGTAAAGCCATTCTTTGGACCTTGTCTTCCTCTTTGGAATGGTGGTCTTTGACCTTATGGTGGATCCAGTTGCATGGTCAGACCACCATACTCTGATGTTCTCATTCGAGACCCTCCAAATAGACCCTCCCCTACGGAGATGGTGCAGTGTCACCCTTTAAGGCATTTGACCCCACAAGGTCTGATGGTGGTGCTGGATTAATGAGGCCCAATGAGTGTGTGCAAGAAGTCAGAGGAATTGGTTCTGACCTATAATAGGGTGATTGCCAAGACCATTGACTCTATAGTACCTGTACATGTTCAACCCCTCACCTTACACCAGAGGGCTTCCCTGGTTTGATGGGACTCTCAGGGAGATGAGGATTAGGGATTGAAGGTTAAAGCAGTGCTGGTGGCCTGGTTTGGATAAGGACAAGCTTATATTGATGATCCATTATAATAATAATAATAATTACTTATTTTTACCATGCCTATCTAAAGCCAAGGTGCCTTAACAGCAAGCTTCACATAAAACAATAAAATAAAGAAAGATACAATAAATACTGAGTTCATAAAATACAATAAAATATCATCATAAGAGATATGCCATCAATCACAAATGGGTCTTTAAGGCCTGTTTAAATTCTTCCACAGATTTGCATTCCCAAAGCAGATGGAGTAGAGAATTCCAAAGGGTTGGGCTGTGAACATGAAAGCACAGGACCCCAAAGACTTTAAAGAAACCCTCAGAATATCTAGCAACCCCTATCCACCGAGAGGAACAATCGCCTAGGGCAGTAAGGTACCAGGAGCTATTTCAAGTAGTCCAGGCCCAGTCCATGAAGTGCTTTATAAGTCAGAAGACCAACTTTAAAGTTGATCCACCACTGTATAGGCAGCCAGTTCAGTTCATGCAGCACGGAGAAATATGACAGGTACAGGGAGTACCCGTCAATAACTGGTCCGCAGTATTTTGCACAAGCTGCAAGCGGCAGATATCAACCCCTGGTAGTCCTAGATAAAGGGAGTTGCAATAATCAAGGTGTGAGATCACAAAGGCGTGGACCAATGTAGGCAGATCACCAGACGGAACTAGGTGCTCAATCCTGGAGATGTTCCTCAGATGGTAAAAGGATGATTTGACAACTGCCGACACCTGCAATCGCAGTGTCAGCCCATCATCAAAAATCACCCCCAGATTCTGCACCCACTCAGAGGTAGGGAGCTGTGAGTCACCCAAAAAAAGTCATGAGGGCTTTGTAATCCAACATGTCTTTGGTCTGGGGGAGCCATTTTGCAATTTAAATGAGACAAGTTTGCTCTGTTTTATTGCTGATAAGATTGCCTCCATCAGAATAGAATTCCAGACAGTGCTCTCGAATGGGCACTCTAGCGAAGGACGTGAGGACACAGGTATTCAGTCTGTCTGGTCTAACTTTGACCAGGAAGCTATAGTAGATATTGTGAGGGTCATCTGGGCGTTAATGCCAATCTACTGTAGTTTGGCCCTGGGACCATCACGCCTCCTCGTGGGGTGCATTGATGCCATTGGCTCTGTCCTTGTCAAGATAGTCCAATGATCTCTTGCCTCAGGGTTTTTTCTAGAGCCCCTGAAGGAGGGAGTTGTAATGGCCCTCCTAAATAAAAACATTATCTTACATGGACTCTCTGGTGAACTACCGACCTGTCTCTAACCTTCCTTTCGTTTGGAAGGTTATTGAGAATGTGGTGGCCATTCAACTGCAGACCGATTTAACAGCACAATACATATACAAGCCTCTCCAGTGAGGATTTAGAAAAAGGCATAGTACTATGACTGCTCTGGTTCGGGTGCTAAATGATCTCCTGGTGACGAAGGATAGGGGGAGATGTTCCATTCTTCTTCTCCTCGATCTCTCGGCAGCATTTGTCACCATGGACCATGGAGTGCTGATGGAGAGCTTGTGAGTATGTTGTGGACTGATGGTCACAGTCCACAATTGGATTAGAACTTACTTCACTGGCATGTGGCAGCATGTAGTGTCTGGTGTGTATTCCTTAGCCCCCATACTCCTGCCATGTGGGTTCCTGCAGGGCTCTGTTTTGTCCCCCGTGTTGTTCGCAGTGTACATACTACTGCTAGCGGACATTATAATGCATAATGGACTGAGATTTCACTATTATGTAGATGATGCTCAGCTCTAAATGCCCTTTGCACCCAAGCTACAGGAAGCAGTCTCACTATTGAACATCTGCCTGGATGAGATCCAAGACTGGATGAGGGTGAACTGGTTGAGGTTAATCCCCGATAAGACTGATGTACTGGTGCTGGACCTGGCAGCCAGGGGATGAGGGTGCAATCTGGTCGAACCTTAGGGCTTAGGCTAGGGGACTCCCAGTTGCTCACCTCTGATCAGGTGAGGAATCTTGTCGTTGTCTTGAACTGTGGCCTGACACTTAAACCACAGGTGTTGGCCAAGGTCAGGAAATGTTTTTATCATTCGAGGAACATCGACAGGGGTAAACACCTGATAACCCCAGCTGAGCTGTCAGTGCTCATCCATCCTTTTGCGACATTGAACCTGGATTACTGCAACACTCTGTACCTGGGGCTAGCGGAGGTAGATCTGGGCCACCCTCAGCTGATGCAGAATGTGGTGGCCAGATTGTTGTCTGGTCTACCTAGATTGTATTATGTTACACCTGTGCTGCACTCTCTGCTCTGGCTGCCAGTATGGTGAAGAATCTCCTTCAGCATTGCTTTGCTGACCTATAAGGCTCTACATGGTCAGGGGCCTGGTTACCTGCAAGATCTCTTGTGCCCCTACTGGACCACCCTTCCCCTGTGTTCTGCAGAGGAGGGATTGTTGGAAGTTTCCAAGAATCATTTAAAGACATGGGGGATGAGCCTTCTCTGCTGCAGCCCCAATCCTGTGGAACTCCCTCCCTTACCAGATTCGAAAGTGCTCAACAGTTGACATCTTCAAATGGAAGATGAAGACCTTTTTTAGAAATCAAGTTTTTATGAGTAGTTAGTATGTTTTTCTTGATAATTAATATTTGTATTTATTTGTATGTTTGCCTGGCTTGTACTATATTTTAACTTTTTTAGAGTTATTATAAAGTGCATTGAGTCACAATGGAGAAATATACTCAAGCTTGATTGACTGATTGACAAGTAATACGTTAGCAAAGGCACTGACAACAGAAATTTGGTACCATAATATCATAGTGTGGAAATCAAAGTTACATTTCAGTAGGTCCAGTAATTCTCAGAATAAAAGTGCGGAAACATAGGTAGCAGCCCTGTGGGGCATTGTCTGTGAATTGATCTATGCACTTCTATAGCACAGGGAATCAGAAGAAAATCACACACTGTATGTGAGAGGTCAGAGATGGGCATTGATAGTGGTGGGTTATAGTGTTGGCATATTGTGCTCATGTGTGGAGAGGTCTTTCTGGTGGGCACCATGAGCAGCTGGTGCATTGATAGGGATAGGTTGCGGTGCAGGTGGCAGGTGCCAGTGCATGGGGGGAGGAATAGATGTTTTTGTTTTTTTAATAAATACAAAGGTCTCCAATTCTTGATGTTTGTTCTGTTTCAAACTGTAAAGAGAAAGATTAGTAATGCAGTTCACATGGAGGTGTTTATTTATTAGCTTTTGGTGACCAGGTAAGCGCATTAGTCAATAACCCTGTCTATTTTCAAGCATGACCCAGAAGAGTACAAGACACTGGCATACAATCAAACAGAGTTTGAATACAAAACATTCTCTAAATGCTTACAGTCATTGCAGGAAAGTAGAGGCGTACAAACAAACGCAGGTAAAATACAAGAACAGTCCTTAAAAGCTACAATAGTTCCCTCAGCAGGGAACATCATGGAGTTGCACATACAAGTAGCAGCCATCCTCACAGGGATGATAAGGATGGGTGACAAAACCAAGTAATACACTTGAAGTTAGGAAAACCAAGTAATGCTCGGCGGGAAGAAGCAGGAACAGAGATCCAGGAGAGGCTACAGTAGGTACAGTCACGGGAATCAAGTGCATGAAGGTAGGCGAAAAGTGCAGTCATGAAAGAGGACCGATATAAGGAGTGCTTTAAACTGGCATGCAGGGAGTTCCAGAATTGTGGTGCAAAATGGGAGAAAGCTTGCAAACCCATTTTTGTTGAGCAGTGCTCTGAGTTGACTGAGAACAGAAGGGAGTGTGAAGACCGCAGAGTGCTGTAGTGAAGCATAGGGATATGCATAACCCCAACACAGTCAGGGCTGGGGGTTCTAGTCATGGATGCAATGAAACAACACAGTGAGGAGGAGTGCAGGGATTTGGGGGACAGCCAATTCAGGATGGAGTAAAGGAGGCAATGTTGAGTAAGGTGAGGGGCAGATAGGGAAAATCTACAGATGTTGTTGTATATGGTGTCCCATTTATGAAGAATACCAGTGCTGGCATGGGAAAAGGTAGGGAGGGCATACTGTAGCCTTGGGAACAGGACACCAATAGCCACAGAGATCCTGGCAGCAGGGGTTAGGGAGTGATGCATGTAGTAGGTGGCACCTATCTTGATGTTAACGGATCTGCATATCTCATTTCTGTGAGAGGAGAAATCAAGCACAGGATCCAGCATCACTCTGAGGTATTTGAAGGAGTCAGTGGACATGACTACTGACCCATTGCAGCAAAGCACCAGTAAGTTGATGGGACTCAGCATGGACTTTTCTGGAAGACCCAAAGAACATGGCCTGAGTCTTTGGTAGACTGAGGATAAGAAAGTTGGATGACAGCCAGAGCTGAATCTGTTAGAATGTCATTGACAAATGAACATTAAGGTCAGTGACAGGACAAGAGGCAGCATAGAGCACAAGGTCTTCTGCATACATGATGGATCAACAGTGGGGAAAGGAAGTGGGACTATCATTAATAAAGACGGAGAAGAGCAAAAGTCCCAGAATGGATCCTTGTGAGACACTGCAAGAGATGGGAGTCCGAGATGAAAGAATCTTTCAAAAGGAGATGGACTGGGGTTGGTTAGTGAGGTAGCTACTGAACCAGAATAAGGTGGAGCCAGAGGTACCAATTGAATGCAGCTTGTACAGGAGCAGTGGGTTATTAACCAAGTCAAAAGCTTTGGTGAGGTCAATGAACACAGCACCAGTAAGTAGGCCTTTGTCTATGTTTTTTTGCAGAGGGATCCACCTCCAAACCCCCCAATGCGTGGGCTCTGCCCCCACACCCACTGTCACTAGGATCCTTACTCCAAGGGGGAGCCGATTCTGGAGAAAGTTAAAAAGTTTGGGGCCATTGCAGCCCCATTTAAAAATAAAATTCCAAGCCCTGCACTGTGCTAAAATGGTAGGAGACCAGTATTAGAACTCTTGTCTCCACCATTGCTGGCTGAGCTGCTCAATGCCCCAGCCCTCCACATCATGGAAGCAGTTTGGCCAGTCTCCTGACTCCTGTCACTTTGTTCTTCCTGCAGGACCATGGACAGTGACCAGGGGAGTTCTTACAGCATGAGCTGTAAATCCCTATACACTGTCCATGTGAATGCTTACCAGACTAGTGCCTTATACATAGATACATAGACAGTGTCAGCAGATAAGGGCCTATGGCCCACCTAGTCTGCCCATTTGAGCTTGTAAGTTCAGTTTGTTTTCCTAGAAGTCTATTTCCCCTTACCCCTGACCTCTAGAATTCCTTTATGTCTATCCCATGCATTCTTAAATCCCGTGATTGTTTCAGCCCCCACCACTTCCTCTGGCAGGGTGTTCCACTTGTCCACCACCCGTTCTGTGAAGAAATTCTTTCTCATGTTTCCTCTGAATCGTCCTCCCTCCAACTTCATCCCATGCCCTCTAGTCCTGAAACATCTTTTTCGCTTAAAAATAGTGTTTTCCTGCACCCTGTTCCTCCCTGTAAGATACTTGTATGTCTCTATCATATCCCCTCTCTCCCTCCTCTCCTCCAGGGAGTACATGTTCAGTTCCTTCAACCTGTCTTCATAGGACTTGTGATGCAACCCATGCACCATCTTTGTTGCCCTCCTCTGAACCTTCTCTACCCTGTCTATGTCCTTACGTAGGTATGGTCTCCAGAACTGTACACTGTACTCCAGGTGGGGCCTCACTAGTGTCTTGTATAGCGGAATTATGACCTCCCTTTTCCTGCTGGTGATGCCCCTGCCTATACATCCCAGCATCCTATTTGCTTTACCTGATGCCTTGTCACACTGTTTCCCTACCTTGAGGTCATCAGAGATGACAACCCCAAGATCCCTTTCCTGCTTGGTGCATGCTATATCCTCACCACCCAACTGATATATTGTGCCAGGGTTTTTGTGCCCCATATGCATTATCTTGCACTTCTTTGCATTGAATTTCAACTGCCAAAGCCTTGACCATTCTTAAAGTTTCTGCAGGTCCCCTTCTCATTCTGTCTACACCCTCTGGTGTGTCTACTCTGTTACAGAGCTTTGTGTCATCAGCGAACAGTGAAATTCTGCCTTCAATATCCTGTGCAATGTCACTGATATAGTGAGGTGCTATCCTGGTAGCACTCAAATGATGGAGTACCATATTGGAAACCTCGGTTAAAAAGGGAGTTAAAGGCATTGGCAATAGTGTGATGTCATTGTAATGAGTATCATTGATTAGCATGTATTTGGGAGACAGTGGCTTAGTATTCACCAAGATCTCATTAATCTGGTTCCAGTACTTCTTTGTGCCAGAGGCCGAGGACTGGAGATGTTCCTGCTAGTAGTTGCTCTTAGCAGACCGAACCTCCTCCTTACAGGAGTTATGCAATACACAATACTTTGCAAAGTCAGCCTGATAAGAGGAAGATTTTCATTTAGACCAACGTTTGTCACTCTTCTTTATCAGTTTCATTAGAGGCTGCTTCAGCCACTTGGTCACCTTCCCTCTGACCCTCTGCATAAAGAATGGAATGTGCTTATTCTGTAAGGCTAGTAAGGTTGTGTTGAAATAGTTGGCAACCAGGTTGATGGCTTTGGTAGTAAATAGGGGAGACCAATCAGCATGCTTTAGCTCATGTAGGAACACAACAGGGTCAAGTTTGAAAAAATTAGCAAAGGACAAAACTTTGGGAGGGTATGTGGAAGGGGATGCTCCCTCATGCAGAAGACTAGGCAGTGATCACTGATTGAGTGGGATAGAACCCCAGCAGTGGAGTAACAGTCCTTGCGGTTGGTGAGAATCCAGTCTATCATAGTACAGTTGAGACAGTTCTGAGGCATCTGAGTGTTAACACCAGGGTCTCAATTTTCAGAGCCCTGAGAATGCCACAAGCCCTGGTGCTCTGATTGTTTGGCACATGGTATTGTGGCATTCTCCCAGCCCATGACCAGGATTTGCAATCCTGAACACCAAATGACACAAGTTAGACCAGATTTTCCCTGGTATAATTTGCACTATTTAGGGTACCCTTTTTAGGGAAGTTGTGCCAAAACTTTGGTGCAAGTTGATAAACATGAAAAACAGTTGCAACTGTGTACACCAACAACAAATTGAGTGCAGTTCAAGCCCTACATAAGCCTTTGAATATCAAATCCCAGGTGTTAATTTAGCTGACTCCTGAACTTAATTAATCACATTTTGAAATGCTGACCAAGAGTTGGCAGGAATCATTTGTAAAATTCTGCTATTCGTCAGTTAGATCATAGGGTTCTGTTATTCTCCAAATGCTTAATTGCCTGTTTGACTAAAGACACCTGTACTGGTTGAGTCAACTGAGAACAGATATGATCTTGGTGGATTTCCAGAATATCCAGGTGGTCTAACAGAAGAGACCCAGTCTGTGTCTGTTGACGTGCCAGAATTACTGCTAGCATGGTCATGGATCATATCCATAATACCCTCAATCGAGATTACCACTGGGTTGTCTGTCTGTCTGGTTAACCATGCTATAATTCTGGGCTGGACATGGTCCCAGGAGCCTGAAAACTTATCTAAGTGTAGGGAATGGCCCTGAGACCTACATTTTAGTTCTTGCTCTAGGGAGGTGGCCCTTTCATATTGAAAAGGTTTATTTCCTCTTTTGTGAGGTCTATTTGTTCAGAGATGTGTATATTATCATTGTGCATTCTTGAGATTAGTTTATGTAGTTGGGATCTTGGTTCCAAATAATGCAGATATTTATCAGTGTTTTCATGTTGTCCCACCTTTTGGAACAAATACTTAAAAGCTTTTTTAAGTCCTCCTGCCATTGGCTCAGATACTTAGGCAGCTAACCTTGTGCATCATGCTTTAAAAAGGCCCAGCCAATGACACTGGCTCTCAGTCTGTTCCTATAATGCTGTTTTAAGTCTCTGTGGTGTGTTTGTCGAGGGGAAGGGTGGGGTGGCACCAGCGTAGTAGGTCAGTTACAAAGGACTCAAAGCATTGCTGAAGGTTGCCATCACTGTTCTTACTGTCTTAACCTTTGGTGCTGCAGCCAGAAAAAGAAACGTCTATCCTAGTGGTCAAACTGTCTTTACTGAAAGTGGTAACATTGTCAACAGAGACATGAAAGACCACCATGCAGTCCTGAAGTTCAAATCATTTCATTCAAGTACTCAGAATCCCTATACACATTCTTAGTGTTCCAGTTCATATCCTTTAAAGACAGGCCACATTTAAATTCCCCACCTAAAACCACTAGCCTGCTGGTATGTAAATTTGGCTGTATTTATTGAAAGAGGGCTACCCTTGCAGCTTTTGTCTGTAGGGCATGACCATTAAGAAGGCTTCTACCTGCATATTCCACATTGAATATCAAAGCACTGCTTGAATCAAATTTCACCAAATTGATTAGTTTGACAGCAGAGTCTTTAAACAGTATACCTACCCTGTAACATTTCTCCAGACACTAAGACCAAACAGAAGGTCCACATGTCTACAGCCTTTTTGTAACTGAAACTTCAAATTAGGTTTAAATATTTATGTCTTATAAAAGCAGCACTTTGCCTGGCAAGAACTAGAGTGAAGAAAGAAGGAGCTGCAAGGACCAGATAGTAAGAATCAGGAAGGAAGGGGGGTGGGCAGAGAAATGGATGGATCAGGCAGAAGCACAGAATGAGCACTTCTGTTCTGCATTCATAAGGGAGAAAGGAGGGTCGCTACCTCATGGGGTGGGCTGGTGGGCAGTCATGGAGAGGGGGTAACCAATGGGGTGGTCACTGAAGGTAGGGTATTGGAGGGATTAAGGGCTCTGAGGGTGGATAAGGCACCAGGATCAGATGGCATACACCCCAGGTTGTTGAAAGAAATGGCAGAGATTCTAGCTGGACCACTGGCAGAACTGTTCAGTACCTCCTCGGACACAAGATGTATACCACATGACTGGACGACGGCCCACATGATACCCATCCATAAAAGTGGACCACAGGATGAGTTAGGTAATTATATGCTGGTAGCTAAACTTCCTTCATGGGGAAGCTGATGGAGACAATGCTTAAGTTAAGGCTGAAGATATTTATGGACAGTCACCAGCATGTGTTTGTGTCCAGAAAATCCTGCCAGATGAACATAGTTGAGTATAACAACTGGGTCACAAAGGAATTGGATAAGGGTCATGTGGTGGATGTCACATACTTAGATTTCAGTAAGGTCTTTGATTCAGTGCTGCATGGGAGGTTAGGATGGAAGTTGAGATATGTGGGTATGGGGACTAAGATGGTTAAATGGATTTAGAATTGGTTGCAGGGGAGACAACAGAGGGTAGTGGTGGTGGTGGGGGACTCTCATCTCCAAGAGCTGTGATGAGCGGGATGCCACATTGATTGTAATGTGGCAAGTGCTGTTCGGAATATTCATAGTTGACATCTCGTATGGTGTCAGGAATAAGTTCAGTCTGTTTGCTGATGATACCAAATTGGGGGTGGTGGTGGACAATATAGCAGGTTGGCAGGGGTTGCAGGATGACCTGATCAAACTGGTGGAATGGTCACAAGCGTAGCAGTTGGGGTTCAGTGCAACAAAGTGCAAAGTCCTGCATTTGCAACAAAGAACCCAGTGAGAGGTTACCAGCTGGGAGAGGTGCAGCTATGCTCCATTGAGGAGAAGGATCTAAGGGTGGTTGTAATGGAGAAAATAAACAATACAGAGCAGTGTAGGAGGCTGGCAGCAAAAGCCAACAGGATGCTTGGTTGTATCACAAGAGGGATCTCCTCCAGGAGCAGGGAGGTGATCCTGCCTCTCTACAGGGTACAGGTCAGGCCACACTTGGAGTACTGTGTGAAGTTCTGGCAGCCATATCTGAAGAAGGATGTGAAATTACTGGAAGTGGCACAATGCAGGGCAACAGGGATGATCCAGGGATTGGAAGATAGACCATATGAGGAGAGGCTGAGAGAGCGGAACATGTACTCCTTGGAGGAAAGAAGGGACGGGGAGGATATAATTGAGACCTTAAAGTATGGAAAAGGGGTAAAGAAGGCAGGCACTGAAGGGATGCTCAGGCTAAGGAGGGGTGGGACACAAGAGGGCACAGCCTTAGATTGGAGGGGGGAAGATTTAGAATGGAAATGTGGAGACACTTTTTCATGGAGTGGGTCATGGTGAAATGGAATGCTCTACCAGAGGAGGTGGTAGCCTGCAAGACAGTGGTTAGTTTCAAAAGGGGTTGGGATAAGGTTAGAGGGGGATTAATTGAGAGGGGGGCAGCTATCAGGTGAGGGTTCTTGCTGCACACTAGAGCAGACTTGATAGACCAATAGGCTTATTTCTGCTGGCAATTTCATATGTTCATATGTTCAAAAGAGAAAGAGATTTGTAGGGAAAATGCAGACTGTATGACTCAAATGTTGGTGGGGCTGTGCCATTGACGCAGGTCTGACTTGAGATCTGGTCCTCTTGTGACTTTTCTTCACTACTGATGATTCTGATGGAGAATAATCCCAATCCGAAGAGTGTTCCCTGTTTGATAATGTAATGGAGAACACCTTTGAGTCCTTCTCCTCCTGCTCCAGTTGTGTCCTCCCCACCACTATTTAATGGAAGTCAAGGCTGAATAATGATTTACTACTGGGGTTATAGGAGACTTTACTGTTTTAAAATTTGCTTCTTGTGTCTACCTCTCCACTGAGAGGAGATTACCTCCATTCCAGCTTTCATTGGAAGTGGGGAGCAGGCATGAATGCTTGGGGGGGGTTGTTACCAGACCTGGAATAGGCTGTGAAGGGGTTGTTATGCTTTTCTCACCAGGTGGTAGCAAAATGTGTAGCAGGACTGGAACATTCTCTGTAGGCACTGTTGATTGTGGGTCTAATACAGTATCCATATTCTCTGGGGCATTCAGAACCAGAGGATCCTTGGTCACTACCAGCTGAACAAAATTCTTAACAGTGTCTAGAGCCTGTTGTGTCACTTTGTGGTCCAGAAGCAAGTCTGAACTGGCCATCCCAGCAAATCTCAGAGCTGAAGCTTCTTGATTCAGGTTGTCTGACCTTTTGTGTGAGGCCCATGGGCGCTGCTTATAGAAGTATCCCTATTCCTCACACAGGTTACATTTGAAGGGATTCAGGCATCTAAAGCTTATGTGCCCATATTTAAAACATAGGTTACTGTACATCATTCTGCATCACAAGCTGCCCTCAGATGATTTAAGGACCCACACATATGACAGGTGAGGATCTGCTCTGGATAAAAACACATGCCCCTACCTCTGCCTTAAAAGAAGACCACTGGGAGCAGACACACTCCAGTATTTGTTTGCCTAAGCTTTACCTAAACATCCATCCCTGTGTACACACCTTCTCATTGATGATAAATGGACTGGGTTGGTATAAGACCTTGCAACATTGTTTTATCCAGTAGGCAATATCTGAAACATTGTCACCCGCATTTAAGATCAGTGTCATAATGATAGTGATTACAAGTTTAGATGGGGGTAGCAGTAAAGGGAGACCATACTGCTGAATTCTTTAACTTATTATATTTCAACCAAAAATGTTCCAAGGATTTTAAAGATTGAAAACTAATGTTGAATGGTGTCTCTCCTGATACAGTACGAGTCACTGCTTTATAGTTCTGCAGCATGAAAAAAAACACACATTGAGTCTTTTAACAGGGAATGAATAACATACTATAGGTGCTGTCTGAGGGGACATCTAGTCCCTCTCTATATTTTAGTCTGAGAATGTTCCTTCACTGGGCAGTCTCTCCCTGTGCTTTGAAAAGGTAGCCATTCTAAACTGCCTTTTTGTCTCTTTTCTGGCATTGTTCAGGCTTCTAGATAGATTCTGACTGTGACATGTCAGAATCACCCTCTTCTAATTCTGCAGTGGAGCCTGGTGCTTCCCTCTGTGGGGTTTCAGTTAACTGAGGGCAGGGGGGGTTGCTGGCCAGTGCTGTAGAAAGTGCCTTCTGCTTGCTAGTAGATACTTTCTAAGAATATCTTTTGAGGCAATATTTAACTAGCCCATTTTAGTAAAATTCTTCACCTTGCTTTTACTGCACTCCTTGAGGTTACTGTCCACACCTTCTTTCATAATTAAATCATTCAGGACAGTTTTGGGCTAGGCCATGCTGGAGGTACATTGAAGCCATCTTCCCCTTTCATTATTTTGTTTTTCTTATGCCCCGCAGTACTTACTGTTTCTCCTTTTCTTGGTTGGTCTGCAAATTGCTCTGTATCATCTGAGAGATAGGATAACCCAGAGAAACATAGACAATGATGGTAGAAAAAGACCCATAGTCCATACAGTCTGCCCATAGTTCCCTATCGAACCCCAGAACCTACTGTCCAGACAGACTACTAGCCCTAATAATCCACCTCCTGTTACACTCTCTATTTCCACCCTGACTAACCACTATACCATTCACTCTGCCCCAGCTGTGCTTGAAACCATTCATGGTTTTGGCACCCACCATCTCAGCTGGCTGAGTGTCCCAAAGTTCCACAACCCTTTTTGGCAGCATCTCGGCTGATGTTGTTTCAATCAGGTGTTTCCTGTCAGCTGTAGCTTCTCACTATTCTATGTTGCCCTGGTCTCTGACCAGTGATAGTGGAGATTATCTTACCACCACTACACAAGTAGCGCAAAGCTTTCATGAATAATTCACCTGCTTGTGCTTGCTGTTAATGTTGGTTGTGTTTGTTTGAGTTGGGGTGCTTCACCCCACCTCCCCTTTTTCAATGGGGGTGTTGGGGGTAAAGACCACCAACTCAAATAAACTACTAAACTAACAGAAAAACTGATATGAGAAAGTAGCGAGAAACTTGACCTCACGCTAATAGCGTATGTCTGTCGATGGTCTGATAATTTCCACTATCTCCCTCTGACCAGCTCAAACTGTGCAACAGATCTTGAAGGGACAGAAAGGCTATGGCTATGGCCTCAACATCTCCTGGTGATACCAAATCAGCATTTCCAAACTGCAGTCCAGGAGGGTTACAATTCATTATACAAATATCAGTTCATTGTGTGGAATCATGTTTTGCTATAGAGGTCAGCTTGTCAGTTTCACTGACTAGTGGTTTCTTTGATGCTCCAGCATTGGGGTGATAGACATCAGTTAAGCCTGCCTGGTAGTGCATACAGCATGAGCTTAAATGTCTTAGGAGGGTTCATAATTGTGACAGACAACTTCTTATGCTCCACCTGGAACCTGGTTTCTTCATCAGCCAAAAAAAAAGGAGGTGTTATTTGTGTTCATCTATTGTTTATTTAACTTTTCTTCCTCCTCCAAAGGTTTTAAATTTTGCCAGAAGGCCTGTTCAGCAATTCAGACTGACTGCACCGTATCTTTTTTATCAATGTCTTTAGCCATGTTATCTGCGGCAGGAAGAGGTTCAGAATTGACCAGGACCGCTAAAGAAAAGGTTGTAGAGAATGAGGTCAACTCTCCTGCACCTGCTGCATCCAAATCATAACCTCCCATCTTGCCAGCTTGCCAGATGGCCAGGGTTCCCCCCTACTGAAATATTAGGGGAATTTATTTATTGAGAAAAATAACACAACAAAAACATAAATTGCAAAACTTCCGTAAA
The DNA here is from genome assembly GCA_016271365.2 of Neoceratodus forsteri. Classification (NCBI taxonomy): domain Eukaryota; kingdom Metazoa; phylum Chordata; order Ceratodontiformes; family Ceratodontidae; genus Neoceratodus; species Neoceratodus forsteri. The sequence continues at coordinate 1,045,525,723 of CM028133.1, read as the reverse complement.
GAAAAGTTCAGTCATCCAAGAGTTAAACAATATTAGAAAACAAAGGAAAAAATAAAATAAAAACAGTTAGTTTGAATATGGCACACTTATAAACAAAGAAACTGAGAAACTAGTATCTTAGGTATATCCTATGTAATGGGTGTTTCAGAGTTTGTCACCCAGAGCATGTTCCTCGATGCCTTTTTAAAGACATTCTGATGACTTGTTTAGCTACAGCATAGTATATAATTTGTAACTCATATGTTATTTTACCCATTAGTTCAGCATGACAGGTTTGTCTCTGTTGTAAAGAATATAAACACCTTATTGTTTTTTGTCTTTGGTAACTGGGTAAAGGCCCTCTAGGCACAAGTGCCTGTTTTCAGGGGTGACTTGGAATCACTGGGTGGTTAAGTGACTTGCTTAGAGTCATACAGTATGCAAGTGGAGGTTATGAGAATCAAACCTAGGTCTTCTGTGCTGGATGTACCATGCTCATTCCCAGCTCAGTACTCTAACCTCTAGACTGTACTACCAGCAATGTTATGTTACATACATGCCATTTAAACATTGTAAACATAAAATTAAGAGGTCTCCTGTCTCATCTACCCCAAAATCTCTTACAAAAAATACATTAACACATTCTATTAACTGAACCAAAACTTAGTTGAGTCCACTTCTGAGCAGTACATTTCCAAAAGTCAGATTTGTATGTACATGAAATAAATAAGTGATCTACAGTCCCTGGTTGCTGATTACATAACGTTCTGGCACACATTCTTTCTTCCATTTGTTTATGTTTTTGATTAGCTTTGATATTTAGTTTTTCATGGCAACAGAGCCAGTGGATATCTTACATTTTGGGAGGTATTCTAGCTTCTATTAGCAGATCAGTCAAGGATGAAACATGCAGATAGGGGCATAAAGGAAGCATTGTCACCTCTTGATATTGTGTATTTAAAATCTGATTGCATAGGGTTTTCCTAGATTTTATTAGAATCATATGACTTGCTACTCTGCAAGTTTTAAGTTTTAGAAACATTTTCCTCATGTTGGGAGGTGTCAAGGCAGATTGTTTTATGGCTTCTAAAGAGTCAGCATCCCATTTTGTGAATTTTGAGGTTTTACATGAGTGAAATAGTATGTTACTCCAACAGTTCCATGAATTAAACAGTAGGGGGTTAAGATTGGTCAGAAGCAAAATGTAAAAGAAAATAATTGAGTTCACCATCTTTAGCCCTCCATGTTTGATGATGAGGTATATTATATTCCTTTTAATAAAGTTTAGTCAACTCCCCCCATGCTGCCTAAAAACAAGATACTTAGTAAAGTTATTTTGCTTCAAATGCTTTAGCTGGAGGGAATATGTAACATATATTTTAAAAAAGAGGAATTAGGTATGTCTTAAGGTGGATATGCTCTTTCTTGCTCATTTACAATTTGTTCCACTGTGCCATTAAAAGTTTCCCTTGTGATAATTTCTGCTCCCAGTTCAAAAGATCTTGTTGTTCCAAACCATATTTAATGCCTAAAATTGTAATTGGGTTTTCTGACATACTATATGAAATTCTGTACTATCATGTACTAAAGGTTCACTCCTTGCAAGTTGTCTGCCTATACATTTGTCTATGTTTAGCAATGCACCTGAGAATTGTCCCTATATCTTATATAAATTCAATGTTTTTCCCACTGACCTCTTACCATGGCTTTATATGGTACAGTGCTTCCTTCTATTTGTAGGGGATGTAGCTGGGGTGAAAAGTTTAAAGCTCATAATAGGGGATCTATACAAAATACATAGAGGAGGGATCTCAAAGGACAGCCCTGCCTGACTCATACTTTTGACTGGTATCAGTGGTCCACACTAACCATTTACTATTGGGGTGATAGTAGCAGTTTTATATACAGTATGCACTGTAATCATTTAATACATTTCAAAGGTATTTCATATTTTTTCCAAAACATGCCACAAGTAATTATGATTTATCTAATCAAATGCTTTCTTCTGGTCAAGAGACAATATAACACTCATAAGTTTGTTTTTATTACATTGTTCTGTGATTTCCCTTATCAAAATTAAATGGCCTGTGATAGTTATATCTTGTATAGAACAGGACTGAGTTGGTGTGATTAAGTATTTTGCTGCTTGTAGTAATCTGTAAGTCAGAATTGTTGCTGGTGTTTTAAAATCAGTATTTAATAGGCTGATTGACCTTCAGTTGTTTAGATTTCTCCTATCACCTTTCTTATGTAAATACAGTAGATGCTGCTTGTAACAGACTGATTTGACAACCAGCAGTATGTCGATTACATGTGGCATCCAGTACAACAATATCTCTGCTCTCCACAGAAAAAGAAAGCAAGCTCTGAATGTAATGGGGAAAAAAAGGTGAGCGCTGAGTGTAATGGTCGGTATTGATTTACAGCTCTTTTCTGACTTCATTGCAGTGTGCAAAAAACCTCTGTAAACTTTAAATTGTTTAAGAAAATAAACAGACAATGAAAGTGCTGTTCTTGGTTGTGGTGGTGATGGCTGCCTGAATCTCCTGAGTGGATAATGGGTCTTCCAGCACTGGACTCTCTTCTGCCATCAGGGAGAGCAAGGGAATTCAGCAAGAAAAGCATTAAGCTTGTCTTGATTTAGGAGGTTTTATATGCTGAGGGTGAGCTTGCTGGTGCCTGCACGGTCTGTATATCAGAAGTGCTTCTGACATGTTTAATGGTATAGACTGTGAGGTGATGAGATGCATAAACACTAACACCAATTTAGTTGTAATTTCCTTCCCTATAGACTTACACATTTTCCCAGTCAGACCATGTTTGCATGGAGTTTTTCCATTATTTAGTGATGAAATGGCTGTTTCTACCTCTGTAGGCTCAGTTCCATTAGTCATTAATGATATGATTTCTGCAGAGTAAGAAGGTAGTAAAAAGTTGTTAAAAACCGTGTTATATTGACAAAGCTAGAGTGTGTTTCTTGAAATAATTGTATAGTGTGTTTTATGATGATATCAAAATTGCCTATAATATTAGTATGTAATATATTGCGGTTATCTAATAATCTGTCTAAACTCTTCTGTTGTATTCTATCTTTACAGCTGTCATAGGGGCATATTTCCTTGTTTTGTCTTTTGTGAAAAAAAGGTTGCTGTTGTTCCAATCCATTTACTTGTTTCATGTAAAAAAATGCATCATGTTTTGTTTATTTTCTGTATCTAACTGGTAAAATCTTGTCTTGTATTCAGGGCCAAAGTCATTAGCTTTTGGAGTTTTTTTCTATCCTATAAATATTGATAGAATTCAGTATTTCTAAGAGTTTTGTGAAGTGATTTTAGCAAAGTGCCTAACACCAGTTTGCAAACACACAAACATATGAAAAATGCCAGCAGATACAGGCCCTAAGGTCTATCAAATCTGCTTGAGTGTGCAGCTCTCAGATTTTACTCAGCAGCTGCTCCCCTTCCTTTACAGTAGTAACCTTCCCCCTGATCCTGTCCCACCTTCTCTTGAAACTGCCCACTGACTTCAATGATATCACCTCCTCCAGCAGTGCATTCCAACCTGCCACCACCCTTTTCATGAAGTAGTGTCTTCTCATCTCCCTTTCTAACCCTTCCCCCTCCAGCATCAATCTCTGCCTCCTACTGCCTCCCCCTTCTTTTAATTTAAAAATACTCTCTGTGCCGACCTTGTGTATGCCCTTCATATATTTGAAGGTTTCAATCATATCCTCTCTAATTTCCCTTTCCTCCAGGGAGTATGCTTTTTTTATTTCTATTTATGTAAAAGTTGATAACTGGGAAAAGCACCATGAACTGAGGCTCATCTCCAGGTGTGACCCAGGGAAAAGGGGGTGCAGGTAACAAACAGAACTCAAAGGAATATACAAAATTCAAACAGAGGCAATACAAACTATACAACATAAGTATAAAACTATACAAAATAAGTATGATGTACATCACTGTATAGGATAGGTACTATGTACAATAACAAAAGAATACACACTAGTTGAATATGTACAGTAAAATGCAAGCTCGGAGACAAAGTATATACAGAGGTATGTAATGGGTAGTAGGGCTATTGGGGGTTTAGGAAGGGCTACAGGTGCAGGAAGTGGCAGGGGTGGGTCTGAGTAGGTGCTTGAGAGCACTGAAGGAGAGACAGAGGCAGTTAGAGAAAGGGAGGCTGTTCCAAAGGGAAGGAAACCTGTATGAAAAGGAGAGTTTTCCATCTGAGGTGTGGACATGAGGGAGGGAAGGAGAAGGTGTGAGCACAGCTTGACTGAGAGTTGTAGGGCAAGGGGGCCGTAGGGGAGAGGACGCAGGCAAGGTAGGAAGGAAAAGACCCAAACCAGTATTTGGCTATGAAGGTGAGGCAATGAGAGGAGTGCATCTGAATAGGAGACCGGAGGGAAAGAAAGGAGTAGAGGTCGCAGTAACCAGTTAGAGGGGGAGAGTTTCAGGCAAACCTACAGAATGCTTGAAACAGGAAGTCCATTTTGGCAATGGAGGTAGACGGGGTAGCACTGAATACTATGTTGGTGAAGTCAGATGCAGGGATGATCCCTTTGATTACAAAATCAAATCTTACAGGAGGAGAGAGAGAGAGAGAGAGAAAGAGACTAGTTATATGGTGATAGAGGAGTCCAAGCTTAAGGCGCAGTATGGTGTGTAGCGTGCTGAAGTGGGAGGAGAAATCAAGGGAGCGGTCAAGCCAGACGCTTAGGTACTGGTAAGTGAGGACAATGTCTAGAGGGGTATTAACAAAACAGAAGAAACATAGGTTAATGGCAGAAGGAGACTGCTAGGTTCATCTAGTCTGGCCATTTGTTTTAGATCTATTTTGACACTCTAGCTGCCCTTTTTAGTCAGGGCTCCCTTGTGTCTATCCCATGCATTCTTGAATCCCCCCACAGGGCTGACCCCCACAACCTCTTGGAGCAGGCTGTTCCAGGTGTCCACCACTGTTTTTGTGAAGAAAAGCTTGCTGGTGTAGGCAGAGAACCTAACTACTTGCAGCCTGAGGTCACATCCCCTGGTCCTGTAGCCCTTCTTGAAGTGAAAAAGTTCCTGTGCCTGTACCTTGTTAATGCCTTTTATGTACTTGAATGTTTCAATCATGTCCCCTCTCTCTCTTCTTTGCTTCAGGTAGCACATATTCAGTTCCCTAAGTCTTTCGTCATAGGACATGTGCTGCAGACTCTGAATCATTTTTGTTGTCTTACTCTATACTTTTTCTACCAGATACATGTCCTTCTTGAGATGAGGCCTCCAGAATTGGACTCTGTATTCCAGGTGAGGCCTGACCAGTGATCTAAACAGCTGTAGTACCACCTCTCTCCTCCTGCTCATGATTCCCCTCCCAATGCAGCCCAGCATTCTGTTGGCCTTCAATGTTGCCTTCTCACACTACCTACTAACCTTTAATCATCTGCGATTATGATTCCTAGATCTCTGTCCTGATTTGGGGCTGCCAGTCTTTTGCCTCCTAGGTAATAACTCCTTTCTTGGATTTTTCTTTCCTATGTGCACGACCTTGTACTTTTTGGTGCTAAATCTCAGCTGCCACATTCCAGACCATTCTTCTAGTTTCTTGAGGGCAGATTCCATCTTGTTCACTCCTTCTGAAGTCTCCACCCTGTTAAATATCTTGGCATCATCTGCAAACAGACACAATTTGCCTTCCAGTGCATCAGCAAAGTCTGCTATAAAAACACTGAAGAGCAGAGGCCCAGCCCTGAGCCCTATTGCACCCACTTGTCACCCTGCCTTCTGTTTATTGCATTCCATTAACCTGTACCCTCTGGATTCTGCCATGTAAAAAGTTTTGTACCCATCTGACTACTTCTGGACCAACCCCTATTTGGTCAAGTTTCTTTACCAGCTTTCTGTGTGGAATCAAGTCAAAGGCTTTACTAAAGTCTAGGTAGACCACATCTTCTTCCCCACCATTGTCCACAATTTTTGTAGCATAGTCAAAAAACTTGAGCAGATTTGTCTGGCATGACCTACATGCTGTGAAACTGTGCTGTTTAGTATCTTGTTGGCCACTAGTTTTGAGGATTTTTATGATCCTCTGTTTGAGTAGTGCCTCCATTAGCATCCTTACTATAGATGTGAGGCTCAATGGTCTGTAATTACTAGCCTCTACACAACTGCCTGATTTGGGAAGTGGAACCACTATTGCTGTTTTCCAGTCTTCAGGTACCACACTGCTCTTAAAGGATTTTGTGAATAGAAGTGCCAGAGAGGCTGCTAATTCTGCCCCCAGTTCCTTAAGGATTCTGGGGGTGCATCTCATCTGGTCCCATGGCTTTGTCTGTTTTTAGATTATTTAGTGCCTCCCATACTTCAGCTTCTGTAAATTGACTCATATCTACCCCTGGCCCTGGGGTGTTGTGTTTTTTGGGGGTCTAGGCCATCCCCAGGGTCTTCTTTGGAAAACACAAAGCAGAAGTATTTGTTGAGGATTTCAGCTTTCTCTGGGTCATGTAATGGTGCATTCCTCTTTTTCAGTAGCAATCTTTATTATCCCCCCGGTTTGCCTTCCAACATTCCCTATCATATCTAAAACATGATTAGTCTCCTTCTTTTTCCCCTCTTTGTCCAGAAGACTGGAAGTGAGGTAAGCTTAGAGAATTTTTGTTTGGAACCAAGGTCATGGCAATATTTTTTTTGGTATTCAGTCATAGGCTGTTTTTGTCGAACCAGTCTGTAACTGCTGTAAGTTCATTTGGGGGGGGTTGGATGGCTTGTATAGTCAGACCAGACAGGAAGAGGATGGTGTCACCATGTACATCTGGATAATGAAGTGGGTGCTGACAGAGTGAAGATCATTTATAAAGAGGGAAAAGAGAACTGGTCCAAGGATGGAACAGTGGGGTATATCAGCGAGGATGGGAAGGGAAGGAGATGTGACATTGTTGACTAATACTGACTGTGAATGGCCAGTAAGATAGGTGCTGAACCAGGACACTTAGGCAGGGGAAAATCCAATGGAGTGTAGTTTGGAGAGTAGGAGCAGGTGGGAAACCAAACTGAAGGCCTTGGCAAGGTCAATGAAGACAGCCGAGGTGAGCTGACCAAAATACCTAGCAGCATGGAAGGCGTCAGTAAAGTGGAGGAGGGAGAAGTTGGTTGAGTGGGATTCGATGAAGCCAGATTGAAAGTGGGAATGTATGTGTTTGAGGAGGTTAGAAATTATTGCGCTTTGAGAGGGTGAGGGATTCTTGAGCTTTAGAAAGGACAGGGAGAAGGGAGATGGGGCAGTAATTGCCAGGGGTGGTAGGGTTGCTATTTTTGAAAAGAAGGAGAACTGTGGCAGACTTCCATGCATTGGGAACTGTGGCCGAGGATAGGGAAAGATTTAGGATGAAGGTTAAGGGGGTAATAATTGAGGGTGAAGAGATTTTGAGGAGCCAAGGGTGCAGGCCATCTGGGCTGAACTTAGTGGGGTTCAAAGAAGTAAGAGCTCTCAGGACTTCTGATAGCATGATTGTTGGGAACTGAAAACCTGACAGCTGCAAGGAGCTAGTAGGGGAGGAGGGAGGGGAGAACAGAGACACAGGTGGAACAGCACAGGATGTAAAGTTCTTATTTATGGCAATAGAAATACAGGAATGCTCTGAGATTAGTGAGTCGTCCTCGTGGATTGAAGGAGGGGAGGAGTCAGACTTGGGAGGGGCAGAAGCAAGTGGAGATCCTGTCAAAAGAATAGGGGAATGGAGTTTGAAGGGTGCAGATGTGATTTAAAGAAGTCAGATTTGGCTCGACAGATGCTGATGGTGCAAGTATTTAATATGGAATGAAAGGCTTGGAGGGAGACCAGATCTGCAGTTTTAAATAGGCACCTGGCATGATCACAAGCTCTTAAATTAGTCAAAATATTAGGGGTGATCCAGGGGTGATGGGCATGCCTAACTCTTGCTGTCTTTAGTGGGGCATGGGCATCCCATATCTTAAGAAAAATGGACATAAAATGGGTGAGGGCATTGTCGACTGATGGAGAGCAAAAGACAGTGAACCAGTCGAAAAAGACCAGGTCATGAAAAAGCTTTTTCACATTGAGGGATTTGAGGAGCCAATACTGGATATATTTGGGGGAGGGAGAGGATTGGGGAGGACAGGTCTTCCTGATACAGAAAGTGGTGCAGTGGTCACTGAGCACATCTGGAAGGGTACCAACAGAGTAAATACGGTGGGGGTGGGATGAGAGCACCCAACTGAGTATGTAGTGTGATTTGACTTCTAGGGTTGGATGAGTGGGTTCTTTAATGAGCTGGGTTAGATGTAATGCTTCGATCTGGTGGTGGAAGCTTTGTGATGAGGGGGAGAGCCAGTCTATATTGAAATCACAGAGAAGGATTAATTCTCCCAAATTAGTTAATGCAGAGGTGGTGGTGATGCAGGAAATGAAGGATGTAGGGTAAAGTTTTGGAGAGGCTTATAAGACACCCACAAAAAGGGGTGATGAGGATGGGAAGGTGAGACTGATTACGAAAAGTTAATGGGACTGTGTTGTACAGTAGCTTCACGGTAGAAAAATGTGCAGTTGAAAGAGTTGCAGAAGTAGATAGCCATTCCACCACCTCATTTTCCATGATCCTGCTTAAAAAAAGCAGAAGTCTGGTAGTGCCAATTTGGAGTCTGGGATATGGGAGGCTAACCAGGTTTCTGATAAGCAAAGGATGTCAGGGGAGTGTTGAGTGACCCACACTTTTAGGTCACTGAGTTTTGGTAGAAGGCTCCATACATTAGTGTGGAAGATTCACAGGCCTTTAGTGAGAGCCTGGAGGGAAGAGGGGATAGGGCTCGATGACTCTGGCTAGGGGCAGCAGGAGGATCAGGGGAAAGGAGTTAGCAAATGGTTGCTAGGTGTAGGAGGGAGCTGCTGAGTAGCCTTGATGAATAAAAATGTAAGGGGGAGTGTAATGGGGGAGAGGGTGAGGCAAGAAAGAGGGAGAGGTGGATATATTGCAGGGTAGGTAGAGGGTGGGGAAGGAGTTAAAGTCAGGAGGTATAGATGGGAGTGGGAGAGGCAGAAGGAGAAAGAGGACAAGAAAGGGGGGGACAGGAAGGTTGCTCATGGAGATGACATGAGAGAAGACGGATAGGGAGGCAGAGTCCAGTATCAGCTAAAAGTGACAGGAGGAGGAACAGAGAAGGGCAGATGCAATAATTGAAACCAAGTTACCAGGTAAAAAGGAGCATGCAAATGAAGATAAGAAGCACAAAATGTCATTGCAAATTGAGGCTTCTGCAGTGGTTCAGTGGTAGTGTTGTCACCTCTAGTGCTGTGGGTCAGGTGTTGCAGAGAGGGGTGGGATGAAGAAAAGTTGGTAGAAATGGCAGAGGTGAAAGGAAGTGGCTAGGACAGGGAGCTAGGAAGAAGAAAGGGGCAAGAAGATTAAGCAGTGTTCAACAGTGACTTCTGGTGGTGGCTTGGTATAATATTTAAATGAGAAAGTAAGGAGATAGAATCTGGCAGAGGAGAGGTGGCAGGATGTGAGCTATAGATGTAGGGAAGGATCAGGGTGGGTGGAGGGGCAGTGGCTGCACAGCAGTGACTGGCCAGCCCAGTCCAGCAATATTGTAAGGATCCAGTCACTTGCTCACCATGGCCTTGGGGTGCAGGGGACAGGAAGGAGGAAATCCAAACTCTGTTCCGGGAGCTTGTGAATGCTTGAGTCCCTGAGGGGTAGATGAATAAGATAATGTTATAAGGTCTAAAACAAAGAAATAATTAAGTATGTAGTCTGAACTTCATGTGGGACTTGGAAGGGGAAGGGGATGAGCAGCACACACTGAATATGCATCGCCCAGCAGAACACTCAACCATCGTCCAGAACCCAGAACAAGAAAACAGCTGCTACAGGCAACTAACAATGAACAAAATGTTCCAGGTGCAAGATCAAGCAGTGCAGCCTGGATTGGCTATTTACTAATATATTTATTATTACATTTATCTCTGTTTGGGGGGGACGTGGTAAGGGTGTTCTCTGAGTTGTTGTTTTTCTTGATGTATGCCAAATACAGTTGCACCCCCCATTTAGAATCCCATTTATAGTTTGGGAATGAGCAAGGCTAAGCAGTTAACATCGGATAAAATTTGTAAATGGAGAAGTATGGCTTTCACTTTTAACTAGCCCCCTGCACATTGGCTGGGGAGCACTCCTTAATTAAGCCAATTTTAGGCTGATGCATCCTATAAAGGTAAGCCATTTCAGGCAGATGCAGTTTAGAGTAAGGACCCAGCTGATGGGTGATCTACCTCAACGTTGGTAGCTGGGTGACTTCACAGCAGGGCCATGAAGTGAATAACAAGATACCCCCACTCCTTTTGAAATCAAATTATTAAGTTGCCAGTCCAAGCTGAATAATGTGTTTATTGTTACATTTACCTCTGTTTGCGGGGGGCGGGGTGCCAGGGTGTGCTCTGACTTCTTGTTTTTGTTGATGTGTGCCATATAATAATAATAATAATAATAATAATAATAATAACAATAATTTTATTTGTATAGCGCCTTTCAAATTATCAAAACGCTGAACAAGTTAATAACAGAAATACACATAACCATACACACATAAACTTATAAAAACGCATCATAAATACATGATAAAAACTCAATAAATTACAATAAAATCCAATCACATTCTGACTAACTTATTCCTCCAAAAAGGCCTTTTTCCATAAAATAGTTTTTATATAAAGTAGCACATTTTTTTTTTTTTTGCAGTTAATCTTTTTTCTTCATTGAGGAGTGAGTACAATGGTAGCAGCAGAGGACACAATGCATGAATTGTTTACACATCAGTGCATTTTACATTTCTTGTAATTTGGCAGACAGAATTTTAACTCATAGGAACATAACAGTGACTTGTATATGTGTATCGTAGTATAGAGACAGGCATATTAGTCCAGACAGTGTGAAGTATCAAGCTGGTTGCAAGGTCCGTTCAGGGGGGTTTCAATAAGTCCTTCCTATTGAATACCACCAGGGTGGGAGTGGGACTAGTGATTCGAGCCATATATGGAGCCCAGATTTTAACAAAGGCTGCGCTTGTCTTTTTGGCAAAATAAATAAGACAGGTATGAGAGACTAATGACTCCATTGTTTTTAACCATTCTTGGAAAGTTGGAAGGCTTGGTGTCCGCCATTTCATTAGAAAAAGGCGGAGAAGTTCCACCGAAGCCTGCGTGAGCCATATCAGCTGCTCCTTAGTCATCAGCCCACTATCTGAAACAACCCCAAGTAACCAAAAAGAAGGGGAGTGAGACAAAGTGCATACCAAGCTGTGGGAGCAGAAGTGAATCACTTTGCTCCACAACCCTTGCAGTGGTTTGCAGCTCCACAGTATGTGTAGTAGATCTGCCCCCGAGGCCTGACACCTCCAGCACTGGTTACTGGGTAATAACCTTATTTTGTGCAACTGGAAAGGGGTTCTAGACCAGAGGTGTATAACTTTGTTTTTAATAAGAAGGCTCCTCTGGTCCCCACAGGCCTTGTGTGCAAGCTGCCAACAATTAGACCATTCCTGAAGGGTAATTGAAATGCCAAGCATCTTTTCACACCTGATTTTAGCTGGCAAAGATGGGTCTGAATCAGAGTCTCTAACCCACTTTTGAATCATACCTGCAAATCCTTTGCTTTGTTTAGACCATCGGGAGATTGGAAGTGTTTCCTTAGAGGGGCCTAAATAAACCTTGCAACTCATACACTTACAGTTATTTCTGGACCAGACACCATATAAGCTTAGGAGCTGCAAATACTGCCAGAAACATTCTATGGGCAAAGAATGTTGATCGCTTAAATATTGAAAAGAGACAAAGGTTCTCTTGTCTTCCTGAACTAAGTCATGAAATGCAGTTATCTGGCAAGCACTCCATAATGGCCAGTAAAATGGCTTCTGGTCTAGTGTCAAAAATTGATTATTCCATAGCGGAGTGTGTAGGCCCAAACTCAAACATCTTTGATTACCTTTACCCAGGGATTTCCAAGCTAGGTGGCTGTCCCTTATAGTCCACCATCCCTGTGCAGTTCTGGGGAGAGGATGCCCCAAAAACCAAAGAGGAGAGATATTGCCCATCACAGTGTTTTCCAACTTAACCCACCCAGGGGATGGGTGAGATAACCCTCCAATTCCTTTACAAGTTTTGGCAATCAAAAATGCTTGAGAATATCTTATGAAATCTGGAAGATTCCATCCCCCTCTAATCCAAGGGGCTCTTAATTTAGCCCTGCTATAGCGACGCTTACTGGGATTCCATAAAAACCTGCTCATTAAAGTTTGAAACTTATGTGCCCACGCCTTAGAAATCAAAAGGTGGAAGTGAGAAACCGGGTAATATACTTAAGGACTTCAATTTTAAAGCGGCAATCTTCCCTGCCATGGAGAGATGTAAGTGCTCCCAGCGTTTCACATTATTAGCCAGCTGGGACCATATTGGACCAAAATTCTTGTCTGCCATAGAGGTTAGATCTGTGGATAACCTTATCCCTATATATTGAATATCCAGATGAACCCACTTGAAACCAGAGGACTGAATCATGTTAATAGACGTATGGGGGTTAAGTGGCAAAATCTCTGATTTGGTTTTATTTATTCGGAGGGCAGATATGTCCCCAAAAGTGGCAAGCTTGTCCAGAAGGGGATGGATACTCCCTTGGATATCATTTGTAAGAATCAGACAATCATCTGCATATGCTTTAGAGTAGTAACTCTGGTTTCCCAATTGAATCCCTTGGATACTGGGGTGAGCACGTAAAGCCACGGACAACAGCACCCCTCATTTAGAATCCCATTTATAGTTTGTGAATGAGCAAGGTTGAGCAGTTAACATTGGAAAAAGAGTGCAGGGGACAGGCAGGAGGAACTCCGAGCTCTGTTTGGGGAGCTTGTGAAAGCCTGAGTACATGTTTGGCTGCTTCAATCTGTCCTCATAGGGCTTTTCCTCCACTCCTGAGGGGCTTGGAGTAAGACAGCAGGAGACTCCTCCCTGGGTCTGGAACAGCTTCTGTCATGTGGGGGCAGGGCACCAAGATGGCCATACTGCTGCTCCACTCCTCACCTCCCCATGATAAGGAACTTTACTCAGTAGATTCCTCCATCAGTAATCTGTTTAATTCTGAACTGATTTATCCACAAACATACTGAATAGTAGCATGTTTTAAACTTTTAAAGAAAGGTTAGGTTAGACCTAAAATAATAGCTTTCAACTGCCTTATGGTATTTAGCATCTTTCTGGTGAGGCAAAATATACTAGATTAACATGGAAGCTATGATGCTGAACTCAGAGATAAGATAGAGACAAAAAAAACAGAGAGAATCTCGAGGAGAAAGCTGTAAGCTAGATTGCTGGACTATTATTATTAGTATGGTGTTCTCCTCCGCTGATGAGACCTGAGAGAACCAGAGCACAAACAGATGCAAAATGAGTGGATACTCCACGGGTTGTGCTAATATTGATGAGTTTATGTTACCCCAACTAAAGGTATGCTAGCGCTACCTGGGGTTTGACATTTTTTAGTAATCTCTTTCTGACATAATTTACCATGCTTAGTGGAGTGTTTTGCTCTTTGTTTTGTAGGTGGCCTGCAAGTATTTTGAGGATGATGAGTCCCAGTACTAAAAAGCTGGCAACTGGGAGAAATTGGGAGTTGGATTACAGTGAGTTCCTCTGTGAGAAAGGGGACTCCTGCACCCCTAACAGAAAAACAGGGATACGTTTGCTGGCATTTATGACCTGGGCTAGTTTCTGTTAATTTATGCAAAGGTGTTATTTTAGAAGAACGTGGAAGTCAGTCTTAAGGTCCCTTCCCCACCAAGAGGTACTGCATTTCTTTCTTCAGATGGTTTAAATACTCAGCTTAATTAACAGAAAAGAAAGCAGGGTGTGCTGGTAAGACCTTAAAAAAAATCTGCATTTATGGAGTCAAAACATTTAGTAGGGAATTTAAACTTCTGATTGATGTTTTTACACCACTGAATGGTGGGCCCCCCTCGCAGTGTTTTTCTCATATCAGGTACATAAATTCTACATTTAAAATTGAAAATAAGTACCAGTGCAAAAGAAGGACTCCTATATTTAAAATGAAAATTCCCAAATAACTACTTTTACACAAACAGTCTTATTTTTCAGTGGAGCCTTCCATTATTGGTCTGGCCTGCAAACCTTTACTGTTACTGTGACTCCTATGTAAACTGTTAATTTGGCTGAGGAAGAAGGCAGTTGGAGGTGATTCTATTTGACTCCTTGAGGGACCTTGCCTAGAGATCTCAGCCCTGTAAGCAGGATTATTGTCGACTAACAGTTTGGGAAAAGACCCTACAAGTACATTTTTTAACATACTAAACATTTATATGGCTCTTTTTGCATTGAAGCTGGAATGGTTACTGGTATGACTGCTGTCTTTTGTTTTAAATTAAGTGAACAGAATGTCCCTAGATGAGCAAATCATCAGAATTGTTAACAAAGTTAAGAACATCATTTATAGAATTCTTAATAACAAGTTGTATGCAGCAATCTTTCTGGGAGTGCCCTACTGTAATAAAATGGAGCACCTAACAGCTGAAAGGCAAGAAGCATTGGTTAAAGGTCAGAGGTTGCAGACCTCTTTCAAGGTTCCAATACATCAAATCAAGATACCACTTAATAATTACCATACTCTCCATCAGTTAGCTAGCAAAATAGATTCTAAATTGATCTGTGAATGTGAGGCCACCCCCAGGCAAGGATGAGCAAAGCTGAATTTCCATCTATGTAATATGCAGTCAAATGTGGGGTGTGAGAGGTGTTACTTTACATTTCCTGTCAGTCCTTGATTTTTAAAGCCTTGATTTCTATATCAAAAACAAGCATTTTTCAACGCCGAATGTTGATTGCGTTGGTGTATTGTGCACGCTCACTGGCCCTCTGTCAGTTGCTCAGTCTGTTTCATCCGGTGCTGCAGGCTGCTGTTTTGTACTGGGCTCCTGCCTGCATTGGCACCTTGTTCTGCCCACTAAGAATTCTGCAGCTGTCCCGACAGAACTCCGTTGAAGTGGATCACTCCCCCCTCTCACTCGTTCATTCTGTGTCTCCTGGTGCTGCAGGCTGCCCTTTTGTACTGGGCTCCTGCCTCTGTTGGTGGCTTTTTCTGCCCACAAAGAAATCTGTAGCAGTCCCGAAACAGGTCTGTTGAGCCTGCTGACTCCCCCTTTCTCACTCACTCATTCCATTTCTGCCAGCGCTGCAGGGTAGTCTTTTGTACTGGGCTCCTGCCTGCATTGGCACCTTTTTATGCCAACAAAGAAATCCGCAGCAGTCACGACAGAGCTCCAGTGAGGTCACTCACTCCCCCATGTAACTCACTCATTCTGTCTGTCCTGGCACTGCAGGCTGCCTTTTTGTACTGGCCTCCTGCCTCTGCTGGCACCTTTGTGTGCCCACAATGAAATCTGCTGCAGTCCCGACAAAGCTCCGTTTAGCTCTCTCATTCCCCTTCTCTCACTCACTCATTCTGTTTCTGCCAGCGCTGCAGGCTGCCCTTTTTTATTGGACTCCTACCTGCGTTGCTGCCTTCTTCTGTCCACAAAAAAATTTGCAGCAGTTATAATAGAGCTCTGTTGAGCTCGCTCACTCCCCCTCTCTCACTCGCTCATTCTGGGTTCCCCGCCAGTGCAGGTTGTCCATTTGTACTGGGCCCCTGCATGCACTGGCACCTTTGTCTGCCCACAAAGAAATCCACAGCTGTCCTGACAGAGCTCTGTTGAGCTCACTCAGTCCCCCTGTCTCACTCACTTGTACTGTTTCTCCCACCGCTGCAGGCTGGCCTTTTGTACTGGGCCCCTGGCTGCAATGATGCCTTTTTCTGCCCACAAAGAAATCTGCAGCAGTCCTGAAAGAGCTCCGGTGAATTCGCTCACTCCCCCTCTGTCACTTGCTCTCTTGTTTTGTTTCTCCCAGTGTTGCAGGCTACCCTTTTCTACTGGGCTCTTATGTTGCACCCTTTCTCTGCCCACAAACAAATCCACAGCTGTCCCCACAGAGCTCTATTGAGGTCGCTCAGTCTCCCTGTCTCACATGCTGATTCTGTTTGTCCTGGTGCTGCAAGCGGCCCTTTTGTACTGTACTCCTGCCTGCATTGACGCCTTTGTCTGCACACAAAGAAATCCGCAGCAGTCCTGACAGAGCTCTGTTGAGCTCACTCAGTCCCCCCATCTCACTTGCTCGTGCTGTTTCTCCCACCACTGCAGGCTGGCCTTTTGCACTGGGCCCCTGCCTGCACTGATTCCTTTTTTTCTGCCCACAAAGAAATCCCCAGCAGACCTGAAAGAGCTCCGGTGACTTCGATCACTCCCCCTCCCTCATTCGCTTTCTCATTCTGTTTCTCCCAGTGTTGCAGGCTGCCCTTTTGTACTGGGCTCTTGTGTTGGGCCCTTTCTCTGCCCACAAACAAATCCGCAGCAGTCCCGACAGAGCTCAGTTGAGTGCGATCACTCCCCCCCCCACTCGCTTTTTGATCTTAATGTGTCCCACGCAGTGATTTCCCACAGTGAACATGCTATTCTGCGGCAGGAATGCAAAAACACATTTTAGCCACAATGTGGAAAATGGCAGCTGTACTGTTCATAAGGAGGTGCGGAAAAATGCCACTGTTGAAAATGAGGGGTGAAAATATTACAAAATTAAGATGTTACAAGGGTGCATGGAAACAGTTCAACACACGCTTGTAACACAGTCATGTTATGGAGTTCTGTCACCCGATTTTCAACATAGGCATTTTAGGACCTCTACTCATGAACAGTGCCAGTGTCATTTTCTTAATCTGCCCCGAACTGTGATTTCCCACAGCGACCGCGTTATTCTGCGCTGGAACTGTGAAAATACATTTTGGTCAGGATGTGAAAAATGACAGCTGCACAGCTCATAAGGAGGTGTGGGAAAATTCCACAGGGGAAAATTTGGTGTGACGATATTACAAATCTGCAAAGTTACAAGCATGAGTGGAAAGTGTGCAATGCACACTTGTAACACAGTCATTCGATGGGCTATCACCATATTTTCAACATAGGCATTTTATGACCTCTGCTCATGAACAGTATCACTCTCATTTTCTGAATTTGTCCCGGACAGTGATTTCCCACAGCGACCACTGTATTCTGCGCCGGAAGTGAGAAAACACATTTCGTCCAGGATGGGAAAAATGACAGCTTTACTGTTCACAAGTAGGTGTGGGAAAATGACAGTGTTGGAAATCTGGAGTGAAAATATTATAAATTCGCGTAGTTATGAGCGTACGTGCAAACTGCCCAACGCATGCTAGTAACACAGTCATTTTATGGAGTATCGTTACCAAATTTTCAGCATAGCCATTTCAGGACCTCTACTCATGAACAGTGGCACTGTCATTTTTTTAATCTGTCCAGCACACTAATTTCCCACAGCAATCGTGCTATTCTGTGCCAGAACTGCAAAAACACATTTCCACCAGGATGTGAACAGTGACTGATATACTGTTCACAAGGAGGTGCGACAACATGACAATGTTGAAAATCTGGCGTGAAAATATTGCAAATTAACGAAGTTAGGAGCGTGCGTAGCAATTGCTCAGTGCACGCTCATAAAACAGTCATGTTTTGGATTTTTTTCCACCAAATTTGCAACATAGGCTTTATGAGAGCCCACTTCATGAACACTGGCACTGTCATTTCGTTAATCGGCCCCGAAAGGTGATTCCTTGCAGTGACTGCGAAATCACCTTTCCGGGCTGATTAATGCCATGACAGTTCAAGAATTCATGAGGAGGAGTCCCAAAAACCCCATGTTGAAAATTTGGTGGAAAAATTCCCCAAAATGCCCAAGATATGCAGTAAAGTTCAAAAAACCCTATGTATTTCATTATACTGCTTACCGGCATTTCCTCAGTTCGCGGTCGGCTTTGAAGAGTGCAGACGTGTTCCCGGTCCACCGAAGATCATCGCACCGAGCTCCCAAGGTAAGTATGGGGTGAGGAGGGGTGGGGAGGCAGGGCGTGCAGTGGGTGGGTGCGGGTTGAGGGTGGCAAGTAGGGCGAGCACCGAGGGACGGTTTCCTTTTTTTCAGGATTTAAAAAAAAAAAAAAAAAAACTGATGTCGTGGGACCGTTTTATAACTTGCAGGAGCATCTGGAACACTGGGGTAGGCTCCCAGGGTGCCAGCATAGGCTTTCTGGACTGGGGCAGCAGTAGCTGATGGGGGATTCGGCACCCCCGTTGGCAAACAGGCAAGGGCAGGGGTATCAGTATGCCGATGGGGATTGGGCACCCTGTCGGCAGCAAGAAAAAGGGGGGGGTAACAGAATGGTGATGGGGAGTGGGCTCCCCTGTCAGCAACAAAACAAATGGGGAACTTTACAGCCAATGAGGATTGGCCACCCCGTCAGCAGGAACAAAAGCGGAGGGGTGAGCACAGGGATGACACACAAACGACCAAGTAAAATGTGGAGGGGGTTATATTGTCTGTAAACATGGTGGCAAGCCACCGCCATGTTCACAAGCAACCTTACGGATTTTACTCCCCGTCCTGCAATGATGGGTTGCCCTCTCATTGCAGCGGATGACTGATGCTGCAATGACGAGGCGGCCCCGGATTGCAGCGGCTGAGTTTTTTATAAAGTTGTGGCATGCTGGCTAAACTAGTGTCATCAGCAGCATGCCATGGCATTGTGGGAAGTGGGGCAAGCCTTTTCAGGCTGTGGGGGCATTGGCCACAACAGTGTCTCACCTCCACAACCTGCTTCTCCAGAAACCTGTTGCAACATATTTCTTGCGCATGCGCACAATCAACATAATGAAAGAAGAGCAATTCAGAGTTATGTTTTTAATCAAAAATAAAAACAATGTCCCAGTAATGTGAATCAAAGGTAAATGGCTAATTAAACCAGTGCCTCATGTTCCTGTCCCCAGACTTTTTAACATATTGTACAGTGTGGGAAAGGAAAAACTCAGTACTCAGATTTATTAGGGCTAATCTGCACAGCAGTTCCTACTGAGATCAAAGTCAGGAAGTGTTTTGCAGTTGTCTAGTTGAACTGCACTAGGGACTGGCACATGTTTTTTGAGCTGTGTGGATGTAGCCCTGAAATCCTCTTGGAGGACTTAAAAAGCAGCTTGCTAACAAAGAACCTCATGAGGCGACAAATGTTGCATCCGAGCCTGTGCACCATGTCCCGCTCCTCACTTGCCCTACTTTATCGGCAGTCACAGACATCCTGTCCCCCCTTCCCCTCCCAACCTCCAGAAATTTGCATAAGTGGTCATTTTTTATTATGTATATATTTTTTTAAACTTTCCTTCCCAGAACCCTTCCTCTCAGTGCCCTCTCCCCCAAAACATAATAGTGACACTGGGGGTTCCCAGCCTCCCAGTGCCAATTGGCATCTTTTTTTCTAGTTCTGTGGCTAGAGTCCTGCCTACAGAGCTGGATGTGACCGCCTTCTTGTCAGCAAAGCAATCATGTCTCCAGCCTATAGAGTTTGATGCGACCTGGCAACTGCACTTCTTGTTGGCAGAGCATTCGTGTCTTCTGCCTACAGAGTAGGATGCGATTGCACTTCTTGTTGGCAAAGAAATCGTGTCTCTCCAGATGGCAAGAACTGGCAATCCTTGATGTTCATTCAGTGGTGTTTGATAAATGTTTGTGTTTCCTGGGAGCATCAGATCAAACTCTCTGCTGTAAAGGCATTCTGTTTTCTGATCAGAGTTCTCAGCTCCCATCACAGCGTAAAGGACTAGCATCTTGTGGTCAGAAAGGGGGTTACTATAGTTATTGTTAGTTTGTAATGATAGATAGATAATTTTATTTGTATAGCACCCATCTCCATAGACTCTGAGTGCTGTACAATATGACAGATATAACATATACCATATATTAATACATTTCTAAAACTAACCACAACAATATACAAAATGTAACTAAAAGCACCAGCTTAACTAACCATCACAAAATATACTATTTTTATAAAACCCCTTTCAGTTAAAAGCTTAATTAAATAAATATGATTTGAGGCCCTCCTTAAAGGCTTCCACAGTGGGAGCCTCCCCAAGATAACCAGGCAAGGATATTCCACAGGGTAGTCACAGCGGCTGCAAATACCCAATCACCAGAATGTTGCAGTCTAATCCCAGGAACTCCAAGGAGGCCACCCCTGGCAGAAAGAAGAGCCCAGGCCAGACAGTACGGCACAAGGAGCTCTTGCAGATAGACTGGGTCCCTCAGGTGCAGGGTTTGTAGGTTAATAGCCCAATCCTGAAGACAATCATCCACTGAACTGCCAGCCAGTGCAATTCACATAGTACCTGGGTGATATGTTTGCATCTTTTCATCCCCAACAACAGTCTTGCTGTCATGTTTTGCACCAGCTGCAGTATGTGGAGGATGCCTCAGAAATCCCTAGGTACAGAGCATTGCAGTAGTATAACCTGGAAGTGAAGAAAGAATGCACCAGTGTGGGCAAGTCATCAGGTGGGATCAGGGCTCGAATTGTGGCAATATTTCTGAGATTGTAAAATCCGGTTCTCACCAAGAACAAAATTGTCCCTCACTTTGAAAGAAGGAAGTACTCCAGTAAAACATTAAAAGATATTTTCCCTTGATAAACAGTTCAAAACCCCACCAGAGGACGTACTGTAGGGTTTGCTGTCATTTTATATACTTTATTGCTTTAAGAGATGCATTATAGCCACCTGTGTTTTATGTATTTGTCAACATACCAACACTGAGCTATGAGCAAGGACTAGAGGACCTCTAAAAGTACACTCTGGAGGACAGAAGGGAGAAGGGGGGATATGATAGAAACATTTAAATACCTCACGGGGTAAGTAAGGTATGGGAGAGATGTGTTTTTCAGAAGAAAAGATGCTCAAGAACAAGGGGCATGCTATAAAGCTGGAGGGGTAGATTTCAGGAGAGATGGGCAGAAGTGCATCTTCACAGAAAGAGTGATGGATTCTAAAACAATCTTCAGTAGAGGTGGCGGGGTGAACAGAGTGGGGTTCAAGAATGCATGGGATAGGCATAGGGGAATGGTAATGGAAAGGAATGGGGGAAGAAAGAATTGCCAATCTGGCATGGTCTGCTGTAATAGTGTAGGTAAAGAGAAATGGGCAGATTGGATGGGCCAAGTTGCTCTTATCCGTTGACAAATTCTATCTTCTTTTCTACAATTTAGAGCCAATCAAAGGGTACAATCACTTGTGTCTTCATAGTGGTAAATGCCCATGCTGATGATTTTAAGATGGCTTTCCCCACTGCTGTGCTGGCTGATTTTCCTCCTGGATTACATGCAACGCTACACTAAAAGAAGACAAGAGGTCTGAGTAAAATATCAGGAGCAATGGAACAGTTTGCTGGTTGAATGGAAACAATAATCAGGCAACTTAGGATAGCTTTCTGTAGTTGTTAAGCAGCAGGAACTTTGCTTATCAGTGGGATCCAGAGAGCTTGCATAACCCAGCTGCCGGGCTCATGTTGCTCTGATGGCATTAATGCCAGTTTACAGCATCAGCTTAGGGTGGTAATGAAAGGTTTATTGTGTTTTTCTGGGCTCAGTAGCTCCAATGCAGTTTTAACAGATCACCAGTAGTCCACTTTGGCTACTGTGCAGTAATTGCTTCTGTTGTGCCTAGCTACTCACTGTTTCTGTAAATCTGTATGCAAGATAATTGAAGTAACATTTGCTGTAATATATGTTGTAGGTAATTAGTTCAAGTTCAAGTTTATTGGTTGGCAACAATGCCATTACAAATAATTACTTAAATAAAATAAAAGAGAAAGGCAAAATAAACAGTAAAAATATTCAACTTACAAGATTACGTAAAAACTTTTAATACATTAAAATGCTGAAAGCTTGTTTCATAAAAGCAGTTATGGTCCTATAATAATCTAGATAATAAAATCATTTAAAACTTATAGAATCCAGATCAAAAGGTTTAGCCTTTTCTGTAGTGGCCCCAAAGTTGATAGGCACCTAGTTATTCAAAAAGAGAGAGATTCATACAGACAGGTAATAATTATTAAATTGCACCTGATGGCACTTTTACTGACAATCATAGATTAGTCGTGAATGGACAACTTACAGTTATAGTTGGGACTTGTTGATATTGTATCTAAGATTAGTCTCTATGCTTGCTCCTTTTTTAATGATCAGTTTAGAATTTTCCAGTCAGATGAAGCCTTCGCTGGTCAATTGTTTTAAGAAAAGAGACCAACGAGCTCAAAATTGTAGGATCTGCATTTGTGAGTAGATAAGTCAATAACTGCTTTGGTTGGTATGATTGTGAATTCAGTATACTGTCTAGCCAAATGGCCCTATGTTTCTCATATAGGGGACATAGTATCACTAGGAGTATTGGGTTGATTTCTCCCAAGCCACACTTAGACCTATATTCCCTGTTCTTTTCCCCTAGACATAGACCCATTTTTTTGTTGCTCTCAAATACCTCAAAACGGAACCTGGCAAGATGGGTCCTATCCCAAGGGGAGTGTAGGATATGGAGATATCTTTCCAACTTGTGTTCTCTTTTATTTTTGAGATCCATGGACATGCTTTCGATAATAGGCAGGCCTCTAAGTATTTTTGGACAAAGTTATCTTTAATTTTGTTGTTTTTTTATTGTTTTGGTGTACTCAAAAGTAAGTTTTAAGCAGTCAGAGACTATGTGTAAAAGCCCATATGGTTTGATGAGTTCATTCAGGACCAGGATACTCAGGAAAGCATTCTTTGAAAGAGAGTAAAGGATTGCTTCCTCTAAACACATTTGTGGGAGTCTGTCAGGGGGCATTCTGAATATCTTGATCCAGTCATTTATTCGTCTCTGCACACAAGTACAGTTTAAAGGAGTCTCTCCAATCTCAGCCCTGACCAAAGCAGATGGGGCGCTGTTCAGTAGGCCCAATATTTTTTTAAAAATTTGTTTAGTCCGAACTCCATGGACCCTTTTAGTTTATGACCCCATAATTCAGCTCCATACAGTATTTGGCTTTTAATTTTGGCTCTTGCCACTCTTAATGTTCCCTCTACAGATCGGCCCCCATATTTATATGCTGATATAATTGGGAAAAAGCCTTCCAGCTTGCATTTGATACTTTTTAGGTGGAAATTCCATGATCCGGTTTGGCTAATTGTGAGTCCTGGGTAACAGAAGTTTTTTACCACCTGAATCTTGGAGGGATTCATGTAATAGCTGTACCTTCTACTGTTACCTCCAAAAACTAGAACCTTGGTTTTATTGTGGTTAACTGATAGATCAGCATTTTTACATTCAAGCTGGAATTTTCCAATGCTTCTGCACAAGCCCAGGTGACTAGGGGATAAAAGTACAACATCATCTGCATAAGCCAGGTAAGGGACCATTCTTGTCCCTATTTTTGGTAGATGGAAGTCTGGATTGTACAGATCTTTTAAGACAGTGCCAAATTAGAGATTGAACAATAATGGGGCCAATGTACAGCCTTGTTTGACTCCGATGGTTTTTATGAACCAAGTGCTTAGTTCCCTTGAGTTGCTGAACCTGATACTGGTGTAATTGCCTTGGTAAATAAGTCTGATAATTTCCAGTACTGATGGGTCAAGCCCCAATTCATCAAGTCTGTTCCAGAGTAAGGGTCTGTTTACCCAATCAAAAGCTGACTTGAGATCAATAAAGATACAATATATTTTGGGGGTTTTGATAGTCCTGTATTTATGGATCAGGTGAGTTAGAACATAGACTTGGTCTATTGTAGAGTAGTTTCTATGGAATCTTGTCTGATCTTCATCTATAATGTTATTTGATTCAGCCCATGTCATCATTCTATTGTTTAGGATTTTGGTAATGACCTTTCCTAGGGAATCCAATAGGCTGATAGGCCTGTAGCAGCTTGGGTCCTTTTTGTCACCTTTCTTAAAGATTGGAAAGACAATATTTAGTTTCCAGCTTTTGGGAATATAGCCTGATCTCCAAACGTAGTAAAAAAATTTGAGTAAAATAGGAATCATAAATGATTTAGTTCTAACTATAACATCTAGTGGTACCCCATCTGAACCAAGTGCTTTTCCTGCGTTAAATGAATTTAAAGACCCACCTACTGTAGCTCCAATTGTGTAATTTCGGTATCCATACTTTGTTTCCTGCCTTTGTGTTTGTATTCTGTTAGCCCAGCTAGGTAGTTTGGGTCTTCCCTGAAAAACAGAAGCTTATAGTGCTTTATCCATGTATCTGGTTCAATATGTGTATTGACATGAAGGTGGTGACCCATTCCGGAGTTTACAATGTCCCAGAAGGTTTTATTGTCCCTGTTAAGAACTGCAATGCAGAGTTCCTTCCACATGTGTTGGGTGTATTCCTGCTTCTTTCTGTTTAGAGTCTCCCTATACTCTTTCCTAGCTTTGTTCATTAGTTTATTATTATTCTTGCATGGAAACTGTTTTATGACCCTGAACTTGTTCAATAGTTTCCTTGCAACCTGGCAATCTTTGTTGTACCATTTTTTGCCTTTTGGTTCTTTTATAATTGCTTCTTTTGTTATTATGTTGGCTGTTATATTTATAATGGAATTAAATTCAAAGATTAGAGAGGGGTCCATGGGATGGTCTACCAATGATGCTAGTCTTGACAAGATCCCTCTGCTCTCTAAGTGCTCCATAATATTATCATTCATTAAATTATATTATAAAATGGCAAGAAAAAATCCACTCATCTGATTGGCCAGCAGTGTCCAGAAAGCATGAGGATAATACAGCACAACATCATGGATCACTTCCCGGCAACCTCACAGAGCCTTTGAAAAAAAAAAAAAGAAATCACTATGCCTCTGGAAAACTGACAAAACCTTTACCTCAGAACAGCTGTGAAGAAAATAACAAAATGTCACAAGTGCCAGAAGTGAATTTTGACATCTGCAACATTGCAGACCTAACTGTAGTATTTGAAACAGAAAAACAGCCAAGTACAATTCCAGGAAAATGAAAAGAAAAAAAAAGACACCTAGACATAGCACCTTGAGACCTGGACCAACTTGAAACAGAAAGAAATGAGCCCACAACAAAACGAGCAACTTCCTGGACTATGAATATATTCCTGGACTGGATCAGTGAGAAAAAAATACAAATCAACTTCCAACAAATATCACCATCTGACTTAAATAATACCCTTCGCTATTTCTACGGTTCAGTCAGAACAACAGGACAACCATACAGTATCAGCAGCTATGTAGGTCTTCGTGCTGGCATAAACAGGTATCTAAATGAACCGCCAGTAAGCAGAAACATTAATCTTATGTCCGATCCCAATTTCCAGTCCTCCAATAACGTATTTGTTGCCAACATCAAAAATCTCAGTTGAGAAGGAAAAGACTGCACGAAGCATCACCCCGCCATACCACTCACCCATCTTGAGCAGCTGAGAAATTCTAACGTGCTGTCCACAGAAACACCAGAAGGCCTAGTCCGTCGCGTATGGCTGGAAATTCAAATTCATTTCACAAGGCACGGTTGTGCAGGTCAGCGCAAACTAAAGCCAGATTCATTTCAGTTATGCATGGACTCCACTGTGCACAAGTACTTAACAATGACTTTCAATGAAAAAACTAAAAATCATGGAAAAATAATGGAACGAGGCAGAGACAACTTATGCAGCTGCATGTTTGCCCTCCCAGGACATCCACATTGCCCAGTAGCAGCCTTCACAAAATACCTAACTAAAATCCCTGTAAATGCTCCCTATCTCTACCTCCATCCTACAAAAAAAACAAGCAAACCATGGTCTGAAGAAAATACATGGTTCACATTAGAACCCATGGGAATAAATTATTTAGCAAGAATGCTTCCCAAAATATGTAAAGCAGCATCACTGCCACAAACCTACACAAACCACAGTCTCCGCTCTACTGCCATTCAAATTTTATCTGATGCTGGACTCTAAGCCCGACAGATAATGGTAGTAAAAGGGCACCGAGCTGAGACATCTCTCCAAAGTTACTGGAGCCCTTCACTTGAAAACCGAAACACTTGGAGCAACTCTCCTCCGCACCACAAAACAGCAGAACAAGCGCATACTTCAGCAGATATTTCCCCAGCACCGATCACCCACAAAACTCCTCTTGAAATTACTGAAGCCTACACTCACCATGGCCAAGTCCACATAAAAACTGCACCTGGAATCCTACAGCAAGCACCGGAGCACAGATCTGAACCCGAAGCTACAGGAAATGATGCAACCAGTCTAACCTCAATGAAAACCCAACCACCATCGACGTACACCACGACCCCACTTTCCTCAAACCAATCCCTAAATACCCAAACGATCATCACGGGAAACTTGATGTGCATTTTCCACATGTACAACAAATAAAATAAACCAACCAAGAGCAGCACAATTATTTCAAAAAGCAAGCACTCAAAACACAATGTTAAATGAACTTCCTCTCTGATCTTCTTCACTTCAAGTTCAAACTATTACAGCAAATGTATTTTCATTAAAGTAATAAACAAACTTTCTCTCTGATCTTCTTTACTTCAAGTTCAAACTGTTACAGCAAATGTATTTTCATTAAAGTAATATTTATTCCTAAACAGCAAGCTTTAAACATATATTTATACTGTTGAATTTATTAATGTTTAAACATATATTTATATTATTATATTTATTTATTTACAAACTGCATGGTGTTATTTATTCCCATAGCATTATTTATTAAAACTACACAATTTTGTTGTCACTGTTTAAATGTTATAAATATTAAAACTTTTAACCACAGAAACATGCCTCGGACTACTTTATTGAGTGGAAGTATACATCTCATTTTCAATAACTAAAAAACCAAAAAGTAAAAAAGTAAAACAAAAGCTACATTTTTTACAGTCAAGCTATTTTATAATAGCAATAATGTACTCAGGGTGTGTGTTGTGCTGGGATAATGTCACGCCTTCGACCTCGTGTTCCAACCGCATAAGGCGGGACGTTATCCCAGCACAACACACACCCCATTATTGCTTAATTCAATACCCCTTCTTTTAAGTATTACTCTAGGGGCCTTGATTCCTTTATCAGTAAAGAAGCCCCCATGCCCAATTTCTAATTCCAAGGCACTGTGTTCACTTTCTGCTCTGGGTACTAATTTTAGATGCTTGTTCTTAGTAATTAAATTAAAATTAGCCCACATATAGTCAATGAGAGATGAGCCCTTTGCTCCTTCAAATGAATATTATCCTTCAGGGTCTGTGTCAGACCGACCATTTAGGAGCAGCATATTATTCCTGAACATTTTTTGTGTAGCATTACTCCTCTTTGGTTGGTAATTAGGTCTCTGTAGTTTCTTCTTGTATTCAGAGATGGGTGTTGGAAGGACGTTAGTGCCTCTGACAGGTTTTCCGAGCAGCCTTGCAGTTTACCTATCCTTGCATTAAAATCTCTGAAGGGGGTTGACAGTGTCCCTTTAAGTGTCCCACTACTGATTGTTTAAATATTTGTGGGTAAGGGATGTATTTTAAGAGTCCCACTATTGATTTTATAGACATGTGTTAGGTAAGGGATATATTTTGATTTCCACTATTGGTTGTATTGATATGTGAGGGGAAGAGATGTGTTTTGAGTCCCACTATTGGTTGTATTGACATATCAGGTAAGGGATGTGTTTTGAGTCCCACTATTGATTATAATGATACGTGTTGGGAAGGGATGTATTCTGAGTCCCACTATTGATATTTATTGACAAGAGATGATAAAATGAGGCCTACTGTTCACTGCAAATGTAAATAACTTGAACAAGTTGATTATCAGTATTTTTTTAATTTCTGTTTTTGATGTTTATTTATTTAGTTTTTGTTGACCGGGTAAGTGCACTAGACAAATTCTGCCTATTTTCAGGCACAACCCTGGGAGTTTGATACAGATGAATGCCAACTGACCTTCAACCAGATTAAACTGTGTATGTATGTGGTTTAGGATTTTTAGTTTGTCTAAACTGCATAATACAGTATGTCCATAGTTGTAGAGTGGGTCCTTGCCACGGTATTGTCAAGTGCCATTGGTTGGCCTGGGGGGGGTGAGTTGACCATCTTTGCTTTAGTGTATGGGGAGGGTGAAAGGGACTGACAGGTTTTCCACAAGACTAGTTTGTGTTGCCACAGGGGTGTTTTGTGTGTGGGAATTGTGATTGTCAGAACTCATCAGGTGGGCTTAGGTGGGGTAAGCCAGGGGGACTGGCAGTGTTTCTACAGGGCCTGTCTGTTTGACGCATGGTTGATCTCTGTTGGACCAGTGTTTAGGTGAGGTTGCTAAGCTGACTTGGGTGTAGCAGAGGGACAGGAAGAAGGGGTCAAAAGACAAACATCAATAGGCCTACATTGGAACATCAGGGTTACCTTACATTTATCTAGTGTGTGTTGATGGATAAACCTGCCCCCTTAACCCCCCTTGTATTAATTTTTTTTTCATTGCCTCTGTCTCTTTCTCTATCTCCTCATTTTTTTCATTTTTCTAGTTTGCTGTTTTCACTTGTATCTGTCAATCTCACCTTCAAAAGTACCTTTCTCTACAATTCATAATTTCTATGCGCTTCATGAACCTCGTGTAAATTTCCTATGGCTCCTTACTACTTTTCTTTCTACTTTTTTCTCATACTAACACACTCTTCCCTTTATTTCTGCAGGTCTGCTGCAATGTCACCTATCAGATAAGTATTGCTTAATGTTTAACCTTCATTATCTGACATATTTTCTCCATACTGAATTATGGATACGTTGTGACTCCATCTTTGTTTTTATCTTACAGGTGTAGCTTGACATTGACCCAAGACCCCCATCCCTTGGTCTGCAGAGCAAAGGTAAGAGATTCCTTACTTAATAACTATGCCATGTGGATAAAATGTCAACCACAATCCACTTCTGCATCCAGTGAGTCCCAGGGTGATAGTACAACTAGAGTCCCTCTCATGGGAACTTCACATTTGCCATAAAATCATGATCACGTAATATATCAGAAACAAATCCCATTTTAATTAAAATGTGTCTTCAGTAATATACAACTTCCAGCAAAGGCCATGTTACAGTCTCTGTATAGCTAGTATGCTTAATAGGGTGTTAGCCATCTTTTTATATACATCATCTTGGCACTCCTCATGGTGCCCTCAAGTTCAGCTTTCTTTTAATTAAAAAAAAGGAGAAAGCAGAGCTGTATGGTGCCATGAGGAGTGCCAAGCTGGTGTATATCAAAAGATGGCTAAGATTGTCATACAGAGCTCAAAACCTGACCTTTATAAAATGGATATATGAGCCGCTAGTTACTATATAGCCAGCAAGAGTTCGCTTGTAGTGTTGGAGAGAGGAGAGGTCTTGTGAATTTGGCATGAGTATGGTGCCAATGCGCATTCATTTTAGTTCCCTTCTGAAGTTAATGCAATAGCAGCTCTAGTGGCTCTGACCAGAATTTGTTTTTATGGCCATCAGTGTGAGTGGTGTACCCTGCTATTTCTCCATGCAGCTGTCTGTAACACTCTACTAACTTTCTATTGGTTACATAGATAACAGTGCCTGACAGTCTAATGAACAAGTGGGGAAACTATTGTGAACATACTCTGACCTATGTAATAAATTGAAGAAGTCCTCAGGTTTTTTATCCTAGCCCCCCACCTCCACTGTGGTGACAAAAGTGACAATGAATGAGTTCAGAGAAAGAGAAGTTCTTAAAAACTCTCAGTCTTCACAAACCCAAGTATAGAAAGCTAACCCTTTTTTCTGAAAATAAAAATCACCCATTTAAAATAGAGTTTTTGTCCTACTGAATTATTGTAGTGCAAAGGAACAGAGAATACAAGAGCTGTGGCACCATTTGTTTTTTACATTAAGACTTTTATATACTGTATCCCAAAGTGTTTCACAAAGCAAGGCACACAACTTCCATAATGGTAGCACAGGTAATAAAAATTGTATAGAATGTGAAGTGAAAATCCCAGTTCAGCAATGACCTGATTCAAGCCAGGAAAAATTAGTAAATTCTGATTTTGCTGACTTTTTATGAAATTCTGCAAAATTTTGTGAACTTTTTTGGAATGTTCTGCAATTATTTTATTGGCTATATCACTTTGTTGCAGATAGAGGTCTGCAATGCAGCTGCATTTTGTCTGGCATTTGCCCTAAAGGTTTTCCAAGTTTTTTAACATTTGGTGTAAGGGTGCAGAAGCTCTAGGGGCTCAATGTCTATCAATTTAATATTCATGTGAAAATTTCTGGAAATATTTCTATGCTTACAAATTAGCCACCCTTGTAGCTAGATAATTGAAAATTTAGATGCAAACTTTCTTTGAAGAGTCATAGAAACTGCTAAATATAGAAGTACTGCTTAGGTAAATTGTAAGTTTTAGCCATGACCTACATCCCAACATGACTTCTCATGCTCAACGTCTGAACCTGGGTCGTCAGCATGGCAGCATGACACTTTAATGCTGGGCCACTGGGTTGCCTTGAAGCCTAGTGTTTAGGGTCAATGAATCTAACAGCATTTGTGACATTCCATTCTCTAGCTTTAAACTTATAGGTGCTTAAAATTCAGCTGTTTACCTAATTGCAAAATGTTATTTTTAAAATGTCTGAACGTTTGGAGGCCTAACACTCAATCACCTTTATAGCTAGAGATCTGAAACTTGGCACACATATGAATGGACATTGGTAAATTAACTACCAAATTTGTTGCAATTTTGACAAACACTTTTGGTTTACGTAGTTGTTATCTGCAATTTAAACTTTTCCAAATGTTTGGAGGCTTATAACTCAAACTTCTGTAAAGATAGAGATCTATGGCTTGGTACACTTCTGTGTGCCCATCAATAAAGTCAGTACACTAAATTTGATGCAATTTGAGAAAATATGTTTTAAATTAGATGGAAATAGCAATTTTGGCAACATTTTCATGGAAATTTCTTGAACTGTCATGGATGCGAAATTAGCATTTTACAGAATTCTGCTGAAAGAAGATAAATTTCACCCAGCCCTAGACCTGATGTGCCCAGTGCCCAACCCAACCCACCCAGAATAAAACATGTCTGTACCCCTCCTCCAACAGCCTAAAAGATCCAGTGTCCATCCTGATCCATCAGGGAATAAAAACAGATCTAACCCTTTTCCCAACCTCTGACTACCTGACTGGTCAAATACCCAACCCAGTCCATCAGGGAATAAAAAAAGAAGAATATGTCCCTCTCTTCCAAACTACTTGATGGGTCATTATGCAACCCAACCTGTCAGGGAATATGTCTGCCTAATGGAGGCAAGACATTTTTTAGATGTATAGTGTGAGTGAACAGAGAAAAACAAAGGTAGGGATTGTAAGGCTAAGAAGGGCAAGGGAGACTGTGCAGAGGAGGATCAGGAAAAATCAGATATCCTAAACAGATACTTCTGCTCAGTCTTCACAGTGGAAGAAGAGGGGGGCTGACCTCATAGAAACATCAGAATCACTGGGAGGAGGGAGGTAGACAGAAGACCATTCATAGAGGAAAGAGTCTTGGGTGGACTTGTAAATCTGTAAGTAGATACTGTAAGCCTGTAGGGATGGATGAGATACACCCACGGGTACTGAGAAAGCTCTGGGAGGTACTGGTTGCATTTCTGATGACTTTGTTCAACTATTCACTGCAAACATGAGTATTTTCAGAGGACTGAAAGAGGGCAGATGAAGTCCCACTTCATAAAATCAGCCATATGGAGGAGGTTGGCAAATAAAGGCCAGCCAGTCTAATGTCGGTGATGAGAAAATGAATGGAAACAATTTTAAAAGAAAGACTATTGGAGCATCTTCAATCCAGTGGGTTGTAAGACTCTAGGCAGCACGTATTCACAGAGGTGAGGTCATGAAAGACAAACTTGACTGCTTTCTTTGAATGGGTGACCAGATAAATAGATCAGGGTGGGCTATTAAACTTCAGATATGCCTTCTTCACCATACCATATACTGTAGGAAACTTAAATGGAAACTTGGCAGTTTAAGGGTGAGACTCAAGCTAAAAAAAATGGTTATGGACCTGGCTGATCAACAAGTAACAGAGGGTGGTGGTAAGTAGCAACCCACTCACCCTAGCAGGGGGAGAATGGCTAGGAGGGTACCTCTGAGCTCAATAGTGGGACCAGGCCTCTTCAATGTCTCTATAAGTCACACTGCAGAGGAGCTGGAAGGGTAGGTATGCCTCTTTGTGGATGACACCAAAATATGCAATAGGGTCAAAACTCAGACAGGGGTGGAGATAATGAATGCCGACCTCAGGAAACTTGAGTAGGGGTCAGTGATATGGCAGCAGGAGTTCTTTTTTTTTCTTCCATATACATATTTGTACTCCTCCTCCCAGCTTCCCTCTTCTGTCTGACACCCCCAGCCTGGTCACCTGGGTATCGCCGGGACTTACCTTTAGCCTGGTCACCAGGTGCAGAGCCTGAGGAGGATCAGACATCATCCTGCCACTGGACGTTTCCACCATTTTTCTCCCTATTCTCCATTGCTGGGATGCACACAGCCAGATGTATGTGCTCCATGGTGTGCTCACATCAGTAGAAGTCTCACAGCACCCTCTCCCTTCCAGGTGTCCACAGACCCATTCTACCTGCAGGCCTACACCTGGAAGCAGCCATTTGGCAGGCACACCTGTCCTCCTTCCCTGGGAGAGGAGAACTATCCTCCAGATGCTGAATCCTCTCCCTCCCCAACTAACCCTTGGTGGTGCGAACATGGGTTGCCAGTGTGGCAGGAGGTAATGCACAGATGCCTCATCCCTCCATGCCACTGGGCAAGCCTTTGGCAGGTAGATTTCAATGATAAAAGTGCAAAATCATGCACATAAGTCACAGGAACCCAGAGACAGTATATAAAATTCAGGAAGAGGTATTGATGGTCACTGAACAGGTGAAGTACCTTAGGATTATTATATATGATGACTTCAATTAACAAGACAGTGCAGCAAGAAAGTAAGGAGCACCATCAGAATGATTGCATGCATAGGGAGGGGAATCACCAGCGGAAACAGAGAGGTGGTGCTACTCTTGTATTGATCATTGGTGAAACTCCACCTGGAATACTTTGTCCAATTCTGGAGATCTTATCTCAGGAGGAACATAACCAGGTTAGAGGCTGTCTAGAGGAGGGCAACTAAAATGGTGCAAGGGCTGCACTGTAAGCCCCTTAAGAAGAGACTGAGGGATATCAATATCCACACCATGGAAAGCAGGAGGGAGAGTGGAGCATGATAGAGACCTAAAGAGTAAGTATCTCACATGAATGAATAAGGTAGAAGAGGAAACCAATTTTAATAAGAGAATGTGCACAAGAACAAGGTGGCATGCAATGAAGCTGAAAAGGGGGAATTCAGGATAATTGTATGGCAGTACTTTTTTTACTGAAAGAGTGGTGGATACCTGGAACAGTCTTCCAGTGGAGGTGTTGGGTTAAAAACTGTGGTAGACTTCAGGCATGCATGTGATAAGCAGAAATAAATAGTCATAGGGAAGCAGGAGGGTACCAAACCTCCTTTTTGCTTTGAGGGTTAATGCTCTTGGCTTATTTTGTTTGCTACACGGTTGTACTTTTGTTTGTTACTCACCCCAGTAGCTAGGATGCATCATAGCCATTTCCTCATTGTTGTATTTTTTGGGAACCCCCTTGCTGGGGGATGTATATTCGCAATGAGAAAATAACACTTAAGTGTTTATGTGGAGGGCTTCACTGCCTGCATACACCCCCCTTACTAAAACAACAAAGTCGGGGGGGGCATATCAGGGGGGAGAATGAGGATGACATAAAAAAAGCACACAGGTGCAGAAATGCCAAACAAAAACTGCCTTGAACCCTGCACCCCCCCAACAGAGCCAGCTACCCTCACCAATGCACCACTAGTCCAACTCGGCAGCTTCCCTTATCGCCACCCCCCACCCATCTTATGGATACCTTCTGGTATCTTGTCACTGTTCCTCTCACCCTGAACTTTCCAGTTGCTAGCCTTTCAGGATCACTTTCCTCTCTGGCATTGAGACTGAGTCACTCAAATCTGAGTCACTCAATCTCATTTGCCCTTTTAATGGCATACCCCCCCCTTTTGTCAGCTCTGGTTATTGAACTAATTTATCTATAGTTCATGCACTGCTTATCTTTATTTTTGGATGTGGTTTAATTTATCTAAAATTTATCTAAGGTGTCAGCACCATATCCTGACAGGGCTATAGGTGCACAAGCCAATTAAGAAGGTGGTGAAATTTTTTCTTTGACATAGTACGTCTTTTATTTCAATGAATAAAATCTTTTACAAAATCCAATTGTTGATCAACAATCATATATTCATACACATTTATTTATTAATAAATTATGGGGAGGAGATATAAATGGAATGCAAGAATAAATTGTACCTAATTATTGTGTTTTTTTATTTTCTCTGAGGCTTCAGCAGCTTTTTAAGCCAAACAGAGATAAGGAGGAGCATTAGCAAAATGGTGAAGAGAAGGTAGAAATAGCGAGGTAGTAAAACACTGTTCTTCCCATGCCCATCAATCCCTTGTATCCTACTGGACTGCTTCAGGTTCTACTTTGCATGTTGGGTCATGTGGAACTTTTTGATCTTCTACTTTCTGATTTGTAACTCCACCCTGTCACCAGCTTGCATGTATTCAAAAATACATGTATTATACTATATTTTTTTTTTAAAAATCAATTGAATATTAACTAAAAAACAGAAACAATGCAGTCTAAACCAAACTGTATCCACATTCTAAATAATTGCCCAGCATGTTTCACAATGTACTAAAGACAGATGATTTCTTTTTATGACAACTTTATTAGAATTTGCAATATGAGTAACATTCATATGATAGCCCCAAATACCAAATAAGCTAATACATGTATCGTAGCCTTTCACCTGTACATTAAGGTAAATGTTCAGCCAGTGACATATTATGAAGCTACGCTGATAACATTTTCAACAGTATTAGCACCATGTCAGTAAAATACTTTGATGATTTGTTGCCTTTAATGTGGCAATAAAAGGTGCATTGTAACTCCTTATTTACTGATACATATCCAACCTTTAAGTAATTACAAATACATGTAAGTAATAATGGTGCCCATGTCAGAAATCCACATCATTGGTCACTGTTTTCTAAAGATTGAAAATACTGAAAATAAAGAATATAAATTACTATTGGTAAATGCATGGAGTCTTAGAAACAAAATGGAAGAATTAAAGTATACATTACACAAGGAATGGAGACAGATATGTGCTGTGACAGAAACCTGGTTTAAGATTAATGACTGGGGAATGGAAATTCTAGGGTATAATTTGTTTCCCAAACACCAGGCTCTTTGGTTAATATCCCAATACTGACAATTTAGTGCAGCATGAGGGGGATGCTGCCCTCCTGAGGTGGTGTCTTCCAGATGAGAAGTTAAATCGAGGCCCTGTCTACCTGTTCTGGTGGTTGTTCAGGTGGACGTTAAAGCTCTCATGGCACTTCTCCAAAAGAGTAGGGGAGTTTTTATTGACAAATCACATATAATACCTTCTGTAATCTCATTCCATCGAACTGATTTATACAATTTGTAAAAATAAAACACATACAAATAAATTTACATATCACAATCATTCCAGCCTATACTATATTTCTTATCTTTCAAAAACTTTAAATGCTCTGATTTTAAATTTACCTTCCTTATAATTATTTATGTTCTATTATTTAAATTAGATAAAAAAAACTGAAACCCTTCCACCATCTTAACACCATTTGAGAGGAATATAATGATACATCTTTAGTATACACTCTCTCCAGTTACTGTAAAACCAAAAGGCGTAGGCCTTCATAAGTCATTTTCTTTTGATATGATACCCATTGGCTTCTAGCATGCCATAAATAATATCTGAGGAAACAACAACAACAAAAAAAAAACAGCAATGTATTCTGATGAAAGTTTGATAACCCTTGGTGATATTTCTCTATTACAAGTATGTCATACGTCAGATGCTATAGCCACCCCAAGTTCCATTTCAAGGCCAAAAACTTCCATAAGGCCTTTGTATATGAACAATCTAATAAGAAATGCTCTGTGGTTTCTATCTTATTTATGCATTCCATATAAGGGCAATTCCGATCTTCTAAAGCTTTATGTTTGGCATACCACCTCAGGTTTAAACTCCCATATACTTTGAGCCACACATGTTCTCACATTTGTGAGGGAATTCTGGAATGAGTAAGTTGTTTGAGGATCAAAGGGTTATCTGTTGAGGAACAGTTTTTAAAACTTGGCTGTAATGGATATATCTGAGCCATCACTTCTTGGTATATTACTTTATGTGTGCCATTCTGAATGGAAGATTTTGTAATATTCATTTTGTACAATTTTTGTGCTGCTGGTTTAAAATAGGGCAGTATATGTATAAGATGAATGAGTTTAGGTGCAACATTATTCCATGCTTTTAGTTATCACCCCAATGTTAGTCTTATCCAGTCATTTTGGGTTGTTCTTGTAACTACCAAACTACTTTGAACCATCTCTGTAAAAAATAATGTATGCAAAAATACAACTGGGTTTACCATTCCTAAACCACCTTTATTTTTGTCTAAGTAAGTATAATTTCTTTTTACAGGATTCAGGTTTTTGCCCCACAACAGTTGAAAACATAAACTATATAGTTTTGTCTCCAGCTGTGTAGGTGGAGGAAAGATTATTGCCACATATTGCAGAGTTGATATTATAATTTGTTTCATAATTGTTATCCATTAAAGCTTTGATAACATCCACTGTTTCCATCTTTGGATTTTTGATTTTACCCTTTGGTTAGAATTCTCCCAGTTTTTTTTTTGGAAGGTTTTCTGGACCAAAAATTATTCCCAAGATGTATATGGGTTCAGGTGATATTCTGAGTCCTTCCATATAAACTGAAACTATATACCTTGCCCCTACAAATAAGCCCTTACTCTTGTTATAGCTTAATGTATAATTAGAAATGTGACCATATCTGTTTAGTCCTTTTAAAAATAACCCTACCTGCTTATAATCAAGAAAGAAACCACAAATGTCATCGGCATACACTTGTATGCAAAGACTCTGTTGTATCCCTGGCCCTGTCAGCCCTCTCCATTTAGGTTGATTTGTGATTAATTTTAACATGTGGTCCAGTGAGAAAATACATAAGAAGGGACTTAAAGGGCATTGCCTAACCGCTATGGGAATTTCAAACCCATTTGCTATTTGTTCTTCATGAAAGGCTGAACTTAAAAAGATGAATGAAGTAATTTAAGTTGTTGTATCACTGCCAGAGGTATATTGTACAATTCAAGTACTGAAAACAGAAAAGAGTGGTATACTCTGTCAAAAGCTTTCTTCTGATCAGCTGATACTATACATCCTGTGACTCCTAAGAGAGTTAGATGTTCAATCACATCTCTAATAATCATTAGTGGTATTGAATTTTTCTATCAGGAAGCCCACAAAAATGTTGTGATGAAATTACCAGAGTAGCATATTGCATAATGTGATGGTTCAAAATGTGGGCTAACATTTTCTAATCAGTGTTTAGCAACACGATTGGCCTCCAATTATGAATACTAGATTTATCTCCTTTTTTAAACAAATAAATAAGCAGTCCTTCTATGAAGGAGGAGTACATGGAATCTGTGGAAAAAAATATGTGTATGCTTTCTCTAAACATAAAGTTAGCTCCTGAAAAAATGCTTCATAACATTTATTTGGAATGCCATCTAAAACAGGTGATGTTTCATTTTTTAATAGCTTTAATTGCCATCTCTATCTCTTTTGCAGTTCTTGGAGCTTGCAGTATTGAAATCTCTTCAGGAAAGCATGGCACTGTCACATTTTGAAGAAAATCCTTTATGTCTTGTGACTGAACCGGTGTTTGTGGCCTGAGCGACTCATAATATTGCTTGATTAATTCTTCTATCCCTTCTATTGTATTCACCCTCTGCTCTTCTCGGGAGACTAAGAATTCAGTATCCATTGCTTCTTTAATTTTTTTGCAGGCCTCAAAGGGGTCACATATAGGAGTTTTCTGGGTACCACTATATAGCATTGCCTGGATTGTTTTTGCCTATCATACTGATATGACTTCATAACCTCCTTGATTTTATTCATTTGTGTTGTATAATCATTTTTTGAAGAATTTGCAAGGGTATATAATTTTTGTAGTCATCTTCTTAATGATAAGTTTTTAAGGAATTTTTAATTTCCTAATTTCCTCCCATATTTCATGAACCAATCTTTAATATCCTGTTTTGTCTCTCACCACCATTCTCCTGTGTCTGTATATAGAAATTCTACTGATAGTCTATCTTTAAGAAGATTACAAATGTCTTTTATTACTTTTGGTTCTGCTAGTACTGAGGTATAGAGTTTCCACCTGCTTTTCTTTGTAGGTTCTCCTACCACATAATTTAAGTGTAAAATTAACAAAAGGTGGTCTGAGAATTCAACTGAATGTATGTGCAGTGACCCTTTCGGTAGATTATGGGAGATAAACATATAATCCATTGTAGTATGGATTGAATTTCACATGTACTGCAAGTAATCCTTTGACCTTTCTCTTTATATACACTACAGTTGATTAAACCAGCTGTTTCTATGATTTTTGTTAAAGTGTTTGTATCGCAGTACGTTTTCTTTCCCTCACCTTTTTTCTTTTTTTTTGTTTTGAAGTGTACTACAATTAAAGTCCCCACAAAAGAATACTTTATACGAGGTTACTAAGAAAGACTAAATGACCTTCATAGTATTAACCTTTTCTGCCTTTATTTGTGAGTTATATGTATTAATCAGACGACAGTCCATATTTTATCATAACCCATCCAGAATAAGCACCTTGCCTGGAACCAAGTCAATAAGTTTGTGTAATGTATATGTATAAGAATTAAATAAAATTCACACCCTGTCCACTTTATCAGTTCCAAACGACCAATAGGAAGGTCCCCATATCCATTCTTTTTAAAGCATCAGAATGTGTTCATCAGAATGCATCCAGGTGTCTTGCAAGAAACATATATCAAGGTTCATTCTATGTATATACTGAAACACAGCTTGTCTTTCTATTGTATTTAATAAACTATGGATATTCAGAGTACCTATTGTACAAGAAGTCATTGGCGACTAAAGGGGACTTCAACTATTTTTTTCCTTCTTTTTTTCTTCTTAACCTTATAAATTCCTTGCTCTGTATTTTGGGAGTGTTGCTCTGCAAATGATTTTTGGGATCAGAGTCATCCAAGTCCATTTCTGAATCCACCAAGTTTGTAAAGAGGCAGCATAGGCATTATTAGATTCCAAGGTTGCTGTGGGAGGGGGAGATTTAGCTTTTAAATTTCTAGAAAATCTTCTGTGTGGCAAAGATGATTGAGCTGACAGATTTAGTTTCCCATCTTCCAGGCCACCAGGTTCTTCATAGCAAACTGGGGAAAACATAACAAGGTCTTGAGGTTTTCCTTGATCAGGGCCTAAATGTACAGGGTGTTGTGATGTTTCATCTGGTATTTCCATTGGTTCTTTTCCCCTGGGGGAGGGGGAGGAACATTATCTGGTGGAGGATTCCCTGGAGCTGAGGTTTGCTCAGAGGCTGAGTCCTGTGCTTGTTGGATCAATAACTCTGAGATAATAAATGAAGCTTTATTTCCTGCTGGCTAAGGGCACTCCCCAAAAACAAGGCCATACACCTCACATAAATCATACCTTGTGTGATTAGCACACTGCATAGTGATGTGGCCAGTCTCCCCACAGTTATCACACCAGGGCCTATCACAGGTGCTGGACAGATGGGTCCTAGAGCCACATTCATGTCAGGCCCAAGGTTGCCCAGCATAAAAACACACACCCCTGTCTCTTCCCAGCATAAAGAAATTTGGAATGTCCTCAATTCCTGTGTCATTTTGCCTTAACTTCAATTTGTACTTCCAGCCCCCCCCCCCGTCCAGAACATTTCAACATCCATAGCCTCTGGTTTGCTAAGTGTGTCACATTTAAGCAATAATGCACGACAGGGTGTGTGTTGTGCTGGGATAATGTCACACCTGGGGTGATTAGGCACAAGGCTGGAGGCCGAGTGCGACTAATCACCCCAGAAGTGACATTATCCCAGCGCAACAGACACCCTGAAGTGCATTATTGTTATTATACAATGGCTCCTTTGTAAAATTAAAAAAAAAAATAGATTGGAAATTAGTTTAAATGTGTTTTATTCTTGATTTTTTCATTGAGTAGGATTACATAATTAAAAAATAGTGCAGTTCTATTGTTTGCTCAGTAGGTGGTGGTGCTGCATTTGCTGTTTCCTTGTAACACTCCCCCCCCCCGACACACACACACACACAGACTCATTTCTTTTTCCTTTTTTTTTTGCCATCAGGTTTAACTGAGCTGGTTCTGCAGTCCTACCTGTACAGGCTGAGGATTGTTTTTAAAATATATTGCTGCATGTGCGTGATAGGGGCTCGGGAGAAGGACGAAGATGTGAATTTCCGGTTTTAAGATTGCGTGTCTCTTGAAGGAAAGGAGAGGTTTACCTCGCTGTTTTTTTTGAAGGTAAAACTTATTTTAGCCCTTGGGGACAGCTTCTGTACTGTGAGGAAGTGAGAGGCGTCAGTGAATCGCGTGATCAACAGTTGCGGTCTCCGTGGGAACTGAAGCCGAATGGTTGGGGAAGAAATGATGAGAAGTATAATTTTTCTGTGAGTTCTGTATTGGGGGGACTAAAATGTGATTTGTTTGGTTGCCGGTTTGAACGTTGAGGTGATACATGCAGGGAACGGCTTCAGAGCACGAGTCGGAAGCTCTGACACTGGGTTAAATGTGGGTTGAGAGTGCGAATTACAAACGGGCAGGTTGTGCTTCTGTGGAGATCCAAGGATTGATTTGTTTTTAATGCGGTCATCTAGGTGCTGGGACTAGACCCGTGATGTTGTACTGGGATAACATCACGGGTCCAGTCCCAGTCTGACCAATCAGAGTCCAGGAAATTTTTTTGCCATTGTATAATTCTGTGATAACCAATATGGGATATCCTCTACATGGATCCCCTCATTTCTAAACATTACCATAACATATTTTACCAATGGCTTGGTTAGAGGAATTACAAGAAAGGGGGTCCATGGAGGGGAAAACTTCACTTGACCATGCCATTCCCAAAATAAATCCAAAGCATATGCAGTGCGAAAACTGAAATCAAAATTGTCCTCTCCTGATATACTGATAAAAGCATAAACTTCCCTAGGGGTGAAATATAAAGATTCTTTTAATAGATGTTTCCCTATGCAATGTCTGTCAGGTCTTTCAGTTAACCCCCCTTTATTTCTGATGCGCACCGCGTTCCTCCTTGGTGCCTCTTTTTTAACCTTATAAAAAAGTTCAGACAGAAGAGGTTTTTGCACAGGGTTTGTATCATGTATCGTATCTTGCACTCGGTCGATTCCAGGTTCTTGTTTTTTTAAGTGACTGTGAGGTCTCTGTTATTGCTGTAGTCCCTTCTTTCCCATCTTGTTCCTTACATCCTAAGGAAGAATTAGTTTCTGTGAGTATGCTAGTCTCAGTCTCTTCTGATTCTCCAGTAAGGTTCCTTGCTGACTGGGCAGTCACTTTTGGCTTCCAATCAGGAGAAGCTTGAGATAAATTCAATGAAGGGTCCCAGTTTGGGTCAGGCAGCCAAGTACCCCAGATGTTTGTTTCCATTCTGCTTCTATTAGGGCTTACTGGGGTGACCAAGTGTCACAGGGGGATAAAGGCAATGGCTGCAATTGTTTCATTAATTTATTCAGGTTTTTATCAGTGGAATCAAATTGCTGTTTTGAAACAAAAAGATTTCTGTTCGCTAAAGTTATAGCAGCCCTTTTGTCTTTTACTTCATACGTTTTCCCTGATTTATTGTTTGCTCCTTTGGCAGTGAAGGAAAAACAGGTTAGGCCTTCTTGGACATTGTCATTTGTTTGGCATTTAATAAATGTGTTTTTTGTCCTGGGATTATTCAGCATTTCAGGTTGTTTGAATACAAAACTAGCTGTTTCTGGGAGCGTTACAAGTATTGTGATTTATTCATGTAACCCCTCTCTTTTTTTCAATTGATCATAATGCTGTTTAAATGTGTCTTTTTTCAAACTTTCCCCCACTTCCTTCCCCTGCAAACTATCACTTTGTGTATTAGGCTCTGGCATGCACTAGAAACTGTGCAT
Source organism: Neoceratodus forsteri (assembly GCA_016271365.2). Lineage (NCBI taxonomy): Eukaryota > Metazoa > Chordata > Ceratodontiformes > Ceratodontidae > Neoceratodus > Neoceratodus forsteri. Next base: position 1,045,483,557 of record CM028133.1, on the reverse strand, counting down.
GTACTGCCAGCCTATGAAACAAAACAGTTGGTTGAAGATGAGGACAACATAACTGCAAATTCTGACTCACCTGGCCCTGCTGGAGCCTTTGATGCTGCTGCATCATCCTCGCCTTTGACAAGCCGGCTTTCAGGTTTGACAGGGGAAGTGTCAGGCTGTAGCTTAGCTAGTTGTGCCGCTAGGCATTCATTTTCTCTCAGGTGTCTTTCTTTCTCACATTGAAGCAACAGTATCAGCTCCTGCTCCATCTTGGTCACTTTAGATTCTTGTGTTGCTGTTTCTTCAGGAGTAGCAGCTTTATTCAGGTCTTCTGTAGAAATATAAACATCTGCGATGCCTTCTTCAGAATCTCCATGTTTACACTTATCTGCATCATCATTCTTGGCCTCTGGCAGATTCAAGGCAGGAGAGGAGGCCTGCTCTCCCACTTCTACCATGTCTGTACTCGCCAGTGCTCTGTTCCAAGTGGCCATCCTAGAAATGGACAGCAGCTCCACCTACAGCAAAGTACGGGAATTTCTCCGGTGTCCTGACCAAATGTCTTACATTCATTTAAAATACCACCAGCAGCTTAATCTTGTTCAGTTTCAGTTGGTTATCATCTGTATCCCCCCTTCCCCAGGTCACCCCTGAAAATGGAACTTTTAGTCTCATTGGGCCTACCGGATCAACAAAATTCAACAAATAAATAAATAAACTTAGGGAAAATGAGGAGGAGTGATATCACTATATACAGTATATCTGAAGATATTAGGGTACATGAACTCAAATCTAACACAGATGACATGACAGAAACTGAACTTATTTGGGTAGAACTAAAATTAAAAGCAAAAAAACCCAAAACTGACAGTTGATATAAGCTATCGCTCTTCAAATCTTAATTATGATGACAACCAATGTTTTCTCGACAACACCGAAAAAAACGGATACAAAGGCAGATTACATCCTTCAGGTAGACTTTAGGTTTACGAAAATTAACTGGAGTATGTTGGATGTAACTACTCCATTAAAAGATAGTTTCATTGAAATCATACTACACAAAAATCTGGATCAAGTAGTACAGAGACATATTAGAGGAAGAAATACACTAGACCTCATTTTCTGCAATTCTGTAGAAGGAATCAGCAGCTTGAATACAGTGGAACCTTTGGGGGATAGTGATCATAATACAATCAGTGTGGAAACACAAACAGCCTGGGAAACATTAAAGGTAGCTACAATATTCAGATACTACCATAAATCAAATTAAAATATGATGAGGTAATACTTAAACTCATGGAACTGGAAGAAATATATGAAGGAACATACACCACTGTCTGTATGGTATACATTATAGCAGATAATTAATTACTTTATCAGTTCATATGTACCAGAGGTTAGAAAGTACAATTAACCTAGAAGAGTTTCGTAATGGTTTGGCAGAGATATAAAAAAATATCAGAAAGAAAAGGAAGGTATTTAAAATAAACAGAAAATATTCTATGAAGGATAACTGGAACATAAACAAAAAACAAGCAAACATTTGCAGAACACTAATACAGAAGACAAAATCTAAGACAGAGATCAAAATGGCAACTCTGGCGAAGGATAACAAGAAGCAGTTTTATATCTATGAGGGCACTCTAAAGAGAAGTCAAAAGTTACTGGGCCCACCACACCCGGGTGATACATTAGTAGTTCAAGAATAACATATGTCTGCAACATTTAATGACTACTTTTTAAGTGTTTTTCAATCAAAAAAGATATCTCAGTTAATAATAGTAATACCGGTGAATCTGGTGATGCTAGCAGCATAATAAACACAGAACAAGAAGTTTATGAAAAATTAACGAAAATAAAATCAAACTAGTCTGCAGGCCCAGATGGGATGCACCCTAGGTTTCTCAAGGAACTTGCAGATATTTTGGCAGGCCCTATTACTATGTTCTTTATTGCCTCCTTGAGAGAAGGTAGGACCATTGCAGAATGGAAGGAGGCAATTGTAACTCCTAATTTTAAAAAGAGAGATAGGCATGATGTTAAAAGAAAATACAAAATCACACATGCCCTCACAATGCAAAGCATCATGGGCTACATATGCAAATCACCACAGAATGTTATGCTGGTCCAACTTTAAGCAGAATTGCATGGTGCCAAAACTGTTGGACAGCTGGAACCATGGCACCAAGTGAAAGGGTTCACTCAGCATGCTAGTGACCCAGGTTCATGCCTTGAACCTGGGTTCCAGGAGAGGAGACCAGCATGGAGGGGCAGCATAAGCATCCACTGGACACTTCCCCTCCCGAGGATGTGGGATAAGCATGGGACACCTGTGGGTCAATTGGTGGACGAGTGTGGAGAGAGTGGTGCCAGGTCATGCCCTCCTACATGTCCCCACCCCAGGATGCCGTCCTTATAGCTAGATGAAGGTGGGACACGAACACTGGAAAATGGGCACTCCACTGGCAAGATGACAAGAGTCTGGCTCGCACAACCGCAAAGTCCCAGACAAGCTTGGATTGACCCTGTGACAACTTACCATGGATACAAGTATTGTCTAATGGCACTTCCCTCTCAGAGGAGAGGAATCCACCGGACACATGGAAAAGTTGAGTTACTGTAAGGTAAGGCTGCATAGCAGAGTCAGGAGAATGGTGGTGTGTGGCTGCGGTGGGGGTGTGGTAGGGCAATGGCACTCTGAAGGAGTGGCAGGCAGGGGTGCATGAAGGAAGGCACCTAAACAAATAACAAACAAAAAACGAAACTATTGGCCCATCAGCCTAACATCAATACTGGGAAAGCTGATGGAAGGGTTTATAAGAGATCACATCAAAAAACATATTAAGATACCCTACCCTTGCTAAACTCCAAGAACATGTGGTACTCTCTCAATTGTCTCCATTTCTTGACTCCTCCTCCTTCCTCACCCCTTTCCTGTCTGGTTTCTGAAAATCTCACTCTACATCCACCTTCCTCTTTAGGCTCACTGATGCCATTCTGACCGGTATAGACCAGGGGCAGGATTCACAAAGCTATCAGGACCCAAGTCCCAATCCACAACTGCAGCTGTGGACTGAAATCACCTGCAGCTGCACTGTTTGCGATTCACAGCTGCAGCAGTTGCAGAAGGTGTTATTGTTGCTCCAAACAGCCATAGCACCTTTCTGCAGCTGCCATGATCTCCCTGGTGACACCACCTGCAAGCAGCTGTAATTCATGGAGCCGGTTGTAATCTGTCTCCATCTTTGTGAATACCCACAGCTATGGGACTCGTGTGGCTCCACAAGTGGCCACCCATTGGCGCCGACGTTTTGCCACAGCTACAGGTGTTTCATGATCTTTGTGAATCCTGCCCCAGGGCCTGATCACCTCTGCAGTCTTTGTCAACCAGGCCAAAGCCTTCAACACAGTAGCTCACCCCCTCCTCCTAGCTAAGCTATCCACCGCTGGACTCTCTTCTCATGCCACAGATTGGTTCCATTCATACATCATGGACAGAAGACAAACTGTTAAAATTGCATCTCCCTGTACCCCCACCCATTCACACTGGCATCCCCAAGGCTCAGTGCTTAGACCCAACCTCTTCTCCATCTTTCTAAATACCCTCCCCTTTACATGTTCATCTGCATCCATATATATGTATGCTGATGATACTGTTATTTTTCCCTCTGTCTCCAGTCTTGCTGATCTGACGAACAGACTTCAGCTTGATTACACCAATATCCAGCACTGGTTCTGCTCTAATCAGTTTTCTTTAAATGCAAAGATAACAATCTCTATGACTTTCAGAGCCTGGCAAAAACTGTCTAGACTTTCAGCCCCACCCACCTACCACACCCTGGAAGGGTCTATCCTTGAAGACGTCACTTCTTTCAAGTACCTAGGTATGACTCAACATTTGCCTTGATTTCTCTGCACCTGTGGACTCTATATACAAAAAGCTCGACCCTAAACTTGGTGCATTGTATAGGAACTTTGGGTGCATCCCTCTGCTCGCTCGCAGAGCCATTGTACATAGAATGATTCTCACCCTCTTCAGCTACGATGACACTATCTATGGTAGTGCACCCAAGTCTATCCTGGTCAGACTGGACTTCTTCTACCACTCATTCTGTAGGTTTGCCCTGGATTGCCCCCCTGACCAACCACTGCCACCTCTAGACCTCTCACTCCCTTCCCTCTCGGAAAGTCAGACAACTTGTTCATGGCTCCTACCTCATTGCTAAGTACTGGTAGAGCTCCCTCATGTCCTATCTCTCTTATCTTCTGTCCTCCCCTTCTAAATCTTCTTACTCCCTCTGTAGTTCTAACCCCCATTCTCTAACTCTCCCACCTTGGTGAACCTTGGCTGGGCAAGCTACTTTCTCATTCTGCGTCACTAAACTCTGGAACTCCTTCCCTCTCCCTATCTATTCTGCCACCTCCATCAGCTCCTTCTCCAGTCTCCTACATGAATACTTCACTCCCTACTGCAACTGCCCCTGACTCCTCTCCCTCACATGACTGCCCCTGTGACTCTTCCTCTTCCTTCTGCTCTACCACTCCTTCTACTCCCCCCTCCTGTTTCACATTTACAGCTCTCCCCTTCACCCCTCCTTACCTCCCCCACCACCCCTCTGCCTCTTCCACCTCTACTTCATTTACTTTAACTCTTGCCTCCTGGCCTCCTTCTGACTCCCTGCATCCCCTCCGTCTGCTCTACCTCCTTCTTCCCCTCCTCTCTAACCCCTTGATGGATTTCCCTTTGGCTGCCATGTTCTCCCTTGGTTCCTCTCTCCCCAGTTCTTGAAGGCTACTGTAATTGCTGCTGCTGCTCCATTCCTGTAAATAACCTTTTGTAAATGCTCTGTGCCATTCAAAATTTATTTTGGATGTTTAATTTATGGTATAATGTATGTGATTGTGCCTTTATACTATGTAAATACGTTATGCTCTGTAAATAATTTATATTCTGTAAATATTTATTTTCTGAATGCATATGTATATACTCCCTTCTACCATCTCCCTCAGGACATATCTGAAAACAAGTTGTTTACAGCTCAGTATGTCTCTCATGGTGAAACTTTTGAAATAAATAAATAAATAAATATGTTAAGCAGAATGGGTATTCGGATATAACTCCACATGGGTTTAGTCCCGGGAGATCATGCTTAACCAACATTCTGCAGTCTTTTGAACCAGTCAGTTGTGCCACTGACAAAAGCTAACAGGTAGATGTTATATATCTGGAATACACAAGGGCCTTTGACTCTGTCCCATATAAGGAACTAGAACAAGAGACTATTATTATCATACAGGTGCACCCAAAAATAATATCCTGGGTTTATTCCTGGTTAGCTGGCAGGTGACAGCAAGTTGGTATTAAGGGTTACTTTCCATCTGGGGTAATGTTTCAAGTGGTGTGCTGCAGGGTTCAGTGCTTGGCCCCTCACTGTTTAATATATTTATTTCCAAAATGAAAACATCAGACAGCACATGGGTTTGTAAATATGCAGATGATATTAAGATTTGAGCAATAGGTAACAACCTAGAAGCAATATTAAAGTTTCAGGAAGACCTTACACAACTCAAGCATTGGGCAATGAAATACAAACTTAGTTTCAATAGGGATAAGTATAGAGTTATGCACTTTTGTCATAACAACCCAATCATGGATTATAAATTTAATAACAAAATATTACAGAGTACTACAAGTGAAAGGGATCAGGGTATGACAGTAAGAAGCAACCTATCCTTTGATACTAATGCAAAAGGAACTGTTAAGAAGTGTAATAGGATTTTGGGATGTACTGTATCTTCAAAAATATTAGCAGCAGGGACCCATATGTTATTGTCCCACTGTGGTCATCATTGGTAAGACTGCATTTAGAATACTGCTCCCCGTTCAGTTCAGCACAAAGAATTGGTTGTATTACAATGATGGAGAAAGTACAACTGAAAACAACTAAAAAGATTAACAACATGAAGGATTGGTCATTTAAAGATAGAGTGAAAGAGTTGGGCCTGTACTCTTTGGAGTATAGGAGAATTAGAGTAGATCTCTGCTTTGTTTACATTGGTATTAACAGTGATCAAATATGGGAAATTATGCAGTTATGCAAGCATTTCGGTAATAGAATGACCAGGTCACATGGGCTACAGATAAGAGGAGAATGGTATAATACCAGTAAGAGAGGTAGATGGTTCAGATAAAGGGTGGTGTCAGCATGGAATGAACTACCAGAGACCCGTAGTAATGATCAGCTCAGTGGAAACATTCAAAATAACATTAGATGAATATATGGACAGTGAAAGATGCAGACAGTACCACTGATTTGTAAAGAGTCTACATAGGTCAGTGGCCTCCTGACTCAATTACTGTCTATGAATCTATGAACCCCTTATCAGTATCTGCAGGGCTGTTAAAGAGACACATGTGGCATTATATAAAAATAGAGCATTGCAAGCATGTACCTTCTGTTGTCTTTTAGCTGTCAAGCTCTAGTAGTCATCTTGTTAATTGTAAAAGTACAGGCAAGAGTAAAGTGACTATTGTCAACTGTTCTTCACTAAAGATATTGATTAGCATGAGGGAACCTGATGCTGGGCACTACTGTATCAATAGTATCCTGGGAACAAAATATTGTACATTCTACAGTAGGGAAGGTTCTGGGCAGGAGACTCTGGCAACATTACGCTGCAGTACCCATTGAAATAAACACTGGGGATTTTGAAATTGGAGACCATGTAGCTGCATGAAATACCATTGTGAAAAAGGGATAGCAGCAGGGTCATAGAAAAACTTTCCCCTCTGCAGGAACGGATATGTCACCATTGTCTGCATTGGGAGAACACTTAGTTTTTTCATTTGTGTCCTTTCCAGTCTATCTTGTGCTGCCAATATTGGACTGTGATTGTTTTGGGAGTACCAGAGCCCTGCATCTGATGTTTGGAGTTCTGACAGTGAGGTAGCCCACACCAGATGCTGATCTTTTGGATGAGCCTTCAGAAGGGCTGGTTTCTCTAACAAACATGTCCATCTATCATTGTTTCCTTTACCATAGTTTAAGTGGCCTGACTAAGCAGAAAGGTTTGCTTACTGTACATCTTCAGCACTCCCTTGATTAAAGTAAATAGTAGATCCTGATATTAATTTGCATACCTTGCACTTTGGTGCTGTTGCAGTATTGATTGCTGCTCTGTTTATTGATCTTGTGAATGCTCTGGTTTCAGTGTGGTTGTGTGCTGGGCTCGGCATTCTTGGTTTGTTTCTCCTCTGTGTTGGCTTGTGTCTCACTGGGTTGCTTGTCTGGCTTGAGTGTGTTTTTTGGGGTCCTGGGTGTATTGAGGACTGCTTCTTCTTTGTTTTGCTAACTGTGTTTTTATTTATTTTTTTAGTGACTTATTTTATTGGGCATACAATATGTTTTTAAACTTTAACTCCCTTGCCACGTAATCACGTGCTTCCTTCTGTGGTACAAAGGGAGCATGCGTGGGCGTCTCTTAACTGAACAGCTTTGTGCATAGCTGCCATCTTGTGCTGCCTGAGCTGTTGCTATGTATGCTTTTTTTAGCTACATTCAGCCAGCGCTAGCTCCCTGGAAGGAGCTCTCCTCACAAGCCTGTTCCTGTGCCACTCTGCAAAGGTGAACATCTGGATCCCAGCAGTTTTCCTGGACTGGCAAATAAACAACAGCTAAACATAGCTTTAGTGCACTCCATGGTCTGCTTTGCTCTCCCTACTCATGTTATCTAACATGAATTTATTGTTGTTTTTTTTTTGATTGCCCTGCTCTGATTTGTACATGCTTTACTGTCTACTCCATGGTTACCTTAAGTGCCACTTCTAGTGAATGCTTGTGTTGTGCTTGCCTATCATAGTACTTAATTGCCTATTACTTACAGTTTATTTTTCAAATTGTTGTTTTGTCTGCTACTGTTGCAACACTGGGCCTCTGGTCACTGCTCAGGACTTCCATGGGTGGCTCATGCATAATAGCATCATCCATCTCCCCTCAAGGTTCACCGAGTGTTACCACTGCATACTAAATATTTTCTGAATTCTTCATCCCCTTACTTTATATTCCCTTGTCTCCCTCTCCTCTGCAGGGACTCTGTCAGAGCTAGTTCCCTGAAAGGATCTCTCCTTCACAAGTCTGTCCCTGCACTACTCTGCAAAGGTGAGCGTCTGGATCTAGGCAGTTTTTTTGACTGGGCTAGCCCAGCACTGCTTCACTGCTGCAATCTCTTCTCACCCCCTAAACCACCCCTTGCCCCCTCATCTTTATTCATCATGGGCTTCTCAGCCATTCTCCCCTAAACACTGCCACCTTTCATCAACTTCATCCCAGGTTATCCCCCTTGCAAGTCTTCCCCCTAGGTAGCAGACTCAAGTGTAAATGTAACTCCACTCACCTTCACCTCTTGGTTCTCCTACTGCTTCTAGCAGAGGACATTGAACCCAATCCCAGCCCTACTAGCCCTTCCTCCTCTCCCCAGAAAATACTCCCTTAAGGTCTGTGGATTTTCCATACTAATATTCACAACCTTCTCCCCAAACTTGATGAATTAAAAGTCTGGGTTACTCAACACTCCCCTTACATTCTCTGTAGTACTGAAACCTTGCTATCCAGGAAAAAGTTGGAAGGGTGGCAGTGGGTCAGATAGGGGTATGGGCAGGGTGGTAAGCCGCAACAACTGTGGGGCAGCTACCATGTTAGGAGTTGCATGGGGAGCAGTGGGCTGCCTGTTATGTTGTCAGCTGGAAAAGCTCTTTGAAGAGATTATGTGGCTATGGGCAGAGATAGGTAGAGTGGCAGGTAGGGATGGGGGAAATAATGGAGGCCTAAGGGCACATGTGTGTGCCCCAGAACTTTGCTGGTGGTCCAGGCCTGGGGGGTGGGCAGAAGTGATATATGAACCATTAGGGACACCTCAGGAGCTGACGTGTACAGACCAAAGGGGGTGCTGGATAATAGGCTACAGAGGTAGAAAGGGCCCTAGAGTAGGTTTCAAATGTGGACCTCTCATTAGTACAACAAAGAAGGTTCTGAGTAGGGGGGAAAGGCATGTAACAGATTCTCAGTGTGGGCTTCACTAGAGGAGAAGAGGCAGGAGGACCAAGTAGGCAAGGCTGGAGAAGATGAGATTACTAATAGCTCAATGAGCAGGAGAAGGGTGGCTGAAAGGGGCAAAGCTTCAATGGGGAAGGAGAAGAAGGTGGAGGCTAGGAAACTGGACAGAGGGTCAGCAGCTAAGGGGAGGGGGTTGGGGGATATGAGGAGTTAAAGGGAGGGAGGGATGCACCAAGGAGGAGGAGCAGTTGAGGATCCAGGGAGAATGTTGGGGAGATCTGAGGAGTGGAGATTTGGGTGGAAGGGGGAACAGCTGAGCTGCACTTAGAAACAGAAGAACTGGCAGGAAAGGCCAAGGAACAGACAAGGTGGGCAGCGCAGGAAAACAAAGATGGGATTCAGTTTTGAAGGGGATCAGATGGGGAAGCAAGGGGGAGAGGCATAGTAGAATATGGGTGGAGGACAAGCCGGGCATGACAGCAGACAGGATGGGGAAATCCATCCTGAAATATGCTAGTAAGGATAGGGAGAAGCCTCACTTAGTTCCGCATGTGGGAACCAAAGACCTGGCAGGTAATACAGCTGATGTAGTCCAGGAGAGGTTCTTGGAGTTGAGGTGGATTTGTGAGGAGGTGGGGGGATCAGTAACCTTCTCAGAGGTGCTTCCTGTGCCCAGGCAAGCACAAAAAGGAAACTTAGAATTGAGAAATTTAATGAGTGGCTAAGAGAGTGGTTTTCATTCAACGGGTATGGGCTGGTGTGGGGTGGGAAGCACATGGGGGGGCAGGAAGCTATATGACATGGACAGGCTTCACTTGAGCAGGGAGTGTAGGAGGGTCTTGAAAAAGAATCCAGAGGAGTACATGGAAACAGCTTGAATTTCAACTGGTAATGGAGGGAGGCAAGAGGACAGAAGCATGGCAGAATGCTGAAGCAGGGAGGCCAAATGAGCATACCCCCATGCTGGTGGTAATGGACTTGTGGAGGAGTCAGGAGGGGGGCCAAAAAAAGAAGCAGGGTGGAGAGTGGTAACATTGAACGCTAGGAGTCTGGTGAACAAGGTAACAGAATTACAGGCGCTCATGGTGGATGAGGAAGTAGATATGGCAGCCATAATTGAGACATATGCCACCCACTACCATGATTGGGACCTGGCAGTACCAGGATATAAACTATTTCAGAGGAACAGGGTAAAAGGACAAGGAGGAGGGGTGGTGCTGTATATGAGGGAAGTACTGAAATGCATCAGAGAGGAGGAGGAAGAGGAAGACAACACAAAGGTTTTATAGGTGCAGATCCAGGTCCTTCAGGATGGGAGTGGTTTACAGGCCACCCTCTCAGACCTAGGGGTTAGATAGGGAGCTACTGTAACAGGGAAGATTAGAAGGATCTGCAGAAAGGGAAGCACAGTAATGGTAGGCAACTTCAGCTTGCCAGGGGTGGCTTGGGGTACCCCAGCTACAACAATTAGGAGGGAGCAAGTACTTCTGGAAGCCTTCCAGGACAGCTTCCTATTGCAGATGGTCAATAAGCCAACCAGGTTAGGGAACACCCTTGACCTCATACTGGCAAATGATGAGTTTGTAAGGGAGTTGAGGGTGGAGGAATCACTGGCAGGGAGTGACCATCACACAGTGTGGTTTAGGATAAACATGGGGAAACAGGGAGTTGGATCAGTCACAAGGTTGGTAGACTTCAGAAGGGCCAGCTTCGGGAAGATGAGAGCTATAGTACAGGGGACTATAGCAGGGATCATCCCAGTTATGGACATAGATACATAGATACATAGATACATAGATACATAGATACATAGATACATAGACAGTGTCGGCAGATAAGGGCCTATGGCCCACCCAGTCTGCCCATTTGAGCTTGTAAGTTCAGTTTGTTTTTCTAGAAGTCTGTTGCCCCTTAACCCTGACCTCCAGAATTCCTTTATGTCTATCCCATGCATTCTTAAATCCTGTGATTGTTTCAGCCCCCACCACTTCCTCTGGCAGGGTGTTCCACTTGTCCACCACTTGCTCTGTGAAGAAATTCTTTCTCATGTTTCCTCTGAATCATCCTCCTCCAACTTCATCCCATGCCCTCTAGTCCTGGAACATCTTTTTCACTTAAAAATAGTGTTTTCCGGCACCCTCTCCCTCCCTGTAAAATACTTGTATGTCTCTATCATATCCCCTCTCTCCTTCCTCTCCTCCAGGGAGTACATGTTCAGTTCCTTCAACCTGTCTTCATAGGACTTGTGATGCAATCCATGCACCATCTTTGTTGCCCTTCTCTGAACCTTTTCTACCCTGTCTATGTCCTTACATAGGTATGGTCTCCAGAACTGTACACTGTACTCCAGGTGGGGCCTCACTAGTGTCTTGTATAGCGGAATTATGACCTCCCTTTTCCTGCCGGTGATGCCCCTGCCTATACATCCCAGCGTCCTATTTGCTTTACCTGCTGCCTTGTCACACTGTTTCCCTACCTTGAGGTCATCAGAGATGACAACCCCAAGATCCCTTTCCTGCTTGGTGCATGCTATATCCTCACTCCCCAACTGATATATTGTGCCAGGGTTTTTGTGCCCCATATGCATTATCTTGCACTTCTTTGCATTGAATTTCAACTGCCAAACCCCTGACCATTCTTCAAGTTTCTGAAGGTCGCTTCTCATTCTGTCTACACCCTCTGGTGTGTCTACTCTGTTACAGAGCTTTGTGTCATCAGTGAACAGTGAAATTCTGCCTTCTAGGTCCTGCGCAATGTCACTGATGAAGATGTTGAATAGGACCGGTCCCAGCACTGATCCCTGTGGTACCCACTGGTCACTCTTCCCTCTGTGGAGTGACAGCCATTTACCACCACCCTCTGTGTCCTGCCACCCAGCCAGTTACCTACCCACCACACTACTGTCCTGCCCACACCCATATTCCCAGTTTGTGTAATAGTCTTCTATGTGGCACAGTGTCAAAGGCCTTGCTGAAGTCCAGATAGGCCATGTCCACTGCCCTCCCTGATCCACTTCCAGTCACCCAGTCAAAATTCAACGAGGTTGGTCTGACATGACCTCCCCCTGGTGAAACCACGCTGCCTTGGGTCCTGCAGTCCATTGAGAACTAGATGTTCCACCAATCTCTCCTTCAGTAGTGCTTCCATGATCTTCCCCACTACCAAGGTGAGGTTGACTGGTCTGTAGTTCCCTGCTTCCTCTTTGTTCCCACTTTTGTATAAGGGGACTACATCTGCTGTCCTCCAGTCTTTGGGTACCTCCCCTGTTTCCAGTGATTGGCTAAAAAGGATAGCCAGAGGTTCAGCCACCACCTCTCTTAGTTCTTTAAGGACCCTGGGGTGCACCCCATCTGGCCCCATTGCTTTATCAACTCTTATTACTTCCAGTTCCTTCAGGACCCTTTCTCGTGTAAAGGGACTTGTGTCCATTTCTGCACCATTCTCACCCCTTGTACTCCCTTCAGACCCATTACCCTCCTCTTCCTCAGTAAAGACTGAGGAGAAATACCTGTTCAATATGTCAGCTTTACTGTTGTCATCCTCCACGCGGCCCCCATCCTCCCCCTTCAGTCTCACTATCCCTCCCTTTGTCTTTCTTTTTTCACTTATGTACCTATAAAAGGTTTTGTCCCTCTACCCACTGATTTTGCAATGTGTTCTTCTGTCTGAGCTTTGGCTTTCCTTACTGACCTCCTGCCTTCCTTTGCTTCTCTGGTACTTCTCCTATCCCTTCTGCCTGTGTCTTTTGTATTGCCTGAATGCAATCTTTTTGCTTTCACTTTCTTTGCTACCTCTTTGGAAAACCATAATGGTCTCCTCTTCCTTTTCCTCTTGCTAACCTGCTTAATGCATAATTCTGTTGTTCTTGTAATCCCCATTTTAAATACTGCCCACTGTTCCTCAACCCCTGATTCCTGTCCCATTCTCCTTAATGCCTCTTTCAAGTATCTCCCTATTTTCCCAAAGTCTGCACCCCTAAAATCCAGGATACGTGTTTTTGTGTGGTTTGGTTCTGCTCCTTCTGTGATTTCAAACCACAATGACTGGTGATCACTGTTTCCCAAGTGCTCCCCCACTGTTACCCCCATCACACTGTCCCTGTTTGTGAGCACAAGGTCAAGTATTGCCTTCTGCCGAGTTGGTTCCATGACCAGTTGTTTGAGGAAGGCACCCTGAAGGGAGTCCAGGATAAATCTGCTCCTAGTTGATGCTGCTGCTGCTGCTGGGATGCTCCAGTCTATGTCTGGAATATTGAAGTCTCCAACCAGTACTACCTCACCCATGTCTGCCATCCTTTGGATGGCTAGCATCAGCTCCCTACCTGTTTCTTCCTCCTGGGCTGGTGGTCTATAGACCACACCTTTATGGATGGCTGTCCCCATTTTCCTTTCCAGCTTAACCCTCAGTATCTCTCCTCCATTTTGTTCCTCCTGGATCTCTGTGGCCCTTATGTCATTTTTCACATACAGTGCCACTCCTCCTCCCTTCCTGCCTGCTCTGTCTCTTCTGAATATGTTGTAGCCAGGTATGGCCATCTCCCAGTCATGGTTATCATTACACCAGGTTTCAGTGATGGCCACAATGTCCAGTTCAGACTGTACCATGACAGCCTCCAGATCTTCCATCTTGTTGCTAATCAGAGGTGGAAGATTATTAAAAGGGGATAGGGGAAGCAATATCAGCATGTACGAGGGTCCAGATTAAGAGGGCGAGGGCAAAGAAGCCTAGCTGGGTGAACAGGAGGGTCATGGAGACAATAGGAAGAAAAATAACTGCCTTTAGGAGGTACAAGAGTACAGGGAGGAGGGAGAACAGAGAGATATACCTAAAGGAGTGGAGGGAAGTGATGAGGGCAGTCAGGGAAGCAAAGGCATCCTGGGAACTCAGTCTATCACAAGGCATTAAAGAGGAGAAGGACATATTTAGGTACATCAGGGAGAAAAGAAACTGCAGAGAACAAATTGTCAGGATTAAAAAGGGAGGGGAGAGTGTGGACACTAAGGCAGAATAGGCAGAAGCATTAAATGACTATTTCTGTTCTGTACCATATTTACCAAAAAGAAAGGGGGGAGATACCCAATGGGGTTGAGGGGGTGAGCAGTGGGGGGAGTGAGGAGACAGACAGGGAAATCACAGTGGGCAGGGTACTTGAGGGATTGATGGCTCTGAGGGTGGACAAGGCATCAGGTCCGGATGGCATATACCCCAGAGCACTAAGGGAACTGGTGGATCTCCTAGCGGAACCTCTTGCAGACCTGTTAAATGCCTCTCTGGACTTGGGGGTGTACCACAGGACAGGAGAATTTCACACGTGGTACCCCTCCACAAGAGTGGCCCCAATAGACCAGTAAGCTTCACATCCATAGTGGATAATCTGAAGGAGACAATCTTGAAAGAGAGGCTGGTTTCTTACCTGGAGGCAAACAGGCTGCAGGACAGCAGGCAGCATGGGTTTGTCTCAGGCAGATCCTGTAAGACTAACCTAGACGAGTACTATGATTGGGTAACCAGGCAATTGGACAGGGGCCATGCAGTGGATGTCCTGTATTTGGACTTTAACAAGGCATTTGACTCAGTGCCACATGGGAGGCTGGGAAGTAAACTGGAAGGCACAAGGGTGGGGCAAAACTGGTGGGATGGGGAGGGAGGTATCTGAAGGGGAGACAGCAGAGGTTGGTGGTATGAGGGGAGCTCTCATCACCCAGGGCAATGACAAGTTGGGTGCCACAGGGATCTATGCTGGGGCCGGTGTTATTTCATCACAGACATTTCAATAGGCATCATGAGCAAGATCAGTCTTTTAGCAGATGACACCAAGATGGGAGCAGTAGTGGATGACTTTGGGTGGGCAGGGGTTACAGGACAATCTGGCAAAGTTGGAGGCCTGGTCAAACACTTGGTAGCTGGAGTTCAATGCTAAGAAAAGCAAGGTGTTGCATTTTGGAGCAAGGAACCCAAGGAGGAGCTACCAACTAGTGAGTATTCAGCTGATCGAGATGGAGGAGGAGAAAGATCTAGGGGTAATCATAACAGGAGCAATGAACAACTCCGCACAGTGTAGGAAGGCAGCTGCCAAGGCTAACAAGATGTTGGGGTGTATTGCCAGGGGCATATCCTCCAGCAAGGGGGGGGGGAATGATTCTGCCACTGTACAGGTCACTGGTTAGACCACACCTGTAGTACTGTGTGCAGTTCTGGAGTCTGTAGCTGAAGAAGGACATGAGGCTACTGGAGGCAGTGAAGCTCAGGGCAACAAAAATGATCCATGGGTTGGAGGACTTTCCCTATGAGAGTAGGCTGGAAGAGCTGAACATGTACTCCCTGGAGGAGAAGAGGAATGGGTGGACATGATTGAGACCTTCAAATACATGAAGGGTGTCATTAGGACTGACAAGGGAGGGTTTTTTCAGTTAAGGAGGGAGAGGGACACCCGAGGGCACAGTCTATAACTGGAGGGGGGGGAGGTTCAGGAGGGAAATGAGGAGACACTTTTTCACGGAGATGGTGGTGGCAGGTTGGAATGTATTACCTGAGGAAGTGGTATCCTGTAATCCAGTGGGATGCTTCAAAACAGGATAGGACAGGGTAAGGGGGAGGATACCGGGGAGAGGGGAAGAAGGGGCAGCTGCACTATAAGGACTGCTAGCTGCACATTCGAGCAGACTCGATAGACCACATGGCCGTATCTGCTGGCAGTTTTGTATGTTCATATCCTCCAGTATCTCTACCTCCCAACTGGCCCTGCCTGACTTTAGCCTTCTCCTACAAGACCATGGTTAACATGGAGATGGTGAGGTTTTTCACTTTTGCTATTCCCTAAACTGCTCCATCCTCCATCACACAGCTATCCCTCACTCCCACAAACACTTCTTAATGAATCTCTCCTTCCCCTTATCATCCCCCTTCTTGTAGGGGTCCTATACACTGCCCTAAACTTCCCCCTTCAGGCCTGGTCTCCTGCATCTCTGCCATCTCATCTCTTGCAAATTCTGATGAACTAATCCTTCTAGGAGACTTCAATCTAGACTGGCTCTCCCCTTCCTCACTCTGTACCTGCCAGTGCATTGAGGCACTAAACCTTATCTAGCTGATCAAAATACCTGTGTGTCCTAACCTCATCAGTCAGTCACACTCCTTATTTGATAGGGTGCTTTCTTCCTCCCCCACTGCATCTACTCCACTGGCATCCTTCCAAATGTGCTCAGTGATCACTGCCCCACCTTCAGAATCAGGAAATCCCACTATCCTCCCTCTCACCCAAATACATCCAGTATCAATATCTCAAATCCTTAGATGTGAGCTAACTTCTCTATGATCTGGCCGTGGCAAACTGTTTGCTTGTCCTTTCCACCTGCTCAGTTGACACTGCCCTTACCCATTTCACCTCCTTCTTCTAAATGATCTGGGATACCCATGTCCTAATCAAAACTACAAGCCTAAGCTGTGCCCACCTCTCCCTGGTTACCCCCTCCATCCTTGCCAAGTGTAGAGCTCATGATCATGCATGGCACTCTTATAAATCCGCCAGAGACCACCTTTCCCTCCAAGCCTTTCACAGTCTATCCAACAGTTGCACCATCAGTATTCACTTTGCAAAAACTGATTTTTTTAAGACACGTTTGCACCCCTTAAACAGTCATCCATCCTCCTTCTGTTGAAATCTCAACTCGCTCCTGCACCTCCACTCTGATTCTCCCCATCCCCCTCTAATCACTGATCCCACCCACATTGCGAAACCCTAAATAAATACTTCACTTTCTTTGCTGTCCCATCTGGTCCCCCGTCCTCCCCACCTTGCACCCCCTCTACTCCCCTAGCTCTCATGTTTTCAGCTGCATCCAATCCTGCCATTTGAAGTCCTGAGAGCTCTTACCACATAAAATCTCTCTAAGTCCAACCCAGAGGGCCTTCACCACAGGCTCCTTAAGATCTTGGCCCCACATTAATCACCCCTCTATCCTACATCCTAAATCTCTCGCTCTCCACAGCCTCTGTTCCAGTAGCCTGGAAGTCTGCCACAGTCCCTCCTCTCTTCAAAGGTGGTGGTCTCCCCATAGCAGGGAACTATCACCCCATCTCCCTTATCCCTACCCTAGCAAAAGTCCAAGAATTGTTCATCATCTCCATGCTCAACGTATTCCTTACCACTTCCAACATTCTCTTCCCATTCCAATTGGGGCTCAGAAAATCCACCTCAACCACCTTCTCCCTCCTTCGCTTCACCAACACCATCCACTCTGCAATGGACAGTGGCCACATTATCTCAGCTATTTTCATAGACCTTGCAGAGGCATTCAATTCAGTTTCCCACTCTCTTCTCTTACATAAATTCAGTTCTATTAGTCTTTCCCCAGCCTCAGTATTCTAGTTCAGTTCCTACCTTTCTTGTCACTCCTAGGCAGTGTGCATATGCAATATCCTATCTTCTTCCTTCACCATCCTTGCTGGTGTTCCCCAGGGATCAGTCCTTGTGCCTATTCTCTTTTCTCTTTTTATCAATGATCTACCTTCAGTCTGGTCTCACACCAAAATACACATGTATGTGGATGACACCCTCTGTTCCTGTCTGGTCCATCCACCCTAGCAGTCCTAACCACCATGCAGAATGACTTCATAGTGGCAACTACCTGGTTTGACACAAATTCTTTTAAGCTAAACACCAAAAATAAAACGGTAGCCATGATTTTCAGCTCCAAACAAAAACTCGCCAAGCTTCCCTCTTTACCAGTCTTTTTCTCAACAGACAACACCTCTCTTGAAAATGTCCCTATATTCAAGTACCTTGGTTTCTGGCTGAACCCCTCCCTTGACTTCTGCTTCCACTTTAGTGCTCTACACACCAAACTGTATCCTAAACTAGGACTACTCTATCACCATAAGACCAGAATATCCCTCCCCATAAGACTTGACCTTGTTGTCAAGTGGATTCTCCCAGCTCTTGACTATGCCTACATAGTCTCCAGCACAGCCCCAGTCACCTTTATTGCCAAGCTGGATGTCTTGTTCCATGCCTTCTGTAGGTTTGCCTCAAACTCTTCCCAGCCCATCACTGTGATCTACTCCTCCCTCTTCCACCAGTCTCTTGCTTAGAGGCGCTCCTCTCACTGTTCTACCTTCATAGCCAAATACTGGTTTGGATCTTTACCATCCGACCTTGCCTCTCTCCTCACTCCCACCTCTCCCCCACCCTATAGTTCGAGGACTAACAGTGTCCATACCTTTTCCCTGCCTTGTGTCTGCACAACAGCTAGCAAACTCTCCTTCTTCAATAGATTTCCTTCTCTCTGGAACAGCCTCCCTCTCTAACTGGCCTCTCTTCCTCCTTCTGTGCTCTAAAATGCCTGCTCAGACCCATCCCTCTAACCTCCTGCTCCTACACCCCTTCCTAGACCCCCTTATTATAACATGTTTTATATTCCTTCATTGCTGAGTACCACTGTAAATGGGTGTTTACTCACCTGGTAAAGGTGATTGTGTTGGTTGACATCCATGGCACTCCAGACATTATCTCATAGGTTTTAGCCCACCTGATAGGCTAGTGATGCACATGACTCTAGGATCAAATTTCTAGTATATCCAGGTCCCAGGAAACCCTGCTCTCCAGTTTGAATCTTCCATAGCTGAAATCAAGGTTAGTAGAGTGCAAACACAAGAGCAAGAGAGAACAATACAAACATTGTATATAATGATGCCAAGTAAAATGTAAGCTGGTGTGGCCAACAGGCCTGATTTTATTTTCCCTATTATTTACAATCTAATCTCGACCCCTAATAGGTCGACTGTCAAAATCTCAATGTATCATACACCCTCCTGAGCTTTGTTTGGAATAGACTTCCAGTCCTGGTCACTCTGAGTACTCTGTTGGGAGGGTCTTGGAGTGCCATGGATGTCAACCAACACAATCACCTTTACCAGGTGAGTAAACACCCATTGTGATTGGTTGACCATCCATGGCACTCCAGACATTATCTCATGGGTATATAAGTAGCAGTGTAGTACCCAAGGGAGGGAAACAGAGTGGTCTATGAGTGAGAGGTGGATGTTGCTGCTAAGAGGATCTGTGTGGCGAAAGTGGGCTGTATGTCGTACAGGTGCTCAAGCCTATAGTGTCTGGCGAACATATGGATGGAGGTCCATGTAACCACTTTGCATCTGTCTTCTGACGACACATTTGCCCTTTCTGCCCAGGATGTGGAGACTGATCTAGTGGAATGGGCCTTGATACCCTGGGGTGGTGTCATATGTTTTGCTAGGTAAGCTTCCTGAATGGTCCTTTTGAGCCATCCAGCGATCGTGGACTTGGAGGCTGCCTTGCCTTGTCTTTGTCCCCTTGTGACGATAAATAATCTTTCTGTCTTACAAAGGGGCAGTATCCTAGCTATGTAGATGGAGAGGGTGATGCCAACATCCAGACGATGCGGGATCGGCCGGGTGCCCTGTTGTGTGACCCCAGAGAAGGTGGGCAGCTCGATGGGCTGTTCCCTGTGGAATGCTGTGGATACCTTCAGTTGGAAGGCTAGGACCGTCCGTAAGCGGACTCCCTGAGGGGTGAACACGGTATAGGGTTCTTTGCAAGACAGTGCCCCTAGCTCTCTGATCCATCTAGCTGAGCAGATGGTGACAAGGAAGCAAGCCTTGAGGCTGACCCAGAATAGGTCTACCTCGCGGAGTGGCTCAAAAGGGGCTGAACTGAGGGAGTCGAGCACCAGTGGGAGATCCCATGGTGCGATGGTCGGTCAGTTTCTGGGTTGGAGTACGTCTACTGCTTTTAGAAAGTGTAGGGTGTCGGGGTGTGCTCCCAGGCTGTATCCCCCGATGGGACCTGTGACCACCCTAATTGCTGAGAATTGTACTCTGAGGGATGAGTGGGCCAGGCCCTTGTCTACTCCCTGTTGGAGAAATAACAAAATGGTTGAAATGTCCGTTTGTTCAGGGTTCTTACCCTGTTCTCGACACCACTTCATGAATATAGACCATTGTCTACCATAGGTGGAAGTGGTGGAGGCCTGTCTAGACTGTAATATCATCAATATGATGGAGTCATGGAAGCCTGCCCTCATTAGTCTCCTCCTTTCAGGAGCCAGGCCATGAGTTTCAGTGTTTGCGGGGCCGGGGTGGATCACTGGGCCCTGTGAGAGCATATCCGCTCGGTAAGGCAGTCGGAGGCTGGCTAAAATCATTTTGAGTACCATGACAAACCATGTTTTCCGTGGCCAGTAGGGGGCCACTAGGATGATGGTGCAGTGAGATGCCCGGATCTTGCTTAGTATCTGGGGAATTAGGGGAAGGGGTGGGAACATGTACACATGTTCCCGAGACGACGGATGTGACAGGGCATCGGTTCCCTGGGAACGACCCTCCCTGAACCGTGAATAGAATGCCTGGACCTGTGTGTTTTCCATTGTTGCCATGAGGTCCATGGGTACTGGTCCCCATGCTTCCTGAATCATCTGGAAGAGGTCGGGGTGTAGCCGCCATTCCCTCAGGTGAACCTGTTGCCTGCTGAGCCAATCCACGTGCACATTGAGTTTTCCTGTGAGATGCACTGCGCCGAGATGGCTGAGGTTGGTCTGAGCCCAATTGAGGACTGATGTTGCCTCCCTCAGAATGGCTCTGCTCCTGGTGCTGCCCTGTTTTGCGATGTAGGCCACCGTTACCTGATTGTCAGAGTGTATCAGAACCGACTGGCCGTAGATGAAGGATCTGCAAGCCTCGAGGGCGTGGGATACGGCTCTCATCTCCAGGATATTGATGGATAATTTTGCTTCCATTGGCGACCATAGGCCTTGAGCTGTCAACTCACCCAGGCACGCTCCCCAGCTGGATAGGCTTGCGTCCGTCTCTACTGTGGCCATGGAGGATACCTCTAGAGGTACCCCTCTGGTGAGGTTGGACTTCATTGTCCACCATGTTAGTGAATGTCTCACCGATGGTGGTAGTGGGACAATGACCTGTAGATTATACTCATTTGGGGAACCCTGAGTAAGAACGTACATCTGGAGTGGTCGCATGTGCCATCTGGCCTAAGGTATGAGGTCTATGCAAGATGCCATGCACCCTAGCAACTGGGCTATGCGTCCCATGGTTGTCTGATGGTGGGCTCTCATGTGACAGGCCAGGGCTATCAGATTGAGCACCCTTGTCTGATAGGGTTTTGCCCATCCCTGGGATGTGTTGATTAGTGCCCCCAGATGTTCGATCTGCTGGGTGGTTACCAGATGGCTTTTTGGCCGGTTCACTACCCAGCCCTGTTCCTCAAGTGCCTGTAGGGCAATCGAAGTGTCTTGGAGTGCCCGCAACTTGGAACATGCTCAAATGAGCCAGTCGTCCAAGTAGGGTATGATATCCAGCCCCTGCTCCCTGAGTTTGGCTACAAGGACGATGGACACCTTGGTGAACACTCTTGGTGCTGAGGTGAGGCCGAAAGGCAGGGCCTGCTACTGGTAGTGGTGGCCCAGGATGTGGAATCTGAGGAATTGTCAGTGTCTTGGTATGATTGGGATGTGGAGATAGGTGTCCTTCAAGTCTATGGATGTGAGGTAGTCACCTACCCGGACGCTGCGTAGAGTTGATCGTATGGTCTCCATTTTGAACCTGTGGCACACCACGTGCTCATTGAGGTGTTTCAGATCCAGAATGGGATGTAGTTCTCCAGACATTTTGGGCACGAGAAAGAAAATGGAGTAAACCCCTAGCTTCTGCTCGTGAGTGGGGATGGGCGGGATGGCTCTGTTTTGCAGTAGTTCCAACAGGATGTGTTGGACCTGATGTGGTGTTGTCTTCCTTTTGGTGATTGGGGAGGTTATGAACCTGTGAGTGATGGGGGTGTGGAGCAGCTCTATGGAGTACCCCCTCGAGACCACCTCTAGGACGCACCTGTCCGAGGTTGTGTTGAACCACTGGTGTTTGAACAGTGACAGTCTTTGCCCCACAGGAGGGTACGATCCCTGAGTCTGAATGGTTGTGGGTACGTAGTCATTGCTCTTTTCCCCTGTAGCCTCTACCTCTTCCCCTGAATTTTTGGCCACGGGCTCTAAAGGAGGATGGTTGGTAAGCTTGGGAATAAGGGCTACGGTAACTGTGGGATGCTCCTCTGCCTCGAAAGGAACTGTTCTGTGAGTGTGTGTCTCTGCGGGGTTGGTAAAGTCTGTTCACCCCTGAAACCTCCTCCTTGTGGAAGGGAGGTAGGTGTACTTGGCCTTGTTCTTAAGGAGGTCTCTTCCCTCTTTTTGTTTTAGGAAGTCCTGTAGTCCCTCTCCAAAAACATGCTTTCCCTTCATGGGTAAATTTTGCAATAGTGTCTTAGAATCATTGTCGGTGTCCCAAAACTTCAGCCACAATGCTCTCCTGGCACGATTGGTGTTAGCTGTGGCCCTGGCGTGCAGTCGCAGGGTGTCCACTGCCATGTCCGCCAGGTATTTTGCCACATCGAGAGTGTACTCTAAAAGTTCTGCCTCTCTGGACTTTGGGTTTGCTTGTTCTTGGAGCTCTTCGAGCCAGCGGATTTGTGCCCGAGCTGTATAAAAGGCAGTTGTGGCAGCTTTTGCGGCGGTTCCCTTGACCTCAAATGCCCTTTTTAGCATGTCCTCCACCTTCTTATCTATTGGATCTTTTAGAGCTATTGTGCCGCTTGGTAAGATTGTTTTCTTACTGAGCGCCGCCACTTGGGGGTCAATAGTGGTGGCTTTGCACCAGATATCGGTCTTGTCCTCTTGAACCGGATACATCCTGTCCAGGTTTTTCCTATTTGGCATTCTGCCTGGTTCTGTGGATTGCCACTCTTTGTCGAAGACGTCCTCAATACCTGGGCACACTGGGAAGGTCTCAGAGGTGGTCGCCTTCTGCTGGATCATGGGGTCAAGTTTGGACTCAGGTTTACTCTCCTCAATGTCGAACCCCATAGTGGCCTTGATGATTTTCATGAGGCCTGGTACCATGTCAAATGAACACAATTTTTAAGTAAGGGACGGTACATCAGTATGTCTGGCACCTCGTTTTCTGGGGGGGGTGCCTGCGCTATTCCCTTGGCTGGATGACAGCCTGTGAGGTCGCTGTGGGAGGGACCCCTCATGCATAGGAGGACTAGTCTGGTTGTCGCTATAGGGAGGGACTTCCAGTGTAGTGGTGAGCACAGGGGTCGCTGTAGGGAGGGACCCGTGCCAAGACTGAGATTGTAGGCCATATAATTGTAGGACATAACACCAGGGTCGTTATGGGAGGGACCCATGTGTAGGGTGTGTAAACTGTAGCTGGTGGTCAATATATGGAGGTCAGTATGTGAGGGACCCCATATGGAAAAGCTTAAAAAGCCTTGGCTGGTGTGGTATTGGTAACTCCTGCACCCCTGTTGATAACACCCCTTGTATTCTGGTTGTGGCGTGATGGAGGGAGTCTAAACTCCCATGTTCAGATTGGAGGGGTGTCCACCCCTTCTAGCGAGGCATCGCAAGTTTCAAATGCCAACCGTGGGCTTCCCCTAAAGGTTTTTGATCGCCCCCTCAGTCCATATATATGGGGATCCTCGACCACAAGGTCACGGTGAAGGCGTCTGTATATGCACCTGCAGAAGCCACGAGGTGTGGCCGCCATATATAGGGGTTCCCTAGGCCACTGCCCCGTGGATAGATGGTCCCAGCCGCCACTGTCCTAGCCCCTGAGGCAGAACACGAGTGAGGCCTGGAAGTAGGCCATGAGCCTGAAGGAGTGTCAGGAGATTGCCCCCCTCAATCCCCAATAACCCCCAGCTGTTGAGACTGAAAGGAGGATCTCGAGCCTGTAGATAGGTGGAGGAAGCACTTACAGTACAGTAGGGATCGTGGAGGGCAGCCCTGAGAATGGGGCTGTGGGGAGCATCCGGTGCTGACCGCACTGCAGAGGGAGGGCATGGTGCTGCTGGGAATTGTAGGCCAGAGGCCTGTGAAAGTGCATACCACTTGGTTGTGAGGGTGTGCTCCCGAAGGAGAAACTGAGTGGTAGGGCATGGAGGGTGCTCCCCGCAATGAGGAGCAACGCGCCAAGCAAGTAGAGGGCCTCAGAGGAAGCATGAGGGGGGGTTCCCAGGCAGGCTTGCTGCACCAAGGACTACCTCGTGAGCAGCGATGGGGCCAGGAGGTATACCACGCGAGTGGCATGGCGCAAACAAACATTTTTGGTTTAAAACTTGGTAAGCCATACTGAGTCTCCCTTTCTTACTTTACACTGTTATTTGTACAGCAATATGATCTAAACAGTAGAGCTCGCATACAGTCTGTAAGTCCTGTGACAAAGCTCATAAGCAGAGCACTAAACAGATTGACAAAGCATGAACTCCCAATGCAGGGAAAAAGACCAGGCATAAGCCTGACTAAAAATGCTATGAACACAGTAGAATGGCCCTGTAAAGCTATAGACCCTGAAGTGAAACTTAAATAATCTGATATAATCTGATATAACTGAAAACAGTTTCAGCCACATAGCTGTCTTGCTAACCTAGCTGTGGGCTGCTTTCCTTTTACGCTCTTTTGAACACCATTTTACAAATATCCATATATTCCTTATAGTTCAGAGGCCTATCTTTCTGATGTGGAGCAGACAGGGATCCTGGTGTGCTTGTTGCCTGATCAGATGCATGATTTGAACTGGAGAGCAGGGTTTCCTGGGACCTGGATATACTAGAAATTTGATCCTAGAGTCATGTGCATCACTAGCCTATCAGGTGGGCTAAAACCCATGAGATAATGTCTGGAGTGCCATGGATGGTCAACCAATCACAATACCCAAAGTTTATAATCTATTATGTTACATTGTAAGTACCTTATCCTGTTATTCTGTTTTGTACATATTTTAAACCACTGTAAATATCTTTTGTACTATTGTCTTTCACTGTTTATGCATCCTCACAAATTTTTACATACCGCCAGCATTATATCTTTCTATTTATTATAACTATCTTGTTTAAATTGACTCCTGTACCCCCTCCCATGGGTCACATCTAGAAACTAGCCTTGGCTCATGATGCCTTTCCTGGTTATCAACTTTTAAATAAATAAATTAATTAAATAAACAAATAAACATTCATAAAGGCCAGCATTTTGCATGATTTTTCACTGCAAAAGTGTTACTCTGTCCAGCTTTTGTAGCCTACTGCTTGTAATTCCTGATGCTGCAAATGCATTATTTAAGCCTGCTTCTGGCAACTCACACCACACAAAATTCTTCAGATCAGTGATTACTTTGGCTGTCGTGTGCTCCAGCTTAATTGCACTTCTAGACAGTTGTGATCATTTGCTGGATCACACTTTCAAGCCCAAGAGTTGTTTGTTTCCAGCTGTGTGGATCTTTTTATTTTAAATGAGCACCAATAAAGGTATTATAGAGTATTTAATTGCCCATTCCATTGCTTTCTTTTTTTACAGTTCCTACTGTTATAGTCTATTTTTTAGTGTTTTATATTTCTTCATATTTTCTCACTTGTATTCATTTTTACAAATCAAGCATTTAGACTATGGGTTTTTGCAGATAGTATCAACGTTGGTCTTTTTAGTAAAGGAGCTGAATAGATCAGACAGATTAGCTAATGTGCGGTCCCTCAGGGTATCCTTAGTGTTTTAGTGGTTTTCCATTAATCACTATTTTATGAGGAAGGGAGGCTTATAGTGCTTTATTTGCCAAGACAATTGTTACCTTGTTGGGGGTTTTTTTATATATTTTTTTTCACAACGTCCCCATATTTAAAGCTTGGGTTCTCACACTGTGGGAGTGCTGGTCTTCCTTCTTGTCTGGGGAAAAAAGAAGAAAAAAAGAAGTTCTCTCAATAAGGAAAGCTCCCAATTCCACATATTTCTACTGCAGTGGATACTTTAGTGAATTCCTGTATTAGCCAATTGTGCAGCCCTTAAGAACTTCTCAGAAGATATAAGCAAATCACCATCATTCCATCTTTCCACTGGTGTCCTCAATTTATCTGAAGATGCCTGATGTTTGGTTTGCCTTTTCTTACTTTAACCTTCTAACTGGGAATAAATAATTTACCCACTATATAGTGGGAGACAATCTACATGAGCCTTTGGCATCCTTTTGTCTGCACCCACCAAGTAACTAAATAAACTTCTGCTCCATACTAAGTCAAAGAACAATTTTTAACCCCAGTTTCTTGGGACCTCAAGAAGACATTATAATATTATAAAACTTATCATATTATTACATTCATTGTTCTTACTTCTTTATTAACTTCTTATTTGTGTTGCTATTACAACTGTAAGTACTTATAATCTTCTATGCTTAATTGTAATTTCTACAAATAGCTCTGTGGGGTATATTAAATCATGGTTTTACGAG
This sequence comes from Neoceratodus forsteri, assembly GCA_016271365.2. Lineage (NCBI taxonomy): Eukaryota > Metazoa > Chordata > Ceratodontiformes > Ceratodontidae > Neoceratodus > Neoceratodus forsteri. Next base: position 1,045,457,209 of record CM028133.1, on the reverse strand, counting down.
AAACCAATTAAGTAAAACAGCTTTTGACATAGTAGAAATGTCAGATTGCAACTTTAGTTTTGGCACTGAGCAATAGGATTAATACTTCTAAAAGGGTAGAACTAGTAACACCACTAACTACTCTCTTTAACAAATCATGGGAGGATGGGGTTGTACCTGAGGACTAGAGGAGGGCAAATGTGATCCCACTTCACAAAAGTAGGAGCAGGGCAGAGGCAGGAAACTACAGACTAGTTAGTTTGACTTTAGTGGTGGGGAAAATTATGGAATCACTTCTGAAGGAAAGAATGATTGAGTACCTAGAGGCCAGTGGGGCACAGGACCCAAGGCAGCATGGTTTCAGAGCAGGAAGGTCATGTCAGATGAACTTAATAGATTTCTTTGACTGGGTGACCAAAGTAGTAGACCAGGGAGGGATTGTGGATATGGCTTACCTAGATTTTAGCAAGGCATTTGACACAGTCTCACACAAAAGATTAATATACAAGTTAGCCAGCCTTGGAGTGGGTCCCAAGGTGGTAGCCTGGATAAAAAACTGGCTGGACAACAGGACACAAAGGGTAATAGTAAACAGAGTCCACAGTGAAGAAAGGAGGGTAACTAGTGGGGTTCTGCAGCGTTCGGTACTGGGACTGGTCCTCTTTAATGTCTTAATAAGTGACATTGGAGAGCACCTGGAAGGAAAGGTATGTCTCTTTGCAGATGACACAAAGATCTGCAACAGGGTTGATACACAAGGTGGGGTGGAAAGAATGAAAAGGGACTTGACAAGGTTGGATGAATGGTCAAATATGTGGCTGCTCAGATTCAATGCAAAGAAGTGCAAGGTAATGCATCAGGGAAACAAAAACCCAGGGGAAGAGTACACAATGTGGGGTGAGTTAATAACAACAACAACAATCGAAAGAGACCTAGGAGTAATTATATCAGATGACCTACAGGTGGGCAAGCAATGTGAAAGACAGTAAGGAGGACTGGGGGGATACTGGGATGCATAGGAAGAGGCATCAAAAGTAGAAAACAGGAAGTTATTATCCCTCTGTACAGACAGTTGGTGAGACCCCATCTGAAGTACTGCATGCAATTCTGGAGACCCCATCTCTGCAAAGACATAGACAGAGTGGAGGCTGTTCAGAGGAGGGCAACCAAAATGGTGCAGGGTCTGCACCAGAAGACATATGAGGAGAGACTAAAGCAGCTTACTATGTATACCCCTGAGGAAAGGAGGGAGAGGGGGGGCATGATAGAAACTTTCAAGTATCTCAAGGGAATTAACAAAGTACAAGAGGGTAAAATCTTTCAGAAGAAGAGATGTGCAAGAAAAAGGGGGCACAATTTGAAGATAGAGGGGGTGATGGCTCAGAGGTAATGTTAGAAAGTATTTTTCACAGAGAAGGTTGTGGATGCATGGAGCAACCTTCCTGAGGAGGTTGTGGAGTCAGGAACAGTGGGAGAATTCAAAAATGCATGGGACAGGCATAAGGCAATTCTAGTGGGGGGCAGGAGGAAGTAAGCTGTTGGTTAACTAGAATCTGCAGCTTATCCATCAGGCTGGGAAATGGGCAGACTAGGTGGGCCAAGCGGTCCTTATCTGCCATCAGATTCTATGTTTCTATGTTTCTATAGCAATAGTGGTTGTAAGAAAGGACCTAAGGAAGGATCAAGCAAGGGTAAGACTAATATTTGCAATAAAAACAGCCTAAAATTTCTGATATGCATAAACCTATCACTCTATCAGATGATCCAGAAAAAGTCCCTTCCCCCACTAATAGTGCAAGCATGGGCTCAATTAATTCATAGCTAATAACATCTACACCCATCCTGCTTTCTTCCCTTCAAAAACAGAATGACTCTCTCGTCTTGCAGGAACAACACTCATTTGACTCCCTTAGTGGTTAGCGAGCCCTTATTATCCTTACCAAAAGAGAATATTGCTGCCTTTGCTGGTAATGATATTCTCCTGCAAAAGGATTGCTGGTACAATATGTAGATTCTGCAAACTCTCACTCCAGTTTGGAGCTTATTGATAATGGAACTAATAGTTCTTTACCTATATAAAGTATTTCCCCATCTTTTTCTGATAAGATCATTGTGAATAGTGTAGTGTCTATAAGTCCTGAAAAATGTTCAGAACAAAGCTAATGTTTTTTAGGATGTATTACAAGATTTACATAAAAATATTGAAAGGCTAAAAGAGCTTGACAATTACAATAAGTCAAGAGTTTCTGAGATGAAAAGTAACAATGTGCCAAGACAAAGGGAATTGTTTCTCCAGTTTAAATTCAGTATAAGGTGATGTTATTCATAGGTTTCATAGGATTTCTAAGTAAAATACACTTTCATCATTTTGTTGCTTGCCAGCTATACCATTTCATATCTATTTACAAGGAAGCTGTCCAGTCTTGTTCTGAATATTTCTATTGAGGTGCTTGATACCACATCACTAGGTTAACTGTTCCAAGTAGTTGTCACCCTTTGGCTTAATTAATGTTTCCTTTTCAATAGATTCCATAGGGGTATTACTAACTGAATATGGTGCCCCCTAGTTTTATATATGCATTCTTTTATATTAAGGCCATATTCTTTCCATAGAACATTATCATGTAATGCCCTACATTGCATACACATATCCCCCCTCATTCTCCTATAATGCAAAGCGTACATGTCAAGTCCTCTCAGTCTTTCATGCCCAGCAGATCTTTGTTTCCTGCTACAGTCTTTGTACTCTTCACTTGATCAGCTTCAGCTTTAAAATATCACCCCACTTGTATAGAGCCCACACCTGGACTCCACACTCCAGGTGCAGCCACACCAGTGCCTGATTCAGGGGGATGATAACCTTTTTGTCCCTACCTTTTATGTGGCGGAGAATACAATTAAGATTTTGGTTTGCTGTTTTTGTAACCTTGGCACAGTGTGAAGTAAATCATAAGTCTGAGGATATTATTATCCCAAGATCTCTTTCCTCTATTGTAGTAGGTAGGACTGTATAAATAATCTTATAAGCTATACCTGAATTCTGCTTCCTCAGGTGTATAACTACACATTTTTTCACATCTAATTCTAATTCATTTTTCTTAGTCTAGTTCACTATATCAGGCAGGACATCCTGCATGATGTTACCTTCCTCCTTGGTGTTAACTATAGCCCCTACTCTACAGTCATCTGCGAAATTGGTTGGCCAAATGTTGGTATGTTTGTATCTCAAGGAAGATATATATATATTGTATTGTAGTCTTTGGTAACCGGGTAAGGCCCACTAGGCACAAGTGCCTGTTTTCAGGGACGACCTGGGAGCACTGGGCAGTTAAGTGACTTGCTCAGAGTCACATAGTATGCAAGTGGAGGCTGTGAGAATCAAACCTAGGTCTGGTCTGCTGGATGTACCAAGCTCATTCACAGCTTGTTACTCTAACCTCTAGGCTATACTGCCAGCCCATTATATACATATACACATATATACATATATATATATATATATATATATATATTAAAGAGACAGGGATCCAAAACAGATCCCTGCAGTACCCCACTTGTCACATATGTCCATTCAGACAGGGCTCCATTTACAGTCACCCTCTGTCTCCTCCCTCCAAACCATGAGGGAATCCAAGTAATCAAATTGGGATCTAATCCTATTTGTTCAAGGGTACACACCATTTCTTCATGGGGCAGTTTATCAAATACTTTTGAAAAGTCTAGGAAAGCCACATCCATGGTGTTACTGTCATCCAGAGCTTTACTTACTTGTTCATAAAATACTAACATATTTGTCTGGCATGAAAGAGATTTCATAAATCCATGTTGGGTTGGATTTAGTGAGTTAATTGCCTCAAGGTGTACCAGTATAATGTCTTTTATTGTACCCTCCAAGATTTTACATACAGTATTGATGATATCAGGCTAACCAGGCAAAAATTTCCTGGGTTGGTCCTTGGGCCTTTTTCCCAGACTGGTATGAATACAGCATCCCTCCACCCTTGTACTACTTATCCCGAGTCAATAGATTTATGGAAAATGTATGTTATTGGAGGTGCTAAGCTTTCTGAGAACTCTGCTAGAATTCTAGAGCATATATTGTCAGGTCCAGGGGATTTATTTATATTAAATTTTTTTAACCTATTCTTCACATCTTCCACCTCAATTTTTATTTTACCTGGCATAGTTTTTCAACTTGCTATGGGATTATCTATCTTGATGATTTGTTTGTTAAATACTGAACAGAAATATTCATTCTGGATGTCCGCTGTTTCTTTATCATTAGTGATAATTCCATAAGAATAGATATATGGGCCAATAATGTGTGTAGATTTCTTATTACTGTTAATATAGGTATAGAACATTTTATAATTATCATTTGTTTTGGAGGCAAGTTCTACTTCATAGTTGGCTTTAGCAGTCTTTATAGTTTTTTTTTTTTTTTTACTTCTTTTACTAAGGCCTTGTATTTCATCATATTTTCAAGATCATTAGATTTTGAAAATGTCCTATACATTGTGTTTTTCTTTCTTAATAATTCTGGTAAAACAATTTTATTAATGGGAATACTCAGTTGATATTCCCCATAATCACCAGTCAGTTGTTATGACTTTCACATGCATACAGCAGTTCAGTGCAAGTGTTCCAGCTCTCTTCACAGTAAACAGTAAGGGAACACTTCTGCAATACCTGCCAGATGTCAAAGAAAACCAGCAGCCTTCAACTTCAGGCTGTATGTTCCCCAAACTGAATAGTCCCCAGGGGACAGCAAAGGAAATCTACACTACAAGAAGCTCTCTTCAAACAATCTTTAGCCCAAACTGTGTGATCAACCAGGGAGTGTCCATCAACATTTATCATGCAGATCCCGAACAAAGTGACCAGAATAAATGAAGATGTCCAGTAACTGAGTCGGATTCCAATTAGAGGTGAGTTGGCAGTGAGAAGAATGTATCATTCATAATTCATTGCCACCCTGTGTGCCAAAAGTATAATAAAAGAAGTAATTTAACTCTTTTCTCATGATCTCCCTATGTGTCAGGTAATTTTAACACTGTCCCTTAACTCATTTCAGGTGCTGCATCAGATGAACCTCCGTAACCTCGGCCATGAATTGTCCTGCAGCAACTGAAAGTGTGCACAAGGAGAAATGAAGCTGACATGGAAGTTTCACAGCCAGTGACTTTTTTTAACCACAATAAAGTTATTAAAAAGTTTGTTTTGGGCTCTGAATACTCTCAACGATGTTCCAGTGCAGTGCAGCATACAAGAGAAAATGTCTGATTTACTTCAGTGTTTTTTTTTTTTCTTATTAAAATAGCCAGTTTATGTTACTATCTTATGCAGTTCTTGTAAGGTAAGACTGCTCTTGTTTTTTTTTTTTTCTACTTGTGCTTATATGCTGGTGTGTTCAGCTGGATAAATAATAATAAAAAAACATATTTAAATTCCCAAACTGTGGTGTTGTGCAACATGATTTTGAATAGTTTGTGTACAGAAATATAACTCTCTGGCTGGAAAAAAATTTACCCCAGTAATTATAAAAAATAGGACGTGGAGGTGAACATTATGAAATTTGAATGCAAACCTCGGTGAGGGATGCATTGTTAAACTTGTTTAATGATGGGAGAATGGGATGGGGGAGGGGTTTCCTTTCTCTTTTTCATCGGCTTTCCATAATATACGCTAAGTGGATGGTTACAACTATGTATCATACCTGTTATGAATACTGCTATGTTTATAATTTAAAACCAATAAAGAAGTTGAATTAAAAAAAATGTTTAATGATGCATCCCTCACCTCAGGTGTGCACTACATTTTCATAATGTTCACCTCCCTATGCATTATTCTCTATTTAATTTCTTAATTTTTGTGTTGAACCATCCTTTTACACCTTTTTTGTTGTTGTTATATTTTATATTACTTGGTATATATCTATTTGTTTCTATCCTTAATTTTGTTAATAATATCTCACACATGTCTTCTGCTGTTTTGTTATTGAAGTGTTTTTGCTAGTCCCACCTATCCATTGATGTTTTAAAGGACTGAAAATCTGCCCGCTCAAAATGTAGTTTATTTGTATTCTTGTTTGTGACCTCTATAATGGAATCTTCCTTTATTTGAAAAAGGACCATCTAGTGATCACTGTTTCCAAGGGGATTTATAACTTTCACTTTTTTCACATTTTGCCTGTTGACCATAATAAAATCCAGTATATTTCCACCTCTAGTGCCTTGGGTGACATTTTGTTCTAGTCCTACTTGGTCTATTGCTTCTAAGTATCTTGGTTCAATAGTAGTAGAACTACTATGCTTAACCCAGTTTACTTCCTGGTAGATTAAAGTCACCCATTAGTATATTTTCCTTGGCCGGATCCAAGTCTGATATATGATCTATTAATAGATGGTCCTCCTCTATTGAAATTGAAGGCGGTCTATAGACTAACCCTAAGTTTATTTTAGAGCCTTTGTTTAGGAGTATCTTTACCCAAAGCATTTCTATACTGTGATGCTCCAGAATTATTTCTTCACTGTTTATTGAACTCTTAATATGGATTGCTCTTCCTCCCCCTCTCCTATATGTTCTGGATTTAGCATACAGTGAGTAGCCATCAATATTTCTATTATACAGATCTGTGTCCTCCCACCAAGTCTCCTTTACTGGGGCTAGATGGATGTTTTGAAACACTAGAAAATGTTTGAATTCATCAAATTTGTTGACTAGTCTTCTTGCATTCACAAGTACCCCATTCCAGTCCATGACTGGCTTACTGGTGATCTTTACATTGTTCTTTAATGTTATGTCTGGTGTACCTCTCCCCCCCAGACCCAGTTTAAATGCAGTTTAATTACTTCATTTATTCTCTTCCCTAGCATTCTTGTCCCAGCTCTGTTCAAATGCAGTCCATCCTCTTTAAACATGGCTCTGTTCAGAAATGTTATGGAATTATCCATATATCCCAGTTTATTTATTTTACAAAAATGCCATAGCCATATGTAGATTTCATCTATAATTTCATTTTTATAGGCCTGAAATCCATGTGTAGGTAATATACCTGAGATGATTACTTCACCCCCTCTATGCTTTATCCTGTTTATTAGTTTTTTATAATTATTTTGTATTGATGTTTTACTAATTTTCCCTATATCATTAACTCCTAAATGAAGTATGACCAGGGGATTTTAGGTCCTCTCCAGTAAACAGTTTAATAGTGTATCTTTATCGGTCGGCCTGACCCCTGGGAGAGTACTTACTACTGTATTATTTTCCCTTCCTTCACATATAATTGTGTCTGTGCCTCTTGTTATAGAGTCCCCTATAATAATACCCCTTATTTCCTTATTTTCACTTATTTGGCTATGGTCTAATATTAACTTTGATGGCTACCTCCTCCCTCCTCATGTGCTTTACCTACATTCTTTAGTTTAATGCCAGTTTCCTTTTCCTCTAGGGGTCTGTTATTTTCTTCTATCAATTCTTGGGGGGTTGTTATACAGCCCTGGAGTAAGATGTTTGCTAGTACTGTGTCATCTTTTTTAGGTTCTTGGGGCACTGTACCTAGTTCAGTATTTAAAATACCATACTTGTTCTGTAATAATATCTGATCTCCTTTTGGTATAGGTCTTCTTTTGTTTTGGTGCTTTTTTTTTGATTTTGTATGTTTGCAGTGATTTAATTTTACTGTTTCTCAGTCCTCTGGTTTATTACATTTATCATCTTGTCCCTTAATACTAGGTGTACTAGTACTCAGCTCTTACCCTTGTGTAGACAAGTTCTTAGCCATAGTGTCCAAAAATGATTCCAATTCCTCAATTTCCTTGTGGATTGCACCCTTCTTAATAGTTGACTAATTTCTTCCCTTAAAGTTTCAATCAACAAACAATTATCACATGTGAAATCATTACATTTTACTCCTTCTGTGTACATCTTACACTGCTTACATTGCTTCTGAGTCCTCTTCCCCCTTCCTTTATACTGGGACAATCCCCCAATGTTTCTCAAACCCCAGATAAAAAATAAATGTTTAATGCATCCCTATCTTACTTTCCCACTTATCTTAGTGAAGACCTAATAAGGGTTTAAAAAAAATGCTGCCAGTTTAGTTCTTATGGAACAGCTAGTTATAATTAGAAATGAGGTAGAATCTTTGAGAGAGAATATTGCTGTTAATGGGGCCAGAATGGGCAATGTCCTAAGAACTTGAAATACAATACACCACCTCAAAAAAAGAGTCCTCATCTATAGGAGCCCCAAGCTGTGAAACTCTATGCTGTGCTACTATTCATGCTGGACCAGACTTTTCTTTCATTGCATTTCCAACAGAAGGCCCAGTGAATTAGAAAAGTGCAAATAAAATGAAAAAGAAAATAAAAAAGAGGAAAGTAGTGGATCACATGAAAAAATAAGATATCTGTAAGGGAAAATCAGGACAGCTTCCTTTCAACCTTGGATAAGTGTGTCGGTGATGCCTTGAAGGATTCTTCTAAACAATCAGGGCCAAAAGCTGCTGGGTAACCCCTTATAGAAACAACCCTAAGTGTAAAGAGTGTCAATGACTGTAAAGCCAGGAGAAATGCCAGCATAGGAAGGCCTAGTGTAGGATCAGTATGGTCTAACAAACAAGAAACTTATCCACATCTCAGGATATTTGGTTTAAGAAAAGAGGATACTGAATTCCCCTCCTCTTTAAGGGACAAGATTTTGAATCTTTACAGGGCAAGTCTAGGCCTTTCAATTCAAACTGAAGACATCTCAAATGTGGTAAGGAATAGTTTTTCAGGGGGTAATTTGTACACCAACATTTGCTGATGTATTTTGCTAACATTCTAGAATTCATTATTACTTATGGAGAAATAATCACCTCCTCACAACATCCAATTTAAAAGCTGTAAAATGTCCCCCTGAGTCCTAATCACCAGTTAAAGACAGGTGGAACTGAGATTTCTCTGCTGTGATCCTTAGTCTATTTGGTGTCAAAAAACAATTCAAAGAAACAGATTGGTCACTTATTTCAACATTGTGTAACATTTTTCAGTAAATTGTTATAAATTTGCTTGGGAAGAAAGGGGAATTTTAGAATTTACAGAAAGGACAGTTATTCAGGTGCTGGTCAAATTGATATAATCTGCAAGCATGGAGATGTAGCTCACCATATATTGAAAAATCCTTTATATTGGACAGCATGGGCATCTATCTGGTGGATGCTTACATTTGGGGCCCTACCAAAACAGCTCAATTTGAAGTGAGTTCAACTACTAGTTTCAGTTTTTCAGTTTCAGTTAATTTTTTATACTGGAATTGTGCATAGGCAAAATTCCCTTTTTTCATAAGCGCCCAGTAAGGACATACAAACAGAGGTAACAGTAACAGTAAAAATACACAAAGAAGTACAATTACATAAGAAGCTGCATAACAAGGAAATAAAGTGCTTTCAATGGGTGCAGTTATACAACAGATGGATAAGGGCTATGAGTAAGGAACACTGAAAGTGAAAATAAGATGGCCAAGCCAACTAGCAATTATATTTTCCAGTTACTTAGTGCTAACTGCTTTTTGGCATTACCAGGTTATGATGCTAACTTTAATAATTGACTGGTTCAAGAGGGGTGCTGTACTTCTTCCAAGTCTGATCTTCAGGCAGCTGATATAAGCCATACTATTAGGGATAAGTCTTGCATATTTCCAGAGTTTACTGTATGATAGAATGTTGTGGGCATAGATTTGAAACTTCAAGATGTAGAGTGGAAGAACTGAATTAACACATTTCCCATTATATGCCTCCAGAAAACTTCTCACAAGCCTTGCTCACCTTATGATATAAATGGTTGTTGCCTTTTTCAGAGCCCTTCTGAAAAAGCTGTTAGGATGGATAAAAAAGGGGGAGGACTTATAACATGTGTTAATATTGCTTTGTTTGATCATGGGGCTATTAAATGCCAATAAGTCTTATACACACAGGGGGCAGAATATTCAAAAGGGTTGCACCATGTGCAATAGGGTTGCACCAGTGCAAGTCTGAAAATGTGCCATTCTGCGATATTCAGCAGGAGGCAGTTGCACCACCGAAAACATGCTGAGCAACAGCGCAATGATAATGAAGGCATGCACAACCATTGGGGGAGGAACCATGCATAAAGGGTGCAGTGCGATGTTCAAAGACTTGCGCAATGCACAACAGTGGAGCAAGTGGAAGTTGCGCCATAGCGGAAATGAGCCAAAATAAAAAGGAGCAAGGAAGAGGCGCAAAAACACTACAGGGAAGCCACATGAGGCGGGGGAGAGACAGGCACAGGGAAACTGTGAGAAAGAGGGCAGGCCAGGGAAACCACACTGCAGAAGAGAGGCACAGGTAAGGTATGTGGTGCCACACATACCAGTGGGGGTGGTGGTATGCATGGGGTTTTCTGCAGTGGTGGTCACTGCTCATGGCGGGGTGTCTGGGGGTCACAGTGCAGGGTGTGCTGTGCACTGGGGGATGGTGTGGCACGGGGTGGTCTGTCCTCCTTGTGTGGCAGTCTCAGCTTGCCGGTGGGTGTGATGGGGCACCTTGGCCCAGCAATGGGTTGTTTGCTTGTCTCCATGGGCTGGTGGTTATTCCAGCTCTCCCCCAGTTGTGCTGTGCTTGAGGTGTGGGGTCACGATGTCAGTTCTGCTGTGTGTTCCTGTGCCCATCTGTGGCATGGGTGGTGGGCCCCTACCTCCCTGGTTGTGCAGTTACATTGCTCTGCTGCTGGGGGGCTCCCTGCTTGTACAATGGTGCCTCTGGACTGCTCAGATGGACATCCCTTGTTGTGCCATAGCACATCATATCTGCTCAGCTTCCCCTCCCTAGTTGTGCTATGGCACAGGTGGAGCGATATTCAGACGTCAGCTGTTGGCGCAATTTGGCTTGCTCCTCTTTTGAATATCGTGTCTGTTGCGCATGGGAGCAATGGACTTGTGCTTGCTCCTGCTATTGCACACTTTTTGGGCACAGTTTGAATATCCAGCCCAAGAAGTTCAAAGCACTCACTGGTGATGTCTCTAGAATATTGACTTAGTAGAAAAGGAAACCCAAGATGCTCTTGTGTATGTTGAATTGACTGGGACTAGCAGCCCCATCTTAGAACTGGGCCCATTTTGCTGTGCACACCTCACTTGTGGATTACCAATAAGTCTTATATAGCAATTATCTTAGAAAAGGTTGGGACCACTGTGCTATTGTTTAATGTGTATATTCGTCTGTATAAATCAAAGATTTTTTGACTGTTTATCTGGGAAATATTAAGTTAGGAGATCACAATGATGCAGGTTAAATTCCTGGTAGCTTTTCTATTGATTCTTGATTACTTAAATGCTAGAATTGGTCCATATGATGCTCTGTGCAAGAATTCTATCCTAAATTGGATGGACCCTTTATTATCCAATTGCCCTAGCCTTTCAATGGATAGTAAAATAAATCAGAATAGTTGACACTATTAAAAATAGCAAAACTTTATCACTTATTTCCACTTCATGGGAGGACCAGGAGTGACAGTAGTGGCATTTTAACTTTTTTTTTACTAAACAGGGTGCTTCAGTCCTGGATCTGGCTCTCTGGCATGGCCTGAAATGGCCTAAGGGTATGGGTTAGATCAGAAAGTGATCACTTTCCAACTATTTTGCAAAGTGACTTACTGAGAGAAATATGCAGTCCCAAAAATATCAGCACCAACCTTTATGAGCCTAGCCTTGAAGTAAGGTATGCAAAAAGACTAAGTTTTCCTTCTGTGGTGGAATTAGATATTGTATCCCTCTTTAAGAAAGTTTTAGACAAATATGTTGCAGAAAATTGTACCCTGGAGCCCCTGATAAGCCTGGATTAGATGTTATATGAGGTAATGGAAAAAGCCTCCCAATTTCTCCACAAAATGAGAACAATAAACAAGAAAAAACAAAAGAGAAAAGGCTTGTTTGATAGGAAATGTAAAGCTATGAAGAAAAGATTAACTGTCCCTTTGAGATCCTTAAAAAAAACACCAAACTCAGACCTTTGCTCTAGGCTTCAATCTGAAAGAAAAGCTTATAAGTTCAAGTTCCAGTTTTATTTATTATAGCACAAATTTCACTGAGAATCGAAGCACTTTACATACAATAAAAACAACAGCTAAAATCTCAACTCTAAATTTAAATACCATAAATATATTAAATCAGCAATCTAAATCAGTAATCTGTATAAGTCTTTCCTTGAGATGAAAAAGCAAGATTTCTTTAGGGCATATATGCTCTCAATTATTAGTAATAAAGGCAAACAAGATTTTTGGGCACTCATTGGTATGGGATATAATGAATATAACAAAAAGATCAATGTTTTTATCCCTTCTGAAATATGGCAATGCTACTTCTCAAACTAAAACTGTTTGGATACCATTAGCTCCAGTAGTGATTAGATCCACTTTTGAAGGCTTTGACAAGCAAGAGGTCCTGAAGGCTATTTAGAGATTAAAATAAATAAAGTGTCTTGCCTGGATAATATACCAGCAGAAGTCTATACTTGCATGGTGGAGTAACAAGGGGAAGGGTGCTTCTTTGCCCATTTCTTCTCTAAATTTGTACAAGAAATTATACCCCCAATTCACGAAGGGGTTCAGTGATTAGTGTCAATCTTTAGGGGATTTAGGGGGGAAAAAGGGGATAATCAAGATTCGAGAAGATACAGATCAATAAGCTTAATTGACATTATGGCAACAATATTTTCCTCACTTTTTTTAGACAAGCTAAAACAAGAAATAAATAGACTGAGTGGTATCTCACCCTATCTGGCAGGATTTATAGAGGGCATCTCCACTGTAAATAATTGCTTTGTTCTGTCTCATTTTTTAGATTAATAATATAAAATAAGATGTCAAAATGTACGCTGCCTTGATAGATTATAGTATAGCCTTTTATTCCCCTAACAGACTTACTGTATGGGGCATTATGAAGAGGTGGGTTATATGCCCAGTTCTGATTAACACAATTAGAAACCTTTACTCCCAGACATGGGCTCAGGTCAGAGTGTGTTTAAGGGGGCAGCTTACTGCCCCCTTTCCCACTAATATAGGAGTAAGGCAAGGTGTATTCTTGCTCCATTATTATTTTCAATATACATCAATGAACTTCTACTAGCCTTGAGGGACCAATCCACTGACTCTCCAAAAATAAGCTGAACTCCAAAATTACAGCATCAGAAATTATCTTTACATGGCATATAGCATGATGAAAATGATGTATACCCAAGGTGAATAAGTGTATCACACTGATGAAAGTACAACCAGCTGTAGATATATTCCCAACATACTCTCAACAAACTATGATGTTATGTTATGTTATGTTATGTTATGTTATGTTATGTTATGTTATGTTATGTTATGTTATGTTATGTTATGTTATGTTATGTTATGTTATGTTATGTTATGTTATGTTATGTTATGTCTCAAGGGTCATCTCATTATGAATGGTACTATTCTGGGCAGAGTGATGTACTGTGGCTTCACTTGTGAAATGTGTGTCTTACGGAAGTTTTCTTCACTTGACGTGTAATTTACTGAGCAGAGAATCTTAAGGTTCTTTTTTTTTTAATCCATTAGACTGATACATGGTACATCTCTGCCTGCAGCTATCTTTAAACAACCTTTGACCTTCAAGTTTAGTTCAGCTGAAATCACTCTTTAGATATCCAAGCTTTCCAATGTCACTTTATTTCTGAAGACCTGTTTTAAACCAATGAAAATGATTTCTGTTTTTTCTGCATGTTCTAAATGTTAATAAAATGGGATTTTCTAAATACCTTTCATTAAGCTTCTGAAGAAAATCTAATCAAATTAAAATGTATTTTTAAAGGGCTTTTCAACTAACCAAAGAAGGACTTGTTGGTCTGAAAGCTAAAGCATATTGTTCTTTTGGCAACATCATTGTTGGTCCAATAAAAGGTATCAAACCATTTGTTCTGGATTTGTTCTTAGTAGGACCAATACAGCATTAAACATTTTGTTTGTTTAACGATAACGGAAACTGAAAATGTCACCACCAAAATAAACAATAAAGACATCTGGCGTCAATTAGGAAGAAAAATAGGTGGGTCAAATTTTAGCCATTTTCATTGCACTTCTGCTGTAAAACACAAACAGACTTAGTAAGTAATATTTTTTGAGAGACCTCTTAAAAGATGAAATTGTGGAACAGCTAAAAATGGAATTTGACAATTTGTTATAAAGTGTAGAAACCATAAAAGTGATTGAAATGTGTGCCAATGCAGTATGGAACTGGAAATGAGTATCTGCTTTGTGATCTAATAGAAACAGCATTAGATGTTTCAGGAAACAAATTCACAACACTATTGGATAAAAGACCAAAATGTATCTTACATAGGAAAATCAATAATCTAACGTTGAATGCTTCAACCAAAGAAAAACAGCCAAGAGACTGTACATGTCACAATGGTGTGCCTTTCTTGGGAGTCCAGTTGCAAAACAGATGATATTATGAAAAGTGGATTTGAGCTTATTAAGCATTCTTTCTTTTGGAAAAGAATAAATTATGAAACTGTAGTCCAGGAGTAAAAATAATAGTCTATACATAATAATTAGCCTGGTTTCAAAAGTAAAAGTTAAATGCTTGTTGAGATGATATAACATCCCCAAACACTGATGTAATTTGCCTGTTAAGTTGACAATATGCTGTTCAAAGGATAAATGGAAATCTAAAATTAGGCCAAGATAATTCAATTCAGAAACCTTTTCAATCAGATTATCAGCATCACCAACAAGTGTAAAGATTGTTATAGAAGCTTTTCTAGAGTTTGCAAAGACTGTGAGTTTTGCTTTAAGTAAATTGAGTACTAATCAATGTGTAACAAACCAAGTATGCATTGAACCAAAATCCTTTTGAAGGTTTCTCCAAGGATCTGAAATATCATTGCCATTGTGTAATGATATCATGTCAAGCCCATATAATGTCAGTGTTCTCAGTAGTTCAAACATGCCTTTGGCTAAAGGATTTCAATCTGAAATGGGTCAAGGTATGTTTCTTTTTTTGTACATTAATAAAGTTGGCTTGTATCATTATTCCGAGAGGTGCATCTTTTCAATGCAGGTGGTGAGTGCTAAATTTCTGAGTTAGCACACTTTCTTGTGACTTCAGCGCAGAGACAGAAATGGCTTCCATTTCTGTAGCATTGCAGCAGTGATCGGAAAATGGCTGTTGATTCGCGGTCACAAATTAAACTACACTTTAGTGGATATGAACAAATGGCTGGTAAATAGCTGCTCACTTCTCCTGTGAACATCATGTGTTTATGTCTGTGAACTAGGTCTGAATCAGTCCAGCACTTGCAATTAGTTTGAGCACATAGCACATGTCATAATATGCTTGTGATAATATACATATATATATATATATATGTGTGTTATCACTCATGAATTGAGGGATTTGAAAGTATTCAGAATTAGGGGATTAAAAATAGCAAACAGTAATTATATATACTTAACTTTATGAACCCAAGTCTCAGGATTGTTTTTTTTTTCCATATAAATTCCACCTCTCGCCATTTCTTTCACAACAGTAAAACATGTTATCACTCCATCCAGATTTGGTACAGACTCAGGCAAAATACAACAAGGCTTGGTATCAGGCATTGTGCGTGTCTCTTTGGCAACACCTCCTATGTTTGGACTGCAAAAAATATCCTGTCAGATGTATAATGATGTAATACTCTTGAACTGGTACGGCAATTCCCTTGTGGACGTACAGGCCAAACTGCAGTTGGGTCCAATCAGATGTAACTCTGACTCAAAACATTTCCATTTGTAATGAATGATAATAACTCAAACTCAGTCATCTTTTGCACCCTGCAAAAATAAAACAAAAACTGCAAAGATCTGTCAATGGAAATTTCATGCCTGAGGGTGAATACTTACATCTCAACAACTAATGTACATGTATTTAAGAAATCTGCTTGATCAGAACATTTCAAAGTCTCATATAGACAACTACTAAAAACAGTACTTGGAATGCTGTGAAGTAAAAAGTAGCTGGACTGCCAAAGCTGGAAGAGCAGTTGCTCATCTCACATAAATGCTTGTCTCTTAATGTGGAAATGTCCTGTTTAATGGCATCCCAATATCTGATCTGAACATGCCAAGTGTTACCAACAACAATACCTATTGTTTCACTTTAATGAACTAATACTGAATCATCACTGCCACAGATATGCCACACTTGCTATGTGTTACCTTCTTGTACACCAAATGTACTTACAGGTGTTCAGTTATAATCTTTTTACTTCTAATTATTCATATACACAACACGCAATTCTTCCTTCTACTACAAGCATTCTAACTATATGTAATCCTCCAGGAATTCCTCTTCAAACTTCCTAAACCAATCTCACGAGAGGGTTCACTCAGTTTCCTACCATCCCATATCACATCTGGAGTAATCTTCTTCCCAATTTCATGTAGTTAATTTCAAACACTTTGTTCATATGATACCAAGAAAAATCTATTTCCTCTTCAACTGTTTGCATTTGCTTTCCAGATGGATCTGATTGTATACTGCTCTCTCCATTTCCCTATTATACCCAGTAACATGTAGCCATCTAAGCACTGAGACTTTTGAACTGAAGAAGAAGAATTAGCATGCATATAACCTGCTTTTCCACTGCATTGTATTCCAAGGCACTTTAGACACAGTGCTAGACTGGTAGTGAAGTGACTGAACATGTAGTAGCAGACATTTTGCAAATCATCCCCCACACACACAGCCTTGGACAGTTTCATGAATCAGTTTTATGGGAAGGGAATACTGGCCAGAACACCTGGCAAATTCTCGTACTCTTGGGAGAGGGCGCTGTTGGCCCTCATACCAATATGGCAGACTCAGGTGTGGAGAAGGAGGTTGCACAGCAGACTGGAGCTCTGTCCATGGCCCCAGTCATTGAAATACTTGAGGACATAGACATGGAAATAACGGTGGAGAAAATAACAGTGGGGGAAATACCAATGGGGATGAGCGTAACTGAGATGCTGGGTATCTCTACAGATAACTGACTAAGTTATAGACTAGCAGAGGCACATAAATCATGTGGGGAGACAACTATTGAAATAAATAGGACTGCAGTGGAGAAAACCATGCAAGGAAGCTGCACCAATGAGGATTTTGAACCATACACCATTGTGGCTCAGAGGCTGCAAGTTCCAGTGCAGGATCCCATTACTTTGGCACTGCCGATACTTTTGGCACCTGGATCATCCCTGGTGGAGGATGAAAGAACAAGCTAAGTGAAGAAACCTGATATAATGACTTTAAATACAGTATGGACCCACATAGACCATTCCTTTGGCTTACCTGCATCAGATACTGAATACCCCCCGACTTTAGTTATTGATTTCCCGAGTGAGCACTTTCATCAGCAGGGTAGATGCAATCTACCAGTCGAAAATGGATTCCAAATCCTGACTGGATCATCAACTTTTCCCAAGCTGAAAATGCTGGTGCATCTTCCTGAAAGGCTGTTTAGTTGGACAGCACCTCTGCTCTGGAATGGAGGGCAGGAGCAGGGACTTCAGTACAGAATGAGGAACAGGACACTAGCTTATGGAACAGTTCCTCCATAACACAGGTAAAACTAAGTCACTCTGAAACACAGGGGGAGACCTCTCAAAATGTTCAGGGCAGTATTTGTGCTACCCTAGCATTAGGATTACCAGATGAAGCTGTACAGGGGAGGCAACGGTATACCGTTAGAACACCGACTCCAACACATCAAATATGTTACAGCGACAGCAATACAATAATGGCAAGTGCAGCAAGAGGGAGTTGATGTTGACAGATGTGTTCTGTCGACAGGGAGATTTATTGAATGATCAGGAGATAGGCGGGATGTGCAATGGGTGGGATTGTGTGTTTCACTACAGTGGGTGCTTCTCTGTCAACAGGGAGGTGAATCAAATGATCGGAAGGTGGGCAGGAAGTACAGTGGGTGGGATTGTGTATTTTACTACAGTGGGCACTGTGGAGGAATTGATAAGGGGTGGACAATGCAGTGGATGGGAATGTGTGTCTTAATGCAGCATGGGTAGTCTTATGTGGGTAATACCGACATCCTCTAGAACCATTATCGGGGTGGTTGTGCGGCCTGATGGAATGCCCTTTTCTCCACTGTCTGTGCAATGTGGAGTTGATTTTTTTCATTCAGGGTGTGTGAAGGGTGGAGCCATGCACATGGGTGGTGCCTGAACCCCACACTGCAACATGTTTCATGGTGTTCATCGAGGTAGCAGTTTATCACTTTTTCTCCCTGCCGTTACTCTGGATGTTGCAGTAATGTTGTCAATGTGTTTGATATTGATATGATTCCTGTTACTGTGACTTGGTGGAACCAGAGAAAACTACCCCAAAAAGACAAAAACACTAGGGCACAACTTGACCCAAAAGATTTAAAGGGACAGACACAGACTATACAGTTTGAGGCACTGGGTGATGGGATGGATGGGGAATTGCAGACATGATCAGCTGCCCCTTCCAAGCATAAGCAAGTTCAGACAGCCTCAGGACATACGTTTTCAGATTTATTCCACAATAAATTGGAACAGGCACCCAGAAAAAAACTCTGTTTGTCTGAAGTACTGAAGTAGCCTGCCAGAACATCCAGACAGGGTCTATGTGGCCAGACGTTTATTGAAAGACTCAATGAATTTTCATGCCTCAGACATTTATGCCCTTTTTAATATTTCAGGGGAAGATGTATTTGATTTTAGTTTTCATTCTTTCTTGAATTTAGATAAATTGTGGTCCAAATATAATTCTTTGAAGGCTACCCCATTGTGAATCCCCTTTTGGGCTATCCCACTGACAAAATCCCTTGTCAAGTCGGTTACTGTGATGTTCTGAAATGAGGAGGTGAATGTAAGTGACATAGATTTTTGGTTACAGAAACATTGCACGGTAATGGGCCCCCCAGAAGCCATTATTGATTCTGATAGAATTTGGATGGGGATGGTGCTTTAGGGTGAAGCTGTTCCAAAATGACAGTGAAATACAAAACATTCCTATCATCTTTTTCTTAGAGAGGGATAGAGGAGTGTGTTTTTAGGCAGGTCAACTCAATGCCTGCTATAAATGTGGCTCCAGAACTCACCTGAGTAGTATGTGTGACTGTCAGAAATGTGCCCTTTTTAGGGAGTGAGTATGGTATGTAGAAACATATTTAAATGTTATCTTTGTGAGGATACTGGCCATGCATACTACCGGTATCACTGGGCTGGCCAAAATAGGATGGATGGTTGGAATCAAGATCTTTTGGAAAAGAAAGCACAGGATACTGCAAATCCCCCTAGGCCTCCACCTACTGCAGATCCTACTCTGGCACCTCCCCACATACAGCCCCTATAGACACGCCACAGGGGGCTCAGAGTAGAAGCAGACCCTATTCCCACCTTGAGCACTTCTTTCCCTCCCCCAGGACTAACAGAACAGTTTAATCAGATCGCTCAGATCCCCACTCCACCGGTCACCCATACTGAACCAGTAGCCGGTGTTCCTGATTTAGGATCAGTGGTCATACAACCCGCATCTGGATTTCCAGGTCCCTACTACCAGGACACTCACTAAGGCAACTGTGAAACAGGCTGCCACACACAGCAGCATTCTACTGCATAACACCTTTTAAGTTCTCCAGGAGACAAAAGATTGGGGAGAGTCTGAACATGACTCGGACATGTCTTCAGTGTCTGGAGTTATTTCAGAAGTTGATTTAGAGGAAGATCTGAATCCCATCATCCTATTGACCAAAATAAAAAGAGAAAAAAAGGAAAATACTATCTTCTAAGGGTGGTTCAAATGGGGCATAAATGTTCATTTAGCTCCTTATGGCATCTCATCACGTAGCCTCTGTTAACATATGTATCATGAAGATTTATAAGAAACAGCTTACAATCCTTTCTTATTTGCAACTCTCATCACATAACATCATGTTCTTACAGAAGAGTAGATTGCATACTTTATTTGACATAAATCTAGTAAAAGGAGGCTGAAGATGGTGACCATCTAATTGGACCTTTGGGATGAATACTGCAGATGGGCTTGGCATATTGTTTCAAAGTTCAGAATTTTCTATTAACAAGTTATTGGACATTCTGCCTGGTAGGGCCCTCCTTAGACTATACATATAGAGGCCTAGCATCAAGACTAATTGACACGTACAGGTATGCTCCTCAATCAAAAAATGGCTAGGATAGAACTAGATGAGTAAATACCCCCCATTCTCTATACCTCCAGACATGTTATGGGGGGGATTTAAACTGTAGTTTGGATTTGAAAATGAAGGACTCAGTCCAGCAGAAGGTATAATGTGACACCCATGCTCTGCAAAATATTGTACAGAATGCTAATTTAACTGATGTTGTTAGAAATTTATCTAAGGAGCCTGGCTTTACATATTTTAGAGGCATGTTTGCTACTAGGATTGATTTCCTTTTCCTCTCACAATCTCTCCTGGCAAGAAATTGTACCCTCTCCCCCTGTGAATTTTTGGATCATATGTTATTAGGTTGTAAAATTAACTTTGGTAAAGTTCCCACAAGATTTTTGTCCATCCCTAAAAGATGGAGGCTGAATACGTCAATACTACACAAAGAGGAGATTAAATATGTTTCCTTACTTCTTGAAGCCAGATCTTCAGTTCTATGCTTCTATGATAACCTCTGGAGTTGGTGGGTGGATACCAAAAGGGAACGTAAGGATTTTCTGGTACAGTTTGGAAAATATTCTGTGAACCAGGAATACGTACAAGACTTACAATACAGAAACCAGTTATACAAATTGAGGTCTTTGCCCACGGTGGAGAGAAGTAACTGTGCCTCACAGAGAAATAGGGTTAAATCACATATGTTTCCATGAAAGTATGATAGGGCAGTATCACTAGAGGCTGAAATGAGGTTTGGCACAGAGTGGCAACCCTTTTTGGACACCTTCCAGTCCTGCAGACATAGTCTGGATATCACTATTATGGATGGTTTGTACAATGTCAAGGGACAGCTACAGGCCACAAATGTGGACATGTTGCAAGTAGTACAAAACTCTTTGCACATGTCTTTTGAGTATGCCACACTGCTAGGGGAGGACTTAACATCCTTTATGATTGCACCAAGACCACCTGTTTTCAAGGAGCAGCAAGATTTCTTAGACACACCCATCTTTGCAGGGAAAATTTGACAGATTATTTCCTCATAGAAATTGGGATCCTCTCCAGGAATTGACAATACCCCCCATGAATTTTAT
The DNA here is from genome assembly GCA_016271365.2 of Neoceratodus forsteri. NCBI lineage: Eukaryota > Metazoa > Chordata > Ceratodontiformes > Ceratodontidae > Neoceratodus > Neoceratodus forsteri. The sequence goes on along the minus strand of CM028133.1, from coordinate 1,045,435,954 downwards.
ATTACATTTTAACAGGAACTATGTCCCCTTTTACAAAAAGTATTTAGTTACATTTTGACTTCTCCTGAGCCTTGCAAGGATTTTGGAACCTCTGTTAAGATATTTCTCTTTAAAACTGCAAGAAATAACATCTGCACAATTGGAGACCTTTCAGCCTCTTCAGTGTAGACTATAAAATATTTTCCAAACTAATTAGTAACAGATTTCAGAAAGTAGCAGATACTTTAATAGCACTGGTACAGATGTGTTCCATTCCTTCTCGAAACATCAAACAACATTTAATGTTATTAAGGGATATTTTTAAGTTGTGAAAAAAAGGGAATGTTTCTGGGTATGTTTTGTCACTGGACCAATCTAAATCCTTTTATAGGGTTTCTCATGTTTACCTATTTCCCATGCTTTCTGACTATAACATTCTACTCACAGTGATACAATGGATTAGATGTTTATACCAGGAGGCTATGACATTGCTCTCAGTAAATGGGCTCCTTGGGGAGGCTGTCCCTTGAAAAGTTGGGTTAAGGCAGGGATGCCCACTAAGCCCCTTTTTATATACTTACAATTGACCCTTTGATCAGGCAAATTATGTGGGACACTAGAATACAAGGTATTTCTGCAAGGGATGGTTTGGAGGCTCAAAAAATAGTCACTTATGCGGATGATATGTACTTATTTATTAGGGATCAAAAGTCAGGGGAGCAGGCTTTGTGGGTTATTCACTTATTCTCAAATATTTCACGGGCTCAAATAAACATTGAGGAAAAATGTTTGGTTGGAAATCTATATCACCCCAACATGCTCCCAAGGCATAACCGGAATATCAATCTTTCCCACTCCAGTAAAAATTCTACGCCTTACTTTTGGACATGGTAATTTGGCAGACTAATTAGGAGAAACTCCTAGAAACCTACAAAAATAATTTACACATCTGGAAATTCTGGAAATTTTCCAGGAAAAAGAGAATCCTAACCATTAAAAATGTTTTACTACCTATGTTTACATATCTTAGTTTTATATACACCCCTATGGCCCTGGAAACTAGGCTGCTTAGTGCATTCTTTCAGATGGTGTGGGGAAGTCAGCTCAGTCCAGTAAAAAGAGACTACATGTACTTGCATTTAAAGACAGGAGGGTTAAATATGATTCACCCTTTAGTATTTTACCATATCATTTTTTGAATCTACAATAAATCATGATGGGAATGTTGTATCACAGCCTTGGCAAGCTAGGATGAAAATGCTTTTAGACCCTATATGGATGCATGGGATATTAAGCTTCCTCCCGTCAGGGGGCTTTTTACAGGTTCCAGATGTTGCAGTTCCTTCATGCAAGAAAGGCAAATTAATGGAAGCTATCCAAGATAACTATAATGTCTAAATCCAGAAAACATCTGTATACATACATTTTGGAGATGACAGCAGCTACAGCCATTGAGTTTCCATGGTGTTTTCCTTCAAAGATGAATTTGGCACTGAAACTATTAAATGACCTCCAGATTCCCCCCAAAACATGGGATGTGGTATGACAGTGTAGCCATGGGAAACTGGGAGTTAAATTGGGAGTGAAAGGTTATCTTAAGCATAAATCTCTGGAGAAGAAATATTACCCCAGACCTGAATGTGACAAAAATAAGGAATCCCAGGAACACTTCTTTTCACACTGCCCTTGGAGTAGATAATTCTGGGATTTTGTGGCAGTGCAATGGCATTTACCTTTTTTACGACAGGTAATCTATGAAACGTTAACACTAGGAGATTATACATGAATTTATAAAACGTATCATCCTAGTACTTTGAATGTGATCTTTTCCTGTGTCAAGTTCTGTTTTGGGCAATCACAATGCCAGTATGTGCTTCAGCAGTTGAAGTCCTCAGATTTGGCTACAGTACAAAAAATTGAACCTACTTTGTTACGGCTTAAAACACAGGAGTACTGAAGGTTTAATAGAGGTAAAGCAGACTGATTGTGGACAAATGTAATCTGGCTGCCCTCAGGATAAAGGGGTTTAATACATGCCTTTCAAAGCAGAGCACTAGTGATTCTACAGAGTCTGTAGCCCAGAAATGATGTATAATTCCTTTTTTGTCTTAAAACAGTGTATATTTTTTTTCTCTTTTTCTGTATGTAATAATATGATTTCTTGGAGAAACGTGGTCATGTATATATTTGACAAACAATTACGATTTTATTTTCAATAAAAGTCCTCCTACTCTTCTCAGCAAGAATAGATTACACCTCTGTTTCTAATACCATACAAATATGGTTTGCTAGCACTGTTAGTTATGGCTACTCTGATCATTATATGGTCAGTTGTACTTTGCAGTGGTGACAGGACCTGATACATGGGAAGGGGCAGTGGTGACTGAATAAAAGCAGATTCGAAGACTCTGTCCTGGAAGGACAGGGGGCAAACTTTGGATGGCTAGGCTGTCTTACAGATGTTTTTATGACATTATAGTTTCCTCGTGGGAGGATAGTAATAGAGATATTGTACAACTTTTCAAGACATAGGAGGTTGTGGAGTCAAGAACAGTGGCGGAATTCAAGAATGCATGGGACAGACATAAGGCAGTCCTAGTGGGGGGTAGGAGGAAGTAAACTTTTGGTTAACTAGGATGTGCAGCTTATCTGCTAGGTAGGAAAATGGCAGACTAGGTGGGCCAAGCAGTCCTTATCTGCTGTCAAATTCTATGTTTCTATATTCTGGGATAAAAGCACACGATGATTATATAAAATATTTGACTCTAAGATCTCAGTTACACAAACTTATTTCTCAAACAGAAGCTGATAAAATGGATTACTGTGCCCAGATTATCAATATTAAAATAAATATGCAGCAGTTGCAATATAATAGTATCTGGTCTTTACCAGGAAATGTGATTTGGTACCCAGAGACAGAAAAAAAAGTTTGACCCTTTTAAGGATTGTAGTACCAGGACAGAGAAAAGATCCATGCAGGGGCTATTACTCCTGTTGGTGACAAGGTTACTTCTAAATTTGAATTGTTGGATCTGGTGACTCAACATGTGGCATCTACTTTCAGCAGAGCTCCTGCTGATCCAGCTATACCGGACTTTTTGTTTGACTTGAATGTCCCTTTTTGAGTGAACGGGACAGATTAGCTATTATGGAATGTGCCACAGTCAACGACACCATTACAGCGAAAACGTTGGTGCCAACATTGACATTTTCACTGCAATGGACCGACAGAGACCCCGGCATGCTCTCTCCCAGTCCTGCACCCCCTCCCCAAAAATACAGCTGTGGTGTCAAGTGGGATTTATGTCAACCACAAGTTGCGGTCAACATAAATTCATTGCTATAATGGAGGTCGACAACTTAGTTGTCAAACCACCATGGTAGAGCCACTATTATATCTCCTATTTTGAGGGATGAAGTCTTGCATAATATAAGGCTTTTGAACTCTAATGCAACCCAAGGGGAGGATGGCCTCAGTGGAGAATTTTATAAAAAGTTTCAGTATCATTTATCTCCTGTTTTGGCTGAGCTTTTCAATTTTAGTTTGGATAATGGTTGCCTCCCTCAATCTCAGTTATCTGCCCTGATTAATTTTTCTTCATAAAAGAGATGATAAGGCCGACATTACAAATTTTGGACCACTCAGTTTGTTAAATACTGAACATAAAATATTTGCCAAAATATTGGCAGGATGGTTGGGGACATTTGCTGCGCACGTGATTAGTTCTCAACAAATGTGTTCCCATGAATCTAGAAAGATACAAGTTGCATTGTTGTGGCTACAGGAATTATTTCTCAGAGGAAACCAAAACTTGTTCTCTGGGTATTTATTGAGTATGGAGTAGAAGAAGACCTTCGATAAACTATCACATGAATATTTATTCAAAGTTTTGCAGACCTATCATATTCCTGAACAATTTATATTCTGTATCTTGAGTTTGTATACCCATGCCACTTTGAGATCAATGGTTGGCTTGAATGGACATGCCAATTTCAAAGGAGAATTCAACAGGGTCCCTTAAAGCCCCTTGCTTTATGCTTTTTGTATAGACCCACTTCTCTGAAAAGTTCAGTCTAATGCTCAAATTACAGGGACCTTACTTGGACCACCCACCACCACCACCACCAATTAAAATTATGGCATACACAAATGAAATAATTATGACAATCAAATCCAGTGATGGGAATCTGCTATACAATATACATTGTTGGAGATTTCTAGTGCCTTTGGGTCACTAGTTAATTTTAACAAGTATTCCAGTTGTATCTTTGGCTTACCTGATTCCCCTCCCTTACAGTGTATTGCTGATATTCCTAGTTTGGAAAAGAATATTAACATTCTTGGCACAGTCTAAAGCAAATGCTTGGAAAAATGGAAGCATTTCAAAATTTAAGAGAGTGTTGTTAATCAAGATCTTGATCCTTCCATTCTTTTTATATATTATTTATGTCTTAGCTGTGGCATTTACTTCTTCCTCACCTTTGTATGTATGTGTTCCACAAATATGCACACCACACTTCTGTGTGATTGTTACAAGTAAATATCTGTGTTGACATTAGGTTGTGCATTTGAGAAAGATTAATGTGCTTGGGGACAGCCCAGGTTCCAGTTGTCTCAGTAGAGTAGCTGATTAGTGCAATCGGAATGGTATTCCAGGCAGCCTGGGTTCAAGTCCCAACTTAAGCATGCACTTCTTTCTCACCTCTGTTTTTATGTGTTCCATAAACATGCACACCACACTCCTGTGTGATATTATTTATGTCTTCCCTCTGCCCCAGGTCATGGACACTAGACTCCAGCAATTTTTTTTCCAGGCCTTGTGGGGAAGTTGTTTGAATCCCCTTAAAAGGGACCTTACTTATCAGCCTTAGCAAGACGGTGGGGTGGGTATGATTCACCCCAGTTTTTTTTATTATATCATTTTTTTGACCCTGAACATTAGTATGGCATTAAAACCAAATGGGAGACTTTGGACTTCCAGTTTATTAGACTAGCTGCAGCCATATTTCACTGATTGTTGCTGTGGTTTGTTAAAGGTCCTTAAAAAAACAGGGTATCACCCTGAATATATTTTGGACACCCTTACTAAAGTGAAGAAATGGAAAATTGGACTGAATGGACTCCTTACTGTGAGTAGGAAACAGCTGTATAAGGACATTTCATGAAATAGATTTAAAAGTCCTTTGACTCTTCCCAGTTGTGAAAATTTGTCCCTGCCTAAGGTTTTGGAGTATTTGAATAATAAAAGACTGCCCTCTTATGTTTGGAATTTACAGTTGCTGAGTGTGTATGGGAATGTGTGGGTTGATAATTCCCATGAACATAGACAATTGTCTGAAAGATACTGCCCCAGGGATGGCTGCACACTCATTTTAGAAACACAGAACCATTTATTTTTTTCATTGCTCTTAAGACTTTCTGATCTTACCTAGCCAGACAGTGGAAAGAACCCCTCTTCCTTATGATTTCTAGTACTGAGCTGGTCTTGGGTCTTTTTGGAAAACCTTGGAGAAAGTATGAGCTCTCTACCTTGCAAGTTATTGGGGCAATTTCAAACCATTGCCTTTGGCAATCCAGATGCTTTTGGGTGTTTCAACAAAAACATGTTGTCTATCAAAAGGTTATGACTACAAAAGATGCATTTCATTTCATTTCAGTTTCATTTTTTATTTTTTATTCTTGTTAGCAAAATAAGCAAATTGCCTGTTTTCACTAGTGAAAAGTTTATAAGTTAATACATAAGTTGGTGGAGAAGAGAATCTCACTTTAGCAAATGAATCAGCTCTGGAGAAATTGTTCCTACATACTTTAGGGTTCCATAGTGTTTCCCTAAGTTTCCTTTCTGAGAGTGGACTTATGTTCGGTGTGTACTGTGTTGACTTTTGTATTTTATAGTTTTCAGTTTTGTTTTTTGCTTTATCGTCCTTTCAGTGCTGTAAGAGCTGTATGTTCATTGAAGTTTCTCTTTTCCTTGCCATATTAAGGGGAAGGTTTATGTAACTATGTATTTTTGGTTTTCCTTTATGTTGTATGTTATTCCTTGTTTTGATTTTATTTTGACACAAAAAAAGTTCCCTTCTCTTTAGATATGCCAATTATTTGATTTTATAATACTATTTCCTTCTTGATGGATTACTCTTGGACTCCTACACTTACAAATGAAGTGAAATTATTATTTTTCCCTGTTTAATTTCCTTTGTCTATCATTGCACAATCTTTATTTGTAACCAGATTGGTTTCTATTTTTGTTCTGAATTTATGTGTGAAGTCTGTTTACTGTATAATTTCCATCCGCTAATAAACTCCCCTACTCTTGTGGAAGGGGGTGATGTTGTCTTGGATGCCAAGATGGTCAAACTGGATGAAGCTGAGCATGAAGGAACCTTACAGCCTGCTGACTTTCCTGTGGATGACAACCACTCTGCTCAGACTACAGTAGCTCAATATTTTCCATGAATCTGCTGCCTACTATGAAATCTTTCTGCCTGTTTTTGCCTGCCCTGAATTATGAATGTATGAACATACAAAATTTCCAGGAGATACAGGCCTTTCTAGCTAGTCTGCATGAGTGTGCAGCACATCAGTCCATTAGACTGCAGCTCCCCCCCACCCTCCATCTCCTCCATCCCCCCACCCTACCCCTCCCTGGTATGTACTTTCCCCTTGAATCTGTCCCACCCCTCTTAGGCTCCCTACAGTCTATGGTATGAGTTCACCCTGCTACCACCCTTTCAGTGAAATAGTTTTCCCTCATGAATCTGCTCCCCTTCAACTTCAGGGAGTGACCTCTGGTTTCTCTTCCATTTCTGAGAGTGAACCCACCCATGAAGCCAACTCTGTTCATCCCCTTCAGGTACTTGAAGGCCTCAATCATGTCTCCTAACTCACTTCTTTCCTTCAGGGTATACATGTTGATTTCTCTTAGTCTTCCCTTGTAAGGTCAATCCCCCAACCTCAGGACCATCTTAGTTGCTCTGTGTTGCACCACCTCCAGTAGTTTGATGTCCCTTTTTAAGCAAGGGCACCAGAACTGCACACAGTACTGCAAGTGCAACCTCACCAGGGACCTGTACAGGGGCAATATAACTTCACTACTTCTAGATGTAATCCCCTTTGCTATGCACCCTCATATCATGTTTGACTTTACTGCTGCCTTCCTACATTGTGCCAAGTGATTCATTTCCCCAGTAACCAGCACCCCCAGATCCTTCTCCTCATTGGATATGGACAATCAGACACCATCCAACCAGTAACTGTAACCAGGGTTCCTGGCTCTGAAATGCATCACCTTGCACTTCTTGGTGTTGAACCCAAGCTGCCAGGTGTGTGACCACTCCTCCAGTTTTGCCAGATCCTCCTGAAGTAATTTGCCACCCTCCCCCATCCACCTCAGCACAGATCATGGTGTCATCAGTGAAGTCACTAATCATATTCTTGATCCTAACTGCTATATGATGCAAATGTTAAACAGGACCGGTCCCAGTACCAAGCCCTGTGAGACACCACTTGTCAATGCCCTAGGTTCTGATGCCTTGCCCCTCACCACTACCCTCTGCTGCATCACCCCCAGCCAGTTTTCAACCCATCTGGCTAGTTTACACCCTACTTCTAGACTCTTCAACTTGCAGGTCAACCTACTGTGTGGCACTGAATTGAACGCCTTGCTGAAATTCAAGTAGAGTACATCCAACACATGGCCCTTGTGGAGTGCCCTCATGACCCAGTCAAAAAATTCAACCAAGTTTGTTTGACAGGATCTGCCAGAGACAAACCTGTGCTGCCTGTCATCCTGCAGATCATTAGCCTCAAGAAATTGCACCAGCCTATCTTTGATGATACACTCCTTCAGCTTTCCTACAATTGCGATAAGACTCACCCATCTGTAGTTCCCTGGTTCATCCTTGGGCCCACTCTTATCAAGAGGTATCACATGTGCCTCCCTCCAATCCCTGAGCACACATCTCATATTTAGCGAGATGTTGAACAGGTCCACCAATGGCCCTGCCAGGACCTCTGCCCACTCCCTCAGCCCCCTGGGATGAACTCCATCTTTCCCAGGTGCCTTGTCTACCCTCAGGGACCTGAGGCCCTCCAGCATCCTTTCCAACATAATAATCCCATCTGTGGTTGTATCCTCCTTCCCTACTCCCCCTTTCCCTTCAGGTATGGGCCCATCCATCTCCATTGGGAACAATGAAAAGAAGTACTCATTGAGTACTTTTGCCTTCTCTGCCCCCTTATCTACCTACCCACTGGCTTTCTTGTTCCTAATGTTAGATCCTTGCTCTTCCTCTTTTCCCTGATACACCAGAAGAAATACTTTTCCTCTTCTTTAATCCCCTGGGCTAATCTCCTTTCCCTGGCCACCTTCGTAGCCCATACTGCTCTTTTCACTTCCCTTAATTTCCTCACATAATCCTCTCTGTTCCCTGCCCTGTTGGTTCTTTTGAACATCTGGAAAGCCCTTTTCTTATCCTTCACTTTCTCTGCTACCTCCCTAGCCAGCCAGCTTGGTTGCTTGGTCCTTGATTTCTTATAATGGCTCTTAACACAAGCTTTAGTGGATTCAATCAGTCCTAGTTTTATGATTGTCCATTTTTGCTCTGCGTCCATGTCAGGGTGGATACTATCTATGTGTGTTCTCAGTAAGTGCACCATCCTGCCAAAGTCTGCTCTTCTGAAGTCCAGGACCTAATTTTTTGTAGTGGCTATTTCCCTACCCAAACTGATCGAGAACCACACTGTGTGGTGATCACTACCTGCCAGTGGTTCCTCCACCTAAACGTCGGTGACATGTTCCCCACCCTCCAGCACCAGGTCAAGAATATTCTCCTCCCTTGTTGGCACTGTTACCCTTTGGGTCAGGAAGCCATCCTGGATTGCTTCCAGGAGGATCTGCTTCCTGGCATGTGTGGTAGCTTGGATGCTCCAATCCACCCCTGGTAGATTGAAGTCTCCCACCACCATGGTGCTCCCTTTGCCACAGAGTATCCTTAGCTGATCCCCTTTGGGGCATGAAGTTGCATCTAAATTACTTCTGACCTTCTCTCATCCCAAATGCATCCATTCCCTGCCCTTACGTAAATGGCTACTCCCCCCTTACCTTTTTCTCTGTCCCTCTTGAATAATTTAAATCCTGGGATGGCCAAGTACCAGCCATGGTATTGGGTTGCCCATGTCTCAGTAATGGCAGCTATGTCCACCTCCCCTTCTGCCATCAGTGCCGTAAATCAGCCATCTTGTTCCTCAGGCTCCTAGCATTTAGTGATATCACCCACCACCCTGAACCTCTTCCTGCTGCCTCCTTACCCTTCCATCCACCCCCTGTCCTAGTCAAATTAGGCCTATCACTGTTGTTGGGGAGGTCCTCTGGATCTCCTCTCCTGTTTCAATCCACCTCCCTAGCCCCACCCCAGCAAGTTTAAATTATATATTTTGCTGATACATTCCCTTAGTCTCTGTTTTAACACCCCAGAACCCTACTTGTTGAGATGTAGCCTGTCCCCTGCATATAGATCTTGGTTCTCCCGTGTGCTTCGCCACTCTCCCACCAATCCATACTTCATGGACTCATACCATTCCCTTGGCCACTTTTTGAAGTCCATGATTCTGCGTTTCCTGTCCGTGCTTGCTTGTGGCACTGGCAGGACTTCTGAGAAAGCTGCTCTGCTTCCCCCTCACTGCATAGCTTCCCCACTTCCCTGAAACTGTCCTGAATCTCATCTATCCATCTTCCTTCCAGATCGTTTGCTTCTAGGTGCACAGTGATTCAGCTTCATCTGAACACTTATCCCAGTTACTCCCATGCAGTTTTCAAACACCGCTCTGGACTCCACTCAAGAAGACCCTCTGCTGCTCAATCATATGGAAGCACAACATGTTGATTCTCTCACACTGGTCGACTTTACAGATTTGGAATCACTTTTGGATCATCCTTTTACTGGAGATGAGCATGGGCAGCCACCCACAAATCCCCTGCTCTCCTCAGCAGACTTCTTACAGCCCCATTCACAGCTCCTATTTCTTGGAGATGTACTTGGACTTGGACTGGGGTTCAATATTAGTTTACTGCAAAAGTGTCTTCCCTAGCCAACACATCTCATCACTACAGCTGTCTCTCTTGCTGGGACTGGCTTTTCCAATGGTAAGGAATTTTTGCCTGCTTTTCCTATGGCTGCAACTGCCCTGACTACTGTTAATTGTGCTCTTCCTGAAACATCAGCCTTGCTTGATGGACTGCCGGATTTAGCCCTGATTGGCTCACCTTTACTTCCTTTATAATTGCAGTGACCTGGGTCTAACAAGCCACTGCCAGGGGTTGATTTTTTTGCCATGGAGACTCAGCTGACTCCCCACACCTTGGAACCTCCCTTTCACTGCCTGGACCAGAATACGGGAGTACTTCAGACTGGTACATTTGCTCCTGGGGGTGCTTCAGGGATTGCTGTCCTGTTCCCTTTGGATCATCCAGATACTGACCAACCAAACAAACTTTACTTTTAGAACACTATTCCACAAAATATCATAGTGATTTACATAACATAAACATGATATAAACAACAATTTAAAAACAGAACCACATTTCTAAAACATAGCAGGAGTTTAAATATTAATATATGGTAACTCAAATAAATACATTTTCAAGGAAGAGTTGAAGGCCTCAACAGTGCTTGTGCAACAACATGTCTCAAGGGGCCAATGGCAGGGGAACTTAATCAACCAGTAATGCAGTGTCAGTGGATCAGCACACAGCACACTTGCCTCTGAGGCTGGGAAATCAGAAGGCTGTGGATTCTATTCCCACACCAGGCACTTGGGTTAAATCCCAGTACTGACACTGTAGTGCAGCATGACAGGGGTGCTGCACTCCTGAGGTGCCATATCTTGGATGTGGCATTAAATCAACATCCCATCTGCCTGTTCTGGTGGTAGTTCAGTTGAATGTTAAAGATCCCATGGCACTTCTTGAAAAGAGTTGGGGAATTTTTATTCAGTACATCAAACATTCATAGAACAATACAAAGGAACAAAAGCAACATTTATTTATTTGTTTTTTTTGCTTTGGGTAACCGGGTAAGTGCACTAGACAGGATTGCTTGTTTTCAGGCACTGCCCAGAAGATTACAGTTCAAACAAGTTACAAACAATAGTACAGGGAGGAGTTGATACAATGCAGTGCATAAAGAGATCAACAACCTTACATGACAGTAGAATTACTTAGCATGAAAGTGATGGCATACATTGCATTAGCATTACGGTACAAAGAGATAAAAACAGCTTGCAGAGATCAGTAACACACGTGCATAACAGCAGTGCTGGTGGCATAGGATGAGGGTATGGGACAAGGAAGGGGATAGTAGTGCAGCAGCAAGTAAAGAGGTATGTGCTGTGAACTAAAGAGGTGTAATACATGAACTAAAGACATTTACATTCATCTAGGGAGGCGAGGTAATTAAAGCATAAGTCTTAACTACATATATCTCCTTGTGGTGATAGTAGACAATTTCTCTAGATAGTAATCTTTATGTATTTATTTATTTATGTATTTATTTATTTATTGTCATTTCATAAAAACCTGTGAGCAGAAGCACTTTAAATAGGTTCCACGTCAGAGGATAGCCCAAACAGGACAACAATACATATAATGGTTACATACAAGTGAGCAGGTTAACATCACTTGGGTAGATTATAGACTAATCAGCATGGGTTTAGTGGATACACATACAGATTACATTGGAGCAGTGTGCACAGACAGCAAGGAACAAAGGTAGCAACATTGGAAGTACTGTATTACACAGAAAGCATCGGAGGCATAGTACAATGTATGCCTGAGTCAGACTACTGGTAAATTACTTGCTTATAGTGGACAGAGAGAGGGTAGAGCAGTGTAGGGACAGGAAACATATAAGGGGAAATAAAGAGGCAGGAGAGGACACAAAGGAAAGAATTGGGGGAAAGAATAAGTGCAAGAAAGCTGGGGAGCAGGGTAGTGCTAATTTTAAGTGAGACAGATGTGGGGGCATGTTTGGCCTGTTGGTAGCAGTCACAGATTTCTTTAGAGACAAGGTGTTGCCTGAACAGGTGTTTGAAGGAGACCAGGGAAATTGAATTGTTTATCTCAGGTGGTAGTGAGTTGATCCAGAAGGGGGCTGTATATGAGAATGCTTGCTTCCCAAGTGCAGAGCGGCAGTGTAGGGTTCTGAACAATTGGTTGCTGGGTTTCCTGATAGTATGCTGGGTCAGTGGTGGGGTTAGGAGAACTTGGACACCGAGTGGCATTAGTCCATGGCTGACTACTGTAGCAATCAGGCAGGTGTGTTATCTGAGTCTGCTGTCAAACTGTAACCATTTAGCCTTGGCACAGAGATCATACATGTGGGTATGTCGATCGGCATCAGTGAGTAGGCGGCAGGCTTCATTCAAGGCTGTTTTGATTTGAATAGTAATCTGAATAGGAAACTTTTATATTCAACATAAATTGCATGTTACTCTATACTAACCCATACTAACTCCCTCCCCCAAAAATTTGAGGAAAATTTTTATTAAGAAACGTCACCAAATCATATTTCAGTGGAATCCATATCTCAAAACAAAAACACAAAAGCAAATAAGTATTCATGCATACCTCTTCTGCTGAAATTATTGATTCATAATCCAGTTATCAGCATAAAACAAGAAACTTTTTTAAACAAAGAAAATGCATACTACCCATTACTGATCTTAAACAATATTTCTATGAAAAAGGAGAAAGGGAAATCTCATCCTAGTCCCTCTGATAACTTAAGTATGGAAAATACACTTTAATAATAGGTTGAATGAATTAACAAAACTGTACATCAGTAAATTCGGGAATGAGGTGCCCTGGCCAAATTTCTACCCATTCACTAAAAATACCACCAACAGGTTTATCTGGTTCAAGGTCAGTTGGCACTCATTTGTATCCTCCTCCTCCCCCGCGTCATGCCTGAAAATAGGCAGAATTTGTCTAGTGCACTTACCCGGTCAACAGAAACTAAATAAATAAGTAACTGCCTTTCTGGAGGCTCCCTCTGTTTTGCCACCCCTCTCATTGCTTCGTATCCTGCAACTGTGTTGGAACTGTTATTGGATGATCTTAGGACTATCTCAGTCCCTTCCTCTGGGACTCCCATCTCTGTGCCTCACTCGGACAGTGTTTTGTTACGTAAAAGCAGTACTGGAGGGAGGAAGTACTGCCACCCCTCTTGGCCAACTTGCAGACTGCCCCCCCCCCCATCCTCCACACCTGGCTGGAGCATACTTAAAGCCTTTCAAAAAGTGGGCTTGATTATTGGGCCAGATGGATACTCCTGGGTCCCTAATCCAGTTCTCCTGCCTGTCTACTGTACTGATACATGTGAAGGTTTTAAATCAGGGAGTCTGTTTGGATCTGGGTCTCGACATCCTGTTTTGGATGAACTGCATTTATAGTAGAACGTGAAGCAGGTTGTTTCTCTGGAGTTATGCACCAGTTCCACCATTCTGGATGCCGTGGTACACCCAGAGGCTTTTGGTCCTGCCTCTCAAGCAGTACTACATTATAAAAATGCATGGAAAACAGCACTGCAATTACCATGCTGTAAGAACTGCTAAAGGATTTGAGCGACAGGGGCATAATAGTTGTAGGGGAATTACCATTACCCTTGTCGTTCTGTGCCATAAGAGTGAAAGGCTTAAATAGCCATGTGGTCTAGTGTCTTCCTGTGTTGCTCCATGGTGGAGTGGCTAAGGCACCAGAACATGGTGGGGGGTGGAGACCTTTGACTGTGATTCGGTTTCCCCTAGGTCTTCTAGTGTTCCTGCTTTTTGCAGTGATTTTTTTTTTTAAATTAAGTTTTCCGCCCTCCCAAGTTTCTCCCCAACCCCGAAGTCCACCCCCCCAGAGTTAGTTATATTAAATGGGATGGGTGTGGGGGGGACGAAACCTACAACATGGGGGTGTGTGGTGGGTTAAGCACCCCACCACAAAAATAATAGCAGTCTCATTCAAATATATGGTGTGCACTGTTTTGAAAAAATCGGTGTTGTTCCATGACCTAATTTCTGCATACGCTATTGTGCTTATGACATAGATTGTCAGTGCTATTATCCTTGTGCTGTTATGACCCCATGCCCTCTCAAGTGGAACTTCTCAGAATATCCCCTTAAAACTTTCAGATCTTTTCACAACACAGCCTGCTCCTGCACCTCGGTTCAACGTGGTGTGGCTCAAATATATTGGAGCTGAGGTCCTCACTCCTAACCGTTCCTTTCTGGTAGAACAACTTTTGATGGAATCCCTCAGTTTTATGCCAGCTCATATCTTTGACATTATATGTCTTCAGATCTATTTTCTATGATGTCAGCTTTCATCTTCATTCTTCATTAGACCATTTTTGGACACAGTATAATTCTTTGAGATATTCGGAGCTCTTGCTGTCCTTCCAGGCTATCCCTCTGACCAGACCTACCATTCGTACAGTGCCAGTGATGTTCTGTAATGCAGTGATAGATGTTAAGAATGTCACCTACTGACTAAAACAACCCTGCTGCTAAGTGCTGGGCAACCCAGAACAAATTCTGTATAAATACAGGATTTGGACTTGAGGGTGGAAATATAAGGTACAGCTCCGGGCCACTGACTTTGGCCTTAATCACCTTCCTAATAGCTTTTTCATGGGCTGAGACCATGGTGTGTATTTCTATGGGGTACAACCAAAGGTGTTCTTTAAGTGTGGCTCACTCTTCCAACTTAGCAATGTGTGTGACCTGTGGCGCTGTAGCCTCTGCCTGGAATATGGCCACATAGTGGCTTAATGCTCCAATTTGCTGAAATGTAATCTGTGTCAGATGGAAGATCACTCTTTTTGTGACTGCCCCTGTGTAGCCCACAATAACTAGTGAGTTCTCAACAGGATAACCTGATTGATCCCATCCTGCTACCCAGGGATAGCCTGACTTCGGGGATGCCACTTCAGACATCCTCAGATACTGTGAGCTCCACATTGCCTTCCTTGGAAGAAGTCATGCTTCTTGTGTCTCCCAGTGCTTTGTCTTGGCCATCTCTGGAACCTGCTCCTACAGCTTCTGCATTGTTTCACATGCATACTGTTACTACTTCTGAGGTTCTCATTCCATTGGTACAATTAAGCCTCCTTGATGCTTCTTCTAGGACTCCACCACCTACTATCACTGACGTGTTACATAGATGCTCTTTACACAACGCTTTCATGTTGGTCCCCACACAGCCATCATTGGTTCTCTTCCCCTTCAGAATAAATTCAATCCTCTTGTCCCTGCCATGAACTGGGGGATACTAATGCAGATTTTGATTCTGATACCTCCTCAATGATGCCAATGGAATAGGCTCATTTTCTGGATACCGAGGATGACACCCAGAAACAAGTCAAACCTCATATAAGGAAAGACAGCCCTACCCCTGTATCTAAAGTTAAATTTAAAAAGAAGCACATCCAACCAGGATCCATCCTAAATCCCTCCGTTTATAATCCCTCATTAAAAAATCTCGAAAAAAATCCAGAAATACTAAAAGACCGACATTGCATAATCCCAAACTAAATAATACAGAAATGCATTTTTACACACTATGCCAGACTGAGGACAAGACTTAGAGGGTACAGTGGACAGCTATAGAAATGATACATGACCAGGAGGAGTAGATTGAGAGGGCAATTTATTACTAATGCACATAATTATTAAGGATGAAAACTCACTGACAAACTTGAAGTTAGCATTCTGAGATCTAAAAAAACCTAATAAAAGACAATACTTTTTTAGCCGCTGCATAGTAGCCATCTGAAACTTGCTTGTTCAGTCCAGTGTGTGGCTGTGAAGAATGTACTTAGTTTGCTCTCTCTCTCTCTCCCATGCCACCGATGCTGTCCCTGTCACACACTGCTGACAAATCTAAGTTGGGCACTGACAGATGAGAGAGTAAGAAAACTGCAAGCACCAGAGGGGTTCAATAGATAAGTAAAAAAATGAAAGACCAGCCGCCCTGCATGGAGACAGTAGTGCATTAGCATTGGTATGGCAACATTTGCCCTCTGAAACTTGCTCCCCATTTAGCTGAACTGAGAATCTGAGCTAGACAAAGTGATGAGTGAAAGAAACTTAATACTATCACTGAGATGTGAGGGGATGATCTAGCTAGACTAATAGTCTTCTGCCATCTGAACCATCACAGGGTGCTAACCTTTGTACTCCCGGACTGACTCATGAACATCCCCCCCCCCCCCGGCCATCATGCTACTACTACACAGCTGTTGGTGTATTTTTTCTTTAATTGCAAGCACTAGTTGAAAGACAGAAAAAGCTGTTACAGAACAGATGCTGCTACTGCCATCCTCATATACTAAACATGATTCCCTTTACCTGCACAAGCACTCAGGAAAGGAAAGAATGAAATAACACATCGGGATTTGTAAATATCGGGATTATCTGCTGTTGGTCTAAAAATCAATCTGGAATCCTCCGACAGTATTTTTTTGGTCGGGATTCTTGCTCATGGGGTTTAGTACCTAACCCCATTCAACAATCTTAGCTCTGGCACTTGACACAGCAGACATTTTGGGATATTTCTCCCCCCCCCCCCATTCTTGAGGTCTGCTTTTCTGAATGTTAACAACATTAACAACCTTCTTCGGAGGAAGGTTGTACCGCAGGTCCTACGGGATTCTTGCGCTGACTTGATTTTATTGCAGGATACCAGATTATGCACTTTGGCTGATATTGCCACTACTGAGAGACTCTGAACTTCTTGTGTTTATTATTATTATTATTATTATTGTGTTTATTATTATTATTATTATTATGTGCCTATTCACAGATGACATCAAGCTCTGAGGGAGAGTGGACACAGCTGAAGGGATACAGGACCTACAGTAAGATCTGGAAAATTAGGGAGGTGATTCAGGATCTGGCAGCTTGGCTTCAATGCAAGAAATGCAAAGTTATGCATATTGGAGCAAAGAATCCTAGGGCAGAGTACTACCTGGGTGGAGTCCAAGTATCTACATCCAAGAAGGAGGAGAAGAAGGACCTGGGAGTGATGATCACAAGTAACCTGAAGCACTCCCCACAGAGCAAGAAAACAGCAGCAAAGGCAAACAAGATGCTGGGATGCATATCTAGGGGGATCAGTAGTAGGAGAGAGTAGGTTATACTGCTAGTGTACAGGTCACTGGTAAGGCCACATTTATATGGATTTCAGTACTGGTGCCCACACCTCAAAAAGGACATTAACCTGCTGGAGAAGGTCCAGAGGAGGGCTACAAAGATGGTAGCTGGTTAGCAGGGTAAGGCATGCTAGGAGAGGCTGAGGGCATTGAACATGTACTCCATGGAAGACAGGAGAGATAGAGAGGGGACATGATTCAGACCTTCAAATACTTGAAAGGGATAAGTAAGGTTGCTAAGGAGAGTCTCTTTAAGCTGAGTGGCAACTGTAACACAAGGGGGCACAGTCTTAAGCTGGAGGGTGGGAGGTTTTGGAGGGAGGGTCAGCAAGCACTTCTTCACAGAGAGGGTGGTGGACTCTTGGAATGCAGTGCCAGAAGAAGTGATCTCATTGAAGACAGTTGGCAGCTTTATGAGAGGCTGGGACAGGTATGGGGGAGGGTAAGGGTCATGGGTAGAGAGGATGGGAAGAGCAGGGAGAGGGGGCAGGGACAGTAGTTCAAGCTGTGGACCCTTCAACACAAGCAGACTTGATAGACCAAATGGCTTTCTTCTGCTGGCTTCTTCATATGTTCATACGTTCATATTATTCTTTAGGCACTGAAATGTGCTCTGGAGTTGCCATCTTGTTTAACCATTTTCCCTACTGTTTCTAGGGTACTTGATGTACAACCAGATAAGGCCTTATTATTACTTGATTCCTGTATTGATCAGTCTGCTTTCCATTTAATTATTATTTACACCACTCAGTCTAAATTTGAGAGGGTTACTTTATTTAAGTTACTTCAACCGTACTTATGCATGACTCAGACGATTGTTTTTTGGGGTGACTTAAATTGCCATCTTCATCTCTGGGATAGAGGAGCTCAGACATCTAAGTTGTATTGTGATTCCCTGTGTTTACAAGCCATTTGTAAGGGAGTCCTGCCTGGCTGATACATTTCATACACTTCATCCCACTGGTGGTTGTACGTACCACTGTGCACAATTTGATATATGCATTGATCATGTTTTGTTTCCTGTAGATGCTCCTTTCTGTCTGCCACTATCAGTCCCATGGAATTTTCTGATAATTTTCAATTAAGTTGTTAATTTTCTGTTGACCCGTGCCTACTGCCACGAAGTCAAGCTGGAGGTTGAATAACACCATCCTGCAGGATTCGTCCTTTCTGAATTCAATGAGATCCCTTTTGTGAGCATGCGTGTCAGTTCAGGATCTTTACCCTGATGTGTCGTTTTGGTGGTATCATACCAAGATCACTATACTGTAGGTTTTCTGGCAAAAGAGAAGTTCCAGGTCAGTGGGCAGGACCAACAATCTTGCTTACCTTGATTTGTGTTATACTCTCTTTAAACTCATCTCATTACAGGACTAGAAGGGGTTATCTTTTTTGGCTCAGATTCAGTCAGTCAAGCACCATATGAAGGCCTATCAATATGACAGGGTAAAGTCTATGTCTTTTGAACAGACCTATAGTACCCAGAGCAAACATTTGACAGGAGATATTTTTCAGAGTTATTTCTGCAGAGTTCAGCTCTGATACATGGTTCCTTTAGTTGACCTGGTAGTATTTGAACATTTCTCATGCACAGAGATGCTATGGGTGGTCCAGAACTTCTTGTGAGTCACAGTGGTAACTTGTTTCACACTTGAGAATGCAGTCTTACACTTTTTAGACTCTTTACACATTCCACAGGTGACATATGTTGAAAAACCACTTCTTACCCAACCAGTTACTAAAGGTGAAGTTTTCTCAGCCATCCATTCCTTGTGTAAACAAATTTCAGCTGGAATGGATGGCCTGATGTACTAGTTATACCAGTTGTTAACGTCCATATTTGCCCCCACTCTTACTTTTGTTTTTAATTCTATTTTTGGTCGTATGTCTTTCTCCAGCTCAGTTACTGAAGCTCTCCAGTTTTTTTAATTTAAATTCGGTAATAGGCGATATCTCTCAAACTGAAGACCCATATGTCTCCTTAATACAGATGCTAACATTTTGAACCCATTTAAGGTAGATTTTTCCCACTATCATTCACCCTTCCAGTCCTGCTCCATCCATGGCCATAAAATTCAGGATCATTTATTGTTGATCAGAGATGCGATAGCCTCCTGTCATTCTCAATGAGTTGCGCATTTCCTTTTTGCCTTAGATCAGGCCAAAACCTTTGACAAGGTTCCATATGATTACCTGTTATTGATGTTCTGGAAGTATTGATTCTCTGACCTGTTTATTAATTGGGTCTGTCTTCTGTATTCCTGTTCCACGATAATCCCAACTATAAATGGATGGACAGGTTCTCACATTCCTCTCCTTTGAGGGGTCTAGCATGGATGCCCATTAAGTTTCATCATTCATATTTTAACCATTGATCCCTTATTGCGAGCAATTACTGAGACTCCCCAGGTATTAGGCATCCCCCCTCCCTTTTTGTCATCATCTGCAAAACCATCTGCTTATGCAGACAATGCCTGTTTATTAATTCAGGAAGTCCCCTATGGTGAGATTGCAATCAAGCTGATTACTGACATAGCACAACTGACGGAGTCCAAAATTAATTATTCTAAATGCCGGGTACTTCCCATTGAGATACATGATGCTATTCCATCTGCTATTGGGAACATTGCAGTTACCTTGGAACCTGTTAAAATGTTGGGCATTTATTTTCATGGCTCAAATTTACCAGAATTTCTGCATTGGACACCAGGGCAGCCCATGTGGCATTCTGGAAATCTTGACCATTGTTGAAGAGGAAGAGGGTTCCTGGAACAGTTAAAACTTTTTTGATCACTGTTTTTCTCTATGTCAGTGCTGTCTTCCCCCTTCCTCTTCAATTTGAAACACAGTTGTACAGCACATTTTTTATTCTAGTCTGGGGGAGTAGATTCAGTCCAATTAAAAGGAACATTCTTTATCTCCCTTATGAGAATGGTGGTCTTAACATGGTAAATCCCATTTAATATTCTTCCCTGGCTGTCTAGGAAAGCCTTTTATAAGATGTTACTTCCCACAGATGTGGAGATTTTACCAGGGTTACTACCTCCCCTTAAATGACAGGCCTTGTCATATTTGAATGATACTTATTTCCCACCAAATTACTGGGATGTGACGTGGCTGTGTTGCCATGGCAAATTAAATGTTTAAGGTAATGACAAACATAAAAGCATTACATTCTTCCATTTTGGTCATTCATAGGAACTGCTTGTGTGGACCCCTTTTGACACTCCTTTGCTTATAGTGCTCTCATTTTTGATCTGTTACTGGTTGGTCCTCCAATCATGATCCTTCTGTGTTGCTTCTGATTTTCTCATGCCTAAAGGTAATGATTTAGAGGGTACACCATAAATATGTGTTAGAACAGCAGTTATTATAACATTCCTTGCTTTTGTGAATGGTGGAATCTGACCGCAGATGGCTGTGTGTAGCAGAGCGTATGAGGCTCCCTCTGACCTTATGGATTAGACATTGGAAGCATTGCCCGTGGGCACTTTTTTGATTTTATGTAGTTTCATTTTTTCCTTTTCCTTTTTTATTTCGACATTTGGTTTTTGAGGGTTTTGGTCAGGTCCCACCTTTTCATGTTGGTTTCCATGTTTTATCTTATTTTATGCACAGTGTTCTCTTACAACTGTGGTTTTGATGTTCTTTCTCTCTTTTATTTTGCACGTTGTTGGTTTTGACTGATTGTACCATTAATCATTGTTATCTTTCAAATAAACAATTCCCCTATTGTACCTGAGGGGGGAGCCCCCGTCTCTCAGTAAGTCATGGCAGACAGCAGTCAGGATGAAGTGGAAGCTGGTGTACCTGCAGGAGAGCCCATGTCCCTCACTGCAGGTCCAGCTACAGAGATCGAGAAAAATGACAGCATTATACTAGAGGAATACATTCTTGCAAGTGAGTAAATGTAAATGGAGCAAATTGAGGATGATTTAGTAGCCGTAGAACAGAAATTACTAAAAGATTAGGATGGTAGTAACAAACACATTCAAGACATGCTGATAGCAGTTTCAATGAAATACTTCCAAGAAAAAACTAAACTTGAAGAAGAAAATAAATGAAAGCAACAAGAGAAGGGGGCAGAGCCTACCATCAAGATGGCATCAGTGTAATCTCTCCGTGCTCTCGCAGGGGGTACATATTTTCCCTAATCCTACTAATCAAGTTTGCAAAAAGAGATTGCAAACAAGCTACTTCATTTAGAGTGGGCTTTGCCTTTCAAGCGGTGCAATTCCTTTCCCTAATAAGAGCACATTGGGTGTGACGCCGAGCCAAGAAGAGTCACAGTGTCCGTCACAGAGCAGGCCCTGAATGTCCGAGGCTGTCAGTTGTCTTTTCTCTCTCCGGGGATTGTGACATGAAGAGGCGGTGCCTGCTACGGTAACCAGACTAAGCAACGCAGAATACCAGCACTGCTGCGATTAACAGATAACTGGGGGCTTGACTAAATAATGGTGCGAGTGCTATTTGGAGGTCACACGGAGTCAAACTGAGACTGCAAACCCCGGGAGGATCAGGCCTAATTAAGCCTGGGCTGGTCGTAGGGAAATACTGGGGAAACAGTGGTGATGACCTGCCGGCTGATAAGCCTAAGTAGCCCACCTCTGGTGTCACGATGTCGAGCACAACAGACCCTAATTTAGCAATAGTAATGGCAAAACTCGACCAAATTTTACTGGACACTGCAACCTTAAAGCAAACAGCAAATAAAACCAGCCAAGATCTCCATGCTTTAGCCTCTTGAGTACCTCATACAGAACACCAGAACCAGCAACTGAATAGCACAGTGCAGCATCAGGAGAAAGCCCTGTTAGATCATCACAAAAAACTTGAATATCTTTTAAACAAAGTGGATGAACTGGAAAACTGGGCTAGGAGGAAGAACTTGCATATTGTGGGGGTGCCAGAGAGAGCTGAAGGCAGGGACATGTATGCCTTCCTTAGAGTGTTTCTCCCTGAGCTTATACAAGACAATAATTGTGGTCCACTAGAGATTGATCGTGCACACCGATCTCTGGCCCCCCGTCCCAAACAAGGTGAGAGCCCCAGACCAATCTTGTGTAAATTCCTAAGATATCCAGAAAGAAAATACTACCTAAGGAGGGTGCGGGAACTAGGTTCCTTTGTGTGGCATGGCATGCTCATACAACTGTATCAGGACTTCTCTTAAGAGCTTTATAACTGAAGGAGGGCTTATGGTGAGGTGAAACAGCAGTTTTACAGGCTAAATATTCTGACCTCCCTGCGATATACCGCAACGTTATGGATCCGCTACCAGGATGAATACATTACATTTGAAAGTCCTGCAGATGCGGACCAGTTTCTAAGATAGAAGCAGCCCAATCAGGCACCATCTATTCCTTGCAATCATCACTTGGATGGTGATCTGTCTTCCAAGATGGAAATTAGCCAAGCAGATTCTAAACAGGACTCCTCGTCAAGTCTACCTACCAGACACACCACTCAGACTTGGCATCTGGTGTTGACAGGTCGGTCGAAGAAAAAGCCCATAGCAGGAAGGAAGCATACTATGAAAAGGGACCATTCTAGGAGCCGGCAGAGGCGTTATCTACAATCTGACACTAGCAGTTGCTCTCCTGGGGATACTCCGGTGAAGATGGGCAACAGGTATGAGCCTTTATCTGACCTCCTTCTTGCTGAATTGGACCCCTTCCTGGCCCTTCAACAGTCTAGAGAGACACGTGATGAGTCAGAAGATTGGACCCCTCTGACAGGAGACTGGGCTGATTGCACTCCTGTTGGGGAGACGGAGGAGGCTGAGAACTCTGTCAAGAACCTGGAAGCCCTATTTACTGCCTTGGATGAAATCATTGCTGCCGAAATTCCCTCCTAGGCTCCTGAACTGGTGATGATACTTTTGGAGCTGTATTGCTGGTATTAGGGGTATTATAAGGCCCTCACAGACTACTAGGGAGGGGTTATCCATTTTCTCTATCTCAGCAAAGCACAAAAGGTGTCTAATGATGCCAGTACAGGCAACTAAGTACAAGTGAAACTTAGTAGGTGCCCAACTCAACTTAACCTATAGGCTATGGAATTGTCCACGCCTGGGGTCTGGTGGGCAGCTAATATCCAGAGTTGCATAACAGTAAGTGTTAAAGTTAATGGTTATAAGCTTAAGTTTGCTGGTTACAGACTTCCTGTTCTAGTCTCTTAATAATGTCTTATGGTGTAGTTAAAGCTCACAATCTATGGTCTTCCAGATTGCATATCAGTTGCCAGAACCATATAATGTTAATTTTATTATCTATCTTTTTTTTATTTGTGTATTAGGGTACAGATGTTATTTGTGATCTCTTGTTCATTCACTGTATCGGGTGTCTAGTCTGATTTTTGGTAATTGGGGATAAATACCCCCCCCCCGGGAGGAGATGGAAGGAGATGACTTCCTTACTGGGTTTAGGCCTGAATGGAACTGCATCTGTTACCGCCCCCGGAGGGAGGTTCTGGGAGCTTGGAACAACTGGTGTCATCCTGCTCCAGTATCAGAGCTCTACCTCCTTTACTGGTTCAAGTAGACACACAGGTGCCATGGAAAATACCCCATAATGACTTATACAAGGGTTACACAAATTATCTCAAGTTAGAATGGGATTGCTGAGAGGCAGAGTAGGTGAGGGGGCCTTTCAGGAGATAAGGGGGACAAAAAGAATATAACAACCAACTGCAGTGGGGACTTAAACTTATACAGGCATACATTATAGGGATGGCTTCACACAGATGTGAATGGGTGATTGTGCTACTAGAATGGGTGCTAAGGGGTATAGCGTTCTGTGAAATCTATACTGTGAACAAATAGGGAAAATGGATAGCTTAGCAGGTGTAACTCTTTCCTCTTAGAATGTTAGGAGACTAAATTCTCCAATTAAAAGGAGTAAAATCTTGACAAGACTACGTAAACTTAAGAGCCATATTGTGTTTTTACGAGAGACCAAATTAAGTCATGTGGAATCCAAGAAACTTGCTAGACAGTGGATGGGTAGGGAAGCTCACAGCATCTTAGGGAAGGCTAAGAGGGGTGTCTCTATCCTATTTCACAAAAAATTAAGATGGGAAATCACGCTCCAAAGAGTGAACAAAGAAGGCCGTTGGATCCTGGTTAAGATGGCTACCCCTATGGGCCCCATGTTAATAGGTAACATTTATGCCCCAAATGAAGATGTACCGGAATTTTTCAATGAAATTTCTCAGCAAATTCTAGAATTGACTACCGATAATCCAGGGATAATAATTGGGGGTGATTTTAACCTTACAATAGATTATCTCCTGGATCGATCAAATCATAAACAAGAACCCCATACCAGATCCATCAGAGCCCTTCAAGACATGCTCTCACTACATAATCTAGCTGATATCTGAAGGCTACAGCATCCAACAGACAGGGACTTTACATATTTTTCTGCAGCCAAAGCCATGGCAAGCAGATTGGACTACTGGTTCACTTCTGAACCCCTGACGACAAGAACCAAAGATGCAAATATAGCACCACTATACCTATCTGACCACGCCCCATTGCTCCTAACAGTAAATATGATCCCACCCACCACAGGCAAATCAGCTTCCTGGCAGCTGGATCCCTTCCTGCTGGAAGATGCAGATTTCCAGTCCCTCGTAAAGGCAGAAACAAGGACATTTTTTTCAATTGAATCCACATGTATCTTCCTCTGTTGCAATGATTTGGGAGGCTTATAAAGCCACCATGAGGGGCCAATTGATCAGTTTTGCCACTCATCGCAGAAAACAGAGGGAAGATGAAATACTTCAGCTCAAGGGTAGACTGAAGCAGCTCGAGGCCGAATATAGGCACAGACCGGGGAGGCTTCGGAGTAATTGCTTACGAACAGAATTGACAAGGGTCTGACTCCAACTTAATATGATTATGACCAGGAGGGCAGAATTGAATATGAGGCATACCAAACATCAGTGTCAGGCAGAGGGGGAGAAAACAGGCAAGCTTCTTGCCTATAGGTTTAAAAGAAGGCAAGCAGATAGACACATAACAAAACTTCATAACTCGGAGGGGGGGTGACATGGTATACTCTCAGAAAGATATTAATGACTCCATAGTTAAATTCTATCAAGACTTATACACCTCTCATGTGAGATGGGACGAGGTACGGTTCCATAAATTCACAGATCACCTGCCACTGCCAGCCCTGACAGAATCCCAAAAATTAGATTTGGATGCACCGCTCTCAAAGGAGGGATTGGGTAGGACAATTTGGAGCATGGCCCTACACAAGGCCTCTGGAAGTGATGGATTTCTGACTGACTTCTTTAAACTGGTACACCCCAAAATAATAACTCCTTTCATGGAAATGCTAAATGAAGCTCAGGGTAAGGGCAAACTCCCTCACTCCATGAGAGAAGCGGTGATTACGGTCCTTCCAAAAGAGGGGAAAGACCAGACATTTCCTAGCAACTATTGGCCAATCTCTTTAATTGATGCGGATGCTAAGATATTAACCAAAGCTCTGGCTGCGAGATAGGAAAAGGTACTACCGGATATTGTACATCAGTCGCAGGTGGGGTTCATTAGAGGCCGGCACAACTCAGATCATGTCAGAGTCCTGGTTACTCTGATGCTGGCAGCAGCGAAACTTCCCACTCCTGCAGCACTAATTACAATCGATTTTGAAAAAGCGTTCAGCTCAGTAGAGTGGGATTTTTTGCATGCGGTCTTGAATCGGTTTAATATAGGACCGTACTTTGCTTCCTGGATACGTACTTTATATCAGTCTCCAGTAGACAAAGTACTAACTAATTCTATGATGTCCCCCCCTTCCAGCTTCACAGGGGCACTATACAAGGTTGCCCCCTGTCACCCTTATTGTTTGTCCTGGCTATGGAACCCCTGTCGGCCTTTATATGCACCCACCCAAAAATACATGGTATAAAGTTGGAAAATAAAGAATATTATACAAAAGCATATGTGGACGATTGTCTGATCCTAACTGGGGATGTTCAAGAGAGCCTACCATCCATTATTGATACCCCTACTGAGTTTGGGAATATATCCAGTTTTAGGATTAACAATACTAAATCGGAGATCTTACCTCTTAACCCCCACACATCCCCAGCGACGATTAAGAATTTGGGTTTAAAGTGGGCTGGCCAAGACATCAAGTATTTAGGGATCATAATATCCATAGACATCTCCTTAATGGCATATAAAACTTTATGCTACTACGGACCCAACTGTCCCATAGCATCATACGTTGGAAGCAGTTGCATTTATCTATGGCAGGGAAGATAGCTGTCTTAAAAATCATGTTCACCCCTACAGTGTATTATCTGCTTTCCCGTAAGTATCCCCAGGCTTTGGGTGCAAAAACTTCACATGCTCATGAGGAGGCTTCTGTGGGACAAAAAAAAACCTTGCTATAGTAGAGAAAAGTTAAGAGCTCCCTGGACTGGGGGGGTGGAATCTTCCTGATTTTAATAGATACTTTCAGGCATTTCAGGTAGCGAAATCGTGTAAATGCCTAAATAAGCATTCCTCCAGCCCAGCATGGGTAGAAATAGAAAGAGCTGCTCTTGGCAATATCTCTCCCCTTTGTTTTTTGGGCCACCCTTTCCTCAGATTTGCACACGAGTGGTTAACCATCTGATCTAGCCACCAGGCTTGGCACTCCTTGGGTAAAAGCAGCCATAGGTGTTTGAGTTTTGATATATGCACACCACTGTGGAATAACCCATTTTTGAAAATTTACCAGAAACCTTTTGACTGGCGAGTTTGGAGAGCATGCCAGATATTCACATTCCAGGACTTACTTCAGCAGGATGGGAAAACTTTTGTCTCCTTCCAGCAGTTGAGGGATTCTCTCTTCCTGCCCCTTGAATGCTTTTGGCAATACTTGCAACTTCACAATCTATATAATACCTGGGCCAGAGCTAAATGCAACTGCATGATGTGTGGGACATGGGCCAGGCCCCTCAAAGATAAGCTCCCTTTATCATTGTGGTCCCAACAAAACAAATGGCTAGCAGGCAGGATTCAAGGCTGGCTCAGGGATACTGCTCCAGATCCCTCTTTAACAGCCAAGGCAAGGTGGGAAAGGATGTTGGGAACTTCCTTTACCCCTCAGGAATGGTCCAATTGTTGGAAAGTAGCCCACAAAGCATGTGTAGATCAAAAGAGCCTCCTTATAAAAAACAAAATTATTCACCTGTGGTATAGAACCCCCTTACAGCTTCATAAAATGGGACTGTCCAATCAGGACCTGCGTTGGAGATGCCAAACACCGGCAGCAGACCTTCTTCACATTATGTGGAGCTGTAAACCCTTGCAACCCTTATGGAGTAAAGTATTTCAGTTTTGTTCAACTACCCTATCCCGTAACCTTTCTTACTCCCCTTCCTTTTGGTTACTTGGAATAACATCTGATAAATGGTCATTGTCACAGTCGCAGGTGTTATGGCTCACCCAAGCATCTGTTGAGTTCCTTTGGTTCATTCTTATGAATTGGAGGACCTCATGCCTTCCACCATTCCAAGTGTGGTTAGTAGCATTGGATTCTTTAGTCTCCTGTACGCGTCTTATCTATTTTGCTAAAAAAAACGAGTGCAGCTTTTCTGGAAATATGGGTGCCATATATAGGTCAGGTCTCCCATTTTCATTCTATACCTTTGGTATCTAATGCAAAAAGACCCCTTGAATTTAGCAACTGCATGTTTAAGGACTGATATATTGTAAAGCCTGGATAAGTATGCCTGTCAACCCTTGTATCCTCATTGTAATGTTTCTAACAATGCAATTTGTAAAAGAAAATTACCAGCTAAACATCTTCTCTATGCGAACTAATCGTATTCACATACTGTGAAGTGTATAGCTATAAACAAAGTTAAATGCAGTATTGATTGCCCTTTTCTGACGTATTTTTACCTACTGTAACAGTTATGCTGTTTCCTCAATAAAAAGATTAACTGCAAAAAAAAAAAAAAGAAAACCAGAGAAGAGTCCACCCAGTGTATTAGGGAAAAAAATTCATTAACACATACCAATTTTTCAATTTGTGGCCAAAATGACCACTACAGTTGCTCAGCAATCTGCAGGATTAGATCTTGATACAGTTTATGAATGGACACCAGGGGCTGCACTTACTGATGTTGGCTGGATACAGACAGAGTTGGGAGTATGTATCCCAGACCCCAGCATTCCACTCCTAGGAACAAGCACAACATTTTCTTCGGAAACTATGACCTGTCAAATCGGACAAAAAGATTTACTAAAGAACTTAACACCAGCTGCAGTGACAATGGACAAAACACAAGACGAGTCAAACACTACAGGTATGCCTGATATTTATATAGATACTGAGGTTCCCGATATTGGATCTTCTGTTCATATATGAGCACACTCTGATAAAGTTACTTTGGATGATAACATTTCGGATAGCAAATAGAAACAATGCTGGATCCCACAGTCATTCCAACACCTATAGTGACTGAAGATAACAGTGAGCAACAGCCATTCCAGCAAGGACGTTTTGCCAGCTTATTTCACCAACCATACACACAAGCAAAAAAACTTCATGCAGTCAGAATAAAATATAAGGGTGGTATGGAAATTCTTCCTGACAGAACCCTTTTTGGGAAAATTTTAATCAAACAATCATTGTAATTCTCTCCCTCAGATGTCTTTGCATTTCTTCATGCACCAGGAGAACACAATTCTGATATAAGTTTAAGGTCTGCTTTCTCACTAAAGAAATTTTGGACTCGGTATCAAGCTGTGAAAAATATTTCTATCTGGATGTTTTTTTCAGCAGTTACCCTGTCAAAACCAACTTTCAAAACTAGAACTATTCTTTTTTGAAATGAAGGGGTAAATGTTAAAGACATTCTGTATTGGTTAGAACAGAAGTGTAATGTACAAGGGTTACTGGATCCCATCATAGATAACAAAGACTTCTGGACTGGAGGGTGGAAGTTCTGGGTCCAACTTAAACACACTAAGCAGGAATCCATCATCTCCCTAGCAGTTTATTTTTACACAGGGTTTGAGGGATACTATTTTATTTGAACAGCCAAACTCCTGCTTCAAGTGTGGTTTCCCCAGACAATTAAGCAGTAGTCATGATAAAAGAAAATGTACTATGTGTGGTGTACTAGGACATCCAGGAGTTCATTGCACCTTTACACCACAGTGGAATCTACTGTATGTGAAAAAGAGGGACATACGCTTACATCGTGTCCTTGGGCATCACACCCTACTATTGCTGCTGATTTTGAAGAACATGACTTTTACATACACAAGCCACTAATAGAGCATCTCATGAATCAGAACCCCCAAAAAGCACCCAAGATAACACCTCTATCCTACACCCCTCAGATCTAGAAACACAACATACTGAGGAACAGATTCCCTCCATAACTGAGACCCCCCAGTGGCACAGAATCTGGTAATGTGCCCACTGATACATCCCATTCATCTGAAGAGAGGAATGTCCCATGACTTACCACATAGTGCCACCCCCCACCCTCATTCCTCCAACAGAATAATTTCAGACAGTACAGAAAGGGAAAGGGAGAAAGAAATAGTCTGTTGTGTAACAACATTCAATCTCTTTAGAGAACAACTTTGACGTATTACAGTGCGGAGATACAGAAATGGAGGAAGACTCAGACATCTCTTCTCAAATGGAACATTCCTGAGTTAGGGAAGAAGCAAGTAAATCCATCATGCAAAATAAGAAGAAGAGATGGGGAACTAGATCTAGGGTGAAAGTAGTAACAACAAAATAGTTTCACATTTAAAAAAATATGGATACTTTTCCTGAACTGTCTTTTGCCTGTCTTAATGGGCCCTATGCAGTAAAAAACATTTTGCCAATGTGCCACGAATCTGAGGTGCATAAGTAACCTCATGGGTAAATGCCATGCAGTGGGGGTGTTGTGGATCCCTGGCAGCATTCACCGAGGGTGCCTAAGTGCAGCACAAGGTGCTTATAAGCCCACCTCCTAAGCCCCTTAGAGACATCCATGCTGGGGGGTGTATCAGGGGCATGCCCGCACTATGCAGCATTCAGTAAGCTGAGTAGGGCCAGGTGGAGAGGAAGCTGGGTCATCTGCCCCAACTTGGCATAAGCCAGTGCACGATGAAAGATGGCCAACCGGTAAGGTGGTATCAGGAACCTGATCACTGTGTTGCCCCAGCCCACTATGCTGCAGGGAAAGGCTGGGGCATCAGCTTTGGAAACTGCCTGAAGTTGCGTTCATAGCGACAGTATCTGTGGCTTTCCCCTACTCCCTGCACTCTCCAGAAGGGTGCAAGGGCTCCACTCAGGGACATGATATGGGCATCTGATTGGATGTCTGCCTGGGTCTGTGGCTCTGCCCCGACCACCCATGTGACCATGCTTTCCAATGGGGTGTGGCTGCAGACAGGCTCCCCGTGGGTGTTAGTAGTAGTACATACTACTTACCCTGCACCTGTCTGGGGCTGCATAGGTACAAGGGTGGGGTACGTACCACAGGCACATATTACCCACTCTTTAGTGCATCAGGCCCCATGTGAACAGTATAAAGACTGAGAAAAAAGGAATAACAACCTTTACTATTCTTGAACACAAGAAATACAGTATGACATTGTTTTTTTTCCCCAAGACACTAGACTACATACACAAAGAGAGGTTAATAAAGCCACTTCAGCTTTGATATGGGGAACCTCCTATTGGACAATGGGAGAAGAAACATGTAGTAGAGTCAGAATCTGAATCAATCATCCAGAAGCTAAAATAACATAATTAGTAGAGCTAGAATCATATACCTACGACAAACTTTATTAATAGACATTTTGCTTTCTAATCATGCATTCCGACTGATAAATATTTATGCATCACAGACCAAAGCCACATGAATACATTTATTAAAATGTATCAAATCAGCAGGCCTGGTGGCGCTTAGGGTTGAGACTCTGGATGCCACAACTTGCGCCACACCAACGACCTGGGTTTGGGAACGAGCCAGGGCCATTGAAGGTCAGCAGGGGAGGGTAGGATTGAGTATCCGTAGGACAGATCTCCCTCCCTGGGGAGGGGAGAATCACTGCTCCTGCAGTCTAGCAGCCTCTTGTGGTTCTGGTGGCTCACAGCAGTCATGAGCCAGAAGATTTGGGATTGGTTCAGAGGCACTTCTGTGGGCATGCTCAGGAGTGAGCACATAGTCCACTGGAGTGCATTGCACTTACCAGCCAATAGGGGTGAAAACTAAGAAAATCCCCTACCACTGGGTGAGGCAATGGTGACCATCAGGAGCCCCGGTCACATGCCCAATGTTGGCCGCAACTCTCAACTCCCCCTTGGGGACTCTGGAGCCTCTTTATGGGGTTGAGGGAGCCCAGGGTCCTGACCCTGATGTAGCATATGGGAGGAGCAGTTCAGGTGGGTGGTGAGCTGTGGAGCTGAGTATGGGAACCTGAGAGATGCCCTGGTCAGGTAGGAGCATAACGAAAGTTAAAAAAAAAATGTATCCAACCTTACTTATTCACTGCAAAAATGTTTCTTTTTGGTGGAGATTTTAACTGTAGTATACCTCGTTCTGATAGAGGAATCAAAGCAAATTAAGTATTTTGTGATTTTTTTTTTTCAAATAAATTAATTTCCCAATCAGGGCTTATAGATCCACATGCATCTAAAAGACAGGCTCTCATACACACTTACCATAGAGGTATAGCACTACACTTATAAACTATTGGTTTGTTACATCCACTCACCCTATTGTCCAGAAAAAGGTTCAAACAATAGCAACTTCAGACTACAGTTTACACCTTTCTGATCGCTCAAAGGTCTCAATAAGAATGGGACTATGGAGATTAAATGTTAGCATGTTACACAACATAGAAGTTTTAGAAGAAATCCACCTACATCTCTCTGATGACTGGGTGGGTGCCCAAAGACTGGAGGGTGGCCCATGTTGTGCCGATCCACAAAGTGGGATCAAGAGAGGAGGTGGGAAATTACAGGCCCGTTTGCTTGACATCGGTGGTCGTCAAGGTGATGGAGGGTATTGTCAAGGAAAGGCTAGGGGGTTGCTGGAGTAAACTGGGTACTTGGATGATAGGCAGCATGGCTTTGTCACGGGAAGATCATGCCAGGCAAATCTGGTTGAGGTCTATGACTGGGTGATTAGGGCCCTGGATCAGGGTAGGCCAGTGGACATCCTCTTTCTGGACTTTAGCAAGGCGTTTGATTCAGTACCCCACAGTGGTCTGCTGGCTAAGCTGAAGGAAATGGGGATAGGGAGACAGTTGTTAAGATGGATAGGAAATTGGCTCTCTGAGCATACTCAGAAGGTGGTGGTTAGAGGGTTAGCCTCATCCCCAAGGTGAGTTACTAATGGGGTTCCCCAGGGGTCAGGTGCTGGGGCCACTCCTGTTCAACGCCTATATCTCAGACATCAGGAGGGGGATCAGGAGTGAGATGAGTATCTTTGCAGATGACTCATAGCTGGGTGCAGTGGTGGATAGGGAGGAGGGGAGGGTGGCCTTACAGGAGGAACTGGAGACTCTGGAAAGGTGGTCGGGAAAATGAAAACTAAAATTCAATGTGGGGAAGTGCAAGGTTCTGCACCTGGGAGTTAGAAATCAAGGACGGGGTATACCCTGGGAGGACACATGATTCAAGTCACGGAGGGTGAGAGGGACCGGGGGTAGTGGTAGATGTCAAAATGAACAACTCAGAGACCTGTAGGAGGGCAGCGGCAAGGGCAGATAGGATGCTGGGATGCACCACCAGGGGGATTACCTGCAGAAAGACAGAAGTGATCCTTCCACTGTACAACTGCTTGGTTAGGCCACACCTCGTGTATTGTGTACAGTTTTGGAGGCCACATTTAAAAAGGGATGTTACACTCCTAGAAAGGGTCCAAAGGAGGGCAACCAAAATGATCTGGGGCCAGGGGGAAAGGACCTATGAGGAGAGGCTCAAGGAGCTCGACATGTACACCCTGGAGGAGAGGAGGGACAGGGGGAACATGATAGAGGTCTTTAAGTACATGAAAGGGATCAATAAAGGAGGCCCAGTCAGGTGCTCCAAAGGAAGGAGGGTGGGGCAACAAGAGGTCACGGGTGTAAGCTGGAAGGGGGCAGGCTCAGAGGGGAGAGGAGGAGATGTTATTTCACTGAAAGGGTGATGGAGCCATGGAATGCACTGCCCAGGGAGCTGGTAGAGGTGGAGACTGTGGATGGGTTTAAGAGGGGATGGGACAGGTACAGAGGGAGGGTAAATCTGACCAGGCCCAATACAGGTGGAATATCTGGGTCTGGGGACAGTATAACCCAAGGGGGGGGTGGGACACCAAAATCGGCCCTCAGTGAGGGTGCTGAAAATAGAGCAGACTCGAGAGACCATTAGGCCTATTCTACTGGCATTTTAGTATGTTAGTACTGATACAAGCTAGAAAATCTGTGTATTTTATTTTTTTTCCATTCAAATTTTATTGAAATTTCCAACACAGAGAATACATCCATGCCATTCAATACAAAGCATAAACTACATCAGAACTAATACATGAGTTACACAGGATGTATTCACCCCCCCAAGCCCCTCCTACCCCCTCCCCTACTCTCCTCCCTCTAACACCCCACACAGCACACATGTTCCCTAACTATAAGGTGAAATGGAAAAAATCACTCCTGAGCTGTTAACGAATACAGTGTGTGTAAGGGACCCCAGATCCGGTTAAACCTAGGTAACCTATTTTGGAGACTAGCTATATCTCTTTCTGTCCTAAGATTAGCAAGTAACTCTTGTAACCATTTGCCATAACTAATTTCTGAGGCATCTTTCCAATGCCTTAATATCATCTTCTAGACTGAAGCGGATATCAAACAGATATGATATTTCCTATTCTGCACCGAAATAGTGGAAACATCCCCTAGTACGCATATCTCTGCTGTAAAAAGATCATCTAACCCCAGCAAAGGATCCAGTTTTTGTCTTATCTTAGACCAAAGTGGAGGAACCTTGGAACAAAACCAGAAAAAATCTGTGTGTTTTAAAAGTGATTCCCCATGTAGAGGTGAGCAAAAGTTGCAAATGACACTTTCACTGAACTTTCGTGAAAATTCAGAAATTTCGCTGAACTTTCCGAACTTCTGCCGTTTGTGAGATCAGAATCTTTTGAATATGTTTGGTGGATTTTTGCCCAGTTCTGCAGAATTTTAACTGAACTGTGGAATAATATACATGAACTATGGAATAACAGTTCCAAGGAATTTTTTTTTCTGCAGTTTAATGAATTATACTTCAGTACATGTAATTATTCCACAGTTTAGTGATCAGTTCTGCTGACTTTTTTCTCCACAGTTTAATACAATAATCCACAGTTTATACATTTATTCCACTGTTCTAAGTTGGAATTTCTGTGAAAGTTGATAATTAGATTTCTGCATTTTCACAGAATCAAAAATCAAACTTTCACGGAAATTCTGTAGGTGGAAGTTTATTTTTGCACACCTCTACCCCTTGTGTGGTGGGAAGACACCACAAACGACTTCATTACCTGTTTGAAAAAATGTCACAGGAACTGAGCATGTCTAAACTCCAGAAATACATGGAGTTATGAAATATCTTTCAAGTTTCAACAAGTACAATCTTAACACCCAAGTGGGTTACAAGACCTGCCTAAACGGATATCAACTGTTAAAGAAGAAATACGATTATTCCAATAAAATAGATTCAAATCTCTAGAAACAGAACACACATTTGGAACTCAAAGGAAATCTTCTCAGGTAAACCCCTTCAATGGTTGTAGTAATATAATATCTAACAGATGTATCCATTCTGTAAAAATGAATACAGGAACCACAGTCTCAGACAGACTGTTAAATAAAGTAGATCAACATATCAACCGTATATTGGACTATGAATTTACAAATCCTACAGAAATCGCTGATTGCCTACAACATAATGAGAGACCACAAATCTCAACACAATCTGCCAATAGCCTTACAGTACCTATTTCTAACCTAGTATTAGAGACTACAATAAAAAACGTATAAGCAAAAACTGCACTAGGCTCTGATGCACTGCCTACAGAAATTTATAAATAGTTATGGCACTATATGCAACAATAATAAGGAACAGTATATAACTAATTGATACAGTACAGCTGCTTGTTACAAGAGGAAATGAATACAGGGATTCTTGTTTTTTATTTAAAAAGGGGGACAAGTCCCTATTATCAGACTGGCACCCAATCTCATTATTAAATGTAGACTTCAAAATATTTGCCAAACTTTTAAGTAATATACTAGCCTCCACTCTAACACAGGTTATGCAGCTGACACAAGCATGTTTCCTCCCAGGCAGAAAAATCACAGATATTTTAATTTTAATAAGGGAAACTATGGAAAGGAGCCAATCACCAACCTGAATGGATTTTTAATTAGCTCGTATCAAATAAAAGCATTTGATACAGTAGCTCACGAGTACTTGTGATTATGCCTACAACAATATGGCACACCACGCAAATTTATTATATGGATACAACTATGCTAAGAAAATGCAACAGTGACACCACTAATTAATGGATGGACAGGTAGAGGCTATAGAGTAAAGCAAGGGGTTTGTCAGGGCTGTCCCTTAATCCCACTATTACTGTATACATTCTGTCCCTAGATCCATTAATACTTAGCGCAGATCTGTCTTCTTATGTCAAAGGACTGACACCACCTCATTCTTCAGGTATGATTAAGTCAACAGCATTCACAGATGAGCTTTATCTCACATTAGCAGACAACAATTCAAGACAGGTAGCTACAGTAAAGGCATTTTAGACAAATTCTCTTTAACTACAGGTTCTGAAATAAACTATCATAAAAGTTTTTGTCTTCCAAAAGGAGTTTGCACCTTACAAGATAAAGACTATTGGGGACATACTCAGAGCCAGTCGGATGTGAGCGCAAAATGAGCCACACAAATAAAATGGGCCAGCCGGCGCTGGCACCATATTTAAACAGATTGTGCAATTTAAACAGATTGCCCAATCTGTTTGAATATCAGACCCTGGGTGTGCGGAGCACAGCAGGGGATCACCAAGTTCCATGCAGGAGGATTGGGGAAGAAGCATCTGGGGCTGCAGAGACTGAGAGGGTTTTTTTTACACCTACCCACAGCAGAATGGAAGCTGCAGCAAAAAAGCAGCTTATGGTCAGAGCCAATCCAGCAGCAGGCTGCTTCCAATTGGGAGGCAGAAGGGGAATTTTGTCAGCTCGCTGAGGAGCCAATCTGGTTGAAGGGCACCACAGTGGCTGTATTCAAAAAGGCTGCCAGCTGGTGCACAACCAAATAGGAAGGAGGATAGGATAAGCATCCACTGGAGTGGTGGAGGAGGAGAAGAAGGACCATGGAAGGAGTATCAGGGAAGAAGCAGCTGGGGCTGTAGAGACTAAGTGTTTTTTTATGCCCGCCTGAAGCAGAGGGGAAGTTGCAGCAAAAAAGCAGCTTATAGTCGGAGCCAAACCAGTGGCAGTGCCACTTCCAGTCAGGAGGCAGAATGGGAATTGCATCAACTTACTGAGGAGCCAATCTGGTTGAAGGGCACCACAGTGGCCATATTTAAAAAGGCAGCTGGCCAGCGCACAACCAAATAGGAAGGAGGATCAGGGAAGCATCCACCGGAGCAAAGTAGGGGAGAAGGACTGCGGAAGGAGGATCGGGGAAGAAGCAGCTGGGACCGCATAGACTAAGAGGAGTTTTTATGCCTGCCCACAGCAGAGGGGAAGCTGCAGCAAAAAAGCAGTTTATGGTCAGAGCTAATCCCATGGCAGGGCCTCTCCCAGTTGGGAGGCAGAAGGGGAACTGTGTCGGCTCACAGAGGAGCCAATCTGGCTGAAGGGCACCACAGCAGCCTTATTTTAAAAGGTCACAGGCTGGTGCACAACCAAATAGGAAGGAGGATAAGGGAAGCATCCACTGGAGCAGAGGAGGAGGAGAAGGAGGACCACAGAAGGAGGATCAGGGAAGAAGCAGCTGGGGTCACAGAGACTGAATGGTTTTATTCTCCCTCCCACACACCCCCAGCCATGAATGCTATTAAGAGAACAAGGCAAAGAGGTTGATCATCTCCTGAGGGAGTCACCAGTCAAGGGAGGAAGATTCAAGGAGGGTACCTCCCTCTAGAGGATGGACTGAGAACAGAGGTGGAAGAAAGAGTCAAGAAAGGGCTGATCACATCTGGTGGAATACGGACTGTGGAGGATGAAGTAAGCCACTCCTGGTGCTGAAGAGGACCTATCAGAATGGGCAGGAGGAGTAACTTGTTGGAGGTGCGGTCTCTGAGTGACCTGGAAGGTATGGATTCATGCAGCTGGAAGGGCACTGCTTCTGGACTAAGGTACTGTGACGTTTCAATTTTTGGTGGTTCTGTTATAAGGTTGGGGGCACTGGGGCTGTGTCTGGAATAAGGTACTGTGAGTGTCCATTTCCGGAGGAGCTGCTTCAGAACAGGGGCTCTGTGATTGGATTTGACACTTGCAGAGTGTGGAAGCTGTTTGAGTTCTGTATTCTAAAGTGAACTTAAAGTGATGGATGTATGACAATTGGTGAGGTTTGTAACTGTTGATCTAGGGGGTAATTCAATTGTAGGTGCTGCGTGATTGAGGGGTAATAAGGTCTATGATCTTGGCAGGAAGCAGGACAGGGCTTTGTTAGGGACACACTAGATAAGAAGGATTACATTCTTGGGGGTATTTCAGGAATTAAGGAGACACCAAAGTGAGAAAATGGATGGAGGTTGGGAAGGACACACTAGGGGATGGGGAGGCATTAGCAGGGGAGGATGGGAACAGCAGAGGGGGGTACAGGGGTCTTCAGGATGCTAGAGAGGCCAACGGGGGTAGAAGAGTATGCTTCAATGGATGTGGGGTTGCAGTCTGGATGAATGTATTGGGAAAGCTAGGAGGATGTCCAATCTGTGACAGGCTGAGGAGACTCAAGGAAGAAGTACAGTGGCATGGTAGAAAGTTGAGGAGGTTGGGGGAGGGAGAGGGTTGCTGGAGCAGAGAGCAACAGGAGGGCACCACGTGGGTGGAACAATTGTTCAGGGGATGGGATGGGGAATAGGGGTGGGGGCAATACAAATGGGTGGCAAAGCATGAGGGGGTAGGAGAGGGTGGAAGGAGCCCTCATCCAGCACGGCAGAGAGGGGAATTAATAGATTTGTGGTGCTGGCAACAATGGAGGGGGGGAGGTAATGGATTTCCAGGAGGGGTTTGATAAGAGGAAGCGAGAGGATCGTAGGAGGGACAGAAGTCTGGCTGAGGATGGTGGTGTTGGTGGTAAGGGGAGAGGTGCACAGCAGGAAGGATGGTAGAAGAGAGCAGGGGTAAATGGGAGAGGAGCAAGGCTAGAGAGGTGACTAGGAGGGACTTGGGGAAGGGGGAGCACAGGGTGGAAGGGAAAAAGGGGGAGTAGTGTGAGGGAGCATTGAAGGGGAGTGGAGATAGGTCTGGGGTGGACCGGGGATCTGTACAAGGGAAGAGGGATGTTTCAGTTGAGGCAGAATTTAGTAGTAGTCACCAAGGTAAAAGGGTGGAGGGAGGATGAAGATTGGAGAGGGAGGGGTATTAGTGCTGGGGATACAATACTGAAAAGGATAAAGCAGGGCAGCAAGGGGGAATGACTTAGTCACATCTGGGTGGAGTCCATACCGGGCTTAACTGTAGGCAGGGAAGGGGCAATCAATTCTTAAGTGTGCTAAGAGGGGTTGGAGGAAATTGCATCTCATAGAGTAAGTGGGTATGAATGACTTGACTGGGGAGATGGTGGAAGTAGTGAGGGAGAGGTCTGAGGATCTAGGCAGACTGTGTGGGGAACTGGGGGAATCAGTGGCCTTCTGTGATGTGCTCCCTGTACCCTGCACTAGCACAGCGAGGAAGGTAAAGACTGGGGAGTTCAACACCTGACTGAGGGAATGGTGTCATTCCAAGGAATATGGGTTGTTAGAGGGCTGGGACAGACTATGGGACAACACTGACCTTTATGCAGGGGATAGGCTACATTTGAGCAGTGAGGGGAATTAGGAATTAAAGCAGAGGGTAGGGGAATACATAGCTACGAAGGTGGATTTAAACAAGGTGGGGGGGGTGAGTGGACAGATGGTAGGCATGGACCCAGAGGAGCCAAACAAAGCACACCCCAAGGCTAGCAAGGAGGTACTTGGAGCAGTGGAAAATGGGGATTAAGAGGGAGGTATCCCAGAGAGGGGAGAGGGCAGGGGCAG
Organism: Neoceratodus forsteri; assembly: GCA_016271365.2. NCBI lineage: Eukaryota > Metazoa > Chordata > Ceratodontiformes > Ceratodontidae > Neoceratodus > Neoceratodus forsteri. The sequence goes on along the minus strand of CM028133.1, from coordinate 1,045,396,528 downwards.
GTTGGAGGGTGGTCTCACTGAATGTAAAAAGCCTTGGTAATAAATCAGCAGGAATTACAGGCTCTCTTGGTAATAGGGTGGACATTGCGGCCATCACAGGAATGTGAGCCACCCTGTACCAGGACTGGGATCTGATGGTTCCCATTCATAGGATATTCAAGAAGGACAGGGTAGAGGGAAAAGGGGTGTGTGGCAATATATGTATGGGAAGGGATAAGGTGTATAAGGGAGTAGGGGAGAAAAGCAGAACAGAGGCTCTATGGTTGCAATTCAAAGACTTAAAAATAGGACATTGAGGATGGGGGTGGTGCACAGGCTGCCAGCCCAAGGGGATGACCTGGATAGGGAGATAGCTGAGCAAATCAGAAAACTCAGTAGGAAAAGGAACATTCTGGCGTTGGGGGATTGCAACTTACCGGGAGTCGAGTGAAGCACCCAAACCACCACAGAGACCACCCCCCTTCCCTGAGGAGACCGGAGGTCGCGAGGACCTGCTCTGAAGCCCTCGCTGCCTGCAGAAGCTCCGAACCTGAGACACACCAGAGACCACCGCCCTCCCCTGAGGAGACCGGAGGTCGCGAGGGCCTGCTCTGAAGCCCTCCCTGCCGGCAGAAGCCCAACCCGAGACACAATGAGACCACCCCTTCCCTGAGGAGACCGAGGCCTAGAGGGTCTGCTCAGCCCTCCCTGCCCGCAGAAGCCCTCAACCCGAGACACACCAGAGACCAATTCTCCCCAGAGGAGATCGGAGTCGCGTAGGGCCTGATCTGAAGCCCTCCCTGCCTGAAGAAGCCCTGAATCAGACACACCAGAGACCACCCTCCCCTGAGAGATCGAGGTCGAGGCCTGCCTGAAGCCCTCCTGCCCGCAGAAGCCCCGAACTCAAGACACCAGAGACCACCCCTCCCTGAGGAGACCGGAGGTCGCGAGGGCCTGCTCTAGCTCCTCCTGTGCACAGAAGCCCAACCCGAGACACAACAGAGACCACCACCTCCTGAGGAGCATCGGAGGTCGCGAGGGACCTGCCTGAAGCCTCCTGCCAGCAGAAGCCCCAACCCGAGACACACCAGAGACCACCCTCCCTGAGGAAACCAGAGGTCGCGAGGGCCTGCTCTGAAGCCCTCCCTGCCCGCAGAAGCCCTGAATCTGAGACACACCAGAGACCACCCCCCTTCCCTGAGGAGACCAGAGGACACGAGGGCCTGCTCTGAAGACTTCCCTGCCGCAGAAGCCCTGCCAGAGACACACCAGAGACCACCCCCTCCCCTGAGGAGAAAGGAGGTCACGAGGCCTGCTCTGAAGCCCTCCTGCCCAAAGCCCCAACCGAGACACACCAGAGACCACCCCTTCCCTGAGAGGCAGCGGAGGTCATGAGGGCCTGCTCTAAGCCTCTCCCTGCCAGCAGAAGCCCCAACCCAAGACACACCAGAGTCCTCCCTTCCCCTGAGGAGACCGAGTTCACCAGGGCCTTCTCTCTGAAGCCCTCCCTGCCCACAAGCCCGAACCCGAGACACACCAAGTAATTTCTACCTTGATCCAGGCTGCCCACCATCGTTAGCCATCTAGCAACTTACTGAAACGACCAAGCTTCCTGCTCAGCTTACGAATCCTGCCAGAGTAGCACTGAGTTGCCGCCCAGGTCAAACGGAGCAGAACTGTTACTTTGCTGCCTGATTTTGAAATTATTAAAACGAACCAGCTAAAACTGTTTGCATTTGCCTGTAACTGTATTTAAATGCATAGAGTCACTGCAAGCCCAGGACCTGTGTTCTATCTAAAATCCACCCCTGTGCAAATCTCATTGGGGACTGTTTGTTAATTTGTAAAGTGCATTTCCAGTTGTAACTGAATTACCCACCTGTGAAAAACTCATTTGGGGACTGTTTAACTTCTAAGTGCTTTTCCTGTGTGCAGAATTTCATTTTGCCCTGCTAGTAATCACCTTCTTTTTTGAATCACAATAGTACCTGATAGCCCAGCCCTTTTGCTCTTCTCCCCACCCACTACCAGCCCGCCCCAACAAGTTAATCTTTTCCCATGTGCATATTTAACCCCATCTCTCTTCATTCTCGCGAGACCACCCCCCCACTGAGGAGACGGAGGTCGCGAGGCCTGCTCTGAAGCCCTCCTGCCCGGAAGCCCCAAACCCGAGTTACACCAGACACCACCCTCCTCCCTGAGGAGACCGGAGGTCACGAGGGCCTGCTCTGAAGCACTCCTGCCCACAAAAGTCCCAACCCGAGACACACAGAGACCAACCCCTCCCTGAGGAGACGGAGGTCGCGAGGCCCGCTCAAGCCCCCCTGCCCCAGGCCCCGAACACGAGCACACCAGAGACCACCCCCTACCCTGAGGAGACCAGTGGTTGCGAGGACCTGCTCTGAAGCCCTCCCTGACCGCAGAAGCCCAGACCCGAGACACACCAAGACAACCCCCCTACCCTGAGGAGAGCAGAGGTGGCGAAGGACTGCTCTGAAGCCTCTCTGCCATAGAAGCCCTTAACCCAGGACATACCAGAGACCACCATCCTCCCTGAGGAGACTGGAGGCCCAGGGCCTGCTCTGAAGCCCTCCCTGCCCGCAGATGACCCGAACACGAGACACACCAGAGACCACCCCCCTACCCTGAGGAGACCAGTGGTTACGAGGGCCTGCTCTGAAGCCCTTCCAGCCCGCAGAAGCCCCGAACCCGAGACACACCAGAGACAACCCCTACTACCCTGAGGAGACCGGAGGTGGCGAGGGACTGCTCTGAAGCCCTTCCAGCCCGCAGAAGCCCCGAACCCGAGACACACCAGAGACAACCCCCCCTACCCTGAGGAGACCGGAGGTGGCGAGGGACTGCTCTGAAGCCCTCCCTGCCTGCAGAAGCCCTGATCCCGAGACACACCAGAGACCACCCCTTCCTGAGGAGACGGGAGGTCGGGAGGGCCTGCTCTGAAGCCCTCCCTGCCCTCAGAAGCCCCGAACCCGAGACACACCAGAGACAACCCCCCTCCCCTGAGGAGACCGGAGGTCACGATGGCCTGCTCTGAAGCCCTCCCTGCCCACAGAAGCCCCGAACCCGAGACACACCAGAGACCAACCCCCTTCCCTGAGGAGACCGGAGTTCACCAGGGCCTGCTCTGTAGCCCTCCCTGCCACAGAAGCCCCGAACCCGAGACACACCAGGTAATCTCTACCTTGATCCAGGCTGCTGCCACCACCGTTGGCCATCTGGCACCTTTCCTGAAATGGCCATATAAGCCCCCTGCTCAGCGCTATGAATCCCCGCCAGAGTAGCACCAGTTGCTGCCCAGGCTCAAGCAGACAGAACTGTTACTTTTGTGCCTGATTTTGAACTTTAAATGAACCAGCTAAAACTATTTGCATTTGCCTGTAACTGAATTAAAATGCTTAGAGTCACAGAAAGCCCAGGACCTGGGTTCTATCTGAAATCCACCCCTGTGCAAATCTCACTGGGGACTGTTTGTTAATTTGTAAAGTGCATTTCCAGTTGTAACCGAATTACTCCCCTGTGAAAAACTCATTTGGGGTCTGTTTAACTTCTAAGTGCTTTTCCTGTGTGCAGAATTTCAGTTTGCCCTGCTAGTAATCACCTTCTTTTTTGAATCACAATAGAACCTGATAGTCCACAGCCCATTTGCTCTTCTCCCCACACCCACTTCCAGCCCTCCCCCAGCAAGTTAATCTTTGCCTGTGCTGCATATTTAATCCCCCCTCTCTCTTCATTCTTCTGCAGAGACCACCCCACCTCCCCTGAGGAGACCGGAGGTCGTGAGGGCCTGCTCTGAAGCCCTCCACACCTGCAGAAGCCCCGAACCCGAGACACACCAGGTAATTTCTACCTTGATCCATGCTGCTGCCACTATCGTTGGCCATCTGGTGCCTTTTCTGAAACGGCCACAAACTCCCCTGCTTAGCGCATGAATTCCGGCCAGAGTAGCACCTCGAGTTGCTGCCCAGGATCAAACGGAACAGAGCTGTTACTTTTGTGCCAGATTTTGAAACTTTTAAAATGAACCAGCTAAAACTATTTGCATTTGCCTGTAACTATATTTAAAAGCGATGAGTCACTGCAAGCCCAGGACCTGTGTTCTATCTGAAATCCCCCCCGTGCAAATCTCACTGGGGACTGCTTGTTAATTTGTAAGTGCATTTTCAGTTGTAACTGAATAACCCCCCTGTGAAAAACTCATTTGGGGACTGTTTAACTTCTAAGTACTTTTCCTGTGTGCAGAATTTCAGTTTGCCCTGCTTGTAATCACCTTCTTGTTTGAATCACAATAGTACCTGATAGTCCACAGCCCAATTGCTCTTCTCCCCTCACCCACTACCAGCTCACCCCCAGCAAGTTAATCTTTTGCAAGTGCTGCATATTTAAACCCCCCTCTTCATTCTCCATGAGAACACCCAACTCCCTGAGGGAGACCAGAGGTCTGGAGGGCCTGATCTGAAGCCCTCCCTGCCATGAAGCCCGAACCGAGGACTCTCTAGGTAATTTCACCTTGTTCCAGGCTGCTGCTGGCCATCATGCATCGATTTTTCTGAAATGGCCACAAGCTCCCTGCTCAGTGCATGAATCCTGGCCAGTAGCACCTCGAGTTGCTGCCCAGGCTCAAGCAGAACAGAACTGTTACACATGCCTTATTTTGAAACTTTTAAAAGAACCAGCTAAAACTATTTGAATTTGCCTGTAACTTATTTAAAAGCTTAGAGTCCTACAAACCGAGGACCTGTGTTCTATCTAAAATCCCCGTACAAATCTCACTGAGGACTGTTTGTTAATTTGTAAAGTGCATTTCCAGTTGTAACTGAATTACCCACCTGTGAAAAACTCATTTGGGGTCTGTTTAACTTCTAAATGCTTTTCCTGTGTGCAGAATTTCAGTTTGCCCTGCTAGAAATCACCTTCTTTTTGGAATCACAATAGTACCTGTAGCCACAGCTCATTTGCTCTTCTCCCCACACCCACTACAAGCCCACCCCCAGCAAATTAATCTTTTGCCTGTGCTGCATATTTAATCCCCCCTCTCTCTTCATCCTCCCGCAGAGATCACCCCCCACCCCTGAGGAGACCGGAGGTCGTGAGGCCTGCTCTGAAGCCCTGACTGCCAACAGAAGCCCCGAACCTGAGACACACCAGGTACTTCTACCTTGATCCAGGCTGCTGCCACCATCATTGGACATCATCGCTTTTCTGAAGCGGACACAAGCTCCCCTGCTCAGCGCATGGATCCGTCCAGAGTGGAACCTAGATTACACCCCAGTCTCAAGCAGACAGAGAACCTTCTTTTCCTGATTTTGAAACTTTTAAAAAGCGATCCTGAAAAAACATTTGGATGCCTGTAACTGTATTTAAAGCTTAGAGTCACTGCAAAAGCCCAGGACCTGTGTTCTATCTGAAATCCCCATGTGCAAATCACCTGAGGACTGTTTCATTAATTTAATAATTGCATTTCCAGTTATAACTAAGATTACCCCCCATTGAAAAATAATTTGGGGACTGTTTAACTCTAAATTGCTTTTCATGCAAGAATTTCATTTTGCCCTGCTAGTAATTACCTTCTTTTGAAACACAATAGTAACCTGATAAGCCCACAGCCCATTTGCTCTTCTCCCCACACACCAGCCCGCCCCCAACAAGTTAATCTTTGCCTGTGCTGCATATTTAATCCTCCTCTCTCTTCAGTCTCCTGCAAGAGCACCCCTCCCTGAGGAGACCCAGGAGGTCGTGAGGCGTCTCACAAGCCCTCCTGCCGACAGAAACCCCAGAACCGAGACACCGGGTAATTTCTGCCCAGTCAGGCTGCTGCCACCGCGGTTAGCCATCTGGCACCTTTTCTGAAAACAGGCACAAGCTCACCTGCTCAGCGCTTGAATCCCAGGCAAAGCTAGCACCTCTGGTTGCTGCCCAGGCTCCAACAAACAGAACTATTACTTTTGTGCCTGATTTTGAAACTTTGAAAATGAACCAGCTAAAACTATTTGCATTTGCCTGTAACTATATTTAAAAGCTTAAGTCACTGCATGCCCAGAACTGTATTCTATCTGAAATCCCCAGTGCAAATCTCACTGGGGACTGTTTGTTAATTTGTAAAAGTGCATTTACAGTTGTAACTGAATTACTCCTTTGAAAAACTCACCAGGGGACTGTTGCAACTTCTAAGTGCTTTTCCTGTGTGAAATTTCAGTTTGCCTACTAGTAATCACCTTCTTTTGAATCAAATAGTACCTGAATCAGCCCACACCCATTGCTCTTCTCCCCACACACACTACCAGCCCGCCACCAGCAAGTTAATCTTTGGCCAGTGCTGCATATTTAATCCCCCCTCTCTTCCTTCTCCCGCAGAGACCACCCCCCCTCCCCTGAGGAGACCGGAGGTCACGAGGGCCTGCTCTGAAGCCTTCCCATGCAGACAGCCACGAACCCCGAGACACACCAGGTAATTTCTACCTTGATCGAGCTGCTTGCCACCAACCGTTTGCCATCCAGCTTTTCCTTCCTAATATTACAGCTCCCCTGCTCAAGCATGAATCCCGACAAAAAGTAGCACCTCGAGACACTGCCCAGGCTCAAACAGACAGAACTGTTACTTTTGATGCCTGATTGTGAAACTTTTAAAACCTAACCAGCTAAAGTATTTGCATACGCCTGTAACTGTATTTAAAACTTAGAGTCACTGCAAACCCAGGACCTGTGTTCTATCTGAAATCCGCCCTTTGCCAAATCTCACTGGGGACTATTTGTTAATTTATGAAATGCATTACCAGTTTAACTAGATTACCCCCCAATGAAAAACGTTATTTGTGGACTGTTCACCCAACTTCTAAGTGCGTTTCCTGTGTGCAGAATTTCATTTTGACCTGCTAGCAATCACCTTCTTTTTGAATCACAATAGTACCTGATAGCCCACAGCCCATTTGCTCTTCTCCCCACACCCACGACCAGCCCGCCCCCAGAAAGTTAATCTTTTGCCTGTGATGCATATTTAATACCCCATCTCTCTTCATTCTCCAACAGAGACCACCCCCCTCCCCTGAGGAGACCGGAGGTCATGAGGGCCTGCTCTGAAGCCCTCCCGACCCGAGAACCCAAGACGAGACACCAGGTAATTTCTACCTTGATCAGGCTGCTGCTGCCCCATCGTTAGCCATCTGGCGCCTTTCTGAAAAGGCCACAAGCTCCCCTGCTCAGGCGCATGAATCCTGGCCAGGTAGCACCTCGAGTTGCTGCCCAGGCTCAAGATGAACAGAACTGCTACTTTTGTGCCTGATTGCAAGCTTTAAAACCTAACAGCTAAAACTGTTGCTTTTGCCTGTGTATTTAAAAGCTTAGAGTCAATATAAGCCCAGGACCTGTGTTCTATCTGAAATCCACAACTGCAAATCTCACTGGGGACTGTTTGTAATTTGTAAAAGTGCATTTCTGATGTAACTGAATTACCTTTGAAAAACTCATTTGGGGACTGTTTAACTTCTGCAAGTGCTTTTCCTGTGTGCAGAAATTTCATTTTGCCCTGCTAGTAATCAGCTTCTTTTTGAATCACATTATTACCTGATAGCCCACAGCCATTTGCCTACTCCCCACCCACTACCAGCCCACCCTAGAAAAGTTAATCTTTACTAATACTGCATTTTAATCCTCCTTTCTCTTCATTCTCGCAGAGATAACCCCCTCCTTAGGAGACCAGGGTCGTGGGGGCCTTCTCTGAAAACCCTGACTGACATGAGAAGCCCCGAACCGAGATTTACACCAGGTAATTTCTACCTTGATCCAGGCTACCTGCCATACGTTTGACATCTGTCACCCGCACTACCAAGCTTGACCTCCAAGCTCCCCTGCTCCAGCGCATGAGTCCGACCAGAACCGCACCTCGAGAGTTGCTGCAAAGGCTCAAACAGAGCAGAACTGTTACTTTTGCCTGATTTGAAACTTTTAAAGAAGTCAGATAAAACTATTTTAATTTGCCTGTAACGGTAATTATAAGCTTAGAGTCACTGCAATCCCAGGACCTGTGTTCTGTCTGAAATCCCCCTGTACAAATCTCACCGGGACTGTTTGATAATTTGTAAAGTGCATTTCCAGTTATATTGAATTACCTCGATGAAAAAGCAATTTACGGGGACTGTTTAACTCTAAATTAACACTGAATGCCGGAGCCTATTTTGCCCTGCAGTAATCACCTTCTTTTTGAAATACAATAGTACCTGATAGGCCACAGCCCATTGCTCTTCTCCCACACCAACTACCTGACCTGCCCCAGCAAGTTAATCTTTGCCTGTGCTCATATTTGATCCCCCTCTCTTGCATTCTCCTCAGAGACCACCCCACCTCCCTGAGGAATACATAGTGACAGAAAAAGGGTCACTGGCTATCAAGTCATGGCAGTGCTGAAAAAGGCATGCAATTTATGGGGAGGACCCAGCTAATTACTTATCCCATTCCTAAGGATTGGGGCTGCCTCACAGTGGGCAGCAATGGGGAACCCATGAAGGACATTTTGGAAAAGGGCGCTGGCAGTCAGCCAGTTATAAGAGATACATCAGAGCGCTGAAGTAAAAAAAAAAAGAGAGAGAAAAAAAAAATTTGATACAGAAGGTGGTACTCCTATGGGGGAGCACAGGTAAGGGGGGGGCAAAAGAAAAGAAAGAGGTGGGGAGTATGTGTAAATTAATTAATGTTCCTTGCACCCCATAGGTAGAGGGAGGATCATGCAAGTCTGGATCTGCAGCCATTCCTATATTTATTGGGCTGGAAAGAGAGCAGAGAAAAAAGCTGGGGAAAAGCAGCTATACCAGGATGTATGACAGTGTAGGTTGGTATGGCATGGCATACAGGGGATGAGATGGGCACAGCTCCTTCCCGCATTGAAGGAACTCAAGGGACATCGGCCCAGTCCAGACCTAATCATTATACATCTAGGGGGCAACGACCTGGTGGGCAAACCGTGGGTACACACATACTTACAGATAAAAAGGGATCTAGTGGCAATACGGCAGTGGTGGTCTCAGGTGTGCCTCGCCTGGTCAGACATGATACCGAGAAGGGTATTGAGACAGGAGCACAGCCACAGGGTGGTGGAGAGGGCCAGGAAGAAGATGAATAGAAGAGTGGGGACTTTGATAAGGCAGATGGAGGGACAGGTGATACTGCAGGGGGTAGAAGAATGGGCGGAGGACTTCAACAGTTCAGATGATGTGCACCTGTCGGATCTAGCCATAGACGTGTTCAACACAGAAACAATGGGCTTCATAGAGGAATGTAGAAAACAGGAAAAAGCTGGTATATAAAAAAAAAGGGAAAAGGGGAAGAAAGGAGTGTCCCTGAGATAAGGGAGAGAGTGATACCCTAAGTATGGGGGGAAGCCAGCCATCCATAGCAAGCTGGAGACTGGCTAATGGGGGGAAAAGGGGGGGGGGACGAAAAAAAGAATAACACAAGAGGAGGAAGAAGAGGAAGAAGAAAGTGGTCTCAGTTTTCACCATTACCTAGCGGAAAAGGAGAAACAGAAGGCACACAGGTTTTCACCTGGGGGGAGGGATAATCAGAGATTGATATGTGGATGGAAATAAATGAAATTTCTGGAAATATGATAATAAAAAAATGGAAATGGAATATTGGATTATGAATATAAATAAATTAATTGCCAATCTGAGCACAACAACAAACAATGGTCTCTGTCTTTCGTGAGGGAAAAAGGGGGGAATCCGGGACAATGGAGTTTGCCCTTTAAGGGGCAGGCCAGGTTGTCCTGGTGCACCCCTTCCCTCTGTCATGGAATGGCTGTGCTCAGGAGGGGAGGGGGGAAGGAAGGGGGGCTAAGGGCCAGAACAAAGGACTGGTAACAGTAAAGGGAGGGGCGAAGGGAGGTACATAAGGGACAGCACAAGGGGGCCTCAACCACTTTTTGCTGGAGTTTTTGATTCTTCCCACCCACCCTACTAGACAGAGCAAGAGGAAAGACAGTCAAAGGGGGACTGTATGGTGGGTCTGTCAAGGTGGATGACAGACGTGTCCGGTTGGACAGTTTAGACTGCCAAAGGTGGATGGCAGGTGATGATATGGTTGTGGACTGCCCAAGGTGGATGGCAGGGGGGGAAAAAAGGGGAGGAGGGGGGAAGAAAAAAGGAATAACACAAGAAGAGGAAGAAGAGGAAGAAGAAAGTGGTCTCGGTTTTCACCGTTACCTAGAGGAAAAGGAGAAACAGAAGGCACCCAGGTTTTCACCTGGGGGAGGAATAATCAGAGATTGATATGTGGTATGGAAATAAATGAAATTTCTGGAAATATGATAATAAAGAAATGGAAATGGAATATTGGATTATGAATATAAATAAATTAATTGCCAATCTGAGCACAACAACAAACAATGGCCTCTGTCTTTTGTGAGGGAAAAAGGGGGGAATCCGGGACAATGAGCTGGGAGTAGCTACCCTGAATGCTAATGCTGAAAGACAAGTGCCAATGCCCTTTTCATCTAAATGTTCAGACAGACGAGTGAAGCCTGTGTTTTGACTCACTTATGACACACCAGGAATGCCAACAGATCTGCCCATGAATGTAGTTCACAAAGGGTATATGTTACAGTAAATTTCCTGCCCAAGCTAGTATTCACTGCATCCTCCCACGTGATAGTTAAGTCTTTCTCCCAGTATTTTTGGGGTCACCCTCACAGAGTCAGAGAAGCCAATTGAAAGGTAAACCATGTCTGTGTTAACTGAATGTCAATGCTTGAAAGTTAGATGCAAAAAGGTTGAATGTTATTTGCTGATTAGCCAAAATTGTAAAGAAATGTAATGACTACATGTAAACTGTCATGACAGAATGAAAGATAATAGAACTAAGTGAAGTAGTTAAAAAGGTACCATTTAAAGCAATAGCATGCTATACTGTGTAAATACATAGGTTATATGTTAGGATTAACATTGTAAATAGTCTGTATAGTAAAGTGTTATTATAATTGCTAGCCCATTATAGTCTTGGCAGGGATGCCAAGCTTTTCAGGCAAAAGAGTGATGTAACCTCCCCTTGGGGGGGCATACCTTAATTGCGCCCATGTCCTCCTGGGCTCCCCGATTCCTCCGGTTGCTGTTGGTGCCCCTAGGTCCTCCTGATGCTGTCCAGTCTGTTAATTTAGCCCATTTCAAACTAAAAATTTAAACCACGATCTCACGCAGTTGCATGTGCACAGTGGTGCATGTGGGGATCGGTCAGGCACAAGCGGTACCTTTGATGTGCTGACTGCTAAGTTTGCGGTTGGCTGAATAGGGTAGTTTTGTTCCAGCACCCCTCCTCTGTTAAAGGGGGGCCGGTGACCAGGAGGATGTGGTGGAAAATCCACTGGGGGGGAAATTAAAAGTTTGTTTTGGGAGTCAAGTGGAGCTCATTAATATGCATGAGCCACACATGAATATTCATTAAGTTGTTGCTGCCACCTGGGGAATCTATGTTACAGTGGCATCAACTCTAAAACTATAGGGGGCACAGAGATAAAGGTGGATTCATTTAAAAGGGCACAGCCTAGAGCTTCATGAGCATGGAGAAATGGTAAATATAAAATTTAGTTACTGGCTGCACCAGAACTTAAAAGAGTGGACAGTGTTGGGACTGCACCAAAACTTTTACCATTTTGGGAGTGTAACGGGCAATCATGAGCCTGGATCTAACAAAGAGGCTCCTGGGATTGCACCACTGGCTTGTGGGTGATATACAGGGAATATTTCCTGGTAGCAAAGCTCCAGCCAATCAGTAGACTTGGAATGTAAATGACAGTTTGGGCAGCCAATCGGAACTCTGGAACTCGGCCTTTTGTTGGGGGGACTTTTGAAAAAAAGAGAGTCAGCTGGAGAGATCAAGAAGAGAGGAGCCTATGTGGCTCTGTGCTGTCCTTTTTACAGGGAAGGCTCTGTGAGAAATCCTTCTATCCAAATGGGGTTTGGACTTTGAAACTGTCTTCCAGCAGACCAGAAAAAAAGGTTTTGTTCAGCAAAAGTGACTGTATTGCAACCTGCTTGAATCTGACTGGAAGGAAGAAGAGAGGAGTTCATGCTGTTGTGTATAAAGGTGCTGAGTAATTGAAGCATTGTATGGCTCTATCAGTCGGGATGTCTCCTGGTGATTGAGGGGCCAGGACCTGATTCAGTTGTTTGCCAGCTGGAGGTTGTTTCCAGCAGTAAAACTGAACTTTACCAGAGACATTCTGGTTTGCCTTGAGCTATGCCAAATCCAGCCCAAGCCTTCTGCTCCTGCACCAGCTACCAGCTTCACAGCAAGAGACCACATGGGGGTTCTGCCCCATGCTACTTGAACATCCAACAGAGGTCTATGTTTCACCAGATTACCATCTGTGACTGGGTACAGTGAGTAAAATCCAGGGTAGCTCCCTGCAACCAAATCAAGCTCTGTGGTACCACCTGATTGCATTTAAATCTTTGTTTGGGGTTTTTCAAGGGGTTGAGCCATCTGGCCAGTGGATACAAATAATTATTCTGCATGTTTGATCACCTTTCTTTCAATCAAGGGCCCCAACGAAAGCTGCAAACCCGGGCAAAGACCAGGTTAGCCTGTTTCCTCCTGGGTACCCAGTGACTGTGGTTTTGGACTGCATGCATGCAAAAAACCCTGGCTGATGCCAGACTAACTAAATCATTTAACTAGATCTGCCCCACCTCTGTTAACTTTCATCTTTAATAAACCAAATTGTTTATTGCACTGTTATACTGCCTCATGCATGCTTTCCTGAGTGCCCTAAGGGAAATGTGTTTGGGGGAACATAACTAAAAAGTGCATGCTTGTTGAATACTGTTTTATGGTAGGGGTCCAAGGTGGGTTGGTGGAATCTTGACCTTGGTAAGTGTAAAGAGTGTGAGCATGTTGTTAATGGTCAAAGTGTTTGATATCCTGTTACCCACTGCAACTGTACCAGTTTAAAAGGTTACTAGGTGGGATTGTGGGTGGTATTAGCTTCCCAGAGGGCTGTACCTATTGCAATAGTTACCCACGTGATTACTCTGGGTAGAGGCACCATAATCATAGCACAACTACTGGTAGGGCCACCCCATACTAAGTAGTTACAAACCCAGGTAATTTAACCTGTTATTAGGGATACAGGAAGGGTAGCTCTTAGTATAATGGCACAAGGGCTACATGTGAATGGATTGGTATCAATCTTCTGATCCAGAGTGCATCTATTGACTGGTTTAGGTACCTCCTCCTCCTCTTCTTTTGTGAATACTGAGTAGAAGTATTTTTTCAGTTTCCCTGCTTTTTCACTGTCACCCTCTGCCCACCCACCCTCCACTTTATTAAGCCTCACTATCCCTCCCTTGGTCTTTCTCCGCTCCATAATGGACCTATAAAAGGTTTTATCCTCCTTCTTAACTGAGTTGGCTATTTTTTCCTCAGTTTGGGCCTTGGCATTCTGACTGCCTTCTCCACTTCCTTCTGCTTTAACTGGTACAGTTCTCTGTCCTGCTCCTTTCATGTTTCCTTATACTTCCTGAGTGCTATCTTTCTCCATTGCCTTCTCCACCACCTCTTTTGAGAACCATAGTGTTTTTTTCCTACATTTTGATTTATTTGCTTCACACAAAGGCTTGTTGCCTCTGTGATGGCAGTTTTGATTTTCCCCAATTTTTCTCCACCTCTCCCCATTTGCTAGTGCTTTTCTGAGGCACTCATTCATTTTGCCAAAGTCAGCCCTCTTAAAGTCCAGTACCCTTGCTTTTGTATGGCTTGACTCTATGGCTGTGTTTATCGCAAACCACACTGTTTGGTGCTTACTTGTTCCCAGATGGCTACCAACTTCTATATCTGAGATCCTCTCTCCAACCTTGTTTGACAGTTCCAGGTCTAAGATTTCTCCCTCCTGAATGTGTTCCAACACTACCTGTCTGAGGCATGCCTCCTTGTAGGGAATTGAGAAGACCCTGCTCTTGGATGTGGCTGCATCAATAGTGCTCCAGTTAACATTGGCTTATTCGGGTCCCCATCAACAATATCTCCCCTTTTTCTGCCATCCTAAGGATGCCTTCTATCATTTCCTTGTCTATTTCCTCCCCCTGCAGTGTTTAAAGGTGTTTCTAATGTTCAGGAAGTTTTCACTAGTAGTAGTTCAATAATTTGAAACAAAATAAAGCTAAGCATAGCTACACATTACCATGCATTTTGTTCTAATAAGTTAGGATGCAAACAAGACAACCAGCAACATCAATGAACTTTAGAGACAGTAAGCATTCATAAAATGTGGGTTTGTATCTAAGAATAATATGATGCAAAAAGGTTGACAGTGTCCTTTAAATTTGGTTTCAGAAACCATTTATACAGTGGATTTAGATTTGCTATAATAATGCCCTAGTTTTCCCAGTATTAATGGGAGTATCATGTAATATGAGCAAGTATTATTGAGTGGCTCAATATGAGTGACTCAGTAATACCACTTGTACTTACAGTGAGTGGAGAAAGGCTGCACTTTATCCTGCAGAGCAAGTGTAGCATGGCACTACACTCGCTAAAGCAGGATATGGAATGTTGCTTGGCCAAGCCCTGCCAAGGTGGCTGTTCAGCATAGGGGCATAAGCTACTGCACCTTAAGCCACCAGACCCTAGTTTGGTTCTAGCACTGTGAAACAACATCTTTGTGTTATTTTGTTGCTCCTATCCCCTATGTCCTCACCCCCATGGAGTTGATTATATTTAGTTTGGGGGGAAAGGGGTGCTTGCCACCATTCAAAGGGGGGAGGTGCAGCCCCCCACATAAAAGTACATGTGGCTGTTTTTTCTCTCGAATGAGCAGCTGTCGCTATTTGAGATGAATGCTGTATTATTAGTCGTCCTTTTGATGTGAGGCGGTTTTGGTGTCGGTCTTTGTGGTCGGCGAGTAAACGTACTCACCGTTATCACATGAATCCATTAATGGGTGGGTAGGTAACACAAATAAAATCACAACGGGAGTGAGACAGTATTGTCCCTTGAGCCCTATGTTATACATTCTGTCCCTGTAAGCTTTACTACACAAAATAAACACTACAGAGGAGATTAGAAGGATTTCAGTGACAAGTGAAGATGTAGAAATAAAAACTATAACATACATTGATGATCTTTGTCTTAGTTTAGCAGACCTACGAACATACTAACATATGATAATATGAAAACTTGCCATCAGAAACAGGCCTCACGGTCTATCAAGTCTGCTTGTATGTGCAGCTAGCACCCTTATATTGCAGCTTCTCCACCCCAACCCTCCATTCTCCTCCTGAAACTGTTCAGCATCATTTTACACAGCGCCCCTCCTTACCCTGTCCCATGTCCTTTTGAAGCTCCCCACCATCCTACATGCCACCACCTCCTCTAGTGGAGCATTCTATTTTGACACCACCCTCTAAGTCAAATAGTGCCTCCTCATCTTCCTTCAGTCTTAGCCCATGCTCCCTTGTGTCTCTTCCCTTTCTCAACTTAAACAGACCCTGTTTACCAGATTTGTTGACCCCTCAAGTATTTGAAAGTTTCAATCATGCCCTCCTGATCCCTTCTCTCCAGGGTGAACAGACTCAAATGACTCAGCCTCAAGTGACTCAACCTTCCCTTCAGAGGAGTAACTGAAGTGATGCTGTTTAACTTCACAACAGGAACAGGATCTGAGATAAACAGGAATAAACGTAATTGTATTACTATTGGGTCAGAAGAAATGGAGTATACAGAAGTGATGAGTATTCCTGTTATTCAAGTGGCTTGTAAAATCTTGGGTATTTACTTTGTGCATGGAGATATGAGTTTCCATAATTGGGACCTTCTTCTTAAAGAATCAAAGGGAAAGTGAGTAGATGGAACAAAGGGCATATGTTCAAAAAGAAAATGGTGTACATGGTTAAAACATATTTAGTTGGCATGTTTTTACATTTATGTACCTTATTTTCTTTACCAAAACAGCTGGAGACCAGAGTTTACAGTCTCTGTTTTAAGTATTTGGGGAGCAGACTCAATCCAATTAAGAGAGGAATACCTACCCATTTCACAGGGGGGATTGGGGAAGGTGAACCCGATTGTGTTCTTTTTTAGTATGTTTGCATATACCAACTTACATCCCCTATTACAGAATAAAACCACCATATGGGGACCATGGGTACTAGACCGTGTACAGCCATGGCTACTGGAGTGGGATTTGAACAAAGTAACACCTAGACAGAAATCTCTGACAGGTTTACCTGAATATTTTAGAACTTGTTTGGGGGAAATTAAAGCTTTGGGGAAGTTTAAAAACAAAAAGAAAGATGCTATTCAGAAAAGAAATGTATGCTCAGCTTTTACTACATTATTTTTTTAAGACTCCATCCTTTGGGGACTGAACAAATACAGAAATAAGACACATTTCAATGATACTAGTCCAAAACAGAACTCCGGCATATATGTAGGATGTCTTGTGACTCTGTGTCCATAAGAAAATTAACGTAAAACTGAATCTCAAACATAAAGAGGTGAGAGAAAGGATGTGCCCAAGATCAGATTTTTGCAATGACAGAATAGAGACTATGGAACACCTGTATATTGAATACCTGTATATTTCTCTTTTTTGGTCAGTAGTATATACTAATTGGAACAACTTCCCATTTATTCTATTGAATATACAGATATTATTCTTGGAAGTGCTACCTATGGCATGAAGAATTATAATTCTGGCACAAAGCTTTTAATATTACTATGTTTCAAATATCATGTATGGCAGTCCAGGTGTAAATGGTTACTGCATAAGCATTATGTCACCCCAGAACAGCTTTTTTTGGAGTATGAGACTACTGTATCTTTGCGGGATCAGGAGAAAGTTAAAGTACTAGAGGATAGTTAGTGGAACAATGTGACATGGTTGGATACTGGGTAATATGTGACCTGGCGTGGGGTATGAGTTTCTTTCTGTGTAAAACAGAAACATGTTGGACTTACGTTTACAGTAGGGTCAGTATTATTTGATTTTTTTTCTTTATGTTTTGTGTTTCTGTTTTCTTTTAATAACAACAGAATATGTTCTTTATGATTTTGGTTAAAGTAAGGTTTCAGTGTTGGGGGTATAGGTATGTTTCATATTAGCACTACTTAATTGGTATATTATTTTGAATCACCAAATAGGGATTTGATTGACATACTGTAAGTATGTGATTTTCTTTTTGCTTTGTATATTGAATGACTGTGAATTTAACATGCTTATATATAATGGATTTGAAGATATAATATAAAATTCCCCGACTTTGGGTAGGAAGGAGGTATGGCTATAATACATAACTTGATTTCTTTAGAATAACTGGTTTAAGAGTGTACTATGACTACAATATGTATGCATTATTATTTCAGTTTACAGTTTATGATAAATTTTCTATTAAATAGAAGGGGGGAGAGGGGATTGGGTGGTATGTTGTAATCCTTATTTATTTTAATATAATTTGATATTTTAGGATATGATTCCACTGTACTAACAATGTGTTGGTCTTATGATTTGTGTATCAGTGTGGGTATGTGGGGAAGGGGGAATCAGTTAATACCAATTAGATTATTATTATTATTTGATTATTCTTTGATTTGTGGATTATTTTTGAACTGTGAAGCAACAAGTTTGTATACTTATTTATGTTTGAAGTCTTAATAAAAATTCCCCAACTCACCAGTAGGGTTACTCTGGCCATCTGATGTCCTGACAAGATGGCCACCATGCTTGAAACTGTAGACATGGAAGTGCTGGAAGCAGGGAAGAGAGCCTCCTCCCCTGTTTCTGCTTCATCTGAGGCTATCTGTTTTACTGATTCTGGTCTTCTTGCTGATGTGTTGCTATCTGCTGATGGTCACACTGCACTGACTACTACTTCTTTTAGTGCTGCACCTGACTTTTCTGTGGATACACTGCTTGCTGAGGAATTGCGTTCGAGAAAACAGCTGTTGCAACTGATCGCAGAAGTGGAAAAAAATGTTGCTCTCAAGAAAAAAACATTTTGCCATGGTGACTTTTGTTCTTTCAAAGTCTGCTGACCAGCTGACTTGTGCTACAGTCACTGCTACTTCTTCAGTACAGGGCAATAAGTTCTCTATGCCCAACATTTCTTCTGGATGACTCAAGCCCCAATTCAGCTGTACCTGGGAGTCAACTGCGAACATCACTGACAGCTCCCCACTGAGTTCTGTTTTTTCTGCCCCACCTCCTCTTTTTCTGGTGCTCTTATGTTTCTCTCATCTTTACAAAGTCTACAAGTTGCAGAAATGATCCCGACTACTGCATCTACTTCTTCTTTTGCAGCTGCTCCCCAGCAGTCTATGAGAATTACACTGGAGCATTTTTTGCCATTGGAACACATACTGCCTGCATTCTTTGCTATTCTTCTTCCCCCACCTGATGCAAGTCTGCCTGCAGAATGCACTGACCTTGTTCAGCAGTATTTTCCCACTCCATCTACTGATCATGCTTGCAGACTCTTGCAGGTAGTGCTTTGGAACTGGAGACAATGACAGAAATTGCAGCTTTGTACCCAGCTTCTACCATGCTTCCCCTTTCTTAATAAATCCACTACTTCTACAACATTTATCCATAAATAAATACAAAAATGGTTTGCTGAGGCTTCTTTACTGACTGCAGTGTGGAGAAAAGCAGTAGACAGTGTTTTCTGAGTCCCAGTGGACACTTACAAATATTCTGACTTGGGAAACACTACTAATACCATGGTTGGTCCTTCTAAACCTGTCTCTACTTACTCTACTTTAGACTCCTACAAATTAACTTAGTCAAACTCATGCTCCAACAATTCAGTGGAGGCACCATCCTGTGCATAGCAGGATCAACCTTTTGGAACTTCGACTGCAGGGTGAGCTAGTTCTCCCCTGTGTCAATCTTAACATCTCAAATAATACTGACAGTACTTTCAAAATGTCTGATTTATTTTCTTTATCTAGAAACCCTATAAAATGCAATAATGTTGTTAGAATTAAGTACAGAGGAGGTCTAGATCTGCCTCCTGATAGGGCACATGCTCTTCACAAATTACTGAAAGAATCTCTGGGTTTTATGGCTTCTGCTCTATATGCAGTTATTTATGTATCTGGTGAGGATACCTCTGATGTAAACTTTTCCACTTCCTCCTAAAAAGACCATTTCTGGTTTAAGTATGAAAAGCTTAGAGTCCCTTTATGGATCCCATTGGTAGCCATCCCATTGTCCAAGGCTACGATCAAGACTGTTACATGTTTGTTTTCGATTGAGCATGTTAACATCACTGATGTTCTATACTAGCTAAAGAAACAATGTGAAGCTCTTGATACCCCTGTTCCTGTCATTGATAGTGAACATCTCTGGACAGGAGGGTGTAGGGGGCTGGAAATTTAAGGTTAAATTGCAGCAGTCTATGACTGGAATTTCTTATTTCTTGGGGTTTTTTTACATAGGAAGACAAAGATGTATTTGTTTATATCCAGGCCAACCTAACACTTGCCATAAATGTGGATCCTGCACTCATCTCAGCTCAGTTTGTGATGAAGTGCGCTGTGGTAGTTGTTTTGAATATGGTCATATTTCTCCCACCTGCTCTAATCCCTTTAAGTGTGACCTGTGTGAACAACAGGCCACGCCTTTCCTCATTGCCCACAGGCTTCTCATAATCACAGCAATGGCCTGAACCAGGATGCACTTATTGACAAAGGACAATCCCACGTAACTCATGAAGCTGAAGAAAATGTGTTTGAAACTGGTGACACCTCTGATGAACTGAGTCTTTCTGTTTTGTCAACCTCCACAAACCTTATTTCTTCCCTTCTGAAGGACAATGCCACCACTCCCACCCCATCTTCTTGTGTAATTACTTCAGTCTCAGCACAATTTTTGCCTCCTGACGTCTCTCCTGTTCCAGTTCTGGCCATTCCCCATCCCACCACCTTCTACTATCGATACTGATAAGTTTAAGTTTCCTGCCAAAAAAGGAGTCAAAAACACTTCTAAGTAGAGAGCAGAGCAAAAATTTGCCGGTGAAGTTCATATGAATTACAAAAAATTTGCACTTTGCCGAGTTCATGAAGCCTTCCCATGTCTGAAAAACTTCAGCTTCTTGCAAATTGCATGAATTTCACCACAGGTTTCACTGCAGGGTGTGAAGTTTACTGTGAAGTAAGAAATTCAGAGGCAATATTTTGTGCTATGTGGTGAATTTTGCAAATTGCATGAAATTCACAGATTAATTCATGGAGCAAATTTTGTGGACTTTGCACATCTCTACTGTCAAAATCCTCTCAAAAACTGATATACCTTTATGTAATACCATCACTCCTTTAGCCTCTCCAACACAATGGGGTGATATTGAAGATGAGGGAGGGGTCTGAGACTCTTTTTTGAGATCCTCTTGCACAGATGTCCTCTCTGATGCTGAGGACTCACATGAAGGGCAGTCAGTCAAGACAGTAAGTGACTGGCCTTGTTCACAAATGGGAAAAGGTGGTGGTTTTCCTATTAATTTCCAATGCTTCAACAACATTGATTTCCCCTTTTGATTTTGAATGTTAATAGCATTAAATCATACAAAAAACATCTGTTTACATTTTCTGTCTTACAGACTCTTCCAGGTAGAATCCTCTTTTTACAGGACACATGACTCAAACTCTCTTTTGATCTGACTGCAGCCAGAAAAGAATGGCATCTAGGACCATCCTACTGGTCTCTCAGGGTCTGGATATTTGTGATAGCATAAGCATTCCACTCAGGGGATTTTGATTTTAAAATTACAAATGTTGATTGATATTGCCCCTGGGCGATCACTGCTTTTGGATCTAATGTACGGTCACATTCCCATTCAAGTTATTGATATTTATTCACCCCAACTGAAATTGGGACATTGCAAATTGTTCCAAACTGTACAGCCTTATCTGCATTAAAACAAATTGGTAGTATCAGGAGGCAACTTTAATTCTGGATTGAGTTTACAAGAGTGGGGAGAAAGACATCCAAACTGTATTGTGATTCCAATTTTTCAAGACATGGTTTCCACAGCAAGGTCACTAGATAGACAATTGGCATTATCACTGGCCCCACTAACTACTTTACAAAAAGAACATTAGTGCTTCACATAGATTTCTTTTCCTGTCCCATGACTTACAAGTATTTTAGTCAACATTATTTCCTACTGAGACCTCAGACCACACCTGGCAGGTCATTGTTTTGTGTATTGGGTGCTTCTTTCGCACCCATGACAAGGCATTGGAGGCTTAATACAGTGCAGCCAGGACATGATCAGATATTTTAATTTTTTTTTTAATTTAGTTGTTTAACCAGGAGTAGCACACTGTTGAAATCTTTTACAGGAGTAACCTGGGAGCACAGGGAAGTTAAGTGACTTACCAGGGTCACACAGTATGCAAGTGGAAGCTGTGATTCAAACCCAGGTCTGGTCTGCTGGATGTCACCAGATTTGCAGCTCAGAGCCTTAAACCACTGTGCTATACTGCCTCCCATAATATCTAAAGAGTTTCTGTCTGGTGGCCCACAGTGATACTCCAGGCAAGCAGGAATTTCTCTAGAAATATCACAGACATTTCGGAAATATCTGACCATGTCTATGGCTCCCACTGTACCTTATTATTGGATAATTATTTCATCAAAGAACACTGGCTGGATGTTTTCTTTGTCAGATGGTCAGTTCTGAGTGCATATGACAACTTTGGGAACTGGTGGGAAGATCTGAAGTCTACATTTTGCTTTTTCTTTAAGCGTAAAGCACGCCACATGGGCACCATTAACTTTTTATAACACTTGGACTTACAGTTCAAAATCTAGCCCCTAATCTCATGAATGCATGACTTAGTAGATATCTTACCCATAACATAAGTAGATCACATCAAACCAAAATGTTCCATTTTGAGTAAGACAGGCCAAGTCCTTGAAAAGAGATAGCAAGTTCAGCACTCAAGGAACAAAACAGTCCTTGGACATGTGTAAGGCATGCGCTGATAGATTTATGAGTAGATATATGTGGAAACTCCATCCATCATTGCATGCTTATCACACAAATGATATGGACAGCACTATGTATCAAGCTCATACTCATATATCAGGTAAGTTTAGCAACCCATCTGCTCATCATTCTAACATATTCTTATTATCAATTTTCAACCTTCTCACCTTTTCTGAGCATGTTCAATCTCACTTAACCCATCCTGTCCAATTGTCTGAACTTGCTGACACAGTAAAGAGCTTGCCAAATACTATAGGTCTGGGCACTGATGGATGTCCCACAGAATTTTATAAGACCTTTCTTGATGATATAGGCCTCACATTGCAAATTCTGTACAATCAAATTTTAACAACGGTCAACATACCAGCCTCTTTGACACAATCACTACTAATTTTATTGTATAAAAAGTGAGACAGAACTTCATTAAACAACTGCTGCCTTTATGTCTCTTAAACACTGACTAAAAAATGTTGGCTAAATTACTATCTAATAGACTTTCCGTTCCAACTGATTTTCTTATTTCCAAATCTCTGTGTTGTTCAATTCATGCTCACAGAATAATGGCTAATTTATTCTTACCAAGAGAATTATTTGAAAGGGGACATCGAACCCATTGCCATGTGTATATGATATCCTTAGACCAAGAACAAACTATGGCTGTGTTGATCAGCTCTACCTTTTTGAGGTCTCAAGGACATATGGCATCTTTCCCCTCTTTGTGCAATGGATTAAAATATTCTATTCAGAAGCTCATCTTATCCCTTACGTTATCTCCTGGTTAGGCATGCCTATTCATCATAAACAAGGAGTGAGACAAGGATGCCCATTGAGCCCTTTATTATATGATTTTTTCCATATATCCATTCCTTCATTCACTTCAAGGTAGTGAGCACACTAGAGGGATTACAATCACTCCTGATACCTAGGGAGTGAGGGTTTGTATACACCATGATGTATGTGTCATTTTAAATGATTTATCACATGGTGATGCGATGTATTTTCTCTTATAAGATTTTTTTGTTTACCTTCTTCAAAATAAATTACTCAAAAAGTGTGGTAGTACCACTTGGAAACACCATGCTGCCTCTTTCCCGGAGTGTTGCTGGGATTTATAAGTTAAGAACCAGAAAACTGCTGGCCATTTATTTTAATCATCATGATGCAGTACATTTTAATTGGGATAGATGCCTTTCAGAGGCAGAGAAGAAACTCCTTGTTTGGAATTGTAGACAGTTAGCTAAACTGAAAAGAGTCTTTCTAATCAAAACATTGTGGCTTCCTTGTTTCCTATCTTAGATATGCCCCACCCCTTTAGAGACGAGACTACTGCGCCTGATTTTTTCAGGCCTTTGGGGTTCTAGGTTGAATCTAATCAAACCTGATGTCATCTATCAACCAGCCAGAGGAGGCCTCTGTATGGTGAACCCTATTGCATACTACTTTAATATACTTTTTAGTAGTCATTTTATTCCAGTTGTTTGTGAATCCCTATGTTCATGGACACTTTGTGGCTGACTGGATAATAGCTTTTTATCTTTTACTAAGGCTACTGGTAGGCTTAAGAATTTAGGGCATGCATATGACCATGTTCTACCTACAAATGTGATATATGCTATTAAAAACTGTATTTATGGAACCAACTTGATGACTGCACAAGGCTACAAAGAAAAGGATTGTGTTCTTCTATTCTTGACCTTAATTATTTTCCCCATATTCTTTGAAGTTCTGTCCACCAGATAAGGTAGAAATGGCCATTTCACAACTTGTTAAAATGATTCCATATTATACGTGGGACATATTATGACTCAGTCTTCAAGGCAAATTATCAGTTAGGGATTCTCTAAAACATAAGTCCCTAGCAAAGAGACTATGTCTGCAACACACATGTATTGATATTCTAGAAACACAAAGCCACTTCCTTTATGAATGCCCCATAACAAATGCTATTTGGAAACAGGAAAGCATCAATTTGAAATAACCTGCCTTTTCTTCAGTAAATCATGAGACTGTTGTATTACGTATTTTCCCTCCAGAATGGAAGAGTTTTTCTTTACAAGCACTACAGGTGTGTCTTGTTCTCTGTAAATATTATTTACGGCAGGCACAATGTACTTTCACACGTCAGCAAAAATACATTCCTCATGCTATTATTGCTAAAATGGTTAATGATTGTCTCAAAAAATGTACTGGATGGTTAGCAAACTCTACCCTGTTGAGTATTTCATTAATTGTGATTGAGCAGCAACAATGTTTTTTGAATTCTTTATTATTGTTTAACCTGCAATACTTCTGTTGTAACTGTCCTTTGATTTTTTGTTTTGTTTCTTTGAATTTTCTGTTATATTTTCACAATAAAATTCCTCTACTCTTACAGTAGAATGGAGGTGGTGCTGGATGTCATGCAGGTAGCTAAGATTTCTCACCTGGGAAGTGGAGGTGAAGGAACTGAATACTGAAATCCAATTGTAGGTGTTGAAGGTGTACTTTTTGTGAGTTCTATGGAGATTCCAGATAATACAGAGTCAGCAGAAGAGGTTATGGATATTCATACTGCTCAAGACAACATTACTACAGACCATGACTAACAAGTAATGGATATGGCACAATAGAACATACACCTGTTATACCTGCTGCAGGTTGTCCAGTACTGGAAGCCAGAGCCCAGATAGACATGATATTGTCAGCAGAAAGACTTGAGAGAGAAGGACTGTCTTACTATGACTACTAGCAGAGGAAGAAGCTGCTCTCCAGACAGACTTATAGCCCAGAATTCCCAGTCCCTGTCAGCGACTGTAGCCACAAACCATAAAATGACTCCCTGTGCACCAAGTAGTGCTTCAGTAATTGGAACATGGACAGAGGCTCATCTGCCACACAGAAGGAGTAACACAACAGAGATTTTCTCTGTAGCAGGAGCCCCGTGATTTCCATGAGCTGTTAGCAGCAGGCTTCCAAAATACTAGACTTTACCTTCAGAAAGTGAAAAACAGAATGCCGACATGAGAGCTGAGCCACATATCCACTTGGTATCATGTAATAATAGTGAACCAAAATGAGTGACTGCAAAAAGAGTGACTTAGTTTGGGGGCTGTTATTAGGGGCTACAGTGCACAATATCCCCAGGTAGGAACGCAACCATGGGTAACAGTGAACGGCAGTGAGGAATAGTGAGGGGAAGGGGAGGGACAGGGAAGGGGTTTTGGGGGATTGACGTACCTGCTGTCACCGAGCTAGCCATGTGGCATGGTGGTGTCAGTGGCTAGCTGGGGCACTGCAGGTATGGTGTTTGAGAGTGGCAAGCAATTACATTTTGCCACAGCTACAAGCTGTGGAACTTAATTTTTGTGGTATCCAGATGTTTGCCTCCTCCCCTAATTGCAACCCCTGAATTGACAATCTTAATTCTGTGGGTGGGGGATGGGGCACAGCCCTCCCAAAGAACACTGTTTTACAATGCAGATGTCAGGTTGTCTTTATTTTTATATCGCCAGTGTGCTTTTTGGTGATATACACTCTCTATAATAGCGATCACTCTTTTGTGATCGCTCTTATGACATGGAACCATGCATTCAAATGCAGCAGGTACTAGTAAAACTAGAGAGAATTTTTGGCTGTCAGATCTGTTTACCAGTTTAGGGACACCAGCAAAATGATGGAGTGCAGTCCATTTAAAATACAAAGATGGGCTAGACGAACCTCCAGACTGTGTTTATATAGCTAAGAAACTAAAGAATCAATGCAATTCCTAGCAACATATGTATTCACCCTTATACACATTTCAGAGGACTCTCAATTTAATGCAAGCTCTAACACCCCACAACTACTGGAAATGTTTTGTAAAAAATTCCACTAAGTGAAACAGTTCCTTAATGGGCCCCATTATTGTGATTCAATAAAAAAAAATAAGCCTCCGACTCAGTATCCCACTCTCTCCGTCTCCAAAATTCACAGCTGCTGGGCTATCCACTTCAGCCACAGCTTGGCTTCATTTATATCAGACAGATCTCAATTGGTGAAGATCACCTCCTCCCTCTCTCCCCCACTACACATCAACACTGGTGTTCCTCAGGTCTCTGTCCTCTGACCTATTTTCTATTTTTCTTAACAATCTTCCTACTGCCTGTGTCTCATCCCAAATTCTCTATATATCTCGTACTTCTCCATCTGTTGTGGAGGCTAGGCTGCAGAAAGATTTCAGTAAGGTCAAGCTATGGTTCCAGACTAACCAGCTATTTCTAAATGCCAAAAATACAGTCTCTATGTCTTTCGGCACTAGACTTCAACCCCCACCCCCACCAATCTTCCACACTTTGGATGGTTTACCTGTTGAAAATGTCACTACCTGTAGATACCTTGTGGTCTGGCTTGACCATCACCTGGACTTTTTGGCACATGCGAATGCTATCCAAAAGAATCTACACTTCAAGCTAGGTGCTCTTTATGTAGGAGTAAGGACTGCATTCCACGAGATTCCTGTAGGGCAATCATGCAGAAAATGATCCTCTCCACCTTTGACTATGCTGACATAGTCTACAGTGCCACTCTTAAAACTACAGTGGCCAGGCTGGACACCCTCTACCACTCCTTTTGCAGCTTTATTCTATCCTGACCCCCCTCACAGTCATCACTGTGATCTATATGAAGCACTATGTCTCACATCCCTGAGTCCAGATGTTTGTCCCATACTGCCAATTTCATGGCTAAATACTGGACTGGGAACTCTCCTGCTATCTCTCTTCCTCCATCTCTGCTTCCTCCCTACACTCTTACTCCTCTGCAACTATGACCTAAGGTCCTTTGCTATCCCCCACCGGGCTACCACTACTGGCCGATCTGCCTTCTCCTTCCACTGACCTCAACTGTGGAATGCTCTCTCCCCTTCAATCCATAATGACACTTCACAGTTCTATTTCTCCTCCCTACTATGTGTCTTGACGACCCCTACCTGCTCCTGCCAAAACCTTCCAGCCTTACATCACACACTGCCTCCTCATCTTCCCTCCTAATCCATTCCCTCAGGCTCTGGCTTACCTAGGCCTCTGCTCTGACTAGGTTGTCACCCTATGCACTGCTCATTGACCTTAGCTCCTAAGGGCTTTAACTTAATTAGGCACTCCAATTGGCACGCTCTGTTACCATAAGCTATCTCTTGGCTTTCTTGGATATTGTAGTTTGTATTATTGTCCAAATATGAGCACCTACATCTACCATTTACTTATTCTGCCTATATTATTTTTGATGTAACTATTGTGTAAAGTTAGTATAATATTTAGTAATGTATGCCTGTTATGTACATCTACTCTAATTGTATTCATGTGACTTTGTACTTGCACTGCTCCCATTTCCTTCCCCAGGATACATCTGGAAATGAGCAGTTCTGCTCAGTGGGCCTTCCTGGTGAAACGCTTGAAAATAGAAACATAGAAACATAGAATTTGATGGCAGATAAGGATCACTTGCCCACCTAGTCTGCCCATTTTCCTACCTAACAGATAAGCTGCAGATCCTAGTTAACCAACAGCATGACTAGATAGATAGATAGATAGACAGATAAGATAGATAGATAAAATTGACAGTTAAAATATAACATTTCTTTTCAGAAATGAGGGTGCATGCAATTCAGATATCCTGTTTTGGGTTAAGCAGAGCTGATGTATGTTCTGCCCAAATCCAGTAGGGTGCAATCTATGGAAGAAATGTGTCACCTGTATTTAAAATGTTATAGCCTCCATACTAAATTCATTCTTCACCTACTGTACCCTCCTCCAACCCAGTTCCCAGTTACCATGTCTTCTGCCTCTTCCTCATCTACTGCCTTTCTTTATCTTACTCTCTGCTTCTTTTTCACCAAACCCACACAATCCAGCCCTAATGACCTCGGCCCCTACCTTCTCCATATTTCTGCCCTGCTATCACCATTCCTCTAACCCAATTGCTGAATCTCTCTTTCTCACTAGACTCTTCCTCAGGCATGGAGGGGTGCCAGAGTTATTCCCCTTCATGAAGGGGGTGATCCCTCCTCTCCTGTAAATTACAGACTGTTTTCTCTCCTCCCCTCCCTGTCCAAATTACAAGAGACCTTAGTATTCTCTCTTCTCTCTGATTTTATTAACTTTGCAGAACTCTTCTCTCCAAATCAATCTGGCTTCAGAAGAAACCACTCTCTTATTACTTCCCTCTTCTGTGTCAGCAATGCCTTTCTCACTGGCATGGACTGTGGACATATCACAGCTGCCATTTTTATTGACCTGGCTAAAGCTTTTGAATATGTGTCCCATCCTCTCTGCTATCCAAGCTGCTCTTCCTGGTCTCTACTCATGTTGTAGATTGGTTTAGGTCATATCTCATGGGCTGCATGCAATGTTTCTGGCAGGATACACCCTATCCCCACTTTCCATTCAAGCTGGTGTCCTCAAGGTGCTATCTTAGGCCCTGTTCTGTTTTCAGTCCTCCTACAACCTTCCTTCTGGTTATGTCTCTTCTCAAATCCACTTGTATGCCAATGGCACTGTCCTCTCTGCTTTGGACCTTCCTCCCTTGAGGTGGTGATTCAATTACAGTCTGACTTCTTGAGGATCATTTGTTGGATTGAAGCAACTCCACTAAAGGTTAATGCCAAAAACATATACAGTATATGACTTTTGGCGCCACTCAAAAGCTATTCAAACACCCCCTTCACTACCCTCAATGATTTCACCCTACATGTAGCCCACACTTCAAATATCTAGGCATCTTGTTGCACAATCGCCTGGACTACTCCTATTACATTGATTACATCCACTTAAACTCCATCCCAAGCTAGTCACCATGTATTGAAACAAAGACATCCTCTGTCCTATTGTGCATTGTGAGCTACTCAACAGAATGATACTCCTGTCTTTAATTATGCTGACATGGTCTTTGGGTCTGTCCTGCCACTTCTTTTCTAGACCGGACACCTTCTTTAAAGCATTTTACCACTTTGCCTTGAATGCCTCACTCCACACTCATTGCTCCCTCGACTCCTCCCTCTCCCTTCCCCCTTGGCACATATGATGACAGCACCATAGAAACATAAAACTGACAGCAGATAAAGGCCACCTGACCCATCTAGTCTGGCCATTGTCCCTACCTACTGCAATACTGCAGATCCTACTTGGTCTCTGGCTTCTACCCTCTCTTTCCTGTTACTAGGGTTCTCTTGTGCCTATCACATGCATTCTTGAATTCCTCTACCATTTTTGCCCCCACCTCCTCCACAGAAAAGCTGTTACATGCAACCACCACCCTTTCTGTGAAACAAAATACTTCCTTATGTTACCCCTGTGTCTACCCCCTCTGGCCTGATACCTTGTTCTTGAACAATTTTTTTTTCTAAATAATGCAACCCTTTTGTACCTTGTTTATGCCCTTGAGGTATTTGAAGGTCTCTGTCATATCCCCTCTCTCTTCTTTTCCTTGGTATACATATTGTGGTCCTTTAGTTTTCCTTATATACATTTTGGTGTAGACCCTGCACCATTTCTGTTGCCCTTCTCAGAACCATAAAACCACCCTCATGTCCAAATTCTGGCCTGGATCCCTCCCTCCTACCTCTCCTCTCTCCTTTCCCCTACTTCACTTTCTTCCTATCTGCTACACTCCAGAGACTCTTGTACCTTCTCTCACCCACATCCTACTTCTAGTTTTGGTCCATTAGCCTTGTCCTACTGCCTACCCTCTGGAACTCTTTCCAAGAACTCTTTGCATATGCCCCTCTCTGCATGTCTAAAGAATTTTCTTTCCCAAACTCCCCCTCCTCCTTGTTCCTCTCCAGCCTCTTCCTCCTCATAATCAGTTTGTTTTTCTTTTTGTACACCCCCTGTCTCTCCCTTCCTCCATGAATTCCAATTTTTGACTTCTATCCCTTCCTTTTTTTTCTGATTAATATCCAAAGATTAATTCACCCCTTATTTAGCATTGTACTTTCATGTATCATACGTTCTTAAATATTGAGTAATGTTACTGCTGTAATCTGTGTTTAATTGATTTTTTTAGAGATTGCTATACAGTACACACGCACATAATTAGTATAATATAAAAGTGCATATACCCAAATGTGAATGTAAATCTTACACATTTCATTACAAGTTGTTCTTTTGAAGGAAGATCTACTGTACAAAGCCTAAAATGGACGTTAGGGCAAAGTAAACTGGGATAGGTGTGTTATTGAGGGTTATTGCATAGTGTATCTGTTATTGCTGCTCTACCCCAGGCGCATACAAAATGAAAATCAACAACCCTTAATACGAAGCAATAGGAATTAGTTAGTACAAGGACAGAAACAAGTAGGAGACTGAGTAAGTTGCTAGACAAGCATGAGTATGGTAAGTCAATAACATTTCAAAAGTCTCAGTATTATAATTTTTACAAATGCATCTGCACAGTTGACAATTTTGTGAAAAGATAATAACAATGGGAGTTATTTCACATAACACATAATCTAAGTGAGTGGAATGAAGTTAAAATAAAAAAGTGGAATGGAAGGAAAGTAACTATAAAATGGTGGGGGCAAATACAGAGCTATTCCAGTGGCAACAGGTGATATGTTCAGTTGATCTCATCTCAGGTGAGTGCACAGGCAAATAACATAACATAACATATATGGTAATAAAGAAAAAAATAAAATAAAGCTCACTGCAGAGCAGATTCACAGCTACTCAAATGTCAGCAGCTGAGATGTTTCTGAAAAGCAGTGGAAGCAGTCATGCTTCTGGTTGAGTGCCCTTTCACTTCCTCTGGAAGAGATTTATTGTACTTCTGGTAACAGAAAACAATGCAGTTTGCCAACCATTTAGACAAACACTGTCTTGAAACTTCAGTATCCTCTTTCGGGCACAAAGGAAACAAACAAATGATTAGACTTATGAAAATCTTTAGCAGAAATAGATTGAGCCACACCAAGAAACAGGGTGCTCTGTGACTAAAAACTGAAATAAAAAGAAAGTCTTGGCATGCCACTCTCTCTAGTGAGAGTCCACACAAAGCTGTTAGTTGCAATATTTTACTAAAGGTGCTGGCAACAGTAAACAAAAAAACAACAACTTCAAAACAGAACAAAGGCAATCTCCTCATGCATGTTTCACCCAAACATGGACTTTGACAAAGCCCATGTTTGGGTGAAACATACATGAGGAGTTTGTCTTTCTCCCACTTTGGAGTTTTTTTACTGCTGCCTGCACCTTTAGTAAAATTATTGCAACTGGCAACATTTGTGTGGACTCTCTTTGGGGTGAGTGCTGTGCAATAACTTCTCTTTTAATTTATGAACATTTTTAGTCCAGTTAGTGCAGTAACACAGAATTCTGTGCACATCCACAGTGTGAAGAAGAGACTCCCCCTGATTAGAATACGCTGGGAATAATACCATCAGTTCAATTGTCTGATTCAACATAAACTCAGGAACCACTTTAGGTAAAAACTTAGGGTTTGTAGGCAGAGATACCTGTGGAAAATCAAGTAAGGCTCCTTATACACCAGGGCCTGAAGCTCTGAAATTATTTGAGCTGAAGTAATAGCAACTAAGAAAAGCACTTTCCAAGACAGTGTAAAGCACGACATCCTGCCAGTTCAAAAGGAGGCAAAGTAAATTTTTCCAAAACAAAATTTAAGTCTCACGGGGTACTGGATTACGAATCAGTGACTTCAAATGGAAAATTACTTCCAGGAAGGTTTTGGAAATCTCCTACCGAGCTATGGTTTTGCAATCCAAAGGGAAATGGTAGGCCAAAACAGCAGACAGATAGACCTTCAAAGAAGAACAGCTGAGGCTGAGATCTGAAAGATGCAAGAGGTACTCCATGAGCTGGGGGCACCTGGCAAGAGAAAGGGTCCCAACCCTTGGATGCTGCCAAAATGGAGAATCTTTTCCATTTCATGGCATAAGTAGTTCTGGTAGAAAGCTTTCTGGCCTCTACTAGGACCTGGGCCACTAGGCCAGAAACTCCAAACCATGAAGCAGCTATGTCAACAGGTGCCACACATGCAGGTGGAGGGATCTGAGGCCCAGATGCACCAGTCTGCCCTGCTCCTGAGTCAGAAGATTGTGGCAGAGAGGCAGAGGTACTGGGGGTTCCATCGATAGCTGTTAAAGTAGAGGAAACCAAATCTGATGAGGCCAAAGAGGAGCTATTATAATCATGCAAGTCCCTTTTGCCTGTAGCTTGAGGAGAACCCTCTGAAGCACTGGGAAGGGAGGAAAGGCATACAAGAACCTCCCTATCCAGCAAACAGACAGTGTGTCTTGCCAGAAAAACACATGCCTGGGAATGAGTGAGCAAAGATTGAGTAGTTTTGTTGAATGGGAGACAAACATGTCTGTCTCCGGCTGACTCCACAGGTCAAATAAGCTTTCACCACCTATTGATTTAGATCCCACTCATGAGCCCTGACAGTGATGTGGCTGATACCATCTGCCTGAACTTTGCTGATGCCCAGTAAATGGACAGCAGTCAGGCAGAGCTCATGTTGGACTGCCCAGTACCGCACTAGCATCACCTCCCAGCATAGAGAGTACAAGCGAGTACCTCCCTGTTTGTTCAGGTACCAGACCACAGACATATTGTTGGTCTGAACCAGGAGTGTCCCCAGACATAGAAGAGGCTGGAAGGCCTGGAGGCATACAGCACTGCCCTCATTTCTAACACTTTGATGTATGGAGATGCTTCCAGCTAAGACTATGTTCCCTGAATCTGATGGTCTCATAGGTGGGCTCCCCAGCCTTGACATGAAATATCCATTGTAAAGATCATTGTAGGAGCAGGTGGTTGAAAGAGAACCCATTTGGAGAGACTGAATAACTCTTGTCACCAAAGAAGATCCTTCTTCATGTACCCAGACACTAGGACCCTGTGGTCCAGGTTATCCAGCTGCTGATCCCATTGGACATGAAGAGTTCATTGGGTCACCCTCATATGCAGTCTGCCTAGAGGAACTGTAGGGATTGCAGCTGCCATCAGCACAAGAAGATGAAGGATCAACTAGGCTGTGGTCTACCCTGAGTTGGCCACTAATCTGGACTGTTCCTACAGAGTCTCTGCTCTGTCTGATAGGAGGAAGGCCCTGCCCTGGACCATATATCCAGAACTACCCCAAATCAACTGCAGGCACTGGGAAGGGAGAGGTGGATCTTTTGGATAGCTGACTATTATTCCAAGACTGGAAAAGAGGTCCATGATAAAGGAGAGCGACTCCCTCAGACTGCTCTGTGATGGGCCTGACAGAAGCCAGTCATCCAGATACAGGCACAATTAGATCCCTCTGCAGCAGAGGGCCACAGCCACCACTGATAGGCACTTGGTAAAAATTTGAGGTGCCAAGGATAGGCCAAAATGGAAAGCCTTGAACCAGTAATGTTCCCCAAGGAAGGCAAACTGAAAAAAGCAAGGTTGGGCCTGGAAGACAGGGATGTGCAGGTAAGCATCTTGCATGTTCAGTGCACAAAGCCAATGGCTCTTGTGGAGCTCTGGTCGATGTCCCTTGATGGTGAGCATGCACAACCTCTTGTACTTGATGTACAGGTTGAGCATGCTGAGGTCCAAGATGAGTCTTAGGTCACTGGTCTTTTTTGGGCACTAGGAAAAATTAGAAGTAGTACCCTCTTCCTATCTGTGCTGTAACTATGGGCTCTTTGGCTGATTTTTGCAGAAGGGCCTGGTTCTCAACCTCTATCAGAGACAGGTGCCTTGGAGGATAATGGAAGAGGCCTGGGGAGGTTGTCTGGAGGCCTGTCTAGGAACTGTATGGTGAAACCTCTTGCTAATAACTGAAGGGCCCAAGAGTCTGTAGTTATGTCCTGCGACCCCAGAACATGGATGCAAATCCCCCCACTGGTTCCCCCAGGGGATCTGGAAGAGGCAGGGGGATCCCCCATGATTGAAGATGCCAAGGGGAGGGAGCAAGCAGCTTTTCTGGGGAGGGTTCTAGGACTTGGTAGGGGGGAAGTATGGAGTTTCTCATGCTACATACTGGCATTTGGCCTGGGGTTTGGCAGGGTCCTCTTTGGTCTGGCATCTCTGTTGCCAATGAAAAGGCTGTTTGCATTTATAACCCCCTTCAGTACATGAAGCGGTGGTTGTGGATGGATTTACTGCAGTCCTGCAATTTAGTGAAAATATACTTGGCATTACTGCCTGTGACAGGGTTAATCCCTGCCACTAAATTAAAGTGCCCATCCTTTATCTTTTTCTCTGGTTGCAACCACTTTCCTCCCCTCTTCTAATGCTATTCCTGTATTTTCTGTATGGAGGGCAGGCCACTTCCTTACACAGTCCCTCTGTTGTTATTGTTTTATTTTATTTTTCTGTTATTTTGGATGGTGCAGAAGAAAACGTTTATGAAGTTTAATAAACATCCCACAAGCCAATGTGGGTTGTACCTTATCTATCGAGTCTGATGTCCATATGTAGAACCCACACTGTAACAAGTGATGTTAGAAATGAGATTCTACTGTCTACTTCATCTTGTCAAGGAAGGGAGACTTTGCGGCAGGTATTTCCTGATAACTGAGGTGGACATTGCAGAGGGTGGCCAGGCACAAGGTACCCTTACAAGAAGTATAGTGGCCCAGATGGGGGCACAATTGCTGGCTGGTTTGCCTGATGTTCACCCAAAGGCAACCACCTGAGAGGACAGAGGAAGAACACAGTGAGCCTGGGGACAGGATACCCCTGGAGCAACCCCCTAGAGACCAAAGACCTGGAGAAAGAAGTTGACGCTTCCTATTATTAAAATGGCTATGCATCCAGCAAGTTCTGCTGGATAGAGAACAAGAGATAGACCAGAGGAGACAAGATGCCAAGTGGGCAGACATTATGTGGGTATTACAGGCTATACGTGTTGAACATGCTTAAAGACCACAAGGCCCAAGAGACATTAAATTAGCCTGCTTACAAGACTCTGATGATATTGAGGCATATCTCACAACATTTGAGAGGGTAGCTCAAATGTGTGGGTGGCCCAAAGAAGAATGGGTAGTACGCCTTGCCCCTCAGCTAACTGGAAAAGCCCAATTTGTGTATAGCCACCTGGCCATACAGGATGCAGATGATTATGAACTTGTGAAAAAGAGATCTTAAGGAGGTACGATATCAATACAGAGACCTACCGGCAACGTTTTAGGTTCCTTAAAATTCAGTCCATGGATGCCCCAAGGAAAGTTTATGCTCGCCTGAAGGATCTGAATGATAAGTGGCTGCAGCTGGGTACTAAAACAGTCCAACAAATAATGGAAGCCATCATGATTGAACAGTTCATTAAGATACTACCACAGGATGTCCAATTGTGGGTTTGAGAACACAAGCCTGAGGGAGCAGAGAAAACAATCGCCCTGGCAGAGGATTTCCTGACTGCAAGACCTGCTAGAGGGAGAAATCCTGGAGGGCCTGCATCCTCTCCTTCCATGAATCTGGTAAGAACTATCTTTTCTAATACTAATATTAGACCAAATCCAGAAGCAAGAAGAGAAAGGAGGGAGAGGGTACTCCTATCTGAGATACTGTGTCATGGATGCCAGAGGAAGGGTCACCTAATAAGAAACTGTCCAGCAGTAAAAAAAGACTTAGGACATTTGGTCTTAGCCAACTTAGCACCCTACATTATGGCTGTTAAAATGGGTCCCTATAAGGTACTTGGTCTTATAGACTCTGGGAGCCATCAGACCCTGGTTCGATCGAACCTGGTGGAAGGCATAGAGAAATCAGGAGGAGGGACCATGGTTATATGCATACATGGGGACGCTCATTTTTTTATTCAACTACATCAGTGGATTTAATGATAAATGAAAGTACCCAAGAGTTGTCTGTTGGGATTGTTCCACATTTGCCTGTCCCAGTAATTATTGGACAGGATCACCCTGACTTTTCCACCCTGATGGTAAATAATGAGATGACACCTGTTGTGTCTATAACAACCTAGTCACAAGCCAAACATATAGACGAACCACTGGAGAAGGTCTTTCCCTTTACTGAAGAACTGTTTGAAGCACCAGGTAAAGCTAGGAAAGGGAAGACAGAGAGACAAAAAGAAAAGAAAGACAGACAAGACAAAAACATTATGGGACCTGTAAATATTAAGCCAGAGACTATAGCTCAGGACCAAAAACAGGATGTGTCTCTAACTAGTTACTTTTCTCAGGTTGAAAAACTTGTTGATGATGGGTCTCCTTGATATCTGTTGGTAAATGATATCCTATATAGAGAGTGTACCAATCCCAGAAATGGGAATGCAATACTGCAATTGGTTGTCTCCCAGAAGTATCAAAATTACATTATATGATTAGCTCATGATATTCCTCTGGCAGGGCATTCTGGGAGGGATACTACTCTGAATAGGATTTTGAGTAGATTCCATTGGCTGGGAATACATGAGCAAGTGGCTGAATATATTCAGAGCTGCCCAGAATGCCAGAAAGTAGCCCGAACAGGGAAGAAATATATGATGCCCCTCCAGAGTATACCCTTAGTTAGCCATCCTTTTGATCGGATTGCCATGGATGTGGTGGGGCCCCTAGAAACCAGTTCTAAAGGTAATAGATTTATACTAGTTATTTGTGACTAAGCTACCAGATATCCAGAGGCAATTCCAATGAGAACTGTAACAACCCAAAGGGTAGCAGAGGAGCTGGCTAAGGTATTTAGCAGAATGGACATCCCAAGAGTTATTTTAACTGACAGGGGTACCAATTTTACTTCGGTGATGCTCACAGAATTATATAGGTTGCTGAGAATACAAGAGGTGAGAACCTCCCTATACCATCCTCAAATGGATGGGCTGGTGGAATGGTTCAATCAGATGCTTAAAAAAATGCTGCAGAAATTTGTTAATGAGGAAGGAAAGAAATGGGATGTAGTTCTACCTTACCTCCTGTTTTCCTATAGAGAAGTACCCCAAGCTTTAACTGTTTTTTCCCACTTTTCCCCTCCTGTATGGCCAAAACCCCTGCAGGCCATTAGATGTTATTAAAGAACATTGGAAGGAAAATTCTCAAATAGGGAAACAAGGAGTGTTAGAGTACATGACAGCATTAAGGCAGTGCCTTACAAAATATGCCACACTGGCTCATCGTACATTATTAGACAAGCAAGTCCAACAAAAGACATAATATGATAAAGGGGTAGGGCATAAACAATTCTCCATAGGAGATCAGGTATTGCTTCTCCTACCTGCCAGTGAAAACAAGCTTCTGATGAATTGGCAAGGCCCTTACAAAATCATTAGGCAGGTAGGGCTGGTAGTATATGAGATCCACCTGCCTTATAGGAGATGCAGTAAGCAAGTATACCATGCCAATCTGCTAAAATTGTGGCATGAGAGACCAGAATCCCCTAGGATAAGCTGTTATATTCAGATGGAAACTCAGGAGTCTGAACTAGATGTAGCATATAGGTGATTAGAATGCACTGGTCAGATTCAGGAAGTAAAAAATAACCCTGCTTTAACACCTCACCAACACACCCAAATGCAACAGTTGTTAATTACCTTTACAGAGACCTTTACCAATGTACCTGGTCGAGCTATTGGCATAGAACATGCCATTAGAATGATGCAGAGTACTCCAATACATCAAAAACCCTACCGTCTACCTGTACACATAAGGGATGAGGCAGTGAAAGAAGTTAGATCTATGGAATGGTTGGGGATAATTCAGCCATCTTGCAGTGCCTGGTCATCACCTTTGGTGATTGTTAACAAAAAGGAAGGTGGTATCCACCTTTGTCTAGATTTTTGGAGGGTAAATGCTGTCTCTGTCCTAGACAGATACCCGATGCCAAGGACAGATGGTGTTATTGACTGGCTGGGTAATGCTAAGTACACCTCTATGCTAGATCTCACAAAGGGATACTGGTAGATATGTGTCACTTCACAGTCTAGAGAGAAAATGGCATTCAGCACCCCTGTAGGGTTGTTTGAATTTATCACTATGCCCTTTGGTCTCCATGCAGCGCTAGCTACATTCCAGTGTTTCATGGACCAAATGCTGCAACTCTCTGCATCTTTCTGTGCTGCATATTTGGACGATGTGCTGGTGTTTAGCTCTGATTGGGAGATTCATTTACATCATCTAGAGAAAATTTTGGGAGCAATCCAGAAAGCAGGAGTTTCCATAAACTCCACCAAATGCTGCATGGGGCAGACCGAGACTAAATACCTTAGCTTTATTATAGGGAATGGGGTTATACGCCAAGAAATAAGCAAGGTAGAAGCAGTATCTACCTGTGATATGCCTCAGACCAAGAAACAGGTTGATGCCTTTTTGGGGTTAGCGGGATACTATAAGCACTATCTCCAGATTCTCAGCAGTAGCATGCCCTATAACAGAATTAACAAAAAAGAGTTATTCTAACAAAGTAGAGTGGACTGAAGAATGTAATAAAGCTTTTAGACAAATTAAGGCCTCGCTATGTGCATATTCAGTGTTAAGAAACCCAGATTTCACTAAACCCTTCATCGTACAGACTGATGCATCAGGGGCTGGGTTAAGGGCGGTCCTGATGCAGATCATAGATAATGAAGAACATCCCATTATCTATATGAGCAGAAAACTGCATGAAAGGGAGTGGAGGTATGCAACCATCGAGAAAGAATGTCTTGCACTTAAATGGGCAATTGAAGCTTTTAAGTACTACCTCTGGGGGGCAGAATTTACAGTTGTCACAGACCACAACCCCCTTTGTTGGTTGCATCAGATGCAGGAAAACAACCCCCACATAATGAGATGGTATTTGGCCTTGCAGCCATATCAGTTTACAGTGTATCATAAAAAGGGAAGTGAACATGCTAATGCTGATTTCCTGCCTCAATATGGGGCAGGAATTGAAAATGCATCTGTTAATGTTGAGAAATAGTTACTGTTGGATTAGTAGCTGGTAATTTGACTTTACTAAAAAGGTCACTTGATTAAGATCCCAGGGTAATGTAGTAAAGATATTTCTTTTGTTTGCGTTGGCACTTTTGTGCTAATAGTTTTGGGACCTGGGATGGAGCTTCACAGAGTGGGTCGGCCAGAGCTCCTCTGGCACTCGTATGGTAAGGGGGTTGGACTTTAGATGTATGATCATGAAAGCTGGACGTTTTTGTCCCTCATACTGTTGGATATACTCTATGTGTGGTCCCAAATGAAGTTAAATATCCCAGGGTATGTTCAGTATTGACATGCCAATGTCAGTATGTTTTGTTGTAGGACCCTGAGATGGAACTTCTGAGAGTGGGAGGGTTGGAGTTCCAACCCCTCCAGGGTAGCTGGAGGGTGAAGCTGTTGAAACATCTTCCTTTTTCTTGGGGTAAATGTGACAGGGTTAATCCCTGCCACAAAATGAAAGTGCCCATCCTTTATCTTTTCTCTGGTTGCAACCACTTTCCTCCCTTCTAATGCTATCCCTGTATTTTCTCCATGGAGGCAGGCCACCTCACACAGCCCCCCATCTCTTTTACTCATTCATGCTTTATTTTCTCTGTTTTTCCCCTAGGGTACTTTTTTAGAATTATGGAGGTAACCATACTCTGCCTGTAATTATGGATGAATGCAGACTCTAGTCCACTGGAATATTATTTTATTCCAGTATTGTTTTTTGGTTCTGTCAGAGAAAAGGAAAAAGAACAATATTTGTGTACAGTCTGCAAAATTTAGTATGAAACTCTGGTTATAAAGTATTATTTGGGAGTCCTACTAAGAAAAGACAGAGTTTGTTTGTTGTTCCTCAACAGGGTTTCTGAAATTAGCATGTTCCCTGTGGCAAGCACTCTTCCTGATGTAGCACTAGCAAGACAAACCGCATGACTGTTTGCATGTTCTCAAGGATTGCGCAATCGTGCGCACTATGGTGTAGTGCATAGCACATACTAATTTTGTAAATCCAAAGACTTGAGCCATATGTAGCTCACCTAGGAAAGTTTCCCCAAAAATCGCAGTGCAGAACAGCCTAGTTTGTGAGGAACAGTTATTTAAAGAATACCACTGTCTGGCTGTGGAAAGAGAAGCTGAGTGTTTGAAATTTCAGCTGACAGCTTGTCCCTGCAGTCTGAATTTTGTTGTGGTCTAGTCTTGCTTCTCTGAAACTGGTTCTAATGCTGTAAACTCCTAGATAATTGGGTTTTGTCCATAATAAAGTTGCAAGTATGCTGTACAAAATATATAACTTATAAAATGTGCTATAAAACACTCTCAAAAGCTAACTTGTTTTTAATAGAAAAAGGGTAGACTTACAAGAAGTACCATATATGGTTATGTATAATTGAGTAAAGCCTTCATGTTTCAGTCCTAGGAGGTCTGTTCACTAGGAGTGCCTGCTGTATACTGATTGGGACTATAGGGAATCAGTGGCCGCTAGTGGACTCTTTTTATGTTGATTGTGCACATGCGCAAGTAACATATTGCAGCAGCTTTCTCCAGAGGCAAGTTGTGGAGGTGCAGCACTGTTGTGGCCAATGCCCAAACCACCTTTAAAGGCTTGGTCCACTTTCCCCAATGGCATGGCACACTGCTGCTGACACTAGCTCAGCCAGCTTTCCACAACTTTCTAACATTTTAGCCACTGCAATCAGGGGCCACTTCATGATTGCAGCATCATCCGCTGCAATGAGGGAGCGACCACTCATTGCAGGGCTTCCTTGCATTCCCCACCTGTTTGCCGAGGGGATGCTGAATCCCACTCTGCATCATGTCCCCTTCCCTGTTTTTTGCTGATGGGGGTATCCAATCCCTGTTGGCATAATGTCACCCCCCCTAGTTTTGTTGTGTGCTGATGGGGGTGCCCAATCCCCCGTTGGTTACAGCTGCCCCCCAAAAAAGAGCCCATTGGCACACTGGAAGCCCACCCCAGCATGCCATATGCCCCTGAAAACAAAAAACAGTCCTGTAATGTCTTTTTTCCACCTGTGAAAAAAAGAAATGGTCCTTCAGCAGTCTCCCTGCCCCCCCACAACCTGCTCCCACCCACTGGGCACTTTGCCTCCCCACACCCCCCTCACCTCGACTTACCTTCAGAGTCCAGCATGATGATCTTTGGTGGACTGGGAACACGTCTGCACTCTTCAAAGCTGACCATGAACTGCGGAAATTTTGGTAAGCTGTATAATGGAATAAATAGGGTTTTTTCAACTTTGATGCATATCTCAGTCATTTTTTGGAATTTTAGCACCAAATTTTCAACATGGGGTTTTTGGGACCTCTCATCAAGAATTCTGCCACCATCATGGCATTAATTTGCCTGAAAAGTGATTTTGCTGTCACTGCGTGGAATCACCTTTCAGGACTGATTAACGAAATGACAATGCCAGCGATCATAAAGTGGACTCTCAAAAAGCCTATGTTGCACATTTGAAGGAAAAAAATAAAAAAAAATACTGTTTTACTAGTGTGCATTGCGCAGTTGCTATGCACGCTCATAACTTCATGAATTTGCAATATTTTCAAGTCAGATTTTCAATATTGCCATTTTTCCACACCTCCTTATGAACAGTACAGCTGTCATTTTTCACATCCTGGCCAAAATTTGTTTTCACTCTTCCGGTACACAGTAGCACAGTTGCTGTGGGAAATCAGTGTTAGGGACACATTAGGAAAATCACACTGAGACTCTTCATGAGCAGAAGTCCTAAAATGCCTATGTTGAAAATTTTGTGATGTAAGTCCATAAAATGACTGTGTTACAAGCATGTGTTGTGCAGTTTCTATGCACCCTTGTAACTACGTGGATTAGGAATACTTTCTCTCCACATTTTTAACACTGGCATTTTTCCACACCTCCTTGTGAACAGTAGAGCTGTCATTTTTCACATCCTGGCCGAAATGTGTTTTCGCACTTCTGGCAGAATACCACAGTCACTGCCAGAAATCAGTGTTTGGGACAGATTAGTATCAAATGAGTTTGGGGGGGCAGTGACCGAGATCAGCTGAGCTCTGTCAGGACTGCTGTGGATTTCTTTGTGGGCAGAAAAGGAGCCAATGCAGACAGGAACCCAGTACAAAAGGGCAGCCCGGAGAGGTGGCAGAAATGGGACGAGCGAGTAAGAGCAGGGAATGAGCAAGCTCAACAGAGCTCTGTCAGGACTGCTGCAGATTTCTATGTGGGCAGAAAAAGGCGCCAACAGAGGCAGCAGCCCAGTACAAAAGGGCAGTCTGCAGCACCAGGAGAAACAGAATAAGCAAGTGAGACAGGGGGAGTGAGCAACCTCATAGGAGCTCTATTGTGACTGCTGCAGATTTGTTTGTGGGCAGGAAAAGGTGGCAATGCAGGCAGGAGCCCAGTACAAAAGGGTAGCCTGCAGTGCTGGAGACACAGATCGAGCAAGTGAGGGGGGAGTGAGTGAGATCAACGGAGCTCTATTGTGACTGCTGCAGATTTCTTTGTGGGTAGAAAAGGGCAGCAATGCATGCAGGAGCCCTGTACAAAAGGGAAGCCTGCAGCACCAGCAGAAACTGATCGAGCGAGTGAGGGGGGTGAGTGAGGTCAACGGACATCTGTCAGGACTACTGCAGATTTCTTTGTGGGCAGAAAAAGGTGCCAACAGAGGCAGGAGCCCAGTACAAAAGGGCAACCTGCAGTGCCAGGAGAAACAGAATGAGCATGTAAGACAGGGATAGTGAGCGACCTCAACGGAGCTCTGTCGGGACAGCTGGGGATTTCTTTGTGGGCAGAAAAAGGTGCCAATGCAGGCAGGAGCCCAGTACAAAAGGGCAGCCTGCAGTGCCGGTAGAAACACAACAAGCGAGTGAGAGAGGTGGAGTGAGCGAGCTCAACGGAGTGCTATCATGACTGCTACAGATTTGTTTGTGGACAGAAAAAGGCAGCAACGCAGGCAGGAGCCCAGTACAAAAGGCCAGCCTGCAGGGCTGGCAGAAACGGAATGAGTGATTGAGAGAGGGGGAGTGAGCGAGCTGAACAGAGCTGTGTCAGGACTGC
The DNA here is from genome assembly GCA_016271365.2 of Neoceratodus forsteri. Classification (NCBI taxonomy): domain Eukaryota; kingdom Metazoa; phylum Chordata; order Ceratodontiformes; family Ceratodontidae; genus Neoceratodus; species Neoceratodus forsteri. Next base: position 1,045,353,642 of record CM028133.1, on the reverse strand, counting down.
TGCAGATTTCTTTGTGGGCAGAAAAAGGCAGCAATGTAAACAGGGGCCCAGTACAAAAGGGCAGCCTGCAGCAGTGGGAGAAACAGAATGAGTGTGGTGGGGAGTGAGAAAGCTCAGTGGAGCTCTATCCTGACTGCTGCACATTTCTTTTTGGGCAGAAGAAGGTGGCAACACAGGCAGGAGTCCAGTACAAAAGGGCAGTCTGGAGAGGTGGCAGAAATGGGACGAGCGAGTAAGAGCAGGGAATGAGCAAGCTCAACAGAGCTCTGTCGGGACTGCTGCAGATTTCTATGTGGGCAGAAAAAGGTGCCAACAGAGGCAGGAGCCCAGTACAAAAGGTCAGTCTGCAGCACCAGGAGAAACAGAATAAGTGAGTGAGACAGGGGGAGTGAGCAACCTCATAGGAGCTCTATCATGACTGCTGCAGATTTGTTTGTGGGCAGGAAAAGGTAGCAATGCAGGCAGGAGCCCAGTACAAAAGGGTAGCTGCAGTGCTCTAGACACAGATCTAGCAAGTGAGGGAGGGAGTGAGTGAGATCAACGGAGCTGTGTTGGGACTGCTGCAGATTTCTTTGTGGGCAGAAAAAGGCAGCATTGCACATGGGCCCAGTACAAAAGGGCAGCCTGCAGCGGCAGAAGAAACAGAATGAGCGACGGAGAGTGGGCAGTGATTGAGATCAACAGAGCTCTATTGTGACTGCTGCACATTTCTTTGTGGGTAGCAAAGGGCAGCAACGCATGCAAGAGCCCTGTACAAAACGGCAGTCTGCAGTGCCAGCAGAAACTGATCGAGCGAGTGAGGGGGGTGAGTGAGGTCAATGGACCTCTGTCGGGACTACTGCAGATTTCTTTGTGGGCAAAAAAAGGTGCGAACAGAGTCAAGAGCCCAGTACAAAAGGGCAACCTGCAGTGCCAGGAGAAACAGAATGAGCGTGTAAGTCTGGGAAAGTGAGCGACCTCAACAGAGCTCTGTCGAGACAGCTGCAGATTTCTTTGTGGGCAGAAAAAGGTGCCAATGCAGGCAGGAGCCCAGTACAAAAGGGCAGCCTGCAGCGCCAGGAGAAACACAACAAGTGAGTGAGAGAGGGGGAGTGAGCGAGCTCAACGGAGTGCTATCATGACTGCTGCAGATTTGTTTGTGGGCAGGAAAGGTGGCAACACAGGCAGGAGCCAGTATAAAAGGGCCAGCCTGCAGGGCTGGCAGAAACAGAATGAGTGAATGAGAGAGGTGGAGTGAGCGAGCTGAACAGAGCTGTGTCAGGACTGCTGCAGATTTCTTTGTGGGCAGAAAAAGGCAGCAATGTACACAGGGGCCCAGTACAAAAGGGCAGCCTGCAGCAGTGGGAGAAACAGAATGAGTGCGAGGGGGGGAGTGAGCAAGCTCAGTGGAGCTCTATCCTGACTGCTGCATATTTCTTTGTGGGCAGAAGAAGGCGGCAACACAGGCAGGAGCCCAGTACAAAAGGGCAACCTGGAGATGTGGCAGAAATGGGACGAGTGAGTAAGAGCAGGGAATGAGCAAGCTCAACAGAGCTCTGTCGGGACTGCTGCAGATTTCTATGTGGGCAGAAAAAGGTGCCAACAGAGGCAGGAGCTCAGTACAAAAGGGCAGCACCAGGCGAAACAGAATAAGCAAGTGAGACAGGGGGAGTGAGCAACCTCATAGGAGCTATATCGTGACTGCTGCAGATTTGTTTGTGGGCAGGAAAAGGTGGAAATGCAGTCAGGAGCCCAGTACAACAGGACAGCCTGCAGCACCGGCAGAAACAGAATGAGTGAGTGAGAGAGGGGGAGTAAGCAAGCTCAATGGAGCTGTGTCAGGACTGCTGCAAATTTCTTTGTGGGCAGAAAAAGGCAGCAATGCATGCAGAGGCAGAGTACAAAAGGGCAGCCTGCACCAGCTGGAGAAACAGAATGAGAAAGGGGGAGTGAGTGAGCTTAATGGAGCGCTATCATGATTGCTGCACATTTCTTTGTGGCAGAAGAAGGAAGCAATGCAGGCAGGAGCCCAATACAAAAGGGCAGCCTGGAGCGGTGGTAGAAAGGGGAAGAGCAGGGAATGAGCAAGCTCAATGGAGCTCTGTTGTGACTGCTGCAGATTTATTTGTGGGCAGAACAAGGTGCAGAGGCAGGAGCCCAGTACAAAAGGGCAGCCTGCAGCACCAGGAGAAACAGAATAAGCAAGTGAGACAGGGGGAGTGAATAAGCTCAAGTGGAGGTCTATCATGACTGCTGCAGATTTCTTTGTGGGCAGGAAAAGACGGCAATGCAGGCAGGAGCCCAGTACAAAAGGCCAGGCAGCAGCACTGGCAGAAACCGAATAAGTGAGTGACAGAGGAGAAGTGAGTGACCTCAACGGAGCTGTGTGAAGACTGCTGCAGATCTCTTTGTGGGCAGAAAGCCACCAATGCAGGCAGGAACCCAGTACAAAAGGCAGCCTGCTGGAGTGGGAGAGACAGAATGAGCAAGTGAGGGAGGGGGAGTGAGTGAGCTCACCGGTGCTCTGTTGGGACTGCTGCTGATTTCTTTGTGGGCAGAAAAAGGCAGCAATGCATGCAGGGGCCCAGTACAAAAGGACAGCCTGCAGCTACAGGAGAAACAGAATGAACAAGTGAGAGTGGGAGTGAGTGAGCGAGCTCAATGGAGCTCTATTGTGACTGCTGCAGATTTCTTTGTGGGCAGAAGAAGGCAGCAATGCAGGCAGGAGCCCAGTACAAAAGGGCAGCCTGAAGCGCTGGCAGAAACAGAATGAGCTAGTGAGAGGGGAAGTGAGCGAGCTCAACGGAGCTCTATCAGGACTGCTGCAGATTTCTTTGTGGGCAGAAAAAGGCGCCAACAGAGGCAGGAGCCAACTACAAAACAGCAGCTTGCAGTTCCAGGAGAAACAGAATGCGCGAGTGAGACAGGGGGAGTGAGTGACCTCAACAGAGCTCTGTTGGGACAGCTGCTGATCTCTTTGTGGGCAAAAAAAGGTGCCAACGCATGCAGAAGCCCAGTACAAGATGGCAGCCAGCAGCAGCAGGAGACACAAAATGAGCAAGTGAGGGATGGGGAGTGAATGAGCTCAACAGAGCTCTGTTGGGACTGCTGCTGATTTCTTTGTGGGCAGAAAAAGGCAGCAATGCACGCAAGGGACCAGTACAAATAGGCAGCCTGCAGCAGCGGAAGAAACAGAATGAGTGAGTGAGAGAGGAGGACTGAGTGTGCTCAACGGAGCTCTATAATGACTGCTGCAGATTTCTTTGTGGGCAGAAGAAGAAGGCAATGCAGACAGGAGCCCAGTACAAAATGACAGCCTGCAGCACCAGGAGACACAGAATGAGTGAGTGAGACAGGAGGAGTAAGCAACCTCAACAGAGCTCTATCGTGACTGCTGTGGTTTTCCTTAGGCCAAAAAAAATCAGCAATGCAGACAGGAGCCCAGTACAAAAGGCCAGCATGCAGTGCTGGCAGAAATGGAGCAAGTGAGTTAGAGAAGGGGAGTGAGTGAGCTCCACGTAGCTGTGTCAGGATTGATGCAGATTTCTTTGTGGGCAGAATAAGCTGCCAATGCAGGCAGGAGTCCACTACAAAAGGACAGCCTGCACCAGCGGGAGACACAGAACGAGCAAGCAAGTGAGGGAAGGGGAGTAAGTGAGCTCAAAAAGAGATCTGCTGGGACTGCTGCAGATTTCTTTGTGGGCAGAGAAAGGCAGCAATGCACCCAGAGGCCCAGTACAAACGGGCAGCCTGCAGTGGTGGGAGAAATAGAGTGAGTGAGTGAGAAAGGGGGAGTGAGTGACCTCAACGAAGCTCTGTCAGGACAGCTGCGGATTTCTTTGTGGGCAAAAAAAGATGCCAATGCAGGCAGAAGCCCAGTACAAAAGGGCAGCCTGCAGCAGCAGCAGGAGACACAGAATGAGTAAGTGAGGGATGGGAGTGAGTGAGCTCAACGGAGCTCTGTTGGGACTGCTGCTGATTTCTTTGTGGGCAGAAAAAGGCAGCAATGCATGCAGGGGTCCAGTACAAATAGGCAGCCTGCAGCATTGGGAGAAACAGAATAAGTGAGTGAGAGAGGGGGACTGAGCGAGCTCTATGGAGCTCTATCGTGACTGCTACAGATTTCTTTGTGGGCAGAAGAAGGTGGCAATGGAGGCAGGAGCCCAGTACAAAAGGGCAGCCTGCAGCGCCAGGAGAAACAGAATGAGCAAGTGAGAGAGGGGGTGAGCGAGCTCATCTGAGCTCTGTCGGGACTGCTGCAGATTGCTTTGTAGCCAGAAAAAGGTGCACAACAAAGGCAGGAGCCCAGTACAAAAGGGCAGCCTGCAGCGCCAGGAGAAACAGAATGAGCGAGTGAGACAGGGGGAATGAGCAACCTCAAGAGAGCTCTATCATGACTGCTGCGGATTTCTTTGTGGGCAGAAAAAAGCAGCATCACAGGCAGGCAGTGCAAAGACCAGCCTGCAATGACCAGCCGAAATGGAGCAAGCGAGTGAGAGAAAGGGAGTGAGCGAGTCAATGGCGCTGTGTCAGGACTGTTGCAGATTTCTTTATGGGCAGAATAAGCCGCCAATGCAGGCAGGAGCCCAGTAGAAAAGGACAGCCTGCAGCAGCGGGAGACACAGAACGAGTGAGTGAGTGAGGGAGGGGGAGTGAGCGAGCTCAATGGGGATCTATCATGCCTGCTGCGGATTTCTTTGTGGGCAGAAAAAGGCACCAACAGAGGCAGGAGCCCAGTACAAAAGGCCAGCCTGCAGCGCATACCGAAACAGAATGAGGGCGTCAGAGAGGGGGAGTGACCCACCTCAACGGTGCTCTGTCAGGCCAGCTGCAGATTTCTTTGTGTACAGAAAAGGGTGCCAATGCAGGCAGGAGCTCAGTACAAAACAGCAGCCTGCAGCACCAGGAGAAACAGAACAAGTGAGTGACAGATGGCCAGTGAGAGAGCTCAACGGACCAACACAATCAACATTCAGCATTGACAAATGCTTGTTATGCTTAGATATCTGTCACTCAAACATAGGAGAATATTCTGTGAAGTATAAAATCTTTAGTAAAGCATATTTTTTGCAAGTTATGCATTATCCCAGATTGTTTATATCTAGCAGAGCCTTTTAAGATATGCATATAATTGTTTTGGTAGCTAATAAAAGAGTTTTATATTTTGATGATGCTGTGTCACCTGATTCATGTAGGTACGTATAAGTCTATATGAACAGGCACCAGACATATAGGGTCAGTATCTTCTGACCAGTGGAGAGAGAAGGTGCCTGCTTAAGGATTATCTTTGTTCTACTTTGTGATATCAAAGTTTTTTTAGTTGTTGTTATTGTTTTATTTTATTTTTCTGTTATTTTGGATGGTGCAGAAGAAAACGTTTATGAAGTTTAATAATCATCCCTCAAACCAACGTGGGTTGCACCTTATATTGAGTCTGGTGTCCATCTGTAGAAACCACACCATAACACCGCTGAATAACATGGATCCCCCAAAAGGGGCATCCAGGATGGAGGTCTGGATGTCTTGTGACGGGCCACCAAAACTGAGCCACAAATGTCACCTAATGCAGACAGCAGTGACTGTGGTGTGAGCAACTGAGTCTACTGTGTCATAAGTGGTCAGGAGGGCATGACGACAGGAGATTTTAGCCATTCTCACTGTCTTGGCAATCTCGGCCTTAAGCTTCTGGTCCTGGATAGTTTACAGCTTGGACTTATGAGACCAGGAAGATTTCTGGTAGAAACCATATGTGTCAGTATAATTAGGGACCTGAGGCTGCAAGTGGAGGAGGAATAGATCTTGTGACCTAAATTGTCCAGCTGCTTCGATGCCGTATCAGGATGAGACATGCTCAAAAGTTTAGGTATAGAGGACCGGTCGTGGGCAGCCATGATAACAACCGAGTCTGCATTAGGATGGCCAGAAAAGTGTGTGACCCCATATGGGGTGGTATATCCTGTCTGCCTTTTTGAAACAGCCAGAAAGGAGGAAGGCTGTTGCCAGATAGTGGATGTCAGGTCTTCATGGGGCACAACCCAAGGCACTATGGGCATAGGAGCTATGTCAGTCATGTCTAGATGCTTTGAAAACCTTCTCCGCTTTGGATCCCATTCCTGGATAGTCCAGCCACAGGCATTTTGTATAGCTATGAGGAGTTCTGCAAAGGAAGGGTCCTCTGAAGGGAACATTGGGGACTCCTTAGGCTGCGGCTCTATAGGGGCATGCATACCAGAGCTGGAGAATGAGTCAGAGTCAAAGTCCAAAGAGTGCCTGCTGTGGGTCTGAATGCTTTTATGAGGAGTTTCCTGGGTTTTATCCCTGACCAGGTGTCTAGAGAAGCCTTCTCTGAAAAGGTGAGAATGCACAAGCGATGCTGATCTAGTGATTGGAAAAGTGGCAGGAGTAGAGGGTGCCACTGATTTCTGATCGTCAAGTTATGAGGCTAGATGAGTCCTGGCCTCCTGAATCAGGCTCTGAATCATTATATAAGCCTGAGGCTACTGTGGAGGCAGAGGCTGATGATGATTATGATGATGAGGAGGTGGGGAGGAGGAGGCTGGAATAATGGATGGCATGGCATCTGATATTGAGGGTATCCATGAGCCTGTTTTGCATTGAATGGGGAGACAAAGAGGTCTATCTCCTGCCGACCCCACAGGTTGAATAAGCTTTCAACCATCTCTTGATTTAGATCCCACTCATGAGTTCCCCCACCACCACCTCCCTTTACTGCCTACCCCTCAGCCAGTTGGTGATCCAATTGACCAGTTTTGTTCCCAATCCATGCATTCCAGTTTCCCCAGCCTCACATGCAACACTGAGTCAGTGGCCTTGCTAAAGTCCAAATACAGGACATCAACTGTATGGCCATGTCCAGGTCCCTGTTACACAGTTGTAGTACCAACTACATTAATGTTTATTGACCAGGTAAGCACACTAGACACCTTCATGCCTGTATTCAGGTATTGCATAGGATGTTACACAACAATCTGGATTTACTGAAGAATATACTGCAGGTTACACTGACATCCTTTATATATTTTGTTGTTTATCTGCAACCCAAAAGCATACAGCACTTACCAAAAAGTTTAGTGAGTATTTAGAATAGCATTTTATTTAATTGGTGAGGGCTGCAATCAGAGTGCTGTGGTACTAAAATTATTTAGCACAACGTTGTTGGTCACAGAATTAAGCAAGGGATATCCAACAGGTAGCTGGGTCAAGGAGTGTGGGTATCAGCTATTTTTTGCCGAGTAGGGTACTTTGTGCAATATACTACCCTACCTGACATAAAAGTGTAATTCTCAAGTCAGGTAGATTGAGAAAGGTAACGGACAATTTTGACAGGACTTTGGAAAGAGGCATTAAGGGAAGCCAGTGGGGCCCTTCACAGAGTGTACAGCAGAATAAGAGCACATGACACAGGGATAATTCCTGATTGGTCAGTGGTGTTTAAAGGGCTGTGCTCTGTCTACTGTGAGCCTGTGTGGCACAGGTAGAATGTTGTTTAGCTGGCAGCAGTCTGGAAACAGCTCTTCACTTGCTCTGCAGCACAAATCACAACCCAACTTTAAAGGCCTGTCTTTAAAAGTGTAATCAATTTAAAATTAAAAGCTACACATAGAAGCAAAGGGAGAAATAGCAGAGGACTGAAATGATCTCAGACAGATGGAGAGGGGAATCAGCCACATCACATCAGTTGAGGAGGTGGTGCTGGGGGAGAACAGAAAAGCAGTAAGGTGGGGGAAAAGATGGACAAACACACAGAAGGCACACTGTTTGTTAGGTGCCCTTGAGCCTTGTAATTTATTACTGTGACATAGCTACACTCTCTGTCTTTGCAGCAGTTAGTGAAAGGCTGAAAGCCATTCAAGGTAGAATTTCACTTTTTTTTTGGTGCCCCGAGGCCTGAACCCTGTCATTTATTATAGTGACATAGTCAGATACACTGTGTCTCTGCAGAAATTACTGAAAGCCTTTTAAAGCTGTATTACATTGTTATGTGACCACGAGGCTCAAGCCCCGTCATTTATTACTGTGACATAGTTAATTATACTGTCTCTGCAGCAGCTACTGAATGCCTTTTATGGCTGTATTACACTGTTTGTTAGGTGTTTCCAGGCCAGAGACCTGTCATTTATTACTGTGACAAAGTCAGCTACACTGTCTCTGTAGCAGCTACTGAATGCCTTTTATGACTGTATTACATTGTTTGTTAGGTGCCCCAAGGCCTGGCACAGTCATTTATTACTGTGGCATAGTCAGCAATACTGTCTGTCTCTGTATTACACTTTTGTTAGGTGCCCCCAAGGCCCAAACCCTGTCATTTATTACTGTGACATAGTTAGCTACACTGTCTCTGCAGCAGCTACTGAATGCCTTTTATGGCTGTACTACATTGTTTGTTAGGTGCCCCCAAGGGCCGAGTCCTGTCATTTATTACTGTGACATAGACAGCAACACTGTCTCTGTAGCAGCTACTGAATGCCTTTTATGACCAGTTCCCTGTTATTTATTACTATGACATGGTCATCTACACTGTCTGCCTCTGCAGAAGACACTAAAGCAATATATTTTTAAAGCTGTGTCTACAACTTAATGCCTCATATTTCCCAGTCTAAGTCTACTAACAGGAAGCACAGTCTCTCAGTTAAACATGAGCATAATTCAAGAAAGCAACTGTTATTAATAATGGTGCCAAATTTTTGGATCGCATTACCTGTATCTGATTATTAATTGTTACATATAAGTGCAATATATGTATATTTGGGGTGGGATATCCAAAGGAGTTGCACATGGTGCAACTCACTGATGCACCCTGGCATGATATTCAAAAGGGGATATTGTGCCTTGCAGATCCCGATGTGCTGGGGTGCACCAGTAATGTATGCAGCGCGAGTGAGGGGGGAGGTGTGACCATGTATATTCCGCTCATCCTGATATTCAGCCTGGGATGTTCATTGCATATGCTGGTGCAACCCATACTTGCGCCGCACACTGATGCTCAAAGTTGAGCCTAAAAGAAATAGGAACAAGAGCTGGCCACCCACAGGTGGGCTGCCATATTGCAGGGTGCAACACGGCAGCTGCCAGCTGTGGGTGGCCACCCAAGCTCTGGGGCCAGGTTCTGTCAGCGTTGCACCCCCCACATCCATTCACAGGAATTGTAAGTGATATGATATCCCTCATGGTCCAGTGGACCACTTCCAGCCCGATCGCTGGCATAAGTATGAATAAAGACATTTTACATCATCCCTGGAGGTCCAGTGGACCACTTCCAGTCTGACCACGGGCATAAGTATTAAAAAAATATTTTTAATTATCCCTAGTGGTCCAGCGGTACCCCCTCCCCACCTGCCCACTGAGCCCTGCCACTCTGCTACCCCCGGTCAGCGGCGGGTGGCAGCTCCCCACCCGCAAGTCGTCCGGCTGCCTGCCGACTGACTGAGTACACTATAGCTGCACACCCATTGGTCCACAGCACGGGCCAATGGGTGTGCAGACCGTACCGAGCTACACAGTCCAGATATGTGAATGAATCCATTCACATATCTGGACTGTGTAGTACAGTATGATCTGCATACCCATTGGCACCACAGCTCCTACTCCCTTATCCCTCCTCCATGACTGTGTTCCCTTCCCCACCCACACATACAGTGTCAGGGGTAATGATGTAATGCCCTTCACTGTAATACTGCACAACATAGTGAGCTGTGATATTATTGCGTCAGTGTTATTCCCCAGATATTATCAGTAGGTGCCGTCCCTGCAGTCTTCCCAGACAGACATACATTGTTTTCTGACACCATAAAGTACTGGAAAATCCCAAAGTAGTACTCGATGTGAAAAAGGCATGAAAAATACATTTCCCCAAAAATAAAAATATCTTGTAAACTAACATTAAATGAAAGTGTTGTGGGGAGATCAAAATTTTCCCATCAGCATCCAACATCTCAGTTGCTAAACAGAGCCATTGCAGAGCTGTTGGCCGATTGCCAACTCCTATTTGCTTTTGTTGCCCAAAAAGGTTTCCTAAAGTTCATGAACCAGACTGAACCATAAATACCATTCCTTGCTGAACATATTTCTTTAAAAAGGATGTTCCACAATTGTACGACTTGGACTGCACTGCAGTCATTAAGCCGTTGAAACTCTCTCAGATGAAGCAGGTGCACATAACCACAGATACAGTATATGGACCAGCAACCAAACAATTGACTGCATGACTGTTACAGCTCATTGGGCAAGTTTTCAGCCAAAAAGCAATAATAACCTCTCTACCATAAGCAGTAGGAAGCAGGCTGTATTATGTGTCACCACTTTTGAGGAAAACCATGCTACAATGAATATTTTCCAATTGCTGGAAAAACAGTTAGACAAATGGTTTACTCTGTGTTCCTTATCTGCAGGATTCATAGTGTCAGATAATGGTGCCAACATAGTCAAAGCTGTTAGAGATGGCAGCTACCAACACATACCTTGTGTTGTACATTGTTTAAATCTTCTGAGCCATAATTTCTTAACTGGAAACAGAAATGTTGAAAATCTGTTAGGTTTTGATAGTACATTTTGTAGGCATTTTAACCACTCTATGAAAGCAAAAAAATCCTTCAGGGGCTGCAGAGGTCAAACAACTTACCACTACATACATTAAAGCAGGAGGTTGCAAACCACTGGAATTCAACATTTTTACATGGTGGGAAGGCTTCTTGAACAGGATAAAAGCTGTACATGACTATGACATGCAGAATCAAATAGGTAAAGTAGACATGATGCTCATTTCTAGCAGTTGGAATATACTTGAATCTTTGATCAACTTACTGGAGCCATTTGAGATGTCACACTTGATGTCAGTGCAGATAGCACAGCTCTGAGACAAATTCTTCCTCAAATAAGATTTCTTCACAAATTTTCCTTGTTGACAAACATAAAGTCTATTAGTTAAAAGAAGACACCACCACTATTATAATGGCAGATAACTTGAGTCTCAGACTGCCTACTGATCAGAGAATAAATGCCATGTTTAAGAATGACACCTATGTGTTGGCTATGTTGCTAGATCCCCACTTAAAAGGGAACATTGAAGCCATCTGTCCTGCAGGGGAAGACAATTAATATTGGAGATATCATCTGCTAACAAAATGTGACATTGCCCCACGAACAGCATTAACTGATATACAGCACTCAAACTCTGCCAAACCTTCAGAGTGCACTTCTGACACAGATAATAACACATCTATGAATTTTTCACAATCTCCCATGTAGTCAGCAAGGGAAAGGATATTTACAGCAGCTACAACTCAAGCATCCTGTGTTCAGTGAAAGAAAGGACATTCAGTTTTGAGTCACCTGTAACAACATGAACTAGTATTCTGTAAAGAAAGTGCAGCGTGTTCATCAGTCAGACTGGTAACTGTCACATAGAGGACAAAGGTCCAGGATTATTCTGCAGACAATACTGTGATTGGTCTCAAGGAAGATCCATTACTCCATTGGAAACAAAACAGAACAATATGGCCAGATCTGTCAAATGTTGCAATAATGTACCTCAGTTGTTCACCTTCAACTGTATATTCAAATTGCATATATAGTCCAGCTGGAGGAATAGTCACTGACCATAGAACACTGCTAAGTCTTGTAAATGTGGAATGGCTTACATTTCTCAGAATAAATGCTGACAATTTCAACAGTGCCCTAAACACTGAATTATGTGATTCTGACCCTGAACATGAACAATAGTCTGCAAGCAGTGATACTGAATATGATGACTAGGCTATGGACAAAACAAATAGAACATCCTGTGTGGAGTGGCATACTGCCAAATTTGGTAACTTATTACTAACACATCTCTCTTTTTCTCAGCAGTTACAACTACCCTCTGAAATAAATCCTGCCATGGTCACAGGCAGTTCATGGACAAACAGGCATGCTTGTCATTTTTCTGACAATGTTGGCACCATTATTTCAATTTGAATTCACTTACCTTATGTAATTTTTACATTCATTTTCTCATCAAACAAGTTCCACTTATCACATACTGTTCCAGTCTTGCTCTATAGGAGCACTGCACACATTCTGGAAGGACTGTTGATAATATCTTACAGGCCTTATAATTGTTACTGTAGTTTCTTCCATTGGCATAATTTTCCCTCAGTTATACTGGCATTCTCCTTAGACAGGTACTAATGACAAAATATGCCATCACCACTGGCACGGAGCTAGCTACAAGTGCAACACTACTGTTAGTTTCATCAATCATCAGTTTATTGGCACTAGGTCTGAAGAGTTATTCAATAACAGTGCTATCTATAACAACGCTGTCTTGACAGTGCTCTCAATACAGCAGCAATACTAAATGCCACAAGGAAACACAACATGAATACAATGAATAGAAATACATCTCTGTGTTTTAAAGATCCCAACTCTGAGGAGAGTAGATCACAGGAAAAGTGCTAAATTTGTGGAGCCATGGAATTACTGTTTCCACGACCCCTTGTAAAAAAAATAGCTGTTCTCCAGACAAGAAAACTGTAAAGGGGTGACCAGGATTATAACTGCGGTCTCTGAGTCTTTCCTGCTGAGCTGCTGTCTTAACCCACTCTGCCATGGGGACAGCTCAGCTAGTGACTGCACTTTCTCCTTCTTTGCCCTCTTAACAGCTGAATAATGACAGGGTAGTGCTGCCTGCTCAGTGCTATTCTCACCTGTTGCTATTCCACCATGCACAGTTCCGAAGTTCAATTTAGACAGTGCTGTTCCAGGAAGTGCTGTTATAACCAAATAGGAGTTTATTATGTTTGATGCCCGATTGGGTATACTTTTTGGAAACAGCAGCAGCCTTACTCAGAGCAGCTGCACCTCTTGCACCTACTTCATCAATGCCCACCATAGATATAATTTTTGGAAACATCAACAGCCTCACACAGAGCAGCTGTGCCTCTCATACCTACCACAGTAATGTCCACCATGGGTATAAATTTTTAAACAGCAGCAGGCTCGTTCACAGCAGCTGCAACTCTCACATCTGTCTTATCAATGCCTGCCTTGGGTATCATTTTTTGAACAGCAGCAGACTCAATCAGAGCAGCTGAACCTCTTGTACCTTCCTCAGCAATGCCTGCCATGCAGCAGATATGATGGTGTGAAACAGCAGCAGGCTCATTCAGAGCAGCTGCACCTCTTGCATCTGCCTCAGCAATGCCCGCCATGGGTATAATTTTGTGAAATAGCAGCAGGCTCACTCACAGCAACTGCACATCTTGTACCTGCCTCAGCAATGCCTGACATGGGTATCAGTTTTTGAAACAGTAGTAGCCTTGCTCAGAGCAGCTATGCCTAGTTTACCTGACTCAAGATACTATAGATTATTTTAAGAAGTGTTTCCTATTTAAGATAGTCAAAACAAAGTATTTCACATTTGTTTTAGCAGTGATAGGGTAATTGTAGTAAAATGATTAGAGTAGTAACTACCTGACCCTAACCAACTACCTGTTTTTCATTACGGTATTTTTTAGTGTACTTTAAAGTAGTTTATAGGGTAGTGTTTGGGGTAGGGTATTTTATTACCTGCCAATGCCTACACAGAATATAGCTTATTTACTTTTTCTACTTGAGTATTATACCCACTTCTGACATTTATTTTTAAGGGCATTGGTTCATTGACCTGCTTACAGTGCTATTGATGTAATTGTATAACTGGTGAATGGGGGCTCAGAATTATCCTGCAGCGGTCACTATCCTGTGCAGGATAGCACAGCTAAAGAATAATTATTATGTGGATATTGACCATGAAATAATTAGACGTTACTTAAGGTATAATTATTATGTGAAATAGACACCTTGAACACTTGATGTCATGGTATGACACATTCTACAGAAATAGAAAACAAGAGGGCAGAGAACAGTATTGTTTATTAACAGCTCATGAAAACCTCTGACATTACTCATTCAAAAATTAAACCAAACATGATACCACTGGAAACTTTGTGGATCAAAGTATCTCCCAAAAAAAACAATAGCTTCATTATAGGACATGGGTATTGACCACCTGATGCTTGCTTAGAAGACACAGCATGCATTATTGTGAACTAGGCTTCGTATGTCAAGAAGTAGAGACAATATTTTTAGGCTATTATGAATATGGGCGATATAAACTGGCACAAAACTGTGATGAATTATAGTACAAAGTAAACTTCTATCGAAGCCACTGAACAACTTATGCTAACCAGTATGTAACAAAACCAACAAGAAGTGAAAACATCTTATGCATAGCATTAGGTACAGAGGTTTAATAATCAAAATTGTAGAGTGGCCTCCTCTCAGTACTAGTGAACACAATGCACTCACCTCTGGATATAAACTTCTCCCACAATGTACAACCTAAAATTGTGTCTTTTTGATTATAAAAAGGCAAGCATCAACCAAAATCAATAACACATTTTAAAATACAAATGTTGATAACTTATGGCTGGTTGTGATGACAAAAATATGTGGAATAATTAAAAATGATATACTTACAATATCCAGTAAATATATACTAGAATACAAAATAAATACTAACAATAATAATAAATAGAGACACAGTGATTAAATTGCAAAAAAAAAGAAACATTTAAGGTCAAAACAGAGTTTATAAAAGCACAAAACACATATCCCTCTGTTCTGGGATAAATATAGAAACTTAAAAAAGTGTAAATAGAAATACATAAAACTAAAAGGCTGACTGAAATAAATCTAGCCAAAGTGCCACTAAAATAACTCCAATAGTTTCTATGGTACATAAACTCATTAAAAATTTCAATCTGCAAAGTAGGACTATTACAATGGAATGACAAGGTTGTCACGTGAACCTGGAAAATATGGCAAACATTCTTAATACCTACTCATTGCAGTGTGTATTCCACTAAACACACAAGTCATATTAATTTAGAAATACTAAGGGCAACGTAGTCGGATTGGTGAAGATAAATATAGGCCTATTTCAATTCTTCTACCCACTGGCTATGATCCTGGAGTGGATCCTGCACATCTAGCTACAATCTCCACCTAGACTTACATCATCTTCTTCAGACTTCCAGCATGGCTTCAGGAAGGGCCTGTAGTACTACCACGGCCATTGTCAAAGTCTTGACTGACATTCTTAATGCAAGTGATGCTCATTTTCTAACCAGTGGAGCATTCATCAGCTTGATTAATGCCTTCGATCGAGTCAACCACCACCTTCTCCTTGGTAAATTGCATCAGTTAGGTCTAGATCGCTTAGCACTCACATGGTTCCATGACTACCTTGCTGGAAGATCGCAAAGGGTAAAATGGTCTGGTTCACTCTCCTCATTTAGGCTTATCTCACATATAGTACCCCAAGGTTCTATTCTTGGCCCAATACTTTTCTTGCTTTTGATCAATGAGCTCCTCAACTTCTGTGGTGGTGCATCTGTGCAATTATATGCTGATGATGCAATCTTGTACCTCCTCATCTAACAATATAGACTTGCTTAGCCTTAACTCTGATTTAATTGCACTCCAAGACCTAGTTCTCTCGACAATCACCTAATTTGAAATATGAAAAAACAAAAGCTATGCTTTTTCATAACCCATCCCCCAACCTACCAAATAGCTCCAGATCAGTACACAGACAGGAGACCCCATAGAGGTGGTAGTACTTTTAAATGCCTTTGGTTCACTTATGATGCCTCTCTCAATGAAGCATCATGCAACTCAGCTTACCAAAATGGTAAACCAGAAGCTTGGTTATTATACGCCTCTGCCTTCTTTTTCCAACACTGCCTGTAAAAAGATTGCATCAACATCTGTTCTCCCTATTTGTTCTATGGTGCCCCTCTACAACTCTCTCTGCCCAATCCTCTACCTTGCACAGGTGAATCAACTCTATCATAGGATTAGATGTTTTGCCCTTGGAGCAGACTCCAGAAAACACCACTGGATGCCCTGTATTCTCTTCAATTACCTACTTATGACTCTTATATGGTTACAGTTTCACTATTTATGCCTTGTATTCAAACTTGCCAAGTTCTTTAATCATTGTCTGAGGGGAATCATTTACAAAAAAAGCACCCACACACACATTAGCAGATCTACTTCCTTAGCATTATTAGCAATCCAGAAGACACAATGCCTATCAGGTAAGTGCTCATTCACCTTCTCATCTTCCTCTGCTTGAAATTCCCTCCCCAACTTACTCTCCTGCCCCACCCTGTTCTCTCCTTCCACAAAGAGCTTACCTCTTTCTTTCTAACACCCTCCTCTGCAATTGCTTTAAATAACTCTTATAGTGTCATTAATGCCTAGTCTATGTTACTCTGATAGATGTGTCTTTAATCCAGCTGCTTTCATGTTCCTGCTATGTATATAGTGTATAATATTATTTATTCTGTCTTATTTGTATATGCTTAATGCCTGATCTGTTTTAATTTACCTACCTGGCTTTCCACTATAATAATTTCTGCAGCATTGTTAAATTCTTCTGTATCCTGTATATTATAATTGTATTTATCTAGTGTATCTGTGTTCATCATTGTCACCTGGCTCATCACTGAAAAGGGACAGCATGGTCTCAGTGTACTTATCTGGTTACCAAAATTCTAATGAATAAATAAATAAATAAAATGATCAACAATATAAAGCAGGATTGTTCACTAGACCTCAACTAATATCACAGGCAAATTATCAAATTATTGTCAAAACGGATACTTCACCTTTAAAAACTCTTTGATGAAAGTTTAAACTCTGGCATTGTACCAAAAGACTGGAAAACAGCAAATATCACACCTTATTTAAAAGGAGATAAAATGTGCAAGGCAGAGAACTATAAGCCTCATCAGCCTGACATCTCTAATCATAAAGGTACTGGAGGGCATTTAAAAGAGAGATTGAACTGCAGTTGGAAAACATTGACAGCTCCTAGTATTGATTTGTGATAGGCAGATCATGTGTAAATTAACCTTCTTGCTTTTATGAACAAGTTAGTTAACATTAGACTGTAAAACACATTATGATATTATTCTATCAATTACAGTAAAGCTGTTGATAAAACATCTCATGAACACATAGCTGAAAAACTAAGAAAAAGAAAGGTTGATCACACTATATTACCTGATCCAAAAATGGACTAAAGAAAGAACACAGAGACTGGTCATAAATGGCCAACACTCTGTAACTTCCATAGTTACAAGTGGGGCCCCTCAGGGGTCAGTGTTGGGACCTTACATTTTTCAGGTTTTTATGGCAGACTTAACAGATAACATAATTAATGATAACTCAAAATTTGCAGATGATCTTAAATGGGGATGAAAAATGTGAAACTGCTGAAAATATTAGCTCATTACAAAAAGATCTGCAGAATATCAACACTTGGATGGCTCAACCTGGGGCATCAAACTGAATACAGAAAGGTGCAAATGATGCATGTAGGCTTGAAAATATAAAGCATCAATTTAGTTTAGGGAAACATACCATTAACCAACACAGTAATGGAAAAGACCTGAAATTTTTATCACAGAAGACCTAAGTTTTCCAAATGCTTAATGAAGTTTTAAGCAAAGCTAGTAGAATTATATGGAATATAAAAGAAACATAGCCTCCAGGGATGCAAAGATACTACTCCTCCTTTATAGATCACATGCCATGCCACACATGGACTATTGCTCACAGTTCTAGACATCTCACGCAAAACAAACCTGATATATTGCGTTATACTGAAAGAATACGTAGAAGGTTCACTAACATAACCATGGATTTAAGTACATGGAATACTAAGCTCTGTCTTGAGACATTAAAGTTAATGTCATTGGAATGAAGAAGATATGGACGGACCTGTTGCTATTATGTGATGTCATGACTGATCTCTTTATTTGTTTGGCTATAAATAGGTTTGGCTTATAGAGAGAGCAGAGGGCCTCTCTCTCCAATTACATGAGTTTAAGTATAACACTAATAACTAGAATATTTTTTCACAAAGAATGATAGGAGCTTAGAATACCCTACCTCTGGAATCATTAGTAAAGTCCAAGATGGCCTTCAAAACAAACCTGATAAGTAGCTGCTTTATAGTAGTTCCATTCACAGATAAGGGATATTGATAGAAAACATTATGGGCATATTGCCTCCAGTTTCATATTTGAACTCAAAAAGAAATCAGTATGAATTGTGCCTGGACAAATGTGATCACATCAGTCTAATTTCACCCCAACAGGTCACAGATAATGACTGTGTGTATAACTATGACAAGACATGCACCTAGAGCATTGTGCATAATTGTAACTACTTGTAAATCACATATTGGGTGTATAAGACACTTATCTTTCTCTCATGCCTCATGTCCTGAGGTTTGCAGAATTATCTAACAATGCACAGTGTTATCTCACATTGCTCAGTTGTCCCTTATCTGTGTAAACAGAAAGAGACCGATATGTAATTGAGTTCATTGAAATTCATTGATCTTTGTTGTTTTCATAGATTGGTTTCTGCACAGAAACATTATTCTGTAATTTTTAGTAACACTGTATACATAATGTATACTGTATGGATTCTCAAAACACAGTATCTCAGCACCTCTATTGTATTTGTGTTTTAGTTCTCTGTAAGCAAAGACACGCCTTGACTCAGGGTAATTCTGTGATTCTATCAGCATAATATGTTAGTTTGAGGTTTTTGTTTTTTTGTTTACTGGGAAAGGAAGTCTAGCTTATTTTATTTACAGTCAGCCTTAGCGGAGAGGTTGGATACAAAATGCAAACTGGCATATTGAATCAGGTTAAAGTTATCTGAGCCATTTATTTTGTGAATGGTGAAAGTTTGGTAAGGGCACTGGGGAAATTCCCAATCTTTCAGTGGTGAGCTGTGACCAGGCATATGGAACACTTCAGTCCTGTACTGAGTCAGAAGTAGGAGGTAGTGAAGGAGCAGCAGAGGCATGCACCAGTAAAGTTTAACAATTTGATACCTAGTCTATGGCTTCTGTACAGAATACAGTGAGATGGCCCAACCATGTCATGCTTTGGATTATACATCTATGAAACTTCTGATTTTCAGGAGGTGGCATGCACAACTTCTCTATACCACTTGAGGAATAAGGAAGGATTTTGGGCAAACTTACAGAACTTGAGAAAACAAATTGCAGGAGGCTTGCCAGAGACTTGAGGATGAAAAATATGAAACCATGATGAAAAGCACTTCTTCAGGCACTTCTTAGAAGATTGCCTGCACAGGTCATTGTCTTCTAGTGCAGGCTGATGAGACTGGACACTTCCATCAAAAGAAACCACAGTGTGAATCCCAATCAACCACAATGGTAGAGGCATGGCTGCCGGAGAAAGCTCTGTGGTTGCTTGATGGATGCAGAATGGATCGGGCATCTGGTTTCAGATGTGCGATTCTAATATCAGGTCTTACATCTACAAATGTGAGTACATCCTCAACAGAGACAAAATATCAGATAGTGGTGGAGATGGTAAAAGAGTCCTAGGGAACTGAGATCTGTGACTTGAACACATCTCCTATTATTCTCATGGCAGTAACCCTACAATTATTTATGCTGCAAAGTGATAATGGCAGCACAGCCCTACAACTGATGAGGTACTGTCCTCTGGTAACTGATTTGAGTCGACTGACTACAACACCAAAGAGCTCAAGATGACTTCACAAATTATGCAGCACCCATATTTGCCAGTCTATTTCCACAAACTAGAGGAATTAGCAAAATGCAAAATGATGTTTATTTGAGGTACTTTGAATTTGAATTCTCTCCAGGCAAGTACTATGGGAGAGAACTTATTAAACATCTCAGCTTTACCTCAGATGAGATGTGTATGCTTATTCATGCACCTGGAGAAACTCCTTTGATATAAGTTTTTAGTCTCCTGCCTTATTGGATCTTTTTTGATGAAATATCTATTCCAAAAACAAACCTTTATGGTGTCTTTCAGGCTGTTTCTTTGACAAATGTTCAAATAAGTTATTACAGTCCTGTTCCAAAGTGAGGGTGTGAATATTATGGATATTTATAATGGCTGGAGAAAAGCTGTGTGGTACAAGGCAATCCTGAACCTACTTTTGACTTGAAGATTTTTGAATGGGGTTGGCATATCAAGATTAAATTACAACAGACTGATTCTGGCCTTCATAGCCTGCTCAATTACCTCTTCCTGGGCAGGACAGAGACTTTCTGTATTTTATCCTGGTCAACCCGTGCTAGTTATCATGCGGCCCTCAGACATGTGAGCAGTCAATGTGACATCATCAAGTGTGCTTTATGCTGAGAAATAGGTCAAACTTCTTTCTTTTCACTTGGGCATCTCTTGCTCTTAACTGAATAAAGAACCTCAATGCTAAGTTCAAGTTAAAACAACTGTTTTATTAAGCCTTTAATTTTAAAAGGACAGCACCCTCCTTCCTGTGGTTCTTGTGTGTCATGTGGCATCATTTCCATCACTCTGACACTTGACAAATGTATTTGACAGCTCACCACCTCTGTCATCTTTCTTATTGACTTCTATAGGAGGCCACACTTCACAAAATGACAGTTCCACCACCTAGATGTGAGAGTTCCCCACTTAAATATTTCCTAGTTTAACCACTGGTGGTGGGGTGGGTATTTGCTTGCTAATGATAATTTTAAACGTTGCCATATTGTAGAAATTTGGTCAGGAGGGCTTATTACTAATTAGAAAATGGGTATAACAATCTGAGACTTTGATTGGCTTTGAGAGACTTGTTTAGGTTGGCATTTATGAGACAACAATGCTCACATAAACAAGTCCTCCTAACTACTGCCCCTCCACTAAAATCCTTCTGCCACCTCAGAAATGCCTAGCCAGCTTCCTCATTGGCTGAGGCACACAGCACACTTTCAGCAGTACGCTAATTTTTTTTATTGTCTTAGCGAGCTTAATAGTCACAACTTGACTGCAGTCTCTCCTGCATACAACAAATGAAGGGCATTTAGGATAAAGCCTGGTTTTTCCCCAGATACTTCTTTCTTTAAAAAATCTTTAAACATTCTGTACAGAACACCTTTCCACCTGTTCGAGCCACAGCCTGGTGCTCTGCTCTTACCCTTCCTGCCTGCCCATATACTGCTTGTTATAAAACCTAAACCATTTAATTCCAGCTGCTCCAACACTTTTTACTCTGTTTAAGTACCTATGTAATGAGTTCGTAATGTCAGTGAACATTATCCTGTTGGTGTCTCTCTTCTCCTGACAGCTCCTGACCATGATCCGCCTTGTCATGAGTAGTGTGCCATCCATTACATTGCTACAGCAGCTCTCACTGCACCTCAGTAGCTCCAACACTACCTTGTGACAGTGCACTATCACTCTTGCAGTGACACAGCCCCAAGTAAAACAAGCACAGACTGACAAAGAAAACAAGGCAAGAGGGTAGAAAAAACAACGGAGACAGGGTGACCATCTGTCAAGTACATTAAGGTTAAAAAAATATATTTCAAAACAAAAGACCTAATACTTCCTCAGCTCTAATAACAGCTGAGAAACTATTTTACACCAAAATAACTTCTATTACTCTATACTACTTTAATAAAACTGTGACATGTTTAAATTATTTTATTTAAAATGTCACAAATGCCCTTTTCTGGCGTACTTCCTTGTGGTGGGCGGGTATGGGCATGCATCACTCCTTCCCTCCTTGATGGTATAGCCTACTGCTCCTCCTGTCAGGTATTATTGTTTGCACATAAATTAATTCATGTTCTTCCAACTCATAAACATCTATACCCAAACCAGATCTTGGAACTGGATTACTTAAATGGTTCAGCCACTTGTTCACAGCTAAAATATTTTGTTTGAATTTTAACATCAGTTGCTTCTCTGGGGTTGGGGTTTAAAATAGAAAATGTTTTCTGGCTGTGTTTTTAAATCAACTGATACAAAAACGTGTCTCTGGATATTTTTCAACCAGGGAAGCAATGTCACACTTTTATTAAAAGTCCTGTCTACAATCATAGACTATTGGTTTGTTTCATCTCTTGTGTCCAAAATGACAGTTACCCGTGGCTTGTTCTGATCATGGTATTTTAAGTGTTACCTGTCTGATTTCTTGAAGTATAAGGGTAGAGCCACTGGAGACTGAATTACAGTCTGGTCTCACCCAACCTTAATGAAGATTAAAGTATGTGTTGGAAGCTAGATAGTCTGTTTTGTTCTCTGACTCCCTAATAGATTGATCTGGGGATACAAGAGGAAATACGTAGTATTTTCGTCAATAGCGTAAAGTTGCTGCAGGAAAAACAATCAATCTTTAAAACTTTGGTGCAGTTTTACCACTACTGTCTATACAAATTGAAGGAGGGTAGTGATCAGGAACTCTGACAGCTTTAAAAACTGAATTGAAACATATAAACCACATGGAATTCCTGAAAAGTAAATAAAGGTTTGGCCGCAAATATATATGCTGATTAACTCTTTGGAACTTGTGCTACCAAGAACACTGCAAAGTGATCTGTGCAGTACAAACAGAGGCTGGAAGGTGATATTACCCACAGAGAAATTCTGAGTGAAGTAGAAACTATGTAGCAAAATGTTTGCAACCCACTTTTCCTGACCTACTTCTTGATTTAGTTGCAATTTGTACCCTGGGCCAAATACCATAATACCTGAGATGGATCTGACAGGTGCATTGCAAACAGGGCTGGCTATAGTCATTCAAACTTTGTAGCAGGATCCACACTTTGTGTGTTGGTCTGCCATATAAATTCTATCAACACCTCTTCACACTCTAAAGACATGGTAAAAGTTTAATGCTTTCTACAGACAGACAGTATCCTTGTAGTTATATAATGTAATTAATCATGTTGTTTTAAAACTGAGATAAACAAATCGGACAGATTGGAGATTTAGTACACTGTTCTTATTTTAAAATATTGACTAAATTATTTAGTCTTCAATTAAATCTGCACTGATTATATAATATTTTCATCCCACTTTTAGTATACCAGATGTGTGAAATGAATCTTTAATTTTAATAGGAGATTTTAGAAAAGAGGTATAGGGAATTGTCGTCTTTATATGTCTTGGATCAGGCCAAGGCTCATAGAGTCCCCCAATTATATGTGGGAAATTTCATAAGTATGTTTTTCCTACAGTTTTTATTACCTGATCCAGCTCTTTACAATATGCCACATGTACTCCATATATCAATGGTTGGCTCAGAAACTTGTGTAATATTCTTCAGGAGTTAGCAAGTTCTCTCTGTCACTTAACTTCATAGTACTAGATCATTTACTGCAGAAATTAAATGCATCGACCAAAAGGACAATCATTCTCTAGTATACCCAGAATAAGAACTATGGTCTACAGATGATCTCTGTATAATATTAGCAGATTGCAGGCACCATTCGTAGGAAAAATATTGCAGGAATTCACCAGGCTACAGGGTCTCACATAAATTTTTACAAAAGTAAGTGGCTTCAGGACACATGTTGGCAGAACATTGAGATACTGGGAATTCCATACTGTTGACAATTAAAATTTGGGGTACTTTGGGGACAAGACGAGATGCTTTAATTGGAATCTTTTATAGAAAGCTAACAAAAAGTTTGGCGTTGGACCAGTGGCATATGTCTAAATTATAGGTCTATTGGTTTAACTCTGGTGTTCTCTCCACCTGGACAACTCAAGATTAATAATATATCTATTTGTTTTTCTTGTGTCGGGAGTCCTTGGGCCAATTAAGGAAGCATATTGTATCTAGAGAAAATAAGGGGGTCTGGCAATGGTGATTAGTTCTTTTTTTAGTATGTTTGTTAGCAGTATAAAACATTTGATGACTGGGTCTAAAACCATATGGGTTCCATTGGCTTTGATGCTAGAGGGGAATAGCAGATGCATACAAAACATTACAACTCGACAACATCTGGGAGGTTTATCACTGTATTCAACATTGCAAAATGTACCTTATGAGGACACTAACTCCCTTGGACTTTGATTACAGCTCAGGAGGGACAGTGGGATTTATTACTAATATTTAACATATTAATGATAGCACTTCATGAATGAGTGTAATATTAAATTTGCAGAAAACCTATAAATCTATGGTGTCATAACAGGCAGATTTTTATACCAAGCCAATCACTAACAAACAGAAACATTACTTTACTATTAGGATTACCACATTATGGAACACTTTAACAGAGCAGAAAGTTGAAATTAACAACTCTCAGAGGTTTAAGAAAGAATTACACGAACTCTTATTAGGGCTAGACATATAATTCACCCCACTGGTGTGGGAAGAGTGGTCTTTATGGGCCCAGTGCCTCCTTCCACTCTTCATAAACTGAGTAATACCGAATAACTAAAATGCACTTTGTATAATAAACTAGGCCACACAAGTAGCCATTGTATAAATGAACTTCCCTGTAGCCTTTGTGACACCAAAGGTCATTCTCACTAGAGTTGCCCTTCAGCAGCCCACAGTCAGGATGACCAAACTGACAGTGAGGAGCAAAGGTTACTTGTAACTTTGGCACAGACAGCCAAATATGCACCCTCACACCAAAACATGACTGTTGTGCTCCCTACCTAAGCTAGTTCTGTGGTGCAGGAATAGGCAGTAAGAAATCCCTCCCCATCAGAACAATGTGAGGATTTTGTCTGAAGTTACCAATACTAAAGCAAATCTTAGTTTACTAACATATCCTCTCCTCCCTCCCTACCAGGCATCTGCCTCTATTGAACCTAGAGCCATGACACTTCCCCCCCCCCAAACTTAAGGAACAAACTAAAAGATGAATGGTCACAAGCCGTTAAAAAAATTGGGTACAACCAGTTTCAAAGGTACCAAAAACTACAGTATGTCAGCCTTCCTCACTAACAGCTGTGCAGCCCTACAGCATGCTTTGGAAATTTCTGACAATGACTCAAACAACTCATCCCTCTTGTCATCATAACATGATCCAGAATCAGAGCTAAAAGAGATTTTGCTTGACACACCAGACACACAAACAAAATTACAAAAGCCAAACCATCAACAAAACAAAAGAATGCAGGATTAACTAAATGCAAAAGAAAAGAAAAAGCCACTTTAGGAGGCCATGACCTAGTGATATTTTTTTCTTTCTTTTATTAACTTCTTATGGAACCTCCCTTACTACTTAATGACTAGCATAAAAAGCAACAGAAAAAGGAATGCTGTTTTTTTCCATGTATTTTCACATAATACAGAAGTGTATTTTTTACCAGATTGCATACAATCTCAGAAATGTCCCAGGTTGCTATAGTTTGTATGTTGTACCTTCATACTTTTCCATCAGACCAGACAAGTGTTCAGGAATGGCCATCTTCTTCAATGTCATTAACATACAAGTTATTAAACTAATAGATTTATTTCAGGTAGATCACTAATTTTAGAAACCAAAATACAAAACACTTTATTATGGTTTATAAATATCTATGCAGCACAAACTGAAACTTATAGAATACTGTTATTTCAATTAATACAAGCATATTTATTTTCTTCACATCAAATATTATTATGTGGTGACTTTAACTGAGGCCTGGCTGTAACAGACAGAGGGCGTCATGCAAAAATCTAAGAAAATAGATTGTGGTATGTCCTTTCTTGCCAAAGTAATTAAAACCGCAAAACCTCATTGATGCTTATTTTACAGCTACAGGAAAAACCTGGCCCTACCTTACACAAAGGAAATGTAGCTACTAGAATTGATTTATTTTTTATAACAAAAATGTTCAAATTCATACAGCTAAGGTTGAAGCAGTAGAATTTTCAGGCAATAATATACTTAATTTATACACAGGAAATGTTAGCACTCTATTAAATGGACCTGGAACATGGAAATTTAGTTCACTGGAAATTATTCAATACTGACATTGCCCAAACCATTTTGTATTACCTAGCAGCCAGGAAATCTGTCTTCATATTGTATGACGACCCCACACATTGGTAGGAGGAAACATACTGGACCTAGTGCTGACAAATGGTGAGGGTGTGCAAGAGTTTAGGGTGGAGGACCTCCTGGCAGGGAACAACAACCACACAGTATGGTTCTCACTTAGTATATGTAAGGAGACAGCCAGTACCAGAACTAGGGTAATTGACTTCAGGTGGGCAGACTTCGGAAGGCTGAGGGTCATATTGGAAGGGCACCTCAACAAGATCCAACCACACATGGGTGCTAATGAAAAATGGGAGACTATTAAGCTTGGGTTAGTAGAGGCCACAAACTCATCTTCAAAGCTCCAAAGCAAGAAGGCCAGGTCCAGGAGTCCAAGCTGATAACCAGAGAGGTGCTGGGGAAAATTAAGAAAAAAAGGGCAACCTTTAAAAAGTACATGAGATCCAAACAGGAGGAGGACAGGAAGGAGTACATGAAAAAATCAAGAGGTAAGCAGATTAGTCAGGGCAGCCAAGGCAGAAAAAGAGCTTAGGCTGGCACTGGGATAGTAAAGGAAAAAGATTTCTTCAGATACATAAGAGAGAGAAGCTGTAAGGATCAGATTGTTTGGATCAAGGTGGACAGAGGGTGGGTGGAGTAGGGAGGAGCAGTCAAATGCACTCAGTGAGTACTTCTGTTCTATGTTTACCAGAGAGAAACTAGGACCAATGCCACAAGGGAGGGGAGCAGTGGGTATGGGAGGGGGGGGCAGTGCTTATGAAGGGGGTAATCCCAGAGAACAGAGTGCTGGAATGTCTTAGAACCTGAAGGTGGACAAGACACCAGGTCCAGATAACATACACCGCAGAGTGTTGAAGAAGATGGTAGAGGTCCTGGCAGGGCCACTGGCAGACTTATTCATTACCTCCCTGGGGACTGGATGCATGCCCAGAAGTGGAGGATATTACATGTGGTGCCCATCCATAAAAGCAGGCCTGAGGATGAGCCAGGGAACTATAGTCCAGTCAGCCTCATCTCCATCATGGGGAAGCTCAAGAAGTCCATACTCAAGGAGAGGCTGGTAGCATTTCTGGAGGAGAATGGCCTCCAGAGCAATGGTCACCATGGGTTTTTCTCTGGTCAATTCTGCCAGACAAGCATTGTGGACTTCTATGACTGGGTAACAAGGGCAATTGACAGGGGCCAGACAGTGGATGTACTGTACTTGAACTTCAGCGAGGCCTTTGATTCAGTGACACGTGGGAAGTTGGTTAGAAAACAGGGGTACCTGGGAGTGGGAGACAGGATGGTGGAGTGGGTCAAAAATTGGCTGAGAGTCAGGTAGCAGAAGGCTATTGTAAGGGGGAACTGTCATCCCCAAGGGCTGTGACAAGTAGGGTTCCATGGGGCTCAGTGCTGGGTCAAGGCTGTTTGGCATATTTGTTGCTGACATAGCAGAAGGGGTTAGCAATAAGATCAGTCTGTTTGCAGACAACATGAAGATAGGTACAGTGGTGGACAGTGCAGAGGGCTGGCTAGGATTTCAAGAAGATCTGGATAAACTTAAACACTGGTCAGACACATGGCAGCAGGGTTTCAATGCTGAAAAGTGCAAAGTTATGCACTTGGGTGCCTGGAACCACAAGTTTTGCTACAGGCTGGGGTGGTACAGTTATCAATTACAGAGGAGGAGAAGGATCTTGGGCTACTAATCACAGGGCAAATTAACAATTTGGCACAGTGCAGGAAGACAGTGGCCTAAGGCTAATAGAAAATGTTGGGTGTATTGCCAGGGATATCACCTCAAGGAGGAGGGAGGTTATCCTGCCATTGTACAGGTCACTGGTCAGACTGAAACTGGAGTACTGTGTAAAGTTCTGGCATCTCTACTTAAAGAACAAAATCAAGCTGTTGGATGGAGTCCAATGCAATGTAACCAGGATGATCACAGGAATGGTTTCAAAGTGTATTGTTTTTCAGTTTTCAATCCATGACAACATTTAAAACATCTTACATCTAAAAACAATACAATATGCTACACCACAAAGCATATGAAGCTAAGTACACTACATAGCCAGTAGTAATTCACTGATTGCTGATATGAGCAAACCCATTGATAGTTATAAAAGAGATTTAAATCTATCTTGAAATTAGTGTTGTCAATAAAAGCAAATACATAGCCCCTGGTTCTAAGTCATAATAGGGATCGCAAAACAGCGATCGTTATTATGGCGAGTGTATATTATCGAAAAGCAAATCGGCAATATCAGCATTCTTGTGACTTAATATCCAGCAACACTAAGAGTGTTTATGCCGTGTGGGCTGTGCTCCCCTAACCCCTCTACTTAAGGATTACTAACTCCAGGAGGGTGCATGTTGGGAACTGATTGAAACACCTGTTGCACCCAAAAAATTAAGTCAGCAGCAGGCAGCGGAAAAATAGTCTGTGACGGTCCCCAGTACCTGATGCACCAAAACTAGCTACCATCACCACCACACCATATGGTTAGCTTAACTGCAGCAGTCTCGCCACTCCCCTACAAACCCCTTCCCTATCACTCCCCTTCCCCTCGCTATCCACCCCTTCCGGTCGCCCTTTCCTATGCTCGCTTTTGGGTAGGTTTGCTACCCTTGCAGGGTAGCTCATGGAGATAGAGCTGAATATGAGTCACCTTTTAATGGTCACCCATATTCAGTTGCTATCTCACGTTGATACCGTAGCCCCTATATGGGCCTTACATGAGCCTTGTTTGAACTCTGTCCGGGATACTTAGGTCAATGCTCTTGGATCAACACTGATTTAAACATTATAATTTAAGAGTAAAAGACAGCTATAGAAAAACTATGTTACTAAAAATACATCACAGTTGCAGTTTGTAATATTGTTAATTTCAAACATAACCTTTCCTATAATAAAATTAATTTGTAATTCCTGAGAGTTTGAATCCACATAATAAGAAAAAATATATAAAATAAACAGATAACATTTATAAATTCATGACTCCAAAGGTGCTGGTCCATCTACAGACTGTTCAGGACATTATTAGATGCAAGAATAATTTCACTAATAGTTAGGGTCCGTAGAGCATAAGCATCAAAGTGTCATTAGTACAAAAAATTATCCTGCCTTGTTGGTTTCCAGTACTTACTTTCCATTGATCACATAGATCGCATCATATCAAGGATAAAGGAAACATTTTTTTTTCCTCAATATGTTTAGCAGATGCTTAGCAAGTACTTGATTTTCGTATAGCATTCTTGAGAAAAAGACTGAGAATTCACAAATTGCAGTGCAACCCAATAACAGGAGAAGATGATGTAACAGACAAGTTCATTTATTTTTTGTTTTATTTAGTTGTTTAACCAAGTACAGCACACTAAGCTGAAAGCTTTTTTACAGGAGTGACCTGGGAGCACAAGGAGTTTAATTGACTTGCTCAGGGTCACACAGAATGCAAGTGGAAGCTATGGGATTCAAACCCAGGTCTAGTCTTCTGAATATCACCAGATTTGCAGCTCAAAGCCTTAGACCATTGCGCTATACTGCCTCCCTTCATACCTTGGGAGTACAATCAATAGCATCCCATGGTGCCTTAAATGACCCAACATACATAAAAAAAAGCTTTAATGGTTAATAAATGGAGAATGAGATGTGTTCCCATCATTTGAACAATGTATTCCAGCTCAGTAAGAAGGCAGTCTCATAAAGCAGCTGAGTTCATTTAATGACTCAGAAACAACTTGACTGCATCCCTACTGCACCTGTTCCATTCCTATTACCCTGAGTACTCCAATATGTAGCATTTATTTTAACTAGCATTTAAATGGTGCAATAATGTTGGTTTGAGGATCCAAAGATAAAGTTATGACCCTGTAAGGTCCCACAAACATTTAAAACTAATAAAGTTTTGTTCTGACCATCTCACATCCAACAACGTCTACAGTTTCCATCAAGTAAAATTGCAAATTACAGGTCAAGACAAAATCAGAAAACTCCGTGGAACATGAGAGTCTAATTTATTTTCTGCACTAATGTAGTTATCCTATTGGCTCCATTTTAAACACGGGAGTCCCTCTATAGTTTGGCATTTATTTTACTTTTAAGCAGCCTTAAAATGCCATAATTTGTGCATTTAAATAATACCTGTTTCTCCCAAATTATTTTACATTTAAATAACACCATTTTCCCCAAAATATTAACCTGTCAAGCCCTATCTGTCAAAACATTTAAATTAGTAAATAATGCCAGGCTGCTTTCACAAAACCAAAAGATGCTGCAACTCTTTATTCTTTGTTCCTTTGCACTGCAATAATTTAGTAGTAAAAAAAAATCTGTTTTAAATGGGTGATTTTTTTTTCAGAAAAAAAAAATAAAGGTTATCTTTCCATATATGGGGTTGCACAGACTGGTGTGTATTAGAACTTCTTCTCTGAGCTCATTCATTGTCATGTTTGTCATTACAGTAGGGGTTGGGGGGGCTAGGATAAAAATACCTGAGTACTGCTGACCCATTGGCGCAGTGGTTGGATTTCTGCTTATAACACCAGTGATCTGGGTTCTGGAACCGACCTGGGTTATTGGAGGACCGTCCGTGGGAGATGGATGGAGCATCCAATGGACAGCTCTCCTTCTCAGCGGGAAGGGGGGATAAACATCCAGTGCATTAGGGACCCCTGGCAGAGGCCTAGATGACCAGGGGGGTGGGGCAGACACAGGACATCATTGCATGTCCCCACCCCCGAGGAAAAAACATCTTTTGGGGACATAAAAATCCCCATTCAGCACCTTCATGATGGCCTCCTCACAGCCTCTTTTATGATCCCAGACTGGCTCTCCCGACCTGAACCAACATTCGTGACACCTTGCTGGTGCCGCAGCCCCACCCTGGGGGCAAGCCAGGGGGCATGGAGGAGCACAGCTCATGTGGGAGCAGGGGGCGGCATAACTGTGACCAGGGCTGAAGTCCCAAAGCTAGCTGGTGCAAAAAAGCATACAAAAAAAAAAAAAAAACTGAGGACTTCTTTAATTAATTACCTAGGCCAGAGCATGTTCAGGACAATTACCTCACTTGCTCATT
This sequence comes from Neoceratodus forsteri, assembly GCA_016271365.2. Lineage (NCBI taxonomy): Eukaryota > Metazoa > Chordata > Ceratodontiformes > Ceratodontidae > Neoceratodus > Neoceratodus forsteri. The sequence goes on along the minus strand of CM028133.1, from coordinate 1,045,322,718 downwards.
GGACTGTCAGGTATTGTTGTCTATGTAACCAATAGAAAGTTAGTAAATTGTTACAGACAGCTGCATGGAGCAATACCAGGGCACGCCCCTCTCACTGACAGCCATAAAAAAGTCATGTGCCAATCCCTAATGCAATTCAACTAGACAACTGCAACACACGTTTTGACTTTGATTACAATAGGAACTTCTAGACAACTGCAAAACACTTACTGACTTTGATCTCAATAGGAACTAGAAATACAGTGAAGTAAAATTCCACCCACGAAGTGGTCATGAAGTGGCCACTTCACATTAGTGTTCTGCTATGCAGAGTGTTCATTTTAAACCCTCACTTCACCACTTCACATTTTAATTATGACTTTGTGTTGTGCACTCTGCCTTATTCCGCTTTAAGGCAGAGTGAGAATTCACAGGCAGCCCACACACATCACATGGCTTACACAGTGTAGGTCACTTGCTTCAGGAAGGCAGGATGGAGGTTACAGGCAAAACACTCAACAATGTGGGTAGACTTACATGTTTTGCATGGGATGTGACTAATGGCTTGTCTCTGCAAATGGCGGGCAGTGGGTGTGGACGTGATGAAGAGGTCACAGGTGACAAGTCCACAAATGAAGTTATTTTCCCCATTTTACATACAGGGGTCGAGATACCACTTGCACTAGACATACTGCATTGGACACTACCACCACTGCTACTCTGACCACCACTTGACAAGATTTCTAAATCATAAGCCTGTAGTAATCTTCTGGTATATTTCATCACTGCTGCAGACATTCCTAATTGGTCTTACACTCATGGAAGGGGATAACGTGCTCAGTAAGGTTGATGAATAGGGTAAATGCCCCACATTGGCATTAGCTGCCATCTGGTGCTGGGTCCACAGTGCCATATGCCTGTTCTTAAGATGTGTATGCTGGCCCCCCATGCCCAGATGACTCCCTTTTTTACCTCAACTCACACACACATTGCAAAGCTGGCAGATTGCAACATACTTATTATTAGCATCGTGGACAAAAAAATCCCAAACAAGGGATTGTGATCCCCTACTTTTAATGTGTTCCTGATGCTGCTCATTGGATTCCATTTTTGAAACTCCTGAAATGGGAGGTGTGCTACATGATTTTTCATGCTGGACACACTTTGACTCCAACTGACCACCACAACTACCTATGATTATTACTGGGTCATCATCATTATCATCAACAAGATCCGCTAAATTACAACCATTTTGAGGGGGGGTGATTTAACGCCAACAAACCCAGACACAGCCACGTTGACTTTCTTTTCTCCAGTTCTCAACAGGGTTCACTGACATCATTATCATATCAATTAACATCATCTGCATCCATTTTCAGTTTGGATGCTGTTATGTGGAGAACATATTCAACCCCAGCAGCATCATCATTACCCAATATTTTGTGCCACACTTTGAATCATTGGATGGCAAAGGCATGACCTCAACATCACCGGAAGAAATGTGACATTGTGAGATATCATAGCCAGGATCAGAAACATGTTCATCTACCATGGGAATATTAATGGGGATAATGACGTCATCTACACTGTCAGTCATTGCTTTAGACTCAACCATATTTTTTGAAATGGTTAACTGGTCAGACGTGGAATTTGAGGAAGCAATACTCATGCCAGCAGAAACTGCACTAACACCACCAGTTGAGACAACATCATCTCCTCCATCTATGAGGGAAGCTACAGATTACACTGCAAAAAACATTGATGGAGAAATCCCTTTACTGACACCAGCTATGCATGTCTGTGTACTACCATGCCAATGGACAATCTTGCCACTGGCAGCAATGCCATGGCCAGAAACAGCTTTGCTTGCACGTCTCATTGCAGGCATTTTGGAGGATCACCAAGATAATTCTAAACAAATTTAGATTTCTGAACTTTCAGTCTGGGCCGGTGGATGTGAAGCCAAAAACAACTGTGGACTGCAGATGGAGACTGGGCATTAAACAGATACAAAAGCACAGACAGATTAAGATTGCACTGCACAGTCAAGAAGAGATGCAACACCTTAACCAGTGCTCACAAGTCAAAATCCAATCTGGAAAATAAATACCTTTTTGCAGGTTGGGGGGGAGAGGGACTGTGCACTGCAGTAACAGTCCAAAACCAAGATACCACAAAGCAGTACAAAATCACGGCAGTGCAGTAAATAGCAGGTTCACACTGCTGTAAATATTGTGTGGCACAATAAAATGTATCTGATTTGATGGCACACACCACACACACACTTAGTCACACTCTACAAGTAGTGTGTAGCAAATTGAAAACTTCAGTAATATTACCACATCTTTTAAACACACCAAAATTATACAGTGCTGCACCACAACAATCAACAAAATAAAAATGGTAAAAATACTGAAACTATTACTGTGTGTACATTAACACAGTAATACAAGAACAATATAACCAAAACAGAAAGACTGCATTTTTCTCCCAGTTTTAAAGTACCTCCAGCATATATATGCCCCATCCCTCAAAGTACACTTCAAATGTCTGTCAGTACACAGACTGAATGTTCTAAATTAACATTCAAAATCCACACAGACAATAAACACTTCGATGATTTGAGCATAGGAGGGATTCCTACAATCAATGTTACTAAATTTTGAGCAAACAAAATGGCTCAAAAAGGCTTTTTTAACAGCTTTTAGAGGATTTGAATAGCAGAGCTCTGAGAGGAAACTGTCTCCATCTACCACTACACACATGCTACACAGAACTGAGTCTGTGCAGAACAATCTAGAGACCATGTGATCTGCAATCCCATGAATCACTGCAAAATTAGCCTTGGAGCTCAATAACAATGCATAGTAATGCAAAGTACATTGATTTCCATGTACTTCACATTAAAATTGGTGAAGAAGTGGTTGGGGGAAGGCAGAGCAATGCAAAGTCATTGTTATCAATGGACTTCGCGTTTCTCATTATGACGCAAAGTATTGCGCTTTGCACTGCACATTACTTCACAGATTCCACATTACTCTTCGAATTGCTTTACAGAGCTAATTTTGGCCACTTTACCCACTTCTAATAGGAACTACTTTGCAGACCAGCCCTAATAAAACAGAATAGTGAGTTTTCCCTTTTCCCACACTGTACAATATGCTAAAAAACCTGGGAACAGAAACATGAGGCCACTGGTTTAAATAGCCATGTTTCTTTCAGTCACATTAGTGTTACATTGTTTATATTTTTAAAAGTAACTCTGAAGAGCTCTTCTGTCATTTTTGATATAGAAAACAAGGCTTCAAAATCCAAGGACTGAATGGAAATGGAAAGTAACACCTTTGATATCTCACCTTTGATTGCCAATTACACAGCTGGAAACTCTGCTTTGCTTATCCTTGTCTGGGGGTGGGCTCAAGAGCAGACAGTATCAATTTGGAATTTGTTTTGCTAGCTAATTGATGGAAAGTAAGGTAATTATTGGCAGTAATTTGATTTGACATACTGGAACTTGAAAAGTCTGCAACCTCTGATCTTTAACCAATGCTCCATGCCTTTCAGCAGAGAGGTGCTCCATTTTATTACAGTAGGGCACTCCTAGAAAGACTGCTGCTTACAACTTGTTATTAAGAATTCTTTAAATGATGTTCTTAACTTTGTTAGTAATTCTGATGGTTTAGTCATCTGTGGACATTCTATTCACTTAAGTGGCCTTAAAATGCCATTATTTGTGCATTTAAATAATATAGTTTTCTCTCCCAAAATATTTTATATTTAAATAACACTTTTTTCCTAAAAATATTAGCAATTCATGCATGCCCATTCTGGCAAAACATTTAAAATTTAATTCAGTAAAATTGTCAGTCTACTTAACCATAACACTACCGCTTGAACTGCCAAAACCCAGGTTCTGGAACAAGCCTGGAGCACCAGAGTGTTGCAGGTGAAGGACAATAAGCATCCAGAGGACTGGTCTCCTCCTCCAGGGTGGGTGGAACAAGACAGTCAGCAGAAGTCCAACTCCTGGTGGTGGCTATGAGTCAGTGTGCCTGACACCTACATACATGTGAGTTAGGGACATGGTGGGTATTGACTTGTTTACGTGTTCCATTTCATCCAGCATCTCCTTTCTGAGATCCTGCCAGTCTGGAAGAGGGGGCAGATGGACAGAAGGTCAGAGAAGGGAGATAGGAGAGCTAAACCTGTGGCTCAAGGCTGATGCCAGGAAAAGAAACAAATTTGTAGGTAACTGGCCACAGTTTTGGGAGTGAAAGTTCTTAAATTTGATGGACTGCATTTGATTAAGGATGGAGTCAGTGCATTTGGGCAGAAGTTTGATGACTTTTCAGAATAATGAAACTAGCAAATGGGGAGAGGGGTGCAGCACCCAATACAACAAAAGGGAAGAACATCCCACCCTCCTCGGCTTGTGGTCAAACAGGAGTTCAGCATGTTTGTAGTTCATTTGCATCACCAGGTAAGGAAAAAGGTCCAGCTCCCCATATGAGTCACAGGGGAAACCTCAGACCTCGCCCAACAACTAACACACCGAAATCTGGCCAATGGAAAATTATGTACACAAATGGCAAGTCTGGGAAAGAAGATCCCAGACTTGCAGGCAACAATGACATTTATATGGTTTGTGGAGGTGATATGTTGGTGAGCACCAAGTGATGGGGCACCCAATTTGCCCCTTCCTAACCACCTGCCAACCTCCTGGACCAACTACCCTCTGCAGTCAAGGTGCTTCTGTTGGATGTTGTGGAAATGTTGGGTGGTTCTTATATTTCCTCTTGAATATGCAATGTGAAGCACTCAATCTCTAAGCCCTTAGATCTCCAATGGCCAAGCAAGTAGGACTGTGTTCTAAATCCTGCAAAATAGCCCTTCTGAAAAGTGTTCCACAGTACCTGTGGTTAATGATATCCATTCCAGATAAGTTGCTGGGTTTATAACCTGGTCAGAGAAATTAGAAGGAAGAAAATGAAAGCAAAGTTTGATATTGTGTCTTGTTAGTTTTTTTGTATAACTTGTTATAACAAGTTAAATTACTAGTGCCCCTGTAAATGAGGTCACTGTGTGGATACCCTCTGATCTGCCCTTCCTGCTTTGCTACAGGAAATGTCATGACTGTGCTACCCTATAAAAGTAGTGTAGTGAGGGTGGTTGGGGATGGGTGGGTGGCTGGGCCCTTCCCTGCCAAAAGAACCATTGATGAAAGTAACAAGTAGGTAAGAGCAGAAACAATCAGCCAGCCCTGAAAGCTTATCCTAATGATAGATAAAACTATAAAACCTGTAAAGCACCACCTGTAATAATTTCACAGAAGTTACACTCTGTAAGAAACACTTTGTTACAAAGAAAAATAAAGCAGTAACAGAAGATATACCTTGCAAAAGATAATTTGAATCAGAAGATTACATCCATCAGAACTAGCCATGTGGTGGATTCCCTACAGGAGAAGGGCCTCTAACAACTTGTTCAACAACCAACAACAGATAGGGCTATCCTAGATCTAGTACTGACTAACTGGAAAAAGATCACAGATCTCCAGGTAAAAGGTCACCTTGGGGCCAGTGACCATCACATGGTATGATTCAATTTGGCTACTAGAAATAAATCATCTCCATTCCAAGGCAAAAATATGGGACTTCAGAGGAGCTGACTTTGATTAGATGGCCAACAGAGTTAAGCTAACCCTGGCAAAAGGAAATACAGATGAGGGGTACAGGCAAAGTTGGCAAGCATTAAGGATGCAATACATGAAGCAACATCCCATTGTGTTCGAGAGAAAAGCAAGAGCAAAGAAGGAGGAAACCACTTTGGTTCTCAAAACCAGTAGCAGAAAAGGTTACAGCCAAAAGGCTGGCCTTCAGGAAATATAAGGGAACGAGCAGGACGAAGATAGAGAGGCATACCAAACTTCCCTAAGGGAGGCAGGGCAGTAAGGCAGACAAAGGCCCAAACCAAGGAAACACTTGCATGAACAATAAAATATATATTTTTTATTTAGTTTTTTGTTGACCAGGTAAGTGCACTAGACAAATTCTGTCTATTTTCAGGCACGACCTGGGGAGGGGATACAGATGAAAGCCAACTGACTTTGAACCAGATTAAGCTGTTGGTGGTATTTTAGTGAATGGAGAAATTTGGCCAGGGCACTGGAAATTCCTTCTTTTTCGAGAAGCACCATGGGATCTTTAACATCCACCTGAACTACCCTCATAACAGGCAGATGGGACCTCGGTTTAATGTCTCATCTGAAAGGCGGAAACAAGACAGATGGAGACAAGACTTTCTATAGATACATTAGAAGGAGAAAGTCCAGAGAGGGTATTGCAAAGATCAAGGGGATAAGGAGGAGTGTGGAGGAGGACCAGGAAAAGCATCTATCCTAAATAGATACTTCTGCTCAGTATTTGCTGAGGAGAAGATAGGGCAGGGTTCACAGCTCAGCACCATGGACACAGGGGCAAGGGAGGTGTGCACTAGTCCCTTCACAAAAGAAAGGGTCCTACAAGAGCTCACTAAGCGCAGGGTGGACAAGGCAATGGGACCTGATGGCATACATCCCAGGGTACTATAGGAGCTAAGGGTGGAACTAGCAGAGCCATTATCAGAACTGTTTAGTGAGTCTCTGAGCACAGAAGAGGTCCCAGAAGACTGGAAAAGGGCTAATGTGATCCCGCTCCACAAGAGTGGTATCAGGGAGGAGGCAGGGAACTATAGACCAGTCAGTCTTACCACAGTAATGGCAAGATTATGGAGACCCTCCTTGAGGATAGGATAGTGCAACACCTGGAATCCATAGGAGCACAGGATTCAAGACAGCATGGATTTACAACAGAAAGGTCCTATCAAACTAGTCTCATAGATTTCTTTGACTGGCAACCAGAGTGGTGGATCAAGGGGGTGCAGTTGATGTGGACTGCCTTGACTTCAACAAAGCTTTCAATACTGTTCCACATAGAAGATTGATTAATAAGCTGGGTAGGCTGGGGACTGGGTCAGACATTGGTTAGTTGGATGGCAAACTATTTGGTGGTAAATGGTATACAGTCAGAAGAGATGCAAGTCACAAGTGGGGTACCTCAGGGATCAGTCCTGGAGCCAGTCCTCTTCAATCTCTTCATCAGTGACATTGCATTGGACTGGAGGGTATGATTTGTCTGTTTGCACATGACACCAAGATCTGCAACAGAGTAGATGATCCAGATGGGGTGGGCAGAATGAGAAGAAATCTGGATAAACTGGCAAAATGGTCAGAAGATTGGCAACTGGGGTTTAATGCAAAGAAGTGCAAGATCATGCACATAGGAAGAAATCCTGAAGTCACCTATAGGTTGGGAGGAGAGTTGCTGACAATCACATGTGTAGAAAGAGACTTGGGCATCATCATCACAGAGGACCTGAAGCCATCCAATCAGACAACTAAAGTAGTAGATAAGGCTAGAGGGATGCTGGGGTGTATTGGTAGGGGTATCGCAAGTCATAAGAGGGAGGTAATAATCCCTCTTTACAAGACACTGGTTAGGCCCCATCTGGAGTACTGCAGTACTGGAGGCCGCACCTCCACAAGGACATTAACAAAATGGAGGCAGTCCAGAGAAGGGCAACCAAAATGGTGCTCAGGACTGCATTAGAAAACATATGAGGACAGATTAATGGAGCTCAATATGTATACCCTAGAGCAAAGGAGGGAGAGAGGTGATGTGATCGAAATATTCAAACAACTTAAGGGCATTAACAAGGTGAACGAGTCTGACATGTTTCAATATAAGGAAAATAGCAGGATAAGAGGACACAACATGAGATTAGAGGGAGGTCAATTAAGGGGTAATGTGAGGAAGTTCTTTTTCACAGAAAAGGTGGTGGATGCATTGAATGGCCTACCTCACGAAGTGGTGGACATGAATACAGTGCAGCATTTCAAACAGACATGGGATAGGCATAAGGGAGCAATATAGATCAGTAAGAATAGTTTGGCCATTGACAGAGTAAAGGCCTATTTCACATTCATAAGGTAGAAATGGGCAGACTGGATGGGACTTGTGGTCCTAATCTGCGATCAACTTCTATGTTTCTAGGTCTGGCTTTAAAGATACCAAAGGGACTTGCATAAAGGCAGTGAATAAGGAGATGAGCTTGCGTCTTCTCTGGGAGATATGTACACTTCTCAAGTTGGCAGTGCCTTTCCTCTACCTTACTGTGCTTTAAGGATTTTTTTACAGTCATTCGTCCCTGTATGCTTAAATATCAAATGAACCGTTTTTTTAATTTTTAATAAAAGCTTGAATTCAAGTCCCTGTGTCTTGATTAGTGTTTCCTGAAAATGTCATCCTGTTTAGTTTTGGGGATTTCTTTAAATCACCTTCTGCTAATGTGCTCTGCAGTAACAGAAAACAGTGAAGATATTTCTGTCCCTATCAGATAGGCCTGCAGAGCAAAGACATCATTTTGGTCTAGCTTACTGCTTCAGCAGTTAAGTCCCTGATTAATGATGTTGTTGCACTTGCCAGTCAGAGCAGTCTGTCGAATTAATTGGTTTCACTTCAAGTTTGTTACTAACCCTTCTGGTTTGTACTTAGATAAATTACCTTAAAATCACTCTGTTGTCAGAAAAAAGTTGATTATTTGAATTTAATTTCTGAAGTGGCATAAATTATTGTGAGAAATCACCTTATCTGTATCACAGCTGCCAGTTCTTTCTCATCAAAACTCTGCATTCTTTTATGGCTATATAACACAGGTTACTTAATGGATATAACATAAATTTAAATGTTGTTAATTCATAGAAATAGTGTATATTTGATGTAGCCTCCATAACTACATTCATGTGAAAATAATTTTTTTATATCATATTGACAAACAGGAGTCTGCCACATTCTACTATTTCAGGAACATTTACTGTATGAACTCACAAAATTCAGTTCTTTGAGAGTTTCTGTGTAAAATGCCTAATGAATGTGTATAACTAGAAATACTATATGGCATCCTGATGCCTCTGTCTCTTGCCCCTCATTTGAGGCCACTGCCCCTGCTTTCTCAGTCCCCCACTCCCACTGTCAGGGTCCATGCACCTTGTTGTCCCTGTTCCTGTCTCCACAGGCAAGGCTGCTGTGCTCTGCTAAGCCCCAGAGTCCAAGGGTCTCTGACTTCACAGTTGGGGCTGCTGCACCATGCTTAACCAGGACACCAAAGGTGGAGCTTTGCAGCATCCTGCCACAAATGGGCAGGACGCTGCACCATGAGTACCCTGTCTCACAGTCAGAGCTGCTGTACCCTGATGCCCCACTGTGTCCTGCCCCACAGTCAAGGCTTCTGCACCTGCTGCCCTCTGTTCCCTGCCACCACTGTGCCCTGGAGCACCATAGAGCCTCTTGCCTCCACAGTCAGGGATGTTGCACCATACTGCTCCATGCTACCAGAGGAAGATCCTATGGTACACCACCCAAACTGCTATGAAGAAAAAACAAAAAGTACTTTCATCTTGTGTTATACGGTGGGGTACAGAGGGTAGCAGGGTGCAGCAGCACTTACTGTTTGGGCAGGAGACAGGGAAAGCATCAGGGTACTGTAGCTCAAACTGTGGGAGAGGATGCATCAGACACTCCTGTTTGGGACAAGGGACATGGGCAGCAGGGTGTAGCAAAGTATCTGACTCTGGTGGCATGGGCAACAGGAGAAACTTCTCCAACAGTGCTGGCGACAGCATGGAGCGATGCCCTGCCTTGTTTTATGGCAAGTGGCAGCATGGTGCAGTAGCCCTAAGTGTGAAGCATGGGGCTTTGGGCACAACAGACCACAGCGGCATTGATTGTGTAGAGAGGTGCAGGGTGCTACAGCCTTGATTGGCAAAACAGATGATAGCATGGCAGAAGCCCCAACAGTGGGCAGGACATTGGGGGGCATCAGGGTATGGCATTCCTGACTATGGGACAAGGTACATGTGATGTAGCAGCCTTGACCAGTTGGGGCAATGGAAGCGGATAGTTGGTACAGAAAATCCCCACCTCCAGTGGCCTGGGACAGCATGCGCAGCAGCCTCAATTGTGAAGGCAGGGATTTGGGACTCAAAGGCTTAGCAGAAGATAGCAGCCCCAATTGTGTAGTCAAGAACAGGGGCAACAGGGTACATTGCCCTGACTGAAGGGGTGGGGACAGAGGGAAGCAGTGCAGCAGCCTCAACTGTTTGTGCAGGAGGCAGTAAGGTGCAGCATACCTGACTGTGTGGAGAAGACAGTGGGCAGTGGGGTGTAGTAGCCTCAAATGGGGGCTGGAGACAGGGGGTTTGGGAGGTGAAAGGGGCAGCAGAGTGCTGCTGCCTCAGCCTTTAGGCAGGAGACATAAGCATCAAGATGCCATATAGTATGTCTAGTTATACATATACATGATGAATTTTCACACAGAAACCCTCAATTAACTGAATTTTGTGAATTCATACAGTACATGTTCCAGAAATAGCAGAGTGTGGCAGACACATTTTTGTCAATCTGACATAAAAACAAAATCGTTCTCACATGAATCTATTTATGGATGCTACATTAAAGACACAATACTTCTACGAATTAATACAATTTGGATTTATTTTAAATCCATAAACAACTTTGTGTTATATCGCCGGAAAACAATGCAGAGTTTTTTATTTTTATTTATTTATTTTATTTAGTTTTTGTTAACTGGTAGGTGCACTAGCCAGCAAGTGATTATTTTCTGGCACAACCCAGGAGGTACAATTACAATACAAGTAGAACGGTGCAGTTTATACAGTACAAGTACAGGTACATAGATACAAGCATACAATTTTTAAGGTAAGCAGAGGGTACTGGAGGAAGGACAGATTTTGGATTAGATTTGGGAAACTGATGGGGTGGATGTGGGCAGGGAAGGGTGAGTGCACAGCTCAAGGTAGTTGGAAGGTGGAGGGGCTGGAACCAAGTTAAGAGAACTCTGCCAACTGTTTTGGCCAAGAAGCTTAGGAGAGTGTAGTGTGGGACAGCGAAAAGGATTACGGCTTTTGCAGCAGGAGGCAAGAGTCTATAACCGGGCTCATGGAACCGATTCCTGGTACGAGAGGCTCAGGTGGGGGGGGCGGCCAGAGGTAGGCTGGCCGGCGATGGGTAGGAAGGAAAGTGTACAGACTACAGCGGCTGGAGACAGGGAAGGGGTAGGGTTACATAGGGAGTTGTGCTGAGAATGGCAGGAGCAGGCGTGAGTACAGCTAATGTGGGGAAGACATGGAACAGCAATCGGACTCACGGGAACCTTGGGTCGGAATGAAAGGCAGGGGCCTGGCTGGAGGGAGCTCAAGCTGGGCAGGGTTGGCATTCTGGATGGGCGAGGGGTTCCAGAGCTAGACAGGTTTGTTCACGAGCGCGGTGACCCGCGAGGAGGTCGATATGGGGGGAAGGCTGAAAACCGGCTTCAAGGAAGGGATCAGGGAAGCGGGAAGATACGGCATTAGTGGTAGAATGCTGCAGTCGGTGTCCGGGCTTATGGAACCGTAAGCCGGCAGGGAAAGTAGGGGACCTCGTCACCAGGGGGAGAGTTACGGCCGCATAAGGCTTTAGCGAAGAAGGGGGAGCGACCCAGTGCCGCGGAACTGATAGCCGGAAAGAAATACCAGGGGTAGTCAGTGTGTGGAGGGGGGAGGGAAGAAGATGAGGAGAGACCAGTACCAGTTTTCAATAAATACATACGACAAAAGATTAGTGCAAAACAGCAGGATGTTTTCAAACATACGCCAAAAGATTAGTGCAAACAGCAGGATGGGAAAGCAGGTACCACAATCATATAGACTGGCAATTGTTACACACAACGATTGTAATAATAAGGTGACTGAAGACATTTGTAATATATAACACAGTAAGTAAACACGGCAATTGTCATAACACAAAGTTAAGAAAGGTAGAGGATAGAGGCATAATAATACATCAGACAGTAGAGCCATATAAGTTTCTTTGTGATCATAAAAGAAAGTGCAAGCAGTCCAAATAACCAGTATGCAAGGCATCAAGTAGGGTGTAGGTAGACGAATGGGCATGTAGATAGGGGGAGGGAGAGGTAACATGAAGAAAAGATTTAGGTAGGATCAAAACAGGCACATTGGTCCATAGAAGTAAGGTGATTCCATAGTCTTCGCTTGAAAGCAAGGTGTGAGGAAGCTCGTCTTAGGTCAATAGGTAGTGAGTTCCACACTTGGGGGGGCATGCCCAAATGCACCAGTGCCCATGGAAGTGCAGAGGGGAACTTTTAGGAAAGAATTATCAGACGATGTCATCTCAGGTCGGGGGATAGCAGGCGGGAGCAGCTCAGATAGTGTAGCAGGTCTAAACACTCTGATTATTGAGTCTGAGAGGCAGCAGAGGTGGTACTGTCTAGTGGAGGAGGGGGAAAGCCAGCCTAGGTCCTTATAAAGTTGGCAGTGATGTTTAAGGCGGGGGGCCTTTAATGCATATCGGCAAACGTTGTAGGTGGTATCCCACTTTTGAAGTGCAGTTTTGTTTGCCATGGTTAGGATGGGGGCAGTAGGATAGAGTTGGCAGGAGGAGTCCCTGGCAATGGCCAGCTTGGCAGTGGTGTGAGCATGTAGTTAGTTCTGTAGGCAGCCCCAGTTTTCACCAACTGCTTGTGCGGTTTCGGATATGCTGGTTCAGGTCAAGGGTTTGGTCGAGCAGTATGCCCAGATAGCGGAGTGTACTTACAATCTCAAGAGGGGTTCCGTTTAGATCAAGTATATTCAGGGGAGATGAGCAGGATCTAAGTTTATGGGTTGTTCCCAGTAGCATGGCTTTTGTTTTTATTTATTTATTAGCTTTCGGTAACCGGGTAAGTGCGCTAGGCAACAGACCTGCCTATTTTCAGGCACGACCCGGGAGAGCACAGGACATTGGTTACAATATGCAGAAATGCACAGACATAATAAAGGTGTACAGGAGCAAAACAAGATATACATTGGGTAGCACAGTAATAGTTACATAAGGGTACATTTTAGGTTTTACTAGCATTAAGTATGAGGCGATGAGCGTTTAGCCAGTGTTGAGCCAAATGGAAGGCAGATGTCAGAGTATCATTGAGATGGTTAATACAGCCTGAACGAGCATAGATAACCAGGTTATCAGTATAGAGTAGCGAGGCACCAGATGTTATACTGCTGGGAAGATTATGAACAGTGAAAAAAGGAGAGGGCCTAGTATTGAGCCCTGCGGTACTCCAATGTTGATTGTGGCACTGTCAGAGATAGCAGAGTTGAGTTTCACTGCTTGTGTCCTGTTTGTTAGGTAGCTACTGAACCAGTTTGTTACAGGGGATGAGAAGCCAAGGTTTTTAAGGGTAGTTAGCAGAAGGGGGTGATCCACAAGGTTGAAAGCCTTGGTGAGGTCAATGAACACAGCCCCTTTTAGGTGACCTTCATCCATATTTATAAGAGTATCAGAGGTAAACTTCACTAACGCTGTTGTGGTACTATGATGTTTCCTGAAACCATGTTGTGCTTCACAGAGTGAGTTTGAGGAGTCGAGGAATTCGATGGCCTGGGTGGCTACTATTTTCTCTAGAATTTTACTGAGGACCGAGAGAATGGCAATGGGTCTGTAGTTCGATATTTCGCTTTTTGTTCCCTTTGGAAAAATGGGGTAATTCTATCAGCCTTCCATATCTCTGGGACTGTGCCTGTGGAGAGGGGTAGTGAAAATCCTGCTAATGGATATGAGATGAGATGGCAGCAGCTTTCAGTAGTCGGGTTCCAGTGTATCCGAGCCAGGGCTGGTGTTATCAGATATGGCATTTAGGAGTTTAAGAACTTGATTTCTAGTCACAGCCTTGAAATAAAAAGTTTTGTTGCTGCTTGTTGAGGGTCACTTGTTAATGCATCAGTTTTCCCTTTGTAGAGAGTGGCTGAGGGCAGCAGGTGCAGCATTTAGGGTGGACGTATAGGGAGTTAGGTCGGAGAACTGTTGATTGAAGGCATTGGCTATGGTAAGGGAGTCATTGCAGTGGATACCATGAAGAATAATTTCCAAGGGGTGACAGATTGCAGGGTGCCAAGGAAGGTTTTGATGTGACTCCAGAATTTGCGTGGATCATTTGAGGAGCTGGTTAAGAGATTCTGGCAGTACTTGCTTTTTGCAAGCCTGATTTGTTTTTTGCAGACACTTCTATGCTGTTTGTAGATAAGATGATCCCTGGGTAGGCCAGTAGTCTTGTATTGTTTCCAGAGCTTGTCCTGGGCTTTGAGTTTGTGGAGTAGTTCTTTATCTAGCCATCGCGTTTGTTGACCTCTGACCCTCCTCTTTGGTTTTGGTACATGCCGCTTTTGAACTTCACCATACCTGGTAAGGAACACGTCTAGGGCAAACTCAGCACTTGTTGCAAGGAAAATTTCAGACCAGTCCATGTTGGCAATGTCGAGGAGAAAGGCTTCTAGATCCAGTTTTGCAAAGTTAGTGAAGGTGACCAGGCGGGATCGAGGAGCAGGTGGTGGGCAGGAGCGCCAGTGGCAGATCGTGGGCGAGTGGTCCGTTATAGAGTCAGCCAGGACGGCTACCTTTGTTATGTGGTCAGGTCTATTTGTGAGGATCCAGTCTAACAGTGTTCCTGATAGGGAGTTGGTCATTCTCGTGTTCTCAGTTATTAACTGATGGAAGTTGTGCCTTTGAACTAGTGATGCCAGGGTGCTATGATTTGGACCCAGCCAGTTCAGATTGACATCACCAAGCAAGATGGTCTCATTCATGTTCATTGTTTGTGATGAATGTTGAAGTAGTTTCTGAAGACTTTCCAGTCCACCGTGGGTGGATTGTATATGCATATAATGTGTAGGTACTTCACACCTAGGGCCAGTATTGCATGCAGTGATTCGCAGCTCATCTGGGGACTAGGGATAGCGACAGTTTTTAGCTTAAGGTGACTTTTGGAGTAGATGGCAACACCCCCACCCTGCTTAGAACCAGTTCTATCCTGTCGGAGGATAGCATACCCAGGCAGGGTACATTGTGCATCCAGGATGCTAGGTTTTAGCCATGTCTCAGTGAGGCATAAGATGTCAGGATTAACCAATTGTATCCAGGCCTCAAGCTCAGTTAAGTGACCTAGAAGACTTCTGATGTTCATGTGAGCAATTACAAGGCCTTTATTTGGTTTGGTAATGAGTGTTAACGGGGTGTTGCTTGGGTGCAGGCCTGGGTTCGGTTCAACGTCACTAGCTAGCAGTAGTAGCCTCTGAGCTAGGAACTCAAGCAGCACCTTGAGGAGCATGTTATGATTTTTCTGTTTTTTCCTATGTTGAGAGTAGCTCATAACTAATAGGTATGTGCATCCTTTTTTTTTGTAAAAAGTAGTGAAAAATAGGTATAGGGTGGTGGTATGAGAGGAGCCAAGCTCTCAGAGGTGCCACGTGATTGATGAAAAGTAATTAAAATCCACAGGAATGGTGAACTACCAGGGACCAGAAAACTATTATTGTAGCTCAAAGACCCAGAATGTGATAAATTCCTGAAGGCGTTAAATTCCTGAAAGTGATGAACACTGGCCTGGGGCATATGCAGGATGTAAAAATCCTTTGTTAGTATCTAGCCTTTGTTCTCCAAAATGGTTGAGAATAGACCTCAAACAAGTCAGACGGAAATGTGGATTCAATGCAGCATTCCACAACTCAGTGATTGTATAACAGATTTACTGACCTGGGGCTTTGATGGCTTCCAAAAAAGTTGATTTATGATGAGAATGCCAATACCTGGTGGTGATGTTTTGCAGTTTCTTAGTCCAGGAAATGTTCATAGATGTTATGTCCAAGAATGGTCCAGTTTCTCCAAGCAGAAACACTGGAAAATCCACAAAACTAAACTACTGACAGAGACAAACACACACAGCCAGCCACATGATTTGATGAGAATGTTTTCCCACAAACATTTATACCACTTCAGTTCAGCACTGAAACTCAAAAGATCAAGTTTTTGTGAGAACAGACTAATTTTAAGCTAATCTATCACAAACCAGATGGGTTAGTAACAAACTAGAAGTGAAAACAATTAACTCTACAGAATGTTCTGACTGGGAAGTACAGCAGCTTCTTTGATCAATCAGGGTCTTAACTGCTGAAGCAGTAGGATAGATCAATATGACATCATTGCACTGCAGGCCTCACTGATAGGGACAGAAAACTCTTCACTATTTTCAGTAACTGCCAAGGACATTAACATAGGCTGATTCAAAGAAAACCACAAAACCAAACAGCATGAACTTTTCAGGAAACACTGACCATGACAAAGGGACTTGAATCCAAGTGAATTCAAGTTTTTGTGAAATATATGAAACATAGAAGCATAGAAACATAGAATTTGATGTCACATAAGGACCGCTTGGCCCACCCAGTCTGCCCATTTCCCTACCTAATAGATAAGCTGCAGATCCTAGTTAACCAGCAGCCTACTTCTTTCTACCCCCACCCCCTAGAACTGCCTTATGGCTGTCCCATGCATGCTTGAATTCAACCACTGTTTTTGACTCCACAACCTCCTCCGGAAAGCCGTTCCATGCATCCACAACCCTCTCTGTGAAAAAATACTTCCTTACATTACCTCTGAGCCGCCTCCCCTCTATCTTCAAATTGTGTCCCCTTGTTCTTGCACACTTCTTTGTTTGAAAGATGCTACCCTCTTGGACTTTGTTGATTCCCTTGAGGTACTTGAAAGTTTCTATCATGTCCCCTCTCCCTCCTTTCCTCGAGGCTATCATATTAAACTCCTTAGTCTCTCTTCATATGTCTTCCGTGCAGACCCTGCACCATTTTAGTTGCCTCCTCTGACAGCTTCCATCTTGTCTATGTCCTGCAGAGATTGGGTCTCCAGAACTGCACACAGTACTCCAGATGGGGTCTCACCAGCTGTCTGTACAGAGGGATATCAACTTCCTGTTTTCTACTGGTGATGCCTCTCCATGCATCCTAGTATCCCCCAGCCCTCCTTACTGCCCTCTCACATTGCTTGCCCACCTTTAAGTCATCTGATATGACTACCCCCAGGTGTCTTTCCATTTTTGTTGTTGTTAGTATCTCACCCCCCATTGTGTACTCTTCCCCTGGGTTTTTGTTTCCCAGGTGCATTACCCTGCACTTCTAAGCATTAAATCTAAGCTGCCATACATTTGACTATTCCTCTAACATTGCCAAGTCCCTCCTCATCCTTTCCACCCAACCTTGTGCATCATCTCTGTTTCAGATCTTTGTGTCATCTGCAAAGAGACATACTTTTCCTTCCAGTCCCTCTGCAATGTTGCTTACAAAGACATTGAAGAGGACCGTCCTAATACTGAACTCTCGGCACCCCACTAGTAACCTCTTTCTTCAGAGTGGACTCCATTTACTATTACTCTCTGTGTCCTATTCTCCAGCCAATTCTTTACCCAGGCTATCATCTTGGGACCCACTCCCACGCATTTGATCATTGACCATGTGATATCTTACATTTGCTGGGAACATAAGTATTCAGGAATAGGCTGATGGCATCTTTTTCTGCGCCTCTTGGCTATTCTTCAAAGCACATGTGGGAGAAAACAGGATTATATTTCAGTATATATTAGAATAATTCTTTCCTGATATAGGAAACAAGAAGTTCTGGTGACAATTGCCATAATTTTATCTTCACCAAGGCATTTATTTATTTATTTAAGACTTTACCAGGAAGCATACTGAGCAGGATATCACCAATTCCAAATGTGCCCTGGGGAGAGGGAGAAATACAGTAGAAGTAACATATAGAAATACAATCGATATACAAATTAGACAACAGCAGAAAAATACTGTGGAGTAAAAATATACATTCTGAGCAACTTAGTTGTACCCTAAAGAAAGAAGACAATAATGCAACATGAACGACTAACGCAGTGGGTACAGTTGAGCGGAACCACTAGCTACTAGCTGAGGGGTCAGACTGCTTAGCAGTATTCACATTGCAAGTTGTAGAATAGGAAACACTATATTACAGCATAGATGAGGGTTTGATAAATGCAAGTGTGGAGCAGTGCAGCTCAGTAAACTGGGCAGGAATTGGTGAAACAGGCATGATACTTGGCCCGCAGCAGTACAAGTTGCATGAGCATGTAGTGGTGAAGTGTGTCTTAAGTAGGGAGTTGAGATGATGTGTGCTGTTGGAGTGCCAAATGTCTACCAGCAAGGAGTTCCATAATTTTGGCATCAGATAATTAAATTAAATTTAATTAAAGACTTTTGAACTTGGTAATTAAAGGCAGCCTGGCCAGAAGCGATGGACATGTGTGGGATGTGGAGAAGCTGGGAATCAATGTTCCTAAGTGAGTGAGTATGCAGGCGGGGGTAGAACTGCTGGTGTGGCTGCAAGGTGGGAGGGACTATGCCCAGAATTTCACAGTGGTCCTGGCACTGTGGATCAGTCTTCGATCGTGGAGAGAAGGAAGGTCTAAGGACCAGTAAAGGTCACAGTGATGGGTTGTGGGGGGACAGTTCAGGGCAAAACAACAGAAAGAGTGGAAGAGAGGATCAAGTTTGGCTAGGAGGACTTAGGGCTACACTATAGACTACTTTCATGGACGGAGGATCACCTTGGTACGATTGCCAAGCATGTTGGCAGGGGACATAACTTCTGCAGTTTCTTATGTATCACATCAATATGTTCAGAGAAGTCAGAGGTGCTGATCTAGCCGGACCCCAAGGTATCTGAAGGATGTCTAGCTCCAGGGGTTCATCAAGAGTGCGGAAGATAAGGGTGGTGGGAAGATGGGAGAGTTTTGCCTTGAGCCGAATGTTAGGGAGACAGTTTCTTAGGGTTTAGAAATAGCTGATTAGAACGAAACCAGAGTTGGACATTGTCGAAATCCTGCTGGAGTCTGGTAGCTACTACAGAGGGGATGAACCTGAGGCATACAGTACTGCATCATCTGCATACATGTGAATGGAAGTATGTGGGCAGGCTGAAGCAGATCATTGAGGAAGATGGAAACAACACTGGACCAAGGACAGAGCCTTGAGCCAGTAGTGACAGGGAGGGAGGTGGAAGTGGCAGAGCCAGTTCAAACTGATTTGGGACCTGCCTGCCAGGTATGAATGGAACCAGCTGGTGGCAGGTCCAGATAGTCTGGCGAGGGTGAGCTTTGACAGTAGCAGGGTGTGAGAGACCTTGTCAGGCCTTTGCCAGGTCGACGAAGATAGCCATGGTGATACCCACTTTATCCATCCCTGTGAGGATGGTATCGGTGAGTCGAGGAGAGAGGTGATGGTGGGCATATTTTCTGAAACCAACCTGGTACTGAGTGAAGAAGGAGGTGGAGTCGGAAAAGGGAGAGTTGAGAGAGCACAAGGCACTCCTGGATTTTGGCTAAAATAGGGAGAAGTGAGATAGGTGGCAGTTGCCCGGGAGGAGGTTTCACAGCCTTTATGGAGGGGATGACTGTGGCATGTTTCATTTAGATGGGATTGATCCATGCCTGAAGGATAGGTTACAAAGAATGGCCAGTTGGCTGGCTATGGCTGGGGCAGATAGATGGAGCATTTTGGAGTCCAGTCCTGAGGGGCATTTACCTTTGGAAGGATTGAGTGACCATAGTGCTTTTAATACCTCTGTTGGTGTAACAAGGTGAAAGGAGAAGTGGGAGGATGGGGGTGTGGCTGGGATAGAGGGTGGTGGCTGCATGGGGTGAGAGGATAAGAGAGAGGACACACAGCCTGTGAAAAACGAGTTAAGCTCTGTGGCCACAGTGCTTAGTGCAGTGACAGTGATGCCTGCTACGTTGAGTGCTGGTGTAAGGGGTTGGGCCAGAAGGGAGAAGAAAGATTTAATTGACTTCCAAAATCTAGCTGGGTGATTAAAGTTAGTGTGGAAAGAAGACTTGAAGTAGATAGTTTTGGCCTGGTGGATACGCCTCATGCAGGCATTCAGCAGCAAGCGGTAGTGTTGAAATGCCATTTGAGAACTTGTTACCTTATAGGTTTTCCAGGCTCAGTCCCTGACGTGAAGTTGATCTAAGAGATCGTCGGTCACCCAGGATAAGTGGGCACCCCTTATTCTGGATTTTCTGAGTGGTGCATGGTAGTCTCAGACAGCAAGGAATCTGGACATGAAGAATTCAAGGGCTGCATCAATAGTGGGAGACCATGGGATGTAGGACCAGTCAATTTTATTCAGGTCAGTTAGGAGCACTGTCAGGTCAAGGGATTGATATGACCTGACGAGTAGTGTACGGGAGGCAGAGCCTTAGGTCTGAATATTTTCCTCACCAAGTATATCATGTGGTGATCACTGAGAGAGTCTGGTAGGAGCCCAGCATCAATAATATGATGGGGATGGGAGATTAGGGACCAGTCCAATAGAGTTTCTTGTATTTGTGGTTGAGGAAAGTGGGTTTGGTTATTAGTTGGGGCAGATTTAAAGCATTCACTTGGCTTTGTATTTTGGAGCTAGCACTGGAGAACCAGTTCAGGTTGAAATCCCCAAGGATGTGTAGCTTCCACCAGCTGTGAGGGATTTTTCTTTAAGTGAGCACCTGGATCCAAATTAAATTGGGGAGAGTTAGCCAGCAGTAACTACGGGTTGGTATGAGAAACTTAAATCAAGTGCAGTAAAATAGTTAAAGTATTTTAAAGCTGCACTAAGCTTAAGCAGCACAGCTTGTTTGTAATGTGCATTAATCCCTAAATGCCCTCCTCAAATAATGATTAAATAAAGCATGCAGTGCACAATTAAGAACTTGAGACCTCTATGTTGGCTAAATAGAGTTAAAGTACAAGTAGAGCAGAATTAAATAAATAACACAGTTACATAAAGACCTTAAAGCTCCTTTCTAATAAAGTCTTATAGAGCAGCGAATAAAGTTCTCCTTAAAGCTCCTTCAGCCAGGTTTAAAATCCTACAAAATGCTGAGAGAAAGTAGGCAGAAAAACTATCAGCGTGGCTCTGCCCACAAAAACAAGGGTCTTTGTTTGAAAAAGGCACCAAAAGATCCACACACACGCACACACACAAAGCAGACAAACAAGCTGGTGCTCTGCCTTGGCTGGCGTGCTCAGTACCTGGTGAGATTCTGCATTCTATGGGCTTGGGGAGAGCAGGAGATCTTGATT
This sequence comes from Neoceratodus forsteri, assembly GCA_016271365.2. Taxonomy (NCBI): domain Eukaryota; kingdom Metazoa; phylum Chordata; order Ceratodontiformes; family Ceratodontidae; genus Neoceratodus; species Neoceratodus forsteri. The sequence continues at coordinate 1,045,301,648 of CM028133.1, read as the reverse complement.
GCCCTCACAACCACCACAGGAGCTGGGAGATTCTGCATTCTGGGGCTCAGGGAGGGCAGGAGATCCTGACTGCCCTTGCCTCACCAAGAAATACTGAGCTGTAACACGTACAGTATATGGTCTAGAAATCAGCTTACCCTTTTCCCACTCTACCATCCTGGAGCCAAGGAATCATCCAGCGAGTAATCAGTGGTGCCCAGAATTTTGACACTCCTTTCAGCACGTTGGAGATTTTACAGTGTAGAAACATGCAGTCAAAAAGGTTACAGTGTTTATCATTTTCACCTGATCCTCTAATCTGTCTTTACAGGAGACTTCTTTTTTGATATTGTTAAGCCTACTGTACTCCCCCAAATGTCCTGAAAGATCAGGCTTTAGAAATTGGGCTTTTTATTTGGAGGCATCTGATTGGCTGGTACTTTGCCAGGGGGTACATTAACTTTCAATAGATGCCCACCAAATAAAAAGTACCAGCCCAAACCTGCCTCATACCATGCCAGTATCCTTGTGCCCAGCCTGTTTCATCATTGGCTGAAGCACTGGGCACAAAATTTCAAACTGACGCCATTTTTTTGCATTACTTAGCAAGACCTGTCACGCTTGGACACACAAAGCACACCAACAAATGTATTTGCCATTGATTTATACATTTTTTCCCACAACAAAAGCACACGCCTTAAATGTTTTTTACTTTCCTTAACTAACTAATATCAGTGGACACAATCAGAATTTAAACTGCACATCCTCATTTGTTTTTCTCGAAACTGACTCGGCAGTCTCCTCTCCCCCCGCCCCCAAACAAACAACAGCATGTCACATAAAGCATTTACTCACTACAAAACTAACCACTTAACTAAATATAAAGTAAAAGTGCTTTAGTGCTTTAATGAAATCAATCTAGTAAACTCTCCCAGATGTTCAAGAGTCCAATGGTACCATAAACGCCGGCCGATGTAGTAGCTGCTGAAAGACGCGAGCGTATCGCCATCAACAGTACAGTAGGTGCAACTAATGAAAGGGCCATCACTGCTCCTTGGTCCAATTCTCTGCATCGACTTAGTACTAAAAACATAGCCATAGCCTTTCTCAATATCTCAGCTAAAAAAACAGAACGCCAATACTAGGGAAAAGAAAAGCATAAAATGTGCCTATTTCAGCAGCTTTACTATTTCCTGCCAGTTCAAGCCACTTCACTACGTGCTCCGTGGTAACCAGAAAAGGCATAAAAAATGCTCAACTGCAGTGCTTTGATTAGGAAAAAAGAAAATGTTAATAGCAGGAACATTAAAGACCTGCCATATCCCATGTTTTTCTTGGTCTAAAGAAATCACTACGGTAGCTTTGACTGACCTTATTCAGAACGTTTTTCCAGTTCTCATGCTGTGGCCTCTGTGTTAAACCGCATGGCACATATAGTTAGGAATGTTTCAAGAATAAAAATAAAAGTAAAAAACAAAAAAACAGATGATATGTGTGTGGGGGCAACCATGAGACCAGATCAAAAGTCATACAGACCCTCCAGTATAAAGAAAGTCTCTATTTCACACAAAAAGAAAAAAACATTCTAATGCAGGCGGAGGAACTATTTTGTTACAAAATGTATTTTAAACTATTTCTTTATTTACATTATTTTATTAAACCTTTTTTCTTTACAGTGCCTATTTTCTGTGTAATAATACTCTCCAGGGTGGTATGGGCAATACCAGACCTTCCTGGCTATAAGGCCCTCCGCCTAAGGGCCAGGCCTCAGTACGCCTGGGCGGTCTGGTATTGCCCATACCACCCACCTTGTCGGGTATTATTGCTTGCATATTGTTTCATCTCTAGTGTTAATTGAGGAAACACAGATTCATATACAAAACCAGGGATCAAGTGGGTGCCAGTCAGAAAAAATGCTTCCTGTTTCGACAAATGTCTAATCTTCCTGGAAGTAATATTGTTTCTGCTTTATCTACTGTATACATTCATTCCAATTATCAGTAGCCAGATTTCTGACACCAAACTGCATAATTAAAATCTGCAGGGTCCCTCCATCTGAACCCAACATTATAGTTAGCAGGGCATCCAATAGGGATACCAAGCTTTTGGCATAATTGATCTGGGCTCTGGCTAACATGGAAACTCTGACAAGAGAATCTTGACTGTTATTCCAGGGCCCTGGTCCTTCAGTGCAATACAGAGGTCATCTCACAATGTAAAGGCCTTAACTTGTAACTGCAGGAATATCTGGTCCCAGTTGAATTCCCCTGATTCCTGGGTTTTGTTGGATGAGTCTGATCAAGGGGTCAAGGGAAAAAATAAATAGTAGGAGGCTTAAGTGGTACCCCTGCAAACCCCTCTTTTTACCTGCACCCTCACTCCTATTTTGGAATTAACACATGGGTACATCACAGCCTCTTTATGCAGAACCATGATCAATGTAATAATATATAGGATAGTGCATGGGGAACGGTTGACAACAAGGCTATTCTTTCACCGAGTTGGCACTATGACGACGGATTACCTCAAGAGCGCAGCTCGAGAGGTAATCTGTTGTCATAGTGCCAACGAGGTGAAAGATGCCCTGTTGTCAACTGTTCCCCATGCACTTTTCTTTATAATGTATGGTGGAACGTCGTTTTTTTGGGGAAAAAAAAGTTACTAGAAGGGAAAAAAGAATTTACATTGTGAACGTTTTCACACTAACCATTAATACTGCCCCCTATATTGCTGCTTTAGCCATGTGTCCTGTCTATGCAGTGAGCCCTAACTGTCAAATGCTGCGCGAGGATACAGTGTGACGTTCGCAGTACAGTAGAAAACATCATTCTGTTGTACTGCGAACGTCACTAGTGTGTGACTACAAGGTTTCGAAAACGATCGATTTCGGTGGAGAACGATGTTCCACCATACGCTATATGACCTGTAATATCATACCTTCTTAAACCATTTACTAGGTAATTAGGAAGGATCCAGTCAATGCCTTTTGCCTGGTCAATTGTTAGCAAGATTGCATTTGCCAGTCTCTTCCCCAGTTTCAAAAAGCTCCCTTAACACAATCAGGTTGTTAGTAATACTCCTTAGTGCTATGGCACATGTCAATGGCATGGCAAGGACAACTGTAGCAACCTGAGAAAAATCTGTTGGCCAAAATGTTTTTATTTATTTATTTTATTACTCGGATACACATCTTTGAGCAAAATGTTAATTTGCAAAGGTTCCTCATCAAAACAACAGTACAGTTTACAACCATTCTTAACACTTCACAAGAATTGTTGTAGAGAAATAGGAAGATGGTGGCCACGCTGGGCTGCCATCAGTGAGAGGAGAGGACAGGAGCCCTGCTGTTTTTAGTCTTAATAGCTTAATTGTAATTATTTAATTTTTATTTTTAGTTACAGGTCAGTGTAGGGATGGGAGAGTGTTAGTAATGGCAAAAACTGAAGAAGAAGTAGGAGGTTGAATTTTTTCATTTTCAGTGAGGTTCGTTTGTTCATCTGTTGAAGTGTGTAACTTACCTGTAGCATCTGGAGAGCAGTGTTGGTTACCTTAAATCGAACAGCGCTGTTTGCAATGTGCCAGCTGGAGGAAGCAGAAGAAGTCCGTGAGTGACAATGGGCTGTCCACCCACATGTAGAAGAGTTGGATGCAGGGAATTGTGTGCTCTTGCAGAGATGGGAGTTTGACTGAGCTGTAGACCATGGTTGCTGGATGCTGCTGGGGATAGCTCGGTGACGTCAGGAAGCTTCCCCACATGTATTGTCCCAGTGCCCCATGAGGTTTGTGGAGTGGTGGAACTGTTGTACCACTGAAGATTTTCCCTGAGCCTCTATGTGAAGGTGCACTTTTCAGGTTGCACTGTATACAATAGCATGAGACAGTGAGTGTTATTCCTGACTCAAACCTGGACAGTTTGAACTATGTGCAGTGTTTGGTTCCCAGGCAGTCAGACGTAAGAAGGAGACTTTTGCATAAAAGTGTGCTATTGTTTTAGCCCTGATAGTGAAATGACCAATGGCTCTAAGTGTTGATCTGATGGGTCTGTGGATTGTGCTGGTGGGTGGTGGGTCATGAGAAAACCCTTACCATAAGTCCAAGAACAGTACTGCATGTAAACCCATCCAGAAAGGCTGCCGTAGGTTCAAACTCAAATTCAAGAAGTCAGGACTTGAAGACAGGTCCAGAACAGTCCTCGACTGGTGAGAGGGGTCAAGAGTCTGTATATCTCTGGTCCAACCTGAAGAGTTAAAGCCTTAGGAGTGAGAGCCCTGAGGTAGTAGGATCTTGAATTTATTTGTCTCTCTGGCCATTTTGTAAGTGCTCTCCTTTCTGAAGAACTGCTCTCTGAAGAGACTGTGATAAAAACTATTTGTTACCCACTTCACAGATATATGGACTCCACTGAAAAATAGAATTATTTTACTAGAGACTGTTTTTTGTAAGAGGGATGAGAAGGTTTTGGGAGGTAGTGGAGTGACAATGGAAGTGAGTGAGTGCGAGTGGTATATGTATGTATGGAAGTGAATGGTTATTAGTCAGTATTTGTTATTATTATTAATTTGTTGTGATTTGATTTGTAGTTTGTTAGTAGTGGATAAGCTATTGGGATGTGTTGGTCATTGGCTCCCAAGGGAAGATATTATTCCCCCTCCAGTCTCTGCGATCTCTGACCCATCGACTGTCCCCCATTGTCAGCTGAGATACATATGCACTGTAGAGTGCTAGTGATAGTGTGCAGCAGAAGGAAGCAGAGATTTGCAGTAGCTGGTAGGGGTAATATGGCAGAAAGGGAATGGATTGGGGTGGTGAGAACCAGGAGATGCCCTGTGGCAAAATGGACCCAGGAGAGAGAGGGTCCTCCTTGCCTCTGTGCCCATATCCAAGGGTCCCCCCAAATGGTTGGCAGGTGACTGGACCAGCCTGATTTGACCTATCCTTCTTGGGCAGTGTTGTGCAATGCTAGATCTATTAAAAACAAGATGGCAGTTATCGCTGATTTTGTGGCAACATCTTATCGGGCATGCATCACCAAGACGTGGCTGGATGAAAATGTCAGTCAAGCTTTGAAATCAGCTATTCCGGCCTGTTACTCGGTGTTACTCTGCCCGAGAAAGGATCTTAGGTGTAGCACTATGTTTCAAATTGGACTTGAAGCTTGCAGCCCTCCTGGTGGGAATGAGATACTTTGAATGTGTAGCCATACATGGGTGTGCATGTGCAGGTTACAGAATCCTTCTCATCTATTGACTGCCTGGGGATAAGACAGGAGTTTCTGCAGAAAGTTGCAGGTTTCATCATTGAACTGGTAATGGAGTCATCCAGAAGAATTATTCTGGGCAAATTTAATGCCTGGATTGATGATGAACTTTCACAGTTTGGGCAAGACTTCCTCCGGCAGATGTGTTCATTGGGCCTGACACAGGTTGTTACCTCTGCAACCAATCTATAAAGCCATTATTTGGACCTTGTCTTCCTCTTAGGAATGGTGGTCTTTGACCTTATGGTGGAGTCAGTTGCATGGTTGGACCACCATACTGTGATGTTCTCATTTGAGACCCCCCAAATAGACCCTCCCCTACAGAGATGGTCCAGTATCACCCTTTAAGGCATTTGACCCCACAAGGTCTGATGGTGGTGCTGGATTTATCAGGCCCAATGAGTGTACGCAAGGAGTCAGGGGAATTGGTTCTGACCTATAATAGGGTGATTGCAGAGACCATTGACTCTATAGTACCTGTACATGTTGAACCCCTCACCTCACACCAGAGGGCACCCCTGGTTTGATGGGACACTCAGGGAGATGAGGATTAGGGATTGAAGGTTAAAGCAGTGCCGGCGGTGTCCTGGTTTGGAGGAGGACAAGCTTATATTGATGACCCATTATAATAATAGTTATTTATTTTTACCATGCCTTTCTAAAGCCAAGGTGCCTTAACAGCAAGCTTCACAAAAAACAATAAAATAAACAAAGATACAATAAATACTGAGTTCATAAAATGCAATAAAATGTCATCATCAGGGATATGCTATCAACCACAAATGGGTCTTTAAGGCCTGTTTAAATTCCTCCACGGATTCGCACTCCCAAAGCCGATGGGGTAGAGAATTCCAAAGGGTTGGGGCTGTGAACATGAAAGCATGGTACCCAGAGGATTTTAAAGAAACCCTCAGAATATCTAGCAACCCCTCATCCACAGAAAGGAACAATCGCCTAGGGCAGTAAGGTACCAGGAGCTCTTTCAAGTAGTCCAGGTCCAGTCCGTGTAGTGCTTTATAAGTCAGAAGACCAACTTTAAAGGTGCTCTACCACTGTATTGGCAGCCAGTGCAGTTCATGCTGCAGCGGAGAAATATGACAGGTACAGGGAGTACCAGTCAATAACTTGTCCGTAGTATTCTGCACAAGCTGCAAGTGGCAGATATCAACCCCTGGTAGCCCTAGATACAGGGAGTTGCAAAAATCAAGGCGTGAGGTCACAAAGGTGTGGACCAATGTAGACAGATCACCAGATGGAACTAGGTGCTTAATCCTGGAGATGTTCCTCAGATGGTAAAAGAATGATTTGACAACTGCCGACACCTGCGATCACAGTGTCAGCCCGTCATCAAAAATCACCCCCAGATTCTGCACCAATTCAGAGGTAGGGAGCTGAGAGCCACCCAGAAAAAGTCCTGAGGGATTTGTAATCCAACATGTCTTTGGTCTGGGGAGCCGTTTTGCAATTTAAATGAGACAAGTTTGCTCTGTTTTATTGCTGATAAGATTGCCTCCATCAGAACAGAATTCCAGACAGTGCTCTCGAATGGGCATTCTAGCGAAGGACATGAGGACACAGGTACTCAGTCTGTCTGGTCTGACTTTGACCAGGTAGCTATAGTAGATATTGTGAGGGTCATCTGGGTGTTTTGGCCAATCTACTGTAGTTTGGACCCAGGACCATCAAGCCTCCTCGTGGGGTGCGTTGATGACATTGGCTCTTTCCTAGTCAAGATAGTCCAAAGTTCCCTTGTGTCAGGGTTTTTTCTAAAACCCCTGAAGGAGGGAGTTGTAATGGCCCTCCTAAATAAAAATATCACCGTACATGGACTCTCTGGCAAACTACAGACCTGTCTCTAATCTTCCTTTCGTTTGGAAGCTTATTGAGAATGTGGTGGCCATTCAACTGCAGACCGATTTAACAGCACAATACATATACAAGCCTCTCCAGTGAGGATTTAGGAAAAGGCATAGTACTATGGCTGCCCTGGTTCGGGTGCTAAATGATCTCCTGGCAATGAAGGATAGGGGGAGATGTTCCATTCCTCTTCTCCTCCTCGATCTCTCGGCAGCATTTGTCACCATGGACCATGGGGTGCTGATGGAGTGCCTGTGAGTATGTTGTGGAATGATGGTCACAGTCCACAATTGGATTAGAGCTTACTTTGCTGGCATGTGGCAGCATGTAGTGTCTGGGGTGTATTCCTTAGCCCCCATACCCCTGCCATGTGGGTTCCCGCAGGGCTCCATTTTGTCCCCCATGTTGTTCGCAGTGTACATACTACTGCTAGGGGACATTATAATGCATAATGGACTGAGATTTCACTATTATGTAGATGATGCTCAGCTCTAAATGCCCTTTGCACCCAAGCTACAGGAAGCAGTCTCATTATTAAACATCTGCCTGGATGAGATCCAAGACTGGATGAGGGTGAACAGGTTGATGTTAATCCCAGATAAGACTGATGTACTGCTGCTGGTACCTGGCAGCCAGGGGATGAGGGTGCAATCTGGTCAAATCTTAGGGCTTAGGCTAGGGGACTCCCAGCTGCTCACCTTTGATCAGGTGAGGAATCTTGGCATTGTCTTGAACTGTGGCCTGACACTTAAACCACAGATGTTGGCCAAGGTCAGGACCTTTATTTATCATCCTAGGAACATCGACAGGATTAAACACCTGATAACCCCAGCTGAGCTACCAGCTCTCATCCATACTTTTGTGACATCGAACCTGGATTACTGCAACACTCTGTACCTGGGGCTAGCAGAGGTAGATCTGGGCCACCCGCAGCTGATGCAAAATGTGGTGGCCAGATTGTTGACTGGTCTACCTAGATTGTATTATGTTACACCAGTGCTGCACTCTCTGCACTGGCTGCCAGTATGGTGAAGGATCTCCTTCAATATTGCTTTGTTGACCTATAAGGCCCTACATGGTCAGGGGCCTGGTTACCTGCAAGATCTCTTGTGCACCTACTGGCCCACCCTCCCCCTGCGTTCTGCAGATGAGGGTTTGTTGGGAGTTCCCAGGACTCATTTAAAGACATGGGGGATGCACCTTTTCTGCTGCAGCCCTAATCCTGTGGAACTCCCTCCCTTACCAGTTTCGAAAGTGCTCAACAGTTGACATCTTCAAATGGAAGATGAAGACCTTTTTTTGAAATCAAGTTTTTGTAAGTAGTTAGTATGTTTTTATTGAGAATTAATATTTGTATTTATTTGTAGTTTGTCTGGCTTGTACTATATTTTAACATTTTTAGAATTATTGTAAAGTGCATTGAGTCACAATGGAGAAATGCACTCAAACTTGATTGATTGATTGATTGATTGACAAGTAACAGGTTAGCAAAGGCACTGACAACAGAAATTTGGTACCATAATATCATAGTACGGAAAATAAAGTTACATTTCAGTAGGTCCAGTAATTCTCATAATAAAAGTGCTGAAACATAGGTACCAGCCCTGTGGGGCATTGTCTGTGAATTGATCTATGCACTTCTATAGCACAAGGAATCAGAAGAAAATCACACACTGTATGTGAGAGGTCAGAGATGGGCATTGATAGTGGAGGGTTACGGTGTTGGCATCTTGTGCCAGTGTGTGGAGATGTCTTTTTGGTGGGCACCATGAGCACATGGTGCATTGATGGGGATAGGTTGTGGTGCAGGTGGCAGGTGCCAGTGCATGGGGGGAGGAATAGATGTTTTTGATTTTTAATAAACACAAAGGTCTCCAATTCTTGATGTTTGTTCTGTTTCAAGCTGTAAAGAGAAAAATTAGTAATGCATTTCACATGGAAGTGTTTATTTATTTATTTATTAGCTTTTGGTGACTGGGTAAGTGCATTAGTCAATAACCCTGCCTATTTTCAAGCACGACCCAGAAGAGTACAAGATACAGGCATACAATCAAACAGAGTCTGAATACAAAACATTCTCTAAATGCTTACAATCATTGCAGAAGAGTACAGGCGTACAAACAAGCACAGGTAAAATACAAGAACAGTCCTTAAAAGCTACAATAGTTCCCCCAGCAGGGAACATCATGGAGTTGCACATACAAGTAGTAGCCATCCTCACAGGGATGACAAGGATGGGTGACAAAACCAAGTAATACACTTGAAGTCAGGAAAACCAAGTAATGCTAGACAGGAAGAAGCAGGAACAGAGATCCAGGAAAGGCTACAGTAGGTAAAGTCACAGGAATCAAGTGCATGAAGTTAGGACAAAAGTGCAGTCATGAAGGAGGATCGATATAAGGAGAGTTTTCTACTGGCAGGCAGGGAGATCCAGAATTTTGGTGCAAAATGGGAGAAAGCTTGCTAACCCATTTTTGTTGAGCAGTGTGGGACTGAGAGCAGAGGGGAGTGTGAAGACCTCAGAGTGCTGTAGTGAAGCACAGGGGTATGCATAACCCCAACACAGTCAGGGCTGGGGGTTCTGGTCATGGAGGCGATGAAATAACACAGTGAGGAGGAGTGCAGGGATTTGGGGGACAGCCAATTCAGGGTGGAGTAAAGGAGGCAATGTTGAGTAAGGCGAGGGACAGATAGGGAAAATCTACAGATGTTGTTGTATGTGGTGTCCCATTTATGAAGAATACCAGTGCTGGCATGGGAAAAGGTAGGGAGGGCATACTGTAGCCTTGGGAGCAGAACACCACTAGCCACAGAGTTCCTGGCAGCAGGGGTTAGGGAGTGATGCACGTGGTAGGTGGCACCTATCTTGATGTTCATGGATCTGCATATGTCATTTCTGTGAGAGGAGAAATCAAGTACAGGATCCAGCATCACTCCAAGGTATTTGAAGGAGTCAGTGGACATGACTACTGACCCACTGCAGCAAAGCACCAGTAAGCTGAGGGGACTCAGCATGGACTTTTCTGGAAGACCCAAAGAACATGGCCTGAGTCTTGGGTAGACTGAGGATAAGAAAGTTGAAGGAGAGCCAGAGCTGAATCTGTTGGAATGCCATTGACAGGTGAACATTAAAGTCAGTGACAGAACAAGAGGTAGCGTAGAGCACAAGGTCATCTGCATACATGATGGATCGACAGTGGAGAAAGGAAGTTGGACTATCATTAATAAAGATGGAGAAGAACAAAGGTCCCAGAATGGATCCTTGTGGGACACTGCAGTAGATGGGAGTCCAAGATGAAAGTATCTTTCAAAAGGAGATGGATTGGGGTCGATTAGTGAGATAGCTATTGAACCAGAATAAGGTGGAGCCAGAGGTACCAAGTGAATGCAGCTTGTACAGGAGCAGTGGGTTATTAACCAAGTCAAACACTTTGGTGAGGTCAATGAACACTGCACCAGTAAGTAGGCCTTTGTCTATGTTTTTTTACATATGGATCCACCCCTAAACCCCCCAATGCGGGGGGGCTCAGCCCCCACACCCACTGTCATTAGGATCCTTACTCCAAGGGGGAGCCGATCCTGGGGAAAGTTAAAAAGTTTGGGGCCATTGCAGCCCCATTTAAAAATAAAATTCCAAGCCCTGCACTGGCTAAAATGGTAGGAGACCAGGATTAGAACTCTGGTCTCCACCACTGCTGGCTGAGCTGCTCAATGCCCCAGCCATCCACATCATGGAAGCAGCTCGGCCAGCCTCCTGGCTCCTGGCACTTTGTTCTTCCCGCAAGACCATGGACAGTGACCAGGGGAGTGCTTACACATGTGCTGTAAATCCCTAGTCACTGTCCATGTGAAAGCTTACCAGACTAGTGCTGTATAGTGAGGTGTTATTCTGGTAGCACTCAAACGATGGGGTACCACATTGGAAACCTCAGTAAAAAGGGAGTTAAAGGTGTTGACAATAGTGTGGCATCACTGTATTGAGTATCATTGATTAGCATGTCTTTGGGAGACAGTGGCTTTTTATTCCCCAAGATCTCATTAATCTGGTTCCAATACTTCTTTGTGTCAGAGGCCGAGGACTGGAGATGTTTCCGCTAGTAGTTGCTCTTAGCAGCCCAAACCTCCTTCTTACAGGAGTTATGCAATACACAATACTTAGCAAGGTCAGCCTGATTAGAGGAAGATTTTCATTTAGACCAAAGTTTGTCACTCTTCTTTAGCAGTTTCATTAGAGGCTGCTTCAGCCACTTGGTCACCTTCCCTCTGACCCTCCGTAAAGAATGGAATGTGGTTATTCTGTAAGGCTAGTAAGGTTGTGTTGCAATAGTTGGTAACCAGGTTGATGGCCTTGGTAGTAAATAGGGGAGACCAGTCATCATGCTTTACCTCATGCAGGAACACAACAGGGTCAAGTTTGGAAAAATTAGCAAAGGATAAAACTTTGGGAGGGTATGTGGAAGGGGATGCTCCCTCATGCAGAAGACTAGGCAGTGATCACTGATTGAGTGGGATAGAACCCCAGCAATGGAGTAACAGTCCTTGTGGCTGGTGAGGATCCAGTCTATCATAGTATAGCTGAGGCAGTTCTGAGGCATCTGAGTGTTAACAGCAGGGTCTCAATTTTCAGAGCCCTGAGAATGCCACAAGCCCTGGTGCTCTGATTGTTTGGCACTTGGTATTGTGGCATTCTCCCAGCCCGTGATCAGGATTTTCAATCCTGAACACCAAATGACACAAGTTAGACTAGATTTTCCCTGGTATAATTTGCACTATTTAGGGTACCCTTTTTAAGGAAGTTGTGCCAAACCTTTGGTGCAAGTTGATAAACATGGAAAACAGTTGCAACTGTGCACACCAACAGAAAATTGAGTGCAGTTCAAGCCCTGCATAAGCCTTTGAATATCAAATCCCAGGTGTTAATTTAACTGACTCCAGAACTGAATTAATCTCATGTTGTAATGCTGACCAAGAGTTGGCAGTAATAGTTTGTAAAATTCTGCTATTAGTCAATTAGATCATAGGGTTCTGTTATTCTCCAAATGCTTAATTGCTTGTTTGACTAAAGACACCTGTACTGGTTGAATCAACTGAGAACAGATATGATCTTGGTGGATTTCCAGAATATCCAGGTGGGCTAACAGACAAGACCCAGTCTGTGTCTGTTGACATGGCAGAATTACTGCTAGCATGGTCATGGATCATATCCATAATACCCTCAATTGAGATTACCACTGGGTTGTCCGTCTCTCTGGTTAACCATGCTATAATTCTGGGCTGGACATGGTCCCAAGAGTCTGAAAACTTATCTAAGTGTAGGGAATGGCCCTGAGTCCTACATTTTAGTTCTTGCTCTAGGGAGGTGGCCCTTTCACTTTGAAAAGGTTTAATTTCCTCTTTTATGAGGTCTGTTTGTTCAGAGATGTGTGTATTATCATTGTGCATTCTTGAGATGAGTTTATGTAGTTGGGATCTTGGTTCCAAATAATGCAGATATTTATCAGTGTTTCCATGTTGTCCCACCTTTTGGAACAAATACTTAAAATCTTTTTTAAGTCCTCCTGCCATTGGCTCAAATACTTAGGCAGCTAACCCTGTGCATCATGCTTTAAAAAGGCCCAGCCAATGACACTGGCTCTCAGTCTGTTCTAATAATGCTATTTTAAGTCTCTGTGGTGTGTTTGTCGGGGGACTGTAGGTCAGTTACAAAGGACTCAAAGCATTGCTGAAGGTTTCCACCACTGTTCTTACCGTCTTAACCCTTGGTGCTGCAGCCAGAAAAAGAAAAGTCTATCCTAGTGGACAAACTGTCTTTACTGAAAGTGGTAACATTGTCAGCAGAGATGTGAAAGATTACCATGCAGTCCTGAAGTTCAAATCGTTTCATTCAAGTACACAGAATCCCTGAGATGTGAAAGACCACCATGCAGTCCTGAAGTTCAAATCATTTCATTCAAGTACACAGGATCCCTATACACATTCTTAGTGTTCCATTTCATATCCTTCAAAGACAGGCCACATTTAAATTCCCTTCCTAAAACCGCTAGCCTGCTGGTATGTAAATATGGCTGTATTTACTGAAACAGGTTTACCCTTGCAGCTTTTGTCTGTAGGGCATGGACATTAAGAAGGCTTCTACTTGCATATTCCACATCGAATATCGAAGCACTGCTTGAATCAATTTCCACCAATTTGATTAGCTTGACAGCAGAGTCTTTAAACAGTATACCTACCCTGTAACATTTCTCCAGACACTAAGACCAAACAGAAAATCCACATGTCTACAGTCTTTTTGTAACTGAAACTTCAAATAAGGTTTAAATATTTATGTCTTGTAAAAGCAGCACATTGCCTGGCAAGAACTAGAGTGAAGAGAGAAGGAGCTGCAAGGACCAGATAGTGAGAATCAGGAATGAAGGGTGGTGGGCAGAGAAATGGATGGATCAGGCAGAAGCACTGAATGAGCACTTCTGTTCTGCATTCACAAGGGAGAAAGGAGGGCTGCTACCTCATGGGGTGGGCTTAGTGAGCAGTCAGAGAGGGGTAACCAATGGGTGGTCACTGAGAGTAGGGTATTGGAGGGGTTAAGGGCTCTGAGGGTGGATAAGGCACCAGGATCAGATGGCATACACCTGAGGTTGTTGAAAGAAATGGCAGAGATTCTGGCCAGACTGCTGGCAGAACTATTCAGTACCTCCTTGGACACAAGAGGTATACCGCATGACTGGAGGATAGCCCACATGATACCCATCCATAAAAGTAGACCACAAGATGAGTTAGGTAATTACACGCTGGTAAGCTAAACTTCCATCATGGGGAAGCTGATGGAGACAATACTTAAGTAAAGGCTGGAGATATTTATGGACAGTCACCAGCATGTGTTTGTGTCCAGAAAATCCTGCCAGACGAACATAGTTAAGTATAACAACTGGGTCACAAAGGAATTGGATAAGGGTCATGTGATGGATGTTGTATACTTAGACTTCAGTAAGGTCTTTGATTCAGTGCTGCATGGGAGGTTAGGATGGAAGTTGAGATATGTGGGTATGGGGACTAAGATGGTTAAATGGATTTAGAATTGGTTGCAGGGGAGACAGCAGAGAGTAGTGGTGTTGGGGGACTCTCATCTCCAAGAGCTGTGATGAGCGGGATGCTACATTGATTGTAATGGGGCCAGTGCTGTTCGAAATATTCATAGTTGACATCTCGTATGGTGTCAGGAATAAGTTCAGTCTGTTTGCTGATGATAACAAATTGGGGGTGGTGGTGGACAATGTAGCAGGTTGGCAGGGGCTGCAGGATGACCTGATCAAACTGGTGGAGTGGTCACAAGCGTGGCAGTTGGGGTTCAATGCACAAAATTGTAAAGTCCTGCATTTTAGAACAAAGAACCCAGTAAGGGGTTACCAGCTGGGAGAGATGCAGCTAGGTTCCATAGAGGAGAAGGATCTAAGGGTGGTTGTAATGGAGAAAATAAACAATACAAAGCAGTGTAGGAGGCTGGCAGCAAAAGCCAACAGGATGCTCTGTTGTGTCATAAGAGGGATCTCCTCCAGGAGCAGGGAGGGGATTCTATCTCTCTACAGGGCACTGGTCAAGCCACACTTGGAGTACTGTGTGAAGTTCTGGCAGCCATATCTGAAGAAGGATGTGAAATTACTGGAAGTGGCACAATGCAGGGCAACAGGGATGATCCAGGGATTGGAGGACACACCATATGAGGAGAGGCTGAGAGAGCAGAACATGTACTCCTTGGAGGAAAGAAGGGACTGGGAGGATATAATTGAGACCCTAAAGTAAGGAAAGGGGATAAAGAAGGCAGGCACTGAAGGGATACTCTGGCTGAGGAGGGGGTGGGACACAAGAGGGCACAGCCTTAGATTGGAAGGTGTAAGATTTAGAATGGAAATGTGGAGACACTTTTTCGTGGATTGGGTCATGGTGGAATGGAATGCTCTACCAGAGGAGGTGGTAGCTTGCAAGACAGTGGTTAGTTTCAAAAGGGGATGGGATAAGGTTAGAGGGTAGTAATTGGGAGGGGGGCAGCTGTCAGGTGAGGGTTCTTGCTGCACACTAGAGCAGACTTGATAGACCAATAGGCTTATTTCTGCTGGGAACTTCATATGTTCATATGTTCGTAGAGACAGAGGTTTGTAGGGCCAATGCATACTGTATGACTCAAATGTTGATGGGGCTGTGCCATTGACACAGGTCTGACTTGAGATCTGGTCTTCTTGTGACTTTTCTTCACTGCTGATGTTTCTGAGTGAGAATAATCCCAATCCGAAGAGTGGTCCCTGTTTGATAATGTAATGGAGAACTCCTTTGAGTCCTCCTCCTGCTCCAGTTGTGTCTTCCCCACCACTGTTTAATGAAGTCAAGGCCGAATAATGATTTACTACTGGGGTTACAGGTGACTTTACTGTTTTAAACTTTGCTTCTTGTGTCTATCTCTCCGCTGAGAGGAGACTACCTCCATTTCAGCTTTCATTGGAAGTGGGGAGCAGGCATGCCTGCTTGTGGGGGGGAGGGTTGTTACCAGACCAGGAATTGGCTGTGAAGGGGTTGTTATGCTTTTCTCACCAGGTGGTAGTGAAATGTGTAGCAGGACTGGAACATTCTCTGTAGGCACTGTTGAGTGTGGGCCTATTACAGTATCCATATTCTCTGGGGCATTCAGAACCAGAGGATCCGTGTTCACTGCCTGCTGAACAAAATGCTTAACAGTGTCTAGAGCCTGTTGTGTCACTTTGTGGTCCAGAAGCAAGTCTGAACTGGCCATCCCAGCAAATCTCAGAGCTGAAGCTTCTTGATTCAGGTTGTCTGATCTTTTGTGTGAGGCCCATGGGCGGTGCTTATAGAAGAATCCCTATTCCTCACACAGGTTACATTTAAAGGGATTCAGACATCTAAAACTTATGTGCCCATATTTAAAACTAGGTTACTGTACATCATTCTATATCACAAGCTGCCCTCAGCTGATTTAAGGACCCACACATATGACAGGTGAGGATCTGCCCTGGATAAAAACACATGCCCCTACCTCTGCCTTAAAAGAAGACCACTGGGAGCAGACACACTCCAGTATTTGTTTGCCTAAGCTTTACCTAAACATCCATCCCTGTGTCCACACCTTCTCATTGATGATAAATGGACTGGGTTGGTATAAGACCTTGCAACATTGTTTAATCCAGTAGGCAATATCTGAAACATTGTCACCCGCATTTCAGATCAATGTCATAATGATAGTGATTACAAGTTTAGATGGGGGTAGCAGTAAAGGGAGACCATACCGCTGAATTCTTTAACTTATTATATTTCAACCAAAAATGTTCCAAGGATTTTAAAGATTGAAAACTAATGTTGAATGTAGTCTCTCCTGATACAGTACGAGTCACTGCTTTATAGTTCTGCAGCACAAAAAAAAACACACATTGAGTCTTTTAACAGGGAATGAATAACATACTGTAGAAGCTGTCTGAGGGAACATCTAGTCCCTCTCTATATTTTAGTCTGAGAATGTTCCTTCACTGGGCAGTCTCTCCCTGTTCTTTGAAAAGGTAGCCATTCTAAACTGCCTTTTTGTCTCTTTTCTGGCATTGTTCAGGCTGCTGGATAGATTCTGACTGTGACATGTCAGAATCACCCTCTTCTAATTCTGCTGAGGAGCCTGGTGCTTCCTCTGTGAGGTTCCAGTTAACTGAGGGCAGGGGGGGTTACTGGTCAGTGCTGTAGTAAGTGCCTTCTGCTTGCTAGTAGAGACTTTCTAAGAACATCTTTTGAGGCAATATTTAACTAGCCCATTTCAGTAACATTCTTCCCCTTGCTTTTACTACTCTCCTTGAGGTTACTGTCCACAAGTTCTATCATACTTAAATCATTCAGGACAGTTTTGGGCTAGGCCATGCTGGAGGAACATGGAAGCCATCTTCCCCTTTCATTATTTTGTGTCTCTTATGCCCCACAGTACTTACTGTTTCTCCTTTTCTTGGTTGGTCTGCAAATTGCTCTGTATCACCTGAGAGATAGGATAACCCACAGAAACATAGACAATGATGGTAGAAAAAGACCCATAGTCCATACAGTCTGCCCATAGTTCCCTATCAAACCCCAGAACCTACTGTCCAGACAGACTACTAGCCCTAATAATCCACCTCCTGTTACACTCTCTACTTCCACCCTGACTAACCACTATACCATTCACTCTGCCCCAGCTGTGCTTGAAACCATTCATGGTTTTGGCCCCCACCATCTCAGCTGGCTGAGTGTCCCAAAGTTCCACAACCCTTTTGGCAGCATCTCAGCTGATGTTGTTTCAATCATGGGTTTCCTGTCAGCTGTAGCTTCTCACTATTCCATGCTGCCCTGGTCTCTGACCAGTGATAGTGGAGATTATCTTACCACCGCTACACAAGTAGCGCAAATCTTTCATGAATACAGCACCTGCTTGTACTTACTGTTAATGTTGGTTGTGTTAGTTTGTTTGAGTCAGTGTGCTTCACCCCACCCTCTTTTTTAATGGGGGTGTTGGGGGTAAAGACCACCAACTCAAATAAACTATTAAACTAACCCAAAGACTGATATGAGAAAGTAGCAAAACTTGACCTCACGCCAATAGCGTATATCTGTCGATGGTCTGATAATCTCCACTATCTCCCTCTGACCTGCTCAAACTGTGCAACAGATCTTGAAGGGGAAGAGAGGCAATGGCTATGGCCTCAACATCTCCTGGTGATACCAAATCAGCATTTCCAAACTGCGGTCCAGGAGGGTTATAATTCATTATACAAATATCAGTTCTTTGTGTGGAATCATGTTTTGCTATAGAGTACAGCTTGTTAGTTTCACTGACTAGTGGTTTCTTTGATGCTCCAGCATTGGGGTGACAGACATCAGTTAGCCTGCCTGGTAGTGCATACAGCATGAGCTTAAATGTCTTAGGAGGTTTCATAATTGTGACAGACAACTTCTTATGCTCCACCTGGAACCTGGTTTCTTCATCAGCCAAAAAAAAGGAGGTGTTGTTTGTGTTCATCTATTGTTTATTTAACTTTTCTTCCTCCTCCAAAGGTTTTAAGTTTTGCTGGAAGGCCTGTTCAGCAATTCAGACTGACTGCACCGTATCTTTTTATCAATGTCTTTAGCCATGTTATGCGGCAGGAAGAGGTTCAGAATTGACCAGGACCACTAAAAGAAAAGGTTGTAGAGAAGGAGGTCAACTCCCTACAACTGCTGCATCCAAATCATCACCTCCCATCTTGCCAGCTTGCCAGATGGCCAGGGTTCCCCTACCAGAAGATTAGAGGAATTTATTTATTGAGAAAAATAACACAACAAAAACATATATTGCAATATTTCCGTAAAGAAAAGTTCAGTCATCCAAGAGGTAAACAATATTAGAAAACAAAGGAAAAAATAAAAGAAAAACAGTTAGTTTGAATATGGCTCACTTATAAACAAAGAAACTGAAAAACTAGTATCTTAGGTCTATCCTATGTAATGGGTGTATCAGAGTTTGTCACCCAGGGCATGTTCCTCAATGCCTTTTTAATAGAAGACTGTGGACGTATATATACGTCCAGAATCTATATACTTTCACACATATTCAGTTCTCAAAGGGTTCATTCTGATGACTTGTTTAGCTACAGCATAGTATATAATTAGTAACTCATATGTTATTTTACCCATTAGTTCAGCATGACAGGTTTGTCTCTGTTGTAAAGAATATGAACACCTTATTTTTTTTTTTGTCTTTGGTAACTGGGTCAGGCCCTCTAGGCACAAGTGCCTGTTTTCAGGGGTGACCTGAATCACTGAGTGGTTAAGTGACTTGCTCAGAGTCATACAGTATGCAAGTGGAGGTTGTAAGAATCAAACCTAGATCTTCTGTGCTGGATGTACCATGCTCATTCCCAGCTCATTACTCTAACCTCTAGACTGTACTGCCAGCAATGTTATGTTCCATATATGCCATTGAAACACTGTAAACACTAAATTAAGAGTTCTCCTGTCTCATTTACCCCAAAATCCCTTATAAAAATACATTAACACAGTCTAATTAGCTGAACCAAAACTTTGTTGAGTCCACTTCTGAGCAGTACATTTCCAAAAGTCAGATTTGAATGTACATGAAATAAATAAGTGATCTACACCCCTGGTTGTTGATTACATAAAGTTCTGGCACACATTCTTTCTTCCATTTGTTTACGTTTTTGATTAGCTTTGATATTTAGTTTTTCATGGCAACAGAGCCAGTGGATATCTTACATTTTGGGAGGTATTCTAGCTTCTGTTAACAGATCAATCAAGAATGAAACATGCAGATGGGGCATAAAAGAATCATTGTCACCTCTTGATATTGTGTATTTAAAATCTGATTGCATAGGGTTTTCCTAGGTTTTATTAGAATCATATGACTTGCTGTTCTGCAAGTTTTAAGTTTTAGAAACATTTCCCTCATGTTGGGAGGTGTCAAGGCAGATTGTTTTATGGCTCCTAAAGAGTCAGCATCCCATTTTGTGAATTTTGAGGTTTTACAGGTGTGAAATAGTATGTTACCCCAACACTTCCATGAATTAAACAGTAGGGGGTTAAGATTGGTCAGAAGCAAAATGTAAAAGAAAATAATTGGGTTCACCATCTTTAGCCCTCCATGTTTGATGAGGAGGTATATTATATTCCTTTTAATAGGGTTTAGTCAACTCCCCATGCTGCCTAAAACAAGATGCTTAGTAAAGTTATTTTGCTTCAAATGCTTTAGCCGGAGGGAATATGTAGCATATATTTTAAAAAAGAGGAATTAGGTATGCCTTAAGGTGGACATGCTCTTTCTTGCTCATTTGCCATTTGTTCCACTGTGCCATTAAAAGTTTCCCTTGTGATAATTTCTGCTCCCAGTTCAAAAGATCTGGTTGTTCCAAACCATATTCAATGCCTAAAATTGTAATAGGGTTTTCTGACATACTATATGAAATTCTGTACTATCATGTACTGATGGTTCACTCCTTGCAAATTGTCTGCCTATGCATTTGTCTATGTTTAGCGATGCACCTGAGAATTGTCCCTATATCTTATATAAATTCAATGTTTTTCCCACTGACCTCTTACCATGGCTTTATATGGTACAGTGCTTCCTTCAGTTTGTAGGGGATGTAGCTGGGGTGGAAAGTGTAAAGCTCACAATAGAGGGTCTATACAAAATACATAGAGGAGGGATCTCAAAGGACAGCCCTGCCTGACTTATACTTTTGACTGGTATCAGTGGTCCACACTAACCATTTACTATTGGGGTGATAGTAGCAGTTTTATATACAGTACGCACTGTAACCATTTAATACATTTCAAAGGTATTTCATATTTTTTCTAAAACATGCCACAACTAATTATGATTTATCTAGTCAAAGGCTTTCTTCTGGTAAAGTGACAATATAACACTCATAAGTTTGTTTTTATTACCTTGTTCTGTGATTTCCCTTATCAAAATTAAATGGTCTGCAATAGTTATCTCTTGTATAGAACAGGACTGAGCTGGTATGTTGATGTGATAAAGTATTTTGCTGCTTGTAGTAATCTGTAAGTCAGAATTATTGCTGATGTTTTAAAATCAGTATTTAATAGACTGATTGGCCTCCAGTTGTTTAGATTTCTCCTATCAACTTTCTTATGTAAATACAGTAGATGCTGCTTGTAACAGACTGATTTGACAACCAGCAGTATGTCGATTACATGTGGCTTCCAGTACAACAATATTCTGCCCTCCACAGAAAAAGAAAGCAAGCTCTGAGTGTAATGGGGAAAAAAAGGGGAGCGCTGAGTGTAATGGTCGGTATTGATTTACAGCTCTTTTCCGACTTCGTTGCAGTGTGCAAAAAACCTCTGTAAACTTTAAATTGTTTAAGAAAATAAACAGACAATGAAAGCGCTGTTCTTGGTTGGGGTGGTGATGACTGCCTGAATCTCCTGAGTGGATAATGGGTCTTCCAGCACTGGCTTCTCTTCTGCTATCAGGGAGAGCAAGGGAATTCAGCAAAAAAAGCATTAAGCTTGTCTTGATTTAGGGGGGGTTATATCCTGAGGGTGAGCTTGCTGGTGCCTGCATGGTCTGTATATCAGAAGTGCTTCTGATATTTTTAATGGTATAGACTGTGAGGTGATGAGATGCACAAATACTACCGCTAATTTAGCTGTAATTTCCTTCCCTATAGACTTACACATTTTCCCAGTCAGACCATGTTTGCCTGGAGTTTTTCCATTATTTAGTGATGAAATGGCTGTTTCTACCTCTGTTGGCTCAGTTTCATTAGTCACTAATGATAT
Source organism: Neoceratodus forsteri (assembly GCA_016271365.2). NCBI lineage: Eukaryota > Metazoa > Chordata > Ceratodontiformes > Ceratodontidae > Neoceratodus > Neoceratodus forsteri. The sequence goes on along the minus strand of CM028133.1, from coordinate 1,045,280,242 downwards.
GCTTTCTGCAGAATAAGAAGGTAGCAAAAAGTTGTTAAAAACGGTGTTATATTGACAAAGTTAGAGTGTGCTTCTTGAAATTATTGTATAGTGTGTTTTATGATGATATTGAAATTGCCTATAATATTAGTATGTAATACATTGAGGTTATCTAATAATCTGTCTATACTCTTCTGTTGTATTCTATCTTTACAGCTGTCATAGGGACATATTTTCCTTGTTTTGTCTTTTGTGAAAAAAAGTTGCTATTGTTTCAATCCATTTGCTTGTTTCATGTAAAAATGCATCATGTTTTGTTTATTTTCTGTATCTAACTGGTAAAGTCTTGTCTTGTATTCAGGGCCAAAGTCATTAGCTTTTGGAGTTTTTTTCATCCTATAAATATTGATAGAATTCAGTATTTCTAAGAGTTTTGTGAAGTGATTTTAGCAAAGTGCCTAACACCTGTTTTACAAACACACACACTTATGAAAAATGCCAGCAGATACAGGCCCTAAGGTCTATCGAATCTGCTTGAGTGTGCAGCTCTCAGATTTTACTCAGCAGCTGCCCTCTCCCTTCAAAGTAATAACCTTCCCCCTGATCCTGTCCCACCATCTCTTAAAACTGCCCACCGACTTCAATGATATCATCTCCTCCAGCAGTGCATTCCATCCTGCCACCACCCTTTCCATGAAGTAGTGTATTCTCATCTCCCTTCTTAACCCTTCCCCCTCCAGCATCAATCTATGCCTCCTACTGCCTCTCCCATCTTTTAATTTAAAAATACTCTTTGCTGACCTTGTGAATGCCCTTTATATATTTGAAGGTTTCAATCATATCCCCTCTAATTTCCCTTTCCTCCAGAGAGTACATGTTTTTTTATTTTATTTATGTAAAAGTTTATAACTGGGAAAAGCACCATGAACCGAGGCTCATTTCCAGGTGTGACCCAGAGAAAAGGGGGTGCAGGTAACAAACAGAACTCAAAGGAATATACAAAATTCAAACAGAGGCAATACAAACTATACAACATAAGTATTAAACTATACAAAATGAGTATGATGTACATCGCTATAAAGGATAGGTACTATGTACAATAACAAAAGAATACACACTAGTTGAATATGTACAGTAAAACGCAAGCTAGGAGACAAACTATATACAGAGGTACGTAATGGGTAGTAGGGCTATTGGGGATTTAGGAAGGGGAACAGGTGCAGGAAGTGGCAGAGGTGGGTTTGAGTAGGTGCTTGAGAGCATTGAAGGAGAGACAGAGGCAGGTAGAGAAAGGGAGGCTGTTCTAAAGGAAAGGAAACCTGTATGAAAAGGAGAGTTTTCCATCTGAGGTGCAGACATGAGGGAGGGAGAAGGTGTGAGCACAGCTTGACTGAGAGTTGTAGGGCAAGGGGGCAGCAGGGGAGAGGAGGCATGCAAGGTAGGAAGGAAGAGACCCAAACCAGTATTTGGCTGTGAAGGTGAGGCAATGAGAGGAGTGACTCTGAATAAGAGACTGGAGGAAAATAAAGGAGTAGAGGTCACAGTAGCGAGTTAGAGGGGGAGAGTTTGAGGCAAACCTACAGAATGCATGAAACAGGACATCCATTTTGGCAAGGGAGGTAGAGTGATTAGCATTGAATATTATATCAGTGAAGTCAGATGCAGGGATGATCCCTTTGATTACAAAATCAAATCTTACAGGAGGAGAGAGAGAGACTAGTTATATGGTGATAGAGGAGTCCAAGCTTAAGGCGCAGTTTGGTGTGGAGCGTGCTGAAGTGGGAGGAGGAATCAAGGGAGGGGTCAATCCAGATTCTTAGGTACTGGTAAGTGAAGACGATGTCTAGAGTGGTATTAACAGAAGAGAAGAAACAGAGGTTGATGGCAGAAGGAGACTGCAAGGTTCAACTAGTCTGCCCATTTGTTTTAGACCTATTTTGACACTCTAGCTGCCCTTTTCAGTCAGGGCTCCTTGTGTCTATCCCATGCATTGTTGAATCTCCCACAGGGCTGACTCCCACAGCCTCTTGGAGCAGGCTGTTCCAGGTGTTCAGCACTCTTTCTGTGAAGAAAGCTTCCTGATGTTGGCAGAGAACCTCCCTCCTTGCAGTCTGAGGTCACGTCCCTGGTCCTGCAGCCCTTCTTGAAGTGAAAAGTTCTTGTGCCCGTACCTTCTTAATGCCTTTTATGTACCTGAATGTTTCAATCATGTCCCCTCTCTCTCTTCTCTGCTTCCGGTAGTACATATTCAGTTCCCTGAGTCTTTCCTCATAGGACATGTACTGCAGACCCTGAATCATTTTTTGTTGCCTTTCTCTATACTGTTTCCACCAGATAAATGTCCTTCCTGAGATGAGGCCTCCAGAATTGGACTCTGTATTCCAGGTGAGGCCTGACCAACGATCTACACAGTTGTAGTACCACCTCTCTCTTCCTTCTCATGATTCCCCTCCCAATGTAGCCCAGCATTCTGTTGGCCTTCAATGTTGCCTTCTCACACTACTTACTAACCTTCAAGTCATCTGCGATTATGATTCCTAGATCTCTGTCCTGATTTGAGGCCGCCAGTCTTTTGCCTCCTAGGTAATACTACTTTCTTGGATTTTTCTTTCCTATGTGCAAGACCTTGCACTTTTTGGTGATAAATCTCAGCTGCCACATTCCAGACCATTATATTAGTTTCTTGAGGGCAGATTCCATCTTGCTCACTCCTTCTGAAGTGTCCACCCTGTTAAATATCTTGGTATCATCTGCAAACAGATACAATTTGCCTTCCAGTGCATCAGCAAAGTCTGCTATAAAAACATTGAAGAACAGAGGCCCAGCACTGAGCCCTAATGCACCCACTGGTCACCCTGCATTCTGTTGATTGCATTCCATTAACCTGTACCCTCTGGATTCTGCCATGTAAAAAGTTTTGTACCCATCTGACTACTTCTGGATCAACCCCTGTTTGGTCAAGTTTCTTTACCAGCTGTGTGGAATTGAGTCAAAGGCTTTACTAAAGTCTAGGTAGACCACATCGATTTCCCCACCATTGTTCACAATTTTGTAGCATAGTCAAAAACTTGAGCAGATTTGTCTGGCATGACCTACATGCTGTGAAACTGTGTTGTTTAGGGTCTTGTTGGCCACTAGTTTTGAGGAATGCTATGATCCACTGTTTGAATAGTGCCTCCATTAGCATCCCTACTATAGATGTGAGACTCACTGGTCTGTGATTACTAACCTGTATGCAACTGCCTGATTTGGGATGTGGAACTACTATTGCCTTTTTCCAGTCTTCGGGTAGTACACTGCTCTTGAAGGATTTTGTGAATAGAAGTGCCAGAGAGGCTACTAATTCTGCCCCCAGTTCCTTAAGGATTCTGGGGGTGCATCTCATCTGGTCCCATGGCTTTGTCTGCTTTTAGTTTATTTAGTGCCTCCCATACTTCAGTTTCTGTAAAGGGACTCGTGTCTACCCCTGGTCCTGGGGTGTTGTGTTTTTTGGGGGTCTGTGCCATCCGCATGGTACTCTTTGGAAAACACAGAGCTGAAGTATTTGTTGAGGATTTCAGCTTTCTCTGGGTCATGTAATGGTGCATTTCCCTTTTTCAGTAGCAATCTTTATTATCCCCCCTTTTGCCTTCCAACATTCCCTATAATATCTAAAACATGATTAGTCTCCTCCTTTTTCCCCTCTTTGTCCAGAAGACCAGAAGTGAGGGAAGCTTAGAGATTTTTGTTTGGAACCAAGGTCATGGCAATAATTTTTTTGGTATTCAGTCATAGGCTGTTTTTGTTTAACCAGTCTGTAACTGCCGTAAGTTCATTTGGGGGTTGGATGGCTTGTATAGTCAGACCAGACAGGAAGATGATGGTGTCACCATGTACATCTGGATAATGGAATGGGTGCTGACAGAGTAAATATCATTTATAAAGAGGGAAAAGAGAACTGGTCCAAGGATGGAGTCCTGGGGTACATCAGCAAGGATGGGGAGGGAGAGAGATGTGACATTGTTGACTAATACTGACTGTGAATGGCCAGTTAGATAGGAGCTGAACAAGGACACTGAGGCAGGAGAAAGTCCAATGGAGTGTAGTTTGGAGTAGAGGAGCAGGGAAACCAAACTGAAGGCCTTGGCAAGGTCAATGAAGATAGCTGTGTAAGCTGACCAAGATCCATAGCAGTGTGGAAGGCATCAGTAAAGTGGAGGAAGGAGGAGGTGGTAGTGGGATTGGCTGAAGACAGATTGAAAGTGGGAGGGTATGTGTTTGAGGAGGTTAGAAAATTATTGCGCTTTGAGAGGGTGAGGGATTCCTGAACTTTAGCAAGGACAGGGAGAAGGGAGATGGGTCAGTAATTGCCAGGGGTAGTAGGGTTGCCACCTTTGAAAAGAAGGAGAACTGTGGTAGACTTCCAGGCATTGGGAACAGTGGCCAAGGATAGGGAAATATTTAGGATGAAGGTTAAGGGGGTAATAACTGAGGGTGCAGAGATTTTGAGGAGCCAAGGGTGCAGGCCATCTGGGCTGAACTTAGTGGTGTTCAAAGAAGTAAGAGCTCTCAGGACTTCTGATAGCATGATTGTTGGGAACTGAAAACCTGAGAGCTGCAGGGAGGTAGTGGGGAGGAGGGACGGATGAACAGAGACACAGGTGGAACCGCACAGGATGTAAATTTCTTATTTAGGGCAATGGCAACACAAGAATGTTCAGAGATTAGTGAGCCTTTCTCGTAGATTGAAGGAGGGGAGGAGTCAGACTTGGGGGGGCAGAAGTGAGTGGAGATCCTGTCAAAAGAATGAGGGAATGGAGTTTGAAGGGTGCAGATGTGATTTAAATAAGTCAGATTTGGCTCAACGGATGCTTATGGTAAGTATTTCATACAGAATGAAAGGCTTGGATGGAGGCCTGATCTACAGTTTTAAATAGGCACCAGGCATGATCACGAGCTCTTAAATTATTCAAAATATTAGGGTAATACAGGGTGGTGGCATGCTAACTCTTGCTGTCTTTAGTGGGGCATGGGCATCCCATATCTTAAGAAAATGGACGTAAATGGGTGAGGGCATTGTTGACTGATGGAGGGCAAAAGACAGGGAACCAGTTCAAAAGACCAGGTCATGAAAAAGCTTTTTCACATCGAGGGATTTGAGGAGCCAATACGATGTATTTGGTGGGGGAGAGGATTGGGGAGGACAGGTCTTCCTGATACAGAAAGTGGTGCAGCGGTCACTGAGCACATCTGGAAGGGTACCAACAGAGTAAATACAGTGGGGTGGGATGAGAGCACCCAACTGAGTATGTAGTGTGATTTGACTTCTAGGGTTGGATGAGTGGGTTCTTTAATGAGCTGGGTTAGATTTAATGCTTTGATCTGGTGGTGGGAGCTTTGTGATGAGGGGGAGAGCCAGTCTAGACTGAAATCACAGAGAAGTATTAATTCCCCCAAATTAGGTAATGCAGAGGTGGTGGTGATGCAATAAATGAGGGATGTAGGGTAAAGTTTTGGTGAGGCTTTTAAGACGCCCACAAAAAGGGGTGATGAGCATGGGAAGGTGAGACTGATTACTGAAAAGTTAATGGGACTGTGAGGTAGCTTTATGTGGAAAAATGTGCAGTTGAAAGAGTTGCAAAAGTAGATAGCCACTCCACCACTCATTTTCCATGATCCTGTTTTAAAAAGCAGAAATCTGCTAGTGCCAATTTGGAGTCTGCGATATGGGAGGCTTACCAGGTTTCTGATAAGCAAAGGATGTCAGGGGAGTGTTGAGTGACCCACACTTTTAGGTCATTGAATTTTGGTAGAAGGCTGCATACATTAGTGTGGAAGATTCACAGGCCTTTAGGGAGAGGCTGGAGGGAAGAGGTGGTAGGGCTTGATGACTCTGGCTAGGTGCAGCAGGAGGATCAGGGAAAGGAGTTAGCAAATGGTTGCTAGGTTTAGGAGGGAGCTGCTGAGTAGCCTTGATGAATAAAAATGTAAGGGGGAGTGTAATGGGGGAGAGGGTGAGGCAAGAAAGAGGGAGAGGTGGATATATTGCAGGGTAGGTAGAGGGTGGGGGAAGGGAGTTAAAGTCAGGAGGTGCATAGATGGGAGTGGGAGAGGGCAGAAGGAGAAAGAGGACAAGAAAGGGGGGGACAGGAAGGTTGCTCATGGAGATGACATGAGAGAAGACGGATAGGGAGGCAGAGTCCAGTATCAGCTAAAAGTGACAGGAGGAGGAACAGAGAAGGGCAGGTGTAATAATTGAAACCAAGTTACCAGGTAAAAGGAGCATGCAAATTAAGATAAGAAGCACAAAATATCACTGCAATTGAGTCTTCTGCAGTGGTGCAGTGGTAGTGTTGTCACCTCTAGTGCTGTGGGTCTGGTGTTGCAGAGAGGGGTGGGATGAAGAAAAGTTGGTAGAATGGCAGAGGTGAAAGGAAGTGGCTAGGACAGGGAGCTAGGAAGAAGAAAGGGGCAAGAAGATTAAGGAGTGCTCAACTGTGACTTCTGGTGGTGGCTTGGTATAATCTTTAAATGAGAAAATAAGGAGATAGAATCTGGCAGAGGAGAGGTGGCAGGATGTGAGCTATATACGAAGGGATGGATCAGGGTGGGTGGAGGGGCAGTGGCTACACAGCAGCGACTGGCCAGCCTAGTCCATGAATATTATAAGGATCCAGTCAAATGCTCACCATGGCCTTGGGGTGCAGGGGACAGGAAGGAGGAACTCCGAATTCTGTTCTGGGAGCTTGTGAACGCCTGAGTCCCTGAGGGGGAGATGAATAAGATAATGTTATAAGATCTAAAACAAAGAAATAATTAAGTATGTAGTCTGAACTTCATGTGGGACTTGGAAGGGGGGGGGATGAGCAGGACACACTGAACATGCATTGCCCAGAACACCCGACCATCGTCAGAACCCAGAACAAGAAAACAGCTGCTACAGGAAACTAACAATGAAAAAAATGTTGAAAAACACAGTAGGGTTAGTGCAGATAAAAGTTCCAGGTGCAAGATCAAGCAGTGCAGCCTGGATTGGCTACTTACTAATATATTTATTATTACATTTACCTCTGTTGGAGCATTTACCTCTGCTTGGGGGAGACGTGGTCAGGGTGTTCTCTGAGTTGTTGTTTTTCTTGATGTATGCCAAATACAGTAGCACCCCCCATTTAGAATCCCATTTATAGTTTGGGAATGAGCATGGGTGAACAGTTAACATTGGATAAAATTTGTTAATGGAGAAGTATGGCTTTCACTTTTAACTAGCCCCCCCCCCAAACAGTTACCTGCACAATGGCTGGGACCACTCCTTAATTAAGCCAATTTTAAGCAGATGCATCTTATAAAGGTAAGCCATTTCAGGCAGATTCAGTTTAGAATAAGGACCCAGCTGATGGGTGGTCTACCTCTACGTTGGTTGCTAGGTGGCTTCACAGTAGGGTCCTGAAGTGAATAACAAGATACCCCCACTCCTTTTGAAATCAAATTATTAAGTTGCCAGTCCAAGCTGAATAATGTGTTTATTGTTTCATTTTCCTCTGTTTGTGGGTGGGGCAGGGTGTGCTCTGACTTCTTGTTTTGTTGATGTGTGCCATATACAGTAGCACCCCTCATTTAGAATCCTATTTATTGTTTGTGAATGAGCAAGGGTGAGCAGTTAACATTGGAAAAAGAGTGCAGGGGACAGGCAGGAGGAACTCCGAGCTCTGTTTGGGGAGCTTGTGAAAGCCTGAGTCCCTTGGTCTTGGAGTGCAGGGGACAGGCAGAACAAAATCTGAGCTCTGTTTGGGTAGCTTGTGAAAGCCTGAGTACATGTTTAGCTCCTTCAGTCTGTCCTATGAGGGCTTTTCCTCCACTCCTGAGGGGCTTGGAGTAAGACAGCAGGAGTCTGCTCCTGGGTCTGGGTAGCTTCTGTCATGTGGGTGGGGAACCGAGATGCCATACTGCTGCTCCATCCTTGCCTCCCCATGGTGAGTAACCTTACCAATAGATTCCTCCACCAGTAATCTGTTTAATTCTGAACTGATTTATCCACAAAAGTTCTGAATATTAGCATGTTTTAAACTTTTAAAGAAAGGTTAGGTTAGACCTAAAATAATAGCTTTCAACTGCCTGCTGGTATTTAGCATCTTTCTGGTGAGGCAAAATATACTATATTAATGTGGAAGCTATGATGCAGAACTTAGAGACAAGATAGAGACAAAAAGAGCTGAGAGATCCTTGAAGAGAAAGCTGTAAGCTAGCTAACTGGGCTATTATTATTAGTATGGTGTTCTCCTCCGCTGATGAGACCTGAGAGAACCAGAGCACAAACAGAGGCAAAATGAGTGGATACTCCACGGGTTGTGCTAATATTGATGAGTCTATGTTACCCCAACTAAAGATATGCTAGCACTACCTGGGGTTTGACATTTTTTAGTAATCTCTTTGTGACATAATTTACCATGCTTAGTGGAGTGTTTTGTTTTGTTTTGCAGGTGGCCTGCAAGTATTTTGAGGATGGTGAGTCCCAGTACTAAAAGCTGGCAACTGGGAGAAATTGGGAGTTGGATTACAGTGAGTTCCTCTGTGAGAAAGGGTACTCCTGCACCCTGGAACAGAAAACAGGGATAAGTTTGCTGGCATTTATGACCTGGGCTAGTTTCTGTTAATATATGCAAAGGTGTTATTTTAGAAGAAAGTGGAAGCGTCTCAGGCCTTGCCCCCCAAGAGGTACTGCATTTATTTCTCAGGTGTGGTTTAAATACTCAGCTTACTTAACAGAAAAGAAAGCAGGGTGTGCTGGTATGACCTTAAAAAAATCTGCATTTATGGAGTCAAAACATTTAGTAGGGATTTAAACTTCTGATTGATGTTTTTACACCACTGAATGGCTGGCCCCCCTTGCAGTGTTTTTCTCATATCAGGTACATAAATTCTACATTTATAATTGAAAATAAATACTAGTCCAAAAGAAGGACTCCTATATTTAAAATGGAAATTCCCAAATAACTACTTTTACACAAACAGTCTTATTTTTCAGTGGAGCCTTCCGTTATTGGTCTGGCCGGCAAACTGTTACTGTTACTGTGACTCCTACGTAAACTATTAATTTGGCTGAGGAATGAGGCATTTGGAGGTGATTCTATCTGACTCCTTGGGGGACCTTGCCTAGAGATCTCAGCCCTGTAAGCAGGATTATTATCGACTAACACTTTGGGAAAAGACCCTACTAGTACATTTTTTAACATACTAAACACACTAAACATTTATATGCCTCTTTTTGCATTGAAGCTGGTATGATTACTGGTATGACTGCTGTCTTTTGTTTTAAATTAATGAACAGAATGTCCTAGATGAGCAAATCATCAGAATTGTTAATAACGTTAAGAACATCATTTAAAGAATTCTTAATAACAAGTTGTATGCAGCAATCTTTCTGGGAGTGCCCTACTGTAGTAAAATGGAGCACCTAACTGCTGAAAGGCAAGAAGCATTGGTTAAAGGACAGGGGTTGCAGACCTCTGTCAAGGTTACAATATGTCAAATCAAGATACCACCTAATAATTGATCCTCTGTGAACATGAGGCCACCCCCAGGCAAGGATGAGCAAAGCTGAATTTCCAGCTATGTAATTGGTAGTCAAATGTGGGATGTGAGAGGTGTTACTTTCCATTTCCAGTCAGTCCTTGATTTTTAAAGCCTTGATTTCTATATCAAAAATGAAAGAAGAGCAATTCAGAGTTATGTTTCTAATCAAAAATATAAACAATGTCCCAGTAATGTGAATCAAAGGAAAATGGCTAATTAAACCAGTGCCTCATGTTCCTGTCCCCAGACTTTTTAACACATTGTACAGTGTGGGAAAAGGAAAATCTCAGTACTCTGATTTATTAGGGCTAGTCTGCACAGCAGTTCCTACTGAGATCAAAGTCAGAAAGTGTTTTGAAGTTGTCTAGTTGAACTGCACTAGGGACTGGCACATGTTTTTTGAGCTGTGTGGGTATAATCCTGAAGTCCTCTTGGAGGAATTAAAAAGCAGCTTGCTAACAAAGAACCTCATGAGGTGACAAATGTTGCATCCGAGCCTGTGCACCATGGCCCGCTCCACGCTTGCCCTACTTTATCGGCAGTCACAGATGTCCTGTCCCCCCCTCCCCACCTCCAGCAATGCGCATGAGTGGTCACTTTTTATTACGTATATATTTTTTAAAACTTTTCTTCCCAGAACCCTTTCTCTCAGTGCCCTCTCCCCCAAAACATAATAGTGACACTGGGGGTGCCCAGTCTCACAGTGTCAATTGGCATCTTTTTTCTAGTTCTGTGGCTAGAGTCCTGCCTACAGAGCTGGATGTGACCGCCTTCTTGTCAGCAGAGCAATCATGTCTCCAGCCTATAGAGTTTGATGCGACCTGGCAACTGCACTTCTTGTTGGCAGAGCATTCGTGTCTTCTGCCTACAGAGCTGGATGCGATTGCACTTCTTGTTGGCAAAGAAATTGTGTCTCTCCAGATGGCAAGAACTGGCAATCCTTGATGTTCATTCAGTGGTGTGTGATAAATGTTTGTGTTTCCTGGGAGCATCAGATCAAACTCTCTGCTGTAAAGGCATTCTGTTTTCTAATCAGAGCTCTAAGCTCCCTTCACAGCATGAAGGACTAGCATCTTGTGGTCAGAAAGGGGGTTACTATAGTTATTGTTAGTTTGTAATGCATGCTTATGAATGGAATTGCATTTTTCTTGAATGAGACACATCAGTCACTAGTAAGATAGATAGATATTTTATTTATATAGCACCCATCTCCATAGACTCTGAGTGTTGTACAATATGACGGATATAACAGATACCAATTATTAATACAATTAATACAATGCTAAAACTAACTACAACAATATACAAAATGTAACTAAAAGCACCAGCTTAACTAACCATCACAAAATATACTATTTTTTTAAAACCCCTTTCAGTTAAAAGCTTAATTAAATAAATATGATCTGAGGCCCTCCTTAAAGGCTTCCGCCGTGGGAGCCTCCCTAAGATAACCAGGCAAGGATATTCCACAGGGTAGTCATAGCGGCTGCAAATACCCGATCATCAGAATGTAGCAGCCTAATCCCGGGAACTCCAAGGAGGCCACCCCTGGCAGAAAGGAGAGCCCGGGCCAGACAGTATGGCACAAGGAGCTCTTGCAGATAGACTGGATCCCTCAAGGCCAGGGTTTATAGGTTAATAGCCCAATCCTGAAGACAATCATCCACCGAACTGCCAGCTAGTGCAGTTCACTTAGTACCGTGGTGATATGTTTGCATCTTTTCATCCCCAACAACACTCTTGCTGTCATGTACTGCACCAGCTGCAATACGCGGAGGATGCCTCCAGATGTCCCTAGGTACAGAGCATTGCAGTAGTATAACCTGGAAGTGAAGAAAGTATGCACCAGTGTGGGCAAGTCATCAGGTGGGATCAGGGCTCGAATTTTGGCAATATTTCTGAGAAGGTAAAATCCAGTTCTCACCAAAAACAAAGCTGGCCCTCACTTTGAAAGAAGGAAGTGCTCCAATAGAACATTAAAAGATATTTTCCTCTATAAACAGTTCAAAATCCCACCAGAAGACGTATTGTATGGTTTGCTGTCATTTTATATACTTTATTGCTTTAAGAGGTACAATGTTATAGCCACCTGTGTTTAATGTATTTGTCAACATACCAACATTGCCTTACGAGCAAGGACTAGAGAACCTCAATAAGTACACTCTGAAAGACAGAAGGGAGAAGGGGGATATGATAGAGACATTTAATTACCTCACGGGGTAAATAAGGTATGGGAGAGATGTGTTTTTCAGAAGAAAAGATGCTCAAGAACTAGGGGCATGCTATAAAGCTGGAGGGGGTAGATTTCAGGAGAGATGTGAGGAAGTGCATCTTCACAGAAAGAGTGGTGGATTCTGAAACAGTCTTAAGTAGAGGTGGTGGGGTGAACAGAGTGGGTTCAAGAACGCATGGGATAGGCATAGGGAATGGTAATGGAAAGAAATGGGGAAGAAAGAATTGTCAATCTGGCATGGTCTGCTGTAATAGTGTAGGTAAAGAAAATGAGCAGATTGGATGGGTCAAGTGTTTCTTATCTGCTGTCAAATTCTATCTTCTTTCTACAACTTAGAGCCAATCAAAGAGCACAATCACTTGTGTCTTCATGGTGGTAAATGCCCAAGCTGATGATTTTAAGATGGCTCTTTCCTCACTGCTGTGCTGGCTGGTTTGCCTCCTGGATTACAACTCCTGGCTGCACTAAAAGAAGACAAGAGGTCTGAATAAAACATCAGGAGCAATGGAACAGTTTGCTGGTTGAATGGAAACAATAATCAGGGAACTTAGCATTCTGCAGTTGTTAAGCAGCAGGAACTTTGCTTGTCAGTGGATCCAGAGAGCTTGCATAACCAAGCTGTGGGGCTCATGTTGCTTTGATAGCATTAATGCCAGTTTACAGCATCAGCTTCGCAGGGAATGGAATGTTTATTGTGTGTTCCTGGTTGCAGTAGCTCCAATGTAATTTTAACAGAACACCAGTGTAGTCCACTTTGGCTGCCATGCAGTAATTGCTTTGGTTGTTGTGCCTAGCTACTCACTGTTACTGTAAAACTGTATGCAAGATAGTTGAAGTGACATTTGCTGTAATACAGTATATGCTGTAGATTATTATTTTAAGTTCAAGTTTATTGGTTGGCAACAATGCCATTACAAATGATTACTTAAACAAAATAACAGAGAAAGGCAAAATAAATAGTAAAAATATTCAACTTACAAGCTAACGTAAAAACTTATTATACATTAAAATGCTGACAGCTAGTTTCATAAAAGCAGTTATGGTCCAATAATAATCTAGATAATAAAATCATTTAAAACTTATAGAATCCAGATCAAAAGGTTTAGCCTTTGCTGTAGTGGCCCCAAAGTTGATAGGCGCCTAATTATTCAAAAAGAGAGAGATTCATACAGACAAATAATAATTATTAAATTGCACCTGATGGTACTTTTACTGACAATCAGAGATTAATCGTGAATGGACTACTTACACTTATAGTTGGGACTTGTTGATATTGTATCTAAGATAAGTCTCTATGCTTGCTCCTTTTTTAATGATCGGTTTAGAATTATCCAGTCAACTGAAGCCTTCACTGGTCAATTGTTTTAATAAAAGAGAACAAGGAGCTCAAAATTGTAGGATCTGCATTTGTGAGTAGATAAGTCAATAATTGCGTTGGTTGGTATGATTGTGAATTCAGTATATTGTCCAGCCAAATAGCCCTGTGTTTCTATATAGGGAGATAGGATCACTAGGAGTATTAGGTTGACTTCTCCCAAGCCACACTTACACCTATATTCCCTGTTCTTTTCCCCTAGATATAGACCCATTTTTTTTGAGACAAATAACCTCTGTGTGCAAACACTGAGGCAAGGGTTACCCCAAAGGGCATTTGGCTGGGAAGCCAAGTTTCAAGAAAAGACATTTTTTTGTTGCTCTCAAATACCTCAAAACGGAACCTGGCAAGATGGGTCCTATCCCAAGGGGAGTGTAGGATATGGAGATATCTTTCCAACTTGTGTTCTCTTTTATTTTTCGAGATCCATGTACATGCTTTCGATTATCAGCAGGCCTCTAGATATTTTTGGACAAAGTTTTCTTTAATTTTGTTGTTTATTATTGTTTTGGTGTACTCAATAGGAAGTTTTAAGCAGTCAGAGACTATGTGTAAAAGCCCATATGGTTTGATGAGTTCTTTCAGGACCAGGATACTCGGGAAAGTATTCTTTGAATGAGAGTAAAGGATTGCTTCCTCTAAACACATTCATGGAGTCTGTCAGGGGGCATTCTGAATTTCTTGATCCAGTGATTTATTTGTCTCTGCACACAAGTACAGTCTAAAGAAGAATCTCCAATCTCAGCCCTGACCAAAGCAGATGGGGTGCTGTTCAGTAGGCCCAATATTTTTTGTAAAATTTGTTTAGTCCAAGTCCATGGACCCTTTTAGTTCATGACCCTATAATCTGCTCCATATAGTATTTGGCTTTTAATTTTGGCTCTTACCACTCTTAATGTTCCTCTACAGGTCAGCGCCATATTTATATGTGAATGGTGATATAATTGGGAAAAGCCTTCCAGCTTGCTTTTGTTACTTTTTAGGTGGAAATTCCATGATCCGATTTTGCTAACTGTGAGTCTTAGGTAGCAGAAGTTTTTTACTACCTGAATCTTGGAGGAATTCATGTAATAGCCATACTTTCTCTTGTTACCTCCAAAAACTAGAACCTTAGTTTTATTGTGGTTAACCGATAGATCAGCATTTTTGCATTCAAGCTGGAATTTTCCTATGCTTCTGCACAAGCCCAGGTGAATAAGGGATAAAAGTACAATGTCATCTGCATAAACCAGGTAAGGGATCATTCTTGTTCCTATTTTTGGTAGGTGGAAGTCCAGATAGTGCAGATATTTTAAGACAGTGCCAAAATAGATATTCAACAATAATGGAGCCAATGTGCAGCTTCTTTGACTCCTATGGTTTTTATGAACCAAGTGCTTAGTTCCCTGAGGTGCTGTACCTGATACTGGTGTAATTGTCTTGGTAAATAAGTCTGATAATTTCCAGTACTGATGGGTCAAGCCCCAATTCATCAAGTCTGTTCCAGAGTAAGGGTCTGTTGACCCAATCAAAAGCTGTCTTGAGATCAATAAAGATGCAATATATATTTTGGTTTTTGATAGTCCTGTGTTTATGGATCAGGTGAGTTAGAACATAGACTTGGTCTATTGTAGAGTAGTTTCTATGGAATCTTGCCTGAGCTTCATCTATAATGTTATTTGATTCAGCCAATGTCATCATTCTATTGTTTAGGATTTTGGTAAAGACCTTTCCTAGGGAATCCAATAGGCTGATGGACTGCAGCAGCTCGGTCCTTTTGTCACCTTTCTTAAAGATTGGAACAACGATATTTAGTTTCTAGCTTTTGGAATGTAGCCTGATCTCCAAATGTAGTTAAAAATTTGAGAAAGAAAGGAATCCAGAATGATTTAGTTCTAACTATAACATCTAGTGGTACCCCATCTGAACCAGGTGCTTTTCTTGTGTTAAATGAATTTAAAGCCCCCTCTAGCTCCAATTGTGTAATTTCGGTATCTATGCTTTGATTCCTGCCTTTGTGTTTGTATTCTGTTAGCCCAGCTAGGTAGTTTGGGTCTTCCCTGAAAAACAGAAGCTTATAGTGCTTTATCCATGTATCTGGTTCAATATGTGTATTGACATGAAGGTGGTGACCCATTCCGGAGCTTACAATGTCCCAGAAGGTTTTAGTGTCCCTGTTAAGAACCACAATGCAGAGTTCCTTCCACATGTGTTGGGTGTATTCCTGCTTCTTTCTGTTTAGAGTCTCCCTATACTCTTTCCTAGCTTTGTTCATTAGTTTATTATTATTCTTGCATGGAAATTGTTTTATGACCCTGAACTTGTTCAATAGTTTCCTTGCAATCTGGCAATCTTTGTTGTACCATTTTTCACCTTTTGGTTCTTTTATAATTGCTTCTTTTGTTATTATGTTGGCTGTTATATTTATAATAGAATTAAATTCAAGGATTAGTGAGGGGCCCATGGAATGGTCTACCAATGATACTAGTCTTAACAAGATTCCTCTGCTTTCTAAGTGCTCCATAATATTATCACTCATTATTAAATTCTATTCAATACCCCTTCTTTTAAGTATCACTCTAGGGGCCTTGATTCCTTTATCAGTAAAGAAGCCCCCTTGCCCAATTTCTAATTCCAAGGCACTGTGTTCACTTTCTACTCTGGGTACTAATTTTAGATGCATGTTCTTCGTAAATAAATTAAAATTAGGCCGCATATAGTCAATGAGAGATGAGCCCTTTGCTCCTTCAAATGAATATTCTCCTTCAGGGTCGGTGTCAGACCAACCATTTAGGAGCAACATATTATTCCTGCACATTTTTTTGTGTAGCATTACTCTCTTTGTTGGTAATTAGGTCTCTGTAGTTTCTTCTTGTATTCAGAGATGGGTGTTGGAGGGACGTTAGCGCCTCTGACAGGTTTTCTGAGCAGCCTTGCAGTTTGCCTATCCTGCATTAAAATTTTGAGGATCACTATATTTGCTGTCAGGTGCTCTGTTTGTATGCTGATAGTTAATTTTTCTAATGAGCCAAGGAAACTGGTGTCACCATACAGGCTTCCTGATGGGTGAACATAAACATTTATCATGAACCATGTTTGTTTAGATGACTTCCCTATTAGTTTTGTTGCAAAAACACTAGAACTGTGATTTATGATTTCTTATGTTCTAATATTGCTGTTTAGCTTTACGAATATGGCCAGTCCTCCAATTCCCCTCCAATAATGTTTATTTTTGGTAGTTTTTATAGTAAGCCTTATAACTGCTTAAAAGAGATTTCCTGGGCCCAAGTTTCCTGTATGCAATGATAAGAAATTGGTTCAGATAATTACATATGTCTGATCACCAATTTTTGCACTCAGCCCTGAGGAATTCCAAGATAATATTTTGAATGGGTTTTGTCCAGAATTAATGCATTGACTGATCTATTTTCAATGATATCATCTTCCTTGGTGATCCTGGTCCTGAATTAGGTCTGAGATCCCCCTCCACCATACTGTCAGGCTTGGAATGTCATTGGGCTATGGTAGCTAACTGCTCAAATTTGTTTGATGTCTCAATTAGATATTCTGATTCCTGGAAGTGGTATAGACACTCGGGGTTTATCTGAGCATATACATCTTCCTTCTCTACAGCAAAATGAATTTGAGTTTATCCAATGTACTCTGCTTCTTCACTAGCTCCTTAATAATGGAGGTTATTAATGCCAGCTTACAACAGCAGCTAAGGCAGGAAATGGAATGTTTATTGTGTTTACCTGGGCTTGCAAAACTTTTCTAAAGCAGAGCGGGTAGGATTTCTGACACCATAATTTTGTTGCAAATAAGGTAGATATCTGCCTGAATATTGGAAATCAGGATCCTGTGATGGGGTTGAGCGATATGTGTCAAAATAGCTACACTCCATGCTCACAAAACATTTAGTTATTATAATTTTTCCATAAGTTAACAAAAAAGATGCACAGAGCTAATCTGAGTAGCGTTAATGTAGTTTTAACTGAACACCAATAGTTCACATTTGCCCTATGCAGTAATTGCTTCTGTTATTGTGCCTAGCTACTTGCTGTTGATGTAAAACTGTAGGCAAGATAATTATAGTGAGATTTGCTGTGATGTAAGGTGTAAACTCTTACTGTGAGAGCTGCTGTTTTTCATTGTGCCCAAAATGTGGCTACAAACACAATCTTTGTCTCAGTCTACTTTCTTTTAAGAAGAAGAATAAATAAACAAGCAGCTACCACACTTATAAAAGTTTCTAGCCAGTTGCAAGTGTTTCCCACTGAAGCAGGTAAAAATGTTATAGCGTTCATGAGGTGACAAATGTTGACTCAGAGCCTGTGCACCTTGGTCTGCTCTGCACTTGCACTACTTTTCTGATGGTCATGAGGCGTCCTTCCTCCCCAAATAATGAGCATGCACGGTCATTTTATATCCTATAATTGTTTTTGTCTTTCCTTTTCCTACCTGAACATCCCTTTCAGCAGCTTCCCCAACTATAACAGTTACACTGGTGGTGCCCAATCCCCGGCATCAATTAGAATTTTTTCTAGGTCTGTGGCTACACCACTGCCACTGTGGTCTCTCTGTCCCCCATCAGTAGGTAGGAAAAGTAATGGTGGAGCCCTTTGATGGGTTTATGCCCCTGCCTACAGAGCTGGATGCAACTGCATTTCCTCTCAGTAGAGAAATTGTGTCACTGTAAATGGGAAGCTTGGGAGACCCAGATACACCACTGTCCTTTTGTTTTTTAAATATTGCTTTTTAACATTTGGTATGAATAGAGAACTCAGTTGTATAACTATAACTGATATCTCCCTCATTAACTATTGAATATGAAACTGACCAATTATCTGACAAACTCTTTAACACCCGCCACCCCATGTCCTGTCATGGGACTTGACCAGTTGACCTACAGATTACTGAATTATCTTCTCTTCTTTGGGGGCACATCTGGAAAATGAGACTTTCCTCTGGACTGTTTGTGTAAGGGATTTAATCTGAAATTGAAGAAACAGTTACTTCAAAAGGACTGAGAGGAGGAGCCCTTCCTACCTTCATCACCTTGAGCTGGACTCATGCTGTCTGCTCTACTCAGCAACCTCCATGGTGCACAGAACCCCAGTTGCATTGACTTGATGGCATCACCTCTGGGGTCAGTGAGAGTGGTGGAGGCCTCTAACCAAGCCAACAGAAGGACAGGATGTGGTTTTTCAAATCTGGCATCTCCTGCGCCAGCCAGTTACATTAAGGGGAAGATACACAAAAGGACTCTGCAGCCACTTTAAATCCACAGGCCTACTTTTACTACTGCCATCTTTATCTTCTGCTGGACCCATGATGCTGTCCGCTGTATTTTTCAGTTCCCTCTGCACACAGGGCAGCAGTGGCATTGACCCAATGATATCATTTTTGGAGTCAATGAGGGTGATGGAGCCCTTCCCCCAAGCCAACAGAAGGACAAGATGTGTTTTTTTGAAAATGGCATCTGCTTCTGCACTAACCAGTTAGGCTAAGGGGAAGACACACAAATGAACTCTGCAGCCACTTTAAATCCACTCTCCTGATGTTACCATGGCCATCTTCATCCTCAACTGCATCCACTGAGGAATACACTCTATTTGGTAACAACCCCCTGTTATGCAGGCCACTGGAGATGGTGACTTGGCAGCATCACTCCTTGGGTTCTTAGGGTGGCAGAGCCCACCCCCAAGTTAACAGAAGGATAAAACCTGTTCTTTTTTAATTTGGCTGCCTTCCATTGCCCTTTCTCCTATCAACATCTCTATGTTGATATCTACCCTACTTAGTACCCAGATTCTTTGATTGTATTGGTATGTCGGAGTAATGGAAGAATTTTAAGAGTCGCACTATTATTTGTATTAATATGTGTGGGTAAGGGATGTACTCTGTGTCCCTACTATTGATTGTATAGCTACTGTGGTTAAGGGATGTATTTTAAGGTCCCACCATTGACTCAATTGATATGTGTGAGAAAGGGATGTATTTTAAGAGTCCCACTATTGATTGTATTGATATGTGTGGGTAAGGGATGTATTTTGCATCCTACTATTGATTGCATTGATTTGTGTGGATAAGGGATGCATTTTGAGTTTCACTATTGAATGTATTGATATGTATGTGTAAGCAATGTATTTTTAGTCCCACTATTGTTTGTATTGATGTGTAGATAAGTAATGCATTTTGAGTCAAACTATTGATTGTATTGAAATGTGTGGCTAAGGGATGTATTTTGAGTCTCACTATTGTTTGTATTGATATGTGAGGGAAAGCTATGTATTTTGTGCCCCACTATTGATTGTATTGATATGTGTGGGTAAGGGATGTATTTTGAATCTGACTATGACTGTATTGATATGTGTGGGTAAGTAATCTGTTTTGAGTCCCACTATTGATTCTTCCGATGTGTGTTGGTAAAGTATGTATTTTGAGTCCCACTATTGATTGCATCGATATGTGTTTGTAAGGGATGTATTTTGTGTCCCACTATTGATTGTAATGATATGTGTTTGTAAGGGATGTATTTTAAGAGACCCACTATTGATTGTATTGATATGTGTGGGAAAGGGATGCGCTCTAAAAGTAACACATTGACTGTATTGATACGTTTGGCTAAGGGATGCATTTTGAGTTCCACTATTGATTGTATTGATATGTGTGTAGTGATGTTGTTTGAGTCCCACTATTGATTGTATTGATATGTGTGGGCAAGAGATGTTTTTTGAGTCTTACAATTGATTATATTGACATGTGTGGGCAAGGGATGTATTTTAAGTGTCCCACTACTGATTGTTTTGAAATGTGTGGGTAAGGGATGCAGTTTGAGTCTCACTACTGATTGTATTGATATGTGTGGATAAGGGATATATTATGAGTCCCACTATTGAGTGTATCGATATGTGTGGGTAAGTGATATATTTTGAGTGCCCCTATTGATTGTATTGATATGTAAAGGTAAGTCACGTATTTTAAGAGTCTCACTATTGACTGTATTGATATGTGTGGGTAAGTAATGTATTTTGATTCCCACTATTGGTTGTATTGATATGTGTGGGTAAGGGATGTATTTAGAGTCCCACTATTGATGTAATTATATGTGGGTAAGGGATGTACTTTGCATCCCACTATTAATATTTCTTGACAAGGGATGTTTGTGTGGGAATTGTGAGTATGAGAACTTGTCAGGTTGGCATGGGTGGGTAGGCCAGGGGACTGGCAGTGTTTCCACAGGGTCTGTCTGTTTAATTCAGGCTTGATCTCTGTTGGACCAGAGTTCAGGGAGCTTGCTATACTGACTTGGGTGGAGCAGAGGGACAGGCGGAAGGGGTCAAAAGACAAACATCTGTTGGCCTACATTGGAACACCAGGGTTACATTACATTCATCTAGTGTGTGCTGATGGACAAACCTGCCCCTTATCCCTCTTGTACTTATTTTTTTCTTGCTCTGTCTCTTTCTCTATCTCCTCTTTTTTTCATTTTCTAGTTTGCTGTTTTCACTTGTATCTCTCAATCTCACCTTCAAAAGTACCTTTCTCTACAATCCCATTTGCTTAATTTCTATCGCTTCATGAACCTCTTGTATCTTTTCTACGCTCTTCAAGTATTTTTCTTTCTACTTTTCTCATGCTAACATACTCTTCTCTTTATTTCTGCAGGTCTGCCACAATGTAGCATATCAGATAAGTATTGCTTAATGTTTAACCTTCATTATCGACATATTTCTCCATACTGAATTATGGATACTTTGTGACTCCATCATTGTTTTTATCTTACAGGTATGACTGATCTTTGACCCAAGACCCCCACCCTTGGTCTTCAGGGCAAAGGTAAGATATTCTTACTTAATAACTATGCCATGTTGATAAAATGTCAACCACAACCCACTTCTTCATCCAGTGAGTCCCATGCTGATAGTACAACTAGAGTCCCTCTCATGGGAACTTCACATTTGCTATAAAATCATGATCATATAATATATCAGAAACAAACCCATTTTAATTAAAATTTGTCTTCAGTAATATACAGCTTCCAGCAAAGGCCATATTACAAGCTCTGTATAGCTATATGCTTCATACTGTCTTAGCCATCTTTGATATACATCATCTCAGCACTAGTCATGGTGCCTCAAGTTCAGCTTTCTTTAATTAAAAAGGAGAAAGCAGAGCTGAATGGTGCTATGAGAAATGCCAAGTTGGTGTCTGTCAAAAGATGGCTAAGATTGTCATACAGAGCTCAAAACCTGACCTTTACAAAATGAATATATGAGCCGCAAGTCATAGCCAGCAAGAGTTCACTTGCACTGTTGGAAGAGAAGAGGTCTTGTGAATTTGGCATGAGTATGGTACCAATGCACATTAATTTTAGCTCCTTCTCAAGTTAATGCATTAGCAGCTCTAGTGGCTCTGACCAGAGTCTGTTTTATGGCTATCAGTGTGAGTGGTGTGCCCTGCTATTGCTCCATGCAGCTGTCTGTAACAGTCTACTGACTTTCCATTGGTTACACAGATAACAGTGCCTGACAGTCTAATGAGCAAGTGGGGAAACTCTTGTGAGCATGCTCTGACCTATGGAATAAATTGAAGAAGTCCTCAGGTTTTTTTATCCTAGCTCACCACCTCCACTGTGATGACAAAAATGACAATGAATGAGTTCAGAGAAAGAGAAGTTCTAATAAACTCTCAGTCTGCACAACCTCAAGTATAGAAAGCTAAACTTTTTTTTCTGAAAATAATTTACCCATTTAAAACAGAGTTTTTGTGCTACTAAATTATTGTAGTGAAAAGGAACAGAGAATACAAGAGCTGTGGCACCATTTATTTTTTAACATAAAGACTTCCATATACTGTATCCCAAAGTGTTTTACAAGGCAAGGCACATAACTTCCATACTGGTATCAGAGGTAATAAAAATAGCATAGCATTTGAAGTGAAAAGCCAAGTTCATCAATGACCTGATTCAAGCTGGGAAAAATTAGTAAATTTTTGATTTTGCTAAATTTTTATGAAATTATGTGAAATTTTGTGAACTTTTTTGGAATGTTCTGCAATTCGTTTGTTGGCTATATCACTGTGTTGCAGAGAAAGGTCTGCAATGTAGCTACATTTTGTCTGGCATTTGCCCTAAAGGTTTCCAAGTTTTTAACATTTGGTGTAAGGGTGCAGAAGCTTTAGGGCTCAATGTCTATCAATTTAATATTCATGTGAAAATTTCTGGAAATATTTCTATGCTTACAAATTAGCCACCTTTGCAGCTAGATAATTGAAAATTCATATGCAAACTGTCTTTGAAGAGTCGTTGAAACTGCTAAATATAAAAGTACTGCTTAGGTAAATTGTAAGTTTTAGCCATGACCTGCATCCCATGTGACTACTCCAGCAACATCTGAACCTGGGTCATCAACATGGCAGCATGATGCTTTAATTCTGGGCCATGGAGTTGCCTTAAAGCCTAATGTTTAGGGTCAGTGAACCTAACAGCATTTGTGATATTCCATTTTCTAGCTTTAAACTTAAAGGTGCTTAAAATTCAGTAGTTTACCTAATTGCAGAATGTTAATCTTAATATTTCTGAAAGTTTGGAGGCCTAACACTCTATAGATAAGAGATCTAAAACTTGGCACACATATGCATGGACATTGGTAAATTCACTGCACCAAATCTGTTGTAATTTTGACAAACACTTTAGTTTACCTAGTTGTTATCTGTAATTTATAATTTCCAAATATTTATAGAGCTTATAACTCAAACTTCTGTAAAGATAGAGATCTATGCATTGTTACACTGCTGTAAGGGCATTAATAAAGTCAGTATACAAAATTTGATGTAATTTCAGTAAATATGTTTTAAATTAGATGGAAATAGCAATTTTGGAAAACTTTTCATGGAAATTTCTTGAACTGACATGGACACGAAATTAGCATTTTACAAGAATTCTGCTGAAAGAAGATAACTTTCACCCAGTCCTAGACCTGATGTGCCCAGTGCCCAATGCAACCCACCCAGGAATAAAACAAGTCTGTTCTCCTCCTCCATCAACCTAAAAGATCCACTGCCCAACCTGATCCATCAGGGAATAAAAACAGATCTGACCATTTCCCATCCTCTGACTACCTGACTGGTCCAATACCCAACCCAACCCATCAGGGAATTAAAAAAGAAGAATATTTCCCTCTCTTCTAAACTACCTGATGGGTCATTATGCAACCTAGCCTGTCAGGGAATGCATCCACCTAAAGGGGGCAAGATCTTTTTTAGATATATAGTATGACTGAACAGAGAAAACAAGGATAGGCATTGTAAGGCTAAGAAGGGCAAGGAAGACTGTGCAGAGGAGGATCAGGAAAAAGCAGATATCCTAAACAGATACTTCTGCTCAGTCTTCACAGTGGAAGAAGAGACTGACATCATAAAAACATCATAAAAACATCAGAATCACTCAGTGTAGGGAGGTAGACAGAAGTCCATTCATAGAGGAAAGCATATTTGGTGGACTTGTAAATCTGTAAATAGATAAGCCTATAGGGGTGGATGAGAGATACCCATGGGTGCTGAGAGAGCTCAGGGAGGTATGGGTTGCACTTCTGATGACTTTGTTCAACTATTCACTGCAAACATGAGTGTTTCCAGAGGACTGAAAGAGGGCAGATGAAGTCCCATTTCATAAAATCAGCTGCATGGAGGAGGCTGGCAAATAAAGGCCAGCCAGTCTAATGTCAGTGATGAGAAAGTTAATGGAGACAATTTTAAAAGAAAGACTATTGGAGCATCTTCAATCCAATGAGTTACAACAACTCTAGACAGCATATATTCATAGAGGGAGATCATACCAGAGAAAACTTGACTGCTTTCTTTTATTGGGTGACCAGAGAAATAGATCAGGGTTGGCTACTTAGACTTCAGATATGTCTTCTTCACCATACCACATACTGTATGGGAAGCATAAATGAAACTTGGCAGTCTACAGGTTGGGATTTAAGGTAAAAAAAATGGTTATGGAACTGGCTGATGAACATGTAACAGAGGGTGGTGGTAAGTAGCAACCACTCAACCTAGCAAGGGGAGAATGGCTAGGAGGTACCTCGGGGCTCAATACTGGGACCAGAACTCTTTAATGTCTTTATAAGTCACACTTCAGAGAAGCTAGAAGGGTAGGCATGCCTCTTTGTGGATGACACCAAAATCTGCAATAAGGTCAAGACTCAGAAAGGGGTAGAGAGAATGAATTCCAACCAGAGGTAACTTGAGGAGGGTTCAATGATATGGCAGCAGGAGTTCTTTTTTCTTCCATATACATATTTGTACTCCTCCTCCCAGCTTCCTCTTCTGTCTGACACCCCCAGCCTGGTCACCTGGGTATCGCCGGACTTACCTTTAGCCTGGTCACCAGGTGCAGAGCCTGAGGAGGGTCAGACATCATCCTGCCACTGGGCTTTTCCACCATTTTCTCCCTCTTCTCCATTGCTGGGATGCACACAGCCAGACGTGTGTGCACTGTAGTGTGCACACATCAGAAGAAGTCTCACAGCACCTCTCCTTCCAACTGTCCATGGACCCATTCTAGCTGCAGGCCTCCACCTGAGAGCATTAATTCAGCAGGCAAACCTCTCCTCCCTCACAGGAACTGGAGAGATGTCCTCCAGATGCTCAATCCTCTTCCTCCCAACCTACCCCTGGTGGTGCGAACAGGGTTGCCAGTGTGGCAGAAGGTAAGGCACAGATGCCTCAGCCCTCCAAGCCACTGAGCCAGCCATTGGCAGGTAGATTTCAATGAGAAAAGTTCAAAATCATACACATAAGTCACAGGACCCCAGAGACAGTATATAGAATTCAGGAAGAGGTATTGATGGTCACTGAACAGGTGAAGGACCTAAGGTTATTATATCTGATTACTTCAATTAACAAGACAGTGCAACAAGACAGTAAGGAGCATGATCAGAATGATTGCATACATAGGGAGATTAATCACCAGCAGAAACAGAGAGGTGGTGCCACTCTTGTATTGATTATTGGTGAAACTCCACCTGGAATACTTTGTCCAATTCTGGAGATCTTATCTCAGGAAATACATAACCAGGTTAGAGGCTGTCTAGAGGAGGGAAACTAAAATGGTGCAAGGGCTGCATCATAAGCCCCATGAGAAGAGACTGAGGGATATCAGCATCTACACCATGGAAAGGAGTAGGGATAGTGGGGCATGACAGAGACCTACAGTATAAGTACCTCACATGAATGAATAAGGTAGAAGAGGAAACCAATTTTAATAAGAGAATGTGCACAAGAACAAGGTGGCATGCAATGAAGCTGAAAAGGGGAATTCAGGATAATTGTATGGCAGTACTTTTTTACTGAAAGAGTGGTGGATACCTGGAACAGTCTTCCAGTGGAGGTGTTGGGTTAAAAACTGTGGTAGACTTCAGGCATGCATGTGATAAGCAGAAATAAATAGTCTAAGGGAAGCAGGAGGGCACCAAACCTCTTTTTCTATGAGGGTTAGTGCTCCTGGCTTATTTTGTTTGTTACACTGTTATACTTTTGACTGTTACACCCCAGTAGCTAGGATGCATCATAGCCATTTCCTCATTGTTGTATTTTTGGGAACCCTTGCTGGGGATGTATATTCAGAGTGAGAAAATGACACTTAAGTGTTTATGCAGATGCCTTCACTGCCTGCACACCCCCCCTTAGTAAAACAACAAAGTCCAGGGAGGTCAGCATATGGGGAGGAGAATGAAGATGACATAAAAAAAGCACACGGACACAGAAAAGTATAAAAAACAGCCTTGAACCCTGCACCCTCCTCACCAGAGTCAGCCACCCTCACCAATGCGTGACTAGGCCAACTCGGCAGCTTCTCTTCTCACCACCCCCCACCCATCTTATGGATACCTTCTGGTATCTTGTCGCTGTTCCTCTCACCTTGCACTTTCCAATTGCTAGCCTTTCGGGGTCACTCTCCTCTCTGGCATTGAGACTAAGTCACCCAAATCTGAGTCGCCTTCAATCTCATTTGCTCTTTTAACGTATAACCCCCTTTGTCAGCCTCTGGTTACTGAACTAATTTATCTATTGTTCATGCAATGCTTATCCTTATTTTGGATGTGGTTTAATTTATTTAAAATGTATTGAAGGTGTCGGCACCATATCCTGAAATGGCAATAGGTACAAAGCCAATTAAGAAGGCGATGCAATTTTTTCTTTAACATAGAACCTCTTTATTTCAATGAACAAAATCTTCTTTACAAAATCCAAGTGTTGATCAACATAATGTGACTATTCAAGAAAACAGCCCAGGTGATGTTGCAGTGGAACCACATAATATTAAGTTGGCTTTCATTCAATATGAGAGTCTTGCTCTTTAAGCACTTTGGGTTTATTAAGTATCACTTAATGCATATTTGCAGGTGGAAAGAATCCCACTTGGTCTTGGAATTTTGAAAAATCCAACATTTGGATGTAAATATACATTAGCAGGCCCATCAGACAAAAACTGATGTGGAAACATTATCCTATATGTTTATCAGGGTCCTGAGAATTTTTTTTAGGATTGTGGGTTATATATCGGAGCTTGCACTTTCACTGTTGTGGGAATTTTAAATGTACCATGTAATTTATTGACTGCAATCAATGATTGGCTATGGACTTTGTGAACAAGCATAAAAGAAGAGTCCATCTGGTCATTTTCTTTTGAAAAAGTTCTAAGCATAGGCATGAAACATTGAGGGTCACCACTGCATCTATCACCTGTATTTGCACTGTATTTGAGGTTTTTAATATGGTATGTTGCAATAAAATATTTTCTTTAACCTTGCTATTTGGGTACTCAATCTCCTTTTTGCTTTGAGAATTATTGCTTTTGGCTTACTTTTTTGCTACATTGTTGGATTTTTGACTCTTGCACACCCTGTTAGCCAGGGAGCAACATACTGTATCTGTTTTTTTCTAGGGGACTATTTTTCAGAAGAGATGGTGCACAAGAACAATGTGGCATGCAATGAAGTTAGAAGGTAGACATTTAGGATGGTGTTATGGAAGTAGTTCTTCACTGAATGAGTTGTGGATACCTGAAACAGTCTTCCAGCAGAGGTGGTGGGATGAAAATGGTAGTGAGCATCAAGCATGCATGGGACAGGAAGAAAGAATATTGGTTGGGAGGCAGGCAGGACGGATAGCCAGAGATCAAGTAGAGTCTGCTGTGACAGTATAGCAGGGAGAAAATGGGCAGGCTGGGTGGACCAAGCAGTCATTATATGCTGACAAATTCTATTTCTACATTTCTATTTCCCCTTCATTGAATAGTCTAATAGATTCTGTACCAATTTGTTCTGTCAAAGAATAAAATCAAAATTGTCCCCATCTAACGAGTGGAGCGGCGTGCATGGGGCAGCGATGAAACGCGTGCAGAGACACACATGTTTGCGAGTGTCTGCTGTGTCCGCTAGGCATGCTGAAACTGCTAGCATTAGACAAACTTGGATAAGATAATTTTAGCATATGTTCTACTTAGTAAATATACACCTTTAATAATGGAAAAAGAACTTAGTAAGTGTATGCAATGTTTGATGTATAGTGCGGGAAAGTATGGGAGCGAGTATGTATGTGCTAATTGCCATAAGATTACTACTCTTGGAGCAGAGATAGCGTTTCTGCTCAATATTAAACCAGTTTCTACTGATATTAGGGAATTGGAAAGTTACATTGATCTTATGGATGAACAACTTCATTCTAGTGAACAATTTCCTTCACATTTAGGTAGCATTTCTATGCCTCTGATGTGGAGACAATTGTAATGACTAATACTAGTATACCTGTTGCCTCTGCCCCCTCTTATAAGGTGGATGATTATCTGCCCTCTTCTCATGATAATGATGACTGGACCATTGTCACTAAGCCTCTTACAAAAAGGAGGGGTAGTCAATTACACAATAGTGCCCCTTTTGAAACTCGTAATAGGTTTGAGCAATTGTCTGTATCAAATAATGAAGTGCTACATGATTTATCCTGTGCGTCACCCTCTGTTGACAGTATTGGCTTAAAACACTTTTCAATCAGGAGTTAATGCCCATGAATATTTGTCCTAGAAAGTCTCAAGCTACCAAATCAGTACCTATTAAGTTAATCGCTCCAGAGTGTGTTAAACAATCACCTGTTTCTGATTCTTGTATCCCTACTGTCTCAAAACAAGTGTTAGTCCTGGGAGATTCAATCATTAAGCACACTGACAGGGCAGTATGCAATAGTGACAAGAGCAACCGCACTTGTTCTAGCTTCCGTGGGGCCAGGGTATCTGACATTACCTCCATGATGCCTAAAATTTTACAGAATGCGGGGGAAAATCCACTGGTTATCATACATGCCGGTGTTAATGATATAAACAACACGCCATTTAATCAGTTACAACAAAACTATGTGGCGTTATGTAACCTGTTACTTGATAGGGGAGGCTGTGTATGTATATCTGCAATTCTACCTGTCCCGAGATCAACATCTACCATGACGCAGAAAATCAAAGCCCTAAATGAATGGCTGAGAAAGTGGTGTTTTAAGCAGGATATACCCTGTATTACCCACTGGGAATCATTTTCAGATAGTTCTTCCTTGTTTTGCTGGGACGGTTTACATCTCAGTCATAGGGTAGTACACCTATGGGGAAAAGTATCACTGAAATCATAAATCATTGTTTAAACTAAAAACAATGGGGGAGAATGGGTCTATTCCCAAGTCTCTGAATACTTACAAAATATTCTTACAACTAAATGTAAATTCCTAGCTTTGAATGCAAGATCTTTAAACCAACTCAAATTAGCAGAACTCAAAGCTAAATGTAAAATTTTAAATATAAGTGTGGTGGGAGTAACTGAAACTTGGTGGGGTGCATCCTCAATTTGGTCCAGAGAAATTCCAGGTTATAAGTTATAACATAAAAACAGATTAAATAAGCAAGTAGGTGGGGTTTGTATGTACATACAAAATTATAATCCTTCTTTTGAAGTGTGTTCTCCCTTTCCTTTGGAAAGTATATGGGTTAAAATCTTATTGAAAGAGCAGTCCTATATAACCAGTGGTAACATCTATCAGCCTCCATCTGCAACTTCAGATTACACAAACTGATATGTTTAAAGAAATTACACTTTTTTAAGAATCTCAAGATACTGTAATATTTGGTGACTTGAACCTCCCTCATATTAACTGGGACTCATTCTCAGGACAGTCCTATGCTGAGAAAGGACGAATAGATGTGGTAGTTAGTACTGGATTACAACAACTTGTTACTGAACCAACTTGAGGTCCTAATATTTTGGATCTATTATTTATTAACACAGAGCAACAAATTAGCAATTTACAAATTTGGGATCCACTTGGGACCAGTGATCATTCATCTATTCTTTTTGAAATTAAACAGTTTAAAACTACACAAAGGAAGTTATACTGTACAAAAAATTATAATAAAGCACATTTTTCTAAAATCAATGAACACTTACAAAACATAAACTGGGAATCTAATCTTCTTAATTGTACAACACAGCAAGCTTGGGACTTTTTAAAAACAGTGTACATTATTTGGAAAATACCTTTATTCCATCTAAGAGGAAATTTAATAATAAAGGAAAAATTCCCCCCTGGTTCAGCAAGACAATTAAAAATGAGATAAAAATAAAAATTAAACTTGTTAGGAAACTTAAGAATAGTTCTGTTCCATGTAAAACTACTCTATTACATAAATACAGACTATCTGTGAAAAACTTAAAAAAAATCTATTAAACTGGCAAAAAATAAGCTAGAATTTAAACTAGCTCACACAAAGGACTGTCACAAATCTCTTTTCTCCTATATAAATAGTAAAAAAGGTGTATCAAGGACCATTAGTCTCATTATAATCAATGGCTCTTCTTTATCTCATATAGAAACCTCAAATCTCTTTAATAAGTACTTTTGTTCTGTCTTCTCTCAAAATCACCTATTAGTACATTTAAGGTTCACCATGTAGATTATCATAGGTTCTATCCAACTGACATTATACAGGCTGTCAAAAACTAAAAATACTAGTCTGGGCCCAGACGTATTCATCCATGGTTTATGATCGAAATCTCTATAACTATTTCTATATCTTTGTCAATTATCTTCAACAAATCCTTACAAGAAAGCATTGTATCAAATGATTGGCATTCAGCAATAGTTACTCCCATATTTAAAAAAGGAAATAGAGGTTCTATGCAAAATTATCATCCAATTAGCCAGACCTCAGTGGCTGGTAAATTAATGGAATGAGTAATGAAGTCTCTAATAGATCAAGATTGTAAAAAATTAGGAATTTATGATTCAAATCAGCATGGGTTTACTCCCAAGTACTCCTTCACCACCAATCTGATATCTTATTACAATAATATAAGTACTCTACTAGATGTGGGTATCCCTACTGATGTAATTCTTTTGGACTTTAGTAGAGCTTTTGATAAAGTCTCACATGAAAAGCTCATTACTAAAATGCATAATCTAGGTTTGTCACCTGATATGATATTGTCAACTGGACTTTAAACTGGTTGACAAATCATTCTCAGAGAGTCAGCATTAATGATATCTTGTCTGATTCAGGTAGTGTGACAAATGGTGTAACACAAACTTTGTGCTTGGACCTTAATTTGGGCAAAAACTAACAAACAAAAGAAAAAGTGTGTGTTTCTCTGGGCTAGCTGGACTGAATAGGTATCTGAACAGTTATCTATAATCAAGTGATTGAAGGATGTAATATCTGTAGTTTTAAATACTTGTAGAAAGATCTAGTAAGTAGGGGTGGCTTAGCTGGAAGGCTTCATTTAGACCGGCTTAGAAGATTCTGCTAATTGGCTGGAATACACAGGAAAGGACGACTGTGTTGCTGGACTTTTCTGCTGGGACTAAGAAGAAAACTTTGTATTTGGACCTTTAATTAGGGTAAAAAACAACAAACAAACAATAAAAAGTGTTTGTCTGGGTTAACTGAACTGAATGGGTATCTGAACAGTTATTCAGTGTAAATCTCTGTGATTGAGACTTAATATCTGTGAGGATTACATTACTTGTAAGATCTAGTAAGTAGGGGGAGGCTTATGAAGGAAGCTTATTAAGACTGCCTTGAAGTTTCTATGCTTGTCAGAGGACCAGATAAGGACTGCTGTGTGAACTTTCTACAGGGACTGGGAACAACTTTGTAGTTGAACCTTAAGTTAGGGTAAAAACTAACAAACAAAGGAAGAAAAAGGTTGTTGGTTATTGAACTGAATGGGTATCTGTAGTTATCTAGTTGTAAATCTCATTTGATTGAAAGGACTAATATCAGAGGGTTAAATTGCTTGGGGTCAGTAGTGGGAGTAGCTTAGCAGCAGGTTACATTTAAGACTGTGTTTTCATACAGCAGAACACACCTATAGAAAGGACAGCAGTCCTGGACTTCTGCACTAAAGAAGAACTTTTTACTTGGTCTTTAACTTAGGTAAAAACAACAACAAAACAAAAAGTGTGTGTTCGTTAGCTGAATTGAATGGGTATCTGAACAGTTATTAGGTGTAAATCTCAGATGATTGAAGGATGTAATATCTGTGATGTTTAATTACTTGTAGAAGATCTGTAAGTAGGGGAGGGTTAGCTGGAAGCCATTTAAAGACTGTGAAAGATTCTGTTAATTTGGCGAAGACACTAGGAGATAGGACTGCTGTGTTGGAACATCTCACAGAGGCTAAGAAGAACTTTTGGACCTTTAATTTAGGTAAAAAAACAGCAACAAAAGATAAAAAGTGTGTTTGTTGGTTAGCTGAACTGAATGGGATTGAACAGTTATCTAGGTGCAAATTCAGGTGATTGAAAGGCGTATCTGTGAGTTTTAAATACTTGTGGAAGATCTAGTAGTAGGGGAAGGGCAGCTTGAAGGCTTCATTTAAAAACTGCCTTAGAAAGATTCTGCAAATAGTTTGCAAACAGAGAATGGATTGCTGTGTGACTGGACTCTCTGCTGGGACCTAAGAGAAGAACTTTGTGCTTGACCTAAATTTGGGGTGCTTAACAAACAAGACAAAACAAACTGTATGTTTGTCTGAGTTAGCTCAATTGAATGGTTATCTGAACAGTCATCTAGGTGTATCTCAGGTGATTGAAAGGACTTAATATCTGTGAGGTTTATTTACTTGTAGAAGATTCTAGTAAGTAGGATAGTGGCTTAGCCAGAAGGAAGTTGACATTTAAAGTCTGCATTAGAAAGATTCTGCAAAAGTTTGGCAGAAGACACCAGGAGAAAAGGATCTGCCAGCGACTGGTCTCTGCTGGGACTAAAGAAGATGATATTTTGTACTTGGACCAATTAGGTAAAAACTAGCTAACAAAACCAAAAATGTGTGTTTGTTCTGGGCTAGTTAACTGAATGGGAATCTGAGGGTTATTTAGGTGTAACTCAGGTGATTGAGTACTTAATATCTGGGAGGTTTAATTACAAGTAGAAAGATCTAGTGTTGAGGAGTGGTTTAGTCAGAAAGAAGCTACCTTAATACTGCCTTAGGAAGATTCTGCTAATAGTTGCAGAACCCACCAGGAGAAAGGACTGCTGTGCCTGACTTCACTGTTGGAATAAAGAACTTTGCACTTGCAAAATTAACTTAGGTGAAAAACTAACAAACAAAACAAAGTGTGTGTGTGGGTTATGAACTGAATGGGTATCAGATCATTTATGTAGGTTAGCTCCAGGTGACTGGAAAGGACTTATATCAGTTAGGTTTAAATTGCTTGTAGAAGATCTAGTTAGTAGGGGATGGCTTAGCTAGAAGGAACATTTGAAGACTGCCTTAGAAGATTTCTGCTAATAGCTTCAGAAGACACCAGGAGAATGGATTGCTGTGTGACTGGGCTTATCTCTGGGACCAAAGAAGAAGAACTTTGTACTTGGACCTTTAATTTAGGGTAAAAAAACTAACAAACAAAAACAAAAAAAGTGTGTTTGTCTGGTTAGCTGAACTGAATCTGTATCTGAACAGTTATTCAAGTGTAAATCAGGTGATTGAAAGGACTTACTATCTGTGAGGTTTAATTACTTGTAGAAAGATCTAGTGTTAGTGGGAGTGGCTTATTAGAAGGAAGCTAGATTTAAGACTGCTTTAGAAAGTATTCTGCTATGCTTACAGAAGACACCAGGAGAAAGGACTGCTATGTGTGACTGACTCTGCTGGGACTAAAGAAGAAGAACTTTTAACTTGGACCTTAATTTAGGGTAAAAAAGCAAACAACACAAAATAAATGTGTGTGTTTGTCTGTTAGTTGAACTGAATGGGTATTTCTGAATAGTTATGAAGGTGTAAATCTCAGGTGATTGAAAGAACGTAATTTCTGTGAGGGTTTAAATTACTTGTAGAAAGATCTAGTAAGTAGGGGGAGGCGGAGCTAGAAGGAACCTACTTTTAAAGAATGCTTTAGAAAGTTATGTTAATAGTTTGCAGAAGACGCCAGGAGAAAGGACAGCAGTGTGACTGGACTCTCTTTGGGACTAAAGAAGAAGAACTTTTGTACTTGGACCTTTTAATTTATGGTAAAAAACTAACTTCTTAAAACAAATAAAAGTGTCTGGGTTAACTGAACTGAATGGGTATCTGAACAGTTATCTAGGTGTAAATCTCAGGTGATTGAAAGGACTTAATATCTGTGAGGTTTAAATTACTTGTAGAAAGATCTAGTAAGTAGGGGGAGTGGCTTAGCTAGAAGGAGGCTACCTTTAAAGACTGCCTTAAAAAGATTCTGCTAATAGCTTGGCAGATGATACCAGGAGAAACGACTGCTATGTGACTGGACTTCTCTGCTGGGACTAAAGAAGAATAACTTTTTTACTTGGCCCTTTAATTTAGGGTAAAAAAAAGCTAAGAAAAAAAACAAAAAGAATAAATGTGTGTGTTTGTTTGGGTTAGCT
Source organism: Neoceratodus forsteri (assembly GCA_016271365.2). Classification (NCBI taxonomy): domain Eukaryota; kingdom Metazoa; phylum Chordata; order Ceratodontiformes; family Ceratodontidae; genus Neoceratodus; species Neoceratodus forsteri. Next base: position 1,045,246,195 of record CM028133.1, on the reverse strand, counting down.
GAACTGAATGGGTATCTGAACAGTTATCTAATGTAAATCACGGGTGATTGAAAGGACTTAATATCTGTGAGGTTTAAATTACTTGGAGAACGATCTAGTAAGAAGATGCAGTGGCATAGCTAGAAGGAAGCTACATTTAAAGACTGCCTTATCAAGATTCTACTAATAGCTTGTAAGGAGACACCAGGAGAAAGGACTGCTGTGTGACTGGACTTCTCTCCTGGGACTAAAGAAGAACTCTTGTACTTGGTCCTTTAACTTAGGGTAAAAAAAAACTAACAAACAAAACAAAGAAAAAGTGTTTGTCTGGGTTAACTGAAATGAATGGGAATCAGAACAGTTATCTAGGTGTAAATCTCAGGTGATTGAAAGGACGTAATATCTGTGAGGTTTAAATTACTTGTAGAAAGATCTAGTAAGTAGGGGGAGTGGCTTATCTAGAAGGAAGCTACATTTAAAGACTGCCTTAAAAAGATTCTGCTAATAGCTTTGCAGTAGACACAAGAAGAAAGGACAGCAGTGTGACTGAACTTCTCTGTTGGGACTAAAGAAGAAGAACTTTTGTTCTTGGACATTTAATTTAGGGTATAAAAAATAAACAAAACAAAAAAAGGAGTGTGTGTTTGTCTGGTTTAGCTGAACTGAATTTGTATCTGAAGAGTTATCTAGGAATACATCTCAGGTGATTGAAAGTACTTAATATCTGGGAGGTTTAAATTACTTGTAGAAAGATCTAGCAAGTAGGTTGAGTGGCTTAGCTAAAAGGAAGCTACATTTAAAGACTGTCTTAGAAAGATTCTGCTAATAGCATGGCAGAAGACACCCAGAGAAAGGTCTGCTGTGAGACAGAACTTCTCAGCTGGGACTAAAGAAGAAGAACTTTTGTACTTGGACCTTTAATTTAGGGTAAAAAAAAACTAACAAACAAAAGAAAAAAAAGTGTGTGTTTCTCTGGGCTAGCTGAACTGAATAGGTATCTGAACAGTTATCTAGGTGTTAATCTCAAGTGATTGAAAGGATGTAATATCTGTGAGTTTTAAATTACTTGTAGAAAGATCTAGTAAGTAGGGGGAGTGGCTTAGCTAGAAGGAAGCTACATTTAAAGACTGACTTAGAAAGATTCTGCTAATTGCTTGGCTGAAGACACAAGGAGAAAGGACAGCTGTGTTACTGGACTTTTCTGCTGGGACTAAAGAAGAAAAACTTTGGTACTTGGACCTTTAATTTAGGGTAAAAAAAAACTAACAAACAAAACAATAAAAAGTGTTTGTCTGGGTTAACTGAACTGAATGGGTATCTGAACAGTTATCTAGTGTAAATCTCAGGTGATTGAAAGGACTTAATATCTGTGAGGATTGCATTACTTGTAGAAAGATCTAGTAAGTAGGGGGAGTGGCTTAGCTAGAAGGAAGCTACATTTAAAGACTGCCTTAGGAAGTTTCTACTAATAGCTTGTCAGAAGACACCAGGAGAAAGGACTGCTGTGTGACTGAACTTCTCTACAGGGACTAAAGAACAACTTTTGTAGTTGAACCTTTAAGTTAGGGTAAAAAAAAAAAAACTAACAAACAAAGGAAAGAAAAAGTGTTTGTCTGGGTTATCTGAACTGAATGGGTATCTGAACAGTTATCTAGGTGTAAATCTCATTTGATTGAAAGGACTTAATATCTGAGAGGGTTAAATTACTTGTAGAAAGTTCCAGTAAGTAGGGGGAGTAGCTTAGCAAGAAGGAAGCTACATTTAAAGACTGCCTTAGAAAGATTCTGCTAATAGCATGGCAGAACACACCTAAAGAAAGGACAGCAGTGTGACTGGACTTCTCTGCTGGGACTAAAGAAGAACTTTTGTACTTGGTCTTTTAACTTAGGCTAAAAAAACTAACAAACAAAACAAAAAAAGTGTGTGTTTGTCTTGGTTAGCTGAACTGAATGGGTATCTGAACAGTTATCTAGGTGTAAATCTCAGATGATTGAAGGGATGTAATATCTGTGATGTTTAAATTACTTGTAGGAAGATCTGGTAAGTAGGGGGAGTGGCTTAGCTAAAAGGAAGCCACATTAAAAGACTGCCTTAGAAAGATTCTGTTACTAGCTTAGCAGAAGACACTAGGAGATAGGACTGCTGTGTGTTGGAACATCTCAGCAGAGGCTAAAGAAGAACTTTTGTACTTGGACCTTTAATTTAGGGTAAAAAAAAAACTAACTAACAAAAGAATAAAAAAGTGTGTGTTTGTCTGGGTCAGCTGAACTGAATGGGTATCTGAACAGTTATCTAGGTGCAAATTTCAGGTGATTGAAAGGACGTAATATCTGTGAGGTTTAAATTACTTGTGGAAAGATCTAGTAAGTAGGGGAAGTGGCTTAGCTTGAAGGAAGCTTCATTTAAAGACTGCCTTAGAAAGATTCTGCAAATAGCTTGGCAGAAGACACCAGGAGAATGGATTGCTGTGTGACTGGACTTCTCTGCTGGGACTAAAGAAGAAGAACTTTTGTACTTGGACCTTAAATTTGGGGTAAAAAAAAACTAACAAACAAGACAAAACAAAACTGCATGTTTGTCTGAGTTAGCTCAATTGAATGGGTATCTGAACAGTTATCTAGGTGTAAATCTCAGGTGATTGAAAGGACTTAATATCTGTGAGGTTTAATTTACTTGTAGAAAGATCTAGTAAGTAGGGATAGTGGCTTAGCTAGAAGGAAGCGACATTTAAAGTCTGCATTAGAAAGATTCTGCAAAAAGCTTGGCCGAAGACACCAGGAGAAAGGACTGCTGTGTGACTGGACTTCTCTGCTGGGACTAAAGAAGAAGAACTTTTGTACTTGGACCTTAAATTTGGGGTAAAAAAAAACTAACAAACAAGACAAAACAAAACTGTATGATTGTCTGAGTTAGCTCAATTGAATGGGTATCTGAACAGTTTTCTAGTGTAAATCTCAGGTGATTGAAAGGACTTAATATCTGTGAGGTTTAATTTACTTGTAGAAAGATCTAGTAAGTAGGGGTAGTGGCTTAGCTAGAAGGAAGCAACATTTAAAGTCTGCATTAGAAAGATTCTGCAAATAGCTTGGCAGAAGACACCAGGAGAAAGGACTGCTGTGTGACTGGACTGCTCTGCTGGGACTAAAGAAGATGATATTTTGTACTTGGACCTTTAATTTAGGGTAATAAAACTAGCTAACAAAACCAAAAAAAGTGTGTGTTTGTCTGGGTTAGCTGAACTGAATGGGAATCTGAACGGTTATTTAGGTGTAAATCTCAGGTGATTGAAAGCACTTAATATCTGGAGGTTTAAATTACAAGTAGAAAGATCTAATGTAAGTTGAGGGGTGAGGCTAGCTAGAAAGAAGCTACATTTAAAGACTGCCTTAGGAAGATTCTGCTAATAGCTTAGAGAACCCACCAGGAGAAAGAGTTTGCTGTGTGCTGGACTTCACTGCGGAGAATAAAGATGAACTTTTGTACTTGGAAAATTAACTTAGGGTAAAAAACCAACAAACAAAAAAAAAAGTGTGTGTGTGTGGGTTAACTGAACTGAATGGGTATCAGATCATTTATGTAGGTGTACATCTCAGGTGACTGAATGGACTTAATATCGGTTAGGTTTAAATTACTTGTAGAAAGATCTAGTTAGTAGGGGGAGTGTCTTAGCTAGAAGGAAGCTACATTTGAAGACTGCCTTAGAAAGATTCTCCTAATAGCTTGGCAGAAGACACTAGGAGAATGGATTGCTGTGTGACTGGACTTATCTGCTGGGACCAAAGAAGAAGAACTTTTGTACTTGGACCTTTAATTTAGGAAAAAAAAACTAACAAACAAAACAAAAAAGTGTGTTTGTCTGCTTGAAGTGAACTGAATGGGGTATCAGATCATTTATGTAGGTGTAAATCTCAGGTGATTGAAAGGACTCTAATATCTGTGAGGTTTAAATTACTTGTAGAAAGATCTAGTATGTGAGGGGTAGGCTTAGCTAGAAGGAAGCTACATTAAAGACTGCCTTAGAAAGATTCTGCTAATAGCTTGGCAGAAGACACCAGGAGAAAGGACTGCTGTGACTGGACTTCTCTGCTGGGACTAATGAAGAAGAACTTTTTAACTTGGACCTTTAATTTAGGGTAAAAAAAAGCAAACAAAACAAAAAAATAAATGTGTGTGTTTGTCTGGGTTAGCTGAACTGAATGGGTATCTGAATAGTTATGAAGGTGTAAATCTCAGGTGATTGAAAGAACGTAATTTCTGTGAGGTTTAAATTACTTGTAGAAAGATCTAGTAAGTAGGGGGAGTGGCTGAGCTAGAAGGAACCTACTTTTAAAGACTGCCTTAGAAAGTTTATGTTAATAGCTTGGCAGTAGATGCCAGGAGAAAGGACAGCAGTGTGACTGGACTTCTCTTTTGGGACTAAAGAAGAAGAACTTTTGTACTTGGACCTTTAATTTATGGTAAAAAAAACTAACTAGCAAAACAAATAAAAGTGTTTGTCTGAGTTAACTGAACTGAATGGGTATCTGAACAGTTATCTAGGTGTAAATCTCAGGTGATTGAAAGGACTTAATATCTGTGAGGTTTAAATTACTTGTAGAAAGATCTAGTAAGTAGGGGGAGTGGCTGAGCTAGAAGGAACCTACTTTTAAAGACTGCCTTAGAAACATTCTGCTAAGAGCTTGGCAGAAGACACCAGGAGAAAGGACGGCTGTGTGACTGGACTTCTCTGCTGGGACTAAAGAAGAAAAACTTTTGTTCTTGGACATTTAATTTAGGGTAAAAAATAAACTAACAAGCAAAACAAATAAAAGTGTTTGGTTTAACGGAACTGAATGGGTATCTGAACAGTTATCTAGGTGTAAATCTCAGGTGATTGAAAGGACTTAATATCTGTGAGGTTTAAATTACTTGTAGAAAGATCTAGTAAGTAGTGGAAGTGGCTTAGCTAGAAGGAATCTACATTTAAAGACTGCTTTAGAAAGATTCTTGCTAATAGCTTGGCAGAAGACACCAGGAGAACGGACTGCTGTGTGACTGGACCTCTCTGCTGGGACTAAAGAAGAAGAACTTTTGTTCTTGGACCTTTTAGTGAGGGTAAAAAAAAACTAACAAACAAAACGAAAAAAAGTGTGTGTTTGTCTGCGTTAGCTGAACTGAATGGGTATCTGAACAGTTATCTAGGTATAAATCTCAGGTGATTGAAAGTATTTAATATCTGTGAGTTTTAAATTACTTGTAGAATGATCTATTAAGTAGGGGGAGTTTCTTGGCTAGAAGGAAGCTACATTTAAAGACTGCCTTAGAAAGATATCTTCTAATTGCTTGGCAGAAGACACCAGGAGAAAGTACTACTATGTGACTGGACTTCTCTACTCGGACTATATTGCCCTCCTTTCTCCCTCCACTTTCCACCCAAAGTTAGTTCTATTTTTTTTGGAGGGATTTGACTGACAACAGAAACCTTCCTGTTTGGGAGCAGGAAGTGAGTGATCTTGAACCACCAAAGACTCACCATCCTAGAAAGGCAAGAGTAGCTCTCCAGCCCCCTCTAGCTGCTGGAGGTCTCCTCTGAGCAAGTAAGTGGTCTACTGAGAAATATAGGATATTCTTGTCTCAGAACAGGGCAATCATGAGCTTAAAGGGCACAATCGTAGAAAGTAAAGAGATAGAGAAAAAATAAAACAGAGGAAAGAGTAAGGATTGCAAACAGATAAGGGGCCTGAAATAAGACATGATTGGAGTGGTGCAGTGCAGTGGCTGTGGAGCAGCAGTCTTCTGGGAGACATTCTGGAGCATGCGGTGTTGTCCCATCTGCAGGCACTTTCTGGGCTAATGGAGGAGGTTGCCATCTCCAGCCTGAGTTGGCCAGGATTTGTGGGACCTCCTCTTCCATCCGGGACCACCAGTGTTACTGCTGTTGCCTCAGAGGTTGCCAAGAAGAGGAGTGGTTGGACCACAGTGGGCTCATGGAGGGTTAGGGTGGTGGAACAGAGGTGCTCCTCCAGTTGTGCCTCCGTCTGCAATTCCTGTGCTATTCTGGAAAAGTGTGGTTCTCATGAAGGCACCCACAGTGAGACCAAGGAGGATGTTGGGAACCTCCACAAAGGAGACCCACAGGAGGGGTGGCAGGGGACTCTGCAGGAAAGAAACAACTCCTGGTGGGGACTCCATTGTTAGGAAGGTAGAACTGGAGGGAGGAGGGAGGGAGAGGGTGCCTGCCTGGTGCCATGGCTTGGAGGAACAGGAGCGAATCCTCAGGATTGCTGGAGCAGCTGCACAGGGAGGGAGTTGGATGTCATTGTCCACATAGGGACAAATGACCTAGCTAAGAAAGGATTATGAAGTTCAGGAAGAGTTTGTGGAATTGGGGAGGGGCCTTGTCAAGTAGCACGCACGGTAACCTTTCTTGGAGGTGCTGCCCATCTGTGGCATAGGAGAGGTTAGGGTGTTCCACACCATGGGATTCAATCAGTGGTTGAAAAACTGGTGTGGAGCTCAGGGATTTGGCTTCATTGGGGACTGGTGGTCCACCTGGAGTGATGCAAGCCTATACTGGCATGATGGACTGCATCTGTCTGAGAGGGGAACCAGGATCCTAGGTGATAGGTTTAAATGCTTCATTGGCAAGCTTTTGAAGTGCCTAGGGGGTGGCACTGGAAAGGAGCAGGGAAATCCTAGCCCCCCCAAATAATCACGGTAGTAAGTGTGGCAAACACCAACATAGAGTTGTCAATAGGGAGAAGGGCAGCGGTAAATGGAGAAAGTGACAAGCAAGAATGACAGGGATGGGGCAAAAGGGAATAAGGCCATCAGGAAATGGAGGGTAATGAGTACCAATGCCCATAGTCTGGGCAACAAGTTCCCTGAGCTAGTGGCCTTGATGGAAGAGGGATGCCTGGATATCATAGCAGTCACAGAAACATGGTACACAGAGAACCATGACTGGGATGTTAACATACCAGGGTACATAACCTACAGGAGAGACAGGCAGGGGAGGAGAAGAGGTGGAGGAATAGCTCTCTATGTAAAGGAAGGGATAAAAACAACTGAACAAAAGAGTAAACAGGGAGGAGAGGAGGCACTTGGGTCACCTGGAGACTGGAAAGGGCATCACAATCACGCACAGGTTGTGTACAGACCCCATGTCAGGGGAGGAATGGACAAAGATTTGACGAAGATGTTCTTAAATGGCAGAGAAAGGGAGATACTGTTGATGAAGACCTGAATATGCCAGAGTTAACTGGAGCATTATTTGCTGCAGCCACATGCAAGAGCAGTGCCATTCTTGATGCCCTACAGGTGGCAGGCCTTAGACAAAGCTTAGAACCCACTGTGAGGGAGCAGTCTTAGACCTTTTACTCAAATGGGGCAGTGAGAGGATCTCAGATCTAGAAGGGTTTGCCATCTGGGGACAAGTGACCATCAAACAGTGTGGTTCACGTTAAACTCAGCTACAGAGTCAAGCCATACAAAAGTGAGGGTACTGGACTTTAGGAGGGCTGACTTTGGCAAGATGGGAGAGTGCCTCAGAAAAGCACTAGCAAACAGGCTAGAAGGAGGTGTGGAGCAACAATGGGGAATCATCAAAATTGCCATCACAGGGCAACAATCCTTTGTGTGAAGCAAATAAACAAACCAAAACAAAAGAAAAAGCCACTATGGTTCTCAAAAGAGGTGGCTGTGAAAGTCAGGAAGAAAAAGATAGCATTCCGGAAGTATAAGGAAACACTGAAGGAGCAGGACAGAGAGCTGTACCAGTTAATGCAGAAGGAAGCAGGGAGAGAAGTCAGAATAGCAAAGGCTCAAACTGAGGAAAAGATAGCCAACTTAGTTAAGAAGGGGATAAAACCTTTATAGGTACATCAGCAGCTAGAAAGACAAAGGAGGGATAGTGAGGCTGAAAAGAAATGAACGTGAGGTGGGCAGAGGGGCCAGTTAAAAGCAGGATACTGAACAATATTTTCTGCTCGGTATTCACGAAAGAGGAGGGAAGTGCCTAATCCAATTAACAGAAGCACTCTTGATAGGGGGTCAATCCCAGTCCTTTCACAGAAGAAAGGGTTCTGTGAGAACTCCTAAACTGAAGGTGGACAAAGCAATTGGTCCTGATGGAATTCACCCAGAATTCTAAAAAGAATTAAGGAGGAACTAGTGAAACCACTGGCTACTCTTTTTAATAAATCATGGAGGATGGTGTGGTACCCAAGGATTGGAGGAAGGCAGATGTGATCTCTTCACAAAAGTGGGACCAAGACAGAGGCAGAGAACTGCAGACCTGTCAGTCTGACCACTGTGGAAAGTGATGGAGTCACTCTGAAGGAAAGAATAGTTGAGTACCTAGAGGCCAGTAGAGCACAGGACCCAAGGCAGCATGGGTTCACAGTGGGAAGGTCATGTCAGATGAATCTCATAGATTTCTTTGGCTGGATGACCAAAGTAGTAGACCAGGGAGGGCTGTGACATGGCTACCTAGACTTTAGCAAGGCATTTGGACAGTCCCACACAAAAGATTAAGTAGTCAAATTAACTACTGGGAGTGGGTCCCAGGGTGGTAGCCTGGTAAACATTGGCTGCACAACAGAACACAGAAGGTAATTGTAAATGGAGTCCACGGAAAGAAGGTTACTAGTGGGTACCACGGGTTCAGTATTGAGTCCAGTCCTGTTAATGTCCTCATAAGTGACATTGCAGAGGGACTGAAAGAAAAGTATGCCTTTTGCAGATGACACAAAGACCTGCAACAGGGTTGTTACACAAGAAGGTATGAAAAGGATGAAAAGGGACTATACAAAGTTGGAGGAATGGTCAAGTATGGCAGCTAGATTCATGCAAAAGAAGTGCAAATAATACACCTGGGAAACAAGAACCCAGGGGAAGAATGCACAATGGGTGGGGAGGTAGTAACAACAACAAAAAAGGAAAGGGTCCTGGGAGTAATCATATCAGATGACCTTAAGGTTAGCAAGCAATGTGAGAAGGCAGTAGGGAGGGCTGGGGGTATACTGGGATGTATAGGGAGAGGCATCAGCAGCAGAAAACAGGAAGTTGTTATCCCTCTTTACAGACAGTTGGTGATACCCCATCTAGAGTACTGTGTCCAGTTCTGGAGACCCCATCTCTGCAAGGACATAGACAGGATAGAGGTAGTCCTGAGGAGGGCAACTAAAATGGTGCAGGGTCTGCAAGAGAAGCCATAAGGAGGAGAGACTAAAGGAGCTTAATATGTATACCCTTGAGGAAAGAAGGAGAGGGGACTTGATAGAAACTTTTAGCACCTCAGTGGAATCAACAAAGTCAAGAGGGTAGCATCTTTCAGAAAAGAGACTTGCAAGAACAAGGGACACTATTTAAAGATAGAAGGAGGGTGGTTCTAGGGCTATGTGAGGAAGTATTATTTCACAGAGAGGTAGTGGATGAATGGAACAGCTTTCCTGAGGAGGTGTGAGGTCTAAACTGTGGGAGAATTCAAGAATGCATGGGACAGACATAAGGCAATTCTTGTGGGGGGTAGGAAGAAATAGGCTGTTGGTTAAGTAGGATCTGTAGCCTATCCTGTAGATAGGGAAATGGGCAGACTAGATGGGCCAAGCGGTCCTTATCTGCCATCAAAGTCTATGTTTCTATGTTTCTATGTCTCCAGATTGGGAGACTGATAAAAAGGGGGTAGAAATTTCCCAAGTAGCAAGTAAACACACAGCTACAGAGGGTTACTCTGAAAAGGGAGGTGTGACTCCTTGTCAATGAGTTGGGACTAACAGTGATCCTGAGGTCCCTGACGCTAGTGCTAGGGACTCTAGTTTAGTGACTGAAGGGGACCTGTCCTGTGCCTTGGGACAGTGTGTGGGGTTTGCAGCTGCTCAGAGGAGTGACCCTAGTTTAGAGAAGCTGAGGGCTTGGGCAGGCTCTGACAGAGCACAGGGGGGTGATGGCAGACATAAGGTTTACTGGGAAAATGGACTTATGTATACTCAGGCAGTATAGATAGAGGCAGGGATGCTAGACAGGCAACTTGTCATTCCCCAGGGGTATTGTGAGCAGTTGCTCAAAATTGCACATGATATTCCTTTGTTTGGTCATCTGGGAGTCGCGAGCACTATGTAGCGGTTAGCCCAGAATTTCTACCATCCTAACTTCACCCAGCAGGTGAAGGAGAAGTGCAGGTCTTGTCACCGCTGATGTCATGAAATAGGGAAGCGGGCAAGAAAGCCAAGCAGCCTGATCCCCTTGCCCATAGTGGGGAGCCATTCCAGAGGGTGGAATGAATATCATGGGGCCTTAAATACCACCAGCTCCTCAGGGAAGAGATTCATCCTGACTGTGATGGATTATGCTACCAGTACCCAGAGGCAGTCACCTTATCCTCACTGAAGACAGACAAAGTAGCAGATGCCTTACTTTGGATTTTCTCTCGTGTTGGGTTTCCACAGGAGGTTATCACTGATCGAGGGGGTTCCTTCATGTTGGACCTGATGAAATGCTTATGGGAGAAGTGTGGGGTGGTGCAGAGATGCACAACACCATATCACCCACAAGCCAATGGACTTATGTAACAATTCAGTGGTACCCTAAAGTCAATGCTTCGGGCATTTGCTGAACAGCATGCGAGGGACTGGGAGAAATACCTTCCCCACCTGTTGTTTGCATACAGGGAGGTGCCCCACGAGTTGACAGGATTTTCCCCCTTCTAACTCTTGTATGGACACTGGGTATGTGGGCCACTAGACTAGATCTGGGAGGACTGGGAAGGCAAGCACACCACCCAGGGAACTCCCATTGTGGATTACGTCGTTAGGTTTAGGGAAAGGCTGAAGGAGCCTATGGGGACAGCCTAGAGCAACCTGGCAGCTGCCCAACAGAAACAAAAAGTATGGTACTACCACAGAGCCAGAGCTCGCTCATACATGGTGAGTCAGGAAGTCATGGTCCTTATTCTGGTCCAGAAAGACAAGCTGAAAGCTGAGTGTGCAGGACAGTACAACGTGGTTAGGAAGGTAAATGACGTGAACTACATTGTGGAGTTACCTGACCATAGACAGACAGAAAGGATGTACCATGTCAACATGATGAAGCCATATGCAAATAGGGCTGACATGATGTTTGCAGTGTGTAATCATGGGGAGGGGATGGATGAAGGAGACCCCCTTCTGGACTTGCTGGAAGAGATTAAGTGGGAGTCCTCTGTGGAGGCAGTAAAATTGTCTCCCCATCTGACTCCAGGCCAGATTCAGAAAGTAAGGGAGGTTTTAGCAGACTTTGCCCCCTTGTTTAGTGCCAAGCCTGGACTAACCCCCTTCGTGACACACAATGTGGAGACAGGGACACAGACGCCCATACGGTGGACAGCATATCGGGTGTCAGAGGCTGTCCAAAAGGACATTAGGAAGGAAGTGGAAGAGATGCTGGATTTAGGGGTAATCCAGAGATCCCACAGTCCCTGGTCCTCACCCGTAGTCCTTGTACCCAAGCCAGATGGCTCAACTCATTTCTGTAGACTGCCATGGACTGAATGCAGTCACGAAGCTAGATGCCCACCTGAAACCCAGAAGGAGGAACCCCTGGACAAGTTGGGGTGACCTACCTACGAGCATTGACCTGATGAAGAGGTATTGGCAGGTAGAGCTGACAGACAGAGTTAGGGAGAGGTCGGTTCAATTCGATAGGCTTATTTGAGTTCAAAGTAATGCTTTTCAGAATGAAGAACATCCTGCCACTTTCTAAAGATCGGTGAATCTGAGTTAAAGGTGCTGAGGAGTACGTTGTGGTGTACCTGGATGACATTGCCATCTTTAGCACCAGCTGGGAGGAACACCTATCCCACCTTAGGGATGTACTGGACAGGATACAGAGGGCAAGGCTCACTGTCAAAGCTGAGAAGTGCCAGGTGGCCATGGGAGAAGTGGCACTTCATGCATGTGGTAGGCCGGGGACAGTTCCGTCCTATCCAAATAAAATAGAAGTAATTCAGGGATGGCTGACCAGAAACTCAGAAGCAGGTCTGGAGTTTTTCGGGATAGCGAGGGTACTATAGAAAATTTTATCCAATTCACGGTGTTCTGCTGCTCCCTCATCTGACCTGACAAAGAAAGCAATGCCCATGAAAATTACCTGGGCCCAGCCTGTGAGGAAAACTTTTCCAAACTAAAGGAGGCACTGTGCAGTGCTTCGGTTTTGACAAGTCCTGACTATAGTAAAACCTTTATAGTTCAGACTGACACCTCAGACATGGGTATTGGAGCAGTACTGAGCCAGACATCCAGCGAAGGGAGGGACTACCCAATAGCCTTCCTCAGTAAAAAGTTACTTCCCAGAGAGCAGTCACACTCCATGGTGACAAAGAAGTGCTTGCCATAGTGTGGGCCCTAAAGAAATTGGAGCCATATTTGTATGGGCAGCATTTTGTGGTGCAGACTGACCACAACCCCCTGGTTTGGCTGATGCAGATGGGGAAAAACAATTGTCAATTATTAAGATGGAGTCTTGCTTTGCAAGGATATGATATGACCATTCTACATAGGGCTGGAGTGACCAATCACAACTCAGATGGGTTGTCCCATGTGTATGAGGAGTGAAGTGATTTGGGAAGCTCATCCCATGCAAGGGATAGACCCCCCAAATTCAGTCTAGTTGAGGAGGAATTGTCACACTTGGACAGCTGGTTCTGGTCCCTGCACCATTTTTTGTAAATATGAAAAAATGTGTGATGGACTGTGTCAAGAGAAAATGCTGTCTTGTTGGAACTGACACATCACCCCCCCCCCCCAGAATAACTTCAAAGGACAGGAGGTGCTTAAACTACAGAGATCTGAGATGCAATTAGCTTGTTACATTTTTTTTGAAGCCCCAGAAATAAAATATCCATTCATGACGTCCTCAGGGAAATCCTTTGATTTGTACTAGATGTTATGAGAAAAGGGACATAGACCAGTGTTTTGGGTTTCCTCCCAGGAAGCCAGCTCATTTCATCAAATAGACTTTTGATGTCTAGGGTAAAGCAGATCACAGACTGGTTTTGACCAGCCACATAAAGAGAGGCGACTTATTATGTCATCTATTATTTTTTTTTAAATATCTTAGTAGGACAGCCTGTGTTATAAAATATTCATTTTTATATGCTGAGGCAGAGTTAGGTGACCTCAGAGAGAAGGCCGGCTCAAGACTGTTTTTAAAACTACTGCGAAGACCTTAGAGGAGAGACATTCATATTCCTGACTGAGAGAAAAGGAACATCAAAGCACTGAAAGATTAAGAAGTAAGGAGACCTTAGATAAAACCAGTCTGAGTGTTATTATCTGTAGGAATCTGCACTTTTAAACCTGTTTGTTTTAATGTAAGTAAGTAAGTAAGTAAAAGTTTATTTTTAAGCGCTTTTCGAAATCAAAGCGTTGTACAATAAAACAGTTTAAATACATATAAAAACATACATACAACATAACAAACAACAATAAATTATAATTACAATACAGTGCAATAAACTACTCCCCATACGCCTTTTGAAATAAATAGGTTTCAGTTCTGACTTAAAGCTTTCAACGCCAGGCAGCTTCGTATCCGACGAGGTAGAGAATTCACAGGGTAGGGGCAGCATAAGAAAACGCCGTGCCCCGGCGTTTTTAAATGAACCTGGAAACCTCTAGCAACCCTCGCCGGTGGAGCGGAGTGAGCGAGAGGGACAGTAGGGAACAAGCAGATCTTGAAGATATCGCGGTCCCTGTTCGTGTAGGGCTTTATAGGTCAGTAAACCGACCTTAAAGGTGATCCGCCATTGAACCGGCAGCCAGTGCAGCTCGCGCAGCACAGGAATAATATGATTCCTCATAGATGTCCCCATCAAAAGCCTGGCTGCTGCGATCTGCACCAGCTGCAAGTGGCGGATATCAACCCCCGGCAGCCCTAGGTACAGGGCATTGCAGTAATCGAGGCGAGAAGTAACAAAGGCATGGACTAATGTCGGGAGGTCAGCTGGAGGAACAAGGTGTTTCACCAGAGCAATATTCCTCAGATGGTAAAAGGAGGATTTGACAGCAGATGACACCTGGAATTTCAGTGTCAAACTGTCGTCAATAATAACGCCCAGGTTACGCACCCGGTCTGAGGTCGAGAGCTGGGCACCATCGATCCATATGCCCGAAGGAAGACCAGCCCTAAAATCCACCTCACGATGACCTGGGTCCACCACCAACACCTCAGTCTTATCCAGGTTTAACCTTAGCCAGCTGGCACTCATCCAATCACTGATCTCGGATAGACAGTTGTTAAGTATAGAGACTGCATCTTCTTGCCGGACTAAAGGACAAATATAGCAGGGTATCCTCTGCATAGCAGTGAAAACCCAAGCCATATTGCCTAATAATGTCTCCCAATGGCAGCATATAGACAGCGAACAACATGGGTGCCAGAATGGAACTCTGCAGAACCCTACAAGGCAAAGAGATGGCATCAGAGGAATAAATTCCAGTGATAATCCTATGTCTCCGCCCCTGTGAGAAAGAGATTGAAACCATTGTAGAACCGTACTAGACAGTCCACAAGGAACCGCAGGCATTCCAAAAGCACACCATGGTCCACAGTGTCAAAAGCTGCAGAGAGATCAAGAAAGACTAGATAGTACGAGTCTTTCGATCCTCGCTATCAGGAGATCATTTAGAACCCGGACAAGAGCAGTTTCAGTACTATGTCTTTTCCTAAATCCCGATTGAAGAGTATCATAGACATTATGATTTGTAAGATGGTCGTCCAGTTGCAGTGCAACCACATTTTCAATAACTTTACCCAAAAAGGGCAGGTTAGAGATAGGTCTGTAGTTAGCTGGACAGTCCGGATTCAATGAAGGTTTTTTTAAGAGTGGTCGAACGACCGCCTCCTTTAAGGGTTCAGGAAAGATCCCCTGCTCCAAGGATCTCCAGATGATTTCAGCAATGGTCGGACAGATAATATCTACGCAACCCAATAAAAGTGGCGTAGGGCCCGGATCCAAACTATAACTGGTTGGACGACAGTCTGGACAATCCTCATAATGTCCATGAACCCTGGCCTACCAAAGTCAGACCAGGTGACACAGGTGTTTGCTTCCCTCGCTGATCACTGCAAACCTTGTAGAGTGAGTTTATTGAGATCCGCCCAATGCCGCAATCTTATCAGTAAAAATCGACAAGCTCATCACACTTTATTTAGAAAATCTCTTCCAGACTGTAGACAGAGTGGATTGCACAATCTGTCAACAGTCCGAAGAGTTGAGCCGTTGGTTTCTCGCAGCAGCAATCTCCTCTGACAGGAATTCTGACTTCTTACGGGATATTGCCGATTGATAGATAACATAATGATCCATCAATCTAAGTTTGTCGGCATCCAGGCAAGATTTCCACCATGCTCTCTCTAGCCTTCGCCCCACTCTCCTCAGCTCCTTCAAAGACCCATCAAACCAGGGAGTCTTTGGGCGCTGAGTGAGTGGACGAACACGAACAGGAGCAATTCGATCCAGGGCCCCGGTAACCACCTTGTTATAGGCAATAACCAGGTCCCCTGGACCCATGCTCTCATCCGAAACACCCGATAGGTCCAGTACCGCCAATAGGCCCTCTGGGTTTACTCCCCTTAAAGGGCGATACTGGACCATCTCCGTAGGGACAGACCTATTAGGGGGTGCCCCAAAACTGAATCTTATGGTGTGATGGTCTGTCCACGCATTTGGTTCCACCTCCAAATGTGAAACATCCAAATCCAGTAGGAACACCAGGTCCAATGAGTGTCCACCCATATGGTAGCAGAGGTAACTACCTGTGACAGGCCCAACATAGACATAAGTTGGAGGAAGTTCTTTCAAACTGCTAGAGTTCATCGTCGACCCAGGCATTGAAGTCACCAGAATTAGCCATCTAGGCGACTCAGTGCCATGTCAACGATGAAGTCCACGAACTCTTCAGGAATTCACCACCATCACCGGGTGGACGTAAATGAGGAGAATCCTGAGCTCTGCACCTGCTGCCAGGATACACTCAAAGGATCTGGTGTTACCCACTGGCACCTCCACAAGATTCAGCTCTGATCTAAAAAGATGGCCACCCCCTCGCTCCTACGATCCAATCTCGACGAGTGCATTACCGAGAACCCAGCTGGAGCGGCAGAGTTCAAGATAGGACCTGCATTTTCATCCAGCCAGGTCTCGTAATACATGCCAGGTCAGATGTTGCAACAAGATCTGCACAATAGCAGTCTTGTTCCTAATCTACCTGGCATTACATAACACCGCTCGAGTTGGACGAGTTTTTGGAGAGGATTGCAGTACCTGCCCACAGTCTGTGGAGCCCTTGGGTATGGGAATCAGGCAAGGAGGACCCCTCTCCTGACTCCATTTCACCCCAGGGCATCTCCTTGACCCAACTATCCCTGATCTGCCCACCCCTCTCCATTTTCCCACTCTGTTGCCCATCCATTCCCTAAATGCCTTCTCATTATCCCTGCTTTCCACAGTTGTTGAAGGCATCATCGGATAACCGAGGACAATGAAAGGGACGGAGGTCCTGGAGCAGAGTGGGAGAGCGCCTGACCGTTAAGCCCCATCAAACACATTATTGATGGCAAATACAAATAACTTTCAACTAAACAACCTATCTTAATTAACAATATAATTAACCTAAAATAAAAATAAAAATCATATAATCAAACCAAAACCCATACAAGATCATATAATTAGTAAGTAAGATAAAATAACAAACAAAACAAAATAAAATAAAGCAAGACAAAACAAATAAAATAAAACTCTCCTACCCAAAATCTTAACACTCTCACTGCATACAAACATAAAATTCACATACGAACAAATAAAACAAACAACATAAATCTGAAAGTATCACACAATTTAAAACCCTGACTAAAAGTCCATAAACTTAATAAAATCTAATCATAAGCCCCATATAACAGAGTTCATAATGTTGCGGAGTCAATACACTTTCTTCATATGCCTGGCGTGGAGCCGCCAGCGAGGAAGCACTCTTCACCTAATGAAACCGCAGGAGGGTGCGGAAATGCATGCTGTCTTCCCTACATGGGATGCTAGACATAGCCCGCCTCTGCCAGGTTATTCCAGCATCACCTGGAGCCCCGAAACACCAACCTCCGGCAGGTGCTCCCCCTCCCAGGTACAAACACCAGCACCTCGTACCCACCTTAGGAACAACTAGGCTAGTTCCTTAAGTCTTTCTTCCTCTTTCTTCCTTCTCACACAATTTCACAGCCAAAATCCCCAGCCATGAGTTTGGCTTTGAATCCTGCAGCCCAATACTTCCAAAGGGAACAAACTAAAAATAAAGTACTTTTCCAGTCCCCAGCTGCACAACCTATATTCAGTAATAAACTACAAATCCTCCTTCAGTCGTCACGCTGTGACCAAACTCTTAAAAGTCAAAACAAGACAGAGTCACTGGGGCAACACAAGTCGGTTGTATCAATAATCGAAGAGAGCTTCTTCACAGTATCTCAATATTCCTAATTCACAGTGCCATAACTTCCCACGCCGGTTCAAGTACCACTCGCCATCCAGAGTCATACACTCACACTGGCAGGAACCTGCAACAGGTTCCTGCAACCGCTCTGGAACTCTTTCCAATGATCCTTCAATTCCACAGCCTCTCACAGCACAGCCGAGAGCGAAGAACGGAAACAGCAGGATCCAAAAGCCGACAACGGTAGACGCCACGGAGCTAGGTGGCAAGAGATGCAGGACTCAAAAAGTATATGGCAGGACTCCAAATTCCAGAGGCAGTAAAACGATAAACAGGCTCTAATAAGTGGAAAACACTCCAAGCCACTCAAGCCACTCCAAACACTGGAAAAGCGCTGATGGAGAAAACGGACAAAAATTATTTTAACCCCTCACACGGCTGTAATCCGAATAGTCCACATAAAAGAAAACATACAAATGAACTCAAAGGGCTAAAAATTTTTCTAAAATTAACCAAATATAAACGAAAGACGACAAACAATAAAATCAGTGTTCTGGCTTGCTCAGCTCAGCCGCCATCTTGCAAACATGACGTCTAGTGGCTGGAAGAGATAAGTTTGCTGTATGTGTTGGGATATTTTGTTCTGTAATGTTAATGTTTTCCTATTTTACCTACTTTAAAGTAAATATA
Source organism: Neoceratodus forsteri (assembly GCA_016271365.2). NCBI lineage: Eukaryota > Metazoa > Chordata > Ceratodontiformes > Ceratodontidae > Neoceratodus > Neoceratodus forsteri. The sequence goes on along the minus strand of CM028133.1, from coordinate 1,045,228,088 downwards.
TATATTTTAAAAACAGAAACTGCCTGGTGTGCCTTGATATTTATTTTTATATAAGTGAAGCTTTGAAGGTTATGGTTGACAGTGTGTATGAGCTTATTGTGATACCAAACTGGGAAACAGATGGAGTTCTCTAGGTCTTACATGGAGTTCTATGGTTCATTTTGTAATACCTGATTAGGTGCCAATACACAATTATATCTGGTCCTCCCAAAGACAGAATTATCTGAGCCTGATAATTGGGTATTCTAACAAGAGGTTATAAGTTTGAATCCGCCAGAACTTAATACTAAGGTGACTTCGAACCCACAAAACAGACAAGAGAGTTACCTTGTACTGTTCACTGTTCACAATTCTATGCTCAGAGGTTGGCACTTTGGGAGTAGAGGGCTGAACAGCTTAGTGGACTCTGTGACAGTCAATTCAGGCAGAAAGAATATTATATTTGAAAGATTTGGTAAGGGAAGGGTGGAGGGTGAACAGTAAGGTGATAGTGTTAGTCTACAATGGGGGAGAATACTGCAGGAGGAAGATGAACAAAACACAACCATCCTTAACAATTACTTCTGCTTTCACAAGAGAAGACAGTGGGCTTCTGCCTGATAAAGACATCAAGGCAGCTGTCTGGAGCATTCTTGAAATAAGGCAGCCAGTATTTACCAGGAAAATGGCCCAGAAAGAGCTTGAAGCCCTAAAGATAGATAATGTCACAGGGCCTGAGGGGAAGCTCCTAAGGGTGTTTAAGGAACTGGCTATGCCCCTAGTAGGGCTACTCAATAGTTCAATACAGACAGAGGTAGTTCTAAAAGACTGGTGGGTAGCGGACATATGACTGATACATTTAACAAGGGCAACAGGAAAATTAAAAATCTGTTAGTCTTACCTCAGTAGTGGGTATACTGGAAAGAGTCACTGATCATAGATGACCTTGTGGAGAGCCTAGAGCAATGGTCTACAAGATGGTAAAGATTATAGGTTTGTGGCAGGAGGTTTTATCAAACCATCCTGATAGTTTTCATTAACTGGGCAGCCAAGGAATGGATAAGGGTAAGGCCATGCTGTGGATTTACTTTACTTAGATTTCAGCTTGGCTTTTGGCTTGGTGCCACATAGAAGATTGCTGAAGAAGCTGTAGGACCTGAAATGGGTAGGGATATATCTAGATGGGTAGGAAACTGGTTTAAGGAGGGAGAGCAGACTGTGGTGGTGAAAGGGGTCAAATCAGAAGATATGGAGGTCACAAGTGGGGTGCTCTAGGGATCTGTGCTGTATCCAGTCCTGTTCAATATATTCATTGTTAACATTGTAAAAGGCATCCAGGGCCAGTTGTGTCTTTTCACAGACTACACAAAGCTCCATGGTAGGCCAGACAGCAATAACAGAATCAAGGAGATGCAATGGGATCCAAAAAGGCTAGAGTGGTGGTCAGAGGTTTGTCAGATGCAATTCAGTACCAAAAAATGCAAGATTATGCACAAAGAAAAATAACGTGGAGAAAGTACTGGATAGGAGGGGTCAAATGAAGCACTACTACAGAGGAAAGGGACCTGGGAGTCATCAGTAGTAGAGCTGTGTGGAATATAAAACTCTGCCCACAGAATGACCATTCCAATTCCATCGAATTTTGCAGAATTTACATGACAATTCTGTTGAATTTTGACAAATTTTAAATTTCAGTTATGTTGCTATCATTTTAAAAGTACATGTTCAAATAACACCAAATATAGAATGTGAACAGTTGCCATTGGCCTACAAAAGTATGCCTAATTTCAGAGTCATATGTTAAAGGGGCAGAGTTAAAGGTGGCCAAACATTTAATCAAAATTTAATTTTCAGTTATTTTTAGATCATTTTAGAATTTAACCACAATATCAGGATTTTGAGAAGCCTCCAGTATGGGCATATGCACCATGTTTTAGGTCTCAAACATCAGTGGGAGCTGATGTATAGGTAGGCAAACTTTTGCCAAAATTTAGATTTCTGTAATTTTAGTATAATTTTGATAGTATTCATTGAAATGCTATATAATTTGACAGGTATCCATGGTATCACTACATTTGTATATGTACTAGTTTCAGATTTCTAGATTCAAATCAGACTGAGTTATAGTCTGCTAAACATGATGCCAAATTTAAATTTCAGTTATTCCTTCTAATTCTAAAACAACTTATCCAAATGTAACCAGAGTTGAAACATTTAAACTACCATATGGCCATTTCTGAAACAGTTCACATTTCCAGCTTTAAATGGGACTGAATTATGAGTTAATACATCCCCCAGAGCCACTGAGTGCTGAAAATGAGTGGTTTCATGTGCCTTCAGCTGAGTGAGAACAGAGAAGCTGAGCTGTTCTGGCTCAAGCTGAAGGCAAATGAAACTACTTGTTTTCAGCAAGGAGTGGCAATGTGGGATGTATTAATATATTATTGATCGAGAGTGACCAATAATATATATATATATTTTTAAAAAAAACTGTTCCCAGAATGTGCCTGTTTCAGGCATCTGCTCGTGAAATGCTCTTCACAGAATAAAAGTGCCTCACACGCAGGGGAAAGGATTGCTCCATTTGGTAGGGAGCACTCCCTCAATCTGTAATAAAAGTAGTTAAACTTTCACTACATTTATAATAATAATAATAATTTCATTTGTACAATGCTTTTCTATTTCCAAAGTGCTTTACAGCTTAAACAATTTAAAACAGTCATTAAAATCCAAAATCTCAGACATAGATAAAAAAATCATATTCAGAATTCAATTCAATTTTCTACAAAGGCATTTTGCCAGAGAAAAGTTTTTAATCCTCTCTTAAATTCCGCCATGGAGGTGCACTCCCTTAACTGACAGGGTAGAGACTTCCAAAGGGTAAGCGCAGCAAAAGGAAAAGCTCTAGAGCCAGATGATTTAAGGTTCACCCTTAGAATCTCTAGCAACCACTCCATCAGACAAGTGGAGAGATCAAACAGGGGAGTAGAGAACCAGAAGTTCTTACAGATGGGCAGGACCCTGACCGTGAAGGACTTTGAAAAATGACATTTTGCAAGAATGTAAACTATAAATTTATAAAACCCTGAAACTTTTAAACTGGAGAATGCAATAAATACCATTAAATCTGGCAGGTTCTTAGACATTACAAGGAGACTGCATGTGCCAATTTTATTAACTGCTTGCTGACAGTAATTGCAAGATAACATCTGAATTTAAAGTCAAATCCCATGAGTCTTTGTGAAAATTGTAGAATTTCATGAAAATTTCCATAAAACTGGAATTTGTTGATTTCACTCAGCCTTATTGGAGGGATTCTTGTTAAAGGGTAGAGTGATATGGGAATGAGAGGCAGGTAGTGCAGGGGGTCATCAGGTTCAGGACTTAGATGCACAGTTTCACCATGAAATGGACAGCTGAACTAGGTAGTACAACAGTGGTAGACTCCCAGATTGGAGCAAGGAAGCACAAAGAGTCAACAATTCCAACCTGAATGCAGCATATTTAAGGATCACATCCAGTTAATTTATGATCCAGAGAGCCTGATCTATGTGCAAGTCTGGGAATTAGAGGCACTCAAAAAGATGTAGTGGGGGAAGACAGTGTCTGGGGCATCAGGATGGAAGATTTCTGGCTGCTTCATCAGGGTAGGTAAATAGGAAAATGAGTAGGTGACTCATGTTTTAAGGGAGTTTGTCACTGTAAAGAACAAAGAGGATATCAGTGGGATCAATATATATATGTTTTTATTTATTTAAACATTTGATGACCACGAAAGGCATGCTGAGCCAAGGCTTGTCTCCAGATGTGACCAGGGGGACAGAAAACATGGGTACAATTATTCAAATACATTAGTACACAATTAAGTAATAGAACAGTAGAAAAATACAACAGTATACATAATACATAATAGGAGCAAAGGAATACAGTTCAAGTGTAGCTAATACAGCATACAGGCTATGCAGTTTGATCAGGTAACAGGTAAGAATGAAATAGCTTGAGCAGGGTAGCTAATGCGTAAACATTTAAAGTACTATGTGGAGTTATGGGATTAAACATTCAAGTGCCATATGGAATTATGGGGACAAGTAGGTAAAGGCATGAGGCTCAGCAGTGATCTAATAGAGAAATGGGAGGCAGAGTTTCACAGGAGAGGAGCTTTCACATTCCACAGGTATAGTAGATGATAACTGAAGGCAGATTTAACCATGTTTGAAGATGGAGTGGGAAGTGAGAAGGAGCAGGAGTCCCTAGAACATAAGGAGTAGGATGTGCATAGTGCAGGGGAGAGGAGGGAAGAGATGTAACAGAGGAGAAGGTTGAACCAGAAGTTAAAGCTAAAGGACATAGTGTGAATGAGACACCTGTTAGCGAGAGGAGGGAGGTCCAAGGAGGAGAATAGAGAGCATTGGTGGCTTCTAGAGGAAGTGTTGGAGGTGAAGTGACAGAAAGCATAGTAGAGGGAGTCAAGATGAGAGAGTGATTTAATAAAGTTCTTTTAATTGCAAAAAAGGAGAGAGAGAGAGAGTGATGTAGAGTGAGCAGTGCAATATACAGTATCAGCATAGTCGAAAACTAGAATGAGCATTTTTACCAGCAGTTCCGCCATATGGAGACGAGAGAGTCTCTGTTTTGGTAGAGGATACTGAGCTTAGGGCGAAGTTTAGAAGCTAAGTAGCCAATGTATAGAAAAATTTAATTGGGCCAGACACCTAGATATTTGTAGGAAGGACAGCCTTTAGCGTGTACCATCTAGAGAGGTTATGGGAAGGGTTTTGAGTACTTTAACTAATCTATGAGAAGTTCCAAAAATCAAGGAGACTTTCAGATGTGTTTAGCTTGAGTTGTTTTGACTGGAAACAAGACTGAACCAAGTGGAAGTCATGCTGCAGAGCAGACTGTATGGTGGCTGGGTCTGGGCCAGAGGTGAACAGTATGGTGTCATCCTCATACATGTGGATGAGGGAGGAGGAGGAACAGGCAGATGGTAGGTTGTTTATGAATACTAAAAACAGGATGGGGCTGAAAATGAATCCTTGGAGGATGCCTGCTAGGATAGGGTGGGGCAGGAGGAGTTGATGATTTTTACTGACTGATACCTGTCAGTGAGATAAGATTTGAACCACTGTAAGACAGGTGGGGCAAGTCCAGTGTCCTCTGATGTCTTCAGGAGAAGAGGGTGGGATACCAAATCAAAGGCTTTTGCCAGGTCGATGAAGACTGCAACAGTGAGGTGGCCTTTGTCGGCAGCTGATTGAATGAGGTCAGTGACATGGATAGGGAAGTATATGGTGGAGTGTTTTTTCATGAAGCCTGATTGGAAGGTGGATAGGAAGTTTATGGTGTTGAGGAACTCAGTCAGTCTGGCCTGAACTAAGGATTCTTGTAGTTTGGACAAGGAGGGGAGGAGGGAGATGGACAGTAGTTTCCAGCTGAGTTTGGGTAACCAATTTTATGGAAGGAGATGACACTTGCTGATTTTCAGGCTTCAGGAACTGAGCCTGAAGAGAAGGACATATTTATAATGAATGTGAGGGGGTGAGCGATAGCTGGGGAAGAGAGCTGCCGAAAATTGGGATATAAGCCATCAGGGATAGATTTAAATGTATTAACGGACAGAAGGGCAAGAAGAACTTTGTTGGTATAAGATTTCAGAAGAAAGTATTTGTCTGGCAGAAGCTGAGGAGTAGCTTTGGTGACAGGAAGGGGGAGAATGATTGGGTCAGGGGAAGTACAGGTAATGAAAAATATTTTGAGGACTTCCACAACCTGGATGGGGTTCCTAGTTTCAATGCCTTTGTGCTTAAGAGTAGGGGTGCTGGATTTGAGAGGAGGGTCAACAATGGAATGTACTGTATTCCAGGAGGAGGCGTGTGCAGTGATTTGCTGGTGTTTAAAAATAGTCATCCTTGGTGCACCAAAAGGCCTTAGTACACGCATTTCTTATGGTGTTATATGCTTGTCTTGAGTGCAGGGATCGGGAGGCTTTAAAGGAGGACCTGTTGCGGGCTTTGCAGAGGGGGATTATAGAAGCAGTAATCCAAGGGTGGTGGCATTTTCTGACCCTGGCTTTTCTAAGGGGCATGATGATCCCAGACACTATCGAAAATGCTTGAGAATGGGCTAGTGCAGTACCGACAGATACTGCTGAGAAGACTGGTCTCCAATTTGTGTTGCATAAGTCTGAGAGGAGGGACTATGCATCTAGTGAATTCAGTGGGTGTATTTCAATGAATTAATGTAATGTAATGTTCCCAGGTCGTACCTGAAAATAGGCAGCTATGCTGTCTTTTGTACCTTCCCAGTTAACAAAAACTAAATAAATAAAAAATAAAGGTGCAGACTTGGGTAGGTGAGTTTTTCTGATGCAGTGGTCACTTAAGGCAGGGTCAAGAATGCCAGCTGCAGATATGTGGTGAGGATAGGATGAGAGAATCCAGTCAATGAGGGAGTGACTTGAGGAACCGGTGTTGTATTGGGTTGGTTCCATGATTAGCTGTGTGAGGTTTAGGGATTCTAATTTGGAGGTTGTGGGTTTAGATGATGGTGACAGCCTGTCAAGGCTATAGCCCCCAAGTAGTATTAGTTATCCGGAGTGTGCTAATAGCCGAAGATCAGAGATACAAGCTGCAAGGGTGTCTAGACCAAACTGAGGAGAAGTATAGACTACTCCAATGAAGGTAGAGAAAGTGTGGGGTATGGAGAATTTGGTTAGAATCAGTTCATGTCCTCTGAGGCGGGATTCCTTTTTCATTAATGATTAAGAGAAGTTTCTCTTATGATCATAGCAACACTACCTCCTCTCTTGCCTTGGTCCTACCTGATGATATGGTAGTCTAGGAAGGAGATGGATTATTCAGAGGTTTTGGCATAGAGCCATGTTTCTAAGAGGCATAGTATGTGAAGTGTGTTTTGGGTTATCCAGAATTTTAAGAGGCCCAACTTAGGGTTTAGACTCCTTATGTTGATGTGCATAACTTTTAGGCCTTTGTGGGAGGATGGAGGCTGTGTTGGTGTAGGGGGGCCAGGGTTCCTTTCATTATCACCAGCAATAAGCAATAAGAGAAAGAGTACAGAGAAAGAAGCTGGGAGCTTGTGACATTTGGTAGTATTGAAGGTGTAAGATTTGTGTTTTGGAGAAGAGAATTAGAGTGACACAGCTGCTTATATGTGGCGGAAGGAGATTTGGAGAAATCATATGAAAGAATGGTGTGTTCAGTGGTTTCAACATAGGTGAGGAGGTCATGAGATAGTGTTTTAGGGGAGGGGAGCAGAGGAAGCCAATGGGTGGGAGGGTAAGGCATCTGTGAAGTGGGAGGGAAGGGGAGGGAGAGAAAGAGGAGAGGGAGCACAGAAGTGGCTGGATGATATGGGGAACAGGTTTGCTGAGTGGGGTTAATGGATTTACCCGGGTAAGCATGACTGGAGGAGAAAATAAAGTAAAACCCCATAAAATGGGGAGTGATTTTAGACCTGGAGAGGAGTTTAGAATAAACTGCAGTAGAGGAGGTGGAGAAGCAGTGTGTAACTGCAGACCAGGTAGGGGGTGCAGAGAGTGTGCTTATGAATGGATGGGAAGGGAGATCACTAGCTTTAAGCCTAGGGTGCTGTTACAGTCTGCAGAGCTGCAGAGGAAAAAGATGTTGATAAAAGTGATATCGGGAGAGAGGTTGAAAGCAATAGTTCCTGCTGTAAGAATTGGGGATGCAGAGAAATGGGCTACAGACAGAGAATGAGAGGAAACAGCTTTCCTAGAGTACTATTGCAAAGCAATCAATGGGAAAGGTATTATATGGGGTGTGAGGAGTTTAATTATATTTAATGAGTGCTGGGGGAAGGGGAGGGGATGGGAAAAAAATTCAAGTTGAGAATTGCCCAGGAGTCTGACAGTGTCCATACCTGTTGTGGCTGCTGGGAAGGGTGGGTGGCTGTCAGAATTCTTGCCTGGCCCTCAGGAGGAGTTGGACAGGCTGCTTCAGGGCTACACTGTGTCCAAGCCCACTGCTGCTGAATTTGGTCACCTGAATAAGAGGGACAACGAGGTGTATAATTAGATTGGCTCTGGTCAGGGGAGGGACATGTCAAGAGACAGAAAATTAATGAAAGAAGGAGCCAGGGATAATCAGTGGCAGGTAGCAGACTAGTGTCAGGTGTCAGCTGCTGCACAAGTGTCTGAAGGAAACATAAGAGAAAAAAAGTGTTTAAATGGGTGGGTTGCAGATTAGGTGCTAGGTTCAGGACAGCAGTGGACAGCAGAAAGGAATAGCTTAAATATGAACAATAATTTTAAACAATAAACTGAAACAGTCCTGTCTGCAGTAACATGTACATTAATTAATTGAATTAGCCAAGATATCTGAATTCATAGAACAAATAAAATGAATGACTGAGACACAGTAAAAACTCATTGCTCTTACAGTTTAGCACTGCTTTATTTTATTTATTTTTAAGACTTTGGTAACCAGGCAAGGACAGCTAGGCACTCGTGACTGTTTTCAGAGGCAACTTGAGAACACTCAAGGGTTAATTAACTTGCTCAGAGTCTCACGGTATGCAAGTGGAGGTCATGGGAATCAAACCCAGGTGTGTTGGATGTACCAAGCTCATTCACAGCTTGTTGCTTTAATCTCTAGTTTATACTGCCAGCCCCAGTTGTAGAAATGTACAAAATACAACCTTACTACATGCAAAAATGCTGGCTATAATAAAGCTCTGTATGACATTTGCAATAGTTGCTAAAAGCAAAAAGTTCCGGGAGATCCTAGGCACCGGCTGAACTGAACCAATGGCAGTGCTCCTCTGCACTGAGGGACCAATGGTCTCGCAGCTTGGAGAAGGTGCCTTCCACAAAAAATTCAAGTTGAGAAGGAGCCCGGGAGCCTGGCAGTATCCATACCTAATTTGGCAGGTGGGAAGGATGAGTCGCTGTCAGGATACTCACTTGGCCCTCAGGAGGAGGCAGGCGGGCTGCTTCAGGGCTAGATTGCATCTGATCCCACCGTTGCTGAATTTGATCTCCTTTTGTGGTGGCTGGCAAGGGCAGGTGACTGTCAGGATTCTTGCCCAGCCCTCAGGAGGAGGCAGGCAGGTTGCTTCAGGGCTAGTCCATGTCTGAGCCCATTGCTGCTGAATTCTACTGAGTTAGTCTGGCTATGCCAAAACAGAAAAAGGCGGATAGTCATCCAGAGAGGAACATCAGGGCTGCAAAAAGCTCAGCTCAGCTTATTAAATAAAGCAGTGATACGTGCATTGTTAATGTTAAATTCCACAAAAAAGATTTCTGAATGCTTCATCTATTTTGGTACCATAAATATGTCAGAACATTTTATCAATATTTTTTTCTACTGCAGATTTAAAACTGCTAAAATAATTTATCCAGTTAGTGAGACACCAGGATAAACTGACTATGGATATGCATCTCAAATGTTAAGTCTATACCTGCTAGAGCAGAGAAGTTACAAGCATCCACATTTTTGAGAGTTTTCACAAAAGTTTGCAAATATTTACATAGCAAAGTTTTGAACCCCTGTAAATTAATAATCTCTACTCCAATGCTCTTCATATTTATATCATTCTATATGCATTACAAAAAGGTAATTTACACATGTTTAGTTCCAAGGGTACCTGAGTTATATGCAGATGAATTTGTTTTCATGAAATGTCCTCAAAAAATAAAATTACACTTTTGAGCACATATACTGTAATTTTAAGATGATTCATCATATTGTCATGACATCTGACACATTTTTAGAACACCTATTAGCAAGAAATCATGCCAAATATAAGATCTCTGACCCAAAAGATGGCTAAGGTATTTGAAGATTAAAATGTTAATGAACTTTCGGACAAAAAATAAAATGACTTACTCTAAACACCTATTACATTAAAGCTGTCTATTCAAATTTCCAATTTTTGGCAATGTATTGACCTTATATACAAAGAGAAATATGCCAAATGTCATATTCTAGCTTCAATGATGGTCGTAATGACCAAATTGTTAAAGTTTAAAATGTGCAAATTCTGACAAAATTCCATGGAAGTTTGTGGAATTTTGTGAAATGTCATTGAAAGTTCACAAATTATGAATGTTCCCATTCTGTACAGCTTTACTTCATTAGTGACTCCTTAAACAATCAGTCGAGTAACAAGGTTTATAGTAAGGTTGTTAAGAAGCTGGGTGAATCGGAATTGGTACTGACAGGAGGAAAAAGAGGACCACTACCTTATATAGGTCACTGGTGGATTCTGGGCTCAGTTCTGGAGTCCTCACATAAGGAAAAGCAGGAACAGGCTAGTGATGGTGCAATGCAGGATGACCAAGATGATTCAGGGCCAATAGGGCAGATCTTGTAAATATCATCAGAAAGCACTGAAAATGTACTCACTGGAGACAGGTGATATAGGAGGGGATATGATAGAGACCATTAAGTTCCTAAAGAGAATAAACAAAGTGAACTGTAAGGAACTATTAACAGGACTCCAGTGTCAAGAACCCAAGGTCAGTCTGCCAGTGGAGGTAGTGGGCACCAAGACTGTAAATGGTTTCAAGGTTGGCTGCAACTGAGTGAAGGGGTTGGTGGTTCATTAGGTCAGTAATAGTAGGGAGGGGGACAGCAGGTGGACTGGAAGGGATAAAATTCCATATGGAAAATAGATCCTGGGGCAGATGGGAACTCCATGAAAAGTAGATGGCTCCTTTGGTCTTTTGTGCCATCATTGTCTGTTTTTATGTATTACAGAAGTTCAATTCATTGCACGCCTTTGCATTGAACCTTAACTACTAGACCAGAAATCATTTCTCTAGTTTCTTTAGGTCCTTCTGAAGCTCCAGCATCCCTTCCTTATGATCCACCCTGCCGCATTCTTTGTGTGATGAGCAGAGACTCAACTTTCCCTGGATACCATCCCCAATGTCACTTATGAACATATTAATTATAGGACAGGTCCCTGGACTGACCCCTGCATGACCTCTCTCTGTCCTCTGATTTAGCCCTCATTAGCCACTACACTCTGCTGCCTTCTTCACATATGGTTGTCTATCCACCTAACTACATTTCACTCTACTCCCAATCCTCTCTAACATATTCTGCAGCTTCCTGTGTGGTACCAAATCTAAGGCTTCACAGAAGTTGAAGTAGGACAGCTCTGCTGCCTGGCCCTGTCTATCACCTTGGTGACCCCATTGAAATGGTAGCAGATTAGCTGGCAAACATCTCTAAGACAAACACATACTACTCTTCATCCTGTAGTCAATTGTCTTTTGTGTTGGTCACCAAACTCTCCTTCACTATCATCTTCATCAGCTTACCTACAATCGAGGCATGGCTGACATGCCTGTAGTTGCCTTGATCCTACCTGTCCCCTACCACTCTATGGAGTGGTCCTGTTTTGGTCAATCTCCAATCCACTGCACCACTGAAGACTGCATTGAGTCATTGAATAAATTGTTTAAGGGTACTGCCAATATTGAAGACTATTCCCTTAACACTCATGGGTACAGGCCATCCATGACTGGCACTATGTATATCCTGAGAGCTTCTAGTCCCTTTGTACCCTGTCCACTGAAATCTGTACCCCATCCATTTTCTGACCCTTCCCAGTGATGGCGTGTACACACTAGCTACCAGCTGAACTTTGTCCTCCACAGAGAACATCAAGTGTAAGTAATTTAACACATTTATCTTCTGTTCATCACCTTCCAGTACCCTCCTCTTTGGCTAGCCTAACAATGCCCCCTTTTGCTTTCCCTTTTTCCTTATGTAGCTGCAAAATAAATTTTGGATGCCTTTTACTCCCTCCACCATCTGTAGCTTCATGTCTCTCTTTGACCTCCTCACCTGCACCTTCTCCTCTTTGAGTTCAGCCTGATACTCCTGCCAGGCTTCCTTTCCTTTGTTTCTCTTGTTATCAGGGAAGGTGCTTTGTTTCACCCTCACTGCCTCCCTCACAAGTTTGAGACTGAGATCAGCCTTTGAGTTTGTTCCTTTGGCTGATCATCCTTATGAAAGAATTGGGTGCTTCAAAGGGTGCCCCTTAATCCTGCTCCACTTTCCCTGCACCTTTCAATCTGGCTTACCCCTGCTAATCTTTTACTGCCAAGTTCCACATCTTCTCAAAATCTACCCACTTGAGTCCAAGAGCACTATCTTTGGGAGGTCCATTGTTCAGTTCTGTCGGCTTGACACACATAACGCTATAGTTACTGGACACCAGGGGTTCCCTGAAAACACCCCACCATCTCTGAATTAATTAGTACCACATAAAGTATGGCATCCTTCTGTGTCAGATCCCTGATTAGATGCACTAGCAGACTGTCCTGAAGCATATCTAGTAGTGTCTACAGTAACTCCTGATGCTCCTAGTTTCTGGGATGTCTTAGTCTATATCTGGCAGATTCATGTCTCCTACCTATACTAGATAACTTTATCTGCTTTGTTTCCTATTTCATTCCCAACCTCTGTCCATTTATCTTTCTGGAAGTGATCTATAGGCCACCCAATCTAAGTCTCTTACTCAAAAGCTGTTGCTAGAAGCACCCATATAGATGCCACTGTCCTTAGCCCTCTTTGTATAATCCTCCTCTGTCACCTTGATTCCTTTGACACATGTCTCTGTGATTGCCATTACAGTAGATCTAACTTAGCCTCAGAGATCAACTCCTGCTGTTAGCTGACCTTATTGTTTAAACTTCTGGTGTTTAGGCAAACCAGCTTCCATACTCCCATCTTTCTCCCCCTTCCTCCTTCCTGATCATTTCCTCATGTTGTCCCCTCTCTTCCATACCTTTCGTCACCCCTCTGATAAGTACAAATCTGTTATCCTGGCCCTCACTTGTTGCCTTCATTTGTACCTCTCTCCTGCCACTCCTGGCTTCCCTGGCATGTTTCTCATCCCAAGCCTCTGCTGGGTTTATCCTGCACTTACTAGATATGAGAAGATTTCCAGCATCAGCTACCCCCTTCAATTTAAAACTGTCCATGTAGAAGTTTAATTTCTGCACTACAGTACTTGAAAAGTCCTCATCCAGAATCTTTCCTTGCCACTCTCAAACCCAAATCCTTCCTTCCTACACCATTATCTCAACCAATCATTGAGTGTCTCAGTTTCTTCCAGCTTCTCCTTTCCCCCTTCCCTAGCCCATATGGGTAATACCCCTGAAAAGGCCAACATGACTTTGTTCCCCCTGTTTATCATTCACAAATGATTTGCCAAGTCATTCTTGCCCAAGGGTACTAGAACACGTGGCATCTCCCTCATCTTTTCAGTATTCTCCCTATCCTGTTCTCATCACAAAAAATAGCTGAAGCACCAGGAAGGCATCTTGCCTCCTGCCTCAAAGTAACATCTGTGCATACCACCCTCTCCACATCCCTTACTACTGAATCCCAGACTAGCGAGACCCTGTTTGTCCCTTCCCTTACTCCCTTGAGTCTACATAGTGCCTTTCCAGCTCCCTAATCCCTGACAGGTGTCCCACTCCTTGCCTGGTCTCCTGCAATAAATGGCTATTGACCATCTCCATCTGTGTCAGGTTGTGGCATCTCATTCAGTAGTGAAAATGGTTTGAGGTCACTATGGGAGGCTCTGCATGATACAGTCTTTCCTTCCCTCCTATTTCCTCCTACTTCCTACTACCCTTTATCCTCCTGGCCCAGTGGACCTCTGTGGGAGTAATGGTAGTGGTTCATGACCACAACTCAGTTGTCTGTGCACCCTGAGTAATTCCCTCATGCATACTACAACTCTGCATGGACCTAGAGTTTCTTGATCCTCCTGAAGATTGGACAAATTTCAATCCATAGGTATAATCACTTCACAATTACTACAGCTTGCTTACCCTCCTCCCTGCATTTGCTCCATTCCCTCTTGTAGCTGTTCCTCCTAATACCTCAGTGCAGACTTACCCCATATAGGGCATAGAACATGTCTGAGGCTTTATCCTCCTTTTTCTTCCTACCCCTTTGTATGCCTACTCCAGATAGGGTGTAGTGCCTGTTAGTGGCTTCACACTCTTGTGCTAGTCATCTATTTGTAGGCCTAACCCAGATAATGTGTAGTGCTTATTTGGTACTGCTCTTTGTACTTGCTCCCTCCTAGGCTTGTCCCCCTAATCTAGTCAAGAGTTCTTTGTGGAGCTGCAGACTTACCTGTGGATGCCCACAAGACACTCCCATATTGGACTGCACACTCCTGCATTGTGGCACTCATGCTTCAGGGGTCACTTGCACCATACAGGACTGTATTCCTACTTTCCTAACTTGTCACCACTCTCCATTTGGAGACTAGTCCTCTGTGACTTCACCTAATGCAGCAACAAACATGCCCAGAACTTTCCTTTAGATTGTGGATAATACTGTTAAGACCATTTAAAGACATAAAATGTCAAGAAATAAACCTCCTTTGCCTGCTAGTTATGTAGCCCTTCCCCTCAAATGTACCAGCCAGCTCCTATTGAGATCAAATCTTGTGGACATATCTCTCAACTGTCCCTGATTTTCAGGGTTGTCCCTGATTTTGCCTCAAATTTTTACTCTGTCCCTCCTAAAAATTGTGTTTCCGTGACCAAATAGTGGAGGTGATACGCACAAAATAATGTCAAACATTAAAGTTACAGATTTGTTATTCCTTTGAAAATGCATTTTACACTAAGCCCTTTATTCTACCAGCTTCTTGAGTGGATATCTCCAGTTTTGAAGAAGTGTCCCTGATTTTGGTCCTTTGCCCCTGATTTTTTTAAGCCTTGTCCCTGATCTATGAGGCAGGAGGTTGAGAGGTATGCTTGTGGAGATAAAACAAACTACTTTCCTGGACCTCGCCCATCCTCAGACTAGTCACCAGTCCTCAGTGATCTCAGTTCATCCAACAACAAAGAAGTCCAGAACCTTATTTTAGATTGTTTGTGCATGGTAGGTTAAAACCATTTAAACACAAAAAATGGCAAGAAAGAAGCTTCCTTACTTCCCAACTCAGCAGCTGTACTCCCAAATATTCAACCTTTACTGAGATCAGAAATGGTTCCATGATAATATTTTTTTATCTGAGTAATATCTCTTTTGAAATACTCTTTACAATATTATACAACATGCACTTAAGAATGCAGAAACCTCAGCCACATTGTAAGGTTACAAATCAGAAAGTACAAGATAAAACAGATAACTGCTTGTTGCGTGTACTCCTTTAAATTCCTCTGTACCACCTAGGTCACAACCAGAAAAGAGTCATCCTGTGCCTCCTTGCTCAGCCATTAAAATATGTTTAAATAAATAATGCAAATAAATAAATAGCTCCAAATGACTAAATGCATATAAATTACAGAATTTAACAATCCAGGATTATAGCAGTGATTTTACCATCAAGACAGAGTATTTCACTATGAAATTCATATAGCAATAACAAGGACAGAATTAAAAATAAACACAACATCAACAAAAGGCAGTTGAACACAACAATGGATTACACAATCAAAATTGGCATTACAGTAGTGGGATGTGAAAGGGTGGAATAAAAAGGTGGGAAAGTAAAAGGGACCATTTGCTCCTGGCCCAAAGAAAATGAAACAATAAGCGCAGGCAGTAACAGAATGTATAGGGTCATTGATCCACCATACATGGGATGAATCTCTTCAGACAGACAATTTACACAATGGATAGTCAAGACAGATTCCTGATTTCAGGTCAGTCTTGTGCAAACATCTATGCAGGAGCAAGTTAACCTACTTGGAATATACCAGCAAAACAACTTGGTCTAAATTGTGTTTTTATAAAGGAGTTTCTTCCAGTGTAGCTAAACCTTGTGTAGAACTCCCTGAATGTAGTTTGAGTTTAAAACACCAACAGCAAGGAAGGTAGGGAAAATAAGAATACCATACTCAGTGCTGGCTGGTTGTGCCATACACCTATTATTGGCACATTTGAGATAGCATACAGCCAGACTGGGAGTCATATTCAGAGAGGAGGCATACCCTGACAAGAGAGTACTTTCTGAATACAGGGCTGTGTTTGTGCAGTGTACAATGAGTATGCACAGTGCCTACACAGCCCCCTACAGCAATACAGACTACAGGAGTGAAGGAGAAAGCATTGCCATGTGACATAGGGAAATGGCTATTGTCAGCGATATTCAATTCCCATTGTGCTAATGAGACCAGAGGGCATGCAAAATATTAAAGTGGCATTTAAATGCTATGATGGCCTGATTAATATTTCCATACAGTGCCACTGTGCAGACTACCCTCACCTTCTGATCACCAGTCAGATGCCCCAAACTGTTGCATAATCTCTTCCCTAGCCTTTAGCATCCCCTACTAATCATATTCAGATGCGCCTAAACATCATGTGTCACTCATCCCTGAAGGTTAGTGCCCCCCCTCACCAAACTGCATGTTCTAAATCTGATCAATATACCACCCACTCTGGCCCCTTCAGCCTTCCCCTTGTGTCCCCTCAGTTACCCTGCTGGCAATCCCTTCCTGTGATGGCATCTGGTACAGCCCCTCTGCTCATCACCTCAGCAGGCCACCTTCTGAGTGACAGGGAGTGAGTTCACACCTACTGTAGAAACACTCACTTTTTATTACTTGGGCAACAGATGGCCAAGTTGGTGAGTGCAGAGGAAGCCTCCTGCCAGCTGGGGTAAATGAGACAACCGAAAAAGGGTGAGGAGAAACTCAAGTTGGGGGATGGGAGAGGGTCAGATATATGACTGGGGGAGTGGCAGGCCACTAGATGCCAGGGATCATCTTTAACAACAGTGTTGGAGGCACTGAAATGGTGATTATGGAGTGGAGGAACACCACTGTAGATGCCAAGGATCAGTGACACACAGTGCTGGAGGGCATCTGAATAGCAATCAGGGGTTGGAAGCCACTAAATGAAAGAGATTAGTGACATACAGTGTTCAAGGGCATTTGAATGGCATTCAGGGGTGGGGGAGCCACTAAATGCCAAAGTTCAGTTTTGTACAATTTTGGGGGGCATCTGAATAGTGATGAAGGTTGGGGGCCACTATATGCCTGGAATCAGTTACATACAATGTCTCAGGGCATCACAATGATAATCAGGGGTGGGGGAATGATTAGGCATGAGGGATCTGTGACATGCGAATTGTTTGTGGGCATCTGAACAGTGATTGGACAGTGGGAGGCAGTCTGGGAACTCTTTATTAAAATGTTTGGGTACATGAAATGGTGATTGTGGAAAGGGGGATACTACCAGGGACTTGCAGCTCCTGCAGTCAGTCCACATCTGAGCATTTGGTCTGGGAGTGCATGGGACAGGTGTTTTCACACCACTGTGTGCTTTGATAACAGTAGGGTTTTAAAGGCATTAATAGCTCTTCAAGGAGTCTGTTTAACACTTTTGAAACCTCTGAATATAGCACTACCCCCTGTATGCATGAGGAATCGCTCATTTGCATGTGTGCTGCAGTATGTTCTGCATACACAAGAATTCATTTAGCTCCAAGAACTGGGAGCCACTGACTATAGCCCCAGCTGCATCCAAATTCTTTATCTTCAATTAGCACAATACTAACAAGGTTAACAATGAACTTCAGTATCTGAATATCGGGGCCTGACTGCAGTGGAAACTCATCTCCCAGATGTTGAACAAAGACCAATAATGGGTCATAGTACAATGTTACAGTATCAAAACATTTATTAAAGAGTACCCCAGCACAGCTATAGGATCCCGAAACAATTGCCAATGTTTCACACATGATTTAAGCACTTTGTCAAGGTTGGCATCATCAGAATATGTCAGAGTTAACTACCCACAGTGTAAAGTGACAGTGAAAGTTACTTCAATAAAATGATGTGCAAATAACCAATACATCTCTGACACAAACTAAATTACTCAACACAAAATTATGAACTGATTGCAACAATTCATTTTCCATACATAAATAAAAAGAGGGAGTAAGGAAGGATGTGGGAAGGAAGGAGTAATAAAAGGAAATGGAAATTGAAGTAATAATACAATCCCATCGGCAGTTGCTTGGTGATCCTCTTCTGTGCAGAGGTGTTCTTTATCAATTTTTTAGTAACATTATCCTACAATCCAGATTTGGTCTTTATTTCTAGGTTCTGTGAGCTAAGCTTCCACCGCGGTCTAGGTAGGTTAATAAATGTTTTGAGGCAGTGAGGAACGGATGAGCTTAACACCAGAAACTAAACAGTTTGCAGGCAGTGTGCCTCTTAATATGTTGAATAGATTTATACGTTTAGGGCCAAATGGAAAAAAGTATTATAGGTAATGGACAATGATGTGCAAAAGAATGTGTTCTCAAGCTAATCCTTGAGACATTGTATAGGTCCAGTACATTACAAGGATCCCATAGTTGGAACATCAGCTTTGTGCATTGTCTTTCAGTTTACTAAACTTTTTTCTTTTGAGTAGTGTTTGTCATGTTAAGGAAAAAAAAGCAGGGATTTGTTGTTATTTATAAGAAACGTGTTTGAAACAGCAAAATGAAAAATGGTAAATTAAAAATATTTTTTATTTCTTTGTTTTGTCCATCAGTGAAAGTCAAAATTTGGTGTAAGTGAGCAACCACAATGATAATCAGCATGTTATTGTGCCACTGATCAGATGACAGAACTAAAGATGTGAAGATACTATTCTCTGGTGTAGTGTATAATGGAGAGCCCAATTTCCCTCTTTTACGATGTTTTCAGAAAGTTGGCACTTTGCAGAAAGATTTGTATTCTATGGAATATTTTTCACAGAAAATGTTTCCATGGAAATGGTACTAAGTGGAAAATATTCTGCAAATGGGAATTCTTCCATGTGAAGTGTGAACTGCAAAGCGTAATGAACTTCACAAAGTGGTGAACAAGCTCATGAATTTTCTCGAGCGAAGCTCCCATATTTCACATATCTCTAGTCAGAACCATGGCATAAAAACATTCTGATGTCAGAATGATGGTACAACACCACCAACATATCACTGTTTCCCTATGAGAAGAGGAACTGTCATACAGTACGTGAAAGAGTAAACATGTTTGACTTTGATGCTATCAGCTGGTTGTTGTGTAGCAAACTCATAAACGAATAGACCAAACACTTTCAAATAATTAAAATGAAATCTCAGGACCTGAATTAATGCTTGACCCAAATTAAAGGGGTTTGCTAGTACTCCTGTGATGAGGATTTCAGTTTTCTTTCCCCTGTCTTCAGACCTTATCTAGAATTTCTTCTCAGAATATTTCAGATTGCAACTGCAAATGTTATTTTGTTTCCCTTAGATGTTGGGACCAATTGAGTCTCTTTTACATGATGATTGATATCTTTTATTATGGCAATGAAACAAAGAAACATAGCATTTACTACCAAATAAGACCCACTTGGCCTACTTTGTCTGCCCATTTGTTTTCCTATCTGTAGTATAACCACACATCCTACTTGATCTCTATCCCATTCACCCCTCTTCCCTAGGATTTCTTTATGCCCATCCCATGCATTTTTGAACCCAATCACTGTTTTCATCCTCATCACGTCTGCTGGAAGACTGTTCCAGAAATCCACTACTCTTTCTGCAAAGTAATACTTTCTCACATCTCTTCTGACTCAGATCCCTAGCAATGGCAAATGCACAAATAGTGCATGGCAGTATTAGTGTGAATTATGTTAAGGAGACCCATAAATGTCAGATCACAAAAGATATAAAAGAAATGAAACACTTAAGGAACACTCTACTAAACCAAAGACAGACTCTCTCAACTCATTCTCAATACTTTTCTGCACACTTCACTATGTAATGAGTCCCTGTCAAACACAGCAGTTTCCACAGTTTAGGAGGCTCACAAAAGTAGTGAGCAGAGGGTATGTGTCGGTCACCAGTTTAGACCTGTAAGCAGCTCTTCACTTTTTGATAGTTGAATCCAGGGCTGACAGGGGAAGGTCAAAGCTGGGAGTTGATTGGGTTGGCCAGTCTGGGGGAGAAATGTGCATATGCTGTGACTGTGTTTAGGAGATGGCACCACTGGACTGCCACTTATGACTTAGTGCATTATAACTAAGTGATAAGGGTTTAAATTGTGGGGACTGGATTATGAAGTATGCCTAAGTGTGTTGTGAGTAATTTGATGAGGATTTCCATTGTAGCGGGGCTTCAGGATTACCAGATATACCTAAAGGCATTATAAATGATGTAACTTGGGAATGAGAAGGGAGGGGGATGACTGGAATACCAGATATGCCTAAGTGTTTTGTAACTTGTGTGATAGCATGTCAGGGGGAGCTGTGGGCTACTAAGTATGCCAAAGGACATTTTAAAAACATGTAACTGAGGAATGAGCAGGAGAAAGTGGGTATTGCCAGCACCAGTGTTGTGGGAGAGGTGAGAAGTCATGCACCACTGTGCACATTGATAAGTGTGGGTTTCCGTTAGGTTGCTTTAGTTATCTCAGCAGCTTGTAAGCACCAGAGAACTCCATGAATGTAACTCTGCACTCTATTTGCAGGATACACAACCATTTGCATTAGCACACTGGTACATCCTACATATTTGTGCTATCCACTGTGCCATGTGTCACTATGAATTATGGCCCTGACCAAGTAAGATACCTTAAATCTGGCTAGCTCATCACTATGCCTGTCTGCACCATGCAAAACTTCTGAATATGGGGACTGAGGTCTAGTAAACTTTAAAAGAAAAACAATTTTAAAGAATACTGCAATCAAAATAATTGTTTACACAAGCCTACAAAGGATAATAAACTGTAAAAATAACAATATGAATAAAACAGAATATATCATACAATTCATTGAGTCCTGCAGACATTGACTACAGATATTAAGGTGTCAGTGTGGCTCAGTTGTAGCACATCCTCTTGGGCCACAAGGCTGTGGGTTTCAGTCCCATGCCAGGAATGGGTTCATTCATACAGTGCTGGTACTCAAATGCAGCATGGGGGTTGCTGTATTGTTAGAGTCTCCATCTTTCAGATGAGTCATTAAACCAAAGTCCCTTCTACCCATTTTAGTGCTAGTTCTTTCCTGGTGGGTGTCCAGGTGGAAATAAAAGAACACAAGGCACTTTTTCACAAAGAGTAGGGACATTTTCTTCACCGCAAAAGAACAAATATTACAAGTACAAGTTAAATCAGCACAATACCAAAGGAAACATGAACGAGGAATGTAAATGCTGAAACAGCAAAACAACAGGCAAAACTTACACTTAATAGGTGAAAATACACACTATACAAAAATCCCAAAGAAAACTGAAACTTTCCCCAGAGTCCAAAAAGGAAGACAGGATACTAAATGTGACAGGACAGGAACCATCCAAATCACTAGATTGTAAGGATACTGGTCAAATTTCTCAACCTTCTTTGTAAACTGAAGGGGGCAGAACTTTACTCTCAGTCCTAAAAGAGGTAAGTTCCATAGTTTTCATTTGAATCAAGGAACCTGAATACAAAATCTTCTGTTGGAACCACAGGGCACATCTAGATTTCCAGAGGTACTATTTACTAATTGTGATGACTGATCTGAAGGCACTCCAGTCATAATCATTAATGGAAGACAAGGTTCCCCAAATAATATCTACATAAGTCATCTGCAACCAGGAGGGATCTCCCCACTGATGTGCTTATATTAACTAAAATTGATACATTGATATGTTGGTTTTATTATATTTTGCATATATAAAATGAACATAAAAGTGCTCCATTTTTTGAAGGTTATTCCCACACCCCACTTATGGGCAACTGCATTCTGAAAATTTCTTGTGTTTAGAGTTTGCCTTAACACTAAAATGATAATGACAGCTTAACCACACTACATCTCAAATTCTAGGAGGGGTCCTTTTATCTAGTAATCGTGACTAATGGTTTATCATCTGATAGACAGTGCAGAGAATTTGTGGCAAGAGGTAAGAGGATACTTTGTTGTATTAAGCATAACAGATGGAGTAGGGACAGGAAGGTTTAATCCCATTATATAAATCCCTTGTCAGGCCACATTTCGAGTATTGTGTGCTGTTTTGGACACTGCATACTAAGGTTAATATAAAGTTGATAGAAAGCATCCAAAGAAGGGCAACTCGCAGTATTCATTCCCTAACCAACAGTACATATGTGGAGACAATGAGGGACCTGGGCCTGTACTCTACAGAATACAGACGATCTAGGGGAGATATTTATTTATAAATTTATCTGAAAATATTTCACAAGGAAAGCAACATGAGCGGTGACAAGCTCATTTCCAGAAGCGTCCTGGAGGGAGGTGGTTACAAGAATAGGGAGATCAAACAATAACATATTTGTCTAGTTCATATAATTACATATAGCTAAGAAGTGCAGAATAGGACAAATACAGAGCAATATACAGTAGTTAATACATACAGTGTAATACTAGTACAGAACAGCACAAACCTGAACTGCAGGATGAGGTAGATATAACCATCTGTATATAACACACATGCTAATTGTAAAGAACAGGTAATCCATTTAGTTAAGGCAGAAGACAAAGAACAACTATTAGTGCTGGAGGTACCAGGCTCAGCACAGTGTTGAGAAGTGCTAGGAGTAGACCTATAGAAGGGAAGTTTAAAAGGAAGTGGGAAGGGGTGAGGGATGAGCGAGGTGGACCAGACCCAGGAAAAAAAGGGAAGTGAGGGGGACTTGGGTGGAACAGGATGGGAAGAGGAAAAGGGGAGAGGGAGGCCACTGACAGGGGCAGACTAGTGTGGGAGGGGGAAACATATGTGAGGGGTGAGGAGAAAGGGGGAGGTAGAGCATTTGCATGCCTAAGCTAGATGGGGAGGAACAGGAAGGGAAGGGAGGAAGTGACACAAGTTAGGAGATGAGGCACTAGAGGGTGGGGTGTGCAGGAAGGAGGATGAGTCAACGGTAGTTGATAGTGGATAAAGTGTGAGGGTGGGTAGGACGAGAAGGGAGGTTAAAAACAAGTGCAGTTAGGGGAATAATACTGATGCAGGGATGAGAAAATAGAAGCTGAGGATGAGGAGAACTTAATAGGAGGGGGAAATGAGTTCCAAAGCTCAGGGAACCAGTAGGAAAATGCATCCTGGCCTGTGGTGGTGGAGTGATGAGGAATAGCTAGAGTGCATGAGTCAGTGGATCTAATATGACAGGAGGATGAGGGAGGAATAGTAAGTGAAAAGGAAAGGTAAGAGTTGAGAGTCCCAAACCAGAATTTAGAGGTGAATTTAGTGCAGTGTGAGAGCCACTTGCACTCCAGGGAGGGGAAGGCTAGCGTGTGGTACAAGGAACAGTGATGTGTGCAGGAGCGGGAGTCGACAGTAAAATGACATGAATCATTGAAAAGAGAATCCAATCTGGAAAGGGAAGACTTGGGAGCAGCACTACAGACTATGTCACAATAGTCAAAAATAGGGAGTATTTTCTGAACAAGATCACACCTAGCCGGGAGGGGAAGGCAGCCATGGTTCCTGTTAAGGGTGATAATCTTGGAGCACAATTTTTTCAGGATGGCGTCAATATGTATAGAAAAGTTCAGGTGTTGGTTGGGCCAGACACCCAGATATCTGAAAAAGGTGGTGTCCTCTAGTGTCATCCCATCAAAGGTGTGGAAAGATGGTAGGGAGAGTGGCCTTGAGAGTCTCTGCCTAGTGCCAAAGGTCATGGAGACTGTCTTCTTGGCATTCAGGAAACGGTGACGTGATTTTAGCCAGTGCTGAACATTGTTGAAGTCAATCTGTAATTTAGTTGTCAAATCAGAAATAGAATGGGCAGAGGTGAATAACAACGTATCGTCAGCGTATATATGGATGGCGGATGAGGAGCATACTGACAGTAGGTCATTAAGAAAAATACGGAATAGCAGTGTGCCAAGTACAGAGCCTTGAGGCACACCAGTGGGGATAGGCAGTGTTCGGGACATGAAGTCAGCTAGTTTAACCAACTGAGTTCTACCTACCAGGTAGGCTCAAAACCAGTTGTAGGCAGTCTGAGACAGGCCAGCTAAAGAGAGTTTCAAGGAGGATGGAGTGAAAGACAGTGTCAAAAGCCTTGGCAAGGTGGACAGAGATAGCAGATATGCTGTGGCCTTTATCAATGGTAGAATGGATAGAGTCAGTGAGTCTGAGCAAGGGGCAGTAGTGAAATGGTTCTTCCTAAAACCATACTTGATGGGAGTGAAGAAGGTGGAGTCATCCAGAATGGAGGAGAGTTGAGAGAGAGCAATGTGTTCCTGAAGTTTAACTAGGGTGGGTAGAAGTGAGATGGAATGATAATTCCTGGAGATGACAGATCACCGCCCTTAGGTAAGGGGAGAACTGTTGTATGTATCCAGGAGTTGGGGACAGATGCAGAGTGGAAGGACAAATTGAGGAGATCAGACAGAGGGGTAGAGACAGTAGGAGCAGAGATGTATAACAGCTTGGAGTCCAGGCCATCAGGGGACCTGCCATTTGTTGGGTTTAAAGAGAAGTGCCATTAGGGTGTCAGTAGGAGAAATGGCATATGTGCCTAGTATACAATGCATATCAAAATGATGACCATTTTGAATGCCTTGGGCTGGTCAGAAAAGTGCCAGATAGAGAAACCAGGCTGCAGAACTTTCAGTTAAGAGGTGATCTATTCAGAACCAATAAAAGAAGAGCTTGGTTCAGTCAGACAGTTGTGAGCCCCGGAACAGTTTATCATCAGAAATAATCCAGAGTGGTTTGTTGGCATCATTCAAAACAGGCAGCCCTGGTTAAACACATGGATAACAGAACTATCTCATATACAAATTAGAATGGGTGACTCACAAAGGCCTGTGGATCCAGAGAGTCATATCTTTCAAAGATTCTATGATAGATTTGCCCTTACTATGGGATAATCTTGTACTGGTATCTCCTTAAATATTACTGTGACTGCAAAATTATCCATGATAACCTGTCGATAAAGGAAAAGTCTGGAAAGAGTGGAGATGTGAAGCAAGGCAACTTTCCACAGCCGTAATTTCTCCATTCCTGGAAGGACAACGTTCAGGGTAGATGGTGATTTCTGCAGCTTCCACACATCAGTGGACTAGGTTTGTAACAGAGAGGTTACCCAAAAATCCACCCAGTCATGCCAGATTCCCCATTCTTGATTAAAATAGTTTGATAAGTTATGTGGAAAAATTACACTAAAATAAAATACTAAACAATGGAGAAGATTTATTCCCACACCACCCACACTGTTTTATAGGGAGACATAAAATATTCCATTTAATGCGGTTTAAGTGACTACCCAAACCATCTGAAAACTCAGACTCAATAGCCTATCTTCTAAGTTCCTGAGAATTGTGAAAACAGCACCTAGGTATGTAAAAGTAGGAAAGAGAATGATTTTAATAATGGCTACCTTTTTTTCTTCATGTTTTGCCAGTGTTTCCACACCTGTACCTTAATGTCACAAAGGTTATGTGTTACTTCCCAATTTAACATTGCTAAATCATCTGAGCCAAACAATATACCCAGTATGTTAATGGAAGTTGGAGTTATCGTTACTCCCCCTATGTCAGGGACATGAACATTTTACGTTGGTACGGCAAGGCCTGCTCACTTTTGTCTATTAAGTGCGCCTCCTGAAATGGGTGAAAAAGAATGACAAACGTCCAGTGCTATGAGGACAGACTGTGGGTCTTTAACAAATAAGACTACATCATCTGCATAAACAGCTACTTTAGCAGTTGTTGAGCCATCTATCATACTGATGCCCTCTATCTGTGGTTGCATCAATGTTTTCTGTATTACAGAGTCTATGCAGAAGTTGTATAACAATGGGCTGAGAGAATAACCTTGACTAAGTCCTATCCAGATGTGGTTCTTGGGACCTAAGTGCCCACTAACATTAGGGATTTGACTGGCGGAATCATAAAGCTTCTTTATCCAGGACACGAAAATTGGAGGACTACCGTATCTGGCAAGTTCATCGAAGAGATAATCATGAAATACCTTATTGAATGCCTTTTCCTGATCAAGGGAAAACAGGTATCTAACATCAACACCTATATTATGGAGATTAATAATTTCTCTATGGCATATGTGATTATCATAAATGCTTCTGCTTTTCACAGAGCATGACTGCATTTCTGTTATTAATAATTGTGCTATAAGGCCAACTTAGAGGTCAGCACTTTCATTAAATTTTTTAAGTCAGTGTTGAGTAGACTTAACAGTCATCAGTTGTTTATGTACAGTATGTGGATTCACCCTTCTTAAACAAACAAATTTGAATGGCTTCCCCAAAGGAGTCCTATTGAAACCATTCCAACAGAATCCAATTATAGACAATAGGTAACATATCTGCTGGCTCTGTACTAAAAGTTTTTTCATTGATCAATCCACAGAGACATGTAGCCATATTATTTCCCATTTGTTTAATCACCAAGCAAATTTCAGAGGAGGTGATAGGGGCTGTCAAAGAAAGCAAATCCTGTTGGGGCACCACTGAAATGTCCAAATTAGATGAAATGTATGGGCTGGGTGGTACACTTTCCATGTACCGAACATAATAATCAGGTTTTGTTTTACTTCTGTTAAAATACCTTCCTTTTCAGTAACTAAAGTACCCATGCTTGTAGTCTGGCTGGTTATGTTCCATTGTCTAACTCGATCTTTACTGCTCTCAAAGACACTTCAAGACCCAATTTACCCTGGGTACCACACTGCTGTTCCATTTGCAAGGATGACTCCCTGTTATATTGTAGGGCAGTCACTATATCCTTCATACATGCTGAGTACTAAAGTCCTCTTGCCTGGAGTGCATCAGAGTAAGCAGCTTAGGCAGATGAATAAGTAGTGCCAGGCACTCCATATTTTATTAATTTATTTAAGAGTTTCACATGGAAGACATACTGAGCAGTATTGCTCATTTTCAGATACATCCTCAGTGAGTGGGGATGGAAGAAATTGTTCAATAATAACAATAGGCTGAACAATTCATATACAAACAATCGATACAGCACTAGATTAGCAATAATGCAGAGTACATGATTCATAATTCAATAATAAGCATACTCTTGCCACATATGACAACATAAAAATAACAAAAAAACATATGGCACAAAGTATCTTGCAGTGGGTGCTGACCCAGTGTAGAGCAATTTCAGTGGGGTGTTCCAGGAACATTGCATTGAAGAAGATGGTTTGGTAAGGGTAGGCTTAGGGTTTAGCTTAGGTAGGCTTAGAGATAAGCAGAAGGCATGGTGTTGTGTGAGAAGGTTTAGTGTGTAATAGAAGGTAGTTGCCAACTTGAGAGGAGGATTGGACCTGGACTTGGAATTAGGTGAGGTAAGGGTAGTCTTAGTGTGGGTAGAACAGGGTTGAGTCACTGTGTAGTGAGATATTAAACTAAGATATTAAACTAAGAGTGTAGCTGAGGGTAAGGGTCCAGAAGGATTGTCAATCTGGGAGGTGGACTGGGCATTTGATTAGAGATAGGTGAGATAAGTTGCTCTTACAGATTCGGGAGGTGTAGACATGGAGTATAGATGAAAGGGCTGCTTGGGTTGGTTGATCTTGGATGGAAGGGTGAGCATGTTCCACAGTTTGGGACAGTGGCATGTGAAGGCTGACTGACCTACTGTACAGTAATGAACCTTTGGTGGAGAGCCAAGGATCTATGATTGGTGTTAAGAAGGGATCAGAGGAAGGGCGGGGGTAGATAGAGAGAGAGTAGAAGTGAGGTAGTAGGGTAGTGTCCCAAACCAGAATTTGGCCAAAAAGCTAGTAGAACAACTCAGATGTCTGGATTTTAGAGATGGGAGGAAGAGGACTTTATAGAGATAATTGTGATGGGTTCGTGGGTGTGTATAGAGTGAAACAACAGAATGAGTGAAAGTGGGTATCCAATCTGGCAAGGCAGGACTTGGGAGAGGCACTGTAGACTACGACAGCATAGACAAAAGTGGGGAGGATCATTATCTGTACAATTGCATGGGGAACTGGTAATGGAATGCAATCACTGTTTCTGTAGGATGTGCCAGTCTTGGGGTGCAGTTTTTTGGGGAGTGTGTTCACATGTACAGAAAAGTCCAGATGCTGGTCAAGCCATACCCCAAGGTATCTAAAGGAGCTGGTGTTGTCTAAAGATGTCCCTTCCAGGGTGTGGAAGATAGTTGGGGGGGCGGATCGAGAGAGTCTCTGCCTTGTGCCAGAGGTCATGGAGACAGTCTTTTTGGTGTTTAGGAACAGCTGGTTTTAATGGAAGTGATGCTGCACCTTGTTGAAATCCAGTTGAAGGTTTTCTGCCACCTCAGATCAGGAAGCACCTGAGGTATAAAGCACGGTGTTGTCTACATACATATGTATGGCTGCTGATGAACAGACAGCAAGTTGGTCATTTAAGGAGATAATAAATTGGACTGGGCCAAGTACTGAACCCTGTGGGACACTAGTATTGATGGGGTGGATTGGTGTTGTATATCTTAACCGATGGTGACCTACCAAGTCTGTAGGATCTGAACCAGGTGGTGGCTGAAACAGATAGATTGACAACTTTTACAGTAGTTTGTGTAGGAGAAGGACTTCGACACAGTATCGCACTCCTCCTCCTACACAAACCAGAAGTGGCCGGTCTATCTGTTTCTGCCATGTGAAATCTTTTTATTTCTCTAAAATATGAGACAAAACAAAACAATTGTCTATGATGGAGCAGCCCTGTATAAATCTTGCCAAGTAGGGTGAGATACTACCGAGTCTATTTAATTCTTGTTTTAGTTTGTCTAAAAGAAGTGAGAAAAATATTGTTGCTCTAATGTCAATTAAGTTTATTGGTCTGTATATTCTTGAATCTTGCTTATCCCATTTTTAAGGCTGTGGGTGGAGCCTACAGCCATTTTGAAATCGCTTTGTAGCTTTGAAAACAGCTGTTTCTGGAACCTTCCATTAGATTTTTTGAAGTATCCTTGCAAAAGCCCAATGAAGCTTGAACCCAACTGCCATGATTGGCCACTATGGAATAACAGCTGCAGTATTTTGGCTGTACTTCACATTCCTGATGCATGAACTGCGCATGCACCGACTCATGCGCATGTGCAGTTTGTGGTCTGCCATGTTGTGAATGGCAAAATGCCATTCACCTTAAAGATGTTCCTGACATCGGCTGCCAGCTCCGTGGCATTCTGTGCCACCCCCAACACCTCAACTGGCATACTGGGAGTCCACCCCAGTGTGCACAAAGATGTTTCTGTGCCCCACTCCACAAGCCATGCCCAACATCGGGGTGCTCAGTCCTTATGTTGGCATCCTGTACAACATCCCATTCATGTGGCACACTAGGAGCCCACCCCAGTGTGCTGAAATGTTTTTTTCTTTTGTTTTCTGTAAAATAGAAAACTGTCCCTTGTCTTTTTTTTCCTGTAAAATAGAAAACAATCCATGTCATCACTGCAGTCCGTCTCCCTCCTCCCCACCTTCACATTGAGCACCCACCTCCCCAGCCCCCTTACCCCATACTTACTCCGGAGGTCAGTGCTGTCATCTTCTCTAGACCGGGACACGTCTACAGTTATCAAAGCCCAAAGGGTTTTTCAATGTATGCTGCTATCTCAGCCATTTTTTGGAATTTTTGCCTCACATTTTCAACATGTGGTTCTTGGGACCCCAACTCATGAAAACTGTCACTGTCATTTTGTTACTCTACCCTGAAATGTGATTTCATGGTCACTGCATGGAATCACCTTTGGGGACCAAGTCACAAAATGACAGTGCCACTGTTATTGAGTTTGGTTCCCAAACAGCCCATGTTGCAAATCTGGTGAAAAAATTCAAAAAAATGATTGCGTTATGAGCATGCATTGTACAGTTTCTAAGCATGCTCCTAACGTCACCAATTGTTTATATTTTCACTCTACATTTTAAACATTGCCATTTGTGCAAACTTCCTTCAAAACAGTACAGCTGTCATTTTCCATAACCTACCCAAAATGTGTTTTAGTGCCTGTGGTGCAGAATTGCACATTTGCTCTGCAAAATCACCTTTCTGAACATGTGAACAAATGACACTGGCACTGTTCATGAGGATGAGTCCAAAAGGCCATGTTGAAAATTTGGTGCAACACCTATAAAAAATGGCCAGGTTACACCCGGGCGTTGAATAAATTCTTTGCACATGTGTAACTTTGGTCACTTGGTAACTTGTCACTTCCCTATTAGCACTGGCTAGACCTTATTTAAAGATTGGCACTATCATGAACCCCTTCACGAGTTGGGGGAATAATTTCTTGTACACATTTAGAGAAGAAATGGGCCAAGAAGCACCCCCCATTGCTCTTGCCATGCAAATATAGACTTCTGCTGGTATCTTATCCAGGCCAGACACTTTATTTTTAATCTCTAAATAACCTGCAGAACCTCTTGCTTGTCAAAGCATTCAAAGATAAGTAAGCAATAATACCCAGTAGGGTGGGTGGTATTGTGCTATACCGGACCACCCAAGGGCATAATGAGGCCCGATACTGCAGGTGGAGGGCCTTATATCCCCTTGAAAGTCCAGTATAGCATAATACCGCCAACCCTGGAGGATATTATTGCACTTAGAAAATGGGCCACTATATTATGTGTATTTGAAAAAAAAGAATTGTTTTAAATGTTAATTGTTTTAAACATGTAAAAACTGTAGTTTTGTGATAAAATAGTTCCTCTGCCTTCATTAAGCATGGCTGTCATTGATACCCCCACACACATTAATTAAATTACTTTTCTTTTATAGTGTCTCTGTTCTTCCCCCAAATCACACACACTCAAGCAGCATCTCTGTTTTTTATTAATGTAATAAAAATATAAGTTAATGCCTGATACCGCTACTGAAAGAAGCTTTCATTTGTTTGCTGTCACCCTTCCCTGCAACCGGGCTGAAAAACACATAGTAGAAGACCCCCCTCATCCCCCCAACATCACTTTCACTCCTAACATACACAGAATTCATTTTACTTTATTTTAAAAAGATAAACTGGATCGTCATTCACAGGCAAGCAATAGAGTGGATATGTTTAGATGGAAGACATCAATCCTGCAGTCAGAGGTGCAGTGCATGGGTGAGTGGGCTGATTCCCCACAATGATGGACTATGGATCCCCTATCAAATTGTTCAACAATATGAAAGTGGGAAAATAAATGAGCTTGTGCTGCATGTCCTGTCCTAGTACATTTCTTTTTAAAAGAATGCTTTTGTTCCTGTTTTTAGTTCAGGATCTGTTGCAGCCGGGATGGAATGTGAACAGAATCGGAAAACCGATTTCAGTTCACCAAGGTTTAAAAAGCAGTGCAGTGAGCAGGACATCAAAAGTGTTGCCAGCAACCATTTCAGTAAGAAGTTTTTTTTTTGGGCTTGGTTTTGCTTTTTGCTTTTTTTTTGTTGTAACGTGGTCAGCAAATGTACCGCAAGAGGGACCCCGTGATCAGGAGAAATAAGAGTTATAGTGGAGTTGGCAATCCGGCAGCTGGCTATGTTTGAGCTCAGAGGTAAGCATGATCTGTGCTACCGAAAGCATGATGATGTTTAAAAAAAACAATTGTTCTCCTCTGGTACTGTAACATTGGAAATAAATGGGAATGTAGAACAGATTGTGACTGCACTTGGGGGTATCCAGCTAAATGAGAGAATTAATGGTGGCTATTTAAAACTGAAAATTCTATGGGTTCACTGATATTGGTCATCAGGTTGGTTGATACTGGTACTTTAAATACCCAGGCTCTGTTGTCTGATAGATGCCCACCTTCACAGAGCTATCAGCCAGTCACAGCCTGGAGATTTTTTAGATCATGTTCTAATCATTATTGGAGCTAATGGTATCCAAGAAGTTTTAGTTAAAGGATCAAATATTATGTTTGAGAAGTAGCATTGCCATATTTCAGAAGGGATAAAACTTTGATATTGTGGTTGTATTCATTATATTATGTACCAGTGAATGCCCCAAAAAGCTTGTTGGTCTTTATTATTAATAATTGACAGCATATGTTCCCATTGGGCCCTAAAGAAATATTTATTTTTCATCTCAAGGAACGCCTTATATAGTTTATTGATTTAGATTGCTGATTTAATATATTTATGGTATTTAAATTTAGAGTTGAGATTTTAGTAATTGTATGTAAAGTGTTTTGATTTGCAAGAAAATTTGCACTATAATAAATAAAACTTGAACTTATAAGCTTTTCTTTCTGATTGAAGTGTAGAGCTAAGATCTTAATTTGGTGCTTTTTTTAAGGATCTCAAAAGGGCAGTTAATCATTTCTTCCTAGCGTTACATTCCCTGTCAAGTCATCCTTCTCTCTTTTGTTTTTTTCTGTTTATTGTTCTCATTTGTAGAAATTGGGAGTTTTTTCCATTACCTCATACAACTTCTAAACCAGGCTTATCAGGGTCTGCCAGGTACAATTATCTGCAACGTATTTGTCTAAAAATATCCTAAACAGGGATCCAACATCTAATTCCACCACAGGAGACCAAATTAGTTGTTTTGCATTCCTAACTTCAAGGCTAGGCTCATAAAAGTGGGTGGTGGCATTTTTGGGACAGCATATTTCTCTGAGAAAGTCACTTTGTAAAATAGTTGAAAGTGATCACTTTCTGATCTAACCCATACCCTTAGGTCATTCCAAATATCTGGAGGACCATGCCACAGAGCCAGATTCAGGACTGAAGCACCCTGTTTAGTAAAAAAAAAAGTTAAAGTTCCACTACTGTCACTCCTGGTTCTCCCATTTAGTGGAAATAAATGATAAGTGTTGCTATTTTTAAATAGCATTATCCATTATGATTTATTTTACTATCCATTGAAAGTCCAGGGTAATTAGATGACAAAGGCTATATCCAATTTAGGACAGAATTATCTCACAGAGCATCTTATGGACCAATTCTAACAATTACTATAAGTAATCAAGAATCAGTAAAAAGCTACTGGGAATTTAACCTGCAGCACAGTGATATCCTAACGTAATATTTCCCAGATACCCAGTCAGTAACTCTTAGGTTTATATGGATGAATATACACATTAAACAATAGCACAGATGTTGCAACCTTTTTTAAGATAATTGCTATATAAGACTTATTGACTTTTAATAGGACACATGATCAAACAAACCAATATTAACAAAAGTTATAAGTCCTCCCCCTTTTCTGCCAATCCCAGCAGCTTTTTCAGAAGGGCTCTGAAAAGAAATAACCTTCAATCAATATCATAAGGTGAGCAAGGCTTTGCCAAGTTTCCTGAGGCATATAATGGGAAATTTGTTAATTCAATTCTTCCACTCTACATCCTGAAGTTTTGAATTTACACCCACAACATTCCATGATACAATAAACTCCAGAAATGCACAAGATGTATCCCTAACAGTATAGCTTGTATCAGCTGCCTGAAGATCAGACCTAGAAGAAGTACAGTGCCCCCTTGAGCCAGTCAAATATTAAAGCTAGCATTGTAACCGGTTAATGCTAAAAGCAGTTAGCAATAAGTAACTGGAAAATATCATTGTTAGTTGGCTTGGCCCTCACATTTTCACTTTAATGTTCCTTGCTCATATCCCTCTACCATCTGTTGTATAACTGCACCCATTGAAAGTACTTTATTTCCTTGTTATGCTGCTTCTTTTGTAATTGCACTTCTTTGTGAATTTTTACTGCTACTGTTACCTCTGTTTGTGTGTCCTTACTGGGCGCTTGTGAAAACAGGCAATTTTGCCCACATGCCTTTCCAGTATAAAAAAATAAACTGAAACTGAAAAACTAGTCGTTGAACTCACTTCAAATTGAGCAGTTTTGGTAGGGCCCCAAAAGGAAGCAGCCACCAGATAGAGGCCTATGCTGTTCAATATAGAGGATTTGTCCAATATATGGTGCGATACATCTACATTCTTGTAGATTATATCAATTTGACCAGCACCCAAATAACTGTCTTTTCTAAAAATTCTAAGAACCCCTTTTCTTCCCAAGCAAATATGTAACACTTTACTGAAAAAAGTTACACAATGTTGAAGTAAGTGATCAATCAATTTCTCTGAATTTTTTTTTTTTTGACACCAAATAAACTAAGGATCACAGGGGAGAAATCCCATTTCCACCTGTCTTTAGCTGGTGAATAGGATTCAGGGGGACGTTTTACAGCTCTTAAATTTAATGTTGTGAGGAAATGACTCTTTCTCCATAAGTAATAATGAATTCTTGAATGTGAGCACAATGCATTAACACTGTTGGTATACGAGTTATTCCCCAAAAAACTATTCCTTACCACATTAGAGATGTCTCCAGTTTCAATTGAAAGGCCTAGATTTGCCCTGTAAAGATTCATAATCTTGTCCCTTAAAGAGGAGGGGGATTCAGTCTCCTCTTTTCTTAAACCAAATATCCTGAGATGTGAACAAGTTTCTTGTTTGTTAGACCATACTGATCATATGCTAGGCCTTCCCATACTAGCATTTCTCCTGGCCATAGAGTCATTGACACTTTTAACATGGGTTGTTTCTATAGGGGTCCCCAGTAGCTTTTGCCCCGACTGTTTAGAAGAACTCTCAAGGCATCCCTGCCACAATTATTCAAGGTCAAAAGGGAGCCATCCTGATTTTCCCTTACAGATACTTTTGTTTCATATGGAGCCACTACTTTCCCCTTTTTTATTTTCTTTTTCTTTTATTTGCACCT
The DNA here is from genome assembly GCA_016271365.2 of Neoceratodus forsteri. Lineage (NCBI taxonomy): Eukaryota > Metazoa > Chordata > Ceratodontiformes > Ceratodontidae > Neoceratodus > Neoceratodus forsteri. The sequence goes on along the minus strand of CM028133.1, from coordinate 1,045,193,514 downwards.
TTTTTATTCACTGGACCTTCTGTTGGAAATTCAATGAAAGAAAACTCTGGTCTAGCATTAGTAGTAACATATCTTGGAATTTCAGAGATTAGGGCTTCTATAGATGAGGACTCATTTTTTTGGGGGGGGTTATTATATTTAAAATCCTTAGGACATTGTCCATTCTGGCCCTGATAATAGCAATATTCTCTCTCAAAGATTCTATCTAATTTCTAATTATACCTAGCTGTTCCATAAGAACTTAATTGGCAGCATATTGTTTTTTTTTTAAAACCTAATTAGGTCTTCACTAAGGTTAGTAGGAAAGTGAGATAGGGATTCATTAAATAGCTTTTTTTTTGTCTGGGGATTGAGATAAAGTCAGTGGAATAACATCAACTATTATTGAATTTAAAATGGAGGAGCAATTCCAGCTAAAAGACATGGGAAGATACATGCTTGCAACGCTCTATTTTTATGTAATGCTATATGTCTCTCTTTAACAGCCCTGGCTGAAAGGGAAGAGCATAGAAACATGGCAAGCAAGCTTAATAATTTACAGCACACTGTTTTTAGAGAAACAGCCTGACCTAGTGATAGCACTGTTGACATACATGGCGATTATCTGGGATGCCTATCATGCCAAGTTGGGTTTTGGGTGGCTTAAATATGATGAGGCTTTCTGGAGGAGGATGGCGGTAAAAGCGGACCTAAGGTGGGATTGTACCCATGCCGAGTTGTGGGTCAGAATGCTGTCTGGGTCAACCGGGGAGCAGGGGGCAGATCAGGTGAAGCGGGTAGCCCTGGCAGTGGGGGTCAAGGCATGCTGGGCTTATAACAGGGCTTCATGCACATGGCCTAGCTGCAAATTCGCATGTTTGCTCATGATGTGGAGGATCGCACCTGGCAATGGGGCATGTAGGCAAGAGGGCGACAAGAGGGCAGGCCAATGGTAGCCGATGGAGCAGCCCTTTCAAGGTGGCTGGGGGACCCAGGAGAGGATGGGGAGCCCAGGAAGAGGCAGATTTGCCTCCAGCTATGGGTGGAGCTAGGGCAGGAACAGACAGTTGGAGTGGGGCTACATTGGCCTGCATCACCATCAAGCTGGGCATGGTGGAAGCCTGGACAGTGGGGTTCCCCAACAAGATGGGGGTGGCCCTGCTGAGGGAAAGGTTTAATGGAGGTTTTCCATTGGGATTCGAGGGGTCACAGGTAGGGATGCGGGACAAGAATTTGGCCTCAGTGAAAGGAAAAGAGGACATAGTTTGGGGAAAAATCAAGAAGGAAGTCAGGGCAGGGAGGGTGGAGGAGCCACTGGGTAAACCCCCCTGCAGGCAGTACTGGGTGTCACCCCTGGGGGTGGTGCCTCAAAAGTAAGCAGAGGAATTCTGGCTTATCCACCATCTGTCTTATCCAGAGGAGGTTGGTGAATACAGGGATCCCAGAGGAGTTGAGCATGGTCTCATACATGTCTCTGGATCAGGCAGTCAAGCTGATATGGGTGGCTGTAGAGGCATGGCTTGCGAAGACAGATATCGAATCTGCTTTCTGGTTTTTGCCAGTCTGACCAGTCGACTGGGACTTGCAGGGTTTCCAATTCAACAGCAAGCTGTACTTCGATAAAGCAATACCCATGGGATGCTCCATGGCCTGTTTGACATTTGAAGCATTCATTTCATGGGTACAGTTGGTATTTGGGTCATGGTATGGGCACAGGAGGGTGATGCACTATCTGGATGATTTCTTCCTGCTAGGGGAAAGCCAGGCAGAAGCCCAGAAGATGTTGCAGGACTTCCAGGACATGTGCAGTGTCATTGGGATCTCTTTGGCAGTGGGTAAGATGGAGGGGCCAGCCCGCAAGCTGGAGTTTCTGGGGATTGAAGTAGACATCGAACAGGAGTGTTTTCACCTCCCAGGGGACAAGATGTCCCGCTTGAAGGGGTTGCTGGCATTGGTGGGGAGGAGGAAGGTGTCATGGTACAGGTACAAACAGCTTATGGGGCACCATAATTTTGCCTGCAAGGCCATAAGCCCAGGCAGGGCCTTTACAAGGCAGTTGAGGAGGGCCATGGGCAAGACCAAGCAGCCCTACTACTGGGTAGACATTAATAAAGGGTGCGGGAATATCTCCAAGTGATGGGAGGTTTTCTTGGAGTCATACAATGGGGTGACATTCTGGCAAGAGGAGTGGGACCACAATGCGGACCTCAAACTATTTACAGATGCAGTGGGGGGGCTTGGATTGGGGGCCCACTTTCAGGGGGAATGGGTATCAGAGGCATGGCCAGAGAAGTGGAAGAAATGGGGTTGGACAAAGGATATCACATTTCTCGAGATATTCCCCATACGGGTGGCCTTGGAAATATGGGGAGAGTGCATGGCGGGGTGGCGCATCTCTTTCTGGTGAGATAGCAAAGGGGTGGTGGAGGTAATCAACAGGCAGAGTGGCCATACAGAATCAGTGAGGTGGGTACTGAGGAGTTTGGTGTTGTTTGGCTGTGCTTGAACTTGTTCTTCAAGGCACAGCACATTGAGGGGAAAAAGAATGACGTGGCTGACTGTCTCTCTATTTGCAGATCGATCATTTCCAGGAGTTGGCACACCAGGCTACTCAGACCAGGATCCCGACCTGGATGTGTGGGATTGGAGGGGGACAGACAGGGCTTTGTATAGAGGGTTGCGGGTGGCCAACACTTTGAAAGCCTTTGAAGGAGCGTGGGAAGGCTTCTAGGCATTTTGGGTGGGGACAGAGTGGGGGAAGGGGAAGCTGGTGCAAGAGGAGCATGTAGTGAGGTATGTGGTGAAAAAATGGGAGGATGGGGTGGCCCATGCCACCATGGTTTTACAGCTGGCAGGGATCAGCTGGGCGTACCAGGAGTGGGGATGGCTGGATGTGGCGGGCGGGCCATAAAACAGATGCTTATGGGATGGCAAAGGGGCAGGCAAGCAGCAAGATGGGAGGAGGCCCATTTGTGGACCCCTGCTCATGAGATTGCTACAGGCACTGGACCATGTCTGCCGCTCTGCAAGAGGCTTGTCTGTTTCAGCCGTATTTTCAGTCTTGGCTAGGGGGACTTTGGTGGGGGAGATGGTGGTGCCATGGAAGTGGACAGCCATGGCGGGCCTACAGGAGCACAATGTGATGGTGGAAATGGAGAATGTGGTCATCCAGCTCCTGAGGTCTAAAACAGATGAGGGGGTGGGGGGGCCACCCTGGAGATACACAGTCAGGCGTATGGGGAACCTTGCATGGTCCAGGACATGAGGGAATATAGTATAACATGGGAGCTACTAAAAGGGGCCTGGGTCATGCATGGAGATGGGTCCCCGGTGACAGGGTATCAGGTGGGAGCGGTACTGAAAAAGGCAGTTGCATTTGTAGGTAAGGACCCCTCCCAGTTTGCCCCACATTCCTTCCAGATTGGAGAGGTAATGGAGCTAGCTGCTGCTGGGATGGGAGAAGCAGAGGTCAAGTGGGTGAAGATATGTAAGTCAAATTGTTAAAAGCAAGGTGGTGACAATGGCTAATGGGTGTCCTTTTCTCTCCCCACAGCAGGTTCCAAGTGGCAGGTGTGGATTGTGGGCACTCTTTCATATATTGGGCAGAGAGGTTCACATCCACCATGAAGATAGGGATGCAGCTGCTCCTGGGAGTGGAGCACACCAGAGTACAATGGAGGGTTAAAGAGGCATGAGGTGGTCGCAGCTGCTCCCCCTACTGGGAGATCTGCTCATGCATTGGGGCTGGCCAAACTGCATTATTGTACATCTGGGAGGTAAAGACTTGGGAACATTGCCTTGGGGTTCCCTGATTTAAGACATAATTGCAGATTAGGAGAAGATGAAGAGCTGGTGGCCCAGAGTGGTGTTAGACTGGTCGGAGATCACCGTTAGGAGGGTTTGGGAGGGAAAAAAGAGTCCAAAGGCAACAGAGATGGCGTGAAAGTGATTGTACGGGAAGGTAACCAGAGCAGTGGTGGAGATGGGAGGGGTCCACATTACTCACAGGGACATCTCATATGACGAGAATGCAGTGTACTGGTGGGGAGGGGTTTATCTGACCGAGTTTGGTATAGGTTTGTTCCTCCCCTATTCATGGAATTAGTTGGGGAAATTAAATAAAAAGGATTGAGGGGGTAATCTGCAAGGGGCCCCATCTTCCATCATGAGCTGCAGATGGATCAGTGGTAGGGTTGGGAGCTATAGGGAAAAGGGGTGCAGGTGGGGGGAAGGGGTAGGTACTACAGGCTGGGGACAAAGAGAACCCAGGCATGGGAGTAATGGGGAAAGGGGGTGGGATACAGAACTAGGGGATGGATCAGCTGTGTCCATGCCTAGTGGGGGGGGAAGGATCCAGGTAAGGTGGTACCTAGTTATGGTGATGGAAAGGGAGGGCCAGATCATGGTGTCCGGACCCCGGCAAGCAGTGTTGCAAGAGCAGGAGAGCCAGAAGAAGAACCACATGAGATGGAAGACGGGACTGTTATGTCCCAGAAGAGACTGGGGACTGTTATGTCCAAATTGTTAATATGGAATTTGTTAGATTAAATGGGATGTAAATGTATGAATTTAACCATGCCTTTATATATAAATAAATACTGCCAGCGAGCATCCAAAAGCAACGAGGAATAGTCTGAGTTATTTCTGGGTGGGGATCCAGGGACAATGGGGCTTGCCATTTAAAAAGCAAGCCAGGTAGTCCTGTTAGCCAGCCCGAAAGGACTGCTGGAAGGGAAAGGGGGCAGGGGGTAAGGGGGGCAGGGTCAGCAGGGAAGGGGCAGGGTTTATGACCTCAGAGAAGGGTTATACAACAGGGCTGGAGCTCGCTGGCCATTGGCTGAGGGGAGGTGCTTGTAAGGGTCCTGAGGTAGGGGTCCTTAGGGACTATTTAAGGCCAGGTAAGCCCAAATTCAGCCTCTTTTTTTTCTGTAATTTTCCCCATCCTGCCCTGCAAGAAAGGGAGGTGAAAGATGGTATAGGCAATGTAGGGTGAGGTACAAGGTGGAAGCACCTTCGGAGGGGCCTGGCATGGGCCAAGTGGGGCCACAGCTCGGCGGCTGGGGTCCAGGGATCTAGGTGGAGCCCGCTGGCAGATAAGAGATGAAAAAGGGGAGACTGGGGGGTGGAAGGCCGAAGGGTTGGGAGTTAGAGGGAAAGGGGGGCAGGTAGAGGTGGGAAGGGGGTAGGTACCATGGGCTGGAAACAAAGAGAACCCAGGCATGGGATTAATGGGGAAGGGGGTGGAATATAGAACTAGGGTGTGGATCAGCTGTGTCCATGCCTAGTGGAAGGGGAGAAGGATCCAGGTAAGGTGGTACCTGGTTATGGTGACGGAAAGGGGGGGCTGGATCACGGTGTCTGGAAACCGAAAAGCAGTGTCGCAAGAGGAGGAGAGCCAGAAGAAGAACCACACAAGAGGGAAGATGGGACTGTTATGTCCCAGAAGAGATTGAGGACTGTTATGTCCAAATTGTAAATATGGAATTGTTAGACTTAAATGGGATGTAAATGTATGAATTTAACCATGCCTTTATATATAAATAAATACTGCCAGCGAGCATCCGAAAGCAACAACTATTACATTGCCTTTATGGTGCCCAGAAATGTTGATGTTATTACCCTTTCCCACTTGTTTTTCAGTTTAGAAACCTAACAATGAACTGTTCCAATTTTGTTTCAAGCACTGTACACCCTGTATTATTCAGATGAAGTCCATACCAGCTAAATAATCCAGTTATTTTCAAATGATTCCCAGTGTGTTAGACAGTAGAACTTATTTTTTAGGGTCCATTTTCAAAGGCACTTTTTAATGCTTTTATTTATTTATTTATTTATTTTGTTTATTTATTTTTGTTTCATTACACCAGCTCATAGGACTGGTAAGTTCTCAGGAAAGCATACATAGCAGTCCCTTTTTTTCAGTCTTCTGCCAATGTTGACGGCCTGGAAGTAGCTTCATCTCAGATCATCATCATAGTATCATAGTTGGCACAAAGCATATATAGACTTTCGTCCTTGTCTGTTTGCATAAAATTGTATTATCAACAAGTGAACTAATTAATAAACTAAGGACTTGGTTCTACTATAATTATCCAATCTTATTTTAAAAATGTCTAAAGTTGGACTACTAATTATATCATAGGGGAGAGAATTCCACCTTGAAACGACCCTCTGACTAAACCACTGTTTTCTTTTTTGTGATTTCCTCTTTTGTTGTTTAATTTGTCTACAGTGAGCTCTTGTATTGTAATTTCTGACAAATAATTCAAGTTCTAAATCTTCTCTGAGGATATTATCTTGAAATGATTTATAGACCAAAATCATATCACCCCTCCATCTTCTATAAGCCAAGGAATACAGATCCAAATTGTCCAACCTCTCCTCATATGTCATATTTTAAGTCCCATTATTGATCGGGTAGCCCCTCACTGCACTCTCTCCACTCTCGCTATCTCACCCTTAGTGTAAGGGGACCAAACCTGGGAACAGTACTCCAAGTGGGCTCTAACCAACGATCCATACAGTGGGATCAAAACCTCTCTACTTCTACTTACTGTATGTCTCAATATACAGTTAAGAGCCCTATTAGCGTTTTTTATAGTTTGATCACAATGGGCAGTAAAAGAAAAATAATTTTGTATAATAACACCCAAATCCCTTTTCTGTGTTACTTGTTTTAATTGTTTATTATTGATAATGTAATTGAATTCCAAATTCTTCTTGCCCATGTGTAAGACAATACATTTATCCTCATTCAGTTCAAGTCTATGGTCTAAAGATCACTTTATGCAAACACCTGCAGTCTATAAAAACGTGTTTAAAAGAATGCCTGAAGATAAAAACAGTGCTTAAAATCAATGTAGTATTCCTCTGTGATAACAGCCTCACCAGCTAGGGAGCTTATTGCACTCCCAGCCCAGCTACTGGTGTTGCCTAGCGACAAGCAACACTTGCTCCTTACAGTTTAAAACACAACTGCAGCTATGCTCCTTCAACCGGAAATGCCTTGAGTGCTCCAAGACCAAACAGCTTTGATTTGAAAACTCATGTGCTGCCCAGGTTGATGCCCCAGTCACAGAGTGGTGAGATTATATAGTCAGTGACCCGGAAGTAGCTTCTTCTCGTGTCACTTTGTGCAAACACCAGCAGTCCTTAAAAACTTGTTTAAACTAATGTTCAAAGACAAAAACTGTGCTTAAAATCAATGTAGCTGTCCTCAGTGATAACAGCCAGAATGCTTAAGGTGCTCATTGCTCCTGACCTGTGTAACACTTCATGGCTTAGCCAGAATGTGCTCCCAGTCCAGCTACTGCTGTGGTCTAGCAATAGTCAACACTTGCTCTTTGGCATTCAAACACAACTGTAGCTACACTTCTTCAACAGGGACTCCTTAGGTGTTCCAAGTCCAAACAGCTATGGCTTGGAAAACTCAGGTACCACCCAGATTGATGCCCAGCTCACAGAGGGGCAAAATTATATAGTTGGAGACGTGGAAGTAGTTTCTTCTCAGGTCACCTTGTGCAAACACCTGCAGTCCTTAAAATCTCATTTAAAAGAATATCAGAAGATAACAACTGTGCTTAAAATCAATGTAGCTGTCCTCAGTGATAACAACCACACCACCGAAGGTGTCCATTGCTTCCGACCTGTGTAACACTTGGTGGCTTAGCCCGAATGCACTCCCAGCCCAGCTATTGCTGTTGTCTAGCAAACAGACAAGACTTGCTTCTTGTGCAAACACCTGCAGAAAAATGAATAGGGCTATATGGAAAAAGATTTCATTCATACAAAAAAAGAATTTGGACTTTGTTTTTTTTTCACATTCTGTTTTCATACAAAGGAATCTTTTTCTGCATGAATGACACAATCGCTTTATCGAATTCTTTTTTCTTATGAAGGAATCATTTATTTTTTTGTATGAATGACACAACCTCATGATAAAAACATCCCTTCATGAGAAGAAAGAATTTGAATTTAGTTTTTTTCACATTCTTTTTCCATATGAAGGAATCTTTATTTGTATGAATGACAGCCTCACAGTAAAAGATCCCTTCATATGAAGAAAGAATTTGGACTTAGTTTTTTCACATTCTTTTTTCATTTGAAAAAGACAACCTCACAAAAAGGATCCCACCATATGAAAAAAGAAGTCAGACTTATTTTATCCCCAGATTTAAATTTTAAGGAGAAATAACTCCATCAATATTTGGAGTTAATCGACAATCTATATATCAAGATAAAGGTCTTAATGAGTACTACAACACTAACACATAACACCCCTTCCCCCAACAATAATTTAGGGGCCATATATAACAAATAAAAAATTACAATTCCCTTAGGATAACATTGCCACTTTAACAAGCTGTAACTCTGTCAATCTTTGGAGTTAACAGGCAATGTATATATCACCACAAAGATACTAATGACTACTAAAAACACTAAGTCCTTAAAAAATAAGAACTGAATGTGGTCCATCTCTACAAAACAAAATACAATTTAGCACATAAATTGCTTTTCTTGTGTAACAGAAGTGCAGGGTCCAAAGGGCTCTGTGCATCCACACCCACATACACATGTGGATAAATGGAGGCACTGAATCATGGTGCCTAGATGGCCCTGCACCTCAGTGATCACATGGATGTATTTACACAGGTCCTGAAGTGACCTGCATGAATGCTAATACAATTCTACTATCTCAAAATGAAAGGAAATTCATTGCAAAATACTTTGATAATGCACCACTTAGGTTTAAACAAATAAAACTAGGGAACATGGGCATAGCTACAAGGGTGCAGGGGGTACGGTGGCACCCAGGCCCACAAGGTTTGAGGGGCCCAAATCATAATTTTGATGTTTATTCAGAACTGGGGAGGGGGACTGTAACATCACCTTGCACCCAGGCCCTTTGGGAATATGCTACGCTACTGCTAGGGAAATGGGGTGTTAGGGTTTCCAACCCTAACACCTCACCCCCACCCTGAAAGTAACAACCAGAAAAAAAAATTACAGTTTTGACATTCCTGAGTCTTGGCAAATCAGGCCTGAGGTCTTCTTTGGAGTTATCAACCTTAACTTTCACTCTGTTCTCATACAGTCTGCACATCTGAGCTTATTTGCTGATGGAATGGGGTGGGATGTATTAGGGTTTATAACATCAAAGAAGACCCCAGGCCTTATTTACCAAAACTCAGGACAGCCAAAGCTATATTTTCATTTCCTTTTGTTGCATGTGGGGTGTGGTGGAGGTATTAGTATTGGAAACTCAAACCTCACATTTCCCTAGTTTTATCAATTTGACCTTAACTGGTACATTAGCAAAGTTTTTTTGCAATGAATATTCATAACACTTAATAACTGTGATGTATGCTAGAATGTTAGGGCACAATGTCAGGTTTTTTACCTTGAGGTCAGCTGGACAGAAATAAACCCACTACTCTCACAGCAGACTTCACCAGAAGAACTGAAGGGATTTAAACATATTTAACATTTTAATGGTTCAGTAAATGAACACATCAGTATGTGAGATATTTTTTAACACAGATTAGATTAACATTCATATCACTACAGAACAATATGAATGGCCACAGGCTTTTGCCAAAGACAAAAGAAGAAGGAAACCACTATGGTTCTCCAAAGAGCTAGGGGACAAAGTCAGGGCTAAACGGCTGAGTTTCAAGAAATATAAGAGGAGCCAAAGGGAGGAGGACAGGGAGGCGTACAATGAAGGTCTAAGGGAAGCAGGATAGGCTGTTAGGAGGGTGAAGGTGCAGACAGAAGAGGCTTAGCACAGTCTGTAAACAAAGGGATAAAGCATTTTAAAGGTGCATCAGTGAAAGAAGAAAAAAGGGGGGATTGTGAGGCTCAAAGGGGAGAAGGGAGAGTGTAAGGAGGGTGATCTGGGCAAGGCAGAAATACTGGAATAATACTTTTACTCAGTATTCACTAAGGAGAGGGAGGGTCAAGGACCACAGTTTGGTTGCAGAGGCAATGGGGAGTGGACACCAGTCCATTCACAGTGGAGAGAGTTCTGGAAGAACTCACAAAGCTGAAGGTAGATAAGGCCATGGGGCCAGACAGCATCCACCCAAGGATATTAAAGGAGCTGTGAAGGGAACAAGCAGTACCTCTGGCAGCCATGTTCACAGAGTCATTGAACATGGGTGTCATTCCAGAGGACTGGAGGAGGGCTCATGTAGTCCCACTGCACAAAAACGGCAATAGGGAGGAGGAGGAGAACTACAGGCCACTCAGCCTCACCGCAGTGGTGGGAAAGATCTTGGAGACACTGCTGAAAGAAAGGATAGTGCCACATTTGGAATCCAGCAATGCTCGGTTTCTGAGGCAACACTATTCACAGCAGGAAGGTCATGTCAAATGAATCTAATAGATTTTTTTGATTGGGTGACTAGGGAAATAAATTAGGGAGGGGTGGTAGACATTGCCTACCTAGATTTCAACAAAGCCTTCAACACCATCCCACATAGAAGGCTGATGAACAAGATGGGTAGTCTGGGCATGGGAGACAAGGTGGTGAACTGGGTTAGGAACTGGTTAGCAGACAGGAGACAGAGGGTGGTGGTAAAGGCTTTACCATGCCGGTTAGACATTCTTTATGTTGACCTGCATTTCGCAGACAGGAATCATGTCAACCACAAGCTGCAATCTACATGATTTCTGTGTGTCTCCCAGTCCTGTTTTTTTTTTATTGGGGGCTTCTCCCTGAACCCTCAAGTGGGGAGCTCTCCCCAAGCCCCACTATCTTTTGGATTCAAATCTCCAGTCAGAGTTGATTCAGGTCGGAGGTGTAGGACCAGTAGGCAGCATGCAGCTGTCTCAGGCACACCAATACAGTGACCTGCCAGCAAAGTGTCGATTTTGCCAACAGGCATGTATTTTGCTGTGTTGGTGTCACCTTAAGGGTGGCATATCTGTGTAATGCAGTACAATCTGGGGAGAGAGGGGTGACCAGTGGGATACCACAGGGATCAGTACTAGGACCAGTCCTGTTCAATGTCTTGATTAGTGACATTGCAGAGAGGCTGGAAGGAAAGGTCTGCCTTTTTGCAGATGACACCAAGATCTGCAACAGGGTGGATATGCCAGAAGAGTTGCAGAAAATGAAGAGGGACCTGGAAAAGCTTGAAAGATGGTCAGAGATGTAGCAACTGAAGTTCAATGCAAGAAGGGCAAAGTAATGCACCTGGGTAGAGGGAACACTGGGGAGTGCTACAGGTTGGGGGAGGAGCTGACTGTCACAAAAGAGGAAAGGGGCCTAGGGGTTATCATCTCTGATGACCTTAAGGTATCAAAGCAGTGCACAAAAGCAGCAGGGAGGGCCAGTGGCATGCTGGAGTGCATAGGCAGTGGTATCACTTGCAGGAGGCTGGAGGTGGTGATGCCATTACATAAAACATTGGTAAGCCCTCACCTGAGTACTGCTACAATTCTGGAGGCCACACCTGTGTAAGGACATAGATAAGGTGGAAACTATCCAGAGAAGGGCAACAAAGAAGGTGCAGGGCTTGCACAAAACAAATCATATAAGGAGAAACTTAGGGACCCTCAAAATGTACTCACTGGAGGAGAGAGACAGCAGGGGATATGATTGAAACTTTAAAGTACCTCAAGGGCATAAATAAGGTGCAGGTGGGGACCTTTTCCAATGTAGAAAAGTACTAGAACAAGGGGGCACAATATGAAATTGGAAGAGGATAGACTAAGAGGTAATGTGATGAAGTTTTTGTACACAGAATGGGTAGTCAATGCTTGTAATAGTTGCCACAGGAGGTAGTGGGGGCAAGCACAGTGGAGGGGTTTAAGCTGGGTGGCAACAGGCACAAGGGAAGCTAGAGAGGTGAGGGAGTGATGAATAGCCATTGATCACATAGTGTCAGTGGCCAAATACAATGTATAGGGCCTATGGGCAGCGTGGATGGGCCTAGTGGTCCTTATCTGCCATCAATTTCTATGTTTCCATGTTTCTAAGTTCCAGTTTTTGGTGCTTCTCTAAAGTAGATATTTTATATCTCTGATCTATTTCTTTCCTTCTATTTTATTTTAATGAACTATTAGATCTCCTTGAGTGACTCTTTGTTCCTAAATAAATGTCTATATTGTCTGCTGCTCAAAGTAGTTAATATAATGTATTGTATATTACAGGTCCTAAAACTACATTCATAAAATTCTGGATATTCTGAACTTTTGTTTAACTTTTTTTTTTTTTTCCAAATACAGATACAATTCAAATTAACTCCTTTAGTCTTCGAAGGTGCGAATTTCATTGGCTGCCCAAATGATTACTTGATCATCTTGGATGGTGATCAGTCCATGACTAATGTTATTGGAACATACTGTGGAAACGTGACAGTTCCAGGATTTATCTCAACTGGGAATGCTGTGATGGTTCAGTTCCACAGTAATGGTAGCATGGGACAAACTGGGTTCCAGGCCCAGTACACCTTGGTAAGCCATCATTCTTTATCTACTTTTATATGTAGTGGATATTGTACTGTAGTATATCATGAATTATATGGCTGGTACTGTTTCTCTTGTTAGCCAATCAGATACAGGAAAACTGTCATTCAATGCCTACAAACTACTATGCAGATTTTGTGCACATCTGCAGTAGGTTATCCACATTTCAGATGTACCCACAGTTGGATATCCACTTTTGAAATACGCCAACAGCAGGTTATATGCATTTCAGATATGCCCTGAGTAGTTTACCCATTTAATTCACTGAAAAAGTGGAAAAAAGACATATACCACTTGAACTACAGCAGCACTTTTAAAACCATGGGTTCAAAAATTCTACTCATGTAATTTATTAATTTAAAAGTTTCACTAGGAAAGCTACACAGAGCAACACATTGCTCGTCTCATGGTGCAACCTGGGGAAAAGGGTAATGGGAGATAAAAAATGCAAAAATACATCCACATCACAGAAAATTATAACAGCAGGTAAAAAGCACTAACACAATGTAGACAGCTATCAGTATGACAAAAGCATCCACAAAGAAATAATAACAATGCTTGCTAAGTGCAAAATTAGGACTACAAATGGCAGTGTCGGCAAGAGGCAGCAGTTGTTCAGCCACAGAGTTAGCATTTGTCGATTGTATAATGCCAACAATTTTCAGTTGCAGCAAGGGAATGAGCCCATTCAGACATGGCAGAGTGGAATGGGTCAGAGTGCAGTGAAGAGAAGTATAGTAAGAAAAGGGCTTAGATGATTGCAGAAGATTTAGTTGCAGGAACAATTGACAGAGAAGAAGTTATACAGTGCTGAGGCTATAGACGAAGCGGAGAAGAAGTGGTGAATCTGCTGTGGGAGGAAGTTCCATAGCTTAGGTAGACAGAATGAGTAGGTGGCCTGGCCTACTGAAGTAGACCTATGAGGGATAACCAGGGATCTGATGTTGTGGGTTCTAAAGGAGCAGGAGGAGGTAGGAGAGGGTTTAAGGAAGAAGTGAGATAGGAAGGGAGAGATCCAAACCAGTATTTAGTGACATATTTTGCACAATGATGGAGGCATCTGTTTTCAAGAGAGGGAAAAGCTAAGGCATGGTAGAGTTGGCAGTGCTGGGTGAGAGGGGGAGAGTTCAGAGTGAAGCGGCAGAAGAAGTTAAAGAGTGCATTCAATCTTGCTATGGCAGTCTTGGGAGCAGCACTATAGACTACGTCACAGTAGTCAAAGATGGGTAGGATCATCTTCTGAAACAGTTTGTGCCTTGACAAAAGAGGGAGGCAGTTCCAGTTCCTGTATAAAGCACCTAGCTTGGGGCACAACTTTTTCAGGATGGAGTCCTAATGGCCAGAGAAGGTGAGATGCTGATCAAGCCAAACACCCAGATATCTGAATGAGGAGGTGTCCTCAACAGCTGTCCCATCAAGGGTATGGAAGGATGGGAGGGAGGGAAGCCAAGAGAGTCTCTACCTAGTGCTGAATGTCATGGAGGCAGTCATCTTGGCATTTAGAAAAAGTTGATGTTTGCAGAACCAGCTCTGGACATTGTTGAAGTCCAGTTGAAATCTGTTTGTAACATCAGAGGGGGTCTTACTGGGGGTGTATAGAACTGTATCATCTGCCTACATATGGATAGAGGTAAAAATACAGACAGATAGGAGGTAATTAAGGGGCATGGAGAACAAGATGTGGTGGAACACGAAGCCCTACAGAACTCCTGTGTTGATAGGGAGTGGAGGAATTATGGAGTCTGCAATTCTGACTGACTGTGTCCAGCCAACGAGGTATGCTCTAAGCCAGTTAATGGATGGGTCTTTCAGGCCAGCAGGGGGAGAGTGAGTTTAGTAGTATGGTGTGGGAAACCATGTTGAAAGCATTGGCAAGGTCAACAAAGATTGCGGAGGTGATATGGCCACTGTTCATCTCTGAGACAATTGAGTCAGTAAGCCTCACCAAAGAGGTGGTGGTGGAATGCTGTTTCCTAAAGCCAGATTGTAATGGAGTGAAAAGGTTGGTGTTAGTGATGTGCAAAGAGAGTTGGATAAGAACCAAGTGTTCTTGCAATTTAGCCAAGGTGGGAAGGAGGGAGATGGGGGAGGTAATTCCCTGGAGAGGATGTGTCCCTGCCTTTAGGTAGAAGGAGAACAATGGCATGCTTCAAATTGGATGGTATGGCAGTTTGGTCAAAGTAGAGGTTGAAGAGATCAGCCAGAGGTGCAGAGATGGACATGGCAGATAGAAAAAGTATCTTGGTACATAATCACTCACATTAGTCAGTGATGGTAATAGCATTCTGTTACCCAGAGTATACTCTGTAGTTGTTTAAATGCCTCAGCTTTGCCCCGGCACATAATCACTCACATCAGCCAATTATTCCTTCACAAACTCCAGGTAGCTGAACATTATCACTTAAATAAATCAATGTGTATACAGTATAGTACATAAAGTATGTATCTGTAAGCTTTTTAGAGTATCTCTGTCTCTCCTCCTCTCACTTTCTTCTCTCTATTTCTTGATCTGTCAGTCAGGATAAGCCATTAGATTCTGGATCAAAAGGGATACTACAGTATGTATCTGGTGAGATGTGTTAAGTTATGCTGGAGACATCAAACTTATATCTATATAGTGCTACTGTACACTCTCCAATTCATGATTTAAGTATAAAATGCAACTGGTGTAGTGGATTGTCAATGATTTGATTAGCATGTCTCTATATTAAATCAAATGAAATAATTGCAATCAGAATAATTACGATTCCACATTATGTCTTTGGAAACCATATGGTCAGGATGGATATTTTTACTCTTTGCTTGTACTGCTAGCACTGCTCCCTCTAGATAGCTCAGTACCATTACAACTTTTCTAATCTGGCACTTATTATAGGAGCATGGAAGTTCCCCTGTAGTTAGGGTTATAAATGATGTTCAATATTAAACTCTTATTTTTGTAATCCAATAACGTGGCTGTCTATGAAGATATTGAAATTTGGCATGCACAAGGGGTGCATGATCTCCAGATCCAATTTGATCACAATCAGCTCAGCAGATTGAAAGTTCCATGAAGCTGAAAATACATAAAAAAATATCCAAATTAAGATCTTTTATCTGCTCACTTGTACCTCAAAATTGACTGACAGTTGAAACCTGAAATTCTCAGTTCTTCACAGTTTTACTAAGTGGGGTTTTGATCGGGGTTTCTCCCTCATTAAACTCTAGTATTTCAATTATTTAGTACTTTACCATTTACATGCATGTGCAGCATAATTTTCAATGTTCTGTTCATCAGGATTTTACTGACAGCAGAATTTTATTGCTGTTACTCAAAACTGCTGACATGAGCCAGTATGACTAACATTAACAGTTTTGAGCAGCAACAACAACCCAACTGACTCAACTGATTCTACAGGGAGTGGGTCCCCAGTCCTGCCACAGATATCCTCCTCCTGCCAGAGCAGATGTTTGCTTTGCTTTACGCATGGGGGGGTGAATTCCCCCTTCCACCTGATCAGAAGTTTTCCTTTCATTAATCAATGGTGGGTCCCCAGTCTCACAGTCTGCTAACTCTCTGTCCTGCCAGTAGAGTTGCTTGAGCTTTTTTTAGTTTACCAGTAGTAAATGACCAATCCCAGCAACCATATCCAACCTCCTACCCAGTAGGCTGTTAGAATTTGTTTTTTTATATATACATACATACAGTATAGTTACCTGTTGTGAGCACTCAGTGCAGCTTCTGGTATGCCTTCTGCCTGACTGCCCACTGAATAAAAAAAACACCCTCTAGCACCCACATCACCCTCGACTCTTGTCAGGCATATACATTGTGCACCTTGTTGTGGCTTCTTTGTAACACATTGCTAATTTTTCAATGTTTCATTATGTGCTCCTCCACCTGCAATGGAAAAATATGCCAAAAAGAAGTCCAAAATATTTCAGACTTTTTTTGCATTATTTTATCTTTTAGTATCAATTTGTCCCTTTACAGTCTGATTGACACTACGTTTTCAGAAAGGCCATATTACCACGTCACCTTATGTACAGAAAAGTGTAATTTTCTTAACATGCCTAAAATGTATTTTTCAGAAGACAAAATCCAATATTAGGATTTTTTGAATGCAAACTCCACCCACCACCATGTA
The DNA here is from genome assembly GCA_016271365.2 of Neoceratodus forsteri. Classification (NCBI taxonomy): domain Eukaryota; kingdom Metazoa; phylum Chordata; order Ceratodontiformes; family Ceratodontidae; genus Neoceratodus; species Neoceratodus forsteri. Next base: position 1,045,176,934 of record CM028133.1, on the reverse strand, counting down.
ACATCCATTTGATCGTCACTTAACTGAGTGCCAAAGCACACTCTAGATATCAGTCTTTAGGGCCCTCTTTCTACAAGTTAATATTTGGTCTTATTTCAGATCAATCATAAAGCAGGTTAGGAACCTGGCCTGTTTTGCACAGTGCACTGTACAACTTGCCTCATGCAGGGCTCAAGAGCCTTTTGTGAAGTATGTTAAGACTCAGCTTCTGATTTCTATATTTTGCTTTGCCCAGCGAGTGATCATACACTAATGATGAACACATCACACTCACATCTACTGTAGGTAGTGCTACTCTAAGCTCTCCAGTTCATGATTCAACTATAAAATGCCACTGGTGTAGTGGATTGGCATTCATTTTTTTTTTTGTTTTTTTTTTTTTTATCTAGAAGAGTTAGTTAATAGTGTTCATATTCCAGGTCCCTTTTGATGTTCCATATTAGTCTATTCTTACCATTTTGAGTACATTAGTCCTTTCAAAGTAATATATATATATATATATATATATATATATATATATATATAATATATATATATATATATATATATATATATATACATATATATATATTCAGCGGTTTTCCTTCTTTTGTCACAGAACATAATAAAGAAGGTCTGGGGCCTACAGTGAGCTTATTTTTTACTTTGCACACCCTCAGAGTATAATGTGTTCATAAGCCATGAAAACTGCACTCTTGATGTTTTATTTATTTAGTTTTTGTTGACCGGGTAGTTGCACTGGAAAAATTCTACCTATTTTCAGGCACTACCCAGGGAAGAGGATACAGATGAATGCCAATTGACCTTGAACCAGATTAAGCTGTTGGTGGTATTTTTGGTGAATGGAGGGAAATGTGGCCAGGACATCGGGGAAATTTCCCCTACTCTTTTCGAGAAGTGCCATGGGATCTTTCACATCCACCTGAACTACCACCAGAACAGGCAGATGGGACCTTGGTTTAACATCTCATCTGAAAGACGGCACCTCAGGAGTGCAGCACCCCACCCTCTTGCTGCACTACAGTGTCAGTACTGGGATTTAACCCAAGTACCTGGTGTGGGGATAGAACCCACAGCCTTCTGATCTCCCAGCCTCAGAGGCTAGTGTGCTACTTGCTGAGCCACTGACATTGATACAAGGATTAAGGATTAAGGACACCACATACTTTGATGTGTTAAAAAAAATCATAAGTTATTGTTCTCAATACATAATTTTCTATGTAAGTCATTGTACTTGCAGTGCTAACAAAGGAATTGTTGAAAAACAAAAACAAAAGCACAGGGCCTAGTTTCTTAGTCATACTGTGTTTTTTGCCAGTGTCTGAGGCATGTTGTATAGGGTGTTGACAGATTTTATTGTTCTGAAAGAGAGGGAGAGAGAGAGGGGTTCATTGAAAAGGAAAGAAACAAAATTAGCCTGAGGCGTTGGTTCATGAAGTTAAACTTTTATGTTATTCATTGTTCTTGCAGTTTAATGAATTATCTTGAAACATCAGTGGAAGATGACTTCTTGAACTCTGCTGCAAGAATAATCAAATCATTTTAAGAAGGATCTGTTGTCATGCTGAACTGAAGGTTATACTTCACAATATACAGAACCTCTTTCCCACCTGGACAAATGTTCCAGTATTCAAAGGTTTGCTGATTACAGAGTCCTGGAACTAGAACTCATGTACAGTGTAATGACTGCATAAGATACATTTTCCCACTGAGACTCATACTAGTCTTACCCTGAATAATGCTTTATACAGTACATACAAATTTCAGACAGCGTATGATAACCAAGTCACGTATTCATTAACCCTGAGTATTATCTCTGCTTGTCTCTTGTCACAAATTATCAGTCATGTAGGATCTGTATGTTCTACATATATGAAACGAATAACATGCAAACAGAGTGAAGATAGTGATCAAGGGAACCCCAGTAACTATAATATAAACATGTAGGGGAGGATTTTTAAAGCATGTTTTTGCCATTTTAACACAACTGCTGCAAAAATTTTGATGTTGCTAAACTGTCTAGCAACAACAAAATGTCTTCAGCTAATGCAGTTCTGTCTAATGTGATGCAATTGTCTTAGAAAAAGACACATAAATCAGTCGTTTTAATGCAAGCTATCACAGTCACCAGAAAATGTCACAGAAATGCAAGTGCCATTAAAAATGGTGTGTTTGTGTTTTAACAAACATTAGCAGTCACTGACAGCTGTGATTATTACTTCTGCATCAGTGCACAACTCTTTGGAAAATCATGTTCACTGTATATAGTAAAGCATGAATCAGTTCAGTCATTCAGGATTGATAGTTGTAGATTATTTGGGGTCTCTTGTGTTCATGGTAACAGCCTCAACATTCTCAAGTTCTGTATTCTGTTGTAAAGTTGTTTTTTTCATCATGTGTGTATCAACATTTTCTGTTGCATAAAGCATTTTAACTTCAAATGAGATCCCATTTCCCTTGAAATATGTAGAATTAGTGATAATTTGTAAAGTCATCTGGTGTTTTATTTGACATAAAAGAGTCAGCTTGCAAGTCATTTGGGTCCAGAAGTGCTCAGCTTTGTGATGCAGTTCTGTTCTCTACAGCTAAACACACATTTTGTGGTCATAAGTGATTTGGTTCTCTGAGCTGTAAAATGGATATAAGCTGCATGATCCAACAGATAATGAGATAATTCATGTACAGTAAGTTGGTTTATCCTGGCTAAATAAATAGTAATTTGCCCCATAAATAAAATTACTGCATTTAAATCATGAAACTGTGAGATTCCCCTAAATCACTTTATAGCATAGGGCTGTTTAATGTGGTGTTACAGAGCATACCATAAACTAGCTTCAGCCAATTGCAAAAAAACAAACTGAGTGTTATATTAAAGATTATTTACAGAGGTGATCATACAGAATTACTCTAAAAGTAAAGTGACAGATGGAGGGACATCAAGCTGGTTCAATGATATTTATTTCATGGCTACCTCTACCAGATTTTGCCACACTCTTGTGCCTAGTACCTTCCCTGCTGTGTAATGGCTACTGTTGCTCTGTTGTTTCCATCTATGGAGTGGTACCTAGTGCCGAGTCCCCACATGTCAACCAGTATCTTGAGTGACGAACAGTCAGGAATAGCTAATGCCATCATGTTACTCTTGCATATCTTTTTTCAGTACACCAGCTAACTATTAAAGACTGAAGACTAAAATGACACATGAAGGTGCATGCATACACAGCTTTGTTAATGTACAATGTCACCAGTTGTTACTTTAACAACTCTGCAAATGATTATGTATATGTCTAACCTCTAAAAACAGTGGCAATAATTGGCCCGAGCATTGCAGCTAACTGTGATTGAGAACATTGCCACACCAGTATCTGAATATCTTTAGCCACGTGGGATCATGGTAACAGGCATCAGTATTGCTTGATATATGTGTTTGTAATGACCTAAATGTTAGAAATGTATCAATAATAAGAGAGGTTCAATGTAGCCATCACTTAACTCTAGTTTGTCTTTTTTCAAGTTACCCTCTGACTACAGAGCAGGAAAAAGGGCATGTTTTTAGTTTAGTTAATACTTTATTACTTAATATTGCAACCAGGCATAAAAGTACAGGTTGAAGTTCTATACAGCATAAAAAGATAAACATTTACATATAGCAGATCCACAACATAAAATTATAACATTTTAAAACAAGAAACAAATTAAAAAAATATAACATTCATTTTACCAAATTCAAATATTGCACAAGCAAAGATCTACTGTAAGTTTGAGTTCTTACCACAGGTATTTCCCACATCTCCTTACTTCGCAGATTATACCCAGACATATAAGTAAACAATGCAATTTATGGTGAGGCTTACACATTTTTAAAAAAAATCCCTTTAGTCATCTTTTCTTTTCTAGTATCTAACCTATCAAGCCCGCATTTAATCAAGGATTCCCTATAGCTCACATCCCAACCAACAATTACTCTTAGTGCACTTTCTTGTACTCTTTTCAAATCTTTGATTCACTTTTGTGAGGCCACTATGCCACACAGCAGCTCCATATTCAACCACTGGTCTAACCACTGTAGTAGAATAATAAACCAAATCTGATTCCTTCAAAGCCTGCACATCTCATAACAGTTAAAACGGATAACCTATTATTTGAGTTATTTACCATGCTTAAAACCTGTTCTGCCAAAGAAAATAATTCTGAAAATAAATCCCAAATATTTGACTTTCCTTACTACTTCTACCTCCTCACCCTCAAAAGGCAATCCTTTTATCTCAGTCCATTTATTCTGCTTAGCAAAACATATCTCTTTGGTTTTTGTAGGATTGATTTGCATACAGTTCTTTTCAGACCACATTTCTATATAATCTAAATCACTTTGCACAGTACTATCTTCAACATTTTCACAAATATCAATACTGTAGTATCATCTACATACTTTATACATGGCCCTTTGTGTCTAGATCATTTATCATAATCAAAAATAATAATGGCCCCAATCTACTGTAGTTCCTGAAAGACCCCATCATACATACCCACATCCTCAGATTTCATGCCTTCTATCTCAATTCATTGTGATCTTCCCCACAAAAAAAAAACTGGCCCCCCAATTTACTATACACTCTGGCAAACGTAAACTTTGCAATGTCTGTATTACTGTCCCATGATCAATAAGATCAAAGTTTTTTTTTTATAATCTACCAAAACAGCCCTTGCATTATTTCCTTTATCAAAGCTTTAATACTTAGTTCCAAACATTTTAAGGCAACATCAATAGTTGAGCAACAACTCAAGGAACTATACAGATTTTTGTCCAAAACCCCTCCACAATCTCCATAACCCATCTACAAATAAAGGGAAGGGAACATTGTTTAACCAACTTACTGAAGCAGGGTTCTCATACCCAGCCATAGAGTTGTTCCAAGACTACCTAGTGGGCAGGAAACAAGTGGTCAGACTTGCCTCACACACCTCAAACCCCTACCAGTCACATCTGGTGTCCCCCAAGGATCAGTCCTAGGACCACTACTCTTCTCCATTTTTCTAAATGACCTCCCCTCTGCATGCTCCCATTCTTTCATCCAATTGTGTGTGGATGACACAGTCTTGTATGCTTCCGGCCCCTCAACAAGCAGTGTGGCATCTCTCCTACAGGAGGATTTCTCTGCCATCCAGCACTGGTTTAGGTCAAACCAGTTATTTCTAAACGCTAAAACTGTATCACTTGTTTGGCTCACATAAAGACTCTTCCACCAAACCCCCTGCACCCCCGTTCAAAACCCTGGATGGGTCACCGCTGGAGCAATGCACTAGCTACAGATATCTAGGTGTCTGGCTTGACCAGCACCTAGATTTTGCCTCTCACACTGACTCTCTACATAAGAGGCTGCTCCCAAAACTGGGTGTATTATATCAAAACAAAAACTGCGTCCCCACACAAATGAGGCACGCCATTGTCCAAAAAATGATACTTCCTGTACCCGACTATGGCGACATAGTATACACTATTGCACCGCTCTGCCCTGGCCAGCCTAGACACCCTGTTCCACTCCTTCTGTCATTTCATCCTTTACTGCCCACAATCCACTCACCACTGCACTTTATACAGCTCCCTAACCCTGCCATCCCTCCATGATCGTAGATTAATAAACTGCACTAGGTTCGCTGTCAAATATTGGTCCCTCTCCCTCCCTCCCTACCTAGCATCTACCCTCTCCCAACAACCTCCTCCTGTGTACTCTCTTAGAATACGGACCCTAGACTAGTCCATGTCCCATTTATGTGCACTATCAAAGGCCAGGCAGCTTTCAACTACAGAATCCCACAGATCTGGAGCACCCTACTGCCCCCATAAGACACGCACAAAATCCCTATCATCATACCCTACTACTCAAGGCACATTTCTCCTCCAGCTGCTCCTGCTAATCTAACAGTTCACTACCATAATGTTGTTGTACAGTCGTATTTGATATTGTATATCTATCCCTGTCTGTAAACTTCCTGACTTATGGTTGTCAGGAGTAAACTTTTCTGTATTCTAATACTGTATTATATTGAACAAACTCTCTGTTATGTATTGGGCCTCAGCCCCCAGGTGCATCTGGAATTGAGCATGTTGCTCAGTATGCCTTCCTGGTAAATCTCGTAAATAAATAAAATAAATAAATAGCACACTAAGCCAAAGCTTATTTCCAGATGCAACCTGGGAGCACAAGGACGTTAAGTTACTTACTCAGGATCACACAGTATGCACTTAGGCAGCTGTGGGATTCAAACCCAGGTCTCCAGATCTGCAGCTCAGAGCCTTAACCCACTGCACTATACTGCCTCCTGATAAATTAACATTTCACATTCTTCCAAAACCCTACATGTTAAAGCAATTGGTCTAAAATCTGTTGACATAGTTTTTAGGTGTCACAATTTTAGGAAGGGGAACAACCTTTGCCTGCTTCCACTGTAAAGGAATTTCACCGCTCAACATTAATCTATTAAAAATATGACATAGAAACATAGAAACATAGATTTTGACGGCAGATAAGGACCGCTTGGCCCACCCAGTCTGCCCATTTCCCTACCTAATGGATAAGCTGCAGATCCTAGTTAACCAGCAGCCTACTTCTTCCTACTCCCAACCCCTAGAATTGCCTTATGACTGTACCATGCATGCTTGAATTCCACCACTGTTTTTGACTCCACAACCTCCTCCGGAAGGCCGTTCCATGCATCCACAACCCTCTCTGTGAAAAATGCTTCCTAAATTACCTCTGAGCCACACCCTCTTCTATCTTCAAATTGTGCTGCCTTGTTCTTGCACACCTCTTGTTTTGAAAGATGCTACCCTCTTGACTTTGTTGATTCCCTTGAGATACTTGAGAAGTTTCTATCATGTCCCCCCTCTCCTTCTTTCCTCGAGGCTATACATATTCAGCTCCCTAAGTCTCTCTTCATGTCTTCCGGTGCAGACCCATTTTAGTTGCCCTCCTCTGGACAGCCTCCATCCTGTCTTATGTCCCTTGGAGATTGGGTCTCCAGAACTGCACACAGTACTCCAGATGGGGTCTCACCAACTGTCTGTACAGAGGGATAATAACTTCCTTTTTCTACTGGTGATGCCTCTCCTCATGCATCCCAGTATCCCCCAGCCCTCCTTGCTGCCCCCTCTCACATTGCTTCTGCCACCTTTAGATCATCTGATATGACTACCCCAGGTCCCATTCCATTTTTTTTTGTTGTTGTTAGTATCTCACCCCCCATTGTGTACTCTTCCCCTGGGTTTTTGTTTCCTAGGTGCATTACCTTACACTTCTTAGCACTGAATCTAAGCTGCCATATATTTGACCATTCCTCTAACCTTGCCAAGTCCCTTCTCATCCTTTCCACCCCACCTTGTGCATCAACTCTGTTGCAGATCTTTGTGTCATCTGCAAGAGGCATACTTTTCCTTCAGTCCCTCTGCAATGTCCTTATAAAGACATTGAAGAGGACCCGATCTAATACTGAACCCTGCAATTTTCCCACTAGTAACCCCCTTTCTTCAGAGTGGACTCCATTTACTATTACTCTCTGTGTCCTATTCTCCAGCCATTCTTTACCCAGGCTGTCATCTTGGGACCCATTCCCAGGCTGGCTAACTTGTATATTAATCTTTTGTGTGTGGACTGTGTCAAATGCCTTGCTAAAGTCTAGGTAGGCCATGTCCACAGCCCTCCCTGATCTACTACTTTGGTCACCCAGTCAAATAAATCTATCAGATTTGTCTGGCATGACCTTCCCACTGTGAATCCATGCTACCTTGGGTCCTGAGCCCTTTGGCCTCTAGATACTCAACCATTCTTTCCTTCAGAGTGATTCCATCATTTTCCCTACCACTGAGGTTAAACTAACAGGTCTATAGTTTTCTGCTTCTGCCTGCTCCCACTTTTGTGAATGGGAATCACATCTGCCCTTCTCCAGTCCTCAGGTACCACCCATCCTCCCATGATTTGTTAAAGAGGGAAGTCAGTGGTGTCACTAGTTCCACCCATAGTTCTTTTAGAATTCTGGGATGAATCCATCAGGCCCTCATTGCTTTGTCCACCTTCAGTTTTAAGAGTTCTTTCAGAACCCTTTCTTCTGTAAATGGGCTGGTATCAACTTCTGTATCCAGAGTGTTCTACTGTTTGTTTTAGGTACCCCCACTTCCTTTGTAAATACTGAGCAAAAATATTTGTTTAGTATCTCTGTCTTTCACAGTCACCCTCTGCCCACCCTCCCTTCTCTTTATTAAGCCTCACTATCCCTCCCTTTGTCTTTATTTGCTCCCTAATGTACATATAAAAGGTGTTATCCCCTTTCATAACTGAGTTGGCTGTCTTTTCCTCAGTTTGGGCCTTTGCTGTTCTGACTGCCTTCCAGCTTCCTTTGCTTTACTAACTTCTCTGTCATGCTCCTTCTGTGATTCCTTGTACTTCCTGAATGCTTTCTTTTCTCTTGAACCTTCACTGCCACTTCCTTTGAGAACCATGGTGGTTTCTTACATCGTTTCATTTGTTTATTTGCTTTACACAAAGGCTTGTTACCTCTGTGATGGCAGTTTTTATTATTCCATTGTTCTTCCACCCTCCTTCCTGCCCATTTGCTAGTGCATTCCTTAGACACTCACCCATTTTGGCAAAAGTCAGCCGTCCTAAAATTCCAGTACTTTTGCCTTTGTGTAAGGCGACTCTATTGCTGTGTTTATTGTGAACCATACTGTTTGATGGTCGCTGGTTCCCAGATGGCTACCCACTTCTACATCTGTGATCCTCTCTTCATCTCATTTGAGAGAACCAGGTCTAAGATTGCTCCATCTCGATTGGGCTCCAATACTAGCTGTCTAAGGCATGCCCTTGTAGGGCATCTAGAATAACCCACTCTTTAGTGGCTGCTGCAACTGCACTCCAGTTAACATCTGCATATTCAGATCACTCATCAGCAATATCTCCCTTTTTCTGCCATTCTAAGTATTCTTTCTATCATTTCCCTTTCCATTTCCTCCCCTGAGAGGGAGGTCTGTATACAAACCCTGTGCGGATTGTGGTTGCCATTGCTGGTCTCCAAATTTACCCACAGTGCTTCTTCTCCTCCCTGTTTTTCCCTTTTGTTCTGTTGCTTTGATTCCTTCCCTTATGTAAGAGCTACTCCTCCTCCTCTTTTACCCTCCGCTCCCTCCTCTAGATAGTGTATAATGGTATGTTTATGTCCCAGTCATGGTTTTGTATGTACCATGTTTCTGTGACTGCCACAATATCCAGATGTTCCTCCTCCATCAAGGCCACTATTTCAGGAAGCATGTTACTCAGACTATGGGCATTGGTAGTCATTGCTCTCCATTTTTGATGGCTTTACCTTCTTTTGCAGCATCCCCCACTGACCTGTCTACCTAGGTCTTTTTCTCATTTAGTACCCTGTTTTGTAGGGAGAGGCTGGGATTTTCCTGCAGCTTATCAGTGCCTCCCCCCTTGACTAGTTTAAAAGCTTGCCAATGAAGCATTTAAACCGATTCCTCAAAAGACTTGTTCCCTTCCTGGACAGATGCAGACCATCCTGCCAGTATAGGCTGGTGTCCCTCCAGGTGGAACTCCAGTCTCAATGAAGCCAAACCCTGTGCTCCACACCATTTTTCAACAATTCATTAAACTGCATGGTGCAAAGTACCCTCGCCTCACTCATGCCATTGACAGGCAGCACCTCAGAGAGGATATTATAGTGTGCTACTTGTCTTGGCCCTCCCAATTCTACAAAGTCCTTCTGCACTGCTCTAATCTCATGATTAGCCAAGTAATTTGTCCCTAGGTGGACAATGGCGTCCAGCTCAGACTCCGTGTGGCTGTTCTCGTGATCCTGAGGATGCGCTTCCTGTCTCTCAAGCCATGGCACCAGGCAGGCACCTTGCTTCAGTTTTCCCTGCTCCCCCAGTTCTTCCCCCATAATTGGAGTCCCCACCAGGAGCTGCTTCCTTTCCTTGTGGTGTCCTCTGCCTTCTTCCTGTGGGCCTCCCTTGTGACAGTTGTCCTCAGCCTCTTAGTCTCCTCTGTGGGTGCATCCATAGAGGAGCTATGCTCCCAGAATGGTGTATGGATTGTTGTGTGGAACAACTGACTGGGTGTCTTCTGTTCCACCATCCTCACCCTCCCTGAGCCCACTGTGATCCAACTGCTGTGCTTTCTTTGCAACCTCTGAGGTAGTGGTGGTGGCTCTGGTGCTCCCTGGATGGGGGTTTCCTTCCTACCATCCAGTGTGGCCTGGGGAAGGTCCCCCTACTGTCCAGTGTGGCCTGAAGATGGGCAACTTCCTCCCTCAGGGTAGAGGTTGTCTGCAAATAGGGCAGCATCTCAGCCTCAGAAAGACTTCCAGAAGACTGCTGCCCCACAGCCATTACATTTCCACTACTCCCACATTTGTGTGTGTGTGTGTGTATGTGATGATTGGTCTGTAATATAGAAATATATATATATATATATATATATATATATATAATACAATGTGTATGTTATATATGTCATTGCAGTGTGCTATAGAGGATATGACAGTGATATGCACCTTGCAATCTTGAGGAAATTATGTCAGAACCCCAGGTATAAAGGAACTATTTCCATGGGTGGGTGGGGTGAGGGTGGGAAGGAGTTGGGCCAAACTGTGCCCTCACAAAACAATCAGCTAAAAGCTCTGACCCACCGCTGTGATGGAGTGCCTTCCTGTCTGCAAGATGCCCTACACAACAATTTGACAGAGAAAATACCCTGCTAATCAAACAGAGAAAAATCCACACATCCAAGTCAGACACAGAGTAAACCTCCCCAGCCCCAAAACAGGCCTGGTGGTTTGTGCTCTGAAAGCTATCAGGCCCAAAATAAGTCCATCTGTGCTTTAAACTCTTCCTGCACTGAAAATGTTAAGAATTTGTAACAAACAAGCGTAAACCTAGATCCACCTCCCTCTGTTGCCTGAAAGACTTTCTTTTCTGTTTCACACTGCAGGTTTTTCTTGACAACTCCTTAACCACAGTAACTTATTTAAAAATAGTTTAACTATCACAAACTCCAACGCATCTGTAAATTATTTAAAAATAGTTTCTGTCTCAAAATCCTAGTAGTCAATCCAGCTACCCCCAAGGGACAACCAGAAATTCAAACACTTATGAAGTTACTTCCAAGATAAGCAGAGTTTGCACTTCTTTTTCAACTCCTCAGCCACCTGTAATTTATTTTAAAATAGTTTAACTGTCAGAAAATCCTAGTAGACAATCTAGCTACCTCCAAGGATCTACCCAAATGCAGTATTTAAATCCTTCTGAAGTTACTAACAAGATAAACAGAGTTTGCAAGCCCCTTCTTGGTTAAATGGGATCTCCCCCATCTTTAAAAAAGGGAACAAAAGAGATATCTCTAATTATAGGCCTATTGCCATTCTATCCCCACTCTGCAAAATCCTAGAGAAACTGGTTTGCCAATGCAACTCCAGGATTTCCGACACTACCAAACAGCTCAACACAGCATGGATTCAGAAAAAACATTAGTACACGTCAATCAGCTGGCTAAATTCACCACTGACATCCTCACTGGTATGGATCATGCTTGCGCTCCACAGGGGTTGTCTTTATAGACCTAACCAAGGCGTTTGACCTTGTAGACCACCCCTTTGCTTCTATCCTCCTCCTGAGGGATATAGACTGCTCCTTCCCTGTACTGGAATGGTTCTGCGCTACCTGGCTAATAGGTCCCAGGCTGTCAAAATCAACTCAGCCATCTCCTCCTCTGTAGTTACAAACATTGAGTGCCCCAAGGCCCATTCTGAGGTCCTCTTCTATTCTCTACTTTTCATTAACAAACCCAGACGCTTTACCTGCCTGTTCCTCGCTCCTCACGCTGATGACTTAGTTATCTATACCAGTTCACCCAATGTTGAGCTTATTAATACCTCACTTAATAGAGCCTACTCCAGTCCAGAGCTGGTTAATCACCCACTACGTTCTGAATTCCGCGCAAACAAATGCCATGCTATTTGGGGACCACAATAAAAGATCTGAAGGTGCCCCACTCCCTAAGCATCCTTTTTGACCTCTAATAGGAACTCTCTGCAGACAGTCACCTCCTTCTCGCTACTGTAATCCTACTTGATCAATCGCTTGACTTTAAGCCTCCATATCCAAGCCACCTGCAAAACGTGTAACTGTAAGCTTAGGGCAGCCTACAGAACAAGCTATATGCTCACCTCCTCCGCCCAGGCTTGCCGTAGCCAGGGGATCCTGCTACCAACACTTGCTTACTGTGCACCCATACTTTCCCTCCGCTCACAAATCTGTTGCTGCACAGATGGATGTTACTTACAATAACATATGCAGATATGCCTCGCTATCCCTAATGACTGCTTCATCACTGACAGCTATATGAGGGATCTTGGTGGTTCTCCCCTCCCGGCCATCAGGAGCTACTTTCTGGCCTGGCCCAATGACTCCATACTGAGGCAAACAGTCCGCCGCACTGGCGAGTTTCTCCTTCTCCCAGTGATCTCAAACTGCCCACTCAGATCTGCAGATAAGGACCTGCTGGAAAATCCTCACTGCCGCACAAATAAAGGAATGGGCTCCTTCCAATATGCAGCCCCAAAACTATGGAACTAGCGCCCTCTTGACCTCAGGCAAGCACCTCACACACCTCTTTTTAACGTAGGTTGAAGCCACCTGGCCACCTTCAGATCTTATGCACTTGCTTGATCCTACCTGATCCTCAAACTCCCCAGCTGCTACCTCCTCTCCCTTGCTTCTGGTCTTTGCTACCTCCTTTTTGCTCTCTCCTCTTTTCTCAACCCCCTCACTATCATCTCAGATTACACTCATGTAGTTTTTATTTATGTCTTGCACTTATCTACTACTACCTACAGGACTACTGTATTATGTATTTTTCTGTCCTCCATTACCGTTTGATGCCCACGGACAGCGACAACCACCGGCCCTTATGCCCAAGCCACGGAACCATAAGCCCGGCTGCACGCTTGCCTCCTACCGCTAAAGCCATATCCAAGTCTCCTTCACGCCCCACCCCCTCCACTCCCCTTTCTTCATCTCTGACAGTGGAGCCATGACCATGAGCTCGGCCTCACCCCAGACCATTGTCGCTAAGGGCGTGGGCCGCCAGTTCCTTTTCTCTTTCATCCTTTTCCTAGCCCCTCCCTCCGTGGTCTGCTCAACGCCAGCTGTGACTGCTCCAACCTAATCACAGGTGGATGTTGTAAATCCTGACCATGCCTCCCTTTCTTTTGGCTTCCACTTACCACCGTGATGTTCTTGCCTGAGCTGCTGAGCCTCTTGCCTTGGAAACCACGACCCGGCTGCTTATACACGCCACCCACCACCAAAGCCGTGATACCCGACGCTTCTTTTCTGTGCTGCTCAGTTGGCTGCTCCCTTGCACTCCCAGTATAACCGTATGCAGTCCCTCTGGAACCTGTGCCCCTTTTCAACCCTTCTTCACCTTCCCTATTCCCCCTGTTAACACTCTCCTTGTTTTTGACCCGATGGTCTCTACTGAGTTTAGCCCTTATCATGTTAGTCTAGCTGGTACTGCCTCTTTATGTCCTAAATGTATGATTGTAATTGTATGGTTGCTGCCTCAAATTGTATTGCTGTTTCTCCCATGATATGATATATTGTACTCTCCCGGGTCGTGCCTGAAAATAGTCACCTGCTGGCTAGCGCACCTACCCGGTTAACAAAGACTAAATAAATAAATAAACACTAAATAAATATGTGAATAAAAAGCAATTACCAAGGGTAGTTAGTTTATCCTCCCACAGAATTAAGCAAAAGTGCAGGTTTGTTGCAGATATCAAGTGCAATATAGAATTTCTCACACAGCTCACAGCTGAATAAAGAAGTAGTGTCCTTCCAGGTCAAGAAAATGTGCTCATACATGCACAGCAAAATGTTTTGTACAATGGCACAAGCAGACTCTTTTACAACACTGCCGATACTAATGTATTTGTATATTTTTAGCATTTTGACACAGTGACACCAAGCTTACAAATAGTTTTGACTGAGAATGTTGTGACAGCAGCACCTAGGTATCTTTGGCAGTAAGGAAGACTGACACTGGGTACCATTATACTATTATTAAATATATATATCTGTGATTAATTTTAGAACTGTATTAACATTAAGGAAGTTAGAGTGCACCTTTTTGTCAAATTTAGGTTACAAAATCCACACTGCTTTTAATTGAGATGGTGTTAATGCAGTTTAATGGGATTATATGCAAACTTATGACATGTTACCTCCTAAACATTAACCTTAACAGATTGGTGATGGGATGTGAATGATGCAGTAGTTTAACTCATTTGAGATTCTGTCATATGAATGTTATACTGAAAAGTCTAATAAAGATGCTCATAAAAGAAATAATCTGTATTTTGTACAGTTTGTGAAATATCCAACAGCTGTTTATTATGTGTCTGAAGATTGGTTCAGACTCCTAGAACTACAGAAATATAAAATTTGATGGCAGAGAAACCAAGGGTCCATTGAGTCTGCCCTTACAATATGTTTTCACCCCACCAACCTACTGTCCTGGTGCGCAGTGTCTTCCCACCTGCTAACCACTCTTCAAACCCTAGCTGCCTCCCTTGTGGACTGTAATTCACCTTGAGCTATCCAACCAAGTTTAAACCTGTTAAGGTAGCTGCCCCCACTAATTCTGCCAGCAGTCTGTTCCACGGTTCCACCACCTTCTTAGTGAAGTAACACTTCCTCAAGAGTCTCCTGAATTTGACTCATCAACCTCAAGTCATGCCCCCTAGTGACTGAATCTCTATTTCTTACAAATATGTCCTCACTATTTACAATGTTTTACCCTGAAAAACTTATGTGTTTAAGTCATGTCCTCCAGTTCCTGCCTGACCTCAAATGTTTACATGTTTAGGGTCTCCAGGTGTTCATTATAGGATCTGACCACTGGCCCCGGATCAGCTTGGGGACCTTCACTGTACTGCCTTTAGTACAAATTGCCCTTTCTTAGAGAGGGCTCCAGAGCTGGGTACAGTACTGCAGATGAGGCCTCACCATGGATCTGTACAGCGGCAGCATCCACTAGACTTTTCATACTGTCAAAACCCCTCCTATATGACCCAGCATCTTCAATATCTTTCTTTTTATATCACATTCTTTCACCCACTCCCAGCTGGGGCTCAGTGGTGTCTATGCCAACAATCCAGGGCTCTTCCCCCTTGTGGGGATCATGCTGCACAGTAGCAAGGGCTGTATCTTTCATTATTGGCTCATTTCTTTGGTCTCCAAAGTCCCGTCCACCCAAGGACACCAGCAAAAGACTGAGGTGCACACTGTGGACATATGAATGCATCTCCCAGTCAAATGCCTAATTGTTTCATGCCCAGCCCACACTGGGGATCCCATGCCTGCTGCTGCAACAGCCATCCCAGAGGATAACATCCAAGCGGATAGCTCAAACCTCCCCGACCAGCCCCTGATGACTCAGAATCATTTCCTGAACCAGGGTCACTGGCACTAGTAGCTCTACTGCCACACCAACAGGCTGGTCCCTCATTGCCTTTCTGTATGCTTAGTTGCATTGACTTCTTTGCATGAGGCAGTCATTGATTATGATCCCATCTCTCTCTCTCTCTCTCTCTCTCTCTCTCTCTCTCTCTCTCTCTCTCTTCTCTCTC
Organism: Neoceratodus forsteri; assembly: GCA_016271365.2. Taxonomy (NCBI): domain Eukaryota; kingdom Metazoa; phylum Chordata; order Ceratodontiformes; family Ceratodontidae; genus Neoceratodus; species Neoceratodus forsteri. The sequence goes on along the minus strand of CM028133.1, from coordinate 1,045,161,247 downwards.
TCTGTTGAAGTGGCCAGTTCTAACCACTCTCATCAAGAATTCTGTGCACTGATTCCATTGACCTAAATCCATAACAACTAGTTAATCACAATGAAACAAGACAAGTCAGACAGAATTTGGAATATTCTAAGAAGCTAAATATTTCTAAGCTTTTCTTCTATTATGTCTTGTTCTACTGTTATGAACTGGAAGTGCTGCAACTGCTGCCAGAGAGTAGAGTAAGTACTCAGCTTTCACATTTTGCTTCTGCTTTCAGAAACAGTGCATTATGGAGAGCAGATGGGTCAAGCCAACTAAAATTCAGGAGAATTAGCAGGGAGCAAGTCAGATGCAGGCACTGTGGGGCACTCTTCTCCAGCATTATGCTCTAGAGGAGGGTAAATGTCCCTTTTCAGGACTTTTGCAGAGCTCCATGCTCATCTGGTCATTGACAGGAAGAGTATCTCTCCTGCAGCACTGGTTCAGCTAGAGCACACAGCCTACACCCACACTCCCCCTATAGCTCACTGGTCCAGGGAGGTGGAGACTGCTGGGAAGGGGGAAGTGTGGCAGGAGTAGCCACAAGGAGTTCAACCTACCACACACACCATCCAGAGAGAAAATCACTTTGCACCCCTGGAGGAGACTCATGCATCTAATTCCAGAAGGGTGGACTTTGGGTCAGTCAGGGGAAATGAGAGTGATGACCTGGTGGCACCCAAAGGTGAAAGTAAGAAGAAAACAGATAGTAGAGTCGTAGTGTTTGGGGATTCTATGCTCAATGGAGAGGAGAGGTGAAGAGTGGTGGGGTGGGGTAGGAGATGGTCAGGTGCCTTTCTGAGTTATCAGCCATCTGAGACACAGGCAGAATAGTGAGTGTAGTGGAGAGGAGGAAGCTGTGGGTGCTGATATTCTTGGGTACCAGTGATCTGGTGAACCAGCCAGTGGAGTGAGTGAACTGGAACTTTCAGATGCTAGTGGGAAAAGATTACAGGCATACTCAGCCTCACAGTCATTTTTGTGGTCCTCCCTGTATGGGGGATCTAGAGTACAGAAGAAAGTGGCAGAGGAATTAAATGAGTGGTTAAAGGGATGCTATCAGGAGAAAGGCAACCACTTTCTTGGGGGATGTGAAAACTTGTGGAACAGGAAGCTCTTCAATGATGACAGTCTTCACTTGAAAAGAGTGGGGACCATCATGCTAGAGCAGATGTTTGGCAACCATATTAGAGAGTTTGACTACTAGTGGTGGAACCCACTAGGGAGGGAGCAATATTAGACCTGGTACTCACAAATGGAGAGAGGATCACAAATTTAGAAGTCAGTAGACATCTGGGAACAAGCGACCACTGCACAGTGTGCTTCACAATAAACACAACCATGGAGACAAGTCATACAAAGACAAGGATACTGGACTTTAGAAGGGCTGACTTTGGCATAATGGGTGAATGCCTGAGGAATGCATTAGCAAATGGCAGAAAGGAGGGGTGGAAGAACAATGGAGAAAAATCAAAACTTCCATCATGGAGGCAACAAGCCTTTGTGTGAAACAAATAAAGAAAACAAAGCTGAATAAAAAACACTATGGTTCTCAAAAGAGGTGTCAGGGAAGGAGAAAAAGGCTGCATTCAAAAAGTATAAGGAATCACAGAAGGAGCACGACAGGAAACTGTATCAATTAAAGCAGAAAGAAGTGGGGAAGGCAGTCAGAAAAGCAAAGGCCCAAACCGAGGAAAAGATAGCCAACTCAGTTACATTAGGGAGCATAGAAAGGTTAAGGGAGGGATAGTGAAGATTAATAAAGGAGAGGGGAGGTGGGCAGAGGGAGACAGTGAAAAGGCAGAGATACTTAATGAATACTTTTGCTCAGTATTCACAAAAGAAGAAGAGGAGGAGTTACCTAAACCAAACAATAGGAGCACTCTGGGTAGTGGGGTTGACGTCAGTCCATTTACAGAAGAAAGAGTCCTGAAAGAACTCCTAAAACTCAAGGTGGACAAAGCAATGGGGCCTGATGGGATTCACCCTAGAATCCTAAAAGAGCTAAGGGAGGACTTAGTGACACCACTAACCACACTTTTTAACAAATCATGGGAAAATGGGGTGGTACCTGAGGAATGGAGGAGGGCAGATGTGATTCCCCTTCACAAAAGTAGGAGCAAGGCAGAAGCAAGAAACTACAGACCTGTTAATTTGACCTCAGTGGTGGGGAAAATGATGGAAGAAAGAATTGTTCAGTACCTAGAGGCCAGCAGAGCACAGGACCCAATGAAGCATGGATTCACAGCATGAAGGTCATGTCAGATGAATCTAATCGATTTCTTTTACTGGGTGACCAAAGTAATAGACCAGGGAGGGCTGTGGACATGATCTACCTAGACTTTAGCAAGGCATTTGACAGTCCGCACAAAAGATTAATAATCAAGTTAGCCACCCTGGGAGTGGGTCCCAGGGTGGAAGCCTGGAGTGAAAACTGGCTGCACAACAGGACACAGAAGGTAATAGTGAATGGAACACATTTGGAAGAAGGGGGTTACTAGTGGGTACCTTAGGGCTCAGTGCTGGTTCCAGTCCTCTTTAACGTCTTTATAGGTGACATTGCAGAGGGTCTGGAAGGAAAGGTATGCCTCTTGCAGATGACACAAAGATCTGTAACAGAGTTGATACACAAGGGGTAGAAAGGATGAGAAGGGACTTGGCAAGGTTGGAGGAATGGTCAGATATATGGCAACTTAGATTCAACGCAAAAGAAGTGCAAAGTAATGCACCTGGGAAATAAAATCCCACTGCATTGTGTGGCCTCAGCTGCCCAGACAACAGTTCCCCACCAGGATAACACTGCAAATGTAAAAAACTTTGGAGGAGCTTAAAAACACTGCTGATGCCTCAAAACTTTTGAAAACAGCCACTGTTTGGAGTACAATTCAGCTTGCATTCTGTATATTCTATAGAATTCTCCTGTTCATTGTTTATTACTGAGAATATTTACATGAATATGTGATCTTTATTTATTAGAGTTCCTCTACCTCTACAGCTGACTCCCTACTTCAAGTCATAATCCTCTGTTGTGACATCACAATCTGTTGTCATGGGAGAAACTGTGATGTCAAATCAGTGCATTGTGACCTCATGTAGGGAGAAAGCAGCAGGAATAGATGAACTCTTAAATTAAAATTCCTGTTGTCATGCTGGCTGACCTCAGTAATAAATAATGAGGAAAAATACAGAAAGAATCATAAAATACAATCTAGACTGTGTCTAAATGTGTTTTTAAGGTTTCTACTGAAAGCGTCATCTACTCTTTAAAGGTAACAAATAAAAAAATAAATTCAGTATTTTTATAGTTCCCAGGCCCTTCTTTTTCCACTTCTTTGAGTTCAACAGTGGGCAATAGGAGATAGCCAAACTTAAAAGCAATAAACCACAACAGACAGTGGTGAATTACATATGAATATACAAAAAAAGCCAGCAGAAGAAGGCCATTTAGTCTATCAAAGTCTACTTTCAATATTGCAGGTCCACAACAGAGCTAATGTTCCTGCCTCCCTCTCAGCCTCCATCCCGCTCCTGTCCTTACCTTTCCCCTATACTTATCAGCCTCTTAAATCTTCCCCTCCTTCAATAGCAGACCTCTTCCGCAGCACATTCAAGTGTCCACCACACCATCTTGAATAAGCAACCTGACTCCCTCCAAAACTCCCATCCTCCAGACAGTTGCCCCTCACAATAGGTGGCATCAGAAAAAACTCTCATATCACCCTTATTATCCCTTTCAAGTACTTGAGTCCCAATCATACCCCATCTGTCTTGGGCATACATATTAGTGCCATAACCTCTCAAATGCCTTCCCCTACTGACTGCTATCATCACAGCAGCAGGTTAATGTCGCACGATGAGTGGGCACAGAACTGAACTCCATACTCCAAAGCCAGCTGACCAGTGACCAACACAGGCAGTATAACCTCTTTCTCTCCTACTGGCACCCCCTAGCTATAGATCCCAGCATCTTGTTTCCTTTGCTGCTGCTTTCTTACACACTGTGTGGTGTGCTTCAAGTCACTAGAAATCTAATCACTCCGGTAATTCTCCTCCTTGGATGTAGATACTTGACTCCACCAGGTAGTACTCTGTCTTGGGATTCTTGGTTCCATATCATAAATTTCACTTATTGGCATGAAGCCAAGTTGCAGATCCGGACCACCTCCCAACTTTCCAGATCTTCCTGGATCCGATATCAACTAACTTGCCCACTCTCACAGCTTGGTATAATCATAAACAGGCACATTTGCCTTTAATGCCATCCCAATGTCACCGATGAAGACATTGAACAAAACCAACCACACTGACCCTGTGGGACCCACTGGTTACCTCTAGTGACATAACTCTTCCAACAACCAACTTCTGAGTTCCGTCCTCAGCAGTTTCCACCCATCTAGCCATATTTCAGCTGCAAGATCCACCAACTTCTGATCAACCTTTTGTGGGCACAGGGTCAAAGACCTTGTTGAAATCAAGACAAGAGTCCACTGCTGGCCCCTGCCTACTGTCTTAGTGACAAATAACAAAGTCAATCAGATTTATTTGACAATCCCATAAACCCATGCTGCTCTCATCCTGGAACCATTCTCCCAGATATTCACCAGCCTTCCCTTAGTATGTCTCATGATCTCACACGGAGAGCGCAACACATGCCCTGGGTACACTGTGAGGCATGAGGCAAAACCAATGCTCCAGCACCCATGAACTACAATAAATTTCCTTTCATGATGGTGAATAGTAAAGAACAGTTTAGAGATGTCAAACCCTGCACCACCAACCACCTTGCAAATGAAAGCCTACAGCTATCACCATTACAGGTAAACATCCTAGCACAGATAAGAGATATCTTACCTGGTTCCTGTGGAGCCTGGGATAATGGGATCTCAGGAGACTAACCAGTTGTAATTGAGAAACAAAAACAGCAATGGGGTCACAAAGGATCTGCAGCTCTTTATGAACTAACAAGTACAAACAATGTGTACAAACAAAACAATACTTGTCTGATACACGTGGCAGTGTTCCTTCACCAGTCATCTATCAGACTGTGGACATACAAGGAAATGGGTCAATAAAAATACTGATCAGCGGGTCAGTTGGGAAGGACTTATAATGGTTAAAAAGTGGGTTGTGTTGAGGGGTACAGACTAGTACTCACCATCAAACTAGGTTTCAGAATGGATCGCCACCAGGGCCATACGAATGAGTCATGCCCCAGAACAGATTTTCTCTTGGGGGGGCAGCAGTGTACCCAGCCACCGATGACACAGGGCAGGATGAGACACCAGCCGTTATCCTCTTACACCATTAATGGGCCTGACCTGCCTCTGTCTTCCCCCCCAGAGAGGGAGTGGATGTACCGAAGGTCCCAATTTAGTCCATGGGACGGTGGGTGACGTAGCTAGGTGGCTGGTAGCAATATGGCTCTTCTCCATGGTGCAGTGCCTGCACTGACTGTGGCTTTATGCTGGCAGCTGCTATTTTCCCCCATTTTCATGTTGGCCCACCTCATGTGACAGTGTATAGTCTTGTACAGACCTCACCATATCTGCAGATCAGTGTATTTTTGAACTCATCAGTCCCACCACAACAAAATGAGAAAAACAGCTTCACCACTGCTTCACCAACATGAATATTCTATTCACCACACCCAAGTGAAAACATTGTCAAACGAATTAACATTATTAACTGGCCCTCATACGCTCCCAGTTCCCACTCAAGTGGAAGTTCACCCTAGTGACCCCAATACACAAGTCTGGGGATAGAGCATTACAATGTTACCACAGGCCCATCTCCATCTTACCCCTTTATCCAAAGCTCTGAAAAATATCACAGACCAACGAAGCGGAATACTTGAAGGAATATAACTGTAATGCCCACAGCAACATGGCTTTCAGCAAAAGACATAGCATCACCTTGCCCTCCTTGAATTTACAGGCCACATTCATCCAGCACCAGACCAGAACAACCTTGCAAGTACCACCTTTATAGACCTCACCAAAGGCCTTCAGATACAGTCAACCATCCATTACTACTGGAACAACTTGTCAACTTGGGGCTCTCTCATGATACTCTACAATGGTTCAACAGTTATCTCACAAACGGTCACAACAAGTTAAGATTAGCTGACTTCTCCTCCAAACTACGGAGCTAGGCTGGTGTTCCAAGGATCAGTATTGGGACCCCTTCTTTTTGACATCTTCCTGAACAATCTCACTTCTGCCTGTGATGAAAACATTATTCTGTATGCTGATGATGCAGCTGTTTTCTTTAAGAATTCTGACCCCCTCCCTCTTGGAGAAACAACTGCAGGAATGTTTCACACAAGTTGAAGCCTGGTTCGTCACACAGAAACTAGTGTTCAATTACAAAAACAAAGACAATACTATTCTATGGTACACATAACAAACACAAACACCAACAGTTGGCTATTAAAAAAGCTCAGGTGTGACCCTGGACCAGACTTTCAAATACCTTGGTGTAACCCTGGACCCTACTCTGTCCTTCTCCATCCATATCGCTTCAGTAGCAAAATCTGTAAATATCCATATAGGCCTTCTCTATAAACATAGACACTGCCGGACACCTGATGCCCTTAAGCTAGCAATACACAGCTGTGTTCTCTCCATTGCTGATTATGGTCTTGTTATCTATGGAGCAGCCACAGCACACAGCACTACAGGCGAATCATTACAGCAACAATAGGGCGCAAAACCCTTCACTGGTGCTGCCCACTGCATGCATACCTGCAACCTCTAGCAAACAGCAAACTAGCTACAACTTCAGGAAGGATTACTTTCCAAACCTGCCTACTAGCAAAAAGTAATTGATGGGATCCATGACCCCTAGGGTTCAGTCTCTCTTAAGCCCAGCCAAATGCTCCCGTTCCACAAGAAGTTCTGACAGGTGTTCTCTATCTGTTCCCTGCTGTCGCACCACCCAAGGTCGGTGGTCTTTTGTGGGTAGAGCCTCTAAGATGTTTAACTCCTTGGGCAGCAAACTCACCATCTTAGGCACCCTCTGCTCATTCAAACACAAGCTATGTCAAATGTTTGTGTCCAGAGCCACCTGTGATTGTTTCTCCTAACCTCCCTGGCAGTCACTCCTGTTCTTCATACCTCTCTACTATCATCACCTCTGCCTGCCACCACCACCCTCCCCATCCCCCATATCTACCCCTACCTCTCTCCCTAGTCCTGGTCCACCACCTTCCTCTCTTACCCTCCTTCAACTCCCTTCCTCTCTCCCTTTTCTAATTCTGCTCACCCCACCCACTGTTGCACATTTTCCCCGATCCTTGCCTCCCACCCACCTCTCCTTCTACCTCCCTCCCAGTTAGCCCTCTACACCCACTTTCCTATGCTACCTGGCACAGCTCGCTGCAACTCAGTTTTTCCACTCCACCTTACCCTTTGGCAATGCCCTTCTGGCAGCTTTAACTCATGTAAATATTGTTTGCTGTGACTCATTATTCTTAAATATATGCTTGATTGTGTTGTTCTAACTGCTATTTATATTACCTGTAGCTTTTAGACCATGTATACCCTGTACTGCATTTTGTATTCAAACTGGGTGCCTGCTAATCTCACACAAACTGTATTTCCATTCTTTGTATACTGATGTGGAACCTTTGTAAAAGAGCCACTGGCTCAAAGGTTTTTATCCAAAATTCTATTAAATAAATAAATAAATAAAAACAGCAGACTCTTTTATCGTACCAACATAAGTAGCTTAACATCCTACCATCATGGTCAGCTTCCCTTCTCCCACCCAAATAAAACTGACAGCCAGCTTCCCTTAACCACCCAGTCTCCCCCAACAATGCCTCCCTTTTCACCAGCACAGCCAGCTACCCCAACCACATGGCCAGCCCCTTTTTGCCCATATTACACTCCCCTTTTCCCATACATGTGCTTGCCCAGGTCACTACACATGGTCACTTCCTTGGACAACATCCGACCCCACATCTGGCTAGCCTCCCCTTCAAATATGAACTGCACCCCACAACACCACGGGGACCATCTTACTGACCACATATCCAGAGTCCACATCCTTGCATTAGCACAGCGCTCCCTACTGGCACACTGCACAATATCAACACTATTCAGCCAGCTCCCCTCCAAGCATAGACCAAACCCCCACCACCAGCATAATTATCTAGCAACCCACACACAAAATCAGTCACATGTGTCCATGTTCAAGTTAGCTGTGCCACCAACCATAGTGAATCACCTTGCTATACACTACCACTCCCCTCCCCAACCACCACCACCAAGTTAGGGAGACAGTATAGTGCAGTGGTTTAAGGTTCTGAGCTGCAAATCTGGAGACCTGGGTTTGAATCCCATAGTGCCAACTTGCATGTTGTCACGACCCTGAGCAGGTCACTTAACTTCCTGTGCTCCCAGGTCACACCTGTACACAAGTGTTCAGTTTAGTGTGCTACTCCTGGTTAAACAACTGGAAAAAAAAACACACCACCACCAAGAGTATCACACTGGTGGTACCTCTAACACCTCATATAACTTTTTCTCTTACATTCTGGAACACTTGCCTGTTCATTTGGATGTAGTAGGCAGGCAGTAATCTCCCCCAAAGTTCATTGCCATCAAATCCTGCCTAATATGCAGGCAGAAAATGCTGGACGACACAAGATAAAAAATGCTTTGCACTGTGGCTGACAGCAATCACAGAATTATAGCCCCAGCAAGCCAACACCCAACACAAGTATAACCAAACTGGCCAGATGAATGTCTCACCTCCAACACACTTCACAACACAATAGGATATATATATTATAGAGACAGCCCTAGAAAAAGCTGTTGTAGGCTTTCCTTTTAAGTATTGTTGCAGCTTTATGTCCAGGAGCCATACTGCAAGATTTGTTTCACACTTGTATGCAGCATCACCTGTCTTACCCCAGTCTATCCCCCTCCCCCAATGCCACAACACACCCAGGAGACAAATGGTGTGCTTCTCACTTTTTTAGAGTTCTAATTGGAACAAGTTTTAAAAGGAAAACTACAGTAAAGAAGAATGATCTACCTTTAATGTGGGTCAGCAGTACTGTAGATAGGTATGGCAAAGCAGGGTTGCAGTGGGCCTGGCATGCTTTCTGTGAAGGAGAAGTCTCTTGTACACTCTAGGAGTTTGTTTTCCTCACCTGATCAGCTGTGATTGTTTCTGGAAATCTCGCTTGTTATATACTGTGTTTTTTTTTTTAAATTGGTTGACTGGTAATGTCTTTATTAATAAAATAAATAAATGTGCATTCTGCCATCCATTTGAGTTTGAAGAGGTCCTTTCCATCTTGTCACCGCAGCAATGGTCATCTAAGGTGTCACACTGAATAATGTCCTATGTTGCATGACTACTGCTAACATTTGGTTCCACCTGTCAGTAAATGGGGGACAACAATAAGTGATGCACATTTATTCCAGTGTGTAGTGCAATGTGTCAGAGTGCTGCTCTGAAGAAGTGTCTAACAGTTTTAATGACAGCATATGCTTAACAAAGAATGTTAAATGAATAAATAAATACTATAAACAAATGATTGGTGTGTTCAGTTTTCATCTCCTTCTGTATCACAAGCCTGCACTTCCTTAATTAGTTTTTATTTAGAATGTCAGTACATGGAATCCACTGCACGTCAATTCCAAGGTATTGCCCTTTTAAGTATTGATTGGGTCACATACCTGTATTTTTCCTCCAAAAAACATATCACAGACTCACAGATTTAATAATCTATTTCATACATCAGCACTGAGTGAATGAACTGATCACCTTTGAATTTATTAGCGATTTGTTTTTTCCAGCATTACTGAAGTACTAATTCTAACTCATTGTAATACTGCATACCTTCCATGGGAGGTCTGAAGCTTTGCTAGATTATTTTATATATTTTTCAGATTTTATGGAGGAAATAGTTTATATACATGTTGAGGGTTTGGGGACTGCTATGACTTTGGAAGCTCTGCGGTGCATTTTGGAGCTTATACACACTTCTGTGTACGTTGAAGTCAGTATACTGTATAGCAGTTTATATTTATGCCCTTTATATTTAGTGCTCCAAGCACACCCCCACATATTCACTTCCTCTTATTTTAACTGGTTGAACACTGGTGCTGCTATATATATATAGTGATCTACCTAATATTCACTGTCTTTTTATTTTCACTGTAATATGGAACCAGCGAATATAATGAAAATAAAACTACAGTGAATATTTCCTGTTATACAGCATTTAATTTCTGACCTGCAACACAGCAGTATCATTTGTGTTTGATGAACACTGATTAGTGTTGAGCCAACTTCTTGTAACTGTCAGAGCCAAGTGACCACATTAACACCCATGTGTAGTGTGTGGGCAGGGTGCAGAGTCCCAGCATGGGCTAGGGGATGGGTCTGAAAGCCTGCGGCAAAGGGGGGATCACAGTCAGTGGTTAAGAAAAAAAAAGCAGAGGTCCAAGGAAGGGAGGAAGGGTTCATATGAACACCAGCTGTCAATGGTCCTGCATTAAATTTCCTATTGCACGAGGGAAAAGCATGATACTCTCACCATAATTTGATGTGCAGCCATACATCAAGGATTGCAGTCTGCCACACTACTCCCTTCCTGCTTTTATTCACCTATATAAAGCTTGGTGTCACCTCTGCTTGTTTTATTTCCACTCCTTCTTTTCACTCACCATTGTGTAACTCCTTGAAGATGATATGTTATGTTAAACCAGCGCACTATGTCCTGTATGCCTTCCCATTTTTACCAACCGTTACTACATTCTTTCAAGTTCTGTGTTCACGGGCTACTGAACCGGAAATCCAACGCTGCAATGCTTCTTGACCAGTCTTGGAGTTCTCGGAATTCCAACACTTCAAAGCTTCCTGACCAGTCTTTCTTTCTTTCAAGTTCTGTGATAAACAAGTGTAAGTCCTAGGTGGTGCTACCCCAAGGGATACTACCCCTGCCTGCATGACTTGGCGCAGGTTGAGGGTCCTGAGCTCAGTGAATGGGTGCCTCCACCCAAAGAGTTGGTTTAAGGGTAGCGTAGCTGCTCCTGGTATCTCCCTCCAGGACACTGATACCCTCCTCTAATCCCTCTAGCGGCTTGCACTGGTCAGCAGATAAACAATCACAGTTAATGTCAGAATACAATGTTGAAGCCACTCTTGGCACACTTACCACCAGGGCTGATTCAGCTGCACTATCCCTGGAGACACCCTGTAAAACAGGACCTGCAATAGAACAGTGCAATGGCAATACAGTATCCCTTCTGCAAAAGTACACACTAGTCAAGTCAAATGCAGAAAGAACAGAATTTGGTTTATTCAAGGGACATGAACAAGAATTGGGCAGCAATCTGGCATTTGATTTCCTATCTTATTTAGTCAGGTTAAAAATGCATGCACTAAGAGTCCCTCTAGCACAGTCACACACACACACCCTGGGTACCCAGTTGTTACTCAGGCTAGCCTGAAGCATTGCCTGGGGTAGTCAGCATTGCAGCTATTGTTGCAGCCCTTAGAAAAGAAACAAGCAACATGTGCTTATACCCACAGTTTGTATTCTGGAGCTGGATGGCTCAGTTCATAATGATCAACCAAAACAAATTAGATAACACACAATAATTTGAGCTTTGTTACAGGGAACTACCCTGATGGTCACTGACCGGGCAGGATTGACAGATGAAGACTTCAAGATGGTATACTGTTTGCCAGGGGAAGCAGGGCCCTCTAATCACCTTGATGGTCGATCCTGGTCAATGGTGTTTAGCAGAAGCCAAATCCCTGAGCAGATCTTTCACTGGATTAATCTCTGCAGTGTGAGTGCTAGCTCAAAAGCTGAAATGGTAGGCCAGACCAGGTGAACAGTTTGCACTGCAGTCCATTTTAGGTGCTGGATGCAGCGTCCAGCTAGTATGACACATTCAAGGTGTGGAAAACCAAATTGGGACATAGACTACACATTCAGCACAATTATAACCAAAACAGCTAGATACCACTGTTTGGATGACAGTCCATTTTGCAATAAAGCAGTGTCTCTGTGCAAACCAAACACTCTGCAGTTCTCTCCAATTCCTGACAGGCCAATTCCTACAGGAGCAATACTTCAATCCACACCAGGAGAAATTCACTCTCTCACAATTCAGAATTACGGTCTCAATAGCAATTCGGATAAAGTCTGATATCAGATTGCAGGCTTCTTCCCACTGGAGGAAGGTAGCAGGCAGGTCAGACACAGACTTCCCACTGAATCCCCGCAGTGCCATGCAGGAGCAGCTGCTTGAATTACTCAAGCTGTTCACTCTCTCAACTCCAACTCTACACTGACACACTATTGTAGGCAGCTCTGGGATTTCCCAGTGATCCAAAAGGTTTGGTTGGTTGATCCATCTGTCTGTCACAAAACGGGCTCCCCCTCCAGGTCCATTTAGCCACCAAACAGTAAAAATTACAATTCATACAGAAATTCACTCCCACAAGACCTCTGGAGACAGTCTCCATTTTAAGGTCCCCTGTGGTTCTGATTGATGTAAACTGGCAATCCAGTACCAAAATGGTGTCTCTTAGCAGAACGTCCATGCTGCAAAGGAAAAGCAGGTTAGACAAACTACTATACCATCATTACTAAAACAGGTAATGGGCAATCACAGATCCTAGTAGGGCTTCCTCTGTGCACTTAGAGATGGCAGAATGAAGCAGCTATAATGCAGCCCAGGCAGGACTCGAGACTGAAACCACTCAGTCCCCACCCAAATTAATTTTATTCCATGAGATAGATACCTCTTAAAGAAACAGGCAGAGAGGCTAACAGGGCACTCCCATCCAAGCACATTCAAGCGGTTATAGATGCAGAGCACCAGCCTGGCAGTGGTCCTTAGGCAAGCCCAGGAAGACATTTTAGGAAACCACATTTGTGGGGGGGGGGTTACACCAGTATAATATATAAAAAATGACACCAGGTATGTAATTGTGCTGTTCCAGGCTGACAAGTTGGAATCTTGTCCACAACACATGAGTCTCAGTGGATCATAGAACATAATTTAATATTTATTTAATGATTTATCCAGGCAAACTTTCTGGGACATTGCCTGAGGTGTGGATAACAAATCTGGAAGAGAGGGTGTGTAGCACTAGCTGTGCAGGAGTGCTAATGGCAGTCAGTGCAGACATGCATTAGATCAAAATCTAAACTATAATATAAAAGTGCCCAACAGGGTTAGACTGTGTGGGGAGGGGCAGAATTGTTCAAATAGAGTAAAGAACGCTGGCTACACCGACCCCCCCCCAAAAAAAAAGCTCTATGCAGTAGGTGGGCAGCAAGTGGAATCACAAAGGCAATGCAATATCCTCCAGAAGCATGTCTTTCAGTACAGGGGCAGTGATTGGGGAAATATGGCTGCCCCTGGGCAGAGGTATTGATCAAGGGATAAGGCTAGTAATTCCCCACCCCACCTGTTATTCTGTAATAGGGAAGTGGTTTGGAGTGCATAGTTGGTAATCATCCCCTGATCCTCCTGCCACTCAGTGCCTTGGCAGTCACCAGGGCATAAGACTGCAATCCCCCACCACATATGACAGGTAGGATTGTGGTGTTCCTTCTAGTGGCTGAGGGTAGTGGAGGCAGTTCTAGCATTGATCAGGCTTATGCAACTTTGCTCAGATAGAGTCAATGTTGTGCATGCTGATGTTCCATCTTAGTTCCATTCGTTCAAGACTTGTGAAACTTTGTGAATGACAGGGTACAGTACACATTGCAAGTCCATTGGTCATCAGGATCAACCAATGGGCTTCCAGGTGTCTGGCTATCATTCACAGACAACTCTGTCAACATGCAGCTGTGGCAGCATGTGGGTGGGATTGAGCTGCCGCTGAAGATAGGACCATGCCGGGATGGAGGGAGCGGGGTGGGGCACGGGTGCCTGGTTGGGTGGGGGGGTCTACTAGACCACCAGGTTGACTTAAGGGATTATGGCGAATGTGTGGTCAGCTCAAGATAGTGGGGGGGCAGTTATCATTCCTTTACTACAGCAGTGAGTGGCATACAATCAGAGTGGTGGGCAGGGAAGGAGTTCATATATGTTTTATTTACTGTTGCACTGTGCAGCATATAGTCGGGGTGGGCAGGCAGGGAGGGGGTTCACATATGTTTTATTTACTCTTGCAGTATACGGCATACAATTGGGATGGCAGGCAGGGAGGGGGGCAGTGGACTGCCAGAGTGGGAAAGCTGCTGTGTTGCTATCTGCAGTACTGAGGCCTGCCAGTGGGTGAACACCAACTTAATCTACTTGTTGTAGACTTGTCTTGAGGAGACACATCTCAGACTTGCTTTGGGGATGCACCTCCAATATGGATTGTAAATGGGCATGCGCATCTATGCATGAGGTATGCCCTGCACAACTCCATCCAGATGCGATACATAACATTAAGGGTGATGTGTGATGTGCATCAGTCCCTTTCCAGCATTGCACCAGTGCACAAGTTGGGGTTGCATTGGCACATCTCAGATGCACTGGGTGCATCCTTATTTTGAATCCTTCTCCTAGAGTGGACCCTACACCTGGGCAGTTGAGTCCATTATCAAGTACAAGTGACTGCAAAATATACTAAGTTAAAATCACAAGTAATTAATAACTGAGCTATTTCTTGCATTTCAAGTAAAACAACTGAGAAATGTTCTAAGTCATATACATAGATACATGGATACATAGACAGTGTCGGCAGATAAGGGCCTATGGCCCACCCAGTCTGCCCATTTGAGCTTGTAAGTTCAGTTTGTTTTCCTAGAAGTCTGTTGCCCCTTACCCCTGACCTCCAGAATTCCTTTATGTCTATCCCATGCATTCTTAAATCCCGTGATTGTTTCAGCCCCCACCACTTCCTCTGGCAGGGTGTTCCACTTGTCCACCACCCGTTCTGTGAAGAAATTCTTTCTCATGTTTCCTCTGAATCGTCCTCCCTCCAACTTCATCCCATGCCCTCTAGTCCTGGAACATCTTTTCACTTAAAAATAGTGTTTTCCTGCACCCTGTTCCTCCCTTACAAGATACTTGTATGTCTCTATCATATCCCTCTCTCCCTCTCTCCTCCAGGAGTACATGTTCAGTTCCTTCAACCTGTCTTCACTTAGGACTTGTGATGCAATCCATGCACCATCTTTGTTGCCCTCCTCTGAACCTTCTCTACCCTGTCTATGTCCTTACGTGAGGTATGGTCTCCAGAACTGTACACTGTACTCCAGGTGGGGCCTCACTAGTGTCTTGTATAGCGGAATTATGACCTCCCTTTTCCTGCTGGTGATGCCCTGCCTATACATCCCAGCATCCTATTTGCTTTACCTGCTGCCTTGTCACACTGTTTCCCTACCTTGAGGTCATCAGAGATGATAACCCCAAGATCCCTTTCCTGCTTGGTGCATGCTATATCCTCACCCCCAACTGATATATTGTGTCAGGGTTTTGTGCCCCATATGCATTATCTTGCACTTCTTTGCATTGAATTTCAACTGCCAAACCCTGACCATTCTTCAAGTTTCTGCAGGTCCTTCTCATTCTGTCTTCACCCTCTGGTGTGTCTACTCTGTTACAGAGCTTTGTGTCATCAGCGAACAGTGAAATTCTGCCTGCTAGGTCCTGCTCAATGTCACTGATGAAGGTGTTGAATAGGACCGGTCCCAGCACTGATCCTGTGGTACCCCACTATATAAACAACTAACTCTCAATCTGGATTATGTATAGTTTCAAGTTCAAGTTTCAAGTTTCAAGTTTATTGCAGGAAAACTCAATTGAGCAAGCTCATTCACAAGGAGGTCCTGAGACATAAACACTTAAAGTACAAACATAGATAGGTAATAACAGTATATACATGAAATGCACATTACATGATATAGGCTGGATATACATACAAGGGTACCACATAGGGTGACCGCAGGTGGTAAACATTAATATGAGACAGGGGCGACTTACAGGTTGCATACTGATAAATGAAACATGATGACTGGTGTGTGCAATACATATATTTGTGAGCTAGAACAAACAACAGACTACAACTGATATGGGGGAGGAGTGATTTGATAGAGTAGCAGTAGGCGTAAGCATAGATAAAGCCAGAGTAGAAGGGAAGGAAAGCAGTTAATATGATAAAGCAATTATACCTTACCAGTGGATAAATATGGCACACATGGGGAAGGAAGAGACTTAATGACAGTTACAGGTGTCTTTTATTTTGGCTGAACTTAGCGATTTGTGAAGTTTATTGAAACTGTGCTAGTTAGTTTCAATACAGTTTGTAGTGGTTCCAAATGGAGGTAAGGGCATATGCATATACGTTTACCAAAGGAGGTCCAGCGTCCTTGTTATGTCAAGCATAATAAAGTCAGATTTTCTTACGCAGTATGCACTATGTGAGATACTAATAAGAGAAGAGAATAGCTGGCAATTTCTGCAGGAGCAGTTTAAGAGTCCATAGCCCAGCATAGAGCAGGCGTCTAGTAGTAAGGATGTCCAACCAACAGCTGCATATAAGTCACAGTGGTGTGAACTGTGGGGGTTGGTAATGAGCCGAACATAGCACTGTGATAAAGGATGTCCAGTTTACTTAGATTTGCAAGAGTGGTGGAGGAATAGATTACATTGCCATAGTCGAGTAGGGGAAAAAGTGGCCTGTACAAGCTTTGTTTCAAGTTTCAAGGGGAAAAGGTGTCTATTTCTGTAGAAGAAACCTAACCTTGCTTTTAACCTTCTAGAGACATCTTCGACGTGGTCATTGAAAGATAATTTATTGTCGATCCAGATACCCAGATATTTAAATTTGGTTACAACTTCCAGAGGCTCGTTTAGCATGGTGACAATGAAGTCTTGGGCAAGGGTATTGTGTTTAAGTAGAAATCTTCAATTAATTCCTAGCTATAGTATTTTTCAGTCTCATGTCTCAAAAAATGAGTAAGTAAACAAAAAAAAATTCTCAACTAATTGCTAGATGGCAAAAGTTAAACATTAGTTGAGAAAAACTCCTCAACCAATAGTCAAGCAATGCTTAGCTTTTTAGTTAGACCTTAATGAAAAGGTAATCACTAGTTATTTGCTAACTGGCTGGGCAACAGGATGCAAAGGGTAATAGTAAAGGAGTTCACAGTGAAGAAAGGATGATAACTAGTGGGGTACCGCAGGGTTCGGTACTGGGACCGTCCTCTTTAATGTCTTTATAAGTGACATTGGAGAGCACCTGGAAGGACAGGGTCGATACACAAGGTGGGGTGCAAAGAATGAAAAGGGACTTGGCAAGGTTGGAGCAATGGTCAAATATATGGCAACTCAGATTCAATGCAAAAAAGTACAAGATAATGCATCTGGGAAACAAAAACCCAGGGGAAGAGTACACGATGGGGGGTGAGCTAATAACAACAACAAAAATCGAAAGAGACCTAGGAGTAATTATATCAGATGACCTGAAGGTGGGCAAGCAATGTGAGAGGCAGTAAGGAGGGCTGGGGAGTTCTAGGATGCAGAGAGAGGCATCAACAGTAGAAAACAGGAAGTTGTGGCCCCTCTGTATAGACAGTTGGTAAGACCAAATCTGGAGTACTGTGTACAGTTCTGGAGACCCCATCTCTGCAAAGACATAGACAGAGTGGAGGCTGCCCAGAGGAGGGCAACCAAAATGGTGTAGGGTCTGCACCAGAAGACATACAAGGAGAGATTAAAGTAGTTTAATATGTATACCCTTGAGGAAAGGAGGGAGAGGGGGGACATGATGGAAATGTTGAAGTATCTCTAGGGAATTAGCAAACTGTAAGATGGTAGCATCTTTCAGAAGAAGAGATGTGCAAGAACAAGGGGGCACAATTGGAAGATAGAGGGGGACAGCTCAGAGGAAATGTTAGAAAGTATTTTTCACAGAGAGGGTTGTGGATGCATGGATGACCTTCCTGAGGAGGCTGTGGAGTCAGGAACAGGTGGAGAATTCAAGAATGGCAATTCTAGTGGGGGGAAGGAGGAAGTAAACTGTTGATTAACTAGAATCTGCAGCTTATCCATCAGGCTGAGAAATGGGCAGACTAGGTTGGCCAAGCGGTCCTTATCTGCTGTCAAATTCTAAGTTTCTAACTTATTTTTTTTGTATGGGATGGTGTGATTGCAGATTGTATATTAGTACCCATTAGAAAAATGTATTTTAAGACAACATTTAGATTTTCTATAAACTCTTATTTGACAGTGACATTTGTGATAAGGAAAGCTGTGAAACAAGGGTGTCCTTTGTTCCTGATTATATGTTTGTTATGTCAGGAACCATTTCTGAACGTTATAAGGGAAAATCAGAAAATTTCGGGAACAACAATGAGGAAGGAAATGATAAAGATTAATGTATTTGCTGATGACATCTTATTGTTTATGACAAATATAACAGAATCAATGCCTTCCTTCCTTCCTGGGGGACATTTAAAAATGTGTACATTTATTAGGATATATTTTGAATAAAACAAAAGCAATCATAATTCTCATCAGAGATAGAAACTCACAATTAAATATAAATATAAAAGAAACTTTACAATAACCAATAACTTTAAATATTTGGGAATAAATCTGAAAGCTAAACAAGAAGAAATTATTAAAACTAACTACCAAAATGCCTGCAATAAAATAAAACTGTTGAAAAATTAGGAAAAACTAACTTTATCATTGTGGGGGAGAGTCAAAACTATAAAACTGATGGCATTACCCCATCTAATGTTTGTTAATCAGCGATGGTGGGTACTCCATGTTTTCGTGGTATAGAGATGTAAAAAATATCTTTAAAAGTTTTTTTATAGAGGTCAGCAATATTTGAATTGCTTGGGATCAGCTTATTACCTCCACAAGAGAAGTAGGCTACAGTTGCCCTGACTCATTGCACTATTCAGTTGCCCACCAGATAAAAGTGTGGTGGGAGTGGGCCTTTCAAGAAAGGGGAGAATTTTTGGGAGTTTCTTTTGTGGAATAAGGTATCTAATTTCAGTAGAGATAATATAAGTTGAGGAACGCTACATAAAATTACAGTGCCTACTATTTTAGCCCATTAGTGCTAAATATTGAAAGAGAACTAAACAATTTAATAAGAAATGAGGAACTGCCATGGTTAAAGTTGAACATATGGAATAGTTACTCAGTTTGGAAAGGACAGAGGAAAGATGTAACTAAAAGATTTCAAACAACAAAAATGCAAAGATGGTATCAATTACTAAAGAGATAACAATTCTGTTCCTATGATGAATTTAGAGGGATGTTCTTGGAAGTCCCAGGCACAAATTATTTACACTATATTACTATGACTAAGAAATTTCTAGCTTTAGTGGGAGAAATGAATGAAGGAAAGAGAACTGATTTGGGTAAAGAGC
Source organism: Neoceratodus forsteri (assembly GCA_016271365.2). NCBI lineage: Eukaryota > Metazoa > Chordata > Ceratodontiformes > Ceratodontidae > Neoceratodus > Neoceratodus forsteri. The sequence goes on along the minus strand of CM028133.1, from coordinate 1,045,141,860 downwards.
TCGAATTGCAGAAACAAATTACAGGAAGAGGCCCAAATAGATTAATTCAAAGGATTTACTGTAAGATTATATAGACAAAAAAAGATGTGCAGTGTGAGATAAATATAAGATGGCAACAAGAAACAATGATGATATATGCAGTACAACAATGAAAACATTTAAGAATCACACCAAATAAAGATTATACTTTTACTAAAACTAAAGCAATTAAAAAAAATAATCAACAGAGCACACTTCATGCCACAGATCTTAGGAAACTTCTCTGCAAATAGAAGTCAAGAATGTTGGCACTAAATCTGAACATAAGTTATCTTATGCATTGCATCTGGGAATGTCCTAGAATAAAACCATGGTGTACAAAAACTATGGAATTACTGGAACCTATAGTAGATAGAGAAAGTCCTGACAATGTTTAATGTCTCATACTTAATGATATAATGGAATTAAATATGACTAAAACACACTATAAAAGTATATGCCTAGCAACAATGACAACTACAAGACTCATATCTGAACAATGGAATGCCCCAGAAATAGATAATTTTCCGTGTACAAGATGGTGGTACAATTTTAGAGAGGCTATATTACATGTAAAATTAGCTAAAGAAATAAGTGAGGAAGTAGATATAACAATATGGAAAGAAACTGAAGCCATGCTACCACCTGTATTAAGATGCTAATAGCATAATCTTTGCTTCCTGGGGGAGGAGGAAGCTATCCAATTGATAATATACCTAAATTTAAAAAATTTAAAATTTCTGTAACAGTAAATAACTGAAGTAATGAAGAATAACTGACAAAAATATGTGAAAAAATACATTTGTAATATCAGATGTGAAAAATAATAACATATTTTTTTTAAAAAAAGGGAGCTGTTTCAGATACATCCTGCCACTAGCCTACATCACATGACCTCCACAGAAGAATATCCTTTGAGGAGTTCACAGAACAGCAGTGCATTTCATGGTACTGCCTGAATTAGGCCACCATAAGGGAGCTATGCCATGAGTTGTGGGAGGACCTACATAGTGCAACATAGAAACATACATAGAAACATAGACTTTGACGGCAGATAAGGACCGCTAGACCCATCTAGTCTACCCATTTCCCTACCTACAGGATGGCCGCAGATCCTAGTTATCCAACAGCCTATATCTTCCTGCCCCACAAGAATTGCTCTTATGTCTGGCCCATGCATTCTTTGAATTCTCCTACAGTTTAGACCCCACAACTTCCTCAGAAGGCTGTTCCATGCATCCACTACCCTCTCTGTGAAATAATACTTCCTCACATTGCCCCTAGAACGCCCTCCTTCTATCTTTAAATTGTGTCCCCTTGTTCTTGCAAGTCTCTTTTCTGAAAGATGCTACCCTCTTGGACTTTGTTGATTCCTTGAGGTACTTGAAAGTTTCTATCATGTCCCCCCTCTCCCTTCTTTCCTCAAGGGTATACATATTAAGCTCCTTTAGTCTCTCCTCACACGGCTTCTCTTGCAGACCCTGCACCATTTTAGTTGCCCTCCTCTGGACTGCCTCTATCCTGTCTATGTCCTTGCTGGAGATGGGGTCTCCAGAACTGGACACAGTATTCCAGATGGGTCTCACCAACTGTCTGTACAGAGGGATAACAACTTCCTGTTTTCTGCTGCTGATGCCTCTCCTATACATCCCAGTATACCCCGGCCCTCCCTACTGCCTTCTCACATTGCTTGCTAACCTTAAGGTCATCTGATATGATTACCCCAGGTCCCTTTCCTGTTTTGTTGTTGTTACTACCTCCCACCCATTGTGTATTCTTCCCTGGGTTCTTGTTTCCCAGGTGCATTATTTGCACTTTTTGCATTGAATCCTAGCTGCCATATGTCTGACCATTCCTCCAACCTTGCCAAGTCCCTTTTCATCCTTTCCATGCCTCCTTGTGTATCAACCCTGCTGCAGATCTTTGTGTCATCTGCAAAAGGCATACTTTTCCTTCCATGGAGGGACATGCCATACCTGTGGAGGTCAAGGTCAGTGTAGTACTCTTTTGCTAACTGTGATGAGCTCCCAGACCCCCACTAATTATACAGTGGACATATCTCAATCTGCTATATCCAAGTGCCTGAAGTATTTTTTGGAAGTAGAATGCGAACCCCAAGGTATATCAGCTTCCAACAGGAAGCAAAGCAGACAACAGCACATGAAGCAGGCCTTCTACACCATGTCACAGTTCCCCACATGCTAAGAGCTATTAACTGCACACATGGCCATCAGAGCACCATCAGCAGAGGGGATGCATAAATGATCAGCAAGGTTTTCATTCAATGAATATCCATGTGGTATGTGACAGCAACTGCAGCATACTGGATGTGGTAACCGATAACCCTGGATCCTGCCATGATGCCTACATCGTCCACCACAGTGGCCTGCACAAGGCCTTTAAAAGAGGGGATATTGCAGGTGGATGGCTTATAGGTAGGGGACATTAGTACAAAAAGCTGCACTAGGTCTCCTGGTGTGCACATGTGTGAGGGACACACACAGAGTGCTCAAGGATGGTAGCAATGTGGTGAAAAACAGCACCACAGGATGGGCAGATGTCATGTCCTGACCCAGTGAATGTAGGTACATGTCAGCTGGATATGTGTGGTGGGTCAGTATTGGGGAAAGGTTGTGGGGACAGTAGCAAGGGGGCATGTACTGTTGGATGTGTAGAAGCCATGGCCTGAGTAGAGGATCTGTGCCAGCAGCAGTGTCAGAAGAGGGCAGTATGAGCATCACACTGTTTGTGCATCCCAAAGCATCACAGGGGGTGGTGAACAGCATAACATAAAGGGTCAATAACTCAGTTGAGTCACATGGTGCTGAGCATGGTATAGCAGTGTGTTTTTGGAGCTCTATATAGACCATGATATTTTTCATTAAAAATACCCTAGCCTGACTGCTTTATTGTGCTACTTCAGGTTCTTCCTATTACTGTATTACTTGTGGTGCCCCAATGGATCTGAGTGTAATGGATCTTCAGCCTGCTGAGGAGAATGTAACATTTGAAGCCTCCGACACTGATCAGGAATAGGCCCTTATGCTGGAACCCAAAAGACCTCATTGGAGTGATTCACCTCCCTCCCCTATTGGGGGTTCAGCAGTGCCCATCTCAAACTAGCAATTCTATGTTGAACTGATGACCACCAAGGAGGCTGTCCTCTCATTAATAGCTGACTATAAGGATCTAAAGCCAAAGGTCCAAGAGTTGACACGCAGAGTGTCAGACATTTAAGTCCGTATTTCCTCATTGGAGGACATGCAGCATAAAATAGAGCCCCAATGTGGTTACTCAGCACCATAATGTGGCGAAGCCAGATGAGAAGGTGGATGAGTTTGAGGGGTACAGCTGTTGCAATAATTTGGTGCTAACTGGGCTGCAAAAGAGGGAAGAGGGGCCTAACGCTATTGATTTCTTACAGAATTTTTGCTGCACGGTAGTGGGCCCTTAACCAAATGGGCCAATGTATATCATTGAAAGAGCCCGCTGTGCTAGTAGGCCCAATCTTGCCCCCCCAGAAAGCCCCCAAGACCAGTTATTTTTAAACTTTTAAACTACTTCGATCATGACATTCTGTTGAAGGAAACCAGTAAGTTAGAATTACAGTGGGAAGGCAAGAAATTTCGGCTTGTTCAAGATTTAACCAACAAGGTCCTATGGGCAAGAGTGGCCTATTGTCCTATAGAATCCATGTACTGGGTAGCTCTTATCTGACACCACATGCTTTACTCTGCTAGACTGGAGGTCCATATGGCCTGAGGTACCCACCACTTTGAGTCTGCATCACAAGCAGCTGTGTAGCTCCCTCAACTTCTTCCTGATTTATTTACCAAAAATGATTGAGATCTTTACATTAAAGAAAGACTGGACAGATTATAGAGATCCCTTTAGTTGAACATTTCTAGCCTGTTCCCTTATTTCTGGTGATCTGGGATATTTGCTCTCCCCTTTTGTGGGACCCTGTGGCACTGAAGGGTTGCATGCCTTTTTTCTCATCATTTATGAATTCTATCTCACATTGAACTGTGACTTATTTCTCATGTGTATGTGCAGAGCCTTAGCTGGTTCTGTTCAACTTTTCTGGACATTGCTATTTATTTATTTATGCCAATTCTAGGATTACAATTACCACTGAGCCCAGGGCTCTTTTACAAAGGTTCCACGTCAAGACATTGGTATCGCATAACAATAGACAAAATTGTTACATAAATAAGGGTAAAGGATATCAAATTAATTTTGAACAGACAGGGAGAGGGTAAAGTGGAAAGGAAGAGGGCAAGAAGGGGGGGTGGTAGAAAGAAATGGGAGGGGCAAAGGCGGGAGGTAAGAAAATGAGAAGAGAGGAGAGGGGGTAGGTAAGGATATGGAGGAGGGGTGGGGTGAAGCAGCCAGGAAGATGGCATTGTCAGGTGCTGGAAAGCGGATGGGGCAGAGGCCAAACTAGGGCAAATGCATTATGTAAGGAGCTAGATATAGGAGAGTGGTAGCGGAGCTGTGTTGCATAGACATTATCCATGACAGTCGCAGATGCTGGAAGCGACCAGGGTGTTTCAGAGCCTGGATTTGAATTCTCCTAGCCCAGTGGTATTGATAGTATCATTGGCAAGACAGTTAAACCAAGTGGGTGCCCTGTAGGCCAATGAACACTGGCCAATGGCTGTGTGGCAGCGAGGGATATGGAAAAGTTGTGGCTTTGATCCCCTAGTAATTCTGGAGCTGGTTTTCATTTGAAAGAGTGAACAGACCCTGGGAGGGGCAGTTCCCAACTGTATTTTCTTAGCAACCATGCAGGTTTGGTACCAAATTCTATTACCAAGTTGAAGCCAGTTAGCTTGTGAGTAGAGGTCACAGGTGTGTGTGAGCCGTTCAGCCCCAGTGATGAGTCGACAGGCCTTGTTTAGGGTGGTAGTAATCCTTCTGAGTGCAGTGGTAGTGGCAGTGCCATAGATGACAAGTCCATAGTCAATCTGGGAGATGATGGAGCTTTGAACTGCTGCAAGGAGGGCCTCTTTAGTCAGGTGCCAACAAAGCCGGTAGAGTAAGCCCAGTCTAGTATTCACAGTTTTAGCGACATTGGTTATATGGGTTCCAAAGGACAGGTGTGGGTCTAAGGTGATTCCTAGGTATCTGAAGGAGTCAACCTGCTCCAAGGAGTCCCCAAGGCAGGTGTTTAAGGAGAGTTGGTGGTGTTTGTGCTTGCTTTGGTGGCTGGTGAAAATCATGGTCTTCGTTTTTTTCTGGTTAAGGATTACCTTATGTTCTTTGAAGCAGCTTTCAACAGAGGTGAAGCCGTGTTGAAGGGTTTGTTGCAGGTGGCTTGGGTCATGATGAGAGGCAAGAATTACTGTGTCATCTGTATAGAGTATGACTTGCTGAGAGGTGGAGTCGGGAGGAGTTGAGGAACAGGCTGAACAGCAATGGGCCCAGGATGGAGCCTTGGGGACACCGGAGTGAACCTGTTTAGTGTCGGAGACCACGCCTGATATTTTTACACATTGGGACCAGTTGTCAAGATAGCTTTGAACCATTTCACGATTCCACAGAAGGTCAATGTCCAGTAGCTGATGAAGCAGGAGGCGGTGGTGGACAGTGTCAAAGCCTTGACAGGTAGATGAATGTAGCTCCGGTTAGGCGACCCTGATCAAGAGAGTTGTGTATGGCTCCGTAAACTCAAGAAGTGCCATAGGAGTGCTGTGTCCTTTTCTAAATCTGTGTTGCTGCAGAAAAGGATGTTGTACTTGTCCAGATGATAAGTGAGCAGGTCTGCTACTATCCATTCCAGGGCCTTAGAGAGGGTGACAGGATAGAGATAGGTCAGTAGTTCACATAGGAGGTCCTGTCACCACCTTTATGGATAGGTGTGACAGTTGCTGGCTTCCATTTGTCAGGGAATTGGCTGAGAAGGAGGAGAGGGAGAGATAAAAGTTCCTGGTGAAGCCCCAGAACCTTGTCTAGTGTGAGGGACAGAAGTTTGAGGTCTAGTGTGTCAGCACTTGTTCTAGTGTATTTGATGGCTTTGAAAATGTATTTCTTGATGGTATTTTGTTTACTGCTCTGAAGTAGAAAGGGGACAATTTTAGGTGATGACTGATGGGTGGGAAGGGAGTCACTGTTGTTGAAAAAGTCAGAGGGAGGATGCTGTGAGGTCAGTGAAAGCATCATTAAAAGTGTTGGCTATGACTTTTAGGTCCGGGATAGTATTCCGTTATTGTGATAGCAGTAGGGAGGTGATTTGGACTCCTTCCAGTAACAACTTTAATGTTATTCAGAATGCTCTTGCATTTCCCCAAGTGTCAGCGAGTGCAGTTTTGTAGTATTCAGATTTCTGTTGGTGTATGGATTTGGTGCAATCATTTCTAGTTCTTTTGAAATTTTGGATGTCCGCCTGTTTTCCTGTTTCTCTGGCTAGTTCCCAGAGGTGGTTCCTGTGTTTCAGCTTCTTTAAGAGGGAATCCATGAGCCAAGGATTGCAGAGGGTTTAATTTTTCATTTTTTTTGGTGGGGCAAAGATGTTACAAGCTTCATTGAAAATGAATATGAATTGATCAAGGGCTGTATTTGCATTGGGGCCAGGTTGATGGGGGACCAGTCTTGATTTAGTAGGTGTGATTTTAGGTGGGTTAGCTTCACATGGGGAAGGACTCTGCTGAGGATGACCTTTGGTGGAGATTTCCAGAATTTGTTTGACCAGGTGCAGCTGACAGGGGAATGGTAACTGCGAGAGTCAGGCAGTACAGCGAAGCTAGTGATCCAGGAGGGGTGAGTAGTCAGGATCCAGTCCAGTAAAGTGCTGGTGCCGGTTTTGTAGTTCATTCTAGTTGTGGAGTCCAATATATGTGTGAGGTTTGCTGATGTGACCATGTCCCTGGTGTCGCCAGCATCAGGTCCCAGCCAGTTTGTGTTGAAGTCACCAAGTGTGATGACTTTGGAGTCAGGTGGGAGTGATTTGATGTACTTCAGTACTGCATGGAGGCCTGGTCCCTGTTCTTTCAGGGAGATATAAATGATGATGACCGAGAGGGCTTTGTGCTGAGCTCCATACAGGATTTTGATATGCAATAGCTGGGCATTTGGTGTTAGTGTGATCACAATGTTTGAAAGTGAAGTCCCCCCACTTCCCAATTGTTCTTTTAAATAGTACTTCTATGCAATAAATAAAAAGACAATGTTTAATAGAGTTTGGGGCTTTTGGACTGCATGTTTTAACTTTGATGCTTCCTTTCAATCTATTTCATCAATACTGTGAACAATACTGATATTTTCCAACAGGTTTTTCCTCTAAGGAGTCATTTGTGATGTTAAAGCTCCCTCCTTTGGATATAACGGGCAACTCATTTTTACTATAGTTTTTTTTCCCTTTCTTTTTAAAATAGTGTGGTATGACCTTTGAGTGCTATAGGAATGCAGTTTATTTTGAAACAATAGATAATGTAGCCTATTATTCATATAAGGACACTAGCTATGTTGTTTACTCTTTTTTTCCCTTTTCTTTTTATCAAGGCTGTAAAGATGAGCAGTTGTGTCCTTTGATCAGATTGGGATCATAGATGTCCTCACATTTTTTGTTCTCTTGTTATGTGATGAGGCGGTTGTAACCTCCTCTGTTCCTTTTTCTTCTGTGCCCTTTCGGGAGCTCAATTTGTTCTATCAGTTCCATAGTGGTCTATGGGAAGCTTGTATTAGATCCATTATACTGTATTAGTCTATTTATTGTTGTTCAGGTTGAAATATTAATCTATTACTAAGATGAATCAATTGCCAGCTTTATTACACTTCAATTTAAGTGGCTAGAGATGCTATATCATTGAGGAGATGGGAAACAATTCAGCCATGATATGGGATGGGTCAGGGTGGATGCTGTCTCCTTCAGAGTTGTTCATGGTTGGTGTGGAGAGAAGAGGGCATCAGACCTGGGAAGTAATATTTTCTCCTTTGAATAATTAGTGGATTTGTATCATTGTTTGATTGTTACAGTAGGGTAGTTTATTGGTATCAATGGGGTGTTTTAGTTTGGGTGAGGGGGGCACATGTGTTATTTTTTTCTCGTGGGGGTCTTAGTTGATATTAGAGTTTAGAATTGTATTTAATATGTCACAATTTTTGAGTTTCATTTCTTAAAATATTAAGGGGGAGGGATAACTCTAAAAAATACAGCATTTTGTGACATTTAAAGTGTTTTCACCCACAAGTAGTATTGTTGCATGAGACTCATTTGCCAGCAGATGTGGTGGAGTTAGGCTACACCCTCGACTTTGACTGACAGATCAGTTTTCCATCTCCTTATTTCCTAGCTACCAAAACTTCTGTTGTACAACAGTTAACACTTTTCTCTTTGCTTTTCTTCCCCCTCACCCTAGGTTGCCACCTAGTGTAGCTCTTTACCACCCCTGATAAACTTCCTACTTGTTCTGTCTTTTCATTCTTTTTCATTTCATCCATCCAGTCCCTTGAATAATGCCAAACACCCAAAGATGTGTTGTGTAAAGTGCATAAGTGCATTTTTTGTAAAATAAACATGATGGCTATTTTAGAAAGCAGGAATGAATACAGTTGGTAAAGCCTTTTTTAAATAAAAAGGATTCAGAAGTTATATAAAACAATAATAATTTAATGGTTATTACAGTTTAACAAAATTCTTAAGGTATTTTCATAAATTCACATTATAAACCTGTTACTGTATGAATCTAAACAAAACAACTTTATAAAAATGCTTAGTCATTATGAATCAGAGATATAGAGAGCAATATCTGTGGAGATATACACTGTACCTTTAATTGAACAGGAAGTCCCCAGGAACAAAGAAAACTCCCTTGGTTTTAAAACAGCATATCCAGACATTTAACAGCATGTTCAGACATGAAAATAGAAAGAGCCTTAGTCAGGTGACCGCACCAAAAGATATAAAACCTCTCACTGAGTTTCACTTCAGTTCAGTCCAATTGGCTCAGCCCTGAGAGAGGAGGAGATATGCTACTGTAGACAAGCTGTTGAATGTAGATGAGAAGAGTCTTAGGAGCTCTAAGATCCAGAACTGTATTATGAGAAACTATTGATGTTAGTAGTGATTTTCTTTGAAATTTGTTTTTTGTTTTCATTTATTATTATTCTAACATTTGAAAAATAAATGTCACACCACGGTGTGTTTTAAACCTGTAAATTTGCCTCATCTGAAGTTTATTTCAATACGCTGTGACAAACTTGGTGTCAGAAGTGGGATAGTACTGGTTGTCCAGAGAAACAAGGAGGAGACTAGTACCCAGATAACAGCCCTGGTATCCAGACATTGAGGGCAAAGAGCAGAATGGTGTACCTCCAGGATCCCCAGGATGCTAAGGATCTATTGAAGGAGAAGGGGTTACCAGTTTGCATACCAGAGCCCAGGTGAGAAGACCTGGATTGAAGTTTGATGCAATGCAGGAGGACCAGCCCCAGGCAGAAGCAGAGCACCACTGCCAGATGCTGATGGAGGTTCCCGACAGAAGATTTCATGGCCAAAACAGAGGAGCAGGATCCTTGGGTTCTAGAGGAGGTGGACCCCTCAATGGAACCTTTGTTGGCAGCTACTTTTGAGATCCCACTGTTTCCCATTTTCTCGGCTGCTGCTAGTTGGAGGATGATGAGATGAAGGCCCCAGGTAAGCCTGTTCAAGACAGTATGCATACTGGGGTGAAGACTACATGCAACAGGGAAGACACCATGTGACTGAAGGACTTTCCTATATTCTGAACTCCCTTTGATTTGAGAAATGGATAAATGAAATGTATGAAATGATTACAAGAAATGTATAACATAAAAGAAATGTCAATAATGTATGATATAAAATGAGGAACCTAAGGGAATGGAGAATGTAGGTATGGGGTGGACCCTATGATTGGGCCCCTGAATGGAAACAATGTGATAGAATGGGATTAGAGCTGGGTACAGCTCACCCCAGAGAAAGTTGTGGTATACGCCTGCATGGCCACCCTGATAGCTAAATGGGTATTGAGGAAGCTAGAAGTCAGCATAAAACTACTGTGTATTACTTCCTCTTTTTTCATGTACTGATGAAAGTATGATAGTGGGTGCACAGGGCTGAAGCGATGCCAAGTGATGGGTTCTGAAATGATGTCAAGTGATGGGTATGGAGGAAGCTAGAAGTCAGCATAAAACTGCTGTGTATTACTTCATCTTTTTTAATGTACTGATGAAGGTATGATGGTGGGTGCACAGGGCTGAAACTATGCTTATTGATGGGTGCCTGATCTCACATATGAAATGTTTGAGTTGTAGTAACCAGAGTGAAATAGTTAGGGGGTAGACAGTCATTACAGTCTGAAATCCTCTGAGAGCAGAGATGGGTATTGTGTGGAACTGTATGACAGCCCCAGGGTAATGTTGTGAAAGTATTGTAATATTGCAGTACCTTGGTATGGTGAACAGTACTAAAAAATAGTTGAATTAAGGGATCCTGGGGTGAAGCTCTCATAGTGGGTGAGAGAAAATTTCAGCCAATCCCCATTCTACTGTTTTGGTAGAATATTTATGACTGAGAGTGGGTTCTTGAAAAAACAGTATAGTTTTGAGAACTGTCTTTTACTTAAGAAGGGAGGTGTGTGGGAGAGTTAGGCTACACCCTCGGATGTGACTGATGGATCACTTTTCTGTCTCCTTATTTCCTAGTTACCAAAACTTCTGTTGTACAACAGTTGATGCTTTTCTCTTTGCTTTTCTTCCTCCCCACCCTAGTTTGGCCACCTGGCAAAGCTCTTTGCTATCACTAGTAAACATCCTACTAGTTCTCTCTTTTCATTCTTTTTCCATTTCCATCCATTCAGTCCCTGGAATGATGCCAAACACCCAGAGAGGTGTTGTGTAAAGTGCATCAGTGCATTTTGTGTAAAATAAACATGACGGCTATTTTAGAAAGCAGGAATAAATACAGTTGGTAAAGCCTGTTTAAATAAAAGTGATTAAGAAGCAATATAAAACAATAATAATTTCATGATTAGTACAGTAATACAAAATCCTTAAGGTGTTTTCATAAATTCACATTATAAACCTGTTACTGTATGAAGCTAAACCAAAAAACTGTAGTATGCTTTATAAAAATGCTTAGTAATTATGAATCAACTATACAGAGAGTCATTGTCTGTGGAGATATACATTGTACCTTTATTTGATCCAGAAAATCTCCAGGAAGAAACAAACTCCCTTGGATTTAAAACAGAATGTCCAGACATGTAACAGCATGTTCAATCAGTGAAGTATTGCCTTGAAAGTGAAAGTTGGATTTATCCAATTACTGGATCGAGACCTGAATCTGTAGAGAAACAGTGTGATACTGCTGCCTGCAAGTGGACCGAAGACTTGCTCTAGAAATGATCGGCCTGCCTAATACTGTAGTGATCCTCAGATCGAAAGGTTTGTGCAGAGAACCTTCAATTTGCAAACAGACTTTATCCAAACTGTGGCAAAATACTTTAAGTGTTATAGATGTGCTGAATGTGTTTCATGGATCATGACCTGGTTCCCACGTGAGTTCTGTTACACCAGCTAGAGGCTGTTCCAGCACCTTATCACAGACTTCATATGATCTGCCTCCTCTTCCTGGGTCCTGCCATCTCAGCCTAGGCTGCTGCCCACGATTCAGAGACATTCTTTGCGAAAGATCTGCTCGGTGATTCTGCCCTCTGCTCAACATCACTGAACAGGTAGCGACTGCAGAAGGTGAGTTTATGTAGTGCCATGCTTCCCCTGGCAATCCAGTACAACATCCTGAGTTCTTCATTTCATCTGTCCTGTATTCTGGCCTGGGTAGCATGAGTACAAACAGGGTAGCTCCCTGCAACATAAGCTATAATCTTTGTGTGTCATCTGATTTTGGTTGTTTTGGGTTTATTGTAATGCACTGAGCCATCTGGCTCCAGATGACAAATATTTTGGTTGAGTGCATTATAATTGGTTTCCTTCCTAAGGGCCCCAACAACAGTTGCAATGCCGTCTACCCAAACAATGTTTCAGGCTAGCCTATCAACCATACTGAGTACCCAGGGTTGTGAGGACTGTGTTAAAGGGACTCACTGTGCATGCTTATTCAGCCGAATTTAATCAGATCTGCCAGTCACCCACTAGATTCTCCCCACCTTTATTCACAGCCCCAGAATTAAGTAGTAAAGTAGTAGTAGTAAAAATATATTTATACAGGAGTAAGTGAAAGTACAATTTCACAATGCCATTTGGGCCTTAGAGCCCCTTTTCAAGGTGCACCTGTGTAATGACAATAATAGCAACAGTGTTATATATATATACAGTACAAATTCATAATAAAACATGAAAAAGAACAAATAAATATACAGTCAACCTATTTTGTAAAGATAGTCTAAGAGATAATAATTCATCTGTTACCTGTACATCAGAAACTTAATTCCTGTTTCATCACTGTTTTGAACTTTCCCACTGTTATATCTTGGGTTTAACAGTTATTGGGAGATTATTCCATGTTGTTGAAGCTTTGTACTGAATGACATCATTCCAGACTTATTCTTTATTTTCAGAACTACTAATTCTCTGGCCCCTGCTTTTCTTAAGTTACATTGGTGCGGGGGGCTAATTGACTTTTCAGCTAAAGCAATAGGGGAGCCAAGTTTATAGATTTTATATACAAAATTGGCCCAGATTTCTTGTCTACGAAATTCCAAGTATGTCCATGTTAAATTTTTGTACATTAAACACTGAAGAGTATCGTATTTACATTGTAGTATAAACCTATCTAACCTATTATAATAAATTTCAAATTTTTGAATTGGGTAGTTATTAGCATGGGAGTAGACATGTCACCCATAAACAAACAGCGGAAGGATCAGTTGGTTAGCTATGATCAATCTGTCTTATTTACTAATACAATTTGCTACTCTACTTAAAGCTCCTATCCTAGAGTTTACTTTACTAATTAGTCCATTAATATGCTGTTCAAAAGATAAGTTTTGATCTATAATAACCCATATATAATGTGTATGCAGAAACTTTGGTCAATTCACTACCATTTTCCTACTACTCCTACTAGATTCACTCCCCACCCTTACTCACGTCCCCCTGAATAAATCAGATTGTGGTTGTTCATGTTTAACCTGGCTAGCGTGTACCTTCTTAGTGGGGATATTATATTGCTATTGCAGTGTTGCATCACTGGTCTTATTTTTCAGAAGATCCAGCCCTGGTGGTAAGTGCAAGGAGTGTGAGCATATCTGTATTTATATATGGTAATTGTGAATGTCCTGTTGCTGAACTGTTTAGGCCACCAGAAGGGTTGGTGGGTGGTTATAGCATCCTGGAGGGCTATACCAACAGCAGATACACCACCCCAAACCATTCCTCTGGGTGGAGACACCCATTCACTGAGCTCAGGCCCCTTAACCTGTCCTTAGTCACACAGGCAGGGGTAGTAGCCCATAGGATAGCACCACCTAGGGGTTATATCTTGGAGGCACTGCTGGGATTTGCACCCCCAGTGGCTTACCTACTAAATGTCTGGCCATCCAAAAGGACTTGATGCCAAAGTGTTTCCCACCTTTGCTGCAGATCATGGAGGGTGTTTTCTCCAGTATTGTCCCCACTCCCAGTGGAGAAAAGAACTTGGAAGCCTGGAGGGCTCATGCGGCCTGGATGCTCATCCGATGGCTCAGGACTGATGAAGAGAAGCAGTTGAAGTTTTTGGTAGCTCTGCAGGACCCTGCTCTGGATGTCATCCAGGGAGTTCAGTCTACTGAGCCCACAGCATAGTTGCAGCAGTGCTTGGATGCCTTGACGTCCATGTTTGATCCCCATGAAGATGTGAGCCATCTACCGTGGGAGTTTAAGGCTATTAGACAACAGAAGGGAGAGTTACTCTCAGACTACCTACTCCTGACCGAACATGTTCTGATGAAAATATTTATGTATGGAAGAGTAGTTCCTGGGTAGTTTAATCAACTATGGATGGATCATGTCTTAACATCTGTGGAGGATCACAGCTTTCTCATTCTTAGGATACATACTCAGCACTGTGCAGAAGGCATCCCTTCCTTTGTTGAGGCTGTGAGGAGGGCAAACATCAAGCTGGGGAGAAGGGGCTAAGCAGCAATAGTGGCCTTGAGTGAGATTGAAGACAGTGTCCCAACTGAGTGCCTCAATCCAGAAGCCCAGCCTTTAGAAGAGGTGCAGTGGCCCCTGTGTGGGAGGAGGAATTTTATAAGCTGGAGAAGAGGTTTGTTTGGCTGTGTAATATAGTCATTGCTATGTGTAAGGTAACCCAATGGCTCAACAGTAGGGCCAAGAAAAGAAGACCAACCCCTCCAGAGGTGGAGTTTTGTTATCGCTGTGGGAGGGATGGCCATATGCAACGTTGGTGTAATTTCCTTAAAGATGCTGTTAAAATGAGAACTCGACTCATCGGACTTAAGAAATCTTTCCTGCAGGTTTCCCTAATGACTGGGCTCCTGAATTCTGCCCCCTGGAGGCCAAACCAATGGACTCGGTGGTAATCGCTTCCTAAATTGAGCTATTCTGCTACTTCCAAGTTAATAGTCAAGCCCTCAAACCCTGGGGATCCTGCACCATGCAGCCCTGAAATAGCTGATAGGGATGGGCCCCCATCCATTTTGCTTAAAGTAAAGGAAATAGTAGAGACTTGAACCATCAGAGTAATGTGGTTATCTGTTTGAATCATTTTCAAAATGATTACGTGTATGACAAAAGTATAGACACTGTATCATTGCAGAAACTTGTTATTATCCTAAGAAAGTATAGTATTGCTTAATGCCATTTGCTTTTACTGATGCATCATTCATTTCTTTGTGGTATACCTAATGAAACATGCATATATCTTGTCTTATTGTGTTTTTCATATAGAATGCCATAGTAAGTATAGACTTGATGCAGGCACCAGGTATTTCCAGGCAAGGAATAGTGTACTGGAGAGGGACTGGAAGGAAAAGTATGTCTCTTTGCAGATGACACACAGATCTGTAACAGGGTTGATCTGCAAGGTGGGGTGGAAAGGATGAAAAGGGACTTGGCAAGGTAGGAGGAATGGTCAAATGTATGGCAGCTTAGCTTCAATGCAGAGAAGTTCAAAGTGATGCACCTAGGAAACAAAAACCCAGGGGAAGAGTACACAGTGGAGGGGGGAGAGATCCTGACAACAACAAAAATGGAAAGGGACCTGGTGGTAGTCATATCAGATGACCTTAAGGTGGTCCAGCAATGTGACAAGGCAGTAAGGAGAGCTGGGGGATACTGGGATGCATAGGAGAGGCATCAACAGTAGAATACAGGAAATTGTTGGCCATCTGTACAGACAGTTGGTAAGACCACATCTGGAGTACTGTGAATAGTTCTGGAGACCCCATCTCCACAAAGACATTGACAAGGTGGAGGCTGTCCAGAGGAGGGCATCCAAAATGCTGCAGGGTCTGCACCAGTACACATATGAAGAAAGACTAAAGGAGCTTATGATGTATTGCCTCAAGGAAAGGAGGGACAGGGGGACATGATAGAAACTTTCAAATACCTCAAGGGAATCAACAAAGTCCAAGAGGGTAGCATCTTTCAGAAAGAGAGATGTGCAAGAACAAGGGGGCACAATTTGAAGATAGAGGGTGGGCAGCTCAGAGGTAATGTGAGGAAGTATTTCTTCACAGAGAGGGTTATAGATGCATGGAAAAGCCTTCCTGAGGAAGTCATAGAGTCAAAAACAGTGGGGGAATTCAAGAATGCATCGGACAGACTTAAGGCAATTCTAGTGGGGGTAGGAGGAAGTAGGCTCTTGGTTAACTAGGATCTGCAGCTTATCCATTAGGTAGGGAAATGGGCAGACTAGGTGGGCCAAGCGGTCCTTATCTGCCATCAAATTTTATGTTTCTATGTAACCCCCATACAAATAGGGGTTCCTATAGATGTCTTCCTGGGCTGCCTAATGCCCACTGTCACATGGTGTCCTGTATTCAGTAATTCTAATTACATAGATACATAGACAGTGTCGGCAGATAAGGGCCTATGGCCCACCCAGTCTGCCCATTTAAGTTTGTAAGTTCAGTTTATGTTTTCCAGGAAGTCTGTCTTCATGTCTAATTGTCTGCATGCGAGTGCTCCAGTAAGCCTCCATGCCTGTCTCTCTAAGAGAGTTGTCATTTTGTGTCAGAAAATTAGTCTGGGCTAGGTACGAGCGATTTAAGGCCCGTGACCAGCAGAGGGAGCTCTGTTAGGGGAAAATGATTATTTGTTCTTTCTCTGCTGTAATAATAATAATAATAATAATAATAATAATAATATAGGAGTTTTTCTAACCTGCTTTCCATTGCAGCTTGAACTTTTGCATAAGAGCCACCATTTTGGTTCTGGACTGCCAGTGTTGGACCAATCGAACCTCAGGGGACCTAAGATGGGGACTGTTCCCCAGAGGTCTTGTGGGATTGAAATTCTGTAGGAATTGTCTTTTTAGGGTTTGGTGCCCAACTGGACCTAGGAGAGGAGCCTTTTCTGTGCTAGACAGTTCCTCAGCTAACCAAAGCTTTTGAATTACTGGGAAAGCCCAGAACTGCCTGCAGTAGTGTGTTAGTTGTGTGTTGGAGTTTGAAGAGGAAACAGCTTGAGCCACCAAGCAGCTGCTCCTGCTAGGAGCATGGAAGAATTGGCAGGGAGGCTCTGCTGGCCTGCCTGTCACATCTTCCATTGAGAAATATTGCTTTGAGAGTGAAAGTCAGATTTATCCAATTAGTAGATCGAGATCTGAATCTGAAGAGCAACAGTGTGTTATTGCCACCTGCAAGTGGACCAAAGATTTGCTTTAGAAGTGATTGGACTGCCTGGCACTGAAGTGAGCCTAGTATTGAAAGGTTTGTGCAGAGAACCTATGATTTGCAAACTGACTTTATACGAACTGTGGCAAAATGCTTTAAGTGTTATAGATGTGCTGAAAGTGTTTTGTGGGTTGAGATCTGGTTCCCCACTGTAAGTTCTGTTATGCCAGCTGGAGACTGTTCCAGCACCTCATCACATACTTCATCTGAACTGCCTGCTCTGCCTGGGCCCTGCCATCTCAGCCTTGGCTGCTGCCCCTGATTCAGAGACATTCTCAGCAAAAGACCCACCCGGGGATTCAGCTCCCTGCCCAACTCCACCGAACAGTTAGCAACTTCCAGAAGGTGATTCATGTAGGCCCAGCTTCCCCTGGCAATCCAGTACAACATCCTGAGGTCTTCATTTCATCTGTTCTGCATTCTGGTCTGGGTAGCATGAGTACAAACAGGGAAGCTCCCTGCAACATAAGCTACAATCATTGTGTTTCATCTGATTTTGCTTATTTGGGTTTATTACAATGGACTGAGCCATTTGGCTCCAGATTACAAATAATTGGGTTGAGTGCATGCTCATAAGATAGCACCACCTAGGGGTTACATGTGAGTACAGAGGACTTTAAGAGTACACTCAACAAGCAGTTATTGATTTATCCTGTACTTACTGATCTGTAACCTCACAATGTGGCTTAGGTGCCTGCATTTCTAATTGCATGCTGTTTAATATTGTAAACAGTATTTCAAAAAGAGCATCCAATATTAAAAAAAAATAATACCATAGCACAGTTTTAGATCTCAGTAAATGTTGACTATTTGGGAGGTATAACTGCCTTGCTGGGAGATAAGAAAGGCCAGAAGCCAGAAGGGAAAGAAGCCAGAAGGGAAGGAAACAGATTCATTTCAGTGCTTTACATTAACTGTTCATTGCTATTTTTGTTTTAAACTTAGATTGTGGGCTTTTAGTGACACTGTAATTTCTTTGCTGTCTTTACTTTAAATTGTTTTTGGGCTGTTGAAAATTTAAAATCTAGTTTGGTGTGCTTGTAGTGGTGGTCTATTCCTTTGCTGCCTTTAATTGCTGCAAATTTTTGGTCCCCTCTTCCCCAACTCCTATTTATATTCCCTGTTAAATCTGATTGACAGGAGCTAAGTACAGGGGTAGTAGGGGTTGTGAAGTAGGAGGGGCATAAGGGCGAAGAAGCTCACCCCAGCACGACAAGTGTTTTGACTCATTTTTTAATTTCTTTTTTTTTTTCTTTTTTAAGGAAAAATATCTGAGGATCAGTGGCAGGATTTTTAGGACAGTAAATTAATAAAAAGGGAACTAGGAGAGCTTCAGTAACAGACAAGTACTGGAATAGCAGTATAAGTGCAGTATAATGTGGGATGTGGTGCAATGCAGTGGCTGCGGGGCAGCCAAATTCAGGCAGACCTTCTGGACACTGAGGAGCTGCCCTATCTGCATTCATCTCTCTGGACTGCAGAATGAGGTAGCCAGACTCAGAACATAAGTAAACTGGGTCAGGAGTACCATTATCCCTATCCAGAGACCACCCAGTCCAACGCCACTGCCTCAAAGGATGCCGATAATGAGGAGCACTTGGATGACAGTGGGCTCAGGGAGGTTAGTGCAGTCAGACAGAGGCACATCCCAGTCTATTCCACTCAAAACTCATTATGCCACACTGGCAAATGGGGACAACAAATATAGGAACCCAGGAAGTGGAAGGAAAGGATGTGGAGGTTAGCCAAGGAGGTGACCTCAATGGGAGAGCAGTGGACCCCAGAGGAGGAGGAAGTGAATCCTGGTGGGGGACTCCATCATAAGAGGGATCCAGCTAGGAACACAGGAGGGGGAGGACAGGGAGGTGAGGTGCCTACCAGGTGCCACAGCATGGAGGGATGGAAGGAAAATCCTGGGGATCACTATGAAGACAAGATGGGAAGGTGAGCTGGATGTCATTATCCAACTAGGTACTAATGACCTGGAAAATGGGGAGCCAAACGAAGTTCAGGAAGAGTTGAGGAAATTGGGGAGGGTCTCAAGCAAGTAGCTACTTCTGTCACCTTCTCAGAAGTACTACAGAGAGAGGCATATGAGGCATAGGGAATGCATACCAGGAACTTTAACTCATGGTTGAAGAACTGGTGCTGTGAGGAAGGAGTTGGATTCATTGGTGACTGGGGACCCATCTGGAGGGATGGAGGCTTGTTCAAGCCTGATGGCCTGCATCCATCCTGGAGGGGTATCCAAACACTCAGTGATAAGTTTAAATGCAACATTGACAAGCATTTAAACTAGCCAAGGAGGGAGGAAGGCCAGCAAGGAGGATACCTAATTGCCCAACCCCTCCACAGCTAGCAGTGGAACCAGTGAACTGGAGGAGTGGATATCTCTACAAAGCAGTGTGCAAAGATGGAAATAAGTGCCCAAGAGGTGGATAGGCAGATAAGGGCAAAATACAACAGAAGGGCAGACAGCAAGGAGAACCAGGATAAATGATAACCAGGAAAGGGGCTGGAGTAGAACAGCAAAACAGTCTAGGGAGGTCAAACCATGAAATCCATGTATGCCAATGCCAGGAGCCTTAGCAACAAGATGGAGGATCTGGAGGCTGTCATGGTGCAGTCAGACCTGGACATTGTGGCCATCACAGAAACCTAGTGTAATGATAACCACTATTGGGAGATGCCATACCTGGCTACAACATATTCAGAAGAGACAGGGCAGGTAGAATGGGAGGAGGAGGAGTGGCACTGTATGTGAAAAATGACATAAGGGCCACAGAGATCAGGATGATCAAAATGGAGACATACCGTGGGTTAGCTGGAAGAAAATGGGGCCAGACATCTGCACAGGTGTGGTCTATAGACCACCGCCCAGAGAGGAAGAAACAGATGGAGTTGATGCTAGCCATCCAAAGGATGGCAGACAAGGGTGAGGTAGTGCTGGTTGGAGACCTCAACATTCCAGACGTAGACTGGAGCATTCCAGCAGCAGCATCAACTTGGAGCAGATTTATCCTGGACTCCCTTCAGGATGCCTTCCTCAAGCAACTGGTCATGGAACTAACTTGTCAGAAGGCAATACTGGACCTAGTGCTCCCAAACAGGGACAATGTGATGGGGATAACAGTGGGGGAGCACCTGGGAACAGCGACCACCAGTCATTGTGGTTTGAAATCACAGAAGGAGCAGAACCAAACAACACAAAACAAGTATCCTGGATTTTAGGAGGCAGACTTTGGGAAAATGGGAGATGCTTGAAAGAGGCATTAAGGGAATGGGGCAGGAATCAAGGTTGAGGAACAGTGGGCAGTGTTTAAAAGGGGATTACAAGAGCAACAGAATTATGCATTAAGCAGGTTAGCAATGGGAAAAGGAAGAGGAGGCCATTATGGTTTTCAAGGAGGTGGTGGAGAAAGTGAAGCCAAAAGATTGCATTCAGGCAATACAAAAAGACACAGGCAGAATGTGGATAGGGAGAAGTACCAGGAGAAGCAAAGGGAGGCAGTGAGGTCAGTAAGGGAAGCCAAAGCTCAGACAGAAAAGCATATTGCAAAATCAGTGGGTAGAGGGGACAAAACCTTTACAGGTACATAAGGAAAAAGAAAGGCAAAGGGAGGGATAGTGAGACTGAAGGGGGAGGATGGGGGCTACGTGGAGGATGACAACAGTAAAGCTGACATATTGAATAGGTATTTCTGCTCAGTCTTTACTGAGGAAGAGGAGGATAATGGGTCTGAAGGGAGTACAAGGGGTGGGAATGGTGCAGAAATGGACACAAGTTCCTTTACGAGATGAGGGTCCTGAAGGAACTGGAAGTAATAAGAGTTGATAAAGCAATGGGGCAGATGGGATGCACCCCAGGTCCTTAAAGAACTAAGAGAAGTGGTGGCTGAACCTCTGGCAATCCTGTTTAGCCAATCACTGGAAACAGGGAGGTACCAAAAGATTGGAGGACAGCAGATGTAGTCCCCTTAAACAAAAGTGGGAACAAAGAGGAAGTGGGAAACTACAGACCAGTCAGCTTCATCTCGGTAGCTGGGAAGATCATGGAAGCACTACTGAAGGAGAGATTGGTGGAACATCTGGTTGTCAATGGACTACAGGACCCAAGGCAGCATGGTTTCACCAGGGGGAAGTCATGTCAGACCAACCTCGTTGAATTTCTCGACTGGGTGACTAGGGAGGTGGATCAGGGGAGGACAGTGGACATGGTTAATCTGGACTTTAGCAAGGCCTTGACATGGTGCCACAGAAGACTATTACACAAACTGGGGAATATGGGTGTGGGCAGGACAGTAGTGTGGTGGGTAGGTAACTGGCTGGGTGGCAGGACACAGAGGGTGGTGGAAATGGCTGTCACCCATGGAGGGAAGAGTGACCAGTGGGGTACCACAGGGATCAGTGCTAGGATTGGTCCTATTCAACATCTTCATCAGTGACATTGCTAGGACCTAGAAGACAGAATTTCCTGTTCAATGATGACACAAGCTACTGTAACAGAGTAGACACTCCAGATGGTGATGACAGAATGAAAAGGGTCCTGCAGAAACCTGAAGAATGGTAAGGGTTTGGCAGTTGAAATTCAATGTAAAGAAGTGCAAGATAATGCATATGGGCACAAAACCTCTGGCACAATATTTCAGTTGGGGGTGAGGAAATAGCATGCACCAAGCAGGAAAGGGATCTTGGGGTTATCATCTCTGATGACTTCAGGTAGGAAACAGTGTGACAAGGCAGCAGGTAAAGCAAATAGGATGCTGGGATGCATAGGTAGAGCATCACCAGCAGGAAAAAGGAGGTCATAATTCCACTATACAAGACAGTAGTGAGGCCCCACCTGGAGTACAGAGTACAGTTCTGGAGACCTTACTTACGTGAGGACATAGACAGGGTAGAGAAGGTTCAGAGGAGGGCAACGAAGATGGTACATGGATTGCATCACAAGTCCTATGAGGACAGGTTGAAGGAACAGAATATGTACTCCCTGGAGGAGAGGAGGGAGGAGAGGGATATGATAGAGATATACAAGTATCTTACAGGGAGGACCAGGGTGCAGGAATACACTATT
Source organism: Neoceratodus forsteri (assembly GCA_016271365.2). NCBI lineage: Eukaryota > Metazoa > Chordata > Ceratodontiformes > Ceratodontidae > Neoceratodus > Neoceratodus forsteri. The sequence goes on along the minus strand of CM028133.1, from coordinate 1,045,119,948 downwards.
TTTAAGTGAAAATGATGTTCCAGGACTAGAGGCATGGGATGAAGTTGGAGGAGGACGATTCAGAGGAATCAGAGAAAGAATTTCTTCACAGAACGGGTGGTGGACAAGTGGAACACCTACCAGAGGAAGTGGTGGGAGCTGAAACAATCATGTGATTTAAGAATGCATGGGATAGACAAAGGAATTCTGGAGGTCAGGGTTAAGGGTTACAGACTTCTAGTAAACATAAAGTGAACTTACAAGCTCAAATGGGCAGACTGGGTGGGCCGTAGGTCCTTATCTTCAACGCTGTCATGTATCTATGTATCTATGTATTCTTACTTGCCATTTTCTGTGTTTAAATGGTTTTAACTGTACCATACACAAATAATGTAGAAGAAGGTTCTGGACTTCTTTATTGTTGCATGAAATGAGATTACTAAGGACTGATGATCAATCTGAGGGTGAGGTAGGGACAGGAAAACATTTTGTTTTATCTCCACTGGATTTAATCTTAATTAGAGGTGACTGGAACATTTGAAGGGGAAGGCTACATAGCTGGGAGGCAAGGGAGGCTTATTTCTTGCCATGTTATGTGTTTAAAGAATCTTAACAGTATTATTCACAATCTAAAGAACGATTCTGGACTTTTATGTTGCTGGATTAAGTGAGATCACAGAGAACTAGTTACCAATTGGAGGCTGATGGAAGGTTAGGAAGGTAGGTATAAATCCAGGGGTGGTGCAAGCAACCTGTGAAGTGTAAGTGACCCTGGAAGTGTGAGTGCCACAATGAAAGAGTGTGTGGTCTGAGGCAGTATAGCGCAGTGGTTTCAGGCTCTGGGCTGCAAATCTGGAGACCTGGGATTGAATCCCACAGCTCCCACTTGCATATTGTGTGACCCTGAGCAAGTCACTTAACTTCCCTGTGCTTCCAGGTTGCACCTGTAAACAAGCTTTCAGCTTAGTGTGTCTCACCTGGTTAAACAATAGGAAAGAAAAAAATATATGAGACTGTCTAATGGGCATCCACAGGTAAGGCTGCAGTTCCACATGAAACTCTGACTAGATTAGGGCACAAGCCTAGGAGGGGCAAGTACAAGGAGCAGTACAAAATTGTCACTATACATTATCTGGGGTAGGCCTACAAACAGGTGAATAGGACAAGAAGGTAAAGCCACCAGCAGACACTGTAGTCAGTCTGTGGTAGGCCTACAAAGGGTTGACAGAAAAGGAAGGTAAAGCACAAACATATACTATACCCTATCTTAGTTAAGCCTGCACTGATGTAGTAGGAGGTACAGCTAGTAAAGGTAATGGAGTACAGGCAGGTAGGAGGTTAGCAACCTGCAGTGAGTGTGTTAGTAATTATTCCATTGGATTGTTCTTTGCTCAGTCTGTTGGAGGTTTGAGGAACTCCAAGTCCATGCAGAGATATGAGAATCATGAGGGGAAATACTTGGTCAGCACAGACAACCGAGTTGTTGTTTGAACCACTACCCATTACCCTCTCCCACAGAGGCCCACTGGCCCAGGAGAAGAAAGAGTAGAGGGAGAAAGGAGTAGGGGAAATAGAAGGAAGGAAGGAGATTGTGAGTATCATACAGGGCCCTCCAATAGTGACCACAAACCATTTTACACCACTGAATGAGGTGCCACAACCTGCCTCAGATGGGTATGGTCAAGAGCTATTTACTACTGGAGATCAGTCAAGGAGTGGGATCTCTATCTGGCAACTGGAAGCTGGGAAGGCACCAAGCTGACTCAAGACAGTAAGGGATGAGACAAACAGGATCTCAATAGCCAGGAATTCAATGGTAAGTGATGTGGAGAGGGTTGTGTGCACGGATGGGACTACAAGGGGGGAAGGAAGATGCCTTCTTGGTGCTTCAGCTTTTTGGTGTGAGGACAGGATAGGGAGAATACTTGGCAGGATGAGGGAGGTGTGACATTCCAATGTATTTGGCCAGGAATGACATGGCAAATCAGTCTGGAGCTACAAAGTCCAACTTTCAAAGTCTGGGAAGGTACTGAGTGGGAAGGCAGTCATGTTTAGCCTTTCAGTGGTATTACCCATGTGGACTAGGGAAGAGGGAAGGAGTGGCTGGAGGAAACTGAGTCACTCAATGCTTGGTTTAAATGATAGTATAAGGAGGGATTTTGATTTGTAGGGGCCAAGGGAAGATTTTGGATGGAAGACTTTTCAAGCGGTATTGCCTTCATTTTATGAGGGAGGGAGCTAGTGCCCTAATGAAGAAATTAGACTTTTACATGGAAAGATTTAAACTAAAGGTGGTAGCTGATGCTGGGAACCTTCTCGTAGGTAGTAAGTGCAGGGTTAACCAAGCAGAGGCTTGGGAATAATGAAAACATGCCCAGGAGAAGCATGGAGTGGCAGGAGGAAAGGACAAGTGAAGGCAGCAAGTGAGGGCCTGGGTAGCAGATTTGAGTCATCAGAGGGAATGATGAAAGGGATGGAACAGAATGGACAATATGAGGAAATGATCAGGAAGGAGGATGTGGAGAAAGAGGGAGGCATGGACATCGGTTTTGCCAAAACACCAGAAGTTTAAACAATAAGGTCAGCAAACTGCTGGTGTTGATTTCTGAGGCTAAGTTAGATCTACTGTAGTGGCCATCACAGAGACTTGGGAAAAAAGGAAACAAGGTGACAGAAAATGGGACAATAAGAAAGAGGGCTAAGGGGATGTAGAATTTTCTGGGTGCTTCTAACAGCAGCTGTTGGTAAGAGACTTAGATTAGGGTTGCCTATAAATCACTAGGCAGAAAAATAAATGGGACAGAGAGTTGGGAGGAAATAGGAAAGAAAGCAGAAAAGAGTATCTGGTACTGGGAAGACATAAACCTGCACATATAGACTGAGACATCCCAGTAGCTAAGAGCATCAGGAGTTAGACAGTGCTAGATATGCTTCAGGACTGTCTACTGGTGCAGCTAATCAAGGATCTGACAGAGAAGGTGTCATTCTTTACTTGGCACTAATTAATTCAGAGATTGTGGGTGTGGCTATCAGGGAATCACTGGGTCCAGTAACTATACCACTGTGTGGGTCAAGCTGATAGTAGTTAACAATGGACCTCCTATTGGTAGTGGTCTTGGACTCAAGTGGGCAGATTTTGAGATGAGGTGGGAACAAAGCAGTGAAAGATTGTCAGGTGTAAGCCAGATAGATTGACTGGTGCAGGAACAGTGGAACTGGATTAAGGGGCACTTTTGGAAGCAACCAAATCTTGTGCAAGGATGATCACCCAAAGGAACAAACTCAATGCTGATCTGGTTCTCAGACTTGGTGAGGGAGGCAATGAGGGTGAAAAGAAGCACCTTCCCGAGAAAAAGAGGAACAAAGATGAGGAAGCTTGGCAGGAGTATCAGGCTAAACACAAAGAGGAGGGTGCAGTTTAGAAGGCCAAAGACAGACATGGAGCTGCCGACTGTGGAGAAGTAAAAGCAGGAAAAATAATTTTACAGGTATATGAGGAAAAGGGAATCAAATGGGGCATTGTTAGGCTTTGCCAAAGTGGAGGGTACTAGAAGATGATGAATAGAAGATAAATGTGCTAAATTACTTCTACGTGTTCTCTGTAGACAACAATGTTCAGCTGGCAGATGGTATACAGGCCATCACAAGGGGGGATTTAGGAGATGCACGGGTACAGATCTCATTGCACAGGGTACAAAGGGACTGGAAGCTCTGGATAGGCATAGTACTAGGCATGCTGGTTTGTACCCATGAATGTTAAAGGAACAGTCTGCAGTATTGGCAATAACCTTAAACCATCTATCCAATGACTCCTGCAGTCTGGAGTGGTGCAGTGGTTTGGAGATTGACCAACATAAGGCCACTTCATAGTGGGGGTAGGGGGCAGGGAGGATCAAGGGAACTACAGGCGTGTCAGCCATGCCTCAATTATATGTATGCTGATGGAGACAATAGTGAAGGAGAGTTTGGTGATCAGTGCAGAGGACAGTTGACTGTAGGATGAAGTGTTGTATGAATTTGTCTCAGAGATGTGTTGCCAGACTAACCTGATATTATTTTTCACTAAGGTGATAAGGGTACAGGCAGTAGATCTGTTATACTTCAACTTCAGTGAAGCCTTTGATTTGGTAACACACAGGAGGCTGCTGAAGACATTAGAGGGATTGGGAGTAGATTGAAGTGTGGTTAGGTGGATAGGCTTCTGGGTGTGGGGAAGGCAACAGGGAGTAGTGGTTAATGGAGCTAAATCAGGGAACAGGGGAGGTCATCCAGGGATCAGTCCAGGGACCTGTCCTATAATTAACGTGTTCAAAAGTGTAATTGGGGAGGGTATCCAGGGAAAGTTGTGTCTACAAATCACACAGAAAGTTGCGCGGCAGGGTGGATCATGAGGAAGGGATGCTGGATCTACAGACAGACTTATAAAACCAGAGAAATTGTTTAAGTTCTGGGAGTTTAGATTCAATGCCAAGAAGTACAATGAATTGCACTTAGAAACATAGAAACTGACAATGGCACAAAAAGGCCAAAGGGCCATTGATTTTGCCTGGAGTTCCCTAGCTGTCCCAGGATCTATTGTCCATATGGAGTTTTATCCCTCCCAGTCCACCCACTGCTCCCCTCCCTACTATTACTGACCTAATCAACCACCACCACCCCCATACCAGCCATGCTTGAAAAAATTTACAGTCTTGGCACCCACTACCTCCTTTGGCACACAGATTGATGGTTACCCCACCACTGTCATAAAATACAACTTCCTCATATACCACTTAAACCTTACCCCAATCAGTCTCCACTCATTACATTGGGTTCTTGATGCAGGACTCCTGCTGAATAGTTCCCCATAGTTCACCTTGTTTATTCCCTTCAAGAACGTGAATGTCTCTATCATATCCCCCCTCCCTTGCCAGGTCTCCAGTAAGAACATTTTCAGTACTTTCAGATGATCTTTATAAGATCTGCCTTATTGGTCCTGAGTCATCTTGGTCACGCTGCATTGTACTGTCACAAGCCTGTTCCCATCTTTTGTTATGTGAGGACTCTAGAACTGAGCACAGAATTCACCGGTGACCTGTATAAAGGTAATAGTACTTCTTTTTCCTCCATGTAGCTATCAATTCCAATACACCTCAGCATCCTAATAGCATTGCTATAAGCTCTGTTACTCTGGTTTGATTGTTTAAAGGAGTCACTAATGGTGACTTCCAATCCCCTTTTCTCTGGGGTGGTGCTCATTTGAACTCTCCCATCAAGTGTTTTGTACTATTTATTTTTTCTTTATGAATAACCTTGCATTTTACAGCACTGAATTGCATCTGCCAAACCTTTGACCACCACTCTAGCCTTTGTGGATCCATTTCATCTCCCTGGTTCCTTTCTTGTAGTCTGCCCTACCATGGAGCTTTGTGTAGTCTGTATGAAGATACAATGGGCCTTGGATGCCCTCTGCAATGTTACTGATGGACATGTTGAAGAGGACTGGATCTAGGACAGATCTCTGCAACACCCCACTTGTTACCTCTATATATTCTGATTTTAATCCCATTCACCATGGTCCTCTCCTCTCCCTCCATCAACCAGTTTCCTACACATCTAGCTATATCACTACCTACTCCCAGGTCCTCCAGCTTCTTCAGCAATCTTCTGTGTGGCACCAAGGCAAAAGCCAAGCTGAAATCTAAGTAGAGTAAATCCACAGCATGGCCCTTGTTCCTTTTCTATTACCTTTGTTACTGAGTTGAAGAAAACTATCAGGATGATATCACAAGACCTCCCTGCCACAAACCCATGCTGTTTACTCTGATCTTGTAGACCATTGCTCTAGGCTGTCCACAAGGTCATCTATGATCAGTGACCATTTCAGTTTGCCCACTGCTGAGGTAAGACTGACAGGTCTTTAATTCTCCAGTTGTCAATTGTCCCTCCCCAAAGTATCAGGCATATGTCCACTAACCATTAGTCTTTATGAACTACCCTTGTCTGAACTATGCTATTGAGTAGCCCTACTAGTGGTCCAGCCAGTTTCACAGCCAATTCCTTGAGCACCCTTAGAGCATCCCTCAGGCCCTGTGACATTATCTACCTTTAGGGCTTTAAGCCCTTTATTGGTCCTTTTCCTGGTAAATACTGGCTGCCTTATTTCAGGAATGCTACAGACAGCTGCTTTATGTCATTGTAAGGCAGGAGCCAACTTTCTTCCCTTCCGAAGAGAGAGCAGAAGTGATTGTTAAGGATATCTGGTTTTTGTTCTTCCTCCTCTAGTATGTTCCCTCCATTGCAGACTAAGACCACCACCTTACTGTTCACCCTTCTCTTACCAAATCTTTCAAATATAATATTCTTTCTGCCTGAATTGACCACATACTTACTTTATCTCCAATAGTAGGATTGTCCAGCTATTAAACATCAAAGAGGACCACCCAACAGATAGTCCCCATTCTAACATTCAACTGCCAGAATTGGTTTCTTTTATATCAGGTGCACAGCCTAAATTGGCTTCCTTTAACTGAGGTGAAATCCCCAACAAATGTGTTGGGAGCTCCAGCAGGCAGTCCTGTAATGTACCCAATAGGGACTATCTTCTGGTGTGCCTGGTCACTGTCATGTCCCAGTCAATATCCAGTAGGTTCAGATCATTCACCAAAACTATTCCCCCTTTCTTTATTCTTCTTCCTAGCTTTTCCCTGAGCTCCTCTCTGTCTGTCTGGCTGTCTGTCTGTCTCTCTCTCTCCCCATCTCTTGATCTGGTGGTCTATAGATCACGTTTGCCATATTTTCTTGCCTGAGATTGCCATGAGGTGAACCCACAGCAACTTTTGTTTCCCCTTTGTGTACCCTGATGTGGACATCTGCCACAGACTCTATGCACTCCCTGAAATATAAGGCTATGTACCCCATTGCCTCTCTCTCTCCCCTGTATAAACTATGTATAATGTGGGACTGATGAATCCCAGTCATTATTTTCAGTTGCCCAAGTTTCTGTGATGATACAAGGACCACCTCAGTGTCTGCTGTTAATGCCTGGAACTCACTGATCTTATTGCCTAGACTCCTGGCATTAAGCCAGATCAACTTCCAACTAGCTCTGGATTCTTTTTATTTGTTTTGTGATCATAAACCTGCATTCCTTCCCATTCTTTTTACTTTCTTATTATTTTCTGTTGCTTGCAGATCCTGAGAGACTTTCCCTTTGATCTCTTCCAGTACTCCTTACTGCAACTAGTCCCCTGTATTGGGGATCACATGCTAAGTTCCCCTCGCTCTCTCCCTTTGCTGTTGTTTTCCTAGCCTAAGTGTTCCCTGCAGTCATAGAAACATAGAAACATAGACTTTGATGGCAGATAAGGACCACTTGGCCCACCCAGTCTGCCCATTTCCCTACCTATTGGATAAGCTGCAGATTTTGGTTGACCAACAGCCTACTTCCTGCCACCCCCCACTATAATTGCCTTATGTCTGTCCCATGCATGTTGGAATTCTCCACTGTTTTAGACCTCACAACCTCTCCAGGAAGGTGGTTCCATGTGTCCACCACTCTCTCCGTGAAAAGAATTTCCTCACATTACCCCTGAGCCTCCTCCTCTAACTTTAAATTGTGCCCCATGTTCTTACACATCTCTTTTTCTGAAAGATGCTACCCTCCTGGACCTTGTTGATTCCCTTGAGGTACTTAAAAGTTTCTATCATGTCCCCCCGTCCTCCTTTCATCAAGGGTATACATATTAAGCTCTCTCAGTCTCTCTTCATATGGCTTCTGATGTAGACCCTGCACCATTTTGCTTGCCGTCCTCTGGACTGCTTCCATCCTGTCTATGTCCTTGCGTAGATGAGGTCTTCAAAACTTCATGCAGTACACCAGATGGGGTCTCACCAACTGTCTGTACAAAGGGATAACCACTTCTTTTTTTCCACTTGTGATGCCCCTCCCTATGCATCCCAGTATCCCCCTTGGCTCTCCTTACTGACTTCTCACATCGCTTACCCAGCTTTAGGTCATCTGATATGACTACACCCAGATCCCTTTCCATTATTGCTGTTGTTAGTACCTCCCCTGCTATTGTGTACTCTTCTCATGGATTTTATTTCCCAGGTGCATTACTTGCACTTTTATGCTGAATCTAAGTTGCCATATATCTGACCATTCCTCCAACCTTGCCAAGTCCCTTCTCATCCTTTCTACCCCTTGTGTATCAACTCTGTTACAGATCTTTGTGTCATCTGCAAAGAGGCATACCTTTCCTTCAGACCCTCTGCAATGTCACCTATAAAGACGTTAAAGAGGACTGGAACCAGTACTGAGCCCTAAGGTACTCCACTAGTAACCCCCTTCTTCAGAATGTGTTCCATTCACTATTACCTTCTGTGTCCTGTTGTGCAGCCAGTTTTCACTCCAGGCTTCCACCCTGGGACCCACTCCCAGGGTGGCTAACTTGATTATTAATCTTTTGTGCGGACTGTATCAAATGCCTTGCTAAAGTCTAGGTAGATCATGTCCACAGCCCCTCCCTGGTCTATTACTTTGGTCACCCAGTAAAAGAAATCGATTAGATTCATCTGACATGACCTTCATGCTGTGAATCCATGCTGCATTGGGTCCTGTGCTCTGCTGGCCTCTAGGTACTGAACAATTCTTTCTTCCATCATTTTCCCCACCACTGAGGTCAAATCAACAGGTCTGTAGTTTCTTGCTTCTGCCTTGCTCCTACTTTTGTGAAGGGGAATCACATCTGCCCTCCTCCATTCCTCAGGTACCACTGCATTTTCCCATGATTTGTTAAAAGTGTGGTTAGTGGTGTCACTAGTCCTCCCTTTAAGGGTAGCTGCCCCACTAATTCTGCCAGCAGTCTGTTCCACGGTTCCACCACCTTCTTAGTGAAGTAACACTTCCTCAAGAGTCTCCTGAATTTGACTCATCAACCTCAAGTCATGCCCCCTAGTGACTGAATCTCTATTTCTTACAAATATGTCCTCACTATTTACAATGTTTTACCCTGAAAAACTTATGTGTTTAAGTCATGTCCTCCAGTTCCTGCCTGACCTCAAATGTTTACATGTTTAGGGTCTCCAGGTGTTCATTATAGGATCTGACCACTGGCCCTGGATCAGCTTGGGACCTTCACTGTACTGCCTTTAGTACAAATGCCCTTTCTTAAGAGAGGGCTCCAGAGCTGGGTACAGTACTGCAGATGAGGCCTCACCATGGATCTGTACAGCGGCAGCATCCACTAGACTTTTCATACTGTCAAAACCCCTCCCTATACGACCCAGCATCTTCAATGTCTTTCTTTTTTATATCACATTCTTTCACCCACTCCCAGCTGGGGGCTCAGTGGTGTCTATGCCAACAATCCAGGGCTCTTCCCCCCTTGTGGGGATCATGCTGCACAGTAGCAAGGGCTGTATCTTTCATTATTGGCTCATTTCTTTGGTCTCCAGAAGTCCCGTCCACCCAAGGACACCAGCAAAAAGACTGAGGTGCACACTGTGGACATATGAATGCATCTCCCAGTCAAATGCCTAATTGTTTCATGTCCTGCCCACACCGGGGATCCCATGCCTGCTGCTGCAACAGCCATCCCAGAGGATAACATCCAAGCGGATGACTCAAACCTCCCCGACCAGCCCCTGATGACTCAGAATCATTTCCGAACCAGGGTCACTGGCACTAGTAGCTCTACTGCCACACCAACAAGCTGGTCCCTCATTGCCTTTCTGTATGCTTAGTTGCATTGACTTCTTTGCATGAGGCAGTCATTGATTATGATCCCCATCTCTCTGTCTCTCTCTCTCTCTCTCTCTCTCTGTCTCTGTCTCTCTCCTCTGTTGAAGTGGCCAGTCTAACCACTCTCATCAAGAATTCTGTACACTCATTCCATTGACCTAAATCCATAACAACTAGTTAATCACAATGAAACAAGACAAGTCAGACAGAATTTGGAATCTTCTAAGAAGCTAAATATTTCTAAGCTTTTCTTCTATTATGTCTTGTTCTACTGTTATGAACTGGAAGTGCTGCAACTGCTGCCAGAGAGTATAGTAAGTACTCAGCTTTCACATTTTGCTTCTGCTTTCAGAAACAGTGCATTATGGAGAGCAGATGCGTCAAGCCAACTAAAATACAGGAGAATTAGCAGGGAGCAAGTCAGATGCAGGCACTGTGGGGCACTCTTCTCCAGCATTATGCTCTAGAGGAGGGGTAAATGTCCCTTTTTCAGGACTTTTGCAGAGCTCCATGCTCATCTGGTCATTGACAGGAAGAGGTATCTCTCCTGCAGCACTGGTTCAGCTAGATCACACAGCCTACACCCACACTCCCCCTATAGCTCACTGGTCCAGGGAGGTGGAGACTGCTGAGAAGGGGGAAGTGTGGCAGGAGTAGCCACAAGGAGTTCAACCTACCATACACACCATCCAGAGAGAAGATCACTTTGCACCCCTGGAGGAGACTCATGCATCTAATTCCAGAAGGGTGGACTTGGGGTCAGTCAGGGGAAATGAGAGTGATGACCTGGTGGCACCCAAAGGTGAAATTAAGAAGAAAACAGATAGTAGAGTCGTAGTGTTTGGGAATTCTATGCTCAATGGAGAGGAGAGGGTGAAGAGTGGTGAGGGTGGGGTAGGAGATGGTCAGGTGCCTTTCTGAGTTATCAGCCATCTGAGACACAGGCAGAATAGTGAGTGTAGTGGAGAGGAGGAAGCTGTGGGTGCTGATATTCTTGGGTACCAGTGATCTGGTGAACCAGCCAGTGGAGTGAGTGAACTGGAACTTTCAGATGCTAGGGGGAAAAGATTACAGGCATACTCAGCCTCACGGTCATTTTTGTGGTCCTCCCTGTATGGGGGATCTAGAGTACAGAAGGAAGTGGCAAAGGAATTAAATAAGTGGTTAAAGGAATGATATCAGGAGAAAGGCAACCACTTTCTTTGGGGATGTGAAGACTTGTGGAACAGGAAGCTCTTCAATGATGACAGTCTTCACTTGAAAAGAGTGGGGACCATCATGCAAGAGCAGATGTTTGGCAACTATATTAGAGAGTTTGACTACTAGTGGTGGAATCCACTCGGGAGGGAGCAATATTAGACCTGGTACTCACAAATGGAGAGAGGATCACAAATTTAGAAGTCAGTAGACATCTGGGAACAAGCGACCACTGCACAGTGTGCTTCACAATAAACACAACCATGGAGACAAGTCATACAAAGACAAGGATACTGGACTTTAGAAGGGATGACTTTGGCATAATGGGTGAATACCTGAGGAATGTATTAGCAAATGGGCAGAAAGGAGGGGTGGAAGAACAATGGAGAAAAATCAAAACTTCCATCATGGAGGCAACAAGCCTTTGTGTGAAACAAATAAAGAAAACAAAGCTGAATAAAAAAACACTATGGTTCTCAAAAGAGGTGTCAGGGAAGGAGAAAAAGGCTGCATTCAAAAAGTATAAGGAATCACAGAAGGAGCACGACAGGAAACTGTATCAATTAAAGCAGAAAGAAGTGGGGAAGGCAGTCAGAAAAGCAAAGGCCCAAACCGAGGAAAATATAGCCAACTCAGTTAAGAAGGGTGATAAAACCTTTTATAGGTACATTAGGGAGCATAGAAAGGTTAAGGAGGATAGTGAAGATTAATAAAGGAGAGGGAGGTGGGCAGAGGGAGACAGTGAAAAGGCAGAGATACTAAATGAATACTTTTGCTCAGTATTCACAAAAGAAGAAGAGGAGGAGTTACCTAAACCAAACAATAGGAGCACTCTGGGTAGTGGGGTTGACGTCAGTCCATTTACAGAAGAAAGAGTCCTGAAAGAACTCCTAAAACTCAAGGTGGACAAAGCAATGGGGCCTGATGGGATTCACCCTAGAATCCTAAAAGAGCTAAGGGAGGACTTAGTGACACCACTAACCACACTTTTTAACAAATCATGGGAAAATGCAGTGGTACCTGAGGAATGGAGGAGGGCAGATGTGATTCCCCTTCACAAAAGTAGGAGCAAGGCAGAAGCAAGAAACTACAGACCTGTTGATTTGACCTCAGTGGTGGGGAAAATGATGGAAGAAAGAATTGTTCAGTACCTAGAGGCCAGCAGAGCACAGGACCCAATGCAGCATGGATTCACAGCATGAAGGTCATGTCAGATGAATCTAATCGATTTCTTTTACTGGGTGACCAAAGTAATAGACCAGGGAGGGGCTGTGGACATGATCTACCTAGACTTTAGCAAGGCATTTGACAGTCCGCACAAAAGATTAATAATCAAGTTAGCCACCCTGGGAGTGGGTCCCAGGGTGGAAGCCTGGGTAGAAAACTGGCTGCACAACAGGACACAGAAGGTAATAGTGAATGGAACACATTCTGAAGAAAGGGGGGGTTACTAGTGGAGTACCTTAGGGCTCAGTGCTGGTTCCAGTCCTCTTTAACGTCTTTATAGGTGACATTGCAGAGGGTCTGGAAGGAAAGGTATGCCTCTTTGCAGATGACACAAAGATCTGTAACAGAGTTGATACATAAGGGGTAGAAAGGATGAGAAGGGACTTGGCAAGGTTGGAGGAATGGTCAGATATATGGCAACTTAGATTCAACGCAAAGAAGTGCAAAGTAATGCACCTGGGATAAAATCCATGAGAAGAGTACACAATAGCAGGGAGGTACTAACAACAGCAATAATGGAAAGGATCTGGGTGTAGTCATATCAGATGACCTAAAGGTGGGTAAGCAATGTGAGAAGTCAGTAAGGAGAGCCAGGGGATACTGGGATGCATAGGAGGGCATCACAAGTAGAAAAGAGAGTGGTTATCCCTTTGTACAGACAGTTGGTGAGACCCCATCTGGTGTACTGCATGAAGTTTTGAAGACCTCCACTCTATGCAAGGACATAGACAGGATGGAAGCAGTCCAGAGGACGGCAAGCAAAATGGTGCAGGGTCTACATCAGAAGCCATATGAAGAGAGATTGAGAGAGCTTAATATGTATACCCTTGATGAAAGGAGGGACAGGGGGGACATGATAGAAACTTTTAAGTACCTCAAGGGAATCAACAAAGTCCAGGAGGGTAGCATCTTTCAGAAAAAGAGATGTGTAAGAACATGGGGGCACAATTTAAAGTTAGAGGAGGACGGCTCAGGGGTAATGTGAGGAAATTCTTTTTCACGGAGAGAGTGGTGGACGCATGGAACCGCCTTCCGAGAGGTTGTGAGGTCTAAAACAGTGGAGGAATTCAAACATGCATGGGACAGACATAAGGCAATTATAGTGGGGTGGCAGGAAGTAGGCTATTGATTAACAAAAATCTGCAGCTTATCCAATAGGTAGGAAATGGGCAGACTGGGTGGGCCAAGCGTCCTTATCTGCCGTCGAAGTCTATGTTTCTATGTTTCTATGACTGCAGGAACACTTAGGCTAGGAAAACAACAGCAAAGGAGAGAGAGGGGAACTTAGCATGTGATCCCATATACAGGGGACTGGTTGTAGTAAGGAGTACTGGAAGAGACAAAAGGGAAAGTCTCTCAGAGTCTGCAAGCAACAGAAAATAATAAGAAAGTAAAAAGAATGGGAAGGAATGCAGGTTTATGATCACAAAACAAAAAAAATCCAGAGCTAGTTGGAAGTTGATCTGGCTTAATGCCAGGAGTCTAGGCAATAAGATCAGTGAGTTCCAGGCATTAACAGCAGACACTGAGGTGGTCCTTGTATCATCACAGAAACTTGGGCAACTGAAAATAATGACTGGGATTCATCAGTCCCACATTATACATGGTTTACACAGGGGGGAGAGAGAGGCAATGGGGTCATAGCCTTATATTTCAGGGAGTGCATAGAGTCTGTGGCAGATGTCCACATCAGGTACACAAAGGGGAAACAAAAGTTGCTGTGGGTTCACCTCATGGCAATCTCAGGCAAGAAAATATGGCAAAGGTGATCTATAGACCACCAGATCAAGAGATGGGGGGAGAGAGAGAGAGAGAGAGAGAGAGAGAGAGAGAGAGAGAGAGACAGACAGACAGACAGACAGAGAGGAGCTCAGGGAAAAGCTAGGAAGAAGACTAAAGAAAGGGGGAATAGCTTTGGTGAATGATCTGAACCTACTGGATATTGACTGGGACATGACAGTGACCAGGCACACCAGAAGATAGTCCCTATTGGGTACATTACAGGACTGCCTGCTGGAGCTCCCAACACATTTGTTGGGGATTTCACCTCAGTTAAAGGAAGCCAATTTAGGCTGTGCACCTGATATAAAAGAAACCAATTCTGGCAGTTGAATGTTAGAATGGGGACTATCTGATGGGTGGTCCTCTTTGATGTTTAATAGCTGGACAATCCTACTAATGGAGATAAAGTAAGTAGGTGGTCAATTCAGGCAGAAAGAATATTATATTTGAAAGATTTGGTAAGAGAAGGGTGAACAGTAATGGTGGTGGTCTAGTCTACAATGGAGGGAACATACTAGAGGAGGAAGAACAAAACCAGATATCCTTAACAATCACTTCTGCTCTCTCTTCGGAAGGAAGAAAGTTGGCTCCTGCCTTACAATGACATAAAGGCAGCTGTCTGTAACATTCCTGAAATAAGGCAGCCAGTATTTACCAGGAAAAGGACCAATAAAGGGCTAAAAGCCCTAAAGGTAGATAATGTCACAGGGCCTGAGGGGATGCTCCTAAGGGTGCTCAAGGAATTGGCTGTGAAACTGGCTGGACCACTAGTAGGGCTACTCAATAGCATAGTTCAGACAAGGTAGTTCATAAAGACTAATGGTTAGTGGACATATGCCTGATACTTTGGGGAGGGACAATTGACAACGGGAATTAAAGACCTGTTAGTCTTACCTCAGCAGTGGGCAAACTGAAACAGTCACTGATCATAGATGACCTTGTGGACAGCCTAGAGCAATGGTCTACAAGATAGTAGAAACAGCATGGGTTTGTGGCAGGGAGGTCTTGTGATATCATCCTGATAGTTTTCTTCAACTCAGTAACAAAGGTAATAGAAAAGGAACAAGGCCATGCTGTGGATTTACTCTACTTAGATTTCAGCTTGGCTTTTGGCTTGGTGCCACACAGAAGATTGCTGAAGAAGCTGGAGGACCTGGGAGTAGGTAGAGATATAGCTAGATGGGTAGGAAACTGGTTGATGGAGGGAGAGAGAGGACCATGGTGAAAGGGATTAAAATCAGAATTATAGAGGTAACAAGTGGGTGTTGCAGAGATCTGTCCTAGATCCAGTCCTCTCAACATGTCCATCAGTAACATTGCAGAGGGCATCCAAGGCCCATTGTATCTTCATACAGACTACACAAAGCTCCAGGAAGGGCAGACTACAAGAAAGGAACCAGGGAGATGAAATGTGATCCACAAAGGCTAGAGTGGTGGTCAAAGGTTTGGCAGATGCAATTCAGTGCTGTAAATGCAAGGTTATTCATAAAGAAAAATAAATAGTACAAAAACACTTGATGGGAGAGTTCAAATGAGCACCACCCAGAGAAAAGGGCTTGAAGTCACCATTAGTGACTCCTTAAACAATCAAACCAGAGTAACAGAGCTTATAGTAATGCTATTAGGATGCTGAAGTGTATCGGAATGGATAGCTACATGGAGGAAAAGAAGTACTATTACCTTATACAGGTCACTGGTGAATTCTGTGCTCAGTTCTAGAGTCCTCACATAACAAAAGATGGGAACAGGCTTGTGACAGTACAATGCAGGGTGACCAAGATGACTCAGGACCAATAAGGCAGATCTTATAAAGATCATCTGAAAGTACTGAAAATGTTCTTACTGGAGACCTGGCAAGGGAGGGGGGATATGATAGAGACATTCACGTTCTTGAAGGGAATAAACAAGGTGAACTATGGGGAACTATTCAGCAGGAGTCCTGCATCAAGAACCCAATGTAATGAGTGGAGACTGATTGGGGTAAGGTTTAAGTGGTATATGAGGAAGTTGTATTTTATGACAGTGGTAGTGTAACCATCGATCAGTGTGCCAAAGGAGGTAGTGGGCGCCAAGACTGTAAATGGTTTCAAGCATGGCTGGGATGGGGGTGGTGGTGGTTGATTAGGTCAGTAATAGTAGGGAGGGAGCAGTGGGTGGACTGGGAGGGATAAAACCCATATGACAATAGATCCTGGGACAGCTAGGAAATCCAGGCAAAGTCAATGCCCTTTGCCTTTTGTGCCAATGTCGGTTTCTATGTTTCTAAGTGCAATTCATTGTACTTCTTGGCATTGAATCTAAACTCCCAGAACTTAAACAATTTCTCTGGTTTTACAAGTCTGTCTGTAGATCCAGCATCCCTTCCTCATGATCCACCCTGCCGCACAACTTTTTGTGTGATTTGTAGACACAACTTTCCCTGGATACCCTCCCCAATGACACTTTTGAACATGTTAATTATAGGACAGGTCCCTGGACTGATCCCTGCATGACCTCCCTGTCCCCTGACTTAACTCCATTAACCACTACTCCCTGTTGCCTTCCCCACACCCAGAAGCCTATCCACCTAACCACACTTCAATCTACTCCCAATCCCTCTAACGTCTTCAGCAGCCTCCTGTGTGTTACCAAATCTAAGGCTTCACTGAAGTTGAAGTATAGCAGATCTACTGCCTGTACCCTGTATATCACCTTAGTGAAAAATAATATCAGGTTAGTCTGGCAACACATCTCTGAGACAAATTCATACAACACTTCATCCTACAGTCAACTGTCCTCTGCACTGATCACCAAACTCTCCTTCACTATTGTCTCCATCAGCATACATATAATTGAGGCATGGCTGACATGCCTGTAGTTCCCTTGATCCTCCCTGCCCCCTACCCCCACTATGAAGTGGCCTTATGTTGGTCATTCTCCAAACCACTGCACCACTCCAGACTGCAGGAGTCATTGGATAGATGGTTTAAGGTTATTGCCAATACTGCAGACTGTTCCTTCAACATTCATGGGTACAAATCAGCATGCCTGGCACTATGCCTATCCTGAGAGCTTCCAGTCCCTTTTGTACCCTGTCCACTGAGATCTGTACCCCGTCCATCTCCTGAATCCCCCCTTGTGTTGGCCTGTATACCACCATCTGCCTGCTGAACGTTGTTGTCTACAGAGAACATCACGTAGAAGTAATTTAGCACATTTATCTTGTATTCATCATCTTCTAGTACCCTCCACTTTGGCAAGCCTAACAATGCCCCATTTTGATTTCCCTTTTTCCTCATATACCTGTAAAATTATTTTTCCATGCCTTTTACTCCCTCCACGGTCAGCAGCTCCATGTCTGTCTTTGACCTTCTAGAACTGCACCTCTCCTCTTTGAGTTTAGCCTGATACTCCTGCCAGGCTTCCTCACCTTTGTTCCTCTTTTCTCGGGAGGTGCTTCTTTCACCCTCATTGCCTCCTCACCAAGTCTGAGAACCAGATCAGCCTTTGAGTTTGTTCCTTTGGGTGATCATCCTTGCACAAGATTTGTTGTTTCAAGAGTGCCCCTTAATCCAGTTCCACTGTTCCTGCACCAGTCAATCTATCTGGCTTACACCTGACAATCTTTCACTGCTTTGTTCCCACCTCTTCTCAAAATCTGCCCACTTGAGTCCAAGACCACTACCAATAGGAGGTCCATTGTTAACTACTATCAGCTTGACCCACACAGTGGTATAGTCACTGGACCTCAGGGATTCCCTGATAGCCACCCCACAATCTCTGGAATTAATTAGTGCCAAGTAAAGAATGACACCTTCTCTGTCAGATCCTTGATTAGCTGCACCAGTAGACAGTCCTGAAGCATATCTAGCACTGCCTAACTCCTGATGCTCTTAGCTACTGGGATGTCTCAGTCTATATGTGGCAGGTTTATGTCTCTCCCAGTACAGATACTCTTTTTCTGCTTTCTTTCCTATTTCCTCCCCAACTCTCTGTCCCATTTATTTTTCTGCCTAGTGATTTATAGGCAACCCCTAATCTAAGTCTCTTACCAACAGCTGCTGTTAGAAGCACCCAGAAAAATTCTACATCCCCTTAGCCCTCTTTCTTATTGTCCCATTTTCTGTCACCTTGTTTCCTTTTTCCCCAAGTCTCTGTGATGGCCACTACAGTAGATCTAACTTAGCCTCAGAAATCAACACCAGCAGTTTTCTGACCTTATTGTTTACACTTCTGGTGATTTGGCAAAACCGATGTCCATGCCTCCCTCTTTCTCCACATCCTCCTTCCTGATCATTTCCTCATATTGTCCATTCTATTCCATCCCTTTCATCATTCCCTCTGATGACTGCAAATCTGCTACCCAGGCCCTCGCTTGCTGCCTTCACTTGTCCTTTCCTCCTGCCACTCCATGCTTCTCCTGGGCATGTTTCCTTATTCCCAAGCCTCTGCTTGGTTAACCCTGCACTTACTACCTACGAGAAGGTTCCCAGCATCAGCTACCACCTTTAGTTTAAATCTTTCCATGTAAAAGTCTAATTTCTTCATTAGGGCATTAGCTCCCTCCCTCATAAAGCAATACTGCTTGTAAAGTCTTCCATCCAAAATCTTCCCTTGGCCCCTACAAATCAAATTCCCTCCTTATACTATCATTTAAACCAAGCATTGAGTGACTCAGTTTCCTCCAGCCACTCCTTCCCTCTTCCCTAGTTCACATGGGTAATACCACTGGAAAGGCCAAACATGACTGCCTTCCCACTCAGTACCTTCCCCAGACTTTGAAAGTTGGACTTTGTAGCCTCCAGACTGATTTGCCATGTCATTCCTGGCCAGATACATTGGAATGTGTCACACCTCCCTCATCCTGCCAAGTATTCTCCCTATCCTGTCCTCACACCAAAAAGCTGAAGTACCAAGAAGGCATCTTCCTTCCCCCTTTGTAGTCCCATCCGTGCACACAACCCTCTCCACATCACTTACCATTGAATTCCTGGCTATTGAGATCCTGTTTGTCTCATCCTTTACTGTCTTGAGTCAGCTTGGTGCCTTCCCAGCTTCCAGATGCCAGATAGAGATCCCACGCCTTGACTGATCTTCAGTAGTAAATAGCTCTTGACCATACCCATCTGAGCCAGGTTGTGGCACCTCATTCAGTGGTGTAAAATGGTTTGTGGTCACTATTGGAGGGCCCTGCATGATACTCACAATCTCCTTCCTTCCTTCTATTTCCCCTACTCCTTTCTCCCACTACCCTTTCTTCTCCTGGGCCAGTGGGCCTCTGTAGGAGAGGGTAATGGGTGGTGGTTCAAACAACAACTCGGTTGTCTGTGCAGACCAAGTATTTCCCCTCATGATTCTCATATCTCTGCATGGGCTTGGAGTTCCTCAAACCTCCAACAGACTGAGCAAAGAACAATCCAATGGAATAATTACTGCACGCTCACTACAGGTTGCTAACCCTCATACCTGCCTGTACTCCATTACCTTTACTAGCTGTACCTCCTACTACATCAGTGCAGGCTTAACTAAGATAGGGTATAGTATATGTTTGTGGCTTTACCTTCCTTTTCTGTCAACCCTTTGTAGGCCTACCTCAGACTGACTGCAGTGTCTGCTGGTGGCTTTACCTTCTTGTCCTATTCACCTGTTTGTAGGCCTACCCCAGATAATGTATAGTGACAATTTTGTACTGCTCCTTGTACTTGCCCCTCCAGGCTTGTGCCCCTAATCTAGTCAGAGTTTCATGTGGAACTGCAGACTTACCTGTGGATGCCCATTAGACAGTCTCATATATTTTTCTTTCCTATTGTTTAACCAGGTGAGACACACTAAGCTGAAAGCTTGTTTACAGGTGCAACCTGGAAGCACAGGAAGTTAAGTGACTTGCTCAGGGTCACACAATATGCAAGTGGGGCCTGTGGGATTCAATCCCAGGTCTCCAGATTTGCAGCTCAGAGCCTTAAACCACTGCGCAATACTGCCTCAGACCGCACACTTTTTCACTGTAGCACTCATACTTCCAGGGTCACTTACACTTCAGAGGTTGCTTGCACCATCCCTGAATTTATACCTACTTTCCTAACCTTCCACCAGCCTCCAATTGGTAACTAGTTCTCTGTGATCTCACTTAATCCAGCAACATAAAGTCCAGAATCGTTCTTTAGATTGTGAATAATACTGTTAAGATTCTTTAAACACATAACATGGCAAGAAATAAGCCTCCCTTGCCTCCCAGCTATGTAGCCCTCCCCTTCAAATGTTCCAGTCACCTCTAATTAAGATTAAATCCAGTGGAGATAAAACAAAATGTTTTCCTGTCCCTACCTCACCCTCAGATTGATCATCAGTCCTCAGTAATCTCAGTTCATGCAACAATAAAGAAGTCCAGAACCTTCTTCTATATTATTTGTGTATGGTACAGTTAAAACCATTTAAACACAGAAAATGGCAATTACGAATACATAGATACATAGACAGCGTTGGCAGATAAGGACCTATGGCCCACCCAGTCTGCCCATTTGAGCTTGTAAGTTCACTTTATGTTTTCCTAGAAGTCTGTTACCCCTTAACCCTGACCTCCAGAATTCCTTTGTCTGTCCCATGCATTCTTAAATCACATGATTATTTCAGCTCCCACCACTTCCTCTGGTAGGGTGTTCCACTTGTCCACCACCCGTTCTGTGAAGAAATTCTTCCTCACGATTCCTCTGAATCATCCTCCCTCCAACTTCATCCCATGCCCTCTAGTCCTGGAACATCTTTTTCACTTAAAAATAGTGTATTCCTGCACCCTGTTCCTCCCTGTAAGATACTTGTATGTCTCTATCATATCCCCTCTCCCTCCCTCCTCTCCTCCAGGGAGTACATATTCAGTTCCTTCAACCTGTCCTCATAGGACTTGTGATGCAATCCATGTACCATCTTTGTTGCCCTCCTCTGAACCTTCTCTACCCTGTCTATGTCCTTACGTAAGTAAGGTCTCCAGAACTGTACTCTGTACTCCAGGTGGGGCCTCACTAGTGTCTTGTATAGTGGAATTATGACCTTCTTTTTCCTGCTGGTGATGCCCCTACCTATGCATCCCAGCATCCTATTTGCTTTACCTGCTGCCTTGTCACACTGTTTCCTACCTTGAAGTCATCAGAAATGATAACCCCAAGGTCCCTTTCCTGCTTGGTGCATGCTATATCCTCACCCCCAACTGATATATTGTGCAAGGGTTTTTGTGCCCCATATGCATTATCTTGCACTTCTTTACATTGAATTTCAACTGCCAAACCCCTTACCATTCTTCAAGTTTCTGCAGGACCCTTTTCATTCTGTCTTCACCCTCTGGAGTGTCTACTCTGTTACAGAGCATTGTGTCATCATTGAACAGGGAAATTCTGTCTTCTAGGTCCTTCGCAATGTCACTGATGAAGATGTTGAATAGGACCAATCCTAGCACTGATCCCTGTGGTACCCCACTGGTCACTCTTCCCTCCGTGGAGTGACAGCCATTTACCACCACCCTCTGTGTCCTGCCACCCAGCCAGTTACCTACCCACCACACTACTGTCCTGCCCACACCCATATTCCCCAGTTTGTGTAATAGTCTTCTATGTGGCACCATGTCAAAGTCCTTGCTAAAGTCCAGATTAACCATGTCCACTGTCCTCCCCTGATCCACCCTCCTAGTCACCCAGTCGAGAAATTCAACGAGGTTGGTCTGACATGACCTTCCGCTGGTGAAACCATGCTGCCTTGGGTCCTGTAGTCCATTGACAACCAGATGTTCCACCAATCTCCTTCAGTAGTGCTTCCATGATCTTCCCTGCTACCGAGATGAAGCTGACTGGTCTGTAGTTTCCCACTTCCTCTTTGTTCCCACTTTTGTTTAAGGGGACTACAACTGCTGTCCTCCAATCTTTTGGTATCTCCCCTTTTTCCAGTGATTGGCTAAACAGGATTGTCAGAGGTTCAGTCATCACCTCTCTTAGTTCTTTAAGGACCCTGGGGTGCACCCCATCTGGCCCCATTGCTTTATCAACTCTTATTACTTCCAGTTCCTTCCGGACCCTTTCTCGTGTAAAGGAACTTGTGTCCATGTCTGCACCATTCCCACCCCTTGTACTCCCTTCAGACCCATTATCCTCCTCTTCCTCAGTAAAGACTGAGCAGAAATACCTATTCAATATGTCAGCTTTACTGTTGTCATCTTCCACGTGGCCCCCATCCTCCCCCTTCAGTCTCACTATCCCTCCCTTTGCCTTTCTTTTTTCACTTATGTACCTGTAAAAGGTTTTGTCCCCTCTACCCACTGATTTTGCAATATGCTTTTCTGTCTGAGCTTTGGCTTCCCTTACTGACCTCCCTGCCTCCCTTTGCTTCTCCTGGTACTTCTCCCTATCCAGTTCTGCCTGTGTCTTTTTGTATTGCCTGAATGCAATCTTTTTGGCTTCACTTTCTCCACCACCTCCTTGAAAACCATAATGGCCTCCTCTTCCTTTTCCCATTGCTAACCTGCTTAATACATAATTCTGTTGCTCTAGTAATCCCCTTTTTAAACACTGCCCACTGTTCCTCAACCCTTGATTCCTGCCCCATTCCCCTTAATGCCTCTTTCAAGCATCTCCCCATTTTCCCAAAGTCTGCCTCCCTAAAATCCAGGATACTTGCTTTTGTGTTGTTTGGTTCTGCTCCTTCTGTGATTTCAAACCACAATGACTGGTGGCCGCTGTTCCCAGGTGCTCCCCCACTGTTATCCCCATCACACTGTCCCTGTTTCCGAGCACTAGGTCCAGTATTGCCTTCTGACAAGTTGGTTCCATGACCAGTTGATTGAGGAAGGCACCCTGAAGGAGTCCAGGATAAATCTGCTCCAAGTTGATGCTGCTGCTGGAATGCTCCAGTTCACGTCTGAATGTTGAGGTCTCCAACCAGCACTACCTCACCCTTGTCTGCCATCCTTGGATGGCTAGCATCAGCTCCCCATCTGTTTCTTCCTTCTGGGCCGGTGGTCTAGACCACCTGTGCGGATGTCTGGCCCCATTTTTCTTCCAGCTTAACCCACGGTATGTCTCCATTTTGATCCTCCTGATCTCTGTGGCCCTTATGTCATTTTTTCACATACAGTGCCACTCCTCCTCTTCCCGTCCTACCTGCCCTGTCTCTTCTGAATATGTTGTAGCCAGGTATGGCATCTCCCAATCGTGGGTATCATTACACCAGGTTTCTGTGATGGCCACAATGGCCAGGTCTGACTACACCATGACAGCCTCCAGATCCTCCATCTGGTTGCTAAGGCTCCTGGCATTGGCACACATGGATTTCCATGGTTTGACCTCCCTAGAATGTTTCGCTGTTCAACTCCAGCTCCTTCCCTGGTCATCATTTATCCCTGGTTCTCCTTGCTGTCTGCTCTTCTGTTGTATTTTGCCCCTTATCTGCCTATCCACCTCTTGGGCACTTATTTCCATCTTTTGCACACTGCTTTGTAGAGATATCCACTCCTCCAGTTCACTGGTTCCACTGCTAGCTGTGGAGGGGGTGGGCAATTAGGTATCCTCCTTGCTGGCCTTCCTCCCTCCTTGGCTAGTTTAAATGCTTGTCAATGTTGCATTTGAACTTATCACTGAGTGCTTGGATACCTCCAGGATGGATGCAGGCCATCAGGCTTGAACAAGCCTCCATCCTCCAGATGGGTCCCCAGTCACAATGAATCCAAACCCTTCCTCACAGCACCAGTTCTTCAACCATGAGTTAAAGTTCCTGGTGCATGCACCCATATACTCTATGCCTCTCAGAGTAGTACTTTGAGAAGGTGACAGAAGTAGCTACTTGCTTGAGACCCTCCCAATTTCCTCAACTTCTTCCTGAACTCCGTTTGGCTCCCCCATTTTCCAGGTCATTAGTACCTAGTTGGATAATGACATCCAGCTCACCTTCCCATCTTGTCTTCATAGTGATCCCAGGATTTTCCTTCCATCCCTCCATGCTGTGGCACCTGGTAGGCACCTCACCTCCCTGTCCTCCCCCTCCTGTGTTCCTAGCTGGATCCCTCTTATGATGGAGTCCCCCACCAGGATTCACTTCCTCCTCCTCTGGGGTCCACTGCTCTCCCCATTGAGGTCACCTCCTTGGCTAACCTCCACATCCTTTCCTTCCACTTCCTTGGGTACCTATATTTGGTTGTCCCCATTTGCCAGTGTGGCATATGAGTTTTTGAGTGGAATAGGATCTGGGATGTGCCTCTGCCTGACTGCCCTAACCCTCCCTGAGCCCACTGTCTTCCAAGTGCTCCTCATTATCGGCATCCTTTGAGGCAGTGGCGTTGGACTGGGTGGTCTCTGGATAGGGATGATGGTACTCCTGACCCAGTTTACTTATGCTCTGAGTCTGGCTACCTCATTCTGCAGTCCAGAGAGATGAATGTAGATAGGGCAGCTCCTCAGTGTCCAGAAGGTCTGCCTGAATTTGGATGCCCCGCAGCCACTGCATTGCAGCACATCCCACATTATACTGCACTTATACTGCTATTCCAGTACTTGTCTGTTACTGAAGTTCTCCTAGTTCCCTTTTTATTAATTTACCGTCCTAAAAATCCTGCCACTGATCCTCAGATATTTTTCCTTAAAAAGAAAAAAAAAGAAATTAAAAAATGAGTCAAAACACTTGTGCTGAGGGTGGCTTTTCGCTCTTATGCCCCTCCTACTTCACAACCCTACTACCCTCGTACTTAGCTCCGTCAATCAGATTTAATAGGAATATAAATAGGAGTTGGGGAAGAGGGGACAAAATTTGCAGCAATTAAAGGCAGCAAAGGAATAGACCACCACTACAAGCAACCAAACTAGATTTTAAATTTTCAACAGCCCAAAAACAATTTAAAGTAAAGACAGCAAAGAAATTACAGTGTCACTAAAAGCCCACAATCTAAGTTTAAAACAAAATAGCAATGAACAGTTAATGTAAAGCACTGAAATGAATCTGTTTCCTTCCTTCTGGCTTCTTTCTTTCCTGCTGGCTTCTGGCCTTTCTTATCTCCCAGCAAGGCAGTTATACCTCCCAAATAGTCAGCATTTACTAGAGATCTAAAACTGTGCTATGGTATTATTTTTTTTTAATATCGATGCTCTTTTGAAATACTGTTTACAATATTAAACAGCATGCAATTAGAAATGCAGGCACACTAAGCCACATTGTGAGGTTACAGATTAGTAAGTACTAGGATAAAACAATAACTGCTTGTTGAGTGTACTTAAAGTCCTCTGTACTCACATGTAAGCCCTAGGTGGTGCTATCTTATGAGCATGCACTCAACCCAATTATTTGTAATCTGGATCCAAATGGCTCATCCATTGTAATAAACCCAAATAAGCAAAATCAGATGAAACACAATGATTGTAGCTTATGTTGCAGGGAGCTACCCTGTTTGAACTCATGCTACCCAGACCAGAATGCAGAACAGATGAAATGAAGACCTCAGGATGTTGTACTGGATTGCCAGGGGAAGCAGGGCCTACATGAATCACCTTCTGGAAGTTGCTAACTGTTCGGTGGAGTTGGGCAGGGAGCTGAATCCCCGGGTGGGTCTTTTGCTGAGAATGTCTCTGAATCAGGGGCAGCAGCCAAGGCTGAGATGGCAGGGCCCAGGCAGAGCAGGCAGTTCAGATGAAGTATGTGATGAGGTGCTGGAACAGTCTCCAGCTGGCATAACAGAACTTACAGTGGGGAACCAGATCTCAACCCACAAAACACTTTCAGCACATCTATAACACTTAAAGCATTTTGCCACAGTTCGTATAAAGTCAGTTTGCAAATCATAGGTTCTCTGCACAAACCTTTCAATACTAGGCTCACTTCAGTGCCAGGCGGTCAGATCACTTCTAGAGTAAATCTTTGGTCCACTTGCAGGTGGCAATAACACACTGTTGCTCTTCAGATTCAGATCTCGATCTACTAATCAGATAAATCTGACTTTCACTCTCAAAGCAATATTTCTCAATGGAAGATGTGACAGGCAGGCCAGCAGAGCCTCCCTGCCAATTCTTCCATGCTCCTAGCAGGAGCAGCTGCTTGGTGGCTCAAGCTATTTCCTCTTCAAACTCCAACACACAACTAACACACTACTGCAGGCAGTTCTGGGCTTTCCCAGTAATTCAAAAGCTTTGGTTAGCTGAGGGAACTGCCTATCACAGAGAGGGCTCCCTTTCTAGGTCTAGTTGGGCACCGAACCCTTAAAAAGACAATTCTTACAGAATTTTGATCCCACAAGACCTCTGGGGAACAGTCCCCATCTTAGGTCCCCTGAGGTTCGATTGGTACAACACTGGCAGTCCAGAACCAAAATGGTGGCTCTTATGCAAAAGTTCAAGCTGCAATGGAAAGCAGGTTAGAAAACTCCTATATTATTATTATTATTATACAGCAGAGAAAGAACAAATAATCATTTTCCCCTAACAGAGCTCCCTCTGCTGGTCAAGGGGCCTTAAATCGCTCGTACCTAGCCCAGACTAATTTTCTGAATCAAATGACAACTCTCTTAGAGAGACAGGCATGGAGGCTTACTGGAGCACTCGATGCAGACAATTAGAATTACTGAATACAGGACACCGTGTGACAGTGGGCATTAGCAGTCCAGGAAGACATCTATAGGAACCCCTATTTGTATGGAGGTTAGATAGAAACATAAAATTTGATGGCATATAAGGACCGCTTGGCCCACCTAGTCTGCCCATTTGCCTACCTAATGGATAAGCTGCAGATCCTAGTTAACCAAGAGCCTACTTCCTCCTACCCCCACTAGAATTGCCTTATGTCTGTCTGATGCATTCTTGAATTCCCCCACTGTTTTTGACTCTATGACTTCCTCAGGAAGGCTTTTCCATGTATCTATAACCCTCTCTGTGAAGAAATACTTCTTCACATTACCTCTGAGCTGCCCACCCTCTATCTTCAAATTGTGCCCCCTTGTTCTTGCACATCTCTCTTTCTGAAAGATGCTACCCTCTTGGACTTTGTTGATTCCCTTGAGGTATTTGAAAGTTTCTATCATGTCCCCCTGTCCCTCCTTTCATTGAGGCAATACATCATAAGCTCCTTTAGTCTTTCTTCATATGTGTTCTGGTGCAGACCCTGCAGCATTTTGGATGCCCTCCTCTGGACAGCCTCCACCTTGTCAATGTCTTTGTGGAGATGGGGTCTCCAGAACTATTCACAGTACTCCAGATGTGGTCTTACCAACTGTCTGTACAGATGGCCAACAATTTCCTGTATTCTACTGTTGATGCCTCTCCCTATGCATCCCAGTATCCCCCAGCTCTCCTTACTGCCTTGTCACATTGCTGGACCACCTTAAGGTCATCTGATATGACTACCACCAGGTCCCTTTCCATTTTTGTTGTTGTCAGGATCTCTCCCCCCTCCACTGTGTACTCTTCCCCTGGGTTTTTGTTTCCTAGGTGCATCACTTTGAACTTCTTTGCATTGAAGCTAAGCTGCCATACATTTGACCATTCCTCCTACCTTGCCAAGTCCCTTTTCATCCTTTCCACCCCACCTTGCAGATCAACCCTGTTACAGATCTGTGTGTCATCTGCAAAGAGACATAATTTTCCTTCCAGTCCCTCTCCAGTACACTATTTCTTGCCTAGAAAAATGTGGTGCCTGCATCAAGTGTATACTTACTATGGCATTCTATATGAAAAACACAATAAGACAAGATATATGCATGTTTCATTAGGTATACCACAAAGAAATGAATGATGCATCAGTAAAAGCAAATGGCATTAAGCAATACTATACTTTCTTAGGATAATAACAAGTTTCTGCAATGATACAGTGTCTATACTTTTGTCATACACGTAATCATTTTGAAAATGATTCAAACAGATAACCACATTACTCTGATGGTTCAAGTCTCTACTATTTCCTTTACTTTAAGCAAAATGGATGGGGGCCCATCCCTATCAGCTATTTCAGGGCTTCATGGTGCAGGGGCCCCAGGGCTTGAGGGCTTGACTATTAACTTGGAAGTAGCAGAATAGGTCAATTTAGAAGCAATTACCACTGAGTCCATTGGTTTGGCCTCCAGGGGCAGAATTCAGGAGCCCAGTCATTAGGGAAACCTGCAGGAAAGATTTCTTAAGTCTGATGAGTCGAGTTCTCATTTTAACAGCATCTTCAAGGAAATTACAATGACGTTGCATATGGCCATCCCTCCCACAACGATAACAAAACTCCACCTCTGGAGGGCTTGGTCTTCTTTTCTTGGCCCTACTGTTGAGCCATTGGGTTACCTTACACATAGCAATGACTATATTACACAGCCAACCAAACCTCTTCTCCAGCTTATAAAATTCCTCCTCCCACACAGGGGCCACTGCACCTCTTCTAAAGGCTGGGCTTCTGGATTGAGGCACTCAGTTGGGACACTGTCTTCAATCTCACTCAAGGCCACTATTGCTGCTTAGCCCCTTCTCCCCCAGCTTGATGTTTAGCCCTCCTCACAGCCTCAACAAAGGAAGGGATGCCTTCTGCACAGTGCTGAGTATGTATCCTAAGAATGAGAAAGCTGTGATCCTCCACAGATGTTAAGACATGATCCATCCATAGTTGATTAAACTACCCAGGAACTACTCTTCCATACATAAATATTTTCATCAGAACATGTTCGGTCAGGAGTAGGTAGTCTGAGAGTAACTCTCCCTTCTGTTGTCTAATAGCCTTAAACTCCCACGTTAGATGGCTCACATCTTCATGGGGATCAAACATGGACATAAAGGCATCCAAGTACTGCTGCAACTGCTTCTCTTCATCAGTCCTGAGCCATCGGCCGAGCATCCAGGCCGCATGAGCCCTCCAGGCTTCCAAGTCCTTTTCTCCACTGGGAGTGGGGACAATACTGGAGAAAACACCCTCCATGATCTGCAGCAAAGGTGGGAAACACTTTGGCATCAAGTCCTTTTGGATGGCCAGACATTTAGTAGGTAAGCCACTGGGGTTGCAAATCCCAGCAGTGCCTCCAAGATATAACCCCTAGGTGGTGCTATCCTATGGGCTACTACCCCTGCCTGTGTCACTAAGGACAGGTTAAGGGGCCTGAGCTCAGTGAACGGGTGTCTGCTGTTGGTATAGCCCTCCAGGATGCTATAACCACCCACCAACCCTTCTGGTGGCCTAAACAGTTCAGCAACAGGACATTCACAATTACCATATATAAATACAGATATGCTCACACTCCTTGCACTTACCACCAGGGCTGGATCTTCTGAAAAATAAGACCAGTGATGCAACACTGCAATAGCGATATAATATCCCCACTAAGAAGGTACACGCTAGCCAGGTTAAACATGAACAACCACAATCTGATTTATTCAGGGGGACGGAGTAAGGGTGGGGAGAATCTAGTAGGAGTAGTAGGAAATGGTAGTGAATTGACCAAAGTTTCTGCATACACATATATATAGGGTTATTATAGATCAAAACTTATCTTTTGAACAGCATATTAATGGACTAATTAGTAAAGTAAACTCTAGGATAGGAGCTTTAAGTAGAGTAGCAAATTGTATTAGTAAATAAGACAGATTGATCATAGCTAACCAACTGATCCTTCCGCTTGTTTGTTTATGGGTGACATGTTCTACTCCCATGCTAATAACTACCCAATTCAAAAATTTGAAATTTATTATAATAGGTTAGATAGGTTTATACTACAGTGTAATACGATACTCTTCAGTGTTTAATGTACAAAATTTAACATGGACATACTTGAATTTCGTAGACAAGAAATCTGGGCCAATTTTGTATATAAAATCTATAAACTTGGCTCCCCTATTGCTTTTAGCTGAAAGTCAATTAGCCCCCGCACTAATGTAACTTAAGAAAAGCAGGGGCCAGAGAATTAGTAGTTCTGAAAATAAAGAATAAATCTGAATGATGCCATTCAGTACAAAGCTTCAACAACATGGAATAATCTCCCAATAACTGTTAAACCCAAGATATAACAGTGGAAAGTTCAAAACAGTGATGAAACAGGAATTAAGTTTCTGATGTACAGGTAACTAACAGATGAATTATTGTTATCTCTTAGACTATCTTTACAAAATAGGTTGACTCTGTATATTTATTTGTTCTTTTCTCTGGTTTTTATTATGAATTTGCACTGTATTATATGTAACACTGTTGCTGTTATTGTCATTACACAGGTGCACCTTGAAAAGAGGGCTCTAAGGCCCAAATGGCATTGTGAAATTGTACTTTCACTTACTCCTGTATAAATATATATTTTTACTACTACTACTTCTACTACTTAATTCTGGGGGCTGTGAATAAAGGTGGGGAGGGAATCTAGAGGGTGACTGGCAGATCTGATTAAATTCAGGCTGAATAAGCATGCACAGAGAGTCCCTTTAACACAGTCCTCACAACCTTGGGTACCCAGTATGGTTGACAGGCTATCCTGAAGCATTACCTGGGTAGACCGCATTGCAGCTGTTGTTGGGGCCCTTAGGAAGGAAACCAATTTAATGCACTCAACCAAAATATTTGTCATCTGGAGCCAGATGGCTCAGTGCATTGCAATAAACTCAAAACAACCAAAATCAGATGACACACAAAGATTATAGCTTATGTTGCAGGGAGCTACCCTGTTTGTACTCATGCTACCCAGGCCAGAATACAGGACAGATGAAATGAAGACCTCAGGATGTTGTACTGGATTGCCAAGGGAAGCAGGGTCTACACAACTCCCCTTCTGGTGGTCAACACCTGTTCACTGATGTTGAGCAGAGGGCAGAATCACCGAGCAGATCTTTCGCAAAGAATGTCTCTGAATCGTGGGCAGCAGCCTAGGCTGAGATGGCAGGACCCAGGAAGAGGAGGCAGATCATATGAAGTCTGTGATAAGGTGCTGAACAGCCTCAGCTGGCGAACAGAACTCACTGGGGAACCAGGTCATGATCTATGAAACACATTTAGCACATCTATAACACTTAAAGTATTTTGCCACAGTTTGGATAAAGTCTGTTTGCAAATTGAAGGTTCTCTGCACAAACCTTTCGATCTGAGGATCACTACAGTATTAGGCAGGCGATCATTTCTAGAGCAAGTCTTGGTCCACTTGCAGGCAGCAGTATCACACTGTTTCTCTACAGATTCAGGTCTCGATCCAGTAATTGGATAAATCCAACTTTCACTTTCAAGGCAATACTTCACTGATTGAACATGCTGTTACATGTCTGGACATTCTGTTTTAAATCCAAGGGAGTTTGTTTCTTCCTGGAGATTTTCTGGATCAAATAAAGGTACAATGTATATCTCCACAGACAATGACTCTCTGTATAGCTGATTCATAATTACTAAGCATTTTTATAAAGCATACTACAGTTTTTTGGTTTAGCTTCATACAGTAACAGGTTTATAATGTGAATTTATGAAAACACCTTAAGGATTTTGTATTACTGTACTAATCATGAAATTATTATTGTTTTATATTGCTTCTTAATCACTTTTATTTAAACAGGCTTTACCAACTGTATTTATTCCTGCTTTCTAAAATAGCCGTCATGTTTATTTTACACAAAATGCACTGATGCACTTTACACAACACCTCTCTGGGTGTTTGGCATCATTCTAGGACTGAATGGATGGAAATGGAAAAGAATGAAAAGAGAGAACTAGTAGGATGTTTACTAGCTGATAGCAAAGAGCTTGCCAGGTGGCCAAACTAGGGTGGGGAGGAAGAAAAGCAAAGAGAAAAGCATCAACTGTTGTACAACAGAAGTTTTGGTAACTAGGAAATAAGGAGACAGAAAAGTGATCCATCAGTCACATCCGAGGGTGTAGCCTAACTCTCCCACACACCTCCCTTCTTAAGTAAAAGACAGTTCTCAAAACTATACTGTTTTTTCAAGAACCCACTCTCAGTCATAAATATTCTACCAAAACAGTAGAATGGGGATTGGCTGAAATTTTCTCTCACCCACTATGAGAGCTTCACCCCAGGATCCCTTAATTCAACTATTTTTTAGTATTGTTCACCATACCGAGGTACTGCAATATTACAATACTTTCACAACGTTACCCTGGGGCTGTCATACAGTTCAGCACAATACCCATCTCTGCTGTCAGAGGATTTCAGTCTGTAATGACTGTCTACCCCCTAACTATTTCACTCTGGTTACTACAACTCAAACATTTCATATGTGATATCAGGCACCCATAAATAGGCATAGTTTCAGCCCTGTGCACTCACCATCATACCTTCATCAGTACATTAAAAAAGATGAAGTAATACACAGCAGTTTTATGCTGACTTCTAGCTTCCTCCATACCCATCACTTGACATCGTTTCAGAATCCATCACATGGCATTGTTTCAGCACCCATCACTTAGCATTGTTTCAAAACCCATCACCTGGCATCATTTCAGAACCCATCACTTGGCATCACTTCAGCCCTGTGCACCCACTATCATACCTTCATCAGTACATGAAAAAAGAGGAAGTAATACACAGTAGTTTTATGCTGACTTCTAGCTTCCTCAATACCCACTTAGCTATCAGGGTGGCCATGCAGGTGTATACCACAACTTTCTCTGGGGTGAGCTGTACCCAGCTCTAATCCCATTCTAACACATTGTTTCCACTCAGGGGCCCAATCATAGGGTCCACCCCATACCTACATTCTCCATGACCTTAGGTTCCTCATTTTATATCATACAGCATAGATATTTCTTTTATCTTATACATTTCTTGTAATCATTTCATACATTTCATTTATCCATTTCTCAAATCAAAGGGAGTTCAGAATATAGGAAAGTCCCTTCAGCCGTCATGGTGTCTTCCCTGTTGCATGTAGTCTTCACCCCAGTATGCATACGTCTTGAAACAGGCTTACCTGGGGCCTTCATCTCATCATCCTCCAACTAGCAGCAGCCGAGAAAAATGGGAAACAGTGGGATCTCAAAAGTAGCTGCCAACAAAGGTTCCATTGAGGGGGTCCACCTCCTCTAGAACCCAAGGATCCTGCTCCTCTGTTTTGGCCATGAAATCTTCTGGTCGGGAACCCTCCATCAGCATCTGGCAGTGGTGCTCTGCTTCTACCTGGGGCTGGTCCTCCTCTGCATTGCATCAAACTTCAATCCAGGTCTTCTCACCTGGGCTCTGGTATGCAAACTGGTAACCCCCTTCTCCTTCAATAGATCCTTAGCATCCTGGGGATCCTGGAGGTACACCATTCTGCTCTTTGCCCCCAATGTCTGGATACCAGGGCTGTTATCTGGGTACTAGTCTCCTCCTTGTTTCTCTGGACAACCAGTACTATCCCACTTCTGACACCAAGTTTGTCACAGCGTATTGAAATAAACTTCAGATGAGGAAAATTTACAGGTTTAAAATACACCATGGTGTGATATTTATGTTTCAAATGTTAGAATAATAATAAATGAAAACAAAAAACAAATTTCAAAGAAAATCACTACTTAACATCAATAGTTTCTCACATAATACAGTTCTGGATCTTAGAGCTCCTAAGACTCTTCTCATCTGCATTCAACAGCTTGTCTACAGTAGCATATATCCTCCTCTCTCAGGGCTGAGCCCAATTGGACTGAACTGAAGTAAACTCAGTGGAGAGGTTTTATATCTTTTTGGTGGGGTCACCTGACTAGGCCCTTTCTATTTTCATGTCTGAACATGCTGTTACATGTCTGGATATGCTGTTTTAAAACCAAGGGAGTTTTCTTTTGTTCCTGGGGACTTCCTGCTTCAATTAAAGGTACAGTGTATATCTCCACAGATATTGACTCTCTATATCTCTGATTCATAATGACTAAGCATTTTTATAAATCATACTACAGTTTTTTTTTGTTTAGCTTCATACAGTAACAGGTTTATAATGCAAATTTATGAAAATACCTTAAGGATTTTGTATAACTGTACTAATCATGAAATTATTATTGTTTTATATAACTTCTGAATCCTTTTTATTTAAAAAGGCTTTACTAACTGTGTTTATTCCTGCTTTCTAAAATAGCCGTCATGTTTATTTTACACAAAATGCACTGATGCACTTTACACAACACCTCTCTGGGTGTTTGGCATCATTCCAGGGACTGAATGGATGGAAATGGAAAAAGAATGAAAATACAGAACAAGTAGGAAGTTTATCAGGGGTGGTAAAGAGCTACACTAGGTGGCAACCTAGGGTGAGGGGGGGGGAAGAAAAGCAAAGAGAAAAGTGTTAACTGTTGTACAACAGAAGTTTTGGTAGCTAGGAAATAAGGAGATGGAAAACTGATCCATCAGTCAAAGTCGAGAGTGTAGACTAACTCCACCACATCTGCTGGCAAATAAGTCTCATGCAACAATACTACTTGTGGGTGAAAACACTATAAATGTCACAAAATACTGTATTTTTTAGAGTTATCCCTCCCCCCTTAATATTTTAAGAAATGAAACTCAAAAATTGTGACATATTAAATACAATTCTAAACTCTAATATCAACTAAGACCCCCACGAGAAACCAATAACACATGTGCCCCCCTCACCCAAACTAAAACACCCCATTGATACCAATAAACTACCCTACTGTAACAATCAAACAATGATACAAATCCACTAATTATTCAAAGGAGAAAATATTACTTCCCAGGTCTGATGCCCTCCTCTCTCCACACCAACCATGAACAACTCTGAAGGAGACAGCATCCACCCTGACCCATCCTATATCATGGCTGAATTGTTTCATCTCCTCAATGATATATCATCTCTAGCCACTTAAATGAAGTGTAATAAAGCTGGCAATTGATTCATCTTAGTAATAGATTAATATTTCAACCTGAACAACAATAAATAGACTAATACAGTATAATGGATCTAAGACAAGCTTCCCATAGACCACTATGGAACTGATAGAACAAATTGAGCTCCCGAAAGGGCACAGAAGAAAAAGGAACAGAGGAGGTTACAACCGCCTCATCACATAACAAGAGAACAAAAAATGTGAGGACATCTATGATCCCAATCTGATCAAAGGACACAACTGCTCATCTTTACAGCCTTGATAAAAAGAAAAGGGAAAAAAAGAGTAAACAACATAGCTAGTGTCCTTATATGAATAATAGGCTACATTATCTATTGTTTCAAAATAAACTGCATTCCTATAGCACTCAAAGGTCATACCACACTATTTTAAAAAGAAAGGGGAAAAAAAAAACTATAGTAAAAATGAGTTGCCCGTTATATCCAAAGGAGGGACTTTTAACATCACAAATGACTCCTTAGAGGAAAAACCTGTTGGAAAATATCAGTATTGTTCACAGTATTGATGAAGTAGATTGAAAGGAAGCATCAAAGTTAAAACATGCAGTCTAAAAGCCCCAAACTCTATTAAACATTGTCTTTTTATTTATTGTATAGAAGTACTGTTTAAAAGAACAATTGGGAAGTGGGGGAACTTCACTTTCAAACATTGTGAACACACAAACACCAAATGCCCAGCTATTGCATATCAAAATCCTGTATGGAGCTCAGCACAAAGCCCTCTCAGTCATCATCATTTATATCTCCTGAAAGAACAGGGACCAGGCTCCATGCAGTACTGAAGTACATCAAATCACCCCACCTGACTCCAAAGTCATCACACTTGGTGACTTCAACACAAACTGGCTGGGACCTGATGCTGGCGACACCAGGGACATGGTCACATCAGCAAACCTCACACATATATTGGACTCCACAACTAGAATGAACTACAAAACCGGCACCAGCGCTTTACTGGACTGGATCCTGACTACTCACCTCTCCCGGATCACTAGCTTTGCTGTACTGCCTGACTCTCGCAGCGACCATTCCCCCGTCAGCTGCACCTGGTCAATCAAATTCGGGAAATCTCTACCAAAGGTCATCCTCAGCAGAGTCCTTCCCCGTGTGAAGCTAACCCACCTAAAATCACACCTACTAAATCAAGACTGGTCCCCCATCAACCTGGCCCCCAATGCAAATACAGCCCTTGATCAATTCATATTCATTTTCAATGAAGCTTGTAACATCTTTGCCCCACCAAAAAAGCGAAAAATTAAACCCTCTGCAATCCTTGGCTCATGGGTTCCCTCTTAAAGAAGCTGAAACACAGGAACCACCTCTAGGAACTAGCCAGAGGAACAGGAAAACAGGCGGACATCCAAAATTTCAAAAGAACTAGAAATGATTGCACCAAATCCATACACCAACAGAAATCTGAATACTACAAAACTGCACTCGCTGACACTTGGGGAAATGCAAGAGCATTCTGGAATAACATTAAAGTTGTTACTGGGAAG
The DNA here is from genome assembly GCA_016271365.2 of Neoceratodus forsteri. Taxonomy (NCBI): domain Eukaryota; kingdom Metazoa; phylum Chordata; order Ceratodontiformes; family Ceratodontidae; genus Neoceratodus; species Neoceratodus forsteri. The sequence continues at coordinate 1,045,083,757 of CM028133.1, read as the reverse complement.
GAGTCCAAATCACCTCCCTACTGCTATCACAATAAACGGGAATACTATCCCGGACCTAAAAGTCATAGCCAACACTTTTAATGATGCCTTCACTGACCTCAGCAGCATCCTCCCCTCTGACTTTTTCAACAACAGTGACTCCCCTTCCCACCCATCAGTCATCACCTAAAAATTGTCCCCCTTTCTACTTCAGAGCAGTAAACAAAAATACCATCAAGAAATACATTTTCAAAGCCATCAAATACACTAGAACAAGTGCTGACACACTAGACCTCAAACTTCTGTCCCTCACACTAGACAAGGTTCTGGGGCTTCTCACCAGGAACTTTTATCTCTCCCTCTCCCTCGCTCTCTCAGCCAATTCCCTGACAAATGGAAGCCAGCAACTGTCACACCTATCCATAAAGGTGGTGACAGGACCTCCCATGTGAACTACTGACCTATCTCTATCCTGTCACCCCTCTCTAAGGCCCTGGAATGGATAGTAGCAGACCTGCTCACTTATCATCTGGACGAGTACAACATCCTTTTCCAGCAGCAACACAGATTTAGAAAAGGACACAGCACTCCTATGGCACTTCTTGAGTTTACTGGAGCCATACACAACTCTCTTGATCAGGGTCGCCTAACCGGAGCTACATTCATCTACCTGTCAAAGGCTTTTGACACTGTCCACCACCGCCTCCTGCTTCATCAGCTACTGGACATTGACCTTTCTGTGGAATCGGTGAAATGGTTCAAAAGCTATCTTGACAACTGGTCCCAATGTGTAAAAATATCAGGCGTGGTCTCCGACACTAAACAGGTTCACTCCGGTGTCCCCCAAGGCTCCATCCTGGGCCCATTGCTGTTCAGCCTGTTCCTCAACTCCCTCCCCGACTCCACCTCTCAGCAAGTCATACTCTATACAGATGACACGGTAATTCTTGCCTCTCATCATGACCCAAGCCACCTGCAACAAACCCTTTAACACGGCTTCACCTCTTTTGAAAGCTGCTTCAAAGAACATAAGGTAATCCTTAACCAGAAAAAAACGAAGACCATGATTTTTGCCAGCCACCAAAACAAGCACAAACACCACCAACTCTCCTTAAACACCTGCCTTGTGGACTCCTTGGAGCAGGTTGACTCCTTCAATTTACCAATTTTTTTACCAATTATTTTATCAGGTGCCCTAGGAATCACCTTAGACCCACACCTGTCCTTTGGAACAAATATAACCAATGTCGCTAAAACTGTGAATACTAGACTGGGCTTACTCTACCGGCTTTGTCGGCACCTGACTAAAGAGGCCCTCCTTGCCACAGTTCAAAGCTCCATCATCTCCCAGATTGACTGTGGACTTGTCATCTATGGCACTGCCAGTACCACTGCACTCAGAAGGATTACTACCACCCTAAACAAGGCCTGTTGACTCATCACTGGGGCCGAACGGCTCACTCACACCTGTGACTTCTACTCACAAGCTAACTGGCTTCAACTTGATAATAGAATCTGGTACCAAACCTGCATGGTTGCTAAGAAAATACAGTTGGGAACTGCCCCTCCCTGGGTCTGTTCACTCCTTCAAATGAAAACCAGCTCCAGAATTACTAGGGGATCAAAGCCACAACTTTTCCGTATCCCTCGCTGCCACACAGCCATTGGCCAGTGTTCATTAGCCTACAGGGCACCCACTTGGTTTAACTGTCTTGCCAATGATACTATCAATACCATTGGGCTGGGGGAATTCAAATCCAGGCTCCAAAACACCCTGGTCACTTCCAGCATCTGCGACTGTCATGGATAATGTCTATGCAACACCGCTCCGCTACCACTCTCCTATATCTAGCTCCTTACGTAATGCATTTGCCCTAGTTTGGCCTCTGCCCCATCTGCTCTCCAGTACTTGACAATGCCACCTTCCTGGCTGCTTCATCCCACCCCCTCCTCCATATCCTTACCTACCCTCACCTCTCCTCTCTTCTCATTTTCTTACCTCCCACATTTGCCCCTCCCATTTCTTTCTACCACCCAGTCCCCTTCTTGTCCTCTTCCTTTCCACTTTATCCTCTCCCTGTCTGTTCAAAATTAATTTGATATCCTTTACCCTTATTTGTGTAACAATTGTGTCTATTGTTATGTGATACCAATGTCTTGACGTGGAACCTTTGTAAAAGAGCCCTGGGCTCAATGGTAATTGTAATCCTAGAATTGGAATAAATAAATAAATAAATAGCAATGTCCAGAAAAGTTGAACAGAACCAGCTAAGGCTCTGCACATACACATGAGAAATAAGTCACAGTTCAATGTGAGATAGAATTCATATAAATGATGAGAAAAAAGGCATGCAACCGTCAAGTGCCACAGGGTCCCACAAAAGGGGAGAGCAAATATCTCAGATCACCAGAAATAAGGGGAACAGGCTAGAAATGTTCAACTAAAGGGATCTCTATAATCTGTCCAGTCTTTCTTTAATGTAAAGATCTCAATCATTTTTGGTAAATAAATCAGGAAGAAGTTGAGGGAGCTACACAGCTGCTTGTGATGCAGACTCAAAGTGGTGGGTACCTCAGGCCATATGGACCTCCAGTCTAGCAGAGTAAAGCATATGGTGTCAGATAAGAGCTGCCCAGTACATGGATTCTATAGGATGATAGGCCACTCTTGTCTATAGGACCTTGTTGGTTAAATCTTGAACAAGCCGAAATTTCTTGCCTTCCCACTGTAATTCTAACTTACTGGTTTCCTTCAACAGAATGTCATGATCGAAGTAGTTTAAAAGTTTAAAAATAACTGGTCTTGAGGGCTTTCTGGGGGGCAGGATTGGGTCTACTAGCACAGCGGGCTCTTTCGATGATATACATTGGCCCATTTGGTTAAGGGCCCACTATCGTGCAGCAAAAATTCTGTAAGAAATCAATAGCATTAGGCCCCTCTTCCCTCTTTGGCAGCCCAGTTAGCACCAAATTATTGCAACAGCTGACCCCTCCTACTCATCCACCTTCTCATCTGGCTTCGTCACATTAGGTGCAGAGTAACCACATTGGGGCTCTTTTTACGCTGCATGTCCTCCAATGAGGAAATACGGACTTAAATGTCTGACACTCTGCGTGTCAACTCTTGGACCTCTGGCTTTAGATCCTTATAGTCAGCTATTAATGAGAGGACAGCCTCCTTGATGGTCATCAGTTCAACATAGAATTGCTAGTTTGAGATGGGCACTGCTGAACCCCCAATAGGGGAGGGAGGTGAATCACTCCAATGAGGTCTTTTGGGTTCCAGCATAAGGGCCTATTCCTGATCGGTGTCGGAGGCTTCAAATGTTACATTCTCCTCAGCAGGCTGAAGATCCATCACACTCAGATCCATTGGGGCACCACAAGTAATACAGTAATAGGAAGAACCGGAAGTAGCACAATAAAGCAGTCAGGCTAGGGTATTTTTAATGAAAAATATCATGGTCTATATAGAGCTCCAAAAACACACTGCTATACCATGCTCAGCACCATGTGACTCAAGTGAGTTATTGACCCTTTATGTTATGTTGTTCACCACCCCCTGTGATGCTTTGGGATGCACAAACAATGTGATGCTCATACTGCCCTCTTCTGACACTGCTGCTGGCACAGACCCTCTACTCTGGCCATGGCTTCTACACATCCAACAGTACATGCCCCCTTGCTACTGTGCCCACAACCTTTCCCCAATACTGACCCACCACACATATCCAGCTGACATGTACCTACATTCACTGGGTCAGGACATGACATCTGCCCATCCTGTGGTGCTGTTTTTCACCACATTGCTACCATCCTTCAGCACTCTGTGTGTGTCCCTCACACATGTGCACACCAGGAGACCTAGTGCAGCTTTTTGTGCCAATGTCCCCTACCTATCAGCCATCCACCTGCAATATCCCCTCTTTTATAGGCCTTGTGCAGGCCACTGTGGTGGATGAAGTAGGCATCATGGCAGGATCCAGGGTTATTGGTTACCACATCCAGTATGCTGCAGTTGCTGTCACATACCACATGGATATTCATTGAATGAAAACCCTTGCTGATCATTTATGCATCCCCCTCTGCTGATGGTGCTCTGATGGCCATGTGTGTGCAGTTAATAGCTCTTAGCATGTGGGGGAACTGTGACATGGTGTAGAAGGCCTGCTTCATGTGCTGCTGCTGCTTTGCTTCCTGTTGGAAGCTGATATACCTGGGGGTTCGGCATTTCTACTTCCAAAAAATACTTCAGGCACTTGGATATAGCAGATTGAGATATGTCCACTGTGTAATTAGTGGTGGTCTGGGAGCTCACAGTAACAAAGAAGCAGAGTACTACCTTGACCTCCACAGGTATGGCATGTCCCTCCATGTTGCACTATGTAGGTCCTCCCACAATTCATGGCATAGCTCCCTTATGGTGGCCTAATTCAGGCAGTACCATGAAATGCACTGCTGTTCTCTGAACTCCTCAAAGGATATTATTCTGCTGAGGTCATGTGATGTAGGCTAGTGGCAGGATGTATCTGAAACAGCTCCCTTTTTAAAAAAATATTTTATTATTTTTCACATCTGATATTATAGACATACTTTTTCACATATTTTTGTCAGTTATTCTTCATTACATTTATTTACTGTTACAGAAATTTTAAATTTTTTAAATTTAGGTATATTATCAATTGGATAGCTTCCCCCTCCTCCCCAAGGGAAGCAAAGATTATGCTATTAGCATCTTAATACAGGTGGTAGCATGGCTTCAGTTTCTTTCCATATTGTTATTTCTACTTCCTCACTTATTTCTTTAGCTAATTTTACATGTAATATAGCCTCTCTAAAATTCTACCACCATCTTGTACACGGAAAATTATATATTTCTGGGGCATTCCATTGTTCAGATATGAGTCTTGTAGTTGTCATTGTGGCTAGGCATATAATTTTATAGTGTGTTTTAGTCATATTTAATTCCATTATATCATTAAGTATGAGATATTAAACATTGTCAGGAATTTCTCTATCTACTATAGGTTCCAGTAATTCCATAGTTTTTGTACACCATGGTTTTATTCTAGGACATTCCCAGATGCAATGCATAAGATAACTTATGTTCAAATTTAGTGCCAACATTCTTCTATTTGCAGAGAAGTTTCCTAAGATCTGTGGCATGAAGTGTGCTCTGTTGATTATTTTTTTAATTGCTTTAGTTTTAGTAAAAAGATAATCTTTATTTGCTTTGATTCTTAAATGTTTTCATTGTTGTACTGCATATATCATCATTGTTTCTTGTTGCCATCTTATATTTATCTCACACTCACATCTTTTTTTGTCTATATAATCTTACAGTAAATCCTTTGAAGTAATCTATTTGGGCCTCTTCCTGTAATTTGTTTCTGCAATTCGAGCTCTTTACCCAAATCAGTTCTCTTTCCTTCATTCATTTCTCCCACTAAAGCTAGAAATTTCTTAGTCATAGTAATATAGTGTAAATAATTTGTGCCTGGGACTTCCAAGAACATCCCTCTAAATTCATCATAGGAACAGAATTGTTATCTCTTTAGTAATTGATACCATCTTTGCATTTTTGTTGTTTGAAATCTTTAGTTACATCTTTCCTCTGTCCTTTCCAAACTGAGTAACTATTCCATATGTTCAACTTTAACCATGGCAGTTCCTCATTTCTTATTAAATTGTTTATTTCTCTTTCAATATTTAGCACTAATGGGCTAAAATAGTAGGCACTGTAATTTTATGTAGCATTCCCCAACTTACATTATCTCTACTGAAATTAGATACCTTATTCCACAAAAGAAATTCCCAAAAATTTTCCCCCATTCTTGAAAGGCCCATTCCCACCACACTTTTATCTGGTGGGCAACTGAATAGTGCAATGAGTCAGGGCAACTGTAGCCTACTTCTCTTGTGGAGGTAATAAGCTGATCCCAAGCAATTCAAAGCTTGCTGCCCTCTATAAAAAAGTTTTAAAGATATTTTTTCCATCTCTCTATACCATGAAAACATGGAGTACCCACCATCGCTGTATAACAAACATTAGATGGGGTAATGCCATCAGTTTTATAGCTTTGACTCTCCCCCACAATGATAAAGTTAGTTTTTCCTAATTTTTCAACAAAGTTTTATTTTATTGCAGGCATTTTGGTAGTTAGTTTTAATAATTTCTTCTTGTTTAGCTTTCAGATTTATTCCCAAATATTTAAAGTTATTGGTTATTGTAAAGTTTCTTTTATATTTATATTTAATTGTGAGTTTCTATCTCTGATGAGAATTATGATTGCTTTTGTTTTATTCAAACTATATCCTAATAAATGTACACATTTTTAAATGTCCCCCAGGAAGGAAGGAAGGCATTGATTCTGTTATATTTGTCATAAACAATAAGATGTCATCAGCAAATACATTAATCTTTATCATTTCCTTCCTCATTGTTGTTCCCCAAATTTTCTGATTTTCCCTTATAATGTTCAGAAATGGTTCTTGACATAGCAAACATATAATCAGGAACAAAGGACACCTTGTTTCACAGCTTTCCTTATCACAAATGTCACTGTCAAATAAGAGTTTATAAAAAATCTAAATGCTGTCTTAAAATACATTTGTCTAATGGGTACTAATATACAATCTGCAATCACACCATCCCATACAAAAAAAATAAGTTAGAAACTTAGAATTTGACAGCAGATAAGGACCGCTTGGCCAACCTAGTCTGCCCATTTCTCAGCCTGATGGATAAGCTGCAGATTCTAGTTAATCAACAGTTTACTTCCTCCTTCGCCCACTAGAATTGCCTTATGTCTGTCCCATGCATTCTTGAATTCTCCAGCTGTTCCTGACTCCACAACCTCCTCAGGAAGGTCATCAATGCATCCACAACCCTCTCTGTGAAAAATACTTTCTAACATTTCCTCTGAGCTGTCCCTCCTCTATCTTCAAATTGTGCCCCCTTGTTCTTGCACATCTCTTCTTCTGAAAGATGCTACCATCTTATAGTTTGTTAATTCCCTAGAGATACTTCAACATTTCCATCATGTCCCCCCTCTCCCTCCTTTCCTCAAGGGTATACATATTAAGCTACTTTAATCACTCTTTGTATGTCTTCTGGTGCAGACCCTACACCATTTTGGTTGCCCTCCTCTGGGCAGCCTCCACTGTCTATGTCTTTGCAGAGATGGGGTCTCCAGAACTGTACACAGTACTCCAGATGTGGTCTTACCAACTGTCTATACAGAGGGCCAGCAACTTCCTGTTTTCTACTGTTGATGCCTCTCTCTATGCATCCTAGAAGCTCCCCAGCCCTCCTTACTGCCTCTCACATTGCTTGCCCACCTTCAGGTCATCTGATATAATTACTCCTAGGTCTCTTTCAATTTTTGTTGTTGTTATTATCTCACCCCCATCGTGTACTCTTCCCTGGGTTTTTGTTTTCCAGATGCATTATCTTGTACTTTTTTGCATTGAACCTGAGTTGCCATATATTTGACCATTGCTCCAACCTTGCCAAGTCCCTTTTCATTCCTTGCACCCCACCTTGTGTATCGACCCTGTCCTTCCAGGTGCTCTCCAATGTCACTTATAAAGACATTAAAGAGGACGGTCCCAGTACCAAACCCTGTGGTACCCCACTAGTTATCATCCTTTCTTCACTGTGAACTCCGTTTACTATTACCCTTTGCATCCTGTTGCCCAGCCAGTTAGCAAATAACTAGTGATTACCTTTTCATTAAGGTCTAACTAAAAAGCTAAGCATTAGGCTTGACTATTGGTTGAGGAGTTTTTCTCAACTAAAGTTTAACTTTTGCCATCTAGCAATTAGTTGGGGATTTTTTTTGTTTACTTACTCATTAGTTGAGACATGAGACTGAAAAATACTGTAGCTAGGAATTAATTGAAGATTTCTACTTAAACCCAATACCCTTGCCCAAGACATCATTGTCACCATGCTAAATGAGCCTCTGGAAGTTGTAACCAAATTTAAATATCTGGGTATCTGGATCGACAATAAATTATCTTTCAATGACCATGTCGAAGATGTCTGTAGAAGGTTAAAAGCAAGTTTAGGTTTCTTCTACAGAAATAAAAGACAAAGAACCTCTGTGCGCAAACACTGAGGCAAGGGTTACCCCAAAGGGCATTTGGCTGGGAAGCCAAGTTTCAAGAAAATACAAAATCACACATGCCCCCACAATGCAAAGCATCATGGGCTGCATATGCAAATCATCACCAAATGTTATGCTGGTCCAACTTTAAGCAGAGTTGCATGGTGCGAAAAGCCCTCTCACCGGTTGCAAGGGTGCTAACAGAAGACATGAACACGTGTTTCATCCTACCAGGACTCATCAGTATGCCTCGTCTGTTTGGACACCCCAGTGGAATGGACCAGCTACCCTATGAGCAGTGTGCCTGGGATATTGTGGTGAACCCATTAAAATAAAAAACATTTAAAGACAAAAAAGAACCTCTGTGCGCAAACACTGAGGCAAGGTTACCCAAAGGGCATTTGGCTGGGAAGCCACGTTTCAAGAAAATACAAATCACACATGCCCCACAATGCAAAGCATCATGGGCTGCATATGTACCACTGGGGTGTCAAACAGATGAGGAGCATACTGATGAGTCCTGGTAGGACGAAACGTGGTTATGTCTTCTGTTAGCACCCTTTGCAAACTGTGTGAGAGGTCTTTCGCACCATGCAACTCTGCTTAAAGTTGGACCAGCATAACATTCTGTGGTGATTTACATATGCAGCCTATGATGCTTTGTATCAGGGGGCATGTGTGATTTGTATTTTCTTGAAACTTGGCTTCCCAGCCAAATGCCCTTGGGTAACCCTTGCTCAGTGTTTGCACACAGAGGTTCTTTTGTCTTTAAATGTTTTTTATTTTAATGGGTTCACCACAATATATCCCAGGCACACTGCCTATAGGGTAGCTGGTCCATTCCACTGGGATGTCAAAACAGATGAGGTGCATACTGATGAGTCCTGTAGGACTAAACACGTGTTTATGTCTCTGTTAGCACCCTTTGCAAACTGTGTGAGAGGCCTTTCGGCACCATGCAACTCTGCTTAAAGTTGGACCAGCATAACATTCTGTGGTGATTTTCATATGCAGCCCATGTTGCTTTGCATTGTGGGGGCATGTGTGATTTTGTATTTTCTACAGAAATAGGCACCTTTTCCCCCTTGAAACTTGAAACAAGCTTGTACAGGCCACTTTTCTCCCCCTACTCGACTATGGCGATGCAATCTATTCCTCCACCACTCTTGCAAATCTAAGTAAACTGGACATCCTTTATCACCGTGCGTTATGGTTCATTACCAACTCCCTTACCATTCGCACCACTGTGACTTATATGCAGCTGTTAGTTGGACATCCTTACTACTAGGCGCCTGCTCCATGCTGGGCTATGGACTCTTAAACTGCTCCTGCAGAAATTGCCAAGCTATCTCTCTTCCCTTATTAGTATCTCACATAGTGCATACTGCGTTAAGAAAATATGACTATTATGCTTGACATACCAAGGACTTAGACCTCCTTTGGTAAACGGTACATTGCATATGCCCTTCCCTCCGCTTTGGAACCAATACAAAACCGCATTGAAACTAACTAGCACAGTTTCAATAAACTTCTACAAATCACTAAGTTCAGTAAAATAAAAGACACCTGTAACTGTCATTAAGTCTCTTCCTTCCCCATGTGTGCCATATTTATCCACTGGTAAGGTATAATTGCTTTGTCATATTAACTGCTTTCTTCCCTTCTACTTGGCTTTATCTATGCTTACGCTCCACTGCTACTCTATCGAATCACTCCCTCCCCCCCATATCAGTTGTAGTCTGTTGTTTGTTTTAGCTGCCAAAATATATGTATTGCACACACCAGTCATCATGTTTCATTTATCAGTATGCAACCTGTAAGTCGCTTCCCTGTCTCATATTAATGTTTACCACCTGCGGTCACCCTATGTGGTACCCTTGTATGTATATCCAGACTGTATCATGTAACGCGCATTTCATGTATATACTGTTATTACCTATCTATGTTTGTACTTTAAGTGTTTATGTCTCAGGACCTCCTTGTGAATGAGCTTGCTCAATTGAGTTTTCCTGCAATAAACTTGAACTTGAAACTTGAACTTGAAACTAAACATAATCCAGATTGAGAGTTAGTTGTTTATATGACTTAGAACATTTCTCAGTTGTTTTACTTGAAATGCAAGAAATAGCTCAGTTATTAATTACTTGTGATTTTAACTTAGTATATTTTGCAGTCACTTGCTTCTTGATAATGGACTCAACTGCCCAGGTGTAGGGTCCACTCTAGGAGAAGGATTCAAAATAAGGATGCACCCAGTGCATCTGAGATGTGCCAATGCAACCCCAACTTGTGCACTGGTGCAATGCTGGAAAGGGACTGATGCACATCACACATCACCCTTAATGTTATGTAACGCATCTGGATGGGTTGTGCAGGGGGCATACCCATGCATATGATGCGCAGCCCCATCCACAATCCATATTGGAGGTGCATCCCCAAAGCAACTCCGGAGATGTGCCTCCTCAAGACAAGTCTACAACAGAGTAGATTAAGTTGGTGTTCACCCACTGGCAGGCCTCAGTACTGCAGATAGCAACACAGCAGCTTTCCCACTCTGGCAGTCCAGTGCCCCCCTCCCTGCCTGCAATCCCAATTGTATGCTGTATACTGCAAGAGTAAATAAAACATATGTGAACCCCTTCCCTGCCTGCCCAACCCGACTATATGCTGCACAATGCAACAGTAAATAAAACATATATGAACTCCTTCCTTGCCCACCACTCTGATTGTATGCCACACACTGCTGTAGTAAAGGAATAATAACTGCCCCCCCACTAGCTTGACCTGACCACACACTCGCCATAATCCCTTAAGTCAACCTGGTGGTCTAGTAGACCCCCCCACCCAACCAGGCACCCGTGCCCCACCCCGCCTCCTCTCTCCATCCCGGCATGGTCCTATCTCTTCAGTGGCAGCTCAACCCACCCACATGCTGCCACAGCTGCATGTTGACAGAGCTGTCTGTGAATGACAGCTATTGTACACCCGGAAGCCCATAGGTTGATCCTGATGACCAATGGACTTGCAATGTGTACTGTACCCTGTCACTCACAAAGTTTCACAAGTCTTGAAAGAATGAAACTAAGATGGAACATCAGCATGCACAACATTGACTCTATCTGAGCAAAGTTGCATAAGCCTGATCAATGCTAGAACTGCCTCCACTACCTCAGCCACTAGAAGGAACACCACCATCCTACCTGTCATATGTGGTGGGGGATTGCAGTCTTATGCCCTGGTGACTGCCAAGGCACTGAGTGGCAGGAGGATCAGGGGATGATTTCCAACTATGCACTCCAAACCACTTCCCTATTACAGAATAGCAGATGGGGTGGGGAATTACTAGCCTTATCCCTTGATCAATACCTCTGCCCAGGGGCAGCCATATTTCCCCAATCACTGCCCCAGTACTGAAAGACATGCTTCTGGAGGATATTGCATAGCCTTTGTGATTCCACTTGCTGCCCACCTACTGCATAAAGCTTTTTTTGAGGGGGGTAGGTGTAGCCAGCATTCTTTGCTCTATTTGAACAATTCTGCCCCTCCCCACACAGTCTAACCCTGTTGGGCACTTTTATATTATAGTTTAGATTTTGATCTAATGCATGTCTGCACTGACTGCTATTAGCACTCCTGAACAGCTAATGCTACACACCCTCTCTTCCAGATTTGTTATCCACACCTCAGGCAATGTCCCAGAAAGTTTGCCTGGATAAATCATTAAATAAATAATAAATTATGTTCTATGATCCACTGAGACTCATGTGTTGTGGACAAGATTCCAACTTGTCAGCCTGGAACAGCACAATTACATACCTGTAGTCATCTTTTTTATATTATAGTGGTGTAACCCCCCCTACAAATGGGGGTTCCTAAAATGTCTTCCTGGGCTTGCCTAAGGCCCACTGCCAGGCTGGTGCTCTGCATCTATAACCGCTTGAATGTGCTTGCATGAGAGTGCCCTGTTAGCCTCTGTGCCTGTTTCTTTAAAAGGTATCTATCTCATGGGTTAAAATTAATTTGGGTGGGGACTGAGTGGTTCCTGGCTCGAATCCCACCCGGGCTGCATTACATCTGCTTCATTCTGCCATCTCTAAGTGCACAGAGGAAGCCCTACTAGGATCTGTGATTGCCCATTACCTGCTTTAGTAATGATGATATAGTAATTTGTCTAACCTGCTTTCCTTTGCAGCATGGACGTTCTGCTAAGAGACACCATTTTGGTACTGGATTTTCAGTTTGGATCAGTCTGAACCATGGGGGACCTTAAAATGGAGACTGTCTCCAAAGGTCTTGTGGGAGTGAATTTCTGTAGGAATTGTAATTTTTACTGTTTGGTGGCTAAATGGACCTGGGGGGGAGCCCATTTTGTGACAGACAGATGGATCAACCAACCAAACCTTTTGGATCACTGAGAAATCCCAGAGCTGCCTACAACAGTGTGTCAGTGTAGAGTTGGAGTTGAGAGAGTGAACAGCTTGAGTAATTCAAGCAGCTGCTCCTGCATGGCACTGCGGGGATTCAGTGGGAAGTCTGTGTCTGACCTGCCTGCTACCTTCCTCCAGTGTGAAGAAGCCTGCAATCTGATATCGGACTTTATCTGAATTGCTGTTATTGAGACCGGAATCCTGAATTGTGAGAGAGTGAATTTCTCCTGGTGTGGACTGAAGTATTGCTTCTGGAGGAATCGGCCTGTCAGGAATTGGAGAGAACTGCAGAGTGTTTGGTTTGCACAGAGACACTGCTTTATTGCAAATGGACTGTCATCCAAACAGTGGTATCTAGCTGTTTTGGTTATAATTGTGCTAAATGTGTAGTCTGTGTCCCAATTTGGTTTCCCACACCCCTGAATGTGTCACACTAGCTGGACGTTGCATCCAGCACCTAAAATGGACTGCAGTGCAAACTGTTCACCTGGTCTGGGCCTCACCATTTCAGCCTAGACTGCCACTCACACTGTAGAGATTAATCCAGTGAAAGATCTGCTCAGGGATTTGGCTTCTTGCTAAACACCATCGAACAGGATCGACCATCAAGGTGCATCGTGTGGGCCCTGCTTCCCCTGGCAAACAGCATACCATCTTGAAGTCTTCATCTTGTCAATCCTGCCTCCGGGTCAGTGACCATCAGGGTAGTTCCCTGTAACAAAACTCAAATTATTGTGTGTTATCTAATTTGTTTTGGTTGATCATTATGAACTGAGCCATCCAGCTCCAGAATACAAATTGTGGGTATAAGCACATGTTGCTTGTTTCTTTTCTAAGGGCTGCGACAATAGCTGCAATGCCGTCTACCCCAGGCAATGCTTCAGGCTAGCCTGAGTAACAACTGGGTACCCAGGGTGTGTGTGACTGTGCTAGAGGGACTCTTAGTGCATGCATTTTTAACCTGACTAAATAAGATAGGAAATCAAATGCCAGATTGCTGCCCAATCCTTGTTCATGTCCCTTGAATAAACCAAATTCTGTTCTTTCTGCATTTGACTTGACTAGCGTGTACTTTGGCGGAAGGGATACTGTATTGTCATTGCACTGTTCTATTGCAGGTCCTGTTTTACAGGGTGTCTCCAGGGATAGTGCAGCTGAATCAGCCCTGGTGGTAAGTGTGCCAAGAGTGGCTTCAACATTGTATTCTGACATTAACTGTAATTATTTATCTGCTAACCAGTGCAAGCCGCTAGAGGGATTAGAGGAGGGTATCAGTGTCCTGAACGGCTATACCAGGAGCAGCTATGCTACCCTTAAACCAACCCTTAGGGTGGAGGTACCCATTCATCGAGCTCAGGCCCCTCAACCTGCGCCAAGTCATGCAGGCAGGGGTAGTATCCCTTGGGGTAGCACCACCTAGGGCTTACAATTGTTTCTCACAGAACTTGAAAGAAAGAAAGACTGGTCAGGAAGCTTTGCAGTGTTGGAATTCTGAGAACTCCAAGACTGGTCAAGAAGCATTGCAGCGTTGGATTTCTGGTTCAGTAGCCTGTGAACACAGAACTTGAAAGAATGTAGTAACGGTTGGTAAAAATTGGAAGGCATACAGGACATAGTGTGCTGGTTTAACATAAAAAATCATCCTCAAGGAGTTACGCAATGGTGAGTGAACAGAAGGAGTGGAAATAAAACAAGCAGAGGTGACACCAAGCTTTATATAGGTGAGTAAAAGCAAGAAGGGAGTAGTGTGGCAGACTGCAATCCTTGATGTATGGCTGCACATCAAATTATGGTGAGAGTATCATGCTTTTCCCTCATGCAATAGGAAATTTAATGCAGGGCCATTGACAGCTGGTGTTCATATGAACCCTTCCCCCTTTCCTTGGATCTCTGCTTTTTTTTTTTCTTAACCACTGACTGTGATCCCCCCTTTGCCGCAGGCTTTCAGACCCATCCCCTAGCCCATGCTGGGACTCTGCACCCTGCCCACGCACTACACATGGGTGTTAATGTGGTCACTTCTGGCTCTGACAGTTACAAGAAGTTGGCTCAACATTAATCAGTGTTCATCAAACACAAATGATACTGCTGTGTTGCAGGTCAGAAATTGAATGCTGTATAACTGGAAATATTCACTGTCATTTTATTTTCACTATATTCCCTGGTTCCATATTACAGTGAAAATAAAAAGACAGTGAATATTAGGTAGATCACTATATATATAGCAGCACCAGTGTTCAACCAATTAAAATAAGAGGAAGTGAATATGTGGGGGTGTGCTTGGAGCACTAAATATAAAGGGCATAAATATAAACTGCTATACAGTATACTGACTTCAACGTACACAGAAGTGTGTATAAGCTCCAAAATGCACCGCAGAGCTTCCAAAGTCATAGCAGTCCCCAAACCCTCAACATGTATATAAATTATTTCCTCCAGAAAATCTGAAAAATGTATAAAATAATCTAGCAAAGCTTCAGACCTCCCTTGGAAGGTATGCAGTATTACAATGAGTTAGAATTAGTACTTCAGTAATGCTGGAAAAAACAGATTGCTAATAAATTCAAAGGTGATCAGTTCATTCACTCAGTGCTGATGTATGAAATAGATTATTAAATCTGTGAGTCTGTGATATGTTTTTTGGAGGAAAAATACAGGTATATGACCCAATCAATACTTAAAAGGGCAATACCTTGGGATTGAGGTACAATGGATTCCATGCACTGACATTCTAAATAAAAACTAAATAAGGAAGTGCAGGCTTGTGATACAGATGGAGATGAAAACTGAGCACACCAATCATTTGTTTATAGTATTCATTTATTCATTTAACATTCTCTTTGTTAAGCATATGCTGTCATTAAAAACTGTTAGACACTTCTTCAGAGCAGCACTCTGACACATTGCGCTACACACTGGAATAAATGTGCATCACTTATTGTTGTCCCCCATTTACTGACAGGTGGAACCAAATGTTAGCAGTAGTCATGCAACATAGGACATTATTCAGTGTGACACCTTAGATGACCATTGCTGCGGTGACAAGATGGAAAGGACCTCTTCAAACTCAAATGGATGGCAGAATGCACATTTGTTTATTTTATTAATAAAGACATTACCAGTCAACCGATTTAAAAAAAAAACAACACAGTATATAACAAGCGAGACTTCCAGGAACAATCACAGCTGATCAGGTGAGGAAGACAAACTCCTAGAGTGCACAAGAGACTTCTCCTTTACAGAAAGCATGCCAGGCCCACTGCAACCCTGCTTTGCCATACCTATCTACAGTACTGCTGACCCACATTAAAGGTAGATCATTCTTCTTTACTGTAGTTTTCCTTTTAAAACCTGTTCCAATTAGAACTCTAAAAAAAATGAGAAGCACACCGTTTGTCTCCTGGGTGTGTTGTGGAATTAGGGAAGGGGGGTAGACTGGGGTAAGACAGGTGATGCTGCATGCAAAGTGGAAACAAATCTTGCAGTATGGCCCTGGACATAAAGCTGCAAATAAATACTTAAAAGGAAAGCCTACAACAGCTTTCTTTTCTAGGGCTGCCTCTATAATATATATATCCTATTGTGTTGTGAAGTGTGTTGGAGGGGTGAGACATTCATCTGGCCAGTTTGTTTATGCTTGTGTTGGGTGTTGGCTTGCTGGGGCTATAATTCTGTGATTGCTGCCAGCCACAGTGCAAAGCATTTTTTATCTTGTGTCGTCCAGCATTTTCTGCCTGCATATTAGGCAGGATTTGATGGCAATGAACTTTGGGGGAGATTACTGCCTGCCTACTACATCCAAATGAACAGGCAAGTGTTCCAGAATGTAAGAGAAAAAGTTATATGAGGTGTTAGAGGTACCACCAGCGTGATGCTCTTGGTGGTGGTGTGTTTTTTTTCCAGTTGTTTAACCAGGAGTAGCACACTAAACTGAACACTTGTGTACAGGTGTGATCTGGGAGCACAGGGAAGTTAAGTGACCTGCTCAGGGTCGCACAACATGCAAGTTGGCACTATGGGATTCAAACCCAGGTCTCCAGATTTGCAGCTCAGAACCTTAAACCACTGCACTATACTGCCTCCCTAACTTGGTGGTGGTGGTTGGGAAGGGGAGTGGTAGTGTATAGCAAGGTGATTCACTATGGCTGGTGGCACAGCTAACTTGGACATGGACACATGTGACTGATTTTGGGTGTGGGTTACTAGATTATTATGCTGGTGGTGGGGGTTTGTTCTATGCTTGGAGGGGAGCTGGCTGAATAGTGTTGATGTTGTGCAGTGTGCCAGTAGGGAGCTCTGTGCTAATGCAAGGATGTGGACTCTGGATATGTGGTCAGTAAGATGGTCCCAGTGGTGTTGTGGGGTGCAGTTCATATTTGAAGGGGAGGCTAGCCAGATGTGGGATCAGATGTTGTCTAAGGAACTGACCATGTGTAGTGACCTGGGCAAGCACATGTATGGGAAAAGAGGAGTGTAATATGAGCGAAAAGGGGCTGACCATGTGGTTGGGGTAGCTGGCTGTGCTGGTGAAAAGGGAGGCATTGTTTGGGGAGACTGGGTGGTTAAGGGAAGCTGGCTGTCAGTTTTATTTGGGGGGGGAGGCTGACCATGCTGGTAGGATGTTAAACTACTTATGTTGGTACGATAAAAGAGTCTGCTGTTTTTATTTATTTATTTATTTATTTATTTAATAGAATTTTGGATAAAAACCTTTGAGCCAGTGGCTCTTTTACAAAGGTTCCACGTCAGTATACAAAGAATGGAAATACAGTTTGTGTGAGATTAGCAGGCACCCAGTCTGAATACAAAATGCAGTACAGGGTATACATGGTCTAAAAGCTACAGGTAATATAAATAGCAGTTAGAACAACACAATCAAGCATATATTTAAGAATAATGAGTCACAGCAAACAATATTTACATGAGTTAAAGTTGCCAGAAGGGCATTACCAAAGGGTAAGGTGGAGTGGAAAAACTGAGTTGCAGCGAGTTGTGCCAGGTAGCATAGGAAAGTGGGTGTAGAGGGGTAACTGGGAGGGAGGTAGAAGGAGAGGTGGGTGGGAGGCAAGGATCGGGGAAAATGTGCAACAGTGGGTGGGGTGAGCAGAATTAGAAAAGGGAGAGAGGAAGGGAGTTGAAGGAGGGTAAGAGAGGAAGGTGGTGGACCAGGACTAGGGAGAGAGGCAGGGGTTAAATGGGGGATGGGGAGGGTGGTGGTGGCAGGCAGAGGTGGTGATAGTAGAGAGGTATGAAGAACAGGAGTGACTGCCAGGGAGGTTAGGAGAAACAATTACAGGTGGCTCTGGACACAAACATTTGACGTAGCTTGTGTTTGAATGAGCAGAGGGTGCCTAAGATGGTGAGTTTGCTGCCCAAGGAGTTAAACATCTTAGAGGCTCTACCCGCAAAAGACCACCGACCTTGGGTGGTGCGACAGCAGGGAACAGATAAAAAACACCTGTCAGAACTTCTTGTGGAACGGGAGCGTTTGGCTGGGCTTAAGAGAGACTGAACCCTAGGGGTCATGAGTCCCATCAATTACTTTTTTGCTAGTAGGCAGGTTTGGAAAGTAATCCTTCCCTGAAGTTGTAGCCAGTTTGACTGTTTGTAGAGGTTGCAGGTATGCATGCAGTGAGCAGCACCAGTAAGGAGTTTGCAGGCCCTATTTAGTGCTGTAATGATTCGCCGTAGTGCTGTAGCTGTGGCTGCTCCATAGATAACAAGACCATAATCAGCAATGGAGAGAACACAGCTGTGTATTGCTAGCTTAAGGGCATCAGATGTCAGGCAGTGTCTATGTTTATAGAGACGGCCTATATAGATATTTACAGATTTTGCTACTGAAACGATATGGATGGAGAAGGACAGAGTAGGGTCCAGGGTTACACCAAGGTATTTGAAAGTCTGGTCCAGGGTCACACCTGAACTGCTTTTAATAGCCAACTGTAGGTGTTTATGTTTGTTATGTGTACCATAGAATAGTATTGTCTTTGTTTTTTTTGTAATTTAACACTTGTTTCTGTGAGACGAACCAGGCTTCAACTTGCGTGAAACATTCCTGCAGTTGTTTCTCCAAGAGGGAGGCGGGCAGAATTCTTAAAGAAAATGACTGCATTATCAGCATACAGAATAATGTTTTCATCACAGGCAGAAGTGAGATTGTTCAGGAAGATGCCAAAAAGAAGGGGTCCCAATACTGTTCCTTGGGAGCACCAGCCCAGTCAGGTAGTTTGGAAGAGAGGAAGTCACCAATCTTAACTTGTGACCGGTTAGAGAGATAACTGTTGAACCATTGTAGAGTATCATGAGAGAGCCCCAAGTTGACAAGTTGTTCCAGTAGTAATGGATGGTTGACTGAATCGAAGGCCTTTGAGAGGTCTATAAAGGTGGCATTTGCAAGTTGTCCTTGGTCTAGTGCTAGATGAATGTGGCCTGTAAATTCAAGGAGGGCAAAGGTGATGCTATGTCTTTTGTGAAAGCCATGTTGCTGTGGGCATTGCAAGTTATATTCCTTCAAGTATTCCACTATTTGGTCTGTGATGATTTTTTCAAGAGCTTTGGATAAAGGGGTAAGATGGAGATGGGCCTGTAGTAACACTGTAATGCTCTATCCCCAGACTTGTGTATTGGGGTCACCAGGGTGAACTTCCACTTGAGTGGGAACTGGGAGAGCATTAGGGACCAGTTAATAATGTTAATTAACTGGTTAATAATGTTTTTTCACTTGGGTGTGGTGAATAGAATGTTCATGTTGGTGAAGCAGTGGTGAAGCTGGCTCTTACATTTTTTCTGGTGGTGGACTGATAGAGTTCAAAAATACACTGATCTGCAGATATGGTGAGGTCTGACAAGACTATACACTGTCACATGAGGTGGGTCAACATGAAAATGGGGAAAAATAGCAGCTGCCAGCATAAATCCACAGTCAGTGCAGGCCCTGCACCATGGAGAAGAGCCATATTGCTACCAGTCACCTAGCTACATCACCCACCATCCCATGGACTAAATTGGGACCTTCGGTACAGCCACTCCTTCTCTGGGGGGAAGACAGAGGGGCAAGTCCAGAGCGCCATTAATGGTGTAAGAAGGATAACAGCTGGTGTCTTCATCCTGCCCTGTGTCAGTCGATGGCTGGAGTACAATGGCACCCCCCCACCCCAAGAGAAAATCAGTTCTAGAGGCACTGACTCTCATTCGTGATGGCCCCTGAGTGACAGAGTCCATTCTGAAACCCAGGTTGATGATGAGGTACCAGCCTGTACCCCCCCTCAACACACAACCCACTTTTTCTTAACCATTATAAGTCCTTCCCAACTGACCCGACTGATTAGTATTTTTATTGACCCATTTTCCCTCTATGTCCACAGGTCTGACAGGATGTAGACTGGGTGAAGGAACACACTGACCACATGTATCAGACAAGTATTGTTTTTTGTTTATACTACATTGTTTGTCATTGTTAGTTTATAAAGAGCTGCAGATCCTTTGTAACCCCATTGCTGTTTTTGTTTCACAATCACAACTGGATAGTCTCCTGAGATCCCATTATCCCAGGCTCCTCAGGAACCAGGTAAGAGATCTCTTATCTGTGCTAGGTTGTTTACCTGTAATGGTGATAGCTGTAGGCTTTCA
The DNA here is from genome assembly GCA_016271365.2 of Neoceratodus forsteri. NCBI lineage: Eukaryota > Metazoa > Chordata > Ceratodontiformes > Ceratodontidae > Neoceratodus > Neoceratodus forsteri. The sequence continues at coordinate 1,045,063,608 of CM028133.1, read as the reverse complement.
TTTGCAAGGTGGTTGGTGGTGCAGGGTTTGACATCTCTAAACTGTTCTTTTACTATTCCACCATCATGAAAGGAGGGAAATTTATTGCAGTTCATGGGTGGCTGAAGAGCACTTGGGCTTTGCCCTCATGCCTCACAGTGTACCCAGGGCATGCATTATTGCCCCAATTCTCCATTGTGGGCAAGATCATGGAGACCATACTAAAGGAAGGCTTGGTGGAATATCTAGAGGAGAATAGTCTCCAGGATGAGAAGCAGCATGGGTTTATGGGGGGGGTTGTCAAATAAATCTGATTGACTTTGTTGACTTTGTCACTAAGACAGTAGGCAGGGGCCAAGCAGTAGACTTCCTCTGTCTTGATTTCAACAAGGTCTTTGACTCTGTGCCCCACAAAAGGTTGATCAGGAAGTTGGTGGATCTTGCAGCGGGGGAAAATATGACTAGATGGGTGGAAAACTGACTGAGGGACAGAACTCAGAAGGGTGGTTGTTTGGGGGAAGAGTTATATGGCACTAGAGAGGTAACCAGTGGGGTCCCACAGGGCTCGGTGCTGGGGCTGGTGTTGTTCAATGTCTTCATCAGTGACAATGGGGATGGCATTAAAGGCAAAATGTGCCTGTTTACGGATGACACCAAGCTGTGTGGCAGAGTGGACACAGCTTAAAGGATATCGGACCTCCAGGAAGATCTGGAAAAGCTGGGGAGGTGGTCCGGGATCTGGCAACATGGCTTCAATGCCAATAAATGCAAAGTTATGCATAATGGAACCAAGAATCCCAAGACAGAGTACTACGGGTGAGTCAAGTATCACATCAAGGAGAATACCTGGGAGTGATTATCGCAGTGACCTGAAGCACACACACACAGTGCAAAGAAAGCATGTACAGGCAAACAAGATGCTGGGATTCATAGCTAGGGTGTAGTAGTAGGAGTAAAGAGGTTATACTGTCCTGTACAGGGCCACTGGCAAGGCTGCCTCTAGAGTATGGATTCAGTACTTGCCCACCATCCAAAAAGGACATTAACCTGCTGGAGAAGGTTCAGAGGAGGCTACAAAGATGACCAGCCAGTCAGTAGGAGCCAGAGCATATGAGAGAGGTTGAGGGCACTGCAATATGTATGCCCTGGAAAACAGGTGGAGTGCATGATTGGGACGCTTAAGTACTTGAAAGGGATAAATAAGGGTGATAAGGAGAGTTTCTTTAATCTGAGTGCCAACCATAACATGAGTGGGCACAATCTTAATCTGGAGGATGGGAGGTTTAGGAGGGAGGTCAAGAAGCACTTCTTCACAGAGATGGTGGTGGACACTTGGAATGTGCTGCCAGAAGAGGTCATGCCATTGAAGACAGTGGGAAGATTTAAGAGAGGCTGGGATAAGCATAGGGGGAAAGGTAAGGATCACGGGTAGCGGGATGGGAGGCGTGGAGAGGGAGGGCAGGAACATTAGCTCAAGCTGTGGACCCTGCAATACGAGCAGACTTGATAGACCAAATGGCCTTCTTCTGCTGGCTTTTTTGTATATTCATATGGAATTCACCCACTGTCTGTTGTGGTTGATTGCTTTCTTTAAGTTTGGCTATCTCCTATTGCCCACTGCTTTTCAACTCAAAGAAATGGAAAAGAAGAGCCTGGGAACCATAAAAAATACTGGAATTTTATTTTTTTTGTTACCTTTTAAAGAGTAGATGATGCCTTCAGTAGAACCTTAAAAAACAATATTTAGACACAGTTCAGATTGTATTTCACATTCATTTTCTATTTTTCCTCCTTATTATTTATTGCTGAGGTCAGCTGCATGACAACAGGAAATTTGGTCTTGAAGAGTTCATCTATTCTGCTGCTTTCTCCCCTACATGAGGTCAGTGGTACTGATTTGACATCACAGTTTCTCCATGACAACATATTGTGATGTCACAACAAGGATTATGACTGAAGTAGAGTCAGCTGTAGAGTGGTAGTAGCGTAACCCACAACTCAAGATCACATATTCTTGTAAATATTCTCGGTAATAAACAATGAGTGGGAGAATTCTATAGAATATACAAATGCAAGCTGAATTGTGTCTAAACAGTATGTTTTCAAAGTTTGAGGCATCAGTATGCTTTTAGTCCACTCCCCAAAGTTTTTTTACATTTGCAGTGTTATCCCTGGTGGGGAACTTTGTCTGGGGCAGCTGAGGCCACAATGCAGTGGGGCACTTCCTTGAAAGATACTTTGGCCCTACCTCATTGTGAGCTCTTAGCTGCCCTAACGACATCAGTTCCTCACAGGTCTGTAATACGGTTATACTTCACATGAATTGAGGAACATTAAAAGATAATAAATAAATAAATAATAAAACATAAAAATTACAGCATATATTTAATCTAAGCATAGTTCACAAACTTTCATTTCGATTTCTTTGAATTGGAATGCAATACCCAATAGGACATGGTCACTTCTTTAGAAATATTGGCCAGGTCATGCATTTTATAGAATTAGTGTTGGGGGTTCACAACTCTGAAGTTTTAAGACAAGGCCCAAAGACAAATTGCTTTCAACAACCAAAGAGGTGAAATAGTCCTCATTGGATACCTAGAGCATTGGGCTGAATGTCTTAGTGCACTAACTGACTACGTAAGAAGGCAACTTCACAGAAGGAGTCTGCTAATGTACACAAATTGCCTAAGTATGCACTCCAGCCACTCACACTGTTTAAAATGCACCAAAAGGTGAGTTTTCAAAAATGTTTACGATAGTAAATTTACCCTCTGAAGTGTAGGGCATCTTCTGGAGTTATTGACCTTGGAAAAGGGTAGGGCCTTTGTTTCACCTTGTGTCCTTTGACAGCTTCCAAGTCAATAACAGACTAGAAGCAGCTCACTTCATCAGGTAATATTGCTTAAATAGTGTGGCAGTTTCTAGAGTTTCAGAGTTGTAACTGTACTCCTTGTACATCGCTATAAAATATTGCTATCTTGTACACTTAGAAGAAATAGCAAGCAAAGTTATGCAAATTTCAGTTAATTTACTTAATTAAAAAAATGACAGATTGATTTTAGTCTCTCTGTTTTTTTTATCTGAGTGAGTACTACTGAAAGGAAAACTATTATACTGCTTATGGTGCAGCAGCTGCTGCGAAATGCCTGATTTAGGGTTATAGCATAAAACAAATAGTGGTGGGCTAAGTGGTTAATCCGTAAGCGTTTCGTGGAGCACAGGCGGATTCGTGATGCTCGCTGCATAATCGGAGTACTGCGGTATATAATGAGGATGAGAAGTCCATTGAAACAGCGACTTTGTGCTACTCACCTCCACTTGTCACTACTTCTCTTTTCATTTATGGTGAAGTACATTGGTGGTAATTCACTTTACTCTTGTTTTTGAGCTCAAGGCAGATTTCAGTGATTCATGGGTGTTCAGGTCACATGGGCTCTATATTGATCTGCACAGCCTCAGTTTGAGGTAGTATGAGTAGGCGGAGTAGGAGACAGTGTGCTCTTGTAGCTGTCTGTAGGAATCTTTAAAAAGCTGTTCAAAAGCATTTTGCTTTTTGGGAGTTCAACTGTGGTTCATCGATTGTAGGACACCCTCCTGTGCTGATCATCGGAGTTCTTTTGTTTTGTGGATTTTGAATGTAAATTTACAACACTGAGTATGTGGTGAAAGACAGTGAAGTGTGCTGTGTGGGGGAGGGTGTATCTGTGTGAGGTAGATTTAAGTTGAAGACTAGTGATTTCTTTGTGTTTTGGTTATATTTTGTTGTATATACCTGACTGTGTTACTGTACCATAGTAAAATTGCAGTAATAGTACAAATTTTCTGCTGTTTGTTGTGTGAATGTGGTGCAGCATTTCATAAGGTCAGGTCATTTAAATTACAAATTTACATTCACGTGGCACTGGGTTCACTGAGTTTTTGCATTTGCATCATAATTCTCATTCAACATTGTACACAAAAGTATTCTGTGTTGTGTGAAAGTGTTCGTGCATTAAATATACTACAACTTTTAAAATTTGTGACACAGATTAGTGTAGGGTGACTAAGCGCAGCAGTGTGAACCTGCTATCCACTGCAGCTGCCTGATTTTGTACTGCGATTGGGTTCTTTGTTCTTAGTTTTGCTGCTTGTAGTGCCGTAAAAATCAGCACTGCCTATATTCAGTGCTCCCCCCATGTTGAAAAAGTATTTTTTACCAGATTGGATTGTTTTTGTGACCCCATCAGCACCACTGGTTACTGAATTTGTTTTAATTCTGTGACAGTGTCACAACACAGTAGTCTTTTATCTGATGCTGAAGCCGTTGTTTATTTTGCTTCACATCCAGCTAGCGACCCTCCAGTCAGAAAGTGAACATATCAAAATCTGAATTTGTTAATAATATTTGTGGTTGATCCCCAAAATGCCTGCAAAGAGATGTGCAAGTAAAGCTGTTTCTGGCCATGGCGGTGTTGGCAGTAAGAGGGTCTGTGGGCATGGTAGTAGTACGCGGACGGAGAAGTGCCTTGCTGATACGAGGAAAGGCATTTCTTCTGCAATGTTTTTTACAGCCCAATCAGTAGCTTCACTGATAGTTGGAGGAGATGAGTTTTCCCAGCCAGTGGAGTTTGTGTTACTGAAGTTAGTGGTGGTGGATGCTGAGTATTGGCATTGTTGCGTCAAAGTTCTAATTCCGACCAGTGTGCCGTGCATCAAACATATTGAGTGTGAAGCAGTGCAAGTGTGACAGGCGTGGATGATATCATACTTCCCACTAACATCCCATTAACTGAACCTGATTCTGATGATCGTGTCAATGATAGCATACAATGTGATATTCCATCCACAGGTGGCACTTAATGTCATTCATTTTCCATGTAGTGATTCACAGTGTGGTGAAAAATATCAGGTGATGGTGGTGTAGATGCTGATGATGAATGGATGATGCTGCTGCTGCTGTGTGTTGTTGATGTTGCAACATGCAGTCCATATGTTAGCATCCAAGCAGAAGATGTCGATGTGTGTGACAGGTGGCGTTGATGAATATGATGATGATGCAATTGACCCCAGTTGGGAACCGGAGAAAAAGAAATTAAAAGTGGCTGTGTCTGAATCTGTTTGGAGGAACACCCCCCCCCAAAAAATTTGTGATTTACCTGTTTTAGTCGATGATGATGATGACGACCCAGTACTCAATATGATAGGTAGTCATGATGGTCAGTTGCAGTCCAAGTGTGCATTTCCAGAAACATCACACGCCCCCCCCACTTCAGTGCTTAAAATAACAGACTAAATAAGCCACATCATCATGGACATGTTAAAAGCAGAACATCATAGTCCCTTGCTTGGGATTTTTTTGTTCAAGATGCAAATGGTGATTCAGTTGCAATCTGCCAGATTTGCCATGTGCGTGTGAATCTAGGTAAAAAGGGGAGCCATCTTGGGACAGGAGGACAGCATACGCATCTTAAGAATAGGCACTTGGCTCTGTGGACCTAGCACAAGCTGGCAGCTAATACCAGACTGGGGCATCCTCCGTCTCTCCTGCAACCATAGCCAGCATGTTATCCCCTTCCATGACTGTTAAGCCCAGTAGGAAATTAAACATGTGCAGTAGTGCTGTAATAAAAGCAGAGGATTACTAAGGCATGATGAGGTGGAGGACCATAATGACTTTGAAATGTTATCCAGTGTTGGTGAGAGTAGCAGTTTTTGTGGTGGTGTGGTGGTGGTGGAGATGGTGGTGAATGCCGTATGTCTAGTGTAAGTGGTACATCAACCCTGGTTGGCAAATCTGGAAAAATAACATAATTTCTGGTGTGTCATCATCACTTGTGCAACTGTCTTCATCAAATGTCCACACTCCAGCCCCTGCCAATGCCATTCATCACAGAGCACAACCATTTGTGACCAACAACACACTCCATGTAAAATGTTTGTCAGCCCACATTACAGAGTGTTTTTGCGCATAAGTTGAAGTACCCTGCCAATCACACAGTGTCACATGAACTTAGTGCTGCTGTAGCGGAAATGCTGGCAATCGATCTTTTGCCCTTCTCCTTAGTGGAGAATTCTGGGTTCTGGTGGTTTGCTGCCCATGCCTGTCTGAAATGGAAAGTCCCATCCAGGATATACTGTACCTTTCTACCTGTGCTGTTCCCAAGTTGTTCTGCACTGGCTCAGACTCAGTAAGACATGCCCTTCAACATTCCTCCTCTCCATTCATCCATTTAAGTATGGATATGTGGACAAGTGGCAAAACAGCGGGGAGTTCATATCTGTGTATAACTGCACACTGGGCACAGGGGCCAGGGGTTGTTTTTGATGCTGGTAGTGTGAATAGTCAGTGCAAGAAGTGGATTGTCACAGTAGCAATCTTCCTGGAATTCGCCAGCATGCAACAATTGCTTTGCACAATGTGACATGTTCACACACTGGTGAGAACATGTTGGACATGGTACTGACTGAAATTGACAGATGGCTAAACCATCTGTCCCTGAGAGCTGGGATCATACCAAATGACAATGGGTCAAATGTGGTGAAATGCATCACGAATGGTGTTTTTTTTTTGTGTTCCACGCATGGCCCACTGTTTAAATCTCATGGGTCGGGAGTTTCTGCAGCACCCTGACATAAAGGAAATACTGACCACTGCATGACGTATCTGGTCTCATTTTTCAAGATCTGGAAAGACCTGTGACCAACTGCGGCAGTTGCAGATACAAAACAGCCTGCCTCAGCACTGCTTGAAGCTGGAAGTTGTCACCCGATGGAACTCCACATTATACATGGCAGAGAGGTTGTAGGAACAATACAAAGCCATCACAAAATATCTTGTTATGCACACTAGCCATGACAGTTCTGGGGCCTCCATGTCTATGATGACTGAACAGTGGCGCCTCATGAACTCTGTAATAACAATTTAGTGGTCTTTTGAACATGCCACACAGGCAGTGAGTGGCGAGTCTGCCTCCATTAGCCAATCAATTCCACTGCTGGGGTGCTGAGGCAGACATTGGTGAATGTACATCATAGCCTTGATGTTGTGAAGGACGGTGGTAGCAATATGTTGCTGCAGCACATGCTGACAGTATTCGACCACTGTCGTCGCATTGGAGCATTCAGCGTAGTACTAATTTTGCCATGGCAACAATGCTGGACCCACGATACAAATGTGGAATTGCATCAGTACTGGAGGGAGGGCCTGAACAAGTAAAAAAATATGAGTGGTCAACTGGTTCACTTGGTTCATGGGGCACAGAAGTCATGTGCCAAGATTTGCAAACCTCAGCAGCATAATCCAGCTGAAGGTGTAGCTGGAGGACCAGCAACCATATCATGCAAGGGTAAGGGGACTGTAGTTCCTGATGGTCTGTCATGCAAAGTGGTTGGGGTCAACCCACTTTGGGATGCTTTGTCCCAAGTGGGCATTTGTGAAATCAATGATTCAGGGGAACAGGCTGATGCATCAACAATTGGACTTAGTGTGCTGAGGAATGGTTGAGTCATATTGGTCTGAAAACGGGCATCTGACAATAAGTGAAGATCCTCTTTGTACTGGAGTGGAAAGGTCAGTGAATGGCCAGGAGCTGACTGCAGTGGCACTGAAGTACCTCCATGCCCACCCTCCAGTGTAAGTGTTGAGGGTGGTATTCAGCTCAACAGGTGCAATAGTTGTGAACATCAGACAAACCTGTCTCCTTGCAAATGTTAGTTTGCTAACATCATTAAACTGAATGACAGGCACATACCAACACAGACTGCACCCTTGGTATTCATACCCCAACCTAGTCATGGTGGTCTTGCTGATGTGGAAATGGAACATCCTGCTGGCACTGGCAGTGGCTGCCTGAAATGGCCCACCACTAACATAGATGATGACACAATGGAAAAAGAATTTTGCAGTGGTCAGACTTCAGACATCGATGACTGCGAGGGCAGTCTTCTTTATGAGGATGATGATGTGGTTAATGTTGGCAAAGTTTTAACTGCAGTATTTAAAAGGTGGTGTGCCCCCCCACCTCGGACCACCGCCACTGGGACTGATGTTATCCTAGTGCACTGCCACCATGAGTCTGTCTGCCCCCCATGGACCACACCATCACCAGGACTGATGTTATCCATGTCTGCTACCACCATGAGTCTGTCTACCCCCCATGGACCACCACCACTGGGACTGATTTTATGCAACTCTGCTGCCACCATGAGTCTGCGTCTGCCCCTTATGGACTACCACCACCACCGGGACTGATGTTATGCAATTCTGCTGCCACCATGTGTCTGTCTGCCCCCCATGGACCACCAGTTCCACCAGGACTGATGTTATCCAAGTCTGCTGTCACTATGAGTCTGTCTGCCCCCATGGCCCACCACCACCACCACTGGGAATGATGTTATACAACTCTGTTGCCACCATGAGTCTGTCTGACCTCCATGGACCACCACCACCACCGGGATTGATGTTATGTAACTATGCTGCCTCCATGAGTCTGTCTGCCCCCCATTGACCACCACCACCACCGGGACTGATGTTATCCAACTTGCTGCCACCAAGAGTCTGTCTGCCCCCCACGGACTACCAGTCCACCAGTGCACCACCAGTTTCTTAATATTTAAACCATAAATTGAGTATGTGCCCTCATGTTTGTTATGCTGCCTCACTTCCTTAAGTTGTCTGTTTTGTTTTCTGTTGCTTTTCAGAGCCACAGTGGCAAAATATATACAGCACACTTCTTTTGTTTCTTTTCCAGGAGAACAAAAACAAGCTCCATTGCTATTACAGTACTCATTGGGAAAGATGCTGTAGCTATACCATTGCAGAGAGAGGAAGCAATGTAATGTCCATGTGAAATCCATTCTGGTAAGTATGAAGATTTTATTTCATCCATTTCATTGCTTTCTAAAGACTGCTGCAAATATTGCACACAATAAGTTGTCTTAGTAGTTGACAGGATGCATCTCTGAAATGTAATTTGACAATAGGGATTGAGATTTGAGAACCAGGAAGGGACACATAACAATGAAGTTGTAACTTTTAAGAAGTCATTCATTTCTTTTTTTAGGAAAATTTGCAGTACTTTGTTGTTCTGTCAAAGTGGCCTTATTCAAAAAAGATTGTCAACATCAGGCACACCCCTCCCCGTCCCGAGCTTGGGCACACATGCAACACGCAGAAGTTGTTTCATTCGATGACCATGACCATCATTATCAACTGGACTCCAGAAGGATGCTGATGAAATCTGTGAAGAAGTAAAATGTAAGAAACCATTACAGACAAAACCAAAAATATGACCCCCCCAAAAAATATAAATACTTACCTTCTTGTGTTTGAGAATTATCCATTTCCATTTAAGTGCAAAAAATTCTCATTGAGCACTGGAAGATGCACAGCAACAGTTCAAAGTCACCTGTGTGATGTAGAACAATAGCATGAGCACATGTCCATGTCAAGTTCAACCCCTCATCATCACCTACAAAATACAACTATATATATATATATATATATATATATATATATATATAAATCTACCACCAAGGCTACTATTACTGTACATCCAAAGGGCACCTCTTCAGTCCAGTTGAGATGATCACTTTTCACTTTTCTGCACACAAGGAGGATGCATTGTGAGCCTGCAGAAAAAATCTGGGGACTCTGTGCCACCACTGCATGCATGACTGCATGCGCCATTAATTCTGGGGGACTTGGAATGTGCTGAAACAGTCTCTTTTTACTTTGTTACCACTTGTCAATTTTCTGCACACAAGGAGGATGCATTGTGGGCCTGCAGAAAAAATCTGGGGACTCTGTGCCACTTTTGTGTGTTCTGTGATTGTTGCTGTGAGTTCATAGTCATGATGTCATAGTGACATTTTTACAGTTAATGCAGCAGTGCAAGAATGTCCTCACAGTTCTGAACTGTACTTGTTTATGCTATTTTAAATTGCCACAGCAACTACTACTTACGTGCAGTCGTCAGTGAGTTGAATGATACGATTCTTCTCACAATTTATGTCTGCTTCTCTTACTCCTACTTTTTTCATGTATGAAAACCAAATGAGTACGTCTTCCAATATTGTTCCAGCCAGCTTTATATTTATTTGCAGCTGCTTTTCAATAACTATTGTTCCATGGTGTCATATAAAACACTGACTGATGCATAACTGTTAGTTAACAACAGAAGTTATATATGACAACTTCTTGATGTGATGGAGAAAAGCAGAGGAAAACAATGATAAAGACCTGATCGCACTCACTGTCAGCAGCAACAATTTAAAAGGAATGCTCCTTTCATTATTTCACACATGAAAAAAGGTAGTACAGCACACTCAACTACTGCCAATTATCTTATCATTCCAGTCAGTCAGGATGTAAGTAAAGGAAGCTGTAACATAGCATTAAAAAATATAGGTCAGAGTTCTCAACAGATTGTTGTGCTGCTGCTTTACAGATAGTCAACACATTACATAGTTATGGTGATGCACGTAAACTAATATGTGGGGGCATTACTACCACTGGAATATTTCTTGCTCCACAGAGTGCAATATATGTCTGTAAAACCACCCAAATTTCATTACAGTGAGTCACATGATGGAGGAATTAACAATCTGAAAACCAACCCACATTTGTGCCACACTGCTCAGCAACGTTAAGATGTGTGTGGATGGCATGGGGAGCGCGAGGTCCATGCTCCACTATACTGGAATGTCCAGCAGTTATCCCAAGCAATGTTTCCTATCGTTATAAGGTTCATTTGTGGTGAAATGTGGATATTTCCACTACCAAGGCTCTTCTTCTGGAAACATGGCACACATTTCACAACAAACTGACCTATTAACATGAAGAAACATTCTCAAACCTGCACATTCTGATATTCACTGTAGGAGGAGGAGCACATGTGCTCTCCCTGCCATCAAGTACTAATGTTGCTGAAAGGAGGCAGAATGTTGGGCAGATTTTCAGAATGGGAATGCCTCTGTCACATGACTCACTGTAATGCATTTACACATTGTTTTCAAAAATGTATTGCACTATGTGTGCAAGAAAATTCCCTGGAAGGGAAAATGTGTGATTTAATAATAACAAAAAACACACAACAAAAGTACAACACAGTAGTGGGGGGGTGGTGGGTGTGGGTGTGGGGGGGCAGAAAACAATACCTGGACTTACTATCGCTGTGAGATGCCATGGTGGTCCAGCAGCAGGTGCAGCACTGAAAGTATTTGCTGCTGCTGCTGTCCCTCCACTCTGGTAACCAGCTGCTCCAAATTAATTAAATGCTTGTTGTTTTCCTCCAGTGCTGCCCACACCAGGAGGAGGTCAGACTGGCTAACAGGGACTGTGCCGGGGTCCACTGCAGTGGGTAATCCAGGGAGTGGGGCTGGTGGTGGACAGGATTTTGCTGGTGGCTGTGGTGGCAGTGATGGTGGTGGTTTTGTTGGTGGTGATGGAGCACCTGATGTAGCCCTCCTCCTCCTGCTGCAGCAGTGACTGCTGCGAGGCACATCTCCCATCCCAACAGCACCCTTGGCCACTGCCACAGTAGGGCCAGCAGGTGGATGCATGGCCCCTTCCGTGGCAGCCTGCCACTCTGCCCTGTAATGATTCATCATGTGGGTGCGCTGGCCGCCGGTCCCCAAATGTGTCCCGGGAGACCACGGTGCACCAGCACAGCACACATATGGCACTGCAACACTGTGCTGTCTCCCTCCTCACAATTAAAAAACTCCCACACTGGGGAGCTGCGGGGGGGGACCAGACACAGTATGCACTTGGCAGGCACGAGTCCCACCACCACCCACTATTGCCGGGGCCACCTCCTGTGGTTGTGGAGGTGGTGGGGGGGGTGCTGCTGAGCTCCAACAGCTTCTGCTAGTGGTGGAGGTGGAGAAGGTGGATGAGCAACAGCCTCCGGTGGCATTGGTGCTGCTGCTGCTGCTCCTGTTGCTTCCACGAGGGAAGCGACACTGGCCAGGAGGTCTGGGGCAGTCCCAACATAACCTACGACCGCCCCGTCCCCATGGGTCCTCCTCCTCCCCTCCCTAATGCTCCCGTGCCAGCGACTAGCCTTCCCCAACTCCAACCTGACCCTTCATCCTCCTGAGTCCATGGGCGACACACACACACACACACACACATACAGTCAGTCACATACATAAAACAAAAACAAAACTTATACAAAAAAATTCACTAACCAAAAAAACACTAACACAATGCAAACACTATATAAAATAGCTTTTAAAAAAGCTGTTTGAAATAGCAGTAACAAGAAATGACTCCGAGATCCAAGCAATCCTCTCCTCTCACAATTCTGCTTTCTCCCTGTTCAAATGCAAAGGAGAAAGTGAAACTACTTCTCTGACTCACTTCTTTCCTGCCTGGCTAAAGCATGTGACTTACAGTACTGCAGGCCATGTGATATGCATATTTTCTTCTCACTTCGCCTTACTTCGCGTTAAGGCATAATGAGAACGTGAAGTGGCATGATAATGATAAGGCAAAGTGAGCACTTTATGAGGTCCACTTGGCATTGTGCTCTGTGGACGCGAAATGGTCACTTTGCATCCACTTCACGGGCAGATTTATAATTCACTGCATCTCTAAAAACACATTATTTTATTTACCTGCTGTCTGGAGGTTTTAATTAGAAAGATCTTCTCTGTCTGTAATGGCTGCAGAGCCCTTGATGGACATTTCTCACGCCCTGGATGGCTTCCACCACAATGGTTATACTAATGAGGGCTACCAACAAATGACAGAGTTGGCAGCCCTCATTAGCATAACCTTCATGGTGGAAGCCATGCAGGGTGTGCGAGATGGCCACCCGAAGCTCAGCAGCCATTAGAGATAAGGTGGGTCTTTCTAATTTCATAGGAGTTTCCCTTTAAAAGTCTTTTACTCAGATGCATGCAGGTTGGTATTTATCTTGTGTTAGGCATGTACTTTTAATTATTTTATATTTTAATGCAGCAGTACTACCTAATCAGCAAGTGACCCGTTATGACCGTTGTAGTGCAACAGAAAACATGGTGACTGCTATCTAGTACTACTGCTGTCAGTGCAGCAGGCAGCAGAAATGTAAACAAAAACATAGGATAACTGAACAAATTACAGGGTGATAGTACAATGCTGGTGGTAAAGAGCACCAGGTACATGCTCGCAGAGCACAGGGAATAAACTGTCAAAAAAGCTCACTTTTTGACATTGTACTGCTGCTTTAAATTCGAAGAAACGTATCATAAGCGCAAATTTTAGTTTTTATTTTCTTTATTGTAAGGTATTATACACATAATATACAAATTCAGGAAACCAAAAAACTTAAATGTCACAAGAAGGAGTAAAATGTGTTTTGTGGGGGGTTCCCCCCTCACCCCCCTGAATATAGATTATCAACTCCAGGGGTGCATGTCGGGCAGGGGGCAAAATTCCATATTGCACAAAAATGAAGTGCCACAGGCAATGGCAAAGATTCTGCATACCCAGTCCAGAACCCTGTACCTGCTGCACCAGAGTTATCCACCCACACCACCACACCACAAGGCTAGCATGATGGCAGCAGGTGCACCTGTCCCTCAAAACCCCTTTATTGTCCCTCCCCTTCCCCTCGCTATCTCCCCCTTCCTGATGCTGTCCACTACCCTCATGTTTGTGTACAGTTGCTACTCTTTCAGGGTAGCCCAAGAGTATAGCACCCAATATGAGTAGCCATTTTTACCTGGTACCCATATTCTGTTGTTATACTCATGGTATATCCTCCTTTCTTCCAGTGAGTACATATTGAGGTTTCTTAGTCTCTCCTCATATGTTTTGTAATGCAAGCCATGCACAATCTTTGTCACCCTTCTCTGGATAGCATCCACCTTGTTAATGTCCTTATGCATATGTGGTCTCCAGTACTGCATGCAGTTCTCCAGGTGAGACCTTACCAGTGTTTTATACAATGGCATCACCCCACCTCCTCCTAGTAATACCTCCTACCTATGCACCCCAGCATGCCACTGGCCCTCATGGCAGCCTTTGCAGACTTCTTTGGTACCTATAAGGGCATCAAATATGATAACCCCTAGGTCCCTTTCCTCTTTGGTGACACCACCTCCCTCTTCTGTAGCTCTCCCTAGGCTCCCCCTACCCGGTTGCATTATCTTGCACTTTTTTGCACTGAACCTCAGTTGCCACACCTCTGACCATCTTTCAAGCTTCTCCAGGTCCCTCTTCATTTGCTGCACCTTTTTGGAGTATCCACCCTGTAGAAGATCTTGGTGTTATCTGCAGATAGCAGACCTTTCCTTCCAGCCCTCTGCAATGTCACTAATGAAGACATTCAACAGGGCTGGTCCCAAAACTGATCCTTGTGGTACCCTGCTGGTCACCCCCTCTCTCTCTCTCTCTGGATGGGATCTCATTTACCACCACCCTCTGCCTTCTGTTTGTCAGTTTCTAACCCAATGAATCACCTTATTTGGTTGCCCCATGCCCAGACTACTCATCTTGTTAACTAACTTTCTGTGTGGGACGGTATTGAAGGCTTTGCTGAAATATAGGTAGGTGATGTCTATGGCCCTTCCCTGATTCAATTTCCTAGTCACCTAATGAAAAAAATCTATCAGATTCATTTGGCAGGACCTTACTGATGTGAATCTGTGCTGCCTTAGATCCTAGGCACTAAATGGATTCCAAGTCTGTCACTATCCTTTCTTTCAGCAGTGCCTCTATGATCTTCCCCACCACTGAAATGAGGCTGACTCACTGTAGTTCCCTGCTTCCACCCTACTGCCACTTTTGTGCAGTGAGACTACATGCACCCTCATCCAGTCATCTGGAACCACACCTGTGTTGAATGACTGTGTGAAAAGGGTGGCCAGAGGCATTGCTAGTTCCTTGTGCAGCCCTTAATATCTTCAGGTGTATGTCATCTGATCCCATGGCTTTATCCACCTTCAGCTTTGTGAGTTCCTCCAGAACTCTCTCCACTGTGAATGGACTGGTGTCCACTTTTCCCTCAATTGCCTCTGCTCCCCAATTGTGATCCTTGACCCTCTCCCTCCTCAGTCAGTACTGAACAGAAGTATTTATTCAGTATTTCTGCCTTGTCTAAATCCCACCTTACACTTTCCCTCCTCCCCTTTGAACCTCACAATCCCCCCATTTTTTAGGTACCTGTAGAATGTCTTGTCCCCTTTTTTCACAGTCTGTGTTAAACCCTTCTCTGTCTGTGCCTTGGCTTTCCTTACAGCCTTCCCTACTTCTCTTAGACATTCATGGTACACCTCCCTATCCTCCTCCCTTTGGTTTCCTTTATGCTTCCTGAAACTTGCTGTTTTAGCCCTTACTTAGTCTCCCACCTCTTTACAGAACTGTAGTGGTGTCTTTCTTCTTTTCCCTTTGGCCACTATCCTAATGCATTGGATAGTTGCCTCCATAATGACTACTTTTAGTCTCCCCACTGTTTCTCCACCCTCCCTATTACCTCTATCTCCATGGCTGCTCTTAAACATCTACACATTTCATTGAAAGCTGCCCTCCTGATATCTAATATTTTTGCCCTTGTGTGGCTTAACTGAGTTCCTATCTCCATGCCAGACCATACCACAGTGTATAGATCTCCAAACACAATGATGCTCCACCATGCACTATACTGTTTATTGTAGAGATGGAGGTTGGGGACACTGGACACCAGGGAATGGCACAATATTGGGACAGGCAGACAAATGCCATTAGACAACAGAAAACTTTGCATGGGGTTGGAAGAAGGTGCCGCTAGAAACCAGGGAGTGGTCCATATAGGATGGGTGAAAAGAAGGTGCCACTATACAGCAAGGAATGTCTGTTACAGGATGGGGAGGAGGAGGCATCAGTCTTGTACAGGGAAACACTGCCCAAACTGGGGGGGAGGGGTTGTTTGCAGTGATGGCCATGCCAAAATTCCACAACAAAGCTCTTCCCAGCTTGCTAGTAGTTTGAAAATGATGCCCAAAACAAAACTGGCATATTGATATGCAATCAAAACTGGGTGACCTTCAGCATTTAGAAAATACTGAATGGGTAACTATGCACAACCAGTGTGTTCTGCCACAGAGGGCATGTGATTCACTCTGACATCAAGGATGGAGCTCAAATGGTCCATTAGAATCAGAACCCTGAGGTGGCACAACACATAGATTATACAATAAGTTGCTCATCCTGTGTTTTTATAGTGTATGTTATTATGTGAAATATGTGCATTGTTGTTTTTACACTTACTGGTTAGTGGTTATAAACCACTGCCAGTGAGTGCGGAACAGCTTCCTAAACCACATATGTTGTTTATGGAGCTCCATAAACCATGGGCAGAACAGTATTGCAGCATCACCTGAAAAAAAACACTGAATAAGCTGTCCTCTTGCTGGACGTTCACAAACGCTACACAATCGGTCACTCAGGGTGAGACAAGCTTGTCAGTGATAACAGTTACCCTCACAAAGCATCAAAGACAATTTAAACCAAAAAACACCAAAAACAGTAAATGAAAAAATTAAACATGGAGAAGTGTGGTTCTATGGGAATTTTTAGCACCATCTTGGTGTATGATGCCCATATGAACCCCTCAGCCTTCATAAGGCATCACACATATCGGGATGCACAAAATCCCCATAAACCACACTTCTCCATGCATTATTTATATTTCTCTTTCACAGTGAAATTAACTTGTGCATATCTCTAAAGGTTTTAGAATGTTGTTATACCATAGAAGGGTACAATCACATTCCATGACCTTTGAACTGTGGTACAACAGCATTTTGAAAAGGATGGATTTCTATGTAGAACAATGCCTTACTATACACTGTATCACTGCTGCTGTATGCTTAACCTTGCTTTTAATCCACCTGTGACCAGGCCTGTTGAACCTCATATGGTATCCAACCAAGCAGCTACTTCTGTTGCAGCTTCATCTGCATGTTCCATCTTACTGCTTTCCACATTGAAATGGAAGGGCCTGCATTTTTAAGAGCAACTGACACGATTGCTAGTTCCAGGCAGGCAACTCATAACATGATGGTGCCTACCCCAGAAGCTATTTTAGCCATATATCACATTTTTTTGGCTTGCATAAAGAGTTTAGCCCATGAAGCCTGGCTTATAATTTCCTTGTGAGAGTCAAGTGGCCACCGAGCACTGCAGCACCTAGCCCTAAAAGAGCATAATGATTATGCTAGGCAAATAGCCCTATACATGTATACCTGCTAGCAAAGATGATTCAAGTATATTTAGGTGTCCCCCCTCCTCGATCCTACTGCAATGCCCACAGAGTGCCTGCAGCCCTTTTCCCTACCAAATGCCATCATTATGGTGTTTATAGGGGTTATTTAGTAACTGAGAGGGTTGTTGGGCAATAACTACCAGTTTACAAAAATGCACCAGATAGGATCTGGGGCTGCAGCAGTGAGTAGGGAAATGGGCAGACTAGGTGGGCCATATGGTCACTGTCTGCTGACAGATTCTATGTTTACTAGGGCAGAAATAGCCACAAAAAATGACAGGGCCTACATCTACACATGTGGATGTGCAGATCAACTGCATTTCACAAATCTCAGATTTTTGTAGGCCCACCATTGCAGTGATAGTACTACTACTTGTGGTGCCGATGACCCAAGTTTCAAGTGTTATCTTGGGAGTTGGAGGGTCATCAAGAGGGAGGAAGATTAAGTTCTTGCTGGATTGCTCATCTCAGGGTGGGGTGGGGCAGAGTTCGGTGCTTCCCAGATATTATCAGTGGTTGATGATAAGCAGGCTGAAACTACCAGAGTTGGGAAGAGGAGAGGCAGATGTCAGGTGTACAGCACATGGGGCCATGCTACATTTTAAGAGGAGTGCTAGGAAAATCTGTGCATCCACTGCATGATGGCTTCAGCTGCCAACACACCCTGCACCTGATGACCCAGGCCGTGCTGCGTCTGAGGGATAGTAAGTCCTGGGGGGTGTTGGCTTGGGTGATGGGGCTGGGGTGACCAGTATAATGGAGGCTACCAGTGCATGCGGGAGAAATAAGACTAACTGGAAAAAAAATATTGTTTACAGTAAAATTACTTTTAAAAAGTGTTGTTGTTTGGCCATCACATACACATTTTGGTACAGAGTTGGTGTTAATGGGACACTTGTCAATCCTTTTTGCATTATATTATTTATAATTGAAAAAATACGTTTAATGATTGCTTACCTTCTCTACAATTCATTGAAGTTGTTGGTTGTTTTAACCTCTATGATTTTTTTTAGCTTAACTAAATACATGCAAACTGTATTTATTCCCAACATTTTGTTTCAAATCCTTGCTCTACTCTTGTTGCATGCTTCCTGAACATTAGGAGCACCCCAAATAGTGCATTTACTCATGATACAATAGTCTCTTCTCCTCACACTGCACTGTGAGTGTCTAGGTTGTATTGGGGGCATTCATAATTTCTAGAAAGACACAATGGGAATTGAGGACAGTGTCCGTTGAACTTCATGATAGAAAAATGTGGTCTAGTATGGGCTTCAGTTTCATTTCTAAACAGTGTATATGACCTTTACCTTTCTTTTCTGAAAATATTCAGGATTTAACTCCCAAGAAATTATGAAAAATTGATTAATGTTTGAGAAAGATGAAGACTTCACTGTCTTTAATTCAATGAGAAGAAATGAAAGTACACCAGCGGCATCATGAAGAAAGCCTCACCACCAATAAGTAAATGTCCAAAGATATGGAAGGGGGGGTGTAGTGTTGAATTGTGGTTAGTTGAACCTTCTTTCTATTATAATATTGACTCTGAACTGTGAAGCAGGATATCCGTGTTCAAGCCCAGCCACAGCCTTTGACTCTCTGTGTGTCCCTGAGAAAGTGATCTTGATCTCCATTGAGCTTTTGCTCCTGGTTGTAAAATTATATGAAGATCGACCCCACTGAAATGTTGCATCTCTAGAGTTATCTTGGTCTTTATGTGATAAAACACTATTGGACACCATGTTGCTGACTGGGGGGGGGAGAGATCAGCTTGAAAAGGAATATGAATAGTGAGTAATGAAAAGCAGAGTGTCTGAGGTGCGAAAGTATTTGCCAGTGAAAATTTGAAAAAAAGGTACTTGCACACCCCTATGTGATGGCTTCCAGGATGTCCTAACTCTCATTAAAAAAAAATAAAATGCACACCCCATCCCCTTTCTTAATCCTGCTCTGCTTGTAAATTTGTGTGGCTAGTAAGGTCAGAACCTGAAAACCTGACATGAGGGCAAGAGCATGTTCTGAGTACCAGATTTGCCCACTTCAGTTCTCTGGGAGGGCACTGAAGCTACAGAGGGATTGACCCACCACCCCATCGAGGCACACAGGCTCTTCTGGAAGTTTTAATTTACAATTGTGCCCTAACTGTGAGGATATTTTACACTGTAAGATTGAAGTTTACTCAATAAGTAACTTAAATTACATTTTAGATGCATTTGCAGAGTATGCATACCCAATTTGAAGTGTAAATACTATAATTCCAAGGCACTTCAGTAATATTTTTGGAACACACTCTAAAGGTGCTTTTCTGGAGTAATGCAGGAGTGTCCCGACTGAGAAGGGACTCCATTGAAGGTGTATCTGGAATAACTATAAGGCACTTCATTAGCATTTTTGCAACACACTCCCAATTTACTCAGCACTTATCAGTTGATTGCGTGGCAGTTATCATACTGTTGCTTGAATTTTTAGTGGTACCTTTGAAGCATGTACCCAGTCTATGTTCTAGTAGGTGGCTACAAAATTACTAACAAATGACTCCAGTTGGGCAAGGCAGTCTTTCCATGCATACAGTGGTGCCCAGCAGGATGAAGTGCAGCACTGCAGAATTTTGTAGTAGAGTTACTACAGCAAACAATGCTGTTTCAATGGGAGTTAATCCCTTTGTCATGCAGTAAACCTGTGACACTGTGCTTCATCCTGGCGGGCTTGACTGTAAATGCAGTTTATTTGAGATAGTCATTTGGAACTTACCTCTGCCTCCTGTTTAACACGTGGGCCTACCCCCAGGGCTGCATCACTGGGATGGGGCTCTACCTCAGACAGAGACTAGTTTCTGACTTCGGGGGGGTGGAGGAGTAGCTCAGGGTGCCTCAGTCAGCTGTGTGGCACCTTCAGTGAGGGTGGATGTGCTCCTGCAGCTTACCTGCACTCCCAGCTGGGAAGCTTCTAGCAGCACTGAGCAAATGAGCTGGTTAAGAATTAGTAATTCTTAACTAATAACTATGCTTACTTGCTCAACAAGTTGTAAATATCAAACCTGTTACTCCCTCCCTCCCTCTATTAGCAAACTTACTGTTCTCTTGAAAACTGTAAAATACAGCTCTTGGTAACACATTCAATGCAATGTATAGCTGATCTTGATTCTGCAATTCTGTATAATTAAAAAAAATGTAACCTTTAGCTGCCATTCTTTGTCTATATATATTAAATGTTTATGTTTGTTTTTCTGATGCAGAGCCTTTGTAAATGAGTCCCTGACTCCATGGTTGTAATCCTAAAGTCTGTTAAATAAATAAAATATTGTTAGTAAATTATTACATAAGCTCAACTAGTAATTAATGAGTGCCAAACTGATGATCAATTCATGAGTATTAGTTAATTCTTAATTAGGAAATGGGTCAATGACTAACTGTTACAACTGTTATGAATTAGTTAGCAGTACATTGAGCCAGGAGGAGTTAGCCACTAACTCATTTGCATGTGAAAAAATCAACCAAAGCAACACTGAGGAATAATTGAACATTAACTAATTATTAATGTTTTGAGGCAGTTGAGCATTTGGCCTATTTTTTGTGTAAGCTCAACTAGTAATTAACGAATGCCAAACTAATATTCAATTCATGGGGATTAGTTAATTCTTAATTAGGAAACTAGTCAATGACTAACTGCTGAAACTGTTAAGAATTTGTTAGTAGTAGGCTGAACTAGAAGGAGTTAGCCACTAACTCATTTGCATGTGAAAAAATCAACCAAAGTAAAACTGAGGAAAAAGTAAGCATTAACTAATTATTAGTGATTTGAGGTATTTGATCATTAGGCCTATTTTTATGTTGGCTCGCGCTTGCGTGCCAGCCAACATATTGCATTAGTAGCAGATTTGGAGGCACGGTCACTGTTGGGTGAAAGCTGGGCACACATCAGTAGGTGGGTCCCTCATTCCCCAATAAGCCAGAATGCAGGTGCCACACCTGGAATACATAATGTGGTGAGCACATCTAAGGAAAGGTCCATCGCAATGAAAGCAAAGCTCATCATATGTAGCGGCACCTCCCGATGTGCCTTCCCAGGTGAAACATTAGAATAAACATGGCGGCACACTGCCTGCCACAATGCCAACTTTGGGGGTTCCCAATCCCGATGTCGTCATGCCATGACCCAATTTATGTGCTGACGGGGGAGCCCACTCCCCGTCAGCATAATGCACCACCCCCATTTGTTATGTGCCGAGGGGGGTGTCAAATCCCAATCAGACCCCCCTTCGGTATGTGCCAATGGTGGTGCCCAATCCCCCATCAGGTAGCTCACTACAGCATGCAAAATGCCACTGTAAAAAAAAAATGTATTGCGATTTTTATTATTTTTTTAACCTATAAAAGAAGAAAATGGTCCCTCGCGGTCTGTCCAGCTCCCTGCCCCAACCCGCACCCATCGTCTGTGCACCCTGCCTCCCCCCACACCCTCACCTCATACTTACCTCCGGAGTCTGACGCGATGATCTTCAGTAGACTGAGAACACGTCTGCACTCTTCAAAGCCAGTAAGAACTGCCAGTAAGCTGTATAATGGCATAAATTGTTCTTTTTCTTCTTTGGTGCGTATCTCAGGCATTTTTTGGAATTTTTGCGTCAAAGTTTCAACATGTGGTTATTGGGGCCCCTCCTCATGATTTCAGTCTGTCATGGGCGTTATTCAGTCCCAAAAGGTGATTTTGGGTCACTGCATTGAATTACCTTTGGGACCAAGTAACGAAATGACAGTGCCACTGTTCATGGGGGCTCTCAAAAAGCCCATGTTTCAAATTTGGTGAAAAAAATTCAAAAAATTGCTCTTTTACTAGCATGCGTGGCACTGTTTCCATGCACTCTCTTAACTTCGTGAATTTGTAATATTTTCACTCTACATTTTCAAAATTGCCATTTTCCCACACCTCCTTATGAACAGTACAGCTGTCATTTTACATATCCTGGCCAAAATGTGTTTTCACACGTCCAGCGCAGAATAGCTCGGTTGCTGTGTGAAATCAGTTTTTGGGACAGTTTCAGAAAATGACAGTGACACTGTACATGAGCAGAGGTCCTAAAATGCCTATGTTGAATATTTGGTGACAAAAGCCCATAAAATGACTGTGTTACAAGTGTGCATTGTGCATTTTTCATCCACCCTTGTAACTTTGCAAATTTTCAATATTTTCATGCCAGATTTTCAACACTGGCATTTTTTCACACCTCCTTATGAACAATACAGCTGTCATTTTTCACAGACTGCCCAAAATGTTTTTCAGCACCTGTGGCCCACAATGGCATGGTCACTGTGGGAAATCAACTTTTGGGACAGATTAACAAAATCACAGCACCACTGTTCATGAGGGGAGGTCCCAAAATGCCTATCTTGAAAATGTGGCTAAAAACCCCCAAAATAATTGGGTTACAGATGTGTGTTGCACAGTTTGTATGCATGCTCATGACTTCACCAATTCTTCAAATTTTCACTCCAGATTTTCAACGTTGCCATTTTTTTATGCCTCCTCATGAACAATACAGTTGTCATTTTCCACATCCTGCCCAAAATGTGTTTTCATCTCTGTGTCGCCAAATGGCATAGCCACTGTGCAAAAAACACCTTTCAGGTAACAGACTGATTACGCCGCTCTTTATGAGTTGGGGTCACAAAAAGTGTATGTTGAAAATTTAGAGTGAAAATACCAACAGATGCCTACAATGTTAGGGTTTCCAACTGTAACACCCCACCCTGTAGAGACTGCCAGGCATCAGGGGTGTGACTAGGGATCATTAGCTGTAATGCTCATGCCATTCCACTCCCACCCTTCAGCCTGTGACAGGCATCGAGGTGTGCCTTGGAGTGTTAGGCCCTAAAGTTTACCCCATTCTCCTATACTGCACCCTTCTCGGTGTATTTCCTTATGGAATGGGGTAAGTATAAGGCTCAAAGCACACCATGACACTTGTCAATGTATACAGTGTAGAGTTAGGTAAAATGGCATAAGCGTTATAGCTGATGCTCCAAAGGCACACCCTAGTGCCTGTCAGTCTCTGCAGGGTGGGGGTGGGGGTGGCGTCAGTTCCATACTTCACTGCCACTCCTGTTATGCATCTCTAACTCCTGCACTGCTAATGTCAATGCCAGAGAGACAACTTTTGGCATTGACAAATGCTTGTTTACTTTTAAGCAGTCTAGCATGACATCTGTATTTTGTATCTACTGCCACTGTATAGCACTCCTCATCCATTCCTCTAGCGAACTGAATGAATGCCTGGACCTTTCTTGTAGCCTGGAACATATTTCTTCCGGAAAGAAAAAACAAACTGGTCTGAATGTATTACTTCTGGCAGGGCAGTCTTTATTCTATTAACTAAGAATTTTGTTAATAGCTTATAATCAGCATTTATTAATGCTATTGGTCTATAAAATTCTCCATTTTTGGGGGGACTTTCCCTTCTTTTAAAATTAGTACTGTTCTTGCTTCCTGCATTGATTCTGGAATCTTACCTTCTTCCCTTAGTTCCTTAAAAATTTGTTTAAACTCATCCTGTGGATCTCTTTCCTATCTTTGTCCTCCTACATGTGTTCATAGGCCAGTGACATACTCCTACTGCTCAAATTACTTAATACCCATCTTAGTCTTCACTGGCAACCCAGTCCATATCCCAGCCCTTCTACCACCTTTTTTACTTCCTTACCCTGACTCTTGAAAAGCGACCCTGGGATCCTAACATTATACACTTTTTTGGGTCCAGAACCCCCCATACCTGGTTCTTCCCTCCCCTGCTCACCACCGTACTGTTCAGCAGTCTCTAAATTTGGCCTGAAGTCAAGCGCTGAATTATAATTGCATTTGGGGGCTGCCTCCAGGATATGATTCTCCCGCAATTTGCTATCATGTGAATGGACCATCACTTATCACTTGCAACTGTATATGGTTCTCTGTAATATGCCATGCAGGTGTTTGACCTTATTTATCATCATTGCCTCTGTTTATATATGTAAATTGTATGGAGGGGCCCTGATATTCAGACTGTGCCAGGCTGTGGCGCATGCCTGGGTGCAGCGAAAACTTGCTGCGCAGGGGCATTGACAGGGTGATATTCAATGGAGCTGCGCCATGGCACAACATCATTGAATATCACACTCTGGCCACCCACAGTGTGCATGGCACAGTGGCAATGTGCCAGGGCAAGTGGCCAGAGTGGAGCAGGGGGATGCTGTAGTACAAGTTCTGTTGCGCTAGGTGCAAAAACCGTGATATTCAAAAGTGCTCATGCAAATGGGGCCATAATGTATGCAAGGCACAAACGGGGCCATTTGTATGACATTATGGCCCCATTTGCATGCAGGTGCACCGATCACCAACGACTTGCACCTGGCGGCCTGCCAGGCTGCAGCCATCTGGGACCAACACCCCCTGCACATCGCAGCAAAGTGCCCCAATGCCTGATCGTGGGCATGTGTATGAGAAGTACACATCCTATATCCCTGGTGGTCCAGTGGACCACCTGCAGCCTCATCGTGGGCATAGGTGAATGCTAATTCAGTTTACTCTATTCCTGGTGGTCCAGTGGACTGCTCACAGCCCGATCGCAGACATAGTTTGTAAAAGAAAGATCCAATATCCCTGGTGGTCCAGTGGACCACTCACAGCCTGATCACAGGCACAGTTTGTAAAAGAACGGTCCAATATCCCTGGTGGTCCAGTGGACTGCTCGCAGCCCGATCAGCGGGCATATGTAATAAAAGAGTGAGGTCCAATATCCTGGTGGTCCAGCGGTACCCCCTCCCCACCCGCCCACTGGGCTCACTGCCTGCTCCACCCAGTCAGTGGCAGCACCCCAGCTGCCTGCCGCCCCACTGCCCGCCGACCGACACGTTCGTAGGGCTGCACACCATTGGTCCCAGCGTGAGCCAATGAGCGGCAGCCCATACCGCATTGCCACAGTCCAGATATGTGAACTAATGGGTATACAGCCTTGCTGTATGGTGTCAGTTGGTGGGCAGCAGGGTGGCAGGCTGGTGGGTGCGCTGCCGACCTGGGGGAGCTGGGCGGTGGGGCTCCAGTGGGCGGTGGGGTGGGGTACCACCACCACCGGGGTTATTGGACCTCTCTCTCTTTTATTACATATCCCTACGATCATGCTGCGAGCAGTCCACTGGACCACCAGGGATATAGGAGGATCCTTTTTCTACATATGCCCATGACTGGGCATGGGGGGCACCGCCATGAAGGTGCAGCCGGAGCTCAGGTGGCCACCCACATGTGGCAGCTGCGTTGCACACTGCAATACAGCAGCTCACCTGTGGGTGGCCAGCTGTTGCTCCTTTTTTTTTTTTGGCTCACCTGTGTGCAGCGTAGGTAGGGGTTGTGCATGCATGGGCTCAGCATATCCCGGGCTGAATATCGGGATGTGCGGAGTATGCATGGGCATGCCCCCCCTACCTGTGTCACATACATTACTGATGCGCTCCAGCACATCGGGATTTGTGCCAGGCACAATCCCCTTTTGAATATAGTGCCAGGGCACATCAGTGGGTTGTGCATAGTGCAACTGTGTTGTGCCATGCACAATCCTTCTAAACATCCCGGCCAGTGTATATATATTGGTGTATGTGTGCTCATATATTTTCATATGTTATGATCTTCCTTGTGTACCTGACCCTGTCATCCCCAGGTCCATCTTGCAAATGAACCTTGCTCAATGATGTCCACCTGGATAAATAAAGATTTTGATTGATTGATTGATTTATTGAAACTTTGGAAGTAATTCTTCTTGAAAGATGTTATAAAATTCCATGGTATATCCATCCAGGTTCCATGGCACCACATCGACAACAATGTTGTTGACATGCCTGACAGCAATGGGAACAATGCCAACTGTCGTCATTGTTCCCATTGGAAGAAAGTGTTTTTTGCAGGTGGCTTCACCTCTGGCACCCCCATGGCATTCCCCATCTCTAAATATCCAACTCCAGGTCATAGTTGGTTCAAAGTGGGGGTGCAACACACTGAAAGAGAGTGGCAGTTTAATCAAGACCATCACAGTGACTTGGCGAGATTTGTTGCTGTAATGATATTCATTATAAAATTGTCAATGTGTGGACGTGATACCATCCGTCAATATCTGGGCTTTTATTTTTTTGCATTTCCTTCAATATCTACCAATTTCTATGTATGTTATTGGTTCTGACATACAGGTGATCTATTTCAGCTTTGCATTTCTAATTTATCTTTTTTTTTATTCTTGTTTCTGATAGCCATATTGTCTCTGATATATATTCTTATAGGCCCATGTAACAATTTTTTGCTAAGTCTTTGTCTCTGTGCTTTAAATTTTCATCTTTATCCTCTAACCATGTTATAATGTTTGTTTCTTTTTTAAAATAAAGCTGCTAACAGTTTCATTGATTTATCACCTTGTATATATCTAATTTTTTTATGTTTGGCATTGTTGATTTGCAGTTCCTTATTAATTAATTCTGTTTTCAATAGTTTTACCTGATACCATTCTTTATTATATTTCTGATAATTTAGAGTAGCTAAGTTATTCAATTCTTGTAACCTTTCATTTGTTACATTTTCCAGTTTTTTATCTTGTTATTTTTATAGCATTGGTAAGATACTGTAACCCCTGTTATAACCACCTTTAGTGGATTCCATAAACTTGATATTGTTTTATTTGGTTCCAAATTGAATTCCCAAACTTCTTTCATAGCGATATATTGTTGATCTTTAAGAAGGATATTAAAGGGCCATCATTTAAATTGCATTCTTTCTGTGTCTATGACCTTTAAATCTAGTTTTACTAGTGCATGATCCGATAGTATAATTGGATAATGCTTTATCTCTTGCACTTTATCAATTAATATTTTAGATATAGATCTGCAACAGGGTTGATACACAAGGAGGCATGGAAAGGATGAAAAGGGACTTAGCAAGGTTGGAGGAATGGTCAGACATATGGCAGCTAGGATTCAATGCAAAAAAGTGCAAAATAATGCACCTGGGAAACAAGAACCCAGGGGAAGAATACACAATGGGTGGGGAGGTAGTAACAACAACAAAAAAGGAAAGGGACCTGGGGGTAATTATATCAGATGACCTTAAGGTTAGCAAGCAATGTGAGAAGGCAGTAGGGAGGGCGGGGTATACTGGGATGTATAGGAGAGGATCAGCAGCAGAAAATAGGAAGTTGTTATCCCTCTGTACAGACAGTTGGTGAGACCCCATCTGGAATACTGTGTCCAGTTCTGGAGACCCCATCTCCGCAAGGACATAGACAGGATAGAGACAGTCCAGAGGAGGGCAACTAAAATGGTGCAGGGTCTGCAAGAGAAGCCATATGAGGAGAGACTAAAGGAGCTTAATATATACCCTTGAGGAAAGAAGGAGGGGGACATGATAGAAACTTTCAAGTACCTCAAGGGAATCAACAAAGTCCAAGAGGGTAGCATCTTTCAGAAAAAGAGACTTGCAGAACAAGGGACACAATTTAAAAGATAGAAGGAGGGCGGTTCAGGGGCAATGTGAGGAAGTATTATTTCACAGAGGGTAGTGGTTGCATGGAACAGCCTTCCTGAGGAAGTTGTGGGGTCTAAAACTGTGGGAGAATTCAAGAATGCATGGGACAGACATAAGGCAATTCTTGTGGGGGGCAGGAAGATATAGGCTGTTGGTTAACTAGGATCTGCGGCCTATCCTGTAGGTAGGGAAATGGGCAGACTAGATGGGCCTAGCGGTCCTTATCTGCCATCAAAGTCTATGTTTCTATGTTTCTAAATATGTAATCAATCCTTTAAAATCTTTTTTTTTCTTATCATGATGGGCAAATTCCTTAGCCATAGGATATAGTATTCTCCAGGCATCTATCACATCGGGCAGGAAGGTGAGTCTGTTTGCAGATGACACAAAGATCTGCAACAGAGTGGACCCTGCTCAGAGAGTGGAACAAATGAAAAGTGACCTGCTCAAGCTAGAAAAATATTCCAACATGTGCAGTTAATATTTAATGTCAACAAAATGTAAAGTGATGCATCTGGGCAGGAGCAACACAGGGACAGTCTTCTATATGAAAGGAGAGCAGCTAACAGACACCAAATAGGAGTGGGATTTTGGGGTCATCATCTTTGATGACTTAAAAGTTGGCAGACAAAGTGAAAAAGTAGTGCAAAAAGCCAGCAAAATGTCGGGATGCATAGGAAGAGGCATCACAAGTAGTAAGAGAGCAGTGATCATGCCACTATACAAGTCCCTGGTAAGGCCCCACCTTGAGTACTGTGTACAGTTCTGTAGGCCTTATCTCAGTATGGACATGGATAGACTAGAGATGGTACAAAGGAAGACAACAAAAATGGACCAAGGGCTACATAAATTGCCATATGTCAGGAGATTACAACAACTCAACATGTACTCACTAGAGAAGAGCAGAGATGGGGATGACATGATATAGACATTCAAGTTCCTGAAGTGCATAAACAGATTCCCTAGCCAGGAACTCTTTCTGATCAGTAGCTCCACTAGGACAAGGGGTGATGAAATTAAATTAAAGGGTGGGAGGTTCTGGGGTAACATGCGTAAGTTCTTCTTTATGGAAAGGGTGGTGGCTTCATGGAATACCCTATCTGCAGAAGTCATTGACTCCAAAACAGTAGAACAATTCAAATCTGCTCAGGGTAGGCATAAGGGCATTGTCTCTAAGAAATTCTAAGGTGGGGCAGTACTCAGGGCAGACTAGATTGTTCTTTGGTCCCCATCTGCCATCACTTTCTATGTTTCTGTATCCTGGGTTGTTGAAAATAATTAAATAATTTTTGTGTGTTTTTCATTTATAGATTTGATTTGGATATTTTGTCCATTTTTGGGATCTAGCAAAACATTGAAGTCCTCCAACATATTAGATTTCTTGCCTCAATTTGTACCAGTCTTTAAGTTATTTCTGCCATAATGGAGAAGTATTCTATAAATGGGGCATTTATGGATGCTACTGTATAACAAGTTCTAATACATAATATTGTATTTTTGTTATTACTATTCTCCCTTCAGTATCTGAGCAGCTTTGTAGGACTTTGAAGTGAGGTGATTTTTTTTTAACAACAGTGCTACATTTGCTCTTTTTTTGTTCCCTCTGAATGGTAAATATTTAATATCCATTTTTACTGAAGATTTTGAATTTCTCCTTTGTCCAAATGTGTTTCTTGGAGTGCTTCACAGTGAACTTTCATTTACTTTAAATAGCTCAATAACCTGGCTCTCTTTATTTGTTTAGTGTATACCATTAATGTTGCGAGAGACACTTATAAATGTATTCAAGTTAGATGCCATCTTACTAAACCAAATCTTTCTAACATAGCCATCCCAGCTACCATACTATTTTTCTGTTTACCTCCTTTTCCTCTTTATTCATAGAATAATAGAAATGTGTTGGCAGAAAAGGACACTTTGGCTCATCAAGTCTGCCCCACCCCCCACCCTACTTGCCCCACTTGTCCAGAGATCCCCCCTTACCCCTGGTCAGCCCCTTATTTCTGTCCAATGCCCTCTTGAATCCCTCTACTGTTTCAACCCCCACAACCTCCTCTGGCAGATGATTTCAGGGCCCCACCACTCTCTCAGTGAAGAATCATCCTCACATTGCCCCTAAGTCTTCCTCCTTCCAATCATAGACTATGACGCCTAATTGTAGCAAAAACGTTCCTAGTGAATAAGCTCCCCCCACCTTATTAATCTCGGTTCATGTACTTAAATGTTTCTATCATGTCCCTTCTCCCTTTTGGTCTCCAGTGGGTACAAATCCAGCTCCATGAACCTCTCCTCATAGAACCTCCGATTTAACCCATGCACCATCTTGGTGGCTCTTCTCTGAACTCTTTCAAACCCATCTGCATCTTTGAGTAGGTGTGGTCTCCAGAATTGGACCCCGTACTCCAGGTGAAGCCTCACCGTGGATTTGTAGAGTGATATCAGCAGTTCCGTCCTGCTTGTTATGCCTCTCCCTATGCATGCCAGCAATCTATTCATGGTCACTCTTTGGATTTAGTTTTTCTCCTGGGGATTGAGGCCTCTGATTTGGTGGTGGAACCTGTCAGTTGGTCTGATCACTACACCATGGGCTTCAATTTTTGTGCTCCCCTTCGTAGGTCGGCCCCTGTGGAGATGGTTCGATACCGCCCTTTATGGGATGTGCAGCCTGAAGACCTGATGGTGTTGAACCTCTCAGAGTTTCTGATTGCCAGCTTGGGTCCAGAGGCCATGGTCTTGGCTTATAATCAGGCCATTTCCTTGGCCCTGGACTCAATGGCTCCTGTCCGTGTTCATCCCCTCTCTCTCCGCCTCGGGCCCCATGGTTTGATGGGTCCTTGAGGGAGTTGTGACATGTGGGATGAAGGTTAGAGCACCATTGGAGGAAATCTGCTCTAGATGCTGACCGCCTTAGTTTGGAGGAGCATTACTGGCTCTACCAATCAGAGATCTCCCATAAGAAGGCAGAATTCCTGTCCAGGAAGATCTCTGTTGCTCAGAATCGACTGGCTCAGCTCTTCAGAACTGTGGACAGGCATGCAACCCAGCCTGTCTCCAGCTCCATCGAGCCTTTACACAAAAGGAGTGTGATGAGATCGCTCAATTCTTTGTGAATAAGGTTGCTGACATCAGATCCGAGATCCGTCTGACACACTCTAAGGGGGAAGCTGTTGGTCAGCATTTGGTCATGGAATCCTCTGCCTCCTGGTGTTCCTTTGACCTGCCAACATTCAGTGATATTATGTGGATCATCCAGGGGATGCGCCCTACGTGCTATAGTTTAGATCCGGGTCCTACCTCCCTGATTTTGGGTTGTGTTGAGATCGTTGGCCGTTTCTGGTTCAAATAATCTGGTGCCCCCTAAATTGGGTGAGTTTCCTAGCTCCTAAAGGAAGCTGTGGTGACTCCCTTTGAAGAACTTCTTTGGACCCAGATATTTTTTCCAACTACAGATCGATCTCTAACCTTCCCTTTATTGGGAAGGTTATTGAGAAGGTAGTGGCAAACCAGCTGGAGGACCATTTGACCATCCATAATTTCTATGAACCTCTCCAGTCTGGTTTTCATAAGAGGCATAGTACCGAGACTGCTCTGGTTCGGGTGCTCAATGATCTCTTGATGGCGAGAGATCAGAGGAACCACTCTATCTTGGTTCTCCTTGATCTCTCTTCAGACTTTGACACTGTAGACCGTGGGGTTCTGCTCGAGCGTCTGGAGTCCATCTGTGGACTGTTTTGTACAGTGCTCAGATGGTTTTCATCTTTTCTATCTGGGAGAACACAGAGAGTTGTGTCAGGAATTTTTTCCTCTGACCATTTTCCTCTGCATTGTGGTGTCCCCCAGGGCTTGGTGCTTCCCCCATGTTGTTTACAGTGTATATGCTGTCCCTCAGAGACATTGTAAGAAGGTATGGGCTGAGGTTTCACTGCTATGCTGATGATACCCAGCTCTACCTGTCTTTGGCCCCCGACCAGGTTAGTGCTCTCTCGGTATTTAATAGCTGCCTCACTGAAATCCAGGACTGGATGAATGTGAGCTGGTTAAAGCTGAATGCCGGTAAGACTGAGGTTATGGTTGTGGACCCGGGTCATGGGACAGGGGGGTTGGGGTCTGGTCAGTCCTCTAGCGTATTGCTGGGGGGGGGATCTGATCCTTACCTCTGAATGGGTGCATAACCTGGGAGTGGTACTTGATGATGAGCTGACTCTTCGTCATCAGGTGTCAGCAGTCATTAAGTCCACATTTTACCATCTTAGGAACATTGCCAGGGTGAAACACCTTGTTCCATCCAGCGATTAACCCGTGTTGGTCCATGCCTTCATGACATCTTGCCTTGACTATTGCAACTCCCTTTACTTGGGGCTTCCTGGGGTTGATATCCGCTGCTAGCAGCTAGTGCAAAATGCTCCTGCAAGGTTAATGACAGGGGCAACTAGAAGGACACATATTACCCCTGTGCTGAGCGATCTACACTGGCTGCCTATACAGTGGCGGATCACCTTTAAAGTAGGTCTTTTGACCTTCAAAGCCCTGCATGGACTCGGCCCTGACTACTTGAAAGAGCTTCTGATTCCTTACCACCCCTTGCGACAGCTCCGTTCAGCCAACGAGGGGTTGCTAGAGGTTCCGAGGGTTATACTGAAGTCTTCTGGGGCTAGGGCCTTTATGTTTGCGGCCCCAACCCTCTGGAACTCTCTGCCTTGCCAGCTTAGGGAATGCATGACCGTGGAATCTTTTAAGCGGGATTTTAAGACTTTTTTGTGGAGCAAGGCTTTTGTGGATTGATGCTGCTGTGAATGCTGATTTTATATGTATATTTTGTTTTTATGATTCATCTGTACAGCGCCTGGTGCTTGAAAGGTGCTAAATAAATAAAGTTTTGTTTATTTATTTATTTTTATTTATTATTATTCACTTTGCCCACTGCTGTGTACTAGTTATAATTTACTGTTCTCCATAAATCATTTCCCCATTTTTACAATCAACTTGTCCCAGTCTTTATTCCCCCTTCTAGGCTCACATGTCTGTTAGGGCCTTCATTTTTCCCACTTATTTACACCATACCCTCCCCCCTCCACTTTACCCTTTTATTTTATTTGTAATATTTTGTCTTTATAAATAGCAAGAGTCTCAAATGAACATAAAAAATGTTTTTTAGCAGTTTTATATCCCATCTCTTGATGGTTCTTCTCTTATCTCCCTTAATCTGAACCTGGATTGTAATATCATTGTGCTGTTTTATATTTCTTTCTTCAAAATTCTCCTCAGAGTTCTAACTCTTTCTTCTCTGCTCCTTGCATTGTAGTGAACACATAGCAGGTTCCACTGAGAAAAATTTTTATTTTGGCTGGATATTGCATTGAGGCTTTATGGCCTTTGTCCCACAGTCTCCTTCTTATATGGTCAAATGTTCTCCTTTCTTCCAGTATTTCTTGTGGGAGATTGTTGAAAGTTGAGATTGATGCTCCATTTATTGAAATTATTTTCTTTTTGATATACTGCGCTCATCAGACTTAAAAAAATGTTGCAATGATCAGTCTTGGTGGGCCCTGTTGTTTCTTTTCCGGCCTACACTCTGTATATATTCTATTAATGGCTGGGTAAAATTCTCCTTTGTCCTTTCCTAAGTATTCAGCCATTATTATCTTTAAAGTCTCCTGTAGCAGTTTTTCTTGATCCCAGGTTTCAGGCACTCCTACTGTATAATTCTTATATTTTTTTTTCTTCTTGGTCTGGCCTTGAATCTGTTACTTTTTCTTTAAATTCTTTTTTAGCTTTCTCCAGATTTGTTACAGCCCTTTTTAATGCATCCTGTTTGTCTTCCAGGTTTGAAATTCTGCTTTGAGTTTCTTTTAACTCATGTCTTAGCTGTTGATTTTCATGAAGTAACTGTGTATCTGTGGACTGAAATAGCATCATCATTTTCTCCATAATGCTGTTTACCTTAATTATTTTTGTAGCTAAATGTGTAATTTGGTCCATAATAGCTTTGGCCCAGGGTGGGTGGGGGGACTTCTTCCCAATGTGTCAGAATAAGCTACATTAGGCACTGAGGATCTATATCCCACTCGAAAGTTTATGTATTGCCTGATGCAGTGCTTATTTTTGAATGTTCCAATTCATCCTGTAGCAATGCAGTTAACTCATGAACAGATCCAAAAGTCGAGGTGCATGCTTGTGGACTTGCACTTTTTACACTTAGATTTTCATCCTCTTTAAACTCTTTGTTTGCACTATCAAAGTAATTGATCTTCGAGGCATCTCCTTTGTCTGCGTCTTTGGGAGTGTTAATGTATTTATTTCAGCCGTTTGACCCCCAATGCCAAAATTGCCACTGTTTCCTTTGCTGGCTCTCTATCTTTTACTGCATTTTATGTTGTCTGGCGCATGCACAAGAAACATTGTGGTAACTTGGAATAGCAGATTTTGGAGGTGTGGTTCTGTAGTGGCCAGTGGCACCACTGCTTTTTCAGGCTGGGCTCTGTGGCATGAATTAGATTGCATGCTGTCTATGACAGTAGTGCAAAAGCATGCCACCACCTTGAAAAGATTTAACCACTGCAATGAGGGAGTGCCCCCTCATTGCAGGGTGTGCCTTTCCTGGTGTAACATTTCAATAAACATGGTGGAGCCATCCGCCTCTCATGGTCCCCATAACAGCCGATGTCATGGGTGCCCAATCCTCCTATTGGCATTTGCCCTCACCAGTTCATTTGCCAAAGGGGTAGCCCAATCCCCATAATGTCGTGTGATGAGGGGGGTGCCCAATCCCCATCGACTCCAGCTCCTCCAAACAAAAAGCCAGGTGGCACATTGAGAGCCCACCCCAGCATGCTCATGACCCCCAACACACCATATGGCCAATGGGGTGCCCATTCCCCATCAGCTCCAGTCCCCCACAAAGAAACACACAGGTATGCTGGCACACTGAGAGCCCACCCCAGCATGCCCAAAGTGTCCCACATTGCTATTTTTTTCCCTGTAAAAACAGAAAACGGTCCCTCATGCCCCTCAACCTGCACCCACCCTCTGCGCACCCACCTCCCCACACATACCACTCACCCCATACTTACCTCTGGAGGCCAGAGCAATGATCTTTGGTGGACCAGGAACACATTTGCACTCTTCAAATCTGACCATGAACTGAAGAAATGCAGGTAAGCTGTATAATGGCATAAATATGGTTTTTTCAACTTTGATGGCTATCTCTGCCCTTTTGGGGAATTCTTTCACCAAATTTTCAACATGGGGGTTTTGGGAGCCTATCTCATGAACTCAGTCACTGTCATTTTGTTATTCAGTCCTAAAAGGTAATTTCGCAGTTACTGTGCAGAACCACCATTCAGAACTGATTAATGAAATGACAGCATCACAGTTCATAAGGTAGGCTCCCAAAAACCTTATGTTCCAAATTTGGTGAAAAAATTCCCAAAAATGACTGCGTTATGAGCGTGTGTTGCTCAGTTCCTGTGCATGCTCATAACTTGGAGAATTTTTAATATTTTCACTCCAGATTTTCAACATTGCCATTTTACCACACCTCCTTATAAACAGTGATGCTGTCATTTTTCACATCTCACCCAAAATGTGTTTTTGCACATGTGGCACACAATGGCATGGTCAGTCTGTGAAATCAATGTTCTGGACAGATTAAGAAAATTACAGTGACACTATCCGTGAGCAGAGGTCCCAAAATGCATATGTTGAAAATTTGGTAACAAAATTACATAAAATTCCTATTTTATGAGCGTGCATTGCACAGTTTCCATTCACACTTGTAAGTTTGAGAATTGTTAATATTTTCTCTCCAGATTTTCAACATTGCCATTTATGAACACCTCCTTAAGAACAGTACAGTTGTTATTTTTCACATGCTGCACAAAATGGGTTTTGCACATGCGGTGCACAATAGCGTGGTCACTGTAGGAAATCAATGTTAGGGACAGATTAAAAAAATCGATGTGACAGTGTCCATGAGTGGAGGTCCTAAAATGTCTATGTTGAAAATATGTTGAGAAAATTTTATAGAATGACTGTGTTACGAGCATGCATTAGCAGTTTCCATGCACGCTCATAACTTGGAGAATTTTTTATATTTTCACTCCAGATTTCCCACATTGCCATTTTTGCACAACTCCTTAAGAACAGTACAGTTGTCATTTCTCACATCCTGCCTGAAATGTGGTTTCGTGCTACTGGTGCAGAATGGTACAATCACTGTGGGACATCAACGTTCAAGACAGATTAACAAAATCACAGTGCCACTGTTCATGAGCAGAAGTCCCAAAGGTTTTCATGAGGTGGAGTGAGAAAATTCCCATGTTGAAAATTTGGAGTGCAAATACCAAC
Source organism: Neoceratodus forsteri (assembly GCA_016271365.2). Taxonomy (NCBI): domain Eukaryota; kingdom Metazoa; phylum Chordata; order Ceratodontiformes; family Ceratodontidae; genus Neoceratodus; species Neoceratodus forsteri. The sequence continues at coordinate 1,045,027,540 of CM028133.1, read as the reverse complement.
AGATTCCCGGGGCTTCAGGGTTTCTAACCATAACGTCCCACCGTGTAGAGACTTACCAGCATCAAGGGTGTGACTTTAGATTTTCGATTCTAATGCACATGCTATTCCACCCCACCCCCACCCTGCAGCCACTGACAGGCATCGGACTGTGCCTTTCACTCTTCTGCCCCAAAGTTCACCCCATTTTCCTATACTGCACCCATCTCAACGTATTTCCATATGAAATGGGGTAGGCATAAGGCCCGAGGACTCCAAGGCAGAACGCAATATATGTCAGATTCTACAGGGTAGGGTGAGGTGAAATTGCATGAGCGTTATGGCAGACACCCAAAGTCACACCTCAGTGCCTGCCAGTCTCTTCAGTGTGGTGTGGTGTTGGCGTCACTTCTGCACTTCACTACCATTCCTTTTATGCATCTGTCTAACTCCTACACTACCAATGCCAATGTCAGGAAGACAAAATTCAGCATTGACAAATATTTGTTATCATTTAGTATTACAGTGGAAATATTAGGTTCACATACCTCGTGTATTTTTTTATCCATCTGCTGCATTTCCTGGTGTCTGTCCTTAACCTTCATGTTTTTTTTTTCCTTTCTTTTTTTGCTTTCATAGCTTTCACTGTTTCATTTATTTGTAGTAATGGTCATTGATTGCTCTTCATTGTTCATTGTTCCTCCCATCTTCATTTTTTTCAGGATTGCTCCTTTTCCAATATCTTGTCTTGGATTTTGTCCTGAGCCTTAATAGTTTCAAATTTCTTTTTTCCCCTCTCCCTTCTTCCAAAAAATTGAGCTGTTAGACTGGGGAACCCCTGGACGAGACCTCCATTGTCACTTCCTTTACTTTAGCTATGTTTTGGGCCTCCCACAATATTCATTCTGGTGGCATCCAGGCTTTCTTGTCAACTTTGTGAGCTTGTTTCTGCCCTTTATGTTCATCCTCAGTCTAGTTAGTGTCTCTAGTTGTTTCACTGACTTAGCTATTTGTTTAGAAGTGTTTGCTGTCTTCGCTTTTTTTCTCTGATTCTCTGGCATCATAGCTTTGAAGAAATCTGCTCTCCATGTTACTGCATGTTACAGCACTTGGAGTATCACTCAGCAGTTCATTATAAACACTTTTTATGCAAGTAGATACTTGCTTTTCTCATTGCTGTTAAAGCTTGACACGCCTTTGAGCGGCCAGAGGGGGAGGGTGGAGCTTTCTTCAGCAAGGCTACTCTTTTGCCATCTTAGTTCCACCAGACATGGTGCCTACTCCCTTCTATCTGGGACATCTGAACTTGCTCACTGTGGTCGGCAAATAAAAGTTAAAATCTTGCCAGCACCCATTTTCTAAATTAAACATACCACATTGTTAAGTGCTCCCCTCTGGATCTGCAATGGAATTGTGCTGTTCTTTTTAATCAAATGGTGACTAACCTGCTTGAAATGGAGACTGTGTAATCTCTGGAGGAAGCTGTGGCCCAATCATCACCTTCCAAATGCCACAAGGAAGACTTGCCTTCACCAGGATCTCCAGAGCTGATGAAACCACATTCTTTAGAAACATTTGCCAATAACCTTGCCACTATTAAAGAAGTGCTGTTTGAGTGACTGGCTGAATCCTAGACCATCAAACTGACATCAGAGTTGGTAAGTCCCTTAAATCATTGACTCCGAGGCCTGTATCTCATCTCTGGAGGATCTGATCCAGAAAATTGAGCCAGAGCTTGTAGACATGAGAAGGAAAATATCCCAATTGGAGGAATGGCTCAAAGATGAGGAGTCACACAGCCAGAGAGATAATTTGATAATCTCCACCATAACGGAATGGTGCCGAAGGCACTAGCCCATTCCTCTGTATCCAGCAACTTTTAGATAAGCTGGCTGGTCCTTCTTCATATGGCTCCAGCTGTGTGATTGAAAGAGTGCACCGCTCCCTGATGCCCATGCCCCCCACAAGGAGAGAAGCCCAGAATTTTCATCTTTCATCTCTTAAACATCAGAGACAAAATACATATCCTTTCTAGAATTCAGAAGAAAAAGCAACTATGATGTGAAAGTTCCAGAATCTTTATTTTTAGTGAGCTGAGTCTGGATATCAGGAGTATGCAGCAAGCATACAAGGACATTAAAAGCAAGCTTTATACTGTGGGATTTGTCTTTTCCTACAATATCTAGCCATCCTCACATAAACACTACAGCAGATGAGCTTTGGTTTCAGTCAGAGGCAGATGCAAGCTGACCTTCCCAAACGTTTTCCTGACTTATTCCCATCTTCACACACCCCAGCTCGCTGACTTAGATGCTGTAGTGTTGTGGGTTCTTTTGGTTCTTGTTGCACTATGCAAGTTATCAGAACTTCAATACCTAATCCCAACTACAGTAGCTAACTGGCCAAATAGTATTGCTCGTATATTATTTTGGTTCTTCAGACACATGTTTAAGTGGTGCTAAAGACACTAAACATTTCTTGTTGACAATAGTGCTTGTTTGCATTCCTCAATCATGGACTAGTGTGAGGATATGGAAGTCTATCCTTACTTTGTTGAAAGCAATATTGAAGTTTGAGACTTTCCTCCTGTGGGCATGTAGTTTTCCAGACATTACAAAGTACATTTAGTATATTGGACATTTGTTTTTACTATTCTGTAGGTGTCCTGGATTTATACCTTTTTCTTTTTTTTGTAATTTCTTTTTTCTCCTCCTACATCCCTACCAGAGCCGCCCCTTCAAGAGTCACGCATGAAACCCATCCCTGCCACAGACTTTACCTGCTGCTTGGGGTCCCTCATCCTGCCGTAGATTACCCCTCGGGTGGGGTACAAGGTGGGGTGAACCCCTGTACCTTAATGTCTTCTCTGGTCCCCTTAGACAGCAGCAGTCGGTTGCACATCAGAACTGGGTTCAGAGCTCAGTCTATCCAGCTCTGGAGGATGATTTTCCCTTATTTTATGAGGACATTGCTAGCCCTGACATCAAGGCCCTGCCCATGACCAATCAAACCCCTGAGGTGCTGACGAGCTGTCATGTCCCAGCCTCTGCCAGAGGTCACCGTTCACCTGGATGGATCACCCACCCTCCTCCCGGAGAAGGCGAGCTGTCATTGGACGCTCAGCCTTTCTCTCTCTGGCCAACCCCCAGCAATCCGAGTCCACTCCTGAACCTGAGTCACCAGCGTGGTGTGAGGTGTGGCATTGAGCGCCTCAACCCTCAACACCGCCAGGCCGGCTATACCTTTTTATGCCTTTCCTTCTTATTTTACAGATCTGACAGATCGTTTTTTTTTTTTTTTTTATTCTTTTGTTAACCGGGTAAGGCCCACTAGGCACAAGTTCCTGTTTACAGGGGTGAACCAGGAGCTTTGAACTGGTTAAGTGACTTGCTCAGAGTCCCACAGTATGCAAGTGGAGGCTATGGAAATCAAACCCAGGTCTGCAGGTACCAAGCTCATTCACAGCTCGTTACTCTAACCTCTAAACTATATTGCCATCTGGCCACTGATGGACACTGAAGCACTCTGCTTGAGAGGAAGGCTGCTTTGTCATGTTATTTTCTTACTAATGACAACTATATCACTGCACCGTATATGAGCAAAACAATTTTTACCATTTTTTTTATATATAAGAAACTTTTCATGCTTATATCTTCTACTGCTGCATAGACACTGTCAATAGATAAGGGCCTATGGTCCACCCAGTCTGCCCATTTAAGTTGTAAGTTCACCTTTTTTTGTTTTTCTAGAAGTCTGTTGCTCCTTACCCCTGACATCCAGGACCCGAGTCACAAAGTCTCCAGCATGGCACAAGGTGCTTGCGCCACAAAGAACGGTGCAAGGTGCTCCTTGCACTGAAAGTTATGCCAGGAGTGATACACAAAGGCAACCTGCATCAACCACAGGCTGCCTACCCCAAATGTGGCCTGTGCCATCCCTGTGCCCAGACCTGGGCTACGACATAGCACTAGGGCCCTGCACCAGATGCAAGCTGCCACAGCCAGAAACGCAATTCACGAATCTCTTCCAGAGGGAGAAATGCTAAGTACCCTTAGACCAGACAGGGCTGGTCTAGGGGGACTTGGAAATATCTCCTGTGGGAGAGATGTTGTAGCATTAGTGCTGCGGGTCCCACTTTCCCAACCCCAATGCACCATAATATATATATATATATATATATATATATATATATATATATATCGGACCCCCCATCCACATTGTACCCCAAGACAGAATACAGGGCAGGATTCAACACCCGATCCCAGATGTGCCCCTCAAAGTAAGTATATATATTGAAACCCCCCCATGACCAGATCCAGGTGTCCACATCAATATGTCAAATGTAATAAATCCTCTCACTGGTGGTTCTATGTCCCCCACCAAGCAGGTAGTGCCCCTCCCCATCCCAAACAGAGCAGTGGACTGGCAGAGCTCTCCTCACACCTCAACAGTCAGTCCCTGACTGAACTGAATGTGCAGTGGACTGTACAGTGTACACTGCTATAACTAAAACCAATGACCATTCTTCAAGCTTCTGAAGGTCTCCTCCTCATTCTGTCTACACCCCCTGGTGTGTCCACTCTGTTACAGAGCTGCATGTCATCAGCGAACAGGGAAATTCTGCCTTCTAGGTCCTGCTCAATGTCACTGATGAAGATGTTGAACTGGTCCCAGCACTGATCCCTGTGGTACCCCACTGGTCACTCTTCCCCTGTGGAGTGACAGCCATTTACCACCACCATCTGTGTCCTGTTTCCCAGCCAATTACCTATTCATCACACCACTGTCCTGCCCACTCCCATATTTCCAGTTTTTTCATAGCCTTCTATGTGGCATAGTGTCAAGGGCTTCACTGAAGTCTCAGATATGCCACATCCACTGCCCTCCTCTGATCCACCACCTTGTCATAAAATTGAAAGATTCAATGAGGTTGAGCTGGCATGACCTCCCATGGTGAAACCATGCTGCACTGGGTCCTGTAGTCCATTGGCAACGAGATGTTCCACCAATCTCTCCTTCAGTGACTGTGACCTGTGGGATAAACTGGGGTTGGAATTTAGGGAGCAGACTCATAACACCAGAGCTCATTCCCTACAATTAAAGGGTGAAAATAGTACTACCCTGTGAAGAAAAATGTTGTTTAATCAGAGAGTGATTTCAAATTGGAACTCACTACCAGTCGAAGAGGTGGGTAGTTCATCTGTAGAGAGTTTTAAACTCCAATTAGATAAATTGCATAAATCAAATTCCCTTTAGATAGTGGGCGAGCACCATGGATGAAAATCTGTTTAGCTCAGTACTTACCTATGAAACCTATGATCGTAGTGCTTCCATGATCTTCCCCACTACCAAGGTCAGGCTGACTTGTCTGTAGTTCCCTGCTTCTTCTCTGTTCCTGCTTTTGTATAAGGGGACTACATATGCTGTCCTCCAGTCTTTTGGCACCTCCCCTGTTTCCTGTGATCAACTAAACAGAATTGCCAGAGGTTCAGCCACCACCTCTCTTAGTTCCTTTAGGACCCTGGGGTTCACCCCATCTGGCCCCATTGCTTTATCAACTCTTATTCCTTCCCATTCCTTTAGGACCCTTTCCCATATAAATGGACTTGTGTCCATTTCTGTGCCATTCCCACCACTTGTACTCCCTTCACGCAGATTATTCTCCTCTTCCTCAGTAAAGACTGAGCATAAATACCTGTTCAGTATGTCAGCTTCACTGTTGCCATCCTTCTTGTGGCCCTCCTCCTCTCCCTTCAGTCTCACTACCTCTCTCTTTGCCCTTCTTATTTCGCTTATGTGCCTGTAAAAGGTTTTGTCCCCTCTACCCACTGATTTTGTGATGCGCTCTTCTGTCTGAGCTTTGGCTTCCCTTACTGATCTCCCTGCCTTCCTTTGCTTCTCCTGGTACTTTTCCCTGTCCCCTTCTGCCTGTGTCTTTTTGTATTGCCTGAATGCAATATTTTTGGTGTTCACTTTCTCTGCTTCCTCCTTGGAAAACCATAATGGCCTCTTCTTTTTCCCCTTGCTAACCTGCTTAATGCATAACTCTGTTGCTCTTGTAATCCCTGTTTTAAATATTGCCCACTGTTCCTCAATTCCCTGATTCCCTACCCATTCCCATTAATGCCTCTTTTAAGCATCTTCCCATTTTCCCAAAGTCTGCTCCCCTATAATCCAGGATATGTGTTTCTGTGCGGCTTCATTCTGCTCCTTCTGTGATTTCAAACCACAGTGAAAGGTGGTCACTGTTCCCTAGGTGCTCCCCCACTGTTACCCCCATCACACTGTCCTCGTTTGTTAGCATGAGGTCCAGTATAGCCTTCTGATGAGTTGGCTCCATGATCAGTTGCTTGAGGAAGGCACCTTGAAGGATTTCAGGATAAATTTGCTCCTGGTTGATGCTGCTGCTGGGAGGCTCCAGTCCATGTCTGGAGTATTGAAGTCTCCAACCAGTGCCACCTCACCCTTGTCTGCCATCCTTTGGATGGCTAGCATCAGTTCCTTATCTGTTTCTTCCTCCTGGGCTGGTGGTTTGTAGACCTCCCCTGTGCAGATGACTGACCCCATTTTCCTTTCCAGCTTAACCTACATTATCTCTCCCCAATTTTGTTCCTCCTGGATCTCTGTGGCCTTTAAGCCATCTGTCACCTACAGTGCCACTCCTCCTCCCTTTCTGTCTGTCGTCTTGTCTGAATATGTTGCAGCTAGGTATGGCCATCTCCCACTCATGGTTATCATTACACCAGGTCTCTGTGATGGCCACAATGTCCAGTTCTGACTGCACCATGGTGGGCTCCAGATCCTCCATCTTGTTGCTAAGGCTTCTGGCATTGACACGCATTGCTTTTCCTGATGTGAAATCCCTGTACTGTTTAGTTGTTCTACTCCAGTCCCCCCGGTTGTCCTTTATCCCTGGTTCTCCCTGCTGTCAGCTCTTCTGTTGAATTTTGCCCCATTTATGCCTATCTAGCCCTTGAGTGCTTCTCTCCATCTTAAGCACACTGCTTTGTAGAGATATTCACTCCTCCTGTTTATTGGTTTTACTGCTAGTTGTGGGGGGGGCAATTAGGTACCCTCCTTGCTGACCTGCCACTCTCCATGGCTATTTCAAATGCTTGTCCATGTATCATTTAAACTTATCATTGAGTGCTTGGATTCCTCTCCAGGATGGATGCAGGCCATCAGGCTTGAACAAGCCCAGATCCCTCCAGGTGGGTCCTCAGTCACCAATGAATTCAAAACCTTTCTCATAGCACCAGTTCTTCAACCATGAGTTAAAGCTCCTGGTGTATGTACCCCTACACTCTCCCATGCCTCTCATAGGCAGCATGTCTGAGAATGTGACAGAAGTAGCTAGTTGCTTGACACCTCTCCCCCGAGTTCCTAAACTCTTCCTGAACTTCCTTAGGCTCCCCATTTGCCATGTCATTAGTATCTAGGTGGACATTTGCTCACCCTCCTGTCTTGCCTTCCTGGTGATCCCCAGGATCTTCCTCCCATCACTCCATGCCATGGCACCTTGTAGGCACCTCACCATGCTGTCCTCCGCCTCCTGTGTTCCTAGCTGGATCCCTCTTATGATAGAGTCCCCCATCAAGATTTGCTTCATCCTCTTCTGGGGTCCACTGCTCTACCCACTGAGGTCACCTGCTTGGTTGACTTCCACATCCTTCCTTTCCACTTCTCTGGGTACCTCTGTTTGGTTGTCACCATTTGCCAGTGTGGCAAATGAGTTCTGGAGTGGAATAAGATTTGGGATGTGCCTCTGCCTGACCACTGCAACCCTCCCCTAGCCCATACCCATCCAAGCGCTCATCATTCTTGGCATCCTTTGAGACAGTGGCGTTGGACTGGGTGGTCTCTGGATAAGGACAAAGGTACTCCTCACCCAGTTTACTTCTGCTCTGAGTCTGGCTACTTCATCCCACAGTCCAGAGAGATGCCTGTAGATAGGGCAGCACCTCAGCATCCAGAAAGGTCTACCTAAATATGGCTGCCCCGCAGCCACTGCATTGCACCACTCCCCACGTTAGACTGCACCTATACTGCAATTCCAGTACTTGTCTGCTACTGAAGCTCTCCTTGTAATTCCTCTTTATTAATTTACTGTCCTGAAAATCCTGCCACTGATCCTTAGACACTTTTTTTAAAGAAGGAAAAAAAAGAGTCAAAACCCTTGTTGTGTCAAGGGTGGGCTTCTTCCCCTTTATGCCCCTCCTACTCCACAACCCCTGCAATTCCCTGTGCTTGGCTTCTGTTAATCAGATTTAACAGGGCATATAATTAAGAGTGGGGGCAGGGGAGGCAGGGTGGGTGAAAATTTGCAGCAAGTAAAGACAGCAAAGGAGAACAACACCACTACAAGCACACCAAATAGGTTTTAAATTTTCAACAGTCCAAAAACAATTCTAAATAAAGACTGCAAAGAAATAACAGTGCCACTAAAAGCCCACACATCTACATTTAAAATAAAAACAGCAATGAGCAGTTACTGCACTGCACTGAAATGAATCTGGATCCTTCCTCTTCTGGCCTCTTCTGAGAGAAAGGAAACTAAGCCTGAACTTATTTTTACAGGTTTGACCTGGGAGCACAAGGAAGTTAAGTGACTTGCTCAGGGTCACACAGTATGCAAGGGTAAGATGATAGGATTCAAACCCAGGTCTCCAGGTTTAGTAGCTCAGTGCTCTTAACCACTATGCATACTGCCACCTGCCATATGACCTGGTAGTCCTCACCTTTTCCTTCCCCTAAGGCTTTAACCTATCTTTTTTTTAATAACACACTGCCCTTTTTTTGTTCCTTTGTATGGTTTCTTCCTGTATTGATTCATATTTAATATTTCTTGTGCATTGCCTGCCCTTTCTCACTCTTTCTGATTTTTTTTCCTGTCTTATTACACAGAGTAACCCCTTTTCCTTTCCTTTTATTTTTATTTGCTTTTATAATTTTCCTCTTAAGGTTTTATGGCTTTACATTAGTCTCATAGGGAGAGAGAATCATTTCAGTTTATACTACTACTTCCATTATTATTTAGGAAATTGCACTGGTGTTGTAGTTTATAATTATGAAGTCTTTTTTGGTATTACTTATAAGGGGTGTATTACACTTATTTTCCCTATACAATATTTACATCTTCTAAACTATTTTGAAGAGTACGGCATGCTGCATGCCTCCCTATAGTTACTAGTAATCTTGCATCCTTCTGGGGCCATTGGGTGTTTCCTGGAACCTTCACTGTCCTTACAGTGGGATCACAGTCTGAGAACCAGGGGTAGTTATGGTACCCAATAAGGTTACCTCCTGAAATAGTTATTTTCAGTTCTTGCTGTTAGTCTATTTTAAATTGTGTATGATGGGTAGGGGAATAGCGAGTGCTTTGTGTAGCTTTTTATACACTTGGTCTTTAACTTTAGGCATGGGTGAGAGCAACTTCCTTTCTTTTGAATTAATGGCATGCAGTTTCAAATTTGCAACTTGTTATATTAAGGAGCAAGATCGAAAACTAAGAGATACAAAATTATCAAGCACCTAGACCACTATAGGATTCAGGTAACCTTTTTACAAGGAGAGTCATTTGTTATCATCAGAAAGTTCCCTTTTTTGCCAAGATTACATAGGGAAAATCTACAGCACGGGAGAAAGTGTCAGACAAAGAGTCATCATTATCCTTATTGCTAGCTCAGTATCTTTTATTCTCATAGATATGGTAACTGACACCCCATCATTCTTCGTGGACTTGTCCACAGTCCTGGCTCTTTTGCACATTTGCCCATACATTTGTGGGGTAACTGGAATGTCACTCTGACTCAAGATCATGACCATACTGTTAAGACCCTGGCACACCTCTCATAAGCACCGTGCTCCTTAACAAGATGGTGGACTCTTAAGTAGGGGTAGGCAAAAAGTTGCAAATTCCTCTTTCAGGGAACTTCCACAAAATTTCAGAGATGTTTGGGAAATTGTGGAACTTTTGCCATTGGTGAAAGTAGGATTTTCCACCAATTTTTGCCGAATTCTGTGGACTTTTTTTGTGAACTGTGGAAAAATGCATATAAACTGTGTGGAATTTATTCTTTCCACAGTTTAATGAACTATCAGTGAAGGAACGCCTGCTTGTACAACCATGTGGTAATTCACTGACAATTCAGTGGGCCCCTGGTAGTGGACGAGAGAGAAGTGCTGCACTGGTGGCCTGCTCAGGGGCAGGGTGGAGAGGGGAGTTTGGTGGTGGCAGATGAACTGTCAGGGTGGTGTTTGTGGGGGTCTAATATACACCACGGAATTGGGATTATTTTTTTTTCTCCAAGGGATCTGGGATGGGAGGTCCACTAGACACCAGGGAATACTTGGACTAGAGGGGGATGAGTTGGTGAACTGCCAGCTGTTGATTTGTGGACTAAGGAATCCAGGATAGGGAGGAGGTCTGCTTGACATCAGGGAAATAAAATGTTTTAGGAGCCATGATCACTGGGTGGGGGCACTAGAAACCATGAGGGTCCAAGGAAGGGATTGAAGGTCTTTACTGGGACTTCTGATCAGTGGGGGGATGGATTAATGAGTTAAACTGCAGTTAAAAAATAGCCTCAGAAATTACTACTGGTAGTGATCTTTTCTGCAGATTTTTTTCTGCAGTTCAATAAATTATCCCACAGTTTTTATATTTTTTCCACAGTTTTAAGGTGGAATTTCCTTGAAAGTTCCGAAAATTATTTCCAAACTTTCGCTGAAGCGAAATTCGCACTTTTCCCAAAATTCCGCCGGTGGAAATTAATTTTCACACATCCCTACTCTTAAGGTGTGTGTGGTCCATAGCAAACCCTTAATCCCTCTTTAAAAAAGTACATCTTTTTTTCACTGTCCATCATTCCTTCTCTAGATTTGACTACTTTCTGATGAGTTGGTCTATCCTTCCTGGGCTCCATTCATTAGATATTCTCTTAGGGTACTGAAAGATCACTCCATGGTTTGGATGTCCCAGTCATGTATGCATGACTCAGACCGTGATACTGTGTGGAAGCTTAATAATCAACTATAAAAAAAAAAACATTGGTCCCACATATCCAGGATGTTTTAACAATTACATTAGGGAGAACTAGGGTATTTTGGAGCACAGAGAAATGGAGTAAGTGGCCTGAAAAGTTGTGTCACATGGCTAGTTCATCTGGTTCACTACCACAAGGAAAACAATTATCAGGAAAAGTTATCCTTTTTTGTATCTGCTATTCTCTGTCTAGAGAGGGTTACCTCTCTAACTGAAGAACAAAAAGAATAATTAGAAACTTATAGAGATCATTATGCACATTTCTTAAGAGAATGAATGGAATACACTATATACAAAACAAAATCCAAATGGGTAGACCTATGGGAGAAGGCAGGTAAATTAATGGCTTTCAGATTTTGGAAGCAAGACAGCTCTAGATTAATCCCTCAAATGCATTCACTAACAGACCAGCTGCTTCAAACCCACCCCAGGGCTATTGCTTATGAATTTAATTTATACTATAAAACACTAAAGGAACCCCGCCCCCATCTTCTCCCTCTCAAGATACTATTAGAGACTATTTAGCCTCAATCCCTTTACCCACACTTACTGAAACTCAGCAACATATCCTGACCTGACCCTTCTCCTTAGAGGAAGTTACTGAGGCTATGGCCTCACTGATGTTAGATAAAGCCCTAGGCACTGATGGATTCATGGTCAATTTTTATAAAGCATTTTCCAAGGAACTGGCCTTCTACTAACCCAGGTATTTAATGACATAGTATATAATTGTATTTTTCATGCATCCGTAGTGGAGGCTATCATAGTGCTTCTCCCAAAGCCTGGCAAAGATTTGGAACAAATTATTAACTACCACCCCATTTCCCTCATCAATCAAGATTTGAAATTATTAAGCAAAATCATAGCAACACATATTAATCATGTTTGGTGTCACTTGATTGGTCCTGAACAAGTAGTCTTTATGCCTGTTAGATCATCATCATCAGACCACCTCCATAAATTGGCACATATTTTCTCTGTATCCAGGGACCTTGATTGCCCTTCAGTTCTGGTATTGCTGGATGACAAGAAAGTGTTTGACACGGTGGCCTGGCCTTTTATGTTTACAGTATTTGATAAGTTTGGTTTCCCATGCACTTTCATCAAATAGATCTAGACACTTATGATCATCTCTCTGCCAAAATATATTGTATGGAAAGATAAAATACTCAGCTCCACACACGCGTGCCAACTTGTAAAATCAGGCAGTAAGAAGAAAAGAAGAATGGCACTGCAGGTATTGCAAAAATAATTAGATTTAATCAGTGCATAGAATTAGCACAGCTGCCCAGCTGTACAGACTTACAACCTCAACTAGTTTTGCACTATCCATGCGTCATAAGGAGGATGATCTACCTACAATCCATGCCTCTAAAAAAGCTTACAATTAAAGTGACACCACCTCAAAAAAATGAAATACATGAAATGCATCATAATACAATAAAGTACACAAAATCAAACCAGCATTTAGCATAAGTAATCAATAAACATTATAATCCAAAAACATTTGTATCTAAATTGCTTATAAACATTTAGCAATCATTTCACCTGAGATCATATATTCTTATGTCTATAGTTTTTGAAATGTATATATATATATATAAATCTATCTATATATATATTATGGTAGCACGGTAGTGCTACCATAGTTAGGGTTGAGGAGCCATTTCTATGTTAAACCCCAAAACTTTGCACCTTAATAACTTTGCAACCGTTTGATGGATTTGCCTGAAATTTGGAATACATGATCAAGACCCATAGGCGTTGGGATCTGCAAGTTTCGTACTGGTCAGATATACGGCTACGGAGTTATTAAGCGTGATCTGTGTGCTTGTTTACGGTTTTCTGGAATTCAATGGTCGCTCGTACAGGTCGTATGGTTTGCATGACCGGCCTGAAATCTTCAGGGAACGTGCAGCCACGGTCCCCGATGTGCCTTTCAAAGATTTCGTGAAAAAATATTAAACGGTTCAAAAGTTATTTAAAAAACAGTTTCCCATTATAAGTCAATGGAAAAGTTAACAAAAAGCTCAACAGTGTCGCAAATGCATTTTTACTTTCGCAAATGGGCCTGTTACTTTCACAAATCGGCAATTTTGTTTTCAGTTGGTGATCAGAAAAATGGTTGGCATTTAAATTTGAGACCCTCTAGCAACGTAATTCTTTTTGTATTCAGCTAGTCGGGCCCTGAGGATGCTTGCCATGTCTTTATTTTGTGGTAAAACACCCCAGAAATATGTTTTTCAAATTTCTGGAAAAAGTACTTACGCAAATCACTTTCGTGCTCACGAAAGTGTCAAACTTTTTTGCGAAAGCTTTCGCAAATTGCGACAGTAATTTTCTAGCCTGTGGGAAAATGACAGCAATTCTTTGGCACTGCACTGCAAAATAACCGTTGGGAGTTTGGGGATGAAATTTAGAGGGAACGCAGCTGACATCTCACAGATGTGCCTTTCAGTGTTGTATTGAAAAAATATTACACGGCGGCAAAGTTATGGCACTCCAAAGTTGACAGTTTTTCCCATAGGATAACATTACGGCGCCCGAAGCATTACAGGAATCCTTTGGCACCCTGCTGCAAAATAATGGTTTGGTCTTTTTCCTGAAATTTGGAGGAAGACAGCCAACAGTACACAGATGTGCCTTTCAGTAGTTTGGTGAAAAAATATCACATGGCGGCAAAGTTATGGCACTCCAAAACTGATGGTTTTTCCCCTAGGATAACATTACAGCGCCCGACACTTAACAGAAATCATTTGGAGCCCTGCTGCAAAATAACGGTTTGGTCTTCTTTCCTGAAATTTGGAGAGAAGACAGCCAGCAGCCCACGGATGTGCCTTTCAGTAGTTTGGTGAAAAAACATTACAGGGAGGCAAAGTTATGGCACTCCGAACTTTTCTTTTTTTCCCATAGGATAACATTACGGCATTCTCAGCGCCTTTCAGGGCCCGTATCTCGGAAACGGTGTGAGATACGGACTTTTCGTCAGAAAATTTCTTAGCCCATAGTGGGGCTAAGATTAAATTAGCCAGGACAGTTGTAAATAATATGACTTTTAAATTTTTTTACGCCTTATGGTTCCTGAGATATAATGTATTTAGTATTCCAAGATCTCATTTTCTGCCCGATACTCATTATTTTATGCACATTATTTGTACTCACTGTCTTTCTCAATGCAGGTTTTGGGGAAAACCAGCCTGTGTGCTTACATTACTGTTACTGTTGCCTTTTCCGCTTTCGGATCCATACCCGTTTCACTTACCATTGACGTCTGCGCCACCATGTGTGTTATGCTTTGCATTTTCATTTGCGCTTGTGTTTCTGTTATTTTTTGCCATTTCTGTCTACGGTACTGTTTACCTTACTGTTTCACTTTACATCACCATGCTCATTGACATTTCTGTTTGCAGGCACCATGTTACTATGTGACAACACATCACGTGGCAGACCATTCCCATCTACACCACCATGTGTGTTACCCTTTCTGTTCTCATTTGTGCTTGTGTTACAATGTGCACCACTGTTACCATTTATGTTTGCGTTGCTGTCCCTGTTAGTATACCACAACACATCATGTGGCGGGAGCGCGGGGCCTGCTTCTGCGGCTGCATTACATTCACTATTTCTCATTATCATTCTCAAAAAGAAGGGAAATTAGAGCCAAAAAACTCCGTTTAATGCATTAGTTAAGGTTGTTCGACAGCAACAAAAGTGAGGAAATTCGCTGTTAGGTTTGAAAACCCCCCTTGGACCCTAGTGCCCACCCCTCAACCGGCATTGGGTGTGGATTGGGATCATGGTCCTAATTCTCACCCCATTCTATTGTACTTCTGCTGCTTTACTCATGTCATGGGGTGAGAGTTAGGGCTGATGATCCAATGCACACCCCAATGCCACCACGTGTGTCATCCTTTGCATTTCCATTTTCGTTTGCATTTCTGTTACTTTTTAGCCATTTGTGTGTACTGTACTGTTTTGCTTTCTGTTTCACTTTGTGTCACCATGCCCATTGACATTTCAATTTACAGGCACCACGTTACTATGTGACAAGACATCAAGTGGCACACCATTCCCGTGTATGCCACTGTCTGCATTACCCTTTCTGTTCTCATTCATGGTTGTGTTGCCATGTGTGCACTGTTATCATTTCTGTTTGCGTTGCTGCTCCTGTTACTATGCCACAATACATCATGTGGCGGGAGCGAGTTACATTAACTATTTTTCAATATCATTTTCAAAAAGAATGGACATTGGAGGCAAAAAACTCTGTTTAATGCATTTGTTAGGTTTGCTCCACAGTGGCAAAAGTGAGAAATTCACTGATAGGGTTGAAAACTGTAACTATGAGTTCACCCCCAGCACCACACACACACAGACACACACAGGGGTGTGTTGTGGCATGGTGTGGCTGTCTGCACATGTCTCTATAGGGTGATTGACTGACCATTAACACAATTCTTGGGAGTGACTTATCGCTATAATAATGGAACATGTTTTTAAACAGTTGTAAACCTTGTTCAGTATATTGTCAACCTCTTCATGTATGGTAATAAAAGATTAACATAAGATTGTTAGGATGTTTGCAGCCAATGAGAAATGTCATTTTGTCAGACTCTGAAGTACACATAGTAGTGATTGAATGGTACAGGTATAGTCACAGCTGTGACCTGTTGGGTGCTGATGTGTGGCACCGTGGTATAGTAATAATGACTGCTTAGGCACACGAAAAGTAAGTACATTGCTGAGTTTTTGACACTGTTATGAATTCTGTCAAATGTGACATGCAATGTCTCACATCGTTGCATATGCTGTGATACTGACTGTATGTCATAGGTACCAAACAAATAGATGGAGGTATAGTTGTAGCAGTATTAGTAAACATTGATTTGTATGCTTAAGTCATAGACACTTATTTTTATGTCATAATGGTATTTAAAGTAAGGAGTCTACACAGGTGGTTATGGTTTTAAAAAAATTATTGCCAATTTGTCAAATGGAGAAAAGGTCCAATCAAAAGTTAAATTTCGTTAACAGAAGCAGTCTCACAATACGATCTTTGTATGTGTGCAATCATTGCTTGTCAAATATGTAAATGTGTAAGAATAATAATAACTGTATAATATGGATTGGAGTAAGTGTGTGATATTATATGAAACTAATCAGGTGTTGTGTGTTTTAGTTATGTTTCAGTACTCACTTCTGTTTATGTGAGGAAGTAGTTTCTGGCATTCAACCTGGAATTCTAATAGTCAGGCTGAAGCTGTGGCACTTCATTATATTTTGCTATTGAATGTGAATGGAGTTTGTAAAAATGTTACTTTTAAAAATGGTTGTATGTTGTGATTATGTAGTATGCATTACTTGTGTGTTATGTTAATAAGGGAATGTCAGTCGGTTGTGAAGTGTGATTACACACATGATAGACAAGTGTTTTGTTGTAATTGTGTGACTGCTAATGTGGATGTTCCTGGGGTGGGCGAAAAACCATATGCTGACTGTCTAAGTAGTAAAATTTACACAAATGTAATTTTTGTGACATTTGATTGTTATTATTAAATAATATGTCACTGACTAGGTGCAAATGGAAAATTCCAACCCGACCCCTCAATTGAGGCAATCATAAATATTGTCAGGAACAGGTATGCAGTTTGTTGTGATCAGCAACAGTGCCTGATTTACAGTTGTCAATATTTTTTACATACGGTAGAATTACTTATGTGACAAGTAAAAAAAAATAAAATGTTTTTACATGAACAAATGACATGTTATCAATTCTTACATTGGCTTCTATGTAAATTCTTAACTTGTAAATACTAAAACTGTCATGGAATGCATTTTTTAACAAACTTATGGTTAGTTAAATGTTGTTACTATACTGCTGAATAATATCTAAAACATTCACTTGTACTGTAGTGCTACCCTGCTATTTTTAGTTCAAGTATCAAACTAGTTATTAACAATGTACACTTGAGAACAAATGTTTCTATTATGTACAAGTAATTTTAAACAGTTGTAAGAGTCACTAAATTAGATTCAGTAATTGGTTATTATTAACAGTTGTGTAACTCAGCTTCTTGCATTATCAATAAAAGTAGTTGTTTTTACATATGTACAATACTAGTACTACGCATGAAAGCGTGATAGTTCTACACTGTTGCATGGTGATCGAATGATGTTCTCTATATGTGAAGAGTCACTAGACAAATTGAAGTGTTAATAGACTACTTGTGACAGAGTGGAATGTTTGTTGAATGTTATAAGGGTAGCTCAGTAATCTACGATAATAACTGAGAAGTTCTCTTTGTTTGCAAAGAGTAAGAGCTTATAAGTCATATCAATTTGTTGTTATATATGAGTTGATACATGTATTTTTAAAGAGATGTACAGAGGAGGAGAGTAGTAAGTCCTCAGTTTTTAGATGTACAATCTTTTATAGACATGTAATCATGGTTTCTCTAGTGACTGTGAATATTGTTGGCGCCAATTGAAGCCACTACAACAATTTTCATGTAGTCACTGATCTACACAAGATCTAACATGTCACAGTGTATGTAATGTCTGTATTAGAATTCCATTTTGTTGAAATTGTATTGTTCATTTACAGTTGTAAATTTTACAACATTGTAATGAGTTATGAATGTTTTTTGGACAAAGTAGTCATCTTAAAATGCTACATGTTTTGTCCTATTCTTCTGAAATATGAAGGTTGTCATAATTCTTCAATATTAGAAGATATGCATTTTTCAAGTGACATGGCAGTCTCTGTTTAAAAGTCATTGTAGAGTCGTCAGCACTCTAACCATCCAGTTGTGCACCTTAGTAACGAGGTGTAATGCCAGAATGCATGGATTGACCATGGTGATAGATTATACTGTGAGTGTCAAACAGTGATTGGTTGAAGACTATTCTACTAGCTGTGTAATCTGTGATAGAGAGATCAACTCTGAGCCCAGTTAGGTCAAATCTGTGCAACATAAGCAACAGATATTGAGATGAACTCCTTAGACAATGGACTGAGTGCATCTGCCTCGCACCTTCCACAGGCATGACTACATTCAGCATTAGTGAACAGCTGTCAAAATTTGACACTTTTGGCTTCAGGAACAAAGAGAGTTATCCACAGCATGTCTTGTGTGGTTTCCGCTGTGAATTGCCACATGAAACACATACATATTTTGTAACATATGTTACTGTGAAGTACTGCAGCATTGAGGTGCCGTCTTCATCCAGGTTGTTTATGACAGCCATCATAAACTCAGTACTGTCTTGCTGTATGTCTGCAGCAAATGTACTACATCCAGCATATGTAGATAACACCTGTCGTAGTGGTGTTAGTGAGTGTAAATTGTTAGAGTGGTCAGAAGTCATGTTGATAATCTGCTTCAAAGCATTTGATAGGGGATTGTCTTGTGAAGCAGATATTGCCTGCACAAACTGTGGTATGTGTAGAAAAACTTGCATAGCTGAGTTAGCATAGCAGTTTACTCTACTGCTGTTGTCAAACAGTGGTACAGCAGCTACACCAACTGATTTATGATGAATTGCTGGTTGTGAATGTTTACTTGAAGTTGTGGCCTTGCTGAACTCTTTTTTTAATCACTTTGGGAAGCTTGTTGCTGTTTGTTGTCTGCCGAGCTGTGACTGAATTGTGTGAGACAAACAGAAATGTAGGCAGTGGTATTAAAGACATTTGTGGCTGATGTAGAGTACGTAACCTGTTGTACTCAAAGAATACATCGCTTGTCAGCTCGTATTTTCTGAGGTGCTATACTAATGATGTGCAATCCAGAAAGGCTTCAGTGCGTGAAAGTGCAACGTAGCTCATGCCATCCTTGAAAATGTCTGTACCTATGTCTACCATTGCTGAATCCAAACTCAATCCCTGAGATTTGTGAATGGAGACAGCATATACAACACATAATGGGAACTGTTTCCTGTTTACGTAGATATCCTTAAAAACCTGGAATTTTACGCAGGTTCGATCTATGTGTACAGAGTGTTGCATGTTGTCAAACTGCACTACAAGTGTCTGAATAAATGTCTTCTGGACATTATAGACAAAGTCAGTGATGTTTCCCATGGCACCCTTTACCATGCCTTGTTCTACATCTAGATTACGTCGTAGCATGATATGTGCATTCTTACAAAGTGTGAGAACAGCTTCTAGGCCAGCTGTTTGTGAAACATCTGACTTCAGTTCACTTAGTCGTTCAGTCATCTTTGCTACTAGCTTTCGACTAAGAATAACGCCATCAACTGTATCAATTGCATGCAGAGTTACAATCTCTTGGTTCTCTCTTTGTAGCATTAGATTGTTGAATTCAGTGCATTTCTTTAGTCGTGGCATAAGACACACTATGTGTCTGGCAGTAGAGTATATATCGCTGAAGACATTACATGCTGTTTCTATGCATGTACTATGTACTGTGATTTTTCGATCATTTAACATACAAACATGTTCTGGTGATAGAGAACCTGTACGAGCTTCATCTAAAAGTGATTTGTAAGCTAGATCACCACTTTGGCGCATGTTCTCAGACAACTCAACATAGGTAAATAATTCCCATATGTTATAGCCTGCAAAGCAACCGAGGATATTCTTAGCTTTCTTGGCAGTCAGAGTTGTGAATACATGCTCTGCATTGACTGGTGCAAGTTGTAAAAGGTCTCCCAACACAAGTATACTTTTGCCACCAAATGGCACTCCATCGTCAGTACCTAAGATGTGCTGTAGACGTAGATGAATACAGGCTAGCATGACATTGGAGACCATGCTGATTTCATCAACAATGAGTAACTGCATCTTTGTGAACATGGAACGGAGCTGAGATGCAACCTCGAATGACAGTTTACGATACTCTCCAGTTCTCCCATGTTCGACTGGCAACATAAAGAGACAGTGTAATGTTACTCCACCAATGTTGTATGCTGCTAGTCCTGTGGGAGCAGTCACAGCAACAGACATTGAAGAGCCTGTCACACTGCATACTTCTGCAGTGATAGCTTCAATCAGGAAACTCTTTCCTGTGCCAGCTGAACCACTAACAAACATTAGTAGTGGTTTGTACTGAGTGCAGTCACATTGTTTTGTTTCATGTAGTATACCATGTTGTACAGCTTCAACCACTTGGGAGTGAACTGTATGCTGCAGCTGATTTAGTCTTTCTCTTACATCAGCTGGGTTGACCATAAGAGTGTGTGCCATGTTGCATGGCTGTCTCAATTTCAGATTAACAGTTCTGGGGCATTTAAGGGCAGATGGTCACCTAGAACACCTTGTCCTTCTGGATCAAGGTTGTCTTGTGAACTAACTGGGTGTCTTCCTGAAGTTGCTTCTCTGCCTGCTCGAGCTGTTCTTTCTCAGCTTTTAGTCTTGTATATATGTTTGTGAGTACTCAGTTTGGAAATTCTCGTAAGTGAGATTGAACTGTTCTTGAATGTGTCAGAGTCACCTTTAATTCAGACTCACTCCTCCAGGGTCTAAATAGGAATAGGAGAGCACAGTAGTAATGTTCTGTGCTCTCTGATGTGCCTAGATGCAGTTTGCAGTGATCTATAAGCCATGGCTTGTGCCTCTTCACAAGACAGCCATCTAGTCCATTGACCTTGTAAATGTCGTGTTGAGTCAGGTGCTGCACCTGTCTTGTAGTCATACCATAGCCACCTCAAACAGACACATATCATTCATCTCGTTGTGTCTACGTGGGTAGTATGTGTCTATCAGGTTATTCTTCAAGATATGTTTTGAAGAAGGTGTATTGACAGCAAGCTCCTCAATTTCAGCATGAGGAATTAGTACATCGCGTCCGTTTGTCTTTGTAGTTTACACTGAGGAAATGTACACGCCAGACTTCCGCACAGATGTGTACTCCATTAACCGTCACTGGCTTCATAAGCTCCACATTCTCTGTGAGAAAGAGTCTTCAAACCCAGTGACCACAGCTGAGATGTCAGGCTTTGCTTGAAGTGGCAATATCTTCCCAAAAGATCTTGCAAGCTAGTCTGTTCATGTTTGGTTATGTACACAGGGACGACCGAACCAGGGCCAGTGAGTTGTCAGCCACAAACTGAACATCTATGTTTGCTTGCCACATTAGGAGAAGAGTTGGGTTGTAGTCATTGATGTACACCTCTTTTTCATGCCTGGGTAACTCATATACCCTCTCGGTTGATTTTGCCTTCAAGTGGTGTCGCACTGCTGAGAAAAGGTAATTCATGGCACCATTCTGACAAACTCTTCTAGGAAATCCAAAGCGACATCGTGTGTACCAATTAGATTTGTTCTTTACTGCTCGCCGGCAATATTTTGTGCAAATATGTCGCTGGAACTTTTGAACCAACTTCCATAGTGTAGGACTGTCATACTTGTCTGGAATGTGACAAGTGATATATTTTTTTATGAATGACAGCACTTCTGCTGCTTCATGTTCACCAATGCGTGGCGCATCCTTGATCCACAATAACATATGGATATGAAGGGCACCTCGTGCTTGATATTCTGTCCTCCAAAAGTAGTGTTCGACAATACCTAGAGGAGGATTGTCCTTTGACAAGATGAAAGTGAGAATGTCATGGAACCGCTTGTGAAAATGTCTTGTGAGAGACACAGGATAAAGTGAACACATTTCTCCAACAGTCATTGATGAGATGCCTTCGACGCCGAATTTGCCCACTTCAACAGTTCAATGAGTTCGTCCCAGGCATATTCAGCACAACTAAGTGTGACAAACCACATGGCTGCGCCATACTCTCGTAACATTGTCATCACTTCTCAGTGTCTGCGATACCAATATTCTTTGGTGCCACGTGAACTTGAAAGTATGGAAGACAGATTCACTTGCACATTTTCATCTTTCTGCTTTAATTTCTCCAGAAATTGAGCAGCTGTAATTCCATCTAGTGGAGTTGTTAGCCGAATGGTATGTGCTATAAAACGCAGACAGAATGCTAAGATCACTTTCCCAGAGCAGATGGAACAGGTACTGTATGTTACATCTGAATTTGCCATCTTTGCTCAGGACACGGCTAGTGCGGTACTCAGCACCCTGTACCCGTACTTCTCTTTCATCTAGGCATCCGCCTGACCCTTTTGGAAATAGGTCTGGGAAGCAGCATGCTTCTAGTGTTGCCTCCCAAATGCTGACAGGCTCACCTTCCACCTGCTTCATTTGATAGAGATCAGTGTTGTCTCCTAATGGATCTCTGCCATGTAGTGGGTGAATTGTGTACTGTTCATACACATTGTCACTTGTCTGTGTACTGACTTTCTCAATGATTGGCTTACTTTTTTCTAATAGATCATGTTGCACAGAGAGACTGGCCATCTGATCTATGTCAAGGTCTATATAAAAGGAATGTTCTCTTTACATAGCCAGAGCAAGCTTTACCTTTTGCACATTGACAACATCTTGCCAGATGACCTTGGCCTTTGTAGGCACACCATTTACTAGAATGACCAAGCTATTTTCTGTTGAGATTGCTTGAACATTTTCCTTTAGAGGAAGTGGTAGATACATCACAGAACCCTTTAGAGATCTAACAAGCTCTTTCTGTGGAATCTTCCATGTCTTTGTGTTCAGACGTAGAATCGTTTGGAATGGTTTCATTGTCTGAATTAGAATACGTTCAAACATATTCAATGTTGAAATCTCAGTTGGTGTAACATCTGTATCCATGTTGTTTAGCACTGACATTGCTGGCAAAGTGTTGCACTTCAGTTTTGAAAAACAGTGTTTGCATAGCACAATGGTGTCTTGTGGATGAAAGTCAGATTTCAGGAGCAAGAATGCTGTGAGGCAGAACCACATGTCATTGTATGGTGACCAGGTTTCTAGGTTGACTGTGACAGTTTGTTTCATGTAGCACAAATGGTTGCATGACACACATACAGAATCAAACTTCTGATACTTTGCAACCTCAAACTTAGCAATTTCCTTCCCGTACTGTTTCAGAATGTTATTTTCTAACACTGAAACAGATTTTTCTGTTGAAGTGTGACACTGGAAATTACTTGTTTCTGGTCCAGAAGGAATGTGTTGCAGTTTTTTTAGGAAAGTGATGGCACCCTGCATGTCACCTGACTGCAATAAGTCATTTAAACAAGTGTACTGATGTACAGCTCGCTGTACTTCATATACTCTGTAGACAAAGTTTTGCATGCCTGTTTGATGCACTGCGAGCATCCGCATGTTGTGAAAAAAACTATCACAAACACCAGTATTGAGACATGCAAGTGAGTGACCCATGAGTCCAGTATGTGGCCGGATTTCACAATGGTCAATTTCTGTAAATAGTTTATGTCTCTCTTTGCGATCTGTTATTATGAATAGGTTAACAAAGTGTTCTACTTTTTGAAATGATGATAGCCTATGGTTGCAGGTAGCATCACATGACCATGTAAGGCAGTGCCGTTTATTGAAGACTGTGGTTGGACCACAGTCATCATCATTATCCAATTGATTGTCATCAGAGATACTGAGGACATTTTAGTTTGCGGACTCATCAATATTGAGCGTCTGTTCTTTCGTAAAGTCATGATAAGACTCTTCCCGAAATATGCTTCTGAGTGCTGTGTGTGCAGCCACTGTCCTGTGAAGACATGGCAGAAGTTGTCAACAGTCAAACAAGGATACTGGCCGAAGCCTTTTTAATGCCATATACAAGTTTCCTGAATTGTTCAAGGACATGAGACATCTTATGCCACAATCGTTGTAGTACAAACAGTGCTCTGTTGACAAAAGTCCATACTTTCAGATGTAAATTCATCAGAGAAAGGTGACTCTTGCTCTTTTTGCGGGTGTGCCGTAGCACAGCAGCGATAAATCTTTCGATCTTAGCTTTACTTGCTAGTGATTGGAAATACTTTCTCTTTCTGAGTTGTAAGTCACAATTTTGTATTTTACGGTGTTGTTTTGAGCGTCTGTTGATGGTTACACTCAAAATAGTTGTGTTTCATCTTAGAGATCGACACAACATTTGTGATGCTATACATTTTTGTTTTTTTGTTATGGATTTTTGTTTCTTTGTGCAGTGACTTGATGTAGGGGTCACTGTTGCAGTAAAGGTCTGTCGATGTTCATTTTTTTGGGTGCCTTTACTGTTTTGTTTGTTGCCCTTATACAACAGTGTAGTACTATTATACCGCTCTCGTTTTGAGACACATCTACGTCTGTATTTAGTTGGCATTTTTGGGTATTATGGTTGACAGTGACAGTAAGCAATCTTACAGAAGTATCAGGCACCTGTATGAGAGAGAAAAAAAAAGTTTTAGAATAGGCTTCAGTAAATATCTTATAACACTGTGTATTAATAGAATAGTACGCTAAGAATGTTAACAATTTGGTAAAAACATAACTAAATGATAGTTGTTATGAATGTGCATTGCGCAGCTGCTATGTAATATCAGAAATTTGTTCATTCTCAATATTTTTGTGCACATTTAAAAGATTTTTTCTTCACATGTATTCTTATGATTACGTTAGCTGTTATTTTTACCTGTGTACGAACATGTGTTTTATACCATGTAGCGTGTCATGGGATAGTCAGTATGATGATTAACTATATGGTAGAGCAAAAATTTGAGAGTGATAGTGTGCATTACCAAATCTGTAACAATTAGTATGTTTACAATTAGGGGGAGGACATGCCACTATTGCTGTTGTGTGAGTGTGTGTGCCACAGTTGGTAGGTATACTTGCATGTTAGCGAAATTTCAATATTGTTGCTGCATTTTACCAACATTGTGTTTTTTGTACTCCTGTATATCGCCATTGGAGCTGTAATTTTTCACAACATGGAAAAAAATGTTTTCCTGTACATGTACTGTGCAATGATGCAGTTCATTGCGAAATAACTGTGTGGGCCACAGTCACAAAATTACAGTAGCTGTGTTTCTGAACAGATAACAAATTGAATATGTTGAAAATGTGTGTGGAATTCTGAAATATTTCTGATTTACAAGCTTGAGCAGTGCAGTTCACATGTACACTAGTAAGTTTGTGTTGTGTCATACTTTTCAGTTGAGAATTTACTATTTTGCTTTCAACCTAGCGTTGTGAATAGTGCAGATTTCATTAGTCACATCTTAACAATAGTGTGCTTTTGCTTATGTGCTGCGTTTGGATGAGTTGATTGAGAAATGACTATATGGTGAGAATTTTAAACATAAGAGTGCAACTGTTATGAGCAGAGGTTATAAAATGGATATATGAGGACATTTGAGTGTGAAAATTACAACAAATTAGTGTTTTGCAAGTCTGCGTTGCACAGTTGTTATGCACGCGTGGAACATTGTAAATCTAAAATATCTGCACTGCACTGAGTTTGAGGCAGCTATGCAGCAGATTATGTGTTTAAAATTGATAATTAAGCTATTTTTCCATAGAATGTGAAATTGTGTCACTATATAGGCAGTCTTGGAAAATTACTTTCATGAGCACGAAACTTTCGAAAAAAATTCTTTCGTGCATTCGAAAGTGTCGCAAATTGTACTTTCATGCATTCGACACTATGGTCAAAGTACCGGCGAACTTTCGCAAATGTTACTTTCTGCATATCGAAGTAAAGTTAATCTAACATTTGGAGTGGCTGAAACATTCATTATCGAATCATTAAACAGTCTGTTTGAGTGGACAGCCAGCTCCTACCAATGAAGTTAGTTTGTCAGGCCACTTCGAGAAACTTAATCAGAGTATTGCACAACACTGGAAGAAGATAAACAGATCATTTGAACATTGCTGAGAAAAGCAGTTGAACTGTAAGCACAGTCTATCTTCACATGATATTTTCTAGTATTTGAAAACTTATTAGAACATACATACTATTAATCAAAACTTTTGTGTTTAATCTCATAATGTTAACTGTTATTGTGTAGCATGCTATATTCTTAAGAAAATAGTTTAAAGGAGAAAGCATTTAAACTAACTTGTGAGACAGCTGCAAATGGAGGAGATAGAAGGCACGGAGTTGTGACAAAATGGAGCCAATCAGACTTGTTTCGATGTTGTAATTGTTTAAACTGCCTGAAAGGATGCATTTTTTTCAGTTTCAGTGGTTTCAGATTTTGCAGACATAGTTAGTAATACTGAATGCATGAGTTACATTGGTTCATGAAACAACAGGAGGATTTTTTTTTTTTTATTGTGTTTGTCTGAATACTGCAGCTAGCTTGAAATAGGAGGAAATATCATTTGATTTTCAGTGCTGTCTGTCACTGCAGGGTGAACAGTCCTTTCTTGTTTCTGCGGTTCTGAGTTAAAACCTAGAATGGCAGAAAATAGCAAAAAGGTTTGTGATAGTTGTAAGGTTACATAAGCGAGCAGCGGGTTGCAGTTCATAGTGATTTTGGGAGGGACAGCGCTTGAATTGCGTAAGATGGTTTGGTCACAGGAATGAGGTAAACATCTTAAACCAACCATGCCAGACTTTATAAACTCCTCCTCCTGACATACTGCTAATACATCTTGGAGGCAACAATTCGGGCTCAAAATGCGGTAGATTTAGTTACGAAGCAAATGGACTTGCTTTATTATGTCTAAAGGCCTCCTGTGATATCATATTTCAGACAGCGAGTCTGGCAAGCAGAGCATCATATGTATCTGATCGAGAGCTAAGAAAATAAATGCACAGATTACTGCTTTTCTCGATATGGAATGCATAATATCGTCACCTCAAAATAAAATATTTAATGATTGGCTATTCTGTACTTGTGACGGTGTACATTTCTCGCATGCAAATTATCGGCTTGGAGACCTTCGCAAGATGGAATCCTTGAAGTCCTTAAGATCGCGAGACTGTTTTGGGAAATATTACAGTATACAAAGGCTCTTTCAGAACCATATAATGGTCAAAATAGATCAGCCATGCATCACTCACATATATGATACATATGGGTTTGCTATAATACAATAATTAGGTGCAGCAATAGTAATTTTTCCTGCTTCACCAACAATTCACAATTGTATGATATTATGTCTCAACATTGGTAAAATAGTTTGAGTATGTCGAGTGTACTATTTACTGTGGCCTTAGAGTATTGTGAAGCAACAACAGGGCTAGAAATACTTGAGTGCCTGGCCGAGGACAGGTGTGACACATTGCCTGTCCCAAAACTTTTGCCTGTCACACTATTTTTACAAATTTTTCACTCTTTTCCATATGCACAACTGCCTTGTTTCAGATTTTTTACCTTGTTTAATAATCCACTGAGGATGGGATAGGGATTACCAACTTCGCTGTGAAGTCAAGTCATAGGACTCATCCTCATGACCAAACCATACCAAGTAGGTAAATCCTAACTGGACACACTACTGTGGATTATTGCTTTAACAAGCAAGCACCATGCCCCAGTCCTCAAGCTGGAGTGAAGCAGACCCACAAGAAACAAGATGTTGCATCTCAACTGGGCTATCCTGGATAACCAAAACCAAATAAAATAAAGAACGTTTTGACCTCTCAACAGAGTACTGTACTTTTTATCAAGATTTTATTCTCCACATAACCAGGCTGCCATGGTGAAGGAGGTGCCAACTTCTCTGCATCCTATAACATGCTAATGCTTCAGTGTTTTGGAGTTGGGCGGGTTGTAGGAGAATATCGCTTCCTGGTTTTAGTGTTGAAGGATGTTTGGCAGTGATAACCTACATAATACCTGTAACCTGTCAACTATGATTTTCTCAGAATGTAAAGTGCAAGCAGATAATGTACTTTTAGAAGCATGCTAAAGACTCGCCTGAAGAGGCTGCTAATATCATGAAGACACCAGGAAAGGACTGCTATGTGACTGGACTTCTGCTGATAAGGTAACACAGAGTTGGACTTTGAATTTAAGTAAAAATTAACTAACAAACAAAAAAAAAAGTGTTTGTCTGAAGAACTGACTGTATGGGTATCTGAACAGCCATTAAGATGTAAATCTCAGGTGATTGAAGCACTTAATATCTGAGTGTTAAAATTAAACATAGAAAGTTCTAGTAAGTGGGAGGGAGTATCACCCAGAATCAAGAACTACATCACAAATAGAAGATTCACAAAACAGACGGCAGAAGACATCAGAAATGACTGATGTGTGTGATTTGAATGTCTCGCTTGGCCCAAAGAACTTTGCATTGGTCCTTTAACTTAGGGTAAAAAACTAACAAAAAAACAAAAGTGTGTGTGTTTGTTCAAGAAGGACGAATGGGTTTCTGAACAGTTATCAGGTATAAATCAGATGATTGAAGGGACGAATATTTGAGTTCAAATTACTTTTAGAAGATCTAGAAAGAAGGGGTGGCTTAGCTAAGTGCTTCATTTAAAGACTACCTTGAAAGATTCTGCTAATAGCTTGGCAGGAACACTAGGAGATAAGTACTGCTGTGTGATGGAAACCAGCTGACCAAAAAGAAGAACTTTAATAATGGACCTTAATTTAGAACAAAAAAACTAACAAACAAAAGAAAAAAAAGGTGTTATCTGGGTTAGATGAACTGAATGAGTATCTGGAACAGTTATCTAGGTAAATCAGGTGATTTGAAGCACATAATATTCGTGAGTTTACCCCAAGTGCACCCTTAGAAGAGATCTAGTAAGTAGGGGGAGTGGCTTGTAAGAGAATCTACATTTAAAGATTGCCTTAGAAAGGATTCTGTGATATTGCAAGATACCAGGAGAATGATTGCTGTGACTGGACTTCTGCTGACCAAAGAAGAAGAACACTGTAATGGACCTTAAATTTGGGGTAAAAAAAAAACAAACAATACAAAACACACTAAGGTTAATTGAGTTAGCCTAACTGAATGGGTATCCTAAGATTAAGTAAATATCTCTGGTGATTGAAAGGACTTAATATCTGTGAGGTTTAATTTCATACATAGAAAGATCTAGCTAGAAGTAGGGGTAAACTTAGCTAGGGAAGCAACATTTAATTTTCTGCCTTAGAAAGATTCTGCAAATGGCTTGGCAAGAAGACACCAGGAGAAAGGACTTCAGTGTGACTGACTGCTGGGACTAAAGAAGAAGATATTTTGTCAGTCCTTTAATTTAGGTAAAAACTAACAAAACAAAAAGTGTGTGTTTGTCAAGAAGGAACTGAATTAACTGAAGTTATCTAGGAATAAATCTCAAGTGATTGAAAGACTTAATATCAGGAGAGTTTAAAATTAAGTAGAAAGATCTAGTGTTGAGAGGTGGCTTAGCCAGAAAGAGCTACATTAAAGACTGCCTAAAAGATCAAAATAAACGGCAGATGATACCAGGAGAAAGGACTACAATATGACTGACTTCTCTACAGGACAAGAATAACTTTTGCTTGGACCTTTAATTTGGGTAAAAGGAAAACAAAACAAAAGAATAAATGTGTGTTTGTTTGGGTTAGCTGAACTGGATGTACTGAACAGTTATCTGGTAAATCCAGGTGATTGAAGGACTTAATACAGCGAGGTTTAATTACTTGGAGAATGACCTAGAAAGTAGAAAGCAGTGGCTGAGCTGAAGGAAGTTATACTTGTAAAGACTGCCCTTTAGCAAGATTCTACTAATAGCTTGGCAGAAATACAAGAGAGAAAGACTGCAGCATAACTGGACTTTCCTGGGATAAGAAGAACTCTTGTACTTGGTCCTTAACTTAGGGTAAAAAAAAACAAACAAAACAAAGAAAAGTGTTTGTCTGGGTTAACTGACTGAATGGGAATCAGAACAGTTATCTAGGTATAAAACTCCGATATAAAGGACATAATATTCGAGAAGGTTAAATTACTTGTAGAAGATAGTAAATGGGAGGAGGGCTTATCTGGAAGGAAGCTACATTTAAAGACTGCCTTGGAAGATTCTGCTAATAAGCAGAAGACAACAGGAGAAAGGACCGCTGTGTGATTGGAATTCTGCTGGGACTAAAAGAAGAAGAACATTTGTTCTTGGACCTTAATTGGGTAAAAAACCAATTAACAAATCAAAAAGTGTATTTTAGTCTGGTTAGCTGAACTGAATGGGTACAGTTATCTAGTGTAACCAGGTGATTGAAAGACTTAATATCTATGAGGTTTTAGAATTACTTGTAGAAAGATCTAGTAAAAGTAGGGGTGGTGGCTTAGCTGGAAGGAGAAGCCTCTCGTTGAAGGGATTCTATGGGAAGATGCTAATAGCTGGAAGAAGATTTCAGGAGAAGGACTGCTGTGGCATTGACTTTTCAGCAGGACTAAAGAAGAAGTACTTTAATATGGACCTTAATTTAGGAAAAACACTAACCAACAAATCAAAAAAGTGTTTAAGTTAACAGACTGAATGATTATCTGAACAGTTATCTAGGTGTAAATCTCAGGTGATTGAAATGACTAATATCTGAGAGATAAATTACTTGTAGAAAGTTCTTGTAAAAGGGAGGAGCAGCTTAGCTAGAAGGGCTACATTTAAAGGCTGCTCTAGAAAGATTTCTACAAACAACATGGCAAGACACAAGGAGAAAGGACTTGACTGACTTCTTGCTGGGACTAAAAAGAACTTTGTACTTAGTCCTTTAACTTAGATAAAAATAACCAAAAGTGTGTGTTTGTCTGCACGGTTAAGCTGAACTGAATAAATTATCTGAACAGTTATCTAGGTGTAAATCTCAGATGATTTGGAAGGACTGAAATATCTGAGTTCAAATTACACTAGAAGATCTAGAAAGTAGAGAAGTGGCTTAGCTAAAGGAAGCCACATTTAAAACTGCTTAGAAAGATTCTACAATAGCTGGCAAGACATTAGGAGATAGGACTGCTGTGTGATGGAACTTCTCAGCTGGGACTAAAGAAGAAGAACACTACTTGGACCTTAATTTAGGGTAAAAAAATCCTAACAAACAAAAGAAAAAAAAGTGTGTTTGTCTGGGTTAATGAACTGAATGGGTATTGAACAGTTATCTAGGTATAACTCAGTGATTGAAAGGACGTAATATCTGAGAGGTTTAAATTACTTGTAGAAAGATCTAGTAAGTAGGAGGAGAGGCTTAGTTAGAAGGAAGCTACAATTAAAGACTGCCTTAAAAAGATTCTGCTAATTGCTTGGCAGTAGACACAAGGAAAAAGGACAGCAGTGTGACTGGACTTCTCTGTTGGGACTAAAGAAGAAGAACTTTTGTTCTTGGACATTTTATTTAGGGTAAAAAAAACTAACAAACAAAACAAAAAAAGGAGTGTGTGTTTGTCTGGTTTAGCTGAACTGAATTTGTATCTGAACAGTTATCTAGGAATAAATCTCAGGTGATTCAAAGTACTTCATATCTGTGAGGTTTAAATTACATGCTCTAAAGATATAGTAGCAGGGAGGGCTTAGCTTAAAGGAGTTACATTTAAAGACTGCTTTAGAAAGATTCTACATGCATGGCAGAAGACACCCGAGAAAGGACTGTTGTGAGATGAACTGCTCAAAGGACTAAAGAGAAGAACTATTGTACTTGGACCTTTAATTTAGGGTAAAAACTAACAAACAAAAGAAAAAAAGGACTGTTTCTCTGGTGAAAGCTGAACTGAATAGGTATCTGAACAGTTATCTAGGTGTAAATCTCAGCTGATTAAAGGACGTAATAACTATGAGGTTTAAATTACTAGTAGAAAGATCTAATAGTAGGGGGTGGCTTAGCTAGAAAGAAGCTACATTTAAAGACTACAGTAAAACTACCTATAAGAAGCTAGGAAGACAACAAGGAGAAAGGAGTGCTGTGTGACTGGACTTCACTTGCTGGGACTAAGAAGAAAAACTTTTGTACTTGGACATTTAATTTAGGGTAAAAAACTAACAAACAAAACAATAAAAAGTGTTTGTCTGGGTTAACTAAACTGAATGGGTATCTAAACAGTTATCTAGTGTAAATCTCAGGTGATTGGAAGGACTTAATATCTGTGAAGATTAAATTACTTGTAGAAATATCTAGTAAGTAGGGGGAGTGGCTTAGCTACAAGGAAGCTACATTTAAAGACTGCCTTAGGAAGTTTCTACTAATAGCTTGTCAGAAGACACCAGGAGAAAGGACTGCTGTGTGACTGGACTTCCCTACAGGGACTAAAGAACAACTTTTGTAGTTGGACCTTTAAGTTAGGGTAATAAAAAAACTAGCAAACAAAGCAAAGAAATAGTGTTTGTCTGGGCTAACTGAACTGAATGGGTATCTGAACAGTTATCTAGGTTTAAATCTCAGGTGATTAAAAGAATGTAATATCTTTGAGGTTTAAATTACTTGTAGAAAGATCTAGTAAATAAGGGGAGAGGCTTAGATAGAAGGAAGTTACATTTAAAGACTGCCTTAGAAAGATTCTGCTAATAGCTTGGCTGAAGACACCATGAGAAAGGACAGCTGTGTGACTGGACTTCTCTGCTGGGACTAAAGAAGAAGAACCTTTGTGCTTGGACATTTAATTTAGGGTAAAAAAAACTAACAAACAAACAAAAAAGTGTGTGTTTGTATGAGTTAGCTGAACTGAATGGGAATCTGAAAAAGTGATCTAGGTATAAATCTCAGGTGATTGAAAGGACTTAATATCTGTGAGGTTTTATTTACTTGTTGAAAGATCTAGTAAGTAGGGCGGAGTGGTTTAGCTAGAAGAAAGCTACATTTAAAAACTGCCTGAAAAAGATTCTGCTAATAGCTTGGCAGAAGACACAAGGAGAAAGGACAGCGGTGTGACTGGACTTCTCTGTTGGGACAAAGAAGAAGAACTTTTGTACTTGGACCTTTAATTTAGGGTAAAAAAAAAAGCAAACAAACAAAACAAAAAATAAATAAATGTGTTTGTCTGGGTTAGATTAGACTGAATGGGTATCTGAATAGCTATGAAGGTGTAAATATGAGTGATTGCAAAACGTAATTTCTGTGAGGTTTAAATTACTTGTAGAAAGATCTAGTAAGTAGAGGGATTGGCTTAGCTAGAAGGAAGCTACATTTAAAGACTGCCTTAGAAACAATTTGCTAAGAGCTTGGCAGAAGACACCAGGAGAAAGGACTGCTGTGTGACTGGACTTCTCTGCTGGGACTAAAGAAGAAAAACATTTGTTCTTGGACCTTTAATTTAGGGTTAAAAAAACTAACAAGCAAAACAAATAAAAGTGTTTGTCTGGGTTAACTGAACTGAATGGGTATCTGAACAGTTATCTAGGTGTAAATCTCTGGTGATTGAAAGGACTTAATATCTGTGAGGTTTAAATTACTTGTAGAAAGATCTGAAGCAAAGTTGGGGAGGCTTATCTAAAAGGAATCTACATTTAAAGATTGCTTTAGAAAGATTCTGCTAATAGCTTGCAGAAGACACCAGGAGAACGGACTGCTGTGTGACTGGACCTCTCTGCTGGGACTAAAGAAGAAGAACTTTTGTTCTTGGACAGCACAGATTAGAGGTAAAAAACTAACAAACAAAACAAAAAAGTGTGTGTTTGTCTGCGTTAGCTGAACTGAATGGGTATCTGAACAGTTATCTAGGTATAAATCTCAGGTGATTGAAAGTATTTAATATCTGTGAGTTTTAAATTACTTGTAGAACGATCTAGTTAGTAGGGGGAGTTTCTTGGCTAGAAGGAAACTACATTTAAAGACTGCCTTAGAAAGATATCTGCTAATTGCTTGGCAGAAGACACCAGGAGAAAGTACTACTGTTTGACTGGACTTCTCTACTAGGACTATATTGCCTCCTTTCCTCCCTCATTACAACCCAAAGCTAGTTCTATTTTTATTGGCACAGTATTTGACTGGCAAAAGAAACTTCCTGTTTGGGAGCAGGAAGTGAGTGATCACAGAACCACCAAAGACTCACCATCCTAGAAAGGCAAGAGTAGCTCTCCAGCCCCCTCTAGCTGCTGGAGGTCTCCTCTGAGCAATTAAGTGGTCTACTGAGAAATATAGGATATTCTTGTCTCAGAACAGGGCAATCATGAGCTTAAAGGGCACAATCGCAGAAAGTAAGGAGATAGAGAAAAAATAAAACAGTGGAAAGAGTAAGGATTGCTAACAGATAAGAGGCCTGAAATAAGACATGATTGGAGTGGTGCAGTGCAGTGGCTGTGGAGCAGCAGTCTTCTGGGAGACATTCTGGAGGGATCACGGTTTGTCCCATCTGCAGGCACCTCTCTGGGCTGAGGGAGGAGGTTGCTCATCTCCAGCCTGAGTTGGCCAAGTTGTGGGACCCTCTTCCATCCAGGGACCACCAGTGTTACTGCCGTTGCCTCAGAGGTTGCCAAGAAAGAGGAGTGTGACCACAGTGGGCTCATGGAGGGTTAGGGTAGTGGAACAGAGGTGCATCCTCCAGTTGTACCTCTCCACAATTCCTGTGCCATTCTGGCAAAGTGTGGTTCCTCTATGGAGGCACCCACAGTGGAGACCAAGGAGGATGCTTGGAACCTCCACAAAGGAGACCCACAGGAGGGTGGCAGGGGACCCTGCAGGGGAAAGAAACAACTCCTGGTGGGGGACTCCATTGTTAGGAAGGTAGAACTGGAGGAGGAAGGGGAGAGGGAGGTAAGGTGCCTGCCTGGTGCCATGGCTTGGAGGAACAGGGAGCGAATCCTCAGGATTGCTGGAGCAGCTGCACAGGGGAGGGAGCTGGATGTCATTGTCCACATAGGGACAAAATGACCTAGCTAAGAAAGGATTAGAGAAGAGCAGAAGAGTTTCAGGAATTGGGGAGGGCCTTGTCAAGTAGCGCACGGTAACCTTCTCGGAGGTGCTGCCCATCTGTGGCATAGGAGAGGCTAGGGTGTTCCACACCACGGGATTCAATCAGTGGTTGAAAAACTGGTGTGGAGCTCAGGGATTTGGCTTCATTGGGGACTGGTGGTCCACCTGGAGTGATGCAAGCCTATACTGGCATGATGGACTGCATCTGTCCGAGAGGGGAACCAGGATCCTAGGTGATAGGTTTAAATGCTTTATTGGCAAGCTTTTAAAGTGCCTAGGGGGGCAGCACTGGAAGGAGCAGGAAATCCTAGCCCCCAAATAATCATGGTAGTAAGTGTGGCAAACACCAACACAGAGTTGTCAATAGAGAGAGAGGCAGCTGTAAATGGAGAAAGTGACAAAGGCAAGAATGACAGGGATGGGGCAAAAGAAAATAAGGCCATCAGGAAATGGAGGGTAATGAGTACCAATGCCCATAGTTTGGGCAACAAGCTCCCTGAGCTAGTGACCTTGATGGAAGAGGGATGCCTGATATTGTAGCAGTCACAGAAACATGGTACACAGAGAACCATGACTGGGATGTTAACATACCAGGGCATAACCTACAGGAGAGACAGGCAGGGTGGAGAAGAGGTGGAGGAGTAGCTCTCATGTAAAGGAAGGGATAAAACAACTGAACAAAAGAGTAAACAGGGAGGAGAGGAGGCACTGTGGGTCACCTTGGAGACTGGAAAGGGCATCACAATCCGCACAGGGGTTGTGTACAGACCCCCATATCAGGGGGAAGGAATGGACAAGGATATGATTGAAGGCGTTCTTAGAATGGCATAGAAAGGGGAGATACTGTTGATGGAAGACCTGAATATGCCAGATGTTAACTGGAGCACATT
Source organism: Neoceratodus forsteri (assembly GCA_016271365.2). Lineage (NCBI taxonomy): Eukaryota > Metazoa > Chordata > Ceratodontiformes > Ceratodontidae > Neoceratodus > Neoceratodus forsteri. Next base: position 1,044,992,016 of record CM028133.1, on the reverse strand, counting down.
TGCTGCAGCCACATCCAAGAACAGGGCCATTCTTGATGCCCTACAGGTGGCAGGCATTAGACATAGTTCAGAACCCACTTGTGAGGGACATTCTGGAGACCTTGCTACTCAAATGGGGGCAGTGAGAGGATCTCAGATCTAGAAGTGGTTTGCCATCTGCGGACAAGTGACCATCAAACAGTGTGGTTCACATTAAACTCAGCTACAGAGTCAAGCCATACAAAGTGAGGGTACTGGACTTTAGGAGGGCTGACTTTGGCAAGATGGGAGAGTGCCTCAGAAAAGCACTAGCAAACAGGCTAGAAGGAGGTGTGGAGCAACAATGGGGAATCATCAAAATTGCCATCACAGGGCAACAAGCCTTTGTGTGAAGCAAATAAACAAACCAAAACAAAAGAAAAGCCACTATGGTTCTCCAAAGAGGTGGCTGTGAAAAGTCAGGAAGAAAAGATAGCATTCCGGAAGTATAAGGAAACACTGAAGGAGCAGGACAGAGAGCTGTACCAGTAATGCAGAAGGAAGCAGGAGAGAAGTCAGAATAGCAAAGGCTCAAACTGAGGAAAAGATAGCCAACTTAGTTAAGAAGGGGGATAAAACCTTTTATAGGTACATCAGCGAGCATAGAAAGACAAAGGGAGGGATAGTGAGGCTGAATAGAATGAACGGTGAGTGGGCAGAGGAGGCCAGTTAAAAAGCAGGGATACTGAACGAATATTTCGGCTCGGTATTCACAAAAGAGGAGGGGGAAGTGCCTAATCCAATTAACAGAAGCACTCTTGATAGGGGGGTCAATCCCAGTCCTTTCACAGAAGAAAGGGTTCTGTGAGAACTCCTAAAACTGAAGGTGGACAAAGCAATTGGTCCTGATGGAATTCACCCCAGAATTCTAAAAGAATTAAGGGAGGAACTAGTGAAACCACTGGCTACTCTTTTTAATAAATCATGGGAGGATGGTGTGGTACCCAAGGATTGGAGGAAGGCAGATGTGATTCCCCTTCACAAAAGTGGGACCAAGACAGAGGCAGGAAACTGCAGACCTGTCAGTCTGACCACTGTGGTAGGGAAAGTGATGGAGTCACTTCTGAAGGAAAGAATAGTTGAGTACCTAGAGGCCAGTAGAGCACAGGACCCAAGGCAGCATGGGTTCACAGTGGGAAGGTCATGTCAGATGAATCTAATAGATTTCTTTGGCTAGGTGACCAAAATAGTAGACCAGGGAGGGGCTGTGGACATGGCCTACCTAGACTTTAGCAAGGCATTTGACACAGTCCCACAAAAGTAATAATAGTCAAATTAACCAGCCTGGGAGTGGGTCCCAGGGTGGTAGCCTGGGTAAAACATTGGCTGCACAACAGAACACAGAAGGTAATTGTAAATGGAGTCCCCTCTGAAGAAAGAGGGGTTACTAGTGGGGTACTGCAGGGTTCAGTATTGAGTCCAGTCCTTGTTATTGTCTTCATAAGTGACATTGTAGAGGGACTGAAAGGAAAAGTATGCCTTTTTGCAGATGACACAAAGACCTGCAACAGGGTTGTTACACAAGGAGGTGTGGAAAGGATGAAAAGGGACTATACAAAGTTGGAGGAATGGTCAGAAGTATGGCAGCTAGGATTCAATGCAAAGAAGTGCAAAATAATACACCTGGGAAACAAGAACCCAGGGGAAGAATGCACAATGGGTGGGGAGGTAGTAACAACAACAAAAAACGGAAGGGTCCTTGGAGTAATCATATCAGATGACCTTAAGGTTAGCAAGCAATGTGAGAAGTCAGTAGGGAGGGCTGGGGGTATACTGGGATGTATAGGGAGAGGCATCAGCAGCAGAAAACAGGAAGTTGTTATCCCTCTTTACAGACAGTTGGTGAGACCCCATCTAGAGTACCATGTCCAGTTCTGGAGACCCCATCTCTGCAAGGACATAGACAGGATAAGAGGTAGTCCTGAGGAGGGCAACTAAAATGGTGCAGGGTCTGCAAGAGAAGCCATATGAGGAGAGACTAAAGGAGCTTAATATGTATACCCTTGAGGAAAGAAGGGAGAGGGGGGACTTAAAAGAAACTTTTAAGTACCTCAGTGGAATCAACAAAGTCCAAGAGGGTAGCATCTTTCGGAAAAAGAGACTTGCAAGAACAAGGGGACACTATTTAAAGATAGAAGGAGGGCGGTTCAGGGGCTATGTGAGGAAGTATTATTTCACAGAGAGGGTAGTGGATGAATGGAACAGCCTTCCTGAGGAGGCTGTGGGGTCTAAAACTGTGGAGAAATCTAAGAATGCATGGACAGACATAAGGCAATTCTTGTGGGGGCCTGGAAGAAATAGGCTGTTGGTTAAGTAGGATCTGCAGCCCATCCTGCAGTGAGGAAATGGGCAGACTAGATGGGCCAAGTGGTCCTATCTGCCATCAAAGTCTATGTTTCTATGTTTCTATGTCTCCAGATTGGGAGACTGATAAAAAGGGGGTAGAAATTTCCCAAGTAGCAAGTAAACACACAGCCACAGAGGGTTACTCCGAAAAGGGAGGTGTGACTCCTTGTCAATGAGTTGGGACTAACAGTGATCCTGAGGTCCCTGACGCTAGTGCTAGGGACTCTAGTTTAGTGACTGAAGGGGACCTGTCCTGTGCCTTGGGACAGTGTGACGGGTTTGCAGCTGCTCAGAGGAGTGACCCTAGTTTAGAGAAGCTGAGGGCTTGGGCAGGCTCTGACAGAGCTCAGGGGGGTGATGGCAGACATAAGGTTTATTGGGAAAATGGACTTATGTATACTCAGGCAGTATAGACAGAGGCAGGGATGCTAGGCAGGCAACTTGTCATTCTCAGGGGTATTGTGAGCAGTTGCTCAAAATTGCACATGATATTCCTTTGTTTGGTCATCTGGGAATCTGGCGCACTATGTGCAGTTAAGCAGAATTCTACTAGCCTAACTTCACCCAGCAGGTGAAGGAGAATTGCAGGTCTTGGTCACCGGTGCCATGAAATAGGGAAGGCCGGCAAGAAAACCCAAGCAGCCCTGATCCCCTTGCCCATAGTGGGGGAGCCATTCCAGAGGGTGGGAATGAATATCATGGGGCCTTTAAATACCACCAGCTCCTCAGGGAAGAGATTCATCCTGACTGTGATGGATTATGCTACCCGGTACCCAGAGGCAGTTGCTTTATCCTCACTGAAGACAGACAAAGTAGCAGATGCCTTACTTGGGATTTTCTCTCATGTTGGGTTTCCACAGGAGGTTATCACCGATCGAGGGGGTTCCTTCATGTCGGACCTGATGAAATGTTTATGGGAGAAGTGTGGGGTGGTGCAGAGATGCACAACACCATATCACCCACAAGCCAATGGACTTGTGGAACAATTCAGTGGTACCCTAAAGTCAATGCTCCGGGCATTTGCTGAACAGCATGCGAGGAACTGGGAGAAATACCTTCCCCACCTGTTGTTTGCATACAGGGAGGTGCCCCACGAGTTGACAGGATTTTCCCCCTTCTAACTCTTGTATGGACACTGGGTATGTGGGCCACTAGACTAGATCTGGGAGGACTGGGAAGGCAAGCACACCACCCAGGGAACTCCCATTGTGGATTACGTCCTTAGGTTTAGGGAAAGGCTGAAGGAGCCTATGGGGACAGCCTAGAGCAACCTGGCAGCTGCCCAACAGAAACAAAAAGTATGGTACTACCGCAGAGCCAGAGCTCGCTCATACATGGTGAGTCAGGAAGTCATGGTCCTTATTCTGGTGCAGAAAGACAAGCTGAAAGCTGAGTGTGCAGGACAGTACAACATGGTTAGGAAGGTAAATGACGTGAACTACATTGTGGAGTTACCTGACCATAGACAGACAGAAAGGATGTACCATGTCAACATGATGAAGCCATATGCAAATAGGGCTGACATGATGTTTGCAGTGTAATCATGGGGAGGGGACAGATGAAGGAGACGCCCTTCTGGACTTGCTGGAAGAGAGTAAGCGGGAGTCCTCTGTGGAGGCAGTAAAATTGTCTCCCCATCTGACTCCAGGCCAGATCCAGAAAGTAAGGGAGGTTTTAGCAGACTTTGCCCCCTTGTTTAGTGCCAAGCCTGGACTAACCCTCTTAGTGACACACAATGTGGAGACAGGGACACAGATGCCCATACGGTGGACAGCATATCAGGTGTCAGAGGCTGTCCAAAAGGACATTAGGAGGGAAGTGGAAGAGATGCTGGATTTAGGGGTAATCCAGAGATCCCACAGTCACTGGTCCTCACCCATAGTCCTTGTACCCAAGCCAGATGGCTCAACTCATTTCTGTGTAGACTGCCATGGACTGAATGCAGTCACGAAGCTAGATGCCCACCTGAAACCCCAGAAGGAGGAACCCATGGACAAGTTGGGGGGTGACCTACCTTACGAGCATTGACCTGATGAAGAGGTATTGGCAGGTAGAGCTGACAGACAGAGCTAGGGAGAGGTCGGGCTTCATCACTCCGATAGGCTTATTTGAGTTCAAAGTAATGCCTTTCCGAATGAAGAACATCCTGGCCACTTTCCAAAGATCGGTGAACCTGGTGTAAAAGGTGCTGAGGAGTATGCTGTGGTGTACCTGGATAACACTGCCATCTTTAGCACCAGCTGGGAGGAACACCTATCCCACCTTAGGGACGTACTGGACAGGATACAGAGGGCAAGGCTCACTGTCAAAGCTGAGAAGTGCCAGGTGGCCATGGGAGAAGTGGCATACTTCATGCATGTGGTAGGCCGGGGACAGTTCCGTCCTATCCAAATAAAAATAGAAGTAATTCAGGGATGGCCAGACCTAAAACTCAGAAGCAGGTCTGGAGTTTTTTTCGCGATAGCAGGGTACTATAGAAAATTTGTATCCAATTACGCTGCCCTGGCTGCTCCCCTATCTGACCTGACAAAGAAAGTAATGCCCATGAAAATTACCTGGGGCCCAGCCTGTGAGGAAAACTTTTCCAAACTAAAGGAGGCACTGTGCAGTGCTTCTGTTTTGACAAGTCCTGACTATAGTAAAACCTTCATAGTTCAGACTGACACCTCAGACATGGGTATTGGAGCAGTACTGAGCCAGACATCCAGTGAAGGGAGGGACTACGCAATAGCCTTCCTCAGTAAAAAGTTACTTCCAGGAGCAGTCACACTCCACGTTGGCAAAGGAGTGTTTGCCATAATGTGGGCTAAAAGAAATTGGAGCCATACTTGTATGGGCAGCATTTTGTGGTGCAGACTGACCACAACCCCTGGTTTAGCTGATGCAGATGGGGAAAACAATTGTTGATTATTAAGATGGAGTCTTACTTTGCAAGGATATGATATGACCATTCTACATAGGGCTGGAGTGACCAATCACAACTCAGATGGGTTGTCCCATGTGTATGAGGAGTGAAGTGATTTGGGAAGCTCATCCCATGCAGGGGATAGACCCCCCAAATTCAGTCTAGTTGAGGAGGAATTGTCACACTTGGACAGCTGGTTCTGATCCCTGCACCATTTTTTGTAAATATGAAAAAATGTGTGATGGACTGTGTCAAGAGAAAATGCTGCTTGTTGGAACTGACATCAACCCCAGAATAACTCAAAAGGACAGGAGGTGCTTAAACTACAGAGATCTGAGGTGCAATTAGCTTGTTACATTTTTTGAAGCCCCAGAAATAAAATACCCATTCATGACACCCTCAGGGAAATCCTTTGATTTGTACTAGATGTTATGAGAAAAGGGACATAGACCAGTGTTTTGGGTTTTCTCCCAGGAAGCCAGCTCATTTCATCAAAGAGACTTTTGATGTCTAGGATAAAGCAGATCATAGACTGGTTTTGACCAGCCACATAAAGAGAGGCGAAATTATTATGTCATCTATTATTTTTTTTAAATATCTTAGTAGGACAGCCTGTGTTATAAAATATTCATTTTTATATGCTGAGGCAGAGTTAGGTGACCTCAGAGAGAAGGCCGGCTCAAGACTGTTTTTAAAACTACTGCGCAGACCTTAGAGGAGAGACATTCTTATTCCCTGACTGAGAGAAAAGGAACATCAAAGCACTGAAAGATTAAGAAGTAAGGAGACCTTAGATAAAACTAGTCTGAGTGTTATTATCTGTAGGAATCTGCACTTTTAAACCTGTTTGTTTTAATGCTGTATGTGTTGGGATATTTTGTTCTGTAATGTCATTGTTTTCCTATTTTACCTACTTTAAAGTAAAGATATTTATTTTAAAAACAGAAACTGCCTGGTGTGCCTTGATATTTATTTTTATATAAGTGAAGCTTTGAAGGTTATGGTTGACAGTGTGTATGAGCTTATTGTGATACCAAACTGGGAAACAGATGGAGTTCTCTAGGTCTTGCATGGAGTTCTAAGGGTTCATTTTGTAATACCTGATTAGGTGCCAATACACAATTATATCTGGTCCTCCCAAAGACAGAATTATCTGAGCCTGATAATTGGGTATTCTAACAAGAGGTTATAAGTTTGAATCCCCGCCAGAACTTAAGACTAAGGTGACTCGAACCCACAAAACAGACAAGAGAGTTACCTTGTACTGTTCACTGTTCACAATTCTATGCTCAGAGGTTGGCACTTTGGGAGTAGAGGGCTGACCAGCTTAGTGGAATCTGTGACAGTCAATTCAGGCAGAAAGAATATTATATTTGAAAGATTTGGTAAGGGAAGGGTGGAGGGTGAACAGTAAGGTGATAGTGTTAGTCTACAATGGGGGAGAATACTGCAGGAGGAAGATGAACAAAACACAACCATCCTTAACAATTACCTGCTTTCACAAGAGAAGACAGTGGGCTTCTGCCTGATAAAGACATCAAGGCAGCTGTCTGGATCATTCTTGAAATAAGGCAGCCAGTATTTACCAGGAAAATGGCCCAGAAAGAGCTTGAAGCCCTAAAGATAGATAATGTCACAGGGCCTGAGGGGAAGCTCCTAAGGGTGTTTAAGGAACTGGCTATGCCCCTAGTAGGGCTACTCAATAGTTCAATACAGACAGAGGTAGTTCTAAAAGACTGGTGGGTAGCAGACATATGCCTGATACATTTGGGGGACAAGGGACAACAGGAAAATTAAAAATCTGTTAGTCTTACCTCAGTAGTGGGTACACTGAAAGAGTCACTGATCATAGATGACCTTGTGGAGAGCCTAGAGCAATGGTCTACAAGATGGTAAAGATTATAGGTTTGTGGCAGGGAGGTCTTATCAAACCATCCTGATAGTTTTCATTAACTGGGTAGCCAAGGTAATGGATAAGGGGCAAGGGCCATGCTGTGGATTTACTCTACTTAGATTTCAGCTTGGCTTTTGGCTTGGTGCCACATAGAAGATTGCTGAAGAAGCTGTAGGACCTAGGAATGGGTAGGGATATATCTAGATGGGTAGGAAACTGGTTTAAGGAGGGAGAGCAGACTGTGGTGGTGAAAGGGGTCAAATCAGAAGATATGGAGGTCACAAGTGGGGTGCTCTAGGGATCTGTGCTGTATCCAGTCCTGTTCAATATATTCATTGTTAACATTGTAAAAGGCATCCAGGGCCAGTTGTGTCTTTTCACAGACTACACAAAGCTCCATGGTAGGGCAGACAGCAATAACAGAATCAAGGAGATGCAATGGGATCCAAAAAGGCTAGAGTGGTGGTCAGAGGTTTGTCAGATGCAATTCAGTACCACAAAATGCAAGATTATGCACAAAGAAAAATAAAGTGGAGAAAGTACTGGATAGGTGGGGTCAAATGAAGCACTACTACAGAGGAAAGGGACCTGGGAGTCATCAGTAGTAGAGCTGTGTGGCCCTCAGGAGGAGTTGGACAGGCTGCTTCAGGGCTACACCGTGTCCAAGCCCACTGCTGCTGAATTTGGTCACCTGAATAAGAGGGGACAACGAGGGTGTATAATTAGATTGGCTCTGGTCAGGGGGAGGGACATGTCAGAGAGACAGAAAATTAATGAAAGAAGGAGCCAGGGGGATAAATCAGTGGCAGGTAGCAGACTAGTGTCAGGTGTCAGCTGCTGCACAAGTGTCTGAAGGAAACATAAGAGAAAAAAAGTGTTTAAATGGGTGGGTTGCAGATTAGGTGCTAGGTTCAGGACAGCAGTGGACAGCAGAAAGGAATAGCTTAAATATGAACAATAATTTTAAACAATAAACTGAAACAGTCCTGTCTGCAGCATGTACATTAATTAATTGAATTAGCCAAGATATCTGAATTCAGAGAACAAATAAAATGAATGACTGAGACACAGTAAAACTCATTGCTCTTACAGTTTAGCACTACTTTATTTTATTTATTTTAAGACTTTGGTAACCAGGCAAGGACAGCTAGGCACTCGTGCCTGTTTTCAGAGGCAACTTGAGAACACTCAAGGGTTAATTAACTTGCTCAGAGTCTCACGGTATGCAAAGTGGAGGTCATGGGAATCAAACCCAGGTGTGCTGGATGTACCAAGCTCATTCACAGCTTGTTGCTTTAATCTCTAGTCTATACTGCCAGCCCCAGTTGTAGAAATGTACAAAATACAACCTTACTACATGCAAAAATGGTGGCTATAATAAAGCTCTGTATGACATTTGCAATAGTTGCTAAAAGCAAAAAGTTCCGGGAGATCCTAGGCACCGGCTGAACTGAACCAATGGCAGTGCTCCTCTGCACTGAGGAACCAATGGTCTCGCAGCTTGGAGAAGGTGCCTTCCACAAAAAATTCAAGTTGAGAAGGAGCCTGGGAGCCTGGCAGTATCCATACCTAATTTGGCAGGTGGGAAGGATGAGTCGCTGTCAGGATACTCGCTTGGCCCTCAGGGGGAGGCAGGTGGGCTGCTTCAGGGCTAGATTGCATCTGATCCCACTGTTGCTGAATTTGATCTCCTTTTGTGGTGGCTGGCAAGGGCAGGTGACTGTCAGGATTCTCGCCCGGCCCTCAGGAGGAGGCAGGCAGGTTGCTTCAGGGCTAGTCCATGTCTGAGCCCATTGCTGCTGAATTCTACTGAGTTAGTCTGGCTATGCCAAAACAGAAAAAGGTGGATAGTCATCCAGAGAGGAACATCAGGGCTGCAAAAAGCTCAGCCCAGCTTATTAAATAAAGCAGTGATATGTGCATTGTTAATGTTAAATTCCACAAAAAAGATTTCTGAATGCTTCATCTATTTTGGTACCATAAATATGTCAGAACATTTTATCAATATTTTTTTCTACTGCAGATTTAAAACTGCTAAAATAATTTATCCAGTTAGTGAGACACCAGGATAAACTGACTATGGATATGCATCTCAAATGTTAAGTCTATACCTGCTAGAGCAGAGAAGTTACAAGCATCCACATTTTTGAGAGTTTTCACAAAGTTTGCAAATATTTACATAGCAAAGTTTTGAACCCCTGTAAATTAATAATCTCTACTCCAATGCTCTTCATATTTATATCATTCTATATGCATTACAAAAAGGTAATTTACACATGTTTAGTTCCAAGGGTACCTGAGTTATATGCAGATGAATTTGTTTTCATGAAATGTCCTCAAAAAATAAAATTACACTTTTGAGCACATATACTGTAATTTTAAGATGATTCATCATATTGTCATGACATCTGACACATTTTTAGAACACCTATTAGCAAGAAATCATGCCAAATATAAGATCTCTGACCCAAAAGATGGCTAAGGTATTTGAAGATTAAAATGTTAATGAACTTTCGGACAAAAAATAAAATGACTTACTCTAAACACCTATTACATTAAAGCTGTCTATTCAAATTTCACAATTTTTGGCAATGTATTGACCTTATATACAAAGAGAAAATATGCCAAATGTCAGATCTCTAGCTTCAATGATGGTCGTGTTATGACCAAATTGTTAAAGTTTAAAAAATGTGCAAATTCTGACAAAATTCCATGGAAGTTTGTGGAATTTTGTGAAATGTCATTGAAAGTTCACAAATTATGAATTTTCCCATTCTGTACAGCTTTACTTCATTAGTGACTCCCTTAAACAATCAAGCCAGAGTAACAAGGCTTATAGTAAGGCTGTTAAGAAGCTGGGGTGAATCGGAATTGGTACTGACAGAAGGAAAAAGAGGTACCACTACCTTTATATAGGTCACTGGTGGATTCTGGGCTCAGTTCTGGAGTCCTCACATAAGGAAAAGCAGGAACAGGCTAGTGATGGTGCAATGCAGGATGACCAAGATGATTCAGGGCCAATAGGGCAGATCTTGTAAATATCATCAGAAAGCACTGAAAATGTACTCACTGGAGACAGGTGATATAGGAGGGGATATGATAGAGACCATTAAGTTCCTAAAGAGAATAAACAAAGTGAACTGTAAGGAACTATTAACAGGACTCCAGTGTCAAGAACCCAAGGTCAGTCTGCCAGTGGAGGTAGTGGGCACCAAGACTGTAAATGGTTTCAAGGTTGTCTGCAACTGAGTGAAGGGGTTGGTGGTTCATTAGGTCAGTAATAGTAGGGAGGGGGACAGCAGGTGGACTGGAAGGGATAAAATTCCATATGGAAAATAGATCCTGGGGCAGATGGGGAACTCCATGAAAAGTAGATGGCCCTTTGGTCTTCTTGTGCCATCATTGTCTGTTTTTATGTATTGTAAGTTCAATTCATTGCACGTCTTTGCATTGAACCTTAACTACTAGACCAGAAATCATTTCTCTAGTTTCTTTAGGTCCTTCTGAAGCTCCAGCATCCCTTCCTTATGATCCACCCTGCCGCACTTCTTTGTGTGATGAGCAGAGACTCAACTTTCCCTGGATACCATCCCCAATGTCACTTATGAACATATTAATTATAGGACAGGTCCCTGGACTGACCCCTGCATGACCTCTCTGTCCTCTGATTTAGCCCCATTAGCCACTACACTCTGTTGCCTTCTTCACATATGGTTGTCTATCCACCTAACTACATTTCACTCTACTCCCAATCCCTCTAACATATTCTGCAGCTTCCTGTGTGGTACCAAATCTAAGGCTTCACAGAAGTTGAAGTAGGACAGCTCTGCTGCCTGGCCCCTGTCTATCACCTTGGTGACCCCATTGAAAATGGTAGCAGATTAGCTGGCAAAACATCTCTAAGACAAACACATACTACTCTTCATCCTGTAGTCAATTGTCTTTTGTGTTGGTCACCAAACTCTCCTTCACTATCATCTTCATCAGCTTACCTACAATCGAGGCATGGCTGACATGCCTGTAGTTGCCTTGATCCTACCTGTCCCCTACCACTCTATGGAGTGGTCCTGTTTTGGTCAATCTCCAATCCACTGCACCACTGAAGACTGCATTGAGTCATTGAATAAATTGTTTAAGGGTACTGCCAATATTGAAGACTATTCCCTTAACACTCATGGGTACAGGCCATCCATGACTGGCACTATGTATATCCTGAGAGCTTCTAGTCCCTTTTGTACCCTGTCCACTGAAATCTGTACCCCATCCATTTTCTGACCCCTTCCCAGTGATGGCGTGTACACCACTAGCTACCAGCTGAACTTTGTCCTCCACAGAGAACATCAAGTGTAAGTAATTTAACACATTTATCTTCTGTTCATCACCTTCCAGTACCCTCCTCTTTGGCTAGCCTAACAATGCTCCCTTTTGCTTTCCCTTTTTACTTATGTAGCTGCAAAATAAATTTTGTATGCCTTTTACTCCCTCCACCGTCTGTAGCTTCATGTCTCTCTTTGACCTCCTCACCTGCACCTTCTCCTCTTTGAGTTCAGCCTGATACTCCTGCCAGGCTTCCTTTCCTTTGTTTCTCTTGTTATCAGGGAAGGTGCTTTGTTTCACCCTCACTGCCTCCCTCACCAAGTTTGAGACTGAGATCAGCCTTTTGAGTTTGTTCCTTTGGCTGATCATCCTTATGAAAGAATTGGGTGCTTCAAAGGGTGCCCCCTTAATCCTGCTCCACTTTCCCTGCACCTTTCAATCTGGCTTACCCCTGCTAATCTTTTACTGCCAAGTTCCACATCTTCTCAAAATCTACCCACTTGAGTCCAAGAGCACTATCTTTGGGAGGTCCATTGTCAGTTCTGTCGGCTTGACACACATAACGCTATAGTTACTGGACAATTAGGTTCCCTGAAACCACCCCACCATCTCTGAATTAATTAGTACCACATAAAGTATGGCACCCTTCTGTGTCAGATCCCTGATTAGATGCACTAGCAGACTGTCCTGAAGCATATCTAGCAGTGTCTACAGTAACTCCTGATGCTCCTAGTTTCTGGGATGTCTCAGTCTATATCTGGCAGATTCATGTCTCCTACCTATACTAGATAACTTTATCAGCTTTGTTTCCTATTTCATTCCCAACTCTCTGTCCCATTTATCTTTCTGGAAGTGATCTATAGGCCACCCCAATCTAAGTCTCTTACCAAAAGTTGTTGCTAGAAGCACCCATATAGATGCCACTGCCCCTTAGCCCTCTTTGTATAATCCCCTCCTCTGTCACCTTGATTCCTTTGACACGTCTCTGTGATTGCCATTACAGTAGATCTAACTTAGCCTCAGAGATCAACTCCTGCTGTTAGCTGAGCTTATTGTTTAAACTTCTGGTGTTTAGGCAAACCAGCTTCCATACTCCCCTCTTTCTCCCCCTTCCTCCTTCCTGATCATTTCCTCATGTTGTCCCTCTCTTCCATACCTTCGTCACCCCTCTGATAAGTACAAATCTGTTATCCTGGCCCTCACTTGTTGCCTTCTATTTGTACCTCTCCTGCCACTCCTGGCTTCCCTGGTCATGTTTTCTCATCCCAAGCCTCTGCTGGGTTTATCCTGCACTTACTAGATATGAGAAGATTTCCAGCATCAGCTACCCCCTTCAATTTAAAACTGTCCATGTAGAAGTTTAATTTATGCACTACAGTACTTGAAAAGTCCTCATCCAGAATCTTTCCTTGCCACTCTCAAACCCAAATCCTTCCTTCCTATACCATTATCTCAACCAATCATTGAGTGTCTCAGTTTCTTCCAGCTTCTCCTTTCCCCCTTCCCTAGCCCACATGGGTAATACCCCTGAAAAGGCCAACATGACTTTGTTCCCCCTGTTTACCATTCACAAATTTTGGAGTTGGACTTGGGTAACCTCCAGACAATGATTTGCCAAGTCATTCTTGCCCAAGGGCACTAGAACATGTGGCATCTCCCTCATCTTTTCAGTATTCTCCCTATCCTGTTCTCATCACAAAAAATAGCTGAAGCACCAGGAAGGCATCTTTCCTCCCACCTCAAAGTAACATCTGTGCATACCACCCTCTCCACGTCCCTTACTACTGAATCCCAGACTAGCGAGACCCTGTTTGTCCCTTCCCTTACTCCCTTGAGTCTACATAGTGCCTTCCCAGCTCCCTAATCCCTGACAGGTGTCCCACTCCTTGCCTGGTCTCCTGCAATAAATGGCTATTGACCATCTCCATCTGTGTCAGGTTGTGGCATCTCATTCAGTAGTGAAAATGGTTTGAGGTCACTATGGGAGGGCTCTGCATGATACAGTCTTTTTCCTTCCCTCCTATTTCCCCCCTCCTCCTACTTCCTACTACCCTTTATCCTCCTGGCCCAGTGGACCTCTGTGGGAGAAGAGTAATGGGTAGTGGTTCATGACCACAACTCAGTTGTCTGTGCACCCTGAGTAATTCCCCTCATGCATACTACAACTCTGCATGGACCTGGAGTTTCTTGATCCTCCTGAAGATTGGACAAATTTCAATCCATAGGTATAATCACTTCACAATTACTACAGCTTGCTTACCCTCCTCCCTGCATTTGCTCCATTCCCTCTTGTAGCTGTTCCTCCTAATACCTCAGTGCAGACTTACCCCATATAGGGCATAGAACATGTCTGAGGCTTTATCCTCCTTTTCTCCTACCCCTTTGTAATGCCTACTCCAGATAGGGGTGTAGTGCCTGTTAGTGGCTTCACACTCTTGTGCTAGTCATCTATTTGTAGGCCTAACCCAGATAATGTGTAGTGCTTATTTGGTACTGCTCTTTGTACTTGCTCCCCTCCTAGGCTTGTCCCCCTAATCTAGTCAAGAGTTCTTTGTGGAGCTGCAGACTTACCTGTGGATGCCCACAAGACACTCCCATATTGGACTGCACACTCCTGCATTGTGGCACTCATGCTTCAGGGGTCACTTGCACCATACAGGAATGTATTCCTACTTTCCTAACTTGTCACCACTCTCCATTTGGAAACTAGTCCTCTGTGACCTCACCTAATGCAGCAACAAACATGCCCAGAACTTTCCTTTAGATTGTGGATAATACTGTTAAGACCATTTAAAGACATAAAATGGCAAGAAATAAACCTCCTTTGCCTGCTAGTTATGTAGTCCTCCCCCTCAAATGTACCAGCCAGCTCCTATTGAGATCAACTCTTGTGGACATATCTCTCAACTGTCCCTGATTTTCAGGGATGTCCCTGATTTTGCCTCAAAATTTTACTTTGTCCCTCCTAAAAATTGTGTTTCCGTGACCAAATAGTGGAGGTGATAAGCACAAAATAATGTCAAACATTAAAGTTACAGATTTGTTATTCCTTTGAAAATGCATTTTACACTAAGCCCTTTATTCTACCAGCTTCTTGAGTGGATATCTCAGTTTTGAAGAAGTGTCCCTGATTTTGGTCCTCTGCCCCTGATTTTTTTAAGCCTTGTCCCTGATCTATGAGGCAGGAGGTTGAGAGGTATGCTTGTGGAGATAAAACAAACTACTTTCCTGGACCTCGCCCATCCTCAGACTAGTCATCAGTCCTCAGTGATCTCAGTTCATCCAACAACAAAGAACTCCAGAACCTTATTTTAGATTGTTTGTGCATGGTAAGGTTAAAACCATTTAAACACAAAAAATGGCAAGAAAGAAGCTCCCTTACTTCCCAACTCAGCAGCTGTACCTCCCAAATATTCAACCTTTACTGAGATCAGAAATGGTTCCATGATAATATTTTTTTATCTGAGTAATATCTCTTTTGAAATACTCTTTACAATATTATACAACATGCACTTAAGAATGCAGAAACCTCAGCCACATTGTAAGGTTACAAATCAGAAAGTACAGGATAAAACAGATAACTGTTTGTTGCGTGTACTCCTTTAAATTCCTCTGTACCCACCTAGGTCACAACCAGAAAAGAGTCATCCTGTGCTCTCCTTGCTCAGCCATTAAAATATGTTTAAATAAATAATGCAAATAAATAAATAGCTCCAAATGACTAAATGCATATAAATTACAGAATTTAACAATCCAGGATTATAGCAGTGATTTTTACCATCAAGACAGAGTATTTCACTATGAAATTCATATAGCAATAACAAAGACAGAATTAAAAATAAACACAACATCAACGAAAGGCAGTTGAACACAACAATGGATTACACAATCAAAATTGGCACTACAGTAGTGGGATGTGAAAGGGTAGGAATAAAAAAGGAGGGGAAAGTAAAAGGGACCATTTGCTCCTGGCCCAAAGAAAAATGAAACAATGTGCCACAGGCAGTAACAGAATGTATAGGGTCATTGGATCCACCATACATGGGATGAATCTCTTCAGACAGACAATTTACACAATGGATAGTCAAGACAGATTCCTGATTTCAGGTCAGTCTTGTGCAAACATCTATGCAGGAGCAAGTTAACCTACTTGGAATATACCAGCAAAACAACTTGGTCTAAATTGTGTTTTTATAAAGGAGTTTCTTCTAGTGTAGCTAAACCTTGTGTAGAACTCCCTGAATGTAGTTTGAGTTTAAAACACCAACAGCAAGGAAGGTAGGGAAAATAAGAATCCCATACTCAGTGCTGGCTGGTTGTGCCATACACCTATTATTGGCACATTTGAGATAGCATACAGCCAGACTGGGAGTCATATTCAGAGAGGAGGCATACCCTGACAAGAGAGTACTTTCTGAATACAGGGCTGTGTTTGTGCAGTGTACAATGAGTATGCACAGTGCCCACACAGCCCCCTACAGCAATACAGACTACAGGAGGAAGGAGAAAGCATTGCCATGTGACATAGGAAATAGCTATTGTCAGCGATATTCAATTCCCATTGTGCTAATGAGACCAGAGGGCATGCAAAATATTAAAGTGGCATTTAAATGCTATGATGGCCTGATTAATATTTCCATACAGTGCCAATGTGCAGACTACCCTCACCTTCTGATCACCAGTCAGATGCCCCCCAAACTGTTGCATAATCTCTTCCCTAGCCTTTAGCATCCCCCTACTAATCATCATTCAGATGTGCCTAAACATCATGTGTCACTCATCCCTGAAGGTTAGTGCCCCCCCTCACCAAACTGCATGCTCTAAATCTGATCAATATACCACCCACTCTGGCCCCTTCACCCTTCCCCTTGTGTCCCCTCAGTTACCCTGCTGGCAATCCCTTTCCTGTGATGGCATCTGGTACAGCCCTCTGCTCATCACCTCAGCAGGCCACCTTCTGAGTGACAGGAGTGAGTTCACCTACTGTAGAAACACTCACTTTTTATTACTTGGGCAACAGATGGCCAAGTTGGTGAGTGCAGAGGAAGCCTCCGCCAGCTGGGGTAAATGAGACAACCAAAAAGGTGAGGAGAAACTCAAGTTGGGGGATGGGGAGAGGGTCAGATATATGACTGGGGGAGTGGCAGGCCACTAGATGCCAGGGATCTTCTTTAACAACAGTGTTGGAGGCACTGAAATGGTGATTACAGAGTGGAGGAACACCACTGTAGATGCAAAGGATCAGTGACACACAGTGCTGGAGGGCATCTGAATAGGGGTGGGAAGCCACTAAATGAAAGAGATTAGTGACATACAGTATTCAAGGGCATTTGAATGGCATTCAGGGGTGGGGGAGCCACTAAATGCCAAAGTTCAGTTTCGTACAATTTTTGGGGGCATCTGAATAGTGATGAAGGTTGGGGGGCCACTATATGCCTGGAATCAGTTACATACAACATCCCAAGGCATCACAATGATAATCAGGGGTGGGGGACTGATTAGGCATGAGGGATCTGTGACATGCAAATTGTTTGTGGGCATCTGAACAGTGATTGGGTAGTGGGAGGCAGTCTTGGAACTCTTTATTAAAATGTTTGGGTACATGAAATGGTGATTGTGGAAAGGGGATACTACCAGGGACTTGCAGCTCCCTGTAGTCAGTCCACATCTGAGCATTTGGTCTGGGAGTCATGGGACAGGTGTTTTCACACCACTGTGTGCTTTTGATAACAGTAGGGTTTTAAAGGCATTAATAGCTCTTCAAGGAGTCTGTTTAACACTTTTGAAACCTCTGAATATAGCACTACCCCTGTATGCATGAGGAATCGCTCATTTGCATGTGTGCTGCAGTATGTTCTGCATACACAAGAATTCATTTAGCTCAAGAACTGGGAGCCACTGACTATAGCCCCAGCCCCATCTAAATTCTTTATCTTCAATTAGCACAGTACTAACAAGGTTAACAATGAACTTCAGTATCTGAATATCGGGGCCTGACTGCAGTGGAAACTCATCTCCCAGATGTTGGACAAAGACCAATAATAGGTCATAGTACAATGTTACAGTATCAAAACATTTATTAAAGAGTACCCCAGCACAGCTATAGGATCCCGAAACAATTGCCAATGTTTCACACATGATTTAAGCACTTTGTCAAGGTTGGCATCATCAGAATATGTCAGAGTTAACTACCCACAGTGTAAAGTGACAGTGAAAGTTACTTCAGTAAAATGAAGTGCAAAATAACCAATACATCTCTGACACAAACTAAATTACCAACACAAAATTATGAACTGATTGCAACAATTCATTTTATACATAAATAAAAAAGAGGGAGTAAGGAAGGATGTGGGAAGGAAGGAGTAATAAAAGGAAATGGAAATTGAAGTAATAATACAATCCCATCGGCAGTTGCTTGGTGATCCTCTTTCTGTGCAGAGGTGTTCTTTATCAATTTTTTTTAGTAACATTATCCTACAATCCATATTTGGTCTTTATTTCTAGGTCTGTGAGCTAAGCCTCCACTGCGGTCTAGGCAGGTTAATAAATGTTTTGAGGCAGTGAGGAACGGATGAGCTTAACACCAGAAACTAAACAGTTTGCAGGCAGTGTTCCTCTTAATATGTTGAATAGATTTATACGTTTAGGGCCAAATGGAAAAAAGTATTATAGGTAATGGACAATGATGTGCAAAAGAATGTGTTCTCAAGCTAATCCTTGAGACATTGTATAGGTCCAGTACATTACAAGGATCCCATAGTTGGAACATCAGCTTTGTGCATTGTCTTTCAGTTTACTAAACTTTTTCTTTTGAGTAGTGTTTGTCATGTTAAGGAAAAAAAAGCAGGGATTTGTTGTTATTTATAAGAAACGTATTTGAAACAGCAAAATGAAAAATGGTAAATTAAAAATATTTTTTATTTCTTTGTTTTGTCCATCAGTGAAAGTCAAAATTTGGTGTAAGTGAGCAACCACAATGATAATCAGCATGTTATTGTGCCACTGATCAGATGACAGAATTAAAGATGTGAAGATACTATTCTCTGGTGTAGTGTATACGAAGAGCCCAATTTCCCTCTTTACGATGTTTTCAGAAAGTTGGCACTTTGCAGAAAGATTTGTATTCTATGGAATATTTTTTCACAGAAAATGTTTCCATGGAAATGGTACTAAGTGGAAAATATTCTGCAAAATGGGAATTCTTCCATGTGAAGTGTGAACTTCGCAAAGCGAATGAACTTCACAAAGTGGTGAACAAGCTCATGAATTTTCCTCGAGAAGCGAAGCTCCCATATTTCACATATCTCTAGTCAGAACCATGGCATAAAAACATTCTGATGTCAGAATGATGGTACAACACCACCAACATATCACTGTTTCCCTATGAGAAGAGGGAACTGTCATACAGTACGTGAAAGAGTAAACATGTTTGACTTTGATGCTATCAGCTGGTTGTTGTGTAGCAAACTCATAAACGAATAGACCAAACACTTTCAAATAATTAAAATGAAATCTCAGGACCTGAATTAATGCTTGACCCAAATTAAAGGGGTTTGCTAGTACTCCCTGTGATGAGGATTTCAGTTTTCTTTCCCCTGTCTTCAGACCTTATCTAGAATTTCTTCTCAGAATATTTCAGATTGCAACTGCAAATGTTATTTTGTTTCCCTTAGATGTTGGGACCAATTGAGTCTCTTTTACATGATGATTGATATCTTTTATTATGGCAATGAAACAAAGAAACATAGCATTTACTACCAAATAAGACCCACTTGGCCTACTTTGTCTGCCCATTTGTTTTCCCTATCTGTAGTATAACCACACATCCTACTTGATCTCTATCCCATTCACCCTCTTCCCTAGGATTTCTTTATGCCCATCCCATGCATTTTTGAACCCAATCACTGTTTTCATCCTCATCACGTCTGCTGGAAGACTGTTCCAGAAATCCACTACTCTTTCTGCAAAGTAATACTTTCTCACATCTCTTCTGACTCAGATCCCCTAGCAATGGCAAATGCACAAATAGTGCATGGCAGTATTAGTGTGAATTATGTTAAGGAGACCCATAAAATGTCAGATCACAAAAGATATAAAAGAAATGAAAACACTTAAGGAACACTCTTACTAAACCAAAGACAGACTCTCTCAACTCATTCTCAATACTTTTCTGCACACTTCACTATGTAATGAGTCCCTGTCAAACACAGCAGTTTCCACAGTTTAGGAGGCTCACAAAAGTAGTGAGCAGAGGGTATGTGTCGGTCACCAGTTTAGACCTGTAAGCAGCTCTTCACTTTTTGATAGTTGAATCCAGGGCTGACAGGGGAAGGTCAAAGCTGGGAGTTGATTGGGTTGGCCAGTCTGGGGAGAGAAATGTACATATGCAGTGACTGTGTTTAGGAGAGGGCACCACTGGACTGCCACTTATGACTAAGTGCATTATAACTAAGTGATAAGGGTTTAAATTGGGGGGACTGGATTATGAAGTATGCCGAAGTGTGTTGTGAGTAATTTGATGAGGATTTCCATTGTAGCGGGGCTTCAGGATTACCAGATATACCTAAAGGCATTATAAATGATGTAACTTGGGAATGAGAAGGGAGGGGGATGACTGGAATATCAGATATGCCTAAGTGTTTTGTAACTTGTGTGATAGCATGTCAGGGGGAGCTGTGGGCTACTAAGTATGCCAAAGGACATTTTAAAAACATGTAACTGAGGAATGAGCAGGAGAAAGTGGGTATTGCCAGCACCAGTGTTGTGGGAGAGGTGAGAAGTCATGCACCACTGTGCACATTGATAAGTGTGGGTTTCCGTTAGGTTGCTTTAGTTATCTCAGCAGCTTGTAAGCACCAGAGAACTCCATGAATGTAACTCTGCACTCTAGTTTGCAGGATACACAACCATTTGCATTAGCACACTGGTACATCCTACATATTTGTGCTATCCACTGTGCCTTGTCACTATGAATTATGGCCCTGACCATGTAAGATGCCTTAAATCTGGCTAGCTCATCACTATGCCTGTCTGCACCATGCAAAACTTCTGAATATGGGGACCGAGGTCTAGTAAACTTTAAAAGAAAAACAATTTTAAAGAATACTGCAATCAAAATAATTGTTTACACAAGCCTACAAAGGATAATAAACTGTAAAAATAACAATATGAATAAAAACAGAATATATCAAACAATTCATTGAGTCCTGCAGACATTGACTACAGATATTAAGGTGTCAGTGTGGCTCAGTTTGTAGCACATCTGCCTCTGGGCCACAAGGCTGTGGGTTTCAGTCCCATGCCAGGAATGGGTTCATTCATACAGTGCTGGTACTCAAATGCAGCATGGGGGTGCTGTATTGTTAGAGTCTCCATCTTTCAGATGAGTCATTAAACCGAAGTCCCTTCTACCCATTTTAGTGCTAGTTCTTTCCTGGTGGGTGTCCAGGTGGAAGTAAAAGAACACAAGGCACTTTTTCACAAAGAGTAGGGACATTTTCTTCACCGCAAAAAACTGAGTTCTACCTACCAGGTAGGCTCAAAACCAGTTGTAGGCAGTCTGAGACAGGCCAGCTAAAGAGAGTTTCAAGGAGGATGTTGTGAAAGACAGTGTCAAAAGCCTTGGCAAGGTGGACAGAGATAGCAGATATGCTGTGGCCTTTATCAATGGTAGAATGGATAGAGTCAGTGAGTCTGAGCAAGGAGGCAGTAGTGAAATGGTTCTTCCTAAAACCATACTTGATGGGAGTGAAGAAGGTGGAGTCATCCAGAATGGAGGAGAGTTGAGAGAGACAATGTGTTCCTGAAGTTTAACTAGGGTGGGAAGTGAGATGGAATGATAATTCCGGAGATGATAGATCACCGCCCTTAGGTAAGGGGAGAACTGTTGTATGTATCCAGGAGTTGGGGACAGATGCAGAGTGGAAGGACAAATTGAGGAGATCAGACAGAGGGGTAGAGACAGTAGGAGCAGAGATGTATAACAGCTTGGAGTCCAGGCCATCAGGGGACCTGCCATTTGTTGGGTTTAAAGAGAAGTGCCATTAGGGTGTCAGTAGGAGAAATGGCATATGTGCCTAGTATACAATGCATATCAAAATGATGACCATTTTGAATGCCTTGGGCTGGTCAGAAAAGTGTCAGATAGAGAAACCAGGCTGCAGAACTTTCAGTTAAGAGGTGATCTATTCAGAACCAATAAAAGAAGAGCTTGGTTCAATCAGACAGCTGTGAGCCCCGGAACAGTTTATCATCAGAAATAATCCAGAGTGGTTTGTTGGCATCATTCAAAACAGGCAGCCCTGGTTAAACACATGGATAACAGAACTATCTCATATACAAATTAGAATGGGTGACTCACAAAGACCTGTGGATCCAGAGAGTCATATCTTTCTAAGATTCTATGATAGATTTGCCCTTACTACTGGATAATCTTGTACTGGTATCTCCTTAAATATTACTGTGACTGTAAAATTATCCACGATAACCTGTCGATAAAGGAAAAGTCAGGAAAGAGTGGAGATGTGAAGGAAGGCAACTTTCCACAGCCGTAATTTCTCCATTCCTTGAAGGACAACGTTCAGGGTAGATGATGATTTCTGCAGCTTCCACACGTCAGTGGACTAGGTTTGTAACAGAGAGGTTACCCAAAAATCCATCCAGTCATGCCAGATTCCCCATTCTTGATTAAAATAGTTTGATAAGTGAAAAAATTACACTAAAATAAAATACTAAACAATAGAGAAGATTTATTCCCATACCACCCACACTGTTTTATAGGGAGACATAAAATATTCCAATTAATGCGGTTTAAGTGACTACCCCAAACCATCTGAAAACTCAGACTCAATAGCCTACCTTCTAAGTTCCTGAGAATTGTGAAAACAGCACCTAGGTATGTAAAAGTAGGAAAGAGAATGATTTTAATAATGGCTACCTTTTTTTTTCTTCATGTTTTGCCAGTGTTTCCACACCTGTACCTTAATGTCACAAAGGTTATGTGTTACTTCCCAATTTAACATTGCTAAATCATCTGAGCCAAACAATATACCCAGTATGTTAATGGAAGTTGGAGTTATCGTTATCCCTATGTCAGGGACATGAACATTTTGGTTGGCAGGCAAGGCCTGCTCACTTGTACCTATTAAGTGCACCTCCTGAAATGGGTGAAAAAGAATGACAAACATCCAGTGCTATGAGGCCAGACTGTGGGTCTTTAACAAATAAGACTACATCATCTGCATAAACAGCTACTTTAGCAGTTGTTGAGCCATCTATCATACTGATGCCCTCTATCTGTGGTTGCATCAATGTTTTCTGTATTACAGGGTCTATGCAGAAGTTGTATAACAATGGGCTGAGAGAATAACCTTGACCAACTCCTATCCATATGTGGTTCTTGGGCCCTAAGTGCCCACTAACATTAGGGATTTGACTGGCGGAATCATAAAGCTTCTTTATCAAGGACACGAAAATTGGAGGACTACCGTATCTGGCAAGTTCATCGAAGAGATAATCATGAAATACCTTATTGAATGCCTTTTCCTGATCAAGGGAAAACAGGTATCTAACATCAACACCTATATTATGGAGATTAATAATTTCTCTATGACATATGTGATTATCATAAATGCTTCTGCTTTTCACAGAGCATGACTGCATTT
The DNA here is from genome assembly GCA_016271365.2 of Neoceratodus forsteri. Lineage (NCBI taxonomy): Eukaryota > Metazoa > Chordata > Ceratodontiformes > Ceratodontidae > Neoceratodus > Neoceratodus forsteri. The sequence goes on along the minus strand of CM028133.1, from coordinate 1,044,968,873 downwards.
CTGTTATTAATAATTGTGCTACAAGGCCAACTTAGAGGTCAGCACTTTCATTAAAGTTTTTAAGTCAGTGTTGAGTAGACTTAACAGTCATCAGTTGTTTATGTACAGTATGTGGATTCACCCTTCTTAAACAAACAAATTTGGATGGCTTCCCCAAAGGAGTCCTATTGAAACCATTCCAACAGAATCCAATTATAGACAATAGGTAACATATCTGCTGGCTCTGTACTAAAAGTTTTTTCATTGATCAATCCACAGGGGCATGTAGCCATATTATTTCCCATTTGTTTAATCAACAAGCAAATTTCAGAGGAGGTGACGGGGGCTGTCAAAGAAAGCAAATCCTGTTGGGGCACCACTGAAATGTCCGAATTAGATGAAATGTATGGGCTGGGTGGTACACTTTCCATGTACCAAACATAATAATCAGGTTTTGTCTTACTTCTGTTAAAATACCTTCCTTTTCAGTAACTAAAGTACCCATGCTTGTAGTCTGGCTGGTTATGTTCCATTGTCTAACTCGATCTTTACTGCTCTCAAAGACACTTCAAGACCCAATTTACCCTGGGTACCACACTGCTGTTCCATTTGCAAGGATGACTCCCTGTTATATTGTAGGGCAGTCATTATATCCTTCATACATGCTGAGTACTAAAGTCCTCTTGCCTGGAGTGCATCAGAGTAAGAAGTTTAGGCTAGATGAATAAGTAATGCCAGGCACTCCATATTTTATTAATTTATTTAAGAGTTTCACATGGAAGACATACTGAGCAGTATTGCTCATTTTCAGATACATCCTCAGTGAGTGGGGATGGAAGAAATTGTTCAATAATAACAATAAGGCTGAACAATTCATATACAAACAATCGATACAGCACTAGATTAGCAATAATGCAGAGTACATGATTCATAATTCAATAATAAGCATACTCTTGCCACATATGACAACGTAAAAATAACAAAAACCATATGGCACAAAGTATCTTGCTGGGGTGCTGACCCAGTGTAGAGCAATTTCAGTGGGTGTTCCAGGAACATTGCATTGAAGAAGATGGTTGGGTAAGGGTAGGCTTAGGGTTTAGCTTAGGTAGGCTTAGAGATAAGCAGAAGGCATGGCGTTGTGTGAGAAGGTTTAGTGTGTAATAGAAGGTAGTTGCCAACTTGAGAGGAGGATTGGACCTGGACTTGGAATTAGGTGAGGTAAGGGTAGTCTTAGCGTGGGTAGAACAGGGTTGAGTCACTGTGTAGTGAGGTATTAAACTAAGTTATTAAACTAAGAGTGTAGCTGAGGGTAAGGGTCCAGAAGGATTGTCTATCTGGGAGGTGGACTGGGCATTTGATTAGAGATAGGTGAGATAAGTTGCTCTTACAGATTCGGGAGGTGTAGACATGGAGTATAGATGAAAGGGCTGCTTGGGTTGGTTGATCTTGGATGGAAGGGTGAGCATGTTCCACAGTTTGGGACAGTGGCATGTGAAGGCTGACTGACCTACTGTACAGTAATGAACCTTTGGTGGAGAGCCAAGGATCTATGATTGGTGTTAAGAAGGGATCAGGAGGGAAGGGCAGGGGTAGAGAGAGAGAGAGAGTAGAAGTGAGGTAGTAGGGTAGTGTTCCAAACCAGAATTTGGCCAAAAAGCTAGTAGAATGACTCAGATGTCTGGATTTTAGAGATGGGAGGAAGAGGACTTAATAGAGATAATTATGATGGGTTCGTGGGTGTGTATAGAGTGAAACAACAGAATGAGTGAAAGTGGGTATCCAATCTGGCAAGGCAGGACTTGGGAGAGGCACTGTAGACTACGACAGCATAGACAAAAGTGGGGAGGATCATTATCTGTACAATTGCATGGGGAACTGGTAATGGAATGCAATCACTGTTTCTGTAGAATGTGCCAGTCTTGGGGTGCAGTTTTTTGGGGAGTGTGTTCACATGTACAGAAAAGTCCAGATGCTGGTCAAGCCATACCCCAAGGTATCTAAAGGAGCTGGTGTTGTCTAAAGATGTCCTTCCAGGTGTGGAAGATAGTTGGGGGCGGATCAGAGAGTCTCTGCCTTGTGCCAGAGGTCATGGAGACAGTCTTTTGGTGTTTAGGAACAGCTGGTTTTAATGGAAGTGATGCTGCACCTTGTTGAAATCCAGTTGAAGGTTTTCTGCCACCTCAGATCAGGAAGCACCTGAGGTATAAAGCACGGTGTTGTCTATATACATATGTATGGCTGCTGATGAACAGATAGCAAGTTGGTCATTTAAGGAGATAATAAATTGGACTGGGCCAAGTACTGAACCCTGTGGGACACTAGTATTGATCGGGTGGATTGGTGTTGTATATCTTAACCGATGGTGACCTACCAAGTCTGTAGGATCTGAACCAGGTGGTGGCTGAAACAGATAGATTGACAACTTTTACAGTAGTTTGTGTAGGAGAAGGACTTCGACACAGTATCGCACTCCCCCTCCTACACAAACCAGAAGTGGCCGGTCTATCTGTTTCTGCCATGTGAAATCTTTTGTTATTTCTCTAAAATATGAGACAAAACAAAACAATTGTCTATGATGGAGCAGCCCTGTATAAATCTTGCCAAGTAGGGTGAGATACTACCAGTCTATTTAATTCTTGTTTTAGTTTGTCTAAAGAAGTGAGAAAATATTGTTGCTCTAATGTCAATTAAGTTTATTGGTCTGTATATTCTTGAATCTTGCTTATCCCATTTTTAAGGCTGTGGGTGGAGCCTACAGCCATTTTGAAATCGCTTTGTAGCTTTGAAAACAGCTGTTTCTGGAAGCTTCCATTAGATTTTTTGAAGTATCCTTGCAAAAGCCCAATGAAGCTTGAACCCAACTGCCATGATTGGCCACTATGGAATAACAGCTGCAGTATTTTGGCTGTTACTTCCACATTCTGATGCATGAACTGCGCATGCACCGACTCATGCGCATGTGCAGTTTTGTGGGTGCCGCCATGTTGTGAATGGCAAAATGCCATTCACCTTAAAGATGTTCCTGACATCGGCTGCCAGCTCCGTGGCATTCTGTGCCACCCCCAACACCTCAACTGGCATACTGGGAGTCCACCCCAGTGTGCACAAAGATGTTTCTGTGCCCCACTCCACAAGCCATGCCCAACATCGGGTGCTCAGTCCTTATGTTGGCATCCTGTACAACATCCCATTCATGTGGCACACTAGAGCCCACCCAGTGTGCTGAAATGTTTTTCTTTTTGTTTTCTGTAAAATAGAAAACTGTCCCTTGTCGTTTTTTTCCTGTAAAACAGAAAACAATCCATGTCATCACTGCAGTCCGTCTCCCTCCTCCCCACCTTCACATTGAGCACCCACCTCCCCAGCCCCCTTACCCCATACTTACCTCCGGAGGTCAGTGCTGTCATCTTCTCTAGACCGGGACACGTCTACAGTTATCAAAGCCCAAAGGGTTTTCAATGTATGCTGCTATCTCAGCCATTTTTTGGAATTTTTGCCTCACATTTTCAACATGGGGTTCTTGGGACCCCAACTCTATGAAACTGTCACTGTCATTTTGTTACTCTGCCCTGAAATGTGATTTCATGGTCACTGCATGGAATCACCTTTGGGGACAAGTCACAAAATGACAGTGCCACTGTTATTGAGTTTAGTTCCCAAACAGCCCATGTTGCAAATCTGTGAAAAATTCAAAATGATTATGCTATGAGCATGCATTGTACAGTTTCTAAGCATGCTCCTAACGTCACCAATTGTTTATATTTTCACTCTACATTTTAAACATTGCCATTTGTGCAAACTTCCTTCAAAACAGTACAGCTGTCATTTTCCATAACCTACCCAAAATGTGTTTTAGTGCCTGTGGTGCAGAATTGCACATTTGCTCTGCAAAATCACCTTTCTGAACATGTGAACAAATGACACTGGCACTGTTCATGAGGATGAGTCCAAAAAGGCCATGTTGAAAATTTGGTGCAACACCTATAAAAAATGGCCAGGTTACACCGGGCGTTGAATAAATTCTTTGCACATGTGTAACTTTGGTCACTTGGTAACTTGTCACTTCCCTATTAGCACTGGCTAGACCTTATTTAAAGATTGGCACTATCATGAACCCCTTCACGAGTTGGGGGAATAATTTCTTGTACACATTTAGAGAAGAAATGGGCCAAGAAGCACTCATTGCTCTTGCCATGCAAATATAGACTTCTGCTGGTATCTTATCCAGGCCAGACACTTTATTTTTAATCTCTAAATAACCTGCAGAACCTCTTGCTTGTCAAAGCATTCAAAGATAAGTAAGCATCATCTAGTAGGGTGGTGGTATTGTGCTATACCGACCACCCAAGGGCACAATGAGGCCCGATACTGCAGGTGGAGGGCCTTATATCCCCTGAAAGTCCAGTATAGCATAATACCGCCAACCCTGGAGGATATTATTGCACTTAGAAAATGGGCCACTATATTATGTGTATTTGAAAAAAAAGAATTGTTTTAAATGTTAATTGTTTCAAACATGTAAAAACTGTAGTTTTGTGATAAAATAGTTCCTCTGCCTTCATTAAGCATGGCTGTCATTGATACCCCCACACACATTAATTAAATTACTTTTCTTTTATAGTGTCTCTGTTCTTCCCCAAATCACACACACTCAAGCAGCATCTCTGTTTTTATTAATGTAATAAAATATAAGTTAATGCCTGATACCGCTACTGAAAGAAGCTTTTGTTTGCTGTCACCCTTCCTGCAACCGGGCTGCAAAATGCATAGTAGAAGACCCCCCTCACCCCCCCAACATCACTTTCACTCCTAACATACACAGAATTCATTTTACTTTATTTTAAAAAGATAAACTGGATTGTCATTCACAGGCAAGCAATAGAGTGGATATGTTTAGATGGAAGGCATCAATCCTGCAGTCAGAGGTGCAGTGCATGGGTGAGTGGGCTGATTCCCCACAATGATGGACTATGGATCCCCTATCAAATTGTTCAACAATACAAAAGTGGGAAAATAAATGAGCTTGTGCTGCATGTCCTGTCCTAGTACATTTCTTTTTAAAAGAATGCTTTTGTTCCTGTTTTTAATTCAGGATCTGTTGCAGCCGGGATGGAATGTGAACAGAATCAGAAAACCGATTTCAGTTCACCAAGGTTTAAAAAGCAGTGCAGTGAGCAGGACATCAAAAGTGTTGCCAGAAACCATTTCAGTAAGAAGGTTTTTTTTTTGGTTTGGTTTTGCTTTTTGCTTTGTTTTTTGTTGTAATGTGGTCGGCAAATGTACTGCAAGAGGGACCCGTGATCAGGAGAAATAAGAGTTATAGTGGAGTTGGCAATCCGGCAGCTGGCTATGTTTGAGCTCAGAGGTAAGCATGATCTGTGCTACCGAAAGCATGAGGATGTTTAAAAAAAACAATTGTTCTCCTTTGGTACTGTAACATTGGAAATAAATGGGAATGTAGAACAGATTGTGACTGCACTTGGGGGTATCCAGCTAAATGAGAGAATTAATGGTGGCTATTTAAAACTGAAAATTCTATGGGTTCACTGATATTGGTCATCAGGTTGGTTGATACTGGTACTTTAAATACCCAGGCTCTGTTGTCTGATAGACGCCCACCTTCACAGAGCTATCAGCCAGTCACAGCCTGAGATTTTTAGATCATGTTCTAATCATTATTGGAGCTAATGGTATCCAAGAAGTTTTAGTTAAAGGATCAAATATTATGTTTGAGAAGTAGCATTGCCATATTTCAGAAGGGATAAAAACTTTGATATTGTGGTTGTATTCATTATATTATGTACCAGTGAATGCCCCAAAAAGCTTGTTGGTCTTTATTATTAATAATTGACAGCATATGTTCCCATTGGGCCCTAAAGAAATATTTATTTTTCATCTCAAGGAACGCCTTATATAGTTTATTGATTTAGATTGCTGATTTAATATATTTATGGTATTTAAATTTAGAGTTGAGATTTTAGTAATTGTATGTAAAGTGTTTTGATTTGCAAGAAAATTTGCACTATAATAAATAAAACTTGAACTTATAAGCTTTTCTTTCTGATTGAAGTGTAGAGCTAAGATCTTAATTTGGTGCTTTTTTAAGGATCTCAAAAGGGCAGTTAATCATTTCTTCCTAGCGTTACATTCCCTGTCAAGTCATCCTTCTCTCTTTTATTTTTTTCTGTTTATAGTTCTCATTTGTAGAGAAATTGGGAGTTTTTTTTCCATTACCTCATACAACTTCTAAACCAGGCTTATCAGGGTCTGCCAGGTACAATTATCTGCAAAGTATTTGTCTAAAAATATCCTAAACAGGGATCCAACATCTAATTCCACCACAGGAGACCAAATTAGTTGTTTTGCATTCCTAACTTCGGCTAGGCTCATAAAAGTGGGTGGTGGCATTTTGGGACAGCATATTTCTCTGAAAAAGTCACTTTGTAAAATAGTTGAAAGTGATCACTTTCTGATCTAACCCATACCCTTAGGTCATTCCAAAATCTGGAGGACCATGCCACAGAGCCAGATCAGGACTGAAGCACCCTGTTTAGTAAAAAAGTTAAAGTGCCACTACTGTCACTCCGGTTCTCCCATTTAGTGAAAATAAATGATAAGTGTTGCTATTTTTAATAGCATCATCCATTATGATTTATTTTACTATCCATTGAAAGTCCAGGGTAATTAGATGACAAAGGCTATATCCAATTTAGGACAGAATTATCTCACAGAGCATCTTATGGACCAATTCTAACAATTACTATAAGTAATCAAGAATCAGTAAAAGCTACTGGGAATTTAACCTGCAGCACAGTGATATCCTAACGTAATATTTCCCAGATACCCAGTCAGTAACTCTTAGGTTTATATGGATGAATATACACATTAAACAATAGCACAGATGTTGCAACCTTTTTTAAGATAATTGCTATATAAGACTTATTGACTTTTAATAGGACACATGATCAAACAAACCAATATTAACAAAAGTTATAAGTCCTCCCCCTTTTCTGCCAATCCCAGCAGCTTTTTCAGAAGGGCTCTGAAAAAGGAAATAACCTTCAATCAATATCATAAGGTGAGCAAGGCTTTTGCCAAGTTTCCTGGAGGCATATAATGGGAAATTTGTTAATTCAATTCTTCCACTCTACATCCTGAAGTTTTGAATTTATACCCACAACATTCCATGATACAATAAACTCCAGAAATGCACAAGATGTATCCCTAACAGTATAACTTGTATCAGCTGCCTGAAGATCAGACCTAGAAGAAGTACAGTGCCCCCTTGAGCCAGTCAATTATTAAAGCTAGCATTGTAACCGGTTAATGCCAAAAGCAGTTAGCAATAAGTAACTGGAAAATATCATTGTTAGTTGGCTTGGCCCTCACATTTTCACTTTAATGTTCCTTGCTCATATCCCTCTACCATCTGTTGTATAACTGCACCCATTGAAAGTACTTTATTTCCTTGTTATGCTGCTTCTTTGTAATTGCACTTTGTGAATTTTTACTGCTACTGTTACCTCTGTTTGTGTGTCCTTACTGGGCGCTAGAAAACAGGCAATTTGCCCACATGCCTTTCCAGTATAAAAATAAACTGAAACTGAAAAACTGAAACTAGTAGTTGAACTCACTTCAAATTGAGCAGTTTTGGTAGGGCCCCAAAAGGAAGCAGCCACCAGATAGAGGCCCATGCTGTTCAATATAGAGGATTTGTCCAATATATGGTGCGATACATCTACATTCTTGTAGATTATATCGATTTGACCAGCACCCGAATAACTGTCTTTTCTAAAAATTCTAAGAACCCCTTTTCTTCCCAAGCAAATATGTAACACTTTACTGAAAAAAGTTACACAATGTTGAGTTTTTTTTTGACACCAAATAAACTAAGGATCACAGGGGAGAAATCCCATTTCCACCTGTCTTTAGCTGGTGAATAGGATTCAGGGGGAAGTTTTACAGCTCTTAAATTTAATGTTGTGAGGAAATGACTCTTTCTCCATAAGTAATAATGAATTCTTGAATGTGAGCACAATGCATTAACACTGTTGGTATACGAGTTATTCCCCAAAAAACTATTCTTTACCACATTAGAGATGTCTCCAGTTTCAATTGAAAGGCCTAGATTTGCCCTGTAAAGATTCATAATCTTGTCCCTTAAAGAGGAGGGGGATTCAGTCTCCTCTTTTCTTAAACCAAATATCCTGAGATGTGAACAAGTTTCTTGTTTGTTAGACCATACTGATCATATGCTAGGCCTTCCCATACTAGCATTTCTCCTGGCCATAGAGTCATTGACACTTTTAACATGGGTTGTTTCTATAGGGGGTCCCCCAGTAGCTTTTGCCCCTGACTGTTTAGAAGAATCCTTCAAGGCATCCCTGCCACAATTATTCAAGGTCAAAAGGGAGCCATCCTGATTTTCCCTTACAGATACTTTTGTTTCATATGGAGCCACTACTTTCCCCTTTTTTATTTTCTTTTTCTTTTATTTGCACCTTTTTTATTCACTGGACCTTCTGTTGGAAATTCAATGAAAGAAAACTCTGGTCTAGCATTAGTAGTAGCATATCTTGGAATTTCAGAGATTAGGGCTTCTATAGATGAGAACTCATTTTTTGGGGGTTTATTATATTTAAAGTCCTTAGGACATTGTCCATTCTGGCCCTGTTAATAGCAATATTCTCGCTCAAAGATTCTATCTAATTTCTAATTATAACTAGCTGTTCCATAAGAACTTAATTGGCAGCATATTGTTTTTTTTTAAAACCTAATTAGGCCTTCACTAAGGTTAGTAGGAAAGTGAGATAGGGACTCATTAAATAGCATTTTTTTTGTCTGGAGATTGAGATAAAGTCGGTGGAATAACATCAACTATTATTGAATTTAAAATGGAGGAGCAATTCCAGCTAAAAGACATGGGAAGATACATGCTTGCAATGCTCTATTTTTATGTAATGCTATATGTCTCTCTTTAACAGCCCTGGCTGAAAGGGAAGAGCATAGAAACATGGCAAGCAAGCTTCATAATTTACAGCACACTGTTTTTAGAGAAACAGCCTGACCTAGTGATAGCACTGTTGACATACATGGCGATTATCTGGGATGCCTATCATGCCAAGTTGGGTTTTGGGTGGCTCAAATATGATGAGGCTTTCTGGAGGAGGATGGCAATAAAAGCGGACCTAAGGTGGGATTGTACCCATGCCGAGTTGTGGGTCAGGATGCTGTCTGGGTCAACCGGGGAGCAGGGGGCAGATCAGGTGAAGCGGGTAGCCCCAGCAGTGGGGGTCAAGGCATGCTGGGCTTATAACAGGGCTTCATGCACATGGCCTAGCTGCAAATTTCGGCATGTTTGCTTATGATGTGGAGGATCGCACCTGGCAATGGCATGTAGGCAAGAGGGCGACAAGAGTGGGCAGGCCAATGGGTAGCCGATGGAGCAGCCCTTTCAAGGTGGCTGGGGGGACCCAGGAGAGGATGGGAAGCCCAGGGAGAGGCAGATTTGCCTCCAGCTATGGGTGGAGCTAGGGCAGGAACAGACAGTTGGAAGTGGGGCTACACATTGGCCTGCATCACCATCAAGCTGGGCATGGTGGAAGCCTGGACAGTGGGGTACCCCAACAAGATGGGGGTGGCCCTGCTGAGGGAAAGGTTTAAGGGAGGTTTTCCATTGGGATTCTAGGGGTCACGGGTAGGGATGCAGGACAAGAATTTGGCCTCAGTGAAAGGAAAAGAGGACAGAGTTTGGAGAAAAATCAAGAAGGAAGTCAGGGCAGGGAGGGTGGAGGAGCCACTGGGTAAACCCTCCTGCAGGCAGTATGGGGTGTCACCCCTGGGGGTGGTGCCTAAAAAGTAAGCAGAGGAGTTCTGGCTCATCCACCATCTGTCTTATCCAGAAGAGGTTGGTGAACACTGAGATCCCAGAGGAGTTGAGCATGGTCTCATACACGTCTCTGGATCAGGCAGTCAAGCTGATATGGGTGGCTGTAGCGGCATGGCTTGTGAAGACAGATATCGAATCTGCTTTCTGGTTTTTGCCAGTCTGACCAGTCGACTGGGACTTGCAGGGTTTCCAATTCAACAGCAAGCTGTACTTCAATAAAGCAATACCCATAGGATGCTCCATGGCCTGTTTGACATTTGAAGCATTCATTTCATGGGTATAGTTGGTATTTGGGTCATGGTATGGGCACAGGAGGGTGGTGCACTATCTGGATGATTTCCTCCGGCCAGGGGAAAGCCAGGCAGAAGCCCAGAAGATGTTGCAGGACTTCCAGGACATGTGCAGTGTCATTGGGATCTCTTTGGCAGTGGGTAAGATGGAGGGGCCAGCCCGCAAGCTGGAGTTTCTGGGGATTGAAGTAGACATGAAACAGGAGTGTTTTCACCTGCCAGGGGACAAAATGTCCCGTTTGAAGGGGTTGCTGGCATTGGTGGGGGGGGAGGAGGAAGGTGTCGCTGGTACAGGTACAACAGCTTATGGGGCACCATAATTTTGCCTGCAAGGCCATAAGCCCAGGCAGGGCCTTTACAAGGCAGTTGAGGAGGGCCATGGGCAAGACCAAGCAGCCCTACTACTGGGTAGACATTAATAAAAGGGTGCCGGAATATCTCCAAGTGTGGGAGGTTTTCTTGGAGTCATACAATGGGGTGACATTCTGGCAAGAGGAGTGGGACCACAATGCGGACCTCAAACTATTTACAGATGCAGTGGGGGCTTGATTGGGGCCCACTTCAGGGGAATGGGTATCAGAGGCATGGCCAGAGAAGTGGAAGAAACGGGGTTGGACAAAGGATATCACATTTCTAGAGATATTCCCCATACGGGTGGCCTTGGAAATATGGGGGAGAGTGCATGGCGGGGTGGCGCATCTCTTTCTGGTGAGATAGCAAAGGGGTGGTGGAGGTAATCAACAGGCAGAGTGGCCACACAGAATCAGTGAGGTGGGTACTGAGGAGTTTGGTGTTGTTTGGGCTGTGCTTGAACTTGTTCTTCAAGGCACAGCACATTGAGGGGAAAAAGAATGATGTGGCTGACTGTCTCTCTCATTTGCAGATTGATCATTTCTGGGAGTTGGCACACCAGGCCACACCTACTCAGACCAGGGTCCCGACCTGGATGTGCGGGATTGGAGGGGGACAGACAGGACTTTGTCTAGAGGGTTGTGGGTGGCCAACACTTTGAAAGCCTATGAAGGAGCGTGGGAAGGATCCAGGCATTTTGGGCGGGGACAGAGTGGGGGGAAGGGGAAGCTGGTGCAAGAGGAGCACGTAGTGAGGTATGTGGTGAAAAAATGGGAGGATGGGGTGGCCTATGCCACCATGGTTTTACAGCTGGCAGGGATCAGCTGGGCGTACCAGGAGTGGGGATGGCTGGATGTGGGCCATAAAACAGATGCTTATGGGATGGCAAAGGGGGAAGGGCAAGCAGCAAGATGGGAGGAGGCCCATTTGTGGACCCCTGCTCATGAGATTGCTACAGGCACTGGACCATGTCTGCCGCTCTGCAAAGGAGGCTTGTCTGTTTCAGCCGTATTTTCAGTCTTGGCTAGGGGGACTTTTGGGTGGGGGAGATGGTGGTGCCATGGAAGTGGACAGCCATGGCGGGCCTACAGGAGCACAATGTGATGGTGGAAATGGAGAATGTGGTCATCCAGCTCCTGAGGTCTAAAACAGATGAGGGGGTGGGGGGGCCACCCTGGAGATAAACAGTCAGGCGTATGGGGAACCTTGCATGGTCCAGGACATGAGGGAATATAGTATAACAGGGAGCTACTAAAGGGGCCTGGGTCATGCATGGAGATGGGTCCCCAGTGGCAGGGTATCAGGTGGGAGCGGTACTGAAAAAGGCAGTTGCATTTGTAGGTAAGGACCCCTCCCAGTTTGCCCCACATTCCTTCCAGATTGGAGAGGTAATGGAGCTACCTGCTGCTGGGACGGGAGAAGCAGAGGTCAAGTGGGTGAAGATATGTAAGTCAAATTGTTAAAAGCAAGGTGGTGACAATGGCTAATGGGTGTCCTTTTCTCTCCCCACAGCAGGTTCCAAGTGGCAGGTGTGGATTGTGGGGCACTCTTTCATATATTGGGCAGAGAGGTTCACATCCACCATGAAGATAGGGATGCAGCTGCTCCTGGGAGTGGAGCACACCAGAGTACAATGGAGGGGTTAAAGAGGCATGAGGTGGTCGCAGTTGCTTCCCTACTGGGAGATCTGCTCATGCATTGGGGCTGGTCAAACTGCATTATTGTACATCTGGGAGGTAAAAACTTGGGAACATTGCCTTGGGGTTCCCTGATGAAAGACATAATTGCAGATTTGGAGAAGATGAAGAGCTGGTGGCCCAGAGTGGTGTTAGACTGGTCAGAGATCACCTTTAGGAGGGTTTGGAAGGGACCGAAGAGTCCAAAGGCAACAGAGATGGCATGAAAGTGATTGTACAGGAAGGTAACCAGAGCAGTGGTGGAGATGGGAGGGGTCCACATTACTCACAGGGACATCTCATATGAAGAGAATGCAGTGTACTGGGGGGGAAGGGTTCATCTGACCGAGTTTGGTATAGGTTTGTTCCTGCCCCATTCATGGAATTAGTTCGGAAAATTAAATAAAAAGGATTGAGGGGGTAATATGCAAGGGGGGGCCCATCTTCCATCATGAGCTGCAGATGGATCAGTGGAAGGGTTGGGAGCTATAGGAAAAGGGGTGCAGGTAGAGGGAGGAAGGGTAGGTACTACAGGCTGGGGACAAAGAGAACCCTGGCATGGGAGTAATGGGGAAAGGGGTGGGATACAGAACTAGGGGTGGATCAGCTGTGTCCATGCCTAGTGGGGGGGGAAGGATCCAGGTAAGGTGGTACCTAGTTATGGTGATGGAAAGGGAGGGCCAGATCATGGTGTCCGGACCCCGGCAAGCAGTGTTGCAAGAGCAGGAGAGCCAGAAGAACCACATGAGATGGAAGACGGGGACTGTTATGTCCCAGAAGAGACTGGGGACTGTTATGTCCAAATTGTAAATATGGAATTTGTTAGATTAAATGGGATGTAAATGTATGAATTTAACCATGCCTTTATATATAAATAAATACTGCCAGCGAGCATCCAAAAGCAATAACTATTACATTGCCTTTATGGTGCCCAGAAATGTTGATGTTATTACCCTTTCCCACTTGTTTTTTCAGTTTAGAAACCTAACAATGAACTGTTCCAATTTTGTTTCAAGCACTGTACACACTGTATTATTCAGATGAAGTCCATACAAGCTAAATAATCCAGTTATTTTCAAATGATTCCCAGTGTGTTAGACAGTAGAACTTATTTTTTAGGGTCCATTTTCAAAGGCACTTTTTTAATGCTTTTATTTATTTATTTATTTTGTTTATTATCCATACAGTGGGATCAAAACCTCTCTGCTTCTACTTACTGTATGTCTCAATATACAGTTAAGAGCCCTATTAGCGTTTTTTATAGTTTGATCACAATGGGCAGTAAAAGAAAGGTCATTTTGTATAATAACACCCAAATCCCTTTTCTGTGTTACTTGTTTTAATTGTTTATTATTGATAATGTAATTGAATTCCAAATTCTTCTTGCCCGTGTGTAAGACAATACATTTATCCTCATTCAGTTTAAGTCTATGGTCTAAAGATCACTTTATGCAAACACCTGCAGTCTATAAAAACGTGTTTAAAAGAATGCCTGAAGATAAAAACAGTGCTTAAAATCAATGTAGTATTCCTCTGTGATAACAGCCTCACCAGCTAGGGAGCTTATTGCACTCCCAGCCCAGCTACTGGTGTTGCCTAATGACAAGCAACACTTGCTCCTTACAGTTTAAAACACAACTGCAGCTATGCTCCTTCAACCGGGAAATGCCTTGAGTGCTCCAAGACCAAACAGCTTTGATTTGAAAACTCATGTGCTGCCCAGGTTGATGCCCCAGTCACAGAGGGGTGAGATTATATAGTCAGTGATCCGGAAGCAGCTTCTTCTCATGTCACTTTGTGCAAACACCAGCAGTCCTTAAAAAACTTGTTTAAACTAATGTTCAAAGACAAAAACTGTGCTTAAAATCAATGTAGCTGTCCTCAGTGATAACAGCCAGAATGCTTAAGGTGCTCATTGCTCCTGACCTGTGTAACACTTGATGGCTTAGCCAGAATGTGCTCCCAGTCCAGCTACTGCTGTGGTCTAGCAATAGTCAACACTTGCTCTTTGGCATTCAAAACACAACTGTAGCTACATTTCTTCAACAGGGACTGCCTTAGGTGTTCCAAGTCCAAACAGCTATGGCTTGGAAAACTCAGGTACCACCCAGATTGATGCCTAGCTCACAGAGGGGCAAAATTATATAGTTGGAGACGTGGAAGTAGTTTCTTCTCAGGTCACCTTGTGCAAACACCTGCAGTCCTTAAAATCTCATTTAAAAGAATATCAGAAGATAACAACTGTGCTTAAAATCAATGTGGCTGTCCTCAGTGATAACAACCACACCACCAAGGTGTCCATTGCTTCCGACCTATGTAACACTTGGTGGCTTAGCCCAATGCACTCCCAGCCCAGCTATTGCTGTTGTCTAGCAAACAGACAAGACTTGCTTCTTGTGCAAACACCTGCAGAAAAATGAATAGGGCTATATGGAAAAAGATTTCATTCATACAAAAAAAGAGTTTGGACTTTGTTTTTTTTTTCACATTCTGTTTTCATACAAAGGAATCTTTTTCTGCATGAATGACACAATCGCTTTATCGAATTCTTTTTTCGTATGAAGGAATCATTTATTTTTTTGTATGAATGACACAACCTCATGATAAAAACATCCCTTCATGAGAAGAAAGAATTTGAATTTAGTTTTTTTCACATTCTTTTTCCATATGAAGGAATCTTTATTTGTATGAATGACAGCCTCACAGTAAAAGATCCCTTCATATGAAGAAAGAATTTGGACTTAGTTTTTTCACATTCTTTTTTCATTTGAAAAAGACAACCTCACAAAAGGATCCCACCATATGAAAAAGAAGTCAGACTTATTTTATCCCCAGATTTAAATTTAAGGAGAAATAACTCCATCAATATTTGGAGTTAATCGACAATCTATATATCAAGATAAAGGTCTTAATGAGTACTAACACAACACATAACACCCCTTCCCCAACAATAATTTAGGGCCATATATAACAAATAAAAATTACAATTCCTTTAGGATAACATTGCCACTTTAACAAGCTGTAACTCTGTCAATCTTTGGTTAACAGGCAATGTATATATCACCACAAAGATACTAATGACTACTAAAACACTAAGTCCTTAAAAAATAAGAACTGAATGTGGTCCATCTCTACAAAACAAAATACAATTTAGTACATAAATTGCTTTTCCTGTGTAACAGAAGTGCATGGTCAAAGGGCTCTGTGCATCCACACCCACATACACATGTGGATAAATGGAGCACTGAATCATGGTGCCTAGATGGCCTGCACCTCAGTGATCACATGGATGTATTTACACAGGTCCTGAAGTGACCTGCATGAATGCTAATACAATTCTACTATCTCAAAACGAAGAAATTCATTGCAAAATACTTTGATAATGCACCACTTAGGTTTAAACAAATAAAACTAGGGAACATGGGCATAGCTACAAGGGTGCAGGGGTATGGTGGCACCCAGGCCCACAAGGTTTGAGGGCCCAAATCATAATTTTGATGTTTATTCAAAACTGGGGAGGGGACTGTAACATCACCTTGCACCCAGGCCCTTTGGAATATGCTACGCTACTGCTAGGAAATGGGGTGTTAGGGTTTCCAACCCTAACACCTCACCCCCCCTAAGTAACAACCAGAAAAAAAAAATTACAGTTTGACATTCCTGAGTCTTGGCAAATCATGCCTGAGGTCTTCTTTGGAGTTATCAACCTTAACTTTCACTCTGTTCTCATACAGTCTGCACATCTGAGCTTATTTGCTGATGGAATGGGGTGGGATGTATTGGGTTTATAACATCAAGAAGACCCCAAACCTTATTACAAAACTCAGGACAATAAACTATATTTTCATTTCCTTTTGTTGCATATGGGGTGTGGAGGGTATTAGTATTGGAAACTCAAACATCACATTCCCTAGTTTTATCAATTTGACCTTAACTGGTGCATTAGCAAAGTTTTTTTGCAATGAATATTCATAACACTAATAACTGTGATGTATGCTAGAATGTTAGGGCACAATGTCAGGTTGTTTACCTTGAGGTCAGCTGGACAGAAATAAACCCACTACTCTCACAGCAGACTTCACCAGAAGAACTGAAGGGATTTAAACATATTTAACATTTTAATGGTTCAGTAAATGAACACATCAGTATGTGAGATATTTTTTAACACAGATTAGATTAACATTCATATCACTACAGAACAATATGAATGGCCACAGTCTTTTGCCAAAGACAAAGAAGAAGGAAACCACTGTGGTTCTCCAAAGAGCTAGGGGACAAAGTCAGGGCTAAATGGCTGAGTTTCAAGAAATATAAGAGGAGCCAAAGGGAGGAGGACAGGGAGGCGTACAATGAAGGTCTAAGGGAAGCAGGATAGGCTGTTAGGAGGGTGAAGGTGCAGACAGAAGAGGGCTTAGCACAGTCTGTAAACAAAGGGGATAAAGCATTTTAAAGGTGCATCAGTGAAAGAAGAAAAAGGGGGGGGGGATTGTGAGGCTCAAAGGGGAGAAGGGAGCATGTAAGGAGGGTGAACTGGGCAAGGCAGAAATACTGGACTAATACTTTTACTCAGTATTCACTAAGGAGAGGGAGGGTCAAGGACCACAGTTTGGTTGCAGAGGCAATGGGGGGTGGACACCAGTCCATTCACAGTGGAGAGAGTTCTGGAAGAACTCACAAAGCTGAAGGTAGATAAGGCCATGGGGCCAGACAGCATCCACCCAAGGATATTAAAGGAGCTGTGAAGGGAACAAGCAGTACCTCTGGCAGCCATGTTCACAGAGTCATTGAACATGGGTGTCATTCCAGAGGACTGGAGGAGGGCTCATGTAGTCCCACTGCACAAAAAACGGCAGTAGGGAGGAGCAGGGGAACTACAGGCCAGTCAGCCTCACCGCAGTGGCAGGAAAGATCTTGGAGACACTGCTGAAAGAAAGGATAGTGCCACATTTGGTATCCAGCAATGCTCGGTTTCTGAGGCAACACTATTCACAGCAGGAAGGTCATGTCAAATGAATCTAATAGATTTTTTTGATTGGGTGACTAGGGAAATAAATTAGGGAGGGTGGTAGACATTGCCTACCTAGATTTCAACAAAGCCTTGACACCATCCCACATAGAAGGCTGATGAACAAGATGGTAGTCTGGGCATGGGAGACAAGGTGGTGAACTGGGTTAGAACTGGTTAGCAGACAGGAGACAGAGGGTGGTGGTAAAGGCTTTACCACGCCGGTTAGACATTCTTTATGTCGACCGGCATTTGCAGACAGGAATCATGTCAACCGCAAGCTGCAGTCTACATGATTCCTGTGTGTCTCCCAGTCCTTTTCTTTTTTATTGGGGTCTTCTCCCTGAACCATCAAGTGGTGGCTCTCCCCAACCCCACTATCTTTTGGATACTGATCTCCAGTCAGAATTGATTCAGGTCGGGGTGTAGGACCAGTAGGCAGCATGCAGCTGTCTCAGGCACACCAATGACAGTGACCTGCCAGCAAAGTGTCGATTTTGCCAACAGGCATGTATTTTGCTGTGTTGGTGTCACCTTAAGGGTGGCATATCAGTGGTAAATGCAGTACAATCTGGGGAGAGAGGGGTGACCAGTGGGATACCACAGGGATCAGTACTAGGACCAGTCCTGTTCAATGTCTTGATTAGTGACATTGCAGAGAGGCTGGAAGGAAAGGTCTGCCTTTTTGCAGATGACACCAAGATCTGCAACAGGGTGGATATGCCAGAAGAGTTACAGAAAATGAAGAGGGACCTGGAAAAGCTTGAAAGATGGTCAGAGATGTAGCAACTGAAGTTCAATGCAAGAAGGCAAAGTAATGCACCTGGGTAGAGGGAACACTGGGGAGTGCTACAGGTTGGGGAGGAGCTGACTGTCACAAAGAGGAAAGGGACCTAGGGGTTATCATCTCTGATGACCTTAAGGTATCAAAGCAGTGCACAAAAGCAGCAGGGAGGCCAGTGGCATGCTGGAGTGCATAGGCAGTGGTATCACTTGCAGGAGGCTGGAGGTGGTGATGCCATTACATAAAACATTGGTAAGCCCTCACCTGTAGTACTGTGTACAATTCTGGAGGCCACACCTGTGTAAGGACATAGATAAGGTGGAAACTATCCAGAGAAGGGCAACAAAGAAGGTGCAGGGCTTGCACAAAACAAATCATATAAGGAGAAACTTAGGGACCTCAAAATGTACTCACTGGAGGAGAGGAGACAGCAGGGGGATATGATTGAAACTTTAAAGTACCTCAAGGGCATAAATAAGGTGCAGGTGGGGGACATTTTCCAATGTAGAAAAAGTACTAGAACAAGGGGGCACAATATGAAATTGGAAGAGGATAGACTAAGAGGTAATGTGATGACGTTTTTGTACACAGAATGGGTAGTCAATGCTTGTAATAGTTGCCACAGGAGGTAGTGGGGGCAAGCACAGTGGAGGGTTTAAGCTGGGTGTAACAGGCACAAGAGCTAGAGAGGTGAGGGAGTGATGAATAGCCATTGATCACATAGTGTCAGTGGCCAAATACAATGTATAGGGCCTATGGGCAGCGTGGATGGGCCTAGTGGTCCTTATCTGCCATCAATTTCTATGTTTCCATGTTTCTAAGTTCCAGTTTTGGTGCTTCTCTAAAGTAGATATTTTATATCTCTGATCTATTTCTTTCCTTCTATTTTATTTTAATGAACTATTAGATCTCCTTGAGTGACTCTTGTTCCTAAATAAATGTCTATATTGTCTGCTGCTCAAAGTAGTTAACATAATGTATTGTATGCTATTACAGGTCCTAAAACTACATTCATAAAATTCTGGGTATTCTGAACTTTTGTTTAACTTCTTTTTTTTTTTTTTCCAAATACAGATACAATTCCAAATTAACTCCTTTAGTTTCGAAGGTGCGAATTTCATTGGCTGCCCAAATGATTACTTGATCATCTTGGATGGTGATCAGTCCACGACTAATGTTATTGGAACATACTGTGGAAACGTGACAGTTCCAGGATTTATCTCAACTGGGAATGCTGTGATGGTTCAGTTCCACAGTAATGGTAGCATGGGACAAACTGGGTTCCAGGCCCAGTACACCTTTGGTAAGCCATCATTCTTTATCTACTTTTATATGTAGTGGATATTGTACTGTAGTATATCATGAATTATATGGCTGGTACTGTATCTCTTGTTAGCCAATCAGATACAGGAAAACTGTCATTCAATGCCTACAAACTACTATGCAGATTTTGTGCACATCTGCAGTAGGTTATCCACATTTCAGATGTACCCACAGTTGGATATCCACTTTTGAAATACGCCAACAGCAGGTTATATGCATTTCAGATATGCCTGAGTAGTTTACCCATTTAATTACACTGAAAAGTGGAAAAAAGACATATACCACTTGAACTACAGCAGCACTTTTAAAACCATGGGTTCAAAATCCTACTCATGTAATTTATTAATTTAAAAGTTTCACTAGGAAAGCTACACAGAGCAACACATTGCTCGTCTCATGGTGCAACCTGGGGAAAGGATAATGGGAGATAAAAATGCAAAAATACATCCACATCACAGAAAATTACAACAGCAGGTAAAAGCACTAACACAATGTAGACAGCTGTCAATTATGAGCAAAAGCATCCACAAAGAAATAATAACAATGCTTGCTAAGTGCAAAATTAGGACTACAAATGGCAGTGTCGGCCAGAGGCAGCAGTTGTTCAGCCACAGAGTTAGCATTTGTCGATTGTATAACGCCAACAATTTTCAGTTGCAGCAAAGGAATGAGCCCATTCAGACATGGCAGAGTGGAATGGGTCAGAGTGCAGTGAAGAGAAGTATAGTAAGAAAAGGGCTTAGATGACTGCAGAAGATTTAATTGCAGGAACAATTGACAGATAAGAAGTTATACAGTGCTGAGGCTATAGACGAAGGGGAGGAGGAGTGGTGAATCTGTGGTGGGAGGAAGTTCCATAGCTTAGGTAGACAGAATGAGTAGGTGGACTGGCCTACTGAAGTAGACCTATGAGGGATAACCAGGGATCTGGTGTTGTGGGTCTCTAAAGGAGCAGGAGGAGGAGAAGAGGGCTTAAGGGAGGAAGTGAGATAGGAAAGGAGATCCAAACCAGTATTTAGTGACATATTTTGCACAATGATGGAGGCATCTGTTTTCAAGAGAGGAAAAGCTAAGGCATGGTAGAGTTGGCAGTGCTGGGTGAGAGGGAGAGTTCAGAGTGAAGCGGCAGAAGAGTTAAAGAGTGCATTCAATCTTACTATGGCAGTCTTGGGAGCAACTATAGACTACGTCACAGTAGTCAAAGATGGGTAGGATCATCTTCTGAAACAGTTTGCGCCTTGACAAAGAGGAGGCAGTTCCAGTTCCTGTATAAAGCACCTAGCTTGGGCACAACTTTTCAGGATGGAGTCCATGGCCAGAGAAGGTGAGATGCTGATCAAGCCAAACACCCAGATATCTGAATGAGGAGGTGTCCTCAACAGCTGTCCCATCAAGGGTATGGAAGGATGGGAGGAGGAAGCCAAGAGAGTCTCTACCTAGTGCTGAATGTCATGGAGGCAGTCATCTTGGCATTTAGAAAAAGTTGATGTTTGCAGAACCAGCTCTGGACATTGTTGAAGTCCTGTTGAAATCTGTTTGTAACATCAGAGGGGTATTGCTGGGGATGTATAGAACTGTATCATCTGCCTACATATGGATAGAGGTAAAAATACAGACAGATAGGAGGTAATTAAGGGGCATGGAGAACAAGATGTGGTGCAACACAGAGCCCTACAGAACTCCTGTGTTGATAGGGAGAGGAGGAATTAGGAGTCTGCAATTCTGACTGACTGTGTCCAGCCAAGGAGGTATGCTCTAAGCCAGTTAATGGATGGGTCTTTCAGGCCAGCAGGGAGAGTGAGTTTAGTAGTAGGTGTGGGAAACCATGTTGAAAGCATTGGCAAGGTCAACAAAGATTGCGGAGGTGATATGGCCACTGTCCATCTCTGAGACAATTGAGTCAGTAAGCCTCACCAAAGAGGTGGTGGTGGAATGCTGTTTCCTAAAGCCAGATTGTAATGGAGTGAAAAGGTTGGTGTTAGTGATGTGCAAAGAGAGTTGGATAAGAACCAAGTGTTCTTGAAATTTAGCCAAGGTGGGAAGGAGGGAGATGGGGAGGTAGTTCCCTGGAGAGGATGTGTTCCTGCCTTTAGGTAGAAGGAGAACAATGGCATGCTTCAAATTGGATGGTATGGCAGTTTGGTCAAAGTAGAGGTTGAAGAGATCAGTCAGAGGTGCAGAGATGGACATGGCAGATAGAAAAAGTATCTTGGTACATAATCACTCACATTAGTCAGTGATGGTAATAGCATTCTGTTACCCAGAGTATACTCTGTAGTTGTTTAAATGCCTCAGCATTGCCCTGGCACATAATCACTCACATCAGTCAATTATTCCTTCACAAACTCCAGGTAGCTGAACATTATCACTTAAATAAATCAATGTGTATACAGTATAGTACATAAAAGTATCTATCTGTAAACTTTTAGAGTATCTCTCTCTCCTCTCACTTTCTCTCTCTATTTCTTGATCTGTCAGTCAGGATAAGCCATTAGATTCTGGATCAAAGGGATACTACAGTATGTATCTGGTGAGATGTGTTAATTTATGCTAGAGACATCAAACTTATATCTATATAGTGCTACTGTACACTCTCCAATTCATGATTTAAGTATAAAATGCAAGTGGTGTAGTGGATTTTCAATGATCTGATTAGCATATCTCTATATTAAATCAAATAAAATAATTGCAATCAGAATAATTACGATTCCACATTATGTCTTTGGAAAACATATGGTCAGGATGGATATTTTTACTCTTTGCTTGTACTGCTAGCACTGCTCCCTCTAGGTAGCTCAGTACCATTACAACTTTTCTAATCTGGCACTTATTATAGGAGCATGGAAGTTCCCCTGTAGTTAGGGTTATAAATGATGTTCAATATTAAACTCTTATTTTTGTAATCCAATAACGTGGCTGTCTATGAAAAGATATTGAAATTTGGCACGCACAAGGGGTGCATGATCTCCAGATCCAATTTGATCACAATCAGCTCAGC
The DNA here is from genome assembly GCA_016271365.2 of Neoceratodus forsteri. Classification (NCBI taxonomy): domain Eukaryota; kingdom Metazoa; phylum Chordata; order Ceratodontiformes; family Ceratodontidae; genus Neoceratodus; species Neoceratodus forsteri. The sequence continues at coordinate 1,044,946,575 of CM028133.1, read as the reverse complement.
AGATTGAAAGTTCCATGAAGCTGAAAATACATAAAAAAATATCCAAATTAAGATCTTTTATCTGCTCACTCGTACCTCAAAATTGACTGACAGTTGAAACCTGAAATTCTCAGTTCTTCACCGTTTTACCGAAGTGGGGGTTTTGATCGGGGGTTTCTCCCCCTCATTAAAACTCTAGTATTTCAATTATTTAGTACTTTACCATTTACATGCATGTGCAGCACATAATTTTCAATGTTCTGTTCATCAGGATTTTACTGACAGTAGAATGTTATTGCTGTTACTCAAAACTGCTGACATGAGCCAGTATGACTAACATTAACAGTTTTGAGCAGCAACAACAACCCAACTGACTCAACTGATTCTACAGGGAGTGGGTCCCCAGTCCTGCCACAGATATCCTCCTCCTGCCAGAGCAGATGTTTGCTTTCTTTACGTATGGGGGGGGGGTGAATTCCCCCTTCCACCTGATCAGAAGTTTTCCTTTCATTAATCAATGGTGGGTCCCCAGTCTCACAGTCTGCTAACTCTCTGTCCTGCCAGTAGAGTTGCTTGAGCTTTTTTTAGTTTACCAGTAGTGAATGACCAATCCCAGCAACCATATCCAACCTCCTACCCAGTAGGCTGTTAGAATTTGTTTTTTTATATATACATACAGTATAGTTACCTGTTGTGGGCACTCAGTGCAGCTTCTGGTATGCCTTCAGCCTGACTGCCCACTGAATAAAAAAAACACCCTCTAGCACCCACATCACCCTCACCTCTTGTCAGGCATATACATTGTGCACCTTGTTGTGGCTTCTTTGTAACACATTGCTAATTTTTCAATGATTCATTATGTGCTCCTCCACCTGCAATGGAAAAATATGCCAAAAATAAGTCCAAAAATATTTCAGACTTTTTTTGCATTATTTTATCTTTTAGTATCAACTTGTCCATTTACAGTCTAATTGACACTACGTTTTCAGAAAGGCCATATTACCACGTCACCTTATGTACAGAAAAGTGTAATTTTCTTAACATGGCTAAAATGTATTTTTCAGAAGACAAAATCCAATATTAGGATTTTTTTGAATGCAAACTCCACCCACCACCATGTAACATCCATTTGATCGTCACTTAACTGAGTGCCAAAGCACACTCTAGATATCAGTCTTTAAGGGCCCTCTTTCTACAAGTTAATATTTAGGTCTTATTTCAGATCAATCATAAAGCAGGTTAGGAGCCTGGCCGTGTTTTGCACAGTGCACTGTACAACTTGCCTCATGCAGGGCTCAAGAGCCTTTTGTGAAGTATGTTAAGACTCAGCTTCTGATTTCTATATTTTGCTTTGCCCAGCGAGTGATCATACACTAATGATGAACACATCACACTCACATCTACTGTAGGTAGTGCTACTCTAAGCTCTCCAGTTCATGATTCAACTATAAAATGCCACTGGTGTAGTGGATTGGCATTCATTTTTTTTTTTGTTTTTGTTTTTTTTATCTAGAAGAGTTAGTTAATAGTGTTCATATTCCAGGTCCCTTTTGATGTTCCATATTAGTCTATTCTTACCATTTTGAGTACATTAGTCCTTTCAAAGTAATATATGATAAATATATATATATATATATATATATAAACACATATAGTGTATATATATATATATATATATATATATATATACATATATATATTCAGCAGGTTTCCTTCTTTTGTCACAGAACATAATAAAGAAGGTCCAGGGGCCTACAGTGAGCTTATTTTTACTTTGCACACCCTCAGAGTATAATGTGTTCATAAGCCATGAAAACTGCACTCTTGATGTTTTATTTATTTAGTTTTTGTTGACCGGGTAGTTGCACTGGAAAAATTCTACCTATTTTCAGGCACTACCCAGGGAAGAGGATACAGATGAATGCCAATTGACCTTGAACCAGATTAAGCTGTTGGTGGTACTTTTGGTGAATGGAGGGAAATGTGGCCAGGACATCGGGGAAATTTTCCCTACTCTTTTCGAGAAATGCCATGGGATCTTTCACATCCACCTGAATAGGCAGATGGGACCTTGGTTTAACATCTCATCTGAAATACGGCACCTCAGGAGTGCAGCACCCCACCCTCTTGCTGCACTACAGTGTCAGTACTGGGATTTAACCCAAGTACCTGGTGTGGGGATAGAACCCACAGTCTTCTGATCTCCCGTCCTCAGAGGCTAGTGTGCTACTTGCTGAGCCACTGACATTGATACAAGGATTAAGGATTAAGGACACCACATACTTTGATGTGTTAAAAAAAATCATAAGTTATTGTTCCCAATACATAATTTTCTATTTAAGTCATTGTACTTGCAGTGCTAACAAAGGAATTGTTGAAAAACAAAAACAAAAGCACAGGGCCTAGTTTCTTAGTCATACTGTGTTTTTGCCAGTGTCTGAGGGCATGTTGTATAGGGTGTTGACAGATTTTATTGTTCTGAAAGAGAGAGAGAGAGGGGTTCATTGAAAAGGAAAGAAACAAAATTAGGCTGAGGCGTTGGTTCATGAAGTTAAACTTTTATGTTATTCATTGTTCTTGCAGTTTAATGAATTATCTTGAAACATCAGTGGAAGATGACTTCTTGAACTCTGCTGCAAGAATAATCAAATCATTTTAAGAAGGATCTGTTGTCATGCTGGACTGAAGGTTATACTTCACAATATACAGAACCTCTTTCCCACCTGGACAAATGTTCCAGTATTCAAAGATTTGCTGATTGCAGAGTCCTGGAACTAGAACTCATGTACAGTATAATGACTGCATAAGATAAATTTTCCCACTGAGGCTCATACTAGTCTTACCCTGAATAATGCTTTATACAGTACATACAAATTTCAGACAACATGTGATAACCAAGTCACGTATTCATTAACCCTGACTATTATCTCTGCTTGTCTCTTGTCACAAATCATCAGTCATGTAGGATCTGTATGTTCTACATATATGAAACGAATAACATGCAAACAGAGTGAAGATAGTGATCAAGGGAACCCCAGTAACTATAATATAAACATGTAGGGGAGGATTTTTAAAGCAGTTTTTTGCCATTTTAACACAACTGCTGCAAAAAGTTTGATGTTGCTAAACTGTCTAGCAACAACAAAATGTCTTCAGCTAATGCAGTTCTGTCTAATGTGATGCAATTGTCTTAGAAAAAAGACACATAAATCAGTCGTTTTAATGCAAGCTATCACAGTCACCAGAAAATGTCACAGAAATGCAAGTGCCATTAAAAATGGTGTGTTTGTGTTTTAACAAACATTAGCAGTCACTGACAGCTGTGATTATTACTTCTGCATCAGTGCACAACTCTTTGGAAAATCATGTTCACTGTATATAGTAAAGCATGAATCAGTTCAGTCATTCAGGATTGATAGTTGTAGATTATTTTGGGTCTCTTATGTTCATGGTAACAGCCTCAACATTCTCAAGTTCTGTATTTTGTTGTAAAGTGTTTTTTTTCATCATGTGTGTATCAACATTTTCTGTTGCATAAAGCATTTTAACTTCAAATGAGATCCCATTTCCCTTGAAATATGACGAATTAGTGATAATATGTAAAGTCATCTGGTGTTTTATACGACATAAAAGAGTCAGCTTGCAAGTCATTTGGGTCCAGAAGTGCTCAGCTTTGCGATGCAGTTCTGTTCTCTACAGCTAAACACCCATTTTGTGGTCATAAGTGATTTGGTTCTCTGAGCTGTAAAATGGATATAAGCTGCATGATCCAACAGATAATGAGATAATTCATGTACAGTAAGTTGGTTTATTCTGGCTAAATAAATAGTAATTTGCCCCATAAATAAAATTACTGCATTTAAATCATGAAACTGTGAGATTCCCCTAAATCACTTTATAGCATAGGGCTGTTTAATATGGTGTTACAGAGCATACCATAAACTAGCTTCAGCCAATTGCAAAAAAACAAACTGAGTGTTATATTAAAGATTATTTACAGAGGTGATCATACAGAATTACTCTAAAAAGTAAAAGTGACAGATGGAGGGGCATCAAGCTGGTTCAATGATATTTATTTCATTGGCTACCTCTACCAGATTTTGCCACACTCTTGTGCCTAGTACCTTCCCTGCTGTGTAATGGCTACTGTTGCTCTGTTGTTTCCATCTATGGAGTGGTACCTAGTGCCGAGTCTCCACATGTCAACCAGTATCTTGAGTGACGGACAGTCAGGAAAAGCTAATGCCATCATGTTACTCTTGCATATCTTTTTTCAGTACACCAGCTAACTATTAAAGACTGAAGACTAAAATGACACATGAAGGTGCATGCATGCACAGCTTTGTTAATGTACAATGTCACCAGTTGTTACTTTAACAACTCTGCAAATGATTATGTATATGTCTAACCTCTAAAAACAGTGGCAACAATTGACCGAGCATTGCAGCTAACTGTGATTGAGAACATTGCCACAGTATCTGAATATCTTTAGCCATGTGGGATCATGGTAACAGGCATCAGTATTGCTTGATATATGTGTTTGTAATGACCTAAATGTTAGAAATGTATCAATAATAAGAGAGGTTCAATGTAGCCATCACTTAACTCTAGCTTTGTCTTTTTCAAGTTACCCTCTGACTACAGAGCAGGAAAAAGGGCATGTTTTTAGTTTAGTTAATACTTTATTACTTAATATTGCAACCAGGCATAAAAGTACAGGTTGAAGTTCTATACAGCATAAAAAGATAAACATTTACATATAGCAGATCCACAACATAAAATTATAACATTTTAAAACAGGGAAACAAATTAAAAAAATATAACATTCATTTTACCAAATTCAAATATTGCACAAGCAAAGATCTACTGTAAGTTTGAGTTCTTACCACAGGTATTTCCCACATCTCCTTACTTCGCAGATTATACCCAGACATACAAGTAAACAATGCAATTTATGGTCAGGCTTACACATTTTTTTTAAAAATCCCTTTAGTCATTTTTTTCTTTTCTAGTATCTAACCTATCAAGCCCACATTTAATCAAGGATTCCCTATAGCTCACATCCCAACCAACAATTACTCTTAGTGCACTTTCTTGTACTCTTTTCAAATCTTTGGATTCACTTTTGGTGAGGCCACTATGCCACACAGCAGCTCCATATTCAACCACTGGTCTAACCACTGTAGTAGAATAATAAACCAAATCTGATTCCTTCAAAGCCTGCACATCTCATAACAGTTAAAACGGATAACCTATTATTTGAGTTATTTACCATGCTTAAAACCTGTTCTGCCAAAGAAAAATAATTCTGAAAAATAAATCCCAAATATTTGACTTTCCTTACTACTTCTACCTCCTCACCCTCAAAAGGCAATCCTTTTATCTCAGTCCATTTATTCTGCTTAGCAAAACATATCTCTTTGGTTTTTGTAGGATTGATTTGCATACAGTTCTTTTCAGACCACATTTCTATATAATCTAAATCACCTTGCACAGTACTATCTTCAACATTTTCACAAATATCAATACTGTAGTATCAACTACATACTTTATACATGGCCCTTTGTGTCTAGATCATTTATCATAATCAAAATAATAATAGGCCCCAATCTACTGTAGTTCCTGAAAGACCCCATCATACATACCCACATCCTCAGATTTCATGCCTTCTATCTCAATTCATTGTGATCTTCCCCACAAAAAAAACTGGCCCCCAATTTTACCTATACACTTGGCAAACGTAAACTTTGCAATGTCTGTATTACTGTCCCATGATCAATAAGATCAAAGTTTTTTTTTATAATCTACCAAAACAGCCCTTGCATTATTTCCTTTATCAAAGCTTTAATACTTAGTTCCAAACATTTTAAGGCAACATCAATAGTTGAGCAACAACTCAAGGAACTATACAGATTTTTGTCCAAAACCCCCTCCACAATCTCCATAACCCATCTGCAAATAAAGGGAAGGGAACATTGTTTAACCAACTTACTGAAGCAGGGTTCTCATACCCAGCCATAGAGTTGTTCCAAGACTACCTAGTGGGCAGGAAACAAGTGGTCAGACTTGCCTCACACACCTCAAACCCCCTACCAGTCACATCTGGTGTCCCCAGGATTAGTCCTAGGACCACTACTCTTCTCCATTTTCTAAATGACCTCCTCTGCATGCTCCCATTCTTTCATCCAATTGTATGTGGATGACACAGTCTTGTACGCTTCCGCCCCTCAACAAGCAGTGTGGCATCTCTCCCACAGGAGATTTCTCTGCCATCCAGCACTGGTTTGAGGTCAAACCAGTTATTTCTAAGCAGCTAAAACTGTATCACTTGTTTGGCTACTAAAAGACTCTTCCATGAAACCCCTACCCCGTTCAAAACCCTGGATGGGTCACCGCTGGAGCAATGCACTAGCTACAGATATCTAGTGTCTGGCTTGACCAGCACCTAGATTTTACCTCACACTGACTCTCTACATAAGAGGCTGCTCCCAAAACTGGGTGTATTATATCAAAACAAAAACTCGTCCCCACACAAATGAGCACGCCATTGTCCAAAAAATGATACTTCCTGTACCCGACTATGGCGACATAGTATACACTATTGCACCCGCGTCTGCCCTGGCCAGCCTAGACACCCTGTTCCACTCCTTCTGTCATTTCATCCTTTACTGCCCACAATCCACTCACCACTGCACTTTATACAGCTCCCTAACCCTGCCATCCCTCCATGATCGTAGATTAATAAACTGCGCTAGGTTCACTGTCAAATATTGGTCCCTCTCCCTCCCTCCCTACCTGGCATCTACCCTCTCCCAACAACCTCCTCCTGTGTACTCTCTTAGAATACGGACCCTAGACTAGTCCATGTCCCATTTATGTGCACTATCAAAGGCCAGGCAGCTTTCAACTACAGAATCCCACAGATCTGGAGCACCCTACTGCCCCCATAAGACACGCACAAAATCCCTATCATCATACCCTACTACTCAAGGCACATTCTCCTCCAGCTGCTCCTGCTAATCTAACAGTTCACTACCATAATGTTGTTGTACAGTCGTATTTGATATTGTATATCTATCCCTGTCTGTAAACTTCCTGACTTATGGTTGTCAGGAGTAAACTTTTCTGTATTCTAATACTGTATTATATTGAACAAACTCTGTTATGTATTGGGCCTCAGCCCCCAGGTGCATCTGGAATTGAGCATGTTGCTCAGTATGCCTTCCTGGTAAATCTGTAAATAAATAAAATAAATAAATAGCACACTAAGCCAAAGCTTATTTCAGATGCAACCTGGGAGCACAAGGGCGTTAAGTTACTTACTCAGGATCACACAGTATGCACTTAGGCAGCTGTGGGATTCAAACCCAGGTCTCCAGATCTGCAGCTCAGAGCCTTAACCCACTGCACTATACTGCCTCCTGATAAATTAACATTTCACATTCTTCAAAACCCTACATGTTAAAAGCAATTGGTCTAAAATCTGTTGACATAGTTTTTAGGTGTCACAATTTTAGGAAGGAACAACCTTGCCTGCTTCCACTGTAAAGGAATTTCACGCTCAACATTAATCTATTAAAAATATGACATAGAAACATGAAACATAGATTTTGACGGCAGATAAGGACCGCTTGGCCCACCCAGTCTGCCCATTTCCCTACCTAATGGATAAGCTGCAGATCCTAGTTAACCAGCAGCCTACTTCTTCCTACTCCACCCCTAGAATTGCCTTATGACTGTCACCATGCATGCTGAATTCCACCACTGTTTTTGACTCCACAACCTCCTCGGAAGGCCGTTCCATGCATCCACAACCCTCTCTGTGAAAAATGCTTCCTTAAATTACCTCTGAGCCACCCCTCTTCTATCTTCAAATTGTGCTGCCTTGTTCTTGCACACCTCTTGTTTTGAAAGATGCTACCCTCTTGGACTTTGTTGATTCCCTTGAGATACTTGAAAGTTTCTATCATGTCCCCCCTCTCCCTTCTTTCCTCGAGGCTATACATATTCAGCTCCTTAAGTCTCTCTTCATATGTCTTCCGGTGCAGACCCATTTTAGTTGCCCTCCTCTGGACAGCCTCCATCCTGTCTATGTCCCTTGCAGAGATTGGGTCTCCAGAACTGCACACAGTACTCCAGATGGGGTCTCACCAACTGTCTGTACAGAGGGATAATAACTTCCTGTTTTCACTGGTGATGCCTCTCCTCATGCATCCCAGTATCCCCCAGCCCCTCCTTGCTGCCCCCTCTCACACTGCTTCTGCCACCTTTAGATCATCTGATATGACTACCCCAGGTCCCATTCCATTTTTTTTGTTGTTGTTAGTATCTCACCCCCATTGTGTACTCTTCCCTGGGTTTTGTTTCCTAGGTGCATTACCTTACACTTCTTAGCACTGAATCTAAGCTGCCATATATTTGACCATTCCTCTAACCTTGCCAAGTCCCTTCTCATCCTTTCCACCCCACCTTGTGCATCAACTCTGTTGCAGATCTTTGTGTCATCTGCAAAGAGGCATCCTTTCCTTCAGTCCCTCTGCAATGTCACTTATAAAGACATTGAAGAGGACCGGTCCTAATACTGAACCCTGCGGTACCCCACTAGTAACCCCCTTTCTTCAGAGTGGACTCCATTTACTATTACTCTCTGTGTCCTATTCTCCAGCCAATTCTTTACCCAGGCTGTCATCTTGGGACCCATTCCCAGGCTGGCTAACTTGTATATTAATCTTTTGTGTGTGACTGTGTCAAATGCCTTGCTAAAGTCTAGGTAGGCCATGTCCACAGCCCCTCCCTGATCTACTACTTTGGTCACCCAGTCAAATAAATCTATCAGATTTGTCTGGCATGACCTTCCCACTGTGAATCCATGCTACCTTGGGTCCTGAGCCCTTTGGCCTCTAGATACTCAACCATTCTTTCCTTCAAGTGATTCCATCATTTTCCCTACCACTGAGGTTAAACTAACAGGTCTATAGTTTTCTGCTTCTGCCTGCTCCCACTTTTGTGAATGGGAATCACATCTGCCCTTCTCCAGTCCTCAGGTACCACCCATCCTCCCATGATTTGTTAAAGAGGGAAATCAGTGGTGTCACTAGTTCCACCCACTAGTTCTTTTAGAATTCTGGGATGAATCCATCAGGCCCTCATTGCTTTGTCCACCTTCAGTTTTAAGAGTTCTTTCAGAACCCTTTCTTCTGTAAATGGGCTGGTATCAACTTCTGTATCCAAGTGTTTCTACTGTTTGTTTTAGGTACCCCCCACTTCCTTTGTAAATACTGAGCAAAAATATTTGTTTAGTATCTCTGTCTTTCACAGTCACCCTCTGCCCACCCTCCCTCCTCTTTATTAAGCCTCACTAGCCCTCCCTTGGTCTTCCTTTGCTCCCTGATGTACCTATAAAAGGTTTTATCCCCTTTCATAACTGAGTTGGCTATCTTTTCCTCCATTTGGGCCTTTGCTGTTCTGACTGCCTTCCCAGCTTCCTTTTGCTTTAACTTCTCTGTCATGCTCCTTCTGTGATTCCTTGTACTTCCTGAATGCTTTCTTTTTCTCTTGAACCTTCACTGCCACTTCCTTTGAGAACCATGGTGGTTTCTTACATCGTTTCATTTTGTTTATTTGCTTCACACAAAGGCTTGTTACCTCTGTGATGGCAGTTTTTATTATTCCGATTGTTCTTCACCCCTCCTTCCTGCCCATTTGCTAGTGCATTCCTTAGACACTCACCCATTTTGGCAAAAGTCAAGCCGTCCTAAAAGTCCAGTACTTTTGCCTTTGTGTAAAGCGACTCTATTGCTGTGTTTATTGTGAACCATACTGTTTGATGGTGCGCTGGTTCCCAGATGGCTACCCTTCTCATCTGTGATCCTCTCTTCATCTCCATTTGAGAGAACCAGGTCTAAGATTGCTCCATCTCGATTGGGCTCCAATACTAGCTGTCTAAGGCATGCCCCTTGTAGGGCATCTAGAATAACCCCACTCTTTGAAGTGGCTGCTGCAACTGCACTCCAGTTAACATCTGGCATATTCAGATCACTCATCAGCAATATCTCCCCTTTTTCTGCCATTCTAAGTATTCTTTCTATCATTTCCCTTTCCATTTCCTCCCCCTGAGAAGGAGGTCTGTATACAAACCCTGTGCGGATTGTGGTGCCATTGCTGGTCTCCAAATTTACCCACAGTGCTTCTTCTCCTCCCTGTTTTCCCTTTTGTTCTGTTGCTTTGATTCCTTCCCTTATGTAAAGAGCTACTCCTCCTCCTCTTTTACCCTCCCTGTCCCTCCTCTAGATAGTGTATAATGGTATGTTTATGTCCCAGTCATGGTTTTGTATGTACCATGTTTCTGTGACTGCCACAATATCCAGATGTTCCTCCTCCATCAAGGCCACTATTTCAGGAAGCATGTTACTCAGACTATGGGCATTGGTAGTCATTGCTCTCCATTTTTGATGGCTTTACCTTCTTTGCAGCATCCCCACTGACCTGTCTACTAGGTCTTTTCTCATTTAGTACCCTGTTTTGTAGGGAGGCTGGGATTTTCCTGCAGCTTATCAGTGCCTCCCCTTGACTAGTTTAAAAAGCTTGCCAATGAAGCATTTAAACCGATTCCTCAAAAGACTTGTTCCTTCCTGGACAGATGCAGACCATCCTGCCAGTATAGGCTGGTGTCCCTCAGGTGGAACTCCAGTCTCCAATGAAGCCAAACCCTGTGCTCACACCATTTTTCAACAATTCATTAAACTGCATGGTGCAAAGTACCTCGCCTCACTCATGCCATTGACAGGCAGCACCTCAGAGAGGATATTGTTGTGCTACTTATCTTAGGCCCTCCCAATTCTACAAAGTCCTTCTGCACTGCTCTAATCTCATGATTAGCCAAGTAATTTGTCCCTAGGTGGACAATGACGTCCAGCTCAGACTCCGTGTAGCTGTTCTCGTGATCCTGAGGATGCGCTTCCTGTCTCTCCAAGCCATGGCACCAGGCAGGCACCTTGCTTCAGTTTTCCCTGCTCCCCCAGTTCTATCCCCCTAATAATTGAGTCCCCCACCAGGAGCTGCTTCCTTTCCTTGTGGTGTCCTCTGCCTTCTTCCTGTGGGCCTCCCTTGTGACAGTTGTCCTCAGCCTCCTTAGTCTCCTCTGTGGGTGCATCCATAGAGGAGCTATGCTCCCCCAGAATGGTGTATGGATTGTTGTGTGGAACAACTGACTGGGTGTGCTTCTGTTCCACCATCCTCACCCTCCCTGAGCCCACTGTGATCCAACTGCTGTGCTTTCTTTGCAACCTCTGAGGTAGTGGTGGTGGCTCTGGTGCTCCCTGGATGGGGGAGGTTCCCTTCCTACCATCCAGTGTGGCCTGGGGGAAGGTCCCCTTACTACTGTCCAGTGTGGCCTGAAGATGGGCAACTTCCTCCCTCAGGGTAGAGAGTTGTCTGCAAATAGGGCAGCATCTCAGCCTCCAGAAAGACTTCCAGAAGACTGCTGCCCCACAGCCATTACATTTCACTACTCCCCACATTTGTGTGTGTGTGTGTGTATGTGTATGATTGGTCTGTAATATAGAAATATATATATATATATATATATATATATATAATACAATGTGTATGCTTATATTGTCATTGCAGTGTGCTATAGAGGATATGACAGTGATATGCACCTTGCAATCTTGAGGAAATTATGTCAGAACCCCAGGTATAAAGGAACTATTTCCAGGGGTGGGTGGGGTGAGGGGTGGGAAGGGGTTGGGCCTAAACTGTGCTCTCACAAAACAATCAGCTAAAAGCTCTGACCCACCGCTGTGATGAGTGCCTTCCTGTCTGCAAGATGCCCTACACAACAATTTGACAGAGAAAATACCCTGCTAATCAAACAGAGAAAAATCCACACATCCAAGTCAGACACAGGTAAACCTCCCCAGCCCCAAAACAGGCCTGGTGGTTTGTGCTCTGAAAGCTGTCAGGCCCAAAATAAGTCAGCTGTGCTTTAAACTCTTCCTGCACTGAAAATGTTAAGAATTGTAACAAACAAACGTAAACCTAGATCCACCTCCCTCTGTTGCCTGAAAGACTTTCTTTTTCTGTTTCACACTGCAGGTTTTTCTATGACAACTCCTTAACCACAGTAACTTATTTAAAAATAGTTTAACTATCACAAACTCCAACGCATCTGTAAATTATTTAAAAATAGTTTCTGTCTCAAAATCCTAGTAGTCAATCCAGCTACCCCCCAAGGGACAACCGAAATTCAAACACTTATGAAGTTACTTCCAAGATAAGCAGAGTTTGCAAGCTTCTTTTTCAACTCCTCAGCCACCTGTAATTTATTTTAAAATAGTTTAACTGTCAGAAAATCCTAGTAGACAATCTAGCTACCTCCAAGGATCTACCCAAATGCAGTATTTAAGTCCTTCTGAAGTTACTAACAAGATAAACAGAGTTTGCAAGTCCCTTCTTGGTTAAACACTAAATAAATATGTGAATAAAAAGCAATTACCAAGGGTAGTTAGTTTATCCTCCCACAGAATTAAGCAAAAGTGCAGGTTTGTTGCAGATATCAATTGCAATATAGAATTTCTCATTCAGCTCACAGCTGAATAAAGAAGTAGTGTCCTTCCCAGGTCAAGAAAATGTGCTCATACATGCACAGCAAAATGTTTTGTACAATGGCACAAGCAGACTCTTTTACAACACTGCTGATACTAATGTATTTGTATATTTTTAGCATTTTGACACAGTGACACCAAGCTTACAAATAGTTTTGACTGAGAATGTTGTGACAGCAGCACCTAGGTATCTTTGGCAGTAAGGAAGACTGACACTGGGTACCATTATACTATTATTAAATATATATATTTGTGATTAATTTTAGAACTGTATTAACATTAAGGAAGTTAGAGTGCACCTTTTGTCAAATTTAGGTTACAAAATCCACACTGCTTTTAATTGAGATGGTGTTAATGCAGTTTAATGGGATTATATGCAAACTTATGACATGTTACCTCCTAAACATTAACCTTAACAGATTGGTGATGGGATGTGAATGATGCAGTAGTTTAACTCATTTAAGATTCTGTCATATGAATGTTATACTGAAAAGTCTAATAAAGATGCTCATAAAAAGAAATAATCTGTATTTTGTACAGTTTGTGAAATATCCAACAGCTGTTTATTATGTGTCTGAAGATTGGTTCAGACTCCTAGAACTACAGAAATATAAAATTTGATGGCAGAGAAACCAAGGGTCCATTGAGTCTGCCCTTACAATATGTTTTCACCCCACCAACCTACTGTCCTGGTGCGCAGTGTCTTCCTCACCTGCTAACCCACTCTTCAAACCCTAGCTGCCTCCCCTGTGGACTGTAAGTCACCTTGAGCTATCCAACCAAGTTTAAACCTGTTAAGGGTAGCTGCCCCCACTAATTCTGCCAGCAGTCTGTTCCACGGTTCCACCACCTTCTTAGTGAAGTAACACTTCCTCAAGAGTCTCCTGAATTTGACTCATCAACCTCAAGTCATGCCCCCTAGTGACTGAATCTCTATTTCTTACAAATATGTCCTCACTATTTACAATGTTTTACCCATGAAAAACTTATGTGTTTAAGTCATGTCCTCCAGTTCCTGCCTGACCTCAAATGTTTACATGTTTAGGGTCTCCAGGTGTTCATTATAGGATCTGACCACTGGCCCTGGATCAGCTTGGGGACCCTTCACTGTACTGCCTTTAGTACAAATTCCCTTTTTTAAGAGAGGGCTCCAGAGCTGGGTACAGTACTGCAGATGAGGCCTCACCATGGATCTGTACAGCGGCAGCATCCACTAGACTTTTCATACTGTCAAAACCCCTCCCTATACGACCCAGCATCTTCAATGTCTTTCTTTTTATATCACATTCTTTCACCCACTCCCAGCTGGGGCTCAGTGTGTCTATGCCAACAATCAGGGCTCTTCCCCCTTGTGGGGATCATGCTGCACAGTAGCAAGGCTGTATCTTTCATTATTGGCTCATTTCTTTGGTCTCCAAGTCCCGTCCACCCAAGGACACCAGCAAAAGACTGAGGTGCACACTGTGGACATATGAATGCATCTCCCAGTCAAATGCCTAATTGTTTCATGTCCTGCCCACCGGGATCCCATGCCTGCTGCTGCAACAGCCATCCCAGAGGATAACATCCAAGCGGATACTCAAACCTCCCCCCCGACCAGACCCTGATGACTCAGAATCATTTCCGAACCAGGGTCACTGGCATTAGTAGCTCTACTGCCACACCAACAGGCTGGTCCCTCATTGCCTTTCTGTATGCTTAGTTGCATTGACTTCTTTGCATGAGGCAGTCATTGATTATGATCCCCATCTCTCTGTCTCTCTCTCTCTCTCTCTCTCTCTGTCTCTGTCTCTCTCCTCTGTTGAAGTGGCCAGTCTAACCACTCTCATCAAGAATTCTGTACACTCATTCCATTGACCTAAATCCATAACAACTAGTTAATCACAATGAAACAAGACAAGTCAGACAGAATTTGGAATCTTCTAAGAAGCTAAATGTTTCTAAGCTTTTCTTCTATTATGTCTTGTTCTACTGTTATGAACTGGAAGTGCTGCAACTGCTGCAGAGAGTATAGTAAGTACTCAGCTTTCACATTTGCTTCTGCTTTCAGAAACAGTGCATTATGGAGAGCAGATGCGTCAAGCCAACTAAAATACAGGAGAATTAGCAGGGAGCAAGTCAGATGCAGGCACTGTGGGGCACTCTTCTCCAGCATTATGCTCTAGAGGAGGGGTAAATGTCCCTTTTTCAGGACTTTTGCAGAGCTCCATGCTCATCTGGTCATTGACAGGAAGAGGTATCTCTCCTGCAGCACTGGTTCAGCTAGAGCACACAGCCTACACCCACACTCCCCCTATAGCTCACTGGTCCAGAGAGGTGGAGACTGCTGAGAAGGGGGAAGTGTGGCAGGAGTAGCCACAAGGAGTTCAACCTACCAACACCATCCAGAGAGAAGATCACTTTGCACCCCTGGAGGAGACTCATGCATCTAATTCCAGAAGGGTGGACTTGGGGTCAGTCAGGGAAATGAGAGTGATGACTGGTGGCACCCAAAGGTGAAAGTAAGAAAAACAGATAGTAGAGTCGTAGTGTTTGGAATTCTATGCTCAATGGAGAGGAGAGGGTGAAGAGTGGTGGGGGTGGGGTAGGAGATGGTCAGGTGCCTTTCTGAGTTATCAGCCATCTGAGACACAGGCAGAATAGTGAGTGTAGTGGAGAGGAGGAAGCTGTGGGTGCTGATATTCTTGGGTACCAGTGATCTGGTGAACCAGCCAGTGGAGTGAGTGAACTGGAACTTTCAGATGCTAGGGGAAAAGATTACAGGCATACTCAGCCTCACAGTCATTTTGTGGGTCCTCCTGTATGGGGATCTAGAGTACAGAAGGAAGTGGCAGAGGAATTAAATAAGTGGTTAAAGGATGCTATCAGGAGAAAGGCAACCACTTTCTTTGGGGATGTGAAGACTTGTGGAACAGGAAGCTCTTCAATGATGACAGTCTTCACTTGAAAGAGTGGGGACCATCATGCTAGAGCAGATGTTTGGCAACTATATTAGAGAGTTTGACTACTAGTGGTGGAATCCACTAGGGAGGAGCAATATTAGACCTGGTACTCACAAATGGAGAGGATCACAAATTTAGAAGTCAGTAGACATCTGGGAACAAGCGACCACTGCACAGTGTGCTTCACAATAAACACAACCATGGAGACAAGTCATACAAAGACAAGGATACTGGACTTTAGAAGGGACTGACTTTGGCATAATGGGTGAATGCCTGAGAATGTATTAGCAAATGGGCAGAAAGGAGAGGTGGAAGAACAATGGAGAAAATCAAAACTCCATCATGGAGGCAACAAGCCTTTGTGTGAAACAAATAAAGAAAACAAAGCTGAATAAAAAACACTATGGTTCTCAAAGAGGTGTCAGGGAAGGAGAAAAAGGCTGCATTCAAAAAGTATAAAGGAATCACAGAAGGAGCGACAGGAAACTGTATCAATTAAAGCAGAAAGAAGTGGGGAAGGCAGTCAGAAAAGCAAAGGCCCAAACCGAGGAAAATATGCCAACTCAGTTAAGAAGGGTGATAAAACACATATAGGTACATTAGGGAGCATGAAAGGTTAGGAGGATGAAGATTAATAAAGGAGAGGGAGGTGGGCAGAGGGAGACAGTGAAAAGGCAGAGATACTGAATGAATACTTTTGCTCAGTATTCACAAAAGAAGAAGAGAGGAGTTACCTAAACCAAACAATAGAAGCACTCTGGGTAGTGGGGTTGACGTCAGTCCATTTACAGAAGAAAGAGTCCTGAAAGAACTCCTAAAACTCAAGGTGGACAAAGCAATGGGGCCTGATGGGATTCACCCTAGAATCCTAAAAGAGCTAAGGGAGGACTAGTGACACCACTAAACCACTTTTAACAAATCATGGAAAATGCAGTGGTACCTGAGGAATGGAGGAGGGCAGATGTGATTCCTTCACAAAAGTAGGAGCAAGGCAGAAGCAAGAAACTACAGACCTGTTGATTTGACCTCAGTGGTGGGAAAATGATGGAAGAAAGAATTGTTCAGTACCTAGAGGCCAGCAGAGCACAGGACCCAATGCAGCATGGATTCACAGCATGAAGGTCATGTCAGATGAATCTAATCGATTTCTTTTACTGGGTGACCAAAGTAATAGACCAGGGAGGGCTGTGGACATGATCTACCTAGACTTTAGCAAGGCATTTGACAGTCCGCACAAAAGATTAATAATCAAGTTAGCCACCCTGGGAGTGGGTCCCAGGGTGGAAGCCTGGAGTGAAAACTGGCTGCACAACAGGACACAGAAGGTAATAGTGAATGGAACACATTCTAGAAAGAAGGGGGTTACTAGTGGAGTACCTTAGGGCTCAGTGCTGGTTCCAGTCTCTCTTAACGTCTTTATAGGTGACATTGCAGAGGGTCTGAAGGAAAGGTATGCCTCTTGCAGATGACACAAAGATCTGTAACAGAGTTGATACACAAGGGGTAGAAAGGATGAGAAGGGACTTGGCAAGGGTTGGAGGAATGGTCAGATATATGGCAACTTAGATTCAGCATAAAAGTGCAAGTAATGCACCTGGGAATAAAATCCATGAGAAGAGTACACAATAGCAGGGAGGTACTAACAACAGCAATAATGGAAAGGATCTGGGTGTAGTCATATCAGATGACCTAAAGGTGGGTAAGCAATGTGAGAAGTCATAAGGAGAGCCAGGGGATACTGGGATGCATAGGGAGGGCATCACAAGTAGAAAAAGAAGTGGTTATCCCTTTGTACAGACAGTTGGTGAGACCCCATCTGGTGTACTGCCAAGTTTTGAAGACCTCACCTACGCAAGGACATAGACAGGATGGAAGCAGTCCAGAGGACGGCAAGCAAAATGGTGCAGGGTCTACATCAGAAGCCATATGAAGAGAGACTGAGAGAGCTTAATATGTATACCCTTGATGAAAGGAGGACGGGGACAATGATAGAAACTTTTAAGTACCTCAAGGGAATCAACAAGGTCCAGGAGGGTAGCATCTTTCAGAAAAAGAGATGTGTAAGAACATGGGGCACAATTTAAAGTTAGAGGAGGGACGGCTCAGGGGTAATGTGAGGAAATTCTTTTTCACGGAGAGAGTGGTGGACACATGGAACCGCCTTCCTGGAGAGGTTGTGAGGTCTAAAACAGTGGAGGAATTCAAACATGCATGGGACAGACATAAGGCAATTATAGTGGGGGGTGGCAGGAAGTAGGCTATTGATTAACAAAAATCTGCAGCTTATCCAATAGGTAGGGAAATGGGCAGACTGGGTGGGCCAAGCAGTCCTTATCTGCCGTCGAAGTCTATGTTTCTATGTTTCTATGACTGCAGGGAACACTTAGGCTAGGAAAACAACAGCAAAGGGAGAGAGCGAGGGGAACTTAGCATGTGATCCCCAATACAGGGGACTGGTTGCAGTAAGGAGTACTGGAAGAGACAAAAGGGGAAAGTCTCTCAGGATCTGCAAGCAACAGAAAATAATAAGAAAGTAAAAAGAATGGGAAGGAATGCAGGTTTATGATCACAAAACAAAAAAAAGAACCAGAGCTAGTTGGAAGTTGATCTGGCTTAATGCCAGGAGTCTAGGCAATAAGATCAGTGAGTTCCAGGCATTAACAGCAGACACTGAGGTGGTCCTTGTATCATCACAGAAACTTGGGCAACTGAAAATAATGACTGGGTTCATCAGTCCCAATTACACAGTGTTTATACAGGGGAGAGAGAGGCAATGGGGTTCATAGCCTTATATTTCAGGAGTGCATAGAGTCTGTGGCAGATGTCCACATCAGGGTACCTAAAGGGAAACAAAGTTGCTGTGGGTTCACCTCAAGGCAATCTCAGGCAAGAAAATATGGCAAAGGTGATCTATAGATCACCAGATCAAGAGATGAGAGAGAGAGAGAGAGACAGACAGACAGACAGACAGACAGAGAGAGGAGCTCAGGAAAAGCTAGGAAGAAGAATAAAGAAAGGGGAATAGTTTGGTGAATGATCTGAACCTAGTGGATATCGACTGGGACATGTGCAGTGGCCAGGCACACCAGAAGATCGTCCCTATTAGGTACATTACAGGACTGCCTGCTGGAGCTCCCACACATTTGTTGGGGATTTCACCTCAGTTAAAGGAAGCCAATTTAGGCTGTGCACCTGATATAAAAGAAACCAATTCTGGCAGTTGAATGTTAGAATGGGGACTATCTGATGGGTGGTCCTCTTTGATGTTTAATAGCTGGACAATCCTACTAATGGAGATAAAGTAAGTAGGTGGTCAATTCAGGCAGAAAGAATATTATATTTGAAAGATTTGGTAAGAGAAGGGTGAACAGTAAGGTGGTGGTCTTAGTCTACAATGGAGGGAACATACTAGAGGAGGAAGAACAAAAACCAGATATCCTTAACAATCACTTCTGCTCTCTCTTCGGAAGGGAAGAAAGTTGGCTCCTGCCTTACAATGACATAAAGGCAGCTGTCTGTAACATTCCTGAAATAACGCAGCCAGTATTTACCAGGAAAAGGACCAATAAAGGGCTAAAAGCCCTAAAGGTAGATAATGTCACAGGGCCTGAGGGGATGCTCCTAAGGGTGCTCAAGGAATTGGCTGTGAAACTGGCTGGACCACTAGTAGGGCTACTCAATAGCATAGTTCAGACAAGGGTAGTTCATAAAGACTAATGGTTAGTGGACATATGCCTGATACTTTGGGGAGGGACAATTGACAACCGGGGAATTAAAGACCTGTTAGTCTTACCTCAGCAGTGGGCAAACTGAAACAGTCACTGATCATAGATGACCTTGTGGACAGCCTAGAGCAATGGTCTACAAGATACAGTAGTAAACAGCATGGGTTTGTGGCAGGGAGGTCTTGTGATATCATCCTGATAGTTTTCTTCAACTCAGTAACAAAGGTAATAGAAAAGGAACAAGGGCCATGCTGTGGATTTACTCTACTTAGATTTCAGCTTGGCTTTTGGCTTGGTGCCACACAGAAGATTGCTGAAGAAGCTGGAGGACCTGGGAGTAGGTAGTGATATAGCTAGATGTGTAGGAAACTGGTTGATGGAGGGAGAGGAGAGGACCATGGTGAAAGGGATTAAAATCAGAATATATAGAGGTAACAAGTGGGGTGTTGGAGATCTGTCCTAGATCCAGTCCTCTTCAACATGTCCATCAGTAACATTGCAGAGGGCATCCAAGGCCCATTGTATCTTCATACAGACTACACAAAGCTCCAGGAAGGGCAGACAACAAGAAAGGAACCAGGAGATCAAATGGGATCCACAAAGGCTAGAGTGGTGGTCAAAGGTTTGGCAGATGCAATTCAGTGCCGTAAAATGCAAGGTTATTCATAAAGAAAAAATAAATAGTACAAAACACTTGATGGGAGAGTTCAAATGAGCACCACCCCAGAGAAAAAGGGATTGGAAGTCACCATTAGTGACTCCTTTAAACAATCAAACCAGAGTAACAGAGCTTATAGCAATGCTATTAGGATGCTGAGATGTATCGGAATTGATAGCTACATGGAGGAAAAAGAAGTACTATTACTTTATACAGGTCACCGGTGAATTCTGTGCTCAGTTCTAGAGTCCTCACATAACAAAAGATGGGAACAGGCTTGTGACAGTACAATGCAGCGTGACCAAGATGACTCAGGACCAATAAGGCAGATCTTATAAAGATCATCTGAAAGTACTGAAAATGTTCTTACTGGAGACCTGGCAAGAGAGGGGGGATATGATAGAGACATTCACGTTCTTGAAGGGAATAAACAAGGTGAACAATGGGGAACTATTCAGCAGGAGTCCAGCATCAAGAACCCGATGTAATGAGTGGAGACTGACTGGGGTAAGGTTTAAGTGGTATATGAGGAAGTTGTATTTTATGACAGTGGTGGGGTAACCATCAATCTGTGTGCCAAAGGAGGTGGTGGGTGCCAAGACTGTAAATTTTTTCAAGCATGGCTGGGATGGGGGTGGTGGTGGTTGATTAGGTCAGTAATAGTAGGGAGGGGAGCAGTGGGTGGAGTGGGAGGGATAAAACTCCATATGAACAATAGATCCTGGGACAGCTAGGGAAATCCAGGCAAAGTCAATGCCCCTTTGGCCTTTTTGTGCCAATGTCGGTTTCTATGTTTCTAAGTGCAATTCATTGTACTTCTTGGCATTGAATCTAAACTCCCAGAACTTAAACAATTTCTCTGGTTTTACAAGTCTGTCTGTAGATCCAGCATCCCTTCCTCATGATCCACCCTGCCGCACAACTTTTTGTGTGATTTGTAGACACAACTTTCCCTGGATACCCTCCCCAATGACACTTTTGAACATGTTAATTATAGGACAGGTCCCTGGACTGATCCCTACATGACCTCCCTGTCCCCTGACTTAGCTCCATTAACCACTACTCCCTGTTGCCTTCCCCACACCCAGAAGCCTATCCACCTAACCACACTTCAATCTACTCCCAATCCCTCTAACGTCTTCAGCAGCCTCCTGTGTGTTACCAAATCAAAGGCTTCACTGAAGTTGAGTATAACAGATCTACTGCCTGTACCCTATCACACTTAGTGAAAAATAATATCAGGTTAGTCTGGCAACATCTCTGAGACAAATTCATACAACACTTCATCCTACAGTCAACTGTCCTCTGCACTGATCACCAAACTCTCCTTCACTATTGTCTCCATCAGCATACACATATAATTGAGGCATGGCTGACATGCCTGTAGTTCCCTTGATCCTCCTGCCCCTACCCACTATGAAGTGGTCTTATGTTGGTCAATCTCAAACCACTGCACCACCAGACTGCAGAGAGTCATTGGATAGATGGTTTAAGGTTACTGCCAATACTGCAGACCATTCCATTAACATTCATGGGTACAAACCAGCATGCCTAGTACTATGCCTATCCTGAGAGCTTCCAGTCCCTTTTGTACCCTGTCAATGAGATCTGTACCCGTCCATCTCCTAATCCCCCTTGTTGGCCTGTATACCACCATCTGCCAGCTGAACATTGTTGTCTACAGAGAACACCACGTAGAAGTAATTTAGCACATTTATCTTGTATTCATCATCTTCTAGTACCTCCACTTTGGCAAGCCTAACAATGCCCCATTTTGATTTCCCTTTTTCCTCATATACCTGTAAAATTATTTTTCCATGCCTTTTACTCCCTCCACAGTTGGCAGCTCCATGTCTGTCTTTGACCTTCTGAACTGCACCCTCTCCTCTTTGAGTTTAGCCTGATACTCCTGCCTGGCTTCCTCACCTTTGTTCCTCTTTTTCTCAGGGAGGGTGCTTCTTTTCACCCTCATTGCCTCCCTCACCAAGTCTGAGAACCAGATCAGCCTTTTGAGTTTGTTCCTTTGGGTGATCATCCTTGCACAAGATTTGGTTGCTTCCAAGAGTGCCCCCTTAATCCGGTTCCACTGTTCCTGCACCAGTCAATCTATCTGGCTTACACCTGACAATCTTTCACTGCTTTGTCCCCACCTCATCTCAAAATCTGCCCACTTGAGTCCAAGACCACTACCAATAGGAGGTCCATTGTTAACTACTATCAGCTTGACCCACACAGTGGTATAGTCACTGGACCTCAGGGATTCCCTGATAGCCACCCCCACAATCTGAATTAATTAGTGCCAAGTAAAGAATGACACCCTTCTCTGTCAGATCCTTGATTAGCTGCACCAGTAGACAGTCCTGAAGCATATCTAGCACTGTCTAACTCCTGATGCTCTTAGCTACTGGGATGTCTCAGTCTATATTTGGCAGGTTTATGTCTTCTCCCAGTACCAGATACTCTTTTCTGCTTTCTTTCCTATTTCTCCCCAACTCTCTGTCCCATTTATTTTTCTGCCTAGTGATTTATAGGCAACCCTAATCTAAGTCTCTTACCAACAGCTGCTGTTAGAAGCACCCAAAAAATTCTACATCCTTTAGCCCTCTTTTTATTGTCCCATTTTCTGTCACCTTGTTTCCTTTTCCCAAGTCTCTGTGATGGCCACTACAGTAGATCTAACTTAGCCTCAGAAATCAACACCAGCGGTTTGACCTTATTGTTTAAACTTCTGGTGTTTGGCAAAACCAATGTCCATGCCTCCCTCTTTCTCCACATCCTCCTTCCTGATCATTCCTCATATTGTCCATTCTATTCCATCCCTTTCATCATTCCTCTGATGCGTGCAAATCTGCTACCCAGGCCCTCGCTTGCTGCCTTCACTTGCTCTTTCCTCCTGCCACCCAGGCTTCCCTGGGCATATTTCCTTAACCCCAGCCTCTGCTTGGTTAACCCTGCACTTACTACCTACGAGAAGGTTCCCAGCATCAGCTACCACCTTTAGTTTAAATCTTTCCATGTAAAAGTCTAATTTCTTCATTAGGGCACTAGCTCCCTCCCTCATAAAGCAATACTGCTTGTAAAGTCTTCCATCCAAAATCTTCCTTGGCCCCTACAAATCAAAATCCCTCCTTATACTATCATTTAAACCAAGCATTGAGTGACTCAGTTTCTCCAGCCACTCCTTCCTCTTCCCTAGTTCATGGGTAATACCACTGAAAGGCCAAACATGACTGCCTTCCCACTCAGTACCTTCCCAGACTTTGAAAGTTGGACTTTGTAGCCTCCAGACTGATTTGCCATGTCATTCCTGGCCAGATACATTGGAATGTCACACCTCCCTCATTCTGCCAAGTATTCTCCCTATCCTGTCCTCACACCAAAAAGCTGAAGTACCAAGAAGGCATCTTCCTCCCCTTTGTAGTCCCATCCATGCACACAACCTCTCCACATCACTTACCATTGAATTCTTGGCTATTGATATCCTGTTTTCTCGTCCCTTACTGTCTTGAGTCAGCTTGGTGCCTTCCCAGCTTCCAGATGCCAGATAGAGATGCCACACCTTCACTGATCTCAGTAGTAAATAGCTCTTGACCATACCCATCTGAGCCAGTTTGTGGCACCTCATTCAGTGGTGTAAAATCGTTTGTGGTCACTATTGGAAGGCACTGCATGATACTCACAATCTTTTCCTTCCTCCTATTTCACCTACTCCTTTCCTCCACTTCCCATTCTTCTCCTGGGCCAGTGGGCCTCTGTGAGAGGGTAATGGGTAGTGGTTCAGGACAACAACTCGGTTGTCTGTGCTGACCAAGTATTTCCCCTCATGATTCTCATATCTCTGCATGGACTTGGAGTTCCTCAAACCTCCAACAGACTGAGCAAAGAACAATCCAATGGAATAATTACTACACGCTCACTACAGGTTGCTAACCCTCATACCTGCCTGTACTCCATTACCTTTACTAGCTGTACCTCCTACTACATCAGTGCAGGCTTAACTAAGATAGGGTATAGTATATGTTTGTGGCTTTACCTTCCTTTTCTGTCAACCCTTTTGTAGGCCTACCTCAGACTGACTGCAGTGTCTGCTGGTGGCTTCACCTTCTTGTCCTATTCACCTGTTTGTAGGCCTACCCCAGATAATGTATAGTGACAAGTTTGTACTGCCCTTGTACTTGCCCCCTCCTAGGCTTGTGCCCCTAATCTAGTCAGAGTTTCATGTGGAACTGCAGCACTTACCTGTGGATGCCCATTAGACAGTCTCATATATTTTTTTCTTTCCTATTGTTTAACCAGGTGAGACACACTAAGCTGAAAGCTTGTTTACAGGTGCTACCTGGGAGCACAGGGAAGTTAAGTGACTTGCTCAGGGTCACACAATATGCAAGTGGGGGCTGTGGGATTCAATCCCAGGTCTCCAGATTTGCAGCCCAGAGCCTGAAACCACTGCGCTATACTGCCTCAGACCACACACTCTTTCACTGTAGCACTCATACTTCCAGGGTCACTTACACTTCAGAGGTTGCTTGCACCATCCCTGAATTTATACCTACCTTCCTAACCTTCCATCAGCCTCCAATTGGTAACTAGTTCTCTGTGATCTCACTTAATCCAGCAACATAGAACTCCAGAATCATTCTTTAGATTGTGAATAATACTGTTAAGATTCTTTAAACACATAACATGGCAAGAAATAAGCCTCCCTTGCCTCCCAGCTATGTAGCCTCCTTCAAATGTTCCAGTCACCTCTAATTAAGATTAAATCCAGTGGAGATAAAACAAAATGTTTTCTGTCCCTACCTCACCCTCAGATTGATCATCAGTCCTCAGTAATCTCAGTTCATGCAACAATAAAAGTCCAGAACCTTCTTCTATATTATTTGTGTATGGTACAGTTAAAACCATTTAAACACAGAAAATGGCAATTACGAATACATAGATACATAACAGCGTTGGCAGATAAGGGCCTACGGCCCACCCAGTCTGCCCATTTGAGCTTGTAAGTTCACTTTATATTTTACTAGAAGTCTGTAACCCCTTAACCCTGACCTCCAGAATTCCTTTGTCTATCCCATGCATTCTTAAATCACATGATTGTTTCAGCCCCCACCACTTCCTCTGGTAGGGTGTTCCACTTGTCCACCACCCATTCTGTGAAGAAATTCTTCCTCATGATTCCTCTGAATCATCCTCCCTCCAACTTCATCCCATGCCCTCTAGTCCTGGAACATCATTTTCACTTAAAAATAGTGTGTTCCTGCACCTGGTCCTCCCTGTAAGATACTTGTATATCTCATCATATCCCTCTCCCTCCCTCCTCTCCTCCAGGAGTACATATTCAGTTCCTTCAACCTGTCCTCATAGGACTTGTGATGCAATCCATGTACCATCTTCGTTGCCCTCCTCTGAACCTTCTCTACCCTGTCTATGTCCTCACGTAAGTAAGGTCTCCAGAACTGTACTCTGTACTCCAGGTGGGGCCTCACTACTGTCTTGTATAGTGGAATTATGACCTCCTTTTTCCTGCTGGTGATGCCTCTACCTATGCATCCCAGCATCCTATTTGCTTTACTGCTGCCTTGTCACACTGTTTCCTACCTTGAAGTCATCAGAGATGATAACCCCAAGATCCTTTCCTGCTTGGTGCATGCTATTTCCTCACCCCAACTGATATATGTGCCAGGGTTTTGTGCCCCATATGCATTATCTTGCACTTCTTTACATTGAATTTCAACTGCCAAACCCTTACCATTCTTCAAGTTTCTGCAGGACCCTTTTCATTCTGTCATCACCCTCTGGAGTGTCTGCTTGTTACATAGCTTTGTGTCATCATTGAACAGGGAAATTCTGTCTTCTAGGTCTCCACGAATGTCACTGATGAAGATGTTGAATAGGACCAATCCTAGCACTGATCCCTGTGGTACCCCACTGGTCACTCTTCCCTTCGTGGAGTGACAGCCATTTACCACCACCCTCTGTGTCCTGCCACCCAGCCAGTTACCTACCCACCACACTACTGTCCTGCCCACACCCATATTCCCCAGTTTGTGTAATAGTCTTCTATGTGGCACCATGTCAAAGGCCTTGCTAAAGTCCAGATTAACCATGTCCACTGTCCTCCCCTGATCCACCTCCCTAGTCACCCAGTCGAGAAATTCAACGAGGTTGGTCTGACATGACTTCCCCCTGGTGAAACCATGCTGCCTTGGGTCCTGTAGTCCATTGACAACCAGATGTTCCACCAATCTCTCCTTCAGTAGTGCTTCCATGATCTTCCCCACTACCGAGGTGAGGCTGACTGGTCTGTAGTTCTCCACTTCCTCTTTTTTCCCACTTTTGTATAAGTGGACTACATCTGCTGTCCTCCAGTCTTTGGGTACCTCCCCTGTTTCCAGTGATTGGCTAAACAGGATTGCCAGAGGTTCAGCCACCACTTCTCTTAGTTCTTTAAGGACCCTGGGGTGCATCCCATCTGGCCCCATTGCTTTATCAACTCTTATTACTTCCAGTTCCTTCAGGACCCTTTTCTGTAAAGGAACTTGTGTCCATTCTGCACCATTCCCACCCTTGTACTCCTTCAGACCCATTATCCTCCTCTTCCTCAGTAAAGACTGAGCAGAAATACCTGTTCAATATGTCAGCTTTACTGTTGTCATCTCCATGTGGCCCCAGTCCTCCCCTTCAGTCTCACTATCCCTCCCTTTGCCCTTCTTTTTTCACTTATGTACCTGTAAAAGGTTTTGTCCCCTCTACCCACTGATTTTGCAATATGCTTTTCTGTCTGAGCTTTGGCTTCCCTTACTGACCTCCCTGCCTCCCTTTGCTTCTCCTGGTACTTCTCCCTATCCCATTCTGCCTGTGTCTTTTTGTATTGCCTGAATGCAATCTTTTTGGCTTCACTTTCTCCACCACCTCCTTGGAAAACCATAATGGCCTCCTCTTCCTTTTCCCATTGCTAACCTGCTTAATACATAATTCTGTTGCTCTAGTAATCCCCTTTTTAAACACTGCCCACTGTTCCTCAACCCTTGATTCCTGCCCCATTCCCCTTAATGCCTCTTTCTAGCATCTCCCATTTTCCCAAAGTCTGCCTCCCTAAAATCCAGGATACTTGCTTTTGTGTTGTTTGGTTCTGCTCCTTCTGTGATTTCAAACTACAATGACTGGTGGCCACTGTTCCCCAGGTGCTCCCCCACTGTTATCCCCATCACACTGTCCCTGTTTCGGAGCACTAGGTCCAGTATTGCCTTCTGACAAGTTAGTTCCATGACCAGTTGCTTGAGGAAGGCACCCTGAAGGGAGTCCAGGATAAATCTGCTCCAAGTTGATGCTGCTGCTGGAATGCTCCAGTCTACGTCTGGAATGTTGAGGTCTCCAACCAGCACTACCTCACCCTTGTCTGCCATCCTTTGGATGGTAGCATCAGCTCCCCATCTGTTTCTTCCTTCTGGGCCGGTGGTCTATAGACCGCACCACCTGGATGTCTGGCCCCATTTTCTTTCAGCTAACCCACGGTATGTCTCCATTTTGATCCTCCTGATCTCTGTGGCCCTTATGTCATTTTTTCACATACAGTGCCACTCCTTCTCCTCCCATTCTACCTGCCCTGTCTCTTCTGAATATGTTGTAGCCAGGTATGGCATCTCCAATAGTGGTTATCATTACACCAGGTTTCTGTGATGGCCACAATGTCCAGGTCTGACTGCACCATGACAGCCTCCAGATCCTCCATCTTGTTGCTAAGGCTCCTGGCATTGGCATACATGGATTTCCATGGTTTGACCTCCCTAGACTGTTTGGCTGTTCAACTCCAGCTCCTTTCCTGGTTATCATTTATCCCTGGTTCTCCTCTGCTGTCTGCTCTTCTGTTGTATTTTGCCCCTTATCTGCCTATCCACCTCTTGGGCACTTATTTCCATCTTTGCACACTGCTTTGTAGAGATATCCACTCTCCAGTTCACTGGTTCCACTGCTAGCTGTGGAGGGGGCAATTAGGTATCCTCCTTGCTGGCCTTCCCTCCTTGGCTAGTTTAAATGCTTGTCAATGTTGCATTTGAACTTATCACTGAGTGTTTGATACCCTCAGGATGGATGCAGGCCATCAGGCTTGAACAAGCCTCCATCCTCCAGGTGGGTCCCCAGTCACAAATGAATCCAAACCCTTCCTCACAGCACCAGTTCTTCAACCATGAGTTAAAGTTCCTGGTGCATGCACCCCATACACTCCTATGCCTCTCGCAGGTAGTACTTCTGAGAAGGTGACAGAAGTAGCTACTTGCTTGAGACCCCTCCCCAATTTCCTCAACTCTTCCTGAACTTCGTTTGGCTCCCCATTTTCCAGGTCATTAGTACCTAGTTGGATAATGACATCCAGCTCACCTTCCCATCTTGTCTTCATAGTGATCCCCAGGATTTTCCTTCCATCCCTCCATGCTGTGGCACCTGGTAGGCACCTCACCTCCCTGTCCTCCCCCTCCTGTGTTCCTAGCTGGATCCCTCTTATGATGGAGTCCCCCACCAGGATTCACTTCCTCCTCCTCTGGGGTCCACTGCTCTCCCCATTGAGGTCACCTCCTTGGCTAACCTCCACATCCTTTCCTTCCACTTCCCTGGGTACCTATATTTGGTTGTCCCCATTTGCCAGTGTGGCATATGAGTTTTGAGTGGAATAGGATCTGGGATGCCTCTGTCTGACTGCACTAACCCTTCCTGAGCCCACTGTCTTCCAAGTGCTCCTCATTGTCAGCATCCTTGAGGCAGTGGCATTGGACTGGGTGGTCTATGGATAGGGGTGATGGTACCCTGACCCAGTTTACTTCCGCTCTGAGTCTGGCTACCTCATTCTGCAGTCCAGAGAGATGAATGCAGATAGGGCAGCACCTCAGTGTTCAGAAGGTTCGTCTGAATTTGGCTGCCCCGCAGCCACTGCATTGTGCAGCACATCCCACATTATACTGCACTTATACTGCTATTCCAGTACTTGTCTGTTACTGAAGTTCTCCTAGTTCCTTTTATTAATTTACTGTCCTAAAAATCCTGCCACTGATCCTCAGATATTTTTCCTTAAAAAAGAAAAAAAAAAAGAAATTAAAAAAATGAGTCAAAACACTTGTCGTGCTGAGGGTGGGCTTCTTCGCCCTTATGCCCCTCCTACTCCACAACCCCTACTATCCCCCTGTGCTTAGCTCCTGTCAATCAGATTTAACAGGGCATATAAATAGGAGTTTCGGGCAGGGGGGGCCAAAATTTGCAGCAATTAGAGGCAGCAAAGGAATAGACCACCACTACAAGCACACCAAACTAGATTTTAAATTTTCAACAGCCCAAAAACAATTTTAAGTAAAGACAGCAAATAAATTACAGTGTCACTAAAAGCCCACAATCTAAGTTTAAAACAAAAATAGCAATGAACAGTTAATGTAAAGCACTGAAATGAATCTGTTTCCTTCCCCTTCTGGCTTCTTTCCCTTCTGGCTTCTGGCCTTTCTTATCTCCCAGCAAGGCAGTTATACCTCCCAAATAGTCAGCATTTACTAAGATCTAAAACTGTCCTATGGTATTATTTTTTTAATATCGGATGCTTTTTGAAATACTGTTTACAATATTAAACAGCATGCAATTAGAAATGCAGGCACCTAACCACATTGTGAGGTTACAGATTAGTAAGTACAGGATAAAACAATAACTGCTTGTTGAGTGTACTTTTAAAGTCCTCTGTACTCACATGTAACCCATAGGTAGTGCTATCTTATGAGCATGCACTCAACCCAATTATTTGTAATCCAGATCCAAATGGCTCAATCCATTGCAATAAACCCAAATAAGCAAAATCAGATGACACACAATGATCGTAGCTTATGTTGCAGGAGCTACCCTGTTTGTACTCATGCTACCCAGACCAGAATGCAGAACAGATGAAATGAAGACCTCAGGATGTTGTACTGGATTGCCAGGGGAAGCAGGGCCTACATGAATCACCTTCTGGAAGTTGCTAACTGTTCGGTGGAGTTGGGCAGGGAGCTGAACTCGGGTGGTCTTTTGCTGAGAATGTCTCTGAATCAGGGCAGCAGCCAAGGCTGAGATGGCAGGGCCCAGGCAGAGCAGGCAGTTCAGATGAAGTATGTGATGAGGTGCTGGAACAGTCTCCAGCTGGCATAACAGAACTTACAGTGGGGAACCAGATCTCAACCCACAAAACACTTTCAGCACATCTATAACACTTAAAGCATTTGCCACAGTTCGTATAAAGTCAGTTTGCAAATCATAGGTTCTCTGCACAAACCTTTCAATACTAGGCTCACTTCAGTGCCAGGGGGTCAGATCACTTCTAGAGCAAATCTTGTCCACTTGCAGTTTGCAATAACACACTATTTCTCTTCAGATTCAGATTTTGATCCACTAATCGGATAAATCTGACTTTCACTCTCAAAGCAATATGTTACACTGTAAGATGTGAAAGGCAGGCCAGCAGAGCCTCCTGCCGATTCTTCATGCTCTTTGAACAGCAGCTGCTTGTGGCTCAAGCTATTTTCTCTTCAAACTCCAACACACAACTAACACACTACTGCAGGCAGTTCTGGGCTTTCCCAGTAATTCAAAAGCTTTGGTTAGCTGAGGGAACTGCCTATCACAGAGAGGGCTCCCTTTCTAGGTCTAGTTGGGCACCGAACCCTTAAAAAGACAATTCTTACAGAATTTTGATCCCACAAGACCTCTGGGGAACAGTCCCCATCTTAGGTCCCCTGAGGTTCGATTGGTCCAACACTGGCAGTCCAGAACCAAAATGGTGGCTCTTATGCAAAAGTTCAAGCTGCAATGGAAAGCAGGTTAGAAAACTCCTATATTATTATTATTATTACAGCAGAGAAAGAACAAATAATCATTTTCCCTAACAGAGCTCCCTCTGCTGGTCAAGGGCCTTAAATCGCTCTGTACTTCAGCCCGACTAATTTTCTGAATCAAATGACAACTCTCTTAGAGAGACAGGCATGGACGCTTACTGGAGCACTTGCATGCAGACAATTAGAATTCTGGATACAGGACACCATCTGACAGTGGGCATTGGGCAGCCCAGGAAGACATCTATAGGAACCCCTATTTGTATGGAGGTTAGATAGAAACATAAAATTTGATGGCATATAAGGACCGCTTGGCTCACCTAGTCTGCCCATTTGCCTACCTAATGGATAAGCTGCAGATCCTAGTTAACCAAGAGCCTACTTCCTCCTACCCCACTAGAATTGCCTTTATGTCTGTCTGATGCATTCTTGAATTCCCACTGTTTTGACTCTATGACTTCTCAGGAAGGCTTTTCCATGCATCTATAACTCTCTGTGAAGAAATACTTTCACATTACCTCTGAGCTGCCCACCCTCTATCTTCAAATTGTGCCCCCTTGTTCTTGCACATCTCTCTTTCTGAAAGATGCTACCCTCTTGGACTTTGTTGATTCCCTTGAGGTATTTGAAAGTTTCTATCATGTCCCCCTGTCCCTCCTTTCCATTGAGGCAATACATCATAAGCTCCTTTAGTCTTTCTTCATATGTGTTCTGGTGCAGACCCTGCAGCATTTTGATGCCTCCTCTGGACAGCCTCCACCTTGTCAATGTCTTTGTGGAGATGGGGTCTCCAGAACTATTCACAGTACTCCAGATGTGGTCTTACCAACTGTCTGTACAGATGGCCAACAATTTCTGTATTCTACTGTTGATGCTCTCCTATGCATCCCAGTATCCCCAGCCTCCTTACTGCCTTGTCACATTGCTGGACCACCTTAAGGTCATCTGATATGACTACCACCAGGTCCCTTTCCATTTTTGTTGTTGTCAGGACTCTCCCTCCACTGTGTACTCTTCCCTGGGTTTTGTTTCTAGGTGCATCACTTTGAACTTTTTGCATTGAAGCTAAGCTGCACACATTTGACCATTCCTCCAACCTTGCCAAGTCATGTCCCTTTTCATTCTTTCCACCCCACCTTGGATATCAACCCTGTTGCAGATCTTTGTGTCATCTGCAAAGAGACATACTATTCCTTCCAGTCCTTCTCCAGTACACTCTTCCTTGCCTGGAATAACTTGGCACCACATCAAGTCTATACTTACTATGGCATTCTATATGGAAAACACAATTAGATAAGATACATGCATGTTTCATTAGGTATACCACAAAGAAAAGAAGAATGATGCATCAGTAAAAGCAAATGGCATTAAGCATCACTTTACTTTGTTAGGATAATAACAAGTTTCTGCAATGATACAATGTCTATTCTTTTGTCATACACATAATCATTTTAAAATGATTCAAACAGATAACCACATTACTCTGATGGTTCAAGTCTCTACTATTTCCTTTACTTTAAGATAATGGATGGGGCCCATCCCTATCAGCTATTTCAGGGCTTCATGTGCAGGGGCCCCAGGGCTTGAGGGCTTGACTATTAACTTGGAAGTAGCAGAATAGGTCAATTTAGGAAGCATTACCACTGAGTCCATTGGTTTGGCCTCCAGGGCAGAATTCAGGAGCCCAGTCATTAGGGAAACCTGCAGGAAAGATTTCTAAGTCTGATGAGTCGAGTTCTCATTTTAACAGCATCTTCATGGAAATTACAACGACGCTGCATATGGCCATCCCTCCCACAGCGATAACAAAACTCCACCTCTGGAGGGGTTGTTCTTCTTTCTGTCTCTACTGTAGAGCTGTTGGGTTACCTTACACAATGCAATGACTATGTTCACAGGCAACCAAACCTCTTACTAAAATTCTTCCTCCCACACAGGGCCACTGCACCTCTTCTAAAGGCTGGGCTTCTGGATTGAGGCACTCAGTTGGGACACTGTCTTCAATCTCACTCAAGGCCACTATTGCTGCTTAGCCCCTTCTCCCCCAGCTTGATGTTTAGCCCTCCTCACAGCCTCAACAAAGGAAGGGATGCCTTCTGCACAGTGCTGAGTATGTATCCTAAGAATGAGAAAGCTGTGATCCTCCACAGATGTTAAGACATGATCCATCCATAGTTGATTAAACTACCCAGGAACTACTCTTCCCACACATAAATATTTTCATCAGAACATGTTCGGTCAGGAGTAGGTAGTCTGAGAGTAACTCTCCCTTCTGTTGTCTAATAGCCTTAAACTCCCACGTTAGATGGCTCACATCTTCATGGGGATCAAACATGGACATAAAGGCATCCAAGTACTGCTGCAACTGCTTCTCTTCATCAGTCCTGAGCTCATCGGCCGAGCATCCAGGGCTGCATGAGCCCCTCCAGCGCTTCAAGTCCTTTTCTCCACTGGGAGTGGGGACAATACTGAGAAAACACCTCCATGATCTGCAGCAAAGGTGGGAAACACTTTGGCATCAAGTCCTTTGGATGGCCAGACATTTAGTAGGTAAGCCACTGGGGTTGCAATCCCAGCAGTGCCTCCAAGATATAACCCCTAGGTGGTGCTATCCATAGGCTACTACCCTGCCTGTGTCACTAAGGACAGGTTAAGGGCCTGAGCTCAGTGAACGGGTGTCTGCTGTTGGTATAGCCTCCAGGATGCTATAACCACCCACCAACCCTTCTGGTGGCCTAAACAGTTCAGCAACAGGACATCACAATTACATATATAAATACAGATATGCTCACACTCCTTGCACTTACCACCAGGCTGATCTTCTGAAAAATAAGACCAGTGATGCAACACTGCAATAGTGATATAATATCCCACTAAGAAGTGTACACGCTAGCCAGGTTAAACATGAACAACCACAATCTGATTTATTCAGGGGACGGAGTAAGGGTGGGGAGGAATCTAGTAGGAGTAGTAGGAAATGGTAGTGAATTGACCAAAGTTTCTGCATACACATATATATGGGTTATTATAGATCAAAACTTATCTTTTGAACAGCATATTAATGGACTAATTAGTAAAGTAAACCTAGGATAGGAGCTCTTAAGTAGAGTAGCAAATTGTATTAGTAAATAAGACAGATTGATCATAGCTAACCAACTGATCCTTCCGCTGTTTGTTTATGGGTGACATGTTCACTCCCATGCTAATAACTACCCAATTCAAAAATTTGAAATTTATTATAATAGGTTAGATAGGTTTATACTACAGTGTAAATACGATACTCTTCAGTGTTTAATGTACAAAATTTAACATGGACATACTTGGAATTTCGTAGACAAGAAATCTGGGCCAATTTTGTATATAAATCTATAAACTTGGCTCCCCTATTGCTTTTAGCTGAAAAGTCAATTAGCCCCCGCACTAATGTAACTTAAGAAAAGCAGGGGCCAGAGAATTAGTAGTTCTGAAAATAAAGAATAAATCTGAATGATGCCATTCAGTACAAAGCTTCAACAACATGGAATAATCTCCCAATAACTGTTAAACCCAAGATATAACAGTGGAAAGTTCAAAACAGTGATGAAACAGGAATTAAGTTTCTGATGTACAGGTAACTAACAGATGAATTATTGTTATCTCTTAGACTATCTTTACAAAATAGGTTGACTCTGTATATTTATTTGTTCTTTTCTTGTTTTATTATGAATTTGCACTGTATTATATGTAACACTGTTGCTGTTATTGTCATTACACAGGTGCACCTTGAAAAGAGGGCTCTAAGGCCCAAATGGCATTGTGAAATTGTACTTTCACTTACTCCTGTATAAATATATATTTTTACTACTACTACTTCTACTACTTAATTCTGGGGGCTGTGAATAAAGGTGGGGAGGGAATCTAGAGGGTGACTGGCAGATCTGATTAAATTCAGGCTGAATAAGCATGCACAGAGAGTCCCTTTAACACAGTCCTCACAACCTTGGGTACCCAGTATGGTTGACAGGCTATCCTGAAGCATTACCTGGGGTAGACCGGCATTGCAGCTGTTGTTGGGGCCCTTAGGAAGGAAACCAATTATAATGCACTCAACCAAAATATTTGTCATCTGGAGCCAGATGGCTCAGTGCATTGCAATAAACTCAAAACAACCAAAATCAGATGACACACAAAGATTATAGCTTATGTTGCAGGGAGCTACCCTGTTTGTACTCATGCTACCCAGGCCAGAATACAGGACAGATGAAATGAAGACCTCAGGATGTTGTACTGGATTGCCAAGGGAAGCAGGGTCTACACAACTCCCTTCTGGTGGTCAACACCTGTTCACTGATGTTGAGCAGAGGGCAGAATCACCGAGCAGATCTTTCGCAAAGAATGTCTCTGAATCGTGGCAGCAGCTCTAGGCTGAGATGGCAGGACCCAGGAAGAGGAGGCAGAGCATATGAAGTCTGTGATAAGGTGCTGGAACAGCCCAGCTGGTGTAACAGAACTCACTGGGGAACCAGGTCATGATCTATGAAACACATTCAGCACATCTATAACACTTAAAGTATTTTGCCACAGTTTGATAAAGTCTGTTTGCAAATCTGAAGGTTCTCTGCACAAACCTTCGATCTGAGGATCACTACAGTATTAGGCAGGCGATCATTTCTAGAGCAAGTCTTCGGTCCACTTGCAGGCAGCAGTATCACACTGTTTCTCTACAGATTCAGGTCTCGATCCAGTAATTGGATAAATCCAACTTTCACTTTCAAGGCAATACTTCACTGATTGAACATGCTGTTACATGTCTGGACATTCTGTTTTAAATCCAAGGGAGTTTGTTTCTTCCTGGAGATTTTCTGGATCAAATAAAGGTACAATGTATATCTCCACAGACAATGACTCTCTGTATAGCTGATTCATAATTACTAAGCATTTTTATAAAGCATACTACAGTTTTTGGTTTAGCTTCATACAGTAACAGGTTTATAATGTGAATTTATGAAAACACCTTAAGGATTTTGTATTACTACTAATCATGAAATTATTATTGTTTTATATTGCTTCAATCACTTTTATTTAAACAGGCTTTACTAACTGTATTTATTCCTGCTTTCTAAAATAGCAGCAAATGGGAACCCAGAAAGTCTGCTAAAGTATGTGAATTTTGTTAACACCCTGTTGTATTCTGCGTCTGGGAAAACCTCAGAGTCTGTTTGCAAGATGTGTGGAATGTCATTAAAAATGTTGCACAGCTTTCTGAACTTGCTACCAAACAAAAAAAAAATAAAATCAAAATAAATATACCGCATAATAATAGTATGCAAATACATACAGTTTCAAAACACAATTGACTGCATTGTTAGATAGCTGGTCCAAAGTTTTTAGTAGTCTGTTTTTTAACGGAACTATTCACAATGGCAGGCACACATTATTAAATTGCTGATGTTGGACCACAGTCTATAGAAATGGCTCCAAGTAATTCCATAATAATTTCTAAATAACCATTTGATGAGGGCAAAACAATACTTTTCAATTAAATTGTTATCATACTGCTGGCATTTAGATTATAATTTATTGTATAGATCCTCATAACTTCATCTCATTTTATGTTGCTGTAATTATGATGATTTGCGATGTCATACATGATAGCTTAAGTTTTATTTATTTATTTTTATTTTATTTATTTATTTATTTATTTATTATTCAGTTTTTGTTGACCAGGTAAGTGCACTAGACAAATCCTGCCTATTTTCAGGCACAACCAGGGGAAGGGGAATACAGATGAATGCCAACTAACCTTGAACCAGATTAAGCTGTTGGTGGTATTTTTAGTGAATTTGGGAAATTTGGCCAGGACACCAGGGAAATTTCCCTACTCTTTTCTTTCCTTTTTTTTTTTGAAATTAAGCTTTATTAATTTTATAAAGTACACCAAATCACAGGTTTACATCAGAGCTGTCATAGAGTCACTTAACAACTCCCCTGTACACCAAAGTCATAAGTGTAACATGTAGTAGGAAAAAGAAAACCTCCCTGTAACTCCGTGCCACCCCTTCCCCCCAACCATAACCCTCCCAGAGTGTGCATACTTAATATATCATATGATTTTATCATATTACCATGAACGAATAGAGTTAGTGGCAAAATAGATGGGGACAAAGAGCATCAGAGCCAAAACTAAATAACCCCTAATGTAAATACAACATGTATAATTTATCCCATTTTTTGTGAAACGAGTCCATGCGATTACGAGAACTAGCAGTGAGTCTCTCCATATTAAAGCAAATTGATAGGTCTTTCAGCCACTTTGTGTATGTTATGGTTAATTGGTCCATCCAATGCTTGACCACCAGCCTTTTAACCACCATAGAGATTAGCACCATGTGGAATCTGCGCTCATGGTTCTCAACTTTGGAATATATGCCCAGGATGCATATTTCTGTGGTGAAAAATCTGTCCAGACCCAAAAGAGGATCCAAATTGGACTGAATAGAGCGCCACAAGGGGGTCACTTTTCACATTGCCAGAAGATGTGGAGCAGATTCCCTTCTGATTGCAAACATCTGGAACAGAGAGGAAGAGGTAGCTTCCTTAATCGAGCCAATTTGACCGGAGTATAGTACATGTTATTTAGTATATGATATTGGATAAGTCTGAACCTATCCTGAGTGTGATATCTATATAGGTCTTTCCAGATTCATGACCAATTAGGGGTGAGATCAGGCAGGAGAGAAGTCCAAACACTAGAGTCCCGAGAGGTAGTCCGGATATTTAAGACCCAACAAATAGGAATATATAGATGAGATTCCATGGGATTTGGTGGCTAAATCTTGAAATTGAGAGAGAAAGGGACTGACTTGTGAGCAGCGAAATTCAATACCAAAGTTAGTTCTAATGAGGTGTCTCAGCTGGTATACCTTAAAAATATTATTATTGGGAACATTAAGCCTTGCCATAATATCCGGAGAAGAGAGGAGAGAGTCCTGAGAGTATAAATTCTCTACCAGGGCTTCTCGTAATTGAGGAAGCCAGTCTAGGGTAATCATTGAGCCTCCTAACCAAATGTTGGGATTTAGAATAAGGGGTTGTGCCATGTCTCTTTTTGGGGAAATTTTGAGATAGTGCAGGAACTGAGAGAGGACTTTAAGAGAAGTGATAATGGTCAGATTTAGTATTGAAAATGGGAGTGCTGAACTGGGATGAAAGAATATGTTCGGAGAGCAGAGATTGGCCTCTACGAGTATTTGTCTTTCAATTTGGAGCCAGACCGGAGCGGTCCTTCAGCCCTATTTGGAAGCCATCTGCCCAGTTTGGAGATGTGAGCAGCCCAGTGATAAAATAATAGGTTAGGGAGACAAAGTCCCCTTGTCTTTAGGAAGGCAGAGTTTAGAGAAAAAGCATCTGGGAGATTTATTTTGCCAGACAAATTGAGAGAGAGTAGAATGTAAATGTTGCAAATAGGAAAGGGGTAACCAGAGACCCAGTAGATTAAGAGGGTAGAAAACTCTGCGTAGGACATTCATCTTGATGATGTTGATTCTGCCCCAAAGAGAGATGGGGAGTTTGGACCATCTTTGGAGGTCTATTTGAATATTGGTCATTAGGTCATCCAGATTAAGCTTCTTGAGTAGAAGTGGGTCATTGGTGAGGTGTATACCCAAGTACTTAATCGATTTAGGAGACCATGTCATGCCAAATCTAGTAGAGCTAGCTTTATGTGTGAAGGAATTCAAGGGGAATACTTCTGATTTCACTAGATTCAGTTTGTAATGAGAGAGGCAGCTGTACTGCATAATAACCTGAAGGGCATGCGTTAACGATGTTTCGGAGTGGGCAATGTGGAGGAGGATATCATCCGCGTAGACAGAGAGGACCAACTCTTGTTGTAGCACCGGACAGCCCAGGATATATGG
Organism: Neoceratodus forsteri; assembly: GCA_016271365.2. Lineage (NCBI taxonomy): Eukaryota > Metazoa > Chordata > Ceratodontiformes > Ceratodontidae > Neoceratodus > Neoceratodus forsteri. The sequence continues at coordinate 1,044,907,930 of CM028133.1, read as the reverse complement.
AGATCATTTGATATTGAAAAGGAGCGGCTCTAAATATAGATTAAACAAGAAGGGGGAAAGGGGACAACCTTGTCTGGTACCTGTAAAAAGTTGGAAAAGTGAGGAAAAGACACCATTACAGTAGATCTTAGCCGAGGGAGATTTATATACAACCTGGATCCACCGAATAAAAGAGGTTGGGAATTCCATTCTGGCAAGCGTTGCCCATAGAAAGTCCCAATTAACTCTGTCAAATGCTTTTTCTGCGTCTAGAGAAATTAGAGCCATCGGAGTATGCGATGATTGGGCTGTATGTGAGATATGAGAGAGGGTTCTAAGGTGATCAGCAGGGGAATGAGCTTGTACAAACCCTACTTGCTCCGGACTCAGAAGGTGAATCCAAATCTTTTTAATCCTCTCAGCTAAGATTTTGGTTAGAATTTTACTATCACAATTTAAAAGAGAGATGGGGCGGTAGCTTGCAGGATCTTTAGGTGGTTTATCCGGCTTAAGGATTAACACAATTGTGGCTTCTAACAATGTAGGATCTATGGTATCGGCTTCAAACATGTACTCATAAAGCCTGAGGAGGAGAGGGACTAGTTCCTTACTAAAGGTTTTGTAAAAATTAGATGGGTTATCAGAAGCTAAAGAGGCAATCGCCTCCTCTACTTCGAGCAGAGTGATGGGGGAGGTGAGGGTCATTTTATGGTGTGGGAGGAGGCGAGGAAGATCAAGATCCTCTAAGAAGGTTGAAATGTCCAAAGGGGATGTTGAGGAGGGGTGTCTGCTGTAAAGCTTGCTGTAGAATTCTTCAAAGATCTGGGTAATCTCTCTAGGTGTAGTTTTAACTATGCCCTCCGGTGTTTGCAGCATCAGGATCAGTCTCGAGCTCTCTGTCTTTCGCAGTCTGAGAGCCAGTAATCTACCGGCCTTTTCGCCTTGGTAGATATATTTGGATTGGGTTTTTAAAATAGTGTATTCTGCTTTTTCTTTTAGTAAGTCCGCATATTCGTTTAGTTTTAGCAGAGATTCTAATGAACCTGAGGGGGAGGAAGGGGAATGTGAGTGCTCTAACTCTTTAATTTTGGGTAACAGTGAGGCTGCTTGGGCCACCCTGCGTTTCTTCCTCAGTGAGGCAATTTTAATTAACTCCCCCCTGAGGTAGCATTTCAGGGAGCACCATATTGAATCTTCTCTCGGGGTAGAGTTTTTATTAAATTCCATAAAGTTAGAGATTAGGTCTTTAATATGAGAAACAGTCTGATTGTCCTTAAGGAGTTGGGTGTTTAATTTCCACATAGTGTCCCGCTGAAAATTAGGGTCCGGTGAGATCCTAACCCAGACTGTTGAGTGGTCTGACAGTACTATCGGCTCGATACCTGATTGGAGGAGACTGGAAAGAAGTGAATTCCTGGTCAGAATGTAGTCTATTCTAGACCATGAGTTATGTACCTGAGAAAAGAAAGAAAAGGACCAGAGTGAAGGGTTAGTAAGCCGCCAGGGGTCGCATAATCCCAAAAGTTGCGTAAAGTCCAGTAAAGCTTTTTGAGCTAGAGTTACTGGCTTTATTGGCGTGTAGGTTCTGTCAAGAGCTTGACTTGGTGGGATGTTCCAGTCCCCTCCTAGTATTAACTGTGAAGGTAAGAGATTACCAATCCTATCTGCTAGGGTCATAAAAAACTCCGGGTTCCTTCCCACTGGGCCGAAAACAGAGCCGAGCACAATACTGCTGTTATTGAGACAACCTTTAACCAGTATAAATCTGCCATCTGGGTCTGCTAGTTTCTCTTCAGCCAGAAAAGAGACATGGTTCTTATTTAGAATGGCCACCCCTTTGCTTGCTACAGTTCCACTCGCAGAAAATACTTGAGAAAAACCAGATCTATGCAACCAGATTGTTTTGTTATTTGCCAAATGGGTTTCCTGAAGCATAAGAATGTCAATCCTGAGTAAATCACAATGTTTAAAGACTTGGTGCCTTTTAGTTTTATCTCTGAGCCCTCGCACATTCCAAGTAGCTATCTTAATTGACGTCATAGCCATTTTTGAGCAATTAAGCTGAGAAGATGAGAATTATTGTACATCCAAAATGAGAAGTTATTATAGCACACTCTAGAACCCTCTTTAAACCAGCCCACTCTATACAAAGAAGGACATCCAATCCCCTGATATATAGGTACTGTCAAGAAAATGTTAGTGACCTTGAGATGTAATTGGAGAATTGTGTCCTGGAACCAGAAGCGACCTCCTCCCTCCCCCCAAGCAAAAAAGAAACCCATCCAACTATATACAAGATAGTTCCAAGTTTGGGCAGATATACCCCGAAAGAGCCAACAGTAGGTACCTGGAACTAAAATCCCAATGGCGAGTCTCAGGAGCTTCATGTAACAATACCCTCCTGGTATGGTATTACAACAAGAATTGGGGGGTGATCTGTTAGACTGTGTCACCCAGCATGCTATAAAACTGATCCCCGTAGGATTCTCCTGTGGATCACCATTCCCCCCCTTTATCAGCTTGTGAGGCAGCTTCCTACGAGCATATCCCACCCCTGGGCACCCCCCTCCATCCTCTCTTTACCGTAGTAGTTTGAGAGCAGCTCCCTGTAGTGGCCAAGGAAAGTGGTCTTGTAGGTTAACAGGACCGGAGCCTAAAATCAACTCAAACGTGGGGGTTATATCACTCACCGTCTTTATGCTAATAAGAGTGGTCGCTAACCATGGCATGTGTGTTCAGGCCCTAGTAGCGAATCCATTTACAGGTGTGGATGGAGAGCAAAAAATTCTAGGCCCACTGTCAGGTTGGACGAATAATTATCCCACCTCAACCAGAATGCCCTGGGGGGCATATTTTATTGCAGGACCAAAGTCGGTCCACGGCAAACTCGGCAAGCCGGAACAAAAACCCAGCCCAAAGGTTCCGGGACAGTCCCTGGTAAAGCCAAGGTGCTCATGGCCTTCCAAAATCGGGATCAACAAGCCTCCCACCCATCACCAGGCCACTCGGCCCGACCTTTCACAACAAGATCAAACAGGTAAATAACAAGAATTGTCTATTCCTTAACAAGAGGGGAGCAGAACCGATGTGACAACTTGTTAGAACAGTACTTAGCTCATCCCTCTTTAAATAGGTTGGGAAGTTTAGAGGCTAAATCCTTAGCAGCTTGGTCAGGAGATTCATAGGTGAACAATGAGCCTTCGATTGTAACTTTTAGGTTGGCTGGATACAACATCCTGAACCGGATACCTGCCGCAATTAGCTTGTGAACAATTGGGTGAAAGGCAGTTCTTTTCTGTCTAGTCTCGATCGGAAGGTCTTGTGTGATTCTTATCTTGGATGACCCCCAGGTTATGGATTGCAGCTCTCTAGCTTTACTGAGGACATGCTGTTTTTCTATGAAACTTAAGAATTTGATGATGATAGGGTGAGGAGGGGAATCCAGTGGGGGCTTCGGCCTCAGAGATCGAATGGGCTCTTTCAATGTGGTATTGAGGATTCAGTGGTGAAGGCCCCACAACCTTGTGAAGGAATTTCTGGAGAAACATAATAGCATCTGAGCCTTCTTCTGTCTCAGGCAACCCAATGATTAGGAGATTATTCCTCCTACTTCGCCCTTCTAAGTCCTCCGTTTTAAGTTGGAGCTTCCGGACTTGCTGTTTCAGCAGAATAATTTCTGAATTGATTTTGTCTCTCCATCTTTCTTGGGTGGTAATTCTAGCCTCCAAGTTGATCATTCTGCTGTTTAATGTGGTGAGGTCTCCTTTAATCGACTTGAGCTCAGAAGTAGTATTTTCCAGTGCCTCCCAAAAAGGTGATAGCTCTTGAGGAATCTTTTCTCAGATAGAGGAACTACCGGAGGATTAGTACTGCCCACCTTATTCAGGTTCCCAGAGCCCTGGTTCCTCGCTTTCTTGGACAGCTTTTCAGGCGTGTTAGGTGGAGTGTGCCGAATCACGGCCTGCTTCATCTCTGCCTCCATCACCGCGGTAAAGCTTTGCAATGCCAAAATACAAAGATAGAAACGACAGGCAGAGGTTGAGAGATCTCCAGTTGCCGCTGTAGTGCACTTTGGAGGGTTAGAGTTGATTTTAAATCAATTTATAATGGATGGATGGTAGGAGCCCAGGGTAGGTGCAGCCTTCAGGAAGCTTGCATCACGTGACCTCTCCCTACTCTTTTCAGTAAGTGCCATGGGATTTTTAACATACACCTGAGCTACCACCAGTCCAGGCAGGTGGGACATCGGTTTAACGTCTCATCCGAAAGACGGCACCTCAGAAGTGCAGCACCCCTCTCATGCTGCACTACAGTGTCAGTACTGGGATATTAACCCAAGTGCCAGATGTGGCAGATGTGGGAACTGAACCCACAGCCCTCTGATCTCCCGGCCTCAGAGGCGAGTGTGTCAGTAGTCCTCTTTTGACTCCCACTCCCCCAGTGCTTACACACACACACACACACACACACACACACACAGCATGATAAAGGTTATGGGGACATAGAAATATAAGTGCAGAACCCCCTAGCTGGACAGAGAATATCAGAACTAGAACACAAGTGTCTTTTTCAGCTTTGCCAGAATGAGTTCAACAGAAGCATTTTTTTTTTACTTGGGTGTTGACTCCTCCATGGAAAAGGCATTTTGTAAGATTGTTTCTTATTGTTTTATGACCCATACAACAAATACCCAAAATAGAGAATACCCCAATATTTGTCCATTGAACACTAAAATTCAGCTAACTACAGTGTGGAGTGGCATGAGAAGGGTTAATAGACATTCTCTTAGAAAAGATCTATCCTCCTGAATCAGAGTTTGCCATGCCCAATAACCTAATCCCTCAAATCACTTACGGCCCTTCCCCCATCACATCCCATCCCACAGCCAAAGAAATACACAGAAGGGAAGGGGTAGCACACATCATTTAAGCATCTGCTTAATATTAGCAGACAAGAAGAGTCTCAATGGCTGTTGTTAGTGCAGTCCCCGAAAGACAAACATGAACCAGTAGGAGGCCTTGGGAGTTTGACAGGGATTCATATGTCACAAGGAGTGCCCTTATCTTGCATTCCTGCCAATGGATGTGTAAATGGGATAGAATGACTGAGTGAAGTTTGGTACCTGTATTGTGTAACAAGACATTTGACACTTTTAAGGGACATATCTGAAAAAATGCAGAGTTTCATATCCCTGCTTGTGCAATTAAAAACAACATTGTATAACAGTTTAGTGACCTTATTTTGTAACATTATACCACCAAATGCTTTGTCTTCAGAGTTTTCATGTTTTCTCAGTTATTTCCTTGGCATATGAGTACAGTGTATCATTCTCTAAATCTGTCTTGCAGTCTATCTTCTCCGTTTAGTATACCACACAACCTTCAGCTAAAGCAGAGATTAACTGGAGAATATACACTAGTAAGTTCCTGGAATGATTTTGACTTTTTTTTTTACATGTATGCCTTTGTTTCTGTTTAAAGATTAACAGATACCAATGGGATTTCAGCAGCAAAGGTTGTTATAGTGTGTTAAAGGAAAAACAATGGGAAAAAACAGAATTAGCTGTTATATAATACCCTTTCAGAAAAACTGCATTACAAAGCACTTTACAAAACAGTAAGGCATAGAAGGTTGCTGATGTTATTCACACAGGGATCCCAACAGGAGAGAGAGAGAGAGAGAGAGAGAGAGTGAGAAGGGAGGGAAGGGGAGAATGAGAGAGAGAGAGAGAGAGAGAGAGACAGAGAAAGATTACCTGTGTTAGGTAGTTTTGATGTTCAAACTGGGGTCTCCATACATATCTCTCAACCTCTGAGCATTAAAAATCATACCAATGGCCTTCAAAATTCTTTTGTTTTTTACTTGTGATTTTTATTGAAGATAAAAGACTGGTAAAAGTACAATACTAAGTTATAATAGTTTACTTACACTTTGGCACAAAGAAAGTAAACTCATTCATAACCACATAGATAAGTACATAAGGTATCAAATTATTAACAAATTAACTGAATGTCTGTTTTCCAGGATGGATCTGACATTGCAATGATGTGATTGAAGAAATGTTCCACAATCAGCGGGATCAATGCACAATGTCCACAATAAAAAAAAAATTCTTCGCACTTGGTGCCAAGTATGCTGTTCCGTGTCTTCATTTCTTAGCCAGCAATAATATAAAATAATCATAGTGATCAATGAATAAGAGAACAAGAAAGGTCCTCAAAATTTGTAGCAACTAAATAGAATTAAAGTTAAATTAAGTTAAACTGGTGTAAGATATCACATCTCCAACCTGAGTATACAAATTTTGTGGAAAGCATAGGTATTATACAATAAATGAACTCAGTTCCAGCTGATTAAGCTGAGGATTCTATATTCTTACAACCCATCAAACCAAATATTATTGCAAGAGAAGCTGTTCCAAGACAGGAGTGCCATCCCTATACTCTATGTAATTAAAATAGGGGAAATACATAGAAATGAATTTCTCTGTCTGAAGCTGCAGTTCCATAGTAATGGCCTCCATGTGGTCTTCAAAATTGATAGCAAATGGCAAGAACATACCTCTCAACCTTTTGTCTTTTGCCTGTCAAAATGTGGAACAAATGGGCAAAATGTGGAACACTTAATCAAATCTTTACCTAAGAAGCTCAAAACACTGTTAAAATGTTGCATTTATATTCAGAAAGTCTGTTATTAACTGAAAATATATTTTTTGCATCATTTACTATGGAATTTTGCTTTAAAATGTTGACTTTGAATATGGAACAAGTCCTCACAGTGTGGAACAGGGAGCTTTTGTGAAGTAAAATGAGGAACGTTCCTCGTAATGTGGTACAGTTAAGAGGTATGGGCAAGAAAGTGTAGCATTTTCTTATTTTAATAAATAATATCTAAATAAATTGTTGGTTCCATTTATTTACTGTTAAGGAATGTTTCTATCAAGTTAGTTAAAGTGACACTGTCAGCCTCCGATCACGAAAATATAACCACACATACTCATTCTTAGTTTGTGACCCGCTGGCTGCCACGATTGCTGTAGATCCCATGTTTTACATTTGTATTTCATGGTTGTGTACATTTTCAGCATTTAGTAATTGCAGCTGGGACGGCTGAAATCCTACCTGCCAGCAACATGATCCCTGTGTTGCTAGGTGTCAAGACCCAACCACATTGATGTGCACTAGCACACAGGTAAGCCCCTTTCCTTTCTTTATTCATCACTGACCTGTAACCTTGACAGTCTCCAACAGGTTCCTGTCTGCACAGCTCCGTTCTGTTTGATAATAGTGTCAGTGAGTCATTTATCTATTTTTCTGATGGAGCAGTGTTTCATTGGGGCAGCATATGGCATGTTCACCACATGCACCCTCATTTAGGAAAGCAAACCAGGTGAACCAGGTGATTTAGTCAGAAATAGTTTGCAGCTGTAGTGACCTTTTTTCTACAGTATCTGTCTACATGATGTAGCTCTGACTATGTAAGGTGTTATGTACTTTGACTGCAATGCAGCCGTATATTTTTCTTCTTTTTACCATTGCCTCTTTACCTAAATAAATAACATATTTCTTTATAAACAGATGAAATGAAACTAAAAATACCCTAGTCATGTTGTGCTGTGCAAGGGATAATGAGAGAGAGAACGAGAGAGTGGTGGATGGTACATACTTAGTACATTCACCATGTGTGCTATGACCATTCATGTAAGATTCCTTGAAACTCCTTTTCAAAATAGTTTTGATTCCGTGATCAGCGAATCATTGTCTATTTATGCCCCGAGTGTGTGGTCACCCATTCCTGAACCCAAAATTCATGTGGCTTTGTTGGAATCGTTCTGTGGCTGGATCATCAAGTATTCACTGCGGCATATTCAAAGTTGAACCCCAAGGTATTGTCTCCCTTTTCCTTGAATTAAATAATTTGGTGACCTGGCCCCCCCAGCTGGTTGCCTTTCAAATTGTCTGAAGTCACCGGGAATCATATCACAAACAGGTATTTTGGTGAAGCCATATTTTCTCCCATCAAGATGTGAAGTGTCTCTGCTGCTGCAAGTCCCGGCTTACTGATACAGTCGAAAGACAGGGGTGCATGCTCTGGCACTGCTGGAATCTCTTACAGGGTGTGCAAATGTGAAATGTACTACTTCTCCGGTCATCTAAAAACATGCTTCATGTTCTTTTTGTTTCCCAGCCCCAATATTTACAGTTTGTTATGGGTGCCTGAATGAAGAAGAAGAAGAAGAATCTGCATTTATATAGTGCTTTTCATACACAGTATCCCAAAGCACTTTACAAGCAATGCTAGACTGGTAGTGAAGTGACTGAATGTGTGGTGGCGACCATATCGTACATCATCACCCACACACAACCTGGATAATTGCATGAACCGGTTTAAGGGAAGGGGAATGTTGGCCAGGACACCGGGAATGTTCCCTGGTCTTTGCGAACAGTGCCCTGGTTTCTTTCACTTCCACCTGGACAACACCAGGGTGGGCAGAAGAGACCTCGGTTTAATGTCTCATCAGAAGGACGGCACACACACCCAGCAGAAATGCGGCACACCCCAATACTGCACTCGGATGCTGATTTTTAGGTGCAAGTCCAATCCCGGTGTGGGACGAGTACCCACAACCTTCTGGTCCAGAGGCGGATGTGCTACTAACTGAGCCACGGTGACACCTAATCCCTGAATGGATCCTTGAACAAAGTAAAAGTAAATGTGTAATACTTCTACACTTGTTTTCCTCTGTGTCTGACCTGGTACTGTGCTTGGCTATGGTTATGCTCGAGAAAAACGTTATTTTACCGGCCAGTTTATTTTAGTCTTTTATCATTCCATCTTGTAGTCTGTGTCTCCTCACTGACAACTGGCTGCACTTCTCGATGCATCAGAAAAGACACACACACGCTTTATGCATGCTGGTTTTGCCTGGCAGTCAGAACCAGCAGATCACTCTTTCAGTCTGAGCTGCAACTTCCAGGATGTACGTTTATAGTCTATAGTTGTCATTCACAATGGAATGGATCCTCTGTTTTCATGTGTGTGTCTTTTCTATTACCTCAAGAAGTGCATCTTGTGACATTCAATGGCTTCCAATAAAGCCACAAGGCAAAGTTTTCTTCGGGAGAGAAAAATAAGGCTTCACCAAAAAATACACTGTTTGTGCTATAAGGTGCATACAAAAATGCACTGCAAACTGAAATAAAAAAAAACACACATATACTATAGGTGCTTATTTCTGATTTATGCAGCATTCATTTCCTGTCTCCTGGGCCACGGTCTGACATTCTGGTTGTTTTTTCATTCATTTCTTAACTCCTTTCAAGTCAAAAAATAATTGCTTTATGTGATGCTGTGGAAGCTACAGTCCCCATTCTGGAGCTGAAAGCACCTCCATCTGTGATAGACTCTTTCCCTGCACTGCCACACTTTAGTGTCCTCATTTTTCTCTCGGGTACCACATTCTTGATCCTGCAACGTTATTCAGTGTGTTTTTTTTATTTTTCTCTTGTGTCTTCCTCTCGGTTTTCCATCACCTCCCTGCATTCAAAATATCATTTAGATTTTGTGATTTTCCCCTTCTATGTTTTGCTGTTGTGCGAGAGGGATAGTGAGAGACAGAGAGAAAGAGAGAGAGAGCACTTGATGGTGGGTGGTGCATAGATTGTCTGATCATCTGCATGTCCTGTCTGACCACTTTTCAGCTGTGTGCATGTCCACAATAGTTTGTGGCTGTGAAGGTATGAATTTGGGAGCTGCAACACACCTCCATCAGTGGGTGACTGTCCCCTGACACTTGTGAAGTGTACCTGGTTCTAGCTGGCTACTTGTGGGAGCTATGGCTAGATACTGGGGACTCAAGTACTCACAGCTGCATAGTCTATGTAGGGGCAGACTGTGCTTTCACCCCTTCCTGATCAAATAAATTCTAGAGGGTCTGTTTTAAGTGATCTGTGGCTGGGACCACTCACTATTCAGGGCTGCTGAATCAATTTCGTACCACAATGTAGCGTCTTCCTTTGCCCCATAATTACATGTGCGGTGCTCAGTGAAGTAGTGCGACTGCAACTCAGCACTATAAGTTGTGCACCTCCTGGACACTGTGTCTAATCCACTGTTATTGATTTATGTATTGTTTTAGGGTGTGTGGTGGTGTCCTGAGCTGCTACAGTCACAGTGTGCTCTCTTGTGTTTCTGTGATCAATACCCTGCCGGCATTCCCTTGCTATAGTTGCGATCCCCTGACATTAGCATTTGTGATGGCTATGTAGCCTCAGAGCCTTAAGGCATACACATTCAGCTCTTCCACCTGATACACATCTGTTTCCTCTTTTGTCTCTGTATCATGCCACAGTCTGGATACTGCAATCCGATTTTTTTGTGTGTTTTTGGTGTTTGTACTGGTAGCTGGCATTGGTGCCTACCATCACCTAATAACATAAAAACAATACATATTTTGTTCTAATGCAACGAAATGGAACAAAAACTCTCGTGGTGATGTCATGCATCCTCCCTTCTGTGGATTTTGCTATTCACTGATGTTGTCTGGTGAGCTGCTCATCTTTCTACTCTCTCCCAGTGGTCCCAAGTCTCCATGACTGGGCCATTTCTGGTCCCTATTTTCCGGTCCGCATTTATCAATATTCCTGATTTCAAGCAACCAGTACTATCGTAGCTTTTGTTATTTCATTGTCAGTAGTTTGCCAGTCTGAACCATGTAAGCACTGTCCGACCTATAATACTTGCTATAATACTGTGTTTTTCATATTATTGTCTGTTCTTTGTATCTGTCACCCTATGAATAGACATTTATGCATGTTACATGTTTGGGCAGCATAAAAATCATACTTCTGAATAGTGCCTGGTGTGCTGCCCTACTGCTTCTTTTTGTGGATTACTATAGGCAGTAGAGTCAGTTGTGAAGCTTTCAGTGTGATGTCCCAGTGCCCTCTCGGATCATTTGAAAACTGATCTGGACCACCTTTCTGCAGTGACCTTTCCATGGTCCAAGGTAGTTTTCCTTTTCTTTGATGAAACACAGAGTTCTTTCTCAAAGTTCAAATTCTCTTCTATATTGTGATTGTCATGCTGCACTGTGTATGCGCAGAGAATTTATTTTGTAAATGTGAGGCACGGGGCAGATCCTGCCAAACCAATCTGGTGGAGTTCTATGACTGGGTAACTAGGCAACTGAACAGGTGCCATGCAGTGGATGTCCTGTATCTGGACTTCAGTAAGGCATTTGACTCAGTGCCACATGGAAGGCTGTGAAGGAAGTTAGTAGGCACAGGGGCGGGTGCAAAGCTGGTGAGATGGGTAGGAAACTGGCTTCAGGAAAGGCAACAGAGGGTGGTAGTGGGTGGGGAGCTCTCACACCCAAGGGTAGTGATGAGCGGTGTTCCACAGGGCTTGGTGGTGGGACCAGTGTTGCTTGGGATATTCATTGCAGACATGTCATGGGACATCAAGAGCAAGATCAGTCTGTTTGCTGATGATACCAAGGTAGGAGTGGTGGTGGATGACCTAGGGGGATGGCAGGGGTTGCAGGATGAACTGACAAAGCTTGAAACCTGGTCAGACACCTGGCAACTGGAGTTTAATACCAAAAAATGCAAGGTGCTGCATTTTGGGATGAAGAACCAAGGAGGAGTTACCAGCTGGGGGGAGTGCAGCTAGCCCAGACAGAGGAGGAGAAGGATCTGGGGGTGCTCATTACAGGGCCAATGAACAACTCAGCACAATGTAGGAAGGCAGCTGCAAAGGCCAACAAAATGCTGGGTTGTATTGCAAGGGGTATATCCTTGAGGAGGGAGGAGGTGATTCTGCCACTGTATAGGTCATTAGTTAGACCGCACCTGCAGTAATGTGTGCAGTACTGGCACCCGTATCTGAAGATGGACATTAAGTTACTGGAGGGGGTGCAGCACAGGGTGACAAATATGATCAAGAGGCTGGGGGACTTATCATACGAGAGGAGGCTGAGGGAGTTGAACATGTACTCACTGGAGGAGAGGAGGAACAGGGGTACATGATTGAAACCTTTAAGTACATGAAAGGAATAAACAAGACAAGTACAGAGGGGCTGTTCAAAGTAAGGAGGGAGGGAAACCAGGGGCCATGATATGACACTGGAGGGAGGGAGCAGGTTCAGGAGGGAGATGAGGAGACACTTTTTTACAGAGAGAGTGGTGGCTGGGTGGAATGCGTTACCTGCAGAAGTGGTATCCAGTAGAACAGTGGACTGCTTCAAAAGGAGATTGGACAGGACAAGGGGGAGGGTTAATGAAGGGGAAGGGTGGAAGGGAGGGGCAGCTCAGAATAAGGGGTGCTAGCTGCACATTCGAGCAGACTTGATAGACCTCTAGGCCTTTATCTGCTGGCAAATTTTGTATGTTTGTGTGTTCGTGAGCACAATGGGGGGTGCTGTCAAAACAACTGAAATGTATCAGGATCTGGCGTGGTCATGTCTGATAAGGTAACACTAGGCAAATAATGTGATAATGTGGTCCTGGGTACAGTGCTTGCTATTCCCATGCACAACAGTTGGTACAAGGAAGAGGCAGAACAGTAAAGACCTGACAGGTAGCTGCAGTGGTAGTGAAAATGAGGGATTCACTGCTGAAAGCCACATAACTCTATCACTTATTTCTGCCATGACCTTCTTACTGTAAACCCATGCTGCTTTTTGTACAGTGCACTGACCACTACCCCTTTTTATCATGTACTCAGTTATAGTTTATTTCTGAAGTAAATCCAGATCATTTTCATTATCACTGATGTCAAATTAGCTTGAACGTACTGTTCTGTCTCTGCCTTGTACCCACTGTTCTTCATGTGACTAGCTACTACTGTACCCTAGCCTACAACTCTCACACCATCGTACCGTGATTTGTCATATCTTTTAGTTATTGTAGTCACCTTTTGTATATTTTGAACTGTCGGCACAATATAATGTGCCTTGTTTTTCCCCAGTACAGTTTCAGGATTACTTTCCAGTCTTTCAGTTTTACTTTGCATTTCTATCAACCTCCCATATCTGTATTGCTTTATTTTCCAAATGTTGCTATTTCCCCTTCACCCGTCTTTTTTTGGTTCATGTAATCAATAGTCTTCCTTCAGTATGTCTCTGCCTTTCTTCTGTCACATTCCACTCCCGATCTCCACCCTTCTTTTTTAATTTTTCCTTCAGAAGCTACTCACAAAAGATTCTATCCTTTTCTTTCCCGAGTTAATTTTTTTTATTTGGTTGTGTACTCGTTGCACTGCCTCCCCTGTTGTCTTTCACAGAAATCCCAGATTTTGCCCTCCGTGGATGGAGCAACACAAGATCTACTAAGCCATGTCTTCACTATTTCTTACACACTCAGTTCTTCATGGTTCCTCTTGGGTGATAACTTACCACAAACAAAAGATGTGGCACATTTCCCGTGCTGACTATGGTGCTGCGCAGCAAGCTGCATCCTTCTCCTACGCCTGCAATCCAACTCTAACTGAGCGTGGCACAGCACTACCAACAGTTCATCACCTGTTGCTTATGCTGCTGCATGAGTTATATGATTATAACATCACTTCAGCTCAGCTGAGAATGAGGACCAAGTCTGACAGTGTGAATAACATGCAAATGTACATTCACAGGCTGTCACTGACTCCAGCTGCGAGTGTAGTAACCCTGCAGAAACTGGTTGTAAGACTGCATTTTCACAAGTGTGTTCCAGCAATAGTTGTTGGCGGCATTCCACCATAAGGGACGTGAGACTAACCACTCTCTTTGATGTGCTAGCATCACATGTAACCAGTCCATACTAGATCACCTTTTTCTGCCAGTCTAAGGTTTCCTTCTATAACTCTCTCACCATATCCGACACCAGAAAATGGTAGCTCTTCAAACACCAACCATGCTTATTGTGCAGCCCTTTTCTGTCTCCATGGTCACCTACAGTGCTTTCACTATTCCCACTTTCCCCTGTTTCTCCTTTGCTTAGAATCTGTCTGTCACATCGAGTGCTACTCCTCCACCTCTTTGGATGGCCAATAAACACTTCATGCCCTACCATGAACTTTCTTCCATTTTCTCCATTCGGCGCATAACTGTTTTCTAAAATCTTTGCCTCCTTTCATATTTAGTACACAAACTACAATATTTCACTGTGATACTGCTTGTAATTGCATGTCCCTTTTCAGTCTCTCACCATTGTCTTTACCACATTGGTTATAAACAATATCACCAAACTCACTGTTTCATATACAAGACAGATGCTTGCATGAAATAAGCCAGTTGACTCTCCTAAATACTATGGTTATCATAGAGTATTCCTTTTTTCCCTGCTAAATATTCACTGCTAACATCTTTGTGTACCCTGTTTTAATTTGTTCTTTATACTTTGAAAAAGTCTCGGTCTGTGTCTGTATGCAATGCAATGCTACTAAGTCTCCTATGTTATTTCCCTGTAAGTAGGGAACAATTATAGCACAAGAAATGTAAAGCACTGAAATACATCCCCTCTTTCCCCACAATGTCACTAAATTAGCTATGGCAATAACTCTATGCAATACTTTTAATACATTTGATATATGTAATAGCATACATAGCAGTACTGCAGAAACAGTTGTTGCTGTTAGTGGTTGTGGGAACCTGCTTTTGCTTAGCAGCTGGGGATTTTAGTAGCTGGATAAGTTTTAAATTCTTATCAGTCTGTAGAATTTTAAGCAGGGCTGCTGAGTGTATTATAAAGCATAATTTGGCCTCAAAAAGACTGCTGTGATGATGGCGAAGGGACCGCATATCACCAGAGCAGGTATCTTTGGGCAGGTGGTTGGGTGCATGGGGTGTGGTGCGGCCAAGATACTGAACTTGACTTGGAAGTTTGTGGGATGCCCAGTGTGCTACCAGCTGGCACAGCCTAAGGAAGAGGTAGAGGGGATCCAAAGGCAGCTGGGCGGTCTGGGGGGGATGATTGGAGAGGTAGAAGCCAAGCAGTCACCTACATAGAAGCACTAGGTGCTGGGACCTCCCAAGCTGGGGAAGGAGTGAAGAGAGGTGCTCACACTAGGAGAGGAGGAAAGAGTGGTACACAGAAGGGTTTCAGGGACCCTGGCAGATGGGTCCCAAAAGGTGTACATTTGCACAGCAGTAGGCAGTAGGGACAGGGGGTGCACTGGTGGATGGGATAAGGCTCACAAATTGTTTTAACCCCTGTACGCCCATTGGTAGAAGAGAGGTGTGTGGGGGAGGAAAAGGAGGAGGAGGAGGATGATGGTGCTGCTGGCGTAGCTGAGGTTGGGACAGATAGAATGGGTGTAGAGGGTAATTGTGAAGGGCACAATACAGTGGATCCTGGGCAGGAGGTGGGAAGAGGGGTAGGAAGGGAAGAAGAAAAAGGAGGATCAGGGGAACAAGGAGGAGGCTGATGGTATGGAACAGGGGCGCACGGCAGGCAGAAAGGCACAGGATTTAAATGGGATGATAGTGAGCAGAATGCCAAATAGGCAAATGGCTAGGGCAGATGGATTAGTAAGGAGTGGGGAAAGAGATACAGAGAAAGATACTCAGGTGGGGGGGATAAAGGAGGCTGGGACACAGGTAGCGTAGGTGACCAGGGACAAAAGTGAAGGGGTTACTTTCAACACCCAGATTGTGAGAGGTGTGATGAGCTGGTTGAGGGGCGAATCCAGAGGAAGGAATGAGGAGGGGCATGGAAGGGGGGAACCTGAGGGGATGAACAGGAAGGCAAGGGGGAAGTTAGAGTATTGCTATTTGGGGACTCCATGATCAGTGGCATACAGTGTGAGGTGCCGGAGGAGGGTAAAAGCTGTCTGATCTGAACCAAATGCCACAAAGGCCTGACAGTGCACAAGGCCAAGCATTAGTTGTATTCACTGGCAAGGGAATGTAGTGGGAACCCAGACATTCTAGTGCACTTGGGGCCAAACAACATAAATGGTAATATAGGACTAGAAATTCAGGCCAGGATCCGGGAGTTGGCCATGGTATGCCTTTCCATAGGCTGTAAGATGTCCTTTTCAGAACTCCTGCCAGTGCCAAGGGCTAGTGGGGAAAACAAGATGAAGATTAGGGAGATAGATCAGTGGCTTATGGAGTAGTGTGGGGAATTGGGTATGACCTGGTGGGGGACTGGAGGGAGACCGGGGAGTATAAGGGGCTGTATGTTTGGGATAGTCTCCACCTTAATTTGTAAGGGAAGGAAATCCTAAAGCTCAAAGTAGCTTGGCTCATCAGCGAAAGGCGGGGTTTAAAATTGTGACAGTGGGACGGATCAAAAAAGGGGCATTGCCAGCAGATAAGATAAATGTGGGACATGGTCTCCACTCCTCTATAGGGCTAGGGAGATATGGAGCAGGGTCACCAGGTAGGGTCCCAGAGCAGAGAAATAGGAGCTCAAAGGGGAGAAAGGAGAGGAGGGCAAAGGGGTGAGTAGTGGTCCTGATAAATGCCATGAGCTTAGGAGAACAAATGCCTGAGCTCCAGGCAATGCTAGTTGAAGGGGAGTAGATGTGGCAGCAGTCACTGAGACTTGGGCCATCAACGACAAGGGGAGGGAGCTAATTAGGAGGGCTGCACTATGTTCAGAAAAGATAGGGGGAGGGAAGGGGTGGTGGTGTAGCAGTGTTAGTCAGAAATGGCATGGGTATTGGAGGAGTAGAGGAGGCAGAGTGGAATGTGGAGGCTATCTGGTCACCTTGCTACTGCAGAGTGGTAAGAGAGTAAAGGTCAGAGTAGTATACAGACCTCTAGCACTGACATAGGTCCCAGAAGGCAGTTTGGTGGCAAATCTCAAGGGACGCTAGATTAGGAAAGGAAGGAATAGTAATGGGGACCTCAACATGCCAGGAACAGACGGGGGACTATCACATCACAAGTGACCTAAGAGCAGAGGCTGCTGGATGTCTTCCAGGATGCTTCTGACACAACAGGTAGGTGAGCCAACTAGGGAGACCTGGACACTGGACTTGGTCCTGGTGACAGTGATCAGATTAGGGGCTAGAGGTGAGGGATCCATTTTACTGTGGATGATCACACCACAGTCTGGTTCTTCCTGAACCCAGGGTGGAGGAAAGGCTAACAAGGACAGTAGTAAAATGACTTTAGTGTGCAGACTTCAGGGAGATAGGAAGGATCTTTAAAGATAATCAAGACAGGATAAGGTATCATTAGAAGGGGAATACAGGAGGTTACAAGGTCCTGTGCAAGGGAAAGGCATAAGTTCGCTAAGGCCAGAAAACCCTGCTGGTGGACCCGGGAGGTACAGGAGGTGGTGAGGGAAAAGAAGGGGCATATAGGTGCTTCAAGTGGTCAAGGAGTGAAAGGGATCAGGAGGAATATGAGCTAACAGCCAAGAGAGTCACCAGGGTGGTGAGATCAGCTAGCAAAAAAGGACCAGTCCTTGGCAAGTGGGATCCAGAGTGGAAACACGGGATTCTATAGATACATAGGGGGGAAAAAAGGAAAGTAAGGGGGAAGATCAGCAAGATAAGAATTGGGGATAGTTGGACACAGGAGGTGGGGGAACAGGCAGAAGTCCTAAAATGAGTACTTTGCATTAGATTATACTGGGGCATTGAGGGACCATATCTTGTGAGGGAGTGGTGGCAAACACAAGCAAGGGTGCGACTGCAGAGACAGGGCCCTTATGGTTCTGGGAAAGGGAGGACACCACAGACAGGTGGAGGCCCAGCAGTGCATGATGAAAAGGTTGAGGACGAGGCTGAAATCCCAGTAGAGAAAGGAAGCCCTCAGGTCCCTTCAGATGGAGAAAGCACCTGGGCCTGATGAATGCATCCCAGGGTGCAGGGGAACTGGCAGATGTCTTGACGGCCCCTGTAGCGGAGCTTTTCAACATCTTTCTGAGGACTGGGTGGGTGTCCCAAGACTGGAGGGTGGCCCATGTTGTGCCGATCCAGAGTGGCATCAAGAGTGGAGGCAGAAAATTACAGGCCCATTAGCCTGACATCGTGGTCGGCAATGAGATGGAAGGTATTGTCAAGGAAAGGATAGGGGTTCCTAGAGCAACTGGGTACTTGATGATAGGCAGCATGGCTTGTCACGTGAAGAGCATGCCAGACAAGTCTTGTTAAGTTCTATGACTGGTGCAAGGGTCCGGACCAGGGAAGGCCAGTGGATGTTCGTTATGGATTTTAGCAATGTGTTTGATTTGGTACACCAGAGTGGAATGCTGGCTAAGCTGAAGGAAATGGGTAGGGAGACAGTTGCTAAGGTGGATTGGAAATTTGCTCTCTGAGCATACTCAGAAGGTGGTGGTTGGAGGGTCAGCCTCATCCCCAAGGTGGGTTACTAGTAGGGTTTCCCAGGTGTCAGTGCTGGGGCCACTCCTATTCAATGCCAATATTTCAAACATCAGGAGGGGGATCTGGAGTGAGATGATTCTCTTGCAGATGACTCAAAGCTAGGTGCAATGGTGGAACGGGAGGAGGGAAGGGAGGACTTGCAGGAGGACTTGGAGGCTCTGGCATGGTGGTCAGGGAAATGGATAATAAAATTCCATGCTGGGAAGTGCAAGGTTCTGCACCTCAGAGTCAGAGTCAGAAATACAGGACAGGGGTATACCCTGGCAGGAGACATGATTCAAGTCACTGAGGGTGAGAAGGACCTGCGCGTAGTGATACATGTCAAAATGAACAACTCGGAGACCTGTAGGAGGGCAGCGGCAAGGGTAAATTGATGTTGGGATGCATTGCCAGGTGGATTACCTCCAGAAAGGCTGGAAGTGATCCTTCCACTGTACAACTGCTTGGTTTTAGCCACACCCCGAGTATTGTGTACAATTTTGGAGACCACATTTAAAGACTGACATAACTCTTCTAGAGTGTCCAAAGGAGGCAACCAAATGATCTGGGGCCTAGGGAGAGGACTGATGAGGGTGGCTCTTAAGGAGCTTGACATGTACACCCTGGAGGAGAAGAGGGACAGGGGGACATGACAGAGGTCTTTAAGTACATGAAAGGGATCAATAAAGGAGGCACAGTCCAGGTGCTCCAAAGGAAAGGAGGGTGGGGCAACAAGAGGTCACGGGTGTAAGCTGGAAGGGAGCAGGCTCACAGGGGAAAGGAGGAGATATTATTTTCCTTAAAGGGTGGTGGAGCCATGGAATGCACTGGCCAGGGAGCTGGTAGAGATGGAGACTGTGGACGGGTTTAAGAGGGGATGGGACAGGAACAGTGGGAGGAAGGTAAATCTGTCCAGGCCCAATGCAGGTGTAACATCTGGGACTGGGGACAGTATGACCCAAGGGTGAGGGGGGACACCAAAATCGGCCCTCAGAGTGGTGCTGAAACCGAAGCAGACCTCGGAGACCATTCTGCCCATTCTGCTGGCATTTTAGTATGTTAGTATAGTATAGTATAAACTTGTTCTCCGTTCATCTGTTCATGTAACTTCATTTTCAATTTCCAGCACAACATTAAAAATCAGAATGAGACACCAAAGGCCAGAAAGCATGGCAGGCCAAGGACAGTCACTGATTCAATGTGAAAAAGACAGAGGAAAATGCATGACAATCAGTGTAACAAGTGTCGGATAGCCATCGGTGATCAACTGCCCCATTGGCTCACACTGAAAGAAGCACTCAACTTGAAATTTCACTCTGATGTCACACGCGCGGTACTGCTAGGCATGTGAGTGACTACATTCATAAGTTTGCATGAAATACTTGTTCAACATACTAAATAAGTACGACCAATGGTATTCACATTCTCCAGTGCAGGTATGATGGTATGAACGCACACAGTACACATGGCCAACAGTTGATGTTGCCGTTATTATGCTCAACGCCACGGTCTTCATAACTGCATGGACAACAATGCTTGCCTACTATGAGACTCCGAAAAATAATAACCACAATGTGAGCAACTTACATTCATTGGCAAGGCAAATGTATGCTGTCGGAGTTTTGCTATTTCTCATTTATCCATGCTGTGCTATGCCTTACTACTCCTTCTACTTGTAGGACTGAAATGGAATCAAGCTCGGACGAGGTGTTTTGTACACCAGGAAGTCTGGTGAGTACTATGGCACTACACTTTGGATACACTGAAACACATCCCAACAGGGAAGGTTTTCTATATATGCAAACTTCAAAGTGAGTTAGTCATACTTAGTAGTTGTGGACACACACTAATCCAGGCTTTATATCTGCCTGCACAATCAGTTATGATAGTGTTGTTCTACTTACATTTCTATATTTCTAACAGGTGTGTTGACAATGATACCATGGATGAAACCTATCATGCTGATAGCCACTGCGATTCTTCCTTTGTATGCTGCCAATGACTTTGCAGCGGTATCAGGTAAGTCTATCTAAAGGAAACTGATGAAAGTAACAGCACTAAATGGTAACCGATAGGAGATGATGCACTGTGGGTCCCCTTGGGACTGGGAATGTAATCACAAGAGCCCCGGTTTGTATACAGATCCCCATCTCAGGGTGGGAAAATGGGCGGCAAATGAGATGTCAACCTGAGTATTGTAGAGAAATATCTGTTATTGCATGGCCAAACAAATTTGTAGGTAGTGTACTGATAAATGACTTACTTGTTCAAAATGGGAGAGTGACTCAGAAAGGCATCAGCAAACAGGGCAAGAAGATGTTGTAGTACAACATTGGTCAAATATCAAAATGGCTGTAACAGAGCAAACAAGCCAATGTGTGAATCAAATAATAACATTACACGCAAGGAAAAACAGCTATCAATATCAAAAGATGGTGCATTGCAGGATAGATAGAAAAAAACATTGCTTTCAGGAACTATAGGGAAAACATAGGAGAAGCATAGAGAACTGTCACCAGTTAAAGCAAAACGAAGCAGGCAAAGCAAGTCAGCATAGCAAAGAACCATATATATATATTAACACAAGTGTAACCCCTTTGTTACCCGGGGTTACTAGAATCCCAGTAAGAACTAGTGGTAGGCAGGAAGGCAGCTTGAAACTCCAGTTAAATGGGTTTCACACTGTCTCACTCTGTCCTCAGTCACAGCTGAGACTGAGAGAGATGACATCACTATAGAACTGTTGCAGCTGCATGAGCCACTTGGAATCTACAGCTGAGGAAGTGAGTTTAGAACTTTGGGAAATTCAAAGTCAGTCTTCCATTTGTCCTTAAGCAAGAAGGAAGCATCAGTCTGCTGTTTGATCTCTCACTAAGAAAAAGGAAGTGTTCCTGTGTTTTACCTTTTTAAGTGGTGGAGACCGCTCCTGGTCTCAGTGCCTCTTCTCCGGGGAGTTCTCTGTGGGTTCCAGGGCAATCCCTCTCCCACCATGGAAGGAAGCTGCCTGATTTTGTTTTGTCTGTTCTTGTATAACAGCAAAGGTTACAGTACTTCGCCTGTGGGGCACCTGCAACGAATGGGTGAGTGTTTGGCTCCATTTGAAGGGGCAAACATATTGTTTTCTTCAGTTGGGAAATAAATGTGGACTGCTATTTGGAAGGACTATGTTTACTGGGATGAACAAATGGAGCAGTCAAACAGTTTAAAGTTTTAAATGGATTTAAAGTTCGCTGTAGAGGGGTGCTTCAGGCCATCCACCGTTCAATCTACATTTTAAAGTCTAAAGTTTTCTGTGCATGTCCAGAGAAATGGCCGGGTAAGGGCTGTGGGTGCTGGAGGTGGGAAAACCCTCCATCTTTAGTAACCAGGTCCACCTCTATGGATTTCTTCTGTGTTTTTGCTACTTGCCTCATGCACTTGGCCAGTGATGGGGTGGGTACCCAGACGTGGGTCTCAACTTGAAAAACTCTCTAGGAGTCACAGACTCTAAGTGGTGTGGGGAGCCACAGGATGGGAAAATTACCCTTGTTTGATGGGAGTTTGATTGGGAGTATGAAAAAATCTTCTAGAAGTCGTAGACTCTAATGGTGTGGGAGCCACAGTTTGGGAGTCTCCTTGTTTGATGGGATGTCTTCCAAGTAAAGTTTGGGTTCATTCTTCAGTGGACCATCAGTCGAGTGGCTGGCAGGGAGCCGGGCCAGTCGAGCTATGTATCCAATGCGATGCAAAGTCCAGGCTGAGTGCCTGGTGGGTCCAAAGCCAGACAACTTTAGTAATGTGTTCATTCCTCAAATGGACCACTGTGTTAACTCTAATCTGCACATACAGTAACGTAGCCCTTTGGGGCACCATGCAATGCTTTGTTTATGTTCAGTTAGTTAATAAATAAAGCCACACTGAAAAATCCCAATTCTGGTTCTTGGACATTACAGTTATTGCTTCCTGTAGTTGGATTTAGTTGGGTGCCCTGTGCAGAGTAGCCAAACCTAGGTCCCTTGTGCCAGGTAACCTCATCCTTCCCTGTACCCAGGTCCCCCACTAGGTATTTCTACAAATGCCAACAGCATGCCACCTGTCGCTTTAGTAAAGGCAGGGGTGGGGACCCCCGATGTTACAAAAATGGAGGCACCGCTTTGGATTTGTTCAGGAAGGAAGGTGCTTGGGCAAGTAGGCTAACGTTTTGGCTATCTGGCAGTCGGTAGCCAAAAAAAAAAGTTGAAGCAACTTCCCTAGTGTGTTGCTGTGTGCTGTGAATCTTATGCTGCTGTTTAAAAAATGCCAACTGTTTACCCAGGAGCTGTAAAGCCAAAGTGTGTGTCTTTGTCCTGCATCAAAAAAGTTTACAGCATTTTTGTCAGTTTTAAAATGAATTTCTGTGAAGGAAAGTGTGGAAAACTAGGGGTAGCAACAGAGAAATTATGCCCTGGATTTTGAAATGCTTTTAAAATGAATTTCTGTGAAGGAAAGTGTGGAAGACTAGGGGTAGCAACAGAGAAAATATGCCCTGGACATTGAAATGCTTTCTGTGCAATGCTAGAGACTGCAGAGTTAATGGCAATGTTACATGGTTGAAATGGGCTCCCGCCATGGAGTCAGTTGAGAAAAAAAAGTGCATTTTTCAGTTTAAATTTGCCTGCTCGATGATCGCTGTGAGGAGAGGAGCCCTTGTGAGGAAGAAGAGGCTCATTTGCATGGCGTCGTGTGGTTGGTCAGTTTGCTATTAGTCCTGCCCCTCAGCCAGCTCTTCAGAGTCTCAGCATTCGAGAGGAGACAGAGATTAGTGCGTGTACTGGCAGTGGAGGAGCATTCGCGAAGTGTTCAAAGTGCTGTAAACAGTAAAAGTGACTTTCTAGTTAAAATCGGCCAACCCGCCAATCGATCATGGGATCAGTGAATTGTGTGGTTAATACTACGATCGCGGAGACTGCCCGCCTGCTTGCAATCTGAGGCCTTCAAAATCTGGCTGCAGGCCGTTTACCCCATCGCAGCAATCTGCTACAATAACAGTGAGTAAATAATTAAAACTGCTCAAATCAGTGATTTTCAGTAATGCCATATAAAATGTGTGTGCAGCTGTATAGTCGCTGCAAGTAGAGATTGTGTGATGTCCTGCTGGCAAGTGCAAGTCTGTAAAGCCATTAAATGTGTGCAAAGCAATGAAAGTAGCCTCAGTTTAAAGTTTGCAGCCAGAGAGAGACTGTGGTTGTAAAAAGTGCAACACTAGTAGAAGCAGGCAATCCGTGCTGAAACCTGAAGTTAAAGGACTGTAATTAAATGAATGTTGCCAGCATGTGAAAAGTCCAAGGAAAATCCTGTAAATGTGTGAACAGCCAGAACAGAGCAAGTTATGCAGTTTGAGTAAAGTTATTAGTAGCTGATGTAAATCGCAGGCAGTGGCTTGACCCAGAGTCTGATTGTTGATGACAGAGTGCTGCCGCCGCCATTACAGGGTGGGTGGTAAAGCAAACACAGCAGCAGAGGAGCCATTTTAAAGCTACAGAGTGAGTTCATTTAAAGTGGGACTTTCAGTTACAGTGAACTTTGTTTATTTTTCTGCAGTTATGGCCTCAGGACCAGCTCGTCTACCCGGATCATGCCCGGATTGCAGTAACAGCAGTAGTAAATAGATTGAGAGATATTGAAAATTGGTGCTATAGAGGGCAACTCCCTCCTGATGTGGCAATTCCTAATTATCCAATGCGTGTATGCCAGATGTGCTTGAGTGCTGGAAGGGATGTCTTCATGATTCCTCACTGTGCTGGATGTCTACAAAAATATGGCTTGTATAAAGCGCCTCAAATTCACTTGACTCCCACATGGACACAACTTCAAGAATCTGCAGTTGGCAGCACACAGCATCAGGTGGAGCCTGTGGAGGAAGGTCCTCGGGGAGTGTGGCACAAAGTTAGAGAGTGCAGAATTAGAGACTGAATCTGAAATTGAAGTATTGGATGCTGGATCTCAGAAAGCAAGTTCAGATAAAGCATCAATAGTCCCCTGGTGGGGGGCCTAGCCCAAGTCTCAAGGTGAAGATGAGATGCGGAGGCCTTTGAATGGGATGTCGACTCCGCTCCCAGTGATGAATGGATAGTCTGGGGGTGAGAACTACTGCTCACTCCTGGGCTCAGATCCTCAGTGAAGAGGAAGATGAGGGAGAACCTATGGGCCTTGTGAGAAAGGAACGGTACACAGCCTCAAGATCTTGCCTCGGAGGAATGTGTTCAAGAAGGTAGTGATGCTACTGCCCTGGCTTCACCAGAAGAAGAAGAAGTCAGGGATCCATTTTAATTTCATTGAGGATGCGAAGCTGGCAGAACCAGGACTGGCCACCCCCAAGCCAGGCCAGCGGTCTCAGATTGACCAAAGCAAGTAAAGAGGAGAGACTGGTTCGTAGAAAGGCCAATGAAATCTTTGGTATGACCTTTCCTACCTTTCCTCGGAGAGTCTGGGAGGAGATTGAGAACTGCAGGAAATCCTGGATCTGGGATGAAACAATGAAACATGTGCATCCTGGGGCTAACCAGCATGTAAAGAATAGACTGTTCCATGAAAAGTATACACAGTGGAAGAGAGGCAGGACACTGTTTATGGACAGAGTGAGAATAGTGGACGGAGAGGGACGTGAAGTCTCCCACTGTGTGAATTATGTGCGTCCAGATGGAGTAATAATTCAAGCCCCTGACCCCCTCTACTATTGGCCTCAGTGCAAGGACCTCCCAGTAATTAAGCCCGTGCCTACAAAATGGAGAGCCGAGCAGTGGTAGTCAATACTGCCACATCTAGACTGTGAAGTGCCCTTATTAAACTGCCAATATGAATAAACCAGGAATCAGGTGCCCCACCTTCATCAGTCCACAGTGTACTGTCTTGTTCAGCAACCATCTACTGGCACCACCAGATGACTTCAGATCCAGAGAGGACACCAGCCCAGCTGTTTTCTGTTCATCGCCTGGTAATCGGATGACGCCGTACCAGCTGTTTTTCTTTTTGTTCCTGTTCTAAGGTTCCTTCTCCAGTTATGACATCAGCCCAGCTGTTTCCAGATGTGCACTCCTGTGGGTTCCCGGAAGATGTCCGCCCAGCTGTATCAGAAGAAATGCTGCCAGGGAGAGTCTTCAGAAGGGACCAGGTTTGTGAAATCCGAATACTTCAAGAGGCTGGTAAGTCCGAAAAAATCTTTTTATTCTATCTTTATGACATTGCAATACACACCCTACACTACAGACTTCAAAAGTGTGTGAACTGTCTGCAAAGACGCTCCCCTTCAGGATTATTGCCTTAAAGAACTATGTTTCACGGGGCTCCAGCCCAGGAGAGACTCTTTAATGGATTGGCCTTCGGGCCTTGTAGTCACTAGTTGGGACATTTAGGGCACTCCATCCCCCCCAAAGGTGTATTGTTACCAATGTCATTACTGTACTTTAATGTAAATACTGTTTTTCTACCTTTTTCTAAAAAAAAAAATTTTCTTTTTTGGGATTGTTCAGTGTTTTGTTTTCTGTATGGTAAGGGTTGCTGTTGTCGTTGTTGTTGTTTAGATAGACTGTACATGCAGATTAGGATGTTTTTTTTTGTTTTTGTCTTTTCTTACAGGTGTTCCTGGAAGACAGAAGAGAAGACAAGAAGAGGAGGAGGGGCTCATCGGAGTTCCTCGTCAGTGCTTATGGTGTAGAATTTAAATGTACTGTGTTATTATTGCTAATGGTTGTAGTTGCAGGCTGCCCAAGGTCAGGGAGGTCCCCGGGTTTTGTTTTGTTTGGGATGTTATGTTAAGAGGCAGATAGGTTTTCCCTAGAGGGTTAGGGGGGATAGACAGGCAGTGGTCCTCAGTGGCCATAGGGACTGCAGTGCTGATCTATCAGGGCTATGTTCTGGATGGTTCTACCAGAGCCACTAGGTGTCCATAGTAAGTGGATAGAGTAGAGGCTGATATGTCAGCTATAGGCTTCTAGGCCCTTAATGTTGCCTACCTGTGCTCGCACATGGTAGGAGGGGGCCTGATCACCCCCCTCCGCAGGTAGCACATAGGGTGGGATGGCCTAAGGTCAGGTGCATATGACTGGGGACAGTCATTTTCCTGGTCAGGTGAGTGTAACCCTTTGTTACCCGGGGTTACTAGAATACCAGAAAGACCTAGTGGTAGGCAGGAAGGCAGCTTGAAACTCCAGTTAAATGGGTTTCACACTGTCTCACTCTGTCTCAGTCACAGCTGAGACTTGAGAGATGACATCACTATAGAACTTGTGAGCTGCATGAGTCACTTTGGCATCTACAGCTGAGGGAGTGAGTTTAGAACTTTGGGAAATTCAAAGCCAGTCTTCCGTTTGTCCTTGAGCAAGAAGGAAGCATCAGTCTGCTGCTTGATCTCTCACTAAGAAAAAGGAAGCGTTCCTGTGTTTTACCTTTTTTTAAGTGGTGGAGACCGCTCCCCCGGTCTCAGTGCCCCCTTCCCTCTGGGGGAGTTCTCTGTGGGTTCCAGGGGCAATCCCCTTCTCCCACCATGGAAGGAAGCTGCCTGGTTTTGTTTTGTCTGTTCTTGTATAACAGCAAAGGTTACAGTACTTTGCCTGTGGGGCACCTGCAACGAATGGGTGAGTGTTTGGCTCCATTTGAAGGGGCAAACATATTGTTTTCTTCAGTTGGGAAATAAATGTGGACTGCTATTTGGGAGGACTATGTTTACTGGGATGAACAAATGGAGCAGTCAAACAGTTTAAAGTTTTAAATGGATTTAAAGTTTGCTGTAGAGGGGGTGCTTCAGGTCATCCACCGTTCAATCTACATTTTAAAGTCTAAAGTTTTCTGTGTGTGTCCAGAGAAATGGCCAGGTATGGGTTGTGGGAGCTGGAGGTCGGAAAACCCCCCATCTTTAGTAACCAGGTCCACCTCTACGGATTTCTTCTGTGTTTTTGCTACTTGCCTCATGCACTTGGCCAGTGATGGGGTGGGTACCCAGACGTGAGTCGCAACTTGAAAATCTCTCTAGGAGTCACAGACTCTAAGTGGTGTGGGGAGCCACAGGATGGGAAAATTACTCCTTGTTTGATGGGAGTTAGATTGGAAGTATGAAAACAAATCTCTCTAGGAGTCGCAGACTCTAAGTGGTGTGGGGAGCCACAGTTTGGGAGTCTCCTTGTTTGATGGGATGTCTTTCCAAGTAAAGTTTGGGTTCATTGTTCAAGTGGACCATCAGTCAAGTGGCCAGCAGGGGAGCCGGGCCAGTCGGGCTATGTATCCAATGCGCATGCAAAGTCCGGGCTGAGTACCTGGTGGGTCCAAAGCCAGACAACTTTAGTAATGTGTTCATTCCTCAAATGGACTGCTGTGTTAACCTCTAATCTGCACATACAGTAATGTAGCCCTTTGGGGGACCATGCAATGCTTTGTTTATGTTCAGTTAGTTAATAAATAAAACCACACTGAAAAATCCCAATTCTGGTTCTGGACATTACAGTTATTGCTTCCTGTAGTTGGATTTAGTTGGGTGCCCCTGTGCGGAGTAGCCAAACCTAGGTCCCTTGTGCCAGGTAACCTCTTCCTTCTCCAAACCCAGGTCCCCCACCAGGTATTGCTGCCAAATGCCAACAGCATGCCACCTGTCATTTTAGTAAAAGGCAGGGGTGGGGACCCCGATGTTACACAAGCAAGCATGTATTGCTCTTCAATGGACACTCAGTATTTTCTGTGTTTCTCTCACTCTGTATGCGCCAATTGATTGGCGATAATGCGTGGTGATTATCTTATCAAAACAATAACAATGTTTACTCTTGCTTTATAGTATTCATGATCTTCCTGGTGCATCTTTGCAGTCGATGCACTGGACAAAGTCAGATCAGGTTGCTGCCAATGATGAAGCAATCAGAGACCATGAAACACATCATGGACAGGACATTAACTGTGAGGATACAGTTGCTGATATCGACCTTGCAAAGTCTGTTGTTGAACAACAAAAGTTTGTTGTGTACAATAATTTGCTTGGCCTGGCAAAAGCATCAGTGCCCAACACTTGCCGTTCTTGTGGCCATACACTTAGTATCCTTTCTGTGACTGGTGGATCTTGAATTCGGCTTACATGGGTAGATTTGTCCTACCTTATGGCTAGGTTGTGAACTTCAAATGACAAAAAAATATTTTGAACACTTATTTACTGTTCTTTCTTTTTTTTCCATGTATGCAAAATAAACATGTCGCATTTAAATGGGTAACTCAGCACAACTCAAACATGGATTAAATGGTGGGGACTTAATAATAGCAAGCTTAGTCCTCTCGCCTGGGAATAATTATGGCAAGATATCCCTAATGTTTAAATTCCTCAACCTGGCAATGATTAGTCCATCCTCCTTCTTTCAGTTCCAAAAACTATGTAGGGTGCCAGTTATTGAGAATGTTTGGGAGGACATGGAGGCTAAGTTGCTCACTGAATGATCAGGCAAACCAGTGGTGGTCATGGGTAACTCCTTATAATCAGTTATTCACAGAAACTGATGTTTCAGATTGCTAGGCAAATTTTAATCGGTGTATACAATTTTCTTGCTTATGATGACTCACAGTTCCATTTCTTTTTTCTTTGCCAGGAGATGGTTGAATGGACAGTCCAGGATATTCTGCACAATATTGCATGTATACCTGCATGGATTATGACACTAAAGAAATCATTTCAGTGAAGATCGTTGATTAACGGAAACTGGCCTCAGGTCACCAAATATGGAGACACTCGCATTTCGGGCTCTCTGGATGCACTCCAGAGACATAATGTGGTTTTAACAGAGGTTGTGACCGATTCCCATGTTCCCATTTCAAGATTAATGTATGAGTAATACAATTTGACGTATTGTTTTTAGTACAAGAGACAAGTTTCTCATTAAAATTATGTCTATCCAGTCAATGTGTGACTTGCAGGCATACGATGAAACATTATGATCTGAATGGTGCACAATGCAAATATACAGGCAGTGTAAGAAAACGTATTTTGAGTGCAATGCACAAACAATATATATTTGCAATAATGCATAGGGCATGTCACCAACTAGAGAACAACTGAAAAACATTAGCTGGCTGCACGACACACTAAGCTGTATATATCTCATTACAGATGTGCACAGAATGCCTGCATAAGCATTATTAGAAAACCCAGTACAGTCCTCTGTGATGCAAATAGCTCATTTCATTCACAGTTCACAGATACGATTTCGGAAGTGGAAAAGAAAAGGGAATTTGTTTGGGTTGATGAACTGATCACGGCAACAGCAATTCGAGAGGCTTTTTCCTATTTGTTGTGAATCTGGCGTTAGTTGTTGGAGTCTTGCTTGTGCTTGGAGCTGTTGAATCTATTGCAATTATACTGTTTTTACAGGTCTATTTGTTTTGCTGACCCATGCTTGTGAATCTTATCTTTAACTCTTGCAGGTAATCATTACCCTGCTGTGAAACACTCTTTTGACATCTGGCATGGTGCAAAAAATCTGGGCAAACGCATAATTGCAGTAAGTGACTGCAACATCAACCCTGCCGAAGATCAAGATATGTAAATGTAACATATTGGTGGTAATGTTTGCTACTTCTTTTCTGTTGTTAGGTAGGTATACAAGCTGGCTGCAAGAGTTTATGGAAATGGTGCCATGACATTGTTAACCATTTCTGGCACTGCTGTCAGGAATCAGATAATTACCCAGATTTTATGGTATGTTGCGTATTTTGTTTCACTGTAGCAGTTGTGTTGATGTCCCACTCTCAAGTCCGGAGTTTAACAGTTTACATTGTCTTTTGCAGGAGCGCTGAGTTGGTATTTGCCACCATGTGGTGAACGTGCATGAATGGGAACTGGGTAGTGGCCACGGTGTGGTGTGTGCAGCCATTCAGAGCTTGTACTCCCACATGACAAAAAATAGCTGATTCCTTCATCGCCAGCACATTGTGAACTGTGTAAAGTGCTTTTCAGCAAACACATCCTGGGGTCGATTCCTTACTATGTTACATTCAGCTAATAATCAACATGAACATAGCATATGGTATCTGTCACATTCAGGCACTGTCAACCTGTGTTTCTCTGTAAAGCTTAACTTTTCTTTATGAATGATTTACATCTACTGTATCTCATCATTTACAGGAGCACCTACCAACTTGAACAATTCCAACAACAATACTCATGTATTGCTCAAAAGACACATATACAGTCTCAGTGCATCGTGCAGAAACTACCTTGCAGTGCTGGACTACAATCACCATATCACTCGTCCATACCTGCACAATAAAAGAGAGAAGGTGTTCATATCTCATAGTCTTTACATCATTTTATAACCACTATTGCATGCCACTTGTGCAGTGTTGCTTGACTGATCAACAGTACTTTTTGTGTAGAGGCACTACACATTTTGAATGCCTTATACACTGGCACAAACAAACACTGTGTTTGCTGCTAGAGGAAAGGTTAAAAGCATTTTGGTCATGTCTTATAGTTCAGGCACTGAAATTTAGATACGTGTAATCTGTGCTCCTAACAATGTGTCATACAATGATCCTATGAATGCCATGGTGTCACAATTCTTCCTTTTGCAGTTTCAGGCGTCTCTTCAACAAGAAAAGTTGCAGATGGACAGTCACTGCCAAGAAGTTTCCAAAGTAGTATTTGGACATCCCCAGCATAATGCTGAAAATAGTAATGCGCCGTATCGAGAGTACTGTACATGTTAGTACTCGAACTGCCTTGACAGAGGATGACCCACGGCACGTATAACAGACTACAGCAGTGGTTCAAACACCAGAAACTAAACACCTTATTGCACAGCACTTGTCTCGCTTTAAACAATGATGCTGAACTTGCAGCATTCAATGGACATTCGCATTCATAAAGTATCATTAGACCATTATCTGACAAAGGTTGCTTAATGCCATACATAACTTAGAGACACAAAGAGAATACACCTTGTTTCTTGACTGACAGCATGGTATAATAAACCCTCTCCACATGTGTGACACTGCCCATTTTATAGTGGAGATACTGGTGAAGCATCTAGAGTGTATGAACTATGAGCCAGCTTTTTTTTTTTGCCCATATTGTGACACCATGCCGAACAGTTACTGACTGCATGCTGATGTTATCGACACTACTAAAGATCGCAATGCAACACATTACATTTTGAGACCATTTTTATCATGTCTATGGTTCACCGAAATGTTTACTTTTGCATATTTTGATTGTTGTTGCACACCATGTGGTAACACACTTCTTATCTGGACAAATGACACTGATCATGTTTTGTTGTTACCGTAATCACTCGCTACCATTCTTTTATTTATGTAAAACTTCTGCTACCATAATGAACATTGAGGTGAGCAATGACAGTATGTCCCACCACCTGTTGAAACACCGTAAGGTAGGTACAGATACGCATTGCTCTGTCAGTGACTTACACCCTGTTAACACTCTTTCTGATAAGTTGTGGCTTCTCCTCTCCATCCAGAATCTGCCACCTTTAATGTCATTTACAGTACTTCTGTCCAGTATCCCACACAAAGACCTGTGCTGAGGCAATAGGACTTTGCTAGATCTGTATGTGATCACTCTTGCTATGCACCCTAGCATCCGGTTATCCATACCTACTGCCTGCCCACACTGGGAAGAGTTGTTTAATTACCCACTCACCAACACCACATGCTTTGTCTCATCATTGGATGTGTACATTGTGATCTAATCCATCTGTTTGTTCCAACTTTCCAACTTGTCACTGCCCTGTGCTCTGATGAGTCTACCACCGCAATTTCACTCTGTTGCCTGCCCCTCTGCCAGTTTCCTACTGATCGTGTGACCTTCCACCCTCTGTAAAGTCTCCTCTGCTTGCAGGACAACCGTTCTTGTGGCACTGATTCAAAGGCCTTGATGCACTCGATGGAGACTGCCACATGGCCTGTGTTCAGTGCCCTCATCACCCATTGCAAAAATGAAACCACTTTTGTGTTACAGGATCTTGCAGTGACTAACCCAATGCTGTCTGTTGTCTTGCAGATCATTAAGAACAAGAAATTTCACCAGCATTTCTTTGACAATAGATTTCATTGTATTCCATACACATGTGGTTAGGCTCAGTATGTTGTATTTCCCTGGTTCCTCCTTGGGCCAACTTTTGTGGCAGTACCGCGTGTGCATCCATCCAATCTCTGTGCACACATCCCATACTGATCATGGTGTTCAATCAATCCACCAGTGGCTGTGTTTGTACCACTGCCAGCAAACTATGAGCCACAGTAATGTGCACACTCTGAATATGGTGCCTTCTCTTCCCTCAATGATCTAAGGCACTGCAGCACCATTTCCATCATCCTTACCCAATCTCTGTTAGTCTCACTACCTAACTGCATCCCTTAAGTCACTGTTTTGATCCTTTCGAGTGCTCATTATACACAAATGGGGGAATCACAACTAGGTATCACTAGAGAGACCACAGTTGCTTTTGCAGCCTCCTGCACCAATCATGCAGTTGCTTTGCAGATGTTTGACTGTCCATGCATGTACTTGTATTACTGCGTGAATATGCACTATTGTACAATGACTGAGGTATACCTTGCTGTCTCAGTATGTGTCATGGGTCATGGCAGAAATTGCTCCATATGAATCAGTCCACTTTCTGGGTTAGCAAAGACATATATACATGCATAAATAAATGAATAGATAGATAGATAGATAGATAGATAGATAGATAGATAGATAGATAGATAGATAGATAGATAGACAGACAGACAGACATAGAATTTACTGACATACAGGACACAGCATTTGTTTCATGCTAAAAACTGTAAATTGTGTCACTTTGCAATAATGGTATGCATTAGTTGCCTCTAACAAAAATGTTGTTGTTTAACATTACACTGCGTGGATATGCAGAATTCAGCATTGTCATGCTGTACCGGTACATGTGTTGGCATCTCCAATAGCAAGACTGATTTTCCACTATTATACCTTGCTGTTACATGATTGTGTTACAGAGCACTATAAAATTAATGCTCTTGAACTACTCATTAGACAATAAAACTTTTATTTCACAATATGGATTTATCAATGCTTGTTTCTCAGATGGTGCGTGATTACTATTCTTATGGGTACTAGATCAATGTTGGTGCTCCACAGTCAGAGCAACTAGTGTCAGCATAAAAAATGCGAGTCTGATCTGTGTATTAACAGCAAACCTTCTCTACATTCTTTGGATGAGTACCAGGTCAGTGTCTGCGCTTAATTATGCCCCCGATGTCAGCCAACTATCTTGTTGTTGCTACTGTGACCTGACTACCTTTGATTCCAAAGGTCTTGCAATGATACTTTAACAGAAGGTGAAATTTCTATGTGAGTAAAGCACACAAAACTGTTCAACATTGCAGTTTCTATGGAGCCCTATTGATGCAAAGATGTATCTAAGCATAGGCAGGTGACAGCGAGGAGCGGGCAGCAGTCAGTGTGCATCAAAAATGACCAAAGACTAAAAAGTCGGGTGAAGGAACAGACACCGACAGCGGTTTGTTTCAAATATACTGACTCTTACCAGGTGCGTCTCCCTCACTGTATCTATGCTCACTGTACATCCTTCCTGACAGTGGCACCATGCATGCAGTAGACATCTCAGTCTACCTCACCATATGTAGTCCCCTGAAAGCAGAGTACCCAGCTGGAAGCTGGGTCTTCTGCTTTGGTAATGTCATAAACTGTTCGTAATCTAAATTATGGCATACCTCCACAACAATCTCCAGAGCCACTACACCCGCTGTCTCCTCTGTGCACTTCCACCAGACATGAAATGTAGATGGATTTGGGAATTCAGGTAGAACCCACCCCTTGTCATAGTTTTCGCTGGGTGTGAGAGATGTTACCTGAATTGGACACAACTGTGCCTGTAGTTCAGTGGCGTGACCAATGCCATCAATCACTAGCAGTGCATGCAGATAGACAGCCCGACAGTTAACAAAAGTACTCTCTGAACACCACCAATGCACACACTGACCACACAAATCAAAGCAGCTCCAAGTGCTCCTCTTCTCGTGTTACTTCTAAGTGCTTTCTAACTGCTGCACTTGATCAGGTGTTTCTATTTGTCCGGATGGCGGGTGTTTTATCCATTTGTACACCTCCTCGCTATTGGGAGTGTCTTGAAGTCTATGTTTAGGAAATACCTTTTTGAGTATCTGCCTCAAGGTATTCTTTAACCTTGTTGGTGTGTTTCAATATGTACTACTTTTGCTGTTCTTTTTCTACTTTTGTGAACATATTCTAACAGGGCAATGCTGCAATTGTCTGGCTCGGTCTAAAGGTTCTCTGTCTCCCATTCCATGAGTGACTGCAATGACAGGAGTGAACAACTTCATTAGTGAAGCAGCATTGATGCCGTTCACACTCTGGAACAGATGCAGAACACTGCACCTCTATAGCCAGGCATCCATCCCGTGTATCCAAGAGACCATAATGGCGCAAAATACATTGACTTGTCACCAGTTTGAAAAATAACGATGAGTTCCCACGGTCCATTGCAACTTCATCAAACCAATGCCATAGGATCAGTGCTGTTGGAGTTTTAACAGACTCAGTCAGTGACCACTCCCTAGTTTACTGTGTTTGGAAGGCTAGGGCCCCTAAATCACCCCCCAGAGAAATTCTTTTCAGGGATTTTTCAAAAATGGATAAGACAGCCCTAATCTTGGAGCTACAGAACATGGACTGGGAACCTCTATATAATACCTGTAATACAGAACGTGCTGCTGAATACCTCCTTAGCACACTTTTGAACCTTCAAGACAAATATATTCCAGAAAAAAGGCACTGTATCTGGGGATCTGCTACCTGCTGGTTAAATTCTTCACTCCTGTCCTCTCTCAAAAAGAGGGATAAAGCCTGGAACAAAACTAAGATAACCCAGTCCCCATCGGACTGGATGGAGTACAGAAGACTCCAAAACCTATGTAAGGTTTCCATCAGATCTACTAAGGGCAATTACTACTGTCAGCTCCTTAGTACCTCTGTCAGTGACTGTCGTGGTTTTTGGAGTCATGTTAACACCATCATAGGGAAAAACAAGTACAATACCATCTCTGATATGGTGCGTGGATGGTTGTAATTGCAATAATCTGCTCAGTATCGTCAAGGCTCTTAACTCATGATTCACTGATCTCTCCTCCTATCCGGCACTTCCTGGGCCTTTACCTGTTACTCTGCAGGATAATCTTAAACCTTCCAACCCATCTTTTACCCTTCGCCCAGTCTCTGAGAGTGAAATCTTATGCTTACTTAAGTCCATCTCTCCTGCTGGTTCGGCAGGGGCAGATGGACTCTTACCAAAATTCCTAAGAACCATTGCACCATCTATAGTCTCTCCAGTGACTAGACTTTTCAACCTGTCTCTTCTTACAGGACATATCCCTTCCCTCTGGATGATTGCTCGAGTTATACCAGTCCACAAAAAGGGAGATACCACTAACCTGGATAACTATGACCCTATTGCCATCCTCTCCACCATCTCTAAAATACTGGAGAAAATTGTTGCTACTCAGGTCTCGGATTACCTGTACTCCTTCAAACTCTCACCCCTGACCAACATAGTTCCGATGTGGGCAAGTACATCCACCGCTCATACAGTTTATAAATTATGTCAGACTTGCTATGGACAAAGGCTCTCTCACTGGGGCTTCTTTTTCTGATCATACAAAAGCGTTTCATTTAGTTGACCACCCACTGCTCCGATCAAAGTTGTCATCCCTTGACTTCTCAGCCTCGGTCACCGCCTGGTTTCAAAATTATCTTTCAAAGCGGCAAAAATTTGTCCAGATCAGAGTTGCTAAGTCCCCTCTTGCTCCTACTTGGATAAGAGTGCCCCAGGGTTCGATTCTTGGTCCTCTTCTGTTGACAGTCTTCATAAATGGCATCCCCACTGCTCACTTGGTGCTTGCTCAGGTCTGCTACATGCAGACAATGTTATTCTTACTCATCCTCCTCAAACCTTTCAGATATCAACTTAAATCTCAATAGTAACTTTAATACCTTTCAGAGCTGGCTATTGCAAAACAAGCTTGTCTTAAATAAAAATAAAATGGTAACTATGCTCTTCGGTTCAGGTTCAAAATTCGGTCCTGCACACAACCATTAAGTATCAGAGTGCTTGATGGCTCTCATTTAACTCATTTACCTCTTTTAAATACCTAGAGTAACCCTTGATCCTGCCTTGGATTTTGACCTGCACCTAGCCTCAGTCATTAAATCTGTCAACATTCAACTTGGACTGGCATATAAGGTGAGACATAGCCTAACATCCATGGCGAGGATGGCCATTGCACAGGGGATCCTGAGACACAAACTGGCACATGGGTTAATAGCCTTTCCGGCAACTACTGGAGGGATGTCTGCTACAACAGCATTTGCCGTTATGCTTTGTCTTTGCCCAAACTTACTCACCTAATGCACACTGTACTCCAGTCTGGGATGGTTTGCCCCCTCAGCCTTCCCACAGTTTACTTGCTGCTGTTTGATAAAGAATATAATCTCCTTCCAGATACCTGGCAAACTGGCTTTACTGCTCAAACCTGTGAACTCTGCCTACCCACTGAGATCAGCTGACAAATCCCTTCTTGTCCAACTGAGATGTAAAACCAAGGGGAAAATGTTTTCTTTAGCTGGGTCTCTAAACTATGGAACACCCTTCCACTGAGTCTAAGAATATCCCCTTCTCCACATAGCTTCAAGAGGAGCTTTGTATGGGTCTTATAAGCTCTGAACCCTGCTCCTGTTCTCTATCCTCCCATGCCTGTACTGGTTCTTCCTAGTTGCCTACCGGCTCCAAACTCTACTACTCTCAAACCTGCCTGGAAATCTTGTTATTTCCTCTCTAGCACTTACTCACTAGTTGTATGACTTATGACTGTTAGTTATTTAAGCAATAAGCCACAAGGAGGTGTGGGTTATCAGGGATTACCACAGCTAGAGTGGTTTGCCCATGAGGTGCAGCAGAGTGGGTAAATCCTCGCCAGCTATGGTAAATCCCCTGATAACCCTCATCCTCCGAGTGGCTTATTGTGATTATACCAAGGTTCTTTTTTTTTTTAAATAAAATACAACTTTTAAAGAGGTTGCTTTTGGTTTTTATTTTTATTCTATTTATTCCTGGGCTGCAGATGATTTGGATATGGAGCCTTTTTTTTTCTCATCAGCCAGTGATTATCATAGGATTTACACTGGTGGTAAACTGCCAGTCTGGC
The DNA here is from genome assembly GCA_016271365.2 of Neoceratodus forsteri. Lineage (NCBI taxonomy): Eukaryota > Metazoa > Chordata > Ceratodontiformes > Ceratodontidae > Neoceratodus > Neoceratodus forsteri. Next base: position 1,044,870,427 of record CM028133.1, on the reverse strand, counting down.
GAGTTATTGGCTATTCACTTATGTCCATGGTATAATCGCACTTATATTTCTGCTTTCTTTCTACACAATGATTCCTGCAAATGTACTGTCATTGCTGAATATTTTTTATAAGTGTACTATATCTGACTTCTACTTGTTCCCATGATGTTTTCTTGTATCTGCTATTGTCTATGTACTCTTTGTTGTAATCTCCCAGGTCGTACCGGAAAATAGGCAGCTATGCTGTTTAGTGTACTTACCCGGTTAACAAAAACTAAATAAATAAATAAATGCCATATACTGGCAGCAACTCCAGGAAGGTAACCATGAATTCTACTTGTAGGAGGCCCCGACTCATCTCCGCAAGAACAGTTCTGCTCGATACTGTGTGAGCTGTGAACTATCCATTCATACTGTAGCACCATGAGTTCACCTTATGTTCCCTCTACCCTCCCCAGTTTCAACCGTCACAGAAAGGAAGTACCCAATCGTGATTTCTTTCCATACTCTTTCTGCTCATGTGGCACCACCATGTGGGTCTATTTTTCCATCATTCCTCCTAGGTCACAACTCAGGGTGACTGTAGAGAAGAGTCACACTCTGCATTGCTATCCAGTGTCCACCATTATGCGTGACATCCCTCATTTTGCCCTGTAAAACTGCTTATCCCCCATCCATCACTCATGCAAAAGCTACTTGCCACACAAAGGTGCAGCAGCAAATTCTGACTGTAATGCAGAAATTCATGGTGTTCCTAAAAAATAAATTAATAATACACGTTGTATCAGTAAACACTGTGGTTTTCACATTGTTCTGAGCTTGTATCTCTATATTTGAGTATGTGTCACTCACTCTGAGCATCTGTGTCCCTCAGTGTCCCTCGATTTGCATGCCAAAAAATGCTCATCTCCTTCATTTGAGTAACTGTGAGATGAGAGGTATGACAAACAGCATGACTGGAATACATCGCTGGTGAACACACTTTCTTAGTGTGTACAAAACATTGCAAGTAGTGGCTCAAAATCAACTCATACGCACATTGTCAAAGGAGGATGCACTAGTAGAACAGAAACTAACCATTCCCTTCCATCCTTAGCCCTGACATGGTTATTATGCACCCTGACAAAGGTTCTACAATACAGAAGAAGCCAGCAATAACAATGTGTGTTGTTCATAAAATGGTATTTATTTCAATATAAATGAGTCGGCAGACACGTGGTCACGATTGTCATTACAGAAATGAAAAGGTATTCAAAACATTACATTGTCATCATGTTCCTGGAAAGCAATCATACAAGGGGATCATGTAACGATATGTGGTATGACATTCGTTGAATGGTTTTATAAATTAGTATGCTCAAAAAATATTTTACTGACAAGCACTGAAATAAACAGATGTGCCAGTCTTTCAACTGAGTAACCTTGCATTGGACATAGAATGGGCAGTAGTGGCAGTCACTGGCTGCCCTAATGTCTTGCAGCAAATAAATATCAATACCTGCTCATGGCATGACATGCACAGTAATTATGAAAGGCGATCAGTGTGATAACCCGTATATTGTCCAGAGGGATCAGGGTAAACATCACGTATATGCCATGCACAGCAACTAGGAATAGAGGTTCGGTAACAACTTCCCAGAGGCCCCAATCTCCACAGTATAAATTGTCGATATGCGGCATGTTGTCATGATTGATTGTGATCAGCATCAGGTGAAAATGCAAAGATATCCTCCCGGTATGCTGCTGCCATTGTAAGGACTCCTGGATCAAGCACTAGGTGATGCATCATCTGCAAGAGAAGAAAATGATATGTAACAGCTATTCAGTGACTGCACATCAAATAGACCATGTACATCAACCTTCATGACAAACAGTGCTGTGTGACTTGAACTTCTCTACTGTACCTATATTGCCCTCCTTCCCTCACACACATCACAAGGCCACCAAAGACTCACCATCATTGAAGGGCAATAGTAGCCTTCAAGCCCCCATTAGCTGCGAGATGTCTACCTCTGAGCAAGTAAGGGGTCTATTGAGAAATACATAATCTTCTTGTATCAGAACTGGATGAGCAGGAGCTTAAATGCCAAGGACAGGTGTATGCTAAGGACAGGCTTCACCATGCCCCGTTAGGAAAGGAAATCCTTAAACAGGGGGTGGCAGATTACATTCAAGAAATGTGGGGTTTAAAATTGTGAGGGTGGAGGGACAAGGGAGGGGCTAGCCTGATGCCCCCTATGCCAGATGATGGGAGTAGCCATCAATCCCAAGGGAAGGAGGGGGAAAATAGTCAGGGGCAGGAGGTTTCAGGAGGAGCAGAAGGCGGCAGGAGGCACAAGAAACCAGAATGTGATTTGACAAAGGAGAAGGGGAACAAGCGGTGGTTGGTGGTGTTAGTGAATGCCAGGAGCTTGGGTAAAAAGTTATCAGAGATCCAGGCAATGCTGTTGGGGGGGGTGGATGTGGCAACGGTGATGGAAACGTGGGCCAACAACAACCATGGCTGGGACTTAAACATAAGGGGATACGTTTTACTTAGGAAGATTAGAAATGAGGGCAGAGGGGAAGGGGTGGCTATGTACATTACAGAAGGCATAGAAATTGCTAGGGTAGTAGAGGCAGAGGGCAAAGTGGAGGCCTTATGGGCCGCCTTACGAACCCCGACAGGAGGTAAGGTTAAGCTGGGTATAGTATATTCCCCGGGTTGGTTGGATGTTCTGGGGATGGTTTGCTGGACAACATCATAGCCCAGTGCAGACCAAAAGGGGAGAGTGGTGTTGATGGTGGATTTTATTATGCCAGAGACAAACTGGGAAACCATGTCCTCTAAGGTGGTCAAGGAGCAGAGGCTGCTAAATGGATTCCAGGATGTGTTCTAACACAACATGTGAGGAGCCCATGAGGGAGTATCATGTTCAGGAAGTGGTTGTGGGGATGAGGACCTGGTAAGGACATGGTGGTAGAGGACCCCTGACTGGAAGCGACCACAACACTGTATGGTTTCAAGTTAAACTGGCGGGGAGAGAGATCTAGGACACTGTCTGTGGATTTCAGGGGAGCTTACTTCAAAGGCATGGGAAACATTCTAAAGGAGCACTTGAAAGATTATTAAAAAACAGATGGACGTGGAAAAGAGAAAGGAGGTTATAAAATGGGGACTTCAAGAGGCAGTCTTATCCTGTGCTAAGGTGAAGCGCAAGGGAGCAAGATCATATACACTGTGCTGGAGGACCAGTGAAGTTCTGGGAGTGGTCAGGGAGAAGAAGACTGTCTACAAGAAATACAAAACCTCAAGAGGGTAAAGGGAAAGGGAAATGTCCCACCTAGCATCTAGACATGTCACCCAGGTGGTGAGGGTGGGGGATAAGTCCAGTAAAGATCAACGTCAGCCACAGGGGATTCTGGGAGGGGATGAGGGTTTTTCAGGTTTATCAGGGAGTGGAGAAAAACAAAGAAACAGCCTGGCAGACTGAGAATGGATGGTGGTGGGTGGAAGAGGCAAGTGAGCAGGCAGAAGTATTAAATGAGCACTTTGCCTCGGTGTTCACTAGGAGGATGGGATATTTACAACAAAGGAATAGAAGCAAAAGTGAGGGACCGGGGATTAACAGAAAGGGAGCATAAGGGAGGTAGTGGCACCCTGGTATTTCACAACAGGACATGGATAGCAAGACCAGCTATGAGGGGGGGACGGACATAGTAATCTTCACCGAATGGGTGTGGCAAACCCTGAAGGCCTCGAAGAAAGATAAATCTCCTGGGCTGGATGGCATTCATCCAAGCATGCTATGTGAGTTGGCGGACGTACTGGCCACACTCCTCGCAGAGCTCTTCCATAGGTCACTTGAGAAGGGGACAGTACCTAGATAGTGGTGGGAGGCACATGTGTTGCCAATCCCTAAAGGGGGGTTAATGGAAGTACCAGGAAGCTATAGCCCCATCAGTTTGACCTCAGTAGTGGGAATAGTAAATGAAGGCTATATTGAAGGAATGACTGGGGTGTACCTGGAGGAGGGGTGATGGCTGGACAGTAGGCAACATGAGTTTGTGCCAGGTAGATCATGTCAAGTCAACCTTGTGGAGTTCTAACGAAGGGTAACATTGAAACTGGACAGGGGAAGCTGGTGGATGTAATATTTTTGGACTTCAGCAAGGCATTTGACTCTGTTCCCCACAATGGGCAGGTGGAGAAAATGATGGGGATGGGAGTGTGCCCTTTGGTGGTCAGATGGATAGGAAACTGGCTAGCTGGTCATGCATAGAGAAAGGTGATCGGGAGGAGCTCTCGAACCCTAGAGAGGTCAGTAGTGGAGTTCCACAGGGTTCGATCCTGGGGCCGAACCTTGTAATGCATACATTCGACATCAGGATGGGTATAGGGTGTGAGATGAGTCTCTTCACTGGCAATTCCAAGGTGGGAGCAGTACTAGAGGGGAGGAGGGAGGTTGGTCCTGAAAGGGACCTGGAAACCCTGGAAAGTTGGCCTGACATATTGAAGTTAAATTTCAATACAACCAAGTGCAAGGTGTTACATCTTGGTGGGAAGCCTCAAACACAGGTACACCCTGGGAGGGGTGGTGCTGAGGCCTCATCTGGGGGGACATAGACCTAGGGTTATGGTGGATGAATGTATGAATAACTCTGAGCAGTGCAGGAGAGTGGCTAGCAAAGCAAACAGGATGTTAGGTTACATTGTAAGGGGATCACCCCAGAGCACGGAAGTGATTCTGCCACTGTACAATGGGTTGGTAATGGCTCACCTCGAGTACTGTGTACAGTACTGAGACAATACTAAAGAGGGACATTATACAGCTCCGGTGAGTAAGAGGAGGCCACCAGGATGATTTGAGGACTGAGGGAGTTGATGTACGAGGATAGACTCGAAGAGCTAGCACTGTTTACTTTGGAGGAGAGGAGAGACAGGGTGGACTTGATCACGGTCTTCAAGTACCTCAAGGGAATAAATCAGGTAAACAGGGAGGGGACTTTTAAAATAAAGGAGGGAGGTATCACCAGAGGACATGGTTTGAAGTTGGAAGGAGGAAGGATGAGCAGGGAAAAGAGGTGGAGGTTCTTCACAGAGAGGGTGGTTGATCCTTGCAACACACTGCCTGGTGAACTGGTCCAGATGTCCAGTGCGGAGGGCTTCAAGAGAGGGTGGGACAGATACAGAAAGGCATATCGTAACATGGGGGGGGGTTGGAGCCTTGGTTCCAACAGGGATCTGAGGTGCCTAGCAGACTGAGAGACTATAAGGTACATCTGCTGGCATTAGTATGTTAGTAAAGGGCTCAGAGGCACCAGGTAAGTAGGGAGAGTAAAAGAAATATGAGGAAAGAGTGAGGATAACGAACAACATCGAAGGTGCCATAAGTAATACATGATGGGTGTGCAGCAGTGCCGTGGCTGTGGAGCAGCAGTCTTCTGGTAGATGCACTCGATGATGTGGTGTTGTCACATCTGCATGCTCCTCGCAGCGCTGAGAGATGAGTTTGCTCATCTCCTGGCTGAGTTGGCCAGTATTTCTGGGACCTCCTCTTCCAGACATGGACCACTATGCCCACAGACGTTGCCACAGAGGTTACCAAGAAATGAGTGATGGAACCACAGTGTACTCAGGCATGGTAAGGATGGTGAAACACATGGGGAAAACCCAAAAGTTGTACCTATCCACAATTCATATGCCGTTCTGGCAGAGTGTCATTGTAGGACTGTTCCGAGACAGCCCACAAAGAAGCCACAAGCAGTCCAAAAGCACACCATGGTCCTAAGTATCAAATGCTGCAGAGAGATCAAGAAGGACTAAGATAGTACAGGCCTTTTGATCTCTTACAATTAGGACATCCTTTGTAACCTGGACAATGGCGATCTCAGTGCTATGTCTTTTCCTAAACCCGGACTGGAGAGTTTCATAGTCATTGTGATTTATCAGAAGGTCATGCAGCTATGACACAACCACCTTTTCAATAACCTTACCCACTAAGGGCAGGCTAGAGACAAGTCTGAAGTTAATTGGGCAGTCAGGGTTCAAGGTGTTTTTAGTAGTGGTTGAATGACCACCCTCTTTTAGGGGATCAGGAAAGACCCCTGCTCTAAGGACTTTAAGACAAATGCAGCAAGGATTGGGCAGATAATATCTGTAACTGACTAGTAGTGGCATAGTGCATAGATCCAAACTAGAGATGGTTGGTCATACTGTCTGGACAAACCTCGCAATGTCGATGAACTCTGGCCTGCAGAAGTCAAACCAAGTAGCACAAACACTCATTACCGCCAGACGATCAATGCAAAGAGGGCCTGGCTGATACACAAAATAATGCTAGTAATCTTATCCACAAAGAACTGAGCAATCTGATCACACTTTATTTGTGAAAAATCTCTTCCAGACTGCAGAGTGGATTGCACAGTCTGTCAACAGTCCGAAAGAGACGGGACTATCGATTCCGTGTAGCAGCAAACTCTTCACTGACAGGAACTCTGTCTTCTTACAGGTGATAGCTGATTAATAGACATCATAATGGTCCAACAATCACAGTCTGTCAGCATCCAAGCCAGATTCCTGCCAGGCCCTCTCTAGGCTCCATCCCACTCTTTTCATCTCCTTCAAGAAGCCATCAAATCAAGGGGTCCCCGGGTGCTGGGTGAGTGTACCATCACAAAGAGGAGCCATTGAGTCCATGGAATCACCCACCGCCTTATTATAGGCATGTACAACATCCCCTGGGCTCATGCACTCACTTGATAGACCCCATCGGTCCAATACCACAGATAGGCTCTCTGTGGCAATTACCATAAAAGATTATAGATGGAGCAGGTCTTTCTAATTAAAACTGCCAGACAGCAGATAAATAAAATAATTCCTTTTATGCCCTAAACCCTAATCGGGCATTTCTGCAGCAGCTGCTGCACTTAGGGGCAGTATAGGAGTTTCCCTTTTAAGAAAATTCTCAATCAGATAAAAAAAAAAACAGAGAGACTAAAATCAATCTGTCATTTTGTTATTTAAATAAGTTAACTGAAATGCGCATAACTTTGCTTGCTATTTATTCTGGGTGTACAAGATAGCAATATTTTATAGCGAAGTACAAGGAGTACAGTTAAAACTTTGAAGCTCTAGAAACTGCCACACTATTTAAGCAATATTACCTGATGAAGTGAGCTTCTTCTCGTCCGTTATTGACTTGGAAACTGTCAAAGGACACAAGGTGAAGCAAAGGTCCTACCCTTTTCCAAGGTCAATAACTCCAGAAGATGCCCTCACTTCAGAGGATAATTTTGCTATCGTAAACATTATTAGAAACTCACCTTTGGTGTATTTTAAACAGTGTGGGTGGCTGGAGTGCATGCTTAGATAATTTGTTTACATTAGCAGACTCATTCTGTGAAGTTGTTTTCTATGAATAGTTGAAAGCACTACGACATTCAGCCCAATGCACTAGGTATCCAATGAAGATTATTTCACCTATTTGGTTGTTGAAAGCACTTTGACTTTGGCCTTTTGTCTTAAACTTCAGAGTTAGGGAACCCCCAGCCCCCAAAAATGCATGACCTGCCCAATATTTCTAAAGAAGTGACCATGTCCTATTGGGTATTGCTTTCCGATTCAAAGAAATGTAAATGAAAGTTTGTGAACCATGCTTAGATTAAATATATGCTGCAATTTTAATTTTTTATTATTTATTTTTTTATTATCTTTTAATGTTCCCTCACCCGAAGTGTAGTTTACAACTGCAGCGCTAGTACCTGTGAGGAACTGATGTATTTGGGCAGCTGAGTGCTCACAATGAGGTAGGGCCCAAGTACCTTTCTAAGGAAGTGCCCTACTGCATTGTGTGGCCTCAGCTGCCCCAGACAATGGTTCCCCATCAGGATAGCACTGCAAATGTAAACAAAGCTTTGGGGAAGGGGAACTTAAAGAACTTCTGATGCCTCAAAACTTTGAAAAACATACTGTTTAGGTACAATTCGGCTTGCATTCTGTATTTTCTATAGAGTTCTCCTGTTCATTGTTTATTATTGAAAATATTTACATGAATGTGTGATCTTTATTTGTTAGAGTTCCTCTACCTCTACAGCTGACTCCTACTTCAAGTCATAATCCTCTATTGTGACATCACAATCTGTTGTCATGGTAGAAACTGTGATGTCAAATGAGTGCTTTATGACCTCGATAGGAGAAAGCAGCAGGAATTGATGAACTCTTCAGGACCAAATTTCCTGTTGTCATGCAGCTGACCTCAGTAATAAATAATGAGGAGGAAAAATACAGAATGAATGTGAAATACACTCTGAACTGTGTCTAAATATAGTTTTTTTAAGTTCTACTGAAGGCGTCATCTGCTCTTTAAAAAGGTAACAAATAAAAAAAACAAAATTCCATTATTTTTTTATGGTTCCCAGGCTCTCCTTTTCCATTTCTTTGAGTTGCAAAGCAGTGGTCAATAGGAGATAGCTAAACTTAAAGAAAGCAATAACCCACAACAGACAGTGGGTGAATTACATACCAACATACAAAGAAGTGAGCAGAGAAGGCCATTTGGTCTATCAAGTCTGCTCGTATTGCTGGGTCCACAGCTTGAGCTAATATCCATGCCCTGCCCCTCCACTCTTCCCATCCCCCTACCCATGATCCTTACCTTTCCTCTATGCTTATCCCATTGTCTCTTAAATCTGCACACTGTCTTGAATGACATGACCTCTTCCTGCAGCACATTCCAAGTGTCCACCACCTTCTTTGTGAAGAAGTGCTTCCTGACCTCCCTTCTAAACCTCCCATCCTCCAGCTAAGACTGTGCCCTTGTGTTATGGTTGCCACTCGTATTAAAGAAACTCTTTTATCAACCTTATTTATCCCTTTCAAGTACTTGAAGGTCCCAAACATCTCCTCTCTCTCCCTCTCTTACATGTTCCAGGCGCCCTCAGCGTCTCGTCGTATGCCTTGGCCTACTGACCAGCTATCATCTTTGTAGCCCTCCTCTGGACCTTCTCAAGCAGGTTAATGTCCTTTTGGGGTGTGGGCACCAGTACTGAACTCCATACCATAGAGGCAGCCTTACCAGTAACCTTTATAAGGACCATATAACCTCTTCTCTCCTCCTACTACTGATCCCCTAGCTAAGCATCCCAGCATCTTGTTTGCCTTTGCTGCTGCTTTCTTGCTCTGTGTGGTGTGCTTCAAGTCACTAGTGATCATCACACCCAGGTAATTCTCCTCCTTGATGCAGATACTGACTCCATCCAGTTATTACTGTGTCCTGGGATTCTTGGCTCCATTATGCATAACTTTGCATTTGGAAACCATGCTCCTCTAGATATTCCACCAAGCCTTCCTTTAGTATGGTCTCCATGATCTTGCCCACAATGGAGAATTGGGGCATTAATGCATGCCCTGGGTGCACTGTGAGGCATGAGGGCAAAGCCTGAGTGCTCTCCAGCCATCTGTGAACTGCAATAAATGTCCCTCCTTTCATGATGCTGGAATAGTAAAAGAACAGTTTAGAGATGTCAAACCCTGCATCACCAACCACCTAGCAAGTGAAAGCCTACAGTTAGTACCATTACAGGTTAACATTTTAGCACAGATAAGAGATTTCTTACCAGGTTCCTGCGGGGCCTGGGATAATGGGGTCTCAGGAGACTATCCAGTTGTATCTGAGAAACAAAAGCAGCAATGGGGTCACAAAGGATCTGCAGCTCTTTATGAACTAACAATGACAAACAGTGTAGTATAAACAAAAACAATACTCGTCTGATACATGTAGTCAGTGTCCTCCTTCACCCAGTCTACATCCTGTCAGGCCTGTGGACATACTAGGAACATGGGTCAATATGAAAAATAAAAATACTGATCAGCTGGGTCAGTTGGGAAGGACTTATAATGGTTAAAAAAAGTGTGTTGTGTGTTGGGGGTGCAGACTGGTACCTCACCATCAATCTAGGTTTTAGAATGGACTCTGTCACTCAGGGGCCATCATGAATGAGAGTCAGTGCCCCAGAACAGATTTTCTCTTGGGGGTGCCATTGTACTCTAGCCATTGACTAACACAGGGCAGAATGATGGCACCAGCTGTTATCCTTCTTGCACCATTAATGGGGCTCTGGACCTCCCCCTTTGCCTTCCCTCCCACAGAGGGAGTGGTTGTACTGGAGGTCCAAATTTAGTCCATGGGATGGTGGGTGATGTAGCTAGGTGGCTAGTGGCAGTATGGCACTTCTCCATGGTGCAGGGCCTGCACTGACTGTGGCTTCATTCTGACAGCTGCTATTTTTCCCCATTTTCATGCTGGCCCACTTCATGTGACAAAGCATAGTCTTGTCAGACCTCACCATATGCACAGATCCATGTATTTTTGAACTCTATCAGTCCACCACCAGAAAAAATGAGAAGAGCCAGCTTCCCACTGCTTTCACCAACATTGTCATTCTATTCACCTCACCCAAGGAAAAACATTATAAATCAGTTAATTAACATTATTAACTGGTCCCTCATGCTCTCCCAGTTCACGCTCAAGTGAAGTCCGCCCTGGCACCTAATACACAAGTCTGGAGATAAAGAATTACACTGAAACTACAGGCCCATCTCTATCTTACCCCTTTATCCAAAGCTCTTGAAAAATCATCACAGACCAATTGGTGGAGTACTTGAGAAGTACAACTTGCAATGCCCACTGCAACACGGCTTACGCAAAGGACATAGCAGCACTTCTGCCCTCCTTGAATTTACAGGCCACGTTCATCTAGTACTAGTCCAAGGACAACAACTTGCCTAGTACTACCTTTATAGACCTCTCAGAGGCCTTTGATACAGTCAACCATCCATTACTACTGGAACAACTTGGCAATTTAGGGCTTTGTCGTGATACTCTACAATGGTTCAACAGTTATCTCTCAAAACGGTCACAACAAGTTAAGATTGGTGACTCCTCTCCTCCAAACTACCTGTCTGGGCTGGTGTTCCTAAGGGTCAGTATTGGGACCCTTCTTTTCAGCATCTTCCTGAACAATCTTCTTCTGCCTGTGATGAAAACATTATTCTGTATGCTGATGATGCAGTGATTTTCTCCTCCCTCTTGGAGAAACAACTGCAGGAATGTTTCACGTAAGTTGAGGCCTGATTCGTCTCACAGAAACTTGTGTTAAATTACTAAAAAACAAAGACTAAGCTATTTCATGGTACACATAACAAACATAAACACCAACAGATGGCTATTAAAAGCAGCTCAGGGGTGACCCTGGACCAGACTTTCAAATACCTTGGTGTAACCCTGGACTCTACTCTGTCCTTCTCCAGCCATACCAATTCAGTTGTGAAATCTGTAAATATCCATATAGGCCTTCTCTATAAACATAGACACTGCCTGACACTAGATGCCCTTAAGTTAGCAATACACAGCTCTTTTGTCTCCATCACTAATTATGGGCTTGTTATCTATGGAGCAGTCACAGCTACAGCACACTACGGCGAATCATTACAGTACTGAATAGGGCCTGCAAACTCCTTACTGGTGCTGCCCAATGCATGCATACCTGCAATCTCTAAAAACAGTCAAACTGGCTACAACTTCAGGGAACAATTACTTTCCAAACCTGCCTACTGTAAAAAAGTAATTGATGGGACTCATGACCCTGGGGTTCAGTCTCTCTTAACTCCACCAACCGCTCCCGTTCACACAAGAAGCTCTTGACAAGTATTCTCTATCTATTTCCTGCTGTTGCACCACCCAAGGTCAGTGGTATTTTTCAGGTTGAGCCCTAAGATATTTAACTTCCTGGGAAGTGAACTCACCAACTTAGGCACACTCTGCTCATTCAAACACAAGCTACATCAAATGCTTGTGTCCACAGCCACCTGTGACTGTTTCTCCTAACCTGCTTGGCAGTCGCTTCTGTTCTTCACACCTCTCTACTATCAACACCTCTGCCTGCCACCACCTTCCCCCATATATACCCCTGCCTCACTCCTTAGCACTGGTCCACCACCTTCCTCTCTAACCCTCCTTCTACTCCCTTCCCCTCTCCCTTTTCTAATTCTGCTCACCCCACCCACTGTTGCACATGTTCCCCTATCCTTGCCTCCCACCCACCTCTCCTTCTACCTCCCTTCCTCCCTCCCAGTTACCCCTCTACACCCACTCTCTTCCACTTTCCTACGCTACCTGGCACAACTGAAAGCAACTCAGTTTTTCCACTCCACCCTTCCCTTTGACAATGCCCTTCTGGCAACTTTAATTCATGTAAATATTGTTTGCTGTGACTCATCATTCTTAAATATATGATTGATTGTGTTTTTCTAACTGTTATTTATATTACCTATATTACACATTCATGAAAAATACCACCAACTGCTTAATCTGGTTCAAGGTCAGTTGGCATTCATCTGTATCCCCCTCCCCCTGGTCGTGCCTGAAAATAGGCAGGATTTGTCTAGTGCACTTACCCGGTCAACAAAAACTAAAATAAATAAAAAATACCTGCATCTTTAAGACCATGTATACCCACCATGTATACCCTGTACTGAATTTTGTATTCAAACTGCTTGCCTGTTAATCTCACACAAACTGTATTTCCATTCTTTGTATACTGACGTGGAACCTTTGTAAAAGAGCCATTGGCTCGAAGGTTTTTATCCAAAATTCTAATAAATAAATATAAACAGCAGACTCTTCCATCGTATCAACATGAGTAGTTCAACATCCTACCAGCATGGTCAGCCTCCCTCCCCTCCAAATAAAACTAACAGCCAGCTTCCCTTAACCCCACTGTCTCCCCCAACAATGCCTCCCCTTTTACCAGCACAGCCAGCTACCCAACCACATGGCCAGCCCCTTTTCACCCACATTACACTCCCCTTTTCCCATACATGTGCCTGCCCAGGTCACTACACACGGTCACTTCCATGGACATCATCCGACCTCACATCTGGCTAGCCTCCCCTTCAAATATGGACTGCACCCCACAACACCACTGGGACCATCTTACTAACCACATATCCAGAGTCCACATCCTTCCATTAGCACAGCGCTCCATACTGGGACACTGCACAATATCAACACTATTCAGCCAGCTCCTCCAAGCACAGACCCCACCACTAGCATAATAATCTAGCAACCTCACCCAAAATCAGTCACATGTGTCCATGTCCAAATTAGCTGTGCCACCAACCATAGTGAATCACCATGCTATACACTACCCCTCCCCCAACCACCACAACCAAGTTAGGGAGGCAGTATAGTGCAGTGGTTTAGGGTTCTGAGCTGTAAACCTGGGTTTGAATATCACAGTGCCAACTTGCATGCTGTGTGACCCTAAGCAAGTCACTTAACTTCTCTGTGCCCCAGGTTGCACCTGTAAACAAGCGTTCAGCTTAGTCTGCTACTCCTGACTAAACAATTGGATAAATAAAACACCACCACCAAGAGCATCACACTGGTGGTACCTGTAACACCTCATAGAACTTTTTCCCTTACATTCTGGAACACTTGCCTGTGCATTTGGATGTAGTAGGCAGGCAGTAATCTCCCCCAAAGTTCCTTGCCATCAGATCCTGCCCACTATGCTGGCAGAAAATGCTGGAAGACACAAGATAAAAAAAATGCTTTGCACTGAAGCTGGCAGCAATCACAGAATTATAGCCCCAGCAAGCTAACACCCAACACAAATATAAACAAACTGGCCAGATGAATTTCTCACCCCCCCAACACACTTCACAACACAATATGATATAAATTATATAGACAGCCCTAGAAAAGAAAGCTGTTGCAGGCTTTCCTTTTTAGGTATTTGTTTTCAGCTTTATGTCCAGGACCATACTGCAGATGTGACTTTCAAATAATTACCCCTGTAAGATTTGTTTCCACTTTGTATAGAGCATCACCAGTCTTACCCCGGTCTACCCCCCTCCCCCAATGCCACAACACACCCAGGAGACAAATGATGTACTTCTCATTTTTTTTTATTCAAACTGGCACAGGTTTTAAAAGGAAAACTGCAGTAAAGAAGAATGATCTACCTTTAATGTGTGTCAGCAGTACTGCAGATAGGTATGTCAAAGCAGGGTTGCAGTGGGCCTGGCATACTTTTTGTAAAGGAGAAGTCTCTTGTACACTCTAGGAGTTTGTATTCTCAACTGATTAGCTGTGATTGTTCCTGAAGTTTCACTTGTTATATGCTGTGTTTTAAAAAAATCAGTTGACTGGTAATGTTTTTATTAATAAAATAAAGAAATATTTATTTATTTATTATTTATTTATTTGCTTTTGTTGACCGGTAAGTCACACTAGACAGCCAAGTGCCTATTTTCGGGTGTGACCCAGGAGGGTTACAAGCTTGGATAACAGGTACAGTGACAGATTGGTATTGAACACAAAGAGTATTACATGTCATATAGTGAAAAAACGCAACCAGTAAAAAAGACACCCGCCCGGGGAAGGTTACAGACTGTCTGGGAGAGTTAAGATAGAGAATATACATATAGTGAGTGCATTATGCCATCCATTTGAACTTGAAGAGGTCCTTTCCATTGTGTCATCACAGCAACGGTCATCTAAGGTGTTACACTGAACAATGTCCTATGTTGCATGACTACTGCTTACATTTGATTCCACCTGTCAGTAAATGGGGACATAAATAAGTGATGCACATTCATTCTAGTGTGAAGTGTCTAACAGTTGTTAATGACAGCATATGCTTAACAAACAGAATGTTTAAATGAATAAATAAATACTATAAACAAATGATTGGTGTGTTCAGTTTTCATCTCCTTCTGTATCACAAGCATGCACTTCCTTATTTAGTTTTTATTTATAATGTCAGTGCATGGAATCCATTATACCTCAATCCCAAGGTATTGCCCCTTTAAGTATTGATTGGGTCACACACCGGTATGTTTCCTCCAAAAAACATATCACAGACTCACAGATTTAATAATATGTTTCATACAACAGCACTGAGTGAATGAACTGATTACGCCTGAATTTATTAGCAATTTGTTTTTTCCAGCATAACTGAAGTACTAATGCTAACTCATTGTAATATTGCATACCTTCCAAGGGAGGTCTGAAGCTTTGCTAGATTATTTTATCAAATTTTCAGGAGATTATCTGGAGGAAATAGTTTATACACATGTTGGGGGTTTGGGGACTGCTATGACCTCAGAAGCTCTGTGGTGCATTTTGGAGCTTATACACACTTCTGTGTACATTGAATTCAGTATACTGTATAGCAGTTTATATTTATGCCCTTTATAGTTAGTGCTCCAAGCACACACACACTCATATTCACCTCCTCTTATTTTCACTGGTTGAACACTGGTGCTGCTATATATAGTGATCTACTTAATATTCACGGTCTTGTTATTTTCACTGTAATATGGAACCAGCGAATATAGTGAAAATAAAATGACAGCGAATATTTCCTGTTATAAAGCATTTAATTTCTGTCCTGCAACACAGCAGCATCCTTTGTGTTTGATGAACACTGATAAACATTGAGCCAACTTCTTGTAACTGTCAGAGCCAGAAGTGACCACATTAACACCCATGTGTAGTGCGTGGGCAGTGCGCAGAGTCCCAGTAAGGGCTAGGGGATGGGTCAGGGAGCCTGCAGAAAACGAGGGGGATCACAGTCGGTGGTTAAGTAAAAAAGAAGCAGAGGTCCAACGAAAGGGGGATGGGTTCATATGAACATCAGCTGTCAGTGGCCCTGCATTAAATTTCCCATTACATGAGGGAAAAGCATGGTACTCTCACTATAATTTGATGTGCAGCCATACATCAAGGATTGCAGTCTGCCACACTGCTCCCTTCCTGCTTTTACTCACCTACATAAAGCTTGGTGTCACTTCTGCTTGTTTTATTTTCACTCATTCTATTTACTCATTGTGCAACTCCTTGAGGATGATTTTTTGCGTTAAAACAGTGCACTATGTCCTGTATACCTTCCCATTTTCACCAACTGTTACTACATTCTTTCAAGTTCTGTGTTCATGGGCTACTGAACCAGAAGTCCAACACTGCAATGCTCCTGGTCAGTCCTGGAGTTCTCGGAAGTCCAGCACTGCAAAGCTTCCTGACCAGTCTTTCTTTCTTTCAAGATCTGTGAGAAACAAGTGTAAACCCTAGGTGGTGCTACCCCAAGGGATACTACCCCTGCCTGCATGACTAGGTGCTGGTTGAGGGGCCTGAGCTCAGTGAATGGGTGCCTCCACCCAAAGGGTTGGTTTAAGGGTAGTGTAGCTGCTCCGGGTATAGCTTGCACCGGTCAGCAGATCAACAATCACAGTTAATGTCAGAATACAATGTTGAACACACTCTTGGCACACTTAACAGCAGGGCTGGTTCAAGCTGCACTAGCCCTGGAGATCCCCTGTAAAACAGGACCTGAATAGAACAGTGCAATGGCAATACAGTATTCCATCCCCAAAAGTACATGCTGGTCAAGTTAAATGCAGAAAAAACAGAATCTGGTTTATTCGAGGGACATGAAGAAGGATGGGGCAGCAATCTG
The DNA here is from genome assembly GCA_016271365.2 of Neoceratodus forsteri. Lineage (NCBI taxonomy): Eukaryota > Metazoa > Chordata > Ceratodontiformes > Ceratodontidae > Neoceratodus > Neoceratodus forsteri. The sequence goes on along the minus strand of CM028133.1, from coordinate 1,044,853,945 downwards.
GCATTTGATTTCCTATCTTATTTCATCAGGTTAAAAATGCATGCACTAAGAGTCCCTCTAGCACAGTCACACACACACCCTTGGTACCCAGTTGTTACTCAGGCTAGCCTGAAGCATTGCCTGGGGTAGGCTGGCATTGCAACTATTGTCGGGGTCCTTAGAAAAGAAACAAGCAACAAGCACTTTAACCCTCAATTTGTATTCTGGAGCTGAATGGCTCAGTTTATAATGATCAACCAAAACAAATCAGATAACACACAATGATTTCAGCTTTGTTACAGGGAACTACCCTGATGGTCACTCATGCTACCCAGACCAGAAGGCAGGATTGACAAGATGAAGACCTCAAGATGATATCCTATTTGCCAGGGGAAGCAGAGCCCACACAATGCACTGTGATGGTCAGTCCTGTTCAATGGTGTTGAGCAGGGAGCCAAATCCCTGAGCAGGTCTTTCATTGGATTAATCTCTGCAGTGTGAGTGGCAGTCTAGGCTGAGATGATGAGGCCCAGACCAGGTGAACAGTTTGGACTGCAGTCCATTTTAGGTGCTGGATGCAACGTCCAGCTAGTTGACACATTCAGAGGTGTGGGGAACCTAATTGGGACCAGACTACACATTCAGCACAATTATAACCAAAACAGCCAGATACCACTTTTTAGATGACAGTCCAGTTGCAGTAAAGCAGTGTATCTGTGTAAACCAAACACTCTGCAGTTCTCTCCATTCCTGACAGGCCGATTGCTCCAGGAGCAAGTCTTCAGTCCACACCAGGAGAAATTCACTCTCTCACAATTCAGGATTCAAGTCTCAATAACAGCAATTTAGATAAAGTCCGATATCTGATTGTGGCTTCTTCACACTGTAAGATTGTAGCAGGCAGGACAGACACAGCCTTCCCACTGAATCCCGTGGTATCATGCAGGAGCAGTTGCTTGCATTACTCAAGCTGTTCACTCTCTCAGCTTCAACTCTACACTGACACACTGCTGTAGGCAGCTCTGGGATTTCCCAGTGATCCAAAAGGTTTGGTTAGTTGATCCATCTGACTGTCACAGAATAGGCTCACCCTCCAGGTCTATTTAGGCACCAAACAGTAAAAATTACAATTCCTACAGAAATTCACTCCCACAAGACATCTGGAGACAGTCTCCATTTTAAGGTCCCCCATGGTTCAGACTGATCCAAACTGAAAATCCAGTACCAAAATGGTGTCTCTTAGCAGAACGTCCATGCTGCAAAGGAAAGCAGGTTAGACAAACTACTATACCATCATTACTAAAGCAGGTAATGGGCAATCACAGATCCTAGTAGGGCTTCCTCTGAGCACTTAGAGATGTATAATATAAAAAAGATGACACCAGGTATGTAATTGTGCTGTTCTAGGCTGACAAGTTGGACTCTTGTCCCCAACGCATGAGTCTCAGTGGATCATAGAATATAATTTAATATTTATTTAATAATTTACCCAGGCAAACTTTCTGGGACATTGCCTGAGGTGTGGAAAACAAATCTGTAAGAGAGGGTGTGTAGCATTAGCTGTACAGGAGTGCTAATGACAGTCAGTGCAGGCATGCAATAGAACAAAATCTAAACTATAATATAAAAGTGCCCAACAGGGTTAGACTGTGTGGGGAGGGGCAGAATTGTTCAAATAGAGCAAAGAATGCTGGCTATACCTATCTCCCCAAAAAAAAACTCTATGCAGTAGATGGGCAGCAATTGGAATCACAATGGCTATGCAATATCCTCCAGAAGCATGCCTTTCAATACTGGGGCAGTGATTGGGGAAATATGGCTGCCCCTGGGCAGAGGTATTGATCAAGGGATAAGACTAGAAATCACCCACCCCACCTGCTATTCTATAACAGGGAAATGGTTTGGGGTGCATAGTTGGTAATCATCCCCTGATCCTCCTGCCACTCAGTGCCTTGGCAGTCACCGGGGCATAAGACTGCAATCCCCCACCATATAGGACAGGTAGGATGGTGGTGTTCCTTCTAGTGGCTGAAGGTAGTGGAGGCAGTTCTAGCATTGATCAGTCTTATGCAACATTGCTCAGATAGAGTCAATGTTGTGCAAGCTGATGTTCCATGTTCCATCTTAGTTCCATTCTTTCAAGACTTGTGAAACTTTGTGAATGACAGGGTACAGTACACATTGCAAGTCCATCGGTCATCAGGATCAACCAATGGGCTTCCAGGTGTACAATAGCTGTCATTCACAGACAGCAGTGTCAACATGCAGCTGTGGCAGCATGTGGGTGGGTTGAGCTGCCCATTGAAGTTAGGACCATGCCGTGATGGGGGAGCGGAGAGGGGCATGGGGTCTGGTTGGGGGGGGTCTACTGGACCACTGGGTTGACTTAAGGGATTATGGCAAATGTGTGATCAATTCAAGCTAGTGGGGGGCAGTTATAATTCCTTTACCACAGCAGTGTGTGGCATACAATCAAGTGGTGGGCAGGGAGGGAGTTCATATGTTTTATGTACTGTTGCAGTGTGCAGCACATAGTCGGGTGGGTAGGCAGGAGGGGGTTCACATATGTTTTATTTACTCTTGCAGTGTATGGCATACAATTGGGATGGCAGCAGGAAGGGGCACTGGACTGCCAGAGTGGGAAAGCTGCCTTGTTGCTATCTGCAGTACTGCGGCCTGCCAGTGAGTGAACACCAACTTAATCTACTTGTTGTAGACTTGACTTAGGAGGCATATCTCTGGACTTGCTCTGGGGATGCACCTCCAATATGGATTGTGAATGGGGCTGTGCATCATATGCATGGGTATGCCCTTGCACAACCCGTCCAGATGCGCCACATAACGTTAAGGGTGGTGTGTGATGCGATCAGTCCTTTCCAGAATTGCACCAATGCAGATGCGCTGGGTGCATCCTTATTTTGAATCCTGCTCCTAGAGTGGACCCTGCTCCTGGGCAGGTGAGTCCATATCAAGTAGCTAGTGACTGCAAAATATACTAAGTTAAAATCTCAAATAATTAATAACTGAGCTATTTCTTCATTTCAAGTAAAACAACTGAGAAACTTTCTAAGTCATATAAACAACTAACTCTCAATCTGGATTATGTTTAAGAAGAAAACTTCAATTAATTCCTAGCTGCAGTATTTTTCAGTCTCATGTCTCAACTAATGAGTAAGTAAACAAAAAAAATTCCCAACTAATTGCTAGATGGCAAAAGTTAAACATTAGTTGAGAAAAACTCCTCAAACAATAGTCAAGCTTAATGCTTAGCTTTTTAGTTAGCCATTACTTAATGAAAAGTTAATCACTAGTTATTTGCTAACTGGCTGGACAACAGGATGCAAAGGGTAATAGTAACCGGAGTTCACAGTGAAGAAAGGAGGATAACTAGTGGGGTACCGCAGGGTTCGGTTCTGGGACCGGTCCTCTTTAATGTCTTTATAAGTGACATTGGAGAGCACCTGGAAGGACAGGGTCAATACACAAGGTGGGGTGCAAAGGATGAAAAGGGACTTGGCAAAGTTGGAGCAATGGTCGAATATATGGCAACTCACATTCAACACAAAGAAGTACAAGATAATGCATCTGGGAAACAAAAATCCATGGGTGAGTTAATAACAACAACAAAAATTGAAAGAGACCTAGGAGTAATTATATCAGATGACCTAAAGGTGGGCAAGCAATGTGAGAGGCAGTAAGGAGGGCTGGGGAGCTTCTTGGATGCATAGGGAGCGGCATCAACAGTAGAAAACAGGAAGTTGTTATCCCTCTGTACAGACATTTGGTGAGATCCCATCTGGAGTACTGCGTGTAATTCTGGAGACCCAATCTCCACAAAGACATAGACAGAGTGGAGGTTGTTCAGAGGAGGGCAACCAAAATGGTGCAGAGTCTGCACCAGAAGACATACAAGGAGAGACTAAAGTAGCTTAATATGTATATCCTTGAGGAAAGGAGGGAGAGGGAGACATGATAGCAACTTTCAAGTATCTCTAGGGAATTAACAAAGTACAAGATGGTAGCATCTTTCAGAAGAAGAGATGTACAAGAACAAGGGGGCACAATCTGAAGATAGAGGGGGGATGGCTCAGAGGAAATGTTAGAAAGTATTCTTCACAGAGTGGGTTGTGGATGCATGGAACAGCCTTCCTGAGGAGGTTGTGGAGTCAGTAACAGTGGGAGAATTCAACAATGCATGGGACAGACATAAGGCAATTCTAGTGGGTGGGGTAGGAGTAAGTAAACTGTTGATTAACTAGAATCTGCAGCTTATGCATCAGGCTGAGAAATGGGAAGACTAGGTGGGCCAAGCAGTCCTTATCTGCTGTCAGATTCTATGTTTCTAACTTATTTTTGTATTTGATGGTGTGATTCCAGATTGTATATTAGTACCCATTAGACAAATGTATTTTAAGACAACATTTAGATTTTCTATAAACTCTTATTTGACAGAGACATTTGTGATGAGCAAAGCTGTGAGACAATGGTGTCCTTTGTTCCTGATTATATTTGTGTAATGTTTGGAACCATTTCTGAACATTATAAGGGAAAATCAGAAAAAATTGGGGAATAACAACGAGGAAGGAAATGATATTAATATATTTGCTGATGACATCTTATTATTTAGGACAAATATAACATAATCAATGCCTTCCTTCCTGGGGACATTTCAAAATATGTACATTTATTAGGATATAGTTTGAATAAAACAAAAGCAATCATAATTCCCATTGGAGATAGAAACACCCAATTAAATATGAATATAAAAGAAACTTTACAATAACCAATAACTTTAAATATTTGGGAATAAATCTGAAAGCAAAACAAGAAGAAATTATTAAAACTAACAAGCAAAATGCCTGCAATAAAATACAACTTTGTTGAAAAATTAGGAAAAACTAACTTTATCATTGTGGGGGAGAGTCAAAACTATAAAACGGATAGCATTACCCCATCTAATGTTTGTTATACAGTGGTGGTGGGTACTTCAGGTTTTCGTGGTATAGAGATGTAAAAATTTCTTTAAAAGTTTTTTCATAGAGGGCAGCAAGCCTTGAATTGCTTAGGATCAGCTTATTACCCCCACAAGAGAAGTAGGCTACAGTTGCCCTGACTCATTGCACTATTTAGTTGCCCACCAGATAAAAGTGTGGTGGAAATGGGCCTTTCAAGAATGGGGGAGAATTGTTGGGAGTTTCTTTTGTGGAATAAGGTATCTAATTTCAGTAGAGATAATATAATTTGGGGCATGCTACATAAAATTAGAGTGCCTACTATTTTAGCCCATTAGTGCTAAATATTGAAAGAGAACTAACCAATTTAATAAGAAATGAGGAACTGCCATGGTTAAAGTTGAACATATGGAATAGTTACTCAGTTTGGAAAGGAGAGAGGAAAGATATAACTAAAAGATTTTAAACAACAAAAATGCAAAGATGGTATCAATTACTAAAGGGATAACAATTCTGTTCCTATGATGAATTTAGAGGGATGTTCTTCGAAGTCCCAGGCACACATGATTTACACTATATTACTATGACTAAGAAATTTCTAGCTTTAGTGGAAGAAATGAATGAAGGAAAGAGAACTGATTTAGGTAAAGAGCTCGAATTGCAGAAACAAATTACAGGAAGAGGCCCAAATAAATTACTTCAAAGGATTTACTGTAAGATTATACAGACAAAAAAGATGTGCAGTGTGAGATAAATATAAGATGGCAATAAGAAACAATGATAATATATGCAGTACAACAATGAAAACTTAAGAATCAAAGCAAGTAAAGATAAGCATTTTACTAAAAATAAAGCAATTAAAAAAATAATCAACAGAGCATACTTCATGCCACAGATCTTAGGAAACATCTCTGCAAATAGAAATCAAGAATGTTGGCACTAAATTGGAACATAAGTTATCTTATGCATTGCATCTGGGAATGTCCTAGAATAAAACCATGGTGTAAAAAAAAACTATGGAATTACTGGAACCTATAGTAGAAAGAGAAATTCCTGACAATGTTGAATGTCTCATACTTAATGATATAATGGAATTAAATATGACTAAAACTCACTATAAAATTATATGCCTAGCCACAATGATAACTAAAAGGCTCATATCTGAACAATGGAATGCCCCAGAAATAGACAATTTTCCATGTACAAGATGGTGGTACAATTTTAGAGAGGCTATATTGCATGAAAAATGAGCCAAGGAAATAAGTGAGGAAGTAGATATAACAATATGGAAAGAAACTGAAGCCATGCTACCACCTGTATTAAGATGTAAATAGCATAATCTTTACCTCCTGGGGGGAGGAGGGGGAAGCTACCCAATTGATAATATACCTACATTTAAAAATTAGAAAATATCTGTAAAAGCAAATAAATGTAATGAAGAATAACTGACAAAAATATGTGAGAAAGTACATGCTTGTAATATCAGATGTGAAAAATAATATTTTTTTTAAAAAGGGAGCTATTTCAGATACATTCTGCCACTAGCCTACATCACATGACTTCCACAGAAGAATATCCTTTAAGGACTTCAGGGAACAGCAGTGCATTGCATGGTACTGCCTGAATTAGGCCACCATAAGGGAGCTATGCCATGAGTTGTGGGAGGACCTGCATAGTGCAACATGGAGGGGACATGCCATACCTGTGGAGGTAAAGGTCAGTGTAGTACTCTGCTTCCTTGTTACTGTGAGCTCCTAGACCCCCACTGGTGATACAGTGGACATATCTCAGTCTGCTGTATCCAAGTGCCTGAAGTAATTTTTGGAAGTAGAAATGCTGAACCCCAAGGTATATCAGCTTCCCATGGGAAACAAAGCAGCAGCAGCAGCACATGAATCAGGCCTTCTTCACCCTGTCACAGTTCCCCCACAAGCTAAGAGCTATTAACTGCACACACATGGCCATCAGAGCACCATCAGCAGAGGGGGATGCATAAATGATCTGCAAGGGGTTTCATTCAATGAATATCCATGTGGTATGTGACAGCAACTGTAGCATACTGGATGTGGTAACTGATAACCCTGGATCCTGCCATGATGCCTACATCTTCCACCACAGTGGACGGCACAAGGCCTTTAAAAGAGGGGATATTGCAGGTGGATGGCTGATAGGTATGGGACATTGGCACAAAAGCTGCGCTAGGTCTCTTGGTGTACACATGTGAGGGACATGCATAAAGTGCTCAAGGATGGTAGCAATGTGGTAAAAACAGCACCACAGGATGGGCAGATGTCATGTCCTGACCCAGGGAATGTAGGTACATGTCAGCTGGATATATGTGGTGGGTCCATATTGGGGAAAGGTTGTGGGGACAGTAGCAAGGGGGCATGTACTGTTGGATGTGTAGAAGCCATTTCCTGGGGAGGGGGGTCTGTGCCAGCAGCAGTGGCAGTAGAGGGCAGTATGAGTGTCACATTGTTTGTGTGTCCCAAAGCATTACAGGTGGTGGTGAACAGTATAACATAAAGAGTCAATAACTCAATTGAGTCACATGATGCTGAGCATCGTATAGCAGTGTGTTTTTGGAGCTCTATCTGGACTGAGATATTTTTCATTAAAAATACCCTTTCCTGACTGCTTTATTGTGCTACTTCAGGTTCTTCCTATTACTGTATTACTTGTGGTGTCCCAATGGATCTAAGCGTGATGGATCTTCAGCCTGATGAGGAGCATGTAACATTTGAAGCTTCTGACACCGATCAGGAACAGGCCCTTGTGCTGGAACCCAAAAGACCTCATTGGAGTGTTTCACCTCCCTCCGCTATTGAGTTTCAGCAGTGCCCATCTCAAACTAGCAATTCTATGCTGAACTGATGACCATCAAGGAGGCTGTCCTCTTATTAATAGCTGACTATAAGGACCGAAAGCCAGAGGTACAAGAGTTGACATGCAGAGTGTCAGACATTTAAGTCCGGATATCCTCATTGGAGGACAGGCAGCATAAAATAGAGCCCCAATGTGGTTACTCTGCACCCTAATGTGGTGAAGCCAGATGAGAAGGTGGATGAGTTGGAGGGGTACAGCTGTTGCAATAATTTGGTGCTAACTGGGCTGCCAAAGAGGGAAGAGGGGCATAATGCTATTGATTTCCTATAGAATTTTGTTGCAAGGTAGTGGGCCCTTAACCAAATGGGCCAATGTACATCATCGAAGAGCTCACTGTGCTCCAGAGGCCTAATCCTGCCCCCAGAGAGCCCCCAAGACCACTTATTTTTAAACTTTTAAACTACTTGGATCATGACATTCTTGAAGGAAACCAGTAAGTTAGATGTATTACAGGAAGGCAAGAAATTTAGGCTTGTTCAAGATTTAACATACAAGGTCCTGTAGGCAAGAGTGGCCTATCGTCCCATAGAATCCAAGTACTGGGCAGCTCATATCTGACACCATATGCTTTACTCTGCTAGACTGGAGGTCCATGTGGCCTAAGGTACCCACTGCTTTGAGTCTGCATCACAAGCAGCTGTGTAGCTCCCTCGACTTCTTCCTGATTTATTTACCAAAAATGATTGAGATCTCTACATTAAAGAAAGACTGAACAGATTATGGAGATCCTTTTAGATGAACATTTCTAGACTGTTCCCTTATTTCTGGTGATCTGGGATATTTGCTCTCCCCTTTTGTGGGACCCAGTGGCACTGAGCAGCTGCATGCCTTTTTTCTCATTATTTATGAATTCTATCTCATGTTGAACTGTGACTTATTTCTCATGTGTATGTGCAGAGCCTTAGCTGGTTCTGTTCAACTTTTCTTGGCATTGTTATTTGTGATCACAATGTTTGAAAGTGAAGTCCTTCCCTTCCCAATTGTTCTTTTAAATAGTACTTCTATACAATAAATAATAAGACGATGTTTAATAGAGTTTGGGGGCTTTTGGACTGCAAGTTTTATCTTTGATGCTTCCTTTCAATCTATTTCATCAGTACTGTGAAAAATATTGATATTTCCAACAGGTTTTTCCTCCAAGGAGTCATTTGTGATGTTAAAGCTCCCACCTGTGGATATAACGGGCAACTAATTTTTACTATAGTTTTTTTCCCCTTTCTTTTTCAAATAGTGTGGTATGACCTTTAAGTGCTATAGGAATGCAGTTTATTTTGAAACAATGGATAATGTAGCCTATTATTCACATAAGGACACTAGCTATGTTGTTTACTCTTTTTTTTCCCTTTTTTTTATCAAGGCTGTAAAGTTGAGCAGTTGTGTCCTTTGATCAGATCAGGATCATAGATGTCCTCACATTTTTTGTTCTCTTGTTATGTGATGAGGCGGTTGTATCCTCCTCTGTTCCTTTTCTTCTGTGCCCTGTCAGGAGCTCAGTTTGTTCTGTCAGTTCCATAGTGGTCTTTGGGAAGCTTGTATTAGATCCATTATACTGTATTAGTCTATTTATTGTTGTTCAGGTTGAAATATTATTATACAATGGCAAAAAAAATCTTGGGCTCTGATTGGTCAGTCTGGGACTGGACCCGTGATGTTATCCCAGTACAACATCACGGATCTAGTCCCAGCACATTGATGACCACATCAGCCGTAATAGGGATCACTCCACGCAGCCAGCTGATCACCAGTTGGCAGCTCGCTACAGCAATTCCCGCTCTCAGGCTGCATTTATTGTCCCGAGTCACTTGCCGCCACAACTACACACACTGTCAACCAACTCCTACTCAACACACTAATCCCCCAAACATATTTTTCTTCTCCTCACTCTTTTCTGTATTTTCATCTGTTTTCAATACTGCAGCTGCTGTACATAAAGGAGCACATGAGCGTGTGGCCACGATGTGCTAACCAAACGGTTCCTGAAGTGGTCAGCTACTTGCTCAGCTTTTAAAATACTGCTCGCTCTGCTTATGTCTCTGTATGGTTTTGAATGAGCGAGCCTGACCGAGTGGGAACTGAAAATAAGAGCCCTGTGCTGTATGTTTTAAGTTCAGTCTTTTGTTCAGTGGAAAGGTGAGTAAAGACAGCTTAAGGAGAACCGGAAAATAGTGGGAGTTGATTTAAAAGTTCCGATGGCTGCGGAGATCACGTCTCTCACAGCCATCAGAACTTTTAAATCAACTCCCACTATTTTCCGGTTCTCCTTAAGCTGTCTTTACTCACCTTTCCACTGAACAAAAGACTGAACTTAAAACATACAGCACAGGGCTCTTATTTTCAGTTCCCACTCGGTCAGGCTCGCTCATTCAAAACCATACACAGACATAAGCAGAGCGAGCAGTATTTTAAAAGCTGAGCAAGTAGCTGACCGCTTCAGGAACCGTTTGGTCAGCACATCGTGGCCACACAAACAGAACTAAAAAACAACAGCACAGTAGACAGTTTAAATAATTTACCTGGTAGGCTGACAAGGCAGGACACAATAAATGAATATGCTGGGAGGCTTATTCAGAGGCAAACAGGCAAAGACATAACCTAAAAACAAAATACAGCACAGAGACATAGCAACAGCACCACCTGCTGCAGACAATTGAAACCGTGGTCTATTTTTTCAATATTTATACCTACCCTAAGAAAAAATGGGGAAAAAGCATTTTAAACATATTTTCTCATTTTCTTATATTTTCTACAAATGAGCCATTGTATAATAGCAATAATGCACTCCAGGTTGTGTGTTGTGCTGGGATAACGTCACTTCTGGGGTGATTAGTTGCACTCGAGCTTGGCCTTGTGCCTAATCACCCCAGGCGTGACGTTATCCCAGCACAACACACACCCTGACGGCATTATTGCTTAATATATTACTAAGATGAATCAATTGCCAGCTTTATTACACTTCAATTTAAGTGGATAGAGATACTATATCATTGAGGAGATGGGAAACAATTTAGCCATGATATGGGATGGGGCAGGGTGGATGCTGCCTCCTTCAGAGTTATTCATGGTTGGTGTGGAGAGAAGAGGCATCTGACCTGGGAAGTAATATTTTTCCTTTGAATAATTAGTGGGTTTGTATTGTTGTTTGGTTGTTACAGTAGGGTAGTTTATTGGTATTAATGGGGTGTTTTAGTTTGGGTGAGGGGGACACGTGTTATTGGTTTCTTGTAGGGGTCTTAGTTGATATTAGAGTTTAGAATTGTATTTAATATGTCACAATGTTTGAGTTTAATTTCTTAAAATATTAAGGGGGGAGGGATAACTCTAAAAAATACAGTATTTTGTGACATTTAAAGTGTTTTCACCCACAAGTAGTATTGTTACATGAGACTCATTTGCCAGCAGATGTGGTGGAGTTAGGCTACACCCTCAATGTTGACTGATGGATCACTTTTCTATATCCATATTTCCTAGCTACCAAAACTTATGTTGTTCAATAGTTAACACTTTTCTCTTTGCTTTTCTTCTCCCCCCCACCCTATGTTGCCACCTAGCGTAGCTCTTTACTACCCCTGATGAACTTCCTACTAGTTCTGTCTTTTCATTCTTTTTCCATTTCCATCCACCCAGTCCCTTGAATGATGCCAAACACCCAGAGGGGTGTTGTGTAAAGTGCATAAGTGCATTTTGTGTAAAATTAACATGATGGCTATTTTAGAAAGCAGGAATAAATACAGTTGGTAAAGCCTTTTTAAATAAAAAGGATTCAGAAGCTATATAAAACAATAATAATTGCATGATTATTTTGTTTAAACTTGTGAAGGGGGGTGGGATGGGAGAAAAGGCAGTCAAGGGGATGCCGATAAAGGAGGGACTCTGTCTCCACCCCCCTGGGGACCAGGAGGATTGCAGGAAAAGACCAACTGGCAAAGTGCAGACCAGGAGAAAACAGAATCCCCAAGGGAACACGAGCAGGGGAAATGAAACTATAGGAAAGGGTGGAAGGTAGTCCTCGTAAATGCCAGGAGCTTGGGCAATAAATGCCTGAGCTCCAGGCGATGTTAACTGAGGGAGCAGTGGATGTGGCAGCGGTCACTGAGACTTGGGCCACTGCAAGACATGACTGGGACCTGAACCTGGAGGGTTACACTATGTTCAGGAAGGACAGGGGAGGAAGGGGAGGAGGGTAGCAATGATAGTAAAAACTGCATTGGCATAGGGGAGTTGAGGAGGCGGAGGAACCGTGGAGGCAATTTGGGTCACCTTGATAACAAGGGGGGGCAAGAGAGTAAAAATAGGAGTGGTGTATAGACCCCCTGCCCTGGCGGAGGAGCTGGAGGACAGTCTGGTGGCAGATGTTAGGAGACACTGCAGACTGGGCAGAGGAAAGGTGGTGGTGTTAGGGGACTTAAACATGCCAGGAACAGACTGGGAGACTATGACATCCTCTGTGACCAGGGAACAGAGGTTGTTGGATGTCTTTCAAGACGCGTTCCTAACTCAGCAGGTGAGGGAACCGACCAGGGAGGCATGGGTACTGGATGTGGTCCTGGCAGACAGTGACCAGATTGGGGGCCTGGAGGTAAGGGACCCATTGGCGGGGAGTGACCATGCCACGGTCTGGTTCTGCCTGGACCTAGGAGGGGTAGAAGGCTGCACAAAGACAGAAGTAACCGACTTCAGGGGGGTGGATTTTAAGGAAATGGGAAGGATCCTTAAGGAGCATTTGGATGGGATTGGGTCAGACATGGACGCTGATAGTAGGTGGGAAATCATCAGGAGAGGGTGCAGAATGCTACCAGCACCTGTGCAAGAGTAAGACGAAAATGCGGTAGGGCCCAAAAACCCTGTTGGTGGACCAGGGAGGTCCAGGAGGTGGTGCGGGGAAAGAAAGCAGCCTATAAGAAATTCAAGTGCTCAAGGAGTGAAAGGGATCGAGGGGAGTATGAGCTGTTGGCTAGAAGGGCCACTAGAGTGGTGAGGGCGGCTAAGGCAAGGAAGGAGCAGAACCTGGCCAGGGAAATTAGGAGAGGGAAAAAGGGGTTCTTTAGATACATTGGGGAAAGACGAAGGGTGAAGGGGCAGATTAGCAGGATTAAATCAGGGGAGAGATGGGAACAAGACCCAGAGGAGCAGGCTGAGGTACTAAATGAGTACTTCACCTCAGTTTTCACCAGGGAAAATGGGGATGCTGCATCATACATGGGAGGAGACAGAGATAATGAGGAGGGGACCCTTACCAATCGGCAGGTCTGGGGAGAGGGGCATCACTGGCAGGTGGGGGGGGCTAAGCAGGGAGAAGAGGTACTGGAAGTGGAAATCACAGCAGAGAGAGTGAGGGAAGCCCTCAGCTCCCTTAAGACGGAGAAAGCACCGGGGCCGGATAAATTACATCCTAGAGTGCTGAAGGAACTTGCAGATGTCCTGGTGAAACCCCTGGCAGAGCTTTTCACCATCTCTGAGGACAGGGTGGGTGCCCCAAGACTGGAAGGTGGCATGTAGTGCCTATCCACAAGGGGGATCAAGAGAGGTGGCAGGAACTACAGGCCTGTCAGCCTGACATCAGTGGTGGGCAAGGTGATGGAGGCATTGTCAAGGAGTGGCTGGGGGGCCCTGGATAAGTCAGGGTGCCTGGACGATAGACAGCATGGATTCATCCCTGGGAAATCGTGTCAGACAAACCTGGTGGAGTTCTATGACTGGGTGACAAGTGCCTTGGACCTGGTAGACCAGTGGATGTCCTCTTTCTGGACTTCAGCAAGGCATTTGACTCTGTTCCTCATGGGGCCTGTTGGATAAACTAGGAGAAATGGGGGTGGGAAACCAGATGATCCGATGGATAGGCAATTGGCTCCAGGACCGGACCCAGAGGGTCGTAGTTGGTGGGATAATCTCTTCCCCAAGGAGGGTCATTAGTGGGGTCCCACAGGGATCAGTCCTTGGGCCCCTTCTGTTCAACACCTACGTATCTGACATAAGGACAGGAATCAGGAGTGAGATGAGTCTCTTTGCAGATGACTCGAAACTGGGGGCAGTGGTGGATGGGGAGGAGGGGAGGGTGGCCCTGCAGGGGGACCTGGAGGCTCTGGAAAGATGGTCTAGAAAGTGGAAGCTGAGGTTTAATGTAGGAAATGCAAGGTACTCCACCTGGGGGCCAGAAACCCAGGCCAAGTGTACACCCTGGGGAATACTACAAGTCTCAATGGCTGAGAGGGACCTGGGGGTGGTGGTGGATGTCAAGATGAACAAGTCTGAGACTTGTAGGAGGGCAGCAGCCAAGGCCAACAGGATGCTGGGATGCATCGCTAGGGGGATCACCTCCAGAAGGAGGGAAGTGATACTCCCTCTGTATAACTGCTTGGTGAGGCCGCACCTGGAGTACTGCGTGCAGTTTTGGAGGCCACACTTAAAGAGGGACATTAACCTCCTGGAGAGGGTCCAGAGGAGGGCAACCAAAATGATTTGGGGCTTGGGGGACAGGACCTATGAGGAGAGGCTCGAAGAGCTAAATATGTACACTTTGGAAGAGAGAAGGGACCGGGGGGACATGATAGAGGTCTTCAGGTACATGAAGAGGGTAAATAGGGGAGGAACAGTGAGGGTGATTCGAAGGAAGGAGGAAGGGGCCACTAGAGGGCATGGGTGGAAGCTGGAGGAGGGAAGATTCAGGGGAGAAAGGAGGAGGTGCTACTTCACTGAGAGGGTGGTAGAGCCATGGAATGCACTACCTAGGGGGCTGGTGGAGGCAGAGACAGTGGAGGGGTTCAAGAGGGGGTGGGACAGGTACAGGGGAAGGGTTCAGGAAGCAAAATCCAATGCAGCAAGAATATCCGGAACTGGGAAGGGAGAAGCCAGAGAAGGCGAGGGGGACAGCAAGGTCAGCACCCAGGGTGGGGGCTGACCAAACGAGCAGACACGAAAGACCATTAGGACCTATTCTGCTGGCATTTTAGTATGTTAGTATGTTAGTATGATTATTACTGTTTTACAAAATCCTTAAAGTATTTTCATAAATTCACATTATAAACATGTTACTGTATGAATCTAAACAAAAAAACTGTAGTATGCTTTATAAAATGCTTAGTAATTATGAATCAGAGATGTAGAGTCAATATCTGTGGAGATATACACTGTACCTTTAATTGAACCAGGAAGTCCCCAGGAACAAAAGAAAACTCCCTTGGTTTTAAAACAGCATATCCAGACATGTAACAGCATGTTAAGACATGAAAATAGAAAGGGTCTAGTCAGGTGACCCCACCAAAAATATATAAAACCTCTTCACTGAGTTCACTTCAGTTCAGTCCAGTTGGGCTCAGCCCTGAGAGAGGAGGAGAGATGCTACTGTAGACAAGCTGTTGAATGCAGATGAGAAGAGTCTTAGGAGTTCTAAGATCCAGGACTGTATTATGTGAGAAACTAGTGATTTTCTTTGCAATTTTTTTTTGGTTTTCATTTATTATTATTCTAACATTTGAAAAATAAATACCACACCACTGTGTGTTTTAAACCTGTAAATTTGCCTCATCTGAAGTTTATTTCAACACGCTGTGACAAACTTGGTGTCAGAAGTGGATAGTACTGGTTGTCCAGATAAACAAGGGGAGACCAGTACCCAGATATCAGCCCTTGTATCCAGACATTGGAGGCAAAGAGCAGGATGGCGATTCCAGGATCCCGAGGATGCCAAGGATCTGTTAAAGGATGAGGGGCTTACGAGTTTGCATACCAGAGGCCAGGTGAGAAGAACCAGGTTGAAGTTTAACGCAATGCAGAGGAGGTCCAGCTCCAGACACAGGTGGAGCACCACTGCCAGATGCTGATGGAGGGTTCCCGACCAGAAGATTTTGTGGCCAAAGCAGAGGAGCAGGATCCTTGGGTTCTAGAGGAGGAGGACCCCCCCCAGTGGACCTTTGTTGCCAGCCACTTTGAGATCCTATTGTTTCCCATTTTTCTGGGCTGCTGCTGCTAGTTGGAGGATGCTGAGATGAAGGCCCCAGGTAAGCCTGTTTCAAGATGTATGCATACTGGGGTGAAGACTACAAGCAACAGGGAAGACACCATAGTGGCTGAAGGGACTTTCCTATGTTCTGAACCTCCTGTGATTTGAGAAATGGATAAATGAAATGTATGAAATGATTACAAGAAATGTATAACATAAAAGAAATGTCTATACTGTATGATATAAAATGAGGAACCTAAGGTCATGGAGGATCTAGGTATGGGGTGGACCCTATGATTGGGCCCCTGAGTGGAAACAATGTGTTAGAATGGGATTAGAGCTGGGTACAACTCAGCCCAGAGAAGCTGTGGTATACGCCTGCATAGCCACCCTGATTGCTAAATGGGTATTGAGGAAGCTAGCAGTCAGCATAAAACTACTGTGTATTACTTCCTCTTTTAATGAACTGATGAAGGTATGATAGTGGGTGCACAGGGCTGAAGCGATGCCAAGTGATGGTTTCTGAAATGATGCCAAGTGATGGGTCTTGAAACAATGCCAGGTGATGGGTGCTGAAACAATGCCAAGTGATGGGTGCTGAAACAATGCCAAGTGATGGGTGCTGAAAAAATGCCAAGTGATGGTTTCTGAAATGATGCAAAGTGATGGGTCTTGAAACTATGCCAAGTGATGAGTATGGAGGAAGCTAGAAGTCAGCATAAAACTGCTGTGTATTACTTCATCTTTTTAATATACTGATGAAGGTACAATAGTGTGTGCACAGGGCTGAAATGATGACAAGTGATGGGTTCTGAAATGATGACAAGTGATGGGTTCAGAAACTATGCTTATTGAAGGGTGCCTGATATCACACATGAAATGGCTGAGTTGTAGTAACCGGAGTGAAATAGTTAGGGGGTAGACAGTCATTACAGACTGAAATCCTCTGAGAGCAGAGATGGGTATTGTGCTGAACTGTATGACAGCCCCAGGGTAACGTTGTGAAAGTATTGTAATATTGCAGTACCTTGGTATGGTGAACAATACTAAAAATAGTTGAATTAAGGGATCCTGGGGTGAAGCTCTCATAGTGGGAGAGAGAAAATTTCAGCCAACCTCCATTCTACTGTTTTGGTAGAATATTTATGACTGCGAGGGGTTCTTGAAAAAGCAGTATAGTTTTGAGAACTGTCTTTTACTTAAGAAGGGAGGTGTGTGGGAGAGTTAGGCTAGACCCTCAGCTGTGACTGATGGATCACTTTTCTGTCTCATTTCCTAGTTACCAAAACTTCTGTTGTGCAACAGTTAACACTTTTCTCTTTGCTCCCCCCCCCCAGTTTGGCCATCTAGCATAGCTCTTTGTTATCACTAGTAAACATCCTACTAGTTCTCTCTTTTCATTATGTTTGCTTGCATGCATGTGCAAGAAACATAGTGCCATCATCGGAGTTTTTGAGGTGTGTCACCCCCTTCTCCAATTCAGTCAGTGTGTTCGCAGGCACGGCCCCTGTAAGTCAATGCATTCTGGAGCTGTCTATGAAAAGCTCCAAAATGCAGTGGCATACAGTTCAAAGGGGGAGCTACGCTTGAGTGAGCAGCGATAAGATATCGCCCGCCCGCGCGCAGCTCCCCCACACACACATCGCCCACGCAGGCGCATGCCCCTGCAAGCACACACACACTGTATAGCCGAGGGTGCCCAATCCTCGCCAGCTGTGCTTGCTCCCCCACCCCCAAAGTTTTCATAAATGCCATGCTGGGTGCCCACCCCAGCATGGCAACTATGATATAGCCGACGGGGTGCCCAATCCCCGTCGCTCCACTGTCCTCCTCCCCGAGTACAGCACGCTGGGAGTCCACCCAGCGTGGCAACTGATGTTTTGGCCACGGGGTGCCTAACTTCGCCGGCTGAACGCACTTCAACCAGTCTTGTGCCACGCTGGGAGCCCACCCCAGCGTGGCAAACGCCCCTCAGAGTCATACAAAAAACCTGTAAAGAAAAATGGTCCCACGTAGTCTCCCCGGCCCCTCCCACAACCCGCACCCACCCACTGAGCACCCGCCTCCCCACACCCCTCACCCCATACTTACCTCGGGAGCTCAAGCGTGACGATCATCGCTGGACCGGGAACATGTCTGCACTCTTCAAAGCCGACCACCTAACTGAGGAAATGCCGTAAGCTGTATAATGGGCTAGAAGAGGGTTTTCAACTTTATTGCATATCTCAGAGATTGTGCACTAGTTCAATATAGCGGGACTTTCTTGAAGATAATCACTGTCATGAAAAGATTCACCAAAGGGTGATTTTGCACGACTGCACAGTCACTGCCTGAAATCACCCTTTGGGCCTGAATAATGCCATGACAGTGACATCATTCTTGAGAAGGGGTCCTAAAACCCCATGTTGAAAATTTGGTGCAAAATTCAAAAATGACTGTTTTATTTAGCATGCATTGCGCAGTTCCTACGCAGGCTCATAAGTTCGTGAATTTTCAATATTTTCACTCCAGATTTTCAACATTGCCATTTTACCACACCTTCTTATGAGTAGTACAGCTGTCATTTTTCACATCTCACCCAAAATGTGTTTCCGCTCATATAGCGCATAATGGTGCAGTTGGTGTGCTAAATCAATGTACAGGACAAATTAAGAAAATCAGAGTAACACTGTTCATGAGCAAATGTCTCAAAATGGATGTGTTTAAAATTTGGTGAAAAAATTTCAAAAAATGACTGTTTTACGAGGGTGCATTGTGCAGCTCCTACGTATGCTCGTAAGTTTGCAAATTTTCAATATTTTCACTCCAGATTTTCAACATTGCCATTTTACCACACCTTCTCATGAGTAGTATAGCTGTCATTTTTCACATCTCACCCAAAATGTGTTTCCGCCCATGTAGCACACAATGGCGCAGTCGATGTGCAAAATCAATGTATGGGACACATTAAGAAAATCACAGTGACACTGTTCATGAGCAGAGGTCTTAAAATGGCTATGTTGAAAATTTGGTGAAAAAATTCCTAAAAATGACTGTTTTACTGTGCGTTGCGCAGTTCCTACGTATGCTTGTAAGTTTGCGAATTTTCAATATTTTCACTCCAGATTTTCAACATTGCCATTTTACCACACCTTCTTATGAGCAGTACAGCTGTCATTTTTCACATCTTGCCCAAAATGTGTTTCTGCCCATGTAGCGCACAATGGCGCAGTCGATGTGCAAAATCAATGTATGGGACACATTAAGAAAATCACAGTGACACTGTTCATGAGCAGAGGTCTTAAAATGGCTATGTTGAAAATTTGGTGAAAAATTCCTAAAATGACTGTTTTATTTAGCGCATGCTGTACAGTTCTATGCATGCTTGTAAGTTTGTGAATTTAATATTTTCACTCCAGATTTTCAACAGTGCCATTTTATTACACTTCCTTATGAACAGTACAGCTGCAATTTTTCATATGTCACCCAAATGTGTTTTCGCGATTATGTAGCGACAATGGTGCTGTTGCGTGCGAAAGCAATGTTTAGGACAGATTAAGAAAATCACAGTTACACTGTTCATGAGCAGAAGTCTTAAAATGGCTATGTTGAAAATTTGGTGACAAAGTCCATAATGACTGTGTTACGAGTGAGCATTGCGCAGTTTTCTGCACCCTCAGAAGTTCATGACTTTGTAATATTTTCAGTCCAGATTTTCACCAGTGGCATTTTTCCACACTTCCTTATGAACAGTACAGCTGTCATTTTTCACAACATGGCTGAAGTGTGTTTTCACACTTTCAGCGCAGAGATGCGTGGTCGCTGTGGGAAATCATTGTTCGGCACAGATAAATAAAATCACAGTGACATTGTTCATGATCGGAGGCACCAAAATGCCTGAGTTGACAATCTGCTGTAAAAAATCCCAAACCTAATTATATTACGGGTCTGCGTTGCACAGTTTCTATGTACGCTCGTGACTTCACCATTTTTTTTAATATTTTTACTACAGATTTGCAACATTGCCATTTTTTATGCCTCCCCATGAACAGTACAGCTGTCATTTTTTACATCCTGTTCGGAATGTTTTTGCACCTGTGGAGCTAAATGCCGTAGTCACTGTGCATAAGCAGCTTTCAGCTAACAAACTGATATTCCCCCTGTTCATGAGGTGGGGTCACAAAAAAAACATGTTGAAAATTTGGAGTGAAAATACCAACGAATGCCTGAGGTATTAGGGTTCCCACCCATAACGCCCAACCCTGTAGAGAATGACAGGCATCAGGGTGTGACTTGGGATTCTTGCCTGTGATGCTTATACCATTCCACATCCTGCAGTCAGTGAGAGGCATCGAGGTATGCCTTGGACTCTTTAGCCCCAAAATTCACCCCATTCTCCTATATCACACCCATCTCACCATATTTCCTAATGAAATGGGGTGCGCATAAGTCCCAAAGACCCCAAGGAACACCGTGACACTTGTCAGTGTCTGCAGGGTGGGGTGTGGTGAAATGGCGTGGACGTTATGCCTGATGACCCAAACGCACACCCCAATGCTTGTCACTCTCTGCAGGGTGGTGGTGGGGTTGGCTTCAGTTCAATACTTCACTGCCATTCCTATTACGCAGCTCTGTAACTTCTACATTACCACTGCCAATGCCAGCAAGCAAACATTCAGCATTGACAAATGCTTGTTCTTTTCCATTTCCATCCATTCAGGCCCTGGAATGATGACAACACCAGAGAGGTGTTGTGTAAAGTGCATAAGTGCATTTTGTGTAAAATAAACATAGATGCTATTTTAGATAGCAGGAACAAACACAGTTGGTAAAGCCTGTTTAAATAAAAGGGATTCAGAAGCTATATAAAACAATAATAATTTCATGATTTAGTACAGTTATACAAAATCCTTAAGGTGTTTTCATAAAGTCACATTATAAACCTGTTACTGTATGAAGCTAAACAAAAAAAACTGTAGTATGCTTTATAAAAATGCTTAGTCATTATGAATCAGAGATACAGAGAGTCAATATCTGTGGAGATATACACTGTACCTTTAATTGATCCAGGAAATCCCCAGGAACGAACAAACTCCCTTGGTTTTAAAACAGAACGTCCCGACATGTAACAGCATGTTCAGTCAGAGAAGTATTGCCTTGAGAGTGAAAGTTGGATTTATCCAATTAGTGGATCGAGACCTGAATCTGAAGAGAAACAGTGTGTTATCGCTGCCTGCAAGTGGACTGAAGACTTGCTCTAGAAGTGATTGGCCTGCCTAATACTGAAGTGATCCTCAGATCGAAAGGTTTGCACAGAAGAACCTGTGATTTGCAAACAGACTTTATCAAACTGTGGCAAAATACTTCAAGTGTTATAGATGTGCTAAATGTGTTTCATGGATCATGACCTGGTTCCCACGGTGAGTTCTGTTCGCCAACATAAAGGTCATACCACACTATTTGAAAAAGAAAGGGGAAAAAAAAAACTATAGTAAAAATTAGTTGCCCGTTATATCCACAGGTGGGAGCTTTAACATCACAAATGACTCCTTGTAAAGATAGTCTAAGAGATAACAATAATTCATCTGTTACCTGTACATCAGAAACTTAATTCCTGTTTCATCACTATTTTGAACTTTCCCACTGTTATATCTTGGGTTTAACAGTTATTGGGAGATTATTCCATGTTGTTGAAGCTTTGTACTGAATGACATCATTCCAGATGTATTCTTTATTTTCAGAACTACTAATTCTCTGGCCCTGCTTTTCTTAAGTTACATTGGTGCAGATGGCTAATTAACTTTTCAGCTAAAGCTATAGGGGAGCAAAGTTTATAGATTTTATATACAAAATTGGCCAGATTTCTTGTCTGAGAAATTTCAAGGATGTCCATGTTAAATTTTTGTACATTAAACACTGAAGAGTATCGTATTTACATTGTAGCACAAACCTAGCTAACCTATTATAATAAATATCAAGTTTTTGAATTGGGTAGTTATTAGCATGGAGGAGACATGGCACCCATAAACAAACATCGGAAGGATCAGTTGGTTAGCTATGGTCAATCTGTCTTATTTACTAATACAATTTGCTACTCTACTTAAAGCTCCTATCCTAGAGTTTGCTATACTAATTAGTCCATTAATATGCTGTTCAAAAGATAAGTTTTGATCTATAATAACCCATATATATTTGTACACAGAAACTTTGGTCAATTCACTACCATTTCCTACTACTCCTACTAAGTCACTCCCCCCTTACTCCGTCCCCTGAATAAATCAGATAGTGGTTGTTCATGTTTAACCTGGCTAGCTGTACCTTCTTAGTGGGAATATTATATTACTATTGCAGTGTTGCATCACTGGTCTTATTTTCCAGAAGATCCAGCCCTGGTGGTAAGTGCAAGGAGTGTGAGCATATCAGTACTTTTATATGGTAATTGCGAATGTCCTGTTGCTGAACCGTTTAGGCCACCAGAAGGGCTGGTGGATAGTTATAACATTGTGGAGGCTATACCAACAGCAGATACACCACCCCAAACCATTCTTCTAGGTGGAGGCACCTGTTCACGAGCTCAGGCCCCTTAACCTCTGCTTAGTCACACAGGCAGGGGTAGTAGCCCATAGAATAGCACCACCTAGGGTTATATATTGGAGGCACTGCTGGGATTTGCACCCCTAGTGGCAACTAGTAAATTTCTGGCCATCCAAAGGACTTGGTGCCGAAGTGTTTCCCACCTTTGCTGCGGATCATGGAGGGTGTTTTCTCTGGTATTGTCCCACTCCCAGTGGAGAAAGGACTTGGAAGCCTGGAGGGTGCATGTGCCTGGATGCTCAGCCGATGGCTCAGGACTGATGAAGAGAAGCAGTTGGAGTTTTGGTAGTTCTGCAGAACCCTACTCTGGATGTCATCCAGGAGTTCAGTCTACTGAGCCCACGGCATCGGTGCAGCAGTACTTGGATGCCTTGACCTCACGTTTGATCCCCATGAAGATGTGAGCCATCTACTGTGAGAGTTTAAGGCTATTAGACAACAGAAAGGAGAGTTACT
Source organism: Neoceratodus forsteri (assembly GCA_016271365.2). Classification (NCBI taxonomy): domain Eukaryota; kingdom Metazoa; phylum Chordata; order Ceratodontiformes; family Ceratodontidae; genus Neoceratodus; species Neoceratodus forsteri. The sequence goes on along the minus strand of CM028133.1, from coordinate 1,044,831,163 downwards.
CTCAGACTACCTACTCCTGACCGAACATGTTCTAATGAAAATATTTCTGTGGGGAGGAGTAGTTCCTGGGTACTTGAATCAACTAAGGATGGATCATGTCTTAACTTCTTAGGAGGATCCCAGCTTTCTCATGCTTAGGCTACATACTCAGCACTGTGCAGAAGGCACCCCTTCCTTTGTTGAGGCTGTGAAGGGGCAGAACACCATGCTGGGGAGAAGGAGCTAGGGAGCCACAGTGGCCTTGAGTGAGATTGAAGACAGAGTCCCAACTGAGTGCCTCAATCCAGAAGCCCAGACTTTAGAAGAGGTGCAGTGGCCCCTGTGTGGAAGGAGGAATTTTATAAGCTGGAGAAGAGGTTTGGTTGGCTGTGTAACATAGTCATTGCTATGTGTAAGGTAACCCAATGGCTCTACAATAGGGCTGAGAAAAGAAGACCAACCCTTCCAGAGGTGGAGCTTTGTTATATTCCTGTGGAGGGATGGCCATATGAAATGTCAGTGTCATTTCCTTGAAGATGCTGACAAAATGAGAATTCGACTCATTGGACTAAAGAAATCTTTCCTGCAGGCTTCCCAAATGACTGGGCTCCTGAATTATGTCCCCTGGAGGCCAAACCAGTGGACTCAGTGGTAATCTCTTCCTAAATTGAGCTATTCTGCTACTTCCAAGTTAATAGTCAAGCCCTCAAACCCTGGTGCCCCTGCCCCATGCAGCCCTGAAATAGGTGATTGGGATGGGCCCCCATCCATGTTGCTTAAAGTACAGGAAATAGTACAGACTTGAACCATCAGAGTAATGTGGTTATCTGTTTGAATAATTTTCAAAATTATTATGTGTATGACAAAAGTATAGACACTCTATGATTGCAGAAACTTGTTATTATCCTAAGTATAGTAATGCTTAATGCCATTTGCTTTACTGATGCATCATTCTTCTTTTCTTTGTGGAATACATATAGAAACATGCATATATCTTGCCTTTATTGTGTTTTCCATATAGAATGCCATAGTAAGTATAGACTTGATGCGGGCACCAGGTTTTCCAGGCAAGGAATAGTGTACTGGACAGGGACTGGAAGAAGAAGAAGATTCAGCATTTACATAGTGCTTTTCATACACAGTATCCCAAAGCACTTTTCAAGTAATGCTAGACTGGTAGTGAAGTGACTGAATGTGTGGTGGCTGCCGTATCACACATCATCACCCACACATAGCCTGGATAATTGCATGAACCGGTTTATAGGAAGAGGAATGTTGGCCAGGACACCGGGAATGTTTCCTGCTCTTTTGTGAAGAGTGCCCAGGGTTCTTTTACTTCCACCTGGACACCCATCAGGACAACACCAGGATGGGCAGAAGGGACCTCCCCAGCAGTACAGCACCCCCCAATACTGCATTTGGATGCCAGCGATTTTTAGGTGCAAGCCCAATCCCGGTGTGGGACGAGAACCCATGACCATCTGGTCCAGAGGTGGATGTGCTACCAACTGAGCCGCTGACACCGAATGGAAAGTGTGTCCTTTGCAGATGACACAAAGATCTGTAACAGGGTTGATATGCAAGGTGGGGTGGAAAGGATGAAAAGGGACTTGGCAAGGTTGGAGGAATGGAGGAATGGTCAAATGTATTGCAGCTTAGCTTCAGCATAAAGAAGTACAAAGTGATACACCTAGGAAACAAAAACCTGGGGGAAGAGTACACAGTGGGGGGGGTGAGATACTGACAAAAACAAAAATGGAAAGGGACCTGGTGGTAGTCATATCAGATGACCTAAAGGTGGGTCAGCAAAGTGAGAAGGCAGTAAGAAGGGCTGGGGGATACTGGGATGCATAGGGAGAGGCATCAGCAGTAGAAAACAGGAAGTTGTTGGCCCTCTGTACAGACAGTTGCTAAGACCACATCAGGAGTACTGTGTACAGTTCTGGAAACCCCATCTCCATAAAGACATCAACAAGTGTAGAGGTTGTCCAGAGAGGAGCAACAAAATGGTGCAGGGTCTGCACCAGAACACATATGAAGAAAGTCTAAAGAAGCTTAAGATGTATTGCCTCAAGGAAAGGAGGAGAGGAGGACATGATAGAAACTTTCAAATACCTCAAGGGAATCAACCAGTCCAAGAGAGTAGCATCTTTCAGAAAAGAGATGTCAAGAACAAGGGGCACAATTTGAAGATATATGGGGGACAGCTCAGAGGTAATGTGAGGAAGTATTTCTTCACAGATAGGGTTATAGATGCATGGAAAAGCCTTCCTGAGGAAGTCATAGAATCAAAAACAGTGGGGGAATTCAAGAATGCATCGGACAGACATAAGGCAATTCTAGTGGGGGGTAGGAGGAAATAGGCTGTTGGTTAACTAGGATCTGCAGCTTATCCATTAGGTAGGCAAATGGGCAGACTAGGTGGGCCAAGCGGTCCTTATCTGCCATCAAATTTTATGTTTCTGTGTTTCTATTTAACCCCCATACAAATAGGGGTTCCTATAGATGTCTTCCTGAGCAGCCCAATGCCCACTGTCAGATGGTGTCCTGTATCCAGAATTCTAATTGTCTGCATGCAAGTGCTCCAGTAAGCGTCCATGCCTGTCTCTCCAAGAGAGTTGTCATTTTGTGTCAGAAAATTAGTCTGGGCTGGTAAGTGATTTAAGGCCCATGACCAGCAGATGGAGCTGTGTTAGGGAAAGTGATTATTTGTTCTTTATCTGCTGTAATAATAATAATAATATAGGAGTTTTTCTAACCTGCTTTCCATTGCAGCTTGAACTTTTGCATAAGAGCCACCATTTTGGTTCTGGACTGCCAGTGTTGGACCAATCGAACCTTAAGGTACCTAAGATGTGGACTGCTCAACACAGGTCTTGTGGGATTGAAATTCTGTAGGAATTGTATTTTTTAGGGTTTGGTGCCCAAATGGACCTGGAGAGGGAGCCTTTTCTGTGCTAGACAGTTCCCTCAGCTAACCAAAGCTTTTGGATTCCTGGGAAAGCCCAGAACTGCATGCCATAGTGTGTTAGTTGTGTGTTGGAGTTTGGAGAGAAAACAGCTTGAGCCATCAAGCAGCTGCTCCTGCTAGGAGCACGGGAGAATCGGCAGGGAGGCTCTGCTGGCCTGCCTTTCACATCTTACAGTGTAACATATTGCTTTGAGAGTGAAAGTCAGATTTATCCGATTAGTGGATCAAAATCTGAATCTGAAGAGAAATAGTGTATTATTGCAAACTGCAAGTGGACCGAAGAATTGCTCTAGAAGCGATCGGCCCACCTGGCACTGAAGTGAGCCTCTGATCGAAAGGTGTGCCCAGAGAATCTATGATTTGCAAATTGATTTTATACTGAACTGTGGCAAAATGCTTTAAGTGTTATACATGCGCTGAATGTGTTTTGTGGGTTGTGATCTGGTTCCCACTGTGAGTTCTGTTATGCCAGCTGGAGACTTTTCCAGCACCCCATCACGAGACGTCATCTGAACTGCCTGCTCTGCCTGGGCCTGACATTTCAGCCTTGGCTGCTGCCCTGATTCAGAGACATTCTTGGCAAAAGACCCACTAGAGTTCGTCCCCTGCCAACTCCACTGAAAGTTAGCGACCACCAGAAGGTGATTCATGTAGGCCCTGCTTCCCTGGCAATCCAGTACAACATCCTGAGGTCTTCATTAAGTTTGTCCTGCATTCTGGTCTGGGTAGCATGAGTACAAACAGGGTAGCTCCTGCAACATAAAGCTACGATCATTGTGTGTCATCTGATTTTGCTTATTTGGGTTTATTGCAATGGATTGAGCCATTTGGATCTGGATTACAAATAATTGGGTTGAGTGCATGCTCATAAGATAGCACTACCTATGGGTTACATGAGGGTACAGAGGACTTTAAGAGCACACTCAACAAGCAGTTATTGTTTTATCCTGTACTTACTAATCTGTAACCTCACAATGTGGTGTATGTGCCAGCATTCCTAAGTGCATGCTGTATAATATTGTAATGAGTATTTCAAAAAAAGCATCCGATAAAAAAAAAAATAATACCATAGGACAGTTTTAGATCTTAGTAAATGCTGACTATTTGGGAGGTATAACTGCCTTGCTGGGAGATAAGAAAGGCCAGAAGCCAGAGAAAAGAAGCCAGAAGGAAGAAACAGATTCATTTCAGTGCTTTACATTAACTGTTCATTGCTATTTTGTTTTAAACTTAGATTGTGGGCTTTTAGTGACACTGTAATTTATTTGCTGTCTTTACTTTAAATTGTTTTTGGGCTGTTGAAAATTTAAAATCTAATTTGGTGTGCTTGTAGTGGTGGTCTATTCCTTTGCTGCCTTTAATTGCTGCAAATTTTTGCCCCCCTCTTCCCCAACTCCTATTTATATTCCCTGTTAAATCTGATTGACAGGAGCTAAGTACAGGGGGTAGTAGGGGTTGTGAAGTAGGAGGGGCATAAAGGCAGAAGCTCACCCCAGCACGACAAGTGTTTTGACTCATTTTTATTTTTTTTTTCTTTTTTAGGAAAAATATCTGAGGATCAGTGGCAGGATTTTTAGGACAGTAAATTAATAAAAGGAACTAGGAGAGCTTCAGTAACTGACAAGTACTGGAATAGCAGTATAAGTGCAGTATCATGTGGGGAGTGGTGCAATGCAGTGGCTGCGGGGCAGCCATATTCAGACAGACCTTCTGAACACTGAGGTGCTGCCCTATCTGCATTCATCTCTCTGGACTGCAGAATGAGGTAGCCAGACTCAGAGAGGAAGTAAACTGGGTCAGGAGTACCATCACCCCTATCCATAGACCACCCAGTCCAATGCCACTGCCTCAAAGGATGCTGACAATGAGGAGCACTTGGATGACAGTGGGCTCAGGAAGGGTTAGTGCAGTCAGACAGAGGCACATCCCAATCCTATTCCACTCAAAACTCATATGCCACACTGGCAAATGGGGACAACCAAATATAGGAACCAGGAAGTGGAAGGAAAGGATGTGGAGGTTAGCCAAGGAGGTGACCTATGGGAGAGCAGTGTACCCCAGAGGAGGAGGAGGAGTGATCCTGGTGGGGGCGCCATCATAAGAGGCTGCAGACAGGAACACAGGAGGGAGGGGAGGACAGGAGGTGAGGTGCCTACAGGTGCCACAGCATAGAGGGATGGAAGGAAAATCCTGAGGATCAATGGGAAGCCAAGATGGGAGGGTGAGCTGGATGTCATTATCCACCTAGGTACTAATGACCTGGCAGATGGGAGCCAAAGGACGTTCAGAACAGTTTAGGAATTTGGGGAGGGTCTCAAGCAAGTAGCTACTTCTGTCACCTTCTCAGAAGTACTACTTGTGAGAGGCATATGAGAGCATAGGGGTGCATGCACCAGGAACTTTAACTCATGGTTGAAGAACTGGTGCTGTGAGGAAGGGTTTGGATTCATTTGTGACTGGGGACCCACCTGGAGGGATGGAGGCTTGTTCAAGCCTGATGGCCTGCATCCATCCTAGAGGGGGTATCCAAGCACTCAGTGATAAGTTCAAATGCAACATTGACAAGCATTTAAACTAGCCAAGGGGGGTGGCAGGCCAGCAAGGAGGATACCTAATTGCCCCCCCCACAGCTAGCAGTGGAACCAGTGAACTGGAGAAGTGAATATCTCTACAAAGCAGTGTGCGAAAGATGGAAATAAGTGCCCAAGAGGTGGATAGGCAGATAAGGGGCAAAATACAACAGAAGGGCAGACAGCAAGGAGAACCAGGGATAAATGATAACCAGGAAAGGGGCTGGAGTAGAACAGCTAAACAGTCTAGGGAGGTCAAACCATGGAAATCCATGTATGCCAATGCCAGGAGCCTTAGCAACAAGATGGAGGATCTGGAGGCTGTCATGGTGCAGTCAGACCTGGACATTGTGGCCATCACAGAAACCTGGTGTAATGATAACCACTATTGGGAGATGCCATACCTGGCTACAACATATTCAGAAGAGACAGGGCAGGTAGAATGGGAGGAGAAGGAGTGGCACTGTATGTGAAAAAATGACATAAGGGCCACAGAGATCAGGAGGATCAAAATGGAGACATACCGTGGGTTAGCTGGAAAGAAAATGGGGCCAGACATCCATGCTGGTGCGGTCTATAGACCACCGGCCCAGAAGGAAGAAACAGATGGGGAGCTGATGCTAGCCATCCAAAGGATGGCAGACAAGGGTGAGGTAGTGCTGGTTGGAGACCTCAACATTCCAGACGTAGACTGGAGCATCCCAGCAGCAGCATCAACTAGGAGCAGATTTAACCTGGACTCCCTTCAGGGTGCCTTCCTCAATCAACTGTTCATGGAACCAACTTGGCAGAAGGCAATACTGGACCTAGTGCTCCCAAACAGGGACAATGTGATGGGGGTAACAGTGGGGGAGCACCTGGGGAACAGCGACCACCAGTCATTGTGGTTTGAAATCACAGAAGGAGCAGAACCAAACCACACAAAAACATGTATCCTGGATTTTAAGGAGGCAGACTTTAGGAAAATGGGGAGATGCTTAAAAGAGGCATTAAGGGGAATGGGGCAGGAATCAAGGGTTGAGGAACAGTGGGCAGTGTTTAAAAGGGGATTACAAGAGCAACAGAATTATGCATTAAGCAGGTTAGCAAGGGGAAAAGGAACAGGAGGCCATTATGGTTTTCCAAGGAGGTGGCGGAGAAAGTGAAAGCCAAAAAGATTGCATTCAGGCAATACAAAAAGACACAGGCAGAAGGGGATAGGGAGAAGTACCAGGAGAAGCAAAGGGAGGCAGTGAGGTCAGTAAGGCAAGCCAAAGCTCAGACAGAAAAGCATATTGCAAAATCAGTGGGTAGAGGACAAACCTTTTACAGTTACACAAGTGAAAAAGAAAGGCAAAGGGAGGATAGTGAGAGTGAAGGGGAGGACTGGGGCCGCAGTGGAGGATGACAACAGTAAAGCTGATATATTGAACAGGTATTTCTGCTCAGTCTTTACTGAGGAAGAGGAGGATAATGGGTCTGAAAGAGACAAGGTGGGAATGGTGCAGAAATGGACACAAGTTCCTTTACACGAGAAAGGGTCCTGAAGGAACTGGAAGTAATAAGAGTTGATAAAGCAATGGGGCCAGATGGGATGCACCCAGGGTCCTTAAAGAACAAGAGAAGTGGTGGCTGAACCTCTGGCAATCCTGTTTAGCCAATCACTGGAAACAGGGAGGTACCCAAAGACTGGAGGACAGCAGATGTAGTCCACTTATACAAAAGTGGGAAAAAGAGGAAGTGAGGAACTACAGACCAGTCAGCCTCACCTCGGTAGTGGGGAAGATCATGGAAGCACTACTGAAGGAGATTGGTGGAACATCTGGTTGTCAGTGGACTACAGGACCCAAGGCAGCATGGTTTCACCAGCGGGAGGTCATGTCAGACCAACCTCGTTGAATTTTTTGACTGGGTGACTAGGGAGGTGTATCAGGGGAGGACAGTGGACATGGCCTATCTGGACTTCAGCAAAGCCTTTGACATGGTGCCACATAGAAGACTATTACACAAACTGTGGAATATGCATGTGGGCAGGACAGTAGTATGGTGGTTAGGTAACTGGCTGGGTGGCAGGACACAGAGGGTGGTGGAAAATGGCTGTCACTCCATGGAGGGAAGAGTGACCAGTGGGGTACCACAGGGATCAGTTCTAGGATTGGTCCTATTCATCATCTTCATCAGTGACATTCTCAAGACCTAGAAGGCAGAATTTCCCTGTTGCTGATGACACAAAGCTATGTAACAGAGCAGACACTCCAGAGGGTGATGACAGAATGAAAAGGGTCCTGCAGAAACTTGAAGAATGGTAAGGGGTTTGGCAGTTGAAATTCAATGTAAAGAAGTGCAAGATAATGCATATGGGGCACAAAAACCCTGGCACAATATATCAGTTGGGGGGTGAGGATATAGCATGCACCAAGCAGGAAAGGGATCTTGGGGTTATCATTTCTGATTACCTCAATGTAGGGAAACAGTGTGACAAGGCAGCAGAAAAAGCAAATAGGATGCTGGGATGCATAGGTAGGGGCATCACCAGCAGGAAAAAGAAGGTCATAATTCCACTATACAAGACACTAGTGAGGCCCCACCTGGAGTACAGAGTACAGTTCTGGAGACATTACTTACGTAAGGACATAGACAGGGTAGAGAAGGTTCAGAGGAGGGCAACAAAGATGGTACATGGATTGCATCTCAAGTCCTATGAGGACAGGTTGAAGGAAATGAATATGTACTCCCTGGAGGAGAGGATGGAGAGATGGGATGGGATATGATAGAGATATACAAGTATCTTACAGGGAGGACCAGGGTGCAGGAACACACTATTTTTAAGTGAAAATGATGTTCCAGGACTAGAGGGCATGGGATGAAGTTGGAGGGAGGATGATTCAGAGGAATCATGAGGAAGAATTTCTTCACAGAATGGGTGGTGGACAAGTGGAACACCCTACCAGAGGAAGTGGTGGGGGCTGAAACAATCATGTGATTTAAGAATGCATGGGATAGACAAAGGAATTCTGGAGGTCAGGGTTAAGGGGTTACAGACTTCTAGTAAAATATAAAGTGAACTTACAAGCTCAAATGGGCAGACTGGGTGGGCCGTAGGCCCTTATCTTCCAACGCTGTCTATGTATCTATGTATCTGTGTATTCTTACCTGCCATTTTCTGTGTTTAAATGGTTTTAACTGTACCATACACAAATAATGTAAAAGAAGGTTCTGGACTTCTTTATTGTTGGATGAACTGAGATTACTGAGGACTGGTGATCACTCTGAGGGTGAGGTAGGGACAGGAAAACATTTTGTTTTATCTCCACTGGATTTAATCTTAATTAGAGGTGGCTGGAACATTTGAGGGGGTGAGCTACATAGCTGGGAGGCAAGGGAGGCTTATTTCTTGCCTTGTTATGTATTTAAAGGGTCTTAACAGTATTATTCACAATCTAAAGAATGATTCTGGAGTTCTATGTTGCTGGATTAAGTGAGATCACAGAGAACTAGTTACCAATTGGAGGCTGATGGAAGGTTAGGAAGGTAGGTATAAATCCAGGGGTGGTGCAAGCAACCTGTGAAGTGTAAGTGACCCTGGAAGTATGAGTGCCACAATGAAAGAGTGTGTGGTCTGAGGCAGTATAGCGCAGTGGTTTCAGGCTCTGGGCTGCAAATCTGGAGACCTGGGATTGAATCCCACAGCCCCCACTTGCATTGTGTGACCCTGAGCAAGTCCTTAACTTCCCTGTGCTCCCAGGTAGCACCTGTAAACAAGCTTTCAGCAGTGTGTCTCACCTGGTTAAACAATGGAAGAAAAAATATATGAGACTGTCTAATGGGCATCCACAGGTAAGTCTGCAGTTCCACATAAACTCTGACTAGATAAGGGGCACAAGCCTAGGAGGGGCAAGTACAAGGAGCAGTACAAAATTGTCACTATACATTATCTGGGGTAGGCCTACAAACAGGTGAATAGGACAAGAAGGTAAAGCCACTAGCAGACACTGTAGTCAGTCTGTGGTAGGCCTTCAAAGGGTTGACAGAAAAGGAGGTAAAGCCACAAACAGATATTATACCTATCTGAGTTAAGCCTGCACTGATGTAGTAGTAGGGGATACAGCTAGTAAAGGTAATGGAGTACAGGCAGGTAGGAGGGTTAGCAACCTGCAGTGAGTGTGTAGTAATTATTCCCTTGGATTGTTCTTTGCTCAGTCTGTTGGAGGTTTGAGGAACTCCAAGTCCATGCAGAGTTATGAGAATCATGAGGGGAAATACTTGGTCTGCACAGACAACTGAGTTGTTGTCCTGAACCACTACCCATTACCCTCTCTCACAGAGGCCCACTGGCCCAGGAGAAGAATGAGAAGTGGGAGGAAGGAGTAGGTGAAATAGGAGGAAGGAAAAAGATTGTATCATGCAGTGCCTTCCAATAGTGACCACAAACGATTTTACACCACTGAATGAGGTGCCACAAACTGGCTCAGATGGGTATGGTCAAGAGCTATTTACTACTGGAGATCAGTGAAGGTGTGGCATCTCTATCTGGCATCTGGAAGCTGGGAAGGCACCAAGCTGACTCAAGACAGTAAGGGACGAGAAAAACAGGATATCAATAGCCAAGAATTCAATGGTAAGTGATGTGGAGAGGGTCGTGTGCATGGATGGGACTACAAGCGGGAAGGGAAGATGCCTTCTAGGTGCTTCAGATTTTTGGTGTGAGGACAGGATAGGGAGAATACCTGGCATGATAAGGGAGGTGTGACACATTCCAATGTATTCTGCCAGGAATGACATGGCAAATCAGTCTGGAAGCTACAAAGTCCAACTTTCAAAGTCTGGGAAGGTACTGAGTGGGAAGGCAGTCATGTTTAGCCTTTTCAGTGGTATTACCCATGTGAACTAGGGAAGAGGAAGGGCGGCTGGAGAAACTAGGTCACTCAATGCTTGGTTTAATGATAGTATAAGGAGGATTTGATTTGTAGGGGCCAAGGAAGATTTTGGATGAAAGACTTTTTAAGGGTGCCTTCATCTTATGAGGGAGGAGCTAGTGCCCTAATGAAGAAATTAGACTTTTACATGGAGAGTTTTAAACTAAATGGGATATCTGATGCTGGGAACCTTCTCATGAGGTAGTAAGTGCAGGGTTAACCAAGCAGAGCTCGGGTTAAGGAAATATGCCCAGGGAAGCCTGGGTGGCAGGAGGAAAAAAGTGAGAGGCAGCAAGCGAGGGCCTGGGTAGCAGATTTGCACGCATCAGAGGAATGATGAAAGGGATGGAATAGAATGGACAATATGAGAAATGATCAGGAAGGAAGATATGGAGAAAGAGGAGGCATGGACATTGGTTTTGCCTAAACACCAGAAGTTTAAACAATAAGGTCAGCAAACCGCTGGTGTTGATTTCTGAGGCTAAGTTAGATCTACTGTAGTGGCCATCACAGAGACTTGGATAAAAGGAATCAAGGTGACAGAAAATGGGACAATAAAAGAGGCTAAAGGGATGTAGAATTTTCTGGGAGCTTCTAACAGCAGCTGTTGGTAGAGACTTAGATTAGGGGTTGCCTATAAATCACTAGGCAGAAAAATAAATGGGACAGAGAGTTGGGGAGGAAATAGGAAAGAAAGCAGAAAAAGAGTATCTAGTACTGGGAGGAGACATAAACCTGCCACATATAGACTGAGACATCCCAGTAGCTAAGAGCATCAGGAGTTAGGCAGTGCTAGATATGCTTCAGGACTGTCTACTGGTGCAGCTAATCAAGGATCTGACAGAGAAGGGTGTCATTCTTTACTTGGCACTAATTAATTCAGAGATTGTGGGGGTGGCTATCAGGGAATCACTGGGGTCCAGTAACTATACCACTGTGTGGGTCAAGCTGATAGAAGTTAACAATGGACCTCCTAATGATAGCGGTCTTGGACTCAAGTGGGCAGATTTTGAGAAGAGGTGGGAACAAAGCAGTGAAAGATTGTCAGGTGTAAGCCAGATAGATTGAACAGTGCAGGAACAGTGGAACTGGATTAAGGGGGCACTTTGGAGCAACCAAATCTTGTGCAAGGACGATCACCAAAGAACAAACTCAAAATGCTGATCTGGTTCTCAGACTTGGTGAGGAGGCAATGAGGGTGAAAAGCACCTTCCCGAGAAAAGAGGAACAAAGATGAGGAAGCTTGGCAGGAGTATCAGGCTAAACACAAAGAGGAGAGGGTGCAGTTTAGAAGGCCAAAGACAGACATGGAGCTGCCGACTGTGGAGAGAGTAAAAGGCAAGGAAAAATAATTTTTCAGGTATACGAGGAAAAAGGGAAATCAAAATGGGGCATTGTTAGGCTTGCCAAAGTGGAGGGTACTAGAAGATGATGAATAGAAGATAAATGTGCTAAATTACTTCTACGTGGTGTTCTCTGTAGACAACAATGTTCAGCTGGCAGATGGTGGTATACAGGCCATCACAAGGGGGGATTTAGGAGATGGACGGGTACAGATCTCATTGCACAGGGTACAAAGGGACTGGAAGCTCTCAGGATAGGCATAGTACTAGGCATGCTGGTTTGTACCCATGAATGTTAATGGAATGGTCTGCAGTATTGGCAGTAACCTTAAACCATCTATCCAAAGACTCTCTGCAGTCTGGAGTGGTGCAGTGGATTGGAGATTGACCAACATAGGACCACTTCATAGGGGGGTAGGGGACATGGAGGATCAAGGCAACTACAGGCATGTCAGCCATGCCTCCATTATATGTAAGCTGATGGAGACAATAGTGAAGGAGAGTTTGGTGATCAGTGCAGAGGACAGTTGACTGCAGGATGAAGTGTTGTATGAATTTGTCTCAGAGGTGTTTGCCAGACTAACCTGATATTATTTTCACTAAGGTGATAGGGTACAGGCAGTAGATCTGTTATACTCAACTCAGTGAAGCCTTTGATTTGGTAACACACAGGAGGCTGCTGAAGACATTAGAGGATTGGGAGTAGATTGAAGTGTGGTTAGGTGGATAGGCTTCTGGGTGTGGGGAAGGCAACAGGGAGTAGTGGTTAATGGAGCTAAATCAGGGAACAGGAGGTCATGCAGGGATCAGTCCAGGGACCTGTCCTATAATTAACGTGTTCAAAAGTGTAATTGGGGAGGTATCCAGGGAAAGTTGTGTCTACAAATCACACAGAAAGTTGCTGGCAGAGGTGGATCATGAGGAAGGGATGCTGGATCTACAGACAGACTTATAAAACCAGAGAAATTGTTTAAGTTCTGGGAGTTTAGATTCAATGCCAAGAAGTACAATGGATTGCACTAGAACATAGAAACTGACAATGGCACAAAAGGCCAAAGGGCCATTGATTTTGCCTGAGTTCCTAGCTGTCCCAGGATCTATTGTCCATATGGAGTTTTATCCTCCCAGTCCACCACTGCTCCCTCCTACTATTACTGACCTAATCAACCACCACCACCCTCATCCAGCCATGCTTGAAAAAATTTACAGTCTTGGCACCCACAACCTCCTTTGGCACACAGATTGATGGTTACCCCACCACTGTCATAAAATACAACTTCCTCATATACCACTTAAACCTTACCCCAGTCAGTCTCCACTCATGACATCGGGTTCTTGATGCTGGACTCCTGCTGAATAGTTCCCCATTGTTCACCTTGTTTATTCCCTTCAAGAACGTGAATGTCTCTATCATATCCCCCCTCCCTTGCCTGGTCTCCAGTGACAACATTTTCAGTACTTTCAGATGATCTTTATAAGATCTGCCTTTTTGGTCCTGAGTCATCTTGGTCACCCTGCATTGCACTGTCACAAGCCTGTTCCCATCTTTTCTTATGTGAGGGCTCCAGAACTGAGCACAGAATTCACCAGTGACCTGTATAGAGGTAATAATACTTCTTTTTCCTCCCTGTAGCTATCCATTCTGATACACTTCAGCATCCTAATAGCATTACTATAAGCTCTGTTACTCTGGTTTGATTGTTTAAGGGAGTCACTAATGGTGACTTCCAAGCCCCTTTTCTCTGTGGTGGTGCTCATTTGACTCCTACCATCAAGCATTTTGTACTATTTATTTTTTCTTTATGAATAACCTTACATTTTACGGCACTGAATTGCATCTGCCAAACCTTTGACCACCACTCTAGCCTTTGTGGATCCCATTTGATCTCCCTGGTTCCTTTCTTGTTGTCTGCCCTTCCCTGGAGCTTTGTGTAGTCTGTATAAAGATACATCGGGCCTTGGATGCCCTCTGCAATGTTACTGATGAACATGTTGAAGAGGACTGGACCTAGGACAGATCCCTGCAACACCCCACTTGTTACCTCTATACATTCTGATTTTAATCCTTTTCACCATGATCCTCTGCTCTCCCTCCATCAACCAGTTTCCTACCCATCTAGCTATATCTCTACTTACTCCCAGGTCCTCCAGCTTCTTCAGCAATCTTCTGTGTGGCACCAAGCCAAAAGCCAAGCTGAAAGCTAAGTAGAGTAAATCCACAGCATGGCCATTGTTCCTTTTCTATTACCTTTGTTACCGAGTTAAAGAAAACTATCAGGATGGTATTACAAGACCTCCCTGCCACAAACCCATGCTATTTACTATCTTGTAGACCATTGCTCTAGGCTGTCCACAAGGTCATCTATGATCAGTGACCATTTCAGTTTGCCCACTACTGAGGTAAGACTAACAGGTCTTTAATTCCCCGGTTGTCAATTGTCCCTCCCCAAAGTACCAGGCATATGTCCACTACCCATTAGTCATTTTGAACTACCCTTGTCTGAACTGTGCTATTGAGTAGCCCTACTAGGGGTCCAGCCAGTTTCACAGCCAATTCCTTGAGCACCCTTAGGAGCATCCCCTCAGGCCCTGTGACATTATCTTCCTTTAGGGCTTCAAGCCCTTTATTGGCCCTTTTCCTGGTAAATACTGGCTGCCTTAATTCAGGAATGCTACAGACAGCTGCTTTGATGTCATTGTCAGGCAGGAGCCAACTTTCTTCCCTTCCGAAGACAGAACAGAAGTAATTGTTAAGGATATCTGGTTTTTGTTCTTCCTCCTCTAGTATGTTCCCTCCACTGTAGACTAACACCACTGCATTACTGTTCACCCTTCTCTTACCAAATCTTTCAAATATAATATTCTTTCTGCCTGAATTGACCACCTACTTACTTTATCTCCATTAGTAGAAGGATTGTCCAGCTATTAAACATCAAAGAGGACCACCCATCAGATAGTCCCCATTCTAACATTTAACTGCCTGAATTGGTTTCTTTCATATCAGGTGCACAGCCTAAATTGACTTCCTTTAACTGAGGTGAAATCCCCAACAAATGTGTAGGGACCTCCAGCAGGCAGTCCTGTAATGTACCTAATAGGGACGATCTTCTGGTGTGCCTGGCCACTGACATGTCCCAGTCGATATCCACTAGGTTCAGATCATTCACCAAAACTACTCCCCCTTTCTTTATTCCTCTTCCTAGCTCTTCCCTGAGCTCCTCTCTGTCTGTCTGTCTTTCTGTCTGTCTGTCTGTCTGTCTCTCTATTTCTCTCTCTCTATCTCTTGATCTGGTGATCTATAGATCACCTTTGCCATATTTTCTTGCCTGAGATTGCCTTGAGGTGAACCCACAGCAACTTTTGTTTCCCCTTTGCGTACCCTGATGTGGACATCTGCCACAGACTCTATGCCCTCCCTGAAATATAAGGCTATGAACCCCATTGCCTCTCTCTCTCCTGTATAAACACTGTGTAATGTGGGACTGATGAATCCCAGTCATTATTTCTCTGGCCCCAGTATCTGTGATGATACAAGGACCACCTCAGTGTCTGCTGTTAATGCCTGGAACTCACTGATCTTATTGCCTAGACTCCTGGCATGAAGCCAGATCAACTTCCAACTAGCTCTGGGTTCTCTTTTTTTGTTTTGTGATCATAAACCTGCATTCCTTCCCATTCTTTTTACTTTCTTATTATTTTCTGTTGCTTGCAGACTCTGAGAGACTTTTCCCTTTTGCCTCTTCCAGTACTCCTTACTACAACTAGTCCCCTGTATATGGGATCACATGCTAGGTTCCCCTCACTCTCTCCCTTTGCTGTTGTTTTCCTAGCCTAAGTGTTCCCTGCAGTCAAACTATCTAATATAGTTGCCAAACTTCTGCTCTAGCATGATGGTCCCCACTCTTGTCAAGTGATGACCATCATCATTGAAGAGCCTCCTGTTCCACAAGTCCTCATATCCCCTAAGAAAGTGGTTCCCTTTCTCCTGATAGCATCCCTTTAACCACTCATTTAATTCCTCTGCCACTTCCCTCTGTTCTCTAGATCCCCCATACAGGGAGGATCACAAAAAGGACTAGGAGGCTGAGTATGCCTGTAATCTGTTCCCCCAGAATCTTAAAGTTCCAGTTCACTCACTCCACTGGCTGGTTCACCAGATCATTGGTACCCAAGAATATCAGCACCCCCAGCTTCCTCCTCTCCACTACACTCACTATTCTGCCTGTGTCTCAGATGGCTGATAACTCAAAAGGCACCTGACCATCCCCTACCCCACCCCCACCACTCTTCACCCTCTCCTCTCCATTGAGCATAGAATTCCCAAACACTACGACTCTACTATCTGTTTCTTCTTACTTTCACCTTTGGGTGCCACCAAGTCATCAATGTCATTTCTCCTGTCTGACCCCAAGTCCCCCCATCTTGAGTTATATACATGAGTCTCCTCAAAAGGTGCAAAGTGATTTTCTCTCTGGATGGTGTGTGGTAGGTTGAACTCCTTGTGGCTATTCCTGCCACCTTTCCCCCTTCCCAGCAGTCTCCACCTCCCTGGACCAGTGAGCTATAGGGGGAGTGTGGGTGTAGACTGTGTGCTCTAGCTAAACCAGTGCTGCAGGAGAGATGCCTCTTCCTTGCAATGACCAGATGAGCATGGAGCTCTGCAAAAGTCCTGAAAAAGGGACATTGACCCCTCCTCTTGAGCATAATGCTGGAGAAGAGTGCCCCATAGTGCCTGCATCTGACTTGCTCCCTGCTAATTCTCCTGAATTTTAGTTGGCTTGACCCATCTGCTCTCCATAATGCACTGTTTCTGAAAGCAGAAGCAAAATGTGAAAGCTGAGTACTTACTCTACTCTCTGGCAGCAGTTGCAGCACTTCCAGTTCATAACAGTAGAACAAGACATAATAGAAGAAAAGCTTAGAAATATTTAGCTTCTTAGAATATTCCAAATTCTGTCTGACGTGTCTTGTTTCATTGTGATTAATTAGTTGTTATGGATTTAGGTCAATGGAGACAGTGCACAGAATACTTGATGGGAGTGGTTAAACTGGCCACTTCAATAGAGGGGGTAGAGAGAGAGAGAGAGTGAGAGAGAGAGAGAGGAGAGAGAGAGATCATAATCAATGACTGCCTCATGCAAAGAAGTCAATGCAACTAAGCATACAGAAAAGCAATGAGGGGCCAGCCTGTTGGTGTGGCAGTAGAGCTACCAATGCCAGTGACCCAGGTTCAGGAATGATTCTGAGTCATCAGGGGCTGGTCGGGGGGAGGTTCGAGCATCCGCTTGGATGTTATCCTCTGGGATGGCTGTTGCAGCAGCAGGCATGGGATCCCCAGTGTGGGCTGGGCATGAAACCATTAGGCATTTGACTGGGAGATGCATTCATATGTCCACAGTGTGCACCTCTGTCTTTTCACTGGTGTCCTTGGGTGTACGGGACTTCTGGGGACCAAAGAAATGAGCCAGCAATGAAAGTTACAGCCCTTGCCACTGCACAACATGATCCCCACAAGGGGGAAAGAGCCCTGGATTGTTGGCATAGCCACCACTGAGCACCCGTCTGGGAGTGGGTGAAAGAATGTGATATAAAAAAGAAAGACGTTGAAGATGCTGGGTCATATAGGGAGGGGTTTTGACAATATGAAAAGCTAGTGGATGCTGCCGCTGTACAGATCCATGGTGAGGCCTCATCTGCAGTACTGTACCCAGCTCTGGAGCCCACTTCTAAGAAAGGGCATTCATACTAAAGGCAGTACAGTGAATGTTCCCCAAGCTGATCCAGGGCCAGTGGTCAGATCTTATAATGAACACCTGGAGACCCTAAACATGTAAACATTTGAGGTCAGGCAGGAATTGGAGGACATGACTTAAACACATAAGTTTTTCAGGGGTAAAACATTGTAAACAGTGAGGACATATTTGTAAGAAATAGAGATTCTGTCACTAGGGGGCATGACTCGAGGTTGGTGAGTCAAATTCAGGAGACTCTTGAGGAAGTGTTACTTCACTAAGAAGGTGGTGGAAGCGTGGAACAGACTGCTGGTAGAATTAGTGGGAACAGCTACCCTTAACAGGTTTAATCTTGGTTGGACAGCTCAAGGTGAATTACAGTCCACAAGGGAGGCAGCTAGGGTTTGAAGAGTGGGTTAGCAGGTGGGGAAGACACTGCGCACCAGGACAGTAGGTTGGTGGGGTGAAAACATATAGTAAGGGCAGACTCAATGGACCCTTGGTTTCCTCTGCCATCAAATTTTATATCTCTGTAGTTCTATGAGTCTGAACCAATCTTGCGACACAAATTAAACAGCTGTTGGATATTTCACAAACTGTACAAAATACAGATTATTTCTTTTTATGAGCATCTTTATTAGACTTTTCAGTATAACATTCATATGACAGAATCTCAAATGAGTTAAACTATTGCATCATTCACATCCCAATCACCAATCTGGTAAGGTTAATGTTTAGGAGGTAACATGTCATAAGTTTGCAAATAATCCCATTAAACTGCATTAACACCATCCCAATTAAAAGCAGTGTGGATTTGGTAACCTAAATTTGACAAAAAAAGGTACACTCTAACTTCTTTAATCTTAATACAGTTCTAAAATTAATCACAAAAAATTATATTTAATAATAGTATAATGGCACCCAGTGTCAGGCTTCCTTATGGCCAAAGATACGTAGGTGCTGCTGTCACAACATTCTCAGTCAAAACTATTTGTAAGGCTTGATGTCACTGGGTCAAACTGCTAAAAATATACAAATACATTGGTATCGGCAGTGTTGTAAAAGAGTCTGCTTGTGCCATTGTACAAAAGATTTTGCTGTGCATTTATGCCTCATGCCATGGGCGTGTCATATTTTTTAATAGATCAATGTTGAGTGGTAAAATTCATTTACAGTAGAAGCAGGCAAACGTTATTCCCCTTCCCAAAATTGTGACACCTAAAAACTATGTCAACAGATTTTAGACCAATTGCTTTATCATGTATGGTTTCGGTAGAATGTGAAATGTTAATTTATCAGGAGGCAGTATAGTGCAGTGGGTTAAGGCTCTGAGCTGCAGATCTGGAGACCTGGGTTTGAATCCCACAGCTGTCTAAATGCATACTGTGTGATCCTGAGCAATTCACTTAACTTCCCTGTGCTCCCAGGTAGCATCTGGAAACAAGCTTTGGCTTAGTGTGCTACTTCTGGTTAAACAATGTTCCCTTCCCGTTATTTGTAGATGGGTTATGGAGATTGTGAAGGAGGGTTTGGACAAAAATCTGTATAGTTCCTTGAGTTGTTGCTCAACTATTGATGCTGCCTTAACATTTTGGGAACTAAGTATTAAAGCTTTGATAAAGGAAATAGTGCAAGGGCTGTTTTGGTAGATTATAAAAAAACTTTGATCTTATTGATCATGGGACAGTAATACAGACATTGCAAAGTTTACATGTGCCAGAGTGTATAGTAAATTGGGGGGCCCGTTTTTTTTTTGTGGGGAAGATCACAATGGATTGAGAAGGAAGGCATGAAATCTAAGAATGTGGGTATGTGTGATGGGGTCTTTCAGGGAACTACAGTAGATTGGGGCCGTTATTATTTTTGATTATGATAAATAATCTAGACACAAAGGGCCCATGTATAAAGTATGTAGATGATACTACAGTATTGGATATTTGGGAAAATGTTGAAGATAGTACTGTGCAAAGTGATTTAGGTTATATAGAAATGTGGTCTGAAAAGAACTGTATGCAAATCAATCCTACAAAAAACAAAGATATATGTTTTGCTAAGCAGAATAAATGGACTGAGATAAAAGGATTGCCTTTTGAGGGTGAGGAGGTAGAAGTAGTAAGAAAAGCGAAATATTTGGGATTTATTTTTCAGAATGATTTTTCTTTGGCAGAACAGGTTTTAAGCATGGTAAATAAATCAAATAGGTTATACGTTTTAACTGTTATGAGATGTGCTGGCTTTGAATTAATCAGACTTGGTTTATTATTTTACTACAGTGGTTAGACCAGTGGTTGAATATGGAGCTGCTGTGTGGCACAGTGGCCTCGCTAAAAGTGAATCTGAAGATTTGAAAAGAGTACAAGAAAGTGCACTAAGAGTAATTATTGGTTGGGATGTGAGCTATAGGGAATCCTTGATTAAATGTGGGCTTGACAGGTTAGATACTAGAAAAGAAAAAATGACTAAAGAGATGTTTTTAAAAATGTGTAAGCCTGACCATAAATTGCATTGTTTACTTGTATTGAGCAATATGTCTGGGTATAATCTGCAAAGTAAGGAGATGTGGGAAAAACCTGTGGTAGGAACTCAAACTTACAGTAAATCTTTGCTTGTGCAATATTTGAATGTAGTAAAATGAATGTTATATTTTTTTTAATTCGTTTCTTGTTTTAAAATTTTATAATTTTATGTTTTGGATCTGCTATATGTAAATGTTTATCTTTTTATGCTGTAAAGAACTTCAACCTGTACTTTTGTGCCTGGTTGCAATATTAAGTAATAAAGTATTAACTAAACTAAAAACATGTCCTTTTTCCTGCCCTGTAGTCAGAGTGTAAATTGAAAAAAGACAAGCTAGAGTTAAGTGATGGCTACATTGTACCTCTCTTATTATTGATACATTTCTAACATTTAGGTCAATACAAACACATATATCAAGCAAAATTGATGCCTATTACCATGATCCCACATGGCTAAAGATATTCAGATACTGCTGTGGCAATGTTCTCAATCACAGTTAGCTGCAATGCTTGGGCCAATTGTTGCCACTGTTTTTAGAGGTTAAACATATACATAATCATTTGCAGAGTTGTTAAAGTAACAACTGGTGGCATTGTACATTAACAAAGCTGTGCATGCATGCACCTTCATGTGCCATTTTAGTCTTCAGTCTTTAATAGTCAGCTGGTATACTGAAAAAAGACATGCAAGTGTAATATGATGGCATTAGCTATTCCTGACTGTTCGTGACTCAAGATTCTGGTTGACATGTGCAGACTCGGCATTAGGTACCACTCCATAGATGGAAGCAACAGAGCAACAGTGCCCATTACACAGCAGGGAAGGTACTAGGCACGAGAGTGTGGCAAAATCTGGTAGAGGTAGCCAATGACATAAATATCATTGAACCAGCTTGATGTCCCTCCATCTGCCACTGTTACTTTTTAGAGTAATTCTGTATGATAACCTCTGTAAATTATCTTTAATGTAACACTCAGTTTGTTTTTTGCAATTGGCTGAAGCTAGTTTATGTTATGCTCTGTAGCACCATGTTAAACAGCCCTATGCTATAAAGTGATTTAGGGGAATCTCACAGTTTCATTATTTAAATGCAGTAATTTTATTTATGGGGCAAATTACCATTTATTTATTTATTTATTTATTTATTTATTGAATTTTGATGACCGGGTAGGCCCACTGGGCCCATAGAGGTCCCTTTTTCAGGGGTGACCCGGGTGCAACAACAACATACAGGTAACAGTTCAGTACAGACTGGAGAGTGGAATAATATTTTAAAAGTAGGAGTACATATCTTTGCAGACACAAAAGAATGGAGAGCATGAAGGTAACAAATAATGAGCACGTTAAGCCTTAAACATCCTAAGTAGTAGGTTAGATACCAGGTCCGCAGGAGGTAGTGGGCAGCGTCTGTAGACCTAGGGTTAGCTGATATGTACACAGGGTTGGAAGGGGGACAAGTTAGGGACCTAAGTGCACCCCTTCTAAGAGAAGAGGACCAGATGTCCTGCCAGGATGGCTGTTAGGAGGTCAAGTAAGCTGCTCAAGAGGCTGAGCTATGTCAGGTACTATGGCATAGACATATGCTCCTATTGAGCAGGTGTCCCTTCAGCAGCGACGAAGCTAGAACAGTCTCCGCCTCCTGGACCTCCAAGGGAGGTTGTTCCAGGTGGAAGGGCGGTTGCAAAGGACCTAGACCGGCTTTGGTCCTAATCTTAGGGACCTCGAGGAGAGATTGGCCTGATGAGCGCAGGCACCGTGGGTTGGGTTTGCCCTGACAAGCCTAACCAGGCTATGGGGAGAGGGACCAAGTATCTTGTATGTAAGGCAGAGGAAGGGTAAGCTAGACAAGCATTTAGTGACAGCCACCTGAGCCTGGATTGGGCCTCGCAGTGGTGAGTCATAGCGTGAGACAAGGTGGCAAGCGGACGATCTTATTGTACAGAGTCTGCAGCCTTCTAATTCCATCGTGGCTGCACCCTGGAGGATCAGGGCCCCGAATGTGATCTTTGGGAGGAATACGCTTGTGGCTATGGCTCCCTGGCTTCAGGGAATGATTTGGTCCTTTAGTCTATAGAGGATGCCTAATTTCACATGTATGGATTTTGTGATTTGATCTCGTGATTCTTTAAGGAAAACCTTGGACCAGGGTAAGGCCAAGGTATTTGGTAGAAGAGACCACCTCGAGTTTTACCCGCCCTGGAATGGAGTTGAAGGTGGTGTGACCTCTCTGTTCCCAGGGATCTAGGGCCAAAGAGCATTACCTTCATTTTGTTAGTGTTTAGAACCATTTTGTTCAGAGTTGGCCAGTCCTCCATCAGGTGGATGTCTTCTTGGAGGGCTGTCTGCAGCTCAGGTAAATTTTGGGAGCCTCTGTAAATGACTGCATCATCCGCGTACTGAATGGCACTGCTACTACCGCAGTTATTATGCAGATCATTAATGAACAGTGTGAAGAGAAAGGGGCCAAGGATAGACCCTTGGGGTACCCCTTCTTTAAGTGGAGCTAGCTTAGAGACTCAATCCTCCCACTTTACCCTCTGGCTGCGTTCGGAGAGATAACTCTGGAACCATCCCAGTGAGTGAGAATCAAGGCCAAGAGAACACATTTTTTGTAGAAGGAGGTTATGGTTTACCAGGTCGAAGGCTTTGGATAGGTCAATGAAGACCGCCCCTGTGCTGACCCCTCCATCATTATTACTCAGGACATCAGCTGAGAATTTAGTTAGAGCAGTATCCGTATCAGTATATCAATATCAGTATTTAGCCAGGATAAACCAACTTAGATGAATTATCTCATTATCTGTTGGATAGTTTATATCCATTTTACAGCTCAGAGAACCAAATCACTTATGACCACAAAATGGGTGTTTAGCTGTAGAGAACAGAACTGCATCACAAAGCTGAGCATGTCTGGACCCAAATGACTTCCAAGCTGACTCTTTTATATCATATAAAACACCAAATGACTTTACATATTATCACTAATTCTACATATTTCAAGGGAAATGGGATCTCATTTAAAGTTAAACGCTTTATGCAACAGAAAATGTTGATACACACATGATGAGAAAAACAACAACTTTACAACAGAACATAGAACTTGAGAATGTTGAGACTGTTTCCATGAACACAAGAGACCCCTGAATAATCTACAACTATCAATCCTGAATGACAGAACTGATTCATGCTTTACAATATACAGTGAACACGATTTTCTAAAGGGTTGTGCACTGATGCAGAAGTAATAATCACAGCTGTCAGTGACTGCTAATGTGTGTTAAAACACAAACACACCATTTTTAATGGCACTTGCATTTCTGTGACATTTTCTGGTGACTGCGATAGCTTGCATTAAAACAACTGATTTATGTGTCTTTTTCTAAGACAATTGCATCACATTAGACAGAACTGCATTAGCTTAAGACATTTTGCTATTGCTAGACAGTTTAGCAAAATCAAAATTTCTGCAGCAGTTGTATTAAAATGGCAAAAAACAGCTTTAAAAATCCTTCCCTACATGTTTATATTATAGTTACTGGGGTTCCCTTGATCACTGTCTTCATTCTGTTTGCATGTTACTCATTTTATATGTGTAGAACATACAGATCCTACATGGCTGATAATTTGTGACACGGGACAAGCAGAGATAATAGTCAGGGTTAGTGAATATGTGACTTGGTTATCACACGCTGTCTGAAATTTGTGTGTACTGTATAAAGCATTATGCAGGGTGTGACTAGTATGAGCCTCAGTGGGAAAATTAATCTTATGCAGTCATTGCACTGTACATGAGTTCTAGTTCCAGGACTCTGTAATCAGCAAACCTTTGAAATCTGTAATATTTGTCCAGGTGGGAAAAAGGGTCTGTATATTGTGAAGTATAACCTTCAGTCCAGCATAAAAACAGATCCTTCTTAAAATGACTTGATTATTCTTGTAGCAGAGTTCAAGAAGTCATCTTCCACTGATGTTTCAGGATGATTCATTAAACTGCAAGAACAATGAATAACATAAAAGTTTAACTTCATGAACCATCACCTCAGCCTAATTTTGTTTCTTTCCTTTTCAATGAACCCCTCTCTCTCTCTCTCTTTCTTTCAGAACAATAAAATCTGTCAACACCCTATACAACATGCCCCAGACACTGTCAAAAAACACAGTATGACTGAGAAACTAGGCCCTGTGCTTTTGTTTTTGTTTTTCAGCACTTCCTTTCTTAGCACTGTAACTACAATGAATTAAATAGAAAATCATGCATTGGGAACAATGACTTATGAGTTTTTTTTTAACACATTAAGGTATGTGATGTCCTAATCCTTAGTCCTGTATCAGTGTCAGTGGCTCAGCAGGTAGCACATTAGCCTCTGAGGCCGGGAGATCAGAAGGCTGTGGGTTCTATCCCACACCAGGCACTGGGTTAAATCCCAGTACTGACACTGTAGTGCAGCATGGGGGTGGGGTGCTTCACTCCTGAGGTGCCGTCTTTCAGATGACACGTTAAACCAAGGTCCCACCTGCCTGTTCTGATGGTAGTTCAGGTGGATGTTAAAGATCCAATGGCACTTCTTGAAAAGAGTAGGGGAAGTTTCCTGGATGTCCTGGCCACATTTCCCTCCATTCATCAAATATACCACCGACAGCTTAACCTGGTTCAAGGTCAATTGGCATTCATCTGTATCCCTTCCCCCGGGTCATGCCTGAAAATAGGCAGAATTTTTCCAGTGCACCTACCCGGTCAACAAAAACTAAATAAATAAATTAAACATCAAGAGTGCAGTTTTCATGGCTTATGAATACATTATACTCTGAGGGTGTGCAAAGTAAAAAATAAACTCACTGTAGACCCTTTCCAGACCTTCTTTATTATTTTCTGTGACAAAAGAAGTAAAACTGCTGAATATTTATATATGTATGTGTATATATATATATATATATATATATATATATATATTACTTTGAAAGGACTAATGTACTCGAGCTGGTAAAGTAGACTGACATGGAACATCAAATGGGACCTGGAATATGAACACTATTAAAGTAACTCTTCTAAATAAAAAAAAAAAAAGCAACAACAACAACAAAAAAAACGAATGCCAATCCACTACACCAGTAGCATTTTATAGTTAAATCATGAATTGGAGAGCTTAGAGTAGCACTACACACAGTAGATGTGAGCGTGATGTGTTCATCATTAGTGTATGATCACTCACTGGGCAAAGCAAAATATAGAAATGAGAAGCTGAGTCCTAACTCACTTCACAAAAGGCTCTTGAGCCCTGCATGAGGCAAGATGCACAGTGCACTGTGCAAAACATGGCCAGGTTCCTAACCTGCTTTATGATTGATCTGAAATAAGACCTAAATATTAACTTGTATATAGAGGGCCCTTAAGGACTGATATCTAGAGTGTGCTTTGGCACTCAGTTAAGTGAAGATCAAATGGATGTTGCATGGCGGTGGGTGGAGTTTGCATTCAAAAAATCCTAATATTGGATTTTATCTCCGAAAAACACATTTTAGCCATTTTAAGAAAATTACACTTTTCTGTACATAAGGTGGCGTGGTAATATGGTAATATGGCCTTTCTGAAAACGTACTGTCAATCAGACTGTAAATGGACAAGTTGTTACTAAAAGATAAAATAATGCAAAAAAAGTCTGAAATATTTTTGGACTTATTTTTGGCATATTTTTCCATTGCAGGTGGAGGAGCACAAAATGAAACACTGAAAAATTAGCAATGAGTTACAAAGAAGCCATAACAAGGGGCACAATGTATATGCCTAACAAGAGGCGAGGGTGATGTGGATGCTAGATTGTGTTTTTTTTATTCAGTGGGCAGTCAGACAGAAGGAATACCAGAAGCTGCACTGAGTGCCCACAACTGGTAATTATATATATAAAAAAAAATTCTAACAGCCTTCCGGGTAGGAGGTTGGATATAGATGCTGGGATTGGTCATTCACTACTGGTAAACTAAAAAAAGCTCAAGCAACTCTACTGGCAGGAGAGTGATTGCGAGACTGTGAAACTGGACACCCACCATTGATTAATGAAAGGAAAACTTGATCAGGTGGAAGGGGAATCCACCCCATAGGTAAAACAAAGCAAACAGCTGCTCTGGCAGGAAGAGGATACCTGTGGCTGGACTGGGGACCAACTCCCTGTAGAATCGATTGAGTCAGTTGGGTTGTTGTTGCTGCTCAAAACTGTTAGTGTCAGTCATTCTGGCTCATGTCAGCAGTTTTGAGTAACAGCAATAACATTATGCTGTCACTAAAATCATGATGAACAGAACATTGAAAATAATATGATGCACATGCGTGTAAATGGTAAAGTACTAAATAACTGAAACACTACAGTTTTAATGAGGGAGAAACCCCTATCAAAACCCCCAGTTTGGTAAAACTGTGAAGAACTGAGAATTTTAGGTTTCAACTGTCAGTCAATTTTGAGGTACAGGTGAGCAGATAAAAGATCTTAATTTGGATATTTTTTTATGTATTTTCAGCTTCATGGAACCTTCAATCAGCTGAACTGATTGTGATCAAATTGGATCTGGAGATCATGCACCCCTTGTGCATGCCAAATTTCAATCTCCTCTGTTTATAGACAGCCTTGTTATTGGATTACAAAAATAAGAGTTTAATATTGGACATCATTTGTAACCCTAACTACAGGGGAACTTCCATGCCCCTATAATAAGTGCCAGATTAGGAAAGTTGTAATGGTACTGTGCTATCTAGAGGGAGCAGTGCTAGCAGTACAAGCTAAAAGTAAAAAGATTCATCCTGACCATATCGTTTCCAAAGACATAATGTAGAATTATAATTATTCTGATTAAAATGATTTCATTTGATTTACTATAGAGACATGATAATCAAATCATTGACAATCCACTACACCAGTTGCATTTTATAGTTAAATCATGAATAGGAGAGTGTACAGTAGCACTATATAGATATAAGTTTGATGTGTTCAGCATAAATTAACACATCTCACCAGATACATATGTTAGTATCCCTTTTGATCCAGAATCTAATGGCTTATCCTGACTGACAGATCAAGAGATAGAGAGGAGAAAGTGAGAGGAGGAGAGACAGAGATACTCTAAAAAGTTTACAGATACATACTTTATGTACTGTACTGTATATACATTGATTTATTTAAGTGATAATATTCAGCTACCTGGAGTTTGTGAAGGAATAATTGGCAGATGTGAGTGAGTATGTGCCAGGGGCAAAGCTGAGGCATTTAAACAACTACAGAGTATACTCTGGGTAACAGAATGCTATTACCTTCACTGGCTAATGTGAGTGATTATGTGCAGATTACTTTTTCTATCTGCCATGTCCATCTCTGCACCTCTGTCTGATCTCTTCAACCTCTACTTTGACCAAACTGCCATACCATCCAATTGGAAGCATGCCATTGTTCTCCTTCTACCTAAAGGCAGGGACACATCTTCTCCAGGGAACTACCGCCCCATCTCCCTCCATCCCACCTTGGCTAAATTGCAAGAACACTTGGTTCTCATCCAACTATCTTTGCAACTCACTAACACCAACTTTTTCACTCCATTACAATCTGGCTTTAGGAAACAGCATTCCACCATGAGGCTTACTGACTCAATTGTCTCAGAGATGGACAGTGGCCAAATCATCTCCACCATCTTTGTTGACCTTGCCAATGC
Organism: Neoceratodus forsteri; assembly: GCA_016271365.2. Taxonomy (NCBI): domain Eukaryota; kingdom Metazoa; phylum Chordata; order Ceratodontiformes; family Ceratodontidae; genus Neoceratodus; species Neoceratodus forsteri. Next base: position 1,044,803,464 of record CM028133.1, on the reverse strand, counting down.
TTTCAATATGGTTTCCCACACCCTACTACTAAACTCACTCTCCCCTGCTGGCCTGAAAGACCCATCCATTAACTGGCTTAGAGCATACCTCATTGGCTGGACACAGTCAGTCAAATTGTATACTCCATATCTCCTCCTCTCCCTATCAACACAGGAGTTCTGTAGGGCTCCGTGTTGCACCACATTTTGTTCTCCATGCCCTTTAATTACCTCCTATCTGTCTGTATTTTTACCTCTATCCATATGTAGGCAGATGATACAGTTCTATACACCCCCAGCAAGACACCCTCTGATGTTACAAACAGATTTCAACAGGACTTCAACAATGTCCAGAGCTGGTTCTGCAAACATCAACTTTTTCTAAATGCCAAGATGACTGCCTTCATGACATTCAGCACTAGGTAGAGACTCTCTTGGCTCCCCTCCCTCCCATCCTTCCATACCCTTGATGGGACAGCTATTGAGGACACCTCCTCATTCAGATATCTGCCTGTTTGGCTTGATCAGCATCTCACCTTCTCTGGCCATGTGGATGCCATCCTGAAAATCTGTGCCCCAAGCTAGGTGCTTTATACAGGAACTGGAACTGCCTCCCTCTTTTGTCAAGGTGCAAACTGCTTCAGAAGATGATCCTACCCATCTTTGACTACTGTGACACAGTCCATAGTGCCTCTCCCAAGACTGCCTTAGCCAGATTGGATACACTCTTTAACTTCTTCTGCCACTTCACTCTGTACTCTCCCCCTACCACCCACCACTGCCAACTCTACCACGCCTTAGCTTTTCCCTCTCTTGAAAACAGACGCCTCCTTCATTGTGCAAAATATGTCACTAAATACTGGTTTGGATGTCTCCCTTCCTATCTCACTTCCTCCCTTAAGCCCTCTTCTCCATCCTCCTGCTCCTTTAGAACCCACAACACCAGATCCCTGGTTATCCCTCATAGGTCTACTTCAGTAGGCCAGGCCACCTACTCATTCAGTCTACCTAAGCTATGGAACTCCCTCCCACCACAGATTTGCCACTCCTCCTCCTCCCCTTCATCTATATCCTCAGCACTGTATAACTTCTTCTCTGTCAATTGTTCCTGCAACTAACTCTTCTGCAAGCATCTAAGACCTTTTCTTACTATCCTTCTCTTCAATGCACTCTGACCCATTCCATTCTGCCAAGTCTGAATGGGCTCATTCCCTTGCTGCGACTGGAAATTGTTGGCGTTATACAATCGGCAAATGCTAACTCTGTGTCTGAACAACTGCTGCCTCTTGCCAACACTTCCATTTGTAGTCCTAATTTTGCACTTAGAAACATAGAAACATAGAAACATAGACTTTGACGGCAGAAAAGGACCACTTGGCCCACCCAGTCTGCCCATTTCCTACCTACTGGAAACTGCAGATTCTAGTTAACCAACAGCCTGCTTCCTGCAACCCGCACTATAATTGCTTTGTGTCTGTCCCAAGCATGTTTGAATTCCCCACTGTTTTAGACCCAACGACCTCCTCAGGAAGGCTTTCCATGTATCCACCACACTCTCTGTGAAAAAGAATTTCCTCACATTACCCCTGAGCCGTCCCCCCTCTATCTTTAAACTGTGCCCCCTTGTTCTTACACATCTCTTTTTCTGAAAGATGCTACCCTCCTGGACTTTGTTGATTCCCTTGAGGTACTTGAACATTTCTATCATGTCCCCCCTGTCCCTCCTTTCATCAAGGGTATACATATTAAGTTCTCTCAGTCTCTCTTCATATGGTTTCTGATGTAGACCCTGCACCATTTTAGTTGCCCTCCTCTGGACTGCTTCCATCCTATCTATGTCCTTACATAGATGAGGTCTCCAAACTGCACAAAGTACTCCAGATGGGGTCTCACCAACTGTCTGTATAGAGGGATAATCACTTCCTTTTCTACTTGTGATGCCCTTCCTATGCATCCCAGCATCCCCTGGCTCTCCTTACTGACTTCTCACATTGCTTACCCACCTTTAGGTCATCTGATATGACTACTCCCAGGTCCTTTCCATTTTGTTGTTGTTAGTACCTCCCTGCTATTGTGTATTCTTCTCCTGGGTGTTTGTTTCCCAGGTGCATTACTTTGCACTTCTTTGCATTGAATCTAAGTTGCCATATGTCTGACCATTCCTCCAACCTTGCCAAGTCCCTTCTCATCTTTCTACCCTCTTGTGTATCAACTCCGTTACAGATCTTTGTGTCATCTGCAAAGAGGCATACCTTTCCCTCCAGACCCTCTGCAATGTCACTTATAAAGATGTTAAAGAGGATTGGACCCAGTATTGAGCCCTGAGGTACTCCACTAGTAACCCCCCTTTCTTCGGAATGTGTTCCATTCACTATTACCTTCTGTGTCCTGTTGTGCAGCCAGTACTAACTTAGCAAGCATTGTTATTATTTCTTTGTGGATGCTCTTGTTATAATGATAGCTGTCTACATTGTATTGGTGCATTTTGCCTGCTGCTGTAATTTTCTGTGATGTGGCTGTATTTTTGCATTTTTTATCTCCAATTATCCTTTCCCCAGGTTGCACCATGAGACGAGCAATGTGTTGCTCTGTGTACCTTCCTAGTGAAACTTTTAAATAAATTAATTAATAAATTACATGAGTAGAGATTTTGAACCCATGGTTTTAAAAGTGTTGCTGTAGTTCAAGTGGTACATGTCTTTTTCCACGTTTTCAGTGAATTAAATGGGTAAACTACTCAGGGCATATCTGAAATGCATATAACCTGCTGATGGCTTGTTTCAAAGTGGATATCAACTGTGGGCACATCTGAAATGTGGATAACCTACACGCAGATGTACAACATGTGTATAGCAGTTTGTAGGCATTGAATTACAGTTTTCCTGTATTCTGATTGGCTAACAAGAGATACAGTACCAGTCATATAACTCATGATGTACTACAGTACAATATCCACTACAAATAAAAGTAGATAAAGAATGATGGCTTACCAAAGGTGTACTGGGCCTGGAACCCAGTTTGTCCCATGCTACCATTACTGTGGAACTGAACCATCACAGCACTCCCAGTTGAGATAAATCCTGGAACTGGCACATTTCCGCAGTATTTTCCAATAACATTAGACTTGGACTGACCACCATCCGAGATGATCAAGTAATCATTTGGGCAGCCAATGAAACTCCCACCTTCGAGACTAAAGGAGTTAATTTGGAATTGTATCTGTATTTGGAATAACAAAAAAAAAAGTTAAACAAAAGTTCAGAATATCCCAGAATTTTATGAATGTAGTTTTAGGACCTTTAATAGCATATAATACATTATGTCAACAACTTTGATCAGCAGACAATATAGACATTTATTTAGGAACAAGGGTCACTCAAGGAGATCTTGTAGTTCGTTAAAATAAAACAGAAGGAAAGGAATAGATCAGACATATAAAGTATCTACTTTAAAGAAGCATCAAAAACTAGAACTTAGAAACATGGAAACATAGAAATTGACGGCAGATAAGGACTGCTAGACCCATCCACTCTCCCCATAGGCCCTATACATAGTATGTGGCCACTGACGCTATGTGATCAATGGCTATTTATCACTCCCTCACCTCTCTAGCTTCCTTTGTGCCTGTTGCTGCCCAGCTTAAACCCCTCCACTGTGCTTGCCCCCACTACCTCCTGTGGCAGACTATTACAAGCATTGACTACCCATTCTGTGTACAAAAACTTCCTCACATTACCTCTTAGTCTACCCTCTTCCAATTTCCTATTGTGCCCCCTTGTTCTAGTACTTTTTCTACATTGGAAAAGGTCCCCCGCCTGCACCTTATTAATGCCCTTCAGGTACTTGAAAATTTCAATCATATCCCCCTGCTGTCTCCTCTCCTCCAGTGAGTACATATTGAGGTCCCTTAGTCTCTCCTCATATGACTTGTTTTGTGCAAGCCCTGCACCTTCTTTGTTGCCCTTCTCTGGAGAGTCTCCACCTTATCTATGTCCTTACTCAGGTGTGGCCTCCAGAATTGTACGCAGTTTTATGTAATGGCATCACCACCTCCAGCCTCCTGCAAGTGATACCACTGCCTATGCACTCCAGCATGCCACTGGCCTTCCCTGCCACTTTTGTGCACTGGTTTGATACCTTAAGGTCATCAGAGATGATAACCCTTAGGCCATTTTCCTCTTTGTGACAGTCAGCTCTTCCTCCAACCTGTAGCACTCCCCAGCTTTTCCTCTACCCAGGTGCATTACTTTGCACTTCTCTGCATTGAACTTCAGTTGCTACATCTCTGACCACCTTTCAAGCTTTTCCAGGACCCTCTTCATTCTCTGCAGATCTTCTGGAGTATCCACCCTGTTGCAGATCTTGGTGTCATCTGCAAAAAGGCAGACCTTTCCTTCCAGCCCCTCTGCAATGTCACTAATCAAGACATTGAACAGGACTGGTCCTAGTACTGATCCCTGTGGTACCCCACTGGTCACCCCTCTCTCCCCAGATTGTACCACATTTACCACCAGTATGCCACCCTTAAGGTGACACCAACATAGCAAAATACATACCTGTTGGCAAAATCGACACTTTGCTGGCAGGTCATTGTATTGGTGTGCCTGAGACAGCTGCATGCTGTCTCCCGGTCCTGCAACCCTGACCGAATCAACTCTGACTGGAGATTAGAATCAAAAGATATGGGGTTGGGGAGGCCCCCACTTGAGGGTTCAGGAGAAGCTCCCAAAAAAAAAAATCAGGACTGGTAGACACACAGGAATCATGTAGACTGCAGCTTGCAGTTGACATGATTTCTGTCTCTAAATGCCGGTTGACATAAAGAATGTCTAACCCACATGGTAAAGCCTTTACCACCACCCTCTGTCTCCTGTCTGCTAACCAGTTCCTAACCCAGTTCACCACCTTGTCTCCCATGCCCAGACTACCATCTTGTTCACATGCCTTCTATGTGGGATGGTATCGAAAGTTTTGTTGAAATCTAGGTAGGCAATGTCTACCACCCTTCCCTGATTTATTTCCCTACTCACCCAATCAAAAAAATCTATTAGATGCATTTGACATGACCTTCCTGCTGTGAATAGTGTTGCCACAGAAACTGAGCATTGCTGGATTCCAGATGTGGTACTATCCTTTCTTTCAGCAGTGTCTCCATGATCTTTCCCACCACTGCGGTGAGGCTGACTGGCCTGTAGTTCCCCACCTCCTCCCTATTGCCGCTTTAGTGAAGTGGGGCTACATGTGCCATCCTCCAGTCCTCTGGAATGACACCTGTGTTCAGTGACTCTGTGAACATGGGTGCCAGAGGTGCTGCTTGTTCCCTTCACAGCTCCTTTAATATCCTTGGGTGCATGCTGTCTGGCCCCATGGCCTTATCCACCTTCAGCTTTGTGAGTTCTTCCAGAACTCTCTGCACTGATGAATGGACTGATGTCCACTCCCCCATTGCCTCTGCAACCAAACTGTGGTCCTTGACCTTCCCCCTACTTAGTGAATACTGAGTAAAAGTATTAGTTCAGTATTTCTGCCTTGCCCAGATCACCCTCCTTACACTCTCTCTTCTCCCCTTTGAGCCTCACAACCCCCCATTGTTTCTTCTTTCACTGATGCGCCTGTGGCTATTGATATTGTTCTGTAGTGATATGAATGTTGATCTAATCAGTGTTAAAAAATATCTCACATACTGATGTGTTCATTTACTGAACCATTCAAATGTTAAATATGTTTAGATCCCTTCAGTTCTTCTGGTGAAGTCTGCTGTGAGAGTAGTGGGTTTATTTCTCTTCAGCTGACCTCAAGGTAAACAACCTGACATTGTACCTTAACATTGTAGTGTACACTACAGTTATTAAGTGTTATGAATATTCATTGCAAAAAAACTTGGCTAATGCACCAGTTAAGGTCAAATTGATAAAACTAGGGAAATGAGATGTTTGAGTTTCCAATACTAATACCTCCACCACACCTCCACATGCAACAAAAGGAAATAAAAATATGGTTTTGGCTGTCCTGAGTTTTGGAAAATAAGGCCTGGGGTCTTATTTGATGTTATAAACCCTAACACTCCCCCACCCCATTCCATCAGCAAATAAGCTCAGATGTGCAGACTGTATGAGAACAGAGTGAAAGTTAGGGTTGATAACTCAAAGAAGACCTCAGACCTGATTTGCCAAGACTCAGGAATGTCAAAACTGTATTTTTTTTCCTGGTTGTTACTTTCAGGGGGGTGAGGTGTTAAGTTGAAATCCTAACACCACATTTCCCAAGTTTTATTTGTTTAAACCTAAGTGGTGCATTATCAAAGTATTTTGCAATGAATTTCCTTTCTTTGAGATAGTAGAATTGCATTAGCATTCATGCAGGTCACTTCAGGACCTGTGTAAACACGTTCATGTGATCACTGAAGTGCAGGGCCATCTAGGCACAGTGATTCAGTGCCTCCATTATCCACATATGGATGTGGCTGTGGAAGCACAGAGCCTTTTGGACCCTGCACTTCAGTTCCACAAGAAACCAATTTATGTGCTAAATTGTATTTTGTTTTGTAGAGATGGACCACATTCAGTTCTTATTTTTTTAAAGACTTAGTGTTTTTAGTAGTCATTAGTATCTTTGTGGTGATATATACATTGTCTGTTAACTCAAAGATTGACAGAGTTACAGCTTGTTAAAGTGGCAATGTTATCCTAAGGAATTGTCATTTTATTTGTTGTGCTTTTTTATATGGCCCCTAAATTATTGTTGGGGGAAGGGGTGTTATGTATTAATGTTGTAGTATTCATTAAGGCCTTTATCTTGATATATAGATTGCTGATTAACTCCAAATATTGATGGAGTTATTTCTTCTTAAAATTTAAATCTGGAGAAAAAAATAAGTCTGACTTCTTTTTTCATAAGGTGGGATCCTTTCTGTGAGGTTGTCTCTTTCATATGAAAAAGAATGCAAAAAACTAAGTCCAAATTCTTTCTTCATATGAAGGGATCTTTTATCGTGAGGCTGTCATTCATGCAAATAAAGATTCCTTCATATGGAAAAAGAATGTGAAAAAAAATAAATTCAAATTCTTTCTTCTCATGAAGGGATCTTTTTTTCATGAGGTTGTGTCGTTCACACAAAAAAAAATTATTCCTTCATATGAAAAAAGTATTCGATAAAACAATTGTGTCATTCATGCAGAAAAAGATTCCTTTGTATGAAAACAGAATGTGAAAAAAAAACTAAGTCCAAATTCTTTTTTTGTATGAATGAAATCTTTTTCCATATAGTCCTATTCACTTTTTCTGCAAGTGTTTGCACGAAAAGCAAGTGTTGACTGTTTGCTAGACAACAGCAGTAGCTGGGCTGGGAGTGTATTCGGGCTAAGCCACCAAGTGTTACATAGGTCGGAAGCAATGGACACCTTTGGTGGTGTGGTTGTTAACACTGAGGACAGCTACATTGATTTTAAGCACAGTTGTTATCTTCTGACATGCTTTTAAATGAGATTTTAAGGACTGCAGGTGTTTGCACAAGGTGACCTGAGAAGAAGCTACTTCCACGTCTCCAACTATATAATCTTGCCCCTCTGTGAGTGGGGCATCAATCTGGGTGGCACCTGAGTTTTCCAAGCCATAGTTGTTTGGACCTGGAACATCTAAGGCAGTCCCTGTTGAAGAAGTGTAGCTACATGTGTGTTTTAAATGCCAAAGAGCAAGTGTTGACTATTGCTAGGCCACAGCAGTAGCTGGACTGGGAGCACATTCAGGCTAAGCCATCAAGTGTTACACAGGTCAGGAACAATGAGCACCTCGAGCATTCTGGCTGTTATCACTGAAGACAGCTGCATTGATTTTAAGCACAGTTTTTGTCTTTGGAGATTAGTTTAAACAAGTTTTTAAGGGCTGCAGGTGTTTGCACAAGGTGACACGAGAAGAAGCTACTTCTGGGTCACCAACTATATAATCTCACCCCTCTGTTATTGGGGTATCAATTTGGGCAGCACATGAGTTTTCAAAATCAAGGCTATTTGGTCTTAGAGCACTCAAGGCATTTCCAGTTGAAGGAACGTAGCTGAAGTTGTGTTTTAAACAGTAAGGAGCAAGTGTTGCTTGTCGCTAGGCAACACCAGTAGCTGGGCTGGGAGTGCAATGAGCACCCTAGCTGGTGTGGCTGTTATCACAGAGGAATACTACATTGATTTTAAGCACTGTTTTATCTTCAGGCATTCTTTTAAACAAGTTTTATAGACTGCAGGTGTTTGCATCAAGTGATCTGAGATGAAGCTACTTCCAGGCCATCAACATTGGCAGAAGACTGAAAAAGAGGGACTGCCAAGTATGCTTTTCTGAGAACTTACCAGTCCTATGAGTTGGTGTAATGAAACAGAAATAAATAAACAAATAAATAAAAGCATTAAAAAAGTGCCTTTGAAAATGGACCCTAAAAAATAAGTTCTACTGTCTAACACACTGGGAATCATTTTAAAATAACTGGGGATTATTTAGCTGGTATGGACTTCATCTGAATAATACAGGGTGTACAGTGCTTGAAACAAAATTGGAACAGTTCATTGCTAGGTTTCTAAACTAAGAAACAAGTGGGAAAGGGTAATAACATCAATATTTCTGGGCAGCATAAATGTAATGTAATAGTTAACAAGCATTTGTCACTGCCGAATGTTGTCCCTGGATTCCCACCCTGAAATAACTCAGACCATTCTTTGTTGCTTTTGGATGCTCACTGGCAGTATTTGTTTATATATAAAGGCATGGTTAAATTCATACATTTGCATCCCATTGAAGTCTAACAATTCCATATATACAATTTGGACATAACAGTCCTCAGTCTCTTCTGGGACATAACAGTCCCATCTTCCCTCTCATGTGGTTCTTCTTCTGGCTCTCCTCCTTTTGCAACACTGATTTTTGGGGTCTGGACACTGTGATCCAGCCCTCCCTTTCCATCACCATAACCAGGTACCACCTTACCTGGATCCTTCTCCCCCACTAGGCATGGACACAGCTGATCCACCCCCTAGTTCTATATCCCACCCCCTTCCCCATTACTCCCATGCCTGGGTTTTCTTTGTCCCAGCCTGTAGTACCTACCCCTTCTCCCTCTACCTGCCCCTTTTCCTCTAGCTCCCAACCCTTCCACTGACCCATTTCCAGCTCGCGATGGATGATGGAGCTCCCCCTTGCAGATTACCCCCTCAATCCTTTTTAGTTAATTTCCCCAACTAATTCCATGAATGGGTGGAGGAACAAACCTGTACTGAACTCGGTCAGATGAACCCCTTCCCCCCCAATACGCTGCCTCCTCTTCCTATGAGATGTCCCTATGCATAATGTGGACCCCTCCCATCTCAACCACTGCCCTGGTTATCTTCCTGTCCAACCACTTTCATGCCACCTCTGTTGCCTTTGGACTCTTTGGTCCCTTCCAAACTCTCCTAAAGGTGATCTCTGACCAGCCTAACACCACTCTGGGTCACCAGGTCTTCACCTTCTCCAAATCTGCAATTATGTCTTTCATCAGGGAACCCCATGGTAGTGTCCCCAAGTTTTACCTCCCAGATGTACAAAATGCAGTCTGGCCAGCCCAATGCATGAGCAAATCTCCCAGTAGGGGAGCAACTGCGACCACCTCATGCCTCTCAAGCCCCTCCATCATACTCTGGTGTGCTCCACTCCATGGAGCAGCTGCTCTTTGCTGCAACTGCATCTGATTTTCAAAGCTCAGGTGCAGTTGTGATGTTTTACAAGGTTTAAGGCAAATTGTGGCAATGTTCTGGTGCAAGCACTGTGTAATAGCCTCCTGGGGTGGTGCACACTAGACCACAAAACCATGGTCTAAGGAGGGGCACTAGGCACAAGGGATTGAAAATCCCAATCATTGACAGGGAGTGCCACAAGCTCCGTGCATCATTTGTTTGATGCACCAGGGGCTTGAATCCCCCAGGCTCTGAAAATATGGCCCCATGACTCCAAGACCATGCATGCAAAATTTTGTGCAAATCTGTTGCATGGTTGTGAAGCTACTACAGTGCATAGTTAGGGGTTAATAATAAACATGCCTGCTTAACCTTAACTATAGTGGTGCTACCCCACCACTATAATAATGTTACAACTGCTGTTACATGAATGCATCATTTCACCTCACATGGTGAAGCATGATGTAGGGAGTTATGGAATTATTCACACCAGTGGATCTCAAGGTAACCAATCCAACTTTGTGCCTTAACATTACAGCCTGCAGCCTCAGGATTAAGAGTTAATAATATAGTGACTAATAGATGGACTGTTGTACATTATATGAGAATAACGTCTGTGCAGGTGTGTGTTATGATGATTTTCACACACCTGAGGTGTGACCAGTAATGAAAATTTTGAAATCCCTCATCAAAAATGATTCCACATCACTATAATGCCATTGCACACCAGGTGCAAAACACAATTTGGCTAGGGACTGAAAAATGACAGCTGTCATGCTTATGATATGGTGTAAAAGATGGTAAGTTTAAATTTTCAAGTCAAAATATTTGCCAAAGTTACAAGGAGCATATCAAAATTCAAATGTATGTGCTTAACTTTGCCACTTCTTCATATTTTGACCCCAAAATTTTAACATAGCCTTTTTAGGACCCCACCTGCTGAACAAGTGTGATTGAAATTTTCAAATTCCACCCAAAAAGTGATTTTGTCAAGTGACTGTGAAATTGTCTTTCTGGCTATATTTCTGTAATTCCACCAACATTGTTCATGAAGTGGGGTCCCATAAAGACCGCATTGAAAATTTGAGCATGATAGAAACATATAAGTACTCAAGGGAATCAATAAAGTCCAAGACGGCAGCATTTTCAGAAAAAGAGATGTGCAAGAACAAGGGGGCACAATTTGAAGATAGAGGGGGGACAGCTCAGAGGCAATGTGAAGAAGTATTTTTTCATGGAGATGATGGTGAATGCATGGAACGGCCTTCCTGAGGAGGTCATGGGGTCAAAAATAGTGGGAGAATTCAAGAATACATGGGACAGACATAAATCAATTCTAGTGGGGGGTAGGAGGAAGTAGGCTGCTGTTTAACTAGGATCTGTAGCTTATCCAATAGGTAAGGTAATGGGCAGACTGGGAGGGCCAAGCAGTCCTTATCTATCATCCAAGTCTATTTTTCTATGAGCTTAAAATATAGAAAAAATGGCAGTCACACCACAAAGTAGAACATCTCATTGAAATATATTGAACCACATTTACCTTAGTTTCTCATATTGTAGTAGGTGGTTCCTGCAACAAGATGTGGCCTCCATTTGAGAGTGGCTATTCATTCTGTAACCTGTTCAAGTGAGTGAGGGGGTGTGGGGGGTGAGGGGTCATGGGTGCTCAGCAGGAGGTCAGAGTAGGTGGGTTGCATCTGCAATGGACCATTTTCTTTTTCACAGGATAAAAAAAAAAGACAATAAGGGACTTTCTTTATTGCAGGCAGCCAGTATCCAAGAGTGGAGAGGTACTACTAGGCACCAGGAAAAAAATAATTTAGAGGAAGATGGTGATTGGAGGGTGTGGCAACACTAGACACCACAGAAGTAAAACTCAATTAAACAGGAAGCACCAGAGGGTGGGGGTGCCACTAGACACCAGGAAAAATATGAAACACAAAATATACTAACAAAGTATACGGTGAGGGCAATCGGAGGGTGGGAAGCATGACTAGATGCCAGAGGAAAATCTATTAGGGTAACAGGGATTGAAGGGTGGAAGGGGGTTCCGTGTCATAATAGTGATTGCAAAATAGTAATCACTATTATGGTTAGTGTATATCACTGAAAAGCAAATCAGTGATAAACACTCCAGATTAATGTGACATCTGGACAAATAAACAAGTGTTTTTGTTGGGGCGCTGCACCCCCGTGTGCACCCCCTTATGGGGGACTTCACCCCTCACACCACCTGAAAAAGAATTCTCAACTCCGGGGGGGTGCATGTCAGGGATGGTCAGTATCCCTGCTTAGAGAGGCTGCAGCAAAAGTTTCCCACACTGGTCCTGAACCCTGTACCTGCCGTACCTGAGCTAGCCACCCACACAACCACACCACACAGCTAGCTCAGCAGTACCCAGTACAGTGATCTCCTAAAACCCCTTCCCTGTCCCTCCCCTTCCCCTCACTAGCCCCCCTTCCTGTCACCCTGCAGTACACTTGGGGTCACGTAGTATTGCCATCCTTCCAGGGTAGCCCAGGAGGAAAGTGTTGAATATGAGTTGCCATTTTGATGGTCTCTCATATTCAGTCACCATCCTCACTGGTTAACTGTGAGGGACCACTAGACAACAGAGAAACATTGTGTTGTTAGGAGGACAGTGATCAGAAGATGGTGGTGCTACTAGAAACCTGGAAATAGATTCTGCCATACAAAAAGGTGTTTTCCTCATGAAAAAGGATCTTTTTTCATCACTTATCAAACAATACAAAAAAATACAAAATCACACATGCCCACACAATGCAAAGCATCACGGGCTGCATATGCAAATCACCACAGAATGTTATGCTGGTCCAACTTTAAGCAGAATTGTATGGTGCCGAAAGGCCTCTCACACAGTTTGCAAAGGGTGCTAACAGATGACATAGACATGTGTTTCATCCTACCAGGACTCATCAGTTTGCCTCGTCTGCTTGACACCCCAGTGGAATGGACCAGCTACCCTAAGACAGTGTGTCTTGAATATGTTGTGGTGAACCCAAAAATGTTTATAATGTTAAAAAAACAGATTTTACGGGAATTTCTTAAAGAGTTTAGTGAAGAATTCAGATGAGGGGTCCCATAACAAGCCACATGTATTAGTCCCTCTCAGGAATGTCATTTTGTGGGTATTCAAATTTGAATTTTATGGGAAAACAGGTAATAAAATGTCAGCAAACAAAACAATCATTTTCCCTCACAGTAGATGACATCAATATGAAACAAAATTCTTTTTGTTTCTTACAATATTTAAGTACTTCCTGAGCATGCTCAGAACCCATTTTAAAAAAATGTCAAAAGTAAGTAGCTTTAGAACTGATTAATATTTTTTCACCAAACACAGAAAAGACACATCTGTGGCTCAGCTCCCTTCTACCCTGAAAATGTCAAACCAAATTTGAAACAATCTGGGTGCTAGCCAAACTCAAAGAAATCTCATTCAAACCAATGGAAAGAAACTATTAAAAATTTACTTTTTTCACTATCCAGAGCTTGGGAATTGCACATCTGACCAGACCAAAACTAGGCACATCTAGAGATATATCACACAAGATTGTGCACACAAAATTTAATGCAAATCAGTTCAATAGTTCCAAGGATATTAAACTGCAATATTTCAGCTTTAGCATAGAAACCACAGTTGAACCCTAACTATGGAGCTACTACCATGCCAATGTCATGTATATAAATATATATATCTATAGAGAGAGAGAGATATTTAAATCTACAATATTTTAAATCTGCAATACTTTTATTTGCAAATATTTATGTAGATTGAGCAGCCAGCTTTTTATATTTCTGTTTCCATCACTGATAATTATGCTTTTTGTATACAGTTTTATTTTATTTGTCATGGTGATTTTCAAGCACTGGTTGTTCTTTTATTTTTCAGTCAATACTTATTTATACGTATATATTGCCACATAGCGTATGAGACCTAAAGTGCATGATTTAAAATGACAGCGTAACTGTGTGTCAGGCACTCTCTGATTATGTTTTGAGCTCAACCAGTCAGAGTTGATGGGTTCCTGTGGGTGTCCTTCTGGTTCTATGGTAAGAAGTCTGTTGTACACGTTTTCATGAATTAAACTTCCACTTATTTGGCTTATTTTGGTGTCCTGTGGTATTATTTTGGTGGTAGGTGGTTCTCAAGTGTCTGGATGCTCAAAACGATGCCAGAGGAGAAATGTCTTAATTGTTTATGTTTCTTTCCAAACTACGCATATACTCTAAAGTTAGACTGCAGTGAAAGGCATCATGGGTATGCAAATTCTTTTGCAATGAATGACATTTTTCCCTGTAATGGAAGTGGCTTAGAGGGGATCTAATTCTAACTTATAAAACATTGAGGCATCCCTAACTACTCTAATTAGAAAGCTTGAAACTTGTTAATGAGGCAAATACCAGAAGTCAGAAGTTCCAACTGATGGGTACACACCATAATATGGAAAGGCAGCATAACTATTTCACTCAAAGAATAGTTAGCAATTGGAATAGACTAACTGCTAATGATGCTAGTAGCATATCTAAAGAGGCTTTTAAATCTAATCTAGATAAGCGTATCAACATAGTATACATAAAGGTACATAGGTGTTGAATAGCCATAATCAAACTTAACAAAACATCCAGTTACCTTTCGACTGAAATAAGCATTAATCTATAAGTCAGGCTGACAAAGATATAATGGAACAGATATTGCCATTAAAACAGGCTTGGACATTTGATCCTGTATAGCCTCAGAAATGCAAAGTACAAAGACATATTTCATACTCCATGATGAGACTTTTCCGTGTATAGCAGTCATTGTGTCCGTAAGATGCCAAGTCACAACCTCAATGCAACTGACATTCTGAACAATTACAGTGAGGATACTGAAGAGGCAGTTTGTGTGAAGAATAATACCTGGGATCTGTAAAAGGTTGCCACAGCAGAAATATCACATTTTTTATATCTCTTCAAAAACACACATGCTCAAAAGCTAAATTTTCAGAGCAAAATATCATGGGTATGAGACTCTGTGAAATTCAGGCTGACAAGGCTTCTCTGTGACAAAAATCACTTTTTAAACACACTTCTTCATCTGACCCAATGAGACACAGGGCATTCAGAACATTCTGAGTGAGTATGCAAACAAGGCTGATTTCAGGAAGAGAAGTAAATGGTATCCGTAAACAAAGACTTTCTGTGAGCCTGATTTGCATGTTGATTTGCATACCAGTGTTGCCTATGACTGGGATGGAGGCTTTTGAGTACCCATGTGGTTTGGAGAGAGTTGCAAAAAATACAAAACAATTCATTAATTATACATTCTCACTCTATTTCTGTCTTTCTCTTGTTTTTACCTTCTCTATCCCTTTCTGTTTCCCCTCAGTCGTTCTCTATCTCTTACGCTTTTCCTTCTTCTTCCACTTTATTTTCTCACTTTCTATCTACCTTTAGGTTCCACCACTGCTCCTTCTCACCTTTATGTCTCCCTCCTTACCTTTAACCCAGCAGGAGCACTGATAACCCAGGTGCAGTCTGAGTTGTTAGGGTATGTAGATGGGTAATTTGGTGATGTGAAGTTTCCAGATGAGGCTGTGAAAGTTCCACCACATGACACTAGAAAGAGAGAAAGGAAAAGATTCATGCTGACAAGGGGCCGAGTTTTGATATTTGCATCTGTGTCTTTGAAATTTGTGTTTCCATTTCTATTTGTTGCCACATTTTTGTTTACTGAAATATCTGTTTCCATGCAGTATTTCAGATTTTTGTCTAATGTTAATGACATAAGACCAAGATTTGTGAGTGAACAAGGAACAATGCATTAATACCATGATGAGCAATGGTAGTCATACTGTCTGTATTTGTCACTCAGCCTCAGCCAAGGTTATATATTTTGTTTAGTCAAACATGAATGCAAATGTTGGATAGTTATTGTTTTGTTTGCAAACAGTCTATTGTTGTCTGATTCATGTCAAATGGCATTTGTATTGAACAGTCTTAAAATGTGCATTTCATTTTTCTGTCTGATTTACAGTATGTTGATACTGAATTCTATTGTTATTGTGTCTCTGTAAGTTTAATGTTATATTTCAGTTTCTGATACATATTTTGTGTTGCATGTAATTGTGTTTTATTTTTTAACCAATCTCTTTATCCCTCCTATCTACTCCCGGTGCCTCCTTCCCCACTCCGTCCTCCAGTCCACCTTCAGTGGATCTTCCCCTAAGTGCCTCTTCCCCTCTCCTTGCACAGTGGGGTCTGTCCCTTCTTGCTGGTCTGGATGGAACCAGAGCGGCTTTCATCCAGGGCTGCTGAGAGGTGTTTTCGGTTTTCTCCCCTAGATCCCCTACCCTCTGAGACGTCGGCGCTTGGGATGTACATTCCGAGTGGTGGTGTGCTGATGTACTCTGAGCCTCTCATGCGCCACAACAGCCCCTCCTCTGCTCCAGCAAGCGGAGCTGCCTCCATCCCTTCCTGTTGCCGGTGCTTCCACTGGCTGTGGAAGGGATGCAGAATGCAGGTGCGTTCTTGGTCACCCACCCTTGCGGGAGGAAAGCATCCGTTGGGACGCTCGATCCTCCTTCTCCCCTGCTGACCCCCAGCCACCCGAGTCTGTTCCCGAACCCGGGTCACCGGCATAGCGTGAGGTGTGGCATCCAGCGCCTCAACCCTCAGCGCCACCAGGCTGGCCGCATGTAATTGTGTTTAATTGTGTTTCAATTTTACCAATGTGTTTGACAGTGGAATCATTAAATGGTCAAATGTACAAACAGTTATTCAGAAAGTGATAAGAGAGCTGTTACATTGCAAGTGATTGAAACAAGTCTTGACACTGGTCATGTGTCAATTTTTGAAAAAATGACCCCTTGCCCCTAGGACTACCACTAAACTCCTTTTATATGGATTATGCATGAACTGGGCTCTTAAAGTTGCACTTAAACATTTCAGACTATTTGGATTATTCATTTTAAAGGTGCTGCACAACAAACAGCTATGAACATACGAGCATCTGAACATAAAAATTTGCCACCAGATAAAGGCCTAGAGGTCTATCAAGGCTACTCGAATGTGCAGATCGCATCTATATTTTGCAGCTCCCCCACCCTCCCACCCTTTCCCTCCATTGACCCTCCCCTTGCCCTGTCCCAGCCCCTTTTGAAGCAGTCCACTGTTCTACTCGATACCACTTCTGCTGGTAATGCATTCCACCCAGCTACCACCCTCTGTAAAAAAGTGTCTCCTCATCTCCCTCCTGAACCTTCCTCCCTCCAGTCTCATATCATGGCCCTGGGTGTCCTTCGCCTCCCTTACTTTGAACAATCCCTCAGAATCCCTCTGTACCTGTGTTGTTTATTCCTTTCATATACTTAAAGGTTTTAATCATGTCCCCCCCATCCCTCCTCTCCTGTAGAGAGTACATGTTCAGCTCCCTGAGCCTCCTCTCATAAGGCAAGTACCCCAGCCCCTTGATCACCCTTGTCACCCTGTGCTGCACCCCCTTTTCTGTGGTTCCTCTCCCCTTGGGTGTCACCACCATCTTCTCCTTAGTAAATACTGAGCAGAAGTAATAATTTAGTGCTTCTGCCTTATCGCCCCCTGCTTACACCCAGCCCCCCTTCTTCCTAATCCATACTATGTGGTCCTTACAGTTCCTTTTCTCCCTGATGTACCTAAAGAAGTCCTTCTCACCCTTCTTAATGCCTTGTGCCAGCCTGAGCTCTGTAGACACCTTGGCTCCCCTTACTGCCTGTGTCACCTCCTTAGATTCCTTCAGGTAGTCCTCCTTGTCTTCCCCCTTCCTGTTTTCTTGTACCTCCTAAAGGCAGTTCTTTTCCGCCTTACCTTATCCATGACCTCTTTGCTCACCCAGCTCAGCTTCTTAGCCCTAGCCTTCTTGTGCTGGGCCTTTCCGTAGGTTCTGGATGCCTCCACTCTCCCCAGTTTTATGAGCTCCCACCTCTGGTTAGTGTCCATGCTAGGTTGAATTTTGGCCAGGTTCCCTTTTACCACATCCTCCATCTTTCCAAAGTCAGCACTCCTGAAGTTCAGCACCCTTGTGCCAGATTCCACTCCTTCCTTGCCCATGTCCAATGTGAGACATACTAAGTGGTGGTCACTCCCTGACAGTGGTTCATCCACCCTAAGTTCCCTCACAAACTCTCGATTTGCCAGCACAAGGTCAAGGGTAATCCCTAACCTAGTTGGTTCACTGACCATTTTTATCAGGAAGCTGTCCTGGAAGGCATCCAGCAGTACCTGCTCCCTTCTATTGCTGGTTGTTGGGGTACTCCAGTCCACTCCTAGCATGTTGAAGTCCCCCACAATCACCACACTACCCCTCACGCAGGTCCTTTTGATCTTTACTGTTAGTTCTCTGTCTAATTCCTCTGTCTGAGAGGGTGGCCTGTACACCACTCCCATTCTGAGAGTCCTATTCATGGAATCCTGGAATTGCATCCAAAGTGACTCTGTGCTATCCTCCTCCCCTTCCTCCCTTACACACTTCAGTCCTTCCCTCACATATAGTGCCACCCCCCCTCTTTCCCAATCACCCTATCCCTGCGAAATAACCTGTACCCTGGTACAGACAGGGCCCAGACATTGAATTGGGTGGCCCATGTTTCTGTGATGGCTGCAATGTCCACCTCTCCCTCTGCCATGAGTGCCTGCAGGCCTGCAGTTTTCCTTCCAAGGCTCCTAACATTAAGGGTGACCACCTTCTACCCCTTACCCCCTTCCATCCTGCCCTCCTTTGCTAGCATCATCAGTAGCACTTGCTCTTTGTCTTTTGTCACTGTTATGGGGGGTGCTCCTGTGGCTTCCCAACCTGTGGTCTCTGCATGTCTCTTGTCCACTTGCCATGCCCTGCTCCTAGTTTAAATTCCCAACTTCCTCTATGTACTCTGCTATCCTCTGTTTCAACACTTTCTTTCCCTCCTTTCTCAAGTGTAGTCTGTCTTTGGCATAAAGACTACTGTCCTCCCAGGTCCCTCTCCACCCCCCACCAGTTCATACCCTTTAGCATGACACCAGGTTCTTAGCCATCGGTTAAATTCCTCTATTCTCAGCTTTCTTGTTGTGCTTGCCTTGGGCACTGGGAGTATCTCTGAAAATGTTACTGATCTTCCTGCCCCCTCACATAATTGTCCAAGTTCCTCAAACCTCCTCTAGACTATATCTACCGCCTTGTCAGCCAGGTAATTCGTCCCCAGATGTATAATCAAATGAGGCTTGTCCCCACCCATTCTAGCATATTTAGGAACAGATTGTTCCACCCTTTCTGCTGTCATTCCTGGCATGACCTCCACACAAATATGACTATGTCTCTCCCCTTTGCTACCACACCTGACTCCTCTTAGTATTGAGTCCCCCAGCACTAAAGTTCCACCCATCTTACTTCCTGTTTGCTTCCATTCCTCTCCATCTCTCAGTCCTGGCTTCTCTTCTTCCTCCTGCACAGTATTTCCCCCTTCTGCCCCTGTTTTAATTCCCTCAGCAGAACTTCCCCCACTCCAGTTTGGTCAGGGCATTTCCCAGTTATTCCTCCAATTTCATCACCTCCCTCCTCCTCCTCCTCCTTCCCCTGAAGTACTGCAGCACAATTTTCTGAGCACCCCTCACCACTTACTGCATTCTCTCTCCTCATAGTAACCTGTTCCCTCCTTTCCACTCCAAGACTGTTGCCACCTCTCCCCTCACAAGTCCATATCTCCTCCTTCCATTTGTCTTTTGTCTCTTGACCTGGTTTCCCCAGACCCCATTCTTCTTGGCCTGGGCCCTTCTGTCTCTGCTTCCCTTCTTCTGACCCTCTCCTCATGACTGTTGGCTCAAATTGCCCTCCCTCATCTCCCCTCCTCCCTCCCTCCCTCCAGTATTGGGCTATAGCCTCCTCCAGTCTGTCTTGCCTGTCTTAGTTCCTCCTTTAGACCTTAGATCTCCTTTCTAAATTTCCCTATGTGGTTGCACACTAAACATCCCCCCACCCTCGAGGCAATTTCTAGAAAGATTGGTGCACCGCAGTTGTTGCAGCCTACCACCCTACCCATTGCTCTTGTTGCCCACCAGTGCCAACCTAACTTCCAGATCAAGGATACCAAAACACTCCCCCATGTTTCCCCTCTCCCCCTCTAGCAGTGCAAAACATTCTTCTCCTTTTCTGAATTTCCCTCATCCATTGCTGTACACTTCTAGATTGATTGAAAACTGCTTTTCACATTCCAATCCCTCCTGTCCACATCCAAAGAGACTTTAAGCAACTATTGAAAGCTTTTTCAAACTCTACCTCTCCTTTCCACAATGCAAATATGAATGCAAACAGGTAACAATAAGCTCCTTGTTTTGTAGTTACTTCCCTTCCACTGAAATAGCAGTCATCTCTTCAATAGCTGCTGTTCCTTTTCAGGATGTCTGCTTCTGCTATGACAGGTGCATGTCCTTTGCCCTTTTGGGAAGTGATGCCATAACCCCGGTATAAAGGAAATCATGGACCTGGGGGGTGGTGAGGTGAAAGGGTGTGGGACTAGCCCGTACCTTCCATGAACAATCAGGTAGCTGAGGCCCCTGACCCGACCATAAGCACCCTTCCCCCACTTTGCACTAAACTTTGCAGCTAGTGAAGCCCTACTGCCCTAAAGGAAACAGACTCAAAGGGAGTTTAAAGGTTAATCAGCAACTAAATCCTTACCTCCTGCCCCTAGAAACTTCTCAGCAACAGAAGTTCACACTATCTCTACCAGACCAAGTCTGTTTCTGCACTACTGCTGTGTGAAAGCAGCCCCTGGTATTTAAGCCACAATGAGCTGTAAATTCATCCTAGCTGAGGCTAGAAGGAAGAACTTTCCAGAAAGCTGCAATGCTTGTTGAAAAAAATAAATGACTCTCCAGCTCCCACTAGAGATCCCAACAAAAACACACTGCATTAAACAAATTAGCACTACTGCCCTAAACGCAACAGACTCAAAAGGAGTTTAAAGGTTTACCAGCAACAAAATCTTTACCTCCTGCCCTAGAAATGTCTCAGCAACAGAAGTTCAAACTATTTCTGCCAGATCAAGTCTGTTCTCATCAAAGTCAGACCCATGTCTACTCTTTAGGGTATGGCTGCTTACTTTTCTCTTATGGAAACAGTGACATCACAGCTTTGTTGTGCCATCTTTCTGATATCAGAATGGTGCTGTGTTGTTCTTCAGATGTCATATCAGTGGTAAAATACACTGGTTTCTTTTTGTGTTTGTGTATTTATTTCAAAGTGTGTCCTCCAAAGACAAAATTCGGAAAACTAGAGAATTAATAGCAAACTTTTAATACTTACCCTTTTTCCTTTTACTGTTTGAATGAACATCTGATTATTGACAAAAATGTTGCGTTTGTTGTTTAAAGTGTCCATATCCACACAGTACAAAATAAGTAAGCAAACATCCAATGTGATGTACAAGGCTGTTTTCATCTAAAAAATCTGTGTAATATCCTGAACCTTTATGATGTAATGAGGACTTCCTTCAGAACACATTCTTGTTGCCCATCAATGCAGATCTATCATGTTTATTTTTGTCTTGGGGCATTTAACATATTGAGTATGTTCACAAAATTAAGAGGCACAGAGTCTGAAAGATGCTTAAATTCTAGTCTTATTAAGTTCATCTATTCTTTGCTTTCACTCTGCCACTGAGCTACCAGTCCCTAATGAGGACCAGCCCACTACTGTGAGTGAGAGGAAGGAAAGATGGACAAATGTCCATTTCAAGAGGAAATAATCCTGAAGGGACTTGCAGCTTTGAAGGTGGACAAGGCTATGGGACAGATGAAATTCACCAAAGGGTTCTTAAAGAACTCAGAGAGGTGTAGATGCCCACTGACAGCCTTGCTCAACAGTTCATTGGAAACAGGCCTGGTTTTGAGACATGGAGGAGAGCAGATTGGTCTCGCTATATAAAAACAGCAGTAGGAGGATGCTAGCATCTACAGGCCAGTCAGTCCAACTTAATTGTTGGGAAATTAATTGCAACCCTGCTAAGATAAAGGATGGTAAAGTATGTTGAATCCAGTGAGCTGCAAGACCATGTACTACATGGATTCATTGGGAATGGGGGGTGTTATGTTACATGAATTTGATTGATCTGTTTGACTGGGTGACCAGAGAAATAAATCAATGTAGGGCTTTGAGTGTGGCCTATATGGATTTTAGCAAGGCCTTTGACACTGTGCAGCACATGAGCCTGACAGAGAAATTGCACAACACGGGGTGTGAACAAAAGTGGTAAATTGAGTTAGAAACTGGTTAGTGGGTAGTTGTCAGGAGAAGTAGTTAATTGCACTTTCTCTAAAGATGGGGGAGTGACCAGCGGGGTGCTACAGGGATCAATACTGAGACCCGTCCTTTTCAATGTCTTCATAACTGACATAGTAGAAGAACTGGAAGTGAAGATATGCCTTTTTGCAGATGATATCAAACTCTGTAAAATGGTGAACACTCAGAATTGGGTGGAGAGAATGTACGGAGTTCTTGCAAAACTTGAGGAGTGGTCACAAGTATTGTAATTGGGGTTCAGTGCCAAAAAGTGTTAAATGATGCACCTGCACTAGAGCAAAGAACCCAGGAGCTGAGTTAGGATGGGAGTACTGAGAGTCACTAAGTTATTAGGAATCTTGAGGTTCTCATAATTGATTACCTCAAAGTAGCAGGCCAGAATGACAAAGCAGTGGGTAATTTTAGTTGGATGCTGGGTGCATAGGGAGGGGTATCTATGGTACAAAAAGGGAGGTTGTGTTGCCACTGTATTGCTTGATGGTTAGACCACACCTGCAGTATTGTGTCCTGTTCTGGAGGAGGGTCCACAGAAAGGACATAGACAGGGTGGAGGCAGTCTGTAGGAGGGCATCTATAATGGTGCAGGTCTTGCACAAAAAGCGCTACAAGGAAAGACTGAGGGATTTCAAAATGTTCACACTGGAGAGAGGAGAACAATAGGGGACATGATATAGACCTACAAGTACCTCACAGGGTAAACACAGTGCAGGACAGGAGGATATTTCAAATATTAATAGTCACCAGGATGAGGACCAAGGGGCATGCAATGAAGCTGGAGGGAGGGCTAAATAGGAATGCAAGAAAGTATGAATTCAATGAAAGGGTGGTTGACACCTGAAATAGAGTGCTACTGGATGTGGTAGAGGTGTAAACAGATGAGGGGCTTAAGGCATGTGTGTATTACATTGCTGAATAAGACCCTGTCCCATTTATTATGCAGAGAGAGTTGAAAGAAAGACTCAGTTCTGTCTTCTCCTATTTTGTCACTTGACTATCCTGTGTCTGTCTGATTGTTCAATCAAATGTTCCTTGTGGAACCTTAGAACTGGCCACTCTGATGGTCCCAGCATTTCCCTGTTTTCTCCCTGCCTTCACTTGTTGTTTCTGCCTTTCTTTCTTCCCTTGTTCCTCTGTGGTTAAAAAGTATATGTAAATCTTTGTGTAAAACTCCTTAATTGACGCTAAGATCCCTTGGTTTATATATATATATATGTTAGAGGCAAAAAACTCAGTTTAATGCATTAGTTAGGGTTGTTCCACAGCGACAAAAGTGAGGAAATTCGGTGTTAGGGTTGAAAACCCCTTGGACCCACCCCCAACCAGCATTGGGGTGTGCATTGGGTCATCAGCCTAACTCTCACCCCATCACATGTGAAAGCAGCAGAAGTATAGGAGAATGGGGTGAGAAAGTTAGGACCGATGACCCCAATGACTACTAATACGATTGAAAGTGAAAGTCAAAGTTTCAACCTTTCACTGTTGTGTAATTAACAACACGATAAACAGTTTTGCCTCTATTCACTCTTTTGAGAATGATATGAGAAATAGTGAATGTAATGCAGTGGGCGGGAGCCGCAGGGCCCTCCGCCATGTGATGTCTTAAGGCATAGTAACAGAAACAGCAATGCAAACAGAAGCGCTAACAGTGGCGCACATGGTAATGCAAGCACGAATGAGAACAGAAAGGGTAACGCACACAGTGGCGTAGACGGGAACGTTCTGCTACGTAATGTGTTGTCACATAGTAACATGGTGCCTGCAAACGGAAATGTCAATGGGCATGGTGACACAAAGTGAAACAGAAAGAGAAACAGTACTGTAGACACAAATGGCAAAAATAACAGAAACACAAAGCGCAAATAAAACGTCAAAGGATAACGCACATGGTGGCGTGAGCGTCAATGGTAAGTGAACAGTGCAGGAACCACAAGCGGAAAGGGCAACGGTAACAGTAATGTAAAGCACCGCTGGATTTCCCAAAACCTGCATAGAGAAAGACAGTGAGTACAAAGAATGTATGCATAATAATGGGTATTGGAGCAGAAAATGAGGACTTGGAATACTAAATAGGTTATATCTCAGGAACCATACGTAGAAAAAATTTAAAAGTCATATGATTTATGACTGTCCTGGATATATTGAAAGTCCATATCTCGCACCATTCGAGATACGGGCTCTGAAAAACCAGACGCTGTAATGTTATCCTATGGGAAAAAAGAAGTTCAGAGTGCCATAACTTTGCCTCCTATAATATTTTTCACCAAACCACTGAAAGGCACATCTGTGGGCTGTTGGCTGTCTTCCTCCAAATTTCAGAAAAAGACCAAATTGTTATTTTGCAGCAGGGTGCCAAAAGGATTCCTATATGTCGTCAAGCGCCGTAATGTTATCCTATGGGAATAACTGTCAACTTTGGAGTGCAGTAGCTTTGCCACTGTGTAATATTTTTCAACACAACACTGAAGAGGCACATCTGAGTTGTCGCTGCGTTCCTCAATTTCAGCCCAAAACTCCCAACCGTTCTTTTGCAGCGCAGTGCCAAAAGAATTGCTGTCATTTTCCACAATAGAAAACTACTGTACTGATTTGAAAAGCTTTCACAAAAATTTGCGACACTTCATGAGCACGAAAGTACTTTGTAGTAACCTTTTCCAGAAATTTGAAAACATATTTCTGGGGTGTTTACCCCAAAATAAAGACATAGCTAGCATCCTCAGGTTCCGACTAGGTGAATACAAAAAATTAGGTTGCTAGAGGGTCCCAAATTTAAATGGCAAGCTTTTTCTGATCACTAACTGAAAACAAAATGGTGGATTTGTGAAAGTAACAGGGCCATTTGCAAAAGTAAAAATGCATTTGCGACACTGTCGAACTTTTTGTTAACTTTTCCCATTGACTTATAATGGGAAATTGTTTTTTGAATAACTTTTGAACCGTTTAATATTTTTTCACCAAATCTTTGAAAGGCACATTGGAGACCCCAGCTGCACGTTCCCTGAAGATTTTGAGCCAGTCGCCCAAACTGTGCAACCTGTACGTGCGACCGTAGAATTCTAGAAAAAGCATAAATGCGCGCTCAGATCACACTTAATAACTCCGTAGCCATATATCCAACCAGTACAAAACTTGGCAGATCCCAAGGCCTATAGTTCTTGATTGTACATTCCAAATTTCATGCAAATCCATCAAATGGTTGCAAAGTTATTAAGGTGCAAAACTTTGGAGTTTAACATAGAAATGGCTCCTCAACCCTAACTATGGTAGCACTACCGTGCTACATAATATATATATATATATATATATATATATATATATATATATAGGATATACAAAGGTGAGCTATCAGATAAATGATTTATCTACTATGCTGTTTGACTTCTGGTAACCTCACAGGTGGCATAAGCCACTTAGCGAGGTGTCCGAGGTCAAACATCATGAGTGTAGATAAATCATTTATCTGACAGCTCACCATTGTATATTTCATTTATGCAATAGGGATGCTTCTTATCAGTGCAGGAACATTTGGTTTTGACTGTTTATCTTCTTTTTTTAAATGATCATTTCTGGGACTTTCAGTTAACTTTCCTAGTGTATGTCCACCTAGCGTGGTGGTTGCTATTAAAACACCACTCATTTTGCAGAGAACTTCCTGCTGAACAAATTTCATCATCACAGTATCATGCTACCTTTTTTGTTTTAAAGTTATTCACATTTGTTTGTTGAAAAAGTGAAACAAAAATTGAATTTTGATGAAAAAATTTACATTGGTTCCATAGTTACAGCATTCCAAATTTGAGAAATTTCCATAGCATAACATAGTAGTGCCGTTGTGAATTTGGTGCCCATATCTGAAAAACAAGATACGGATTTTTCACTCTGGGTAGCTAAGTATGTGTGAGGTTTCAAGTCCTGATTACAATTGCAGTGGATTTTTTTCATAGTTGTTATGGTTACAGAGATATTGCCAAATTTGTGTTACAAGGGCTCCTTTTCATGACTGTAGGGCTGTGATATATCTCCGTACTTATGTGCAAGTGGAAGTGCAGGGCCCAAGCTCCAACATATGCATACCATTATGGAAAAATGTGAAGTGTGAAGGGATCACAGGGCCCACAACCACATACCTGTTACTTTACACATTACACATATTACTTTATAACTGGTATAAATGTAGGTTTTTTATTATCTTATTATATAAGCTTATGTAAAATGATTTAGTGTTAAGGCAAGGTAAAATTTAGTACTCTTTGGACCCTTAGACAGTTAGGTCATTATGGTATATGACGTAAGGTGAATAGCTCAATTTTTAATAATTGAAACACTATGATATATGACAGGTATGTCATACCTTTGTTCAACCATACTAAGAAAGAAAAAAGAAAAAAAAAAAATTACACTTTCTTAAAAGAGAAATTCATTGCACAAAACACAATTAATGCATCAATTATGGTTGATAGTACAGTGACAAAAATATGGAAATTCGATGTTAGGGTTCCCAATATTCCCACCCACCCTGCACACTAAGCAGGTATTGAGATTGCCATGCGATAGTCAGGCCTAACTCTCACACCATTCTCCTATACTGTACCATATCAGCTTGTTTACACATGGAAAGGGGTGATAGTTGAGTCTGAAGACCCCATGGCACACACCGAGGCCTGTTAGCATGGGCAGGGTGGGAGGATGGGGGGTGGGGTGGTATGGGTGGGAACTCTAACATAGAATTCCAAACTTTGTTTGACTGTACTATCAACCTAACTATCATTAACATAGTTTTCAATGGATATATATATATATATATATATATATATATATATATACGAGAGAGAGAGAGAGAGAGAACAATGTTTTGTTTGGGAGAGGAGAAAAGAGAGATTAAGATTCAGAGATACCCTCAGATGAAGGACTTTGTTTTGTTTGAACTGCCTGTATAAGAGCAATCTTGCACAATTTTAATTTTTCTTATTGATATTGATAATAATAAAATGTTACTTGGGAATTTTATTACTTCCCCTGGTTTACCTAGGCATCCTGACCTATGCCTGGATGACAGTGGGGGATAGACATAGGAGAATATTAATAAATAGGCAGGGAGGAGGGAAAGTCACTAGAGACCACTGAGGGTCTGTGGAGACAGACTAGGCAGGGAATATCTGGGCAGACTGGGTGAAAAAAAGAATAGTTTTCTGCCAAAAATTCTATGTTTGTATTTTTCTTTGAGAATGTTGACTATAATGGTGTAGTGTAGATAGGGTTGCCACCTGTCAGGTTTTTTACCTGGTGATCAGGTTTTCTGGGTCCCTATCAGGTAATCTGGTTTTGCTGTGTGCTGGTCAGGTTTTTGAGCCATTTTGAGTGCTCACATACTTTTGAAACAAATGTTGTCATATTATTCATTGTTTCAGCTGCATGGCCAGCTTACAAACAAGTTCTGTTGTCAATATAACCCTTTGTTTGTGAAAGCAGTCAGCCTGGGAGGTGTAAAGTATGGCCATTAACACCATTAGCACTTACTTAACCTAATCTTTTCCACTGCATCTTGTCTTTTATTGATATAACAGATGGCCTTCTAGGAGAAACAATGCATGATGAGTCATAAAAAGGGGTGGGGCTAGGGGCGGAGCTTAGGATCCGGTTTTTGCCCCATCCAAAGGTGGCAACCCTAAGTGTAGATATCAGTAGGTAAGTTCCATAGAGGAAAAATGGATGGGAAGCAAAGATGGCAAAATAGAAAAGCTGATTACCCGTGTTATAAGTAGCACTGAATCCAGGTGCAGAAATGGTCCCATCTGTGACAAACTCTACAAGCATTGAATTGCTAGTTGAAATCAGTGAGGGAGGCAGTTTTGTGCCACAGTAATTGTCCAACAGCACCCTGGCGGACTTGCTGTTACCATCATAGACTCTCAAATAGTCACTGCCACAGTTTGTAGAAGACTGTACATTGACGTTGACAAACTGCAGGAATACCTAAATGAGAAAATGAAATAGCTTTAACATCTGTTCACATCATTCAAATTCATGTACAGACATTTTCAAAATGTTTCATTGGATTTACACTCTGACTGGGGCAGTGCTGCTGTATGTCTCAATCTCCAGAACTGACCATCAGGGCTGAAAGAAGACTCAGGCTAATGCAAACCTTTAGACTTCCATTAGTCAGGATGTGTGTTAGGATTTTAGCTCTTCTTTGGTTGTGCTGCAAATGGGGAAGGGCTGTTCATAGTGACGACACATCAAATCATGAATAACAACATGAGGTGAGTAAAATAAAGAGGAATAAAGAGAGGTGAACAGTTCTGAATAATCTTCTAAATTATGTTGTTAGTGTGTGTTGGTAAAGCTACCCAGAAAAGAGCAATCTAAGAAAATATAGATGGAAAAACATCTAACATAGCAATTAAATAACACAAAGAGTCACAGGTTGAGTTAAAAAAAGATTCCCATTCAGATGTGAACAGGTGTTGAAACTGGCAATGCGAAATAACGGAAGCAAGTAGATCTCTGCAGGTGGTTCTTCTGATTGAAATGTATGAAATTTAAATGAACCCTCAAATCTCCCATCAAAAGGACATTTTTATATAGATGATTAGCTATTGCTGCTACACTTGAGACTTAAATTTGCAAGTTTGTTTCCAAGCCAAAACAGCGGACAACAGGAAATCAGCTTGTAAGACAATTTACATAAATTAAGGACACATTACAAATGTGCATGCCTAAGCACTTTTGTAAGAATGCTTAAAATGTGGCTAGCACATTCTTAAGATTCAAGTAGACAACTCATTCCAGGGAGTTGCCTGTCCCATAAGCTAAATGAACTGTTTTTAAAAACATTTTAAGCAGTTTAGAGGCATTCATTTTAACTTTGCTTGCCTGGCTAGTAATCTCCATGCACAAACTGAGTGGCCATCGAGCACTGCAGTCCTGCCCCAAAAAATAGCATTTTGATGACATGTAGTAGGGAACATGGTTGCAGGTGCAAGTGATTAATAAGATCAGGGAGGGGGGCTGTCTGAATGTACTAAGATTATCTTTGCTGGCAGTTCTACATGCATGGGACTAATTTATCATATCTTATAGCCCCATACATGTAGAACTGCCAGCAAAGATAATCTTACCACATTTAGGCAGAGCCTCTCCCAATAATATTAGTAACTACATAGAGAGCCTGCAGCCTCGTTTCCTACTGTACATCATCAAAGTGCTGTTTAATGTGGTAGGGGTTCCAATGCTCACTGTCCACTTGGCTCATACATGGAAGTTATGAGACAGGCAAACTAAGTTAAAATTAATCTCTTTCAACTAGGGCACTGAGATACAAAACTGGAGACCTGGAATTGAATCACAGACTCCACTTGCACTGTGTAATGCTGGGAAGTCACTTAACTTCCATTTGGTCCCAGGAGATTCTACCATGCGGTGCCGACATGGAACACAGTGACCGTCAGTACAAAGACAGCACAACATCGCCAACTGGTGTTGTGCCATGTCTGAAGTAAACTGTTCCCCCACCCCATTGAGAGGCACTGGCTCCAGCACCCCCGGACTTAAAATAACCAACTCTGAGTTGAAGTCGGTTCAGGAAGGGGGTGAACACCCCAAATGCAGCAGTGTTAGGAACCCATCAGTCCATCACAGTAAACTATTGGAAATGTTGCTGTGCTGGTCTTTGCTGTATTCCCGTCACTGTTGTGATGTGATACCCTCCAAGTGACACCTGGAAACAAGCTCTGACTTTTCTGCCTATCCTCGTAAACAATTTCCCATATCTCTTTCTCTTAAACTGCTTAAAAAAATTAAAAGCAAGTCTATTAGCTTATTGGGAAGGCAACTCCCTGGAATGAGCTTCTTTCCCGGACCATATCAGCTGTTTTTTAAATTAAGTACACATTTTTGCAAGCAAATTTTCTGTTGTAGATACCAAGAAACATAGAATGTCTCAACAGATAAGGACCACTTGGCCCACCCAGTCTGCCCATGTGGTCCCTGCCTAGTCTGTCTCCACTGACTCTTCCTGGTAACTGGTGACCCCATCCTTCCTGCTATTTACTAATATCCCTCTAAGTCTATCTCAGGCATGCCTGAAACCCATCAGTGTTTTCATCTTGACCACTTCTGCTGCAGTCTGTTCCAGGTGACTACCATGCTTTCAATGAAGAAGTACTTTCTCACATCCCAATCGATCCCCAACCCAGCTTCACTGCATACCCCTGGTTCTGGTGCTCTTTCTGATTTGAAGACTCCCTCATGCACCTTTTCACACCTGTGTGGTACTTGCAGGTGTCTATCATTCCTCTGTAGCATTCCTCTCTTCTAGAGTGTACAATTTGAGACTCATCAGGCTCTCCTCAAAGGGTGTTTGCTGCAACCCAGCATCATTTTAGCTGACCTCCTCTGGACTGCATCCACCCTTCTGTATTTTTTCAGAGGTACAGCCTCCATGCCTGGACACAGTACTCAAGGCAGGGTTTCACTAGTGAACAATACAGTGATAGCAAGGCCTTCCTCCTTCTACTGATGATACCTCTTCCTATACATCCCAGCACCGCACTGGACCTACTGCTTTGTCACAATTGCAATGCTTTTCTGAGGTCATCAGATATAATTAACTGAAGGTTCCTTTCTTGGGGAGCTAGAGTAACTTCCAGCGAGTGTTTCAGCTAGCTCAGTACTGCAACATCAAGAAAATGGTTTTAAAGAATTTTTCTTTATTGCTACATTAATGTATTAAGTATACACATTTATTAAGTGCTATCTCCTTTATTATCTGCTGGAGTTTGTGGTGGTTTCCACATGGAGAATCAGAGGAAAATGGCACCCAAATCTGGAGGAAAGGAGGCACAGCCAGGCTCGGGGACCAGTGAGACAGAAAAGGGAGCTGGAGCCACCAAAGATGACATCTTGCAGGCTGTTAAGGCATTAGAACTACACGTCATTGCCCTGGACTAAAAGTTACAGAATTTAACAGCAGATTTACATCATGCGATGTGCAATCCACTGGGGCAGCAGATGTTAAATTAGCCACCAGTGTAGAATTGCAAGCCTGAAGATCATTGGCGCTGCCTGTGAAAGAGAACTGAGCCCTATGGTGCCAACCTGAGGCAGTGGAGAATCATGTCCATGCTAACAAAATGCTCATCCTTGGCCTCCAGAAACATCCCAAACATTTAATTCAGCAGTGGCTGGGACACAACGAAGTTGAAATCCTTGTTGGTGGTATTCAGGACCTATCAAGTGACTCCACAAAGGAAAATGGACTCAGGCATCACACCTCACACTCCCCAGGTCATCATGGGAGGAAAGGGATGGGAACCTGGATGCAGCCTTGGTGGCTGGGCCATTGGAGAGAAAGAATGAGGGTAAGTTTTCCATTTACCCTGACATCAGTTATGCAAACCAGGTCAGTACGAGGCATTTCAATTCTGTATGATATGAGCTTTAGTCCATGGGGGTCACACAAATCTTTACAATACATTGCACACCTCAGACTTGTTTACTCTGGAAAATATGTTATTATATTTTTGAAGTCCAACTGGAGGCAGCAAGTCATTGCTGAAAATTAAAGGGGAATTTTGCATGCAGGAGGTAGATGAAGATGAAGACAATGTTTAAGTACTGTTAAAAGCTGAACTTGCAACCAGCAAAAAGTACTTCAGGGACAGGTTTGGAGAGGGTTGACTGGAGAGCTGGTGGTGCTATTGTTGGAAGCTGTATGCTCTAAGGTAGAGAAATACATTTTCCGAGGGTTTGTAACATAATCTGAAATGTGCCATTAACCATTGCTTGTTTAGCTGATTCTGTGCTGGTTTAAGGTGTTGCTTGCTACTTATATATACATAGAAGATGAAGGCAGAGAAGGACCTCGTGGCCCACTAGTATGCTCCTTTTCCATACTCAATGCATTACAGCAGACCCCAGTTAATCCGTGGCTTACCCTCTCTTCCCTATTGCAGAATATTCTTATGTCTGTCCAATGCATTCTTGAATTCCCTTACTGTTTTTGCTCCCACCACCTCTGCAGAGATGCTCTTCCAAGCATTCACTACTCTTTCTGTGAAAAAGTACTTCCTTACATTGCCACTGAGTCTACCCCCCTCTAGCCTCATATCATTCCCCCTTGTTCTTGTACACCTTCTTTTCTGAAAGATGTCACCCTCCTGTACCTTGTTTATACCCCTGATGTACAGGCAGACCTGGTTAATCCATAAACATTTGTTTTTGACCATTTTGTTACATAATAAAAATATACATAGTAACAGACAATGACCAAAGGATTTTGTTGTTGTTTACTACATTAGAAAACTGGAAATTTGGTAATACAGTGCTGAACAGTTAAAATATTCTAGTCTCCATGTTTCGACCTTTTTTGTTAAATTAATATTTTTTTTTCTTTGTAACTGCATAAAATCCCTTACTCCTCAGCAGTTGCTGTTCTCTCTTTTCAACTGCCTGGACATTCAATGACATTAGTAACACCATTCCAGGCCATTCATATGAGTAGCCAGAAATGGTGTCACTGATTCCATGGAATGTTTAGGAATTTGAAAAGAAAGAGCAGTAGCTGGTGAAGAGGATGTCACTTGAAGTGGAGCTGAGTGCATCCTAAAGCTAAATGATTTATTTATCAAAAATTGGTCAGAGCATATCAGAACACATATTGGCATGGAGAGGAAAGTGGGAGGGCTGTTAAATGTCTAAAACTCATTTCCTATCACCTTTTACGCGACAGAGAGGATTAAGAGGGATTAAGAAGACTGCCATTAGCACACTCATTAACACCTGCAATGGATTATCCAGGTTAAAATGAATGGGAATAATGGTCTCTGTACGCTGAACACAGGATTTGGATTCAGAAACAGAGGTTTCCATATTAAAGAGGTAATTAACATGGCAAAAAATCTGTTTCAGAGGTTCCTTGTTCAGATAATCCAGTATACATAATGACAAGGCACAGATGAACCAGGTCTGACTGTACTTGAATATCTCTACCATATCCCCCACTCGCTCCTCTCCTCCATGAAATACATATTGAGGTCCTCTAGTCTCTCCTCATATGACTTTTGGTGCAGTCCTTGCACCATTTTTGTTGCCCTTCTCTGGACTGACACTATTTTGTCTATGTCCTTCTTGAGATGTGACATCCAGAACTGGACACAGTACTCCAGATGAGATCTCACTTGTGATTTGTTCTGTGGCATGACCACCTCCTTTTTTCTGCTGGAGATACCTCTCGCTATGCATCATAGCTTCCCACTGGCTCTCACCACAGCCTTCTCACATTGTTTGGATACCTTTAGGTCATCAGATTAGTCCTTTGTCCCTTTGCTGCACTGAGTTTCCCTATTCAGTCCCCCAAAATATTCTGCTTCTTTTGTTTGACTTCCTGTGCCAGGACAAAATAAGGCAGATTTTACCTGGACCTCCATACAAAAGCTGTGATGGGTGGCATACTTGGCCTTATGGTTCTATTCTTTTAGAATTAAATTCCTATTAGATTGCTGTATGTTCACCAGTTTGATGGATATTATAACTAGTTTAAAGATGGCAAGAATAAATCCAGAGACCTCATTGGACAAAAGCTGTCAACTGGCTGTACATTAAAATACTAATGATGTATGGCCAAATACTGGAGTTTCTTACAAATGCAAAAAAAAAAAAACAACAACAAAAAAGTGCATTACTTGTTACCTTAAACATCACTGGGAAAATAATCCAAAAGCAGAACTGCCACCATGCTGGAAATCTCATCCATTCTACCATGACCAGTAAAAAAAAATATTCCAATTCCTTTTTTAAAAATCTAAAGTTCTAGTTTATAGTATCAAAATGCACCTTTTCCTCACACATGTATGTACTTATCCCAGCCCTTACTCTTGGCATATCATCATTTAAATTTCCACGATCCCCCCCACACTCAACAACACCATGACTGACAGCAGGAGCAGCAGCAGGTGTGAAGGGGCTGAGCAACAATTTCCAGTGTGAGCAGACAGTCACTTAGCTTTAGGCTCAACTGTTTCTTGGACTATCTCACACCTAGAAAATCTACCAATTGCAGCACTTGAATGCCACCACGGAAACCCAAATCAACTCTACTGTCAGAACATATGTAACAGTGTTTCCCAATATGCAGACTTCTTTGCCATGACTCTGCTGTTTCAGCATAAAAACCTAAACACCATGGGCTAACCACTTTTGTACCACACAGCTGAACTGATACATACAAATATATTTGAGCTGTAAACCTTGCTCAGCTGAAGCAGAGCTGCCACAGAGTTTTTGCCACACCTTACCCCCATGATTTTCCTGCCAGTCACATTCATTCATCTTTTTGTTTGTACAGCTGCAGAATTAACCAGGAGGCCATCTGCTACAGTGAGTCAGGGAGCTTAAGTCACAAACAACATCAGAATCCACTGGGAGGCCATCTTCTACTCTGGGCATGATGATTGGGTGTAGGTGGCAGCGAAGTAAGAGATATGAAAGTTGAGTTTGCCTGGCAGTCGGACATGGGACAGGCAGGGATGGCAGAGAGTTAGAGACAGGACAGGTGGGACAGCAGGAGTGGCACCAAGTGTGACCTCAGACAATGAGCAGCACTTGGGACTGGGCATCGGTAATACCACTAAGCAAAAAAAAAAACAACTTTCTTTTTTAAGCAGTGCATAA
Source organism: Neoceratodus forsteri (assembly GCA_016271365.2). Lineage (NCBI taxonomy): Eukaryota > Metazoa > Chordata > Ceratodontiformes > Ceratodontidae > Neoceratodus > Neoceratodus forsteri. Next base: position 1,044,768,810 of record CM028133.1, on the reverse strand, counting down.
AACTGTAAACAGAAAAGAGCTTTTCTTTACAGGTATTTAAACAATGCCATCAGCTGAACAACTCCTTGAATGTGGACAATTTAATTACTTTCCTACCAGTCTTTAAATGAAAGCAAACTTAAATTATTTTACCTCCTAATAAATGTATTTGGCAAAGGCAAAAACTTAGTTCTGAATTATTTATTTCATTTAGTTGTAAGCTTGATCCATTTTATAAGCAAAATAAGCCACTTCAGGGTGTGCATTAAAGGATTAATAATGCCTTACTACACTCCTGGGGTGTGCATTGGTATTCCTTTAAGGCATACCCTGTTGTGGCTTATTGCTTACATGGCTCTAAGTCTGGAGTTACATGTTTGTAAGCCGTTATGTTTTCTCAACCATCGGTATCTACTGCCGATTTTGTTAGAATTGATTTTTCCTTTGTCATTAGCCTCAATTATAATATTTCACATTCCAGTTCTGGTAAGGGGTCTGGGCAGATACCGACTCTCTTATTGAACGTTGGAGGTTACACCTATATAGATTATTTGGGTTTTTATGATACAGAGCAGTTTTCTGCACAATACCAATGTTGAATATTTTCTTTTTACAGGTATTGGATTAAAGCTCTACATGTCACTGTTAATGTTGACTTTATACAAATGTGATGTCCTTACTTTTTTATAGGTAGTGGACTAAAGACTATATTTATTTAAAATTTTACCAGGAAGGCATACTGAGCAGACTACAGCTCGATTCCAGATAATGTAAACTGATGCTTAAACATATGATTGTTAACTTACAATAACACTTATATTCCGATGTTCTATTGTAGAAAAGTAAAGGTTCTGTCCTAAGGTTGGCACTAGTTGACATGCTGTACTCTATTTTTGTGTTCCCAGCTGTTTCTCAGCAAGTTTTGTCACTAGTATCCCTGTATGTGGTATCACCCTATACTCACAGAATATGTTCCCTATTGTAAAACTGTATGATCTAATTCATGCTAATCTCTGTGATTTATGGTTACCTGTTTATAAGTTTGCTTATAAAATCAAGGAACAGATTTAAAAAAGTCATTTTCCTGCTTTGTGACTATTAATACATATGCACCCTATTGTTATACTCATCTGCTAGGTGTCTATGTCCTAGCTGTATGAGTTTGCACTTTGGCACTAAATCTGAGCTGCCATACCCTGGACCACTCATTGATTTTCCTGAGGTCCCTACACATTCTCTCCATCACCTTATGAGTACCCAGCCTATTTCAGATTTTGGTTTCATCAGCAACAAGGCATAGACCCCTTCCAGTCCTTCTGTAATGTCACTTATGAAGACATTGAACAGAACTGGACCCAGTTCTGAGCCCTCCAACTCCCCACTAGTCACTGTCCCCTCCTTAGAGTGAATGTTGTTTACCACCACCTCCTCCTTTGCCTATCCATTAACCAGTTACTTATCATATTTACCAGTTTGGGTCCCTTCACTTGAAGCTTAAACATTTTATCAGTCTCCTGAGTGGCACAGTGTTGAAGGCCTTGATGAAGTCAAAATAGGCCACATCCACTGCCCTCCCCTGATCTATTTCTCTGGTCACCCAGTCAAAGAAACCAAACATATGCATCAGGCATGACCTCCCCCACAATACATCCATGCTGCCTTTGGCCTTGTAGACCATTAGATTCAAGATACTCTACTACTTTCTCAATTGACAGGGTTTCCATCAGCTTTCCCATCACTGATCTGTTGTCTAGGGCTATTATTTAGAGCATATCAATTGTTCTGGTTGTCTTTAGGGGTGGCTGCCCTAGTGTAAGCTCCTGACCTTGCACTAAGTTGAGGTCAGTTGTTTCATATTTGTTTCCAAGTAATGGCTGGAGGGCCAGTTTATTAAGTAAAATGGACAGTAATAACTGATAATATGTGAGGGGGAGAATGAATGCAATGCGAAACCATATGTTTATCCTCTGACCAAATACAGTTCTCTCTCCTTTGTCATCAGGGATAAAATATGCAGTCAGATCCTGGAAACATTCACATTTATCCATCTATTAGACACTCAATTATGCAAATATTAACAAACATAAATACAGATGATAACCTATCTTGAGCTTAAACAACCAATCTCCTTTCACCCAGAGCCTGGGTCATGGTGCTTTTGATTTTTGCATTCACCATCTGGTGGGAAGACACCATGAGATACAACGTCTCATTCCCCTGAGGGTCCCTTGCTATGGAAAGGTACAAAATATGCTTAGTTTGTAGTTTATTACAACCTAATTAGGGATGAGTAAAAAGCAACTACTGTAGGTGGAATTATAGGAAAAACTACTTCCAGGAGTTTGGAAGCTTGTTTCTTGCTAAAGGTCAATTTACAGAGAGAGGATCTTCTTTTTCTGGCAAGGAGGATGGCTTTCTATGTCATAGAATGCTTGAATGCTCAGATAAGGTTGCAGTTGTGTCAAGATAAAGGGGTCATTGGTTATGTCACTAGGTATGACAGTCCTAGAGATTTAAACTAAAGGATCGTCTGGCACCCAGTGCAGAGAGTCACCCGTGGCAAGAATAATATGCATGTGTTAACCAAGGGAAGAGCAGTAGAGCTGAGCAGCAAAAGAACAGCAGACCACCAGCTGGAGTAAGGAAGCTAAAAGGAGAAGACATTCTCACTTGATAACAAGTCCTACCGCTATCACACCAAGCAACATTGCTTAGCCTGAGCACCCAATGCACCTGAAAGTCCAAGGCTTAAAGACACTCAGAAAAAACAGGTGGGGATGAAAATGACTAACACAGTAAAAATTAGGAAGTCTTGCTATTCTGAAAGGATAGATCTGACAGGAGAAAAAGTAGAGAGCTCCTTTTTTTAAGGAATGTTTACTGCAAAGAACAATGAGAATATCATGCGGACAAGCATTTCCAATTAGTCTATATAGTCAAGCTCTGAAGAAAAAGTAGGGTGACACAATACTCACCTAGAAATGTACAACAGGACTGCAAACAGCTTTGTATTGTTCAATGACCAGGTGCAATGTGGTAATAAGTGGGTTGTAAAAGTCAAATTCCAGAAGTGGCATTCTAGTGGCATTAGCTACTATGTATCCATCAATCTGTTTTTTTTTACATTTTAGTCAATTAATAATATACACAAATGCCATTGTATATGTTATCCAATTAATAATGTACACAATTTCAATTGTAAATTTAAAACAACTAACCAAATTTCTCTGGCTTTGTTTGATTCAGGACCCATTTACCCTGGCTATGCAAGGACAACGTTCAGGCCTATACCTGCAATAACATCAGAGTCACAAATATCTACATTTTAGAATCTTCCATATAATTTCACAAATAAATTATAAGATTGTGAACCCCTGTTAGTTACATAAGACTAAATTAAATCTCTCCAGGCTTAAATCTTTCTAAGACTTTCACAAAATAAAAAGATGCATAAGTGCTAGTTTAAAACATTACACAAATGCACATTGCTAATTCTAGGATAAAGTAGCACAGCAACAGTGGAGGACAATTATTGACACAGCAGATAATGAATGATAGTCATATGTGTTGTTACAAATTCAGGTATCAAAAGAAAAAGTGGTTATTTGATTGCATATTTTCTGTTATGCAGCCATACATATGGACAGGTTGATTAGTATGTAGTTGGTGGAAAATTATCTACCATTTTATGAAATAAAAAGACAGAAACTGGGGTGTGTAAAAATTATTTCTGTTCTTTCTGCAGGCTCACCTTATTAGCTCGAACTCTAAATAGCCAGACACAGTCTGAATTGCTGGGATAATTAGAAGGGTAGTTTGCAGATGTAAAGTTTCCCGATGAGTCAGTTAACAAGTTACTGCAGACATCTGTAGGAAAATGTGAATGAAAAAATGAAAGAAATTATAAACATGAAGATTTGCTGATGAAGAATCTTGGAATATTCTGCTATTAGAATCCATACCAATGTGACACTTTCATTATGCAGTTTAAGTGTAACTCTGTACCAAGAAAATTAAAAATTTAGATAGACAAATCTCTTTATTGTTTGGCTAAAAAGTCTTGACAACATATAAAAAATGAATACAGAAGAAGTTATGAAAAATGGACATTATGAAAATAGTACAATAAATATAGAGCCAATGAATATAAATATTGTCACATAGTTAGGTTAACATCATTTCACATTAAAAAGTGCAGGTAGTCCATGGCCCCATTGGCATGGGAAGAAAAAACAACTAGCCTAATAATGCATCTCTCACTCACTTTCAGATACAATCACAGCCATCACATTCATTAAAAATGGGAAAATATCTTAGCAAAATATATTCTACCAAGCATCTAAACTTGAAAAAACTTCCAGTTATCCTTGTTCCTAGTGACTAACAAGCATTTGTCAATGCCGAATGTTTGAGTGCTGGTATTAACATTGGAAATGCAGGAGTTAGACAGATGCAGAGTAGGAATAGCAGTGAAGTATTGAACTTCACACCAACCCCACTTCTAACCTGCAGAGATGGACAGGCATTGGGGTACGCATTTGGGTTGTCACCAATAAGGTTCATGCCATTTCACCTCACCCTGTCCTACAGACACCAACAAGTGTTGAGGTGTACCCTGGGGTGTTCGGCTTTACAATCACCCCATGCCATAAGGACATACGTTGAAATGGGTGCAATATAGGAGAATGGGGTGAACTCTGGGGCCGAAGACTCCAAGGCACACCTCAATGCCTGTCACTGGCTGCAGGGTGGGGTGGGGTGGAATGGCATGAGCATTACAGTCAGCAATCCAAAGGCACACCTCTGATGCCTGTCAGTCTGTACAGGGTGGGACGTTATGGTTAGAAAGCCTAATGCCCCAGGTGTTTGTTGGTATTTGCTCTACAAATTTTCAACATGGTCTTTTGTGACCCCCACCTCATGAAAGCATTTGGGACCTGTTCTCATGAACAGTGGCACTGTGATGTTGTCAATGTGCCCTGAACTTTGAGTTCCCACAGTGACCATGCGTTGTCTGCCAGATGTATGAAAACACAGATCAGGCAGGATGTGAAGAAAACAGCTGCACCATTCATGGGAAGGTGTGAAGAGATGGCAATTTTGAAAATCTGTAGTGAAAATATTAAAAATGCTCAAACTTCTGAGCGTATGTGGAAACTGTGCAACACATGTGCGTAACACAGTCATTTAGTGGAATTATTTCACCAGATTTTTAACATAGGCATTTTGTGACCTCTGCTCATGAACACTGTCACTATGATCTTCTTAATCAGTCACGAACATTGATTTACCACATCAACCACATTGTTCTGCACCAGATGTGTAAACGCATATTTTGGGCAGGATGTGAAAAATGACAGCTGTACTATTCATAAGGAGATCTGAAAAAATTTCAGTGTTGAAAATCTGGAGTGAAAGTACTACATAGTGAACTTATGAGGGTGCGTGAAACTGTACAACATATGCTTGTAACATAGTTATTTTATGGACGTTTGTCACCAAATTTTCACATAGGCATTTTAGGACCCTGCTCATGAACAGAGTCACTGTGATTTTACATATGAACATACGAATCTGCCAGCAGAACAGACCAATCAGCCTATTTAAGGCTGCCCAAGTGTGCCGCTAGCACCCTAGACTGCTGCTGCCCCAACCTCCTCCCCCTCAGTTCCTCCCTTGCTTGTCCCAGCCCTTGCCCCCCTGAATCTTCCTCTTGCTTTATCTCACTCCTTCTTAAAGCTATTGACTGTCCAATATTTTACCATCCCCTCTGGCAGTGCATTCCAACTAGACACCACCCTCTCAGTGAAATAGTGCCTCCTCATTTCCCTCTTGAAAGTCCCCCTTCCAGCCCTAGTTCATGCCCCCTTGTCTCTCTTCCACTCTTCAGTTTAAACACCCCCTCAGTGCTAGGTTTATTTACCCCCCTCAGGTATTTAAATGCTTCAATCATATCCCCCCATTCCTCCTCTCCTCCAGTGAGTACATGTTCAACTCACTCAGCCTAACTTTTTATTCCTTTCTGTCCATCCCCTTTAACATTTTTGTTGCCCTCCTTTGCACCCCCTCCAGTAACTTTATATCTCTCCTCAGGTATGGCCTCCAGTATTGCACTCAGTACTCCAGGTGCAGTATGAAAAATTATCTGTAGAGAGATAGGATCACATCCCTGTGTCTGGATGAGAACCACCTTGAGATGCACCCCAGCATCTGGTTTGCCTTCACTGCTGCTCTCCTGCACTGGGCTGAGTTGTTCATGCTCCCTGTTACCAACACTCCTAGGTCCTTCTCCTCCTCTGTGATCCACAACCTCACCCCCCCCCCAGCCAGTAGTCCCTCTTCTGCTTCATAGCCCCAAAGTGCATCACCTTATACTTCTTTACATTGAATTCTAGCTGCCACTCCACTGACCATGTCTCTAGTTTGGTTAGGTCCCCCTGCAGTTTTTCTCATCCATCCTCTTTGTTCACCACCACCCCAATTTGGTATATTCTGCAAACAGACTAACCCTGCTCCCCACTATGTGTGCTATATCAGAGATAAGGAACCCAAATATAACTGGGCCCAGAACTGACCCCTGCGGCACCCTGCTTGTCACTGCTTTAGGTGCGGAGAGCTCCCCCCACCACCACCACCCTCTGCACCCTCCTGTGTAACTAGTTCTCTATCCATTTAGTCAGGTTTTTCCACCCCCACTGCCATCAACTTCCCCCAGTCTCCCATGAGGCACTGTATCAAAGGCCTTACTGTAGTCTAAGTACAGGACATGTACCGCATCGCCCTGTCCAGCATCCTTACAACCCAGTCATAGTACTCTATTAGGTTGGTTTGAAAGACTCCCTGAGACAAACCTGTGTTGCTGGCCATCTTGAGGTCATTACTCTCTAGGAATGCCACCAGCCTCTGCTTCAGTATCACTCCATAAGCTTACCCACTATGGACATGAGACTGACTGTCAGATAATTTCCTGGCTCCTCCCTAGGCCCACTCTTGTGTATGGGCACCATGGGCCACCCTCCAGTCCTGGGGCAATACACCCCATTTCGGGGGGGTGTTAAACAGATCTGCCAGTGGCTCAGCTAACAGCTCCACCATCTCCCTTAACATCCTGGGGTGGATACCATCGGGAGCTGGTGCCTTGTCCACCCTTAGTGCCCTCAGCCCCTTTAGCACCATACTCCCTGTAATCACTTTGTCCATCACCATCCCCCACTCTCCCACTCCCAGAAATGCTGGTAGTGGACCATCCTCTAGTGAAAACAGAGCAGAAGTACCATTTAGAATTTCCACTTGCTCCTCCCCCTTTCCACCCAATCCACTCCGCTTTATCCTCACAATATGTTCCTTGCACTTCCTCTTTCCCTGACATACCTAAAAAAGTCCTTTTCCCCTCCCTTTATGCCCTGTGCTAACCTTAATTCCCTGGATGCCTTAGCTTTTTTCACCCTCCAGGCCACCTCCCTTGACCAGCTCCCAAAAGCCTCCTTATCCTCTCCCTTCCCTGTTCTCCTGTACTTCTGGTATGCAGCCCTCTTTGCCCTCACACCTTGCAGCACTTCCTTGTTCAGCCAGCATGGTTTCTTGGCTCTACTTTTCTTACTCCTGGCCCGGGTGCAGGCTACTGTGGCCTCTGTTAGCTCAGTATTTATGACTCCTCACTTTTCTTCTGCATCCATCCTGGCCTTATATCCTGGAGTCTCCCTCTCAGTATTGCTCCCATCCTCCCAAAGTTCACCCTACTAAAGTCCACCACCTTAGTGCCAATGCCTGTTGTCTCCCTGCCCAGCGTGAGAATGAGCCACACTGTTTGGTGGTCACTATCTGCTAGTGGGTCCTCCAGCCTTACCTCCCTCACCACATCCCCATTTGCCAGTACTAGGTCCAGAGTGCTACCAAGCTTTGTAGGCCCACTTACCAATTGTGTCAGAAGGTCGTCCTGGAATGCATCAAGGAACACCTGCTCCCTGGTACTGATAGTGGCCGGGGTGCTCTAGTCAACCCCTGGTAGGTTAAAATCCCCCACTATCACCACACTTCCCCTTCTACACACCCTCCGCATCTGTTCTGCCAACTCCCATCAGTTCCCAAGATTGGGCTAGTGGTCTGTACACCACTCCCAGCCTCAGCTTTCTGCCTTTGGAGTCCAGGAGCTGCACCCAAAGTGCCTCTGTCCTCTCCTCTCCTCTTCTCCCTCATCCCTTATGCATTTGATCCTACCTCAAAAGAGTGCATCCCCCACTTCCAACCCCTGGTCCTCCTGCATATCCTGTATCCTGGATTGCCAAGTCCCAGTCATGGTACTGTTGCACAATTTTTGTCACTGCAGCAGTGTCCACCTTCCTCTGAAATGAGCACCTGAAGCTCTGCAATTTTTGTTCCCAGGCTTCTTGCATTGAGAGAGACCACCTTCCACCCATACCACTCCTTCTCCTCACTCTTCTCCCTGGCTTGTGTCCTCCTCCAAGTAGTTTGCACCCTTTCTACATGATATTGTTACCGGGTGGAGGTGCCTTCTGTATTATACTCAGACCACTCTGCCTGCCCCCTCTAAGGGTTACTACACCTCCACCTTTGTCTACATCTATAGGGGTGAGCTCATTAGGCTCCCCTGTCCGGACCTCTCTACCAAATATCAGTCTTTTGACCCCCCCAGTTTAAATCCACCTTTGTAGAGATGTACCCTTCTAATCCCACCTTTAATACTCCCTTCCCCTCCCTGCTCAAGTGTATCCTGTCCCGTGCGTACAAGTCAGTATTGCCCCAAACTCTACCCTAGTTAGTCACTAACCCATAATTTTTGGTGTGGCACCAATCCTTCAGCCTCTTGTTGAACTCCTGGATCCTACCCTTGGTCCCCATGCTTGCACATAGTACTGGGAGTACCTCCAAGAATGCCACCGCCTCCCCACCCCGTCACACTGCCTGCACAAATCCTAGAGCCTCCCCCTCACTACTTCCACAGTTTCTCCCACCAAATCATTTGTACCCACATGCAACACTAAATGAGCTTTTCTCCCCTCACTGCACATTTGAGCAGTGCCTGCCCTGCCCTCCTGCAGTTAACCCAGGGATAGCTTCAACCCACAAAATACGCTGTGTCTTCCCTTCTGCCCCATCTCACCCTTTCAGTATAGAATCCCCCAGGATGAGCACTCCCCCTGTCCCTTACCCTTTTCCCTAATTCCCCTTCCACCACTCCAGTATTAGTTCTTCCCTGCCCCTTACCCCCACCAGCTGCACCCTCTGTGACTTCTGTGTCTGCATCCATTACTTCTGCCTCACCCCTTTTCTCTGACTTATTCCTCCCATCCCCCTTGAACTGCTTTCCATCCTGACCACTTCCAACTGGGCTTCCCATTCTGACCTCCCCTTCTCCCCTGCTGATTTCCAAACCCTCTCCTATCCCGTTGTTGTTGATTTAGAGCCCCATTCCTACTGACCTCAATAGTGATGCCCTCATGTCCTTCCCCCTTCCCATAGCCTTCTCTTCCAGTCACCCCACCTTCCTTACTTGCCTCCCTTCTACCCTTTCATCCTCAATATCTCTTCCTCCACCTGTTGCCATCTCTCTCATGCCTCGCACGTCCTCCCCCACTTCAGTATGTTCCTGCTCTTCTTCACTCTCCCATAGCAGAGGCTTGAATCTATTCCTAGTTGATACCCCTCCTACATCTCTTCCCCTATCGCTTCCCCCTCCTACTCATTCCCCTACATGACCCCCTCAGTCCCACACCTGGTCCCTCCCTAATCGCAGCTATCAGCTCTCTCCCTGGTACTCCTCGTGGTCTCTTCCTCCTCCATCAGGAAGGCCCCTCCCTCACCTCGGGCACCCCCTCCCTTCTCCTCTCTTTTCTGCTAGTGCCTCTGATACTGGAGTCAGTTTCAGTCCCTAGTTGTTCTTCCCCCTCCCTCCTTGCCATCCCCTATCCCCCCCAGCCAGGATGCCTACCATACTCATCTGCCCTGCCACTTAGAATCCTCCCTAACCTCCACAGTTCCTCCCTCAAACTAGCCAGTTGTCTATATACCATACACCCCCAGCCCAGTCCAGGATCATGGCGGCCCCACCCTGTACACCCCACACCCTTCTAAAGATGCCCACCATATTGACATGTGGCACCTACCCCATTTGGTCCCCATCTTATGTTACAGGTCTCTTACACACGGTTTCTGTACCCTACTACAACTGTTAGGCCCTATTTACTCAAATTCCTGTTCCCCCCATACTTGCACCCTACTGCCCCCTTGCCGACCGGGTTAATTCAGTCTCAAATCTCATCCATTAGATACTGTATTACCGTAGCAATCCTAAAGCCTCCTTGTCCATTTTTCACTCCTCAACTACAATACTTTTTGTTCTCAGCCCTCATAGTTTCACTTAGCCCAGTTAGAAATTGTATTGCACTGCAGGTATTACTCAGCTCAGTTAGAGAAATAAACAGAACTAAATCTGTATGATTACAGCAATCCTAAAAGTATCCAATCATTGTTTTGTTTCCACCCAGAAGACCCTGCTGTAATATAGGACCACACAGGACCCTTGGCAGTTGGGTGGACAACTCTAAAGTCCTGACAGAGCTCCATTGAGCCCCCTCACTCCCCCTCTCACTCGCTCATTCTGTTTCTCCTAGCACTGCAGGCTGCCCTTTTGTACTGGGCTACTGCCTGCATTGGCATCTATTTCTGCCCACAAAGAAATGTGCAACAGTCCTGACAGAGCTCCGTTAACCTCGCTCACTCCCCCTCTCTTACTCACTTGTTACGTTTCTCCTGGCGCTGCAGGCTGCCCTTTTGTGCTGGGCTCCTGCCTGCATTGGCACCGTTTTCTGCCCACAAAGAAATGTGCAGCAGTCTCAACAGAGCTGCACTGAGCTCACATGTTCTCCTGCCTGTGTTGGCACCTTTTTCTACCCCAAAAAAGAAATCTGCAGCATTCGACGTACCTCTGTTGAGCTAGCTCACTCCTCTCTCTCATTCGCTTGTTCTGTTTCTCTCAGCGCTGCAGGATGCCCTTTTGTACTGGGATCCTGAATGCATTGGTATCTTTTTCTGCCCACAAAGAAATCTGCAGCAGTCCCAATAGAGCTCCATTGAGCTCGCTCACATCCCTTCTCTCACTCGCTTCTTCTGTTTCTCCCGGCGCTGCAGGTTGCCCTTCTGTACTGGGCTCCTGCCTGCATTGGTGCCTTTTTCTGCCCACAAAGTAATGTGCCACAGTCCTGACAGAGCTCTGTTGAGCTCACTCAGTTCCCCTCTCTGACTCGCTCATTCTTAATCTGTCCCAAACACTGAATTCCCACAGTGACATTGCCATTCTGTGCCAGAAGTGCAAAAACACCTTTCGGCCAGGATATGAAAAATAACAGCTATAGCTGTTCTTAAGGTGTGGAAAACCAGTGTTGAAAATCTGGCGTGAAAATATTACAGATTTGCAAAGTTACAAGCGTACATGGAAACTGCAGAACGCACCTCTGTAACGCAGTCATTTAGTGGAATTATTTCACCAGATTTTCAACATAGGCATTTTGTGACCTCTGCTCATGAACACTGTCACTAAGATTTTCTTAATCGGTCCTGAACATTAATTTCCCACAGCGACCACGCTATTCTGTGACAGATGTGTAAATGCATATTTCGGGCAGGATATGACAAATGACAGCTGTACTGTGCATAAGGAGGTAGGAAAAAATGCCAATGTTGAAAATCCGGAGTGAAAATAATACAAATGTGCAAAATTACGAGAGTGCGTGGAAACTGCACAATGTAAGCTCATAACAGTCATTTCATGGACTTTGTCACTAAATTTTCAGCCCAGGCATTTTTGCACTTCTGCTCATGAACAGTGTCACTGTAATTTTCTTAATCTGTCCGAACACTGACTTCAGAGCATCTGCACTACTGTGTGCCAGAAGTGTGAAAACACATTTCAGCCAGGATGTGAAAAATGACAGCTCTAATGTTTATAAGGTGGTGTGGAAAAATGCCACAACTGAAAATCTGGAGTGAAAATATTACAAATTTGCGAAATTATGAGGGTGCATGGAAACTGCAGAATGCATGTACATAACACAGTAATTTTATGGCCTTTCATCACCAAATGTTCAACATGGGCATTTTAGTACCTCTGCTCATGAACAGTGTCACTGTGATTTTTGGAATGTGTCCCAAACACTGATTTCCCACAGCGACCGCGCAATTCTGCACCGGAAGTGTGAAAACACATTTTGGCCAGGTTATATAAAATGACAGCTGTACTGTTCATAAAGAGGTCTGAAAAAACAACAATGTTGAATATCTGGAGTGAAAATATTACAGATTCATGAAGTTATGAGTGTGTGTGGAAACTGTGCAATGCATGCTCGTAAAACAGTCATGTTTTGGATTTTTTTCACCAAATATGCAACATAGGCTTTTTGAGTGCCCACCTCATGAACAGTGGCACTGTCATTTCATTAATTGGTCCCAAAAGATGATTCAGCACAATGACCTCAAAATCACCTTTTGGGACCGAATAACGCCATGACAGTGACTGTATTCATGAGAAGGGGTCCCAATAACCCCATGTTGAAAATGTGGTGGCAAAAGTCCAAAAAATGGCCAAGATATCCACATAAGTTGAAAAAACTGTTTATGCCATTATACAGCTTTACTGGCATTCTTCAGTTTGTGGTTGGCTTTGAAGAGTGCAGGCGTATTCCTGGTCCACTGAAGATCATCGACTGGGCTCTGGTGGTAAGTATGGGTGTGGGGGTGGGATGTGGGTGCACTGTTGTTGGGCATTGGTTTTGGAAGGGGGCCCCCAACAATCTTAGGCCATGGCCCTTTGTAATGATGTCCTTCTTCATGTGGCATAATCTCCCCAGGTCTCTTTTGTTTATCTGTTTGACATATCTGAAGGTCCTTATCATGTCTCCTCTCTCCCTTCTGGTGTCTAGTGTGTAGAGCCCCAAATCAATACATCGCTGTTCATATGGTTTGCGCTTCATCCCTTGCACCACCTTGGTCACTCTTCACTGAACCCTTTCAATCAGATCTATGTCTTTGTGCAAGTAAGGCCTTCAATACTGAACTCTGTACTTGGCGTGGTACAGGGGAGCCTTAACTTTTTCTTCCTGCTGGTGATTCCCCTGGCTATACTTGTCAGCATCCCATACACCTTTCCCACAGCCCTTGTACACTGCTTCCCCACCTTGAGGTTACTGAAGATTACTATCCCTAGATTCCTGTCCTGCTCTGTAACCCTGATTGTACCCCCCAGTGTGTATCCTGTCCTCAGGCTTCTATGTCCCAGGTGAATAACTGTACACTTCTTGATGCTGAATTTTGGTTGTCAGGTCTCCACCACTCCTCCAGCATCCTTAGGTCCTGTCTCATGTCTTCTACCCCACTTCAGTATCAACCCTGTTGCAGATTTTCATATCATCCACAAAGAAAGCCACACACCCTTCAGTCCATCCATGTCACAAAATGTAAATATCTCAGTGATAGTGGAGGATTCCAGACCCACTTAAGCTCTTTTGTGTAGTACGCTATACTCTATATCACATTGCTGCTCCATCCACACTCTTATGCACACTACCTACACTGCTAAGTACACTTTCAACCCTGCTTGGATCATTTCACTCTACTAATTTCAGTGTGCTAGTAGTGCTACTAAAGCTGTTAGCTGGTATGGCCCTGTAGGATTTTTTAATCAATGAATTTGAGTTGGGGGGCTGCCCCCCCATAACTCCATGTTATATTTAAAAAATTGGAGTGTTGGGCCAGAGCCCCAACTCAAACAGAATGAAAAAAGCTACACAGCCATACCAACTAACTACCAGTAGTGCTGGGTGCTGCTGCTCAGTCACACAGGTAGTGTAGCAGTAGTATAGTATAATATACTCTAAATCCATGATGTACCACTATGCTGTATGTGGGTCCAGAATCCTCCACTATGGCCGATATCTCAAGTTGGATACAGGGTTTGCAGTTGAAGTAGCACATTAGTAGATGCTTTGACACAGCATGTAATCCAGGAGTATACTGAAATTCTGCATTGAAAAGACTGAAGTCCTATCTGACTTGCAAAGTTTCATTTTACCAAAATCCATCTTGTTATCAAAATTAGAAGCTTCATAAATGCACATTAAGGACCATCACATTCAGACCCATCTTTATGGATTTACAACTTAGCATTTGTTATGGCATTCACTGATTATATGTGATAGGGCATCATCACTTTCCTTTAATTCTGCTAGCAGTGAGAAGAAATTTAGAGAGCGTTCCAACCCTGCTCATCTTCAGTACTGCACAAATGATCCAGAATGCATTTACTGGAACAGTACTTTGCAAGATACTTTCCATTATATTTTCCCATATGTCATGATATCAAGGGAAATGACAACAACATGGTATAAAGTTCAGTACAAACAAGATTGCACTAACACATTTACAATATAGACAAACAACATGGGAAACTTGATACATTTGATTGGACCAAAAAAAAAGATTTACAAAATGTTTAAGCTTTCATACTCACATAGTCCTTCATCAGAAACATGGCAGATAAGGAAATATAGCACTTTAAGCTGTCATAAAAGAATTAGTAAACACAGAAAAAAACCTTCACATTTGAATGTGACAGCTTTGTTGATAATAAGATCTAATACAAAGACCAAAGCAAGAAATAAAAAGCCAGTCATAGGCAATCTAATTAGGGGTAAATCAAAAATTCTAGCAAGATGGAATGCATGTGACAGCAGAAATATTTACAGTATCAATTCCTAATTGTGCTTTTGCATATGTTTGTGTGTGTGTGTAAATGTGCATGATTGTGTGTGTGTTTGTGTGAAAGTGCAAACACTACACTGGGAAACAAGAGGTTAACCTCTTGTTTGAGCCTGAGGAAATGCAGAGAATGCAACATGAACAGGCAAGGGGGTGCCTCCCCAGGTGTGGCTATTTAGAAGGATTGCTGAAAGGCAGGGAGAATCCAGTAAGGAGTTAGAAGCTGGAAACTATTGCAGGGAGCAGAGACTCCTATGCAGTGAAACCTGCAAGATGTAGAGTGGAATGTGAGATAGGAACCAGAGTAGAAAGACAAGGAGAATGATTAAATATTGGAGAGAGCCTTTGAGAAAACTTGAAACCTGCTGCTGAGAAACAGACCCGTTCTAGAACAGAGAGTCCTGAGGTAAAGGATCAGTCTAGCCAGCAGGGCCAAAAAAAGTGAGTGGAATGTACTGCTGATAACAGCCTACAAATAAGACAAACAGGGAAAATTGGCTGTGTTTTATTTGAGACTGTGCATTCAAAACTGCTGGCCCACAAACCATTTGTTTTGTTTGAGACTGTATATTGAACAAACTGCTGGCCCACATAGGTGGTTCAAGATTCGTCAAGTCAGCCTGAATTAACTGTTTTGTGCTAACCTTTATGTTACCTGACCAGGCTGGAGAAGTTGAAATGACTGATTATGCTATTCTGGAGCAACAACTTACATTTGAAGCAATAAAAGTACATTTTGTTCTGTGAACTTTAAATCCAGCGTGTTGCCTCTCCATCTACCATAGGCCAGATTATCACAGTTTGTCTGTGTCTTTGTTAGTTTTTTGCTTAGCACAGAAGTATTTCTCTGTGTATGAATCACATACAGGAAAAAAAGTAGTTGGAGTTTTACTTGTGCAATGGGTCATAAAACCAAGGTACATATTCATACCATCATTATATGTATTAAGAAAAAAATTAAATTTGACTTCACACTCTTGCCAATTAAAAAAAAATCTCATATAAAAATGCCTAACTTTTTCTTTAATTTTTTTCTAGAATTTTACTAGACTATAAATAAAAAGTACCATGTGACACAATTCTCCTTTTAGAAGGGTCCTGAATCAAACTGAGGTGTGATTTTAAAGTTTATTTGATATTGCTATTTGGCCAACAAATAGGAGTATTCAATTACTAATTTTGTACATATCCCTTGATGCTCACTATCAGAGAGAGTTTGTTTGATAATATTGATTATAAGTTCTCTAAGGTTAAGTCCTATACTCATGTAGTTACAGAGGCAGCAATATCCAATAATAGATAACATATCTGATAAAGTGTAATAATGGGAGAATACAGTTTATTCAGAAAGAAAACATTTTTCTTGCAAAGCCATATAAGGCAGCCTTTCAGTTGTTAAATTTGAAACCATAATCCAATAAAAATTCTTACAGACATAATAAAATCATTTATAGAAGTACTCCTAACTCACCCTAATCAAACGAGAAAGAGCAGATGCAGGAATACCAAGGATCCTTCCATAGATACTGATTACAACCTTCTCAATTATGTTTGTGTTACAACTTCCCCACATGTCACTGGCATACAAAACTTTACTATTACATTTCCCACAAGGGCTTTTAAGATTGGATACACAGTGATTTCCTTATATTTAATCTTAAATCTGAAAATGGGCTAATTATGTACTCTCCTTATAACATTTTGATATGCAAATTCAACGGAAAACTGTTCATGAATGTGACTCCAAGATATTAATATGACATAACAGCATCAAGAGGTTTCCATTGATATATCAAACTACCAATAATTAGAGCTTTAGTTTTAGCAAGATTAATCAAAACTTCAGACTGGCCATAATGTTTCACCAGTTTATCCAATTTCTTTTGTAAACCACCTTGAGAAAGTAAAGGATGATGATGCAATTTTTTCTGCTATATTTCACTTTAGGTCAAGTATCCATATAAAGCTTCTTGATTAAAAGTACTGAATCAAGATCATTACCATTGTCCAGCATTTTACCCAAGTGCTTACTTCTAACAGAGTATTAAACGTAGAACTAAAACCTATGACAATGGTAAAGTTTATTGTCCTTTATCTTAACATATTTCTCAACAAGATGTGAAAAAATGAAGCAGTTATTTATTGTACTCCTACCATCTCAGAAACCAGTTTCTAGCAGAGAGAAGATTTTGAGTTCTGTTTTTAAGCATGTTGAACAGACTGACATCTATTAAGACTGCATTCCCATGAACTTCCCCATAACTCTGGCAAGTTGTAGCTACAGTTGTGGGGAACCAAATGTGTGGACACTTGATGAATAGAGATTATTTCCTGCTGTAGGCAATTTTAATAAATTCACCTTATTCACAAGTTTCCTGCCCATTTTAAGGAAAGGTTCCTGAAAAGATCAACACAGGTGCAGATGGAAGAAGCTACATAAAAACATGCTGTAGAAGCTTTTAGTACAAAACGGCCCATTGAGTCTGCCCATTCCAACTTAACTATTATTAAGTGAGATAGCCCCATTGACTCATTACTCTACTATCCCTTCATCCATCCCTTTGTGATACAGTCTTTATAAACCGTTGTATCTGTTATTCCCTTGTTTGAATCCCCCACTGATTTCACACAGACCATTTCCTTGGGCCATTCATTCCTCCTCACCAGAATACTCTCTTTAAAACAGTACTTCCAGGTGTCTCTCTTAAACCTGCCCTCCCCACTAGCTTTATGGACTTACTCTTGCTGTTTGTGTTCCAGTTCAGTAAGAACAAAGTCCAGTTGACCTAGTTTATTTCACCCATGGGTATTTGTAAGTTTCTGCAAGGCTCCCTCTTTTCATTTCATGTCACAAATCTGCATTTTCAGATCTGCCAACCTTTATTTGTAGGTCTAGTTCTGCTGTCCTTTACACATCAAGGTTAGCCTCTGCTCTTTCATCTACTCTCTTCCTATAATTCTTAAGATGTGGTTCCCAAAACTGCACACAGTATACCAGTTAAGGATGAAATAATAAATTATACAGTGGTAGCAGCACTTCCCTCCTCCTACTGCAGATCTGCTTTCCTATTTACCCCAAGGTCATATTTGCCTCATTCCCTACCCCGTTGGATTGTGGTGATATTTTAAGCCTATCAGAAATTTACTTCCAAGTCCTTTTCCTAGAGTAAGTAATTTATTCCAGTGCTGTCTCTCTGATACTAAATTTACTGTTAAGATTACTTCCCTTTATGTGAAACATAGAAACATACTGTAGAAACATGGACTTTGATGGCAGATAAGGACCGCTTGGCCCAGCCAGTCTGCCCATTTCCCTACCTATTGGAAAAGTTGAAGATCCTAGTTAACCAACAGCCTACTTTCTCCTACATCATCTTGCACTTTTTGGAATTATATTTTTACTATGTATGACAAGCTTAGCCCTCTCTCAGTCACTCCCAGAAATTAAGATTGTATTAAGCCCACCAAGAATTTTCAAATAGGAAACATGTTCTACTGTAAACAGTGGATGAATTAATTCATACCAGTTAATGTAGTGAGTTCCAATCATGTTTTTTTCATTTATTTATAGAAACCTAGAAATTGACACCAGATAAGAACTGCTTGGCCCACCTAGTCTGATCATTTTGCATATGTACTATAATACCACAGACCCTACTTCATCTCACACTTTATCACCCATTTCCTAACCCCTAAGGTTCCCTCATGTCTATCCCATGCATTTTAATTTCCATTACCATTTTTGCCCCCACTACCTGCATTGGGAGTCTGTTCTATGCATCCACTACTCTTTCAATGAAGAAGTACTTTACATTTCCCTTGAGTCTACCCAATTTCAGCTCCATAGCATGACCCTTGTTCTTGAACATCTTTTCTCTGAAAAAATGCTTCCATCCTGTACCTTATTTATATCTTGAGGTATTTGAAAATTTCTATCATATTCTCCTCTCCCTCCTTTCCTCCAGGGTGTACATACTGAAGTATTTTGCTCTCTCTTCATAGGATGTCTAGTGCAGACCCTACATCATTTTCATTGCTCTCTTCTGGAACACCTCATACTCTGTCTATGTCCTTCTTGAGATGTGGCCTCCAGAACTGGACACAGTACTCTAGATGAGGTCTCACCAATGATTTGTAGATCGTTATCACCACCTCCTTCATTCTGGTGGTCATACACCTCCTATGCTCTCAACATCCCACTGGCTCCCCCACTGTCTTGTCACACTGTTTGGCCACTTTTAGGTCATAAGATATGATTACCCCAGGTCTCTTTTCTCTTTGGTGATCATCAGTGCCATTCTAACTATCATGTACCCTGCCCTTGGATTTTTGTGTCCCAGGCACATGAGTTTGCATTTCTTCACATTGAATCTTAGGTGTCACACTCTTGACCACTCCTCAAGCTTACTTAGATCCCTCCACATTGTTTCCAACCCCAAGTGTCAACCCTGTTGCATATCTTGTCATCTGAAAAAAGGTATACCTTACATTCTAACCCTCTGCAAAGTCACTAATAAAGACATTAAAGAGAATCATCCCAGTACTGATCCTTGTGGCACCCTGCTGGTCACCTTCCCTCCCTAGGTGAACTCCAATTACCACCACCTTCACCTATCCCTCAACCAATTTCTTATTCATTTTACCATCTTTAGTATCTGTTCCCATGTCTCTAGCTTGTATGAGTCTCTTATGTGGAACAATATTGAAGACATTACTGAAATCTAGATAGGTCATTTTCACTACTCCACCCTGATTTGATCAAGTTAGGGGACACAGAATATTCAGACATAAAAACACTGGCAAAAATCTTTAATCAATACTATTGCTCAGTGTATGAGAAGGCACTGGATAAGGATAGAGATATGGGCAGTATTAGAGATTTGACATCAGAAGTAAATATGTGTATCATAGCAAGAGCTGAAATCATTAGTAAATTACAAAAAATAGTTTTATTCAAATCAGCAGGGCCAGACAACTTACATCCAAGGTTACTAAGGGACTTCAGTTTAAGGCTGGTAAACCCCCCACTAATACTTTTCAACCAGTCTTTGTACACAGGAAGCTTGCCTAGTGATTGGGGGACAGCTAGTGGTCCCAATATTCAAAGGGGACAAAGCAGAGGTGGTTAACTTTCGGCTCATAAGCTAGACATTAATTGTGGAAAAGATGCTAGAATTACTAATTAAAGATTGACTGGAGGATGACTTAGTATGTAAACACCTTCTAGACGAATCTCAACATGGCTTTAGGAGGCAGAGATCATGTAACCAATACCTTAGTCTTCTACAAAAAGTAAGTGAGTTATTGGATATCAATAGACCTGTAGATGTGATATCTGTACTATAAAAAACTTTCAATAAGGTACCACATACAACATTGTTACAAAGATGTTCAAATTAAGCATTAACAAAATAACCATAGGGTGGGTTTAAAGTTGGCTGTCTGAAAGGACTCACAGAGTATGAATAAGAGGACACTTATCTGACAGTGGAGGAGTGATGGGTGGGGTTACCCATTGATCAGTGCTGAGGACAGCACTGTTTCCCTCTTAAGTTTGACATGAATGGGGAAACAGTAATTACGTATTAACTTTGCAGATGACTTTAAATTTAGTGCAGGTGTAGGAGATGGTGAAAAAGTACATTCAATGCAGTGGAACTTGATAATTCTGCAAAGTTGGCAGCCAAAAATGGAATGCAGTGTAATACCGAGAAATACATGGTGAAACACCTGGTCATTAACAACAGACGGAACAGGTATACCTTAAATGGTACTTATTTAAGGGTAACAGAGAGTGAGAGAGACTTGGGAGTCCTTGTCATCAATGATCTGTCCTTTAGTGGACACTGTAATGAACTAACCAGAAAATCCAGTATAGAATCATAGGCTGCATAAGGAAACCTTTCATCTCAAAAAAGAGTGCATGCATTGTACCACTATACAAAGCTTTTGTTAGACCACACCTCGACTACTGTAGCACCCTGTGGAGCCCCTACCTAAAAAGAACATTAATAACTTGGAAAGGGTCCAGAGAAGATATGACAAAAATGATAGAGGGGATCTTGTACAAATCTAGAGAATAAGTACTTTTAACTACCTAATTGTAAGTTTGGGTATAATACCTGCCAATAGGAATGTAAGTCTGAGGAGTCACAGCCACCAACTTAAGCTAACATTCCCTAAAAAGAACTTAAGGAGATATTTCTTTAAACAAAGAATTATACCTTCATGGAACAGTCTCCCTGTAGAGGTGGTAGGGGCAAGTACATTGCTGTGTTTCAAAGAAAGGTTTGACAAGCACCTCTTGACCACCACTGGGTTCCAGCTGCTCTGCTAAGGCAGGAGACAGACACCATGGGCTTAGTGCCTCCTGCCTATCTTATTTACCAAGTGCAGTACCAAGTATCTAATTCCTTGGTCACCCAATCAAAGAAATCTATCACATTTGTATGACATGACCTGCCCCCAATGAATCCATGCTGTCTTGGATCCAGTAAGCCACCAGATTCAAGACAATTCTTTTCTTCAGCAGTGATTCCATTATTTGCTTTTTCCCACTGATGTCACTATACATGATTCCCAATGATGTTTCACTGGTTGTACCAAGCTTTATCAAGGAAAGTAGTCCCATAGGTACATAAATTGGGAAAAACAATTTATTAGTAGCAGCTTCTTTCACTGTTCACAGGCAACTACATATCCCTTTACAATTAATATATAAGCGCTGACAGAGGTGTGGCTGCACTAAGGATGCATGAGTCATGTGTTCCACATAAAACATTTAGAAACAAACTTTCTCAAATGCTATATGAAATGATAAGTGCTATCCAACACTTTGTGAACTGGTATTTATTATTGTAAAGGAATCTGTAGTTGCCAGTGAACAAGTGCTACACTGCTACTAATAAATGTTTTCTGCTAATTTTATACTTACAAGACCATTTTCACTTGATAAAGCTGGGAATAACCTGGGAAATACTCTTGGGAATCATATACTGTATAGTAGCCACAGCTATAAAGAAAGAAATGAACAAATAATTTAAATGGAACTTACTGTGTTCACTGATCGGAGTTTAACCCTCCACTGTTTGTGTTAAATTTTAACTGTGATGCATTTGACCACCTCTCCAATCCACCCAAATCCTATTTCATATATTTGACACCAGCTTCACTATCCAGCAAGCCACAGAACTATCATCCACAAAAGGCATACATCGCCCTGAATCCATACTCCTATGTCACAGATAAAAATGTTGAAGAATATTAGTCCCATGGCCAGTCCTTCTTCCCCACACTAGCTACCACATCTGCTGAGAACTCCTATTTATCACAACACTTTGGATCCTGTTGTTTATTTCAGTTACACCCACCTAGGATTTTTGTTCCCTGCTCCTAAGACATACATATGCTTAACCAACTGTTCATGCAGAATGGAAGTACAGGTTTTACTAAATCAAGATACAGCATGTCTGCTTTCTATCCCTTGTCTACTGCATTTGTCAGACAATTGAAGTAATAGTCTCAGGTTTTCTGACACAATCCCCCCCCTCCCCCGTGAGTGCATACTGTCTTCTATACTGGGGTCCATTTGCCTCCAAGAACGTATGATCCTTTTTGTTATTGTGGCCTCTAGCAACTTAATGACAAGAGGAATAAGGCTGATAGAGCTATAGATCCCTGGATCACCCTTGTTCCCACTGTTTCGCAGGGTAACAACATTCACCATCTTCCATTCCCTGGGTGTCACCCCTCTCTTCAATGAGCACTTGAATGGCTTGAGTAACTGAGCTTTTGATTTAGCTAGGAACTTTCCCAACTCCTTAAAGATACCATGATGTTATGCACCTTTAGTGTGCTTAACTCCTCTAATACCTTTAAACTGGAATGGAATTCAAATTGACCCCTTCAGGGACTCTTCTGGTATAGTCAGGAATCAGCTCCTTGTTTTCTGCCATGAAAACCATGTAGAAATATTTGTTCAGAATGACCACCTTACAAGTAGAGTGGGTCAAATATCTTATATATTAAGAACATTTCTAAAAATCCTATTTTTTGCAAGCATACTCAACAGTAGTGGTGGTGTCTTATTTCTAGATACTGTCAGTTGTATTTCAATCCCTGGACTACTTCATGGCATTTGTATAAACACAAAAAATGTGAAGGAACAGGGCAGTGAGTATGGAAATATGACAGTGGAGAAAACAAATCTATAAAAGAAAACAAGAACCTTGAAATTAATGCTACTCAACAGTAGAAACACAGTGAGAAAAAATTAGAGAACAAATCCATACTACTATACTTACTGCACTTATATAATGTGTTAATTTTGACAACATCTAGGTGACTCATTCCATATCTCTGACCAAGGCGCACCTTCGGATTTGGGATTGGTACTATGGTTGGCAGAGAAGAGTTAATTGCATAAACATAGCTGCCAGAGAAAAATAAAGATAGCTTTGTTATTCCTACTGATTGTACGCTCATTGCAAGATTACGACAACAATAAAGTAGAAACCTAGACATTTATAGACAGAAAAAGAACTGTGGTCCATTTAGTCTGCTCAAGGACCCCAGCTAAAAGAAATGACATGCCCATCTTGATGAATAGACCTGAGGATGCCCCCATTAGATATTTATGTTCCTTTTCCATGCTCCTCTGTGCCATTACTACCCCACCATTGAAGCTGTCCAATTCAGACTAGAATCCAGCTGGAGTTACAGCACTGGCCCTATAGCTAGGTACACTGTTCCATTTGGTAATCACCTGCTCTGAGAGATGTACTTCTCACATCCCTCTTGAAACTACCCTGCACCAACTTGCAGTTATGCCCATTGAGATATGAGTTCTCATCTTGTGAGAACAACTCACAGGAGTCCACCCTGTTGATCCCATGAAGATACATGAAGGTTTCAGTAATATTCCCCATATTGCAAGCTTTCCTCATTGAATTTTCCCGATGGTTCTACATCATTTTAGTCTCTACTTTGGACTGCTCCACCCAGTCTTGGTCCTACTTCAATGTGGGCTCCAGAACTGCAAATAGTTGTTCAGGTGTAACCTAACCATGGATCTGTACAGTGGAAGGATCCTCTTCTTTCTTCTTCTTGGTAAAACCCTACCGACAGTATACATCCTATTATTCTGCTAGGATTCCAAATAAATAAAATAATAAATAAATTAAAAAATAAATAAATAAAAATACACCACAAAGAGGGTTTTAAGTATTACTGATGATATCCACCAAATCCCTTTACATCCATAATTTGAGTAACACTCCTTCATCGATCCAGCAGGCTGTCTTATGATTTTATTACCCTATGTGCATTAGCATACAATTCTTGGCATCAAATATCTTTTGCCATATGCCTGACCATTCTTTTAATCTTTGACATACTTTTGTAAATTAGTAATCACTTCACATGTATCTACACTCACACTGAGCTTAATATCTGCAAAGATGCATGCCTTCCCTTTATTTCCTCTTCTGTATCACTAAACTAGATATTAAGAGTGTGGCTGCAGCTCTGATCCTCTAGGGGACCAACTAGTGAAGTCCCTGACTTGCCTAGCTTGATTGGTAATCTAAAATCACAAGATCTCACACCTTGATTAGGTTCCTCTCAAGTGGTGCAGAATCAAATGCCTTGCTGAGAACCAAGAAAAAGGTATCAATTACAAATACTGTAAAAGTAGCATCGACATTAACACACTCAATTGAAATAAGTAAATTACTCCAAGAATCAATATTGCTTGATATACTGTAGTCATTGTAAAAATAGGTAATCTGGACTCACAGACCAGACCCTCGCAGAGATACCTATATACAGGCTAGTCCCCCGATCAGTTTCGTATCTAAATACATCATCATGGAGCACAACCATAGAAATAAAAAACTGCTACTAGTAACAGCATCATTTAAAGTGACAGTACAGTGAGGTAATGCAAAATAAACAAGCACTTATCAATGCCGAATGTTGCTTGCTTATATATGCTGTTTAGGTATTTGGAAGTGAAAGTACCATGCCTAAGAAATGTCATGTGCCCCCTCCCCAAGACATCCACTGTGTCTTTCTGTTCAGTATTCACAGAAGAGGGGGAAGCAAGGGCCACAGCAGTATAGCAGTTGCAAATGCATGAAGAGCTGAACAATAGTCCATTCACAGGCAGAAGAATCCTGCAGGAGGTGACTAAAATGAAAGTGGACAAAGCAATGGGACCAGATGGCACACACCCAAGGATACTAATAGAACTGTGAGGGTAGATAGCAGTACCTCTGGCAGCCATGTTCTCTGAGTCATTCAACACAGGGGTGGTACCAGAGAATTGGAGGAAGGCACATGGTCCCTCTATAGAAATCCAGCAGTAGGGAGGAGGCAGGGAACGATAAGCCAGTCAGCCTCACTTCAGTAGTGGGGAAGATCATGGAGACATTGCTTAAGAAAGGATATTGGGGCATCTAGAAACCATCGGAGCCTAGGATCATAGGCAACATGGATTCACAGTGGGGTGGTCATGTCAGACAAATGTGGTTGATCACTTTGGGCAACAAAGGAAGTAAATTAGGGTATGGCAGTGGACAATGCTTTCCTTGATTTAAGCAAAGCCTTTGACACTGTCCTATATAGGAGGATAATGAACTAGATGAGTAGGCTGGGTATGAGGGAAAGAGTGGTAAACTGGGTTAGAAACTGGCTAACAGACAGGAGGCAGAGAATTTTGGTAAATGGGGTGCAGTCTGGTGAGAGGGAGTGACCAGTGGGGTGCTGCAGAGATTGGTCCTGGGGCTAGTCCTGTTCAATGTCTTAATTAGTAACATTGCAGAAGGGCTGAAGGGAAAGGTCTTCCTGTTTGCAGATGACACCAAGATCTGTAACACAGTGGATACCCCAGAGTTGGGTGGAGAAAATGAGGAGGGACCTGGAGAAGCTTGAAAAATGGTCTAAGGACTGGCAACTGAAGTTTATTTCAAAGTATTGCAAAATTATGCACCTGGGACACAGAAACCCCGAGGAAAGCTACAGGATGGGGGGGCATTGCTGACAGTCACAAAGACGGAAAATGACCTGGGGATTCTTATTTCAGATGACCTGAAAATGTCAAAGTGGTAAAGCAGCTGGGAGGGCCAGTGACATGCTGGGATGCATAGGCAGGGGTATCTCCAGCATAAGGAGGGAGGTAGTGATGCCATTATATAAAACCATAGTCAGGCTTCACATGGAGTACTGTGTGCAGTTCTGGAGGTTGCACCTTCATAAGGATATTAACTGGCTGGAGAGGGCCCAGAGAAGGGTGAATGAGATGGTACAGAGCTTGCAACACAAGACTTAGAGAAATTAAGGATCTCGATATGTACTCACTGGAAGAGAGGAGGAAAATTGGGGATATGATAGAAACATTCAAGAACCCCAAGGGTATAAGTATAACTACTGAGAAGCAGGAGACATCTGCTATAGACATGTGCCAGCTTCTGTGTGATTACTGTTTTATTCTTATAAATCTGTAATATCCAGTATATCAGTAACCACATGACCACCACTCTTTTTAGGTAATTTTATGCTGGCTGCTGCCTGGTGTCAGACGGCAGTCGAGGGCTCAACAGATTGTGTTGCCATTTGAAAACATCAGAGTGTGCTTTACTGGTAAGCATTTTTTTTTGTATTTAGTTGTTTAACCAGGAGTAGCACACTAAGCTGAAAGCTATTTTTACAGGTGCGACCTGGGAGCACAGGGAAGTAAAGTGACTTGCTCAGGGTCAGGGTCACACAGTATGCAAGTGTAAGCCATGGGATTCAAACCCAGGTCTGGTCTGCTGGATGTCACCAGATTTGCAGCTCAGAGTCTTAAGCCACTGTGCTATACTGCTGGTGAAGGTCTCAGAATTTTTATTATGATTTTATCTCTTTATGTCTGTCCCCTTTGGTTCCCCCCATCCCCACACCCCAACGCTCATCAGTGGCCCCAGCTGCAGCCTTCTTCTTGCCAAACTGGTGGGTGAGAGCTGCCTTCACAGTCTGTGAAGTCTGACATCTTTCAGTGCTACTTATTGGTCATTTTCCAACACTGGTGAGGCGCTACAAGCCCAAAACGAACTCAGGACAAGCAGCTTTCAATATGGGGAAGAAATGGAGTGAGCAAGAGTCAAGTACTCATTCAGATGTGATGTCAATTTTAAGATCAGCATACTGGTGTGGACACTGCAGATAGAACCCCAGCTCTTTAAGCAGCCTTATGAAAAGTAAAGGCTTCTTGAAGCACTGGGGTTCTCTTTATTGTACTGTAAGTGGGCTGCATCTAATTCTATAATTTACTGTACTTACATCTGGATGTATGGTAGGCCCAACTTTAAATAAACACTGCACCTGAATGAACACATGATGCCATAGAAACATAGAATTTGTCAGCAGAAAAGGACAGCTCATTCCACCCAGTCTGCCCAAGTGTTCTCTACCTACTTGAAACTCCAGCCTGTATGTTACTGTATGTCTTATTCTGCCTCGTCCATCAGGACTTCCTTGTGAATGAGCATGCTTAATGGATTTTCCTGCAATGAACTTTAACCTACTCCACTTCCATAGCCCTATTGATCTCCGTTGACCTCCTCCTCCCTCCTTCCCCTTTTCTAATATACTCCTATGTTTATCCCATGCATGCTTCATGCCCCAACCATTTTAGCTTCCACCACTTCTTCTGGCAGTCATTTCAAGGTGTCTACCACCCTTTCAGTTAAGAAATATTTCTTCACATCTATCTGAATGCCCCCAGCTTCATTATACAGTATGTCCCTTGGTTTGGGTGCTCATCCTCATTTGAAGGAAACTCCCAACTGTACCGATTTTACCCCTGTGAGGTACTTTGTAGGTTATGATCATGTCACCTCTCTCGCCTCATTTCTTCCAGAGTGTATATGTTGAGATTCTTCAGCCTTTCCTTGTAGGATTCCTATCAACATTCTGAACCATTTCAGTTGTTCTCCTCCCGAAAACCTCCACCTTATGTCCTTTCTGACTTATGCACCCCAGAATCCAATTTCCCCTGCCGATAGCCTTGTCACACTGTACTGCCACATTGAGGTCCTCTGATATAATTACCTCAAGGACCCTTTCATGTCTAGTGAGTATCAATACCTCCCCATCCTATATGCAGCATTGGGGTTACTATGCCCTGGTACCGAGGTTATGGTGGTGGACCCTGGTGCAGGGCTGAGGGTCAGGGGATAGGGTCCCCCTCTGAATTAGTTCTTGGGGTAGACCAGATCCCCACCTCTGAACGGGTGAGTAACCTGGGTGTGGAGCTTGACACTGGTTTGACCCTCCGTTATCAGGTGTCTGCAGTAGTCAAGACTTCATTTTTCCATCTTAGAAACAACTCCAGGATTAGGCACCTGGTTCCACCAGGTGATTTGCCGGTTTTGGTCCACGCCTTTGTGACATCACGCCTTGATTATTGCAACTCCTGTACCTAGGGCTTGCTGGGGTTGAAATCCACTGCTTGTAGCGCTAGTGCAGAATGCTGCAGTACGCTTGTTGACTGGGGTGTCAAGAGATCTCACATCACCCCTGTGCTGCGCCTCTGCACTGGCTGCCTATACAGTGGAGGATCACCTTTAAAGTGGGTCTCTTGACCTACAAAGCCCTTACACGGCTTAGGTCCTGACTACCTGAAAGAGCTTCTGGTGCCTTACGCCTCTGAGACAGCTCTGCTCGGCTGACGAGGGGTTGCTGTAGATTCCGAGGCTGAATTTGAAGTCCTCTGGAGCCTGCATATTATTTGTGATCCCACCTTTGGAATTCTCTGCCCGCCACAGCTCCGAGAAAGTACAACTGCGGATAGGTTTAAGAAGGCCTTAAAATCATTTTTATGGATTCAGGCCTTCTCTGTTGTATTTTAAATTGTTTTATTTATTTATCTGTTGCATTGTTATTGTTGTCCTTGATTATGATAAATGTATGAAGACTGTACAGCGCCTTGAAATATTTGAAAGGCGCTTAATCAAATAAATTTTATTAATATTATTATTACATGATTTTACACTTGTTGGCATTGAACTACAACTATGTAAGAAAATGGAATTGATTTGAATGAATTGTAGGCTTTTAAGCAGCTTTTCGGGGATTTTGTATATGTATGTGTGTGTGTGGGGGGAGCAGGAGGGCTCTGCTACTATAACTATTTGCATTTGATTTGGTATAGTGTGCGAACAGACTAACCCTGCTCCCTACTCCATGTGCTATGTTGGAGATAAAGAGCCAAAATAGTGCCGGGCCAAGCACTGATCCCTGCAGCACCCCACTTGTCACTGCTCTGGCTGCCAAGAGCTACTCCACCACTACCACCATCTGCACACTTCCCTGTAACCAGTTCTCTATCCATTTAGTAAGACCACCTTCCACCTGTACCCTCCTTCTCCACATTCTTCTCCTTCTTGCCTATGTCCTCCTCCGTGGTCCATACCCTTTCTCCTCCTTATTCTCACCTGGTGGTGGTGACTTTTGTATTACACTCAGACCACTCTGCCCACTGCCCCCTTCCAGGTTTACTGTGCCTCCGCCTTTACCTATCTCTAGGGCAGTGAGCTCATTAGGCTCACCTGTCTGGATCTCTCTACCAACCTCAATCTTTTGGCCACCCCCCACTAGTTTAAATCCACCTTAGTAGAAGTATTCCCCCCTAATCCAGCCTTTTTTTTTGTAAATATTTTCTGTCCAGGCTACGATCAGTTTGGTCTTCCCGATGGACCCCCCTAGCCCTACCCCTGACATCAGGCTGACTGACTCACCGCTATGGATTACCCCCCATGGCTTTGGGGCAGGCAGCGGGGATTGGAAGCTCATGCTGCCCGACCATAGCCCATTTTCCACTTTTCTCCCCTTTGCAGAGTATGAGCATGCACTGACGCTTAGGCACAGTGTGCCAATGTCCGCCACACTCTGCCCCCTTTACTACACCACTGAAGTAGTGCCCTTGGTCATCACCAGGGGCCACTACAGAGCGGTGAGTCCCTGGATCCTATCTCTAGATAGGGGAGCAGTCCTCCAGATCCTCAATCCTATCCCTCCACTGCTGACCCCTGGTGACCCAGGCTCATGTCCGAACCTGGGTCGCCAGCATGGCACGAGGTGTGGCATCCAGCATCTCAACTGTCAGTGCCAGTGGGCCAGCAGTAATTCTGCCTTTGATACTCTCCTCCCCTTCCTGCTCCAGTGTACCCTGTCCCCCATGTACAAGTCACTATTGCCCCAGACCTTACCCCAGGTAGTCACTAACCCATAATGTTTGGTGTGGCACCAATCCCTCAGCCACTCGTTGAACTCCTCAATCCTACCCTTCCTTCCCATGCATGTACATGGTACCATCAGTACTTCCAAGAATGCCACCGACTACCTCACCCCCTCATACTGTCTGCCCAACTACTCAAACCTCACCCTCACTACTTCCACAGTGTCTCACCAAGTCGTTTGTACCCACAAGCAACAGTACATGAGGTTTCTTCCTCCTTTCGCTGCATGCTTGCAGTGCCTGCCCTGAGCCTCTGCAGTCAGCCTGGGACAGCTTTCAACCCAAATATGACTGTGCCATTCCCCATTTCTGCCCCATCTTACCCCTTTCAGTATAGAATCTCCCAGGATGAGTACCCCCATCCCTTACCCCTTTCCTTCTAATGCCCTTCTACCACCCTGGTATTTGTTCTTCCTGCCCTTACCCCCACTAGCTGCACCC
This sequence comes from Neoceratodus forsteri, assembly GCA_016271365.2. Lineage (NCBI taxonomy): Eukaryota > Metazoa > Chordata > Ceratodontiformes > Ceratodontidae > Neoceratodus > Neoceratodus forsteri. Next base: position 1,044,738,344 of record CM028133.1, on the reverse strand, counting down.
TCTGTGACTTCTGTATCTGTAACCCCACATCCTCCTCACCCCTTTTTCTGCCTTTATTCCTCCCATCCCCCTGAACCCTTCCCAGCCTGACTACTTCCTACTGGGCTTCCAATGTCAACCTCCCCATCTCTCTGTGGATTTCCAACCTTCTCCAATCCCTGCTCTTTCAGTTTAGAGCCCCATTCCCTTCTACCCCAATAGTGATGCATCTCCTATCCTTCACCCTTCCCGTAGCCTTCTGTCCTCCAGTCATGACCCCTCCTTCTTTACTAGCCCCTTTCTACCCTTTCATCCTCATATCTCTTCTCCTACCTGTTGCCATCCTCTCATGCCCCTCTTGTCCTCCCCTCAGTATGTTCCTGTCCTCTCCCATAACAGATGTTTGAATCTATTCCTAGTTGATACCCCTCCAACACCTCTTTCCCCTATCGGTTCCCCCCTCCTGCTTGTTCCCCTCTGTGCCACCCCTCTCACTCACTTGTTCAATTTCTTCCAAAGCTGCAGGCTGCCCTTTTGTACTGGTCTCTTGCTTGCATTGGCAGCTTTTTCTGCCCACAAAAAAATCCGCAGCTGTCCTGACACAACTCCATTGAGCTTGCTCACTCCCCTCTCTCACTCGCTCATTCTGTTTGTCCCGGAGCTGCAGACTGCCCTTTTGTACAGGACTTCTGCCTGCATTGGCACCTTTTTCTGCCCACAAAGAAGTTCATAGCTGTCCTGACAGAGCTCCATTGAGGTCGCTCATTCCCCCCCTCTCACTCGCTCATTCTGTTTCTCCTGGCACTGCAGGCTTCCCTTTTGTACTGGGCTCCTGCCTCCATTGGCGCCTTTTTATGGCCACAAAGTAATCTGCAGCAGTCCTGACAGAGCTCCATTGAACTTACTCGCTCCCCCTCTCTCATTCGCTTGTTCCGTTTCTCCCAGCACTGCAGGCTGCCCTTTTGTACAGGGCTCCAGCCTGCATTGGTGCCTTTTTCTGTCCACAAAGACATCTGCAGCAGTCCCAACAGAGCTCTGCTGAACTCGCTCACTCCCCCCTCTCTCTCGCTCATTCTGTTTCTCCCAGCGCTGCAGGCTTCCCTTTTGTACTGGGCCCCTGCCTACATTGATGCCTTTTTCTGCCCACAAAGAAATTTGTCTGCCTCCATTGGTGCCTTTTTCTGGCCACAAAGTAATCTGCAGCAGTCCTGACAGAGCTCCATTGAACTTACTCACTCCCCTCTCTCATTCCTGTTCTGTTTCTTCCAGCACTGCAGGCTGCCCCTTTTGTACTGGGCTCCAGCCTGCATTGGTGCCTTTTTCTGTCCACAAAGACATCAGCAGCAGTCCCAACAGAGCTCTTATGCTGAACTCGCTCACCCCCTCTCACTGCCTCATTCTGTTTCTCCCAGCTGCAGGCTTCCCTTTTGTACTGGGCCCCTGCCTACATTAATGCCTTTTTCTGCCCACAAAGAAATTTGCAGCTGTCCTAAAATTGTTCCGTTGAGTTCACCCACTCCTCTCCCCAGTCTCTTATTCTGTTTCTCCTGGCGCTGAAGGTTGCCCTTTTGTACTGGGCTTCTGCCTGTTTGGCACCTTTTTCTGCCCACAAAAAAATCTGAAGCAGTCCTGACAGACATCAGTTGAGCTCGCTCACTCTCCCTCTCTTACTTGCTTGATCTTAATCTGTCCCAAACACTGATTTCCCAAAGCGACTGCGCTATTCTGCTCCGGAAGTGCAAAAACACATTTTGGCCAGGATGTGAAAAATGACAGCTGTACTGTTCATAAGGATGTGTGAAAAAATGCCAGTGGTGAAAATCTGGGGTGAAAACATTACAAATTTGCAAAGTTACAAGGGTGCATGGAAACTGTGCAATGCACACTCGTAACACAGTCATTTTATGGACATTCATCACAAAATTTTTAACATAGGCATTTTAGGACCTCTGCTCATGAACAGTGTCACTGTGATTTTCTTAATGTGCCCCAAACACTGATTTCCCACAGTGATAGCATTGTTCTGTGCTGGAAGAGTGAAAACACATTTGAGCTAGGATGTGAATAATGACAACTGTACTGTTCATAAGGAGGAGTGAAAAAATGATAATGTTGAAAATCTGGAGTGAAAATATTGCAAATTCGTGAAATTACGAGTGTGCTTAGCAACTGTGCAATGCACACTTGTAAAACAGGCATGTTTTAGATTTTTTCCACCAAATTTGCAACATAGGCTTTTTGAGAGCCTGCATCATGAACATTGGCAATGTTGTTTTGTTAATCTGTGCCAAAAGGTGATTCCACGCAGTGACCACGAAATCACCTTTCTGGACTGAATAATGCCATGACAGTATCTGAATACATGAGGAGGGGTCCCAATAACCCCATGTTGAAAATGTGTGCCAAAATTGCCAAAAATGCCTGAAATATGCACCAAGTTGAAAAACCCTATTTATGTCATTATACAGTTTACGGCATTTCTTCAGTTAGCGGTAGCTTTGAAGAGTGCAGACATGGTCCTGGTCCTCCGATGAACATCGTGTTGTGCTCAGAGGTAAGTATGGGAGGGTGTGTGGGAGGCTGGGTGCACAGGCGATGGAGTGTGGGTTGTGGCTGGGGCCATGTGCTCAACAGGGACCGTTTTCTAGTTTAGAGGGGTAAAAACAATAAACATTGTTGGACTGTTTAAATTTTTTTCAGGGACATTTGGCACTCTGAGGTGGGCTCCCAGCATGCCACCTGAGTGGTTGGGGGTGCTGGCCAGTGGGGAGTGGGCACCCTCATCAGCACATACCGAGGGTATGAGGCAAGGAGGTGGGCCACCACCTCGGCAGGCAACAAATTGGGGAGACATTATGCAGGTGGGGATTGGGCTTCCCATCAGCAAATTCAATTGGGATGGGGGGACCGAAGCCAGCAGGGACTGGGTGCCCCCTCGGCAAAAAAAGATGGGGTGCATGATGTTGAGGGGGATTCAGCTCCCCTTGGCATACAACAGAAACCTAGGGGTGGGGACCTTATGCCAACAGGGACTGAACTCCATGTTAGCAAACTGAGTCGGGGGCATGCAAGGTACCACCCTGCAATGACGGGTCGCTGCCTCATTGCAGAGGAATGGCTGATGCTGCAATGACGAGACAGCCCCTGACTGCAGCAGCTAAAATGTTTCAAGGTGGTGGCACACTGGTTGAACTAATGTCAGCAGCAGTGTGCCACCCCTGGGGAAAGCAGGTCAAGCCTCAAAAGGCAGTGGGGGCATTGACCATAACAGTGCTGCACCTCCACAACCTGCTTCTGCAGCAAGCTGCCGCAACATGTTTCTTGCGCATGTGCGCAAGCAACATAAACATAAAAAGATGTATAAACTATGCAGAATAGACCATTAAGTATATCAATGTACAAATTTATTATAATGTGTCATAATATCATTTCATCTTTTATATCAAAATTTACTTTCTAAGAATAGGTGTTTTCCTGATAAACAATGAATAATGTTCTGCTAATTATGTTAGCAAACATTAGAGTAATCAAATTAGGGTGTCTAAAGTATAATATTCTTTCTGTCATGATTAAAGTTTTGAGACTGACATTAAATCAGTTTACCCCAGACAAACATTTAATTGAATACAACTATATACTTTAAAACATGCTGTTATATGCATCAGGGTCTATTTCCATTGCTATACTCCCTGATGATGTGCTAAAGATGCAAAACTGATTAGAGGACTAGCTTGTATCACCAGTGTCACTGCAAGGGCATTCACTATTTAGTACAATTTCAATATATCAAGTAATACTGATGCAGAGAGTTACTTGTTTATTTTAATTGTGTTTGTTGTGGCAGTGCAACTTTACAGCATTTGTTCTATCAGTGATCAAACACATCACAGAGTCGAGCATGTTTTTTTGGTTAAAGGACATCAATTACTTGACCTATGTCAGGCAGCAGCGATAGATGTGATGTAGATAGAGTGGTGTAGCTGGTTAATTTTTAGATTCTTAGAAGGGGCTGAAAAGGAAGGAATTAGTTCATTTCAGGAAATGACTGTTATTTTGTGATTTTATTGCTGCTGTTGTTATTGTTTCTTTTGCAGCTTATTGTTGCATTCAATTAGTACCAGGTTGCTTTCAGGCTTCATTTGGAAAGATATCTATTTGGGGATCTTTCCTGTGTAGCTGTGTTTTAGGAATTTCTGCTCATGTAACTGATTGTCTCTGGTGATCAGGAGGGCTATCCACCCACCCACCCTAGCACATCACTTCCTTTATACTGTTCACCTGTGACATCATACGGTACCAGCTGACTGCATACACACACTGTTAGCCATCTTGTTTCAGTACACAATATAGTCATACACCACACACTGACATAAACCTACATTCCTTGAAACATTATACCACTAATGAGTATTGACAGTACAAAAAATATATATGTAGCTGGGCATTGGACAAGCTATAGAAGGAAAGAGCAGCAGAGAGTAGAGAGCAATAAGGGGCAGTTAGGGCAAAGATAGGAGAAGAAAAATGATGGGTGTGGTGCTCTGCAGTGGATGTGGGGCAGTAGTTTTCAGGAAGATGTTCTGGACACTGTGGTGCTACCCTATCTTCAGGCACCTCTCTCTGTTGAGGAAGGAGGTAGCTGGACTCCGAGCAGAGTTGGCAAGGATACAGGTGACTTTCCTCCCCATACAGACACCAATATGTCCACCACACTTCCTCAGAGGTTGCCAAGAAGGAGGGAAGGATGGACTACTGTGAGCTCAGGGAGGGTGAGGAGGAAGGATAGAGGCACATCCCTCAGCCAGTGTCACTTCACAACTCATATACCATCCTGGCAGAGCATAGAGATTGCACAGCATCTCCTGAAGTGAACACCATGGGGGTTGAGGGAGTCATCCAAGATGTATCCCCAAGGGCATATGCAAGGAGAACACACAGAAGGAGGAAGCAAATCCTGGTTGATGACTCCATTGTCTGGTGGACTTGAGTTGGGGTCAGGAAAAATGGTGAAAGAGAGGTAATGTGCCTACCTGCAGGCACAGTTCAGAAGGAGGGCAAGTGAATCCTTAGGATTGCAAAGGTGGTAGCAAGGAGTGGGAGCCAGATGTCATTATTCACTTGGGGACTAATAACCTGGCTAGAGAGGGGGTAGATGTAGGAAGCATACAGGAAGAGTTCAGGGAGCTGGGAAGGAGTCTTGGGCCAAGTAGTACACTCTGCAACCTTCTCAGAGGTGCTACCTGTCCATGGCAAGGGGGAAGAGAGGGACATACACTTCACTGAATTCAACAAGTGGTTGAAGAAATGGTGCAGAAAGGTAGGTATGGCTTCAATGGAGACTGGAACCTCACCTGAAGGGAAGAAGGACTATATTCTCCATATGGCCTGTATCTATCCAGGGGAGGCACAGGTATCCTTTCTGAGAAATTTAAGTGCATCCTTAGTGATCTTTTAAATTTGTCAAGGAGGGAGGCATAGACAGTCAAGAGGATTATCATAGACCCCCCTACAGGGCATAACTGAAAGCAGTGAGAACCCAATAACCAGCATAATATCTAACTGTAAAACTACCATGGTTACAATGGGGGAGAGAACAGATGGTACATCACTAAGGTGGTGCAGGAGCAAAGCACAATAAACAAGGAACATTAAAGGGGTACACAGAGTTGAAGGTCATGTACACAAATGCCCACAGTCTGGGAAGCAAAATCCCAGACCTAATGACACTGATGGCAGACACAAACCTGGACATTGTGGCTGTTATGGAGACATGGTAGACAGGAAACCATGACTGGGATGCATCCACACCAGTATATACACTTTTTAGAAAGGATAGGGAGGGGAAGAGGGGAGGAGGGTTTCCTATGTATATGAAAGAAAGGATTAAAGCTACAGAGGCTCAAGGATCCAAGGCAGAATCAGAGGCATTTTGGGTCACTCTGGAGTCGGGGAACAAAACAACCATCCATCCATACTGCAGTACTTTACAGGACTCTCACATGGGGAGAGGATATAGATCTAGTGTTCTTGGAGGCCATTCATAATATGGTGGCCAAAGGAGAAGTAGTACTAATGGGTGACTTCAACATGTTGGAATGCAGATTGGAATCCCCAGATCACTCCCTTAGATCAGCTGAGAATGCCCTTCTTGAGGTGTCCAGGATAAGATTAATATCATCAGGTGATTGGGACTTTGAGGCTGCAGCCCCAGTTTTATGGAACTCTCTTTCAGGCTACCCCCAGAAGGTGCCTTCTCTGGAGTGTTTTAAAAAGGGGTTGAAAACCTATCTATTTCACGTTGCCGTCAAACTATGATCAGCAAAACTTTTTATAGTTTGAGAACTGATTTAAGAGATTATGCTACTGATTTTTCTTAACCTGAGTAATCATATGTGCTATTGTCTGGTGGTGTTTGTAAGGGTGCCCTGAGCCTCCAGGGAAGGGCACCCAAAATAAATGAAATCTACTACAGCTACTACTACTACTTTCTCTGGTAGTCTAGTTGGCCCCTTATCCCCCCCACTCAGGCAAGTAGTGCCACACTACCCTGCTCCTCCATTCCATCCCCAAGTTAGAAACCAGCACAGTCCTCCATTCTCCACCACAGCTGGCCAATGACTGAGCTGTCTATGAGGGTGTACTTTATACAGTATGCACTCATTGATTGACAGCTCACTGTCAGTCAATGAACCTGTACTGTACTGTGGATGGCCATGGTGGATAACGGATGGCTGTGCTGGTCAATGGCTCAGGGATGGGACAGGTGGGGGTAGACTGGTGAAGCACTGCTTTCTGGGGTGGGGTGGGGGTCTCCACTAGACCTTAAGGGAAAGATATATAAATATTTATGAGGGAGATCAGGGAAGGTGAGGGGGTCCAATAGAATGATATCTAATACTTTTGGGGGGATATCAGGATAGGGAGGGTGTCCTCCAGAACCACCAGGGACAGATGGAGGAATATTTAATGGGATACATCAGGAATCTGGGGACCCGAGGACATAGTCACTGTCCATGGGTGCAGCTATCACCCAACTGCCTTGCAGCTTGCAGCAAACCTTGAAGATGCACCATCAGTTTGGTGCATGGCTACAGCTGCTGTGAGCTGTGGGTGTTTACCACCGGGACGCTACCTGGTGGAAAATCAGGGGCAGTGGCAGTGGCACTGGTGCATTGGCAGTTGGTGATAGCTGCCTTCATGCAGCTTGCACCAAACTTTGTGAATCGGGCCCATATTAAGATGTCCCAGTTGTCCCTACCTAGTGGCCTAGTAATGCTCCATTTTTTTAATTCAAACTTTATTGGGTTTGCATGAATATATATATATATATATATATATATATATATATATATATATATGTAAAGGGAGCAATTACTTTTTCCCTTTGGATGGAGGTAAGTATAGGAAGGGGGAGAGTCTCTAAGTAAGAGTCTACCTATAACTGTGATTGGCGGTTCAGCATACATGCATATAGCTGTTTATAGTATCGCTCGAACTCTTTATTAATGTCTGTGGCCTGGCTTAGGGGAGGACCTTGGGGATCTTTTTGTATCACTGCGATGCATTTTGAGGCTTCAATCTTTTTAAGCCGGAGAACCAAAAGTTGTCCTGCTTTTTCCCCTTGTTTGGTGTAAGTGACTTTAAATTTCAATATATCCCATTCTGCCTTTTCTCTAAGCAGCTCAGAGTATTTATCTTGTAACTTTATAAGAGCCCTTTTCTCAGATTCTGAGGTATTTTTAGATATATATTTCTCATTTTCTCTGATTTGGTCTAACAGGGATTTAACTTCCTGAGTTTCTTTCCTTTTTTTAGTAACTGCCCATTTTATAAACTCACTTCTTAAAAAACATTTTAACGCACCCCATTCCATAGAGGGGGATTGTGTGGTGCCCCATTTAGTACTTTTGTAAGAAACAAGGGCAGACAATATACTCTCTGTGACCTTTTTATCCTTCAGTAACTGGTTATTAAGTCTCCATTGCCTACTTGTTCTCCAGTTTAGTGACAAAGAGAGGAGGCAAGTAACCATTGAGTTGTCTGAACCTATACCTGGTTCTATTCTACTGTCCAACAGCCCCTGGAACAGGGATTTACTTATCCAGAAGTAATCAAGATGCGAGGTTGAGCTATGGACACAAGAGTGGAAGGTGTATTCTCTTGTATTAGGATGCAGAAGCCTCCAAGGGTTGCAGAGCCCTAGGTGATCTGCCATGTCTCTACATGCTCTCTGGGCTGGTGATAGACCTCTGGTCCTGAAGCCAAGTGATTTATCCATAGTGGGATTGAAGGGTAAGTTCCAATCACCACCTATAAACACTGGGATATTAAGAAAAGGTGTCAATACAGAAAGTAACTCCATGAAAAAAGATGGAGAATCTACATTGAGGCTATAAACACTGCCCAGTAAAATATTGTGAGAGTAAATTTTGCTTGTGATCATGATATATCTTCCCTCTTTATCTCTAATGCATTGTTCACATAAAAAGGGAAAAGCCCTAGTAAGAAAAATAGCTACCCCTTTGTATTTCTGGAGTTTCCCACCGCAACCACTTGCCCCAACTGCTGTCTCCTCAGAAGGTTCTCTTCAACTTGAAATAGGTAGGTTTCTTGCAAAAAATTACATACATCATATATTATTTAAGTGTTTGAGAAGTTGCATATGTTTGAGTGGTTGTCTTGCACCTTTAACATTCCACGTACTAAACTTAAATGGTTTCACCTAATACCTGGATTATTTCCTGTAAAATATGTCTAACATTACTAACTGTGGACATTAACCAGCTACATCGTATGATTTTATTTTTATCTTTGCACCTATCCTCCCCAACACTATGAATGAGAAAAGCTTTTCCCTAGTAGATACTTTCTTCCCTTATCCCCATTATAACCATTTATTGCCACCCTAATTCCTCCCCAGTATATGCCAAACCAGAAACCAAATGATAAAAATGCCCCCAGATCTTAAATTGTATCCTGTAACTTTTAATATAACCATAGGAACTACCCTCCCCCCAATGTGCTTGTCCGTGGTGATCAGCAGACTGAAGACCCTCCCCTCACCCCGCTTGCCTGATCAAAACAAGTGTATAACCTTTCAAACTAAAACAAGTTACATAAACTATTATTAGGCTCTAACTATCTCTATTACAAAGCAGATACATCGCTACAGACAATTTAGAGCCAACTCGACCTGCACCTATTTCACCATAAGTGCATTAAGGGAAGCCATCGATATGATTGATAAAAGAAGTGGAGCTAAAAGAAATTGACCTTTTAACTCTAAGCCATTTTGTAAATTTGAGTTTGGCTCATTTATGAGATAGAAAAAAAGTAACAGTACAGATACAATGCCCCGTAGGGATGGCAGACTTCTGTGGAGTGGTATAAGGTTAATCTGGGGCCCCCTGTGTCTTTAAATAATCAGTTCTATGACCCTGATTAAGATCCTTCCTAATCATGCTATGCAAGGGTCTTCTAATTATCATACTAGGAATCATACTAGGAAACTGAATGAGGCAAAAAAGGATAAATGCCCATGAAGACCTCAAGCCTACAATTAACAATCTGGACATTTATTCAATTTCCTGAAAGTATTAAGTCTGTTATTAAAAATGAGCTTATTATCACTAATGACTACAGCAGTTGGTAATTTATTCCATGGTTCAACAACTCGTTGAGAGAAACAGTGAGCCCTTTTATTGGTATTACATTTATTTCTGGTCAATTGAAGAGGATGACCTCTAGAATTGACCTTAATCTGTCTTAGGTCAAGACCACTTTCAACAAACAAAAGTTCATCATTATGTAAGTCCCATAAAAGCAAGAGATCTCCCCTTGCCCTCCTATCTTCCAGTAACATTAGGTCGAATTTTAATAGTCTGTCTGGATAAGAAATTGCTTTAGAGGATACTAGATGTTTAGTTATCCTTCTCTGAACTCTTTTAATACTGGTCACATCCTTTCTTTTGTATGGACTCCACAGCTGTGAGCCAAAATCCAAATGTGGTCTTACATAAGCTCTATATAAAGGAAGTAGCACATCTGGATTATTTGATGTAATATTATGTCATATTGCCCACCACATCTTATTAGTTTTACTTATTGTGTTAGTTATATGTGCATCACATGTCATCCCCACATCAGCAGTAATTCCCAGGTATTTTTCACTGTCCTTACTAACTAACATCTTATCATAAAGAAAGTATTGATGTTTAGAGTTCTTTTTTCCAAAGTGCAAGACACTGCATTTAGAAGTATTGAAGTAAAGATTCCATTTTTGGGACCAAGTTTCAAGCAACTTTAAATCTTCCTGAATTACCTCAAAGTCAGACTCTCTACTACAAATATTACAGATTTTACAGTCATCAGCATATTTGATGGAGATGCTTTTGATATTTGTAGATAGGTCAGATATAAAGACCTGAAAGACAAGAGGAGCCAGGACGGATCCTTGCAGAACACCACTTTTAACATCTTTCCAACTACTAACAAGGCCATCTATTACAACTCTCTGCATTGTATTAGATAGCCAGTTTGTGATCCATCTAACAAAAACTGGTTCGATGTTGTGAAGCTGTAGTTTTTGTATCAGAGCCCAATGAGGAATAGAGTCAAAGGCATTTTTAAAATCCAAAAAGATAACGTCACAGGGAATGCCCTTATCCAAGTTTTGACTAACATAATCATAGAAACATATCAAATTGGTTATACAAGATTGTCCCTTAATAAATTCATGTTGAGTTTGATCTAATCTTGCGATGGTGGAGGTTAGATCATCCTTAATGATTCGTTCTAGAATTTTACAACAGATTGGAGTTAAACTAATGAGGCGATAGTTATCTGAAATACTTTTAGATCCTTTTTTGTATAGTGGTATAACATTGGTGTGTTTCCATCCAGTTGGCACCAGTCCAACATATAAACTTGTGTCAAAAATAATTTTTAAAGGGACACAAAGATGGTCTTTCATTAAATGAATTAAATCACCAGACATTCCATCTGGGCCAGCAGAGGATCCTTTTTTTACTTCCTTCAATTTAGATTTGATGGTCTCTAATGGCATATCTACATCATGAATTGGTTGGACATCTAATGTGGCATTACAACTTACATGATTGTGAGAAAAGGCCTCACAGAACTTCAAGTTAAAAAATTCAGCCATATCACTAAGATGATATAAGGTTTTAGTACCAGAATTAATAGGTCCAACCTTGCACGTTTGTTTTTTTAAGGAGTTGATGTAACCGAACATTAATTTACTGTTTCCCTTTTGTGCCTGTTTGGCTAATGATTTTTCCATAGATATTTTTGCCTTTTTGATTTCTTTTTTACAAATGTTTTGAACATGTCTGAATGCAGTTAATGCTCTGTCACATTTATTGCAATGATATTTTTTACAAAATTTGTTTTTCTTTTTTTATCAATTTCTGTAATTTTAGGTTAAGCCATTTTGGTTGATGACTTCATTTTTTGTAACCTTAGGTATGAATTTATTAGCAGCATTCAAGATTGTTGTCATAAGAGAATTCCACATATCACTGATATTTTTATTATTTAACATAGCAGACCAATCAATAGTAGCAAGATAGTTATTCAAAGCTATGTTTGTTTTATGGAAAGCAAATATGTTTGTGCTATTGTCTGCTTCCCATTGGACTTGATGAGTTTTGAAATTGATAGTACAATGGTATCTATTACCCAAAGGAGCTGAGGGATGACAATTTTGAATAGTTATAGGATCACTACCTAAGACAATGTCCAAAATATTTGATTCACGGGTTGCAAATGAAATATGCTGAACTAAATTCAATTCCAAACAGGAGTTCAAAAAGATTTTTGATGAATTAGTTTTGGCAGAATTATGTGACCAATTTATGTCACCCAAATTAAGGTCACCCATAAACAAGATATTTCCTAATTCAGCAGCTGATGACATTTCCTCAGTAATATCATTTAATATTTCTGGTTTTGAGTCAGGTGGTCTATAACAGAGACCCAAAATTAAATCAGTGTTTGGTTGTTTAAGCCTAAGCCAAACAGATTCCACCAAAGAATGATCTTTTTTAATTTTATGCGAGATATCAAATGTGCACACAGATGAGGCTGTAAAGAATGCTACACCACCACCTCTCCAGTTTGATCTGCTATGATGGAATAATGAGTAGCCAGGGATACAAGTTTCCCATGCCTGCTCACTAGACCACCAAGTTTCTGTAATGCCTATAACATCGGGCTTATCAGTACTGACTCTTAAAAGTAGTTCATTTGTTTTGTCAACCAAACTTCGTGCATTTGACAACATAAATTTTAGATCTTGTTTATTTTTGTCAACATGAACAGAAACAGATGGTAACGAGGAAACAGTTTTCTTTATATTTTCCCCCTTAGATGCTAGTTTAAAGTAATTGAAGGAATATGAGAGCAAAAGGAAGTGCATAGATTCATGGCTCCCAGTCGATTTAAATGTAAACCGTCTTTAGCAAAATAACTAGAATTAGAAATAAAATTTTTCCAATGATCAATCAAAACTAGATTACCTGGAGAGCACCAATTTGAAAATCTAGCAGTAATCCTTTCTATAGTGTGATTCTTTTCAATCCTAGCTCTTGGAATTGGTAATAAGCTGTAAATAAAGACATTATAATGTTTTGCTTTTATTTTGTTTCCTAAGTGAGTTAGTTCTAGACAGATGTCTTTCTCGTGAGTGTGGCCAACATGTTTGTACCCACATATAGGATAACATTTTAGGGGCCTGATATAAGAGGATCTATCCTGTCTGCTACGTCTTCAATTTTGGCTCTGGGAAAAGAAAATACTGACACTTCATTTTCAGAATTTGTTATATAAGAATTAATATATTTCACTATAGAATCTCCAATGATAATTGTTGGCAGATTTGTAGAAGAAGATTCAGCCAGATTTTCGTGTTCCATTTGATCATTAACAAACAAAGATATCTGTTATTTGAAATATGGTTATCTCTATTTAAATTTACTTCAGATAAAACTGTTGGTGATGTAAAATGAACAAATTCAGTGTGTCTGCCTTTTTTGTATTTTTGTTTGAGAACATTTTTCCAACCAGCCTCATGTGAATCCACCTAGACATCTCTCCTTCTTTTATTAGAAGATTTTTGATTTACTCTACAGTTTTCTTGACTAGTAACAAGTGAAGGTTTGTCAGACTGAGGAGAACTATCGTAATAAAGATTTATTGATTCTGCAGAGATTTCCTTGTGAAAACAATTATCTGAGTCAGGACACTCAACTGAGGTTTGTATTTGAAAAGTATTAGAGCTTGGGACTTGAATAGGCGGTGTGCTGGGAAGATTTCTAACCATATTACCTATATAATTTTCTAGTTCCTTAATCTCTTTTACTGCATTCAGTTCATTGATAACAACCTCTAAATCATTTCTCATTGATTCAAATAACATTATTATTAATGCTTGTTGTTGCCACCATTGAAGATAGATAGCCCCCAAGGGTCTACTCCCCTGGAATTGGTTAAAATGTCCCTTATAGATATAGTTTCTGGATTTGACCTCCGAGCAGTGAAGTTACCCCTTAAAATCAATGTGTCCAGCTCTAGATCACTGTCTGTCCAAAAGTAAATATTACAGGGCAGGAAAGGCCCACATGAAGCTTGACCCAGAACAGCATAGCAGTCTTTCTTCTTATTTTAAATCAAAACAGCAGCTATTAGGAAGATATACCAAATGAAATGTGATCTAAATTGAGGAGCAGTGGGTGACTGAAAGACAGATAACTTTCCTCCAGTGGCAAGAGATCACGACAGTATAATGCTAAAAACAACAGCCTGTAAGTCTCACAACTACAAAATGTAATGCCTGAAGATTTTCCAAGTGGTCTCAGTGATCAGAAAATAAAGCGGGACATGTCTACTTGAGGAATTCCATCGCAGGGTCCAGTTCTTCAAAAGAGGACCATGAGCCATCCAGATGAAGTTGAAGCTTTGCTGGGTACACCATGCGAAACTTTATGCCCGAGACAATGCATTTCAAGATGATCAGATGAAATAAGGCCCGGCATTGCTGGACATTGGTTGGCAGGTCTTGCGTGATCCTGATTTTTTTCCCTTCCCACAGAAAATCTTGTAAATCCCTTAGTTTTTGTAGAATGTGTTGTTTCTCCTGATAGTTAAGGAGTCGGCATAATAGAGGTCTGGGTTGGGCAGATGGAGGTGGCATAGGCCTTAGCACATGATGGGCTTTTTCCAGTGTATAGTTGGGCCCAAATGGGGAAGGCCCAGCTATTTTGAGCAGTAGCTTTTGCATGAATAACAGGGAATCTGTACCTTCCTCCTTCTCAGGGATTCCTATTATCACTAAGTTGTTATGTCGGCTTCTCCACTCTAAATTTTCGATCTTGCTCTCCAACTTCTTTATAGAAACATAGAAACATAGAATTTAAAGGAAGATAAGGACCGCTTGGCCCACCCAGTCTGCCCATTTCCCTACCTACTGGATAAGCTGCAGATCCTAGTTAACCAGCAGCCTAATTCTTCCTACTCCCAACCCCTAGAATTGCCTTATGACTGTCCCATGCATGCTTGAATTCCACCACTGTTTTTGACTCCACAACCTCCTCGGAAGGCCGTTCCATGCATCCAGCCCTCTCTGTGAAAAAAATACTTCCTTAAATTATCTCTAGACACCCCTCTATCTTAGAGTTGTGCCCTCTTGTTCTTGCACACCTCTTTTTGAAGATGCTACCCTCTTGGACTTTGTTGATTCCCTTGAGGTACTTGAATGTTTCTATCATGTTCCCCCCTCTCCCTCCTTTCCTCGAGGCTATACATATTAAGCTCCTTAAGCCTCTCTTCATATGTCTTCCGGTGCTGACCCTGCACCATTTTAGTTGCCCTTCTCTGGACAGCTTCCATCCTGTCTATGTTTTTGCGGAGATTGGGTCTCGAGAACTGCACACAGTACTCCAGATGTGGTCTCACCAGCTGTCTGTACAGAGGGATAATAACTTCCTGTTTTCTACTGGTGATGCATCTCCCTATGCATCCCAGTATCCCCCCAGCCCTCCTTGCTGCCCTCTCACATTGCTTGCCCACCTTTAGGTCATCTGATATGACTACCCCCAGGTCCCTTTCCATTTTTGTTGTTGTTAGTATCTCACCCCATTGTGTACTCTTCCCTGGGTTTTGTTTCCCAGGTGCATTACCTTGCACTTCTTAGCATTGAATCTAAGCTGCCATACATTTGACCATTCCTCTAACCTTGCCAAGTCCTTCTCATCCTTTCCACCCCACCCTGTGCATCAACTCTGTTACAGATCTTTGTGTCATCTGCAAGAGACATACTTTTCGCCAGTCCTTCTGCAATGTCACTTATAAGACATTGAGGGACTAGGTCCTATCTTGAACCCACGGTACCCACTAGTAACCCTCCTTTCTTCTGAGTGGACTCCATTTACTATTACTCTCTGTGTCCTATTCTCCAGCCAATTCTTTACCCAGGCTGTCATCTTGGGACCTCCCCAGGCTGGTTAACTTATATATTAATCTTTTGTGTGGGACTGTGTCAAATGCCTTACTAAAGTCTAGGTGAGCCATCTCACAGCCCCTCCTGATCTACTGCTTTGGTCACCCAGTCAAAGAAATCTATCAGATTCATCTGGCATGACCTTCCCGCTGTGAATCCATGCTGCCCACAGGGTCCTGTGCCCTCTGGCCTCTAGATGCTCGACAATTCTTTCCTTCAGAAGTGATTCCATCATTTTCCTATCACTGAGGTTAAACTAACAAGTCTGTAGTTTCCTGCTTCTGCCTTGCTCCCACTTTGTGAAGGGGAATCACATCTGCCCTCCTCCAGTCCCTCAGGTACCACCCCATCCTCCCATGATTTGTTAAAGAGGGTAGTCAGTGGTGTCACTAGTTCTACCCTTAGCTCTTTTGCTAGAATTCTGGGATGGATCCCATCAGGCCCCATTGCTTTGTCCACCTTCAGTTTTAAGGTTCTTTCCAGACCCTTTCTTCTGTAAATGGGCTGGTATCAGCTTCTGTATCCAGTGTTTCTACTGTTTGTTTTATGTACCTCCCCTCTCCATTTTGTAAATACTGAGCAAAATATTTGTTTTAGTATCTCTGCCTTTCACAGTCTCCCTCTACCCTTCCTCCCTTTTTTAAGCCTCACTATCCTCCCTTGGTCTTCCTTCGCTCTGATGTACCTATAAAGGTTTTATCCCCCTTCTTAACTGAGTTGGCTATCTTTTCCTCCAGTTTGGGCCTTTGCTGTTCTGACTGCCTTCCCAGCCTCCTTTTGCTTTAACTGATACAGTTCTCTGTCCTGCTCCTTCTGCAATTCCTTGTACTTCCTAGATGCTTTCTTTTTCTCTTGAACCTTCACTGCCACTTCCTTTGAGAACCATAGTGGTTTCTTACATCATTTTGTTTTGTTTATTTGCTTCACACAAAGGCTTGTTACCTCTGTGATGGCAGTTTTATTATTCCCCATTGTTCTTCCACCCTCCTTCCTGCCCATTTGCTAGTGCATTCCTTAGGCACTCACCCATTTGGCAAAGTCAGCCCTCTAAAGTCCAGTACTTTTGTCTTTGTAAGGCTTGACTCTATTGCTGTGTTTATTGTGAACCATACTGTTCGATGGTTGCTAGTTCCCAGATGGCTACCACTTACATCTGATCCTCTCTCCATCTCCATTTGAGAGAATCAAGTCTAATATTGCTCCCTCTCAAGTGGGCTCCAGGACTAGTTGTCTAAGGCATGCCCCTGTAGGGCATCTAGAATAACTGCACTCTTCGAAGTGGCAGCTGCAACTGCACTCCAGTTAACATCTGGCATATTCAGATCACCCATCAGCAATATCTCCCCTTTTTCTGCCTTTCTAAGTATACTTTCTATCATTTCCTTGTCCGTTTCCTCCCCCTGAGAAGGGGGTCTATATACAACCCCTGTGCAGATTGTGGTGCCATTGTCTGTCTCCAAATTTACCCACAGTGCTTCTTCTCCTCCCTGTTTACCCTTTGTTCTGTTGCTTTATTCCTTCCCTTATGTAAAGAACTCCTACTCCTCCTCTTTTACCCTCCCTGTCCCTCCTGTAGATAGTGTATCCTGGTATGTTTATGTCCCAGTCATGGTTTTGTGTGTACCATGTTTCTGTGACTGCCACAATATCCCGTTGTTCCTCCTCCATCAAGGCCACTAATTCAGGAAGCTTGTTACCCAGACTATGGGCATTGGTACTCATTGCTCTCCATTTTTTGATGGCTTTACCTTCTGTTGCAGCATCCCCCACTGACCGTTCTACACCAGTCTTCTTATCATTTAGTACCCTGTTTTGTAGGGAGAGGCTGGGGTTTTCCTGCTGCTTGTCAGTGCCTCCCCTTGACTAGTTTAAAAGCTTGCAGATGAAGCATTTAAACCGATTGCTCAAAAGACTTTTCCCTTCCTGGACAGATGCAGACCATCCTGCCAGTATAGGCTGGTGTCCTCCAGGTGGAACCCCAGTCCCTAATGAAGCCAAACCCTGTGCTCCACACCATTTTTTCAACCATTCATTAAACTGCATGGTGCTAATTACCATCACCTCCCCCATGCCTTTGACAGGCAGCACCTCTGAGAAGGATACTGTGTGTGCTACTTGTCTTAGGCCCCTTCCCAACTCTGCAATGTCCTCCTGCACTGCTCTAATCTCATGATGAGCCAAGTCATTTGTCCCTAGGTGGACAATTACATCCAGCTCAGACTCCCTTGCAGCTGTTCTCATGATCCTAAGGATGCTTCCTGTCCCTCAAGCCATGGCACCAGGCAGGCAACTTACTTCCAGTTTTCACAGCTTCCCCAGTTCTATACCCCTAATAATTGGGTCCCCACCAGGAGCTGCTTCCTTTCCCTGTGGTGTCCTCTGCCTCCTTCCTGTGGGCCTCCCTTGTGACAGTTGTCATCAGTCTTCTCTGCGGGTGCATCCATAGGGAGCTATGCTCCCCCAGAATGGTGTATGGGTTGTGGAGTGGAACAATTGACTGGGTGTGCCTCTGTTCCACCATCCTCACCCTCCCTGAGCCCACTGTGGTCCAACTGCTGTGCTTTCTTTTATGGTCTGGCGATTGGTGGTAATCAGGGCTTCCATTTTATCAGACCACTTCTCGATGGAGAAAATGCAGGCTTTGTTGTCAGTGATGCACCTGCTGGTTTCCTCCAATGCCTCTGATATCGCCTTCACTTCAAAGACCAAAGAGCGGACTTCATCCCTGAATGGCTGGAACTCTGAAAGAAATCATGCCAAGCTAAAAGAGGTTGAGTCTGCTACTGCCAGAGGGGAGATTGAAGCTGGCTGAGTGTGGCTTGTAGTAGCAGGATTAACCCTCAGTTTTTTGGTCTGCTTTATCGGCGTAACAGGTGGAGTGTGTCGGGGTGCTGCCTGTTGCATTTCTGCTTCCATCTCTATCCTGAGTCCTTTTCTTGAGAATCCAGATCATGTTCAGCAGACTTGTAGGAGTTCAGGATGAGCTTGTTTTAAAATCAGAGAAGTTTTAGTTTAAATTATGTTGTTGGGAAAGCAGAGCTATGTGGAGCACATCCTACTCAGTTGGATGCATCATGTGACTCCTTAGTAATGCTCCTTAACAGGGTCTTTATCTATACACTGGTTCCTGTGGTGGATGTCTGGGTACCAGCAATGGGGGTGACACTGCAAGTGTTCAGCCACACCAAAGGAAATGGTGAACAGAAGTGCAAAGTAGAGTCATCCATCAGTGCTGAGACAAGAGATTTGGGTAGAGGATTGAAGTAGACAGGCACTGCCAGTGAGGAAAAAGAGTGAATTAAAACACATTAGAGATGCCTCATTTTGTGAACTGTGGTACTCTGCAATAATGAGACTACTCTGAAATTTAAAAATATTTCCTTCAAGTTTTGTAAGTATGTGATCCCTAGACCAAAGTTTAAAGTGCAAAGAGATTCTATTATAATGTCCCTTTCATGAAGTTGTGCAAGGTATGTATGCAGAACCTAGTATCATCAGTTTAGAGGCCACTAATAATTTTCTGTTGTCTGTCATTTTCTTCCCCCTTGTGTACTGCACTAAAAGGTTTGGCACAGCTCTTGGATATCTTATCCCAAATATCCCATGCCCAAGTTGTAAAACCACCAGATGAATGTGTCCCACTTGAACTGCATGCAGCACGTACCTCTCTCTTCTTCATAACTCAGAACAGGTTGTATCTATAATTTGTTCATAGTGTGTCCAACTAGTGTAGACAACTGATTTTAGTTATTTCTTATGGAATAAATGACCATGTCAAAGTCAACAAACCTAACATGTTATTATGAATTTAATCCTTTGCGGAAGGCATTTCTGGTACTTCTGCCTGAGGAACATTTTGAAACATGTTTATTTGTTAATTGTATACCTTAACTCCCATTCCTTGGAGGTAGCACCACACCTTCATTGCGGTATACATATAAAGGACCTGCCATAAATTCACAGCACAGCACAACGCTGAGTGAGGAGATTCCTTTCCTGGAAACCAATCCATTCAGATCTGCTTTTCTCCGGCACTCACAGATGGATCTCAGACTGCTAGTTCTTCTTGCAGGGCTGCTCGGTATCTCATTAGCCTTGCCTTTACAGGTAAGAGTACCAACTCTGTACATTCACATTAACCATCGAGATTCAAATAACAAATGTGGTATAGTATATCAGGGCAACTTCTACATCTCTTTTCTATTAGTGCACTAGTATGGGAGGGCATTGCCAACTGTCAGATTTCATAGCCTCAGGCCATCAAATGCATTTTCTGTAAATAGAATGCATGTGTGGATCTTAAACTAACCTAATCTAATTTTTTTTAATTCAATGATATCTTCAACTTTAATCTGATGTAAGATTAATAGTCTCTGTAATTTGTATTACAAAGGTTTTTTGGGCATGGCATTTAAGAAAGGACTTAATTAAAACCTGATTAGAAACATAGCATATGTTAGCAGAAATAGACCCAGAGCTGTACCCAGTCTGCTTATTAATGTATTTCAAAGTTTAAGCTAACATATTCTTTGATAAAACTTGTTTAGTAGAACAGCCCAACTTAGGAGTTTGTTTGCTCCTCCATGATCCAACAATTTAAGATTAAGGCTGCTATAATTCAGATTACCTATCCGGATGTTTGTGGATCAGTGCTTTTCATTGCACTTTACTGCTGGTGGAAAGCCATCCTTCTGTGGTGCAAATTTGCTGCTGTGTATTATGATTCCTTGTGGCAGCACAATGCAGTGGGCACAAAGCACTCAAATATTCATCACCATTAAATGAGCTCAAGGCATGTGCCCTTTGTTTTTGGTAGGGCACTGTGTCTACATCATTTTGCAGCTGGGATGGACTAAAGAACAGAGAGGTCAAGTGACTTGATCCAGATTTCCCAGTAAGCCAGTGTCAGTGGTGGAATTCAAATGTAGAGACCTCTGGTACACAGTTTGGTGCCTCATACCAGAAGACCACAATACATTGAATAATGCCATGGGAAACATAGGCTCTGAATGATAAACTAATTTCCTGTCCCAGGCTTTTCTTTATATGTGTTATGAATACACAGCACATAACTAATACAGGTAAATAACACAAAGTGTGTTTTAATTGCAGAATCCAAAGGAAGACAACAGAGATAAAAGTAAGTGTATTTCCAATACAGTATAAATACAGTTGTTATATGGATCTATGACAGTGGGTCAACAATTTTGTTGCCAACTGACATTACAGCTACTCCTTTATGTCATCTGCTTTTGTGGCCAGCATAAAGAAAAGTCACTTCAGACTGTGTTTTCTTAAGGGGGCTTTGCCCCCAAAGCCCCTATGTGGGGATCTTTGCCCCCCTCACCCCCGCTACTAAATTAATCAGCTCCAAGTAGGAGTTGCTTTGGGGAGGGGGTGCAATACCCCTAGAAAGCAATGCTGGTGTCCCACGCCTAAACTACAATGGCCTGGTGCTGTTGTCACTGTAGTGCCAGTCATGATAAAGTTTGTCACCTTAGCAACAGTATATCTTCTTATACAGAATACATACTATCAATTTCAATACAGGCAAAACAGGGATGGGAGGAGTGTCATTTTTGAAGTGAGGCCCTCCCTGATTTGAAGCTGTGTAGAGGACCAAAGAAGCAAGAATCCTAGGGTATGGGGTTTGGGTTCTTGACCCCTTTGTTCTTAGTAAAGGAAATAAAAAATGATTTAGGGAATGTAGTGATTAAGCTATGAGGAATTTTTCTACAAACTAGGTTGGGTTTCTTGGAAACAAAGATGCCTAACAGGAGATACAGTATGAGTTCAGATTTTTGAAGTTGTAGCAAGCTCTTTAAAGGGGTAGAGTTAGGGGAAATGTGAAGGCACATTTTTCACCCAGTGAGTAAACATGTGGTACAAGCTCTTTTAAGAATCAGCATAAACTTGGATATAGCTGAGTCTTCTAAACACATGTTGATTCTGTCCTTGATGGTGAATAACATCAGCGGGGTGCAGCATTTAATTCAGTTTGGAAGGGAAGTCTCCTAGAATTATTCAGTTTTTGGTTGGGAAGGGAAGACTCCTGGAAGTTTTCCATTTATACATAATACTGCATGCTGCATGTGTCTTCTGGAGACAAATGGGATACATAATTGCTCTTTTATCTTTAAATGTTACTACTTTTCAATTTGGTAAAATACAATATCTTTATACTCAAATGTAAAAACTTAAAACATGGTAGCTCCTTGCATTTATTGTTCATGTACTGTAATTACACCCATAGGTGTCACTAAATTTGTTATTGCCATATTAATCCTCTCCCCTAGTTGCACTTGGAAATAAGCTCCAGTTTAATATTCCAGTCCTGGTCAAGAGACCCTGCAGCCCCCCCCCCCTATTTTTTAATCATCAACTCAGGGTCAAAGCTGATTCAGGGAGGGGGTGCGAGATCCCTGGAAGCTGTTCCAGGGTCCAGAGCAGACTTGACAGCACTCCGTCTATATTGTCACTGGTGACAACATCGCTGTAAAGTTGTCACTGCAGTTTCAGCAAATGCTGGTGACCAAATGTTAGATAGATGGATAGATAGATAGATAGATAGATAGATAGATAGATAGATAGATAGACAGGCAGACAGATAGATCAGTCAATAAATGTTCTATTTAGTCTGCCTTTATCCTGAACTAACCCTTTAGTCTGAGTCCCCTAGAAGTCTTTTATTTTCACTCTATAATTTTGACCTACCCCTGTGCCCTCCACTAGACCCCGAGGTACTGAAACTAGAGACAGGCAAATATTTTATTCCACCAGGAAATCATCTTGGAATCTGCCCCTTCCCCATCATGGTCCCATAATTTGGAGGCAAGGCACTTTATTTTGTTTTATTTTGGAGACCCAATAAACTATGTTAATTTCCATTAGCATCCAGTACTTATCTTAAATGTTACAGTATAAATAATAAATAAACCATTTTAAAAAATTTAACAGTTTACAACAGTGATATAAAACTCTCCATGACACAAATTTATGTACAATTCACACAAGATTCTAACTTGAAGGTAGAAAGTGTTTACAAGATGGGATTAATGGACTTTGTAACATGGGAATTAATGATCCATGAAACAGAGCCCCAAGATTGATGGAAAAGAAACAGCTGAGCAAAATCTAGTGGGTATTAATCCCATTGTAATGCCCGCTGCTGCTATTCCTGTCACATCCAGCAAAAACCTAAGTCGCATAAAGTAATGCTCGGTGTTGCACTACTGATATAAACCACTAATACAATGCATGCTGACAGCACAGAAATCATTGTGTCACCCATGCACCCACCCAATCGACAGTGTGCTATCGACACAAAGACTTGAAAAGTTCAGTATCCATTGGTGTGTAAATTTCTACTGTTATTGTAGATAGACAGATAGAGCCCAACAAAAGTAACAGGAGCCTTACCAGAAAAAACGAGCAAGGAGTCGATGAAACTCACCAGTGGTAGGAAGTACTAACTTTTTTAATGTGTCATCCACAGAAACAAAAAGTCACCCACAATAATCTCCAGTCTTGTACAGCAAGAGTCAATGCAGTAAGAAATGTGTGCTGGGATTCCAGAAAGAGATATCTGTCCCCCAACCACCCAATGGCCAAGTGTTGCGTCTGTGCATCATTGTCAGTAACACACACAGATAAAATGGAGAATATATATATATATATATATATATATATATATAAAATAGAAGATAATGTCACTGCAAGCCTTACACGTTTGTTATAGTTTAGTACACCATAAATGTTCTGATAAGTAAAACAGCATGAGCAACTGAAGACAAGTATAGCACTGCAAAGATGAGATTACCAACAGGTACTCAATATGCTAATGAGGTAGGAGTGCAACTCAGTATAAGAAAGAAACATCAAGGAAGCTAGATAACTGAGAAAAATCATGACTTTTTGTACATGTGATTATTTAAAAAAAAAGGATCACACCAATCAATGCGTGTGCTTTCTATCATAAACTTGTTATTATGTAACAGAATAAACACCACTATATAAATAAATTTGGCTGTGAGAAAAAGAAAAGTAGTAGACATTTTATATTACACTGTATATTTTTGGGGCAAATGCAAGTATGTGTATGTGTAATATATAACATTTAGTAATATGACATAACTCATCTCCACATTGCCCATGTTACAAGAGCATTAATCCACTCTTAAGTCAGGCTCTACTTGGGGATTAATGACTGGTTGGTGGTTGGAAGCACTTGGCCTGTGGCCTCATGCACCCCCCAACCAGGTATTAATCCCCCAGTAGAGCCTGACTCTGGAGTGGATTAATGCTTATGAAGATATAGTTCCTCCTAGGGTGGGTAGGGGCATAGCAGAAATCAAAGGAAACCCAGCACATGGTAGCAGAAACAAGTTGAGGCAAACATATGTGTTTGGCATGATCATAACATTTATAATGAATATTAAGAGAGAACCCTTATAGTATAGTAGCAGACTTGCCACTAAAGGCAAGAACTGTTACAGAACCATGCAGAGACGGTTCGTGGATGAATGGCGATGGGAATCTAAGTTGAGAAATACAGTTTTACAAGAATGATTATTAAATTTAAAGAGACTTGTGTTGTTCTAATATGTTTGATGATGTTTTCTTTCAGTGGTGAATCTGCTGACTGCTGAAGGTGACCAGGAAGATGTTTTCACTATGATACTAAAAGCCAATAAAGGTACAAATGTTATAAATTAAAAAAAGGGTAAAAGCAATGAAGACTTCTAATTGGCCAGCATTGGTCACAAGACTATTTGATACTATAGTACAGAATAATTAGTATACACTTTATGTTCTGAACTTAATCTCTCTTAATGGAATCTAAAAAAAAGAAAAACAGGAGGCCCATTTTAAAATCCCAGTTAGGCACTCCAAAGTGTGCATAATTTGTTGACAATAACACTTCTCAGGTGTATCTTAAACTTGGCTTTGCTTCGTGTCTCATTTCCTGGAACATGACACTTTTTTCACAAAAATGCACACCCTGTTATATGCCATTGTCTAATTAAAAAGCATTTGCATTTACTTTGTGTTTTTGGCACTACCAACTAAGTAATAATGTCAGTGCTTCTTGTGATAATTTCTCTTTCATTCACTCAGCCTTCTAGCCATGTGCTGATGCCTATGTGGAAATCAGACCACTGCTATTTAGATGGAAAGTAGATATGGAACTCACATGCCTTGTGCCATTATCCATTTATTCATTTCACTAATTCCCAAGGGATAATTTAAAAGGATCCAGATAAAAGCTATTTGTTGAGTAATTGGCTACATAATTAACATTTAAAAATGTTATTACAAAATCTGGGCACATGATTGTAATTCATAAACAATATACTTTTCATGACATTTAATGAACACACAGGGGGGACACATACAACACTCAATTAAATTCCACAGGGTTATATTTCCCATTTTCATTTTGTTCAAAAGCAAAATATGTTTTCTTAAACTGGTGAAAAAACCACTGCAGATAACCCACCTTGCTCTGCTGCTCATAGCATGAGTACACCACCAGCTTTTAGGATATCAACTCATATTTTATGGAAAATGCATTGTTTAAATGCCCAATGTTCAAGTTAAAGTTCAAGTTTATTGGCAGGAAAAAACTCTGTTGAGTAGGCTCATTTACAAGGAGGTCCTGAATAACAACAGGGACATTACACAAGCATATACAAAGTAATATGCATTAAACACACAAATAAACCATGAAAAGAAAATGGGACAATAATATTTACATCATATATACATTGGTGCACTAAAGCTACAAGTTAAATAAATGGTTAGCTCTGGGTAACACGATAGTACCTCGTGAGGGAAGTAGAGACTACAAGGCCAGCAACGATAGTAAAGATAGTAGCACAGGCGGGGTACGATAAGGTCAGAGGGAAGTGGGGGCAGAGGATGGTAGGACGGAGGAAGAAGGGAGGCAGACAACAAGGTGAGGGGTGGGAAAAATGAATAGAATGGGGTGGCTATCTTGGCTGTGGCAAGGGCACTATGGAGGTGGTGGGGAGAAGAGGTAGAGATAGAAGGTAAAGAAAGGATACTGTAGCTGTAGATAAGGGCAGGGACTGTTGAGTGACGATAGTGTAGGATGCAGACTAGGGGTACATTGTGTGGTGATGGTAGTGTAACATGAAGAGAGGGAGGGGAGAGGAAGAAGGGGAATGGAAGTATAATAGAAAGTCACTTAGGGGTGAGGGAGGGGGTGGACAAGAGGATAGAGAGGTCATTGCAACAGACCATGCAGGGAGGAGGTGCTTTATCAACTGCAGTCACCGAAGTCCTGTAGGTTGTCATAAACAAGTCTTTTGAAGCTATTCAGAGAAATCGTTCCTTGCAGTTTGAGCCTGGATTGGGCTTTATTCTGGGCAGCTGGGAGGCCACAGCTTATAACCATGTTTCCAAACCACGAACAGGAGGTTGGATCGTATAGCATAATGAAGGAGTTTCTGCATAGGGGGTAGGGGCAGGCAATGTGTGAAATAAATAATGATTTACATTACATAGTATTTTTTCCTCCAAATCAATTATGGTTTGTTAATATTCTGATATTGAGGTCAATTATAGCTTATGTGAAATGGCATCTGTTGCTTTTGATGGGGTATGAAAGCCTATAGGCATAGTACATTGGCAGAAGAATATGGTGTACAGTGATATGCACACCACACAATTGAACCTCTTAATTTGAGCAACTTATTTGACTGCTGCTAGGAACAGTGACTGTTGCAAAATGCAGAGGAACAGTATATAGCAAGTGTAGCAGTGAGCTACACTAGCTGGAGCAACATTTACGGGTATGGTTGGTCATGCCCTGCTGAGCTGGTCGTTTGGTATATTGGCTAGAGCCAATGCCACTACAACTGGTGGACCTGTGTTCAGGTCTGGGATGCTGCAGGAATATTTTATTTTGTATTTGAGTTGCTTTTTTCCCTCGTGTCTGTGCCAACACCCCCATCCGAGTTGATTATGAAAAGTTTGGGGGGCTTGATTACAGGTTTTGTTTACTTGGAGGTATTGAGCAAATGTTGTTGTTTGCAGTGGTCAATGTAGTGTTGCTCACCCTTTTGACTTCAGATGCTAATTTGTTTACTCTTTTTGTAAAGCGACATTCAAACATTACCTTATCACATAAAAACTAATATAAATGCTTTTAGCACTTGCTTATTTGCTTAAATATGGTCTTTGCTAGAAGTGGCCTAAAGTCACCATCATCTCATCTATTGCATTTTCTAATTAAGATCTGAAAACTGTTCTAGTTCTTGTAGGCAACACAGACAATGATGCTATGCACAGTAACAATGAGTATCTACAGACATTAACAAAACTGAGTAAAAGATACAGATACACCTACGTTACTTCCTCTGTCCCCATTATAAAGAAATTACTCCAAGCCCCATTTTTGTCTGTATGAAACTTTTCTGCTTCCAGATCACAAACATTCATATTCTTTTTGCATTTGCACTATAACTAACAAAGTGCCCGATTTTCCAAGGGTGATGCAGGACTTGCAACAAGCAGTGTGTTGAACTGTTTTTTTGACACAGTTACACCAAGCACCTGTGCCACAATTGCACCCAATTTTCTATTCTCGGGCGCAGTAGTCACAGTTCCTCACTTTATGGCAGCTTGTACCAAATATTTGGAGCAAGCCCTGTATAAAAGGTCCTCTGAATGCCTCAAGCTAGACCAAGGAAAAGCTGGTCTGATTGCAGCACTCATTGCGCAGGAATGAAAATCACAATTGACAGCTGGGCGAATGCTGCAAGCCCTGTGTACATCAGGATCAGCGCACCTGAAGCACGCGGCATTCTTGGTTCTTTGAAAATATGTTCCAGTTGACAAACTGCATTGTACTGGTTTTAATTCTGTTCACAGCTTTTGTCTGATATTGTACAGTGCTTAGAGATTCTTTGCATATTTTGTGCGGTACACAATCAAATAATTATTGATTGATTGATGATCGATTGATGTTCGAGTAAAATTTTAAATGAATCAGAATACATTTTCAAAGCACATTTCTGAACTACAGGTAGCACCCAGACTCTTATTTGACTCTTGGCCACATTTCTCATATCACGTACACACAGAAACAAAAACAGCTTTACTTTTGAGAAAAGCTGAGCATGCAGTTTAGTAACAAATTTCACTAAATAGCATACCAGAGCTTACTATGATTCTGTGGTGTAATCCTTTTAAAGTCTAATCTGAAAATCTATATTTTATCTTTTAAACAACACTTGTGTAAGTTACTCAGTCTACAAATTATGTCAAAATGTGAGCAATGTCATTGCATTTGTCTTACTACTGAGATTCTAACAATGAAGAAAGGCAAATACAGAAGAATTAGATTTCTAACATCTGCTGTACAGTACTGTTTCATATAAGGAGCAATGAGGGATTTGGTTTATAGCCCCTTCCATGTTACTGTAACTTCATCCCGAACTGCATTACAATCCATGAAAGGGAGAAGGAGATTGTCGCTGCTGTTGAGTTGCACAGGGAGAGGCAAACAGCACAGAGATAGATTAGAAAGAGATTAAAGGAAGGTAGTAAGGCCTAGTAGTTATAAAGTTGAGCCATGAACAAGAAGACCAAGATTTATATCCCTTAACCACCTCAAAATCACCCAGTGACCCTGAACAAATCACTTACCCTCCCACTGCAAAATTTGATCTAATCTCTGTTTCCAAGTGATATCTTTGCTCTTTATATCTCTTTGAGCACTGCACCTGGCAGCAACACCCCTGTCTTCAGGAGAGTAAAGCACTTTGGGATATAGTTTGAATGAAAGTTGTAGTATAAAGCAAATGTTCCTTCCTTTCCTTACAGAGTGGTTAAGCATGGGGGGGGTTAACTGATTTGCTCAAGGTCACAGTGGGGTCTTTTCATGAATGTGTGCCAGGTTCGTGTGATGTGCATGTTTATGGCCAGCATAGCTACATGCCACAGACAGGCACAGGGTGTGTAGTATGCCTCTACATAGCCCAGCCCTCCAGTGTATAGCTGCGTGGGGGTAGATTTCAGGATACATTCAGGCAGCCAATTTGATGCACATCCTGGGTCCCAAAGTGGATTCCCTGCTGCTTGTGAGCATGAAATCCTAGGATGGTGTGGGAATCTTTCAGTTGCAAACTATGGGTGAGTGCCTGAATGGCTTCCTGTGTCAGCCCGGTGGACTGGTGCAGCAGGGTAGAGGGGTGTTCCCATACCATAGCAGCTGGTGGATATCCTTTGGGGTGTATGTAAATATTATGGCAGGGCTTGCCCTGGTATATTTCATGATCCTTATGCCTGGCACTCTTTTAGTGAATGGTGGAGGGTGGGCACACCCCCTGACATGCTCCAAGACCGCACACTTTCACATAGCTGCAAGATTGGTGGAGGGATTGTGTGCAGAAGGGGCTCACACCCCTACTGTAAAATCTGCTGGTTGTCAGCTAGACCCCCACTGTGTGGCACTCAGATGTAGGGTTACCTATGTTCCTCAGATATGTGGTGATTAGGCAATCCTATGCTTCATGCATTAGGGCTAACATGAGAAGCCTAGGAGCCAATGTGAGCAAGTGATGGTTGTGCATGATTCATGCCTGGGTCTCCTGGTGCATGATAGTTCTACAGTAATAACTCTGATTTTTTGTGGCTGTTTCAGCTGCAGGTATTGAAAAGGCTTTGCACCAAGGAGACATTGTGCTAAACACAGAACGCAGTGCAAGCCAGTGTGCAGCAAGCGGGTCATGTGCCTGGACAAAATCAGCCAATGGACTGGTTCACATCCCATATGTCACCCCTACTAATTTCTGTAAGTCTGTGTATTTGTTTCATTCAGGCAATCCTTGTGTTCTCAGTTATTACAGTTTTTGTTTTCTTTTGGTTCTCCAGCTTTGTTTTAATGTTGTTCAGTACTAAGGTTGGCACAATCGTAAAGTGGAACAGTCAGCATTAGGGGCTCCACACCTAAGGGTGGGAATGGTCCCAATTTGCAATCTGTGTGCAAAACATTTTCATACTTACTATTTACTGTAGTATAATAGATTGTATCTAACTTATTTTGCTTACTTTCAGGCTGACATTTTCTGTAATTACCAATTCCAGAATCCTTTATAGATGACATTAAAGCAGGACTGTAGCAGTGGGGGATTCAATAACCTGAAGGACATGGCAGAGTTTATGTAAGCACTGATCTTTTGTTTCTTGTTCCTTCCCACTGTCCTGTGGGGGGCCAAGGAGAGTCACAGAGAACTGTACTTAGCCACAGGAGAACATCAGAACTGGCAAAGTAAAAATTGGGACCATCCCCACACTTAGGTCTGGGGCTCTTATTGGTGACTGTTCCTCATCAAATTACTTTCCAGATTCTGTTTTGTGGATATCCTTATTATTGAAACTTAAGATATTGTGAATTTGCTCATATATATATATATATGTTATTATTGTATAAGAATATATATGTGTTACTGATTGGAACTCAGCTTTTGAAATATGTTTAAAATGATTGGTTTGTGTTTTCCTCTCTTTCCCTAGCGGATAACAATAATGCCATCTTGGTGGATGCATTGCAGGAATATACCACATTGACCTGCATTCGCTTTATAAATCGCACCACTGAAAAAAACTACTTGAACATTCATACTGGACAAGGGTAAGAATTTAAGACAAGGCTCTTACAGTCATTATTTAATAAATACTGATAAAGACAGCATCCATTTGTTTTGCAAAATCTCCATTTCTTTTTGTATGAGACTATTTCAACCCTGGGAGCTCCGATCAGGTTGTCAGCAGGCATGTCAGTTGGACACATGGTCACTAGTAGGTGACGACTGGCACCAATAGAACCATTAGTACAAGAACTGGATGGAATTCACATGAGCTGGTAATTCCACTTCCAGAATGTTTTTTGGAATTTCTTTTTTAACTGTGCAGAAGTGCAAAAAGTTTTTCTATGTAATCCAAGAAATAGATCATGCAATCTGCAGAATATTATTCATAATCTGTGGTTTACACAAACTGCAGAATATCATTCAACAGTTAGCTATCCACTTTCAGAATTCCACTTCTGACAGAATTACATGGAATTAAGTGGAATTTCCAAAATTCCATGCAATTCTGCCAGAATCAGAAATTTAAAAATCTGCACTGGTCTAATTAGTACAAAAGTGAGATACTGCACTTTCAGCATAGGATAAGGCTGGTGATTTTAACCTTATTAACCCAAGCTTGTTGAGAATCTCAGCTACTCAAATGTCTAAACCCTGGCCCACTGAGTCAGTCTTTCTGTGGCTCATAAAATCAAATTAGGAGTTTGCAAATGACCCTTAATAGTACCAGTTTTTTAAAGCAGGTGATAGACTGAGGGCTACAAATTACAGGCCTGTCTCTTTACCGTCAGCAATCGTAAGAATGGTTGAACATTTAATTGCTGATCAATTAATGGAATACTGTACGTAGCTAACAATTCCCTCCTCTCCCAAAACCAACGTGACTTTTGTAAAAGCTCGACCACTGTCATAGCCTTAGCTGAGTTGATGGGTGCTGTCCTGGTTGCCTTTGTTGAGGAAAAGTATAACAGGGCAGAGTTTAATGACAACCAGTGGCTGTGATGTGGTTGACCATGGGCATGTAATAAACAAATGGGGCATTTAACCTTAGGACCATAGATGTGAATTGGTTTATAAGCTATTTATCCAACAGAATCCAAAGGATATAGACAGGACTGGCAATTTCTGAAACTTTTGTGGTATGCCAGGGAGCTTTATAGTGTTCAGTATTAGTCCCTTTTCTATATTCCCTTTTAGACTATAGCTTACATTGCATTTGTTTTGTTCTTCGCATTACTTTCTTTACATGGTTAACATGATCATTCTTAGTTCAAGCTCCTTCATTTTAACAATTCAGTTTGAACTGCAGTGTGAGTTTTACCAACTAAAAGAGACCAGCTCAGGAGAAAGACTGTTTGCAGGAAGAAAATAAGTTCCCATAATACTTAATGAATCTAATATAAGGGTTATGCTGTTTGGCACTAATCAGAAGTAAGCCTTACCTGCAAGTGGCTTATTCTTCTGTCATAAACCCAGACAGAGTTTAGAGACTATAAGTGTTTTAAATACAAGATACTTAGTAGTCTTTCTGGATTCAAGACCTAATTTGAGGTCTTGCTTTTACTCTGTTTTCAAGTTGGGTTGTCTGTATAGAAATGACAAGTCTGACTACTGAAGCAAGATCTCTAGTAGTCAGACAAACATTATTGCATGTCCTGGACTAAGCTGGATTTTTTTATTTGTAAACCAAACCAATACTTTCTTGTAGAGATGTCAAAAAGTGCATAACAATATTTGGCTATTTGCCCTTCAGGTCCTCTACTAGACCCATCATTGTGTACTTTACAACAAAGTGGGACTCTTTCTTCCAGTTTTTTCAAATAAATATGTCTGGCATTATTAGCATGCAGAATCTATTAATCTGCCACCCCTCACAATATTTCAGAATGTTATGTTAAATTTAGTTCCATGTGCTATCAGAACTTGAAACATTCCTTTCTTTTATCTAAAGCATCCAAACCATCCGGCAGGTAAACAGTCTTTCTCCTGAGCTGGTCTGTTTTTGTTAAACAGCCAATTACCTGTCATAGATCTTAAACGTTCTTCACAATCTTTTAAGAATATTTTGTACCATACTTTTGTGACAACAAACACTTGCACATGCTTTGACATACCTTGAATTTTCAAATTATTTTCTGATGATGTATTTTTCATTCTGAGCATTTATTATTTTTGGGTCCATCTTGCCTGAAAAAAAAGAGCTTTGCCCAAGTTCATTTACTGGTCAAAAATAAATTAAAATAAATGAAATGATATATGCATGCATTTGAGAGCCTTGTGTTGGAAATCATGCCAATAAAAGTCTTTCTTGTGTCCTGAACCTAAAGCAGGGCAACTGCTACCTATCTGTCAGTCGTATATCAGATATAAGCAGACCCGTAATCCATCCCCACCTCCCAGTTACCAACCAAATTTCATGGTTTGCTCCTCCAAGCCACCTAGAGGAGAATCTTCCATGATACATACAATTTTCATATTAAAACATTCACCAAATACCACTGGCAGTTTAAACTGATTTTATTTCTGTCACTTTAGATCTGCTCAATCATATCCTTTCCAGGTGGCCCCTGAATGACCCTGACTCATTTTTATGTTGATTGAGCACATGCACAAGAAACATATTCTGGCAGCTTTCCAGAAACAGGTTGTGGAGGCATGGCACTGTTGTGGCCAATGCCCCCACAGCCTTTAAAGGCTTGGCACACTTTCACCAATGCCCTGGCACGCTGCTGCTGACACTAGTTCAGCAGGCATGCCACAACCTTGTAAAGTTTCTGCTGCTGCAATCAGGGGCCACCTCATCATTGCAGCATAAGCCATTCCGCTTCAATGAGGGAGCGACTTGTCATTGCAGGGTGGAACCTTGTTACAGTGATATTGTTTGTGAACATGGTGGCGGCTTGCTGCCATGTTCACAAACAATATTAAGAAACACCCCCACTGAGGGGGTGCCCAATCCCCCTCTGCAGCATGTGCCCCCCACCATGTTTGTTTGCTGATGGGGCCCCAATCCCAGTCGGCTTCAGTGCCCCAAGATGATGTTACTGACGGGGGAGCCCACTCTTCATTGGCATTATGTAATCCTGCCACTTTTGTTGTGTGCCGACGGGGGTGCCCAATCTCTGCTGGCATAATGTCACCTCCCATTTTCTTGTGTGCCAATGGGGGTGCCCAATCCCCAATTGGCTACAGCTCCCCCCAAAAAAAGACTCTGTTGGCACACTGGGAACCCACCCAAGCATGCCACATGCCCCTGTAAAAACAAAAATGATCCCACAATGATTTTTTTCCCTGTTGAAAAAAGAAATGGTCCCTCAGCAGTCTCCCTGCCCCCTCCCACAACCCACTCCCACCCACTGTGCACCCTGCCTCCCACCCCCTCAACCCATACTTACCTCCAGATTCCAGCGTGACCATCTTCGGTGGACTGGGAACACATCTGCACTCTTCAAAGATGACTGTGAACTGAGGAAATGCTGGTAAGCTGTATAATGAAATAAATAGGGTTTTTTAAATTGTGATGCATAACTCTGGCGTTTTTTTGAATTTTGGCACCAGATTTTCAACAAGGGGTTTTGGGGAACCCTCCTCATGAATTCTGGCATTGTCATTGTGTTATTTGGCCCTGAAAGGTGATTCTGCAGTCACTGCATGTAGTTCCCTTTTGGGACTGATTAATGAAACAATAGTGCCAGAGTTCTTGAGGTGGGCTCACAAAAAGCCTATGTTGCAAATTTGTTAGGAAAAATTCAAAAAATGACTGTTTTACCAGTGTGAGTTGCGCAGTTGATATGTACGCTCATAACATTGTGAATTTGCAATATTTTCATGCCAGATTTTCAACATTGGCATTTTTTCACACCTCTTTGTGAACAGTACAGCTGTCATTTTCCACATCCTGGCCAACATGTGTTTTCGCACTTCCGGCACAGAATAAAGAGTTTGCTGTGGGAAATCAATGTTCGGGACAGATTCAGAAAATGGCAGTGACACTGTTTATGAGCAGAGGTCCTAAAATGCCTATGTTGAAAATTTGGTGACGATAATCCGTACAATGACTGTGTTACACGTGTGCATTGTGCAGTTTGCACGCACACTCATAACTTTGAGAATTAATAATATTTTCACTCCAGATTTTCAACATTGCCATTCTTCTTCACCTCCTATGAACAGTACAGCTGTCATTTTTCACATTGTGGCAGAATGTGTTTTTGCAGTTCCAGTGCAGAATAGAGCGATCACTGTGGGAAATATGTGTTCGGGACAGATTATGAAAATGACAGTGACACTGTTCATTAGCAGAGGTCCTAAAATGCCTATGTTGAAGATTTGGTGATGAAAGTCCATAAAATGAGTGTGTTACAAATGTGCATTGCGTAGTTTCCATGCAGGCTCATACCTTCGCAACATTGCAATATTTTCACTCCAGATTTTCAGCATTGTTATTTTTCCACACCTCCTTATGAACAGTGCAGCTCACATTTTTCACATCCTGGCCAAAATGTGTTTTCACTCTTGCAGTGCACAATAGCATGGTCACTGTGAGAAATCAGTGTTTGGGACACATTAAGAAAATCACACTCACACTGTTCATGATCAGAAGTCCTAAAATGCCAACGTTGAAAATTTTGTGATGAAACTGCATAAAATGACTGTGTTACAAGCGTCTGTTGTGCAGTTTCCATGCACCCTTGTAAGTTTGAAAATTAGAAATATTTTCAAGCCAGATTTTCAACACTGACATTTGTTCACACCTCTTTATGAACAGTACAGCTGTCATTTTTCACATACTGGCTGAAATGTGTTTCCGGGCTTCTGGCACAGAACACTGCAGTTACTGTCGGAAATCAGTGTTTGGGACAGATTAGGATCGAGCGACTGAGAGAGGGGGGAATGACCACGCTCAACTGAGCTCTGTCAGGACTGCTGCAGATTTCTTTGAGGGCAGAAAAAGATGCCAACAGAGGCAGAAGCCCAGTACAAAAGGGAAGCCTGCACAGCCAGGTGAAACAGAATGAGTGAGTGAGACAGGGGGAATGAGCGACCTCAATGGAGCCCTGTCAGGACAGCTGTAGATTTCTTTGTGGGAAGGAAAAGGTGCCAATGCAGGCAGGAGCCCAGTACAAAAAGGAAGCCTGCAGCGGTGGGCAAAACAGAACGAATGAGTGAGAGAGGGGGAGTGAGTGAACGAGATCAATGGAGCTCTATCATGACTGCTGCATATTTCTTTGTGGGCAGAAAAAAGCGGCAAAGCAGGCAGGAGCCTAGTACAAAAAGGCAGCCTGCAGTGCCAGCAGAAACGGAATGAGCGAGTGAGAGAAGGGGAGTGAGCGAGCTTAACGGAGCTCTGTCTGGACTGCTGCAGAGTTCTTTGTGGGCAGAAAAAGGTGCCAACAGAGGCAATAAGCCCACTACAAAATGGCAGCCTGCAGCTCCAGGAGAAACAGAATGAGCGAGTGTGACAGGCAGAGTGAGCGACCTCAACGGAGCTCTCTCTGGACAGCTGCAGATTTCTTTGATGGCAGAAAAAGGTACCCGGTATAAAAGGGCAGCCTGCTGTACTGGGAGAAAAACAGTGAGCGAGTGATAAAGGGGGAGTGAGCGAGCTCAACGGAGCTCTATTGTGACTGCTGCAGATTTCTTTGTGGGCAGAAAAAGGTAGCAATGCAGGCAGAAACCCAGTACAAAAGGCCAGCCTGCAGCACTGGCAGAAATGGAGCGAGCAAGTGAGAGGGGTGTGTGTTAGCTCAATGGACCTGTGTCAGGACTGCCACAGATTTCTTTGTGGGCAGAAAAAGCCGCCAACAAAGGCAGGAGCCCAGTACAAAAGGGCAGCCTGCAGTGCCAGCAGAAACAGAACAAGCAAGTGAAAGAGGGTGAGTGATCCACCTCAAAGAAGCTCTGTCAGGACAGCTGCAGATTTCTTTGTGGGCAGAAAAATGTACCAATGCAGGCTGGAGCCCAGAATGAAAGAGGAGCCTGCAGCACCGGAAGAAACAGGATGAGCGAGTGACACGGGGCAGTGAGTGAGCTCAGTGGACCAACGCAATCAACATTCAGAATTGACAAATGCTTGTTTAACATGGTCACAGGTGAGGCTGTTGGTGAGGCATTTGTTGCCTCAAATCACCATGCTACTGGGCTGACCCTAGTTTTGACATTTTGTACACAAATACTAACATTAGGGCACAAGTTTCTTCAAAATAAATGTGCTTCCTGGGTTCATTCAAAGGCACTGAGCCTTTGCTACCAAAACTCACATATTTTAGCTAGCAACAATGCAACTACAGGAATTAACACCTTTTCTTAAAAAAAAAACACTTTCCATTTAATTAGCACAATAACCTATGCCAGGATATGAGTTTCTTAAAAATAACGGCAATCCCAGGGTATGTTGAAAGTGAATTGTCTGTTGGCCTTGTGATTTGCGATTCCCCTGGAGAGTGCATTAATTCAGTAGAACCAAGTCCAGTACCAAACCCAAGTCACTGGTGTGGTGGCAGATGAGGCATGAATACCTCTGCCCTCCAAGCCACTGGGCCAGACCAAATGGTATATTGTTGAGTGTTCGTGTGTATGTATTTCAATACACATAGGTCCAGATATTTCAAAAGGGTTGTGCATGGTGCAACAGTGTTGCGCCATTCGCAACCCACTGATGTGCCCCAGCATGATATTCAAAAGAAAGTTTGCAGCACAAATCCCGATGTGCCAGAGTGCATCAGTAATGGCATGCAGACTCATGTGAGGGGTGTGCCCATGCATACCCTGCACAGCCCGGAGTTTAGCCCGGGATGTGCAGAGCCATGCATGCACAACCCCTACTTGCACCAGCACAAAGTTGATCCCCCAAAAAAAGGAACAACTGATGGCCACCCACAGGTGAGCTGCCACATTGCAGGGTGCAACACGGCAGCTGCCACCTGTGGGTGGCCACCCTATCTCCGGCTGTACCTGGCGGCCCTCCCATGCCCGATCACGGGCATTTGTAAAAAAAAAAAAAGACATCTATCCAATTTCCCTGGTGGTCCAGTGGACCTGCCCGCCCAATTGTGGGCTAAGTAATAATATTATATCCCCAAAATCCCTGGTGGTCCAGTGGACCTGCCCGCCCAATCATGGGCTAAGTAATAATATTATATTCCCAAAATCCCTGGTTGTCCAGTGGACCTGCCCACCCGATCACGGGCTAAGTAATCAAATTATATCCCCAATATCCCTAGTGGTCCAGTGGACCGCTATCTGCCCTATTGTGGGCATTTGTATAAATAAATAAATAAGTCCTGTATCCCTGGTGGTGCAGTGGACCGCTATCTGCCTGATCGCTGGCGTTTGTATAAATAAATAAATGATTCTATATCCCTGGTGTGGTCAGTGGTTCTGCCTACTTGATCGCGTGCATCTGTATATAAAATAATAAGTCCAATATCTTTGGTGGTCTATCTTCATTTCGCTGCTCACTGAGCCCCTCCGCCCCACTCCCCCGGTCAGTCGGCTGGCAGCATCTCTCCACCTGCCTGCGTTTGCCGCCCGACCGACTGACACCGATGGTGGGGCTGTGTTCCATTGCTCTGAGCGTGGCGATTGGGCATGCAGTCCATACCGTACTACACATTCCAGATATGATTTCATCATATCTGGAATGTGTAGAGTGAGTACGGAGTTGCACACCCATTGGCTCACGCCAGAACCAATGGGCGTACAGCCCACCAACAATGGTGTCAGTCGGCAGGTGGCGGGGCAACAGGCGGGTGGAGGTGCTGCCGCCTGCTGGCTGACCGGGGAGCGGGTGGTGGGCCCAGTGGGCAGGTGGGAGGGGGGGTACCATGACCAATTAGGATATTGGACTTATTTATTTTATATACAGATGCTCGCGACAGCAGACAGCGTCCACTGGACCACCAGATATAGACTTATATTTATTTATACAAATGCCTCGTGATAGGGCAGATAGCGTCCACTGGATCACCAGGATATTGGACTTATGTATTTATTTATACAAATGCCCGCCATCGGCTGTGGAGCACATTGCTGGCTGCAGGGGACGCCGGTCCGATGGCTGTTGCCTCGGCAGGGCGCCAGGCTCTAAGTCATCGGGATCGGCAAGACTCAGATGCAACAATATATTGAGATGCAATGGACCCCATTTGGTGCACTCTGTATATATTATGTCCCAATTTGTATGTCAATTTTGAATATCGAGGTTGCTATGCATAGCAAAATTGAACTTGTGCTAGCGCATCCCCATGCTCCACTCTGGCCACTTGCGCTGGCGCAGTGCCACTGCACCATGCACAATGGGGTTGGACAGGGTGCGATATTCAACGATGCTGTGCCATGGTGCAGCTCCATTGAATATCGCCCAGTCCACACCCCTGCGCAGCCAAGTTGCTCTGAGCCCAAGCTTGCACCACAGCCTGGCGCAGTTTGAATATCTGGGCCATCCTGTATAAATCCTGTTGTACTACAATTCAAAGGTCATAAAAGTTGTTTTGCTACAATCAGGGCCCCTTTTTTCCACGATTCAGCGGTCACAGAGACTGACACAGAATTTAATGTAAACTGCGTAAAACTGGGGAAGTTACATGAACTCTGGAATATTTTTCCACAGTTTACATGAACTACGGAATGTTATTCTGTGGTTTACATGAACTGTGGAACATTATTCCACCATTTGTACTGAAGAGTCAGTATAAACTGTGAGTAAAATAAATCTGAAATTTACAGTGCATTGACTTTGACCGAGGAAAATTACTCCATGGATCATATAAACTGTAATTATTCCATGGATCATATAAGCCTCAGAAAATGAGTCCATGGTTTATATTAAATTCAGCAGAATGCTGTTTAGAATTCTGTGTAATTTAAAAAGGAAAAATCTGAAAAGCATTTTGGAACAACCCCTGCCTGTTAGTTTTTGCTACAGCTTTACCTTAAAAATCAAAGCAGGTAAATCCCCCATCCATCCAGCTCAGTCCCCCCACCATCCTTACCCCATCCTGAGAACTTCCTGCAGTCTCTTTATTAGAAGAAATAATATTTGTATCAGGTCTCATACTGGGCAGCGATCAACATCCTTCTAATTTCATTGCCAAGCCCAAATTCTGGTTTCTTGTCCCAAAAGTGCTTTGAGCACAGAGTCACAAAGCACTACTGGAATGAGGGTTCACACATGCTGGTGCACCAACAACCTGCATTCTGTAAAAAAGAGCACAGGCAAAAGGGTGCCAGCAAGATGGGCTACAAGCAACTGAACTGCTCCCCCAACCCATATTGTACACCTCAGGTTGCAATCATCCCCTCATGGTCTCACAGTAGTTTGCCATGGCACATGCCCTTCACTCCCCCTCACATTTTTATAAACCCCCTCATGATGATGCCTACATCCCGGCACCCTAGTTGTGTAGCCCTGTCAATGGGATGCTGGAATGAAAAACTGCCATTCTGGCCTAATGGTAAAACTAGAAGGATGAGGATCATTGTGCAGCGTGGTAGCCACTAAAAATATTACTTACTGAAATTTGGTGGCCCTGTGGGCTTCCAGGCTGGGGTGGGGAGGGTGATGCAGCTAAGATGGATGGATGGATTTTTTTGCTTTCTAATACTAAGAACTCAGGAGTTAATTGACAACCTGCTCTGATTTTTAGGTCCCAGACCAAAAACGAATATTTTTCCCCAACCTAGTGTGGGGGGGTGGGGTTGCTGACTGCCACCAAAGCCTCCAATGGCCACAGCAGAATTTCTTCAGAAATAGGAAACTAATGCCACAGAAGTTCTGTGGCAACAGGAGGACGTGCCGCAGAATTTAGTCCAAAATTACCACAGAAAAATTGGGGCCTTGATATAGTAGCAACATGGCAATTATACTATAACCTTTTTCTTCTTCCTACTCACCTCAGTGTTCATCACCCACCAGCCTCTCAGATTTTAAAATTCTGCTGTAGACCGACCATTCAGAACAAAGTGATGCAGCACAATGAGTGAGATGACTACAGTTTTTTTCCCTGAAAGTTTCTATTCCTTTCACAGTTTCCATTGCCAACAGGCAAAAATACCAACTCTGCAGCCTGTCAAAATGTATGCTTCCTGCACAGTTTTTCCTGCTTCAGCCCCCAAGATGCGTCTCTGTGCACACAGACATTTGACTCTGAGTCTCACCCTTGCAATGCCTCTGCTCACTGAGGTCAGCACTCTCTCTCTGGCCATCTGAAGATCCTTCAAAGGAAATACATTTGGAAGCCACCAAACCAGTCTTTTATAAATTCTCTCCCAACAGACTCCTGATTGGCACCTACCTGCTAAGCCCACCCCCACCCCCTGCAAATGGATCACCTGGTTCACAATGAACTGCTTCACAAGACACAAGCAAATGACATTTTCCTTCAGAGTTTTTATTTTCAGAACCCTATACTACATAAAATTGCATATAAATATGCCGTCCCTGTGGCGTGGAGGGTTGAGGCATTAATGCCTTGCCTACCACGATGCTTATGACCTGGGTTCAGAAATTAGCCTGGGCCATTCAAGGGTCAGTTGGGGAAGGATGACTGAGCATCCCAACAGATGCTTTCCTCCTCCAGGGTGGGGGTGTAGCTTGCTCTGCTGTGCTGCAACCCCCACCTGGGTGCCTATAAGTGAAGGTGCAGGTTTGAGCAGTGGTTCAGGAGTGAGATGTTCCAGGTGGAAGATGTCAGTGCATTGTGTTAAGTCAAGCTACCACACCCCTGGCATGCCTGTGGGACCAAGAAAAGTGGAAAACAATTCCAATTGTCAGGATGATGTCTCCACTTCTCACAGTCCATGCAGCCACCTATTTGGGCATATCATCCTGCATCCGGGCTAAACACCTCCCAGGAACTGAGGCAGCACAGGAGGATCCAACACAGGATATAATCTGTGGAGCTCTGCCAGGGATGATCATGTGAGTTCCAGGGACAGCAGTCTGACAGGGCTGAAGCAGTGGAGTCTAACAGGGGCCAAATGAGTGATCAAGGGGAAAAATGAAACATTAAAAAAAAATAGACAAGTAACTGCTCAAGCAAGGCTGTGTTTCCATCTTAGGGATTTGATGGTATCATGCAGACCTCTCAAGCTTCCCTCTTGAAGATTATTTCACCAAATTCCCTTGATGGAAACACAGCCTTGTTGTGCATAGTTATCTATACATTATTCTATATATAAGATATTAGTATTAAAAATATGAAAAATACTTTTTTTAAAAATACATAGAATGTGTATGCACCATCTAGTGTAAGGTGTTCATCAGTCTGCACAAATTAGGAAGAACAGCCCTTGGTTCGGGGGCCAAAAGAAGCAAATGCTGATTTTAAAAATGAATTCAGTTCCTTTATTTAAGAAGCCTCAGGCCCATGGCTACTAGGTGCTACACTGTAAAGGAAATGTAGGGAAGAAATCTGGTTGTATACTTGCAGCACCATTGACACAAACACTATCCAAAAGTGCTTTACAATATACAGTAGGAGATGGGGAAAAATACTTCTGCCACTTTCAAAACAGAGTAAGACTCAAACCAGATAAACTGATCAGAGAACAGCATCTCAAAGTGCTTAAGATTTGCTTGGGATCAGACAAGAAGTGGCTGTGAGATTCAAACCTGGCCCCATGTGCACAGCCCTGTGTGATCATTTCTTTAATCACAGATTCAATTGAAATGTCTCTGAAGTGAATAGTTTGATAGTGTATGGGTACCCTCTTCATAAGACTTCAGTTCAGTGAAAGAAATGCCATCTTGTCCAGTTTTGCTGTTGCATGAATCTGCTCTTGGAGAGAAACACTCATAGCAGATTTTACATAAAGCTTTCTTTGTGCTGTCCCCTCCGTGAGTATCTCTATGGCAGTAACATATTCATCATGTTATTTTATATTTTATCAAGGTTTGTCTCACCAGCTTTTCATCCTATCTCTGCCCCAGCCACCCCTATCTGTGTGTCGCCTCCCCAGCACCTATCTG
Organism: Neoceratodus forsteri; assembly: GCA_016271365.2. NCBI lineage: Eukaryota > Metazoa > Chordata > Ceratodontiformes > Ceratodontidae > Neoceratodus > Neoceratodus forsteri. Next base: position 1,044,696,259 of record CM028133.1, on the reverse strand, counting down.
TCATGTTCCGGAATGGGTCTCTGCCCCCTTGCTGGGGCCAGGAGGGGAGGTCAATCCCCCTCTGGGAACCCATCTTGTTGGATAAGAGGCACTGGGCGGTGATGCAGGTCATGGAAGGAACATGCATCTTCCGCAGGCTATTTATCACTTTTCTCCCCATGATCAGCGGTGTGCTATGGTACAACATAGGCAACTAAGGACAGCAAAAGAGGTGATGGTGGTAAAACCAGTCAAACTGCAACTGTAGAGAACAAAAAAACTGGTGCTCTTCACAGATGCACAGAAAGACCATGCTAGGCTGAAAATCTTCAATCACAAGAGTGCGGCGTGCATTTTTTATGGAACCCATACGAACAGAAGAGAGAAAGAACTAAGGGCCTTAGCTGGGACTTGAACCCAGGCCACCTGGAATACGATTCTGGTTGTACTATCAACTGCACCACCAAGGCAACTGGAACCTGAAACATCATGCAGCACCTTACTCTTTCTCTAATACGCAATCTGGTGCTGTGCAGATAATTACATTTTCAATCTCAAGAATGCGGGGTATATTTTTATGAAAGTGGCGCTACTCACCAATGCAGAGAAGGACTATGTTAGGCAAAAAATTTGCAGCAGTCTACATTTATTGTAGAAACTGGACGCACAACAACAAGGACACAGGCCATAGTGAGTTGCAGGCAATGACTGCAACTTAAGCAACTGCAGAAGTTCAGCCTAGCGCGGTCCTTCTCTGTGTTGGTCAGTAGTGCCAGTTTTTAGTTCTGCACTCTAGGAGTGCAAGTGCACGTACATGTGAAAGCACGCATGCACAGCACAGCAAACAGCCAACTATCCCACGGTGATGCCACTGCTGTTTTCCCTGCCACCATACCGCCACATGGTGGCAGTATTTCTGTGGCACAGCACATAACCCCCTAACTGGGAGAGCAGTGTAGCAGTCAAGTGCTCTATCCTCTCTCTCCCTGGCCAACCCCCACATGCCTGAGTCTGCTCCCAATGTCAGGCCACCAACGTAGATGAAGGTGAGGCATCCAGTGCCTCAACCCTCTTTGCCACTGGACTGGGTGAGTCATTACTTTGCTGAGACTTTGCCTCAATATCAGACTAAGGACACGGGATTGCAATATTTTCCTTCCTTTTGTCAACATGTTCAGATCTCCTTTTGAAATTTCATTGCAAGTGTACAGTATGCATGGTGTCATACACTTGTTGATGGCTAACCCGTCAAAATATTTCTTATATATCGTGGTTTGGTCTAGTGTGCAGTTTTTAGAAAGTACACAATTCTGAGGGTACAATGCTATTACTGTATCAATATTTGTCATTGACCTGCACATTTTGAGCTTATTATTATGTGCCATGGCCTGCATATTTTTACATTATGTTTGAGTATTATGTTGGAGTAAGAGTAATCTGTCTTTGCTCTCACAGATGCTGGTCCTACATTGGAAAGATAGGTGGCCAGCAGAATATCGGTCTGTGTATTTACAAAGGGGGCATTCAACATGAGTTGGGCCATGCCCTGGGTTTTTACCATGAACAATGCAGAAGTGACCGGGACAATTATGTGGAAATTATGTGGCAAAATATTTACTCAGGTATGCAAATAAATGCAGTCATGTGATTTTATTTTTTTAGTAGTATTGTCCCTGATGTGTAGAATCATTTGCGCCTCTAATAAGTGCTTCACTGCTGAAATGTGTAGTATAATGGAATGAAACTAATATATGCTGTATAGAATATTAAAGGGATGCTCTCAACCTTTTTTGCATCATATTATTTTTATGTAAAAACCCACATTTTATGATTACTTACCTTCTTTAAAATTCATTGATGTTGTTGGTTATTTTATCTGCCTCCTTGCTTATTAGAACCGCAATGCATGGTAATGTATAGCTGTGCCCAGCTTCGTTTTGTTTCAAATCACTGAACTACTCATACTGCACACTTCCTAAACATTAAAAACACCCTCTAACAGTGCAGCCACTCATGATACAATAGTTTCTCTACTCCCACTGCATGATCAGTGGCTAGATTGTGTTGAGGGTGTTCCTGAGTCCAGGAAAGATGCAATGGGAGCTGGTCAAGAAATGTAAACACATGTTTTGGCTTGTTAACACCAGTATGGTGGGCAGTTAGTTTTTCACTTTTTAAAAGAAAAAAAGTGATCTGAATCAAATTCCAGCTACATCAACAATCTTTCCAGAATGTGAACAATATAAAATGTGTTTTATTAAATTAGGCACACTTTGATGCCTATGGGGTTTGACAGTGTCCCTTGAATGGAATCTGGATTTATGTTGCACCTTTATATGAACAGTGTCTCCAGAAACTACAGACCAGTTAGCTACAGTACTTACCAGTATTGCATGATCTAAATGCAGACAAGCACAGCCGATATTAAGTTCTCACAGCTATCTCCACTTATCCATGCTGCAGATTGCAGACCCAGCCTTGAGAAAAATGAATGTTGGCCTGAGCACTTGGAAAACCCTTGACCATTTTGAAATGTGCCATGGGATAACCAACAGATGTGGACAAAGGGGTCTCAGGCTTAATATCTCCACTCAAGAATGGCACCTTCTACAGGAAAAATGCTCTAGTACAGTACTTCACTGAAATATCAACAGGGGGGAATAAGCCTAGTCACTGTTGTGGATTTTCAATCCACAATACGCTGGCCTCGATTTGAGAGTTGTACCATCAACTTATTGTTGCAAAATGCTCACAATATCTTCATACATTTTTTTAGGTTATTGCACTGAAGTATCACCAACCATACATGTTCAGTGTAACACAGTTCTAATATCTACTGGACAAGGTCAAATGATCATATCCCGTTTCTGATTTGTTTTGTGAAAAATCAGGATACTTTACAAATCTCCCACAATATTTTTGGATGCCTAAAACTCAGATATCATTTATTTATGAAATCTATGACTAGCATGATTACCGAGGCATTGTTTTTTTGGTTTTTACCAGAAACCCTGGGAAAAGTTTGGAATCTGCATTGTCTGCACATTGGCAAAAACAAAAAATTTCATGGGATTTGGAATTTTATATCAGATCAACAAAGCTCCAGAATTGCTCTTTTTTCTTTAAATTACTACTTTCATGATTTGGAAGAGCAAGATGGAGACAGGTGTGGCTCTGCCTGAAGCAGCAGTAGTATAGCAGATTTTATTTTCTTTTATTTTAGACTTCTTTGTCCCTTGTTTTAATTGTTATAGTTAGGGAAATTATCAATGAGTACTATTACTTAGATAGCTGCGCATGTTTTCAGGTTTTTGAGGCTTATTAAAAATTTTTACAACTGGGTGTTACCAGACTGTTTGTTTTATGTATGCTGAAGAATACTTGGATGCCAAACCACTAGTGCTCTTACTATCGCTAGCATTGTGTATATTTTCTTTGTCGAGTTTGTGTGATCACCCAGCTTCCCGTGATAACTGAGTTTTACCTAGCCTTTTCTGGATTACTGACAGGCTTGAAACCCTGACTTTATATCTGTGGAGCTACTGAGGAGTTTAATGGGGAGTCCTTTGAGTGGCGAAGAGAACTGTGGCTTTAGGGCTATACCGAGTGCTATAACCAGGTAGACTGGGAGGTGGTGAGTCTGCCTGGTTTTGGTGTTTTCAGACGTCTACCTTGCTGAACATAAATCATCTGAAGCCAGCTGCTAACTTTCTGGGGCCATTCGGTCTCAACTGAGGAGTGGTGGTTCTGGCCTGAGTCTCCTATGTGTCTAGGGGGCCTTTAAAGAGTGCAAAAATAAAAGGACGGCTTTATCTCGGGGGCACTTATCCTTAGGCAGTCTGGGCTGGGCATCTGCAATACGGGACTTGACTTAGGGGCTCTAGTTCTGCTGTGGTCCCATTAACATCCATGGTAAACCATTTGACCTCTCTGGATTTAGACTGCAGATCCTGTCACTGAGCAACTGTTCTTGGTGGATGGCTGAGTGGAGAGGCATTGGGGAGTGCCTGCCAGCAGGCAGTGTAGCCTCAATTGCCTGGGGGGGTCCCTGAGGTGGGTGCTGGTGGGCTTGCATTTTGGGGATCCTAAATCCAGGGGGCTGTTCATTCTGGGTGTCTGTTATTCGGGGGCATCACATTTGTGACCAGTGGTTCTGTGGTGCTGCTATTTTATCTGGTGGTAGAAGACACTGCAGATATTCTGAGAAGTGTCTTACTCTTTGGACAATTTGGAAAGTGTAAATAACTTTTGTCTGGTGAGGCTGTGAGAGATCCTCTGGAACCTTGCACGTCATTCATCTCAACTGCATGCATTTACTGCTGTAGTGAGAGTACAGCAGAATGGATTTAAAATTCTGCTGGTTGAGGGTGGGGGTGAGAGACCCATCTTTTTCCAAATCTCAGCTGTGAATTTCTGGCATGCTTAGTCCCATTCCTGAATACTGACTTATTCTCCAGTGAACTTTGGACCCTACATTGTTTTTAAGAGGGGTTGGTTCTTTTTTGGGGGGTGGGGGTTTGTGGGTATTGTTTTGTTTTGAGTTTTTTTCTTTTGTATTTGTTTTGTTTATTTGCTGTTTGACTGCTGTGGTGGGCTTTTATCAGTATATGCTAGCAGATATCTCTCCCAGTTAGGAGCTACTCTCCCTCAGAGCTCTGGGGTCTTAGTTCTTTTAGTTGCCCCCCTTTGCCCACTGAGGTATATGGGTGATGTTAGGCTGTGGGGATAGTAAGAAGGAGGTGTAGGGGTGGGAGCTGTAGACTTGGAGAGAGAGTGGAGCTGGGTGGGTGGATTGAGGTTGTGGGGACTAGAAGATGCCCTGGGGTTAAATGGGTTCCTGAGGGTGGTTCCCACCTATCTGGTTCCCATACCAAAATGGCTCCACTTTGGGTTGGCAGATGACACGGCCGGCCTTGGTGGCCCATCCTACTCAGGCAGTGTTATGTAATGCCAGGTCTATCAAAAACAAGACAGCAGTGATTGCTATCTTGTTGGGTCATCAGACCTGGCTTGCATCACCAAGACCTGGCTGGATGATAATGCTGGCCCATTTCTTGAGTCAACAGTTCTTGCTGGATTTTCAGTAATATACCGCCTGTGGATGGATCATTGGGGTGGGGCTGTTGCCATTTGTTTTTAAATGGAATTGGGTCTTCCAAATGTGCCAGTGGTGGAGACCAAGTCCTTTGAATGTATTGTAGGTGCAGGTGTGGGGTGCAGGATTCTTTTCATCTACCGTTCACCTAGGGGCAAGAAGCAATTCCTGCAGGATGTCGTGAACTTTGTCGTCGATATGGTGTTGGAGTCCCCTAGATGGATGGTTCTGGGGAACTTCAATGCCTGGGTTGACAACCAACTCTTGCAATTTGGTCAGGATTTCCTCCAGCTTATTAATTCATCGGGCTTCACACAGGCTATTGCCTCTGCAACCCATATACACATGGTCACCATTGGACTTGGTTTTCCTACTGGGTATGGAGATCTCCAACCTGGTGGTGGAGTTGGTTGGATGGCCTTACCATCACACTATAAGTTTCAATTTCCAGGCTCCCTCCCATAGGCCTGCCATCATGGATCTAGTCCAGTACTGCCCTTTAAGGGATTTGACCCCAGATGTCCTGGCAGTGGTGCTGGACCTATTGAGTCTTCTGAACGCAATTGTGGACCCAGATAATCTGGTTCAGAGATATAATAAAGCTGTGACTGAGGCTCTGGATTCCATAGCTCCTGTACATGTTTGTCCACTCACCCGCCACCCTCAATCCTCTTGGTTTGATGGGTCCTTGAGGGAGCTGCGGTGAGTGGGACGAAGGCTGCAATGGAGCTGGTGAAAATTGGGCCTCGATGCCCACAAACTTAGATTGATGGCTCATTACATAGACTATCAGTTGGCTGTCTCCCATAAGAAAGTAAAGTTCCTGTCCAAGGAGATTGCCGTTGCACAGAATAGACCAGCTGAATAGACCAGCTCAGCTCTTCCGAACTGTCAGCGGACTGTGCTATCCAGCCTGTTTGCAGTCTTGGAGAGCATTGTCACAAGAAAAGTGTGATGAGTTTTCTCAATTCTTTGCAGATAAGGTTGCCAACATCATGTCTGAGATCTGTGCAGCTCAATTCAATGGGTGTGTTGATGCTCAGTGGTATGCTGCAGTCCCTTGGTTCATCTGGTCTGACTTTGACTGGTTTGCAATCCTGAATATTGTGAGGATCGTCCAGAGTATGTGGCCAACCTGCTGTAGTTTGGACTCTGGCCCAACCCACCTCCTAGTGGGAAGCACTGATGTCATCATTGTGGTCCTAGCTGAGATTGTCTGGTGTTAGTTAGAGACAGGTGCGTTTCCTGACACCCTGAAGCTGGCAGTGGTAACACCCCTCCTTAAGAAATCCTCTCTCAACCCAGACTGTCTCACTAACTACGGACCTGTTTTCAACCTTCCTTTTGTGGATAAGGTTATTGAGAAGGTGGTCATGCTGCAACTGGAGGACCACCTTAGCATCCATGATGTCTATGATCCTGTCCGGATTTCAGAAGAGACATAGTACAGAGATGGCTCTACTTCGGGTACTCAATGATCTCCTGATAGTGAAAGATTGGAAGAGCCATTCCATCTCAGTTCTCCTTGATCTCTCGATGGCATTTGACACCATGGACCATGGTGTGTTACCAGAGTGCCTGTGTCTGATCTGTGGACCATCTGGTACAGTCCTCAGGTGGTTCCATTCATTCCTCACTAGCAGGTTTCAGAAAGTGGTGTTGGGGATTTATTCCTCTGATCCATTCTCCCTTTCCTGTGGGGTACCGCAAGACTCTGTTTTAACACCCATGTTGCTTGCAGTGTATATACTGCCTCTGAGAGACATTGTAAGGTGGTATGGGCTGAGTTTTCACTGCTGTGCAGATGATCCTCAGCTACATATGTCCTTTGTGCCTGAAAAGGTTGGAGCAATCTCGACATTTAATAACTGCCTCACTGAGATCCAAGGCTGGATGAGTGCCAACTGGCTGAAGTTGAACCTTGACAGGACCGAGGTGTTGGTTGTGGACCTGGGTCATCATGCAGAAGAAAGTTTGGCTGGGTGACCTTCCATGCTTAGGCTTGGAGGCTGTCATCTGATGGCCTCTGATCGGTTGCGAAATCTGGGCATTATTTTTGACAAGGGACTGATGTTTAGACATCAGGTGTCATTGTCATCAAGACCTCATTCTACCATCTGAGGAATATAGCCCAGATTAAGCCCTGGTCCCAACTGGCAACCTTTCAACATTGGTCCACACCTTTGTGACCTCCTGCCTGGACTATTGCAACTCCCTGGACCTAGGGCTACCGGGGTTGATATCTGCTACTTGCAGCTGGTGCAGAATGTGGCTGTCAGGCTGTTTACTGGTCTTTCTCAATCATGCCATGTCATGCATGTGCTCCGTGGTCTGCACTGGCTGCCTATTCAGTGGTTGATCACCTCCCATGTCAGTTTGCTGACCTTTAAAGCCCTACAAGGACAGGGACCACACTATCTGCAAGATCTTCTGTGCCCTTAGTGCCCTCCCCACCCACTCCACCCCACCGATGAGGGATTGCTAGAGGTTCTCAGAATTTGTTTGAAAGATCTCGAGTGCTATAGAATTTGTGTTTGTAGCACCTACCTGCAGAGCTCTCTATCTTGTTAGATAAGGGAGTTCCTGACAGTGGAGAGTTTTAAATCTGCATTAAAGACACATCTTTTTAATCTTGCTTTTTCTGAATTTGGATGAATTGCTGAAATAGATCTGTATATTATTATTTATTGCTGTTTTTATTCTTTGAATTTTAAATTGTGTACAAGCATTTCGATACTTTGGTGAATTACACTTTTTATAAATAAAGAGAGTTGAGTTCATTTTGCTTTATTAGATTTTCTGTAATAATCCCTTTTTTCTCTAGCTAGTAGTACATATACTAAAAGACTGACAGAACAATCCCAGTACAATCTAGATCTTATACCAGGAATCATCAATACAATCCCAGAATTTCAAGTCTTGAAACAAAATTTCATTATTTTAGTCAGCGAAAATCAGTGGCTTTGATTATTACCCATGTTCTGAAGTTCTTATTATGTTAACTGGCAAATTTCAAGATGCTCAGATGTGCAACTGTAAGCTTACAAGGGGACACAATCATTTAGTTTACTAGTGAAATTGTGTACAATATTGCAGCTATTTTAGCTAACATTGCTAACTTTTAAGATAGAGACATGAAAACTGCATGCTTACCAAAGGACCAATGGGCTAAGCACCTGAAATGTTTCTGTACATTTAATTATGTATTGAAATTACAGGAGCTCAGCATATGGCAGTTGTTTCCTTGTGATATGTTGCCAGTATTTCTAGTTACTCATAACTCAGTCATCTATAAAAGGAACATAAACCCTTTTGTTTAATGTTTTCATAAAACTGTAAATTCAGTTATGTGTGAAGTCTAATCATTCTAGTGTATTGTTTCATATGTGTGTGTGTGTGTGTGTGTGTGTGTATGTGTTGAAGGAGTACAACTGTTTTCTTATACAGGGCTACATATTAATGTAGCCTTTCTTCTGTCCAGTACTGTACTATATACACTGTATATACTTTTTCTTCCTTGTATATTATTGCATTTTGGATACCTGCTTCTGTACTGTACTTTGATGTATTCATGACCAGGTCCACCTTGCAGATGAGCCTTGCTCAGTGGTGCCCACCTGGATAAATAAAGATTTTGATTGATTGATTGATTGATTGATTGATTGCTTAGCCATTCTGGAACCCAGTGTTACTAGTTAACTTGAAGCCAGTGAAGCAGAAGCCCGATGTTTCTTGGTTCTGCTTGGCACTGGGTTCCAGAACTGTTGGGTGGCTAGAAAATGAATATTGGGCAGGGAAGAAAAAAGGCTGCCTCATTATGGGGCCCTAAATAACAATAATAGAACAATTTCAAAGCCAGCCCAAGAAACAGCATACTTGAATTATGAAACAAATTAGACACAAGCTCACATTTAAAATGTATTACAGCATGTAAACAACAGGGATAATGTTCCTTTTAAGACCGACCTGATAATTCATGTGTTTATCTATAGTGTAGTGCTCAAAAGAACTTGCATAATGTCTAGACATTTGGATGTGTGTATTTGAACATTCAGACGATCACAATATGCCAGTAGTGTTCATGATGAGATCTGATAAAAATCCAATACAGTACATCCAGCCTGGACTTTATCCTGTACTATTGGAGTGGCTCCTTCTCATCGACAATAAAGACTTGAACAGACATACAGTACTTATTCAGTACGCCTGCTTTGCCCTTATCACTCACCAATCATGCCTCCCTTTTTCAACCTGACAGTCCTGTATTTTGTCTTTCATTACTCCATAGCATAACAGATGAAATCCCTGTCCCCTCTGTAACTTCCTTTCACAAATCTCAAGTCTAGCCTCTGCCTTTTCCCTCCTCATCTTAGTGTTGATTTCCTGTAGTTTGCTTAATTAGACCTTCCTGTCCTCATCTGATTGGCTGCCATTGTAATATTTGTAAATCCCCATCTCATACTTCAGAGCTTCGCCATCCTCTCTCCTGTACCAAATAGTCTTTCTTCTCCTCTTTCTGTTCTTCCCCACAGTCCTTGTGCAGAGGTCTGTGACCCCTACCCACCTTTCCTGTGTTATACGCAAAATAGTGCAGTATAGAATAGGAAAGTACACCCATACTGTTGATAGAATATCTCCAATATATTTTGTTGCTTATCCCTTTGGTCACCTTTGGTGCAAGACATATCACCGAATATCCCCATTGATTACAATTGGATTTCTTGTAATATTTCACAATCCTATATATCCATATATACAGTGTAACTTGATACTGCTTATTACTATAGCTACGACATAGTATTTATGATACTAGCATTATCAGTGTCTGTCTTCAGTATCTGGAGTATGCATCAATCATCTACCACCCTCTTTTCCTGTTTGTCTGGCTGTTCATCTGTCTTGAAAATGGCAAGGTTCATCATAAGAGTATACATTTTTAATGTGATAAGACAAACACAACAGCTCATGTATATGTTCTGTTTGTAATGGTCCCTGGAAAATGATCCTGATAAGTTGAAATGACTGTCGATGTTTTTTTCCCAAAATGTTTGGACAAATAAATTCTTTTTTTATTTTATTTTTAATTTTTAATTTTTTTATTTTTTTAAATAAAAAAAAAATAATAATAAAAATAAATGAATTCTGCTTCTGCCACCTGTGATGAACAAATATCATGCTTGCACCTTTAAAAGTTGTTGCTATAAAATACCCTTTATTAAAAAATTCTCCTTTTCTCAATATCTATGTCTTACATTGTTGAAATTATCAGTAATTTTGGTAGCCTTCAGACTGAGACAGCTTACATTTATCATGTTTTCGAAAAGTACTTGCTGGACAGGAAACTCCAGCAGCACAGTCTTCATCCATAGAATCCAAACATTTTTGTGCGAGAACACACGCTTTCTCAAGCATTTGGTTTCATGTTCATTGAGAGAGGGTGTCCTCAGCCTTTGCATCATTTGCTGGATTTTTATTGTATTGGATTACAAATAAAGTCTTTCTTTGAACAACTCCTATCCTTGTTGTGGTGGCTTTTTATGGATTCTACTGATGAAGACCGTGCTGCCAGAGATTCCTGTTTTGTAAGTACTTTGGCTTTTTGCTTGCTCTGGTCAGGCCTGTTGTGTTTAGTGGCCACCTTTTCTGCTCCTTGTATTGTTTTGGAAAAAAACAATGCTCATAAAGCCACAAATAATACAAACTTGTCAAGTACTGTCATCAGGGAAGTTTTATTGGCACACAACGTATCTCCCTAGTGGATAAAACATTAATCTGTCTATCCACTTATGCACTAATGCTGCACTTCTCTTACAGGTGCACGCTCTCAATTCTATAAGCAGAATACTAATAACCTGGGCATAACTTATGACTATTCATCGGTGATGCACTATTCAGCGTAAGTCAGCACTTATTCTCATGTTTACTATGTCATTGTCATTGTGGGTGGAAATGTCTTGTTTCAATTGTCTCCCCAATACTTAATCTTGCATTAAGTAAACTTACTGTACTGTACAGTATATTGACAGAGATGTTGTATTGTATTAATTCACCGGTGAATTTCAGATGAAGCTACTAACTTTGCCTTCAGAGATCAATTTGTGAATTTTCATCATTTCCTAGAAAACTCACCTTTGTTAATTTCACCTGACAACTTTTAGTGTAACATCAAGCTCAAGTTCAAGTTTTTCACAGGAAAACTCTGTTGAGCAAGCTTATTCACAAGGAGGTCCTTTGACACAGACAGCTAGTTACAGATTGCATAATTGAAAAAACAGTACAAATTCAAGTACAGAATTATGTTGAAGTATTAACATGTTGCATAAAAATGACAATGACATAGAAAAATACAAGTACAGAAAAAAAGTTAGTAAGTGCTTGTTTCGGAGTAACAAGGCAGCTAATTTCTAGGTAAGTAAGAGGAAGCAGTGGGCTAGGGTTAGAACAGTGAGCTAGGATTTAGAAGCAGCTGCATGTATCTTTTACTTTTGCAGCAACCAACCCTTTAAATAGGCTGATAGGGACAGTACCGGGAAGCTTCAGTACACCTTGGAGCTGGTTCCAGATAGTTAGGAGTACGCTCGATATGGCCCACTTGCCGAGTGAGGTGCAAGTTCTCGGTACATCGATGAGGAGAAGGTCATTTTTCCTAAGACAGTAAACACTATGGGAAATAAGGAAAATGGTTGTGAGATAGTTTGGGAGCTTGTTCAGGAGTAGCTTAAGAGTCCAGAAACCAACATGAAGAGTACGTCTAGTTGAGAGTGATGTCCAGCCAGTGGCTAGGTACAAATTGCAATGGTGGGTTTGGTAGGGTAGGTTTGTCATGAACCGTATGGCACAGTGGTAGAAAATGTCTAGTTTGCTGAGTCCTGAGGCCACAGCAGAGGTATAGATTAGATCTCCATTGTCAAGTAGAGGCAAGAAAGTGGCCTGGACCGGCCTAGTTCTGGTATCCAATGGAAAGAGGGGCTTGTTACAGAAGAAGAAACCTAGCCTAATTTTTAGCCTTTTTGCCAGATCATCAAGGTGGTAGTGAAAGGAAAGCTTGTTGTCTAGCCACATACCAAGATATTTGAATTTGGAGGTGATTTCAAGGGGTTCACCTAGGAAGGTAGTGATGAATTCTTTGTGCGTGTTTGCAAGGAAAGTGGAGGTGGTGTTTGGGGCAAAGATCATGGCCTTAGTTTTCTTGGCATTGAGGAGTAGTTTGACATTGATTAGGTTGATTTCTAGTTGTGCAAAGTTGGCTTGGAGAACATCCCTCACTTCAGCCAGCATAGGGCCTGATGTATACAGTACAGTATCATCAGCAAAGACATGCAGATGGGACTGGGATGTATGTGCGTCATGGTTATTGATGTACAGGGAGAAGAGGATGGGACCTAATATGGAGCCTTGTGGGACTCCACTAACAACTGGGAGGGATGCAGAAAAGAGGCCACCAGCTTTACTTTCTGGGTTCCTCCAGATAGGTAGCTGGTAAACCACTGGGCAGCAAGGGGGGGTGGCACCTACTTTTACTAGGCTTGAGACTAACAGATTGTGGTCGACAGTGTTGAATGCTTTGCTGAGATCTAGAAATACTGCACCAGTAACTTTCTTGGAGTCCATGGCTGTGAACCATTCATTGGTAACTTTGGCTAGAGCAGTGACTGTACTATGGTTGGGCCAGAAGCAGGATTGCGCAGGGCTGAGGATTGAAGATGATTCGATATGGAGTTTCATTTGGGAGTAAACTGGCTTTTCAAGGACTTTGGAGAGGAGAGGTACGATTGAGATGGGCCTGTAGTTGTTCAGATCGCATGGGTCCCCTGACATGAATAATGCGAGTACATGGGCAGAGTTCTAGCAGGAGGGAACAGTGGCAGCGGAAATGGAAAGATTGACTATGTGGAGGATAGCGGCAGTGAGGTCAAGATAGCCTGGTTTAAGAAAAAAAGATTCTAGACCATTGTCCCCTGTACTTTTTCGAATGTTTGTGTTAAGAAGTTAATCTTCAACTTCTTTATAGCTAAGCAGGAACAACTGTAGCGGGTGGGTCGAAGTTTGTGAGTCAACATTATTATAGTCTTGGTTGCTACCACAGGCTGCATAAGGTGAAGAGTCAAAAGCTAGGCCAGAAGTTACGAAGTAACTTCACCTATAGGATTCAGTTAAGTGACATTTCTTAGACTGAAGCCAATGGAAAGCATCAGTGCCTGAAAATCACAGGGTAGAACTTCGCAAAGTCACATGGTACATCTCTAGACAATCAGTCTGCTTCAGTTTTGGTTTTGCAGTGTTAGTCAGTGTTGGAGGCAGGAGACTGGCAAGCTTTCTGAGCAGCAAATTGATGGATTACACAACAAATTACATTAGTAGAGCAGCTTTTTAAATCATTTTTCATTCTTATAGAATTGTCTGTGTACTTAGTAGTAATTAAGTTTTTGTTTCTTCTGCATATTGACTGTTTTTTAAGTATGACGTTTAGTTGTAGGCCTTTATTTTCCCTGTTCTTCCCACTTGTTTCTATATGACTTTTCTTCCCTCTGGCTCTTGCTGTCTCTTCTCATGTATATTTGTAAATGGTGAAGTATAGACAGGATTGTAATTGGAGTTGTGGTGGTTGTGGCATACACATGCACCAGCCAGCATCAAGTCTGATGAAGGTGGTAGGGAAAGAGGAGGAATGACCCAGCAGGCTACTCATAGCACTACAGCAACCCCATTGCAGCAGCAGCAGCAGCAACCCCCTGCCCCAGTGCAGCAGTAGTTCCCAGTTCCTTCAGCTCTACAGCTGCTATCCCAGCTCCACAGCAGCAGCCTGAATCCCTGTGCCCCCCATGGTACCACCACCACAAGCAGCTGTTCCCCCTGAGGAGCCACATCCTGGTTCCTCATTCTCTGTCTCTTCAGTGCCCCATGCAGAGAAGCAGACCAGGTCTTTTATCATGTGGTAAGTTTTTTATACTTGGCCCCAACAATGACAGTGTTGCCAAATACAACATTTGCAACACACTGGTCAGACATAGCCATGTTGGCACCAATGAACAACATACTCACATGACAGTGCTGGGGTTAGTGACAGTAGAGGTCCTTCTGTGCTGCTGTGGGGGCAGTACACAATTTGAACATGTCTATGATGGTCACGCCATAGCAAAGGGAAGGGGCATGGGACAGCACTTGATCATTGGAAGAGGAGGCATTCATGAAAGAATGGAAAGAGACATGTGAAGAGAAGATAGAAAATATTTAGATTCTAGTGCACTCCTTTTTGTGTTGTACCTGTGAAAGGAAACAAAACAAATAAACAAACGAAGAATAAATAAATAAATAAATAACTATTGGAAAGGATACTTACTGTTACATTGTTGAAGGCCGTGCTTTAAAATGGCAAGAAGGTGCCCCAGATAGAGATTGTGGAGGAGGAGGAGAAGTCTTGCTTGCTGGATGAGAAAGCAGCAGGACAGGAGACCTGTGATGACAAGAGAAAGTGATATAGACTTTATTAACTTTGATACTGTGAGTGACCACATGAACAGTAGTCTTATAGTACTATACCTGTCACCTGTGAAGACAAAAGAGAAATTATAGCCTGACTTGACCATCATGGTGGCCACACAGTATATCCATTGTCCACTCCTAGTCATTTTATCCGTCACCTGTGAAGAAAAAGAGAACTTATTTAGCCTGACTTGTCCACTAGGTCACTGTGCACCCGTTAAAGCATAACCTATTATAAAACATAAAAAAAAGGAAAAAAAAGTCATGTAACGATACTTACCATCAACTTAGTGATGGCCATGCCTGCAGTGGCATGATGGTGCCACAGAGAGAGGTGTTGGAACAATAGGCTGCTTAAGTAGGTGTCTTACAGGCTGCCTGACTTTGTAGCTGTCTTGCCAGTCACCTCTGTGAATAGTCAAACCTTATGGGAGAGGGCGACAATAGGAAAGAAACACATTTTAATGTTCTGCAAGTAATTTGGATGCCCCTCATGTGAAAGGACAGACTCATCACCAACAGTGAGGCTTGGGCATGTGAGCAACAGTGAAAGTAGGTTATCATCACAGCAGACAAAGGTGGACTTTGCTGGAGCTCAGGTCCTGCTGCTTTAATGGGTTGCCTGGTAGGAGGTTCAGCTTGTGCTCTGCTTAGCTGACTTGCTGGAGATCTGCTTGGCAATTACATTTTTGTTGACTGAAAATTCCAAGTTTCTCAGTCTGGATGCATGTGGTGGGTGGACGTGGCAGTGGACCATGTTGTTTATGGACATGGAGGATGCAAGCAATCAGGGAGGAGGAGGAGGAGGAGGAGGTAATGTATTGATTGCAGGAGGATGCATGGTCTGCAAAGCTAGCAATAACATTTATGCTTGCTTAAGAGTCTGTTTTTCAGTCTCAAAGCAAGTGGTGGAGGTGGAAGTGGTGGTGGCTAGTACTACTGTTGGCCATCTTTATGCTTAGAAAATAGTGTCACTGATTTTCTAGTTTGTGGGCATAACATAGGAGAGGGCAGAGGAAGGTAATCAGATGGATATGTAGAACAGCAATACAACTTTGGAAAACATAACTAAATCATAACAAAATAGATTCAGCTGATGAGGAAAGATGAACAGAGCACATTCTGGTTCATGTTTTATTTATCCTCATCAAGGAAGCAGCCCTCTCAGTCTACCACACTGGAGTTATCTCCACATGGGAATTCTGGCACCCTTCTTGCTTCATCTACTTCAGAAGAAGACAATATAATGATGCCAATAATATCAGGCTTTTCAGATTCATCTTCACCACCACAACCGCCTTCATGTTGTAGGAATGCAGACTGTGACTGTAATCCATGGACCAAATCCTGCATTCATGTTAATAAGTGTTAGCATGCCAACATTTTCAGGGGACAGATTTGTATGCCTGTTCTGCACAAGGACCCCTGCTGAACTGACAACTTTCTCCACACTGACACTTGCGAGTGGACAGCTCTGGTATTTGCCTGCTACTTAGGTCATTGCTAGCCAGTCAGTGACCTTGCTACTCCCGTAAAGCAAGGGCTCTTCCATGATGGCAAATTGCCTGGTGTCTGCCAAATATACAGTTTGTTCTGTTACCTTGCGTGTCTTATAAGTCCTTTTACCATGTGAAGTGCTAGCAATACCTCATCTCTGTTCACTTTCATGGTGTGCCTTACATAACTGTGACTTTAGTATCTGTGACCAATGTATCCATCTTATTGTTTAATCAGTTAAACTTTCGACCTGACAATGACCACTTTCAGGTATTGAAGATGGGCACTGTTTTATATCACTGGGTCCAGTAAGGTGGCAATCCCAAAATCTGCAGACTGCAGAAAGCCAGAAATGAGGCTATTGTAGTCCAAGACATGGAGCATGTTTTCCATTAAAGCACAACTTCTGGTATCACCACCTGCCTCTAGCACCTGCTGTACATTCTTATAGGTAGTTTTTTCACTTTTTTTTTTTTTACATTTCATTTATTTTATACTGAAAGGTCTTTGGGCAGTGCCCATTTTCACAGACGTCCAGTTTCAAAACATTAAACATATGAAGGCATCTTAATAGAATACAAACACATTTAAAAATTACAACCTAGCTGGGACAATGTAAAACAATTACATTGTAATTAGAAACTAGGTAAAACACCTACAAAAAGAGTTAATAAACATGTTCCTTCTAAGTACTGTCTTAAAAATAGAAATTTTGGATGACACGCAACACTACTAGATAAATCATTGTAAAGTTTTGGAGCTAAAAAGGTCACAAACTTTTAATTATATGTGGTTCAGAGCTCAGTGCTTGTGTTATATACTGCATCTACATGATGTAGGTTTGAGTTTGGATACAGAGGCCAGACCAGTAAGTAAAATGATGCTTCCAAGGTATAGTTGTACAGATGAATAGTGCTTAGCTACTTTAGGCATGAACATGAGTAAGTCAGTGATTATAGTACACGATGAGCTGCAAGTAGATAGCTCTAGACACTGGAACAGATGAGTTGTTCATTATGAGTTGATGGTTTGGCTTTACTCTGTATCCCACCATAGGAAGCATGGTTAGTTGATTAGGATGTGATACTCCCCCAAATTTATGATATTCCATAATTATCTCCTCCAACTCCAGAAAGTATGGCCAGCATGCATGCAGGAGAGGAAAATCCCCCTTGAGGGAAACCTCTGAGGATCCATGGCTACTGACCCACCCGTCCTTCTGGGCATACTAAAGGAGCATAATCCTAAATTAATTAATTATTGGCTAGTCCAAGTTGCAGAGTATGGATCCAGTGGAACAGTTCATAGCAGAGATGAAGATCAGGAACAGGCTTCCAAGTCTTGGGTGAATAAATCAGGTAGCTGAATGAACATGTGAAGCATCCAGGTAGATGTGCACTGAGGTGATCATTGTTAGAACACATCTAATAGGTTCAGGATAGGGCTAGAATAGGACCTCTGGAAGCTAGTACATGATAAACAGGTGAATATAGTAAATATCCAGGCTTTGACGCTGGTGAGACAGGATGAATTAGAAGCAGTCCAACCTCCTGGCTTCTGCTGATGGAAGGCTTATGAATTTCATGGAATGGTAGAAGGCTTGAAATGAAACTGATGACTGACAAACCCAGTAATGTGAATATCACAAAGAGAGTTGAATTGATGATTAAGACATGATTTAGAAGACATACAGTAGTAGAGCTGAGCCGAAATCCTGGCAGGGTTTGAGGATAGTAACTGAAGCAATACAGTGTAAGGTTAGGAAGCATCCAATGAGTGTAACAGGGCGAGCCCTAACAGGTAAGGATGTGAGGTTGGACCTCGTAGGTTAGAAGATGAGGTAGTAAGTAGCAGGTGATATGGACCAGTTGGGCAGTTGATTAGTAGAACGTGGCCGCTAGTCCCATGGTAAGATGTGTAGCTGGACCCTCGTAGGTCAGCTGGTGAGGTAAATAGAGTGGAGGCTAGCTCCATGTAGCTTGTTAGCACAGCCAGACCTTTGTATGTCTGCTGGTAAGTAAGAGTGGCAACTAGCCCTTATAGGCTAGTATATGTAGTTGATCCCCATGTAGGTTGGCTGATGAGTAATAGTAGGAAATTGAGAATGGCAGTCAAACCCATAAGGGTTATCAGGTGCAGCAGAGCCCATGTAAGTCAGATGGAATTAGCAAGAATTAATTGTGAGGGTATACACTATATCCAGGGTGATTTCTATGAGAAATGGTCCAATCCACAGGTGAGAAAATGCGCTCCACATAGGTCAAGTTGTACTTGACGAGTTATTTTAGCAGATGAGGAATTATTTTGAGAAGGAGGTGTTTGAATGAATGTCTGTGATCCGGTAGGAGAATATGAACTTGGAGTCCATGCCAAGTTAAGGAAGGAAATTCTGGTATGAGTAAAAGTATATGAACCTCCAGGCCCAGACTGGGTGAGGCAGGCTGAGAGAATTATGAACCTTCAAACCCAATGTGGGCAAGGCAGGCATAGTGTACGAAGAGTCGAACCTCCAGGCCTTGAAGGCGAAGCAGGTATAAGGTAGAAGTATACAAATCTTCAGTACCAGAACGGGAAGTGGCAGGCTAACAGAAGTTATGAACCTCCATGCCCAATGCTGGGAGAGGCAGGCATAGTGTACAAATAGTCGAACCTCCAGGCCGTGACGCGGTGAGGCAGGTGGAGTGAGAGCAACCTTGGAAGTTGCCAAATGAGCACTGAGAGCTGATCTGAAAAGAGTATGACTGTGAGGCCCTTGTAAGTACAAATATACATAGGTGGCAGTGTCCAGGCAGCCAGGGAAGAGCAGGAAGCAGGAATGTGATGAATAATGCGAGCAGTAGGTAACGAGTTGTAAGCAAGAGACCTGCATGTTAGTCAGTAGTAGCAGTAGTAGTAGTCATTGGATTTGCATGGCATGCAGATGCAGAGGAAGTAGCGAAAAGTAATACTGAATAATTGAAGAAGTTACATTATGGGGATCGATGAGGAATGTAAATAGCAGGGGAGTAATCTGACCCTCCTAGAGTTGGATGTTTGGTGACCAAACAGGGGAAGCATGTAAGCATAAAATAATTACCAACATTAAATGCAAACGTGTTCCTTCATGGAAAATAAGTCTGATGAAAGTAAGAGACATTCCCTGAATGATGTCCAACAGCTGGAGTATGTCATGCCAGAAAGCCCCCCAAAAAGAAATGAGAACCACTATAACACAGAAGGAAAATGCAGCAGCTGATGGCTGTAGGAGTCAGGAAACTGGTGTGCTCACGATGGAGAACATGAGTGAGCAATAGCTCCCCGAACAGAATGAATGGCAAGACTGCTCCTCCAAACCAGTCCCCACATCAGAGAAACAGAAACAGGCAGCGACAGCATCCTAAGCAGTTAAGGTATGCAGCCACGGTGATACAGATAGGACAAGCTCTGTATAGGGGAGGACAGCAGACTGGAGTTGTGATTGGCCATGAATGAATGTACCCAAACAGCAAATGATTCAATGGGCTAACAGGGCAGGAGAAGGAATGAGCAGTGAGTACGCTCAGGAGGCTGATGGAAACAACTGGAACTGGAGGCGGGTGCAACTATACAATGGAGCAACAGAAGTCGGAGCTGCGAGCAGCACACAGCCATGCAGCAGGCACTAAAGAGAAAAGGGATGCCAGGTCCCGCAGTCCAGCCATAGAAGGCGGCAACGAAGTGGCCAGATCATTGTTAGATAATGATCTGAATAGTAGGCAGAGATTGCTACGCAATCTTCTGTTTTCCAATGAATAGAACCCCAGAGACTGGAGCCCATCCTTAAAACTTAGTTCTCCAATGCCTAACACTATCTTGCTAGCCCTTCTCTGAACCCTTTCTAGAGCTGTTATTTCTGCCTTTGTATTTGGGGGCCAGAACTGGAAACAGTACTCTAAGTGGGGCCTGCCCAGGGCAAAACACAGCAGCATCACCACTCCCCCATCTCTTCTGTCTGAATTCATACTTCTTACTCCTTCTGGAGAGTTCACTTTGTTGCATATCTTGGTGTCCTCTGCAAACAGACACACCATTCCCTCCAATCCGTTTGTGATGTCTGATATGAAAACAATGCATTGTAGAGGCCCCAGCACCAACCCCTCTGGTACACCATTAGTAACCTCTACCTCAGCAGATACTGCATCATTTACCTGCACCCTCTGTCTTCTTCTTCTCAGTTAGCTGCTCACCCACCCAACCACCTCCTTACCACCCCTGCGTGGTCTAGCTTCTTAACAGCCTTCTGTGTGGAACAGAGTTGAAGGCTTTAATAAAGTTCAAGTAGATCACATAGAAACAGAAACATAGAATCTGTTGTCAGATAAGGACCATACAGCTCGACTAGTCTGCCCATTTCCCTACTTGGTTTGTTAATCCCTACCCTTATCTGGACTGCCTTTCCCCTACTCTGCCTTTATGCTTATCCCATGCACTTTTGAATCCCTGTACTGTCTTCACTTCCTCCACCACTGCTGGAAGGCTGTTCCATGGATCCACCACCGAATCTGTGAAAAAATACTTCCTAGCATTCCCCCTAAGCCTCCCTCCCTCCAGCCTCATGTTATGTCCCCTTGTCCTTGTGCACTTTCTTCTTTGAAATTTGCTCCACTCCTGTATTCTGTTTATTCCTCTAAGGTATTTGAAAGTCTCTATCATATCCCCTCTCTCCCTACTCTCTTCCAGTGAATAGATGTTAAGTTCCTTGAGTCTTTCCTCATAAGGCTTGTGGTGCAGTGCATGTATCATTTTTGTTGCTCTTCTCTGGGCTGCTTCTGTTCTGTGTATGTCCTTCCTGAGATGCAGTCTCCAGAATTGGACATAATGCTCCAGATGAGTCCTCACCAGTGAGCTAAACAGTGGCATAACCACTTCACTCCTCCTACTGGTTATGCCCCTTCCTATGCACCCTAGCATTCTGTTTGCATTCTCCGCTGCTTTTTTGCATTGTTTGGATGACTTCAGGTTATCAGATATAATAATCCCCAGGTTTCTCCCTCTTGACTTGTGGTGGCTAGAACTCCCCCCCATCCTTTATCCCTCTCTTGGATTGCTGTGTCCCAGGTGAATTATCTTGCACTTCTTAGCATTGAAACCCAAATGCCAAACCCTTGACAATTATTCAGGTAGTCTTAGGTTGCTTCTCATTTTGTAATATATGGAAAATAAAAATAATACCCCCAAAATACATACAAAAAATCCCCTGTAATACACAGCCCAAAACGCAGTAATACCATCGATGGAACTCAATAATACTATCGTTGAGATCTCGTAATACTATCAATTGAAGATCTCAATGATAGTATTATTGCAAACTCACAACAGCGCAAGCGCCACCGGACAACTCGAGCAGCTTTCACTGACCGCGAGCGGCTTTACTGTAACGTACTCCGACTCCGGAGTAACACTCTGTACTAGAGGTGTCACTGGTTCCACAACAAAAAGAAAATTATTACTGTTTTGTTTGCAGTTTCATTAACACTGCTTGCTTTTCTTTGTTAAACTGTTCAAAAGTTATCAAGTTGCACGAATCATTGGCTGTGAATTACTTCACCACCAACTCGACCCACCATTCCTGACTATTGCAAAGGTAAGAAATACTATTTTATTTTCCATATATTACAAAAAAAATGTGCATTCTGGTGTAACAGGCAGTATTATCTCGAGATCTGGGGGATTTGAAACCTCTCGAGCTAGCTCTCCTCGAGGTTTACTGTGCCCCCAGATCCTCTCGATGAATTACTGTCTTGTAATACACCAGAATGCATCTATTATTCTATTTATCTTGCCCCTCCTGTGTGTCAACTCTGTTGCAGATCTTGGTGTCATCTACGAACAGTCATACTTTCCCCTTTAGTCCCTCTGCAATGTTGCTTATGAAGACATCGAATAGGACTGGATCCAGCACCGATCCCTGTCACACCTCACTGGTCACCTCCCCCTATTCATTTTTTATGCCATTTACTACCACCCTCTAGGTCCTGCCTTTTAGCCAGTTTACAACCCATTTTACCACTTTACAGCCTACACTCAGATTCCCCAGTTTGTTAAGCAACCTTCTATGTGGAATGATGTTGAAGGCCTTGCTGAAATCCAGGTAGGCCACATCCACTGCCCCTCCCTGATCCACCCCCTGGTCACCTAGTTAAAGGAATTGATATGTTTAGTCTGACAGGACCTTCCCTCAGTGAATCCATGCTGCCTTGGGTCTTTTGCAGCACTTGACTCCAGGAACTTCACTACCCACTCCTTAGGCTGGCACTCGATCAGCTTCCCCACCACTGAGGTCAGGCTTACAGGTCTGTAATTGCCTGCCTCCTTCCTACTTCTACTCTTGTCAGGGGACCATGTCTGTCCTCCTCCAGTCCCCAGGTACTTCCCCATCTCTACTGATTGGTTGAAGAGGGTTGTCAGTGGACCTGCTAGGATTTCCCTGAGTTCCTTCAAAACTCTAGGGTGAATCCTGTCTGGCCCCATTGTCTAGTCTGTCTTCACTGTACTTCCCCTAGTTCCTCCAAGACTTTATCCATTATAAATGGGCTGGTGTCCGCCTCTCTCCCTGTAAACATTTCCTCGTGAGGTTTGGCCCCTTCTCTCCTTCTTCCTTGGTAAATATTTAGCAAAAATACTGGTTCAGTGTCTCAGCTTTTTCAAGGTCATCCTCCACCCACCCACCCACCCTCTCCTTTCTTTTGCCAAACAATAACATTTCTGGTCTTCTTCCTCTTGCTAATATAATGGAAGAAGGTCTTGTCTCCCTTCTTAATAGCCTGTGCTATTCTTCCTCCATTCTTGTCTTTGCCCCTCCAACAGCTTTCCCAGCTCCTCTCTGCTTCTCCAGATATTTCTCTCTGTCTTCTTCCTTCTGTGTCTCTGTAGTTCCTGAAGGCCTTACTTTTTTCTCTCACTTTCTTGGCTACTGACTTAGAGAACCACAGTGGCCACTTCTTTCTTTTGCTTTTGCTAAGCAGTCTGACACATTGACTTGTCACGCCTGCTATGGATCTCTTGAGCCTAAGCCACTGTTCTTCTAGGCCTCCCCCTGTATCTTCTGATGCCAGGGCAATTTTGAGCTGTTCTCCCATCTCCACAAAGTTGGCCTTCTGGAAATATAGGACCTTAATTTTTGTATGGCTTTCTTCTGCCAATGCGTTGGGTCTAAACCACACAGTTCTGTGGTCACTGGTGCCAAGGGGGCCGCTAACCTCAACATTCATGATTCTGTCCCTGTTTGTCTGCACTAAGTCCAGTATCTGGTGGGCTCAATCACAAGCTGCCTTAGGTTTATTTATTAAATTATTTATTTGCTTTTGTTAACCAGGTAAGCACACTAGACAGCCAAGTGCCTATTTTCAGGTGCGACCCGGGAGGATACAAGGTACATACAAATCATCAAACCGAGACAGGGTTACATACAAGATCACCCAGCATAATAAATAGAATATGTAGATAACAGCATGTGGGATTACAGGCATAACAGGTTGATAGAAAGACAGCAACATAACACATAACATATAGCTAGGCAGAGGAACAACAATATACAGATACTGTCCACAAGGCTAAAGATATGGGTTAAGCCACAGAAGACCCCACTCAGGGACAAGTAAGCAGGAGAAAACAGGGCCCTCGGGCAAATTTCAGCATATTGTGGGACCAATCACAGAAGTGTCCCCCCCATCAATCAGTATGGGAAGAGATTGCCACGTGTCGGGTCTTATATGACACAGAGACAGGTGGAGGCAGATTTTAGGAAGCTCCATAGGGGCTTTAAAGCAGGGATGGGAGGGGGAGGAGTGAGTTGATGCTGGAAGGGAGTTCCATACCCTAGGTGCATTGGACAGAGAAAGCTCAATCTCCAGCAAGGGTACGGGTCCTGGGAACTTGGTGGTCCAGCACAGCACTGGATCTTAAGTGGTAGGCAGGGGTTCCATGTTTGAGGGGGAGGGCAAGTGCAGAAAGGGTAGCCGTTCTAACAGTGTTGTCCATGAAATTGCTGACTATGAAAACGTGGTACTTTTCAGGGGGGAGCCACTGCAGCCACGAGTATAGATCAAAGCAATGCGTGAGGTTAGATGCAGAGAGCATAAAGTGGCAAATATTATTGTATGCCATGTCCCATTTTGTAAGACTCAATTTTGGGACTGGGGCAAAGGCTACGAGCCCATAGCAGAGCATGGGCAGGAGGACCCCCCTAACTAGGTCAACCCATGCGGCCTGGGTGAGATAACTTTTTGCTCTGTAGGCAAGTCAAGTTTGTGCATACATGGCTGACATAAGGTCCCTGCTCCTTGATGTACTTGCAGTTTGGGTATTCCAATCTGCATTCCAACATGTTGAAGTCACCCATTAGTACTACTTCTCCTTTGGCCACCATATTATGAATGGCCTCCAAGAACACTAGATCTATATCCTCTCCCCATGTGAGAGTCCTGTAAAGTACTGCAGTATGGATGGATGGTTGTTTTGTTCCCCGACTCCAGAGTGACCCAAAATGCCTCTGATTCTGCCTTGGATCCTTGAGCCTCTGTAGCTTTAATCCTTTCTTTCATATACATAGGAAACCCTCCTCCCTCTTCCCTCCTATCCTTTCTAAAAGTGTATATACTGGTGTGGATGCATCCCAGTCATGGTTTCCTGTCTACCATGTCTCCATAACAGCCACAATGTCCAGGTTTGTGTCTGCCATCAGTGTCATTAGGTCTGGGATTTTGCTTCCCAGACTGTGGGCATTTGTACATGACCTTCAACTCTGTGTACCCTTTAATGTTCCTTGTTTATTGTGCTTTGCTCTGCACCACCTTAGTGATGTACCATCTGTTCTCTCCCCATTGTAACCATGGTAGTTTTACAGTTAGATATTATGCTGGTTATTGGGTTCTCACTGCTTTCAGTTATGTCCTGTAGGGGGTCTATGATAATCCTCTTGACTGTCTATGCCTCCCTCCTTGGCAAATTTAAAAAGATCACTAAGGATGCACTTAAACTTCTCAGAAAGGGATACCTGTGCCTCCCTGGATAGATACAGGCCATATGGAGAATATAGTCCTTCTTCCCTTCAGGTGAGGTTCCAGTCTCCATTGAAGCCATACCTACCTTTCTGCACCATTTCTTCAACCAGTTGTTGAATTCAGTGAAGTGTATGTCCCTCCCTTCCCCCTTGCCATAGACAGGTAGCACCTCTGAGAAGGTTGCAGAGTTTACTACTTGCCTAAGACTCCTTCCCAGCTCCCTGAACTCTTCCTGTATGCTTCCTACATCTACCCCTCTCTAGCCAGGTTATTAGTCCCAAAGTGAATAATGACATCTGGCTCCCCCTGCTACCACCTTTGCAATCCTAAGGATTCACTTGCCCTCCTTCTGAACTGTGCCTGCAGGTAGGCACATTACCTCTCTTTCACCATTTTACCTGACCAACTCAAGTCCATGACAATGGAGTCATCAAGCAGGATTTGCTTCCTCCTTCTGTGTGTTCTCCTTGCATATGCCCTTGGGGATCCATCTTGGATGACTCCCTCAACCCCCATGGTGTTCACTTCAGGAGATGCTGTGCAATCTCTATGCTCTGCCAGGATGGTATATGAGTTGTGAAGTGACACTGGCTGAGGGATGTGCCTCTATCCTTCCTCCCTCACCCTCCCTGAGCTCACAGTAGTCCATCCTTCCCTCCTTCTTGGCAACCTCTGAGGAAGTGGTGGTGGACATATTGGTGTCTGTATGGGGAGGAAAGTCACCTGTATCCTTGCCAACTCTGCTCGGAGTCCAGCTACCTCCTCCCTCAACAGAGAGAGGTGCCTGAAGATAGGGTAGCACCACAGTGTCCAGAACATCTTCCTGAAAACTACTGCCCCACATCCACTGCAGAGCACCACACCCATCATTTTTCTTCTCCTATCTTTGCCCTAACTGCCCCTTATTGCTCTCTACTCTCTGCTGCTCTTTCCTTCTATAGCTTGTCCAATGCCCAGCTACATATATATTTTTGTACTGTCAATACTCATTAGTGGTATAATGTTTCAAGGAATGTAGGTTTATGTCAGTGTGTGGTGTATGACTATATTGTGTACTGAAACAAGATGGCTAACAGTGTGTGTATGCAGTCAGCTGGTACCGTATGATGTCACAGGTGAACAGTATAAAGGAAGTGATGTGCTAGGGTGGGTGGGTGGATAGGCCCCTCCTGATCACCAGAGACAATCAGTTACATGAGCAGAAATTCCTAAAAACACAGCTACAGGAAAGATCCCCCAAATAGATATCTTTCCAAATGAAGCCTGAAAGCAACCTGGTACTAATTGAATGCAACAATAAGCTGCAAAAGAAACAATAACAACAGCAGCAATAAAATCAGCAAAAAATAACAGTCATTTCCCTGAAATGAACTAATTCCTTCCCTTTTCAGCCCCTTCTAAGAATCTAAAAATTAACCAGCTACACCACTCTATCTACATCACATCTATCGCTGCTACCTGACATAGGTCAAGTAATTGATGTCCTTTAACCAAAAAAACATGCTCCACTCTGTGATGTGTTTGATCACTGATAGAACAAATGCTGTAAAGTTGCACTGCCACAACAAACACAATTAAAATAAACAAGTAACTCTCTGCATCAGTATTACTTGATATATTGAAATTGTGCCAAATGGTGAATGCCCCTTGCAGTGACACTGGTGATACAAGCTAGTCCTCTAATCAGTTTTGCATCTTTAGCACATCATCAGGGAGTATAGCAATGGAAATAGACCCTGATGCATATAACAGCATGTTTTAAAGTATATAGTTGGCTTCAATTAAATGCTTGTCTGGGGTAAACTGATTTAATGTCAGTCTCCAAAACTTTAATCATGACAGAAAGAATATTATACTTTAGACACCCCAATTTGATTACTCTAATGTTTGCCTAACATAATTAGCAGAACATTATTCATTGTTTATCAGGAAAAACACCTATTCTTAGAAAGTAAATTTTTGATATAAAAAGATGAAATGATATTATGACACATTATAATAAATTTGTACATTGATATACTTAATGGTCTATTCTGCATAGTTTATACATCTTTTTATGTTTATGTTGCTTGCGCACATGCGCAAGAAACATGTTGCGGCAGCTTGCTGCAGAAGCAGGTTGTGGAGGTGCAGCACTGTTATGGTCAATGCCCCCACTGCCTTTTGAGGCTTGACCTGCTTTCCCCAATAGGGTGGCACACTGCTGCTGACATTAGTTCAGCCAGTGTGCCACCACCTTGACTATTTAGCTGCTGCAGTCAGGGGCTGTCTCGTCATTGCAGCATCAACCATTCCTCTGCAATGAGGCAGCGACCCGTCATTGCAGGGTGGTACCTTGCATGCCCCCAACTCAGTTTGCCAACATGGAGTTCAGTCCCTGTTGGCATAAGGTCCCCACCCCTAGGTTTCTGTTGTATGCCAAGGGGCGGATCCCCTCAACATCATGCACCCCATCTTTTTTTGCCGAGGGGGCACCCAGTCCCTGCTGGCTTCGGTCCCCCCATCCCAATTGAATTTGCTGATGGGGAAGCCCAATCCCCATCTGCATAATGTCTCCCCCAATTTGTTGCCTGCCGGGGGTGGTGCCCAATCTCCCTTGGCTCTCCACCCCCCCTCGGTATGTGCTGATGAGGGTGCCCAATTCCCCACTGGCTACAGCACCCCCCCAACCACTCAGGTGGCATGCTGGGAGCCCACCTCAGAGTGCCAAATGTCCCTGAAAAAAAAATTTAAACAGTCCAACAATGTTTATTGTTTTTTTTTACCCCTCTAAACTAGAAAACGGTCCCTCGTTGAGTACATGGCCCCAGCAACAACCCACACCCATCTTCTGTGCACCCAGCCTCCCCACACACCCCCTTCCCATACTTACCTCTGGAGCACAACACGATGTTCATCGGAGGACCAGGACCATGTCTGCACTCTTCAAAGCTTACCACGAACTGAAGAAATGCCGGTAAGCTGTATAATGACATAAATAGGGTTTTTTCAACTTTGCTGCATATTTCAGGCATTTTTGGCAATTTTGGCACACATTTTCAACATGGGGTTATTGGGACCCCTCCTCATGTATTCAGATACTGTCATGGCATTATTCAGTCCAGAAAGGTGATTTCGCGGTCACTGCGTGGAATCACCTTTTGGCACAGATTAACAAAACAACATTGCCAATGTTCATGATGCAGGCTCTCAAAAGCCTATGTTGCAAATTTGGTGGAAAAAATCTAAACATGCCTGTTTTACAAGTGTGCATTGCACAGTTGCTAAGCACACTCGTAATTTCACGAATTTGCAATATTTTCACTCCAGATTTTCAACATTATCATTTTTTCACTCCTCCTTATGAACAGTACAGTTGTCATTATTCACATCCTAGCTCAAATGTGTTTTCACTCTTCCAGCACAGAACAATGCTATCTCTGTGGGAAATCAGTGTTTGGGGCACATTAAGAAAATCACAGTGACACTGTTCATGAGCAGAAGTCCTAAAATGCCTATGTTAAAAATTTTGTGATGAATGTCCATAAAATGACTGTGTTACGAGTGTGCATTGCTACAATTTCCATGCACCCTTGTAACTTTGCAAATTTGTAATGTTTTCACCCAGATTTTCACCACTGGCATTTTTCACACATCTTATGAACAGTACAGCTGTCATTTTTCACATCCTGGCCAAAATGTGTTTTGCACTTCGAGACAGAATAGCAGATCGCTTTGGGAAATCAGTGTTTGGGACAGATTAAGATCAAGCAAGTAAGAGAGAGGTGAGCGAGCTCAACTGATGTCTGTCAGGACTGCTTCAGATTTTTGTGGGCAGAAAAAGGTGCCAAACAGGCAGAAGCCCAGTACAAAAGGGCAACCTTCAGCGCCAGGAGAAACAGAATAAGAGACTGGGGAGAGGAGTGGGTGAACTCAACGGAACGATTTTAGGACAGCTGCAAATTTCTTTGTGGGCAGAAAAAGGCATTAATGTAGGCAGGGGCCCAGTACAAAAGGGAAGCCTGCAGTGCTGGGAGAAACAGAATGAGCGAGTGAGAGGGGGGAGTGAGCGAGTTCAGCAGAGCTCTGTTGGGACTGCTGCAGATGTCTTTGTGGACAGAAAAAGGCACCAATGCAGGCTGGAGCCCAGTACAAAAGGGCAGCCTGCAGTGCTGGAAGAAACAGAACAAGCGAATGAGAGAGGGGGAGTGAGTAAGTTCAATGGAGCTCTGTCAGGACTGCTGCAGATTACTTTGTGGCCAGAAAAAGGCACCAATGGAGGCAGACAAATTTCTTTGTGGGCAGAAAAAGGCATCAATGTAGGCAGGGGCCCAGTACAAAAGGGAAGCCTGCAGCGCTGGGAGAAACAGAATGAGCGAGAGAGAGGGGAGTGAACGAGTTCAGCAGAGCTCTGTTGGGACTGCTGCAGATGTCTTTGTGGACAGAAAAAGGCACCAATGCAGGCTGGAGCTCAGTACAAAAGGGCAGCCTGCAGTGCTGGGAGAAACAGAAAAAGCGAATGAGAGAGGGGGAGTGAGTAAGTTCAATGGAGCTCTGTCAGGACTGCTGCAGATTACTTTGTGGCCAGACAAAAGCGCCAATGGAGGCAGGAGCCCAGTACAAAAGGGAAGCCTGCAGTGCCAGGAGAAACAGAATGAGCGAGTGAGAGAGGGGGAATGAGCGACCTCAATGGAGCTCTGTCGGGACAGCTATGAACTTCTTTGTGGGCAGAAAAAGGTGCCAATGCAGGCAGGAGTCCTGTACAAAAGGGCAGTCTGCAGCTCCGGGACAAACAGAATGAGCGAGTGAGAGAGGGGGAGTGAGCAAGCTCAATGGAGTTGTGTCAGGACAGCTGCGGATTTTTTTGTGGGCAGAAAAAGCTGCCAATGCAAGCAAGAGACCAGTACAAAAGGGCAGCCTGCAGCTTTGGAAGAAATTGAACAAGTGAGTGAGAGGGGTGGCACAGAGGGGAACAAGCAGGAGGGGGGAACCGATAGGGGGAAGAGGTGTAGGAGGGGTATCGACTAGGAATAGATTCAAACATCTGTTATGGGAGAGAGAGGGGGAGCAGGAACATACTGAAGGGGGAGGACAAGAGGGGCATGAGAGGGATGGCAACAGGTAGGAGAAGAGATATTGAGGATGAAAGGGTAGAAAGGGGCTAGTAAAGAAGGAGGGGGGGTCATGACTGGAGGTCAGAAGGCTACGGGAAGGGTGAAGGATAGGAGATGCATCACTATTGGGGTAGAAGGGAATGGGGGCTCTAAACTGAAAAGAGCAGGGATTGGAGAAGGGTTGGAAATCCACAGGAGAGATGGGGAGGTTGACTTGGGAAGCCCAGTAGGAAGTAGTCAGGCTGGGAAGGGGTTCAAGGGGGATGGGAGGAATAAGGCAGAAAAAAGGGGTGAGGAGGATGTAGGGGTTACAGATACAGAAGTCACAGAGGGTGCAGCTAGTGGGGGTAAGGGGCAGGGAAGAACAAATACCAGGGTGGTAGAAGGGCATTAGAAGGGAAAGGGGGTAAGAGATGGGGGGTACTCATCCTGGGAGATTCTATACTGAAAGGGGTAAGATGGGGCAGAAATGGGGAATGGCACAGTCATATTTGGGTTGAAGCTGTCCCCAGGCTGACTGCAGGAGGCTCAGGGCAGGCACTGCTGAAGCATGCAGCGAAAGGTAGGAAGAAACCTCATGTACTGTTGCTTGTGGGTACAAACGACTTGGTGGGAGACACTGTGGAAGTAGTGAGGGTGAGGTTTGAGTAGTTGGGCAGACAGTATGAGGGGGTGGGGTAGTCGGTGGCATTCTTGGAAGTACTGATGGTACTATGTACATGCATGGGAAGGAAGGGTAGGATTGAGGAGTTCAACGAGTGGCTGAGGGATTGGTGCCACACCAAACATTATGGGTTAGTGACTACCTGGGGTAAGGTCTGGGGCAATAGTGACTTGTACATGGGGGACAGGGTACACTGGAGCAGGAAGGGAGGAAGTATAAGGCAGAATTACTGCTGGCCCACTGGCACTGGCAGTTGTGAGATGCTGGATGCCACACCTCGTGCCATGCTGGCGACAGGTTCCGGACATGAGCCTGGGTCACCAGGGGTCAGCAGTGGAGGATAGGATTGAGGATCTGGAGGACTGCTCCCCTATCTAGAGATAGGATCCAGGGACTCACCGCTCTGTAGTGGCCCCTGGTGATGACCAGGGGCACTACTTCAGTGGTGTAGTAAAGGGGGCAGAGTGTGGCGGACATTAGCACACTGTGCCTAAGCGTCAGTGCATGCTCATACTCTGCAAAGGGGAGAAAAGTGGAAAATGGGCTATGGTCGGGCAGCATGAGCTTCCAATCCCCGCTGCCTGCCCCAAAGCCATGGGGGTAATCCATAGCGGTGAGTCAGTCAGCCCTGATGTCAGGGGTAGGGCTAGGGGGGTCCATCGGGAAGACCAAACTGATCGTAGCCTGGACAGAAAATATTTACAAAAAAAAAGGCTGGATTAGGGGGGAATACTTCTACTAAGGTGGATTTAAACTAGTGGGGGGTGGCCAAAAGATTGAGGTTGGTAGAGAGATCCAGACAGGTGAGCCTAATGAGCTCACTGCCCTAGAGATAGGTAAAGGCGGAGGCACAGTTAACCTGGAAGGGAGCGGGCAGAGTGGTCTGAGTGTAATACAAAAGTCACCACCACCAGGTGAGAATAAGGAGGAGAAAGGGTATGGACCACAGGAGGAGGGACATAGGCCAAGAAGGAGAAGAATGTGGAGAAGGAGGAGTACAGGTGGAAGGTGGTCTTACTAAATGGATAGAGAACTGGTTACAGGGAAGTGTGCAGATGGTGGTAGTGGTGGAGTAGCTCTTGGCAGCCAGAGCAGTGACAAGTGGGGTGCTGCAGGGATCAGTGCTTGGCCCGGCACTATTTTGGCTCTTTATCTCCAATATAGCACATGGAGTGGGGAGCAAGGTTAGTCTGTTCGCACACTATACCAAATCAAAAGCAAATAGTTATAGTAGCAGAGCCCCCTGCTCCCCACACACACACATACATACATATACAAAATCCCCGAAAAGCTGCTTAAAAGCCTACAATTCATTCAAATCAATTCCATTTTCTTACATAGTTGTAGATCAATGCCAACAAGTGTAAAATCATGTAATAATAATAATAAAAAAATTTATTTGATTAAGCGCCTTTCAAATATTTCAAGGCGCTGTACAGTCTTCATACATTTATCATAATCAAGGACAACAATAACAATGCAACAGATAAATAAATAAAACAATTTAAAATACAACAGAAGGCCTGAATCCATAAAATGATTTAAAACCTTCTTAAGCCATCATAGTTGTACTTTCTCGGAGCTGGCGGGGCAGAGAATTCCAAAGGGTGGGAGCCACAAAGACAAATGCACAGGCTCCAGAGGACTTCAAATTCAGCCTCGGAATCTACAGCAACCCCTCGTCAGCCGAGCAGAGCTGTCTCAGAGGGGCGTAAGGCACCAGAAGCTCTTTCAGGTAGTCGGGACCTAAGCCGTGTAGGGCTTTGTAGGTCAAGAGACCCACTTTAAAGGTGATCCGCCACTGTATAGGCAGCCAGTGCAGAGTGCGCAGCACAGGGGGTGATGTGAGATCTTCTTGACACCCCAGTCAACAAACGTACTGCAGCATTCTGCACTAGCTACAAGCAGTGGATTTCAACCCCAGCAAGCCCTAGGTACAGGGAGTTGCAATAATCAAGACGTGATGTCACAAAGGTGTGGACCAAAACCGGCAAATCACCTGGTGGAACCAGGTGCCTAATCCTGGAGTTGTTTCTAAGATGGAAAAATGAAGTCTTGACTACTGCAGACACCTGATAACGGAGGGTCAAACCAGTGTCAAGCTCCACACCCAGGTTACGCACCCGTTCAGAGGTGGGGATCTGGTCTACCCCAAGAACTAATTCAGAGGGGGACCCTATCCCCTGACCCTCAGCCCTGCGACCAGGGTCCACCACCATAACCTCGGTACCAGGGCATAGTAACCCCAATGCTGCATATAGGATGTGGGGAGGTATTGATACTCACTAGACATGAAAGGGTCCTTGAGGTAATTATATCAGAGGACCTCAATGTGGCAGTACAGTGTGACAAGGCTATCGGCAGGGCAAATTGGATTCTGGGGTGCATAAGTCAGAAAGGACATAAGGTGGAGGTTTTCCAGAGGAGAACAACTGAAATGGTTCAGAATGTTGATAGGAATCCCTACAAGGAAAGGCTGAAGAATCTCAACATATACACTCTGGAAGAAATGAGGGCGAGAGGTGACATGATCATAACCTACAAAGTACCTCACAGGGGTAAAATCGGTACAGTTGGGGAGTTTCCTTCAAATGAGGATGAGCACCCAAACCAAGGGACATACTGTATAATGAAGCTGGGGGGCATTCAGGATAGATGTGAAGAAATATTTCTTAACTGAAAGGGTGGTAGACACCTTGAAATGACTGCCAGAAGAAGTGGTGGAAGCTAAAATGGTTGGGGGCATGAAGCATGCACGGGATAAACATAGGAGTATATTAGAAAAAGGGGGAGGAGGAGGAGGAGGTCAACGGAGATCAATAGGGCTATGGAAGTGGAGTAGGTTAAAGTTCATTGCAGGAAAAATCCATTAAGCATGCTCATTCACAAGGAAGTCCTGATGGACGCAGGCAGAATAAGACATACAGTAACATATACAGGCTGGAGTTTCAAGTAGGTAGAGAACACTTGGGCAGACTGGGTGGAATGAGCTGTCCTTTTCTGCTGACAAATTCTATGTTTCTATGGCATCATGTGTTCATTCAGGTGCAGTGTTTATTTAAAGTTGAGCCTACCATACATCCAGATGTAAGGTACAGTAAATTACAGAATTAGATGCAGCCCACTTACAGTACAATAAAGAGAACCCCAGTGCTTCAAGAAGCCTTTACTTTTCATAAGGCTGCTTAAAGAGCTGGGGTTCTATCTGCAGTGTCCACACCAGTATGCTGATCTTAAAATTGACATCACATCTGAATGAGTACTTGACTCTTGCTCACTCCATTTCTTCCCCATATTGAAAGCTGCTTGTCCTGAGTTCGTTTTGGGCTTGTAGCGCCTCACCAGTGGAAAATGACCAATAAGTAGCACTGAAAGATGTCAGACTTCACAGACTGTGAAGGCAGCTCTCACCCACCAGTTTGGCAAGAAGAAGGCTGCAGCTGGGGCCACTGATGAGCGTTGGGGTGTGGGGATGGGGGGAACCAAAGGGGACAGACATAAAGAGATAAAATCATAATAAAAATTCTGAGACCTTCACCAGCAGTATAGCACAGTGGCTTAAGACTCTGAGCTGCAAATCTGGTGACATCCAGCAGACCAGACCTGGGTTTGAATCCCATGGCTTACACTTGCATACTGTGTGACCCTGACCCTGAGCAAGTCACTTTACTTCCCTGTGCTCCCAGGTCGCACCTGTAAAAATAGCTTTCAGCTTAGTGTGCTACTCCTGGTTAAACAACTAAATACAAAAAAAAAAATGCTTACCAGTAAAAGCACACTCTGATGTTTTTCAAATGGCAACACAATCTGTTGAGCCCTCTGACTGCCGTCTGACACCAGGCAGCAGCCAGCATAAAATTACCTAAAAAAGGTAGTGTGGTCATGTGGTTACTGATATACTGGATATTACAGATTTATAAGAATAAAACAGTATCACACAGAAGCTGGCACATGTGTCTATAGCAGATGTCTCCTGCTTCTCAGTAGTTATACTTATACCCTTGGGGTTCTTGAATGTTTCTATCATATCCCCAATTTTCCTCCTCTCTTCCAGTGAGTACATATTGAGATCCCTTAATTTCTCCTAAGTCTTGTGTTGCAAGCTCTGTACCATCTCATTCACCCTTCTCTGGGCCCTCTCCAGCCAGTTAATATCCTTATGAAGGTGCAACCTCCAGAACTGCACACAGTACTCCATGTGAAGCCTGACTATGGTTTTATATAATG
Organism: Neoceratodus forsteri; assembly: GCA_016271365.2. Classification (NCBI taxonomy): domain Eukaryota; kingdom Metazoa; phylum Chordata; order Ceratodontiformes; family Ceratodontidae; genus Neoceratodus; species Neoceratodus forsteri. The sequence continues at coordinate 1,044,661,201 of CM028133.1, read as the reverse complement.
GCATCACTACCTCCCTCCTTATGCTGGAGATACCCCTGCCTATGCATCCCAGCATGTCACTGGCCCTCCCAGCTGCTTTACCACTTTGACATTTTCAGGTCATCTGAAATAAGAATCCCCAGGTCATTTTCCTTCTTTGTGACTGTCAGCACTGCCCCCCATCCTGTAGCTTTCCTCAGGGTTTCTGTGTCCCAGGTGCATAATTTTGCAATATTTTGAATTAAACTTCAGTTGCCAGTCCTTAGACCATTTTTCAAGCTTCTCCAGGTCCCTCCTCATTTTCTCCACCCAACTCTGGGGTATCCACTGTGTTACAGATCTTGGTGTCATCTGCAAACAGGAAGACCTTTCCCTTCAGCCCTTCTGCAATGTTACTAATTAAGACATTGAACAGGACTAGCCCCAGGACCAATCTCTGCAGCACCCCACTGGTCACTCCCTCTCACCAGACTGCACCCCATTTACCAAAATTCTCTGCCTCCTGTCTGTTAGCCAGTTTCTAACCCAGTTTACCACTCTTTCCCTCATACCCAGCCTACTCATCTAGTTCATTATCCTCCTATATAGGACAGTGTCAAAGGCTTTGCTTAAATCAAGGAAAGCATTGTCCACTGCCATACCTAATTACTTCCTTTGTTGCCCAAAGTGATCAACCACATTTGTCTGACATGACCACCCCACTGTGAATCCATGTTGCCTATGATCCTAGGCTCCGATGGTTTCTAGATGCCCCAATATCCTTTTCTTAAGCAATGTCTCCATGATCTTCCCCACTACTGAAGTGAGGCTGACTGGCTTATCGTTCCCTGCCTCCTCCCTACTGCTGGATTTCTATAGAGGGACCACATGTGCCTTCCTCCAATTCTCTGGTACCACCCCTGTGTTGAATGACTCAGAGAACATGGCTGCCAGAGGTACTGCTATCTACCTTCACAGTTCTATTAGTATCCTTGGGTGTGTGCCATCTGGTCCCATTGCTTTGTCCACTTTCATTTTAGTCACCTCCTGCAGGATTCTTCTGCCTGTGAATGGACTATTGTCCAGCTCTTCATGCATTTGCAACTGCTATACTGCTGTGGCCCTTGCTCCCCCCTCTTCTGTGAATACTGAACAGAAAGACACAGTGGATGTCTTGGGGAAGGGGCACATGACATTTCTTAGGCATGGTACTTTCACTTCCAAATACCTAAACAGCATATATAAGCAAGCAACATTCGGCATTGATAAGTGCTTGTTTATTTTGCATTACCTCACTGTACTGTCACTTTAAATGATGCTGTTACTAGTAGCAGTTTCTATTTCTATGGTTGTGCTCCATGATGATGCATTTAAGGTACGAAACTGATCGGGGGACTAGCCTGTATTACAGGTATCTCTGCAAGGGGTCTGGTCTGTGAGTCAACATTTTCACTATTTGTTACAATGACTACAGTATATCAAGCAATATTGATTCTGTGAGTAATTTACTTATTTCAATTGAGTGTGTTAATGTCGATGCTACTTTTACAGTATTTGTTAATTGATACCTTTTTCTTGGTTCTCAGCAAGGCATTTGATTCTGCACCACTTGAGAGGAACCTAATCAAGGTGTGAGATCTTGTGATTTTAGATTACCTAATCAAATGGCTAGGCAAGTCAGGGACTTCACTAGTTGGTCCCCTAGAGATCAGAGCTGCAGCCACACTCTTAATATCTAGTTTAGTGATACAGAAGAGGAAATAAAGGGAAGGCATGCATCTTTGCAGATATTAAGCTCAGTGTGAGTGTAGATACATGTGAAGTGATTACTAATTTACAAAAGTATGTCAAAGATTAAAAGAATGGTCAGGCATATGGCAAAAGATATTCGATGCCAAGAATTGTATGCTAATGCACATAGGGTAATAAAATCATAAGACAGCCTGCTGGATCGATGAAGGGAGTGTTACTCAAATTATGGATGTAAGGGATTTGGTGGATATCATCAGTAATACTCTAAAACCCTCTTTGTGGTGTATTTTTATTTATTTATTTTTTAATTTATTTATTATTTTATTTATTTTGGAATCCTAGCAGAATAATAGGATGTATACTGTCGGTAGGGGTTTTACCAGAAGAAGAAGAAAGAAGAGGATCCTTCCACTGTACAGATCCATGGTTAGGTTACACCTGAACAACTATTTGCAGTTCTGGAGCCCACATTTGAAGTAGGACCAAGACTGGGTGGAGCAGTCCAAAGTAGAGAGACTAAAATGATGTAGAACCATCGGGAAAATTCAATGAGGAAAGCTTGCAATATGGGAATATTACCGAAACCTTCATGTATCTTCATGGGATCAACAGGGTGGACTCCTGTGAGTTGTTCTCACAAGATGAGAACTCATATGTCAATGGGCACAACTGCAAGTTGGTGCAGGGGTAGTTTCAAGAGGGATGTGAGGAAGTACATCTTCTCAGAGCAGGTGGATTACCAAATGGAACAGTGTACCTAGCTATAGGGCCAGTGCTGTAACTCCAGCTGGATTCTAGTCTGAATTGGACAGCTTCAATGGTGGGGTAGTAATGGCACAGAGGAGCATGGAAAAGGAACATAAATATCTAATGGGGGCATCCTCAGGTCTATTCATCAAGATGGGCATGTCATTTCTTTTAGCTGGGGTCCTTGAGCAGACTAAATGGACCACAGTTCTTTTCTGTCTATAAATGTCTAGGTTTCTACTTTATTGTTGTCGTAATCTTGCAATGAGCGTACAATCAGTAGGAATAACAAAGCTATCTTTATTTTTCTCTGGCAGCTATGTTTATGCAATTAACTCTTCTCTGCCAACCATAGTACCAATCCCAAATCCGAAGGTGCGCCTTGGTCAGAGATATGGAATGAGTCACCTAGATGTTGTCAAAATTAACACATTATATAAGTGCAGTAAGTATAGTAGTATGGATTTGTTTTCTAATTTTTTCTCACTGTGTTTCTACTGTTGAGTAGCATTAATTTCAAGGTTCTTGTTTTCTTTTATAGATTTGTTTTCTCCACTGTCATATTTCCATACTCACTGCCCTGTTCCTTCACATTTTTTGTGTTTATACAAATGCCATGAAGTAGTCCAGGGATTGAAATACAACTGACAGTATCTAGAAATAAGACACCACCACTACTGTTGAGTATGCTTGCAAAAAATAGGATTTTTAGAAATGTTCTTAATATATAAGATATTTGACCCACTCTACTTGTAAGGTGGTCATTCTGAACAAATATTTCTACATGGTTTTCATGGCAGAAAACAAGGAGCTGATTCCTGACTATACCAGAAGAGTCCCTGAAGGGGTCAATTTGAATTCCATTCCAGTTTAAAGGTATTAGAGGAGTTAAGCACACTAAAGGTGCATAACATCACGGTATCTTTAAGGAGTTGGAAAAGTTCCTAGCTAAATCAAAAGCTCAGTTACTCAAGCCATTCAAGTGCTCATTGAAGAGAGGTGACACCCAGGGAATGGAAGATGGTGAATGTTGTTACCCTGCTGAAACAGTGGGAACAAGGGTGATCAGGGATCTATAGCTCTATCAGCCTTATTCCTCTTGTCATTAAGTTGCTAGAGGCCACAATAACAAAAAGGATCATAAGTTTTCTGGAGGCAAATGGACCGCAGTATAGAAGACAGTATGCACTCACGGGGGGAGGGGGGGGATTGTGTCAGAAAAACCTGAGACTATTACTTCAATTGTCTGACAAATGCAGTAGACAAGGGATAGAAAGCAGACATGCTGTATCTTGATTTAGTAAAACCTGTACTTCCATTCTGCATGAACAGTTGGTTAAGCATATGTATGTCTTAGGAGCAGGGAACAAAAATCCTAGGTGGGTGTAACTGAAATAAACAACAGGATCCAAAGTGTTGTGATAAATAGGGAGTTCTCAGCAGATGTGGTAGCTAGTGTGGGGAAGACAAGGACTGGCCATGGGACTAATATTCTTCAACATTTTTATCTGTGACATAGGAGTATGGATTCAGGGCGATGTATGCCTTTTTGTGGATGATAGTTCTGTGGCTTGCTGGATAGTGAAGCTGGTGTCAAATATATGAAATAGGATTTGGGTGGATTGGAGAGGTGGTCAAATGCATCACAGTTAAAATTTAACACAAACAGTGGAGGGTTAAACTCCGATCAGTGAACACAGTAAGTTCCATTTAAATTATTTGTTCATTTTCTTTCTTTATAGCTGTGGCTACTATACAGTATATGATTCCCAAGAGTATTTCCCAGGTTATTCCCAGCTTTATCAAGTGAAAATGGTCTTGTAAGTATAAAAATTAGCAGAAAACATTTATTAGTAGCAGTGTGTAGCACTGTTCACTGGCAACTACAGATTCCTTTACAAATAATAAATACCAGTTCACAAAGTGTTGGATAGCACTTATCATTTCATATAGCATTTGAGAAAGTTTGTTTCTAAATGTTTTATGTGGAACACATGACTCATGCATCCTTAGTGCAGCCACACCCTCTGTCAGCGCTTATATATTAATTGTAAAGGGATATATAGTTGCCTGTGAACAGTGCAAGAAGCTGCTACTAATAAATTGTTTTTCCCAATTTATGTACCTATGGGACTACTTTCCTTTGATAAAGCTTGGGTACAACCAGTGAAACATCATTGGGAATCATGTATAGTGACATCAGTGGGAAAAAAGCAAATAATGGAATCACTGCTGAAGAAAAGAATTGTCTTGAATCTGGTGGCTTACTGGATCCAAGACAGCATGGATTCATTGGGGGCAGGTCATGTCATACAAATGTGATAGATTTCTTTGATTGGGTGACCAAGGAATTAGATACTTGGTACTGCACTTGGTAAATAAGATAGGCAGGAGGCACTAAGCCCATGGTGTCTGTCTCCTGCCTTAGCAGAACAACTGGAACAGTGGTGGTCAAGAGGTGCTTGTCAAACCTTTCTTTGAAACACAGCAATGTACTTGCCCTACCACCTCTACAGGGAGACTGTTCCATGAAGGTATAATTCTTTGTTTAAAGAAATATCTCCTTAAGTTCTTTTTAGGGAATGTTAGCTTAAGTTGGTGGCTGTGACTCCTCAGACTTACATTCCTATTGGCAGGTATTATACCCAAACTTACAATTAGGTAGTTAAAAGTACTTATTCTCTAGATTTGTACAAGATCCCCTCTATCATTTTTGTCATATCTTCTCTGGACCCTTTCCAAGTTATTAATGTTCATTTTAGGTAGGGGCTCCACAGGGTGCTACAGTAGTCGAGGTGTGGTATAACAAAAGCTCTGTATAGTGGTACAATGCATGCACTCTTTTTTGAGATGAATGGTTTCCTTATGCAGCCTATGATTCTATACTGGATTTTCTGGTTAGTTCATTACAGTGTCCACTAAAGGACAGATCATTGATGACCAGAACTCTCAAGTCTCTCTCACTCTCTGTTACCCTTAAATAAGTACCATTTAAGGTGTACCTGTTCTGTCTGTTGTTAATGCCCAGGTGCTTCACCATGTATTTCTCGGTATTAAACTGCATTCCATTTTTGGCTGCTCACTTTGCAGAATTATCAAGTTCCACTGCATTGAATGTACTTTTTCACCATCTCCTACACCTGCACTAAATTTAAAGTCATCTGCAAAGTTAATACGTAAATTACTGTTTCCACATTCATGTCAAACTTAAGAGGGGAAAACAGTGCTGTCCTCAGCACTGATCAATGGGGTAACCCCACCCATCACTCCTCCACTGTCAGATAAGTGTCCTCTTATTCATACTCTGTGAGTCCTTTCAGACAGCCAACTTTAAACCCACCCTATGGTTATTTTGTTAATGCTTAATTTGAACATCTTTTGTAACAATGTTGTATGTGGTACCTTATTGAAAGTGTTTTTTATAGTACAGATATCACATCTACAGGTCTATTGATATCCAATAACTCACTCACTTTTTTGTAGAAGACTAGGGTATTGGTTAAGCATGATCTCTGCCTCCTAAAGCCATGTTGAGATTCGTCTAGAAGGTGTTTACATACTAAGTCATCCTCCAGTCAATCTTTAATTAGTAATTCTAGCATCTTTTCACAATTAATGTCTAGCTTATGAGCGAAAGTTAACCACCTCTGCTTTGTCCCCTTTTTGAATATTGGGACCACAGCTGCTGTCCCCCAATCACTAGGCAAGCTTCCTGTGTACAAAGACTGGTTGAAAAGTATTAGTGGGGGGGTTTACCAGCCTTAAACTGAAGTCCCTTAGTAACCTTGGATGTAAGTTGTCTGGCCCTGCTGATTTGAATAAAACTATTTTTTGTAATTTACTAATGATTTCAGCTCTTGCTATGATACACATATTTACTTCTGATGTCAAATCTCTAATACTGCCCATATCTCTATCCTTATCCAGTGCCTTCTCATACACTGAGCAATAGTATTGATTAAAGATTTTTGCCAGTGTTTTTATGTCTGAATATTCTGTGTCCCCTAACTTGATCAAATCAGGGTGGAGTAGTGAAAATGACCTATCTAGATTTCAGTAATGTCTTCAATATTGTTCCACATAAGAGACTCATACACAAGCTAGGCAGCATGGAACAGATACTAAAGATGGTAAAATGAATAAGAAATTGGTTGAGGGATAGGTGAAGGTGGTGGTAATTGGAGTTCACTCAGGGGAAGGGAAGGTGACCAGCAGGGTGCCACAAGGATCAGTACTGGGGATGATTCTCTTTAATGTCTTTATTAGTGACTTTGCAGAGGGGTTAGAATGTAAGGTATACCTTTTTTTCAGATGACACAAAGATATGCAACAGGGTTGACACTTGGGGTTGGAAACAATGTGGAGGGATCTAAGTAAGCTTGAGGAGTGGTCAAGAGTGTGACACCTAAGATTCAATGTGAAGAAATGCAAACTCATGTGCCTGGGACACAAAAATCCAAGGGCAGGGTACATGATAGTTAGAATGGCACTGATGATCACCAAAGAGAAAAGAGACCTGGGGTAATCATATCTTATGACCTAAAAGTGGCCAAACAGTGTGACAAGACAGTGGGGGGAGCCAGTGGGATGTTGGAGAGCATAGGGAGGTGTATGACCACCAGAATGAAGGAGGTGGTGATAACGATCTACAAATCATTGGTGAGACCTCATCTAGAGTACTGTGTCCAGTTCTGGAGGCCACATCTCAAGAAGGACATAGACAGAGTATGAGGTGTTCCAGAAGAGAGCAATGAAAATGATGTAGGGTCTGCACTAGACATCCTATGAAGAGAGAGCAAAATACTTCAGTATGTACACCCTGGAGGAAAGGAGGGAGAGGGGAGAATATGATAGAAATTTTCAAATACCTCCAAGATATAAATAAGGTACAGGATGGAAGCATTTTTTTCAGAGAAAAAGATGTTCAAGAACAAGGGGTCATGCTATGGAGCTGAAATTGGGTAGACTCAAGGGAAATGTGACAAAGTACTTCTTCATTGAAAGAGTAGTGGATGCATAGAACAGACTCCCAATGCAGGTAGTGGGGGCAAAAATGGTAATGGAAATTAAAAATGCATGGGATAGACATGAGGGAACCTTAGGGGTTAGGAAATGGGTGATAAAGTGTGAGATGAAGTAGGGTCTGTGGTATTATAGTACATATGCAAAATGATCAGACTAGGTGGGCCAAGCAGTTCTTATCTGGTGTCAATTTCTAGGTTTCTATAAATAAATGAAAAAAACATGATTGGAACTCACTACATTAACTGGTATGAATTAATTCATCCACTGTTTACAGTAGAACATGTTTCCTATTTGAAAATTCTTGGTGGGCTTAATACAATCTTAATTTCTGGGAGTGACTGAGAGGGCTAAGCTTGTCATACATAGTAAAATATAATTCAAAAGTGCAAGATGATGTAGGAGAAAGTAGGCTGTTGGTTAACTAGGATCTTCAACTTTTCCAATAGGTAGGAAATGGGCAGACTGGCTGGGCCAAGCGGTCCTTATCTGCCATCAAAGTCCATGTTTCTACAGTATGTTTCTATGTTTCACATAAAGGAAGTAATCTTAACAGTAAATTTAGTATCAGAGAGACAGCACTGGAATAAATTACTTACTCTAGAAAAGGACTTGGAAGTAAATTTCTGATAGGCTTAAAATATCACCACAATCCAACGGGGTAGGGAATGAGGCAAATATGACCTTGGGGTAAATAGGAAAGCAGATCTGCAGTAGGAGGAGGGAAGTGCTGCTACCACTGTATAATTTATTATTTCATCCTTAACTGGTATACTGTGTGCAGTTTTGGGAACCACATCTTAAGAATTATAGGAAGAGAGTAGATGAAGAGCAGAGGAGGCTAACCTTGATGTGTAAAGGACAGCAGAACTAGACCTACAAATAAAGGTTGGCAGATCTGAAAATGCAGATTTGTGACATGAAAATGAAAAGAGGGAGCCTTGCAGAAACTTACAAATACCTCCATGGGTGAAATAAACAGGTCAACTGGACTTTGTTCTTACTGAACTGGAACACAAACAGCAAGAGTAAGTCCATAAAGCTAGTGGGGGAGGGGCAGGTTTAAGAGAGACACCTGGAAGTACTGTTTTTAAAGAGAGTATTCTGGTGAGGAGGAATAAGCTGGCCCAAGGAAATGGTCTGTGTGAAATCAGTGGGGGATTCAAACAAGGGAATAACAGATACAACGGTTTATAAAGACTGTATCACAAAGGGATGGATGAAGGGATAGTAGAGTAATGAGTCAATGGGGCTATCTCACTTAATAATAGTTAAGTTGGAATGGGCAGACTCAATGGGCCGTTTTGTACTAAAAGCTTCTACAGCATGTTTTTATGTAGCTTCTTCCATCTGCACCTGTGTTGATCTTTTCAGGAACCTTTCCTTAAAATGGGCAGGAAACTTGTGAATAAGGTGAATTTATTAAAATTGCCTACAGCAGGAAATAATCTCTATTCATCAAGTGTCCACCATTTGGTTCCCCACAACTGTAGCTACAACTTGCCAGAGTTATGGGGGAAGTTCATGGGAATGCAGTCTTAATAGATGTCAGTCTGTTCAACATGCTTAAAAAACAGAACTCAAAATCTTCTCTCTGCTAGAAACTGGTTTCTGAGATGGTAGGAGTACAATAAATAACTGCTTCATTTTTTTCACATCTTGTTGAGAAATATGTTAAGATAAAGGACAATAAACTTTACCATTGTCATAGGTTTTAGTTCTACGTTTAATACTCTGGTTAGAAGTAAGCACTTGGGTAAAATGCTGGACAATGGTAATGATCTTGATTCAGTACTTTTAATCAAGAAGCTTTATATGGATACTTGACCTAAAGTGAAATATAGCAGAAAAAAATTGCATCATCATCCTTTTTTTACTTTCTCAAGGTGGTTTACAAAAGAAATTGGATAAACTGGTGAAACATTATGGCCAGTCTGAAGTTTTGATTAATCTTGCTAAAACTAAAGCTCTAATTATTGGTAGTTTGATATATCAATGGAAACCTCTTGATGCTGTTATGTCATATTAATATCTTGGAGTCACATTCATGAACAGTTTTCCGTTGAATTTGCATATCAAAAATGTTATAAGGAGAGTACGCAATTAGCCCATTTCCTTTTCAGATTTAAGATTAAATATAAGGAAATCACTGTGTATCCAATCTTAAAAGCCCTTGTGGGAAAATGTAATAGTAAAGTTTTGTATGCCAGTGACATGTGGGGAAGTTGTAACACAAACATAATTGAGAAGGTTGTAATCAGTATCTATGGAAGGATCCTTGGTATTCCTGCATCTGCTCTTTCTCGTTTGATTAGGGTGGAGTTAGGAGTACTTCCTATAAATGATTTTATTATGTCTGTAAGAATTCTTTATTGGATTATGGTTTCAAATTTAACAACTGAAAGGCTGCCTTATATGGCTTTGCAAGAAAAAATGTTTTTCTTTCTGAATAAACTGTATTCTCCCATTATTACACTCTATCAGATATAAGTTATCTATTATTGGATATTGCTGCCTCTGTAACTACATGAGTATAGGACTTAACCTTAGAGAACTTATAATCAATATTATCAAACAAACTCTCTCTGATAGTGAGCATCAAGGAGATATGTACAAAATTAGTAAATTGAATACTCCTATTTGTTGGCCAAATAGCAATATCAAATAAACTTTAAAATCACACCTCAGTTTGATTCAGGACCCTTCTAAAAGGAGAATTGTGTCACATGGTACTTTTTATTTATAGTCTAGTAAAATTCTAGAAAAAAATTAAAGAAAAGTTAGGCATTTTATATGATTTTTTTTTAATTGGCAAGAGTGTGAAGTCAAATTTAATTTTTCTTAATACATATAATGATGGTATGAATATGTACCTTGGTTTTATGACCCATTGCACAAGTAAAACTCCAACTACTTTTTTTCCTGTATGTGATTCATACACAGAGAAATACTTCTGTGCTAAGCAAAAAACTAACAAAGACACAGACAAACTGTGATAATCTGGCCTATGGTAGATGGAGAGGCAACACGCTGGATTTAAAGTTCACAGAACAAAATGTACTTGTATTGCTTCAAATGTAAGTTGTTGCTCCAGAAAAGCATAATCAGTCATTTCAACTTCTCCAGCCTGGTCAGGTAACATAAAGGTTAGCACAAAACAGTTAATTCAGGCTGACTTGACGAATCTTGAACCCCCTATGTGGGCCAGCAGTTTGTTCAATATACAGTCTCAAACAAAACAAATGGTTTGTGGGCCAGCAGTTTTGAATGCACAGTCTCAAATAAAACACAGCCAATTTTCCCTGTTTGTCTTATTTGTAGGCTGTTATCAGCAGTACATTCCACTCACTTTTTTTGGCCCTGCTGGCTAGACTGATCCTTTACCTCAGGACTCTCTGTTCTAGAACGGGTCTGTTTCTCAGCAGCAGGTTTCAAGTTTTCTCAAAGGCTCTCTCAATATTTAATCATTCTCCTTGTCTTTCTCTCTGGTTCCTATCTCACATTCCACTCTACATCTTGCAGGGTTCACTGCATAGAGTCTCTGCTCCTGCAACAGTTTCAACTTCTAACTCCTTACTGGATTCTCCTGCCTTTCAGCAATCCTTCTAAATAGCCACACCTGGGAGGCACCCCTTGCCTGTTCATGTTGCATTCTCTGCATTTCCTCAGGCTCAAACAAAGAGGTTAACCTCTTGTTTCCCAATGTAGTGTTTACTTTCACACAAACACACACACAATCATGCACATTTACATACACACACACATATGCAAAAGCACAATTAGGAATTGATACTGTAAATATTTCTGCTGTCACATGCATTCCATCTTGCTAGAATTTTTGATTTACCCCTAATTAGATTGCCTATGACTGGCTTTTTATTTCTTGCTTTGGTCTTTGTATTAGATCTTATTATCAACAAAGCTGTCACATTCAAATGTGAAGGTTTTTTTCTGTGTTTACTAATTCTTTTATGACAGCTTAAAGTGCTATATTTCCTTATCTGCCATGTTTCTGATGAAGGACTATGTGAGTAGGAAAGCTTAAACATTTTGAAAATCTTTTTTTTTGGTCCAATCAAATGTATCAAGTTTCCCATGTTGTTCGTCTATATTGTAAATTTGTTAGTGCAATCTTGTTTGTACTGAACTTTATACCATGTTGTTGTAATTTCCCCTTGATATCATGACATATGGGAAAAATATAATGGAAAGTATCTTGCAAAGTACTGTTCCAGTAAAATGCATTCTGGATCATTTGTGCAGTACTGAAGATGAGCAGGGTTGGAACGCTCTCTCTAAATTTCTTCTCACTGCTAGCAGAATTAAGGAAAGTGATGATGCCCTATCACATATAATCAGTGAATGCCATAACAAATGCTAAGTTGTAAATCCATAAAGATGGGTCTGAATGTGATGGTCCTTAATGTGCATTTATGAAGCTTCTAATTTTGATAACAAGATGGATTTTTGGTAAAATGAAACTTTTGCAAGTCAGATAGGACTTCAGTCTTTTCAATGCAGAATTTCCAGTATACTCCCTGGATTACATGCTGTGTCAAAGCATCTACTAATGTGCTACTTCAACTGCAAACCCTGTATCCAACTTGAGATATCGGCCATAGTGGAGGATTCTGGACCCACATAAGCAGCATAGTGGTACATCATGGATTTAGAGTATATTATACTATACTACTGCTACACTACCTGTGTGACTGAGCAGCAGCACCCAGCACTACTGGTAGTTAGTTGGTATGGCTGTGTAGCTTTTTTTCATTCTGTTTGAGTTGGGGGCTCTGGCCCCAACACTCCAATTTTTTAAATATAACATGGAGTTATGGGGGGGCAGCCCCCCAACTCAAATTCATTGATTAAAAAATCCTACAGGGCCATACCAGCTAACAGCTTTAGTAGCACTACTAGCACACTGAAATTAGTAGAGTGAATGATCCAAACAGGTTGAAAGTGTACTTAGCAGTGTAGGTAGTGTGCATAAGAGTGTGGATGGAGCAGCAATGTGATATAGAGTATAGCATACTACACAAAAGAGCTTAAGATGGGTCTGAATCCTCCACTATCACTGAGATATTTACATTTTGTGACATGCAGATGGACTGAAGGGTGTGTGCTTTCTTTGTGGATGATATGAAAATCTGCAACAGGGTTGATACCGAAGGGGGTAGAAGACATGAGACAGGACCTAAGGACGCTGGAGGTGGGTGGAGACCTGACAACAAAATTCAGCATCAAGAAGTGTACAGTTATTCACCTGGGACATAGAAGCCTGAGGACAGGATACACACTGGGGGTACAATCAGGGTTACAGAGCAGGACAGGAATCTAGGGATAGTAATCTTCAGTAACCTCAAGGTGGGGAAGCAGTGTACAAGGGCTGTGGGAAAGGTGTATGGGATGCTGACAAGTATAGCCAGGGAATCACCAGCAGGAAGAAAAAGTTAAGGCTCCCCTGTACCACGCCAAGTACAGAGTTCAGTATTGAAGGCCTTACTTGCACAAAGACATAGATCTGATTGAAAGGGTTCAGTGAAGAGTGACCAAGGTGGTGCAAGGATGAAGCCAAACCATATGAACAGCGATGTATTGATTTGGGGCTCTACACACTAGACACCAGAAGGAGAGAGAGACATGATAAGGACCTTCAGATATGTCAAACAGATAAACAAAGAGACCTGGGAGATTATGCCACATGAAGAAGGACATCATTACAAAGGGCCATGGCCTAAGATTGTTGAGGGCCTTCCAAAACCCAATGCCCAACAACAGTGCACCCACATCCCACCCCCCACCCCATACTTACCTCCAGAGCCCAGTGCGATGATCTTCGGTGGACCAGGAATACGTCTGCACTCTTCAAAGCCAACCACAAACTGAAGAATGCCAGTAAGCTGTATAATGGCATAAACAGTTTTTTTTTTCAACTTATGTGGATATCTTGGCCATTTTTTGGACTTTTGCCACCACATTTTCAACATGGGGTTATTGGGACCCCTTCTCATGAATACAGTCACTGTCATGGCGTTATTCGGTCCCAAAAGGTGATTTTGAGGTCATTGTGCTGAATCATCTTTTGGGACCAATTAATGAAATGACAGTGCCACTGTTCACGAGGTGGGCACTCAAAAAGCCTATGTTGCATATTTGGTGAAAAAATCAAAACATGACTGTTTACATGACATGCATTGCACAGTTTCCACACACACTCATAACTTCATGAATCTGTAATATTTTCACTCCAGATATTCAACATTGTTGTTTTTCAGACCTCTTTATGAACAGTACAGCTGTCATTTTATATAACCTGGCCAAAATGTGTTTTCACACTTCGGTGCAGAATTCTTGGATCGCTGTGGGAAATCAGTGTTTGGGACACATTCAAAATCACAGTGACACTGTTCATGAGCAGAGGTACTAAAATGCCCATGTTGAACATTTGGTGATGAAAGGCCATAAAATTACTGTGTTATGCACATGCATTCTGCAGTTTCCATGCACCCTCATAATTTCGCAAATTTGTAATATTTTCACTCCAGATTTTCAGTTGTGGCATTTTTCCACACCACCTTATAAACAATAGAGCTGTCATTTTTCACATCCTGGCCGAAATGTGTTTTCACACTTCTGGCACACAGTAGTGCAGATGCTCTGGGAAGTCAGTGTTCGGGACAGATTAAGAAAATTACAGTGACACTGTTCATGAGCAGAAGTGCAAAAATGCCTGGGCTGAAAATTTAGTGACAAAAGTCCATGAAATGACTGTTATGAGCTTACATTATGCAGTTTCCACGCACTCTCGTAATTTTGCACATTTGTATTATTTTCACTCCGGATTTTCAACATTGGCATTTTTTCCTACCTCCTTATGCACAGTACAGCTGTCATTTGTCATATCCTGCCCGAAATATGCATTTACACATCTGTCACAGAATAGCGTGGTCGCTGTGGGAAATTAATGTTCAGGACCGATTAAGAAAATCATAGTGACAGTGTTCATGAGCAGAGGTCACAAAATGCCTATGTTGAAAATCTGGTGAAATAATTCCACTAAATGACTGCGTTACACGCGTGCGTTCTGCAGTTTCCATGTACGCTTGTAACTTTGCAAATCTGTAATATTTTCACGCCAGATTTTCAACACTGGTGTTTTCACACCCTTAAGAACAGTATAGCTGTTATTTTTCATATCCTGGCCGAAGGTGCTTTTGCACTTCTGGCACAGAATGGCAATGTCACTGTGAGAATTCAGTGTTTGGGACAGATTAAGAATGGCGAGTCAGAGAGGGGAACTGAGTGAGCTCAACAGAGCTCTGTCAGGACTGTGGCACATTACTTTGTGGGCAGAAAAAGGCACCAATGCAGGCAGGAGCCCAGTACAGAAGGGCAGCCTGCAGCGCCGGGAGAAACAGAAGAAGCGAGTGAGAGAAGGGATGTGAGCGAGCTCAATGGAGCTCTATTGGGACTGCTGCAGATTTCTTTGTGGGCAGAAAAAGATACCAATGCATTCAGGATCCCAGTACAAAGGGCATCCTGCAGCGCCGAGAGAAACAGAACAAGCGAATGAGAGAGAGGGAGTGAGCTAGCTCAATGGAGGTACGTCAGGAATGCTGCAGATTTCTTTTTTGGGGGTAGAAAAAGGTGCCAACATAGGCAGGAGAACATGTGAGCTCAGTGCAGCTCTGTTGAGACTGCTGCACATTTCTTTGTGGGCAGAAAACGGTGCCAATGCAGGCAGGAGCCCAGCACAAAAGGGCAGCCTGCAGTTCCAGGAGAAAGCGTAACAAGTGAGTAAGAGAGGGGGTGGCGAGGTTAGCAGACTCTGTCAGGACTGTTGCACATTTCTTTGTGGGCAGAAATAGATGCCAATGCAGGCAGTAGCCCAGTACAAAAGGGCAGCCTGCAGTGCTAGGAGAAACAGAATGAGCGAGTGAGAGTGGGGGAGTGAGGGGGCTCAATGGAGCTCTGTCAGGACTTTAGAGTTGTCCACCCAACTGCCAAGGGTCCTGTGTGGTCCTATATTACAGCAGGGTCTTCTGGGTGGAAACAAAACAATGATTGTATACTTTTAGGATTGCTGTAATAATACAGATTTAGTTGTTCTGTTTGTTTCTCTAACTGAGCTGAGTAATACTTGCAGTGCAATACAATTTCTAACTGGGCTAAGTGAAACTATGAGGGCTGAGAACAAAAAGCATTATAGATGAGGAGTGAAAAATGGACAAGGAGGCTTTAGGATTGCTACGGTAATACAGTATCTAATGGATGAGATTTGAGACTGAATTAACCCGGTCGGCAAGGGGGGCAGTAGGGTGCAAGTATGGGGAACAGGAATTTGAGTAAATAGGGCCTAACAGTTGTAGTAGGGTACAGAAACCGTGTGTAAGAGCCTGTAACATAAGATGGGGACCAAAATGGGGTAGGTGCCACATGTCAATATGGTGGGCATCTTTAGAAGGGTGTGGGGTGTACAGGGTGTGGGGCCGCCATGATCCTGGACTGGGCTGGGGGGGGTGTATGGTATATAGACAACTGGCTAGTTTGAGGGAGGAACTGTGGAGGTTAGGGAGGATTCTAAGTGGCAGGGCAGATGAGTATGGTAGGCATCCTGGCTGGGGGGGATAGGGGATGGCAAGGAGGGAAGGGGAAGAACAACTAGGGACTGAAACTGACTCCAGTATCAGAGGCACTAGCAGAAAAGAGAGGAGAAGGAGGGGTGCCCGAGGTGAGGGAGGGCCTTCCTGATGGAGGAGGAAGAGACCACGAGGTACCAGGAGAGGCTGATAGCTGCGATTAGGGAGGGACCAGGTGTGGGACTGAGGGGTCATGTGGGGAATGAGTAGGAGGGGGAAGCGATAGGGGAAGAGATGTAGGAGGGGTATCAACTAGGAATAGATTCAAGCCTCTGCTATGGGAGAGTGAAGAAGAGCAGGAACATACTGAAGTGGGGGAGGACGTGCGAGGCATGAGAGAGATGGCAACAGGTAGAGGAAGAGATATTGAGGATGAAAGGGTAGAAGGGAGGCAAGTAAGGAAGGTGGGGGTGACTGGAGGAGAGAAGGCTACGGGAAAGGGGAAGGACATGAGGGGCATCACTATTGAGGTCGAAGGGAATGGGGGCTCTAAATCAACAACAACCGGGATAGGAGAGGGTTTGGAAATCAGCAGGGGAGAAGGGGAGGTCAGAATGGGAAGCCCAGTTGGAAGTGGTCAGGATGGAAAGCAGTTCAAGGGGGATGGGAGGAATAAGTCAGAGAAAAGGGGTGAGGCAGAAGTAATGGATGCAGACACAGAAGTCACAGAGGGTGCAGCTGGTGGGGGTAAGGGGCAGGGAAGAACTAATACTGGAGTGGTGGAAGGGGAATTAGGGAAAAGGGTAAGGGACAGGGGGAGTGCTCATCCTGGGGGATTCTATACTGAAAGGGGTGAGATGGGGCAGAAGGGGGAAGACACAGCCGTATTTTGTGGGTTGAAGCTATCCCGGGTTAACTGCAGGAGGGGCAGGGCAGGCACTGCTCAAATGTGCAGTGAGGGGGGGAGGAAGAAAGCTCATTTAGTGTTGCATGTGGGTACAAACGATTTGGTGGGAGAAACTGTGGAAGTAGTGAGGGGGAGGCTCTAGGATTTGTGCAGGCAGTGTGACGGGGTGGGGAGGCGGTGGCATTCTTGGAGGTACTCCCAGTACTATGTGCAAGCATGGGGACCAAGGGTAGGATCCAGGAGTTCAACAAGAGGCTGAAGGATTGGTGCCACACCAAAAATTATGGGTTAGTGACTAACTAGGGTAGAGTTTGGGGCAATACTGACATGCACACGGGACAGGATACACTTGAGCAGGGAGGGAGGGAGTATTAAGGTGGGATTAGAAGGGTACATCTCTACAAGGTGGATTTAAACTGGGGGTCAAAGACTGATATTTGGTAGAGAGGTCCGGACAGGGGAGCCTAATGAGCTCACCCCTATAGATGTAGACAAAGGTGGAGGTGTAGTAACCCTTAGAGGGGGCAGGCAGAGTGGTCTGAGTATAATACAGAAGGCACCTCCACCCGGTAACAATATCAAGTAGAAAGGGTGCAAACTACTTGAGGAGGGACACAAGCCAAGGAGAAGAGTGAGGAGAAGGAGTGGTATGGGTGGAAGGTGGTCTCTCTCAATGCAAGAAGCCTGGGGAACAAAATTGCAGAGCTTCAGGTGCTCATTTCAGAGGGGAAGGTGGACACTGCTGCAGTGACAAAGACTTGTGCAACAGAGTACCATGACTGGGACTTGGCAATCCCGGGATACAGGATATGCAGGAGGGACCAGGGGTTGGAAGTGGGGGGATGCACTCTATTTGAGGGTAGGATCAAATGCATAAGGGACGAGGGAGAAGAGGAGAGGACAGAGGCACTTTGGGTGCAGCTCCTGGACTCCAAAGGTAGAAAGCTGAGGCTGGGAGTGGTGTACAGACCACTAGCCCAATCTGGGGAACTGGATGGGGAGTTGGCAGAACAGATGCGGAGGGTGTGTAGAAGGGGAAGTGTGGTGATAGTGGGGGATTTTAACCTACCAGGGGTTGACTAGAGCACCCCGGCCACTATCAGTACCAGGGAGCAGGTGTTCCTTGATGCATTCCAGGACGACCTTCTGACACAATTGGTAAGTGGGCCTACAAAGCTTGGTAGCACTCTGGACCTAGTACTGGCAAATGGGGATGTGGTGAGGGAGGTAAGGCTGGAGGACCCACTAGCAGATAGCGACCACCAAACAGTGTGGCTCATTCTCACGCTGGGCAGGGAGACAACAGGCATTGGCACTAAGGTGGTGGACTTTAGTAGGGTGAACTTTGGGAGGATGGGAGCAATACTGAGAGGGAGACTCCAGGATATAAGGCCAGGGATGGATGCAGAAGAAAAGTGAGGAGTCATAAATACTGAACTAACAGAGGCCACAGTAGCCTGCACCCGGGCCAGGAGTAAGAAAAGTAGAGCCAAGAAACCATGCTGGCTGAACAAGGAAGTGCTGCAAGGTGTGAGGGCAAAGAGGGCTGCATACCAGAAGTACAGGAGAACAGGGAGGGGAGAGGATAAGGAGGCTTTTGGGAGCTGGTCAAGGGAGGTGGCCTGGAGGGTGAAAAAAGCTAAGGCATCCAGGGAATTAAGGTTAGCACAGGGCATAAAGGGAGGGGAAAAGGACTTTTTTAGGTATGTCAGGGAAAAGAGGAAGTGCAAGGAACATATTGTGAGGATAAAGCGGGGAGTGGATTGGGTGGAAAAGGGGGAGGAGCAAGTGGAAATTCTAAATGAGTACTTCTGCTCTGTTTTCACTAAGAGAGGGATGGTCCACTACCAGCATTTCTGGGGGGGGTTGGGAGAGTGGGGGAGGTGATGGACAAAGTGATTACAGGGAGTATGGTGCTAAAGGGGCTGAGGGCACTAAGGGTGGACAAGGCACCAGCTCCCGATGGTATCCACCCCAGGATGTTAAGGGAGATGGTGGAGCTGTTAGCTGAGCCACTGGCAGATCTGTTTAACACCCCACCCCTGGAAATGGGGTGTATTGCCCCAGGACTGGAGGGTGGCCCATGTGGTGCCCATACACAAGAGTGGGCCTAGGGAGGAGCCAGGAAATTATCTGACAGTCAGTCTCATGTCCATAGTGGGTAAGCTTATGGAGGTGATACTGAAGCAGAGGCTGGTGGCATTCCTAGAGAGTAATGACCTCCAAGATGGCCAGCAACAAGGTTTGTCTCAGGGAGGTCTTTTCAAACCAACCTAATAGAGTACTATGACTGGGTTGTAAGGATGCTGGACAGGGCGATGCGGTACATGTCCTGTACTTAGACTACAGTAAGGCCTTTGATACAGTGCCTCATGGGAGACTGGGGAAGTTGATGGCAGTGGGGGTGGAAAAACCTGACTAAATGGATAGAGAACTAGTTACACAGGAGGGTGCAGAGGGTGGTGGTGGTGGGAGCTCTCCGCACCTAAAGCAGTGACAAGCAGGGTGCCGAGGGGTCAGTTCTGGGCCCAGTTATATTTGGGTTCCTTATCTCTGATATAGCACACATAGTGGGGCAGGGTTAGTCTGTTTGCAGAATATACCAAATTGGGGTGGTGGTGGTGAACAAAGAGGATGGATGAGAAAAAATGCAGGTGGACCTAACCAAACTAGAGACATGGTCAGTGGAGTGGCAGCTAGAATTCAATGTAAAGAAGTATAAGGTGATGCACTTTGGGGCTATGAAGCAGAAGAGGGACTACTGGCTGGGGTGGTGAGGTTGTGGATCACAGAGGAGGAGAAGGACCTAGGGGTGTTGGTAACAGGGAGCATGAACAACTCAGCCCAGTGCAGGAGAGCAGCAGCGAAGGCAAACCAGATGCTGGGGTGCATCTCAAGGTGGTTCTCATCCAGACACAGGGATGTGATCCTATCTCTCTACAGATAATTTTCATACTGCACCTGGAGTACTGAGTGCAATACTGGAGGCCATACCTGAGGGAGATATAAAGTTACTGGAGGGGTGCAAGGAGGGCAACAAAAATGTTAAAGGGATGGACAGAAAGGAATAAAAGTTAGGCTGAGTGAGTTGAACATGTACTCACTGGAGGAGAGAGGAATGGGGGATATGATTGAAGCATTTAAATACCTGAGGGGTAAATAAACCTAGCACTGAGGGGTGTTTAAACTGAGAGTGGAAGAGAGACAAGGGGCATGAACTAGGGCTGGAAGGGGACTTTCAAGAGGAAATGAGGAGCACTATTTCACTGAGAGGGTGGTGTCTAGTTGGAATGCACTGCCAGAGGATGGTAAAATATTGGACAGTCAATAGCTTTAAGAAGGGTGGAGATAAAGCAAGAGGAAGATTCAGGGGCAAGGGCTGGGACAAGCAAGGGAGGAACTGAGGGGAGGAGGTTGGGGCAGCAGCAATCTAGGGTGCTAGCAGCACACTTGGGCAGCTATATAGGCTGATTGGTCTGTTCTGCTGGCAGATTCTATGTTCATATGTAAAATCACAGTGACTCTGTTCATGAGCAGAGGTCCTAAAATGCCTATGTGAAAATTTGGTGACAAACGTCCATAAAATAACTATGTTACAAGCATATGTTGTACAGTTTTCACGCACCCTCATAAGTTCACAAATTTGTAGTACTTTCACTCCAGATTTTCAACACTGAAATTTTTTCAGATCTCCTTATGAATAGTACAGCTGTCATTTTTCACATCCTGCCCAAAATATGCATTTACACATCTGGTGCAGAACAATGTGGTTGATGTGGTAAATCAATGTTCGTGACTGATTAAGAAGATCATAGTGACAGTGTTCATGAGCAGAGGTCACAAAATGCCTATGTTAAAAATCTGGTGAAATAATTCCACTAAATGACTGTGTTACGCACATGTGTTGCACAGTTTCCACATACGCTCAGAAGTTTGAGCATTTTTAATATTTTCACTACAGATTTTCAAAATTGCCATCTCTTCACACCTTCCCATGAATGGTGCAGCTGTTTTTCTTCACATCCTGCCTGATCTGTGTTTTCATACATCTGGCAGACAACGGCATGGTCACTGTGGGAACTCAAAGTTCGGGGCACATTGACAACATCACAGTGCCACTGTTCATGAGAACAGGTCCCAAATGCTTTCATGAGGTGGGGGTCACAAAAAGACCATGTTGAAAATTTGTAGAGCAAATACCAACAAACACCTGGGGCATTAGGCTTTCTAACAATAACGTCCCACTCTGTACAGACTGACAGGCATCAGAGGTGTGCCTTTGGATTGCTGACTGTAATGCTCATGCCATTCCACCCCCACCCCCGCAGCCAGTGACAGGCATTGAAGTGTGCCTTGCAGTCCTCGGCCCCAGAGTTCACCCCATTCTCCTATATTGCACCCATTTCAATGTATGTCCTTATGGCATGGGGTGATTGTAAAGCCGAACACCCCAGGGTACACCTCAGGTCTGTAGGACAGGGTGAGGTGAAATGGTGTGAACCTTATTGGTGACAACCCAAATGCGTATCCCAAAGCCTGTCCATCTCTGCAGGTTAGAAGTGGGGTTGGTGTGAAGTTCAATACTTCACTGCTATTCCTACTCTGCATCTGTCTAACTCCTGCATTTCCAATGTTAATACCAGCACTCAAACATTCGGCATTGACAAATGCTTGTTAGTCACTAGGAACAAGGATAACTGGAAGTTTTTTCAAGTTTAGATGCTTGGTAGAATATATTTTGCTAAGATATTTTACCCATTTTTTTAATGAATGTGATGGCTGTGATTGTATCTGAAAGTGAGTGAGAGATGCATTATTAGGCTAGTTGTTTTTTCTTCCCATGCCAATGGGGCCATGGACTACCTGCACTTTTTAATGTGAAATGATGTTAACCTAACTATGTGACAATATTTATATTCATTGGCTCTATATTTATTGTACTATTTTCATAATGTCCATTTTTCATAACTTCTTCTGTATTCACTTTTTATATGTTGTCAAGACTTTTTAGCTAAACAATAAAGAGATTTGTCTATCTAAATTTTTAATTTTCTTGGTACAGAGTTACACTTAAACTGCATAATGAAAGTGTCACATTGGTATGGATTCTAATAGCAGAATATTCCAAGATTCTTCATCAGCAAATCTTCATGTTTATAATTTCTTTCATTTTTTCATTCACATTTTCCTACAGATGTCTGCAGTAACTTGTTAACTGACTCATCGGGAAACTTTACATCTGCAAACTACCCTTCTAATTATCCCAGCAATTCAGACTGTGTCTGGCTATTTAGAGTTCGAGCTAATAAGGTGAGCCTGCAGAAAGAACAGAAACAATTTTTACACACCCCAGTTTCTGTCTTTTTATTTCATAAAATGGTAGATAATTTTCCACCAACTACATACTAATCAACCTGTCCATATGTATGGCTGCATAACAGAAAATATGCAATCAAATAACCACTTTTTCTTTTGATACCTGAATTTGTAACAACACATATGACTATCATTCATTATCTGCTGTGTCAATAATTGTCCTCCACTGTTGCTGTGCTACTTTATCCTAGAATTAGCAATGTGCATTTGTGTAATGTTTTAAAACTAGCACTTATGCATCTTTTTTATTTTTGTGAAAGTCTTAGAAAGATTTAAGCCTGGAGAGATTTAATTTAGTCTTATGTAACTAACAGGGGTTCACAATCTTATAATTTATTTGTGAAATTATATGGAAAGATTCTAAAAATGTAGATATTTGTGACTCTGATGTTATTGCAGGTATAGACCTGAACATTGCCTTGCATAGCCAGGGTAAATGGGTCCTGGAATCAAACAAAGCCAGAGAAATTTGGTTAAGTTGTTTTAAATTTACAATTGAAATTGTGTACATTATTAATTGGATAACATATACAATGGCATTTGTGTATATTATTAATTGACTAAAATGTAAAAAAAACAGATTGATGGATACATAGTAGCTAATGCCACTAGAATGCCACTTCTGGAATTTGACTTTTACAACCCACTTATTACCACATTGCACCTGGTCATTGAACAATACAAAGCTGTTTGCAGTCCTGTTGTACATTTCTAGGTGAGTATTGTGTCACCCTACTTTTTCTTCAGAGCTTGACTACATAGACTAATTGGAAATGCTTGTCCGCATGATATTCTCATTGTTCTTTGCAGTAAACATTCCTTAAAAAAAGGAGCTCTCTACTTTTTCTCCTGTCAGAGCTATCCTTTCAGAATAGCAAGACTTCCTAATTTTTACTGTGTTAGACATTTTCATCCCCACCTGTTTTTTCTGAGTGTCTTTAAGCCTTGGACTTTCAGGTGCATTGGGTGCTCAGGCTAAGCAATGTTGCTTGGTGTGATAGCGGTAGGACTTGTTATCACGTGAGAATGTCTTCTCCTTTTAGCTTCCTTGCTCCAGCTGGTGGTCTGCTGTTCTTTTGCTACTCAGCTCTACTGCTCTTCCCTTGGTTAACACATGCATATTATTCTTGCCATGGGTGACTCTCTGCACTGGGTGCCAGATGATCCTTTAGTTTAAATCTCTAGGACTGTCATACCTAGTGACATAACCAATGACCCTTTATCTTGACACAACTGCAACCTTATCTGAGCATTCAAGCATTCTATGACATAGAAAGCCATCCTCCTTGCCAGAAAAGAAGATCCTCTCTGTAAATTAACCTTTAGCAAGAAACAAGCTTCCAAACTCCTGGAAGTAGTTTTTCCTAGAATTCCACCTACAGTAGTTGCTTTTTACTCATCCCTAATTAGGTTGTAATAAACTACAAACTAAGCATATTTTGTACCTTTCCATAGCAAGGGACCCTCAGGAATGAGACGTTGTATCTCATGGTGTCTTCCACCAGATGGTGAATGCAAAATCAAAGCACCATGACTCAGGCTCTGGGTGAAAGGAGATTGGTTGTTTAAGCTCAAGATAGGTTATCATCTGTATTTATGTTTGTTAATATTTGCATAATTGAGTGTCTAATAGATGGATAAATGTGAATGTTTCCTGGATCTGACTGCATATTTTATCCCTGATGACAAAGGAGAGAGAACTGTATTTGGTCAGAGGATAAACATATGGTTTCGCATTGCATTCATTCTCCCCCTCACATATTATCAGTTATTACTGTCCATTTTACTTAATAAACTGGCCCTCCAGCCATTACTTGGAAACAAATATGAAACAACTGACCTCAACTTAGTGCAAGGTCAGGAGCTTACACTAGGGCAGCCACCCCTAAAGACAACCAGAACAATTGATATGCTCTAAATAATAGCCCTAGACAACAGATCAGTGATGGGAAAGCTGATGGAAACCCTGTCAATTGAGAAAGTAGTAGAGTATCTTGAATCTAATGGTCTACAAGGCCAAAGGCAGCATGGATGTATTGTGGGGGAGGTCATGCCTGATGCATATGTTTGGTTTCTTTGACTGGGTGACCAGTGAAATAGATCAGGGGAGGGCAGTGGATGTGGCCTATTTTGACTTCATCAAGGCCTTCAACACTGTGCCACTCAGGAGACTGATAAAATGTTTAAGCTTCAAGTGAAGGGACCCAAACTGGTAAATATGATAAGTAACTGGTTAATGGATAGGCAAAGGAGGAGGTGGTGGTAAACAACATTCACTCTAAGGAGGGGACAGTGACTAGTGGGGAGTTGGAGGGCTCAGAACTGGGTCCAGTTCTGTTCAATGTCTTCATAAGTGACATTACAGAAGGACTGGAAGGGGTCTATGCCTTGTTGCTGATGAAACCAAAATCTGAAATAGGCTGGGTACTCATAAGGTGATGGAGAGAACGTGTAGGGACCTCAGGAAAATCAATGAGTGGTCCAGGGTATGGCAGCTCAGATTTAGTGCCAAAAAGTGCAAACTCATACAGCTAGGACATAGACACCTAGCAGATGAGTATAACAATAGGGTGCATATGTATTAATAGTCACAAAGCAGGAAAATGACTTTTTTAAATCTGTTCCTTGATTTTATAAGCAAAACTTATAAACAGGTAACCATAAATCACAGAGATTAGCATGAATTAGATCATACACAGTTTTACAATAGGGAACATATTCTGTGAGTATAGGGTGATACCACATACAGGGATACTAGTGACAAAACTTGCTGAGAAACAGCTGGGAACACAAAAAATAGAGTACAGCATGCCAACTACAGTGCCAACCTTAGGACAGAACCTTTTACTTCTTCTACAATAGAACATCGGAATATAAGTGTTATTGTAAGTTAACAATCATATGTTTAAGCATCAGTTTACATTATCTGGAATCGAGCTGTAGTCTGCTCAGTATGCCTTCCTGGTAAAATTTTAAATAAATATAGTCTTTAGTCCACTACCTATAAAAAAGTAAGGACATCACATTTGTATAAAGTCAACATTAACAGTGACATGTAGACTTTAATCCAATACCTGTAAAAGAAAATATTCAACATTGGTATTGTGCAGAAAACTGCTCTGTATCATAAAACCCAAATAATCTATAGAGGTGTAACCTCCAACGTTCAATAAGAAGTCGGTATCTGCTCAGACCCCTTACCAGAACTGGAATGTGAAATATTATAATTGAGGCTAATGACAAAGGAAAAATCAATTCTAACAAAATCGGCAGTAGATACCGATGGTTGAGAAAACATAACGGCTTACAAACATGTAACTCCAGACTTAGAGCCATGTAAGCAATAAGCCACAACAGGGTATGCCTTAAAGGAATACCAATGCACACCCAGAGTGTAGTAAGGCATTATTAATCCTTTAATGCACACCCTGAAGTGGCTTATTTTGCTTATAAAATGGATCAAGCTTACAACTAAATGAAATAAATAATTCAGAACTAAGTTTTTGCCTTTGCCAAATACATTTATTAGGAGGTAAAATAATTTAAGTTTGCTTTCATTTAAAGACTGGTAGGAAAGTAATTAAATTGTCCACATTCAAGGAGTTGTTCAGCTGATGGCATTGTTTAAATACCTGTAAAGAAAAGCTCTTTTCTGTTTACAGTTTTATGCACTGCTTAAAAAAGAAAGTTGTTTTTTTTTTGCTTAGTGGTATTACGATGCCCAGTCCCAAGTGCTGCTCATTGTCTGAGGTCACACTTGGTGCCACTCCTGCTGTCCCACCTGTCCTGTCTCTAACTCTCTGCCATTCCTGCCTGTCCCATGTCTGACTGCCAGACAAACTCAACTTTCATATCTCTTATTCGCTGCCACCTACACCCAATCATCATGCCCAGAGTAGAAGATGGCCTCCCAGTGGATTCTGATGTTGTTTGTGACTTAAGCTCCCTGACTCACTGTAGCAGATGGCCTCCTGGTTAATTCTGCAGCTGTACAAACAAAAAGATGAATGAATGTGACTGGCAGGAAAATCATGGGGGTAAGGTGTGGCAAAAACTGTGTGGCAGCTCTGCTTCAGCTGAGCAAGGTTTACAGCTCAAATATATTTGTATGTATCAGCTCAGCTGTGTGGTACAAAAGTGGTTAGCCCATGGTGTTTAGGTTTTTATGCTGAAACAGCAGAGTCATGGCAAAGAAGTCTGCATATTGGGAAACACTGTTACATATGTTCTGACAGTAGAGTTGATTTGGGTTTCCGTGGTGGCATTCAAGTGCTGCAATTGGTAGATTTTCTAGGTGTGAGATAGTCCAAGAAACAGTTGAGCCTAAAGCTAAGTGACTGTCTGCTCACACTGGAAATTGTTGCTCAGCCCCTTCACACCTGCTGCTGCTCCTGCTGTCAGTCATGGTGTTGTTGAGTGTGGGGGGGATCGTGGCAATTTAAATGATGATATGCCAAGAGTAAGGGCTGGGATAAGTACATACATGTGTGAGGAAAAGGTGCATTTTGATACTATAAACTAGAACTTTAGATTTTTAAAAAAGGAATTGGAATATTTTTTTTTACTGGTCATGGTAGAATGGATGAGATTTCCAGCATGGTGGCAGTTCTGCTTTTGGATTATTTTCCCAGTGATGTTTAAGGTAACAAGTAATGCACTTTTTTGTTGTTGTTTTTTTTTTTTTCATTTGTAAGAAACTCCAGTATTTGGCCATACATCATTAGTATTTTAATGTACAGCCAGTTGACAGCTTTTGTCCAATGAGGTCTCTGGATTTATTCTTGCCATCTTTAAACTAGTTATAATATCCATCAAACTGGTGAACATACAGCAATCTAATAGGAATTTAATTCTAAAAAAGAATAGAACCATAAGGCCAAGTATGCCACCCATCACAGCTTTTGTATGGAGGTCCAGGTAAAATCTGCCTTATTTTGTCCTGGCACAGGAAGTCAAACAAAAGAAGCAGAATATTTTGGGGGACTGAATAGGGAAACTCAGTGCAGCAAAGGGACAAAGGACTAATCTGATGACCTAAAGGTATCCAAACAATGTGAGAAGGCTGTGGTGAGAGCCAGTGGAAGCTATGATGCATAGCGAGAGGTATCTCCAGCAGAAAAAGGAGGTGGTCATGCCACAGAACAAATCACAAGTGAGATCTCATCTGAGTACTGTGTCCAGTTCTGGATGTCACATCTCAAGAAGGACATAGACAAAATAGTGTCAGTCCAGAGAAGGCAGCACAAAATGGTGCAAGGACTGCACCAAAAGTCATATGAGGAGAGACTAGAGGACCTCAATATGTATTTCATGGAGGAGAGGAGCGAGTGGGGATATGGTAGAGATATTCAAGTACAGTCAGACCTGGTTCATCTGTGCCTTGTCATTATGTATACTGGATTATCTGAACAAGGAACCTCTGAAACAGATTTTGCCATGTTAATTACCTCTTAATATGGAAACCTCTGTTTCTGAATCCAAATCCTGTGTTCAGCGACAGAGACCATTATTCCCATTCATTTTAACCTGGATAATCCATTGCAGGTGTTAATGAGTGTGCTAATGGCAGTCTTCTTAATCCCTCTTAATCCTCTCTGTCGCGTAAAAGGTGATAGGAAATGAGTTTTAGACATTTAACAGCCCTCCCACTTTCCTCTCCATGCCAATATGTGTTCTGATATGCTCTGACCAATTTTTGATAAATAAATCATTTAGCTTTAGGATGCACTCAGCTCCACTTCAAGTGACATCCTCTTCACCAGCTACTGCTCTTTCTTTTCAAATTCCTAAACATTCCATGGAATCAGTGACACCATTTCTGGCTACTCATATGAATGGCCTGGAATGGTGTTACTAATGTCATTGAATGTCCAGGCAGTTGTAAAGAGAGAACAGCAACTGCTGAGGAGTAAGGGATTTTATGCAGTTACAAAGAAAAAATATTAATTTAACAAAAAGGTCGAAACATGGAGACTAGAATATTTTAACTGTTCAGCACTGTATTACCAAATTTCCAGTTTTCTAATGTAGTAAACAACAACAAAATCCTTTGGTCATTGTCTGTTACTATGTATATTTTTATTATGTAACAAAATGGTCAAAAACAAATGTTTATGGATTAACCAGGTCTGCCTGTACATCAGGGGTATAAACAAGGTACAGGAGGTGACATCTTTCAGAAAAGAAGGTGTACAAGAACAAGGGGAATGATATGAGGCTAGGGGGGTAGACTCAGTGGCAATGTAAGGAAGTACTTTTCACAGAAAGAGTAGTGAATGCTTGGAAGAGCATCTCTGCAGAGGTGGTGGGAGCAAAAACAGTAAGGAATTCAAGAATGCATTGGACAGACATAAGAATATTCTGCAATAGGGAAGAGAGGTGTCAGCAGGATTAACTGGGGTCTGCTGTAATGCATTGAGTATGGAAAAGGGCATACTAGTGGGCCACAAGGTCCTTCTCTGCCTTCATCTTCTATGTATATATGTAAGTAGCAAGCAACACCTTAAACCAGCACAGAATCAGCTAAACAAGCAATGGTTAATGGCACATTTCAGATTATGTTACAAACCCTCGGAAAATGTATTTCCCTACCTTGGAGCATACAGCTTCCAACAATAGCACCACCAGCTCTCCAGTCAACCCTCTCCCTCAAACCTGTCCCTGAAGTACTTTTTGCTGGTTGCAAGTTCAGCTTTTAACAGTACTTAAACATTGTCTTCATCTTCATCTACCTCCTGCATGCAAAATTCCCCTTTAATTTTCAGCAATGACTTGCTGCCTCCAGTTGGACTTCAAAAATATAATAACATATTTTCCAGAGTAAACAAGTCTGAGGTGTGCAATGTATTGTAAAGATTTGTGTGACCCCCATGGACTAAAGCTCATATCATACAGAATTGAAATGCCTACTGACCTGGTTTGCATAACTGATGTCAGGGTAAATGGAAAACTTACCCTCATTCTTTCTCTCCAATGGCCCAGCCACCAAGGCTGCATCCAGGTTCCCATCCCTTTCCTCCCATGATGACCTGGGGAGTGTGAGGTGTGATGCCTGAGTCCATTTTCCTTTGTGGAGTCACTTGATAGGTCCTGAATACCACCAACAAGGATTTCAACTTCAAGTTGTGTCCCAGCCACTGCTGAATTAAATGTTTGGGATGTTTCTGGAGGCCAAGGATGAGCATTTTGTTAGCATGGACATGATTGTCCACTGCCTCAGGTTGGCACCATAGGGCTCAGTTCTCTTTCACAGGCAGCGCCAATGATCTTCAGGCTTGCAATTCTACACTGGTGGCTAATTTAACATCTGCTGCCCCAGTGGATTGCACATCGCATGATGTAAATCTGCTGTTAAATTCTGTAACTTTTAGTCCAGGGCAATGACGTGTAGTTCTAATGCCTTAACAGCCTGCAAGATGTCATCTTTGGTGGCTCCAGCTCCCTTTTCTGTCTCACTGGTCCCCGAGCCTGGCTGTGCCTCC
This sequence comes from Neoceratodus forsteri, assembly GCA_016271365.2. NCBI lineage: Eukaryota > Metazoa > Chordata > Ceratodontiformes > Ceratodontidae > Neoceratodus > Neoceratodus forsteri. The sequence continues at coordinate 1,044,631,376 of CM028133.1, read as the reverse complement.
TTTCCTCCAGATTTGGGTGCCATTTTCCTCTGATTCTCCATGTGGAAACCACCACAAACTCCAGCAGATAATAAAGGAGATAGCACTTAATAAATGTGTATACTTAATACATTAATGTAGCAATAAAGAAAAATTCTTTAAAACCATTTTCTTGATGTTGCAGTACTGAGCTAGCTGAAACACTCGCTGGCAGTTACTCTAGCTCCCCAAGAAAGGAACCTTCAGTTAATTATATCTGATGACCTCAGAAAGGCATTGCAATTGTGACAAAGCAGTAGGTCCAGTGCGGTGCTGGGATGTATAGGAAGAGGTATCATCAGTAGAAGGAGGAAGGCCTTGCTATCACTGTATTGTTCACTAGTGAAACCCTGCCTTGAGTACTGTGTCCAGGCATGAAGGCTGTACCTCTGAAAAAATACAGAAGGGTGGATGCAGTCCAGAGGAGGTCAGCTAAAATGATGCTGGGTTGCAGCAAACACCCTTTGAGGAGAGCCTGATGAGTCTCAAATTGTACACTCTAGAAGAGAGGAATGCTACAGAGGAATGATAGACACCTACAAGTACCACACAGGTGTGAAAAAGGTGCATGAGGGGAGTCTTCAAATCAGAAAGAGCACCAGAACCAGGGGGTATGCAGTGAAGCTGGGTTGGGGGGATCGATTGGGATGTGAGAAAGTACTTCTTCATTGAAAGCATGGTAGTCACCTGGAACAGACTGCCAGCAGAAGTGGTCAAGATGAAAACACTGATGGGTTTCAGGCATGCCTGAGATAGACTTAGAGGGATATTAGTAAATAAGCAGGAAGGATGGGGGTCACCAGTTACCAGGAAGAGTCAGTGGAGACAGACTAGGCAGGGACCACATGGGCAGACTGGGTGGGCCAAGTGGTCCTTATCTGTTGAGACATTCTATGTTTCTTGGTATCTACAACAGAAAATTTGCTTGCAAAAATGTGTACTTAATTTAAAAAACAGCTGATATGGTCCGGGAAAGCAGCTCATTCCAGGGAGTTGCCTTCCCAATAAGCTAATAGACTTGCTTTTAATTTTTTTAAGCAGTTTAAGAGAAAGAGATATGGGAAATTGTTTACGCAGGATAGGCAGAAAAAGTCAGAGCTTGTTTCCAGGTGTCACTTGGGAGGGTATCACATCACAACAGTGACGGGAATACAGCAAAGACCAGCACAGCAACATTTCCAATAGTTTGCTGTGATGGACTGATGGGTTCCTAACACTGCTGCATTTGGGGTGTTCACCCCCTTCCTGAACCGACTTCAACTCAGAGTTGGTTATTTTAAGTCCGGGGGTGCTGGAGCCAGTGCCTCTCAATGGGGGGCACAGTTTACTTCAGACATGGCACAACACCAGTTGGCATGTTGTGCTGTCTTTGTACTGACAGGTCACTGTGTTCCGTGTCTGCACCGCATGGTAGAATCTCTTGGGACCAAATGGAAGTTAAGTGACTTCTCAGCATTACATAGTGTGCAAGTGGAGTCTGGTGGGATTCAATTCCAGGTCTCCAGTTTTGTATCTCAGTGCCCTAGTTGAAAGACATTAATTTTAACTTAGTTTGCCTGTCTCATAACTTCCATGTATGAGCCAAGTGGACAGTGAGCATTGGAGCCCCTACCACATTAAACAGCACTTTGATGATGTACAGTAGGAAACGAGGCTGCAGGCTCTCTATGTAGTTACTAATATTATTGGGAGGCTCTGCCTAAATGTGGTAAGATTATCTTTGCTGGCAGTTCTACATGTATGGGGCTATAAGATATGATAAATTAGTCCCATGCATGAGAACTCCAGCAAATAATCTAATACATTCAGACAGCCCCTCCTGATCTTTAATCACTTGCACCTGCAACCATGTTCCCTACTACATGTCATCAAAATGCTATTTTTGGGGCAGGACTGCAGTGCTCGATGGCCACCAGTTTGTGCATGGAGATTACTAGCCAGGCAAGCAAAGTTAAAATGAATGCCTCTAAACTGCTTAAAATGTTTTAAAAACAGTTCATTTAGCTTATGGGACAGGCAACTCCCTGGAATGAGTTGTCTACTTGAATCATAAGAATGTGCTAGCCACATTTTAAGCATTCTTACAAAAGTGTTAGGCATGCACATTTGTAATGTGTCCTTAATTTATGTAAATTGTCTTACAAGCTGATTTCCTGTTGTCCGTTGTTTTGGCTTGGAAACAAACTTGCAAATTTAAGTCTCAAGTGTAGCAGCCATAGCTAATCATCTATATAAAAATGTCCTTTTGATGGGAGATTTGAGGGTTCATTTAAATTTCATACATTTCAATCAGAAGAACCACCTACAGAGATCTACTTGCTTCCGTTATTTCTCCGCATTGCCAGTTTCAACACCTGTTCACATCTGAATGGGAAATCTTTTTTTTAACTCAACCTGTGACTCTTTGCGTTATTTAATTGCTATGTTAGATGTTTTTTCCATCTATATTTTCTTAGATTGCTCTTTTCTGGGTAGCTTTACCAACACACACTAACAACATAATTTAGAAGATTATTCAGAACTGTTCACCTCTCTTTATTCCTCTTTATTTTACTCACCTCATGTTGTTATTCATGATTTGATGTGTCGTCACTATGAACAGCCCTTCCCCATTTGCAGCACAACCAAAGAAGAGCTAAAATCCTAACACACATCCTGACTAATGGAAGTCTAAAGGTTTGCATTAGCCTGAGTCTTCTTTCAGCCCTGATGGTCAGTTCTGGAGATTGAGACATACAGCAGCACTGCCCCAGTCAGAGTGTAAATCCAATGAAACATTTTGAAAATGTCTGTACATGAATTTGAATGATGTGAACAGATGTTAAAGCTATTTCATTTTCTCATTTAGGTATTCCTGCAGTTTGTCAACGTCAATGTACAGTCTTCTACAAACTGTGGCAGTGACTATTTGAGAGTCTATGATGGTAACAGCAAGTCCGCCAGGGTGCTGTTGGACAATTACTGTGGCACAAAACTGCCTCCCTCACTGATTTCAACTAGCAATTCAATGCTTGTAGAGTTTGTCACAGATGGGACCATTTCTGCACCTGGATTCAGTGCTACTTATAACACGGTAATCAGCTTTTCTATTTTGCCATCTTTGCTTCCCATCCATTTTCCTCTATGGAACTTACCTACTGATATCTACACTTAGGGTTGCCACCTTTGGATGGGGCAAAACGGATCCTAAGCTCCACCCTAGCCCCACCCCTTTTATGACTCATCATGCATTGTTTCTCCCAGAAGGCCATCTGTTATATCAATAAAAGACAAGATGCAGTGGAAAGATTAGGTTAAGTAAGTGCTAATGGTGTTAATGGCCATACTTTACACCTCCCAGGCTGACTGCTTTCTAAACAAAGGGTTATATTGACAACAGAACTTGTTTGTAAGCTGGCCATGCAGCTGAAACAATGAATAATATGACAACATTTGTTTCAAAAGTATGTGAGCACTCAAAATGGCTCAAAAACCTGACCAGCACACAGCAAAACCAGATTACCTGATAGGGACCCAGAAAACCTGATCACCAGGTAAAAAACCTGACAGGTGGCAACCCTATCTACACTACACCATTATAGTCAACATTCTCAAAGAAAAATACAAACATTGAATTTTTGGCAGAAAACTATTCTTTTTTTCACCCAGTCTGCCCAGATATTCCCTGCCTAGTCTGTCTCCACAGACCCTCAGTGGTCTCTAGTGACTTTCCCTCCTCCCTGCCTATTTATTAATATTCTCCTATGTCTATCCCCCACTGTCATCCAGGCATAGGTCAGGATGCCTAGGTAAACCAGGGGAAGTAATAAAATTCCCAAGTAACATTTTATTATTATCAATATCAATAAGAAAAATTAAAATTGTGCAAGATTGCTCTTATACAGGCAGTTCAAACAAAACAAAGTCCTTCATCTGAGGGTATCTCTGAATCTTAATCTCTCTTTTCTCCCTCTCCCAAACAAAACATTGTTCTCTCTCTCTCTCTCTCTCTCTCTCTCTATATATATATATATATATATATATATATATATATATCCATTGAAAAACTATGTTAATGCATTAGTTAGGGTTGATAGTACAGTGTCAAAAGTTTGGAAATTCTATAGTTAGAGTTCCCACCCATACCACCCCACCCATCCTCCCACCCTGCCCATGCTAACAGGCCTCGGTGTGTGCCATGGGGTCTTCAGACTCAACTATCACCCCTTTCCATGTGTAAACAAGCTGATATGGTACAGTATAGGAGAATGGTGTGAGAGTTAGGCCTGACTACCGCATGGCACACCCCAATACCTGTTGGTGTGTGCAGGGTGGGGTGGGAATATTGGGAACCCTAACATCGAATTTCCATATTTTTGTCACTGTACTATCAACCATAATTGATGCATTAATTGTGTTTTGTGCAATGAATTTCCTCTCTTTTTAAGAAAGTGTAATTTTTTTTCTTTTTTCTTTTTTTTTCTTTCAGTATGGTTGAACAAAGGTATGACATACCTGTCATATATCATAGTGTTTCAATTATTAAAAATTGAGCTATTCACCTTACGTCATATACCATAATGACCTAACTGTCTAAGGGTCCAAAGAGTACTAAATTTTACCTTGCCTTAACACTAAATCATTTTACATAAGCTTATATAATAAGATAATAAAAAACCTACATTTATACCAGTTATAAAGTAATATGTGTAATGTGTAAAGTAACAGGTATGTGGTTGTGGGCCCTGTGATCCCTTCACACTTCACATTTTTCTATAATGGTATGCATATGTTGGAGCCTGGGCCCTGCACTTCCACTTGCACATAAGTACGGAGATATATCACAGCCCTACAGTCATGAAAAGGAGCCCTTGTAACACAAATTTGGCAATATCTCTGTAACCATAACAACTATGAAAAAAAATCCACTGCAATTGTAATCAGGACTTGGAAACCTCCACACATACTTAGCTACCCAGAGTGAAAAATCCGTATCTTGAATTGTTTTTCAGATATGGGCACCGAAATTCACAACGGGCACTACTATGTTATGCTATGGGAAATTTCTCAAATTTGGAATGCTGTAACTATGGAACCAATGTAAATTTTTTCATCAAAAATTCAATTTTTGTTTCACTTTTTCAACAAACAAATGTGAATAACTTTAAAACAAAAAAGGTAGCATGATACTGTGATGATGAAATTTGTTCAGCAGGAAGTTCTCTACAAAATGAGTGGTGTTTCTTTTAATAGCAACCACCACGCTAGGTGGACATACACTAGGAAAGTTAACTGAAAGTCCCAGAAATGATCATTTAAAAAAAGAAGATAAACAGTCAAAACCAAATGTTCCTGCACTGATAAGAAGCATCCCTATTGCATAAATGAAATATACAATGGTGAGCTGTCAGATAAATGATTTATCTACACTCATGATGTTTGACCTCGGACACCTCACTCGTGGCTTATGCCACCTGTGAGGTTACCAGAGGTCAAACAGCACTTGAGTAGATAAATCATTTATCTGACAGCTCACCTTTGTATATCCCATATATATATATATATATATATTATGATAGCACGGTAGTGCTACCATAGTTAGAGTTGAGGAGCCATTTCTATGTTAAACTCAAAATTTTGCACCTTAATAACTTTGCAACCATTTGATGGATTTGCATGAAATTTGGAAAGTACAATCAAGAACTATAGGCCTTGGGATCTGCCAAGTTTTGTACTGGTTGGATATATGGCTACGGAGTTATTAAGTGTGATCTGACGCGCATTATGCTTTTTCAGAATTCCCATCGACAGGTTGTGCCAGTTTAGCGACACCCAAAATCTTCAGGAACTGCAGCTGGGGTCTCAAGTGCCTTTCAAAGATTTGGTGAAAAATATTAAACGGTTCAAAGTTATTCAAAAACAATTTCCCATTATAAGTCAATGGGAAAAGTTAACAAAAAGTTTGACAGTGTCGCAAATGCATTTTTACTTTTGCAAATGGCCCTGTTACTTTCACAAATCCACCATTTTGTTTTCAGTTAGTGATCAGAAAAAGCTTGCCATTTAAATTTGGGACCCTCTAGCAACCTAATTCTTTTTGTATTCACCTAGTCGGAACCTGAGGATGCTAGCCATGTCTTTATTTTGGGGTAAAACACCCCAGAAATATGTTTTTCAAATTTCTGGAAAAAGTGCTTTCACAAAGTACTTTCGTGCTCATGAAAGTGTCGCAAATTTTTGTGAAAGCTTTAGCAAATTGCGACAGTAGTTTTCTACTCTGTGGGAAAATGACAGCAATTCTTTGGCACTGCGCTGCAAAAGAACGGTTGGGAGTTTTGGGCTGAAATTTGGAGGGAACGCAGCCGACAACTCACAGATGTGCCTTTCAGTGTTGTGTTGAAAAAATATTACACAGTGGCAAAGTTACTGCACTCCAAATTGACAGTTATTCCCATAGGATAACATTACGGCGCCTGACGCATTACAGGAATCCTTTGGCACCCTGCTGCAAAATAACAATTTGGTCTTTTTTCTGAAATTTGGAGGAAGACAGCCAACAGCCCACAGATGTGCCTTTCAGTGGTTTGGTGAAAAAATATTATAGGGAGGCAAAGTTATGGCACTCTGAACTTCTCTTTTTTCCCATAGGATAACATTACAGGTTCCGTGCCTTTCAGAGCCCGTATCTCGAAATGGTCGAGATATGGACTTTTCGTCAATCCAGGACAGTCATAAATCATATGACTTTTAAATTTTTCTCGTCATACGGTTCCTGAGATATAACCTATTTAGTATTCCAAGTCCTCATTTTCTGCTCCGATACCCATTATTATGCATACATTCTTTGTACTCACTGTCTTTCTCTATGCAGGTTTTGGGAAATCAGCGGTTTCTTACATTACTGTTACCGTTGCCCTTTCACTTGTGGTTCCGTGCCCGTTTCACTTACCATTGGCGTCATGCCACCATGTGCGTTATCCTTTGCATTTTATTTTACTTGGTTTGTGTTTCTGTTTTTTTGCCATTTGTGTCTACAGTACTGTTTCTCTTTCTGTTTCACTTTGTGTCACCATGCCCATTGACATTTCCGTTTGCAGGCACCATGTTTACTATGTGACAACACATTACGTAGCAGAACGTTCCCGTCTACGCCACTGTGTGCGTTACCCTTTCTGTTCTCATTCGTGCTTGCATTACCATGTGCGCCACTGTTAGCGCTTCTGTTTGCGTTGCTGTTTCTGTTACTATGCCTTAAGACATCACATGGCGGGAGGGCCCCGTGCTCCCGCCACTGCATTACATTCACTATTTCTCATTATCATTCTCAAAAAGAAGGGAAATTAGAGGCCAAAAACTCTGTTTAATGCATTAGTTAGGGTTGTTCCACAGCAACAAAAGTGAGGAAATTCAGTGTTAGGGTTGAAAACCCCCCTTGGACCCTGCTCCACCCCCAACCCCGGCATTACATGGGTGTGCAGTGGTGTCATCGGTCTAACTCACCCCCGACACTACTATGCTTCTGCACTGCCAGCACACATGTGATGGGGTGAGTTGAACAGCGACAATGCTCCTGGTTGCCTTCTGAGGGTGAGCAAGAGATCTGAAATTTTCAACTGAATTTTCCTCACTTTTTGTCGCTGGAACTAACCTATCATTAAACTGAGTTTTTGCCTCTAACTATATATATATATGCAAACCAAGGATCTTAGCGTCAATTAAGGAGTTTTACACAAGATTTACATATACTTTTTAACCACAGAGGAACAAGGGAAGAAAGAAAGGCAGAAACAACAAGTGAAGGCAGGAGAAAACAGGAAATGCTGGGACCATCAGAGTGGCAGTTCTAAGGTTCCACAAGGAACATTTGATTGAACAATCAGACAGACACAGGATAGTCAAGTGACAAAATAGGAGAAGACAGAACTGAGTCTTTCTTTCAACTCTCTCTGCATAATAAATGGGACAGGGTCTTATTCAGCAATGTACACACATGCCTTAAGCCCTCATCTGTTTACACCTCTACCACATCCAGTAGCACTCTATTTCAGGTGTCAACCACCCTTTCATTGAATTCATACTTTCTTGCATTCCTATTTAGCCCTCCTCCAGCTTCATTGCATGCCCCTTGGTCCTCATCCTGGTGACTATTAATATTTGAAATATCCTCTGTCCTGCACTGTGTTTCCCTGTGAGGTACTTTGAGGTCTATATCATGTCCCTATTGTTCTCCTCTCCAGTGTGAACATTTTGAAATCCCTCAGTCTTTCCTTGTAGCGCTTTTGTGCAAGACCTGCACCATTATGATGCCCTCCCACAGACTGCTCCACCCTGTCTATGTCCTTTCTGTGGACCCTCCTCCAGAACAGGACACAATACTGCAGGTGTGGTCTAACCATCAAGCAATACAGTGGCAACACAACCTCCCTTTTTGTACCATAGATACCCCTCCCTATGCACCCAGCATCCAACTAAAATTACCCACTGCTTTGTCATTCTGGCCTGCTACTTTGAGGTAATCAATTATGAGAACCTCAAGATTCCTAATAACTTAGTGACTCTCAGTACTCCCATCCTAACTCAGCTCCTGGGTTTCTTTGCTCTAGTGCAGGTGCATCATTTAACACTTTTTGGCACTGAACCCCAATTACAATACTTGTGACCACTCCTCAAGTTTTGCAAGAACTCCGTACATTCTCTCCACCCAATTCTGAGTGTTCACCATTTTACAGAGTTTGATATCATCTGCAAAAAGGCATATCTTCACTTCCAGTTCTTCTACTATGTCAGTTATGAAGACATTGAAAAGGACGGGTCTCAGTATTGATCCTATAGCACCCGCTGGTCACTCCCCATCTTTAGAAAGTGCAATTAACTACTTCTCCTGACAACTACCCACTAACCAGTTTCTAACTCAATTTACCACTTTTGTTCACACCCCGTGTTGTGCAATTTCTCTGTCAGGCTCATGTGCTGCACAGTGTCAAAGGCCTTGCTAAAATCCATATAGGCCACACTCAAAGCCCTACATTGATTTATTTCTCTGGTCACCCAGTCAAACAGATCAATCAAATTCATGTAACATAACACCCCCCAATTCCCAATGAATCCATGTAGTACATGGTCTTGCAGCTCACTGGATTCAACATACTTTACCATCCTTTATCTTAGCAGGGTTGCAATTAATTTCCCCAACAATTAAGTTGGACTGACTGGCCTGTAGATGCTAGCATCCTCCCTACTGCTGTTTTTATATAGCGAGACCGAATCTGCTCTCCTCCATGTCTCAAAAACCAGGCCTGTTTCCAATGAACTGTTGAGCAAGGCTGTCAGTGGGGCATCTACCACCTCTCTGAGTTCTTTAAGAACCCTTTGGTGAATTTCATCTGTCCCATAGCCTTGTCCACCTTCAAAGCTGCAAGTCCCTTCAGGATTATTTCCTCTTGAAATGGACATTTGTCCATCTTTCCTTCCTCTCACTCACAGTAGTGGGCTGGTCCCTCATTAGGGACTGGTAGCTCAGTGGCAGCAGTGAGAAAGCAAAGAATAGATGAACTTAACAAGACTAGAATTTAAACATCTTTCAGACTCTGTGCCTCTTAATTTTGTGAACATACTCAATATGTTAAATGCCCCAAGACAAAAATAAACATGATAGATCTGCATTGATGGGCAACAAGAATGTGTTCTGAAGGAAGTCCTCATTACATCATAAAGGTTCAGGATATTACACAGATTTTTTAGATGAAAACAGCCTTGTACATCACATTGGATGTTTGCTTACTTATTTTGTACTGTGTGGATATGGACACTTTAAACAACAAATGCAACATTTTTGTCAATAATCAGATGTTCATTCAAACAGTAAAAGGAAAAAGGGTAAGTATTAAAAGTTTGCTATTAATTCTCTAGTTTTCCGAATTTTGTCTTTGGAGGACACACTTTGAAATAAATACACAAACACAAAAGAAACCAGTGTGCTATTTTACCACTGATATGACATCTGAAGAACAACACAGCACCATTCTGATATCAGAAAGATGGCACAACAAAGCTGTGATGTCACTGTTTCCATAAGAGAAAAGTAAGCAGCCATACCCTAAAGAGTAGACATGGGTCTGACTTTGATGAGAACAGACTTGATCTGGCAGAAATAGTTTGAACTTCTGTTGCTGAGACATTTCTAGGGGCAGGAGGTAAAGATTTTGTTGCTGGTAAACCTTTAAACTCCTTTTGAGTCTGTTGCGTTTAGGGCAGTAGTGCTAATTTGTTTAATGCAGTGTGTTTTTTGTGTGTGGGATCTCTAGTGGGAGCTGGAGAGTCATTTATTTTTTTCAACAAGCATTGCAGCTTTCTGGAAAGTTCTTCCTTCTAGCCTCAGCTAGGATGAATTTACAGCTCATTGTGGCTTAAATACCAGGGGCTGCTTTCACACAGCAGTAGTGCAGAAACAGACTTGGTCTGGTAGAGATAGTGTGAACTTCTGTTGCTGAGAAGTTTCTAGGGGCAGGAGGTAAGGATTTAGTTGCTGATTAACCTTTAAACTCCCTTTGAGTCTGTTTCCTTTAGGGCAGTAGGGCTTCACTAGCTGCAAAGTTTAGTGCAAAGTGGGGGAAGGGTGCTTATGGTCGGGTCAGGGGCCTCAGCTACCTGATTGTTCATGGAAGGTACGGGCTAGTCCCACACCCTTTCACCTCACCACCCCCCAGGTCCATGATTTCCTTTATACCGGGGTAATGGCATCACTTCCCAAAAGGGCAAAGGACATGCACCTGTCATAGCAGAAGCAGACATCCTGAAAAGGAACAGCAGCTATTGAAGAGATGACTGCTATTTCAGTGGAATGGAAGTAACTACAAAACAAGGAGCTTTCATTGTTACCTGTTTGCATTCATATTTGCATTGTGGAAAGGAGAGGTAGGAGTTTGAAAAAAGCTTTCAATAGTTGCTTAAAGTCTCTTTGGATGTGGACAGGAGGGATTGGAATGTGAAAAGCAGTTTTTCAATCAATCTAGAAGTGTACAGCAATGGGGATGAGGGAAATTCAGAAAAGGAGAAGAATGTTTTGCACTGCTAGAGGGGGAGAGGGGAAACATGGGGGAGTGTTTTGGTATCCTTGATCTGGAAGTTAGGTTGGCACTGGTGGGCAACAAGAGCAATGGGTAGGGTGGTAGGCTGCAACAACTGCGGTGCACCAATCTTTCTAGAAATTGCCTCGAGGGTGGGGGATGTTTAGTGTGCAACCACATAGGAAATTTAGAAAGGAGATCTAAGGTCTAAGGAGGAACTAAGACAGGCAAGACAGACTGGAGGAGGCTATGGCCCAATACTGGAGGGAGGAGGAGGAGGGAGATGAGGAGGGCAATTTGAGCCAACAGTCATGAGAGAGGGTCAGAAGAAGGAAGCAGAGACAGAAGGGCCCAGGCCAAGAAGAATGGGGTCTGGGAAACCAGGTCAGAGACAAAAGACAAATGGAAGGAGGAGATATGGACTTGTGAGGGAGAGTGGCAACAGTCTTGGAGTGGAAAGGAGGAACAGGTTACTATGAGGAGAGAGAATGCAGTAAGTGGTGAGGGGTGCTCAGAAAATTGTCTGCAGTACTTAGGGGAAGGAGGAGGAGGAGGAGGGAGGTGATGAAGTGGAGGAATAACTGGGAAATGCCCTGACCAAACTGGAGTGGGGAAGTTCTGCTGAGGGAATTAAAACAGGGGCAGAAGGAAATACTGTGCAGGAGGAAGAAGAGAAGCCAGGACTGAGAGATGGAGAGGAATGGAAGCAAACAGGAAGTAAGATGGGTGGAACTTTAGTGCTGGGGGACTCAATACTAAGAGGAGTCAGGTGCGGTAGCAAAGGGGAGAGACATAGTCATATTTGTGTGGAGGTCATGCCAGGAATGACAGCAGAAAGGGTGGAACAATCTGTTCCTAAATATGCTAGAATGGGTGGGGACAAGCCTCATTTGATTATACATCTGGGGACGAATTACCTGGCTGACAAGGCGGTAGATATAGTCTAGAGGAGGTTTGAGGAACTTGGACAATTATGTGAGGGGGCAGGAAGATCAGTAACATTTTCAGAGATACTCCCAGTGCCCAAGGCAAGACAACAAGAAAGCTGAGAATAGAGGAATTTAACCGATGGCTAAGAACCTGGTGTCATGCTAAAGGGTATGAACTGGTGGGGGGTGGAGAGGGACCTGGGAGGACAGTAGTCTTTATGCCAAAGACAGACTACACTTGAGAAAGGAGGGAAAGAAAGTGTTGAAACAGAGGATAGCAGAGTACATAGAGGAAGTTGGGAATTTAAACTAGGAGCAGGGCATGGCAAGTGGACAAGAGACATGCAGAGACCACAGGTTGGGAAGCCACAGGAGCTTAACCCCCATAACAGTGACAAAAGACAAAGAGCAAGTGCTACTGATGATGCTAGCAAAGGAGGGCAGGATGGAAGGGGGTAAGGGGTAGAAGGTGGTCACCCTTAATGTTAGGAGCCTTGGAAGGAAAACTGCAGGCCTGCAGGCACTCATGGCAGAGGGAGAGGTGGACATTGCAGCCATCACAGAAACATGGGCCACCCAATTCAATGTCTGGGCCCTGTCTGTACCAGGGTACAGGTATTCAGGGGATAGGTGATTGGGAAAGAGGGGTGGCACTATATGTGAGGAAGGACTGAAGTGTGTAAGGGAGGAAGGGAGGAGGGTAGCACAGAGTCACTTTGGATGCAATTCCAGGATTCCATGAATAGGACTCTCAGAATGGGAGTGGTGTACAGGCCACCCTCTCAGACAGAGGAATTAGACAGAGAACTAACAGTAAAGATCAAAAGGACCTGCGTGAGGGGTAGTGTGGTGATTGTGGGGGACTTCAACATGCTAGGAGTGGACTGGAGTACCCCAACAACCAGCAATAGAAGGGAGCAGGTACTGCTGGATGCCTTCCAGGACAGCTTCCTGATAAAAATGGTCAGTGAACCAACTAGGTTAGGGATTACCCTTGACCTTGTGCTGGCAAATCGAGAGTTTGTGAGGGAACTTAGGGTGGATGAACCACTGTCAGGGAGTGACCACCACTTAGTATGTCTCACATTGGACATGGGCAAGGAAGGAGTGGAATCTGGCACAAGGGTGCTGAACTTCAGGAGGGCTGACTTTGGAAAGATGGAGGATGTGGTAAAAGGGAACCTGGCCAAAATTCAACCTAGCATGGACACTAACCAGAGGTGGGAGCTCATAAAACTGGGGAGAGTGGAGGCATCCAGAACCTACAGAAAGGCCCAGCACAAGAAGGCTAGGGCTAAGAAGCTGAGCTGGGTGAGCAAAGAGGTCATGGATAAGGTAAGGCAGAAAAGAACTGCCTTTAGGAGGTACAAGAAAACAGGAAGGGGGAAGACAAGGAGGACTACCTGAAGGAATCTAAGGAGGTGACACAGGCAGTAAGGGGAGCCAAGGTGTCTACAGAGCTCAGGCTGGCACAAGGCATTAAGAAGGGTGAGAAGGACTTCTTTAGGTACATCAGGGAGAAAAGGAACTGTAAGGACCACATAGTATGGATTAGGAAGAAGGGGGGCTGGGTGTAAGCAGGGGGCGATAAGGCAGAAGCACTAAATTATTACTTCTGCTCAGTATTTACTAAGGAGAAGATGGTGGTGACACCCAAGGGAGAGGAACCACAGAAAGGGTGCAGCACAGGGTGACAAGGGTGATCAAGGGCTGGGGTACTTGCCTTATGAGAGGAGGCTCAGGAGCTGAACATGTACTCTACAGGAGAGGAGGGATGGGGGACATGATTAAAACCTTTAAGTATATGAAAGGAATAAACAACACAGGTACAGAGGATTCTGAGGATTGTTCAAAGTAAGGAGGCGAAGGACACCCAGGGCCATGATATGAGACTGGAGGAGGAAGGTTCAGGAGGAGATGAGGAGACACTTTTTACAGAGGGTGGTAGCTGGGTGGAATGCATTACCAGCAGAAGTGGTATCAGAGTAGAACAGTGGACTGCTTCAAAAGGGGCTGGGACAGGGCAAGGGGAGGGTCAATGGAGGGAAAGGGTGGAAGGGTGGGGGAGCTGCAAAATAAGGGGTGCGATCTGCACATTCGAGTAGCCTTGATAGACCTCTAGGCCTTTATCTGGTGGCAAATTTTTTATGTTCGAATGCTCGTATGTTCATAGCTGTTTGTTGTGCAGCACCTTTAAAATGAATAATCCAAATAGTCTGAAATGTTTAAAGTGCAACTTTAAGAGCCCAGTTCATGCATAATCCATATAAAAGGAGTTTAGTGGTAGTCCTAGGGGCAAGGGGTCATTTTTTCAAAAATTGACACATGACCAGTGTCAAGACTTGTTTCAATCACTTGCAATGTAACAGCTCTCTTATCACTTTCTGAATAACTGTTTGTACATTTGACCATTTAATGATTCCACTGTCAAACACATTGGTAAAATTGAAACACAATTAAACACAATTACATGCAGCCAGCCTGGTGGCGCTGAGGGTTGAGGCGCTGGATGCCACACCTCACACTATGCCGGTGACCCGGGTTCGGGAACAGACTCGGATGGCTGGGGGTCAGCAGGGGAGAAGGAGGATCAAGCGTCCCAGCGGATGCTTTCTCCCGCAAGGGTGGGTGACCAAGAACACCTGATCTGCATCCCTTCCACAGCCAGTGGAAGCACCGCAACAGGAAGGGATGGAGGCAGCTCCACTTGCTGGAGCAGAGGAGGGGCTGTTGTGGCGCATGAGAGGCTCAGAGTACATCAGCACACCACCACTCGGGATGTACATCCCAAGCGCCGACGTCTCAGAGGGTAGGGGATCTAGGGGAGAAAACCGAAAACACCTCTCAGCAGCCCTGGATGAAAGCCGCTCTGGTTCCATCCAGACCACCAAGAAGGGACAGACCCCACTGTGCAAGGAGAGGGGGAAGAGGCACTCTAGGGGCAGATCCACGAAGGTGGACTGGAGGACGTGAGTGGGCGGAAGGAGTGGGCACCGGGAGTAGATAGGAGGGATAAAGAGATTAAGTTAAAAAAAATAAAAACACAATTACATGCAACACAAAATATGTATCAGAAACTGAAATATAACATTAAACTTACAGAGACACAATAACAATAGAATTCAGTATCAACATACTGTAAATCAGACAGAAAAATGAAATGCACAATTTTTAAGACTGTTCAATACAAATGCCATTTGACATGAATCAGACAACAATAGACTGTTTGCAAACAAAACAATAACTATCCAACATTTGCATTCATGTTTGACTAAACAAAATATATAACCTTGGCTGAGGCTGAGTGACAAATACAGACAGTATGACTACCATTGCTCATCATGGTATTAATGCATTGTTCCTTGTTCACTCACAAATCTTGGTCTTATGTCATTAACATTAGACAAAAATCTGAAATACTGCATGGAAACAGATATTTCAGTAAACAAAAATGTGGCAACAAATAGAAATGGAAACACAAATTTCAAAGACACAGATGCAAATATCAAAACTCGGCCCCTTGTCAGCATGAATCTTTTCCTTTCTCTCTTTCTAGTGTCATGTGGTGGAACTTTCACAGCCTCATCTGGAAACTTCACATCACCAAATTACCCATCTACATACCCTAACAACTCAGACTGCACCTGGGTTATCAGTGCTCCTGCTGGGTTAAAGGTAAGGAGGGAGACATAAAGGTGAGAAGGAGCAGTGGTGGAATGGCAAAGGTAGATAGAAAGTGAGAAAATAAAGTGGAAAGAAAGAGAAGGAAAGCGTAAGAGATAGAGAACGACTGAGGGGGAAACAGAAAGGGATAGAGAAGGTAAAAACAAGAGAAAGACAGAAATAGAGTGAGAATGTATAATTAATGAATTGTTTTGTATTTTTTGCACCTCTCTCCAAACCACATGGGTACTCAAAAGCCTCCATCCCAGTCATAGGCAACACTGGTATGCAAATCAACATGCAAATCAGGCTCACAGAAAGTCTTTGTTTACGGATACCATTTACTTCTCTTCCTGAAATCAGCCTTGTTTGCATACTCACTCAGAATGTTCTGAATGCCCTGTGTCTCATTGGTCAGATGAAGAAGTGTGTTTAAAAAGTGATTTTGTCACAGAGAAGCCTTGTCAGCCTGAATTTCCAGAGTCTCATACCATGATATTTTGCTCTGAAAATTTAGCTTTTGAGCATGTGTGTTTTGAAGAGATATAAAAATGTGATATTTCTGCTGTGCAACCTTTACAGATCCCAGGTATTATTCTTCACAAACTGCCTCTTCAGTATCCTCACTGTAATTGTTCAGAATGTCAGTTGCATTGAGGTTGTGACTGGCATCTTACGGACACAATGACTGCTATACACGGAAAAGTCTCATCATGGAGTATGAAATATGTCTTTGTACTTTGCATTTCTGAGGCTATACAGGATCAAATGTCCAAGCCTGTTTTAATGGCAATATCTGTTCCATTATATCTTTGTCAGCCTGACTTATAGATTAATGCTTATTTCAGTCGAAAGGTAACTGGATGTTTTGTTAAGTTTGATTATGGCTATTCAACACCTATGTACCTTTATGTATACTATGTTGATACGCTTATCTAGATTAGATTTAAAAGCCTCTTTAGATATGCTACTAGCATCATTAGCAGTTAGTCTATTCCAATTGCTAACTATTCTTTGAGTGAAATAGTTATGCTGCCTTTCCATATTATGGTGTGTACCCATCAGTTGGAACTTCTGACTTCTGGTATTTGCCTCATTAACAAGTTTCAAGCTTTCTAATTAGAGTAGTTAGGGATCCTCAATGTTTTATAAGTTAGAATTAGATCCCCTCTAAGCCACTTCCATTACAGGAAAAATGTCATTCATTGCAAAAGAATTTGCATACCCATGATGCCTTCACTGCAGTCTAACTTTTAGAGTATATCGTGAGTTTGGAAAGAAACATAAACAATTAAGACATTTCTCCTCTGGCATCGTTTTGAGCATCCAGACACTTGAGAACCACCTACCACCAAAATAATACCACAGGACACCAAAATAAGCCAAATAAGTGGAAGTTTAATTCATGAAAACGTGTACAACAGACTTCTTACCATAGAACCAGAAGGACACCCACAGGAACCCATCAACTCTGACTGGTTGAGCTCAAAACATAATCAGAGAGTGCCTGACACACAGTTACGCTGTCATTTTAAATCATGCACTTTAGGTCTCATACGCTTATGTGGCAATATATACGTATAAATAAGTATTGACTGAAAAAATAAAAGAACAACCAGTGCTTGAAAATCACCATGACAAATAAAATAAAAACTGTATACAAAAAGCATAATTATCAGTGATGGAAACAGAAATATAAAAAGCTGGCTGCTCAATCTACATAAATATTTGCAAATAAAAGTATTGCAGATTTAAAATATTGTAGATTTAAATATCTCTCTCTCTCTCTCTATAGATATATATATTTATATACATGACATTGGCATGGTAGTAGCTCCATAGTTAGGGTTCAACTGTGGTTTCTATGCTAAAGCTGAAATATTGCAGTTTAATATCCTTGGAACTATTGAACTGATTTGCATTAAATTTTGTGTGCACAATCTTGTGTGATATATCTCTAGATGTGCCTAGTTTTGGTCTGGTCAGATGTGCAATTCCCAAGCTCTGGATAGTGAAAAAAGTAAATTTTTAATAGTTTCTTTCCATTGGTTTGAATGAGATTTCTTTGAGTTTGGCTAGCACCCAGACTGTTTCAAATTTGGTTTGACATTTTCAGGGTAGAAGGGAGCTGAGCCACAGATGTGTCTTTTCTGTGTTTGGTGAAAAAATATTAATCAGTTCTAAAGTTACTTACTTTTGACATTTTTTTAAAATGGGTTCTGAGCATGCTCAGGAAGTACTTAAAATAGCTGTAAGAAACAAAAAAAGAATTTTTGTTTCATATTGATGTCATCTACTTTCGTGAGGGAAAAATGATTGTTTTGTTTGCTGACATTTTATTACCTGTTTTCCCATAAAATTCAAATTTGAATACCCACAAAAATGACATTCCTGAGAGGGACTAATACATGTGGCTTGTTATGGGACCCCCTCATCTGAATTCTTCACTAAACTCTTTAAGAAATTCCCGTAAAATCTGTTTTTTTAACATTATAAACATTTTTTGGGGTTCACCACAACATATTCAAGACACACTGTCTTAGGGTAGCTGGTCCATTCCACTGGGGTGTCAAGCAGACGAGGCAAACTGATGAGTCCTGGTAGGATGAAACACATGTCTATGTCATCTGTTAGCACCCTTTGCAAACTGTGTGAGAGGCCTTTTGGCACCATACAATTCTGCTTAAAGTTGGACCAGCATAACATTCTGTGGTGATTTGCATATGCAGCCCGTGATGCTTTGCATTGTGTGGGCATGTGTGATTTTGTATTTTTTTGTATTGTTTGATAAGTGATGAAAAAAGATCCTTTTTCATGAGGAAAAACACCTTTTTTGTATGGCAGAATCTATTTCCAGGTTTCTAGTAGCACCACCATCTTCTGATCACTGTCCTCCTAACAACACAATGTTTCTCTGTTGTCTAGTGGTCCCCTCCACAGTTAACCAGTGAGGATGGTGACTGAATATGAGAGACCATCAAAATGGCAACTCATATTCAACACTTTCCTCCTGGGCTACCCTGGAAGGATGGCAATACAGGTGACCCCAAGTGTACTGCAGGGTGACAGGAAGGGGGGCTAGTGAGGGGAAGGGGAGGGACAGGGAAGGGGTTTTAGGAGATCACTGTACTGGGTACTGCTGAGCTAGCTGTGTGGTGTGGTTGTGTGGGTGGCTAGCTCAGGTACGGCAGGTACAGGGTTCAGGACCAGTGTGGGAAACTTTTGCTGCAGCCTCTCTAAGCAGGGATACTGCCCATCCCTGACATGCACCCCCCCGGAGTTGAGAATTCTTTTTCAGGTGGTGTGAGGGGTGAAGTCCCCCATAAGGGGGTGCACACGGGGGTGCAGCGCCCCCACAAAAACACTTGTTTATTTGTCCAGATGTCACATTAATCTGGAGTGTTTATCACTGATTTGCTTTTCAGTGATATACACTAACCATAATAGTGATCACTATTTTGCAATCACTATTATGACACGGAACCCCCTCCCACCCTTCAATCCCTGTTACCCTAATAGATTTTCCTCTGGCATCTAGTCATGCTTCCCACCCTCCGATTGCCCTCACCGTATACTTTGTTAGTATATTTTGTGTTTCATATTTTTCCCTGGTGTCTAGTGGCACCCCCCACCCTCTGGTGCTTCCTGTTTAATTGAGTTTTACTTCTGTGGTGTCTAGTGTTGCCACACCCTCCAATCACCATCTTCCTCTAAATTAATTTTTTTCCTGGTGCCTAGTAGTACCTCTCCACTCTTGGATACTGGCTGCCTGCAATAAAGAAAGTCCCTTATTGTCTTTTTTTTTATCCTGTGAAAAAGAAAATGGTCCATTGCAGATGCAACCCACCTACTCTGACCTCCTGCTGAGCACCCATGACCCTCACCCCACACCCCCTCACTCACTTGAACAGGTTACAGAATGAATAGCCACTCTCAAATGGAGGCCACATCTTGCTGCAGGAACCACCTACTACAATATGAGAAACTAAGGTAAATGTGGTTCAATATATTTCAATGAGATGTTCTACTTTGTGGTGTGACTGCCATTTTTTGTATATTTTAAGCTCATAGAAAAATAGACTTGGATGATAGATAAGGACTGCTTGGCCCTCCCAGTCTGCCCATTACCTTACCTATTGGATAAGCTACAGATCCTAGTTAAACAGCAGCCTACTTCCTCCTACCCCCCACTAGAATTGATTTATGTCTGTCCCATGTATTCTTGAATTCTCCCACTATTTTTGACCCCATGACCTCCTCAGGAAGGCCGTTCCATGCATTCACCATCATCTCCATGAAAAAATACTTCTTCACATTGCCTCTGAGCTGTCCCCCCTCTATCTTCAAATTGTGCCCCCTTGTTCTTGCACATCTCTTTTTCTGAAAATGCTGCCGTCTTGGACTTTATTGATTCCCTTGAGCTACTTAGATGTTTCTATCATGCTCAAATTTTCAAAGCGGTCTTTATGGGACCCCACTTCATGAACAATGTTGGTGGAATTACAGAAATATAGCCAGAAAGACAATTTCACAGTCACTTGACAAAATCACTTTTTGGGTGGAATTTGAAAATTTCAATCACACTTGTTCAGCAGGTGGGGTCCTAAAAAGGCTATGTTAAAATTTTGGGGTCAAAATATGAAGAAGTGGCAAAGTTAAGCACATACATTTGAATTTTGATATGCTCCCTTGTAACTTTGGCAAATATTTTGACTTGAAAATTTAAACTTACCATCTTTTTACACCATATCATAAGCATGACAGCTGTCATTTTTCAGTCCCTGGCCAAATTGTGTTTTTGCACCTGTGGTGTGCAATGGCATTATAGTGATGTGGAATCATTTTTTGATGAGGGATTTCAAAATTTTCATTACTGGTCACACCTCAGGTGTGTGAAAAATCATCATAACACACACCTGCACAGACGTTATTCTCTATATAATGTACAACAGTCCATCTATTAGTCACTATATTATTAACTCTTAATCCTGAGGCTGCAGGCTGTAATGTTAAGGCACAAAGTTGGATTGGTTACCTTGAGATCCACTGGTGTGAATAATTCCATAACTCCCCTACATCATGCTTCACCATGTGAGGTGAAATGATGCATTCATGTAACAGCAGTTGTAACATTATTATAGTGGTGGGGTAGCACCACTATAGTTAAGGTTAAGCAGGCATGTTTATTATTAACCCCTAACTATGCACTGTAGTAGCTTCACAACCATGCAACAGATTTGCACAAAATTTTGCATGCATGGTCTTGGAGTCATGGGGCCATATTTTCAGAGCCTGGGGGATTCAAGCCCCTGGTGCATCAAACAAATGATGCACGGAGCTTGCGGCACTCTCCTGTCAATGATCGGGATTTTAATCCCTTGTGCCTAGTGCCCTCCTTAGACCATGGTTTTGTGGTCTAGTGTGCACCACCCCAGGAGGCTATTACACAGTGCTTGCACCAGAACATTGCCACAATTTGCCTTAAACCTTGTAAAACATCACAACTGCACCTGAGCTTTGAAAATCAGATGCAGTTGCAGCAAAGAGCAGCTGCTCCATGGAGTGGAGCACACCAGAGTATGATGGAGGGGCTTGAGAGGCATGAGGTGGTCGCAGTTGCTCCCCTACTGGGAGATTTGCTCATGCATTGGGGCTGGCCAGACTGCATTTTTGTACATCTGGGAGGTAAAAACTTGGGGACACTACCATGGGGTTCCCTGATGAAAGACATAATTGCAGATTTGGAGAAGGTGAAGACCTGGTGACCCAGAGTGGTGTTAGGCTGGTCAGAGATCACCTTTAGGAGGGTTTGGAAGGGACCAAAGAGTCCAAAGGCAACAGAGGTGGCATGAAAGTGGTTGGACAGGAAGATAACCAGGGCAGTGGTTGAGATGGTAGGGGTCCACATTATGCATAGGGACATCTCATAGGAAGAGGAGGCAGCGTATTGGGGGGGAAGGGGTTCATCTGACCGAGTTCAGTACAGGTTTGTTCCTCCACCCATTCATGGAATTAGTTGGGAAATTAACTAAAAAGGATTGAGGGGTAATCTGCAAGGGGGCTCCATCATCCATGTGAGCTGGAAATGGGTCAGTGGAAGGGTTGGGAGCTAGAGGAAGGGGGCAGGTAGAGGGAGAAGGGGTAGGTACTACAGGCTGGGACAAAGAAAACCCAGGCATGGGAGTAATGGGAAGGGGTGGGATATAGAACTAGGGGGTGGATCAGCTGTGTCCATGCCTAGTGGGGAGAAGGATCCAGGTAGGTGGTACCTGGTTATGGTGATGGAAGGGAGGGCCAGATCACGGTGTCCAGACCCGAAAAGCAGTGTTGCAAAGCAGGAGAGCCAGAAGAAGAACCACATGAGAGGAAGATGGGACTGTTATGTCCCAGAAGAGACTAAGGACTGTTATGTCAAATTGTAAATATGGAATTTGTTAGACTTCAATGGGATACAAATGTATGAATTTAACCATGCCTTTATATATAAACAAATACTGCCAGTGAGCATCCAAAGCAACAAGGAATGGTCTGAGTAATTTCTGGGTGGGATCCAGGGACAATGGGGCTTGCCATTTAAAAGGCAAGCCAGGTTGTCCTGGTAGCCAGCCAGAAAGGACTGCTGGAAGGGAAAGAGGGATGGGGTAAGGGGGGCAGGGTCAGCAGGGAAGGGGCGGGGTTTATGACCTCAGAGAAGGGTTATACGACAGGGCTGGAGCTTGCAGGCCATTGGTTGAGGGGAGGTGCTTCTAAGGGTCCTGAGGTAGGGGTCCTTAGGGGTTATTTAAGGCCAGGTAAGCCTAAATTCAGCATATTTCTTGCTGTAATTTTAACCAACCTGCCCTGCAAGAAAGGGAGGTGAAAGGTGGTATAGGCAATGTAGGGAGAGGTGCAAGGTGGAAGCACCTTCGGAGGGGCCTGGCACTGGCCATGTGGGACCGCAGCTAGGCGTCTGGGGTACAGGGATCTAGGTGGAGCCCCACTGGCAGATAAAAGGATGGAAAGAGGGGAGACTGGGGGGGAAGAGGGAAGGGTGGGAACTAGAGGAAAAGGGGGGCAGGTAGAGGGGGAAGGGGTAGGTACCACAGGCTGGGACAAAGAGAACCTAAGCATGGGAGTAATGGGGAGGAGGGTGGAATATAGAACTAGTGTGTGGATCAGCTGTGTCCATGCCTAGTGGAGGGGGAGAAGGGTCCAGGTAAGGTGGTACCTGGTTATGGTGATGGAAAGGGAGGGCTGGATCACAGTGTCCAGACCCCAAAAAGCAGTGTTGCAAAAGGAGGAGAGCCAGAAGAAGAACCACATGAGAGGGAAGATGGGACTGTTATGTCCCAGAAGAGACTGAGGACTGTTATGTCCAAATTGTATATATGGAATTGTTAGACTTCAATGGGATGCAAATGTATGAATTTAACCATGCCTTTATATATAAACAAATACTGCCAGTGAGCATCCAAAAGCAACAAAGAATGGTCTGAGTTATTTCAGGGTGGGAATCCAGGGACAACATTCGGCAGTGACAAATGCTTGTTAACTATTACATTACATTTATGCTGCCCAGAAATATTGATGTTATTACCCTTTCCCACTTGTTTCTTAGTTTAGAAACCTAGCAATGAACTGTTCCAATTTTGTTTCAAGCACTGTACACCCTGTATTATTCAGATGAAGTCCATACCAGCTAAATAATCCCCAGTTATTTTAAAATGATTCCCAGTGTGTTAGACAGTAGAACTTATTTTTAGGTCCATTTTCAAAGGCACTTTTTAATGCTTTTATTTTTGTTTATTTATTTCTGTTTCATTACACCAACTCATAGGACTGGTAAGTTCTCAGAAAAGCATACTTGGCAGTCCCTCTTTTTCAGTCTTCTGCCAATGTTGATGGCCTGGAAGTAGCTTCATCTCAGATCACTTGATGCAAACACCTGCAGTCTATAAAAACTTGTTTAAAAGAATGCCTGAAGATAAAAACAGTGCTTAAAATCAATGTAGTATTCCTCTGTGATAACAGCCACACCAGCTAGGGTGCTCATTGCACTCCCAGCCCAGCTACTGGTGTTGCCTAGCGACAAGCAACACTTGCTCCTTACTGTTTAAAACACAACTTCAGCTACGTTCCTTCAACTGGAAATGCCTTGAGTGCTCTAAGACCAAACAGCCTTGATTTTGAAAACTCATGTGCTGCCCAAATTGATACCCCAATAACAGAGGGTGAGATTATATAGTTGGTGACCCAGAAGTAGCTTCTTCTCAGTGTCACCTTGTGCAAACACCTGCAGCCCTTAAAAACTTGTTTAAACTAATCTCCAAAGACAAAAACTGTGCTTAAAATCAATGCAGCTGTCTTCAGTGATAACAGCCAGAATGCTCGAGGTGCTCATTGTTCCTGACCTGTGTAACACTTGATGGCTTAGCCTGAATGTGCTCCCAGTCCAGCTACTGCTGTGGCCTAGCAATAGTCAACACTTGCTCTTTGGCATTTAAAACACACATGTAGCTACACTTCTTCAACAGGGACTGCCTTAGATGTTCCAGGTCCAAACAACTATGGCTTGGAAAACTCAGGTGCTACCCAGATTGATGCCCACTCACAGAGGGCAAGATTATATAGTTGGAGACGTGGAAGTAGCTTCTTCTCAGGTCACCTTGTGCAAACACCTGCAGTCCTTAAAATCTCATTTAAAAGCATGTCAGAAGATAACAACGTGTGCTTAAAATCAATGTAGCTGTCCTCAGTGTTAACAACCACACCACCAAGGTGTCCATTGCTTCCGACCTATGTAACACTTGGTGAGCTGGCCGAATACACTCCCAGCCCAGCTACTGCTGTTGTCTAGCAAACAGTCAACACTTGCTTTTCGTGCAAACACTTGCAGAAAAAGTGAATAGGCTATATGGAAAAAGATTTCATTCATACAAAAAAAGAATTTGGACTTAGTTTTTTTTTCACATTCTGTTTTCATACAAAGGAATCTTTTTCTGCATGAATGACACAATTGTTTTATCGAATACTTTTTTCATATGAAGGAATAATTTTTTTTTGTATGAACGACACAACCTCATGAAAAAAAGATCCCTTCATGAGAAGAAAGAATTTGAATTTATTTTTTTTCACATTCTTTTTCCATATGAAGGAATCTTTATTTGCATGAATGACAGCCTCACGATAAAAGATCCCTTCATATGAAGAAAGAATTTGGACTTAGTTTTTTGCATTCTTTTTCATATGAAAGAGACAACCTCACAGAAAGGATCCCACCTTATGAAAAAAGAAGTCAGACTTATTTTTTTCTCCAGATTTAAATTTTAAGAAGAAATAACTCCATCAATATTTGGAGTTAATCAGCAATCTATATATCAAGATAAAGGCCTTAATGAATACTACAACATTAATACATAACACCCCTTCCCCCAACAATAATTTAGGGGCCATATAAAAAAGCACAACAAATAAAAAATGACAATTCCCTTAGGATAACATTGCCACTTTAACAAGCTGTAACTCTGTCAATCTTTGGAGTTAACAGACAATGTATATATCACCACAAAGATACTAATGACTACTAAAAACACTAAGTCTTTAAAAAAATAAGAACTGAATGTGGTCCATCTCTACAAAACAAAATACAATTTAGCACATAAATTGGTTTTCTTGTGGAACTGAAGTGCAGGGTCCAAAAGGCTCTGTGCTTCCACAGCCACATCCATATGTGGATAAATGGAGGCACTGAATCACTGTGCCTAGATGGCCCTGCACTTCAGTGATCACATGAACGTGTTTACACAGGTCCTGAAGTGACCTGCATGAATGCTAATGCAATTCTACTATCTCAAAAAGAAAGGAAATTCATTGCAAAATACTTTGATAATGCACCACTTAGGTTTAAACAAATAAAACTTGGGAAATGTGGTGTTAGGATTTCCAACCCTAACACCTCACCCCCTTCCTGAAAGTAACAACCAGGAAAAAAAATACAGTTTTGACATTCCTGAGTCTTGGCAAATCAGGTCTGAGGTCTTCTTTGGAGTTATCAACCCTAACTTTCACTCTGTTCTCATACAGTCTGCACATCTGAGCTTATTTGCTGATGGAATGGGGTGGGGGAGTGTTAGGGTTTATAACATCAAATAAGACCCCAGGCCTTATTTGCCAAAACTCAGGACAGCCAAAACCATATTTTTATTTCCTTTTGTTGCATGTGGAGGTGTGGTGGAGGTATTAGTATTGGAAACTCAAACATCTCATTTCCCTAGTTTTATCAATTTGACCTTAACTGGTGCATTAGCCAAGTTTTTGCAATGAATATTCATAACACTTAATAACTGTAGTGTACACTACAATGTTAAGGCACAATGTCAGGTTGTTTACCTTGAGGTCAGCTGTAGAGAAATAAACCCACTACTCTCACAGCAGACTTCACCAGAAGAACTGAAGGGATTTAAACATATTTAACATTTGAATGGTTCAGTAAATGAACACATCAGTATGTGAGATATTTTTTAACACTGATTAGATCAACATTCATATCACTACAGAACAATATCAATAGCCACAGGCGCATCAGTGAAAGAAGAAACAATGGGGGGTTGTGAGGCTCAAAGGGGAGAAGAGAGAGTGTAAGGAGGGTGATCTGGGCAAGGCAGAAATACTGAACTAATACTTTTACTCAGTATTCACTAAGTAGGGGGAGGGTCAAAGACCACAGTTTGGTTGCAGAGGCAATGGGGGGGAGTGGACATCAGTCCATTCACAGTGCAGAGTTCTGGAAGAACTCACAAAGCTAGGAAGGTGGATAAGGCCATGGGACCAGACAGCATGCACCCAAGGATATTAAAGGAGCTGTGAAGGAACAAGCAGCACCTCTGGCACCCATGTTCACAGAGTCACTGAACACAGGTGTCATTCCAGAGGACTGGAGGATGGCACATGTAGCCCCACTTCACTAAAGCGGCAATAGGGAGGAGGTGGGGAACTACAGGCCAGTCAGCCTCACCGCAGTGGTGGGAAAGATCATGGAGACACTGCTGAAAGAAAGGATAGTACCACATCTGGAATCCAGCAATGCTCAGTTTCTGTGGCAACACTATTCACAGCAGGAAGGTCATGTCAAATGCATCTAATAGATTTTTTTGATTGGGTGACTAGGGAAATAAATCAGGGAGGGGTGGTAGACATTGCCTACCTAGATTTCAACAAAACTTTCGATACCATCCCACATAGAAGGCATGTGAACAAGATGGTAGTCTGGGCATGGGAGACAAGGTGGTGAACTGGGTTAGGAACTGGTTAGCAGACAGGAGACAGAGGGTGGTGGTAAAGGCTTTACCATGTGGGTTAGACATTCTTTATGTCAACCGGCATTTCGCAGACAGAAATCATGTCAACTGCAAGCTGCAGTCTACATGATTCCTGTGTGTCTACCAGTCCTGTTTTTTTTATTGGGGAGCTTCTCCCCTGAACCCTCAAGTGGGGGGCTCTCCCCCCAACCCCACTATCTTTTGGATTCTAATCTCCAGTCAGAGTTGATTCGGGTCAGGGTTGCAGGACCGGGAGACAGCATGCAGCTGTCTCAGGCACACCAATACAATGACCTGCCAGCAAAGTGTCGATTTTGCCAACAGGTATGTATTTTGCTGTGTTGGTGTCACCTTAAGGGTGGCATACTGGTGGTAAATGTGGTACAATCTGGGGAGAGAGGGGTGACCAGTGGGTTCACAGGGATCAGTACTAGGACCAGTCCTGTTCAATGTCTTGATTAGTGACATTGCAGAGGGGCTGGAAGGAAAGGTCTGCCTTTTTGCAGATGACACCAAGATCTGCAACAGGGTGGATACTCCAGAAGATCTGCAGAAAATGAAGAGGGTCCTGGAAAAGCTTGAAAGGTGGTCAGAGATGTAGCAACTGAAGTTCAATGCAGAGAAGTGCAAAGTAATGCACCTGGGTAGAGGAAAAGCTGGGGAGTGCTACAGGTTGGAGGAAGAGCTGACTGTCACAAAGAGGAAAATGGCCTAAGGGTTATCATCTCTGATGACCTTAAGGTATCAAACCAGTGCACAAAAGTGGCAGGGAAGGCCAGTGGCATGCTGGAGTGCATAGGCAGTGGTATCACTTGCAGGAGGCTGGAGGGTGGTGATGCCATTACATAAAACTGCGTACAATTCCTGGAGGCCACACCTGAGTAAGGACATAGATAAGGTGGAGACTCTCCAGAGAAGGGCAACAAAGAAGGTGCAGGGCTTGCACAAAACAAGTCATATGAGGAGAGACTAAGGGACCTCAATATGTACTCACTGGAGGAGAGGAGACAGCAGGGGGATATGATTGAAATTTTCAAGTACCTGAAGGGCATTAATAAGGTGCAGGCGGGGGACCTTTTCCAATGTAGAAAAAGTACTAGAACAAGGGGGCACAATAGGAAATTGGAAGAGGGTAGACTAAGAGGTAATGTGAGGAAG
Organism: Neoceratodus forsteri; assembly: GCA_016271365.2. Lineage (NCBI taxonomy): Eukaryota > Metazoa > Chordata > Ceratodontiformes > Ceratodontidae > Neoceratodus > Neoceratodus forsteri. Next base: position 1,044,603,266 of record CM028133.1, on the reverse strand, counting down.
TTTTTGTACACAGAATGGGTAGTCAATGCTTGTAATAGTCTGCCACAGGAGGTAGTGGGGGCAAGCACAGTGGAGGGGTTTAAGCTGGGCAGCAACAGGCACAAAGGAAGCTAGAGAGGTGGGGAGTGATAAATAGCCATTGATCACATAGCGTCAGTGTCACATACTATGTATAGGGCCTATGGGGAGAGTGGATGGGTCTAGCAGTCCTTATCTGCCGTCAATTTCTATGTTTCCATGTTTCTAAGTTCTAGTTTTGATGCTTCTCTAAAGTAGATACTTTATATGTCTGATCTATTCCTTTCCTTCTGTTTTATTTTGAACTACAAGATCTCCTTGGTGACCCTTGTTCCTAAATAAATGTCTATATTGTCTGCTGATCAAAGTTGTTGACATAATGTATTATATGCTATTAAAGGTCCTAAAACTACATTCATAAAATTCTGGATATTCTGAACTTTTGTTTAACTTCTTTTTTTTTTTGTTATTCCAAATACAGATACAATTCCAAATTAACTCCTTTAGTCTCGAAGGTGGAGTTTCATTGGCTGCCCAAATGATTACTTGATCATCTTGGATGGTGGTCAGTCCAAGTCTAATGTTATTGGAAAATACGTGGAAATGTGCCAGTTCCAGGATTTATCTCAACTGGAGTGCTGTGATGGTTCAGTTCCACAGTAATGGTAGCATGGGACAAACTGGGTTCCAGGCCCAGTACACCTTTGGTAAGCCATCATTCTTTATCTACTTTTATTTGTAATGGATATTGTACTGTAGTATATCATGAGTTATATGACTGGTACTGTATCTCTTGTTAGCCAATCAGAATACAGGAAAACTGTAATTCAATGCCTACAAACTGCTATACACATGTTGTGCACATCTGCGGTAGGTTATCCACATTTCAGATGTGCCCACAGTTGGATATCCACTTTTGAAACAAGCCATCAGCAGGTTATATGCATTTCAGATATGCCCTGAGTAGTTTACCCATTTAATTCACTGAAAAAGTGGAAAAAAGACATGTACCACTTGAACTACAGCAACACTTTTAAAACCATGGGTTCAAAAATCCTACTCATGTAATTTATTAATTAATTTATTTAAAAGTTTCACTAGGAAAGGTACACAGAGCAACACATTGCTCGTCTCATGGTGCAACCTGGGGAAAGGATAATTGGAGATAAAAAATGCAAAAATACAGCCACATCACAGAAAATTACAGCAGCAGGCAAAAAGCACCAATACAATGTAGACAGCTATCATTATAACAAGAGCATCCACAAAGAAATAATAACAATGCTTGCTAAGTTAGTACTGGCTGCACAACAGGACACAGAAGGTAATAGTGAATGGAACACATTCCGAAGAAAGGGGGTTACTAGTGGAGTACCTCAGGGCTCAATACTGGGTCCAATCCTCTTTAACATCTTTATAAGTGACATTGCAGAGGGTCTGGAGGGAAAGGTATGCCTCTTTGCAGATGACACAAAGATCTGTAACGGAGTTGATACACAAGAGGGGTAGAAAAGATGAGAAGGGACTTGGCAAGGTTGGAGAATGGTCAGACATATGGCAACTTAGATTCAATGCAAGAGTGCAAGTAATGCACCTGGAAACAAACACCCAGGAGAAGAGTACACAATAGCGGAGGTACTAACAACAACAAAAATGGAAAGGACCTGGAGTAGTCATATCAGATGACCTAAAGGTGGGTAAGCAATGTGAGAAGTCAGTAAGAGACCAGGGGATGCTGGGATGCATAGGAAGGAGCATCACAAGTAGAAAAAGGAAGTGATTATCCTCTATACAGACAGTTGGTGAGACCCCATCTGAGTACTTTGTGCAGTTTGGAGACCTCATCTATGTAAGGACATAGATAGGATGGAAGCAGTCAGAGGAGGCAACTAAAATGGTGCAGGGTCTACATCAGAAACCATATGAAGAGAGACTGAGAGAACTTAATATGTATACCCTTGATGAAAGGAGGGACAGGGGGACATGATAGAAATGTTCAAGTACCTCAAGGGAATCAACAAAGTCCAGGAGGGTAGCATCTTTCAGAAAAGAGATGTGTAAGAACAAGGGCACAGTTTAAAGATAGAGGGGGCTCAGGGGTAATGTGAGAAAATTATTTTCACAGAGAGTGTGGTGGATACATGGAACAGCCTTCCTGAGGAGGTCGTTGGGTCTAAAACAGTGGGGGAATTCAAACATGCTTGGGACAGACACAAAGCAATTATAGTGCAGGGTTGCAGGAAGCAGGCTGTTGGTTAACTAGAATCTGCAGTTTATCCAGTAGGTAGGGAAATGGGCAGACTGGGTGGGCCAAGTGGTCCTTTTCTGCCGTCAAAGTCTATGTTTCTATGTTTCTATGTTTCTAAGTGCAAAATTAGGACTACAAATGGAAGTGTTGGCAAGAGGCAGCAGTTGTTCAGACACAGAGTTAGCATTTGCCGATTGTATAACGCCAACAATTTCCAGTCGCAGCAAGGGAATGAGCCCATTCAGACTTGGCAGAATGGAATGGGTCAGAGTGCATTGAAGAGAGGATAGTAGAAAGGTCTTAGATGCTTGCAGAAGAGTTAGTTGCAGGAACAATTGACAGAGAAGAAGTTATACAGTGCTGAGGATATAGATGAAGGGGAGGAGGAGGAGTGGCAAATCTGTGGTGGGAGGGAGTTCCATAGCTTAGGTAGACTGAATGAGTAGGTGGCCTGGCCTACTGAAGTAGACCTATGAGGGATAACCAGGGATCTGTTGTTGTGGGTTCTAAAGGAGCAGGAGGATGGAGAAGAGGGCTTAAGGGAGGAAGTGAGATAGGAAGGAGACATCCAAACCAGTATTTAGTGACATATTTTGCACAATGAAGGAGCGTCTGTTTTCAAGAGAGGGAAAAGCTAAGGCGTGGTAGAGTTGGCAGTGGTGGGTGGTAGGGGAGAGTACAGAGTAAGTGGCAGAAGAAGTTAAGAGTATCCAATCTGGCTAAGGCAGTCTTGGGAGAGGCACTATGGACTGTGTCACAGTAGTCAAAGATGGGTAGGATCATCTTCTGAAGCAGTTTGCACCTTGACAAAAGAGGGAGGCAGTTCCAGTTCCTGTATAAAGCACCTAGCTTGGGGCACAGATTTTTCAGGATGGCATCCACATGGCCAGAGAAGGTGAGATGCTGATCAAGCCAAACAGGCAGATATCTGAATGAGGAGGTGTCCTCAATAGCTGTCCCATCAAGGGTATGGAAGGATGGGAGGGAGGGGAGCCAAGAGAGTCTCTACCTAGTGCTGAATGTCATGAAGGCAGTCATCTTGGCATTTAGAAAAAGTTGATGTTTGCAGAACCAGCTCTGGACATTGTTGAAGTCCTGTTGAAATCTGTTTGTAACATCAGAGGGGGTCTTGCTGGGGGTGTATAGAACTGTATCATCTGCCTACATATGGATAGAGGTAAAAATACAGACAGATAGGAGGTAATTAAAGGGCATGGAGAACAAAATGTGGTGCAACACGGAGCCCTACAGAACTCCTGTGTTGATAGGGAGAGGAGGAGATATGGAGTATACAATTCTGACTGACTGTGTCCAGCCAATGAGGTATGCTCTAAGCCAGTTAATGGATGGGTCTTTCAGGCCAGCAGGGGAGAGTGAGTTTAGTAGTAGGGTGTGGGAAACCATATTGAAAGCATTGGCAAGGTCAACAAAGATGGTGGAGATGATTTGGCCACTGTCCATCTCTGAGACAATTGAGTCAGTAAGCCTCATGGTGGAATGCTGTTTCCTAAAGCCAGATTGTAATGGAGTGAAAAAGTTGGTGTTAGTGAGTTGCAAAGATAGTTGGATGAGAACCAAGTGTTCTTGCAATTTAGCCAAGGTGGGATGGAGGGAGATGGGGCGGTAGTTCCCTGGAGAAGATGTGTCCCTGCCTTTAGGTAGAAGGAGAACAATGGCATGCTTCCAATTGGATGGTATGGCAGTTTGGTCAAAGTAGAGGTTGAAGAGATCAGACAGAGGTGCAGAGATGGACATGGCAGATAGAAAAAGTAATCTGGCACATAATCACTCACATTAGCCAGTGAAGGTAATAGCATTCTGTTACCCAGAGTATACTCTGTAGTTGTTTAAATGCCTCAGCTTTGCCCCTGGCACATACTCACTCACATCTGCCAATTATTCCTTCACAAACTCCAGGTAGCTGAATATTATCACTTAAATAAATCAATGTATATACAGTACAGTACATAAAGTATGTATCTGTAAACTTTTTAGAGTATCTCTGTCTCTCCTCCTCTCACTTTCTCCTCTCTATCTCTTGATCTGTCAGTCAGGATAAGCCATTAGATTCTGGATCAAAAGGGATACTAACATATGTATCTGGTGAGATGTGTTAATTTATGCTGAACACATCAAACTTATATCTATATAGTGCTACTGTACACTCTCCTATTCATGATTTAACTATAAAATGCAACTGGTGTAGTGGATTGTCAATGATTTGATTATCATGTCTCTATAGTAAATCAAATGAAATCATTTCAATCAGAATAATTATAATTCTACATTATGTCTTTGGAAACGATATGGTCAGGATGAATCTTTTTACTTTTAGCTTGTACTGCTAGCACTGCTCCCTCTAGATAGCGCAGTACCATTACAACTTTCCTAATCTGGCACTTATTATAGGGGCATGGAAGTTCCCCTGTAGTTAGGGTTACAAATGATGTTCAATATTAAACTCTTATTTTTGTAATCCAATAACAAGGCTGTCTATAAACAGAGGAGATTGAAATTTGGCATGCACAAGGGGTGCATGATCTCCAGATCCAATTTGATCACAATCAGTTCAGCTGATTGAAGGTTCCATGAAGCTGAAAATACATAAAAAAATATCCAAATTAAGATCTTTTATCTGCTCACCTGTACCTCAAAATTGACTGACAGTTGAAACCTAAAATTCTCAGTTCTTCACAGTTTTACCAAACTGGGGGTTTTGATAGGGGGTTTCTCCCCCTCATTAAAACTGTAGTGTTTCAGTTATTTAGTACTTTACCATTTACATGCATGTGCATCATATTATTTTCAATGTTCTGTTCATCATGATTTTAGTGACAGCATAATGTTATTGCTGTTACTCAAAACTGCTGACATGAGCCAGAATGACTGACACTAACAGTTTTGAGCAGCAACAACAACCCAACTGACTCAATCGATTCTACAGGGAGTTGGTCCCCAGTCCAGCCACAGGTATCCTCTTCCTGCCAGAGCAGCTGTTTGCTTTGTTTTACCTATGGGGGTGGATTCCCCCTTCCACCTGATCAGAAGTTTTCCTTTCATTAATCAATGGTGGGTGTCCAGTTTCACAGTCTGCAATCACTCTCCTGCCAGTAGAGTTGCTTGAGCTTTTTTTAGTTTACCAGTAGTGAATGACCAATCCCAGCATCTATATCCAACCTCCTACCCGGAAGGCTGTTAGAATTTTTTTTTATATATATAATTACCAGTTGTGGGCACTCAGTGCAGCTTCTGGTATTCCTTCTGTCTGACTGCCCACTGAATAAAAAAAACACAATCTAGCATCCACATCACCCTCGCCTCTTGTTAGGCATATACATTGTGCCCCTTGTTATGGCTTCTTTGTAACTCATTGCTAATTTTTCAGTGTTTCATTTTGTGCTCCTCCACCTGCAATGGAAAAATATGCCAAAAATAAGTCCAAAAATATTTCAGACTTTTTTTGCATTATTTTATCTTTTAGTAACAACTTGTCCATTTACAGTCTGATTGACAGTACGTTTTCAGAAAGGCCATATTACCATATTACCACACCACCTTATGTACAGAAAAGTGTAATTTTCTTAAAATGGCTAAAATGTGTTTTTCGGAGATAAAATCCAATATTAGGATTTTTTGAATGCAAACTCCACCACCACATGCAACATCCATTTGATCTTCACTTAACTGAGTGCCAAAGCACACTCTAGATATCAGTCCTTAAGGCCTCTATATACAAGTTAATATTTAGGTCTTATTTCAGATCAATCATAAAGCAGGTTAGGAACCTGGCCATGTTTTGCACAGTGCACTGTGCATCTTGCCTCATGCAGGGCTCAAGAGCCTTTTGTGAAGTGAGTTAGGACTCAGCTTCTCATTTCTATATTTTGCTTTGCCCAGTGGTGATCATACACTAATGATGAACACATCACGCTCCACATCTACTGTGTGTAGTGCTACTCTAAGCTCTCAATTCATGATTTAACTATAAAATGCTACTGGTGTAGTGGATTGGCATTCGTTTTTTTGTTGTTGTTGTTGCTTTTTTTTTTTTATTTAGAAGAGTTACTTTAATAGTGTTCATATTCAGGTCCCATTTGATGTTCCATGTCAGTCTACTCTTACCAGCTCGAGTACATTAGTCCTTTCAAAGTAATATATATATATATATATATATATATATATATATATATATATATATATACACATACATATAAATATTCAGCAGTTTTACTTCTTTTGTCACAGAAAATAATAAAGAAGGTCTGGAAAGGTCTACAGTGAGTTTATTTTTACTTTGCACACCCTCAGAGTATAATGTATTCATAAGCCATGAAAACTGCACTCTTGATGTTTAATTTATTTATTTAGTTTTGTTGACGGGTAGGTGCACTGGAAAAATTCTGCCTATTTTCAGGCATGACCGGGGAGGGATACAGATGAATGCCAATTGACCTTGAACCAGGTTAAGCTGTCGGTGGTATATTTGATGAATGGAGGGAAATGTGGCCAGGACATCCAGGAAACTTCCCCTACTCTTTTCAAGAAGTGCCATTGGATCTTTAACATCCACCTGAACTACCATCAGAACAGGCAGGTGGGACCTTGGTTTAACGTGTCATCTGAAAGACGGCACCTCAGGAGTGAAGCACCCCACCCCCATGCTGCACTACAGTGTCAGTACTGGGATTTAACCCAAGTGCCTGGTGTGGGGATAGAACCCACAGCCTTCTGATCTCCCGGCCTCAGAGGCTAATGTGCTACCTGCTGAGCCACTGACACTGATACAGGGACTAAGGATTAAGGACATCACATACCTTAATGTGTTAAAAAAAAACTCATAAGTCATTGTTCCCAATGCATGATTTTCTATTTAATTCATTGTAGTTACAGTGCTAAGAAAGGAAGTGCTGAAAAACAAAAACAAAAGCACAGGGCCTAGTTTCTCAGTCATACTGTGTTTTTTGACAGTGTCTGGGGCATGTTGTATAGGGTGTTGACAGATTTTATTGTTCTGAAAGAAGAGAGAGAGGGTTCATTGAAAAGGAAAGAAACAAAATTAGGCTGATGTGATGGTTCATGAAGTTAAACTTTTATGTTATTCATTGTTCTTGCAGTTTAATGAATCATCCTGAAACATCAGTGGAAGATGACTTCTTGAACTCTGCTACAAGAATAATCAAGTCATTTTAAGAAGGATCTGTTTTATGCTGGACTGAAGGTTATACTTCACAATATACAGACCCTTTTCCCACCTGGACAAATATTACAGATTTCAAAGGTTTGCTGATTACAGAGTCCTGGAACTAGAACTCATGTACAGTGCAATGACTGCATAAGATTAATTTTCCACTAGGCTCATACTAGTCACACCCTGCATAATGCTTTATACAGTACACACAAATTTCAGACAGCGTGATAACCAAGTCACATATTCACTAACCCTGACTATTATCTCTGCTTGTCCCGTGTCACAAATTATCAGCCATGTAGGATCTGTATGTTCTACACATATAAAATGAGTAACATGCAAACAGAATGAAGACAGTGATCAAAGGAACCCAGTAACTATAATATAAACATGTAGGAAGGATTTTTAAAGCTGTTTTTGCCATTTTAATACAACTGCTGCAGAAATTTTGATTTTGCTAAACTGTCTAGCAATAGCAAAATGTCTTAAGCTAATGCAGTTCTGTCTAATGTGATGCAATTGTCTTAGAAAAGACACATAAATCAGTTGTTTTAATGCAAGCTATCGCAATCACCAGAAAATGTCACAGAAATGCAAGTGCCATTAAAATGGTGTGTTTGTGTTTTAACAAACATTAGCAGTCACTGACAGCTGTGATTATTACTTCTGCATCAGTGCACAACCCTTTAGAAAATCATGTTCACTGTATATTGTAAAGCATGAATCAGTTCTGTCATTCAGGATTGATAGTTGTAGATTATTCAGGGTCTCTTGTGTTCATGGAACAGTCTCAACATTCTCAAGTTCTATGTTCTGTTGTAAAGTTGTTGTTTTTCTCATCATGTGTATCAACATTTTCTGTTGCATAAAGCGTTTAACTTTAAATGAGATCCCATTTCCTTGAAATATGTAGAATTAGTGATAATATGTAAAGTCATTTGGTGTTTTATATGATATAAAGAGTCAGCTTGAAGTCATTTGGGTCCAGACATGCTCAGCTTTGTGATGCAGTTCTGTTCTCTACAGCTAAACACCCATTTTGTGGTCATAAGTGATTTGGTTCTCTGAGCTGTAAAATGGATATAAACTATCCAACAGATAATGAGATAATTCATCTAAGTTGGTTTATCCTGGCTAAATACTGATATTGATATACTGATACGGATACTGCTCTAACTAAATTCTCAGCTGATGTCCTGAGTAATAATGATGGAGGGGTCAGCACAGGGGCGGTCTTCATTGACCTATCCAAAGCCTTCGACCTGGTAAACCATAACCTCCTTCTACAAAAAATGTGTTCTCTTGGCCTTGATTCTCACTCACTGGGATGGTTCCAGAGTTATCTCTCCAACGCAGCCAGAGGGTAAAGTGGGAGGATTAAGTCTCTAAGCTAGCTCCACTTAAAGAAGGGTAAGGGTCTATCCTTGGCCCCTTTCTCTTCACACTGTTCATTAATGATCTGCATAATAACTGCGTAGTAGCAGTGCCATTCAGTACGCTGGATGATGCAGTCATTTACAGAGGCTCCCAAAATTTACCTGAGCTGCAGACAGCCCTCCAAGAAGACATCCACCTGATGGAGGACTGGCCAACTCTGAACAAAATGGTTCTAAACACTAACAAAATGAAGGTAATGCTCTTTGGCCCTAGATCCCTGGGAACAGAGAGGTCACACCACCTTCAACTCCATTCCAGGGCGGGTGCAAAACTCGAGGTGGTCTCTTCTACCAAATACCTTGGCCTTACCCTGGTCCAAGGTTTTCCTTAAAGAATCACGTAGATCAAATCACAAAATCCATACATGTGAAATTAGGCATCCTCTATAGACTAAAGGACCAAATCATTCCTGAAGCCAGGGCAGCCATTGCCACAAGCGTACTCCTCCCAAAGATCACATTCGGGGCCCCGATCCTCCAGGGTGCAGCCACGATGGAATTAGGAAGGCTGCAGACTCTGTACAATAAGATCGTCCACTTTGCCACCTTGTCTCACGCTATGACTCACCACTGCGAGGCCCAATCCAGGCTCAGGTGGCCGTCACTAAATGCTTGTCTAGCTTACCCTTCCCTCTGCCTTACATACAAGATACTTGGTCCCTCTCCCCCCCATAGCCTGGTTAGGCTTGTCAGGGCAAAACCCAACCCACGGTGCCTGCGCTCATCAGGCCAATCTCTCCTCGAGGTCCCTAAGATTAGGACCAAAGCCGGGTCTAGGTCCTCTGCGTACACCGCCCCTTCCACCTGGAACAACCTCCCCTTGGAGGTCGGGGAGGCGGAGACTGTTTCTAGCTTCTGGTCATTGCTGAAGGGACACCTGCTCAATAGGAGCATATGTCTATGCCATAGTACCTGACCTAGCTCAGCCTCTTGAGCAGCTCACTTGACCTCCTAACAGCCATCCTGGCAGGACATCTGGTCCTCTTCTCTTAGAAGGGGTGCACTTAGGTCCCTAACTTGTCCCCCTTCCAACCCTGTGTACATATCAGCTAACCCTAGGTCTACAGACGCTGCCCACTACCTCCTGCGGACCTGGTATCTAACCTACTACTTAGGATGTTTAAGGCTTAACGTGCTCATTATTTGTTACCTTCATGCTCTCCATTCTTTTGTGTCTGCAAAGATATGTACTCCTACTTTTAAAATATTATTCCACTCTCCAGTCTGTACTGAACTGTTACCTGTATGTTGTTGTTACACCCGGGTCGCCCCTGAAAAAGGGACCTCTATGGGCCCAGTGGGCCTACCCGGTCATCAAAATTCAATAAATAAATAAATAAATAATAAATAAATGGTAATTTGCCCCATAAATAAAATTACTGCATTTAAATAATGAAACTGTGAGATTCCCCTAAATCACTTTATAGCATAGGGCTGTTTAACATGGTGCTACAGAGCATAACATAAACTAGCTTCATCCAATTGCAAAAAACAAACTGAGTGTTACATTAAAGATAATTTACAGAGGTTATCATACAACTCTAAAAAGTAACAGTGGCAGATGGAGGGACATCAAGCTGGTTCAATGATATTTATGTCATTGGCTACCTCTACCAGATTTTGCCACACTCTCGTGCCTAGTACCTTCCCTGCTGTGTAATGGGCACTGTTGCTCTGTTGCTTCCATCTATGGAGTGGTACCTAATGCCGAGTCTGCACATGTCAACCAGAATCTTGAGTCACGAACAGTCAGGAATAGCTAATGCCATCATATTACACTTGCATGTCTTTTTTCAGTATACCAGCTGACTATTAAAGACTGAAGACTAAAATGGCACATGAAGGTGCATGCATGCACAGCTTTGTTACGAACATACGAACATACGAAATTTGCCAGCAGATAAAGGCCTAGAGGTCTATCAAGTCTGCTCGAATGTGCAGCTAGCACCCCTTATTTTGTTAATGTACAATGCCACCAGTTGTTACTTTAACAACTCTGCAAATGATTATGTATATGTTTAACCTCTAAAAACAGTGGCAACAATTGGCCCAAGCATTGCAGCTAACTGTGATTGAGAACATTGCCACAGCAGTATCTGAATATCTTTAGCCATGTGGGATCATGGTAACAGGCATCAATATTGCTTGATACATGTGTTTGTATTGACCTAAATGTTAGAAATGTATCAATAATAAGAGAGGTACAATGTAGCCATCACTTAACTCTAGCTTGTCTTTTTTCAATTTACACTCTGACTACAGGGCAGGAAAAAGGACATGTTTTTAGTTTAGTTAATACTTTATTACCTAATATTGCAACCAGGCACAAAAGTACAGGTTGAAGTTCTTTACAGCATAAAAAGATAAACATTTACATATAGCAGATCCAAAACATAAAATTATAAAATTTTAAAACAAGAAGCAATTAAAAAAATATAACATTCATTTTACTACATTCAAATATTGCACAAGCAAAGATTTACTGTAAGTTTGAGTTCCTACCACAGGTTTTTCCCACATCTCCTTACTTCATAGATTATACCCAGACATATTGCTCAATACAAGTAAACAATGCAATTTATGGTCAGGCTTACACATTTTAAAAACATCTCTTTAGTCATTTTTTCTTTTCTAGTATCTAACCTGTCAAGCCCACATTTAATCAAGGATTCCCTATAGCTCACATCCCAACCAATAATTACTCTTAGTGCACTTTCTTGTACTCTTTTCAAATCTTCAGATTCAGCTTTTAGCGAGGCCACTGTGCCACACAGCAGCTCCATATTCAACCACTGGTCTAACCACTGTAGTAAAATAATAAACCAAGTCTGATTAATTCAAAGCCAGCACATCTCATAACAGTTAAAACGTATAACCTATTTGATTTATTTACCATGCTTAAAACCTGTTCTGCCAAAGAAAATCATTCTGAAAATAAATCCCAAATATTTCGCTTTTCTTACTACTTACCTCCTCACCCTCAAAAGGCAATCCTTTTATCTCAGTCCATTTATTCTGCTTAGCAAAACATATATCTTTGTTTTTGTAGGATTGATTTGCATACAGTTCTTTTCAGACCACATTTCTATATAACCTAAATCACTTTGCACAGTACTATCTTCAACATTTTCCCAAATATCCAATACTGTAGTATCATCTACATACTTTATACATGGGCCCTTTGTGTCTAGATTATTTATCATAATCAAAATAATAATGACCCCAATCTACTGTAGTTCCCTGAAAGACCCCATCACACATACCCACATTCTTAGATTTCATGCCTTCCTTCTCAATCCATTGTGATCTTCCCCACAAAAAAACAGGCCCCCAATTTACTATACAGTCTGGCCCATGTAAATTTTGCAATGTCTGTATTACTGTCCCATGATCAATAAGATCAAAGTTTTTTTATAATCTACCAAAACAGCCCTTGCACTATTTCCTTTATCAAAGCTTTAATACTTAGTTCCCAAAATGTTAAGGCAGCATCAATAGTTGAGCAACAACTCAAGGAGCTATACAGATTTTGTCCAAACCCTCCTTCACAATCTCCATAACCCATCTACAAATAACGGAAGGAACATTGTTTAACCAGAAGTAGCACACTAAGCCAAAGCTTGTTTCCAGATGCTACCTGGGAGCACAGGGTTAAGTGAATTGCTCAGGATCACACAGTATGCATTTAGACAGCTGTGGGATTCAAACCCAGGTCTCCAGATCTGCAGCTCAGAGCCTTAACCCACTGCACTATACTGCCTCCTGATAAATTAACATTTCACATTCTACCAAACCATACATGATAAAGCAATTGGTCTAAAATCTGTTGACATAGTTTTTAGGTGTCACAATTTTGGGAAGGGAATAACGTTTGCCTGCTTCTACTGTAAATGAATTTTACCACTCAACATTGATCTATTAAAAATACAAGCACATCCATGGCATGAGGCATAAATGCACAGCAAAATCTTTGTACAATGGCACAAGCAGACTCTTTACAACACTGCCGATACCAATGTATTTGTATATTTTTAGCAGTTTGACCCAGTGACATCAAGCCTTACAAATAGTTTTGACTGAGAATGTTGTGACAGCAGCACCTACGTATCTTTGGCCATAAGGAAGCCTGACACTGGGTGCCATTATACTATTATTAAATATAATTTTTTGTGATTAATTTTAGAACTGTATTAAGATTAAAGAAGTTAGAGTGTACCTTTTGTCAAATTTAGGTTACCAAATCCACACTGCTTTTAATTGGGATGGTGTTAATGCAGTTTAATGGGATTGCAAACTTATGACATGTTACCTCCTAAACATTAACCTTACCAGATTGGTGATTGGGATGTGAATGATGCAATAGTTTAACTCATTTGAGATTCTGTCATATGAATGTTATACTGAAAAGTCTAATAAAGATGCTCATAAAAGAAATAATCTGTATTTTGTACAGTTTGTGAAATATCCAACAGCTGTTTAATTTGTGTCGAAGATTGGTTCAGACTCATAGAACTACAGAGATATAAAATTTGATGGCAGAGAAACCAAGGGTCCATTGAGTCTGCCCTTACTATATGTTTTCACCCACCAACCTACTGTCCTGGTGCGCAGTGTCTTCCCACCTACAACCCACTCTTCAAACCCTAGCTGCCTCCCTTGTGGACTGTAATTCACCTTGAGCTGTCCAACCAAGATTAAACCTGTTAAGGGTAGCTGTTCCCACTAATTCTACCAGCAGTCTGTTCCACGCTTCCACCACCTTCTTTGTGAAGTAACACTTCCTCAAGAGTCTCCTGAATTTGACTCACCAACCTCAAGTCATGCCCCCTAGTGACTGAATCTCTATTTCTTACAAATATGTCCTCACTGTTTACAATGTTTTACCCCTGAAAAACTTATGTGTTTAAGTCATGTCCTCCAATTCCTGCCTGACCTCAAATGTTTACATGTTTAGGGTCTCCAGGTGTTCATTATAAGATCTGACCACTGGCCCTGGATCAGCTTGGGAACATTCACTGTACTGCCTTTAGTATGCCCTTTCTTAGAAGTGGGCTCCAGAGCTGGGTACAGTACTGCAGATGAGGCCTCACCATGGATCTGTACAGCGGCAGCATCCACTAGCTTTTCATATTGTCAAAACCCCTCCCTATATGACCCAGCATCTTCAACGTCTTTCTTTTTTATATCACATTCTTTCACCCACTCCCAGACGGGTGCTCAGTGGTGGCTATGCCAACAATCCAGGGCTCTTTCCCCCTTGTGGGGATCATGTTGTGCAGTGGCAAGGGCTGTAACTTTCATTGCTGGCTCATTTCTTTGGTCCCCAGAAGTCCCGTACACCCAAGGACACCAGTGAAAAGACAGAGGTGCACACTGTGGACATATGAATGCATCTCCCAGTCAAATGCCTAATGGTTTCATGCCCAGCCCACACTGGGGATCCCATGCCTGCTGCTGCAACAGCCATCCCAGAGGATAACATCCAAGCGGATGCTCGAACCTCCCCCCCGACCAGCCCCTGATGACTCAGAATCATTCCCGAACCTGGGTCACTGGCATTGGTAGCTCTACTGCCACACCAACAGGCTGGCCCCTCATTGCTTTTCTGTATGCTTAGTTGCATTGACTTCTTTGCATGAGGCAGTCATTGATTATGATCTCTCTCTCCTCTCTCTCTCTCTCTCTCTCTCTACCCCTCTATTGAAGTGGCCAGTTTAACCACTCCCATCAAGTATTCTGTGCACTGTCTCCATTGACCTAAATCCATAACAACTAATTAATCACAATGAAACAAGACACGTCAGACAGAATTTGGAATATTCTAAGAAGCTAAATATTTCTAAGCTTTTCTTCTATTATGTCTTGTTCTACTGTTATGAACTGGAAGTGCTGCAACTGCTGCCAGAGAGTAGAGTAAGTACTCAGCTTTCACATTTTGCTTCTGCTTTCAGAAACAGTGCATTATGGAGAGCAGATGGGTCAAGCCAACTAAAATTCAGGAGAATTAGCAGGGAGCAAGTCAGATGCAGGCACTATGGGGCACTCTTCTCCAGCATTATGCTCAAGAGGAGGGGTCAATGTCCCTTTTTCAGGACTTTTGCAGAGCTCCATGCTCATCTGGTCATTGCAAGGAAGAGGCATCTCTCCTGCAGCACTGGTTTAGCTAGAGCACACAGTCTACACCCACTCCCCTTAGCTCACTGGTCCAGGAGGTGGAGACTGCTGGGAAGGGGAAAAGGTGGCAGGAATAGCCACAAGGAGTTCAACCTACCACACACCATCCAGAGAGAAAATCACTTTGCACCTTTTGAGGAGACTCATGTATATAACTCAAGATGGGGGGACTTGGGGTCAGTCAGGAGAAATGACATTGATGACTTGGTGGCACCCAAAGGTGAAAGTAAGAAGAAAACAGATAGTAGAGTCGTAGTGTTTGGGAATTCTATGCTCAATGGAGAGGAGAGGGTGAAGAGTGGTGGGGGTGGGGTAGGGGATGGTCAGGTGCCTTTTGAGTTATCAGCCATCTGAGACACAGGCAGAATAGTGAGTGTAGTGGAGAGGAGGAAGCTGGGGGTGCTGATATTCTTGGGTACCAATGATCTGGTGAACCAGCCAGTGGAGTGAGTGAACTGGAACTTTAAGATTCTGGGGAACAGATTACAGGCATACTCAGCCTCCTAGTCCTTTTGTGATCCTCCCTGTATGGGGATCTAGAGAACAGAGGAAGTGGCAGAGGAATTAAATGAGTGGTTAAAGGATGCTATCAGGAGAAAGGAACCACTTTCTTGGGGATATGAGGACTTGTGGAACAGGAGGCTCTTCAATGATGATGGTCATCACTTGACAAGAGTGGGGACCATCATGCTAGAGCAGAAGTTTGGCAACTATATTAGATAGTTTGACTGCAGGGAACACTTAGGCTAGGAAAACAACAGCAAAGGGAGAGAGTGAGGGGAACCTAGCATGTGATCCCATATACAGGACTAGTTGTAGTAAGGAGTACTGAAGAGGCAAAAGGAAAAGTCTCTCAGAGTCTGCAAGCAACAGAAAATAATAAGAAAGTAAAAAGAATGGGAAGGAATGCAGGTTTATGATCACAAAACAAAAAAAGAGAACCCAGAGCTAGTTGGAAGTTGATCTGGCTTCATGCCAGGAGTCTAGGCAATAAGATCAGTGAGTTCCAGGCATTAACAGCAGACACTGAGGTGGTCCTTGTATCATCACAGATACTGGGGCCAGAGAAAATAATGACTGGGATTCATCAGTCCCACATTACACAGTGTTTATACAGGAGAGAGAGAGGCAATGGGGTTCATAGCCTTATATTTCAGGGAGGGCATAGAGTCTGTGGCAGATGTCCACATCAGGGTACGCAAAGGGGAAACAAAAGTTGCTGTGGGTTCACCTCAAGGCAATCTCAGGCAAGAAAATATGGCAAAGGTGATCTATAGATCACCAGATCAAAGATAGAGAGAAATAGAGACAGACAGACAGACAGACAGAAAGACAGACAGACAGAGAGCAGCTCAGGGAAGAGCTAGGAAGAGGAATAAAGAAAGGGGGAGTAGTTTTGGTGAATGATCTGAACCTAGTGGATATCGACTGGGACATGTCAGTGGCCAGGCACACCAGAAGATCGTCCCTATTAGGTACATTACAGGACTGCCTGCTGGAGGTCCCTACACATTTGTTGGGGATTTCACCTCAGTTAAAGGAAGTCAATTTAGGCTGTGCACCTGATATAAAAGAAACCAATTCAGGCAGTTAAATGTTAGAATGGGGACTATCTGATGGGTGGTCCTCTTTGATGTTTAATAGCTGGACAATCCTTCTACTAATGGAGATAAAGTAAGTAGGTGGTCAATTCAGGCAGAAAGAATATTATATTTGAAAGATTTGGTAACAGAAGGGTGAACAGTAATGCAGTGGTGTTAGTCTACAGTGGAGGGAACATACTAGAGGAGGAAGAACAAAACCAGATATCCTAACAATTACTTCTGTTCTGTCTTGGAAGGGAAGAAAGTTGGCTCCTGCCTGACAATGACATCAAAGCAGCTGTCTGTAGCATTCCTGAATTAAGGCAGCCAGTATTTACCAGGAAAAGGGCCAATAAAGGGCTTGAAGCCCTAAAGGAAGATAATGTCACAGGGCCTGAGGGATGCTCCTAAGGGTGCTCAAGGAATTGGCTGTGAAACTGGCTGGACCCCTAGTAGGGCTACTCAATAGCACAGTTCAGACAAGGGTAGTTCAAAATGACTAATGGGTAGTGGACATATGCCTGGTACTTTGGGAGGGACAATTGACAACCGGGGAATTAAAGACCTGTTAGTCTTACCTCAGTAGTGGGCAAACTGAAATGGTCACTGATCATAGATGACCTTGTGGACAGCCTAGAGCAATGGTCTACAAGATAGTAAATAGCATGGGATTGTGGCAGGGAGGTCTTGTAATACCATCCTGATAGTTTTCTTAACTCGGTAACAAAGGTAATAGAAAAGGAACAATGGCCATGCTGTGGATTTACTCTACTTAGCTTTCAGCTTGGCTTTTGGCTTGGTGCCACACAGAAGATTGCTGAAGAAGCTGGAGGACCTGGGAGTAAGTACAGATATAGCTAGATGGGTAGGAAACTGGTTGATGGAGGGAGAGCAGAGGATCATGGTGAAAGGGATTAAAATCAGAATGTATAGAGGTAACAAGTGGGTGTTGCAGGATCTGTCCTAGGTCCAGTCCTCTTCAACATGTTCATCAGTAACATTGCAGAGGGCATCCAAGGCCCGATGTATCTTATACAGACTACACAAAGCTCCAGGAAGGGCAGACAACAAGAAAGGAACCAGGAGATCAAATGGGATCCACAAAGGCTAGAGTGGTGGTCAAAGGTTTGGCAGATGCAATTCAGTGCCGTAAAATGTAAGGTTATTCATAAAGAAAAAATAAATAGTACAAAATGCTTGATGGTAGGAGTCAAATGAGCACCACCACAGAGAAAGGGGCTTGAAGTCACCATTAGTGACTCCCTTAAACAATCAAACCAGAGTAACAGAGCTTATAGTAATGCTATTAGGATGCTGAAATGTATCAGAATGGATAGCTACAGGGAGGAAAAAGAAGTATTATTACCTCTATACAGGTCACTGGTGAATTCTGTGCTCAGTTCTGGAGCCCTCACATAAGAAAAGATGGGAACAGGCTTGTGACAGTGCAATGCAGTGCGACCAAGATGACTCAGGACCAAAAAGGCAGATCTTATAAAGATCATCTGAAAGTACTGAAAATGTTGTCACTGGAGACCAGGCAAGGGAGGGGGGATATGATAGAGACATTCACGCTCTTGAAGGGAATAAACAAGGTGAACAATGGGGAACTATTCAGCAGGAGTCCAGCATCAAGAACCCAATGTCATGAGTGGAGACTGACTGGGGTAAGGTTTAAGTGGTATATGAGGAAGTTGTATTTTATGACAGTGGTGGGGTAACCATCAATCTGTGTGCCAAAGGAGGTAGTGGGTGCCAAGACTGTAAATTTTTTCAAGCATGGCTGGGATGAGGGTGGTGGTGGTTGATTAGGTCAGTAATAGTAGGGAGGGGAGCAGTGGGTGGACTGGGAGGGATAAAACTCCATATGGACAATAGATCCTGGGACAGCTAGGGAACTCCAGGCAAAATCAATGGCCCTTTGGCCTTTTGTGCCATTGTCAGTTTCTATGTTTCTAAGTGCAATTCATTGTACTTCTTGGCATTGAATCTAAACTCCCAGAACTTAAACAATTTCTCTGGTTTTATAAGTCTGTCTGTAGATCCAGCATTACTTCCTCATGATCCACCCTGCCGCGCAACTTTCTGTGTGATTTGTAGACACAACTTTCCCTGGATACCCTCCCCAATTACACTTTTGAACACGTTAATTATAGGACAGGTCCCTGGACTGATCCATGCATGACCTCCCTGTTCCCTGATTCAGCTCCATTAACCACTACTCCCTGTTGCCTTCCCCACACCCAGAAGCCTATCCACCTAACCACATTTCAATCTACTCCCAATCCCTCTAATGTCTTCAGCAGCCTCCTGTGTGTTACCAAATCAAAGGCTTCACTGAAGTTGAAGTATAACAGATCTACTGCCTGTACCCTATCACCTTAGTGAAAAATAATATCAGGTTAGTCTGGCAACACCTCTCTGAGACAAATTCATACAACACTTCATCCTGCAGTCAACTGTCCTCTGCACTGATCACCAAACTCTCCTTCACTATTGTCTCCATCAGCTTACATTATAATGGAGGCATGGCTGACATGCCTGTAGTTGCCTTGATCCTCCATGTCCCCTACCCCCTATGAAGTGGTCTCATGTTGGTCAATCTCAATCCACTGCACCACTCAGACTGCAGAGAGTCTTTGGATAGATGGTTTAAGGTTACTGCCAATACTGCAGACCATTCCATTAACATTCATGGGTACAAACCAGCATGCCTAGTACTATGCCTATCCTGAGAGCTTCCAGTCCCTTTTGTACCCTGTGCAATGAGATCTGTACCCCGTCCATCTCCTAAATCCCCCCTTGTGATGGCCTGTATACCACCATCTGCCAGCTGAACATTGTTGTCTACAGAGAACACCACGTAGAAGTAATTTAGCACATTTATCTTCTATTCATCATCTTCTAGTACCCTCCACTTTGGCAAGCCTAACAATGCCCCATTTTGATTTCCCTTTTTCCTCGTATATCTGAAAAATTATTTTTCCTTGCCTTTTACTCTCTCCACAGTCGGCAGCTCCATGTCTGTCTTTGGCCTTCTAAACTGCACCCTCTCCTCTTTGTGTTTAGCCTGATACTCCTGCCAAGCTTCCTCATCTTTGTTCCTCTTTTTCTCGGGGAAGGTGCTTCTTTTCACCCTCATTGCCTCCCTCACCAAGTCTGAGAACCAGATCAGCATTTTGAGTTTGTTCCTTTGGGTGATCGTCCTTGCACAAGATTTGGTTGCCTCCAAATGTGCCCCCTTAATCCAGTTCCACTGTTCCTGCACTGTTCAATCTATCTGGCTTACACCTGACAATCTTTCACTGCTTTGTTCCCACCTCTTCTCAAAATCTGCCCACTTGAGTCCAAGACCGCTATCATTAGGAGGTCCATTGTTAACTTCTATCAGCTTGACCCACACAGTGGTATAGTTACTGGACCCCAGTGATTCCCTGATAGCCACCCCACAATCTCTGGAATTAATTAGTGCCAAGTAAAGAATGACACCTTCTCTGTCAGATCCTTGATTAGCTGCACCAGTAGACAGTCCTGAAGCATATCTAGCACTGCCTAACTCCTGATGCTCTTAGCTACTGGGATGTCTCAGTCTATATGTGGCAGGTTTATGTCTCCTCCCAGTACTAGATACTCTTTTTCTGCTTTCTTTCCTATTTCCTCCCCAACTCTCTGTCCCATTTATTTTTCTGCCTAGTGATTTATAGGCAACCCCTAATCTAAGTCTCTTACCAACAGCTGCTGTTAGAAGCTCCCAGAAAAATTCTACATCCCTTTAGCCCTCTTTTTTATTGTCCCATTTTCTGTCACCTTGATTCCTTTTATCCAAGTCTCTGTGATGGCCACTACAGTAGATCTAACTTAGCCTCAGAAATCAACACCAGCGGTTTGCTGACCTTATTGTTTAAACTTCTGCTGTTTAGGCAAAACCAATGTCCATGCCTCCCTCTTTCTCCATATCTTCCTTCCTGATCATTTCCTCATATTGTCCATTCTATTCCATCCCTTTCATCATTCCCTCTGATGCGTGCAAATCTGCTACCCAGGCCCTCGCTTGCTGCCTTCACTTGCTCTTTCCTCCTGCCACTCCAGGCTTCCCCTGGGCATATTTCCTTAACCCCGAGCCTCTGCTTGGTTAACCCTGCACTTACTACCTACGAGAAGGTTCCCAGCATCAGATACCCCATTTAGTTTAAAACTCTCCATGTAAAAGTCTAATTTCTTCATTAGGGCACTAGCTCCCTCCCTCATAAGATGAAGGCACCCCTTAAAAAGTCTTTCATCCAAAATCTTCCCTTGGCCCCTACAAATCGAAATCCCTCCTTATACTATCATTAAACCAAGCATTGAGTGACTCAGTTTCCTCCAGCCGCTCCTTCCCTCTTCCCTAGTTCACATGGGTAATACCACTGAAAAGGCTAAACATGACTGCCTTCCCACTCAGTACCTTCCCCAGACTTTGAAAGTTGGACTTTGTAGCTTCCAGACTGATTTGCCATGTCATTCCTGGCCGAATACATTGGAATGTGTCACACCTCCCTTATCATGCCAGGTATTCTCCCTATCCTGTCCTCACACCAAAAATCTGAAGCACCTAAAGGCATCTTCCTCCCGCTTGTAGTCCCATCCATGCACGACCCTCTCCACATCACTTACCATTGAATTCTTGGCTATTGATATCCTGTTTTTCTCGTCCCTTACTGTCTTGAGTCAGCTTGGTGCCTTCCCAGCTTCCAGATGCCAGATAGAGATGCCACACCTTCACTGATCTCCAGTAGTAAATAGATCTTGACCATACCCATCTGAGCCAGTTTGTGGCACCTCATTCAGTGGTGTAAAATCGTTTGTGGTTACTATTGGAAGGCACTGCATGATACTCACAATCTTTTTCCTTCCTCCTATTTCACCTACTCCTTCCTCCCACTTCCCAGTCTTCTTCTGGGCCAGTGGGCCTCTGTGAGACAGGGTAATGGGTAGTGGTTCAGGACAACAACTCAGTTGTCTGTGCAGACCAAGTATTTCCCCTCATGATTCTCATAACTCTGCATGGACTTGGAGTTCCTCAAACCTCCAACAGACTGAGCAAAGAACAATCCAAGGGAATAATTACTACACACTCACTGCAGGTTGCTAACCCTCCTACCTGCCTGTACTCCATTACCTTTACTAGCTGTACCCCTACTACATCAGTGCAGGCTTAACTCAGATAGGGTATAATATCTGTTTGTGGCTTTACCCTCCTTTTCTGTCAACCCTTTTGAAGGCCTACCACAGACTGACTACAGTGTCTGCTAGTGGCTTTACCTTCTTGTCCTATTCACCTGTTTGTAGGCCTACCCCAGATAATGTATAGTGACAATTTTGTACTGCTCCTTGTACTTGCCCCCTCCTAGGCTTGTGCCCCTTATCTAGTCAGAGTTTCATGTGGAACTGCAGACTTACCTGTGGATGCCCATTAGACAGTCTCATATATTTTTTTTCTTTCCTATTGTTTAACCAGGTGAGACACACTAAGCTGAAAGCTTGTTTACAAGTGCTACCTGGGAGCACAGGGAAGTTAAGTGACTTGCTCAGGGTCACACAATATGCAAGTGAGGGCTGTGGGATTCAATCCCAGGTCTCCAGATTTGCAGCCCAGAGCCTGAAACCACTGCGCTATACTGCCTCAGACCACACACTCTTTCATTGTGGCACTCATACTTCCAGGGTCACTTACACTTCACAGGTTGCTTGCACCACCCTGGATTTATACCTACCTTCCTAACCTTCCATCAGCCTCCAATTGGTAACTAGTTCTCTGTGATCTCACTAATCCAGCAACATAGAACTCCAGAATCATTCTTTAGATTGTGAATAATACTGTTAAGACCCTTTAAATACATAACAAGGCAAGAAATAAGCCTCCCTTGCCTCCCAGCTATGTAGCCCACCCCCTCAAATGTTCCAGCCACCTCTAATTAAGATTAAATCCAGTGGAGATAAAACAAAATGTTTTCCTGTCCCTACCTCACCCTCAGAGTGATCACCAGTCCTCAGTAATCTCAGTTCATCCAACAATAAAGAAGTCCAGAACCTTCTTTTACATTATTTGTGTATGGTACAGTTAAAACCATTTAAACACAGAAAATGGCAAGTAAGAAAACATAGATACATAGATACACAGACAGCGTTGGAAGATAAGGGCCTACGGCCCACCCAGTCTGCCCATTTGAGCTTGTAAGTTCACTTTATATTTTACTAGAAGTCTGTAACCCCTTAACCCTGACCTCCAGAATTCCTTTGTCTATCCCATGCATTCTTAAATCACATGATTGTTTCAGCCCCCACCACTTCCTCTGGTAGGGTGTTCCACTTGTCCACCACCCATTCTGTGAAGAAATTCTTCCTCATGATTCCTCTGAATCATCCTCCCTCCAACTTCATCCCATGCCCTCTAGTCCTGGAACATCATTTTCACTTAAAAATAGTGTGTTCCTGCACCTGGTCCTCCCTGTAAGATACTTGTATATCTCTATCATATCCCATCCACTCTCCTCCTCTCCTCCAGGGTACATATTCATTTCCTTCAACCTGTCCTCATAGGACTTGAGATGCAATCCATGTACCATCTTTGTTGCCCTCCTCTGAACCTTCTACCCTGTCTATGTCCTTACGTAAGTAATGTCTCCAGAACTGTACTCTGTACTCCAGGTGGGGCCTCACTAGTGTCTTGTATAGTGGAATTATGACCTTCTTTTTCTGCTGGTGATGCCCTACCTATGCATCCCAGCATCCTATCTGCTTTTTCTGCTGCCTTGTCACACTGTTTCCCTACATTGAGGTAATCAGAAATGATAACCCCAAGATCCCTTTCCTGCTTGGTGCATGCTATATCCTCACCCCCCAACTGATATATTGTGCCAGGGTTTTTGTGCCCCATATGCATTATCTTGCACTTCTTTACATTGAATTTCAACTGCCAAACCCCTTACCATTCTTCAAGTTTCTGCAGGACCCTTTTCATTCTGTCATCACCCTCTGGAGTGTCTGCTCTGTTACATAGCTTTGTGTCATCAGCGAACAGGGAAATTCTGCCTTCTAGGTCTTGCGCAATGTCACTGATGAAGATGATGAATAGGACCAATCCTAGAACTGATCCCTGTTGTCCCCACTGGTCACTTTTCCCTCCATGGAGTGACAGCCATTTTCCACCACCCTCTGTGTCCTGCCACCCAGCCAGTTACCTAACCACCATACTACTGTCCTGCCCACACGCATATTCCACAGTTTGTGTAATAGTCTTCTATGTGGCACCATGTCAAAGGCTTTGCTAAAGTCCAGATAACCATGTCCACTGTCCTCCCTGATCCACCTCCTAGTCACCCAGTCGAGAAATTCAACGAGGTTGGTCTGACATGACCTCCCGCTGGTGAAACCATGCTGCCTTGGGTCCTGTAGTCCATTGACAACCAGATGTTCCACCAATCTCTCCTTCAGTAGTGCTTCCATGATCTTCCCCACTACCGAGGTGAGGCTGACTGGTCTGTAGTTCCCCACTTCCTCTTTTTTCCCACTTTTGTATAAGTGGACTACATCTGCTGTCCTCCAGTCTTTGGGTACCTCCCCTGTTTCCAGTGATTGGCTAAACAGGATTGCCAGAGGTTCAGCCACCACTTCTCTTAGTTCTTTAAGGACCCTGGGGTGCATCCCATCTGGCCCCATTGCTTTATCAACTCTTATTACTTCCAGTTCCTTCAGGACCCTTTCTCGTGTAAAGGAACTTGTGTCCATTTCTGCACCATTCCCACCCTTGTACTCCTTTCAGACCCATTATCTCCTCTTCCTCAGTAAAGACTGAGCAGAAATACCTGTTCAATATGTCAGCTTTACTGTTGTCATCCTCCATGCGCCCCAGTCCTCCCCTTCATCTCACTATCCTCCCTTTGCCTTTCTTTTTCACTTGTGTAACTGTAAAAGGTTTGTCCCTCTACCCACTGATTTTGCAATATGCTTTTCTGTCTGAGCTTTGGCTTGCCTTACTGACCTCACTGCCTCCCTTTGCTTCTCCTGGTACTTCTCCCTATCCCCTTCTGCCTGTGTCTTTTTGTATTGCCTGAATGCAATCTTTTTGGCTTTCACTTTCTCCATCACCTCCTTGGAAAACCATAATGGCCTCCTGTTCCTTTCCCTTGCTAACCTGCTTAATGCATAATTCTGTTGCTCTTGTAATCCCCTTTTTAAACACTGCCCACTGTTCCTCAACCCTTGATTCCTGCCCCATTCCCCTTAATGCCTCTTTTAAGCATCTCCCCATTTTCCTAAAGTCTGCCTCCTTAAAATCCAGGATACATGTTTTTGTGTGGTTTGGTTCTGCTCCTTCTGTGATTTCAAACCACAATGACTGGTGGTCGCTGTTCCCCAGGTGCTCCCCCACTGTTACCCCCATCACATTGTCCCTGTTTGGGAGCACTAGGTCCAGTATTGCCTTCTGCCAAGTTGGTTCCATGAACAGTTGATTGAGGAAGGCACCCTGAAGGGAGTCCAGGTTAAATCTGCTCCTAGTTGATGCTGCTGCTGGGATGCTCCAGTCTACGTCTGGAATGTTGAGGTCTCCAACCAGCACTACCTCACCCTTGTCTGCCATCCTTTGGATGGCTAGCATCAGCTCCCCATCTGTTTCTTCCTTCTGGGCCGGTGGTCTATAGACCGCACCTGTGCGGATGTCTGGCCCCATTTTTCTTTCCAGCTTAACCCACGGTATGTCTCCCCCATTTTGATCCTCCTGGATCTCTGTGGCCCTTATGTCATTTTTCACATACAGTGCCACTCCTTCTTCTCCCATTCTACCTGCCCTGTCTCTTCTGAATATGTTGTAGCCAGGTATGGCATCTCCCAATAGTGGTTATCATTACACCAGGTTTCTGTGATGGCCACAATGTCCAGGTCTGACTGCACCATGACAGCCTCCAGATCCTCCATCTTGTTGCTAAGGCTCCTGGCATTGGCATACATGGATTTCCATGGTTTGACCTCCCTAGACTGTTTAGCTGTTCTACTCCAGCCCCTTTCCTGGTTATCATTTATCCTGGTTCTCCTTGCTGTCTGCCCTTCTGTTGTATTTTGCCCTTATCTGCCTATCCACCTCTTGGGCACTTATTTCCATCTTTCGCACACTGCTTTGTAGAGTTTTCACTTCTCCAGTTCACTGGTTCCACTGCTAGCTGTGGGGGGGGGGCAATTAGGTATCCTCCTTGCTGGCCTGCCACCCCCCTTGGCTAGTTTAAATGCTTGTCAATGTTGCATTTGAACTTATCACTGAGTGCTTGGATACCCCTCTAGGATGGATGCAGGCCATCAGGCTTGAACAAGCCTCCATCCCTCCAGGTGGGTCCCCAGTCACAAATGAATCCAAACCCTTCCTCACAGCACCAGTTCTTCAACCATGAGTTAAAGTTCCTGGTGCATGCACCCCTATGCTCTCATATGCCTCTCACAAGTAGTACTTCTGAGAAGGTGACAGAAGTAGCTACTTGCTTGAGACCCCTCCCCAATTCCTAAACTGTTCCTGAACGTCCTTTGGCTCCCCATCTGCCAGGTCATTAGTACCTAGGTGGATAATGACATCCAGCTCACCCTCCCATCTTGGCTTCCCATTGATCCTCAGGATTTTCCTTCCATCCCTCTATGCTGTGGCACCTGTAGGCACCTCACCTCCTGTCCTCCCTCCCTCCTGTGTTCCTGTCTGCAGCCCTCTTATGATGGCGCCCCACCAGGATTCGCTTCCTCCTCCTCTGGGGTACACTGCCTCCCACTAAGGTCACCTCCTTGGCTAACCTCCACATCCTTTCCTTCCACTTCCCTGGGTTCCTATATTTGGTTGTCCCCATTTGCCAGTGTGGCATATGAGTTTTTGAGTGGAATAGGATTTGGGATGTGCCTCTGTCTGACTGCACTAACCCTTCCTGAGCCCACTGTCATCCAAGTGCTCCTCATTGTCAGCATCCTTTGAGGCAGTGGCATTGGACTGGGTGGTCTATGGATAGGGGTGATGGTACTCCTGACCCAGTTTACTTCCGCTCTGAGTCTGGCTACCTCATTCTGCAGTCCAGAGAGATGAATGCAGATAGGGCAGCACCTCAGTGTTCAGAAGGTCTGTCTGAATATGGCTGCCCCGCAGCCACTGCATTGCACCACTCCCCACATGATACTGCACTTATACTGCTATTCCAGTACTTGTCAGTTACTGAAGCTCTACTAGTTCCCTTTTATTAATTTACTGTCCTAAAAATCCTGCCACTGATCCTCAGATATTTTTCCTTAAAAGAAAAAAAAAAGAAATAAAAAAATGAGTCAAAACACTTGTCGTGCTGGGGGTGAGCTTCTTCGCCCTTATGCCCCTCCTACTTCACAACCCCTACTACCCCTGTACTTAGCTCCTGTCAATCAGATTTAACAGGGAATATAAATAGGAGTTGGGAAGAGGGGACAAAATTTGCAGCAATTAAAGGCAGCAAAGGAATAGACCACCACTACAAGCACACCAAACTAGATTTTAAATTTTCAACAGCCCAAAAACAATTTAAAGTAAAGACAGCAAATAAATTACAGTGTCACTAAAAGCCCACAATCTAAGTTAAAAACAAAAATAGCAATGAACAGTTAATGTAAAGCACTGAAATGAATCTGTTTCCTTCCCCTTCTGGCTTCTTTCCCTTCTGGCTTCTGGTCTTTCTTATCTCCCAGCAAGGCAGTTATACCTCCCAAATAGTCAGCATTTACTAAGATCTAAAACTGTCCTATGGTATTATTTTTTTTTTATCGGATGCTTTTTTTGAAATACTCATTACAATATTATACAGCATGCACTTAGGAATGCTGGCACATACACCACATTGTGAGGTTACAGATTAGTAAGTACAGGATAAAACAATAACTGCTTGTTGAGTGTGCTCTTAAAGTCCTCTGTACCCTCATGTAACCCATAGGTATTGCTATCTTATGAGCATGTACTCAACCCAATTATTTGTAATCCAGATCCAAATGGCTCAATCCATTGCAATAAACCCAAATAAGCAAAATCAGATGACACACAATGATCGTAGCTTATGTTGCAGGGAGCTACCCTGTTTGTACTCATGCTACCCAGACCAGAATGCAGGACAAACTTAATGAAGACCTCAGGATGTTGTACTGGATTGCCAGGGGAAGCAGGGCCTACATGAATCACCTTCTGGTGGTCGCTAACTTTTCAGTGGAGTTGGGCAGGGGGCCGAATCCCCTAGTGGGTCTTTTGCCAAGAATGTCTCTGAATCAGGGGCAGCAGCCAAGGCTGAAATGTCAGGGCCCAGGCAGAGCAGGCAGTTCAGATGACGTCTGTGATGGGGTGCTGGAAAAGTCTCCAGCTGGCATAACAGAACTCACAGTGGGGAACCAGATCACAACCCACAAAACACATTCAGCGCATGTATAACACTTAAAGCATTTTGCCACAGTTCGTATAAAATCAATTTGCAAATCATAGATTCTCTGGGCACACCTTTCGATCAGAGGCTCACTTCAGTGCCAGGTGGGCCGATCGCTTCTAGAGCAATTCTTCGGTCCACTTGCAGTTTGCAATAATACACTATTTCTCTTCAGATTCAGATTTTGATCCACTAATCGGATAAATCTGACTTTCACTCTCAAAGCAATATATTTTACTGTAAGATGTGAAAGGCAGGCCAGCAGAGCCTCCCTGCCGATTCTCCGTGCTCCTAGCAGGAGCAGCTGCTTGATGGCTCAAGCTGTTTTTCTCCAAACTCCAACACACAACTAACACACTATGGCATGCAGTTCTGGGCTTTCCCAGGAATCCAAAAGCTTTGGTTAGCTGAGGGAACTGTCTAGCACAGAAAAGGCTCCCTCTCCAGGTCCATTTGGGCACCAAACCCTAAAAAAGACAATTCCTACAGAATTTCAATCCCACGTGGGTTCTCGTCCCACACCGGGATTGGGCTTGCACCTAAAAATCGCTGGCATCCAAATGCAGTATTGGGGGGTGCTGTACTGCTGGGGAGGTCCTTCTGCCCATCCTGGTGTTGTCCTGATGGGTGTCCAGGTGGAAGTAAAGAACCCTGGGCACTCTTCACAAAAGAGCAGGAAACATTCCGTGTCCTGGCCAACATTCCTCTTCCTATAAACCGGTTCATGCGATTATCCAGGCTATGTGTGGGTGATGATGAGTGATACGGCAGCCACCACACATTCAGTCACTTCACTACCAGTCTAGCATTACTTGAAAAGTGCTTTGGGATACTGTGTATGAAAAGCACTATGTAAATGCTGAATCTTCTTCTTCTTCCAGTCCCTGTCCAGTACACTATTCCTTGCCTGGAAAAACCTGGTGCCCGCATCAAGTCTATACTTACTATGGCATTCTATATGGAAAACACAATAAGGCAAGATATATGCATGTTTCTATAGGTATTCCACAAAGAAAAGAAGAATGATGCATCAGTAAAAGCAAATGGCATTAAGCATTACTATACTTTCTTAGGATAATAACAAGTTTCTGCAATCATAGAGTGTCTATACTTTTGTCATACACATAATAATTTTGAAAATTATTCAAACAGATAACCACTTTACTCTGATGGTTCAAGTCTGTACTATTTCCTGTACTTTAAGCTAACATGGATGGGGCCCATCCAATCACCTATTTCAGGGCTGCATGGGGCAGGGGCACCAGGGTTTGAGGGCTTGACTATTAACTTGGAAGTAGCAGAATAGCTCAATTTAGGAAGAGATTACCACTGAGTCCACTGGTTTGGCCTCCAGGGGACATAATTCAGGAGCCCAGTCATTTGGGAAGCCTGCAGGAAAGATTTCTTTAGTCCAATGAGTCGAATTCTCATTTTGTCAGCATCTTCAAGGAAATGACACTGACATTTCATATGGCCATCCCTCCCACAGCGCTAACAAAGCTCCACCTCTGGAAGGGTTGGTCTTCTTTTCTCAGCCCTATTGTAGAGCCATTGGGTTACCTTACACATAGCAATGACTATGTTACACAGCCAACCAAACCTCTTCTCCAGCTTATAAAATTCCTCCTTCCACACAGGGGCCACTGCACCTCTTCTAAAGTCTGGGCTTCTGGATTGAGGCACTCAGTTGGGACTCTGTCTTCAATCTCACTCAAGGCCACTGTGGCTCCCTAGCTCCTTCTCCCCCAGCATGGTGTTCTGCCCTCTTCACAGCCTCAACAAAGGAAGGGTGCCTTCTGCACAGTGCTGAGTATGTAGCCTAAGCATGAGAAAGCTGGGATCCTCCTAAGAAGTTAAGACATGATCCATCCTTAGTTGATTCAAGTACCAGGAACTACTCCTCCCCACAGAAATATTTTCATTAGAACATGTTCGGTCAGGAGTAGGTAGTCTGAGAGTAACTCTCCTTTCTGTTGTCTAATAGCCTTAAACTCTCACAGTAGATGGCTCACATCTTCATGGGGATCAAACGTGGAGGTCAAGGCATCCAAGTACTGCTGCACCGATGCCGTGGGCTCAGTAGACTGAACTCCCTGGATGACATCCAGAGTAGGGTTCTGCAGAACTACCAAAAACTCCAACTGCTTCTCTTCATCAGTCCTGAGCCATCGGCTGAGCATCCAGGTGCATGCACCCTCCAGGCTTTCAAGTCCTTTTCTCCACTGGGAGTGGGGACAATACCAGAGAAAACACCCTCCATGATCCGCAGCAAAGGTGGGAAACACTTCGGCACCAAGTCCTTTTGGATGGCCAGAAATTTACTAGTTAAGCCACTAGGGGGTGCAAATCCCAGCAGTGCCTCCAATATATAACCCCTAGGTGGTGCTATTCTATGGGCTACTACCCCTGCCTGTGTGACTAAGCAGAGGTTAAGGGGCCTGAGCTCGGTGAACAGGTGCCTCCACCTAGAAGAATGGTTTGGGGTGGTGTATCTGCTGTTGGTATAGCCTCCACAATGTATAACTATCCACCAGCCCTTCTGGTGGCCTAAACGGTTCAGCAACAGGACATTCGAATTACCATATAAAAGTACTGATATGCTCACACTCCTTGCACTTACCACCAGGGCTGGATCTTCTGGAAAATAAGACCAGTGATGCAACACTGCAATAGTAATATAATATTCCCACTAAGAAGGTACACGCTAGCCAGGTTAAACATGAACAACCACTATCTGATTTATTCAGGGGACGGAGTAAGGGTGGGGAGTGACTCTAGTAGGAGTAGTAGGAAAATGGTAGTGAATTGACCAAAGTTTCTGTGTACAAATATATATGGGTTATTATAGATCAAAATATCTTTGAACAGCATATTAATGGACTAATTAGTATAGCAAACTCTAGGATAGGAGCTTTAAGTAGAGTAGCAAATTGTATTAGTAAATAAGACAGATTGACCATAGCTAACCAACTGATCCTTCCGATGTTTGTTTATGGGTGCCATGTCTACTCCCATGCTAATAACTACCCAATTCAAAAACTTGATATTTATTATAATAGGTTAGCTAGGTTTGTGCTACAATGTAAATACGATACTCTTCAGTGTTTAATGTACAAAAATTTAACATGGACATCCTTGAAATTTCTCAGACAAGAAATCTGGG
Organism: Neoceratodus forsteri; assembly: GCA_016271365.2. NCBI lineage: Eukaryota > Metazoa > Chordata > Ceratodontiformes > Ceratodontidae > Neoceratodus > Neoceratodus forsteri. The sequence goes on along the minus strand of CM028133.1, from coordinate 1,044,572,018 downwards.
CCAATTTTGTATATAAAATCTATAAACTTTGCTCCCCTATAGCTTTAGCTGAAAAGTTAATTAGCCATCTGCACCAATGTAACTTAAGAAAAGCAGGGGCCAGAGAATTAGTAGTTCTGAAAATAAAGAATACATCTGGAATGATGTCATTCAGTACAAAGCTTCAACAACATGGAATAATCTCCCAATAACTGTTAAACCCAAGATATAACAGTGGAAAGTTCAAAATAGTGATGAAACAGGAATTAAGTTTCTGATGTACAGGTAACAGATGAATTATTGTTATCTCTTAGACTATCTTTACAAGGAGTCATTTGTGATGTTAAAGCTCCCACCTGTGGATATAACGGGCAACTAATTTTACTATAGTTTTTTTCCCTTCTTTTCAAATAGTGTGGTATGACCTTTGCTGGCGTAACAGAACTCACCGTGGGGAACCAGGTCATGATCCATGAAACACATTTAGCACATCTATAACACTTGAAGTATTTTGCCACAGTTTGGATAAAGTCTGTTTGCAAATCACAGGTTCTCTGTGCAAACCTTTCGATCTGAGGATCACTTCAGTATTAGGCAGGCCAATCACTTCTAGAGCAAGTCTTCAGTCCACTTGCAGGCAGCGATAACACACTGTTTCTCTTCAGATTCAGGTCTCGATCCACTAATTGGATAAATCCAACTTTCACTCTCAAGGCAATACTTCTCTGACTGAACATGCTGTTACATGTCGGGACGTTCTGTTTTAAAACCAAGGGAGTTTGTTCGTTCCTGGGATTTCTGGATCAATTAAAGGTACAGTGTATATCTCCACAGATATTGACTCTCTGTATCTTCTGATTCATAATGACTAAGCATTTTTATAAAGCATACTACAGTTTTTTTTGTTTAGCTTCATACAGTAACAGGTTTATAATGTGACTTTATGAAAACACCTTAAGGATTTTGTATAACTGTACTAAATCATGAAATTATTATTGTTTTATATAGCTTCTGAATCCCTTTTATTTAAACAGGCTTTACTAACTGTGTTTGTTCCTGCTATCTAAAATAGTCGTCATGTTTATTTTACACAAAATGCACTTATGCACTTTACACAACACCTCTCTGGTGTTTGTCATCATTCCAGGGCCTGAATGGATGGAAATGGAAAGAACAAGCATTTGTCAATGCTGAATGTTTGCTTGCTGGCATTGGCAGTGGTAATGTAGAAGTTACAGAGCTGCGTAATAGGAATGGCAGTGAAGTATTGAACTGAAGCCAACCCCACCACCACCCTGCAGAGAGTGACAAGCATTGGGGTGTGCGTTTGGGTCATCAGGCATAACGTCCACGCCATTTCACCACACCCCACCCTGCAGACACTGACAAGTGTCACGGTGTTCCTTGGGGTCTTTGGGACTTTATGCTAATTCCATTTCATTAGGAAATATGGTGAGATGGTGTGATATAGGAGAATGGGGTGAATTTTGGGGCCGAAGAGTCCAAGGCATACCTCGATGCCTCTCACTGACTGCAGGATGTGGAATGGTATAAGCATCACAGGCAAGAATCCCAAGTCACACCCCTGATGCCTGTCATTCTCTACAGGGTTGGGCGTTATGGGTGGGAACCCTAATACCTCAGGCATTCGTTGGTATTTTCACTCCAAATTTTCAACATGTTTTTTTTGTGACCCCACCTCATGAACAGGGGGAATATCAGTTTGTTAGCTGAAAGCTGCTTATGCACAGTGACTACGGCATTTAGCTCCACAGGTGCAAAAACATTCCGAACAGGATGTAAAAAATGACAGCTGTACTGTTCATGGGAGGCATAAAAATGGCAATGTTGCAAATCTGTAGTAAAAATATTAAAAAATGGTGAAGTCACGAGCCATATAGAACCAGTAACGAGACCCGTAATATAATTAGGTTTGGGATTTTTACAGCAGATTGTCAACTCAGGCATTTTGGTGCCTCGATCATGAACAATGTCACTGTGATTTTATTTATCTGTGCCGAACAATGATTTCCCACAGCTACCATCATCTCTGCGCTGAAAGTGTGAAAACACACTTCAGCCATGTTGTGAAAAATGACAGCTGTACTGTTCATAAGGAAGTGTGGAAAAATGCCACTGGTGAAAATCTGGACTGAAAATATTACAAAGTCATGAACTTACGAGGGTGCAAGGAAACTGCGCAATGCTCACTCGTAACACAGTCATTTTATGGACTTTTGTCACCAAATTTTCAACATAGCCATTTTAAGACTTCTGCTCATGAACAGTGTAACTGTGATTTTCTTAATCTGTCCTAAACATTGCTTTCGCACACCAACAGCACCATTGTGCGCTACATGTGCGAAAACACATTTTGGGTGACATATGAAAAATTGCAGCTGTACTGTTCATAAGGAAGTGTAATAAAATGGCACTGTTGAAAATCTGGAGTGAAAATATTAAATTCACAAACTTACGAGCATGCATAGAATCCGTAACGACGTCAGAAACAGTCATTTTAGGATTTTTCACCAAATTTTCCACATAGCCATTTTAAGACCTCTGCTCATGAACAGTGTCACTGTGATTTTCTTAATGTGTCCCATACATTGATTTTGCACATCGACTGCGCCATTGTGTGCTACATGGGCAGAAACACATTTTGGGCAAGATGTGAAAAATGACAGCTGTACTGCTCATAAGGAGGTGTGGTAAAATGGCAATGTTGAAAATCTGGAGTGGAAATATTGAAAATTCGCAAACTTACAAGCATACGTAGGAACTGTGCAATGCACGCTCGAAAAACAGTCATTTTTAGGAATTTTTTCACCAAATTTTCAACATAGCCATTTTAAGACCTCTGCTCATGAACAGTGTCACTGTGATTTTCTTAATGTGTCCCATACATTGATTTTGCACATCGACTGTGCCATTGTGTGCTACATGGGCGGAAACACATTTTGGGTGAGATGTGAAAAATGACAGCTATACTACTCATGAGAAGGTGTGGTAAAATGGCAATGTTGAAAATCTGGAGTGAAAATATTGAAAATTTGCAAACTTATGAGCATATGTAGGAGCTGCGCAATGCACCCTCGTAAAACAGTCATTTTTTGGAATTTTTTCACCAAATTTTCAACATAGTTATTTTGAGACATTTGCTCATGAACAGTATTACTCTGATTTTCTTAATTTATCCCGTACATTGATTTCGCACACCAACTGCACCATTGTGCGCTATATGGGCGGAAACACGTTTTAGGTGAGATGTGAAAAATGACAGCTATACTACTCATAAGAAGGTGTGGTAAAATGACAATGTTGGAAATCTGGAGTGAAAATATTGAAAATTCGTGAACTTACGAGCATGCATAGGAACTGTACAACGACTCTAAAACAGTCATTTTTTTAATATTTTTTCACCAAATTTTAAACATAGCCATTTTAAGACCTCAGCTCATGAACAGTGTCACTGTGATTTTCTTAATTTGTCCTGTACATTGATCTCGCACACCAACTGCGCCATTGTGCGCTACATGGGCGGAAAAACACATTTTGGGTGAGATGTGAAAAATGACAGCTGTACTGCTCATAAGGAGGTGTGGTAAAATGGCAATGTTGAAAATCTGGAGTGGAAATATTGAAAATTCGCAAACTTACAAGCATACATAGGAACTGTGCAACGCACGCTCGAAAAACAGTCATTTTTAGGAATTTTTTCACCAAATTTTCAACATAGCCATTTTAAGACCTCTGCTCATGAACAGTGTCACTGTGATTTTCTTAATGTGTCCCATACATTGATTTTGCACATCGACTGCGCCATTGTGTGCTACATGGGCGGAAACACATTTTGGGTGAGATGTGAAAAATGACAGCTATACTACTCATGAGAAGGTGTGGTAAAATGGCAATGTTGAAAATCTGGAGTGAAAATATTGAAAATTTGCGAACTTACGAGCATACGTAGGAGCTGCGCAATGCACCCTCGAAAAACAGTCATTTTTGAATTTTTTCACCAAATTTTCAACATAGTCATTTTGAGACATTTGCTCATGAACAGTATTACTCTGATTTTCTTAATTTATCCCGTACATTGATTTCGCACACCAACTGCACCATTGTGTGCTATATGGGCGGAAACACATTTTGGGTGAGATGTGAAAAATGACAGCTATACTACTCATAAGAAGGTGAGGTAAAATGACAATGTTGGAAATCTGGAGTGAAAATATTGAAAATTCGCGAACTTACGAGCATGCATAGGAACTGTACAACGCATGCTCGAAAAACAGTCATTTTTTAATATTTTTTCACCAAATTTTAAACACATCCATTTTAAGACCTCAGCTCATGAACAGTGTCACTGTGATTTTCTTAATTTGTCCTGTACATTGATCTCGCACACCGACTGTGCCATTGTGCGCTACATCGGCGGAAAAACATATTTTGGGTGAGAAGTGAAAAATGACAGCTGTACTACTCATAAGAAGGTGTGGTAAAATGGCAATGTTGAAAATCTGGAGTGAAAATATTGAAAATTCGCGAACTTATGAGCCTGCGTAGGAACTGCGCATCGCATGCTCGTAAAACAGTCATTTTTTTGAATTTTTGCACCAAATTTTCAACATGGGGTTTTTGGGACCCCTTCTCAAGAATGATGTCACTGTCATGGCATTATTCAGGCCCAAAGGGTGATTTCAGGCAGTGACTGTGCAGTCATTGCAAAATCACCCTTTGGGCCCGAATAACTCCATGACAGTGACATCATTCATGAGAAGGGGTCCCAAAAACCCCATGTTGAAAATTTGGCGCAAAAATTCCCCAAAATTCCTGAGATATGCAATAAAGTTGAAAACCCCTCTTCTAGCCCATTATACAGCTTACCGGCATTTCCTCAGTTCGTGGTCGGCTTTGAAGAGTGCAGACATGTTCCCGGTCCAGCGATGATCGTCACGCTGAGCTCCGGAAGTAAGTATGGGGTGAGGGGTGTGGGGAGGCGGGGTGCTCAGTGGGTGGGTGCGGGTTGTGGGAGGGGCCAGGGGAGACTACGTGGACCATTTTTCTTTACAGGTTTTTTTGTATGACTCTGAGGGGCGTTTGCCACGCTGGGGTGGGCTCCCAGCGTGGCACAAGACTGGTTGAAGTGCGTTCAGCCGACGGGGATTGGGCACCCCGCTGGCCAGCATCAGTTGCCACGCTGGGTGGACTCCCAGCGTGGCACCCAGTACTCGGGAGGAGGACAGTGGAGCGACGGGGATTGGGCACCCTCGGCTTATATCATAGTTGCCATGCTGGGGTGGGCACCCAGCATGGCATTTGGAAGGCTTTGGGGGTGGGGAGCAAGCACAGCTGGCGGGGATTGGGCACCCCTCGGCTATACAGTGTGTGTGTGCTTGCAGGGCATGCGCCTGCGTGGGCGCTGTGTGTGTGGGGGAGCTGCGCATGAGCAGGGCGATATCTTTATCGCTGCTCACCAAGCGTAGCTCCCCCTTTGAATTGTGTATACACTGCATTTTGGAGCTTTTCATAGACAGCTCCAGAATGCATTGGCTTACAGGGTCAGCTCGCAACACACTGACTGAATTGGAGAAGGCACACACCCAAAACCTGATGATGGCACTATGTTTCTTGCACATGCATGCAAGCAAACATAATGAAAAGAGAGAACTAGTAGGATGTTTACTAGTGATAACAAAGAGCTATGCTAGATGGCCAAACTGGGGGGGGGAGCAAAGAGAAAAGTGTAACTGTTGCACAACAGAAGTTTTGGTAACTAGGAAATGAGACAGAAAAGTGATCCATCAGTCACAGCTGAGGGTCTAGCCTAACTCTCCCACACACCTCCCTTCTTAAGTAAAAGACAGTTCTCAAAACTATACTGCTTTTTCAAGAACCCCTCGCAGTCATAAATATTCTACCAAAACAGTAGAATGGAGGTTGGCTGAAATTTTCTCTCTCCACTATGAGAGCTTCACCCCAGGATCCCTTAATTCAACTATTTTTAGTATTGTTCACCATACCAAGGTACTGCAATATTACAATACTTTCACAGCGTTACCCTGGGGCTGTCATACAGTTCAGCACAATACCCATCTCTGCTCTCAGAGGATTTCAGTCTGTAATGACTGTCTACCCCTAACTATTTCACTCCGGTTACTACAACTCAGCCATTTCATTGTGATATCAGGCACCCTTCAATAAGCATAGTTTCTGAACCCATCACTTGTCATCATTTCAGAACCCATCACTTGTCATCATTTCAGCCCTGTCACACACTATTGTACCTTCATCAGTATATTAAAAGATGAAGTAATACACAGCAGTTTTATGCTGACTTCTAGCTTCCTCCATACTCATCACTTGGCATAGTTTCAAGACCCATCACTTGCATCATTTCAGAAACCATCACTTGGCATTTTTTCAGCACCCATCACTTGGCATTGTTTCAGCACCCATCACTTGGCATTGTTTCAGCACCCATCACCTGGCATTGTTTCAAGACCCATCACTTGGCATCATTTCAGAAACCATCACTTGGCATCGCTTCAGCCCTGTGCACCCACTATCATACCTTCATCAGTTCATTAAAAAAGAGGAAGTAATACACAGTAGTTTTATGCTGACTGCTAGCTTCCTCAATACCCATTTAGCAATCAGGGTGGCTATGCAGGCGTATACCACAGCTTTCTCTGGGCTGAGTTGTACCCAGCTCTAATCCCATTCTAACACATTGTTTCCACTCAGGGGCCCAATCATAGGGTCCACCCCATACCTAGATCCTCCATGACCTTAGGTTCCTCATTTTATATCATACAGTATAGACATTTCTTTTATGTTATACATTTCTTGTAATCATTTCATACATTTCATTTATCCATTTCTCAAATCACAGGAGGTTCAGAACATAGGAAAGTCCCTTCAGCCACTATGGTGTCTTCCCTGTTGCTTGTAGTCTTCACCCCAGTATGCATACATCTTGAAACAGGCTTACCTGGGGCCTTCATCTCAGCATCCTCCAACTAGCAGCAGCAGCCCAGAAAAATGGGAAACAATAGGATCTCAAAAGTGGCTGGCAACAAAGGTCCACTGGGGGTCCTCCTCCTCTAGAACCCAAGGATCCTGCTCCTCTGCTTTGGCCACAAATCTTCTGGTCGGGAACCCTCCATCAGCATCTGGCAGTGGTGCTCCACCTGTGTCTGGAGCTGGACCTCCTCTGCATTGCGTTAAACTTCAACCTGGTTCTTCTCACCTGGCCTCTGGTATGCAAACTCGTAAGCCCCTCATCCTTTAACAGATCCTTGGCATCCTCGGGATCCTGGAGATACGCCATCCTGCTCTTTGCCTCCAATGTCTGGATACAAGGGCTGGTATCTGGGTACTGGTCTCCCCCTTGTTTATCTGGACAACCAGTACTATCCCACTTCTGACACCAAGTTTGTCACAGCGTGTTGAAATAAACTTCAGATGAGGCAAATTTACAGGTTTAAAACACACAGTGGTGTGGTATTTATTTTTCAAATGTTAGAATAATAATAAACGAAAACCAAAAAAAAATTGCAAAGAAAATCACTAGTTTCTCACATAATACAGTCCTGGATCTTAGAACTCCTAAGACTCTTCTCATCTGCATTCAACAGCTTGTCTACAGTAGCATGTCTCCTCCTCTCTCAGGGCTGAGCCCAACTGGACTGAACTGAAGAGGTTTTATATATTTTTGGTGGGGTCACCTGACTAGACCCTTTCTATTTTCATGTCTTAACATGCTGTTACATGTCTGGATATGCTGTTTTAAAACCAAGGGAGTTTTCTTTTGTTCCTGGGGACTTCCTGGTTCAATTAAAGGTACAGTGTATATCTCCACAGATATTGACTCTACATCTCTGATTCATAATTACTAAGCATTTTTATAAAGCATACTACAGTTTTTTTTTGTTTAGATTCATACAGTAACATGTTTATAATGTGAATTTATGAAAATACTTTAAGGATTTTGTAAAACAGTAATAATCATACTAACATACTAACATACTAAAATGCCAGCAGAATAGGCCTAATGGTCTTTCGTGTCTGCTCGTTTGGTTAGCCCCCACCCTGGGTGCTGACCTTGCTGTCCCCCTCGCCTTCTCTGGCTTCTCCCTTCCCAGTTCCGGATATTCTTGCTGCATTGGATTTTGCTTCCTGAACCCTTCCCCTGTACCTGTCCCACCCCCTCTTGAACCCCTCCACTGTCTCTGCCTCCACCAGCCCCCTAGGTAGTGCATTCCATGGCTCTACCACCCTCTCAGTGAAGTAGCACCTCCTCCTTTCTCCCCTGAATCTTCCCTCCTCCAGCTTCCACCCATGCCCTAGTGGTCCCTTCCTCCTTCCTTCGAATCACCCTCACTGTTCCTCCCTATTTACCCTCTTCATGTACCTGAAGACCTCTATCATGTCCCCCGTCCTTCTCTCTTCCAAAGTGTACATATTTAGCTCTTCGAGCCTCCTCATAGGTCCTGTCCCCAAGCCCCAAATCATTTTGGTTGCCTCCTCTGACCCTTCCAGGAGGTTAATGTCCTCTTAAGTGTGGCCTCCAAAACTGCATGCAGTACTCCAGGTGCGGCCTCACCAAGCAGTTATACAGAGGGAGTATCACTTCCTCCTTCTGAGGTGATCCCTAGCGATGCATCCCAGCATCCTGTTGGCCTTGGCTGCTGCCCTCCACAAGTCTCAGAGTTGTTCATCTTGACATCACCACCACCCCCAGGTCCCTCTCAGCCATTGAGACTTGTAGTATTTCCCAGGGTGTACACTTGGCCTGGGTTTCTGGCCCCAGATGGAGAACCTTGCATTTCCTGCATTAAACCTCAGCTTCCACTTTCTAGACCATCTTTCCAGAGCCTCCAGGTCCCCTGCAGGGCCACCTCCCTCCTCCCCATCCACCACTGCCCCAGTTTCGAGTCATCTGCAAAGAGACTCATCTCACTCCTGATTCCTGTCCTTATGTCAGATACGTAGGCGTTGAACAGAAGGGGCCCAAGGACTGATCCTGTGGGACCCCACTAATGACCCTCCTTGGGAAGAGATTATCCCACCAACTACGACCCTCTGGTCCAGTCCTGGAGCCAATTGCCTATCCATCGGATCATCTGGTTTCCCACCCCATTTCTCCTAGTTTATCCAACAGGCCCCGTGAGGAACAGAGTCAAATGCCTTGTTGAAGTCCAGAAAGAGGACATCCACTGGTCTACCCAGGTCCAAGGCACTTGTCACCCAGTCATAGAACTCCACCAGGTTTGTCTGACACGATTTCCAGGATGAATCCATGCTGTCTATCGTCCAGGCACCCTGACTTATCCAGGGCCCCCAGCCTCTCCTTGACAATGCCCTCCATCACCTTGCCCACCACTGATGTCAGGCTGACAGGCCTGTAGTTCCCTGCCACCTCCCTTGATCCCCCCTTGTGGATAGGCACTACATGCACCACCTTCCAGTCTTGGGGCACCCACCCTGTCCTCAGAGAGATGGTGAAAAGCTCTGCCAGGGGTTTCGCCAGGACATCTGCAAGTTCCTTCAGCACTCTAGGATGTAATTTATCCAGCCCCGGTGCTTTCTCCGTCTTAAGGGAGCTGAGGGCTTCCCTCACTCTCTCTGCTGTGATTTCCACTTCCAGTACCTCTTCTCCCTGCTTAGCCCTCCCCCCACCTGCCAGTGATGCCCTCTCCCCAGACCTGCCGATTGGTAAGGGTCCCCTCCTCATTATCTCTGTCTCCTCCCATGTATGATGCAGCATCCCCATTTTCCTGGTGAAAACTGAGGTGAAGTACTCATTTAGTACTCAGCCTGCTCCTCTGGGTCTTGTGCCCATCTCTCCTGATTTAATCCTGCTAATCTGCCCCTTCACCCTTCGTCTTTCCCCAATGTATCTAAAGAACCCTTTTCCCTCTCCTAATTTCCCTGGCCAGGTTCTGCTCCTTCCTTGCCTTAGCCGCCCTCACCACTCTAGTGGCCCTTCTAGCCAACAGCTCATACTCCCCTCGATCCCTTTCACTCCTTGAGCACTTGAATTTCTTATAGGCTGCTTTCTTTCTCCGCACCACCTCCTGGACCTCCCTGGTCCACCAACAGGGTTTTTGGGCCCCACCGCATTTTCGTCTTACTCTTGCACAGGTGCTGGTAGCATCCTGCACCCCTCTCCTGATGATTTCCCACCTACTATCAGCGTCCATGTCTGACCCAATCCCATCCAAATGCTCCTTAAGGATCCTTCCCATTTCCTTAAAATCCACCCCTGAAGTCGGTTACTTCTGTCTTTGTGCAGCCTTCTACCCCTCCTAGGTCCAGGCAGAACCAGACCGTGGCATGGTCACTCCCCGCCAATGGGTCCCTTACCTCCAGGCCCCCAATCTGGTCACTGTCTGCCAGGACCACATCCAGTACCCATGCCTCCCTGGTCGGTTCCCTCACCTGCTGAGTTAGGAACGCATCTTGAAAGACATCCAACAACCTCTGTTCCCTGGTCACAGAGGATGTCATAGTCTCCCAGTCTGTTCCTGGCATGTTTAAGTCCCCTAACACCACCACCTTTCCTCTGCCCAGTCTGCAGTGTCTCCTAACATCTGCCACCAGACTGTCCTCCAGCTCCTCCGCCAGGGCAGGGGGTCTATACACCACTCCTATTTTTACTCTCTTGCCCCCTTGTTATCAAGGTGACCCAAATTGCCTCCACGGTTCCCTCCGCCTCCTCAACTCCCCTATGCCAATGCAGTTTTTACTATCATTGCTACCCCTCCTCCCCTTCCCTCCCCCCTGTCCTTCCTGAACATAGTGTAACCCTCCAGGTTCAGGTCCCAGTCATGTCTTGCAGTGGCCCAAGTCTCAGTGACCGCTGCCACATCCACTGCTCCCTCAGTTAACATCGCCTGGAGCTCAGGCATTTTATTGCCCAAGCTCCTGGCATTTAGCAGGACTACCTTCCACCCTTTCCCTATAGTTTCATTTCCCCTGCTCGTGTTCCCTTGGGGATTCTGTTTTCTCCTGGTCTGCACTTTGCCAGTTGGTCTTTTCCTGCAATCCTCCTGGTCCCCAGGGGGGTGGAGACAGAGTCCCTCCTTTATCGGCATCCCCTTGACTGCCTTTTCTCCCATCCCACCCCTTCAAAGTTTAAACAAAATAATCATGCAATTATTATTGTTTTATATAGCTTCTGAATCCTTTTATTTAAAAGGCTTTACCAACTGTATTTATTCCTGCTTTCTAAAATAGCCATCATGTTAATTTTACACAAAATGCACTTATGCACTTTACACAACACCCTCTGGGTGTTTGGCATCATTCAAGGGACTGGTGGATGGAAATGGAAAAGAATGAAAGACAGAACTAGTAGGAAGTTCATCAGGGTAGTAAAGAGCTACGCTAGGTGGCAACATAGGGTGGGGAGAAGAAAAGCAAAAGAAAAAGTGTTAACTATTGAACAACATAAGTTTTGGTAGCTAGGAAATATGGATATAGAAAAGTGATCCATCAGTCAACATTGAGGGTGTAGCCTAACTCCACCACATCTGCTGGCAAATGAGTCTCATGTAACAATACTACTTGTGGGTGAAAACACTTAAATGTCACAAAATACTGTATTTTTTAGAGTTATCCCTCCCCCCTTAATATTTTAAGAAATTAAACTCAAACATTGTGACATATTAAATACAATTCTAAACTCTAATATCAACTAAGACCCCTACAAGAAACCAATAACACATGTGTCCCTCACCCAAACTAAAACACCCCATTAATACCAATAAACTACCCTACTGTAACAACCAAACAACAATACAAACCCACTAATTATTCAAAGGAGAAAATATTACTTCCCAGGTCAGATGCCCTCTTCTCTCCACACCAACCATGAATAACTCTGAAGGAGGCAGCATCCACCCTGCCCCATCCCATATCATGGCTAAATTGTTTCCCATCTCCTCAATGATATAGTATCTCTATCCACTTAAATTGAAGTGTAATAAAGCTGGCAATTGATTCATCTTAGTAATATATTTAAGCAATAATGCACGTCAGGGTGTGTGTTGTACTGGGATAACGTCACGCCTGGGGTGATTAGGCACAAGGCCACAAGCCGAGTGCAACTAATCACCCCAGAAGTGACGTTATCCCAGCACAACACACAACCTGGAGTGCATTATTGCTATTATACAATGGCTCATTTGTAGAAAAATTACAAGAAAATGAGAAAAATATGTTTAAAATGCTTTTTTCCCCACATTTTTTCTTAGGGTAGGTATAAATATTGAAAAAATAGACCACGGTTTCAATTGTCTGCAGCAGGTGGTGCTGTTGCTATGTCTCTGTGCTGTATTTTGTTTTTAGGTTATGTCTTTGCCTGTTTGCCTCTGAATAAGCCTCCCAGCATATTCATTTATTGTGTCCTGCCTTGTCAGCCTACCAGGTAAATTATTTAAACTGTCTACTGTGCTGTTGTTTTTAGTTCTGTTTGTGTGGCCACGATGTCTGACCAAACAGTTCCTGAAGCGGTCAGCTACTTGCTCAGCTTTTAAAATACTGCTCGCTCTGCTTATGTCTGTGTGTGGTTTTGAATGAGTGAGCCTGACCGAGTGGGAACTGAAAATAAGAGCCCTGTGCTGTATGTTTTAAGTTCAGTCTTTTGTTCAGTGGAAAGGTGAGTAAAGACAGCTTAAGGAGAACCGGAAAATAGTGGGAGTTGATTTAAAAGTTCTGATGGCTGTGGAGAGACGTGATCGTGTGCTCCTTTATGTACAGCAGCTGCAGTATTGAAAACAGATGAAAATACAGGAAAGAGTGAGGAGAAGAAAAATATGTTTGGGGGATTAGTGTGTTGAGTAGGAGTTGGTTGACAGTGTGTGTAGTTGTGGCGGCAAGTGACTCGGGACAATAAATGCATTCTGAGAGCGGGAATTGCTGTAGCGAGCTGCCAACTGGTGATCAGCTGGCTGCGTGGAGTGATCCCTATTACGGCTGATGTGGTCATCAATGTGCTGGGACTAGATCCGTGATGTTGTACTGGGATAACATCACGGTCCAGTCCCAGACTGACCAATCAGAGCCCAAGATTTTTTTTGCCATTGTATAATAATATTTCAACCTGAACAACAATAAATAGACTAATACAGTATAATGGATCTAATACAAGCTTCCCAAAGACCACTATGGAACTGACAGAACAAACTGAGCTCCTGACAGGGCACAGAAGAAAAAGGAACAGAGGAGGATACAACCGCCTCATCACATAACAAGAGAACAAAAAATGTGAGGACATCTATGATCCTGATCTGATCAAAGGACACAACTGCTCAACTTTACAGCCTTGATAAAAAGAAAAGGGAAAAAAAAGAGTAAACAACATAGCTAGTGTCCTTATGTGAATAATAGTCTACATTATCCATTGTTTCAAAATAAACTGCATTCCTATAGCACTTAAAGGTCATACCACACTATTTGAAAAAGAAAGGGGAAAAAAACTATAGTAAAAATTAGTTGCCCGTTATATCCACAGGTGGGAGCTTTAACATCACAAATGACTCCTTGGAGGAAAAACCTGTTGGAAATATCAATATTTTTCACAGTACTGATGAAATAGATTGAAAGGAAGCATCAAAGATAAAACTTGCAGTCCAAAAGCCCCCAAACTCTATTAAACATCGTCTTATTATTTATTGTATAGAAGTACTATTTAAAAGAACAATTGGGAAGGGAAGGACTTCACTTTCAAACATTGTGATCACAAATAACAATGCCAAGAAAAGTTGAACAGAACCAGCTAAGGCTCTGCACATACACATGAGAAATAAGTCACAGTTCAACATGAGATAGAATTCATAAATGATGAGAAAAAAGGCATGCAGCTGCTCAGTGCCACTGGGTCCCACAAAAGGGGAGAGCAAATATCCCAGATCACCAGAAATAAGGAACAGTCTAGAAATGTTCATCTAAAAGGATCTCCATAATCTGTTCAGTCTTAATGTAGAGATCTCAATCATTTTTGTAAATAAATCAGGAAGAAGTCGAGGAGCTACACAGCTGCTTGTGATGCAGACTCAAAGCAGTGGGTACCTTAGGCCACATGGACCTCCAGTCTAGCAGAGTAAAGCATATGGTGTCAGATATGAGCTGCCCAGTACTTGGATTCTATAGGACGATAGGCCACTCTTGCCTACAGGACCTTGTATGTTAAATCTTGAACAAGCCTAAATTTCTTGCCTTCCCACTGTAATACATCTAACTTACTGGTTTCCTTCAAAAGAATGTCATGATCCAAGTAGTTTAAAAGTTTAAAAATAAGTGGTCTTGGGGGCTCTCTGGGGGCAGGATTGGGCCTACGAGCACAGTGAGCTCTTTCGATGATGTACATTGGCCCATTTGGTTAAGGGCCCACTACCGTGCAACAAAAATTCTATAGGAAATCAATAGCATTATGCCCCTCTTCCCTCTTTGGCAGCCCAGTTAGCACCAAATTATTGCAACAGCTGTACCCCTCCAACTCATCCACCTTCTCATCTGGCTTCACCACATTAGGGTGCAGAGTAACCACATTGAGGCTCTATTTTATGCTGCCTGTCCTCCAATGAGGATATCCGACTTAAATGTCTGACACTCTGCATGTCAACTCTTGTACCTCTGGCTTCTCTCCTTATAGTCAGCTATTAATGAGAGGACAGCCTCCTTGATGGTCATCAGTTCAGCATAGAATTGCTAGTTTGAGATGGGCACTGCTGAAACTCAATAGCGGAGGGAGGTGAAACACTCCAATGAGGTCTTTTGGGTTCCAGCACAAGGGCCTGTTCCTGATCGGTGTCAGAAGCTTCAAATGTTACATGCTCCTCATCAGGCTGAAGATCCATCACGCTTAGATCCATTGGGGCACCACAAGTAATACAGTAATAGGAAGAACCTGAAGTAGCACAATAAAGCAGTCAGGAAAGGGTATTTTTAATGAAAAATATCTCAGTCCAGATAGAGCTCCAAAAACACACTGCTATACGATGCTCAGCATCATGTGACTCAATTGAGTTATTGACTCTTTATGTTATACTGTTCACCACCACCTGTAATGCTTTGGGACACACAAACAATGTGACACTCATACTGCTCCTACTGCCACTGCTGGCACAGACCCCTCCCAGGAAATGGCTTCACATCCAACAGTACATGCCCCTTGCTACTGTCCCCACAACCTTTCCCCAATATGGACCCACCACATATATCCAGCTGACATGTACCTACATTCCCTGGGTCAGGACATGACATCTGCCCATCCTGTGGTGCTGTTTTTTACCACATTGCTACCATCCTTGAGCACTTTATGCGTGTCCCTCACACATGTGTACACCAAGAGACCTAGCGCAGCTTTTTGTGCCAATGTCCCATACCTATCAGCCATCCACCTGCAATATCCCCTCTTTTAAAGGCCTTGTGCCGTCCACTGTGGTGGAAGATGTAGGCATCATGGCAGGATCCAGGGTTATCAGTTACCACATCCAGTATGCTACAGTTGCTGTCACATACCACATGGATATTCATTGAATGAAACCCCTTGCAGATCATTTATGCATCCCCCTCTGCTGATGGTGCTCTGATGGCCATGTGTGTGCAGTTAATAGCTCTTAGCTTGTGGGGAACTGTGACAGGTGAAGAAGGCCTGATTCACGTGTTGCTGCTGCTGCTTTGTTTCCCATGGAAGCTGATATACCTTGGGGTTCAGCATTTCTCTTCCAAAAATTACTTCAGGCACTTGGATACAGCAGACTGAGATATGTCCACTGTATCACCAGTGGGGTCTAGGAGCTCACAGTAACAAGGAAGCAGAGTACTACACTGACCTTTACCTCCACAGGTATGGCATGTCCCTCCATGTTGCACTATGCAGGTCCTCCCACAACTCATGGCATAGCTCCTTATGGTGGCCTAATTCAGGCAGTACCATGCAATGCACTGCTGTTCCTGAAGTCCTTAAAGGATATTCTTCTGTGGAAGTCATGTGATGTAGGCTAGTGGCAGAATGTATCTGAAATAGCTCCCTTTTAAAAAAATATTATTTTCACATCTGATATTACAAGCATGTACTTTCTCACATATTTTTGTCAGTTATTCTTCATTACATTTATTTGCTTTTACAGATATTTCTAATTTTTAAATGTAGGTATATTATCAATTGGGTAGCTTCCCCCTCCTCCCCCCAGGAGGTAAAGATTATGCTATTTACATCTTAATACAGGTGGTAGCATGGCTTCAGTTTCTTTCCATATTGTTATATCTACTTCCTCACTTATTTCCTTGGCTAATTTTTCATGCAATATAGCCTCTCTAAAATTGTACCACCATCTTGTACATGGAAAATTGTCTATTTCTGGGGCATTCCATTGTTCAGATATGAGCCTTTTAGTTATCATTGTGGCTAGGAATATAATTTTATAGTGAGTTTTAGTCATATTTAATTCCATTATATCATTAAGTATGAGACATTCAACATTGTCAGAATTTCTCTTCTACTATAGGTTCCAGTAATTCCATAGTTTTTTACACCATGGTTTTATTCTAGGACATTCCCAGATGCAATGCATAAGATAACTTATGTTCCAATTTAGTGCCAACATTCTTGATTTCTATTTGCAGAGATGTTTCCTAAGATCTGTGGCATGAAGTATGCTCTGTTGATTATTTTTTAATTGCTTTATTTTTAGTAAATGCTTATCTTTACTTGCTTTGATTCTTAAGTTTTCATTGTTGTACTGCATATATTATCATTGTTTCTTATTGCCATCTTATATTTATCTCACACTGCACATCTTTTTGTCTGTATAATCTTACAGTAAATCCTTTGAAGTAATTTATTTGGGCCTCTTCCTGTAATTTGTTTCTGCAATTCGAGCTCTTTACCTAAATCAGTTCTTCCTTCATTCATTTCTTCCACTAAAGCTAGAAATTTCTTAGTCATAGTAATATAGTGTAAATCATGTGTGCCTGGGACTTGAAGAACATCCTCTAAATTCATCATAGGAACAGAATTGTTATCCCTTTAGTAATTGATACCATCTTTGCATTTTTGTTGTTTAAAATCTTTTAGTTATATCTTTCCTCTCTCCTTTCCAAACTGAGTAACTATTCCATATGTTCAACTTTAACCATGGCAGTTCCTCATTTCTTATTAAATTGGTTAGTTCTCTTTCAATATTTAGCACTAATGGGCTAAAATAGTAGGCACTCTAATTTTATGTAGCATGCCCCAAATTATATTATCTCTACTGAAATTAGATACCTTATTCCACAAAAGAAACTCCCAACAATTCTCCCCCATTCTTGAAAGGCCCATTTCCACCACACTTTTATCTGGTGGGCAACTAAATAGTGCAATGAGTCAGGCAACTGTAGCCTACTTCTGTGGGGTAATAAGCTGATCCTAAGCAATTCAAGGCTTGCTGCCCTCTATGAAAAAACTTTTAAAGAAATGTTTACATCTCTATACCACGAAAACCTGAAGTACCCACCACCACTGTATAACAAACATTAGATGGGGTAATGCTATCCGTTTTATAGTTTTGACTCTCCCCCACAATGATAAAGTTAGTTTTTCCTAATTTTTCAACAAAGTTGTATTTTATTGCAGGCATTTTGCTTGTTAGTTTTAATAATTTCTTCTTGTTTTGCTTTCAGATTTATTCCCAAATATTTAAAGTTATTGGTTATTGTAAAGTTTCTTTTATATTCATATTTAATTGGGTGTTTCTATCTCCAATGGGAATTATGATTGCTTTTGTTTTATTCAAACTATATCCTAATAAATGTACATATTTTGAAATGTCCCCCAGGAAGGAAGGCATTGATTATGTTATATTTGTCCTAAATAATAAGATGTCATCAGCAAATATATTAATATCATTTCCTTCCTCGTTGTTATTCCCCAATTTTTCTGATTTTCCTTATAATGTTCAGAAATGGTTCCAAACATTACACAAATATAATCAGGAACAAAGGACACCATTGTCTCACAGCTTTGCTCATCACAAATGTCTCTGTCAAATAAGAGTTTATAGAAAATCTAAATGTTGTCTTAAAATACATTTGTCTAATGGGTACTAATATACAATCTGGAATCACACCATCAAATAAAAAATAAGTTAGAAACATAGAATCTGACAGCAGATAAGGACTGCTTGGCCCACCAGTCTGCCCATTTCTCAGCCTGATGCATAAGCTGCAGATTCTAGTTAATCAACAGTTTACTTTACTCACCCCCCACTAGAATTGCCTTTATGTCTGTCCCATGCATTGTTGAATTCTCCACTGTTACTGACTCCACAACCTCCTCAGGAAGGCTGTTCCATGCATCCACAACCACTCTGTGAAGAATACTTTCTAACATTTCTCTGAGCCGTCCCTCTATCTTCAGATTGTGCCCTTGTTCTTGTACATCTCTTCTTCTGAAAGATGCTACCATCTTGTACTTTGTTAATTCCTAGAGATACTTGAAAGTTGCTATCATGTCTCCCTCTCCTCCTTTCCTCAAGGATATACATATTAAGCTACTTTAGTCTCTCCTTGTATGTCTTCTGGTGCAGACTCTGCACCATTTGGTTGCTCCTCTCTGAACAACCTCCACTCTGTCTATGTCTTTGTGGAGATTGGGTCTCCAGAATTACACGCAGTTCTAGATGGGATCTCACCAAATGTCTGTACAGAGGGATAACAACTTCCTGTTTTCTACTGTTGATGCCTCTCCCTATGCATCCAAGAAGCTCCCAGCCCTCCTTACTGCCTCTCACATTGCTTGCCCACCTTTAGGTCATCTGATATAATTACTCCTAGGTCTCTTTCAATTTTGTTGTTGTTATTAACTCACCCATGGATTTTGTTTCCCAGATGCATTATCTTGTACTTCTTTGTGTTGAATGTGAGTTGCCATATATTCGACCATTGCTCCAACTTTGCCAAGTCCCTTTTCATCCTTTGCACCCCACCTTGTGTATTGACCCGCGCCCTTCAGGTGCTCTCAATGTCACTTATAAAGACATTAAAGAGGACCGGTCCCAGAATCGAACCTGCGGTTACCCACTAGTTATCCTCCTTTCTTTCACTGTGAACTCCGTTACTATTACCTTTGCATCCTGTTGTCCAGCCAGTTAGCAAATAACTAGTGATTAACTTTTCATTAAGTAATGGCTAACTAAAAGCTAAGCATTAAGCTTGACTATTGTTTGAGGAGTTTTTCTCAACTAATGTTTAACTTTTGCCATCTAGCAATTAGTTGGGAATTTTTTTTGTTTACTTACTCATTAGTTGAGACATGAGACTGAAAAATACTGCAGCTAGGAATTAATTGAAGTTTTCTTCTTAAACATAATCCAGATTGAGAGTTAGTTGTTTATATGACTTAGAAAGTTTCTCAGTTGTTTTACTTGAAATGGAAGAAATAGCTCAGTTATTAATTATTTGAGATTTTAACTTAGTATATTTTGCAGTCACTAGCTACTTGATAATGGACTCACCTGCCCAGGAGCAGGGTCCACTCTAGGAGCAGGATTCAAAATAAGGATGCACCCAGCGCATCTGCATTGGTGCAATTCTGGAAAGGGACTGATGCGCATCACACACCACCCTTAACGTTATGTAGCGCATCTGGACGGGTTGTGCAAGGGGCATACCCATGCATATGATGCACAGCCCCATTCACAATCCATATTGGAGGTGCATCCCCAGAGCAAGTCCAGAGATATGCCTCCTCAAGTCAAGTCTACAACAAGTAGATTAAGTTGGTGTTCACTCACTGGCAGGCTGCAGTACTGCAGATAGCAACAAGGCAGCTTTCCCACTCTGGCAGTCCAGTGCCCCCTTCCCTGCCTGCCATCCCAATTGTATGCCATACACTGCAAGAGTAAATAAAACATATGTGAACCCCCTCCCTGCCTACCCACCCCGACTATGTGCTGCACACTGCAACAGTACATAAAACATATATGAACTCCCTCCCTGCCCACCACTCTGATTGTATGCCACACACTGCTGTGGTAAAGGAATTATAACTGCCTCCACTAGCTTGAATTGATCACACATTTGCCATAATCCCTTAAGTCAACCCAGTGGTCCAGTAGACCCCCACCCAACCAGACCCCATGCCCTCTCCGCCTCCCCCATCACGGCATGGTCCTAACTTCAATGGGCAGCTCAACCCACCCACATGCTGCCACAGCTGCATGTTGATACTGTTGTCTGTGAATGACAGCTATTGTACACCTGAAGCCCATTGGTTGATCCTGATGACCGATGGACTTGCAATGTGTACTGTACCCTGTCATTCACAAAGTTTCACAAGTCTTGAAAGAATGGAACTAAGATGGAACATGGAACATCAGCTTGCACAACATTGACTCTATCTGAGCAATGTTGCATAAGCCTGATCAATGCTAGAACTGCCTCCACTACCTTCAGCCACTAGAAGGAACACCACCATCCTACCTGTCCTATATGGTGGGGGATTGCAGTCTTATGCCCCGGTGACTGCCAAGGCACTGAGTGGCAGGAGGATCAGGAGATGATTACCAACTATGCACCCCAAACCATTTCCCTGTTATAGAATAGCAGGTGGGTGGGTGATTTCTAGTCTTATCCCTTGATCAATACTCTCTGCCCAGGGGCAGCCATATTTCCCCAATCACTGCCCCAGTATTGAAAGGCATGCTTCTGGAGGATATTGCATAGCCATTGTGATTCCAATTGCTGCCCATCTACTGCATAGAGCTTTTTTTTGGGGGGGGAGATAGGTATAGCCAGCATTCTTTGCTCTATTTGAACAATTCTGCCCCTCCCCACACAGTCTAACCCTGTTGGGCACTTTTATATTATAGTTTAGATTTTGTTCTATTGCATGCCTGCACTGACTGTCATTAGCACTCCTGTACAGCTAATGCTACACACCCTCTCTTCCAGATTTGTTTTCCACACCTCAGGCAATGTCCCAGAAAGTTTGCCTGGGTAAATTATTAAATAAATATTAAATTATATTCTACGATCCACTGAGACTCATGCGTTGGGGACAAGAGTCCAACTTGTCAGCCTAGAACAGCACAATTACATAGCTGGTGTCATCTTTGTTATATTATACTGATGTAACCCCCCCCTACAAATGGGGGTTCCTAAAATGTCTTCCTGGGCTTGCCTAAGGCCCACTGCCAGGCTGGTGCTCTGCATCTACAACCACTTGAATGTGCTTGGATGGGAGTGCCCTGTTAGCCTCTCTGCCTGTTTCTTTAAGAAGTATCTATCTCATGGAATAAAATTAATTTGGGTGGGGACTGAGTGGTTTCAGGCTCGAGTCTCACCTGGGCTGCATTACAGCTGCTTCATTCTGCCATCTCTAAGTGCTCAGAAGAAGCCCTACTAGGATCTGTGATTGCCCATTACCTGCTTTAGTAATGATGGTATAGTAGTTTGTCTAACCTGCTTTCCTTTGCAGCATGGACGTTCTGCTAAGAGACACCATTTTGGTACTGGATTTTCAGTTTGGATCAGTCTGAACCATGGGGGACCTTAAAATGGAGACTGTCTCCAGATGTCTTGTGGGAGTGAATTTCTGTAGGAATTGTAATTTTACTGTTTGGTGCCTAAATAGACCTGGAGGGTGAGCCTATTCTGTGACAGTCAGATGGATCAACTAACCAAACCTTTTGGATCACTGGGAAATCCCAGAGCTGCCTACAGCAGTGTGTCAGTGTAGAGTTGAAGCTGAGAGAGTGAACAGCTTGAGTAATGCAAGCAACTGCTCCTGCATGATACCACGGGGATTCAGTGGGAAGGCTGTGTCTGTCCTGCCTGCTACAATCTTACAGTGTGAAGAAGCCCGCAATCAGATATCGGACTTTATCTAAATTGCTGTTATTGAGACTTGAATCCTGAATTGTGAGAGAGTGAATTTCTCCTGGTGTGGACTGAAGACTTGCTCCTGGAGCAATCGGCCTGTCAGGAATTGGAGAGAACTGCAGAGTGTTTGGTTTACACAGATACACTGCTTTATTGCAACTGGACTGTCATCTAAAAAGTGGTATCTGGCTGTTTTGGTTATAATTGTGCTGAATGTGTAGTCTGGGTCCCAATTTGGTTCCCCACACCTCTGAATGTGTCAACTAGCTGGACGTTGCATCCAGCACCTAAAATGGACTGCAGTCCAAACTGTTCACCTGGTCTGGGCCTCATCATCTCAGCCTAGACTGCCACTCACACTGCAGAGATTAATCCAATGAAAGACCTGCTCAGGGATTTGGCTCCCTGCTCAACACCATTGAACAGGACTGACCATCACAGTGCATTGTGTGGGCTCTGCTTCCCTGGCAAATAGGATATCATCTTGAGGTCTTCATCTTGTCAATCCTGCCTTCTGGTCTGGGTAGCATGAGTGACCATCAGGGTAGTTCCCTGTAACAAAGCTGAAATCATTGTGTGTTATCTGATTTGTTTTGGTTGATCGTATGAACTGAGCCATTCAGCTCAGAATACAAATTGAGGTTAAAGTGCTTGTTGCTTGTTTCTTTTCTAAGGACCCCGACAATAGTTGCAATGCCAGCCTACCCCAGGCAATGCTTCAGGCTAGCCTGAGTAACAACTGGGTACCAAGGGTGTGTGTGTGACTGTGCTAGAGGGACTCTTAGTGCATGCATTTTTAACCTGATGAAATAAGATAGGAAATCAAATGCCAGATTGCTGCCCCATCCTTCTTCATGTCCCTCGAATAAACCAGATTCTGTTTTTTCTGCATTTAACTTGACCAGCATGTACTTTTGGGGATGGAATACTGTATTGCCATTGCACTGTTCTATTCAGGTCCTGTTTTACAGGGGATCTCAGGGCTAGTGCAGCTTAGAACCAGCCCTGCTGTTAAGTGTGCCAAGAGTGTGTTCAACATTGTATTCTGACATTAACTGTGATTGTTGATCTGCTGACCGGTGCAAGCTATACCCGGAGCAGCTACACTACCCTTAAACCAACCCTTTGGGTGGAGGCACCCATTCACTGAGCTCAGGCCCCTCAACCAGCACCTAGTCATGCAGGCAGGGGTAGTATCCCTTGGGGTAGCACCACCTAGGGTTTACACTTGTTTCTCACAGATCTTGAAAGAAAGAAAGAGTGGTCAGGAAGCTTTGCAGTGCTGGACTTCCGAGAACTCCAGGACTGACCAGGAGCATTGCAGTGTTGGACTTCTGGTTCAGTAGCCCATGAACACAGAACTTGAAAGAATGTAGTAACAGTTGGTGAAAATGGGAAGGTATACAGGACATAGTGCACTGTTTTAACACAAAAAATCATCCTCAAGGAGTTGCACAATGAGTAAATAGAATGAGTGAAAATAAAACAAGCAGAAGTGACACCAAGCTTTATGTAGGTGAGTAAAAGCAGGAAGGGAGCAGTGTGGCAGACTGCAATCCTTGATGTATGGCTGCACATCAAATTATAGTGAAGTACCATGCTTTTCCCTCATATAATGGGAAATTTAATGCAGGGCCATGACAGCTGATGTTCATATGAACCCATCCCCTTTCGTTGGACCTCTGCTTCTTTTTGCTAACCACCGACTGTGATCCCCTCGTTTCTGCAGGCTCTGCCCATCCCCTAGCCCTTACTGGGACTCTGCGCACTGCCCACGCACTACACATGGGTGTTAATGGTCACTTCTGGCTCTGACAGTTACAAGAAGTTGGCTCAATGTTTATCAGTGTTCATCAAACACAAAGGATGCTGCTGTGTTGCAGGACAGAAATTAAATGTTTATAACAGGAAATATTCGCTGTCATTTTATTTTCACTATATTCGCTGGTTCCATATTACAGTGAAAATAACAAGACCGTGAATATTAAGTGATCACTATATATAGCAGCACCAGTGTTCAACCAGTGAAAATAAGAGGTGAATATGTGTGTGTGCTTGGAGCACTAACTATAAAGGGCATAAATATAAACTGCTATACAGTATACTGAATTCAATGTACACAGAAGTGTGTATAAGCTCCAAAATGCACCACAGAGCTTCTGAGGTCATAGCAGTCCCCAAACCCCCAACATGTGTATAAACTATTTCCTCCAGATAATCTCCTGAAAATTTGATAAAATAATCTAGCAAAGCTTCAGACCTCCCTTGGAAGGTATGCAATATTACAATGAGTTAGCATTAGTACTTCAGTTATGCTGGAAAAAACAAATTGCTAATAAATTCAGACGTGATCAGTTCATTCACTCAGTGCTGTTGTATGAAACATATTATTAAATCTGTGAGTCTGTGATATGTTTTTTGGAGGAAACATACCGGTGTGTGACCCAATCAATACTTAAAGGGCAATACCTTGGATTGAGGTATAATGGATTCCATGCACTGACATTATAAATAAAAACTAAATAAGGAAGTGCATGCTTGTGATACAGAAGGAGATGAAAACTGAACACACCAATCATTTGTTTATAGTATTTATTTATTCATTTAAACATTCTGTTTGTTAAGCATATTCTGTCATTAACAACTGTTAGACACTTCACACTAGAATGAATGTGCATCACTTATTTATGTCCCCCATTTACTGACAGGTGGAATCAAATGTAAGCAGTAGTCATGCAACATAGGACATTGTTCAGTGTAACACCTTAGATGACCGTTGCTGTGATGACACAATGGAAAGGACCTCTTCAAGTTCAAATGGATGGCATAATGCACTCACTATATGTATATTCTATCTTAACTCTCCCAGACAGTCTGTAACCTCCGGCGGGTGTCTTTTTACTGGTTGCGTTTTTTCACTATATGACATGTAATACTCTTTGTGTTCAATACCAATCTGTCACTGTACCTGTTATCCAAGCTTGTAACCCTCCTGGGTCACACCCGAAAATAGGCACTTGGCTGTCTAGTGTGACTTACCCGGTCAACAAAAGCAAATAAATAAATAATAAATAAATAAATATTTCTTTATTTTATTAATAAAAACATTACCAGTCAACTGATTTTTTTTTAAAACACAGCATATAACAAGTGAAACTTCAAGGAACAATCACAGCTAATCAGTTGAGGAATACAAACTCCTAGAGTGTACAAGAGACTTCTCCTTTACAAAAAGTATGCCAGGCCCACTGCAACCCTGCTTTGACATACCTATCTGCAGTACTGCTGACACACATTAAAGGTAGATCATTCTTCTTTACTGCAGTTTTCCTTTTAAAACCTGTGCCAGTTTGAATAAAAAAAATGAGAAGTACATCATTTGTCTCCTGGGTGTGTTGTGGCATTGGGGGAGGGGGGTAGACCGGGGTAAGACTGGTGATGCTCTATACAAAGTGGAAACAAATCTTACAGGGGTAATTATTTGAAAGTCACATCTGCAGTATGGTCCTGGACATAAAGCTGAAAACAAATACCTAAAAAGGAAAGCCTGCAACAGCTTTCTTTTCTAGGGCTGTCTATATAATTTATATCATATTGTGTTGTGAAGTGTGTTGGAGGGGTGAGAAATTCATCTGGCCAGTTTGTTTATATTTGTGTTGGGTGTTAGCTTGCTGGGGCTATAATTCTGTGATTGCTGCCAGCTTCAGTGCAAAGCATTTTTTTATCTTGTGTCTTCCAGCATTTTCTGCCAGCATAGTGGGCAGGATCTGATGGCAAGGAACTTTGGGAGATTACTGCCTGCCTACTACATCCAAATGCACAGGCAAGTGTTCCAGAATGTAAGGGAAAAAGTTCTATGAGGTGTTACAGGTACCACCAGTGTGATGCTCTTGGTGGTGGTGTTTTATTTATCCAATTGTTTAATCAGGAGTAGCAGACTAAGCTGAACGCTTGTTTACAGGTGCAACCTGGGAGCACAGAGAAGTTAAGTGACTTGCTTAGGGTCACACAGCATGCAAGTTGGCACTGTGATATTCAAACCCAGGTTTACAGCTCAGAACCCTAAACCACTGCACTATACTGCCTCCCTAACTTGGTTGTGGTGGTTGGGGGGAGGGGTAGTGTATAGCATGGTGATTCACTATGGTTGGTGGCACAGCTAATTTGGACATGGACACATGTGACTGATTTTGGGTGAGGGTTGCTAGATTATTATGCTAGTGGTGGGGGTCTGTGCTTGGAGGGGAGCTGGCTGAATAGTGTTGATATTGTGCAGTGTCCCAGTATGGAGCGCTGTGCTAATGGAAGGATGTGGACTCTGGATATGTGGTTAGTAAGATGGTCCCAGTGGTGTTGTGGGGTGCAGTCCATATTTGAAGGGGAGGCTAGCCAGATGTGAGGTCGGATGATGTCCATGGAAGTGACCGTGTGTAGTGACCTGGCAGGCACATGTGGAAAGGGAGTGTAATGTGGGTGAAAAGGGGCTGGCCATGTGGTTGGGTAGCTGGCTGCTGGTAAAGGGGAGGCATTGTTGGGGGAGACAGTGGGGTTAAGGGAAGCTGGCTGTTAGTTTTATTTGGAGGGGAGGGAGGCTGACCATGCTGGTAGGATGTTGAACTACTCATGTTGATACAATGGAAGAGTCTGCTGTTTATATTTATTTATTAGAATTTTGGATAAAAACCTTCGAGCCAATGGCTCTTTTACAAAGGTTCCACGTCAGTATACAAAGAATGGAAATACAGTTTGTGTGAGATTAACAGGCAAGCAGTTTGAATACAAAATTCAGTACAGGGTATACATGGTGGGTATACATGGTCTTAAAGATGCAGGTATTTTTTATTTATTTTAGTTTTTGTTGACCGGGTAAGTGCACTAGACAAATCCTGCCTATTTTCAGGCACGACCCGGGGGAAGGGGATACAGATGAATGCCAACTGACCTTGAACCAGATTAAGCAGTTGGGTATTTTTCATGAATGTGTAATATAGGTAATATAAATAACAGTTAGAAAAACACAATCAATCATATATTTAAGAATGATGAGTCACAGCAAACAATATTTACATGAATTAAAGTTGCAGAAGGGCATTGTCAAAGGAAGGGTGGAGTGGAAAACTGAGTTGCTTTCAGTTGTGCCAGGTAGCGTAGGAAAGTGGAAGAGAGGGTGTAGAGGGGTAACTGGGAGGAGGAGGGAGGTAGAAGGAGAGTGGGTGGGAGGCAGGATAGGGGAACATGTGCAACAGTGGGTGGGGTGAGCAGAATTAGAAAAGGGAGAGGGAAGGAGTAGAAGGAGGGTAAGAGAGTGGTGGACCAGTGCTAAGGAGTGCGGGCAGGGGTATGAGGGCGGGGAGGTGGTGGCAGGCAGAGGTGTTGATAGTAGAGAGGTGTGAAGAACAGAAGCGACTGCCAAGCAGGTTAGGAGAAACAGTCACAGGTGGCTGTGGACACAAGCATTTGATGTAGCTTGTGTTTGAATGAGCAGAGTGTGCCTAAGTTGGTGAGTTCACTTCCCAGGAAGTTAAATATCTTAGGGGCTCAACCTGAAAAATACCACTGACCTTGGGTGGTGCAACAGCAGGAAATAGATAGAGAATACTTGTCAGAGCTTCTTGTGTAACGGGAGCGGTTGGTGGGAGTTAAGAGAGACTGAACCCCAGGGGTCATGAGTCCCATCAATTACTTTTTTGCTAGTAGGCAGGTTTGGAAAGTAATTGTTCCCTGAAGTTGTAGCCAGTTTGACTGTTTTTAGAGATTGCAGGTATGCATGCATTGGGCAGCACCAGTAAGGAGTTTGCAGGCCCTATTCAGTACTGTAATGATTCGACGTAGTGCTGTAGCTGTGACTGCTCCATAGATAACAAGCCCATAATTAGTGATGGAGACAAAAGAGCTGTGTATTGCTAACTTAAGGGCATCAAGTGTCAGGCAGTGTCTATGTTTATAGAGAAGGCCTATATGGATATTTATAGATTTCACAACTGAATTGGTATGGCTGGAGAAGGACAGAGTAGAGTCCAGGGTTACACCAAGGTATTTGAAAGTCTGGTCCAGGGTCACCCCTGAGCTGCTTTTAATAGCCATCTGTTGGTGTTTATGTTTGTTATGTGTACCATGAAATAGCTTAGTCTTTGTTTTTTAGTAATTTAACACAAGTTTCTGTGAGACGAATCAGGCCTCAACTTACGTGAAACATTCCTGCAGTTGTTTCTCCAAGAGGGAGGGAGAAAATCACTGCATCATCAGCATACAGAATAATGTTTTCATCACAGGCAGAAGGAAGATTGTTCAGGAAGATGCTGAAAAGAAGGGGTCCCAATACTGACCCTTGGGAACACCAGCCCAGACAGGTAGTTTGGAGGAGAGGGAGTCACCAATCTTAACTTGTTGTGACCGTTTTGAGAGATAACTGTTGAACCATTGTAGAGTATCACGACAAAGCCCTAAATTGCCAAGTTGTTCCAGTAGTAATGGATGGTTGACTGTATCAAAGGCCTCTGAGAGGTCTATAAAGGTGGTACTGGCAAGTTGTCCTTGGACTAGTACTTGATGAACGTGGCCTGTAAATTCAAGGAGGGCAGAAGTGCTGCTATGTCCTTTGCGTAAGCCGTGTTGCAGTGGGCATTGCAAGTTGTACTTCTCCAAGTACTCCACCAATTGGTCTGTGATGATTTTTTCAAGAGCTTTGGATAAAGGGGGTAAGATAGAGATGGGCCTGTAGTTTCAGTGTAATTCTTTATCTCCAGACTTGTGTATTGAGGTCACCAGGGCGGACTTCCACTTGAGCGTGAACTGGGAGAGCATGAGGGACCAGTTAATAATGTTAATTAACTGATTTATAATGTTTTTTCCTTGGGTGAGGTGAATAGAATGACAATGTTGGTGAAAGCAGTGGGGAAGCTGGCTCTTCTCATTTTTTCTGGTGGTGGACTGATAGAGTTCAAAAATACATGGATCTGTGCATATGGTGAGGTCTGACAAGACTATGCTTTGTCACATGAAGTGGGCCAGCATGAAAATGGGGAAAAATAGCAGCTGTCAGAATGAAGCCACAGTCAGTGCAGGCCCTGCACCATGGAGAAGTGCCATACTGCCACCAGCCACCTAGCTACATCACCCACCATCCCATGGACTAAATTTGGACCTCCAGTACAACCACTCCTCTGTGGGAGGGAAGGCAAAGGGGGAGGTCCAGAGCCCCATTAATGGTGCAAGAAGGATAACAGCTGGTGCCATCATTCTGCCCTGTGTTAGTCAATGGCTAGAGTACAATGGCACCCCCAAGAGAAATTCTGTTCTGGGGCACTGACTCTCATTCATGATGGCTCCTGAGTGACAGAGTCCATTCTAAAACCTAGATTGATGGTGAGGTACCAGTCTGCACCCCCCCCAACACACAACACACTTTTTTTAACCATTATAAGTCCTTCCCAACTGACCCAGCTGATCAGTATTTTTATTTTTCATATTGACCCATGTTCCCTAGTATGTCCACAGGCCTGACAGGATGTAGACTGGGTGAAGGAGGACACTGACTACATGTATCAGACGAGTATTGTTTTTTGTTTATACTACACTGTTTGTCATTGTTAGTTCATAAAGAGCTGCAGATCCTTTGTGACCCCATTGCTGCTTTTGTTTCTCAGATACAACTGGATAGTCTCCTGAGACCCCATTATCCCAGGCCCCGCAGGAACCTGGTAAGAAATCTCTTATCTGCGCTAAAATGTTAACCTGTAATGGTACTAACTGTAGGCTTTCACTTGCTAGGTGGTTGGTGATGCAGGGTTTGACATCTCTAAACTGTTCTTTTACTATTCCAGCATCATGAAAGGAGGGACATTTATTGCAGTTCACAGGTGGCTGGAGAGCACTCAGGCTTTGCCCTCATGCCTCACAGTGCACCCAGGGCATGCATTAATGCCCCAATTCTCCATTGTGGGCAAGATCATGGAGACCATACTAAAGGAAGGCTTGATGGAATATCTAGAGGAGCATGGTTTCCAAATGCAAAGTTATGCATAATGGAGCCAAGAATCCCAGGACACAGTAATAACTGGATGGAGTCCGAGTATCTGCATCCAAGGAGGAGAATTACCTGGGTGTGATGATCACTAGTGACTTGAAGCACACCACACAGAGCAAGAAAGCAGCAGCAAAGGCAAACAAGATGCTGGGATGCTTAGCTAGGGGGGATCAGTAGTAGGAGGAGAGAAGAGGTTATATGGTCCTTATAAAGGTTACTGGTAAGGCTGCCTCTATGGTATGGAGTTCAGTACTGGTGCCCACACCCCAAAAAGGACATTAACCTGCTTGAGAAGGTCCGGAGGAGGGCTACAAAGATGATAGCTGGTCAGTAGGCCAAGGCATACGACGAGACGTTGAGGGCGCTGAACATGTAAGAGAGAGGGAGAGAGGGAGATGTTTGGGACCTTCAAGTACTTGAAAGGGATAAATAAGGTTGATAAAAAGAGTTTCTTTAATACGAGTGGCAACCATAACACAAGGGGCACAGTCTTAAGCTGGAGGATGGGAGGTTTAGAAGGGAGGTCAGGAAGCACTTCTTCACAGAGCGGGTGGTGGACACTTGGAATGTGCTGCAGGAAGAGGTCATGTCATTAAAGACAGTGTGCAGATTTAAGAGACAATGGGATAAGCATAGAGGAAAGGTAAGGATCATGGGTAGGGGGATGGAAGAGGAGGGGCAGGGCATGGATATTAGCTCAAGCTGTGGACCCAATACAGAGCAGACTTGATAGACCAAATGGCCTTCTCTGCTCACTTCTTTGTATGTTGGTATGTAATTCACCCACTGTCTGTTGTGGGTTATTGCTTTTAGTTTAGCTATCTCCTATTGACCACTGCTTTGCAACTCAAAGAAATGGAAAAGGAGAGCCTGGGAACCATAAAAAAATAATGGAATTTTGTTTTTTTTATTTGTTACCTTTTTAAAGAGCAGATGACACCTTCAGTAGAACTTAAAAAAACTATATTTAGACACAGTTCAGAGTGTATTTCACATTCATTCTGTATTTTTCCTCCTCATTATTTATTACTGAGGTCAGCTGCATGACAACAGGAAATTTGGTCCTGAAGAGTTCATCAATTCCTGCTGCTTTCTCCCTATCTGAGGTCATAAAGCACTCATTTGACATCACAGTTTCTACCATGACAACAGATTGTGATGTCACAATAGAGGATTATGACTTGAAGTAGGGAGTCAGCTGTAGAGGTAGAGGAACTCTAACAAATAAAGATCACACATTCATGTAAATATTTTCAATAATAAACAATGAACAGGAGAACTCTATAGAAAATACAGAATGCAAGCTGAATTGTACCTAAACAGTATGTTTTTCAAAGTTTTGAGGCATCAGCAGTTCTTTAAGCTCCCCTTCCCCAAAGCTTTGTTTACATTTGCAGTGCTATCCTGGTGGGGAACCATTGTCTGGGGCAGCTGAGGCCACACAATGCAGTAGGACACTTCCTTAGAAAGGTACTTGGGCCCTACCTCATTGTGAGCACTCAGCTGCCCAAATACATCAGTTCCTCACAGGTACTAGCGCTGCAGTTGTAAACTACACTTCGGGTGAGGGAACATTAAAAGATAATAAAAATAAATAATAAAAATAAAATTGCAGCATATATTTAATCTAA
This sequence comes from Neoceratodus forsteri, assembly GCA_016271365.2. Taxonomy (NCBI): domain Eukaryota; kingdom Metazoa; phylum Chordata; order Ceratodontiformes; family Ceratodontidae; genus Neoceratodus; species Neoceratodus forsteri. Next base: position 1,044,540,506 of record CM028133.1, on the reverse strand, counting down.
GCATGGTTCACAAACTTTCATTTACATTTCTTTGAATCGGAAAGCAATACCCAATAGGACATGGTCACTTCTTTAGAAATATTGGGCAGGTCATGCATTTTTTTGGGGGGGGCTGGGGGGTTCCCTAACTCTGAAGTTTAAGACAAAAGGCCAAAGTCAAAGTGCTTTCAACAACCAAATAGGTGAAATAATCTTCATTGGATACCTAGTGCATTGGGCTGAATGTCGTAGTGCACCAGCTGACTACGCAAGAAGGCAACTTCACAGAATGAGTCTGCTAATGTAAACAAATTATCTAAGCATGCACTCCAGCCACCCACACTGTTTAAAATACACCAAAAGGTGAGTTTCTAATAATGTTTACGATAGCAAAATTATCCTCTGAAGTGTAGGGCATCTTCTGGAGTTATTGACCTTGGAAAAGGGTAGGACCTTTGCTTCACCTTGTGTCCTTTGACAGTTTCCAAGTCAATAACGGACGAGAAGAAGCTCACTTCATCAGGTAATATTGCTTAAATAGTGTGGCAGTTTCTAGAGCTTCAAAGTTTTAACTGTACTCCTTGTACTTCGCTATAAAATATTGCTATCTTGTACACCCAGAATAAATAGCAAGCAAAGTTATGCATTTTCAGTTAACTTATTTAAATAACAAATGACAGATTGATTTTAGTCTCTCTGTTTTTTTTTTATCTGATTGAGAATTTTCTAAAGGAAACTCCTATACTGCTATTGCAGCAGCTGCTGCAGAAATGCCCGATTAGGGTTTAGAGCATAAAAGAAATTATTTTATTTATCTGCTGTCTGGCAGTTTTAATTAGAAAGACCTGCTCCATCTATAATCTTTGATGGTAATTGCCAGAGAGCCTATCTGTGGTATTGGACCGATGGGGTCTATCAAGTGAGTGCATGAGCCCAGGGATGTTGTACATGCCTATAATAAGGCGGTGGGTGATTCCATGGACTCAATGGCTCCTTTTGTGATGGTACACTACTCAGCACCCAGGGACCCCTTGATTTGATGGCTTCTTGTAGGAGATGAAAAGAGGGATGGAGCCTAGAGAGGGCCTGGCAGGAATCTGGCTTGGATGCTGACAGACTGTGATTGTTGGACCATTATGATGTCTATTAATCAGCTATCACCTGTAAGAAGACAGAGTTCCTGTCAGTGAAGAGTTTGCTGCTACACGGAATCGATAGTCCCGTCTCTTTCGGACTGTTGACAGACTGTGCAATCCACTCTGCAGTCTGGAGGAGATTTTTCACAAATAAAATGTGATCACATTGCTCAGTTCTTCTTGGATAAGATTACTAGCATTATTTTGTGTATCAGCCAGGCCCTCTTTGCATTGATCGTCTGGCGGTAATGAGTGTTTGTGCTACTTGGTTTGACTTCTGCAGGCCAGAGTTCATCGACATTGCGAGGTTTGTCCAGACAGTATGACCAACCATCTCTAGTTTGGATCTATGCACTATGCCACTACTAGTCAGTTGCACAGATATTATCTGCCCAATCCTTGCTGCATTTGTCTTAAAGTCCTTGGAGCAGGGGGTCTTTCCTGATCCCCTAAAAGAGGTGGTCATTCAACCACTACTAAAAAAACACTCCTTGAACCCTGACTGCCCAATTAACTTCAGACTTGTCTCTAGCCTGCCCTTAGTGGGTAAGGTTATTGAAAAGGTGGTTGTGTCATAGCTGCATGACCTTCTGATAAATCACAATGACTATGAAACTCTCCAGTCCAGGTTTAGGAAAAGACATAGCACTGAGATCGCCATTGTCCAGGTTACAAAGGATGTCCTAATTGTAAGAGATCAAAAGGCCTGTACTATCTTAGTCCTTCTTGATCTCTGCAGCATTGATACTTAGGACCATGGTGTGCTTTTGGACTGTTTGTGGCTTCTTTGTGGGCTGTCTCGGAACAGTCCTACAATGACACTCTGCCAGAGCGGCATATGAATTGTGGATAGGTACAACTTTTGGGTTTTCCCATGTGTTTCACCATCCTTACCATGCCTGAGTACACTGTGGTTCCATCACTCATTTCTTGGTAACCTCTGTGGCAACGTCTGTGGGCATAGTGGTCCATGTCTGGAAGAGGAGGTCCCAGAAATGCTGGCCAACTCAGCCAGAGATGAGCAAACTCATCTCTCAGCGCCGAGGAGCATGCAGATGTGACAACACCACATCATCGAGTGCATCTACCAGAAGACTGCTGCTCCACAGCCACGGCACTGCACTCCCATCATGTATTACTTATGGCACCTTCGATGTTGTTCGTTATCCTCACTCTTTCCTCATATTTCTTTTACTCTCCCTACTTACCTGGTGCCTCTGAGCCCTTTTAACATACTAAATGCCAGCAGATTATGCCTTATGGTCTATCGAGTCTGCTCGTTCCTCAGATCCCCTGTTGGGAACCGAGGCTCCAACCCCCCATGTTACGACTATGCCTTTCTGTATCTGTCCCACCCTCTCTTGAAGCCCTCCGCACTGGACATCTGGACCAGTTCACCAGGCAGTGTGTTGCAAGGATCAACCACCTCTCTGTGAAGAACCTCCACCTCTTTTCCCTGCTCATCCTTCCTCCTTCCAACTTCAAACCATGTCCTCTGGTGATACCTCCCTCCTTTATTTTAAAAGTCCCCTTCCTGTTTACCTGATTTATTCCCTTGAGGTACTTGAAGACCGTGATCAAGTCCACCCTGTCTCTCCTCTCCTCCAAAGTAAACAGTGCTAGCTCTTCGAGTCTATCCTCGTACATCAACTCCCCCAGTCCTCAAATCATCCTGGTGGCCCTCCTCTGTACCCACTCCAGGAGCTGTATGTCCTCTTTGTATTGTCTCCAGTACTGTACACAGTACTGAGGTGAGCCATTACCAACCCATTGTACAGTGGCAGAATCACTTCCGTGCTCTGGGGTGATCCCCTTCAATGTAACCTAACATCCTGTTTGCTTTGCTAGCCACTCTCCTGCACTGCTCCAGAGTTATTCATACATTCATCCACCATAACCCTAGGTCTATGTCCCCCCAGATGAGGCCTCAGCACCACCCCTCCCAGGGTGTACCTGTGTTGAGGCTTCCACCCAAGATGTAACACCTTGCACTTGGTTGTATTGAAATTTAACTTCAATGTGTCAGGCCAACTTTCCAGGGTTTCCAGGTCCCCTTTCAGGGCCAACCTCCACTCCTCCCCCTCTAGTACTGCTCCCACCTTGGAATTGCCAGTGAAGAGACTCATCTCACACCCTATACCCATCCTGATGTCAGATATGTATGCATTACAAAGGTTCGGCCCCAGGATTGAACCCTGTGGAACTCCACTACTGACCTCTCTAGGGTTCGAGAGCTCCTCCCGATCACCTTTCTCTATGCATGACCAGCTAGCCAGTTTCCTATCCATCTGACCACCAAAGGGCACACTCCCATCCCCATCATTTTCTCCACCTGCCCATTGTGGGGAACAGAGTCAAATGCCTTGCTGAAGTCCAAAAATATTACATCCACCAGCTTCCCCTGTCCAGTTTCAATGTTACCCATTCGTAGAACTCCACAAGGTTGACTTGACATGATCTACCTGGCACAAACTCATGTTGCCTACTGTCCAGCCATCACCCCCTCCTCCAGGTACACCCCAGTCATTCCTTCAATATAGCCTTCATTTACTATTCCCACTACTGAGGTCAAACTGATGGGGCTATGCTTTCTGGTGCTTCCATTAACCCCTTTAGGGTTGGCAACACATGTGCCTCCCACCACTATCTAGGTACTGTCCTTCTCAAGTGACCTATGGAAGAGCTCTGCGAGGAGTGTGGCCAGTACGTCCGCCAACTCACATAGCATGCTTGGATGAATGCCATCCAGCCCAGGAGATTTATCTTTCTTCGAGGCCTTCAGGGCTTGCCACACCCATTCGGTGAAGATTACTATGTCCGTCCCCCCCTCATAGCTGGTCTTGCTATCCATGTCCTGTTGTGAAATACCAGGGTGCCACTACCTCCCTTATGCTCCCTTTCTGTTAATCCCCCGGTCCCACTCACTTTTTCTCCTATTCCCTTTGTGCCTTGTTTAGCAAATATCCCATCCCCCTCCCTAGTGAACACCGAGGCAAAGTGCTCATTTAATACTTTGCCTGCTCACTTGCCTCTTCCACCCACCCACCATCCATTCTCAGTCTGCCAGGCTGTTTCTTTGTTTTTCTCCACTCCCTGATAAACCTGAAAAACCCTCATCCCTCCCAGAATCCCTGGCTGACGTTGATCTTTACTGGACTTATCCCCACCCTCACCACCTGGGTGACATGTCTAGATTCTAGGTGGGACATTTCCCTTCCCTTACCCTCTTGAGGTTTTGTATTTGTAGACAGTCTCTTCTCCCTGACCACTCCCAGAACTTCACTGGTCCTCCAGCACAGTGTATATGATCTTGCTCCTTGCGCTCACCTTAGCACAGGATAAGACTGCCCTTGAAGTCCCCATTTTATAACCTCCTTTCTTTTCCACGTCCATCTGTTTTTAATAATCTTTCAAGTGCTCCTTAGAATGTTTCCCATCCTTTGAAGTAAGCTCCCTGAAATCCACAGACAGTGTCCTAGATCTCTCTCCTCCAGTTTAACTTGAAACCATACAGTGTTGTGGTCGCCCAGTCAGGGGTCCTCACCACCATGTCCTTACCAGGTCCTCATCCCCACAACCACTTCCTGAACATGATACTCCCTCATGGGCTCCTCACATGTTGTGTTAGGACACATCCTGGAATCCATTTAGCAGCCTCTGCTCCTTGACCACCTAGAGGACATGGTTTCCCAGTTTGTCTCTGGCATAATAAAATCCACCATCAACACCACTCTCTCCCCTTTTGGTCTGCACTGGGCTATGATGTTGTCCAGCAAACCATCCCCCAGAACATCAACCAACCCGGGGGGGGGCAATATACTATACCCAGCTTAACCTTACCTCCTGTCGGGGTTCGTAAGGTGGCCCATAAGGCCTCCACTTTGCCCTCTGCCTCTACTACCCTAGCAATTTCTATGCCTTCTGTAATGTACATAGCCACCCCTTCCCCTCTGCCCTCATTTCTAATCTTCCTAAGTAAAACGTATCCCCTTATGTTTAAGTCCCAGCCATGGTTGTTGTTGGCCCACGTTTCCATCACCGTTGCTACATCCACCCCCAACAGCATGCCTGGATCTCTGATAACCTTTTACCCAAGCTCCTGGCATTCACTAACACCACCAACCACCGCTTGTTCCCCTTCTCCTTTGTCAAATCACATTCTGGTTTCTTGTGCCTCCTGCCGCCTTCTGCTCCTCCTGAAACCTCCTGCCCCTGACTATTTTCCCCCTCCTTCCCTTGGGATTGATGGCTACTCCCATCATCTGGCATAGGGGCATCAGGCTAGCCCCTCCCTTGTCCCTCCACCCTCACAATTTTAAACCCTCCCATTTCTTGAATGTAATCTGCCACCCCTGTTTAAGGATTTCCTTTCCTAACGGGCATGGTGAAAGCCTGTCCTTAGTATACACCTGTCCTTGGCATTTAAGCTCCTGCTCATCCAGTTCTGATACAAGAAGATTATGTATTTCTCAATAGACCCCTTACTTGCTCAGAGGTAGACATCTCGCAGCTAATGGGGGCTTGAAGGCTACTATTGCCCTTCAATGATGGTGAGTCTTTGGTGGCCTTGTGATGTGTGTGAGGGAAGGAGGGCAATATAGGTACAGTAGAGAAGTTCAAGTCACACAGCACTGTTTGTCATGAAGGTTGATGTACATGGTCTATTTGATGTGCAGTCTCTGAATAGCTGTTACATATCATTTTCTTCTCTTGCAGATGATGCATCACCTAGTGCTTGATCCAGGAGTCCTTACAATGGCAGCAGCATACCGGGAGATATCTTTGCATTTTCACCTGATGCTGATCACAATCAATCATGACAACATGCCGCATATTGACAATTTATACTGTGGAGATTGGGGCCTCTGGGAAGTCGTAACCGTACCTCTATTCCTAGTTGCTGTGCATGCATACGTGATGTTTACCTGATCCTCTGGACAATATACGGGTTATCACACTGATCGCCTTTCATAATTACTGTGCATGTCATGCCATGAGCAGGTATTGCTATTTATTTGCTGCAAGACATTAGGGCAGCCAGTGACTGCCACTACTGCCCATTCTATGTCCAATGCAAGGTTACTCAGTTGAAAGACTGGCACATCTGTTTATTTCAGTGCTTGTCAGTAAAATATTTTTTGAGCATACTAATTTATAAAACCATTCAAGCGAATGTCATACCACATATCATTACATGATCCCTTGTATGATTGCTTTCCAGGAACATGATGACAATGTAATGTTTTGAATACTCTTTTCATTTCTGTAATGACAATCGTGACCACGTGTCTGCCGACTCATTTATATTGAAATAAATACCATTTTATGAACAACACACATTGTTATTGCTGGCTTCTTCTGTATTGTAGAACCTTTGTCAGGGTGCATAATAACCATGTCAGGGCTAAAGATGGAAGGGAATGGTTAGTTTCTGTTCTACTAGTGCATCCTCCTTTGACAATGTGCTATGAGTTGATTTTGGAGCCACTACTTATAATGTTTTGTAGACACTAAGAAAGTGTGTTCACCAGCGATGTATTCCAGTCATGTTGTTTGTCATACCTCTCATCTCACAGTTACTCAAATGAAGGAGATGAGCATTTTTGCATGCAAATCGAGGGACACTGAGGGACACAGATGCTCAGAGTGAGTGACACATACTCAAATATAGAGATACAAGCTCAGAACAATGTGAAAACCACAGTGTTTACTGATACAACGTGTATTATTAATTTATTTTTAGGAACACCATGAATTTCTGCATTACAGTCAGAATTTGCTGCTGCACCTTTGTGTGGCAAGTAGCTTTTATGAGTGATGGATGGGGATAAGCAGTTTTACAGGGCAAAATGAGGGATGTCACGCATAATGGTGGACACTGGATAGCAATGCAGAGTGTGACTCTCTCTACAGTCACCCTGAGTTGTGACCTAGGAGGAATGATGGAAAATAGACCCACATGGTGGTGCCACATGAGCAGAAAGAGTATGGAAAGAAATCACGATTGGGTACTTCCTTTCTGTGACGGTTGAAACTGGGGAGGGTAGAGGAACATAAGGTGAACTCATGGTGCTGCAGTATGAATGGATAGTTCACAGCTCACACAGTATCGAGCAGAACTGTTCTTGAGGAGATGAGTCGGGGCCTCCTACAAGTAGAATTCATGGTTACCTTCCTGGAGTTGCTGCCAGTATATGGCATTTATTTATTTTTTGTTAACCGGGTAAGTACACTAAACAGCATAGCTGCCTATTTTCCGGTACGACCTGGGAGATTACAACAAAGAGTACATAGACAATAGCAGATACAAGAAAACATCATGGGAACAAGTAGAAGTCAGACATAGTACACTTATAAAAAATATTCAGCAATGACAGTACATTTGCAGGAATCATTGTGTAGAAAGAAAGCAGAAATATAAGTGCGATTATACCATGGACATAAGTGAATAGCCAATTAAATCGTCAGACTGGCAGTTTACCACCAGTGTAAATCCTATGATAATCACTGGCTGATGAGAAAAAAAAAGGCTCCATATCCAAATCATCTGCAGCCCAGGAATAAATAGAATAAAAATAAAAACACAAAGCAACCTCTTTAAAAGTTGTATTTTATTTAAAAAAAAAAAGAACCTTGGTATAATCACAATAAGCCACTCGGAGGATGAGGGTTATCAGGGGATTTACCATAGCTGGCGAGGATTTACCCACTCTGCTGCACCTCATGGGCAAACCACTCTAGCCGTGGTAAATTCCCTGATAACCCACACCTCCTTGTGGCTTATTGCTTAAATAACTAACAGTCATAAGTCATACAACTAGTGAGTAAGTGCTAGAAGAGAGGAAATAACAAGATTTCCAGGCAGGTTTGAGAGTAGTAGAGTTTGGAGCCGTAGGCAACTAGGAAGAACCAGTACAGGCATGGGAGGATAGAGAACAGGAGCAGGGTTCAGAGCTTATAAGACCCATACAAAGCTCCTCTTTGAAGCTGTGTGGAGAAGGGGATATTCTTAGACTCAGTGGAAGGGTGTTCCATAGTTTAGAGACCCAGCTAAAGAAAACATTTTCCCCCTTTTTGGTTTTACATCTCAGTTGGACAAGAAGGGATTTGTCAGCTGATCTCAGTGGGTAGGCAGAGTTCACAGGTTTGAGCAGTAAAGCCAGTTTGCCAGGTATCTGGAAGGAGATTATATTCTTTATCAAACAGCAGCAAGTAAACTGTGGGAAGGCTGAGGGCAAACCATCCCAGACTGGAGTACAGTGTGCATTAGTGTGTAGGTTTGGGCAAAGACAAAGCATAACGGCAAATGCTGTTGTAGCAGACATCCCTCCAGTAGTTGCCGGAAAGGCTATTAACCCATGTGCCAGTTTGTGTCTCAGGATCCCCTGTGCAATGGCCATCCTCGCCATGGATGTTAGGCTATGTCTCACCTTATATGCCAGTCCAAGTTGAATGTTGACAGATTTAATGACTGAGGCTAGGTGCAGGTCAAAATCCAAGGCAGGATCAAGGGTTACTCCTAGGTATTTAAAAGAGGTAAATGAGTTAAATGAGAGCCATCAAGCACTCTGATACTTAATGGTTGTGTGCAGGACCGAATTTTTGAACCTGAACCGAAGAGAATAGTTACCATTTTATTTTTATTTAAGACAAGCTTGTTTTGCAATAGCCAGCTCTGAAAGGTATTAAAGTTACTATTGAGATTTAAGTTGATATCTGAAAGGTTTGAGGAGGATGAGTAAAGAACAACATTGTCTGCATGTAGCAGACCTGAGCAAGCACCAAGTGAGCAGTGGGGGATGCCATTTATGAAGACTGTCAACAGAAGAGGACCAAGAATCAAACCCTGGGGCACTCTTATCCAAGTAGGAGCAAGAGGGAACTTAGCAACTCTGATCTGGACAAATTTTTGCCGCTTTGAAAGATAATTTTGAAACCAGGCGGTGACCGAGGCTGAGAAGTCAAGGGATGACAACTTTGACGGAGCAGTGGGTGGTCAACTAAATGAAACGCTTTTGTATGATCAGAAAAAGAAGCCCCAGTGAGAGAGCCTTTGTCCATAGCAAGTCTGACATAATTTATAAACTGTATGAGAGCGGTGGATGTACTGTGCCCACATCGGAAACCATGTTGGTCAGGGGTGAGGAGTTTGAAGGAGTACAGGTAATCCGAGACCTGAGTAGCAACAATTTTCTCCAGTATTTTAGAGATGGTGGAGAGGATGGCAATAGGGTCATAGTTATCCAGGTTAGTGGTATCTCCCTTTTTGTAGACTGGTACAACTCGAGCAATCATCCAGAGGGAAGGGATATGTCCTGTAAGAAGAGACAGGTTGAAAAGTCTAGTCACTGGAGAGACTATAGATGGTGCAATGGTTCTTAGGAATTTTGGTAAGAGTCCATCTGCCCCTGCCGAACCAGCAGGAGAGATGGACTTAAGTAAGCATAAGATTTCACTCTCAGAGACTGGGCGAAGGGTGAAAGATGGGTTGGAAGGTTTAAGATTATCCTGCAGAGTAACAGGTAAAGGCCCAGGAAGTGCCGTATAGGAGGAGAGATCAGTGAATCATGAGTTAAGAGCCTTGGACATTGAGCAGATTATTGCAATTACAACCATCCACGCACCATATCAGAGATGGTATTGTACTTGTTTTTCCCTATGATGGTAACATGACTCAAAACCACGACAGTCACTGACAGAGGTACTAAGGAGCTGACAGTAGTAATTGCCCTTAGTAGATCTGATGGAAACTTACATAGGTTTTGGAGTCTTCGTACTCCATCCAGTCCGATGGGGACTGGGTTATCTTAGTTTTGTTCCAGGCTTTATCCTCTTTTGAGAGAGGACAGGAGTGAAGAATTTAACCAGCAGGTAGCAGATCCCCAGATACAGTGCCTTTTTCTGGAATATATTTGTCTTGAAGGTTCAAAAGTGTGCTAAGGAGGTATTCAGCAGCACGTTCTGTATTACAGGTATTATATAGGGTCCCAGTCCATGTTCTGTAGCTCCAAGATTAGGGCTGTCTTATCCATTTTGAAAAATCCATGAAAAGAATTTCTCTGGGGGGTGATTTAGGGGCCCTAGCCTTCCAAACACAGTAAACTAGGGAGTGGTCACTGACTGAGTCTGTTAAAACTCCAACAGCACTGATCCTATGGCATTGGTTTGATGAAGTTGCAATGGACCGTGGGAACTCATCGTTATTTTTCAAACTGGTGACAAGTCAATGTATTTTGCGTCATTATGGTCTCTTGGATACACGGGGATGGATGCCTGGCTATAGAGGTGCAGTGTTCTGCATCTGTTCCAGAGTGTGAACGGCATCAATGCTGCTTCACTAATGAAGTTGTTCACTCCTGTCATTGCAGTCACTCATGGAATGGGAGACAGAGAACCTTTAGACCGAGCCAGACAATTGCAGCATTGCCCTGTTAGAATATGTTCACAAAAGTAGAAAAAGAACAGCAAAAGTAGTACATATTGAAACACACCAACAAGGTTAAAGAATACCCTTGAGGCAGATACTCAAAAAATGTATTTCCTAAACATAGACTTCAAGACACTCCCAATAGCGAGGAGGTGTACAAATGGATAAAACACCCGCCATCCGGACAAATAGAAACACCTGATCAAGTGCAGCAGTTAGAAAGCACTTAGAAGTAACACGAGAAGAGGAGCACTTGGAGCTGCTTTGGATTTGTGTGGTCAGTGTGTGCATTGGTGGTGTTCAGAGAGTACTTTTGTTAACTGTCGGGCTGTCTATCTGCATGCACTGCTAGTGATTGATGGCATTGGTCACGTCACTGAACTACAGGCACAGTTGTGTCCAATTCAGGGTAACATCTCTCACACCCAGCGAAAACTATGACAAGGGGTGGGTTCTACCTGAATTCCCAAATCCATCTACATTTCATGTCTGGTGGAAGTGCACAGAGGAGACAGCGGGTGTAGTGGCTCTGGAGATTGTTGTGGAGGTATGCCATAATTTAGATTACACAAACAGTTTATGACAATTACCAAAGCAGAAGACTCAGCTTCCAGCTGGGTACTCTGCTTTCAGAGGGACTAACATATGGTGAGGTAGACTGAGATGTCTACTGCATGCATGGTGCCACTGTCAGGAAGGATGTACAGTGAGCATAGATACAGGTGAGGGAGACGCACCTGGTAAGAGTCAGTATATTTGAAACAAACCGCTGTCGGTGTCTGTTCCTTCACCCGACTTTTTAGTCTTTGGTCATTTTTGATGCACACTGACTGCTGCCCGCCCTCGCTGTCACCTGCCTATGCTTAGATACATCTTTGCATCAATAGGGCTCCATAGAAACTGCAATGTTGAACAGTTTTGTGTGCTTTACTCACATAGAAATTTCACCTTCTGTTAAAGTATCATTGCAAGACCTTTGGAATCAAAGGTAGTCAGGTCACAGTAGCAACAACAAGATAGTTGGCTGACATCGGGGGCATAATTAAGCACAGACACTGACCTGGTACTCATCCAAAGAATGTAGAGAAGGTTTGCTGTTAATACACAGATCAGACTCGCATTTTTTATGCTGACACTAGTTGCTCTGACTGTGGAGCACCAACATTGATCTAGTACCCATAAGAATAGTAATCACGCACCATCTGAGAAACAAGCATTGATAAATCCATATTGTGAAATAAAAGTTTCATTGTCTAATGAGTAGTTCAAGAGCATTAATTTTATAGTGCTCTGTAACACAATCATGTAACAGCAAGGTATAATAGTGGAAAATCAGTCTTGCTATTGGAGATGCCAACACATGTACCGGTACAGCATGACAATGCTGAATTCTGCATATCCACGCAGTGTAATGTTAAACAACAACATTTTTGTTAGAGGCAACTAATGCATACCATTATTGCAAAGTGACACAATTTACAGTTTTTAGCATGAAACAAATGCTGTGTCCTGTATGTCAGTAAATTCTATGTCTGTCTGTCTGTCTATCTATCTATCTATCTATCTATCTATCTATCTATCTATCTATCTATCTATCTATCTATCTATTCATTTATTATGTATATGTCTTAACCCAGAAAGTGGACTGATTCATATGAGCAATTTCTGCCATGACCCATGACACATCACTGAGACAGCAAGGTATACCTCAGTCATTGTACAATAGTGCATATTCACGCAGTAATACAAGTACATGCATGGACAGTCAAACATCTGCAAAGCAACTGCATGATTGGTGCAGGAGGCTGCAAAAGCAACTGTGGTCTCTCTAGTGATACCTAGTTGTGATTCCCCCATTTGTGTATAATGAGCACCCGAAAGGATCAAAACAGTGACTTAAGGGGATGCAGTTAGGTGTAGTGAGACTAACAGAGATTGGGTAAGGATGATGGAAATGGTGCTGCAGTGCCTTAGATCATTGAGGGAAGAGAAGGCACCATATTCAGAGTGTGCACATTACTGTGGCTCATAGTTTGCTGGCAGTGGTACAGACGCAGCCACTGGTGGATTGATTGAACACCATGATCGGTATAGGATGTGTGCACAGAGATTGAATGGATGCACACTCGGTACTGCCACAAAAGTTGGCCCAAGGAGGAACCAGGGAAATACAACATACTGAGCCTAACCACATGTGTATGGAATACAATGAAATCTATTGTCAAAGAAATGCTGGTGAAATTTCTTGTTCTTAATGATCTGCAAGACAACAGACAGCATTGGGTTAGTCACTGCAAGATCCTGTAACACAAAAGTGGTTTCATTTTTGCAATGGGTGATGAGGGCACTGAACACAGGCCATGTGGCAGTCTCCATCGAGTGCATCAAGGCCTTTGAATCAGTGCCACAAGGACGGTTGTCCTGCAAGCAGAGGAGACTTTACAGAGGGTGGAAGGTCACACGATCAGTAGGAAACTGGCAGAGGGGCAGGCAACAGAGTGAAATTGCGGTGGTAGACTCATCAGAGCACAGGGGCAGTGACAAGTGGGAACAAACAGATGGATTAGATCACAATGTACACATCCAATGATGAGACAAAGCATGTGGTGTTGGTGAGTGGGTAATTAAACAACTCTTCCCAGTGTGGGCAGGCAGTAGGTATGGATAACCGGATGCTAGGGTGCATAGCAAGGGTGATCACATACAGATCTAGCAAAGTCCTATTGCCTCAGCACAGGTCTTTTGTGTGGGATACTGGACAGAAGTACTGTAAATGACATTAAAAGGCGGTGGCAGATTCTGGATGGAGAGGAGAAGCCACAACTTATCAGAAAGAGTGTTAACAGGGTGTAAGTCACTGACAGAGCAATGCGTATCTGTACCTACCTTACGGTGTTTCAACAGGTGGTGGGACATACTGTCATTGCTCACCTCAATGTTCATTATGGTAGCAGAAGTTTTACATAAATAAAAGAATGGTAGCGAGTGATTACGGTAACAACAAAACATGATCAGTGTCATTTGTCCAGATAAGAAGTGTGTTACCACATGGTGTGCAACAACAATCAAAATATGCAAAAGTAAACATTTCGGTGAACCATAGACATGATAAAAATGGTCTCAAAATGTAATGTGTTGCATTGCGATCTTTAGTAGTGTCGATAACATCAGCATGCAGTCAGTAACTGTTCGCATGGTGTCACAATATGGGCAAAAAAAGCTGGCTCATAGTTCATACACTCTAGATGCTTCACCAGTATCTCCACTATAAAATGGGCAGTGTCACACATGTGGAGAGGTTTATTATACCATGCTGTCAGTCAAGAAACAAGGTGTATTCTCTTTGTGTCTCTAAGTTATGTATGGCATTAAGCAACCTTTGTCAGATAATGGTCTAATGATACTTTATGAATCACGAATGTCCATTGAATGCTGCAAGTTCAGCATCATTGTTAAAAGCGAGACAAGTGCTGTGCAATAAGGTGTTTAGTTTCTGGTGTTTGAACCACTGCTGTAGTCTGTTATACGTGCCGTGGGTCATCCTCTGTCAAGGCAGTTCGAGTACTAACATGTACAGTACTCTCGATACGGCGCATTACTATTTTCAGCATTATGCTGGGGATGGCCAAATACTACTTTGGAAACTTCTTGGCAGTGACTGTCCATCTGCAACTTTTCTTGTTGAAGAGACGCCTGAAACTGCAAAAGGAAGAATTGTGACACCATGGCATTCATAGGATCATTGTATGACACATTGTTAGGAGCACAGATTACACGTATCTAAATTTCAGTGCCTGAACTATAAGACATGACCAAAATGCTTTTAACCTTTCCTCTAGCAGCAAACACAGTGTTTGTTTGTGCCAGTGTATAAGGCATTCAAAATGTGTAGTGCCTCTACACAAAAAGTACTGTTGATCAGTCAAGCAACACTGCACAAGTGGCATGCAATAGTGGTTATAAAATGATGTAAAGACTATGAGATATGAACACCTTCTCTCCTTTTTTATTGTGCAGGTATGGACGAGTGATATGGTGATTGTAGTCCAGCACTGCAAGGTAGTTTCTGGCACGATGCACTGAGACTGTATATGGGTGTCTTTTTGAGCAATACATGAGTATGTGTTGTTGGAATTGTTCAAGTTGGTAGGTGCTCCTGTAAATGATGAGATACAGTAGATGTAAATCATTCATAAAGAAAAAGTTAAGATTTACAGAGAAACACAGGTTGACAGTGCCTGAATGTGACAGATACCATATGCTATGTTCATGTTGATTATTAGCTGAATGTAACATAGTAAGGAATCGACCCCAGGATGCGTTTGCTGAAAAGCACTTTACACAGTTCACAATGTGCTGGCGATGAAGGAATCAGCTATTTTTTGTCATGTGGGAGTACAAGCTCTGAATGGCTGCACACACCACACCGTGGCCACTACCCAGTTCCCATTCATGCACGTTCACCACATGGTGGCAAATACCAACCCAGCGCTCCTGCAAAAGACAATGTAAACTGTTAAACTCCGGACTTGAGAGTGGGACATCAACACAACTGCTACAGTGAAACAAAATACGCAACATACCATAAAATCTGGGTAATTATCTGATTCCTGACAGCAGTGCCAGAAATGGTTAACAATGTCATGGCACCATTTCCATAAACTCTTGCAGCCAGCTTGTATACCTACCTAACAACAGAAAAGAAGTAGCAAACATTACCACCAATATGTTACATTTACATATCTTGATCTTCGGCAGGGTTGATGTTGCAGTCACTTACTGCAATTATCGTTTGCCAGATTTTTGCACCATGCCAGATGTCAAAAGTGTTTCACAGCAGGGTAATGATTACCTGCAAGAGTTAAAGATAAGATTCACAAGCATGGGTCAGCAAAACAAATAGACCTGTAAAACAGTATAATTGCAATAGATTCAACAGCTCCAAGCACAAGCAAGACTCCAACAACTAACGCCAGATTCACAACAAATAGGAAAAAGCCTCTCGAATTGCTGTTGCCGTGATCAGTTCATCAACCCAAACAAATTCCCTTTTCTTTTCCACTTCCGAAATCGTATCTGTGAACTGTGAATGAAATGAGCTATTTGCATCACAGAGGACTGTACTGGGTTTTCTAATAATGCTTATGCAGGCATTCTGTGCACATCTGTAATGAGATATACATACCAGCTAGTGTGTCGTGCAGCCAGCTAATGTTTTTCAGTTGTTCTCTAGTTGGTGACATGCCCTATGCATTATTGCAAATATATATTGTTTGTGCATTGCACTCAAAATACATTTTCTTACACTGCCTGTATATTTGCATTGTGCACCATTCAGATCATAATGTTTCATCGTATGCCTGCAAGTCACACACTTGACTGGATAGACATAATTTTAATGAGAAACTTGGTCTCTTGTACTAAAAACAATACGTCAAATTGTATTACTCATACATTAATCTTGAAATGGGAACATGGGAATCGGTCACAACCTCTGTTAAAACCACATTATGTCTCTGAGTGCATCAGAGAGCGTCGAAATCTGAGTGTCTCCATATTTGGTGACCTGAGGCCAGTTTCCGTTAATCAACGATCTTCACTGAAATGATTTCTTTAGTGTCATAATCCATGAAGGTATATGCAATATTGTGCAGAATATCCAGGACTGCCCAATCAACCATCTCCTGGCAAAGAAAAAGAAATGGAACTGGAGTCATCATAAGCAAGAAAATTGTATACACCGATTAAATTTGCCTAGCAATCTGAAACATCAGTTTCTGTGAATAACTGATTATAAGGAGTTACCCATGACCACCACTGGTTTGCCTGATCATTCAGTGAGCAACTTAGCCTCCATGTCCTCCCAAACATTCTCAATAACTGGCACCCTACATAGTTTTTGGAACTGAAAGAAGGAGGATGGACTAATCATTGCCAGGTTGAGGAATTTAAACATTAGGGATATCTTGCCATAATTATTCCCAGGCGAGAGGACTAAGCTTGCTATTATTAAGTCCCCACCATTTAATCCATGTTTGAGTTGTGGCTGAGTTACCCATTTAAATGCGACATGTTTATTTTTGCATACATGGAAAAAAAAAGAGAAAGAACAGTAAATAAGTGTTCAAAATATTTTTTTGTCATTTGAAGTTCACAACCTAGCCATAAGGTAGGACAAATCTACCCATGTAAGCCGAATTCAAGATCCACCAGTCACAGAAAGGATACTAAGTGTATGGCCACAAGAACGGCAAGTGTTGGGCACTGATGCTTTTGCCAGGCCAAGCAAATTATTGTACACAACAAACTTTTGTTGTTCAACAACAGACTTTGCAAGGTCGATATCAGCAACTGTATCCTCACAGTTAATGTCCTGTCCATGATGTGTTTCATGGTCTCTGATTGCTTCATCATTGGCAGCAACCTGATCTGACTTGTCCAGTGCATCGACTGCAAAAGATGCACCAGGAAGATCATGAATACTATAAAGCAAGAGTAAACATTGTTATTGTTTTTGATAAGATAATCACCACGTACTATTCGCCAATCAATTGGCGGCATACAGAGTGAGAGAAACACAGAAAATACCGAGTGTCCATTGAAGAGCAATACATGCTTGCTTGTGTAACATCGGGGTCCCCACCCTGCCTTTTACTAAAATGACAGGTGGCATGCTGTTGGCATTTGGCAGAAATACCTGGTGGGGACCTGGGTTTGGAAGGAAGAGGTTACCTGGCACAAGGGACCTAGGTTTGGCTACTCACTTTCAGGGGCACCAACTAAATCCAACTACAGGAAGCAATAACTGTAATGTCCAGAACCAGAATTGGGATTTTCAGTGTGGTTTTATTTATTAACTAACTGAACATAAACAAAGCATTGCATGGTCCCCCAAAGGGCTACATTACTGTATGTGCAGATTAGAGGTTAACACAGCAGTCCATTTGAGGAATGAACACATTACTAAAGTTGTCTGGCTTTGGACCCACCAGGTACTCAGCCCGGACTTTGCATGCGCATTGGATACATAGCCCGACTGGCCCGGCTCCCCTGCCGGCCACTTGACTGATGGTCCACTTGAACAATGAACCCAAACTTTACTTGGAAAGACATCCCATCAAACAAGGAGACTCCCAAACTGTGGCTCCCCACACCACTTAGAGTCTGCGACTCCTAGAGAGATTTGTTTTCATACTTCCAATCTAACTCCCATCAAACAAGGAGTAATTTTCCCATCCTGTGGCTCCCCACACCACTTAGAGTCTGTGACTCCTAGAGAGATTTTCAAGTTGCGACCCACGTCTGGGTACCCACCCCATCACTGGCCAAGTGCATGAGGCAAGTAGCAAAAACACAGAAGAAATCCGTAGAGGTGGACCTGGTTACTAAAGATGGGGGGTTTTCCGACCTCCAGCTCCCACAACCCATACCTGGCCATTTCTCTGGACACACACAGAAAACTTTAGACTTTAAAATGTAGATTGAACGGTGGATGACCTGAAGCACCCCCTCTACAGCAAACTTTAAATCCATTTAAAACTTTAAACTGTTTGACTGCTCCATTTGTTCATCCCAGTAAACATAGTCCTCCCAAATAGCAGTCCACATTTATTTCCCAACTGAAGAAAACAATATGTTTGCCCCTTCAAATGGAGCCAAACACTCACCCATTCGTTGCAGGTGCCCCACAGGCGAAGTACTGTAACCTTTGCTGTTATACAAGAACAGACAAAACAAAACCAGGCAGCTTCCTTCCATGGTGGGGAAGGGATTGCCCCTGGAACCCACAGAGAACTCCCCCTCAGAGGAGGGGGCACTGAGACCGGGGCGGTCTCCACCACTTAAAAAAAGGTAAAACACAGGAAGCGCTTCCTTTTTCTTAGTGAGAGATCAAGCAGCAGACTGATGCTTCCTTCTTGCTTAAGGACAAACGGAAGACTGGCTTTGAATTTCCCAAAGTTCTAAACTCACTCCCTCAGCTGTAGATGCCAAAGTGACTCATGCAGCTACGACAGTTCTATAGTGATGTCATCTCTCAAGTCTCAGCTGTGACTGAGGACAGAGTGAGACAGTGTGAAACCCATTTAACTGGAGTTTCACAAGCTGCCTTCCCTGCCTACCACTAGGTCTTTCTGGTATTCTAGTAACCCCGGGTAACAAAGGGGTTACACTCGCACCTGACCAGGAAAATGACTGTCCCCAGTCATTATGCACCTGACCTTAGGCCATCCCACCCTATGTGCTACCTGCGGAGGGGGGTGATCAGGCCCCCTCCTACCATGTGCGAGCACAGGTAGGCAACATTAAGGGCCTAGAAGCCTATAGCTGACATATCAGCCTCTACTCTATCCACTTACTATGGACACCTAGTGGCTCTGGTAGAACCATCCAGAGCATAGCCCTGATAGATCAGCACTGCAGTCCCTATGGCCACTGAGGACCACTGCCTGTCTATCCCCCCTAACCCTCTAGGGAAAACCTATCTGCCTCTTAACATAACATCCCAAACAAAACAAAACCCGGGGACCTCCCTGACCTTGGGCAGCCTGCAACTACAACCATTAGCAATAATAACACAGTACATTTAAATTCTACACCATAAGCACTGACGAGGAACTCCGATGAGCCCCTCCTCCTCTTCTTGTCTTCTCTTCTGTCTTCCAGGAACACCTGTAAGAAAAGACAAAACAAAAAAAAACACATCCTAATCTGCATGTACAGTCTATCTAAACAACAACAACGACAACAGCAACCCTTACCATACAGAAAACAAAACACTGAATAATCCCAAAAAAGAAAATTTTTTTTTTTTAGAAAAAGGTAGAAAAACAGTATTTACATTAAAGTACAGTAATGACATTGGTAACAATACACCTTTGGGGGGGATGGAGTGCCCTAAAAGTCCCAACTAGTGACTACAAAGCCCGAAGGCCAATCCATTAAAGAGTCTCTCCTGGGCTGGAGCCCCGTGAAACATAGTTCTTTAAGGCAATAATCCTGAAGGGGAGCGTCTTTGCAGACAGTTCACACACTTTTGAAGTCTGTAGTGTAGGGTGTGTATTGCAATGTCATAAAGATAGAATAAAAAGATTTTTTCGGACTTACCAGCCTCTTGAAGTATTCGGATTTCACAAACCTGGTCCCTTCTGAAGACTCTCCCTGGCAGCATTTCTTCTGATACAGCTGGGCGGACATCTTCCGGGAACCCACAGGAGTGCACATCTGGAAACAGCTGGGCTGATGTCATAACTGGAGAAGGAACCTTAGAACAGGAACAAAAAGAAAAACAGCTGGTCAGGCGTCATCCGATTACCAGGCGATGAACAGAAAACAGCTGGGCTGGTGTCCTCTCTGGATCTGAAGTCATCTGGTGGTGCCAGTAGATGGTTGCTGAACAAGACAGTACACTGTGGACTGATGAAGGTGGGGCACCTGATTCCTGGTTTATTCATATTGGCAGTTCAATAAGGGCACTTCACAGTCTAGATGTGGCAGTATTGACTACCACTGCTCGGCTCTCCATTTTGTAAGCCACGGGCTTAATTACTGGGAGGTCCTTGCACTGAGGCCAATAGTAGAGGGGGTCAGGGGCTTGAATTATTACTCCATCTGGACGCACATAATTCACACAGTGGGAGACTTCACGTCCCTCTCCGTCCACTATTCTCACTCTGTCCATAAACAGTGTCCTGCCTCTCTTCCACTGTGTATACTTTTCATGGAACAGTCTATTCTTTACATGCTAGTTAGCCCCAGGATGCACATGTTTCATTGCTTCATCCCAGATCCAGGATTTCCTGCAGTTCTCAATCTCCTCCCAGACTCTCGGAGGAAAGGTAGGAAAGGTCATACCAAAGATTTCATTGGCCTTTCTACGAACCAGTCTCTCCTCTTTACTTGCTTTGGTCAATCTGAGACCGCTGGCCTGGCTTGGGGTAGCCAGTCCTGGTTCTGCCAGCTTCCATCCTCAATGAAATTAAAATGGATCCCTGACTTCTTCTTCTTCTGGTGAAGCCAGGGCAGTAGCATCACTACCTTCTTGAACACATTCCTCCGAGGCAAGATCTTGAGGCTGTGTACCGTTCCTTTCTCACAAGGCCACATAGGTTCCCCTCATCTTCCTCTTCACTGAGGATCTGAGCCCAGGGTGAGCAGTAGTTCTCACCCCAGACTATCCATTCATCACTGGGAGGCGGAGTCGAACATCCCATTCAAAGGCCTCCCATCTCATCTTCACCTTGAGACTTGGGCTAGGCCCCCCACCCAGGGACTATTGATGCTTTATCTGAACTTGCTTTCTGAGATCCAGCATCCAATGCTTCAATTTCAGATTCAGTCTCTAATTCTGCACTCTCTAACTTTGTGCCACACTCCCCGAGGACCTTCCTCCACAGGCTCCACCTGATGCTGTGTGCTGCCAACTGCAGATTCTTGAAGTTGTGTCCATGTGGAGTCAAGTGAATTTGAGGCGCTTTACAAAGCCATATTTTTGTAGACATCCAGCACAGTGAGGAATCATGAAGACATCCCTTCCAGCACTCAAGCACATCTGGCATACACGCATTGGATAATTAGGAATTGCCACATCAGGAGGGAGTTGCCCTCTATAGCACCAATTTTCAATATCTCTCAATCTATTTACTACTGCTGTTACTGCAATCCGGGCATGATCTGGGTAACGAGCTGGTCCTGAGGCCATAACTGCAGAAAAATAAACAAAAGTTCACTGTAACTGAAAGTCCCACTTTAAATGAACTCACTCTGTAGCTTTAAAATGGCTCCTCTGCTGCTGTGTTTACTTTACCACCCCACCCTGTAATGGCGGCGGCAGCACTCCTGTGCATCAACAATCAGACTCTGGGTCAAGCCACTGCGCACGCGATTTACATCAGCTACTAATAACTTTTACTCAAACTGCATAACTTGCTCTGTTCTGGCTGTTCACACATTTACAGGATTTTCCTTGGACTTTTCACATGCTGGCAACATTCATTTAATTACAGTCCTTTAACTTCAGGTTTCAACTAGGATTGCCTGCTTCTACTAGTGTTGCACTTTTTTACAACCCACAGTCTCTCTCTGGCTGCAAACTTTAAACTGAGGCTACTTTCATTGCTTTGCACACATTTAATGGCTTTACAGACTTGCACTTGCCAGCAGGACATCACACAATCTCTACTTGCAAAGCGACTATACAGCTGCACACACATTTTATATGGCATTACTGAAAATCACTGATTTGAGCAGTTTTAATTATTTACTCACTGTTATTGTAGCAGATTGCTGCGATGGGGTAAAACGGCCTGCAGCCAGATTTTTGAAGGCCTCAGATTGCAAACGGGCGGGCAGTCTCCGCGATCGTAGTATTAACCACACAATTCACTGATCCCATGATCGATTGGCGGGTTGAGCCGATTTTAACTAGAAGTCACTTTTACTGTTTACAGCACTTTGAACACTTTCGAATGCTCCTCACTGCCAGTACACGCACTAATCTCTGTCTCCTCTCGAATGCTGGGGAGACTCTGAAAAACTGGCTGAGGGGCAGGACTAATAGCAAACTGACCAACCACCGACGCCATGCAAATGAGCCTCTTCTTCCTCACAAGGGCTCCTCTCCTCTCAGCGATCATCGAGCAGGCAAATTTAAACTGAAAAATGCACTTTTTTTTCTCAACTGACTCCATGGCGGGAGCCCATTTCAACCATGTAACATTGCCATTAACTCTGCAGTCTCTAGCATTGCACAGAAAGCATTTCCAATGTCCAGGGCATATTTTCTCTGTTGCTACCCCTAGTCTTCCACACTTTCCTTCACAGAAATTCATTTTAAAAGCATTTCAAACATCCAGGGCATAATTTCTCTGTTGCTACCCCTAGTTTTCCAAACTTTCCTTCACAGAAATTCATTTTAAAACTGACAAAAATGCTGTAAACTTTTTTGTTGCAGGACAAAGACACACACTTTGGCTTTACAGCTCCTGGGTAAACAGTTGGCATTTTTTAAACAGCAGCATAAGATTCACAGCACACAGCAACACACTAGGGAAGTTGCTTCAACTTTTTTTTTTGGCTACCGACTGCCAGATAGCCAAAACGTTAGCCTACTTGCCCAAGCACCTTCCTTCCTGAACAAATCCAAAGCGGTGCCTCCATTTTTGTAACATCGGGGGTCCCCACCCCTGCCTTTTTACTAAAACGACAGGTGGCATGCTGTTGGCATTTGGCAGAAATACCTGGTGGGGGACCTGGGTACGGGGAAGGATGAGGTTACCTGGCACAAGGGACCTAGGTTTGGCTACTCTGCACAGGGGCACCCAACTAAATCCAACTACAGGAAGCAATAACTGTAATGCCAAGAACCAGAATTGGGATTTTTCAGTGTGGCTTTATTTATTAACTAACTGAACATAAACAAAGCATTGCATGGTGTCCCAAAGGGCTACATTACTGTATGTGCAGATTAGAGGTTAACACAGTGGTCCATTTGAGGAATGAACACATTACTAAAGTTGTCTGGCTTTGGACCCACCAGGCACTCAGCCTGGACTTTGCATGCGCATTGGATACATAGCTCGACTGGCCCGGCTCCCCTGCCGGCCACTCGACTGATGGTCCACTTGAAGAATGAACCCAAACTTTACTTGGAAAGACATCCCATCAAACAAGGAGACTCCCAAACTGTGGCTCCCACACCACTAGAGTCTACGACTTCTAGAAGATTTGTTTCATACTCCCAATCAAACTCCCATCAAACAAGGGTAATTTTCCCATCCTGTGGCTCCCCACACCACTTAGAGTCTGTGACTCCTAGAGATTTTCAAGTTGAGACCACGTCTGGTACCCACCCCATCACTGGCCAAGTGCATGAGGCAAGTAGCAAAAACACAGAAGAAATCCGTAGAGGTGGACCTGGTTACTAAAGATGGAGGTTTTCCACCTCCAGCACCCACAGCCCTTACCAGCCATTTCTCTGGACATGCACAGAAAACTTTAGACTTTAAAATGTAGATTGAACGGTGGATGGCCTGAAGCACCCCTCTACAGCGAACTTTAAATCCATTTAAAACTTTAAACTGTTTGACTGCTCCATTTGTTCATCCCAGTAAACATAGTCCTTCCAAATAGCAGTCCACATTTATTTCCCAACTGAAGAAAACAATATGTTTGCCCCTTCAAATGGTAGCAAACACTCACCCATTCGTTGCAGGTGCCCCACAGGCAAGTACTGTAACCTTTGCTGTTATACAAGAACAGACAAAACAAAATTAGGCAGCTTCCTTCCATGGTGGAGAAGGGGTTGCCCTGGAACCCACAGAGAACTTCCCCGGAGGAGGGAGCACTGAGACCAGGAGCGGTCTCCACCACTTAAAAAGGTAAAACACAGGAACACTTCCTTTTCTTAGTGAGAGATCAAACAGCAGACTGATGCTTCCTTCTGCTTAAGGACAAATGGAAGACTGACTTTGAATTTCCCAAAGTTCTAAACTCACTTCCTCAGCTGTAGATTCCAAAGTGGCTCATGCAGCTGCAACAGTTCTATAGTGATGTCATCTCTCTCAAGTCTCAGCTGTGACTGAGGACAGAGTGAGACAGTGTGAAACCCATTTAACTGGAGTTTCACAAGCTGCCTTCCCTGCCTACCACTAGTTCTTACTGGGATTCTAGTAACCCCGGGTAACAAAGGGGTTACACTTGTGTTAATATATATATATGGTTCTTTGCTATGCTGACTTGCTTTGCCTGCTTCGTTTTGCTTTAACTGGTGACAGTTCTCTATGCTTCTCCTATGTTTTCCCTATAGTTCCTGAAAGCAATGTTTTTTTCTATCTATCCTGCAATGCACCATCTTTTGATATTGATAGCTGTTTTTCCTTGCGTGTAATGTTATTATTTGATTCACACATTGGCTTGTTTGCTCTGTTACAGCCATTTTGATATTTGACCAATGTTGTACTACAACATCTTCTTGCCTGTTTGCTGATGCCTTTCTGAGTCACTCTCCCATTTTGAACAAGTAAGTCATTTATCAGTACACTACCTACAAATTTGTTTGGCCATGCAATAACAGATATTTCTCTACAATACTCAGGTTGACATCTCATTTGCCTGCCCATTTTCCCACCCTGAGATGGGGATCTGTATACAAACCGGGGCTCTTGTGATTACATTCCCAGTCCCAAAGGGGACCCACAGTGCATCATCTCCTATCGGATTACCATTTAGTGCTGTTACTTTCATCAGTTTCCTTTAGATAGACTTACCCTGATACCGCTGCAAAGTCATTGGCAGCATACAAAGAGGAAGAATCGCAGTGGCTATCAGCATGATAGGTTTCATCCATGGTATCATTGTCAACACACCTGTTAGAAATATAGAAATGTAAGTAGAACAACACTATCATAACTGATTGTGCAGGCAGATATAAAGCCTGGATTAGTGTGTGTCCACAACTACTAAGTATGACTAACTCACTTTGAAGTTTGCATATATAGAAAACCTTCCCTGTTGGGATGTGTTTCAGTGTATCCAAAGTGTAGTGCCATAGTACTCACCAGACTTCCTGGTGTACAAAACACCTCGTCCGAGCTTGATTCCATTTCAGTCCTACAAGTAGAAGGAGTAGTAAGGCATAGCACAGCATGGATAAATGAGAAATAGCAAAACTCCAACAGCACACATGCTACTTGCCTTGCCAATGAATGTAAGTTGCTCACATTGTGGTTATTATTTTTTCTCGGAGTCTCATATGTAGGCAAGCATTGTTGTCCATGCAGTTATGAAGACCGTGGCGTTGAGCATAATAACGGCAACATCAACTGTTGGCCATGTGTACTGTGTACGTTCATACCATCATACCTGCACTGGAGAATGTGAATACCATTGGTCATACTTATTTAGTATGTTGAATAAGTATTTCATGCAAACTTATGAATGTAGTCACTCACATGCCTAGCAGTACACGCATGACATCAGAGTGAAATTTCAAGTTGAGTGCTTCTTTCAGTGTGAGCCAATGGGGCAGTTGATCACCGATGGCTATCCGACACTTGTTACACTGATTGTCATGCATTTTCCTCTGTCTTTTTCACATTGAATCAGTGACTGTCCTTGGCCTGCCATGCTTTCTGGCCTTTGGTGTCTCCATTCTGATTTTTAATGTTGTGCTGGAAATTGAAAAATGAAGTTACATGAACAGATGAACGGAGAACAAGTTTATACTATACTATACTAACATACTAAAATGCCAGCAGAATAGGCAGAATGGTCTCTCGAGTCTGCTCGGTTTTCAGCACCCACTCTGAGGGCCGATTTTGGTGTGTCCCCCCCCTCACCCTTGGGTCATACTGTCCCCAGTCCCAGATGTTACACCTGCATTGGGCCTGGACAGATTTACCTTCCTCCCACTGTTCCTGTCCCATCCCCTCTTAAACCCGTCCACAGTCTCCATCTCTACCAGCTCCCTGGCCAGTGCATTCCATGGCTCCACCACCCTTTAAGGAAAATAATATCTCCTCCTTTCCCCTCTGAGCCTGCCCCCTTCCAGCTTACACCCGTGACCTCTTGTTGCCCCACCCTCCTTCCTCTGGAGCACCTGGACTGTGCCTCCTTTATTGATCCCTTTCATGTACTTAAAGACCTCTGTCATGTCCCCCCTGTCCCTCTTCTCCTCCAGGGTGTACATGTCAAGCTCCTTGAGCCACTCCTCATCAGTCCTCTCCCCTAGGCCCCAGATCATTTTGGTTGCCCTCCTTTGGACACTCTCTAGAAGAGTTATGTCAGTCTTTAAATGTGGTCTCCAAAATTGTACACAATACTCGAGGTGTGGCCTAACCAAGCAGTTGTACAGTGGAAGGATCACTTCCGCCTTTCTGGAGGTAATCCACCTGGCAATGCATCCCAACATCCAATTTACCCTTGCCGCTGCCCTCCTACAGGTCTCCGAGTTGTTCATTTTGACATGTATCACTACGCGCAGGTCCTTCTCACCCTCAGTGACTTGAATCATGTCTCCTGCCAGGGTATACCCCTGTCCTGTATTTCTGACTCTGAGGTGCAGAACCTTGCACTTCCCAGCATGGAATTTTATTATCCATTTCCCTGACCACCATGCCAGAGCCTCCAAGTCCTCCTGCAAGTCCTTCCCTCCTCCCGTTCCACCATTGCCTAGCTTTGAGTCATCTGCAAGAGAATCATCTCACTCCAGATCCCCCTTCTGATGTTTGAAATATTGGCATTGAATAGGAGTGGCCCCAGCACTGACACCTGGGAAACCCTACTAGTAACCCACCTTGGGGATGAGGCTGACCCTCCAACCACCACCTTCTGAGTATGCTCAGAGAGCAAATTTCCAATCCACCTTAGCAACTGTCTCCCTACCCACATTTCCTTCAGCTTAGCCAGCATTCCACTCTGGTGTACCAAATCAAACACATTGCTAAAATCCATAACGGGAACATCCACTGGCCTTCCCTGGTCCAGGACCCTTGGCACCCAGTCATAGAACTTAACAAGACTTGTCTGGCATGCTCTTCACGTGACAAAGCCATGCTGCCTATCATCCAAGTACCCAGTTTGCTCTAGGAACCCCCCTATCCTTTCCTTGACAATACCTTCCATCTCATTGCCGACCACCGATGTCAGGCTAATGGGCCTGTAATTTTCTGCCTCCACTCTTGATGCCACCTTGTGGATCGGCACAACATGGGCCACCCTCCAGTCTTGGGACACCCACCCAGTCCTCAGAAAGATGTTGAAAAGCTCCGCTACAGGGGCCGCCAAGACATCTGCCAGTTCCCCCTGCACCCTGGGATGCATTCATCAGGCCCAGGTGCTTTCTCCATCTGAAGGGACCTGAGGGCTTCCCTTTCTCTACTGGGATTTCAGCCTCGTCCTCAACCTTTTCATCATGCACTGCTGGGCCTCCACCTGTCTGTGGTGTCCACTCCCTTTTCCCAGAACCATAAGGGGCCCCCTGTCTCTACCGGTCGCACCCCTTGCTTGTGTTTGCCACCACTCCCCTCACAAGATATGGTCCCTCAATGCCCCCAGTATAATCTAATGCAAAGTACTCATTTAGGACTTCTGCCTGTTCCCCCACCTCCTGTGTCCAACTATCCCCAATTCTTATCTTGCTGATCTTCCCCCTTACTTTCCTTTTTTCCCCCTATGTATCTATAGAATCCCATGTTTCCACTCTGGATCCCACTTGCCAAGGACTGGTCCTTTTTTGCCTTAGCTGATCTCACCACCCTGGTGACTCTCTTGGCTGTTAGCTCATATTCCTCCTGATCCCTTTCACTCCTTGACCACTTGAAGCACCTATATGCCCCTTCTTTTCCCTCACCACCTCCTGTACCTCCCGGGTCCACCAGCAGGGTTTCTGGCCTTAGCGAACTTATGCCTTTCCCTTGTACAGGACCTTGTAACCTCCTGTATTCCCCTTCTAATGATACCTTATCCTGTCTTGATTATCTTTAAAGATCCTTCCTATCTCCCTGAAGTCTGCACACCTAAAGTCATTTACTACTGTCCTTGTTAGCCTTTCCTCCACCCCTGGGTTCAGGAAGAACCAGACTGTGGTGTGATCACTCACAGTAAAATGGATCCCTCACCTCTAGCCCCCTAATCTGATCACTGTCCGCCAGGACCAAGTCCAGTGTCCAGGTCTCCCTAGTTGGCTCACCTACCTGTTGTGTCAGAAACGCATCCTGGAAGACATCCAGCAGCCTCTGCTCTTAGGTCACTTGTGATGTGATAGTCCCCCCGTCTGTTCCTGGCATGTTGAGGTCCCCCATTACTATTACCCTTCCCTTTCCTAATCTACAGCGTCCCTTGAGATTTGCCACCAAACTGCCTTCTAGGACCTATGTCAGTGCTAGAGGTCTGTATACTACTCTGACCTTTACTCTCTTACCACTCTGCAGTAGCAAGGTGACCCAGATAGCCTCCACATTCCACTCTGCCTCCTCTACTCCTCCAATACCCATGCCATTTCTGACTAACAGTGCTACACCACCACCCCTTCCCTCCCCCCTATCTTTTCTGAACATAGTGCAGCCCTCCTAATTTAGCTCCCACTCATATCCTTGAGCGGCCCAAGTCTCAGTGACTGCTGCCACATCTACCTCCCCTTCAACTAGCATTGCCTGGAGCTCAGGCATTTGTTCTCCTAAGCTCATGGCATTTATCAGGACCACTACTCACCCCTTTGCCCTCCTCTCCTTTCTCCCCTTTGAGCTCCTATTTCTCTGCTCTGGGACCCTACCTGGTGACCCTGCTCCATATCTCCCTAGCCCTATAGAGGAGTGGAGACCATGTCCCACATTTATCTTATCTGCTGACAATGCCCCTTTTTTGATCCGTCCCACTGTCACAATTTTAAACCCCGCCTTTCGCTGATGAGCCAAGCTACTTTGAGCTTTAGGATTTCCTTCCCTTACAAATTAAGGTGGAGACTATCCCAAACATACAGCCCCTTATACTCCCCGGTCTCCCTCCAGTCCCCCACCAGGTCATACCCAATTCCCCACACTACTCCATAAGCCACTGATCTATCTCCCTAATCTTCATCTTGTTTTCCCCACTAGCCCTTGGCACTGGCAGGAGTTCTGAAAAGGACATCTTACAGCCTATGGAAAGGCATACCATGGCCAACTCCCGGATCCTGGCCTGAATTTCTAGTCCTATATTACCATTTATGTTGTTTGGCCCCAAGTGCACTAGAATGTCTGGGTTCCCACCACATTACCTTGCCAGTGAATACAACTAATGCTTGGCCTTGTGCACTGTCAGGCCTTTGTGGCATTTGGTTCAGATCAGACAGCTTTTACCCTCCTCCGGCACCTCACACTGTATGCCTCTGATCATGGAGTCCCCAAATAGCAATACTCTAACTTCCCCCTTGCCTTCCTATTCATCCCCTCAGGTTCCCCCCTTCCATGCCCCTCCTCATTCCTTCCTCTGGATTCGCCCCTCAACCAGCTCATCACACCTCTCACAATCTGGGTGTTGAAAGTAACCCCTTCACTTTTGTCCCTGGTCACCTACGCTACCTGTGTCCCAGCCTCCTTTATCCCCCCACCTGAGTATCTTTCTCTGTATCTCTTTCCCCACTCCTTACTAATCCATCTGCCCTAGCCATTTGCCTATTTGGCATTCTGCTCACTATCATCCCATTTAAATCCTGTGCCTTTCTGCCTGCCGTGCGCCCCTGTTCCATACCATCAGCCTCCTCCTTGTTCCCCTGATCCTCCTTTTTCTTCTTCCCTTCCTACCCCTCTTCCCACCTCCTGCCCAGGATCCACTGTATTGTGCCCTTCACAATTACCCTCTACACCCATTCTATCTGTCCCAACCTCAGCTACGCCAGCAGCACCATCATCCTCCTCCTCCTCCTTTTCCTCCCCCACACACCTCTCTTCTACCAATGGGCGTACAGGGGTTAAAACAATTTGTGAGCCTTATCCCATCCACCAGTGCACCCCCTGTCCCTACTGCCTACTGCTGTGCAAATGTACACCTTTTGGGACCCATCTGCCAGGGTCCCTGAAACCCTTCTGTGTACCACTCTTTCCTCCTCTCCTAGTGTGAGCACCTCTCTTCACTCCTTCCCCAGCTTGGGAGGTCCCAGCACCTAGTGCTTCTATGTAGGTGACTGCTTGGCTTCTACCTCTCCAATCATCCCCCCCAGACCGCCCAGCTGCCTTTGGATCCCCTCTACCTCTTCCTTAGGCTGTGCCAGCTGGTAGCACACTGGGCATCCCACAAACTTCCAAGTCAAGTTCAGTATCTTGGCCGCATCACACCCCATGCACCCAACCACCTGCCCAAAGATACCTGCTCTGGTGATATGCGGTCCCTTCGCCATCATCACAGCAGTCTTTTTGAGGCCAAATTATGCTTTATAATACACTCAGCAGCCCTGCTTAAAATTCTACAGACTGATAAGAATTTAAAACTTATCCAGCTACTAAAATCCCCAGCTGCTAAGCAAAAGCAGGTTCCCACAACCACTAACAGCAACAACTGTTTCTGCAGTACTGCTATGTATGCTATTACATATATCAAATGTATTAAAAGTATTGCATAGAGTTATTGCCATAGCTAATTTAGTGACATTGTGGGGGAAAAAGAGGGGATGTATTTCAGTGCTTTACATTTCTTGTGCTATAATTGTTCCCTACTTACAGGGAAATAACATAGGAGACTTAGTAGCATTGCATTGCATACAGACACAGACCGAGACTTTTTCAAAGTATAAAGAACAAATTAAAACAGGGTACACAAAGATGTTAGCAGTGAATATTTAGCAGGGAAAAAAGGAATACTCTATGATAACCATAGTATTTAGGAGAGTCAACTGGCTTATTTCATGCAAGCATCTGTCTTGTATATGAAACAGTGAGTTTGGTGATATTGTTTATAACCAATGTGGTAAAGACAATGGTGAGAGACTGAAAAGGGACATGCAATTACAAGCAGTATCACAGTGAAATATTGTAGTTTGTGTACTAAATATGAAAGGAGGCAAAGATTTTAGAAAACAGTTATGCGCCGAATGGAGAAAATGGAAGAAAGTTCATGGTAGGGCATGAAGTGTTTATTGGCCATCCAAAGAGGTGGAGGAGTAGCACTCGATGTGACAGACAGATTCTAAGCAAAGGAGAAACAGGGGAAAGTGGGAATAGTGAAAGCACTGTAGGTGACCATGGAGACAGAAAAGGGCTGCACAATAAGCATGGTTGGTGTTTGAAGAGCTACCATTTTCTGGTGTCGGATATGGTGAGAGAGTTATAGAAGGAAACCTTAGACTGGCAGAAAAAGGTGATCTAGTATGGACTGGTTACATGTGATGCTAGCACATCAAAGAGAGTGGTTAGTCTCACGTCCCTTATGGTGGAATGCCGCCAACAACTATTGCTGGAACACACTTGTGAAAATGCAGTCTTACAACCAGTTTCTGCAGGGTTACTACACTCGCAGCTGGAGTCAGTGACAGCCTGTGAATGTACATTTGCATGTTATTCACACTGTCAGACTTGGTCCTCATTCTCAGCTGAGCTGAAGTGATGTTATAATCATATAACTCATGCAGCAGCATAAGCAACAGGTGATGAACTGTTGGTAGTGCTGTGCCACGCTCAGTTAGAGTTGGATTGCAGGCGTAGGAGAAGGATGCAGCTTGCTGCGCAGCACCATAGTCAGCACGGGAAATGTGCCACATCTTTTGTTTGTGGTAAGTTATCACCCAAGAGGAACCATGAAGAACTGAGTGTGTAAGAAATAGTGAAGACATGGCTTAGTAGATCTTGTGTTGCTCCATCCACGGAGGGCAAAATCTGGGATTTCTGTGAAAGACAACAGGGGAGGCAGTGCAACGAGTACACAACCAAATAAAAAAAATTAACTCGGGAAAGAAAAGGATAGAATCTTTTGTGAGTAGCTTCTGAAGGAAAAATTAAAAAAGAAGGGTGGAGATCGGGAGTGGAATGTGACAGAAGAAAGGCAGAGACATACTGAAGGAAGACTATTGATTACATGAACCAAAAAAAGACGGGTGAAGGGGAAATAGCAACATTTGGAAAATAAAGCAATACAGATATGGGAGGTTGATAGAAATGCAAAGTAAAACTGAAAGACTGGAAAGTAATCCTGAAACTGTACTGGGGAAAAACAAGGCACATTATATTGTGCCGACAGTTCAAAATATACAAAAGGTGACTACAGATAACTAAAAGATATGACAAATCACGGTACGATGGTGTGAGAGTTGTAGGCTAGGGTACAGTAGTAGCTAGTCACATGAAGAACAGTGGGTACAAGGCAGAGACAGAACAGTACGTTCAAGCTAATTTGACATCAGTGATAATGAAAATGATCTGGATTTACTTCAGAAATAAACTATAACTGAGTACTTGATAAAAAGGGGTAGTGGTCAGTGCACTGTACAAAAAGCAGCATGGGTTTACAGTAAGAAGGTCATGGCAGAAATAAGTGATAGAGTTATGTGGCTTTCAGCAGTGAATCCCTCATTTTCACTACCACTGCAGCTACCTGTCAGGTCTTTACTGTTCTGCCTCTTCCTTGTACCAACTGTTGTGCATGGGAATAGCAAGCACTGTACCCAGGACCACATTATCACATTATTTGCCTACGCTACCTTATCAGACATGACCACGCCAGATCCTGATACATTTCAGTTGTTTTGACAGCACCCCCCATTGTGCTCACGAACACACAAACATACAAAATTTGCCAGCAGATAAAGGCCTAGAGGTCTATCAAGTCTGCTCGAATGTGCAGCTAGCACCCCTTATTCTGAGCTGCCCCTCTCTTCCACCCTTCCCCTTCATTAACCCTCCCCCTTGTCCTGTCCAATCTCCTTTTGAAGCAGTCCAGTGTTCTACTGGATACCACTTCTGCAGGTAACGCATTCCACCCAGCCACCACTCTCTCTGTAAAAAAGTGTCTCCTCATCTCCCTCCTGAACCTGCTCCCTCCCTCCAGTGTCATATCATGGCCCCTGGTTTCCCTCCCTCCTTACTTTGAACAGCCCCTCTGTACTTGTCTTGTTTATTCCTTTCATGTACTTAAAGGTTTCAATCATGTACCCCCTGTTCCTCCTCTCCTCCAGTGAGTACATGTTCAACTCCCTCAGCCTCCTCTCGTATGATAAGTCCCCCAGCCTCTTGATCATATTTGTCACCCTGTGCTGCACCCCCTCCAGTAACTTAATGTCCATCTTCAGATACGGGTGCCAGTACTGCACACATTACTGCAGGTGCGGTCTAACTAATGACCTATACAGTGGCAGAATCACCTCCTCCCTCCTCAAGGATATACCCCTTGCAATACAACCCAGCATTTTGTTGGCCTTTGCAGCTGCCTTCCTACATTGTGCTGAGTTGTTCATTGGCCCTGTAATGAGCACCCCCAGATCCTTCTCCTCCTCTGTCTGGGCTAGCTGCACTCCCCCCAGCTGGTAACTCCTCCTTGGGTTCTTCATCCCAAAATGCAGCACCTTGCATTTTTTGGTATTAAACTCCAGTTGCCAGGTGTCTGACCAGGTTTCAAGCTTTGTCAGTTCATCCTGCAACCCCTGCCATCCCCCTAGGTCATCCACCACCACTCCTACCTTGGTATCATCAGCAAACAGACTGATCTTGCTCTTGATGTCCCATGACATGTCTGCAATGAATATCCCAAGCAACACTGGTCCCACCACCAAGCCCTGTGGAACACCGCTCATCACTACCCTTGGGTGTGAGAGCTCCCCACCCACTACCACCCTCTGTTGCCTTTCCTGAAGCCAGTTTCCTACCCATCTCACCAGCTTTGCACCCGCCCCTGTGCCTACTAACTTCCTTCACAGCCTTCCATGTGGCACTGAGTCAAATGCCTTACTGAAGTCCAGATACAGGACATCCACTGCATGGCACCTGTTCAGTTGCCTAGTTACCCAGTCATAGAACTCCACCAGATTGGTTTGGCAGGATCTGCCCCGTGCCTCACATTTACAAAATAAATTCTCTGCGCATACACAGTGCAGCATGACAATCACAATATAGAAGAGAATTTGAACTTTGAGAAAGAACTCTGTGTTTCATCAAAGAAAAGGAAAACTACCTTGGACCATGGAAAGGTCACTGCAGAAAGGTGGTCCAGATCAGTTTTCAAATGATCCGAGAGGGCACTGGGACATCACACTGAAAGCTTCACAACTGACTCTACTGCCTATAGTAATCCACAAAAAGAAGCAGTAGGGCAGCACACCAGGCACTATTCAGAAGTATGATTTTTATGCTGCCCAAACATGTAACATGCATAAATGTCTATTCATAGGGTGACAGATACAAAGAACAGGCAATAATATGAAAAACACAGTATTATAGAAAGTATTATAGGTCGGACAGTGCTTACATGGTTCAGACTGGCAAACTACTGACAATGAAATAACAAAAGCTACGATAGTACTGGTTGCTTGAAATCAGGAATATTGATAAATGCGGACCGGAAAATAGGGACCAGAAATGGCCCAGTCATGGAGACTTGGGACCACTGGGAGAGAGTAGAAAGATGAGCAGCTCACCAGACAACATCAGTGAATAGCAAAATCCACAGAAGAGAGGATGCATGACATCATCACGAGAGTTTTTGTTCCATTTCGTTGCATTAGAACAAAATATGTATTGTTTTTATGTTATTAGGTGATGGTAGGCACCAATGCCAGCTACCAGTACAAACACCAAAAACACACAAAAAAATCGGATTGCAGTATCCAGACTGTGGCATGATACAGAGACAAAAGAGGAAACAGATGTGTATCAGGTGGAAGAGCTGAATGTGTATGCCTTAAGGCTCTGAGGCTACATAGCCATCACAAATGCTAATGTCAGGGGATCGCAACTATAGCAAGGGAATGCCGGCAGGGTATTGATCACAGAAACACAAGAGAGCACACTGTGACTGTAGCAGCTCAGGACACCACCACACACCCTAAAACAATACATAAATCAATAACAGTGGATTAGACACAGTGTCCAGGAGGTGCACAACTTATAGTGCTGAGTTGCAGTCGCACTACTTCACTGAGCACCGCACATGTAATTATGGGGCAAAGGAAGACGCTACATTGTGGTACGAAATTGATTCAGCAGCCCTGAATAGTGAGTGGTCCCAGCCACAGATCACTTAAAACAGACCCTCTAGAATTTATTTGATCAGGAAGGGGTGAAAGCACAGTCTGCCCCTACATAGACTATGCAGCTGTGAGTACTTGAGTCCCCAGTATCTAGCCATAGCTCCCACAAGTAGCCAGCTAGAACCAGGTACACTTCACAAGTGTCAGGGGACAGTCACCCACTGATGGAGGTGTGTTGCAGCTCCCAAATTCATACCTTCACAGCCACAAACTATTGTGGACATGCACACAGCTGAAAAGTGGTCAGACAGGACATGCAGATGATCAGACAATCTATGCACCACCCACCATCAAGTGCTCTCTCTCTCTTTCTCTCTGTCTCTCACTATCCCTCTCGCACAACAGCAAAACATAGAAGGGGAAAATCACAAAATCTAAATGATATTTTGAATGCAGGGAGGTGATGGAAAACCGAGAGGAAGACACAAGAGAAAAATAAAAAAAACACACTGAATAACGTTGCAGGATCAAGAATGTGGTACCCGAGAGAAAAATGAGGACACTAAAGTGTGGCAGTGCAGGGAAAGAGTCTATCACAGATGGAGGTGCTTTCAGCTCCAGAATGGGGACTGTAGCTTCCACAGCATCACATAAAGCAATTATTTTTGACTTGAAAGGAGTTAAGAAATGAATGAAAAAACAACCAGAATGTCAGACCGTGGCCCAGGAGACAGGAAATGAATGCTGCATAAATCAGAAATAAGCACCTATAGTATATGTGTGTTTTTTTTTATTTCAGTTTGCAGTGCATTTTTGTATGCACCTTATAGCACAAACAGTGTATTTTTTGGTGAAGCCTTATTTTTCTCTCCCGATGAAAACTTTGCCTTGTAGCTTTATTGGAAGCCATTGAATGTCACAAGATGCACTTCTTGAGGTAATAGAAAAGACACACACATGAAAACAGAGGATCCATTCCATTGTGAATGACAACTATAGACTATAAACGTACATCCTGGAAGTTGCAGCTCAGACTGAAAGAGTGATCTGCTGGTTCTGACTGCCAGGCAAAACCAGCATGCATAAAGCGTGTGTGTGTCTTTTCTGATGCATCGAGAAGTGCAGCCAGTTGTCAGTGAGGAGACACAGACTACAAGATGGAATGATAAAAGACTAAAATAAACTGGCCGGTAAAATAACGTTTTTCTCGAGCATAACCATAGCCAAGCACAGTACCAGGTCAGACACAGAGGAAAACAAGTGTAGAAGTATTACACATTTACTTTTACTTTGTTCAAGGATCCATTCAGGGATTAGGTGTCACCGTGGCTCAGTTAGTAGCACATCCGCCTCTGGACCAGAAGGTTGTGGGTACTCGTCCCACACCGGGATTGGACTTGCACCTAAAAATCGCTAGCATCCGAGTGCAGTATTGGGGTGTGCCGTACTGCTGGGTGTGTGTGCCGTCCTTCTGATGAGACATTAAATCGAGGTCTCTTCTGCCCACCCTGGTGTTGTCCTGGTGGGTGTCCAGGTGGAAGTGAAAGAAACCAGGGCACTGTTCGCAAAGACCAGGGAACATTCCCGGTGTCCTGGCCAACATTCCCCTTCCCTTAAACCGGTTCATGCAATTATCCAGGTTGTGTGTGGGTGATGATGTACGATATGGTCGCCACCACACATTCAGTCACTTCACTACCAGTCTAGCATTGCTTGTAAAGTGCTTTGGGATACTGTGTATGAAAAGCACTATATAAATGCAGATTCTTCTTCTTCTTCTTCATTCAGGCACCCATAACAAACTGTAAATATTGGGGCTGGGAAACAAAAAGAACATGAAGCATGTTTTTAGATGACCGGAGAAGTAGTACATTTCACATTTGCACACCCTGTAAGAGATTCCAGCAGTGCCAGAGCATGCACCCCTGTCTTTCGACTGTATCAGTAAGCCGGGACTTGCAGCAGCAGAGAGACACTTCACATCTTGATGGGAGAAAATATGGCTTCACCAAAATACCTGTTTGTGATATGATTCGGTGACTTCAGACAATTTGAAAGGCAACCAGCTGGGGGGGCCAGGTCACCAAATTATTTAATTCAAGGAAAAGGGAGACAATACCTTGGGTTCAACTTTGAATATGCCGCAGTGAATACTTGATGATCCAGCCACAGAACGATTCCAACAAAGCCACATGAATTTTGGGTTCAGGAATGGGTGACCACACACTCGGGGCATAAATAGACAATGATTCGCTGATCACGGAATCAAAACTATTTTGAAAAGGAGTTTCAAGGAATCTTACATGAATGGTCATAGCACACATGGTGAATGTACTAAGTATGTACCATCCACCACTCTCTCGTTCTCTCTCTCATTATCCCTTGCACAGCACAACATGACTAGGGTATTTTTAGTTTCATTTCATCTGTTTATAAAGAAATATGTTATTTATTTAGGTAAAGAGGCAATGGTAAAAAGAAGAAAAATATACGGCTGCATTGCAGTCAAAGTACATAACACCTTACATAGTCAGAGCTACATCATGTAGACAGATACTGTAGAAAAAAGGTCACTACAGCTGCAAACTATTTCTGACTAAATCACCTGGTTCACCTGGTTTGCTTTCCTAAATGAGGGTGCATGTGGTGAACATGCCATATGCTGCCCCAATGAAACACTGCTCCATCAGAAAAATAGATAAATGACTCACTGACACTATTATCAAACAGAACGGAGCTGTGCAGACAGGAACCTGTTGGAGACTGTCAAGGTTACAGGTCAGTGATGAATAAAGAAAGGAAAGGGGCTTACCTGTGTGCTAGTGCACATCAATGTGGTTGGGTCTTGACACCTAGCAACACAGGGATCATGTTGCTGGCAGGTAGGATTTCAGCCATCCCAGCTGCAATTACTAAATGCTGAAAATGTACACAACCATGAAATACAAATGTAAAACATGGGATCTACAGCAATCGTGGCAGCCAGCGGGTCACAAACTAAGAATGAGTATGTGTGGTTATATTTTCGTGATCGGAGGCTGACAGTGTCACTTTAACTAACTTGATAGAAACATTCCTTAACAGTAAATAAATGGAACCAACAATTTATTTAGATATTATTTATTAAAATAAGAAAATGCTACACTTTCTTGCCCATACCTCTTAACTGTACCACATTACGAGGAACGTTCCTCATTTTACTTCACAAAAGCTCCCTGTTCCACACTGTGAGGACTTGTTCCATATTCAAAGTCAACATTTTAAAACAAAATTCCATAGTAAATGATGCAAAAAATATATTTTCAGTTAATAACAGACTTTCTGAATATAAATGCAACATTTTAACAGTGTTTTGAGCTTCTTAGGTAAAGATTTGATTAAGTGTTCCACATTTTGCCCATTTGTTCCACATTTTGACAGGCAAAAGACAAAAGGTTGAGAGGTATGTTCTTGCCATTTGCTATCAATTTTGAAGACCACATGGAGGCCATTACTATGGAACTGCAGCTTCAGACAGAGAAATTCATTTCTATGTATTTCCCCTATTTTAATTACATAGAGTATAGGGATGGCACTCCTGTCTTGGAACAGCTTCTCTTGCAATAATATTTGGTTTGATGGGTTGTAAGAATATAGAATCCTCAGCTTAATCAGCTGGAACTGAGTTCATTTATTGTATAATACCTATGCTTTCCACAAAATTTGTATACTCAGGTTGGAGATGTGATATCTTACACCAGTTTAACTTAATTTAACTTTAATTCTATTTAGTTGCTACAAATTTTGAGGACCTTTCTTGTTCTCTTATTCATTGATCACTATGATTATTTTATATTATTGCTGGCTAAGAAATGAAGACAGGGAACAGCATACTTGGCACCAAGTGCGAAGAATTTTTTTTTTATTGTGGACATTGTGCATTGATCCCGCTGATTGTGGAACATTTCTTCAATCACATCATTGCAATGTCAGATCCATCCTGGAAAACAGACATTCAGTTAATTTGTTAATAATTTGATACCTTATGTACTTATCTATGTGGTTATGAATGAGTTTACTTTCTTTGTGCCAAAGTGTAAGTAAACTATTATAACTTAGTATTGTACTTTTACCAGTCTTTTATCTTCAATAAAAATCACAAGTAAAAAACAAAAGAATTTTGAAGGCCATTGGTATGATTTTTAATGCTCAGAGGTTGAGAGGTATGTATGGAGACCCCAGTTTGAACATCAAAACTACCTAACACAGGTAATCTTTCTCTGTCTCTCTCTCTCTCTCTCTCTCTCTCATTCTCCCCTTCCCTCCCTTCTCACTCTCTCTCTCTCTCTCTCTCTCCTGTTGGGATCCCTGTGTGAATAACATCAGCAACCTTCTATGCCTTACTGTTTTGTAAAGTGCTTTGTAATGCAGTTTTTCTGAAAGGGTATTATATAACAGCTAATTCTGTTTTTTCCCATTGTTTTTCCTTTAACACACTATAACAACCTTTGCTGCTGAAATCCCATTGGTATCTGTTAATCTTTAAACAGAAACAAAGGCATACATGTAAAAAAAAAAGTCAAAATCATTCCAGGAACTTACTAGTGTATATTCTCCAGTTAATCTCTGCTTTAGCTGAAGGTTGTGTGGTATACTAAACGGAGAAGATAGACTGCAAGACAGATTTAGAGAATGATACACTGTACTCATATGCCAAGGAAATAACTGAGAAAACATGAAAACTCTGAAGACAAAGCATTTGGTGGTATAATGTTACAAAATAAGGTCACTAAACTGTTATACAATGTTGTTTTTAATTGCACAAGCAGGGATATGAAACTCTGCATTTTTTCAGATATGTCCCTTAAAAGTGTCAAATGTCTTGTTACACAATACAGGTACCAAACTTCACTCAGTCATTCTATCCCATTTACACATCCATTGGCAGGAATGCAAGATAAGGGCACTCCTTGTGACATATGAATCCCTGTCAAACTCCCAAGGCCTCCTACTGGTTCATGTTTGTCTTTCGGGGACTGCACTAACAACAGCCATTGAGACTCTTCTTGTCTGCTAATTTTAAGCAGATGCTTAAATGATGTGTGCTACCCCTTCCCTTCTGTGTATTTCTTTGGCTGTGGGATGGGATGTGATGGGGGAAGGGCCGTAAGTGATTTGAGGGATTAGGTTATTGGGCATGGCAAACTCTGATTCAGGAGGATAGATCTTTTCTAAGAGAATGTCTATTAACCCTTCTCATGCCACTCCACACTGTAGTTAGCTGAATTTTAGTGTTCAATGGACAAATATTGGGGTATTCTCTATTTTGGGTATTTGTTGTATGGGTCATAAAACAATAAGAAACAATCTTACAAAATGCCTTTTCCATGGAGGAGTCAACACCCAAGTAAAAAAAAAATGCTTCTGTTGAACTCATTCTGGCAAAGCTGAAAAAGACACTTGTGTTCTAGTTCTGATATTCTCTGTCCAGCTAGGGGGTTCTGCACTTATATTTCTATGTCCCCATAACCTTTATCATGCTGTGTGTGTGTGTGTGTGTGTGTGTGTGTGTGTAAGCACTGGGGGAGTGGGAGTCAAAAGAGGACTACTGACACACTCGCCTCTGAGGCCGGGAGATCAGAGGGCTGTGGGTTCAGTTCCCACATCTGCCACATCTGGCACTTGGGTTAATATCCCAGTACTGACACTGTAGTGCAGCATGAGAGGGGTGCTGCACTTCTGAGGTGCCGTCTTTCGGATGAGACGTTAAACCGATGTCCCACCTGCCTGGACTGGTGGTAGCTCAGGTGTATGTTAAAAATCCCATGGCACTTACTGAAAAGAGTAGGGAGAGGTCACGTGATGCAAGCTTCCTGAAGGCTGCACCTACCCTGGGCTCCTACCATCCATCCATTATAAATTGATTTAAAATCAACTCTAACCCTCCAAAGTGCACTACAGCGGCAACTGGAGATCTCTCAACCTCTGCCTGTCGTTTCTATCTTTGTATTTTGGCATTGCAAAGCTTTACCGCGGTGATGGAGGCAGAGATGAAGCAGGCCGTGATTCGGCACACTCCACCTAACACGCCTGAAAAGCTGTCCAAGAAAGCGAGGAACCAGGGCTCTGGGAACCTGAATAAGGTGGGCAGTACTAATCCTCCGGTAGTTCCTCTATCTGAGAAAAGATTCCTCAAGAGCTATCACCTTTTTGGGAGGCACTGGAAAATACTACTTCTGAGCTCAAGTCGATTAAAGGAGACCTCACCACATTAAACAGCAGAATGATCAACTTGGAGGCTAGAATTACCACCCAAGAAAGATGGAGAGACAAAATCAATTCAGAAATTATTCTGCTGAAACAGCAAGTCCGGAAGCTCCAACTTAAAACGGAGGACTTAGAAGGGCGAAGTAGGAGGAATAATCTCCTAATCATTGGGTTGCCTGAGACAGAAGAAGGCTCAGATGCTATTATGTTTCTCCAGAAATTCCTTCACAAGGTTGTGGGGCCTTCACCACTGAATCCTCAATACCACATTGAAAGAGCCCATCGATCTCTGAGGCCGAAGCCCCCACTGGATTCCCCTCCTCACCCTATCATCATCAAATTCTTAAGTTTCATAGAAAAACAGCATGTCCTCAGTAAAGCTAGAGAGCTGCAATCCATAACCTGGGGGTCATCCAAGATAAGAATCACACAAGAC
The DNA here is from genome assembly GCA_016271365.2 of Neoceratodus forsteri. NCBI lineage: Eukaryota > Metazoa > Chordata > Ceratodontiformes > Ceratodontidae > Neoceratodus > Neoceratodus forsteri. The sequence continues at coordinate 1,044,498,639 of CM028133.1, read as the reverse complement.
CTTCCGATCGAGACTAGACAGAAAAGAACTGCCTTTCACCCAATTGTTCACAAGCTAATTGCGGCAGGTATCCGGTTCAGGATGTTGTATCCAGCCAACCTAAAAGTTACAATCGAAGGCTCATTGTTCACCTATGAATCTCCTGACCAAGCTGCTAAGGATTTAGCCTCTAAACTTCCCAACCTATTTAAAGAGGGATGAGCTAAGTACTGTTCTAACAAGTTGTCACATCGGTTCTGCTCCCCTCTTGTTAAGGAATAGACAATTCTTGTTATTTACCTGTTTGATCTTGTTGTGAAAGGTCGGGCCGAGTGGCCTGGTGATGGGTGGGAGGCTTGTTGATCCCGATTTTGGAAGGCCATGAGCACCTTGGCTTTACCAGGGACTGTCCCGGAACCTTTGGGCTGGGTTTTTGTTCCGGCTTGCCGAGTTTGCCGTGGACCGACTTTGGTCCTGCAATAAAATATGCCCCCCAGGGCATTCTGGTTGAGGTGGGATAATTATTCGTCCAACCTGACAGTGGGCCTAGAATTTTTTGCTCTCCATCCACACCTGTAAATGGATTCGCTACTAGGGCCTGAACACACATGCCATGGTTAGCGACCACTCTTATTAGCATAAAGACGGTGAGTGATATAACCCCCACGTTTGAGTTGATTTTAGGCTCCGGTCCTGTTAACCTACAAGACCACTTTCCTTGGCCACTACAGGGAGCTGCTCTCAAACTACTACGGTAAAGAGAGGATGGAGGGGGGTGCCCAGGGGTGGGATATGCTCGTAGGAAGCTGCCTCACAAGCTGATAAAGGGGGGGAATGGTGATCCACAGGAGAATCCTACGGGGATCAGTTTTATAGCATGCTGGGTGACACAGTCTAACAGATCACCCCCCAATTCTTGTTGTAATACCATACCAGGAGGGTATTGTTACATGAAGCTCCTGAGACTCGCCATTGGGATTTTAGTTCCAGGTACCTACTGTTGGCTCTTTCGGGGTATATCTGCCCAAACTTGGAACTATCTTGTATATAGTTGGATGGGTTTCTTTTTTGCTTGGGGGGAGGGAGGAGGTCGCTTCTGGTTCCAGGACACAATTCTCCAATTACATCTCAAGGTCACTAACATTTTCTTGACAGTACCTATATATCAGGGGATTGGATGTCCTTCTTTGTATAGAGTGGGCTGGTTTAAAGAGGGTTCTAGAGTGTGCTATAATAACTTCTCATTTTGGATGTACAATAATTCTCATCTTCTCAGCTTAATTGCTCAAAAATGGCTATGACGTCAATTAAGATAGCTACTTGGAATGTGCGAGGGCTCAGAGATAAAACTAAAAGGCACCAAGTCTTTAAACATTGTGATTTACTCAGGATTGACATTCTTATGCTTCAGGAAACCCATTTGGCAAATAACAAAACAATCTGGTTGCATAGATCTGGTTTTTCTCAAGTATTTTCTGCGAGTGGAACTGTAGCAAGCAAAGGGGTGGCCATTCTAAATAAGAACCATGTCTCTTTTCTGGCTGAAGAGAAACTAGCAGACCCAGATGGCAGATTTATACTGGTTAAAGGTTGTCTCAATAACAGCAGTATTGTGCTCGGCTCTGTTTACGGCCCAGTGGGAAGGAACCCGGAGTTTTTTATGACCCTAGCAGATAGGATTGGTAATCTCTTACCTTCACAGTTAATACTAGGAGGGGACTGGAACATCCCACCAAGTCAAGCTCTTGACAGAACCTACACGCCAATAAAGCCAGTAACTCTAGCTCAAAAAGCTTTACTGGACTTTACGCAACTTTTGGGATTATGCGACCCCTGGCGGCTTACTAACCCTTCACTCTGGTCCTTTTCTTTCTTTTCTCAGGTACATAACTCATGGTCTAGAATAGACTACATTCTGACCAGGAATTCACTTCTTTCCAGTCTCCTCCAATCAGGTATCGAGCCGATAGTACTGTCAGACCACTCAACAGTCTGGGTTAGGATCTCACCGGACCCTAATTTTCAGCGGGACACTATGTGGAAATTAAACACCCAACTCCTTAAGGACAATCAGACTGTTTCTCATATTAAAGACCTAATCTCTAACTTTATGGAATTTAATAAAAACTCTACCCCGAGAGAAGATTCAATATGGTGCTCCCTGAAATGCTACCTCAGGGGGGAGTTAATTAAAATTGCCTCACTGAGGAAGAAACGCAGGGTGGCCCAAGCAGCCTCACTGTTACCCAAAATTAAAGAGTTAGAGCACTCACATTCCCCTTCCTCCCCCTCAGGTTCATTAGAATCTCTGCTAAAACTAAACGAATATGCGGACTTACTAAAAGAAAAAGCAGAATACACTATTTTAAAAACCCAATCCAAATATATCTACCAAGGCGAAAAGGCCGGTAGATTACTGGCTCTCAGACTGCGAAAGACAGAGAGCTCGAGACTGATCCTGATGCTGCAAACACCGGAGGGCATAGTTAAAACTACACCTAGAGAGATTACCCAGATCTTTGAAGAATTCTACAGCAAGCTTTACAGCAGACACCCCTCCTCAACATCCCCTTTGGACATTTCAACCTTCTTAGAGGATCTTGATCTTCCTCGCCTCCTCCCACACCATAAAATGACCCTCACCTCCCCCATCACTCTGCTCGAAGTAGAGGAGGCGATTGCCTCTTTAGCTTCTGATAACCCATCTAATTTTTACAAAACCTTTAGTAAGGAACTAGTCCCTCTCCTCCTCAGGCTTTATGAGTACATGTTTGAAGCCGATACCATAGATCCTACATTGTTAGAAGCCACAATTGTGTTAATCCTTAAGCCGGATAAACCACCTAAAGATCCTGCAAGCTACCGCCCCATCTCTCTTTTAAATTGTGATAGTAAAATTCTAACCAAAATCTTAGCTGAGAGGATTAAAAAGATTTGGATTCACCTTCTGAGTCCGGAGCAAGTAGGGTTTGTACAAGCTCATTCCCCTGCTGATCACCTTAGAACCCTCTCTCATATCTCACATACAGCCCAATCATCGCATACTCCGATGGCTCTAATTTCTCTAGACGCAGAAAAAGCATTTGACAGAGTTAATTGGGACTTTCTATGGGCAACGCTTGCCAGAATGGAATTCCCAACCTCTTTTATTCGGTGGATCCAGGTTGTATATAAATCTCCCTCGGCTAAGATCTACTGTAATGGTGTCTTTTCCTCACTTTTCCAACTTTTTACAGGTACCAGACAAGGTTGTCCCTTTCCCCCTTCTTGTTTAATCTATATTTAGAGCCGCTCCTTTTCAATATCAAATGATCTCCATATATCCTGGGCTGTCCGGTGCTACAACAAGAGTTGGTCCTCTCTGTCTACGCGGATGATATCCTCCTCCACATTGCCCACTCCGAAACATCGTTAACGCATGCCCTTCAGGTTATTATGCAGTACAGCTGCCTCTCTCATTACAAACTGAATCTAGTGAAATCAGAAGTATTCCCCTTGAATTCCTTCACACATAAAGCTAGCTCTACTAGATTTGGCATGACATGGTCTCCTAAATCGATTAAGTACTTGGGTATACACCTCACCAATGACCCACTTCTACTCAAGAAGCTTAATCTGGATGACCTAATGACCAATATTCAAATAGACCTCCAAAGATGGTCCAAACTCCCCATCTCTCTTTGGGGCAGAATCAACATCATCAAGATGAATGTCCTACGCAGAGTTTTCTACCCTCTTAATCTACTGGGTCTCTGGTTACCCCTTTCCTATTTGCAACATTTACATTCTACTCTCTCTCAATTTGTCTGGCAAAATAAATCTCCCAGACGCTTTTTCTCTAAACTCTGCCTTCCTAAAGACAAGGGGACTTTGTCTCCCTAACCTATTATTTTATCACTGGGCTGCTCACATCTCCAAACTGGGCAGATGGCTTCCAAATAGGGCTGAAGGACCGCTCCTGATCTGGCTCCAAATTGAAAGACAAATACTCGTAGAGGCCAATCTCTGCTCTCCGAACATATTCTTTCATCCCAGTTCAGCACTCCCATTTTCAATACTAAATCTGACCATTATCACTTCTCTTAAAGTCCTCTCTCAGTTCCTGCACTATCTCAAAATTTCCCCAAAAAGAGACATGGCACAACCCCTTATTCTAAATCCCAACATTTGGTTAGGAGGCTCAATGATTACCCTAGACTGGCTTCCTCAATTACGAGAAGCCCTGGTAGAGAATTTATACTCTCAGGACTCTCTCCTCTCTTCTCCGGATATTATGGCAAGGCTTAATGTTCCCAATAATAATATTTTTAAGGTATACCAGCTGAGACACCTCATTAGAACTAACTTTGGTATTGAATTTCGCTGCTCACAAGTCAGTCCCTTTCTCTCTCAATTTCAAGATTTAGCCACCAAATCCCATGGAATCTCATCTATATATTCCTATTTGTTGGGTCTTAAATATCCGGACTACCTCTCGGGCTCTAGTGTTTGGACTTCTCTCCTGCCTGATCTCACCCCTAATTGGTCATGAATCTGGAAAGACCTATATAGATATCACACTCAGGATAGGTTCAGACTTATCCAATATCATATACTAAATAACATGTACTATACTCCGGTCAAATTGGCTCGATTAAGGAAGCTACCTCTTCCTCTCTGTTCCAGATGTTTGCAATCAGAAGGGAATCTGCTCCACATCTTCTGGCAATGTGAAAAGTGACCCCCTTGTGGCGCTCTATTCAGTCCAATTTGGATCCTCTTTTGGGTCTGGACAGATTTTTCACCACAGAAATATGCATCCTGGGCATATATTCCAAAGTTGAGAACCATGAGCGCAGATTCCACATGGTGCTAATCTCTATGGTGGTTAAAAGGCTGGTGGTCAAGCATTGGATGGACCAATTAACCATAACATACACAAGTGGCTGAAAGACCTATCAATTTGCTTTAATATGGAGAGACTCACTGCTAGTTCTCGTAATCGCATGGACTCGTTTCACAAAAAATGGGATAAATTATACATGTTGTATTTACATTAGGGGTTATTTAGTTTTGGCTCTGATGCTCTTTGTCCCCATCTATTTTGCCACTAACTCTATTCGTTCATGGTAATATGATAAAATCATATGATATATTAAGTATGCACACTCTGGGAGGGTTATGGTTGGGGGGAAGGGGTGGCACGGAGTTACAGGGAGGTTTTCTTTTTCCTACTACATGTTACACTTATGACTTTGGTGTACAGGGGAGTTGTTAAGTGACTCTATGACAGCTCTGATGTAAACCTGTGATTTGGTGTACTTTATAAAATTAATAAAGCTTAATTTCAAAAAAAAAAAAAAAAGAAAAGAGTAGGGAAATTTCCCTGGTGTCCTGGCCAAATTTCCCAAATTCACTAAAAATACCACCAACAGCTTAATCTGGTTCAAGGTTAGTTGGCATTCATCTGTATTCCCCTTCCCCTGGTTGTGCCTGAAAATAGGCAGGATTTGTCTAGTGCACTTACCTGGTCAACAAAAACTGAATAATAAATAAATAAATAAATAAATAAAATAAAAATAAATATATGAAACTTAAGCTATCATGTATGACATCGCAAATCATCATAATTACAGCAACATAAAATGAGATGAAGTTATGAGGATCTATACAATAAATTATAATCTAAATGCCAGCAGTATGATAACAATTTAATTGAAAAGTATTGTTTTGCCCTCATCAAATGGTTATTTAGAAATTATTATGGAATTACTTGGAGCCATTTCTATAGACTGTGGTCCAACATCAGCAATTTAATAATGTGTGCCTGCCATTGTGAATAGTTCCGTTAAAAAACAGACTACTAAAAACTTTGGACCAGCTATCTAACAATGCAGTCAATTGTGTTTTGAAACTGTATGTATTTGCATACTATTATTATGCGGTATATTTATTTTGATTTTATTTTTTTTTTGTTTGGTAGCAAGTTCAGAAAGCTGTGCAACATTTTTAATGACATTCCACACATCTTGCAAACAGACTCTGAGGTTTTCCCAGACGCAGAATACAACAGGGTGTTAACAAAATTCACATACTTTAGCAGACTTTCTGGGTTCCCATTTAAAATGTAGCATAGTCCCCACACAATTTAATACTTTCTCTAAGGGGCTAGGACATGGCTCAAACCTACACGTCACTGTGTTCAAATGAATACAATGAGCACTTACTAATGGAACTTTGGTATGCTGGCTCATAATAAAATAGAGAAGATTCTACTTTTGTGTGGGGACTATATAACATTGTAAGTGGGAACCCAGAAATTCTGTTAAAGTATCCCAAAAGTGTGTCCTTATTGGAAAGATGCCTTTAATCATCTTAGTAGACCTGCTTTTATTGTTAGTGTATGCTTGCTGTATCTGTCCTGCAAGAACCGAATTAAAATGCAGATAAACCCCTCTTGGTAATACAGCCACTTTATGCCCCTTTACACCATCGCTTTCACAGGTAATCAAGTTTCAGTGAGATGCAGACATAGGATTCCCAGGCAGTAGCCTAAGTGTTAAGTATTTCTGTATCTCATTGAAATTTGAGTACCTCACAGATGCAGAAATATGGTTCCTGGGCAATTGGCTAGGTGAAACTTTTTTCAGGGAAGAATACCATGCAGATTTTAAGAAAAATACATCCCCTTCATGACATAAAAGTGGCAGCACCTAAAAGTCTAAAGTCCACTGAGTTAGTCACTTGAGAAAATGCTAAATACTGTGGCCCAGATATTCAAAAGAGTTGAGCCATGCACAATAGGGTTGTGCCTGCGCAAGTATGAAAATGCTCTATTCTGCGATATTCAGCAGGAAGCAGTTGCACCTTCCAAATCACGCCGAGCAACAGCGCAACGATAATGAAGGCATGCGCAACTGAAGGGGGAGGAACCATGCATAAATGGTGCAGTGTGATATTTAACAACTTGCGCCATGCGCAATAGGGGAGCAAGCGGAAGTTGCACCATAGCGGAAATGAGCCAAAATAAAAGGGAGCATGGGAAAGGTGCAAGAACGATACAGGGAAGCCACGTGACAGCAAAATATAGCAGGACACACTGGGCAGCAGGGACACACAGGGCCAGCAGAAAAGGGCACCTGGAAGCAATAGCCACAGGGGAAGGTGTGGGGAGACATTGCAGAAGGGGGAGGTACACCACATAGCAGTGAGGCAAGCACAGGCAGGTGTTCCCGGTGCAGGGGAAGTAGCAGTGAGAACAGTGGGGGGGAATACAGTAACAGCTGCCAGGGGGTGAACACAAGCCAGGGATATGGCCAGTGCCACCTTCCAGATGGAGGCCGTTATGAGAGGGGTGAGAAGGCGGGCAGCAGGGAGGTGTGGCCGTGGAAGGGCCCGTCGGTGGTATGCCCCCAACAGGCAGTAGCGAGCCCACATCAGCTTCAAGCTGTACAGTGATACCGAGATTGTGGGCGGTACCACCTGAATCGGGCAATTCTGAGGCAGCTCTGTGAGTTGTGCAGTGATGTGATGCAGGCACCCACACAACAGAGCCATGCCCTGTCAGTGGAGACAAAAGTGACAACTTGCATGTGCTTGCTCACCACGGATACCTTCCAGAGACCAACTGGGGACACTACAGGCATAACCCAGTTGGTCACATCACGCCACCTCACCCTATTTCTCAGTGCACTGCTGCCACATGCTGCGGAGTACATCCATTTCCCCAGCACACCGGCGGAGCGCACAGCAAACATACAAGGGTTCCACAGGGTAGCATGTATGCCTGGCATCCTAGGGGCAATTGACTGCACCCATGTGGCCACCCACACACCACCTGGCCCTGAGGGGCCACATACATCAATCGCAAGGGCTATGTCAGCATCAACTGCCAGGTGGTGTGCGATGCCAGGGGGTGCATAATCAATGTCTGTGCCATGCACCCTGGGGAGCACATGATGCCTTCATCTGGCACCAGTCAGCACTGTGACATAGATTCAAGAGTGGGGATATCCCCACTGGCCACCTAGTGGGTGAGTATGCAAACCACATGGACAATCATAGGGTCTGGGGGGCATGGTCAGAGGTGACATGGGTAATGGCCTACATGGCCCGGGGCAGGGCGATGCTGATCACCAAACTAACCTCCACTCTCTACACACAGGTGACAGTGGATACCCACTCTGTCCCTGGCTGCTCACACCCTATCGGCGGCCCGTGACCCCATCACAGCAATGCTACAATGAGGCACATGCCACCACACGTAATGTCATCAAGTGGGTGTTCAGAATGCTGAAGGCACTTTTCCGCTGCCTGGACACCTCCAGCGGTGCCCTACAGTACAGCCCCTCAAAGGCCTGTGGGCTATTCCTGGCCTGTTGCATCCTGCACAACATGGTCAATGAATGTGGGATAGCTGTACAGGTTGAAGAGGGGGACAGCAATGGGGATAATGAGGACACCGGTGATGATGGTGTTGGGCAGCCCCCCCTTGGCCGACAGGACCCCCGACTGCTCCGGCTGGCACAGCTGCACCGGGACACCATCACAGAGGAGCACTTCAGCCAACCCAGGTAAGTCATGGGACCATGAGCAGCCAACAGTGGCTAAGGCACAACCCACAAACACGCATGGACACACACACCAGGGGTGCATGCCGTCAAGGGAAGTGGCAGGGCATGGAAACACACACCCAACCAGGGATGGGTGAGGTCTAACATGCAACATGGATGGACACACACACACACACACACACACACACACACACACACACACACAACCAAACAGGCACAAAGGGTAGGAGGCACACTGACCTAGAATGCCACCCCAAGCCACACACATGTCCACAGACCACCATGCCCACTGCCTGTCCATGTGCGTGTGTCAGATGCTGAGCACCATTGCACATTGGTGTAGAGCACAATGCAGGCATCATCCTGCACATGCAACTGCAGACAGCAGCCGGGAGGGTGTGCAGATGGACTGCGTGTCTACGTGCAGGGCCGGGTACCCACCCGTGCACTGCTCATTGAAAGACACAATGCACACAGGGCAGCACCAGACAGTAGCCACGTTAGGAGACAGGTCAGTCACGTGACACAGTGCTCTGGCTGCCATGGATGCGTGGGCAGCCCCGCCAAGACCCGCCAGCACTGACAGGCTGACTACTGGCCTCATGGGGTGGCACCGATGGTCCCCCAGGGGTTCCACTGTGTGAACACGACCATGCTCGTGCAGGGGTCTGCAGCACACCGAACGTGCCTGTGCCAGGGGTGCTCGGGATGCCCACAGCTGAACCCGGTGTCAACAGGGAGGGTGTCACATGACACCAGGAACAGGGGTGGACAGTGCACTGCATGGTGTCGGTGATGCATGGGCACATGACTGTATGCCTATTGTGGCTATGACAGCAGTGAATGCCTGTGCATGCCTGTCAATGGCAGCGGTCGCATCCTCCCTCAACCAGTCCATTCCTGCCAGGATCAGAGTGGTGTCTCTGCTGCGATGATCCTCTGCCCTCTCCAGAGCCACATGCAGTGCATCCACTGATGTTGCAAGCCACATCTGCTGCTGGACTGATGCTTGCAGTAGGTGGGTGTGCTCATCCAAGAGGTCATCTGACTCCTCGACATCCTGTCCCTCAGGATGTGTGCAGCCCTGATGCTCAGCACCCCTTGAGGGTGGGCGCTGCACAGCAGGACCAGGTCTGGGCATGTCCACAGGCGGTGCACTGATGCCACCCCTTGACCCTGTACCCCCAAGTCCATTGGCTGACTGCTGATGCTGCCCCTATGGCTGCCGCTCCCCAGGGCTCAGTGGTGCCGCCGCAGTGGCTGCAACAGTCCCACTCTCCTGAACACACACCAGTGCTGCCCCACTGGTGCTGACAGGCACAGGCTGGGACTGTGCTGACACGCAGGCCTCTAAGGTAGCACCACCCACAGTCATGGCCACGATGTTACCTGCTGTGTGGCCATCCCGTGGCACACATGTGTCACTGCCCATGCTGTTAGCGACATCATCATCAGTGACGGACTCGGCACTGACCCAAGTCACAGCATGCTGGCATCCGTGGATGCTGGCATGCTGGGACATGGGCAGAGCTTCCTCTGCACCTCTTACAACAACATCAGTGTGGACAGCCAGGCAGGCCCACTGTCGCACTGAGTCATGTATACCTGTGGAAGTGGATGGGCCCTCCTCCATCTCCAGCTGACTGTCCTCAGTGGACAGACCCACCACCGCTGACCCATGCAGATGCTCAGGATCTGTAAGGGAAAACAAAGTCGCGTTACTGCATGTGACCTACCCTTCCCCCCCATAGAGAGACCATGACTTACCATGCAGTGATGGGCCACCACCCATCTGGAAGCAACCACCCTGAACACCCTCAATGGCACAACGCTGCATCCTTCTAGCAATCCTCTCCTCCTGTGGGGTCAGGTGTACCACCTCCAGCTGTCCCCCACCTGTTGCAGCTCATGCTGCCCTGATGGCAGCCACCTTCTCCTTTATCCTCCTCCTGCCTGTGCCCATCTTCTTCTTGCACTCCTGCTTGGAGCGCTGGTGGTTGCCATGCAGGTTCACATCATGTGCCACCCCTCCTCCCATGCAGCAGCACGGGCTTGAGGTGTTCCCGCCATCCGTTGAGAAGCGGCTCCTGATCCAGGTAGGCCTCAAACAGGGCATCGGTCTCTGCCTTGGTAAAATTAGGCCTCTTCCTCCTCCCACCACTCTGTTCCTCCTCTCCCACAACTTGCTCGGTCATCTTTTAGCCTGTAAGAATGACAGTTGTTATCTGTGATAGTGCAGTCCCATGCATGTCCCTAAATCCACAGTCCACACTCCCAAACAGCATGCAACTCACCAATAGATTGCAGTAACCGACTACGGCCACTGCAGCCCAATGTCACACTTTTATAGCGCAACCCATGCAAATGAGGAGAGGCGCAACTTTAAGTGGATGCAAATTGCGGTGCTGCACCATTGCATGGCTGATTAGCTGTTTTGCATATGACGACTGAATATCGTGCTGTTGCACTTTGCACAATTGTGTTGAAAGTGCTGAGCCAAAGGCGCAGTTCTGTGACATGCGTAGTACACACCTCACTGTGCATGCTCGGGTTGCTTATGCAGGTGTCTGCCGTGCTGCTGACATGCTGTGCATGGGAAGCAATGCAGGGCATGGCCACTATTGTGCCAGTGGCACTATAGCGAAGTTCACCTGCATGGCGCTGTGGCACGGGGCCGTCATAGGTGCACTGGGGCAACAGCGCGGTAGGCCGCTACTGGAAGTAGCACACAGGCAGCCAATCACGTTACTCGCATTGGGTTCCAATGGCACTGTGCATGTCCATGCACCAGAGACCCTTGACCCTGTGCCCAACCTTTGCCCCTAGGTGCCATGTGTCAGGCATGGGTGCACCACTATCACACTGTTTGGTGACAGCGTGATAGAGAATGGCAGCGCTGTACTGCGCAGCATCTGCACATGGGAAGCTGCATTGCAGAGTGCCATTTTTGCAGACCGAGCTGTGAGAATGGCGCGCAGGAGGGCTACTCTATGGAGCCAGGTTGAACTGGCCAACCTAGTGGCCTAGTGGATCCACACCAATAGACCACTGTTTGGGGAGGCACCCCTGGACAGCTCCAGGAGCCAGGAGTGTGAGGAGGTGGCCACTGCACTGGAGGAGGCCACTGGATGGGGTGGACAGCAGAGCAGTGCTGCCACAGGAATGGGGACCTGCGGCAGAGGTAGCCAGACCTGCTAGCCCACCTGCGGGCCCATGCAAGGAGGGACATGATGCCACAGCCAGGTAGGTGTTATGTCAACACACTTTTATCTTCCATATGGGTATCACGGTTGTATACATCCAGCACATGGGGGAGGGACTGTCTGGTGTTGGCTGTGGTGGTGTTATCTGGGTGTGGGGTGGGTGGGTCTGGCTGGTTGGGAGGGCACACACCTGGGGGCAAGGGGGCTTTGCTATGGGATTGTACTGATGTTCCTCTCTCCATGTTTGCACCACAGGGCTGGAGGAGCAGTGCCTGGCATATGAGCTGTGGTGCTACAAAGAGGACAGGGAGGCCAGGCGGGGCGAGGGTCCACAGCGCCCAAGGAACCGGCCCGATGATGGTGAGAGCCATACCTCCATGATTACTATTGCATGCTGTGTAACAGTGTGGGCAGCATGGCATGGCCACCATACATTGACACCACTGCCATGCACGCAACTTGTTACAGTCAGCACTGTCCAGTGGCAATGCATGTCTGGGAGTGCATTGATGGTGGTCCATGCATGCACCAGGTGTATGGCTGTGCCACTGCCTTTGCACCACATAGCCATGTCACTAAATGGTCAAGGTGGTGCTGTGCATGACTTGGCCGGTGGGTGTGTGCAGCGTTCCGCATGGCTGTATGCACCTGGGTGGGCAGGTCATGTGGACGTGATCAATGTGGGTGGTCACACACCATCACAGAGGTACAGTATGTCCCACGGCCATATACCATGCACAGTGGGTGGGCTGTATGGGGCTGTGCATTCACACCTATTGACTGTGCTCCCTTGTCCTAGGTGTCCACCAGCTGAATGACATCCGGGAGGCATTGTGGGAGATCCTGCATGTGGCAAGGGTGTCCCTGGAAATACTTCGCTGTGTAGATCACATTGGGGTCTGCAGGAGGCACCGGCAGAGGAGAAGCCAGAGCAGGGAGCAGGGCTCCCATTGAAAGTCCCTCTCCCCTGATAATCCCCTACCCCCCTGGACCCACCCTCACACCCCTCCTTTCCTGTCCCATTTGTCCACCCTGCCCCTTACCCACCCCCACCTTGTTTGTGGCCTCCCCCACCTTGTATATATTATTGTATATAGTTAACTTTTATATTTTGTTTAATACATATCTTTTGATATGAATACTGTAGTGGTCTCTGATTTGCAGTGGGCTATGGTGCTCAGCTGCAGTGGTGTGCAGGCGTCAGGGGTGGTGCAGTCATGGGTATGTGTGTGTGTCCATGGGGAGGTGACTATGGTGTGGGGGTAGCTATCAGTCAGTGTCTGTGGTGTGTGTGTTGTGCCCTGTGCACTGGATGACTGTGTGCAGTGGTCCATGGTGCATGTTCTGCATCCATGGCACCCCTGTCAGCCCTTCCATGGCCTGTGCAGCTGACACCCATGCATGTCTGTGACCTGCACGGTCTGCTGGCATATCAGTGGTGGCTGTCCATGCAGGGCAGCCACTGTACCCGTCACAGTGCTGGGTTGCCTCCTGTCACTGGTGTGGTGCATGTCTGCCTCGGGTGACACTGTGGCCTCCACAGTTGTTGACCCACCTCCATGCTGTGGCTTGTGTGTGTTGCAGGGGTTGTGCACCACTTTCTGTGACTTGTGCTCCGGGCAAATGCTGGTGGCGTACAGGTCCACAGTGCCTGCACAGGGTGGCTGGCACTCCTGTGCCAGGGAGGACTGCAGGTTGTGTGTACACAGTTTACATGAGCCCACACTGGGGGCTTGGTTACCCTGCTGCTGCGTCCCTGTGTTGTTGTGCCCTTGGGTATGGGTGGGTGTCTGTCCATGCACTGTGTGGCATCCGGTGTGGTGAATGCTTCCATGCACCACTGTAGGTGTCTGCGCTGGCTGTTGTGGCCAGTGCTGGGTCGGGGTGTGTCATTGGGAGAGTGTGCAGGGTGCTGTACCACTGGTGGTGGGGTCCGGGGCATGCCCTGTCCCATGTGGGGTACCTCGTGTGCCAATGCATGGTTGGCCTCTCAGCAGTACCTCGGGGGGGCTGTGTGTGGTGGCACTGTTTATGCCGTCATTGCATTGCTGTGTGCTGCCACCCGCTGATGGGTGCTCATTGTGGGGCTGCCTTGCATGGTTCTGTGGTGCACAGGGTTGCATTGTCACAGTGGGGGTGGTGGCATGCATCGGGTTTCCTACAGTGGTGGACGCTGCTCCTGGGCAGGGTGTCTAGGGGTCACGGTGCAGGGTGTGCTCTGCATTGGGGGGATGGTGTGGTGTGGGGTGGTCAGCCCTCCGTGTGTGCTAGTCACAGCTTGCCAGGGGGTGTGATGGGGCACCATGGACCCACTGTGGGTTGGTTGCTGGTCTCCATGGGCCAGTGGTTATTCCTACCCTCCCCCAGTTGTGCAGTGCATGGGGTGTGGGGGGACGATGTCTGTTCTGCTGTGTGTTCCTCTGCCCATCTGTGGCATGGGTGGTGGGACCCTATCTCCCTGGTTGTGCAGTTGCATTGCTGCCCTGCTGCTGGGGGGCGTCCCTGGTTGCACTATGGTGCCTCTGAACTGCTCAGCTGAACATTCCTTGTTGCGCTATGGTGCATCTTATCTGCACAGCTTCCCCTCCCTAGTTGCACTATGGCGCAGGTGGTGTGATATTGAGTCGTCAGCTGTAGGCGCAGTTTGGTCGGCTCAGTTTTTGAATATCACGCCTCTTGCACATGGGCGCAATGGACTTGCATTTGCTCCTGCTATTGTGCACTTTTTGGGCATAGTTTGAATATCTGGGCCTGTGTATTTTTTTATATGAGAGGAGCATGGATTTTATACATGGTGTATTTTAAAAGCACCCCAACTATGATCATTCATACTAATCACTTCTTTTTAGCATGACACAGAAGGATGCGAATTTCAGTATGGTTTGTTATGGAGTTTGTTTGTTTTTTGCCATTAAAATAATTTTTCACTCTTCTATATAAACTGTAGTACTATGGATGGATTTCAACAAATGACTGTTGCTGAATGAATAGTTCAGGAAACAAACACCTTTTGTCATTATTTCAACGGAAGTGAGAGCACATTTTCACACTTACTTTATTGATTTGCATTATAATGGAAAGAAAAGGCAATTAGTTCCAACAGCACCATGGGGTGAGGTGTCTAAATAGGGGTCCTTCTATGTTTAGAGTCAGTTCTATAATCTAAAATTGCACTGCTATTTGGAAGTACACTTGCCATGCATGCCATTTAGAAAGGAGTCAGGAGTCAATGTGATTCACAATAAACATGGGGAAAGGGGGAATAGGAAAGGGCACAAGGGTGTTACACTTCAGGATGGACGACTTCAGGAGGATGAATGAAATAGTACAGGATATCTGGCCAGGATCCATCCAAACATGGGCACTAATCAGAAGTGGGAGGTCATTAGAAACAGAAACATAGACTTTAACGGCAGATAAGGACCTCTTGGCCCATCTAGTCTGCACATTTCCCTACCTACAGGATAGGCCGTAGATCCTAGTTAACCAACAGCCTATTTCTTCCTACCCCCCACAAGAATTACCTTATGTCTGTCCCATGAATTCTTGAATTCTCCCACAGTTTTAGACCCCACAACCTCCTCAGGAAGGCTGTTCCATGCATCCACTACCTCCTCTGTGAAATAAGACTTCCTCACATTGCCCCTGAACCGGACCCCCCTTTGAATTGTGTCCCCTTGTTCTTACACGTCTTTTTTTCTGAAAGATGCTACCCTCTTGGACTTTGTTGATTCCACTGAGGTACTTAAAAGTTTCTATCATGTCCCCCTTCTTTCCTCAAGGGTATGCATATTAAGCTCCTTTAGTCTCTCCTCATAGGGCTTCTCTTGCAGACACTGCACCATTTTAGTGGCCCTCCTCTCATTTTAGTTGCCCTCCTCCTCCTGGACTGTCTCTATCCTGTCTATGTCCTTGCGGAGATGGGGTCTCCAGAACTGTACACAGTACTGCAGATGGGGTCTCACCAACTGTCTGTACAGAGGGATAACAACTTCCTGTTTTCTGCTGCTGATGCCTCTCCCTATGCATCCCAGTATACCCCCAGCCCTACCTACTGCCTTCTCACATTGCTTGCTAACCTTAAGGTCATTTTATATGATTACCCCAGGTCCCTTTCCTTTTTTTGATGTTGTTACTACCTCCCTCCCCCATTGTGTATTCTTCCCCTGGGTTCTTGTTTCCCAGGTGCATTATTTTGCACTTCTTTGCATTGAATCCTAGCTGCCATACTTCTGACCAATCCTCCAACCTTGCCAAGTCCCTTCTCATCCTTTTCACACCTCCTTGTGTATCAACCCTGTTGCAGATCTTTGTGTCATCTGCAAAGAGGCATACTTTTCCTTCCAGTCTCTCAGCAATGTCACTTATGAAGACATTAAAAAGGACTGGACCCAATACTGAACCCTGCGGTACCCCACTAGTAACCCCTCTTTCTTCAGAGTTTACTCCATTTACAATTACCTTCTGTGTCCTGTTGTCCAGCCAATGTTTTACCAAGGCTACTACCCTGGGACCCACTCCCAGGCTGGTTAATTTGACTGTTAATCTTTTTGTGTGGGACTGTGTCAAATGCCTTGCTAAAGTCTAGGTAGGCCATGTCCACAGCCCCTCCCTGGTCTACTACTTTGTTCACCCAGTCAAAGAAATCTATTAGATTCATCTGACATGACCTTCCCACTGTGAACCCATGCTGCCCTGGGTCCTGTGCCCCACTGGCCTCTAGGTACTTAACTATTCTTTCCTTCAGAAATGACTCCATCACTTTCCCTACCACAGAGGTCAGACTGACAGGTCTGTAGTTTCCTGCCTTTGTCTTGGTCCCACTTTTGTCAAGGGGAATCACATCCACCTTCATCCAGTCCTCAGGTACCACACCATCCTCCCATGATTTATTAAAAAGAGTTGCCAGTGGTTTCACTAGGTTCCCCCCTTAATTCTTTTAGAATTCTGGGGTGAATTCCATCAGGCCTCATTGCTCTGTGCACCTTCAGTTTTAGGAGTTCTTTCAGAACCCTTTCTTCTGTGAAAGGACAGGGATCGACCCCCCTATCAAGAGTGCTTCTGTTAATTGGATTAGGCACTTACCCTCCTCTTTGTGAATACTGAGCAGAAATATTCGTTCAGTATCCCTGCTTTTCACTGTTCCCTCTGCCCACCCACCATTCATTCTATTCAGCCTCACTATCCCTCCCTTTGTCTTTCTCGCTCGCTGATGTACCTATAAAAGGTTTTATCCCCCTTCTTAACTGAGTTGGCTATCTTTTCCTCAGTTTAGGCCTTTGCTATTCTGACTTCC
This sequence comes from Neoceratodus forsteri, assembly GCA_016271365.2. Lineage (NCBI taxonomy): Eukaryota > Metazoa > Chordata > Ceratodontiformes > Ceratodontidae > Neoceratodus > Neoceratodus forsteri. The sequence continues at coordinate 1,044,481,609 of CM028133.1, read as the reverse complement.
CTTCCTGATTCCTTCTGCCTTAACTGGTACAGCTCTCTGTCCTGCTCTTTCTGTGTTTCCTTATACTTCCTGAATGCTATCTTTTCCCTTCTGACCTTCACAGCCACCTCTTTTGAGAACCACAGTGGCTTTTTATTTCATTTTGATTTGTTTATTTGCTTCACACAAAGGATTGTTGCCTCTGTGATGGCAGTTTTGATGATTCCCTATTGTTGCTCCACACCTCCTTCTAGCCTGTTTGCTAGTGCTTTTCTGAGGCACTCTCCCATCTAGCCAAAGTCATCCCTCCTGAAGTCCAGTACCCTCACTTTTGTGTGGCTTGACTCTGTAGCTGAGTTTAATGTCAACCACACTGTTTGATGGTCACTTGTTCCCAGATGGCAACCCACTTCTAGATCTGATATCCTCTCTCTGCCCCCATTTGAGAGTATGAGTATAAGATTGCTCCCTCATGAGTGGGCTCTGCAACTAGCTGTCTGAGACCTGCCACCTGTAGGGCATCAAGAATGGCCCTGCTCTTGGATGTGGCTGCAGCAAATGTGCTCCAGTTAATATCTGGCATATTCAAGTCTCCCATCAACAGTATCTCCCCTTTCTCTGCCATTCTAAGAATGCCTTCTATCATATGCTTGTCCATTCCCTCCCCCTGACATGGGGGTCTGTACACAACCCCTGTGCAGATTGTGGTGCCCTTTACAGTCTCCAATGTGATCCACAGTGCCTCCTCTCCTCCCTGTTTACTCTTTTGTTCAGTTGCTTTTATCCCTTCCTTTACATAGAGAGCTACTTCTCCCACTCTTCTCCCCTGCCTGTCTCTCCTGTAGATTATGTACCCTGGTATGTTAACATCCCAGCCATGGTTCTCTGTGTACCATGTTTCTGTGACTGCTACAATATCCAGGCATCCCTCTTCCATCAATGCCACCAGCTCAGGGCTTGTTGCCCAGACTATGGGCATTGGTATTCATTACCCTCCATTTCCTGATGGCCTTACTCCTTTTTTCCCCATCCCTGTCCTTCTTGCCTTTGTCACTTTCTCCATTTACCCCTGCCCTTCTCCCTATCAACACCTCTATGTTGGTGTTTACCGCACTTACTACCTTGATTTTTTTCATTAAACTTGGAATTGAGGAGGCAACCATAACATGTACAAGGATCCAGAGTAAGTGGGCTTGGATTGAGAAGCCTAGCTGGATGAGCAGGAGGGTTATGGAAAAAGTAGAAAAGAGACACCATTAGAAAGTCCAAAGAAACATCGAAAGGGGAGGACAGAGATGAATACCTGAAGGAGTCGAGGGAGGTAATAAGATCAGTCAGGTCAGTCAAGGCATCCCGGGAACTCAGGCTAGCAGAGGGAATCAAAGAGGGGGAGAGGGACTTCTTCAGGTACACCAGGGAGTAAAGGTGTTGTAAGGGCCAAATAGTAAGGATAAAGAGGGATGCGGGTGTTTATGGAAACAGGGGCAGAACAGGCAGAAGCATTAAATGGGTACTTCTGCTCAGAATATACTAAAGAGAAAGTGGGAGCTGTACCAAACTGGGATGGGTGGGTGTACACAGAGGAAGAGGTGACAGATGGGAAAATCCCAGTGGGTGGAGTGCTGGATGGCTGGGGGGCACTGACAGTGGACAAGGCACCTGAGCCAGAAGGTATACACCCCAGGGTGCATGAAGGAGCTGTCAGATGTCCAGGCTGAACCCTTGGTAGAGCTGTTCAATGCATTCCTGAACTCAGGGAGTGTACTTCAGGACTGGAGAATAGTGCATGTGATACCTCTCCACAAGAGCAGCCCCAAGAATGAGCCAGGGAACTACAGACTGGTAAGCCTACATCCATTGTAGGAAACCAGATTGAGACAATCTCAAAGGAGAGGCTGATTTCCCTCCTAGAGGCTAATGGACTTCAGGACTCAGGATCCAGCATGGGTTTGTCTCAGACAGATCATGTCAGACCACTCTGGTTGAGTACAATGACTGAGTAACCAAGCAATTAGACAGGGGTCATGTAGAAGATGTTCTGTACCTGGACTTAATTAAAACATTCAGTTCAGTGCTGCATGGGAGGCTAGAAAGTAATCTGGAAGGAACAGAAGCAAATATGGTAGGATGGGGAGTTAACTGGTTGCAAGGGAGACAGCAAAGGGTGGTGGTGGTGGGAAGGGAGCTCTCATCTCCTAGGGCAGTGACAAAAGGGGTGTCACAGGGCTCTGTACTGGGGCCTTTGTTGTTTGGTATTTTCATAGCAGACATCTCAATAGGCATCAAGAGCAGTGTGTTTGCAGATGACACCAAGATGGGAGCAGTAATGGATGACTAAGAAGGGTGGCAGGGGTTGCAAGATCATCTGGCAAAAATGGAGGCCTGGTCAGGCAATTGGCAGCTGGGACTGAATGTCAAGAAATGCAGGTGCTACATTTTGGTGCAAAAAAACCCAAGGAGGAGCTTCCAGCTAGGGGAGATTCAACTAGACAAGAAGAGAAGTATCTGGGGGTGGTCATAAAGGGAGCAATGAACAACTCAGCACAGTGTAGAAAGGCAGCTGCAAAGGCCAACAGGATGCTAGGTTGTATTGCTAGATGCATATCCTCCAGGAGGGGGAAGGTAATCCTGCCGCTATACAGGTCACTGGTTAGACCACACCTGGAGAACTGTGTGCAGTTCTGGTGACCATACCCAAAGAAGGACATTAAGTTACTGGAGGGGGTGCAGCACATGGCAACATAAATGATCCAGGGGCTAAGGGACTTACCCTATGATACCCGGCTGAGGGAGTTGAACATGTATTCCCTGTAGGAAAGGTATGATGGGGGGACATGATTGAAACCTTTCAAGTACATTAAGGTAAAAACTATGATAGGCACAGAGGGACTTTTCAAATTAAGGAGGAGGAGGGACACTTGAGGGCATGATCTGAGATTGGAAGGGGGAAGGTTCAGGAGGGAAATGAGGATACACTTTTTTATGGAGAGAGTGGTGTCTGGGTGGAATGCATTGCCAGAGGAAGTGGTTTCCTCTAGAACAGTGGGCTGATTCAAAAGGGGATGGAAGAGGGAAAAGGGGAAGGACACTGGAGAGGGGGAGGAGAGGGAGGGGCAGCTGCAGTATAAGGGCTCTTAGCTGCACAATCAAGAAGACTTGATAGACCATAAGGCCTTTATCTGCTGGCATTTCCATATGTATGTATGTATGTATGTGTGTATGTATGTAAATAGCTGAAAGACTGCCACTTCAAAAAAGGGTTCTAAAGATATAAGCAGTTTTCTATGCTCTCACCCATTCATTCATTCCCTAAGCCTTCACCATCCCCAGACACACTGACACTAATAAAGTTCTGTATGGCCTCTATGGAGGCTATGAAATCTGTGGTATATAGATGCTGACAGAAATCCCTTTATCTGCCCTTTGTTCCATCTTGCCAGTTTTAGGGTGAAGCAGTTGCATAACACACTTGTTTTTCCTTTTCCCCAGAGCCTGTTGGCCAATAGGCGAGCCCCTCATGCACCAACCTCAAACCTCATAGAAGGATTGACTGAGATAGAGCAAGGATAGCTTAACTTTTTCTTGCAGGAGCTGTTGTATTTCAGCCTGTTTTTTAGCAATCCGGTTAGCCATTGCAAGCTCCCTCCTGGGTATTGAGCCTTGGTAATGTGGCTAAGAAGTCCTTAAGGACATCCCTCTGGGTGGTTGACTGTCTCTTTTTGAGTGCAGAATAAGACATTATAGCCCCTCTTACCAATGCCTTGCCCATATATCCCATACTACAGGGTCACCCACCTCCCATTTGTCATTATCTGTGATAGTCTGATTTCATTTTTCTGTAATTGATGAGATAAACTGAGTCCATTAAAACCTCCAGGAGGTATTTTGCAGGAATTTTGCTCAGGTCTTTTTGATAAGATCCTACTGTGGTCCGATAACAGACTGGGACTATAGGACATATCCTGAATTAGATTAAAATGTTCACATGCTGCAGTAAAAGTCTACCGTAAGTGGGCATAGTGATCATAGCAGAGGAAATATTGAGTGTAGGTTTTGTCAGTGGGGAAAGTCATCTCCAGTCATTGACCATGCCCAAGTGTTGCAACATTTTGTAGATACATTTTTAAGCACAGGCCACCCTATGGCTACTGGGCTGCAAGGCATCCAGTTTTGGGGTGAAGGTGCGATTACAATCCCCTGCCAATATTAATGTCCCCATTGCACTAGAGCTATTCTGGGGGAAATACACATTGACTAATGTGACCTCTACTGGTAACAGACCAGTTAAAATGACAAAACAACCTGATGGGTCCACATACTCCTATATACACTTGGAAGCAGTGGTGGTTAGAAGTAAGGCTACCATGCCAGTCACTTGTGTGATTCACACCTGGAGGCATAGATGGGCAGAGGTGCTGCCCATCTATGGCGTAGGAGAGGCTAGGGTGTTCCGCACCATGGGATTCAATCAGTGGTTGAAAAACTGGTATGGAGCTCAGGGATTTGGCTTCATTGGGGACTGGGGGTCCACCTGGAGTAATGCAAGCCTATACTGTCATGATGGGCTGCATCTGTCCAAGATGGGAACCAGGATCCTATGTGATAGGTTTAAATGCTTCATTGGCAAGCATTTAAACTAGCCAAGGGTGGAGGCACTGGAAAGGAGCAGGGAAATCCTAGCCCTCCCAAAAAAATCATGGTAGTAAGTGCAGTAAACACCAACATAGAGGTGTCGATAGGGAGAAGGCCTGGGGTAAATGGAGAAAGTGACAAAGGCAAGAAGGACAGGGATGGAGCAAAAGGAGTAAGGCCATCAGGAAATGGAGGGTAATGAGTACCAATGCCCATAGTCTGGGCAACAAGCTCCCTGAGCTGGTGGCCTTGATGGAAGAGGGATGCCTATATATCATAGCAGTCACAGAAACATGATACACAGAGAGCCATGACTGGGATGTTAACATACCAGGGTACATAACCTACAGGAGAGACAGGCAGGAGAGAAGAGGGGGAGGAGTAGCTCTCTATGTAAAGGAAGGGTTAAAAGCAACTGAACAAAAGAGTAAACAGGGAGGAGAGGAGGCACTGTGGGTCACTTTGGAGACTGTAAAGGGCACCACAATCCGCACAGGGGTTGTATACAGACCCCCATGTCAGGGGGAGGGAATGGACTAGGATATAATAGAAGGCATTCTTAGAATGGCAGAGAAAGGGGAGATACTGTTGATGGGAGATGTGAATATGCCAGATGTTAACTGGAGCACATTTGCTGCAGCCACATCCAAGAGCAGGGCCATTCTTGATGCCCTATAGGTGGCAGGCCTCAGACAGCTAGTTTCAGAACTCACTCATGAGGGGGCAATCTTAGATCTCATACTCTCAAATGAGGGCAGAGAGAGGATCTCAGATCTAGAAATGGGTTGCCATCTGGGAACAAGTGACCATCAAACAGTGTGGTTCACGTTAAACTCAGCTACAGAGTCAAGCCATACAAAAGTGAGGGTACTGGACTTTAGGAGGGCTGACTTTGGCAAGATGGGAGAGTGCCTCAGAAAAGCACTAGCAATCAGGCTAGAAGGAGGTGTGAAGCAACAATGGGGACTTATCAAAACTGCCATCACAGCGGCAACACGCCGTTGTGTGAAGCAAATAAACAAATCAAAATGAAAGCAAAAAACATTATAGTTCTCAAAAGAGGTGGCTGTGAAAGTCAGGAAGAAAAAGATGGCATTCCGGAAGTATAAGGAAACACAGAAGGAGCAGGACAGAGAGCTGTACCAGTTAAGGCAGAAGGAATCAGGCAGGGAAGTCAGAATAGCAAAGGCCCAAACTGAGGAAAAGATAGCCAACTCAGTTAAGAAGAGGGATAAAACCTTTTATAGGTACATCAGTGAGCGTAGAAAGACAAAAGGAGGGATAGTGAGGCTGAATAGAATGAATGGTGGGTGGGCAGAGGGGGACAGTGAAAAAGCATGGATACTAAACGAATATTTCTGCTCAGTATTCACAAAAGAGGAGGGGTAAGTGCCTAATCCAATTAACAGAAGCACTCCTGATAGGGGGGTCGATCTCAGTCCTTTCACAGAAGAAAGGGTTCTGCAAGAACTCCTAAAACTGAAAGTGCACAAAGCAATGGGGCGGATGGAATTCACCCAGAATTCTAAAAATTAAAGGGGGAACTAGTGAAACCACTGGCAACTCTTTTAATAAATCATGGGAGGATGGTGTGGTACCTGAGGACTGGAGGAAGGTGGATGTGATTCCCTTCACAAAGTGGGACCAAGACAAAGGCAGGAAACTACAGACCTGTCAGTCTGACCTCTGTGGTAGGGAAAGTGATGGAGTCACTTCTGAAGGAAAGAATTGTTGAGTACCTAGAGGCCAGTGGGGCACAGGACCCAGGGCAGCATGGGTTCACGAGTGGGAAGGTCATGTCAGACAGTCTAATAGATTTCTTTGACTGGGTGAACAAAGTAGTAGACCAGGAGGGGCTGTGGACATGGCCTACCTAGACTTTAGCAAGGCATTTGACACAGTCCCACAAAAGATTAATAGTCAAATTAACCAGCCTGGGAGTGGGTCCCAGGGTGGTAGCCTGGTAAAACATTGGCTGGACATCAGGACACAGAAGGTAGTGTAAATGGAGCCCACTCTGAAGAAAAGGGTTACTAGTGGGGTACCGCAGGGTTCAGTATTGGGTCCAGTACTTTTTAATGTCTTCATAAGTGACATTGCTGAGGGACTGGAAGGAAAAGTATGCCTCTTTGCAGATGACACAAAGATCTGCAACAGGGTTGATACACAAGGAGGCGTGAAAAGGATGAGAAGGGACTTGGCAAGGTTGGAGGATTGGTCAGAAGTATGGCAGCTAGGATTCAATGCAAAGAAGTGCAAAATAATGCACCTGGGAAACAAGAGCCCAAGGGAAGAATACACAATGGGGGAGGGAGGTAGTAACAACAACAAAAAAGGAAAGGGACCTGGGGTAATCATATAAAATGACCTTAAGGTTAGCAAGCAATGTGAGAAGGCAGTAGGTAGGGCTGGGGGTATACTGGGATGCATAGGGAGAGGCATCATCAGCAGCAGAAAACAGGAAGTTGTTATCCCTTTGTACAGACAGTTGATGAGACCCCATCTGGAGTACTGCATCCAGTTCTGGAGACCCCATCTCTGCAAGGACATAGACAGGATAGAGGCAGCCCAGAGGAGGCCAACTAAAATGGTGCAGGGACTGCAAGAGAAGCCGTATGAGGAGAGACTAAAAGTGCTTAATATGTATACCCTTGAGGAAAGAAGGGAGAGGGGGGACATGATAGAAAATTTTAACTATCTCAGTGGAATTAACAAAGTCCAAGAGGGTAGTATAGTTTTGAAAAAGAGACATGCAAGAACAAGGGGACACAATTTAAAGATGGGGGGGGCGGTTCAGGGGCAATGTGAGGAAGTATTATTTTACAGAAAGGGTAGTCGATGCATGGAACAGCCTTCTTGAGGAGGTTGTGGGGTCTAAAACTGTGGGAGAATTCAAGAATGCATGGGACAGACATAAGGCAATTCTTGTTGGGGTAGGAAGAAATAGGCTGTTGGTTAACTAGGATCTGCGTCCTATCCTGTAGGTAGGGAAATGGGCGGACTAGATGGGCCAAGCAGTCCTTATCTGCCATCAAAGTCTATGTTTCTATGTTTCAATGTTTCATACAACTGGTGAGAACTCCCCCAAGCTAACTTAACATGTGGTAGAGGAGTTGTGACTTTTCTGCAGAAAATTGAAACAGCACAGAGTTTAACATTTATCTCCAAAAAGTAAGAGTCCTTGTGTAGTGAGCTATTTAAGCACTGATCACAGTGGTCTCCTCATCGACGCTGGTACTGTATGTAAGCTCAGAACAGTTTGCCTGTGGAGGAGCTCTAGTATCATGTCAGGCATGAGCATGTGGGATAACGCTCAACTAGTCATGTTGGTCTGCTTAGGGAGCACAAGCTAAAAAGAGATCCTTTACATTTTATACTGTAGATGACATCCATAGGAGTATGCAAGTCGATCTTATCCTTGTTGCTGGTAGGGTGAGGGTGGGCATAGAACCTGTGTGCTAGATGACATGTTGCTATGGTTTTCATTCTTTCATTTGGACAGAATATTAAGTGAAAGATGTCACGGTTGATGGAAATCCTCATTTTATGAATTTTTGGTACATATATATTCTAACACTTATGCAATAGTTAGTAAAATATTTTCTCAGCTAGCTTCCCATCCTCCAAGAGTCACTCACAATAACATGCATTAAATACTAATGAGTTTTTGATGGAGTGTTGAGTCAAAAATATGTCAATAAAAATGCTGCATATCACAATTACAGTAAGGCTAGCACAACTGAACGGTTACAACAGTTGATTGTCTGGTGCCCATGTACATCAGAGCTTGCTACAACTTTGGTTCAAATCCAATCACTGCCTCTTCCTCTGCAAAAGCAAAAGGTGCAACCAGGTGGCTGACTGGCATTCTCTGTACCTTAATGCAAGGGGACTGAAGGGGCTCCTGCCTAATATGAGGCACTTGTGTGTAACAGTGATGGTCTGTGTCCCCTGCCTCAGGAGTTCTGTTAGGTTTTTGAAGATACACTTATGTCTTACAGTGTGTACTAAAACAGCATGGTGAATGGAATCAAAAATATATTTTTTCTGTTAATATGCCCTATGGCTGGCTCAAACAGGGAGATCTTGACATAAACTGTTGACTGTGAAGACATCTGCCAACAAACTGAAACTTCCTAAGATAAATATAACTGCAAACACCACCACCTAGTGCATTTAAGCAACTAATGATGGGGATGGGGTAGTCATATCAGATGACCTAAAGGTGAGCAAGCAATCTGTGAGGGCAGTAAGGAGGGCTGTGGGATACTGGGATGCATAGGGAGAGGCATCACCAGTAGAAAACAGAAAGTTGTTATCCCTCTGTATAGACAGCTGGTGAGACCCCATCTGGAGAAACATAGAAACATAGACTTTGATAGCAGATAAGGACCACTTGGCCCACCCAGTCTGCCCATTTCCCTAGCTACTACATAAGCTACAGATTCTAGTTACCCAACAGCCTACTTCCTGCAACCCCCCACTATAATTGCCTTATGTCTGTCCCATGCATGTTTGAATTCCCCCACTGTTTTAGACCCAATGACCTCCCCAGGAAGGCGGTTCCATGTATCCACCACTCTCTCCATGAAAAAAAATTTTCTCACATTACCCCTGAGCCGTCCCCCCTCTATCTTTAAATTGTGTCCCCTTTTTTCTTAGACATCTCTTTTTCTGAAAGATGCTACCCTCCTGGACTTTGTTGATTCCTTTCAGGTACTTGAAAGTTTCTATCATGTCTCCCCTGTCCCTCCTTTCATCAAGGATATAAATATTAAGCTCTCTCAGTCTCTCTTCATATGGTTTCTGATGCCGACCCTACACTATTTTAGTAACCCTTCTCTGGACTGCTTCTATCCTGTCTATGTCCTTGCATAGATGAGGTCTCCAAAACTGCACACAGTACTCCAGATGGGGTCTCACCAACTGTCTGTATAGAGGGATAACCACTTCCCTTTTTCTACTTGTGATGCCCCTTCCTGTGCATCCCAGTATCCCCCTGGCTCTCCTTACCGACTTTCACATTGCTTACCCACCTTTAGGTGATCTGATATGACTACTCCCAGGTCCCTTTCCATTTTTGTTGTTGTTAGTACCGCCCCTGCTTTTGTGTACTCTTCTCCTGGATTTTTGTTTCCCAGGTGCATTACTTTGCATTTCTTTGCATTAAATCTAAGTTGCCATATGTCTGACCATTCCTCCAACCTTGCCAAGTCCCTTCTCATCTTTTCTACCCCTCTTGTGTATCAACTCTGTTACTGATCTTTGTGTTATCTGCATAGAGGCATACCTTTCCATCCAGACCCTCTGCAATGTCACCTATAAAGATGTTAAAGAGGACTGGACCCAGTACTGAGCCCTGAGGTACTCCACTAGTAAGCTTCCTTTCTTCAGAATGTGTTCCATTCACTATTACCTTCTGTGTCCTGTTGTGCAGCCAATTTGCTACCCAGGCTACTACCCTGGGACCCACTCCCAGGCTGGCTAACTTGATTATTAATATAATGTGTGGGACTGTGTCAAATGCCTTGCTAAAGTCTAGGTAGGCTATATCCACAGCCCCTCCCTGGTCTGTTACTTTGGTCACCCAGTCAAAGAAACCAATTAGATTCGTCTGACATGACCTTCCTGCTGTAAATCCTTGCTGCTTTGTGTCCTCTGCCCCACTGGCCTCTAGGTACTCAACAATTCTTTCTTTCAGAAGTGGTTCCATCATTTTCCCTACCACTGAGGTCAAACTTACAAGTCTGTAGTTTCCCGCTTCTGCCTTGCTCCCACTTTTGTGAAGAGGAATCACATCTGCCCTCCTCCAGTCCTCAGGTACCACCCCATCCTGCCATGATTTGTTAAAAAGCATGGTCATTGGTGTCACTAGGTCCTCCATTAGTTCTTTTAGGATTCTTGGGTGAATCCCGTCAGGACCCATTGCTTTGTCCACCTTGAGTTTTAGGAGTTCTTTCAGGACTCTTTCTTCTGTGAATGGACTGGTGTCACCCCCCCCTACTCAGAGTGCTTCTATTTTCTGGTTTAGGTAACTCTTCCTCATCTTCTTTTGTGAATACTGAGCAAAAGTATTCATTCAGTATTTCTGCCTTTTCACTGTCTACCTCTGCCCATCTTCCCTCTCCTTTATTAATCTTTGCTATCCCATTCTTAACCTTTCTATGCTCCCTAATGTACCTATAGAAGGTTTTACCCCCCTTCTTAACTGAGTTGGCTATTTTTTCCTCGGTTTGGGCCTTTGCTATTCTGACTGCCTTCCCACTTCTTTCTGCTTTAATTGATACAGTTTCCTGTCATGCTCCTTCTGTGATTCCTTATACTTTTTGAATGCAGCCTTTTTCTCCTTAACCTTCCCTGCCACCTTTTTTGAGAACCATAGTGGTTTTTTACTCTGCTTTGTTTTCTTTATTTGTTTCACACAAAGGCTTGTTGCCTTTATGATGGCAGTTTTGATTTTTCTCCATTGTTCTTCCACCCCTCCTTTTTGGCCATTTGCTAATGCATTCCTCGGGTATTCTCCCATTTTGCCAAAGTCAGCCCTTCTATAGTCCAGTATCCTTGTTTTTGTATGGCTTATCTCCATGGTTGTGCTCATTGTGAAGCACACTGTGCAGTGGTCACTTGTTCCCAGATGTCTACTGACTTCTAAATTTGTGATCCTCTCTCTATTTGAGAGTACCAGGTCTAGTATTGCTCCCTCCCGAGTTGGTTCCAACACTAGCTGTCTAAGGTCTGCCTCCTGCAGGGCATTGAGAATGACCCTGCTCTTGGATGTGGCTGCAGTACATGTCATCAGTTAACATCTGGCATATTTAGGGCCCCCATCAACAGTATCTCCCCTTTTTCAGCCATTTTGAGAATGTCCTCTATCATTTTCTTGTCCATTTCCTCCCCTTGAGATGGAGGTCTGTATGCAACCCCTGTGCGGATTGTGATGCCATTCCCTGTCTCCAAGGTGATCCAAAGTGCCTCTTGTCCTCCTCCTTTACTTTTTAGTTCTGTAGCTTTGATCCCTTCCCTTATGTATAGAGCTACTCCACCTCCTCATTTACCTTCCCTGTCCCTTCTGTAGATTGTGTACCCTGATATGTTGACATCCCAGTCATGGTTCTCTGTGTACCATGTTTCCATGACTGACACAATATCCAATTGTTCATCTTCCATCAGGGCTACTAGCTCAGGAAGCTTGTTTCCCAGACTATGGGCAGTGGTACTCATTGCCCTCCATTTAATGTTGGCTTTATCCTTTTTTGCCCCATCCCTGCTCTTATTGCCCTTGTCTATTTTTCCATTTATCCCTGTTCTGCCCTATGTTGAGCTCTGTATCTCAGTGTTTACCTTATTACCTGCCATGTTTTGTGGGGGGAGGCTTAAAATTTCCTTCCTCTTATCAGCACTTATCAGAACTGCATGCAATTCTGAAGAACCAGTCTCCTCAGAGACATAGACAGAATGGAGGCAGTCCAGAGAAGGACATCTAAAACAGTGCAGGGTCACTTTAACCCTTTTGACAAACAGAGAGGCAGCCATGACTTTTAGCTTATAAGGCTCAGCATCTCCACTTATCTGGCAAAATCTGTCCCTGCTATGTGTCAGTTTAATTTTAATATCCACATCATTCAGCATCAGTTTCTCTTGAAAAAACAAGTCCGTGTGCAAGTGTCCCAGCAGCTCTACCCCTCTACTGAGATGTGTGAAGGAGCTTCTTCTATTAAAACCTACATTGTTACCGTCTCTGTCTGTGATTTCATTTTTCCCCAGGGTGTCTTTGTAAAATAATCCTGCAGTAAATTGGGTAGAAAGGGTCTCTTCACTGAAGTTCAGCACAGATTCTATGACTTCCCTGTAGTGGTAACAGTTATTGCTCTGACTGATGAGCTGATCACCAAGAGTGATCCATTCACATATCTGAAATGTGTAGTACGGTGTGGGCTGCACACCCATTGGCTCACGCTGTGGATCAATGGGCGTACAGCCCTACCGACAGTGTCAGTCAGTAGGTGGTGGGGTGGCAGGCTGGTGGTGTACTGCCACCCACTGCTGACAGGGGGAGCAGGCGGTGGGGGTCAGTGGGTGGGTTGGGTGGGGGTCCACTGTACCACTAGGGATGATAGGTTTCCTATTATTCTACTGCAGCCGACGATTGGGCAGACAGATCCACTGGACCACCAGGGCTATTGAGATTTTTCATTCATTTACTTAGCCCACAATCGGGTGGGCAGGTTCACTGGACCACCAGAGATAATGATACTTTTCATTTATTTACTTAGCCCGCGATCAGGCAGGCAGGTCCACTGGACCACCCGGGATTTATGATTCTTCTTTATGTACTTAGCCCGCGATTGGGCAGGCAGGTCCACTGGACCACCAGGGATTTATGATTCTTTTTTTTTTAATTTAAAGTTTATTCACACTTTTTCCACCATAAAAGGCAGCATACAAAGAAACTGGTAGAGAATCATTGATACATAGCAAAAAGATGCTGCCCCCCCACCACCCCTTACTGCAGTAACCCATCTCAGTGCCCATAAATGCTGAGCCTCTAATCAAAAGACCGTATAGAAGCATCAAACCTAGTATAGGTTTAGTTTGGAACCAGAGAGATTAGTGAGCGAAGGGGATCCCAAATTCTAGCATAAACTTGCCAGTCTGTTACGTAGGCTAGCTATTGCCTTTTCTGTGCACAAACTGGATAACATTTCTCTTATCCATTCTTGGAAAGAAAGGGAGGACCTGTCTTTCCAATGGTGGAGAATTATTTTCTTAGCTGACAAGGCAACCATGGATATATGAAATTTACGCTCCTTGACTCTAATAGAAGACAGGTCCCCCAACACACATACCTCAGAGGTAAAGTATTCTTGAAGGCCCAACAAGGGGTCTAAGGAAGTTTGGATTGAAACCCAAAAGGTGGAGATACTTGGACAAGACCAAAGCATATGAAAAAGTGTGCCCTCATCTTGCAAACATTTATTGCACTTATTAGAGTCTAAGTAGCCCCACTTATGAAGCTTAACCGGGGAGTAATATAAGTTGTACAATACATGATATTGCATGAGATGCAGTCTACCCTGAGAGATAAATTTGTGACATGACTTCCAGAGAGAATACCAATCCAGCTGCGGATGGGGGAAAAAGTTACTCCAAAATCTTGATGGCCCAAATGGGCCCCCAAATTTTTGTGAAACAAAAACTGATATAGTTAAGAGATTACACCAGGAGACCCAGAAAGTTTGGATACTTCAGGTATCAGAGAGGAGATGCTCTGAGAGGGAGGAGTACTCCCCAGGGTGATTACCAGTAAATGTTTCAATTGCAAGACTTTGAAATAAGAAGAAGTCGGGATGCGGAATTTCCTAACCATCTCCTCCACTGATAACCAATGCCCCTCACCATCAGTAAAGGTCGAGAGCTTCCCCTTTTCGAGTTGGGGCAACCAAAGATGGAAGATTTGATTCTTGTTAATAGTAAATGATGGGGAGTTCCATATAGACTGGGTCAGGTCTAGATGGGGAGAGTACTGCAAAAAAGAACGTATCTGTAAGTAGACTTTTAAGGAGGTCCTTATTATGGGACAGTCTACAGCCATACTTACTTGGGATAACTTAAGGAAAAATAACATGAGAGAGTCCAGATTTTTGGCCTTAATTGCATCCAATTCTATTTTGAGCCAAATGGGCTGCACTTCCTCTGGGCCAGGAGATACCCACCATGAACATTTCGCAAGGTGACTAGCCCAATGATATATAGCCACATAGGGGATTCACAATCCCCCTTCCAGTTTTGGAGCTGCCAGCTTATGGTAAGCCAAGTGGGGATACCTGTCGGCCCAGATGAATTTAGTAAAAATACCATGAACCTTTTTGAACCAGAGTAAAGGAACAAAGGCATTGAGAAGGGACAACAGATAAAAAATCCTAGGAAATACATTCATTTTAATTATATTAATTCTGACCCCCAGAGAGATAGGGAGTTTAGACCACCTCTCTAGGTCATGAGTAATTCCCTGCAATAAAGAATCTAGGTTTTCCTTGAACCATACTAGGGGGTTACGTGAAAGTTTGATACCCAGATACTTGAAAGACCTAGGTGTCCAGCATAGCCCCAGGGGGCTGATATCAGTCCTAAAAACTTTGTGATTTAATGGAAAAAATAGGGACTTACTGCCATTCAATTTGTAGTTAGACAGAGCACTAAACCTCGCTACTTCACTTAATAAGGCCAGGACAGAGGAAACCGGATGGAACAAATGTATTAACAGATCATCAGCATATGCGGTGACTTTCACTTCATGCCGCCCAATTCTCACTCCTTGTATGGAATCATTATTGAGAATGTTTTGGATAAGAGGTTCCAGATATAAGTTAAATAATAAAGGGAGAGGGGGCACCCCTGTCTAGTGCCTGAGTGAAGTGAGAAAGAATGGGAAAAGGCCCCATTCGTGGAAATTCTTGCCGAGGGTTTTTTATAAAGGGTTGCAATCCAGGAGATAAACAAAGAAGGGATGTGGAAGGCCTCCAAAGTGTGGAACAGAAATTCCAGTTCTCGCGATTAGAATGCCTTCTGGCATCCAAGGAGACTAAGCCACTGGGGAACTCCGCATCCTGGTGGCCGAAGACATGCGACAAGTGTTGTAAATGATCAGAAGATGAGCGTCCTTTCATGAATCCAACCTGATTTGTACCTGTTAACCCAGGAAGAACCAGTGTCAACCTGTTGACCAGTATTTTAGAGAGAATCTTAACATCCTGGTTTAAAAGTGAGATGGGTCTATAACTTTGAACCTTATCGAGGTCTTTATCAGGTTTGGGAAGCAGAACAATCAGGGCCTCATAGAGATACGGATCTGTCTCCTCCCCAGATAGGATTTGTTTAAATAAATGACCAAGTATTTGTACAAGAAGGTCTCGAAAGACCTTGTAAAATAAAGCAGAAAATCCGTCTGGACCAGGGACCTTATTGGCAGGCAATTCACTAATAACCTTAGCAATCTCCTCCTGAGAAATAGGGACAACCAGAGTTTCGCCGCACCTGTCAAGAAGAAGGGGCAAGTGTGAATCTCTTAGATAACCTTGTATATCTTCAGAACAGGGAGGGTGCTCCATGTCGCTATACAGTTTAGAATAATAAGCAGCAAATTCTTGAGCTATTTCATTAGGAGACACCTTAAGAGTTCGGTCTGCTGATGACCTGATAGGCGGGATAAATCTCATTGATTCCTGTTGTTTAATATGCAATGCCAGTAAACGTCCCGCTTTTTCCCCCTAAACAGTGTATTTAGCTCTGGTACGAATAATAGCTAGTTCTGCTGTCTCTTGAAGTAACCCCAGATATTTATCCTTTAATTTCAGGAGTTTCTGAGTAACCTTATCTAGGGGATTAACTGGAAGGTTAGCTTCCAGAAATCTGATTTGAGATAATAAGGATTTAAGGTCTTCCTCCCAGTCTCTTTTCCTACCAACCGCCATGCTAATCATTATCCCTCTCATGAAGGCTTTAAAGGCCCCCCACAAGATATCAGGTTTTACACCATCTAAAGGGTTTAGTGAAAATAAAATTCTATTTTTTTCCCCTAATAAATTTGCAATATTTAACATCTTTAAGGAGTTGATCATTGAGCTTCCATCTAGTTTCCCTAGTAAATGAATTGAGCAGTACCAACTTGCATACCACTAGTGAGTGGTCGGAAATTGGGCCAGGTTGAATCGAGAGGTCTTCACCCCAGGCAGGAGGCACTGAGAAATAAGTAAATAGTCGATGCGGGACTGCGAGCCATGCATCATGGACCTATAGGTAAACTCCCTAGAATCAGGATGTAATACACACCAGACATCGCTGAGCCCACATTGATCTAATAAATCCCTGAATGCCTTCTGCCCAGGGGTAGCCCCACCTAGGCCACTGCCCAGTCTGTCTAAATAAGAATCAAGTACTTGATTGAAATATCCCCCTAAAATAATTTAAATGAGAATCATTAGGAGAATGATGGATATAAGCCTTATAAAAAATCTGGGATCATCCAGATTAGGGCCATAAACACAGCCCAATACTATTGGGACAGACCAGAGAGTACCTCTGACCAGAATAAACCTACCCTCGGTATCATTGATCACTTGTGTAGGAGAGAAAGGGATACTCCTGTTAATCATGAGCATGACCCCACAACTATCTGTGGTGCCTTGGGTACTGTAAATCGATCCCACTGGTTGCTTCCTTAATTGCAAAGCTTCCCCTTCTAATAAATGTTTTTTTTGCAAAAAAGTTATCTGTGAATTGAACAAACTTAAATGTTTGAGAACCTGAAATTGCTTATGTTGCTTTCTGATCCCCTTAACATTCCAAGACATAAATGTTAACTCATTCACCATCCAGAAGAGATATCAAACTGAAATAATTATACTCAGCACACGAGATGCAAATCTCCTTTACATATATCCCCAGGGTTACTGTAGTAAAACCCACCCTCTTCCCTAACCAGCAGAAGTAGATACACTCTCCTCCTAACCCCCCACCCTCCAAGCATGCCCCAGCCCTCAACACTCCTCCCAAGCTGTCACAAGCAACGTTCAGCACAGTACTGGTTCTAATCCCTCTACTTCCACCCCCTATAATGAACTTTGATATTTATCACTGTTGCACACAGATCACAGCCTTCGGAGACCAAACCCTGTCAGTTATACCCCCAACAAAGGAGAATGGTCCTGGGCCTTCATCTCAGTCTAACCAAAGCATGGATATAAGAAAAATTAACATGGGAGGGCTATGATAAGGTCGTCTCCTCACCCACTCATTCGTAGTAACCCAGATTAAAATCGGAGGTGCCGGGTGAGCCACCAGAAACCGGGACCAGATCAGCAACACCTGGAGGGAGAAATGCCCCAGCTCTTGTTAAGAGCGAGAATTAAAATTGGAAAAACCAAAGTCGTTTGACCGGAGGGGAAAGCATAAAAGCTACCTTTACCCACTGCCAGCCAGTATCCGGTAAACAGAGCCTCCCTGAAAGATTGAGAGTGCTGCATCCCAGCTAAGCAGTGCCCTTGCTAAATCCTTCTTGAGTAGAGTTTCCCCGCGAGTCCCCTGCGGTTGGAACACCCTCTAGTGGTCGATTCCCTGGCCCAAGCCAAATGAAGAGTGAGATGGAGAAAGCCCAGGACCATCCCAGTAACAGCCCAGAATGAAAAAACAAGAAACTAGCCCACAACCAAACTGGGCTCTTACAACCTCCAACAAAAATAGCTGCCAAAAACCTGGCTCACAACCCCCCAAGAAGGCCCCAAACCCCAGTGTCCATTGCATCAGACCATCATGGGCCCATTATGAGATGGAAAGAAAAGAAAAGTTGGGCCAGTCTGTGGTGATCCCCCAAGTCCACTGCAACATATGCAGTCCCCCAGGTCTTCACATTCCTAAAATTTCTCTAAGGAAAGAAAAACAAAAGTTTGAGTTCTTGACTCTGTGCGATACTTGATACTACACCACCACCACCATTCAAGGGTCCTTAAAGAGATCTGGCAGCATGGACTTACGGCTCCTCAGAGTTTCTTCAGGGTCTTCATAGCTTTTCCAGGATCCATTAGTTGAAATCTGTAGTCTAGCCGGATAACTCATTCTGAACTTCAGGCCTGCAGCAATTAGCTTAGAAACAATAGGGTGAAACGTCTTGCAATTCATGCGGACCAAGATGAGTAGATCTTGTGAGATTCTCAGCTTTATATGTTCCCAGCGAACCTCTTGCAAAGCACGCACTTTTTGTAGAAAATGCTGTTTCTCTAGATAATTCAGGAACTGGCACACGATAGGGTTGGGGGGTTCCTCAGGGGGTGACTTAGGCCGTAAAGCCCTGTGGGCATGCTCTATAATGTAACCAGAGCCAAATGGAGATGGGCCTGCCACCCGCTCAACCAATTTCTGAATAAATGCCACAACATTTTGGCCTTCCTCTCCCTCCAGTAAACTGAGAACCACTACATTATTTCTTCGGCTCTGACCCTCTAGGTCCTCGAGCTTGGCTTCAAAATGAACCAATTTCTGGTGCATCGAAACCAGTTCAGGGTTGAGACTACCAATTCTTTACTCTATAGAAGCAATTTGGGCTGCATTATCAGAAACAGAGAATGAGAGCTCATCTAGTTTTCTGGATAACGACTTCAAATCCATTGCCATATCCTTCATTTCCTCTCGAAAGGGTTTGAATTCCTCGAGAAATCTGGACAGCGTTAAGGGCTCCTGATCACCACTTTGGCTCAGGAGATCATAGCCAGAACCACCTGAGGCCCTGGATTTCTTAGCAGCCTTCTTGGGAGTTGATGGAGGGGTATGCTTCTGTGGGGCTTTCTTCATATAAGCCTCCATCCACTCGAGATATAACCAGACCAAAGTGCAACAGCTATTGTACAGCGTAGAATCTCAGAAACTAGAGAAAATAGTAAATTAAAACACCAAAACAAGCTCAAATAAGAGATGGGAGGCAGGAGCTTCTTGAGGGAGCTGCTACTCAGCACTCTGCATCAAGTGATCTGATTCTTTTTTCTTTACCCCACCCGCGATCGGGTGGGAAGGTCCACTGGACCAGCAGGGATTTATGATTCTTCTTTTTTTACTGCAGCCCAGCCATTGGGCTGTGGGGCATATTGTCGTGCTGCAGGGGGCGTCGGTCCCCGACTGCTGCTGTCTGACAGGGCGCCAGGCAAGTCGTCGGGGATTGGTGCACCTGCATTCAAATGGTACCATAATGACATGCAAATAGCCACATGTGTGCCTTACATACATTATGGCTCCATTTGCATGTCAACTTTGGAATATTGTGGTTGCTGCACCTTTCGCAATGGAACTTGTGCTAGCGCATCCCCATGCTCCACTCTGGCCACTGGCGCTGGCACAGTTCCACTGTGCCATGTGCACTGCAGGTGGCCAGGGTGTGGTATTCAACGCTGCTGAGCCATGGCGCAGCTCCACTAAATATCACCCAGTCCACGCCCCTGTGCAGCCAAGTTGCACTGCGCCCAGGCCTGCACCACAGCCTGGTGCAGTTTGAATATATGGGCCTAAGAGATCAACAGTGGTAAAGAGAAAATGAAAAAAGTTTTCGGGCTTTGAATAAACCCCATAATAATATCTTCCACCACTTGCTCAAGAGTAGCACCCTCTTGTTTAAAATTGTCTGTGGTTATTTTCAAGGGTATTTCTCGGATACTGTCAAAAAATTCTTGGCCTGTCTCTAAAAGTACAGACAGTGTTTGTCCTGTAGGTAGATTTAAAACAAGTTGTTTAGCTCTGTGTCTGACTAGTTCGTAAATAAGCCTCTGGATGCACTTATAGGGCATTTCCCATTGTGGTATATTCTAGAAAAAAGCATACAGCACTATATTTTAGTCACCACTCACTGCATGGTGCAGTTTAGCAAGTGGAATAGCCAGGGTAACAACATGAACAATATTAAAATGGTAACAAGTAACAGTTTTTTTGGGGGGTAAATGTTTTTACAACATAAACAGGGTCCCTTAATTTCCTTATAGAAATTTTTTTGAAGGGCCCTTTGCTGAACTATAGATCATTTCAGCAAGCAGAGAAGCCAGGTTAACAACACATACAATATTACAAGGTTTTTTTCTGCTTTATAGTACACATACACATGACTATGATGATCATAATATAAAGTCCACAAAGACATTCATTGTCTTCCGCGAATATATTGTCAGGCAGTTTAACATTTTCTACAAGTGGCAACACTGATTCATTTATATATTTATCTGTATCCTCCCATACTTCTGGAAGGACACACACTATCAGTTCAGAGGCTGCAAGTATCTCACAAAGGCAAATTTCATATTGAGGTGAACCAACCAGAGATGGAAGGCAGTAATGGCTTAGGATCAGATACATAAGTCTTTGGATTCTCCCTGTACTTGCATCTAGTATGATTATCTGTAAAATAAAATGACACTTTTTGGTACTGAAATGTTTACATGTAGCAATTTTTTGGGGGGTGTTTTTTACAATATAAACAGGGTCCCTGAATTTCTTTTTAGAAATTTATTAAAGGGGCCTTTGCTGACCAGACATGTTGCCTCTCTTCTATTCTCTCTGTCTGTCTGGTGGTACATATTTTTAATACACCAGTTGGGATCATCAGCTCTTTTCACATCATTTAAAATATGACTGATATGCTGTAGAGTTTCGTTGGTCAAATTTAAGCCCTGTTGTTTCATTGCACAGGCATAAGTTGCACTATATGTATGGCTTCATAAACATTTTTGTATAATTCTCTAGCAGTCCATTCATCGGTGGTACAAAAATGATTTTTCTGACTACAGCCATTTATCTTGCACCCGGGACAGGCATCAACCAGTTCAGCATGCATCACCCTCTCTATCACTGCAGCAATTATGCCACAGATGGTATGATACATAAAGTACTTACAATACATATCGTGGTCAGTTTTGGGTGGTTTACTACTGAGACCTGGTTTTTCACACGAGGGCCCCCTGTCTAATCTCAGTAGAAGAAGAAGAAGGTTGGGTAGTGATCAAAGCCAGTTCTGTGACATTTTGAAACATTCTATTGCTCTCTGTATTTCTAACATACTGGTCCTCACACATCTCATTAACAACCACATTTGTATCTTTCACACAGCAAACACAGTTAAGCAGTACATTTGTGTAAAGTCGTGAATCCATGCTGTCTGAATGTGACTACTGCTCCATCGCAAATCCTTCAGTCTATTAAAGTAAAAACAGAAAACAGCATTGGTCCTGTGACTTATTATAGGTAAAATTTTGTTCTACCGCTAACTCATCTGCTCGGTTACACCATGTACGCATGTTACCGCTCACACATTGTTTTAATGCTAAAAATGCATTTACCTCATCAAGGCAACTATTTTCATATTCTTCATTTTTCTTATCTTTCTGTTTCTTAGCCTGGGTTTCACTGCTTGTGGCTGCATCATCATTATCATCATCATCATCCACATCTTGGGCAGAGGTGCCTCTTGTCTGTGTCTTGGATTTCTTTTTCACAACTTTCTCTAATGCTTTTTTTTGGCAGTGTCTCACCAATCATCTTCTCTGGCTCCCCCTTCTTGTCGTTCTCTGTTTTGGGTTTCATAGTAACATCTTTTTCTGCATCAGATTCACACCCCAGCAGCTCTTCAAGGTTTTGCAGTGGTGCCTCTTCAGAAGGACAATCAGATTTAGGATTTTCTGATTCACCAAACTGTGTAGCGAGCTTTTTTTTTATGTCTGACACTCTTCCACTCAACAAGACTCGTGTAGGACATTCTTTTTCATATCTCATGTAGCACACATACATTGGCTTGGGTTGTGGGGCCCTGATAGCAATCTTCTTGCTTGGCTTTTCATCTCCAGACTTTTCATTCAGAGGTGTGACAGTCTGTTCTGTTTCTGGGAGGTTGAATTGAGAAGCACTGCGCTGTGCCATCTTCTTCTTGATGTTTTCAAAAATTCTGCTCCAAGTCTATAAAACAGAATTTTGAGGAGTCTCTCAAAAAGCTGTGCCTTATAGCTTCAACTGCAGGGTTTATATAAGGCTTTGTAAGATGGACTGCTCCTTGTTAGTACCAACACCACACACCCCCATACTATACATGGTAACATGTGTCACAGACACATCTATTGTAGCCCCACCCCCTTTTTAAAAACATTATAAATATCACTCATATTTCATTCAGCCTTCTCCTTGATACTACATGGTGCTGAGGGGGGTACTATAGGTATGTGTCTTCCTTTTTTTCTGATTCAAATGTATTTTATTCTGTAATTCATGATGGGCTATAAATGAAAAGTTTCTAATTGCTAGCATTTGCCTTGCTATCCAGAGAAACAGTTGAAACTGCTTATTTACATGCAGGTCCACACACACACACACACACACACACACACCAGAGTCTTAGCTTTTCTCACTTTCAATTTAAAACACACAGTTTTATTTTTTAAAACAAATGTTTATATCTACATTTTCAGAGATCCGTGTAAATACAGAAATCTACACACACACACACACACACACACACACACACACACACATACAGCCAGCATTTTGCAGTGCTATCCAGAAAAACTGTTGAACCAGCTTATTTACACAGAGGTCCCCATTTTAGCTTATGGATGGTACATGCATATACTGTACATAAACATAGAGGTGTCCTTTTGGTGCAAGTTTTACAAAGTCCTAAAGATGCTTGTTAATTATGTTATACCTTGTCATAAAACAGAAAAGGGGGTACTTACATAGGCAGATGGATTTCCTTTTGTGGGTGTCTCCAAACAGATCTCTGAAACCTCTGCATGATGAGGCTGCCTCCTAGATACAGCATTCCAAAAATATCCTAATAAAAAACACACACATATGCCCTGCAATTATACACCCAAGCCGACAGGGGGCACATAACACTACATAAACCCTAACTTATTTTTTGGGGGTGGGGTGGGGGCATGGTGGTTAAGAGGACAGGGGTTTGAGCCAGGATGGTGGGGGTGCAGGAGAAAGGAGGTGGTGACAGGAGTTTGAGCTAGGATGTGGGGCTCAGATTCCAGCCAGGATGGAATGGCAGTGGTTTGAGGAGTGCATGAGAAGGAGGGGCATAGGATGCTTACAAAATGGTGGTGTTATATCACTTCCAGGGGTTCAGTGCAGGTCATTTCCTGTACAAGTGGGTGGGACATGGGTTCAAACACATGTCATTTCCTGCTCAAGGGGGCTTGACATGGGTTTGAACGTATATCACTTCCACCAGAAGTGGGCAGGAATAACACATTTAGGGAGGGACTTCCAGTTCAACAAGGGGTGATTCTGATTGGTCCATTTTAAGCCATGCCCACCTGTCAAATGATGTGGTGCATGCTGATTGGCTGAAATGTAACATTTGATGAGATACTTATTTATTTATTTATTTATTGAAAATGTTTCACCAGGA
Source organism: Neoceratodus forsteri (assembly GCA_016271365.2). Lineage (NCBI taxonomy): Eukaryota > Metazoa > Chordata > Ceratodontiformes > Ceratodontidae > Neoceratodus > Neoceratodus forsteri. Next base: position 1,044,458,061 of record CM028133.1, on the reverse strand, counting down.
GAGGCACACTGAGCAAAAAGATGCTCATCTCACAATGCGACCTGGGGGGTACAAGGGAGGAGGGTATACCTACAACAATCAATAGGTTGAACTTGGAATTGAGCAATACAAACAATTGTTACATAGTTAAGTGTGGTTAATTCCAGCTTGTTACATGAGGAGACAGTATATATGGTGCCACAAGTAGGGTGGTATAGCATATTAGATTATACATTTAGAACTTTACATGGTTTCATAAGTGCCTAAATCAGAGATTGAATTGAAGTATGATGCATCAAGTTGGCAGAGAGAAATGGAGGTCTGAGCTTAGGACCAGGGAGCGGTGACAGGTCTGGATAGTAAACACTGGGAAAGATGAGGGGATAGACTTAGGGGGGACATTGGCAGGAATAAGAAGGGAGATAGCATAAGTGTCATGAGAGGGTAAGTGCATGGGTTGTTTAGGGCAATGTATAAGCCAGTCATTTGGGCAAAGGTTGAGCTGCTGATCAGGTGCATAAGGAGGAGGGGGTCAAGGGGAGAGAGAATCACTCAGGGGGAGGTCAGGGGCAGGTACAATTAGGTGTGAGGAAGTTAGTGAGGGCAGAGAATAGAGAGTGTTTGGAGGAAGAATGATGGATTTGGGCTGGCAGGTCATTCCAGAGATTACGGAGGAGGTAAGAGAAAGCCAATTGGCCTACAGAGGTCCTTTGGTGAGGGATTACTAATAGCCTGGAGTCGGTAGACCTGAGGGCGTGGCTGGGGGTAGGTGGGGAAGATAGGGAGGAGACGAGTTAGGGCAGAAGGGAACCGAGCCAGAAGTTGGAAACAAATTTAGCACTGTGAAGTAGTTGCCAGTTGTTCAGGGATGGAAGGGCCAGTGAATGGAAGAGCTTGCAGTGATGGGTGTAGGGGGGCATCGAGGGCAAAGCAGCAGAAGGCATTGAAGAGGGGGTCCAGTCTAGCTAAGGTGGACTTAGAGGCAAAGCTGTATACAACATCACAGTATTCAAAGAAGGGTAGAATCATTTTCTGGACTATTTCGTGTCTCACAGGAAGTGGGAGACTAGTGTGGTTTCTGTAGAGGGCGGCTAGCTTAGGGCAGTTTTGATAGGATGACATCCACGTGTGTGGAAAACGAGAGGTGGCGATCAAGCCAAACCCCCAGGTACCTAAAGGAGGGCACATCTTCAAGGATGGTGTTATTTAGGGTATGGAAGATCAGAGAGGATGTAAGTCTGGATAGTCTCTGTCTAATGCCAAAAGACATAGAGACTGTTTTTTTGGCATTTAGGGAAAGTTGGTTGGAGTTAAACCAGTGTTGTACTTTATTGAAGTCAGGCTGAAGATTAGAGGTGACTTCTTCATAGGTAAGGCTGGAAGTAAAGAGGACCATGTCATCAGCATACATGTGTATTGAGGTAGTGGAGCAAGCCTTTGGCAGATCATTTAGTAGGATGGAGAAGAGAATGGGGCCAAACACTGAGCCCTGGGGAACACCGGTGGTAATAGGGAGTGGGGGGAGGTGCAGTCAGCTATTTTTATAGATTGGGTTCTATTTTGTAGGTAGGCACTGAACCAGTTTGTGGCAGATGCCGATAGCCCAGTCCCTGATAGGCAGGATAGTTAGAGGGAGTGGGATACCGTATCGAATGCTTTGTCTAGGTTGATGAAAATAGTTTCAGTAATTTGTCCTTTGTCCATCCCAGAGAAGATGGAGTCCATGAGTCTTAATAGGGAGGTGGTGGTACAGTAGTGTTTTCTAAAACCTCACTGGAATGGAATGAAGAAGTTAGTTTCAGAGAGAAAGTGGGAGAGTTGAGATAGTACTAGGTGTTCCTGGAGTCTGGCGAGAGTGGGCAGGAGGGAGATGGGATGGTAGTTAGCAGCAGAGATAGGATCACCTCTTTTTAGTAGAGGTAGGATGGAGGCATGCTTCGACTCTGTGGGGAGTGACTCAGTGATGAATGAAAGATTTAACAGGGCAGCGAGTGGAGTAGCGATGGCAAAGGCAGATAGGAAGAGGAGTTTGTTGTTGAGACGGTTGGGAGATTTACCTTTGGAGGGATTCAGGGAGTGAGCTAAGGTTTCAATGGGGGAGATGTGTCTGGTGGTAGAGGGGCAGCTGTCTGGGGAGTGGGTGGTGTTACAGGAGGAAGGAGGCCAGGAGGGTCTTAGCACAAGTAGTGAAGTAGAAATTTAACTCGGAGGCTACCATCAGGGGGTCGGAGAGTAGAGTCCATTGGGCGAGAAGGAGAGGGGGGATTTGTTGTTGGGGGTAGAAAAGGGAGTCGATGACTTTCCAGAATTTAGAAGGCCTCCCAAGATTTGCGTTTAGGGTGTTGTTAAAATAGTCAGCCTTAGCTAAGTGGATGGCCTTTGTGCACTTGTTTCGGATCATGCGGTAGGTGATATTTCTCACCTGGGAGGAGCATGGATTTGTAAATATACCACACCCTGTCAAGGGCTTGTTGGCAAGCTATCAGCTTGGATGATATCCAGGGAAGATTAGACCCTCAGACCCTAGCACAGCGCAGGGGGACATGTTTGTCCCAGGCGGTAAGGAAGGTGTTCTGGAAGTGGGTAAGGGCAGAATCCAAGTTAGAGCATCTTAAGACTGGGTCCAAGTTAGAGTGAGCTAGCTCTTCCAGGAGAGGTTTGGTGATTTATATGACCATTGGAGTATAAATTGGGGAAGGGATTTAACTCGATGGATTTTAAGGACCAAGTAGGTTAGGTGGTGGTCGCTAATGGAGTCAGGAAGGAGGACAGAGCTGACAATGTGGTGTGGGTGGCAGGTAAGTGCCCAGTCAGGAAGGGAGTGGTTTCCGGTCTTATGGTTTGACTGTGTAGGTTCCATAATGGTTTGGGTAAGATTGAGAGCAGATATCTCAGTTCAGACTTTGTTAAAAGCAGGGGCTGGCCAGTTGTGGTTAAAGTCACCCATGACATATAATTCACCCGACTTGGCAAGAGACATCAGTTGGCTCAGAAGGTCGGTGACTGTTGTGGCTGGAGTTCCAGAGCAGCAATAAATACCAGCCACAAAGATGGGTAGTGAGGAAGGAGGGGACAATTTCAGCATAAGCAGCTTGTAGGCTTTGGGTTCTGCTTTTAAGAGAGAGAGAGAGAGAGAGACAGAAAAATGTAGGGCTGAGCTGGTGTAGAAAGCCAGCCCTCCACCTCTGGTGGGTCGGTCTTGCCGAGTGATGGTGAGCCCTGGAATAGCGAAGGATGGGTCAGGGAGGTTTGAGTTTATCCAGGTCTCAGATAGGAAGATTTTGTCAAGGGCATGATGGGTGGCTAGAACCTGGAGCTGATTGAGCTTGGGACTAGGCTATGAATGTTTAAATGGAGTAGGCGTAGTCCTTGTGGAAGGGAGCCAGAGCGAGTGTCGGTGGTGGCCTTGGCTGAGGGATTAGGCATGGGGAAGCTGTGACTAGGGGTTGGTGATGGGCTGGGATTAGGGTGTATATCCCCTTCAGCCATCAGTAGAAGGGCAAGGGTTAGGTGGTGGTGAAGTATGTGGAGGCACCAAGATTTAGCCAAGCTCTGCTTAGGGGAGGCAGTAGGGAAGGTGGCGTGGAGAAAGTGGGCTCTGCTTTGGTAGAGGGATACCAGGAGGCAGCCAAAGGAATACAGCAAGATGGTGGGGCTCATACGGAAACAGGACCAGATGGTAGCTGGGAGAGATGCTGTGGACTTTTGGAGGGCATTTGTAGGATTAGTCAGTTCAGCGGAGGGGGGATGCAGGGTAGCAACTTAGAGGGGGTGTTAAAAGGGATAGGAAAAATAGGATGGAGAAGATTAAAAATAGGTATGTTATTGTTTGTGCCATTATTGCAAAGTGTACAGGAGGCACAGATAGGGAGTGTGGAGAGGTACGCGCCACAGTGAGGTAGAAGAAGAGAGAGGTAGAAGAGGAGCAGTCATGAGAAGCACTAGGTAGATAGCTGGGGAGAGAAGAGGGGAAGGGTAGTATTTGTAGGAAAGGGATTGGAGCAGGTATAAAGGGACAGAGCAAGTAGCATATTTAATAGGTGGTCTGGGAGGGGGTGGTGGGGGTGGGACAAAATAGCTTGGTAAAAAGGAAAGAAGAGAATTGAGAGGTATTAGATCAAAAGAGATGAAAGTTCAGGCAGTTTTAGGAGGGTTAGAGATAATGCAGGGGTAGTAGCAGAAAGCAACTTTTCTTAGCAATCATAGTTTGACTAACTTTTTTTTGTGTTTGTTTGTTTAACAATGCCGTAAGGTCCGGTTATAAAGAGTTTTGCAGTACTTTACATACATCAGGAAATTAATCATGCACGAAAAGCGCTAAACAGTCTCTGCAATGCAGAATTAATATTACTGCAAGTGTTCAAACCCTGTGCCTGGAAATATGAAATTAGCAGCAGGGAGAAAGTGGTTTTTAGAACTGGTTTGCAGGCATACTAATCAGGAGCCTCAGGATAGCTGCAATATCAAATCCAGAGTAAGGAGCAAAAAAGGCTCACCAATTGAAAAGCCGCTGTAAGCGGGCTGGCTCTAGGAGAAAAAGCAGCAGTACCTTAGGTGTGGAGTCCTGGGAGCAGGACCAGGAAGGTAGGAGGGAGACAGCCGAAGTCCTCGGTGATGGCGGCAGCCAGAGAAACGTCCGGAGATGCCACTGTGACCACGAATGCCACTCAGAGCTGCTGTGGGACCGTCTAGGAGGAAGAGAGAGAGAGAGACTGCTGTAGTTTAAGGGCGACAGAGATTAGGGGAAGGAGAGCTGGCAGCAGACCATCAGTGGGGGGTGGGAGTACTTTAGTGGGAGACAAAGACAAGAAAAATTAGCAATTCAGTGTAAGGTAGAGAAGGGTCATGGGGGAGCAAGGTGAGGATGTGAACAGCACAAATTAAAGTTTTGGGTCAGGTAGGGGGATGGGGTAGGAGACAGGACAGATGAAACACTGACTGCAGGGAGGGTTGGAAACATGGAGATGGAGAGAGGAGGAAACAGTGAAAGCAGAAAACAGGCAGGGGATATGAACTAAAGGGAGGGTGAAATCGAGAGGTATTAGATCGAAAGAGACAAAAGTTCAGGCAGTTTTAGGAGGGTTAGAGATAATGCAGGGGCAGTAGCAGAAATCAACTTTTCTTAGCAATTACAGTTTGACTAACTTTTTTTTTGTTTGTTTAACAATGCCGTAAGGGCAGGTTACACAGAGTTTTGCAGTACTTTACATACATCAGTAAATTAATCATGCACAAAAAGCGCTAAACAGTCACTACACTGCAGAATTAATATTACTGCAAGTGTTCAAACCCTGTGCCTGGAAATATGAAATTAGCAGCAGGGAGAAAGCATTTTTAAGAGCCAGTTTGCAGGCACACCAATCAGGAGCCTCAGGATAGCTGCAATATCCAATCCGGAGTAAGGAGTAAAAAAGGCGAACCAATCGAAAAGCCGCTGTTAGCAGGCTGGCTCTAGGAGAAAAAGCAGCAGTATCTAAAATGTGGAGTCTGAGGAGTGGGACCAGGAAGGTGGCAGGGAGACAGCTGAAGTCCTCGGTGATGGCAGCGACCAGAGAAACAGCCAGAGGTGCAGCTGTGACCATGAGCAATGCTCGGAGCTGCTCTGGGACCATCTTAGGTGTGGAGTCCGGAGAGTGGGACCAGGAAGGTGGCAGGGAGACAGCCGAAGTCCTCGGTGTTGGCGGTAGCCAGGGAAATGGCCGGAGGTGCCGCCATGACAACGAGCACCGCTCGGAGCTGCTCTGGGACCATCTAGGAACTTATACTACTTATGTCCTGTGTGATAAATTTATTTACATAATTTGTGCCGACATGAACAATCACTAAAGTTTTATTACCTTCATCCTCTAATATATTTGGAGTCATCCTTTCAATATCCCTAATCCATGCTCCTCTGGAGCATGTCCTATCTACTTTATGTGGTTTACAGATCAGTCCATCTGTATATTTAATAGTGGAATCCCCCAGGACAAATACCTGTGTGTGGGGGTCATTTAAGGTAGGAATGTCCATATTTACAGCTGTTACTTGTTCCAGTTCATGTACCCTGCATTCTGGATCAGTGACTAAAGGATCATTAGTTGGGCTATTTACCTGGTTAGTACTTACAGGGCTCAAGTTGCAGTCATTAATGAGAGATGTTGATGAGATGGGAGAGTTGATATATTCTCCAGATTGGCTACTGTGTACTAAAGCAGTAGTTAATATGGTTTTCTTTGGAGAAACACTATCTTTACGTAATATTACTCACTGGGAAAATTTGGGTACAGCAGGAACCAGGATACCTTCTGGTTCATTTCCAGGAGGTAACTGTATGTCATTACCCAGTGCTTCCAATGAGTTATGTAGGGGGATGCTAAACTCCATAGCCTACATCCTTTTTTATTTTTATTTTTAGTCAAGGCAAGGCTCAACTCATCTGAATACTCTGTGTCATCCTACCTAGTTTTTTTGGGTGACTCTTCCTGGGGTTTGTTTGTTGTACCTGAGATGGTTACAGTAGTGTGGGACACCTTAAGTGCTGATTTTGTAAGTCCTTATTGGTTGCCATTAACTGTGATATAATACTATCGAGTTCTATGAGTCTAGCTCATAGTACCTCATTTTCCATACACTGTGTATATTTCAGTCCCTCGAACCCCTTGCTAGCTTTGAGACAGAAGTTGTTGCACAGCAGTGGTCAAGGTAACAATTCCTTCATTAATATCCATTTCGGTACCACAACTAAAATCAATACTTATAAGGAAATAGCAATGTAAATACTGCTGTTAAAACAGCAGCAAACGTTCTTCACACAAGTCCTATAAAATTAATTGTTTCTCCAGGTTTTTTGCTACTGTAAATTGTGCTGCAGTCCACCACAGTCACACTGTTTCACCGCACAGCCACAGAATACAGAAGTTTGGACGGGTGAGTACACCTTCTCAATTTCCTGCACTGATAATACTTTATACTATAGACTCTTATAACAGTGACAAATATTTTTTAGATTCAACAAATAACCCCTCTTACGAGAAACTCGCTCCTCGTTGAAGCTAGCTTATTATCACAATACTACATTACTTAACAAATAGGCTACTGTGTGAAACGTGGTTTCCTGAGAGCGTTTTCCTCTAGTTACTATTGTTTTTGAGTGCTTTTATCTTACACTAAATCATACTGACCAACTTGTATTCTAAGCTTTATTTATTAATGCAGCCACTACTTACAGCTGGTTTCTACTTCCTTATGTGCATCTGTCCTGCCAGTCTTGACAGATACGCTTGACACCCACTTAGATGCATGTGTCTCTGTGTGCGTCTTTGTGCCCATTGCATGCGCGCTCACCCGCTCATGCTCACTGCTCACAGAGGTGTGAGTGTGTTATATCCTGTGACCCAGAAATAAGACACTCGGGTCTCACTCATCAGACCAAATTTGCTATGAGCAATCTCATTAAAACAAAATAAAAATGCAGAAAGCCAGTGCAAACTGCTGTAATAATTAAAGCCCTCTCCCAGGAAAATACTCAGCACTGTTTGTTCAATTTATAAGGGGACCTGTATTTTCTCCAAAAAGGCATAGAAACCACAGTTCCAGTATACTGCTTCCAGGTTCAAGGCTTCACCACAGCAATAGTACACATTATCACAATATGTTAAAGATGAATTAGTTTCAATAGCAGTGTAGGTACTGCAGACACAGCTACTTTCACCCAGTTAAGAGTGTTGCATACAAGTGGTCCTGCCTTCCAACAGCCGCTCACAGAGGTGCGAGTGTGTTATATCCCGTGACCCGGAAATGAGACACTCTGATTGTAAGTAGGGATGGGGAAGATGTGGAGTTAGGGTTGAAAATTGTAATGCCATATTTCCATTCTTTTTGTGGCATTGTCTGTAACCTTAACTGGTGCATTAACAGACATTTTTGCAATGAATATATAATATAACTTGGACAGAGGGCAGGGATAAAAACTGCAAATAGAACTCCTAAGCTCCCCCCAGACATAAACAAAAAGAACCAGACATTGAGAATGAAAGTACTAGCTGACTGTCTGGGGTGACGTCATGTCCCAAAATCACAATAAGACAATCATAAATAAGGAGAATCAAAAATACACACTAAAAAAACACAACCTAATCAATAAATTACACCTTTCCTCCATCCAAGTAAAACCTGTTCTGCAACAAAATACATAACCAGTAAGAACAGTATAATTATGAGAAACATGTAAGACAATGTCCCCTGGAAAAAGAGCTGCTCTTTGGAATGGAGCAAAGAAACTTTTAGAAAGAGAGAAGCAGAAAGAGAAAGAGGAGGAAAATCAGTCATCTAAAGGAACTTACATTATTCTGTACAAAAAATTAAAAGACAAAACAAAAGAGAGAAACATCACAAAGCAAGAATAGAAACTAAGGGACAGGACAGAAGGAACAAAAAGACCAGTGATAGAACAGAAATCCAGTAACAAGACCAAAGCTATGAAAATTATACTCTGGTACTGAAAGTCCAACTAGCCAAATCATGAGGCTGGAGTAGGCAGCAAAAAGTCCTTAAATAACTCAGCATAGATGGAAAAGAGGTCGTTAGCACCATGAACTGTGTAGTTGAATCTACTCTGGCCATCTGGGGTAGTGACTTTCAGTTGAGATGGGTAAAGGAGCCAATTTTTAATCTGAGCATTCCATAGCTTAGAAATTACTGGATGATATTCACCTGTCTTCTGTCTCAACTGGAATGTTAAGTCTTGCACCAAGCACAGCCAGTGTCACTCCTAAAGCAGGTTTTGAAAGCCCCGGGTAGCATTCAATATATGAACTACTCCAAAATAGTTTAATAATCTAAAACTAAGAGACTGTGGTGATTCCCCAGCTGGTGGCTTAGATCACAGAGCCCTATGAGCCTGTTTGGTAATATACATGGGACCATTAGGAGATGGACTGATGATCCTATTTAATAGGTTCTGTAAAAAGTAAATCACATTGGAGCCTTCAGCAGGTTCAAGGAGCCTCTGAAGAACAAGTTCATTTTTCTCGCTTTCTCCCTTGAGATCTTCAAGCTTTTCCTCAAGTTTGACCACTGTATGTCAGAGAGAAACTGCCTCAGGCCCCAAGCAGTTTAAACAGTCCTTTGTAGAATTACTGTGGGATTCTGAATCTGAAATGCATCTTGACAACTCAGACAGTGCTGGCTTAACTTCTTTACAGTTATCCATCAAAGGGAGCACAGCTGTATTAATTACATTGAACTCAAGAAAAAATGTTTCTGTTGAAAGCTCACTTTGCTCAGGAACCAGGGAAGTAGGAGGCAAATCATTATGGCATGGCCGTTTAGGCTCTAACGCTAGGGCTTGAAGGTCCTGGGAGTGTGTGCCATCAGACAGAGAATTAGTGTCCATAGCAGAAGGGGCCCCAGAATTCAACATCATTGGTTACTTCTGAGAAGAATAAAGATCTAAAAAAAAAGACCAATAACACCAGAGGAGAATAGTGGAAAGGGAAAAATATTATATAAATGAGCGGGACCAATGGAGCTAACTCCTGAAGCTACTGTCCAGATGGCTGCATCATGTGAGTCCCACAAAGTCTATAAATGCTCACTGTTGAAGGTAGAAACCTCTTTCTCCCAAGATTCATGGGGTGAGTCACTACAGTAAAAATGTGCATCCTCCCCAAATGACTTTGTGTTTCAAGTTCTTCTCATCTAGGCACCCCACACATTTTTTATATCCATCAAAGGACAGCTGACATCACTCTTATGGAGAGGGGAAAAAAAACAATGGTGAGCTACTTGACATTACAAAGGCCTATGAAGGAAGGAAGACTTGGCTTACCTAATCACAAATTTAATTACCAAGCCGCCTGGCTCTTCTTTCTCATAGATATGATTAAACCATTGGCATCCAACCAATCTGGGCATATTTGGAAGCAAAATAATTGATGGTCCCCCCTCTATTCACATGATTGGCTCCTGTCTTAAGCAATAGTGTCTCAAAACACATAACCAGCCCTTCTACAAGGACACTGACCAGAGTCTGGATTACTGTCCACTCAGTCATAAGTCAAGGTAGAGTCTTTGCTTCAGAATGGATATCTAACAAGGTCTATGGAGATTATTTTCCCCACCCGGCAAGTAGTGAGTACACAACTCAGATGAAGGGACAAGGGTCTTAAACAGTTAAAGATTTCAATGAATGGGGAATATTGGTGAGTTTTCAACAATAAACTTCTTAATTTTATTCTCAACACCAAAGACTTTTTTAATATGGTGTACTAACTAATTAGACATTAATTGCTGCAAATTCAAGGAACTTTGCATAGCACTTCCCTGTTGTCCCATATTAAAGAAGTTACATACGGTTAATCAACAGTTGCCCTGATATCTACTGTAGATGTCTTTTGGTGAGATACAAAAATTTTACATACTGAACATCTTAGGTAATGAAGCGCATCTTCTTGTATCAGGTGATAGTATCAGTCATAAGCAGGGACCCTGGTTTTCCATTTTTACCGGTAACACCGGTAACAATCACGGAATCCTGCTTGGTTTGCGGATTTTGAATTCTTGTACCGGTGCCTCACAGAAATTACATGTCACACAGAATCTCTAAGATTTCAGCATTTTTTTACATTTTTTTTTATTTTCTCTTTCAATGTCCCCTTCTCACAGCATCAGTCTCCACTTTTCAGGCTGGGTATCCCTTAGCTTCACCCCCAGGTAATGCTCAGGAGCTCCTGTGGTCCTGCCCCTATCCTACCTGGGTTGTACCCCCACCAGGTGGAAAGGGAGGGACCCCAGGACCCATCCACACTCCTTAGTGTGTTTCAGGCAGCTCAGTGGGTCCCTCATGGAGCCTGGTTATGAAGTCGGGGGCACCTGGGTCCCTTCTGCCAGTGGCCAATGTGGGGTGATTGTTCCTGGTTTTCTGGTCTCTGTCCCTGAGGGCACTGGTACTAGAGAAGATCCAAGGAGGTAGGTCACCTAGAGACATGCCACTGCTCCAGATCCTGGCTAGGGTCCTCCCCTCTGATCACTCTGCAGTACCATTGCATCACCACCTGTGGTCACACAGGTGGTGGTAAAAGCAGGACATGCAGCCCACCTTCCTGGAGGAGAACAGCAGTCCCCAGGTGCTCAATCTACTCCCCTGGCCAGACCTCCAGCAACCCGAGTTTGCTTCTGACCCTGGGTCGCTGGCATTGCAAGCAATAGTGCTGCCGCAGCGCCAGCAGGCCAACCCAGATTTCAGCATCTTAAAATTAATGCTACTGTGCTTTGCATTGTTTCGGCTTTGCTGCATATAGAGTCAGTAAGGAAATCACCCGCACTGCTTTGTTGTAATCAGCCATTCAGTTTAACCACCCATTCCTAGTGGTTAGAGTAACAAGCAGTGAATGAACTAGGTACATCCAGCAGACTTGGGTTTGAGTCCCACAACCTCCACTTGCATACTGTGTGACTCCAAGCAAGTCACTTAACCTCCCCAGTGCTTCTAGGTTACTTCTGAAAACAGACAGTCCTGCCTAGTGGGCCTTACCTGCTTTACAAAGAATATAAAAAAAATACCAATATGTGTTTACTACATCATAGAATAGTAGTCAGGGTACCATGTAATTTACTTGGGTTTTACTTGGGCTGAAATGATTTTGTATAGGTAAAGATAAATGTTCAGATACATTTGTATGTGTTTTATAAGTCTGTTTTAAGATTTTAGTTAGGTGTTTATTGTATTCTTTGCATATAAGCATCTAGGTTGTAGATTGCTAAATGCAGGATCACTGTTACCAACTAGCTTATTCAAGTTTATAACCAGTAGGGCCATCCACAATCCTCAGTTGTCTGAATGAAAACTAGTCTGAATGAAAGTATGTTCACAAAGAAGAAACTGCCTACTACTTATGAAAATACTTCACAGTTAGCATCCCATTTAGGTGAATTGGATCATTTGCAGCTTTTCTCCCACCTACTGTTTCAGTCTCTGCGACAACAAAAGGTTTTCTGATAGACTGCTTCAACAAAAAGCAAATGTTAAGTATTTAAGTGTACTTATGTTTGGCCAGTGGATTTTGAAAGCACAATCAATGACGTACGGAAGGTAAGACCCCAGGGGCTATATGATGCTGGTGGGCAGAGTAGTGCTCAATTCACATTTGAACAAAGACATGAAAACTGGGAGACCCTTTTCATGGACACCAAGGGGAAAAAAAAGCATCCACATGTCTGGTAGATGCATAAATCCATTTGAATGTCCTCCATTAATCACTTGTGGATTTTTTAGGTGAAGACACTTTATTTCAAAGAAGCAACTTCAAGCAGTTTTTTACCCCCTGGCCATTCACTCCTTCAGGCCTGCCAAGGCCCCCTACCATCACTGCTGAGTGCCGACCACCATCAACTGCCCCTTACTGCTGTGCTACCAGGTAACCCAAAGTAACCCTTCATTGAGTGGGCCCCTACTCCTGTGGGAGGCTACCAGGGGAGGAGAATTGCCCTAAAGAGCTTTCAGTGTATCCTGAGCATGGCAGGGGCCAGAACAGACACATGTCTGGGGATTCTGGCTTATGGAGGGACCAACAACTGTCCTTCGGTTGGTTCAGTGGGTGTTTTCCCATTTTCTTGGGAGCGTGACAGGCCACACGATGTCAAGGCACAAGCCGACGTCCATCACACTCCCTCCTGCAGTGAAGGCTGACATGTTGTCGTGCCTCTGGCCTCCACCAGGGCCAGCAAATGCTGAGCCATGAACCCACCCTCCATCCCAGGAGAAGGTGAGTGGTCATTGGACACGCAAGCCTTCACCCACCAGCTGGCCCTCCAACACCGAAGTCTGCTCCCTAACCCTGGTCAACAGTGTCACAGGTAGAAATCCAATTCAAGCAGTTAAATTATAGATAGGAAAAAACAAAGGTAGTCCACCTTAGCGGTGATGGTTCAGATTAATTCACATCTGAGTTCTAACAAGCAAAGAGATCAAGTCATTTGTAACTTGTGCATGTGGGGTGTGGGTGCTAAAGAAAGGGATCATAGTGCTGTCACTACTGCCATCACCCCAGAGAGATGTGGACTGCATTGTTGCTACTGCCATCACACCAAAGGGTTGGGGCTGTAGTGCTTCTGCCATCTCCACTGGTTCTATGGGGAATGTAGTACTGCTGCTGTCCCACCTGAGGGATGGGGGCCATAGTGCTGATACTGCCATCACACCTGAGGAATGGTGAACATAGTACTGCTGCCATCACACCTAAGGGATGGGGGCCACAGTGCTGCTGCTTCTGTCACACCTGAGGTAGGGAGGTTGTAGTGCTTTTGCTGCTGCCATCACACCAGAGGGATGGGGGTCATAGTGCTGTTGGTGCTGCCATCATACCTGAGGGATGGGGCCGTAGTGCTGCTTCCATTACACCTTAGGGATGGGGGCTATAGTGTTGCTGCTGCCTTCACATCTTGTACCTAAAATAACTTTAAATTGGTACAAGGATGGAAGGATGTGTAATAGTGGAAATCAAAATTGCTAAAACACATGTTAGCAGAGTTAAAAAATTGTTAAATAAAGTACACAAAACCAAACCCGGTAAAAGCGGATTTTGGCTTAGCAGACACCGGTGACGATGCCATTTTTTTACAATGTGCAAAACGGAATATGCCCTTTTTCAATCCCGGTAAACCAGTGTCCCTGGTCATAAGCAGAAAAACTCTACATATAGAATCCAGAGGAACATACATACTATAGTTCTAATTATAGAGTATTGTAGACCATTCATTTCCTTTAACTGTAGCTATATAATGTCTAGAGAAAAAATATCTCTTAGAGAAAGGGTCTAAGAAACTCCAGAAATAATTTGAAGAGAGTGTAAAAGTATGCATTGTTAGTTAATCTGGACAACTGCTGAAATACTCTGAAGAATGAAATATGAAAGAATTTTGATTTATATGACATTTCATATAATTTGTTAAAGTGTTCTTCAAAGCAATAAGCTAATGTACCTGCCAATATGCCTGGACAGTACTGAGAAAAAATGAAGAAGCTATTTAGTGTATAGCAAGACACACACACTGCCACAGCTTACTGTATTAGATCCAGTATTATTGAGATACAATATTGAAAAAGGCTTTAGATAATCTACTACTTTCGTAACAATTGCCATAGGATCTTAAACATCTACTGTGCCTGCTCTGCCACTTGAGATGAGCAGGAGGGATCAGATCCTGATGCTGCATCTCAGCGTGGTACCTACAACAGTGTAGCAAGCAATCCATATTACTGTACTAGTGTCAGTAACTGGGAACACTTTTATATTACCAGGGTATTACTTAAACCCATGGTATTGTGACCTAGAATGTTACCACTTTGGTCCATACTGAGACTTGCTAAGTAGTAGAAATGTGGTCTCAGTTTCAAAGATGTAATTCAGTGCATATTCCAGAACTGTTTCCAACAAAGAGTAACCCTGAATGACAGTTTAAAACTCAGATGCTAATATAAGTCATTGTAACATTATCATTATCCAGATGTCAGCATTATTCCATTATACAGATTATAGAGTGATGCTATTGATGGAACTTCGTTTTGAATCAGAGAAAATATACTGAGGTCCAGAATTACAGTGTACTGTAAAACTTTCAGGATAACATTCGAAAGAGTGTTGCTGCTATTTATGATGGTATTGCATTTAACTGGTGGTGTGGTGGGCCTTCAGAGTACTTTGGCACTAAAATTCTTTAGTGCAGTGTTGTTGGTCAGTGGTCACACAATGAAGCTTATTTACTCTTCTTAGCTTTCTGTTATATCCTTGACTCTTGATCATTAAAAACTCCATGACCCACTTATTGAGCTTTTGATGCACTTTTACTCCATATTTTCTTTGATTCGTCATGACCCTATGCTGGATACCTCAGCTAATTATTAAATGGATATGTAACAGGGCAAATGAGATCAAATAGCTGTGTGTTAGTTCAGCAGAACAGAACTGGTTAGGATTACATTCATAACCACAACGTCGAGCACTCAAACCTACATAATTGTCAGATAATGACTGTTCTTGGGAGTGCACCACACTTATCCTTCCTGTATGCCTTGTTATCTAAGGTTTGCAGTTACCTAGCAATAATACAAACCTGTTATCTCAGATATCTTACGTGTCTCTTATCCGTGTCAAATGACAAATTATTGAATTTTAATTATCTTTATTGTTTAAACTGCTTGGTTTCTTGCACTGAAACATTATAATTCTTCAGTAGTAGTAGTAACTGTGTACAGTACATTCTCAAAGAAAGCTCTCAAATGCTTCTCAACATGTCCTACTTTGGATTGTGGTTTTGTTTCTTTGTGGGATAAAGGTGCAGCAACACTCAGGGTGATACTGTGTTCCTGTCATCATCATGTCACACTGAATGTGTTATTATTCTTTAACAGCAGAACGGTATCTACATACTGTAAAAGTACCTCAAAATACACCTTTGTAACAATGGTGATATAATATTTACAGCATAGTATGTTTGTGTAACCAGGGGTAGGGTTGATATTTTTGTTTTTATTGCGTGATGCCTACATTTTCTAACCCACTACCTGCCTAGACTGGGTTCTGGGAGAAAACTGTTGCTCAGATTTTGTCTAGGTTTGACCTCTGGTCAGGGGCACCCAAGTAATCCAAACACAGGAATCAATAACTGAAATATCCAAACCAGGAGTTGGATTCTAGAGTGTGGCTTTTATTCACAACAACAACAGGAACAATAAAGCATAGATGGATCCCACAGGACTACACTCCCTGGTAATGCAGACTAACAGAGACTAGCACACTTCTTCACAACACTGTAACCCTCAGGTTCTGAACAAACTGTGCTCTCAGGCCGAACTGGTACTCTTCTCTTGGATTCCCTGGCGTGGCACTTTGGCCAGCACTTGGACATTTTTCCATATGGCATGAATATTTATTGGTGGCCACCTCTACCACCCATGAGCACTACCTAGCTCTAAAGGGAAATCTTCATCACTAATCCCACATCTGGGTACTTTCTGCAGACACCGGCCAAGTGACTGGGGGAAAGCTAGAGGTGCCCAAAGTGAACCCATGGAGGCAAATCTGTTTACTCCAGATGGGGGGTCTCCCACATCTTGCTCCCAAATCCATGTCTAGCCATTCATATGGAATCAACACCTATCCTTTGAACTCTCTTGGTTTGTAGAATGCTATCTCGAAATGTATATCACATTTAATACTCTACTCTTCATGAACTGGTGCCCTGACTTGTAACGTTATCTGAGTGGCTATGTCCATCCCTGTAGACCCCCACTATATAAATGCGTTTTAAGTCATACACAAACTTCAAGTACTGTTCTTGGCTGTCCTTTCCTGTCCCCACAGTAGCAGATACTTTAAACACTATCTCAGTGAAAACATGGGTTTATGTCAGAGCAGACTCAACAACTGGTTTGCAGGTGCCCCAAGGCTTATCACACAGAAATCACACATCTGGTACATCAGTACAGGTTCTCTAAAATCATCAGGCATCTTTCTTCCTCAGCAGGGCCAGGGGATTGCCCCTGAAATTGCTGGTCTCCCCATCCCTTCAGGGATGGAGCACTGGAATAAGCCGGGGAACAGTCTCTACCACTATACCAAGTTTCTTCTGTGTCCTTCTCTAGGGCGAGAACACACACCCTCTACCTTAGGAAGCTCTATGAAAGAATTAAACTCTGAGGGGCTGCCACCTGCAGCACATCTCCTTCTTCTTCAACACTCTTTTGCAGACTGATTAAAAAATCCCCTACATTCTAAGCTAACCCCTTGCTGCAGCATTCCACTGTGGCTTATGCTACTGTGAGAATTCTATTAAAGTCATCCCTCCAGCTCAGCTGAGACTGAGGACCAAGTGAGACAGTGTGAAACCCATTTAACTGGTGTCTCACAAGCTGCCTTTCCCTGCCTGCCACTAGATCTAAGTGGGATTCTAGTAACCCCAGGTGACAGAGGGTTACACCCACCCTTGGCTAGGAAAATTACTGTCTGCAGTCATTACTTACCTGGCCCAGGCTACCTTACACCATGTGTTGACTACGGGGAGGTAGTGCTACCTTCTCCCCTACCATGTGACAGCACAGGCAGACAACAGTAGAGGCCCAGAGGCCTTTGGCTGATGCATCATCCTCTACTCTACGGTCTTGCTATGGATACCTAGTGGCCCTGGTAGAATTGTCCAGAGCACAGCCCTATTAGATCAGTACTCCGTCCCCTATGGCCAGTCAGGATCACAGCCTGTCTATCCCCCCAGCCCTCTATGGAAAACCTATCTGACACCAACACAAATTACCCCCAAAAAACAGGGGAACCTCCCCCAACCTTGGACACCTGCAGCCAAAACACCAGGAGCTAATGCTATACTCTATACATTACTCCCACACTTCCCCACAACGATACTTGTGGAAGAAAAAGTTAAACACAGTAAACAACATCACTGTACTTTAAACATTACTACTTTAAAGCACTATGAGGAACTCCGCTGAGTCCCTCCTTCTCTTCTTGTCTTCTCTTCTTATCTTCTTCAGGATCACCCACAAGAAAAAAGAGAAAGACAAAACACACCTAACTGCAAACACAGTACTGTCTAACCCTACCATCAAAACACTGGAGAATCCCCAAAATATTTTTTAGAAAAGTAAAAAAACAGTATAAACAGTAGAAAAACAATGACATTATTTACAATACACATTATTTGGGGGATGGAAGGCCCTAAAAGTCCCATCTAGTGACAACAGCATCCTTAGGAAAGTCCAATAAAGAGTCTCTCCTGGGCTGGAGCCTGGTGAAGCACAGTTCTAGCAGGCTGTAATCCCGAAGGGGAGAGTCTTTGAGGACAGTTCAAACATCTGGAGTCTGCTAGTGCAGGGTGTGTACTGCAATGTCATTGGACTAGAAAAGTCTGGACTCACCAGTCCCTTATAGAATGAAAACAATACGACACCTGGATTTTCGTTGAAGACTCTCCCTTGAAGCATTCTTTAGATACAGCTGGGTGGACATCTTCCAGAAAATGACAGGATGGCACATCTGGAAATTGCTGGGCTGATGTCATCTAGGAGATGGAACCTTGGAACACGAAGGAAAAAATAGCTGATCTGAAGTCATCCGAAATCCCAGGTGATGAATCAGGATATAGCTGGGCTGGTGTCGTCTCTGGATATGATGTCATCTGGAAGGGTAGGCGATGGAATCTGGAAAGCCAGTACACTGCAAGGCTGAAGAATGTGGGTCACCTGGTTCCTAGAATACTAGTCTGGCAGAATAACATAGGTATGGCAATAGCTGGATGGCAGCACTGGCTACCACTGCTCTGCTCTCCACTTGGTAAGCATGGGCACATTCGCAGGAAGGTGTCTGCATTGTGGAAAATATCACAATTGGTCAGGTGCAAGAATTATTACCCCATCTGGTGCTCATAATTCACATTGTGAAAGGTTTCATGTCCATCTCCATCCACAATTCAAACAGTAACATAGAAAAATAGAGGTTGACTTCAGATAAGGACCACAAGGTCCATCCAGTCTGCCCATTTCTTTTTCTACCTTATAAATGTGCCATCGGCTCTTGCTCTGTCAGTGGCCTATCTATTCATACTCATCTGTATTTCTCCCTTATGCCTGTCCCATGCCTGTTTGAAGCCCTGCACTGTATTCATAGCCACCACTTCCTGAGGTAGGCTGTTCCATGCATCCACCACTCTTTCTGTGAAAAAGAATTTCCTCACATTTCCCCTTAATTGGCCTCCCTCTAATCTCATGCTGTGTCCTCTTGTCCTCCTAGTTTTCTTATATTTAAACTTGTTAGACTCTTTAACCTTGTTAGTGCCCTTAAGGTGTTTGAATGTTTCGATCATATCACCTCTCTCCCTCCTTTGCTCAAGGGTATACATATTGAGCTCCATTAATCTGTCCTCACATGTCTTCTGATGCAGTCCCTGCACCATTTTGGTTGCCCTTCTCTGGGCTGCCTCAGTTTGGTTAATGTCCTTGTGAAGGTGTGGCCTCCAGTACTGCACACAGTACTCCAGATGGGGCCTAACCAGTGTCTTGTAAAGGAGGATTATTGCCTCCCTCTTATGACATGATACCCACTAACCACACGTAACATTCCCTAGCCTTACCTACTGCTTTAGAGGTCTGCTTGGATGATTTCAGGTCATTGGTGATGATGATGCCAAGTCTCTTTCTTCCTTTGTGACTGCCAGTAACTCCCTCCCAAGCTATAGGTGGCTAGGGTTTCTCTTCCTATGTGCATGATCTTGCACTTCTTTGCATTAAATCCCAGTTACCACTCTTTTGACCATTTTGCTAGTTTATTCAGATCTCTTCTCATTCTGCCCACCCCATCTAGATCATCTACTCTATTGCAGATATTGGTGTCATCTGCAAACAGACAAGCCTTACCCTCTAGTCCATCTGCAATGTCACTAATGAAGATATTGAAGAGGACTGGCCTGAAGACTGATCCCTGAGGTACACCACTTCTGACTGTATACCATTTACCACCACTCTCTGTTTTCTGCCTGTCAACCAGTTTGCCACCCAGTTGACCAACTTCTGACCCAACCGAGCTTACCCAGCTTATTTATCAATCTTCTATGTGGAACAGTGTCAAACGCTTTGCTGAAGTCAAGGTAGGTGACATCAACTGCTCCCCTTGGTCCCACCACTCTGGTTACCCAGTCAAATAAATCATGAGATTAGTTTGACAGGACCTTCCTTTATAAACCCATGCTGTCTTGGATCCTGTGCCCCTATGGATTCCAGGTGTTGCAATATCCTTTCCCTAAGGAATGCCTCCATAATCTTGCCCACTACTGAGGTAAGACTGACTGGTCTGTAGTTCCCTGCCTCCTCCCTGCTACAACTCTTGTGGAGCAGGATTACATAAGCCCTTCTCCAGTCTTCTGGGACCTCTCTGTGCTCAGAGACTCACTAAACAGTTCTGCTAATGGCTCTGTTAGTTCCACCCTTAGCTTCTTAAGTACCCTGGGATGTATGCCATCATGTCCTATTGCCTTGTCCACCCTGAGCTTAGCGAGCTCTTGTAGGGCCCTTTCTTTTGTGAAGGGAGTAGTGCTCACCTCTCTTCCCCCTGTGCTCATGGTGCTGAGCTGTGGGCCCTATCCTACCTTCTCTTCAGTAAATAGTGAGCAAAAGTATGTATTTAGGTTAGATGCATTTACAGGGTCCTCGTCCTCACATGCCCCTAGTTCTCATTTGAGCTAAGCAATACCCCCCCTGGACTTTCTCCTTTCACTAATGTATTTATAGAAAGTCATGTCACCTTCTTTTACTGTTCATGCTAGTGTTTCCTCAGTTTGGGACTTTGCCTGCCTTACTGCCTTCCCTGCTTCCCTTAGGGCAGTTTGGTATGCCTCCCTATCTACATCTCGCTGTGTTCCCTTATATTTCCTGAAGGCCAGCCTTATTTGCGTTGACCTTTTCTGCTACTGTATTTGAGAACCAAAGTGGTTTCCTTCTTCTTTTGCACTTACTTTTCTGTCTAACACAATGGGATGTTGCTAGTATTGCATCATTAATGCTTGCCCACTTTGCCTGTACCCTCACCTGTGTTTCTTTTTGCCAGGGCTAGCTTAACTCTGTTGGCCATCTTATCAAAGTTAGCTCCTCTGAAGTCCCATATTTTGCCTTGGAATGGGATGAGTTTAGATGTAGTGGCCAAATTGAACCATACCATGTGATGGTCACTGGCCCCTAGTAGACCTTCTACCTGGATATCTGTGATCCCTTCCCTGTTAGTCAGTACTAGATCTAGGATAGCCCTGTCTCTTGCAGGTTGTTGTATCAGTTGTTTGAGGCCCTCCCCCTGCAGGAAATCCACCATGTGTCTAGTTCTAGCAGATGTTCCTGCTGGTATTGACCAATCTGCATCCGGCATGTTGAAGTCTCCCATTATCAAAACCTCCCCTTTAGCTGTCATGTTTTGTATATCTTCTAACAGTAATATGTCTATATCCTTCCCCTGGTCTGGGGACCTGTAGACAACCCCAGTTCTTATGACTGTCCCATTTCCTGTTCTCAGGGTGACCCCCAGTTCTTCTGGCTCCTTATGTGTATTATGAATTTCTGTAGCTTTGATATTTTCATTGAAATACAGGGCCACTCCATCCCCCCCTTTTTGCACCTCAGTCTCTTCTAAACAGTACATAGCCAGGAATTGAAGTCTCCCAATTGTGGTTACTGGTAAACCACGTTTCACTAATTGCTACTATGTCCAGTTTAGCCTCAGACATTATTGCCTGGAAGTCTGGGATCTTATTTCCCAGGCTGTGAGTATTTGTGTACATGATTTTCCATTGGCCATATTTCAGTGTATTAGTTGTTGGGTGAGGTTTGGCATTTCCCCTGTGCGTCATATGGGGAGACAGACCTTTTCTCTTACCTGGTGATGCAAATGAATGGCAAACATGCCGAATCCCTGTTTGACCACTATCTGAGGGTGGGGTGTGTTCTTCCCATTTGTTGTATGGGGGCTGCACCCCTCCCCCATTTGCTAA
Organism: Neoceratodus forsteri; assembly: GCA_016271365.2. NCBI lineage: Eukaryota > Metazoa > Chordata > Ceratodontiformes > Ceratodontidae > Neoceratodus > Neoceratodus forsteri. The sequence continues at coordinate 1,044,436,563 of CM028133.1, read as the reverse complement.
TTTAAATATTCTGCAAAGATGTCAGACTTCTGCCCCAATGCACTGACTCCCTCCTTAGTCAGATGTAGTCCATCAAATTTAAGAACTTTCGCTCCCAGAACTGTTGCCAGTTCCCTACAAATCTGTGTCCTTTTTCCTGGCATCAACCCTTGAGCCACATGTTTAGCTTCCCTATCTCCCCTTCTCTGACCTTCCGTCCATCTGACCCCCCTCTCCCAGACTGGCAGGATCTCAGAGAAGGAGATGTGTCACCCAGCTTGGTCAGGTGTTCTTTGGTCTCCACAACTGACCAGCTGGCGAGATCATTAGTCCCTGCATGTACCAGGATGTCAATGTTTTCTCCTGCTTTGTGAACAATTTTAGCAATGCAAGTCAGTGTCTCTCCATGCTGATGTACCTGGGAGACATCTGATCATTACCGATGGCTGGAGATAGCTATCAACTCCCAGAATCATGAAGTCTCCTATGATCAGAAATTTTTTGGATTTCCTTTTTGCTTTTTTTGTTTTGGTTCCTGATTTGGGAGAGTTTTGTTGTGCTTGCTCCTGTGCTGCAATGTTCTGCTCTGCAGTGTTCCCTGCCCCTTTGTTTGATTTCGGAGATAGAGGCAGATACCTGTTTGTAGTGTTTATGGTTTTGGAGGTAATATGTTGGAGGCACAGAGTGACGAGGCACCCGATTTGCCTCTAACCACCCAACCTCCTGGACCAACTTCTACGGCTCTCGCGATCCGGGGTTCTTCTGTTTAATGTTGGGAAATGGGGGGTGGTTCTTATAATTTATTTCCTCTTGAATATGAAATTTGAGGTGCGTAATCTCTGTCCATACTGCCCAGAGCTGAGCCTTAAGATCTCCAATGGTCCAGCATGTAGGAAGATGTCCTAAATCCTGTAAGACTGTCCTTCTGAAAAGTGTTCCGCAGTACCTGCAGGTAATGATATCCATTCCAGATAAGTTGCTGGGTTTATAACCTGGTCAGAGTAATTAGAAGGAAGAAAATGCAAGTAATGGTTTGATTTTGTGTTTTGTTTTCATATAACTTGTTATAACAAGTTAAATTACTAGTGCCCCTGTAAATGAGCTCACCTTGTAGATGCCCCACTGATCCGCCTCTTCCTGCTTTGCCACAGGAAATGTCACAACTGTGGTACCCTATAAAATGATTGTAGTGTGGGGTAATTGGGGATGGGGGTGGATGGCTGGGCCCTTCCCCTGCCAAAAAAGAAGACCCACAGATGAAAGAACAAGGAGGTAAGAGCAGAAAAAATCAGTCAACAACAAATGCAGTAACCCTGAAAGCTTATCCTAACGTTAAATAAAACTGTAAAACCTGTAAAACACCACCTGTAATAATTTCAGAGAAGATATGCCCTGTAAGAAACACTTTGCTACAGAGAAAAATAAAGCAGTAACAGAAGATAGACCTTGCAAAAGACAATTTGAATCAGAAGATTACAGCAGTAGTCTGTTAGCACACACTGTAGCACACCTTGTAATAATGCAGAAGAAGGTATACCAGCAACAACAATTTGAATCAGAGAAAAATAAAGCAATGAAATGTTAGCAACAAACAGTAGCAATCCCTGTGAGTACAAAATAAAAATAACAACACACAGTAAATCTGCTTAGCCAAAAGAAGTCTTAATCATTTTCCCTTGCTCTGGTATGGTTCTCTGCTCTGTCCTTTTAAACAATCTTAGAAGGAAAGATCTTAGGTGAAGCTAGGTGCCTTGGCCAGCAAACCAAGTCTTCTACCTCCAAGATATCAACTAAGCTGACCTTTTAACTCTTCTTTCTGTTGGAAATTACTAATGGTTTGACAGCTCCACCCCCCAGATACATACCTAATCCTCTGGAAGAGCTGTGGGAGGAAAGCAATTAGCTCTTTCAATGTGAGAAGGAGACTAAAACACCTCTGAGACAACAAACTTTTTCAACAAAAAAAGAATAAAATAAAACAGTGTCAAACAGTAATTTTGCCTAGCCCAATGATAAAAAAGTCACAAAAATGTAAGCACCTCCTGTAATAATTTTAGAGAAGATATACCCTGTAAGAAACACTTTGCTACAGAGAAAAATAAAGCAGTAACAGAAGATATACCTTGCAAAAGACCATTTGAATCAGACGATTACAGCAGTAATCTGTTAGCACACACCTGTAGGCACACCTTGTAATAATGCAGAAGAAGGTATACCAGCAACAACAAATTGAATCAGAGAAAAATAAAGCAATGAAATTTTAGCAACAAACAGTAGCAATCTCTGTGAGTACAAAATAAAAATAACAACACAAAGTAAATCTGCTTAGCCAAAAGGAGTCTTAATCCATTTCCCTTGCTCTGGTTAGGTTCTCTGCTCTGTCCTTTCAAGCAATCTTAGAAGGAAAGAGCTCAGGTGAAGCTAGGTGCCTTGGCCAGCAAACCAAGTCTATAAACAGTGTCCTGACCACTTTCCACTCTCTGCATTTTACCTGTAACACTCTGTCTCTGACATATCTACTTGCACCAGGATGCACATGTTTAGTTGCCTCTTCCAATATCCAGGATTTCCTCTTGCTTTCAATCTCCTCCCAGACTCTCCGAGGAAAGGTAGGAAAGGATATCCAATAGATCTCATTTGCCTTTCTATGAACCAGTCTTTCCTCTTTACTACACTTGGTCAACTTGAGACCTCTGGCCTGGCTTGGGGGGGGCAGTCCTGGTTCTGCCAGCTATGCATACTCAATGCAATTTAAAATGGATCTTTGACTCCTCCTTGTGGGGACAGGGCTGTGGAGTCAACATTCTCTTCTACTTTCTGCTCCTCTGAAGCAAGAGCCCGAGGCTGTGAACCAGTTCCCTTATCATAAGGCCACATAGGTTCCCCCTCATCTTCTTCCTCACTAAGGATTTGAGCCCAGGAGTGAGCAGTTGTTCTCAGTCCTGAGACTATCCACTCTTCACTGGGCATGGAGGTCAACATCTCCCATTCAAGGGTCTCCCCTCATCTCATCTTCTCCTATGAGAGTTGGGCTAGGCCCCTCTCTCCAAGGGTCTGATGATGCTCCCTCCGTAATGTCTCTCTGTGACCCGGACTAGGATACATCAGTACTTTGTTCTGCCTGTAGCTCTGTACCCTCTTGCTTTGTGCCACACTCTACTGAGTCTCCTCCAGCAGGCTCTACCTGGTGCTGTGTGATGCCAACTGCATGTTCTTGAATCTTTGTCCATGTGGGAGCCAAATGAATCTTGGGTGGTTTGATAAAGCCATGTCTCTTCAGGCACCCAGAACAATGAGCCATGAAGATGTCCCTTCCAGCGTTTAAGCACATTGTGCACCCTCTTACTGGATATCCAGGAATCACCACATGAGGAGGCAAATGTATCCCGTAATAACATCTTTCAAAGTCTCTCAACTTGTTAACTTCTTCTACTATCATAGCCTGAGCATGAGCCGAGTAGTGGCTTATCCCAAAGCCATGACTGCAGAGAAAAACAAACGCTCACTTTATTTCAAGTCCCACTTAGTTGCAAAGCTTTTCGTTTTATAAAATGGCTCCCCTGCTGCTGTGTTTACTTTACTATCCCACCCTGTAATGGTGGTAACAGCACTCCTGGTGCATCAACGTTCTGTTTCTGACTCAAGCCACTGTACATCTGATTTACACACTGTACTGATAAAGTTCACTCAAATTGCACTATTTGCTCTCTCAGCATATGTATATGATTTCTACTGGACTTTTCATTTGCTTTAAATCACTTTTCTAGCGTAAAGTCCCCTAAAGCCACAGTATTTCATTGCACAGGATTGCCTGTATTTTTGTTGCATCTCTCATACAACTCACAGTCTCTCACTTGGCTTTGAAAATGATACTGTTGCTGAACCCATATTTATGCTTACAGTCTAATGCTCAGAATTCTTGCTTTAGCTGATTAACTTGGCACAGTCCTTCTTTGCAAAACAATCGCACTGTTATACACAGATTCAGCTGGCTTTAGATTAAAATCACACACAGTTTGAGCTGTTTTATCAGGATGGTATTCACTTAATCAATAGCTTGTTATTGCGATGGAAAATATGGCCTACAGCCAGTCTTGGAGGTCTCTGGCTGGAAGCGGGCTGGCAGTCCTGGTGATTGTCCCTCCGAACACCATGCTTTCTTTCTAGATGATCAGTATGCGGGTTGAGCCTGATTTTAAACAGAAAAGTCTGATTATACTTTTACAACATTTTCAGTCACTGCAATGCTCCTCCTTGCAAGCCAGTTCTCACACCTCTCTCTCTCTCTCTCTCTCTCTCTCTCTCTCTCTCCCCCTCTCCCTCTCTCAAACACTGTGCAGTCACTCTAGAGCTGGCTTGAGGGCGGGGCTGATTGCAGTCTCACCAATCACTCGATGCCATGCAAATGAGCCTCTCTCTTCTCATGCTCTTCTCCTCAACAGCGATCATCGAGCAGGCAAAATTTAAACTGCAAACCGCACTTTTTATTTTTCAACTGTGACTCCTCGGTGGGAGCTCCATTTTAACCATTTTTTCATGGCATTTTACTCAGCAGCTCTCTTAGTCCATACCAAAAGAACTTCCAACTTCTAGGGCACAACTCTCTCTTTGTTTCCCACAGTTTTCCACACTTTTTCCTGTCACACAACACTTTTAAAAGCTGGAAAATGTAATTATGAAGTAGGACAAGGGGCATACACTCTCAGGCTTTACTGCTCCTTGATAAACTGTTGGCACAATTACAGCAGCACAGAGACAACAGCACACAGTGGTACATTTACAGTAGTTGCCAGTGCTTCTGATTTTTGGGCTACCTACTGACAAACAGCCAAAATGCTAGCCACCCTCCGAGCAACCTTTCTTGCATTTTTCTCCCAAAATTTCAAACTAAATCCCAGTGGTAGCCTCCAATTAGTAACCAGGGGTCAGGTTGATGTTATTTTTGTTTTTATTGCATGGTGCCTCCATTTTCTAACCCACTACGTGGCTAGTCTGGGTTTGGGGAGAAAACTGTTGCTCTGCATTTTGGCAAGGTTTGACCTCTGGTCAGGGGCGCCCAAGTAATCCTGACACAGGAAGCAATAATGTGAAATGTCCAAAGCAGGAGTGGGATTCTAGAGTGAGGCTTTTATTCACAATAAAGCATAGACAGACCCCTCATGGGGCTACACTCCCTGGTAATGCAGATTAACGGAGAAGAGCACACTTCTTCATTACAGCACTGTAACCCTCAGGTTCTGAACACATTGGGCTCTCAGCCTGAACTGGTACACTTCTCTTGGATTCCCTGTCATGGCACTCTGGCCAGCACTTGGACATTTTTCCATATGGCATGGATATTTATTGGTGGCTCCTCTACCACCCATGAGCACTTCCTAGTTCTAAAGGGAAATCTTCATCACTAATCCCACATCTGGGTACTTTCTGGAGACACTGGCCAAGTGCCTGGGAGAAAGCTATTGGTGCCCAAAGTGAACCCATGGAGGTAAATCTGGTTATTCCAGATGGGGGGTCTCCCACCTCTTGCTCCCAAATCTATACCCGGCCATTAATTTGGAATCAACACCGTTCCTTTGAACTCTCTTGGTCTGTAGAATGCTATCTCAAAATGCATATCACATTTAACACTCTTCTCTTCATGAACTGGTGTCCTGACTTGTAATGTTCTCTGAGTGGCTATGTTCATCTCTGTAGACCCCCCACTGTATAGATGCATTTTAAGTCATACACAAACTTCAAGTACTGTACTTGACTGTCCTTCCCTGACCCCACAGTAACATATACTTTACACACTGCCTCGGTGAAAACATGGGCTCTATGTCAGAGCAGACTAACCAACTGGCTTGCAGGTGCCCCAAGGCTTCTCACACAGAAATCACACATCTGGTACCTCAATACAGGTTCTCTAAAACCATCAGGCAGCTTTCCTCCTACAGCAGAGCCAGGGGAATTGCCCTGAAATTGCTGGTTTCTTCCCTCCCATCTCTTCAGGGATGGGGCACTGGAACAAGCTGGGGACTGGTCTCTACCATTATACCAAGTTTCTTCTGTGTCCTTCACTAGGGGGAGAACACACACCCTTTACCTAAAGTAGCTCTATGACAGAGCTAAACTCTGAGGGGTTGCCACCTGCAGCACACATCCTTCTTCTTCAACACTCCTCTGCAGACTGACTAAAAAATCCCCAACATTCTAAGTGAACCTCTTGCTGCAGCATTCCACTGTGGCTTATGCTGCTGCGAGAATTCTATATGATGTCATCCCTCCAGCTCAGCTGAGACTGAGGACAGAGTGAGACAGTGTGAAACCCATTTAACTGGTGTCTCACACACTGCCTTCCCTTGCCTGCCTCTAGACCTAAGTGGGATTCTAGTAACCCCAGGTGACAGAGGGGGTTACATTTGGATGAAACCATGGCATCACATTTAAACAATTTTTTTTTTGAAATCTTAAGATACAATATGTATTATGTGTCTTAACTTGAAATTACAATTATAAAATGCATTTAAAACATGCTGCTTTCTGATTTGCTGGTAATATTTAGAAACAATAGAGATGTTAGATGAATTGTTCAGAGTTGAATTATTTTAGGTATTTATTTTACATTTATTTAAATGATTTAATAGTAAGGTCATTTTTAGTTGAGAACAGCTCATTTCCAGAGACATCATGGATATGGCTCCATGGAAAAATTTTCACAGAACAACATACAACAGAGCATGAGTTTCAAATCTCACTTAGGGCGTTTCTTCATGAGTATGGGTTGCACGTCCCATACAGTATATGCACATCACATTCCTTGTAAGTAAAATGTGGTTCAGCTTTGTGTTTCTCTAGGGTGTGCATTGAGGGAGATGACTGCATTTCTGATCCCAACAGTTTTAGTTGTCAAGGTACCACAGCTAGCAGTACTGCAGTATAGTGTTCTGAGCGAGCCAGGATTTAAATCCCAGCTGGAGCACTTTTATGTTTCTCAGGTCTATTCTGCATTTCACATACAGTATATACAGTACACATCATGCTCTTTGTATTTAAAATGTGTTTTTGATGTGTATCTCTCTGGGGTGAACGCTGAGTGAAAATAACTGCCTGTGGGATTCCTAGGTTTTCTGCTGTCCTGGTATTGAAGTTGGTAATGTAGCAGAATGGTGCAGTATTCTGATTAGGCCTTGGTTCAAATCACAGCTAGTGCACTTATTTCATTTTTACATCTAAATTGTATTTCAGATATATGTACACCACACTCTTTGTATATGATTCTTATGTGTGTGGCTTCAGGGTTAACATTTAGGGAGGGTGAGTGCAGTTGTAATCTGCAGTACAGGTTTCCAGTTGTCCAGGCAGCACAGCTGGCAGTGCAGAGAAATGGAATTCTGAGCAAGAGTGGGTTTAAAGCTATTGTATTTTTGTAGCACTGCTGTACTGTTCCTCCACTTGTATTATTGCACTCATGATGCTGTTGTTCAACTGTTCTCTTTTTGTTGTACTCTCCTGGGTTGTGCCTGAAAATAGTCATTTTATGGCTAGTGTACCTACCCGGTTAACAAAAACTAAATAAAAATAAAATAAAAAAGCTAGATTATTGAATGTGTAGGTTTATTGTACCATTGGTAAGCAGAAAACCTGGGAATCCCACAGGCGGTTTACTCAGTACCATGGCTGGGCCAACCAATACCATGAGTGGGATTTTATGATCCCAGGTTACAAGGTGTTCCACAGGGACCAGGATGGGGGAAGAGCTGGAGGGATGGCTATTTATGGCAGGGAGGAGATACAGTATTGTGTACCAGGGAGGAAGGGGATGAGGGGAGGCCAGAAGACATATGGATATTGCACCAAAGCCCAAAAGGAAACAAGCTCAGGATGGGGGTGGTGTACAGGCCACTCTCACAGAGCGAGGAGGTGGATAGGGCACTGGGGGAGCAAACCAGGAAGGTCAGTGGCAAGGGAAATGTAGTTATAGTGGAAGACTTCAATCTACCTGGGATTGACTGGCAGTCAGTAACTACAGCACACGCCAGGGAACAGGTGCTGCTGGAGGCTATCCAAGACAGCTACCTAGTGAAAGGGGTGATAGAATATACTGGAGAGGGGAACATACTGGATTTGGTGCTAACAAATGGTGATCAAGTTCAAGATGTGGTAGTACATGAATTTCTATCAGGAAGTGACCACCTCTTAGTGTGGTTCCTCCTCAACATAGGGAAGGAGTTGGCTTAAACCAGGACAAAAGTGCTAGACTTCAGGAAGCCAGAGTTTGCCAGAATAGGCAACATCCTAGAGGGGTATTTAGCTAAAATTAATCCAGTGATGGATGCTGAGTGGAAGTGGGCAATTATTAGGAAGTTGCTGAATGAGGCCATGAACATGTGTGCCAAATCTCAGTGTAAGCAGTCCATGTCCAGAGAACCTAGCTGACTCAGCAAGGAAGTGGACAGGAAAGTGAGGGAAAAAACACTGTCCTACAGTAAGTTCCAAAAATCGGGGAGTGAGGAGGATAGAAAGGTGTTCACAAAGGCAAATAGGGAGGGGACCAGATCTGTCAGGGAAGCCAAGGCAGCAATGGAACTGAAGCTGGCTCAGGAGATCAGAGAGGGGGGTAAAGGGGTTCTTTAAATACCTAAGGGAGAAGAGGAATTGTAGAGATGTCATTGTTTGAATCAAGAGGGATGAGGTATGGGAGGAACAAATGGGAAAAACAGGCAGAAGAACTCATTGAGTACTTCTGCTCAGTGTTCACAAAAGAAAGGGATGGCTGAATACCACAGGGGAAATGGGCAAGGGTGAAGGGGGGCAGAAATAACAGATGGGGTCATCAAAGAGGATAAAGTTTTGAAGAGCCTTAAAGCCTTACAGGTGGACTAGGCACCAGGACTGGACGATGTACACTTAAAAGGCCTGAAGGAACTGGAGGAGGTGTTGGCATGCCCTCTGATGGACCTTTCTGACACCTCCTTGGAGACAGGGAATGTACTCAGGGATGGGAGGATTCCTCACATGGTGCCCCTTCACAAGAGTTGACCCAAGGACTAACCAAGCAACTACAGACTGGTAAGCTCAACATCCATAGTGGGGCAGTTGATAGAGACCACTCTAAAGGAGAGGTGGATAATCTTTCTTGATAGTAATGGTCTACAAGATGACAAACAGCATGGGTTTGTCTCAGGAAGAATATACCAAACTAACCTGATTGACTTCTTCAACTGGGTCACTAGAGTGGTTGATGAAGGCCACACTTTGGATGTCCTGTACCTGGACTTCAGCAATGCTTTTGACTCAGTGTTCCACAAGAGGTTAATGAACAAGCTGAGGGACATGAGATGGGGGAGAAGCTGGTGGGGTGGGTTGAGAGCTGGTTGCAGGGCAGACAACAGAGAGTAGTTGTAAAGAGGGAGACATTCAAGCCAAGGCCAGTAACAAGTGGGGTACCACAGGGTTCAGTGCTGAGTCCCATTTTGTTCAATGTCTACATCAGAGACATGGCAGAGGGGGGCAAGAGTAAGATCAGCCTGTTCACAGATGACAGTAAGATTTGTGCTAAAGTGGATAGTGAGGAAGGGAGGTAGACACTCAGGGAGAATCTAGCTAAACTCATACACTGGTCTAGGAAGTGGCAGTTGAGGTTTAATGTTAACAAGTACAAGGTCATGCACCTCAGAGCAAGAAATCCCAAGACCAGCTACTGGCTGGGGCAGTGCAGTTAACAGCTTCACAGGAGGAAAGGGACCTCAGGGTAATAGTCACAGGGGACAAGAAGGTATCAGCACAGTGTAGGAGGATTGCAGCAGTGGCAAACAGGATGCTGTGGTGCATTGCCAGAGGGATCACCTCTAGAAAGAAGGAGGCCATACTGCTTTTGTATTGATCACTGGTGAGGCCACACTTGGAGTACTGTGTGCAGTACTGGTGCCCATACCTCAAAAGGAATGTGAGATTACAAGAGGGGGTTCAGCACAGGGCTATGAAAATGATCATGGGACTGGGAAGAGTTGCCATATGAGGAAAGAGTGAGGGAGTGCAACATGTATTTGCTGGAAGAGAGAAGGGAAAGAGGGGTCATGATAGAAACCTTTAAGTACCTGAATGACATACACAAAGTCAGAGAGGGATGATTGTTCCTCTTAAAGGGGGGAAATGGTCCCTAGGGGGCACAGTCTGAAGTTGGAAGGGGAAGACTCAGGAGGGAGATGAGGAGGCATTATTTTACAGAGAGAGTGGTGGTGAGATAGAACGCACTGCCAGAGGAGTTAATCAAACTAAGAACAGTGGATATCTTTAAGCAGGGTTGGGATAGAGTTAAGGACAGGATTAATACAGACAAGAACACAAAGGGGAGAAAGACCAGGAAAGGGGAGGAAGGGAGGACTTTGGGTGGGGCTGGGGCAGCTGTAGTGATATCAAACTAAGAGCTGCGCAATTGGGCAAACTTTGTAGACCTGTGAGCCTTTTTCTGCCAGCAATTTCATATGTTTGTATGTTGTTCCTATTGTTGTCCTGTGCTGTTATTTTGTGTGCTGTTTGTTGATAATCAATAAAGTATATATAATGAAAAAGAAATTCCACCTAGGGCAAATATTTCTTTCTCATATCTAAACTGTATTTCAGATATACATACACTACAGTCCCTGTAAATATAATGTGTCTCTAAGTAAATTCAAATTGTATCTGATTGACGTGTATTTGAAATGGTATTTCATTACCTAGGGATGCTTCACAAAGTTCTCTTCATTGGTAAAGTCTTACTTGTAGTTCCATGTCAAAACCCACTGACAAATTTAGTGGACTCGACAGGTGAATATCCTGATTAAAAAAAATTCCTTTCCCCTACTTTGGGTCAGTCACTGTCCTACCCTTCTCTCTACAGTACAAAGTCCAAGTGATCAGGAAAACCCCCATTCCACCAACTCACTTAACATCCAGTATTCCACATTCTTCCCCATTCCATGGCTCTAATTTTCAAACAATCTTTACCACCAAATGTACTCAATCTCCCCCTCCTCTCCCTCACTGTCCTGATGATCAAAAATGTAATTATACTAAACCTCTTAGTGCCCTATCCCCGCCTGTACTTGTTCTGATAAATAAAAAGCCTTCCTTCCCCCAACTCACTTAAAAACCCAACCCTCCACCCCCTACTGGGTGCACTGCCAGATTTCTAATAAACAGTATGTTAAAAGAATTGGAAAAAATATACTTTCACATCCCTTCTTTCACCAACAGGACTGGCTAGCACTTGAATTACTGCTCCCAGGTCACCCCTGAAAACAGGCACTTGTGCCTAGTGGGCCTTACTCGGTTTATTTATTTATTTATTTGTTTTTGTTAACCAGGTAAGCACACTAGACAATGAGTGCCTATTTTCAGGTGTTGACCCGGGAGGTTACAGTACAGAGAAACATGGTACATATACAGGGTAGCATACAGGCCCGAAACTGCAAGTGGGCCAAGTGGAATACAATACACAGGACATTGAATAGGCAAGGAACAATCTCACCCACACACAGGTGGGGCCAGAGTAAACAGCATGTAGACATTAATACATGGTCAGAGCAACAAACAAGAATACAACTACAGGCTCATTATGAAATAAGTTCACATTGTGGCAGAGGTGAGGAGAACAAAGTACAGGGGGCTAGAAGGAGGGGAAGGGCTGAATCCGCTGACACCCCAAGTGGCGGTCGGGAAAACGGGCAGGGGGTGGTGAGATTTTTCAGTGGGCAGCATTGAGCTAGAGGGTGAGGAACCCAACCTGGAGGACCACGACGGCAAGGCAAGCACGAGCTGCAGGGGAGTACTGAACAATCCAGTGACAGGCCCCAGTGGGCAGGTCTGGGGATAGCGAAGGGACCTTTGGGAGCCCCAAGGGAGGAAGCTAGAAGGGGAAGGGATCCCAGACAGCATAGGGGGAAAAGGTGCTGACCAGAGGGGATGGTGGGGGCCAGGAACTACTTGAGGGTGGGGAGTAGGGAGGCCAAGAGAGCGAATAAGTGCAGGGGAGGAGAAGTGGTTTGGGCCGAAACCTACGAGGTGGAAGAGGTGACAGGCAGCCAGTGGTGGCTGCTACACATTTCCACAAGGACAGGTGGAGGCCCCTTTGAGGAATTTCCAGAGGGAAGTTTTGAAGCCGGAGTGGGAAGGGGTGGCTTGAACAGGAGCAGGGAGGGAGTTATCAGAGATTTAAAAAAAAAATTAAGGAAAGAGACAAAGTGCTGGAATTCAAAATGTGTGGAATAGGAGGGGGATTTGGGGTAATAAATGGGTTCAGAAAGGGATGTTCTTGAATAGCATGACTGGTTGGTGTAGTTTGGTAAGTGGGTTGGGGCAATTGTGTTTTCTTGAGTATTGAGAATGTGCGTGTTAGAGGGTATGAGATTGGGTATTAACATTTACAGTGTCACCAGTGTTATTCAGAAAAACACTACATCAGACAGCAGTCATTAGGATTTTCTTTTTTTTTTGGTGGGGGGTGAAACCACGATTCTTTACTTGGGTTACAGTGAAATAATACATTTTCTTTTTCTCTGATAGTTAATGTTAATGCCTGTAACACAAGTAGTGAAGCCAGTAGTTAGTTATGAACATTTTACCACTCATGTATAATGGTAAATGACTTATTCCAGTGGATCCCACTAAGTACTTTGTATATACCTCCACCTCCTTGATTCACTTAGAATACAATGTCCCCCACCATCATACTCCATGATTCTGATAATCTAGAAAAACAGCATTCCCCAACCAAATTAGTACACAGGCTTTTTCCACCTCCAACAATGCCCGTGCAATAAAAAAAAACATCCTTTCTAAACCCACTTAGTTCCCAATATTCCACTTCTTCCCCCTATTGCCCTGAAAAGAAAAACACATAATCCCAATCCATTTTGCACCTAGTTGTCTCTTCTCCCCTTGGTCCTGATAAAAAAAACTTCTGCTTCTCCCCAACCTTCAAAGCATTCAGCTGCTACTCACATCCTAACATCCTATCCACACAGCAGCATGGACTTCTTACAAAAAAAAAAAAAAAAGCATTATACAATGGCAAGAAAGAATGCTGGGCTATGATTGGTCATTCTCGGGCTGGATCCATGATATTATCCCAGCATAACATCACGGATCTAGTCCCAGTACACACATGAATGTATAAAATGTTGAAGGAATCACTCCACAACTCATGTCCAAGTTGCCCACACTTTGCATGGGTACTATGTTTTGTCAGTGCTTGCTCTGTGTTTTTGTTTTAGGTAAATCCTTCCCACTGTCACAAAAAATGACCAACACACCCTACATGAATTTAATGTCTTCATTGTAAAAGCAGTATAGTACACTTTTTATATTTAACTATTATTTTCCTGTTCATCTAAAAAAAATAATGCCTGTTTACTGTGATCACCTTCACCAGCTCCTGCTCATCTCCTGGCCAAAAAACACAGAGTGCGAGACACAGAGCCTTCCATTAATATACAGAATGTACTTCAATTTCTTGAGGTTTTTCTTCTCCAGTACCACTACAAACACAGGGCCACTGTATCAGGAGAAGCAATAACATCAGTGTGGGAGTGCTGCCATCAGCTTCACCACTATGCTGCCATTGCCATCAGGTCTCTCTGCCCCTCCCAAACAGACTCACATGGTCACTCAGTCAGCATATTGGTTGAAAAGCAGACATCTCTCTAAATACTCAGTTTCCTCACTTTTTGTTTTCCTTTTTCTGGTACAAAACTCTTGCCAACCGATTACCTCTAGGAAGGGAGCCCTAGCTGCCAATTTTTGCTTTCTTTACATGAGGACAGTTGTCTCTGGGTTTAAATCCACAGTCTTTTATTACTGTGGCCCACTGGCTGCAGTCAGACCCAGGAGCACTCCAATTGGCTCCATATAGCTCTGTACTTTTAATGTTTGATTATATTGTGCTGGATTATGTTTTCTGTTAAAACTGTCTTGTTTGTATTTTATAGCTGAAGTTTTCTGATTTTATGTAAATGCCTGTATTATGTTCCTCATAAATGTCAGTGGCTCAGTAGGTAGCACACTCCCCTCTGAGGCCGGGAGATCAGAGGGCTGTGGATTCAGTTCCCACATCTGGCACTTGGGTTAATATCCCAGTACTGACACTGTAATGCAGCATGAGAGGGGTGCTGCATTTCTGAGGTGCCGTCTTTCGGATAAGACGTTAAACCGAGGTCCCATCTGCCTGGATTGGTAGTAGTTCAGGTGGATGTTAAAGATCCCATGGCACTTATCGAAAAGAGTAGGGGAATTTTATTAGGCAAAAAAAACAAACATCACATTGAAACAAAAAAAGAAATGAAACAGTACATAACAAATCCGGAGAGAACAAGAGAAATCAAAAAAAGGAAAAACCTTTCCATAAATAATTAACATAAGATGTAGAATATTTTACAGTCCTGACAATGAACAGTTTGTAAGTCATTCACAATAGCAGAAGAATAACATCAAAATCAGTATGAGATTGTTGTAATACAAAAGAAACAACGGCTTGCCATAAATAATATTGTAAAGTGCAAAAAACATTCAATGTGCTTCTATGATATCTATCCCAATCACCAAGATAAACACCCAACACTAGAGTACAATAAGAAATAGACCGTAAGTGAGGCATATGCCAGCAGCTAGCCGTGAAGTCCCAAAACTTCTTACTATAAGGACAGTCGATAAAAAAATGAGATTGACTCTCTTCAGTAGCAACACAATCTTGTCTTAAACAGTATCTGTCAGTAACTGGTTTATATTTTAGATTTCCTCGAACTCCTAACCTACCATGAGCAGATATCCATATAATGTCCCAAGCTTTAAACAAAATCCTATTATCAGATAATTTATAGAGCACATACTGCATATTAGATGGGGAACAGAGTGGAAAAGAATATTATTTCTGAACATCATATCAATATAGTCATAAAAGGACTTCGGTGTAAGGACTGTAGCTTCTGTAAAGGAATCTTCCATTGATGTAATTTTTAAAGTTGAGATGCCATATTGCGGTATATTATCTGACAATAGTAATTTAGGGGAGAATGGACCATTAAAAAATACTTATGCCAGATGGATTTGATCCAGAACTGCCAAGGAAGAGATGGTACCTGCCAAATGAAAGAAAAGGAAGAAAAAGAAAGATGGGTGAAAAAACTATAGGATTAATCATATTCAATCCCCTTCTCTGTATCGAAGTGCATAATACTCTCTCTTCACGGGTTCAATCTATTGCCCCACAACATCTGAAAAAAATACTATAAATCCTAGTTTCAAAAAAACCGGAGGTGGAAAAAGGTGACTTAAGTAAAGAAAAATGGGCAAAACAAATTTTTTAATAATCAAGACCCTTTCTTTTCCAAATTTCAGTGTTTCCACTGATTAACTTTAGTTTCACCTACAGTTATCTGCTTTTCCCAATTATAAACTCCATGTTGTTTATCCCAAACCAAACACCAAGTATTTTCTGAGGCCCAGTGACAAGGGAATGTGAAAACAATGGGATAAGTCAGGAGCTAACTGACCTAATTGCATCACAAAACTTTGTGAAATTGAGAGAGGCACCAGAGTATCTGCCAAAAAAGAAAAATCTCTAAGGCTCTCTGCAAAAGAAAGGGTCAGCTAAAAGAAGGGTCACGTCATCTGCGAAAGCATATTAACCAATTCTAGGCCCACTGAAGGGCAATACCGAAATAGAGTTATCATTAATAATGCTCTGATCACTGGATCCAAAATAAAAGTGAATAATTAAGACTTAAGGCATCCCTGCGAACCTCGAGAAATCCTGATATTCTCCCTAATAACCCATTTACTACTGGAATTGAAACTGCAGAAGTGTATAACAATGAAATCCATCGTATAAAAGTATCAGGATTCCATAGGAAGAAAGCACAAAATATAAGTAAGAATGACTAACTGCATCAAACGCCTTTGGATTGATCTAAAGCTGCTATAGTTCAGAGGAAAAAATTTGGCTAAGAAGCAAAAGATCTCAAGTAAAAAAGGTTGTGCTGTATTTTCCTATTTTAATCGCACAGGTTTGCTGAGGGTGAATCAAAAGTCTGGCTAATCTCTAATCTATTATTCAGGATTTTAGTTAAAATTTTATAGTCACTATTTAACAGACAAATCGGTCTCCAATTTGAAAACAGAAACTTATCACCTTTTTATAAAGAAAGGTCATTAAGGATAACGAAAATTCGGACAATGGACCTCCAGGATAGATAACAATTATACACTATAGGCAGAAAAATCTCATAAAGTCAATACATTTTTTATAGAATTCATTTGGTATCCTATCCATACCAAGGATGAGCCAAGCTTTAATCATTTAATGACTTCAAGTACCTCAGTAGAGGTGATAGGCAATTGTAAAGATCGGACCAAATCCTGAGGTATTTGAGGGAGGAAGAAAACCCATTTGAAAGAGAACTCAATGTAATACCTGGGGATGAAAATAAGTCTGACTGTAATGCTGCACAATCTGTAACATACCTAAATCAGAGGTGATGAGTTCACCAGTTGCATCAAGCAAACCAGTCATGAGAGTATCTTTCAAGTGTGTTTTACATGCATGGAAAGGATCAGCCATTGGTGATTTTTTACAAGAAAAATGAAATTCCATATTTAAAGATTTGGCTCTATTGTATTGGTAAGTTTTCATTTGTTGCTTAATAACTTTGAGTTGAGAAAGAGAGCGAACATAGTCATGTGGAGGAAGGGACATAAGCCTGTATAATTGGTTCCGAGAAGTAAATATTTCCTATAATCATCCGTACCCTTGTTTTACCCCAGGACTGAAATAAATGTTTAACCTCAATCTTAAATTGCTTCCACCATTCATATGGGGAGACAAAGAGGCTAGAGTAGAGGATTTTGCAGCTAAGAAAAATCTAGTTTTGAAAATAAACCGGGTCTGAAAGAAAGGAAGTATTCAATCTCCAGGTGATATGCTGGAATACAATCTAGGAGGAAGATATCGTAGGGATAAAGTACAAAACAAAACATGATGGTCAGAGAATTCCACTGGAGCAATAACACAGGACACAATGTGAAGATAGTGTGAAATAAAAAACATGTCAATCCTAGTGGCAAAGGTGTGTCTATGATAAGTGTTCCCACCTACGGGGTATAAGCTACGGAAAACATCCAGAAGTCCAGCAGTTGTTATCACTTCAAATAAGGCATATGAATCACAATACACTTTTTTACCTTGATCCTTACGAAACTGGATATCAAGAGCGCAGTTAAAATCCCCTCCCCACACTAAATGTCTCCTGGTAAATAAAAAGGGTTTAATGTCTGAAAATAAGGCAATACGGCCTGATTTAGTCTGTGGAGCATAAACATTAAGAAAGCAAAAAAAATAGTCATCCCATACACAGTCTAATATAAGAGCCCTTCCTGGTAACAAATCTATGATTTTCAAAATTTTAAAAGAAGAGTTACCAAACAATATGGCCACACCATCTGCAGTTTCAGTACTAAATGACCAAAAGGAGGGGCCACAGGTCCATAGTCTTTTAACCTTTGTTCCTCAGAGATAGAAGAGATCCTAGTCTCTTGTAAAAGTATGATATCCAAGTGCAAAGATGTAAGATATGTGAAGATGGATATCTGTCTGTGAAACGTCTTTAGACTACAGACATTGAAAGAAGCAAACTTTAAAGCTGCCATGAAAACTGCTTAAGAGCTATGCTTTGACTCACTTTCCTTTTTTCCTTTTTCCTTTCCTATCTTTAGCAAGTTCAGTAGATTTGCTATCTTCATCTTCCGTCACAATTTCAGAGAGAGATGAGGTCTCAGATTCCATGTCTGAGTCTCTAACATCTTCCTGAAGGGGAAAAAATTTTCAGTCACAACCGGGCTGACCTGGGACTGTTTTAATGAGGCTCTGGTAAACCTCCTGTTCTTGACAATTTCAAAAGGGGTGGCATACTGGACACCTGAGTCTGATGCTCTCCCAACTGAGGAGAAACCAGAAGTATAGTGTCCTGGGGGTCGTTAACACAGGTTGCTCAGGGTTAGCAATATCTGGAAAAGAGGGGAAGGGGACAGGGTCTTGTCTTGGGGGGGGTTTGACCCTATCACCCGGAACCTGCACCTTAGCCTGGGCTTTTCGAAGTAAACCATCCTGGTCTAGGCCTTCAGAGTTGTTATGCCTCGCCCATGGACACTGATGGAAGGCATGCCCCTTTTCGTCACAAAGATTACATTGAAAGATATTAATGCATCGGTCAACAGAATGCCCAAAACCCCCACATAAAGGACATTTCATCATATCACAGACACTACTAATGTGGGTTCTATCTCCACATTTATAGCATGCTTTAGGCTGCCCATAAAACACACCCTCTGTCTTTTCCCAAGAAAAACTATTTGGAAGATGTACAACCTCAGAATTAACTGCAACAATTTCACACTTAAACTTCCATCCCCTGTCCAAATTCCTCTACATCCAGAAGAGCTTCAGGTGGCCCCAACATCTCACATTTGGTTTGCAGCCAGTGATAGATATCACCACATTCACCCCTTCATTGGTAAACATAATTGTAACAAACCTAATTAAGGGACAAGTTAAAGGGATAGCAAAAAAAGGCAACCAAACTGGATGATTTTTTTGATTGGCATATTTGTCCCAGAATCTGTCCATATGAGCAGGGTTTGAAACTAACATCAAAAGAATCCTCCCCTGAGACATGAATTAGAGCATAGATGTCTTTGGCACAAAACCCCATTTTAGATTTCAAGAGTTGCTTAAATACATAGTATCTATCAGGGTGTTCAGTCAAACCACCTCTATAACGCAGACACACAGCATTTCGACGAGGGGATTGTTCCAATTTTGATTTAAACAAGTCTGATAATGGTGGTTTGGAAGTGGTGCTCGAAATGGGGTAGCAGGACCCATAGACAGAGAGAAATAGCAACAGGGGTACGCTGGAAAGTTCAGGGCCCCAAACCCTCTTCCCTCCCTTGAAGTAGATGGCTGAGGGGAAAGGTGCTGTGCCGTTTCAGGAGTTTTCCTACCTGAAAGCAGAGTCCAGTCTAAATCAGGAACCCAATCTCCTGAATCGTTCCTCTTCCATCCTGCTTCCTGAAGCGCCATCTCTTCAGACCAGTCCATGGTATCATCGCGACTTCCTCTCTCCTGTAGCCTGAATTGCTGCTGCACCAATGACGACGTGCGCGGTCCTACACTCTCCACAGTCCTCCCGGAAACCATCTCTCCAGAAAGCAGTTCCTGTGCTCGGATAAGAGGCGTATGAGCGTCTCCCACAGCAAGATCTCCAGCATTAGACTGAGCAATATCAGGCAAGGGCTCCGGAATCAAAGGCACTGCAGTAAGTGAAGTAATCTGGTGAGCATTGAAATCGGTAGCTATAGTGCGCAACGATCGTATAAGAGGTATGCTCAGCCACCATAGGACATGGTACAATAGGAGCAATGGGACTCTGCTTCGCGACCTCTACCTCCTTCTCCTTCCCGACCTCCAGAACGTCTGCCATGCCGGGTACTGACGTCAGCAACTAGCCACCGACCAGCAGCCAGTAGGGGAATTTCCCCGGTGTCCTGGCCAAATTTCCCTCATTCACTAAAAATACCACCAACAGCTTAATCTGGTTCAAGGTCAGTTGGCATTCATCTGTATTCTCCCCCCCCCCGGGTCGTGCCTGAAAATAGGCAGGATTTGTCTAGTGCACTTACCCGGTCAACAAAAGCTAAATAAATAAATAAATAAGACCAGTAGTGATCTCAGCTCAGGCCTTTGAAACCCCACCTTCACCTTTTTACACTAGTATTGTGTTTTAAATAGCCCTGTTATTGCTCACTCAGACTTGGAGGCACCTTGCCTAACATCTTGATCTGCAACACCCCCATGTTTAAGCCAGTCTGCATTTCTTTTTAGCTCCACAGCAGCCCTACCCCCTCTGACTTTCTTATTTAATTCTCCTCTGCCTTCTCCTTTCAGGTAGTCTGAGAGTCACAGCCATGGTTCTCTGATGAACCCGACCTGCCAGACTGCCACCCCGCAGTCCAAGGCTGAAGCCACCAGCCCCTCACAGAAACACAGGTATGGACTTGCCCTCAGGGACTGATTACCTCCAGAAAGTTTGCCCTAGCTGCCAATTTTTCACCCACCCACCCGCCTCGGTCCTGATTAAATACACATAAACTCCACCCTGTCTTTCTAGCTCACTCCTCTCTAGCTGCCCCCATCCTTATTCCACTATGTGTGTCAAATCGTGGATCCTGTTCTGGTCCTTCTTCTATCTCATATCGCATGCCCAATATATGCCACCTCAAGCCTTTATTACTGCGGATACTAATCTGATCTGCTCTGTAACTAGTTCCTGTCCCTATGTCTATATATGCCTTTTCAACTCCCCAGTTCTTCAACACTATTTTCATATTACCTTTAACACTGGTACACAAAATTAATTACCACCTCAGCTTATGACTTCCGCCAACATCATAGAGGTGTCACTTCTGTAAATAGCAGTCAGAGTACTCGTCTCTGCCACCCTTAGTGGGAAGGGCAAAAAATGTTGGGGTGCATTCCCCCAGGATGATGGCCCACAACGACATAAAGGGGTTACCAGTATGAAGCTTACTATTGCCATTCTACAAAAACTTTTACTCCTTCTTCTCCTGTGCTCAGGAAATGTGGAGCTCAATCCAGAGCCACCAGCTGCAATCACATCGCCTTCTGACCATGCCACACTGAAAGGCATGAGTTTCCTCCACATTAATGTATGCAGTCTGTTAAAAAAGTTCTCCATGGTCCGGGCCTGGGTCCTCCATACTTGACCAGACATCTTAGTGGTTTCAGAAACCTGGCTTAGACCAGCCACCTCCAACAGGGAAGTCAATATCCCTAACTATTTACTATTTAGAGCAGACAGACACTCAAGGGGTGGAGGGGTTGCCATCTATGTCAAGGATAGGTATACGGCATCCTGTCTGAGTGCTTTATCTGTTGCAAATCTTATGAATGTCTGTCTCTTCAAGTCACCATCTCATACACTTCAACATTATGTATCATAGGGTGCTATAGACCTCCTTCTGTTGATCTACAATTGTTACCTCATCTGAGTAATATCGAACAACAAGCCTCAGAAATAATTATTCTTGGGGATCTTAATTTAGACTGGCTATCTACAACCGCCACTCCTCTCGTAGCTTTCTGTGACACCGATGGATTATCGCAACTCATTGTTGAACCAACATGAGTAAATAAAAAGAACGTGGATAACAGCTCCCTACTAGATGTTATCCTAGTGAATAAACCACATCTCTTCTCCTTTGCCAGCACCTTCTTCAGTGATTTGGCTTCATTGGGGACTGGGGTTCCACCTGGAGGGACACCAGCCTATACTGGCAGGATGGTCTGCATCTGTCCAGGAAGGGAACAAGTCTTTTGAGCAATCGGTTTAAATGCTTCATTGACAAGCTTTTAAACTAGTCAAGGGGGGAGGCACTGATTAGCAGCAGGAAAATCCTAGCCTCTCCCTACAAAACAGGGTACTAAATGGGAAAAAGACCGAGGTAGAAAGGTCAGTGGGGGATGCTGCAACAGAAAGTAAAGCCATCAAAAAATGCAAAGCAATGAGTACCAACGCACGTAGTCTGAGTAACAAGCTTCCTGAATTAGTGGCCTTGATGGAGGAGGAACATCTGAATATCGTGGCAGTCACAGAAACATGGTTCACAGAAAACCATGACTGGGACATAAGCATACCAGGATACACTATCTACAGGAGAGACAGAGAGGGTAAAAGAGGAGGAGGAGTAGCTCTTTACATAAGAGAAGGAATCAAAGTAACAGAACAAAAGAGAAAACAGGGAGGAGAAGAAGCACTGTGGGTAAATTTGGAGACCGCAATGGCACCACAATCTGCACAGGGTTGTATACACCCCTTCTCAGGGGAGGAAATGGACAAGAAAATTATAGAAAGTATACTTAGTATGGCAAAAAGGGGAGATATTGCTGATGGGTGATCTGAATATGCCAGATGTTAACTGGAGTGCAGTTGCGCAGCCACTTCAAAGAGTGGGGTTATTCTAGATGCCTACAGGGGCATGCCTTAGACAACTAGTATTGGAGCCCACTCAGAGAGGAGCAATCTTAGACCTGGTTCTCTCAAATGGAGATGAAGAGGATCACAGATGTAGAAGTGGGTAGCCATCTGGGAACTAGCGACCATCGAACAGTATGGTTCACAATAAACACAGCAATAGAGTCAAGCCATACAAAGGCAAAGGTACTGGACTTTAGGAGGCTGACTTTGCAAAATGGGTAAGTGCCTAAGGAATGCACTAGCAAATGGGCAGGAAGGAGGGTGGAAGAACAATGAGGAATAATAAAACTGCCATCACAGAGGCAACAAGCCTTTGTGTGAAGCAAATAAACAAAACTAAACAATGTAAGAAACCACTATGGTTCTCAAAGGAAGTGGCAGTGAAGGTTCAAGAAAAAAAGCTTTCAGGAAGTACAAGGAATCACAGAAGGAGCAGGACAGACAACTGTATCAGTTAAAGCAAAGAGAAGCTGGGAAGGCAGTCAGAACAGCAAAGGCCCAAACTGAGAAAAGATAGCCAACTCAGTTAAGAAGGGGATAAAACCTTTATAGGTACATTAGGGAGCGAAGAAAGACCAAGGGAGGATAGTGAGGCTTAATAAAGTGGGGAGGTGGGCAGAGGAGACTGTGAAAAGGCAGAGATACTAAACAAATATTTTGCTCAGTATTTACAAAGGAAGGGGGGCTACCTAGAACAAACAGTAGAAACACACTGGATACAGAAGTTGATACCAGCCCATTTACAGAAGAAAGGGTTCTGAAAGAACTCTTAACACTGAAGGTGGACAAAGCAATGGGGCCTGATGGGATTCATCCCAGAATTCTAAAAGAACTAAGGGTAGAATTAGTGACATCACTGACTACCCTGTTTAACAAATCATGGGAGGATGGGGTGGTACCCAAGGACTGGAGGAGGGCAGATGTGATTCCCCTTCACAAAAGTGGGAGCAAGGCAGAAGCAGGAAACTACAGACCTGTTAGTTTAACCTCAGTGGTAGGGAAAATGATGGAATCACTTCTGAAGGAAAAAAATTGCCAGTATCTAGAGGCCAGAGGGGCACAGGACCCAAGGCAGCATGGATTCACAGCAGGAAGGTCATGCCAGACAAATCTGATAGATTTCTTTGACTGGGTGACCAAAGTAGTAGATCAGGGAGGGGCTGTGGACATGGCCTACCTAGACTTTAGCAAGGCATTTGACACAGTCCCACACAAAAGATTAATATACAAGTTAGCTAGCCTGGGAGTGGGTCCCAAGATGACAGCCTGGGTAAAAAATTGGCTGGAGAATAGGACACAGAGAGTAATAGTAAATGGAGTCCACTCTGATGAAAGGGGGGTTACTAGTGGGGTACCACAGGGTTCAGTATTAGGACCAGTCCTCTTCAATGTCTTTATAAGCAACATTGCAGAGAGACTGGAAGGAAAAATATGTCTCTTTGCAGATGACACAAAGATCTGCAACAGAGTTGATGCACAAGGTGGGGTGGAAAGGATGAAAAGGGACTTGGCAAGGTTAGAGGAATGGTCAAATGTATGGCAGCTTAGATTCAATGCTAAGAAGTGCAAGGTAATGCACCTGGGAAACAAAAACCCAGGGGAAGAGTACACAATGGAGGGTGAGATACTAACAACAACAAAAATGGAAAGGGACCTGGGGGTAGTCATATCAGATGACCTAAAGGTGGGCAAGCAATGTGAGAGGGCAGCAATGAGGGCTGGGAGGGATATTGGGATGCATAGGGAGAGGCATCACCAGTAGAAAACAGGAAGTTATTATCCCTCTGTATTGACAGCTGGTCAGACCCCATCTGGAGTACTGCATGCAGTTCTGGAGACCCAGTCTTTGCAAAGACATAGACAGGATGGAAGCTGTCCAGAGGAGGGCAACTAAAATGGTGCAGGGTCTGCAGCGGAAGACATATGAAGAGAGGCTAAAGGAGCTTAATATGTATAGCCTCGAGGAAAGGTGGGAGAGGGGGTACATGATAGAAACTTTCAAGTACCTCAAGGGAATCAACAAAGTCCAAGAGGGTAGCATCTTTCAAAAAAAAAGAGGTGTGCAAGAACAAGGGGGCACAATTTGAAGATGGGGTGAGCGGCTCAGAGGTAATTTAAGGAAGTATTTTTTCACAGAAAGGGTTGTGGCTGCATGGAACGGCCTTCCAGAGGAGGTTGTGGAGTCAAAAACAGTGGTGGAATCCAAGCATGCATGGGACAGTCATAAGGCAATTCTAGGGGATGGGGGTAGGAAGAAGTAGGCTGCTGGTTAACTAGGATCTGCAGCTCATCCAGTAAGCAGGGAAATGGGCAGACTGGGTGGGCCAAGCGGTCCTTATCTGCCATCAAATTCTATGTTTCTATGTTTCTATGATATCAATGATCAATCATTTATTGCTTGCATAAGATCAAGCAACAAACCTACTACTTCGCTGAAGTTTGCTGCCAAGAGATCTAGACGGAACTTTGATCTCACTACCTATATAAATTAACTGAAACACTCCTTGTATTGGCAAGAGTTGTATTTGGCAAAAAACATGCAATCAGCATTCGACATATTCAGCAAAATTATCAAAGATGCCCTAAATAAATATGCCTCTATAGTTAAGGTGCAAATAGCAAAAAATGCATGTGGATGGTTCACACCATTATTAAAATCTGCATTGACTGAAAGAGATAACCTATGGAAAAAAGCATGCAAAACCCAGTCTGCTGTGGACTGGTGCAAGTTCAAAAGGGAACGAAACTCATGTACTTGAATGGTTAGAGATACAAAAGCTGCATACTATCATTCTGAATTTCTCTCTGCCTCCAAAAATCCTACAATATTTTGGAAAACTGTCAAGGACTTGTCTGGTCACAGGTCCGGTGGCTCACTACCTGATGAAATCTCCTTAAACAATAACACCATTAGTGACAGACTGGAAGTTCTGGATGCCTTCAATAATCACTTTGTGACTGTAGGCTTAGCCTTCGACAATTCTCCTGTGAATCTGATATGCTGTCAGGTGGATAATCAAGGTGCAGATCCTAGAGTCACTAATTCAGTCTTCTCCTTGCATCCTACTACTCTGAAAGAAGTTGAAGACCTATTGCTAAAACTGGATGTAAAAAAATTGCTGCTGCGGATACCCTCGACCCACATTTTTTTGAAGGTGGCCATCCATGTGTTAGTCGTGCACATAACCCATTTATTTAATCTATCATTAACTCAAGGATCCATTCCTTCAATATGGAAAACAGCGCACATCATACCCCTGTTCAAGTCCAGAAATCCCGTGATCTAAATAATTACAGACCAATTTTGATTCTCCCAGTCTTGTCAAAATTACTGGAAAAAGTCATAAGTAACCAACTGAGGCAGTATCTAGAAGCTAATAACCTGCTTAATCCAGTCCAATCAGGGTTTAGAGCTATACATAGCACCATCACAGCACTTGAGAAAGTGACTGATGTCTGACAAAGAGAGCTAGACAACAGGAATTACACCTGCACCATATTCTTGGACCTGAGCAAGGCCTTCGACACTGTCGACCATTCTCTGCTACTCTCTTCCCTGACCTGACTAGGTGCTGACCCATTATCTTTACAGTGGTTCAACAACTACCTCTCTGATCATTTCCAGCAGTTGAAAGCAGAAGAAGATCTCTCAACTCTCAAACCTCCCTAAGAGGTGTTCCCCAGGGTTCTATCTTAGGACCGATCTTATTTGCAATATACATCAACAATATTGATGAAAGCATAACCAAGGCCAACATTCATCTGTTTGCAGATGACACAATTCTTTACTTAAGCTGCCCATCATTACGATCTGCATGTAATGACCTTCAAACTGAGTTCAACCTGCTGCAACACCAAGTCCTAAACAAAAAACTATTACTGAACGCCAAGAAAACAAAAGCAATGCTCTTTTCTCCCTCTGCCTAAATGGTAAATTCAGCCCTATCAGATCCTCTGTCACAGATTACTACAATTCTTGATGAGAAGTTGGAATTTGTCCCTAAATTCAAATACCTGGGAGTATGGCTGGACCATAGGTTCTCCTTTATAGAGCATGTTGAAGAATTACTCAAAAAATTACGACAGAGACTTGGCCTGTTCTTTAGGATAGCCCGCTTCTTAACTAGAGATGCCAAACTAGAGCTGGTACAATCAACCGTTCTATCCTTGATAGATTATGCTGACATCCTCTACAGTCACTGTCCCATTTCCTACCTCACCAAACTTGACACATTATATCATAGAGCTTTGAGGTTGATCACAGGCCTGACTTATTCCACTCACCACTGCTCCCTATATCAATTAGTGGGGTGGAGTTCTCTTCAATTCAGGCATGATAAAAATGCAGCCTTATGGACCCTGAGAGCCATCTCCAAAAAACTGCCCCAATAAATTACAGACTGTCTTCCTATAAAACCAATAGGCAATTATGCCCTGAGAAGTTGCAAATCGCTCCTACTGATGGTTCCCAAAGTTAACTCTTACTTTGGCAGGGCTGCTATAAGCTTTACACTGTCCTCCTTGTGGAATAAATTGCAAAAAAAAAAAAATGAAACTGAGGTCACCCATCGGCATCTCATCTTTCAAGCTCTTATATTCACATCTCAGAAATGGATCAGTGCAATTGTTTCCCATGACCATGAATTGTCATCATGCTAACCTGTACCATTTAAAAATGAATGAATTACTTCTAGTGCTTGTCTCCTCCTTGGCACTGGTCTGTCATCATGCTTTCATGTAACACCTTGATGCCTCTGTCCTCCCTTTGATACTGGTCTATCATCCTGCTTTCTCCAGCCTTCTTTTGACAACTCTATATTGCACTCATCCATAATCTACACACATTCAAACTATAAAAGTCCTAACTACCCTTTCCCTCTCCCCATAGGCCCACACTGCAGCATCAGTTCTACTTACCTATCCTTGGGACTTCACTTCTCACTATGTTTATCCTTCACTTACATATTACATACCCCTCCTGGTACCTCATCTGCCATTAGTTGGTGGTTCTCCAAGCCATTTTCATGGCTAGTACTAGTGACTGCTCCTTGTAAATGAACTAAATGGTACTTCTATACAGAGAACATGGTTTATATACAGTTGCATGGTTCAATGGTGGACCTGCCCCCTTGTATTTGAATCCTCCTCTGTTATGGCTTGCCTTGTCTTCCTTTTATCATTTGACTTCCCTATTACTGCACCATTGTGTTTGAGTTTATATACTTATTTACATGTATTTATATGTTTTTATGATGACTGTTACCCCACCCTGTTCTAACCAGGTCCATCTTGTAAAAGAGCTCTGCTCAGTGATGTTCACCTGCATAAATAAAGATTTTGATTGATTGATTTGATTGATTGATAATCTCTAGTCAGATTTTTCCTGTTGTGCCTTTCTTCAGGGGTTAACTACAGACCTCTGTGATTGTACCCAGCCCAGGGAGGACAGTGGGACCAGCAAACTGATCTGAGTTCGTTTAAATTCCAACTTCAACTGCAGGCTATTGAATCTCTCACTGCTACAGTACTGCTCTGATATCAGCTGCAGAGGATTCTGGTATTTGTATATACTGAAATGTTAGCCTAGAAGTAAACAAAATCTCTCACTAGGGAAAGTCAAAATCAGCAAACTCTGATTTTGTGGAATGTTCACAGCATTTTGTGAAATTTGTAACATTTTTAGTTGGATGTAACTCAGTTAGTGTTATGGCTCAAAGCCTGAAATTTAGCATGTGTATTACATGCTATAGTCTCCAAAAGGATAAGCATCATTATATTTAGATGAGAAGTGGGGATGTTATGGTGATGAAAACCTGGAAATTTAATATTCATGTGAAAATGTCTGAAAACATTTCTAACATACTAAAATGCCAGCAGAGTAGTCCGCATGATCTATCGAGTCTGCTCGAGAGTCAACACCCTAAATGGGTACCGCTACCTCCCTCCTGCCCCCCATTCTATGCTTACAACTTATCCACCTTTGGAGGTGGATAATTGAAAGTGTAGATACACACATTTTTGTAATAGTCATAGAAAATGCTAAACAGAGAAGTCTTCCTATACAACCAATAGGCAAATATGCCCAGAGAAGTTGCAAATCTCTCCTACTGATGGTTCCCAAAGTTAACTCTCACTTTGGCAGGGCTGCTATAAGCTTTACACTGTCCTCCCTGTGGAATAAATTGCAAAAAAAATGAAACTGAGGTCACCCATCGGCATCTCATCTTTCAAGCTCTTATATTCACGTCTCAGAAATGATCAGTGCAATTGTTTCCCATGACCATGAATTGTCATCATGCTAACCTGTACCATTTAACCATGAATGAATTACTTCTAGTGCTTGTCTCCTCCTTGGCCCTGGTCTGTCATCATGCTTTCATGTAACACCTTGATGCCTCTGTCCTCCCATTGATACTGGTCTATCTTCTCGCTTTCTCCAGCCTTCTTTTCACAACTCTGTGCTGCACTCATCCATAATCTACAGACAATCAAACTATAAAAGTCCTAACTCCCCTTTCCCTCTCCGCGTAGGCCCCCACCACAGCATCAGTTCTACCGACCTATCCTTGGGACTTCACTTCTCACTATGTTTAACCTTCACTTACATATTACATACCCCTCCTGGTACCCCATCTGCCATTAGTTGGAGGTTCTCCAAGCCATTTTCATGGCTAGTACTAGTGACTGCTCCTGGTAAATGAACTAACTGGTACTTCTATACAGAGAACATGGTTTATATACAGTTGCATGGTTCAATGGTGGACCTGCCCCCTTGTATCTTAATCCTCCTCTGTTATGGCTTGCCTTGTCTTCCTTTTATCATTTGACTCCCCTATTACTGCACTATTGTGTTTGAGTTTATATACTTATTTACATGTATTTATATGTTTTTATGATGGATGTTACCCAACCCTGTTCTGATCAGGTCCATCTTGTAAAAGAGCTCTGCTCAATGATGTTCACCTGCATAAATAAAGATTTTGATTGATTGATTTGATTGATTGATAATCTCTAGTCAGATTTTTCCTGTTGTGCCTTTCTTCAGGGGTTAACTACAGACCTCTGTGATTGTACCCAGCCCAGGGAGGACAGTGGGACCAGCAAACTGATCTGATTTCATTCAAATTCTAACTTCAACTGCAGGCTATTGAATCTCTCACTGCTGCAGTACTGCTCTGATATCAGCTGCAGGGGATTCTGGTATTTGTATATACTGAACGTTAGCCTCTAAGTAAACAAAATCTCTCACTAGGGAAGGTCAAAATCAGCAAACTCTGATTTTGTAGAATGCTCACAACATTTTGTGAAATTTTGCAACATTTTTAGTTGGGCGTAACTCGTTTAGTGTTATGGCTCAAAGCCTGAAATTTAGCATGTGTATTACGTGCTATAGTCTCCAAAAGGATAAGCATCATGATATTTAGATGAGAAGTAGGGATGTTATGGGGATGAAAATCTGGCAATTTAATATTCATGTGAAAATGTCTGAAAACATTTCTAACATACTAAAATGCCAGCAGAGTAGTCCCCATGATCTATTGAGTCTGCTCAAGAGTCAACACCCTAAATGGGTAACGTTACCTCCGTTCTACCCCCCCCATTCTATGCTTACAACTTATCCATCTGAGGAGGTGGATAATTGAAAGTGTAGATACACACATTTTTGTAATAGTCATAGAAAATGATAAACAGAAAAGTAATGGTTATGTAAATTGTAAGTTTTAGCCATGGCCTGCCTCCTGACATGACTTCCCTTGCCCTCGTCTGAATCCAGGTCATCAGCATGGCAGCATGACTCTCTGATGCTGGGCCATGGGGATTGCCTTAAAGCCTACTATTTTGGGTCACTGAACCTAAAAACATTGGTGATATTCCATTCTCCAATTTCAAACTAAGGGCTTAAAATTCCATAGTTTGCATAATTGCAAAAAGTAATTTTAAAATGTTCTGAATATTTGGAGGCTTATAACTCAGTTACCTTTAAGCTAGAGATTTAAAACTTTGTACACATACATGTGTTTCTGTGTAAGTTCACCATATCAAATTTGTTGAAATTTATATAAATACTTTTAGTTTCTCAATTTCTTTACAGTAGTTTTAAAAGTTTAGAAGGTTTGGAGGCTTATGACTTGGTCATCTTTATAGACGGAGACCAGAAAATTGGTGCTTGACTGCATGGACATTGGTAAAGTCATCTCTCCACCTGTGGCACAGATTTCACAAATACTTTTTGAATTAGATGAAAATAACCAAAATCACAATTTTGGCAACATTTCATAAACTTTTCATGGAATGTTTGAAAAACTTCAAGGCATCAGAATCAGCATTTTACCAGAATTCAACTGGGAGAGGATACGTTTTACCCAGTCTTAGAGCCAGAAGAAGGGATAACAGTTATTTATAAACGATAAAAAGAAAAAAAAATAAACAAAGTGACACCAACACACGAATGCAGAGGAACAATGAAAGCAATGTGAAAGTAATGGATTACAGAGAAAGAAAAACATGAACAACGTAAAAAGTGCACAGAGTACATCAGTTATGGGGGTGGCCAGGATGAGAGTTTTGGGAAGGGTCACCAATGAATGGCAAGATATTTCTAACAGAATCATGGTGGCTTCAAATTCAAATTTCAGAGTTCATTGAGTTTAAAGCTACACAATAAAGTAAGAAACAAAATGGGTAAATACTGGGGGAGCATAATTTGCTGTAATGTGAAGTGACGAGGAAGAAGCCTAACTGCAGGTGCATGCTTTTGAAAAACATGCCAGTTAAAGTGAATTGAGAGAGTGCAGAGATGAAATGAGATTGTAGGGAGAGTGAGGTTGTTTCACAGTTTTGGAAGATGGCTAGAGAAAGCCAACTGGTACCTTACAGATTTAATGTAAGTGATATGAAAGAATGAGGAGCTGATGATGATAAATAATAATAATATTTTTATTTGTATAGCGCAATTCCAATATCAAAGTACTTTACATACAAAACATCAAGAGATAATTCATCAAAATCATATAAAATAACAGATTTATTTAAAATCTACAGAATACATAAAAGTTCAAATATTAAATGCCTGTTTGAATAAATAGGTCTTTAAACTGGTCTTGATGGTCTGAATGAGATTGTTCTGAATTATTCAATGGCATTTCTTGATGAAGAACAAGTCCACAATTATGGTTGACTTGATTTCCTTGGTTGATCTGGCTTGCATCATGGAGAAAAGGTTAGGAGAATATGCAGGACCAGTTTTGGAGGCAGCCATCCCCTCCAGGGTACTCAGTGGTTCATTGTCCAAGGAGGAAATGCAGAGGTGGGGGAGTGGCCATATGTTTTAGATCCAGCCTGAATGTCACCGTGCACCCAGTGTGGATGACTTGGTCCTTTGAGTATGTGGAGGCATGTGGGGGTCCAGGTGCAGACTTCAGGATTCTCCTCATTTACAGCCCTCCTGGGGCTGGGGGAGAATTCCTGCAGGAGGTTGCAGACTTCATCATCAAAGAAGTGTTGGAGTCCCCCCAGGTGTTTAATTCTGGGAGACTTCAATGCCTGGGTCAACAATGAATCCTCGTTACTTGCATCAAACCTCCTTCAGCTGATGTCATTGCTGGGCCTGACAGAAGGGGTTACTTCTATGACCCATCACTGTGGCAACATGTTGGACTTGGTGTTCTCACTGGGCCTTGATGTAACTAACCTCAAAATTGATCAGGTTATATGGTCTAATCACTGCATGGTGAAGTTCATGATTGGGGTCCCCCTGAAAGTATCTTCTCTCTGTTGAGATGATCAGGTACCACCCTTTAAGGGGAGTATCCCCAGAAGAACTATTGGCGGTGACCTATCTATCTAGTGTAGTCACTGCATGTGCGGTTTGCATGGGTGAGGTGGTGGACGCTTATAATAGTGCAGTCTAAGGGGGTGCTCAATGCCATCACACTGGTCCATGTATGACCCAGATCTCCTCACCTGAGATCTCTATAGTTTTAGTGGAATCTCAAGGCAATGAAGATTCAGGGTTGCAAGTTGGAGCATTGCTGGCAGAGGACACAGTCAGATGGGGGTAAACTAACCCTGCATGCTCATAATCATGAGTAACAGGGGACAATCAGCCATAGGAATGCAGAGTTTCTGTGCAGGGAGATTGCTGCAGGAAGAACCAACCTGCTCAGCTTTTTCAGATGGTG
This sequence comes from Neoceratodus forsteri, assembly GCA_016271365.2. Lineage (NCBI taxonomy): Eukaryota > Metazoa > Chordata > Ceratodontiformes > Ceratodontidae > Neoceratodus > Neoceratodus forsteri. Next base: position 1,044,404,333 of record CM028133.1, on the reverse strand, counting down.
GACAGACATTTGCATCCAATCTGTCTACAACCGAAGAAAGCATTTTCTGTCACTTTATGTGAGGAGTTTTTCTCGGTTCTTCTCTGATAGGGTGTCTTACATCCATGGGGCAAGTCCACCAGTGAACCATTCTTTGGCTCACAGTGGTAGGCTTGGAGGGACAGGAGGCATTTTGTCAGTTTGGGAGGAGTTTAAACCGGTGTAGGTGGGTGAGGTCATTGGAATTATTTAGAGCTGAAGCACACATATTGTGAACTGGACCTGGCACTGACTCATTTTTTGATGAGATGTGTTGGTTCTGTAGGTCCAGTGTTCACTGAAATACTCAGGTGTTCATGGTTGAAGGTGGTATTCCCAGAGGCTTTGAAAGTGGCTCTGGTGAGGCACCTTCTGAAAAAAACATTTCTCGACCCTGATGTTTTAGCAAATTACTGTCTATCTCCAACCTCTCTTCTTCGGGTAAAGTTGTCGAGAAAATTGTGGGGCAACATCTTGAGGAGCATCTCTAGGTCATGGACATCTATGAGCCATTCCAATCAGGTTTCTGAGTCAGGCATAGCACAGCAATGGTGTTAGGGTGCATAATGACCTCCCCAGGGTGAGAGATAGCAGAGACAAGTCAATTCTTGTTTTCATAGATCTCTCCTCTGCTTTTGACACTGTTGATCACATTGTGGTGCTCAATCATCTTAGAGAATATTGTGGACTTGCTGGCACTATCATCTGCTGGTTTGAGTCCTTTCTCTCAGTCAGGAAGCAATGGGTGGTGATGGGAAATGTCTCCTCCTTCCCGAAGCCCCTATCATGTGGAGTGCCTCGGGGTCGATCTTGTCACTAATGTTGTTTAAGTGTTTATGCTGTCCCTGGGTGAGCTCATTAGACATTACAGTGTGGATTTTCATTGCTATGCAGATGATATCCAACTGTACACATCTTTTGCTCCTGGAACATCGTACACCTTAGAAGTGCTTAACAACTGCTTGACAGAGATCAATGATTGGATGTCCTCCAGCTGGTTATGACTGAACCCAGACAAGATGGAGGTGCTAATGATTAAGCCAGGTTGAAGGCATGATGGAAGTGTCCCTGATGCTGGAATACTGGGTTTGCATCTGGACCAGCACCAGTGTTGGCCTCTGGTAGGGTGTGAGATCTGGGTGTGATCCTCAACAAAAGACTGATGCTTGAAGCTCAGGTGTCAGCTGTTGTCCAGAGTGATTTCTACCACTTAAGGAATCACACCAGGACCAAACCCATGGTTCTGCCCAAATAGCTGCCTACACTGGTGCATGCCTTCATGACCTCCAGACTTGACTACTGTAATGCTCTGTACTTCAGGGTCTCTGGAGATACCCTCTGTAGGCTGCAACTGGTACAGAATGCTGCTTCTAGGTTACTGACTGGCCTTTTGAGATCCAGACATGTGACCCCGGTATTTTGTGCTCTGTACTGGCTGCCAGTCAGGTGGAAGTTTATCTTCAAGCTGAAACTAATCACCCATAAGGCCCTACAAGGTGTAGGCTCTGGTTACCTGGTTGAGCTTCTAACACCCCGCACCTTGGCTCACTCCCTCCACTTCTCAACCAGGGCCTCCTTGAGGTTCCAGGACTAGATTAAGACATTCTGGTGACCGTGCTTGCAGTGTCTCTGGGCCAGTTCTGCTGAATGTTCTTCCTCCATCTCTAACTGAGGCCCCATCGGTTAATGTATGTAAAAGGGTCTCTAGATCCATATTTTTCCCCTGGGCTTCCTGAGAAAAGTAGTCTGACCTGTATTATTTCAGTTATTCTTAAATCTGATTTTATGAGATCATTTATTTGTTGTGCTGTCATGTTACTGCTCACCTATCTTATTGAATTTTCTTCTTTTATTCCCTAGTTAAGTAAGGTGCCCAGAGCCTCCAGGATTGCTCACAGTACAAATAAAGTTTGACTTGCTTTGCCTTTAAGTGTTAATAATGAGAAGTTGTTTGCAGCAGTTTTCATGGGAGTGTCCTGCAGTAATGACATGGGGCACCATGCTTCTAATGGGCAGTGATAATTGGTAGCAGATCAAGAGTCATAGACTTTCATCCTGTTCCATGTAGAAGGACAGATCAAGATGTCCCAGAATAATTACTGTAATATTCATCAGTTAGCTGTCAAAACAAATTCTGAACTGATATTGTGGGATCTTGAGCCCACCCCAAACAAGAATAAATAAAGCTGAGATTCCAGCTGTGTAACTGACACTCAGATTGTGGTGTCACAGCTGTAGCCTTCCATTACTGTCAGATCTTGGATTTTGATGTACACACTTTTATAATAATGATAACAGAACAGCAGACTGGCAATATGTTCTTAATTAAAAATATAAACACTTTTATCATAATGTAATTATCCTCAGAACCTTTTTACAGCACTACGTGTCCTTACTCATGGGATCTATAGCCATCTTCCTGTAGGCTGATGCACAAAGCATTTGAGAATTTCTAATCTGACCTGACTGTGCCCCTTGTCCTGGTGTGGTTTGCCAGTTTTCTTTGTGCATCATCTCAGGCTGGTGGCACACATCTGGCTGTCAGCCAACTAAACATCAACTTCAGAGGATAAGCCATTTGTTTCTTATTTGATACTAGCGCATGTACCCCCTATCAGTACCTTCAGGCTGCTTGCATAAGAAAACTGAGAGGTATTTAAAAAAACAAAATCAAATCACAGCAGGCAGACAGAAGGACTGATAGACTTTGTGACCCTATTACCACAAAAGAGCAGACTAGCTTCTCTATTGCTGCATCAGGATAGACTGAGGGACTCTCACTGCAGTTAGAAAGTAGATAGAAATAAAAAGAAATGAACTGGGTCCCAAAAGACAAGCTACTCCATGGCCAGGACAAGAACACCTCCCTTAACCATGCTCACCTCATTCAGCATGGAGCAACAGAGAACAATGAAACTACCACCTTTTTTGGTCATTCTGAAGTTGCAATCAAGGTTATCTGCAACCAGCATACCTTGTTCACATGAGGACAGACTCTGGAGTAAGGAGATAACAGATCTCAACAAGTGCCCCACTTACAGCACAATATTGCAGTAAATGGCTAACAGCTCACCTTGTTCAGCTGGGAGTCCTGTTGTCTTCATAGAGAGCTCTCATTATGCCCCTTCTTCCCGTGGCATTCCTGCATCTGGTCACCTGAGTAGAACAGCAGCCAGACTGCAAAATTGAGCACATTGACAGTCCAAAAGACAGATCCTCCAGGCAGAGACATCGGGAGCTTGGATTTTTTTTTTAAAAGAAAAAAGAATGGATCCCCAAGCAGCTAAAGAGGGAAGAGGAACCACATCAGCTCAAATGGGAGATCTTCTCATTAAATTCCATAGTGCTTTCCCACCGATAGCACAGCAGGAAGTCCCAGGAAAACTTCGGTGAACAAAGCATCTCAGACTGCAAACATTACCTTACCAAGATGGCACCTGGAATTCTTGTGATAGCCCAGGCAGCTCAGACTCTTAAATGGAAAATGCCCTTACAGGTAGCAGCACTTTCTTAAAGGGGAACTGTCATTTGTCATGTTGGAATGAGATCACTCATCATCGCTCAGTACTCTAACGGACATAAGCACAGCATAATATTAATACAAAGACAGTAAGAATATAGTTACAGGGACAAGATGGTGTTAAACAAAGAAAGAAACCTACACAAATAATAAAACAGATATAAGAATAATTAAATTAAAAAAAACAACAACTTTTAATTAGGATGATGATGGGATGAACTGAGAATCTGCATATTTTATGCCACCCATCATTGCAAACAGCATCTCATGGAACACCCCCATTGTCACTCACCCTGCATTATGTCTTGCAAATTCATCTATTGGAGGATGTGAGCAAGTCCAAGAGAATATTTCACAGGTGTCCCAGCATCCTCCTGACTCAGTCTGTAGGAGACATCACAACCTCCAGCTCATCAGCCGAGGATCTGGTCGAAGACACCACTATTCCACTTTCACAAGAGTTAATGCTAGGTATCTTCCACTAGCTTTTTGACAGGATTGAAGGAGGCACTGAAACATACTGTAAGAAGCACAAAAAAACAAATGGAGGGGCAGACAAAAGAAGGCAAAGCATTCTAAAATGGGAGAAGAAGAAAACTCAGATTCAGAAGACACCTCTACAGGGTTAGAAGATAGTGACTCCGAAATGGAGGAGGAATCGAGGGAGAACATGACTGCCAGGTCATCGCCATTCGATACAGTAACAGAAATTATCTGAGTGTAGCTGGAGACACTCACATTTCAGAACTCCAACAGACAGAAAGAGGAGAAGCTGGATCCATTGGTCAGAAAAAGAAAATGTACTGAATATGTTTTCCCAGTTTGCAAGGCACTACAGGGCATCCTATTGGCTGAGTGGGGAGCTTCCAAACCATCAATGACAAGAGAAAAGTCTACCTTTGCCATAAGATACCCATTACAGTAGGACGTGCAGTACGGCAGCTCCATCCCACACAAAGCAGACTCAGAGGTGGCTTCTCTTTCTAACAATACAGTGCTGCCATCAGAAAGTGCCTCAGCTCTGAAAGACCCCAAGCATAAAAAGCTGGAAGATCTTACTAAAATAATCCATGAAATTCTGGTTATGTCAATGACAGCATCCACAGCAGTGATGTACACAACTAGAACCATACTGAGATGGCTGGAGTCCATACCAGCCGACATGGCCAGGAATAGTGCCCACAGGCACACCATGCAGTACACCATACAGTCAATTAAATAGGTGGCAGATGCTTCAACATACTCATTTAAAATGCCATCAAGGGCCACAGCGAGCACCAACAGAGCCAGGAGATACATCTGGCTAAAGGTTTGAAATGTTAATCAGGAATCAAAGAATAAAATCCTACAATTGCAGTTCTAATGAGACAAAGTATTTGGTGCAGATATAGAGGAGTTTACCACCAAACTGGGTGACAACAACAATCATCCTAAAAAATTGGCCACTCTATAATTCTTTCAGCCAAACTGCTTTCACCCTCAATACAATTAAGGCAGGAGACACCAGCAATGACAAGGGAATGACAAGTGCAACACAGGATTTGGCTTCCAACCCTATTTCTTCAACAAGAGAGGCATGTACAATAACAGGAGAGGCAATCCACGCTCTAGACCAAGAAGAGTGTACAAGCATAACATTGGATTCAGGGGCAATCAGGCATAAGACAAGGCCAGCCCAAGAGTGCAGTGAGGTGGTGAGAGGCAGACTACAAAAATTTGCCACCACCTGGGCAAAAACAGTAAAAGACAAGTGGGTACTGAAAATAATATCAAAAGGCTATATGATAGAATTTACAAGCACCTGTAAAATCATGACTTGTGCCATCAAACATTACCCCATCACAGACTCCAGTTCAAAAGGTCAGAGTGCTACTAAACTAGCCTTTTGCACAAGGAACTATAGCCCCAGTGTCAGTGACACAGAAAAGTCAAGAATATATTCAGTATTCTTTCTTGTTCCAAAATAGACAGCAGTCCTGAAGTACTTGAACAAATTTGTGAAATACAGAAATCTCAAGATGGAGACTCTGCATACCACAGTATCAGCAGTACACAAAGTCAACTGGCTCCCCTTGATAGATCTCAAGGATGCTTACTCCCACATTGCAGTCAGGCCAGCTCACTACAGGTTCCTGAGATTTGGCATCATGAGGCAACATTTCCAGTATCAGTCTTTGCTATTTGATCTCACCCCAGTGCCAAGAGTGCTCACCAAGGTGATAGTCTGATGCTGGTTCAGCAATTGCACTGCACCGACAATAGAGCGACAACAGTGACAGGTCACTATAATGCTGATGCGGGAGATGGCACTGCTTTCTTGAGGTCTTGCAACCCCTCCCCAAATCAACTCAGACTTGGAGTTGATTATTTTCATTATGGGGTTGTGGAGGCTGAGCCCCCCGCATGTGGGGTTTGGACTGAATCCCCCCAAAGAAAAAAAAATCTTCATGCAATGGCTTTATGCCAATCGCAATTGCAGTTGACATAAGGCCATCACTGTAATGTCAGTCGACAATGAATTTGTCAAACCGGCAACATGATTCCCACCAAGGTAATGGCCACCCTGGCAGCACAGCTCTGAACACAGGGCATACATACCATACCCTATTCAGATGACTGACTCATAAGGTCAAGGACCCAAGAAAATGTAGAAACGGCCACAAACTGAACAATGACACTCCTCCAACAACATGGTTGGGTAGTAAATATGGAAAAGAGCCTCTTGACTCCTACAAAAACACTAGATCACCTGGAAACTGTATTCATCACCCTCACTGGGGATAGACAAGCCTGCAGAAGCTTGTATTCAACAAATTCAGAGTCAGTGCCAGGTACTCCTAACATGCCCGAAAGTAACACTGTGGTTCCTGATTCTGATCCTAGGCCTCATGGCCTTATGTATGGATCTTCACAACAGACATGACTGCACATGAGACCAATCCAGCAAATTCTGCTACACCATTGGTAGTATTCAACACAGAACTATACACACTGTGGTGATACCACATACAGTCAAGAAGTCCATAAGATGGTGGATGGACTCAAGAAACTTAAACCAGGGCACCACATTAGACAAAAACATCATGGTCTCCATCTGCACAGATGTAAGAATCAGGATGGGGTGCGATAATGGGCTTAAGCACAGTTCAGAGAAAGTGGTCAACAAAAGAATCAAGCCTGCTAATCAATGTGCTCAAAATGAGAGCTGTATGACTAAACTTATTGCATTTTCTTCTGTTGATACGCCACCATCATGTGAAAATCAGAACAGACTACATAATAGCCATGTCATGCTTGAACAGAGAGGCACAAAAAGCTAGTCCATGGCAAAAGAGGCTGCAACCCTACTGAGCTTGGTAGAAGAATACCTAAGCAGCATAACTGCAGTACACTTACAAGGGGAGCTGAACACAAGTGCAGACTGGCTAAGTCAGCAGACATTACACATGGGAGAATGGCAGCTCCATCTGGAGGTATTCAGGATTATTAAAAGACAGTGGGGCTCTCTCCAAATAGACCTGATGGCTTCTGCACAAAACAAACAATTTTAAACCTTTTATTCAAGATTCAAGGAGAGGGAATCTCTGGGAGAGGTTGCCCTCTCAGTGCCCTGGAACTTCACAAGAGCATACATGTGCCCACCTGTGTTGCTGCTCCCAAAGGTTCTAACATGGATCCAAACAACAAGGAGTACCGTAGTCCTGGTGGCACCCAACTGGCTCATGGTACACATCCATCAAGAACATAAAGACAAACAGTCCAATGACACTGCCGAACAGATCAGATCTCCTCAAACAGGGGGCCATTTCTACACCAGAACACACGCGCACTATAGATGATGATATGGCTGCTCATAGGGAGATACTGCTAGCATTTGGTGCCTAATGCTATAAACACACTAATGCAAGCTGAAGACCTTCAATCAACACGGCCTACCAAAGACATTGGGCATGGTTTCACAAGTGGTGCATAGCTAAAGATCTGCAGACCCAAGAGTGTTCAATTTTAAGCATTTTTGATTTTTTGCAGGAAGGTTTTGATAAAGGGCTATTGGCCAGCCCACTGAAAGTACAAGTGGCAGCCATAGGAGCAGTGTGGGGAAAGACAGAAGGGCACTCTCTGGGAGCACATTCATTAGTACAGTCTTTTTCTAGAGACAGTGGTAAACATAAGACTCATTCAAAAGGCCACAGTGGTCCCATGGCAACTGAATTTGGTTTGGACACTCTCACCAAAGAGCCTTTTGAGTCAATATGTTCATTCCCCTACACATCCTGACCTGGAAAGTCCTGTTCCTAGTGGCAGTGTGCTCCACCAGGAGAAACGGTGAAGTACAGGTACTGGCCTGTGTTGAAGCTTTCCTTTATATACAGCCACACAGGATGATTCTTAAGATGGTGCCCTCATTCCTACCTAAAGTAGCAGCCCCTTTTCACATGACACAGGAGATATCTCTGCCTTCCTTTCAACCCCAGGAGGGTGATGAAAGACAGTCTAAGTTAAGGATGAGAAACCCTACTAGAGCAGTCAGAACCTACTTGGAATGAACAGCCTCCGTCCAGAAGATGGAGAGACTGCTTTTTTCCCTCACTTCAGGGCCAAATACGGGCCTACTGGCATTGAGGTCCAACATAGCCAACCACCTGGCTCACTTTAAAGCACACTCCAGCACAGCCATATCCTCCTCATGAATGGAATGAAATTCCACATCGGTGGAGATCTGTGCAGCGGCCATATGGTCGACCCTACATATGTTTACAAGATTTTATAGACTGGTTACCTGGGGACAGGACAAGTCAAGGTTTGGAAGGGTTGTCCTGAAGTTAGTATTTGCATAAGTATCTTCATCCCAACCGTGTAAGCAAGGGCACTGCTTGTTAATCATCCATGAGTAAGGACTCTGAGTGCTGTAAAAAGGTGCTGAGGATAATGGAAGTTTACTCACCTGATAAAGGTGATTATGGAAGCACCTTTTTACAGCACTCCTTAGCCCATCTGAAGAGGAGGACTACCAGACTTAGAATGTACACATCACATATAGGAAATGGTTATAAATGTATTCTGCAATGACAATCTAAGGAACTGTTTTTAATGCGTAGTGGAATTTAGGTAATTAATAAATCAAAATTTAATCTCATTAATCCCATATTGACTGGTATGGTACTCATATTTATCAATATTGTGAAATGCTGTTGAGGTAACAGTTTATATTTCAGAAATATAGATTGTGTAGGAACCCACACTGCCAAACCACACCAGAACAAGTGGTGGAGTGAGGTTGGATTCCAAATTTTCAAATGTTTTGTGCATTAGCCTACAGAAAGATGGATATAGAACCCATGAGTAAGGACTCAGAGTGGTGTAAAAAGGTACTTCCATAATTACCTTTACCAGGGGAGTAAAGTTCCTTTACTGTACCTGAAACCTGTCTATCAGCTCCTTCAAGAGTTTGATTCCTACCTAGCTAACTACTGTGTTTTTAGAAAAATTCACTTCTCCGATTTATTTGCTTTTGGAAAGGTGTTACTATACATGGTTAGTGAGGTGGCTACCCTGAATCTTTTCTTGTTGCTGCTATTGAAATTTCTGGCTTTTCAACATATTGCCAGTGGATAATCTATTTGATTTTGTAGTCTACCCGGAGTATATGATTATCTCATGTTTTATCAAGTACCTTTACTTTATGTGCATAACCACATTATGAAAGCTATCTAAAATTATATAAGCACTTCTTCACCAAAAAAATCCTTGAATGGACTTTGGAATTAGCCATTACCTTCTCAACCATAAAATAATATGAGTTTTCTCTTCTTTTGCTTTGGAAATTAATATATTGCTCAAAAGTTTAATTTAAATTACTTCATACTGTAAGTACAGCAGAACCAGACAGAAAGCAACATGTAGCACTTTGCAATATTATTACAGAGTGCTGCAGGGTACTGCATTGAACAGTGCAATTGAATGGCAATTAAGAACTTTTGCCATACAGTATTTTGTGACATATCATTTACTGCAAGGTATTGTAGTGCATCCTGACTGGTTCCACTGTAGGCCAAATATCCATCAACAAGCAGAAAATTAAGCAGTAAGGCATTACAAGGTGTTTCTTTTTGTGTCATAACATTCTGAGGCAATATCAAAGGTGTCCCCAAAAAATCAGAGACAAATGAGCAGCTTAGAATACTACGAGAAACAGCTTAAAGTTTACTTTAAGCAAGGGTTTATAATGATCCCCCATTTATACCATTCATCTGAAACATTTATTTTGTGTGTAGATTTGACCTAGAGTAGTGAACTGTGATTACAGATGCCTCTGGTTTGGAGCTGTCAATGTACAGTATTAGTGACTGCTTGTTTTAAAATTAAATAAAAATAATTAACTGAAAAAATTCCTCAAGAAACAGGCATACAGGTTAGATCCCAGAGCAGTGTACTCCCGAGTAAGAGCAAGGTATGGTGGAAGCATCTGTGCAGTGGTTACAGACCTTTATTATACTGCATCTGTTTTTAAAATGTCAATAAATGCAGTTTATTATCCTTTTAAAGTCCTGAAGTCCATAATTTATAGATGTGGTTCCTTTGGAGGGCTGACATCAATATTCACAGTGCTACTGAATACTGAGAAATACTTCTCAACTGCTATGAATTTCACATGGCACTGTGATTTTTAATCTCCAATTTACCCTTGTTCCTTAAAGGTTTATTGATGTTCTTTTTTATCTATTTATACTCCTCCCACTGGCACCTGGGCCAGACACTCCTTGGGTGTGCCAAGTCCCAACCACACTGCCACCCTGATCCACTCCACCAACTCCCAACTCTATCTCGCAACCTACCGGGGTAACCCGATGTTTCCCTATGTCAGGAGGGTCCTCTCCTTGAAGGGGAAGTGCCAGAAGGCACAACTACCTATCCCAGAGGCCACCGCAGGGTTGGACCAGGCTATCCAAGGCTTGATGGTGGCGGCAAGCAAGGTGCTCATCATCCAGTCGGCAGGAGGTCCATTTTCACTTTTTCTTGTCCCATCCCACACAGTAGCCTGTGTAAGGATGGTGTCCTGTGGTGGGGACATACGGGAGGGAGAGTTGAGGCTTCAGGCTCCCCTAAGGTCATCCACAATCCACTTGTAGGAGCCCAGGCTTGACCCACCCCCTGTGAGGGAAGCATCAAATAGATGCTTGAGAATACCATTCCTGCGGGTCTCTGCTATTGGTACCCGGGCTCTTGTCATGATCCCAGGTCACCAGTGCGCAGAGTGAACCCCATCGCTCAGTGTCTCAGAGCAAGCTAGTGATGTTCTTTATGGCCCTTATCCATGAATGGTGCAGAGTGGCTATGCACATGAATCTGGGGCAAGTAGCCACCCTGCACCAACTGCACCCCCCATGTGTTGTCATGGGGTGAGCACATCCCCTGGCTGCATGATGAGCAATGTGCCAGGGGCAGGTGAGGGGCAGTCTGGCACTACATCCTATGCAATAAGGCACATAGTGCTGGCAGTGGGGCTGCATAGGGGGTCGCAGGGTACACAGGAGAGACACAGCCATAAACTCACTACACAACCCACACACACCCTGTAGGACAGGGTGCGCAGCCCACCACACCACCAGGGCCACAGGTCATGGCTGCCTGACACCAACCATCCACACCCACATGCAGCGGTGAGTGTGGCACTGCACCACCCCAACACCCACAACACCCTTACCCCTCACAGGTGCACTGGATCAAGGCTGCTCCCCACTCACACCAGAGGCACTGCATGTAAACACCCCTCCCACTACCGGAGGATGTGTCCCTCCACCCCCTGTCAGCAGGTATGCCCAACCTTCTCCCCATCACATGGCACTGCATTGATGCTGATGGTGAGGGCCGGCAGACTTGCACCCCTGCCACCCACCACAAACACTGTCCCGCAGTCATCTGTGGGGTGCACTGCTAATGCACACCACACTGCACAAGGGATCCACTGTTGGACCCATGTCTGGCATCTGATTGGATGCCTGTCTGGGTCTGCCTCTCCACCCATGCCCGCCCTGCATGGACCTGCATGCCGGGGGGATGGGTCCCTGGAAAGGTGGCTGGCATTTGTGAATGCCAGTACCGGCGCACCTGTCTGAGGGTGCTCAGCTCCATGGCATGGTACGTGCATTTCATGCATACCTACGCCCCGATCGTTAATAGTGGCCATTAATGTTAGCATTATTTCTCAATACACAAACTATTAAATCATTTAACAAACTTGATAGAAACATTCCTTAACACTAAATAAATGGGACCAACAATTTGTATAGATATTATTCACTAAAATAAGAAAATGCTACACCTTCTTGCCATTTGCTATGAATTTTGAAGGCCACATGGAGGCCATTACTAAGGAACTGTTGCTTCAGACAGAGAAATTCAATTCTAGGTATTTCTCCTATTTTAATTACATAGAGTATAGGAAGGGTACTCCTGTCTTGAAACAGCTTCTCTTGCAATAATACTTGGTTTGATGGGTTGTAAGAATATAGAATCCTGAGCTTAATCAACTGGAACTGAGTTCATTTATTTTATAATACCTAAGCTTTTCACAAAATTTGTATATGCAGGTTGGAGATGTGATATTTTACAGCAGTTTAACTTAATTTAACTTTAGTTCTATTTAATTATTACAAGTTTTGAAGACCTTTCTTGTTCTGTTATTCATTGATCACTATGATTATTTTATATTATTGCAGGCTAAAAAATGAAAAGACAGGGAACAGCACACTTGGCACCAAGTGTAAAGGGTTTATTTTTATTTTTATGTTGGCTCGCACTTGTGCACCAGCCAACAAATTGCAATTGTAGTAGTAGATTTGGAGGTGTGGTCACTGTGGGTGAATGCAGGGCACACTTCAGTAGGTGCATCCCTCATTCCCCAATAAGCCGGCATGCAGGTGCTGACACCAGCAATACTTAAAGTGGCCACCAGATCTAAGAAACGTGCCTCTGCAATAAGAATCAAGCTCGTAATGCAGCAGCACAATAACACGCCTCCCTACATGCCTTTCCTGGTGAAGCAGTTTAATAAACATGGTGGCACTGACTGCCGACGCACAGAGTGCCAACTTCAGGGGTGCCCGATCCCCTTGTCGGCATGCCCCAACCCATTTAATTTGCTGATGGGGGAGCCCAGTCCCCATCTGCATAATACCCCCTCATATTCAAATTGTGTGCCGAGGGGGTGCCCAACCCCCCTCGGCATCATGCACACCCCCAACAGTCTTCCTTTGATGATGGGGAATCCCAGTCCCCGTCAGCTTCATTACCCTCTACCCAGTTCAGTTTGCTGATGGGGGAGCCCACTCCCTGTCGACATAATGTACCCAACCCCTGATTTGTGCTGTGTGCTGAGAGGGTGCCCAGTCCCCCTTGGCATCATGCGTGCCCCCATCAGTTTCTGTGCTGACTTTGGGCGCAATCCCCATCGACTGTGGTCCCCCCTCCTCATAACACAGGTGGTACACTGGGAACCCACCCCAGTGTACCAAACAAACACCTGCAAAAGAAGAAAACCTACCCTCATTGTCTTTTTTTTTTTCTTCCTGTAAAACAAGAAAATAGTCCCTCACAGTCTCTCCTGCCCCTTCCCCAACCTGCACCTCCCCTGTATACCCTGACTTCTCACACACCCCTCACCCCATAATTATCTTCAGATCCCAGTGCGGTGATCTTCGGTGGCCCGGGAAAATGTCTGCACTCTTCAAAGCTGACTGCAAACTGAAGAAATGCCAGTAAGCGGTATAATGGCATAACTAGGATTTTTTTCATCTTTGCTGCATATCCTGGGCATTTTTTGGAATTCTGGCACCAAATTTTCAACATGAGGTTATTGGGACCCCTCCTCATGAATTCAGTCACTGTCATATTGTGATTCCGTCCTTAAAGGTGATTTTGCACTCACTGGGTTGAATCACCTTTTGGGACTGATTAACAAAACAACAGTACCAAAGTTCATGAGGTGGGCTTTCAAAAAGCCTACATTGCAAATCTGGTGAAAAAAATAAAAAAAATGACTGTTTTACAAGTGTGCATTGCGCAGTTTCCATGCATGCTCAGAACTTCGTGAATTTGTAATATTTTCACTCCAGATTTTCAACATAGGCATTTTCCCACACCTCTTTATGAACAGTACAGCTGACATTTTATGTATCCTGGCCAAAATGTGTTTTCACACTTCCGGCACAGAATAGCACAGTCACTGTGGGCAATCAGTTTTAGGGACAGATTAAGAAAATGACAGTGAAACTGTTCAAGAGCAGAGGTCCTAAAATGCCAATGCTGAAAATTTGGTGATGAAAGTCATAAAATTACTTTGTTACTGGCAAGCATTGCACAGTTTCCACGCACACTTGTAACTTCAAAAATTTGCAATATATTCATGCCAGTTTTTCAACACTGGCATTTTTTCATACCTCCTTATGAACAGTACAGCTGTCATTTTTCACATCTTGCCCAAAATATGTTTTTACACCTGTGACCCACAATGGCGTGGTCACTGTGGAAAATCAACAGATTAACAAAATCACAGTGCCACTGTCCATGAGTGAAGGTCCCCAAAATGCTATGTTGAAAATGTGGTTAAAAATAATCCCAAAAATAATTGGGTTACGGACATGTGTTGCGCAGTTTCTATGCCTGCTCATGGCCAGTTTTTCATACTTTCACTCCAGAGTTTCAACGTTGCCATTTTTTTACACCTCCTCATGAACAATACAGTTGTCATTTTTCACATCCTGCCCTAATTTGTTTTTGTGCCTGTGTCACCAAATGGCATAGTCTCTGTGCAATGCCATCTTTCGGCTAACAAACTGATAGTGCTGCTCTTTATGAGGTGGGGTCACAGAAAGCCCATGTTGAAAATTTGGAGTGAAAATACCAACAAACACCTACAGTTTAAGGGTTTCCAAATGTAACACCCTACCCTGTAGAGACTGACAGGTGTCAGGGGTGTGACCTGGGATCATTGGCTGTAATGCTCATGCCATTCCACCCCCACCCCCACCCTTCAGCCAGTGACAGGCATTGATGTGTGCCTTGGAGTGTTTGTCTCTAAAGTTCACCCCATTCTCCTATACTGCACCCATCTCAGCATATTTTCTTATGGAATAGGGTAAGTATAAGGCCCAAAGACCCCAAAGCACATCACAACACTTTTCAGTGTCTACAGGGTAGGGTGAGGTAAAATGGCATGAGCGTTATAGCTGACGATGCAAAGGCACACTCCAACATCTGTCAGTCTCTGCAGGGTGGGGCTGAGGTTGGCGTCAGTTCAATACTTCACTGCCATTCCTATTATGCATCTTTAACTCCTGCACTACAAATGCCAATGCCAGCAATACAACATTCAGCATTGACAAATGCTTGTTTATTGTGGACATTGTTCATTGATCCAGTTGATTGTGGGACATTTCTTCAACCACATCATTACAATTTCAAATCCATCCTGGAAAAGAGACATTCAGTTAATTGGCTAATAATTTGATACCTTATGTACTTAACTATGTGGTTATGAATGAGTTTATTTTCCTTGTGCCAAATTGTAAGCAAATTTTATAACTTGGCATTGTACTTTTACCTGTCTTTTATCTTCAATAAAGATCACAAGTAAATAAACAAAAGAATTTTGAAGGCCATTGCTATAATGTTTAATGCTCAGAAGCTGAGTGGTATATACGGAGACCACCAGTTTGAACATCAAAACTACTTAAGACAGGTAATTTTTCTGTCTCTCTCACTCTCCCCTCCCCCTTCTTTCTCTCTCCTGTTGGACTCTCTGTGTGGATAATAGCAGCAACCTTCTATGCCTTACTGTTTTGTAAAGTGCTTTGTAATGCAGTTTTTTTCTGAAAGGGTATTATATCAAAACAAATTCTGTTTTTCCCCATTGCTTTTCGTTTAACAAAATATAAAATCCTTTTCTGCTGATATCTCATTGGCATCTGCTAATCTTTAAACAGAAACAAAGGCATACGTGTAAAAACATAGTCAAGAATCATTACAGGAACTTACTAGTATATATTCTCCAGTAAATCTCTGCTTTAGCCGAAGGTTGTGTGGTATGCTAAAGGGAGGAGACAGAATGCAAGGCAGACTTAGAGAATGATACACTGTACTCATATGCCAATGAAATAACTGAGAAAACATGAAAACTATGATGACAAAGCATGCAGTGGTATAATGTTACAAAATAATGTCACTAAAATGTTATACAATATTGTTTTTAATTGCACAAGCAGGGATATGAAACTCTGCATTTTTTTCAGATATGACCCTAAAAATTGTCAATTGTCTTGTTACACAATCCAGTTCCCAAACTTCACTCAGCCATTCCATCCCATTTACACATCCATTGTCAGGAATGCAAGATAAGGGCATCCCCTGTGACATATGAATCCCTGTTAAACTCCTAAGGTCTTCAGCTGGTTCATGTTTGTCTTTCTGGAACCCCACTAACAACAGCCATTGAGATGCTTCTTGTCTGCTAATTTTAAGCAGATGCTTAAATGATGTGTGCTAGCCCTCCCCCGCTGTGTATTTCTTTGGCTGTGGGATGTGATGAGATGGGGGCAGAAAGTGGTTTGAGGGATTAGGTAATTGCGCATGGCAAACTCCGATTCAGCAGGCTAGATCTTTTCTAAGAGAATGTCAATTAACCCTTCCCTTGCCACTCCACACTGTAGTTAGCTGAATTTTAGTGTCCAATGGCCAAATATTGGGGCATTCACTATTTTGGGTATTTGTTGTATGGGTCAAAAAACAATAAGAAACAATCTTACAAAATGTCTTTTCCATGGAGGAGTCAACACTCAAGTAAAAAAAAAATGCTTCTGGCTATCTCATTCTAGCAAAGCTGAAAAAAACACTTATGCTCTGGTTCTGATATTCTCTTTCCAGCTAGTGGGTATCTGCACTTATATTTCTATGTCCAAATAACCTTTATCATGCCGTGTGTGAGTGTGTGTGTGTGTGCACGTGTTGTAGGAGAGGGAGTCAGAAGAGGACTACTGCCAGCATTTGAATAAAACTTGAACTGTCATATCTGACATCGCAAATCATCATAATTACAGCAACATAAAATGAGGTGAAGTTATGAGGATCTATACAATAAATTACTATCTAAATGCCAGCAGTGTGGTAACAATTTAATTGAAAAGTATTGTTTTGCCCTCATCAAATAGTTATTTAGAAATTATTAAGGAATTTCTTGGAACCATCTCTATAGATTGTGGTCCAACATTAGTATTTTAATAATGTGTGCCTGTCTTTGTGAATAGTCCTATTAAAAAACAGACTACTAAAAACTTTAGACCAGCTATCTAACAATGCAGTCAGTTGTGTTTTGAAACTGTATCTCTTTGCATACTATTATTATGAGGTATATTTATTTTTATTTTATTTTTTTGGTTTGGTAGCATGTTCAGAAAGCTGTGCAACATTTTTAATGAAATTCCACACATCTTGCAAACAGGCTCTGAGGTTTCCCCAGATGCAGCATGCAACAGGGTGTTAACAAAAGTCACATACTTTAGCAGACTTTCTGTGTTCTCATTTAAATGTAGCATAGTCCCCACACAATTTAATACTTTCTCTAAGGGGCTAGGACATGGCTCAAACCTACACCTCACTGTGTTCAAATGAATACAATGGGCACTTACTAATGGAATTTTGGTATGTTGACTCATAATAAAATAGATATGATTCTAGTTTTGTTTGGGGACTATACTACATTGTAAGTGGGAACCCAGAAATTCTGTTAAAGTATCCCAAAAGTGTGCCCTTATTGGAAAGATGCCTTTAATCTTCTGAGTAAATATGCTCTTACTGTAAGTGTACGCTTGCTGCATCTGTCCTGCAAGAACTGAATTAAAATGCAGAATAATACATGTATTGGTAATACAGCCACTTTATGCCCCTTTACACCATCGCTTTCTCAGACAATCAAGTTTCAGTGAGATGCAGAAAATAGGATTCTCAGGCAGTAGGCTAATTGTAAAGTATTTCTGTACCTCACTGAAACTTGAGTACCTCACAGATGCAAAATATAGTTCCTGGGCAATTGGCTAGGTGTAACTTTTTTCAGGGAAGACAACCATGCAATTTTAGGAAAAAATATATCCTTCTCATGACATAAAAGTGACAGCACCTAAAAATCTAAAATCCAATTCAATTCAATTCTATTCAATTTTATTTATAGAGCACCTTTCAAGACCAAGACACTGTACAAAACATTAAAATTAATAAAATCCAAACATCCACTGTCAATCACTTTAGAAAATGCTGAATAATGTGTATTTTTCTATATGAAAGGAGCATTAATTTCATACATGCTGTACTTTAAAAGCACCCTAACTATGATCATTCATACTAAGCACTTCTTTTTAGCATGACACAGAAAGACACTAATTTCAGTATGGTTTGTTATGGAAGGTTTTTTGCCTTTAAATTAATGTTTCACTCTTCTATATAAACTGTAGTACTATCGAGGGATTTCAACAAATTACTGTTGCTGAATAAATAGTTAAGGAAACAAACACCTTTCGTCATTATTTCAACTGAAGTGAGCACACATTTTCACAGTTACTTTACTGATTTGTATTATAATGGAAAGAAAGGGTAATTAGTTCCAACAGCACCATGGGGTGAGGTGTCTAAATAGGGGTCCTCCTGTGTTTAGAGTCAGTTCTATAATCTAAAATTGCACTGATATTTGGAAGTACACTTGCCATGGACGCCATTTAGAAAGGAGTCAGGAGTCTGTGTGGTTCAGTATAAACATGGGGAAAATGTAGTAGAAAAGGGCACAAGGGTAATACACTTCAGGACATACAATTTCAGGAGCATGAGGGAAATACTATAAGGATATCTAGCCAGGATCCATCCAAATACGGACACTAATCAGAAATGGGAGGTCATTAAACTGGGAATTGAGGAGGCAAACATAACATGTACAAGGGTCCAGAGTAAGAGGGCTAAGGTCGAGAAGCCTAGCTGGATGAACAGGAGGGTCATGGAAAAAGTAGAAAACAGCCGCCTTTAGAAGGTACAAAAAACATAGAGAGGGGAGGACAGAGAGGAATAGCTGAAGGAGTCGGGGGAAGTAACAAGATCAGTCAGGTCAGTCAAGGCAAAAAAAACAACAACTAACTGTTGATGGAAATCCTCATTTTATGAATTTTTGGTACATAGACATTCCAACACTTATGCAATAGTTAGTAAAATATCTTCTCAGCTAGCTTCCCATCCTCCAAGAGTCACTCACAATCACATGCATTAAATACCAATGAGCTTTTGATGGAGTGTTGAGTTAAAAATATGTCAATAAAAATGTTGCATATCACAGTCACAATTAGGCTACTAAAACTGAACAGTAACAACAGTGGAGTTTCTGATGCCCATGTATATCAAAGATTGCTGCAACTCTGGTTCAAGTCTGATCACTGCCTCTTCCTCTGAAAAAGTAAAAGGTACAACCTGGTGGCCAACAGGCATTCTCTGTACCTTAATGCAAGGGAGCTGGAGGGGCTCCTGCCTAATATGAAGCTTGTGTGTGTAACAGTGACGGTCTGCATCCCCTGCCTCAGGAGTTCTGTTAGGTTTTTGATGAGACACTTATCTCTAACAGTGTGTACTAAAACAGCATGGTGAATGGAATCAAAAAGATATGTTTATTTTACTATACCCTATGGCTGGCTCAAACAGGGAGGTCTTGACGTAGACTGTTGACTGTGAGGACATCCGCCATCAAACTGAAACTTCCTAAGATAAATTTAACCATAAACTCCACCACCTAGTGCATTTAAGCAGCTAATGATGGGGATTCAATTAATTTAGAACTGTGCCACATACGTATCATGATACTGATCCTTAACAAGGTGTTTCTCGGTACTGCTTCATGTACTGCACCTGACAAGGTATACCTCATTTACAGTAAACTTTTTTAAAACTACCACTGTATCTTTGTCACAAAAGCACTGCATAGAATGATAATGGTGACAGACAGTATATAGTATGCAGTTAAACAGAGTGGCATACTACTTCACCTGCTCACCTCATGATACAAACATTGTGATAGCCAACAGCCTTCCCTATGGACTGCCCCATCCCCACAGAACCTGATAGCTTCCCAGTGGGTCTCTAGGGAGCATTTTGGTGTGCAGTGGCTGCAGTGTCCCCCTCCCTATTTTGGCCAGCATGTGAACATCCCCGAATGCACTGACATGGCAGTGGACATCATACACCTTGTCGACCATGATGCTGGATGTGTCTTGAGTTATCTTCTGAAAGTTGTATGTTGTTTGTCTTGACTGATGATGGCTATCTGTAGTTGTTTTTGTTGCCTTGTCATTTACTCAGTGTCACAAGAGTGGAAGGAGGCACTAGGCCCATTGGGACCACTCTCCTCACACTAGTTGGGCAAATTCTCTGTAGTGTCAGTGGCTCAGTAGGTAGCACACTCACCTCTGAGGCTGGGAGATCAGAGAGCTGTGGATTCAGTTCCCACATCTGGCACTTGGGTTAATATCCCAGTACTGGCACTGTAGTGCAGCATGAGAGGGGTGCTGCACTTCTGAGGTGCCGTCTTTCGGATGAGACATTAAACTGAGGTCCCATCTGCCTGGATTGGTGGTAGTTCAGGTGGATGTTAAAGATCCCATGGCACTTATCGAAAAGACCAGGGGAATGTTCCGGTGTCCTGGCCAATTTTCCCTCATTCACTAAAAATACCACCAACAGCTTAATCTGGTTCAAGGTCAGTTGGCATTCATCTGTATCCCCCTTCCCCGGGTCGTGCCTGAAAATAGGCAGGATTTGTCTAGTGCACTTACCTGGTCAACAAAAACTAAATAAATTCTTTTTTTTTTTTTTTTGTAGAAATTATTGTCTAGGAGCAGTTTATCAAGTTTTGCCTTAAATGTATCAACTGTGGTTGTATCAACTATCTGTTGTGGTAATGCGGTCCACAATTTGATTGCCCTGATAGTGAAATAATGTTTTCTTTTATTTGTTAGGGCTCTTGGTACAAACATTTACTTGTTGTTGCATCTTAGATTTGGTGCTTTAACAGCAAATTTTATATTGCATTGATCCATTAACCTTTTATCTTTTAAGATATTAAATAATAATAGCATAAATAATAATAGCATGTCCCTTCAATTTCCTCTTAATTGAAGATTGTACAGATGCAGAGAAGTTAATATTTCCTCATAGGGCATATTTTTAAGTCTGGGAATAATCTTGGTAACTCTTCTCTGCATTTCCTCAATCAGATTTTCATCCTTTTGCAAATAAGAAGCCCAGAAAGAGACAGCATAATTGGTAAAGGGCTCCTTCTCAGTATCAAGAACTCACCCCTGGTCACAGGATGCTTCATTCAGCAACAGTCTCTGGTTCTTTTGGCCTATGCCAATGATATTCTTTTACACTTGACCAACCCTGAATTGTCTCTAACACACATATTGCATATTATTGCCCGGTTTGGCCAGGTGGCTAACTACAAGCTGAATTTAGCTAAATCAACCATATTCCCGCTGAACATCAACACACTTCAGGTTAACTTCTCCTGGTTTGGCATGAAATGGGACCCTTTGTTCTTTAAATACTTAGGCATTTGCCATACTAAAGACCCTGAAGTTTTCAAGAAACTCAACCTGGACGACTTGCTGACTAAAATACAACACGACCTTTAGAGATGGTCTGCTCTTCCTTTATCTCTGTGGGGTCGTATAAATATCATTAAGATGAATGTTTTGCCTCAGGTTTTTTACCCACTTAGTCTAATGACTATATATCTACCGATGTCCTATTTTCAACACCTCCACAGATCTATCTCCAAGTTTATTTGGCAGGGCAAGCAGCCCAGGAAAGCCTTTTTAAAGCTCAACTTACCTAAAAAAAAGGGGGGGGCTTCGCCTTTACAATTTCATGCTATACTATTGGGCAAGTCACATGTCGAAAATTGGGAGGTGGTACAATTCGAGGGCAGATAACTATCTACCAATTTGGTTACAACTCAGGAGAAAGATTTTAATTGAGTATGGTTTCCATCCATCCAGAATTTTTTACTATACTTTCTCCAATTGCCTCCCCCTCTACAAGGTAGTGAAATTGGTATCTCCATTAAAGTGCTGAATCAATGCTGGAATTTTTTCAATCTTTCTCCTGGGAAAGACACTACCCAGCCTCTTACCCTAAATTTAAACATTAAGATAGGTGGTCTCCCGCTCTCCTTAGACTGGCTTCCTCAGCTGAGGGATTGCTGTGTGGATGACTTGTTCCTGAATAATTCTCTTTTATCCACGGGAGAGGTTATGACCAAATATAATATCCCTCAGAAGCACATTTTTAAAGTCTTCCAGCTAAGACACCTAGTGGCCTCCAGTTTTGGGTCCAACCCCACATCATCTCAAATTAAGCCCTTCCTAGACCAGATACAAGAACAGGCAAACAAAGCCCATAGCATTTCCAAACTTTATTCCATCCTACTGGACATTAAATTCCCCAATTCCCTGATTGGTTCTAAATGTTGGTCCTCTCTTCTGCCAGAAACCCCTCTAGTTTGGGACCATATTTGGGTAGATACGTATCGGTATCTCTCTCAGGACAGGCATAGACTCACTCAATACCATGTATTGAATACCATGTACTACACCCCGGTCAAGTTGGTTAAATTAGATAGATTACCTTCAACTCTTTGTACAAGGTGCAGCATGGTGGAAGGGAAACTGGTACATATTTTTTGGCACTGTGAAAAAGTGGCTCTGTTATGGTGGACCATCCAGTCTAACCTAGACCCTCTTTTGGGTCTGGGTGATTTATTTACTATAGAAGTATGTATTCTAGGGATGTTCTCCAATATACAAGTTATGGAGCATAGATTCCATATGTCTTTAATTTCTATAGTTGTTAAAAGATTGGTCCTTAGGCACTGGATGGACCAACTGGTTATATTGTATGCAGAATGGATCAGTGAAATTTCTCCCTGCTTTCGGACTGAAAGATTAATAGCAAGTTCCCGGAACTGCTTTGCCTCATTTGAGTGGAAATGGGGTAAACTGTATACTCTTCATTTGTACTAATGTTTTTGATGGGTATACCTCTGGCTTCCTTGACAGCTTTCAGTTCAATGGGTACTCTTTGATATATACAAGGTACATTATAATGCATGTTACATGTAGTTAGATTTGTCCTTTTTTTTTAAGAAGGCACATCCTGGGGTGGGAAAGACGGAGGTAAGGGGATAAGGGTTGGGGGAAGGGGAGGGTTTCTTATTATTTTACAAGACTCAGGGATTCCTACAGAATTCCGTAATTTTATGTACTGTAACTATTACATAACTACTGTCATTTGCCATGGTGTGTATTCCCTGTACCACTAGATCATATTTTTTATTTTCTTAGAAACTAATAAAGAAATACAGTTTCAAAAAAAATAATTGGTAAAGGGCCTGATACAAGCTGTATAGAGGCAATGAATACAATGCTTGTTCCTGGTAATGAATGATCTTTTAATTGCTGACAAAATCCAATTACCCACTTGTGCAACTTTCCTGCATTGATTATTCCAGGTAAAGTTTTTGTTAATAATGATTCCTAAATCTGTTTCAGAATTTACTGATTAATAATGTTTTTATTTAAGGTATATACTTGAGTAGGATTTTTACCTAAGTGCAATACTGAGCACTTATCTATATTAAAGAGCATGTTATTTTTAAGGGCCCATTGTTCAATTTTCTTCAGGTTTAATTTAAATTCCCAATTTTTTCTGCTGTATCTACTTCAGATTAAATCTTTGGATCATCTGCAAATTTATTTATCCTGCAGTTGACCCCATGATATAAGTCGTGAATGAACAGTCTGAAAAGAACCTGGCCCAACACAGACCCCTGTGGTGCATCCCTAGCAACATGTATTGAATGTGATTCTGCATTGTCTATTATAACCCTCTGGTCTCTGTCATTTAGCCATCTCTCCATCCATTTGATTGTATAAGTGTTTAGGTTCATATATTTCAACTTATCAAGTAAATTTTTATGGGAGACCTTATCAAATGCTTTTTTAAAGTCAAGGTAGATGATATCAATGGGGCAGTTATTGTCAGTACTATTACTAATATCCTCATAAAATGATATCAGGTTTGTAGTGCAAGATCTACCCATGCAAAAGCCATGTTGTGGGCCATCCTTAATCTATTTTTCTCTTAATTCCTGCTCTATCTTATATTTCAGAATGTTTTCCTTTATTTTACTTACAGTTGATGTCAGGCTAAATGGTCTATAATTTTCAGCCAGTTTTTTATTTCTTTTTTTATGGACTGGGATGACAATAGCTGTTTGCCAGTCCTCAGGGACTACAATCTCCAGAAAAGATTTACTGAAGATAATATGCAAGGGAACCAATAGCTAATTTACTTTTTGTTTTAAGGAAATATGAATTTAGATTATCAGCTCCCGGTGCTGAATTATTTTTGAGGGATGAGACAGCTTCCCTAATCTCATTAACTGTTATTTCATTATAAGTACCACCCTGTATGTCTAAATTAGTATTGTCTTTTTTTGTAAACACTGATCCAAAGTAGTTGTTAAGTATGTTACCTATTTCAGTTTTGTCTTTTATTTCCTCTCCATTGTTACTTACGGGAGTAACTGTGGTGTCTTTTCTCTTATTGGAATTAATATAAGCATAAAATGCTTTGCTGTATTTTGCTAATTTGTTTTTGAATTTCTTTTTCCATGTTTATGAGTGTTTTAGTTATTTTCAATTCAGATTTATATTCTATTAAATTCGCATTGGACTTAAAGTACTTAAGCTTTCAGAAGGCCCGTTCTTTCTTAACTATTTGCACCATAATCCTTGGCGTCAGCCAAATTGGAATTTTTCCTTTGCTATTTCTTGTTTTTATGGGAGGAATAAATGATTGCTCCAAGGTATATATTGTATTTTTAAACACTAACTAGCTTCCAGTTGTATTTAGGTCAGAAAGTAACTCCTCCCAATCAATACTTCTCAATGAGTCTCTAATTTTATTATAGTGCCCTTTATAATAATTCAGTCTGTACATAGTATGTTTGTTCATAACCGGGAGCATGTCAACTGAAAAAAAGTATTGTATTTTGATCACTATTTCCAAGGGAACCTTCTATTTCAATATTATCAATTGTATCTGTTTTGTTAGTTAGTATAAGGTACAGGATGTTCTTGTACCTAGTTGGTTCATAAATCAGTTTTTCAAGCCCTAATGAGATAAAGGATTCCAAATAATAGTGTTCAGGTTGGGTAGAGTAGGTTAAGTTATCCCAGTCAATGCCTGGCAAGTTAAAGTCACCCAAAATGACTACCATGTTTGCAATTATATCAATAAGTTGCTGGTCATACACCAGGTCAGCAGATGGTGGCCTATAAAAATGTGCTATTTTGATTCCCTTTTTATTTGTGCTTTCAATTTGGATACAACAGCCCTCTGTCCTGGAGTCAGTTCCCTCCAGTACTGGGATTTCGCTTGTTGTAAGAGTGTCCTTTGCATAAATGCAAACACCTCCTCCTTTCCTATCTTTTCTGTTTTTTTTAGTACATTCTATAACCTGGAATGGCATTAAACCAGGAGGAATCATCATCCCACCATGTTTCCTTGATGGGTGCACTTTAACACTTTTCTGTTCCAGTAACCCTGCTAATTCACTTATTTTGGTGATGTTCAGGCTTCTTGCATTATCCATTAAGATCGTATATCCATTTTTGGGTACATAAGGTTTAGCTAGCATGTGCCCTGTTTGCCGTAACTGTTCAGTTTAAATGTTGATCAATTATTGCTGTTAAATGCTTTCCTAATAAGTGACTTCCCCTCTTACTAAGATGTAAACCATCCCAAATAAACAGACTATTGTTGTGAAACTTTTCCCAGTGTGTGATGCATATTATTTTGTTTTTAAGAGTCCACTTCCTTAACCATTCATTTATGTGCTTAATTTTGTTTAGTTTACCTAATGATGCTCTTGGAACTGGTAAGATTTTGGATAGGCAGATGTTGCAATCCCTTTGTTTTGAGGTATTAACCAAAGATATATAACTATCCTTTATGTCCTATGTGGTAAATTTATTTACATCATTTGTGCCAGCATGAACAATCACTAATGGTTTATTACTTGCATCCTCTAATATATTTAGTATCATCCTTTCAATATCCTGAATCCATGCTTCTTTGAAGCTGGAGCATGTCCTATCTACTTTATCTGGTCTACAGATCAGTCCATCTGTATATTTAATAGTGGAATCCCCCAGGACAAATACCTGCATGGGGGGGCATTTGAGGTAGGAATGTCCATATTTACAGTTGTTACTTGTTCCAGTTCATGTACCCTGCATTCTGGATCAGTGACTAAAGGATCATTAGTTGGGCTATTTACCTGGTTATTACTTACAGGGCTCAAGTTGCATTTATTAATGAGAGATGTTGATGAGATGGGAGATCTAATACATTCTCCAGATTGGCTACTGTGTACTAAAGCAGTAGTTAATATGGTTTTCTTGGGAGCAGCTGTATCTTTACTTAATATTATTGACTGGGAAGATTTGGGTACAGCAGGAACCAGGATACCTTCTGGTTCATTTTCAGGAGGTAATTGTATGTCATTATCCTGTGCTTCAAATAAGTTATGTAGGGGAATGCTAAACTCCATAACCAGTCATGCCAGACACGTGCTTAGATGCGCGTATCTCTGCTCACGTCTCCACATGCATTGCACGCATGCTCACCCACTCATGCTCATATCACTCACAGAGGTGTGAGTGTGTTATATCCCATGACCCAGAAATGAGACACTTGAGTCTCACTCGTCAGGACAAATTTGCTATGAGCAATCTCCTTAAAATAAAATAAAAATGCACAAAGCCAGTGCAAACTGCTGTAATAATTAAAGCCCTCTCCCAGCAAAATACTCAGCACTGTTTATTCAATTTATCAGGGAACCTGTAGCTTCTCCAAAAAGGCATAGAAACTACATTCCCAGTATAGTGCTTCCTGGGTCAAGGCTTCACCACAGCAATGGCACAAATTATCACAATATGTTAAAAATGAATTAGTTTCAATAGCAATGTAGGTACTGCAGACATAGCTATTCTCAAACAGTTAAGAGTGTTGCAGACAAATGTTGCTGCACTCTAACAGAAGTTGCAGAGGTGCTAGTGTGTTATATCCCATGACCCAGAAATGAGACACTTTGATTGTAGGTGGGGGTGGGGAAGATGTGGAGTTAGGGCTGAAAATCCTAATGTCACATTTCTCTTCTTTTTTTGGCATTGTCTGTAACCTTAACTGGTGCATTAACAGAGGTTTTTTGCAATGAATATATAATATAACTTGGACTGAGGGCAGGGATAAAAACTACAATTAGAACTCCTAAACTCCCCCACTGACATAAACAAAAAGAACCAGACATTGGTAATGAAAGTACTAGCTGACTGTCTGGGGTGACATCATGTCCCAAAATCACAATAACGTAATCATAAATGAGGAGAATAAAAAAATACTCATAAAAACAAGACCTAATCAATAAATTAAACCTTCCCTCCATCCAAGTGAAACCTGTCATACAACAAAATACATAACCAGTAAGAACAGTATGATTATGAAAAACATGTAAGCCAATTTCCCCTGGATAAAGAGCCCCTCTTTGGAATGGAGCAAAGAAACCACTAGAAAAAGAGAAGCAGAAAGAGAAAGAGGATAAAAAATCCAGTCATCCAAAGGAACTAACATGATACTGTACAAAAAATAAATAGACAAAACAAAAGACAGAAACAGCACAAAACAAGATTAGAAACTAAGGGACAGGACAGTAGGTGCAAAAAGACCATTGATAGAACAGAAATCCAGGAACAAGCCCAAATCTTTGAAAATTAAACTCTGGTACTGAAAGTCCAGCTAGCCAAATCATGAAGCTGGAGTAGGCAGCAAACAGTCCTCAAATAACTCAGCATAGATGGAAAAGAGGTTGTTAGCAGCCTGAACTGCATAGTCAAATCTATTCTGGCCATCTGGGGTAGTGACTTTCAGTTGAGATGGGTAAAGGAGACAATTGTTAATCTGAGCATTCCATAGCTTAGAAATGACTGAATGATACTCACCTCTCCTCTGTCTCAACTGGAATGTTAAGTCTTGCACCAAGCACAGCCAGTGTCACTCCTAAAGCAAGTCTTGAAAGCCCTGAGCAACCTTTAATATATGAAAGTGGTCAAAATAATTCAATAATCTAAAAATAAGAGACTGTGGTGATTCCTCAACTGGTGGTTTGGGTCGCAGAGCCCTATGATCCTGTTCAGCAATATACATGGGACCATTAGGAGATGGACAGATGATCCTGTTTAATAGGTTCTGTAAAAAGTAAATTGCACTGGAGCCTTCAGCAGGCTCAAGGAGCCTCAGAAGAACAAGATTATTTCTCTGGCTTCATCCCTTGAGATCTTCAAGCTTTTTCTCAAGTTTAGCCACTGTATGCCAGACAGAAACTTCCTCAGGCTCCTAACAGTTTAAGCAATTCTCTGTAGAATTATTGTGGGATTCTGAATCTGAAACCTATCTTGACAACTCAGACAGTGCTGGCTCAATTTCTTTACAGTCCTCCATCAAAGGGAGCACAGCTGTTTTAATTGCATTGCACTCAACAAGAAATGTTTCTGTTAACAGCTCACTTTGCTCAGGAACTAATGGAGTAGGAGGTAAATCACTATGGCGTGGCCATTTATGCTCTAAAGCTAGGGCTTGAAGATCCTGGGAATGTGAGCCATCAGACAGAGAATTATTGTCCATAGCAGAAGGGGCCCCAGAATTCAACATCACCGGCTACTTCGGAGAAGAATAAAGATCTAAAAAACAGATCAATAACACCAGAGGAGAACAGTGGGAAGGGAAAAATAGTATATAAATGAGCGGGACCAATGGAGCTAACTCCTGAAGCTACTGACTGGATGGCTGCATCATGTGAGTCTCACAAATTCTATAAATGCTCACTGTGGAAGGTAGAAACCTCTCTCCCAACATTCATGGGGTGGGTTAATACAGTAAAAACGTGCATCCTCCCCAAATGCTTCATTGTGTTTCAAGTTCTTGTCATCTAGGTACCCCACACATTTTTTATGTCCATCAAAGGACAGCAGACATCATTCTTATGGAGAGGGAAAAACCAAGGGTAGCTATCTGACATTACAGAGGCCTATGAAGGAAGGACTTGGCTTACCTAATCACACATTTAATCACCAAGCAGCCCTGCTGTTCTTTCTCATAGATATGATTAAAGCATTGGCATCCAACCAACCTGGGTATATTTGGAAGCAAAAGAATTGATTGACCCCCTCTACTCACATGTTTGGCTCCTGTCTTAAGCAGTGGTGTCTCAAAACACATAACCAACCCTTTCGTAAGGACATTGGCCAGAGTCTGGATTACTGTCCACTGAGTCATAAGTCATGGTAGAGGTCTTTGCTTGGGAATGGATATCTATAAAGGAATATGGAGATTGTTTTCCACAACAGGGCAAATAGTGAGTACACAACTTAGATGGAGGGACAAGGGTCATAAACAGTTACAGATCTCTATGAATGGGGACTATTGGCTGATTTTCAACAATAAACTTCTAAATTTGTTTTCAAAACCAAAGACTTTTTTCACATGCTGTACTAACTAATTAGACACTAATTGCTGCAAATTCAAGGAACTTTGCATAGAACTCCCCTGTTGTCCCATATTAAAGAAATTATATCTGTGCACTGAAAAAAAACTTTATACACTGTTAATCAACAGTTGTCCTGACCATATAGCTACTGTAGGTTTCATTTGGTGAGATACAAAAATTTTACATACTGAACATCCTAGGAAATGAAGTCTGTCTTCTTCTATCAAGTGACAGTATCAGTCATAAGTAGAACAACTCTACATATAGAATCCAGAGGAACATACATACTATAGTTCTAATTATAGAGTATTGTAGACCATTCCTTTCCTTTAACTGTAGCTATTTAATGTCTAGAGAAAAGTTATCACTTAGAGAAGGGTCTAACAAACTCCAGAACTAATTTGAAGAGAGTGTAAAAGTATGTATTGTCAATTACTCTGGACAACTGCTGAAATACTCTGTAGAATGAAATATGAAATCATTTTGATTTATATAACATGTCATATAATTTGTTAAAGTGTTCTTCAAAGCAATAAGCTCCTGTACCTGACAATGTGCCTGGACAGTGCTAAGACAAATGAAGAAGCTATTTAGTGTGTAGCAAAACACACACTGCCACAGCTTACAGTATTAGATCCAGTATTATTGAGATACAATATTGAAAAAGGTTTTAGATAATCTACTACTCTCATCAAGCACCCCAAAACATACATAATTGTCAGATAATGACTGTTCTTGGGAGCACACCACACTTATCCTTCCTGTATGCCTCGTTATCTAAGGTTTGCAATTACCTAGCAATAATGCAAACCTGTTATCTCAAATGTCTTCCTTGTCTCTTATCTGTGTCAAATGACAAATTATTGAACTTTAATTATCTTTATTTTTTAAACTGCTTGATTTCTTGCACTGAAACATTATAATTCTTTAGTAATAGTAGTAACTGTGTACAGTGTAAGCTCAAACAAAAGCTCTCAAATGCTTCTAAGCATGCCCTACTTTCGATTGTGGTTTTGTTTCTTTGTAAGCTAATGGTGCAGCAACACTCTGGGTGATACTGTGTTCTTGTCATCATCATGTCACACTGAATGTGTTATTATTCTTTGTCCCGAGAGCCCTGTCCAATGAAACACAGACTACTAATTGGGTGGATGCTCAGTTGGCAAGTCATTTATTATATTCTCTTCCAAAAGTTCACTTCCACAATATTTTCATCGTCATATTTTACAAAATTATGTTCCTTATTATCATTACTATGAACAATTTCCATAAACCACATTTTCTTCATTGTTTTCCCATCTGACCCCTCAACTTAAAGCTGGGATGCTGTCACAGTATTCCTAAACCACATTTTCATTCTTGTTTTCTCTTCTCGCCCCGAGACATGCATCTGGGGGGGGGGGCGCTCTCGTCATTTTCTTCTCTCTTGTTGGGTATGCATGTACACCCATACCACTCATCTGTCTGGTGTTGTTCTGTGGCCCTGTGAGTCCAATCCTCCCACCCCTTCTCCTCCCCAATCCCTGTTTTCTCTGCCCCTTCTTCTTCTCTGCTGTCCACCTTTGACAGTCCCGGCAGACCTGCTGTCCACCTTCAGCAGTCTGCCCTTCTCATGTGCACCTACACCTTTCTTTTTCCACTATCCCACCTCCAGCTTGCAATGGATAGTGGCATTCCTCCCAAGTAGGTGCACTCCTCCTCCTTTCTTTTTTTTTTTGTAAGATGCACATCTTGAAAGGGCACAAGTGCCATCATGCCCACAGGCATGCCCAATACTCCTTTTCTGGTAGACTTAATTTGGATCCTTTCTATCGGTTCTGCATAGTAAAAATTCCCCTGCAGGTCACCCATCTGACCTCCTCTTCCACTTTGTGGTTCAAAGACTCCTTTTCCCTTTGCCATACGTCCTCCCCCTTTTTTGCCAGCAACCTCTGCCATTGCCTTACCCCTTTGAGGGGAGGGGGTTACCTTAGAGACCTCCCCTTGAATATGCAATCCTTTCTCCACTAAGGGAACTAGGACCCCCCTTGTTAAATGTGTTCCCCTCTCCAGATGTTCACTGGTGCCCTGATCCCCATTTTTGACACACTTTGCCTCAGCTCTTGTTGGGAAAGGAATGGGTGGTGGGATCCCTGGTTCCCCCATTCTTCTTCCCGAGGGAACCAGCTGTCTGCTGTCTACCCACTTGCCTTTTCTCACACCACTGCTCACTGGGACTGTGTCCCCATTACCCCACTGCCCAGCAGCACCCCCTGATCATACACTGCCAGGCCTGTGCAGGCAACTAGATATTTACACTACTGTGCTGCCCGTCAGGCTGATTTCCTTAAATCTGTACATAGAGCCCTTTTGATCGCACCCATGAGGAGGCTGTTGTTCCTTGAGGTAATCCTTAAACAACCCCCTTCCTCATTGTGTGTTGTCAACTGACTACTAATTATGCTCCCTTAACTGTGTGAATCCCACTTCTTCTTTTCCTATACCATTAAATCAACAATCAGACATGATTGACCTGCCCCCCCAAGCATTTTGACTTTTTCCCTTCCTTATATCATTCTTCCACCTTGCCCCCAGTCTATTATGCAGGGAATATAAAGCACAATACTCAGTTTCCAGTAGACTGCAAGGTAATGTGACTAAAACTGCATAGATGTCTAAAATGTGGCCTAGTGGGTAATTCCTGCTGCATTTTTTCTGCCCCACTGCCAGACTTTCAAATGTAAAATTCAGTCTTTGCAAAACCCCAACCTATTATTATGACACCTATGAGGCCCACTATTATTCATTAATTTGGTAGAATTAAATGGTCTAGCATGGGGCACAGACAGGGTACTAAAGTCGCCCCGCTGTTCTGCCAGATGCACAGTACAGTTTATTGCTAGGCCCTTGTGCAACTAGAAATGCTGACCAGCTGCTCTCATTTGAGTTGCACTATCGGCACCCAGCAGCTCTGGCTAGTGAGTAGCCCAAGAATCACCCCCCACTTTTTTTTTGCTTGCTTCTGACCACCTATATCCTGGTGGATTCTAGCTTCTGACATCTCCCCTAGACGGCGCTTCCCAGCTGGAAAGGATCATTGGCCTTCTTTGAGTGCTGCCCCACTGGCACCCAAGGTACACTTATTCCTTGACCCTGCCCTTACAATAATGCTTGCTCCCCCCCACCCGGCTTGCCAGGTGCCTATCTTCCTTCCCTGAATGGGGAAATCTTGTCCGAATAAGGGTTGCTGCCCTGTAAGCACTACCCTCTTGTGCACTACCCTGTGCCACCCCAA
The DNA here is from genome assembly GCA_016271365.2 of Neoceratodus forsteri. Classification (NCBI taxonomy): domain Eukaryota; kingdom Metazoa; phylum Chordata; order Ceratodontiformes; family Ceratodontidae; genus Neoceratodus; species Neoceratodus forsteri. Next base: position 1,044,371,831 of record CM028133.1, on the reverse strand, counting down.
ATACATCTTTTCTTGAAATGTGTGTGCTGTTACAAACCATTGGCCTTTCTTATCACCCTCACCTTGTCTGCCTGCTTGGCATTACTCTGCTGCTTTTTTTAATTTATTTGTCTATTTATTTATTTATTTTTGAATACCCCCCCTTGTGGGGTAAAGGGGCTCTGCTCCCCTGTTAGCTTTCTTCAACCTTCTGTCTTTGATTACTCTGTCTGGCCTTCCCAAAAGCTGTAGGTTGAAAACCCCCCACCCTGGTCTAGCCCCCCCCCACATCTTTCCAGCCAGGTCTCTGTCATATTGACCCAACCCTTCCTTTCAACTAATGCTTGCAGGCCAGCAGACACCTCTGTGCTCTTGCTGTTCGTCTAACTATCCCCCCACTCACATAACCTGACCTGTTGCCTACCACCTGAACCCCCCCCCATTCTCCTCCAGGAGCTTACCAGCTGTTCCCCACACCCTGTAGCAATAGAATGAACTATGAAAGCATTTTGATTTATATGACATGTCACATAATTTGTTAAAGTGTTCTTCAAAGCAAAAAGCTACTGTACCTGACAATGTGCCTGGACAGTACTAAGACAAATGAAGAAGCTATTTAGTGTGTAGCAAGACACACGCTGCCACAGCTTACTGTATTAGATGCAGTATTATTGCGATACAAAATTGAAAAAGGCTTTAGATAAGCTAATACTCTCGTAACAATTGCCATAAGATCTTAAACATCTACTGTGCCTGCACCACCACTTGAGATGAGCAGAAGGGACCACAGCTTGATGCTGCTTCTCAGGGTGGTACCTACAACAGTGTAGCATGCAATTCATATTACTGTACCAGTGTCAGTAACTGGGAACAATTCTGAATTACCAGTGTATTACTTAAACCCATGGTATTGGGACCTAGAACGTTACCACTTTGGTCCATACTGAGTCCTGCTAAGTAGTAAAAATGTGGTCTCAGTTTCAAAGATGTAATTCAGTGCATACTCCGTAACTGTTTCCAACAAAGAGTAACCCTGAATCACAGTTTAAAACTCAGATGCAAGTATAAGTCACTGTAAGATTATCATTATCCAGATGTCAGCATTATTCCGTTATACAGATTATAGGATGATGCTATTGCTGGAACTTTCTTTTGAATCAGAGAAAATATACTGAGGTCCAGAATAGCAGCATACTGTAAAATTTTCAGGATAATATTCAAAAGAGTGTTGCTGCTATTTATGATGGTATTGCATTTAACTGGAGGTGCAGTGTGCCTTCAGAGTAGTTTGGCACTGAAATTCTTTGTGCAGTGTCGTTGGTCAGTGGTCACACAATAAAGCTTATTTACTCTTCTTAGTTGTTTGTTATATCCTTGACTCTTGATCTTTAAAAACTCCATGGCCTACTTATTGCGCTTTTGATGCACTTTTACTCCGTATTTTCTTTGATTTGTCATGGCCCTGTGTTGGATACCTCAGCTAATTATTAAATGGCTATATAACAGGGCAAATGACATCAAAAAGCTGTGTGTTAATTAAGCAACAAAACAGAACTGGTTAGGATTACATTCATAACCACAACATGTCAAGCTCCCCAAACATACATAATTGTGAGATAATGACTGTTCTTGGGAGTACACCACACTTATCCTTCCTGTATGCCTCGTTATCTAAGGTTTGCAGTTACCTATCAATAATGCAAACCTGTTATCTCAGATGTCTTCCTTGTCTCTTATCCGTGTCAAATGACAAATTATTAAACTTTAATTATCTTTATTGTTTAAACTGCTTGATTTCTTGCACTGAAACATTATAATTCTTTAGCAGTAGTAGTAACTGTGTACAGTGTGTGCTCAAACAAAGCTCTCAAATGCTTCTCAGCATGCCCTACTTTGGATTGTGGTTTTGTTTCTTTGTAGGCTAAAGGTGCAGCAACACTCTGCATTCTTATCATCATGTCACACTGAATGTGTTATTCTTCTTTAACAGCAGAATGATATCTACATTAAATTACCTCAATATACACCTTTATAACAATGGTGATATAGTATTTACAGCACATTATGTTTGGATGAAACCATGGCATCTCATTTAAACTATTTTTCTTGAAATCTTAAGATACAATATGTATTATGTGTCCTAACTTGAAATTACAATTATAAAATGCATTTAAAACATGCTGCTTTCTGATTTGCTGTTAATTTTTAGAAACAATAGAGATGTTAGATGAATGGTTCAGAGTTGAATTGTTTTAGGTATTTATTTTACGTGTATTTAAAAGATTTGCTAGAAAGGTCCTTTTTTAGTTCAGAACTGCTCATTTCTAGAGGCATCATGGTTTAGGCTGCATGGAAATAAAAATTCACAGAACAACATACAATAGAGCATTTGTTTCAAATCTCACCTAGGGCATTGCTTCATGAGTATGGGTTGCACGTCACATACAGTATATGCACATCACATTCCTTGTAAGTAAAATGTGGTTCAGCTTTGTGTTTCTCTAGGGTGTGCATTGAGGGAGATGACTACATTTGTGATCTCCATGATTTTAGGTGTCAAGGTAACACAGCTTGCAGTGCTGCAGAATAGTGTTCTGAGGGTGCCTGGATTCAAGTCCCAGCTTGAGCACTTTTATTTTTCTTAGGTCTATTCTGCATTTTATAAACAGTACACATCACGCTCATTGTTTTTAAAATGTGTTTTTGATCCGTGTCTCTCTGGGGTGAGCACTGAGTGAAAATGACTGCCTGAGGGATTTCCAGGTGTTCTGTTGTCCTGGTAGTGAAGTTGATAATGTAACAGAATGGTGCAGTATTCTGATTAGGCCTTGGTTCAAATCACAGCTAGGACACTTATTTCATTTTCACATCTAAATTGTATTTCAAAATACATGTGCACCACACTTTTTGTATATGATTCTTATGTGTGTGGCTTCAGGGTTAACATTTAGGGAAGATGAGTGCAGTTGTAATCTGCAGTACAGGTTTCCAGTTGTCCAGGCAGCAAAGCTGGCAGTGCAGAGAAATGGAATTCTGAGCAAGAGTGGGTTTAAAGCTAGATTATTAAATGTGTAGGTTTCTTGTATCATTGGTGAGCAGAAAACCTGGGAAATCCACAGGCGGTCCATCCAATACCATGACTGGGCCACCCAATGAGTGGGATCTTATGATCCTGGGTTAGGAGGTGTTCTGTAGGAAACGGGATGGGGGAAAGGCTGGAGGTATGGCTATTTATGGAAGGGAGGAGATACTGTGTACCAGGGAGGAGGGGGATGAGGGGGAGGCCAGAAGACATATGGATATTGTTCCAGAACTCAAAAGGTAACAAGCTTAGAATGGGCATGCTGTACAGGCCACCCTCACAGAATGAGGAGGTGGATAAAGAGCTTTAGGGATCAAACCAGGAAAGTCAGTGGCAAGGGAAATACAGTTATAGTGAGAGACTTCAACCTACCTGGGGTTGACTGGCAGTCAGTAACTACAACACACGCTAGGGAACAGGTGCTGCTGGAGGCTATCCAAGACAGCTAGCTAGTGCAACAGGTGATGGAATCTACTAGAGGGGGGAACATACTGGATTTCATGCTAACAAATGATGATCAAGTCCAGGATGTGGTAGTACAGGACCTTCTGTCAGGAAGCGACCACTTATCAGTGTGGTTCCTCCACAACACAGGGAGTGAGTTGGCTAAATCCAGAACCAGAGTGTTACACTTCAGGAAGGCAGAGTTTTCCAGAATAGGCAACATCCTAGAGGGGTATTTAGGGAGGCAGGCATTCAGGGAGGATCTAGCTAAACTCATACACTGATCTATGAAGTAGCAGTTGAGGTTTAATGTTAAGAAGTGCAAGGTCATGCACCTCAGAGCAAGAAATCCTGGGACCAGCTACTGGCTGGGGCAGTGCAGGTAACAGCTTCAGAGGAGGAAAGAGACCTCTGGGTAATAGTCACAGGGGACATGAAGGTATCAGCACAATGTAGGAGGGTAGCATCAAGGGTAAATAGGATGCTGCGGTGCATTGCCAGAGGGATCACCTCCAAAAAGGAGGAGGCCATACTGCCCTTGTATAGATCACTGGTGAGTCCACACTTGGAGTGCTGTGTGCAGTACTGGTGCCCACCAATACCGCTACAGGAATATGAGATTATTGGAGGGGTGCAGCACATGGCTATGAAAATGATCATGGGACTCGGGGAGTTGCCATATGAGGAAAGAGTGAGGGAGTGCAACATGTATTCCCTGGAAGAGAGAAGGTAAAAGGGGACATGATAGAGGCTTTTAAGTACCTGCATGTCATAGACAAAGTACTAGACTATAGGTATAAAAAAATGGAAATATACTCTGAGGAATGTGATTGTGGTAGTGGGGATAAGGAGGATTTATACCATGTTCTATGGGTCTGCAGATGGTATGAAAGCCAATGTATGTTCTGGTTAGGTCCATATCTAAATAACAGATATAACGTTGATAAAAAAGAACTTACCCATATACTGTTTTATACAGAGGATAGATGGACAGTGGAAAGGGTAGTGAACTATCTATTGAGTATCAAGAAAATTAGAAGCAGAATTAAAATCATTTAGAAGCATAGCTGTGTTATGTATACTTGAAATATTATTTGAGATATTAATGGTTGTTACATCGGTGAATTTATATATGAAACAAAGTACAAAAGATGTGCAATAGACTATTTGGATTGTATGTTTTTAATCTCCTTCCTCCTCTTGACACTATGCACTTTACAGGATTGTTAAATTGCTGCTATTAGATGCGTACTGTATAATCTGACTTTTAATATGAATAATTTATATAAAGGAATTTTATACCTTTCTATAATTATATAACTAGGCATGTGTGTAAATGACATTTTAAATTGTGAAGGTGATATTTTAAATTGTGAAAGTTTATAACCATACGATAAAATTCTTTGATTGATTGAAGTCTGAGAGGGATGATTGTTCCTCTTAAAGGGGGGAGGGTCGCTAGGGGGCACAGTCTGAAGTTGGAAGTGGAAGGTTCTAGAGGGAGATGAGGAGGCATTATTTTACAGAGAGAGTGGTGGCAAGATAGAACACACTGTCAGAGGAGTTAATCAAACTAAGAACAGTAGACAGCTTTAAGCGGGGTTGGGATAGAGACAAGGGCAGGATTAGTACAGACAAGAACACAAAGGAGGGAAAGACCTGGAAAGGGGAGGAAGGGAGGGGTTTGGGTGGGGCTGGGGCAGCTGTAGTAATATGAAACTAAGAGCTGCACAATCAGGCAGACTTGATAGACCTGTGAGCCTTTTTCTGCCAGCCATTTCATATGTTTGTATGTTGTTCCTAATTTTGTCCTGTGCTGTTATTTTGTGTGTTGTGTGTCGATAATCAATAAAGTATATATAATGAAATAAAATTCCATTTAGGGAAAGTATTTCTTTCTCACATCTAAACTGTATTTCAGATATACAGTACATACACTACAGTCCTTGTAAATATAATGTGTCTCTAAGTAAATTCAAATTGTATCTGATTTACATGTATTTGAAATGGTGTTTCATTACCTAGGGATGTTGCACGGCAAAGTTGTCTTCACTGGCAAAGTTTTACTTGTAGTTCCATGTCAAAACCCACTGATAAATTTAATGGACTCAGCAGGTAAATATCCTGATTAAAAAAATCCCTTTCCCCTACACTGGATCAGTCCCTGTCTTGCCCTTCTCTCCACAACAGAAAGTCCAGGTGATCAGGAAAACCCCCATTCCACCAACCCACTTAACATCTCTTATTCCACATTCCTCACCACTCCCAGGGCTTCAATTGTTAAGCAATCTTTACCAACAAATGTACTCAATCTCCCCCTCCTCTCTCTCTCTCACTGTCCTGATGATCAAAAATGTAATTCTACGAAACCTCTTAGTGTCCAATCCCTTCCTGTACTGCTTCTGATAAAGAAAAATACTTCCTTCCCCCAACTCACTTAAAAATCCAACCCTCCACCTCCTACTGAATGCACTGCCAAGTTTCTAATAAACAGTATGTTAAAATAATTACAAAAAATACTTTCACATCCCTTTTTTCACCAGCACGACTGACTGGTGCTTAAATTAAGTAAAGAGACAGAGTGCTGAAATTCAAAATGTGTGGAATAGGAGGGGGAATTTTGGGGTATTTAATAGGTTCAGAAAGGGATGTTTTTGGGTAGCATGACTGGTTGGGGTAGTTTAGTAAGTGGGTTGGGGCAACTGTGTTTTCTTGAGTACTGGGAATGTGTGTTAGAGGGTATGAGAATGGGTACTAACATTTACAGTGTCACCAGTGTTACTCAGAAAAATGCTACATTACATCAGACAGCAGTCATTAGGATTTTCTTTTTGGAGGGGTGGAACCATGATTCTTTACATGGGTTACAGTGAAATAAGACATTTTATTTTTCTCAACTAGTTAGTGTTAATGCCTGTAACACACGTGGTGAAGCCAATAGTTAGTTATGAAGGTTTTACCACTCATGTGTAATGGTAAATGAGTTATTCCAGTGGATCCCACTAAGTACTTTATATATACCTCCATCTCCTTGATTCACTTAGAATCCAATGTCCCTCACCATCATACTCCATGATTCTGATAATCAAGAAAAACAAACTTCCCCAACCAAATTAGTACACAGGCTCTTTCCACCTCCAACAATGCCCATACAATTACAAAACACATCGTTTCTAAACCCACTTAGTCCCCAATATCCCCCTTCTTCCCCCTGCTACCCTGAAAAGAAAAACACATAACCCTAATCCATTTAGCACCTAGGCATCTCTTCTCCCCTTGGTCCTGATAAAAAAAAAAAAACTCTTCTTCACCCAAACCTTCTTAGCATTCAGCTACTACTCACATTCTATCCGCACAGTAGCATGGACTTGTTACAAAAAAAAAAGAACATTATACAATGGCAAGAAAGAATGCTGGGCTCTGATTTGTCATTTTGGAGCTGGATCCATGATGTTATCCCAGCATAACATCATGGATCTAGTCCCAGTACACACATAAATGTATAAAATGTTAAAGGAATCACTCCACAACTCATGTCCAAGTTGCCCACACTTGGCATGGGTACTATGGCTTTTGTCAGTACTTGCTCTGTGTTTTTGTTTTAGGTAAATGCTTCCCACTGTCACAAAAAAATTACCAACACACCCTACATAAATTTAATGTCATCATGCTAAAAGCAGCATGGTACATTTTTTATATATAACTATTCTTTTCCTGTTAGTCTGAAAAAAATAATGCCCATTTACTGTGATCACCTTCACCAGCCCCTGATCATCTCCTGGCCCAAAAACACAGAGTGTGTGACACAGAACCTTCCATTAATTTACAGAATGCACTTCAATTTCTTGAGGTTTTTCTTCTCTGGCACCACTACAAACACAGGACCACTGTATCAGGAGAAGCAATAACATCAGTGTGGGAGTGCTGCCATCAGCTTCACTATGCTGCCATTGTCATCAGGTCTCTCTGCCCCTCCCAAACAGATTCGCATGGTCACTCAGTCAGTACGTGTGTTGAAAAGCACACATCGCTGTAAATACTCAATTTCTTCACTTCTTGTTTTCCTTTTTCTGGTACAAAACTCTTGCCAACTGTACTGGGAAAACCACAGCAAAAGTCAAACTAAAGCCCCAATCTCAAAGCTGAGCTGACGATGGCGGTGGTGGGGGTGGGGACTTTCGTGCATAACAAAATAAATGAAAAGTGATATTGACAGAAAGAGACAAACTGATACTGGGATCTTAATGTGTAGCTGATGGGGGTGCAATTTTTTGGATTGGGGATACAAGAGGTTAGAGTACAAAACAACTATCCACAATGGAAACAACATTAGAGAAGCAGAGCCACAGAGCCACAGTACACCACAGTGCTCATCCTACTGGCTAAGTCAATCAACACTATTTTTTTAACAGTATTCCTATCCATAGGAAATTAAAACACAAAAAATATACTTTTAAATGTACTTTTTCATCTTTTTCATTTGGACACGCTCGGCCTGTGGTCTTGTGCCCAACCATCCAAGGCATGACATTATCCTAGCATGACACACACCCTGTCATGCATTATAACTTTATTTAAAGATGGGTTATGACAACCAGCACAGACCTCCTCCAACATTCTTGGCCAGATATTATTTAAATATAGGAGGGCCAAAGCATGCTTATTTACAGTAAATAACGTAGAGAGCGAGGAAGTTGGGGGTCTTCAGTAAGTGGGATAGGGAAAATGGTTTGTTCTTTAAAAATGGTGTGGATAGTGAGACAGAGGGTGCTACTATACGTGGGTTGAAAGGTTTATCCTTACAGAAAAAAAGGCAAGACATTTGTAGTTATATTATCTGCTAAATATGAAAGGATATTCTGTATATGCATATGCAAGCCACATGCCAGATTTTATGTATGTTTTTAATGCAAGAATTAAATATAATAAATATGTAAGGATTGTGACATGTTCATTGTATACAAAAATCACACAAGAAAAAATTCTTGCTAATATCACAAGATGCAAGAAAAATTTTGTGTGGGGTTACTACACTACAGTATTGATTTTACATCCTGATGTGGAGTTAGACTCTCCAACCATGCTGCTCTGGAGGAGAACATGCAACCTACAGAGCCACTGGCACTGTGCTGTTCAAGTGTCTTGCACAGAAGTATATAAACAGATATGCAAGCAATAATCTTGGTAAGCTCTTACATATTTCTTGCATTTTTAAAAGAAAATGTTTTTCATTTTACTCCAATATTTTTCTTTTGAATGCATAAAACCATGCTTACATCTCTTACAGAGATCACTTCATCAATATTATCATACAGCTGGGGTACTAACACTGTACTCTACTTTGGCATTGCACTCATTACAATCACTTTGCAATGTAGCTACTGTATAGAGAAATAGGAATTCAAGTGGAGAGTAAGAAACTTGGGTAGATAAGTTATAACAGATTAAGACCCTGGGCCAGATTTTCAAAGGCCCAAGAGTGACGCAAGGGCCTTGCATCAAAAAAGAGTGGTTGGAGGGCACCATGCATTAGACTTTGTGACACTCAGGATTTTGAAAGAAGGCTTGTGACAGCCCTGGAACCTCCTGTGCCAAATCACCTTGCACCATCCTTGTGCCATGGCAGAAGGGGTCTTGTACCATTTTCTGGCTGCCACATACCCTAATTAGTCATTCAACAATCCATACAAAGTCTGCAGGTTTGCTGAAGTTTGACCAGCCAGGAGGGCAGCTAATGGCCTGCCTGCCATTCCAATTACCATGGCAGGATGGGAGGAGATCTGTGCCCCCTATTGCAGCTGCTGATATCGGACATCTGCATCCCAACACACCTGGCCATGTGTCCTGGCAGTAATGGAGCCACAGCAGGTGACATCCAGGGCTCCCTCCTGCTGCAAGTTACAGAATCACCCACCCAAGTCCCTGGCACCGAGGCTTCCATGCCCTTTCCATTTGGGGCTGTCACCACCCCACCCCCAAATCCACCACAGTCAGCCCCCCACAGACCATGCCACCCATGTGATGCATAGCCTGTGACTCTGAGCCATGGCCATTACTGTTGCACAAAAGTGCCATATCTGGCGACATTCTTCTCCCTTGCACCAGTTGTATAGTGCAGAGGATGGCTTGGGCCAGACTCGGCGGGCTGGGGGTTGGTGAAAGAACTCAAGTTTTTACAAAATCAGTCATGGAATCCCTGGTGCACCCAAACTTGCTGCATTTGGGTTTTTGGCACAAGATGTCTTAATGGGGCTTTTAAAATTGAGCCCCCTGGTTTGAGTCTAAGGAGAAATATAAGGATGTTATATGTAATAGTACCTAAATAGTCAATTTTTAAAAGGTTTTTACTGAGGTGCATGCAGTCTTTTACAGTTCAGGTTGTACCTAGAAATGCATACCACCACTATTGTATAAAAGCATGCATTATATCCTGTATGTACGGTATACAAAGTAGGGCAAGCTTCCTTGCATAATTCTTGCAAGATGCCATTCATTCTTTAACAGTACCTTTTAGACTTGCATCTTTCTTGACTACTGTAAATGCACGATTGTTTTCTTACACTGTTCTTACAACCATGTATTCATGAATGAAAGAACAGTGCAAGAAAAAATCCTGTGCCTACATTAGTCAAGATCCATGCAAGAGAGGCAGTGTAGTGCAGTGGTCTAAGGCTGTGCGCTGCAAATCTGGTGACATCCAGCAGACCAGACCTGGGTTTGAATCTCATAGCTTCTACTTGCATATTGCGTGATCCTGAGCAAGTCACTTAACTTCCTTGTGATCCTGTAAAAAAGCATTCAGCTTAGTGTACTATTCCTGGTACAACAACAAAAGTATAATTATTTTGTACCACTCGTATATTTTAAACTGGCAGAGTTCATGACAAGTGTTTAAACTTATATAGCACATTAACAAAGCTTGTTCAGCATAAATGTATATGCCTGCTGGAATGCTGTTGTACCACTGTTCTAAGGTCATGGATAATGGTTGCAGCCTTCTGTGGTGCAAAATCATTCCTACCGATTAGAAAGTCCAGTTCTTTGAATTCACCTGGGAAGACAATTTTGTGTATATCAAAGTCTCATGTAACTGAATCACAAAGATGGCCACAGTTTTTTGTCTTATAATTTGTGACAAGCATCAAGTTATGAAAAAAAGAAATGCTATTAGTGTTTTTATTATTGTTAAAGCCAAACTTCACTTTGTGTTTGTTGTGGAATCCCATTAAATCGATTCACCTGTAATTCACTTTCACTTTTACTCCAAAATGGTTGTAAGATATTTCATTGTAATCACTAAAAGCATTACATGAATTTAAACATCCATTTTGACCATGTCACTATTTATTTTTGGGTCTATACAATATAAACAAGCATTTGTCAATGCCGAACGTTTGCTTGCAGGTATTTGCAGTGGTGTTTGGCATGTATGGTGCTTTACCCTAATGCCCTGTGCGATTGCTGGTATTTGCACAATAAATTGTCAGCATGACCTTGCTGTTACCCCCATTGTGCACTACATAGGCGGAAACACGTTTTGGGCAGGATGTGAAAAAATGACAGCTGTACTGCTCATAAGGAAGTGTGGTAAAATGGCAATGTTGAAAATCTGGAGTGGAAATATTGAAAATTCGCAAACCTACGAGCGTCCGTGGGAACTGTGCAACACACGCTTGTAAAACAGTCATTTGTAGGATTTTTTTCACCAAATTTTCAACACTGCCATTTTAAAACCTCTGCTAATGAACAGTGTCACTGTGATTTTCTTACTGTGTCCCATACATTGATTTCACACACCGACTGCGCCCATTGTGCAATTGCCATGTATGGAAAGACATTTTGGGCAGGATAGAAAAATGGCAGCTATACTGCTCATAAGAAGGTGTGGTAAAATGGCAATGTTGAAAATCTGGAGTGAAAATATTGAGAATTGCAAACTTATGAGCGTATGCTGGAACTGTGCAACGAGAGTCATAAAACAGTCATTTTTAGAATTTTTCACCAAATTTTCATCATAGCTATTTAAGACCTCTGCTCATGAACAGTGTCACTGTGATTTTCTTAATGTGTCCCATACATTAATTTCGCACACACCGACTGCTCCATTGCGCTACATGGGCAGAAACACATTTTGGACAGGATGTGAAAAATGACAGCTATACTGCTCATGAGGAGGTGTGGTAAAATGGCAATGTTGAAAATCTGGAGTGAAATATTGAAAATTGCAAACGTCACCAGCATGCGAATCAAGAACACACCGTAAAACAGTCATTTTAGGACTAAAGCACCAAATTTTCATCATAGCCATTTTAAGACCTCTGCTCATGAACAGTGTCACTGTGATTTTCTTAATGTGTTCCATACATTAATTTTGCACACCGACTCGCGCCATTGGCGCTACATGGGGAAACACATTTTGGGTGAGATGTGAAAAATGACAGCTGCACAACTCATAAGAAGGTGTGTTAAAAAGGCAATTTTGAAAATTTGGAGTGAAAATATTGAAAATTCGCAAACTTACGAGCCTGCATAGGAACTGCGCAATGCACGCTCGTAAAACAGTCATTTGTGGAATTTTACCAATCATTTTTCAACACGGGTTTTGGAACCTTCTCATGAATGATGTCACTGTCATGGCATTATTCGAGGCTGAAGGGTGATTTCACGCAGTGACCGCGCAGTGCCTACGTAAATCACCTTCGGGCACTAATAACGCCATGACAGTGACATCATTCATGAGAAGAGGTCCCAAAACCCATGTTGAAAATTTGCAAAAATTCCAAAAATGACTGAGAGATGCAATAAGTTGAAACCCCTATGTAGCCCATTATAAAGCTTACGGCATTTCCTCAGTTCGCGATTAGACTTTGAAGAGTGCAGATGTGATCCTGGTTCACCGAAGATCATCGGCTGGAGTCCGGAGGTAAGTATGGGGTGAGGGGGTGTGGACAGTTGCGCGCAGGGTGGGTGCGGGTTGTGAGGGGCCTGGGGAGACGCTTGTTTTACAGGTTAAAAAATAAAAAAAAGACGACGTGGGACATTTGCCACGCTGGGGTGGGCTGTGTAATTTTATTCATTCATCCCCTGTCAGCCTGGGGGTATAAGGACTGGATGTGTGGGTACTTTTGACTTGGATTTTTACCTGGAATGCTGTATTAGGAATGCATTCTCATCAAGACCATTGTTTCTCCGGGATTCTGTGAATCTGGACGGAATCCCGGAATCCCGATTCACCAGCAGAAATTCAAAACTACATTCGGTAGAGTTGCGGAACTCATGCTGCTTGCATGAGCATTCGGGAATTGTGCTTTATAAAAGTCCCTATGCAGCAAGCCATCCTCCCCTACTGAGACAGGAAACCCCAAAAGAAGGAAGAACACAGGTGATGCCCATGAGAGACTTCAAGGATGCTGAGGACACCGCTTTTATTTATTCTGGAGACCCACTCCTCTTGATCCTCTCTGCATTGCTTTTTGGTCATGGGTTCACCATTGCACAGACAGAGCACTTAGCCACAGTAATATTTTAAAATAAAAGTATTAAAATCCGAGTGTCACTGCTGACAGCACAACCGTCATAGAAACAGCCAGAATCAGACCCCAGGAATCTGACTGCAACCCTTTGTTGTCAGTTGCCACACTTCTGAGACATCACTTACTGTACCTTCTGGTACTTCAAATGTAAAAAAAAACAACATAGCAATTCCTTGTTTGCCTTGTGCTTGTTTACATCTTGGATGTTGGTGCAGGGAGAGAGCACTGAATGAAATCAGGGAACTGAGGGCTAGTTCAGGGAACAGTATTTCTTTTCTGCTTATCTGGAAAGCTTATAGTTAGAATGTGATGCTGGGTTCTTGAAAGAAAATAGCCAAATAGCCAGTGGTACAAACATGCTTGCTTGGTTGCTCTCTTCAGACTCCCTGTCTGAACAGCCAAGAACAGCCAAAGAAGCCAAAAATATCAGACACCTGTGTGTGTGTGTGTGTGTGTATGTCTAGGAGGGAGCCCTTTGGGGGAGGTCTGAGAAGGGTAAAGGGGGTTCTAAGTATTTTGTGACCCAGAGTGTGTCAGTGAGTGAGTGTGTGTTGGGAGGAGGGCACACCCTTCCAAGCTACTGCTTCTACCATGGTCTCACAGTCCTGAGCTCCAACATCCCTGGTTTCCCAGTGGATTGTTGGCTTTCAGAGTGGCTCAGAGAATATGCCTGTGGTGGTGGGAAGAGTGAGCAGGTAGGGGGTTTGGGTATTATGTTACCTTTTGTTCGCCCCAGAGAATATGGGTGCAGGCGGGCCTGAGGTGCCCCAGTGAGGTGCAGATATAGCCTGTCTATGTACTGTTTTAGAGTGCAGAAAATGTGACCTGTCGTGTCCAACTTGCCTACCACTCTAGTTCTGAGACAACTACCATAATGCAGTAAATCATGTAAAAGGTCAACTTGGTGAATGTTCAAGACTTTTACATGATTTTCTGCATGTTACTTTCTCACTGGTTAAATCTCAAGTGAACTGCATCTGGGGAAAAGCAGGGAATATGCCCAGACTGCCATGTGACCCTGCCTTCTCTAAGATGCCACTTACTCTGCGGTATACTTCAAGCTTGGTTGAGTTGAGTGCACCTCTTAGCAAGTTTGCAGGATGGGGACTTATGTACTGTCCATAAGCAAGTTTGAGGGTGTCTGTCCCTTGTAGAATGCATTGGGGCAAATTGTGTAGAGGTGGATTTAATGATGTACACTAACATGGCAGTGTGACACCCCCCTGCAGACTTGCTTTGTGGAAGCAACTACCAACAGAAACCCATAAACTTGCTGAAGAACACAGTGATGCCAGACCCCCATCTAATTCTGGAGTCTACCACTTCTTGCTGCATGCCCAAACCAAGTTGGTGGGGGTGGGTGCATCAATGTGTCTCTGAGCAAGTCTGCAGGACCCTTGTTGTTTGTACCATACACCAGAGCAAGTTCAGTGACTGATTCACCTTGTAAACTGTCCATATTAGTTTGTGTGTCCTCCCCTGTAAACTGTGTCTGTGGAAGCAGCTAGTGATGGAGACCTTCAGACTTTCTAAGGAGCAAATCATTCATGAACACACAACCCCTAAAGTTGCTTGGCACAAGCAGGGAGCTACAGGATCTCTGGATTACTCTTGGAAATGCCATGTGTAAGTCCCCCCACTTCCTTGCAAACTTTCTCTGCAGTGAAGTGAGATCCACAGCAAGTTTGCATTGGGGAGGAGGATGCGTCACATGCCGTGTACCCGAGCAAGGCAGCACGTGTCAGAGAGTCTCTGTTACTTGTTCTTCCTGCATACCCAAAGCAAGTTGGTGGGGGGGGGAGCATCGGTGCATCCCTGGGCATGGTTATTTTTCAATTCTTTTTCCTGCTGGCTAATGGGACCTCCCTCAGACATATCCATTCCCAGTTGGTAATTTCCCATCCAGCCTGAGACGTTTGGTTACACACTGCCCACACTCTACAGTAAGCAGCAGTGACCCTCAGACTTGCTTAGGGGTACACAGTTTAGAAGACCCTCCAACCTGTTCTGTGGCTGCATTACATTTGTTTATTCTCTGAGTTTGTGTGGTAGAGGACAATGCTGAGTTATTTGGCTGTTGTGGTGCAGCCTACTATTGGTGTCTGTGGACAATGAATGGCTTGTTTTGAATCTTGTGGAGTGGTGTGAGGGCATTCTACAGTGCTTTGCTTTTTGTGTGGTCCTGAGCAAATCCCACCTGAAAACATGTCCATGGTCAGTGTGTAATGCCAGTTCACTCCACCCCACCACCACAACCTACTCTGGGGCACACAACAAGCAACCCATCCCCTTGAACTTTGCAGTAAGAGGTTTGCACAGTGTGTATCCAGGAGCAAGCACAAAGGGTTTTTGCTTGCTGTGTGCTCCAGAGTACACTGGTGGGTGGGTTAGCGTGTGTTACACACTGACAAGGGCCAGATTTGGGAGGGCTGGCTAGTATGTTCTGTGGAATATGGAAAGCAACACAGCTCCTCGGACTATGTAAGATGGGGCTTTACAGGCTATGTAATTGACCAGGCAAGTGTCTGTATGAATTTTACTTTGGAGCAAACCACAAGGTACAGAAATACTCAGACATGCTCAGAGCCATACAGTGTAAGGCCTTTCCCAGGTGAAGCTGGCTCTGGGCTATGGTGCTTTCTGTATGCTCCAGAGAACATTTTCAGGGTGGGCCTTTAACACTGTTGGGTATATTCAGTCTGACATTGAACATAGCTCTGAGGTATCAGGTAAATTTGAATGTTGCTTGTGTGCTTAACAAGTCAAGAGAGGGTTACTTGCCATGTACTTGTATGCAAGCAGGAGAGTGTTTATTTGCTGCTGCCATTGCACCTGGAGAATGGTGGCTACAGACTGTCCTACTGCAATCACACCTGGAGGATGGGAGTCATATAATGCTGCTGCTGTCATACACAGAAAATGCAATTTGTAGACTGTTTCTGCCTTCATGTCTAGAGGATGGCAGTCATTGACTGATACTGCCTTCACACCTGGACGATGGGAGTCATAGAATGCTGCTGCCTTCACACCTGGAGGATAGGAGTCATAGAATGCTGCTGCCATTGTACCTGGAGGATGGGAGTTGTAGATAACTGCTGCCATCTTACCTAGTGAAGGGTGGTCGCTGGCTGCCACTGCCATTCCATGAGGACAGGAGTTGTAGGCTTCTACTGTCATCATACCTGAAGGATGGAAATCATAGACTGCTAGTGCTATCATACCTGGAGGATGGGGGTTGTAGGCTGATTCTGCCATCGTACCTGGAGGATGGCAGTCATACAATGCTACTGCTGTCATACTTGGGGAATGCGATTTGTAGACTGCTGTTGCCTTCACACCTGGAGGATGGGAGTTGTAGACTGCTGCTGCCTTCACACCTGGAGGATGAGTTGTAGACTGCTGCTGCCTTCACACCTGGAGGATGGGAGTCATAGAATGCTGCTGCCATTGTACCTGGAGGATGGCAGTTGTAAACGGCTGCTGCCATCCCACCTTGTGAATGGTGGTCTCTGGCACCTCTCTCCCAAGAGATGGGAGTTGTGGGCTGCTGCTGTTATTGTACCTAGAGGATGGGAGTCATAGACTGCTGCTGGCACTGTACCAGGAGGATGGGAGTTGTAGGTTGCTGCTGCTGTTGTACATGGAGGATGGTTGTCACAGGCTGCTGCTGCCATCGTACCTGGACGATGGGAGTGGTAGGCTGCTGCTGTCATTGTACCCAGAGGATGGGGGCTGTAGGCAGTGGCTGCTGCCATCATAGCCAGAGGATAAGAGTGATGGACTGCCCTATCTAGGCGATATGAGTCTCCCATTTTGTTACTTGAATTATCTCATCAAGCAGCGTGGTAGAACATCTACTAATATTTTTTTGGTGTTGTGGTTTCAGTATTTATACTTTCTGCCTGCATGATGTTTACTGCACCATTGAATATGAAAGCCAAGCTCTGCTACACCTCAGCCAAGGAGCGAGCCATTCTGTTCAAATCTGAAGGCCTGTATGAGGATGGAGGAAAACTTTTCTCTCCATACTGCAAACATGTCCTGGACCATACCAGAAAAGACAGTCGAGGATCATCTGTTTATCAAGGAACATGCTAGGAATAAGGAACAAGCTGCTACTGAAGGAAGACAACTAAGGCAGGTGACTCTGAGCAGCAGTTTCAGAGCTGCAACAGAATTGTCCATGGCATGAAAGGAGATAGTCATGGACACAGTTAAGGCACTTGGGGATGCAAATATCCCATTGGAGAAGCTGGATCTTCCTGAGCTGAGGGAATGGATGTGCAAGTATGTGAAGGGGAGTGGAGTGGTGCCAAACGCAGACACTCTGCGGCAGGTCTGTCTACCCAAGTTAAGAGAGAAAATTAATACAGACATTAAAGCAGCTATGGTTGGAAAATCACTGTCTTTTATACAGTGGGTGGGATATTCAAAGTGGTTGTGCATGGCGCAAGTGAGATGCGCCAGCACAATAGCAGACATGCACCAAAGAGCGATATTCAGCGGGTGAAAATGTGCAGTGCATATCGCAGTGTGCCAATGTGCAACCTTAATGAAAGCATGCACAAGTGCAGGGTGCATAGCCATGAATAAGCTGTGCAGTGCGATTTTCAACAGCAAGCCGATGATGCAAGTGCGGAGCAACAGGGAGACATGCACGGAGCAAAGTTGAGCCTATAAAAGGATGGAGCAAGCAGAGGATGGAGGCTTGCGCCCAGGGGAGCAGGGGTGAGAGATGGAGAGAGACAGAGAGAGAACGATACAGAGAGAGAGAGAGAGAGACAGAGAGAGGGCCACTGGCCAGGCAGGACAGCAGCAGGGGTGCAGGACAGGCACAGAGGCAGACGGTGCAATGGGCTGTGGGACAGGGAGTGTGACCCCAACTGTGCCTGTGAGCGTGAGCTGCCCAGAGTGTGTGTGGGACCCCAACACAGGAGTGCACCCAGTGCAGGAGGTCAGGCAGCAGCACACAGCTGGGGTAGCCCAGGGAGTCAACCGCAGAGGGGGTAGAACAGGCCAGGTCATGGCCAGTGCAATATTCCAGATGGAGGTGGTAATGAGGGGTGTGAGGTGGTAGGAGGCAGAGTGGCATGGCCATGGAAGGGCCCAGTGGTGGTATGCCTGGAACAGGTGGTACCATGCCTGCACCACCTTCAAATAGTGCAGTGGCACCAAGATTGTGGGCAGGTACCACCTAAACTGGGCAATTGTGAGGCAGCTGTGTGAGCTGTGCAGTGATGAGATGCAGGCACCCATGAGACAGAGCCACGCCCTCTCAGTGGAGACCAAGGTTACGGCCGTGATGTGCCTGCTCACCATGGGTACCTTCCAGAGACCAACAGGGGACACCGCAGGCATAACCCAGTTGACTGCATCATGGCTCCTCACATAATTCCTCAATGCACTGCTGCCACATGCTGTGGAATACATCCACTTCCCCAGCACACAGGTGGAGCATATAGCAAACATGCAGGAGTTCCACAAAGTTACACATATGCCTGGCATGTTAGAAGCCATTGACTGCACCCACATAGGCATCTGCACACCACCAGGGCTGGAGGGGGTGGCCTACATCAACAGGAAGGGCTACCCCAGTGTCAACTGCCAAGTGGTGTGTGATGCCAAGGGGTGCATAATCAATGTCTGTGCCACACACCCTGGTGGAACACATGATGCCTTTATCTGGCACCAGTCTGCACTATGCCACAGGTTCAGGAGTGGGGACATCCCCACCAGCCACTTAGTAGGTGAGTATGCAGCTGGAATGGGCAGGGTTTGGGGGAAGATGCCATGCTGGGGGCGTAGGAGGGTCCAACTGTGTAGGTGGGATGGGCAGCCATACAGACCAAAATGCTAACCCATCTTGTCCCCACACAGGTGACAGCGGATACCCACTGAGGCCATGGCTGCTCACCACATACTGGCACCCATCGATCCCAATGCAGGACAGATACAATGAGGCACACACCAGCACATGGAACACCATCAAGCATGTGTTTGGACTGCTGAAGGCATGCTTCCATTGCCTGCACAGGTTAGGTGGTGCCCTACAGTACAGTCCCTCAAAGGCCTGTGTCCTATTCCTGGCCTGCTCTGTGCTACACAACATGGCCACTGACCGTGGGATAGCTGTCGAGGTCAAAGAGGGGAACTGCAGTGGGGACAACGCAGACAGTGGGCCATGTGGTGGTGGGCAGCCCCCCCGGTGACGGGAACCCTGGCTGCACAGAATGGCCCAGCAGCATTGGGACACCATTGCAGAGGAGCACTACGGTACATGCAGGTAGGTGAACATGACCACATGCATGTCCCAGGGAAGAGGGCACAGTATACAGGCATGTCTGGCTGGGCCCAACAACAGACACAGCTGGAGGGCAGCATGACGCACATGGGGAAGGACTCTGTGGAAGCACCCTTCACGGAACTGTGGACTCCACCCACATACCCCACACACCTCCACACACACAAGCATGGTCACATGGGCACCCACACATGCATACCCCAAAGCCACCAATGGGCATGTGTCAGATGTTGAACACCAGTGCACAGTGGCAGCTGGTGCTGTGAAGGCATCATCATGCACATGTCACAGTGGCCAGTGGCCGGGTGGGTGTGCACAAGGCAGGTGTGTTGTGTGGTCCATGGTCATCATGGCCCTGGTATGCACACTCGCACGCTACACCACTGTGCATACAGGGCTGTGGCAGGCAGCTGACAGGGAGGGTGGCAGATCATGACTGCCGCACAGTTTCACGGCCACCACAGACATGTGGACAGCCCTGCCAAGACTGCCCAGCAGACCCAGGCTGTGGGATGGCCACAGGGGGTGTCACAGATGTCCCCCAGGTGTGTCACTGCTGGAACACGACCGGTCCCTCGCAGGCGTCTGCAGGCCCCTGAACAGGCCTTCTCCAGGCATGCCCGGAATGCCCACAGCAGATCCCGGTGATGACAATGCTGGGATCACATGACACCGGGACTGAGGGGTGGAGAATGCACTCCACGGTGACTGCTGCGGACGGCCCCTGACACCAGGGTAGCCAGTGGTGCTGGGCTGGCTGTGACCACAGTGGTGAACCAATCCAGGCCTACGGTCGTGTCCTCCCACATGCGTGTGACCTCTGCCAGGAGCTGCTCATAGTCCTGGTCATGCCTCACTGTAGACTGGTGCTGCTCAGTGTGGAGTGCATGCACCGCTGCTATGACCTGCATCTGTTGCTCCATGGATGCCCAGAGCAGCTGGGTGTGCTCGGTCAGAGGGTTGGCACCCTGGTGGGCTTGGGCATTGAGCCGACCCATGGGAGTTGCTCAGCCCCACATCACGGCCCCCCGTACAGGTGGGGGCTGTACAGCAGGGCCCCCTTGGGCCTGTACTGTCTGCAGTAGACTGATGGCGCCAATGCACCCGGCCACCCCTCGGCACCATCCTGCTGCTGCCCCTCCAGCTACTGTACATGTGATGGTGCTGGGGCAGCTGCGCCACCACTGCCACACAGTATGGACTGTGCTGCAACTATGTCATCCACTGCCTCACCCAGAGGTGTGGCTGGAGGGTTGACAACTGCCACCTGGGCACCATCTGTGCTGCCGTGTCCGGTGCATGGCATGGGTGCCTCCCCCTGTTCAGCATCACCACTGTCCAGGATAACAGTCATGTCATCATCAGTTCTGGACCCCGCCATGATCAGTGTCTCAGTATACTGGACGCCATGGCTGCATCCCTCTGAAACACTGCCTGGGCCTCGCCTGCACCCATGCCACCGGCATCCGGTCAGACAGTGAGGATGGGCCAGCAGTGGTTCAGAACCCGGACACCAGTGGAGGTGGATAGGTGCTCCTTCAGATCCAGAACAGCCCCAAGGTGGGTACCACCACCACTGCAGCTGCACGCAGGCTATCAGGATCTGAGAGGGAACACATACATGTTAGTACTGCCACTATGAACCCCCTTCCCCCTTGCACCCCTCCCCCCATCCCCATGAACTGCTGTACCTACCAGGCAGCGATGGGCTGCCCCCCCATCTGGAATCCATCACCGGGAACACCCTCAACAGCACTGCACAGCATGGTCGCAGCCACCAGCTCCTCCTGCAGTGTCAGCTGTGGCACTTCAGGCTGTCCATTGCCTGTGTGGCATGTGCAGCCTGGATGGCAGCCACCTTCTTCTTTATCTGCCTCCAGTCTGTGCCCACCTTTTCCTTCCACTCCTGCACTGACCTCTGATGGCTGCCATGCTGGTTCACAGCCCTGGCCAGTCCCTCTCATGCTTCTGCCCTGGCCTGCAGAGTGCCTGTGGAGCCACTCAGAAGGGACTCCTGGTCCAGGTATGTGTCATATATGGCATCGCACTCTAGCCTAGTGAAGTTGGGCCTGCACTTCCTTGCAGGCCCCTGCTCCTCAACCTCCTCGTGCTCTGACATGCTCATTCCTGTGGGTGAGGACATGTGGTAAGTGCTGGCTGCCACACATGAGGCCCCCCCAATCGACTGTCCCTACATGCCCACTGCCTGGCATCTTACCTGTGAAGGATGCATAACGGTCTAGTGCATGTGCAGTCCTATGGTGCCTTTATAGTGCATCACATGCAAATGAGGGAATGTTGGGGAGGGGCCTAAGACAGGTAGCAAGCACGGTTACCTTCTCAGAGGTGCTGCCAGTCCATGGCAGGGGTGAGGCTAGGGTACTACACACCATGCAGTTTAATGAATGGTTGCAAAACTGGTGCAGAGCACAGGGCTTTGGCTTCATTGGGGACTGGGGGTACACCTGGAGAGATGAAGGTCTAGTCTGGCACGATGGTCTGCATCTGTCCATGAAGGGAACCAAGATCCTAAGTGACAGGTTTAAATGTTTCCTTGGCAAGCTTTTAAACTAGCCATGGGGGGGAGGTGCTAGTAAGAGACAGGAAATTTCAAGCCTCCCTCCACAAAATATGATGGGTAGTAAGGTAAACACTGAGGTACAGTGCTCAACAGAGGGCAGGACAGGGGTAAATAGAAAAAAGACAAGGGCAAAAAGAGCAGGCAGGGGGGAATAAAGGATAAAGCCAACATTAAATGGAGGGTAATGAGTACCAATGCCCGTAGTCCGGGAAACAAGCTTCCTGAGCTAGTAGCCTTGATGGAAGATGAAAGATTGGATATTGTGGCAGTCACAGAAACATGGTACATGGGGAACCATGACTGGGATGTCAACATACCAGGGTACAGAGTCTCCAGAAGGGACAGGGAGGGGAAAAGAGGAGGTGGAGTAGCTTTATACATAAGGGAAGGGATCAAAGCTACAGAACTAAAAAGAAAAGGGGGAGGACAAGAGGCACTCTGGGTCACCTTGGAGACTGGGAATGGCATCACAATCCATGCAGGGGTTGTATACAGACCCTCGACTCAAGGGGAGGAAATGGACAAGAAAATGATAGAGGACATTCTCAAAATGGCTGAAAAAGGGGAGATACTGTTGATGGGGGACCTGAATATGCCAGATGTTAATTGGATGACATGTACTGTGGCCAGATCCAAGAGCAGGGTCATTCTTGATGCCCTGCATAGGGCAGGCCTTAGACAGCTAGTGTTGGAACCCACTCAGCAGGGAGCAATACTAGACCTGGTACTCTCAAATGGAGAGAGGATCACACATTTAGAAGTCAGTAGACATCTAGGAACAAGCGACCACTGCACAGTGTGCTTCACAATAAGCACAACCATTGAGACAAGCCTTACAAAAACAAGCATACTGGAATTTAGAAGGTCTGACTTTGGCAAAATGGGTGAATACCTGAGGAATACACTAGCAAATGGCCAAAAAGGAGGGGTGGAAGAACAATGGAGAAACATCAAATTTGCCATCATAGAAGCAACAAGCCTTTGTGTGAAACAGATAAAGAAAACAAAGCGGAGTAAAAAACCACTATGGTTCTCAAAAGAGGTGGCAGAGAAGGTTAAGGAGAAAAAGGCTGCATTCATAAAGTATAAGGCATCACAGAAGGAGCACGACAGGCAACTGTATCAATTAAAGCAGAAAGAAGTGGGGAAGGCAGTCAGAATAGCAAAAGCCCAAACTGAGGAAAAAATAGCCAATTCAGTTAAGAAGGGGGATAAAACCTTTTATAGGTACATTAGGGAGCATAGAAAGGTTAAGGGAGGAATAGTAAAGATTAATAATGAAGAGGGGAGGTGGGCAGAGGGAGACAGTGAAAAGGCAGAGATACTGAATGAACACTTTTGCTCAGTATTCACAAAAGAAGATGAGGAGGAGTGACTTAAACCAGACAATAGAAGCACTCTGGGTAGGGGGGTTGACACCAGTCCATTTACAGAAGAAGGAGCCCTGAAAGAACTCCTAAAACTCAAGGTGGACAAAGCAATGGGGCCTGATGGGATTCACCCCAGAATCCTAAAAGAACTAATGGAGGATCTAGTGACACCACTGACCACACTTTTTAACAAATCATGGGAGGATGGGGTGGTACCTGAGGACTGGAGGAGGGCAGATGTGATTCCCCTTCACAAAAGTGGGAGCAAGACAGAAGCAGGAAACTACAGACCTGTAAGTTTGACCTCAGTGGTAGGGAAATGATGGAATCACTTCTGAAAGAAAGAATTGTTGAGTACCTAGAGGCTAGCGGGGCACAGGACCCAAAGCAGCATGGATTTACAGCAGGAAGGTCATGTCAGATGAATCTAATCGATTTCTTTGACTGGGTGACCAAAGTAAAAGACCAGGGAGGGGCAGTGGATATACCTAGACTTTAGCAAGGCATTTGACACTGTCCCACACAAAAGATTAATAATCAAGTTAGCCAGCCTGGGAGTGGGTCCCAGGGTAGTAGCCTGGGTTGCAAACTGGCTGCACAACAGGACACAGAAGGTAATAGTGAGTGGAACACATTTTGAAGAAAGGGGGGTCACTAGTGGAGTACCTCAGGGCTCAGTACTGGGTCCAGCCCTCTTTAACATCTTTATAGGTGACATTGCAGAGGGTCTGAGGGAATGGTATGCCTCTTGCAGATGATACAAAGATCTGTAACAGAGTTGATACAAGGGGGTACAAAGGATGAGAAGGGACTTGGCAAGGTTGGAGGAATGGCAGACATATGGCAACTTAGATTCAATGCAGAGAAGTGCAAGTAATGCACCTGGGAAACAAAACCCAGGAGAAGAGTACACAAAGCAGAGGAGGTACTAACAACAAAAATGGAACAGGACTTGAGGTAGTCATATCAGATGATCTAAAGTTTGGTAAGCAATGTGAGAAGTCAGTAAGGAGAGCCAGGGGGATACTAGGATGCAGAGGAAGGGGCATCACAAGTTGAAAAAGGGAAGTGGTTATCCCTCTGTACAGACAGTTGGTGAGACCCCATCTGGAGTACTGTGTGCAGTTTTGGAGACCTCATCTATGCAAGGACATAGACAGGATGGAAGCAGTCCAGAGGAGGGCAACTAAAATGGTGCAGGGTCTGCATCAGAAATCATATGAAAAGAGACTGAGAGAGCTTAATATGTATACCGTTGATGAAAGGAGGGATGGGGGACATGATAGAAATGTTCAAGTACCTCAAGAGAATCAACAAAGTCCAGGAGGGTAGTATCTTTCAGAAAAAGAGATGTGTAAGAACAAGGGGACACAATTGAAAGATGGGGGGCAGCTCAGGGGTAATGTGAGGAAATCTTTTTCACAGAGAGAGTGGTGGATGCGTGGAACTGCCTTCCTGGGGAGGTTGTTGCGTCTAAAACAGTGGGGGAATTCAAACATGCATGGGACAGACACAAGGCAATTGTAGTGGGGTGTGGCAGGAAGTAGGCTTTTCGTTAACTAGAATCTGCAGCTTATCCAGTAGGTATGGAAATGGGCAAACTGGGTGGGCCAAGTGGTCCTTATCTGCTGTCAAAGTCTATGTTTCTATGACCTTAAATGTTCTTGTTTTCTGCTGATGTGACTTAAATATGCATAAAACATGGCATAACACTGTGATAGATAAATTTATTAATTAAAATGTATGAATAATATTCAGTCTTGGGTTACCGGAAAAATCCTGGAAATTGGATTCCCAAACACCAGTAAAATCCCAGAATCCAAGATGGACAAAACAGAATTTGTTGTTTCCAAGCTCCAAAACTCAGTGACCTTGATCATCATGCAGAGAGACATAGCAAAGCCCTCTGTGTAAGTACTCTTTTTGTTTTCAAATAAGGTTTTATCATTTTCACTAGAGACAAAAACCTTTATTTTATCATGTGTGCTTGTTAAAGGATGACAATAAATCACTACACTGATTCTGACAGCAGCGTCCTGCAAAAAAAAAAGAAAGAAAAAAGAAAACAGTAACATGCTCTGTGCTTGTAGCAGAAAAAATATATTCTGACTCTTTGTAAATGTTGCAGAAAAATATACCTTAACTGAAATCCTTACTTGTAGTTGAAAAAAAATGTTCCAACTTTTGTTAAGGGTCGCAGAAAAATATAATAACTAAAGTACCTTAAAATGATCAGAAACAATAAAGTAACTAAAAGACTACAAGAGTTCTTCTTCATTCTGATGATTTAGGGGAAAATACCATTTTAATACGGAATGAAAAGCATTAAAGGTATATAAAACCATATATCTCTACTGTGTAGACAGACAAGCTGTCTCTGCTCAGTGTTAAAACTAATGAAAGCCTGCAGGCTGCTTCAAGCATCCCTTTATACTGTATGAGGGATGGTGCCAGCAGTTGAAGGTTCAACAGTTTACAGTTCAGGGGTCACTAGTTTAGGGGACATCAGTTCAGGGGAGGCCGGTTCATGGGACACTAGTTCATTGGTCAAGGAGATGAAGGTTCATCGGGTACCTGAAGAGGTCATTCTCAGTTGAAAGTTTAGGGGTGAGGTATGGGTGCTCTCAGGGAAACATTCATGGGTCTTGCAGTGGAAAGTTCATGACTACTTGTTTAAAGAGCAAGTACTTAGTAAGTATCTTAGAGAATGAAGGTTGTGGGTCTTTAGATGCCTCTGTAATCAAGAAGTTTTCTTTTATTTGTTTTCTAAACACATTTTTATTATTTTGCTATCTTGTAGTAAAAGATAATTAAGGCATTATTCTTAAATTCTGTGTTGCACTCATGGGGCCGGATATTCAAACTGCGCTATTTTGTGGCGCAAGCCCTTGCGCTGCACAAAATAGATGTGCAGGGGTGTGGCATGAGCGATATTCAAAGGAGTTGCACTATTGAGCAACCCTTTGAATATCACCCCCAGCCACAGCCACGTGCATGGCGCAGTGGAACTTGGCGCCACTGCAAGTGGTCAGAGTGAGCATTCAATCCTGGCGGTATGCTAAATATCATTGCTCCATGCGCAATCTCCGATATTCAAAAAAGGTGACATGCAAATGGGGCCATAATTCATACAAGGTGCAGGGGGACCATTTTGCATCTGATTATGGTTCCCATTTGCATGCTATTAGCATGCTGGTGCACCGATCCCGAGGACTTCGCGCTGGCGCCCTGCCAGGAGCAGCCATTGGGGACCAATGCCCCCGCAGCCCGATCGCAGGCAAAAGAGTAAAAACCTCCACTTCACTGGTCTTCGATCAGGCAAAGAATCTTCCTCTTAACTGGCCCGGACAGTCAAATGCTGAAATAACCTCGCCCCCACCAGCCCGATCGTGCGCAAAGTGTCCCCCCAACGATCCCTGTTGGTTCAGTGGACCGGCAAGCCCGACTACGGGCTGAGATGTTTAAGACCCCCCTAACGTATCCTCTGGTGGTCCAGTGGACCGATAAGCCTCGATCGTGGGCTGGAGATGTTTAAGACCCCAAACATATCCCTGGTGGTCCAGTGGACTGATAAGCCCGATGCGATGGATGGGATTCTAACTCCCAAGAACACATCCCTGGTGATCTAGTGTCCCCCACCCCAGCCACCGCCTTGGCCCCTGCCTTTCCCCCGCAGCCGGGCGGGATGCAGCATCCCACCCGCCTGCTGCCCTGCCGCCCACCCACTGACTGCCTGTGGGCTACACTTCATTGGTGGAGAGCAAGAGCCAGTGAGCATGCAGCCCATACCGTACAAGGCAGTCCAGATTTGTGAATGAATTCATTCAGCTACCCACTCCTCTTTCCCTACTGGCAGTCAGCGGTGGCGGGGCGGCAGGCGGATGGGATGCTGCCACCCGCCAGCCGCGTGGGGAGCGGGGTGTGGGGTCAGGTGGGTGGGTGGGAGGACACTAGATCACCAGGGATGTGTTCTTGGGGGTTTAGACATCTCCAGCCCGCGATCTGGCTTATCGGTCTACTGGACCACCAGGGATATGTTCGGGTTTGAACATCTCCAGCCCGCGATCGGGCTTATCGGTCCACTGGACCACCAGGGATACATTTGGGGATACTTTGCTGCCCGCGATCGGGCTGGTGGGGAGGTTATTTCAGCTTTTGATGCGATCGGGCCAGTCGGGGAGGACTTACTACACTCTTTTGCCCGCGATCGGGCTGCAGGAAGCGCCACACGGAGTAGTTTGAGGGCCAGCCACAGGTGGCAGCTGCAGTGTAGCACCCTGCAATGCAGCAGCTCACCTGTGGGTGGCCCTCGACTTGATCCTTTTTTTTTTTGGCTCAAAGTTGTGCAGGCGCAGGATGGGGGTTGCGTCTGCACAACTCTGCACAGCCTGGCTGAATATCGGGCAGTGCAGTTTATGCATGGTTCCTCCCCCTCCAGTTCAGCATGCATTCATTTGCATTGCGCTGTTGCTCAGCATGTTTTCAGTGGAACAACTGCCTCCTGCTGAATATCACAGAATGGCACCATTTCAGACTTGCAACCCTATTGCGCATGGCGCAACCCTTTTGAATATCTGGGCCATGGTGTATTTGGCATATTAATAAGCTTCTTCTGCATTCATAAAGAGTTAGCCCTAAGAAAGCTTTGCTATCATTACTACAGAATATAAAAATAGGTACACATTTACAACTAAATGGGAATCTTCTCCTCCCATCTCAAAGACCAGAATATTTAATAGCTGTCTTATGCTTCATAATAACGTAAGGTGTCTGCATAAATGCGAGAATAACAAAAGTGTATGTTGGTTAAAATTATGCTATGTATTCAAGGGAAATAGTACTTTTCATAAACAGAATATATCTGGAATATATTAGACTATGGGAGCCTATGCTACTTCAAATAAGGAGATTACAAAAGGTAGTCTCACATACTTATGACTGATACTGTGAAATCATACACACTGGGGAGGGGCTCTTTTGTTAGCAAGCTTTGAAAGCAGGTCTTGCATACATTAGATTTTTTGTTAGCCATCTGTGAAAATTTAAACAAGACATATCAAATGGGAATGAATAGTATGATATCATTGCTACAAGATACAAAAGGACATTCACATTTACTTATAAAAGGATCCACACTGTGTTCTCTCAGACTATAATGCTAATAGGTTTTCCTGAATGTATAATCAAGTAACGTGTCAAGAATAGCTCCCCAAAGGAATCTATCATTGATGCTTAGTAAAGATATATATCCTACAGAATAAAAGTTCATCTGACAGAGTCTTTAGATGTCTCTGTAATCATTTTTGTAAAATACATTTTCATCATTTTGCCAGTTTTTAGTAAAAAAGAATTGAGGCAGGACTTCTATGTTGCTTTCATAGACTGTTTTGAATACTAATATATTTTTCCTGTATTAATAATGAGATAGCCCTGGTAAAGCTATGATATTGTTGCTACAGAATATAAAAGGACATTCACATTTACATCTAAATGGGAATCGCCCATCTCACGGATCAGTATATTATATAGCTTTCTTCTGCATTCATAATAAAGTAATATGTCCGAAATAATCTCGCATATGTGAGAATTTTGAAAGTGTATGCTAGTTAAAATAAAGAATGGTGTCAGTTATTTGCTGTGTATCCAAGAGAAATACTACTTTTCATAAACAGAACATATCTGGAATATGTCACACTATGGGTGCCTATGCTAGTTCAAATAAGGAGCTTCAAAAAGTTAGCCTCACATAATTATGACTGATACTGTGAAATCATACACACAGGGACACTCTTTTTTTTAGCAAACTGTGAAAGCAGGTTTTGCATACATTAGAGTTTTTGTTAGCCATCTGAGAGAGTTTAAAAGAGACATATCAAATGGAGATGAATGATATGATACCCCTCCTTCCTCACCTACCCTGTTACCCCCCCTTCTCTATATAATTCTGACAGTATAGCTTTTTTCTCTACCCCCTGGCCCAACCTGACCATGACTTCCTCAAATAACATACAATTTTATCCCTCTGGGGCTACTGCTTCACATATTTCTCTCACCCCCTCCCCTCTCACCCTATTACCCTCCCCCATTCCCACATATGCCCTCATCTAAGAAACTTTTTGGCTGGATTTCTCTCCTACTCCTACTCTCACACATGTTATCATCTCCTACTATTCCCCCTCTTCCTAACTTCTAAACTAGTCCCTCTCTTGAACTCTACCTGAATCATGCACTTCTGTTCTTAGCAGCATGAGGCTCAATTCCAATTAACTTCTGCTACCAGTTCCTCTATTTATATATTTTGAAGATCATTCTCAGTTGTGATATTCTGCATCTCTAACTAATTGTTTCTATGTATTTAATGATTTTATAATTTCATTGCCTGAATTTGTAACTGTATACTACCTGTATTTGTTAAGTGTCAACTGTCTGTTATACTTGTTCTGTACCATTTCGATGTGGAACCTTTGTAAATGAGCTTGCTAGCTCAAAGGTCTTAATCCGACAATCCAATAAATAAATAAATAAAAATCATTCCTTCAAAAATATGTGCTGAATGTCTGATAAGGATTAAATTTACAAATGAAAGAACTACAGTGTGTGTGTTTGTGAAAATGCTTTTAAGACAGAAAGCAGGGAACAAATTTTTAAAGGGCCCTTAGATCCACACAAGCTGCATCAAACAAGGAGTTTGGGTCAGAGTTAGGTACATCAAATACTGTGCACCATATTTTGCAAGAAAAGCCTTCTCTGCAACAAAGTCCCCCAAACTGACGCAAGATGTCCATTGCTTCAACAGAATGGTGTAAGGGATGAGAAGGATGCAAACTGCACCACAATAAAAGGCGGAAGCTGAGGAAAAAATGGTACAAGTTGAGTCAAGAAAATGACTCAAAGAACAAAAATGATGCAAACTGAGTAAACAAAATGGTGTAAACTGAGTAAACAATGGGCAAGGTGAGTCAAAAAAATGACTCAAAGAATGAACATGATGCAAACTGAGTAAATAAAATGGTGCAAACTGAGTAACAAATGGTGCAAGTTGAGTAAAAAACGATGCAAAAGATGAGAATGACACAAGCTAAATAAAATAAAACAGCAAATAAAATGGCCAAGACTAAGCCCCCACAATGTTCTAAACTAGTGCTGCAGGAGAATAGTGGCTCTTAATAGTAGCATAGTCAGGTCTGACCACCTGCAGTGGGTCTCTTTATATGCTCTAGTGTCCATTGGACCTGATCTAGCTGGTCTAACAGTGACATGCATTTTAAGTACAAAGACAGGACTGGCATTATTTGAATATCCCAAATAAGGGGGTGGTGCATCATTTTGGTGATGTAGGCATCTCTTCTGACATGGTGCAGGCATTGTTTTGGTGCAAGCATGGGACAAGCCACTCTGGCACATGCAGACCTATTTCTGACGCAAGCATCATTTGAAAATCAGAATTGCTGCAAGGTTTGATGCATTCTGCTCCTTGCATCAGTTGTATTTGATGCAAGCACCCTGCGTCATTCTCTGGCATTTGAAAATCTGGCCCCATACATTTGCTTACTTATTAAACTCATACGTGTCTGATAATTTCTCACACATATCAAAGGAAATGAATACACACTATGGATGCCTATGCTATTTCAAATAAGGAGATTAGAAAAGTTATTCTCACATACTTATGACTGATGGTGTGAATAATAATATACACATAGGGAACCATTTTGTTAGCAAGCTGGAAAAAGATGAACACATCTTGCTTTTAGCAGTCTGTGAGAGTTTAAACCAAATACATCAAATTTGGGATGAATAGTATGATTTCATTTCTATAGAATAAAAGGACATATATTTACACAGTGGTAGGACAAGCAAAGCCAGATATTCAGAAATGCCCCAAAGGCTGGCACAACCCCAGTGCAGTGCAACACAAATATGCCATGGTGCAGTGACTGCGATATTCAAAGGTTGCACACGGTGACATGCACCAGTGCAACATGGCTGAATATCACAGGGCTGTGCCATGGCACAGCCAGAGGTGTGCCAGGGAGCAACCCAACCTGTGCCATAATGCAACCAGAGATGCACAAGGCAACAAAGGAAGATGCACCAAGGCACAGAAGGACCAGCCACAGGCACTGATGGGAGCAAGGCAGCAGGGGGATGGTGCGGGGAGGCAGTGGAACCTGGCTGGGAACAGTGCCAGGGAGGCAAAGCCATGGGTCAGAGGTGACCACCATCCACAGGGTGCAGAAAGGCAGCTGTCCACCCCAGAACCAGGGTGGTGGATGCAGGGAACAGATGGCACAAATGGCCTGGGATGAGCTGCCACCAGACCCCCCTCACTGGATGGCAAGCCCTCCACACACCCAGACCACGGCAAGCCTGGTGCACAGCACGCCACACAACATGTACAGCCAGCCCATGGCCACCCAAGGCACAGCCATAGACCGAGGGGCAGGACTCCACCATGCAAGGCCCACACAATGACACAGGCACACCATTCAGACACCCACCAAGCCACTGCAACATGGCTCCTCTCACCAGCTGCAAAGCAGACACAGACACAGGCAGCTAAGCATGTAAACTGTATTAAAGAACTGTGTACATGTAAAATCAGAGGGATAGGGTAGGAGAGTGATGGATGGGGACGGGGACAGGGACTGTACAGTGGGACAGGGAAGGCAGGGCAAAAAAGATGTATGGGTCTGCTATGAGTGGCCATGGTCTGCCACAGCCTGGTGCCTCCAATGCAGCCAGTCATGCAGCACCTTCTTCCTCATCTGCTGTGCTACTTCCAATGTGGTTGACGTAATGAGGATTATCTGCTGCAAGAGCCAGCAGTACAGCGGCAACCACAATCTCCCCCAATGCCTATGACAAAGGAATGGACAGGTGATCAATGCAAGTCTAGAGAAACCAAGCCCTCCCACTGTGTGCAGCAGACAGTGGGAACACATGCCCCTGGAGTGGCATCCCAGCCACCCACAATGGGTGGGCCAATGCCTGCCGACAACCCAGCATGCCACGACAGTACACAGTGATGGCCACCACCACCCAAGGGCAACCTGACTGCTCAGTGGCAGGCAGGTGGCACAGTGCTGCAGCAGCACCACAGCAGCACCGGTGGCAGATGGATGCACACCCATCCCACTAACAGCTGCCACATGTGTGCAATGGGTGCCCCATGGTGGCATGCACTGCGTACAGTGTGCTGCACACAGCTGACATGGCACATTGCACAGATGGCCATGGCTACACATCCACCCCCACTGACCACCCGGCAAGGAGTACAGGAAGAGATCAGTGCCTACCTGCCCTCTGCAGCGCAGCACGTGTGGGTCCTGCAGCCGCTCCACTTCCACCACTCGGACCAGCACTCCCAGCTGGTTGTCCCACAGTGACCTGCTGTGGTCCACCAGGCACCACTGCCACCCTGGCATGGTGACGATTCTCAGGCCCTAGGAAAGGAACACAGACACCCACACTTCAGAACACAGCCACAGCATGAGCCCAATGCCCCTAACCCCTGTGCACAGTGTGTGCCCCAGCAGGGCATGACCCACAGGGCAGTGATGCAGTGCACCCTGTCTCTGGCAATGCCTCATCACATGGCACATGCTGCCAGTGCCCCACCACCAGGGCATGACAGGTAGCCCAGCCAACTCCATGGTATGGCAGTTGAGCACAGAAGCAGCATGTGCTGACTTACCTGACTGTGGCATGGCCCCCCTACAGACACATGCTTGCAGCATCCTCAGCCTCCCAGGGTCCCTCCACATGAGGTCGCAGTACCATACTGGCACTGCTCACCAGTGTGCTGCACCCCACTGTCCTGAACCAGACCAGCAGCAATGGCCTGCCAGATATCTGTTCTGGCCTGTTGCAGGGGCTCCTGTCCAAACAGGCCTGGTGCATGTGGCTCAACCTGGGTCACAAGGTTCACCAACTTGATCTCACTCCAGTTGTGAGCATGTCACAACCCTTGCCATGCCATGCTAGCTATGCAAGTGGTAAATCAAAATGGTGCCTGGTAGCACACGTGCACAACATGCACAGGATGTGCACCATGTGTGCAGTTGCACGGAGTCTGCCAATGGTGCATCACCATGGATACGTGGCATGGGCATGTCCCACCTGGCATGTGGAGCTGGAGTTCCAAGTGGGCATAGGGTCAGGTGAGGGGACCGGGGTTACCCATCGCAAAGTGTGCAGGAGCGCTATAGGGGTCATATTGCATAGTGCGCCATAGGCCCTATAGCATCTGAGTACCATGGGCTCTATAGTGCCTGAGTGCCATGGGCCCTATAGCGCACCATGCACCATGGGTCCTGTAGTGCCTGAGCTCCATAGGGACCATGGCGCATTGGGCACTATGGCCCCTATAGTGCTTCTATGCACAGTGCACAATAGGCAGGAGCATGAGTGATGATGAATGCAGATATTGGGCTGTGCACTGTGCATGTCACAGCATTGCACCACGACATGCGCTGGAGCAATTCCATTGCACAAGGAGCAAGTGTGCGATATTTAGAAGTTTCATGCTAATGAGCTCATCAGCCAGTGCATGGTGCACTGGGGATATTAGCATGTCATTACCTTTGCACAACAGTTCTTTTTCATGCGATGCACTATAAAGGTGCTGCACTACAGTGCAGGCCATGGACCAGTATTGCAACCATCTGAAGTGAGTTGCACCTGCCGTGGGAGCAGCCAGCACAGCAGGTTGGATGGGGTGGCTACTGAAGCCAGTAACCACTTGTCCATGTCCACAGGTAGCAACATGTCTGAGCAAGAGGGGCTTGAGGAGGGTGGGCCTGCCTGCAAGCGCAGGCCCAACTTTACAAAGGTGGAAGATGATGCCCTGTTCGAGTCCTACCTCAACAGGGGGCAATTGTTGAGTGGTGCCGATGGCACACCACAGGACAGGGCTGTGGCCTGGGTGGAGGTGGCAGTGGCTGTGAACCAGCAGGGCAGCCTCCAGCAGTCTGTGCAGGAGTGCAGAAAGAAGGTGGGCACTGACAAATGCCAGATTAAAGAAATGGTGGCAGCCATACAGGCTGCCAGGACAGCCACTGGTGTGGGCCAAACTGCTGTGCCACAGCTCACAGCACAAGAGGAGCTGGTGGCTGCCACCATCCAGAGCAGCACGATTGAGGGTGTGCTGTGTGGTGGCTTCCAGACAGGAGGGAGCCCATCACTGCATGGTATGTATGGTGGGGGGGTGTTCTGGTACGGTGGCATTAACTCATCTTTCTCCCTTTTCTGCACCAGCATGCCAACATGCAGTAGCAGTGGCAGGGGCACCAGCATCTGCTGTGGGGGCAGGCCCAGCCTCGGAGGACCAACCATCCACATCAACGGGCATCTGGGGGCCTGA
This sequence comes from Neoceratodus forsteri, assembly GCA_016271365.2. Lineage (NCBI taxonomy): Eukaryota > Metazoa > Chordata > Ceratodontiformes > Ceratodontidae > Neoceratodus > Neoceratodus forsteri. Next base: position 1,044,337,176 of record CM028133.1, on the reverse strand, counting down.
TCGATTGCAGCACACCACTGCCGTCTAGCCAGATGTCCTGGGCCTGGTGGCAAACGACACCCTGGCTGTGTTCCAGCAGGATACCAGCCATGGCATGCTCTGCATGAAGACACAGACTGGGGCAGAGTCTGACACCGATGATGACATGGCCATCAACCTGGACAGCATGGGTGGTGTCATGGGGGATACACCCATACCTACCACCATCACTGGCAGCACAGCCAGTGGCCTATCGATGGTGGAACAGCTGCCTGACGCTGCCCCTGATGCCACTGTATGCATGGCCACAGGGGTGCTGGGTGGTTATGGTGGTGGTGCAACCGCCCAGGTGCTGGCCAGTGCACATGGGCTGGAGGGGCAGCACTAGCACACATCTGGGGACATTGGGCAACCAGAAGCAGTGTCCGCTGCCGGTGAACCTGACATTGACCTACCCAATGAGGACCCTGCTGTGCAGTATCCACCTGAGCAGGGGGCCATGCAGTGTGGTCATACACCACCGGTGGGATGGTGGCATGTCCATGCACCCCTGTGCGCCGACCCATGGACTAAGTACACCGGATTGCTGCAGGCCTCCATGGAGCAACAGGTGCTGCTTAAGGCTGGGGTGCATGGCCTCAATGTAGAGGTGCACCAGGCAGCCGAGTACTGTGTGAGCGGAACTGCACAGGTCCTGGAGGCCATACAGCACTGGCGGGAGGACACGACCACATCCCTGGACTGCATTGCCAGTGCGATCTCGATCTGCCTTGGGCCGTTGGCTGCCACAGGGTGTGGCCACCAGCCACAGATACCATGGAGTGCACTGTCCACCCCACAGACCCAGCGTTGGGCAAAACTCTCAGTGTTGACACCAAGCTCAGCTGTCGGCATCCCAGGCACGCCTGGGGTGGGCCTGTTTGGGTGCCTGCTTAACCCTGTGAGGACCCAATCATGATCGCACAGTTCAATCTCTGGGGTGCAGTACCATACCCCCCTGTGGCCATTGAGCAGCCTGTAGCTGCTAACCAGCCCTGGGGCAGCTGCCCTTGTGTCCGTGGATGCCATTTGTCCATGCAGTGGACATGATGTGTGTGCCATCCTGTCTGTAGTCTACTGCCACTGCACTGTGTGCACATGGGCAATGTGTGTGTGTGTGTGTGTGTGTGTGTGTGAGTGAGTGCATGCCACAGTTGTGGCAACTGTGTGTCATGCCACATGCTGCCTGTGTGCACACCTCCCCGGCGACTGGCCCATGTGGCGTGTGTGTGATGAGAGCAGCACAGCACTGGTTGCGCCTGTGCACCAGTGCCCTGCACCTGATCCATGTCATGTGCTAGCACCTGTGTGCATGTCTGCGTATGCCAGTGTGTGTGTGTCTGTGTATGTGTGTGCTGCTGTATGGTGCTGCATGGTGTTGTGTGTGGCTGTGTGGCACTGTTACCCCTGCCCCTGCCCCATGCCTGTGTATACATGCCCATAGCCATGCCTGCCCATGCCCGTGTGCTGTGCCATTGTGTCTGTTTATTACATGGGTATTCCCCCACCTACTTGCATGCGCCAAAGTGCTCCTGTGCAATTGTATTCCAGTGCTGCCATGCCATCCTGAGGAGCCAGGGATCCCCTCCACCCAGGGGTCTGCCCAATGCCCCTAGCCCATTGCCCTCATTGTCCCCACTGCTGTGCCCCTCTTCAGCCTCAACAGCTATTCCATGGTCATCATATTGTGCAGCATGCAGCAGGCCAGGAATAGGCCACAGGCCTTCAAGGGGCTGTACTGTAGGGCACCACCAGACCTGTCTAGGCAACATAATCATGCCTTCAGCATCCCAAACACACTCTCAATAATGTTCCTTGTGCTGGTGTGTGCTCATTGTACTGGTCGTCTGCTGGGGATGATGAGCACTAGTATGGGGTGAGCCATCAGGGTCTGAGTTTGTAGCCACTGTCACCTGTGTGGATAGATACATGGTTAGCCTAATGTCCTCTGTCACTGTGTCCTTGCCCATCCCTGGCACTCCCGCCAGTGCACCCACCCTGCCCGCCCCATCCCATTCCATGCTATTCCCAGTTGCCCATGGTCATCCCATACTCACCCACTAGGTGGCCAGTGGAGATCTCCCCACTCTTGAACCTGTGGCACAGTGCTAAGCTGTACCAGATGAATGAGTCATGTGCACTCCCAGGGTGTGTGGCACAGACATTGGTTATGCGCCCCCTGGCATCGCACACCACCTGGCAGTTGACACTGGGGCAGCCCTACCTATTTATGTATGCTACCCCTCTGGGTCAGGTGGCATGCAGATGCCCACATGGGTGCAGTCAATGGCCCCTAGCCCACCAGGCATCTGTGCTACCCTATAGAACTCCTGCATGGTTGCTGTATTCTCTGCCTGTGTGTTGGGGAAATGGATATATTCTGCAGGATGTAGCAGCAGGTCATTGAGGAATCGTGTGAGGAACTGTGATGTGGCCAACAGGGTTATGTCTGTGGAGTCCCCTGTTGGTCTCTGGAAGGCGCCCGTGGTAAGGAGGCACATGATGGCTGTCATCTTCATCTCCACTGTCAGGGCATGGCTCTGTCTAGTGGGTGCCTGCATCTCCTCACTGTACAGCTCACAGAGCTGCCACAGAATCACCCGGTTCAGGCAATACTGGCCCACGATCTCCGTATCAGTGTGGTTCTCAAAGCTGATGCAGGGATGGTACCACCTGTTCCATGCATACCACTGATGGGCCCTTTCACGGCCATGTCACTCTGCTTCCTGCCTCCTAACACCCCTCATTATGGCCTTCATCTGCAAGACTGCACTGGCCATGGCCCCTGTTGTCCAGTCTCCCCCTGGGCGTCCGGCTCCAGTGGTCAGCTTCCCACCATGAAATGGTGCCTGTCTCTCTGCTGGGCTCCCTCTTGTGACACCTGCCCCTGGCTTGCATGCATCTGCCTCCCCAGTCCCATGCAACTGAGGATGCCTGTGTCACTCCTTCCAGGGTCTGGAGGCTCTTTCTCTCTCAGTCTCACTCACTCTGTCTCCCTGTCTCTCTCTCTCTCTCTGTCTCTCGATCTCTCTCTGTCTGTCTGTCTCTGTCTTTTGTCTCTCTCTGTCTTACTCCCCTCTGGTGCAAGTGCTGTACCCCTGCTTGCTCCCTGTTTTTATAGGCTTAAGTTTGCTTGGCGCATCTGGCCGTTGCTCCACACTTGCGCTATGGGTTGGGGGTTGAATATTGCACTGTGCTGCATATTCATGGGAATGCCCCCTGCCCTTGGGAATGCATTCATTACAGTTGCACATTGGTGCACTGATACTTGTGCTGCACAATGGCTCCCGCTGAATATCACTCCATGGCACAGTTGTGCATTCTCAACACAGTTGGGCCATGTGCAACTGCTTTGAATATCCTGACCACAGTGGCTAGCATGTATTTTAAAAGACAAAAAGAAATGCATTTGAAAAAGGCTACACTTCAGTTTCTCACACATTGATAAACAATTTATTGTTTCTTTTTCATGAAAAGAAATGTGGGTAGTCAGACTTTTTTTCACTGATAGCTATATAAGGGCTGAACATTTACCAGTGCAGCAGACTCAGCTAGGGTCAGAAGAGACACTGTCTAATTTTTGAGAACTGCAAAATGGCAGTTCTTGCAGATTTGTGGGAACCAATAACTGATTCTGAAGAAATCATTCATGTTGTGGCACAGATGGAAACCACAAAAACCACCTCACAAGGTAGTGTATATCTTTTATCATGATCAATGAATTGCAGATTAGATGTTTTAAATAAAATTATTTTTTTTGTTAGTGTGTATTTATTTTTTGATAGCTCAGAATTCTGCCATAAAGTAGTGTATGTTTTTTATTACCATCAATGAATAGTAGATTTGATGTTTTAAGTAAACTTATTTATTTGGTACAGTTTTAGTACAGGTATATTGTAGATGATTGGTATTTTACCCCTCTAATTTTTGAAGTATGTTATAGTCTACATTTCCTTTTCTGTTGACGGCTCAATGGAACATTCCAACGAAGATAAAGAGTTTTGCAGAACATGTCAGAGAGAAACAAGGGAAGGAATTGTTACAGAACACACAAGCTTCAGAGATTATTGAAGGATCGCAGAGACATGCTGGCTTTAAGAATAATGTTGATGATGTGACCAAGAGGGGGGATTCTTTAGACTATCTAAATAAAAGCTGCTTAAATTTGTTTCAAGAGGCATAGCCCTCTACCAGTTTGGGATTGCAGACACTGGAAATTCTGCTTTACTCCCCCAAACAGGGGAAAGGGATTATGAAACAAAGAAATTATTATTGGATATGTTCCCCTTAAATGTCAATGCCTTGTTTGAATTGCTTGTCAACATTGAACAGTTAAGTGGTAAGCAACAGGAACATGGTGAACGTGTTTTAAAAAAAATGACCTACTAAAGAGACTTGCAGTGAATGCTGTGTTTGTGTTGTTATGTGTAGCAAGGAAGGTGTGTGATTTAGAGATGAGGCATGCTTTGGAGCTGATAGAAATGTTTAAAAAATGTCAGAAAGAGATGGTAAAACCAAATACCTACCTGAGAGCAATACCTGCTTTGATCTCTAACAGGCTCCTTGTATGTTGGGAGCTACTAGTCACCCCCAAGACAAGTAAAACATCAAATTCTAAGAAATTATTCTACTTAACTGTCATGACAGAACAAGACAAGAAAGAATATTTGTGTGTAAAAAAAGGGTTTAAACTGTTTTCATTAGCAACATATTTGTATGTAAATACTTTATTTGTTTTCCAATATGTACAATGTCTGTTATGAAATAATGAAAACTTAAATACAAAATAATGTAAGGAATGAAAACATCTAAAAACAGTGACCAAACAGAAAATCTGACAGAATGAATAAAAAGGAGGGCAGCACTAAAAATAAAGACACATATTAATAGACTGGTGAAAAGGAAAACATGGGGACAAAATAAAAGAATCATAGAAAATGTGAGAAGGAAAGTAAAGTGTATTAAAATCATATTACATTGTAGACCATTATGACATGTTGCTGAGAATCAGCATCACACTGACTTTCAGCAAGATGCTAAGTTACCACACATCCTGTTTCTCTAGAAATAATTCAAATTTTTGAAAGGGTGCTAAACATATTTAGAGCTGTTGAATACCATGGGAGTTTTTGTTCTGAAAATCTCAATATGATAGAATTGTTCACAGAGGCTATTCATGCAATAAATCATGCTATTCACCAACTTTTACATCATGTCATCATGTCATTCCTCAACTGGGTGCTAATAATGTTGTCCAATTGTGTTTAGATGCTGACTCTTTAAATTACCCAGTGTTCTCTAAGAGAAGGGCCCCTAGAAAGCTTAATGCTGGGACATTTTTAGACCAGATGACAGATATGTTTCAGAGTAATGCTGAGGTGATCACTGATGTTGTTTGCACATCGTGTTAACCACTTTTAGAAACCGGGATGGGAGAGGAGGGGAGTGGGGATAGACATACACTGAGTTCTGTCCAATACAGTAAAATCATAAGTACAAAAGGTGCTATCTGATTGATTTAAACAATAGAGGCCATACCTTGTATTTTGCAGCAAGTACTATGGAATTAATAAACCCCGACAGATTTACAGATGCACAATTAATAAGGCTAGAAACATAGAAACATAGACTCTGACAGCAAATAAGGGCCACTTGACCCACCTAGTCTGCCCATTTCCCTACCTACAGGATAAGCTGCAGATCCTAGTTAACCAGCAGCATATTTCTTCCTACTCCCTCTAGAATTGCCTTATGTCTGTCCCATGCATTCTTGAGTTCTACTACAGTTTTAGACCCCACACCCTCCTCAGGAAGGCTGTTCCATGCGTCCACAACCCTCTCTGTGAACAAATGCTTCCTCACACTGCCCCTGAGCCATCCCCCCATCTTCAAATTGTGTCCCTTGTTCTTGCACATCACTTTTTCTGAAAGATGCTTCCCTCTTGGACTTTGTTGATTCCACTGTCCCCCCTCTCCCTTCTTTCCTCAAGGGTATACATATTAAGCTCCTTTAGTCTCTCCTCTTATGGCTTCTCTTGCAGACCCTGTACCATTTTAGTTGCCCTCCTCTGGACTACCTCCATCCTGTCTATGTCCATGCAGAGATGGGATCTCTAGAACTGGATGCAGTGCTCCAGATGTGGTCTCACCAACTGTCTGCACAGAAGGATAACAACTTACTGTTTTCTGCTGGTGATGCCTCTCCCTATACTTCCCAGTAACCCCCCAGCCCTCACTACTGCCTTCTCACATTGCTTGCTAACCTTAAGGTCATCTGATATGATTACCCAAGGTACTTTTCCATTTTTGTTGTTGTTACTAAATTTACACACTGAACTGGGTTTGTCAGAACAAACCCCTGTCACAATCAGTGATGTGCCATGATTTGAGCAATTATAGGAGTCAGAGTAAAGATTTTGTACCACAACCAGGGTGCAAGACAAGTATTTTCCACAGGGTCAGAAAGACTTCCTGAAACACTTTTTGTATTACAGCATGACAATCACTTCTACTGTGTCATAGATGTAAAGACATTCATAGGGGCCAGAGACCTGTGTGAATATTGCCATGCACAATTTAGCCACAAAAATAATCACTCCTGCACCATTTTAGGGCTGCAGTGGGTGGAGACCTGTAGTCTTATTGCTTTCAGAAAAAAGTGGACTCTGCATTCTTTCCTTCCTAACAACAGTTGCATCAGTTCACTATGCAGTCAGTAAAACCCTCAGTTTTATCACTGCAGTCTTCTCATAGGCACTAATTTTTGTTATTTGGGATGAGGTGGGGGCAGTGTAGTTGGATATCACATTGACTCACATTACTAAGATTCCTGGCTTTTTTCATTCTTAGATATCTTTATCAGTGGGGGTTGGAGGTATGGGCTGCTTTAGTGTGACAGCACTCACTTTACAGACATTTCCAGCTTTCTTACATCTTTGATGTCAAGTGTGTGTGTGGTTGGGGGGAAGGGAGTAATAACTACCAATTTCAGTTTGGAAGGGTGGAGAAGTTTGATGCAATTGTCATTTGTATTTGAAATATGATCTATGATTGCATTGGCTCAATATTATGCAGTTATGTACAAGGAAACATTTATACAGAAAAGGTTTTTAAAAAAGATAGCCATTCCAAACATTGACTTGGTGCTAGATTCTATCACTGATAAAAACTTTCATACTGCAGAGAAGCAGAAGTATGCATTTTTGTACCCATTTTATCATGGAGCATAAAATGTTTTTTAAATAGTTCATACATCTGGAAGAATGGGAATGGTCCTGGTTAGTTTTAGCATACAAACATTGAACACCAGATTCCATGGACCTGAATGATTTTAAAATTCTTGCATCACTTATGAAGACAAAAGCAAAACCTGTTAGCCAAAATCAAGACTTTTTTTTCAAGTTGTGTTGCCATCGTTGTTACTTATTTTCCAAAATTCAGTAGGAGGATTATTTTTAATGTTAATTACCTTTGGCAGAACTATAAAGACACTGTAGAACACAGCAGGTGGTATTTGCAAAAGTAAAAAAAAGATACAGTTGTGTCAAGACACCTGAATTTGCGTCATGCAGATGAAGTATATAATTACGCCATATTTTCATAGCTGCATTAAAACACTGATACTTGCATCATAATTGTAACATATTTACAATATACTTGTTGGATGCATCACTACTTCATCACATCTCTGTCACTTTTTGTATCACTAATCTACAGTAGATGCAAGTGCAGGGGCAGCAGATTGTGGTGCATTCATCTTCTGATGGTAGTGCACCCTTCTGATGCATACACAGCTGTAATATGTGATATAAAAGTGATGCAACTTGTTGCTGCATCTGCAGCAAATCTTTGAAAATACAGGCCTGCATATTTACCCCTTCCCCAAACTCTTATAAACTCCAGTCAACTGCAGATAATGGGTCCAGAATGAAGCAGATACCTTGCAATACAGATGTTCAACAAATAAAGAAAAATAAGATGAGGCTGATGTCTTGCAGCACCTTCTTTTTCCTCCTCAAGTTCAAGATCAGGAGAAGTACAGTACCAAAGATGCTCTGTTCCTATCCAGTTCCACCTGTTAACTGAAATCCACTGACTGCTGCCCATATACAGTATACACATGAGTGTGCTATTAATCTCACTTTTTCAGAAAAAGTATACCTTTACCAGCTGCCTTACATTAAGAGGGAAAGGAAGGAAGCAAGGAAAGTCATGCTGCTGACTCCACCATTTATGAAACATTACACCTGTACTATGTGACATAAGATATTTAAACAAATTTCCTAATAATTTTAAAGATGAAGCACCTAGGTATCTAAACTGGAAAATGAGGTGTTTCTTCACAGATACCCCTTCTATGAAAAATATTCCCATCATTATGACAAGAATAACAGTTTAAAATTTCCCCTATGGATAAAAGATTCATCTAGCCAGGGCTATGATAATGACTGTGGGGCAACAGGGTAAATCATGCAAGGACAAACTGAGGGTCCTAAATATCTAATCCCTGAAGGACAGTAGGGAAACTGAGACATGACTGAGACCTTCTAGTACTTGAAAGAGATAAATAAGGTGAACTGGGTGGATATCTTCCAGTTAAACTGCAGCAAACCCCAGAAGGGGCAGAGCCTAAAGTTGTGGGGTAGGTTTTGAGAGGGAGGTTAGAAGACAGTTCTTCACAGAAAGGGTGGTGAGAAAACAGAATGTGCTGCCGGAAGAGGTGATCTCAATGAGAACAGCAGGCAGCTTCTAGAGATGCTGGGATAGATGTAGAAGGAAGATAAAGATAATGGAAGGAGATGAGGAATGTTGTGGAAAGGTAGTGGAGGGGAGCAGGAGCACAAGCCTGAGCTAAGAACCCTGGACAATAAGCAGACTAGAGAGACTGAAAAGCCTAATTCTTTGACATCTTCATCTGCTCATATGACATTGTGAACCTTAACTAAAAATGTTAATTCTTTTAGAAAACAGCCTACTATTCTTTGTGATACTCTATTCTTGTAAATGTATAATATGAATAAATAAGAGATTATACATTATAGCTGCTTGCTTTGCATATTTTCTTGGTTGCTAATCAATACAAACCACAATCCTGTATGATCGTACAAGTACACAATAAATGCCTTTGTTTATTACACTGTCATATTTATTCTGATTCTTTTTGGACTAGTTAAACTCTTAAAGCAAACAATATATACTCTCAGAACTCATCTCCATTCTCATGTCCTAATGTTTGTTTAATAGAGATTTTCTTTGCCAGCCCACCAGCTGGTGCAGCTACAAGGTGTCTGTTTGTGGTGCCGACATCCCAGGTTTGGTGATCGACTTGGGAACCATAGGGACAGCCTGGGGGAGAAGGACTGAATGTTCCTAGGAATGCTTTCCTTTTCTGGGGGGAAGGGGAAGAGTGTTAGATGCTTTACAGACTGATGGCAGAAGCTGGGGATACCACTGCTGCCAGAACCATCAACTTAGGGGGTTGGGTGGATGCTGGACCTCATTGCATGCCCCCACCCTAGGGATCCAGCATTCAGAAAGACAGCTGGCCCCCATGCATGATGCCCTTCTCTGCCATTGTCTCCACTGTCACCAATGTCTGCTGGAGAGTCCCACTTAAGTATCCCCATTCCAGGAGGTAAGCAGAGGCTTCCCAATAGTGTCTCTCAAGAGGGGTGCACCTACACTGTGGCCCCACTCAGGAGGTAAGCCTGGGCATGCAGGGACAGTAGGCAGGGCTGACCTCAGGTAAGGATTGGGGGCTGCTCCCCCAAAAAAGTTGAGAATTTCTTCCCTTTCACTTCTTAATACATGTCTGTAGATGTTCTGTTCCCTCTCACTCCATATGCTGTGTCTGCCATGTTTGTTAACCAGTAAAATAATGGTCCCACATTAATCATGTTCTAATATATCTAGTCATAATAATATAAATGAATCAGTCGGTAACTAGAAGACCATTATTATTTTGTCACTGCATGACATTATTAATATTGGTGGTTCAGTGTTGCTAGTACACATCCCCTAAAGCAATAATCAAATAATCTCATTAGCCTGTATCAGCATCACATCTGTAAGACTGCTGGACTCAAAGCACTAAAGAGTCTAAAAGACTCTTATATACTGTATCAAGGCTACTCAGTTACACAGGGTCACCATCAGCCTTAGGTGATACTAAATGTGTTCCAGGCCATCCTTACTGACTTCTTTTTAATGGAGGTACCCACCCCTACCATGCCAAGTGAACAAATGATGCACCAGGCATCACCGCACCACTTGGTGTGTCATGCGTTACACAGAATGTGAAGACATCATACACTACTGATGGCATAGTTTGCCACGCAGTTGCTTGCAAAAGCCTGCAAACCCGCTCCCAGACCAACACAGTCAGCCATGAACCAAAAACAAAAAGGTGGGGCCTGGTATAATGAGAAGCTGATTTCATTAAGGTCAACTGCTTGGATGAAAAAATGGATAGCAGCACCAGCTAGGAAGCAAACCAGTAATACTGTGGTATATCATAAAATGCTGCAGTATGCTGCAGGAAACAAAGCAGTTCAATGGTAATTAAAGTACTTACTACTGCAGTATTTATAAATATTCTTATAAGCCCATCATGCTGATTACTATGGAAATAAAAAAAAAGTAGCAAACTTGAGAACTAAACAAAATACTGATAAGATAAATATTTGACAAGGTGCAGAAGTGTGGGGGGAAGGGATAGGTGGGGTCCATAATGATATCCAGTCATGGCCTTTAACCAGTATATTGAACAGACCACGACAAACCATGCCTTGCTAAAAATCTGAATATCATTATGAATTTTAGTGACTACCACAGCAGCACTGATTTGTGTCATAATTAAAGGCACAAGTATTACCAAGGCAGCTGCTTGTAATAATCCTATTTTCAAAAGTGATATTTCTACTGATAGGAGACAAGAGAGAAACATGGCAAAAAATAAATATTTAAACCTCAGTGCTTCAGAAAAACACTGCTACAAAAGAGATCCTGAGAGCAGACAGTACACATTTGATTCCTTTGAAAAATTATTTCCGTTATAATTAATTTTTAAGATTAAAAAGAAAATAGTGGCCAACCCGATAGCGTGGAGGGCAGAGTCATCATTGCTTTCCTCTGGTCACACCAATGACCCATGTTCACAGTGCAGGCTGGTTGCCAGGAATTGGCAGGGGAGGAGCAGGACTGAGCATTCCAAGGACAGCTCTCCTCCTCCTCCTCTGGAGAGAGAGAGAGAGAGAGAGGAACCAGCAATTGGTGCTTTCCTGGCCCCTCGCAGAGGCTGGACAATGGTACACAGACACTCTACAAGGCAGGTGGAGGTTGGGAAGATCCCCAGCATGCCACACATGGGAGGGTGCATGAGACCACAACTGGCATCATTGCATGCCCTTTGCTCCTAGCGAAAAAGAGGAAATGTGTGTCTGACAGTCAGATGATGGAGAGGCTTGCAGGTTTCACTCCTCAACCAGTCGGGCGATGACTGGAACTGGATCCAATCTTTGGTGGGGGCCTGGGGATCCCCTGTGAACCCCACCAGAGGGAACAACCCTGGGGGAATATAGTCAGCACTGATGGAAACATCAGGGGAACAGGGCTGTGGCTCTCTCCTGAACGTGGCCCGCCAAAGATGAGGAGAAAAAGTAATAAAAAAAAACGATTAAAAAGGAAATGAAGATCATCAGAACCATATGACCAACAGGCTAAAGTACTGGAGATGAGATCTCTCTATATGGGTTATAACGAAACATTACTGAAAGATGCTAGATATTAAGATGATTTACTGAATAAAAGAACAGTGAAAAGCCACTAGAGAAATTAAATTTATGAACATGGTCCTGTTACTTTTGTCAATATATTCAATCATTTGGAAGGTACAATTGACAGTATAATTTATTGTAATTGCCCTATCCTGCTTGGTGACAATGATGTGACTTCAGTAGTGGGTGATACTCCATGCATTAATTATAAGTAGAGCAAGCTTTCTGAGAGACAAGTTAGTCCATACCAATTTGAGATAAATCATGAAATCAGGCAGCTATCATTAATAACCAATGGTTAAGACTGTAATAAATTTGTGGCACACACAGAATTCATGAATGCCATGAAAACGGGGACTTTGCCATGAATTCTTTGAAAATGGAGAAAAGTCAGTAAATTTGCCAGTTTTTATTTTTCTTTATAAAAATGCATGGAATCAAAACAATGTATTGCCCCATGAACTGATATAGTTAAATGTGCTGGCAGCTGCTAGGTGCTGGCTCATCCTTAATTTGTCTAACTCTGTTTTAGCATGTTGAATTCATCTAATCTGGTGGGTTAAAGTTGCCATTTGTGATCCAGGACTATTGATCTTTCATTTAAAGATGAACTACAGGAGGAGTACAGAGATCCTTCTCTCACTACGGTGCTATGCTAACAGACACTCAATGAAGAATCAAGCCCCATAATTTGAAAATGTGCAGTATTCCATGCTGCAGCAAAGTTAATTGGTCATTTTAGTTTGATAATTATTTATATTTATGCCTGCTTTATATGCCAGCTCATGATTTTTTTTATTCTTTATGTATTAACTTCATTTTTCTACATTAAAAATCAAAGCATTTTCAAGTAAAAATTATATAGAAACATAGAAACATAGAAGTTGACGGCAGATAAGGACCGCAAGGCTCATCCAGTCTGCTCATTTCTTTTTCTACCTTATAAATGTGCCATCGGTCTTTTGCTCTGTCAGTGGCCTATCTATTCATACTCATCTGTATTGCTCCCTTATGCCTATCCCATGCCTCTTTGAAGCCCTGCACAGTATTCATAGCCACCACTTCCTGAGGTAGGCCGTTCCATGCATCCACCACCCTTTCTGTGAAAAATAATTAGCTCACATTCCCCCTTAATCGGCCTCCTTCTAATCTCATGCTGTGTTCTCTTGTCCTACTATTTTTCTTATATTTAAACATGTTAGACTCTTTCACCTTGTTAATGCCCTTAAGGTGCTTGAATGTCTCGATCATGTCACCTCTCTCCCTCCTTTGCTCAAGGGTATACATACTGAGCTCCGTTAATCTGTCCTCATATGTCTTCTGATGCAATCCCTGCACCATTTTGGTTGCCCTTCTCTGGACTGCATCAATTTGGTTAATGTCCTTGTGACGGTGTGGCCTCCAGTACTGCACGCAGTACTCCAGATGGGGCCTAACCAGTGTCTTGTAAAGAAGGATTATTACCTCCCTCTTACAACTTGTGATACCCCTACTAATACACCCTAACATCTCCCTAGCCTTACCTACTGCTTTAGAGGCCTGCTTGGATAATTTCATACATTCGGTGATGATGATGCCCAAGACTCTTTCTTCCTTTGTGACTGCCAGCAACTCCCCTCCCAGCCTATAGGTGGCTTCAGGATTTCTCTTCCCTACGGGCATGATCTTGCACTTCTTTGCATTAAATCCCAGTTGCCACTCTTCTGACCATTTTGCTAGTTTATCCAGATCTCTTCTCATTCACTCCATCTGGATCATCTACTCTGTTGAAGATCTTGGTGTCATCTGCAAACAGACAAGCTTTACCCTCCAGTCCATCTGAAATGTCACTAATGAAGATATTGAAGAGGACTGGCCCCAACACTGATCCCTGAGTTATCCCACTTGTGAATTGCATCTCTTCTAACTGTATACCATTTACCACCACTCCCTGTTTTCTGCCCGTCAGCCAGTTTGCCACCCAGTTGACCAACTTCTGACCATCCCCGAGCCTACCCAGCTTATTTATCAATCTTCTATGTGGAACAGTGTTGAAAACTTTGCTGAAGTCAAGGTAGGTGACATAAACTGATCCCCCTTGGTCCACCACTCTGGTTACCCAGTCAAAGAAATCTATGAGATTAGTTTGAAAGGACCTTCCTTTTGTAAGCCCATGCTGTCTTGGATCCTGTGCCCCTATGGATTCCAGGTGTTGCACTATCCTTTCCTTAAGGAGTGCCTCCATAATCTTGCCCACTACAGAGGTAAGACTGACTGGTCTGTAGTTTCCTGCCTCCTCCCTGTCCACTCTTGTGGAGCAGGATCACATGAGCCCTTCTCCAGTCTTCTGGAACCTCTCCTGTGCTCAGAGACTCACTAAACAGTTCTGCTAATGGCTCTGCTAGTTCCACCCTTAGCTCCTTAAGTACCCTGGGATGTATGCCATCAGGTCCCATTGCCTTTTCCACCCTGAGCTTAGCGAGCTCTTGTTGGACCCTTTCTTTTGTGAATGGAATAGTGCTCACCTCCCTCCCCTCTATGTCCATGATGCTGAGCTGTGGGCCATGCCCTACCTTCTCTTCAGTAAATACTGAGAAAAAGTATCCTTTTAGGATAGATGCTTTTACAGGGTCCTCCTCCTCAAATGCCCCCTTTTCTCCTTTGAGCTTAGCAATACCCCCCTCTGGACTTTCTCCTTTTACTAATGTATCCATAGAAAGTCTTGTCACCTTCTTTTACTGTTCGTGCCAGTGTTTCCTCAGTTTGGGACTTTGCCTGCCTTACTGCCTTCCCTGCTTCCCTTACGGCAGTTTGGTATGCCTCCCTATCTTCATACTGCTGTGTTCCCTTATATTTCTGAAGGCCAGCCTTTTGGCTCTGACCTTTTCTGCTACTGTATTTGAGAATCAAAGTGGTTTCCTTCTTCTTTTGCACTTCCTTTTCTGTCTAACACAATGGGATGTTGCTTCAAGTATTGCATCCTTAATGCTTGCCCACTTTGCCTGTACCCCCTCATCTGTGTTTCTTTTTGCCAGGGCTAGCTTAATTCTGTTGGCCATCTTATCAAAGTCAACTCCTCTAAAGTCTCATATTTTTGCCTTGGAATGGGATGATTTAGATGTAGTGGCCAAATTGAACCATACCATGTGATGGTCACTGGCCCCCACGTGACCTTCTACCTGGAGATCTGTTATCCTTTCCCTGTTAATCAGTACTAGATCTAGGATAGCCTTGTCTCTTGAGGGTTGTTGTACCAGTTGTTTGAGGTGCTCCCCCTGCAGGGAATTCACCATGTGTTTAGTTCTGGCAGATGTTCCTGCTGGTATTGACCAATCTGTATCTGGCATGTTGAAGTCTCCCATTATCAGAACCTCCCCTTTAGCTATCATGTTTTGTACATCTTCTAACAGTAATGTGTCTATGCCCCCCAGTCTGGGGCCTGTAGACAACCCCAGTTCTTATGGCTGTCCCAGTTCCTGTTTCCAGGGCGACCCACAGTTCTTCTGGCTCCTTATGTGTATTCTGAATTTCTGTAGCTTTGATATTTTCATTGACATACATGGCCACTCCACCCCCCCCTTTTTAGCACCTCGGTCTCTTCTGAACAGTACATAGCCAGGTACTGAAGTCTCCCAAGTGTGGTTACTGGTAAACCACATCTCATTAATTGCTACTATGTCCAGATTAGCCTCTGACATTATTGCCTGCAGGTCTGGGATCTTATTTCCCAGGCTGTGAGCATTTGTGTAGATGATTTTCCATTGGCCAGATTTCAGTGTGTTAGTTGTTGGGTGAGGTTTGGCATTTCACCTGTGTGTCGTATGGGGAGACAGACCTTTTTTCTTACCTGGTGGTGCAAATGAACTGCAAACATGCTGAATCCCTGTTTGACCACTAGCTGAGGGGGGAGTTCTTCCCATTCGACTTATGGGGTGCTGCACCCCTCCCATTTGCTAGTTTAAATATTTTGCAAAGATGTCAAACTTCTGCCCCAATGCACTGACTCCCTCCTTAATCAGATGCAGTCCATCAAATTTAAAGAACTTTCACTCCCAGAACTGCTGCCAGTTCCCTACAAATCTGTGCCCTTTTTCCTGGCACCAGCCCTTGAGCCACATGTTTAGATCCCCTATCTCCCCTTCTCTGACCTTCCGTCCATCTGCCCACTCTCCCAGACTGTCAGGATCTCAGAGAAGGAGATGCCAGATGAAATGGATGATAGTTTGTCACCCAGCCTGGTCAGGTGTTCCTTGGTCTCCACAACTGAATGGCTGGTGAGATCATTAGTCCTTATGTGTACCAGGATGTCAACGTTTTCTCCTGCTTTGTGAACAATTTTAGCCAGTGTCTCTCCACGCTGACATACCTGGGAGACATCTGACCATTACCCCCAGCTGGAGATGGGTATCAACTCCTCGAATCATGGAGTCTCCTATGATCAGATGTTTTTTGGATTTCCTTTTTGCTCTTTTTGTTTGGTTCTTGATTTGGGTGAATTTTGTTGTGCTAGCTCCTGTGCTGCAGCGTCCTGCTCTGCAGTGCCCTCTGCCCCATTGTTTGATTTCAGAGATAGAGGCAGATACCTGTTTGTAGTGTTTATATGGTTTTTGGAGGTAATATGTTGCAGAGCACAGAGTGATGGAGCACCCGATTTGCCCCTCCTAACCACCTGCCAACATCCTGAACCAACTACCCTCTGTGGTTGAGGTTCTTCTGTTGGATGTTGGGGAAATGGCAGGTGGTTCTTATAATGTATTTCCTCTTGAATATGAAATTTGAGGCTCACAGTCTCTGCCCATGCTGCCCGGAGCTGAGCCCTATGATCCCCAGTGGTCCAGCATGTAGGACAGTGTCCAAAATCCTGTTAGACTGTCCTTCTGAAAAGAGTTCCACAGTTCCTGCAGTTAATGATATCCATTCCAGATAAGTTGCTGGGTTTATAACCTGGTCAGAGTAATTAGAAGGAATAAAATTCAAGTAATGGTTTGATTTTGTGTTTTGTTTTCGTATATCTTGTTATAACAAGTTAAATTACTAGTGCCCCTGTAAATGAGCTCACCTTGTGGATGCCCCACTGATTCCGGGTGGGTGGCTGGGCCCTTCCACTGCCAAAAAAGAAGAACCACGGATGAATGAACAAGGAGGTAAGAGCAGAAACAATCAGTCAACAACAAATGCATTAACCCTGAAAGCTTATCCTAATGTTAGATAAAACTGTAAAACATGTAAAGCACCACCTGTAATAATTTCAGAGAAGATATGCCCTGTAAGAAACACTATGCTACAGAGAAAAATAAAGCAGTAACAGAAGATATAACTTGCAAAATACAATTTGAATCAGAACATTAGAGCAGTAATCTGTTAGCACACACCTGTAGGCACACCTTGTAATAATGCAGAAGAAGGTATACCAGCAACAGCAATTTGAATCAGAGAAAAAATAAAGCAATGACATGTTAGCAGCAAACAGTAGCAATCCCTGTAAGTACAAAATAAAAATAACAACACACAGTAAATCTGCTTAGCCAATGAAGTCTTAATCCTTTACCCTTGCTCTGGTAAGGTTCTCTGCTCTGTCCTTTCAAGCAATCTTAGAAGGAAAGAGATCAGGTGAAGCTAGGTGCCTTGGCCAGCAAACCAAGTCTTCTACCTCCAAGTTATCAACTGACCTGACCTTTAACCTTCTTTCTTTGGAAATTACTGACAGTTTGCCAGCTCCACCCCCAGATACACACCTAATCCTCTGAAAGAGCTGTGGGAGGAAAGCAATTAGCTCCTTCAATGTGAGAAGGAGACTGAAACACCTCTGAGACAACAAACCTTTTCAACAAAAAAGAATAAAATGAAACAGTGTCAAACAATAATTTTGCTAAGCCAATGATAAAAAAGTCACAAAAATGTAAGCACCACTTGTAATAATTTCAGAGAAGATATACCCTGTAAGAAACACTTTGCTACAGAGAAAAATAAAGCAGTAACAGAAGATATACCTTGCAAAAGACAATTTGAATCAGAAGATTAGAGCAGTAATCTGTTACCACACACCTGTAGGCACACCTTGTAATAATGCATAAGAAGGTATACCAGCAACAACAATTTGAATCAGAGAAAAATAAAGCAATGAAATGTTAGCAACAAACAGTAGCAATCCCTGTGAGTACAAAATAAAAAAAACAACACACAGTAAATCTGCTTAGCCAAAAGAAGTCTTAATCATTTTCCCTTGCTCTGGTAAGGTTCTCTGCTCTGTTCTTTCAAGCAATCTTAGAATGTAAAAGCTGAGGTGAAGCTAGGTGCCTTGGCCAACAAACCAAGTCTTCTACCTATATTGTTTTTTACCTATATTGTTTTTTTCTTGCAAAAATGCATTTCTACTGTGCAGTCACCGTGAAAAATGGCTCTTTCTACCATGAATTTATTACAGCCTTACCAATTGTTACCATACAAAACAAAGTTTCTTCAAATGCCACAATTGTCATTTATACATATATGCACAGCCATGTAAATAGTTTGTACACTCCTCCCTGCATAAATATATAAAGTTGGAGACATGTGAATTTATTAATTGCAGTATTGACTTTTTCACATACTGTATATTCTATGGTGTAACTACAATAAGATATATGTGCAGAGAACAGTGCCCAGCTGGAAAACTAACACACAAGACCATTGAGCAGTATTATGAATAGGAGACTTGACACCCTACTTGATAGTCATTTGTCTGATTGCCATAATTTACATCCTTGAGAACTAAAGTTCATAGGCATTGAGAGAATGGGTCCTATGCGGGGGGGAGGGGGACGAGTGAATAAACTACTGTGGAAAAAATCAACTTGGATTTATGAATTACAAAGCATTATCCCTGCTGGTTTAAACAAGTAATGGGATTTGAAAACTTTTTTAAAAGATTAACTATCCATGCACCCTGAAGAAGACACAGAGAGCCAAAGTGCTTGGGCTTCCTACAGCCATAAAGACTTTTTAGCTGTAGCAATACCTTTACATCTAGCACTCACTGCATTTGTCAGCTTTCTTACTTGTATTGGATTATATGTGTAATTAACGTGGTTTGTGATATTATTGCCATTAAAGCATGTTCAGCATTATGCTGTGCCTGGCTACTAGTTTCCTTTGTGAGTGCTCAGGACTTTTGGATTCTTGGCTTCTGCGTTGGAGAGCTGGCTGCCCTGCTTCCCTGAGCACTGGCCCTTCACAGTGTACCATGCCCCCACTTGGAACTGGAAACATAGAAAGATTGCTTGCAGACAAGGACTATTCCCACCCCTCCCGGACTGACCTTTTTTTCCCTGCCTACAGTAACACCACAGATCCTACATGAGCTCTGGTCAGTTTTTCCTCCTCCTGTTCATTGTTTGCCCTTACCACCTCCAACAAAATGCTCCAGGAATCCAGCACTCTCTCTTTGAAAAAGTACTTCCTCACATCTTTCCTGCAATTACCCCCCTTCCCCAGCTTCATTTCAGGTCCCTTTGTTCCTGAGTGCCTTTTTTTCACTGAAAAATACTTCCCTCCTGTACCTTATTTTGTATCTGTTTATAACAAGGCTATGTTGAAAATTTGGTATAAAAATATTACAAAAGAGCACATTTATGAGCCTACATTTAAATTTTGCAAACACAGGCTCCTAACTTTGATACATTTCAATATTTGTACACCAAATTCTTCACCTGCAGCAGTATCGGTTCTGGCCAGAAATTGTTTAATGTCTGCTGTGATCCAAACTGTGCAGAACAGAAAACTGACACTGCATCATGCTCATGCCCAAAGTATAAGAAAATCTGTAGATCCTCAGCTTGTCAGGATAGACATTTGGACAGAGCAAATTTGGGCATGGTCCCTTGTGAATCAAAGAAATTATGTGAAGCACATTTTGTTTTTTACAACAAAGAAACATAGAATCTGTTGGCAAATAAGAATTGTACATCCCACATAGTTTGCCCATTTCGTTACTCACTGCTGCAGTCCCAGATCCTATCTGATCTGCAGCACTCTTGCTCTGCACATCTTCAGGGTGCCCTTATGGCTATCCAATGCAGTCTTAAACCCCAGTATTCTTTTTGCCCCCAACACTTCAGCTGAAAGGCTGTTCCATGGCTCCACCACCCTTTCAGTGAAAAAGTACTTCCTATCATTACCCCTGAGCCTTCCACCCTTCAGCCTCAAATCATGCCCTCTTATTTTTGTCCAGGGTTTTCTCTGAAATATTCTTTCACCTATACCCTGTTTATTCCTCTAAGGTGCTTAAAAGTCTCTATCATATCTCCCCTCTCCCTTCTTTCCACCAGTGAACAGATATAAGGTCCTTAAGTCTTTCTTCATAAGACTTCTGGTGCAGTCCATGTGCCATATTTGTTGCCCTTCTCTGGACTGCCTCTATTTTGTCAATGTCCTTCTGGAGATGTAGTCTGCAGAACTGGACACAGTACTCCAGCTGAGGCCTCATCAGTGATTTGTATAGTGGCATCACCACCTTTTTCCTGCTGCTTGTTATGCCCCCTCCATATGCACCCCAACATTCTGTTTGCTCTCCCCACAGCATTTTCACTCTGTTTGGTCACCTTCAGTTCATCAAATATGATAACCCCAGGTCTCTCTCCTGACTTGTGGTGGCCAGAATTTCTCCACACATTCTGTACTACTCCTTGGATTCTTGTGACCCAGGTGCATGATCTTGCACTTTTAGCATTGAAGCTTAACTGCCAGACAACTGAACACTCATCTAATAGGCTTAGGTCATTTTTCATTGTTTCCACCCTCCAGTGCATCTACACTGTTGCAGATCTCAATGTCATCTGCAAAGAGGCACACCTTTCCTCCAGACTCTGCAATGTCAGTAATGAAGGCATTGAATAGGACTGGCCCCAGCACTGACCCCTGTGGCACTTTGCTGGTCAGCTCCCTCTCCTCAGATTTCATGCCATTTACAACCACCTTCCGAGTCCTGTCCCTTAGCCAGTTTAAAAACTCACTTTACCACCATAGGACCCACTCCCAGGCTCTCCAATTTATTTAGCAATCTCCTTTGAGGGATGGTGTAGAAGGCCTTTCTGAAATCCAGGTAGGCCACATCCAGCAACCCACCCTGATCTACCACCCTGGTTACTCAGTCAAATAAATCTATAAGACTAATCTGACAGGGCCTTCCTGATCAGAATCCACGCTGCCTTGGATCCTGTGTCCCACTATCTTCAAGAAACTTCACAATCCTCTCCTTAACTACGGACTCCATTAGTTTTCCCACTACTGAGGTCAGGCTTACAGATCTGTAATTGTCTGCCTCTTCTATGCTTCCTCTCTTCTGGAGTGGGACCACATCTGCCCTCCTTCAGTCCTCAGGTACCTCCCCTGTCTTTAGTGATGCAATGAAAAGGGCAGCCAGTGTTTCTTCCAGCACTTCCCTGAGTTCCTTTAGCACTCTGGGGTGGATCCCATCTGACCCCATTGCCTTATCTGCTTTTATTTTCTTGAGTTATTCTAGGACTATTTCCACTCCAAATGGACAGGTGTCTACCTCTCTTCCCTGAATACCCCTCTTAATGAGTCTTGGTCCCTCACTTTCCCCTTCTCTGGTAAATACTGAACAAAAGTACTTGTTCAGTATCTCAACCTCCTCTTTCCCTCCTTCCCCTTCCTTCCTTCCTTCCTTCTTCAGCCTAATGACCCAGTTTCTAGTCGTTTTCCTGTCACTATGGAGAAACAGATTTAATATCATCAAAGGAATTTCACTGAGTACAAAAGATTAATTAAGGAGGATATTTTTCCATATGATTTGAAAAATCTTTTGCATGAAATTTATGCCCTTCCCCATGAGGAAATAGTATCCCAGGTAAAAACAAGGATCAGTGCTATAGTAATATCCAAAGAGTAAGAAAAAATAAATAGTCTCTGACACTATAGATGGTTGAAAATTATCTAAACACATCACAAGTTAGAACCATATTTAAAAATCCTAGCAAAGCCAGAAGAGAGAAGGATCATAACTAGATTTAGGATGGAACTCTACATGACAAATTATATTTTATATGCTCAGAGAAGAGAGGAGGTCCCAAGTATGAAATGCAAATGTATAAATGGTGATGAGGATGATTTGAAGTATATTGTACTACACTGCCCACAATATGAGCTCAAAAGGAAAAAGTGGTTGGCTCCGATACTGTGCACCCTTGGTCTCCCCTCCGAAGAGTTAATTATTTATTTAATTAATACTACTGATGTTAATGCTTTACATTTATCATATAGATTTCTCCAAGCTACAAAATTATGAGTTCTTGGAGATATGTACTTTTGAAAATACTGTAATTATTGATTTTAGTAAAAATTTGCATTGAATTTAATGATGTATATTTATTAAAGTAGTGTCTTTTTCATTATAAACACAAAACATTGACAAATAAATATCTACCTACATGCCTACATTCCTGGGTCAGGGTTCCCCTGGTGCATGCTATGGGTCAGCTGCTGGAGGGTGGTCAGCGATGCAGGCACGTTGTGTTCTGCAGGATGGCTGCTGGAGAGAGATTGGCATTACAGCTAGGACAGGAGAGGTGGACCAGTTTGGGGGGTCATTTGCCAAGTGGATATCTTGAGGAGATCAGAAGAACTGCTGAATCTTCCCCAGGGACAGGTTTCTGGGGATTGGCTGTAGCCCATTGGGACCCTGGAAGCAGTTGCCAGTGGGTAGTTGTGACCCTGACCAGTTTGGGAGTGTGCTGGTCTCTGGAATCTACCCTCCAGGACAAATGGTATGAATTTCCTGGAACTCGTGTTTGTCTGGAGACTCTAGTGAACTCGAGTGAAGAGTTTCTTCATCTGCACCTTATTGGACTAGGATTAAGACCAATAAACTGGTTGAAAGGAAATATATCTACTGGGAAGGAGTACATGGTGGGGATTCCATTAAAGTTGCTGATTTTGATAATTCATGTATATATTGGGCAGTGAGAGTGCAAATTAATTTTACACGTATAAATTTGTTTTATATACTGATCAAGAAAGTTAAAGAGCCTTGAGTGAATGGCTCCTTTATTTTGCTAGGGGGACTGTGTGAGTCACTTGATTCAGTGATTATAACAAATGAACAGTTATTTTAATTGGAAATTACTTTACGGACACTTACTTTTGAATTATTATATTCCCTCTCTTATATTGTTGGTTGGAACAGGTAGGGAGGGGTTGGGATATTGTAATTTGTTAATTTTGGTGTAGTAGTTGGTTAGACAATGAGTGTCTTATCAGGTTTGGTTTACACCTCTCTCCTTTAGAAAGCCCTGCACCCCTTCATGGATCCACCTCTTTCCACCTTAACCCAGAATAAATACAGGGAGCTAGGCCTGGTAAAAAGGAGAGCAGGGAATAGAACTGAGAGCTATGTCTGGGTTGGGGAGGAGCCGATTTGGGTTGGGAGACCAGGAGACACCCTGGTCAGAGAAGGCAGTTGGAGCAGGGTCTTCCTTGCCTTATTCTGGTGCCCATGGAGCCCTCCAGAGCAAGGGGACTGGTAAATGATGGACTGCCCTTTGTCCTCTTCAGGTGGTGTTATGTAATGTCATGTACATGGCTAATAAGACTGCCATAATATCAGAACTGATGGCTTCTGTGGACCTGACTCACATTACCAAGATGTGGCTTGGAGACACCTCCAACCCTGTGTTGGCGGCATCAGTCCCAGATGGCTTCTGGGTGATACATTGCCCAAGGAAGGACCACGGGGGAGGGGTAGAGATGTGTTTTAGGTTGGAACTGGGCCTGATGGTGGGGGGGCATCAGTTCTTTTGAGTGCGTGGTGGTGAAAGGGAGTCCCAGACTGGATATTAGAATTCTCCTTGTTTACTGGCCTCCAGGTTAGAATAGGAGTTTTCTCCATGAGTGGATGTCTTTTGTCACTGATAGGGTGTTGCAGTCACCTAAATGGCTTGTCCTTGGTGACTTCAACACCTGGGTGGACAACGAGAGCTCATCTGGTGCAAGGGACTTCTTTTCCAGCAAGTGTCCCTTGGCGTCTCACTTGCCTCCATGTCTGGGACCCATCTCTCTGGCCATGACCTCGATCTGGTGTTCTTGCTGGGTTTTGAGGTTACTGTCAACAAAATAGATCCGGTAATTTGGCCAGATCATTACACCATTAGGTTTAGTTTTAGCAACCCCATAGTTTTCCCACCCCTGTGGAAATTATCTAGTTCCGCCCTTTGAAAGGATTACAGCCAGAGGGACTATTGGTAGAACTGGACATTTTGTCAATGCTGGAGGCATGTGTGAGTGGTCCTGGGGAGGCTATGACAGCATATAATAGGGATGTCTACGGGGCCCTGAACCACTTGGCACCAATCTGTGTATGTCCCCTAATTTCATGGCTTGGCTCATCATGATTTGACAGTGAGCTAAGGATTTTAAAAACCAGGGATCATAGGATGGAGAAGAGCTGGAGGAAGACCAGATCCCTGGAGGACAAGCTGGCTCTGATGAGTCATTACGATGACTATCAGAATGCAATCACCAATAAAAAGGCAGCATTTATGTCAAGGATGATTGCAGCTGGGAGGAATCGACTGGCTCAGCTCTTTCATGTTGTAGACAGGTTATTACACCATGCCTGTTTGGAACCTGTCAGAGCATTTTCCACTCATAAGTGTGAGGAGTTCACTCAATGTTTCTTGGACAGTGTCCTCTGTGAGGGCTGGGATTTCAACGAGCAGAATACCAGCATCCAGCATTGGTGGGCCGCAGAATGGCGGATGTGTTCGGCCTGACTGGGGGAAGTTCCATCCCATTACTGTGATAAAGGATTGTGAGGTGCTCTTGGGCCTTAAACCAATTTCCTGCAACTTGGACCTGGGTATGATGTGTCTATTAGTGGGCTGTGTCGAAGCCCTGGGACCAATGTTTGCTGAGATTTTCAGGAGTTCTCTGGTGGCAGGGGTTTCCAGAGCTTCTTAAGGAGGGTTTGGTGAAATCTGCTGAAAAACCTTCATTGGATCACGATGTCCTGGTGAAATATCAACCTATCTTGAACCTTCCCTTTTTGGGGAAGGTTTTGAAGAAGGTAGTTGCAGAACAGCTCAAGTTTCACCTCATGGAATTCCAGATCTATGAACCTTTCCAGACAGGTTCAAGGCCATGCATAGCACAGAGACAGTGTTAGTTAGGGTGTGGATTGACCTGCTCAGGGTGGAGGATAGAGGAGAGTGAACTATTCTCATTTGCATTTGACATTGTGGACTATGGGGTGTTATTGGACGGGCTGCTAGAGTACGTAGGACTCACCAGCAAGGTCATCAGTTGGTTTGAGTCCTTCCTGCAGGGTAGGTTCCAGAGGGTCATTTCAGGGAATTATTCCTCTGACCTGATGGCCATTCCCTGTGGAGTGCCCCAAGGCTCTGTCCTTTCTCCCATGTTGTTCATTGTGTATATGCTGCCCCTGGGTGAAGTAATTTGGTGGTATGAGCTGAGTTTTCACTGCTCTGTTGATGATTGTCCACTCTACCTGTCCTTTACACCCAGAAGACCTGATGCCATTGATCTACTGAATAAGTGTCTGGATGAGATCCGGGCTTGGACATCATCTAACTGGTTGGGTCTCAACTCAGGTAAGACCGAAGTATTGGTGGTGGAACTGGGTCGAAGGGGGGTCGGATGCCTCTTCGGTAAGTCTAGGGCTAGTTATTGGACAGACTGATCTAGAAGTCAGTGAGCTAACAACTGATTCTCAGGTGTCTGGTTATGTCTGTGTCAGTCTTCACCATCTCTGCAACATCACCTGAATTAAGCCTCTCATCCCTCATGAAGACCTGGCCACTCTAATACAACATTTGTCACCTCTAGGCTCAATTACTGTAATGCCCTTTACCTTGGGGTCAGTGGAGGTGTGCTTAGGCATCTGCAGCTGCTGCAGAATGTTACAGCTCAGCTACTGATAGGTCTACCAAGATCCTATCATGTAATGCTGATTCTGTGAGAACTGCACTAGCTGCTTGTGCATTGGTGCATCTCCTTTAAAATAGGTCTTTTGATCTATAAGACTTTACACAGGTTGGATCCGGGTTACCTGAAAGAACTCTTGCACACCTATACACCCCAGGCCACTCCCTTAGGTCAGCTGAGGAGGCCCTTCAGGAGGTGTCCAGGATGAGATTAATATCATCAGGTGATCAGGGCTTTGAGGCTGCAGCCCCAGTTTTATAGAACTCTCTTCCAGGCTACCCCCAGAAGGTGCCTTCTCTAGAGTGTTTTAAAAAGGGTTTGAAAACCTATCTATTTCATGTTGCCATCAAACTATGATCAGCAAAATTATTTATAGTTTGAGAATTGTTTTAAGAGATGTATGTTACTGATTTTTCTTAACCTGAGTAATCATACGTGCTATTGTCCAGTGGTGTTTGTAAGGGTGCCCTGAGCCTTCAGGGAAGGGCACCCCAAATAAATAAAATCTACTACTACTACTACTACTACTTTCTCTGGTAGTCTAGTTGGCCCCTCATCCCCCCCCCTCAGGCAGGTAGTGCACACTACCCTGCTCCTCCATTCCATCCCAAGTTAGAAACCAGCACAGTCCCCATTCTCCACCACAGCTGGCCAATGACTGAGCTGTCAGTGAGTGTGCACTTTATACAGTATGCACTCATTGACTGACAGCTCACTGCCAGTCAATAAACCCACAGTGTACTGTGGATGGCCATGGTGGATAACGGATGGCTGTGCTGGTCAATGGCTCAGTGATGGGACAGGTGGGGGCAGAGTGGTGGAGCACTGCCTTCTGGGGTGGGTTGGGGGCTCCACTAGACCTTAAGGAAAAGATACATAAATATTTATGGGGGAGATCAGGGATGGTGAGGGAGGTCCAATAGAATGATATCTAATACTTTTGGGGGGGAGATCAGGATAGGGAGGGTGCCCTCCATAACCACCAGGGACAGACTGAGGAATATTTAATTGGAGACATCAGGGATCAGAGGGCCCACAGGACATAGTCACTGTCCATGGGTGCAGCTGTCACCCAACTGCCTTGCAGCTTGCAGCAAACCTTGAGAATGCACCATCTGTTTGGTGCATGGCTACAGCTGCTGCAAGCTGTGGGTCTTGCCACCAGGACCCTACCTGGTAGAGAATCAAGGCAGTGGCAGTGGCACTGGTGCACTGGCAATCAGTGCAGCTGCCTTCAGTGCAGCTTGCACCAACCTTGTGAATCAGGCCCTAGTATTAAGATGTCCCAGTTGTCCCTACCTAGTGGCCTAGTAATGCTCCTTTTTTTAATTCAAACTTTATTGGGTTTACATGAGTATATACCAGTGGTGCAATACAGTGAATGATTACAGACATAGGAATAAAATTATCAAAACCTTTACCTCCCTCCCCACCTCCCTCCCCTTTCACTTTATGCCCCTCCCTCCCTTCCCAACAGGTGTCAACAGTTATTCAGTTCTGTACATAGAGTGAGTGGGATAGAACAGCTCTAAAATAGCTAGTTAGCATTCTGACATGTGACCTTATAATGAGTACAAGACATGCAAACTTTCCCATCTCTTTTATAGACACCCATTCAATCAGTGAGGCTGGCCATCATTTTCTCATTTCATAGATTGTAAGGAGCTCTTGCAGCCACTCTGTATAGGAGGTCAGGAGAGAGTCCTTCCAATGTTTTAAAACTACTTTCTTAACTGACATGGCTATCAACGTCATATGATAATTTCTGATCATAAGTGGAAAGCCAGTAAAATCCCTGAGCAGACACACATGAAGTAGTCTTGCAAACCCACTAGTGGGTCCATTTTACATTTGATGAGTTCCCACTATGGGGATATTTTCTCACACTCCCAAACTAAGTAAAAAAGAGTGCCCAAACCATTAAGACATATGTTACATGTAGGGGTTTCTGCTCTTTCCATTTTGTAAAATTTATAAGGAGTTAGGTACATGTCACTGAGAATTTGCATTTGCATTAATCATAGTCTATCTTGTGTGATAAGTTTAGAATAAGATTCCCAAATTTTATGCCATTTGAAGTTAGCATTTAGATATAAGGTGCTCCAATAGTGAGGTATGCCATCTACTTTCAGGAACACCAGTGGAAGCAGCAGGGAATATAGGGAGGCGACAGCATGGGGAGCCAGAGTTAATGTTCGGCCTGTGATGATCCAATCCCGTGGTTCATCCACAGTGATTCTTTCACCAAAATAGGCAATAAGCATATGTCTGATCGGAAATACTTTAAATGTCCAATTATTGACAGGACCAAATTTTGCTAATATATCAGTGGTACTTAACCACTCTTGATGGGGACAATGAAAATCACTAGCCACACAGTTTTTAGGAAGTGGGATCCAGTTGCCTGGAATTAGCTTCCCTCCTATTTTAAAATTTGGGTTTTGAAATATGGGTTGAGAAGGATCTTGTACATTGTTGTATCTTAGAGTAGAGCACAATTGTAAGTGGGTACATACTGAATGACCCACTGGATTGTACCAGAGAGGAAGGGGAAGATCCTTAGATTTCAGGAAGATTAGAGCAGAGGGACTAACCCCAGTTACTGATATTAACTCTTTTTCTATTGTAAGCCAGGTGGTGGTCTAGATTAGTGAGTTCAAAGTTGTAGAGGGCATAGACCAGCAGAAATACTTACTTAAGTGGCTTTCCCAATGATATATATTAAAATGTGGAAGTTGTAGGCCTCCTAGGGCTTTGGGAGCTGCTAATTTATAGTATGCATGCCTTGGGGGTTTTCCATTCCAATGAAAGGCCGATATACTGATATGAATACATGTGAACCAGGCTTTGGGTAGCCACATATCAAGCAGATTCAAAGGGTAAAAAATACGTGGGACGAGGTTCACCTTAATAATGTTCACTCAACCCCATAGAGTTTGCAATCTTTTAAAGTCTTGCTGGACTATTTTTTACAAGTCATCTAGATTAAGTTTACGCATCTGGGTAACAGTATTGGAAAGATGAACCCCTAAATACTTTATAGATTTTGAGGTCCATTTAAATCCTAACTCAACTGCTTCCTGCTTACGTACCAAGGGGTTTACTAGGAAAATCAAATATTTCTCCATGTTTAACTTGTAATTAGAGAGGGAGCTGTATTTCTTTATTAAGCATAACAATTTTTGTATGGAGGGTATAATTTGTGTAATGTGAAGCAGTATATCATCTGCGTATACCGCTATCTTAGTATTAAGAAACCCCAGTTGTATTCTGTGTATCTCTGGAGATGTTTGTATAGATACTATAAGAGGCTCTAGATATAGATTAAATAAAAGGGGTGATAAGTGACATCCTTGTCTAGTGCCAGCCTCTAAGGGGAAACTGGGGGAAAGAGTCCCATTGCAAAAGACTCATGCAATGGGAGTAGAATATAATATTTGTATCCATGAAATGAATTGAGTGGGAAAATGGAATCTATGCAGAGTCCTGAATAGAAACTGCCAGTCCACCCTGTCAAAGACCTTCTCTGCATCCAGAGAGACCAATGCTATACCGTGAGGAGAATCTCTGGACATGGAAAAGACATGAGACAGGTGGCATAGATGGTCTACGGAGTACCTACCCTTCATAAAGCGCATTGCTCTGGGCTGATATGTGAGAGAAGCACTTGCTCTTGTCTGAGGGCTACTAGTTCAGTGAGGATCTTAAAGTCAGAATTGAGGAGGGAAATGGGGTATAGTTGATAACCTGTGTCGGATCTTTCTGGGTTTGAGAAGTATAACAATTGTGGCCTTGAACATCCTTGGGTCATAATCTGCCTCATTCAACATACTAGAATATACAGCTAATAGCCATGGGGCTAATTAGGGTTAAACTTTTGTAAAAATTTGGGGAGTAGCAGTCTGGACAAGAGGAATTGTCAGATGGGAGGTCCTTAACTATTTGGATAATATCTGCTTCTGTAAAGGGAGCAAATAAGTTTTCCCTTTGGATGGAGGTAAGTGTGGAAAGGGGGAGATACTCTAAGTAAGAGTCTACCTTTAACTGTGGTTGGTGGTTCGGCATACATGCATATAGCTGTTTATAGTATTGCTTGAACTCTTTATTAATGTCTGTGGCCTGGCTTAGGGGAGGACCTCGGGGATCTTTTTGTATCACTGCGATGCATTTTGAGGCATCAATCTTTTTAAGCCGGAGAACCAAAAGCCATGCTGCTTTTTGCCCTTGTTTGGTGTAAGGGACTTTAAATTTTAATATATCCCATTCCTCCTTTTCTAAGAAGCTCAGAGTATTTATCTTGTAACTTTATAAGAGCCTCTTTCTCAGATTCTGAGGTAGTTTTAGATATGTATTTCTCATTTTCTCTGATTTGATCTAACAGGGATTTAACTTCCTGAGTTTCTTTCCTTTTTTTAGTAACTGCCCATTAGATAAACTCACCTCTTAAAAAAACATTTTAATGCACCCCATTCCATAGAGGGGGATTGTGTGGTGCCCCATTTAATACTCTTGTAAGAATCAAGAGCAGACAATATACTCTCTGTGACCTTTTTATCTTTCAGTAACTGGTTATTAAGTCTCCATTGCTCACTTGTTCTCCAGTTTAGTGACAAAGAGAGGAGGCAAGTAACCATGGAGTGATCTAAACTATACCAGGTTCCATTCTACTGTCCAACAGCCCCTGGAACAGAGATTTACTCATCCAAAAGTAATCCAGACGCAAGGCTGAGCTATGGACACTAGAGTGAAAGGTGTATTCCCTTGTATTAGGATGCAGAAGCCTCCAAGGATTGCAGAGCCCTAAGTAATCTGCCATGTCTCTACAAGCTCTCCGAGCTGGTGATAGACCTCTGGTCCTGAAGCTGGGTGATTTATCCATAGTGGAATCGAAGGGTTAGTTATAATCACCACCTATAAACTTTGGGATATTAAGGAAAGGTGTCAATACAGAAAGTAGCTCCATGAAAAAAGATGTAGAATCTACATTGGGGCTATA
Organism: Neoceratodus forsteri; assembly: GCA_016271365.2. Lineage (NCBI taxonomy): Eukaryota > Metazoa > Chordata > Ceratodontiformes > Ceratodontidae > Neoceratodus > Neoceratodus forsteri. The sequence goes on along the minus strand of CM028133.1, from coordinate 1,044,306,471 downwards.
AACGCTGCCCAGTAAAATATTGTAAGAGTAAATTTTGCGTATGATCAGGATTTATCTTCCCTCTTTATCTCTAATGCATTGTTCACATAAAAAGGGAAAAGCCCTAGTAAGAAGAATAGCTACCTCTTTGCTATTTCTGGAGTCTCCTGCCGCAAACACTTGTCCCAACTGCTGTCTCCTCAGAAGGTTCTCTTCAACTTGAAGTAGGTGGATTTCTTGCAAAAAAATTACATTACATCATATATTATTTAAGTGTTTGAGAAGTCCCATATGTTTGAGTGGTTGTCTTGCACCTTTAACATTCCATGTACTAAACTTAAATGGCTTCACCTAATACCTAGATTATTTCCTGTAAAATATGTCTAGCATTACTAACTGTGGACATTAACCAGCTACATCGTATGGTTTTATTTTATCTTGGCACCTATCCCCCAACACTATAAATGAGAAAAGCATTTCCTAGTAGATACTTTCTTCCCATAACCCCATTATAACCCTTTATTACCACCCTAACTCCTACCCCCCAGTATATGCCAAACCAGAAACCAAATGATAAAAATGCCCCCAGATCTTAAATTGTATCCTGTAACTTGTAATATAACCATAGGAACTTCCCTCCCCCACAATGTGCTGGTCTGTGGTGATCAGCAGACTGAAGACCCTCCCCACACCCAGCTCACCTGATCAAAACAGTGTATAACCTTTCTAACTAAAACAAGTTACATAAACTATTACTAGGCTCTAACTATCTCTATTACAAAGCAGCTACATCGCTACAGACAATTTAGAGCCAACTCAACCTGCACCTATTTCACCATAAGTGCACAAAGGGAGGCCATTGGTATGATTGACAAAAGAATAGGATCTAATAAAAATTTATCTTTTAACTCTAAGCCATTTTGTAAATTTGAGTTTGGCTCATTTACGAGATAGAAAAAAAGTAACAGTACAGATACAATGCCCCGAAGGGAAGGCGGACTTCTGTGGAGTGGTATAAGGTTAATCTGGGGCCCCCCCTGTGTCTTTAAATCATCAGTTCAATGACCCTGATTAAGATCCTTCCTAATCATGCTATGTAAGGGTCTTCTAATTATCTTACTAGGAATCATACTAGTAAACTGTACAAGGCAAAAAAGGATAAATGCCTATAAAGGCCTCAAGCCTACAATTAACAATTTGGAAATTTATTCAATTTACATAGAAACATAGAAGTTGATGGCAGAAAAGGACCGCAAGGCCCATCCAGTCTGCACATTTCTTTTTCTGCCTTATAAATGTGCCATCTGCCTTTGCTCTATCAGTGGCCTAGCTATTCATACTCATCTGTATTGCTCCCTTATGCCTGTCCCATGCCTGTATGAAGCCCTGCACTGTATCCATAGCTGCCACTCCCTGAGGTAGGCCATTCCATGCATCCACCACTCTTTCTGTGAAAAGAATTTCCTCACATTCCCCTTAATCGGCCTCCCTCTAATCTCATGCTGTGTCCTCTTGTCCTGCTATTTTTCTTATATTTAAACATGTTAGACTCTTTCACCTTGTTAATGCCCTTAAGGTGTTTGAATGTCTTGATCATATCACCTCTCTCCCTCCTTTGCTCAAGGGTATACATATTGAGCTCCATTAATCTGTCCTCATATGTCTTCTGATGCAGTCCCTGCACCATTTTGGTTGCCCTTCTCTGGACTGCCTCAATTTGGTTAATGTCCTTGTGAAGGTGTGGCCTCCAGTACTGCATACAGTACTCCAGATGGGGCCTAACCAGTGTCTTTTAAAAAGGGATTATAACTTCCCTCTTACGACTTGTGATACCCCTACTAATACACCCTAACATCCCCCTAGCCTTACCTACTGCTTTAGAGATCTGCTTGGATGATTTCAGGTCATCAGTGATGATAATTCCCAAGTCACTTTCTTCCTTTGTGACTGCCAGCAATTCCCCTCCCAGCCTATAGGTGGCTTCAGCTTTTCTCTTCACTATGCTCATGATCTTGCACTTCTTTGCTTTAAATCCCAGTTGCCATACTTCTGACCATTTTGCTAGTTTATCCAGATCTCTTCTCACCTCATTTGGATCATCTACTCTGTTGCAGATCTTGGTGTCATCTGCAAACAGACACGCTTTGCCCTCTAGTCCATCTTCAAGGTCACTAATGAAGATATTGAAGAGGACTGGCCCCAGGACCAATTCCTGAGGTTCCCTACTTGTGATTTGCATCTCTTCTGACTGTATACCATTTACCAACACTCTCTGTTTTCTGCCCGTCAACCAGTTTGCCACCCAGTTGACCAACTTCTGACCCACCCCGAGCCTACCCAGCTTATTTATCAATCTTCTATGTGGAACAGTGTTGAAAGTTTTGCTGAAGTCAAGGTAGGCGACATCAACTGATCCCCCTTGGTCCACCACTCTGGTTACCCAGTCAAAGAAATCTATGAGATTAGTTTGACAGGACCTTCCTTTTGTAAACCCATTTTGTCTTGGATCCTGTGCCCCTATGGATTCCAGGTGCAGCACATCCTTTCCTTAAGAGGTGCCTCCATAGTCTTGCCCACTACTGAGGTAAGACTAACTGGTCTGCAGTTCCCTGCCTCCTCCCTGCTACCACTCTTGTGGAGCGGGATCACATGAGCCCTTCTCCAGTCTTCTGGGACCTCTCCTGTGCTCAGAGACTCACTAAACAGTTCTACTAATGGCTCTACTGATTCCACCTTAGCTTCTTAAGTACCCTGGGATGTATGCCATCCGCCCCATTGCCTTTTCCACCCTGAGCTTAGCGAGCTCTCTAGGACCCTTTCTTTTGTGAAGGGAGTAGGCTCACCTCCTCCCCAATGTCCATGGTGCTGAGCTGTGGGCCATGCCCTACCTTTCTCTTCAGTAAATACTGAGGAAAGTATCCTTTAGGATAGATGCTTTACAGGGTCCTCCTCCTCAGCCCCCTTTTCTCCATTGAGCCTAGCAATACCCCTCTGGACTTTCTCCTTCACTAATGTATCTATAGAAAGTCTTGTCACCCTTTTACTGTTCATGCTAGTGTTTCCTCAGTTTGGGACTTTGCCTGCCTTACTGCCTTCCCTGCTTCCCTTAGGGCAGTTTGGTATGCCTCCCTGTCTTCACCCCACTGTGTTCCCTTATATTTCCTGAAGGCCAGCCTTTTGCCTCTGACCTTTTCTGCTACTGTATTTAAGAACCAAAGTGGCTTCCTTCTTCTTTTGCACTTCCTTTTCTGTCTAACACAATGGGATGCTGCTTCAAGTATTGCATGCTTAATGCTTGCCCACTTTGCCTGTACCCCCTCACCTGTGTTTCTTTTTGCCAGGGCTAACTTAACTCTGTTGGCCATCTTATCAAAGTCAGCTCCTCTGAAGTCCCATATTTTTGCCTTGGAATGGGATGATTTTAATGTAGTGGCCAAATTGAACCATGCCATATGATGGTCACTGGCCTACAGGTGACCTTCTACCTGGAGATCTGTGATCCCTTCCCTGTTAGTCAGTACTAGATCTAGGATAGCCCTGTCTCTTGTGGGTTGTTGTACCAGTTGTTTGAGGTCCTCCCCCTGCAGGGAATCCACCATGTGTCTAGTTCTGGCAGACGTTCTTGCTGGTATTGAGCAATCTGTATCCGGCATGTTGAAGTCTCACATTATCAGAACTTCCCCTTTAGTATCAAGTCTGTTCTTAAAAATGAGCTTATTATCATTAATGACTACAGCAGTTGGTGATTTATTCTATTGTTCAACAACTCGTTGAGAGAAAAAGTGAGCCCTTTTATTGGTATTACATTTATTTCTGGTCAATTGAAGGGGATGACCTCAAGTATTGACCTTAATCTGTTTTAGGACAAGACCACTTTCTACAAACAAATGTTCATCATTATGTAGGTCCCATAAAAGCAAGAGATCTCCCCTTGCCCTTCTATCTTCCAGTGACATTATGTCAAATTTTAACAGTCTGTCTGGATAAGAAATTGTTTTAGAGGATACTAGATGTTTAGTTTTCCTTCTCTGAACTCTTTCAATTCTGGTCACATCCTTTTTTTTTGTATGGACTCCACAGCTGTGAGCCAAAATCCAAATGTGGTCTTACATAAGCTCTATATAAAGGAAGTAACACATCTGGATTATCTGATGTAATATTGTGTCATATTGCCCACCATACCTTATTAGTTTTACTTATTGTGTTAGTGATATGTGAATCACATGTCATCCCTACAGCAACAGTAATTCCCAGGTCTTTTTCACTGTCCTTACTAACTAACATCTTATCATAAAGAAAGTACTGATGTTTAGAGTTCTTTTTTCCAAAGTGTAAGACACAGCATTTAGAAGTATTGAAGTAAAGATTCCATTTTTGGACCAAGTTTCAAGCAACTTTAAGTCTTCCTGAATTACCTCAAAGTCAGACTCACTACTACAATTATTACAGATTTTACAGTCATCAGCATATTTGATGGAGATATTTTGATATTTGTATATAGGTAAGATATAAAGACCTGAAAGATAAGAGGAGCCAGGACGGATCCTTGCAAAACACCACTTTTAACATCTTTCCAACTATTAACATGGCCATCTATTACAACCCACTGCATTCTATTAGATAGAAAGTTTGTAATCCATCTAACAAAAACTGGTTCAATGTTGTGAAGCTGTAGTTTTTGTATCAGAGCCCAATGAGGAAATGAATCAAAGGCATTTTTAAAATCCAAACAGATAACATCACAGGGAATGTCCTTATGCAAGTTTTGACTAACATAACTATAGAAACATATCAAATTGGTTATACAAGATTGTCCCTTAATAAATCCATGTTGAGTTTGATCTAATCTTGCAATGGCAGAGGTTAGATCATCCTTAATGATTTGTTCTAGAATTTTACAACAGATTGGAGTTAAACTAATGGGGCAATAGTTATCTGAAATACTTTTGGATCCTTTTTTGTATAGTGGTATTACATTGGCATGTTTCCATCCAGTTGGAACCGGTCCAGTATTTAAACTTATTTTAAAAATAATTTTTAAAGGGACACAAAGAAGGTCTTTCATTAAATGAATTAAATCACCAGACATTCCATCTGGGCTGGCAGAGGATCCCTTTTTTACTTCCTTCAATTTAGATTTGATGGTCTTTAATGGTATATCTATGTCATGAATTGGCTGGACTTCTAATGTGGCATTACAACTTACATTATTGTGAAAAAAGGCCTCGTAGAACTCCAAGTTAAAAAAATTCAGCCATATCACTAGGATGATATAAGGTTTTAGTACCAGAATTAATAGGGCCAACCTTGCACGTTTGTTTTTTTAAGGAGTTGATGTAACTGAACATTAATTTACTGTTTCTCTTTTGTGCCTGTTCGGCTAATGGTTTTTCCCATAGATATTTTGGCCTTTTTGATTTCTTTTTTACACATTTTTTGAACATGCCTGAATGCAGTTAAAGTTCTGTCACATTTATTGAAATGTTATTTTTTATATAATTTGTTTTTATTTTTTATCAATTTCTGTAATTTTAGGTTAAGCCATTTTGGTTAATGACTTAATTTCTTTTTTGTAACCTGAGGTATGAATTTATTAGCAGCATGCAAGATTGTTATGGTAAGAAAATTCCACATATCATTGATATTTTTATTATTTAACACAACAGACCAGTCAATAGCAGCAAGGTAGTTATTCAAAGCTATAATGTTTGTTTTATGAAAAGCAAATGTTTTTTTTGATATTGTCTGCATCCCATTGGATGTGATGAGTTTTGAAATTGATAGTACAATGGTCACTATTACCCAAAGGAGCTGAGGGATGACAATTTTGAATAGTTATAGGATCACTAGCTAAGACAATGTCCAAAATATTTGATTCATGGGTTGGAAATGAAATATGCTGAACTAAATTCAATTCCAAACAAGAGTTCAAAAAGATTTTTGATTAATTAGTTTTGGCAGAATTATGTGACTAATTTATGTCACCCAAATTAAGGTCACCCATAAACAAGATATTTCCTAATTCAGCAGCTGATGACATTTTCTCAATAATATCATTTAATATTCCTGTTTTTGAGTCAGGTGGTCTATAACAGAGACCCAAAATTAAATCAGTGTTTGGTTGTTTAAGCCTAAGCCAAACAGATTCCACCAAAGAATGATCTTTTTTTAATTTTATGCGAGATATCAAAATGTGCACACAGATGAGGCTATAAAGAATGCTACACCACCACCTCTCCGATTTGATCTGCTATGATGGAATAATGAGTGGCCAGGGATGCAAGTTTCCCATGCCTGCTCACTAGACCACCAAGTTTCTGTAATGCCTATAACATCAGGCTTATCAGTACTGACTCTTAAAAGTCGTTCTTTTTTTTATTAACCAAACTTCGTGCATTTGACAACATAAATTTTAGATCTTGTTTATTTTTGTCAACATGAACAGAAACAGATGGTAACAAGGAAACAGTTGTCTTTATATTTTCCCCCTTAGATGCTAGTTTAAAGTAATTGAGGGAATATGAGAGCAAAAGGAAGTGCATAGATTCATGGCTCCCAGTCGATTTAAATGTAAACCATCTTTAGCAAAATAACTAGAATTAGAAGTACAATTTTTCCAGTGATCAATGAAAACTAGATTACCTGGAGAGCACCAATCTGAAAGTCTAGCATTAATCCTTTCTATAGTGTGATTCTTTTCAATCCTAGCTCTTAGAATAGGTAATAAGCTAGAAATAAAGACATTACAATTTTTTGCTTTATTTTATTTCCTAATTGAGTTAATTCTAGACAGATGTCTTTCTCGTGAGTGTGGCCAACATTGTTTGTACCCACATGTAGGATAACATTTGAGGGGCCTGATATAAGAGAATCTATCCTGTCTGCTATGTCTTCAATTTTGGCTCCAGGAAAAGAAAATACTGACACTTCCTTTTCAGAATTTGTTATATAAGAATTAATATATTTCACTATAAAATCTCCAATGATAATTGTTGGCAGATTTGTAGAAGAAGATTCAGCCAGATTTTCTTGTTCCATTTGATCATATAACAAACAAAAATATCTGTTATTTGAAATATGGTTATCTCTATTTAAATTTACTTCAGATAAAACTGTTCATGATATAAAATGAACAAAATCAGAGCATCTGCCTTTTCTGTATTTTCGTTTGGGAACATTTTCCCAACCATCCTCATGTGAATCCACCTGGACATCTCTCCTTCTTTTATTAGAAGATTTTTGATTTACTCTACAGTTTTCTTGACTAGTAGCAAGTGAAAGTTTGCCAGACTGAGGAGAACTATTGTAATTAAGATAGTGATTGCAGAGATTTCCTTGTGACAACAACTATTTGAGTCAGGACACTCAACTGAGGTTTGTATTAGAAAAGTATTAGAGCTTGGGACTTGAATAGGCAGTGTGCTGGGAAGATTTCTAACCATATTATCTATATAATTTTCTAGTTCCTTAATCTCTTTTACTGCATTCAGTTTGTTGATAACAACCTCTAAATCTTTTTTCATTGATTCAAGTAACATTATTATTAATGCTTGCTATTGCCACCATTGAAGATAAAGAGCCCCCAAGGGTCTACTCCCCTGGAATTGGTTAAAATGTCCCTTATAGATCCAGTTTCAGGATCTGACATCAGAGCAGTGAAGTTACCCCTTAAAATCAATGTGTCCAGCTCCAGATCGCTGTCTGTCCAAAAGTGAATATTACAGGTCAGGAAAGGCCCAAATGAAGCGTGACCCAGAACAGCATAGCAGTCTTCCTTCTTATTTTAAATCAAAAGAGCAGCTATTAGGAATATACATCAAACCAAATGTGATCTAAATTAAGGAGCAGTGGATGACTGAAAGACAGATAACTTCCCTCCAGCGGCAAGAGATCATGACAGTATAATGCCGAGAACAACAGCCTGTAAGTCTCACAACTACAAAATGTAATGCCTGAAGATTTTCCAAGTGGTCTCAGTGATCAGAAAATAAAGTGGGGAACTTCTGCTTGAGGAAGTCTATCACAGGGTCCAGTTCTTCAGAAAAGGACCATGAGCCATCCAGATGAACTTGAAGCTTTGCTGGGTACACCATGTGAAACTTTATGCCCGAGGCAATGCATTTCGAGATGATCGGATGAAATAAGGCCCGGCATTGCTGGACAGTGGTTGGCAGATCTTGCGTGATCCTGATCTTTTGCCCTTCCCACAGAACACCTTGTAAATCCCTTACTTTTTGTAGAATGTGTTGTTTCTCCCGATAGTTAAGGAGTAGGCATAATAGACGTCTGGGTTGGGCAGATGGAGGTGGCATAGGCCTTAAGCGCCGATGGGCTCTTTCAGTGTATAATTGGGTCCAAATGGGGAAGGCCCAGTTATTTTGAGCAGTAGCTTTTGCATGAATAATAGGGAATCCACACCTTCCTCCTTCTCAGGGATTTCTATTATCACTAAGTTGTTACATCGGCTTCTCCCCTCTAAATCTTTGATCTTGCTCTCCAACTTCTTTATGGTCAGGTGATTGGTGGTAATCAGGGCTTCCATTTTATTGGACCACTTCTCGATGGAGAAAATGCAGGTTTTGTTGTCAGTGATGCGCCTGTTGATTTCCTCCAATGCCTCCGATATCACCTTCACTTCAGAGACCAAAGAGCGGGCTTCATCCCTGAATGGCTGGAACTCTGAAAGAAATCATTCCAAGCTAAAAGGGGTTGAGTCTGCTACTGCCAGAAGGGAGATTGAAGCTGGCTGAGAGTGGCTTGTAGTAGCAGGATTAGCCCTTGGGTTTTTTGGTCTGCTTTATCGGCATAACAGGTGGAGTGTGTCGGGGTGCCACCTGTTGCATTTCTGCTTCCATCTCTGTACTGAGTCCTTTTCTTGAGAATCCAGATCATGTTCAGCAGACTTGTAGGAGTTCAGGATGAGTTTTGTTTTAAAATTAGAGAAGTTTTAGTTTAAATTAAGCTGTCAGGCATTCAGAGTTATGTGGAGCACATCCTACTCAGTTGGATACATCACGTGACTTCTTAGTAATGCTCTTTAACAGGGTCTTTATCTATACACTGGTTCCTGTGGTGGATGTCTGGGTACCAGCAATGGGGGTGACACTGCAAGGGTTCAGTCACACCAAATTAAATTATGAACAGAAGTGCAAAGTAGAGTCATCCATCATTGCTGAGACAAGAGATTTGGGTAGAGGATTGAAGTAGAAAGCCACTGCCAGTGAGGAAATATAGTGAATTAAAACACATCAGAGATGCCTCATTTTGTGAAATGTGGTACTCTGCAATAATGAGGCTACTCTGAAATATAAAAATATTTCAAGTTTTGTGAATATGTGATCCCTAGACCAAAGTTTAAAGTGCCAAGAGATTCTATAATAATGTCCCTTTCATGAAGTTGTGCAAGGTATGTATGGAGAACCTAGTATCATCAATTTAGAGGCCACTAGTGATTTTTAGTTGTCTCTCAGTTTCTTCCCCCTTGTGTACTGCACTAAAAGGTTTGGCACAGCTCTTGAATATCTTATGCCAAATATCCCATGCCCAAGTTGTAATACCACCAGATGAATGTGTCCCACTTGAACTGCATGCAGCACGTTCCTCTCTCTCCTTCATAACTCAGAACAGGTTGAATCTATAATTTGCTCATAGTGTGTCCAACTAGTGTAGACAACTGATTTTAGTTCTTTCTTATGGAATAAATGACTATGTCAAAGTCAACAAACCTAACAAGTTATTATGAATTTAATCCTTGGCGGAAGGCATTTCTGGTACTTCTGCCTAAGGAACATTTTGAAACATGTTTATTTGTTAATTGTATACCTTAACTCCCATTCCTTGGAGGTAGCACCACACCTTCATTGCTGTATTCATATAAAGGACCTGCCATAAATTCATAGCACAGCACAACACTGAGTGAGGAGATTCCTTTCCTAGAAACCAATCCATTCAGATCTGCTTAACTCCAACACTCAGAGATGGATCTCAGACTGCTAGTTCTTCTTGCAGGGCTGCTCGGTATCTCATTAGCCTTGCCTTTACAGGTAAGAGTATCAACTCTGTACATTCACATTAACCATCGAGATTCAAATAATGTTGTATATAGTATATCAGGGCAACTTCTACATCTCTTTTCTATTAGTGCACTAGTATGGAAGGCATTGCCAACTGTCAGATTTCATAGCCTCAGGCCATCAAATGCATTTTCTGTAAATAGAATGCATGTGTGGATCTTAGACTAACCTGATCTAATTTTTTTTAATTCATTGATATCTTCAACTTTAATCTGAAGTAAGATTAATAGTCTCTGTAATTTGTATTACAAAGGTTTTTTGTCATGGCATTTAAGAGAAGACTTAATTAAAACCTGATCAGAAACATAGCATGTGTACAAAGGAAGAGGGGGAGGTACCTAAAACAAACAGTAGAAACACTCTGGATACAGAAGTTGATACCAGCCCATTTACAGAAGAAAGGGTTCTGAAAGAACTCTTAAAACTGAAGGTGGGCAAAGCAATGGGGCCTGATGGGATTCATCCCAGAATTCTAAAAGAACTAAGGGTAGTACTAGTGACACCACTGACTACCCCCTTTAACAAATCATGGGAGGATGGGGTGGTACCCGAGGACTGGAGGAGGGCAGATTGATTCCCTTCACAAAAGTGGGAGCAAGGCAGAAGCAGGAAACTACAGACCTGTTAGTTTAACCTCAGTGGTAGGAAAATGATGGAATCACTTCTGAAGGAAAGAATTGTTGAGTATCTAGAGGCCAGAGGGGCACAGGACCCAAGGCAGCATGGATTCACAGTGGGAAGGTCATGCCAGACAAATCTGATAGATTTCTTTGACTGGGTGACCAAAGCAGTTGATCGGGGAGGGGCTGTGGACATGGCCTACCTAGACTTTAGCAAGGCATTTGACACAGTCCCACACAAAAGATTAATATACAAGTTAGCCAGCCTGGGAGTGGTCCCAAGATGACAGCCTGGGTAAATAATTGGCTGGAGAATAGGACACAGAGAGTAATAGTAAATGGAGTCCACTCTGAAAAAGGGGTTAGTAGTGGGGTACCATGAGGGTTCAGTATTAGGACCAGTCCTCTTCAATGTCTTTATAAGCTGACATTGCAGAGGGACTGGAAGGAAAAGTATGTCTCTTTGCAGATGACACAAAGATCTGCAACAGATGTTGATGCACAAGGTGGAGTGGAAAGGATGAGAAGGGACTTGGCAAGTTAGAGGAATGGTCAAATGTATGGCAGCTTAGATTCAATGCTAAGAAGTGCAAGTAATGCACCTGGGAAACAAAATCAGAGGAAGAGTACACAATGGGGATGAGACACTAACAACAACAAAATGGAAAGGGACCTGGGGGTAGTCATATCAGATGACCTAAAGGTGGGCAAGCAATGTGAGAGGGCAGCAAGGAGGGCTGGGGGATACTGGGATGCATAGGAAGAGGCATCACCAGTAGAAAACAGGAAGTTATTATCCCTCTGTACAGACAGCTAGTGAGACCCCATCTGAGTACTGTGTGCAGTTCTGGAGACGCAACTCCGCAAAGACATAGACAGGATGGAAGCTGTCCAGAGGAGGGCAACTAAATGGTGCAGGTATGCACCGGAAGACATATGAAGAGAGACTTAAGGAGCTTATATGTATAGCCTCGAGGAAAGGAGGGAGAGGGGAGACATGATAGAAACTTTCAAGTACCTCAAGGGAATCAACAAAGTCCAAGAGGGTAGCATCTTTCAAAAAAAGAGGTGTGCAAGAACAAGGGGGCACAATTTGAAGATAGAAGGGGGGCGGCTCAGAGGTAATTTGAGGAAGTATTTTTTCACAGAGAGGGTTGTGGATGATATGGAATGGCCTTCCAGAGGAGGTTGTGGAGTCAAAAACAGTTGTGGAATTCAAGCATGCATGGGACAGTCATAAGGCAATTCTAGGGGTTGGGGTAGGAAGAAGTAGGCTGCTGGTTAACTAGGACCTGCAGCTTATCTATCAGGTAGGGAAATGGGCAGACTGGGTGGGCCAAGCGGTCCTTATCTGCCGTCAAATTCTATGTTTCTATGTTTCTATGTTATAGAAATGGACCCAAAAGTGTACCCAGTCTGTTTATTAATGCATTTCAAAGTTTAAGCTAACAGATTCTTTGATAAAAGTTATTTAGTAGAACAGCCCAACTTAGGAGTTTGTATGCTCCTCTGTTATCCCACAATTTAAGATTAAGGCTGCTATAATTCAAATTACCTATCCAGATGTTTGTGGATCAGAAATTTTCATTGCACTGTACTGCTAGTAAAAAGCCATCCCTCTGTGGTGCAAATCTGCTGTTGTGTATTATGATTCCTTGTGGCAGCACAATGCAGTGGGCACAAAGCACTCAGAAATTCATCGCCATTAAATGAGCCCAAGGCATGTGCCCTTTGTTTTTGGTAGGGCACTGTGTCCACATCATTTTGTAGCTGGGATGGACTAAAGAACAGAGAGGTCAAGTGACTTGATCCAGATTTCCCAGTAAGCCTAGTGTCAGTGGTGGAATTCAAATCTAGAGACCTCTGGTACACAGTTTGGTGCCTCATACCAGAAGACCACAATGTATTGAATAATGCCATGGGAAATATAGGCTCTGTAAGATAAACTGATTTCCTGTCCCAGGCTTTTCTTTATATGTTATGAATACACAGAACATAACAAATAAAGGAAATAACACAAAGTGTGTTTTAATTGCAGAATCAAGAAGACAACAGAGATAAAAGTAAGTGTATTTTCAATACAGTATAAATACAGTTATTATTCAGATCTATGACAGTTGGTCAACAATTTTGTTGCCGACCGACATTACAGCTACTTCTTTATGTCATCTGATTTTGTGGTCAGCATAAGGAAAAGTCACTTCAGACTGTGTTTTCTTAGGGGGTCTTTGCCCCCAAAGCCCCTATGTGGTGAGCTTTGCCCCCCACACCCCGCTACTAAATTAATCAACTCTGAGTAGGAGTTACTTTTGGGAGGGGGTGCAATACCCCCAGAAAGCAGTGCTGGTATCCCACACCTACACTACAGTGACCTGGTGCTGTTGTCACTGTAGTGCCAGTCATGATAAAGTCTGTCACCATAGCAACAGTATCTCTTCTTATACAGAATACATACTATCAGTTTCAATACAGACAAAACAGGGAGGAGTGTCATTTATGAAGTGAAGCCCTCCCTGATTTGAAGCTGTGTAGAGGACCAAAGAAGCAAGAATCCTAGAGTAAGGGGTTTGGGTTCTGGAGACCTTTGTTCTTGGTAAAGGAAATAAAATGATTTAGGGAATGTAGTGATTAAGCTATGAGGAATTTTTCTACAGACTAGGTTGGGTTTCTTGGAAACAAAGATGCCTAACAGGAGATACAGTATGAGATCAGCTTTTTGAAGTTGTAGCAAGCTCTTTAAAGGGGTAGAGTTAGGGGAAATGTGAAGGCACATTTTTCACCCAGTGAGTAAACATGTGGTACAAGCTCTTTTAGAATCAGCACAAACTTGGATATAGCTGAGTCTTCTAAACACATGTTGATTCTGTCCTTGATGAAGAATATATCAGTGGGGTGCAGCATTTAATTCAATTTGAAAGGAAGTCTCTCAGAATTATCCCATTTATGGTTGGAAGGAAGACTCCTGGAAGTTTTCCATTTATATATGATACTGCATGCTCATGTGTCTTCTGGAGACAAATGGGATACAGAATTGTTCTTTTATCTTTAAATGTTACTATTTTTCTATTTGGTAAAATACAGTATCTTTATATTCAAATGTAGAAACTTAAAACATGGTAGCTCCTTCATTTATTGTTCATGTACTGTAATTACATCCATAGGTGACACAAAATGTGCTATTGCCATATTAATCCCTCCCTAGTCGCACCTGGAAATAAGCTCAGTTTAATATTCCAATCCTGGTTAGAGACCCTGCAATGCCCCCCATATTTTATAATCATCAACTCAGGGTCACAGCTGATTCAGGAGGGTACAAGTTCCCTAGAGCTGTTCCAGGGACCAGAGCAGACTTCACAGCAATCTGTCTATATTGTCACTGTTGACAACATCACTGTAAAGTTGTCACTGCAGTTTCAGCATATGCTGGTGACCAAATGCTAGATAGATAGATAGATAGATAGATAGATAGATAGATAGATAGATAATCAGTCAATAAATGTTCTATTTAGTCTGCCTTTATCCTGAACTAACCCTTTAGTCCGAGTCCCCTAGAAGTCTTTTGTTTCCACTCTATCATTTTGACCTGCCCCTGTGCCCTCCACTAGACCCCGATGTACTGAAACTAGAGATGGGCAAATGTTTTATTCCACCACAAAATCATCTGGGAATCTGCCCCTTCCCCATCAAGGTCCCTTAATTTGGAGGCAAGATACTTTGTTTGTTTTGTTTTATTTTGGAGACCCAATAAACTGTGATAATTTCCATTAGCATCCATTAGTTACCTTAAATGTTACAGTACAAATAATAAATAAACCATTTTAAAAAATACAACAGTTTACAACAGTGATATAAAACACTCCATGACACAAATTTATGTACAATTGATACTAGATTCTAATTGAAGGTAGAAAGTGTTTACAAGATGGGATTAATGGACTTTGTAACATGGAAATTAATGGTCCATGAAATGGAGCCCCAAGATTGTGGAAAAGAAACAGCTGAGCAAAATCTAGTGGGTATAAATCCCATAGTAATGCCGCTGCTGCTATTCCTGTCACATCCAGCAAAACCTAAGTTGCATACAGTAATGCTCAGTGTTGCACTACTGATATAAACCACTAATACAATGCATGCTGACTGCACAGAATCACTGTGTCACCCATGCACCCACCGATTGACAATGTGCTATTGACGCAAAGACTTGAAATGTTCAGTATCCATTGGTGTGTAAATTTCTACTATTATTGTAGATTGACAGATAGAGCCAGCAAAAATAACAGGAGACTTACCAGAAAAACTGAGCAAGGAGTCGGTGAAATTCATCAGTGGTAGGAAGTATTAACTTTGATGTGTCATCCACAGAAACAAAAGTCACCCACAATAATCTCCAGTCTTGTACCACAAGAGTCAATGCAGTAAGAAATGTGTGCTGGGATCCCAGAAAGAGATATCTGTCCCCCACCCACCCAATGGCAAGTGTTGCATGTACGTGCATCATTGTCAGTTACGTACACAGATGAAATGTAGAATATATATATATATATATTATAGAAGATAATGTCACTGCAAGCCTTACATGTTTGTTGTAGTTTAGTACACCACAAATGTTCTGATAAGTAAAACAGCAGGAGCGACCGAAGACAAGTAGAGCACTGCAAATATGAGATAGCTGACAGGGACTCAATATGCAAATGAGGTAGGAGTGCATCTCAGTATAAGAAAGAAACATCGAGGAAGCTAGATAATGAGAGAAATCATGACTTTTTGTACATGTGGTTATTTAAAACAAAAGGATCACACCAATCAATGTGTGTGCTTTCTATCAGAAACATGTTATTATGTAACAGAATAAACACCACTTATATAAATAAATTTGGCTGTGAGAAAAGAAAAGTAGTAGACATTTTATATTACACTGCTTATTTTGGGAAAATGCAAGTATGTGTATCTGTAATGTATAACATTTAGTAATATAATATAACTCATCTCACATTGCCCATGTTACAAAGAGCATTACTCCACTCTAGAGTCAGGCTCTACTAGGGATTAATGACTGGCTGGTGGTTGGAAGCACTTGGCCTGTGGGCCTTATGCACCAACCCCCCAACCCAGTATTAATCCCCTAGTAGAGCCTGACTCTGGAGTGGATTAATGCTTATGTAGATATAGTTCCTCCTAGGGTGGGTAGGAGCATAGCAGAAATCAAAGGAAACCCGGCACATGGCAGCAGAAACAAGTTGAAGCAAACATATGTGTCTGGCATAATCATAACATTTATAATGAATATTAAGAGAAAACCCATATAGTATAGTAGCAGACTTGCCACTAAAGGCAAGAACTCTTACAAAAGCCATGCAGAGACAGTTCTTGGAAGAATGGTGATGGAATCTAAATTGAGAAAAACAGTTTTACAAGGATGATTATTAAATTTAAAAAGACTTGTGTTGTTCTAATATGTTTGATGATGTTTTCTTTCAGTGGTGAATCTGCTGACTGCTGAAGGTGACCAGGAAGATGTTTTCACTGTGATACTAAAAGCCAATAAAGGTACAAATGTTATAAATTAAAAAAGGGTAAAAGCAATCAAGACTTCTAATTGGCCAGAATTGGTCACATGACTATTTGATGCTATAGTACAGAATACTTAGTATACACTTAATGTTCTGAACTTTATCTCTCTTAATGGAATCTAAAAAAAAGAAAAGCAGGAGGCCCATTTTAAAATCCCAGTTAGGCACTCCAAAGTGTGCATAATTTGTTGACAATGACACTTCTCAGGTGTATCTTAAACTTGGCATTGCCTCGTGTCTCATTTCCTGGGGCATGACACTTTTTCACAAAAATGCACACCCTGTTATATGTCATTGTCTGATTAAACAGCTTTTGCCTTTACTTTGTGTTTTTGGCACTACTAACTAAGTGATAATGTTAGTGTTTCTTGTGATAATTTCTCTTTCATTCACTCTGCCTTCTATCCATGTGCTGATGCCTATGTGGAAATCAGACCAGTGCTATTTAGATGAAAGGTAGATATGGAACTCACATGCCTTGTGCCATTATCCATTTATTCATTTCCCAAGGAATATTAAAAGGATCCAGATAAAAGCTATTTGTTGAGTAACTGGCTACATAATTAACATTTAAAAATGTTATTACAAAATCTAGGCACATGATTGTAATTCATAAACAATATACCTTTCATGACATTTAATGAAACACAGGGGACACATACAACACTCAATTAAATTTCACATAGTTATATTTCATGTTTTCATTTTGTTCAAAGAAAAATCTGTTTTCTTAAACTAGTGAAAAACCACTGCAGATAACCCACCTTGCTCTGCTGCTCATAGCATGAGTACACCACCAGCTTTTAGGATATCAACTCATATTTTATGGAAAATGCATTGTTTAAATGCCCAATGTTCAAGTTAAAGTTCAAGTTTATTGGCAGGAAAAAACTCTGTTGAGTAGGCTCATTTACAAGGAGGTCCTGAATAACAACAGGGACATTACACAAGCATATACAAAGTAATATGCATTAAACACACAAATAAACCATGAAAAGAAAATAGGACAATAATATTTACATCATATATACATTGGTGCACTAAAGCTAGGAGTTAAAAAATGGTTAGCTCTGGGTAACAAGACAGTACCTCGTGAGGAAGTAGAGACTACAAGGCCAGCAAGGATAGTAAAGATAGAAGCACTGGCAGGGTGCGATAAGGTCAGAGGAAGGGGCAGAGGATGGTAGGACGGAGGAAAAAGGAGGCAGACAACAAGTTGGAGGGGTGGGAGAAATGAATAGAGCAGGAGTGGCTATGTTGGCTGTGGCAAGGGCACCATGGAGGTGATGGGAGAGGAGGTAGAGATAGAAGGTAAAGAAAGGATACTGTAGCTGTGGATAAGGGCAGGGAGTGTTGAGTGACGATAGTGTAGGATACAGACTAGGGATAGAGTGCGTGGTGATGGTAGTGTAACATGGAGAGAGGGCGAGGGAGGCGAAGAAGGGGGAATGGAAGTATAACAGAAAGTCACTTAGGGGTGAGGGAGGGGGGTGAACAAGAGGATAGAGAGGTCATTGCAATAGACCAGGCAGGGAGGAGGTGCTTTATCAACTGCAGTCACCGGAGTCCTGTAGGTTGTCATAAACAAGGGTTTTGAAGCTATTCAGAGAAATCATTCCATGCAGTTTGAGCCTGGATTGAGCTTTATTCTGGGCAGCTGGGAGGCCACAGCTTATAGCCATGTTTCCAAACCAGGAACAGGAGGTTGGAACGTATAGCATAATGAAGGAGTTGCTGCATAGGGGGTAGGGGCAGGCAATGTGTGAAATTAATAATGATTTACATCACATGGTATTTTTTCCTCCAAATCAATTATAGTTTGTTAATACTCTGATATTGAGGTCTAATATAGCTTATGTGAAATGGCATCTGTTGCTTTTGATGGGGTATGAAAGAGTATAGGATTAGTATGTTGGCAGAAGAATATGGTGTACAGTGATATGCACACCACACAACTGTGCCTCTTAGTTTGAGCAACTAATTTGACTGCTGCTAGGAACAGCAACTGTTGCAAAATGCAGATGAACAGTATATAGCAAGTGTAGCAGTGAGTTACACTAGCTGGAGCAACATATACGGGTATGGTTGGCCATGCCCTGCTGAGCTGGCTGTTTGATGTAATGGCTAGAGCCAATGCCACTACAGCTGGTGGTCCTGTGTTCAGGTCTGGGATGCTGGAGGAATATTTTATTTTGTATTTGTGTTGCTTTTTTACCCGTGTCGGTGTCACCTCCCCCTTCCCAGAGTTGATTATGGAGAGTTTGGGGGGTGTGGGGGACTTGATTACAGGTTTTGTTTACTTGGAGGTATTGAGCAAATGTTGTTGTTTGCAGTAGTCAATGTAGTGTTGCTTGCCTCTTTGACTTCAGATGCTAATTTGTTTCCTCTTTTTGTGCAGCGACATACAAACATTACCTTATCACATAAAAACAAAGAATACAAATGCTTTTAACACTTGGTTATTTGTTTGAATATGGACTTTGCTAGAAGTCACCTAAAGTCACCATCATCTCATCTATTGCATTTTTTAGTTAAGATCTGAAAACTGTCCTAGTTCATGTAGGCAGCATAGACAATGATGCTATGCAGAGTAACAGTGAGTACCCACAGACATTAACAAAACTGAGTAAAAGATCAAGATACACCTACAGTAGTTCTTCTGTCCCCATTATAAACAAGTCACTCCAAGCCCCATTTTTGTCTGAATGAAACTTTTCTGCTTCCAGATCACAAACATTCATATTCTTTTCACATTTGCACTATAACTAACATAGGGCCCAATTTTACAAGGGCGATGCAGGACTTGCATCAAGCAGTGTGTTGAACTGTTTTTTTGATGCAGTTGCATGAAACACCTGTGCCACAACTGCACCCGATTTTCTATTCTCGGGCACAGTAGTCACAGTTCCTCACTTTATGGCAGCTTGTAACAAATATCTGGTGAAAGCCCTGTATAAAGGGTCCTCTGATACCCATAAGCTAGACCAAGGAAAAGCTGGTCTCATTGCAGCACTCAGTGCGCAGGGAATGAAAATCACTATTGCCAGCTGGGCGAATGCTGCAAACCCTGTGTACCACATGATCAGCGCACCTGAAGCATGCGCCATTCTCGGTTCTTTGAAAATATGTTCCAGTTGACAAACTGCATTGTATGGGTTTTAATTCAGTTCTCAGCTTTTGTCTGATATTGTACAGAGCTTAGAGATGTTTGCATATTTTGTGCGGTACACAATCAAATAATTATTGATTGATGGATGATCAATTGATGTTCGAGTAAAATTTTAAATGAATCAGAATACATTTTCAAAGCACATTTCTGAACTACAGGTAGCACCCAGACTCTTATTTGACTCTTGGCCACAGTTCTCATATCACATACACACAGAAACAAAATCAGCATTACTTTTGAGAAAAGCTGAGCATGCAGTTTAGTAACAAATTTCACTAAAAATCATACCAGAGCATACTATGATGCTGTGTTGTAATCCTTTTAAAGTCTAATCTGAAAATCTACATTTTATCTTTTAAAAAGACACTTGTGTAAATTACTCAGTCTATAAATTATGTCAAAATGTGAGCAATGTCATTGCATTTGTCTTACTATTGAGATTCTTACAATGAAGAAAGGCAACTACAGAAAAATTAGATTTCTAACATCTGCTATACACTGCTGTGTCATAGAAGGAGCAATAAGGGATTTGGTTTATAGCCCCTTCCATGTTACTGTAACTGCATCCCGAACTGCATTACAATCCATGAAAGGAAGAAGGAGATTGTTGCTGCTGTTGAGTTGCACAGGGAGAGGCAAATAGCACAGAGACAGATTAGAAAGAGATTACAGAAAGGTAGTAAGGCCTAGTAGTTATAATGCTAAGCCATGAACAAGAAGACCAAGATTTATATCCCTTAACCACCTCTAAATCACCCTGTGACCCTGAACAAATCACTTACCCTCCCACTGCTTAACTTTTTCTAATCTCTGTTTCCAAGTGATATCTTTGATCTTTGTAACTCCTTGAGCACTGCACCTGACAGCAACACCCCTGTCTCCTGAAGAGTAAAGCACTTTGGGATATAGTTTGAATAAAAGTTGTAGTATAAAGCAAATGTTCCTTCCTTTCCTTACAGAGAGGTTAAGCATGGGGGGGGGTTTACTGATTTGCTCAAGGTCACAGTGGGGTCTTTTCATGAATGTGTGCCAGGTTCGTGTGATGTGCATGTTTATGGCCAGCATAGCTACATGCCACAGACAGGCACAGGGTGTGTAGTATGCCTCTCCATAGCCCAGCCCTCCAGTGTATAGCTGCGTGGGGGTAGATTTCAGGATACATTCAGGCAGCCAATTTGATGCACATCCTGGGTCCCAAAGTGGATTCCCTGCTGCTTGTGAGCATGAAATCCTAGGATGGTGTGGGACTGTTTCAGTTGCAAACTGTGGGTGAGTGCCTGAATGGCTTCCTGTGTCAGCCCGGTGGACTGGTGCAGCAGGGTGAGGGTGTTCCATACCATCACAGCTGGTGGATATCCTTTGGGGCGTATGTAAATATTATGTGGGCTTGCCCTGCTATATTTCATGCTCCTTATGCCTGGCACTCTTTTAGTGAATGGCATTGAGTGTGGGCACACCCTGACATGCTCAAGACCACACACTTTCACATAGCTGCAAGATTGGTGGAGGGTTGTGTGCAGAGGGCTCACACCCTACTGTAAAATCTGCTGGTTGTCAGCGAGCTGTGGGCCATGCCTACCTTCTCTTCAGTAAATACTGAGAAAAGTATCCTTTTAGGATAGATGCTTTTACAGGGTCCTCCTCCTCAAATGCCCCCTTTTCTCCTTTGAGCTTAGCAAAACCCCCCTCTGGACTTTCTCCTTTTACTAATGTATCCATAGAAAGTCTTGTCACCTTCTTTTACTGTTCGTGCCAGTGTTTCCTCAGTTTGGGACTTTGCCTGCCTTACTGCCTTCCCTGCTTCCCTTACGGCAGTTTGGTATGCCTCCCTATCTTCATACTGCTGTGTTCCCTTATATTTCCTGAAGGCCAGCCTTTTGGCTCTGACCTTTTCTGCTACTGTATTTGAGAATCAAAGTGGTTTCCTTCTTCTTTTGCACTTCCTTTTCTGTCTAACACAATGGGATGTTGCTTCAAGTATTGCATCCTTAATGCTTGCCCACTTTGCCTGTACCCCTCATCTGTGTTTCTTTTGCCAGGGCTAGCTTAATTCTGTTGGCCATCTTATCAAAGTCAACTCTCTAAAGTCTCATATTTTGCCTTGGAATGGGATGATTTAGATGTAGTGGCCAAATTGAACCATACCATGTGATGGTCACTGGCCCCCACGTGACCTTCTACCTGGAGATCTGTTATCCTTTCCCTGTTAATCAGTACTAGATCTAGGATAGCCTTGTCTCTTGAGGGTTGTTGTACCAGTTGTTTGAGGTGCTCCCCCTGCAGGGAATTCACCATGTGTTTAGTTCTGGCAGATGTTCCTGCTGGTATTGACCAATCTGTATCTGGCATGTTGAAGTCTCCCATTATCAGAACCTCCCCTTTAGCTATCATGTTTTGTACATCTTCTAACAGTAATGTGTCTACCCCCCCAGTCTGGGGGCCTGTAGACAACCCCAGTTCTTATGGCTGTCCCAGTTCCTGTTTCCAGGGCGACCCACAGTTCTTCTGGCTTCTTATGTGTATTCTGAATTTCTGTAGCTTTGATATTTTCATTGACATACATGGCCACTCCACCCCCCCCCTTTTAGCACCTCGGTCTCTTCTGAACAGTACATAGCCAGGTACTGAAGTCTCCCAAGTGTGGTTACTGGTAAACCACATCTCATTAATTGCTACTATGTCCAGATTAGCCTCTGACATTATTGCCTGCAGGTCTGGGATCTTATTTCCCAGGCTGTGAGCATTTGTGTAGATGATTTTCCATTGGCCAGATTTCAGTGTGTTAGTTGTTGGGTGAGGTTTGGCATTTCACCTGTGTGTCGTATGGGGAGACAGACCTTTTTTCTTACCTGGTGGTGCAAATGAACTGCAAACATGCTGAATCCCTATTTGACCACTAGCTGAGGGGGGGGGGGAGTTCTTCCCATTCGACTTATGGGGTGCTGCACCCCTTCCCCATTTGCTAGTTTAAATATTTTGCAAAGATGTCAAACTTCTGCCCCAATGCACTGACTCCCTCCTTAATCAGATGCAGTCCATCAAATTTAAAGAACTTTCACTCCCAGAACTGCTGCCAGTTCCCTACAAATCTGTGCCCTTTTTCCTGGCACCAGCCCTTGAGCCACATGTTTAGATCCCCTATCTCCCCTTCTCTGACCTTCCGTCCATCTGCCCACTCTCCCAGACTGTCAGGATCTCAGAGAAGGAGATGCCAGATGAAATGGATGATAGTTTGTCACCCAGCCTGGTCAGGTGTTCCTTGGTCTCCACAACTGAATGGCTGGTGAGATCATTAGTCCTTATGTGTACCAGGATGTCAACGTTTTCTCCTGCTTTGTGAACAATTTTAGCCAGTGTCTCTCCACGCTGACATACCTGGGAGACATCTGACCATTACCCCCAGCTGGAGATGGGTATCAACTCCTCGAATCATGGAGTCTCCTATGATCAGATGTTTTTTGGATTTCCTTTTTGCTCTTTTTGTTTGGTTCTTGATTTGGGTGAATTTTGTTGTGCTAGCTCCTGTGCTGCAGCGTCCTGCTCTGCAGTGCCCTCTGCCCCATTGTTTGATTTCAGAGATAGAGGCAGATACCTGTTTGTAGTGTTTATATGGTTTTTGGAGGTAATATGTTGCAGAGCACAGAGTGATGGAGCACCGATTTGCCCTCCTAACCACCTGCCAACATCCTGAACCAACTACCCTCTGCGGTTGAGGTTCTTCTGTTGGATGTTGGGGAAATGGCAGGTGGTTCTTATAATGTATTTCCTCTTGAATATGAAATTTGAGGCTCACAGTCTCTGCCCATGCTGCCGGAGCTGAGCCCTATGATCCCCAGTGGTCCAGCATGTAGGACAGTGTCCAAAATCCTGTTAGACTGTCCTTCTGAAAAGAGTTCCACAGTTCCTGCAGTTAATGATATCCATTCCAGATAAGTTGCTGGGTTTATAACCTGGTCAGAGTAATTAGAAGGAATAAAATTCAAGTAATGGTTTGATTTTGTGTTTTGTTTCGTATATCTTGTTATAACAAGTTAAATTACTAGTGCCCCTGTAAATGAGCTCACCTTGTGGATGCCCCACTGATTCCGTGGGTGGCTGGGCCCTTCCACTGCCAAAAAGAAGAACCAGGATGAAAGAACCAGGAGGTAAGAGCAGAAACAATCAGTCAACAACAAATGCATTAACCCTGAAAGCTTATCCTAATGTTAGATAAAACTGTAAAACATGTAAAGCACCACCTGTAATAATTTCAGAAGATATGCCCTGTAAGAAACACTATGCTACAGAGAAAAATAAAGCAGTAACAGAAGATATAACTTGCAAAATACAATTTGAATCAGAACATTAGAGCAGTAATCTGTTAGCACACACCTGTAGGCACACCTTGTAATAATGCAGAAGAAGGTATACCAGCAACAGCAATTTGAATCAGAGAAAAATAAAGCAATGACATGTTAGCAGCAAACAGTAGCAATCCCTGTAAGTACAAAATAAAAATAACAACACACAGTAAATCTGCTTAGCCAATGAAGTCTTAATCCTTTACCCTTGCTCTGGTAAGGTTCTCTGCTCTGTCCTTTCAAGCAATCTTAGAAGGAAAGAGATCAGGTGAAGCTAGGTGCCTTGGCCAGCAAACCAAGTCTTCTACCTCCAAGTTATCAACTGACCTGACCTTTTAACCCTTCTTTCTCTTGGAAATTACTGACAGTTTGCCAGCTCCACCCCCCCAGATACACACCTAATCCTCTGAAAGAGCTGTGGAAGGAAAGCAATTAGCTCCTTCAATGTGAGAAGGAGACTGAAACACCTCTGAGACAACAAACCTTTTCAACAAAAAAGAATAAAATGAAACAGTGTCAAACAATAATTTTGCTTAGCCAATGATAAAAAAGTCACAAAAATGTAAGCACCACTTGTAATAATTTCAGAGAAGATATACCCTGTAAGAAACACTTTGCTACAGAGAAAAATAAAGCAGTAACAGAAGATATACCTTGCAAAAGACAATTTGAATCAGAAGATTAGAGCAGTAATCTGTTACCACACACCTGTAGGCACACCTTGTAATAATGCATAAGAAGGTATACCAGCAACAACAATTTGAATCAGAGAAAAATAAAGCAATGAAATGTTAGCAACAAACAGTAGCAATCCCTGTGAGTACAAAATAAAAAAAACAACACACAGTAAATCTGCTTAGCCAAAAGAAGTCTTAATCATTTTCCCTTGCTCTGGTAAGGTTCTCTGCTCTGTTCTTTCAAGCAATCTTAGAATGTAAAAGCTGAGGTGAAGCTAGGTGCCTTGGCCAACAAACCAAGTCTTCTACCTATATTGTTTTTTACCTATATTGTTTTTTTCTTGCAAAAATGCATTTCTACTGTGCAGTCACCGTGAAAAATGGCTCTTTCTACCATGAATTTATTACAGCCTTACCAATTGTTACCATACAAAACAAAAAGTTTCTTCAAATGCCACAATTGTCATTTATACATATATGCACAGCCATGTAAATAGTTTGTACACTCCTCCCTGCATAAATATATAAAGTTGGAGACATGTGAATTTATTAATTGCAGTATTGACTTTTTCACATACTGTATATTCTATGGTGTAACTACAATAAGATATATGTGCAGAGAACAGTGCCCAGCTGGAAAACTAACACACAAGACCATTGAGCAGTATTATGAATAGGAGACTTGACACCTACTTGATAGTCATTTGTCTGATTGCCATAATTTACATCCTTGAGAACTAAAGTTCATAGGCATTGAGAGAATGGGTCCTATGCGGGGGGGACGAGTGAATAAACTACTGTGGAAAAAATCAACTTGGATTTATGAATTACAAAGCATTATCCCTGCTGGTTTAAACAAGTAATGGGATTTGAAAACTTTTTTAAAAGATTAACTATCCATGCACCCTGAAGAAGACACATAGAGAGCCAAAGTGCTTGGGCTTCCTACAGCCATAAAGACTTTTTTAGCTGTAGCAATACCTTTACATCTAGCACTCACTGCATTTGTCAGCTTTCTTACTTGTATTGGATTATATGTGTAATTAACGTGGTTTGTGATATTATTGCCATTAAAGCATGTTCAGCATTATGCTGTGCCTGGCTACTAGTTTCCTTTGTGAGTGCTCAGGACTTTTGGATTCTTGGCTTCTGCGTTGGAGAGCTGGCTGCCCTGCTTCCCTGAGCACTGGCCCTTCACAGTGTACCATGCCCCCCACTTGGAACTGGAAACATAGAAAGATTGCTTGCAGACAAGGACTATTCCCACCCCTCCCGGACTGACCTTTTTTTCCCTGCCTACAGTAACACCACAGATCCTACATGAGCTCTGGTCAGTTTTCCCTCCTCCTGTTCATTGTTTGCCCTTACCACCTCCAACAAAATGCTCCAGGAATCCAGCACTCTCTCTTTGAAAAAGTACTTCCTCACATCTTTCCTGCAATTACCCCCCTCCCCCAGCTTCATTTCAGGTCCCTTTGTTCCTGAGTGCCTTTTTTTCACTGAAAAATACTTCCCTCCTGTACCTTATTTTGTATCTGTTTATAACAAGGCTATGTTGAAAATTTGGTATAAAAATATTACAAAAGAGCACATTTATGAGCCTACATTTAAATTTTGCAAACACAGGCTCCTAACTTTGATACATTTCAATATTTGTACACCAAATTCTTCACCTGCAGCAGTATCGGTTCTGGCCAGAAATTGTTTAATGTCTGCTGTGATCCAAACTGTGCAGAACAGAAAACTGACACTGCATCATGCTCATGCCCAAAGTATAAGAAAATCTGTAGATCCTCAGCTTGTCAGGATAGACATTTGGACAGAGCAAATTTGGGCATGGTCCCTTGTGAATCAAAGAAATTATGTGAAGCACATTTTGTTTTTTACAACAAAGAAACATAGAATCTGTTGGCAAATAAGAATTGTACATCCCACATAGTTTGCCCATTTCGTTACTCACTGCTGCAGTCCCAGATCCTATCTGATCTGCAGCACTCTTGCTCTGCACATCTTCAGGGTGCCCTTATGGCTATCCAATGCAGTCTTAAACCCCAGTATTCTTTTTGCTCCCACCACTTCAGCTGAAAGGCTGTTCCATGGCTCCACCACCCTTTCAGTGAAAAAGTACTTCCTAACATTACCCCTGAGCCTTCCACCCTTCAGCCTCAAATCATGCCCTCTTATTTTTGTCCAGGGTTTTCTCTGAAATATTCTTTCACCTATACCCTGTTTATTCCTCTAAGGTGCTTAAAAGTCTCTATCATATCTCCCCTCTCCCTTCTTTCCACCAGTGAACAGATATAAGGTCCTTAAGTCTTTCTTCATAAGACTTCTGGTGCAGTCCATGTGCCATCTTTGTTGCCCTTCTCTGGACTGCCTCTATTTTGTCAATGTCCTTCTGGAGATGTAGTCTGCAGAACTGGACACAGTACTCCAGCTGAGGCCTCATCAGTGATTTGTATAGTGGCATCACCACCTTTTTCCTGCTGCTTGTTATGCCCCCTCCATATGCACCCCAACATTCTGTTTGCTCTCCCCACAGCATTTTCACTCTGTTTGGTCACCTTCAGTTCATCAAATATGATAACCCCCCAGGTCTCTCTCCTGACTTGTGGTGGCCAGAATTTCTCCACACATTCTGTACTCCTCCCATGGATTCTTGTGACCCAGGTGCATGATCTTGCACTTTTTAGCATTGAAGCTTAACTGCCAGACAACTGAACACTCATCTAATAGGCTTAGGTCATTTTTCATTGTTTCCACCCCCTCCAGTGCATCTACACTGTTGCAGATCTCAATGTCATCTGCAAAGAGGCACACCTTTCCCTCCAGACTCTGCAATGTCAGTAATGAAGGCATTGAATAGGACTGGCCCCAGCACTGACCCCTGTGGCACTCTGCTGGTCAGCTCCCTCTCCTCAGATTTCATGCCATTTACAACCACCTTCCGAGTCCTGTCCCTTAGCCAGTTTAAAAAACTCACTTTACCACCACAGGACCCACTCCCAGGCTCTCCAATTTATTTAGCAATCTCCTTTGAGGGATGGTGTAGAAGGCCTTTCTGAAATCCAGGTAGGCCACATCCAGCAACCCACCCTGATCTACCACCCTGGTTACTCAGTCAAAGAAATCTATAAGACTAATCTGACAGGGCCTTCCTGATCAGAATCCATGCTGCCTTGGATCCTGTGCCCCACTATCTTCAAGAAACTTCACAATCCTCTCCTTAACTACGGACTCCATTAGTTTTCCCACTACTGAGGTCAGGCTTACAGATCTGTAATTGTCTGCCTCTTCGCCCTTCTCTTCTGGGTGGGACCACATCTGCCCTCCTTCAGTCCTCAGGTACCTCCCTGTCTTTAGTGATGCAATGAAAAGGCAGCCAGTGTTTCTTCCAGCACTTCCTGAGTTCCTTTAGCACTCTGGGGTGGATCCCATCTGACCCCATTGCCTTATCTGCTTTTATTTTCTTGAGTTATTCTAGGACTATTTCCACTCCAAATGGACAGGTGTCTACCTCTCTTCCCTGAATACCCCTCTTAATGAGTCTTGGTCCCTCACTTTCCCCTTCCCTGGTAAATACTGAACAAAAATACTTGTTCAGTATCTCAACCTTTTCTAGGCCACCCTCCACCCCTTTTCCTCCTTCCTTCCTTCCTTCTTCAGCCTAATGACCCAGTTTCTAGTCGTTTTCCTGTCACTATGGAGAAACAGATTTAATATCATCAAAGGAATTTCACTTCGAGTACAAAAAGATTAATTAAGGAGGATATTTTTCAGTATGATTTGAAAAATCTTTTGCATGAAATTTATGCCCTTCCCCATGAGGAAATAGTATCCCAGGTAAAAACAAGGATCAGTGCTATAGTAATATCCAAAGAGTAAGAAAAAATAAATAGTCTCTGACACTATAGATGGTTGAAAATTATCTAAACACATCACAAGTTAGAACCATATTTAAAAATCCTAGCAAAGCCAGAAGAGAGAAGGATCATAACTAGATTTAGGATGGAACTCTACATGACAAATTATATTTTATATGCTCAGAGAAGTGAGGAGGTCACAAGTACAAAATGCAAATGTATAAATGGTTATGAGGATGATTTGAAGCAATTTGTACTACATTGCCCACTATACGAGCTCAAAAGGAAAAAGTGGTTGGCTCCGATACTGTGCACCCTTGGTCTCCCCTCCGAAGAGTTAATTATTTATTTAATTAATACTACTGATGTTAATGCTTTACATTTATCATATAGATTTCTCCAAGCTACAAAATTATGAGTTCTTGGAGATATGTACTTTGAAAATACTGTAATTATTGATTTTAGTAAAATTTGCATTGAATTTAATGATGTATATTTATTAAAGTAGTGTCTTTTCATTATAAACACTAAACATTGACAAATAAATATCTACCTACATGCCTACATTCCTGGGTCAGGGTTCCCCTGGTGCATGCTATGGGTCAGCTGCTGGAGGGTGGTCAGCGATGCAGGCACGTTGTGTTCTGCAGGATGGCTGCTGGAGAGAGATTGGCATTACAGCTAGGACAGGAGAGGTGGACCAGTTTGGGGGGTCATTTGCCAAGTGGATATCTTGAGGAGATCAGAAGAACTGCTGAATCTTCCCCAGGGACAGGTTTCTGGGGATTGGCTGTGGCCCATTGGGACCCTGGAAGCAGTTGCCTGTGGGTAGTTGTGACCCTGACCAGTTTGGGAGTGTGCTGGTCTCTGGAATCTACCTTCCAGGACAAATGGTATGAATTTCCTGGAACTCGTGTTTGTCTGGAGACTCTAGTGAACTCGAGTGAAGAGTTTCTTCATCTGCACCTTATTGGACTAGGATTAAGACCAATAAACTGGTTGAAAGGAAATATATCTACTGGGAAGGAGTACATGGTGGGGGCTCCATTAAAGTTGCTGATTTAGAGGATTCATGTATATATTGGGCAGTGAGAGTGCAAATTAATTTTACACGTATAAATTTGTTTTATATACTGATCAAGAAAGTTAAAGAGCCTTGAGTGAATGGCTCCTTTATTTTGCTAGAGGGACTGTGTGAGTCACTTGATTCAGTGATTATAACAAATGAACAGTTATTTTAATAGAAATTACTTCTGGACACTTACTTTTGAATTATTATATTCCTCTCTTATATTGTTGGTGGGAACAGGTAGGGAGGGTGGGGATATGTAATTTGTTAATTTTGGTGTAGTAGTTGGTTAGACAATGAGTGTCTTATCAGGTTTGGTTTACCTCTCTCCTTTAGAAAGCCCTGCACCCTTCATGGATCCACCTCTTTCCACCTTAACCGGAATAAATACAGGAGCTAGGCCTGGTAAAAGGCAGGGGAATAGAACTGAGAGCTATGTCTGGGTTGGGAGGAGCCGATTTGGGTTGGGAGACAGGAGACACCCTGGTCAGAGAAGGCAGTTGGAGCAGGGTCTTCCTTGCCTTATTCTGGTGCCCATGGGCCCTCAGAGCAAGGGGACTGGTAAATGATGGACTGCCCTTTGTCCTCTTCAGGTGGTGTTATGTAATGTCATGTACATGGCTAATAAGACTGCCATAATATCAGAACTGATGGCTTCTGTGGACCTGACTCACATTACCAAGATGTGGCTTGGAGACACCTCCAACCCTGTGTTGGCGGCATCAGTCCCAGATGGCTTCTGGGTGATACATTGCCAAGGAAGGACCACGGGAGGGTAGAGATGTGTTTTAGGTTGGAACTGGGCCTGATGGTGGTGGGCATCAGTTCTTTTGAGTGCGTGGTGGTGAGAGGGAGTCCCAGACTGGATATTAGAATTCTCCTTGTTTACTGGCCTCCAGGTTAGAACAGGAGTTTTCTCCATGAGTGGATGTCTTTTGTCACTGATAGGGTGTTGCAGTCACCTAAATGGCTTGTCCTTGGAGACTTCAACACCTGGGTGGACAACGAGAGCTCATCTGGTGAAAGGGACTTCTTTTCCAGCAAGAGTCCCTTGGCGTCTCACTTGCCTCCATGTCTGGGACCCATCTCTCTGGCCATGCCCTCGATCTGGTGTACTTGCTGGGTTTTGAGGTTACTGTCAACAAAATAGATCCGGTAATTTGGACGGATCATTACACCATTAGGTTTAGTTTTAGCACCCCCAAAGTTATCCCACCCATGTGGAAATTATCTAGTTCCGCCCTTTGAAAGGATTACAGCCAGAGGGACTATTGGTAGAACTGGACATTTTGTCAATGCTGGAGGCACGTGTGAGTGGTCCTGGGAGGCTAGACAGCATATAATAGGATGTCTACGGGCCCTGGAACCACTTGGCACCAATCTGTGTATGTCCCCTAATTTCATGGCTTGGCTCATCATGATTTGACAGTGAGCTAAGGATTTTAAAAACCAGGGATCATAGGATGGAGGAGAGCTGGAGGAAGACCAGATCCCTGGAGGACAAGCTGGCTCTGATGAGTCATTACGATGACTATCAGAATGCAATCACCAATAAAAAGGCAGCATTTATGTCAAGGATGATTGCAGCTGGGAGGAATCGACTGGCTCAGCTCTTTCATGTTGTAGACAGGTTATTACACCATGCCTGTTTGGAACCTGTCAGAGCATTTTCCACTCATAAGTGTGAGGAGTTCACTCAATGTTTCTTGGACAGTGTCCTCTGTGAGGGCTGGGATTTCAACGAGCAGAATACCAGCATCCAGCATTGGTGGGCCGCAGAATGGCGGATGTGTTCGGCCTGACTGGGGGAAGTTCCATCCCATTACTGTGATAAAGGATTGTGAGGTGCTCTTGGGCCTTAAACCAATTTCCTGCAACTTGGACCTGGGTATGATGTGTCTATTAGTGGGCTGTGTCGAAGCCCTGGGACCAATGTTTGCTGAGATTTTCAGGAGTTCTCTGGTGGCAGGGGTTTTCCCAGAGCTTCTTAAGGAGGGTTTGGTGAAATCCCTGCTGAAAAAACCTTCATTGGATCACGATGTCCTGGTGAAATATCAACCTATCTTGAACCTTCCCTTTTTGGGGAAGGTTTTGAAGAAGGTAGTTGCAGAACAGCTCAAGTTTCACCTCATGGAATTCCAGATCTATGAACCTTTCCAGACAGGTTCAAGGCCATGCATAGCACAGAGACAGTGTTAGTTAGGGTGTGGATTGACCTGCTCAGGGTGGGGGATAGAGGAGAGTGAACTATTCTCATTTGCATTTGACATTGTGGACTATGGGGTGTTATTGGACAGGCTGCTAGAGTACGTAGGACTCACCAGCAAGGTCATCAGTTGGTTTGAGTCCTTCCTGCAGGGTAGGTTCCAGAGGGTCATTTCAGGGAATTATTCCTCTGACCTGATGGCCATTCCCTGTGGAGTGCCCCAAGGCTCTGTCCTTTCTCCCATGTTGTTCATTGTGTATATGCTGCCCCTGGGTGAAGTAATTTGGTGGTATGAGCTGAGTTTTCACTGCTCTGTTGATGATTGTCCACTCTACCTGTCCTTTACACCCAGAAGACCTGATGCCATTGATCTACTGAATAAGTGTCTGGATGAGATCCGGGCTTGGACATCATCTAACTGGTTGGGTCTCAACTCAGGTAAGACCCAAGTATTGGTGGTGGAACTGGGTGAAGAGGTGGATGCCTCTTGGTAAGTCTAGGGCTAGTTATTGGACAGACTGATCTAGAAGTCAGTAAGCTAACAACTGATTCTCAGGTGTTGGTTATGTCTGTGTCAGTCTTCACCATCTCTGCAACATCACCTGAATTAAGCCTCTCATCCTCCTGAAGACCTGGCCACTCTAATACAACATTTGTCACCTCTAGGCTCAATTACTGTAATGCCCTTTACCTTGGGGTCAGTGGAGGTGGCTTGAGGCATCTGCAGCTGCTGCAGAATGTTACAGCTCAGCTACTGATAGGTCTACCAAGATCCTATCATGTAATGCTGATTCTGTGAGAACTGCACTAGCTGCTTGTGCATTGGTGCATCTCCTTTAAAATAGGTCTTTTGATCTATAAGACTTTACACAGGTTGGATCCGGGTTACCTGAAAGAACTCTTGCACACCTACACCCCAGGCCACTCCCTTAGGTCAGCTGAGGAGGCCCTTCAGGAGGTGTCCAGGATGAGATTAATATCATCAGGTGATCAGGGCTTTGAGGCTGCAGCCCCAGTTTTATAGAACTCTCTTCCAGGCTACCCCCAGAAGGTGCCTTCTCTAGAGTGTTTTAAAAAGGGTTTGAAAACCTATCTATTTCATGTTGCCATCAAACTATGATCAGCAAAATTATTTATAGTTTGAGAATTGTTTTAAGAGATGTATGTTACTGATTTTCTTAACCTGAGTAATCATACGTGCTATTGTCCAGTGGTGTTTGTAAGGGTGCCCTGAGCCTTCAGGAAGGGCACCCAAATAAAATCTACTACTACTTCTACTACTACTACTACTTTCTCTGGTAGTCTAGTTGGCCCCTCATCCCCTCCACTCAGGCAGGTAGTGCCACACTACCATGCTCCTCCATCCCATCCCCAAGCCAGAGAGCAGCACAGTCCCCCATTCTCCACCACAGCTGGCCAATGACTGAGCTGTCAGTGAGTGTGCACTTTATACAGTATGCACTCATTGACTGACAGCTCACTGCCAGTCAATAAACCCACAGTGTACTGTGGATGGCCATGGTGGATAACGGATGGCTGTGCTGGTCAATGGCTCAGTGATGGGACAGGTGGGGGCAGAGTGGTGGAGCACTGCCTTCTGGGGTGGGGTTGGGGGGCGCCACTAGACCTTAAGGGAAAGATACATAAATATTTATGGGGGAGATCAGGGATGGTGAGGGAGGTCCAATAGAATGATATCTAATACTTTTGGGGGGGAGATCAGGATAGGGAGGGTGCCCTCCATAACCACCAGGGACAGACTGAGGAATATTTAATTGGAGACATCAGGGATCAGAGGGCCCACAGGACATAGTCACTGTCCATGGGTGCAGCTGTCACCCAACTGCCTTGCAGCTTGCAGCAAACCTTGAGAATGCACCATCTGTTTGGTGCATGGCTACAGCTGCTGCAAGCTGTGGGTCTTTGCCACCAGGACCCTACCTGGTAGAGAATCAAGGGCAGTGGCAGTGGCACTGGTGCACTGGCAATCAGTGCACGCTGCCTTCAGTGCAGCTTGCACCAACCTTTGTGAATCAGGCCCCTAGTATTAAGATGTCCCAGTTGTCCCTACCTAGTGGCCTAGTAATGCTCCTTTTTTTTTTGAATTCAAACTTTATTGGGTTTACATGAGTATATACCAGTGGTGCAATACAGTGAATGATTACAGACATAGGAATAAAATTATCAGAACCTTTTACCCTCTTCCTCCCCCTTTCACTTTATGCCCCCTCTCCTCCCTTCCCCCAAGGTGCCAACAGTTATTCAGTTCTGTACATAGAGTGAGTGGGATAGAACAGCTCTAAAATAGCTAGTTAGCATTCTGACATGTGACCTTATAATGAGTACAAGACATGCAAACTTTCCCATCTCTTTTTATAGACACCCATTCAATCAGTAAGGCTGGCCATCATTTTCTCATTTCATAGATTGTAAGGGAGCTCTTGCAGCCACTCTGTATAGGAGGTCAGGAGAGAGAGTCCTTCCAATGTTTTAAAACTACTTTCTTAACTGACATGGCTATCAACGTCATATGATAATTTCTGATCATAAGTGGAAAGCCAGTAAAATCTGAGCAGACACACATGAAGTAGTCTTGCAAACCCACTAGTGGGTCCATTTTACATTTGATGAGTTCCCACTATGGGGATATTTTCTCACACTCCCAAACTAAGTAAAAAAGAGTGCCCAAACCATTAAGACATATGTTACATGTAGGGGTTTCTGCTCTTTCCATTTTGTAAAATTTATAAGGAGTTAGGTACATGTCACTGAGAATTTGCATTTGCATTAATCATAGTCTATCTTGTGTGATAAGTTTAGAATAAGATTCCCAAATTTTATGCCATTTGAAGTTAGCATTTAGATATAAGGTGCTCCAATAGTGAGGTATGCCATCTACTTCAGAACACCAGTGGA
Source organism: Neoceratodus forsteri (assembly GCA_016271365.2). Lineage (NCBI taxonomy): Eukaryota > Metazoa > Chordata > Ceratodontiformes > Ceratodontidae > Neoceratodus > Neoceratodus forsteri. The sequence continues at coordinate 1,044,271,989 of CM028133.1, read as the reverse complement.
AGCAGCAGGGAATATAGGAGGCGACAGCATGAGGAGCCAGAGTTAATGTTCGACCTGTGATGATCCAATCCGTGGCTCATCCACAGTGATTCTTTCACCAAAATAGGCAATAAGCATATGTCTGATCGGAAATACTTTAAATGTCCAATTATTGACAGGACCAAATTTTGCTAATATATCAGTGGTACTTAACCACTCTTGATGGGGACAATGAAATCACTAGCCACACAGTTTTTAGGAAGTGGGATCCAGTTGCCTGAATTAGCTTCCTCCTATTTTAAAATTTGGGTTTTGAAATATGGGTTGAGAAGGATCTTGTACATTGTTGTATCTTAGAGTAGAGCACAATTGTAAGTGGGTACATACTGAATGACCCACTGGATTGTACCAGAGAGGAAGGGAAGATCCTTAGATTTCAGGAAGATTAGAGCAGAGGACTAACCTCAGTTACTGATATTAACTCTTTTCTATTGTAAGCCAGGTGGTGGTCTAGATTAGTGAGTTCAAAGTTGTAGAGGGCATAGACCAGCAGAAATACTTACTTAAGTGGCTTTCCCAATGATATATATTAAAATGTGGAAGTTGTAGGCCTCCTAGGGCTTTGGGAGCTGCTAATTTATAGTATGCATGCCTTGGGGTTTCCATTCCAATGAAAGGCCGATATACTGATATGAATACATGTGAACCAGGCTTTGGGTAGACATATCAAGCAGATTCAAAGGGAAAAAATATGGGGACGAGGTTCACCTTAATAATGTTCCTCAACCCCATAGAGTTTGCAATCTTTTAAAGTCTTGCTGGACTATTTTTACAAGTCATCTAGATTAAGTTTACATCTGGGTAACAGTATTGGAAAGATGAACCCCTAAATACTTTATAGATTTTGAGGTCCATTTAAATCCTAACTCAACTGCTTCCTGCTTACGTACCAAGGGGTTTACTAGGAAAATCAAATATTTCTCCATGTTTAACTTGTAATTAGAGAGGGAGCTGTATTTCTTTATTAAGCATAACAATTTTTGTATGGAGGGTATAATTTGTGTAATGTGAAGCAGTATATCATCTGTGTATACCGCTATCTTAGTATTAAGAAACCCCAGTTGTATTCTGTGTATCTCTGGAGATGTTTGTATAGATACTATAAGAGCTCTAGATATAGATTAAATAAAAGGGGTGATAAGTGACATCCTTGTCTAGTGCCAGCCTCTAAGGGAAACTGAGAAGTCCCATTGCAAAAGACTCATGCAATGGGAGTAGAATATAATATTTGTATCCATGAAATGAATTGAGTGGGAAAATGGAATCTATGCAGAGTCCTGAATAGAAACTGCCAGTCCACCCTGTCAAAGACCTTCTCTGCATCCAGAGAGACCAATGCTATACCGTGAGGAGAATCTCTGGACATGGAAAAGACATGAGACAGGTGGCATAGATGGTCTACGGAGTACCTACCCTTCATAAAGCCCATTTGCTCTGGGCTGATATGTGAGAGAAGCACTTGCTCTTGTCTGAGGGCTACTAGTTCAGTGAGGATCTTAAAGTCAGAATTGAGGAGGGAAATGGGGCGATAGTTGATAACCTGTGTCGGATCTTTCTGGGTTTGAGAAGTATAACAATTGTGGCCTTGAACATCCTTGGGTCATAATCTGCCTCATTCAACATACTAGAATATACAGCTAATAGCCATGGGGCTAATTGGGGTGCAAACTTTTTGTAAAAATTTGGGGAGTAGCAGTCTGGACAAGAGGCATTGTCAGATGGGAGGTCCTTAACTATTTGGATAATATCTGCTTCTGTAAAGGGAGCAAATAAGTTTTCCCTTTGGATGAGGTAAGTGTGGAAAGGGGGAGATACTCTAAGTAAGAGTTTACCTTTAACTGTGATTGATGGTTTGGCATACATGCATATAGCTGTTTATAGTATTGCTCGAACTCTTTATTAATGTCTGTGGCCTGGCTTAGGGGAGGACCTCAGGGATCTTTTTGTATCACTGCGATGCATTTTGAGGCATCAATCTTTTTAAGCCGGAGAACCAAAAGCCATGCTGCTTTTTGCCCTTGTTTGGTGTAAGGGACTTTAAATTTTAATATATCCCATTCCTCCTTTTCTCTAAGAAGCTCAGAGTATTTATCTTGTAACTTTATAAGAGCCTCTTTCTCAGATTCTGAGGTAGTTTTAGATATGTATTTCTCATTTTCTCTGATTTGATCTAACAGGGATTTAACTTCCTGAGTTTCTTTCCTTTTTTTAGTAACTGCCCATTAGATAAACTCGCCTCTTAAAAAAACATTTTAATGCACCCCATTCCATAGAGGGGGATTGTGTGGTGCCCCATTTAATACTCTTGTAAGAATCAAGAGCAGACAATATACTCTCTGTGACCTTTTTATCTTTCAGTAACTGGTTATTAAGTCTCCATTGCTCACTTGTTCTCCAGTTTAGTGACAAAGAGAGGAGGCAAGTAACCATGGAGTGATCTAAACCTATACCAGGTTCCATTCTACTGTCCAACAGCCCCTGGAATAGGGATTTACTCATCCAAAAGTAATCCAGATGCAAGGCTGAGCTATGGACACTAGAGTGAAAGGTGTATTCCCTTGTATTAGGATGCAGAAGCCTCCAAGGATTGCAGAGCCCTAGGTAATCTGCCATGTCTCTACAAGCTCTCTGGGCTGGTGATAGACCTCTGGTCCTGAAGCCGGGTGATTTATCCATAGTGGAATCGAAGGGTTAGTTATAATCACCACCTATAAACTTTGGGATATTAAGGAAAGGTGTCAATACAGAAAGTAGCTCCATGAAAAAAGATGTAGAATCTACATTGGGGCTATAAACGCTGCCCAGTAAAATATTGTAAGAGTAAATTTTGCGTATGATCAGGATTTATCTTCCCTCTTTATCTCTAATGCATTGTTCACATAAAAGGAAAAGCCCTAATAAGAAGAATAGCTACCTCTTTGCTATTTCTAGAGTCTCCTGCATAAACACTTGTCCCAACTGCTGTCTCCTCAGAAGGTTCTCTTCAACTTGAAGTAGGTGGATTTCTTGCAAAAAAATTACATTACATCATATATTATTTAAGTGTTTGAGAAGTCCCATATGTTTGAGTGGTTGTCTTGCACCTTTAACATTCCATGTACTAAACTTAAATGGTTTCACCTAATACCTAGATTATTTCCTGTAAAATATGTCTAGCATTACTAACTGTGGACATTAACCAGCTACATCGTATGGTTTTATTTTTATCTTGGCACCTATCCCCCCAACACTATAAATGAGAAAAGCATTTCCCTAGTAGATACTTTCTTCCCATAACCCCATTATAACCCTTTATTACCACCCTAACTCCTACCCCCCAGTATATGCCAAACCAGAAACCAAATGATAAAAATGCCCCCAGATCTTAAATTGTATCCTGTAACTTGTAATATAACCATAGGAACTTCCCTCCCCCACAATGTGCTGGTCTGTGGTGATCAGCAGACTGAAGACCTTCCCCACACCCAGCTCACCTGATCAAAACAGTGTATAACCTTTCTAACTAAAACAAGTTACATAAACTATTACTAGGCTCTAACTATCTCTATTACAAAGCAGCTACATCGCTACAGACAATTTAGAGCCAACTCAACCTGCACCTATTTCACCATAAGTGCACAAAGGGAGGCCATTGGTATGATTGACAAAAGAATAGGATCTAATAAAAATTTATCTTTTAACTCTAAGCCATTTTGTAAATTTGAGTTTGGCTCATTTACGAGATAGAAAAAAAGTAACAGTACAGATACAATGCCCCGAAGGGAAGGCGGACTTCTGTGGAGTGGTATAAGGTTAATCTGGGGCCCCCCCTGTGTCTTTAAATCATCAGTTCAATGACCCTGATTAAGATCCTTCCTAATCATGCTATGTAAGGGTCTTCTAATTATCTTACTAGGAATCATACTAGTAAACTGTACAAGGCAAAAAAGGATAAATGCCCATAAAGGCCTCAAGCCTACAATTAACAATTTGGAAATTTATTCAATTTACATAGAAACATAGAAGTTGATGGCAGAAAAGGACGCAAGGCCCATCCAGTCTGCACATTTCTTTTTCTGCCTTATAAATGTGCCATCTGCCTTTGCTCTATCAGTGGCCTAGCTATTCATACTCATCTGTATTGCTCCCTTATGCCTGTCCCATGCCTGTATGAAGCCCTGCACTGTATCCATAGCTGCCACTCCCTGAGGTAGGCCATTCCATGCATCCACCACTCTTTCTGTGAAAAAGAATTTCCTCACATTCCCCCTTAATCGGCCTCCCTCTAATCTCATGCTGTGTCCTCTTGCCCTGCTATTTTTCTTATATTTAAACATGTTAGACTCTTTCACTTTGTTAATGCCCTTAAGGTGTTTGAATGTCTTGATCATATCACCTCTCTCCCTCCTTTGCTCAAGGGTATACATATTGAGCTCCATTAATCTGTCCTCATATGTCTTCTGATGCAGTCCCTGCACCATTTTGGTTGCCCTTCTCTGGACTGCCTCAATTTGGTTAATGTCCTTGTGAAGGTGTGGCCTCCAGTACTGCATACAGTACTCCAGATGGGACCTAACCAGTGTCTTTTAAAAGGGATTATAACTTCCCTCTTACGACTTGTGATACCCCTACTAATACACCCTAACATCCCCCTAGCCTTACCTACTGCTTTAGAGGTCTGCTTGGATGATTTCAGGTCATCAGTGATGATAATTCCCAAGTCACTTTCTTCCTTTGTGACTGCCAGCAATTCCCCTCCCAGCCTATAGGTGGCTTCAGCTTTTCTCTTCACTATGCTCATGATCTTGCACTTCTTTGCTTTAAATCCCAGTTGCCATACTTCTGACCATTTTGCTAGTTTATCCAGATCTCTTCTCACCTCATTTGGATCATCTACTCTGTTGCAGATCTTGGTGTCATCTGCAAACAGACACGCCTTGCCCTCTAGTCCATCTTCAAGGTCACTAATGAAGATATTGAAGAGGACTGGCCCCAGGACCAATCCCTGAGGTTCCCTACTTGTGATTTGCATCTCTTCTGACTGTATACCATTTACCAACACTCTCTGTTTTCTGCCCGTCAACCAGTTTGCCACCCAGTTGACCAACTTCTGACCCACCCCGAGCCTACCCAGCTTATTTATCAATCTTCTATGTGGAACAGTGTTGAAAGTTTTGCTGAAGTCAAGGTAGGCGACATCAACTGATCCCCCTTGGTCCACCACTCTGGTTACCCAGTCAAAGAAATCTATGAGATTAGTTTGACAGGACCTTCCTTTTGTAAACCCATTTTGTCTTGGATCCTGTGCCCCTATGGATTCCAGGTGCAGCACATCCTTTCCTTAAGAGGTGCCTCCATAGTCTTGCCCACTACTGAGGTAAGACTAACTGGTCTGCAGTTCCCTGCCTCCTCCCTGCTACCACTCTTGTGGAGCGGGATCACATGAGCCCTTCTCCAGTCTTCTGGGACCTCTCCTGTGCTCAGAGACTCACTAAACAGTTCTACTAATGGCTCTACTGATTCCACCTTAGCTTCTTAAGTGCCCTGGGATGTATGCCATCCGCCCCATTGCCTTTTCCACCCTGAGCTTAGCGAGCTCTCTAGGACCCTTTCTTTTGTGAAGGGAGTAGGCTCACCTCCTCCCCAATGTCCATGGTGCTGAGCTGTGGGCCATGCCCTACCTTTCTCTTCAGTAAATACTGAGGAAAGTATCCTTTAGGATAGATGCTTTACAGGGTCCTCCTCCTCAGCCCCCTTTTCTCCATTGAGCCTAGCAATACCCCTCTGGACTTTCTCCTTCACTAATGTATCTATAGAAAGTCTTGTCACCCTTTTACTGTTCATGCTAGTGTTTCCTCAGTTTGGGACTTTGCCTGCCTTACTGCCTTCCCTGCTTCCCTTAGGGCAGTTTGGTATGCCTCCCTGTCTTCACCCGACTGTGTTCCCTTATATTTCCTGAAGGCCAGCCTTTTGCCTCTGACCTTTTCTGCTACTGTATTTAAGAACCAAAGTGGCTTCCTTCTTCTTTTGCACTTCCTTTTCTGTCTAACACAATGGGATGCTGCTTCAAGTATTGCATGCTTAATGCTTGCCCACTTTGCCTGTACCCCCTCACCTGTGTTTCTTTTTGCCAGGGCTAACTTAACTCTGTTGGCCATCTTATCAAAGTCAGCTCCTCTGAAGTCCCATATTTTTGCCTTGGAATGGGATGATTTTAATGTAGTGGCCAAATTGAACCATGCCATATGATGGTCACTGGCCTACAGGTGACCTTCTACCTGGAGATCTGTGATCCCTTCCCTGTTAGTCAGTACTAGATCTAGGATAGCCCTGTCTCTTGTGGGTTGTTGTACCAGTTGTTTGAGGTCCTCCCCCTGCAGGGAATCCACCATGTGTCTAGTTCTGGCAGACGTTCTTGCTGGTATTGAGCAATCTGTATCCGGCATGTTGAAGTCTCACATTATCAGAACTTCCCCTTTAGTATCAAGTCTGTTCTTAAAAATGAGCTTATTATCATTAATGACTACAGCAGTTGGTGATTTATTCTATTGTTCAACAACTCGTTGAGAGAAAAAGTGAGCCCTTTTATTGGTATTACATTTATTTCTGGTCAATTGAAGGGGATGACCTCAAGTATTGACCTTAATCTGTTTTAGGACAAGACCACTTTCTACAAACAAATGTTCATCATTATGTAGGTCCCATAAAAGCAAGAGATCTCCCCTTGCCCTTCTATCTTCCAGTGACATTATGTCAAATTTTAACAGTCTGTCTGGATAAGAAATTGTTTTAGAGGATACTAGATGTTTAGTTTTCCTTCTCTGAACTCTTTCAATTCTGGTCACATCCTTTTTTTTTGTATGGACTCCACAGCTGTGAGCCAAAATCCAAATGTGGTCTTACATAAGCTCTATATAAAGGAAGTAACACATCTGGATTATCTGATGTAATATTGTGTCATATTGCCCACCATACCTTATTAGTTTTACTTATTGTGTTAGTGATATGTGAATCACATGTCATCCCTACAGCAACAGTAATTCCCAGGTCTTTTTCACTGTCCTTACTAACTAACATCTTATCATAAAGAAAGTACTGATGTTTAGAGTTCTTTTTTCCAAAGTGTAAGACACAGCATTTAGAAGTATTGAAGTAAAGATTCCATTTTTTGGACCAAGTTTCAAGCAACTTTAAGTCTTCCTGAATTACCTCAAAGTCAGACTCACTACTACAATTATTACAGATTTTACAGTCATCAGCATATTTGATGGAGATATTTTTGATATTTGTATATAGGTAAGATATAAAGACCTGAAAGATAAGAGGAGCCAGGACGGATCCTTGCAAAACACCACTTTTAACATCTTTCCAACTATTAACATGGCCATCTATTACAACCCACTGCATTCTATTAGATAGAAAGTTTGTAATCCATCTAACAAAAACTGGTTCAATGTTGTGAAGCTGTAGTTTTTGTATCAGAGCCCAATGAGGAAATGAATCAAAGGCATTTTTAAAATCCAAACAGATAACATCACAGGGAATGTCCTTATGCAAGTTTTGACTAACATAACTATAGAAACATATCAAATTGGTTATACAAGATTGTCCCTTAATAAATCCATGTTGAGTTTGATCTAATCTTGCAATGGCAGAGGTTAGATCATCCTTAATGATTTGTTCTAGAATTTTACAACAGATTGGAGTTAAACTAATGGGGCAATAGTTATCTGAAATACTTTTGGATCCTTTTTTGTATAGTGGTATTACATTGGCATGTTTCCATCCAGTTGGAACCGGTCCAGTATTTAAACTTATTTTAAAAATAATTTTTAAAGGGACACAAAGAAGGTCTTTCATTAAATGAATTAAATCACCAGACATTCCATCTGGGCTGGCAGAGGATCCCTTTTTTACTTCCTTCAATTTAGATTTGATGGTCTTTAATGGTATATCTATGTCATGAATTGGCTGGACTTCTAATGTGGCATTACAACTTACATTATTGTGAAAAAAGGCCTCTCAGAACTCCAAGTTAAAAAAATTCAGCCATATCACTAGGATGATATAAGGTTTTAGTACCAGAATTAATAGGCCAACCTTGCATGTTTGTTTTTTTAAGGAGTTGATGTAACTGAACATTAATTTACTGTTTCTCTTTTGTGCCTGTTCGGCTAATGGTTTTTCCCATAGATATTTTGGCCTTTTTGATTTCTTTTTTACACATTTTTTGAACATGCCTGAATGCAGTTAAAGTTCTGTCACATTTATTGAAATGTTATTTTTTATATAATTTGTTTTTATTTTTTATCAATTTCTGTAATTTTAGGTTAAGCCATTTTGGTTAATGACTTAATTTCTTTTTTGTAACCTGAGGTATGAATTTATTAGCAGCATGCAAGATTGTTATGGTAAGAAAATTCCACATATCATTGATATTTTTATTATTTAACACAACAGACCAGTCAATAGCAGCAAGGTAGTTATTCAAAGCTATAATGTTTGTTTTATGAAAAGCAAATGTTTTTTTTGATATTGTCTGCATCCCATTGGATGTGATGAGTTTTGAAATTGATAGTACAATGGTCACTATTACCCAAAGGAGCTGAGGGATGACAATTTTGAATAGTTATAGGATCACTAGCTAAGACAATGTCCAAAATATTTGATTCATGGGTTGGAAATGAAATATGCTGAACTAAATTCAATTCCAAACAAGAGTTCAAAAAGATTTTTGATTAATTAGTTTTGGCAGAATTATGTGACTAATTTATGTCACCCAAATTAAGGTCACCCATAAACAAGATATTTCCTAATTCAGCAGCTGATGACATTTTCTCAATAATATCATTTAATATTCCTGTTTTTGAGTCAGGTGGTCTATAACAGAGACCCAAAATTAAATCAGTGTTTGGTTGTTTAAGCCTAAGCCAAACAGATTCCACCAAAGAATGATCTTTTTTTAATTTTATGCGAGATATCAAAATGTGCACACAGATGAGGCTATAAAGAATGCTACACCACCACCTCTCCGATTTGATCTGCTATGATGGAATAATGAGTGGCCAGGGATGCAAGTTTCCCATGCCTGCTCACTAGACCACCAAGTTTCTGTAATGCCTATAACATCAGGCTTATCAGTACTGACTCTTAAAAGTCGTTCTTTTTTTTATTAACCAAACTTCGTGCATTTGACAACATAAATTTTAGATCTTGTTTATTTTTGTCAACATGAACAGAAACAGATGGTAACAAGGAAACAGTTGTCTTTATATTTCCCTTAGATGCTAGTTTAAAGTAATTGAGGGAATATGAGAGCAAAAGGAAGTGCATAGATTCATGGCTCCCAGTCGATTTAAATGTAAACCATCTTTAGCAAAATAACTAGAATTAGAAGTACATTTTTTCCAGTGATCAATGAAAACTAGATTACCTGGAGAGCACCAATCTGAAAGTCTAGCATTAATCCTTTCTATAGTGTGATTCTTTTCAATCCTAGCTCTTAGAATAGGTAATAAGCTAGAAATAAAGACATTACAATTTTTTGCTTTATTTTATTTCCTAATTGAGTTAATTCTAGACAGATGTCTTTCTCGTGAGTGTGGCCAACATTGTTTGTACCCACATGTAGGATAACATTTGAGGGGCCTGATATAAGAGAATCTATCCTGTCTGCTATGTCTTCAATTTTGGCTCCAGGAAAAGAAAATACTGACACTTCCTTTTCAGAATTTGTTATATAAGAATTAATATATTTCACTATAAAATCTCCAATGATAATTGTTGGCAGATTTGTAGAAGAAGATTCAGCCAGATTTTCTTGTTCCATTTGATCATATAACAAACAAAAATATCTGTTATTTGAAATATGGTTATCTCTATTTAAATTTACTTCAGATAAAACTGTTCATGATATAAAATGAACAAAATCAGAGCATCTGCCTTTTCTGTATTTTCGTTTGGGAACATTTTCCCAACCATCCTCATGTGAATCCACCTGGACATCTCTCCTTCTTTTATTAGAAGATTTTTGATTTACTCTACAGTTTTCTTGACTAGTAGCAAGTGAAAGTTTGCCAGACTGAGGAGAACTATTGTAATTAAGATAGTGATTGCAGAGATTTCCTTGTGACAACAACTATTTGAGTCAGGACACTCAACTGAGGTTTGTATTAGAAAAGTATTAGAGCTTGGGACTTGAATAGGCAGTGTGCTGGGAAGATTTCTAACCATATTATCTATATAATTTTCTAGTTCCTTAATCTCTTTTACTGCATTCAGTTTGTTGATAACAACCTCTAAATCTTTTTTCATTGATTCAAGTAACATTATTATTAATGCTTGCTATTGCCACCATTGAAGATAAAGAGCCCCCAAGGGTCTACTCCCCTGGAATTGGTTAAAATGTCCCTTATAGATCCAGTTTCAGGATCTGACATCAGAGCAGTGAAGTTACCCCTTAAAATCAATGTGTCCAGCTCCAGATCGCTGTCTGTCCAAAAGTGAATATTACAGGTCAGGAAAGGCCCAAATGAAGCGTGACCCAGAACAGCATAGCAGTCTTCCTTCTTATTTTAAATCAAAAGAGCAGCTATTAGGAATATACATCAAACCAAATGTGATCTAAATTAAGGAGCAGTGGATGACTGAAAGACAGATAACTTCCCTCCAGCGGCAAGAGATCATGACAGTATAATGCCGAGAACAACAGCCTGTAAGTCTCACAACTACAAAATGTAATGCCTGAAGATTTTCCAAGTGGTCTCAGTGATCAGAAAATAAAGTGGGGAACTTCTGCTTGAGGAAGTCTATCACAGGGTCCAGTTCTTCAGAAAGGACCATGAGCCATCCAGATGAACTTGAAGCTTTGCTGGGTACACCATGTGAAACTTTATGCCCGAGGCAATGCATTTCGAGATGATCGGATGAAATAAGGCCCGGCATTGCTGGACAGTGGTTGGCAGATCTTGCGTGATCCTGATCTTTTGCCCTTCCCACAGAACACCTTGTAAATCCCTTACTTTTTGTAGAATGTGTTGTTTCTCCCGATAGTTAAGGAGTAGGCATAATAGACGTCTGGGTTGGGCAGATGGAGGTGGCATAGGCCTTAGCGCACGATGGGCTCTTTCCAGTGTATAATTGGGTCCAAATGGGGAAGGCCCAGTTATTTTGAGCAGTAGCTTTTGCATGAATAATAGGGAATCCACACCTTCCTCCTTCTCAGGGATTTCTATTATCACTAAGTTGTTACATCGGCTTCTCCCCTCTAAATCTTTGATCTTGCTCTCCAACTTCTTTATGGTCAGGTGATTGGTGGTAATCAGGGCTTCCATTTTATTGGACCACTTCTCGATGGAGAAAATGCAGGTTTGTTGTCAGTGATGCGCCTGTAGTTTCCTCAATGCCTCCGATATCACCTTCACTTCAGAGACCAAAAGAGCGGGCTTCATCCCTGAATGGCTGGAACTCTGAAAGAAATCATTCCAAGCTAAAGGGGTTGAGTCTGCTACTGCCAGAAGGAGATTGAAGCTGGCTGAGAGTGGCTTGTAGTAGCAATTAGCCCTTGGGTTTTGGTCTGCTTTATCGGCATAACAGGGTGAGTGTGTCGGGTGCCACCTGTTGCATTTCTGCTTCCATCTCTGTACTGAGTCCTTTTCTTGAGAATCCAGATCATGTTCAGCAGACTTGTAGGAGTTCAGGATGAGTTTTGTTTTAAAATTAGAGAAGTTTTAGTTTAAATTAAGCTGTCAGGCATTCAGAGTTATGTGGAGCACATCCTACTCAGTTGGATACATCACGTGACTTCTTAGTAATGCTCTTTAACAGGGTCTTTATCTATACACTGGTTCCTGTGGTGGATGTCTGGGTACCAGCAATGGGGTGTGACACTGCAAGGGTTCAGTCACACCAAATTAAATTATGAACAGAAGTGCAAAGTAGAGTCATCCATCATTGCTGGACAAGAGATTTGGGTAGAGGATTGAAGTGAAGCCACTGCCAGTGAGGAAATATAGTGAATTAAAACACATCAGAGATGCCTCATTTTGTGAAATGTGGTACTCTGCAATAATGAGGCTACTCTGAAATATAAAAATATTTCAAGTTTTGTGAATATGTGATCCCTAGACCAAAGTTTAAAGTGCCAAGAGATTCTATAATAATGTCCCTTTCATGAAGTTGTGCAAGGTATGTATGGAGAACCTAGTATCATCAATTTAGAGGCCACTAATGATTTTTAGTTGTCTCTCAGTTTCTTCCCCCTTGTGTACTGCACTAAAAGGTTTGGCACAGCTCTTGAATATCTTATGCCAAATATCCCATGCCCAAGTTGTAATACCACCAGATGAATGTGTCCCACTTGAACTGCATGCAGCACGTTCCTCTCTCTCCTTCATAACTCAGAACAGGTTGAATCTATAATTTGCTCATAGTGTGTCCAACTAGTGTAGACAACTGATTTTAGTTCTTTCTTATGGAATAAATGACTATGTCAAAGTCAACAAACCTAACAAGTTATTATGAATTTAATCCTTGGCGGAAGGCATTTCTGGTACTTCTGCCTAAGGAACATTTTGAAACATGTTTATTTGTTAATTGTATACCTTAACTCCCATTCCTTGAGGTAGCACCACACCTTCATTGCTGTATTCATATAAAGGACCTGCCATAAATTCAGCACAGCACAACACTGAGTGAGGAGATTCCTTTCCTAGAAACCAATCCATTCAGATCTGCTTAACTCCAACACTCAGAGATGGATCTCAGACTGCTAGTTCTTCTTGCAGGGCTGCTCGGTATCTCATTAGCCTTGCCTTTACAGGTAAGAGTATCAACTCTGTACATTCACATTAACCATCGAGATTCAAATAACAAATGTTGTATATAGTATATCAGGGCAACTTCTACATCTCTTTTCTATTAGTGCACTAGTATGGGAAGGCATTGCCAACTGTCAGATTTCATAGCCTCAGGCCATCAAATGCATTTTCTGTAAATAGAATGCATGTGTGGATCTTAGACTAACCTGATCTAATTTTTTTTTTTAATTCATTGATATCTTCAACTTTAATCTGAAGTAAGATTAATAGTCTCTGTAATTTGTATTACAAAGGTTTTTTGTCATGGCATTTAAGAGAAGACTTAATTAAAACCTGATCAGAAACATAGCATGTGTACAAAGGAAGAGGGAGGTACCTAAAACAAACAGTAGAAACACTCTGGATACAGAAGTTGATACCAGCCCATTTACAGAAGAAAGGGTTCTGAAGAACTCTTAAAACTGAAGGTGGGCAAAGCAATGGGGCCTGATGGGATTCATCCCAGAATTCTAAAAGAACTAAGGGTAGTACTAGGTGACACCACTGACTACCCCTTTAACAAATCATGGGAGGATGGGTGGTACCGAGGACTGGAGGAGGGCAGATGTGATTCCCTTCACAAAAGTGGGAGAAGGCAGAAGCAGGAAACTACAGACCTGTTAGTTTAACCTCAGTGGTAGGGAAAATGATGGAATCACTGAAGGAAAAGAATTGTTGAGTATCTAGAGGCCAGAGGGCACAGGACCCAAGGCAGCATGGATTCACAGTGGGAAGGTCATGCCAGACAAATCTGATAGATTTCTTTGACTGGGTGACCAAAGCAGTTGATCGGGGAGGGGCTGTGGACATGGCCTACCTAGACTTTAGCAAGGCATTTGACACAGTCCCACACAAAGATTAATATAAGTTAGCCAGCCTGGGAGTGGGTCCCAAGATGACAGCCTGGGTAAATAATTGGCTGGAGAATAGGACACAGAGAGTAATAGTAAATGGAGTCCACTCTGAAAAAGGGGGTTAGTATGGGGTACACTGAGGGTTCAGTATTAGGACCAGTCCTCTTCAATGTCTTTATAAGCGACATTGCAGAGGGACTGGAAGAAAAAGTATGTCTCTTTGCAGATGACACAAAGATCTGCAACAGAGTTGATGCACAAGGTGGAGTGGAAAGGATGAGAAGGGACTTGGCAAGGTTAGAGGAATGGTCAAATGTATGGCAGCTTAGATTCAATGCTAAGAAGTGCAGTAATGCACCTGGAAACAAAATCCAGGAAGAGTAACAATGGGGATGAGATACTAACAACAACAAAAATGGAAAGGGACCTGGGGTAGTCATATCAGATGACCTAAAGGTGGGCAAGCAATGTGAGAGGGCAGCAAGGAGGGTTGGGGGATACTGGGATGCATAGGAAGAGGCATCACCAGTAGAAAACAGGAAGTTATTATCCCTCTGTACAGACAGCTAGTGAGACCCCATCTGAGTACTGTGTGCAGTTCTGGAGACGCAACTGCAAAGACATAGACAGGATGGAAGCTGTCCAGAGGAGGGCAACCAAATGGTGCAGGGTATGCACCGGAAGACTATGAAGAGAGACTTAAGGAGCTTAATATGTATAGCCTCGAGGAAAGGAGGGAGAGGAGACATGATAGAAACTTTCAAGTACCTCAAGGGAATCAACAAAGTCCAAGAGGGTAGCATCTTTCAAAAAAGAGGTGTGCAAGAACAAGGGGCACAATTTGAAGATAGAAGGGGGCGGCCAGAGGTAATTTGAGGGAAGTATTTTTCACAGAGAGGGTTGTGGATGATATGGAATGGCCTTCCAGAGGAGGTTGTGGAGTCAAAAACAGTTGTGGAATTCAAGCATGCATGGGACAGTCATAAGGCAATTCTAGGGGTGGGGGTAGGAAGAAGTAGGCTGCTGGTTAACTAGGACCTGCAGCTTATCTATCAGGTAGGGAAATGGGCAGACTGGGTGGGCCAAGCGGTCCTTATCTGCCGTCAAATTCTATGTTTCTATGTTTCTATGTTAGCAGAAATGGACCCAGAGGTGTACCCAGTCTGTTTATTAATGCATTTCAAAGTTTAAGCTAACAGATTCTTTGATAAAAGTTATTTAGTAGAACAGCCCAACTTAGGAGTTTGTATGCTCCTCTGTTATCCCACAATTTAAGATTAAGGCTGCTATAATTCAAATTACCTATCCAGATGTTTGTGGATCAGAAATTTTCATTGCACTGTACTGCTAGTAAAAAGCCATCCCTCTGTGGTGCAAATCTGCTGTTGTGTATTATGATTCCTTGTGGCAGCACAATGCAGTGGGCACAAAGCACTCAGAAATTCATCGCCATTAAATGAGCCCAAGGCATGTGCCTTTGTTTTGGTAGGCACTGTGTCCACATCATTTTGTAGCTGGGATGGACTAAAGAACAGAGAGGTCAAGTGACTTGATCCAGATTTCCCAGTAAGCCTATGTCAGTGGTGGAATTCAAATCTAGAGACCTCTGGTACACAGTTTGGTGCCTCATACCAGAAGACCACAATGTATTGAATAATGCCATGGGAAATATAGGCTCTGTAAGATAAACTGATTTCCTGTCCCAGGCTTTTCTTTATATGTGTTATGAATACACAGAACATAACAAATAAAGGGAAATAACACAAAGTGTGTTTTAATTGCAGAATCCAAAGGAAGACAACAGCGATAAAAGTAAGTGTATTTCCAATACAGTATAAATACAGTTGTTATTCAGATCTATGACAGTTGGTCAACAATTTTGTTGCCGACCGACATTACAGCTACTTCTTTATGTCATCTGATTTTGTGGTCAGCATAAGGAAAAGTCACTTCAGACTGTGTTTTCTTAGGGGGTCTTTGCCCCCAAAGCCCCTATGTGGTGAGCTTTGCCCCCCACACCCCTGCTACTAAATTAATCAACTCTGAGTAGGAGTTACTTTTGGGAGTAAAACACCCCCAGAAAGCAGTGCTGGTATCCCACACCTACACTACAGTGACCTGGTGCTGTTGTCACTGTAGTGCCAGTCATGATAAAGTCTGTCACCATAGCAACAGTATCTCTTCTTATACAGAATACATACTATCAGTTTCAATACAGACAAAACAGGGAGGAGTGTCATTTATGAAGTGAAGCCCTCCCTGATTTGAAGCTGTGTAGAGGACCAAAGAAGCAAGAATCCTAGAGTAAGGGGTTTGGGTTCTGGAGACCTTTGTTCTTGGTAAAGGAAATAAAATGATTTAGGGAATGTAGTGATTAAGCTATGAGGAATTTTTCTACAGACTAGGTTGGGTTTCTTGGAAACAAAGATGCCTAACAGGAGATACAGTATGAGATCAGCTTTTTGAAGTTGTAGCAAGCTATTTAAAGGGGTAGAGTTAGGGGAAATGTGAAGGCACATTTTTCACCCAGTGAGTAAACATGTGGTACAAGCTCTTTTTAGAATCAGCACAAACTTGGATATAGCTGAGTCTTCTAAACACATGTTGATTCTGTCCTTGATGAAGAATATATCAGTGGGGTGCAGCATTTAATTCAATTTGAAAGGGAAGTCTCCTAGAATTATCCCATTTATGGTTAGGAAGGGAAGACTCCTGGAAGTTTTCCATTTATATATGATACTGCATGCTGCATGTGTCTTCTGGAGACAAATGGGATACAGAATTGTTCTTTTATCTTTAAATGTTACTATTTTTCTATTTGGTAAAATACAGTATCTTTATATTCAAATGTAGAAACTTAAAACATGGTAGCTCCTTGCATTTATTGTTCATGTACTGTAATTACATCCATAGGTGACACAAAATGTGCTATTGCCATATTAATCCCCTCCCCTAGTCGCACCTGGAAATAAGCTCAGTTTAATATTCCAATCCTGGTTAAGAGACCCTGCAGTGCCCCCCCCCCCCATATTTTATAATCATCAACTCAGGGTCACAGCTGATTCAGGGAGGGGGTACAAGTTCCCTGGAAGCTGTTCCAGGGACCAGAGCAGACTTCACAGCAATCTGTCTATATTGTCACTGTTGACAACATCACTGTAAAGTTGTCACTGCAGTTTCAGCATATGCTGGTGACCAAATGCTAGATAGATAGATAGATAGATAGATAGATAGATAGATAGATAATCAGTCAATAAATGTTCTATTTAGTCTGCCTTTATCCTGAACTAACCCTTTAGTCCGAGTCCCTAGAAGTCTTTTTGTTTCCACTCTATCATTTTGACCTGCCCTGTGCGCCTCCACTAGACCCCATGTACTGAAACTAGAGATGGGCAAATGTTTTATTCTACCACAAAATCATCTGGAATCTGCCCTTCCCCATCAAGGTCCCTTAATTTGGAGGCAAGATACTTTGTTTGTTTTGTTTTATTTTGGAGACCCAATAAACTGTGATAATTTCCATTAGCATCCATTAGTTACCTTAAATGTTACAGTACAAATAATAAATAAACCATTTTAAAAAATACAACAGTTTACAACAGTGATATAAAACACTCCATGACACAAATTTATGTACAATTGATACTAGATTCTAATTGAAGGTAGAAAGTGTTTACAAGATGGGATTAATGGACTTTGTAACATGGAAATTAATGGTCCATGAAATGGAGCCCCAAGATTGGTGGAAAAGAAACAGCTGAGCAAAATCTAGTGGGTATAAATCCCATAGTAATGCCCGCTGCTGCTATTCCTGTCACATCCAGCAAAAACCTAAGTTGCATACAGTAATGCTCAGTGTTGCACTACTGATATAAACCACTAATACAATGCATGCTGACTGCACAGAAATCACTGTGTCACCCATGCACCCACCCGATTGACAGTGTGCTATTGACGCAAAGACTTGAAATGTTCAGTATCCATTGGTGTGTAAATTTCTACTATTATTGTAGATTGACAGATAGAGCCCAGCAAAAATAACAGGAGACTTACCAGAAAAACTGAGCAAGGAGTCGGTGAAATTCATCAGTGGTAGGAAGTATTAACTTTTTGTATGTGTCATCCACAGAAACAAAAAGTCACCCACAATAATCTCCAGTCTTGTACCACAAGAGTCAATGCAGTAAGAAATGTGTGCTGGGATCCCAGAAAGAGATATCTGTCCCCCACCCACCCAATGGCAAGTGTTGCATGTACGTGCATCATTGTCAGTTACGCACACAGATGAAATGTAGAATATATATATATATATATATTATAGAAGATAATGTCACTGCAAGCCTTACATGTTTGTTGTAGTTTAGTACACCACAAATGTTCTGATAAGTAAAACAGCAGGAGCGACCGAAGACAAGTAGAGCACTGCAAATATGAGATAGCTGACAGGGACTCAATATGCAAATGAGGTAGGAGTGCATCTCAGTATAAGAAAGAAACATCGAGGAAGCTAGATAATGAGAGAGATCATGACTTTTTGTACATGTGGTTATTTAAAACAAAAGGATCACACCAATCAATGTGTGTGCTTTCTATCAGAAACATGTTATTATGTAACAGAATAAACACCACTATATAAATAAATTTGGCTGTGAGAAAAAGAAAAGTAGTAGACATTTTATATTACACTGCTTATTTTGGGGGAAAATGCAAGTATGTGTATCTGTAATGTATAACATTTAGTAATATAATATAACTCATCTCCACATTGCCCATGTTACAAGAGCATTACTCCACTCTAGAGTCAGGCTCTACTAGGGGATTAATGACTGGCTGGTGGTTGGAAGCACTTGGCCTGTGGCCTTATGCACCAACCCCCCAGACCCAGTATTAATCCCCTAGTAGAGCCTGACTCTGGAGTGGATTAATGCTTATGTAGATATAGTTCCTCCTAGGGTGGGTAGGAGCATAGCAGAAATCAAAGGAAACCCGGCACATGGTAGCAGAAACAAGTTGAAGCAAACATATGTGTCTGGCATAATCATAACATTTATAATGAATATTAAGAGAAAACCCATATAGTATAGTAGCAGACTTGCCACTAAAGGCAAGAACTCTTACAAAGCCATGCAGAGACAGTTCTTGGAAGAATGGTGATGGGAATCTAAATTGAGAAAAACAGTTTTACAAGGATGATTATTAAATTTAAAAAGACTTGTGTTGTTCTAATATGTTTGATGATGTTTTCTTTCAGTGGTGAATCTGCTGACTGCTGAAGGTGACCAGGAAGATGTTTTCACTGTGATACTAAAAGCCAATAAAGGTACAAATGTTATAAATTAAAAAAGGGTAAAAGCAATCAAGACTTCTAATTGGCCAGCATTGGTCACATGACTATTTGATACTATAGTAAGAATAATTAGTATACACTTTATGTTCTGAACTTAATCTCTTAATGGAATCTAAAAAAAGAAAAGCAGGAGGCCCATTTAAAATCCCAGTTAGGCACTCCAAAGTGTGCATAATTTGTTGACAATGACACTTCTCAGGTGTATCTTAAACTTGGCATTGCCCTCGTGTCTCATTTCCTGGGGCATGACACTTTTTCACAAAATGCACACCCTGTTATATGCCATTGTCTGATTAAACAGCTTTTGCCTTTACTTTGTGTTTTTGGCACTACTAACTAAGTGATAATGTTAGTGTTTCTTGTGATAATTTCTCTTTCATTCACTCAGCCTTCTATCCATGTGCTGATGCCTATGTGGAAATCAGACCAGTGCTATTTAGATGAAAGGTAGATATGGAACTCACATGCCTTGTGCCATTATCCATTTATTCATTTCCCAAGGAATACTTTAAAAGGATCCAGATAAAAGCTATTTGTTGAGTAACTGGCTACATAATTAACATTTAAAAATGTTATTACAAAATCTGGGCACATGATTGTAATTCATAAACAATATACCTTTCATGACATTTAATGAACACACAGGGGGGACACATACAACACTCAATTAAATTTCACATAGTTATATTTCATGTTTTCATTTTGTTCAAAAGAAAAATCTGTTTTCTTAAACTAGTGAAAAAAACACTGCAGACACCCACCTTGCTCTGCTGCTCATAGCATGAGTACACCACCAGCTTTCAGGATTTCAACCCATATTTTATGGAAAATGCATTGTTTAAATGCCCAATGTTCAAGTTCAAGTTTATTGGCAAAAAAAAACTCTGTTGAGTAGGCTCATTTACAAGGAGGTCCTGAATAAAAACAGGACATTACACAAGCATATACAAAGTAATATGCATTAAACACATGAATAAACCATGAAAAGAAAATAGGAAAATAATATTTACATCATATGTACATAGGCGCACTAAAGCTAGGAGTTAAAAAAATGGTTAGCTCTGGGTAACAAGACAGTACCTCGTGAGTGAAGTAGAGACTACAAGGCCAGCAAGGATAGTAAAGATAGAAGCACTGGCAGGGTGCGATAAGGTCAGAGGGAAGGGGGGCAGAGGATGGTAGGACGGAGGAAGAAGGGAGGCAGACAACAAGTTGGAGGGGTGGGAGAAATGAATAGAACGGGGTGGCTATGTTGGCTGTGGCAAGGGCACCATGGAGGTGATGGGGAGAGGAGGTAGAGATAGAAGGTAAAGAAAGGATACTGTAGCTGTGGATAAGGGCAGGGAGTGTTGAGTGACGATAGTGTAGGATACAGACTAGGGATAGATTGTGTGGTGATGGTAGTGTAACATGAAGAGAGGGAGGGAGAGGAGGAATGGAGAGTATAATAGAAAGTCACTTAGGGGTGAGGGAGGGGTGGACAAGAGGATAGAGAGGTCATTGCAACAGACCAGGCAGGAGGAGGTGCTTATCAACTGCAGTCACCGAAGTCCTGTAGGTCATAAACAAGGGTTTTGAAGCTATTCAGAGAAATCATTCCATGCAGTTTGAGCCTGGATTGAGCTTTATTCTGGGCAGCTGGGAGGCACAGCTTATAGCCATGTTTCCAAACCAGGAACAGGAGGTTGGAACGTATAGCATGAAGGAGTTGCTGCATAGGGGGTAGGGGCAGGCAATGTGTGAAATAAATAATGATTTACATCACATGGTATTTTTTCCTCCAAATCAATTATGGTTTGTTAATACTCTGATATTGAGGTCTATTATAGCTTATGTGAAATGGCATCTGTTGCTTTTGATGGGGTATGAAAGAGTATAGGATTAGTATGTTGGCAGAAGAATATGGTGTACAGTGATATGCACACCACACAACTGTGCCTCTTAGTTTGAGCAACTTAATTTGACTGCTGCTAGGAACAGCAACTGTTGCAAAATGCAGATGAACAGTATATAGCAAGTGTAGCAGTGAGTTACACTAGCTGGAGCAACATATACGGGTATGGTTGGCCATGCCCTGCTGAGCTGGCTGTTTGATGTAATGGCTAGAGCCAATGCCACTACAGCTGGTGGTCCTGTGTTCAGGTCTGGGATGCTGGAGGAATATTTTATTTTGTATTTGTGTTGCTTTTTCCCTCGTGTCTGCCACCCCCATCCGAGTTGATTATGAAAAGTTTGGGGCTTGATTACAGGTTTTGTTTACTTGGAGGTATTGAGAAAATGTTGCTGTTTGTGGTAGTCAATGTAGTGTTGCTCGCCTTTTTGATTTCAGATGCTAATTTGTTTCCTCTTTTTGTGCAGCGACATACAAACATTACCTTATCACATAAAAACAAAGAATACAAATGCTTTTAACACTTGGTTATTTGTTTGAATATGGACTTTGCTAGAAGTCACCTAAAGTCACCATCATCTCATCTATTGCATTTTTTAGTTAAGATCTGAAAACTGTCCTAGTTCATGTAGGCAGCATAGACAATGATGCTATGCAGAGTAACAGTGAGTACCCACAGACATTAACAAAACTGAGTAAAGATCAAGATACACCTACAGTAGTTCTTCTGTCCCCATTATAAACAAGTCACCCAAGCCCCATTTTGTCTGAATGAAACTTTTCTGCTTCCAGATCACAAACATTCATATTCTTTTCACATTTGCACTATAACTAATATAGGGCCCAATTTTACAAGGGCGATGCAGGACTTGCATCAAGCAGTGTGTTGAACTGTTTTTTTGATGCAGTTGCATGAAACACCTGTGCCACAACTGCACCCGATTTTCTATTCTCGGGCACAGTAGTCACAGTTCCTCACTTTATGGCAGCTTGTAACAAATATCTGGTGAAAGCCCTGTATAAAGGGTCCTCTGAATGCCGCAAGCTAGACCAAGGAAAAGCTGGTCTCATTGCAGCACTCAGTGCGCAGGAATGAAAATCACTATTGCCAGCTGGGCGAATGCTGCAAACCCTGTGTACCACATGATCAGCGCACCTGAAGCATGCGCCATTCTCGGTTCTTTGAAAATATGTTCCAGTTGACAAACTGCATTGTATGGGTTTTAATTCAGTTCTCAGCTTTTGTCTGATATTGTACAGAGCTTAGAGATGTTTGCATATTTTGTGCGGTACACAATCAAATAATTATTGATTGATGGATGATCAATTGATGTTCGAGTAAAATTTTAAATGAATCAGAATACATTTTCAAAGCACATTTCTGAACTACAGGTAGCACCCAGACTCTTATTTGACTCTTGGCCACAGTTCTCATATCACATACACACAGAAACAAAATCAGCATTACTTTTGAGAAAAGCTGAGCATGCAGTTTAGTAACAAATTTCACTAAAAATCATACCAGAGCATACTATGATGTTGTGTTGTAATCCTTTTAAAGTCTAATCTGAAAATCTATATTTTATCTTTTAAAAAGACACTTGTGTAAATTACTCAGTCTATAAATTATGTCAAAATGTGAGCAATGTCATTGCATTTGTCTTACTATTGAGATTCTTACAATGAAGAAAGGCAACTACAGAAAAATTAGATTTCTAACATCTGCTATACACTGCTGTGTCATAGAAGGAGCAATAAGGGATTTGGTTTATAGCCCCTTCCATGTTACTGTAACTGCATCCCGAACTGCATTACAATCCATGAAAGGAAGAAGGAGATTGTTGCTGCTGTTGAGTTGCACAGGGAGAGGCAAATAGCACAGAGACAGATTAGAAAGAGATTACAGAAGGTAGTAAGGCCTAGTAGTTATAATGCTGGCCATGAACAAGAAGACCAAGATTTATATCCCTTAACCACTCTAAATCACCCTGTGACCCTGAACAAATCACTTACCCTCCCACTGCTTAACTTTTTCTAATCTCTGTTTCCAAGTGATATCTTTGATCTTTGTAACTCCTTGAGCACTGCACCTGACAGCAACACCCCTGTCTCCTGAAGAGTAAAGCACTTTGGGATATAGTTTGAATAAAAGTTGTAGTATAAAGCAAATGTTCCTTCCTTTCCTTACAGAGAGGTTAAGCATGGGGGGTACTGATTTGCTCAAGGTCACAGTGGGGTCTTTTCATGACTGTGTGCCAGGTTTGTGTGATGTGCATGTTTACGGCCAGCACAGCTACATGTCACGGACAGGCACAGGGTGTGTAGTATGCCTCTCCATAGCACAGCCCCCCCAGTGTATAGCTGCGTGGGGGTAGATTTCAGGATACATTCAGGCACCCAATTTGATGCCCATCCTGGGTCCCAAAGTGGATTTCCTGCTGCATGTGAGCATGAAATCCTAGAATGGTGTGGGACTGTTTCAGTTGCAAACTGTGGGTGAGTGCCTGAATGGCTTCCTGTGTCAGCCCGGTGGACTGGTGCAGCAGGGTAGAGGGTGTTCCCATACCATCACAGCTGGTGGATATCCTTTGGGGCGTATGTAAATATTATGCAGGGCTTGCCCTGCTAGATTTCATGCTCCTTATGCCTGGCACTCTTTTAGTGAATGGCATTGAGTGTGGGCACACCCCCTGACATGCTCCAAGACCACACACTTTCACATAGCTGCAAGATTGGTGGAGGGGTTGTGTGCAGAAGGGGCTCACACCCCTACTGTAAAATCTGCTGGTTGTCAGCTAGACCCCCACTGTGTGGCACTCAGATGTAGGGTTACCTATGTTCCTCAGATATGTGGTGATTAGGCAATCCTATGCTTCATGCATAAGGGCTAACATGAGAAGCCTAGGAGCCAATGTGAGAAGTATGGTTGTGCATGATGCATGCCTGTCTCCTGGCATGATAGTTTCTACAGTAATAACTCTGATTTTTGTGGCTGTTTCAGCTGCAGGAATTGAAAAGGCTTTGCACCAAGGAGACATTGTGCTAAACACAGAACGCAGTGCAAGCCAGTGTGCAGCAAGCGGGTCATGTGCCTGGGAAAATCAGCTGATGGACTGGTTCGCATCCCATATGTCACCCCTACTAATTTCTGTAAGTCTGTGTATTTGTTTCATTCAGGCAATCTTTGTGTTCTCAGTTATTACAGTTTTGTTTTCTTTTGGTTCTCCAACTTTGTTGTAATGTTGTTCAGTACTAAGGTTGGCACAATCATAAAGGGGAACAGTCAGCATTAGGGGCTCCACACCTAAGCGTGGGAATGGTCCCAATTTGCAATCTGTGTGCAAAACATTTTCATACTTACTATTTACCGTAGTATTGTAGATTACCTCTGACTTATTTTGCTTACTTTCAGGCTGACATTTTCTGTAATTACAAATCCCAGAATCCTCTATAGATGACATTAAAGCAGGACTGTAGCAGTGGGGGATTCAATAACCTGAAGGACATGGCAGAGTTTATGTAAGCATTGATCTTTTGTTTCCTGTTCCTTCCCACTGTCCTGTGGAGGCCAATGATAGTCACAGAGGAGTGTACTTAGCCACAGGAGAACATCAGAACTGACAAAGTAAAAATTGGGACCATCCCCACACTTAGGTCTGGGGCTCTTAGTGATGACTGTTCCTCATCAAATTACTTTCCAGATTCTGTTTTGTGGTTATCCTTATTATTGAAACTTAAGATACTGTGAATTTGTTCATATATATATATATATATATATATATATATATATATATATATATATTATTGTATAAGAATATATCTGTGTTACTGATTGGAACTCAGGTTTTGAAATATGTTTAAAATGATTGATTTGTGTTTTCCTGTCTTTCTCTAGCGGATAACAATAATGCCATTTTGGTGGATGCATTGCAGGAATATACCACATTGACCTGCATTCGCTTTATAAATCACACCACTGAAAAAAACTACTTGAACATTCATACTGGACAAGGGTATGAATTTAAGACAAGGCTCTTACAGTCATTGTTTAATAAATACTGATAAAGACAGCATCCATTTGTTTTGCAAAATCTCCATTTCTTTTTGTATGAGACTATTGCAACCCTGGGAGCTCCCATCAGGTTGTCAGCAGGCATGTCAGTTGGACACATGGTCACTATTAGGTAACGACTGGCACCAATAGAACCATTAGTACAAGAACTGGATGGAATTCACATGAGCTGGTAATTCCACTTCCAGAATGTTTTTTGGAATTTCTTTTTTAACTGTGCAGAAGTGCAAAAAGTTTTTCTATGTAATCCAAGAAATAGATCATGCAATCTGCAGAATATTATTCATAATCTGTGGTTTACACAAACTGCAGAATATCATTCAACAGTTAGCTATCCACTTTCAGAATTCCACTTCTGACAGAATTACATGGAATTAAGTGGAATTTCCAAAATTCCATGCAATTCTGCCAGAATCAGAAATGTAAAAATCTTCACTGGTCTAATTAGTACAAAAGTGAGATTCTGCACTTTCAGCATAGGATAAGGCTAGTGATTTTGACCTTATTAACCCAAGCTTGTTGAGAATCTCTGCTACTCAAATGTCTAAACCCTGGCCCACTGAGTCAGTCTTTCTGTGGCTCATAAAATCAAATTAGGAGTTTGCAATTGACCCTTAATAGTACCAGTTTTTTAAAGCAGGTGATAGACTGAGGGCTACAAATTACAGGCCTGTCTCTTTACCATCAGCAATAGTAAGAATGATTAAACATTTAATTGCTGATCAATTAATGGAATACTGTACGTAGCTAACAATTCCCTCCTCTCCCAAAACCAACGTAGCTTTTGTAAAAGCTTGACCACTGTCATAGCCTTAGCAGAGTTGATGGATGCTGTCCTGGTTGCCTTTGTTGAGGAAAAGTATAACAGGGCAGAGTTTAATGACAACCAGTGGCTGTGATGTGGTTGACCATGGGCATGTAATAAACAAATGGGGCATTTAACCTTAGGACCATAGATCTAAATTGGTTTATAAGCTATTTATCCAACAGAATCCAAAGGATATAGACAGGACTGGCAATTTCTGAAACTTTTGTGGTATCCCAGGGAGCCCAATAGTGTTCAGTATTAGTCCCTTTTCTGTTTTCCCTTTTAGACAATGGCTTACGTTGCATTTGTTTTGTTCTTCGCATTACCTTCTTTACATGGTTAACATAATCATTCTTAGTTCAAGCTCCTTCATTTTAACAATTCAGTTTGAACTGCAGTGTGAGTTTTACCAACTAAAAGAGTGGCAGGAAGAAAATAAGTTCCCATAATACTTAATGAATCTAATATAAGGGTTATGCTGTTTGGCACTAGTCAGAAGTAAGCCTTACCTGCAAGTGGCTTATTCTTCTGTCATAAACCCAGACAGAGTTTAGTGACTATAAGTGTTTTAAATACAAGATACTTAGTAGTCTTTCTGGATTCAAGACCTAATTTGGGGTCTTGCTTTTACTCTGTTTTCAAGTTGGGTTGTCCGTACAGAAATGACAAGTCTGACTACTGAAGCAAGATCTCTAGTAGTCAGACAAACATTATTACTTGTCCTGGACTAAGCTGGATTTTTTTATTTGTAAACCAAACCAATACTTTCTTGTAGAGGTGTCAAAAACTGCATAACAACATTTGGCTATTTGCCCTTCAGGTCCTCTACTAGACCTATCATTGTGTACTTTACCACAAAGTGGGACTCTTTCCTCCAGTTTTTCAAATAAATATGTCTGGCATTATTAGCACACAGAATCTATTAATCTGCACCCCCCCCCAACAATATTTCAGAATGTTATGTTAAATTTAGTTCCATGTGCTATCAGAACTTGAAACATTCCTTTCTTTTATCTAAAGCTTCCAAACCATCCGGCAGGTAAACAGTCTTTCTCCTGAGCTGGTCTGTTTTTGTTAAACAGCCAATTGCCTGTCATAGATCTTAAACATTCTTCACAATCTTTTAAGAATATGTTGTACCATACTTTTGTGACAACAAACACTTGCACATGCTTTGACATACCGTGAATTTTCAAATTATTTTCTGATGATGTATTTTTCATTCTGAGCATTTATTATTTTTGGGTCCATCTTGCCTGAAAAAAAGAGCTTTGCCCAAGTTCATTTACTGGTCAAAAATAAATTAAAATAAATGAAATGATATATTCACGCACTTGAGATCCTTGTGTTGGAAATCATGCCAATAAAAGTCTTTCTTGTGTTCTGAACATAAAGCAGGGCATCTTCTACATATCTGTCAGTCATATATCAGATATAAGCAGACCTGTAATCCATCCCCACCTCCCAGCTACCAACCAAATTTCATGGTTTGCTCCTCCAAGCCACCTAGAGGAGAATCTTCCATGATACATACAATTTTCATATTAAAACATTCACCAAATACCACTGGCAGTTTAAACTGGTTTTATTTCTGTCACTTTAGATCTGCTCAATCCTACCCTTTCCAGGTGGCCTCTGAATGACCCTGACTCATTTTTATGTTGATTGAGTGTATGCACAAGAAACATATTCTGTCAGCTTTCCAGAAGCAGGTTGTGGAGGCATGGCACTGTTGTGGTCAATGCCCCCACAGCCTTTAAAGGCTTGGCACACTTTCACCAATGCCCTGACATGCTGCTGCTGACACTAGTTCAGCCAGCATGCCACAACCTTGTAAAGTTTCAGCTGCTGCAATCAGGGGCCACCTTATCATTGCAGCATAAGCCATTCCGCTTCAATGAGGGAGCGACTTGTCATTGCTCGGTGGAACCTTGTTATAGTGATATTGTTTGTGAATATGGTGGCGGCTTGCTGCCATGTTCACAAACAATATTAAGAATCACCCCCACTGGGGGGGTGCCCAATCCCCCTCTGCAGCATGTGCCCCCCACCATGTTGTTTGCCAATGGGGGCCCCAATCCCCGTCAGCTTCAGTGCCCCAAGGTGATGTTACTGAGGGTGGAGCCCACTCCCCGTCGGTATTATGTAATCCCGCCACTTTTGTTGTGTGCCGACGGGGGTGCCCAATCCCTGTTGTCATAATGTCACACCCCATTTTCTTGTGTGTTCCCTGTTGAAAAAGGAAATGGTTCCTCAGCAGTCTCCCTGTCCCCCTCCCACAACCCACTCCCACCCACTGTGCACCCTGCCTCCCACCCCCTCAACCCATACTTACGTCCAGATTCCAGCGCGACCATCTTCGGTGGACCAGGAACACATCTGCACTCTTCAAAGATAACTGTGAACTGAGTAAATGCTGGTAAGCTGTATAATGAAATAAATAGGGTTTTTTTAAATTGTTATGCATATCTCAGGCATTTTTTTGGAATTTTGGCACCAAATTTTCAACAAGGGGTTTTGGGACCCCTCCTCATGAATTCTGATAACGTCATTGTGTTATTTGGCCTTGAAAGGTGATTCTGCAGTCACTGCATGTAATTCCCTTTTGGGACTGATTAATGAAACAGTGCCTGAGTTCATGAGGTGGGCTCTCAAAAAGCCTATGTTGCAAATTTGGTAGGAAAAATTCAAAAAATGACTGTTTTACGAGTGTAAGTTGCGCAGTTGCTATGCGTGCTCATAACTTTGTGAATTTGCAATATTTTCATGCCAGATTTTCAACATTGGCATTTTTTCACACCTCCTTGTGAACAGTATAGCTGTCATTTTCCACATCCTGGCCGACATGTGTTTTCGCACTTCCGGCACAGGACAAAGAGATCGCTGTGGGAAATCAGTGTTTGGGACAGATTCAGAAAATGGCAGTGACACTGTTTATGAGCAGAGGTCCTAAAATGCCTATGTTGAAAATTTGGTGACGATAATCCATAAAATGACTGTGTTACAAGCGTGCATTGCACAGTTTGCATGCATGCTCATAACTTTGAGAATTAATAATATTTTCACTCCAGATTTTCAACATTGCCATTCTTCTGCACCTCCTTATGAACAGTACAGCTGTCATTTTTCACATCCTGGCAGAATCTGTTTTTGTAGTTCCAGTGCAGAATAGAACGGTCGCTGTGGGAAATATGTGTTTGGGACAGATTATGAAAATGACAGTGACACTGTTCATTAGCAGAGGTCCTAAAATGCCTATGTTGAAAATTTGGTGATGAAAGTCCATAAAATGAGTGTGTTACAAATGTGCACTGCGCAGTTTCCATGCAGGCTCGTACCTTCGCAACTTTGCAATATTTTCACTCCAGATTTTCAACATTGTCATTTTTCCACATCTCCTTATGAACAGTGCAGCTCACATTTTTCACATCCTGGCCAAAATGTGTTTTCACTCTTGCAGTGCACAATAGCATGGTCACTGTGAGAAATCAGTGTTTGGGACACATTAAGAAAATCACACTCGCACTGTTCATGATCAGAGGTCCTAAAATTCCAACGTTGAAAATTTTGTGATGAAACTGCATAAAATGATGGTGTTACAAGCGTGTGTTGTGCAGTTTCCATGCACCCTTGTAAGTCTGAAAATCAGTAATATTTTCAAGCCAGATTTTCAACACTGACGTTTGTTCACACTTCTTTATGAACAGTACAGCTGTCATTTTTCACATACTGGCTGAAATGTGTTTCTGGGCTTCTGGCGCAGAACACCGCAGTTACTGTTGGAAATCAGTGTTTGGGACAGATTAAGATCGAGTGACTGAGAGAGGGGGGAATGACCACGCTCAACTGAGCTCTGTCAGGACTGCTGCAGATTTATTTGAGGGCAGAAAAATATGCCAACAGAGGCAGGAGCCCATTACAAAAGGGTAGCCTGCACAGCCAGGTGAAACAGAATGAGTGAGTGAGACAGGGGGAGTGAGCGACCTCAATGGAGCCCTGTTAGGACAGCTTCAGATTTCTTTGTGGGAAGGAAAAGGTGCCAATGCAGGCAGGAGCCCAGTACAAAAGGAAGCCTGCAGCAGTGGAAGAAACAGAACAAATGAGTGAGAGGGGGGGAGTGAATGAGCTAGCTCAATGGAGCTCTATCGTGACTACTGCATATTTCTTTGTGGGCAGAAAAAGGTGCCAACAGAGGCAATAAGCCCACTACAAAACAGCATCCTGCAGCTCCAGGAGAAACAGAATGAGCAAGTGTGACAGGCAGAGTGAGTGACCTCAATGGAGCACTCTTGGGACAGCTGCAGATTTCTTTGATGGCAGAAAAAGGTACCCAGTATAAAAGGGCAGCCTGCTGCACCAGGAGAAAAACAGTGAGCGAGTGAGAAAGGGGGAGTGAGCGAGCTCAACGGAGCTCTATCGTGACTGCTGCAGATTTCTTTGTGGGCAGAAAAAGGTGGCAATGCAGGCAGAAACCCAGTACAAAAGGCCAGCCTGCAGCACTGGCAGAAACAGAGCGACCGAGTGAGAGAGGGGGAGTGATCGAGCTTAACGGAGCTCTGTCTGGACTGCTGCAGATTTCTTTGTGGGCAGAAAAAGGTGCCAAAAGAGTCAATAAGCCCACTAAAAAATGGAAGCCTGCAGCACCAGGAGAAACAGAATGAGCGAGTGTGACAGGCAGAGTGAGCGACCTCAACGGAGCTCTCTTGGGACAACTGCAGATTTCTTTGATGGCAGAAAAAGGTACCCAGTATAAAAGGGAAGCCTGCTGCACCGGGAGAAAAACAGTGAGCGAGTGAGAAAGGGGGAAAGAGCGAGCTCAACTGACCTCTATCATGACTGCTGCAGATTTCTTTGTGGGCAGAAAAAGGTGGCAATGCAGGCAGAAGCCCAGTACAAAAGGCCAGCCTGCAGCACTGGCAGAAATGGAGGGAGCGAGTGAGAGGGTGTGTGTGCTAGCTCAACGGACCTGTGTCAGGACTGCCACAGATTTCTTTGTGGGCAGAAAAAGCCTCCAACAAAGGCAGGAGCCCAGTACAAAAGGGCAGCCTGCAGTACCAGCAGAAACAGAACGAGCGAGTGAAAGAGGGCGAGTGATCCACCTCAAAGAAGCTCTGTTGGGACAGCTGCAGATTTCTTTGTGGGCAGAAAAACGATACCAATGCAGGCTGGAGCCCAGTACAAAAGAGGAGCCTGCAGCACCGGAAGAAACAGGATGAGCGAGTGACACAGGGGCAGTGAGTGAGCTCAGTGGACCAACGCAATCAGCATTCAGAATTGACAAATGCTTGTTTAACATGGTCATGGGTGTGGCTGTTGGTGAGGCATTTGTTGCCTCAAATCACCATTTATTTATTTATTTTGCTTTTGTTGACCGGGTAAGTGCACTAGGCAAACAATGCCTATTTTCAGGCACGACCATGCTACTGGGCTGGCCCCTAGTTTTGACATTTTGTACACAAATACTAATATTAGGGCACAAGTTTCTTCAAAATAAATGTGCTTCCTGGGTTCATTCAAAGGCACTGAGCCTTTGCTACCAAAACTCACATATTTTACCTAGCAACAATGCAAATACAGGAAATTAATACCTTTTCCTTGAAAAAAGAAACACCCTCCATTTAATTAGCACAATAACCTATGCCAGGATATGAGTTTCTTAAAAATAATGGCAATCCTAGGGTATGTTGAAAGAGACTTGTCTGTTGGCCTTGTTATTTGTGATTCTCCTGGAGAGGGCATTAATTCAGTAGAACCAAGTCCAGTACCAAATCCAAGTCGCTGGTGTGGTGGCAGATGAGGCACGAATACCTCTGCCCTCCAAGCCACTGGGCCAGACCAAATGGTATATTGCTGAGTGTCCGTGTGTATGTATTTCAATACACATAGGCCCAGATATTTCAAAAGAGTTGCGCATGGCGCAACAGTGTTGCGCCATTCGCAACCAACTGATGCGCTCCAGCATGATATTCAAAAGAGAAAAGTTTGCGGCACAAATCCCGATGTGCCAGAGCGCATCAGTAATGTATGCAGGTGCATGTAGGGGGGGCGTGCTCATGCATATCCTGCACAGCCCGATATTCAGCCCGGGATGTGCAGAGCCATGCATGCGCAACCCCTACCTGTGCCAGCACAAAGTTGATCCCCCAAATAAAGGAACAACTGATGGCCACCCACAGGTGAGCTGCCACATTTCAGGGCATGACACGGCAGCTGTCACCTGTGGGTGGCCACCCTGCTCCAGCTATACCTGGCGGCCCCCCTGCCCGATCGCGGCATTTAGTAAAAAAGATTGTTCAATATCTTTAGGGTTCAGTGATTTGCCTGGCTGACCGCAGGTTGGCTATTATATATCCTCATTATTCTTTCGTGGTTCAGTGGACGTCTGCTCGATCGCATTTGTATAACAACAATGTTTCATGTTCAGTGATTGCTGTTCGTCGCATTCGTATGTGGACAAACGTCTGTCTCTGGGTCTAGTGGTATCTTCATTTGCCCATTGAGCGCCACTGCCCCATTCTCGGTCAGCCGGGCGGGCGGCAGCACCCCCACACGCCTGTTACCTGCCGCTCTCGCCACCCGCCGATTATCTCCGCCAGTGTAGGGCTGTGCCCATTGCTCACAGTGTGAGCTATTACATGTAGCCTGTATCAGATTACATTCCAGATATGTGATTCATTCACATATCTGAATATGTAGTACGGTATGGTCTGCACACCCATTGGCTCACGCTGTTAACCATCGGGCGACAGCCCTACCGATGGTGTCAGTCGGCGGGCGGCAGGGCGATAGGTGGGTGGGGTGCTGCCACCTGCTGGCTGACCAGGGGGAGCGGGGCAGTGGGGCTCAGTGGGCAGGTGGGAAAGGGGGTACCACTAGACCACCATGGATATTGGACTTATTTATTTTTATATACAGATGCAAGCGATTGGGCAGACAGCGGTCCACTGGACCAACAGGGATATAGGACTTATTTATTTATTTATACAAATGCCCGCGATCGGGCAGATAGCAGTCCACTGGACCACTAGGGATATTGGGGATATAATATTATTACTTAGCCTGTGATCGAGCGGGCAGGTCCACTGGACCACCAGGGATATAGTACTTATTTATTTATTTATACAGATGCCCGTGATTGGGCAGACAGCGGTCCACTGGACCACCAGGGATATTGGACTTTTGTATTTATTTATTCAAATGCCCACAATCAGGCAGATAGCGGTCCACTGGACTACCAGGGATATTGGACTTATGCATTTATTTATACAAATGCCTGCTATCGGGCTGTGGAGCACATTGCCAGCTGCAGGGGGCGTCGGTCCCCGATGGCTGCTGCCTGGCAGGGCGCAAGGCGCAAGTCTTCAGGGATCAGCCACCTGCATGCAAATGGGGCCATAATGAGATGCAAATGGACCTATTGCACCTTGCATACATTATGGCCCCATTTGCATGCCAAGTTTTGAATATCACAGTTGCTGTACGTAGCGCAATGGAACTTGCACTAGCGCATCCCCATGCTCCACTCTGGCCACTTGCACTGGTGCAGTGCCACTGCGCCATGCACAATGCGGGTGGACAGGGTGCAATATTCAATGATGCTGTGCCATGGCGCAGCTCCATTGAATATCGCCCAATCCACACCCCTGCGCAGTCAAGTTGCGCTGAGCCCAAGCTTGCGCCACAGCCTGGCGCACTTTGAATATCTAGGCCATATTGTACAAATCCTGTTGTACTACAATTCAAAGGTCATAAAAGTTGTTTTGCTACAGTCAGGGCTCCTATTTTTCCACGATTCAGTGGTCACAGAGACTGACACAGAATTTAATGTAAACTGTATAAAACCGGGGAAGTTACATGAGCTGTGGAATATTTTACCTTAGTTTACATGAACTACGTAATGTTATTCTGTGGTTTACGTGAACTACAGAATATTATTCAGCAATTTACATTAACTGTGGAATATTATTTCCTCTGTTTACATGAACTGTGGAATATTATTCTGCGTTTACATGAACTGCGGAATATTATTCCACCATTTATACTGAAGAGTCAGTATAAACTGTGAGTAAAATAAATCTGAAATTTACAGTGCATTGACTTTGACCAAGGAAAATTACTCCATGGATCATATAAACTGTGATTATTCCATGGATCATATGAGCCTCAGAAAACAATTCCATGGTTTATATTAAATTCTGCAGAATGCTTTTTAGAATTCTGTGTAATTTAAAATTAAAAAATCTGAAAAGCATTTTGGAACAACCCCTGCCTATTAGTTTTTGCTACAGCTTTACCTTAAAAATCAAAGCAGGTAAATCCCCCCCCCCACCCATCCAGCTCAGTCCCAGCCCCATCCTTACCCCACCCTGAGAACTTCCTGCAGTCTCTTTATTAGAAGTAATATTTGTATTAGGTCTCATACTGTGCAGTGAACAACATCCTTCTAATTTCATCGCCATGCCCAAATTCTGCTTTTTTGTCCCAAAAGTGCTTTGAGCACAGAGTCACAAAGCACTACTGGAACAAGGGTTCACACATGCTGACCAGCATCCTGTAAAAAAGAGCACAGGCAAAAGGGTGCCAGCAAGATGAGCTACAAGCAACTGAACTGCTCCCCCGACCCATATTGTACCCCTCAGGTTGCAATCATCCCCTCATGGTCTCACAGTAGTTTGCCATGGCACATGCCCTTCACTCCCCCTCACATTTTTATAAACCCCCTCATGTTGATGCCCACATCCAGGCACCCTAGTTGCGTAGCCCTGTCAATAGGATACTGGAATGAAAAACTGCCATTCTGGCCTAGTGGTAAAACTAGAAGGATGAGGATCGTTGTGCAGTGTGGTAGCCACTAAAAATATTTCTTACTCAAATTTGGTGGCCCTGTGGGCTCTCAGGCTGGGATGAGGAGGGTGATGCAGCTGAGATGGATGGGTGGATTTTTTTGCTTTCTAATACTAAGAACTCAGGAGTTAATTGACAACCTGCTCTGATTTAAAGGTCCCAGACCAAAAACTAATATTTTTTCCCAACCTGGGTGCGGGGGGAGGGGGTGCTGACTGCCACCAAAGCCTCCTATGGCCACTGCAGAATTTCTTCAGAAATAAAAAGCTAATGCCACAGAAGTTCTGTGGCAACAGAAGGACGTGCCACAGAATTTAGTCCCAAATTACCACAGAAAAATTGGGGTCTTGATATAGTAGCTACATGGCAATTATACTATAACCTTTGTCTTCTAACTTCTCACCTCAGTGTCCGTCACCCACCAGCCTCTCAGATTTTAAAATTCTGCTGTAGACTGACCGTTCAGAACAAAGTGATGCAGCACAATGAGTAAGATGACTACAGTTTTTTTTCCCTGTAAGCTTCTATTCCTTTCACAGTTTCCATTGCCAACAGGCAAAAATACCAACTCTGCAGCCTGTCAAAATGTATGCTTCCTGCACAATTTTTCCTGCTCTAGCCCCCAAGATGCTTCTCTGTGCACACAGACATTTGACTCTGAGACTCACCCCTGCAATGCCTCTGCTCATTGAGGTCAGCACTCTCTCTGGCCATCTGAAGATCCTTCAAAGGAAATACATTTGGCAGTCACCAAACCAGTCTTCTATAAATTCTCTCCCAACAGACTCCTGATTAGCACCTACCTGCTAAGCCCACCTCTCACCCCCCGCAAATTGATCACCTGGTTCACAATGAACTGTTCACAAGACACAAGCAAATGACATTTTCTTTTAGAGTTTTTATTTTCAGAACCCTATACTACATAAAATTGCATATAAATATGCCGTCCCTGTGCCGTGGAGGATTGAGGCATTAATGCCTTACTTGCCACAATGCTCATGACCTGGGTTCAGAAATGAGCCTGGGCCATTCAAGGGCCAGTTGGGGAAGGATGACTGAACATCTCAACAGATGCTTTCCTCCTCCAGGGTGGGGTGGGTAGCTTGCTCTGCTGTGCTGCAACCCCCACCTGGGTGCTTATAAGTGAAGATGCAGGTTTGAGCAGTGGTTCAGGAGTGAGATGTTCCAGTTGGAAGATGTCAGTGCATTGTGTTAAGTCAAGCTACCACACCCCTGGCATGCCTGTGGGATCCAGAAAAGTGAAAAACAATTCCAGTTGCCAGGATGATGTCTCTACTTCTCACAGTCCATGCAGCCACCTATTTGGGCATATCATCCCGCACCTGGGCTAAACACCTCCCAGGAACTGAGGCCGCACAGGAGGCTCCAACACAGGATATAATCTGTGGAGCTCTGCCAAGGATGATCATGTGAGTCACAGGGACAGCAGTCTGACAGGGCTGAAGCAGCGGAGTCTAATAGGGGCCAATTGAGCGATCACGGGGAAAAATGAAACATTAAAAAAAATAGACAAGTAACTGCTCAAGCAAGGCTGTGTTTCCATCTTCGGGATTTGATGTTATCATGCAGACCTCTCAAGCTTCCCTCTTGAAGATTATTTCACCAAATTCCCTTGATGGAAACACAGCCTTGTTGTGCATAGTTATCTATACATTATTCTATATTATTCTGTATATAATATATTAGTATTAAAAATATGAAAAATACTTTTTTTAAAAATACATAGAATGTGTATGCACCATCTATTGTAAGGTGTTCATCAGTCTGCCCACATTAGGAAGAACAGTCCCAGATTCAGGGGCCAAAAGAAGCAAAGGCTGATTTTAAAAATGAATTCAGTTCCTTTATTTAAGAAGCCCCAGGCCCATGGCTACTAGATGCTGCACTGCAAAGGAAATGAAGGGAAGAAATCTGGTTGTATACTTACAGCACCACCGATGCAAACACTATCCAAAAGTGCTTTACAATATACAGTAGGAGATGGGGAAAAATACTTCTGTCACTTTCAAAACAGAGTATGACTCAAACCAGATAAATTGATCAGAGAGAGGCATCTCAAAGTGCTTAAGATTTGCTTGAGATCAGACAACAAGTGGCTGTGAGATTCAAACCTGGCCCCATGTGCACAGCCCTGTGTGATCACTTCTTTAATCGCAGATTCAATTGAAATGTCTCTGAACTGAATAGTTTGATAGTGTATGGGTACCCTCTTCATAAGACTTCAGTTCAGTGAAAGAAATGCCATCTTGTCCAGTTTTGCTGCTGCATTTATCTGCTCTTGGAGAGAAACACTCATAGCAGATTTTACAGAAAGCTTTCTTTGTGCTATCCCCTCCATGAGTATCTCTATGGCAGTAACATATTCATCACACTATTTTATTTTTTATCAAGGTTTCTCTCCCCAGCTTTTCATCCTATCTCTGCCCCAGCCACCCCTATCTGTGTGCCAGCCTCCCCAGCACCTACCTGCCATGTTCCGGCATGGGTCTCTGCCCCCTTGATGGGGTCAGGATGGGAGTTCAATCTGCCTGTGGGAACCCATCTGGTTGGCTAAGAGGCACTGGGCAGTGATGCAGGTCATGGAAGGAACATGCATCTTCCGTAGGCTATTTATCACTTTTCTCCCCATGATCAGTGGTGTGCTATGGTACAACATAGGCAACTAAGGACAGCAAAAAAGGTGATGGTGGTAAAACCAGTCAAACTGCAACTGTAGAGAACAAAAAAACTGGTGCTCTTCACAGATGCACAGAAAGACCATGCTAGGCTGAAAACCTTCAATCACAAGAGAGTGGTGTGCATTTTTTATGGAACTCATACAAACAGAAGAGAGAAAGAAATAAGGGCCTTAGCTGGGACTTGAACCCAGGCCACCTGGAATATGATTCTGGTTGTACTATCAGCTGCACCACCAAGGCAACTGGAACCTGAAACATCATGCAGCACCTTGCTCTTTCTCTAATGTACAATCTGGTGCTGTGCAGATAATTACATTTTCAATCACAAGAATGCGGGGTATATATTTATGAAAATGTGGCTACTCACCAATGCAGAGAAGGACTCTGTTAGGCAAAAAATGTTAAGCATCCTACATTTGTTGTAGAAACTGGGTGCACAACAACAAGGACACAGGCCATAGTGAGTTGCAGGCAATGACTGCAACTTAAGAAACTGCAGAAGTTCAGCCTAGCACAGTCCTTCTCTGTGTTGGTGAGTAGTGCCAGTTTTTAGTTCTGTTCTCTAAGAGTGCAAGTGCACTTACATGTGGAGGCACGCATGCACAGCACAGCAAATGGCCAGCTATCCCACAGTGATGTCACTGCTGTTTGCTCTGCCACCATACCTCCACATGGTGGTGGTATTTCTGTGGCACAGCACATAAGCCCCTCCCTGGGAGAGCAATGCAGCAGTCAATTGCTCTATCCTCTCTCCCTGGCCAACCCCCACATGCTTGAGTCTGCTCCCAATGTGAGGCCACCGAAGTAGATGGAGGTGTGGCATCCAGTGCCTCAACCCTCTATGCCCCTGGGCTGGGTGAGTCATTTCTTTGCTGAGACTTTGCCACAATATCAGACTAAGGACAGGGATTGCAATATGTTCCTTCCATTTGTTGACATGTTCAGATCTCCCTTTGAAACTTCATTACAAGTGTAC
Organism: Neoceratodus forsteri; assembly: GCA_016271365.2. Lineage (NCBI taxonomy): Eukaryota > Metazoa > Chordata > Ceratodontiformes > Ceratodontidae > Neoceratodus > Neoceratodus forsteri. Next base: position 1,044,233,623 of record CM028133.1, on the reverse strand, counting down.
AGTATGCATGGTGTCATACACTTGTTGATGGCGAACCTGTCAAAATATTTCTTGTATATCATGATTTGGTCTAGTGTGCAGTTTTTAGAAAGTACACAGTTCTGAGAGTGCAGTGCTATTACTGTATCAATATTTGTTATTGACCTGCACATTTTGAGCTTATTATTATGTGCCATGGCCTGCATATTTTTACACTATGTTTGAGTATTGTGTTGGAGTAAGAGTAATCTGTCTTTGCTCTCACAGATGCTGGTCCTACATTGGAAAGATTGGTGGCCAGCAGAATATCGGTCTGTGTATTTACAAAGGGGGCATTCAGCATGAGTTGGGACATGCCCTGGGTTTTTACCATGAACAGTGCAGAAGTGACCGGGACAATTATGTGGAAATTATGTGGCAAAACATTTACTCAGGTATGCAAATAAATGCAGTCATGTGATTTTATTTTTTTAGTAGTATTGTCCATGATGTGTAGAATTGTTCATGCCTTTTTTTGCATCATATTATTTTTATGTAAAAACCCACATTTTATGATTACTTACCTTCTTTAAAATTCATTGATGTTGTTGGTTATTTTATCTGCCTCCTTGCTTATTAGAACCGAAATGCATGGTAATGTAAAGCTGTGACCAGCTTTGTTTTGCTTCCAATCACTGAACTACTCATACTGCACACTTCGTGAACATTAAAAACACCCTCAAACAGTGCAGCCACTCATGATACAATAGTTTCTCTACTCCCACTGCATAATCAGTGGCTAGATTGCATTGGGGGTGTTCCTGAGTCCAGGAAAGATGCAATGGGAGCTGGTCAAGAAATGTAAACACACGTTTTGGCTTGTTAACACCAGTATGGTAGGCAGTCAGTTTTTCACTTTTTAAAAGAAAAAAAGTGATCTGAATCAAATTCCAGCCTATTCAACAATCTTTCCAGAATGTGAACAATATAAAATGTGTTTTATTAAACTAGGCACACTTTGATGCCTATGGGGTTTGACAGTGTCCCTTGAATGGAATCTGGATTTATGTTGCACCTTTATATGGGCAGTGTCTCCAGACACTACAGACCAGTTAGCTACAGTACTTACCAGTAGTACACAATCTAAATGCAGACAAGCACAGCCGATATTAAGTTCTCACAGCTATCTCCACTTATCCATGCTACAGATAGCAGACCCAGCCTTGAGAAAAATGAATGTTGGCCTGAACACTTGGAAAACCCTTGACCATTTTGAAATGTGCCATGGGATAACCAACAGACGTGGACAAAGGGGTCTTCAGCTTAATATCTCCACTCAAGAATGGCACCTTCTACAGGAAAAATGCTCTAGTACAGTACTTCACTGAAATATCAACAGGGGGGAATAAGCCTAGTCACTGTTGTGAATTTTCAATCCACAATATGCTGGCCTTGATTTGAGAGTTGTACCATCAACTTATTGTTGCAAAATGTCCATGATATCTTCATTCATTTTTTTATATTATTGCACTGAAGTATCACGAACCACGCATGTTTAGTGTAACACAGTTGTATTATCTACTAGACAAGGTCAAATGATCATGTCCCTCTTCAGATTTTTTTTGTGAAATATCAGGATACTTCACAAATCTTCCACAATATTTTTGGATGCCTAAAACTCGGATATCATTTATTTATGAAATCTATGACTAGCATGATTACCACGGCATTGTTTTTGTTTTTACCAGAAACCCTGGGAAAAGTTTGGAATCTGTATTGTCTGCACATTGGTAAAAACAAAAAATTTCATGGGATTTGGAATTTTATATCGGATCAACAAAGCTCCAGAATTGCTCTTTTTCCTTTAAATTACTACTTTCATAATTTGGAAGAGCAAGATGGAGACAGGTGTGGCTCTGCCTGAAGCAGCAGTAGTATAGCAGATTTTATTTTCTTATATTTTAGAATTCTTTGTCCCTTGTTTTAATTTATACAGTTAGGGAAATTATCAATGAGTAGTATTAGATAGCTGAGCATGTTTTCAGGTTTTTGAGGCTTATTAAAAATTTTTACAACTGGGAGTTACCAGACTGTTTGTTTTATGTGTGCTGAAGAAAACTTGGATGCCAAACCACTAGTGCTTTTACTATCGCTAGCATTGTGTATATTTTCTTTGTCGAGTTTGTGTGATCACCCAACTTCCCGTGATAACTCAGTTTTACCTAACCTTTTCTGGATTACTGACATGCTTGAAACCCTGACTTTATATCTGTGGAGCTACTGAGGAGTACTAAGGAGTTTACTGGGGAGTCCTTTGAGTGGTGAAGAGAACTGTGGCTTGAGGGCTATACCGAGTGCTATAACCTGATAGACTGGGAGGTGGTGAGTCTGCCTGATTTTGGTGTTTTCAGACGTCTGCCTTGCTGAACATAAATCATCTGAAGCCAGCTGCTAACTTTCTGGGGCCATTTGGTCTCAACTGGGGAGTGTTGGTTCTGGCCTGAGTCTCCTATGTGTCTAGGGGTGCCTTTAAAGAGTGCAACTATAAAAAGACGACTTTATCTCGAGGGCATTTATCCTCAGGCAGTCTGGGCTGGGTATCTGCAATACGGGACTTGACTTAGGGGCTCTAGTTCTGCTGTGGTCCCGTTAACATCGATGGTGAACCAGTTGACCTCCCTGGATTTAGACTGCAGGTGCTGTCAGTAAGCAGCTGTTCAGGGTGGATGGCTGAGTGGCGAGGCATTGGGGAGTGCCTGCCAGCAGGCAGTGTAGCCTCAATTGCCTGGGGGGGTCCCTGAGGTGGGTGCTGGTGGGCTTGCATTTTGGGGATCCTAAATCCAGGGGGCTGTTCATTCTGGGTGTCTGTTATTCTGGGGCATCACATTTGTGACCAGTGGTTCTGTGGTGCTGCTATTTTATCTGGTGGTAGAAGACACTGCAGATATTCTGAGAAGTGTCTTGCTCTGTGGACAGTTTGGAAAGTGTAAATAACTTTTGTCTGGTGAGGCTGTGAGAGAGCCTCTGGAACCTCGCACTTCATTCATCTCAACTGCATGCATTTACTGCTGTAGTGAGAGTACAGCAGAATGGATTTATAATTCTGCTGGTTGAGGGTGGGGGTGAGAGACCTATCTTTTTCCAAATCTCAGCTGTGAAGTTCTGGCATGCTTAGTCCCATTCCCGAATACTGACTGTTATTCTCCAGTGAACTTTGGACCCTACATTGTTTTTAAGAGGGGTTGGTTCTTTTTTTGGGGGTGGGGGTTTGTGGGTATAGTTTTATTTTGTTTTGAGTTTTTTCTTTTGTATTTGTTTTGTTTATTTGCTGTTTGACTGCTGTGGTGGGCTTTTATCAGTATATGCTAGCAGATATCTCTCCCAGTTAGGAGCTACTCTCCCTCAGAGCTCCGGGGTCTCATTTCTTTTAGTTGCCCCCCTTTGCCCACTGAGGTATATGGGTGATGTTAGGCTGTGAGGATAGTAAGAAGGAGGTGTAGGGGTGAGAGCTGTAGACCTGGAGGGAGAGTGGAGCTGGGTGGGCGGATTGGGGTTGTGGGGACTAGAAGATGCCCTGGGATGAAATGGGTTCCTGAGGGCAGTTCCCACCTATCTGGTTCCCATACCAAAAAGGCTCCACTTTGGGTTGGCAGATGACACGGCCGGCCTTGGTGGCCTATCCTACTCAGGCAGTGTTATGTAATATTAAGTCTATCAAAAACAAGACAGCAGTAATTGCTATCTTATTGAGTCATCAGACCTGGCTTGCATCACCAAGACCTGGCTGGATGATAATGCTGGCCCATTTCTTGAGTCAACAGTTCTTGCTGGATTCTCAGTAATACACTGCCTGAGGATGGATCATTGGGGTGGGGCTGTTGCCATTTGTTTTTAAATGGAATTGGGTCTTCTAAATGTGCCAGTGGGGGAGACCAAGTCCTTTGAATGTATTGTAGGCGCAGGTGTGGGGTGCAGGATTCTTCTCATCTACCGTTCACTTAGGGGCAAGAAGCAATTCCTGCAGGATGTCATGAACTTTGTCGTCGATATGGTGTTGGAGTCCCCTAGATGGATGGTTCTGGGGAACTTCAATGCCTGGGTTGACAACCAACTCTTGCAATTTGGTCAGGATTTCCTCCAGCTTATTAATTCATCGTGCTTCACACAGGCTATTGCCTCTGCAACCCATACACATGGTCACTCATTGGACTTGGTTTTCCTACTGGGTATGGAGATCTCCAACCTGGTGGTGGAGTTGGTTGGATGGCCTGACCATCACACTATAAGATTCAATTTCCAGGCTCCCTCCCATAGGCCTGCCATCATGGAGATGGTCCAGTACTGACCTTTAAGGGATTTGACCCCAGATGGCCTGGCAGTGGTGCTGGACATATTGAGTCTTCTGAACGCAATTGTGGACCCAGATTATCTGGTTCAGAGATATAATAAGGCTGTGACTGAGGCTCTGGATTCCATAGCTCCTGTACATGTTTGTCCACTCACCCTCCACCCTCAATCCTCTTGGTTTGATGGGACCTTGAGGGATCTGAGGTGAGTGGGACGAAGGCTGGAATGGAGCTGGTGAAAATTGGGCCTTGATGCCCACAAACTTAGATTGATGGCTCATTACACAGACTATCAGTTGGCTGTCTCCCATAAGAAAGTAAAGCTCCTGTCTAAGGAGATTGCTGTTGCACAGAATAGACCAGCTGAACAGACCAGCTCAGCTCTTCTGAACTGTCAGTGGACTGTGCTATCCAGCCTGTTTGCAGTCTTGGAGAGCATTGTCACAAGAAAAGTGTGATGAGTTTTCTCAATTCTTTGCAGATAAGGTTGCCAACATCAGGTCTGAGATCTGTGCAGCTCAATTCAATGGGTGTGTTGATGATCAGTGGGAGGCTGCAGTCCCTTGGTTCATCTGGTCTGACTTTGACTGGTTGACAATCCTGAATACTGTGAGGATCATCCAGAGTATGTGGCCAACCTGCTGTAGTTTGGACCCTGGCCCAAACCACCTCCTAGTGGGGTGCATTGATGTCATCATTGTGGTCCTAGCTGAGACTGTCTGGTGTTAGTTAGAGACAGGTGTGTTTCCTGACACCCTGAAGCTGGCAGTGGTAACACCCCTCCTTAAGAAATCCTTTCTCAACCCAGACTGTCTCACTAACTACGGACCTGTTTCTAACCTTCCCTTTGTGGATAAGGTTATTGAGAAGGTGGTCATGCTGCAATTGGAGGACCACCTTAGCATCCATGATGTCTATGATCCTCTTCAGTCCGGATTTCAGAAGAGACATAGTACAGAGATGGCCCTAGTTCGGGTACTCAATGATCTCCTGATAGCGAGAAATTGGAAGAACCATTCCATCTCAGTTCTCCTTGATCTCTCGATGGCATTTGACACGTGGACCATGGTGTGTTACCAGAGTGCCTGTGTCTGATCTGTGGACCGTCTGGTACAGTCCTCAGGTGGTTCCATTCATTCCTCACTGGCAGGTTTCAAAGAGTGGTGTTGGGGATTTATTCCTCTGACCCATTCTCCCTTTCCTGTGGGGTACCCCAGGGCTCTGTTTTAACACCCATGTTGCTTGCAGTGTATATACTGCCTCTGAGAGACATCGGAAGGTGGTATGGGCTGAGTTTTCACTGCTGTGCAGATGATCCTCAGCTACATATGTCCTTTGTGCCTGAAAAGGTTGGAGCTATCTCGACATGTAATAACTGCCTCGCTGAGATCCAAGGCTGAATAAGTTCCAACTGGCTGAAGTTGAACCCTGACAGGACTGAGGTGTTGGTTGTGGATCTGGGTCATCATGCAGAAGGAAGTTTGGCTGGGTGACCTTCCATGCTTAGGCTTGGAGGCTGTCATCTGATGGCCTCTGATCAGTTGCAAAATCTGGGCATTATTTTTGACAAGGGACTGATGTTTAGACATCAGGTGTCGTTGTCATCAAGACCTCATTCTACCATCTGAGGAATATTGCCCAGATTCATCCCTGGTCCCACCTGGCAACCTTTCAACATTGGTCCACACCTTTGTGACCTCCTGCCTGGACTATTGCAACTCCCTGTACCTAGATCTACCGGGGTTGATATCTGCTACTTGTAGCTGGTGCAGAATGTGGCTGTCAGGCTGTTTACTGGTCTCCCTCAATCATGCCATGTCATGCATGTGCTCCATGGCCTGCACTGACTGCCTATTCAGTGGTTGATCACCTCCCATGTCAGTTTGCTGACCTTTAAAGCCCTACAAGGACAGGGACCATGCTACCTGCAAGACCTTCTGTGCCCTTACTGCCCACCCCACCCACTCCACCCCGCCGATGAGGGATTGCTAGAGGTTCTCAGAATTTGTTTAAAGATCTTGAGTGCTAGAGAATTTGCATTTGTAGCACCTACCCTGCGGAGCTCTCTATCTTGTTAGATAAGGGAATGCCTGACAGTAGAGAGTTTTAAATCTGCATTAAAGACACATCTTTTTAATCTCGCTTTTTCTGAATTTGGATGAATCGCTGAAATAGATCTGTATATTATTATTTATTGCTGTTTTTATTCTTTGAATTTTAAATTGTGTACAAGCACTTCGATACTTTGGTGAATTGCACTTTTTATAAATAAAGAGAGTTGAGTTCATTTTGCTTTATTAGATTTTCTGTAATAATCCTTTTTTTCTCTAGCTAGTAGTACATATACTAAAAGACTGACAGAACAATCCCAGTACAATCTAGATCTTATACCAGGAATCATCAATACAATCCCAGAATTTCAAGTCTTGGAAACAAAATTTCATTATTTTAGTCAGCGTAAATCAGTGGCTTTGATTATTACCCATGTTCTGAAGTTCTTATTATGTTAACTGGCAAATTTCAAGATGCTCAGATGTGCAACTGTAAGCTTACAAGGGGACACAATCATTTAGTTTACTAGTGAAATTGTGTACAATATTGCAGCTATTTTAGCTAACATTGCTAACTTTTAAGATAGAGACATGAAACTGCATGCTTACCAATGGACCAATGGGCTAAACACCTGGAATGTTTCTGTACATTTAATTATGTAGTTGAACTTACAGGAGCTCAGCATATGGCAGTTGTTTCCTTGTGATATGTTGCCAGTATTTCTAGTTACTCATAACTCAGTCATCTATAAAAGGAACATAAACCCTTTTGTTTAATGTTTTCATAAAACTGTAAATTCAGTTATGTGTGAAGTCTAATCATTCTAGTGTATTGTTTCATATGTGTGTGTGTGTGTGTGTGTGTGTGTGTGTGTATGTGTTGAAGGAGTACAACTGTTTTCTTATACAGGGCTTCATATTAATGTAGCCTTTCTTCTGTTCAGTACTGTACTGTATACACTGTATATACTTTTTCTTCCTTGTATATTATTGCTTTTTGGATACCTGCTTCTGTACTGTACTTTGATGTATTCATGACCAGGTCCACCTTGCAGATGAGCCTTGCTCAGTGGTGCCCACCTGGATAAATAAATATTTTGATTAATTGATTGATTGATTGATTGATTGATTAGCCATTCTGGAACCCAGTGTTACTAGTTAACTTGAAGCCAGTGAAGCAGAAGCTGGATGTCTCTTGGTTCTGCTTGGCACTGGGTTCCAGAACTGTTGGGTGGCTAGAAAATGAATATTGGGCAGGGAAGAAAAAAGGCTGCCTCATTATGGGGCCCTAAATAACAATAATAGAACAATTTCAAAGCCATCCCAAGAAACAGCATACTTGAATTATGAAACAAATTAGACACAAGACCACATTTAAAATGTATTACAGCATGTAAACAACAGGGATAATGTTCCTTTTAAGACCGACCTGATAATTCATGTGTTTATCTATAGTGTAGTGCTCAAAAGAACTTGCATAATGTCTACACATTTGGATGTGTATATTTGAACAGACAGACGATCACAATATGCCAGCAGGTTTCATGATGAGATTTGGTAAAAATCCAATACAGTACATCCAGCCTGGACTTTATCCTGTACTATTGGAGTGGCTCCTTCTCATCGACAATAAAGACTTGAACAGACATACAGTACTTAGTCAGTATGCCTGCTTTGCCCTTATCACTCACCACTCATGTCTCCCTTTTTCAACCTGACAGTCCTGTATTTTGTCTTTCATTACTCCATAGCATAACAGATGAAATCCCTGTCCCCTCTGTAACTTCCTTTCACAAATCTCAAGTCTAGCCTCTGCCTTTTCCCTCCTCATCTTGGTGTTGATTTCCTGTAGTTTGCTTAATTAGACTTTCCTGCCCTCATCTGATTGGCTGCCATTGTAACATTTGAAAATCCCTATCTCATACTTCAGAGCTTCGCCATCCTCTCTCCTGTACCTAATAGTCTTTCTTCTCCTCTTTCTGTTCTTCCCCACAGTCCTTGTGCAGAGGTGTGTGACCCCCTACCCACCTTTCCTGTGTTATGCGCAAAATAGTGCAGTATAGAACTGGATAGTACACCCATACAGTTGATAGAATATCTCCAATATGTTTTGTTGCTTATCCGTTTGGTCACCTTTGGTGCAAGACATATCACAGAATATCCCCGTTGATTACAATTGGATTTCTTGTAATATTTCACAATCCTATATATCCATATATACAGTGTAACTTGATACTGCTTATTACTATAGCTATGACATAGTATTTATGATACTAGCATTATCAGTGTCTGTCTTCAGTATCTGGAGTATGCATCAATCATCTACCACCCTCTTTTCCTGTTTGTCTGGCTGTTCATCTGTCTTGAAAATGGCAAGGTTCATCATAAGAGTATACATTTATAATGTGATAAGACAAACACAACAGCTCATGTATATGTTCTGTTTGTAATGGTCCCTGGAAAATGATCCTGATATGTTGAAATGACTGTCGATGCTGAGGTTTAGAAATGCTAGTATTTTAGATTTTCATGCTTTTTTCCCCAAAATTTTGGGACAAATGAATTCTTTTTTGTTTTTTATTTTATTTTTTAATTTTTTTAATTTTTTATTTTTAAATTAAAAATTAAAAAAAAATAAAAATAAATGAATTCTGCTTCTGCCACCTGTGATGAACAAATATCATGCTTGCACCTTTAAAAGTTGTTGCTATAAAATACCCTTTATTAAAAAATACTCCTTTTCTCAATATCTATGTCTTACATTGTTGAAATTATCAGTAATTTTGGTAGCCTTCAGACTGAGACAGCTTACATTTATCATGTTTTTGAAAAGTACTTGCTGAACAGGAAACTCCAGCAGCACAGTCTCCATCAATAGAATCCAAACATTTTTGTGCGAGAACACACGCTTTAACAAGCATTTGGGTTCACGTTCATTGAGAGAGGGTTTCCTCAGCCTTTGCATCATTTGCTGGATTTTTATTGTATTGGATTACAAATAAAGTCTTTCTTTGAACAACTCCTATCCTTGTTGTGGTGGCTTTTTATGGATTCTACTGATGAAGACCATGCTGCCAGAGATTCCTACTTTGTAAGTACTTTGGTTTTTTGCTTGCTCTGGTCAGGCCTGTTGTGTTTAGTGGCCACCTTTTCTGCTCCTTGTATTGTTTTGGAAAAAAAACAATGCTCATAAAGCCACAAATAATACAAACTTGTCAAGTACTGTCATCAGGGAAGTTTTATTGGCACACAATATATCTCCCTAGTGGATAAAACATTAATCTGTCTGTCTATCCACTTATGCACTAATGCTGCACTTCTCTTACAGGTGCACACTCTCAATTCTATAAGCAGAATACTAATAACCTGGGCATAACTTATGACTATTCATCGGTGATGCACTATTCAGCGTAAGTCAGCACTTATTCTCATGTTTACTATGTCATTGTCATTGTGGGTGGAAATGTTTTGTTTCAATTGTCTCCCAAATACTTAATCTTGCATTAAGTAAACTTACTGTACTGTACAGTATACTGACAGAGATGTTGTATTGTATTAATTCACCGGTGAATTTCAGATGAAGCTACTAACTTTGCCTTCAGAGATCAATTTGTGAATTTTCATCATTTCCTAGAAAACTCACCTTTATTAAGTTCACCTGACAACTTTTAGTGTAACATCAAGTTCAAGTTCAAGTTTATCATAGGAAAACTCTGTTGAGCAAGGTTATTCAAAAGGAGGTCCTTTGACACAGACAGCTAGTTACAGATTGCATAATTGAAAAAAACAGTACATATTCAAGTACAGAATTATGGACAAGCATTAACATGTTGCATAAAAATGACAATGACATAGAAAAATACAAGTACAGAAAAAAAGTTAGTAAGTGCTTGTTTCGGAGTAACAAGGCAGCTAATTTCTAGGTAAGTAAGAAGAAGCAGTGGGCTAGGGTTAGAACAGTGAGCTAGGATTTAGAAGCAGCTGCATGTATCTTTTACTTTTGCAGCAACCAACTCTTTAAATAGGCTGATAGGGACAGTACTGGGAAGCTTCAGTACACCTTGGAGCTGGTTCCAGATAGTTGGGAGTACGCTCGATATGGCCCACTTGCCGAGTGAGGTGCAAGTTCTCGGTACATAGATGAGGAGAAGGTCATTTTTCCTAAGACAGTAAGCACGATGGGAAATAAGGAAAATGGTTGTGAGATAGTTTGGGAGCTTGTTCAGGAGTAGCTTAAGAGTCCAGAAACCAGCATGAAGAGTATGTCTAGTTGAGAGTGATGTCCAGCCAGTGGCTAGGTACAAATTGCAATGGTGGGTTTGGTAGGGTAGGTTTGTCATGAACCGTATGGTGTGGTGGTAAAAGACGTCTAGTTTGCTGAGCCCTGAGGCCACTGCAGAGGAATAGATTAGATCTCCATAGTCAAGTAGCGGCAAGAAAGTGGCCTGGACCAGCCTAGTTCTGGTATCCAATGGAAAGAGGGGCTTGTTATGGAAGAAGAAACCTAGCCTAATTTTTAGCCTCTTTGCCAGATCATCAAGGTGGTAGTGAAATGAAAGCTTTTTGTCTAGCCACATACCAAGATATTTGAATTTGGAGGTGATTTCAAGGGGTTCACCTAGGAAGGTAGTGATGAATTCTTTGTGCGTGTTTGCAAGGGAAGTGGAGGTGGTGTTTGGGGCAAAGATCATGGCCTTAGTTTTCTTGGAATTGAGGAGTAGTTTGACATTGATTAGGTTGATTTCTAGTTGTGCAAAGTTGGCTTGGAGAACATCCCTCACTTCAGCCAGCGTAGGGCCTGATGTATACAGTACAGTATCATCAGCAAAGAAATGCAGATGGGACTGGGATATATGTGCGTCAAGGTTATTGATGTACAGGGAGAAGAGGATGGGCCCTAATATGGAGCCTTGTGGGACTCCACTAACAACTGGGAGGGATGCAGAAAAGAGTCCACCAGCTTTACTTTCTGGGTCCTTCCAGATAGGTAGCTGGTAAACCACTGAGCAGCAAGGGGGGTGGCACCTACTTTTACTAGGCTTGAGGCTAACAGATTGTGGTCGACAGTGTCGAACACTTTGCTGAGATCTAGAAATAATGCACCAGTAACTTTCTTGGAGTCCATGGCTGTGAGCCATTCATTGGTAACTTTGGCTAGAGCAGTGACTGTACTATGGTTGGGCCAGAAGCAGGATTGTGCAGGGCTGAGGATTGAAGATGATTCGATATGGAGTTTCATTTGGGAGTAAACTGGCTTTTCAAGGACTTTGGAGAGGAGAGGTACGATTGAGATGGGCCTATAGTTGTTCAGATCACATGGGTCCCCTGACATGAATAATGTGAGTACATGGGCAGAGTTCTAGCAGGAGGGAACAGTGGCAGTGGAAATAGAAAGATTGACTATGTGGAGGATAGCGGCAGTGAGGTCAAGATAGCCTAGTTTAAGAGAAAAAGATTCTAGACCATTGTCCCCTGCACTTTTTCGAATGTTTGTGTTAAGAAGTTAATCTTCAACTTTTTTATAGCTAAGCAGGAACAACTGTAGCAGGTGGGTCGAAGTTTGTGAGTCAATATTATTATAGTCTTGGTTGCTACCACAGGCTGCATAAGGTGAAGAGTCAAAAGCTAGGCCAGAAATTACAAAGTAACTTCACCTATAGGATTCAGTTAAGTGACATTTCTTACACTGAAGCCAATGGAAAGCATCAGTGCCTGAAAATCACAGGGTAGAACTTCACAAAGTCACGTGGTACATCTCTAGACAATCAGTCTGCTTCAGTTTTGGTTTTGCAGTGTTAGTCAGTGTTGGAGACAGGAGACTGGCAAGCTTTCTGAGCAGAAAATTGATGGATTACACAACAAATTACATTAGTAGAACAGCTTTTTAAATCATTTTTCATTCTTATAGAATTGTCTGTGTATTTAGTAGTAATTAAGTTTTTGTTTCTTCTGCATATTGACTGTTTTTTAAGTATGACGTTTAGTTGTAGGCCTTTATTTTCCCTGTTCTTCCCACTTGTTTCTATATGACTTTTCTTCCCTCTGGCTCTTGCTATCTCTTCTCATGTATATTTGTAAATGGTGAAGTATAGACAGGATTGTAATTGGAATTGTGGTGGTTGTGGCATACACCTGCACCAGCCAGCATCAAGTCTGATGAAGGTGGTAGGGAAAGAGGAGGAATGACCCATCAGGCTACTCATAGCACTACAGCAACCCAATTGCAGCAGCAGCAGCAAATCCCTGCCCCAGTGCAGCAGTAGTTCCCAGTTCCTTCAGCTCTACAGCTGCTATCTCAGCTCCACAGCAGCAGCAGCCTGAATCCCTGTGCCCCCCCATGGTACCACCACCACAAGCAGCTGTTCCCCCTGAGGAGCCACATCCTGGTTCCTCATTCTCTGTCTCTTCAGTGCCCCTTGCAGAGAAGCAGACCAGGTCCATTATCATGTGGTAAGTTTTTTACACTTTACCCCAACAAGGACAGTGTTGCCAAATACAACATTTGCAACACACTGGTCAGACATAGCCATGTTAGCACCAGTGAACAACATACTCACATGACAGTGCTGGGGTTAGTGACAGTAGAGGTCCTTCTGTGCTGCTGTGGGTGCAGTACACAGTTTGAACATGTCTATGATGGTCACGCCATAGCAAAGGGTAGGGGCATGGGACAGCACTTGATCATTGGAAGAGGAGGCATTCATGAAAGAATGGAAAGATACATGTGAAGATAAGATAGAAAATATTTAGATTCTAGTGCACTCCTTTTTGTGTTGTACCTGTGAAAGGAAACAAAACAAATAAACAAACGAAGAATAAATAAATAAATAAATAACTTTTGGAAAGGATACTTACTGTTACATTGTTGAAGGCCATGCTTTAAAATGGCAAGAAGGTGCCCTAGCTAGAGATTGTGGAGGAAGAGGGGAAGTCTTGCTTGCTGGATGAGAAAGCAGCAGGACAGGAGACCTGTGATGACAAGAGAAAGTGATATAGACTTTATTAACTTTGATACTGTGAGTAACCACATGAACAGTTGTCTTATAGTACTATACCTGTCACCTGTGAAGACAAAAGAGAAATTATAGCCTGACTTGACCACCATGGTGGCCACACAGTATATCCATTGTCCACTCCTAGTAATTTTATCTGTCACCTGTGAAGAAAAAAAGAACTTATTTAGCCTGACTTGGCCACTAGGTCACTGTGCACCCGTTAAAGCATAACCTATTATAAAACATAAAAAAAGAAAAAAAAAGTCATGTAACGATACTTACCATCAACTTAGTGATGGCCATGCTTGCAGTGGCATGATGGTGCCACAGAGAGAGATGTTGGAACAATAGGCTGATTAAGTAGGTGTCTTGCAGGCTGCCTGACTTTGCGGCTGTCTTGCCAGTCACCTCTGTGAATAGTCAAACCTTATGGGAGAGGGTGACAATAGGAAAGAAACACATTTTAATGTTCTGCAAGTAATTTGAATGCCCCTCATGTGAAAGGACAGACTCATCACCAACAGTGAGGCTTGGGCATGTGAGCAACAGTGAAAGAAGGTTATCATCACAGCAGACAAAGGTGGACTTTGCTGGAGCTCAGGTCCTGCTGCTTTAATGGGTTGCCTGGTAGGAGGTTCAGCTTGGGGTCTGCTTAGCTGACTTGCTGGAGATCTGCTTGGCAATTACATTTTTGTTGACTGAAGATTCCAAGTTTCTCAGTCTGGATGCATGTGGTGGGTGGACGTGGCAGTGGACCATGTTGTTTATGGACATGGAGGATGCAAGCAATCAGGGAGGAGGAGGAGGAGGAGGAGGTAATGTATTGATTGCATGAGGATTCATGGTCTGCAAAGCTAGCAATAGTGGTGGTGGCTAGTATTACTGTTGGCCATCTTTATGCTTAGAAAATAGTGTCACTGATTTTCTAGTTTGTGGGCATAACATAGGAGAGGGCAGAGGAAGGTAATCAGATGGATATGTAGAACAGCAATACAACTTTGGAAAACATAACTAAATCATAACAAAATAGATTCAGCTGATGAGGAAAGATGAACAGAGCACATTCTGGTTCATGTTTTATTTATCCTCATCAAGGAAGCAGCCCTCACAGTCTCCCACACTGGAGTTATCTCCACATGGGAATTCTGGTGCCCTTCTTGCTTCATCTACTTCAGAAGAAGAGAATATACCGATGCCAATAATAACAGGCTTTTCAGATTCATCTTCACCACCACAACCGCCTTCATGTTGAAGGAATGCAGACTGTGACTATAATCCATGGACCGAATCCCTGCATTCATGTTAATAAGTGTTTGCATGCCAACATTTTCAAGGGACAGATTTGTATGCCTGTTCTGCACAAGGACCCCTGCTGAACTGACAACTTTCTCCACACTGACACTTGCGAGTGGACAGCTCTGGTATTTACCTGCTACTTAGGTCATTGCTGGCCCATCAGTGACCTTGCTACTCCAGTAAAGCAAGGGTTCTTCCATGATGGCAAATTGCCTGGTGTCTGCCAAATATACAGTTTGTTCTGTTACCTTGCATGTCTTATAAGTCCTTTTACCATGTGAAGTGCTAGCAATACCCCATCTCTGTTCACTTTCATGGTGTGCCTTACATAACTGTGACTTTAATATCTGTGACCAATGTATCCATCTTATTGTTTAATTGGTTAAACTTTCGACCTGACAATGCCCACTTTCAGGTATTTAAGATGGGCACTGTTTTATATCACTGGGTCCAGTAAGGTGGCAATCCCAAAATCTGCAGACTGCTGAATGCCAGAAATGAGGCTGTTGTAGTCCAAGACATGGAGCATGTGTTCCATTAAAGCACAACTTCTGGTATCACCACCTGCCTCTAGCACCTGCTGTACATTCTTATAGGTAGTTTTTTCACTTTTTTTTTTTTACATTTCATTTATTTTATACTGAAAGGTCTTTGGGCAGTGCCCATTTTCACAGACGTCCAGTTTCAAAACATTAAACATATGAGGGCATCTTAATAGAATACAAACACATTTAAAAATTATAGCCTAGCTGGGACAATGTAAAACAATTACATTGTAATTAGAAACTAGGTAAAACACCTACAAAAAGAGTTAATAAACATGTTCCTTCTAAGTACTGTCTTAAAAATAGAAATTTTTGGATGACACACAACACTGCTAGATAAATCATTGTAAAGTTTTGGAGCTAAAAAGGTCACACACTTTTAATTATATGTGGTTCAGAGCTCAGTGCTTGTGTTATATACTGCATCTACATGATGTAGGTTTGAGTTTGGATACAGAGGCCAGACCAGTAAGTAAAATGATGCTTCCAAGGTATAGTTGTACAGATGAATAGTGCTTAGCTACTTTAGGCATGAACATAAGTAAGTCAGTGATTATAGTACATGATGAGCTGCAAGTAGATAGCTCTAGATACTGGAAACGATGAGTTGTTCGTTATGAGTTGATGGTTTGGCTTTACTCTGTATCCCACCATAGGAAGCATGGTTAGTTGATTAGGATGTGACACTCCCAAAAATTTATGATATTCCACGATTATCTCCTCCAACTCCAGAAAGTATGGCCAGCAGCATGCAGGAGAGGAAAATCCCCCTTGAGGGAGACCTCTGAGGATCCATGGCTACTGACCCACCCGTCCTTCTGGGCATACTAAAGGAGCATAATCCTAAATTAATTAATTATTGGATAGACCAAGTTGCAGAGTATGGATCCAGTGGAACCGTTCATAGCAGAGATGAAGATCAGGAACAGGCTTCCAAGTCTTGGGTGAACAAAGCAGGTAGCTGAATGAACATGTGAAGCATTCAGGTAGATGTGCACTGAGGTGATCATTGTTAGAACACATCTAATAGGTTCAGGATAGGGCTAGAATAGGACCTCTGGAAGCTAGTACATGATAAGCAGGTGAATATAGTAAATATACAGGCTTTGATGCTGGTGAGACAGGATGAATTAGAAGCAGTCCAACCTCCGGCTTCTGCTGATGGAAGGCTTATGAATTTCATGGAATGGTAGAAGACTTGAAATGAAGCTGATGACTGACAAACCCAGTAAAGTGAATATCACAAAGAGAGAGTCGAATTGATGATTAAGACATGATTTAAAAGGCATACAGTAGTAGAGTTGAGCCGAAATCCTGGCAGGGTTTGAGGATAGTAATTGAAGCAATACAGAGTAAGGTTAGGAAGCATCCAATGAGTATAAAAGGGCAAGCCCTAACAGGTAAGGATGTGAGGCTGGGCCTCGTAGGTTAGGAGATGAGGTAGTAAGTAGCAGGTGATATGGACCAGTTGGGCAGTTGATAAGTAGAACGTGGCAGCTAGTCCCATGGTAAGATGCGTAGCTGGACCCTTGTAGGTCAGCTGGTGAGGTAAGTAGAGTGGAGGCTAGCTCCATGTAGCTTGTTAGTGCAGCCAGACCTTCATAGGTCTGCTGGTAAGTAAGAGTGGCAACTAGCCCTCATAGCCTAGTATATGTAGCTGATCCCCATGTCGGTTGGCTGATGAGTAATAGTAGGAAATTGAGAATGGCAGTCAAACCCATAAGGGTTCGCAGGTGCAGCGGAGCCCATGTAAGTCAGATGGAATTAGCAAGAATTAATTGTGAGGGTATACAGTATATCCAGGGTGATTTCTATGAGAAATGGTCAAATCCACAGGTGAGAAAATGCGCTCCACATAGGTCAAGTTGTACTTGTCGAGTTATTTTAGCAGATGAGGAATTCTTTTTGAGGAGGAGGTGTTTGAATGAATGTCTGTGATCTGGTAGGGGAATATGAACTTGGAGTCCATGCCAAGTTAAGGAAGGAAAGTCTGATATGAGTAGAAGTATATGAACATCCAGGCCCAGACTGGGTGAGGCAGGCTGAGAGAATTATGAACCTTCAAACCTAATGTGGGCAAGGCAGGCATAGTGTACGAAGAATCAAACCTCCAGGCCTTGAAGGTGAAGCAGGTACGAGGTAGAAGTATACAAATCTCCAGTGCCAGAACTGGGCGTGGCAGGCTGACAGAAGTTATGAACCTCCATGCCCGATGCTGGGTGAGGCAGGCATAGTGTACAAATAGTACAACCTCCAGGCCGTGATGCAGTGAGGCAGGTGGAGTGAGAGCAACCTTGGAAGTTGCCAAATGAGCACTGAGAGCTGATCTGAAAAGAGTATGACTGTGAGGCCCTTGTAAGTCCAAATATACATCGGTGGCAGCATCCAGGCAGCCAGGGAAGAGCAGGAAGCAGGAATGCGATGAATAATGCGAGCAGTAGGTAACGAGTTGTAAGCAAGAGACCTGCATGTAGGTCGGTAGTAGTAGTAGAAGTCATTGGATTCGCATGGCATGCAGATGCAGAGGAAGTAGCGAGTAGTAATACTGAATAATTGCAGAAGTTACATAACGGGGATCGATGAGGAATGTAAATAGCAGGGGAGTAATCTGACCCTCCTAGAGTTGGATGTTTGGTGACCAAACAGGGGAAGCATGTAAACATAAAATAATTACCAACATTAAATGCAAACTTCTTCCTTCATGGAAAATAAGTCTGATGAAAGTAAGAGACATCCCCTGAATGATGTCCAACAGCTGGAGTATGTCATGCCAAAAAGCCCCCCAAAAAGAAATGAGAACCACTATAACACTGAAGGAAAACACAGCAGCTGATGGCTGTAGGAGTCAGAAAACTGGTGTGCTCATGATGGAGAACATGAGTGAGCAATAGCTCTCCCAACAGAATGAATGACAAGACTGCTCCTCCAAACCAGTCCCCACATCAGAGAAACAGAAACAGGCAGCGACAGCATCCTAAGCAGTTAAGGTATGCAGCCACGATGATACAGATAGCACCAGCTCTGTATAGGCGAGGACAGCAGACTGGACTTGTGATTGGCCATGAATGAATGTACCCAAACAGCAAATGATTCAATGGGCTAACAGGGCAGGAGACGGAATGAGCAGTGAGTATGCTCAGGAGGCTGCTGGAAACAACTGGAACTGGAGGCAGGTGCAACGATACAATGGGAGCAGCAGAAGTCGGAGCCACAAGCAGCGCATGGCCGTGCAGCAGGCACCAAAGAGAAAAGGGGTGGCAGTGAAGTGGCCAGATCATTGTTAGATAATGATCTGAATAGTAGGCAGAGATTGCTATGCAATCTTCTGTTTTCCAGTGAATACAACCCCAGAGACTGGAGACCATCCTTAAAACTTAGTTCTCCAATGCCTAACACTATTTTGCTAGCCCTTCTCTGAACCCTTTCTAGAGCTGTTATTTCTGCCTTCGTATTTGGGGGCCTAGTCGCCTAGTCTGCCCATTTCCCTACTTGGTTTGTTAATCCCTACCCTTATCTGGACTGCCTTTTCCCTACTCTGCTGTAGAGAAGGGTGCCTTTATGCTTATCCCATGCACTTTTGAATCCCCGTACTGTCTTCACTTCCACCACCACTGCTGGAAGGCTGTTCCATGGATCCGCCACCGTATCTGTGAAAAAATACTTCCTAGCATTCCCCCTAAGCCTCCCTCCCTCCCTCCAGCCTCATGTTATGTCCCCTTGTCCTTGTGCACTTTCTTCTTTGAAATTTGCTCCACTCCTGTATCCTGTTTATTCCTCTAAAGTATTTGAAAGTCTCTATCATATCCCCTCTCTCCCTACTCTCTTCCAGTGAATAGATGTTAGGTTCCTTGAGTCTTTCCTCATAAGGCTTGTGGTGCAGTGCATGTATCATTTTTGTTGCTCTTCTCTGGGCTGCTTCTATTCTGTGTATGTCCTTCCTGAGATGCAGTATCCAGAATTGGACATAATGTTCCAGATGAATCCTCTCCAGTGAGCTAAACAGTGGCATAACCACTTCACTCCTCCTACTGGTTATGCCCCTTCCTATGCACCCTAGCATTTTGTTTGCATTCCCTGCTGCTTTTTTGCATTGTTTGGACGACTTCAGGTTATCAGATATAATAATCCCCAGGTTTCTCCCTCTTGACTTGTGGTGGCTAGAACTCCCCCCCCCCATCCTTTATCCCCCTCTTGGATTGCTGTGTCTCAGGTGAATTATCTTGCACTTCTTAGCATTGAAACCCAAATGCCAAACCCTTCACAATTCTTCAGGTAGTCTTAGGTTGTTTCTCATTTTATCTAGCCCCTCCTGTGTGTCAGCTCTGTTGCAGATCTTGGTGTCATCTGCGAACAGTGATTCTTTCTCCTCTAGTCCCTCTGCAATGTTGCTTATGAAGACATCGAATAGGACTGGATCCAGCACCGATCCCTGTCACACCTCACTGGTCACCTCCCCCTATTCATTTTTTATGCCATTTACTACCACCCTCTAGGTCCTGCCTTTTAGCCAGTTTCCAACCCATTTTACCACTTTACAGCCTACACTCAGATTCCCCAATTTGTTAAGCAACCTTCTATGTGGAATGATGTTGAAGGCCTTGCTGAAATCCAGCTAGGCCACAACCACTGCCTCTTCCTGATCCACCCCCCTGATCACCTAGTTAAAGAAATTGATATGTTTAGTCTGACAGGACCTTCCCTCTGTGAATCCATGCTGCCCTGGGTCTTTTGCACCTCTTGACTCCAGGGACTTCACTACCCACTCCTTAGGCTGGCACTCGATCAGCTTCCCCACCACTGAGGTCAGGCTTACAGGTCTGTAATTGCCTGCCTCCTTCCTACTTCTACTCTTGTCAGGGGACCACGTCTGCCCTCCTCCAGTCCCCAAGTACTTCCCCATCTCTACTGATTGGTTGAAGAGGGTTGTCAGTGGACCTGCTAGGACTTCCCTGAGTTCCTTCAGAACTCTAGAATGAATCCTGTCTGGCCCCATTGTCTAGTCTGTCTTCACTGTACTTCCCCTAGTTCCTCCAAGACTTTATCCATTATAAATGGGCTGGTGTCCGCCTCTCTCCCTGTAAACATTTCCTCGTGAGGTTTGGCCCCTTCCCTCCTTCTTCCTTGGTAAATATTTAGCAAAAATACTGGTTCAGTGTCTCAGCTTTTTCAAGGTCATCCTCCACCCACCCACCCACCCACCTCTCCTTTCTTTCACCAAACAATACAATTTCTGGTCTTCTTCCTCTTGCTAATATAATGGAAGAAGGTTGTGTCTCCCTTCTTAATAGCCTGTGCTATTCTTCCTCCATTCTTGTCTTTGCCCCTCCAACAGCTTTCCCAGCTCCTCTCTGCTTCTCCAGATATTTCTCTCTGTCTTCTTCCTTCTGTGTCTCTGTAGTTCCTGAAGGCTTACTTTTTTCTGTCACTTTCTCAGCTACTGACTTAGAGAACCACAGTGGCCACTTCTTTCTTTTGCTTTTGCTAAGCAGTCTGACACATTGACTTGTCACGCCTGCTATGGATCTCTTGAGCCTAAGCCACTGTTTTTCAAGGCCTCCCCCTGTATATTCTGATGCCAGGGCAATTTTGAGCTGTTCTCCCATCTCCACAAAGTTGGCCTTCTGGAAATCTAGGACCTTAATTTTTGTATGGCTTTCTTCTGCCAACGTGTTGAGTCTAAACCACACAGTTCTGTGGTCACTGGTGCCAAGGGGGCCACTAACCTCAACATTCATGATTCTGTCCCTGTTTGTCTGCACTAAGTCCAGTATCTGGTGGGCTCAACCACAAGCTGTCTTAGGTTTATTTATTAAATTATTTATTTGCTTTTGTTAACCAGGTAAGCAGACTAGAAAGCCAAGTGCCTATTTTCAGGTGTGACCCGGGAGGATACAAGGTACATACAAATCATCAAACCGAGACAGGGTAACATACAAGATCATCCAGCATAATAAATAGAATATGTACATAACAGCATGTGGGATTACAGGCATAACAGGTTGATAGAAAGATAGCAACATAATACATAACGTATAACTAGGCAGAGCAACAACAATAAACAGACACTGTCCACAAGGCTAAAGATATGGATTAAGCCACAGAAGACCCCACTCAGGGACAAGTAAGCAGGGGGAAAACAGGGCCCCGGGCAAATTTCAGCATATTATGGGACCAATCACACAGAAGTGTGACCCCCCATTAATCAGTTTGGGAAGAGATTGCCACATCTGGGGTCTTATATGGCACAGAGACAGGTGGAGGCAGATTTCAGGAAGCTCCATAGTGAGGCTTTAAAGCAGGGATGGGAGGGGGAGGAGTGAGTTGATGCTGGAAGGGAGTTCCACACCCTAGGCTCATGGACAGAGAAAGCTCAATCTCCAGCAAGGGTACGGGTCCTGGGAACTTGTTGGTCCAGCACTGCCCTGGATCTTAAGTGGTAGGCAGGGGTTCCATGTTTGAGGGGGAGGGCAAGTGCAGAAGGGCTAGCCATTCTTACAGTGTTGTCCATGAAATTGCTGTGTACGAAAACATGGTATTTTTCAGAGGGGAGCCACTGCAGTCGTGAGTATAGATCAAAGCGATGCGTGAGGTGAGGTGCAGATAACATAAAGTGGTAAATATTATTGTATGCCATGTCCCATTTAGTAAGACTCAATTTTGGGACTGGGGCATAGGATACGAGCCCAGAGCAGAGCGTGGGCAGGAGGACCCCCCTAGCTAGGGCAACCTGTGCGGCCGGGGTGAGACAACTTTTTGCTCTGTAGGCAAGTCGAGTTTGCCCCATATATGGTTGACATGAGGTTCCTGCTCCTTGAGGTACTTGCAGTTTGGGTATTCCAATCTGCATCCAACACGTTGAAGTCACCCATTAGCACTACTTCCCCTTTGGCCACCATATTATGAATGGCCTCCACAAACACTAGATCTATATCCTCTCCCCATGTGAGAGGCCTGTAAAGTACTGCAGTATGGATGGATGATAGTTTTGTTCCCCGACTCCAGAGTGACCCAAAATGCCTCTGATTCTGCCCTGGATCATTGAGCCTCTGTAGCTTTAATCCTTTCCTTCACATACATAGGAACCCCTCCTCCCCTCTTCCCCTTCCTATCCTTTCTAAAAAGTGTATATACTGGTGTGGATGCTTCTCATTCATGGTTCCCTGTCTACCATGTCTCCATAATAGCCACAATGTCCAGGTTTGTGTCTGCCATCAGTGCCATTAGGTCCGGGATTTTGCTTCCCAGACTGTGGGCATTTGTGTACATGACCTTCCACTCTCTGTACCCCCTTAATGTTGCTTGTTTATTGTGCTTTGCCCTGGACCACCTTAGTGATGTACCATCTGTTCTCTCCCCCATTGTAACCATGGTAGTTTTACAGTTAGATATTATGCTAGTTATTGGGTTCTCACTGCTTTCAGTAATGTCCTGTAGGGGGCTCTATGATAATCCTCTTGACTGTCTATGCCTCCCTC
Source organism: Neoceratodus forsteri (assembly GCA_016271365.2). Lineage (NCBI taxonomy): Eukaryota > Metazoa > Chordata > Ceratodontiformes > Ceratodontidae > Neoceratodus > Neoceratodus forsteri. The sequence continues at coordinate 1,044,210,957 of CM028133.1, read as the reverse complement.
CTTGGCAAATTTAAAAGATCACTAAGGATGCACTTAAACTTCTCAGAAAGGATACCTGTGTCTCCCCTGGATAGATATAGACCAAATGGAGAATATAGTCCTTCTTCCCTTCAGGTGAGGTTCCAGTCTCCATTGAAGCCATACCTACCTTTCTGCTCCATTTCTTCAACCATTTGTTGAATTCAGTGATGTGTATGTCCCTCCCTTCCCCCTTGCCATGGACAGGTAGCACCTCGGAGAAGGCTGCAGAGTGTACTACTTGCCCAAGACTCCTCCCCAGCTCCCTGAACTCTTCCTGTATGCTTCCTACATCTACCCCCTCTCTAGCCAGGTTATAAGTCCCCAAGTGAATAATGACATCCAGCTCCCCCTCCTTGCTACCACCTTTGCAATTCTAAGGATTCACTTGCCCTCCTTCTGAACTGTGCCTCCAGGTAGGCACATTACCTCTCTTTCACAACTGCTACCTGACCCCAGCTCAAGTCCACCAGACAATGGAGTCATCAACCTGGATTTGCTTCCTCCTCCTGTGTGTTCTCCTTGCATATGCCCTTGGGGTTCTATCTTGGATGACTCCCTCAACCCCCATGGTGTTCACTTCAGGAGATGCTGTGCAATCTCTATGTTCTGCCAGGAAGGTATATGAGTTGTGAAGTGACACTGGCTGAGGAATGTACCTCTGTCCTTCCTCCTTCACCCTCCCTGAGCTCACAGTAGTCCATCCTTCCATCCTTCTTTGCAACCTCTGAGGAAGCGGTGGTGGACATAGTGGTGTCTGTATGGGGAGGAAAGTCGCCTGTATCCTTGCCAACTCTGCTCAGAGTCCAGCTACCTTCTCCCTCAACAGAGAGAGGTGCCTACAGATAGGGTAGCACCACAGTGTCCAGAACATCTTCCTGAAAACTGTTGCCCCACATCCACTGCAAAGCACCACACCCATCATTTTTCTTCTTATATCTTTGCCCTAACTGCCCCTTATTTCCCTCTACTCTCTGCTGCTCTTTCCTTCTATACCTTGTCGAGTGCCCAGCTACATATATATATTGTGTACTGTCACTAGTCAATACTCAATACTCATTAGTGGTATAATATTTCAAGGAATGTAGATTTATGTCAGTGTGTGGTGTATGACTATATTGTGTACTGAAACAAGATGGCTAACAGTGTGTGTATGCAGTCAGCTGGTACCATATGATGTCACAGGTGAACAGTATAAAGGAAGTGATGTGCTAGGGTGGGTGGGTGGTGGACGGACCCTCCTGATCACCAGAGACAATCAGTTACATGAGCAGAAATCCCTAAAAACACACCTACACAGGAAAGATCCCCCAGATAGGTCACTTTCCAAATGAAGCCAGAAAGCAACCTGGTACTAATTGAATGCAACAATAAGCTGCAGAAGAAACAGTAACAACAGCAATAAAATCAGCAAAAATCAACAGTCATTTCCCTGAAATGAACTAATTCCTTCCCTTTCCAGCCCCTTGTAAGAATCCAAAAATTAACCAGCTACACCACTCTATCTACATCACATCTATCGCTGCTACCTGACATAGGTCAAGTAATTGATGCCCTTTAACCAAAAAACATACTCCACTCTGTGGTGTGTTTGATCACTGATAGAACAAATGCTGTAAAGTTGCACTGCCACAACAAATAAAATTAAAATAAGCAAGTCACTCTCTGCATCAGTATTACCTGATGTATTGAAATTATGCCAGATGGTGAATGCCTCTTGCAGAGACACTGGTGATACAAGCTAGTCCTCTATTCAGTTTTGCATCTTTAGCACATCATCAGGGAGTATAGCAATGGAAATAGACCCTGATGCATATAACAGCATGTTTTAAAGTATATAGTTGGCTTCAATTAAATGCTTGTCTGAGATAAACTGATTTAATGTCAATCTCCAAAACTTTAATCATGACAGAAAGAATATTATACTATAGACACCCCAATTTGATCACTCTAATGCTTGCCTAACATAATTAGCAGAACATTATTCATTGTTTATCAGGAAAAACACCTATTCTTAGAAAGTCAATTTTTGATATAAAAAGATGAAATGATATTATGACAAATTATAATAAATTTGTACATTGATATACTTAATGGTCTATTCTGCATAGTTTGTACATTTGTTTATTTTTATGTTGCTTGTGCACATGCACAAGAAACATGTTGCGGCAGCTTACTGCAAAAGTAGGTTGTGGAGGTGCAGCACTGTTATGGCCAATGCCCCCACTGCCTTTTGAGGCTTGACCTGCTTTTCCCAATGGGGTGGCACACTGCTGCTGACACTAGTTCAGCCAGCATGCCACCACCTTGAAACACTTTAGCTGCTGCAGTCAGGGGCCGTCTCATCATTGCAGCATCAGCCATTCCTTTACAATGAGGTAGCGACCCGTCATTGCAGGGCGGTACCTTGCATGTCCCCGACTCAGTTTGCCAATGGGGAGTTCAGTCCCTGTCGGCATAATGTCCCCACCCCTAAGTTTCTGTTGTATGCCAAGGGAAGCCTAATCTACCTCAACATCATGCACCCCATCTTTCTTTGCCGAGGTGGCACCCAGTCCCTGCTGGCTTCGGTCCCCCCCATCCCAATTGAATTTGCTGATGGGGAAGCCCAATCCCCATCGGCATAATGTTTCCCCCCCAATTTGTTGTCTGCCGAGGGTGATGCTAAATTGGATGTATTGTACCACAGAGCCTTAAGATTTATAACTGGTCTTCCATCCTCCACGCACCACTGCTCGCTATACACTGCAGTAGGGTGGCCTTCGCTACAATTCAGATGGCATAGAAATGCAGCCATTTGGATACTTCGAGCTCTCACCAATAAACTCCCGGACTACATTGCTGCCTGCCTTCCTCTAAGTCCACCTAGTAGCTATGACATAAGAAGCCACTTACTAATTTCCCTAAAAATTCCCAGGATTAGTAACCACTTTGGTAGGGCAGCCATAAGTCACGCTTTGCCCTCATTATGGAGAAGGATTCAAAGTTCACTGAAACTCAGCACTCCTGTCAGTATTGCAATGTTCAGGCATCTTTACGACAAAGCATTTACCAAAATTTGTAAATGTTACCATAGCTTCTAGTGGTTCTGTTAGTGGCCTCATCTCTAAATCTACCTCTCACAGTCTTGAACCCAACCCTTCTAATCCCTCCCTAACCTGTTAAGTAGCCAGCTGCCTTGTTTGGCCCTCGGAACCTCTAGCACCCTTCTTTACCTACTCCTACATGCCACTTTAATAGTTGTTCAGTTGGAATTTCAAGCTAGTGACCTCCGTCCAAGCTAGAATTAGTTACTGAGGGATGAAATGGTCATGATCTGTATCCTTCGGGCGAGACCAGTATAAAGTGCCACCTTCATACATGCATAAGAAAGAATGTACATACCACAATAATGTCTTGTGTTGTTGTTTACCTGTTCCCCACAAGTGCAATGGAATGTATATACTGTACCGTTCAAATGTAAATCTGTATTCTTACTTCTACATTTTGTATGTATTCTATGTATGTATATCTATCCTTGACAAACAGCAGGAACACCTTGTAAATGAGCTTGCTCTACGGTGATCACCTGGATAAATAAAGATTTGATTGATTGATTGATTGATTGAATGATTGATGCCCAATCCCACTCGGCTCTCCACCCCCTCGGTATGTGCTGATGAGGGTGCCCAATTCCCCACTGGCTACAGCACCCCCAACCACTCAGGTGGCATGCTGGGAGTCCACCCCAGCTTGCCAAATGTCCCTGAAAAAAAATTTAAACAGTCCAACAATGTTTATTGTTTTTATTTACCCCTCTAAACTAGAAAACGGTCCCTTGTTGAATACGTGTCCCCGGCCCCAACCCACACCCACCTTCTGTGCACCCTGCCTCCCCACACACCCCCACCCCATACTTACCTCTGGAGCCCAGCGGGATGTTCATGGGGGGACCAGGAACATGTCTGCACTCTTCAAAGCTGACCGCGAACTGAAGAAATGCCAATAAGCTGTATAATAACATAAATAGGGGTTTTTCAACGTTGGTGCATATTTCAGGTATTTTTGGGAATTTTGGTACAAATTTTCAACATGGGGTTATTGGGACCCCTCCTCATGATTTCAGATACTGTCATGGTGTTATTCAGTCCTGAAAGGTGATTTTGCAGTCACTGCACGGAATCATCTTTCAGCACCGATTAACAAAACAACAGTGCCAATGTTCATGAGGCGGGCTCTCATAAAGCCTATGTTGCAAATTTGGTGGAAAATATCCAAAACATGCCTGTTTTACAAGTGTGCATTGCACAGTTGCTAAGCACACTCGTAATTTCATGAATCTGCAATATTTTCACTCCAGACTTTCAACATTATCATTTTTTCACACCTTCTTATGAACAGTACAGCTGTCATTTTTCACATCCTAGCTCAAATGTGTTTTCACACTTCCAGTACAGAACAACGTGATCACTGTGGGAAATCAGTGTTTGGGGCACATTAAGAAAATCACAGTGACACTGTTCATGAGCAGAGGTCCTAAAATGCCTATGTTAAAAATTTTGTGATGAATGTCCATAAAATGACTGTTATGAGTGTGCATTGCGCAGTTTCCACGTACCTTTGTAACTTTGCAAATTTGTAATGTTTTCACCCCAAATTTTCACCACTGGCATTTTTTCACACATCCTTATGAACAGTACAGCTGTCATTTTTCACATCCTGGCCAAAATGTGTTTTTGCACTTCCGGTGCAGAATAGCGCAGTCGCTTTGGGAAATCAGTGTTTGGGACAGATTAAGATCGAGTGAGTGAGAGAGGGAGAGTAAGCGAGCTCAACTGATCTCTGTCGGGACTGCTGCAGAATTTTTTGTGGGCAGAAAAAGGTGCCAAACAGGCAGGAGCCCAGTACAAAAGGGCAACCTTCAGTGCCAGGAGAAACAGAATAAGAGACTTGGGGGGGGAGTGAGCGAACTCAACAGAACTATTTTGGGACTGCTGCAGATTTCTTTGTGGGCAGAAAAAGGCATCAATGCAGGCAGGGGCCCAGTACAAAAGGGAAGCCTGCAGCGCCAGGAGAAACAGAATGAGCGAGTGAGAGAGGGGGAGTGAGCGAGTTCAGCAGAGCTCTGTTGGGACTGCTGCAGATGTCTTTGTGGACAGAAAAAGGCACCAATGCAGGCTGGAGCCCAGTACAAAAGGGCAGCCTGCAGTGCCAGGAGAAACAGAATGAGCGAGTGAGAGAGGGGGAGTGAGCGACCTCAACGGAGCTCTGTCAGGACAGCTGTGAACTTCTTTGTGGGCAGAAAAAGGTGCCAATGCAGGCAGGAGTCCAGTACAAGAGGGCAGTCTGCAACTCCGGGACAAACAGAATGAGCGAGCGAGAGATGGGGAGTGAGCAAACTGAATGGAGCTCTGTCAGGACTGCTGTGGATTTCTTTGTGGGCAGAAAAAGGTGCCAATGCAAGCAAGAGCCCAGTACAAAAGGGCAGCCTGCAGCTTTGGAAGAAATTGAAAGAGCGAGTGAGAGCGGGGGAGTAACAAGCTCAATGGAGCTCTGTCAGGACTTTAGAGTTGGTTCTGTATTGCAGAAGGGTCTCTGTAGTGGAAACAAACCAATGATTGGATACTTTTAGGATTGCTGTAATAGTGCAGATTTAGTTGTTCTGTTTATTTCTTTAAGTGAGCTAAGTACTGAGCTATACTGTTATGACTGCTGTAACAATAATACATATTTATTTGTTCTGTTTATTTCTCTGAGCTGAGTAATACTTGCAGTGCTATCGGATTTCTAACTGGGCCAAGTGAAACTATATGAGGGCTGAGAACAAAAAGCATGATAGCTGAGGGTTGAAAAACAGACAAGGAGGCTTTAGGATTGCTGCAGTAATACAGTATCTAAAGGATGAGATTTGAGACTGAATTAATCCAGTCAGCAAGGGGACAGTACAGGGACTAGTGTGAAGGGGGGACGGGAATTTGAGTAAATAGGGACCTAACAGTTGTAGTAGGGTACAGAACCTGGGATTAAGAGCCTGTAACATAAAGTGGGGGCCAAAATGGTGCAGGTGCCACATGGCAATAGGGCAGGCATCTTTGGAAGGGTGGGGGAGTGCACAGGGTGTGGGTCCACCATAATCCTAGACTGGGCTTGGAGGATGGGGGCGGGGTGGATTGTCTTTAGATGACTGGCTAGTTTGAGGGAGGAACTGTGGAGGTTAGGGAGGAGTCTAAATGGCAGGACAGATGAATATGGTAGGCATCCTAGAGGGTGATAGGGGATGGCAAAGGGGGATGGAGGAAGAGCAACTAGGGATTGAAACTGACCCCAGTATCAGAGGCACTAAGAGAAAAGACAGGAGAAGTGAGGGAGTGACTGAGGCGAGGGGGGCCTCCTGATGGGGGCAGAACAGACCACAACAAGTACCAGGGGAGAGAGCAGATGGCTGCGGGTAGGGAGGGACAAGGGACGGCACAGAAGGGAACAAGTAGGAGGGGGAACTGATAGGGGGAAGAGATGTAGGAGGGGTATCGACTAGGAATAGATTCAAACCTCTGTTATGGGAGAGAGAGGGGGAGCAGGAACATACTGAAGGGGAGGACAAGAGGGGCATGACAGGGATGGCAACAGGTAGGAGAAGAGTTAGCGAGGACGAAAGGGTAGAAAGGGGCTAGTAAAGAAGGAGGGGGTGGTGACTGGAGGAGAGAAGGCTACAGGAAGGGGGAAGGATAGGAGATGCATCACTATCGGAGTAGAAGGGAATGGGGGCTCTAAATCGAAAAGAGCAGGGATAGCAGAAGGGTTGGAAATCAGCAGGGGAAGGGGGGAGGTTGACATGGGAAGCCCAGTAGGAAGTAGTCAGGCTGGGAAAGAGTTCAAGGGGGATGGGAGGAATAAGGCAGAGAAAAGGGGTGGGGCGGATGTAGGGGTTACAGATACAGAAGTCACAGAGGGTGCAGCTGGTGGGGGTAAGGGGCAGGGAAGAACAAATACCGGGGTGGTAGAAGGGGCATTAGAAGGGAAAGGGGGTAAGGGACAGGGGGGTACTCATCCTGGGAGATTCTATACTGAAAGGTGTAAGATGGTGCAGAAATGGGGAATGGCACAGCCATATTTGGGTTGAAGCTGTCCCCAGGCTGACTGCAGGAGGCTCAGTGCAGGCACTGCTGAAGCATGCAATGAAAGGGAGGAAGAAACCTCATGCACTGTTGCTTGTGGGTACAAACGACTTGGTGTGGGACACTGTGGAAGTAGTGAGGGTGAGGTTTGAGTAGTTGGGCAGGCAGTATAAGGGGTTGGGGTAGTCGGTGGCATTCTTGGAAGTACTGATGGTACTATGTACAAGCATGGGGAGGAAGGGTAGGATTGAGGAGTTCAACGAGTGGCTGAGGGATTGGTGCCACACCAAACATTATGGGTTAGTGACTACCTGGGGTAGGGTCTGGGGCAATAGTGACTTGTACATGGGGGACAGGGTACACTGGAGCAGGAAGGGGAGGAGAGTATTAAAGGCAGCATTGCTGCTGGTCCACTGGCACTGAGGGTTGAGTTGCTGGATGCCACACCTCGTGCCATGCTGGCAACCCAGGTTCGGACTTGAGCCTGGGTCACCAGGGGTCGGCAGTGGAGGAATAGGATTGAGGATCTGGAGGACTGCTCCCCTATCTAGGGACAGAATCCAGGGACCCACCGCTCTGTAGTGGCCCCTGGTGATGACCGAAGGCACTACTACAGTGGTGTAGTAAAGGGGGCAGAGTGAGGCAGACATTGGCACACTATGCCTAAGCGTCATTGCACGCCCATACTATGCAAAGGGGAGAAAAGTGGAAAATGGGCTACGGTCGGGCAGCATGAGCTTCCAATCCCTGCTGCCTGCCCCAAAGCCATGGGGGGTAAACCATAGAGGTGAGTCAGTCGGCCTGATGTCAGGGGTAGGGCTAGGGGGTCCATCGGGAAGACCAAGCTGACCGTAGCCTGGGCAGAACATATTTACAAAAAAAAAAGACAGCATTAGAGGGGTATACCTCTACTAAGGTGGATTTAAACTAGTGGAGGGTGGCCAAAAGACTGAGGTTGGTAGAGAGATCCAGACAGGTAAGTCTAATGAGCTCACCGCCCTAGATATAGGTAAAGGCGGAGGCACAGTAAACCTGGAAGGAAGTGGGCAGACTGGTCTGAGGGTAATACAAAAGGCACCACCACCAGGTGAGAATAAGGAGGAAAAAGGGTGTGGACCACGGGAGGAGGGACATAGGACAAGGAGGAGAAGAATGTGGAGAAGGAGGGGTACAGGTGGAAGGTGGTCTTACTAAATGGATAGAGAAGTGGTTACAGGGGAGTGTGCAGATGGTGGTGGTGGTGGGGTAGCTCTTGGCAGCCAGAGCAGTGACAAGTAGGGTGCTGCAGGGATCAGTGCTTGGCCCGTCGCTATTTTGACTCTTTATCTCCGACATAGTACATGCAGTGGGGAGAAGGGTTAGTCTGTTGGCACACTATACCAAATCAAAAGCAAATAGTTATAGTAGCAGAGCCCCCTGCCCCCCCACACACATACATATACACACTCCCTGAAAAGCTGCTTAAAAGCCTACAATTCATTCAAATCAATTCCATTTTCTTACATAGTTGTTGTTCAATGCCAAGAAGTGTAAAATCATGTACCAGGGCATAGTAACCCCAATGCTGCATATAGGATGGGGGGAGGTACTGATACTCACTAGACATGAAAGGGTCCTTGAGGTAATTATATCAGAGGACCTCAATGTGGCAGTACAGTGTGACAAGGCTATCGGCAGGGCAAATTGGATTCTGGGGTGCATAAGTCAGAAAGGACATAAGGTGGAGGTTTTCCAGAGGAGAACAACTAAAATGATTCAGAATTTTGATAGGAATCCCTACAAGGAAAGGCTGAAGAATCTCAACATATACACTCTGGAAGAAATGAGGGCGAGAGGTGACATAATCATAACCTACAAAGTACCTCACAGGGGTAAAGTGGGTACAGTTGGGGAGTTTTCTTCAAATGAGGATGAGCACCCAAACCAAGGGACATATAATGAAGCTGGGGGGGGGGCATTCAGAATAGATTGGAAGAAATATTTATTTACTGAAAGGGTGGTAGACACCTTGAACAGACTGCCAGAAGAAGTGGTGGAAGCTAAAATGGTTGGGGGCATGAAGCATGCACGGGATAAACATAGGAGTATATTAGAAAAAGGGGAAGGAGGAGGAGGAGGTCAATGGAGATCAATAGGGCTATGGAAGTGGAGTAGGTTAAAGTTCATTGCAGGAAAAATCCATTAAGCATGCTCATTCACAAAAAGGCCCTGATGGACGCAGGCAGAATAAGACATGCAGTAACATATACAGGCTGGAGTTTAATGTAGGTAGAGAACACTTGGGCAGACTGGGTGGGCTGAGTGGTCCTTTCCTGTTGACAAATTCTATGTTTCTATGGCATCATGTGTTCATTCAGGTGCAGTATTTATTTAAAGTTGGGCCTGCCATACATCCAGATGTAAGGTACAGTTAATTACAGAATTAGATGCAGCCCACTTACAGTACAATAAAGAGAACCCCAGTGCTTCAAGAAGCCTTTACTTTTCATAAGGCTGCTTAAAGAGCTGGGGTTCTATCTGCAGTGTCCACACCAGTATGCTGATCTTAAAATTGACATCACATCTGAATGAGTACTTGATTCTTGCTCACTCCATTTCTTCCCCACTTTGAAAGCTGCTTGTCCTGAGTTAGTTTTGGGCTGGCAGCGCCTCACCAGTGTTGGAAAATGACCAATAAGTAGCACTGAAAGATGTCAGACTTCACAGACAGTGAAGGCAGCTGCTCACCCACCAGTTTGGCAAGAAGAAGGCTGAAGCTGGGGCCACTGATGAGTGTTGGGGTGTGGGGATGGGGGGAACCAAAGGGGACAGACATAAAGAGATAAAATCATAATAAAAATTCTGAGACCTTCACCAGCAGTACAGCACAGTGGTTTAAGACTCTGAGCTGCAAATCTGGTGACATCCAGCAGACCAGACCTGGGATTGAATCCCATGGCTTGCACTTGCGTACTGTATGACCCTGACCCTGAGTAAGTCACTTAACTTCCCTGTGCTCCCAGGTTGCACCTGTAAAAATAGGTTTCAGCTTAGTGTGCTACTCCTGGTTAAACAACTAAATAAAAAAAGAAATGCTTACCCGTAAAAGCACACTCTGAAGTTTTTCAAATGGCAACACAATCTGTTGAGCCCGCTGACTGCCGTCTGACACCAGGCATCAACCAGCATAAAATTGCCTAAAAAATGCAGTGTGGTTATGTGGTTACTGAAATACTGGATATTACCGATTTATAAGAATAAAACAATATCACACAGAAGCTGGCACATGTGTCTATAGCAGCTGTCTCCTGCTTCTCAGTAGTTATACTTATACCCTTGGGGTACTTGAATGTTTCTATCATATCCCCAATTTTCCTCCTCTCTTCCAGTGAGTACATATCAAGATCCCTTAATTTTTCCTAAGTCTTGTGTTGCAAGCTCTGTACCATCTCATTCGCCCTTCTCTGGGCCCTCTCCAGCCAGTTAATATCCTTACCAAGGTGCAACCTCCAGAACTGCACACAGTACTCCATGTGAAGCCTGACTTTGGTTTTATATAATGGCATCACTACCTCCCTCCTTATGCTGGAGATACCCCTGCCTATGCATCCCAGCAAGTCACTGGCCCTCCCTGCTGCTTTATCACTTTGACATTTTCAGGTCATCTGAAATAAGAATCCCCAGGTTATTTTCCTTCTTTGTGACTGTCAGCACCACTCCCCCATCCTGTAGCTTTCCTCATGGTTTCTGTGTCCCAGGTGCATAATTTTGCAATATTTTGAATTAAACTTCAGTTGCCAGTCCTTAGACCATTTTTCAAGCTTCCCCAGGTCCCTCCTCATTTTCTCCACCCCCCTCTGGGGTATCCACTGTGTTACAGATCTTGGTGTCATCTGCAAACAGGCAGACCTTTCCCTTCAGTCCTTCTGCAATGTTACTAATTAAGACATTGAACGGGACTAGCCCCAGGACCAATCTCTGTGGCACCTCACTGGTCACTCCCTCTCCCCAGACTGCACCCCATTTACCAACATTCTCTGCCTCCTGTCTGTTAGCCAGTTTCTAACCCAGTTTACCACTCTTTCCCTCATACCCAGCCTACTCATCTAGTTCATTAGCCTCCTATATAGGACAGTGTCAAAGGCTTTGCTTAAATCAAGGAAAGCATTGTCCACTGCCTTACCCTGATTTACTTCCTTTGTCACCCAGTCAAAGTGATCAACCAGATTTGTCTGACATGACCACCCCACTGTGAATCCATGTTGCCTATGGTCCTAGGCTCTGATGGCTTTTCGATGCCCCAATATCCTTTCCTTAAGCAATGTCTCCATGATCTTCCCCACTACTGAAGTAAGACTGACTGGCTTATCATTCCCTGCCTCCTCCCTACTTCTAGATTTCTATAGAGGGACCACATGTGCCTTCCTCAAATGCTCTGGTACCACCCCTATGTTGAATGACTCAGAGAACATGGCTGCAGAGGTACTGTTATCTACCATCACAGTTCTTTTAGTATCCTTGGGTGTGTGCCATATGGTCCCATTGCTTTGTCCACTTTCAATTCAGTCACCTCCTGCAGGATTCTTCTGCCTGTGAATGGACTATTGTCCACCTCTTCATGCATTTGCAACTGCTATACTGCTGTGGCCCTTGCTCCCCCATCTTCTGTGAATACTGAACAGAAAGACACAGTGGATGTCTTGGGGAGGGGGCACATGACATTTCTTAGGCATGGTACTTTCACTTCCAAATACCTAAACAGCACATATAAGCAAGCAACATTCGGCATTGACAAGTCCTTGTTTATTTTGCATTGCCTCACTCTACTGTCACTTTAAATGATGCTGTTACCAGTAGCAGCTTATATTTCTGTGGTTGTGCTCCTTGATGATGCACTTAAGGTAAGAAACTGATTGGAGGACTAGCCTGTATCACAGGTATCTCTGCAAGGGGTCTGGTCTGTGAGTCAACATTTTCACTATTTGTTACAATGACTACAGTATATCAAACAATATTGATTCTGTGAGTAATTTACTTAATTCAATTGAGTGTGTTAATGTCGATGCTACTTTTACAGTATTTGTTAATTGATTCCTTTTTCTTGGATCTCAGCAAGACATTTGATTCTGCACCACTTGAGAGGAACCTAATCAAGGTGTGAGATCTCGTGATTTTGGATTACCTAATTACATGGCTTGGCAAGTCAGGGACATCACTAGTTGGTCCCCTAGGGATCAGAGCTGGCAGCCACACTCTTAATATCTAGTTTAGTGATACAGAAGAGGAAATAAAGGGAAGGTATGCATCTTTGCAGATATTAAGCTCAGTGTGAGTGTAGATACCTGTGAAGTGATTACTAATTTACAAAAGTATGTCAAAAGATTAAAAGAATGGTCAGGCATATGGCAAAAGATATTTGATGCCAAGAATTGTATGCTAATGCACATAGGGTAATAAAATCATAAGACAGCCTGCTGAATCGATGAAGGGAGTGTTACTCAAATTTTGGATGTAAGGGATTTGGTGGATATCATCAGTAATACTCTAAAACCCTCTTTGTGGTGTATTTTTATTTATTTATTTATTAATTTATTTATTCTTTTATTTATTTTGGAATCCTAGCAGAATAATAGGATGTATACTGTAGGTAGGGGTTTTACCAGAAGAAGAAAGAAGAGGATCCTTCCACTGTACAGATCCATGGTTAGGTTACACCTGAACAACTATTTGCAGTTCTGGAGCCCACATTTGAAGTAGGACCATGACTGGGTGGAGCAGTCCAAAGTAGAGAGACTAAAATGATGTAGAACCAGCAGGAAAATTCAATGAGGAAAGCTTGCAATATAGGGAATATTACAGAAACCTTCATGTATCTTCATGGGATCAACAGGGTGGACTTCTGTGAGTTGTTCTCACAAGATGAGAACTCATATGTCAATGGGCATAACTGCAAGTTGGTGCAGGGGTAGTTTCAAGAGGGATGTGAGGAAGTACATCTCCTCAGAGCAGGTGGTTACCAAATGGAACAGTGTACCTAGCTATAGGGCCAGTGCTATAACTACAGTTGGATTCAAGTCTGAATTGGACAGCTTCAACAGTGGGGTAGTAATGGCATGGAGGAGCATGGAAAAGGAACATAAATCTCTAATGGGGGCATCCTCAGGTCTATTCATCAAGATGGGCATGTCATTACTTTTAGCTGGGGTCATTAAGCAGACTAAATGGACCACAGTTTTGTTTCTGTCTGTAAATGTCTAGGTTTCTACTTTATTGTTGTCGTTGTCTTGCAATGAGCGTACAATCAGTAGGAATAACAGAGCTATCTTTATTTTTCTCTGGCAGCTATGTTTATGCAATTAACTCTTCTCTGCCAACCATAGTACCAATCCCAAATCCGAAGGTGCGCCTTGGTCAGAGATATGGAATGAGTCACCTAGATGTTGTCAAAATTAACACATTATATAAGTGCAGTAAGTATAGTAGTTGGATTTGTTTTCTAATTTTTCTCACTGTGTTTCTACTGTTGAGTAGCATTAATTTCAAGGTTCTTGTTTTCTTTTATAGATTTCTTTTCTCCACTGTCATATTTCCATACTCACTGCCCTGTTCCTTCACATTTTTTGTGTTTATACAAATGCCATGAAGTAGTCCAGGGATTGAAATACAACTGACAGTATCTAGAAATAAGGCACCACCACTACTGTTGAGTATGTGTGCAATAAATAGGATTTCTAGAAATGTTCTTAATATGTAAGATATTTGACCCACTCTACTTATAAGGTGGTCATTCTGAACAAATGTTTCTACATAGTTTTCATGGCAGAAAACAAGGAGCTGACTCCTGACTATACCAGAAGGGTCCCTGAAGGGGTCAATTTGAATTCCATTCCAGTTAAAAGGTATTAGAGGAGTTAAGCACACTAAAGGTGCATAACATCATGGTATTTTTAAGGATTTGGGAAAGCTCCTAGCTAAATCAAAAGCTCAGCTACTCAAGCCATTCAAGTGATCATTGAAGAGAGGGGTGACACCCAGGGAATGGATGATGGTGAATGTTGTTACCCTGCGAAACAGTGGGAACAAGGGTGATCCAGGGATCTATAGCTCTATCAGCCTTATTCCTCTTGTCATTAAGTTGCTAGAGGCCACAATAACAAAAAGGATCATAAGTTTCCTGGAGGCAAATGGACCGCAGTATAGAAGACAGTATGTGCTCATGGGGGGGATTGTGTCAGAAAAACCTGAGACTATTACTTCAATTGTCTGACAAATGCAGTAGATAAGGGATAGAAAGCAGACATGCTGTACCTTGATTTTAGTAAAACCTGTACTTCCATTCTGCATGAACAGTTGGTTAACCATATGTATGTCCTAGGAGCAGGGAACAAAAATCCTAGGTTGGTGTAACTGGAATAAGCAACAGGATCCAAAGTGTTGTGATAAATAGGGAGTTCTCAGCAGATGGGGTAGCTAGTGTGCGGAAGGCAAGGACTAGCCATGGGACTAATATTCTTCAACATTTTTATCTGTGACATAGGAGTATGGATTCAGGGCAATGTATGCCTTTTTTGTGGATGATAGTTCTGTGGCTTGCTGGATAGTGGACCTGGTGTCAAATATATGAAATAGAATTTGAGTGGATTGGAGAGGTGGTCAAATTCATCACAGTTAAAATTTAACACAAACAGTGGAGGGTTAAACTCCGATCAGTAAACACAGTAAGTTCCATTTAAATTATTTGTTCATTTTCTTTCTTTATAGCTGTGGCTACTATACAGTATATGATTCCCAAGAGTATTTCCCAGGTTATTCCCAGCTTTATCAAGTGAAAATGGTCTTGTAAGTATAAAAATTAGCAGAAAACATTTATTAGTAACAGTGTGTAGCACTGTTCACTGGCAACTACAGATTCCTTTACAAATAATAAATACCAGTTCACAAAGTGTTGGATAACACTCATCATTTCATATAGTGCTTGAGAAATTTTGTTTCTAAAAGTTTTATGTGGAACACATGACTCATGCATCCTTAGTGCAGCCACACCCTCTGTCAGCGCTTATATATTAATTGTAAAGGGATATGTAGTTGCCTGTGAACAGTAAAAGAAGCTCCTACTAATAAATTGTTTTTTCCCTAATTTATGTACCTATGGGACCACTTTCCCTTGATAAAGCTTGGGTACAACCAGTGAAGCATCACTGGGAATCCTGTATAGTGACATCAGTGGAAAAAAGGCAAATAATGGAATCACTGCTGAAGAAAATAATTGTCTTGAATCCTATGACTTACAGGATCCAAGACAGCATGGACTCATTGGGGGCAGGTCATGTCAAACAAATCTGATAGATTTCTTTAATTGGGTGACCAGGGAATTAGATACTTGGTAATGCACTTGGTAAATAAGACAGGCAGGAGGCACTAAGCCCATGGTATCTGTCTCCTGCCTTAGCAGAGCATCTGGAACCCAGTGGTGGTCAAGAGGTGCTTGTCAAGCCTTTGTTTGAAACACAGAAATGTACTTGCCTCTACCACCTCTACAGTGAGACTGTTGCATGAAGGTATAATTCTTTGTTTAAAGAAATATCTCCTTAAGTTCTTTTTAGGGAATGTTAGCTTAAGTTTGTGACTGTGACTCCTCAGACTTACATTCCTATTGGCAGGTGTTACACCCAAAGTTACAATTAGGTTGTTATAAGTACTTATTCTCTAGATTTGTACAAGATCCCCTCTGTCATTTTTGTCATATCTTCTCTGGACCCTTTCCAAGTTATTAATGTCCCTTTTTAGGAAGGGGCTCCACAGTGTGCTACAGTAGTCGAGGTGTGGTCTAACAAAAGCTTTGTATAGTGGTACAATGCATGCACTCTTTTTTGAGATGAAAGGTTTCCTTATGCAGCCTATGATTCTATACTGGATTTTCTGGTTAGTTCATTACAGTGTCCACTAAGGACAGATCATTGATGACAGAACTCCCAAGTCTCTCTCACTCTCTGTTACCCTTAAATAAGTACCATTTAAGGTATACCTGTTCCGTCTGTTGTTAATGACCAGGTGTTTCACCATGTATTTCTCGGTATTACACTGCATTCCATTTTTGGCTGCCAACTTTGCAGAATTATCAAGTTCCACTGCATTGAATGTACTTTTTCATCATCTCCTACACCTGCACTAAATTTAAAATTATCTGCAAAGTTAATACGTAAATTACTGTTTCCCACATTCATGTCAACCTTAAGAGGGGGAAACAGTGCTGTCCTGAGCACTGATCCATGGAGTAATCCCACCCATCACTCCTCCACTCTTAGATAAGTGCCCTCTTATTCATACTCTCTGAGTCCTTTCAGACAGCCAACTTTCAACCCATCCTATGGTTATTTTGTTAATGCTTAATTTGAACAGCTTTTGTAATAATGTTGTATGTGGTACCTTATTGAATGTTTTTTTTATAGTACAGATATCACATCTACAGGTCTATTGATATCCAATAACTCACTCACTTTTGTAGAAGACTAAGGTATTGGTTAAGCATGATCTCTGCCTCCTAAAGCCATGTTGAGATTCGTCTAGAAGGTGTTTACATACTAAGTCATCCTCCAGTCAATCTTTAATTAGTAATTCTAGCATCTTTTCCACAATTAATGTCTAGCTTATGAGCCGAAAGTTAACCACCTCTGCTTTGTCCCCCTTTTTGAATATTGGGACCACAGCTGCTGTCCCCCAATCACTAGGCAAGCTTCCTGTGTACAAAGACTGGTTGAAAAGTATTAGTAGGGGGTTTACCAGCCTTAAACTGAAGTCCCTTAGTATCCTTGGATGTAAGTTGTCTGGCCCTGCTGATTTGGATTAATCTATTTTGTATAATTTTCTAATGATTTCAGCTCTTGTTATGATACACATATTTACTTCTGATGTCAAATCTCTAATACTGCCCATATCTCTATCCTTATCCAGTGCCTTCTCATACACTGAGCAATAGTATTGATTAAAGATTTTTGCCAGTGTTTTTATGTCTGAATATTCTGTGTCCCGTAACTTGATCAAATCAGGGTGGAGTAGTGAAAATGACCTACCTAGATTTCAGTAATGCCTTCAATATTGTT
Source organism: Neoceratodus forsteri (assembly GCA_016271365.2). Taxonomy (NCBI): domain Eukaryota; kingdom Metazoa; phylum Chordata; order Ceratodontiformes; family Ceratodontidae; genus Neoceratodus; species Neoceratodus forsteri. The sequence goes on along the minus strand of CM028133.1, from coordinate 1,044,193,766 downwards.
CCACATAAGAGACTCGTACACAAGCTAGGCAGCATGGGAACAGATCCTAAAGATGGAAAAATGAGTAAGCAATTGTTGAGGGATAGGTGAGGGTGGTGGTAATTGGAGTTCACTCAGGGAAGGGGAAGGTGACCAGCAGGGTGCCACAAGGATCAGTACTGAGGATGATCCTCTTTAATGTCTTCATTAGTGACTTTGCAGAGGGGTTAGAATGTAAGGTATACCTTTTTTCAGATGACACGAAGATATGCACTTGGGGTTGGAAACAATGTGGAGGGATGTAAGTAAGCTTGAGAAGTGGTCAAGAGTGTGGCAACTAAGATTCAATGTGAAGAAATGCAAACTCATGTGACTGGGACACAAAAATCCAGGGGCAGGGTACATGATAGTTATAATGGCACTGATGATCGCTAAAGAGAAAAGAGACCTGGGGTAATCATATCTTATGACCTAAAAGTGGCCAAACAGTGTGACAAGACAGTGGGGGGAGCCAATGGGATGTTGAAGAGCATAGGGACGTGTATGACCAGCAGAAAGAAGGAGGTGGTGATAATGATCTACAAATCATTGGTGAGACCTCATCTAGAGTGCTGTGTCCAGTTCTGGAGGCCACATCTCAAGAAGGACATAGACAGAGTATGAGGTGTTCCAGAAGAGAGCAATGAAAATGATGTAGGGTATGCACCAGATGTCCTATGAAGAGAGAGCAAAATACTTCAGTATGTACACCCTGGAGGAAAGATGGAGGGAATATGATATAAATTTTCAAATACCTCCAAGATATAAATAAGGTACAGGAGGGAAGCATTTTTTTTTTCAGAGAAAAAGATGTTCAAGAACAAGGGGTCATGCTATGGAGCTGAAAGTGGGTAGACTCAAGGGAAATGTGACAAAGTACTTCTTCATTGAAAGAGTAGTGGATGCATAGAACAGACTTCCAATGCAGTTAGTGGGGGCAAACATGGTAATGGAAATTAAAAATGCATGGGATAGACATGAGGGAACCTTAGGGGTTAGGAAATGGGTGATAAAGTGTGAGATGAAGTAGGGTCTGTGGTATTATAGTACATATGCAAAATGATCAGACTAGGTGGGCCAAGCAGTTCTTATCTGGTGTCAATTTCTAGGTTTCTATAAATAAATAAAAAAACATGATTGGAACTCACTACTTTAACTGGTATGAATTAATTCATCCACTGTTTACAATAGAACATATTTCCTATTGGAAAATTCTTGGTGGGCTTAATACAATCTTAATTTCTGGGAGTGACTGAGAGAGGGCTAAGTTTGTCATACGTAGTAAAAATATAATTCCAAAAAGTGCAAGATGATGTAGGAGAAAGTAGGCTGTTGGTTAACTAGGATCTTCAACTTTTCCAATAGGTAGGGAAATGGGCAGACTGGCTGGGCCAAGAGGTCCTTATCTGCCATCAAAGTCTATGTTTCTACAGTATGTTTCTATGTTTCACATAAAGGGAAGTAATCTTAACAGTAAATTTAGTATCAGAGAGACAGCACTGGAATAAATTACTTACTCTAGGAAAAGGACTTGGAAGTAAATTTCTGATAGGCTTAAAATATCACCACAATCCAACGGGGTAGGGAATGAGACAAATATGACCTTGGGGTGAATAGGGAAGCAGATCTGCAGTAGGAAGAGGGAGGTGCTGCTACCACTGTATAATTTATTATTTCATCCTTAACTGATATACTGTGTGCAGTTTTGGAAACCACATCTTAAGAAGTATAGGAAGAGAGTGGATGAAGAACAGAGGAGGCTAACCTTGATGTGTAAAGTACAGCAGAACTAGACCTAGAAATAAAGGTTGGCAGATCTGAACATGCAGATTTGTGACATGAAAATGAAAAGAGGGAGCCTTGTAGAAACTTACAGATACCTCCATGGGTGAAATAAACAGGTCAACTGGACTTTGTTCATACTAAACTGCAACACAAACATCAAGAGTAAGTTCATAAAGCTAGTGGGGGGGCAGGTTTAAGACAGACACCTGTAAGTACTGTTTTTAAAGAGAGTATTCTGGTGAGGAGGAATAAGCTGGCCCAAGGAAATGGTCTGTGTGAAATCAGTGGGGGATTCAAACAAGGGAATAACAGATACAACGGTTTGTAAAGACTGTATCACAAAGGTATGAATGAAGGGATAGTAGAGTAATGAGTCAATGGGGCTCTCTCCCTTAATAATAGTTAAGTTAGAATGGGCAGACTCAATGGGCCAAGGGTCCATTTTGTACTAAAAGCTTCTACAGCATGTTTCTATGTAGCTTCTTCCATCTGCACCTGTGTTGACCTTTTCAGGAACCTTTCCTTAAAATGGGCAGGAAACTTGTGAATAAGGTGAATTTATTAAAATTGCCCACAGCAGGAAATGATCTCTATTCATCAAGTGTCCACCATTTGGTTCCCCACAACTGTAGCTACAACTTGCCAGAGTTATGGGGGAAGTTCATGGGAATGCAGTCTTAATAGATGTCAGTCTGTTCAACATGCTTAAAAAACAGAACTCAAAATCTTCTCTCTGCTAGAAACTGGTTTCTGAGATGGTAGGAGTACAATAAATAACTGCTTCATTTTTTTCACATCTTGTTGAGAAATATGTTAAGATAAAGGACAATAAACGTTACCATTGTCATAGGTTTTAGTTCTACCTTTAATACTCTGGTTAGACGTAAACACTTGGGCAAAATGCTGGACAATGGTAATGATCTTGATTCAGTACTTTTAATCAAGAAGCTTTATATGAATACTTGACCTAAAGTGAAATATAGCAGAAAAAAATTGCATCATCATCCTTTTTTTACTTTCTCAAGGTGGTTTACAAAAGAAATTGGATAAACTGGTGAAACTTTATGGCCAGTCTGAAGTTTTGATTATTCTTGCTAAAATTAAAGCTCTAATTATTGGTAGTGTGATATACCAATGGAAACCTCTTGATGCTGTTATGCCATATTAATATCTTGGAGTCACATTCATGAAGTTTTCCTTGGAATTTGCATATCAAAAATGTTATAAGGAGAGTACACAATTATCCCACTTCCTTTTCAGATTTAAGATTAAATATAAGGAAATCACTGTGTATCCAATCTTAAAAGCACTTGAAGGAAAATGTAATAGTAAAGTTTTGTATGCCAGTGACATGTGGGGAAGTTGTAACACAAACAGAATTGAGACGGTTGTAATCAGTATCTATGGAAGGATCCTTGGTATTCCTGCATCTGCTCTTTCTGATTTGATTAGGGTGGAGTTAGGACTACTTCCTATAAATGATTTTATAATGTCTGTAAGAATTCTTTATTGGATTATGGTTTCAAATTTAACAACTGTAAGGCTGCCTTATATGGCTTTGCAAGAAGAAATGTTTCTCTTTCTGAATAAACTGTATTCTCCCATTATTACACTCTATCAGATATGTTATCTATTATTGGATATTGCTGCCTCTGTAACTACATGATTATAGGACTTAACCTTAGAGAACTTATAATTAATATTATCAAACAAACTCTCTCTGATAGTGAGCATCAAAGAGATATGTACAAAATTAGTAAATTGAATACTCCTATTTGTTGGCCAAATAGCAATATCAAATAAACTTTAAAATCACACCTCAGTTTGATTCAGGACCCTTCTAAAAGGAGAATTGTGTCACATGGTAATTTTTATTTATAGTCTAGTAAAATTCTAGAAAAAAATTAAAGAAAAAGTTAGGCATTTTTATATGAGATTATTTTTTTAATTGGCAAGAGTATGAAGGCAAATTTAATTTTTTTCTTAATACATATAATGATGGTATGAATATGTACCTTGGTTTTATGACCCATTGCACAATTAAAACTCCAACTGCTTTTTTCCTGTATGTAATTCATACACAGAGAAATACTTCTGTGCTAAGCAAAAAACTAATAAAGACACAGACAAACTGTGACAATCTGGCCTATGGTAGATGGAGAGGCAACACACTGGATTTAAAGTTCACAGAACAAAATGTACTTTTATTGCTTCAAATGTAAGTTGATGCTCCAGAAAAGCATAATCAGTCATTTCAACTTCTCCAGCCTGGTCAGGTAACATAAAGGTTAACACAAAACAGTTCTTTCAGGCTGACTTGACGAATCTTGAACCACCTATGTGGGCCAGCAGTTTGTTCAATATACAGTCTCAAACAAAACAAATGGTTTGTGGGCCAGCAGTTTTGAATGCACAGTCTCAAACAAAATGCAGCCAATTTTCCCTGTTTGTCTTATTTGTAGACTGTTTTCAGCAGTACTTTTCACTCACTGTTTTTGGCCCTGCTGGCTAGACTGATCCTTTACCTCAGGACTCTCTGCTCTAGAACGGGTCTGTTTCTCAGCAGCAGGTTTCAAGTTTTCTATAAGGCTGTCTCCAATATTTGATTATTCTCCTTGTCTTTCTGCTCTGGTTCCTATCTCACATTCCACTCTACATCTTGCAGGGTTCACTACATAGGAGTCTCTGCTCCCTGCAACAGTTTCCAGCTTCTAACTCCTTACTAGATTCTCCCTGCCTTTCAGCAATCCTTCTAAATAGCCACACCTGGGGAGGCACCCCCCTTGCCTGTTCATGTTGCATTCTCTGCATTTCCACAGGCTCAAACAAGAGGTTAACCTCTTGTTTCCCAGTGTAGTGTTTACACTTTCACACAAACACACACACTCAAGCACATGCACACACACAATCATGCACATTCACTCATACACACACACACACACACATGCACACGCACAATTAGGAATTGATACTGTAACTATTTCTGCTGTCACATGCATTCCATCTTGCTAGAATTTGTGATTTACCCCTAATTGGATTACCTATGACTGGCTTTTTATTTCTTGCTTTGGTCTTTGTATTAGATCTTATTATCAACAAAGCTGTCACATTCATATGTGAAGGTTTTTTTCTGTGTTTACTAATTTTTTTATGACAGCTTAAGGTGCTATATTTTCTTATCTGCCATGTTTCTGATGAAGGACTATGTGAGTATGAAAGCTTAAACATTTTGTAAATCTTTTTTTTTGGTCCAATCAAATGTATCAAGTTTCCCATGTTGTTTGTCTATATTGTAAATGTGTTAGTGCAATCTTGTTTGTACTGAACTTTATACCATGTTGTTGTCATTTCCCCTTGATATCATGACATATGGGAAAAATATAATGGAAAGTATCTTGCAAAGTGCTGTTCCAGTAAAATGCATTCTGGATCATTTGTGCAGTACTGAAGATGAACAGGGTTGGAACGCTCTGTCTAAATTTCTTCTCACTGCTAGCAGAATTAAAGAAAAGTGATGATGCCCTATCACATATAATCAATGAATGCCATAACAACTGCTAAGTTGTAAATCCATAAAGATGGGTCTGAATGTGATGGTCCTTAATGTGAATTTATGAAGCTTCTAATTTTGATAACAAGATGGATTGTTGGTAAAATGAAACTTTTGCAAGTCAGATAGGACTTCAGTCTTTTCAATGCAGAATTTCCAGTATACTCCCTGGATTACATGCTGTGTAACAGCATCTACTAATGTGCTACTTCAACTGCAAACCCTGTATCCAACTTGAGATATTTGCCATAGTGGAGGATTCTGGACCCACATTAGCAGCATAGTGGTACATCATGGATTTAGAGTATATTATACTATACTACTGCTACACTACCTGTGTGACTGAGCAGCAGCACCCAGCACTACTGGTAGTTAGTTGGTATGGCTGTGTAGCTTTTTTTCATTCTGTTTGAGTTGGGGGCTCTGGCCCCAACACTCCAATTTTTTAAATTTAACATGGAGCTGTGGGGGGGGCAGCCCCCAACTCAAATGCATTGATTAAAAAATCCTACAGGGCCATACCAGCTAACAGCTTTAGTAGCACTACTAGCACACTGAAATTAGTAGAGTGAAATGATCCAAGCAGGGTTGAAAGTGTACTTAGCAGTGTAGGTAGTGTGCATAAGAGTGTGGATGGAGCAGCAATGTGATATAGAGTATAGCATTGTAAACAAAAGAGCTTAAGTGGGTCTGGAATCCTCCACTATCACTGAGATATTTACATTTTGTGACATAGCAGATGGACTGAAGGGGTGTGTGGCTTTCTTTGTGGATGATATGAAAATCTGCAACAGGGTTGATACTGAAGGGGGTAGAAGACATGAGACAGGACCTAAGGATGCTGGAGGAGTGGGTGGAGACCTGACAACCAAAATTCAGCATCAAGAAGTGTACAGTTATTCACCTGGGAGATAGAAGCCTGAGGACAGGATACACACTGGGGGGGACAATCAGGGTTATAGAGCAGGATGGGAATCTAGGGATAGTAATCTTCAGTGACCTCAAGGTGGGGAAGCAGTGTACAAGGGCTGTGGGAAAGGTGTATGGGATGCTGGCAAGTATAGCCAAGGGAATCACCAGCAGGAAGAAAGAAGTTAAGGCTCCCCTGTACCATGCCAAGTACAGAGTTCAGTATTGAAGGCCTTACTTGCACAAAGACATAGATCTGATTGAAAGGGTTCAGTGAAGAGTGACCAAGGTGGTGAAATGGATGAAGCACAAACCATATGAACAGCGATGTATTGATTTGGGGCTCTACACACTAGACACCAGAAGGGAGAGAGGAGACATGATAAGGACCTTCAGATATGTCAAACAGATAAACAAAAGAGACCTGGGGAGATTATGCCACATGAAGAAGGACATCATTACAAAGGGCCATGGCCTAAGATTGTTGGGGGCCCCCTTCCAAAACCAATGCCCAACAACAGTGCACCCACATCCCCACCCCCCCACACCCCATACTTACCTCCAGAGCCCAGTGCGATGATCTTCAGTGGACCAGGAATCATCCTGCACTCTTCAAAGCTAACCACAAACTGAAGAATGCCAGTAAGCTGTATAATGGCATAAACAGTTTTTTTTTTCAACTTATGTGGATATCTTGGCCATTTTTTGGACTTTTGCCACCACATTTTCAACATGGGGTTATTGGGACCCCTTCTCATGAATACAGTCACTGTCATGGCGTTATTCGGTCCCAAAAGGTGATTTTGAGGTCATTGTGCTGAATCATCTTTTGGGACCAATTAATGAAATGACAGTGCCACTGTTCATGAGGTGGGCACTCAAAAAGCCTATGTTGCATATTTGGTGAAAAAAATCCAAAACATGACTGTTTTACGAGCATGCATTGCACAGTTTCCACACACGCTCATAACTTCATGAATCTGTAATATTTTCACTCCAGATATTCAACATTGTTGTTTTTTCAGACCTCTTTATGAACAGTACAGCTGTCATTTTATACAACCTAGCCAAAATGTGTTTTCACACTTCCGGTGCAGAATTGAGCGGTCGCTGTGGGAAATCAGTGTTTGGGACACATTCCAAAAATCACAGTGACACTGTTCATGAGCAGAGGTACTAAAATGCCCATGTTGAACATTTGGTGATGAAAGGCCATAAAATTACTGTGTTATGTACATGCATTCTGCAGTTTCCATGCACCCTCATAATTTCGCAAATTTGTAATATTTTCACTCCAGATTTTCAGTTGTGGCATTTTTCCACACCACCTTATAAACAATAGAGCTGTCATTTTTCACATCCTGGCTGAAATGTGCTTTCACACTTCCAGCACACAGTAGCGCAGTCGCTGTGGGAAGTCAGTGTTCGGGACAGATTAAGAAAATCACAGTGACAATGTTCATGAGCAGAGGTTCAAAAATGCCTGGGTTGAAAATTTAGCGACAAAAGTCCATGAAATGACTCTTATGAGCTTACATTGTGAGTTTCCACGCACTCTCGTAATTTTGCACATTTGTAATATTTTCACTCCGGATTTTCAACATTGGCATTTTTTCCTACCTCCTTATGAACAGTACATCTGTCATTTTTCATATCCTGCCCAAAATAGGCATTTACACATCTATCACAGAATAGCGTGGTCGCTGTGGGAAATTAATGTTCAGGACCAATTAAGAAAATCATAGTGACAGTGTTCATGAGCAGAGGTCACAAAATGCCTATGTTGAAAATCTGGTGAAATAATTCCACTAAATGACTGCATTACAAGCGTGCGTTCTGCAGTTTCCACGTATGCTTGTAACTTTGCAAATCTGTAATATTTTCACGCCAGATTTTCAACACTGGTGTTTTTTCACACCCCTTAAGAACAGTATAGCTGTTATTTTTCATATCCTGGCTGAAAGGTGCTTTTGCACTTCTGGCACAGAATGGCAATGTCACTGTGGGAATTCAGTGTTTGGGACAGATTAAGAATGAGCGAGTCAGAGAGGGGAACTGAGTGAGCTCAACAGAGCTCTGTCAGGACTGTGGCACATTACTTTGTGGGCAGAAAAAGGCACCAATGCAGGCAGGAGCCCAGTACAGAAGGGCAGTCTGCAGCACTGGGAGGAAACAGAAGAAGCGGGTGAGAGAGGGGATGTGAGCGAGCTCAATGGAGCTCTATTGGGACTGCTGCAGATTTCTTTGTGGGCAGAAAAATATACCAATGCATTCAGGATCCCAGTACAAAAGGGCATCCTGCAGCGCTGAGAGAAACAGAACAAGCGAATGAGAGAGAGGGAGTGAGCGAGCTCAACTGAGGTACGTCAGGAATGCTGCAGATTTCTTTTTTGGGGTAGAAAAAGGTGCCAATGCAGGCAGGAGAACATGTGAGCTCAGTGCAGCTCTGTTGAGACTGCTGCACATTTCTTTGTGGGCAGAAAATGGTGCCAGTGCAGGCAGGAGTCCAGCACAAAAGGGCAGCCTGCAGCGCCAGGAGAAACGTAACAAGTGAGTAAGAGAGGGGGAGTGAGCGAGGTTAACGGAGCTCTGTCAGGACTGTTGCACATTTCTTTGTGGGCAGAAATAGATGCCAATACAGGCAGTAGCCCAGTACAAAAGGGCAGCCTGCAGTGCTAGGAGAAACAGAATGAGCGAGTGAGAGAGGGGGAGTGAGCGGGCTCAACGGAGCTCTGTCAGGACTTTAGAGTTGTCCACCCAACTGCCAAGGGTCCTGTGTGGTCCTATATTACAGCAGGGTCTTCTGGGTGGAAACAAAACAATGATTGGATACTTTTAGGATTGCTGTAATCATACAGATTTAGTTCTGTTTATTTCTCTAACTGAGCTGAGTAATACCTGCAGTGCAATACAATTTCTAACTGGGCTAAGTGAAACTATGAGGGCTGAGAACAAAAAGTATTGTAGTTGAGGAGTGAAAAATGGACAAGGAGGCTTTAGGATTGCTACGGTAATACAGTATCTAATGGATGAGATTTGAGACTGAATTAACCCGGTCGGCAACGGGACAGTAGGGTGCAAGTATGGGGGGAACAGGAATTTGAGTAAATAGGGCCTAACAGTTGTAGTAGGGTACAGAAACCATGTGTAAGAGCCTGTAACATAAGATGGGGACCAAAATGGGGTAGGTGCCACATGTCAATTTGGTGGGCATCTTTGGAAGGGTGTGGGGCCACCATGATCCTGGACTGGGCTTGGGGGGGGGTGTATGGTATATAGACAACTGGCTAGTTTGAGGGAGGAACTGTGGAGGTTAGGGAGGATTCTAAGTGGCAGGGCAGATGAGTATGGTAGGCATCCTGGCTGGGGGGATAGGGGATGGCAAGGAGGGAGGGGGAAGAACAACTAGGGACTGAAACTGACTCCAGTATCAGAGGCACTAGCAGAAAAGAGAGGAGAAGGGAAGGGGTGCCCGAGGTGAGGGAGGGGCCTTCCTGTTGGAGGAGGAAGAGACCACAAGGAGTACCAGGGAGAGAGCTGATAGCTGCGATTAGGGAGGGACCAGGTCTGGGACTGAGGGTCACTGTAGGGAATGAGTAGGAGGGAAGCGATAGGGAAGAGAGATGTAGGAGGGTATCAACTAGGAATAGATTCAAGCTTCTGCTATGGGAGAGTGAAGGAGAGCAGGAACATACTGAAGAGGGGGAGGACATGCAAGGCATGAGAGAGATGGCAACAGGTGGAGGAAGAGATATTGAGGATGAAAGGGTAGAAGGGAGGCAAGTAAGGAAGGTGGGGGTGACTAGAGAAGAGAAGGCTATGGGAAGGGGGAAGGACATGAGGGGCAACACTATTGAGGTCGATAGGAATGGGGGCTCTAAAGCAACAACAAACGGGATAGAAGAGGGTTTGGAAATCAGCAGGGGAGAAGGGGAGGTCAAAATGGGAAGCCCAGTTGGAAGTGGTCAGGCAGGGAAGCAGTTCTAGGGGGATGGGAGGAATAAGGCAGAGAAAAGGGGTGAGGCAGAAATAATGGATGCAGACACAGAAGTCACAGAGGGTGCAGCTGGTGGGGGTAAGGGGCAGGGAAGAACTAATACTGGAGTGGTGGAAGGGGAATTAGGGAAAAGGGTAAGGGACAGGGGGAGTGCTCATCCTGGGGGATTCTGTACTGAAAGGGGTGAGATGGGGCAGAAAGGGGAAGACACAGCCATATTTCGTGGGTTGAAGCTATCCCCGGGTTGACTGCAGGAGGGGCAGGGCAGGCACTGCTCAAATGTGCAGTGAGGGGGGGAGGAAGAAAGCTCATTTAGTGTTGCATGTGGGTACAAATGATTTGGTGGGAGAAACTGTGGAAGTAGTGAGGGGGAGGCTCTAGGATTTTTGCAGGCAGTGTGACGGGGTGGGGAGGCGGTGGCATTCTTGGAGGTACTCCCAGTACTATGTGCAAGCATGGGGACCAAGGGTAGGATCTAGGAGTTCAACAAGAGGCTGAGGGATTGGAGCCACACCAAAAATTATGGGTTAGTGACTAACTAGGGTAGAGTTTGGGGCAATACTGACTTGTACGCAGGGGACAGGATACACTTGAGCAGGGAGGGAAGGGGAGTATTAAAGGTGGGATTAGAGGGGTACATCTCTACTAAGGTGGATTTAAACTGCGGGGGTCAAAAGACTGATATTTGGTAGAGAGGTCCGGACAGGGGAGCCTAATGAGCTCACCCCTATAGATGTAGATAAAGGTGGGTGTAGTAACCCTTAGAGGGGCAGGCAGAGTGGTCTGAGTATAATACAGAAGGCACCTCCACCCGGTAACAATATCAAGTAGAAAGGTGCAGAACTACTTGGAGTAGGACACAAGCCAAGGAGAAGAGTGAGGAGAAGGGTGGTATGGGTGGAAGGTGGTCTCTCTCAATGCAAAGCCTGGGAACAAAATTGCAGAGCTTCAGGTGCTCATTTCAGAGGGGAAGGTGGACACTGCTGCAGTGACAGAGGCTTGGGCAACAGAGTACCATGACTGGGACTTGGCAATCCCGGGATACAGGATATGCAGGAGGGACCAGGGGGTTGGAAGTGGGGGGATGCACTCTATTTGAGGGTAGGATCAAATGCATAAGGGATGAGGGAGAAGAGGAGAGGAGAGGACAGAGGCACTTTGGGTGCAGCTCCTGGACTCCAAAGGCAGAATGCTGAGGCTGGGAGTGGTGTACAGACCACTAGCCCAATCTTGGGAACTGGATGGAGAGTTTGCAGAACAGATAAGGAGGGTGTGTAGAAGGCGAAGTGTGGTGATGGGGGGGTATTTTAACCTACCAGGGGTTGACTAGTGCACCCCGGCCACTATCAGTACCAGGGAGCAGGTGTTCCTTGATGCATTCCAGGACGACCTTCTGACACAATTGGTAAGTGGGCCTACAAAGTTTGGTAGCACTCTGGACCTAGTACTGGCAAATGGGGATGTGGTGAGGGAGGTAAGGCTGGAGGACCCATTAGCGGGTAGTGAGCACTAAACAATGTGGCTAGTTCTCACGCTGGGCAGGGAGACAAGAGGCATGGGCACTAAGGTGGTGAACTTTGGGAGGATGGGAGCAATACTGAGAGGGAGAGACTCCAGGATATAAGGCCAGGGATGGATGCAGAAGAAAAGTGAGGAGTCATAAATGCTGAGCTAACAGAGGCCACAGTAGCCTGCACCAGGGCCAGGAGTAAGAAGAGTAGAGCCAAGAAACCATGCTGGCTGAACAAGGAAGTGCTGCAAGGTGTGAGGGCAAAGAGGGCTGTGTACCAGAAGTATAGGAGAACAGGGAGGGGAGAGGATAAGGGGGCTTTTGGGAGCTGGTCAAAGGAGGTGGCCTGGAGGGTGAAAAAAGCTAAGGCATCCAGGGAATTAAGGTTAGCATAGGGCATAAAGGGAGGTGAAAAGGACTTTTTTAGGTATGTCAGGGAAAAGAGGAAGTGCAAGGAACATATTGTGAGGATAAAGCAGGGAGTGGATTGGGTGGAAAAGGGGGAGGAGCAAGTGGAAATTCTAAATGAGTACTTCTGCTGTGTTTTCACTAAGGAGAGGGATGGTCCACTACCAGCATGGGCTGGGGGGTGGGGAGAGTGGAGGACGAGGTGATGGACAAAGTGATCACAGGGAGTATGGTGCTAAAGGGGCTGAGGGCACTAAGGGTGGACAAGGCACCAGCTCCCGATGGTATCCACCCCCAGGATGTTAAGGGAGATGGTGGAGCTGTTGGCAGAGCCACTGGCAGATCTGTTCAACACCCCCCCCTGGAAATGGGGTGTGTGTGCCCCAGGACTGGAGGGTGGCCCATGTGGTGCCCATACACAAGAGTGGGCCTAGAGAGGAGCCAGGAAATTATCTGACAGTCAGTCTCATGTCCATAGTGGGTAAGCTTATGGAGGCGATACTGAATCTGAGGCTGGTGGCATTCCTAGAGAGTAATAGCCTCCAAGATGGCCAGCAACACGGGTTCATCTCAGGGAGGTCTTTTCAAACCAACCTAATAGAGTATTATGACTGCGTTGTAAGGATGCTGGACAGGGCGATGCGGTACATGTCCTGTACTTGGACTACAGTAAGGCCCTTGATACAGTGCCTCATGGGAGACTGGGGGAAGTTGATGGCAGTGGGGGTGGGAAAAACCTGACTAAATGGATAGAGAACTAGTTATACAGGAGGGTGCAGATGGTGGTGGTGGGGGGAGCTCTCCGCATCTAAAGCAGTGACAAGCGGGGTGCCACAGGGGTCAGTTCTGGGCCCAGTTATGTTTGGGTTCCTTATCTCTGATATAGCACACATAGTGGGGAGCAGGGTTAGTCTGTTTGCAGAATATAACAAATTGGGGTGGTGGTGAACAAAGAGGATGGATGGGAAAAACTGCAGGGGGACCTACCCAAACTAGAGACATGGTCGGTGGAGTGGCAGCTAGGATTCAATGCAAAGAAGTATAAGATGATGCACTTTGGGGCTAAGAACCAGAAGAGGGACTACTGGTTGGGGGGGGTGAGGTTGGGGATCACAGAGGAGGAGGAGAAGGACCTAGGGGTGTTGGTAACTGGGAGCATGAACAACTCAGCCCAGTGCAGGAGAGCAGCAGCGAAGGCAAACCAGATGCTGGGGTACATCTCAAGGGGGTTCTCATCCAGACACAGGGATGTGATCCTATCTCTCTACAGATCATTTTTCATACTGCACCTGGAGTACTGAGTGCAATACTGGAGGCCATACCTGAGGAGAGATATAAAGTTACTTGAGGGAGTGCAAAGGAGGGCAACAAAAATGTTAAAGGGGATGGACAGAAAGGAATAAAATGTTAGGCTGAGAGAGTTGAACATATACTCACTGGAGAAGAGAAGGAATGGGGGGATATGATTGAAGCATTTAAATACCTGAGGGGTAAATAAACCTAGCACTGAGGGGTGTTTAAACTGAAGAGTGGAAGAGAGACAAGGGGCATGAACTAGGGCTGGAAGGGGACTTTCAAGAGGGAAATGAGGAGGCACTATTTCACTGAAAGGGTGGTGTCTAGTTGGAATGCACTGCCAGAGGGGATGGTAAAATATTGGACAGTCAATAGCTTTAAGAAGGAGTGAGATAAAGCAAGAGGAAGATACAGGGGGGCAAGGGCTGGGACAAGCAAGGGAGGAACTGAGGGGGAGGAGGTTGGGGCAGCAGCAATCTAGGGTGCTAGCGGCACACTTGGGCAGCCTTATATAGGCTGATTGGTCTGTTCTGCTGGCAGATTCATATGTTCATATGTAAAATCACAGTGACTCTGTTCATGAGCAGAGGTCCTAAAATGCCTATGTGAAAATTTGGTGACAAACGTCCATAAAATAACTATGTTACAAGCATATGTTGTACAGTTTTCACGCACCCTCATAAGTTCACAAATTTGTAGTACTTTCACTCCAGATTTTCAACACTGAAATTTTTTCAGATCTCCTTATGAATAGTACAGCTGCCATTTTTCACATCCTGCCCGAAATATGCGTTTACACATCTGGTGCAGAACAATGTGGTTGATGTGGTAAATGACTGATTAAGAAGATCACAGTGACAGTGTTCGTGAGCAGAGGTCACAAAGTGCCTATGTTAAAAATCTGGTGAAATAATTCCACTAAATGACTGTGTTACACACATGTGTTGCACAGTTTCCACATATGCTCAGAAGTTTGAGCATTTTTAATATTTTCACTACAGATTTTCAAAATTGGCATCTCTTCACACCTTCATATGAATGGTGCAGCTGTCTTTCTTCACATCCTGCCCGATCTGTGTTTTCATACATCTGGCAGACAACGGCATGGTCGCTGTGGGAACTCAAAGTTCAGGACACATTGACAACATCACAGTGCCACTGTTCATGAGAAGAGGTCCCAAATGCTTTCATGAGGTGGGGGTCACAAAAAGACCATGTTGAAAATTTGTAGAGCAAATACCAACAAACACCCGGGGCATTAGGCTTTCTAACCATAACGTCCCACCCTGTACAGACTGACAGGCATCAGAGGTGTGCCTTTGGATTGCTGACTGTAATACTCATGCCATTCCACCCCAACCCCCCACCCTGCAGACAGTGACAGGCATTGAGGTGTGCCTTGGGTCCTCGCCCCAGAGTTCACCCATTCTCCTATATTGCACCCATTTCAACGTATGTCCTTATGGCATGGGGTGATTGTAAGCCGAACACCCCAAGGTACACCTCAACACTTGTTGGTGTCTGTAGGACAGGGTGAGGTGAAATGGCATGAACCTTATTGGTGACAACCCAAATGCGTACCCCAATGCCTGTCCATCTCTACAGGTTAGAAGTGGGGTTGGTGTGAAGTTCAATACTTCACTGCTATTCCTACTCTGCAACTGTCTAACTCCTGCATTTCCAATGTTAATACCAGCATGCAAACATTCGGCATTGACAAATGCTTGTTAGTCACTAGGAACAAGGATGACTGGAACTTTTTTCAAGTTTAGGTGCTTGGTAGAATGCATTTTCTAAGATATTTTCCCAATTTTTTTAATTAATGTGATGGCTGTGATTGTATCTGAAAGTGAGTGAGAGGTGCGTTACTAGGATAGTTGTTTTTTCTTCCCATGCCAATGGGGCCATGGACTACCTGCACTTTTTAATGTGAAATGATGTTAACCTAACTACAGTATGTGACAATGTTTATATTCATTGGCTCTATATTTATTGTACTATTTTCATTATGTCCATTTTTCATAACTTCTTCTGTATTCATTTTTTATATGTTGTCAAGACTTTTTAGCCAACCAATAAAGAGATTTGCCTATCTAAATTTTCAATTTTCTTGGTACAGAGTTACACTTAAACTGCATAATGAAAAGTGTCACATTTGTATGGATTCTAATAGCAGAATATTCCAAGATTCTTCATCAGCAAATCTTCATGTTTATAATTTCTTTCATTTTTCGTTCACGTTTTCCTACAGATGTCTGCAGTAACTTGCTAACTGACTCATCAGGAAACTTTACATCTGCAAACTATCCTTCTAATTATCCCAGCAATTCAGACTGTGTCTGGCTATTTAGAGTTCGAGCTAATAAGGTAAGCCTGCAGAAAGAACAGAAATAATTTTTACACACACCAGTTTCTGTCTTTTTATTTCATAATATGGTAGATAATTTTCCACCAACAACATACTAATCAACCTGTCCTTATGTATGGCTGCATAACAGAAAATATGCAATCAAATAACCACTTTTTCTGTAGATACTTGAATTTGTAACAACACATGTGACTATCATTCATTATCTGCTGTGTCAATAATTGTCCTCCACTGTTGCTGTCCTAGAATTAGCAATGTGCATTTCTGTAATGTTTTAAAACTAGCACTTATGTATCTTTTTTTATTTTTGTGAAAGTCTTAGTAAGATTTAAGCCTGGAGAGATTTAATTTAGTCTTAAGTAATTAACAGGGGATCACAATCTTATAATTTATTTGTGAAATTATATGGAAAGATTCTAAAAATGTAGATATTTGTGACTCTGATGTTATTGCAGGTATAGGCCTGAACGTTGTCTTGCATAGCCAGGGTAAATGGGTCCTGGAATCAAACAAAGCCAGAGAAATTTGGTTAAGTTGTTTTAAATTTACAATTGAAATTGTGTGTATTATTAATTGGATAAAATATACAATGGCACTTGTGTATATTATTAATTGACTAAAATGTAAAAAAAAACAGATTGATGGATACATAGTAGCTAACGCCACTAGAATGCCACTTCTGGAATTTGACTTTTACAACCCACTTATTACCACATTGCACCTGTTCATTGAACAATACAAAGCTGTCTGCAGTCCTGTTGTACATTTCTAGGTGAGTACTGTATCACCCTACTTTTTCTTCAGAGCTTGACTATATAGACTAATTGGAAATGCTTGTCCACATGATATTCTCATTGTTCTTTGCAGTAAACATTCCTTAAAAAAAGGAGTTCTCCACTTTTTCTCCTGTCAGATTCATCCTTTCAGAATAGCAAGATTTCCTAATTTTTACTGTGTTAGTCATTTTCATCCCCACCTGGTTTTTGTGAGTGTCTTTAAGCCTTGGACTTTCAGGTGCATTGGGTGCTCAGGCTAAGCAATGTTGCTTGGTGTGATAGCGGTAGGACTTGTTTTCAAGTGAGAATGTCTTCTCCTTTTAGCTTCCTTGCTCCAACTGGTGGTCTGCTGTTCTTTTGCTACTCAGCTCTACTGCTCTTCCCTTGGTTAACACATGCATATAATTCTTGCCATGGGTGACTCTCTGCACTGGCTGCCAGATGATCCTTTAGTTTAAATCTCTATGACTGTCATACCTAGTGACATAACCAATGACCCCTTTGTCTTTTCACAACTGCAGCCTTATCTGAGCGTTCAAGCATTCTATGACATAGAAAGCCATCCTCCTTGCCAGAAAAAGAAGATCCTCTCTCTGTAAATTGATCTTTAGCAAGAGACAAGCTTCCAAACTCCTGGAAGTAGTTTTTCCTATAATTCCACCTACAGTAGTTGCTTTTTACTCATCCCTAATTAGGTTGTAATAAACTACAAACTAGGCATATTTTGTACCTTTCCATAGCATGGGACCCCCAGGGGAATGAGACATTGTATCTCATGGTGTCTTCCCACCAGATGGTGAATACAAAAATCAAAAGCACCATGACCCAGGCTCTGGGTGAAAGGAGAATGGTTGTTTAAGCTCAAGATAGGTTATCATCTGTATTTATGTTTGTTAACGTTTGCATAATTGAGTGTCTAATAGATGGATAAATGTGAATGTTTCCAGGATCTGTCTGCATATTTTATCCCTGATGACAAGGGAGAGAGAACTGTATTTGGTTAGAGGATAAACATATGGTTTTGCATTGCATTCATTCCCCCCCTCACATATTATCAGTTATTACTGTCCATTTTACTTAATAAACTGACCCTCCAGCCATTGCTTGGAAACAAATGTAAAACAACTGACCTCAACTTAGTGCAGCGTAAGGGGCTTACACTAGGGCAGCCATCCCTAAAGACAACCAGAACAATTGATATGTTCTAAATAATAGCCCTAGACAACACATCAGTGATGGGAAAGTTGATGGAAACCCTGTCAATTGAGAGATCAGTAGAGTATATTGAATCTAATGGTCTACAAGGCCAAAGGCAGCATTGATGAATTGTGGGGGAGGTCATGCCTGATGCATATGTTTGGTTTCTTTGACTGGGTGACCAGAGAAATAGATCAGGGGAGGGCAGTGGATGTGGCCTATTTTGACTTCATCAAGGTCTTCAACACTGTGCCACTCAGGAGACTGATAAAATATTTAAGCTTCAAGTGAAGGGACCCAAACTGGTAAATATGATAAGTAACTGGTTAATGGATAGGCAAAGGAGGAGGTGGTGGTAAACGACATTCACTCTAAGGAGGGGACAGTGACTAGTGGGGAGTTAGAGTTCTCAGAACTGGGTCCAGTTCTGTTCAATGGCTTCATAAGTGACTTCACAGAAGGACTGGAAGGGGACTATCCCTTGTTGCTGATGAAACCAAAATCTGAAATAGGCTGGGTACTCATAAGGTGATGGAGAGAACATGTAGGGACCTCAAGAAAATCAATGAGTGGTCCAGGGTATGGCAGCTCAGATTTAGTGCCAAAAAGTGCAAACTCATACAGCTAGGACATAGACACCTAGCAGATGAGTATAACAATAGGGTGCATATGTATTAATAGTCACAAAGCAGGAAAATGACTTTTTAAAATCTGTTCCTTGATTTTATAAGCAAAACTTATAAACAGGTAACCATAAATCACAGAGATTAGCATGAATTAGATCATACACAGTTTTACAATAGGGAACATATTCTGTGAGTATAGGGTGATACCACATACAGGGATACGAGTGACAAAACTTGCTGAGAAACAGCTGGGAACACAAAAATTAGAGTACAGCATGCCAACTATAGCGCCAACCTTAGGACAGAATCTTTTACATCTTCTACAATACAACATCGGAATATAAGTGTTATTGTAAGTTAACAATCATATGTTTAAGCATAAGTTTATATTATCTGGAATCGAGCAGTAGTCTACTCAGTATGCCTTCCTGGAAAAAATTTTAAATAAATATAGTCTTTTAGTCCACTACCTATAAAAAGGTAAGGACATCACATTTGTATAAAGTCAACATAAACAGTGGCATGTAGAGCTTTAATCCAATACCTGTAAAAAGAAAATATTCAACATTGGTATTGTGCGGAAAACTGCTCTGTATCATAAAAACCCAAATAATCTATATAGGTGTAACCTCCAAAATTCAATACAAGAGTCTATTTCTGCCCAGACCCCTTACCAGAACTGGAATATAAAATATAATAATTGAGGCTAATGACACAAAGGAAAAATCAATTCTAACAAAACTGGCAGTAGATACCGAAGGTTGAAAAAACATAGAACTGGAATATAAAATATTATAATTAAGGCTAATGACACAAAGGAAAAATCAATTCTAACAAAACTGGCAGTAGATACTGAAGGTTGAAAAAACATAGCGGCTTACAAACATGCAACTCCAGACTTAGAGCCATGTGAGCAATAAGCCACAACAGGGTATGCATTAAAGGAATACCAATGCACACCCCAGTAGTGTAGTAAGGTATTATTAATTCTTTAATATACACCCTGAAGTGGCTTATATTGATTATAAAATGGATCAAGCTTACAACTAAATGAAATAAATAATCAAAACTAAGTTTTTTCCTTTGTCAAATACATTTATTAGGAGGCAAAATAATTTAAGTTTGCTTTCATTTAAAGACTTGTAGGAAAGTAATTAAATTGTCCACATTTAAGGAGTTGTTCAGCTGATGGCATTGTTTAAATACCTGTAAAGAAAAGCTCCTTTTTGTTTACAATTTTATGCACTGTTTAAAAAAGAAAGTGGTGTTTTTTTTTTTTGCTTAGTGGTATTACCGATGCCCAGTCCCAAGTGCTGCTCATTGTCTGAGGTCACACTTGGTGCCACTCCTGCTGTCCCACCTGTCCTGTCTCTAACTCTCTGCCATCCCTGCCTGTCCCATGTCTGACTGCCAGCCACACTCACCTTTCATATCTCTTACTCGCTGCCACCTACACCCAATCATCATGCCCAGAGTAGAAGATGGCCTCCCAGTGGATTCTGATGTTGTTCGTGACTTAAGCTCCCTGACTCACTGTAGCAGATGGCCTCCTGGTCAATTCTGCAGCTGTACAAACAAAAAAGATGAATGAATGTGACTGGCAGGAAAATCATGGGGGTAAGGTATGGCAAAAACTGTGTGGCAGCTCTGCTTCAGCTGAGCAAGGTTTACAGTTCAAATATATTTGTATGTATCAGCTCAGCTGTGTGGTACAAAAGTGGTTAGCCCATGGTATTTAGGTTTTTATGTTGAAACAGCAGAGAGTCATGGCAAAGAAGTCAGCATATTGGGAAACACTGTTACATGTGTTCTGACAGTAGAGTTGATTTGGGTTTCAGTGGTGGCATTCAAGTGCTGCAGTTGGTAGCTTTTCTAGGTGTGAGATAGTTCAAGAAACAGTTGAGCCTAAAGCTAAGTGACTGTCTGCTCATACTGGAAATTGTTGCTCAGCCCCTTCACACCTGCTGCTGCTCCGGCTGTCAGTCATGGTGTTGTTGAGTGTGAGGGGATCATGGCAATTTAAATGTTGATTTGCCAAGAGTAAGGGCTGGGATAAGTACATACATGTGTGAAGAAAAGGTGCATTTTGATACTGTAAACTAGAACTTTAGATTTTTAAAAAAGGAATTGGAATATATTTTTTAATGGTCATGGTAGTATGGATGAGATTTCGAGCATGGTGGCAGTTCTGCTTTTGGATTATTTTCCCAGTGATGTTTATGGTAACAAGTAATGCACTTTGTTGCTGTGTTTTTTTTTTTTTTTTTGCATTTGTAAGAAACTCCAGTATTTGGCCATACATCATTAGTATTTTAATGTACAGCCAGTTGACAGCTTGTGTCCAATGAGGTCTCTGGATTTATTCTTGCCATCTTTAAACTAGTTATAATATCCATCAAACTGGTGAACATACAGCAGTCTAATAGGAATTTAATTCTAAAAAAGAATAGAACCATAAGGCCAAGAATGTCACCCATCACAGCTTTTGTGTGGAGGTCCAGATACAATCTGCCTTATTTTGTCCTGGCACAGGAAGTCAAATGAAAGGGGCAGAATGTTTTGGGTGGACTGAATAGGGAAACTCAGTGCAGCAAAGGGACCTAGGACTAATCTGATGACCTAAAGGTATCAAAACAATGTGAGAAGGCTGTGGTGAGAGCCAGTGGGAAGCTAGGGTGCATAGCGAGAGGTATCACCAGCAGAAAAAAAGGAGGTGGTCATGCCACAGAACAAATCACAAGTGAGACCTCATCTGGAGTACTGTGTCCAGTTCTGGATGTTACATCTCAAGAAGGACATAGACAAAATAGAGTCAGTCCAGAGAAGGGCAACAAAAATGGTGCAAGGACTGCACCAAAAGTCATATGAGGAAAGACTAGAGGACCTCAATATGTATTTTATGGAGGAGAGGAGCGAGTGGGGGATATGGTAGAGATATTCAAGTACAGTCAGACCTGGTTAATCTGTGCCTTGTTATTAGGTATACCGGATTATCTGAACAGGGAACCTCTGAAACTGATTTTTTGCCATGTTAATTACCTCTTTAATATGGAAACCTCTGTTTCTGAATCCAAATCCTGTGTTCAGCTACAGAGACCATTATTCCCATTCATTTTAACCTGGATAATCCATTGCAGGTGTTAATGAGTATGCTAATGGCAATCTTCTTAATCCCTCTTAATCCTCTCTGTCATGTAAAACGTGATAGGAAATGAGTTTTAGACATTTAACAGCCCTCCCACTTTCCTGTCCATGCCAGTATGTGTTCTGATATGCTCTGACCAATTTTTGATAAATAAATAATTTAGCTTTAGGACGCACTAGGCTCCATTTCAAGTGACATCCTCTTCACCAGCTACTGCTCTTTCTTTTCAAGTTCCTAAACATTCCATGGAATCAGTGACACCATTTCTGGCTACTCATATGAATGGCCTGGAATGGTGTTACTATTGTCATAGAATGTCCAGGCAGTTGAAAAGAGAGAACAGCAACTGCTGAGGAGAAAGGGATTTTATGTAGTTACAAAGAAAAAAAAATATTAATTTAACAAAAAAGGTCAAAACATGGAGACTAGAATATTTTAACTGTTCAGCACTGTATTACCAAATTTCCAATTTTATAATATAGTAAACAACAACAAAATGTTTTGGTCATTGTCTGTTACTATGTATATTTTTATTATGTAACAAAATGGTAGTCAAAAACAAATGTTTATAGATAACCAGGTCTGACTGTACATCAGGGGTATACACAAGATACAGGAGGGTGGCATCTTTCAGAAAAGAAGGCGTACAAGAACAAGGGGGAATGATATGAGGCTAAAAGGGGGTAGACTCAGTGGCAATGTAAGGAAGTACTTTTTCATGGAAAGAGTAGTGAATGCTTTGAAGAGCCTCTCTGCGGAGGTGGTGGGAGCAAAAACAGTAAGGGAATTCAAGAATGCATTCGACAGACATAAGAATGTTCTGCAATAGGGAAGAGAGGGGCCGCAGATTAACTGGGGTCTGCGGTAATGCATTGAGTATGGAAAAGGGGCATACTAGTGGGCCACAAGGTCCTTCTCTGCCTTCACCTTCTATGTATATATATATGTAGCAAGCAACACCTTAAACCAGCACAGAATCAGCTAAACAAGCAATGGTTAATGGCACATTTCAGATTATGTTACAAACCCTCGGAAAATGTATTTCCCTACCTTAGAGCATACAGCTTCCAACAATAGCACCACCAGCTCTCCAGTCAACCATCTCCCTCAAACCTGTCCCTGAAGTACTTTTTGCTGGTTGTAAGTTCAGCTTTTAATAGTACTTAAACATTGTCCTCATCTTCATCCACCTCCTGTGTGCAAAATTTCCCTTTAATTTTCAGCAGTGGCTTCCTGCCTCCAGTTGGACTTCAAAAATATGACAACGTATTTGCCAGAGTAAACAAGTCTGAGGTGTGCAATGTATTGTAAAGATTTTTGTGACCCCCATGGACTAAAGCTCAGATCATACAGATTTGAAATGCCTCGTACTGACCTGGTTTGCATAACTGATGTCAGGGTAAATGGAAAACTTACCCTCATCCTTCCTCTCCAATGGCCCAGCCACCAAGGCTGCATCCAGGTTCCCATCCCCTTCCTCCCATGATGACCTGGGGAGTGTGAGGTGTGATGCCTGAGTCCATTTTCCTTTGTGGAGTCACTTGATAGGTCCTGAATATCACCAACAAAGATTTCAACTTCAAGTTGTTTCCCAGCCACTGCTGAATTAAATGTTTGGTATGTTTCTGGAGTCCAAGGATGAGCATTTTGTTAGCATGGACATAATTCTCCACTGCCTCAGGTTGGCATCATAGGGCTCAGTTCTCTTTCACAGGCAGCGCCAATGATCTTCAGGGTTGCAATGCTGCACTGGTTGGCTAATTTAACATCTGCTTCCCCAGTGGATTGCACATTGCATGATGTAAATCTGCTGTTAAATTCTGTAACTTTTAGTCCAGGGCAATGACGTGTAGTTCTAATACCTTAACAGCCTGCAAGATGTCATCTTTGGTGGCTCCAGCTTCCTTTTCTGTCTCGCTGGTCCCCGAGCCTGGCTGTGCCTCCTTTCCTCCAGATTTGGGTGCCATTTTCCTCTGATTCTCCACGTGGAAACCACCACAAACTCCAGCAGATAATAAAGGAGATAGCACTTAATAAATGTGTATACTTACTACATTAATGTAGCAATAAAAAAAAATTCTTTAAAACTGTTTTCTTGATGTTACAGTACTGAGCTAGCTGAAACACTCGCTGGCAGTTACTCTAGCTCCCCAAGAAAGGAACCTTCAGTTAATCATATCTGATGATCTCAGAAAGGCATGGCAATTGTGACAAAGCAGTAGGTCCAGTGCAGTGCTGGGATGTATAGGGAGAGGTATCATCAGCAGAAGGAGGAAGACCTTACTATCACTGTAGTGTTCACTAGTGAAACCCCACCTTGAGTACAGTGCCCAGGCATGGAGGCTGTACCTCTGAAAAAACACAGAAGGGTGGATGCAGTCCAGAGGAGGTCAGCTAAAATGATGTTGGGTTGCAGCAAACACTCTTTGAGGAGAGCCTGATGGGTCTTGACATGTACACTCTAGAAGAGAGGAATGCTACAGAGGAATGATAGACACCTGCAAGTACCACACAGGTGTGAAAAAGGTGCATGAGGGGAGTCGTCAAATCAGAAAGAACATCAGAACCAGAGGGTATGCAGTGATGCTGGGTTGGGGGGATCAGTTGGGATGTGAGAAAGTACTTCATCTTTGAAAGCATGGTAGTCACCTGCAACAGACTGCCAGCAGAAGTGGTCAAGATGAAAACACTGACGGGCTTCAGACATGCCTGGGATAGACATAGAGGGATATTAGTAAATAAACAGGAAGGATGGGGGTCACCAGTTACCAGGAAGAGTCAGTGGAGACAGACTAGACAGGGACCACATGGGCAGACTGGGTGGGCCAAGTGGTCCTTATCTGTTGAGACATTTTATGTTTCTTGGTATCTACAACAGAAAATTTGCTTGCAAAAATGTGTACTTAATTTAAAAAACAGCTGATATGGTCCGGGAAAGCAACTCATTCCAGGGATTTGCCTTCCCAGTAAGCTAATTGAGTTGCTTTTAATTTTTTTAAGCAGTTTTAGAGAAAGAGAATTGGGAAATTGTTTACGCAGGATAGGCATACTAAGCCAGAGCTTGTTTCCAGGTGTGACTTGGGAGGGTATCATATCACAACAGTGATGGGAATACAGCAAAGACCAGCACAGCAACATTTCCAATAGTTCACTGTGATGGACTGATGGGTTCCTAACACTGTTGCATTTGGGGTGTTCGCCCCTTCCCTGAACCGACTTCAACTCGGAGTTGGTTATTTTAAGTCCGGGGGTGCTGGAGCAAGTGCCTCTCAATGGGAAGGGGGGGCACAGTTTACTTCAGAGATGATGCAACACCAGTTGGCGGTGTTATGCTGTCTCTGAACTGATGGTCACTGTGCTCCATGTCGGCACCGCATAGTAGAATCTCCTGGGACCAAATGGAAGTTAAGTGACTTCCCCAGCATTACACAGTGTGCAAGTGGAGTCTGGTGGGATTCAAATCCAGGTCTCCAGTTTTGTATCTCAGTGCCCTAGCTGAAAGACATTAATTTTAACTTAGTTTGCCTGTCTCATAACTTCCATGTATGAGCCAAGTGGACAGTGAGCATTGGAACCCCTACCACGTTAAACAGCACTTTGATGATGTACAGTAGGGAACAAGGCTGCAGGCTCTCTATGTAGTTACTAAAATTATTGGGGGAGGCTCTGTCTAAATGTGGTAAGATTATCTTTGCTGGCAGTTCTACATGTATGGGGCTATAAGATATGATAAATTAGTCCCATGCATGAAAACTGCCAGCAAAGATAATCTTAGTACATTCAGACAGCCCCCCTCCCTGATCTCATTAATCACTACACAGAGCACCTGCAACCATGTTCCCTACTACATGTCATCAAAGTGCTGTTTTTTGGCAGGACTGCAGTGCTCAATAGCCAATCAGTTTGTGCACGGAGATTACAAGCCAGGCAAGCAAAGTTAAAATGAATGCCTCTAAACTGCTTAAAATGTTTTTAAAAACAGTTCATTTAGCTTATGTGGCAGGCAACTCCCAGGAATGAGTTGCCTACTTGAATAATAAGAATGTGCTAGCCACATTTTAAGCATTCTTACAAAAGTGCTTAGGCATGCACATTTGTAATGTGTCCTTAATTTATGTAAATTGTCTTACAAGCTGATTTCCTGTTGTTCCTGTTTTGTCTTGGAAACAAACTTGCAAATTTAAGTCTCAAGTGTAGCAGCAATAGCTAATCATCTATATAAAAATGTCCTTTGATGGAAGATTAGAGGGCTCATTTGAATTTCATACATTTCAATCAGAAGAACCACCTACAGAGATCTACTTGCTTCCGTTATTTCTCCGCATTGCCAGTTTCAACACCTGTTCACATCTGAATGGGAAATCTTTTTTTTTAACTCAACCTGTGACTCTTTGCGTTATTTAATTGCTATGTTAAATGTTTTTTCCATCTATATTTTCTTAGATTGCTCTTTTCTGGGTAGCTTTGCCAACACACACTAACAACATAATTTAGAAGATTATTCAGAACTGTACATCTCTTTTTATTCGTCATTATTTTACTCACCTCATGTTGTTATTCATGATTTGATGTGTCGTCACTATGAACAGCCCTTCCCCATTACCAGCACAACCAAAGAAGAGCTAAAATCCTAACACACATCCTGACTAATGGAAGTCTAAAGGTTTGCATTAGCCTGAGTCTTCTTTCAGCCCTGATGGTCAGTTCTGGAGATTGAGACTTATAGTATCACTGCCCCAGTCAGAGTGTAAATCCAATGAAACATTTTGAAAATGTCTGTACATGAATTTGAATGATGTGAACAGATGTTAAAGCTATTTCATTTTCTCATTTAGGTATTCCTGCAGTTTGTCAATGTCAATGTACAGTCTTCTACAAACTGTGGCAGTGACTATTTGAGAGTCTATGATGGAAACAGCAAGTCCGCCAGGGTGCTGTTGGACAATTACTGTGGCACAAAACTGCCTCCCTCACTGATTTCAACTAGCAATTCAATGCTTGTAGAGTTTGTGACAGATGGGACCATTTCTGCACCTGGATTCAGTGCTACTTATAACATAGGTAATCAGCTTTTCTATTTTGCCATCTTTGCTCTCCATCCATTTTTCCTCTATGGAACTTACCTACTGATATCTACACTACACCATTATAGTCAACATTCTCAAAGAAAAATACAAACATAAAATTTTTGGCAGAAAATTATTATTTTTTTCACCCAGTCTGCCCAGATATTCCCTGCCTAGTCTGTCTCCACAGACCCTCAGTGGTCTCTAGTGACTCTCCCTCCTCCCTGCCTATTTATTAATATTCTCCAATTTCTTTCCCCCACTGTCATACAGGCATAGGTCAGGATGCCTAAGTAAACCAGGGGAAGTTGTAAAATTCCCAAGTAACATTTTATTATTATCAATATCAATAAGAAAAATTAAAATTGTGCAAGATTGCTCTTATACAATCAGTTCAAACAAAACAAAGTCGTTCATCTGAGGGTATCTCTGAATCTTAATCTCTCTCTCTCTCTCTCTTCTCCCTCTCCCAAACAAAACATTGTTCTCTTTATATATATATATATATATATATATATATATATATATATATATATATCCATTGACAAAAACTCTGTTAATGCATTAGTTAGGGTTGATAGTACAGTGATAAAAGTTTGGAAATTCTATGTTAGAGTTCCCACCCATACCACCCCACACCCATCCTCGCACCCTACTCATGCTAACAGGCCTCAATGTGTGCCATGGAGTCTTCAGACTCAACTTTCACTGCTTTCCATGTGTAAACAAGCTGATATGGTACAGTATAGGAGAATGGTGTGAGAGTTAGACCTGACTACCGCATGATACACCCCAATACCTGTTGGTGTGTGCAGGGCGGGATGGGAATATTGGGAACCCTAACATCGAATTTCCATACTTTTGTCACTGTACTATCAACCATAATTGATGCATTAATTGCATTTTGTGCAATGAATTTCCTTTCTTTTTGAGAAAGTGTCATTTTTTTTCTTTTTTTTTCTTTTCTTTTTTTCTTTTGGTATGGTTGAATAAAGGTATGACATACCTGTCATATATCATAGTGTTTCAATGATTAAAAATTAAGCTATTCACCTTACATCATATACCATAATGACCTCACTATCTAAGGGTCCAAAGAGTACTAAATTTTACCTTGCCTTAACACTAAATCATTTTACATAAGATTATATAATAAGATAAAAAAACCTACATTTATGCCAGTTATAAAGTAATATGTGTAATATGTGTAAAGTAACAGGTATGTGGTTGTGGGCCCTGTGATCCCTTCACACTGCACATTTTTCCATAATCATATGCATATGTTGGAGCGTGGGCCCTGCACTTCCACTTGCATATAAGTACGGAGACATATCACAGCCCTAGAGTCATGAAAAGGAGCCCTTGTAACACAAATTTGCAATATCTCTGCAACCATAGCAAACATGAAAAAAAAAATCCACTGCACTTGTAATCATGACTTGGAAACCTCCATACATACTTAGTCCACCTAAAGGTGGACTAAGCTACCCAGAGCAAAAAATCCGTATCTTGAATCGTTTTTCAGATATGGGCGCCAAAATTCACAACGGGCACTACTATGTTATGCTATGGGAAATTTCTCAAATTTGGAATGCTGTAACTATGGAACCAGTGTAATTTTTTTCATAAAGTCCGCAGAAGGCACATCTGTTGGGCAAGGGCTTGCCACCCTGTAAATGTCATCTCCAAAGCCCTAACTGTTTAGTTGCACTGAGGTGACAAATAAATTGTGTTTTGTGGTGCAATAGTGTCACAAATTGTGACATTTTCACAAAATTTGTGAAAGAACTGGCATGAAAGTGTCACAAATTGCAAAAATGTCACCATCCATTCTTTCACAATTTGTGACTGCACCAGGGGTCCAATGCTGGTAAACATATTTCCAATGTGAATTGTAAAATTCTGATACCAGCATTGTGTTGTTAAAGCCCTGATTAGGTAAACACAACTATCAGTGTTTACCTAGGGGAAGTCAAATTGGAACTACACCTGTTTTTCTCCACCATTAAGTGAAAACAAGATGGCCATGGCATGACACCACTGAGGGCATTTGCAACAGTAAAATGTACTGGCAGCAACTTTCGAGAGGGACATATAATTTTTTCCCCTTGACTATAATGGGAACATTTTAAATTTAAATAACTTTTGAACGGATTAATATTTTGACACCAAATCTTCTGAAGGCACATCAGTGACCCAGACTACATATTCCCTGAGAATTTGTCACCAGATGGATAAATCATTTGGACTTTACCCCTGAGCAAATAAATAGCCCAAAAACTGGGTTTTTACACATTTGGATCCATTCTGCAACTCTGCAACCGCATAGTCGACCAGAATGAAACTTGACAGATCCAGAGATCTATGGTACTTGACCTCGCCCATTAAATTTCAGGCATATATATATATATATATATATATATATATAAATGGGATATACAGTGGTGAGCTGTCAGATAAATGATTTATCTACACAAGTGCTGTTTGACCTGGGGTAACCTCACGAGTGGTGTAAGCCACGAGTGAAGTGTCCGAGGTCAAAAAGCACAAGTGTAGATAAATCATTCATCTGACAGCTCACCATTGTATATTTCATTTATGCAATAGGGATGCTTTCTATCAGTGCAGGAACATTTGGTTTTGACTGTATATCTTTATTTTAAATGATAATTTTTGTGAGTTTTGGTTAAGTTTCCTAGAGTATGTCCACATAGCATAGTGGTTGCTATTAAATGAAACACCACTCATTTTGTAGAAAACTTCTTGCTGAGCAAATGCCATGCTCACAGTACTATGCTACCTTTTTTCATTTTAAAGTTATTCACATTTGTTTGTCAAAAAAGGTAAAATAAAATAGAATTTTATGCTGTTTTTTGCTAATTATAAAAAACCTGAAAGGTATCTATAAATGAAACACCACTCATTTTGAAGATATTTTTATGCTGAACATTTTTTGTGCTCACAGTACCATGCTATCATTTTTGGTTTTAAAGTTATTCACATTTGTTTGTCAAAAAAGCAAACAAAAAATTTAATTTTCTTCTGCTTTTTTGCTAATTGTAAAAAATCTGTAAGGTATCTATACATTAAACACCACTCATTTTGTAGATAATTTTGTGCTGAACAATTTTCGTGTTTACAGTACCATGTTATCTTTTTTCACTTTAAAGTTAGTCCTATTTGAATATGGTTAGTACTGCTTCTGAGGCCAAACATTCTAAATGAATTCTAAAGAGATTTGTGACATAGTAATTGTGTGTATAAAATGGTCACAGTACGTATAAATTTATTTATACATACAGTGACTCAGATAAACGCATTTATCACACTGAATATATGTCCTCCCCAGTGCATAAATCTATATATATATATATGCATATATATATATATAGGGCTGCATATTCAAACTGCGCCATTCATAGGAGCAAGCCCTTGCACTGCGAAAAATAGTTGCGCAGGGGTGTGTCCAGGGCGATATTGAAAGGAGTTGCGCTATTGAGCAACTCCTTTGAATATCACCCCCCAGCCATAGCCACTGTGCATGGCGCAGTGGAACTTGTGCCACCGCAAGTTGACAAGGTGGAGCATTCAACTTGCGGTGGCGCAAGTACCATTACGCCATGCGCAAAATATCGATATTCAAAAGGTGACATGCAAATGGGGCTATAATTCATGCAAGGTGCAGGGGGGGCCATTTGCATCTGATTATGGCCCCATTTGCATGCCATTAGTATGCAGGTGCGCCGATCCCTGAGGACTTGCGCCTGGCGCCCTGCCAGGCAGCAGCCGTCGGGGAAGGACGCCCCCTGCAACCCAATCGCAGGCAAAAGAGCGTAAAACCCCACCACCACCCCCACTGGCCCGATCACAGGCGCCAGCGTAAATACCCCCTCACCATATAGCGAATTGATAGTTCAGTTTTGTGAATGAAATTCATTCATAAAACTGACTGTTGGTATGTAGGCTGCACGCCCATTGGCTCTTGCCTGCACCACACTGGCGCAGTCTCACCGGCAGTCAGTCAGTGGGCAGCGGGCGGCAGGCGGGTGGATGCTGCTGCTCGCCGGCCGCGGGGAGCAGGAGGTGGGTCTTGTGGGTGGGTGGGGGGGACACTAGATCACCAGGGATGTGTTTGGGGGTTGCCAACTACATCCCGTGATCGTGATTTTCGTCCACTGGACCACCAGGGATAAGGATCGGAGGTGGGGGTGTTTAATTACTTCAGCCCGCGATCGGGCTTATCGGTCCACTGACCACCAGGGATATATTCGGAGGTGGGGTGTCATTACGTCAGCCCGCTGACATTGGGCTTTATCAGTCCACTGGACCACCAGGGATGTGTTGGGGGGACATTGCTGCCTGTGATCGGGCTGGTGGGGGGGCACAGAGAGAGCATACCTCTCAACTGTACCACATTACGAGGAACGTTCCTCATTTTACTTCACAAAAGTTCCCTGTTCCACATTGTGAGGACTTGTCCCACATTCAGTGTTAACATTTTAAAGCAAAACTCCATAGTAAATGATGCAAAATATATAATTTTAATTAATAGCAGACTTTCTGAACATAAATGCAAACATTTTTACAGTGTTGTGAGCTTCTAATGTAAAGATTTGATTAAGTGTTCCACATTTTGCCCATTCTTTCCACATTTTGAGAGGCAATGTTCCACATTTGGGGGACAAAAGGTTGAGAGGTATGAGAGAGTGGGTTGAGGGCCAGCCACAGGTGGCAGCTGCTGTGTTGTGCCCTGCAATGCAGCAGCTCACCTGTGGGTGGCCCTCAACTTGATCCTTTTTTTTGGCTCAAAGTTGTGCAGGCGCAGGTTGGGGGTTGCGCCAGCACAACTCTGCACAGCCGGCTGAATATCGGGCTGTGCAGTTTATGCATGGTTCCTCCCCCTCCAGTTCAGCATGCATTCATTTGCATTGCGCTGTTGTTCAGCATGTTTTCTGTGCCGCAACTGCCTCCTGCTGAATGTCGCAGAATGGAGCAAGTTCAGACTTGCGCAGGCGCAACCCTATTGCGCATGGCACAACCCTTTTGAATATCTGGCCCATAGTCTTTTCCTAGCAGTTAACATTCACATCCTGACTTCAGTAAGAGACATCTTCTGTCTCTCACAAAATGCATCAGAGCTTTGTCATTTTCTTTTCTGGAGGTGCAGAAAAATACAACATTGTTTCCCACAACTGATCTCCCATTGACAACACTGTAAAGAGCATTTGGAGGCCAAACTGCATCTCAGGGTTAACCCCTGAGTTCCCAATAGCTTTTTGCAATCATTTCAACTATATATATATATATTTATGCAATAGGAATGGAACCAAAAGCAATTGCATAAATCCATTTATTTCCACATATGTGGGATAAATCTAACCACCCTAGATTTATCCCACATATGTGGGATAAATGCAAACTGTCAATCAAAGCTTTTTTGTTCACTTTATTGACAAACAAATGTGAATAACTTTAAAATGAAAAATGACAGCATAGTACTGTGAGCACGAAAAATGTTCAGGACCAAAATATCTACAAAATGAGGGGTGTTTCATTTATGGATACCTTTTAGATTTTTTTTATAATTAGCAAAAAACAGCATAAAATCCCATTTTCTTTTCACTTTTCAGACAGACAAATGTTAATAACTTTAAAATGAAAAAATGATAGCATGGTACTGCGAGCACGAAAAGTGTTCAGCACAAACATATATACAAAATGAGTGATGTTTCATTCATAGATACCTTTTAGTTTTTTCATAATTAGCAAAAAACAGCATAAAATCCCATTTTCTTTTCACTTTTTCGACAAACAAATGTGAATCACTTTAAAACTAAAAATGATAGCATGATACTCCGAGCACGAAAAATGTTCAGCAAAAAAATATTTATGAAATTAGTGGTATTTCATTAATAAATACCTTTTAGTTTTTTTATAATTAGCAAAAAACAACATAAAATTCAATTTTTGTTTCACTTTTTCAACAAACACATGTGAATAACTTTAAAACAAAAAAAAAGTAGCATGATACTGTGACGATGAAATTTGTTCAGCAAGAAGTTCTCTACAAAATGAGTGGTGTTTCTTTTAATAGCAACCACCACGCTAGGTGGACATACACTAGGAAAGTTAACCGAAAGTCCCAGAAATGATCATTTAAAAAAAAGAAGATAAACAGTCAAAACCAAATGTTCCTGCACTGATAAGAAGCTTCCCTATTGCATAAATGAAATATACAATGGTGAGCTGTCAAATAAATGATTTATCTACACTTGTGCTGTTTGACCTTGGATTATGCCACCCGTGAGGTTACCCGAGGTCTAACAGCACTTGTGTAGATAAATCATTTATCTGACAGCTCACCTTTGTATATCCTATATATATATATATATATATATATATATATATGCAAACCAAGGGATCTTAGCCTCAATTAAGGAGTTTTACACAAAGATTTACATATACTTTTTAACCACAGATGAACAAGGGAAGAAAGAAAGGCAGAATCAACAAGTGAAGGCAGGGAGAAAACAAGGACATGCTGGAACCATCAGAGTAGCCAGTTCTAAGGTTCCACAAGGAACATTTGATTGAACAATCAGACAAACAAAGAATAGTCAAGTGACAAAATACGAGAAGACAGAACTGAGTCTTGCTTTCAACTCTCTCTGCATAATAAATGGGACAGGGTCTTATTCAGCAATGTAATACAAACATGCCTGAAGACCCCCATCTGTTTACACCTCTACCACATCCAGTAGCACTCTATTTCAGGTGTCAACCACCCTTTCATTGAATTCATACTTTCTTGCATTCCTATTTAGCCCTCCCTCCAGCTTCATTGCATGCCCCTTGGTCCCCATCCTGGTGACTATTAATATTTGAAATATCCTCCTGTCCTGCAATGTGTTTACCCTGTGAGGTACTTGTAGGTCTCTATCATGTCCCCTATTGTTCGCCTCTCTCCAGTGTGAACATTTTGAAATTCCTCAGTCTTTCCTTGTAACGCTTTTTGTACAAGACCTGCACCATTATAGATGCCCTCCTACAGACTGCCTCCACCCTGTCTATGCCCTTTCTGTGGACCCTCCTCCAGAACAGGACATAATACTGCAGGTGTGGTCTAACCATCAAGCAATACAGTGGCAACACAACCTCCCTTTTTGTACCATAGATACCCCTCCCTATGCACCCAGCATCCAATTAACATTACCCACTGCTTTGTCATTCTGGCCTGCTACTTTGAGGTAATCAATTATGAGAACCTGAAGATTCCTAATAACTTAGTGACTCAGTACTCCCATCCTAACTCAGCTCCTGGGTTTCTTTGCTCTACTGTAGGTGCATGATTTAACACTTTTTGGCACTGAACCCCAATTACAATACCTGTGACCACTCCTCAAGTTGTGCAAGAACTCTGTACATTCTCTCCACCCAATTCTGAGTCTTCACCATTTTACAGAGTTTGATATCATCTGCAAAAAGGCATATCTTCACTTCCAGTTCTTCTATTATGTCAGTTATGAAGACATTGAAAAGGACGGGTCTCAGTATTGATCCATGAAGCACCCCGCTGGTCACTCCCCCATCTTTAGAGAAAGTGCAAGTAACTACTTCTCCTGACACCTACCCACTAACCAGTTTCTAATTCAATTTACCACTTTTGTTCATACCACTGTGTTGTGCAATTTCTCTGTCAGGCTCTTGTGTTGCACAGTGTCAAAGGCCTTGCTAAAATCCATATAGGCCACACTCCAAGCCCTACATTGATTTATTTCTCTGGTCACCCAGTCAAACAGATCAATCAAATTCATGTAACTAACACCCCCAATTCCCAATGAATCCATGTAGTACATGGTCTTGCAGATCACTGGATTCAACATACTTTACCATCCTTTATCTTAGCAGGGTTTCAATGAATTTCCCCAACAATTAAGTTGGATTGACTGGCCT
This sequence comes from Neoceratodus forsteri, assembly GCA_016271365.2. Classification (NCBI taxonomy): domain Eukaryota; kingdom Metazoa; phylum Chordata; order Ceratodontiformes; family Ceratodontidae; genus Neoceratodus; species Neoceratodus forsteri. The sequence continues at coordinate 1,044,159,162 of CM028133.1, read as the reverse complement.
ATAGTTGCTAGCATCCTCCCTACTGCTGTTTTTATATAGCGAGACCGAATCTGCTCTCCTCCATGTCTCAAAAACCAGGCCTGCGTCCAATGAACTGTTGAGCAAGGCTGCAATGGGGCATCTACAACCTCCCTGAGTTCCTTAAGAACCCTTTGGTGAATTCCATCTGTCCCATAATGTTGTCCACCTTCAAAGCTGCAAGTCCCTTCAGGATTCTTTCCTCTTGAAATGGACATTTGTCCATCTTTCCTTCCTCTCACTCACAGTAGTGGGCTGGTCTCTCATCAGGGACTGGTAGCTCAGTGGCAGCAGTGAGAAAGCAAAGAATAGATGAACTTAACAAGACTAGAATTTAAACATCTTTCAGACTCTGTGCCTCTTAATTTTGTGAACATACTCAATATGTTAAATGCCCCAAGACAAAAATAAACTTGATAGATCTGTATTGATGGACAACAAAAATGTGTTCTGTAGGAAGTCCTCATTACATCATAAAGGTTCAGGATATTACAAAGATTTTTCAGATGAAAACAGCCTTGTACATCACATTGCATGTTTGCTTACTTATTTTGTACTGTGTGGATATGGACACTTTAAACAACAAACACAACATTTTTGTCAATAATCAAATTTTCATTCAAACAGTAAAAGGAAAAAAGGGTAAGTATTAAAAGTGTGCTATTAATTCTCTAGTTTTCCAAATTTTGTCTTTGGAGGACACACTTTGAAATAAATACCCAAACACAAAAGAAACCAGTGTGCCATTTTACCACTGATCTGACATCCAAAGAACAATACATCATTCTGATGTCGGAATAATGGCACAACAAAGCTGTGATGTCACTGTTTCCATAAGAGAAAAGTAAGCAGCCATACCCTAAAGAGTAGACATGTGTCTGACTTTGATGAGAACAGACTTGATCTGGTAGAAATAGTTTGAACTTCTATTGCTGAGACATTTCTAGGGGCAGGAGGTAAAGATTTTGTTGTTGGTAAACCTTTAAACTCCTTTTGAGTCTGTTGTGTTTAGGGCACTAGTGCTAATTTGTTTAATACAGTGTGTTTTTTTGTGTGTGGGATCTCTAGTGGGAGCTGGAGATTCATTTATTTTTTTCAACAAGCATTGTAGCTTTCTGGAAAGTTCTTCCTTCTAGCCTCAGCTAGGATGAATTTACAGCTCATTGTGGCTTAAATACCAGGGGCTGCTTTCACACAGCAGTAGTGCAGAAACAGACTTGGTCTGGTAGAGATAGTTTGAACTTCTGTTGCTGAGAAGTTTCTAGGGGCAGGAGGTAAGGATTTAGTTGCTGATTAACCTTTAAATTCCTTTTGAGTCTGTTTCCTTTAGGGCAGTAGGGCTTCACTAGCTGCAAAGTTTAGTGCAAAGTTGGGGAAGGGTGCTTAAGGTCTGGTCAGAGGCCTCAGCTACCTGATTGTTCATGGAAGGTACGGGCTAGTCCCACACCCTTTCACCTCACCACACCCCAGGTCCGTGATTTCCTTTATACCGGGGTAATGACATCACTTCCCAAAAGGGCAAAGGACATGCACCTGTCATAGCAGAAGCAGACATCCTGAAGAGGAACAGCAGCTAGTGAAGAGATGACTGCTATTTCAGTGGAAGGGAAGTAACTACAAAACAAGGAGCTTTCATTATTACCTGTTTGCATTCATATTTGCATTGTGGAAGGGAGGGATAGGAGTTTGAAAAAAGCTTGCAATAGTTGCTTAAAGTCTCTCTTTGGATGTGGACAGGAGGGATAGGAATATGAAAAGCAGTTTTTCAATCAATCTAGAAGTGTACGACAAAGGGGATGAGGGAAATTCAGAAAAGAAGAATGTTTTGCACTGCTAGAGGGGGAGAGGGGAAACATGGGGGAGTGTTTTGGTATCCTTGATCTGGTAGTTAGGTTGGCACTGGTGGGCAACAAGAGCAATGGGTAGGGTGGTAGGCTGCAACAACTGCGGTGCACCAATCTTTCTAGAAATTGCCTGGAGGCTGGGGGGATGTTTAGTGTGCAACCACATAGGGAAACTTAGAAAGGAGATCTAAGGTCTAAAGGAGGAACTAAGACAGGCAAGGCAGACTGGAGGAGGTTATAGCCCAATACTGGAGGGAGGGAGGGAGGGAGGAGGGGAGATGAGGGAGGGCAATTTGAGCTAACAGTCATGAGGAGAGGGTCAGAAGAAGGGAAGCAGAGACAGAAGGGCCCAGACCAAGAAGAATGGGGTCCGGGAAAACCAGGTCAAGAGGCAAAAGACAAATGGAAGGAGGAGATATGGACTTGTGAGGGGAGAGGTGGCAACAGTCATGGAGTGGAAAGGAGGGAACAGGTTACTATGAGGAGAGAGAATGCAATAAGTGGTGAGGGGTCCTCAGAAAATTGTTCTACAGTACTTGAGGGGAAGGAGGAGGAGGGAGGTGAGGAATAACTGGGAAATGCCCTGACCAAACTGGAGTGGGGGAAGTTCTGCTGAGGGAATTAAAACAGTGGCAGAAGGGGGAAATACTGTGCAGGAAGAAGAAGAGAAGCCAGGACTGAGAGATGGAGAGGAATGGAAGCAAACAGGAAGTAAGATGGGTGGAACTTTAGTGCTGGGGGACTCAATACTAAGAGGAGTCAGGTGCGGTAGCAAAGGGAAGGGCATAGTCACATTTGTGTGGAGGTATTGCCAGGAATGACAGCAGAAAGGGTGGAACAATCTTTTTTAAATATGCTAGAATGGGTAGGGACAAGCCTCATTTGATTATACATCTGTGGATGAATTACCAGGCTGACAAGATGGTAGATATAGTCTAGAGGAGGTTTGAGGAACTTGGACAATTATGTGAGGGGGTAGGAAGATCAGAAACATTTTCAGAGATACTCCCAGAGCCCAAGGCAAGCACAACAAGAAAGCTGAGAAAAGAGTAATTTAACTGATGGCTAAGAACCTGGTGTCATGCTAAAGGGTATGAACTGGTGGGGGGTGGAGAGGGACCCGGAAGGACAGTAGTCTTTATGCCAAAGACAGACTACACTTGAGAGAGGAGGGAAATAAAGTGTTGAAACAGAGGATTGCAGAGTACGTAGAGGAAGTTGGGAATTTAAACTAGGAGCAGGGCATGGCAAGTGGACAAGAGACATGCAGAGACCACAGGTTGGGAAGCCACAGGAGCTAACCCCCCCATAACAGTGACAAAAGACAAAGGGCAAGTACTATTGATGATGCTAGCAAAGGAGGGCAGGATGGGAGGGGGGAAGGGGTAGAAGGTGGTCACCCTTAATGTTAGGAGACTTGGAAGGAAAACTGCAGACCTGCAGGCACTCATGGCAGAGGGAGGAGTTGACGTTGCAGCCATCACAGAAACACTGATACCCAATTCAATGACTGGGCCCTGTCTGTAACAGGGAACAGGTTATTTTGCAGGGAAAGGGGGGGTGGCACTATATGTGAGGGAAGGACTGAAGTGTGTAAGGGAGGAAGGGGAGGAGGGTAGCACGGAGTCAATTTGGATGCAATTCCAGGATTCCAAGAATAGGACTCTCAGAATGGCAGTGGTGTACAGGCCACCCTCTCAGACAGAGGAATTAGACAGGGAACTAACAGTAAAGATCAGAAGGACCTGCTTGAGGGGTAGTGTGGTGATTGTGGGGGACTTCAACATGCCAGGAGTGGACTGGAATACCCCAACAACCAGCAATACAAGGGAGCAGGTACTGCTGGATGCCTTCCAGGACAGCTTCCTGATACAAATGGTCAGTGAACCAACTAGGTTAGGGATTACCCTTGACCTTGTGCTGGCAAATCGGGAGTTAATGAGGGAACTTAGGGTGGATGAACCACTGTCAGGGAGTGACCACCACTTAGTATGGCTCACATCGGATATGGGCAAAGAAGGAGTGGAATCTGGCACAAGGGTGCTGACCTTCAGGAGGGCCGACTTTGGAAAGATGGAGGATGTGGTAAAAGGGAACCTAGCCAAAATTCAACTTAGCATGGACACTAACCAGAGGTAGGAGCTCATAAAACTGGGGAGAGTGGAGGCAACCAGAACCTACAGAAAGGCCCAGCGCAAGAAGGCTAGGGCTAAGAAGCCGAGCTGGGTGAGCAAAGAGGTCATGGATAAGGTAAGGAGGAAAAGAACTGCCTTTAGGAGGTACAAGAAAACAGGAAGGCGAAGGACAAGGAGGACTAACTGAAGAAATCTAAGGAAGTGACACAGGCAGTAAGGGGAGCCAAGGCGTCTACAGAGCTCAGGCTGGCACAAGGCATTAAGAAGGGTGAAAAGGACTTCTTTAGGTACATCGGGGAGAAAAGGAACTGTAAGGACCACATAGTAAGGATTAGGAAGAAGGGGGGCTGGGTGGAAGCAGGGGGCGATAAGGCAGAAACACTAAATTATTACTTCTGCTCAGTATTTACTAAGGAGAAGATGGTGGTGATACCCAAGGGGAGAGAAACCACAGAAACGGGGGGGGGGAGGGTGTGACAGACAGGGAAATCATGGAGGGCAGAATTCTGGAGGGTTTGAGGGCACTGAGGGTGGGCAAGGCACCAGGCCCAGACGGCATCCACGCAGGGTACTGAAGGAGCTGGCAGAGGTCATTGTGGGACCTTTGGCAGACCTATTTATTGCCTCACTGCACTCTGGGTGTGTACCTTAGGAATGGAGGATGTCTCATGTGGTGACCCTCCACAAGAGTGGCCCCAACGATAAACCGGGTAACTACAGACCAGTGAGCCTCACATCCATCGTGGGTAAGCTGATGGAGATTATCCTGATGGAGGGGCTTATGGCCCTCCTGGAGGCCAAAGGTCTACATGACAGCAGACAGCATGGCTTCATACGTGTCAGATTCTGCCAAAACATCCTGGTGGAGTTCTATGACTGGGTAACTAGGCAGTTGGACAGGGGCCATGCAGCGGATGTCTTGTATCTAGACTTCAGTAAGACATTCTACTCGGTGCCACATGGGAGGCTGGGAAGTAAGTTAGAAGGCACAGGGGCAGGTGCAAAGCAGGTGAGATGGGTAGGGAACTGGTTTCAGGGAAGGCAACAGAGGATGGTGGTGGGTTGGCTCGCTCATCCCCAAGGGTACTGATGAGCGATGTTCCACAGGGCTCAGTGTTGGGACCAGTATTGTTTAGGATATTCATTACAGAAATATCATTGGGCATCAAGAGCAAGATCTGTCTGTTTGCTGACAACACCAATATGGGAGTGGTGGTGGATGACCTAGGGGGATTGCAGGGGTTGCAGAATGATCTGGAAAAGCTGGAAACCTGGTCAGACACCTGGCACCTGGAAGTTAATGCCAAAAAGTGCAAGGTGCTGCATTCATGGGTGAAGAACCCAAGGAGTAGTTACCAGCTGGGGGAGTGCAGCTAGCCAAGACAGAGGAGGCAAAGAATCTGGGGGTGCTCATCACAGGCTCAATGAGCAACTCTGCACAATGTAGGAAGACAGCTGCAAAGACCAATAAAATGCTGTGTTACATTGCAAGGGGTATCTCCTTGAGGAGGGGGGAGATGATTCTGCCACTGTATAGGTCATTAGTTAGACCACATCTGGAGAATTGCGTCCAGTATTGGTGCCCATATCTTAAGAGGGACATTAAGTTACTGGAGGGGGTGCAGCACAGGGTGACAAGGGTGATCAAAGGGCTGGGGTACTTGCCTTATGAGAGGAGGCTCAGGGAGCTGAACATGTACTCTCTACAGGAGAGGAGGGACGGGGGGGGACATGATTGAAACCTTTAAGTATATGAAAGGAATAAACAACACAGGTACAGAGGGATTCTGAGGGATTGTTCAAAGTAAGGGAGGTGAAGGACACCCAGGGCCATGATATGAGACTGGAGGAAGGAAGGTTCAGGAGGGAGATGAGGAGACACTTTTTTACAGAGGGTGGTAGCTGGGTGGAATGCATTACCAGCAGAAGTGGTATCGAGTAGAACAGTGGACTGCTTCAAAAGGGGCTGGGACAGGGCAAGGGGAGAGGATCAAAGGAGGGAAAGGGTGGGAGGGTGGGGAGCTGCAAAATAAGGGTGTGATCTGTACATTCGAGCAGTCTTGATAGACCTCTAGGCCTTTATCTGGTGGCAAATTTTTTATGATCATATGCTCGTATGTTCGTAGCTGTTTGTTGTGCAGCACCTTTAAAATGAATAATCCAAATAGTCTGACATGTTTAAAGTGCAACTTTAAGAGCCCAGTTCATGCATAATCCATATAAAAGGAGTTTGGTGGTAGTCCCAGGGGCAAGGGATCATTTTTCCAAAAATTGACACATGACCAGTGTCAAGACTTGTGTCAATCGCTTGTAACGTAACAGCTCTCTTATCTCTTTCTGAATAACTGTTTGCACATTTGACCATTTAATGATTCCACTTTCAAACACATTGGTAAAATTGAAACACAATTACATGCAACAGAAAATATGTATCAGAAACTGAAATATAACATTAAACTTAGAGAGACACAATAACAATAGAATTCAGTATCAACATACCGTAGATCAGATAGAAAAATGAAATGCACAATTTTTAGGACTGTTCAATACAAATGCCATTTGACATGAATCATACAACAATAGACTGTTTGCAAACAAAACAATAACTATCCAACATTTGCATTCATGTTTGACCAAACAAAATATATAACTTTGGCTGAGGCTGATTGACAAATACAGACAGTATGACTACCATTGCTCATCATAGTATTAATGCATTGTTCCTTGATCACTCACAAATCTTGGTCTTATGTCATTAACATTAGACAAAAATCTGAAATACTGCATGACAACAAATATTTCAGTAAACAAAAATCTGGCAACAAATAGAAATGGAAACACAAATTTCAAAGACACATACAAATATCAAAACTCGGCCCCTTGTCAGCATTAATCTTTTCTTTCCTCTCTTTCTAGTGTCATGTGGTGGAACTTTCACAGCCTCATCTGGAAACTTCACATCACCAAATTACCCATCTACATACCCTGACAACTCAGACTGCACCTGGGTTATCAGTGCTCCTGCTGGGTTAAAGGTAAGGAGGGAGACATAAAGATGAGAAAGAGCAGTGGTGGAATCGCAAAGGGAGATAGAAAGTGAGAAAATAAAGTGGAAAGAAAGAGAAGGAAAGCGTAAGAGATAGAGAACGACTGAGGGGGAAACAGAAAGGGATAGAGAAGGTAAAAACAAGAGACAGACAGAAATAGAGTAAGAATGTATAATTAATGAATTGTTTCGTATTTTTTGCACCTCTCTCCAAACCACATGGGTACTCGAAAGCCTCCATCCCAGTCATAGGCAACATTGGTATGCAAATCAACATGCAAATCAGGCTGACAGAAAGTCTTTGTTTACGGATACCATTTACTTCTCTTCCTGAAATCAGCCTTGTTTGCATACTCACTCAGAATGTTCTGAATGCCCTGTGTCTCATTGGATCAGATGAAGAAGTGTGTTTAAAAGGTGATATTTGTCACAGAGAAGCCTTGTCAGCCTGAATTTCACAGAGTCTCATACCCATGATATCTTGCTCTGAAAATGTAGCTTTTGAGCATATGTGTTTTTGAAGAGATGTAAAAAATGTGATATTTCTGCTGTGGCAACCTTTTACAGATCCCAGGTATTATTCTTCACACAAACTGCCTCTTCGTTATCCTCACTGTAATTGTTCAGAATGTCAGTTGCATTGAGGTTGTGACTTGGCATCTTACAGACACAATGACTGCTATACACGGAAAAGTCTCATCATGGAGTACGAAATATGTCTTTGTACTTTGCATTTCTGAGGCTATACAGGATCAAATGTCCAAGCCTGTTTTAATGGCAATATCTGTTCCATTGCATCTTTGTCAGCCTGACTTATTGATTAATACTTATTTCAGTCGAAAGGTAACTGGATGTTTTGTTAAGTTTGATTATGGCTATTCAACACCCATGTACATTTATGCATACTATGTTGATACGCTTATCTAGATTAGATTTAAAAGCCTCTTTAGATATGCTACTAGCAACATTAGCAGTTAGTCTATTCCAATTGCTAAATATTCTTTGAGTGAAATAGTTATGCTGCCTATCAATATTATGGTGTGGACCCATCAGTTGGAACTTCTGACTTCTGGTATTTGCCTCATTATCAAGTTTCAAGCTCTCTGATTAGATTAGTTAAGGATGCCTCAATGTTTTGTAAGTTAGAATTAGATCCCCTCTAAGCCACTTCCATTACAGGGAAAAAATGTCATTCCTTGCAAAAGAATTTGCATACCCATGATGCCTTTCACTGCAGTCTAACTTTAGAGTATATGCTTAGTTTGGAAAGAAACATAAACAATTAAGACATTTCTCCTCTGGCATCGTTTTGAGCATCCAGACAGTTGAGAACCACCTACCACCAAAATAATACCACAGGACACCAAAATAAGCCAAATAAGTGGAAGTTTAATTCATGAAAAAGTGTACAACAGACTTCTTACCATAGAACCAGAAGGACACCCGCAGGAACCCACCAACTCTGACAGGTTGAGCTCAAAGCATAATCAGAGAGTGCCTGACACACAGTTACGCTGTCATTTTAAAGCATGCACTTTTGGTCTCATACACTTATGTGGCAATATATACGTATAAATAAGTATTGACTGAAAAAATAAAAGAATAACCAGTGCTTGAAAATCACCATGACAAATAAAGTAAAAACTGTATACAAAAAGCATAATTATCAGTGATGGAAACAGAAATATAAAAAGCTGGCTGCACAATCTACATAAATATTTGCAAATAAAAGTATTGCAGATTTAAAATATTGTAGATTTAAATCTCTCTCCTCTCTCTCTCTCTATATATGTGTTATATATATATATATATATATATATATATATATATATATATATATTTATATACATGACAGTGGCATGGTAGTACCACTATAGTTAGGGTTCAACTGTGGTTTCTATGTTAAAGCTGAAATATTGCAGTTTAATATCCTTGGAACTGTTGAACTGATTTGCATTAAATTTTGCATGCACAATCTTGTGTGATATATCTCTAGATGCGCCTAGTTTTGGTCTGATCAGATGTGCAATTCCCAAGCTCTGGATAGTGAAAAAAGTGAATTTTTAATAGTTTCTTTCCATTGGTTTGAATGGGATTTCTTTGAGTTTGGCTAGCACCCAGACTGATTCAAATTTGGTTTGACATTTTCAGGGTAGAAGGGAGCTGAGCCACAGATGTGACTTTTGTGTGTTTGGTGAAAAAACATTAATCAGTTCTAAAGTTACTTAATTTTGACATTTTTTTAAAATGGGTTCTGAGCATGCTCAGTAAGTACTTAAAATAGCTGTAAGAAACAAAAAAGAATTATTGTTTCATATTGATGTCATCTACTTTCGTGAGGGAAAAATGATTGTTTTGTTTGCTGCCATTTTATTATCTGTTTTCCCATAAAATTCAAATCTGAATACCCACAAAAATGACATTCCTGAGAGGGACTAACGCATGTGGCTTCTTATGGGACCCCCTCATCTGTATTCTAAACTAAACTCTTTAAGAAATTCCCGTAAAATCATTTTTTTTAACATTATAACCATTTTTTTGTATTGTTTGATAAGTGATGAAAAAAGATCCTTTTTCCTGAGGAAAAACACCTTTTTTGTGTGGCAGAATCTATTTCCAGGTTTCTAGTAGCACCACCATCTTCCAATCACTGTCCTCCTAACAACACAATTTTTCTCTGTTGTCTAGTGGTCCCCTCCACAGTTATCCAGTGAGGATGGTGACTGAATATGAGAGACCGTCAAAACGGCGACTCATATTCAGCGCTTTCCTCCTGGGCTACCCTGGAAGGATGGCAATACTATGTGACCCCAAGTGTACTGCAGGGTGACAGGAAGAGGGGCTAGCAAGGGGAAGGGGAGGGACAGGGAAGGGGCTTTAGGGGACCGCTGTACCTGGTACTGCCGAGCTAGCTGTGTGGTGTGGTTGTGTGGGTGGCTAGCTCAGGTACGGCAGGTACAGGGTTCAGGACCAGTGTGGGAAACTTTTGCTGCAGCCATTCTAAGAAGGGATATTGCACATCCCTGACATGCACCCCCCAGAGTTGAGAATTCTTTTTCAGGTGGTGTGAGGGGTGAAGTCCCCCATAAGGGGGTGCACACGGGGGTGCAGCTCCCCCACAAAAACACTTGTTTACTTGTCCAGATGTCACATTAACCTGGAGTGTTTATCGCTGATTTGCTTTTCAGTGATATACACTAACCATAATAGTGATCACTATTTTGCAATCACTATTATGACATGGAACCCTCTCCCACCCTTCAATCCCTGTTACCCTAATAGATTGTTCTCTGGTATCTAATCATACTTCCCACCCTCTGATTGCCCTCACGGTATACTTTGTTAGTATATTTTGTGTTTCATATTTTTCCCTGATGTCTAGTGGTGCCCCCCACCCTCTGGTGCTGCCTGTTTAATTGAGTTTTACTTCTGTGGTGTCTAGTGTTGCCACCACCCTCCAATCACCATCCTCTAAATTAATTTTTTTCCTGGTGCCTAGTAGTACCTCTCCACTCTTGGATACTGGCTGCCTGCAATAAAGAAAGTCCCTTATTGTCTTTTTTATCCTGTGAGAAAGAAAATGGTCCCTTGCAGATGCAACCCACCCACCCTGACCTCCTGCTGAGCACCCATGACCCCTCACCCCCCACTCCCCCTCACTCACTTGAACAGGTTACAGAATGAATAGCCACTCTCAAATGGAAGACACATCTTGCTGCAGGAACCACCTACTACACTATGAGAAACTAAGGTAAATGTGGTTCAATATATTTCAATGAGATGTTCTACTTTGTGGTGTGACTTTGCCATTTTTTGTATATTTTAAGCTCATAGAAAAATAGACTTGGATGATAGATAAGGACTGCTTGGCCCTCCCAGTCTGCCCATTACCTTGCCTATTGGATAAGCTACAGATCCTAGTTAAACAGCAGCCTACTTCCTCCTACCCCCCACTAGAATTGATTTATGTCTGTCCCATGCATTCTTGAATTCTCCTACTGTTTTTGACCCAATGACCTCCTCAGGAAGGCCGTTCCATGCATTCACCATCATCTCCATGAAAAAATACTTCTTCACATTGCCTCTGAGCTGTCCCCCCCCATCTTCAAATTGTGCCCCCTTGTTCTTGCACATCTCTTTTTCTGAAAATGCTACCCTCTTGGACTTTATTGGTTCCCTTGAGCTACTTAGATGTTTCTATCATGCTCAAATTTTCAATGTGGCCTTTCTGGGACCCCACTTCATGAACAATGTTGGTGGAATTACAGAAATATAGCCAGAAAGGTGATTTTACAGTCACTTGATAAAATCACTTTTTGGGTGGAATTTGAAAATTTCAATCACACTTGTTCAGCAGGTGGGGTCCTAAAAAGGCTATGTTCAAATTTTGGGGTCAAAATATGAAGAAATGGCAAAGTTAAGCGCATACATTTGAATTTTGATATGCTCCCTTGTAACTTTGGCAATTTTAAATATTTTAACTCGAAAATTTAAACTTACCGTCTTTTTGCACCATATCATAAGCATGACAGCCGTCATTTTTCAGTCCCTGGCCAAATTGTGTTTTTGCACCTGTGGTGCACAATGGCATTATAGTGATGTGGAATCATTTTTTGATGGGGGATTTCAAATTTTTCATTACTGGCCACACCTCAGGTGTGTGAAAAATCATCATAACACATACCTGCACAGATATTATTCTCTATATAATGTACAACAGTCCATCTATTATTCACTGTATTATTAACTCTTATTCCTGAGGCTGCAGGCTGTAATGTTATGGCACAAAGCTGGATTGGTTACCTTGAGGTCCTCTGGTGTGAATAATTCCATTACTCCCCCACATCATGCTTCACCGTGTGAGGTGAAATGATACATTCATGTAACAGCAGCTGTAACATTATTATAGTGGTGGGGTAGCACCACTATAGTTAAGGTTAAGCAGGCATGTTTATTATTAACCCCTAACTATGCACTGTAGTAGCTTCACAACCATGCAACAGATTTGCACAAAATTTTGCATGCATGGTCTTGGAGTCATGGGGCCAGATTTTCAGAGCTCGAGGGATTCAAGCCCCTGGTGCATCAAACAAATGATGCACGGAGCTTGTGGCACTCCCCTGTCAATGATCAGGATTTTCAATCCCTTGTGCCTAGTGCCCCTCCTTAGACCATGGTTTTGTGGTCTAGCGTGCACCACCCCCGGGAGGCTATTACACGGTGCTTGCACCAGAACATTGGCGCAATTTACCTTAAACCATGTAAAACACTGCAACTGCACCTGAGCTTTGAAAATCAGATGCAGTTGCAGCAAAGAGAAGCTGCTCCTGGGAGTGGAGCATGCCAGAGTATGATGGAGGGGCTTGAGTGGCATGAGGCGGTCGCAATTGCTCCCCCTACTGGGAGATCTGCTCATGCATTGGGGTTGGCCAGACTGCATTATTGTACATCTGGGAGGTAAAGACTTGGGGGCATTGCCTTGGGGTTCCCTGATGAAAGACATCATTTCAGATTTGGAGAAGGTGAAGAGTTGGTGGCCCAGAGTGGTGTTAGGCTGGTCGGAGATCACCTTTAGGAGGGTTTGGAAGGGACCAAAGAGTCTAAAGGCAACAGAGGTGGCGTGAAAGTGCTTGTACAGAAAGGTAACCAGGACAGTGGTTGAGATGGGAGAGGTCCACATTACACATAGGGACATTTCATATGAAGAGGAGGCAGTGTATTGGGGGGAAGGGGTTCAGCTGACCGAGTTCGGTATAGGTTTGTTCCTCCACCCATTCATGGAATTAGTTGGGGAAATTAACTAAAAAGGATTGAGGGGGTAATCTGCAAGTGGGGAGCTCCATCTTCCATCACGAGCTGGAAATGGGTCAGTGGAAGGGTTGGGAGCTAGAGGGAAAAGGGGGGGACAGGTAGAGGGGAGAAGGGGGTAGGTACCACGGGCTGGGAACAAAGAGAACCCAGGCATGGGAGTAATGGGGAAGGGGTGGGATATAGAACTAGGGTGTGGCTCAGCTGTGTCCACACCTAGTGGGGGGGGATCCGGGTAAGGTGGTACCTGGTTATGGTGATGGAAAGGGAGGGCCAGATCATGGTGTCCGGACCCCGAGAAGCAGTGTCGCAAGAGCAGGAGAGCCAGAAGAAGAACCACATGAGAGGAAAGACGGTACTGTTATGTCCCAGAAGAGATTGGGGACTGTTATGTCGAAATTGTAAATATGGAATTTGTTAGACTTAAATGGGATATAAATGTATGAATTTAACTATGCCTTTATATATAAATAAATACTGCCAGTGGGTATCCAAAAGCAACAAGGAATGGTCTGAGTTATTTCTGGGTGGGGATCCAGGGACAATGGGGCTTGCCATTTAAAAGGCAAGCCAGGTTGTCCTGGTAGCCAGCCAGAAAGGACAGCTGGAAGGGAAAGGGGGAGGGGTAAGGGGGGCAGGGTCAGCAAGGAAGGGGCGGGGTTTATGACCTCAGAGAAGGGTTATACGACAGGGCTGGAGCTCGCTGGCCATTGGTTGAGGGGAGGTGCTTGTAAGGGTCCTGAGGCAGTGGTCCTTAGGGATTATTTAAGGCCAGGTAAGCCTAAATTCAGCCTCTTTCTTGCTGTAATTTTAACCAACCTTCCCTGCAAGAAAGGGAGGTTAAAGGTGGCATAGGCAATGTAGGAAGAAGTGCAAGGTGGAAGCACCTTCGGAGGGGCCCGGCACTGGCCATGTGGGGCCGCAGCTAGGCATCCGGGGTCCAGGGATCTAGGTGGAGCCCCACTGGCAGATAAAAGGATGAAAAAGGGGAGACTGGGGGGAAGGGAAGGGTTGGGAGCTAGAGGAAAAGGGGGCAGGTAGAGGTGAGAAGGGTAGGTACCACGGGCTGGGGACAAAGAGAACCTAAGCGTGGGAGTAATGGGGAGGAGGGTGGAATATAGAACTAGGGTGTTGATCAGCTGTGTCCATGCCTAGTGGAGGGGGAGAAGGGTCCAGGTAAGGTGGTACCTGGTTATGGTGATGGAAAGGGGGGGCTGGATCACGGTGTCCGGACCCCAAAAAGCAGTGTCGCAAGAGGAGGAGAGCCAGAAGAAGAACTACACAAGAGGGAAGATGGGACTGTTATGTCCCAGAAGACACTGAGGACTGTTATGTCCAAATTGTACATATGGAATTGTTAGACTTCAATGGGATGCAAATGTATGAATTTAACCATGCCTTTATATATAAACAATACTGCCAGTGAGCATCCAAAAGCAACAAGGAAAGGTCTGAGTTATTTCTGGTTGGGGATCCAGGGACAACATTTGGCAGTGACAAATGCTTGTTAACTATTACATTACCTTTATGCTGCCCAGACATGTTGATGTTATAACCCTTTCCCACTTGTTTTTCAGTTTAGAAACCTAGCAATTAACTGTTCCAATTTTGTATCAAGCACTGTACACCCTGTATTATTCAGATGAAGTCCATACCAGCTAAATAATCCCCAGTTATTTTCAAATGATTCTCAGTGTGTTAGGCAGTAGAACTTATTTTTTAGGGTCCATTTTCAAAGGCACTTTTTAATGCTTCTATTTATTTGTTTATTTATTTATGTTTCATTACACCAGCTCATAGGACTGGTAATTTCTCAGAAAAGCATACTTAGCAGTTCCTCTTTTTCAGTCTTCTGCCAATGTTGATAGCCTGGAAGTAGCTTCATCTCAGATCACTTGATGCAAACACCTGCAGTCTATAAAAACTTGTTTAAAAGAATGCCTGAAGATAAAAACAGGGCTTAAAATCAATGTAGTATTCCTCTGTGATAACAGCCACACCAGCTAGGGTGCTCTTTGTACTCCCAGCCCAGCTACTGGTGTTGCCTAGCGACAGGCAACACTTGCTCCTTACAGTTTAAAACACAACTGCAGCGATTCTCCTTCAACTGGAAATGCCTTGAGTTCTCTAAGACCAAACAGCTTTGATTTTGAAAACTCATGTGCTGCCCAGATTGATGCCCCAGTCACAGAGGGGTGAGATTATATATTCGGTGACCCAGAAGTAGCTTCTTCTCGTGTCACCTTGTGCAATACACCTGCAGTCCTTAAAAACTTGTTTAAACTAATCTCCAAAGACAAAAACTGTGCTTAAAATCAATGTAGCTGTCCTCAGTGATAACAGCCAGAATGCTCAAGGTGCTCATTGCTCCTGATCTGTGTAACACTTGATGGCTTAGCCTGAATGTGCTCCCAGTCCAGCTACTGCTGTGGCCTAGCAATAGTCAACACTTGCTCTTTGGCATTTAAAATGCAACTGTAGCTACACTTCTTCAACAGAGACTGCCTTAGGTGTTCCAAGTCCAAACAGCTATGGCTTGGAAAACTCAGGTGCCACCCAGATTGATGCCCCACTCACAGAGGGGCAAGATTATATAGTTGGAGACGTGGAAGTAGCTTCTTCTCAGGTCACCTTGTGCAAACACCTGCAGTCCTTAAAATCTCATTTAAAAGAATGTCAGAAGATAACAACTGTGCTTAAAATCAATGTAGCTGTCCTCAGTGATAACAACCACACCACCTAAGGTGTCCATTGCTTCCGACCTTTGTAACACTTGATGGCTTAGCCTGAATGCACTCTCAGCCCACCTACTGCTGTTGCCTAGCAAATAGTCAACACTTGCTTCTTGTGCAAACACCTGCAGAAAAATGAATACGGCTATATGGAAAAAGATTTCATTCATACAAAAAAAGAATTTGGACTTAGTTTTTTTTTCATATTCTGTTTTCATACAAAGGAATCTTTTTCTGCATGAATGACACAATCGCTTTATCGAATACTTTTTTCATATGAAGGAATAATTTTTTTTTGCATGAAAGACACAACCTCATGATAAAAAGATCCCTTCATGAGAAGAAAGAATTTGAGTTTGGTTTTTTCACATTCTTTTTCCATATGAAGGAATCTTTGCATGAATGACAGCCTCACGATAAAAGATCCCTTCATATGAAGAAAGAATTTGGACTTAGTTTTTTCATATTCTTTTTCATATGAAAGAGACAACCTCACAAAAAGGATCCCACCATATGAAACAAGCATTTGTCAATGCCGAACGTTCGCTTGCAGGTATTTGCAGTGGTGTTTGGCATGTATGGTGCTTTACCCCAATGCCCTGTGCGATTGCTGGTATTTGCACAATAAATTGTCAGCATGATCTTTTGTTACCCCCATTGTGCGCCATAGGCGGAAACACGTTTTGGGCAGGATGTGAAAATGACAGCTGTACTGCTCATAAGGAAATGTGGTAAAATGGCAATGTTGAAAATCTGGGTGGAAATATTGAAAATTGCAAACCTCACGAGCGTGCGTGGGAACTGTGCAATACTGCGCGTAAATAAAACAGTCATTTTAGGAATTTTTCACCAAATTTTCAACATTGCCATTTTAAAACCTGTGCTAATGAACAGTGTCACTGTGATTTTCTTACTGTGTCCCATACATTGATTTCTTTACACGACTGCACCATTGTGCACTACACAGGCGGAAAAGCGTTTTGGGCAGGATGTGAAAAATGACAGCTGTACTGCTCATAAGGAGGTGTGGTAAAATGGCAATGTTGAAAATCTGGAGTGAAAATATTGAAAATTTGCAAACTTACGAGCGTGCGTAGGAACTGCGCAACGCAGACTCATAAAACAGTCATTTTCAGGAATTTTTTCACCAAATTTTCAGCACAGCCATTTTAAGACCTCTGCTCATGATCAGTGTCACTGTGATTTTCTTAATGTGTCCCATACATTGCGTTCGCACACCAACTGCGCCATTGTACGCTACATGGGCAGAAACACATTTTGGGCAGGATGTGAAAAATGAAAGCTGCACTGCTCATGAGGAGGTGTGGTAAAATGGCAATGTTGAAAATCTGGAGTGCAAATATTGAAAATTCGCAAATGTACAAGCGTGCGTAGGAACTGTGCAACACACGCTCGTAAAACAGTCATTTTTAGGAATTTTTTCACCAAATTTTCAACATAGCCATTTTAAGACCTCTGCTCATGAACAGTGTCACTGTGATTTTCTTAATGTGTTCCATAGATTGATTTCGCACACCAACTACGCCATTGTGTGTTAAATGGGCGGAAACACATTTTGGGTGAGATGTGAAAAATGACAGCTGTACAGCTCATAAGAAGGTGTGATAAAATGGCAATGTTGAAAATCTGGAGTGAAAATATTGAAAATTTGCAAACTTACGAGCGTGCGTAGGAACTGCGCAATGCAGACTCATAAAACAGTCATTTTTAGGAATTTTTTCACCAAATTTTCAGCACAGCCATTTTAAGACCTCTGCTCATGATCAGTGTCACTGTGATTTTCTTAATGTGTCCCATACATTGAGTTTCAACACCAACTGCGCCATTGTGCGCTACATGGGCAGAAACACATTTTGGGCAGGATGTGAAAAATGACAGCTGCACTGCTCATGAGGAGGTGTGGTAAAATGGCAATGTTGAAAATCTGGAGTGCAAATATTGAAAATTTGCAAACGTACAAGCGTGCGTAGGAACTGTGCAACGCACGCTCGTAAAACAGTCATTTTTAGGAATTTTTTCACCAAATTTTCAACATAGCCATTTTAAGACCTCTGCTCATGAACAGTGTCACTGTGATTTTCTTAATGTGTTCCATAGATTGATTTTGCACACCAACTACGCCATTGTGTGTTAAATGGGCGGAAACACATTTTGGGTGAGATGTGAAAAATGACAGCTGTACAGCTCATAAGAAGGTGTGATAAAATGGCAATGTTGAAAATCTGGAGTGAAAATATTGAAAATTCACGAACTTACGAGCCTGCGTAGGAACTGTGCAATGCACGCTCATAAAACAGTCAATTTTTGGAATTTTTGCACCAAATTCTCAACATGGGGTTTTTGGGACCCCTTCTCATGAATGATTCACTGTCATGGCGTTATTCAAGGTGGAAGGGTGATTTCACGCAGTGACTGTGCAGTGCCTGTGAAATCACCCTTCGGGCCTGAATAATGCCATGACAGTGACATCATTCATGAGAAGGGGTCCCAAAACCCATATGTTGAAAATTTGGTGCAAAAATTCCAAAAAATGACTGAGATATGCAATAAAGTTGAAACCCCCCATTGTAGCCCATTATACAGCTTACTGGCATTTCCTCAGTTCGCGGTCAGCTTTGAAGAGTGCAGACGTGTTCCTGGTCCACCGAAGATCATCGTGCCAGAGTCCGGAGGTAAGTATGGGGTAGGGGTGTGTGGGGAGGCTGGGTGCGCAGTGGGTGGGTGTGGGTTGTGGTAGGTGGGTTGGGAGATGCGCCGCAGGACTGTTTTTGTTTTACAGGAAAAAAAAAAGACGACGAGGGACGTTTGCCTCGCAGGGGTGGGCTCCCAGCATGGCAGATGATGTGTGGGGGGGTCGAGGAGCCGACGGGGGATTGGGCACCCCGCCAGCAAACTACGCTGGGGGTCGAGGGAGCCGATAGGGATTGGGCACCCCTATTGGCAAACAAACAATGGTTTGCCACACTGGGGTGTGCCCCAGCGTGGCAGAGATAGCTTGGGGACCGTGGAGCTGATGGGGATTGGGCACCTGTCGGCAAAATAACCACCTTTTGCCATGCTGGGATGGGCTCCCAGCATGGCAGGAAAGCTTTTGAGGCGGCTTGACACGCTGGGGGAAGCAGCGTGGCGGAGAGGACGGCGGTGCTCAGTATGGCAGCGGTGTTTCATTTGAAGCAGAGAACACTGCTGTCATACTGAGCTCCGGCACCATTGGTGCAGGGACACTACCGCCTGCTCAAGGGAGCAGTGCATTGGATGGGAGAGGCTCACTCAAGTGGTGCTACTCTCCCCAAAACTTTCCTTGCGCACAAGCGAACGTAAAAAGAAGTCAGACTTATTTTTCCCCAGATTTAAATTTTAAGAAGAAATAACTCCATCAATATTTGGAGTTAATTGACAATCTATATATCAAGATAAAGGTCTTAATGACTATTACAACACTAATACATAACACCCCTTCCCCCAACAATAATTTAGGGGCCATATAAAAAAGCACAACAAATAAAAAATGACAATTCCCTAAGGACAACATTGCCACTTTAACAAGCTGTAACTCTGTCAGTCTTTGGAGTTAGCAGACAATGTGTATATCACCACAAAGACACTAATGACTACTAAAAACACTAAGTCCTTAAAAAATAAAAACTGAATGTGGTCCATCTCTACAAAATAAAGTATAATTTAGCACATAAATTGCTTTTCTTGTGGAACTGAAGTGCAGGGTCCGAAGTGCTCTGTGCTTCCACACCCACATACACATGTGGATAAACGGAGGCACTGAATCACTGTGCCTAGATGGCCCTGCACCTCAGTGATCACATGGATGTGTTTGCACAGGTCCTGATGTGACCTGCATGAATGCTAATGCTATTCTACTATCTCAAAAAGAAAGGAAATTAATTGCAAAACACTTTGCTAATGCACCACTTAGGTTTAAACAAATAAAAATAGGGAAATGTGGTCTTAGAGTTTCCAATCCTAACACCTCACCCCCACCCTAAAAGTAACAACCAGAAAAAAAATACAGTTTTGACATTCCTGAGTCTTGGCAAATCAAGCCTGAGGTCTTCTTTGGAGTTATCAACCTTAACGTTTACTCTGTTCTCATACAGTCTGCACATCTGAGCTTATTTCCTGAAGGAATGGGGTGGGGTGTGTTAGGGCATATAACATCAAAGAAGACCACAGGCCTTAGTTGCCAAAACTCAGGACAGCCAAAACCATACTTTCATTTCCTTTTGTTGCATGTGGGGGTGTGGTGTAGATATTAGTATTGGAAACTCAAACATCACATTTCCCTAGTTTTATCAATTTGACCTTAACTGCTGCATTAGCAAAGTTTTTTTGCAATGAATATTCATATCACTTAATAACTGTGGTGTATACTACAATGTTAGGGCACAATAGAAACATAGAAACATAGAATTTGACGGCAGATAAGGACCGCTTGGCCCACCCAGTCTGCCCATTTCCCTACCTGATGGATAAGCTGCAGATCCTAGTTAACCAGCAGCCTACTTCTTCCTACCCCCACCCCCTAGAATTGCCTTATGACTGTGCCATGCATGCTTGAATTCCACCACTGTTTGTGACTCCACAACCTCCTCTGGAAGGCCGTTCCATACATCCACCACCCTCTCTGTGAAAAAATACTTCCTTAAATTACCTCTGAGCTGCCCCCTTCTATCTTCAAATTGTGCCCCCTTGTTCTTGCACACCTCTTTTTTTGAAAGATGCTACCCTCTTGGACTTTGTTGATTCCCTTGAGGTACTTGAAAGTTTCTATCATGTCCCCTCTCCCTCCTTTCCTCGAGGCTATACATATTAAGCTCCTTAAGTCTCTCTTCATATGTCTTCTGGTGCAGACCCTGCACCATTTTAGTTGCCCTCCTCTGGACAGCTTCCATCCTGTCTATGTCTTTGTGGAGATTGGGTCTCCAGAACTGCATGCAGTACTCCAGATGGGGTCTCACTAGCTGTCTGTACAGAGGGATAATAACTTCCTGTTTTCTACTGGTGATGCCTCTCCCTATGCATCCCAGTATCCCCCAGCCCTCCTTGCTGCCCTCTCACATTGCTTGCCCACCTTTAGGTCATCTGATATGACTACCCCCAGGTCCCTTTCCATTTTTTGTTGTTGTTAGTATCTCACCCCCCATTGTGTACTCTTCCCCTGGGTTTTTGTTTCCCAGGTGCATTACCTTGCACTTCTTAGCATTGAATCTAAGCTGCTATACATTTGACCATTCCTCTAACCTTGCCAAGTCCTTCTCACCCTTTCCACCCCACCCTGTGCATCAACTCTGTTGCAGATCTTTGTGTCATCTGCAAAGAGACATACTTTTCTTCCAGTCCCTCTGCAATGTCACTTATAAAGACATTGAAGAGGACTGGTCCTAATCTGAACCCTCGTGTACCCACTACTAACCCCTTTTTCAGAGTGGGCTCCATTTACTATTACTCTCTGTGTCCTATTCTCCAGCCAATTCTTTACCCAGGCTGTCATCTTGGGACCCACTCCCAGGCTGGCTAACTTGTATATTAATATTTTGTGTGGGACTGTGTCAAATGCCTTGCTAAAGTCTAGGTAGGCCATGTCCACAGCCCCTCCCTAATCAACTACTTTGGTCACCCAGTCAAAGAAATCTATCAGATTTGTCTGGCGTGACCTTCCCGCCAGAATCCATGCTGCTGGGTCCTGTGCCCTCTGGCTCTAGATATTTAACAATTCTTTCCTTCAGAAGTGATTCCATCATTTTCCTACCGCTGAGGTTAAACTAACAGGTCTGTAGTTTCCTGCTTCTGCCTTTTCCCACTTTTGTGAAGGGGAATCACATCTGCCCTCTTCCAGTCCTCAGGTACCACCCCATCCTCCCATGATTTGTTAAAGAGGGTAGTCAGTGGTGTCACTAGTTCTACTCTTAGTTCTTTAGAATTCTGGGATGAATCCCATCAGGCCCCATTGCTTTGTCCACCTTCAGTTTTAAGAGTTCTTTCAGAACCCTTTCTTCTGTAAATGGGCTGGTATCAACTTCTGTATCCAGAGTGTTTCTACTGTTTGTTTTAGGTACCTCCCTCTTCCTTTGTAAAATCTGAGCAAAAATATTTGTTTAGTATCTCTGCCTTTTCACAGTCACCCTCTGCCCACCCTCCCTCCCTTTATTAAGCCTCTCACTATCCCTCCCTTGGTCTTCCTTCGCTCCTGATGTACCTATAAAAGGTTTTATCCCTTTCTTAACTGAGTTGGCTACCTTTTCCTCAGTTTGGGCCTTTGCTGATCTGGCTGCCATCCCAGCTTCCTTTTGCTTTAACTGATATAGTTCTCTGTCCTGTTCCTTCTGTGATTCCTTGTACTTCCTGAATGCTTTCTTTCTCTTGAACCTTCACTGCCACTTCCTTTGAGAACCATAGTGGTTTCTTACCTCGTTCATTTGTTTATTTGCTTTACACAAGGCTTGATACCTCTGTGATGGCAGTTTTATTATTCCCCATTGTTCTTCCACCCTCCTTCCTGCCCATTTGCTAGTGCATTCCTTAGGCACTCACCCATTTTGACAAAGTCAGCCCTCCTAAAATCCAGTACCTTTGTATGGCTTGACTCTATTGCTGTGTTTGTGAACCATACTGTTCGATGGTCGCTAGTTCCCAGATGGCTACCCACTTCTACATCTGTGATCCTCTTCATCTCCATTTGAGAGAACCAGGTCTAAGATTGCTCCCTCTCGAGTGGGCTCCAATACTAGTTGTCCAAGGTATGCCCCTGTAGGGCATAGAATAACCCCACTCTTAGAAGTGGCTGCTGCAACTGCACTCCAGTTAACATCTGGCATATTCAGATCACCCATAAGCAATATCTCCCTTTTCTGCCATTCTAAGTATACTTTCTATCATTTCCTTGTCCATTTCCTCCCCTGAGAAGGGGTCTGTACTCAACCCAATACGTATTGTGGTGCCATTGCCGGTCTCCAAATTTACCCACAGTGCTTCTTCTCCTCCCTGTTTACCCTTTTGTTCTGTTGCTTTGATTCCTTCCCTTATGTAAAGAGCTACTCCTCCTCCTCTTTTTCCCTCCCTGTCCCTCCTGTAGATAGTGTATCCTGGTATGTTTAGATCCCAGTCATGGTTTTGTGTGTACCATGTTTCTGTGACTGCCATGATATCCAGATGTTCCTCCTCCATCAAGGCCACTAATTCAGGAAGCTTGTTGCTCAGACTATGGGCATTGGTACTCATTGCTCTCCATTTTTGATGGCTTTACCTTCTGTTGCAGCATCCCCACTGACCTTTCTACCTTGGTCTTTTTCTCATTTAGTACCCTGTTTTGTAGGGGAGGCCGGATTTTCCTGCTTATCAGTGCCTCTCCCTTGACTAGTTTAAAAGCTTGCCAATGAAGCATTTAAACCGATTGCTCAAAAGACTTGTTCCCTTCCTGGACAGATGCAGACCATCCTGCCAGTATAGGCTGGTGTCCTTCCAGGTGGAACCCCAGTCCCCAGTGAAGCCAACCCCTGTGCTCCACACCATTTTTTCAACCATTCATTAAACTGCATGGTGCAAAGTACCCTCGCCTCACTCATGCCATTGACAGGCAGCACCTCTGAGAAGGATACTGTGTGTGCTACTTGTCTTAGGCCCCTCCCCAGTTCTACAAAGTTCTTCTGCACTGCTCTGATCTCATGATGAGCCAAGTCATTTGTCCCTAGGTGGACAATGACGTCCAGCTCAGACTCCTGTGCAGCTGTTCCCGTGATCCTGAGGATGCGCTTCCTGTCCCTCCAAGCCATGGCACCAGGCAGGCACCTTACTTCAGTTTTCCCTGCTCCCCCCAGTTCTATCCCCCTAATAATTGAGTCCCCCACCAGGAGCTGCTTCCTTTCCTTGTGGTGTCCTCTGTCTCCTTCCTTCTCCTCCTTCCAACCAATGTCAGGTTGTTTACCTTGAGGTCAGCTGGAGAGAAATAAACCTACTACTCTCACAGCAGACTTCACCAGAAGAACTGAAGTGATTTAAATATATTTAACATTTTAATGGTTCAGTAAATGAACACATCAGTATGTGAGATATTTTTTTAACACAGATTCGATCAACATTCATATCACTACAGAATAATATGAATGGCCACAGGCATTTGCCAAAGACAAAAGAAGAAGGAAACCACTATGGTTCTCCAATGAGCTGGGGGGGGACAAAGTCAGGGCTAAAAGGCTGAGTTTCAAGAAATATAAGGGGAGCCAAAGGGAGGAGGACAGGGAGGTGTACAGTGAATGTCTAAGAGAAGTAGGAAAGGCTGTTAGGAGAGTAAAGGTGCAAACAATAGAGGGCTTAGCACGGTCTGTAAACAAAGGGGATAAAGCATTTTATAGGTGCATCAGTGAAAGAAGAAAAAAGGGGGGATTGTGAGGCTCAAAGGGGAGAAGGGAAAGTATAAGGAGGGTGATCTAGGCAAGGCAGAAATACTGAACTAATACTTTTACTCAGTATTCACTAAGGAGGGGGAGGGTCAAGGACCACAGTTTGGTTGCAGAGGCAATGGGGGGGAGTGGACACCAGTCCATTCACAGTGCAGAGAGTTCTGGAAGAACTCACAAAGCTGAAGGTGGATAAGGCCATGGGGCCAGACAGCATCCACCCAAGGATATTAAAGGAGCTGTGAAGGGAACAAGCAGCACCTCTGGCAACCATGTTCACAGAGTCATTGAGCATGGGTGTAATTCCAGAGGACTGGAGGAGTGCTCATGTAGTACCTCTGCACAAAAACAGCAGTAGGGATGAGGTGGGAAACTACAGGGCAGTCAGCCTCACCGCAGTGATGGGAAAGATCATGGAGACACTGCTGAAAGAAAGGATAGTACCACATCTGGAGTCCAGCAATGCTCAGTTTCTGTGATAACACTATTCACAGCAGGAAGGTCATGTCAAATGAATCTAATAGATTTTTTTTGATTGGGTGACTAGGGAAATAAATTAGGAAGGGGTGGTAGAAATTGCCTACCTAGATTTCAACAAAACCTTTGACACCATCCCACATAGAAGGCCGATGAACAAGATGGGTGGTCTGGGCATGGGAAACAAGGTGGTGAACTGGAATAGGAACTGGTTAGCAGACAGGAGACAGAGGGTGGTGGTAAAGGCCGGTTAGACATTCTTTACGTCGACCGGCATTTTGCAGACAGGAATCATGTCAACCGCAAGCTGCAGTCTACATGATTCCTGTGTGTCTCCCAGTCCTTTTCTTTTTTTATTGGGGGTCTTCTCCCCTGAACCATCAAGTGGTGGGCTCTCCCCCAACCCCACTATCTTTTGGATACTGATCTCCAGTCAGAATTGATTCGGGTCAGGGGTGCTGGACCAGGAGACAACATGCAGCTGTCTCGGGCACACCAATACAGTGACCTGCCAGCAAAGTGTCGATTTTTCCAACAGGTATGTAGTTTGCTATGTTGGTGTCACCTTAAGGGTGGCATACCGGTGGTAAATGCATTACAATCTGGGGAGAGAGGGGTGACCAGTGGGGTACCACAGGGATCAGTACTAGGACCAGTCCTGTTCAATGTCTTGATTAGTGACATTGCAGAGGGGCTGGAAGGAAAGGTCTGCCTTTTTGCAGATGACACCAAGATCTGCAACAGGGTGGACACTCCAGAAGAGTTACAGAAAATGAAGAGGGACCTGGAAAAGCTTGAAAGGTGGTCAGAGATGTAGCAACTGAAGTTCAATGCAAAGAAGTGCAAAGTAATGCACCTGGGTAGAGGGAATGCTGGGGAGTGCTACAGGTTAGGGGAGGAGCTGACTGTCACAAAAGAGGAAAGGGACCTAGGGGTTATCATCTCTGATGACCGTAAGGTATCAAAGCAGTGCACAAAAGCAACAGGGAGGGCCAGTGGCATGCTGGAGTGCATAGGTAATGGTATCAGTTGTAGGAGGCTGGAGGTGGTGATGCCATTACATAAAACATTGGTAAGCCCTCACCTGGAGTACTGCATACACTTCTGGATGCCACACCTGTGAAAGGACATAGATAAGGTGGAGACTGTCCAGAGAAGGGCAACAAAGAAGGTGCAGGGCGTGCACAAAACAAATCATATGAGAAGAGACTTAGGGACCTCAATATGTACTCACTGGAAGAGAAGAGACAGCAGGGTGATATAACTGAAACTTTCAAGTACCTCAAGGGCATAAATAAGGGGCAGGTGGGGGGCCTTTTCCAATGTAGAAAAAGTACTAGAACAAGGGGCACAATATGAAATTGGAAGAGGGAAGACTAAGAGGTAATGTGATGAAGTTTTTGTACACAGAATGGGCAGTCAGTGCTTGTAATAGTCTGCCACAGGAGGTAGTGGGGGCAAGCACAGTGGAGGGGTTTAAGCTGGGTGGCAACAGGCACAAGGCAAGCTAGAGACGTGAGGGAGTGATGACTAGCCATTGATCACATAGCATCAGTGGCCACATACAATGTATAGGGCTTATGGGCAGAGTGGATGGGCCTAGTGGTCCTTTTCTATGTTTCCATGTTTCTATGTTTCTAAGTTCCAGTTTTTGCTGCTTCTCTGAAGTAGATATTTTATATCTCTGATCTATTTCTTTCCTTCTGTTTTATTTTATTGAACTACAAGATCTCCTTGAGTGACCATTGTTCCTAAATAAATTTCTATATTGTCTGCTGCTCAAAGTAGTTGACATAATGTATTATATGATAGTAAAGGTCCTAAAACTAGATTCATAAAATTCTGGGATATTCTGAACTTTTGCTTAACTTGTTTTATTTTTTTGTTGTTATTCCAAATACAGATAAAATTCCAAATTAACTCCTTTAGTCTTGAAGGTGCGAGTTTCATTGGTTGCCCAAATGATTACTTGACCATCTTGGATGGTGGTCAGTCCATGTCTAATGTTATTGGAACATACTGCGGAAACGTGACAGTTCCAGGATTTATCTCAACTGGGAATGCTGTGATGGTTCAGTTCCACAGTAATGGTAGCATGGGACAAACTGGGTTCCAGGCTCAGTACACCTTTGGTAAGCCATCATTCTTTATATATGTAGTTGATATTGTACTGTAGTATATCATGAATTATATGGCTGGTACTGTATCTCTTCTTAGCCAATTAGAATACAGGAAAACTGTCATTCAATGCCTACAAACTACTATGCACATTTTGTGCACATCCGCAGTAGGTTATCCACATTTCAGATGTGCCCACAGTTGGATATCCACTTTTGAAACACGCCAACAGCAGGTAATATGCATTTCAGATATGCCCTGAGTAGTTTACCCATTTAATTTACTGAAAAAGTGGAAAAAAGACATGTTCCTCTTGAACTGCAGCAACACTTTTAAAATCATGGGTTCAAAAATCCTACTCATTTAATTATTAATTTATTTATTTAAAAGTTTCACTAGGAAAGGTACACAGAGCTACACATTGCTCGTCTCATGGTGCAACCTGGGGGAAAGGATAATGGGAGATAAAAAATGCAAAAATACAGATACATGACAGAAAATTACAGCAGCAGGTAAAAAGCACTAATACAATGTAGACAGCCATAATTATAACTAGAGCATCCACAAAGAAATAATAACAATGCTTGCTAAGTGCAAAATTAGGACTACAAATGGAAGTGTTGGCAAGAGGCAGCAGTTGTTCAGCCACAGAGTTAGCATTTGCCAATTGTATAATGCCAACAATTTCCAGTCGCAGCAAGGGAATGAGCCCATTCAGACATGGCAGAGCGGAATGGGTCAGAGTGCATTGAAGAGAAGGATAATAAGAAAAGGGCTTAGATGCTTGCAGAAGAGTTAGTTGCAGGAACAATTGACAGAGAAGACGTTATACAGTGCTTAGGCTATAGATGAAGGGGAGGAGGAGGAGTGGCGAATCTGTGGTGGGAGGGAGTTCCATAGCTTAGGTAGACAGAATGAGTAGGTGGACTGGCCTACTGAAGTAGACCTATGAGGGATAACCAGGGATCTGGTGTTGTGGGTTCTAAAGGAGCAGGAGGAGGGAGAAGAGGGCTTAAGGGAGGAAGTGAGATAGGAAAGGAGAGATCCAAACCAGTATTTAGTGACATATTTTGCACAATGATGGAGGCGTCTGTTTTCAAGAGAGGGAAAAGCTAAGGCATGGTAGAGTTGGCAGTGGTGGGTGAGAGGGGGAGAGTTCAGAGTGAAGCGGCAGAAGAAGTTAAAGAGTGCATCCAATCTGGCTAAGACGGTCTTGGGAGTGGCACTATAGACTACGTCACAGTAGTCAAAGATGGGTAGGATCATCTTCTGAAACAGTTTGCACCTTGACAAAAGAGGGAGGCAGTTCCAGTTCCTATACAAAGCACCTAGCTTGGGCACAGCTTTTTCAGGATGACATCTTCATGGCCAGAGGAGATGAGATGCTAATCAAACCAAACACCCAGATATCAGAATGAGGAGGTGTCCTCAATAGCTGTCCCATCAAGGGTATGGAAGGATGGGAGGAAGGGGAGCCAAGAGAGTCTCTACCTAATGCTGAATGTCATGGAGGCAGTCATCTTGGCATTTAGAAAAAGTTGATGTTTGCAGAACCAGCTCTGGACATTGTTGAAGTCCAGTTGAAATCTGTTTGTAACATCAGAGGGGGTATTGCTGGGGATGTATAGAACTGTATCACCTGCCTACATATGGATAGAGGTAAAAATACAGACAGATAGGAGGTAATTAAGGGGCATGGAGAACAAGATGTGGTGCAACACAGAGCCCTACAGAACTCCTGTGTTGATAGGGAGAGGAGGAGAGGAGGAGTCTGCAATTCTGACTGACTGTGTCCAGCCAACGAGGTATGCTCTAAGCCAGTTAATGGATGGGTCTTTCAGGTCAGCAGGGGAGAGTTAGTTTAGTAGTAGGGTGTGGGAAACCATGTTGAAAGCATTGGCAAGGTCAACAAAGATGGTGGAGGTGATATGGCCACTGTCCATCTCTGAGACAATTGAGTCAGTAAGCCTCACCAGAAAGGTGATGGTAGAATGATGTTTCCTAAAGCCAGATTGTAATGGAGTGAAAAAGTTGGTGTTAGTGATGTGCAAAGAGAGTTGGATAAGAACCAAGTGTTCTTGCAATTTAGCCAAGGTGGGAAGGAGGGAGATGGGTCGGTAGTTCCCTGGAGAGAATGTGTCCCTACCTTTAGGTAGAAGGAGAACAATGGCATGCTTCCAAATGGATGGTATGGCAGTTTGGTCAAAGTAGAGGTTGACGAGATCAGCCAGAGGTGCAGAGATGGACATGGCAGATAGAAAAAGTAGCTTGGCACATAATCACTCACATTAGCCAGTGATAGTAATAGCATTCTGTTACCCAGAGTATACTCTGTAGTTGTTTAAATGCCTCAGCATTGCCCCTTGCACATAATCACTCACATCAGTCAATTATTCCTTCACAAACTCCAGGTAGCTGAATATTATCACTTAAATAAATCAATGTATATACAGTACAGTACATAAAATATCTATCTGTAAACTTTTTAGAGTGTCTCTCTCTCCTCCTCTCACTTTCTCCTCTCTATCTCTTGATCTGTCAGTCAGTATAAGCCATTAGATTCTGTATCAAAAGGGATACTACCATATGTATCTGGTGAGATCTGTTAATTTATGCTGAACACATCAAACATATATCTGTAAAGTGCTACTGTAAACTCTCCAATTCATGATTTAACTATAAAATGCAACTGGTGTAGTGGATTGTCAATGATTTGATTATCATGTCTCTATATTAAATCAAATGAAATAATTGCAAACAGAATAATTATGATTGCATATTATGTCTTTGGAAACCATATGGTCAGGATGAATCTTTTTACTCTTTGCTTGTACTGCTAGCACTGCTCCCTCTAGATAGCTCAGTACCATTACAACTTTCCTAATCTGGCACTTATTATAGGGGCATGGAAGTTCCCCTGTAGTTAGGGTTACAAATGATGTTTAATATTAAAGTCTTATTATTGTAATCCAATAATGTGGCTGTCTATAAACAGAAGATATTGAAATTTGGCATGCACATGTGGTGCATGATCTCCAGATCCAATTTGATCACAATCAGTTCAGCAGATTGAAAGTTCCATGAAGCTGAAAATACATAAAACATATCTGAATTAAGATCTTTTATCTGCTCACCTGTACCTCAAAATTGACTGACAGTTGAAACCTGAAATTCTCAGTTCTTCACAGTTTTCTCTAAGTGGGGGTTTTGATAGAGGGTTTCTCCCCTCATTAAAACTCTAGTATTTCAGTGATTTAGTACTTTACCATTTACATGCATGTGCAGCACATAATTTTCAAAGCTCTGTTCATCAGGATTTTAGTGACATCAGAATGTAATTGCTGTTACTCAAAACTGCTGACATGAGCCAGTATGACTAACACTAACAGTTTTGAGCAGCAACAACCCAACTGACTCAACCAATTCTACAGGGAGTGGGTCCCCAGTCCTGCCACAGGTATCCTCCTCCTGCCAGAGCAGCTGTTTGCGTTGTTTTACCTATGGAGGGTGGATTCCCCCTTCCACCAGATCAGAAGTTTTCCTTTCATCAGTCAATGGTGGGTGCCCAGTCTCACAGTCTACAATCTCCCTCCTGCCAGTACAGTTGCTTGAGCTTTTTGTAGTTTACCAGTAGTGAATGACCAATCCCAGCATCCATATTGAACCTCCTACCTGTTAGGCTGTTAGAACTGTTTTTTTTATATATATAATTACCAATTGTGGGCACCCAATGCAGCTTCTGGTATGCCTTCTGCCTGACTGCCCACTGAATAAAAAAAACACCCTCTAGCACCTACATCACCCTGGTCTCTTGTCAGGCATATACATTGTGCCCCTTGTTATGGCTTCTTTGTAACGCATTGCTAATTGTTCAATGTTTCATTAAGTGCTCCTCCACCTGCAATGGAAGAATATGCCAAAAATAAGTCCTAAAATATTTCAGACTTTTTTTGCTTTATTTTATCTTTTAGTAACAACTTGTCTATTTACAGTCTGATTGCCACTACATTTTCAGAAAGGCCATATTACCACACCACCTTATGTACAAAAAAGTGTAATTTTCTTAACATGGCTAAAATGTGTTTTTCGGAAGACAAAATCCAATATTAGGATTTTTTGAATGCAAACTCCACCTACCACCATGCAACATCCATTTGATCTTCACTTAACTGAGTGCCAAAGCACACTCTAGATATCAGTCCTTAAGGGCCCTCTATATACAAGTTAATATTTAGGTCTTATTTCAGATCAATCATAAAGCAGGTTAGGGAATTGCCCTGTTTTGCACAGTGCACTGCACATCTTGCCTCATGCAGGGCTCAAGAGCTTTTTGTGAAGTGAGTTAGGACTCAGCATCTGATTTCTTTATGTTTCTTTGCCCAATGAGTGATCATACACTAATGATGAACACATCACAGTCACATCTACTGTATGTAGTGCTACTCTAAGCTCTCCAGTTCATGATTTAACTATAAAATGCCACTCGTGTAGTGGATTGGCATTCAGTTGTTTTTTTTTTTTTTTTTAGAAGAGTTACTTTAATAGTGTTCATATTCCAGGTCCCTTTGATGTTCCATGTCAGTCTTGTCTTATCAGTTTGAGTACATTAGTCCTTTCAAAGTATATATATATATATATATATATATATATATATATATACACACACATATATAGTGTATATATATATATATATATATATATATATATATATATATATAATACATATGTATATATATATTTTTTTTTCAGTGGTTTTACTTCTTTTGTCACAGAACATAATAAAGAAGGTCTGGGAAGGGCCTACAGTGAGTTTATTTTTTACTTTGCACACTCTCAGAGTATAATGTATTCATAAGCCACGAAAACTGCACTCTTGATGTTTTATTTATTTATTTAGTTTTTGTTAACCGGGTAGGTGCACTGAAAGAATTCTGTCTATTTTCAGGCACGACCCGAGGGAGGGGATACAGATGAATGCCAACAGACCTTGAACCAGATTAGGCTCTTGGTGGTGTTTTTGGTGAATGTAGGGAAATGTGGCCAGGACATCGGGGAAACTTCCCCCACTCTTTTCAAGAAGTGCCATGGGATATTTAACATCTACCTGAACTACCACCAGAACAGGCAGATGGGACCTTGGTTTAATGTCTCATCTGAAAGACGGCACCTCAGGAGTGCAGCACCCCACCCCCATGCTGCACTACAGTGTCAGTACTGGGATTTAACCTAAGTGCCTTGTGTGGGGATATAACCCACAGTCTTTTGATCTCCCAGCCTTAGAGGCTAGTGTGCTCCCTGCTGAGCCACTGACACTGATACAATGACTAAGGATTAAGGACATCACATACCTTAATGTGTTAAAAAAAAACTCATAAGTCATTGTTCCCAATACATGATTTTCTATTTAATTCATTGTATTTGTATTGCTAACAAAGGAAGTGTTGAAAACCAAAAACAAAAGCACAGGACCTAGTTTCTCAGTTATACTGTGTTTTTTGCCAGTGTCTGGGGCATGTATAGGGTGTTGACAGATTTTATTGCTCTGAAAGAAAGAGAGAGAGAGAGAGAGAGAGAGAGGGTTCATTGAAAAGGAAAGAAACAAAATTAGGCTGAGGTGATGGTTCATGAAGTTAAACTTTTATATTATTCATTGTTCTTGCAGTTTAATGAATCATCTTGAAACATCAGTGGAAGATGACTTCTCGAACTCTGCTGCAAGAATAATCAAGTCATTTTAAGAAGGATCTGTTGTCATGCTGGACTGAAGGTTATACTTCACAATATACAGAACCTCTTTCCCACCTGGACAAATGTTACAGTATTCAAAGGTTTGCTGATTACAGAGTCCTGGAACTAGAGCTCATGTACAGTATAATGACTGCATAAGATAAATTTTCCCACTGAGGCTCATACTAGTCGTACCCTGCATAATGCTTTATACAGTACATACAAATTTCAGACAGCGTGTGATAACCAAGTCACGTATTCAATATCCCTGACTATTATCTCTGCTTGTCTCTTGTCACAAATTATCAGTCATGTAGGATCTGTATGTTCTACACATATAAAATGAATAACCTGCAAACAGAATGAAGATAGTGATCAAGGGAACCCCAGTAACTATAATATAAACATGTAGGGAAGGATTTTTAAAGCTGTTTTTTTTGCCATTTTATTACAACTGCTGCAGAAATGTTGATGTTACTAAACTATCTAGCAACAGCAAAATATCTTAAGCTAATGCATTTCTGTCTAATGTGATGCAATTGTCTTAGAAAAAGACACATAAATCAGTTGTTTTAATGCAAGCTATCACAGTCACCAGAAAATGTCACAGAAATGCAAGTGCCATTAAATATGGTGTGTTTGTGTTTTAACACACATTAGCAGTCACTGACAGCTGTGATTATTGCATCTGCAACAGTGCACAACCCTTTTGAAAATTGTGTTCACTGTATATTGAAAAGCATGAATCAGTTCAGTCATTCAGGATTGATAGTTATAGATTATTCAGGGGTCTCTTGTGTTCATGGTAACAGTCTCAACATTCTCAAGTTCTATATTCTGTTGTAAAGTTGTTTTTTTCATCATGTGTGTACCAACATTTTCTGCTGCATAAAGCATTACAAATAGTTTTGTCTGAGAATGTTGTGACAGTAGCACCTAGGTATCTTTGGCCATAAGGAAGCCTGACACTGGGTGCCATTATACTATTATTAAATATATTTATTTATGATTAATTATAGAACTGTATTAACATTAAGGAAGTCAGAGTGCACCTTTTTGTCAAATTTAAGTTACCAAATCCACACTGCTTTTAATTGGGATGGTGTTAATGCAGTTTAATGGGATTATATGCAAACTTATGACATGTTACCTCCTAAACATTAACCTTAACAGATTGGTGATGGGAATTGAATGATGCAATAGTTTAACTCATTTGAGATTCTGTCATATGAATATTATACTGAAAAGTCTAATAAAGACGCTCATAAAAATAAATAATCTGTATTTTGTACAGTTTGTGAAATATACAACAGCTGTTTAATATGTGTCGGAAGACTGGTCCAGACTCCTAGAACTAAAGAAACATAAAATCTGATGGCAGAGGAATCCAAGGGTCCATTGAGTCTGCCCTGCTATATGTTTTCACCCCATCAACCTACTGTCTTGGTGCGCAGTGTCTTCCCCACCTGCTAACCCACTCCTCAAACCCTAGCTGCCTCCCTTGTGAACTGTAATTCACCTTGAGCTATCCAACCAAGTTTAAGCCTGTTAAGGGTAGCTGTCCCCACTAATTCTGCCAACAGTTTGTTCCACGGTTCTACCACCTTCTTAGTGAAGTAACACTTCCTCAAGAGTCTCCTGAATTTGACTCACCAACCTCGTGTCATGCCCCCTAGTGACTGAATCTCTATTTCTTACAAATATGACCTCACTGTTTACAATGTTGTTACCCCAGAAAAACTTATGTGTTTCAGTAATGTCCTCCAGTTCCTGCCTGGCCTCTAGTGTTTGCATGTTTAGGGTCTCCAGCTGTTCCTTATAGGATCTGACAACTGGCCCTGGATCAGCCTGGGGACCCTTCACTGTACTGCCTTTAGTATGAATGCCCTTTCTTAGGTGAGGGCTCCAGAGCTGGGTACAGTACTGCAGATGAGGCCTCACCATGGAGCTGTACAGCAGCAGCATCCAATAGCTTTTCGTACAGTCAAACCCCCGACCTATATGACCCAGCATCTTCAATACCTTTGTTTTTTATATCATATTTTTCCACCCACTCCCAGCTGGGGGCTCAGTGGTGGCTATACCAACAATCCAGGGCTCTTCCCCCCCCTTGTGGGGATCATGCTGTGCAGTAGCAATGGCTGTAACTTTCATTGCTGTCTCATTTCTTTAGTCCCCAGAAGTCCCACCCACCCAAGGACACCAGCGCAAAGGCCGAGGTGCACACTGTGGACATATGAATGCATCTCCCAGTCAAATGCCTAATGGTTTCATGCCCTGCCCACTCCGGGGATCTCATGCCTCCTGGTGCAACAGCCACCCAGAGGATAGCATCCAAGTGGATGCCCAAAGCTCCTCCTCCTCCTCCCAACCAGCCCCTGATGACTCAGAATCATTCTCAAACCTGGGCCACTGGCATTGGTAGCTCTACTGCCACACCAACAGACCGGCCCCTCATTGCCTTTCTGTATGCTTAGTTGCATTGACTTCTTTGCATGAGGCAGTCATTGATTATGATCTCGCTCTCTCTCTTTCTACCCCCTCTGTTGAAGTGGGCAATCTAACCACTCCCATCAAGTATTCTGTTCACTGATTCCATTGACCTAAATCCATAACAACTAGTTAATCACAATAAAATATGACAAGTCAGACAGAATTTGGAATGTTCTAAGAAGCTAAATATTTCTAAGCTTTTCTTCTATTATGTCTTGTTCTACTATTATGAACTGGAAGTGCTGCAACTGCTGCCAGAGAGTAGAGTAAGTACTCAGCTTTCACATTTTGCTTCTGCTTTCGGAAACAGTGCATTATGGAGAGCAGATGGGTTGAGCCAACTAAAATTCAGGAGAATTAGCAGGGAGCAAGTCAGATGCAGGCACTGTGAGGCACTCTTCTCCAGTGTTATACTCTAGAGAAGGAGTCAATGTCCCTTTTGCAGGACTTTTGCAGAGCTCCATGCTCATCTTGTCATTGCAAGGAAGAGGTATCTTTCCTGTGGCAATGATTCAGCTAGAGCACATGGCCCACACCTGCACTCCCCCTATAGCCTACTGGTCCAGGGAGGTGGAGACTGCTGGGAAGGGGGAAGGGTGGCAGGAGTAGCCACAAGGAGTTCAACCTACCACACACCATCCAAAGAGAAAATCACTTTGCACCCCTGGAGGAATCTCAAGTATCTAACTCCAGAAGGGGGGACTTGGGGTCGGTCAGGGGAAATGAGAGTGATGACTTGGTGGCACCCAGAGGTGAAAGTAAGAAGAAAACAGACAAAGTCATAGTGGTTGGGGATTCTATGATCAATAGAGAGGAGAGGGTGAAGAGTGGTGGGGGTGGGGTAGGGGATGGTCAGGTACTTTTCTGAGTTAACAGCCATCTGAGACACAGGCAGAATAGTGACTGTAGTGGAGAGGAGGAAGCTGTGGGTGCTGATATTCTTGGGTACACATGATCTGGTGAACCAGCCAGTGGAGCAAGTTAACTGGAACTTTCAGATGCTAGGGGAACTGATTACAGACATGCTCAGCCTCCCAGTCCTTTTTTGTGGTCCTCTCTGTATGGGAGGATCTAGAGTACAGAGGGAAGTGGCAGAGGAATTAAATGAGTGGTTAAAGGGATGCTATCAGGAGAAAGGGAACCACTTTCTTGGGGGCTGTGAGGACTTGTGGAACAGGAGGCTCTTCAATGGTGATGGTCTTCACTTAACAAGAGTGGGGACCAACATGCTAGAGCAGAAGTTTGGCAACTATATTGGAGAGTTTGACTGCAGGGAACACTGAGGCTAGGAAAACCACAGTAAAGGGAGAGAGTGAGGAGAACCTAGCATGTAATCCCCATATACAGGGACTAGTTACAGTAAGGAGCACTGGAAGGGCCAAAAGGGGAAAGGCTCTCAGGGTCTGCAGGCAACAGGAAAAAATAAGAAAGGAAAAAGAATGGGAAGGAATGCGGGTTTATGATCACAAAACTAAAAAAGAGAATCCAGAGCTAGTTAGAAGTTGATCTGGCTTAATGCCAGGAGTCTAGGTAATAAGATCATTGAGTTATAGGCATTAGCACCAGACAATGAGGTGGTCCTTGTAGCATCACAGAAAATTGGGCCACAGAAAATAATGACTGGGACTCATTAGTCCCACATTACAAAGTGTTTATACAGGAGAGAGAGAGAGAGAGGCAATGGTGTGCATAGCGTTATATTTCTGGGAGGGCATAGAGTCTGTAGCAGATATCCACATCAGGGTATGAAAAGTGGAAACAAAAGTTGCTGTGGGTTCACCTCATGGTAACCTCAGGCAAGAAATTATGGCAAAGGTGATCTAAAGACCACCAGATCAAGAGATGGAGAGAGAGGGACAGACAGATGGACAGACAGACAGAGAGGAGCTCAGGGAAGAGCTAGGAAGAGGAATAAAGAAAGGGAGAGCAGTTTTGGTGAATGATCTGAACCTGCTGGATATCGACTGGGACATGTCAGTAACCAGACACACCAGAAGATAGTTCCTATTGGGTACTGTACAGTACAGGACTGCCTGCTGGAGTTCCCTACACATTTGTTGGGGATTTCACCTTAGTTAAAGGAAGCCAGTTTAGGCTGTGCACCTGATATAAAAGAAACCAATTCAGGCAGAATGGGGACTATCAGATTGGTGGTCCTCCTTGATGTTTAATAGCTGGACAGTCCCTCTACTATTGGAGATAAATTAAGTAGGTGGTCAATTCAGGCAGAAAGAATATTATATTTGAAAGATTTGGTAAGAGAAGGGAGGATGGTGAACAGTAAAGCGGTGGTGTTAGTCTACAATGGAGGGAACATATTAGAGGAGGAAGAACAAAAAGCAGATATCCTTAACAATTGTTTATGTTCTCTCTTCAGAAGGGAAGACAGTGGGCTCCTGCCTGACAATGACATCAAGGAAGCTGTTGGTAGCATTCCTGAAATAAGGCAGCCAGTATTTACCAGGAAAAGGGCCAATAAAGGGCTTGAAGCCCTAAAGGAAGATAATGTCACAGGGCCTGAGTGGATGCTCCTAAGGGTGTTCAAGGAATTGGCTGTGAAACAGGCTGGACCCCTAGTAGGGCTACTCAATAGCACAGTTCAGACAAGGGTAGTTCAAAAAGACTAATGGGTAGTGGACATATGCCTGATACTTTGGGGAGGGACAATTGACAACCGGGGAATTAAAGACCTGTTAGTCTTACCTCAGTAGTGGGCAAACTGAAACAGTCACTGATCATAGATGACCTCGTGGACAGCCTAGAGCAATGGTCTACAAGATAGTAAACAGCATGCGTTTGTGGCAGGGAGGTCTTGTGATACCATCCTGATAGTTTTCTTTAACTCCGTAACAAAGGTAATAGAAAAGGAGCAAGGGCCATGCTGTGGATTACTCTATTTAGATTTCAGCTTGGCTTTTGGCTTGGTGCCACACAGAAGATTGCTGAAGAAACTGGAGGACTTGGGAGTAGGTAGGGATATAGCTAGATGGGTAGGAAACTGGTTGATGGACGAGAGCAGAGGATGGTGGTGAATGGGGTCAAATCAGAATATATAGAGGTAACAAGTGGGGTGTTGTAGAGATCTGTCCTAGATCCAGTCCTCTTCAACATGTTCATCAGTAACATTGCAGAGGGCATCCAAGGCCTGTTGCGTCTTTATACAGACTACACAAAGCTTCATGGTAGGGCAGACAACAACAAAGGAACCAGGGAGATGAAATGGGATCCACAAAGGCTAGAGTGGTGGTTAAAGGTTTGGCAGATGCTATTCAGTGCTGTAAAATGCAAGGTTATTCATAAAGAAAAAATAAATAGTACAAAATACACAATGGGAGGGGTCAAATGAGCACCACCACAGAGAAAAATGGCTTGGGAGTCACCATTAGTGACTCTTAAACAATCAAACCAGGGTAGAAAAGCTTATAGTAATGCTATTAGGATGCTGAGGTGTATCGGAATGGATAGTGACAGGGAGGAAAAATAAGTACTATTACCTCTATACAGGTCACTGGTGAATTCTATGCTCAGTTCTGGAGTCCTCTCATATGAAAAGATGGGAACAGGCTTGTGACAGTGCAATGCAGGGTGACCAAGATGACTCAGGACCAATAAGGCAGATCTTATAAAGATCATCTGAAATTACTGAAAATTTTCTCACTAGAGACCAGGCAAGGGAAGGGGGATATAATAGAGACATTCACTTTCTTGAAGGGAATAAACAAGGTGAACTATGGGGAACTATTCAGCAGGAGTCCAGCATCAATAACCCAATGCCATGAGTAGAGACTGGCTGGGGTAAGGTTTAAGTGGTATATGAGGAAGTTGTATTTTATGACATTGGTGGTGTAACCATCGATCAGTGTGCCAAAGGAGGTAGTGGGCGTCAAGACTGTAAATGGCTTCAAGCATGGCTGCGAGTGGGTTGGTGGTGGTTCATTAGGTCAGTAATAGTAGGGAGGGTAGCAGTGGGTGGACAGGGAGGGATAAAACTCCATATGGACAATAAATCTTGGGACAGATGGGGGGGAGGAACTAACAACAACAATAATGGAAAGGGATCTGGGTGTAGTCATATCAGATGACCTAAAGGTGGGTAAGCAATGTGAGAAGTCAGTAAGGAGAGCCAGGGGGATACTGGGATGCATAGGGAGGGGCATTACAAGTAGAAAAAGGGAAGTGGTTATCCCTCTGTACAGACAGTTGGTGAGACCCTATCTGGAGTACTACGTGCAGTTTTGGAGACCTCATCTACGCAAGGACATAGACAGGATGGAAGCAGTCCAGAGGAGGGCAACTAAAATGGTGCAGGGTCTACATCAGAAGCCATATGAAGAGAGACTAGAGAGCTTAATATGTATACCCTTGATGAAAGGAGGAAAGGGGACATGATAGAAACTTTTAAGTTCCTCAAGGGAATCAACAAAGTCCAGGAGGGTAGCATCTTTCAGAAAAAGAGATGTGTAAGAACAAGGGGACACAATTTAAAGTTAGAGGGGGGACAGCTCATGGGTAATGTGAGGAAATTCTTTTTCATGGAGAGAGTGGTGGATGCATGAAACCGCCTTCCTGGAGAGGTTGTGGGGTCTAAAACAGTGGGGGAATTCAAACATGCATGGGACAGACATAAGGCAATTATAGTGGGGGGTTGCAGGAAGTAGGCTGTTGGTTAACTTGAATCTGCAGCTTATCCAATAGGTAGGGAAAAGGGCAGACTGGGTGGGCCAAGTGGTCCTTATCTGCCGTCAAACTCTATGTTTCTATGAACTGCAGGCAAAGTAAATGGCCCTTTGGTCTTTTTGTGCCATTGTCGGTTTCTATGCTTCTAAGTGCAATTCATTGTACTTCTTGGCACTGAATATAAACTCCCAGATCTTAAAACATTTCTGTTTTTTTAAATCTGTCTGTAGATCCAGCATCCCTTCCTCATGATCCACCCTGCCACACAGCTTTTTGTGTGATTTACAGACACAGCTTTCCCTGGATACCCTCCCAAATGTCACTTATGAACGCGTTAATTATAGCACAGGTCCCTGGACTGATCCCTGTATGACCTCCCTGTCCCCTGATTTAGCCGCATTAACCAGTATTCCCTGTTGCCTTCCCCACACCCAGAAGCCTATCCACCTAACCACACTTCAATCTACTCCCAATCCCTCTAACGTATTCAGCAGCCTCCTGTGTGTTACCAAATCTAAGGCTTCACTGAAGTTGAAGTATAGCAGATCTACTGTCTGTACCCTGACTATCACCTGAGTGAAAAATTATATCAGGTTAGTCTGGCAATACCTCTCTGAGACAAATTCATACAACACCTCATCCTGTGGTTAACTGTCCTCTGCATTGGTCACCAAACTCTCCTTCACTATTGTCTCAGTCAGCTTACATATAATGGAGGCATGGCTGACATGCCTTTAGTTGCCTTGATCCTCCCTGTTCACTACCTCCCTATTAAGTGGTCTTATGTTGGTCAATCTCCAATCCACTGCACCACTCCAGACTGCAGTGAGTCATTGGATAGATGGTTTAAGGTTACTGCCAATGCTGCAGACTATTCCCTTAACATTCATGGGTACAAACCAGCATGCCTGGCACTATGCCTATCCTGAGAGCTTCCAGTCCCTTTTGAACCCTGTGTACTGAGATCTGTACCCCATCCATCTCCTGACTCCCCCTTGTGATGGCCTGTATACCACCATCTGCCAGCTGAACGTTGTTGTCTGCAGAGAACACCATGTAGAAGTAATTTAGCACATTTATCTTGTATTCATCATCTTCTAGTACCCTCTACTTTGACAAGCCTAACAATGCCCACTTTTGGTTTCCCTTTTTCCTTGTGTACCTGAAAAATTATTTTTTGATAGCTTTTACTCCCGCCACAGTCGGCAGCTCCATGTATGTCTTTGATCTTCTGAACTGCACCCTCTCCTCTTTGAGTTTAGCTTTGATACTCCTGCCAGGCTTCCTCACCTTTGTTCCTCTTTTTCTCAGGGAAGGTGCTTCTTTTCACCCTCACTGCCTCCCTCACCAAGTCTGAGAATCAGATCAGCCTTTTGAGTTTGTTCCTTTGGGTGATCATCCTTGCACAAGATTTGGTTGCCTCCAATGGTGCCCCCTTTATCCGGTTCCACTGTTCCTGCATCATTCAATCGATCTGGCTTACACCTGACAATCTTTCACTGCTTTGTTCCCACCTCTTCTCAAAATCTGCCCACTTGAGCCCAAGACCACTATCAATAGGAGGTCCATTGTTAACTACTATCAGCTTGACCCACACAGTGGTATAGTTACTGGACCCCAGGGATTCCCTGATAGCCACACCCACAATCTCTGAATTAATTAGTGCCAAGTAAAGAATGACACCCTTCTCTGTCAGATCCTTGATTAGCTGCACCAGTAGACAGTCCTGAAGCATATCTAGCATTGTTTAACTCCTGATGCTCTTAGCTACTGGGATGTCTCAGTTTATATTTAGCAGGTTCATGTCTCCTCCCAGCACCAGATTCTCTTTTTCTGCTTCCTTTCCTATTTCCTCCCCAACTCTCTGTCCCAATTTTTTTCTGCCTAGTGATTTATAGGCAACCCCTAATCTAAGTCTCTTACCAACAGCTGTTGTTAGAAGCACCCAGAAAAGGTCCACATCCCCTTAGCCCTCTTTTTTATTGTCCCAAATTTTTGTCCCCTTGATTCCTTGTACCCAAGTCTCTGTGATGGCCACTACAGTAGATCTAATTTAGCCTCAGAAATCAACACCAGCAGTTCACTGACCTTATTGTTTAAACTTCTGGTGTTTAGGCAAAACCAACGTCCATGCCTCCCTCTTTCTCCATATCCTCCTTCTTTATCATTTCCTCACATTGTCCATTCTATTCCATCCCTTCCATCATTCCCTCTGATAAGTGCAAATCTGTCACCCAGGCCCTCACTGGCTGCCTTCACTTGTCCTTTCCTCCTGCCACTCCAGGCTTCCACTGGGCATATTTCCTTAACCCCGAGCCTCTGCTTGGTTAACCCTGCACTTACTACCTACGAGAAGGTTCCCAGCATCAGATACCCCATTTAGTTTAAAACTCTCCATGTAAAAGTCTAATTTCTTCATTAGGGCACTAGCTCCCTCCCTCATAAGATGAAGGCATCCCTTAAAAAGTCTTTCATCCAAAATCTTCCCTTGGCCCCTACAAACCAAAATCCCTCCTTCTTATACTATCATTTAAACCAAGCATTGAGTGACTCAGTTTCCTCCAGCCTCTCTTTCCCCCTTCCCTAGTCCACATGGGTAATACCACTGAAAAGGCCACACATGACTGCCTTCCCACTCAGTACCCTCCCCAGACTTTGAAAGTTGGACTTTGTAGGCCAAATACACTGGGATGTGTCCCACCTCCCTTATCCTGCCAAGTATTCTCCCTATCCTGTCCTCACACCAAAAAGCTGAAGCACCAAGATGGCATCTTGCCTCCCCCCTTGTATTCCCATCCATGCACACAACCCTCTCCACATCACTTACCATTGAATTGCTGGCTATTGAGATCCTGTTTGTCTCATCCCTTACTGTCTTGAGTCAGCTTGGCGCCTTCCCAGCTTTCAGATGCCAGATAGAGATCCCACATCTTGACTGATCTCCAGTAGTAAATAGCTCTTGACCATCCCCATCTGAGTCAGGTTGTGACACCTCATTCAGTGGTGTAAAATGGTTTGTGGTCACTATGGGAAGGCCCTGCATGATACTCACAATCTTCTTCCTTCCTCCTATTTCCCCTCCTCCTTCCTCCCACTACCCTTTCTCCTCCTGGGCCACTGGGCCTCTGTGGCAGAGGGTAATGGGTAGTGGTTCAGGACAACAATTCAGTTGTCCGTGTAGACCAAGTATTTCCACTCATGAGTCTCATAACTCTGCATGGACTTGGAGTTCCTCGAACTTGCAACAGATTGGGCAAATAACAATCCAAAGGAATAATTACTACACACTCACTACAGGTTGCTAACCCTCCTACCTGCCTGTACTCCAATACATTTACTAGCTGTACCTCCTACTACATCAGTGCAGGCTTAACTCAGATAGGGTATAGTATATGTTTGTGGCTTTACCCTCCTTTTCTGTCAACCCTTTTGTAGGCCTACCACAGACTGACTACAGTGCCTGCTGGTGGCTTCACCTTCTTGTCTGATTCACCTGTTTGTAGGCCTACCCCAGATAATGTATAATGACAATTTTGTACTGCTCCTTGTACTTGCCCCCTCCTAGGCTTGTGCC
Source organism: Neoceratodus forsteri (assembly GCA_016271365.2). Taxonomy (NCBI): domain Eukaryota; kingdom Metazoa; phylum Chordata; order Ceratodontiformes; family Ceratodontidae; genus Neoceratodus; species Neoceratodus forsteri. Next base: position 1,044,116,084 of record CM028133.1, on the reverse strand, counting down.
CCTAATCTAGTCAGAGTTCCGAGTGGAACTTCAGACTTACCTATGGATGCCCATTAGTCAGCCTCATATATTTTTTTCTTTCCAATTGTTTAACCAGGTGAGACACACACTAAGATGAAAGCTTATTTACAGGTGCTACCTGGGAGCACAGGGAAGCTAAGTGACTTGCTCAGGGTCACACAATATGAAAGTGGGGGCTGTGGGATTCAATTCCAGGTCTCCAGATTTGCAGTTCAGAGCCTTAAACCACTGCGCAATACTGCTTCAGACCACACACTCTTTCTTCGTGGCACTCATGCTTCCAGGGTCACTTACACTTCAGAGGTTGCTTGCACCATCCCTGAATTTATTCCTACTTTCTAACCTTCCACCAGCCTCCAATTGGTGACTAGTTCTGTGATCTCACTTAATCCAGCAACATAGAAGTCCAGAATCATTCTTTAGATTGTGAATAATACTGTTAAGACCCTTTAAACACATAACATGGCAAGAAATAAGCCTCCCTTGCCTCCCAGCTATGCAGCCCTCCCCCTCAAATGTTCCAGCCACCTCTAATTAAGATTAAATCTAGCGGAGATAAAACAAAATGCTTTCCTGTCCCTACCTCACCCTCAGATTGATCACCGGTCCTCAGTAATCTCAGTTCATCCAACAATAAAGAAGTCCAGAACCTTCTTTTACACTATTTGTGCATGGTACAGTTAAAACCATTTAAACACAGAAAATGGCAAGTAAGAAGCCTTTCTTATCTCCCAGCAAGGCAGTTATACCTCCCAAATAGTCAACATTTACTGAGATCTAAAACTGTCCTATGGTATTATTATTTTTTTTTATCAGATGCTCTTTTTGAAATACTCTTTACAATATTATACAGCATGCACTTAGGAATGCAGGCACCTAAGCCACATTGTGAGGTTACAGATCAGTAAGTACAGGATAAAACAATAACTGTGTTGCAGGGAGCTACCCTGTTTGTACTCATGCTACCCAGACCAGAATATAGGACAGATGAAATGAAGACCTCAGGATGTTGTACTGGATTGCTAGGGGAAGCAGGGCTTACACAACTCACCTTCTGGTGGTTGCTAACTGTTCGGTGGAGTTGGGCAGGGAGCTGAATCCCTGGGTGGGTCTTTTGTTGAGAATGTCTCTGAATCAGGGGCAGCAGCCAAGGCTGATATGGCAAGGCCCAGGCAGAGTAAGCAGTCCAGATGAAGTCTGATTAGGTGCTGGAACAGTCTCCAGCTAGCATAACAGAACTCACAGTGGAGAACCAGATCACAATCCACAAAACACATTCAGCACATCTATAACACTTAAAGCATTTTGCAATAGTTTATATAAAGTCAGTTTGCAAATCATGGGTTCTCTGAGCAAACCTTTCGATCTGAGGCTCACTTCAGTGCCAGGCGGGCCGATCGCTTCTAGAGCAAGTCTTTGGCCCACTTGCAGGTAGCAATAACACACTGTTTTTCTTCAGATTCAGATCTCGATCCACTAATCAGATAAATATGACTTTCACTCTCAAAGCAATACTTCGCACAGGAAGATGTGACAGACAGGCCAGCAGAGCCTCCCAGTCGATTCTCCTGCGCTCCTAGCAGGAGCAGCTGCTTGATGGCTCAAGCTGTTTTCTCTCCAAACTCCAACACACAACTAACACTCTACTGTAGGCAGTTCTGGGCTTTCGTAGTATCACAGCAATAAACTGCACCACTCAGAGAACCTAATAAAAGGCAATATTTTTAATGATGAATAACACCACAACAAACACTACAAACGCTTACAGGTGTGTGGACAAGACAACCTCTACCGGTTTCACACAGTTTGCGTCATCAGGAGGTTGACCATTCAAATATACAGACCCTTTTATAGCAAGTAAGCACCTTAAATTTAAAGTGCCAGTGCTGCAATTAGACTAAACATGTAAAACACAGGACCTACATATATCATAATTTTAAAAAGTTTTCAGTTAACATTTCCTACACTGCTCATATATAATTGCTAGATGTATGATATGCACATTTTTTCTATTGAGGTAAAAATTTATTTTTATGCCTTAATTGTGTTATACAATTACTAGTAATATGATGAATATAAAAGATGCATAAGAAAGATTAATATGTTATGCCTATTAGAAATTTCACATGTGTTTATTTTAGTTCCTTTTTGTTCTAACTTCCTCCCTAGAGTGTAGGAAATGTTAACTGAAAACTTTTTAAAATTATGATATATGTAGGTCCTGTGTTTTATATGTTTTGTCTAATTGCAGTACTGGCACTTTAAATTTAAGGTGCTTACTGGCTATAAAAGGGTCTATGTATTTGAATGATCATCCTCCTGATTACGCAAACTGTGTGAAACTGGTAGAGGTTGTCTTGTCCACACACCTGTAAGCGTTTGTAGTGTTTGTTGTGGTGTTATTCATCATTAAAAATATTGCCTTTTATTAGGTTCTCCGAGTGGTGCGGCTTATTGCTGTGGTACTATGTAATTCTGTAAGTCCGCACACTCTGCACACTGCTGAGCTGTTTTGCTGCTTTATTAGTTCTGGGCTTTCCCAGTAATGCAAAACTTTGATTAGCTTAAAGAACCATCTATCACAGAAAGGGCTCCCTCTCCAGGTCCATTTGGGCACCAAACCCTTAAAAAGACAATTCCTACAGAATTTCAATCCCACAAGACCTCTGGGGAACAGTCCCCATCTTAGGTCCCCTGAGGTTCGATTGGTCCAACACTGGCAGTCCAGAACCAAAATGGTGGCTCTTATGCAAAAGTTCAAGCTACAACGGAAAGCAGGCTAGAAAAACTCCTATATTATTATTATTACAGCAGATAAAGAACAAATAATCACTTTCCCCTAACAGAGCTCCCTCTGCTGGTCGTGAGCCTTAAATCACTCATACCCAGCCCAGGCAAATTTTCTGATACAGAATGACAGCTCTTTTAAAGAGACAGGCATGGAGGCTTACTGGAGCACTCGCATGTAGACAATTAGACTTCTGGATACAGGACACCATCTGACAGTGGGCATTAGGCAGCCCAGGAAGACATCTATAGGAACCCCTATTTGTATGGGGGTTACATAGAAACATAGAATTTGATGGCAGATAAGGACTGCTTGGTCCACCTAGTCTGCCCATTTCCCTACATAATGGATAAGCTGCAGATCCTAGTTAACCAACAGCCTACTTCCTCCTATCCCCACTAGAATTGCTTTATGTCTGTCTGATGCATACTTGAATTCCCCCACTGTTCTTGACTCTACGACTTCCTCAGGAAGGCTTTTCCATGCATCTATAACCCTCTCTGTGAAGAAATACTTCCTTGCATTACTTCTGAGCTGTCCCCCCTCTATCTTCAAATTGTGCCCCCTTGTTCTTGCACATCTCTTTTTCTGAAAGATGCTACCCTCTTGGACTTTGTTGATTCCCTTGAGGTATTTGAAAGTTTCTATCATGTCCCCCCTCTCCCTCTTTTCCTTGAGGCTATACATCTTAAGCTCCTTTTGTCTTTCTTCATATGTGTTCTGGTGCAGACCCTGCACCATTTTGGTTGCCCTCCTCTGGACAGCCTCCACCCTGTTGATGTCTTTGCAGAGATGGGGTCTCTAGAACTGTACATAGTACTCCAGATGTGGTCTTACCTACTGTCTGTACAGAGGGCCAACAACTTCCTGTTTTCTATTGCTGATGCCTCTCCCTATGCATCCCAGTATCCCCCCAGCTCTCCTTACTGCCTTCTCACATTACTGGCCCACTTCTAGGTCATCTGATATGACTACCCCAGGTCCCTTTCCATTTCTGCTGTTGTCAGTATCCCTGCCTCCCCCCCCCATTGTGTACTCTTCCCCTGGGTTTTTGTTTCTTAGGTGCATCACTTTGCACTTCTTTGAGTTGAATTTAAGCTGCCATACATTTGACCATTCCTCCAACCTTGCCAAGTCATGTCCCTTTTCATTCTTTCCACCCCACCTTGGATATCAACCCTGTTGCAGATCTTTGTGTCATCTGCAAAGAGACATACTATTCCTTCCAGTCCTTCTCCAGTACACTCTTCCTTGCCTGGAATAACTTGGCACCACATCAAGTCTATACTTACTATGGCATTCTATATGGAAAACACAATTAGATAAGATACATGCATGTTTCATTAGGTATACCACAAAGAAAAGAAGAATGATGCATCAGTAAAAGCAAATGGCATTAAGCATCACTTTACTTTGTTAGGATAATAACAAGTTTCTGCAATGATACAATGTCTATTCTTTTGTCATACACATAATCATTTTTAAAATGATTCAAACAGATAACCACATTACTCTGATGATTCAAGTCTGTACTATTTCCTGTACTTTAAACAACATGGCAGGGGGCCCAACCCTATCAGCTATTTCAGGGCGGCATATGGCAGGGGCACCAGGGTTTGAGGGCTTGACTATTAACTTGGAAGTAGCAGAATAGCTCAATTTAGGAAGAGATTACCACCGAGGCCATTGGTTTGGCCTCCAGGGGGCAGAATTCATGAGCCCAGTCATTGGGGAAGCCTGCAGGAAAGATCTCTTAAGTCCGATGAATCAAGTTCTCATTTTGTCAGCATCTTCGTGGAAATGACACCGACGTTGCATATGGCCATCCCTCCCACAGCGATAACAAAGCTCCACCTCTGGAGGGGTTGTTCTTCTTTTCTCTGCCCTACTGTAGAGCTGTTGGGTTACCTTACACAATGCAATGACTATGTTACACAGGCAACCAAACCTCTTATAAAATTCTTCATCCCACACAGGGCCACTGCACCTCTTCTAAAGGCTGGGCTTCTGGATTGGGGCACTCAGTTGGGACACTGTCTTCAATCTCACTCAAGGCCACTACTGCTCCCTAGCTCCTTCTCTTCCAGCTTGGTATTCAGCCCTCTTCACAGCCTGCATTAGCCCAACAAAGGAAGGGATGCCTTCTGCAGAGTGCTGAGTATGTATCCTAAGCATGAGAACACTGGGATCCTCCACAGATGTTAAGACATGATCCATCTGTAGTTGATTCAAGTACCCAGGAACTACTCCTACCTGCTCAAATATTATCATCAGAACATGTTCAGTCCAGATTTGGTAGCCTGAGAGTAACTCTCCCTTCTGTTGTCTAATAGCCTTAAACTCCCACAGTAGATGGCTCACGTCTTCATGGGGATCAAACACGGAGGTCAAGGCATCCAAATACTGCTGCATGGATGCTGTTGGCTCAGTAGACTGAACTCCCTGGATGACATCCAGAGCAGGTTCCCGCAGAGCTACCAAAAACCCCAACCACTTCTCTTTGTCAGTCCTGAGCTATCAGCCAAGCATCCAGGCCGCATGCGCCCTCCAGGCTTTCCAGTCCTTTTCTCCACTGGGAGTGGGGACAAAACCAGAGAAAACACCCTCCATGATCTGCAGCAAAAGTGGGAAATACTTTGGCACCAAGTCCTTTTGGATAGCCAGACATTCAGTAGTTAAGCCACTAGGGTGTGCAAATCCTAGCGGTGCATCCAAGTTGTAACCCCTAGGTGGTGCTATCCAATGAGCTACTACCCCTGCCTGTGTGACTAAGCATGGGTTAAGGGGCCTGAGCTCAGTGAATGGGTGCCTCAACTCAGAGGAATGGTTTTGGGGTAGTGTATCTGCTGTTGGTATAGCCCTCCAGGATGCTATAACCACCCACCAACCATTCTGGAGGCCTAAACAGTTCAGCAACAGGACATTCGCAATTACCATATAAAAGTACTGATATGCTCACACTCCTTGCACTTACCACCAGGGCTGGATATTCTGCAATTGCTCTGGGGACCCCCTGGAAAATAAGACCAGTGATGCAACACTACAATAGCAATACAATATTCCCACTAAGAAGGTACATGCTAGGCAGGTTAAACGTGAACAACTGCAATCTGATGTATTCAGGGGGACGTGAATAAGGGTGGGGAGTGAATCTAGTAGTATTAGTAGGAAAATGGTAGTGAATTGACCCAAGTTTCTCCGTACAAATATATAGGGGTTATTATAGATTAAAACTTATCTTTTGAACAGCATATTAATGGACTAATTAGTAAAGTAAACTCTAGGATAGGAGCTTTAAGTACAGTAGCAAATTGTATTAGTAAATAAGACAGATTGACCATAGCTAACCAAGTAATCCTTCCACTGTTTTATTATGGGTGCCATGTCTACTCCCATGCTAATAACTACCCAATTCAAAAACTTGATATTTGTTATAATAGGTTAGCTAGGTTTGAACTACAGTGTAAATACGATGCTCAATAGTGTTTGATGTTCAAAAATTTGACATGGACATTCTTGGAATTTCGTAGACAAGAAATCTAGGCCAGTTTTGTATATAAAATCTATAAACTTGGTTCCCATATAGGTTTAGCTGAAAAGTTAATTAGCCCCTCGCACCAATTTAACTTAAGAAAAGCAGGGGCCAAAGAATTAGTAGTTCTGAAAATAAAGAATAAATCTGGAATGATGTCATTCAGCACAAAGCTTCGACAACACAAAATAATCTCCCAATAAGTGTTAAAACCCAAGATATAACAGTGGGAAAGTTCAAAACAGTGATGAAACAGGAATTAAGTTTCCAATGTAATAATAATAATAATAATAATAATAAAATGTATTTAGTTAAGCGCCTTTCAAATTTTTCAAGGCGCAGTACGTAAAAACATGAGAACACCAGCATAATAAATACATACAGTAAAACAACACAGCAAATATTACAAGCTAAAATAACCAATTACAATATAACAGAAAATGCCTTCTCCCATAAAAAGGACTTTAAGGCCTTTTTAAAACTTTCCTCCGTTGTACTCTCTCGGAGCTGATGGGGCAGAGAATTCCAAAGGGTAGGAGCTGCAAAACCAAAGGCACCAGCTCCAGAGGACTTCAAATTTACCCTCGGAATCTCCAGCAACCCCTCATCAGCCTAGCGGAGCTGTCTCAGAGGGGTGTAGGGCACCAGAAGCTCTTTCAAATAGTCAGAACCGAGACCGTGTATGGCTTTGTAGGTCAAAAGACACACTTTAAAGGTGATCCGCCACTGTATTGGCAGCCAGGGCAAAGTGCGCAGCACCAGGGTAATATGAGACCTTCTTGAAGAGCCAGTCAACAAACATGCTGCCGCATTTTACACTAGCTGCAAGCGGCAGATATCAACCCCAGAAAGTCCTAGGTAGAGGGAGTTACAGTAATCGAGATGAGATGTCACGAAGGCGTGGACCAAGACCAGCAAGTCACAAGGTGGAACCAGGTGCCTAATCTTGGCGATGTTTCTGAGATGAAAAAATGCAGTCTTGACAACTACAGACACCTGATAATGAAGGGTCAGACCAGTGTCAAGCTCCACACCCAGGTTACGCACCCATTCAGAGGTAGGGATCTGGTCTACCCCCAGAATTAATCCAGAGGGGGACCCTGCCCCTAAACCCTCAACCCTGTGACCGGGGTCCACCACCATGACCTCGGTCTTTCCCAGATTCAACTTCAAACCACTGGTGTTCATCCAGTCTTGGATATCAGCGAGGCAGTTATTCAGCACCTAGATAGCACTAACCTGGTCAGGTGCAAAAGACAGGTAGAGCTGGGTATCATCAGCGTAGCAGTGAAACCTCAGCTCAAACCATCTTACAATGTCTCCAAGGGGTTGCATATATATTGCAAATAACTTGGGGGAAAGCACCGAGCCCTGAGGTACCTCGCAAGGCAGGGAGAAGGCCCCGGATGAATGCAAACCCGAGACCACTCTCTGCATTCTCCCCTTGAGGTAAGATGAAAACCATCTGAGGATCACACCCGATAGTCCACAAATGGACCTCAGGTGTTCGAGCAAAACCCCATGATCCACAGTATCAAAAGCTGATGACAGATCAAGGAGAACCAAAATAGAGCGGTGTCTCCGATCTCTCGCCATCAGGAGATCATTGAGCACCTAACCAGAGCAGTCTCGGTGCTATGCCTCTTATGAAAACCAGACTGGAGAGGTTTGTATAAACTATGGATGGTCAAATTGTTATCCAATTGCACTGCCACAACTTTCTCAATAACCTTCCCCACAAAAGGGAGGCTAGAGATCGGACGGTAGTTTGCTAGGTCATACAGTTCTAAAGAAGCTTTCTTCAGAAGGGGAGTCACCACCCCTTCCTTCAGAGAGCTAGGGAAAACTCCTGTCTCTAAAGAGCACCGGATAATCCGAGCAAGGACCGGCCGATAGTCTTACTACAACCCATAATCAGGGAAGTAGGGTCCGGATCCAAACTACAACATGTTGGGCGCATCTCACGGACAATCCTCATAGTGTCTACGAAATCCGGTAGATTAAAGGAACTCCAGGAAACTCCGGGCTCTGCGACAAAACATTAATCAACTGCAACAACCTTAGAGTGAGGTCGGGGACACTGCCTCCAAATGTCTTCCACCTTATTTGCAAAGAATCGAGCGATCTCCTCGCAATCAATTTGCGTGAAAGCTCGACTGATCTGCCGACAGACTGGGTTGCACAGTCTGTCAACAGTTCTGAAGAGCTGAGCCAGTCGATTCCTAGTGACAGAAATTTCCCTGGACAGGAATTCTGCCTTCTTATGGGAAATTGCTATTTGGTAGAGCTTATAATGCTCTAGCAAAATAAGATGGTCGGTGTCAGAGGCAGTCTTCCTCCAATGACGCTCCAACCTACGCCCCAACCTACACAACCCTCTCAATGCCCCATCGAACCATGGGGCAATGGGACAGCGCAGGAGGGGCGAACACGGGCTGGTGCAATCTGATCAAGAGCAGCCGAGATGGCCCCATTATAGGCCACTACTAGCTGCTCAGGATCAGTGCACGACTCGTCAAACAACGAGAGGTCAATAACCGCAATCAGGTCTTCAGGGACAATGTCCCGCAATGGGCGGTACTTGACCAACTTCACAGGGGCCGACCTACCCAGGAGGGCCTCAAAATTGAACCCAACTGAGTAATGATCAGACCAACTGACTGGTTCCACCACCAAGTCAGACGCCTCGATCCCCAGGAGGAAAACCAGATCAAGAGAGTGAACTCCTTTGTGAGTAGCTGTGGAAACAACCTGTGTAAAGCCCAGAGATGTCATCACCTGGAGGAAATGTTGACCAAAAAGTGAAGATTCGTCGTCGACCCACGCATTGAATTCACCCAGCACCATCAATCTGGGCAACTCCAAGGCCATGTCGGTGGCAAAATCTGCTATTTCCTGCAGGAAAAGCTTCTCATCCCCTGGTGGACGGTAAATGACAGCAATCCTGCAACCCACACCAGCTACCACAGTCCACTCAAATGATCTAGCCTCCTCAACTGGAACGCCAGTTAGGCCCAATTCAGTCTTAAAACAGACCTCCACCCCCCCACGATCCAATCTCGGGCGGTGTATAACCGAGAACCTGGCGGGAACAGCAGCCTCTAAAAAGAGGGCCGCATTCCCATCCAACCAGGTCTCGGTAATGCAAGCCAGATCTGCCCTTGTGACAAAGTCCGCAATAAGACCAGTCTTATTGCAGACAGATCTGGCATTGCACAACAGCGCCCGAGTTAAACAAGGACGATGAGTTGTCCCAACCACTTGCCCTCCAAAACAGGAGGTGCCCTTGGGTATGGGAACCAGAACGGGACTACCATGCTCCAGAAGCCATTTCGCCCCAGGGCGTCTTCTAGGCCTAACCACCCCTATGGGAGAGCACCGCTCACTCTGCTGTCCACAACCCCCCACACCCCCCCAATTCCCCTTCCCCCTTCGCACAATCCCTAGTGCCCGACACCGATGATAAACCTGGACTGGCAAGGGGGACAACAAAAAGGGGCGGAGGGCATGGAGAGCGGAGGCTGAATAATGAAAGACAGGTGGAGCCAGCCGGCATATCAGGCTGCTCAAAAGTTAAACAATAAATAAAATGAATAAATCAATACCACAATCAACCTAACACTAAAACAAAAAATAAAAATTGAACTAAACCAATACTCTAATACAACAACTATTAAATTATTTTATATCCTCAAGCCCTCTCACAGCCAGGGGACATTAATAAAATAATAGAGCAAAGACTAATGACAAAATAATAAATAAATAGAGGGAATAATTTAAAGACCACCCTCCGGGACTCTCTCACCGAACTGGAAAAGGTGGAATATAAGATGGAAACAAGCACTCTCACTGCATAAATTATTCCTCAAAAATAACTAAGCAATACACATCCTATATATAAAATACAAAATAAAAATAACATCAACGAATAAAATTCAATATACAAAGGACCATCATTCACCATCCACATCAGCTGGGCAAAAATAAAGGACCACCAGTGGGCTGCAGGAACCGGCCAGCCCAAAAGGATCGGTGGCCCACTAGTTCTACTCCTGGGGAGGACAACCCCCTGGCCAGCTTCCCCAGGAGTGTAAAGCAGGGAAAATTAAGGACCGGCCTTCCAGCCAACCCCACTCCCCTCCACTGTGTGGGACACCAACCGAGGACCACCAGAACACTGCAAGCCAACTAATAGGCCAAATGAAGTCAGTTGCTCCAAAAACGTTTATATAGTCACAATGAACAATAGATGAATCCAAAGTCACTTATCTTGCAGGATCTCTTCAGGGCCACTCCTTTATGCACTAGAAGTTCCACGATATTGGCTCCAATATCCTTAAAACATCCGATAGGCCAAAAAGTTCCAAAGGGATTCAAGGCTCGAAATTCTAATCCACTTCCAGGGAGAACCATCCACCAGGCCACAGGTTCCAGCCAGAAATTCAAGAGGCAACTACCAGGCCATAATAGTGGCCTACCACCTCGACTCCAGGTTAAATCAGCCCCCGGGCCGACTATACTGGGAGTCTAGGGGAATAGGATCAGAGGGCTAGCCCTCCAGCAGGTCCCGATACCATCCCCTGTGTAGGTCACTAACCCTCTAGCACCTCAGGAAAACCAGCAGGACCAGCTATACAGGCCAAATCCACAGTCAAAGCAGTTCACTAAAATGTAAACTTATAGCCCAGCACTCCAGAAACATAAAAACTGTAGGATCCTTTACTATCTCCGTAGACTTGAAGGTTCCAAGAAACAGTGCGTTCAAACTTCTTAGTGAGCTTGTCCCCAGCAACTCTCGTCTCGTCCAAATCCCATTTAAAGTAAAACTAATCATCATAAAATGCCAGGGAAGGTCGCGCTCAGGGAATGAACACTGCCCAAAGCTCCACACTGAAAAGCAGCCATTAAGCCGTTAAGCTGTAAAGGGCCAGCCAAGTTCTTACAGCAGATCAGAATGCCAAGCCGAACAATGTCCTGGAGTCCCGACTGAAAGTGTCTAACCGCGAGTACTTAAATCACGGTTAAAATGCAATAACAATAAAATAAATGCAGAGAAACATAAACGAAAAAGTTTAAGCACTCGTCGGCTTCTCAGCGACCACCCAAATTCAGGTACAAACACGAATATGCTCAAAAAAGCCGAAAACGAAACAAAACCTTAAATCCTACACTTAAAACAACAAAAATACTTTGAAATAAAAATATCAAAACAAGAACATAAGAACACAACAAGCAGCAGTCCGACAGCTAGCCCAGTGTGGCCGCCATCTTGACATGTACAGATAACAGATAAATTATTGTCATCTCTTAGACTATCTTTACAAAAATAGGTTGACTCTGTATATTTATTTGTTTTTTCTTGTTTTTATTATGAATTTGTACTGTATTATATGTAACACTGTTGCTGTTATTGTCATCAATCAGGTGCACCATGAGGGCTCTAAGGCCCAAATGGCATTGTGAAATTGTACTATCACTTATTCCTGTATAAATAAATATTTTTACTATTTCTACTACTTAATTCAGGGGGATGTGAATAAGGGTGGGGAGTGAATCTAGCAGGTGACTGGCAGATCTGATTAAATTCGGCTGAATAAGCATGCACAGTGAGTCCCTTTAACACAGTCCTCACAACCCTGGGTACTCAGTATGGTTGATAGGCTAGCCTGAAACATTGTTTGGGGTAGACTGGCATTGCAACTGTTGTTGGGGCCCTTAGGAAGGAAAACAGTTAGAATTCACTCAACCAAACTACTTGTAATCTGGAGCCGGATGGCTCAGTCCATTACAATAAACCCAAAACAAACAAAATCAGATGACACACGATTGTAGCTTATGTTGCAGGGAACTACCCCATTTGTACTCATGCTACCCAGACCAGAATACAAGACAGATGAAATGAAGAACTCAGGATGTTGTACTGGATTGCCAGGGGAAGCATGGCCTACATGACTCACCTTCTGCGGTCGCTACCTGTTCAGTGATGTTGAGCAGGGGGCCGAATCACCGGGCATATCCTTTTGCAAAGAATGTCTCTGAATCATGGGTAGCAGCATAGGCTGAGATGGCAGGACCCAGGAAGAGGAGGCAGAGCATATGAAGTCTGTGATAAGGTGCTAGAACAGCCTCCAGCTGGTGTAACAGAACTCACCGGGGGGAACCAGGTCATGATCCATGAAACACATTTAGCACATCTATAACACTTAAAGTATTTTGCCACAGTTTGGATAAAGTCTGTTTGCAAATCGCAGGTTCTCTGCACAAACCTTTCGATCTGAGGCTCACTTCGGTATTAGGCAGGCCGATCACTTCTAGAGCAAGTCTTCGGTCCACTTGCAGGTAGCAATAACACACTGTTTCTCTTCAGATTCAGGTCTCGATGCACTAATTGGATAAATCCAACTTTCACTCTCAAGGCAATACTTCAGTGACTGAACATGCTGTTATATATATGTCGGGACATTCTGTTTTAACACCAAGGGTGTTTGCTTGTTCCTGGGGACTTCCTGGATCAATTAAAGGTACAATGTATATCTTCACAGATACAGACTCTCTATATCTCTGATTTATGAAGACTAAGCATTTTTATAAAGCACACTACAGTTTTTTTTTTGTTTAGCTTCATACAGTAACAGGTTTATAATGTGAATTTATGAAAACAGCTTAAGGATTTTGTATAACTGTACTAATCATTAAATTATTATTGTTTTATATAGCTTCTGAATCCCTTTTATTTAAACAGGCTTTACCAACTGTATTTATTCCTGCTTTTTAAAATAGCCGTCATGTTTATTTTACACAAAATGCACTGATGCACTTTACACCACACCTCTCTGGGTGTTTGGCATCATACTAGGACTGAATGGATGGAAATGGAAAAAGAATGAAAAGAGGGAACTAGTAGGATGTTTAGTAGTGATAGCAAAGAGCTATGCTAGGTGGCCAACTAGGGTGGGGGGAGAAGAAAAGCAAAGAGAAAAGCATTAACTGTTGCACAACAGAAGTTTTGGTAACAAGGAAATAAGAAGACAGAAAAGTGATCCATCAGTCACAGCCAAGGGTGTAGTCTAACTCTTCCACACACCTCCCTTCTTAAGTAAAATACAGTTCTCAAAACTATAGTGTTGTTTCAAGAACCCCCACTCAGTCATAAATATTCTACCAAAACAGTAGAATGGGGGTTGTTTGAAATTTTCTCTCACCCACTATGAGAGCTTCACCCCAGGATCCCTTAATTCAACTATTTTTAGTATTGTAATATATGGATTTCCAAAATAATAGTATCGAAAACAATCCCAAAAAATCCTTATAATACATCTCATAGAACTCTGCAGACCCAATAATACCACACTTCACTCTCAATAATACTATCATTTCAACGAACGATAGTATTATCACTGCAGCAGCACAGCGCAAGTGCACCCTTCAACCTCGAGTCCACCACGAACCACCTTAATCACCACACAGCTCTAATAGTTTGAAAAACTGATTCACGGGAAAGTAACGCTCGCTACTGTTTTACGATACTCTGGCAGTAAAAATCACAGACGTGGCACTATCAAAGCCACAAACGATAACAGAAACCAGGCTCCAATTTGTCTCTGAGCAAGAAAATCAAAATACTTTAAAAAAAACTGCCTTCGATTTAAAACTCCTCAACAACTACCTCACGACCATAGGTGAGTCACGCTCTATTGAAAACATTGAAACGGAGCAATTAGACACCTTCCTAGCCAACTTTATATTTTAACTAAAAAAACAGGATGGTACAGAATATGAACCTAGCACAATCAGAGGTATTATGGGCAGCATAGACCATTATTTAATTAAAAAAAAATTACCTAGGCTCAATCTTCCAAAGTGCAACAGTAACTTTCAAACAGACCCACAGCACACTCATAGCCAAGCAAAAATACCTCAAAAAACTGGGCATGGGGAATCGACCTAAGCAAGTGCAGCCACTAACTGAAAGTGAAATCAATCAATTGTACACCACAGGCACCCTCGGGCTCCACACACCCACTGCTCTCCTACATCTTTTATTTTTCAACATAGGTCTCCACTTTGCACTCCGAACAAGCGAACAGTACCTGCCTACCACATATATGCTACCAAGAGACCCCCATCAATGAACAAACCAGAAGCCCCCTTTTACCTTGCTCCAAATCTGAAGCTCAAACCCTCAAGCCACTGGTACAGACCAATGACTATAGGAGAGAACAAGATCCGAGGTATTATGAAGCTTCTTCAACAAACAGCAGGTCTTCCCCAGAAAAAAGAATCACAAATCATTCTACAAGAAAAACAGCAATATAGATGCTCATAGACTCAAACATACCACCCACTGATGTCGCTTAGCTGTCTGGACACAAAAATATTCAGAGTATTAATAATTACTCTACCTTATCTGAAACAAAGCAAAAGAAAATGTGTTCAGTCCTAGCATTTAAGCAGCCTTCCACCTCCTGATCCGTGCCACAAACTGCATCTCCAAAATCCATGTCTGAACCGACTACCGATGCACACACTGTTGCACAGGAAATGACAGCAGCTCAGATTCTCACCAATAAAAGTGCCCAATTTTCTCGGACGTCCACCAACATTTTTTGCTCCCACTCCTACTTTTTCAGAAACATTGCCATCAACATCTAGAAGTCTCCTAAACCAAAAAAAAAGAAGATATGTAATGTACTCAGACTCGGAGTCTGAGTAAAAACACAACCTCAAGCATTACTCAGTTCGCACCTCAGTTAATCATTCTTTTGCCGCAATCATTGACTATCTATTTAAAAAAAATAAGTTATGTTTTTTCATGTTTCACAACAAACTTTTACGACCTTTGCCAACTCTTCAGTCAACTTCCTGATGCAGCTTTCAAGCCACCACCACAAACTTTTACAATCTTTGCCAAATCTTCAGTCAACTTTCTGATGCAGCTTCCAAGCCATCGCAGGTAAGAACTTGCCAACCTCCTTCATCCATATATTACAAAAAATAACAAATGGGTTAGTGTGTATTACTCTGCTGAAATATCATCTCGAGTTTCTGGGGACATAGAAACCTCTCGAGCTTCGCTCTTGAGGTTATCTATGTCCCCAGAAACTCTAGATGAAATTACAGCCTTGTAATACACACTAACCCATCTATTATTCTATTTGTTCACCATACCAAGGTACAGCAATATTACAATACTTTCACAACATTACCCTGGGGCTGTCATACAGTTCAGCACAATACCCATCTCTGCTTTCAGAGGATTTCAGTCTGTAATGACCGTCTATCCCCTAACTATTTCACTACGGTTACTACAACTCAGACATTTCATATGTGATATCAGGCACCCATCAATAGGCATAGCTTCTGAACCCATCACTTGGCATCATTTCAAAACCCATCACTTGGCATCATTTCAGCCCTGTACACCCACTATCATACCTTCATCAGTACATTAAAAAAGATGAAGTAATACACAGCAGTTTTATGCTGACTTCTAGCTTCCTCCATACCCATCACTTGGCATAATTTCAGAACCCATCACTTGGCATTATTTCAGCACCCATCACTTGTCATTGTTTCAAAACCTGTCACTTGGCATCATTTCAGAACCCATCACTTGGCATTGCTTCAGCCCTGTGCACCCACTATCATACTTTCATCAGTACATTAAAAAAGAGGAAGTAATACACAGCAGTTTTATGCTGACTTCTAGCTTTTTCCATACCCATCTAGGTATCAGGGCCACCATGCAGGCGTATACTGCAACTTTCTCTGAGGTGAGTTGTACCCAGCTCTAATCCCATTCTAACACATTGTTTCCACTCAGGGGACCAATCTTAGGGTCCACCCCATATCTAGATCCTCCATGACCCTAGGTTCCTCAGTTTATATCATACAGTATAGACATTTCTTTTATGTTATACATTTCTTGTAATCATTTCATGCATTTCATTTATACATTTCTCAGATCACAGGGGGTTCAGAACATAGGAAAGTCCCTTCAGTCACCATGGTGTCTTCCCTGTTGCTTGTAGTATTCACCCCAGTATACATATGTCCTGAAAGAGGCTTCCATGGGGCCTTCATCTCATCATCCTGCAAGTAGCAGCAGCCCAGAAAAATGGGCAACAATGGGATCTCAAAAGTGGCTGGCAACAAAGGTTCCATTGGGGGGTCCTCCTCCTCTAGAATGCAAGGATCCTGCTCCTCTGCTTTGGCAATGAACTCCTCTGGTCAGGAACCCTCCATCAGCATCTGGCAGTGGTGCTCTGCCTCTGTCTGGGGCTGGTCCACCTCTGCATTGCATCAAACATCAATCCAGTACTTCTCACCTGGGTTCAGGTATGCAAACTGGTAAGCCTCTTCTCCTTCAATAGATCCTTGGCATCCTTGGGATCCTGGAGGTACACCATCCTGCTCTGTGCCCCCAATGTCTGGATACAAGGGCTGGCATCTGGGTACTGGTCTCCCCCTTGTTTCTCTGGACAACCAGTACTATCCCACTTCTGACACCAAGTTTTTCACAGCGTGTGATGATAAACTTCAGATGAGTCAAATGTACAGGTTTAAAACACACCGTAGTGTGATATTTATTTTTTAAATGTTAGAAAAGTAATAAATGAAAACAAAAAAAAATTACAAAGAAACTCACTTCTTAACATCAGTAGTTTCTCACATAATACAGTCCTGGATCTTAGAGCTCCTAAGACTCTTCTCATCTACATTCAACAGCTTTCCTACAGTAGCATCTCTCCTCCTCTCTCAGGGCAGAGCCCTACTGGACTGAACTGAAGTGAACTCAGTGAAAAGGTTTTATATCTTTTTGGTGCGGTCACCTGACTAAGCCCTTTCTATTTTCATGTCTGAACATGCTGTTAAATGTCTAGACATGCTGTTTTAAAACCAAGGGAGTTTTTTCTTTTGTTCCTGGGGACTTCCTGGTTCAATTAAAGGCACAGTGTATATCTCCACAGATATTGCGTCTCTATATCTCTGATTCATAATGACTAAGCATTTTTATAAAGTTGTTTTGTTTAGATTCATACAGTAACAGGTTTATAATGTGAATTTATGAAAATACCTTAAGAATTTTGTTAAACTGTAATAACCATTAAATTATTATTGTTTTATATAACTTCTGAATCCTTTTTATTTAAAAAAGGCTTTACCAACTGTATTCATTCCTGCTTTCTAAAATAGCCATCATGTTTATTTTACAAAAAATGCACTTATGCACTTTACACAACACATCTTTGGGTGTTTGGCATTATTCAAGGGACTGGATGGATGGAAATAAGAAAAGAATGGAAAGACAGCACTAGTAGGAAGTTTAGCAGGGATAGTAAAGAGCTATGCTAGGTGGCAACCTAGGGTGGGGGGGAGAAGAAAAGCAAAGAGAAAGCATTAACTGTTGTACAACAGAGGTTTTGGTAGCTAGGAAATAAGGAGATGGAAAAGTGATCCATTAGTCACAGTCGAGGATGTAGCCTAACTCTGCCACATCTGCTGGCAAATGAGTCTCATGCAACAATACTACTTGTGGGTGAAAACGCTTTAAATGTCACAAAATACTGTATTTTTTAGAGTTATCCCCCCTTAATATATCAAGAAATGAAACTCAAAAATTGTGACATGTTAAATATACAGTAACTCTAAACTTTAATATCAACTAAGACCCCCATGAGAAAGCAATAACACATGTGTTCCCCTCACCCAAACTAAAACAGCCCATTAATACCAATAAACTACCCTATAGTAACAACCAAACAGCAATACAAATCCACTAATTATTCAAAGGAGAAAATATTACTTCCAAGGTCTGATGCCCTTTCCTCTCCACACCGACCATGAACAACTCTGAAGGTGGCAGCATCCGCCCAGACCCATCCCATATCATGGCTACATTGTTTCCCATCTCCTCAATGATATAGTACCTCTAGCCACTTAAATCGAAGTGTAACAAAGCTAGCAATTGATTCATCTTAGTAATATATTAATATTTTGACCAGAACAACAATAAATAGATTAATACAGTATAATGGATCTAATACAGTCTTCCCATAGACCACTATGGAACTGATAGAACAAACTGAGCTCACGACAGGGCACAGAAGAAAAAGGAACAGAGGAGGATACAACCGCCTCATCACAAAACAAGAGAACAAAAAATGTGAGGACATCTATGATCCTGATCTGATCAAAGGACACAACTGCTCATCTTTACAGTCTTGATAAAAAGAAAAGTGAAAAAAAGAGTAAACAACATAGCTAGTGTCCTTATGTAAATAATAGGCTACATTATCCATTGTTTCAAAATAAACTGCATTCCTATAGCACTCAAAGGTCATACCACACTATTTGAAAAAGAAAGGTGGAAAAAAAACTATAGTAAAAATTAGTTGCTCGTTATATCCTCAGGAGATAGCATTAACATCACAAATGACTTCTTAGAGGAAAAACCTGTTGGGAAATATTAACATTTTTCACAGTATTGATGAAATAGATTGAAAGGAAGCATCAAAGATACAACATTCAGTCCAAAATCCCTCAAACTCTATTAAATATTTTCTTATTGTCTATTGTATAGAAGTACTATTTAAAAGAACAATTGGGAAGGAGGGCAGGTTTCACTTTCAAACATTATGATCACAAGTAGCAATGTCCAGAAAAGCTGAATTGAACCAGCTGAGGCTCTGCATATACACATGAAAAATAAGTCACAGTTCAACGTGAGATAGAATTCACAAATGATGAGAAAAAAAGCATGCAACCGCTCAGCACCACAGGGTCCCACAAAAGGGGAGGGCAAATTCCCCATATCACCAGAAATTAAGGGAACAATCTAGAAATGTTCAACTAATGGGATCTCCATAATCTGTCCAGCCTTTCTTTAATGTAGAGATCTCAATCATTTTTGGTTTAGTTTAGTTTAGTTTATTAGTCTAGGAATTAATACCTTTGAGCCAGGGCTCTTTTACAAAGGTTCCACATCACAAAGAACATTTAACAAAGCACGATACACATTACAGGTAAAACCAGACAGGAAAGTTACATCATAAATTTGCTATTAACAGTTTAAGGCAGTAACGTTTTTAAGTTTCATAGAAAAGACAAGCTATAACAGGTTCAAGCGTGTAGACAATTTCGAGGTTAAGGAAACTTCCAGGAGAGGGTGATCATTAGGTGCCAAAAGGAGGCTAGAGAGGAGGGAAGGTGGTGGCGGGAGAGTAAGTGAGAGGGACAGGAAAAGGGAGTGAGTTTGGGTGGGAGACAGGAAGTAGTAGAGGTACCAGAGGGTTCATTAGTCAGGGAGGAAGATGCCTCAGATGTGAGGATGGACAGGAGGAGTAGTAGTCTTTATCTAGCGCAATCACAGTTGCTAGTGGTGGTGAGGTGGGCATAGAGCATGGATTTGAAAGCTTCAAGCGAGGTTGAGGATAGAGTAGGTGGACTAAGCGCATTGAACCATGTCGGGGCCCTGTATGCGAAAGATCTTTGTCCCTGTGCAGTCCGGCATCTCAGAACCAGGAAAGGTTGGCGTTCAGATCTGGTGGAGGGTCATGAGCCAGGATTCAGTAGGAGTAGGTTTTGAATACATAATGGAGTCAGTCCCAAGATAGATTTTTTTGCCATTGTGCAGGTGAGATAAATAAGGCGTTTGATAGGTTCAACCAGCCTGATTCATAGTACAGATCACACATAGAGAGTCAGTCTTTGAGCCCCTGTGAGGAGCCGGCAGGCCTTATTTAGAGTGATTGAGGTACGCCTTAGAGCAGTGGAGGTAGCTGAGCCATAAATAATAAGGCCATAGTCAATGATTGAGATTATGGAACTCTGTATAGTTATTCTCAATGCCGCTTGATTTAGAAATTGATGGTTATGGAACAGTATTCCAAGGCGTTGGTTCACTGTTTTCGCAGTGTTGTCAATGTGGGTTTCAAAGGTGAGCCCTTGGTCAAAAGTGATGCCAAGGTATTTGAAAGTATTTACTTGGTCCAGTGTAATTCTGCAGAGGGTTTGTATGGTGAGTGGAGTATGCTTATTTTGTTTTGGTGATTGGAGAAGAGCATGGCTTTTGTTTATTGTGGTTTAGCACAAGTTTACTATCCAGGAACCACCTTTTAACACTAGAGAAAGCAAGTTGCAGGCTTTTTCGTAGGAGTTTGGATCCTTGTGGGAAGAGAATTACAGCATCATCAGCGTATATGATTATTTTCTCCTGGCAGATATCTGGGAGGAGTTAAGGAACAGGCTAAAGAGGAGCGGTCCAAGAATTGATCCCTGTGGTACACCCAAGAGAACTGGTTTGAAGTCGGAGAGTTCATTAGAGATTTTTACAGCCTGTGACCGATTGGACAGGTAACTTTTTACCCAAGCACAAGGACCTTCAGCCAGGCCTAGGCTAGAAAGTAGGGAGGAAAGTAGGCCATGATGGACTGTGTCGAAAGCTTTTGTAAGATCGATAAAGACTGCACCTGTTTGGCACCCTTTGTCCTGGGTTGAGTGGACTTCTCCAGAGAAATCAAGTAAGGCTGTTGTTGTACTATGTCCTTTCCTAAAGCCGTGCTGTTGATTACAGAGTAGATTGTATTTGTCCAGGTAATCAGAGAGTTGGTCTGCCACTATTCATTCAAGTGTTTTGGAGAGGGGAGGGAGTATTGATATTGGTCGATAGTTTCCTGTTGAGGTTTTGTCCCCCCCTTTGTGCACTGGCGTAACTATGGCAGATTTCCATTTGTTGGGAAATTGACTTTGGCAAAGTGACAGATTAAAATTTTGCAAGGGGTGAATTACTTCATCCAGGGTGAGAGACAGGATTTTTAGATCTAGCGTGTCACTACTTGTTCTGGATTTGGAGCAGGCCTTTCTTATGTACTTGTGTGCTTCATGCACTTTGATTTTCTTGAAGTAAAATTGTGGTTTGTCACAAGGGGTGTTTTGTGATACTAGGCTAGGCACAGGTAAGTCCGAGAAGAAATCTGGGGAGGACCCCACTAAGGTCTGTGAATGTCTTATAAGTACATCTGCAATAGACTTTGGGTCAGCGTGGTGGATCCATCAACTTTCATAATGGTAGGTGACGATTTTGATTGTTTACCATTATGTTTCGGATGTTGTCCAAAAGCTCTTCCATCACCCAGGTGGATTCAAGGGCATTTTGAAATAAGCTCTTCATTTGCCTAATTTGTGAGTACATCTATTTCGTGCCTGCTTGTATTTTAGGGTATCATGAGGTGAGCCTGTGTCTCTGGCAACTGCCCAGAGTGGTCCGAACCTGAGCTCGGCAAGTAGTTTGGCAGTATTCCATGGATTTGATAGCGCTTTGATTTTACGTTTTTTTACTGGGGTGTATAAGTCGCATGCAGAGTTGAAAGATTTAATGAAGTATTCTAGTGCGGTATTAATATCAGTTGATTCAAGGATTGGCGTCAAGTCCTGTTGTAGGAGATAGGTTTTCAACTTGATAAGATTCCCATAAAGCAATACTCTGCTTGTTATAACTTTGGGGGGTGGCTTGAGAAATTTATTAGACCAGGTACAGGACACTGGGGAGTGGTCACTGAGGGAGTCAGGGAGGACTTTAATGTTTTTCTATCCGGTCAGGGTGATTTGCGAGAACCCAGTCAATAAGGGTGTTTGTACCAGTTTTGTAATTTTTCCGGGTGGGGGAGGTTACCATCTGAGTCAGGTTTGCTGCTAGGATGTCATCTTTGTAAGAGCCAGTGTCAGAGGCGAGCCAGTTTATGTTGAAATCCCCGAGGAGGAGGAGCTCATTTTCAGAGGGTTGCAGACTAACAAAATCAAGTACAGACTTAATACTGGCATGGTGGTCTTTTGAGGGATATAGACTGCGGCCACTGTGAGAACTTTATTTTGTGCACCAAGAAGCAGTTTGATAGGGAGGAGTTGCATCTGCGTATTTGTGGGGGTGAAGCTGCCACGTTGACAGGAGAAGTTGTCCTTTATGTAGATAGCACAGCCCCCACCTTTTTGCTTGCCGGTCGAGTCTGAAAAGATTGTAGCCTTCAAGCGAGACCGCATGATCAGGGTGCTGGGAGATAGCCAGGTTTCCACAATGGCTAGTATATCAGGGTTTTGTCCAGCGAGTTTGAAGAGATGCAAATTTGGGAAGGAGGCTGCAGATATTTAGAGTGATAATGGAGAGACCACCACCAACTTTTCCTGTTTTGTCGGCTTCAGTGCAACAGGACCAGGGTTTGGGTGTATCCACCAGATATTAAAAGTAGGAGGAGCAGGAGTTTCAGCGATGCCATTCGTAGTTCATAATAGGTTGGAGTGAGTTTCTGCTTGTGCTTTTAAGATGCTTGGATTGTCTTCTGAGTCCCAGTAGAGGTGATCGTTAGTGAGTTATAATGATGTGGCAGTTTCCAATTAGGAAATATGGCTCTTTGCACCTAGGTATTAATTGGGTGATGTTTGTTTAAGACTTCCAGAGTAAAAGCCATGGTACAATGTTTCGGGTAGTAGTATAGAAAGGTGAGAGTAGGTGGAGGGGTAGGGTAGGTGGAGGGGGGGAGTTGGCATAAAGGGAAAAGGAGGGTGAGGGTGAGCAGGAACAGGTGGTGGGGACTAAGCCAAAGCATTTTTTTAGCGAGGCAGGAGAGAGCTGAGAAGTAGTGTGGGCTAGGCAGCTGGGGGGGGGCGAGCAATAGGAGGGTGGTGGGGTACAGATTTTAGTGGGCTAAGGTGGATAGCTAAGCATTATGGCGAAGTACAGAGAAAAATGAAAAAAAAAGACTGGGAGGGTTTGGTGCCAGAGGGTTTAAGAGAAGTACTATAGTACTGTTGAGATCCAGGATCACATAATATGTTAAAGTTCCTGAAAGGTGATAAACTGTGGCCTGGGCATATGCAATGTGTAAAATCCTTTTGTCTATATGTTTCCTTTGTTCTTCAAAGTCCTCAGAGATAAGTACAATACCTTGGGAGTAGGTCAGACAGTAGGCATATGCAATGTGTGAAATCCTTTTGTCTGTATGTTTCCTTTGATCTTCAAGGTCCTCAGAGACAAGTACAATACCTTTGGAAAAGGTCAGACAAAAATGTTGATTCTGTCACAAAATTTGTTAAAATTCCTTTGTTCTTTAAAGTCCACAAGTGCAGTTGCTTTAAGAGTGGTCAGATGAAAATGTTGAAAATGTTGATTCAGTTGCAGGACCCAGCATCACCATGTTTGTAAGACTAGTTGTAAGGCATATGCTTCCTTGGGGAGGCTTCAAGAAAGTTGATTTAAAATTAAAAAGCTGATACCTGATGATGGCAATTTGCAGAAATTCAGTCCAGGAGACTTTCACCAATGCTGTGTGCAAGAATGGCACAGGTATTCCCAGCAGAAAAACATGTAAATGAACAAAAACTAACCTACAGACACAGACAAGCACAAACAGCCACCCACACAGCCCCAGGATTTAGACACGAAGTTGGTAAATAAATCAGGAAGAAGTTGAGGGAGCTACACAGCTGCTTGCGATGCAAACTCAAAACGGTGGGTACCTTGGGCCATATGGACCTGCAGTCTTGCAGGGTAAAGCATATGGTGTCAGATATGAACTGCCCAGTACTTGGATTCTTTAGGATGATAGGCCACACTTTTTGCTGTAGGACCTTGTGTGTTAAATCTTGAACAAGCCGAAATTTCTTGCCTTCCCACTGAAATGCATCTAACTTACTGGTTTCCTTCAACAGAATGTCATGATACAAGTAGTTTAAAAGTTTAAAAATAAGTGGTCTTGGGGACTCTCTGGGGGCAGGATTGGGCCTATGAGCACAGAGGGCTCTTTTGATGATATACATTGGCCCATTTGGTTAAGGGACTACTACCGTGCATCAAAAATTCTGTAGGAAATCAATAATGTTAGGCCCCTTTTCCCTCTTTGGCAGCCCAGTTAGC
The DNA here is from genome assembly GCA_016271365.2 of Neoceratodus forsteri. Lineage (NCBI taxonomy): Eukaryota > Metazoa > Chordata > Ceratodontiformes > Ceratodontidae > Neoceratodus > Neoceratodus forsteri. Next base: position 1,044,091,835 of record CM028133.1, on the reverse strand, counting down.
ATCAAATTATTGCAACAGCCATACCTCTCCAGCTCATCCACCTTCTCAACTGGCTTCACCCTATTATGGTGCAGAGTAACCACATTGGGGCTCTGTTTTATGATGCCTGTCCTCCAATGAGGAAATCCAGACTTAAATGTCTGACACTCTGCATGTCAATTCTTGGACCTCTGACTTTAGCTCCTTATAGTCAGATATTAATGAATGGACTGCCTCCTTGATGGTCATCAGTTCAGCATAGAATTGCTAGTTTAAGATTGGCACTGCTGAACCCCAATACAGGAGGGAGGGAGGTGAAACACTCTAATGAGGTATTTTGGGTTCCAACACAAGGGCATGTTCCAGATCGGTGTTGGAGGCTTCAAATGTTACATTCTCCTCAGCAGGCTGAAGATCCATCATGCTCAGATCCATTGGGGCAGCACAAGTAATAAAGTAATAGGAAGAACCTGTAGTAGCACAATAAAGCAGTCAGGATAGGGTATTTTTAATGAAAAATATCACGGTCTAGATAGAGCTCCAAAAGCACGCTGCTATACCATGCTCAGCATCATGTGACTCAACTGAGTTACTGACCCTTTATGTTATGCTGTTCACCACCCCCTGTGATGTTTTGGGACACACAAACAATGTGACACTCATACTGCCCTCTTCTGCCACTGCTGCTGGCACAGATCATCTTCCCCAGGCCATGGCTTCTACACATCTAACAGTACATGCCCCCTTGCTACTGTCCTCACAACCTTTCCCCATTACTGACCCACCAGACATATCCAGCTGACATGTGCCTACTTTCCCCAGGTCAGGATATGACATCTGCCCATCTTGTGGTGCTACTCTTCACCACATTGCTACCATCCTTGAGCACTCTGTGTGTGTCCCTTGCACATGTGCACACCAGGAGACTTAGTGCAGCTTTTGTGCCAATGTCCCCTACCTATCAGCCATCCACCTACAATAGCCCCTCTTTCAAAGACCTTATGCAGTCCACTGTGGTGGAAGATGTAGGAATCATGGCAGGATCCATGGTTATCAGTTTCCACATCCAGTATGCTGCAGTTGCTGTCACATACCACCTGGATATTCATTGAATGAAACCCCTTGCAGTGCATTTATGCATCCCCCCTCTGCTGATGGTGCTCTGATGGCCATGTGTGTGCAGTTAATAGCTCTTAGCATGTCGGGGAACTGTGACAGGCTGTAGAAGGCCTGCTTCATGTGCAGCTGCTGCTTTGCTTCCTGTGGGAAGCTGATATACCTGTGGGTTCGCATTTCTACTTCAAAAAAAATGCTTCAGGTACTTGGATACAGCAGACTGAGATATGTTCACTGTATCACCAGTGGGGGATCTGGGAGCTTACAGTAACAAGGAAGCAGAGTGCTACACTCACCTTGAGCTCCACAGGTATGGTATGCCCCCCTACGTGTTGCACTGTGCAGGTCCTGCCACAACTCATGGCATAGCTCCCTTATGGTGGCCTAATTCAGGCAGTACCATGCAAGGCACTGCTGTTCCCAGAAGTCCTCAAAAGATATTATTCTGTGAAGGTCATGTGATGTAAGCTAGTGGCAGGATGTATCTGAAATATCTCCCTTTTTTTAAAAAAAATATATTTTATTATTTTTCACATCTGATACTACAAACATGTACTTTTTCACATATTTTTGTCAGTTATCCTTCATTACATTTATTTGTGTTTACAGACATTTTCAAATTATTAAATTTAGGTATATTATCAATTGAGTAGCTTCCCCCTCCTCCCCCGAGGAGGTAATGATGATGCTATTAGCATCTTAATACAGGTGGTAGCATGGCTTCAGTTTCTTTCCATATTGTTATATATACTTCCTCACTTATTTCTTTGGCTAATTTTTCATGTAATATAGCCTCTCTAAAATTGTACCACCATCTTGTTCAGGGAAAATTATCTATTTCTGGGGCATTCCATTGTTCAGATATGAGTCTTTTAGTTGTCATTGTGGCTAGGCATATCATTTTATAGTGTGTTTTAGTCATATTTAATTCCATTATATCATTAAGTATGATACATTAAATATTGTCAGGAATTTTTCTTTCTACTATAGGTTCCAGTAATTCGATAGCTTTTTTACACCATGGTTTTATTCTAGGACATTCCCAGATGCAATGCGTAAGATAACTTATGTTCCACATTAGTGCCAGCTTTCTTGATTTCTGTTTGCAGAGAAGTTTCCTAAGATCTGTGGCATGAAGTATGCTCTGTTGATTATTTTTTTAATTGCTTTATTTTTAGTAAAAGATCATTTCTATTTGCTTCGATTCTTAAATGTTTTCATTGTTGTACTGCATATATTATCAGTTTCTTGTTGCCATCTTATATTTATCTTACACTGCACACCTTTTTTTGTCTGCATAATCTTACAGTAAATCCTTTAAAGTAATTTATTCGGGCCTTTTCCTATAATTTGTTTGTGCAATTTGAGTTATTTACTCAAATCAGTTCTCTTTCCTTCATTCATTTCTTCCACTCAAGCTAGAAATTTCTTATTCATAGTAATATATGTAACCCCACTGTTAGCCTGGGTACAAGAATCCCAGTTAGAACTAGTGGTAGGCAGGGAAGACAGCTTGTGAAACTCCAATTAATTGGATTTCACACTGTCTCACTCTGTTCTCAGTCTCGGCTGAGACTGAGAGATGACATCATTTTAGAACTGTCGCAGCTGCATAAGCCACACTGGAATGTTGCAGCTGGAGGTTAGAGTAGAACACTGGGGAATTTGAGGTGAAATCTGTAAGAGTCTGTTGCAGTCTGTAGTAGAGGAAGGAGGTGCTCTGCTGTAAACAGGCCCTCAGAGTCCTCAGCTCTGTCAAAGAGCTATTTGTTGTAGAGGTGTGTGTTCTCACCTGAAGAGGAACACAAGAAGAGCCAAGTGAAGTGGTAGAGACTGCTTTCAGTGGTTCAGGGCCCCATCCCTGTGGGGATGGGGGGAAGGAATCAGCCTGCTTCCTGGGCAACTCCCCTGGTCTGGCTAGGGAAAAAGAAGCTGCCTGAGTTAAGTTCATGCTGAAGCACTGGAAGTTCTGGACAAGATTTCTTTGAAGAGAAAATGCCTGTGGGGCACCTGCAACCAAGGGATGAGTTTGCTCTGCTAAAGGGCCAATGTGTTTTCACCTGAAACAAGATGAATCTAAAGTGACTGTTACTGTAGGTTCAGGAAAAGACAGCCAAGTACAGTTTGGAATATGTGGGGATTGGACTGCTTAACTCTGTGGGGGATCTAGAGTAATGGACATAGCCACTTATTAAGTATGTTCAAGTTCAGCACAAATGGGATGTAAAGACAGTAGATTGAATGTAAATACATTTAAAGAGAATCTACACAGCAAAGTGTTTTCAAGGATGAGGTGTTACAGTCCAGAGAAATGGCCGGGTATGAATTATGGGAGCGAGAGGTGGGAGACCCCCCATCAGTAGTAACCAAATTCACCTCTGCAGGTTTGCTTTGGGACACCAGTTGCTTTCTCTCAGGTACTTGGCCAGTGCCTGAGGAAAGTACCCAGATGTGGGAATGATGAGGAAGATTTCTTGATGGAGCCAGAAGTGCTCATAGGTGGTTTAGGGAGCCACCAGTAGATGTTTCCATGCTATATGGAAAGTGTCCAAAGGGCTGGCATGATAGCCGAGCCATGGAAGGAAGATAGTCCAAGTGGCTGGCAAGGGAGCCAAGCCAGGGAAACCCAGAACAGAGTACAAGTTTGGGCTGTGTGCCCAGTGTGTTTCAGAGCCTGAGGGCTAAAGTGAATGAGGATGTGTTCTGATCTCTATAAATCTGCATTACCAGGACTGCAACCCCATGGGGCTCCATCTATGCTTTGTTATTCTGTTGGATGTGAATAAAAGCCACACTTTAGAATCCCACTTTTGATATTGGACATTACAGTTATTGCTTCCTGTGTCCGGAGTTACTTGGGTGCCCCTGTTGCAGATTAACCAATCCTAGCCAATGTGCTGAGTGACATATTTCTCCCTGAACCAAGCCCACCAGGTAGTGCTGTCAAGATGAAAATGGCATACCTGGGTGGGGGTTACAAAAATGAAGGCACTGCTGAGGATTTGGGTTTGGAATTTAGGGAGGAATGTAAGAAAGGTCACTCAGAAAATGGCTAGCGTTTTGGCTATCTGGCAGTGGGTAGCCCAAAACAACTGAAGCAAAGTTTATCTAATGTGCCGCTGTGTGTTGTTATCCATGTGCTGCTGTTAAAATGCCAACTGTTTACCAAGGAGCAGTAAAGCCTGAGAGTGTATACCCTTGTCCTGCATCAAATTTACAGCACTTGCCAGCTTTTAAAAGTGTTTGTGAGAAAGAAAAGTGTGGAAAACTGTGGGTAGCAAAAGGAAAATTATGTCCTAGACGTTGGAAATGCTTTCTGCGTGGACTGAGAGACTTGTTCTTAATGGCCATGAAAAATGGTAAAAATGGTGCTCCCACCATGGAGTCAGTTGAAAACAAAAAAAGTGTGGTTTGCAGTTTAAATTTGCCTGCTAGACAATCCCCATGAGGAGAAGAGCATTCAAGAGGAAAGATGCTCATTTACATGGTGTCAAGTGAATGGTGATACTGCAATCAGTTCCGCCCCAAAGCCAGCTCTAGAGCGACTGCACAGCATTTGAGAGGGACAGTGAGTGGAGTGTGCGAACTAGCTTACCAAGATGAGTGTTGCGGTTATTGAAAGTGCTGTAAAAAGTCAAAAAACTGACTTTTCTGTTTGAATTCAGCTCAACCCACGTCTCGATAGACTGGACTGTGAGTGTGGTGTTCAGAGGGACAATCGGCAGGACTGCCAACCTAATTCCTTCCAGAGGTCTCCAAGACTGACTGCAGGCCATTTTTCCATTGCAGCAAATGGCTACTGATAACACTGAGTACCAACAGAAATAATTGCTCAAACTGTGTGATTACACCAAAAGCCAGCTGAATCTGTGTGTAGCAGTGTAATCACTTTGTAAAGAAGGACGGTGTTAAGTTTTACCAGCAAAAGCAAGAATTCTAAGCAATCAACTGTGAGCATAATTATAGATTCAGTATCAGTATAATTTTCAAAGCCATGTGAGAGACTGTGAGTTCAATCAGATATGCAGCAAGAAATACAGGCAATCCTGTGCTTTGAAATACTGAGGCTTTGAGGGACTGTAAGCTAGAGCAATGTCTTCAGTGAGTGAAAAGTCTGTGATAAATCATACAAATGTGCTAGGAAAAAGAACAGTGCAAGTTTGTGCAGTTTGAGCAAAGTTATCAGTAGAGTGTGTAAATCAGATGCGCAGTGGTGTGACCCAATTACAGAATGTTGATGCATAGGAGTGCTGCCGCCGCCATTACAGGGTGGGGTTGCAATGTAAACACAGCAGCAGAGGAGCTATTTTGAAAGAGAAGAGAAAAGTTTTTATTGATGTGGGACTTGCAATAGCAGTGAGCGTTGTTTGTTTTTCTCTGCAGTTATGGCTTCAGGACCAGTCTGCTACCCGGATCATGCCCAGGCTGTGATAGCAGTAGAAGTTAACAAGTTAAGGGACGTTAAGAGATGTTACTATGGGGGACGATCGCCTCCTCATGTGGTGATTCCTGGATATCCAGTGCGAGTATGTGTGATGTGCTTAAATGCTGGAAGGGATGTTTTGTTGGTACCTCACTGTTCTAGGTGCCTACAGAAATATGATTTGTTTAAAGCACCCAAGATTCATTTGGTTCCCACATGGACAAAAGTTCAAGAATCTGCATTTGGCAGCACACAGCACCAGGCGGATCCTGTTGGAGAAGGCCCTCAGAGTGTGGCACAAAGCAAGAGGGTGCAGATTTACAGACAGAACAATGTGCTGATGTTTCAGAGTCTGAGTCACAGAGAGACATTTTGGGAAGAGCATCAGTAGACCCTTGGAGAGAAGGGCCTAGCCCAAGTCTCATAGGTGAAGATGAGATGAGGAAGGCCTTTGAATGGGAGGTTTTGACCTCCATGCCCAGTGAAGAGTGGACAGTCTCATGAGTGAGGATGACTGCTCACTCCTGGGCACAGATTCTCAGTGAGGAAGAAGAAGAGGGGGGAACCTATGTGGCCTTGTGAAAAAGGAACTGGTACACAGCCTCAAGCTCTTGCCTCAGAGGAATACATGGAAGAGAGTGGTGATTCCACTGCCCTGGCTGTGCAAGAAGAAGCCAGGAATCCAGTTTTTGTGTTGTTAAGAATGTGTAGCTGGCAGAACCAGGAATGGCCACTCCCAAGCCAGGCGAGTGGTCGTAGGTTGACCAAAGCTACTAAAGAGGAAAGACTGGTTCGTAGGAAAGTGAATGAAATCTATGAGATGTCCTTCCCTACCTTTCCTCAGAAAGTCTGGGAGGAGACTGAAAAAAGCAGGAAATCCAGGATTTGGGAAGAAGCAATGAAATATGCGCATCCTGGTGCAAAAAAGCAAGTCAAGAACAGAATGCTTCAAGAAAAATACAGCCAGTGGAAAAGAGGTAGGGCACTGTTTATTGACACTGTTCAAATTGTGGATGGAGAGAGACATGAAACCTTTCACAGTGTGAATTATGAGTGCCCAGATGGGGTAATAATTCCAGTACCTGACCTGTTGTGCTATTGGCCACAATGCCAAGACCACCCTGCGAATGTGCCCATGCCTACCAAGTGGAAAGCAGAGTAGTGGTAGCCAGTGCTGCTACTCCAGCTGTTGCTGTACCTATGTTGTTCCACCAGCCTGGATGTCCAGGACTCAGGTGCCTCACATTCATCAGTTCTGCAGTGTACTGGCTTTCCAGATTCCATCGACTGGGCCATCAGATGACTTCAGATCCAGATAGGACACCAGCTCAGCTGTATCCTGATTCATCACCTGGGTATCATATGACTTCAGACCAGCTGTTTTCCTTTTTTGTTCCTGTTCCAAGGTTCCATCTCCAGAGATGACATCATCCCAGTAGTTTCCAGATGTTCCCTCCTGTTGTTTCCTGGAAGATGTCCGCACAGCTGTATTGGAAGAATGCTACCATGGAGAGTCTTCGGCTGAGGACCAGGTGTGGTACCATTTTCATTCTACAAGGGACTGGTAAGTCCAGACTTTTCTATTCTTATGACATTGCAATACACACCCTGCACTAGCAGACTCCAGATATTTGAACTGTCCTCAAAGACTCTCCCCTTCAGGACTTTGGCCTGCTAGAACTGTGCTTCACCGGGCTCTGGCCCAGGAGAAACTCTTTAATGGACTTGCCTTCGGGCACTGTGGTCACTAGATGGGACTTTTAGGGCACTCAATCCCCCAAATATGGTGTATTGTAAATAATGTCATTATTTTCTACTGTTTTCTAATATTTATACTGTCTTTTCTACTTTTCTAAAAAAAATATTTTTTGGGATTATCTGGTGTTTTGTTGGTTGGGGTTTAGATAGACTGTGTATGCAGATTAGGAGTGTGTGTTGTCTTTCTTTTTCTTGCAGGTGATTCTGAAGAAGATGGAAGAGAAGACAAGAAGAGGAGGAGAAGGGACTCAGTGGAGTTCCTCAGTAGTACTTTAGAGTGTAGTGTTTAAAGTACTGTTGTTGTTGTTGTTGTTACTGTGGGTAACTTTTTCTTCCACAGGTATGGCTGTGGGGGAGTGTGGGAGTAATGCATAGAGTATGGTATTAGCTCCTAGTGTGTGGTTGCATGGTGTCCTGGGTTGGGGGGAGGTCCCCTGTTTGTTTTGTTTTGGGAATTTTAAGTTAGAGGCAGACAGGTTTTCCCTTGAGGGCTAGGGGGGATAGACAGGCTGTGGTTCTGAATGGCCATAGGGGCCAGGTACTGATTTATTAGGGCTATGCTCTGGGCAGTTCTACAAGATCCACTAGTTACCCGTAGTCAGTGGGTAGAGTAGAGGCTGATGCATCAGCTGAAGGCCTCTAGACCCTTAGTGTCGTCTGCCTGTGCTAGCACATGGTAGGGGAGAAGGTAGCGCTACCTCCCTCATAGTCAACACATGGGGTGAGATGGTCTAAACCACGTGACTAATGACTGCGGACAGTCATTTTCCTGGCCTAGAGTGAGTGTAACCCCCCCGATACCTGGGGTTACAAGAATCCCAGTTAGACCTAGTGGTAGGCAGGGAAGGCAGCTTGTGAAACCCCAGTTAAATGGATTTCACACTGTCTCACTCTGTTCTCAGTCTCAGCTGAGACTGAGGGATGACATCATTTTAGAACTGTTGCAGCTGCATAAGCCACACTGCAATGTTGAAATGGAGGTTAGAGTAGAACATTGGGGTATTTGAAGTGAAGCCTGTAAGAGTCTGTTGCAGTCTGTAGAAGAGGAAGGAGGTGCTGTGCTGTAAGCAGGCCCTCAGAGTCCTCAGCTCTGTCAAAGAGCTATTTTTTTTGTAGAGGTGTGTGTTCTCACCTGAAGAGGAACACAAGAAGAGCCAAGTGAAGTGGTAGAGACTGCTTTCAGTGGTTCAGGGCCCCATCCCTGTGGGGGATGGGGGGAAGGAATCAGCCTTCTTCCAGGGGCAACTCCCCTGGTCCAGCTAGGGAAAAAGAAGCTGCCTGAGTTAAGTTCGTGCTGAGGCACCAGAAGTTCTGGATGAGATTTCTTTGAAGAGAAAACACCTTTGGGGCACCTGCAACTAAGGGGTGAGTTCACTCTGCTAAAGGGCCAATGTGTTTTCACCTGAAACAAGATGAAACTAAAGTGACTGTTACTGTGGGGCAAGGAAAAAACAGCTAAGTACAGTTTGGAAGATGTGGGGATTGGACTGCTTAACTCCATGGGGGGTCTAGAGTAATGGACACAACCACTTGTTTATTTATGTTCAAGTACAGCATAAATGGGATGTAAAGACAGTAGACTGAATGTGAATACATTTAAAGAGAATCTACACAGCAAAGTGTTTTCAAGGATGAGGTGTTACAGTCCAGAGAAATGGCCGGGTATGAATTATGGGAGCGAGAGGTGGGAGACCCCCCCCATCAGTAGTAACCAAATTCACCTCTGCAGGTTTGCTTTGGGACACCAGTTGCTTTCTCTCAGGTACTTGGCCAGTGCCTGAGGAAAGTACCTGAGATGTGGAATGATGAGGAAGATTTCTTGATGGAGCCAGAAGTGCTCATAGGTGGTTTAGGAGCCACCAGTAGATGTTTCCATGCTATATGGAAAGTGTCCAAGGGGCTGGCATGATAGCCGAACCATGGAAGGAAGGTGAGTCCAAGTGGCTGGCAAGGGAGCCGAGCCAGGGAAACCCAGAGCAGAGTACAAGTTTGGGCTGTGTGCCCAGTGTGTTTCAGAGCCTGAGGGCTAAAGTGAATGAGGATGTGTTCTGATCTTCATAAATCTGCATTACCAGGAGTGTAACCCCGTGGGTGTCCATCTATGCTTTGTTATGCTGTTGGATGTGAATAAAAGCCACACTTTAGAATCCCACTTCTGGTATTGGACATTACAGTTAGTGCTTCCTGTGTCCGGAGTTACTTGGGTGCCCCTGTTGCAGAGTAACCAAACCTAGCCAATATGCCGAGTGACATATTTCTCCCCAAACCCAGCCCACCAGGTAGTGCTGTCAAGATGGAAATGGCATACCTGGGTGGGGGTTACATATAGTGTAAATACTTTGTGCCTGGACTTCCAAGAACATCCCTCTAAATTCATCATAGGAACAGAATTGTTATCCCTTTAGTAATTGATACCAAATTTTGCATTTTTGTTGTTTTTGAAATCTTTTAGTTATATCTTTCCTCTCTTCTTTCCAAACTGAATAAATAGTCCATATATTGAACTTTAACCATGGCAGTTCCTCATTTCTTATTAAATTGGTTAGTTCTCTATCAATATTTAGCACTAATGGGATAAAAATAGTAGGCACTCTAATTTTATGTAGAATGTCCCAAATTATATTATCTCTACTGAAATTAGGTACCTTATTCCACAAAAGAGACTCCCAACAATTCTCCCCCCATCTTGAAAGGCCCATTCCCACCACACTTTTATCTGGTGGGCAACTGAATAGTGCAATAAGTCTGGGCAACTGTAGCCTACTTCTCTTCTGAGGGTAATAAGCTGATCCCAAGCAATTCAAATCTTGCTGCCCCTCTATAAAAAAAACTTTTAAAGATATTTTTTATATCTCTGTACTATGAAAACATGGAGTACCCACCACCGCTGTATAACAAACATTAGATGGGGTAATGCCATCAGTTTTATAGTTATGACTCTCCCCCACAATGATAAAGTTAGTTTTTCCTAATTTTTCACCAAAGTTGCATTTTATTGAAGGCATTTTGGTATTTAGTTTTAAGAATTTCTTCCTGTTTAGCTTTCAGATTTATTCCCAAATATTTAAATTTATTTGTTATTGTAAACGTTTCTTTTATATTCATATTTAATTGGGAGTTTCTATCTCCAATAGGAATTATGATTGATTTTGTTTTATTCAAACTATACCCTGATAAATCTATATATTTTAGATGTCCCCCAGGAAGGAAGGCATTGATTCTGTTATATTTGTCTTAAACAATAAGATGTCATCAGCAAATACATTTATCTTTATCAATTCCTTCCCCATTGTTATTCCCCAAATTTTCTTATTTTCCCTTATAACGTTCAGAAATGGTTCCAGACATAACACAAATATAATCAGGAACAAAGGACACAGTTGTCTCACAGCTTTGCTCATCACAAATGTCTCTGTCAAAAGAGTTTATAGAAAATCTAAATGTTCTCTTAAAATACATTTGTCTAATGGGTACTAATATAAAATCTGGAATCACGCCATCCCATACAAAAAAATAAGTTAGAAACATAGAATTTGACAGCAGATAAGGACCGCTTGGCCCACCTAGTCTGCCCATTTTCCTACCTGATGGATAAGCTGCAGATTCTAGTCAACAGCTTACTTCCTCCTACCGCCCACTAGAATTGCCTTATGTCTGTCCCATGCATTCTTGAATTCTCCCACTGTTCCTGACTCCACAACCTCCTCAGGAAGGCTTTTCCATGCATCCACAACCCTCTCTGTGAAAAAATACTTTCTAACATTGCCTCTGAGCTGTACTCCATCTATCTTCAAATTGTGCTCCCTTGTTCTTGCACATCTCTTCTTTTGAAAGATGCTACCCTCTTGGACTTTGTTAATTCCATTGAGATACTTGAAAGTTTCTATCATGTCCCCCCCTCTCCCTCCTTTCCTCAAGAGTGTACATATAAAGCTACTTTAGTCTCGCCTCATATGTCTTCTGGTGCAGACTCTGCACAATTTTGGTTGCCCTCCTCTAAACAGCCTCCTCTCTGTCTATGTCTTTGCAGAGAAGGGGTCTCCAGAATTACACGCAGTACTCCAGATTGGGTCTCACCAACTGTCTGTACAGAGGGCTAACAACTTCCTGTTTTCTACTGTTGATGCCTCTACCTATACATCCCAGTATCCCCCGAGCCCTCCATACTGCCTTCTCACATTGCTTGCCCACCTTTAGGTCATCTGATATAATTACTCCTAGGTCTCTTTCGATTTTTGTTGTTATTAACTCACCCCCCCATTGTGTACTCTTCCCCTGGGTTTTTGTTTCCCAGATGCATTACCTTGCACTTCTTTGCATTGAATCTGAGTTGCCTTATATTTGACCATTCCTCCAACCTTGCCAAGTCTGTTTTCATCCTTTCCACCCCCACCTTGTGTATCGACCCTGTTGCAGATCTTTGTGTCATCTGCAAAGATATATACTATTCCTTCCAGGTGCTCTCCAATGTCACTTATAAAGACATTAAAGAGGACTGGTCCTAGTACCAAACCCTGCCGTACTCCACTAGTTACCCTCCTTTCTTCACTGTGGACTCTGTTTACTATTACCCTTTGCATCCTGTTGTCCAGCCAGTTAACAAATAACTAGTGATTATCATTTAATTAAGTAATGGCTAACTAAAAAGTTAAGCATTAAGCTTGACCATTGGTTGAGGAGTTTTTCTCAACTAATGTTTAACTTTTGCCATCTAGCAATTAGTTGGGAAATGTTTTTGTTTACTTACTCATTAGTTGAGACATGAGACTGGAAAATACTGTAGCAAGGAATTAATTGAAGTGTTCTACTTAAACATAATCCAGATTGAGAGTTAATTGTTTATATGACTTAGAAAATTTCTCAGTTGTTTTACTTGAAATGCAAGAAATAGCTCAGTTATTAATTAATTGGGATTTTTACTTACCATATTTTGCAGTCACTAGCTACTTGATAGTGGACTCACCTGCCCAGGAGTAGGGTCCGCTCTAGGAGCAGGATTCACAAAAAGGATGCACCCAGGGCACCCAAGATGTGCCAATGCAACCCCAACTTGCACATGGGTGCAATTCTGGCAAGGGATTGATGCACATCACACACCACCCTTAATGTTATGTAGCGCATCTGGATGGGGGTTGTGCAGGGGCACACCCATGCATATGGTGCACAGCCCCATTCACAATCCATATTGGAGGAGCATCCCCAGAGCAAGTCTGGAGATGTGCCTCCTCAAGACAAGTCTACAACAAGTAGATTAGGTGGGTGTTCACCCACTGGAAGGCCACTGTATAGCAGATGGCAACATGGCAGCTTTCCCACTCTGGCAGTCCAGTGCCCCCCTCCCTGCCTGCCATCCAAATTGTATGCCGTACACTGCAACAGTAAATAAAACATATATGAACCCCCTCCCTGCCTACCACTCTGATTGTATGCCACACACTGCTGTGGTGAAGGAATAATAACTGACCCCCCCCAGCTAGCTTGACCTGATCACACATTCGCCATAATCCCTTAAGTCAACCAGGTGGTCCAGTAGGCCCCCCACCCAACCATGCACCCATGCCCCACCCAGCTCCCCCCATCATGGCATGGTCCTAACTTCAGTGGGCAGCTCAACCCACCCACATGCTGCCACAGCTGCATGCCAACAGAGCTGTCTGTGAATGACAGCTATTGTACACATAGAAGCCCATTGGTGGATCCTGACGACCAATGCACTTGGAATGTGTACTGTACCCTGTCATTCACAAAGTTTCACAAGTCTTGAAAGAATGGAACTAAGATGGAACATCAGCATCCACAACATTGACTCTATCTGAGCTATGTTGGATAAGCCTGATCAATGCAAGAACTGCCTCCACTACCCTCAGTCACTAGAAGAAACACCACCATCCTACCTGTCCTATGTGGTGGGGGGATTGCAGTCTTATGCCCTGGTGACTGCCAAGGCACTGAGTGGCAGAAGGATCAGGGGATGATTACCAACTATGCACCCCAAACCACATCCCTGTTACAGAATAGCAGGTGGGGTAGTTGATTACTAGTCTTATCCTTTGATCAATACCTCTGCCCTGGGGCAGCCATATTTTCCCCAATCACTGCCCAGTACTGAAAGACATGCTTCCAAAGGATATTGCATAGTCTTTGTGATTTCAGTTGCTGCCCATCTACTGCATATAGTTTTTTATGGGGGGGGGGATAGGTGTAGCCAGTATTCTTCACTCAACTTAAACAATTCTGCTCCTCCCCACTCAGTCTAACCCTATTGGGCACTTTTATATTATAGTTTAGATTCTGATCTATTCCATGCCAGCACTGACTGTCATTAGCACTCCTGCACAGCTAATGCTACACACCCTCTCTTCCAGATTTGTTTTCCACACCCCAGGCAATGTCCCAGAAAGTTTGCCTGGATAAATCATTAAATAAATATCAAATTATATTCTATGATCCACTGAGACTCATGAGTTGTTGACAAGATTCCAACTTGTCAGCCTGGAGCAGCACAATTACATACCTGGAGTCATCTTTTTTTATATTATACTGGTGTAACCCCCCCCACAAATGGGGGTTCCTAAAATGTCTTTCTGGGCTTGCCTAAGGCCCACTGCCAGGCTGGTGTTCTGCATCTATCACCGCTTGAATGTGCTTGCATGAGAGTGCCCTGGTAGCCTCTGTGTCTGCTTATTTAAGAGGTATCTATCTCATGGGTTAAAATTAATTTGAGTGGGGACTGAGTGGTTTCAGGCTTGAGCCCCGCCCGGGCTGCATTACAGCTGCTGCATTCTGCCATTTCTAAGTGCACGGAGGAAGCCCTAATAGGATCTGTGTCTGCTGATTATCTGCTTTAGTAATAATAATACATGACAGCACCTTGCAAATGTTTTCCTCACCACTAGCCCACTAATTCTGTAACTCCCCCTTTCCATTCTGACACTCGCCATGTTTCTACCCCTGGCTCTCACTCTTTCCTTATTAACTCTTCCTGCTGCACCCACCCTTCCCTGTCAATTCCAGCCTGGCTAAAGTCCCATCCCATCCATAGCAGTGTCCCAGTTATCTACCCCTCCTCCGTCATTATCATAATAAATAAGTACACGACAGCCATTGTCACTTTCTGTAGTTTTAGCTCAATTCTTCTCCCAGTCATCAGTAATATATCCCTCTTCTTTACTTCTCTAACCTGCTACCCCATACATGGCCTCTTTCCCCTATATGTGTAGTTGCCGGCTGCCTCACTCAAAAGATCTCTGCTTATAACTCCTGTATGCCTATGGTTGATTGTACATCTGCTGACTTCTTCAATTGTAAAATAATGCTGTTTTTTTTTAATTTATTTCAACCTTGTACTGTACTGTATACATTGTATATACTTTTTCTTCGTTGTATATTATTGCTTTTTGTATACATGCTTCTGTACTGTACTTTGATGTATTCATGACCAGGTCCACCTTGCAAATGAACCTTGCTCAATGGTGCCCGCCTGGATAAATAAAGATTTTGATTGATTGATTGAATATAGTAGTTTGTATAACCTGCTTTCTTTTGCAGCATGGACTTTCTGCTAAGAGACACCATTTTGGTACTGGATTGCCAGTTTAGACTGATCGGAACCACGGGGACCAGAGGTCTTGTGGGAGTGAATTTCTGTAGTAATTGAAATTTTTATTGTTTGGCACCTAAATGGACCTGGAGGGGGAGCTCGTTCTGTGACAGACACATGGATCAACTAACCAAACCTTTTGGATCACTGGGAAATCACAGAGCTGCCTGCAGCAGTGTGTTAGTGTAGAGTTGGAGTTGAGAGAGTGAGCAGTTTGAGTAATTCAAGCAGCTGCTCCTGCATGGTACCATGGAGATTTAGTGGGAAGGCTGTGTCTGGCCTGCCTGCTACCATCTTCCAGTGTGAAGAAGCCTGCAATCTGATATCGGACTTTATCTGAATTGCTGTTATTAAGACCGGAATCCTGAATTGTGAGAGAGTGAATTTCTCCTGGTGTGGACTGAAGGCTTGCTCCTGGAGCAATCGGCCTGTCAGGAATTGGAGAGAACTGCAGAGCATATGGTTTACACAGAGACACTGCTTTATTGCAACTGGACTGTCATCCAAACTGTGGTATCTGGCTGTTTTGATTATAATTGTGCTGAATGTGTAGTCTGGATCCCAATTAGAGATGGGCGAAGGTATCTGAATTCGCTTTGTGAAGTGATTCACAGAGTGAAGAAATTCGCAGAGTGCTTCACAACATAAAGCAGAGTACTTTTTATTATAATGGGTAACTCGAAGTCCATTGAAAACAATCACTTCACGTTACTCCGCTTTTCCAAACCACTACTCCACCAATATTTAAGGCGAAGTACATAGAAAACAATGTATTTTGCTTCACTTCACCTTGTTTTTAAGCTCCAGAGGTGAATTTTGCAGTGATTCATGGGATCTCAGGTCTCATGGGCTCTAGATTGTTCTGCACAGCCTCAGTTTGGGGTAGTTTGTGTAGGAAGCCATAGGAGACAATCTGCTCTGAGAGCTCTCTGTGATTCAAACCTTCTAAAAGCTATTAAAAAACCCTTTTTGTGTCATTTTGTTTGCTGAAACTTTAGTTCATCAATTATAGGAAACCCTCCTGTGCTCATATCATCAAGCGTTTATTGTTTGTGTATGGATTTTGAATGCTAATGTACAGCAGTCAGTCTGTGTACTGAGAGACAGTGGAAGTGTGCTTTGGGGAAGGGTGAGTATCTGTGGTGTAGGTAGATTAACTTGGAGAAAAAGACAGTGCTTTCTGTTTTGGTGATAGTTTTTTTGTATAACTGTATTAATGTACACACAGTAATATTTTCAATAATTCTTTCAATTTTTTTGCTGATTGTTGTGGTGCAGCAGTGCATAATTTCAGTTTGTTTAAAATATGTGGATATATTACCGAAGTTTTCAATTTGCTACGCATTACTTAGTGTGTGTGTGAGTATGTGTGTGACGCATGTCATCAAATCAGACACCTTTAATTGTGCCACATAATAATTTCAGCAACGTGAACCTGCTACCCACTACAGCTGTGTGATTCTTGTACTTCTTTGTGGTATCTTTACTGGTATTAGTACTAGTGACTGTTTCTGCAGCAGTGCAGTACACTGCCTCCCCCATGGCCTTCCCCAACCGGAAAAGGTATTCTTTCCCAGATTTGAATGTCTGATGATGAGAACTGGTTAGGTGTTGTGCCTCTGCGTCTGCATCTCTTCAGTGCGCAGTCCATTCTTAATCTGTCTGTGCATTTGCATCTCTTTAGGGCCCAATCTCCCTATGTAACTTAAAGTCGCAGTTGTTTCTTTGGCTTCTCTTCTGAGTACAGGACAGGTGTGGTGCATAATTCTGCATGAATATTGTGCTCATTAATATGCATTTTTAAGTCTGGGCCATCATCACACGTCACTCATGATACAAATCACATTCTTCATCATCACGGTCACAAATGCAGTAACAAATCATTATTCATGATCAAGTCACGAATCACAACACTAATTTTTTGACTAGTTACATGGATGTATTTTAAGCATGTTTTGTAGCATCACTCCAGGCTTCACCACACCGCCATTGTACTCATTAATGAGTGTTTTTAAGTCAGGGTGTTTGTTCTACAGCTCATTGGGGAAGTATAGCCATAGGCATTTGCATTCCCAATGCAGTTCCATATTGTTTATCTCACACTGTCAACACCGAATCACGTTCTTCATCATCACGGTCACAAATGCAGTCACAACTTATGATTCACGATCATGTCACGAATCACAACACTAATGTTTTGACTAGATACTTGGATATATTGCAAGCATGTTTTGTAGTATCTCTCCAGGCTTCACCACCCTGCCATTGTACTCATTAATGAGCATTTTTTTAAGTTGGGGAGTTTGTGCTACAGCTCATCGGAGAAGTACAGCCATAGGCATTTACATTCCTTCCTGTACAGCATATGAGTTACAGTACTATAAGTAGTGGTGAGTAAAGTGGCCCCAATTTGCTCCATGAAGTGATTCACTCAGTAACCCGGAATCCGTGGAGAACTCCACAGTGTGAAGCGGAGTACTTCGGTTCACAATGAGGAACATGAAGTCCATTAAAACCAATGACTTTGCATTATTCCGCCTTCCCCAAACCACTTCTCCACCACTTTGAAGGTGAAGTACATTGAAATCAATCTAATTCACCTCAGTTCACCCTGTAATTGAGCTTCAAATGAAATTCTGCAGTTATTCATGGGATTGCAGGTCACATGGGCTCTAGATTGTTCGGCACAGCCTCAGTTCTGTCCTGGGTAGTGTGTGTGCAGTGGTAGCTGGAGACAGTTTGCTCTCAGAGCTCTGCAATTCAAAACCTCTAAAAGCTGTGTAAAATTCCTTTCTGAGTAATATTTTTTGCTCAAAATTTAGTACATCGATTGTAGGAAACCCTTCTGTGCTCATATCATAGAGTGTTGTGGATTCTGAATGTTAATTTAGAACAGTCTGTGTACTGTGAAGTGTGCTTTGGGGGAGGGACGTATTTGTGGTATAGGTACATTAACTGGGAGAAAAAGGCAGTCTTTCTGTTTTGGTTATATTTTTCTTGTATAACTGTGTTAATGTACACACAGTAATATTTTCAGTAATTCTTGACATTTTTTTGTCTGACTGTTGTGGTGCAACAGTGTATAATTTAATTTTGTTTAAAACATTTGATTATATCACTAAAAGTTTTCAGTTTGCTACGCATTACTTGTAGTGTGTGTGTGTGTGTGCGATGCTTGCCATTAAATCAGACACCTTTATTGTGTTACAGAGTAATTGCAGCAGTGTGAACCTGCTATCTACCGAACCTGCATGAATTTTTTATACTGCTTTGTTGTAGCTTTACTGGTAGGGGATTGTTACTGCCGTGCACTAATCCCCCATCTGGCAATATGTATTCCTTTCCAGATTTGGATTTGTGACTTGTGAGCACTGGTTAGTTGTTGTTGTGCCTTTTCGTATGCATCCCTTGAGTGTGCAGCACAATCTTAATCAGTCTGTGCGTTTGCATGACACCATTAATTCTGGGAGACTGCATTTCTTGTTATGCTCTCATTTCACTTCGTCAGCACTGGAGAATTTTCTGGACACAAGGCGGTAGCATTTTGGGGATGCACATTAATTCTGGTGACTCTGTGTGTGACCTGACCACTGCACACATGACTGGGTGGACCATTAATTCTGTGAGACTTTGCATTTCTTTTTACACTCTCATTTCACTTCATCAGAACTGGGGAGTTTTCTGGACACAAGACAGTAGCACTTTGGGGATGCACATTCATTCTGGTGACTGTGTGGGTAGGATGCTGCCAATATTGTTGTCACTCTGCCTTACTTCGCATTTAAGGTGGAATGACAATGCAAAATAATATTAACAAGGTGAAGTGAGCCTTTGCTATGGGTCACTCCGCGTAGCGAAGTGCCAACTCAAAGTGGCCACTTTGCGTTCACTTCACCAGTAGATTTTTAATTCACTGCATCTCTAGTCCCAGTTTGGTTCCCCACACCCCTGAATGTGTCACACTAGCTGGACATTGCATCCAGCACCTAAAATGGACTACAGTCCAAACTGTTCACCTGGTCTGGGCCTCACCAACTCAGCCTAGACTGCCACTCACACTGCAGAGATTAATCCAATGAAAGACCTGCTTGGGGATTTGGCTCTCTGCTCAACACCATCAAACAGGATTGACCATCACAGTGCATCATGTGGACCCTGCTTCCCCTAGCAAACAGCATACCATCTTGAGGTCTTCATCTTGTCAATCCTGCCTCCTGGTCTGGGTAACATGAGTGACCATCAGGGTAGTTCCCCTGTAAAAAAGCTCAAATCATTGTGTGTTATCTGATTTGTTTTGGTTGATCATTATGAACTGAGCAATCCGGCTCCAGAATACAAATTGTGGGTTTAAGCACATGTTGCTTGTTTCTTTTCTAAGAGCCCCGACAATAGCTGCAATGCTGCCTACCCCAGGCATTGCTTCAGGCTAATCTGAGTAACAACTGGGTAGCCAGGGTATGTGTGACTGTGCTAGATGGATTCTTAGTGCATGCATTTTTAACCTGACTAAATAAGATAGGAAATCAAATTCCAGATTGCTGCCCCATCCTTGTTCATGTCCCTTGAATAAACCAGATTCTGTTCTTTCTGCATTTAACTTGACTAGCGTGTACTTTTGTGGAGGGGATACTGTATTACCATTGCACTGTTCTATTGCAGATCCTGTTTTACAGGAGGTCTCCAGGGACAGTGCAGCTGAACCAGCCCTGGTGGTAAGTGTGTCAAAAGTGTGTTCAACATTGTATTCTGACATTAACTGTGATTGTTTATCTGCTGACAAGTACAAGCCACTAGAGGGGTTAGAGGAGGGTATCAGTGTCCTGGAGGGCTATACCTGGAGTAGCTACACTACCCTTAAACCAACTCTTTGGGTGGAGGCATCCATTCACCAAGCTCAGGCCTCTCAACCTGTGCCTAGTCATGCAGGCAGGGGTAGTATCCCTTGGGGTAGCACCACCTAGGGGTTACACTTGTTTTTCACAGAACTTGAAAGAAAGAAAGACTGGTCAGGAAGCTTTGCAGTGTTGGACTTCTAAGAACTCCAAGGCTGGTCAGGAAGCATTGCAGCATTGGACTTCCAGTTCAGTAGCCCGTGAACACAGAACTTGAAAGAATGTAGTAACAGTTGGTGAAAATGGGAAGACATACAGGACATAGTGTGCTGGTTTAATGTAAAAAATCAACCTCAAGGAGTTACACAATGATGAGTGAGCAGAATGAGTGGAAATAAAACAAGCAGAAGTGACACCAAGCTTTATGTAGATGAGTAAAAGCAGGAAAGGAGCAGTGTGGCAGACTGCAATCCTTGATGTATGGCTGCACATCAAATTATGGTGAGTGTACCATGCCTTTTCCTCATGTAATGGGGAATTTACTGCAGGACCATTGACAGCTGGTGTTCATATGAACCCTTCCCCCTTTCCTTGGACCTCTGCTTTTTTTTTTACTTAATCACCAACTGTGATCCCCCTCTTTGCTGCAGGCTCCCAGACCCATCCCCTAGCCCATGCTGGGGCTCTGCGCACTGCCCACGCACTACACATGGGTGTTAATGTGGTCACTTCTGACCTTGACAGTTACAAGAAGTTGGCTCAGCATTCATCAGTGTTCATCAAACACAAAGGATTCTGCTGTGTTGCAGGACAGAAATTAAATGCTGTATAATAGGAAATATTTACTGTCATTTTATTTTCACTATATTCGCTGGTTCCATATTACAGTGAAAATAAAAAGACAGTGAATATTAGGTAGATCACTGTATATAGCAGCACCAGTGTTCAACCAGTGAAAATAAGAGGACGTGAATATGTGGGGGATGTGCTTGGAGCACTAAATATAAAGGGCATAAATATAAACTGCTATACAGTATACTGAATTCAATGAACACAGAAGTGTGTATAAGCTCCAAAATGCACCACAGAGCTTCCAAAGTCATAGCAGTCCCCAAAACCCCAACATGTATATAAACTATTTCCTCCGGAAAAGCTCCTGAAGAATTGATAAAATAATCTAGCAAAGCTTCGGACCTCCCTTGGAAGGTATGCAGTATTTCAATGAGTTAGCATTAGTACTTCAGTAATGCGGGAAAAAACAAATCTCTAATAAATTCAAAGGTGATCTGTTCATTCACTCAGTCCTGATGTATGACACATATTATTAAATTTGTGAGTCTGTGATATGTTTTTTGGAGGAAACATACAGGTATGTGACCCAATCAATACTTCAAGGGGCAATACCTTGGGATTGAGGTACAATGGATTCCATGCACTGACATTCTAAATAAAAACTAAATAAGGAAGTGCATGCTTGTGATACAGAAGGAAATGAAAACTGAACACACCAATCATTTGTTTATAGTATTTATTTATTCATTTAAACATTCTCTCTTTTAAGCATATGCTGTCATTAACAGCTGTTAGACACTTCTTCAGAGCAGCACTCTGACACATTGCACTACACACTGGAACGAATGTGCATCACTTATTTTTGTCCCCCATTTACTGACAGGTGGAACCAAATGTTAGCAGTAGTCATGCAATGTAGGGCATTATTCAGTGTGACAACTTAGATGACTGTTGCTGCAATGACAGGGTGGAAAGGACCTCTTCAAGCTCAAATGGATGGCAGAATGCATATTTATTTATTTTATTAATAAAAACGTTACCAGTAACTATTTTTTTTTTTTAAACACAGTATATAACAAGCGAGACTTCCAGGAACAATCATAGCTGATCAGGTGAGGAAAACAAACTCCTACAGTGTACAAGAGACTTCTCCTTTACAAAAAGTATGCCAGACCCACTGCAACCCTGCTTTGCCATACCTATCTGCAGTACTGCTGATAACACATTAAAGGTAGATCATTCTTCTTTACTGCAGTTTTCCTTTTAAAACCTGTGCCAGTTTGAACTTTAAAAAAATGAGAAGTATACCGTTTATCTCCTGGGTGTGTTGTGACATTGGGGAAGGGGGGGTAGACCGGGGTAAGACTGGTGATGCTGCATACGAAGTGGAAACAAATCTTGCAGGGGTAATTTTTTGAAAGTCACATCTGCAGTATGGCCCTGGGCATAAAGCTGCAAATAAATACTTAAAAAGGAAAGCCTACAACAGCTTTCTTTTCTAGAGCTGTCTATATAATATATATCCTATTGTGTTGTGAAGTGTGTTGGAGGGGTGAGACATTCATCTGGCCAGTTTGTTTATATTTGTGCTGGGTGTTAGCTTGCTGCGGCTATAATTCTGTGATTGCTGCCAGCCACAGTGCAAAGCATTTTTTATCTTGTGTCTTCCAGCATTTTCTGCCTGCATATTGGGCAGGATCTGATGGCAAGGAACTTTGGGGGAGATTACTGCCTGCCTACTACATCCAAATGCACAGACAAGTGTTCCAGAATGTAAGGAAAAAAGTTCTATGAGGTGTTAGAGGTACCACCAGTGTGATGCTCTTGGTGGTGGTGGTTTTTTTTCCCAATTCTTTAACCAGGAATAGCACACTAAGCTAAATGCTTGTTTACAGGTGTGACCTGGGAGCACAGGGAAGTTAAGTAACTTGCTCAGGTTCACACACCATGCAAGTTGGGACTGTGGCATTCAAACCCAGTTCTCCAGATTTGCAGCTCAGAGCCTTAAACCACTGCACTATACTGCCTCCCTAACTTGGTGGTGATAGTTGGGGGGCTAGTGTACAGCAAGGTGATTCACTATGGTTGGTGGCACAGCTAATTTGGACATGGATACATGTGACTGATTTTGGGTGGGGGTTGCTAGATTATTATGCTGGTGGTGGGGGGTTGGTCTATGCTTGGAGGGGAGCTGGCTGAATAGTGTTGATATTGGACAGTGTGACAGTAGGGAGTGCTGTGCTAATGGAAGGATGTGGAGTCTGGACATGTGGTAAGTAAGATGGTCCCAGTGGTGTTGTGGGGTGCATTCCATATTTGAAGGGGAGGCTAGCCAGATGTGAGGTTGAATGTTGTCCAAAGAAGTGACTGTGTGTAGTGACCTGGGAAAGCACATGTATGGGAAAAGGGGAGTGTAATGTGGGTGAAAAGGGGCTGGCCATGTGGTTGGGGTAGCTGGCTGTGCCGGGGAAAGGGGAGGCATTGTTGGGGGAGACTGTGGGGTTAAGGAAAGCTGGCTGTTAGTTTTATTTGGAGGGGAGGGGAGGGAGGCTGACCATGCTGGTAGGATGTTGAACTACTCATGTTGGTATGAAGGAAGAATCTGCTGTTTTATATTTATTTATTTATTTATTAGAATTTTGGATAAAAACCTATGAGCCAATTGCTCTTTTACAAAGGTTCCACATTAGTATACAAAGAATGGAAATATAGTTAATGTGAGAATAGCAGGCAAGCAGTTTGAATACAAAATTCAGTACAGGGTATACATGGTCTAAAAGCTACAGGTAATATAAATAACAATTAGAACAACACAATCATTGGACCACTCCAGCCCACCCTCCAACCAGCATCAGGGTGTGCATAGGGGTCACCGGCCCTAACTCTCACCCCATCACATGTTTAAAAGCTGAGGCAAGGAGAATGGGGTTAGAGTTGGGACCGATGACCCCAACGCGCACTCCGATGTCAGGGTTGGGGGGTTGGCTGAGGTGTCCAAGGGGGGTTTCAACCCTAACACCAAATTCCCTTGCTTTTGTCACTGTGGAACAACCTTAACTGATGCATTAAATTGAGTTTTTTCCTCTAATTTCCCTTCTTTTTGAGAATAATGACGAGAAATAGTGAATGTAATGCAGCGGTGGAAGCGCGAGGCCCACCACGTGATGTCTTGTGACATAGTAACAGTAACAGCAATGCAAACAGAAATGCCAACAGTGGTGCACATGGTAACAGAAAAGTAAATGGTAAAGGAAATGTTAATAGAAACACAGTGCAAAGTGATGCCAAAGCGAACAGTGATGCAAACGGACATTGACACACATACGGAAATGCAACTGGTAACACGAAGAGTGATGGCAGCAGTATTTTAAATGGAAATGTTAAGTTTCACAGCAAAAAGAACATGAAAGGGAACAGAAACGGAAATGTGAACGCAAGTGCACACATAAATGCAAACCATAATACGCACAGGCATAGTACCACAATTGTAAATGCAAATGGTAAAGTTAACATGAAGAATAACACCAAAGGAAACAGAAACAGAAGCGTGTATGGAAAAGCAAACCAAAATGCGCACGGGCACAGTACCACAACTGTAAATGCAAATGATAATGGTATCAGCAACAATAACAGCAAAGGAAACAGAAACACAAAAGGAAATGTAAGTGCATATGGAAACACAAACCGTAATGCTCACGGGCACAGTAATGCAATTGCAAATGCAAATGGTAACAGTAACCATAAGAAAGACGCAAAATGAAAGAGAAACGGAAACACAATGAAAGGGCTGCCGGAAATGCAAATAGCAATGCGCACGGTGACACAAAGAGAAACAGTAGTGGAAACACAAATGGTAACAGTAACGAAAACACAAGTGCAAATGACAATGGAAAAGGTAACACACATGGTGGCGTACATGGGAATGGTAACGCAAACAGGGACATAAATGCAAGTGGAAACAGTAACTGTAACAGTAACGGAAGTGCATACCCTGTTGTTGCTGAACAGCTGCATAGAGAAACACAAAGAATGTATGCATTGTAATGGGCATTGAAGCTAAAAATGAGCATTGGAAGTCCTTAGTTGCTAGTATCAAAGCAACCACACAACATAGAAAAAGAATTTAAATTTCACAAAAATCATGATTTTACTGGCTAGGTTTTTGTTTTTACATAGCCCACAGGGCTATGCAACTCACAGCAAAAAATTTGTATCTTGCATCGTTTTCGAGATACGAATCTCGAAAGGCTTGGCGTACACCACCATGTTAGTCTAGGGGAAAAAATGCCAACTTCAGAGTATTGTAACTTGGCAGCCGTGCAATATTTTGTCACCAAACCACCAAAAGGCACATCTGAGAGATGTTGGCTGCCTACCCTCGAAATGTCAAGCCAAAAGACCAAACAGTTTTTTAGCAGCACAGTAGCAAAGAACCAGTGTCAGTCTGACCATAGTCTGAAAAGGTACTGTTGTAGTTTGCGAAAGCTTTCACAAATTAATTCGACAGTGTCACAAGTGCAACACTACTTTGCGAAAGTATTTTTTCCAGAAATTTGAAAAACATATTTCTGGGGTGTTTTACTCAAAATAAAGACATGCATAGCATCCTCAGGGTCTGACTAGGTGAATACAGAAATAATTAGCTTGCTAGAGGGTCCCAGATTTAAATGGCAAGCATTTTTCTGATTGCTAACTGAAAACAAAATGGTGGATTTGCGAAAGTAAAAGGGCCATTTGCGAAAGTAAAAACTGCATTTGCGACACTTTCAAACTTTTTGTTAACTTTTCCCATTAACTTATAGTGGGAACTTGTTTTTTGAATAACAATTGAACTGTTTAATATTTTTTCACAAAATCTTTGAAAGGCACACCGGGTACCCTGGCTGCACATTCCCTGAAGTTTTCGGTCCGGTTGTGCAAAATGTGTGACCTGTAGGCGCGAGCAAAGAATTCACCAGAAACCATAAATGGCATGCAGATCTGACTTAATAGCTCCGCAGCCATATGTCTGACTGGTATGCAAGTTGGCATGTGCCAAGATGTATGGTTCTTGATCATGCATTCCAAATTTCAGGCAAATCTGTTGAACAGTGGCAAAGTTATTAAAGTGCAAAGTGTGACCCTTTAACCTTAAAAGTGCTATTCAACCATAACTATGGTGGCATTACCATGCCACCATTTTATACTGTGTGTGTGTATATATATATATATATATATATATATATATATATATATATATATGATGGTAGCACGTAGTGCTACCATAGTTAGGGTTGAGTACCCCTTTTAAGATTAAAAGGTGAAACTTTTCACCTTAATAACTTTGCCACTGTTCAACAGATTTGCTCGAAATTGGGCAAGCATGGGGTGCAATCATGGATCTTGGGATACGGCAACTTTTGTACCAGTCGGATGTATGGCTGCGGAGTTACTAAGCAACATTCATGAATGCAATTATGGCTTTTTGCACATTCTTTGCTCATGCCTACAGGTCGCATGGTTTACATGACTGGTCTGAAAACTTCATGGAACATGCAGCTGGAGTCCCCAATGTGCCTGCCTTTTGAAGATTTCATGAAAAAATATTAAACGGTTCAAACGTTATTCAAAAAACAATTTCCCATTATAAGTCAATAGGAAAAGTTAACAGAATGTTCGAAAGTGTCACAAATGCACTTTTTAGTGTTGCAAATGGCCTTAGTAGTGTCACAAATCTGCCATTTTGTTTTCAGTTACTGATCAGAGAAATGCTTGGCATTTAAAATTGGGACCATCTAGGGACATAATTATTTTTGTGCTTACCTAGTCAAGCCCTGGGGATGCTAGCCATGTCTTTATTTTGGGGTAGAACACCCCAGAAATATGTTTTTCAAATTTGTGGGAAAAGTAGTGTCGCAAAGTAGTGTCACACTTGTGACACTTTCACAAATTTTTGCAAAAAGCATCGCAAATCATGACACTACTTTTCTAGACTATGGCCAAAATGACAGGAATTTTTTGCCACCTTTCTGCAAAAGAACGGTTTGTTTTTTTGAGCTGAAATTTGGAGGACAAGCAGCCAATATCTCATAGATGTAATTTTTGGTGGTTTGGTGAAAAAATATTGCACAGACACAAAATTAAGGTACTCTAAAGTTGACATTTTTTCCCATAGACTAACATGGTGGGGTCTGCCGCGCGTATCTTGGAAACAGTGCGAGATACAGATTTTTTGTTGCAAAAATATGTAGCCTAAGTGGAAATCTAGCCAGGAAACTCATGATTCATGTGAAATTTTAATTTGTTTTCTATGTCATACGGTTACTGAGATATTAGCAATTTAGTATTACAACTGCACCTTTTCTGCTCCGAGGCACATTATAATGCATACATTCTTTGTTTTCACTGTATTTCTCAATGGAGAGTTTCAGGAAAAATAGGGTGTGCACTCCAGTTCCTGTTACACGTAGGCATTACACATGTTTCCATTCCCATTTGCGTTTCCATTCCCGTGTACGCCACCATGTGCATTACCCTTTCCATTTGCACTTGCGTTTGCTTTACTGTTACCATTTGTGTCTCCACTACTGTTTGTGTTGTGTTTCGCTTAGCATTACCATGCGCATTACCATTTCTGTTGGCAGATGCCTTTCTTTTTCTGTTTCCATTTGTCTTTTGTTTTGTGTCATCATTGTTCTTACCGTTACCATTTGTATTTCCAATTGCTTTCCCGTGCCCGTGCACATTACGGTTTGCATTTCCATACGTGCTTCTGTTTACGTTTCTGTTTTTTGGCATTATTGTTGCTGTTACCATTACCATTTGCATTTATATTTGCGGTACTGTGACCGTACGTGTTACAAGTTGCTTTTCCGTACATGCTTGCATTTGCGTTTCTGTTTCCTTTTGGCATTATTGTTGCTATTACACTTATTATTTGAATTTACAATAGCAGTATTATCACTGTTGCATTACCAGTTGCATTTTCGCATGTGCTTGCATCTCAATTTGCGTCACTGTTCAGTTTGGCGTCACTTTGTGCCTGCGTTTCTATTAATGTTTGCTTTACAATTTACATTTGCATCACCATGTCCGTAACCATTAGCGCATGCATTTGCATTGCACTTACCATTACTATGTCACAAAAAAACATGTGGCTGGAGAATGGGGCACAAAGGTCCCCGTGCTCCCACCACCACATTCCTTTCACTATTTATAGTCCTCATTCTCAAAAAGAAGGGAAATTAGAGGCAAAAAACTCAGTTTAATGCATCAATTAGGGTTGTTTAACAGCTACAAAAGTGAGGAAATTCGGTGTTAGGGTTGAAACCCCCTTGCAACCCCTCAGTCTGCCCCCCCAACCCGCATTGGGGTGTGTGTTGGGGTCTTCGGTCCTAACTCTCACCCCATTCTCCTATGCCTCAGCTTGTTCATGCATGTGATGGGGTGAGAGTTAGGGATGATGACCCCAATGCACATCTTGATGCCAGTTGGGGGGGTGAAAGAGGGGGTGAAAGAGGGGGTTTTCAACCCTAACACTGAATTTCCTCACTTTTGTCATTTGGAACAACCCTAACTGATGCATTAAATGGAAGTTTTTTCAATATAATATATATATATATATATATATATATATATATATATATATATATATATATATATATATGTAATGGGGTGAGGATAGAAATGGCAGATATTATCAATATCCTGGAGTGGACAGACCTACAGTGAAGATATCACATTTATCCTCACTGTAGGTCATTTATCCACAAAATAGGTCATTGACAGGCACTATCTGCACTTAAGCAGAACAGGGCACAAACTGCAGTTAAACCACAGCTCAGCACAGCTCTGATTTCGCCCACCCATCAGCTGCAACTCTCAACCTCCTCAGTGTGAAACCAGCATTCCCACTGAGGGGTTCATTTCTTTCTTTCTTTTTTTTTGCTCATGCTTTCATTTGAAACAAGAAAAACACTCACTAAGTTCCTTTTTCCCCAAACCAGAAAACTGCACTGAAAAGCTTTGTCCCTTCCCAACCCCGACTTCCATTACCACCGCTGACTTTGTACATCCAAATTTCTGACAGTAACTCAGGCAAGATGCAATAACTTCCTCCAAAAGCAGGATCAACCAGATTCAACATTTTCTTTCAAATAAAATGGTGCAAACGGTAACTGAAATAAATATGAAATGGAACAAAACTACCAAGCGGCTCCCTCGCTAACTGAGACCTACTGCCACCATGTTTAAAAAAAAATTCAACCCACCCACAAGAAAACCCAACTAACTGAATTCTGTGTTTTGCAATATAAGCACGTAGACACCCTAGAAACCAAGCAAGCAACCCTACATACTCCTACCAGCACAGATCATCAAAATAAAACACTGGGAACTAAAATACTTCAACAAACATTAATAAATAAATACAAAAATAAACAAAAAATGAAGAAACAAAGAAAAAACATTATACAAACTAAATATGCCATGAGCCCTAGTGGAAATATCATTAATATTTCCCCTTGTGAACTTTGACCTTATGAGGCCACTTATGGCAATATATATAGATATAGATAGATATAGATATAGATATAGATATAGATATAGATATAGACATACAATAGGGATGAGCTGATAACCAGTGAGATACTGTATAGCAGCTTATTTTAGTGCCCTCTTTATTTGACATGATGAGAGGTGCAGTACTATTTAGCACCCTATTGAATTAGCGTGTCAGCTTCATGTCTAGTTACAGAACTATGCTCCTTGTAATATTAGCGATCAGCTTATTTTAGTGCTTTTGTCAGTTAAGCTAATATAGCAAAAATAAACTGAAAGCTAATATTTCCTGCTATATAGTATATAGTGTTAGTTTTCACCCCAGTGAGATAAATACTGCTGGTGTATGCACTGTGATACATTTTTACATTTATACATACAGTGCATACATCAACAGGTGATAGTCTCACAGTCGTTATGTCACAATATCTGAATTCCAAGCTAGCTGCCCAATCAAACTACTGCCAAAAGTACTGAAATAGAATTGAAAATCTCCTGTTAAAACATGGCAACTGCCACAAAAATTGCTTCACCAAAAAAGCCCACTACACATGAATACAGGAGTGAAACACTAATAAAAACATTATGTCAACCTGCACAGCATTCTCTCTCTGGAGATATCAAATGGCTCTGCAGTAAAACTGAAACTGTGACCAACAGAAGATCTACTGATGTTAACTGGACAAGCACTTCACTAAAAACTACCATCCACACAACAATTCATGTGTCAGAAAGAGTGATAGGAAACGCCACTGCAGAAAAAGTGAAAGCATCTGACAGAAACTCTGGTGAAGTCAGTTGAAGAACAACATGATCAGAATAAAAAAAATAGAAAATACCACACATGCCCTATAAAAACAAAATGAAGTTGCAAAAACTAGAATAATGAACTAAAATTAAGAAACAACCCCAAAAAGATGCTAAACTACTAGACAGATGGCACCATAAAACCCCACCCACAACCCAAACCACACCAATGAGAAATGATGCACAGAGAACAAATGACACCAACAGCAAATAAAATCACAGAAACAACAGTCATACACCCATATGACTGTTCATACATCCTGCACAACATTCTCTCTCTGGAGCTATCGAACTGCACTGCAGTAAAACTGAAACTGTGACTCACAGAAAAAAGCAAAGTAGAAAGTAACACGGATGCCTTTGGCACTCATGAGTTTCCAGAGCTCACTATACAGGAGTGAGAATATTTTCCATATCATACTCTTGCCCATCATGATATATATATATATATATATATATATTATATAATCTACTCTGCTTCCAGCCAGGTGTCCTGGAATGGACTTGTGTCAGAATTGTATATAGAACAGCAGCTCCAGTGATAAAGCAGTCCATCTTGTGAATTAGCTTGCAGACACTTCTCACCATCCCCAACTCAGACTCCTTATCCAAACAGTTGCTGTTCAGTCGCTTAACTGTGGCCCCATTGCCAGAGGATGAAGCTGTAATGTATGCCTATGTCTCACTTGTTAAACTCTTCTCCCCACCTCTATATCCTAAAGTCATTATTTAAAATGGATAGGAGGCTAGTTCATGGTTTTAGATGTGAATTATGACTTTCTGTTTCTATGTAAAACTGAAATTACATAAAAACATGATTGAGGCATTCATATTAATGCATACCCAGTCTACAGCTGAAATCCATATAGAGCCAAAATGGATACGAATTGCAGACCGGTGTCCACCCATGAAATCTAAAATGTAATTCAATTCATTACATGCCACTGTAATATATTATTTAACCCTTATGGGATGCATGTGTACTTTATTAAATATTACAAATTGATTACTAATGTTTTGTTATTTTTTTTCTTGATTGCGATAAGATGACAAAAGTAATAGGGTTACTATTCTTGTTGAGATGTAAATTGAATAAAACATCAAGCTATTAGATGCAGTTTTAGTGATCCTTTATTTCACTTGAAGTGATCTCAAAAAATTAACAATTTTCAGATACCTATATGTTACCTGTAAAAGAAGTCTTTCTCAGTGAATTTATTTCATGGGATCTAAAAAATCACTTGGACATTGTCATATCTCTGTTTAGGTTCCAAAACTAACATTTCCTACCTTGACAATTTTCATGGACTGCTATTCTTTATCAGTAATGCTTTCTTTATCAGATTGCAGTACAGGTTGCTTCAGATCAATTCTCTATGAAGGCTGAATCAGTCACTGTCAATATTGATTAACTCACAAATTGGCTCAACCATGGTAAATCAGCCAAATGTTGGCATAAATTGATATGTTAAATTCAACATCTAGATTTTACTGTATTCCTGGATATTTTGTGCAGTACAGCTGGACTTTATGCTTCAGCATCTAGATCAGGCAAACATGATGCATAGCCCGATAGTATCAAGTTTTTTTATCCACATTTTTCTTTCTTTATCTAAAATTTCAGTAAGTACCTGGAAGTAATTATAAGAATATGAAAGAGAATTAATGACACCAACTATTCTTTGAAATGTTTGGGAAGTGGATAGGAAACCTCTGAACAGATTAACAACTTACCCTTGGAGTTGTTATCAGTTTTCTATGTTCACATCTTTTAGACCAATAGCTCAAAATGTGCACTGTCACAGTCTCATATATTTATCTCATAAATTCACTTCTGTGTACCTTATTTGCTTACACTGCATCTTTACTTGCCAGGACCCATTATCTTTAAGGAATTTGTGATAAAATTGAACAGCTTTCAGAGGTGGTCTATCCAATTATGCCTCAGGGCTATCTTTGAGTATACTCTAGTCTGCACCAAAACGTGTGTGCTGACAGGGCTAGTAGTTGGAATTGTTTTAATATATCTCTGAAAACCTTTACTGTACCAAAAAGTGCAAGGAGTTCATAACACTGCTTTACAAACAGTAGGGTGCCCAGATATATTGCTCTTACTTAGACAATATCTCAAACTCTTTATTAATAGGTATCTCAGTATTTGTGTTTAGACATTGTTTAATAGCCATTAATAGGGATAGAAAGAAACTAATGATCTGTGCCTGGAGGCATTGAGATGAGAAGTAGTTTAGTGCTTAGTGCTACAATTTCAAACCATGGTGGTTTGCTTTTAATGTGATTTGTAACAGGTAAATGCATCAAAATAATAATGGGGAATGGAGGTCATTGGTGGTAGTGGAGAAAAATACATGGTAGAAATGGGTAAACTATTTCACCCAGTAGGAAGGCATTCTTCTACAGAAATCAGTGATTAAATATGTGGACTAGATCAAACTGTTCACATTACTGGAAATATAGGAGACCAATCATTGCACAAGCAAACTAATTAGGTAAATTTCCCAAGCTTGGATCTCTTCCTATCAGTAATAAGGACAAACGCATAACATATTGCTTTAATTGTATCAGATTCATTAATATGTGCACTGTATAATGTTGACCAAACACCAGTATTAATTGCTGTAGCATATAACATACTTTAAAAATATGGTAAGTGTTTGCCTTTTGCTAAGTGAGCACTGTAATGCCAGTAACTACTTTCCCTGGGCAGTAACCACACAGTGAGCTGATGAGTGGATAAGTGAAACCTCTCCTTTATATATAAATAAATCTACCCATACCAACACCAAGGGCAAACAATAGGATGACATTGTACCGCTTAGAACATATGTTTCTCCCCCACTTCCACCACCTTAAAATGGACTCTCAATTCAGTATAATCTACTGACTGCCATACATTGTGATGTGAGAATCCAGTTGTTGTATTTTAAAAGAGAGGCAAAGCAAAAAAATTTACATTTAGAAGGCAGTGAATCAATTAACACATACTGATAAGGCATAAATGAATCCATGGGTAACTATATTGTTGCATCCTGTAAAGGGGTGTTTCAATGTTGCTGAGTTTAAAATAAATAATACTATCCTGACACAAATCAGACACTATCTGTCTGAATCACTGTTTTCCTCCATTACCACTGTGAATATTTAAACATTTATACATGCATCATGTAGCTCTGATTGATACAACTTGCAATTATTTCAACTAAAGGCACAATTCTGCTTGTTGGCTCAAAATCTTTCTTATGACAGAGGATTGTGAGATTACACATATTGAAATATTATTTCCTTGAAGTAACAAATGAGGGGGGGTGAAGTATTTTTTTTTTCCTTTTTTGTGTACCAAGATCATACTCTCATGCAGATGTAGGCAGTCATAATACAT
Source organism: Neoceratodus forsteri (assembly GCA_016271365.2). Taxonomy (NCBI): domain Eukaryota; kingdom Metazoa; phylum Chordata; order Ceratodontiformes; family Ceratodontidae; genus Neoceratodus; species Neoceratodus forsteri. Next base: position 1,044,058,593 of record CM028133.1, on the reverse strand, counting down.
TGGAATTTACTATAACAGAAATGTGTTATTCTTATTATCCAGAATTGTGTCTGAATAATTAAAAAAAATGTTATGGCTAAACCAAACATAATATCTAAGAACAGTATCACAAATAAAATTATTTAGCCGGCCCACCAGCACAGCAGTTGGATTTCTGCTTGTGGTGCCGGCAACCTGGGTTTGGGAACAGACTCGGGTCACTGGAGGGCCCGCCAGGGGAGAAGGATGAAGCATCTCAGGGACTGCTCTCCTTCTTCAGGGGAGGTTGGGGAAACCATCTAGCACTTGACAGACCCCTGGCGGAGGTTGGGGGTAACTCAGCGACCGGCACTCAGCAGTGCTTCGAAGACAGGGCAGACGCAGGTCATCATTGCTCATTCCCACCTCCCATGCAACAAAGCAAGGGGGAGAAAAAACACTCCTGCATCTGCTGGCACAATGAAGCCTAATCTGGCTTCACTAGGTGCTCAGGCTGACTCCCACCTCTCCCAAGTTCACGGCACCCTAGGTCAAGGTGCTGTGACCCTGCCCTGATGGGAAAGTCAGGGGATTCAAGGGAGGATGGCTAGAATGTGAGCAGCTACAGCCAATGTCTGTGACCAGGCTGATGGTCTCTGCATGGGAATGCAGGGGTTAAAAAGTGTAATTAGAAAAAAAAACAAAAGAAACAAATAAAACTATTTATTGTGTATATCAGTGATCTAGTGTGTGTGTGTGTGTGTGTGTGTGTGTGTGACACTCTGTGGTGGTGGCAGGGATGGGATTTGACAGATGATAGCCAATAAAAAAAAAACATAAATATGTACAAAACTATGAATGGAGATGCGGGGGGCAAGGAGGACACATTCATTAGAGTTATGTTTATACAGGAGCACAGTTCGGTTATTCAGAAAAAATAGTGTCATGGTTATCTCTTGTAAGCTTTTCTTTCATTTTTGTACTGTAAAACCAGTGTGTGTATAATATGTAATTGTCAGTATGGATCATGGTTGGTGAAGTTAATTCACTTGAGGGGCATCCATTTGTATTCACAATAATACTTCAAACAGTTTTTTGCTTTTTATAAGATCATGATCATAAGTTTTTAATTTGTATCATAAGCAACCCAATATTTACCAGTCTCACTCACACACACACTCACCACTTCCTCGATTACAGTCACCTTTATAATGAGTAGGTGAGGGGGTGGATTTCACTTGCCCATCTGACCAATGTGAGCCATCCAAATCTCTGGCTGCAGACATAGAGTCAAACCCCTACAATAACCAGAAGGTGCAGTCCATATTGTATGTTGATGGAATGAACTGTATGAGCTGTATTTTTTTTTTTACATTGAACAGCTGCTCCCCCTCAGCCTGATAATAGCTTTGTAACTTTAAAATAAATGTAAGCTTTATTTTTTCCAAAGAAAAGCACTAAATGATTTCATAAGTTTAACATTGTTTTATGAGCAAAAGAATTATCTTGCAGAAAATGATACTTGTCAACTGCCAGTGCTTCACCCAGCATGTAGAGATCCTTTCTTGGGAAATATTTGTGTCCAGATCAGGATCTGATCAATGACTAAGCCTGTGTTAGTGAATCATGAATGAAAGAGCCACAAGAGTTTAAATCACAACATGATTTAATGTGCTCTGATCTGGAAATTAATAGTGATAACTGGCAGTGCACAAATGAACAATTTCAGCTAGGCATGGTGAAGCTGATGGTGGGTTTGTTGTTCTAGTACAAGCCACAATAATTTGGATTTCCTAATACAAGCCATAAGACTTTACCTTTTATAATTTAATGAAGAAATGGGAATTGCAGTTGATTTGCACAGTTGCAATATTTGCCACCAGTGTCCAAGTGTCACAGATCATGGGGGGCATTTATTTATTTTTATTTATTTAGTTTTTGTTGACCGGGTAAGTGCACTAGAAAAATCCTGCCTATTTTCAGGCATGACCTGGGGGAGGGGGACACAGATGAAAGCCAACTGACCTTGAACCAGATTAAGCTGTTGGTGGTATTGTTAGTGAATGAGGGAAATTTGGCTAGGACACTGGGGAAATTCTCCTACTCTTTTTGATAAGTGCCATGGGATCTTTAACATCCACCTGAACTACCACCAATCCAAGCATTCAATGATGCATCTACCAGGTGCTGAGTTTTGAGCAGACTTGATAGACATTTTGTCTATCAGGGAGTCTGTCAGGGAGTGACCACCACTCAGTATGGCTCACATTGGATATGGGCAAGGAAGGAGTGGAATCTGGCACAAGAGTGCTGGACTTCAGGAGGGCTGACTTTGGGAGGATGGGGGAAGTGGTAAAAGGGTACCTGGCCAGAATTCAATCTAGTATGGATACTAACCAGAGATGGGAGCTCATAAAGTTGGGGATAGTGGAGGCAACCAAAACCTGCTGCAAAGCCCAGAGCAAGAAGGCAGAGCTAAGAAACCGAGCTGGTTGAGCAAGGAGGTCATGGAAAAGGTAAGGAAGAAAAGAGCTGCCTTTAGGAAATACAAGAAAACAGGGATGGGGAGGACAGAGAGGAGTACTTGACAGAATCGAAGGAGGTGACAAGGGCAGTAAGGGGAGCCAAAGCATCTACGGAACTCAGGCTGGCACAAGGCATTAAGAAGGGGGAGAAGGACTTCTTTAAGTACATCAGGGAGAAAAGGAGCTGTAAGGACCACATAGTAAGGATTAGGAAGGAGGGGGGTTGGGTGGAAGCAGGGTATGATAAGGCGGAAGCACTAAATGAGTACTTCTGCTCAGTATTTACTAAAGAGAAGAGGGGGGTGACACCCAAGATGGGTGAAATGGCAGACGGGGGGAAGTGGTGACAGATGGGGAAATCATGGAGGGCAGAGTTCGAGAGGGTTTGAAGGCACTGAGGGTGGACAAGGCACCAGGCCCAGATGGCATCCACCCCAGGGACTGAAGGAGCTGGCAGAGGTCCTTGCAGGACCTTTGGCAGACCTATTTAATGCCTCACTACATTCGGGGTGTGTACCTCAGGACTGGAGGATGGCTCATGTGGTGCCCTCCACAAGAGTGGCCCCAAGGATGAACCGGGAAACTACAGACCAGTGAGCCTCACATCCATCGTGGGTAAGCTAATGGAGACTATCCTGAAGGAGAGGCTGGTGGCCCTCCTAGAGGCCAAAGGACTACAGGACAGCAGACAGCATGGCTTCACGTGGCCGATCCTGCCAAACCAACCTGGTCGGGTTCTATGACTGGGTAACTAGGCAACTGGACGGGGACATGCAGTGGATGTCCTGTATCTGGACTTCAGTAAGGCATTTGACTCAGTGCCACATGGAAGGCTGGGAAGGAAGTTAGTAGGCACAGGGGCAGGTGCAATGCTGGTGAGATGGGTAGGAAACTGGCTGCAGGGAAGGCAACAGAGGGTGGTGGTGGGTGGGAGCTCTCACACCCAAGGGCAGTGACAGTGGTGTCCCACAGGGCTCGTGTTGGGACCAGTGTTGTTTGGGATATTCATTGCAGACATATCATGGGACATCAAGAGCAAGATCAGTCTGTTTGCTGATGATACCAAGGTTGGCGCGGTGGTGGATGACCTAGGGGATGGCAGGGGTTGCAGGATGATCTGGCAAAGCTTGAAACCTGGTCAGACACTCTGGCAACTGACTTTAATGCCAAAAAGTGCAAGGTGATGCATTTTGGGATGAAGAACCCAAGGAGGACTTACCAGCTAGGGGGAGTGCAGCTAGCCCAGACAGAGGAGGAGAAGGATCTGGGTGTGCTCATCACAGGGTCAATGAACAACTCGGCACAGTGTAGGAAGGCAGTTGCAAAGGCCAACAAAATGCTGGGTTGTATTGCAAGGGGTATATCCTCAAGGAGGGAGGAGGTGATTCTGCCACTGTATAGGTCATTAGTTAGACCACACCTGGAGTACTGCGTGCAGTTCTGGCGTCCGTATCTGAAAAGGGACATTAAGTTACTGGAGGGAGTGCAGCGCAGGGGCGACAAAAGATGATCAAGGGTCTGGGGACTTATCATATGAGAGAGGAGGTTGAAGGAGTTGAACATGTACTCACTGGGGAGAGGGAGAGACAGGGGGACATGATTGAAACCTTAAATACATGAAAGGAATAAACAAGACAGGTACAGAGGGCTGTTCAAAGTAAGGGAGGGAGGGCCACAGGGGCCATGATATGAGACTGGAGGCGAGGAAGGTTCAGGAGAGGTGAGGAGACACTTTTTACAGAGAGGGTGGTGGCTGGGTGGAATGCGTTACCTGCAGAAGTGGTATGCAGTGACAGTGGACTGCTTCAAACGAGGATGGGACAGGACAAGGGGGAGGGTTAATGAAGGGGAAGGGTGGAAGGGAGGGGCAGCTGCAGAATAAGGGGTGCTAGCTGCACATTCGAGCAGACTTGATAGACCTCTAGGCCTTTATCTGCTGGCAAATTTCGTATGTTTCGTATGTTCGTACATTTTGGCCTACTCTGCTGGCATCTTAGTGTGTTAGTATGTAAATAAGGAACAACAAGGGAAAAGCAGCTTATATAACCTCAGGCATAATAATAAGTTAATAAAACTTGCATTGCATTTGGATGCAGAGAAAGCCCTGTTATCCAGAGCCTTAACTTCTGAACACATTATCTGTGTTTACAGACCTCCAAATGTCCAACTGTGGGTTGGAAAATTGTGGAAGATAGTCAGGTCTGTTCAGAATCATACAGTACTTCATACTTCCCATGTCCCAGTTGTGGAAATCATAACATTTGTAGTTTAAATTTAGGTGCCCTCACAGTGATTTAAGGAAGTTCCACAATGCCCACAGCAGACAGTAATCCTGATCCTGTATAATAGTGTATGGTATTATTGTCCAAGCAAGGTGTTTATGTAGTGATCAATGCCCATTTCTAGTAGATTTATTTTTATGTCTAAAAAATATCAAGAGATGGCAGATGTGATTTTACTGTAAGTGGTGATGTGGGGACACTTGGGAAACAAGTTGCATGAGTGAGTGAAAAATTTTTAATCAGATATACTGGATTATCAGATACATATATTACAAGTAACAAATAAATGACTAAAAGTTTGAATAGATAAAGTGAGGAAGATCAGCTTTTTTCACTGAAACAGACAGCAACGTCTTGCTATGGGGTTTCAGTCCTTTACATAAAAATGGTTAGTGAGCCATAGTAAATAAGTTCCCTCTACAATAAAAGAGTGTCAGATGCCAGTCTGCCTGTGTGCTAAATGTCTGTGTGGAGTTCAGTTTAATGGCATAAATGACCTACTTGCAACAGCAACACGTGGGAACTGGAATATTGCTTTAATTTTTTAACATGACAGGAGTATTCTTATCCAGTTTGGACACATATTGGCAAGCATGAATCCTTCATTCTATGTTCAACATTCAATGTACGACCTCTTAGGACACTGTTTATATTTACTGTAGAAGTTGTAGGATAGGAGTGCGTTTTCTGTTTGCAAACCAGACTACTTTTGCATTTTTTTAGGAATGAGCCTGACCTTTCCACTGTTGAGATGAGCACAAGTGCTCTTGCAGAAATGGTACTACAGTCTATTCTGAGGATCTTAGAAAGTTTGCAAGCAGAAAATGTAATTCTATCCTGCAACATCTCAATCTGCCTCAGATCAAAATGCCGTTAATGAAAAAAAAAGTTTTATTCTATAGTGCTACACAGATGCTGAAAAAATGAAAAAATGCCTGCTGCATTTTGAATTGTAACAAGAATCAATGTTACAATCCAAAATGCATCATGTGTTTTGACTGTTTTTGGCATCTGTGTGACACTGTGGAATTAAGCACATAAGCATGATTTTTTGCAACACCTGTTGCCATTTGCAGGTTACTTGAGGGGGACCAAATATGTCAGACTAAATCACACCTGTTCTGTGGTGATAGATCATGGCAGCCACCTAGTTGTTAATCAGGAAAGTGCATTTAAGCACATTAAAAATCAAGTGGAACTTACTGCAGAAACAGGGTACTACTAGGCACCAGCTCTCTACCCAATGGCAGGAAGCTCTCTACCACACAGCAGGGTGAGGTACTGACTAGTATATCGGGGTACCAAACAACTTTTCTATAGCAAGCACTGTACTATGGTTTTGACTTGAACTGTGGTGTGAATCCTTCCCTTACTGTTTTAAAGATTCCACTGTAACCAAATTCAGGAAACTGATTTTCACTTTGTTTTCACAGGTTACAGACTATGTAAACTTGCTGGACTACAGCACTCCTACCACCTAAAGTATGACATCTACAGGTAGGTATCACTCTTATTTCCACTTTCATTTTTTGTTTTAATTTTTTTCCACCAGTGTAAAGCATTCACTGACATTGACATACAGGCCAGATAATATATTTTTTCTTCACAGATGGGACAGGTGTACTTCAGTATGCCAAGGTTGTGCAATGTGTTATCCTGGTCCTAAAAACACATGATATAATGTAACTTAAGACAGTGGGCCAATGCATGTCACTCACTAAATGTGTACATTTTAACTGCTTTACTAATAGCTTGTTATTTTAAGCTGGATAAGGGGTTTACTAATAGCTTGGTATTTTAAGCTAGATATAATAGAAGGCAGGAACAGCCATGCTGGGAACTGAAGGTGGTCATGCAATGAACTCCTAATAATTTATTCTTCTTCATCTGTTTTCAGGTAACTTTGAGGTGTTGTAAATGCTGTCGGTGGTATCTTCCAAGCTGAAGACAGACAACAGTTAGGATACACTGAAGATATGGAAAGAAGAGAAAAACATTAATGAAACTTGTTTTCAAATTATGCCCCCACCCCTGAACAAAAATAAATACTTACCTTACATGGCTTGACAGTTCCCATACAGTCCAAGTCATCAACCATCCAAAACGTGTTGAACACAAGTGTACCTACAACCTGAGGGAAAAAAAGTCATCAGAAATTATTCTATTTCAGTCAACCACAGTAGTAACCCCCACTCCAAGAATAAAAATGAAATGTTACAGTACCATGTTAGGTGGTGTACTCATAACATATGTCTGGAATGTGGATGTCATCATCATGCCCACCAACGTAAAGTGGAAACATGTCATATGTATTACAATGATTCCCCGAAAAGGAACAACATGATGGACTGCTTACAACAAAGAACTAGATTCAACAGAAATTAAATGGCTGTATCCATGCAAAATAAAATCACAGAGGGTCGAACAATAACTCACCATTGTGGTATGAAGGCATACACAAAAGGCAACATGTATCAGTGATGCAGCAGGCATCACCACAGGCAATGCTCTCTCTTGGGACACTGTGACACCTTTCTGGCCTTATCTTCATCTAGACTTTTCATAAAATTAAAACAGTGGGGCAACAGCAGCAGCAACTGGAGTCACCAGGCAATGCTTTCACTTGGGACACTGTGACACCTTTCTGACCTTATTATTCATCTGGACTTTTAATGGACTTAAAGCAGGGGAACAACAGCAGCAGCAGCAACTGTTGTCACCAGGCAATTATCTCACGTGGGATGCTGTGACGCATTTCTGGACTTATTCTTCATCTGGAATTTTCATGAAATTAAAGCAGCAGGGCAACAGTAGCAGCAGCAACTGGCATCGCCAGGAAATGCTCTCACTTGGGACACTGTGATGCATTTCTGGCCTTATTCTTCATCTGGATTTTTCATGACATTTAAGCACTGGGACAACAGCAGAAGCAACTGGTATCACCTGGCAGTGCTCTCACTTGGGACACTGTGACTCATTTCTGGCCTTATACATCATCTGGACTTTTCATGAAATTAAACCAGCAGGACATTTTTAAGATAGGACATTTGGGAGTGGGGCATGGAAAGATATTTACTGGTATTGTTATTATTGCACTGCTGCATTCACCAAATGAAAGGAAAAAAGTCATAATTCTAATCTAAATCACACCTCTCACAAATGTATCACACCACCCTTATGCTTTCTGTAATATAAAGGCAGTCCGTAAGAGTTCTTACTTACTTTAATTTATTTTTTCAATGTCATAGGGTCTGAAACATTGTAGACACTGTGCTTTCTCACTACAGGTGACACTGTGGTGATGCACTGCCTGCTTCGATAAAAGTGTAATACAGCATGGATTTCAGCACTGAGAATTCAAAGGAAATGCAACCACACAGTGTCCAAAAAGTTGGTGACCATGGGAATTATTAAAAAAAATAAAATAAGGAAAGTAATAAGAAAAAAATGCTTCTATTTCAGAAACCATATTGTGGGGGGATTGGGGGAGCTGGAGATTTATAATTATGAGTGTCAAGAAATCCTTGTTAATCTTATGAACATTTTTTCAGGGGGTTATTATCCACATTAGTACACTAATACTGCATGCTAAATGATGTATACTATCAGCCAGCAATATTCAGAGGACAGGAAATTATTGGGGGGGATTACCATGGTAGGTGACTTTAGGGTATTTTGATTTTAGTTATTGTGGGTATGTATACTACAAAACTTTAACACAGTAAACAGTATCCAAAAAGTAATCCAGCTTGACAATGAAAGCATCAGTGCAAGAATGCGGTAACAATTTTGATCTATACTTTTTTAATTGTATTTTATATTGCCACCTAATCTAATAACTTGTGTATATGAACAATACCCTTCTTTCAATAATTTAAGTATGCAGCACTACATTTTTTCAGAATCAGAAGTAATAAACAAAGTGCTCATTTTAACCTACCTTGCACCAGGTTTGAAACAATATTCTCACATGCTTTTGGACAGCAATTATTTAAATTCTGAAACTCAGTTCTGTTGTGACTACAGTGACATCGCATGCAGCAGACAATACCTCATAAAATAAAGGAACAGTATCTGTTCAAAAACAGTTGGACTTACTGATGAAAATCAAGTCACTGTAACATTACAGTGAGCACTGATTTAATTATTTCTCATTAAAAAAATGGAGTAATGCAGAATAACATAAATTGTGAATAGAAGGCTACCATATATACACGGGTTATTAGATAAAGGGAGATGTAAAATAGAATAAAAAATTATCAGTCAAAATTATAACTGCATTCTTGCACTGATACTTTCATTGTCATGCTGTCTTACTTTTTGGTTAATGTTTAATGTGTTACATACCTTTTCATAGTAATCATATCCAAAACAACTACAATCAAAATACCATAAAGTCACCTACCATGACAATCAACCACCCACCAAAATTTGCTATATTATTAATGTGGCTAAATTATTCTGATATCTTGCTATGTTTTAAACATGCAGTATTAGTGTCCACATGTGAAGAATAATCCCCTGAAAAAAATGTTCAGAAAAGTAAGAAGCATTTTAGGAGTTGTTACTTAATTTGTTTTATTTTTTAAATAACTGGGTGTCAGCAAAATGGCAGACACTACATGATTTCATTGCAGGTGAAACTGAGGTGCTGCAATGCACACTGCAATTAATGTGTCTTGAAGAGGGAGATTTGGCACAATAATTTCAAATTAAATGAAAGCACACAGTGTCTGCAAAGTTAGTGCCCATATGACTTATTTACTAAAATAAAGTAAGGAGTAAGACCAACAACATTTCAATTGCAGAAAGCAGAATGGGTTGGGGGAAGCATTTGGGGAGGTGGAGAATCAGATTTAGCATTACGAACATAAAAAAAAAACAGGATTAACAAAATTAACATAAGGAAGAAAATATTAATTGAACATAAATTACATACTTGGGGCCAGATATTCAAAACTTTGCTCCAGGGCTAAATTAGCACTGCCTGGCGGGCCAACTTAGCCCAGAGTGCAAAGCAAGCTATATTGAAAAGGAAATAGCCCAGTGCAAAACCAGCTGAATATAGCAAGCAAAGGAAGCTGGGCAAACAGAGCCAGTAGTGCAGGGCAAAAATTGCCCAGGAATAAGACAGCACTGAATATAGTAACAGGGAAGTGCACACTGCAGCTGCATCTCATTAGGCTCAGTAGCAAGCCAGTGTTGCAGGTGGAGAACATTGTGTGTGATTGCACAGAGATGTCTGACATCTACTGCAAACAATGTAAGCCACATTCTGCAGAACTGTGCTATGCTGAAGTGAGGTTTACACAGGGCGTAACTGATTGCACAGTGCCAACACATTAGCCCAGGGCAAACTGGTTAGCCCGGGACAAACGGGAGCTATATTCAAAGCTTCCATGCAAATAAGCCTACTTAGGTAATCTGTGGCAAACAGGTACATTTGCATGTCATTAAGAGCTGCTTAGCATACATTACCATGAAGTTTGCCAGTGCTACTGCATGGAGCACAAAGCTCCCCCTTTTGGTTGGAATGGAAGTACAGGCTGGATGCTGCAGGCCAGAGCATGACCACAGCATCCCGTGTTGGTTAGAACAGAAGCACAGGCTAGAAGCAGCAGGAACTGTGTGCTGCAGGCACAGTCAGTGCATACAACACACACATGCATCTGTGCAAGCAGGACCTGTATATCTATCTATCTATCTATATATATATATATATATATATATACACATAGATACATAGATACATAGACGGTGTCGGCAGATAAGGGCCTATGGCCCACCCAGTCTGCCCATTTGAGCTTGTAAGTTCAGTTTATGTTTTCCTAGAAGTCTGTTGCCCCTTACCCCTGACCTCCAGAATTCCTTTATGTCTATACCATGCATTCTTAAATCCTGTGATTGTTTCAGCCCCCACCACTTCCTCTGGCAGGGTGTTCCACTTGTCCACCACCCGTTCTGTGAAGAAATTCTTCCTCATGTTTCCTCTGAATCGTCCTCCCTCCAACTTCATCCCATGCCCTCTAGTCCTGGAACATCTTTTTCGCTTAAAAATAGTGTATTCCTGCACCCTGTTCCTCCCTGTGAGATACTTGTATGTCTCTATCATATCCCCTCTTTCCCTCCTCTCCTCCAGGGAGTACATGTTCAGTTCCTTCAACCTGTCTTCATAGGACTTGTGATGCAATCCATGCACCATCTTTGTTGCCCTCCTCTGAGCCTTCTCTACCCTGTCTATATCCTTATGTAGGTATGGTCTCCAGAACTGTACACTGTACTCCAGGTGGGGCCTCACTAGTGTCTTGTATAGTGGAATTATGACCTCCCTTTTCCTGCTGGTGATACCACTGCCTATGCATCCCAGCATCCTATTTGCTTTACCTGCTGCCTTGTCACACTGTTTCCTACCTTGAGGTCATCAGAGATGATAACCCCAAGATCCTGCTCCTGCTTGGTGCATGCTATATCCTCACCCCCAACTGATATATTGTGCCAGGGTTTTTGTGCCCCATATGCATTACCTTGCACTTCTTTGCATTGAATTTCAACAGCCAAACCCTGACCATTCTTCAAGTTTCTGCAGGTCCCTTCTCATTCTGTCTACACCTCTGGTGTGTCTACTCTGTTACAGAGCTTTGTGTCATCAGTGAACAGTGAAATTCTGCCTTCTAGGTCCTGTGCAATGTCACTGATGAAGATGTTGAATAGGACCGGTCCCAGCACTGATCCCTGTGGTACCCCACTGGTCACTCTTTCCTCTGTGGAGTGACAGCCATTTACCACCACCCTCTGTGTCCTGCCACCCAGCCAGTTACCTTCCCACCACACTACTGTCCTGCCCACACCCATATTCCCCAGTTTGTGTAACAGTCTTCTATGTGGCACAGTGTCAAAGGTCTTGCTGAAGTCCAGATAGACCATGTCCACTGCCATCCCCTGATCCACCTCCCTAGTCATCCAGTCAAAAAATTCAACTAGGTTGGTCTGACATGACCTCCCCCTGGTGAAACTATGCTGCTTTGGGTCCTGTAGTCCATTGACAACCAGATGTTCCACCAATCTCTCCTTCAGTAGTGCTTCCATGATCTTCCCCATTACCGAGGTGAGGCTGACTGGTCTGTCGTTCCCTGCTTCCTCTTTGTTCCCACTTTTGTATAAGGGGACTACATATGCTGTCCTCCAGTCTTTGGGTACCTCCCTGTTTCCAGTGATCGCTAAACAGGATAGCCAGAGGTTCAGCCACCACCTCTCTTAGTTCTTTAAGGACCCTGGGTGCACCCCATCTGGCCCCATTGCTTTATCAACTCTTATTACTTCCAGTTCCTTCAGGACCCTTTCTCATGTAAAGGGACTTGTGTCCATTTCTGCACCATTCTCCCCTTGTACTCCTTCAGACCCATTACCCTCTTCTTCCTCATTAAAGACTGAGCAGAAATACTGTTCAATATGTCAGCTTTACTGTTGTCATTCTCACACGCCCCCATCCTCCCTTCAGTCTCACTATCCCTCCCTTTGTCTTTTCTTTTTCACTTATGTACCTGTAAAAGGTTTTGTCCCCTCTACCCACTGATTTTACAATGTATTCTTCTGTCTGAACTTTGAGTCCCAATATTATATATATATATATATATATATATATATATATATATATATATGGGCAGCTGTAGGAGGCACCACTTCTACTGCTCTGGCCATTAGTCAGTGATGCTGCATAGGTGGATGTTCTCTTTTTTCAGCAGCTTCAACTGCAGGAGTGGCTGGTACCTCCTGCAGCTTTGCTTTCCTCTAGGCATGGTGGTGCATTAAAAGATGCATTCACTGACCACCCATGCCCAAGAGGCTACCCTTGCACCCCAGACATGCAACCATGTCAGAAACATTAGTGAGCTAGAATATGAGGACAGACTGATGGACCTGGGAATGTACTCCTTGGAGTACAGAAGACTAACGGGGGACATGTGTTTAGTCTTTAGGGCTCTATCTGATGCATCACTCTGGAACCAGTTGGGCATCAAAACCAAAAAACACAAATACAACATGAGAGGACACCATCTGCAAATCAAAGGCATGGAATACTGAACAAATAAAAGGAAAAACTGGTTCTCTGTAAGAGTACAGCAAATCTGTAATAACCTACCTAAGAATGTAGTGACTAGTAAAACAATTGAGGAATTCAAGCATAAACAGGACAGAGACCTAATTTATAGTAACATAAAGGGCTATTGAGTTAGTTTTTTTGGGACAGGGGATTATCAATATAATGTGAGTATTATGGACTTAGGTCTTCTCTACTCTGAACACCTATGATACTTCATTACTGTCTGGTCACCAGGAAGGCAGATGAAAAATTGCCACATGTGAGAGCTGCAGGGAGGACCATGCACAGACAGTGGGGGGGCATAAGATAATGCTGCCTGCTGTGATGCAGTTGGTGGAGGGTCAACAAACTGCTGCTCCTGTGATTGCAGCTGCTGATGATCTTCAGGCTGCTGCTGTTCCAGTGCTCCAGAGCTGGCAGTGGCTGCAACACTCATCACCGATGAAGAAGCAGCACCTGCTGCTGCTGCTTCAGGCACCACACAGCCATTTTCAACATTGGGCTGTGCCTGTGAGAGAGCACTCGAGTTTGAAACAGTACTGTGGTTCTGGCAAAATGGTCACCCCAGGCCAACGCACATTTGGGGCCCCCGTTGCCTACCACTTTGACCACCTCTCTCCATGCTAACTAAAAGTAAATGTAAATCAAAAATAAAACAAAAAAATACTACTAGAACTACAAGTACTAAAACTACAGTAACTAAAACTAAGTAACAAAAATAAACAACTTTTTTATCAAAACTAAGCTTTCAAATCAACTCAAATGGGCTGCAAATCTTTAACAACACAAACAAAAAACTTTAAAGCACAAATGATAGAATTTGCTGCCAAAAAGCACACTGTCCACCAACATTGCTGACTAAAGAGCTCCTTCTACAAGAGAAAGTGAAACTAGTTTACTGACTTCCTGCCTAATTAACTGCCTGCATCATATGACCTGCAGTCATACATGTGATCTGTGGGCTACTTCTTACCAACTTCACCTTCTCAAAGTGTAACTCAAAGTGGACTCGAAATGAACAATGCGAAGTCCATTAAAGGCAAATTTCAACCTTTTAATGGAAATTTTGCCTAGTGCTATGTGAATTTAAAGTTGCCCACTTCGAGTTCACTTTACAGGTAAATTTAAATTTGTTCCATGTCTATTCAGGACAGACATTTTTCCACTAACCACCCTCTGTATGAGGGGTGTATGCACCCACTGGCTCACAAAACACCTACTCTCCAAAATGAAAGACAGACATACTGTAAAATGGGCTACTTTTAGAGGCCACTCCCTCCCTTGCCCATTGGAATGATTACAGAAGACTGCAGAATCAGTGCATACAAAAGACCAAATCCCTAAAGGCAAGCAACTTTAAGAAAATTCTAGAATGATACCCTTAGAAACCTCACCTATTCTGGTCTACTATAGGCTCCATGATAACAGCAAGGACCCACCACCATGCCTTACACCTCAACTCCCCTACAGGTCTGTTAACTGACCCCACTGCAGTTGCCAATGCCCTAAATATCAAGTTCATGGACCTCACAGCCCACCTCAATAAACTGCCCACTCCTAACCCTCCCAGCTAGGAAATCCAGACTATGCACACACCAGTGGCTGCTACTCCCCACCCACCCTTCCATTTCAGGTCTATCTCCATTCAAGACACTTTCAAATTTCTGAAGAGTCTCCCCAACTATGGAAGTCCAGGTAGAAAATGGACTTTACCTCTGTTTCTCTTAAACTTATAGCCCCCTGTATCACCAAACCCCCGACCACTTTTTTCAATCTTACCCTCTCCACATCAGCTGTGCCCACCATATGGAAAAATGACAAGATAGTCCCAATTTTCAAATCAGCTGATCCCCTGTCCAATTATAACTACAGGCCCATCTCTATCCTTCCCCATCTGAGCAAGTTCCTCAAAAAGGACATCCACCACCAGCTCTTGGAGCATGTCAGTAAATATTATCTTCTCTGTCCACATCGACATGGTTTTAGGAAATATAACAGTATCACATCTGCACAGTGCCAGGTTAGATTAGCACTACAGGAATAGTGCTAGGCAAGAGAGCGCTTGTCCCTATGGCACTAACATGGACAGTGAGCAGGGATGTAGAGCGCGCTTGCAATATGTGCTGTCTTGGTCACTGTCCATGGTGCTGCCACAGGACAAGGGCAGCAAAATACCAAGGGCTGGCTGAGCTGCTCCCATGGCACAGAGGGCTGGGGCATGAAGCAGCTCAGCTGGGAGGCAGTGAAGACCAGGGTTCTAATCCTGGTCTCCAACCATTTTTCAGGAATCAGGACTTCTTTTACTTACAAGAGGCCATGGAAACCGTATGCTACAGCCCAACACATTTTAACTTTCCTCATGATCTGCTCCCCCTGGAGTGGGAATCTTTCAGTATGGGGGTGCAGGGGGCAAAGCACCCCACAAAAAATAAAAATGACAGCATTTTGCAGCACTGTTGTTGCCAATGGCATTCTTGTTGACTATATTCTGACCAGTGCCCATCTGCACTACAAATTCTCACAAACCATGTCTTCAGAAATATGTATATAAGTAAAATCACAGGCACTCTCTTCATTGATTTGACTAAGTCCTTTGAGCTGGTCAACCACAATTTCTAAACACCAAGTTAAAGAATCGCAGTTGTTTGCTGGGGATGGCTACTGATTACAGAATTACCTATCTGGGAGGTCCCAAACAGTTAGCATTGGAGGGGCCACCTGTAAGGCTATGGCAGTGTCCTGTGGTGTACCACAGGGCTCCATCTTGGGACCAGTTCTCTTTTACCTATTTATAAACTCTCTACCAGCAGATAGCCTCTCATGTCTCTCCACCACACTAACACTTAACTTCGGAGCAGCTCATAAATTGCCCTTAAGTAATAGGCTCCTAGCAAGCTCAAGCAAAACTAATGCCATGCTCCTGGAGTCAAAACCCAATATCTCTAAGCTGACCAAAACACAATCCAGCCTAACTGCCCTACCTCTGGATGCCACCTCTTGAAAATGTGCCCAGTTTCAAGTACCTTGGTGTCACTTTAGAACCCTCCTTAACCTTATCCACACATATCACTAGCACTGTGCAGTGTATCAGCCAGAAACTGGGGATGTGTTTCTGACTAAAAAACTACCTGACCCCTGAGGCCCAGAATACTGAAGTGCAAAGTACCCCCTTGTTTTATTAGACTACTGTGCTACCATGTATACACATACCTCCTTACTACTGCTTGCGAGGTTCAATACTGCATACAACATCTGTAGGTTTACACTGATTGCACCTCGCTCCACCCACCATTGCTCTCTATACCAGTTCATGGGCTGACCCCTTCCAGGCCAGAAACAACTATTTCCTTGACTGATTCTTAGATACCATCATTAGAAATGGCAGCAAGTCACCTCTCTTCCCCTTTCCCAAGCAGAAAACCTGCCACCACAACCTCTGACAATCCACCATCCCACCATTATAAGTTCCCTGGGATTCACCTGCCTGGGTAGTAAGGCCTTCTCTTTTGCCATTCCCAAACTATGGGACAACCTACCTGCTACCCTCCATGCTCTTCACTTGCACCTAGCCTTCAAATCTCACTATGAATCAGTACTATTGGCTTCCACCATGTGTAAATGCCCCACGGGGTGAATCATAATTTGTGAGTCACTAATTCACTGTATCTATGACAAATGGATACCTGGCACTGTCTGAACATTTACAACAGCTTGCTTGTAATGCTGTGTATATTGCACTTGCACTTGCACTTTGATCTTACAGTTCAATTTTTTGTACTATCTGTTTTCTGTGCCATTGTATCTTGTGTAACTGTGCAACCTGTATTACCAATGTGCCATCTTAATGGACCAGACCATGCCTGAAAATGGTCCATTGGATCACTGTGCCTACCCAGTAGACAAATAAATAAATGAATAAGTAAATAGACAACAGATCCAAATCAGTAATTGTTTGGACCCAGTAAAAGCAAAATAAAAAGCTGCCCTTGGAAAACTCATTTGGGAGTGGCTATTTTGAGTGTTTCAACAGCTACTTTACAAGTACCTAAGAATCCTGCTTCAGCAGATTCTCTTTATGGGGGGCACATTGACAAATTGCTAAACACAGCAAACACCATACTTGGACTGTTGTGCCAGTATAACTGGCTTGGTTACCAAGGCTTGGAAAGCAGTTGCTCACCACACTTGTATGCACATCCATAAAAGAGAAAACATTCAGTTTACCAACAACAGTATCTATCACTTCAAATTTAATGCACTTATACTTGCACATCACAGATATTCCACACTTGTTATTACCTTCCTGAGTACTAACACTATTTGCAGCTGTTAAGTTATGATCTATTTCCTTCTAAACACTGGTTTTCTCACCATACTACTCAGCATGCTGCTGCAAACCAACTTTCAGTCTGCAGTCTTTTGGATTCTTCTCCTTAAATGTCCTAAACTAAAATCAAAAGCAGGAGTGGGTGCATTTATCTTCCTGCAGTCCCTGATCTGGAACAACCTTCCACAATGTCAGGTAATCAGCTTCCAACACATCCTTCAGATGATGCCAAAAAATGTCTACTGCCTCCTCAAATGTTTCAATTTGCCTTACAGACTGATTGGCTTGTGCACAGCTCCCTCCACAACCCCCCATCTCCATCATCATGGTGGAGCTATGCTTGTCATCAAAGCACTGACATGTTTGAGCTGCATTTCATGTCTGTTTCTTCCACTGAGCTATATTACATGTTTTGTTTTTACTTGTACTATTATCCCTTACATAAATAATTAAATGAAATATTTTTCTGCTGTGTACATAAAACTACTCATTTGATATGCATGCTGCAAGCATGATTTAGATGTTAAATTGGGACCAACTGCATGCATGTGGCATGCGTGCAGCAAGCAAGTGTGGAAAGCATGCTTTTTATTTCAAATTGGAACAGACTGCATGCATGTAGCATGCATGAAAAAGCAAGTGGTCACACATACAAGTTAAGTGACTTACTCAGGATCACATCATATACAAGTGGGAGCAGATGAGATTCCAACCCAGATATTCAGGTCTCCCGATTTCTTGGTTTGCAGTTCAGTGCCTTTAGCCACTAAGCTATACTGCCTGAAAACATATGGCTTGCTTATACTTCAATAAAAATATGCATTCATCTGCAAGCATGTAGCATGCTTATAGCCACTGTTATACTTTTTAGTTTTCTTGTTCCCCCTCATCTCAGCTGCACAACTGAAGTGAAACATGCCAAAAAA
The DNA here is from genome assembly GCA_016271365.2 of Neoceratodus forsteri. Taxonomy (NCBI): domain Eukaryota; kingdom Metazoa; phylum Chordata; order Ceratodontiformes; family Ceratodontidae; genus Neoceratodus; species Neoceratodus forsteri. Next base: position 1,044,040,474 of record CM028133.1, on the reverse strand, counting down.
ACACATGTAGTTCTTCCCAACCCCAATGCATGCACATACCCAGAAAACTACTCAATTACTTCGGTCTGGCCTGTACTCCTGCTATTTTCTCTCCATCCTTTTGAATGCTTTCACACAAACAGACTTTAAGGGGCAAACACAAAAGTAACAATAACTCAACACCCACCCATATAGCCAGTCCCCTTCCCAATGCACACACACACTGTAGCAGGTGTGGTTATGCTGCTACAGACAACCCACCAAGTATAAATATAAGCTGAGATTCTCTTACCTGAGTACAAGGCAGCCAGAGGCAGGAGTCTTTAAAAGATGATGTCCATTGATCAGAGTACCCCTTGAAATGAATGGTGTTATTTTCTGTTACTAATTCATACATCATGATGGTGAGTTGGAGAATAATGAAGGACACTGTACAACTAACAAGGCCCTTATTCCTCGAGTGGTGGCCTCCATTAAACTTCTTCTTACCATCATAATGTATAAAACAGTAAAAAAATGAATTCCCCATTTATTTCAAAGGGGCACACCCCTGCACTCTTCCTTAGAAACAGCAACATAGACTTTGACATCAGATTAGGACTGCTTGGCCCACCCAGTGTGCCCAATTCTCTGTCTACTGGATAAGCTGCAGATCCTAGTTTTACCAACAGCCTACTTCCTCCTTCCTCCAACTAGAATTGCTTTATGTCTGTCCAATGTATTCATAAATTCCCCCACTGTTTTACCCAACTACCTCCTCAGGAAGGCCATTCCATGCATCCACCACCCTCTCCATGAATAAAATACATCTTCAAGTTGCCCCAAGTCATCCCCCCTCTACCTTCAAATTGTGCCCCCTTGTTCTTGCACATCTATTTTTTTGAAAGATGCTACCCTCTTGAACTTTGCTGATTCTCTTGAGGTATGTGAAAGTTTCTATGATGTCCTCCTTCTCCCTCCTTTCCTCGATGGTACAGTATACATATTAAGCTCTTTTAGTCTCTCTTCATATGGCTTCTGGTGCAGACACTTCACCATTTTAGTTGACCTCCTCTGCACTGCCTCCATTGTGTCTATGTCCATGCAGAGATGGGGTCTCCAGAACTGCATGCAGTACTCCAGATAGGGTCTCACCAATTGTCTGTACAGAGGAATAACAACTTCCTGTTCTCTACTGTGAAGTCTCTCCCTATGCATCCCAGTATCCCCCCAGCCCTCCTTACTTTTCTCACATTGCTTGCTTACCTTTAGGTCATCTGATATGACTATCCCCAGGTGCTTTTCCATTTTTGGTGTTGTTAATACACCTCAATTGTGTAGTCTTCCCTAGGGTATTTTTCCCCAGGTTCATTACTCTGCAATTCTTTGCATTGAATCTAAGCTGCCATACTGTTGACCATTCCTCCAACCTTACCAAGTCCCATCTCATCCTTTACACCCCTCTTGTGTATCAACCTTGTTGCAGATCCTTATGTCATCTGCAAAGAGGCATACTTTTCCTTCCAGTCCCTCTGGAATGTCATCTATGAAGACGTTAAAGGGGTCGGATTACAGTACTGAACCCTGTGGTACCCCACTAGTAACCCACCTTTCTTTGGAGTGGACCCCATTTACTATTGCCCTCTGTGTCCTGTTGTCCAACCAAAGTTTTACCCAGGTTACCACCCTGGGACCCACTTATAGGCTGGCTAACTTGTTTATTAATCTTTTGTGTGGGACTGTGTCAAATGCTTTGCTAAAGTCTAGGTAGGCCACATCCACTGCCCCTCCCAGGTCTACTACTTTTATCACCCAGTCAACGAAATCTATTAGAGTCATCTGACATGAATCCATGCTACCTTGGGTCCTGTGCCCCGCTGATCTCTAGGTACTCAACGCTTTTTTCTTTCAGAACTGATTCCATCATTTTCCCTACCACTCAGGTAAAACTAACAGGTCTGTAGTTTCCTACCTCTGAATTGCTCCCACTTTTGTAAAGGGGAATCACATCCACCCTCCTCCATTCCTCAGGTACTACACCCTCCATTCATTATTTGCTAAAAGGGGTAGCCAGTGGTGCCACAAGTTCTCCCCTAAGTTCTTTTAGAATTCTGGGGTGAATCTCATCAGGCTCCATTGCTTTGTTGCTTTGTCCACCTTCAGTTTTTGAAGTTCTTTCAGGACCCTTTCTTCTGTAAATGGGCTGGTATTGACCCCCCTATCCAGTGTGCTTCTATTATTTGGTTTAGGTACCTCCTTCTCTTCTTTTGTGAATATTGAGCAGACTTATATGAGGACTGTGAGGAATTTGCTCAGTTTTTCTCGGACAGGGTGTCTGCAATCCGGCGGGAGGTCTCCTCAGCCAGTAATACCATTGCTGTCAGTGGTCGTCAGTCGTGTTCTAAGAGCACTCTCTCTGAGTGGGGGGAGTTTAGGCCAGTGGAAGTTCATGAGGTCATTGAGATAGTGGCCAACTTGAAGTATACCTTTTGTGAACTGGATCCCGTGCCAACGCGCTTCTTGATGAGGTGCATTGACACTGTTGGCCCGGTGTTTGCCCTGATTGTCCGGTGCTCGCCAGGCCAGGGTGTCTTTCCGGATGCCTTGAAGGAGGCTCTGGTGAGACCTCTTTAAAAAAGCTTCTCTGGACCCGGAGATTAGGACAAATTACGCCCTATCTCCAATCTTCCATTTCTGGGAAAGGTTGTTGAGAAGGTGGTATCACTTCAGTTGGGAGAACATCTCTTGACCCACGAGTTGTATGATCCTTTCCAGTCAGCCTTTCGGGCCAGGCATAGCACTGAAACTGCATTAGTTCGGGTGCAAAATGATCTCCTTAGGGCTAGAGATTGGGGGGATAAGACAATTCTTGTCCTCCTTGATCTCTCTTCAGCATTTGATACTGTGGACCATTGTGTGTTGCTTTTCCGCCTGAGGGAGCGATGCGGACTCACTGGTATTGTCATCAAATGGTTTGAGTCATTCCTTACTAACAGGAGGCAGCGGGTTGTGATGGGAAATTTCTCATCCACGCCCTGCCTCCTTTCATGTGGAGTCCCTCAGGGTTTGGTATTGGCCCAATGTTGTTCGAGTATACATGTTGCCCTGGGGAGATCATTAGAGGTATGGCCTGAGTTTTCATTGCTATGCTGATGATACTCAGCTATACCTATCCTTTGCCCAGGAACATCAAATGCAGTTGATGCTGATGAATATCTGTCTGGCTGAGATAAATGACTGGATGTCTTCCAGCTGGCTGCGACTTAACTCAAATAAGACTGAGGTACTGTGGTAGAGTCGAACAGAGCTTGTGATGGGATGGCTTCTGATTCTAGACTGGCATTGTGCTAGGAGCTGTGTCATTGATGGCCTCCCCAAGGGTGTGTAATCTTGGTGTGATCTTTGACAGAAACTTGTCCATGGAGGCCCAAATATCCTCCGTGGTGCATTCCTGTATTTTTCATCTTAGAAATATCACCAGGATTAAGCCCCTTGTTCCAGCTATGGATCTCCCTACTTTGGTACATGCCTTGGTCACTTCGAGACTTGACTACTGTAATGCGCTCTATCTTGGGGTCTCTGGAACTTCTCTTCGCAGACTGCAGCTAGTGCAAAACGCTGCTGCCCGGCTTTTGACTGGACAAAGTAAGTTCTGTCATATTACTCAGGTGTTGCGCGAATTGCACTGGCTGCCTGTCAGGTGGAGAGTTTTGTTCAAGGTGGGGTTTCTCACCTATAAGACTCTACATGGACAGGGCCCTGGTTACATTTCTGATCTCCTGGTACCGTCCACCTCTGTCTGGGATCTCCGCTCCTCTGGTGGTGGCCTCCTCACAGTTCGGAGAGCTAGGTTGAAATCAGCAGGGGATCGATCCTTTGGAGTTGCTGCTCCAGCTCTCTGGAACTCGTTGCCACTTGAAGTGAGAGAGGCCCCCACTATAGAGGCCTTTAAAAGTCGACTTAAGACCTTTTTATTTGTGCAGGCTTTTGGGGTTTAAGTTTGTATGTTATTTTATCCTAAATGTACACGGTATGACATACTGTATAGGTTTTGTGCGGCGCCCAGAGCCTTTGGGATTGGGCGTCTTTTTAAATAAAGTTGACTTTGACTTTGACTTTGACATATTCATTTAGTATCTCTTCTTTGTCACTGTCACCCTCTTCCCACCCCTTCCCATTTATTAAGCCTCACTATCCCTCCACTGGTCTTTCTTCACTCCCTATTGTACCTATAAAAGGTTGTATCTCTATTCTTAACTGCGTTGGCTATCTTTTCCTCAGTTTGGTCCTTTGCTATTCTGACTCCCTTCCCCACTTCCTTCTGCATGTACTGGTACAGTTCTCTGTCCTGCTCCTTCTGTTATTCTTAATACTTCCTGAATGCTATCTTTTTTCTGCCTAAACTTCCCCACCACCCCTTTTGAGAACCATAGTGTTTTTTTCTTCATTTGTTTTGTTTGTTTCACACAAATGCTTGTTGCCTATGTGATAGCAGCTTTGATTTTTCTTCATTGCTCCTCCACCTCACCTTCTTGCCCATTTGCTAGTGCTTTTCTGAGGCACTCTCCCATTTTGCCAAAGTCAGCCATCCTAAACTCCAATACCCACACCTTTGTGTGACTTGACTCTATGGCTGTGTTTATCGTGAACCATGCTGTTTGGTAGTCACTTGTTCCCAGATAGCTACCCACATCTAAATCCAAGATCCTCTCTCCATCCTTGTTTGAGAGTACCAGGTCTAAGATTGCTACCTCCTGTGTGGGTTCTAATACTAGCTGTCTGAGGCATGCCCCTTGTAGGGCATTGAGAATTATCCTGCTCTTGGATGTGGCTGCAGAAAAGGTGCTCCAGTTAACATCTGGCTTAGTCAGGTCCCCCATCAAAAATGTCTCCCCCTTTTCTGCCATTCTAAAGTTGCCTTCTATCATTTCCTTGTCCATTTCCTCCTCCTGAGATGGTGGTCTGTATACAACCCCTGTACAGATTGTGGTGCCATTTCCTGTCTCCATGGTGACCCACAGTGTCTCCTCTCCTCCATGTTTACCCTTTAGTTCCATTGCTATAATCTTTTCCCTTATGTAGAGAGCTACTCCTCCTCCTCCTCTTTTATCCTCCCTGTCCCTCCTGTAGATTGTGTACACTGGTATGTTGACATCCCAGTTATGGTTTTCTGTGTACATTGTTTCTGTGACTGCCATGATAGCCAGGTGTCCCCCTTCAATCAAGGCCACTAGTTCAGTGCATTTGTTACCCAGACAACATGCGTTATACTCATCACCCTCCATTTTTTGATAGCCTTACCCTTTTTAGTGCCATCCCTGTCCTCACTGCCTTTGCCTTTTTCTACATCGTAACCTGTCCTGCTGCCTTTCAACTTCTCTACCTTAGTGTTTACCTCACTAATTACCCTGTTTTGTGGGCAGGGGGTCTGGGATTTCCATGCTTCTTTTCAGTGCTTCCCCCCCTTGGCTAGTTTAAATGCTTGCCAATGAAGCATTTAAACCTATCACCTAGGATCCAGGATCCCTTCCAAGAGAGGTGCAGACCATCACACCAGAATACACCTGCATCCCTCAAGGTAGATCCCCAGTCCCCCATGAAGCCAAAACCCTGAACTTCACACCAGTTTTTCAGCCATTCATTGGTCTATGTCATAATGTAACTGAGTGTAGGGATGTGGAGGTCAGCTTTTTTGGGGGCATAAGCCTAACTATAGTGGGGCTCAATAGTCTATGCATAAAATACCACTCAACTGTCCAAGAATGCAAGGGCCAGCCCTCATTTTACACCTGAAAACTGCTCTGCCCCTCATCCATTTCTCATGGAAAACATGTTGCTCCACACATAGGATCCTTTAAATTTGGTCTCTATGGTAGGGGTGTCATTTCAAATCTCAGCACAGGGGAGCCAACTACTGGTGGAGGCCAGGTGCTAGTTAGCACCTAGGCAGCAAGCTCTGGAATGTCTGGAACATCTCTAAATGGTAAAACCTATTTGTAATGACTGAAAAGTGATATGCAAATCAGGAAAAATTTAAATGCATAAGATTCATCTGTCTATACCAAGGAGCAGTACATCAGATTTGGACTTAAACCCACCCAGTTACTAATCATTTTTTTCCTGGCTGAAGTTCTGAACTCCCCTTCCCAAAAAAGTCCCAATTTCTCTCCCCAACTCTATTCCATACAATACTCATCCCATACGGGTCATAAAGCTGCCCAAAGGTGCAGAACCATGGAGAACATATCAATATTTCAGTTTTACTCCTTCCCCAATCCCTCTGAAAAAAAAAATTATTTACTTTTACTTACCCAGACTTCTGGTCAGAATCTGTGGCCTGGCCTAGTGTACCACCAGCTCAGTTTTCAGTCTGCTCCTCCTCTGTCCATCTGCCAGAAGATGGACACTAGAACCAACCATCCTGGGTCCCCAGTGTGGACTGTGACCAAGTCACCATACTAACTGAATACACCCAGCCTGTGTTGCTTGCTTCTTGCTTGGGTACCACCACACTGCACTGATCAAGGCCTATGAAGGCTGCCCACACCTTTGTCACTGCTGCTGTGAGGCATAGCTTGCTGCTGTGGGGTCCCATATGTTGTTTTTTTTTTGTGAGGCAAGCCTGGTAGAGTAATGAGGTAGCCTAGTCTCGAGTAGTGGTGGGCAAAGTGGCCCCAATTCGCTCTATGTAGTGATCCATGGAGTGAAGGTGCATTCATGGAGTGCTCCGCAAAGTGAAGCGGAGTACTTCACGTTATAATGGGTAACACGAAGTCCATTGAAAACAGTGACTTCGCATTACTCTGCCTTCCCAGAACACTACTCCACCAATTCTTAAGGCAAAGCACATTGAAAACAATGTACTCCGCCTCACTTCACCTTGTTTTTAAGCTCCAAAGGTGAATTTGACAGTGATTCATGGGATTTCAGGTCACATGGGCTCTAGATTGTTCTGCACAGCCTCAGTTTGGGGCAGTGTGTGTATGGAGCTGTAGAAGACAATCTGCTCTGAGATCTCTGCAATTCAAACCTTCTAAAAGGTGTTAAAAAAGCCTTTCAGGGTCATTTGTTTTACTGAAACTTTAGTTCATTGATTATAGGAAACCCTCCTGTGCTCATATCATCAAGCATTTACTGTTAGTGTGTGGCTTTTGAATGTTAATGTACAATATTCAGTCTGTGCACTGAGAGACAGTGGAAGTGTGCTTTGGGGGAGGGGTGTATCTGTGGTGTAGGTAGATTAACTTGGAGAAAAAGACAGTGCTTTCTGTTTTGGTGATATTTTCCTTGTATAACTGTGTTAATGTACACACAGTGATATTTTCAATAATTCTTGCCATTTTTTTGTTGATTGTTGTGGTGCAGCAGTGCATAATTTTAGTTTGTTTAAAATATGTGGTTATATTACTGAAGTTTTCAATTTGCTACGCATTACTTAGTGTGTATGTGTGTGACGCGTGTAATCAAATCAGACACCTTTTATTGTGCCACATAATTTCAGCAATGTGAGCCTGCTATCCACTGCAGCTGTGTAATTTCTGTACTTCTTTGTGGTATCTTGACTAGTACTAGTACTAGTGACTGTTACTGCAGCAGTGCAGTACACTGCCCCCCAACCCCGTGGCCCGCCCCAACCGGCAAAGGAATTATTTTCCAGATTTGAATTTCTGTTGGTGAGCACTGGTCAGGTGTTGTGCCTTTGCATCTGCATCTCTTCAGTGTGCAGAGCAATCTTAATCTGTCTGTGCATTTGCATCTCTTTAGGGCCCAATCTCCATCTCTAACTTAAGTCACAGTTGTTTCTTTGACTTCCCTTCAGAGCACTTGACAGGTGTGGTGCATAATTCTGCATGAACATTGTACTCATTAATATGCATTTGTAAGTCAGGACCATCATAACACACAAGTCTTTCGTGATACAAATCACGTTCTTCATCATCACAGTCACAAATGCAGTCACAAATCATGATTTACGATCATGTCACGAATCACAACATTAATCTTTTTTAATAGTTACTTGGATGTAATGTAAGCCTGTTTTGTAGTATCTCTCCATGCTTCACCACCCCACCATTGTACTCATTAATGAGTGTTTTTAAGTCAGGGAGTTTTGTGTCACACCTCATTGGGGCCCTTTGAAGTACAGCCATAGGCATTCTCGTTTCTTCTCCATCACGGTCACAAATGGAGTCACAAATCACAAATCATGATTTACGATCACATCACGAATCACAGCATTAATTTTTTTTAATAGTTTTTTTAATAGTTACTTGGATGTATTTTACACCTGTTTTGTAGTATCTCTCCATGCTTCACCACCCCACCATTGTACTCATTAATAAATGTTTTTAAGTCAGGGATTTGGACAGTGTCTGCAGTACATACACAGACTGGAAAGAAGACTGACTGCACACATGCAGTTTAGCACAGTTTACTTCAGAATACAAAGTGTCACGCATATGGAAGACAACAAAAAAGGGCATAGTTGCATACAAGGGTCAGGGATAGTGGAGGAATACATTTTAAAACACAGCACGGAAGGTGTGGGGGGCACATGGCGTGAGGAAAAAAAAAACTAATGTGGGATCCCATGGTGATCCAGCAGCAGTTCCAGCATGGACATCATTTGCAACTGATGTCCCTCTATGCAATCCTGGTGGAGCAGCATGTGCTGCTGTGGCCCTCCTCTTCTTAGGGATGCCACCATGCACAGCTGCACCCTCTGCCACAGAATGGCCAGCAGGTGCAGGTATGGTCCGTTCTGTGGCAGCCTGCCACTCCAACTGGTGGTGATTGACCATATGGGTGTGCTGTCCCCCAGTCCCCAGATGAGTTCCCTGGGTGCCACGGTGCACCTCCACCTAACATAGGCAGCACTTGACGACACTGCTGTTCCCCTTACACAGTCAAAAAACTGCCAAACAACGGAGGTGCGGGGAGGACCAGACACAGGCAGGGGAGGGCCAGATGAACTGGCAGCCGACTGGTCACAGTGCTGAACAGGGATGGGATCCACACCTGGGCCCTTGGGAACGGGCATATCCTACTCCAGAGGACCTGGTGCTGGACTTGGTGGTGGTTCAACTGCCTCAGAGTCAGGACAGGAGGTGGTGCTGGTCCTGCTTCTTGGGGGCGGGCAAATAACTAACTACTTATAAAGGTAAGAAAAATAAAATTAAGTAAAAAAGAGTACAGAAAATACAATAAAATGTACCTTTTAAAAAAGCTGTTGGGTCTAAATCAAAGTTTAAATCTCCTCGCTCTGATCTCAAAGCATCAGCAGTCACAAAACACAGTCCTCTCTCTCCGTCTGCACCGAAGAAAGTAAAAGTATCTGCTTGTATGACTCACTTCCTTCCTGCCTAGCTAAAGAGAATGTGACTTACAGTACTGTAAGCCATGTGATGTGTGTGGGGGCTGCCAGATCTGAAACACCAAGTGGATCACTTAGAATTATGAGGAATGCGAAGTCCATTAAAAACAATGACTTCATCTTACTTCACATAGCCACTGTGCCTTAACTCGAAGTGGTAATGACAAAGTGGAGTGAGCACTTTGCATTGCCCACTTCGCATACATTTCACTGGCAGAATTTAAATTCACTGCATCCTTAGTCTCAAGTTGACTTCCAACTTACTGCCTCTTCAGTTACCAGGGGAGACAGAGACTCACTAAGAGTATACCAACACAAATATGCCGCCACTGCTAATGAGAGTTCAGTGCTCACTGACTCCTCCAAACAGTAGTGTGAAGCTTGTCTACTCTGTGGTGGGAAAAACATAGTTGCACTTGCATGAGTAATGTGCTCTTGATTGGCTGGACCTCCTCCATGCCACATGTGATATAGCTGACCCTAATAGGTGGAGAGAATGGACAACACAATACAGACACAATTAAGCCAGGAAAGCACCTGCAGCTTGAGCACACACAGGCTGGGGGGGCACTCTTGTGCAAAAGATTAAATGCAAATTGAATGCCATTATTGCCACATCATAATAACAAGCGAGGCACAAATGCGGTTGGGGGAGGACTGCCCCCCTCTGCCCTACCCACATCCCCCCTCCCCACTTTATAGTAGAAAAACATTCTCAGGTGCTAATATCAGTACAAATAAATACAATGGTTTCCAGTGTGTTCTGAGGTACTGTATCTTCATGTTTCAAGATGTGTCCTGATCATCATGAGATTCTGTGCCCCTCATTGTCCTTCATTTTGAGTGCCCATGTCCCTCATTTCAGTGACAAAATGTGAGGTATGGTGCATGCTTCCAAGACCCTACTTAGCACAAAGAGTGCTGAGCATGGCCATAGTGTATATGCTCCATACAGAATGACAAAGGGAGAGTAAGTGAGCCAAAACAGTCATGGAGAAACACATGTGTAGCACTAAATATGCATAAGGGGATTTACCTAGCCCTAAACAAAAAGGTCAGGCTTCACAACACAGTTTGCACACCTGGAATGGGAGATGTTGGCTGACTAAATCCTAGGCATTTAATGCAGTAAGCAAACAATACTTTACAAATTAATGGCAATTTAATTACAACAATCAAAAGTCATTAAACAACTTGAAAAAGGATCAGAATTAACAAGTTTACCTAATTTTAAAGGGAGATCAATGAAAATGGCATCTTAGTGGCTCTAATTGCTAGCAGTAGTATGACAAATAGAAACTTTTTTAGATGAGATTTGCACCAGCTTAGTTTCTGCACATTGGCAAGCATGCAACATGTGAACCTGATGTGGTTTTTAACTGATGTTCTCACCAGTTTAACTGCAGCACTCATGTCAAGTGTGCAACACGCAAACCCGATGTGATTTTTAAAAGCTATTCACACCAGCATACCTGCTGCACACATGTCAAGCTTCATGCAAACCTTATTTGCTGTTTAGACCTGCTTCTCTTAGGTTCACTTTATGTATGTGAACTGCATGCAAACATTGCATAATTAAGGATGCGGCATGCATTCTGCATGTGCACAGCACACTTATATTTCTGTAAGGGATATTTCACATTTGCTTAGCCACTCTATGATTGTGTTGCCAATGTTATTTTTGCACTTTTCTGTAAAGCTTTTTATTTACACTTTGCTGCATCTTGTATTTTCCCAGGTAATAGATCCAAACAGTTTATAAGACTTACTGTACCATATCCTCCTGTGTATCCAACCAACCAAAAATAAATTGTTTACTTTAATATTTACTGTACAAATATGTGTCTGTATCTTTTCCTTTGTCTCTCTAACAACTGCTGCAAAAATAAAAGCCTAGCTAAGGAGAAATTTAAAGGTGATGTGCTGTCTGAAAGAAGTGGTTCTAACATTGCTAACAGGCCATAGGAAGATCCATTCACACTGTCTGTAAGTTCTAAAAAGATACAATTGTAGATCACATTTATTCTGGATATAATGATTTTACTTGATTTAGTCTAGAGACATAGCAATAAAAAATCGATGTAAATCCAGTACACCAATTGTAGTTTATAATTTATTATACAATGGCAAGATAGAATCCTGGTCCCTGATTGGTCAGACTCAGATTGGAACCTGGATGTTATCCCAGGATAACTTACCAGCTCTAGTCCCAGCAGCTAATGACCACATTAAATGTTAAAAAAAAATCACTCCCGAGCCATCCTGACAGTCACCTTTAATACACCTGCTTAGTTCATGTGTTCCCTGCCCCGCTCCGAATCAGCACTTGGCTTCTACGGTGAACATGTGTTACATTAGTTTTGATCTCCTGGTACAAAAACAGACAACAAGCATACTAGAAGAACCATAATGGCACTCTTAACTTGCAGCTCTGAAAGATGGGTAGCTCACCATGCGACATACTAACTAAACAAACCAGCGGGGCAGACAGCTGCCCATGCGCCGTTACAATGTAAAATAAAAAAAAATTACTTACTTGCCTTTTATCGCCAACAAAACTCATCCCATCTAAATGGGCCAACAACAACCACAGTCTGACATAAAAGATCCATACTGGAGGGAGGATGTGCATACTTCTGGTTTCACAGAGAAATGCAACAACTAAGTCCCCATTCCTTTTTTGAAAAGAAAACAAAATACAGTACAGGAGACTCTCTCCCTTATGTTCCACCAACTGTGCCACCAGAACAGCAGGTTGGGGATTCACAGTGGAGCCACATGCTCACACTAACTTTACAGCAGCTTCACCTATTGGTCTCAAGAAAAATGAAGCACTATTTCTTTTACTGAGTATCACTGCCCTTTAAAAAAAACTGATACAAAAAAACAAGTTTCATAAATCTTTTAATGATTTGTTTTTTTTCTTTCAAGTGGAGCTATTGTGTAATAGGAACAATGCCCTCCAGGGTGGGTGTTATGGTGGGATAACATCCCTTCTTGGATGTTGGATGCCCTGCCTAACCACCAGAGGTGGGAAGTTATCCCAGCATAACAACCACCCTGTTGGGCATTATTCCTTTAATGAACAGATAGTGGAGAGGCCTGGAACTAAGCAAGATAGCCACTTAATCCCTTTGCTCTTCACCTAAAATGTATCTTCCTAATTCCACTCAGTGCATCTACTCTTAGCCCCAATCTAGCAGCAGTACCAGCCATAGTACCTCCCACACTCTTAATCAAAGTAACTTGTGGTGAGCAGAACTGCAGGGAAGGCTAGCATTGCCACTGAATGATTTATCCTAAGAAGTGTCTTTTCACTCAGTGATGGCTACTATGGCAGGATACCTGTCTACCAAATGGACTGAGGAAATGTTTGAGCAACTTTTACAAGTGATAACTGATATTAAGCTTTCCATTACCATCAACACCAAGATGACTTAATCCCATTGTCAATGCCTCACAGCTGCTGAAACCAAAGCCAAAGTTACTGAAGACAGTTACCTCCATCTTCATGCCCAGCTCTGTGAACTGGCTGTAGTTATCAGACAACTTTGTGACAAAATAGACAACCTAAAAACTGGGGGTAATGTAATAATTTATGTTTTATTAGTTTTTAAGAGAAAGTGGAGTTGACAGACCCCATCAGCTTCCTGTAACAAGTGCTATTGCCCCCCCTGAAGCTGCCTAGGGATCACCAGTTTGAGACAGAGGGCCCATCAGATTCTGGCACCAATGCCCAGAAAAAAACAACAACTGCGTCCTATTCTGCCCTGTTTCCAGAGCTACCCCCCATGAGAATATCTTAATGTGTGCATGGGAGTTGAGGAAGTTAGAGTGGCAGTGGCACACCATTCTGATCTTACAAGATTTTGCTAAGAAGCTTACCCAGAAGTGGTGAGCCTATACTGAGATCTGCCACCAGCTGCATGATTGGGGTGTGAAGTTTACACTATGATACCCAGCCACCATGTGATTGATTCACAATGGGGTGCTGTTAACCTTCCACATTCTAGAAGCCACCCAGGAATTCACTGACAGCTGACTGTCAATCTCCATACCACCACCTCACGGCTAAGAGCCACATCGCCCCTGTGGAGACTACATAACCCATGGAAGTGGCCTCAGCTTGCAGACTGTTCCACCCATATTGCAACATTTCTCACCAGAAGAAGATCTCTGGCTTCCACAGTCAAGACCCAAATGGAGGAACAGAGGGAGTAACAGAAGAAGAAAGACAGAGGCACACTGTAAATCTGTTCCAGAAGCAACAGCAAGAGTAATGTCTTGGATGAGGATAGCCCCAACCTGATGAATTTACTCACCAGCAACAGGTTTGCACCACTCACTGTGAAGTAACTGGATTCCACCCTGATCGCAAGCCACTCTCCAGATCCTCCACCAGACCAGCAGCAGCTGCAAGGCACTCAGTCTTTGGTCAATATCGGCCACTCACAGAACTCTGCAAATTCATCTGCTTTTTGGGCAGCAGTCATCGCAACTGCAGCCACCTTCCATGGGCCTGCCTTATCAAGGCTAGAATAAAATAAGACAGATGAGACACAGCCACACAGCCCAGCTGCAGAATCCATGAGCACTCTTCCAACCACTTGAAAAGGTAATGGGTATGTGCTCCTTTCAGTTCAGTCAGTGGCTGGGCATGGTGGGGAGAGGAGGGCTATGTCAGTCACCAGCTCAGGGATGGGAAGAGGAGTGGGGTGGGGTGGTTGGGCACTGCCTGCTGTGGGTGGGGGTGCAGTAGACCACCAGGGAACAAATACATAATTATAGGGGGAGATCAGGGATAGGAAGGGGGTCTGCTCGACCACCAAAGTCCTGAATAATTTATAGATATGAAGATCAAGGCTGGGGGATTTGCTAGAACATGCGGGACCATAATAATTCACAGATAGCAGGATCAGGGCTGGGGGTGCAAGCCCACCACGGAAAACTATTGTACTTTTTGGGCAGATCATGGCTGGGGGGCCATTAGACCACCCTCCTATTTTGGTAGGTCCCCAAAATATATGGGGAAACTGACTCTTAGCTAAAACATGTGATTTGTAACCTTCTTAGTAGCATATTGCAAATTCGATTTCAAAGAAATGACACGCACAAAGTTTATAGGCATAAAAGCCTAAGAGGTATGGGTCAAATTGATATTCTGTTTAAAGATAAAGACATTTCCAGCAGAGTCCTACATAAAGTATCGACTCTGGATAATATGGGACAACATTTAGTAGACCTCTCAACCATAAGACTTCAGCATACTTTTAACTGAACTATAGGGAATTAATTTTTTTCACAAGCCCCTGAACAAATTATATAAATAGGCAACAGAATCAGCAGTATATGCTGCCAGTGCAAAACAGATTCCTTGCCTTAGTAGGATATGAAGGATGACCATTACCTAATGAAGGCAGACACTCCTCAATTCCTAGGGTATCTGAGTTACTGTGGTGTGAATTATCTTTGGATAACTCAATTTCTTCTTCAAACTTTCTATTATAATTGAATATAGCAGGATTATCTATGAAAAGAAAAGACAACGCTTGTTTGAGATTTCTACAAAGTTTTGTGATTGTCTGCCTACAAGTAACCTGGCATTGTGTGTAGAATGATATTGGGTTTAATGTTTTTTTTCATCTTTCATAAACCAGGGATAAAAGCAGTAAAACCAGGGATAAGGGCAGCTGAACTACTTACTTGTATAAAACCAGGAGCTTTTCATCAGGTTGAAAAATTTAAAGAGAATAACTACTAGCTAGGGGTTAGATTAAAAAGCCCACTGCTCTTTTTGATTGTCATTAACTGTTCTTTTCTTCCTGTTAAGTCTAACTTTTATTCAAAAAATGTATGGTACAATCTAGCTAAGTCAATGCAAGAATGCCAGCTGAAATTCCCAGATGCTCATTTGCTGTTGGCTCTTGACTTCAATGCTAGAATTGGTTTATTTGATGGACTCATAGCCAACACTATCCAAAATTGGATGTTTCTCTTGGAGGATAATTTTTGTAGAAGTTCTACTTATTCAAAAATAATCCAACAGTGATATTACCTAACTAAAATTATTCAAAACAACTTACTGGTTCCCTTAAATGGCCGTATTGAAGGTGATAAGAGCAGTTCTCCAACTTTTTTTTTCTAAGAGAGGGTCATCAGTCATTGACTTTGTATTATGGAAGGGTCCCATGGAAGTTTGGAATATCCTCAAGATTTCCCCTATGAGAGACAGTGATCACTTTCCTATCATTCTTAATTCTAACATGCTAATGAACAATTATCCTTTTGTTAATGGTAACATTAATACAGATAAGGCTGAACTAGGATATTCCAAGAAAGTGGTCCACCTCAGTGAAACCAACATTAAAATTAAGATTGGGTGGTTCTTAACATATTGGACAAGGAATTTAGAACAAGACCTAGCATCTGAATATTTGGACAGGGCTCTGCAATAATTTTTATGGAATGAAATCAAGATCTATATAAAGAGGGCCTTTGTAGAAAAAGCTTTGCCATTTAAATTGGTGGTTTGATTCACATTGTAAAATGCAAAAACCCAAAAACTAAGACTTCTTAGGCAGATTAAATTAAGACCTGATAAAGGAGTGCAATGTTTAAAAACTGTTAGAAAGGATTACAAATTATATATAAAAGAAAACAAAGTCACATACTAAAAAAAATCAATGGGATCTCATGTTTAAAGTGATTGAAGAGAATAATCAGTAAAAGTTTTGGATCCTGGTGGCTAAATGTTTCAAAGGAAGGTCAACTCATTTGGATATTTATATTCCTATGAGTACATGGGTTAACTGCTTCAAGGGCATAATCTATGATCAGTTTAGAACATTTACAGAGGTCATTCCCCAGCGTATGTTATAATTCTCTACTCAAGAAGTAACTGTAGCTTTTAGCAGTCTAAAACAAAATAAAACCCCAGGATTGGAAAGGATCCCTGTGGAGGTATAAGTGTGTACAATAACAGAATGGGCAGTCTTTCTGACACCTTTTTTAATTTGTATAATTATCAAAATTATATTCCATCCTCATGGAAGGGGACTGCCATAGTTCCTATATTAAAAAAAGGGGAGGGGAACAGAACTGCAAAACTACAGGCTCATAAGCCTGATTGACATAGTGGGAAAATAGTTGCCAAAATCTTATTAACTTGACTGTGAGCAGCAATAAGAATATTAGATCTTTCACATTTCCAAGTGGGCTTTAGGGAGCGGTACTCTGTGCTGGATAACTGCTTCATTTTACATCATTTATTCAAAAGCTATGTAATTCTTAGGCATCAAAAATTATATGCTGCATTTTTTGACTAAATAGAAGCACTTGACACTATTAATTGACAAAAGCTGTGGGCAGTAATGTGTATTTGGGGAATTTCACCAGTACTAATTAATATTATTAGAAATCTTTACTCTGAAACCTGGGCACAAGTTAGAGTGGGATCAGGAGCTAATCTTTTCTGACAAATTTCCTATACACAAAAGGGTCCATCAAGGCTGAATTTTAGCCCCAACAATATATTCTATAATAATTTGTTAGTAGCTCTGTATAATTCCAGCTCAGTTTCCCCTAAGATCTATTTAACTCTATGCCCTGTCCTAGCATACACATATGCTCTGGTACTATTTGTTCTTTCCCAAGAGGTCTCCAGACAAAGTTGCATTTATTAGCAGAACATTCAAATGAAATGTTCTTAAAAGTTAATTTGAATAAATCACAAATTGTAACCTTTGGTGTCAAGAAAACAAAATTAGAATAGATATTGAATTCATCTCTATTAGAAGTTGTTGAAAAGTCTAATTATTTGGGAATAACATTTTAGTATAACTTTTCTTAAAAGTCACATTTGGATACTTTGATGACCAAAGCTAAGTCTTTGGTACTGTGGTTAAAATGGTTCAATAATTTGTATGGTGTTTCAACATTGAGACCTATGCTCAAATCTCCAGACATGAAATACAATTCACAGATTCTCTATGGAGTAGAGATTTGGGATCATAAATTTATTAACAGTCTGGAAATAACTGCAATTCAAGCAATAAAGGCAACTTTAGGGATCTCCAAGTCAACTCCAGCTTTTTTTGTAAGAGCAGAGCTGGGCATTCAAACTGTATGTGCACTTGTTGAGTCCAGACTGATTACTTTTTGGATACAAATAACCACACTTCCACAACATAGATTGATAAGACAATACCTAGAGCAAAAAAAGAGCTGGGATTCTTATTGGATGCAAGTCATCCTCATGGTACACTCATTTAATACCCTTTTATGTTGTATGAACTGACCTCTATACTGTGGCAAATGTTATGCTATTTTACACTTGAAAACTTTGCATCTTATCATGTTGTACACCTTATTCTTCCTTATGTCACTTTGAAATTGTGTATGTGTAGCGCTGTTTTGTTTATTGGCCATGCCCCCTTAGGAAGGCTTCATTGCCTTCAATTGGTAGGTGGCATAGAGAGGAGCTAATTCATAATGATATGGGATTACAGCTCATCTTGGGCATTAAATACTTTGGAGTGAAAGTTTGTTCTAAACTATCCATGATATATTAACTGAATATTCATCACCTGTTGGCTAACATCAGGTATGACTGTGACAGATGGTGGCCCCTGCACTTATCGGTCATTGACTGAGTAAATGTTGTCAAAGAGAATATTTTCCTTAGATGCCACTATCTGTTGCATTCCCTCCCTACTTGGGTACTCAATCAGTTTTTTAAGATCATTGATAGGGTAATACATGAAAGTTTGAGGCAGTGTTAATCTTCAAGAATAAAAAAAGGATGATTTTGCAACTCTGCAATCAGGTGGGATGATGCTCCCTCCCAAAGCTCTAACATTACTATTCTGCTGCACAATTGAGTTTTCATGCCACAGGTGAACAGCCAACAAACCCTACATGGGTGGCAATGGAGGAGGCAGAAATTGGCTGTGACCTTCAGAGAAGTCTACTGTATGCTTCCCTCAGTAACATGGTCCTCCCTTGTATTGCAAACCCTCTCACAAATGTGACACAGCACTGGTCTGGCTAGCCATGCATTAGGCCCCTCACTGGTTGAGGGTAATTTGGGCCAGACTTCACTGAGATTCTCCCTGAAAGAGCTGCCTCAATATGGTGTTGCCCTGCATCAGACCTTATTACACTGGGAGAGAAAAGGCCTCTGTTATATTAATCAATTATATGTAGGAGGTACTATGTGAGACTGTGTGGGGTTACAGATGCACTGGAGCCTTCACTCTTGTGGCCTTTTTGCCTGCTTTAAGGTGAGACATTTGCTCAGAGTGAAGCCCCAGAGGGAGGGAGGTGATTGGATTGGTAGTCCAGCGCCAGACTCTCATTTAGAAGAGGAGCTCTACTTGCCTCAATCACTTCAGAAGCCCCTCTCAGTATACTATAATGTATTGCGTGTTAGTTATCCTCCACCATTAATCAAATATGCCAAAAATGGCTGTAGGACCTTGGCACCTCTGTCTCGGACAGAACATGGAAATTGATTGTGTCACATATGATCAACTGCTCCAGGGGTAATGAGTTACTCCAGATCCAAAAAAAAAAAACAATATATACTATGTGTACTATTTCACAGCAAGGGACCATGCTAAATGCCCCAAGAAATCTGCATCCTGCCCTAAATGACTCACAAAAGAAGGCATATTTATCCATCTATCTCTAGCATGTTCAAAAATAGCCCCCTTCTGGCACATCATGCAAGGAAATATGGAAAAAGTTCTATTAACTAAACTTCCAAAGTCTCCACTTGTATGCCTGCTGGTGGGTATACAGATCATATCACTTTGGAGAAGGACTTAATGCTTTGATCAATAGCCTTAATAAACACCAGGAAAATCATTCCCCAGCAGTGGGCTCCTGTTCCCCAACTCTGTAGCACAGTGGACCAATAGCATAGGAATGTGCTTAAAGTTAGGAAGGATGTAATTCACTGCAAATGGTCTGGGTAAACACTTCAAGAAATATGGGAGCCTTTGTTGCAGGCAATGGAAATGGATATTTGACCATTATAGAGGTGCAATACCATTGCTAATTAATACTCTCTTGGTATTCAGAAATCTCCTTTACTGCCTTATTGACACTGTTAAATGTACCACTGTCTTCCAAGTTAAAGTCTAAGCTTCATTAAAATTGGATATACTCTGTAATTGATGACCTAGGGCTCATCGTATGTGCATGTATACTTTTATACTTGGATGATGTACTGGTAATGTTGTACCTGACTGCTTTGTTTAACTAAATGTGTTCAAAAAACTCAAAAAAAAAATTAAGTTATAAACAAATGTTGACATTTTTCAATGTTTACTCATAATGTTGTCCTTTTTTCATTTTTTAAACCACATTTTCAACATAGTCATGAGTTTTACTCCATCTAAAGAACGTGCCAGCTGTCATTTTCAAACCCACTTTAAAACTTGTTTAAGAGTGATTCCACTAAATTATATTTTGGGTGACAATTGATAAATGGCACCTGTCATGTTAATATGCTGGGGTAATCAAAATTACTATCTTGAAAATTCAAAGTCACAATCTAAGAACACAATGTTAGGTATGAATCGCTTCATTTCCCAATTATAGTGGTAGTCTTACAATTTGAAGTTGTGTGTGACAACATGCACCAAAACATGTTTGGTATTGACAAATGCTTGTTTTGAACTGGTGGTAGCTGGATCCATGGGAAATGTAAGGATGCTATTATTTTTTTTTAACTTCCCTGTACCTTGGGTGTCTGGGGTATCAGGTAAGGTCCAAGATTATGACCATTTGCAGGTAAGTCAGAACTCAGTCTATAATAGTTGCATGAGGCCTCTTGTTTGAATGTGTACAGTAACCTTTCTCCTCCAATTGCTATGTCCCAGTTACTGGCCAGGGTTACTAGGGGAATTGTGATCTTGTCAATGCAGTGGTGAAGAGCAATGAAGCAGGGTCAATTTCCTGCACAGAAGTGTGTTCCTGCTGAAGGACAGTCATGCTCTTTCCTTTTTTCAAAGTGGTGCCTATTGGGGTGACCATTTTTCCTAGCCTGGAGCTGCCCTTGGTAGTTATTACATGGGTAAGCTGAGGTGGCTGAGACATGACAACTATTAGCTGTCCTTGCTTATAAAATAACCTTTTTCTACATGCTTAGCATTGATGCTAAGTATGTATATGTATATGTGTATATATCTATCTATATATACGTTATATATATATGTTCATATATATCTATATCTATATATATATATATATATATATATATATATATATATCTATATCTATATATCTATATCTATATATATATATCTATATATATATAGATATACACACACACACACACACACACATATATATTATAGTGGCACGGTAGTGCCACTATAGTTAGTGTTAAGTACCCCATTTAAGGTTAAATCTGAAATTTGGCAGCTTAATAACTTTGCCACCATATGTCAGATTTGGCTGGAATTTGGCATGCATGGTCTGGTGCCATAGATCTCTGGATCTACCAGGATTTGGTATGGCCAGATGTACGGTTGTGGAGCTAGAGAACAACCCCCAAAAATGCACAAATTACACATTTTTGTGCATTCCTTGCTCATGCCTTCAGGTCGCAATGTCTGTGCAACCCATCCAAAACATTCAGAAACATGCAGCCAGTGTCTCTGAAGTGCCTTTTGAAGATATTGTAAAAATATATTAAACGGTTCAAAAGTTATTCAAAAAACAAGTTTCCCACTATAGTCGATGGGAAAAGTTAACAAAATATGCGAAAGTGTCACAAATGCAGTTTTTAGTGTCACAAATGACCCTTGTAGTGTCGCAAATCTGTCATTTTGTTTTCAGTTGGTGGTCACAGAAATGCTTGGTATTTAAATTTGGGACCCTGTAGGGACACAATTCTTGCTGTGTTCTCCTAGTTGAGTCCTGAGGATGCTAGCCAACACCCCAGAAATATGTTTTTAAAATTTTTGTAAAAAGTAGTGTCACAAAGTAGTGTCACACATTTGACACTTTTGTGATCTTTTTTGCAAAACTGTCGTGATTTGTGACATTACTTTGCGACACAATGCTCAAAACAATAAGAAATCTTTGCCACCCTGCTGCAATAGAATGGTTTGGTCTTTTGGGCTGAAATTTGGAGGGAAGAAAGCCAAGATGCCCCAGATGTTCCTTTTGGTGGTTTGGTAACAAAATATTAGAGGGCTACAAAGTTGCGGTACTCCGAAGTTGACACTTTTTCCCTTAGGCTAACATTACAGTGTCCACTCGCCTTTTTGGAGCCAGTATCTAAGAAAACACTTCTTAATTTAATTTAAGCCCTTGTGATCGGGCTGACAGCAGTCCACTGGACCACCAGAGATATAAGTTCTATTTTTATTTTTACAAATGCCCACAGTCGGGCTGTGAAACATTACCCAGCTGCAGGGGGTGTTGGTCCCCGACGACTGCTGCCTGGCAGGGTGCCAGGCACAAGTAATTGGGGATCGGTGCACCTGCATGCATATGGGGCCATAATGATATGCAAATGACACCATGTTCGCCTTGCATACATTATGGCCCCATTTGCATGTCAGCTTTTGAATATCACGGTTGCTGCACCTTGTGCAATGGAACTTGCACTAGCGCATGGCCACTGCTCCACTCTGGCCACTGCGCCATGCACACTGAGGGTGGCCAGGGTGCAATATTCAATGATGCTGAGCCATGGTGCAGCTCCATTGAATATCGCCCCGTCAACGCCCCTGTGCAGCTAAGTTGTGCTGCGCCCAGGCTTACGCCACAGCCTGGTGCAGTTTGAATATCTGGGCCCAAGTGTTCATTTTCTGCTCCGAGGGCCATTATTATGCATACATTCTTTGTATTCACTGTGCTTCTGAATTAAATGTATGCATTTGCATTACTGTTACAGTTAGCATTTCCGCTTGTGTTTCTGTAACCATTTGTGTTAGCATTTCCGTTTACTTCATTATGTGCATTACCCCTTGCGTTTGTGTTTGCGTTGTCCCGGATTCCCCCCTTTTCCCTCACAAAAACAGAGACCATTGTTTGTTGTTGTGCTCAGATTGGCAATTAATTTATTTATATTCATAAATCCATTATCCATTTTCCATTTCTTTATTGTCATATTTCCATAATTTCCTTTATTTCCATCCATATATCACTCTCTGATTATCCATTCCCCAGGCGAAAACCTGGGTGCCTTCTTCTCCTTTTCTGTTAAGGAGAGACAGCTTTCTCCTTCATCTTCCTCTTGTGTTATTCCTTTTCTCTTCCCCCCATCCCCCCCTTTTTCCCCCTGCCATCCACCTTGACAGTCCATAGCCTTATTCTTCCTGCCGTCTCTTCTTGGCAGTCCACCAGCATTTCCTCCTGCCCTTCACCTTTGGCAGTCTATTCTCATATTATCCCCTGCCATCCACCTTTGGCAGTCTGTAACCATATTCTCTTCCCCTGCCATTCACCTTTGGCAGTCCATTGTCCTACCGGACATGTCTGTCCTCAACCTTGACACACACTCCATACAGCCCCAATTTGACTGTCTTTCCCTCGTACTCCATCCTGCAGGGTGGGTGGGAGGAATCAAAAACTCCATCAAAAGTGACTGAGGACCCCTTGTGCTGTCCCTTATGTACCTCCTTTCTCCCTTCCCCTTCCTGCTGCCTGCCCTATTATTCTGGCTCTTAGCCCTTCCCCTTCTTTGTCCCTTCCCCTTCTGAGCACAACCATTCCCTAACGGAGGGAAGGGGTGCACCAGGACAACATGGTCTGCCCCTTAAAGGGCAAACTCCATTGTCCCGGATTCTCCCCTTTTCCCTCACAAAAACACAGAGACCATTGTTTGTTGTTGTGCTCAGATTGGCAATGAATTTATTTACATTCATAAATCCATTATCCATTTTCCATTTCTTTATTGTCATATTTCCATAATTTCCTTTATTTCCATCCATATATCACTCTCTGATTATCCATCCCCCAGGTGAAAACCTGTGTGCCTTCTTCTTCTCCTTTTCTGTTTGGTAATGGTGAAAACCGAGACCGCTTTCTCCTTCATCTTCTTCTTCCTCTTGTGTTATTCCTTTCTCTTCCCCTCCATCTCCCCCCTTTTTTCCCCACTAGCCAGTCTCCAGCTTGCGTTGGATGGCTGGCTTCCCCCCAAACATAGGGCCTCTTTCTCCCTTACCTCAGGGATGAAAAACTTTCTCCACACCCCCTCCCCTTTTTTTTTATGTGTCCACTTCTGTCTGTTTTCTCCATTCCTCTATGAAACCCATTGTTTCTGCATTAAACATATCCACTGCTATGTCTGACAAGTGTATCCCATCTGGCCTGTAGAATTCATCCACCCATTCTTCTACTCCCCACAGTATCACTTGTCCTCCCATCTGTCTTATCAATGTCCCCACTCATCCATTCATCTTTCTCCTGGCCCTCTCCACTGCCCTGTGTCTATGTTCCTGTCTCCATACCCTACGCAGTATCATGTCCGACTAGGCAAGGCATACTTGAGGCCACCACTGTCTTATTGCCACCAGGTCCCTCTTTATCTGTAAATAAGTGTGTACCCATGGTCTGCCTGCCAGGTCGTTGCCCCCAAGGTGTATAATGATTAGGTCTGGACTGGGCTGATATCCCTTGAGTTCTTTTAAAGCAGGCAGGAGCTGCGCCCATCTCATACCCCATAGCCCATGCCATACCAACCTATACTGTCTTGCATCTTGGTACAACTATTTTCCCCCAGCTTTTGTCTCTGCTCTCTTACCAGCCCAGTAAATATAGGAATGGCCGCAGATCCAGACTTCCATGCTCCTCCCTCGACCTATGGAGTGCAAAGAAAATTAATTAATTCATACACATAAGTGCCCCCTTTGTATCTTCCCCCCGTTTTCCTTTTTTTTTATAACCATGCTGCTTCCTTCCCTTCCCCCCTTTCTTTTTTATATATTTTTTTTATTTCAGTGCTCTAATGTATCTTTTGTAACTGGCTGACCGCCAGCACCCTTTTACCAGGATGTCCTTTACCGTTTCCCCAGTTGCTGCCCACTGTGATGCAGCCCCAATCCGCAGGGAATGGGAAGAGTAATTGGCTGGGTCCTCCCCCAAAAACCGCATGCCTTTTCTCAGCACTGCTGCAATTTGATAGTCAGTGACCCTTTTTCCATCCCCATGCACAAATAACTTCCCCATCCTGGTCACCTGCTCTGAAGCGAAAACCCACAGGGCCTGCACTGGGCATATCGCACTCTCTGACCGCCCTTTAAGTGTTATCATGCACCCTTGCCCTTTTTGATCCACCTTTGACCTCTTTAACTTGATTTGTATTTCTCTTATCCCCCAACTAACATCCTTCCATTCCACACCTCCTTCCTTGTCAACCTTCCCATGGCCTACCACTTCACTCACTCTCATAGCCCCAGCCAACATTACCACATAAATTGTGTGAAATAGCTGGGCCTCCACTTTTGATCTGCATACTGCCGGGAGCACCTCTTTTAGCTTTATTAGCCACTGCTCACCTATTGGCCTCCTATTATCCCCTGGCCCTTGCTTCAATCTGCCCCACCCTTGCATCATTCTCCTAATGATCATTGATTTCGTTGGGTCATTCCACCTTTTTAGGCTGCAGATCACACTGATCCCCGCCAGATAGATCCCCATTGTGGTGTGAGCAGTCCCTTTTTTGCCATTGTTCCACTGTGAACATTCCCAACTGCTCCTTGGAGAGTGGCCCACTTACCTCCATCTGGTGCTTTGCCCTGAACATTTGAAAAACCCTCTGGGCCCCATCGTAGGCCCTCAGTGTCCGAGGTGCCCATGAGCTGCGAAACAGCATTTCTGCTCCTTCTTGCCAACGTCCCAGATGTTCATTGGTATGGGCGTTTTTTGTTCTTCTGCTGCTGGTGCCAGCTTCCGGAAACGGTCCAGCTGCAGACGGGAAAGGCTGTCAGCCAGGGTATTGTGTACCCTTTCTATGTGTTTTGCTCTGAAGGACATGTTCAGCTGCAAAGCCCTTAAAACTAACTGTCCTACCACCTGCATTACTGTATCCGCCCTGGCTCCCTTGTTGTTTAGCACATCAACCACCACTCTATTGTCACACCAAAATGTCACCTTTTGGTCACGTAAGTCTTCTCCCCACACCAGAGTGCATGCCCATATTGGCATGATCTCCAGTAGTGTTATATCCCTCACTTTCCCGTCTTTTACCCAACTGGTCGACCATGGTTCTTCAAACCACTTGCCCTTCATGTAACCCCCCATGCCCAACCCTCCAGCGGCATCTGTGTATAAGTCTAGGTCTGTGTTGTACAGCCAATCCTCTTGCCAGAACGAACACCCTTTGTAATCTTTCAAGAATTCATCCCAAATGCTAAAATCTTCCCTGACACCTCACGTCAGATCCACCCAGTGATGCGGTCTCGTGACACCTGCTGTAGCTCTGGCTAACCTCCTTGTGAATGCCCTTCCTGGTCCTATGGCCCTGCATGTGAAGTTCAGATGCCCCAGTACCTGTTGGACCATTTTTAGTTGTACATGCCTCCTACTGGTGTGCACCCGAATTAGTTCCTTCAACTGCCTTACTTTTTTGTCTGGTAACCTAAACACTCCATTCGTGGCATCAATCTCTATCCCTAGGAATTCCATAATCTTGTTCTGTTCTTCTATTTTTTCCCGTGCCAGTGGGACTCCCAGCTCCTGGCACACTTCTTGAAACCTGTCCAACATCCTTTTTGTCTCCCTTTTTCCCTTCCCAATGAGGAGAAAATCATCCAAGTAATGGATGACCAACCTACAACCCATCTTTTCTTGGAATATCCACTGTAAACACGTGCTGAAAGCCTCAAACGTGGCACATGCTGTGAAACACCCCATTGGCATTGATTTGTCGAAATAATACTGTCCCTCACTTTTAAAACCCAGCAGATCCCAGTCTTCCCTCCTGACTGGAAGCAGTCTGAAAGTGGACTCGATGTCTGTTTTTTGCCATCCATGCATCTCCTGTGGCCCGGATTATCCGGACCACATCCTCTAGTGTTGTGTATGTCACCCTACTATGTTCTTCACTGATAAAATCATTCACTGACTCACCTTCTGGATATGACAAATGGTGGATCACCCTGTATTCCCCCTCTTGCTTCTTGGGTATCAAACCCAAGGGTGATACTCGCATATTTATCAATGGGGGGTGTTAAATGGCCCCTTCACCCTGCCTGCTGTTTTTTCCTTCTCAATCTTCCTTCTTAGAACTCCCTCTTTTCCTTTTACCGACCCCAGGTTGCATGCCTCCAGCGGTTGCCTGGGTCCCTCAAACTGTAATGAAAACCCAGTGTTAAAACCACTTAATATCATGTCCCTCACCCTCGGGTCCGGATATCCTTCCAGACAAACTGACCATGCTGCTAGGTTGATGGGGGTTCTGGCCATATCAAATTGTTCCTTGCTGAGCCACATATCCTTTTTCTATGAAGCTGCCTTCTTTTCCTGTCTGGGCTTCCTGGCTTCAGTGGTTCTGGCTTCTTCTACTCCCACTCCCCTGCCCCCCTCCCTGTTCCATGTTTGCCCTTTAAACCACAGGCCATCTCGAAAGGACTGCTGGCCCAAACCTTGCCCCACATGCCCTTGTGAACTTTGCGTCCACGCTGTTCTGCACTTGCTAGCCGGGTGTGTAGCCCAGCATTTTGAACATGCATGCTGAAATCGACACTGAGGCCACGAGCAGAAAGCCCTGTTATAGGCCCAGCAGCATCTCTGTGGTGTAGCCCCCTTTTTGCTCCACTCTTCCTCAGGTGTGGACTGGTCTGTTACATAATCCGTCCATAAATCTATCTGCTTGGTGTCCCATCTTACATCCCAAATGTCGCCATCCTCTGCCGAAAACATTCATCATAGTACAGCCATCCTATCCCACTTTTCTCTTTTGCTCTTCGTATTATCAAAGAATAGGTAATGAGCGGGATGCCCATCTCCAGAGTGATGGCTGAAAAATGGCAAAACCTAGAAACCAACTATCCCAGGTCTTCCCTTTCATGAATTTGTTGTCCTCTTTCTTTCCTAAAAACACTATGGCAGCTGCCATCTCGCTCTTACCTAGGCTCTCTGTCTCTTCGTATTTTGCCACCCTCTCTCGGCTTACCAATGCAAATGTAGCCACATATTCCCCTTTCCATATTTTTTCTTTTGTGGCGAGTGGCACATGTTCACCTATCCTCATCCCAGGTGCACCTACCTCCCTTGTACCATGTCCCTCCCTTTTCGCTCCGTTTTCCCTCAGTCCTGGCACCTCCTTTCCCACCTTAATTTCTGCCAGAGCCGCTTCCATCTGCCCCAGGCCTCCTGTCCCCAGAGCCGCCACAATTTGACCTATATATTCTTTTATGCAATCACCCACTGGGTTAGCCGAGTTAGCTGTAACTTTGTCCTGGCCTGGTTGCCCGGAGGCCTCCATAGGTCCCCTTGTTTCTTCCTGTGGCTGCAGTGGAGGTGGAGGGAGGGCCACTGGGATCTGCAGGCAGGCCCCCCCTTTCTGGGCTTCACACCCCGGTTCCTCAGGAGGGGTTCCCCTTTGCTCTTGGGCGGGCATTTTTGGCATTGGGTCTGCTGGCCAAGTGGGTACTGGTTCGGCCACCCTGTTGGGCCCTGCTTCCACCAGTGCTACCCTAGTGGGCCTGTGCAGCCCCTCGGCTGGCCTTTTTCCCTTGCCACTTTTCTCCTTACCCACTTTTCTCTTCTCCTCATGCCTCCTTGGTTCCTCACCCTCCACCAGATCCCACATCTTGTTTGCTTTCTCAGCCAGTTCGATTATAGCCTCTTAGGCATCTTCCTTTGATGGCTTGCTCTTCCTAGGTGCCATATCCGTCTCCCTCATGTTCTGCAAAACAACTATAGTACAGCAAAATATGGTTATTACTTATTTTCGTACCTTCCTAGCCAACAAACCTTTGTACTCCTCCCTCCCATCCATCATGCCTTTCTCATGCCAACATAGCACGAGGCCACCTGAGCAGGACCTCCCATCCTGCCTGGCCGGTCATCTTTTCCTATCTTGGGCCTGTACCTGTTGCGCTCCCGTCCCCCACGTGAGGTGTCCCCGGGCATTCCTGGTTAGTTTGACCTCTTCTGCCAAACGTCTTGACCATTTTAAATTTACCACCTTTTATTATTATTACCCTCATAGTGCCCTCTCTTGGAGGCTTCTCCCTGTATCCCCTAAACCTTTAGTGGCGTACGATGCCTGCTGTCTTTCCCCTTTCCACTTCCTTTCAAACTTCCAGGCCCCTCCCTTTATACCTTTCTCTCCCCCTTTTTGAGAGCTTCCTCAGGAACAATCTCATAGGCTGGGCAATTCAATCTTGGCGTGTTTATCCGAAACCCTGTGTGGCCAACTATCAGCCCCCTGCGTGGCCAGTTTATCCATCCACTGGAACTTACCCCTTTATGCAACTGGGACTTGAGGGTAACGGACAGATCCCTACCCCCCAAAATCCCTTCACCACTTTGTTACCCTGCCCTCTTTTCTCTCTTTGTATTTCTTGTATGCTGCCCCAGTATATCCACTCCTCTTACTGTGGAGATGCTCCTCCAGGGAACCAAAATACCAGTGGCAGCCTCAGGGTTCCTTTCGGGTTGGGGAAGTATCCTCTTCTCTCCCATTCTCCCCTTGTTCTGCATGTGCATCGCATGCCCCCCCTTTTTCTGTTGCTGCTCGTCCTTGTTTTAAAAGCATGCACATAATTAACTTCCCCGCATATCCCCCCTCGCGGGAACTGGCCTGTCTCCCTACCCTCCACGCGGCGTGTGTCCTCATGCCATGTGGTCGCCATGCCGCGTTCGCCCTTCCCATCCCTTCAGGGCCTCTTACGTCTTGCCACCATAGGCCCTACTCGTGAGCTGCCTTACCAAATGATTCCAGCCCTTCTCTTTTTTTTTTGATTATTATTTTTTTTTTTTATTTATAATGCCCCACGAAGTGCCCTACCTTGCAACACGTCCCTCGGTCAAACGCATGCCTCCTCCCATCGGGAGGCTCCCCTGGCCTGTCCTTTTTTCAAACCCACGAGATCCAGGTCCTTAGCCCAAACCACATGCACACCAACCGGGCACAGGCTCCATTGCGCCTTTTACAGCAGGCGGCGTCCCTCCCCCAGCTCTCCGCTCTCCCTCTCCTTTAAAAACCTTTGTATTGCCTCCAAACTGCTGATAGCCATTGCATCCATGATCTAACAACTTGGCCAAAAACCCGCAGGCTCCTCCTACAACTGGGACCACCGTTCTCATAAGCGCCACGTGGTGTGTGACGTCATCGCGTGGCCTTTGTAACGCCCCACATGGCGTGCTTTGTCACACCACATGTCCCTCGTTCTCCTCCCTCTGCGCCTCTTAAGGCCTAAATTCTACCCAACAAATTTTTCCAGTGCTCCCACTCATCTTCTACTTCTAAGTACAAACTGGGGATCTGTCTCATGACCCTAGCCACGTGTGCTACGGGTCTCACATCCTCTGTTCTTTCCATATCTCGAGGGCTAAACCAGGCCTCTCCCTTTGTTGGGCCCCTCACTCGGCCCTAAAACATGTCGCAAGCAGTTTAAGCCACTCTTCCTCGCGATCAACCATGTGGCTTGACTACACCATGTGGCATCGGGCCCGGCTCCTTCTTCCTTGTCCCAGGGCCTCTCCAGGCCAACCAACTGGTCACTGCACATATATATATATATATATTTTTTTTTTAAACAAACTTGCTCCTCTGCTCAACATAATATAAACAAATCTCCCCTTCTTCAAACATAAACTCTCCACCTGTGACGAGCTCCCCACAGTTATCTTGCTTCTTATTTTTACGTCCTACCCCTCACTCATTCTCTGCTACCTGCTGCAAGATTTTCTTTTTCTCTCATCTTTTCCATCCTGTTTTTATAATATACATATAAAAATAAAATAAACAAGATATATCTATATATATATATATTTTTTTTAACCAAAAACCAGCTTGCAAATGTGTCCACATGGACTGATCCTTACCTTCTTCTGCTTGTAAACAAACCTCAAAATTATTGCCAAATCCGACGTGCTATAGCTGATGTCAAATCAAAACTCCAGCAAAAGTGGCTGAGGACCCCTTGTGCTGTCCCTTATGTACCTCCTTTCTCCCTTCCCCTTTCTGCTGCCTGCCCTATTGTTCTGGCTCTTAGCCCTTCCCCTTCCTTGTCCCCTCCTCTTCTGAGCACAACCATTCCCTAAATGAGGGAAGGGGTGCACCAGGACAACATGGTCTGACCCTTAAAGGGCAAACTCCATTATGGTGTCCTTCAATGTAATGAACAGGAAGCTATTGTATAATGAACACAGGTCATGCCTCCCTTTTCATTCATTATGGTGAGGGACTACTGTATTTATACACATACCAAAAGGGAACAAGGCTAGAGCAGAGGAGAAAACTGATTTTGGTGTTGCAGATACAGGTGGTAGTACCTTTTTTCCCATCTGCAAACAGAATTTGCCCTTTATCAGTCACTGTCAATCAGTGTCCGCTGTAAATAATTATGGGTGTTCTAGTTTGGCTCAGAGTGTGTTACCTTTTTTATTTATTTATTTAAACATTTGGTGACCGGGAAAGGCACACTGTGCTAAGGCTCATCTTCAGGTGCGACCCAGGGGACAGAGAGCATGGGAACCACAATATATAGTACAAGGCATTAATACAAAATTACATAATAGTAAACATAATAAAATATTTCAATGAGTACAATACAGCAAAATAGGCTATGCAGAGAGTCAACTGTACATGGAATGGAATATCACTGGGTATTGAAGCAGATCACTTTGAATTCCACTGGTAGCTTCAAATGGGTTTGTATTTCTGACTCAGTACACATTGACCAAACTCCATTCAACCTCTCCCCACCAAGCAGCTGGTATCTTTTCCAAAGACCATCTATGACAACCTTTGATGAAAACAGCATTGCCACTCCCTGCGCCAATGCACAACCCCTAAACCCACACCCAACATTATAGGAGAAGTACACTTTTGAGAGTAAACACTGCCACAATTCTTCTTACAAATAAAGGAGATGTTCTTATTAATTTGAATAGAGGTGCCTCCTTTTCCACCCTTAGTTTGCTGTGTGTCCCATTTTGTGTTCCCAAACACACAACACACAAACAGGTATATTAGTTACTGTGTTAGCAGTACCTGCAGAATAAGTACTAATCTTTGAGGTTTGTGGTTACTTGGTGATTGGGGACTGTGCTGTTGCTTTATTTTCTTTTTGCAACATTCTTCTGTACCATTTTATTTGAACATTACTCATATCTAATTTTTTTGTACAATATTTTACATTCTGTTTTTATGCCACCATTCTGGTACCTACACATGATGCTTGCATTTGCAGTGGTCCCTTGAGGGAGTTGAGGGCTAGCTTGCTTGTCCCACCACAGGGGTTGCTGTATGAGCAAAACGGTTCCTTCATCATACAACACCTTCCACCCCCAACATGGTGCCTTATGATATCAGACAACATGACTTACTTTTGCACTTGGGTTGCATATAAGGTATACCACTGTTTTTCTCTGTCTCACTGCTTTGCCTTGCCTGCTCCACATACTTTTATTTGTCTCACTGCCCCCTCCAGTATATTGATGTCTGTTTAGTGTTAGAAACTGCAGAGAAATCCTGTGTCAATGAGGAGGAATCCATCACAATAAGGCAAAAATGGAACATGTCTCATGGAACCACAGAGACCTTATGCATGGGACACAACTCCTCCTGCAGCCCACCCATTGCAATGTCTCTAATCCAGTTTGCCAGCATGATGAGCAACTCACAGTCACATCATGGCCAGCCACTGCCTGAGAACTAGCTTCATTACACAAACCATCCTCTCTATAGCCTTTATTTCACCCTACCTCATGAACAAGGCAGGTGATATTTTCAAATCCTGCTTGAAAGGTGATTTTACAGTCATTCCATGAAATTCCCTTTCTGGTGGGTTTTGAAACACCTACAAAGTTCATGAAGTGGGATTATAAGAAGATTATGTTGAAAATTTGGTGAACACAATATGGTAAAATGACCAAGTTACAAGTGGATGTTGAACAATTTCAGGGTTCACTCATAACTTTGCTATTATCCAATATTTTTCCACCAAACCTTCAACATGACCTTTCTGGGGCCACATCTCAATGACACCTTCGTGGGTGTCATTTTTGAAATCTGCCCCAAAAGGCTATTTCATAGTTGCTCTGCAAAATCGCCTTCCAGGCAGTATCTGAAAAATGTCACCTACCAGGCTCATGAATTGGTGTCATAAAAAGGGGTAGGTTGAAAATTTGGGGTCAAAATATTAAAAAGCACCAAAGCTATGAAGGTGCATCAAATTTGTTTTGTAACTTTCATTCATAACTTCAATATTTTGACCCTACAGTTTCAACATAGCTATTTTTTCACACCACCTCACTAACGTCACAGGAGTTGTTTTTCAAATCCTGCTTGAAATGTGTTTTCACACTTGTGGTGCAAACTTACATTTCTATCAGTATTTTATAAATGACACCAGTTGTGCTCAGTGGAATCACAAAAAGACTATGTTAAAAATTGTGGGTCAAAAAAAAGGGATGAGCAAATCTTGTGTGCAGCACCAGCCATTGGCCCAGTGGGTAGTGTGCTGTTTTCCTTGCAGGTGGCTCAAGTTCATGAATGAGCTTGGGGAGACAACAAGTCAGCATGTTGATGCAGGCAGAAAATGTTGCAAGCCATTGCACTGAGTCTGAGAAAGTATTGTGCAGTGTTCTGTCACACAGGCAAGTCCTTGTGATAATCTGGTGAGCCTTCCCTCATAAGGGGTTACAATGCTTGTTGCCTGTTTTTGCAGTTAACTACTCATGTCATTAAATATGACCACTACTCACAATTTCTAAGTAAGTCTTTCAACAGCTATTAGATTTTCACTGGTGTAGTCCACTATTGGGGCATAACATTAACTAGAGTAAATGTGGTCCCTTAAATAATTAGGTATTCACATTCCAAACAAAAATGACTGAATTCTATGACATTAATCTTAAGCCCTCACTGTCTGATGTAAACCAAGACTGTGAAAGATGGACCCCCTAACTCAGACCTTAATAGGCAGAGTACAGGTGGTTAAACTATGTCTGCTGACTAAAATTTCTGTGACTCTTTCAGACCTTTCTCATTTTGGTCCCAGATAGATTTTTTAACAAGCTGGTGGGGGATACTATTAACATTCTTGTGACTGTGGATGGCCATCAGCATTATGAAAATGGTTCTTAATAGACCAATGAATGTAGGAGACACACAAGAGAACTGGGGTAAACATGTTAGTCACTTTCCACTGTAGAAGCTGATTTCAAATACTGGTTCCATTTCTTTTACTGCTTTATCACTAAAGGCTTTATAGTTATCCTTGTCAGGGCTTCAGTTTTAAACACAGGTATAAAGTACCGTTTTTGAACTGTATGTTGTAGTTTATGTCTTTGTTTAGCTCCTCCACTTTTGACACAATGCATTAATACTCTGCTTTAGAACTCTGTGGTTGGGAGGGGCATAAACTGCATCTTATAGTTCTAAAATGATATTTAACATCAGAGTGGAAATCAGAAACAACAACTGAGCTTACTGATAGGCCCATGTTGTTGTTACAAGTTTGGGGGATATTATGGAAATTGTCAAGGGGATGAACCCTACGTGCTGTGGTTTAGATCCTGACCCAACTTCCCTGATTTTGGGTTGTTGCGATATCATTGGCCTGGCTGACACCCCTTCTGAAGAAAGTTTTGTTGGACCAGGACTCTCTAGCTAGCTACAGACCTATCTTGAACCTTCTTTTTATAGGAAAGGTTATTGAGAAAGTAGTGGCAACTCAACTGGAGAACCACCTGACCATCCATAATGTTTACGAAGTTCTCCAGTCTGGTTTCCAAAAGAGGCATAGCACTGAGACTGCTCTGGTTCAGGTACTCAATGATCTCCTGATGGTGAGAGATCGGAGAAACTGTTCCATTCTGGTACTCCTTGATCTCTCCTCAGCTTTTGACACTGTAGACATCACTTCCTCAAAACTGCTAACAACATAAACCTGTTCATATCCTTAAAGGCACAACACACTGAATAGGGGGTAGAGACACTCACAAGTTTGCGCATACTAAAACAAGAACAAAAAGCAAAAAAGCATCTGTAATTGGAAGGGACACAGACATGTGGGGGAGTGGTGCAATGCACTGGCTGTGGAGCAGCAGTCTTCCTGGAGACATTCTGGAAACTGCATTGCTGCCCTATTTGCAGGTACCTCTCTGGTCTGAGGGAGGTGGTTGTTCGTCTCCATGCTGACCTGGCAAGGATTTTGGAAACCAGCTCCCCCACCCAGGGACCACCCAGGCCACTGCCACTACCTCAGAGGTTGCCAAGAAACAGGAGTGGTTGGACCACGGTTGGCTCCGGGAGAGTGAGGGTGGTGGAACAGAGGTGCATCCCTCCAGCTGTGCCTCTCCACAATTCATTCACCACTCTGGTGAAGCATGGTTCCTCTATGGAGGCACCTGCAGTGGATACCAAAGAGGATGCTGGGAATATGCACAATGGAGACCCACAGAAGGGTGGCCCAGGACCCCACAGGGGAAGGAAATAACTCCTGGTGGGGGACTCAATTGTTAGGGGGGTAGAACTGGGGGAGGGAGGGGAAAGGGAGGTAAGGTGCCTGCCCAGTGCCAAGGCTTGGAGGGATAGGAAACAAATCCTCAGGATCGTGGAAGCAGTAGCAAGGGGAAGGGAGTTGGTTGTCATTATCCACCAAGGGACGAATGACCTGGCTGAGAATGGGATCAGAGTAGTGCAACAGGAGTTTGTGGAGTTGGGAAGGGGCCTTAGACAAGTAGCACACACGGTAACTTTCTCAGAAGTGCTACCTGTCTATGGCATGGATGAGGCTAGGGCACTCTGCACCATGGGATTGAGTGACTGTTTGAAAAGCTGGTGCAGAGCTCAGGGATTTGGCTTCACTGTGGACTCCAGCTCCACCTGGAGGGATACAGGCATATACAGGAACAATGGTCTGCATCTATCCTGGAGGGGAACCAGGATCCTAGGTGATAGGTTTACATGCTTCAGTGGCAGGCATTTAAACTAGCCAAAGTGAGAGGCACTGAAGAGGAGAAGGGAAATCCTAGCCCCTCCCAAAAATCAGGATAATTAGTGAGGTAAACACCAAAATAGAGCAGTTGATAGGGAGAAGGGCAGGGGTAAATGGAGAAAAAGACAAAGGCAGTAGGGACAGGGAAGGGCCAAAAAGAAATAAAGCCATAAAAAAGTAGGGTAATGAGTACCAATGCCCATAGTCTAGGTAAAAAGCTCCCTGAAATGGTGGCCTTGATGGAAGAGGGATGCCTAGATATTATGGCAGTCACAGAAACATGGTACACAGAGAACCATGACTGGGATGTCAACATACCAGGGTATACAATCTACAGGAGGGACAGGGAGGGAAGAAGAGGAGGAGGAGTAGCTCTCTATATAAGGGAAGGATAAAATCAACAGAACTAAAGGGTAAACAGGGAGGAGAGGAGGTACTGTGGGTCACCCTGGAGACTGGAAATGGCTTCCAATCTGCATAAGGTTGTATGCAGACCCCATCTCAGGGAGAAATGGACAAGGAAATGATAGAAGGCATCCTTGGGATGAGAGAAAGGGAGATATTGCTGATGGGGACCTGAATATGCCAGATGTTGACTGGAGCACCTTGCTGCAGCCACATCCAAGAGCAGGGCCATTCTCGATGCCCTACAGGGGGCATGCCTCAGACAGCTAGTTTTGGAACCCACTTGGGAGACAGCAATCTTAGATCTGGTACTCTCAAATGAGGATAGAGAGAGGATCTCTGATCTTGAAGTGGGTAGCCATCTGGGAACAAGTGACCACCAGTGCGGTTCACGATAAACTTAGCTGTAGAGTCAAGCCACACAAAAGTGAAGGTACTGGACTTCAGGAGGGCTGATTTTGACAAAATGGGAGAGTGCCTCAGAAAAGCACTAGCAAACAGGCAAGAAGGTGGGGTGGAGCAACAATGGGGAAACATCAAAACCGCCACCACAGAGACAACAAGTCTTCATGTGAAGCAAATAAACAAATCAAAATGAAAGAAAAAAACACTATGGTTCTCAAAAGAAGTGGCAGGGAAGGTAAGGGAAAAAAAGAGAGCATTCAGGAAGTATAAGGAAACACAGAAGGAGCAGGACAGAGAACTGTACAAGTTAAAGCAGAAGTAAGCAGGTAAGGCAGTCAGAATAGCAAAGGCCCAAACTGAGGAAAAGATAGCCAACTTGGTTAAGAAGAGGGATAAAACCTTTTATAGGTACATTAGGGAGCAAAGAAAGACTAAGGCAGGGATATTGAGGCTGAACAAAGAAGAATTTGGTTGGGCAGAGAGCGACAGTGAAAAAGCAGGGATACTGAATGAATACCTCTGCTCAGTATTCACAATGGAAAAGCAGGGGGGAATACCTAATCCAGTCAATAGAAGCACTCTGGATAGGGGGGTTGATATTAGTCCTTTCACAGAAGAAAGGGTTCTGAAAGAACTCTTAAAACTGAAGTGGATAAAGCAATGGGGCCTGATGGGATTCACCCCAGAATTTTAAAAGAACTAAGGGAAGAACTAGTAACACCACTGACTACCCTTTTTAATAAATCATGGGAGGATGGGGTGGTACCTGAGGACTGGATGAGGGCAGATGTGATTCCCCTTCACAGAAGTGGGAGCAAGACAGAGGCAGGAAACTACCAGTCCTGTCAGTTTGACCTCAGTGGTAGGGGAAAATGATGGAATCACTTCTAAAGGAAAGAATTGTTGAGTACCTAGAGGCCAGTGGGGCACAGGACCCATGGCAGCATGGATTCATGGTGGGAATGTCATGTCAGACAAATCTAATTGATTTCTTTGACTTGGTGACCAAAGTAGTAGACCAGGGAGGGGATGTGGACATGGCCTACCTAGACTTTAGCAAGGCATTTGACACAGTCCCACACAAAACATTAATAAACAAATTAGCCAGCATGGGAGTGGTTTCTAGGGTGGTAGCCTGGGTAAAACACTGGTTGAACAACAGGACACAGTGACTAATAGCAAATGGAGTCCACAGTGAAGAAAGGAAGGTTACTAGTGGGGTACCGCAGGGTTCAGTACTGGAGCCGGTCCTTTTTAATGTCTTTATAAGTGACATTGCAGAGGGACTGGAAGGGAAAGTATGTCTCTTTGCAGATGACACAAAGATCTGCAAAAGGGTTGATACACAAGGTGGGGAGGAAAGGATGAAAATGGACTTGGCAAGGTTGGAGGAATGGTCAAATGTATGGCAGCTTAGATTCAATGCAAAGAAGTGCAAAGTACTGCACCTAGGAAATAAAACCCAGGGGAATACTACACAATGGGGGGTGAGATACTGACAACAACAAAAATGGAAATGGACCTGGGGGTAGTCATATCAGATGACCTAAAGGTGGGCTAGCAATGTGAGAAGGCAGTAAGGAGGGCTGGGGGGATACTGGGATGCATAGGGAAAGGCATCACCAGTAGGAATCAGGAAGTTGTTAGCCCTCTGTACAGACAGTTGGTAAGACCATATCTGGAGTACTGTGTACAGTTCTGGAGACCCCATCTCCGCAAAGACATGGACAGGGTGGAGGCTGTCCAGAGAAGGGCTACCAACATGGTGCAAATTCTGCATCAGAAGACATATGAAGAAAGACTAAAGGAACTAAAGATGTATAGCCTTGAGGAAAGGAGAGGGGGGGGGACATGATAGAAACTTTTAAATACCTCAGGGGAATCAACAAAGTCCAAGAGGGTTGCATCTTTCAGAAAAAGAGATGTGCAAAAACAAGGGGGCACAATTTGAAGATAGAGGGGGATGGCTTAGAGGTAATGTGAGGAAGTATTTCTTCACAGAGAAGGTTGTGGATATATGGAACAGCCTTTCTGAGGAGTTCATAGAGTCAAAAACAGTGGTTGAATTCAAGAATGCATGGGAAAGACATATGGCAATTCTAATGGGGGGTAGGAGGAAGTAGGCTGTTGGTTAACTAGGATCTGCAGATTATCCATTAGGTAGGGAAATGGGCAGACTAGGTGGGCCAAGCAGTCCTAATCTGCCATCAAATTCTATGTTTCTATGTTGCTATGACAAGTACGGTCCTGAGGTGGTTTACATCTTTCCTAACAGGCAGAACACAGAGAGCTGTGTCGGGGAATTTTACTTCTACTGACTCACTCCCTTTGTCCTGTGGGGTCCCTCAGGATTCGGTGTTGTCCCCCATGTTGTCCCTCGGAGACATTGTAAGACAGTATGGGCTGAGGTTTCACTGCTACGCTGATGATACCCAGCTGTACCTGTCTTTTGCCACTGACCAGTTTAGTGCTCTCTCAGTATTTAATAACTGCCTAGCTGAAATCCAGGACTGGATGAATTTGAGCTGGCTAAAGTTGAACACGGGAAAGACCGAGGTTATGGTCGTGGACCCAGGTCACAGGATAGAGGGGTGGAGGACTGATTATTTCTGGGGGGGTCTCAGATCCTTACCTCAGAATGGGTGTGCAACCTGGGAGTGGTACTTGATGATGGGCTGAACCTTCGCTATTAGGTGTCAGCAGTCGTCAAGTCTGCCTTTTACCATCTTAGGAACATTACCAGGGTCAAACACCTTGTTCCGTCCAGCTATCTGCCTGTGTTGGTCTACGCAATTGTGACCTTGTGCCTTGACTATTGCAACTCCCTTTACTTAGGGCTTCCTGGGGTTGACATCAGCCACTTGCAGCTAGTGCAGAACACTGCTGCTCTACTGTTGACCAAGGTGTCTCGGAGGTCACATATTACTCCTGTGCTGTGAGATCTGCACTGGCTGCTGATTTAGTGGTGAATCACCTTTAAGGTAGGTTTATTGATCTACAAAGCCCTACACAGAGTTGGTCCCAACTACTCAAAAGAGCTTCTGATTCCCTACACCCCTGTGTGACAGCTCCGCTTGGCTGACGAGGGGTTGCTGGAGATTCCGAGGGTAATTTTGAAATCTTCTGGGGCTCGTGCATTTATGTTCATGCCCCCCACCATCTGGAATTCTCTGCCCTGTCAGCCTCAGGAATGCGTAACCATGGGGGGGGGGGGTTAAACAGGCACTTACTTTTTGGTGGGGTCAGGCCTACCAGTGAACTGTTACCATCTGTGATTGTTGTTTTATATATAAATGTAATTGTTTTCATGAAATCATGTTTTCTTATTGTAAAGCCCCTTGGTACTTGAATAGCGCTTAAAAATAAAGTTTATTATTATTATTACAATAATAACATTACAAGTAGCATTTGAAAAACAGCTTCTAGTACAATAGGAAAAATGACTCTCAAGTTCAGCTCCATTCTCCTTTAACTTTGCCAGATGTAAAAGTATACTGCCAGGCAGCCCAGCTGGCATTTTGCAGTGAGGAAGCTATAACATTTCAGACACTAAGGCTCTGTCCAAATGCAGAAAACCATTTTCAAAAACAAGTTCAGTTAAACCATTTCAGGGCACCCGCATTACGGTGTAACCTTTCTTGATAACAGCCCAGTGGCTTTACATTGTTGGTTTTAAACCTGTAGTCCCTGTATCAATTTCATATTAATTCCAACACACAGTGCTATGCGTGCCTGTCCATAGTGTAGTAAAAACTATTCTAGTTAAACTAATATATGGCAGAGTAAACCATTTTACTACTGCCCAGACATGGAAATAAGTGTTTATGTTAAAACATTTCTAAAAAATATGTTTTAGTCTAGTTACCTACCAAGGTTTAAAAATGTTTTTGTTAAAACCTTTTAAAGGGCATGAAGTCATGATGAAAATGGTGCTAGTTGGATTTAATGTTTTGAGGCATTTAAAACATTTTAATATCCACAGTGTGCACAGCATCAACAGTGATGGAAGTTAAATGACAATGTCAAGCCTTTGTGCCTCACATTATTAATAACCCACATATTATGACTGCATACCTTCTCTACAGTTCACTGATTTTGCTGGCTGTTTTATCTGCTTCTTTCCCAATAGAACTGAAATGAATGCTAATGGCATAGGTGGCACTATTGACAGGCACCCTCTTTTCCTATGCCCTTATTGCCAGTCCTCTCTTTGTTTGCACCATTTTTGTATGATCCAGCATAGGTATACCCACCCTTGTTTTGTTTCAAATCCTTGATCTACTCTTATTGTATACTTTCCAATCATTAACAGCACTCCCAAAGCCCCAGCCAATCATGACTCAATAGCCTCATCTCCTTTAGCTGCATATGGAGTGACTGGACTGTGTTACATGTGTTCCCATGTCCAGGAAAGATGCAGTGGAAGTTGATCAAGCACTGTAAACTAAAGGATTCTGAGCCAAGAATGGTAGAGAGAAGGGATAAAAATATGAAAGGCATACTGGCACACTCTGTGCAACCTATGATTGAGAGGCCCAAAATGTGGTTGCCAGTGAGGCTCAATGGTTGCCATAAATGTGGCAACTGTAAATATTGTCCCAACATGGTAAAGTCCAGTACCTTTAAAAAAAAACAAGACAGGAAGAGATGTAGGAGTTAGGGGCTTTATCACATGTGCTACTGAGGGGGTAATCTATATGGCTATGTGATCATGTGAGTGTTTCAATACAGGAAAGACCAAAAGACAATATAAACTGAGGATAGGTGAACACATGAGGGCAACTGAGAATGAATACCTCAGTTATGTACTAGCAATTCACATGTCTAGAGTAAGGAACAAGAGTCGACATGAAATATCTTTTGTAGGGATTGAGAAGCTAATAAAGAGCCCAAGGGGTGGGGACTATGACAACATATTACTTAAAAGAGAACAATATTGGATTTTCTACATGAGAGGTATGTATACACCAGAACTGAATGATAAAATAGAACTAGGTCCATTTTTAAAGAAATAAAGAGATCTGTTACTAATGAGCTAGTGAAAATCCTCCCCCCTTCTTTAAATTAGGGCTCATAGGTTATGATTTTGATTTAGACCTTGTTCTCTGATACCTGCTGTGTAGTGTGGGGCATCTTTTCATCCTTGTGGTAATGTATAAATGATGTATGAAATTGGTTTCTTATTCATTGTTTGGATTCAATGCAAAGAAGTGCAAAATAATGCACTTGGGAAACAAAAACCAAGGGGAAAATTACACAATGGGGGGAGGTAGTAACAGCAACAAAAATGGAAAGGGACCTGGGGGAAATC
Organism: Neoceratodus forsteri; assembly: GCA_016271365.2. Taxonomy (NCBI): domain Eukaryota; kingdom Metazoa; phylum Chordata; order Ceratodontiformes; family Ceratodontidae; genus Neoceratodus; species Neoceratodus forsteri. Next base: position 1,043,998,881 of record CM028133.1, on the reverse strand, counting down.
ATATCACATGACCTTAAGGTAAGCAAGTAATGTGAGAAGGCAGTAGGGAGGGCTGGGGGGATACTGGGATGTATAGGGAGAGGCATCACCAGTAGAAAACAGGAAGTTGTTATCCCTCTGTACAGACAGTTTGTGAGACCCCATCTGGAGTACTGCATCCAGTTCTGGAGACCCCATCTCTGCAAGGACATAGACAGGATGGAGGCAGTCCAGAGGAGGGCAACCAAATTGGTACAGGGTCTGCAAGAGAAGCCATATGAGGAGAGACTAAAGGAGCTTAATATGTATACCCTTGAGGAAAGGAGGGAGGAGAGGGGGTGACATGATAGAAACTTTAAAGTACTTCAGTGGAATCAAAAAAGTCCAAGAGAGTAGCATCTTTCACAAAAAAGAGTTGTGCAAGAACAAGGGGACACAATTTGAAGACTGAGGGAGGATGGCTCAGGGCAATGTGAGGAAGTATTTTTTCACAGAGAGAGTGGTGAACGCATGGAACAGCATTCCTGAGGAGGTTATGGGGTCTAAAACTGTGGGAGAATTCAAGAATGCATGGGACAGACATAAGGCAATTTTTGTGGGGGTAGGAAGAAATAGGCTGTTGGTTAAATAGGTTCTGCAGCTTATACTGTAGGTAGGAAAATGCGCAGACTAGGTGGGCCAAGCGGTCCTTATCTGCCATCAAAGTCTATGTTTCTATGTTTCTATGTTATGTTAATGAGTGCTTTTTTAACCTACTTATTTTTCTATGTGCTATACAGCTATATTATTTATTTATTTATTCATTTATTTTTTTGAAGAGTTTTACCAGGAAAGGCATACTGAGCTGCAATAGTTCATTTACGTATGGGTCTGGGGGTGCGGGGGAGTAGAGAGTATGGTGAGAATAAAATACAGAGTACAGTAAATATTGGTACTCAAATACAAGAATATACAGGAATATTGGTAAACAATATAAAAGAGATATACAGGTAATATACAAATATACCCATATTTACATGTGACCTCAGAATGCACCCTTTAGTACACTAGAATTGCAAGCAGGTGGTACAATACATGATGTGCATGTGTACATTAGAGTGGTAAACAGATAAGGACAAGAGCGCTTGGGGAGTAGATGTTGATCAATGGACATAGTATAGCAGCTTGTAGCAGGGATGTAGTATAGGACAGGGAAGGGGAGCAGCTGAATGCAGGGATTAATTTAAAAAGTGAGAAGAGGAGGAGCAGATAGGTAGGATAGTATGTAAGGGAGGGCAGAGATTGAGAGATGAGAGTTACGGAAATGAGTATGAAGAGAGAGTGAGGGGAGCAGAGTTAGGGCAAGCAGTGGATAGGGATGAGGAGAGTAGAGGAGATGAACTTCTGTCCCACTGGGGTAAAAACCTGCCATAGGTTGGACGGGAGCAGAGCAGTGTTATGAGAAAGAGTGAGTATGGAATGAGGAAATTGGGAGAAGGACATCTGTCCCACTGGGATGAAACCTGCCAAAGGCAGACACAAAATTAAGGGGCATCCAGGCTGATTTAGTGCAGCCGACAAATTTGGGGGGGAGGGGCTGTAGCAGTTGAGGGAGGGACGAGTTCGCTCAGGAGGGGGGCAATGGAGAAGGAGATTGACCAGATGTGTAATGGGAGTGAGTTTCAGAGTTTGGGGAAGCAGTAAAAGAATGCAGCTTGTTCAGCCGCAGGTGGGAGAGCAAGGGAGTGGAAGAGGCACTGCAAAGGGTACAGGAGGAGTGTGGGAGTGGGAAATGAAAGAGGAAAGGTAGTGAGGGAGAGATCCCAGCCAATATTTTGCTATGAAAGAGGGCCAGGCATCTGTTATCAAGAGAAGGGAATGTGAGGGAGGTATAGAGAGAGAGAGAGAGAAGTGATGAGTTCAAGGTGGAGCAGTCAATGCAAAGTTGCAAAAGGAGTGGAAGAGTGGGTCCAGTCTGGATTAGGTGCATTTAGGAGCAGCACTATAGACAATGTCTCTATAGTCAAATAGAGGCAGAATAATTTTCTGAGCAACAGCTCAGTGGGCCTTCAGTGGGATGCAGCCACAGCTGCAGTAGAGCGCACTGAGTTTGGGATGGAGTTTTTTGCAACAGGTATTCAGAAACATCAAGGTAACTGTCGAGCCAGATCCCCAACAGTTTGGGTGACTGTAATTGCTCAACATAGGAGACCCGTGCATGTTCAGCCTATCTACAATTGTCCTTCTACTGCATAGGAACATAGAATTTGATGGCAGATAAGGGCCACTTGGTCCACATAGTCTGCCCATTTCCCTACCTAATGGATAAGCTGCAGATCCTAGTTAACCAACAGCCTACTTCCTCCTACCCCCCACTAGAATTGCCTTATGTCTGTCCCATGCATTCTTGAATTCCCCCACTGTTTTTGACTCTATGACCTCCTCAGGAAGGCTGTTCCATGTATCCACAACTTTCTCTGTGAAGAAATATTTCCTCACATTACCTCTGAGCTGTCCCCTTTCTATCTTCAAATTGTGCCCCCCTTGTTCTTGCACACCTCTTTTTCTGAAAGATGCTACCCTCTTGGACTTTGTTGATTCCCTCGAGGTATTTAAAAATTTCTATCATGTCCCCCCTCTGCCTCCTTTCCTCGAGGCTATACATCTTAAGCTCCTTTAGTCTTTCTTCATATGCCTTCTGATGCAGACCCTGCACCATTTTAGTTGCCCTCCTCTGGACAGCCTCCACCTTGTCTATTTCTTTGTGGAGATGAGGTCTCCAGAACTGTACACAGCACTCCAGATGTGGTCTTACCAACTGTCTGTACAGAGGGCTAACAACTTCCTGTTTTCTACTGGTGATGCCTGATCCTATGCATCCCAGTATCCCCCCAGCCCTCCTTACTGTCTTTTCACATTGCTGGCCCACCTTTAGGTCATCTGGTATGACTACCCCCAGGTCCATTTCCATTTTTGTTGTTGTCAGTATCTCACCCCCCCATTGTGCACTCTTCCCCTGGGTTTTTGTTTCCTATGTGCATTACTTTGCACTTCTTTGCATTGAATCTAAGCTGCCATACATTTGATCATTCCTCCAACCTTGCCAAGTCCCTTTTCATCCTTTCCACTGCACCTTGCATATCAACCCTGTTGCAAATCTTTGTGTCATCTGCAAAGAGACATATTTTCCCTTCCAGTCTGTCTGCAATGTCACTTATAAAGACATTAAAAAGGACCGGCTCCAGTACTGAACCCTGTGGTACCCCACTAGTAACCCTTCTTTCTTCACTGTGGACTCCATTTACTATTACCTGTTGTGTTCTGTTATCCAGCTAGTGTTTTACCCAGGCTACCACCCTGGAACCCACTCCTGGGCTGGCTAATTTGTTTATTAATCTTTGGTGCGGGACTGTGTCAAATGCCTTGCTAAAGTCTAGGTAGGCCATGTCCACAGCCCCTCCCTGGTCTACTACTTTGGTCACCCAGTCAAAGAAATCAATTAGATTTGTCTGACATAACCTTCCTGCTGTGAATCCATGCTGCCATGGGTCCTGTGCCCCACAGGCCTCTAGGTACTCAACAAGTCTTTCCTTTAGAAGTGATTCCATCATTTTCCCGACCACTGAGGTCAAACTGACAGGTCTGTAGTTTCCTGCCTCTGTCTTGGTCCCACTTTTGTGAAGGGGAATCACATCTGCCCTCCTCCAGTCCTTAGGTACCAAACCATCCTCCCATGATTTATTAAAAATGGTAGTCAGTGGTGTTACATATATATGCATATATATCTATTATCCTGTTAGTGCCCAGGTGTCATTGCATGACAGTACACAAGGTTACTTTATAGATATTTATGACATACAGTGAAATAACACAAAATCATGTGATGAAATGTATAGTCATGCAACATAATCTGATATTTTATAGTTATGTGTTTTAATTTTTAACACTTGTATTGATATGATTCTTTTTCTAATATGAAAAAAAAAAGTAATCACTTTGTACTTTTTTGAACATTGAATTTTTGTAACCATGCCTTTAAGACATGCATCAGCATGAAAGAGGCAGGGAAGAGATGCTACGTTACCCTTTGAAAAAGCACCAGGGGCCTTGAAATGCATTAGTAGACATATGGTGCCAGATCCTGAGAGGAGGATGTGGAAGCCTGATGGAAGGAAATCGGTTTTGATCTTCCCTTGTCAGTCTTCAGCATTCATTACTGCTGGGCGTATGCTGGAGGCGTACACGTGCACGGGAGCTTTTTTTGGGGGGGAAGGGGAGTCAGCACCGATGGCACCATCCACAAGGCCAATGCATTACATGGCACATGAGGGTTGGCCGTTAGGCACCATAGACTCCTTCTCCTCCACCCCAGTTCTATTTCTCCCACAGTCCAGGTTGCACCTGCTGCATGAGTTCCAGAGTTTGCTATATCACTAGGCCTTGGCTAAATTTTGACACTGTGTTCCTGCATCTCCATTTTCCTCCATCCTGGTTCAGAGTACAACCCAATGCCTTTGACCCCGGTAAGCTTGTTCCTTTTATTTTCCTTAACAATGGCACAGGGTCTTTTTTGTAGTTTGTTAAATTGTTTTCTGTGTCATGTCTGCTTCAGGGGCTAAGAAGAAATCCAAAGCAGGTGTACCCCCATGTGTCAGTGCCCCTGTGGCTGGCATTTTTCTGTTATGGACTGGCATGAAGCCTGCCTTTGTTGCCTGGGTCCCAACCATGAATATCGGCAATTGCGACACCTGTTTCTCTATGGACCACCACGTTCTTGAGATCTGGGTGTTTAAAGTCAGCAGGGCCTGCCAACTTTTGGAGGATAGTGTCATTCTAGGATGCCATGGCGAAAACTCTTGACCTTGCCTCTGGGTCCTCACAGGACTATACGGCTTGGTGAGGAGGAAACCTCCTCTTCTGATTCCAGCCTTGCCATCAAGGAGGTTTCTTCCAAGGGACTGGAGGAATGGCTCAGTTCCCTGCAGAGCCAGGTCAAGATCATTGCTATGGCCATCACCTCCTCAGAGGTGCAGGCTTCCTTGGTGTTGTGGCCCATGGCTGCTGGACCTGGCACTGGCAGATCCCAGAGCTGTTTGAAGTGCCGGTGATTGATGAAGCCCCACAGGAGGTGTCATGTCCCATGGCAACGCTGTTGGCAGGGGAGCTCCCGGGTGTCGCTAGTCTGGCAGTATGTGTGATCACCTCCTCTTCGAAGGGGGATGATCCACTGGCCGATCTGGACTGGCATCCTGACTCCTCGAAGTCAGGGAGACTTCTTGGATGCCACACCAGGCAGCCAAGTGTTCATCTCCTGGGATCCCAAGAGTCTGCAGTCTCTGAGGGCCCCAGGTCGATCCCAGTGTCAGGGTCCCTGTGGCAGATAGCAGTTCTGGGGTGCCTGGCATGATTGTCTTTATTTTTTTTTATTTAGTTTTTGTTGACCGGGTAAGTGCACTAGACAAATCCTGCCTATTTTCAGGCACGACCCAGGGAAGGGGGATACAGATGAATGCCAACTGACCTTGAACCAGATTAAGCTGTTGGTGGTATTTTTAGTGAATGAGGGAAATTTGGCCAGGACACCGGGGAACTTCCTCTATTCTTTTCGATAAGTGCCATAATCTTTAACATCCACCTGAACTACCACCAATCCAGGCAGATGGGACCTTGGTTTAACATCTCATCTGAAAGACAGCACCTCAGAAGTGTAGCACCCCTCTCATGCTGCACTACAGTGTCAGTACTGGGATATTAACCCAAGTGCCAGATGTGGGAACTGAACCCACAGCCCTCTGATCTCCCGGCCTCAGAGGCAAGTGTGCTACCTATTGAGCCATTGACACTGTTAGGACCTTGAGGACTGGGGCAGTTGCCACCTCTGGTGCTGTTCTGAAAAACACAGTTGGGATGGGGACCACCATCTTGTGTGGCCTTCCTTGGGAGACCTGTGGGATCGAGGGACCATTTAGCACTGGGTTCGAGGAGGAGGGTGGCCTCAGAGTCTGAGGGTTTGAGAGGCCGAGGTGAAGTATGGGGCCATCTTCCACTACCTTGTGGGGGTTGGGGAGGAGCCACAGTGCTGAGCCACGCTTCTTCTCCTCTGAGGCTTCAGGGGTGCCCTTAGTGGGTGGCGCTGGTGGTTGCCTTTCTGGATCCATGCAACCCTGGTTGTACCACAGGGGAGGTTCTCCCTCAGGGTTCAGCCAGGATTTGTTTTCACATTTGCAGTGTCCGCTGACTAGATTGACCCATGGGGAGGATCTACTGTGGGGTCTCAGAGCCCTAGCAGAGAACAGGAACCTTCGGTTAAGTGCCCTTCCCAAATCCCTTTGCAGACCCCTCACCCTCTTCCAGGCCATGTGGGCCCTATGGGACCCTTAATCTGGGAGATGTTCAGGGACACTACAGTGGTCTTCCCTAGGTAGAGATGTTGCAAAATTTTATTTTGCCAGCAAAATTACCATGAACTCGGAAATTTGGTCATGCAAAATATTTCACAAAGTTGCAGCGAAATTGCAGAATTTCACCCACAATTTTGGCTGCATCTTTATGTACCCTTCCGAGTCCCTTGTGTCTAGTGACCCCCCCAGCTGATCACCGTTCGAGTTCGAATTAACAACCCCCTCCCAGTCATCCTGAGCCCCGGCCCCATATCTTTGTAAAAAAAAAATTCCTGGGTGCATGGCCAACCGGCAACCAAGATGACGACTTAAATTAATAGCTCCACGAGTCCAGAGCCTAAAACCCAACATTTACCTGCAAATAGTCGACTCCGAGGAGAAAATTCTACTCTAGCGATAAACGGAAGTAGTTCTCTACTACCAACTTGAAAATCAAAGGATTATGATGCAGGACCACTGAGATCTTGTCTCTTTTAACCAGGGTGACCCACACCTATTAGGCTGCATGGTGCACTCTGCTAAGGAAGGCGAAGAGCCCTTCATCAGGGAAATGTTTGCATCAATCATTCACAGTAAAGATGCTCTCACCTTAGCCTCAAATACCTCTTCAAGCTCCATCCAACAACTGGATGCCAGACTTGATAGGGCTGAACAAAAGGCAAACGCTCAGGATGATGTGCTTCAAGGTCATTGTGTGACAATGAGGGAGCAGGCAGCACAAATTCGTCACTTGCACCATAAGCTGGACGACTTAGAAAACAGAAGCCGTCACAGTAATCTGCAGCTCTTAGGATTTCCAGAGGACTGTGGGGGGGGGGGACTTTACTTTTCCTACAGCAATCACTTCCAGAAATATTAAAGCTCCCCCCATCAACTAGAATCATGACTGAGTGGGGGTCACCGCTCCCTTCAGTAAAAACCCTTCCAGGGTAACCGACCTAGAACAATAATTGCCCAAATCCTAAACTATGCAGAGAAGGAGGCTATCCAGGACAGAGCTAGAGAACCGGGTACACTTCATTGGAGAGATCACAAAATTATGATCTTCCAGGACTACTCCAACGACTTAGCGGCTAAACAAAAGGCCTTCTCGGAGGTGCGCCATAGACTGCACAACCTACAGATTCCCTTTCTTCTGCGCTACCCAGCCATACTAAACCTAACAGTAAATGGCATTGCACACCAATTTTCCATTCCAGATGCAGCCAGGGCTTTCATTTCTGAAATATGGCCGACTGGCACCGACCTCATACAACCAACGACCTTTGGGAATGGATCTGATCGACATCTTCAGCCACGGGGGGATGCCCAAAGAGCTTTACCAGAGGCACCGCTCAAGACCCCTAGCAAATAACTGGTTTCCTGTGGACTGAAAATTAGAAAAAGGCCACCAAAATCACCTCACTCCAAATGAGATCATCCACAGGATCAGAGACACTCTCCTAGCAAGGCTGATCAAAACACTGATGAACCCAAAGCAGAAGAAACAGAGTATGTCAGTCCATATTTTTCAAAGAACCAATACTCTCTCCTGGGGGCCATCCATATAGAATCAGTCTGGAGGATATGGACACCCACCAGGTAACCTTTGAAGGTGTAGATCCTGAAAGTACACTTGGTTCCTGGGCCTCTACTATGGATGAAGCCCAGCCGCTCCTGGACCCAGATTCTCACACTGCGGCCTCCAGTTCCCTGACAGGCCACGAACCAGAACTCTGCTCGTCTGCAAGAAAGCCATCCATTATAACAGATCGCCCAGGCTAATTGAGCTTCTGTAATTAAATAAGTATCGAAGGTTTTGTGTCTCAGGGAGTAATTGGGTGGGAGGTGGGGGGACAAATGGGGGAATAGCTGAACGGGGCAAGGGGCACAGAACCTATGCCTAACTAGGTGGAACTTCTGACTAGGCCCTTCTTCTTTGATGTTTAAGTGATAAGCCATAAGATGGGCTGGGCCTCAGACATCTTTCACCTCCAGGAGACACCCTACCTTGGAGACATGTTTATTTTATGTGATGTTTCGCACAGTTGTTACTTTCATTGGTGTTAAATATTGTTTAAATGTTGCCATGAATTGGTAATTTTGCACTCCTTGAACTGTGATGGCACTTATTACCTAGCCCCAACTCCCTCTTACCAGACATCTCAGTTCCCACCCTCCCAGGCAATGAGATATGAGGGAATGGAGATAATGCCTGCGATCTGGTACTCTTGCATGCTTCTACAGGCCACCAAACCGCTCCCTCCTCTCCCCTCCTTACTACCTCCTGCCAACTCCCCCCATCTCCCAATTAGAAGCCTATAACTTCCCATGGACCCTTTTCAATCCCCAGTTTTGGAAGTCCACTAGATGACCTTTGTCTAAGGTGCTCTAGACAGTGGCATAGTAGCTAATTCCTGCATTACCCTTTAGTATCAATATACTGTCCATTTAGAGTGCCAGAGTGTGGGGCATATTTCTTTTCATTGCCGACACTCTTTTCTCATGTCTCGCAGATGTGACGGGCATACCATTGGCTGGAGATCTGGCCGGCTAAGTCCTCTCGCGCTCTTGACTACTGTTTGGTTTAAAAAATATTTTATTTGGTTTAATGACAACAGTCTTAGTATGCAGGTGCAGATACAGTTTTTCTTCTGTTGTGAGATAGTCATAAGCAAATTGGGTAACCTGTTATACTACTGGTCAGTCTTCTTCAACATAACTTAGAGACAGTGCTCTCCTCTACCCCTTTTGGGAGTGATACCTCCATAGCTGGGTAAGAGAGCCCCTCAGATACATCCCTCTGACCTCTCTGTACAGAACCTCAGGGCCCCCTTCCTGCCATTGCCCAGGTGTTTAAATCACCTCCTAACCATACATCTCCATATCAGGGCAGCATGTCCGACATTGCATTCCATACCTGGAATGTCAGAGGGCTAAACTCCCCTGTGAAACGCAAGAAGGTCCTGACCCACCTGAAATGATTGCACTTGAAAGTAGCATTTCTTCAGGAGACTAAGCTATCAGGGGAGGACCACAAGTACATGTCCAAAGACTGGGTGGGCCAGCAGGTACACTCGAATACAACTTCCAGGAAATGTGGGGTTCTTATTCTCCTGCATAAGTCTCTACCTTGGTCTTTCACCCAAACCCTCTCCAGCTTTGACGGTAGATGTGTAATGGCAACATTTGATACCCCCTTAGGGTTGATTACCCTCTGCCCCCAATGAGAACTGTCCCCAGTTTTTTCATAATATTGCTGAGGTGCTTTTGGAGTTTACCCTTCCCCCGGACTGCCCCCTTCTTATAGGAGGTGACTTTAACTTAACACTAGTCCCATCTCTAGATAGAAATGATAGGGGCACGGAGTCTCTTGTGAGGAGTGGGAAAGCACTATGCCAATTAATTGTAGACCAGGGTCTGACAGACATTTGGAGAATCATTCATACCAGGACAAGGGATTATACTTTCCACTCAGCGCTGAATGCCTCACACAGCAGATTAGATTTTTGGCTTGGCTATCCCACCATTATGACAAAAGTCCTGGATGTAAACATCCTCCCAAGGGTCATCTCAGACCATGCCCCTGTTCAGCTCCTTATTCTATGGTACTCTGTAACCCCCCCCACCCCGGCAATGGAGACTAGACCCTCTCTTGATGAGAGACCCAGCCTTTATCCTCTGGGCTCGGAATGAAGCTTCCCTCTTCTTAGCAGAAAACCCCATTTCAGACACAACAGCGAATAACACCTGGGAGGTGTTCAAGGTGGCAATGCGAGGTAGTATTATGGGGTTTGCTACAGCTAAATGCAGAGAAAGAGAACAGCAACTGGTTGCACTTGAACAAAAATTGATAGCTGCGTAAGCTGCCTTCAAGGTTATGCCATCCCCTTCCCCTAAATCTCACACAGGTTGAACCATTCTAGGCCTAAGGTTTGAAATTAACCAGTTCCTTAATAGGAAAGCAAGTGACAATTCTAAGCAGGCATACTAACTTTTGTGAGGGTGTTGATAAGGTGTCAAGGTACTTGCATACCAATTACAAAAGCAACAAACCAGTAGACACATCTCTGGCCTGAAAAACACACACTGGGTGTTGGCTAATACCCCAGAGAAGATTAATGCTGTCATGACCTCCTTTTATAGATTCTTTTACACCTCCATGCATAAAGAGATGATTAGAGAGACACATCCATTTCTAGATGCTCTCCGTCTACCCAAACTGAATCCACAACAGGCCCTAGCATTGGATTTCCCTATTTCCAGTGAAAAGGTGTTCAACAATCTGAGGTCTGAAGCTGGGGAAATCACCTGGCAAAGATGTCTATACAGCTGACTTTTACCCAACACTGGCCCTGATGATTACACCAGTACTAACTGAAGTTTTCCAAGAGATAGTGCTAAAAGGCACTCTACCTCCCTCCATGAGGGAAGCTACCATTGTAGTTATCCCCAAAAAAGGGCAAGGACCCAACAAACCCAGGCAACTATCACCCAGTCTCTTTTATTAACCTAGACAGCAAACTGTATGCTAAAATTCTAGCATCCAGGTTGAGTCCCCTACTCCCAGAACTCATACATCCATCACAAGTGGACTTTATCCCCAGCCGCCATAGTTCAGACCACCTGAGAACCCTTATGAAACTCATACACCTTTTCAGAACCCTTCCCACACCAGCTGTGGCTATCACAGTAGATTTTAAAAAAGCATTCAACTCCATCAAATGGATCTATCTGTACCAAGTTCTTACACACTTGGGAGTGAGTGGCAACTTTCTCTCTTGGATACAAGCCATTTACACCTTCCCCTCCGCTAGAGTCAACACAAACTCTATCCTTTCTCCCCCATTTCTGCTGGAACATGGGACAAGACAAGGATGCCCCCTCTCAACCCTTTTGTTTGTCCTGGCAGTCGAGTCATTGGCCAATGCTATAAGATGCTATTAGAAGTCACCCTGATATTGTGGGAGTAACAGTGGGGGCCTCCACATATACCACTCTTATGTACGCTGATGACATCCTTCTCCTCTTGGCAGATGCCCGCTGTTCCATACCTCCCTTGCTTCACCTTCTTGGTAACTTTTCTACATACTCTGACCTCAAACTGAATCAAAGTAAGACTGAACTACTTCCCCTGAATGGCCACTGTAATCAGCAGCTGACAGAATCAGCAGACCTCCTTTGGGCTCCTAAAGGAATCACCTTTCAAGGTATTCTCCTTACTCCATCACTTGATACACACTGGCAGGCAAATATACAACCCCTTCTTTCCGCTAGCAAAACAGAATTTGATAGATTCAAACTTCTCAAGCTTACCTTGGCAGGGAAAATTGCAGCCATAAAAATGGTCTCATCCCCCAAGCTCTTCTATTTACTAATACACATACCCATCCCCCTACCTAAGCAGTGGTATAAGCCCATAGACAGGCTTTTTGGAGACTTCATCTGGGAAGGCACCAAGCCCAGATTTAGCTGCTCCAAGCTCAGGGCCCACTGGGAATAGGGGGGTTGGAATCACCCCTGGATTGAAGGCTACCGACTAGCCTTCCTCCTCTCCCAAACTGTTAAATGGATGTCTCCTCCTTCACCTCTTGTCCCACAGTGGATTAAAATCAAGCTAGATATCACGGAGACCATGCACCCATCTTCACTCCTCTATTCCAGTAAATATCCTAAAACAGATCCCCTCCACAGGCTTCATCTTGGGCCCACCTCACTGACTGTAGAGGTGTCCAAGACTAACTGGTTTGTCACACATGTAAAGATTAAAATGAACCTTCTTCCACCTCTTATCCCTCTCTGTCAAAATCCCTCTATCACTATAGGGAGATGATGGGTTTGCTGGAGACACTGGGCAGTTCTGGGCATTCTCAGACTTGGAGACGTAGCTAAACAGAACTGTATAGTCCTTCATATGTTTCAATCCCTTCAGCAGCTATGGGTCATTCCCCAGTCAGAGTTCTGGAGATACCTCCAACTCAGGGATGCACTCCACCTTCACCTGAATCCCCCCACTATAAGGTAAACCATCAGCCCTACAAACTTGGTTACAACACCTGAAGGGCCTTGCAGGGCACATTTATGCCATACTTAGAGATAGACTCCCCTCCCAATCGGAGGAAGCAAAAAACAAATGGGAAAAAGTGCTACACCATCCTATTCCATTTATGGCCTGGGAGCAGACTTGGAGAGATACACACACCTGGTTGAAAGATGCCAGGTCTAGGTTAATCCAGAATAAGATCACTCATTCTTGGTACAATAGCCTGGTGGTTCTAGCCAAAGCTAAACTGCTGGAATCAAACAATTGTTGGAGGTGTCAAGGAGCAAGAGGTGATTTACTACGCATACTATGGTCATGTCCACGGATTCAATACCTCTGGGCAGAAATGCAGGCTTTAGTTACCAAGGTACTACACCAGCAGATCCCTCGTAGTCCCCTCTTTCATCTCCTCAAAATTCACGGAGATGTCCCTAAGCTTTCCTCTCCTGAAATCAGATGGCTCGCCCTACTGACCCTCCAAACAAAGAGAGCTCTGCTGTGTAAATGGAGATCCTCCGTAGTCCCCACACTGACAGAAATCTTGGCCTCTCGTTCAGCCTTTGCCAAGTTAGACAGACTTTCACACCTGCAAACTTACCAACTCCTCAAATTCAGACTGTTGGGCCCCTTATCTGAGCTATGTTAGCCCCCAGGTAGGCATATGCTAAATACTCCTTGCTGACCTGCTATATGCAGTGGGGATATAATCTTTCACTCAGAATGCAGGTAATGGCCCTCACAGGGTAGTTACAGACAAGTAACATTGCCGGGACAGAAATGATTCCCTAAAATTCCTATAACGCCTTCCCTGTCCTGGGTCCCAGTATCTAGATATAGTATAGGACATAACACCCCCCATCAGATACATACAGCTGTGATTGTCTGAACAATCTATATATGCTTTTAAATGTATTTCCACAAGATATATATCACTCCAGCTATCCAACAGATTCTTTGGGAACATTTACTTTTGTTCCTGATTTACTCCTAATCTTGCAGAACATACACACACACACACAGAACTCGGTTCTTTTCCCGAAACCTTGAAGAGGGATTTGGTCTGAATTAGTAACAGGACCCAACCAGTGTGCTTATGTCCTGTAATGACTAAAGGAGAGAAGCTCACTCCTGGTGAGTACATCAATAAGATAATGGTCTTTTTGAACCACTGAACAGTACTAGTATATCTTCTGTTTCTCGTCCCTATCATTGTCAGATTTGAATGTATGTATAATACCTCTCAGGTTACTCCTGTACAATGCTAGCATTTTTTGAAGTGGATCTATGCACCTGTACCTTGTATGCTTACCTGAGAACTTAGGCCTCAAACTGTATGTTTAGACACTTTTTCTGAAAACAATAAAATATTACAACAATAAAAAAAATATCCCCTCACCTGTCCCTGGTGTCTAGTGGACCACACCCACGGTCGATCACCAGCTGAATTCAAATGAAGAATCCTACCTCCTCCCCCAGTCACCCTGAGCCCCAGCCCCATATCTTTGTTAAAAAAATCCCTTCCTCTGTCCCTGGTGTCTAGTGGACCCCCCTCATCTTAAGTCACTCAGAGCCCACCTCACTCCCACCCCATACCCCGATTGGGCCACCGGCACAGCTCTTCACTCACCTCCAAGGCCACCAGCCCATCTGAACACTCGATGAATGAGTGCGTGCTTGTACAAGCACGCACTCATTCATTGTCAGACTCAGACAGCCAGCAGTCTCACTACTACTGGTAGTGTAGTGAGAGTGATGTCTGACTGAATCTGTCAATGAATAAATGCATGTTTGCATGCGCTCATTCATTGAGCACTCAGATGGGCTGCTGGCCATGGAGGTGAGTGGATGGCTCTGCCGGTGGCACAAGTGGGGTATGGGGGGAGCAAGGTGGGTTCTGAATGACTTATAACAGGGTGGCAGGTACAATAGACACCAGGAACAGGGGAGGGGGATATTATTTTTCCAAAGATACAGGGCACAGTGTGAATGGAGGAGGAGGGAGGGTTCTTGATTTGAATTTGGCCAGTGATCGGCTGGGGGGGCACTATACACCGGGGACATGGGAGGAGGGGATCATTTTATATAGGAAAGTTTGGAGGCTGGTGTCAAAATTAAGAAATTTTGCCCTCAGGTGGCAAAGTCTCACCCACCTAAAGGGTGAAATTTTGCATTTTGCCCAGTGAAATATTTTGAGGCATGCACAAATTACGTGAAATATTTCACCCGGTGAAATTTTCCAATTTTATGCAGTGCTATCCCTAGGTATGTTAAAATCATGGAAGAGCAGGTCTTTTGCCTATCTCCACCACAGCAGGAGGACTCTGAGCATCTGAGCTCCTCTTCTTCCTTGGCTTCCTCATCTGAGGAAGAGGAATGCTCCGTCTACCTTTCCTCTGATGCTGATTTCACCCATATCAGTGATTCCTCTCAGGGTTAGTTCAGGAGCCCCACATTTCCCTTGTGGTAAGACTAGTGGTGTGTGAAACTGGAAAATTTCACCAGGCAAAATATTTTGTGTAATTTGCGCATTACTCAAAATATTTCACCAGGTGAAATTTCTCCCACTAACCGGTGAAATGTGCTGCTTGTGGGTGAAATTTTGCCACCTGCCCCCAATCTTTCTGAAATAAAACAATCTTCTCCTCCCATATCCCTGGTGTCTAGTGGTCCCTTTCAACCGATTGTGAGACTGTGTGATAATGATTGACACAGAGGCAGTTGTGGAAAGCAAAATATAGTTCAGATTTTATTGTTACAGCGAAACAAAATAAAACTGACTTTTGCTGCAAACAAAATACAGAGAAAAATCAGCAGTGAAATCAAGAAATGTCAGTAGTTCACTTTCATCTCAGTGAAAACAAAATTGTACCACCAGTAGACAGCTAGGGTAATCCCAGGGTCAGTTGACTACAGAACCCTGTATCCAACTGAATTCTTTATCCTGAGGGCTTCAATATATAGCAAGGTTTTAACATGTGATGAAAGAAGCGCCGCCCACTCACATAGCAATTTGAAAAATAACTCATATATACTCTGATAATATTATGTAAGGAGTAGAATCATATCCTACTATGTCTACATCCTCATGATATGATTCAAAAATAAATAATACCCTTTAAAACAGGTTTGTGCAAAAATCCTGGTGCAAACCACTCCCACAGGTCCTCTATACCATAAATAAGTGAACAGAATGGCCGGCCAGCTCTTAAGAAGAATGGTACAGAAGTCTCATGAAGGGTCCTGAAGGGAAAGAGCACGAAAACCTGAACAACAATATGTAAGAAAAGAAAACATTACTCATATTCCACTACTAAATGGAAACCTACTATGATGTATGCTGTTGATATTATTTCATTTGTAGGAAGCACCAGGAAAAAGGTATGCTCTCCGTTTGCACTCTGACACGAGCATTCATGGCAATACTTCTGCAGCTGTCTGCCTAGGTACTTACAGCTTGGAGAGACACTGACCCCCCCCAACCAGAGCTTAACAGCTCTAGAACAGCCCTTCTTACTGCTGTTGCGAACACTGCTATTTCAAAGACAAGTATATGTACTGTCAGCAGTAGTGGCTCACACGCAGTTGCAAAACGGTGCACAGTATTACCCACCCAAGTGCTGGCAAACCCTTTTCTTTAACTCAAATCCTATATAAAGCAGTTGACAACATGGAGGATTGTCAGAGTCAATGCTAGGTTCCCGTGACTCAACTCTTACCTGAACATTGCTGTACAGTTGTCTAATTATAACCTCAACAGAACTGTGTACACCCGGATGAACTATTACCAAAACAACATGTGGGCATCGCTACACTGAATGCCCCTGATGTGTTATCATTTTATAGAGCTCAGAAACAGGCAAAAGGAGATTAGAGGGTAGAGAGTATTTTTTACGAGAGGAAAGTGAGATATAACTGCAGGTGGCCTGCCTGCAGAAAGAAGGGAGGGGAAAGAGAAACAGAGAGTCAGGAAGAGAAATATGCTGTTGCAACAGGCTCTTAAGAGAAGAGCAAGTAGAAGAAAAAAGAAAGCTCAATGGTCCCCCCCCCAATACACTGCCCTGTGACACCAATCACTGGCCAGATTAAAATCAAGAACCCTTCCTTCTCCTCTAGTCAACCTGAGCTGCAGCCCCCAATCTTTGTGAAAAAAACCCACAAAAAACAGTCTCCTCCCATGTTCCTGCTGTCTAGTGGCCCCCCAAGCCGATCACCATCTGAATTCAAATTAAGAACCCTCCCTCTTCCCCAGTCACCTTGAGCCCCAGCCCCATATCATTGAAAAAAAAATCCCCTTCCTTGTCCCTAGTGTCTGGTGGACCCCCCACCACCCCATCCTGTCTTAAGTCACTCAGAGCCCACCTCGCTCCCCCCATACCCTGATCAGGCCACCAGCACAGCCCTCCACTCACCTCTACAGCCAGCAGCCTGTCTGAGTGTTCAGAATATGAGCGTGTGCTTGTACAAGCACGCGTTCATTCATTGACAGATTCAAACAGCTAGTGCTCTCACTACACTACCAGTAGTAGTGAGAGCCCTGGCTGTCTGAATCTGTCAATGAATGAGCATGTGCTTGTACAAGCACATGCTCATTCATTGAGTGCTCAGATGTGCTGCTGGTCATGAAGGTGAGTGAAGGGCTGTGCCGGTGGCCCAATCGGGGTGGGAGGATGAGGTGGGCCACGAGTGACTTAAGACAGGGTGTTGGGGTGAGGGGGTCCACTAGACACCAGGGACAGGGGAGGGAATTTTTTTTACAAAGATATGGGGCTGGTGCTCAGGGTGACTAGGGGAGGAGGTAGGGTTCTTTATTTGAATTCAGATGGTGATCAACCGGGTGGATCCACTAGACACATGGGATAGGGAAGGGGATATTTGTTTTACAAAGATACAGGGCTGGGGCTCAGGGTGGCTGGGGGGGATTCTTGATTTGAATTCAGCTGGTGATCGACTGGGGGGGGAGTAGACATCAGGGACTCATAGGGGTACATAGAGATGTGGACGAAATTGCAGGCAAAATGTCGCAATTTTGCCACAATTTCACAAAATATTTTGCTGAATGAAATTGCCGATTTCATGGCAATTTTGCCAGTGAAATAAAATTTTGCAACATCTCTGGGTAAGACACAATACCGAATGGAAGACGCGCTCCTTTTTGAATGAGTTTAGTGCTAACCACCTGGTGGTACCTTCCTGGCCTATTCCCTTCCATGAAGCATCAATCCGCTCCTGGCAGTCACCAGCCTCCTCATTCCCAGCCCCAGCAGACTGTGGGAGGAGGTATTACACTCCCCCAGAGTCTCTTGGTTCTCTGCATCACCTACCCTCAGGACTGACTGCTCTAGATACTCCTACTGGACTTCAACTTCCAGAAAATGACTGGCCACCAGATACGGATTCTGCTGAGTTTGACCAGTGGTGAAGAAGAGTTTTCTCTTCAGTTCATGTGTCACTCTGCATCAGCTTACATCAGGCTCCCCACACTGCCGGCAACAGGCACCTGTGGCCAATGCTGGCACAGGTATTGGCATCTTTACCTGATTCAGAGGAATCTGGGCAAGCCATTGTCCTCTCTGCACAGGGTCTGGAACTTGCAAGGCACCAAGCAAGGGCATCATTTGATGCCAATGAGTTGGTTTCCAGACAGGCAGGGACAGCGATCTGAATCAGGCAGATTGCATGGCTTTTCCTGTCTTGATTGTCATCTGTTACCCCACATATGGTAATTTCCTCTGCCTTCTGGGGGACCCGTCTTTTCTCTCACAGGGTGAATAGGAATTTACAGGGGTGTCTTCCATCCCCTCGGCCATGGGCGACACCTCCTCAGTCTGACCAGCCTTAGCCCATGTTGACCTAGAATTGCAATATAATCTGCATCTCCTGCATCTCCCCACAGGAGGCTGAGGGAACCTGTTCCCTCAGGGTAGTGCCATGTCCCCGCCAGCGGGCTTGGTACTCACCCAGCAGTAATGAATGGTGAAGACTGACAAGGGAAGATATGAGAATTATGTATCTACCATCTACCATAATTCTTGATCTTCTCTTGTATCTTCACCATTCATTACTGATTCCCACCCACCTTCCCCTCCTGGGCCTCAGCTCCTGGGCACAGACTCCACCCTGCTCTCCCTCCCCCTCTTCAAGGCCAGTTGGGGGCAGAGTCCCCCTGGTATCTCAGGGCCCTCTGTTTCCTTCTCTAAAGTCACAGAGCACCTAACCTAGGAGGGTGGAAAGTAGGGTCTTCACCCTAGCCTTAGAGGGAGCTCCCTGGGATTCTCAATGGAGTACACTGTGGGGTCCATTCCATGACTTGCCATGGATCTGTTGGTCCATTTTCATCTTGTTTGGGAAGGCAACTTCATCAGTGCATCTCGTGGGAGGACCCGTAGGTACTTCCCCCTCTTTTGGTTTCTCGCTGTCCCCCTATTTTTAGGGGTCATTCTGGACAGAGTCCTCTCTTGTTTAAGAGTTCCCCCCCTTGGCTAAGCCATCAGGTGATAAGCTAAAGAGGGCCATGCTCCAGGACTTTCATCCTGAATGTTGGTTTAAGGGTGGAGGGCTGACTCCACCATCCTTTATATTCTCCATTACCATTTTAAATTCACTTGTTCTGGACCTCCCCTCCAGTGTTCCCTGAAGTTGATGGGATCCTTGCACCTGTGTCTTGATATCTCTCAGATTTTTTGAGGATGAAAATAAGCCAATGGTCTTTCATCTTAGCATGGTGGAGGGCTCCCCTTCTTCCCCTACATATATTATATCTTTCTCTTCTCTTTCTCTCTCTTTCTTTCTCTTTCCTGTGCTGCCGACCAGGGGCTGGACCTCTAAGGCCAGTTAGAAAATTCCATTCCCTCTGTCCTCTGGTCAGCGTATTCCTTTTTCAGTTTATATCCTTTCCTTTTCCTATCCCTTGGTTCTCTTGCCGCATCTTTGGATTTCTCTATTCCCCTTTTTTCTTTCATCTCTGGCAGGAGAGAACTGGGGTGGAGGAGGAGGAGTCTACGGTGACCCACCCATTCAGCTTCATGCACCACGCAATGGTCAAGCCTCGTGGGCAGCGCTATCAGTGCTGAGTCCCCCCCCCCAAAAAAAAGTTCTCATGCAAGTATGCATCTCTTTTTTTTGTAATTCAACGTTTATTAAAAGTTTAACACACAATAGACCATAATCACATAATGCAGAAAAGTATGAATATATACTTTTGGCAAAACCATAAACATAAACCTAAGCTCCTTTCCTTTCCCCCCATTACCAACTACAATACATCAAGAAAAGAAAGAAAACACCCCAAAGCAAACCCCTTCTACAGTATCCCCACCCCCACCACCCCTCCCTCCTGGTTTGCTTCTCCAGAGCAGTGGCTCATTCATACCCTTACCCTCGGGGATCTATTACATTATTTTGTTTGAAGAGAATAAAGAGTTAGTAACGGGGCCCAGATTTTATTAAACTTACTCATTTTGTTCAGCAGGCTGGCTGTCATTTTTTCTACTCTAAGATTAGCCAGGAGCTTCTTCAACCATTCAGCATATAGTATTTCTTCGCTATCTTTCCAATGTCTGAGTACTAATTTTTTAACCGACATAGACATTAATGCCATGTGATATTTACGTGTGGTTATTGGGATTTCAGAGTAGTCTCCTAAGAGGCAGATTCTTGCTGAAAACAAATCATTGAGCCCTAGCAGGAGATCTGCTTTTTGTTTAATTTGTAACCATAGGGAGGCTATCTTGGGACAGAGCCATAAAATTTGCAATAAGTTGCCCTCCCCATGGGTACACCTTATACAGTTGGCAGAAGAAGCAATATCAAGTTTAGCCATTTTTGGGGGAGTATAGTATAAATTGTGCAAAATTTGGAACTGCATGAGTCGGAGCCTGTCCTGAGTGATAAATTTGTGACACCCTTGCCAAAGTGTCTCCCAGTTAATGGGTAACTCAGGAAGGAGTTCCATCCAGTAGTCTGATGGTCCAAAGGGTTTGGGATAAATCCAATCATATAAAACATTAAAAATCTTCGATACGGCATGAGGAAGGCCTGCCATTTGAACTAGATTCACCCTAAAAGGAGGGCATTTGGATGGCTGGGCCGTCATCCCTATGACCTTCACAAGTATGTGCCGCAGTTGGAAGATTTTAAAAATATTAGAGGTCAGAACTCCCAGCTTGTCTAAAATTTCTGGTGATGAAAACCATTCCCCTTTCTTCTCATTCCAAAAGTATATAAGTTTGACCTCCTTGGCTTGTGGGAACCATAATGGAGAGAGAACCCTCCCATCTATTTTAATATTGGGATTGACTATCAACGGTTGCTCTAGATCTAAACAGTGGTTGTATTTTATAAAACTACAAAATTGGGAGTGTACCCTCACAAATGTTGCAATGGGTGTCAAACAGAGCTGCTTTGGGAGGTTCTTGGGCTTCACAAAAAGTAGTGCTGCGGGAGAGAGATTATAATATTGGATTAGGGCTGATTCTATTTTAATCCAGAGGGGCTTATACTCATAGGGCTCTTCCAGATCATTTAACTTGAGCCACTTTAGGTATTTGCTTGCATGGCTGGCCCAACAATAAAGGCCAACATGCGGCACGCGAAGGCCACCTTTGAGTTTTGGGGCCGCTAACTTGTGAAAAGCCAAACGGAGACATTTTCCAGCCAAAATAAAATTAGTGACGATACTATGCACTTTCTTGATCCATGACTGAGGTAGCCATATATTCAAGAGACTCAGTGGGTAATACAACCGAGGAAAGACATTCATTTTAATGAGGTTAATTCTACCCCAAACAGTCAATGGAAGAAGGGACCACCTATTTAAATCTTGGGTAATAATCTGTAAAAAGGAATCCAGATTATTCTTCTGCAACTGTGCAACACTTCTTGTGAGAGCAGTACCTAAATATGTCATTGATTTCTTTTCCCAGAACAGACCTAGTGCACTAACTTCATGCTTCATCACTCTCTGATTGAGAGGGAAAACCACAGTCTTTTCCACGTTTAATTTGTAATTTGAGAACCGACTATACTCTTTAATAACTTCCAATAAATGCGGAATAGATTTGCCAGGGTAAGAAATTTGAAGTAAAAGGTCATCTGCATAGGCCGAGACTTTAACTTCAATACCTTGTATGGTGATACCTTGGATCTTAGGACTGGCAGCCAGTCTTCGAATGAGTGGCTCCAGGTATAAATTGAAAAGTAATGGGGATGGGGGCAACCTTGCCTGGTGCCCGAGCCCAGGGAAAACAATTCAGAGATACACCCATTACATAGAACCCTGGCAGTGGGGGCCTTGTAAAGTGCCCATATCCAGTTTTGGAAATTTGGTGGAAAACTGAAAGCATGTAATGTCAGGAAAAGAAAATTCCAATTTACTCTGTCGATTGCCTTCTCGGCATCCAGGGACACCAAGGTGGCTGGGTATTCTGCATCCCTGGATGCTGAGAAGACATGGGCCAGAGTACGTAGATGGTCACTGGCTGACCTTCCCTTCATGAAGCCCACCTGTTCTGCTCCTATTAAATCAGGAAGGACCGCATTGAGACGATCTGCTAACAATTTACTCAAAATTTTAACATCCAGATTAAGTAAAGATATAGACCTATAATTGGCCATGTACACAGGAGCTTTATCAGGTTTTGGCAGTAGAGTTACCAAAGCCTCAAACAGTGTATCATCTGCACTATTACCTGCAAGAATCTGCTGGAACAGAGAGATGAGTAAAGGGGCAAGTTGCTTTGTGAACCTTTTATAAAAATTAGGCGAAAACCCATCTGGTCCGGGGGATTTATCGAGGGGAAGGCCATCTATGGCTTTTAGGATCTCTGCTTCAGTTATGGGGGTAGATAGTGCTACTTGTTGCATTTCTGAGAGAGAAGGCAGATGAGATTCAGCTAAATAGAGATCCATATCTTTAAGGGAAGGGGGGTCCGCCATCGGGCTATACAATAATTGGAAAAAGTTCTGAAACTCTGCAGTAATTTCTTTCTGGGTATTTACTAACACTCTGTCGGAAGACCAAATTGAGGCAATAAACCAATAAACCTAGCAGATTCTTGCTGCTTAACTCGAGCAGCTAGAAGGTGATCTGCTTTCTCCCCTTGGTCAATATAAGTAGCATTCAATTTCAAGATCAAAAATTCTGCCCTCTCCCTCAGAAGGTCCGAGTAGGAATCCTTTAATTTTATAAGTTCCAACTGAGTTTGTTCCGAAGTATGGGGGGACATATTCCTTTCTATAATTTTAATCTGATTGAGGAGCTGCATTAATTGCTGTGCTCTCATTTTTTTCCTCTTTGATGCCACCCCAATGAACAATACCCTCAGATAGGCCTTTAAGGCACCCCATTCCATATCGGGTTTCCCGGTGGTGTTGAGATTAGCAGATACGAATTGTGAGATGTGACTACTAATATATTTCACTGTATTTGGGTCCTTTAAAAGTTGGTTATTAATTTTCTAACGACCTTCCACTTTTGAAACAGCAGCCAGAGAGAGCTGAAAAGTAACAAGAGAGTGGTCCGATGGAGGTCCTGGCTGTATGGACGATTCTACAACCCCCGATAATAATTGCTGAGAAATCATGATGTAATCAATTCTGGAAGACGTTTTATGAACTGGAGAGGTGAACGTATAACATCTATCTTAGGGGAGTAGAGTACGCCACACATCACACAATCCCACCCTGTCCCACATGTCTCTTAAAGCCCTTTGGGCCGGTGAGAGGCCTCTGAATTTATTACCTGTATGGTCTATATTGGGGTCAAACACTAAATTTAGGCCGGCTCGGTGGCACTGAGGGTTGAGGTGCTGGACGCCACACCTGGCGCCACGCTGGCGACCCAGGTTGTGGAACGGACTCGGGTTGCCGGGGGTCAGAGGGGAGGAGGAGGATCGAGCATCCCAAAGGATGCTCTCCTCCTCCTCCAGGGGTGGGTTCCTGGGGTTCTATATGCACCTGACACTCCAGGGCCGGTGGAAGCATGGGCACCGGGGCACAGGCGGCCGAGAGGCGGGGAGGGGAGGACGTCAGGGCACTTGACAACGGCGTGCGTCAGCACGCCATCTGTCTGGATGTCAGTCCTGCATGCCGACATCCTCAGTGGGTAGAGGGAGAAAACGGAAAAAAACCTCGGTGGTCCTAGATGAAGATGGCTCCACCCAAGACCACCGAACCCAGAACAGACCCCAATGTGCAGAAGGAGGGAGGAGAGAGGCACTCTAGGGGCAGATCCTGGGTAAGTGGCGTAAGGGGGATGAGCAGTCTGAAGGAGTGGACACCGGGGTAGGAAAGGAGGATAAAGAGGAGGGTTAAAAAAAAAAAAAACACTAAATTTAGCAAGTATGCATCTCTGGCATACACCAAGCAATAATAAAGTTAAAGATACAAGAGAAGATCAAAATTATGATAGAAGGGCTAGCCCGCGGTGCAACAGTTAGTTCACGCTTACGTACCAGTGACCGGGTTCAGAAACTAGTCCGGAGATGGAGGCTGGCCGGGGGAGAGGACTTGAGCATCCCAGGGACTGCTCATTCTCTCTGAGGGGAGGAGGGAACCAGAGCTCGGCTCTTGTCTGGTCACGGGTGGAGACCCAAGGTACAACAAGCCTGATGCTTAACGGGGGGGGAGGCGATGTGCCAGCCATCGGCGCTCAAAGTGCCTTGATGTCAGGGGACATGGTACATCGCATCGGAAAAACACCTCACAGCCTCCCAGTAGATGGAGCACCAGGACCCGACCCTGAATGCCCCTACCTGCCCAGAGACAGCATCCCGACGAAAGACAGATGCATTGGGATGTATGGGCCCCAACCCCGTACCCCGCCTGGGGGGTATAACCACAGCTCCATGGGGGATGGACTGCTCTGGTCACCAGGTAGGTGAGCGAGGGCTGAAAAGGCTGTAGGTGACTCCTGAAGAGACGAGAACTGCAAGGAGGGAGCAAAAAAAAAAAAATGGTAGGTACATAAATTTCATTTTCAGTATGCTGGCTGCTAAGCACTTACTGCACTTCAATAAAGTAAAGAACCATTGCTAAAGTTATAGAAAGGCGGGTCTATTCCTTTTATAGTGTACTGGCAAATGAGACTAGGAGTTCTTATTAATTTCTGAATTGTGATTGTAGGTAGGTGCAGGCTACATCTCTCTGTCATTGACTGTAAACAAACATGCTTTTGTGTTGCAACACCAAAATGGTCAGTAATTTCTTTTTTACTTTTAAAGGGAAAAAGGTAACTAAATCAAGCTAACAGCTACATCAGCAATCTGTACAGAATGTGATGAATGATAACGTGTTTTTTAAACTAGAGTCACTTTAATGCCTAAGTGGGTTACAAACATACAGACATATGAAGAAGCTAGCAGAATAAGTCCATTTGGTCTATCTATCTGCTCATATTGCAGGGTCCTTAGCTTAAGCTACTGAGCCTGCCCCCCCCCAATCCATCCTCTCTCTCCAAACTTCTCTTGACTCTGATTTTCCCTCAACTCTATCCAAGCCTCTCTAGAATCTGAGCACCATCTTCAACAAAACCACCACATACATGTTCAGGGCCTCCAACCTATCCTCATATGTTCTAACCTGCTGGCCAATGATCATCTTTGTTGCCCTCTTTTGGATCGTCTCCAGCTGGTTAATGTTCTTTTTAAGTTATGGGCACCAGTACAGTGCACTGTACTCCAGATGTGGCCTTACCAATGATATGTACAGGGGCATTACTACCTGCTCTCACCTACAGTTGATCTGTCTGGCAATATAGCACACCTTTTGTTTGCCTATGCTGCTGCTTTCCTATACAGCATGGAGTGCTTCAGGTCACCCGTGATCATCACTCCCAGATCCTTCTCTTCCTCTGATGCAGATACTGTATATGGACCCCTTCCACGATGTACTCAGTCCTGTTTTTTTTTTTGCACAAATATGCATAACTCAGCATTTCTTTGCACAGAAGCCAAGCTGCCAAATACTGGCCACCTCTAGTTTTTCAAGATCCTCCTTTAGATTCCCTCTTTTGCTGTGTTCACCCTTCCACAGAGCTTGGTGTCATCCATGAATAGATACATTTTGCCCTAAAAACCATGCCCATTATTATTGATGAAGACATTGAACAGCACCAGTCTCACAACTGAGCCCTGTGGGATGCAAGTGGTGATCTTCCTGGTGCTAGATAGCTCACACCCACCACCACTCTCTGGGTTCTTCCCCACAAGCAGTTTTCCACCCATCTAGTCAACTAATCTCCAGCCCTGAGATCCAACAACTTCCTGATCAACCTTTTTTGTCATATAGAGTTAAAGGCCTTGTTGAATTCAAGGTAAAGGATGTCCAACACTTGGCCCCTGTGCACTGTTTTAGTGAACCAGTCAAAGAATTAGTCAGATTAGTTTGATAAGACATCCCTCCCATAAACCTATGCTTCCTCACATCCTGGAGACTATGCTTATCTAGATATTCTACCAACCTTTCCTTAAGTATAGTCTCCATGATCAGCACATGATAAAGGTCAGGCTGACTGGTCTGTAATTCTCTGGGTCATTCTTGAGACTAGACTTACGGAGAGGCACATGTGCCATTCTCCAGTCCTGTGGTACCATGTCTGTCTCCAATGAACTATTGAACATGGCAGCCAATGGATCTACAAGCTCCTCCACCAGTTCCCTCAGCACCCTTGGGTGTGTGCCATCTAGGCCTGGGGATTTGTCCAACCTCAATGCTACCAGCCCTGCCCTTACTCTGTCCACTTCTATCACTTCATATGTGCTCCTTGCCATGCCTGCTCATCTTCTTCCCCCTAGTGACACCAGTCCATCTTTTTCCCTGCTGAAGATGGAACAGAAGTACTCATTTGTTACCTCTGCTTTGCCCCATTCTTATCCACCTATCTATCTATCCTCTTTTCTGAGCCTATCAATCTCATCTTTCTTGTCCCTTTTTTCACTGATATGGTGAAAAAAGCATTCTCCCCCCTTCTTAATTCCCACAGCTAGCCTCAGTTCCTTCTGAGCCATAGCCTGCCACACAACCTTACCTGCTATGCTAGCCATTTTCAGGTAATCCAAACTGTCTTCCTTTCTCCTGGTCCTCTTGAACTTTTTGTCGGTTAACCTCTTGTCCCTTACTGCCTGGGCAACCTCAGTAGTAAATCAGCTGGTTAGCTTGGCCCTTGAATTCTTCCCTTGAGCCTAACACATTCCTGTGTAGAAACAGTTATTCCCTCCATGATGACTAAGGAGCTTTAGTCCACCCCATATCCCCTGGGATGCTTGCCAGGTGACTCCTTAGCAACTTGTCAATAGAGTCTGCCTTCCTAAAATCCTTAATTATAGTATTAGTGTGGACATTTTCCCTGCACATTGTCCCTTTAAAGGAAAAATTTTTAGGAAAAAGTTGATATAGGTAGTACAGTAGTTAGCCCCTCTCTATATAAAATTTAGCTTGGAAAAGTTTGCCAACCTCTTTACAGATGCTGTGGTTAAATATAGGATAGCCAGTCACAAACCTATAGGCCACTATCTTAACTGTCTCTTCCAAAGTTTCAGTCTTATTTATATTTCCTCTCTGATTACTTAGCAATCCACAGAAGGTGCAAAAAGGTAATGGAACAGGAAAGAGACCTAGGGGTAATCATATCTGATGACCTAAATGTGGCCAAACAGTGTGACAAGGCAGTGGAGAGAGCTAGTAGGATGCTAGTGTGCATAGGGAGGGGTATCACCAGCAGAAAGAGGAAGGTGGTGATACCACTGTATAAATCATTGGTTTGACCTCATCTAGAGTACTGTGTCCAGTTCTGGAGACCACATCTCTGGAAGGACGTAGATAGAGTAGAGGCATTTCAGAAGAGGGCGACTAAAATGGTGCAGGGCCTGCATCAAAAAGCCCTCTGAGGAGAGACTAAAGGATCTCAATACATAGTTACTGAAGGAAAGAAGGGAGAGGGGGGACATGACAGAGACTTTCAAATACCTCATGGGTACAAATAGGGTGCAAGAGGAAAGCATTTTTCAGAAAAAAAGATGCTCAAGAACAAGGGGTTGTGCTATGAAGCTGGAGGGGGGTAGATTCAGGGGAAATTTGAGGAAGTTCTTCTTCAAAGAAAGAGTGCTGGAACAGCCTCCAAGCAGAGGTGGTCAGAGAAAAAACTTTAACTGAATTCAAGGACACATGGGATAGGCATAAAGGAATCTTAGTGGCTAGGAAATGGAGGGTAAAGCTGGACACTAAGTGGCATCTATGGTATTACAGTACAAAAAATGAGCAGACTGGGTGGACCAAGTAGTCATTTTCTACCATCAAATTCTATGTTTCTGTGGAACACTGGCAATGTAAAGGTCTGGGTCGGGTAGGCTTTGTACTATTGGAGAGTACTAAAATCTTTCTCTGAGTGGAAACGCCTGTACCTGTTGCATCCTAAAACATTTAACCTACTTACATGTAAGGCAAGCCATACTCAGCTCAGTCAAGCCCCAACAAGTTCCCCAAGGATAACTCACTTGTGGAAGTTCTTTCTAACCCCCATTACATTTTAGACTAATATCAGTCATTTACAATATCTTATGCAGTTTGTCCCCTGATGTTACTTTATCCCTTAAAAAAAACTGGGAAACCAATTTGAATACAATATTGAACTCTATTACAGTATCTGGAAAGATGTTTTAAAATATGAGACTGTGGTAAAAGAATCACAGATTGGCAAGGCATCTGCTTGCGACGCTGACATCCCGGGTTCAGGAACAGACCCAGGAGTTGAAGTGCCAGCCAGGCAGAGAAGGATGGAGAGTCTGAGGAGCAGCTCTCCTTCTCCAGGGAGAGTGTCCGGCCTATTAGCGACACCTGGTGGAGGCTGGTGGAGCTACGAAAAAAGGTCGGTACCTAGTTACATGGGAGGTGGGACAGATGTCAGCCTGTCCTATAGACATCATTGCACATCCTGCCTCCAGGGGATATCAGCACTGATAAAACCTGACCCCGAGGTATGATGCCCTTCTTTACCACCATTTCCACTGTCATCATTGTTCACGGGGGGGGGTCCTGCTCCCATGGTCCAAGACTTGCTATCAGTGTCCATTGGGGGGTGCTGCCCATTGGCCCCTCACAGGTGGGTAAACCTGGGCATGGTGAAATGGTGTGTGGAGCAAGGGCTGAGTTCCAGTCTGGAAATGAGGGCCAACCCCCTCAAAAAGGAAAAAAGAATAACAGATTCAGAAAAATGCAATATTATTTTTGCACAGGGTTTATCGCACACCAGTTAGGCTCTATAGAATAACAGCAGAATATGACACACTTTGTCTGAAATGCCATATGCGGGAGGGAATCCTATTATACAATGCTTCCTCACTATGATAAATGCTCCTATAGTGAATTCCTGGGTATACTGAATGGAGTTATTGGCTCCCAAGCTGAAACTGCTGTCAGAAATAAAGCGCCGTTGTGCTTTCAATGCCAGTGCACTTGTAACAGGTTTAGTGTGCATCTAGAATTCTGGCAATCTATGAGGGTTTTTGCAGTGTATAGCTATTCCCTAATCTGTCCTTAAGGTAGTGCTTAATTTGTATATACTGTATTTGAACATATGTTTTTGTGGCAGATTGTAATCTTCTCTCACGCTCTCAAAAGTTTTACATTTCCTCTTATCATACAAGTGTCCCAGGACTGTTATGACATTTTAATCACATATGTTAGACCATATGTCTTTAACTAACCCAGGCCACTGTCACTTTAACTAACCTAGGCCACTGTGAGGCACTACATGTCCTGCTCACCCTCGGTACAAAAAAGCTACATATCATATGTGCCTACAATCCCCCTCAAATGGACTAGAAGGACTGGGTGAGCTACTGGATCAAATCTTAAGCCTTGCAGGGAGAAATTAAGTCCTTATATTAGGGGACCTTAACATTAATTGACTGGGCACAAACCAATCCAATCCACTGACCAAAATACAGAGCTATAACTTGCACCAGCTGATAA
This sequence comes from Neoceratodus forsteri, assembly GCA_016271365.2. Classification (NCBI taxonomy): domain Eukaryota; kingdom Metazoa; phylum Chordata; order Ceratodontiformes; family Ceratodontidae; genus Neoceratodus; species Neoceratodus forsteri. The sequence continues at coordinate 1,043,969,535 of CM028133.1, read as the reverse complement.
GTGAACCTACCAGAATCTCCCTTCACTCCAACACAAACACCTTACTTGATTGGATAACGGTCAATCACCCTGAAAATGTAATTGCCTCTGGTGTTCTGCCAGATGCCATCACTGATCACTACCCAACCTACTGTATCTGGGAAAAGAGCAAACCTACCCCACTAAGGCCTCGTTTCATCACTTTCCGCAACTATGCAAATCTTGACTCACAGCTTTTCCTACATAACATTGCTGCTACTGATTGGTCCTCCTTCCTTACATCAAATGATGCCCAAACTGCTCTCAGTCTATTCCTGACCCACTTCCAGGTAATCCAGGATAAACACTGCAAACTTGTAACTCAAAGGGTGAAAAATAGGCAGACCCGCTGGCTAAAATCTGACCTCCTCTGTAAGCTAAAGCATGGAGACAAAAGCTGGCTCCTTTACAAAAGCTCAAGGCTATCCTCTGACCTTAATACTTACAGGGCCCTAAGCAATTCCTGCAAAAAGGACATGAAAAAGGCCAAGAGCTCATATTGCAAAGATCTATTAACAAACTCCTATGGTGACTCAAAAAAAGTCTGGTCACATGTTAAATTCTTTCTTGGTCAGAATCCGGCACCCACTCTGAATGACATGTCACTAAATGGCGCACACTGCAATAATCCCAGAACCATTGCCAATTATTTCAATAGCAAATTCTCTGACCTAACCAATTACATCTCCTCTTTTCCTACCCAATCAACCTCACCCACCCCATCAGCTGTCAACGGCCCTCATTTCTTTTTCAAGGCAGTCTCAAGATGTGACGTGCTTAGATTGCTAAAAAATATCTCTGACCACACTGCAACTGGCTCTGACAAACTAGAACTCAGGCTACTAAAGATAGCTGCTCGCCACGGTGCTGCTTCCCTAGCTGAGATTTTCTCACTCTCCATGTGCCAGAACTATGTCCCTGATATATGGAAGAAAGCTAGGATAACCCCTGTTTTCAAAAAAGTAGATCATAAGGTCCATCAAATTATAGGCCCATATCCATCCTGTCAGTCTTCAAGAAAATTCTTGAGAAGCTGGTAGCCATCCAAACAATTGATTTCCTTCATAAATATGATCTACTTACTGTAACAGAAATGGCAAGGAAAGAGTTAATGGTTTGGATTCTCTAGCTGGTTTTATTTAGCAGTTTGGAAAAAAAGCATACACAGGCTAAAATCCACTGTCCAGCAGCATCCAGCTTGTGGAATTTTCAGTCCTCCCTAGCTGCTAGATAAGAGCTGGTTCATTAATCTTGAGTGGACATCTCCACACACACAGACATGCAGACTCATACACAGGTCAGTTTGAACGGATTGGGTCATTCAAATATAAACTGAAGGTTAAAATGGAATATAATTGGTCACTGATAGGTGTTCAGTCTGATTGGGACAATTAAATATATACATGTTAGATGGTTGGTGCATTCAAAGGGGAAATAGGCATTACCTATTTCCAGGAGAATATATACGAGGCTGAAAGAAGAATGAAGTGTTCTCGCTTACTTTGGAAGCTGGAGGGGGAAACATAAGTTGGGAACCTAACCTTTTAGCTATGTCTGTGGGAGCTGGTAGTTAGCACAGGGCCCAGTGTCTCTTGTAAGGACATGAAAAGGGGTAAGTTTAGCACTAGCATATTTCAGTAATAGCCTTCTTCTTTTGCCATCTGTTATTTAAAACATTTGTTTACTTTTCCTGTATGAGCGTTATTCTCTTGTGTTGTAAATATGTATCCTGTAAATGCTCAGTGCACTTTCTGTTAAGTAAAAAGCTATTTATTTGCTCAACAGCTGTGATGTCATTTTTCTAAGGTAAGATTTGGTTTCCACTGGCTGAGGTAAACTCTGTGTAGCATGCGCCACACTAGAGAGACACGCTACCAGACTTTAACTTGTGCAATTGCACATTTGATTATTCAAGTTTGTAAGCTTGACAGAGGTGCTGGAAGAAAGTCCAGCTGGTGGCAGCGAATACCCGAGGACAGACACCTCTCTTAAAGCTGTTTCAGCCCAGAGGGAGAGGTGGGTTGCCACACTTACCATGGCCCAACATGGATTTTGCAAGGGCCATAGCACCACTACCGCCCTTCTCAAATTCACGTTGGATACCTTAGTGGCTATGGAGTGTGGTCTTCTCACTGGGGCCACTTTCATTGATATGACCAAGGCATTTGACCCAGTTGATCACTCCCTCCTCCTAGCCTCCCTTAGATCACTAGGCTTCTCATCAAATGTTGTAAGGTGGTTTGGCAGCTACCTATCTGACAGGACCCAAACTGTGAAATACAACTCTACTTTCTCGGACAAGACCACTATAAATGTTGGGGTGCCACAAGGATCCATCCTTGGGCCTCTGCTTTTCTCTATCTTCATAAATAACATCATCACCATTCTCCATAGGACAGTGTCCCTACTATATGCAGATGACATAAATCGTAAACTCTCTCTTGACTTTCAGCTCACCCAACAGTGGTTATCTAATCACAAACTTGTCCTAAATGAGTCCAAAACACAAGCCATGCTCTTCAGATCAAATGCCAAACTCAAGCATGCCCATTCAAATTTTGAAGTCTCTTTCTCAAATGTCTTAACTATTGGAGTGGTGGATTCATTTAAATACCTTGGCATAATACTTGATCCATCACTAAATTTCAGCCTACACATCAAACAGACTTGCAAGCTGGTCAGCACCAAACTGGGCATAGCATACTGTACCAGTAATGTGCTAACTCCTTCGGCAAGGCTTGCCATTGCATGTGGCATCCTCCTGACCTCACTTTCTTATGCGGCTGCAAACATACATCTCTGCGTGCAAAACAAGTCTTTGGAGGAGGGTTGTGACATAAAACAACATTTGTTGCTATGCGTCTGCCTCTCATAGGCTGAAACACCACTGTCTCCTTTATTCAGACCTGGGATGGCTTTCTCCTCTTGAATTAAGGCTTTATGCCTGTGGCTCTGTCATAGACAATATTGTCTGGCTACAAATATCCAAACCCCTTGCAGGTCACTTCCAAATCATAGTACCTTCTTAAGGGTTGCAGTCCACTGACAAAGCCCTCATCTTTATACCCAGACATAATACCTCCAAAGGCGGAAGTGCTTTTGCCTATCATGGCCTCCCAATACTGGAACTCTCTCCCCCAGCCTTGCACCAAGCACCATCTCATGCAATATTTAAGAAATGATTGTGTACCCATCTCGAGTCCTCCTGCAAACCCCCTTAGATCTCACTTCCTTCCTGCCTTATCTCTCACCACTTTTTCTGTTTTACTCCTACTAAATAAATAGTGTTTTTCTCCAGATGTCTGTCCTACCTCCCACTTAGTCTCATTCCCAAACTTCTTCCTGCCTCTTCTTCTGTCTCCCTCACTCCTATCCCTAGTTTTTCCCTACTGTCTAACCCAAATGAATACCGTAGCATTAACAATCTTTCTTGTTTTTCCTCAAAACATAAATGTTATGTAACCTTGCTTTTTGAACTGTTTCTGTACACTATTCCTCTCACACTGTTATTGCATTTACCATGTCAGTATTTATTTCTCACACTGTTACTGCATCTGCATTTTCCGTAGCCATCTTTTTTCTCTACTGACTCTGTATACTATTGCCAGCTATGTTCAAACTTGTATTGAAATGTTCTGTTTGCATTCTTCTACTGTACCCTCCCGGGTCATGCCTGAAAATAGTCATTGCTGTGGCTAGTGCACTTACCCAGTAAACAAAAACTAAATAAAAATTAAAAAACCTGGGGCCAGATACTCAAAACTTTGCTCCAGGGCTAAATTAGCACTGCCTGGTGTGCTAAATTAGCTGGGAACCAATAGCCTGCTATATTCAAAAGGAATAGCCCTTGTGCTAAACCAGCCAAATATAGTGTGCTAAGGAAGTCGGGCAAACTGGGCTGGGAGTGCAGCAGAAAAATAGCCTGGGAAATAGGACATTTCTGAATATAGCAACCAGGAAGTGCAAACCACAAACAGGAGCCCAGTGTACAACAACCTGAAGGAAGGTAAAGGTGAAGGTGAATCATGTTGCCAATGTGTGTGTGTGTGTGCTAGCAAAGGAGTGAATTCATTAAAGCTGCAAGCACCAGCGCATATGAAATTCTGCAGAAATGTATAGTACCATGTTTCCAAACCTTTGCACAGGACAAAAGATGTTTGTGCAGTGCAAATGCTTGCTCAGGGCAAAAATTAGCTGTATTCAAAAGCGACATGCAAATGAACCTACTCAGGCAGTCTCTGGGCAAACATCCAGATTAACATCTCATTATGTCCTGATTTGCATGCAGTTTTCCCAGCAATATTGCAGCATGCCATAACTCCACCTGTAGGTCAGTCTGGAAGTACAGGGGCTGGCTAGGTCTGCACACAGCTCCATCTGTAGGTCAGTCTGGAAGTGCATGGTGGTAGCTACAGGCTACGTTTGTATAGAACCACATAGAACATTGTGGCCCAGGGGAATGCACAGCACAGGCACAGGTGGTGGTGCTGCATGCAGTTGTCAAACTGTAGTTCCTAGTACAGTGCACAGCAGACACTACAGTAACACAGGGGCCTGTAGTGTGAAGGATACATCAATGCCAAACGTGTAGAGCATCAATGACTGCTGCACCTAACACAGTGACAGGCCCATCATGCAGGTGTGTATTGACTGTGGACATTACTGTAATGCTGTTGTGTGACTCACAGATGCTGCAACACTGGCATGGGATACTCACAGTGATACATATATGTGGCTGGCTGTGTGTGTGCTGTAATGTCTGTACAGATGTGTGGTATGTGAATGGGGGGCATATACCACAGACAGGAACACTGGTGTTGGGGTATTCCAAACACTGAACCACTTGCACTGTGTTTATTGTCCCAGTCTTGTGGCAGCACCCAGTATGTGGTGCAGACTGGCCACATGTACACCTTCCCCTCAACACCCTCCATGCCTCCAGTGCTGTGTGTGTTTGCTGGATTCTGTTGGTGTCCACCAAAGGGTGGTCTGCAGATGTGTGCTGTATGGACACACTGCCATGGTGTTCACTGGTTGCTGGGTCACCACTTACTGCCTGGCATGGCTGGGACCAGTGGCAGATGATGGCATCATAGGAGGAGCTATCTGTGTACAGCATGTTTTCTCCATGTCTGGTTTCTTTCTATGTTTACTATTTACTGTTTAGGGTCATGCAAAACTGCGCAAAAGTCACGCAAAGCTGCACAAAGCAACAAAATCATGCAAAGCTGGTTGCCCAGATTTAAGACTACCTTTTCCTGGGCAGTAATTTTCACTGCATAAAGTGTCGCACTAAGTCACACAAAACACTTTGCATGATGCTAATGCAATGACTATAGCACTGCACCTGTATTCATGTACACACACACTTTTTTGGCCCCCTGCATACATTACATTTTTGCCCAGTGTTTATGCAGTTGGCCGCTCTTTTTGACCTTTTGACTAAAGCAGACTTGCGCAAACCCGGCGCCAACCTTGCATAAACGGTTTGCACCCAGCGCAAAGTTTTGAATATCTGGCCCCTGGGGAGCAGGTGGTTATCTCAGAGTTGAGTTAATGTGGAAAACATTGCTTCACCTTTTCTGACTTCATGCGTCTAATTCCAGAGGATTAATAGATGCTCAATTATGTTCTTTGCACATTCTACATTTCTGATTGTGAATCCATAAAGTAGATCAGTTAACCTAATCTTACCTGTCCAAGCCTAGTCCCACATCACACACCTGTGTGTGCAATTTGACCTGGGCCAGTCTATTAATTGAGCCAATTTTAAAGCTCAGCAATAATGTAAAAAGTGTTGGATTCCTATCACTCCCCAGCTTGGAGATTGGGCCAACTGGTCATATCTTATCCTGGTGTTTTCTGTTCCATATCCAAGATATAGCATAGGCCTGAAGCTGCCTGAAAAACTTATTAGGTAAGTGGAAGGGCAGTTCATGAAACAGGTATAGATATTTAGGTAAGACTAGCATTTTTAGAACATTTGATCTTCCCATCAGTAATAAAGGGAGGGTCTTCATTTGTTACACTATTGTCTCACTACCTCCAGAACCTATGGACAGTTTCCTCTATATATCAGATTTATAATTTTTTTATGTTAACCCCTCAATATATGAAGCCTTCCCCCATCCACTGAAAGGCAGTTCTTGGTGACTGCACTTGCAGAGAAGCATAATGGTTTGGGTGGATTTGCTATAGAACCAGATAGTGCTAAAGAATTGGTGAGTAGTTCTACTACTACTGACAAAGAGTGTTCAGGATCTGTTACAAATATCAGGAGACTATCAGCATAAAATGAGACCTTAGCTATGGTTCACTCTAAGAGCACTCCTGATATTCCTTCATGGTCTCTTACAGACTGCACTGTGAGTTCCAAGGCCAGATGAAAAATATTGGGGATAATGGACATCCCTGGCAAGTACCCCTGCCTAACATGAATTTAACTGAAATCCAGGCATTTGTCTGCACACCTGTAGTAGGACTATTATATATGACTTGCACCTACTTCAGACTAACTCCCTTGTGCCCCATTGTGCACCTGAGATGGTCCCACTCAATGCAGTCAAATGTAATCTCTGTGTTGTTTGAGACCGCTAGTAGACAGTCATCTGATTCAAGGTTTCCTGTGGCTAGGACCTGCATTAATGTTCCATGGTTCGACTGTGCCCACCTTCCCTTTACAAATCCCAGCCCTGTCAATATGCACCATACCTAGCAACATCTTTTCCAATCTGCCAGCTAAAATCGAAGTATATGTCTTAAAATCAGAATTCAGCAGAGAAATTGATCAGTTTTAGTTTGCTTTTAAAAGACCAGAGTGCCTTTGCTTCTTTAATGGGCAATGGCAGAGAGTTTCAGAACTTAGAAGCCACAAAATCAGAAGCAAATTTAAGGCATTTACTGCCTGTGTAAAGCCAAAATAATGTTTCTTGTTTTTGTCTGCTTTTACAGTAATTTGTTTTTGAGTAATCCAGGCTTCAATTAACATTTAACTGTGACCCAAACCTTGAACAGTGGCCTGAATCTTTTCTGCTCTCATACTGAGCACAACATCATCAGTGTTGAGAATGTACTATGATTTGCAATGGTAAGAATGAATTGGATTAGAAAATGTAGAGAGAAGAAGGAACCCAAGACAGACATTTTAGGTGACTCCACATATGAACACAGAAGGTAGGATACAATACCATTAACTTTTGTAACTTCGAGACCTGTTACTAAAATACTGTTGCTCCTAACCTATGTTAATGATGTCATCCATACTTATTTCATCCAACTTATTCAACAGTAACTCAAGGTATACTAGATGGAAACATTCAAAATTACTGACAAAGCACCAGTCACAAAATTGTTTCTTTGCCTGGCCATGTAAAATAGAATTTTGAACTTGAACAAGGCAGTTGATGCACAAATGTTCCCTTTGAACTCCATGTTTGCAGTCTGTCAGGAGCCTACGAAACTTTGCATAACCCATTAGTTAGGGATAAAATATTTTTAACAACATGTAATCAAAAGGGGTTAAATAGAGGTGGTGCAATAATTTTCAGTGAGGGATACTGGTGAACGTTTATGAATGGGTGGCATTTTAGTCAGTTTCCGGCTACTATGGACATGTTCAATAAGAAAGGGCAGCTTAAAAAGCATAACCACATGAGCCAAGATTAATGGAGCAACAGTCTTCACCAGTCTCAGTTCCAGGAAATTATATCTAAAATACATATTAATTTTTAATTCAATAGACTAAATATCTCATTCTCTTTCACCATTTTAAGACAGAATATAGGAACTATAGAACGTTATTAGTATCTGTACCAGAGGAGTGATGAAGAACAGGAAAGGAATTTGTACATTTTGCTTTTTATTAAATAATATTAAATACAAAAATACATGTATACAGTACATGATTCTGTCAGCATGTAACATGTAATATTATATCATGAATTCAGACAAGCAGCACTCCAGTCAAATGTTTGGCTCCTTTGTGAAATGGAATCTTAAATCATCACATGTTAGATTTTGAAGTCCCTGTGCACCAGTAGTAGTAGTAGTAAAAATTTTATTTTTATACAGGAAGACATATCATTTAGATTGTGCAACCCAGTTTTCAAGACAGCCCTGTTAAAATTATCATTGCCAAAACATATACTTATACTGCACATTATAAATACATAACCTATCAAATATCAAAATACAGTACATACATTCATAACTTAATACACCAAATCACATACTATGCACATTAGACAAGACAAAACAAAATCCACATAGTCCATTTATAACCAGGCTCACATCCTATCTTGTGTATACAGGTATTGGACCCAGCAACATTCAAAGGAACTTTAAGTCAGCATAGAAAAAATGGTATTCTGTTTGACTGAAGTGAAATTCTTTCAGAAGAGGCTCCTTTTCTTCTTATTGCAATGAAATGTGGTGGTGGTGGTGATGGTGATTATTATTATGATAATTAATATGCTTGCTCTTTTAAGCTAGAATAAAAACAAATGAATTTTTAAGATCAATTGGAACATACAGTACATGTCTTTTTTAGTAGTATTTTTTTTCTTATCTGTTTCCCTCTATTTGTGTCAGCAGCATAATGACTGGAGGAGAATAACAATACATGGACTATCATGAATTTTGGTGCCGGAAAAACTCCATTCTCTACAGCATAGCCACCACAGTAACATAGTACTAAATACTAACATACGCTTGCAAGATAGGGATGAACAGAAACCAAAGCCCATTCTATTCATCCCTCACACTACTTGAACATTACTAGACCCAAGTTATATTCTGGTCTTAAGGATTTTGCCTACTGATTACCTATGGCTGTGGCAAATAGAGGGGGTAAACACCACTAGTGGAAACCTCCAGGAGTCCAAGGCATGTTCTTCCCAGGCATGCAACAGTGAGGATTGTTTTATTACCTGATTATTAAACTGAATAACAATTTATACCTTCTGCTACAAGAAACATAGCAATGGTAACCTTTAACAGCTTTCCTGTGGCTGCAAACCCCTCTTCCTCATGCAACTTGCTTCTTGTAATCCCTGCTCTCTGCATGATTCCTGATGCACCTACATTGTATCGGAAATTTATGGATCACTGCACTGCCTAATTTCCTATGCATCTTTATTGCCAGAGGAAAAAAATATGTCAATTTTTTTTTATCCTAGCTCTGGTTTATGGGATTTAAATTATCATTATATTTAAGAATTACAAAATGTTATATCTTTAAAAGGGGCTTTAAAATGCAACTCCATACTTCAGCATGTGCTTTGATCAAAATATATGTTTTGACTTTTACAATTCACTGGAGAAAACATTTTTTTAATTGTCATTTTTTCTTTCCAAGGTTCATAGCACATCTAAGGAATGCATAAAAAGCCACTTACTGTTCCCCAGCTGACCTTATAGTCACTTTGTTTATGTCATAATGCTTACAATGCCAAATGGCTGTGAACTCGCTAGAATGAATTCTGAGATCCTTTTAAGGACAGATAACAGGGTTTTCAAAAGGATCCATCCAAGATCTGCCCACAGCTGTGTACAAAATGGGAGGGATACTACTAGAGAAAGAACTCATGGAGCATTGGGAAATAAAGGCTGGAAAGTCACAAGGAATTAATGGTCTGCTCCCTAGGTTGCTAAATAGATATGTTGCAAAATAAAATTTTGCAGGTGAAATTCCCGTGACACAGGCAGATTCACAGCACGAAACATTTTGCATAAATCAGCCATTCCGCAAAATATTTTGAGGGGTGTGAATTTGCGAACTTTTGCCCAAGAAATGCAAAATTTTGCTTGGAAATGGCAAAATTTCACCAGCAAGTGGCAAATTTCCTCATTTTGCGGGCTAGATTTTGCACTCTGTGGGAGAAATTTCACACTCTGTGGATGAAATTCCTCATTTTGCCTCTGCAAAAAATTGTGCAAAACGGCCAAACTATTTGAAATATTTTGCATAATGAAATTCAGTAATTATGCACATATGTAGTGCTAAATAGAGATGCTGCAATGTTTTATTTTGCTAGACAGAATACGAAAATACATACAAACATATGAAGAAGCCAGCAGAAGAAGGCCATTTGGTCTATCTAGTCTGCTTGTATTGCAGGGTACACAGCTTGAGCAACTGTCTCTGCCATCCCTCCTCACACATCCCATCCTTCACACTATGATTCTTCCCTTCCCCCTATGCCTGTCCCAGCCTCCCTTAAAGCTACCCACTGTCTTCAATGAGATCACCTCTTTTGGCAGTGCATTCCAAATGTCCTCCACCCTCTCTGTGAAGAAATGCTTCCTGACCTCCCTCCTAAACCTCACACCCTCCAGCTTAAGACTGTGCTCCCTTGTGTTATGGTTGCCACTCAGCTTAATGAGACTCTCCTTATCCACCTTATTTACACATTACAAATACTTGAAGGTCCCAGTCATTTAAAACCTTCACACTTCATTAACCTTTGCAAAGTTCCCAACAGACTTACTAGCTTTGCCAGTCCATTTAAAAAATATATATATATATTTTTACTGATTTCCGTTAAACATCTAAAATAAGCAATGCATTGAGAAATTCCTTGCCATGTATCAACCGGCATGGAGATACAACACTAAATGTGAATAAAATTCATTACAGACCTAAGCAAATTCATAAAACTGAATGTCAACTATGCTGACAAGCAAAACATAAAGTGTACATTCATACATTGCTGTATTATGTAGTCTAAAAAAATTAACAGTACATAGACAAGTATTACTTGACCTAGAATGGTAACTATTTAGTACTCTCTTGAATGTGTTCTATGCTTTGTGTCCATGCTGTACTAGCTGTTGCACCCTCATGTGTGTTAACCAAGGTATCCAAGTCTGGCTAAAAAGCTTGTCATTTCCCATGTGTCTGATATGTATTTGAACATAGGATGCCATTTTAATCATCTCCTCCTCCACTGGAGCAGAACAGTTACGGTATGTTGTTTTCACCTCCTGAGGAGCTACTGCTTCTCCTCCATTGAGGCTGAATGGAGAAATATCCTGACATGACTGTCAAATCTCTAGAAATGGTCTGTGTCCCCTAGTAGCCAAAATAGTGTAGATTTGGGATGTCTGTTGGGACCACCTGGAGAACCCATTTCCTAATGCCTTGTTAAAAGCTTTCTTTCTTTCTTTCTTTCTTTCTTTCTTTCTTTCTTTCTTTCTTTCTTTCTTTCTTTCTTTCTTCTTTATTTTTCTCTTTTTTTCACATTATTTCTCTCTTTTTTCTCTTGTTCTTTAATTCTTTCTTTCTCTGATTCTTTCTTTCTCACATACACTCATTCACCCTATTTTACTCTTTCTATCTTTCTTTTTTCTTTCTTTCTTTCTCCCTTTCTCACCCTCTCATTCGTTTTTTCTTTCCCCTTCTTTCTCTCCTTCTCTTTCTCTCTCTGTTTGTTCCTTTCTTTCTTTCTCTCATTATTTCTCTTGTTACTTCTCTCTCTCTCTTTCTCTCTCTTTCTTTCTTTCCTTCTCTTTCTTTGTCTTTTTCTCATGTTGTCTCTCCCTTTCTTTCTTTCTTGTAAATGGTGCAGGGCCTGCACTAAACATCATATGAGGATAGACTGGAGAGCCTCAATATTGTATACCTTGGAGGAGAGGTGATAAGAAAAGAGAAGAGAAGAGAAGAGAAGAGGAGAGGAGATGAGTGGAATATGATAGAGATCTTCAAATATCTCACAGGAATAAACAAGGTACAGGTGGGTAACATCTTTCAGAAAAAAGAGATGTTTTATAACAAGGGTCATGACATGAAGCTGGAAGGTGCAGACTAAGGGATAATGCAAGAGAACTTTCTTAATTGAAAGGGTGGTGGATGCATGGAACAGCCTCACAGTGGAGGTGGTGGGTGCAAATTTGTTAGGGGAATTCAAAAATGCATGGGATAGGCATAGGGGAACCATAGTGATAAGAAAGAGAACACAGCCAGAAATCAAGTAGAGTCTGAGATTTTTGCAGCAGGTAGAGTAAATGGACAGACTGGATGGGCCTAGCTGTCCTTGTCTGTCATCAATTTTGATGTTTCATTTCCTTCCTTCCTTCCTTCCTTCCTTCCTTCCTTCCTTCCTCCTTCCTTCCTTCCTTCTTCCATTCTATTTAAAATTTGACAACCAGGTAAAAAAATTAGGGCATCAAATGCCCATTTTCACAGATGACCCAGAAATAACAACACAAATACATATGCAACTTGCAAATTAGTCATTCTAACCAGCTCACCTGGAGTCCTGAGTCATAGTCTGAGCAACTTCTTCTAAATACACTGGTATTTATGATCTGGCGTTAGTGTATGAACATATTTCCAATATACAATTGCTCACATTTTGTGGGCTGATGTTTGTGCAAAGTTTAAGCTTTTGCATGCCATTATGGAGCCCTTGATCCAATCATGATTATACTGAATATATGGTATGTCAAATACCATGTCATTCTGTTTCAGCATTAGTGTGGCTGCAGCCAATGCTGAATGGCATGGCTATTTTTTTATGACTGTGGGTGGAGTCTACAGCCATCTTGCTGTGTGTAGCAGGAATAATGGAATACTGTGGAACACATTTTTTTTGAGTTTTCAATGTATCTGTCCACACCTACAAATCACTATGCCTCTTGAAATAAAATACTACCATCTTTCTGTTTAGAATAATGGAGACAGAACTCCAAGTTGCTTATCAGATGGCCATTAGGATACTGAAACAGCTTGCTAAATACTGGTTGCCTATTAAACTGGAGATTTGTTTACCCCCTTTAAAATGCAATAACTAGCACATTTAAATACTTAGCATTTAAACATTTTCTTGTTACTAGCTTCAGTTGGGCATGTATTGTCTTTCAAGAAAGATTCATACTACATAAATGTCACCCTTTCCCAGCAACAACAGATTTATACTGTTTTTTTAACCTCTTTAAGACACTATCCGAACAGCACTGTCTTATACATATGCCAGATCTTCTGTGAATATACAGGCTAAATATATACTGTAGCAATCAGCAGACATTTTTTACTATGCTTTTTTGGGAACTAAAGCATACATGTACACACACACACACACACACACACACACACACACACACACCATCCTGATGGCTACAACATTTGAAATAAATATTGCAATCTAATATGGTATAAAACAATAAAGAAATTGTTTGTTTATGTCATTGAAAAGACAATGAAATTCAGTTTACTCTCCCAAATTTAAGTAACACAGGAGACTGCCCACAAAGAGGTGGAGCATCATGGTGTTCGGAGTGGCAAGCCATGATGGCTGCATGCTGTTAGTCCGACTCGCTTGTGGCCTGTACCCCCCCCGTTACAAATTTGGTTTTGCGGTATGAATTGGGACAATCATTTATTATCTCCAGAAAGCAATATATGAAAGAAAGGTACCAAGATTCTGAAAGAATTAGGCATTACGATGCCAAAAAAAGAGGGGAAAACTGCGTCAGGGCATTTAACAATAAAGTTGCTAAAACTGGAAAGTCATCTAGTAAAGCGAACATTCCAGCGTCTGCTCTGAATTCTGGTAAGAAAAATTTAAACGCCAATTTCCCAAAGGAAAAAATTGTCTCCCCTCCTTTATTTCAACTTTTCTCTGCACATAAAAAAGATATGTCTGTTGAAAATGACACTACTTTACTAGATAAAAGCTTACCCGTGGGAGAGGCAGTTTTGCCTGGAAGTGCTGAAGGGTGTGCCAATTCTCCTGGGAAGAGTGGTGATTTTTCTGGACAAATGCTGATGGTGGCAAGGGTTCTAACGGAGTCAGAGAAGATCCCTTTTCACTGTGAGACATATGTATGTGACGTTAGAGCAGAGATATCAAGGTGAACCATGCTGTTCTCAAGATGCAGGACTATGTGCAGAACTGGAGGAAGATAATGCCTCACTAAGGGTAAGCGCTCCACTTTTTTTTGAAAATAAAATTGATGACTCTGGTTCGGAACATATTAAGAAAAAGGAGGGGGAGACTCAGAACAGCCAAACTTGGTATAAATCAAAGAGGACTGTGAATGATTTAACTGAAGTTGCAGCTGCAGACATGCAACCTATTTGGGCTTCAAAATTGTTTCAAAAAATAGATCTTATGTATAAAAAATTAGAAAGGGTTTTATCGCTTCACGATCAAGTACAAAATTGCCTTTCACAAACATAGACTTTAGTAAAGGATACCAAAGAATTAAAGAAAGAAATGGAATTTGTGAACCAAGCTCTGTCCTCACTTCAAGACGAGGTTTTACCTCAAACAAAAAACCTTAAGAAATTTGAAGAGTCTAATGCACATTTGAATAACAAAATAATAGACTTTGAAGCCAGAGCCCGCAGGAAAAATATTTGAATCCTTGGGGTACCGGAGTCCTGGGATAATGTGACAGGCCTACATGATTCTTTTAAATAAATAGCAGTGGCTTATTTAGATTCACAACCAAATGACATTGACATGGAAATTGATAGAATTCTTAGAGGTCTTAGAGCCAAACAATCTGATGTTGAATGTCTGAGACTAATTATCATGAAGTTTATGAAATCTCAAGATAAAGAAGTCTTAATGAATGTAGTTTTTAAGAAGAAAAGGCTTAATTTTCAAGGCTCTACGATTTCTATATTTAATGATCTGCCAACTGAAATTGTACAAGACTGAAAAAAGTTTGACTGGATAAGAAACAAACTTTGGTTAAATGAGGTTAAATCTTCATTTCTTTATCCAACAAAATTAAAAGTGATGATAGATTCTGATACTATGGTTTACGATACAGCAGAAAAAGCACTAGTAGACCTAAAGAAAAAGTTACCTGCTATTTTTTCCATCTGATTAACTAGTTTATAGTGACGGGGGGGTGGTTTATGCGAGGGGACTACAACGGTATGCAAGAGAACAGGCTTGTTCAAAATGTTATTACTTTTTGTCATTTTTATTCTAGTCTAAATAAAAATATTATAAAGATTATGGAAAGAAGGGCAGAGGAGGGGACATAAGAAGAAAACAAAAAAAATGTTTTATGCATGGCAAGCATCTATACTGCATAGAGAAGGTTTATAACCTATCTTTTAAAAGGTTAAATATGGGTAAAAAAGTATGTATATAAATGGCTAATAAAAATATTGTTAAAAACTGTTTCATTAAATGTAAATGGGCTGAATTCCCCTATAAAATATCTAGAATTATGACTTATATAAAAAAAAAATCTTATCCACATACAATTTGTTTGCATGTCACTCATCTTATTGAGAAAGAAATTGTCAAATTAAGAAATAAAGGATTTAATCAAGTATATTATAGTTCAGGGGTCCAATAAAAGTCAAGGAGTGGCTATATTAAATAGATTAACCCTTTCTGCATCAATTATCAATCAATATTCAGATGAAGAGGGGAGGATAATCATAATAGAACTTAAGATTATGATTATAAGTTAGTAATTGGTTCTGTGTATGCCCCTTTTTCTAATTATGACCAATTTTTAGCAGAAATAACTACTGGACTCCAACAAATGGAGGGTGATCAGATAATATTAGCTGGAGATAATAATGCCTTATTGCACCCATTAATAAATAAAATTACTAAACCAAGTGCTAGGAATTTTCAAATAGCAAGGAAATTAAATGCATTTTTTTAAGGAGGAACAGTTAATTGATATCTGGTACCATTTTAAACCACAAATGAAAGACTTTAGACATTATGATAAGAAATATAATATAATCTCAAGACTTGATTACATTTTTATTACTAAGAATATGGGAAAGAGTATCATCTCTGCTGATACAGATTCTATTTTTATATCGGATCATGTCAGATTGTCTCTGGAAATCTTTATTAATTCTGTTAGGAAAAAAGTTCACAGTGATTTTTCAATAATGACTTTTAAAAGAAAATTAGTTTATTGAACTAATTAGGTCCAAGATAAATGAGTATTGGCACTTTAATCACCTAAGACAAACTAATATAAGTGGTTTATGGGATGCTTTTAAAGCTTCAATTAGGGCATTAATTATATCTTACCAAATTAAAAAGAACAGAAAGTTAAAATAAAGTAGTTTAAAAATTGAAAGGAGATTAAAAGAACTAGATAAATTAGTATTGAAAGATCTAAATTTATATAAGAAGGAATGGGAAGACTATAAAATAAAAACAATACTGATTGTTACTACAGGAAAATAAAAGATTGGCCTATAATTTGAAGTCAATAAAGTATTATAATACAGATAAATCAGGTAGATTACTAGCAAGCTTATTGAAAAAAGAGAAAATGAAAAATGTTCTAATTAATCTAAAAGATAAAGATGGGAATGTAAAGGTTAAAGATGAAGAAATGGCACAATTCTTCTTGGAACATTACAGAAATATATATGAAAATGAACCTAATATTGATAAGGAAAAAAATGAGTTACTTTTAGAGAGAACTAAACTAAAACCTGATGGAACCCATTTTATTCCTTTTGATGAAAAATAGATAATTGATACAATAAACTCATTACCTAGAAAGAAAACACCTGGTCTTGAAATTTTAACAAATGAATTCTATCAGGTCTTTTATGAAGAACTTATGCCATGGTTGAAAAAAGTGGTGGAAGATCTCCAGAATCCAGATATTATATTATTCCTACGACCCCTTCAGTTTTTATTTATTTATTTATTTAGGAATTTGGATCATTCCTTTGAGCTCCTCAGAGCTCTTTTACAAGGGTTCCACATCAAACAGTGACAATGACAGCAATAACAAACACTTTACAGACAGTACTCGAATAGTAGGTAGCTAGTATACAATAAGGTTGCAATGTCATTCATAGTACCAATGGTGATAGTACAGCATCAAGAGCATTCAACTAGGGTAAAGGACAGTGTTTATATGTAGTGAAGGAGATAAAGAGGTGTGACACCTAGTGTGAAAGTCCAAGGAGAGTAAAGGTGAGGGGGAGGGGAGACTGGGGAGAGAGCGGGTAGCCAAAAGAAGTGGCTTTGTCTAGGAGGTTGGGAAGTAGTGGTAGTAGGTTGGTTTTAAGGTTGATCCAGTGGTAGAAAAGACACAGGGGGAGAGGAAGACAGATGGATAGGGCAAGAGGGAAGAGTGGGGGTTAAAGGAAGGGGAAGGAGAATGTGGATGAGAGGGCATTATGGGTGTTAGAGTCCTAGTGGCAGTCACAAACTGTCCTAGTAAGAAGGTGTTGCCTTAGGCCATTTTTGAATTGCAAGATACATTGGGAGTTTAGAATGTGCACTGGGATTTCATTGAGCCATTGGGGGGCCCTATAGCTGAAAGCATGCTGTCCTTGCACAGTTCGACAGAAAGGTGTTGATAGGGTCACCCTCATCCTGCCTCTGGTGGTATAGCTGGTAGCACTTGGTGTTAGGATGCTAGAAATGCTTGGGGTGGTTTTACCCATTAGTGCCTTTTTTCCAAGGAGACATGTTTGGAATATAATCCTGTTCTTTAGTGGCAGCCAATTAGTCTCCTCGTATAAGGAGCAGGTGTGGGTATTTTGATCTGCAGCCATTGTGAGCCTACATGCCTTGGTGAGGGCAATTTGAATCATTTTTAGTGCAGTGTCTGTTGCTGCACAGTAGACCACCAATCCATAGTCGATGGTAGAAAGGATGGAGCTGGAGACTGAGAGACGGAGGGCCTCTGGAGTGAGATACTTTTTATGCTTATATAGTACACCCAGCCTGGTGTTCACTGCCTTTACCACTGTGTCGATGTGTTGGGTGAAGGTGAGGCAGTCATCAACAGTGACCCCCAGATAGTTGAAGGTCTGAACTTTTTCCAGCAGCTCACTGACTTTATTGGAGATGGTGAGGGAAGGGAGCTTTTTTTTGTGCTGTGGGCTAGCTGTGAGAATCACCTTGGTTGTTTTGTAGTTTAATAGAAGTTTATGGCTACAGAACCAGTCTTCCAGTTTGTAGAATGATGCCTGCAACTCGGAGTGGAGGGCGACTATTGATGAAATGCTGGTGAGATGCACAGCGTCATCTGCGTAAAGTATCAGTTTAGTGTCACAGGCTTCAGAAAGATTATTTAGGAAGAGGCTGAATAGTAAGGGCTCCAGTATTGACCCCTGTGGGACCCCTGAAGATACCTCGTTGGAGCTAGATACTGTGTGCCCAGTTTTTACACGTTGGCTTCTGTGTGTTATGTAGTCCTTGAACCAATAGACAACATTGGCTGTAACCCCAGATTCTGTAGCTGAGTCAGGAGGAAAGAGTTATTGACAGTGTCAAAGGCTTTGGTGAGGTCTATGAAGACTGACACTACCAGCTTTCCTTCATCTAGTGCCTTGTGCGAGTAGTCAGTGTAGTCCAGCAAAGCTGTGGAGGTACTATGATTCTGCCTGAAGCCATGTTGGTTGGGACATAACAGGTTGTATTTGTTGAGGTAATCTGTGAGTTGGGCAGCCACAATCTTTTCCAGGGCTTTAGATAAGGGAGAGAGTTATTTAAATTAAAGTTATTTAAATTCATAAAGAAGGAAAACCAGAGAACCAACCTTAAAGTTATAGACCGATAGCAATATTAAACTCAGACTATAAATTAATTGCTAAACTTATAAATAATAGAATTCAGATTAATTTAAGTGAACTTATACATGGCAATCAATATGTGTTCATGAAAGGGTGTACTATAGCTCAAGCAACAAGAAAGATTCAAGCATTGATAAACCATATAAACCACAATGATGTTCTAAAAATGGAAGCATTATTTGCAATAGCTTTAGATGCTGCTAAAGATTTTGATTTAATTAATAGGAAATATATGTAGACTGTTTTGGAAAGATGGGAATTTTCCTGGGAACTTTTAAAATTAATTAAACAATTATATAAAAACACTGCTAAATTTCAAATTAATACATTTCTAACAGAAGATCTTCAAATGTTTAATGGTGTTAGACAAGGTTGCTTCTTGTCTCCAACTTTATTCTTGTTGGTCCTTGAAACTTTCTTACAGATAATTAGATTTAATCCTAATATACAAGGACTATATCTTAATCAGGAACATACAAAGTTGAGTGTTTTTGCAGATGATATTTTATTAATATTAGAAAATATAGATCTTTCATTAAAATAATTTTTAATTAAAGTTGTACAGTTTTCCTCTATATCAAAATGTCAAATAAATAAAAGTAAATCTGTAATAATGAAGATTTCCAGATACAACTACCTTGATCTGAGAAATTTTGAGTGTGACTTTAGTATACAAAAATTAACGAAATATTTGGGTATTGATTTATTTTCAGATCAACAACTAATTGTAAAATCAAACTTTAATAAGGTTAAACAAAAACATTCTGATTTATTGCAAAATTGGACTGGATTAACTCTTTTATTATGGGGAAAAATTGCAACAATAAAAATGATGGCTTTCCCACATTATATGTTTATTTTACAAAATATACTTGGGTCTCCTGTAGAAACTCGGTTTCAAGATGTTAATCGTATTATAACAAAATTTTTGTGGAGAAGGGGAAAGTCCAGGATTGCATGGAATAATCTTGTATTATCTAGAAATAAAGGAGGGATGAGCTATCCAGATTCCAAGATATATATGAAAGCACAGATGTTGTCGATGTGTATCAGTGGAGCTTCTTTTCAGATAAGGATGCTATCTTATTTATAACTTTATTTGTTAATATAGGGAAAAAACAAGGGTATAACTTCTTTTTTGACTTTAACATTTCAGATTTAAAAAAAATAATATCTTTGCCTCTTGGTTGTTATTAGTTAAGAAAGAATTGTGAAGACCACAAAAATGACAAATTCCTTGGCTTTTTGTGCATATTTGGCCTAATCAAAGAATTTTGAATGCCAAGACCAATTTGGAATTAAAGGTGTTTTTTGATAGGAATTTGTATACTTTGAAGAATTTATTATGGGATAATGATTTTCCCACTTATCACCAATTACTATCAAAACTAGGGCTTTCTAACTGGAATAAAGTATATTATTATATGCTTCAAATTTTTTTTTTAAATTAAATCAGATCTTTAATAATAATTTAAATTTACATTCTGAGATTCAACTACAAACATCTATAAAAAATAATGGCCTTAGTAAGTTATTGTCTAGATTTTATGAATGTTTAGGTCAAAAAATCAAAATTACCATTAAAAAGATTGATAATTGATGGAGTACGGAACTCAATAATACCTTAACAACTGTTTATTGGGAATATTTGAGAGTAAAAGGGAATAAGATTTATAAATCTGATATGAATAAAATGATTCAAAGAAAAATTTGGATAGAGCGTATATGACACTACTCAAGATAAATATAATTAACCTAGAATATAGCTCATTGTGTTGGCATGGATGTAAAGAAAGAGGCTCTTTGATACACTGTCTATGGGAATGCCCACATGTACAATCTTGGTTGGAATCTATGAAAGAAATATTACAAGATATGTTGGGAGGTGTTATACCTTTAAAGCCAGACTTTTGTTTTATTTAATGCATCAGATAATATATATATATATATATATATATATATCTTTGAATATTATCTTTGCATTAGCAACTACGGCTGTAATAAAGATTAATCTTAAAGCATTGGAAAGATAAAGTCTTACCCCCCCCCTTTGACCTCTATAACTGGTGGTACATATTACATGAAACCTTACTACTAGAAAAATGTATATATGAAGTAGATGAAACTGTAGATAATATTCTGGGATCACATTGGAAGTGTATGGTGGACAGTTTACCCCTCACTGTACAGATTTGAACTTAAGAAGTATTTATTTACCCTTATTTATTGATGGACTGGTGAACCCGAGTTCTCTTAAGTTAAATATAGGTATTGCATCTTGGCTAATTGAATTAGTTGTGGGTGGGTTTTTGTATGTATATTATTTATTATATATAATAGTATAAGATGTTATGTATCTCTATTGCGATCAATGTTCTTTTGGCTTTTTTATATGCATCAAAAAATATAATAACAAGATTTATTAAAAAAAATGAAGTTCAGTTTACAGTACATCTCCTCAGTGGTAGGGGAAATGATGGAATCACTTCTGAAGGAAAGAACTGTTGAGTACCTAGAGGCCAGTGGGGTACAGGAACCAAGGCAGGATGGATTCACAGTGGGAAGGCCATGTCAGACAAATCTAATTGATTTCTTTGGCTGGATGACTAAAGCAGTAGACCAGGGAGAGGCTGTGGACATGGCCTACCTAGACATTAGCAAGGCATTTGACACAGTCCAGCACAAAAGATTAATAAACAAATTAACCAGTCTGGGAGTGGGTCCCAGGGTGGTAGCCTGGGTAAAACACTGGTTGGACAAAAGGACACAGTGGGTAATAGTAAATGGAGTCCACAGTGAAGAAAGGAGGGTTACTAGTGGGATACGGCAGGGTTCAGTACTGGGGCTGGTCCTTTTTAATGTCTTTATAAGTGACATTGCAGAAGGACTGGAAGGGAAAGTATGTCTCTTTGCAGATGACACAAAGATCTGCAAATGGGTTGATATACAAGGTGGAGTGAAAAAGATGAAAAGGGGCTTGGCAAGGTTGGAGGAATGGTCAAATGTATGGCAGCTTAGATTCAATGCAAAGAAATGCAAAGTAATGCACCTGGGAAACAAAAACCCAGGGTAAGAGTACACAATGGGGGGTGAGATGCTGACAACAAGAAAAATGGAAAGGGACCTGGGTGTAGTCATATCAGATGACCTAAAGGTGGACCAGCAAGGTGAGAAGGCAGTAAGTAGGGTTGGGGGGATACTGGGATGCATATGGAGAGGCATCACCAGTAGAAAACAGGAGTTATGGCCCTCTGTATAGACAGTTGGTAAGATCAAATCTGGAGTACTGTGTACAGTTCTGGAGACCCCATCTCCGCAAAGACATTGACAGGGTGGAGGCTGTCCAGAGAAGGGCAACCAAAATGATGTACGGTCTGCATCAGAAGACATATGAAGAAAGACTAAAGGAACAAAAGATGTATAGCCTTGAGGAAAGGAGGGAGAAGGGGGACATGATAGAAACATTCAAATACCTCAAGGGAATCAACAAAGTCCAAAAGGTTAGTATCTTTCAGAAAAAGAGATGTTGAAGAACAAGGGAGCACAATTTGAAGATAGAAGGGGTACAGCTCAGAGGTAATGTAAGGAAGTATTTCTTCACAGAGAGGGTTGTAAATGCATGGAACAGCCTTCCTGAGGAGGTCATAGAGTCAAAAACAGTGGGGGAATTCAAGAATGCATGGGACAAACATAAGGCAATTCTACTGGTGGGTAGGAGGAAGTAGGCTGTTGGTTAACTAGGATCTGCAGCTTATCCATTAGGTAGGGAAATGGGCCGACTAGGTGAACCAAGTGGTCCTTATGTGCCATCAAATGCTATGTTTCTATGTTTCCTTTAAATATTTCTTATCCAATATTTTGTGTCCTGGATAGTGCAGGGGAGATGCTATATCTCATCGTCATATGAATCTTCATTTTACACATGTTTGCACTGTATTTACCCAGGATGTCCCAGATTAGCTGCAATGTCTTGTTTTCAGTGAGGTCATGATTTTAGCATTTCTATAATGTATTTATTAAGGGTAGCCTAGTCCAGATGTAAAATATTGTTTTCAGTGTGTTCTGATTTTACACAATGCACCGTTATATTGTGTAGATGTGTAGATGTAGAGCCCACAATGAGAATAAGATGCCATGTCTTCTGTGAACTATCCAGGCTAAATATATAGCAATTAGCCAGCATATTCTAGGAAAACACATTGAACAAATGTATAAAAGGAAGACCACATTGAAACCGCTTCTCAGCAGATTTGCATTGTGTAAATTCATTAGAAATAATGCATAACATCATCCCAAAGGCTTTTCACAGCCATATTGGCTCTGACCAGAGTTTGTTAAATGTTGCCAATGATCCCTTTTTGGAAGGCTAAACTCCATTTCAAATTGATCAAGTGATTCCACAGTTTTAGACTTCTTTTGTATCACATAGGAAAGGGTGATAATGCCCTTCTCTACCTATGTATGCCTAGCAAACCTCAGCCACCAAACTGCACCTCTGGGTTGTTCCATTGGGGCTTGAAATGGCACAGTGGTAATCCCTGTCAGAGGTTAAGTTTAGGCAACTTTTGCCATGCTTGCTTAGTGATGCAAATGGTGTGGGAGGAGCTTACATGGGGTGAAAGTTGTCCCTTGAGGATCTAATGTAATGGACAATGACCCTTCAGGGCCATCTCCATCTCCACTCATAGTGTGGCTTTTGGTCTAACCTGGAAATCCTCCACAGTGCTTCCTTCACACCATAATGATGTAATAAGCTCAGGGACAAGGCAAATTCCACCCATCCTTATGTGAGTGGGGAGGGTCTCATTATTCTTTTACTGAATCTGGGCCTGTTTGCCCCACATGAACTTGGATATCATGGTGTCTTTTTGTTGCTCTATCTTGTTTGGGAGTACTATTGGGAAGTTATTCAGTCAGTACAATGGTCTTTACAGGGTTATTATTTCAAAGGCAGCAATCTTCCCAGTCATAGTTAAGTTTAGTTTCTGCCACCTATACAAGACTAGTCTTATGTTGTCCAATATGGGGTGATGTTTTGTCCTTCTAGGGTCTGCAGTGAGTGTGTGATTTGCATTCCCAAGTATTTTATTCCTCCCAGAGCCCATGCCAGTTCTTGGCCATCAACCTTAGCCCAATAAGGGTTGCATCCTGCCAGTGGCAGTGTTTCACACTTGCCCAGTTCACTTTTAGATATGATGCTACCTGTAACTGATGAAAGACATTCAGTGCTTGCGGTAAGGAGGGCTGTTGCCAGCAGCAGATCATTTGCATAAAATAAAGCTGAGAATGACTTTGCACATAGAGGGGAACCCCTTTATGTCTGTGTTTTGTCTTGAGACTAGATGTGATGCTTCCATGGCTAGGGCAAAAATTGCAGGGCTGACAAAACAGCCCTGTCTAGAGCTACAATGAAGTAGAAACTCAGGGGTAGAATGCTATTTGTTTGTACTCTTGCCCTAGGGTTGAGTAGTGTACTTTACTCTGGATATGAAATTGGGTCCTATGCCTACCTTGGACATACTATACCATAGGTATTCACATTCTACCGAATCAAAGGTTTTCTCGGCATCTTTTCCAACCAGGGCAGTAAATAATGTACTAGCCAAAAACAGCACCCAAAAGGCAGTCAAGACCTTCATTTGATTCTCTTTATCTAATAATGTGACTACGATATGAACATTATTATAGCCCGGTCTGCCTTTATAAAATACACATAGAATTTATGGGTTGAAATATGGAATGGTCCTTTCCAACCATTTGGCCATTTCCTTGGCCAATATGTTGGTGTTCACATTCAAGAGTGAAATAGGTTTGTAGCTGCAACAGATGTCCTTGTCTTTCCTGATTTGGGCAGTAATTGTAGCCTCCTGCATTCCCTTGTGTTGCCTTAAATAATGTTAATAGATGCACAGATAGAAGCTGGCTAAAAGGCTGATATAAGTCTGCACTCAGGCTGTCTGGGCCTATTGTCTTGTCATTTGCTAACTCCTGTATTGCCACCAGTACTTCAGTATGTGTCAGGTCTGCTTCCAATGTTTGGGATATAAGTGGTGTTAGGGTAGATTCAGTCCCTTAAAGAACTTATTCAGATCCTGTGGGGAGGTGATTACCCAAGAGAAGGATAACTACTCATGGAAGATCTGAAAAAGTAATTATTATTCTGGTGCCCCAAGAGGGATCCATCTGTCACCCTGATTTGTGGAATTTGTATGTCCACTTTTCTTTTTTTGAGTCAATAGCCTAGGAGCTTATCAACCATCTCCAATGCAAAGAAAAAATGGCGGCACCACTGCCTGTAGTAAAACTGATTGAGGACCATATGTAAGTGGGACTTTCAAAAGTCACAAAATAGACACAAATCCTATTGTAGTTACATTCATGCACGAAGTTACCCTAGTATATCTAGACCATGGTCTATCTTGTTGGAGCTATTTTCAAAAGCTGAACATATCTGTAGTACTGCTAACAGTTTCTTGGTACTTTTCATCAGTTTTTTTTTTAAATAAACCAGACATAGAAGTAAATGGTAGCCCAAGTTATACTTAATCTGAAAATCATGTTCAGGCACATTTATATCTCAACTTTGCAAAATAGCTAGGTCAGAGTGTTTTAGAAATAAGACTTAGCTATGCCCTAGCTTTGCAAATGGGATGGAGGAACAATTTGGCTCATATTCAAAGGTAAAATAGAAAGTTTATCTAGACAGAGTCTTTGAATCAACAATGTGTTTAAGATGTGTGCCCCTCCTTTCCATAACCCACTGGGCTTGGTTTTCAAAAGCCTGAGAATGCCATATCACAAGCTCTGGTACCCCATCATATGGCACACAGGACTTGCAGCATTCTCCTGGTGGCCATCAAGATTTTCACTCTCATGCATCAAGTACCACAAGTTAGACCAGCTTCCCCCCGATTTAATTTGCAGAATGCTGTGGACCAGTTTCATGGGGCTTGCAGCAAAATTTGGCACAAGCTGCCGTAAAGTGTGGAAAGTGTTGGAACTGCACCCAATGCACAAACATTGTGTGCAGTTGCATCAAAGGGGTTTCGTGCAGCTGTGCCAAAGAATGGGTTTGGCACATGGCTTGATACAAGGCCAGCATCAGCCATTGAAAATTAAGCCATTTCTCTCTACCTGCCTATTTGTTTCTGTGTTTGTATATCTTAAAGGTAAATCTGACTTACCAAATGTGTAACTGGCCTTGAATCCTGTAGCCTGTATGGACTCATCACTATGGAACTGAACCATCACACCATTTCCTGTTGAGACAAAGGCTGGTACATACATCTTTCCACAGTATTTTCCTTCAACTGGCGAAGTGGGCTGGCTTCCATCACGGATGATTAAGTAATCATACCTGCAGCCATTTACTGGTTCAAGGTCAAAATAATTCATTACTAATGCTACCTGCATTTAAAAATAAAAGAAAACAAAAAGACTGTTTTATTTATTTACACCCAAAAGAAAGTTTAATTTATTTACCCTGGATAGAAAATGAAGGTATAATATCTTTAGTTGGTTCCTTGTGTTACTCAGTTTCACAGCTGGAAAGACTGACATACATGGAACTCAAGGAACCTACTCAAGTTTAAACTGATAACAAGTGTCAGTGATGGGATTTGAACCATTTGAACCTGTGATCACTTGGTTTCACAGTGAAGTGCCTCAGTGTCTACACCACACTGTATTCCTAAGCATCTCCTTTGATTATAGTTTTAAAGAATTAACCACTTGGAGTGTACATATAACTTTTATTTAAATACTCAGCTGTTATGTTTGGGTCCCTGAAAATGTGGCTAGTCATTATTTGTTAATTTACAGAGGAGTGCAAATACAGCCATTTACTATTCAGAGAAAGTGAACGTGTGATGAATACATCAGAAAATACTCAACTATGTGGCTGTATTTGGTATCCATGTAATTGTGTCCTTGGATCAAATTTTAAAACAGGCCATGGAAACAAAACTGATCATGTCCTTTCTCTTCCGCTTGCAGTACTTACCCCCTCCATTGCCACTATTCAAGTACATTCTTTCCCCCAACCTTCTGGCATCCCATCCTCTTCCCCAAAGCCAGTGTAAAAGCAATGAACTGTGTTTACCATAGTAAACTTAGTGAGAAAAGTCTAGTGGAGAAACATAAAAAGGATAGTTTTGCTAGGTGATGATATTTGGGAGGGGTTAGAGATGTGCAAAATTGGAACATTTCATTAGGCTAAATATTTCTCGGGTGAGAAATATGAAATTCTGTGGGCAAAATGCAAAATTTCATCTGTGAAATGGTGAAATTCAGGCAGAATCTGGGGGAAATTTGGTGACATTTTTGAATTTCACGGTGAGATTTTGCATTTTGCAGGTGGAATTTTGCAATTTCACACCCAGCAAAATATTTTGCATAATGGTGGAATGTTTCACATGGCGAAATTTCCAATTTCGCGGTCATTTTGCAGGTGAAATTTAATTTCACAACATCTCTAGGGGGGTTTGAAAAAGTTGGATGCAGACACAAATGCATGCTATGCCTATGTCTTTGTCCACTCACTCACATTCAGGCCACCCTGCTGCTACAGTTCCAAGAGAAGATCCATTCATTTACAACAGTCACAGATTGCAGCAGAAAATGGATACAATCGTGAGTTACATGCCGTTGGTCTCACTTGCATCTTTTGGTGGATGTAAACTCATGAGAATCTAATAAATGATCGAGAAGTTCAGATGCATTTCTGCTTTAGAAAAAGGAGCAGAAATATTGTGGGCAGGTCCTATTGAAAATCTTGAAAATTACTTTTATTAGGCTAATGTAAAGTTAGATACCAGTTTTTGAAGCCTACACAAAATGAAATAAATACATTATTTACAGTCTGGAATTATTCGTTGTTTTAGGCTTAAACATCTCCTTTCTTTAATTCACTGCAACCTCTGCCTGTATTTTTTAAAGTCAGCTTCTTGTCTTTACTGCAGCAACAGCTAGAATGTAAACAGTTACTTCATACCTTCTGCTTTACTGTTAGTCATCACTTCAGATTTTACTGAAATCTCTACAGTTTTATTTATTTGCTACAAGGAATCAAACTCCTACATAAGGTGCTTGGCCTACATTTTGTAACATACCTGACAAAGAGGCAGTACTGTTCACCCCGGAAGTTTGTTTCTTTAACATTTCATTAGCCTAATGAAAGCATTGTTTTTTTCCTGGTAAAAGATGTTTTCTTTTTGTTTCAGTTTTAGTTTTCTGTAGGCTAACACAGCACAATCCTATCTTGATCAATGACATTTCTGAATGGATCAGTATATGTCCCCCTAGTCCCATCCTGACCTCCTCCCATGTTAGAATAAAAACATAGCACCTTCCCTCCAGCCCTCTTGCACCCCATCCCACCTATCTCCCCCAAAGCACTTATTGAAAATCCTCTGACCAACGGCAGCCATCTCTCAACCTCAGCCTGCCATGCTCTCATTCCTTCAGACAGCAGACTGCTGAGGTGAAGAGGATGGCTGTATCAATTGTCATCAAGTGAAGTTTTTTCATTGATGCAGAGGGAGAATGAGGCTGAGGTGGGTTACGATGGGGATACAGGAAGGGGGTAGTTATGTACTGTGGTGGGAGAAGAGGGTGAGATGGATGCTGTGATAGTGGAGAAAGGGAAATGATTACTTTGGATACGATACTTCAGCTGAATAATTCCAAATGCAACTAGTATTTACAAGTCTAATTAAAACAAATATAGGTAGTTTTTAAAGTATTTGATTGACATTTCTGATTCAGTCACCCTTCTGGTACATGGATAAAAAAAGCAGTGTCACCGTATAAAAAGTAAAAATCACATCTACCCCACAGGTACTGAAGAATAGTCCCTGGACCACCTGTTTCTACCCCAGAGATTTCCTTCCCTCCCCTTCCCCCCTTCATTACTCTCCCTGACTGATACAACAATTTGAATTTAAAGAGCAAATAAGTTTTTTTCAAGTGACTCCCTCTCTTTAGCATGACCCTGTGCAATCAAAAACTGTTTGTGTTATACATTGGGCCCTTATTCATAATTATAAGGTCATATAATAAGTTTACACCAGACTAGACCAGTCATCTCATACCCTAACCCAAGGTTTGTATAAAGACATTCACTCCATTGGTCAATCTCCTGACAGAAGAGACAGAAGGGATCAGATTTTCAAAGCCCTACATCGGACGCAAGGTGCTTGTGGCAAACAGTTGTGCGGCAACTGGAATCTGCATCAACAAATGTGGCCAGGAGCTATTCAGGAAAGACCAATAAATGTGTACTATGTGCAGTGTGCACTCAGGTACTGCTCAATCAGCAGCTGGCTCTGGCAGGATGTGGAGGGATGTGCCTGTCGCTGGCACAGGTTCGGTTTTGATAGGTGTGGGAGGGGATTTACTGAGTACCAGGGGTAGGGGTCAATACACTATGGCAACAGTATGCAGATTCTTTTACTATTAATTACAGTGATCAGGGCCAAGGAGGGAGGGTCCCTACACTACGGAAAAGAGGATCATTATCTATATATATGTCACACTCTGTGTTCAGGGTGGATTGGGGTAGGGAGCCCTGCACTATGGAAATGAGAAGCTTTTATTATACATGACACTTTGTATTCAGGGCAGGGAGTGGGGTCCCTATTCAATGAAAAAGGGGCTTCAGGAGATTTTGTACATCACAGTACTCAGGGCAGAGGAGGGGGGACCACTAGACTACCAGGGAATGTATGGAATTTACCTGAACTACAGACATGGATTGGGGCTGAATGGTCAGGTGATTGGCCAGGGCTGTGCACGGGGCACTACCCTGCTCTGCACAAAGTTAGCATAGAGTCTGGCTGGCATATATTTGTACCAGCACATATGGTCATGTCTGTGCCAGCGGACCTTTCAATATTGCGATGCAGAGAATATGCATGAGGAACCCCTCATCTGCATGCCCGCATTGAAATATTCTATGGCGTGGCACATTTGGGTTTGTGAGGCACATCGGAAGCTTCTCAATTTTGCCATGCTCCTGATGGTCTTCGTAAGTCTGCAGATATGCAAGCACATCTAGGGATGCACCGCACATCTTCTTTGAATATGTGGGCCATATATTATATAAAACAAACACTTTGAAATGTCTGTGTGTTTGTGAAATAATGCCATTTTAGGGTTCCAAATAGTCGAAACATCCATTTGTCTTTCAGCCTCAAGGTGTATAATTTCACCTTTAATGACTTTATTTCATTGTACACTACACTTTTCTAACACACTGACACAAACATCTTAGGGGTGGGTGTCATTTCAACCCGGAACTCCTGCACCAAAAATTCCAAGAACTCAGCCACCAGTTAACCATTTAAGGAAACAGTAATTTCCCATGTTGTCAGCCCCCTATTCAATCATTATTAAAGTAAAAATATATGTATGTTACACACTTTGTCTGGCTATCTACATTATCTGTCTGGCTAGCTATCTGTCTGTCTGTCTGTCTGTCTGTCTGTCTGTCTATCTATCTATCTATCTATCTATCTATCTATCTAACATGCTAAGCTGGTAACAGATCATTTCCATATGTGTCCTGGGGGAGAGGGAAGAGGACAGAAAAGCACACATACAGAAGAAAATGATTAAAAAAATGCAAAAATGGAAATAAGCATAACAAAACGAACAATTACAGGCAATGTTTATGAACAGGACATATGCAGTATATTACACTGCAGAAGGAAATTAATAAGAAAAGTATGCAGTGAGCAACAATGCAATAATAAGAAGGGTGGGGAGGTACAGGCAACAACCAAATAGGAAAGGGACCTGGAAGGGACCTAGGGGTAATCATTTCTGATGACCTGAAGGTAGCCAAACAGTGTGATAAGGCAGTGGGGAAGGTTAGCAGGATGTTAGGGTGCATAGGGGGGGTATCACCAGTAAGAAGAAATAGATAATATTACCCCATAACAGATCACTTGTAATACACCAGCTTGAGTACTATGTTCACTTCAGGAGGCCCCACCTCTTGAAGGACATAGATAGGATGGAAGCAGTACAAAAGAAAGCAACCAAAATGGTGCAGGACCTGCATCAAAAGCTCTATGAGGAGAAACTCAAGGAATGAAACATGTATTCTCTTGAGGAAAGGAGGGAGAGGGGGAATATGATAGAAACATTCAAATACTTAGCAGGTATCAATAAGGTACAAGAAGGTAGCAATTTCCATAGGAAGAGAAACTCAAGTACAAGGGTCATGCAATGAAGTTGGTGGGGGTGGGAGGCTCAGAGGAAATGTGAGGAAATACTTCTTCAAAGAAAGGGTAGTGGATACCTGGAATTACCTTTCAATGGAGGTGGTATGTGCCAAAATGGTGACAGGATTCAAGTATGCATGGGAGAGATACAAGAGGACCTTGGTAGTAAAGCAAGGGGCGAAAACAACCAGAAATTGAGTAGGGTCTGTATTGGCACAGTAGGTGTAGAAAACTGGGTGGACCAGGTTGGCCGAGGGGGTCCTTATCTGACAACAGCTTCTATGTTTCTATGTGTGATAGTGGAAGTAAACTACAGTTGTGGAGAAGGAGCTGTAATAGTGATAGTTTAAAGAAGAGGGCAGCAGACAAATGTCCAAGACCCAGTGCTGGGAGCAACTACGGAAGTGAATAGTGAAATCATGGAGGAGAGATTTCAGAGCATGAATGGAAGAAACAGAGTGAATAGTGGGGGGACCCAGAGTTTAGGGAACTGTAAAAAGACAGCAGCTTGACTAGCAGAAAATTTAATTGAGGGGAGAGCAAGACAGTGAGAGCAAGAGCTGCAAAGGGAATAAGAGGAAGAAGGGGGGATTGAATAGTAGAATATAAGAGGAGAGGAAGCCAAACCAAAATATGTTAATAAAAGAGGCACAGTGGGCAAGGCACCTGGAATGAAAGTGAGAGGAGGGGGACGAAGGTGTACAAAGAACAGTGTTGAAAGCACATGGACAACTTGAGACATGCCCTCAAGGTAGGAGCAGATCCACTCAACTGAAAAGGTGTAGGGTCCATCTGCCATAAGCGTGTCCAGAAGAATGGGGTGTCAACACTGTCAAAGGCTTTGACCAAGTCAGCTAAGATGTTGGAAGTGTATAGACCCTGATTCATGCATGATAGGATAATATTGAATGAACAGGAGCAGAGAAGTGGAGGTGTAGTGGGACTTCTTGAAACCGTACTGGAAAGGAATAAAGAAGGAGGTTGAGTCTAGATAAGAGAAGAGCTAGGCGAGAACAAGGTGTTACTAGTATTTAACCAGAGTGGAAGTAAAGATATAGGGTAGTAGATTTCAGGGGAATGGGGTCATCCCCTTTAGGAAGAGGATGACTGTAGCCAGTTTCCATGAATTAAGGACTATGAATAAGGAGATGGACAGGCTGAGGAGGTAGATAATAGGAAAGCCAATGGCATAAGCAGAGATATAAAGGAGTTTAGGGACAAGATCATAAGGACTCCAACCCTTGTGGGATTTTAGAGTCAAGAGGACCTTGAGAGAAGCAACAGATGTGGTTGGATGGAAGGGAAGGAAAAAGGGAGAATGGTGACATTAGGGAGGCTGAAGGAGATGAGAGAGCGGGTAGGGTAGAAGACTGAGCAGGAGGAGAGGAGGAGGAGGATTCTAGGAGAGAATAAATTAGTGTAGGAGGTGAGAGGGGACTTGAAGTAGGAGGCAACTTCAGGAGGGTCAGAGACAGAAGAGTTACACACCTTGAGAACAGGGAGAGTGCCTTGTATTAGAGATAAGAATAGGGCATGGATTTCCTTGCACAACTTGGGTGATTAAGGTTGTTCTGGAAAGTTGATGCAAAGTGTTCAGAAGTCAATGCTGAAAGTTGAAGGGATTGGTTACCAGTCAATGACAAACAGATGTGCATGAAGGAGAGACAAGGCCAGATATTATAAGGAATGGAACTGGGTGAATTTGGGGGAGCATTGAGATGATAAATTTTACTCCTGCAGTAGACCGTACTGTGGTCAGTGTGAACATCAGGAAAGGTATCATCATCAACAACTGGAAGGGGATGGGAGTTGAGGACCCAGTCCAAGAATTAATGGTTTAGAGTTATAAAATTATGATGAATAGGGCCAGAGATGAGTTGGAAAACTAGAAAGGACTTAATGTTCAGGCAACATTTATGTAGATGGGAGGGGAGACAATTGAGGTTGAAATCACCTAGAGTGAGTAACTCAGCAGAGAATGCATGGGAGGAGATGATGCTGAGTAGCTTAGTGACTGAAGGTGGGGACACCCCAGGACAGCAGTAGGTATTAACAATAAACATAGGTCAGAGTAGGGTAGAGAGAGTTTGAGAAGTTGCCCCTTATAGGCACAGGGTATGGAAGCAGAGAGAAGAAACTCAGACCTGATGTTTGAAGAGAAGTAAACAGCTTCTCCACCACCCCTCTTTGCATGATCCTACTGAAAAAATGGCAAGGGGATGGAAGCAGAGAAATCAGGAGTCCTAAGTGAGAGTCAAGACTCTGAGATTACCACAGCTTCAAACATCTGGTTAACCATGAGTGGTTAAGGCTGGTCAGTTGTAGAGAGAAAGATGCAAATGTTCATGTGGGCCACTCTCATCTCTTTGGAGAAAAGAGATGAAAGGGCAGGGCCAGAGTTGAGCTCAATATCACATATAACAATAAGCAGTGAGGAGATGAAGAGCATCAGAGAGTCTATTAGATGCTTATGGGAAGAGAAAGAGGGGGGAAGAGAGGATGAGGAAAACATAAGGGAGGTAAGAGGGACAGAGGAACTTCACAGATGTTGAGCTGAAAGCAAGGAAATTAGAGGAAACTACAACTAGGATGCCAGAGAGAGTGCAGTGAGGGGAGCAGGAGAATGGGAGAATGGGTGAAGGGGAAGTACTAATGGAAATGAAAAAGGGAAGGTTGGGGAAAGGTGGGAGGTAGGCGTGTGTAAGCAATAAGGGGAGGACACAAAAGGTAAGGAGCAGCATATGGCATAGGTTGGTGTGGTAAAGTTTTTTACTGTAAGAGCTTCTATATTAAGAAAGGTGCATCAAAAGTTCTATAATTGAACTTCCTGGATGTTTTCAAGTCCCAGAATGAAATGATGATACACTTATATTCAGAAGACCTACAATGAGAATACTTGCTTTATTGTCCATCTAAACGGATAAGATGTTTTCATTTTAAGTGATGAAATGCAAAGTAACCTTGACATGTGTTACTTCTTATTTGTGTTTCCACTGCAGATTGATTCAATTTCAACTCTTTGTTGTTCACCATAAAACAGGAATGTTTTTGACATTACAATGTTTTAAAAGTGCATAGAAGTCAGACAGTTATTACTAAAATAACACCTATAATCCTTTAAGACAGCTCTACTAGTTTCTTTCTGAACAGGTTTAGTAATCCTTATCGTACACAATCATATATACAGGAGAGCATCAATTGTCTGTGGGCACCCCCTCCTTTTTTTGTTTACTTTTTGGGAGT
The DNA here is from genome assembly GCA_016271365.2 of Neoceratodus forsteri. Classification (NCBI taxonomy): domain Eukaryota; kingdom Metazoa; phylum Chordata; order Ceratodontiformes; family Ceratodontidae; genus Neoceratodus; species Neoceratodus forsteri. The sequence goes on along the minus strand of CM028133.1, from coordinate 1,043,935,509 downwards.
GTAGCAATTGAGGCTAAACATTGTGCAATCAATTCTGTTTCTTCTTTGTATCTTGGGTGCCACAAGATAAATACAGGATCATAATTTACAACAGCATATTTTATAAAAAAGTATTTTAAAAATGTGTCCCTTTTAGTATTATATAAAGAACATTGAATTATTAAATGGATAATTGTCTCCTTGAAGCCGCAGTTGCATGGACAAAATACATCTTTAGTTAAATTTTTACTTTCAGTCAAGTTGAGATGAGTATAGGGAGATGTTATAAGTACAAATCTGGCCCAGGTAATTCATTTTCTGGTAGTGGGAGAAATCGGAAGTAAAAAGTATTCTTCTTTGCAGTGGTTAATTTTATTAATTGTATACCTGTGAGCTTGTTTAAGAGTTTTCAGGGCATCCATGATTTTTGTTGTGCTAATCTAAACATTTTCTGTTTTACTGGATTTTTTTTGTATTGTACTGAAATAGTATTTCCTATTAAATGGTCCACTCATGAATGTTTAAAGTTACATGTATCTAACAAGCTCAAGAGTTTTTTTTTCAACCAAGAAGAATTTAGTCTGTCTTGTGTCCACTTCCATTTGTCCTATAAACATTCCCAGAGTAAGGTATTTTGAGAATTATTGATGATCCTGTATCAGTATGATATCAATCTACTCTCCACCAAAGTATTGATAGGAATTTTGCAGATAGATAGATAGATAGATAGATAGATAGATAATGCAGAATATAGTCATACATTTAGATGGATTGTGTGCCACATACCTGCATGAAGCACTCTCCGATAAAGATTTCAGTTTAGTGTGTGATAATTTTGTCAGTGTCAGTGGCTCAGTAGGTAGCACACTCACTTCTGAGGCCGGGAGATCAGAAGGCTGTGGGTTCAGTTCCCACATCTGGCACTTGGGTTAATATCCCAGTACTGACACTGTAGTGCAGCATGAGAGGGGTGCTGCACTTCTGAGGTACCGTCTTTTGGATGAGATGTTAAACCAAGGTCCCATCTGCCTGGATTGGTGGTAGTTCAGGTGGATGTTAAAGATCCCATGGCACTTATCGAAAAGAGTAGGGAAAGTTTATTAAACAAAAGAAACATAACATCATAAAATCATTCTAAGTTCAATAAAAACAAAACACTCAAGTTACACCAGAAAAATCACATTGCTTACAAAAATACACAATAATGAAAAATAAAAAGTGCAAACATCCAATGGTACATCAGAGAATTTTTTTTCCAAAGCTGAATAACTTTATCCTGAGAAAATTTCTGACAATCTTTTTCTTTAACTTGCAACAGTCTTGCCTCAATCTGTGAAAAGATAGTAACATTTAACACCAGTTGTTGCTGGAAAACAAACTGACATAGAGCTCGCCATAAATAAAATGGAGAAATGCAAAAAAAAACTTTCAAAGTACTTTTATGATAATTGTTTCATACCCCAGTGTACTCCCCAAATATTAAAGTATTATATGTAATAAATGTAAGAAAGGGCATATTCCAGTCGATTGCCGCCTCTTTCCAAAAAGTTTTATTAAAAGAGCAGTTAATATAAAAATGCAATAGACTTTCCTCTTCATTATGACACGAAATCCTCGGACAGTGCCTGTTCAGCAATGGTTTATACTTAAGGTTGCCTCACACCCAACCTCCCTTGGGCAGACATCCATACAATGTCCCACACAGAAGCTGGGAGTCTAAAATCCGTCAATTTATGAAGAGTAAAAGTCATTGAAAGGGGACACATTCAGGAAAAAGCAGCAAAATTTGCTGCACATCATTAACTATGTGTGAATAAAATGATTTTCTACTTAATGAAATCAGTTTTTTGAAATGGCAGCTTCCATTGGTGCAGTTTTTTAATAGTAGAAATCACATAACTTGGCAGATGATCATGAGCTAATATTTTAGCGGGCAAGAGAGTCCGCTTCTGAAGATAAGGCGTCCAAAAAAAGTGACAATTGCCATGGCAAAGTGGCAGTTCCCCATAAATAACTAAAGGAATTAAACAGAAATATAGAATGATAAAAGACAATATGATTAAGCATATGTAACCCACCCTATTTTACAGGTAAATATGTAATATCCCTTTTTACTGGATTCAATCTGTTACCCCACAGCATCTGAAAAACCACACTGAAAAGTCTAGTTTCTAAACTAACTGGAGGAGGGTAAAGATAACTTAAATAAAGAAAAACAGGCAGCAAAAACTTTTTTATAGTCATAATGCATTTTTTCTTCCCAAATTTCCACTGTTTCCATATATTTACTTTGCTTTCTCCAGACCTTAGTTGCTGTTCCCAATGAAAGGCAGCCATATCTCCTGGTCCAAACCAAATACCCAACATTTTTTGAGGGGATATAACCAGAGGAATGCCAATGAAATCCAAATGTTCTGCCTGATAATGATTTAAGGCAAAAATAAAAATCTTTTCCATATTAATCTGTGCTCCTGAGGAATGTCCACAGCAATGAAATACTTCAAGAGCACGTGTGAGTGAAGCAACATCCTGCACTAACAATGTGACATTATCAGCATATGCCATAATTTTCTCTGGTAGTAACGAGGGATCAGGGTGCTACCCCAACAATACGATGCTACCATTGAATCTGTCTAATAACTCAATCAAGGGAAAAGGCATATACTAGGGGACTTAATGGACAGCCCTGCCTAACTCCTTTGCCGAGCTTAATGTCAGGCCCAAATAAGCCATTAACAGTGGGAATTATTGTGGCAATAGTGTACAACATAGCAATCCACTGTACAAATTGAGAAGGAATACCATATTTAAATAAGGAATCAATAAGATATCTGTGCCTAACCTGATCAAAAGCCTTAGCCTGATCCAAAGCAACCACGTAACCAGAGCCATGCCTTAAGTTACTAGCTTCAAAAAGTTCTCATAAGATATAGAGATTATGCTGAATTTTGCAATGGGAAATATCACATGTCTGTGCCGGATGAACTTGTAATAATCTATTAGTGATAATTTTGGACAAAATCTTATAATCACTATTGAGGAGACTAATAGGTCTCCAATTAGAAAGCAAAGTCCTGTCTCCTTTTTGAGAATAAATTTAAGCAAGGAAGTACTAAAATCTGTAAACTGCAAATCTGAAGGCAACATAAAATTAAACACCAAAGGTAGAGAATAACTCATATATGGGAGAAACTTTTTATAAAATTCTTTAGGTATACCATCTAATCCTGGAGACGTCTTCAAACTCAAAGCATTTATCACCTCTTCCACTTCTTATGAGGAGAAAGGCTCTGTCAAGATTTGTTTAAGATTCTCATCTATTTGGGGAAGTGGTGCCATGAAAGTATCCGGCAGAGCCTCAGTAGGCTTTGTACTATCACTAAACATAGCTGTAACAAATCCCTGCACTACCAGAAGCATATCATGATCTGTAGAAACAATAGTACCATCAGAGTTTAGTAGACTAGACATCAGGGTTTTATCTACTGTAATCTTTGCTTACATGCTTTATATGGGTCAGACACTGGTTGAGTCTTCATCCATATCTAAATTCCATGTCTAACGACTTAGCCCTATCATATTGATAATGCTGCATTTGTTTTTTAAGTTCAAAAATTTGAGACTTAAATTTCACTTTGTCATGTGGGGGAAAGGACATTAACTTATACAATTGATTCCGAAATTGTAAATATTTTAGATAATTAGAGTTAGCATTCTGCCTTCCTATACTAAGGAAAAAAATGTCTTCAACCCATTTTTAGTATCTAACCACCAATCATAAATGTTATCATACAAACAGATAGTAGAATTCCTGGCTTCAAAGAAAACCTCCAAACTATAGACACCGTCTGGTGAATCCAATAAGGACATGTTTAACCTTCACCTTTGAACAGCGGAGAATACTTTAGGAGGAACATCAGAAAGACTAAAATCACAGAACAAGATCTGATGATCTGAAAATTCAGTTGGTTTAACAATACTAGAATATGGTTTAACATATTTAGAAACAAAAACCATATCAATATGAGTTGCATAAATATGCCTATGATATGTGGCTCTACCAGCAATGTGTAAAATTCTATAGGCATCAGATAGGCAGGCATCAAAGACAATTTGTTTCAATGCATGAGAGTCACAGTACATTTTTTTCTGGACATCTGCAAATTTAACATCTATGGTGCAATTGAAATCCCCTCCCCAGACGACATGTTTCCTAGTATATAAAAATGGCCTGATTTCCTCAAACAGCTCAATTCTGGCATATTTTACTTGTGGTGCGTAGATATTAATAATATGAAAGTCAAAGTCTCCTAGAGAACAGTCGAGCAATAAAGCCTGTCCTGGACTAATATCTGTAAGTTTGGAGATTCTAAAAGTAGTAGTTTTCAATAGGATCCCAATCCCATCAGCTGAATCAGAGCCAAATGTCCAAAACAAAGGGCCCCAAATCCATCACCTCTTAACCTGATCTATTTCATAAAGAAAGGATAATCTGGTTTCCTGGACAAATAAAATATCTACCTGAAGAGAATCAAAAAAGGAAAAAAAGAGAAAGCCATTTCTTAAAGTTTTTAAGACTGCAGACATTATACAAGGCAAATCACAAGGTAGCCATCAAAATTTAAAGTCAGGACCCCCCTTTTTGACTAAGACTTGCTTTCCTTTTTTCCCTTTTTTCCCCTTTTTTTCTTTAGCTAAATCAGTAGCCTTACTATCTTCATCCTCAGTTATCATTTCAGACCTGTGGGAACTATCAGATTCTAAATCTGAGTCTCCATGTCTCCTTGTAAAGGCGAAAAAAAATTCTCCATAGGGATAGGGTCAGGATCAGTATATCTAGGAGAAGTCCTAGTAAGCCGTCAAGTTTTGGGCGTGTCAAACAGAGGAAGGCGCATTGATGTAGTAGTGGGTTGTGTCGTAATGGTAGAAGAAACTTCAGTAGGGAGAGCCTTCTCAGTGTCTTGTCAAGGACAAGGCAAAGGCCTATCTACTAGAGGTGGTTTACTGCCTGTAGTGGGATTGCAGGGAATGAAAGTATCCCTATGATGTGTCTCCTCTTTGTGAGGTGCAGAAGGGGTAGGGGGGCTAGAGTCCCTTTTTTTTCTTGGGCTTTATTAACCAAATCCTCTTGATCCCATCCCTCTGTTCTATTTCTTTTAGCCCAGGGACATTGATGAAAGGCATGTCCCTTTTCATCACAGAGGTTACATTGAAAAATATTTTCACAAAGATCTACAGAGTGCCCGTAACTTCTACATAAGGAACATTTTAATAAGTTACAAGAGCTGCTAATATGCATTTTTGCTCCATACATATAGCAGGCTCTGGGCTGTCCCCCATAAAAACATACCCCTCTGTCTTTACCCAAAAAAAAACTATTGGGTAGGTGAATGATGTCACTATTAACTTTAAACAATTTCACCTTAAACTTCCATCCCCCTGTCCAAATCCCTTCTAAATCCAAAATAGCTTCAGGGGGGCGCAAAATGTCACAATGGTTTTGCAGCCAATGATAAATATCACTGATGCTAACCCCCTTCATTATGAAACATAATGGTAATAAACTGAATCTGAGGTTTAGTGAGGGGAATCGCATAAAAGGGAGGCCACAGAGGGGTAGATTTCAGATTTGAATATTTATCCCAAAATTTGTCCAGACCATGAGTAGTTTTGAAGCTCACGTCAAAGGAATACTCCCCTGAAATATGGATCAATGCATAAATATCAGCAGGAACAAATTGCATAGTGTGCCAGAATGAGGATTTAAAACAGGCAATCCCCTTAGGTGTTCTATTTCACTCTGTCCTTTCTCCTTTTTTTTTCTGACTATCCTTTCTTTTCCCTATCAGGGTGGCCAACCTGATATCTATTTTCTATTCTTTTCTATCCCCTATTTGTTAAAATGCCTGTGTTCCCATTTAAAAGCAGCTCCTGAAAAATAACTGGTGCCTTAAAGAAAGAGCAGTGGTTCCCTGCTGCTGCTAGCAGTATGTTGAATTTTGTCCCAGCTGATGTGTGTTTTGAAATGATTGTTTAACCACCAGGAGTGGTTTCTTATAAAGAGGACATAGCTCTGAAGTGGATGCAGAATTACAAAGAATGTAGAAAATCTGCCCCTGTTGTTTCATGCTCCTGTGTCTTGCAGCAGTGTGTAGACTGAGCTAACTCAGTCGGGAAACACAGAAAACACTCCTTAGAAAAACTGAAGGAGTTTAAGTACATAAAACACCTGTGATGCCCATATAAAGAAATGCTGCAGGTATCAGGTACAGCAAAGAAGCTTGCTTTGCTGTCAAGCGAAACAGGGCTGAAAATGAAATGGGAGCTGATGGCTGAAAGTTTTCAGCCAACAGCTGTTTTACAAAGCTAAGTTTGGTACAGAAAATGTTTATTTCTCTTTAAAAAGCAGTAGGTTCCTAGTGCTTGCAAGAGTAAACAGATAAGGAGCGCGCCCTTTTCTGCTTACATTTTTCAAGCCTAGTGATAGCTACTGAATATTTTTCTTCTGATTTAAAATATTACAATGAGCCAGAAATAAAAGAAAAAAGGGTCATTACCTGATGATGTTTCCAGAGGTCCTGCTATAGGGCTGGCAGCTCCTGAACTGACTGTATTTATGGGAAAAGCAGTCAGTGACATCACAAGGGAGGAGTCAGCTCCCAAGTGTGATGTCATGCCCTGTAATTAAGGATTTATTTAGCCTTTTTTTCAGAAGAGAGACTCCTTAAGAGCCTGCATGATGGACATAGAGACTTGCATTAAGCTAGGCAGGCTAGGACATTGTTTTATGAAATTTAGAGGTTTAAAATAAAGTGTTCCTGCTAATTGATGTTGTCATCTGACCTCTGATGTCACGTCAGGCTGCCATAAAAGGTTGTCCACCAGAGGGCTAGAGAGATAGATAGGAGAGAGAATATGGAAGATGGCCAGTTGCTTTCTGATCAGATACTGAGCAAGAGCTAAGAAGAGCTGAGTGTGGAGGTTTACACACTGTCAAGAAGCAAGGTCTCAGGAATTCTTTTGATTTGATGCTTAATGGAAGAAGAATGATGTCCTGATGATTTACATTGGTGTGAAGAATTAACACCCTCTTATTTTCCTTTTTGTAAATATCCTTTATTTTCTTTATTTTGCTTTTTGGACAATAAATTGACAAACACAGAATATGCATTTTTTGTGCACTATATTACAGTTGTCTGTCTAAATCTGTTATAAAGAATCCTCGCTACCACAACTGGTCTGAGAAGTGGGATTCTCTTACCCTGGTACATCGAGGCTGCCCGGGAGGCGTTGCCAGGGGGGTGTTGCTACAAAAGCACCCTAACAGATGAGTAAAAGTGGGCAAACAGACATTAGTGCATTTCATCTGACCACGGTCCGTAAGTCAAAGAACTGGTATACAACCATTTCCAGGTTTGACTCCAGTAACTAGACTGAAGATAATGTGGACCGAGGATGAGGATAAAGTGGAAGGTGCCACAGCAGCGGCGTGGCAATCCTAAAAGGAGAAGAAGGAAGAAGGCCAGACTAACCCAGCACCAGATGACCTAGTGAGTTGTTAAAATGGCTTTGTCTATGCCAACTTTCGAGATGGAGCGACATCTTGAGAGGAAGACCGGAAGCAGGGGACGAGGATCGGAGACTTCCAGCAGAGGAAAGATAGCGCCTAGGATGAAAAATGGACTGCCACTTTGTAGGCCATCCATGATATGACACAGGGCCAACCAGATAGGACTGTCCTAGAGACATTAAATACTAAGTTGATGGAGAATGATGATATTGAGGCCTACCTCACGACATTTGAGAGGGTGGCCCAGACATGCAGTTGGCCTAGGACCAGTGGGTGATTTGGTTGGTGCCCTATTTATCCGGAAGAGCGCAACTTGTCTACAGTCAGCTTAGTGGGACTGATGCTACCACTTATGACAAGGTCAAGGAAGAGATTCTGAGAAGATACAACATCAGCACAGAAACCTACAGGCAGCATTTTCGCTCACAGAAAATGACTAGCCTGGATACCCCCCAAGAGACCTATGCCTGTCTAAAAGACTATTGTGGTAAATGGCTGCAACCTACCACCAAGTCAGTTGAGCAGATTATGGAGTTGATTATAATCGAGCAATTTATCCAAGTGTTACCTATGGATGTACAAGTCTGGGTGAGAGAACACAAACCTGAAACAGGTGAGAACACCATCAAGCTTGCAGAGGACTACTTGGCAGCACGGACCACCAGAGCCAGGGGTACCCAAGGTAACACAGGACAATCCAGCACTCTGGTAAGAAACCAATTTTATGATTCTAATTCCCAGAGACAGATCTATAGAAGGGAGAGAGGTGGTAGGATCCCTTACTCAGAAATTATTTGCAATGGTTGCCTAGGGAAAGGGCATATCATGAGGAACTGCCCCAATAAATGCCCTGACCTAACTCACATAGCCCTAGCTAATTTTGGATATGTGACATCTGTAGGAATTGGGGAATAGCAAACCTTGGGCCTATTAGACTCAGGGAGTCATCAGACATTGATCAGAGCAGATTTGGCCCTGGATGTACCCAAAGCGTGACTGTGATACAACTGTTTGTTGTGTTCATGGAGACATCCATCAATGTCATACAAGCTTGTTTAGACATCACTGTGAACAACAAGAGTCATAATATGTTGGTGGGATTGGTCCCCGTCTACCAGTTCCTGTTATTGTTGGTCAAGTTTCCCTCACTTCGATCTCCTGATGAAAACCCATAATAACTTGCAAGAACCTGTACATGTGGTTACAAGGTCCCAGGCTAAAACACAGCTATTGCAGGACATTTTCTCTTTTGATGCAGACTATTTTGAGACTGGCAGCAAAACTAGAAAATCACGAAAAACTAGAAAAAGGGAAAAAGAAGCCTGGAAGGACTTGCATCATGTTGGGAGCTAGTGTAGTATACCAGGTGCTGCGATGCAGGACATTGCACAGGAACAGAAACAGGATGTGACTCTACAATCTTTATTTTTGCAGGTGAACAAGGATGTACTGCCAGGACAATCCCGTTTTATCCTTAAAAATAACATACTGTACCATAGCATTGTTGATCCAGTAACTGCTGAAGAAACTGAACAGTTAGTAGTACCAGTAAAGTACAGGGATAAAGAGATGTATTTAGCACATGACATCCCTATGGCTGGACATGAGGGAAGAGATAGAACAATGCAGCGCATTCTGTCTCGATTCTGTTGCCAGGGTTCACGAAGATGTAGCTGCATACTGTCGGGCCTGTCCGAAATGCCAACTAGTGGCCCAAAAAGGGAAGAAGGACTCAGTACCCCTGCAGCCTATACCTCATGTTACTACCCCCTTTGACAGAGTGGCTATGGATGTGGTTGGTCCACTCCTTAAGAGCTCCAAGGGTAATCAATATATTCTAGTGATATGTGATTACGCCACTCGGTACCCCGAAGCAATTCCAATGAGGACTGTCACTGCCCCTCGCATTGCTGAGGAATTAGCTAAAGTGTTCAGTCGGATGGGAATCCCTAAAGTCACTCTAACTGACAGAGGTAGCAACTTCACATCTGTAATGTTGCAGGAATTATATAAACTGTTGGGAGTATCAGCTATTAGAACTTCGCCCTATCATCCCCAAACTGATGGTCTTGTGGAGCGCTTTAATAAGACCCTGAAAAGCATGCTACAGAAGTTTGTGCATGATGAAGGCAGGGATTAGGATAAATTCCTACCCTATTTGTTATTCCGTCTACAGGAGGTGCCCCAGTCCATCACAGGATTCTCTCCATTTACCCTATATATGGATGGAATCCAGAGGTCCGCTTGATGTGGTAAAAGAACATTGGGAGGCAGGGACCAATGTGGGGTGTAAAAACATTTTAGAGTATATGACATCTTTAAGAGAGCGTTTGGTGAAATATGTGACAATAGCACATCAGAATGTAGACCAGACTCAGTGTAAGCAAAAACAATTGTATGATGTGGGGTTAAAAACTAAGATGTTTGAACCAGGTGAAAAAGTGTTGTTGTTACTGCCATCTTCTGAAAATAAATTGCTGATGCGATGGCAAGGGCCTTATGTGATACTACGCCAGACTGGTGTAATCAATTATGAAATTGAAATGCCTGGTCATAGACCTTTGAAGAAGATCTACCATGCAAATCTACTACGAAAGTGGGTAGAAAAACCACAGACCTCAACACTGTTCATTAAGCCAGAACAGGGAGAAACTGAGATAGACATAGCCTATGAAAGGTTAGAGACAAAAGATGAAGAGGATGGCATACAGATAAACCTTGAGTTAGACCAGACACAGAGACAAGAGATTGATCACCTCTTGGCATATTTCGCAGAGACTTTTACCAAAACCCCAGGTAGAGCAAAGGGGGTGGCCCATGACATAAGAGTCACACAAACCAAACCTATCCACCAGAAACCATACAGGCTTCCAGAAAAATTAGGCCTGAAGTTATTGCTGAGGTGATAAAATGGAGAAGGCAGGGTGATTGTTCCTTCCCGTAGTCCCTGGTCTTCCCTTTAGTAGTGGTACACAAGAAGGAGGGAGGACTTAGAATATGTTTGATTTCGAAGGATAAATGAAGTGTCAGAATTTGATGGCTATCCAATGCCCTCAATTGATGATTTATTAGATCAAATCGGGTCTGCCAAGTACATCAGTACCTAGATTTGACAAAGGGGTACTGGCAGATACCATTAGCACCCCGAGCCCAAGAACTAACTGCTTTTTGCACCCCAATTGGACTGTACCATTTTACCACCATGCCATTTGGATTGCACGGAGATCCGGCTACTTTTCAACAGTACATGGACCATATCCTAAGACCACATAAACAGTACAGTGCAGCGTATCTAGATGACGTTGTCATCTACAGCCCAAACTGGAATACACACTTGGTACACCTCAGTGCAGTTATTCAGAGTATTAAGGATGCAGGCATTACCATTAACCCATCCAAATGTGCCATAGCCAGGACTGAGACCCGTTACTTAGGTTTCATTATCGGTAATGGGATGGTGAAGCCTGAGATAAGTAAAGTTGAGGCCGTAGCAAATAGTCCTGTGCCAACCACAAAATGACATGTCCGGTCCTTTTTGGTTTGGCAGTTACTACCGACGTTTTATTCGGCTTCTCTACAATTGCTACTCCTTGACTGACTTAGAAAACAAGAACCTAACAAAGTAAAATGGAGTTCAGCATGTGAGGGGCATTCACAAAAATAAAAGCCATCTTGTGTTCTACCCCAGTTTTACATAGCCCTGATTTTACCAAGCCCTTTGAACTACAAACAGATGCCTCTGATACAGGCATAGGGGCTGTTCTAAGTCAACATGACCACCAAGGAGACCATCCTATTCTGTTTATCAGTAGAAAGCTCCATGAGAGAGAGAAGAAATATTCTACCATAGAGAAGGAATGTTTAGCTATCAAGTGGGCAATAGAGGCCCTCAAATATTACCTGTGGGGAAATGAATTCATTGTTGTTACTGATCACAACCCACTATGTTGGTTGAACCTGATGAAGGACAAGAATTCACGCATTTTAAGATAGTATTTGTCGCTCCAGTCATACAAATTTTCTGTCAGGCATAGGGCTGGAAAGCAACATCAAAATGCTGATTTCTTGTCGAGGTTTGAACAGACCAGGTTCCTAATGGTACTGCTCAGTCAGTGGAAACTTTAACTGTGCATAACGCACATAGTACACACCTCAGGGAAATGAACGTATGAAAAACGGTATTTGTTATATTGTATAAACTGAATGCTTTATACCATTTAGTTGTTTAAGGGTCCCTGAGGGGAACTTCTGGAGATGGGTGGGCGGAAGTTCCAACCCTTCCTAGGGTGGAGGGCTTTACGGCAAACATCTGCATGATTGCCTTCTTGTGTGGGGAGGAGTGTGCCAGAATGAGGATTTAAAACAGGCAATCCCCTTAGGTGTTCTATTTCACTCTGTCCTTTCTCCTTTTTTTTCTGACTATCCTTTCTTTTCCTATCAGGGTGGCCAACCTGATATCTATTTTCTATTCTTTTCTATCCCCTATTTGTTAAAATGCCTCTGTTCCCATTTAAAAGCAGCTCCTGAAAAATAACTGGTGCCTTAAAGAAAGAGCAGTGGTTCCCTGCTGCTGCTAGCAGTATGTTGAATTTGGTCCCAGCTGATATGTGTTTTGAAATGATTGTTTAACCACCAGGAGTGGTTTCTTATAAAGAGGACATAGCTCTGAAGTGGATGCAGAATTACAAAGAATGTAGAAAATCTGCCCCTGTTGTTTCATGCTCCTATGTCTTGCAGCAAGTATGTAGACTGAGCTAACTCAGTCGGGGGGAAACACAGAAAAACACTCCCTTAGAAAAAACTGAAGGGAGTTTAAGTACATAAAACACCTGTGATGCCCATATAAAGAAATGCTGCAGGTATCAGGTACAGTAAAGAAGCTTGCTTTGCTGTCAAGCAAAACAGGGCTGAAAATGAAATGGGAGCCGATGACTGAAAGTTTTCAGCCAACAGCTGTTTTACAAAGCTAAGTTTGGTACAGAAAATGTTTATTTCTCTTTAAAAGCAGTAGGTTCCTAGTGCTTGCAGAGTAAACAGATAAGGATGCTCCTTTTCTGCTTACATTTTCAAGCCTAGTGATAGCTACTGAATATTTTTCTTCTGGTTTAAAATATTACAATGAGCCAGAAATAAAAGAAAAAGGGTCATTACCTGATGATGTTTCCAGAGGTCCTGCTATAGGGCTGGCAGCTCCTGAACTGACTGTATTTATGGGAAAAGCAGTCAGTGACATCACAGTAGGGGAGGAGTCAGCTCCCAAGTGTGATGTCATGCCCTGTAATTAAGGATTTATTTAGCCTTTTTTTTTTCAGAAGAGAGACTCCTTAAGAGCCTGCATGATGGACATAGAGACTTGCATTAAGCTAGGCAGGCTAGGACATTGTTTTATGAAATTTAGAGGTTTAAATAAAGTGTTCCTGCTAATTGATGTTGTCATCTGACCTCTGATGTCACGTCAGGCTGCCATAAAAGGTTGTCCACCAGAGGACTAGAGAGATAGATAGGAGAGAGAATATGGAAGATGGTCAGTTGCTTTCTGATCAGATACTGAGCAAGAGCTAAGAAGAGCTGAGTGTGGAGGTTTACACACTGTCAAGAAGGAAGGTCTCAGGAATTCTTTTGATTTGATGCTTAATGGAAGAAGAATGATGTCCTGATGATTTACATTGGTGTGAAGAATTAACACCCTCTTATTTTCCTTTTTGTAAATATCCTTTATTTTCTTTATTTTGCTTTTTGGACAATAAATTGACAAACGCAGAATATGCGTTTTTTATGCACTATATTACAGTTGTCTGTCTAAATCTGTTATAAAGAATCCTCGCTACCACACATAGATCCGTTTAAAAGTTGTTTGGCAATGTAGTATCTATCAGGGTGTTCAGCAAGCCCTCCCTTATACCTCAGTCAGACTGCATTTCTCCAAGGTGCTTGCTTTAATTTATTTTTAAAGAGTTCTGACATAGGGACCCATTCATCAGTTTTATCAGTATTCTTTCCGAAATTTGCCCTGTCAAAGCCTGTCTGAAATTTCGTACTATCACCTTCTGAGGACATGCTCGGTCTAGTCAAGGCCACAGTTTGCCATTCTACCTGCTGCGCAGCATTAACAGAAAAGGCCTTAATAGAATGAGGTAAGTCATTACCTGAGCCCAGGTTTTTGTCCATGGTGGAATGCTCCATTGTGGCCAAGTTGCTTGAAGAATCATCTCGCCAGTCCAGATCGGGAATCCACTGTCCCAAAAATGTCTGTGTCCAGCCCGAGTTACTAAGGGCATCATCAGCCGACCAATCCATGCCCAAAAATTTAGCTGAATCCGCAGATAATCCAAATTGTCATTGCACAACTTGTGACATAGTACAGGTCGATTTCAGAGGAAGAACCTGAGCAGTTGAATCCTCCCCATCCCACTGCTCCTCTCTCGCAACACCCAGAAGTTCCTGTGGTATCACAAAGTCAGCCTCTGCTGAAAGCAGGTTACCTGTCACAGAGGTAGGAGAAACTGGCTGCAATATCGAGAGTTCCATAGGCAACTCAGTCACTGTAGCAAGATGCAAAGACTCCATAATACTCTCCCATACTGGATGCAAACCAGTAATCCCCTGCAAATGCTGGTGAGACTCTGGATTAAGAATTGCCCGACACAGTCTCCTCCATAGTCAGAGGTAATGAACTGTCAGATACTCCAGTCATATCCACAACACGCTCTGGAAAGCACAGCAAACCATCCTGCTCCATAGAAGAATGAGCACAGGCTGCCATCCAGCAGACAAACACCAACACCTCCCTCTACTGCCAGCAATGCAGTAGGGGAATTTCCCCGGTGTCCTGGCCAAATTTCCCTCATTCACTAAAAATACCACCAACAGCTTAATCTGGTTCAAGGTCAGTTGGCATTCATCTGTATCCCCCTCCCCCAGGTCATGCCTGAAAATAAGCAGGATTTGTCTAGCGCACTTACCCAGTCAACAAAAACTAAATAAATAAATAAAAATTGGGCTAAATGCCACTGAGCTACATTGTTTTCCTGCAGGATCCTGCAAGATGTAACTGACAGAAACTGTGATTATAGCACTTCATCCTGACAGGGAGCACTAGAAATAGACACAGGCAGACAGACAAGCAGACAGACACAAACGGTAGATTTGTTTAACTTGGATTTAGAGAGTAAATGCATTGGCAAAGGCAATCATAGCTCATCCTAGGCAACAGTAGTCTTAGTCTGAATCTGCTTTATTCCTTGCCAGAATTCAGGCTCAGTTGATTAAGGTTATTATGTTCTGAACATTTTCCATATCTTTGAATGGAGTATGTTAGAGTTGGGTGAAAGTTGTGAATTCTGCTTTCATGCAACTTTTGCAAAAACTTCCATATTTAGTGAGATTGGAATCTTTTGAAGGTGTTTGGTGAATTTTGCCCTGTTCCATGAAATTTTCTGGCTAAATGGCAAAATAATACACATGAACTGTAGAAAGATAGTTCTGAGGAATTTTATTCCACAGTTTAATGGATCATGTAATACAGTACATGTAATTATTCAGCAGGTCAGTGATCAGTTCTGTGGAATTTCTTTTGGCAGTATAATTCATTAATCCATAATTCTTACATTCATTCCACAATTCAGTGACTGACTGAATGGTGGGATGAATTTATGAATTGTGGATCAATGTATTAAACTGCAGAAAAAAGTCCACAGAACTGGCCACTGACAGTAATCAGTTCTGCTGAACTTCTTTCCACAGTGTAATACAGTACTTCACAATTCATACATTTATTCTGAAAATTTGTGAAAGTGAATTTCTGACATTCACCAAAATTGTGCTGGTGAAAGTTTAATTTCACACAATCCTAGGGTATGCTATATAAAATTAAATGCACTGTATTTTCATATTATAGTAATTAGGTTTGTTTCCTTCTTCTGTGTTGCATACATTTTAATTGCAATTTAGTATTTTTTATATTTTGGTGCTTGCTTTTTTGTGTCCAGGTATTCTCAAGGGGTTCACCAATACCACAGATACAAACATTTTGCCAACACTAATTACGGTGCCAGCAAAATATTGTCAAGCACTGCAGTGCCAGGCATTTCATCTCCTGCAAGGTGCCAAAGTGCCCTCCCAGTAAATGATCAGCTTTTGCGGGGGGCTTGGCACCCCCACACCTCAGAACTAAATATATCCTTCTCTGGGGTGAAACATAAAAAAATAGAAACATAGACTTTTGACAGCAGATAAGGACCACTTGGCCCACCCAGTCTGCCCATTTCCCTACCTATTGAATAAGCTGCAGATTCTAGTTAACTAACAGCCTACTTCCTGCAACCCTCCACTATAATTGCCTTATGTCTGTCCCATGCATGTTTGAATTCCCCCACTGTTTTAGACCCCACAACCTCTCCAGAAAAGTGGTTCCATGCGTCCACCACTCTCTCCATGAAAAGAATTTCCTCACATTACCCTGAGCCGTCCCCCTCTAACTTTAAATTGTGCCCCCTTGTTCTTACACATCTCTTTTTCTGAAAGATGCTACCCTCCTGGACTTTGTTGATTCCCTTGAAGTACTTAAAGTTTCTATCATGTCCCCGTCCCTCCTTTCATCGAGGGTATACATATTAAGCTCTCAGTCTCTCTTCATATGGTTTCTGATGTAGACCCTGCACCATTTGTTGCCCCCACTGGACTGCTTCCATCCTGTCTATGTCCTTGAGTAGATAAGGTCTCCAAAACTGCACGCAGTACTCCAGATGGGGTCTCACCAACTGTCTGTATAGAGGGATAACCACTTCCCTTTTTCTACTTGTGATGACCCTCCCTATGCATCCCAGTATCCCCCTGGCTCTCCTTACTGACTTCTCACATTGCTTACCCACCTTTAGGTCATCTAATATGACTACACCCAGATCCCTTTCCATTATTGTTGTCATTAGTACCTCCCCTGCTATTGTGTACTCTTCTCCTGGATTTTTATTTCCCAGGTGCATTACTTTGCACTTCTTTGCATTGAATCTAAGTTGCGATATGTCTGACCATTCCTCCAACCTTGCCAAGTCCCTTCTCATCCTTTCTACCCCCCCTTGTGTAGCAGCTCTGTTACAGATCTTTGTGTCATTCACAAAGAGGCATACCTTTCCGTCCAGACCCTCTGCAATGTCACCTATAAAGACTTTAAAGAGGACTGGACCCAGTACTGAGCCCTGAGGTACTCCACTAGTAACCCCCCTTTCTTCAGAATGTGTTCCATTCACTATTACCTTCTGTGTCCTGTTGTGCAGCCAGTTTGCTACCCAGGCTACCACCCTGGGACCCACTCCCAGGCTGGCTAACTTGATTATTAATCTTTTGTGCGGGACTGTGTCAAATGCCTTGCTAAATTCTTGGTAGGCCATATCCACAGCCTCTCCCTGGTCTATTACTTTGGTCACCCAGTCAAAGAAATTGATTTGATTCATCTGACATGACCTTCCTGCTGTGAATCCATGCTGCTTTGGGTCCTGTGCCCCGCTGGCCTCTAGGTACTCAACAATTCTTTCTTTCAGAAGTGATTCCATCATTTTTCCCACCACTGAGGTCAAACTAACAGGTTTGTAGTTTCCTGCTTCTGCCTTGCTCCCACTTTTGTGAAGGAAATCCATGTGCCCTCCTCCAGTCCTCAGGTACCACCCCATCTTCCCATGATTTGTTAAAAAGTGTGGTTAGTGGTGTCACTAGGTCCTCCCTTAGCTCTTTTAGGATTCTAGGGTGAACCCCGTCAGGCCCCATTGCTTTGTCCACCTTGAGTTTTAGGAGTTCTTTCAGTACTCTTTCTTCTGTAAATGGACTGGTGTCAACCCCACTATCCAGAGTGCTTCTACTGTTTGGTTTAGGTAACTCCTCCTCTTCTTCTTTTGTGAATACTGAGCAAAAGTATTCATTTAGTATCTCTGCCTTTTCACTGTCTCCCTCTGCCCACCTCCCCTCTCCTTTATTCATCTTCACTATCCCTCCCTTACCCTTTCTACTCCTAATGTACCCATAAAAGGTTTTATCCTCCTTCTTAACTGAGTTGGCTATCTTTTCCTCGGTTTGGGCCTTTGCTTTTCTGACTGCCTTCCCCACTTCTTTCTGCTTTAATTGATATAGTTCCCTGTAGTGCTCCGTCTGTGATTCCTTATACTTTTTGAATGCAGCCTTTTTCTCCTTAACCTTCCCTGACACCTCTTTTGAGAGCCATAGTGTTTTTTTATTCCGCTTTGTTTTCTTTATTTGTTTCACACAAAGGCTTGTTGTCTCCGTGATGGCAGTTTTGGTTTTTCTCCATTGTTCTTCCACCCCTCCTTTCTGGCCATTTGCTAATGCATTCCTCAGGTATTCACCCATTATGCCAAAGTCAGCCCTTCTAAAGTCTAGTATCCTTGTCTTTGTATGGCTTGTCTCCATGGTTGCATTTATTGAGAAGCACACTGTGCAGTGGTCACTTGTTCCCAGATGTCTACTGACTTCTAAGTTTGTGATCCTCTCTCCATTTGAGAGTACCAGGTCTAATATTGCTGCCTCCTGAGTGGGTTCCACCACTAGCTGTCTAAGGCATGCTCCCTGTAGGGCATCGAGAATGACACTGCTCTTGGATGTGGCTGCAGTCCATGTCACCCAGTTAACATCTGGCATATTCAGGTCCCCCATCAACAGTATCTCCCCTTTTTCAGCCATTTTGAGAATGCCCTCTATCATTTTCTTGTCCATTTCCTCCCCTCGAGATGGGGGTCTGTATAGAAACCCTGTGCAGATTGTGATGCCATTCCCTGTCTCCAAGGTGACCCAGAGTTCCTCTTGTCCTCTCCCTTTACTTTTTAGTTCTGTAGCTTTGATCTCTTCCCTTATGTAGAGAGCTACTCCACCTCTTCTTTTACCCTCCCTGTCCCTTCTGTAGATTGCGTACCCTGGCACATTGACATCCCAGTCATGGATCTCCGTGTACCATGTTTCTGTGACTGCAACAATATCCAAGTGTTCCTTTTCCATCAGGGCTACTAGCTCTGGAAGCTTGTTTCCAAGACTACGGGCATTGGTACTCATTGCCCTCCATTTAATGTTGGCTTTATCCTTTTTTACCCCATCCCTGCTCTTATTGCCCTTGTCCATTTTTCCATTTGCCCCGTCCTGCCCTTTGTCAAGCTCTGTACCTCAGTCCCAGAGGGGATAGAAACCTAGTAGGGCAAAGGGCATGAGGAGTGAGGGGTAATCTAATCTCAAGATCACCCCTTTCACTGTCATCCATGTTGCGGCAACAAAATTGAGCGAACCAAATGTATTCATCAACATGATGGGATCGATTCTCAAAGAAGCCATCATGAATGAATTTTTGCTCAGTTTGATAAACCCCATATTGCACTGATAAAGTTCCTCCCAGGTAACCAGAACACATAACTACTGCTCACTTATTTCATCACAAGCATACTGTAGACTAAATTATGAGACTGTAAAAGTTTTCTGCACACACCGACCAGATAAAAGGGGCACCAGAGCATGATGTACTATACTCACAACATTTATTCAAACACAGAAATGCATAGGCCTGACATGTTTTGGACCAGGCTGCCCTTCCTCAAAGGCTGTATGATGTATTATGGGATTGCATGTTGATCCCAGTGGTCTAAATGGCTAAGCCTAATGCTAAAGTGCATCTCTGAGAAACCACATGTCATTTGGTTTTTTCACAGGAATGCTGTAGTGCTAGAGAGCAAGAGCGAAAGAAAGAGAATGTGTGATTGTGGCATTCAGATTCAAAAGATTTACATTTTTTCAGTTTTTTTTTATTTTCTAGTATAAAAGTGATTTCAATGATCATGGGGCTTCCTCAAGAAAAATCAGACCAGTAGGTTAATCAATCACTTAGCCTATTATCTTGGTGATTATTAAACCCAGGACTGGCCATTACTCATAAATTGACAATTGTTTTATGCTGTTAGCACTTAAAAACATTTTTAATATTATATTTCATAATGGGGCATGACCATTTTTTGTTGGCTTGCTCGCATGTGAAAGCAACATTTTGCAATAGTAGCACTGTACTAGCACTTTTAAAGGTGTGTCAGTGTTGTGGCGAATCCAGGGGATGCTTTAGCTGGTGTGTCCCTCAGCTGCCAACCAGTGAGCATGTTGCCAATGACAGCAGTTTCAGAGAGTGCCACCAATTTGAAAGAAGTCCACTGCTACAATGAGAGGCAGGCTCGTTATTGCAGTGGCAGATCTCACATGCCTCCATTACCTGCCATTCCTGGTGAAACTTTATAATAAACAAGGCAGTGGCTATCAACGTCCACCTCTCGCAATCCCTAGAAAGCTGACTTTGGGGGTGCCCAATCCTCCTGTCTGCATGCCCCCTCGCCAATTTAATTTGTTTGCTGATGGGGTGCCCATTCCCCATTGGCATAATGCCCTCCCCAGTTTTATTTGTCTGTAGCAGAAGTGCCCTCCCCTCGGCATCAGGTCCCCAACACAGACTCTTTATTTGCCGACAGGGTGCCCAATCACGTCAGCTCAGTCCCTCCCCAAAAAACCCAGGTGGCACACTAGAAGCCCACCTCAATGTGCCCAAATGTCTTAGTGTCATCTGTAAAACAAAAACCCTCCACTGAAGCTTTGTTTCTGGTTTTCCCTGTCAAGCAAGAAAACAGTCCCTTGTTGTCCAAGGCATTCCCTCCCCAACCCGCTCCCACCCTCTGCACACCCCACCTCCCCACACACACACTCACCCCATCCTTATCTCCAGAGGTCAGTTGGGCGATCTTCGGTGGAGCGGCAACATGTCTGCACTCTTCAAAGCGACCATGAACTGAAGAAATGCCAATAAGCTATATAATGGCATAAATGGGGAGTTTTCAACTTAGGTGGATATTTCAGCCATTTTTTTGACCTTTGGTTCCAAATTTTCAACATGGGGTTCTTGGGAACCCACCTTATTAAATCAGTCACTGTCATTTTGTTATTCAGTCCTGAAAGGTGATTTTGTGGTCACTGCGTGAAATCACCTTTCAGGACCGATTAATGAACTGGCAGTGTCACTGTTCATTAGGTGGGTTCCCAAAAAGCCTATGTTGCAACTTTGGTGAAAAAAATTCCAAAACTAACTTCTCATAACTTCAAGAATTTTTAATATTTTCACTCCAGATTTTTAACATTGCCATTATTTCACACCTCCTTAAGAACAGTACAGCTGCCATTTTTCACATCCTGCCCAAAATGTGTTTTCGCACATGTGGTGCACAATGGAACGATCACTGTGGGAAATCAATGTTCGGGACAGATTGAGAAAATCACAATGACACTGTTCATGAGCAGAGGTCCAAAAATGCCTTTGTTGAAAATTTGGTGAAAAAATTCCAAAAAATGACTATGTCACGAGCAGATTAAACACCTGCTAATAACTTTGAGAATGTTTTATATTTTCACTCCAGATTTTCAACATTGCCATTTTTGCACACCTCCTTATGAACAGTATAGCTGTCATTTTTCACATCCTGCCCGAAATGTGTTTTCGCACTTTTGGCACACAATAGGCGTGGTCGCTGTACAACATCTACTTTCGGGACAGAGTAACAAAATCACAGTGCCACTGTTCATGAGGAGAGATCCCAAAATGCCCATGTTGAAAATTTGGTAAAACAAAATACCAAAAATGACTGCATTACGGGAGTGTATTGTGCAGTATCTATGAATGCTCATAAGTTTGCAAATTGTTTATATTTTCTCTCTAGATTTTCAACATAGCCATTTTTGTACGCCTCCTAATGAACAGTACAACTGCCATTTTTTGCATCCTGCCTGAAATGTGTTTCTGCACCTGTTACTCCCAATGGCACAGTTGCTGTGTGAAATCACAATCAGGATTGAGTAATAAAATGATAGCACCACTGTTGATGAGGTGAGGTCCCAAAAAGCCACTGTTGAAAATTTGGAGTGAAAATACCAACAGACACCTGAGGCATTAAGGTTTCCAATCATACACCCACCCTGCAGAGACTGACAGGCATCGGGGAAGTAACTTGGGTTCATCACCCATAATGTTCATAGAATTCTGCCCCCACTCCCCCACCCTTCAGCCACTGACAGGCATTGAGGTATGCCTTTGGTTCCATCACCCTAATATTCACCCCGTTCTCATATATTGCACCCATCTCAGTTTATTTTCTTATGGAATGGGGTGAGCATAAAGGCTGATGATGCCATTGCACACCCCGACACCTGTCGCCTTCTGAAGGGTGGGGTGAAGTTGAATGGTGTCAGCGTTATGGCTGACCCAAAGCCTTTCAGTCTGTGTGTGTGTGTGTGTGGGGTGTTGGCATTACTTCAATACTTCACTGCCATTCCTATTTTGCATTTCAAACTCTTGCACTACCAATGCCAGCAAGACAACATTCTGCATGGACAAATGCTTGTTCTGCAAGGTATTAGCTGCTGACCCAAGTTCCAGCCTCTGTGATCAGAACTTGAAAAGGAATGGTAAGAACTGCACTCTGTAGGATGGTTATACTCCATTCCTGTCCAAACCTACTGTAAGCTGTGGTACACTGTGTTACACATCACACTTCTCCAATGCTGCATACTGTTTCCTACTCAGTTTACCCACCTGGTTATGTCATTAATGCACTTATGTCTCAAATTGGTTTATGCCTTTAGCTGCTTCTATCTAGTTGTGCTTAGCCACTTTGTCTGTAATCAAATGAATTGTTATTACTGTGTAAGTGAACCACTGACCTGTCCTGTTACCCAACTGTGAGATCTTGTCCAATTTTGTACCTACTCATGATTTGTCAAATATTGTTTTGCTCTGTACCTTGTTCATCCTGTATAATTCTAATGTCATTCCCTGCCTAGTGATTGTATTCTCCTGGGTCATGCCTGAAAATAGTTATGCCTTGGCTATGGTACTTACCCGGTAAAAAAAACCTAAATAAATAAATAAACATGTAAAGTCCTCACAGTGATCGAGAACTGTAAGGAACTGCAATGGAAGGATTTGTAAAAGGATTTGATAATATATATGTTAGAGGTATAGAAACATAGAAACATAGAATTTGACGGCAGATAAGGACCGCTTGGCCCACCCAGTCTGCCCATTTCCCTGCCTACTGGATAAGCTGCAGATCCTAGCTAACCAGCAGCCTACTTCTTCCTACCCCAACCCCCTAGAATTGCCTTATGACTGTCCCATGCATGCTTGAATTCCACCACTGTTTCTGACTCCACGACCTCCTCCGGAAGGTGGTTCCATGCACATCCACAACCCTCTTGAAAAATACTTCCTTAAATTACCTCTGAGCCGCCCCTCTATCTTCAAATTGTGCCCCCTTGTTCTTGCATACCTCTTTTTTTGAAAGATGCTACCCTCTTGGATTTTGTTGATTCCCTTGAGGTACTTGAAAGTTGCTATCATGTCCCCCCTCTCCCTCCTTTCCTCGAGGCTATACATATTAAGCTCCTTTAGTCTCTCTTCATATGTCTTCTGGTGCAGACCCTGTACTATTTTAGTTGCCCTCCTCTGGACAGCTTCCATCCTGTCTATGTCTTTGTGAAGACTGGGTCTCCAGAACTGCACACAGTATTCCAGATGGGGTCTGACCAGCTGTCTGTACAGAGGGATAATAACTTCCTGTTTTCTACTGGTGATGCCTCTCCCTATGCATCCCAATATCCCCCCAGCTCTCCTTGCTGCCTTCTCACATTGCTTGCCCACCTTTAGGTCATCTGGTATGACTACCCCCAGGTCCCTTTCCATTTTTGTTGTTGTTAGTATCTCACCCCCCATTGTGTACTCTTCCCCTGGGTTTTTGTTTCAAAGGTGCATTACCTTGCACTTCTTAGCATTGAATCTAAGCTGCCATACATTTGACCATTCCTCTAACCTTGCCAAGTCCCTTCTCATCCTTTCCACCCCACCTTGTGCATCAACTCTGTTGCAGATCTTTGTGTCATCTGCAAAGAGACATACTTTTCCTTCAGTCCCTCTGCAGTACGCTTATAAAGACATTGAAGAGGACCGATCCTAATACTGAGCCCCGCGGTACCCCACTAGTAACCCCCTTTCATCAGAGTGGACTCCATTTACTATTACTCTCTGTGTCCTATTCTCCAGACATTTTTACCCAGGCTGTCATCTTGGGACCCTCCCAGGCTAGCTAACTTGTATATTAATCTTTTGTGTGGGACTGTGTCAAATGCCTTGCTAAAGTCTAGGTAGGCCATGTCCACAGCCCCTCCCTGATCTACTACTTTGGTCACCCAGTCAAAGAAATCTATCAGATTTGTCTGGCATGACCTTCCTTCTGTGAATCCATGCTGCCTTGGGTGCTGTGCCCCTCTGGCCTCTAGATACTTGACAATTCTTTCCTTCAGAAGTGATTCCATCATTTTCCCTACCACTGAGGTTAAACTAACAGGTCTGTATGGAGAAATACAAATCTTTCCTGCAGGAAACACCGCCATTGATACAAAAGAAGTAAAATCTTACATTCTGTTGAACTGTACTGACAGAAAAGAAGGATTCATATTGACAAGCATTGAACAAAAAGGACAAAGTTGTTCTGTTTCCAACTGCTAGTCACCTACTGTGTCAGTCATAATAAATGTGGGCAGTGAAGAGAGACTTTATAGTTGGATGCACAACCAGCAAAAGTGATCACCAGTCAAGACAGAGTATTTTTAGCTGCAGTTGCCACTGGTCCTTTTCTTTTCTTACCTTGTGCCCTATAGGAGCTATGATGATCCATGTACAGTCCATAGAATTGGGATAAGGAGATGGGTAGTTTGGAGTTGTAAAGCTTCGATTTGAGGCAGTCAAGGTTGCTCCACAAACCACTATAATGATTGAAACATAAAATTACCATTGGAATTACTTTTATAAAACAACTATCTAATACATAGCAACACATTATTGTGGTTACAGAAGAGGCTTAGTGCCCTTCTCCACCCCACCACACCACCACTATAACCACACAGAAGCAACCTTACCAAACTGCACTTTGAAGGCACATGTAAATGTAACTGTTTTGTACCTTCTATAAACCCGTTATGCATGTAGCCACACTCCACATTTGTATCATTACAGATGCTGCAACCAGTGACACCAATGGTTGAAATTTTGATCGAAGACTACTAATGCTGATGTTGATGCTGTTACTTGTCCCACTAGCAGACCATCATATGGTATTTCTGTTCTTTACAAATGTTTACAAGAACAAGTGGGCAATCAAATACCAGCAGCATTCCCTGACTGGGATTGGGACGTAGCATACACTTTTACTATATAAAAATGGGATCAGATTTGTTTGAACACTCATAAGATTACTTGTTCCCAAGATTTAATGGAATGCAGTATGCATGCAAAAATCTAATTCAGTGTTAAATTACCCTAATATTTCAAAAATAAAAGAGTTACATCTTGTTCAACTTACAATTGGGGAAAATGTGGGAGACAGGAAAGCCTCTGACAAGCATATGTTTTAGGCATGCCCTAATCAATATCACTGAAAGAAGCAGCACAAGCATTGCAAATTGCCAGATGCTTTCTCATCCCTCTATTCCTGTTATTACTGTACTTTGAATCTGTTAAGAACTCTCATTCTTGAATGCGTACCTTATGGGATTTTATTTCATGGCAGCAACAACGTGCATAACAAAAAGACAAATGCTATGTTGCCATTTTGGGTTGCTTTACAACATACTCATTCTATGAGCAAGAGACTAGAATGTTTACATATACAGCCTCAAAAAAAAAAAAAACAGAAACATAGACTCTGTCAGCAGAAACTGACAGCTTGGCCCACCCCTCTGTTCACATGTTTCCTGCCTAATCTGTCTCCATGGACCCTAACTGGTCCCCGATGACCCTCTCTTATCCCTATCTATTTTCTAATTTACCCCTATGTCTATCCCACACAAGACTGAAGCACCCTCCCACTGTTATTGGCCCCACCACTTCTGCTAGCAGTCTTTTCCAGGTGTTTATCACCCTTTCAGCGAAGAAATATTTCCTCATATCTCTCTTTAACCCCTACCCCCAGCTTCATCCCATGCCCCCTGGTTCTGGTGCTTTTTCTCATTAGAAAGAGACTCCCCTCTTGCACTGTGTTTATCCCTGTGAGGTATGTGTAGGTCTCTATCATGTCAGCTCTTGCCAATTTCTCTTTGTTCTATGTGATAACAGTGAAAGTCTAAAGGCAATTGCTGTTATCACGCAGTCAGAGTGCCGAAAACATTTTTGGCACTCTGACACCCCAACATACAGTACAACGGCACTGGGGACATGCATTTCAATGTCCCCCAACTAAAGGATTCTCAACTCAAGGGGGGTGCATATTGGAGGGGCAAAAACATGTAAAATTAAAGGTTCAGGCAGGGGCACAATAAAATAATGCAGCTCAGCAACCCACCACACCACCACCCCTACAGCTCCTCCACCCCCTACCAAGCCCATGCCCACCGTGCTCCTTCCCCCCACACACATACATATACCTACATCCTGTCACCCATTTCACCCACCCCCTCCATCTGGTCACCCTACCCTCCCATCACCATGAGGGATTCAGTGGGGAATGAGTCACCATTACGGATGGCGCCCTTCTCCATGTGCCCTCCTCATGGGACACCTTTCTCTTCCAGGGTGTACATGTTGAGATCTCTCAGTCCCTCCTCATAGGGCTTCTTGTGCAACACCTGCATCATTTTATTTCACCTCCACTAGACTGTATATACCCTGTCTGTATTCCTTCTTAGCTGCAGCCTCCAGAACTGGACACAGTTCTCAAGGTGGGGTCTCACCAGTGAACGATACAGTGACAACACCACTTCCCTCCTCCTGCTAGAGATACAACTTCTATGCACCCCAGCATCCCACTAGCCATACCCACTGCTTTGTCACACTGTCCTAACACTATGAGGTTGACAGATATCTCAACTCCATGGTCCCTGTCCTGTTCAATGACTGTCAGTAGCTCTCCATCCTATACTCAGTTCCTTGGTTTTTATACCCTAGGTGCATGATTTTGCACCTTTTGTCATTGAACCGCACCTGACATGCTCTTGATCACTACTCAAATTTCCCAAGATCCCTGCACATGCTTTCCACACCCTCAAGAGTGTCCATCTTGTTGCATATTTTGGTATCATCTGAAAAAAGATACTGTAGCTTCCCTTTCAGTTCTTCTGCAGTGTAACTGATGAAAAAATAAACAAGGACTGGTCCCCAGCACTGAGCCTTCAGGAAACCACTGGTCACTCCCCAATTGTTAGAGTGGGTACCATTTACAACCACCATCTGTCTCCTTTCCATTAACCAGCTTCTATCTCAGTTCTCCTCTTTGGATACCAGCCCTAGGCTGCTCAATTTCTTTTTCAGCCTCCAAAGTGTCACAGTGCCGAAGGCCTTGCTAATGTCCAGATAACCTACAGTATGTCCATTGTCCTCACCTGATCTATTTCCCTGGTCATCCAGTAAACAAATCTCTCAGCTTCATTTGGCATGACCCTACCCCCCACACATGCACGCACACTTGATGCTGCCTTTAATCTTGTAGCCTATATGATTCAAGATACTCCCCCAGTCTTTCCTTTAGCAGCATTTCCATTAATTTCCCCACCATCGAAGTAAGACTGACCAGTTCACAGTTGCTTGCTTCCTCCCTGCTGTCACTCTTATGTAGAGGGACTATGTCAGCTGTTCTCCAGTCCTCCATAACATTACCTGTTTACAGTGAGCTGTTTAATAAGGATGTCAATGGGGCAGTTAGCTCCTCCCTTAGTTATTTTAGAACTCTTGGGTGCAGTCCATCTAGACCCATAGCTTTGTACACTTTGGGTCTCTTCCAGACTCATTCCTCTGAAAATGGAATTGTGTCCACCTACAGCCCCCCATTACTGATTCTTACTGGTGGTCTGCCCCCCTTCACTATGAAGACGGAATACAAATATTTGTATGTGTAAGGATGTCACCTTTTTCTTGGCCCTCTTCTGTGCAGTCTCCTACCTCTGCCTTTATAAAATGCCTTGTCCCTCACCTTTTTTTCCTCTATCTACTTACTGTATGTATCTAAAGATAGTTTTATCACTCTTAGGGACCCCTTTTGAGATCCTTTCCTCCTTCTGCATCTTTGAACCGCTTACCAACTTACCTGGTTCCCTCTTCTTTGCTACGTATACCTCTCTGTCCTTCTCCCTCTGTGTATCTTTGTAGCACCTTAAAGCCACCCTTCTTTCATTCACCAACTTTTCAAATACATTGAAGAACCATTATGGTTTCTTTTTATATTGGTTACCCTTATGCAAACCAACGTATTGTTGTAATATCGGATTTCGGGGGGGGGTGTTGCTGCAGAGCACATTGCAGTTCACAGAACCAGGAGCTTAGCAGTCTACCCCAATGACCACTCGGAGTGGTCCTGATGCAACTTTCTGCTTGGTGGGCTGAACGGTCATGCACTTCAAAGGGCCAAGCCGCTCTAATCTGAGAGGGCTTGGCTCTTTGATTTGCATGTCTGTTCAGCCCCTCCAAGGTGCCCAATCCCCATGTCAGTGATCCCCCTCCCCCATGGTGTCTGATATCGGGGTGCCCAGTCCCCATGTCAGTGATCCTTCCCACCCCAGTACAGTCCAATATCAGGGTGCCCAATCCCCATGTTGGCCACCCCTCCAGCACTGTCTGACATTGGGGTGGCCATCACTCATGTCAGTGATCCCCCAGCACTGTCCAACATTGGGGTGCTTAATGCCTGTGTTGGCAATCCCCCCAGCACTCTCCAACATCGATGTGCCCAATCCCTGTGTCAGCAATCCCCCTTGTAAGAAAACAGTCCCACAATGTGGCTTTCTTTTTAAATTTAATCTATAAAGAAGAAAATGGTCCCTAGCCATCTCCCCATCCTGTCCCTCCCTCTGTGCACCTGCCTCCCCACACACACCCTTACCCCAAACTTACCTCCAAAGATCAGTGAATGGCATCTTTTGTGGACTGGGACACATCTGCACTCTTCAAAGGTGAACGGTGAACTGAAGAATCAAAGTAAGTGTAAAATAATGGCAGTCAGTGGCATTCAGAACTCATGTTGATATCTCAGCCATTTTAAGGTCTTTTTTTCACTAAATTTTCAACATGGGCTTTTAAGGACCCCACCTTATAAACACTGTCACTGTTGTTTCAGTACTCAGTCCGGAAAGCTCATTTTGTGATCCCTGTATGGAATCACCTTTTGGGACTGAGTACCAAAACAACAGTGCCACGGTTCATGAGGTGGGGTCCCAAAAAGCCCACGTGGGAAATTTGGTAAACAAATTTCCCAAAATGGCTGTGTTACGAGTGTGCATTGCTCAGTATCTATGTAGGAACATAACTTTGCAATTTTTTTAATATTTTCACTCCAAATTGTCAACCTACAGATTTGTTCACACCACCTCATGAACAGTATAGCTGTCATTTCTCACATCCTGCCCAAAATGTGTTTGTGCACCTGTGGTACTAATAAAAGAGAGAGAAAGAGATGATTTGCGGCCAAAGAGAAATGTTATAGCCAAAGAAATCACAAATAAAGTCTATTCTTGGCTGCAGTATGACTGTGAGTGTACACAGGGCAAGAGCAGGCTGGCAAAATAAGTTGTTGACTTCTGCCACTATTCAGAGGAGAAAAAGAGAGAGAGACTATTGGGGGCCAAAGAGAAATGTTACAGCCACAGAAATCAAAATTAAAGTTTACTGTTTGCCACTGTGTGGCTGTGTGTCTGCACAGGACAAGAGCAGGCAGGCAAAATAAATCTTTGATGTGTGCCACCATCTGGAGGGGGAAAAAGATGGAGTGAGACTATGAGGGGCGAAAGAGAAATTTTATTTGTGATTTCAGGGACTGGGGTATCTGCAAGAGCTCCTTTGTCCCTACCACCCTCCTTGGCCCCCTCCGCTCCACTGGCAAGGGATTGCTGGAGATTCCCAGGGTCTGATTGACAACATCAGGAGTTAGATCATTTTTATGTTGACGCGCTTGCGCAGCCAACATCTTGAGGTAGTGCAGCTTTGGAGGAGTGGTCGCTGCTGGGCGAATGTAGGGCATGCACCAGTAGGTGAGTGCCTCATTCCCCAGTCAGCCTGCATGCTGGCACCACACCATGCATACATAACGTGGTGAGCACATCTAAGAAAAGGTTTGCTGCAATCCGAGCAAAGCTCATCAGATGCAGCGGACCTTTCCTGGACGTGCTCACCGACATTATGAGCATGGCGGCACAGTGGCTGCCAAACTGCCAACTCCGGGGGTGCCCAATCCCCCGGTCAACTTATCCTGCCCATCTGTATGTGCTGATGGGGGAACCCACTCCCTGTCAGCATAAATCAACCCCCTATTGTTAAATGCCAAGGGAGGTGCCCAATCCCCCTCGGCTCTGCCCCCATGCTTTCTTTGTGTGCTGATGGGGGAGTCCACTCCCCATCAGCATAAAGAACCCCTTCATTTTTAAATGCTGAGGGGGTGCCCAATCCCACTCGGCTTGGCCCCCCCTCACTTTCTTTGTGTGTTGACAGGGGTGCCCAATCCCCATTGGCATAACATCCTCCACCCCCTGTTGTGTGCTGATGAGGGTGCCCAATCCCTCATCAGCCACAGACCTCCCCAAACATTTAGGTGGCACGCTGGGAGACCACCCCAGCATGCCAAATCCTCCGAAACAAAAAAACTGTCCTGCGATGTTTTCCTTTTTTTTGTCACCTGCAAAACAAAAATGGTCCCTCATAGTCTCCCTTCCCCCCACCTGCACCCACCCTCTGTGCACCCTGCCTCCCCACACTCCCCTCATCCCATACTTACCTCCAGAGTCCAGCAGGATGATCTTTGGTGGACCAGGAACACGTCTGCACTCTTCAATGCAGACCGCAAACTGAGGAAATGCCGGTAAGCTGTATAATGGAATAAATAGGGTTTTTTAAGTTTGCTGCCTGTCTCAGGCATTTTTGGGAATTTTGGCCCCAAATTTTCAGCATGGGGTTTTTGGGACCCCTTCTCATGAATTCTTCCACTGTCATGGTGTTATGCAGTCCCGAAAGGTGATTTCACAGTCAATGTGCAGAATCACCTTTCAGGGCTGAGTAACAAAATGACAGTGGCACTGTTCATGAGGGAGGCTCTCAAAAAGCCTATGTTGCAAATTTGGTGGGAAAAATTTAAAAAAATGACTGTTTACAAGCGTGCATTGTGCAGTTGCTATGCACACTGGTAAGTTATCAAATTTGCAATATTTTCACGCCAGATTCTCAACATTGGCATTTTACTACACCTTCTTGTGAACCATACAGCTGCCATTTTTTACATCCTGGCCGAAATGTGTTTTCACACTTCCTTCGCAGAATAGCGTCATCACTGCACGAAATCAGTGCTCAGGACACATTACAAAAATGACAGTGACACTGTTCATGAGCAGAGGTCCTAAAATGCCTGTGTTGAAAATTTGGTAACAATATTCCATAAAATGACTGTGTTACGAGCGTGCGTTGTGCAGTTTGCACGTACACTCATAAGTTTGCAAACTTATGATATTTTCACTCCAGATTTTCAACAGTGCCATTGTTTTGCACCTCCTAATGAACAGTACAGCTGCCATTTTTCACATCCTGTCCAAAATCTGTTTTCGCAGTTCCGGCGCAGAATAGCGTGGTCTCTGTGGAAAGCCCATGTTCGAGACACATTATGAAAATGGTAGTGACACTGTTCATTAGCAGATGTCCTAAAATGCCTATGTTGAAAATTTGGGGATGAAAGTCATTAAAATAAGTGTTTTTCGAGCATGCTTTGCACAGTTTGCACGCATGCTCGTGACTTTGTGAATTTGTAATAGTTTCACTCCAGCTGTTCATCATTGGCATTTTTCCATACCTCCCTATGAACAGTACAGCTGGCTGAAATGTGTTTATGCATGTCCGGCACAGAATTGCACGGTTGCTGTGCAAAATCAGTTTTCGAGACAGTTTTCGGAAATGATGGTGACACTATTCATGAGCAGAGGTCTAAAATGCCTATGTTGAAAATTTGGTGCCAAAAGTCCATAAAATACATTCTGTTGCAAGTGTGCATTGCGCAGTTTCCACGCACCCTTATAACTTTGTCAATCTGCAATATTTTCATGCCACATTTTCACCACTGGCATTTATGCACACCTCCTTATTAACAGCCCAGCTGCCATTTTTCACAGCTTGCCCAAAATGCATTTCCACAGCTGTGGCACACAATGGCATGCTCGCTCTACAAAAATCACCTTTTGGGACACATTAACAAAATCACAGTGCTATGTGTCTCTAGCTCAGCCACTGCCAATGCCAGTGTGACAACATTCGGCATTGACAAATGCTTGTTATTTATTGCTCTGACCCTGTGGAATTCTTTACCTCATTGGATAAGGGATTGCCCATCCATTGAGGCCTTCAAATCTGCCCTGAAAACTCATTTATTTGAGTTGGCATATGCTGATCCTTAGACTTCTGCTATGTTTTAGATACTTTGCTGTGTGTTTTTAAAAGTGTTGATTATACTGTGTTTTTAAATTTATTGATTATATTTTGTAAAATGCTTTGATCTATGGTGAAACAGCATTGAAAAAATAAAGTTTGGTTGGTTGGTTATTCTTAGCCACAGTGTGACTGTGTATGTACACAGGGCAAGAGCAGACATGCAAAATAAGTCAATAAGACACAATCACAACACTCAACACACATTTCTCCTTAGAGAAATATGGACCACAGTCTCACGATGCTGTCTGAGAATCAAATTTTACTTTGTGCAAAAAATCGCAGAAACCTTCTGGGTGCAAAAACGCAGAGTACAGATAAACTTCTCACATTTCACCCAATCTTTGACAAAGCCCAAAACTGGGTAAAACATAAGAAATTGGTTTTGTAATCTGTGTTTTGCACCAAGAGGTCTCTGTTCTTCACAAGTAAATAGTATTCTCAAACAGCAACATGAGAATGTGATCCTTATTTCTCTAAGGAGAGACATGTGGTGAGTGTTGTGACTGTCTTATTGTTTAAAGTTTTGCCACTAAGCACCCAACACTATTGTGCAGCTCTATTCCATTTTATTATAAGGCAAAATAAGTCTTTGACTTGTGCCACCATCCAGAGGAGGAGAAAGAGAGAGAGAGAGAGAGAGAGACTATTGGGGGCCATATAGAAATGTTCAATGTTTGGGTGAATAGAGTATGGACCTGGAAGTGCTTATGTAATTGTAGTTTACGTGGGCTTTTTTCTATTCCCGCCCTTGATAGGTAAGCTGGGTAGTGAAAAGGGAATAGAAAGCCCAGCATCAAGTGTGAGTAGAGTGCCAGAGAAGAAGGAGGCAGGGGTGGATGCTGGGTGTTTCACAGTTTGCTAAGTGGAGAACTGTCATGGGAGGCTGGTCTTTGTAGGAGATGTGTGAATAGCTATTCCCCCACATTGAACCATGGGCCATAGCCCTCCCATTCAATGTTTGGGTGAAAAGAGTATGGGGTTAGAAGTGCTTATGTAACTATAGTTTACTTTTGGCTTTTCTCTATTCCCACCCTTGGTAGGTAAGCTGGCTAGTGAGTAGGGAATAGAAAGCCCAAAAGAATTACCAATGAATGTTCAAAAGAGTATGATTACCTCCTCCAACTCACAGAGAGTATGACTAGTAGCACGCAGGAGAGGAAAAACCTCCCAGGTGGAGGAAACTTCTGAGGAACCATGGCTACTGACCCACCCATCCTCCAGGCAAATTAAGAGGTGATGAACCTAGGTTCTAGCAACCATAAGCTAATTTTTGGGAGAAAGATAAACTGCTTGGAGAGATGACAGTCCATCGTCGAATCCATGGGTGATGCATTCTGGAAGGATGATTCTGAGGTTGAAGAGATATGTCTATTCTGAAGGAGTATGCAACTCCTGAGAGTGGAGTAGGTCCAGTCAACAAAGGGGTGAATGTAGTCCAGGTTTCCAAGATGATGTTGTCCAAAGAGATTACAGACTAGTGAGCAGGAAGAGCATGATTTGATAAACATGATACTAGACTGTGAATGGTGGGAAATATGATGGGTTATGAATTCATAAGGTAAACAGTCTAACTTTGTAGAACGTTTGATGTTCAAGTTAGAGTTAAGCAGAGAACAATAAGTTGCAATGTAAGCCACTGTGAATCAGATGAAGGATTGGTGCAGTGTCTTTTTATACCAGGTAGGAGTAGTGACGTGAATGATTTGGATCAATGAATGAAGATTGATATATGCAGTAGAGATGTAACTGAAAGTATAATGAATGACTGGAAGCTCAGTATGAGGAATTCGAGAGTTGATTTGGATATTGATGTGATAATGATGCTTACATAGATTCTTGCTGGTCCACTGGTAGAAAAATAGATATAAGTATTTCTCTGGTATAATTGCCCATGACGTGAGCTAAGATGGCCACGATGGCTTTGCCTTACATGTAATCCAATGTCTAAATATTGTGGGAAGCCTAAAAACAGGTATATGAAAGGGTCTATAGACTGAAGTGGCAATGAGAAGTTGAGAGCTGTGTAGAATGCCAGTGGTGCCTAGCACTGCGGTTGAATATAGATCTGTTAAGAGATAAGGCTGGGACAATGAGATAACCAGATCGGTTGTGGACATTCAGACTGAGAGTCAGTGGAAGTTTTCTCTCTGTGAAAGTCTTCACTGGAGGGAATATGGGAGATGAATCATGAGGGATGAGATAGAAGGACCACTGGATGGGCAACTGATGTGATTGATGGTAATATGATGAAGAAATGTAGATGATTGTATTAAGTTTAGTGACATCCAGGAGCTGGAAAATAGTTATTTGGATGTAATGCCTTTAGCAAGGCAGCTAGGCACTGGAGAGCCAATGATGGGAGTTTTAGGAAGATAGTTGTGAAGGGCTTAGGACATCCTATGGTTATTGAGGAAGTAGGAGATGAGTAATGGGAACAGAGTCAGTGCTCATAGGAGAGTCTATGGAAAGATAAAACAGACAATGTCAGTACAGCTATGAGGAATCTTGCAGTTTAAGTTATCTGTAATGGTGATGATGATTACAGAGTCATTACATGGTGGAAGAAATTTAGGTCACTTTTCCATGTAAAAAGAAATCTTATGAGACATGGTTGATAAGGAAGCCATAGCACTTGGATTGACGGGATGTGTAGGGAGTATCCAGCAGAGCTGGATGAAGGATGAGATCTTTCTATAGTCCAGTTAAATGGAATTCTGGAACTGAGCATGGGGAGATGATTGGGAGGTATAGATAACTCTATGGTGATGTGAAACTCTATAAGGCATATTGCCCAAGGGATATTTGCTAGAAGTAGTTTTCCTCAGGTGAAATGAACAAGTGCTCCATTAACTCATTGTCTCCTAGCAGACACCTGTAGTCATCAGTAAAATACACTGGTGTATCCTGAGGACGTCTGCAGAAGTCGGCTACTGACTCCCAGGGTGCCCTTGCAATGTCTGGAGAAGTCACTTATATATTTTAATATATAGTGTAACAGAATACAATATATATTTGACTGCATAGCGCTGTTGGAAAGGTAATTTTATGCTTAACAACTTTGTCACTGATATTTTGTGCATATCATGTATACTTTAGGAGGTATTTGCATTTGTTTATGGTATGGTGTGTATGGCTTATGTTGCCTGTTTTAGTGAAAAAATTTTTTTTGCTGTTTCAACCAGCTTAAAAAAATTACATAATTATTTGCATACCACCATTGGGAAGGTAATGTTGTGCTGAACAACTCTGCTACTGATATTTTGTGTATATCATGTATACTTTAGAAGTTATTCTCATTTGTTTATGGTATGGTGTGTATGGCTGACACGTTTTCCATCAAGATTCACCTAAGCAGCTTGAATAAAATTTGCTTTTTTGGCACTTCAGCAGGTATAAAATAAAAAAAAAATGATTACAACTGGTTGCATAGCACCATTGGAAAGGCATTTTTATGCTCATCAGCTTTCATGCTGATACTTTGTGTGTATCATGTATACTTTTGGAGTTATACACATTTGTTTATGATATGGTGTATATGGTTGAGATTCATCCCTCAAATCTCACCAAAGCACCTTGACTAAAATGGGAAAAATTACGTTTTATAGTAAAAAGTTATCTCTTTTTAACAAACATAATATTAAAACACCATCTAATGTCTGTACGCTTAATTTGGTGTTGATATTTTAGATATTGTCCAACAAAAACTGGCTTATGTTGCCCTTTTTTAGTGAAAAAATATTTAGTTTGCTCTTTTGCCCCGCATAGAAATAAAACAAAATTACTTATTATTACATACATGCCACCATTGGAAAGGCAATTTTGTGCTGAATAACTCTGCCACTCATACTTTGTGTCTAGCATGTACAGTTATTGAGCTAGTAGCATTTGTTTGACATGCTGACTATGGCTTGATTTTGCTTAGAAAAGCCCAGGATTCACTGTTAAAAGTATACAGGAGATTCAGGAGGCAAGTGGTGTGATCTCAGAGTGAGCCTGTGGAGGCAATGAGTTAAGTAGTAGATGAGAGCTGATAAAATGGCCCAGGTAGAGGTATGGGATAGATAACTGGGAGGAGTAATTGCCCGGGTAGGAATACTATCTGGAGATAGGGGAAAATGCCCCCAAAAAGCCACAGCACAGGATGAAGCCGTGAGCCGCTAGGGTGTCAAGGAGGAGGAGGCAGCCATCCAAGGATGGAGGGGACAGGCCAGAGGGGATGTCTGTGGATGGGAGGAAGGGTAGCATGTCAATTGTGCAATGCAATAATAGCGATGCCAATTTGGGTGACACTATTATAGCAACTACAATTACAGTGCCCTGAAATATGGGTAACTACCATTAGGGCAACTAATGTATGCCCCCCTTTCCCAAGGGGTGGTGTGGGGGGGTGAAGCCCCCATGAGAAAAGCATTTTTCAAACATCTCCCTAATGGTGGTTGCCCATATTTCAGGGTGTTGTAATTGTGGTCCCTATAATAGCATCACCCAAACTGGCGTCACTATTATTGAGTCACACAATTAATATGGAACCAGGAGGAAGGAGTTCTAGAAGAAAACAGTAGAGGCCAAGCCGTACTAACAAAGCAGCTGCAGGAAGGAACAGGACTGGGTCAACACCACAGAAAACTGAAGTAGGATGTAGCAGAACAGTTGCAGGTCACAAGTGGATGATCCAAGGAAGATCAGAAGTGAATCCAGGTACCAAGTGCTTCGAATTTAATGCATGAAAGTCCCATGTTCACAGAAGCAAAGAGCGGAAGGCACTGCAGCAATGAGGCATGAGGTCCCATCTCTGAAGGAGAAAGTGAACTCACATGGTAGACAGGATGGGGCCACCAGCAGTATGGAAGTCCAGAACGCAGGTGAACTGAATGGAGGTAGAGACTGAACGAGCTGATGGAGGCCAAATTCAAAGCACAAGGAAGCCAAGGCAGGGACTAGTACAATGAGTCCATGGAAGCACAGGATGTAGACTGGTGAGGTAGAATGTGGAAGGCAAATGAGGTTCAGTGGTTCCATTCCCAAAGGGAAGCAGCAACTCAGCAATAGATAGAGAATGCAGAAGGTTGAAACAGTCGAATGCAGAAACAGGCTCCCATCCCTGGCACTCAAGGCGAGATGACCATAACTTGATGTTACCAGGCAGATGCAGGATGGGGAAGGTAAATGGGGTAAAGTGGTCCCGTTCCTGAAGGGAAGCAGCAACCAGGTAGTCAGGCAGGAGGCTGAAACAGTCTATTGCAGATGCAGGCTTCTAGGTGTGAGACGACCTTCATTCAATGCCGCCAGACAGAGGTAGGAGTCTGATGGCAAATGGGGTACAATGGTCCCAATACCAAAGGGAAATGGCAACAAGATATCGGATAGAGAAGGCAGAGGGTTGAAACAGTCCATTGCAAATACTGGTTCCCATCCCTGGTAATCGAAGCAAGATACCCATCACTTGATGACGCCAGACAAAGGTAGGATAGTGAAAACAATGGAGTAAAGTGGGTCCATTCAAGAAGAGAAGCAGCAACCGTGTAGCTAGGTAGAAAATGCATAAGGTCTAAACAGTGGATTGCAGACACAGGCATCCATCCGCAGTACTTAGTGCAAGATGACGTTTAGTCAATGCCGACATGAGAGGTAGTATGTTGAAGTCAAAAGGGGTATAATGGACCCATTCCTGAAGGAAAGTGGCAGCTCGGTATCAGGTAGAGCATTCTTAAGGTTGAAATAGTTGACTGTAGACTCATACTACCATCCCTGGAAATCAAGGGGAGATGACCTTGACTCAAGATTGCCAGGCATAGGTAAGATGGTAAAGGCACATGGGGTTAAAAAGGTCCCATTCCCAAAGGGAAGCAGCAACTGGTATCAGGTAGAGAATGCATAAATAAGACACAGAAGATTGCAGACATGGCACCAATCTCTGGTAGTCAGAGCAAGCTAGCCTTCACTCTATGCCACCAGACTGAGTTAGGGATGGAGGATGTCTGGTTTGTAAGTAGTAGGTAGTACCGAGTGTAACAGAATCCCATCCCCAGTAGACAGGGCAGGCCTACCTTTGCTCAGTACCTCAGAAGGCATGCGTTAGGGACAGAGTCTGGAAAACTGATGGTATGGGCTAAGCAAGAAAAAGACAGCTGGCTGCATAGTCCCAGCTAGGTAACCTGTGAGGCAGTATAAATGAAGAGGAAGTGAGTCAGAGCAGGAGAGCATGAGGAGGAGTCATCAGGAATGCCAGTAAGGGGAAGTTTAGAGTAATCTGGGAAGGCACATACTGATAGGGATGGAATGCAATGAATAAAAGAAGGCTATGATAAAAGCAATGGTGCAGCACTATGAGGCACCGCAAGGGGCATGAAAGAGGAAATAGGTAGAACCATTGCAGGTAAGTGGTAACTGGTAAGCTGGAAGGTGAGGAGCACCAGGGGAGAAAAAGGGGACAGAAATCCTGAACTGAGCCGGGTATAATTGCTGGAGCAAATGCTAAGGGGTGTAAATGCCAGACTAGGGGATGTGGTAGTATGGGTCTGGACAGAAAAAGGGGTAGAAATGGAGATGGAATGTCAGGGCGAGGAACGAAAGGCCCAAAACAAACACTAGGGGAGAACAGGATGAGGGTAGGAACAAGGAAGGGGGTGGAATAGATTACAAGGGCAGATGAGGAGCCAGGGGAGAAAAAAGGGGGGGACAAGGAAGGGAATTACTGGAGTACAATGACTACCCAAGCAGCAGCCAATGAAAATGTGAAAAAGCAAGCATACTGGAAAAGGGAGAGTCTGGTCAGAAGTCCATATGAACCAGTGCATAAGCCAAATAAGAGCAGCAAAACTAGCAGCAGACTGAGAGCAGGGATGTTCGCTGATAAGGATAACAGGACAATGCAAAAAATACTGCAGCAGATATGTAGACAGAGACCCCTAGGAGGTGGCTGGCCAGGCAGGAGTGGCAGGAGAGGGAGACGGAGCAGGTTGAGGCAGTTAGACAGGTGCAGGATGCTGCAGAGGCTGGGGTGGCAGTGTAGGCAAAATGAGTATGGGAGGTCACTGGCATAGAAAATAGAGATGGAGCCATATTTCCCAACTGTCCCAGAATTTCAGGGATGTCCCTGATCTTGCCTCAAACTTTCCGTCCCTCATAAGATATGCGTTTGTGACTGAATGGAAGGGATTGGAAGCACAAAATAAAGTCAAGCAACACTGTTACTGACCTGTTCTCCATCAGAAAATGCATCTTACAGTACTTACTTCATTCCGAGAGCTGCCTGAGTGAATATTACCAGTAGCTGTGATATATCCCTCAGATTGGTCCATCATCCCAGATTAGTGTTAATCCTTGTCCATGATTTATGAGGCAAGTGGTTGAGAGGCATGAATAGAGCTGGGGCATGTCGCCCGAGCAGAGAGGGTTGCCCAGTGGGGCTGTGGACACTGTGAAGAAGGGCAATGAGAAAACACTCCCCAAAGACAAACACAAACTCCAGCAGAAAACAACGCAGAAGTGTAGCAAGTGAGGACACACAGATGTGAGCTATGCTGCCGAGATGCGGTCGGGGTACAGATAGAACAAGGCACAGCAACATGGTTTTGCATGAAACCCCCAGTAAACAAAAGAGCTGCTTACTAGTGGAGGTCCAGAGAGGTATCCCTAAAAGTCTTCAGGAGGGGATTGAGGGAAGAGGTCGGCCAGCCAGTGCAGGGGGTTGATGCCAAGCTCATAAGGGAAGGAAACAGGTAGTGGAGGCCCACAACAAAAATATCATCCAGTAGTGCTCACAGCTAGAGAAAACCTGGGAGAAAGCACAGTGTGAATGCAGCACAGAACACACTGCGGGGCACAAAAGCACAGGTAAAAGGGGTGGAAATGGGAACAAAGAAGACCAGGGGAGGAGGGAGAAGGTGAGAATGGGAGTGGGACAAACAAGAGGAAAAGAGAGACAAAGAAGATGGGGTGGGGGAGCCATGGAGGAGAAGGAAGGAAGAGGTGAGCATGGAGAGAAAAGGGGAACTGGATGAAGGAGCAAGGAGAGAAAAACAAAGAAAAACAAAGGAGGATCAGCCCACAAGTCACACAGGAACCCAGAACGCTGCAGTTTCACAACATGCTAAGCAGAGAATGGTCATGAGAGGCAGGCCTTTGTAGGAGACGTCGGAGGAGCTATCCCCCCCATATGGAACCCTGGGCCATAGCCCTCCCATTATAGTCACAGAAATCACATGCAGATTTTATTCTTGGCCCCAGTGTGGCAGTGTGTCTGTACAGGAAAAGAGTAGTCTGGTAAAATAAATCACAAAGTTATGGTCCTGCATTGAAATTTGTGAGCGCAGGCTCATAACTTTGGCAAATTTTAATATTTTGACCACAAATTTTCAATATAGCCATTTCTTCACAGCACCTCATGAATGTGACAGCTGTCATTTTTCAGATCCTGGCCAATATGTTTTTTTGCATCCCAATAGGTGATTTCGCAGTTGTTGCAAAAAATCACTTTTTGAGCAGGAGTTGAAATTTTTTTCTGCACTTGTTCATGATGTGGGATCATGTGAAGGCTATGTTGTACATTTGGAGCACAGATATTCAGAAAGTTATGAACCTGTTTTGAAATTTGTGAACGCAGGCTCGTAACTTCAGCAATTTTGAATAAGTTGTCCCCAATTTCTCAACATAGCCATTTCTCCACAACACCTCATGAATTTTATGGCTGTCATTTTTCAGATCCTGGCCAAAATGTGTTGGGTTTTTTTTTGCATCCTGAAAGGTGATTTCACAATTGCAGAGCAAAATCACCTTTCAGGCAGCTGTTTAAATCATCAAAATTTAGGTTCAGAAATGAAAAAAAAAAAAGCAACCAACGTTTGGCATAGACAAATGCTTATTTTTTCCAGCTTTTTCTTACATCTTTGATAAAGGGGTTGGTTGCTTTAATCATGCTGTCCCTTATTCTTCCCCACTGTGCCTCTACCCTCACTGGCAATCATCACTTTGAGGACATTCCTGAGGCAGTCCCCCATTTCTTTAAAATCTAACCTTCTAAAATACAGGACCCTCATCTTTACGTGTTTAGCCTCTCTTCCTATTTTATGTTAAACCACACTGTCCAGTGATTACGGGTACCTAGGGAAGTCCCACTGTGACATCTGCAATGCTGTCCCTGTTTATAAGCACCAGGTCCAGCATTGCCCCATTCACAGTAAGGTTTTTGACTAGCTACTTGAGTAAAGACCCTTGCAGGGAGTCAAGGATGGCCCTACTCCTTGCCATAGCTACAGCTGGAGGGATCCAGTCAATGTCTGTCAGATTAATTTCACCAATTAGCAGCACCTACCCCTTCCTTTCCATTGTAACGGTGGCTTCCCCAGGTGCCTTAACCAACAGTACTCCCTGTGCTGGAGTTTGGTACACTACGTCAGTATGGATAGTGGCCTCGGAGCTGTCTTCAGGGTGATCCCAAGCACCTCCAGCCTTTGTTTTAGAGTCAGTCAGTTTACAAAAAGATGCAACATTGCTTATCTAGTTCTAATGTTGCACTTGTTTAATATTTCACATCTTATTTACTTACTTACTTGCAAAATTGAGTAAAACAGTTTGCAATATTTTGTTGATTATAATTCAACCCACTTTAAAATTAGGGATCTGAAACTTTTCACACATATCCAAGCGGCAGAGGACATTAAAATGCAAAATGTGGTGATATGTGAATGTGTAGTTTAAAATTTGATGGAAAAAAACTAAAAATTAAATGTTGGGAAAATGTTATGAAAAGTTTGTGGAACTGTCATGACATTTCTTGGAAGCAGAACATAATTTTTCAATAGCAGTACCATTGTATAGGAATTCACTCCCACTTGATGTTAGGATTGCTCCCTCTGTTTTAACTTTTAAACAAAGGTTAAAAACGTATTTATTACATAGATCTGTGTGCAACTGCAATTTGTAATTTGTATTATTTGGTTTTGTATTGCTGCTGATTGTATTTGTGTATTTTTGCATGTTTTTTGTCTGGGTCTGGCCTGAAAAGGGACCTTTGGCCCAGTGACTTTATCCGGTTACTAAAGAATAAATTAAATTAATTTTACCCAAATTCCATGGGTGGAATTTATTTTTCCCACAGTACTGCCTAATAAGAGAACAGTCTGCATACACAAAGTAACAGTATCAGCACCAGAAGCTATTAACAGACAGCAACTGATGGTGCCAGTAGGTAGAGAACCTTTATTGGTACAACAGGGCAGTGTTTGAGAACCACTGAAACAGGGAGCTACATACATAACCAGTGCAGGAGAACAGGAACTCAGAAAACCAAAGAAGAAAGTAATTTATTGAAAAGAAACATGGACTAATAAAGTACTGTATGAACTAAGAATTCAGTAATGCT
The DNA here is from genome assembly GCA_016271365.2 of Neoceratodus forsteri. Lineage (NCBI taxonomy): Eukaryota > Metazoa > Chordata > Ceratodontiformes > Ceratodontidae > Neoceratodus > Neoceratodus forsteri. The sequence continues at coordinate 1,043,893,083 of CM028133.1, read as the reverse complement.
TCTCAACCTTCTTAAATCTCTATACAAATCTGATAGAGCAATATCTTAAAATGTACTTTTTGTGCACATTGCTAAAAGAAATAAAATAGGGGAACTAAATGAATGAAATATATGAAATATCAGCTTACATTTGTAAACATTGGGCTAAATTCATTAATTGTTTTGGGATTAAGTCCCACACCACAACACCAGTTGTGGAGCAAAATCCCCACAGCTACTGAGATTGAAATTCACAGCCACAGAAGTTGCAGCAGAAATGATGGCTAGGCTACGCAGAGAAGAAGCTTAAAAAGAGAAGCACAAGGCATGTGGGCAATTTAAAATATTTTTTGACTGCTTGAGCTAACAGTGTTCTTTTTCCTCACAACAGGAAGTTGACCATCTTAGGGCAGGACTTATATAACGGCAGCCATTCAGAAAGTGGCTGCTCCAAGGCTAAATCTTAGCCACTAGTGTGTTTTATCACAGTTTTGTTCCAGAGCCTGAGTGGAACAGAGCAGGAGTGGAAGAGGAGAAGGGACTGGCATATTGGGCATCAGCAAGAATCCACAGGTGACAGGAGACATGCAGTGGACTTTTCTGGTCCAGTAAGGTAAGGTACAGTACCTATTAACTTGCTCCTACATGTGAGGAAAATACTGAATCATGAATGAGGAATAAGAAGGTACATAATTCCAGGGGAAAAACAGTCCTTACAACAAGTGAGTACCTATTGTTGGGAAAATAGGAAACACCATTTCGAGGGTAGAGGTATGTAAATGGTTAAGGAAAGGCACAAAAAAGGTCACATAATAGGCAGGTAGAGTGGTACAAGGGGTGGGATACAAGAACAAGCAAAGAGTAAAATGAAGCAAAATGAGTAAAACAAGAACCACTATATCCAGAATATAGTTTTAAGTTCTAGTTTTAAGGTAACCTTGAAGACTTATTTGTTTAGCCAAGCATATATGGATTTTTCATGTTGCTGTCATGAGTTTTATCATGTTTAATAATGGTTTTAATTAGTTGTGTTATTTATGGAGTCGTTTTAATGAATTATGTACAAGCACCTTGGTTTTGGAAAGGTGCTTTTTTATTAAAAAAGTTTGATTTGATTTAATTTGAATAAAATAGCAAAGTAAATTCCAGTACAAGCAGAGAGAGAGAATCATAATGGCAAATTTAGGGACTGATGCAGTGTGCACTGATTGTAGAGATGCAGTTTTCTGAGAGACTTCCTGGAGACTGAGGTGCTGCCCCATCTGTGCACACACACATTCTATGATGAGGGAGAAGGTTGCTGGACTCTGGCTAAACTGGATAGGAACCAGAGGTTCTCTTCCACTAACCAGGGGCCAGTGAGTCTACCACAATTGCTCCAGAAGTTGACTAGAGGAAGGAGGGACTGCTAGATTGTGGTGGACTACATGAGAGAAGAAATGGTGGGTAAGAGGCAAATTCCTCAGCCTGTGCCACTACAAAACTCATCCATGGCTCTAGCAACATGGGACTGCCAGGGGAGGCACCCATAGTGGTGGCAAGGGAAAATATGGGGTTCTCCATAGAGGAGGCTCCAAGGTGGACTTTAGAGGAGCCCATCAGAGAAGGAAACATTTTCTAGTGGGGGACTTGATTGTTTAGGGTATATATTTGGTAACAAGAAGTTAGATAAAGAGAGAGGTAAGGTGCTTACCTGGGTCACTGGCTCAGAGGGATGGACAGCAGATCCTAAGGATCACTAGAGTGTTATTATAGGACTTGGAGGGGGAGCTGGATGTCATTGTACACATGGGGATGAATGACTTGGGTAGGGACAGTGCTAGGATAGTGCAGGGAAATTTCAGGGGACTGGAGAGGGATCTTAGGCAGTTGGCACTCACAGTGGCTTTCACTGAGGTGCTGTCTGTATATGACCAGGGGGGATAGGGTCCTCTGCAACAGGAGCTTTGACTCATGGTTGAAGGAATCATGTTGAGAAGAGGAGTATGGCTACATTGATGGCTAAGGATCAACCTGGTTGTATATGGGACTATATAAAGGAGATGGACTGCATCTGTCTGGGAGGGGGAATCACAGTCCTCAGTGGATGAATTAAATGGCATGTTGATGACCATTTAGAAACAGAGAAACAGAGAATTTGATGGTAGATAAGGACTGCTTGGACCACTTAATCTGCCCATTTCCCTACCTAACAGATAAGCTGCAGATCCTAGTTAACCAACAGCATACTTCCTCCGACCCCCCACTAGAATTGCCTTATGTCTGTCCCATGCATTCTTGAATTCCCCCACTGTTTATGACTCTATGACCTCCTCAGGAAGGCTGTTCCATGCATTTACAACCCTCTCTGTGAAGAAATACTTTCTTACATTACCTCTGAGCCATACCCCTTCTATCTTCAAATTGTGCTCCCTTGTTCTTCAACATCTCTTTTTTCTGAAAGATACTAACCTATTGGACTTTGTTGATTCCCTTGAGGTATTTGAAAGTTTCTATCATGTCCCCCCTCTTCCTTCTTTCCTCGAGGCTATACATCTTAAGCTCTTTTAGTTCTTCTTCATATGTCTTCAGGTGCAGACACTGCACCATTTTGGTTGCCCTACTCTGGACAGCCACCACCCTGTCTATGTCTTTGCGGAGATGGGGTCTCCAGAACTGTACACAGTACTCCAGATGTGGTCTTACCAACTGTCTGTACAGAGGACCAACCACTTCCTGTTTTCTACTGGTGATGCCTCTCCCTATGCATCCCAGTATCCTCCCAGCCCTCCTTACTGCCTTCTCACATTGCTGGCCCACCATTAGGTCATCTGATATGACTACCCCCAGGTCCCTTTCCATTTTTGTTGTTGTCAGTATCCTCCTCCCCATTGTGTACTCTTCCCCTGGGTTTTTGTTTCCTAGGTGCATTATTTTGCACTTCTTTGCATCAATCTAAGCTGCCATACATTTGACCATTCCTCCAACCTTGCCAAGTCCTGTTTCATCCTTCCTCCCCACCTTGCATATCAACCCTGTTGTAGATCTTTGTGTCATCTGCAAAGAGACATACTTTCCCTTCCAGTCCTTCTGTAATGTTACTTATAAAGACATTAAAAAGGACCAGCCCCAATACTGAACCCTGTGATACCCCACTAGTAATCCTCCTTTCTTCACTGTGGACTCCATTTACTATTACCCTCTGTGTCCTGTTGTCCAGCCAGTGTTTTACCCAGGCTACCACCCCAGGACCCACTCCCAGGCTGGCTAATTTGTTCACTAATCTTTTGTGTGGAACTGTGTCAAATGCCTTGCTACAGTCTAAGTAGGCCACATCTGCAGCCCCTCCCTGGTCTACTACTTTGGTCACACAGTCAAAAAAATCAATTAGATTTGTCTGACATGACCTTCCTGCTGTGAATCCATGCTGCCCTGGGTCCTGTGCCCCACTGTCCTCTAGGTACTCAACAATTCTTTCCTCAGACTTTAAACTAGTTGAAAGGGTGGCAGAAAAAACAAAAATGGATGCATAAATTGTCCCCCAACACTAAAACAGAAAGAAGGGAGGACCCAAGGGGCAGAGAATCCCTGATGGAGCATGATAAAGAAAACAGCGCAGTAGTAGTAGACATGGGAGATGGGAACAAAAGGAAAAGAAACAGTACTCTAAGCACAATTTGAACAAGGTATGGACGACCATGGGTGAGAATGTAAGGAGTCTTGGAAATAAAAATCCTGACCTAGAGGCCATTAAGGCAGAGGCAGACCTGACTATTGTGAACACTACTGAATCATGGTGCACAGGCAACCATGACTGGGACTTAGCCATACTAGGCTATACTCAATTCAGGAAGGATAGGGCATTGAGGACGCAGGAGGAATGGTGCTGTATGTAAGGTAAGGTATCAAAGCAGCAAAAATGCAGGAAAACCTGGGGGAAAAGAGAAGTTGGAGGTACTGTTAGACACTCTGGAGATAGGAGTAACAGCCACTGTTCACACTAAGGTTATCTAAAGACTTTCAACACAGAGGGAAGAAATGGATAAGACACTGGGGAAAGTCAGTAATAAAATGGCAGGAAAAGGGGTGGTGATGCTGGTGGGATTCTTCAGTCTGCCGGAAGTAGATAAGAGCCTTCTAGCCATGGCCTTCACTGGAAGTGGGGACATCCTAGACTCCCTGCATAGGGTATTTCTCAGGCAACCAGCCAGGGAACCCATTCATGATGGTCCAATACTGGACCTGGTGTTAACAACAGGAATAATATTGCAAATGTTAAGCTGGGACACCACCTGGCAAACAGTGATAACCATAGACTTGGATGCAAATCCAGGATTCCAAGAATAGGATTCTTAGAATGGGAGTGGTGTACAGGCTGCCATCTCAGACAGAGGAGTTAGACAGGGAACTAGCAGAAAAGATCAGGAGGACCTGCAAGAAGGGTAGTGTGGTGATTGTGGGGGACTTCAACATGCCAGGAGTGGACTAGAGTACCCCAACAACCAGGAACAGAAGGGAGAAGTTACTGCTGGATGCCTTCCAGGACAGCTTCCTGCTGCAAATGGTCATGAACCAACCAGGTTATGGAATACCCTTGACATTGTGCTGGCAAATGGGGACTTTGTGAGAGAACTTACAGTGGAGGAACCGCTGTCAGGGAGTGACCACCACTCAGTATGAATCACATTGGATATGGGCAAGGAAGGAGTGGAATCTGGCACAAGAGTGTTGTACTTCAGGAGGACCAACTTTGGGAGGATTGAGGAAGTGGTAAAAGGGTACCTGGCCAGAATTCAGTCTAGTATGGACACTAACCAGAGGTGGGAGCTCATAAAGTTGGGGATAGTGGAGGCAACCAAAACCTGCTGCAAGGCCCAGAGCAAGAAGTCTAGGGCTAAAAAACCAAGCTGGTAGAGCAAGGAGGTCATGAAAAAGGTAAGTCGGAAAAGAACTGCCTTTAGGAAGTACAAGAAAACAGGGAGAGGGAAGGACAGGGAGGAGTACTTGACGGAATTGAAGGAGGTGACAAGGGTAGTAAGAGGAGCCAAGGCATCTATGGAACTCAAGCTGGTACAAAGCATTAAGAAGGGGGAGAAGGACTTCTTTAGGTACATCAGGGAGAAAAGGAGCTGTAAGGACCACATAGTAAGGATTAGGAAGGTGGGGGGTTGGGTGGAAGCAGGGTGCAATAAGGCAGAAGCACTAAATGAGTACTTCTGCTCAGTATTTACTAAAGAGAAGAGGGGTGACACCAAAGGGGAGAAATGGCAGAAGTGTGGGGAAGGGGGTGACAGATGGGGAAATCATGGTGGGCAGAGTTCAGGAGGGTTTGAAGGCACTGAGGGTGGATAAGGCGCCAGGCCCACATGGCATCCACCCCAGGGTAATGAAGGAGCTGGCAGAGGTCCTTGCAGGACCTTTGGTAGGCCTATTTAATGCCTCACTACATTCAGGGTTTGTACCTCAGGACTGGAGGATGGCTGATGTGGTGCCCCTCTATAAGAGTGGCCCTAAGGATGAACTGGGAAACTACAGACCAGTGAGCCTCACATCCATCATGGGTAAGCTAATGGAGACTATCCTGAAGGAAAGGCTGGTGACCCTCCTGGTGGCCAAAGGACTACAGGACAGCAGACAGCATGGCTTCATATGGGGAAGATCCTGCCAAACCAACCTGGTGGAGTTCTATGACTGGGTAACTAGGCAACTGGACAGGGGCCATGCAGTGGATGTCCTGTATCTGGACTTCAGTAAGGCATTCGACTCGGTGCTGCATGGAAGGCTGGGAAGTATGTTAGTAGGCACAGGGGCAGGTGCAAAGCTGGTGAGATGGGTAGGGAACTGGCTTCAGGGTAGGCAACAGAGGGTGGTGGTGGTGGGTGGGGAGCTCTCACACCCAAGGGTAGTGACAAGAGGTGTTCCACAGGACTCGGTGCTGGGACCAGTGTTGTTTGGGATATTCATTGCAGACATATCATTGGACATCAAGAGCAAGATCAGTCTGTTTGCTGATGATACCAAGGTAGGAGCAGTGGTGGATGTCCTAAGGGGATGGAAGGGGTTGCAGGATGATCTGGAAAAGCTTGAAACCTGCTCAGACACCTGGAAACTGGAGTTTAATGCCAAAGAGTGCAAGGTGCTGCATTTTGGGATGAAGAACTCAAGGTGGAGTTACCAGCAGGGGGGAGTACAGCTAGCCCAGACAGAGGAGGAGAAGGATCTGGGGGCGCTCTTTACAGGGTCAATGAACAACTCAGCACAATGTAGGAAGGCAGCTGCAAAGGCCAACAAAATGCTGGGTTGTATTGCAAGGGGTATATCCTCGAGGAGGGAGGAGGTGATTCTGCCACTGTATAGGTCATTAGTTAGACCGCACCTGGAGTACTGCATGCAGTACTGGTGCCCTTATCTGAAGAGGGACATTAAGTTACTGGAGGGTGTGCAGCACAAGGTGACAAAGAAGATCAAGGGGCTAGGGGACTTATCATACGAGAGGAGGCTGAGGGAGTTGAACATGTACTCACTGAAGGAAAGGAGAGGAGGGACGGGGGGATATGATTGAAACCTTTAAGTACATGAAAGGAAGAAACAAGACAGGTACAGAGGGGCTGTTCAAAGTAAGGGAGGGGAGGGACACCAGGGACCATGATATGAGACTGGAGGGAGGAAGGTTCAGGAGGGAGATGAGGAGACACATTGTTACAGAGCGGGCGGTGGCTGGGTGGAATGCATTACCTGCAGAAGTGGTATCCAGTAGAACAGTGGACTGCTTCAAAAGGGGGATGGGACAGGACAAGGGGGAGGGTCAATGAAGAGGAAGGGTGGAAGGGAGGGGCAGCTGCAGAATAAAGGGTGCTAGCTGCACATTCGAGCAGACTTGATAGACCTCTAGGCCTTTATCTGCTGGCAAATTTCATATGTTCGTATGTTCTCATACAGTGTGGTTCAGGATGTGGACGGCAGCAGAAGCAAACCACACAACATAAGAACATATGAACATACAAAGAAGCCAGCAGAAGAAGACCATTTGATCTATCAAGCCTGCTCATATTGCAGGGTCCACAGCTTGAGCTAATGTCCCTACCCTCCCTCCCCACTCCTCCCATCCTCCCTACTCCTTACCTCCTCCATGCCTATCCCAGCCTCTCTTAAAGTGGCCCACTGTCTTCAATGAGATCACCTCTTCCAGCAGCGCATTACAAGAGTCCACCACTCTCTCTGTGAAGAAGTGTTTCCTGACCCCCCTCCTAAACCTCCCACTCTCCAGCTGAAGACTGTTCCCCCTCGTGTTATGGTTGCCATTTAGCTTAAAGAGACTCTCCTTATCAACCATATTTATCCCTTTCAGGTACTTGAAGGTCCCAATCCCGTCTCCTCTCCTCCTGTCTTCCAGTGAGTACATGTTCAGTGCCCTCAACCTCTCCTCATACTGTAGTAGTCACAGACATTGCCAGCTATTTCCTGAAATTTCTGGTATATTTCTAGAGAAATCTCCTGCTTTCTGTATTTCCAAAGTAGGGGCAGAAGAGAGTAACTCTTTAGAAATTTTGCAAAATATCTGGAAATAGCTGGCAATGTCCTTGGCTACTACTATGTGCCTTACCCTGCTGACCTGCTGTCATCTTTGTTGCCCTCCTCTGGACCTTCTCTACAAGTTAGTGTCCTTTTTGAGGTGTAAGCACTAGTACTGAACTCCATACTCTAGATGTGACCTTACCAGTGACCTGTACAAGGGCAGTATAACCTCCTCTCTCCTAATACTGATCCCCCTCGATATGCTTCTCAGCATCTTGTTTGCCTTTGCTGCTGCTTTCTTGCACTGTGTACAGTGCTTCAGCTCACTAGTGATCATCACTCCCAGGTCCTTCTCCTCTCTGATGTGAATACTTGGACTCCACCAAGGTAGTACTCTATCCTGGGATTCTTGACTTCAATATAAATAGCTTTGCAATTCTTGGCATTGAAGTCAAGCTGCCAGATCTTGGACCACCTCCCCAGCTTTTCTAGATCTTCTTGTAGATCCTGTATCCATTCAGCTGTCTCCACTCTTCTGCAGAGTTTGGTGTCATCTGAGAAAAAGGCACATTTTGCCCTTAATGCCATTCCCATTGTCATTGATGAAGATATTGAACAACATCGGCCCAGCACCAAGCCCTGTGGGATGCCACTGGTTACCTCCCTGGTGCCAGAAAATTCTTCCCTCACAACCACCCTCTGGGTTCTGTTCATCAGCCAGTTTTCCACCCATCTGGCCATCTTTTATCCAACCCTGAGATCCACCAACTTCCTGATCAACCTTTTGTGGGACACAAAGTCAGAGGTCTTGCCGAAATCAAGATAGAGGATGTCTACCACACAAGGATGAGAATCCTGAATTTGGGGGTGGGGGGGTCAGATTTAGAAACAAATGGATTAAAGCCTCAGATATGACAAGGCAGGTGTGAATAGCCATAATGGGGTGGAGGAACTGTGAGCCAAATTAAGAGATGGCAAAAAACCTCTCTGCAAAAGAAGTAATTAAAAACATGAAAAAAAACCATTAATGTTCTCAAGAGCAGTGGCTGTAAAAGTTATGGCTAAAAGAGTGACTTTCAGAATGTGCAGAAAGATGCAGAGGGAAGATGATAGGAAACTGTACCAGCAGAAGCACAGGGACACAGGGAAAGTGACGAGGAGTACAAAGACTGAAACTGAGTATGGATAGCCAAAGGGGTAGCTAAAGGGGCAAACCTTTTTTTAGGTACATAAGTGAGAAAATGAGGACAAGGGAAGGGATTTTGAGCAGAGGAGGGTCAGAAAAAAGCAGATATCTTGAACAAATACTATCAGTTTTCCAGTTGTCTGTCAGTCTAGATGATGGAAGGAGAAAGGGGATAGATCACACAAAAGCAATAGGAATACAGGGGGGTGGGGAGGGAGGTTGACAGAAGTCCATTTACAGAGGAGGGAGTACCAAAATGACTTGCAAATCTGAAAGTGGACAAACTGATGTGGTACACCTAAGGGTTTTGAAGGAACTCAGGGAAGCACTGGCTACACCTCTGACAGCCCTATCCAACAACCCTTTGGAATTAGACATGGTTCTCTAAGACTGGAGGAGGATATATTTAGTTCCCTTTCATAAAAGCAGTACAGAGATGAGGCTGGCGACTATAGGCCTGTAAGTCTGACATCAGTGGTGGGGAAGGTAATGAAGTCACTTTTGATGTAAAGTATTGTGGAGCATCTTGAATGCAATGGGTTGAAAAACTGTTGTGAGATTATTTCAGATGAACCTGATCAATTTCTTCGACTGGTTGACTAGGGAAATAGATCAAGGTGAGGCAGTGGATGTGGCTTACTTTGACTTCAGTAAGGCATGTGTCACCATAACACACAGAAGGCTCATTAAGAAGCTGGGCAACTTGGGCATAGGTCTTAAGGTCTTAAATTGGATATGAAATTGGTTGTTGGTGGTGTTAGAGCATTATGTGAAATTAGACAAGTTAATTTCTGGATAAGAATTACGAGATTTCTGACATCCAGAGCAACTTCCACTTGCCTGGAAGAAAAACAGATGTGGTTTCAGATGGGCTATACTCATGGATTTGGGTTCCCCAAGATTGTACAACTACTGAAAAAAATATGAATTAGAAATAATAGCAAGATATGTTGAGAAAAGGATACTGTTAAGTGATAAATATAAAAACTATGTCACTAAAAAAATAGTAAATTATTGGAAAAAGAAAGATTTGGAACTAATTAAGGGTTCAGCATACTCTAAATAGTTTGCCAAGAATACTTTTGAATTTGGATATAAGGTGTACCTAGACATATTAACCGAGCCACTTATGCAGAGAACTTTAATAATATACACATTCGAACAATTTGAAAGTAGTGTTTTGAGATGAAGATATAACAAAATTGCAAATGAAAATTATAGTTGTGCAACTGGAGGAAGGGAAGACCTAATACATGTTATGTGGCACTGTACCTGGTATAGTAATGCTCGTACTTACCGGCTGGGTTCTTTTATGAATAATGGACATAATATAGATCTTGAAACTCTGACTCTCATTTTAATACATACACAGGATGAATGGACAGTAATTAAATTAGCTAATTTTTTTGGGCAATAGATAAAGTCAAGAAAAAAATCAGTCCCCCACTGATGACAGTGGGTTTTTAAAAGTTGTAAAGAAAGTCTGCTGTATAAAAATATTTAGATGATCTTTAATCAATAAAAATATTAAACAATACTAAGAATATGCACTGAAGACTAGATTAGATTAAATGAAATTATTAACATAGGGTCAAGAACATTGTATACAGAAAACAGTAGTTTATATCTGTGAATAGAACTATGTAATTTATACTTATTTCTCTATTTGTATATTTGTATATTTGTCTGTGTCTTTCTACTGTGTTTTTTCTTTCTTTTTTTCAAACAATAAACTTTGATGATGATGATGGTGAATAGGCAACAGAAGAGTGTGGTAAGCAGTACTCACTTGGGGGAAGGGAGAGTGATCAGTAGGGTGCCTCAGAGCTCTGTACTGCATCCAGTTCTCTTTAATGTCTTTATAAATGACATTGCAGAAGAGCTGGAAGTAAAGGTATGCTTGTTTACAGATGACACCAACATCTGCAATAGAGTGGACATCCTAGAGGGGGTGGAGAGAATGTGCAGAGTCTTGAGAAAGTGCAAAGAGTGGTCAAGGGTATGATGGCTGTGATTCCATGTGAAAAAGTGTGAAATCATTCACCTGGGCCACAGAAACCCATAAGTAGAGTGCAGAATGAGAGAAAAGGTATTGATGGTCAACAAAGAAGAAAGAAAAGCCTAGGAAAAATCATATCTGATGACCTGAAATTGGTGAGGTAGTGTGCCAAGACAGTATGTAGGGCCAGTAAGAGATGCTGGGGTGCATATGGGGGGTATCACCACCAGAACAAGGGTGGTGTTCTTGCACTGTATAGACTGTTGGTGAGACCCCACCTGGAGTACTGTGTCTAGTTCTGGAAACCACATCTGAAGAATAGCATACACAGGGTGGAGACTTTCCAGAGGAAGGCAATTAAAATGGTGCAATGGTTGCATCAGAAGCCCTATGAGAAGAGACTATGGGATCTCAAGGTGTGCACCCTGGAAGAGAGGAGGGAGAGGGGAGATATGATATAGAGACCTATAAATACCCATGGGGTCAAACAAGGTACAGGAGGGGAGTATTTTTCCAGAGGAGAAAGTGCACGAGAACAATGTGTCATGAAATGACGCTGGATTGGGGATAATTTAGAAGTGATGTGAGGAAGTACTTCCTCACAGAAAGAATGGTGGATGTCTGGGACAGTCTTCCAGCAGAGGAAGTGAGGCAAACACAGTGGTGACTTTCAAGCATGCATGGGATAGACACAAGTGAATCTTAGTTGGGAAGAGGGGGTGGAGGTAGTCAGACATCAGGTAGGGTCTGTGGCAAAAGTATAGACATGGAAAAATGGACAGACTGGGTGGGTAAAGTGGTCCTTATCTGCCAACAATTTCTATTTTTCTAGGAGACCTTTGATGTAACTTGTATGTATCTTTAATGAAGGCTGAATTTATTTTCTTTTTTCTTTTTCCTTTTCTTAAATTTTCATTATTAAATACTAAATTAAGTAATGCAAAATGTAAAAAAAAATATTAAATAATTGGCAAAGTTAAGATTTAAAATGAAATTGCTGTGATAATGCGGCAAAACAATTACATATTTACTAGTGACAAAACTGAATTATGCATGAGGTACTACATAACAAATATTTGGAAAAATAATTATTTTATTTCTAACTAATATACATGCATTTTGGATCAATCCCTTCTTCATTTTGAGACATTTCTATCAGAGTAATTAATTGTTTCTCATTTGTTTTCTTCTCATCTCTATTAGAATGTATTATGGCATGCCTAGAAACAACACTGTGGGCAGGATTTTCAAAAGCCTTACATCATCGCAAGCCCTGGTGCACTGATGATATGATGCATGGGGCTTGCAGCAATCTAACAGAATTGTCCATCCCATGTGGCAATTGCCACATGTTAGATCAATTTTTTCTGGTCTAACCTGTGACAATCCTGGGGGTCATTTTTATGTAGCATGCGCCAGATATTTGGTGCAAGCTACAACAGTGCCGTTTTTATGTAGCTTGTGCCAGATATTTGGTGCAAGCTGCAACAGTGCTTGAGACTGCAAACTCAGGTGCAGGTGTGAGGGATTTAGTGTACTGCCAGAGCACTGTCAGAGCTTAAGTGCCATGGTACAGAGCTGGACACAGGCCCTGTGCCACACTTTGAAATCCTGCCCTGTACATGATGAAAAATGAATAACTTATAAAAAAGAGAAAAATTACCAATCCTGCTGCCAACTGGTGGTGTGTGACATGCAATGTCTTAAATGTAGACCTACTTGAGCGACACTGCTCCTGTCACACTGCTAAAAAATGCAAACTTAAGAGAACCTGCAAATCAGAAAGTTGCTATTGCAATTAGACTTATAATAACAATAACTGAAAACTGGTTATTTCCTTGGATTATTGACCAGCTGGAGGGAGGTGTCTCTTGGCTGCACCTCAGGCCTCTTAACTCCACTAAACGGTCATTAGTCCCCTTGAAAATACCAGCCTCTCCATCGTTATTGCTTCATTATGTACCATGAACTTTATGGCTGAGGCAAGGTCCCTTATGCAACAGTGATCTGGTAAAGTGACAGCAGCGACTCTGTTACATACAGTATCAGGCATACTTACAATATGTACAATGCTAGCAAACATACAAATCAGACTCCAGCTCAGAGGTAGGCACACCTCACAATGGACTTTCCACTGTAGAGCCACCACACAGTAGTTGCAAGTATTGGCATCCATGCAGCCAGCTCTCTGTTGGAGAGGCATAGGATTCTTTTAATTTCAAGTGTATTAAACAAAATTCTGCTATTGACATGTTATAAGCATTGAATTGCACTTTAAAGATACGTACCTTATATCAAATACTTGTTTGGCATGCCTTGGAACTGGGATGCCTGTCAGCAACCACCTAAAAGCTCCTTCTCTTAAATGTGAGATGTATTGTCAGTGTTTTGGTACTTAAGCTTGTCTTTAATTTGTAGAGTATATTAAACTTTATGATGTAGTGCCTATTTTTTTGAGAAGGCTATGCCTGTAGTTCAATGGGGTGAGTAACCAGCCATGCCCCTTTCTCAGTTATATAAGTAGTTCTTCCCAGCCTCCTTCTGAAGCACTTTTTCTGTACAAGTTGGAGGCTCTGTCCATCTCTGCCTTCCCCCCTGGGGCCTGCCGGGGCTGTGCCCCCCCCCCCAGCATCTTCCTCCCTCCTTTTCTTGTGCTTTGGGCTCTGCTTGGTTTGTGCAGGACATTTGTTTGTTCTTTTTCTCCTGCTTTTTTGTTAGTATTCCTTGCCTCTGGCTGCTGCATGCTTTTTTGTGTTGCTTGTTTCATATCTTCCTGTGTTTGTGTGTTTTGTTTTGCATTTTATTTTTGGGGATTCTAGTTTATTCTAACATCCTGTTGCTTTTTGTTTATATTGTGCTAATCCTGTGCTTGTGTTATTTAGCCTCCCATTTACTCACCTGATTTCAGCAAACCCTCAGTGCAACTGCAATTATTATCTGTATGATTCAGCTCAGTTGCTGCATCCCTGTTTCTTCTATCTCTGTGCTTATCCACCTTCATTGTTTGCACCTGGTCCAGGCTTGTCCTGCTCCAGCTAGCCACCACTCACTGTTGTGCTCATTTTGTCCCAGTGGCTCTGCTAAATTCATTCAGTGTTAGCTCAGTCAGGCAGCTACTATCCCAGCATTTAATTCACCTGCTTGCTTTTCTACAGTGTAGTGTGACTCTCCTGCAGTTTATTGTTGCTCTACTGCCTCAGGGGCTTGCTATGATTTGTCTGTGTCCCTATCTAGGACCTTGCCAGTAAAAGCACCTCTATTGTGAGGGTTTGTACCCTATCAACATTACAGTGCTGCTTGGCCTCATGGTGTTCAGCTTGTGGCTTCCTGTTATTCCCATGTTGGGGAACTGTGATGTCACATTGGGGCATTGTGGCTCTGAGTAGGAGGAGCATGCTTTATGTCAGCAATATGATTTTTCTTGGCTTTCTTGCCTACATGGCTTTCAGTTATCCATGCACAAATCATTAACCTTGCAGCCTCCATGGCCTTCAGATATTCATTGCATTCCATTACTGCCTTAATGGCAGTTAAGATATTCATGCCAATCATATCAATTCACTATTCATGCAATCATATCAATTCACTATTTATGCAGAATCCATAGCATCAAGTTCAGTTATGAAAGCTATGATTTGCTCTTTTGTGGAACTGGTTGGCCAAGCTTATGTGTACTGTAATTCAGCATACCTCATATGCAGTGCATCATACTTACCTATTCTGCTGCCCATTTCATTGCTGTTGCAAATGCTGATATATATATATATATATATATATATATATATATATATATATATCTTATCTGCTAAACCTCACTGATTCATTTATGCTAAACTTCATTAATTCAATCACTGTCATCGCAGCCTGTCACTGCTGAAACATCTACCTCCTATGTAACCATCAATTCAGCTCCCATAATGAAATAGGTTGGCATGTTTTCCACTTGGTGCCACTACTATCAAACCACCAAATGCTGGCTTGCTCTGCAGCCTCCTACCTCACCCAGGCCCCACCTTGGTAGATTGCATGGCTGCAGAGTTTACTTGCAACCTTTCAAGGCTAAAATCCTCCTCAATATCTATAGCCTCTGGTTCCACCTGGCCTTCTCATCAATAACCTGCTACCTAATCTACAGCTGCCAGCTTTGCTGGCCTCTTCCTATCTAACACATCAAAGTTGATTCTTGCTCCCACTCATAAATCAAAGGCATGCCAATGATGCTATTACCTTTTCTAGCTCAGGGCTTGCCTTCTAGTCACTGGTCTCACACTGCACCATGAAATCTGCATCAAGAGCATGTGAAACTTGGGGTGGGGGCCTTCTCATCTGGTCAATAGTGGAAATGTCCTTGCTCCAGGCAGTGCTTCAGTGGTCTAAGTTATTGGCGACACTTCTTGATGTAGAATTTCAGACTTCAACTGCTGAGGGGTGCAACCCTCAGTACCAATAGACCTTCTTTGGCTGTGGCTTCACCGTGGAACCTTTGAAAGTTATTCTCCCTTTAACCACCTACAATTAACCTGCTCCCCTCAATCTCACCTTCACTGCCCAGCTCATGTCTCAGATGATTCTCAAGAAGTCCCTTGGACATCTACCTCCATCTTAGGTCTCCCACATGGAGGCCAGATGAGTGCCTTCCATCTGTTGATGCTCTTCTTCTCCCATCTTGGGTGTGGGGCTCCTATATGGGAGACTGTCCTTTAAAGGAGTCTCCCTTTGCTGCAGAGCTATCTTCACAGCCACTCACAGCATCTCCCATAGATGGATATAGAGACAGCCTTCAAATTGAAAAATCTCCTGAAATTAAATTTTCAAATTGCAGTAGGTGAGCAGTGACTAAATAAAATATCCTAAGCCTAAAGGAAAGGTGACCTAGGCCTTGGATCCTCAGAGGTGTCCTCCTTCAAAAGGTTTTCCTTTTATTTTTCTCCATGCCAAAGGTCATAATATCTAGTTAGTTGTCATGATAGTCTATTCCTCAGTTTCCTTAGCTAGGTTTCAGCTGATGGATGGCGATGGATTACTTGCCATTTCATCTCTCCTTAGTAAGCCCCCTTATGTCACCAATGCAATCTTTTTTTTATTACTGCAATCCAGACAACCTGTGCTTCTCATTCATATTCCTCATGCTGTCTCATTGCTCTCAGTCTGACCTCAGCCTCATAGTCAACATTTATTTGCTCAATGTTCTCTTTTTAGGGTTCCTTTCTAAGGTATCTTTAGATAAGGGAATCTTCCCTTTGCACCTCTAGGCTTTTGGTACCCCTACAGGGTAGTAATTCCACATGAAACAGAGAGTGTGACTGGCCAGTTATCAGAGTTGTTCAATGAGACACTACTTTGGTTGCATAGACCCATTGAACTGAAAGGCTATGCCTGTAGTCCAATGGTATCAGCAACCAACCACACCTATTTCCTGAGCTATATAAGTAGTTCCTCCCAGTCTTCTTCAGGAACATTTTCTTTGTGCCAACATCCTCCCCTCCTCCAGTAGCACATCTCTCACCTCAGGGAGCTCCTTCCTAAGGTATCTTTAGCCAAGGGAATCTTGCCATAGCACCTCTAGGGGTGGAAACCTCTTTGAGGGTTTCTTACCTTCAGTACCCCTACAGGGTGATAATTCCCAGTGGAACAGAGAGTGAAAATCATCAAACAGTTATCACAGTTGCACAAGCATAACACTACTCTGATTGCGCAGGCCCATTGATTTTTTTTTTATTGTCATCAGGTCATTCCTTTAAAAATTATTAAGAGTCCATCTGAGCTTACTGGGTGAATTAATTGATGGATAAATGAATGAATAAATGAATACATGAATGAATACAAGTATGACTAACATACAAAACAAAACAAAAAAGTGTGTGTTTGGGTTAACTGAACTGAATGGGTAACTGAAAAGTCATCTAGGTGTAAATCTCAGGTGACTGAAAGGACTTAACTGCTGAGAAGTTTAAATTACTTGTAGAAAGATCTGGTAAGTAGGGGGAGTGGCTTAGCTAGAAGGAAGCTACATTTAAAGACTGCCTTAGAAAGATTCTGCTAATAGCTTGGCAGAAGACACCAGGAGAAGGACTGCTGTGTGACTGAACTTCTCTGCTGGGACTATATTGCCCTCCTTCCTCCCTCCACCCCCCACCCAAAGCTAGTTCTATTTTTATAGGCACAGGATTTGACTGACAACAGGAACTTCCTGTTAAGGGCAGGAAGTGAGTGATCACAGAACCACCAAGGACCCACCATCCTAGAAGGGCAAGAGTAGCTCTCTGTTCCCCTCTAGCTGCTGGAGGTCTGCCTCTGAACAAGTAAGTGGTCTACTGAGAAATATAGAATATTCTTGTCTCAGAACAGGACAATCAGGAGCTTAAAGGCACATGGGCAGAAAGTAAGGAGAGAGAGAAAAAAACAGAGGAAAGAGTAAGGACTGGAAACAGATAAGGGGCCAGAAATAAGACATGATTGGAGTAGTGCAGTGCAGTGGCTGTGGAGCAGCAGTCTTCCGGGAGATGTTCTGGAGGATGCGGTGTTGTCCCATCTGCAGGCACCTCTCTGGGCTGAGGGAGGAGGTTGCTCATCTCCAGGCTGAGTTGGCCAGGATTTGTGGGACCTCCTCTTCCATCCAGGGACCACCAGTGCCACTGCCATTAGAAACATAGAAACATAGAATTTGACGGCAGATAAGGACCGCTTGGCCCACCCAGTCTGCCCATTTCCCTACCTGGTGGATAAGCTGCAGGTCCTCCTAGTTAACCAGCAGCCTACTTCTTCCTACCCCAACCCCCTAGAATTGCCTTATGACTGTCCCATGCATGCTTGAATTCCACCACTGTTTTTGACTCCACAACCTCCTCTGGAAGGTCGTTCCATACATCCACTACCCTCTCTGTGAAAAAATACTTCCTTAAATTACCTCTGAGCCGCCCCCCTTCTATCTTCAAATTGTGCCCCCTTGTTCTTGCACACCTCTTTTTTTGAAAGATGCTACCCTCTTGGACTTTGTTGATTCCCTTGAGGTACTTGAACGTTTCTATCATGTCTCCCCTCTCCCTCCTTTCCTCGAGGCTATACATATTTAGCTCCTTAAGTCTCTCTTCATATGTCTTCCGGTGCAGACCCTGCACCATTTTAGTTGCCCTCCTCTGGACAGCTTCCATCCTGTCTATGTCTTTGCAGAGACTGGGTTTCCAGAACTGCACGCAGTACTCCAGATGGGGTCTCACCTAGCTGTCTGTATAGAGGGATAATAACTTCCTGTTTTCTGCTGGTGATGCCTCTTCCTATGCATCCCATTATCCCCCCAGCCCTCCTTGCTGCCCTCTCACATTGCTTGCCCACCTTTAGGTCATCTGATATGACTACCCCCAGGTCCCTTTCCATTTTTGTTGTTGTTAGTAGCTCACCCCCCATTGTGTACTCTTCCCCTGGGTTTTTGTTTCCCAGGTGCATTACCTTGCACTTCTTAGCATTGAATCTAAGCTGCCATACATTTGACCATTCCTCTAACCTTGCCAAGTCCCTTCTCATCCTTTCCACTCCACCTTGTGCATCAACTCTGTTGTAGATCTTTGTGTCATCTGCAAAGAGACATACTTTTCCTTCCAGTCCCTCTGCAATGTCGCTTATAAAGACATTGAAAAGGACCGGTCCTAATACTGAACCCTGCGGTACCCCACACTACTAACCCCCCTTTTTTCAGAGTGGACTCCATTTACTATTACTCTCTGTGTCCTATTCTCCAGCCAATTCTTTACCCAGGCTGTCATCTTGGGACCCACTCCCAGGCTGGCTAACTTGTATATTAATCTTTTTTGTGTGGGACTGTGTCAAATGCCTTGCTAAAGTCTAGGTAGGCCATGTCCACAGCCCCTCCCTGATCAACTAATTTGGTCACCCAGTCAAAGAAATCTATCAGATTTGTCTGGCATGACCTTCCTGCTGTGAATCCATGCTGCCTTGGGTCCTGTGCCCCTCTGGCCTCTAGATACTCAACAATTCTTTCCTTCAGAAGTGATTCCATCATTTTCCCTACCACTGAGGTTAAACTAACAGGTCTGTAGTTTCCTGCTTCTGCCTTGCTCCCACTTTTGTGAAGGGGAATCACATCTGCCCTCCTCCAGTCCTCGGGTACCACCCCATCCTCCCATGATTTGTTAAAGAGGGTAGTCAGTGGTGTCACTAGTTCTACATTTAGTTCTTTTAGAATTCTGGGATGAATCCCATCAGGTCCCATTGCTTTGTCCACCTTCAGTTTTAAGAGTTCTTTCAGAACCCTTTCTTCTGTAAATGGGCTGGTATCAACTTTTGTATCCAGAGTGTTTCTACTGTTTGTTTTAGGTACCTCCCCTCTTCCTTTGTAAATACTGAGCAAAAATATTTGTTAGTATCTCTGCCTTTCACAGTCACCCTCTGCCCACCCTCCCTCCCTTTATTAAGCCTCACTATCCCTTCCTTGGTCTTCCTTCACCCTGATGTACCTATAAAGGTTTTATCCCCTTCTTAACTGAGTTGGCTACCTTTCCTCGGTTTGGGCCTTTGTTGTTCTGACTGCCTTCCCAGCTTCCTTTGCTTTAACTGATTCAGTTCTCTGTCCTGTTCCTTCTGTGATTCCTTGTACTTCCTGAATGCTTTCTTTTTCTCTTGAACCTTCACTGCCACTTCCTTTGAGAACCATAGTGGTTTCTTACCTCGTTTCATTTTGTTTATTTGCTTTACAAAGGCTTGTTACCTCTGTGATGGCAGTTTTTATTATTCCCATTGTTCTTCCACCCTCCTTCCTGCCCATTTGCTAGTGCATTCCTTAGGCACTCACCCATTTGACAAAGTCAGCCCTCCTAAAATCCAGTACCTTTGTCTTTGTATGGCTTGACTCTATTGCTGTGTTTATTGTGAACCATACTGTTTGATGGTCGCTAGTTCCCAGATGGCTACCCACTTCTACATCTGTGAACCTCTCTTCATCTCCATTTGAGAGAACCAGGTCTAAGATTGTTCCCTCCCGAGTGGGCTCCAATACTAGTTGTCTAAGGCATGCCCCCTGTAGGGCATCTAGAATAAACCCACTCTTAGAAGTGGCTGCTGCAACTGCACTCCAGTTAACATCTGGCATATTCAGATCACCCATCAGCAATATCTCCCCTTTTTCTGCCATACTAAGTATACTTTCTATCATTTCCTTGTCCATTTCCTCCCCTGAGAAGGGGTCTGTATACAACCCTGTGCGGATTGTGGTGCCATTGCTGGTCTCCAAATTTACCCACAGTGCTTCTTCTCCTCCCTGTTTACCCTTTTGTTCTGTTGCTTTGATTCCTTCCCTTATGTAAAGAGCTACTCCTCCTCTCTTTTACCCTCCCTGTCCCTCCTGTAGATAGCGTATCCTGGTATGTTTACATCCCAGTCATGGTTTTGTGTATACCATGTTTCTGTGACTGCCACGATATCCAGATGTTCCTCCTCCATCAAGGCCACTAATTCAGGAAGCTTGTTACTCAGACTACGGGCATTGGTACTCATTGCTCTCCATTTTTTGATGGCTTTACTTTCTGTTGCAGCATCCCCCACTGACCTTTCTACCTCGGACTTTTTCCCATTTAGTACCCTGTTTTGTAGGGAGAGGCTGGGATTTTTCTGCTGCTTATCAGTGCCTCCTCCTTGACTAGTTTAAAAGCTTGCCAATGAAGCATTTAAACCGATTGCTCAAAAGACTTGTTCCCTTCCTGGACAGATGCAGACCATCCTGCCAGTATAGGCTGGTGTCCCTCCAGGTGGAACCCCAGTCCCCAATGAAGCCAAACCCCTGTGCTCCACACCATTTTTTCAACCACTCATTAAACTGCATGGTGTAAAGTACCCTTGCCTCACTCATGCCATTTACAGGCAGCACCTCTGAGAAGGAGTTGCCTCAGAGGTTGCCAAGAAAGAGGAGTGGTTGGACCACAGTGGGCTCAGGGAGGGTGAGGGTGGTGGAACAGAGGTGCATCCCTCCAGTTGTACCTCTCCACAATTACTATGCCATTCTGGCAAAGTGTGGTTCCTCTATGGAGGCACCCACAGTGGAGACCAAGGAGGATGCTGGGAACCTCCACAAAGGAGACCCACAGGAGGGTGGCAGGGGACCCTGCAGGGGAAGGAAACAACTCCTGGTGGGGGACTCCATTGTTAGGAAGGTAGAACTGGGCAAGGAAGGGGAGAGGGAGGTAAGGTGCCTGCCTGGTGCCATGGCTTGGAGGGACAGGGAGCGAATCCTCAGGATTGCCGGAGCAGCTGCACAGGGGAGGGAGCTGGATGTCATTGTCCACCTAGGGACAAATGACCTGGCTAAGAAAGGGATTAGAGAAGTGCAGGAAGAGTTTGTGGAATTGGGGAGGGGCCATAGTCAAGTAGCACGCACGGTAACCTTCTCGGAGGTGCTACCCATCTATGGTATAGGAGAGGTTAGGGTGTTCCTTGCATCATGGATTCAATCAGTGGTTGAAAACTGGTGTGGAGCTCAGGGATTTGGCTCATTGGGGACTGGGGTCCACCTGAGTGATGCAAGCCTATACTGGCTTGATGGGCTGCATCTGTCCGGGAGGGGAACCAGGATCCTAGGTGATAGGTTTAAATGCTTCATTGGCAAGCTTTTAAACTAGCCAAGGGGGGAGGCACTGGAAAGGAGCAGGAAAATCCTAGTCCCCCCCAAACAATCACGGTAGTAAGTGTGGCAAACACCAACATGGAGGTGTCGATAGGGAGAAGGGCTGGGGTAAATGGAAAAAGTGACAAAGGCAAGAAGGTCAGGCTTGGGGCAAAAGGTGGTAAGGCCATCAGGAAATGGAGGTTAATGAGTACCAATGCCAGTAGTCTGGGCAACAAGCTCCCTGAGCTGGTGGCCTTAATGGAAGAGGGATGCCTGGATATCATAGCAGTCACAGAAACATGGTACACAGGAAACCATGACTGGGATGTTAACATACCAGGGTACATAACCTACAGGAGAGACAGGCAGGGAGAAGAGGGGAGGAGTAGCTCTCATGTAAAGGAAGGGATAAAAGCAACTGAACAAAAGAGTAAACAGGGAGGAGAGGAGGCACTGTGGGTCACCTTGGAGACTGAAAGGGCACCACAATCCGCACAGGGGTTGTGTACAGACCTCCATGTCAGGGGAAGGAATGGACAAGGATATGATGGAAGGCATTCTTAGAATGGCAGAGAAAGGGAGATACTGTTGATGGAGACCTGAATATGCCAAATGTTAACTGGAGCACATTTGCTGCAGCCACATCCAAAAAGCAGGGCCATTCTTGATGCCCTACAGGTGGCAGGCATTAGACAGCTTGTTTCGGAACCCACTGTGAGGGAGCAATCTTAGACCTCGTGCTCTCAAACAGGGGCAGTGAGAGGATCTCAGATCTAGAAGTGGGTTGTCATCTGGGGACAAGTGACCATCAAACAGTGTGGTTCACATTAAACTCAGCTACAGAGTCAAGCCATACAAAAGTGAGGGTACTGGACTTTAGGAGGGCTGACTTTGGCAAGATGGCAGAGTGCCTCAGAAAAGCACTACCAAACAGGCTAGAAGGAGGTGTGGACGCAACAATGGGGAATTATCAAAACTGCCATCACAGAGGCAACAAGCCTTTGTGTGAAGCAAATAAACAAATCAAAACGAAAGAAATAGCCACTATGGTTCTCAAGAGAGGTGGCTGTGAAAGTCAGGAAGAAAAAGATAGCATTCCGGAAGTATAAGGAAACACAGAAGAAGCAGGACAGAGAGCTGTACCAGTTAAGGCAGAAAGAGGCAGGGAGGGAAGTCAGAACAGCAAAGGCCCAAACTGAGGAAAAGATAGCCAACTCAGTTAAGAAGGGGGATAAAACCTTTATATAGGTACATCAGCAGCGAGAAAGACAAAGGAGTGGATAGTGAGGCTGAATAGAATGAACGGTGGGTGGGCAGAGGGGACAGTGAAGGCAGGAATATCTGAACGAATATTTCTGCTCAGTATTCACAAAAGAGGAGGGAAGTGCCTAATCCAATTAACAGAAGCACTCTTGATGGGGGTCGATCCCAGTCCTTTCACAGAAGAAAGGGTTCTGCAAGAACTCCTAAAACTGAAGGTAGACAAAGCAATGGGTCCTGATGGAATTCACCCCAGAATTCTAAAAAGAATTAAGGAAGGAACTAAGTGAAACCACTGGCTACTCTTTTTAATAAATCATGGGAGGATGGTGTGGTACCCGAGGACTGGAGGAAGGCGATGTGATTCCCCTTCACAAAAGTGGGAGCAAGACAGAGGTAGGAAACTACAGACCTGTCAGTCTGACCTCTGTGGTAGGGAAAATGATGGAGTCGCTTCGAAGGAAAGAATAGTTGAGTACCTAGAGGTCAGTGGAGCACAGGATCCAAGGCAGCATGTGTTCACAGCGGAAGGTCATGTCAGACGAATCTAATAGATTTCTTTGACTGGGTGACCAAAGTAGTAGACCAGGGAGGGCTGTGGACATGGCCTACCTAGACTTTAGCAAGGCATTTGACACAGTCCCACACAAAAGATTATTAGTCAAATTAACCAGCCTGGGAGTGGGTCCCAGGGTGGTAGCCTGAGTAAAACATTGGCTGGACAACAGGACACAGAAGGTAATTGTAAATGGAGTCCACTCTGAAGAAAGAGGCGGTTACTAGTAGGGTACCGCGAGGGTTCAGTATTGGGTCCAGTCCTTTTAATGTCTTCATCAGTGACATTGCAGAGGGACTGGAAGGAAAAGTATGCCTTTTTGCAGATGACACAAAGATCTGCAACAGGGTTGATACACAAGGAGGTGTGGAAAGGATGAAAAGGGACTTGGCAAGGTTGGAGGAATGGTCAGACGTATGGCAGTTAGGATTCAATGCAAAAAAGTGCAAAATAATGCACCTGGGAAACAAGAACCCAGGGGAAGAATACACAATGGGTGGGGAGGTAGTAACAACAACAAAACAGGAAAGGGACCTGGGGTAATCATATCAGATGACCTTAAGGTTAGAAGCAATGTGAGAAGGCAGTAGGAGGACCGGGGTATACTGGGATGTATAGGGAGAGGCATCAGCAGCAGAAAACAGGAAGTTGTTATCCCTCTGTACAGACAGTTGGTGAGACCCCATCTGGAATACTGTGTTCAGTTCTGGAGACCCCATCTCCGCAAGGACATAGACAGGATAGAGGCAGTCCAGAGGAGGGCAACTAAAATGGTGCAGGGTCTGCAAAAGAAGCCGTATGAGGAGAGACTAAAGTAGCTTAATATGTATACGCTTGAGGAAAGAAGGGAGAGAGGGGACATGATAAAAACTTTCAAGTACCTCAAGGGAATCAACAAAGTCCAAGAGGGTAGCATCTTTCAGAAAAAGAGACTTGCAAGAACAAGGGGACACAATTTAAAGATAGAAGGAGGCGGTGTCAGGGCAATGTGAGGAAGTATTATTTCACAGAGAGGGTAGTGGATGCATGGAACAGCCTTCCTGAGGAAGTTGTGGGGTCTAAAACTGTGGGAGAATTCAAGAATGCATGGGACAGACATAAGGCAATTCTTGTGGGGGGCAGGAAGATATAGGCTGTTGGTTAACTAGGATCTGCGGCCTATCCTGTAGTTAGGGAAATGGGCAGACTAGATGGGCCTAGCGGTCCTTATCTGCCGTCATAGTCTATGTTTCTATGTTTCTATGTTTCTATGACTGAATTAATGAATCAATCAATCACCCAATAAATCCTGGGGAAAGAAGTTTGTTAAAATTTGCATGGTTTGCTTTTGCCTAAGACACCTGAGAAAAGTATTTCTTTTTTTTCCGGTAATTTGCTGTAATTTATCTCCCACTGCTGGCCGGCCCCCATCTGTTCTGCCCCTAACCCAGACCCACCGCTGCCTTCTGTGGTACTAATCTCACTTTCCTGAGAGCACCTTGGACCCCCAAGGGGGACGGTTGGGGGGGTTGGCTATCCTCAGACAGAGACTCAGTCAGTGGTTCAGTTAAGAGTGCCATGATTAATGGTGTGGGGCCTGCACTGAGAGGGTGGATATCCTCCTGCACATCCAGTGATTTTCCTGCTTCTCCCCTGCTTTTGGGATGCTGAGGAAGCTGCACGACACATGCAAATGCTTTGGTGTATGGTCACAACAGAGAAGGCAGCATCCCATCCCCCAGCTTTTTGACTCCAGTGCACCACCACCTGAGGTCACCCAGGTGGCAGTAGAGCAGCAGAGACTGATAATCCACCCTCTCTGAGGTGGAGAGTGACTAGTGGGGCACTCATTTTGCTTCCTCCTGCTGGCCATCCAATGACTTGGGCTCATTCCCAACCCAAGTCCTCAGCGTCATGAGTGGTGGGTTAGTTCCCAAGAGAAGAATATTTCTAACACTGCCAAAGATGCTGCTCTGTGTCTTCTGCAATTGAGAATAATTTCTTTCACCAAACACAGGATATTTATATATATATTACAGTAAGTGGATAGTGAAATTTCATAAATGTGCAGATTTAGCCATACTCAGGGCAGAGAAAAGGGGATTTTATTATAGACACAATGGGCTAATGAATTTCAGCCCTAAGACCCATGATGATATGTAACATGTAGGGCTATGTATGTCAGGGATGTACTGTCCAAAGGATCCCAGCTCTTGAGGACTTTTAAAATTAAATTATGAGCTTGTGAACATGGACTTGTTAAGGGAGTTGCTTTTGGAATCTTAACTTTCCGATTTTAGCTTCACCTTTTACAAATAGCATATAGAGAGGGAGTGAATGTTTGATGATCCTAGAATTGGAATCACATGTGAAAATCTATCTATCAATGTGATTAATGGTAACAGTGGTTCCATGTAAGAATCATGACCACAAAACAGCGAACTCCATTATAGCACATAAATAACAGCGAGTGAAGTTTAGCGACTGCATATGTTAGCGCTATGCATGTTCAGCGCTGCGTAATAATAGCGATTGTGATCTGCTCATTAATCAAAGCTATGAATGCTAACTCACCATTTTGCTTTCACTGCTATCACTGCTACCCTGTTCCAAATCTGCATATCAATCAGTGCTGTTATGGGTAACTAACCATTTGATCTCACGGCTGTCCTGTTCCCATAATTCCCACACAATGTCCAATAGAAATGTAGCATGTAGCAAGTTTAATTTCAGCAAAGTTGTATGAAACGCCAGTACTCATTTGGTGTATCTCTTGCTGCTACTATGGAGGTTGAGCTGGTCACAAGTCAGAAAGGTAAGCCACTTGCTGTTGTAGCTGGTTATTTCTACCAAAAAGTTAAGGAGAAGGGAGACAAAGTGTACTGGAGGTGTGTGGATTCACATAAGTACGGCTGTCTTGCAAGGCTGCATGCTATAGGGAGTAGTGTTTCTGCACTGTGAAAGGAACATGCGCATGTACCCGATGCTGGTGACATAGGGGTGCACAAGATAATGGCTGAAGTGTGGGACAGGGCACGAACAAGTGTGGAGACCACCACACAAGTTGTAGTTCAGTGCACAACATCTGCTCCTGATGCTTTGGCTGGTCGACTGCCACGGGTACCTCTTATTAAGAGAACTGTTCAATGGATTAGGCAAGTTGAATGAGGCTGTCCTACTATCCCTTCCTCTGTTGAGGAATTAGAAATACCACCAGAATTTACTTTATCTACTGCTGGTGCTCCATTCCTAATGTATGAAAGTGGCAAAGAAAAAGAAAGGTTTCTAATGCTTGCAACAGCATCAAACATTAAAATGCTACAGGAATGTACAGACTGGATGCTGGATGGGACATTCAAGTCCTGTCCAGCCTTGTTTGATCAACTATATACAGTACACTGCATCAGGTCTGGTCATGTTATGGCAGCACTTTATGTGCTAATGAACTTTCATAAAATGGTTTCTTATTTAAGAGTGTATGCTAAGCTTATTGAATTGTGCAATCCAATCTGTCCTAGCACTGCTATTATGGACTTTGAAAAGTCTGCCTGGAGAGCATTCAGTGCATCCTTCCCAAACACTAAACTAAGAGGATGTTTCTTTCATTATGCACAGGCAATGTGGAGAAAAATACAAAAATATCTTACAATCCATGAGAAGTACAGTTCAGACCCAGAATTTGCATTGCACTTATGAATGTTATTATCACTAGCATTTGTCCCAGTTTGCGATTTTGTGCCAGCTTTTGATGATATATATGACTGGGATTTTTTCAAAAGTAATGCTGAATTGTTACAACCTCTCATAGACTATTTTGAGTCCACCTGGATTGGTACACTAAGGGGATGCACAGGGAGGAGAAGGTATGCCTTTCCACCAAATCAATGGAACTGTCAAGATGCCACCACAAGGGGGCTTGCTCGCACTAATAATGTCATTGAAGGGTGGCATCGTGGATTCAATAGCTGCCTCAGGGCGTGTCACCCTAGCATATGGAGACTTATCCATTGCCTGCAGGAGGAGCAGCAGATGACAGAGCTGAAGATTGAGCAGGTATTATCTGGCACAGGAGTCAGTGAAAGAAAGAGAAAATACAAAGATTCGAATGAGCAATTTGTGTCAATAGTGGCTGAATACGGGGAGAGATGCATATACGATTATCTGCATGGGCTAGCCTATAATTTTCAGTTTCAAGTCTGATTTTGTCTCAAGTCAGCTTTGTTTTAAATAATAAATGAAGCTCTCTGTTGTCTACAGGTGCAGAAGTGCACTACATTGCCACCAACAATCACAACATATGATTGTTTTTTCCCAATCTGTAAAGTCGCTATTATGACGTCGTGGTGTTCGTGCAGTGGTGGTTGTTTGTTCCTGTTGGTAATGCAGGACCTAATAGGTGCAATTTTGTGATGTTTGTACTGTGGTAGTTGGTACTGATGGTATTTGGTACTGACGGTAAAAGTAGCTAATATCACGGGTTACCGTAACGGCCTTTTAATTTTATAGTCAAATTATTTTTAGTTATTAGTTAGATACAGGGATGGAGTTGCAACTGGGGTTCTAAAGTGAGTTAGAGATAAGGGTTAGAATTAATATTTTTTAGAAAGTTCCTTGTGAAGTGCAACGGAGGAAAGTGGCTCTTTTAGAGCATTTTGACATTAAATGAATTACTATTGGAGCTGTGTATGCTGTTGTGTTAATTGCACTGTGTGGTGCTTATGTTTTGGACTGGAAGAGTTTTTGAACCATTGGTGTCATATCCAGGCGGGGAGTTAGTAAACTCTAACATTGTTATTTGGAAGGAGAGTGGTTTTGGTGATGATACCATCGATTAATAAGCAGTCAGAGTTCTGTGTTGCGTGGATTCCAACAGGAATGGTGAGATCTTCACTGGACTGTGCAGCATGTTCGTGATGGTAGGTTGGGCATGCATTAGAGTTGTGCGAAACTGAAAAATTTCACCTAGCAAAATATTTTGCTTAATTTGTGCATTATGTGAAATATTTCACAGGGCAAAATAAAATTTCACCCCCAAAGCAAGCGAAATTTTACCTGGAAACTGAAATTTCACACCTGTGGGCGAAATTTCACACCCGAGGAGAAATTTCACCACCCGCAGGTGAAATTCATTGTTTAAATTCTCCCTGCAGGTCTCCCTGTGGCTAATTGCCAGCCATAACTGAATAAAGCCCTCCCCAATTACCCTGGCCCCCATATCCTTTTTTAATATATAAAAAATGTAACCCCACACTCCTTGGTGTCCAGTGGTGCCCCCACCCACGGCCATTCATGGCCTAAATTATTTTCCCAGGTGTCTAGTGGTCCACCTGGCTGATCACTGCCATAATTGAATAAAGCCCCCAGTTACCCTGGTCCCCTCATTTCCTTTTCTTAAAAAATAAACCCCCACTCCCTGGTGTCTAGTGGACCCCACCCACCACCCAGTCATCTTGAGCCAGCATCCACCCCTGCCCCCAGTATCCCAATCGGGCCACCAGCATAGCCTTCCACTCACCTCCATGGCCGGTAGCCTGACTGAGCACTTGAATGAATTAGTGTGTGCTTGTTATTCCCCCCACTTTTGAGATGGTCCACTACCATGCTTTAAAGGGGTTTATCCCCAGAGAGACTGATAGCAGTAATAGATTTTTCTGGTGTGAGTGTTGCCTGTGAGGCATGGTTAGATGAGGCAGTGGCAGCATATAATAATGCTTACACCAAAGCATTGGACTCCATAGCACCGGTCCATATATGAAACAGGTCTTATCACTTGAGACCCCCTTGGTTCGATGGGGCTCACAAGGAAATGAAGATGAAGGGTCAGAAGTTTCAGCATTGCTGGAGGAAAACCAGGACTGTGGAAGACAGACTGGTCATGAGAGCCCACTGCAGTGAGTATCAAGGGGCAATTAACCTTAAGAAGGCAGAGTTCCTATTCAGAGCGATTACTGCAGTAAGCAATACACAAACCCTGCTCTTTCGGACTATAGACAGGTTATCACATCTAACCTATCTACAGCTGAAAACAGCAATTTCAATCACACATTGTGAAGAGTTTGCTCAGTTCTTTTCTGACATAGTGCTGACCATTAGGACCAGGATAACTCCAGTGGAGTATGATCCGATCCACTGGGTCAAGCCTGTTGGTGACAGTAGCACTGTGATTGCCTGGGATGAGTTCCTGCCAGTGAGAGTGGCGGAGGTCATCAATGTGATTTTGATGCTGCATCCTACCTCTTGTGACTTGGACCCAGGCCCAACACATCTCCTAGTGGGAGGTGTAGAGTCCATTGGTCTGGTGTTCAGTAAGATTGTCCGGTGTTCACTTTTGGCAAGGGTCCTCCCAGATGCTTTGAAAGAGGCATTGGTGAGGCCCCTGCTGAAAAAATCATCACTCGACCCTGACGTCTTGGTGAATTATTAACCAGTCTCCAACCTCCCATTTTTGGGGAAAGTTGTTGTGGAGAAAGTAGTGGTTGTGCAGCTCGAGGCACGCCTGGTAGCTTTTGACATCTATGAGATGCTCCAGTTGGGATTTAGGAAAAAGCACAGCAAGGAAGCAGCATTAGTTAGGATGCAAAATGATCTCCTCAGGATGAGAGATAGAGGGGAGCGGTCAATTTCCATTCTCCTCGATCTCTCATCAGCCTTTGATACCGTAGATCATGTGGTGCTACTTGATTACCTAAGAGAATTATGGGGACTCACTGGCCATGTCATCAACTGGTTTGAGTCCTTTCTTTGTGGTAGGATGCAGCGGGTTGTGTTGGGAAGTTTCTCATTGCGCCCGAGGCTCCTATCTTGCTGAGTACCTCAAGGATTGATCTTGTCAACCATGTTGTTTGTAGTGTGTATGCTCCCCCTCGGTGGTATGATTAAGCATTATAGTCTTGGTTTTCACTGCTATGCAGATGATACCCAGCTGTATACTGTATGTCCTTTGCACACGGAACATCGAACACTTTGGACATGCTAAATAACTACTTATTTGAGATCCAGGACTGGATGTCCTGTAACTGACTGGGATTGAATGCTGACAAGATGGACACTGGAGCAGGAACAGTGCTGTTCCTGGGATCCACATCACTAGTGGTGGAGAATAAACTGCAAAATCTGTGTGCCGTCTTTGACGATGGTTTAACACTTGAGTCCCAGGTGTCTGCCGTCATCTGGAGTGTTTTTTACCACTTAAGGAATGTCACTCAGATCAAGCACCTAGTCCCATTTGAGGAGCTGCCATCACTGATACATGCCTTTTTCACCTCCAGGCTTGATTACTGTAATGCTTTATACTTCGGAGTCAGTGGGGGCAATGTCCGCCAGTTTCAGCTAGTGCAGAATGCTTCACCCAGGTTATTGACCGTCCTGTCGAGATCTGATCATATAACTCCCATTTTGCGTAACCTGCACTGCCTGCCAGTCAGGTGGCGGACTGTCTTCAAGGTGAGTTTCCTCACATATAAGGCCCTATATGGATCGGGTCCAGGTTACATGTCTGATCTCCCGTCACCTGCCCACCCAGTGCACTCCCTGCAGTTATCTGATGAGGGGTATTTAGTTGTCCCAAGGGCACCATTATAAACTGCTGGTGATCGTGCCTTCGAAGTGGTGGGCCCTACATTATGGAACTCCCTCCCTGAGGCATTGAGGGAGGCCCCTTCTGTTAATAGTTTTAAAGAAGGCTTGAAGACACAGCTTTTTAAGTTGGTGTATGAGGGTTGTGGATAGTATGATAAATGTGAGAGTGAGCTGGATTTATTTATGTATTAACTTAGAAACATAGAATTTGATAGCAGATAAGGACCAGTTGTCCCACTTAATTTTATCATTTTAAATTGATGGTTATTTATGATAGATTTTAAATTGAATTAACTTTTGTTATAATTGTGCTTCAACTTTTGTCCTGTATTGTTGTAAAGCACCCAGAGCCCCAGTGGTGTCCTGGGTGTCCTTTGGGCACCTGCAGAATCACTAACAGACCTCTCCTTCCAAGATTCTCACAAATGCCCTAACCATTTGTGAACCAATGCACCTAACAGATAGTCAGAGCAGGGGCCAGAGACTGGGTATGTCTGTGATTGACCAGCAGAGCATGGTATGCATGGTGCCATTTGTATTCTGCCAGCCCAAGGTTGGGGAGGTTATTACACCAGCCAAAGGACTGTCATACCTGGTGCACTCCCACATGATAAGCATCAGCAGGACACAATATTGCCATGCAGCCATGGACCCTGGCCCTCTACTTTGCTACAGAAGCTGGGATGAGAATGATGGCTGTGGAGCACATAGTGGCCCAGATATTCAATGGCATTGTGCCTCACAACTGAGTTGTGCAAGCGCAACCCTGGAAAGACACTCCAATGCAATATTCAGAAGAGGGACTTGCGCAGCACAAGTCCTGATGTGCTGAGGTGGAATGATACATTGTATGTGGCATATCTCTAGGAGGCATGCCCATGCATATGCAGAGCATGCTGATATTGAGCCTGGGATGTATGCTGGCTCAATGCTGAGGTGCGCTACATACCTGGGCACAGAGTTGAGCCCAAAATAAATGGCTCAAGTACCAGCCACCCACAGGCATGCTGCTGTACTACAATGCACAACACAGCAGCTGCCAGCACTGGCTGGCAGACACCTCCCCAACACTGTGAATAAGCACCCACAGATGTCCCTGGTAGTCTAGTGGTACCCCCTTCCCACCCTGTAACCTTGAATGCTGAAAATAACATATATTATATCCCTGGTAGTCTAGTGGGACCCCCACCCTACCTGTAGCCACAATCATCAAAAATATATGTAAAATTATCCCTGGTTGGCTAGTGATACCCCCCACCCCACCCATAACCTTAGATCACAGGAAAACCCTACAAAAACATCCCTGGTAGTCCAGTGGCACCCTCCACCCCCACACTCCTCAGGACCCCTGCCCACCCAGCTTTCCTCCATAATCAATGGTTTTGTGAATGACTATTACAGTATGCACTGTAAGTCCATTGGTCCACAGTGTGGACCAATAGGCTTACAGATACTACTGTAAGCTGTCATTCAGCTGGTAGCTGGGTGGTATGCAGGTGGGTTTGTGCTGCACGCTGATGATGGTGGGGAGCTTGGTGGGCAGGGGGTCCTGTGTGGGTGGGGGCATGGAGAGTGCCACTGGACCACCAGGGATGTTTTTAGTAGGGTTTACTGGAGATTGGGGTTATGGCAGGGTTGGGGGTACCACTAGACTACCAGGGATATATTTACATATATTTTCAGTGAGTGCAGCTACGGGAGGAGGGAGGGAGGGAGGGAGGTATCTCTAGACCCCCTCTGGAAGCACCACATGCTTTGCAGGGCACCATGCACATTTCACTGGCCAGCCCTGCACAACTCATGCAAATGGGGCCATAATGAGATACAAATGGCCCCATTTGTGCCTTGCATACATTAGGGCCCAATTTGCATACTGCTGGCTGAATATCAGGAATTTGTGTACAGCGTAACTCTGTTGCACTGGCGCAGTTCCCATTCCTGGTATTCAGCCCTGTTGGGAGGAAATGCACTAGAGCAACCTATTTGCACCAGGAGCATAACCTGCTATATTCAGAGGAGATGCACCATGGCTTATCTCCTTTGAATATATCCCATAGTTGTACTGCCACATTTCTGTTGTGCTGTGCTACCACTTGAGCCATTGCCATGCACAATTCTGAATATTGGGGCCAGTATGTATAAACATGAATCTTATTTGTGTTATTGGAGTAAAACCACCTTATGTAGACTGCCATATCCCATATTCCCCTGGTCCCACTGAGCAGAGGATCTACTCTGGGAGTGACTGTGGCATCGGATTTGAAGCCCACAGTCTGTCCTATTTTCATCCCTCCTCTGGTCCTTCCCCTTCTGCTGAGCTATGCATCCATGCATAAGTGAAGATTGAATAGTGAATATCAGCACCATGTATCTCTCTAGGACCAGGTGTATGGCACGCTTGTGAATAGCTCAGTACTTGTTTTCCTTGGCACACATACTGATCCACTTAGATCATAGGGCTCTTTATTTATTTATTTATTTTTTCAATTTAAAATGTATTAAGTTTTAACAAAAAAGAGAACAGGTCCAGAAGAACAATGTACATTTGGCATGAGATGTACAATGCAGAGGATCTGCCTTCCACCCACCCACACACCCTCCTCCACCCCTTCCCCTCTCTCCTCCACCCCCATCTCTTCAATACTGATATAAAGATAGAATACAAAATAATAATGGAATGTTAAATCCTTGGATAATTATATGAAAGGGGCTACAGCATATGTAAGGGGACCCCAGATTTTTACATTTTTCTCAGGCTTATTATTAAGGCTTGCAATTGCTTTCTCAGTCCTGAGATTAGCCAGGAGTTCATTGAGCCATTCGGAGTAGGAGATGTCATCAGAGTCCTTCAAGTGACGTAAAACTATTTTTTTAACAGACATGGATATAAGTGCCATATGGTATCTCCTGCTAGATACAGAGTTCTCCATATAATCACATAATAAACAAACTTCCGTGGTGAATAAGTCACTCAGACATAGTAAGGAGTCTGTTTTTAGCTGAATGCTAATCCAGAGTGGGGTAATTTTGGAACAGGTCCAGAAAATATGATACAGACAGCCCTCTTCGTTCATACATCGGGTGCAAGTGGCTGCAGGAAGAAGACTAAATTTAAATAATTTCTGTGGGAAATAATATAAGTTATGTAATATATGGAATTGGGTGAGGCGGAGTCTATCCTGGGTAAAATATTTATGACAATTTTGCCATAGGATAGTCCAATCTAGTAAGCGAGCAGGGAAAAGGGGCATCCAGAAGGCCAACGGAGCAAAATAAGTCACTTAAGCTCTATGATACAATACTTTGTAACAACTGGATACAGAAATTTGGATGCCCACTGTGAGACATACTTCCCTTCAAAGGGAAAGTGTGTCCTGCTGCACAGGGATAGCTCCAAAAACTTTAAAAATTAAATGTCTTAATTGGAAAACTTTAAAAATGTATTTAGTGGGTACGTTGTGGATTTTTAAAATTTCCATAGAGGAGAGCCAAGAGTTTTCCTCTGAAATAGTGAGGAAAGAGATGGTACGAGCATGTGGGGTAACCAGCTAGCAAGAAGTAACTTATTGTCAATCTTTAAATTTGGGTTTCCCCATAAGGGCTGTGATAGATCCTGAATATGACTATATTTAAGAAAACTACATAGTTGTGAATGAATTTTGATGGAAATGGTGATGGGGGTTGATTTTAATTTTGCCGGAAGTGCATTGGCTTTAATATGGAAAAGTGCAGCTAGAGTTAAAGTGTGAGCTTGAAAAAGGGATAATTCAATTTTAAGCCATTGGGGAGAAAAGGGTGAGGCAAACACTTATTCCTTAGGGGATAACCATCTGAAATATTTGTCGGCATGACTGGCCCAGTAGTAAAATGTTAAGTGAGGTAAGCGTAGGCTTCCTTTATCCTTGGGGGGAGCTAACTTAAAATAGGCCAGTCTAGGTTGTTTATTGGAACAGATAAACATTGCGATGAGCCTATGAACTTTGGTGAACCAGGAAAAAGGTAACCAGATGTTAAGTAAATGTAAGGGTTAAAAAAGTCTAGGAAAAATATTCATCTTGATTAAATTAAATCCTCCCCCAGAGGGATATAGGAAGTTTGGACCATCTATTGAAATCCATTCCTATGACTTTCACCAGAGAATCTAGATTTAATTTTTGGAAAAGAGCCAGGTTCCTTGGTATTATAATACCCAGTTATTTTAAGGAGTCCTGTTTCCAGGACAAGCCCCTATCCATGATGGATCTTTTATTGACCTTATGATTGAGGAGGAAGACCACCGTCTTGTCTTTGTTAAGTTTATAGTTAGATAATTGACATAATTCTTCTATAGGGGATAACACAGAGGGGGACTGATGTATCTGGGTAAGATAGTTGTAAAAGTAGGTCATCAGCGTAGTCCGACACCTTGATTACTTGGGATGAGACAGGTATGCCCTGGATTTGTTCACAGGCCATTAATCTACATATTAAAGGTTCTACATATTGGTTGAAAAGTAAAGTGGACGGGGCATCCCTGTTTAGTTCCAGATTGTAATGGGAAAGAATTAGAAATTGATCCATTAACAGTAATCCTTGCCGAGGAGGCATGATGCAGTGTTTTTATCCAGTTTTTAAATTTTAAATGAAATTTATAAACATTCAGGGAGCAGAACAAACAACTCCAGTCAACCTTATTGAACACCTTCTCAGCACCTAGCGAGACCAAAGCTGTGGGAAAGTGAGCATCCCTAGACACTGATAGAATGTGCAACAGCGCAGAGAGATGGCCAACAGAAAAGCACCCTCTTATGAACCCAACTTGTTCGGCTCCAATAAGCTCCAGTAGAATGATGCTGATATGCTCAGCTATCAGCTTAGTTAGTATTTTAATATCTTGGTTCAGTAAAGATATTGGGTGATAACTCATAGCTAATTCTGGATTTCTGTCAGGTTTAAGGAGCAGCATTATTAAGGCCTCAAATAGGGTGGGGTCTACTGCA
Source organism: Neoceratodus forsteri (assembly GCA_016271365.2). Lineage (NCBI taxonomy): Eukaryota > Metazoa > Chordata > Ceratodontiformes > Ceratodontidae > Neoceratodus > Neoceratodus forsteri. Next base: position 1,043,857,461 of record CM028133.1, on the reverse strand, counting down.
GCACCTCATAAAATATGTTGGCATGGGGCAGCAACAAAGGAATTAGCTGTTTTTGAAATTTTGTATAAAAATTGGCCAAAAAAACATCCGGACCCGGAGTTTTATCAACAGGTAAATTTTGAATTATTCTGGCAATCTCCATATAAGAAATGGGGGCTATGAGCAGTTGTTGGTTTGTCTCTGAGAGAGAAGATAGGTTAGATGCAGATAGGTATGAATCCAAATCTGACACTGTGGGTGTATTTGACATGGCACTATATAATTTAGTGTAGTAGGTTTTAAATTCAGATACTATATTTATCGGGGATGTTTTCAAGGTGCCATCTTCCTGAGAACAAATAGAGAGGATGTATTTAGATGACTCCTGTTGTTTAATTCTGAGTGCCAGGAGGTGCCCTGCCTTCTCCCCCTTATCTGTGTAAGATGCTTTTGTTCTCAAAATAGCAAATTCCACCTTTTCTATAAAGTTTGCCAAATACGCATTTCTTAATTTGGCTAGGTTTTGTCTAATATCATCGGATGAATAGGGCATTAAAGACTCTTCAACTGCATGGATCTGGGTGAGCAGGTTAAATAGCTTGTGTTCCTCTTTCTTCTTCCTTTGGGAAGCTAAGCTGATCAATGTACCCCTAATATAAGCCTTAAAGGCACACCATATAAAATCGGGTCTGGAGGTGGAACTGAGATGAATATCTGTAAATTGCTTAATATATTTATTAAGACTAGGGATTACTGCAGATTCTTTCAGGAGTTGGTTATTGATTTTCCACCTTGTTTCTTGTTTGGGAATGGGTGAAAAGGATAAGTGACAGGTTACTAGAGAGTGATCAGAAGGAGGGCCAGATAACACAGAAACATAAAAACATAGACTTTGATGGCAGATAAGGACCGCTTGGCCCACCTAGTCTGCCCATTTCCCTACCTACAGGATAAGCCGCAGATCCTAGTTAACCAACAGCCTATTTTTTCCTATCCACCACAAGAATTTCCTTATGTCTGTCCCATGCATTCTTGAATTCTTCCACAGTGTTAGACCCCACAACCTCCTCAGGAAGGCTGTTCCATGCATCCACTGCCCTCTCTGTGAAAAAATACTTCCTCACATTGCTTCTGAACCGCCCCCACCCCATCTATCTTTAAATTGTGTCCCCTTGTTCTTGCATGTCTCTTTTTCTGAAAGACGATACCCTCTTAGACTTTGTTGATTCCACTGAGATACTTAAAAGTTTCTATTATGTCCCCCCCCTCCCTTCTTTCTTCAAGGGTATACATATTAAGCTGCTTTAGTCTCTCCTCATTCAGCTTCTCTTTCAGATCCTGCACCATTTTAGTTGCCCTCCTCTGGACTGCCTCTACCCTGTCTACATCCTTGTGGAGATGGGGTCTCCAGAACTGGACGCAGTACTCCAGATGGGGTCTCACCAACTGTCTGTACAGAGGGATAACAACTTCCTGTTTGTACAGAGGGATAACAACTTTCTGTTTGATTGAATAGATACATCCATAACTCCAGCCAGAAGAGATTGTGACACAAGCAAATAATCAATACGGGATGCAGTGCTATGAATGGGAGAAATAAAAGTATAGCCCCTATCAGTGAGGTGAAATGAACGCCATACATCGCATAGCCCAAAGTAGTCAATGAGTTCATGAAACGCTCTTTGTGCTGGTGATAAGCCTCTATGAGGTCCATTAGAGCAATCAAGTGAAGGGTCAAATACAGTGTTTATGTTGCCCCCCAGAATTATGGGCAATGCTAGAAAGGGGGTTTGGACATTAATCAGCTATGTGAAAGAATCTAGATTAGGCCCATAAACAGATCCCAACAGCAATTCAGTTGTGTATAAAATACAACGAATAAAATATATATCTGCCCTGTGGGTCACCCACTATTTGAATGAGAGCAAAGGGGATTTTTCTAGATGTCAAGATCAGGACACCACCACTCTGGGTAGAACCCCCTGAGAAGAAAATATGACCCACTTGTTGTCTTTGCATTCGGATCACTTCCGAATCCAAAAGATGTGATTCCTGTATAAAAATAACATCTGTAGGCAACAAAGCTAGATGATTCAGCAATTTATACTGTTTCAGTTGTTGCCTGAGATCTTTCACATTCCAAGTAGCAGTTTTAATCGCATTAGCCATATCCCTTAAAAGAAAAAATGAAAGTGTATAGGAACTTGCAGTAGAACCATGATCTTGCCAGGAACATTCCAACCCAGGCATCAGTGTTGAAGATTCCCCCCTTCTGTACACCCATACATAGTCTCCCCCCTTATCTCCCCCACTTAGCCCTTCTAAACAAAGAAACTGCAACCTTTGAGGAAAACAACCCTACCCTCCCATTACCCATTGCTACTACCGGACTGCATTCCACAGTTTGCCTTCATCATAGCTCCCTCCCTCCAGCCACCTTAAATTGTCCCCTAAAACAACACTTTCAGAAATACTATCGATGTTAGAACAAACCTGAAAGTTGAAATACCTATAAGCAATGAAAATTGGCCCCAATGATGTCTAGTAAACGTGTTCATAATCCAGATCACTAAATAGGCCAGTAACTGATTCTCTAATGACAACCCATTATTTGTATCCTGCCTAGAGTATAGCCTGTATTAAGTTACCTAGGACATTCAAAGTCATGATAAAACCTCTGAAGCCCCATTGGGGCTCTGTTAATACCTGATATGCACCTTTGAAAACTTCACTTGATAAAATAAAGATCTGGTGACCTCTAGTGGACATTATAGTGAGCTTAACATATCCTGAGTTACGAGAAAACAGTAAAGTTATGTTCAGAAGTATTGAACAGGTCCATCCAGGTGGAGAAATTAAAAGGAAAATGAACCAGTGACTGAAGTTTAGAACAAGCAAACATATGTTCGGTGAACACACTATACAAAAAAGACCCTTAAGTCACAGTAGTAATAAATGTTGTGCCCTTGCATTGAGTGGAGCAATGCTCTAATTGATTCAAGCAGGACAAAGCAGTTTTAAGTTGTGTCCCTATTCAGACACTCCATCTTCACACAGATTAAGATGCATGTTTAATCTTGAGTGAAAAGTTAGAGCCGAATCCGAGGAATAGACAAACCTCTATGGTAAAAAGTCAGGTATCCCTAAAGAGATCTGGTAGGGAAGCCTTAAGACTTTTTTTTTAATTCAACATGTTTTATTAGGCATATCGCAGTGCAAACAGAGTTTAAGGATTGAAAGTTGTACCATCCATGTAAACTGTCCAACAAGACCTAAAATATCTCCCCAACCCCCACCCCTCCGCCCCAGTGGTGCACTCTTCTTTCTTTATGATCCTAAAAGTAGCAAGCGACAGCAAGAGAAGTCATTGAAATATAGTTGAGAGACAGGAGAGTTTGTGAAAACAACCGGAGCGGTCGTATCAAGATAAATACAGAGCATATAACCTCCCCCATTTTTTCTAGAAAGATGAGAGGTGATGGTGCACATTAGCAATTAAATGTTCTAGGTGGAGTTCAAATTATATTTCATGCAACCATTCAGCATAGGAAATGGTAATCTGATCCGTCCAGTGTCTAAGCACTAATTTTTTGACCGCCATAGAGATTAAAGCCATATGAAACAGTCTCTCTTTCACCGGAATTCCGGAGTAATCACCCAGAATGCATATGACAGGGGAGAAAAGGCCCTGAAGGCCCAACAAAGGATCCAGAGTGGATTCTATTTGGTTCCACAAGAGGGATATCCTTTCACAGGACCATAGTGTATGGAGGAGCGAGCCTTCTTCTTTATTGCACCTAGTACACATATTGGAGGTAAGCCTCTTCATTCGGGCCAATTTTACCGGAGTATAATACAAATTATTTAGAATACAGTATTGTGTAAGTCTGTATCAGCCCTGGGTGAGGCATGTGTATAGGCCAGTCCATATTGCATGCCAGTTAATAACTTCATCAGGGAACGAAACCTGCCAGACTGGAGAACCGGCACTTGAGTGAGACTGAGAGAAAGTGAGAATCAGCTTATATACTGTGGAAATGCCGTGGGGTTTACAAATGAAGCCTTTATTTAGTTGAGAAAAACTTCAATACGAGAAGGGTTACACTCTTTCCCTATCACCTTAACTAGTAAGTGTTTAAGCTGTAAAATTTGAAAGGCCGCCCATGATTTAAGGCCCAGCTTTATGAGGATCTCCTCGGTAGATAATATAACACCATTTGAGTAGAAATCTGCCACTGTGAGCTCAGGGGAGAAGGGTAGCCAATGTCTGGTTATGGAAGTTCCCCCTATTTTAAGATTCAAATTGGCATAGAGCGGCTGAGAAGGGTCAGAACTTGAATGCACCTTATAGAATCTGAACATTTGAGAGAGAACTCTTAGCGAGGTACCAAGTGGGAAGGGCTGCAGTGATTTGGGCAATTTTTTAAGGGGCGTATAAAAAAGTGACTGGGGGCTACATTATGGGTAGCGAGAAAGTCAGCCTCTATAAGTAGCCAAATAGGAACATAGTCGTGGTGAGCACAGAGATCAATTAATGAGAGCCATTTCCCACACTTATTAAGGTGACAAGCCCATTAATAAAACAAGAAATTAGGAAGACATAAGCCCCCCATCTCCCTGGGCAAAGAGAGCTTACTGTAGGATCTTCTAATTGCCTTGTTCTGCCAAATGAAGTAACTAACTTCAGAGTAAATATGTTGAAAGAAGGACAGGGGTAACCAGACATCCAGCAGATTTAATCGGTAAAACAGTCTAGGGAGGACATTCATCTTGACAGTATTGATTCTACCCCAAAGCGAGAGAGGGAGCTTATTCCATCTTGCTAAGTCCTGTCTAATGTTGGACCATAAATCTTCTAAATTAAGTTTGCGGAGTAATGATAAATCTGAGGTAATAAAAATGCTCAAGTATTTAATGGACTTGAGAGTCCATTTCATGCCAAAATCATTGAAAGCTGAGCTATATGTTAATGAATTAAGGGGGAAAATTTCAGTTTTAGTAATGCTGAGTTTGTAATTTGAAAATTTACCAAAAGTATATACAGTATAATATGTAATGCTTCTGTTAAAGAGGAGACCGGATCCGGAAGGTGAAGCAAGATGTCATCCGTGTAAACTGAGAGAGCGAGAGTCCTATCACCTATTGGAATACCAGTGATTAAGGGGAGGAGTTCAGTCTCCTAATCAGGGGTTCAAGATATATGTTAAAAAGAAAAGGAGATAGCTGTCTTGTGCCCAAGAAAAGAGGAAAAGCCTCGGACAGGACTCCATTACAGTTTATTTTTGCCTGAGGAGAGGAGTATAGAGTCTGAATCCATTTGATAAAGGTTTCAGGAAAGCCCATTGTCTGCAGCGTAGCCCACAGGAAATTCCAATCCACTCTATCAAATGCTTTTTCAGCATCAAGGGATATAAGAGCCATTGGAGAGGGGGAGGTCTTAGCCACCTGGACCAGATACGCTAGTTTATGAAGATGGTCAGCAGGTGTTCTACCTGACACAAACCCAATTTGCTCTGGGCTGAGAAGCAGAGTCCAAACCCTTTCAATTCTGCTAGCAAGTATCTTAGCCAAGATTTTAATGTCACAGTTTAACAAAGAGCTGGGACAATAACTCGCGGGAGATTGGGGTGGTTTCTCTGGCTTGAGAAGAAGGATAATAGAGGCTTCTAATAGAGATGGATCTATAACCTGACCTTAAAGCATATATTGACATAACCGTAGTAAGTAGGGAGCAAGATCGTTAGTGAAAGCTTTATAAAAGTTCGAAAGGAAACCGTCCGGACCAGGGGCCCTATCAGAGGCAAATTTATGGATAGCAGACAAAATTTCCTGAAGAGATACAGAGGCTGATAAACAAGTTTGTTGTGAAGGAGAGAGGGTAGCTAATGGTAAGGCAGATAAATACTCAAATAATTCAACCTGGGAGGGGGATACAAGATGCTGACTATAAAGGGAAAGATAAAACTGCTTGAAAACGGCAGTTATGTCTCTCAGGTGTGTTTTAATAGTGCCGTCCAGATCATTGATTGACTGAATAAATCTGGATGCTTCTAGTTTCCTCAGCTGCAACGCCAAAAGATGACTTGCCTTTTCCCCCTGCTCTATGTACTTTGCCTTAGTTCTTAAAATAAGAAACTTTGCTTTTTCCTGTATCAAACAAGAATACTGGTTCCTTAAATTTAACAGAGATTTTAGCACATCAGGAGAAGAGGATGAAGTAAGAGTATGCTCAAGTGTGCGAATCTGTCCCAGAAGGGATATCGCAGCCGCCTCTCTTTTTCGTTTACGAGTGGAGGAAAGCCTAATAAACTCACCTCACAAAAAACATTTTAGGTCACACCATTCGTGGTCCATCCTGGTGACCGAACTCTGGTTATTTGCACTAAAAAGTTGAATCATGTCTGAGATCCTGGTAGTGACATAATCATCCTTTAAAAGCTGTGTATTTAACCACCATATTGAATCCCTTTGGAGGTTTTGATTTAACATAACTGTGACCCAAGTTACAGCATGGCCCGATATAACAATCGGCTCTAGGGTAGAGTCATTAAGACCGTGAATGAGATAATGACTAAGTAAGATATAATTTAGCCAAGACCAAGTGGAGTGCACCATAGAGTGAAATGAGAAAGCGCGGGTCTCAGGGTTTACGAGATGCCAGGGATCGCATAATCTGTTGATATCCAGAAATTTAGCAAGAGCCCTTTGGGCTTGAGTAAGGGGCTTAGGCAATTAATTTGATTTATCCAAATCTTGAGTGGGTGGCAGGTTCCAATCTCCTCCCAGGATTAAAGAGAACCTTGAAAATGTCTGTAATTCTGTTGATAATTCCTGAAAAATATAGGGTTTCCCCCTACCGGCCCGTACACACTCCCCAGGACCAGTTCAGTGCAGTCCAATACTCCTTGGACTAAAACATATCTCCCCTGTGGATCAGCGATTGTTGTTTTGGGTTGAAAGGCCTTATGAATTAAGATAGCAGTGCCACCACTGACGGATGAGTTACCAGCAGCAAAATCTTGCCCAATCCCAAGTTTGCAAACCCCCCGTTTCCCCAGGGAGGAGGTGAGTTTCCTGAATAAAAGAGATATGGGCCTTCAGCTATGATATGTGTTTTAAGATCTGAATTCTCTTGTTGAGATCATGAACCCCTCTTACATTCCAAGATATGAATTTTTTCAAACCTGTAGCCATTGGATATTATACTGAACAGTACATAATCAAAACGATATACTACGAGAGTGCACCTCTGAACCCTCCCCCATCAAACTTACATACATTTTATTAAATAGGTATTCCCACAAAACCCAGGAGAAAACCCCGAGCACATTATTAACCATGATGACATCTACAGGATGCAGGGAAACACCATCAACAACAATAGAGAACCATGGAATACCATAGCTACCAATCCCCCCCCAATCCCCCCCAGTAACTATTTACAAATATCTCTCCACCTAGCTTTGACCCCATTAAGGAAGCTAACTTTTTGTTCGATGGTAGAGAGACTCCAAGTACCCCATTATAACTACCTCTGATATTACTAACCTGTTAGAGAATAATAATTGTAACAGCTGCCTGTACCGGGTAACCTTCGGACCCCAGCTTAGGTATTAATGCAAACCAGCCTGATATGCCAAAAGGAGTACCACAATATCAAACCAAATAAAACAGCAAGTGAGAGTAATTAGGGTACTACCCCCCCTTACTTCAGAATGTGTGGTGGGTTACTTTCCAGCCAAAATCCTCCCCTTCCCGCCCCCCACCCTCTGAAGGGAAAAAGAGGGGTGTGTTGGATGTAATCTACTGATCGACCTGGAATACCCTAACAATATGTAAGCTACTGATAAGCTCCATATAGTACTTCTTATTTCCACGAGAACCAGAAATGAAACAAATTCAGCTTTACATTCTCTGACCAAAATTAATAAGGAAGCGATATAAGCGTATGGTAAATAAGGTTATCGAGAGTGCAGAGGAAAATTCCAGAGATAGATGTACCAAGAGAAGTATTGAGACAATAAGGGAGACCAGAACAGTAAAGGGGGATATGAGAACTGAAGTACTGTAGAGAGAGAGAGAAATCGAGAAGAGCCAAACCCCAATATATTAATCATAACATCATTGTCTCCCTAAATACCAGAAGTCAAGATATAGAGAAAGAAACCCGTGAGAATAGTTTGGGTAGTGAATAGGAAAATAGGTGACATGAGTCTTTCCAGAATTATGTACACATTATAATAATGAAATCATCGCCAGAAAACAAAGCATAAGAGGCAGCTTCTCGAATGTGCGAGTGTTCCCCTGGGGAACCGTACTGGAACGGGCCAAGCTGTCCGGTCAGAAAGAGTCCCCACTGGAAACAAATGGAACCAGGAAAAAGGGATCAGAGGGAAAATGGTGCCTCATTGCCACGCCACGTCCCCCAGGTTCACAGGCCATCCTCCACCTCTCTCCTCGATTGCCACCGTCCTCACACCGGAGAAGAACTCCCCTCCCCAGAGCATCCCTCAGAAAAAGTTCCTCATTGGTAAGCCAGCCAAACAACAGAAGGTACAGTCACAGCAAATAAATCTTGATAGAAAGAAAGCGAGAAAACCATCCTAAGATTAAAATAATGGTGGAATCTTCTTGCAGAGATCAGCTTGGGCCTGTTCGGCCGAGTCGTATGATAGCCATGCTCCATCCACCAAAACTTGCAGATGTGCTGGGTATGCCATGCGAAACTTGATACTGGCAGATATCAACTTGCTGACTGTGGGATGAAAGGAGGCTCTTTTCCTTCGGGTTTCTAATGGCAGATCCTGAGTAATTCTTAGGTGCTTGCCCTCCCATTGCATAGATTATAGATCTCTGACTTTGGCCAAAATATGCTGCTTTTCAAGGTAATTGAGAAAACGAATGATCATCGGGTGAGGGGAAGCATTATCCTCCAGTTTTGGACATAGAGACCTGTACGCCCTTTCCATTAAGTAGGTAGGATTGTGTGAGGAAGGGCCCACAATCTTGGTAAAGAGTTTCTGAGTAAATAAAATTGCAGAGGGACCTTCTGCTCCTTCTGGTAAGCCAAAGATCAAAATATTGTTCCTTCTGCTGCACCCCTCTAGATCCTCAGTTTTGAGTTGTAATTTAGACATTTGTTGCCTTAACTTAGTGATTTCTGGATCTTTCCTGTCTCTCCAGGCCTCTAGCGAGTAGGCGCGAGCCTCCGTATCTGCCATGCGAGTTCTGAGTTCGGACATTTCAGTATGAATATTTTTTAAATCAGCAGCGATATCCAGAAGCGTCTCCTTAAATGTTTGCAGCTCTTGCAAAAAACGCTCTTCTGAAAGCGGAGTTGATGCCGCCAAGGTAGTCAGTTTTTTAGCTGATAGTTGCTGGAGAGGTTTTACCTTCTTTTCCTGTTTGTCAGGCGAGACTGGGGGCGTGTGTCTGGGTAAGGCCGTTTTCATCTTGGCCTCCATCTGAACATGTAAAAGAGCAAAAACTGCTTAAGAAACAGCCAACAAGCTCCGTTAAGTGACCAGGAATATAAAGATGTAGAGTATACCCCAATCTTCCAACTACACAGCACTAGATGAAGTTAGATTATCAGCTGGGGAAGCAGGAGCCAAGGGAAGCAGCAGCTAGCAAACCCAGACCATCACGTGATCTGAAGCCTTAAAACTTGCATGGGCACATTCAGGGTCCTCATAAGAATGCCTTGTACTGTACCTGCTGCCAGACTTGTAATCTAGTGGGATAATTCATTCAGAAATGAACTCCAGCAGCTATCAATTTTGATACCAGAGGATGGAAAGCTGTGTGACGTTACCAAATGGTGGCAGGCAGGTCTTGGGCAATCTGGACTGTGACTCCCTCCCAACGAACTTCCTGGATTTCTCTAACTTTAGAAAGAAAATGCTGATGCTCAAAATAGTTGCAAAATCTAAAAATGAGTGGTTTTGGAGGGGATCCAGTCAGAGGTGTTGGTCTGAGTGCTCTATACACCCTTTCAATCACATACTTAGGACCAAAGGGGGAAGGGCCTGCTACTTTTTCCACAGACATTTGAATAAATAATATGGTGTCATGCCCTTCCTCTGTTTCAGGCAGCCCAATAAGCACCGCATTATTCCTACTGCTCCTACTCTTGAGATCCTCTATTTTGAGTTCCATTTTTGCAAGTTTCTGTCAGGTCACAATTAGTTCAGGCTCAAGCTTGTCCATATGCTTTTTGATAGATGTGATCCAAGTTTTGGAGTCAGAGGTGCGGCGGAGAAAAGTCCTCCAGAGCTTGTGAGATTCATTTAATCTCAGACATAATGAATCTCAGCACTTCCTTGAACTGGTGAAACTCAGCTAAAAAAACAGCTAAGGTAAGTGGTTCCAATTCAGGTGAGTTGCCGACAGTACCCTCGATGTCTGTAGAAGAAGAAGCTCTAGGCTTTTTAGGACCTTTTTCGGGTGTTGCTGGTAGGGTGCATTTTGGCAAGGCCTTCCTCACCTCGATCTCCATGAGAAAAGTCCCTTCAATATTCGAGAAACGATCCCTTCAGACATCTTCCGAGCAGGTTTGTAGAACTTTTAAAGAAATTAGTCTCAGAAAATAAGATGAAAAAGTGAGCGGGGTGGCTGGAGCGAGTAAATGGAGCTAGCGCTGGGCTGCTTGCATCACGTGGTCTTCATAGGGCTCTTTATGATTACTGATGATGAATCAGATTATATCACCAGCTGCATAAAAAGCAATGCTGACAACATTAAGCAAAATGAGTACAATTAACAATTTATAAATAAATAACATTTTCCTCATTTGGAGTTTAGCACATGAACTCATTCGAAAGATTAATCAGAATAATGTTTAAAGACTTTTATGGATATTGTTCCAACTAGGTCACTCAAGAGTCTTAAGAATGGGGGGGGGCATGGTTTGAACGCCGAGGAAGATGGCCACTTAAACCGTTGGCTCAATCCCCAGCTTTTAAAATCCGTTCAGCTCCGTGGACATCCAGGGACCCCTAACCTCCAAAGGCATTCAAATGTTGCCGTAGACCTTTTCCTCAGCTCGGCGTGGGTTATATTGCATCTAGTGATCCAGCTTATAACTCTTTGGCACCGGCCACCATGCGACCTGCCTTTGTTCCAAGCAGGCCCTGAAGCACTGACCTACCGTAGAAGCCACCTCATAACTGGCTCTTTGGTGGCAGTCTACATAATGTATGTGACTGCAAGTGGCTGGAGCTCTGTTAGAGAACGAGTTTTAACCCTGCACTGTATGTAAGCCTTGAGGAACCCCACTGCTTGGGAATGGCCTCACCTAAGCTGGCCATGCAAGGCCCAGGCACAACTCCCAAAGATGCTACCCCAAAGGACATAAGTGCCTCACTGCAGCACATTACAGCTGTGTTAGAAACCCTCCTAATAAGGGTAGACACCATTCCAGCAACCTTATGCTGCACTGTGGCTGAAGTATGGGTGCTCAATGACAAACTAAATGTTATGGAACAGCGGACAAACAACCTGGAAGCTGGCCATGCCAAAATACTTTGTCATCTACAAGACTAAGATGAAAAGTTGGCCAGTCTATGGAGATGGGCAGAAGACCAGGAGAACAGGGGGGCGAAGCAGCAATATCAGAATCCTCGGGATTCCCAAGGCTTCTGAAGGCCAAAATACAGCGAGATTCCTTAATGAGGAGATCTCTAAAATGTTGGGAGAAAGATGGCATGGTCCTGTCGAGGCTGAAAGAGCCCACCACATACCCAGTGGCCTTCAATCACATCAGGCCTCTCCCAGGCCCATTATCACTTACATACTGCGATACTCTATGAAAGGAAAAAGTCCTGAGGACCATTTGAGACAAGGGTGAATTGTTGTGGCATGGGGCTAAAATCGGGTTCTTTAGAGACTTTTCTGCTGAGGTGGCTGCCCGAAGGAAAGCCTTCTTACCCATCAAGAAATTGTTGTCAGCACAGGGGTTCAAATATGGATTTAGAAATCTGGCCTACCATTATGTGTCCTGAGAGGGCAGGGACATAGTAGCAGAGTCTCCCCAAGAGACTGAAGACTGGGCCCTCAAGTACTGTCCATGGCTATCTCTAAGTACTACAACTGCCAAGAGGCTATGTGCTCTGGGAACTTGAACAAGGGATAGGAGGAACAAATCTCCCAGTGATGGTGGCAGGGAGGACTACAATTCCAGCCGGACAGTGTCACAATTAAACACCTCCCCCAGTTCTCCTCCTCATCTAAAGCCACTCAGAACAGACAACAACCACAAAACAGCACAACAATGCCCAGTAGATCATCCCTCTTTCTCTCTACCTCAGCAGGGAGTGATCCAGACAACCCAGATACTCCAACGCTCAGTGATTGACCAGGGATCTCCATCCAAGGGCCCAGGGAGAGCATCACCGGCTAAGCAGACCAAGGGTGAACACCCCAGCCTGGACCAATCTGAGGTACAAGACATCCCAGACTATATTCTCATGGAAGTGGCTGAAAATGCGTCCTGGGCAGACTCTCCCGTGGACTTGGCAGACTATCAGGACTTCTCCAACACTCCAGTGAAACCTGGACTGTTAACCTTTGCAGAAGCCTTATCTCAGGACATTTCTCCTCACATAACAGAGCCCACTGCAACCGAGGAGTGAGTTCCAAATGACTGATTGAAACATTTAGTGATGTCATTTAGGGACAACATTGGGGTTCCCCGATGGACAAGGACCCCCTTTTCCTAGTGTTGGCTGACTTGTTGGAGGGACTCTAGAGGAGGCTTAACCTCCACCCTAGGGCACCTTAAGTAGCGGCCCCAACACGTCACCATCCTGATATAGTCCTCTTATTGGCCCAACCCCCATGGGGGGGCATGGGGGTCTCCTACTGCATTCCCCCTTCAAATAACTAATCGGCTTTAACCGTACTATTAGATTTTCTATAATCTGTGGCTTGGGCAGTAATTAATGCTTGGCCATGGGAGTCTGATGAGGGCGCAGTACCTGGCCTCATCCTACATACTGGTAGGTGGCCAGCCTGCATTGTGGGTTATGTTGATCTCGATTATTCCATATGTTATAGAGCAACAAACCCCTTTCCTCTCTCTTTAAGCCCTATCTCTTTTCCCTGAATGTTTTATTTGGTATATAAAGCTGGGGATGGAGTTATGTGTTGTTAGTTGGTTTATCTCCATTTTCCCCCATGCAGGTGAAAGGTCAGCATGGCAGAGTTCGCCTCCTTGATATCGCGGAGGACTGCACCTCATGCATACACAAATTCACCTTTAGCTTAGTGCCTATTTAACTACTCATAGTCTTTAAATCTCTATTGTAAAATAATTAAAATTACCTATCCCCCCTCAGTGGGGAACTGTTATATTCAAACTGTTATATTCAGATTTAATTCTTCTACTTGGTCATTTTGGCTGAGTGCTTAGTGTTTTAACTTGACTGATCTACTTTTGTACCAGGTTGCTACAGCTATCTACACTTATTGGACAGATTATTCTCCCACCTTACTCAATCAACCCTCCTTCCTTTGTCTCTGGCAATCTGCTCTCTCCTGCTTCTCTTTTCCTTCTGGATACAGGTGGTGAGTACCTACACATTATAGAACCTTTGGAATTATGATGCAGAATACCAATGTCGGTATAAAACTTGTATCATGGAATGTGAAAGGCCTAAACCACCCAGTTAAATGATCCATGGTCCTTAGACACCTACACTCCTTACAGGCGGATATTGCACTTATCCAAGAGACCCATCTCACTGCAAGTACTGTACTGTGGCTCAAAAGGGCATGAGTCAGTAATGTTATAGCAAGCTCAGCATCAACCAAGTCTAGGGGGGTGGCTATTCTGATTAAGAAATCATGCTCTTGGGTAGAGGAGCAGTTAGTATCAGATGCTCAAGGCCGCTGGATAGCGGTCCATTTCTCACACCCAGAGGGGGTCATGTGGTGCCAGTGAATGTATATGGTCCAAATATGGATAATCCCAAAATCCTGTTGGATCTAAACAAGGCCATATAGACCTGGGCTGCTGATCACCCGTAGATCCCAATTGTATTTGGTGGTGACTTTAATCTTACCCTAGACATCTTTCTTGACAAATCCAAACCAACTCCCCAAACACATCCTAAAGCAGTGCTGGCCCTGCAAGGAGTTATGGCAGAGTGGGGAATAACTGATGTGTGGTGCAGAGATCACCCAATGGGGCAAGTCTACTCCTTCTTCTCATCTGTCTATACTACATATAATAGGATTGACTTCTGGCTTGCCAATGCCCCCACGGCCTGAGATGTTACCTGTATTAGAATAAATTATATTCTAGTCTCGGACCATGCCCCAGTATCTTGCCTCTATACCCCTTCTGGGCAGAGTGGATCAGGGACTAGATGAAGATGTAATCCCCAACTCCTTTGAGACCCTCAATTCCAATCCATGATAAGGGAGACTGCTAGGGATTACTTTTCACTGAACCATACTGCAGATACATCTGCTGCCACAGTTTGGGAGGCTTTTAAGGCTGTTCTGTGAGGGTGAATCATTGCTTACTTAGCACAACAAAACCAAACCAGAAGGACAGAGTTAACTACCCTATAATCTGAACTGTCTTCATAGGAAGCCAGATTCAGGGCCTCTACTGCCCATATGCCTGACATGGCACTTCTCTGGGAGATAGTCGGGTTGAAATACCACATAAATACTATGCTGCAACAAAAGGCAGAGTGGGCATTGGTCAGGTCCAAACATGCATACTGGGAGGGGAGGACAAAGGGGGGAAACTTCTAGCATTTCAGTTTAGGAAACAACAGGCTGCATCTCATATTCATACCCTTAGAAACACGGGAGGTCTTGTGGTTGCGAGCCCCCCCAAAAATTAACGAATGTATGCAACACTTCTACCAGTGGCTATACCAGTCACACGCTACTCTAAACCCAAACCAATTAGAGTGTCAACTGGCAAACTTTTGTGCTGCCACCAATACTCCTCAATTATCTGACAACATGAAACAGGCATTAGATAAGCCATTCACTGAAACTGAGCTCCTGAATGCCCTTAACCAGCTAGCTAAACACAAATCACCTGGACCAGATGGTATGATCACAGAGCTGTACCAAGTCATGATTGCAGAAATTAGCATTCCTCTCCTCTCGGTGCTACAGGAGGCTCATGTGACAGGTAATCTTACCCCTATTATGTGTGAAGTCCTAATCACTCTCCTTCCAGAAAAATCAGACGACCCTCTTAATTGTGCCAACTATCGCCCAACTTCTCTTATTTTGGTTGCTAACAAAATTGCAGCTAAGATGCTGGCCACTCGATTGATAGAGGCCATACCCTCTATTATACACCCATCCCAAGTTGGTTTCACCAAAAGAAGAGCAGAAGTGGACAACATTAGGCTGGTCCTAGACCTTAAATGGCTGGCAATGCACTCCCAAAGCCCTATGGCAGCAATGGTGGTAGATAGATTTTTCTAAGGCCTTCAACTCAGTAGAATGGCCCTATCTCCATGAAACACTCTAGCTCTATGGGTTTGGTCTGTACTTCAGACAATGGATCCATGTGCTGTATAATGCCCCCCCCCTCGCTAGGGCTCTAACAAATCAAGATATCTTTCCTTCCCTTCCACTGCAACGGGGCATGTGGCAGGGTTGCCCCCTATCCCCCTCTACTATTCCTGGTGGCTTTGGACCCACTTACCCAGAAACTACAAGCTACTGAAGGCATCAAGGGCATACAGGTGGGCCAACATACATACCTAACTGCCTCATATGCTGATGACTTACTTCTAATGTTAACCCGCCAAAAGGAATCTCTCCCCAATATTTTAGAGATTCTGAGAGAGTTTGCACAGTTGTCAGGATTGCAAATCAATCAAAAAAGACCAATGTGACCCCCCTCAATACGACTTGAACAAACTCTTGTTTGCAAGGCCTAGACCTACAGTAGCAGCCACAGACAGTGGCAGCTATTTCCTGAAATTTCTGTGATATTTCCAGAAATATCTCCTGCTTTCTGCATTTCCACAGCAGGGGTAGCAGAGAGAAACTCTTTAGAAAGTTCATGAAATGTCTGGAATTAGCTGGCAATGTCTGTGGCTAATACTGTAACTTGGGCTCCACTTAGTTTCTTGAATCTAGGTATGATCATTCCATTTAATTGAAAGCTCCTAGAGACTGACAATTTTGGTCCCCTAATAACATTATTAATAGTGGAAGTAGACCACTGGCGCTGCTGCAACCTCTCTCTCCCAGGCAAAGTAGCTGTGATTCGAATGCTGTAATTGCCCAGAATAACATACCTTCTTAACAATCTTCCTATTGCTCTATCAGGCAAGGTGTTCCACCCGTTAGATAAACTGATTTCTTTCTTCCTCTGGGAAGGTAAGTCACCCAGATGGAGCCACAGTAAGATGTGGGATCACTGGACTAAGGGAGGTTTGGGACTTCCATGGCTGCAGGGATAGCACTGGTCTTATATCTCTGCCCAAGCCACTAAGTGGTTCACCCCCTCCTCCTCCCTGCCCACCTAATGGGTTCAGCTATGATCTCAACTGATGCAGAACACCCCCCCTGTGCTCACTACTAAGCAATGCCCCCATAAACTCAAGTGGACTCACCCCGATCATGACCGAGACCAGGAGGGCATGGTTTAGACTCATGGCAGCCTCTAATACTTCAAAGGCAACAAGTTCTATGCCAATCCGGTACATGGCGCTTTGGCGTAACCAACTCCTTACAGTGGGTAATAAGCTGCTTCACTAGCTGACATGGGAAAATAAAGGGATACACATCATTCATGATTTGTATATGTACAATTCTTCCACATCGATATCATTTGAACAACTTAAGGCCCGGTACTCCCTTCAGTCCAAGGACTTTTGGAGATACCTGCAACTCCACAGTGTGGTCCAGGCTGTCAGCGGGACTTACTTTTCGGATCCCAAGTGGCATTGGCTGACTACTTTACACCTAAAAAACTCCTCCCAGGGTGTAGCAGGGCACTTCTGCAGCACTTGATATGAGGTACAACTGGACCACACTGAATCATGCAAAACCACATGGAGTGTGGACCTTCAGGTTCCTATCACCTCTGAAACATGGTCCTGATGCCTACACCTAGCTCGAGCCACATATGAAGATGTTCGGAGTCAGCTAATACAACTCAAAATCCTTCTTGGGTGGTACCATACACCTGCAGACCTACATGCGTGGGGCATTCTTCCTCATGCAGGTGTTGGAGGTGTCGGTATGACCCAGCAAATAATCTACATCTGCTGTGGGATTGTCTGGCCCTGACCCCTTTTTGGTCAGCCATAGCAAAAGACTGTTCTAGGGTACTGGGACTACCATTTGACATCTCTGACCCACTGCTCTTACTGGGTGACTCTGCTCCCTTGGACCAATTGCCAAAGCCACATCAAAACTGGCTCTTGGTAGTCCTTCTGGAGGCAAAAAGGCTCCTACTCCTATCCTGGAGACAAGCATCTCCCCCGTCTATCTCCCTGTGGCACTCCGCCTTGGCTAGACTAGCCACCTACAAAAGGCTCACTATGCCAACAGAGGGAAATTTACTGCATACTATCAGAAATGGGGAGCGTATCTAAACTCCTCCTTATGCAAAATCCCCTTCTCCCCCACTCAATCCTCCTGTCTAATGAGGCCTCTTGGCATAAAGGCCCTGCAGTTGGATACAATCCCGGGACAAGTATTGGTTGGTTGCTGCGTAGTTACGACATCTCCTGCTTAAGTACACATCTTTTTATTTTTATATCTCTCTTTCTTTATCTTTGTCATGATACCTCCTCTGGATGCTCCTAGTACCCTCAATAAGAGTAATCCTGTACATTTAGTTCAATTAATTGCCGTAATTTCGTCAGCAGAAATGTTGGAAGGCTTAGGATTTTCTCCATAGGCTTAATTAGCAGTTAATCCAGTTTGTGTAAGGCTGCTGAAGGACTGTTAAGGATAGGAAGACCCATGTAATTCTTATGTCCTGACAATATTTGTAAAACCTGGACTGTTTAAAACACTCTATACTGTATGTTAAGTATTTGTATCTCCTATGGTTTACAATGATATTGAATAAATAAAAATTACTCTATGATTAAAAAAAGAGTCTTGAAGATGACAATCTGAAGGTAAAAAGCATGAAACAGAATAATCTTTTTCCATGAATTTCAGTTTTAAAAAGGGACATCTATCTTATGGAATAGAAACTATCTGCATTGCTTTAAAGGTAAAGGTGGCAAAGTTGAAGAGTACCTGGATTGTAAGCAGCTTGGAATCCAGTTGCCGAAATTGTTCCATCGGTGATAAATTCTACAAGCATTGTACTTCCTGAAGATATAAGTGAATTGGGCAGCTTTGTCCCACATGACTTGTTCAGAAGCAGTGGGGCAGATTTGCTATTACCATCATAGACTCTCACATAGTCTTTGATACAGCCCACAGATTGTTGAATGTCGAAGTATTTAAATTCTAAAAAAATCTGAAAAAGAAATGAAACATTTAAATCACCAAGTAGTGTCTGCACTTCAAGGAATGGATTGATATCTTTAACAAATGTCATATGGCTGGGCTGTTGTCAGGATGCCTTAAGAATTAAGGTTTAAGTCATCACATTACAGGTGTACTGACCCTCTGTATGTGGTCATTCTTAATCTGAATCCCTTGCACTACCAAATGAACACATCATCTTAAATTTTCACAAGATGCATGAAGTGTTCACATTTCATCTCACAGTTAATTTAACTTGAATTGCACTTTTTTTTTAATTTTGTTTTCCAAAGGTGCAAGCTTTTTAGGTTACATTTCATGGCACGTCACTTGAAAGTAAAGACGAAATATATTTAAAAATACTGTATTTGCACTTACAAGCTGAAGTGTGGTTAAAACTTTGCAACATTTTTGCAGAATAGTTCAACAAATGATAGACCACAAATCTTGTGCAGTTTTGCATGTGTGGAATTATTTTTCATATGGTACTGCCCAGTAGTATCCTGTAAAAGCTAGCTGAAAAATTACAAAAGTCAGATACTAAATCTTCATACGGTAGATACTGATATCTCTGTCTCTCTTTTCTTTCTTTCTTTCTTTCTTTCATTGGCACTTGGGAAGACTTATGAGGGGTGACAGACAGAGGGAGAACTTACGGTGGTGGACATCTCAAGATACCCCTAGTGCAAGTGGTCAAAGATGGCAGACATTTTCCTACACATTTGACATGAAACATATCATCTGTGACATTTTAAAGTTTCCATTTGTCACTTTTAATTTTTGATAAAAAAATGTATTTTTTCCATTTGTACATCAGAAGGTTTTCTGCTGGATAATATTTGTTTTATGTGAAGAGCAGCACCTACAGACTGAATTATCTAGTTCTATTCTTCTTCATACCAAACCACATCAGCATTATGTTCTCACTATCACATCACACATGACTATCACGGTGGCAGATGATTGACCCTTCTTGGTTACTGCAGTTGCAATATTACAGTCAGTGAAGTCAGAGGGCTCATATGGTTCTTCATGAAGAGGAACAGAACAAGACACAGTACATCAACCTTCAGGTATTGTTGCATACATCACCCCAGTTACTCTCAAACAGACCATTCAATTAGCAAAGGAGAAAATAAAACACTACTCTAGATATAAGTAGTGGATGATTTCTTTTAAGTCAATATTAATTTCAGGTAGTATATTAGATCTTTAAACATGTAGGGCCGGATATTCAAACTGCGCTATTTTGTGGCGCGAGCCCTTGCGCTGCACAAAATAGTTGTGCAGGGGTGTGGCCAGAGCGATATTCAAAGGAGTTGTGCTATTGAGCAACTCCTTTGAATATCATCCCCCGGCCACAGCCACTGTGCATGGCGCAGTGGAACTTGCGCCACCGCAAGTGGTCAGAGTGGAGCATTCAACTTGCGGTGGCGCAAGTACCATTGCACCATGCACAAATTTCCGATATTCAAAAGGTGACATGCAAATGGGGCCATAATTCATGCAAGGCACAGGGGAGGCCATTTGCATCTGTTTATGGCCCCATTTGCATGCCATTAGCATGCAGGTGCGCCAATCCCCGAGGACTTGCGCTTGGCACCCTGCCAGGCAGCAGCCATCAGGGACCGACGCCCCCTGCAGCCCGATCGCGGGCAAAAGAGTAAATCCCCCCTCCACTGGCCCAATCAAGGGCAAAAGCATTAACTCCCCCTCCCCGACTGGCCTGATTAGGGCAAAGCTGAAATACTCCCACCAGCCCAATCACGGGCAGCAAGTGTCTCCCCGGACTATATCCCTGGTGGTCAGTGGACTGATAAGCCCGATCGTGGGCAGCAAATGTTTAAACACACCCCCCAGCACATCCCTGGTGATCTAGTGTCCCCCACCCCACCCACCCATGAAGCCCCACCATTCTCGCCTCCCACCCACAGCCGGGCGGGCAGCAGCATCCCACCCGCCTGCCGCCTTCACGCCCGCTGACTGACTGCCCAGTAGGGCTGCACGCCACTGGTGCAGAGCAAGCAGCCAATGGGCATGCAGCCCATAACAGAGCAGCAGTCCAGATTTGTGAATGAATTCATTCATTCTACAAATCTGACTGTCTGTATGAGCTTCACGCCCATTGGCTCTTGCCTGCACCAATGGCGAGCCCCACCGGCAGCTTCGAAGTCGGGCGCAGGTGGCAGGCAGGTGGATGCTGCCACCGCCGCTGCAGGGGGGTGGGGCTTCGTGGTGGGTGGGTTGGGGACACTAGATCACCAGGGATGTGTTGGGGATGTGTGTGTTTAAACATTTGCTGCCTGTGATCGGGCTTATCTTACTGGACCACCAGGGATGTGTTGGGGGGGTGTGTTTAAACATTTGCTGCCCGCAATCTGACTTATCTTACCAGACCACCAGGGATGTGTTGGGGGGGGTGTTTAAACATTTGCTGCCCGCGATCGGGCTTATCTTACTAGACCACCAGGGATGTGTTGGGGGTGTGTGTTTAAACATTTCCTGCCCGCGATCGGGTTTATCGGTCCACTGGACCACCAGGGATATGTTCTGGGGGGAACACTTTGCTGCCCGCGATCAGGCTAGTAGAGGGGTGGGGGGACTTTTTACACTTTTGCCTGCGATGGGGCTGCAGCGGGGGCACATGGAGTAGGTTGAGGGCCAGCCACAGGTGGTAGCTGCTGTGTTGTGCCCTGCAATGCGGCAGCTCACCTGTGGGTGGCCCTCGACTTGATCCTTTTTTTTTGGCTCAAAGTTGTGTAGGCACAGGTTGGCGGTTGCGCCTGCACAACTCTGCACAGCCCGGCTGAATATCGGACTGTGTAGTTTATGCATGGTTCCTCCCCCTCCAGTTCAGCATGCATTCATTTGCATTATGCTGTTGCTCAGCATGTTTTCAGCGGTGCAACTGCCTCCTCCTGAATATCGCAGGATGGCGCAATTTCGGACTGTCGCAGGCGCAACCCTATTGCACATGGCGCAACCCTTTTGAATATCTGGGCCCCAGTCTATAGCCTACCCAGTGGCATGGTAGGTTGAACTGCTGGCCACCATACCACTTACCACAACTTTGACTGAGATTCAGGAATGGACCAGGGTCACGGAGGAGGGGGACGGCAGCCTGAAGTGGGGGCATCGAGTGTTCTTTGACACTTCTCCTCCCTTGGGGAGGGGGTTCTTGTGTACTACTACTACTAGGGTTCCACCTGGTGATGGCCAGATGGCAGCAACAGTGAGAGCTGTTTATTGGGACAAGGTGTTGGAGGTTGTGGCATGTACATACACAGATGGGCATGTTCATGCATGCATGGCACTACATGCATGACAACCTGGGAAAAAATGAAAACATCCCACAGAAAGAAAAGGCCAGTGCTTGCTCAGCACCCTTTGTAGGGACATACAGGGCAGGCCAGCCCCTAATAAGGCTTCAGGTGGTGGTAGCCTTGAAAGTCCCTAGACAGGATGGTATCATGGCTGGGGAGAAGCCAGTGGGACCAAAGATATCAGGAGTGAAAAACATATATAAAAAGGCATATACTCTAATCTCTAAAAACAGGAATTACTGTGTCTGACAGTTTTCATGAAAATATTGTGTTGAAAATAAAAAGTGAAATAAATTTTTAAGTTTGCAGTAAAAGAAGCATTTAGTAATTCCATTTGTTTGACTGTGAGAGACTTAATAAATGGGTAGGTGCACCCATATCCTATTCTCTAATACAGCAGTAGTAGTAGTAGTAGATTTTATTTATATATGTTGCCCTTCTCCTGAGGTCCATGCACCATTTCAATAAAGCAACATAAAACATAAAGTACACATAACAATACAAAAGTGATTATCATCCAAAAATAACACTGCCATATAAAACAGATAACATTATAACAATACCCACTAAATCATACTCAGAAATAAGCAGTACTAAAACAATTAAAAAGCTATTGATAGATGTGCTGGTAATGTTGTGATGTTTGACCAAAAGCTTACTGAGAAAGAAAAGATTTTAGCCCCATTTTAAAAGCTTCAGCAGATGGGGCTTCTTTCAGAGACCTGGGCAAGGAGTTCCAGAGCACTGGGCCTACAACTTCAAAGTCCCAGTTACCTGAAGATTACATTCTTGTCCTCAATACCATAAGGAGGCCCTCTTCACAGGAGTTGAGTGACCAAAGGGTGGTATATGGATGCAGGAATTCACTAATGTAGACTGGGCCCAGTCTGTGCAGGGCTTCTTAGGATAACAAACCTAATTTAAAAGAGATATGCCACTTCACCAGCAGCCAGTGCAGAACATGCAGTGCTGGAGAAATATAACTAGATTTTAACAAGCCCATAAGTACAGTAGCCGGGCAGCTTCATTCTGCAGCAGCTGTGGCACTGTATTGCACCTCCATTTACCCTGATGTACAGAGTGTTACAATAGTTCAGACTCGAGGTCACAAATGCATGGATCAGTATGGCCAAGTCTTTGGTGGGAAAATCAGGGATCTGATCTAGCAGATGTTCCTAAAATGAAAAAGGCCACTCTGAAAATTACCAACACTTGGGCCTCCATTGTTAGGCTGTCAACCAGGATGATGCCCAGATACTTCACCCTGGGGCAAACTAACAGATCTGAGTCACCAAGCCAAAGCCTAGAAACTCCCCTGACAGCTGCGAATCAAACCCTTTTGGCCTGGCTTAACCACTAATACCTTAGTCTTCTCTGGGTTCAATCTTAACCAGCTCGAAGAGATCCAGTTTTGGATCTCTGCCAAGCACTTATTAAACACGCCAACAGCGACTCAAGTCCCAGGCACAAAAGACAGACAGAGCTGGGTATCTTCCATGTAACAGGGAAACCCCAGCCTGAACCTTCTAATGCCCATGCCCAGTGGTAGCACGTACATGGCAAACAACATTGGCAAAAGGATCGAGCCCTGGGGAATGTCACAGGATAGAACTGTCAGGCTTGAGGAATAATTCCCCAGAACTACCCTCTGGGTTCTGTTCTGAAGAAATGACTCAAACCACTGGATCACAATGCTAGTGAATCTGGCATGCTCTCTGAGTCAGTCCAAAAGTATGCCATGCTCTGCAGTGTCAAATGCTGTGGAGAGATTGAGGAGAATAAGAATTAATCACTTTCCTCTATCCTTCGTTCTGAGCAGGTCGTTGAGCACTCTGACCACAGCCATCTCCTTGCTGTGCCTAAGTCTGAAATCTGACTGGAATGGCTCATAGATGCTGAAGGCTTTCAAGTGTTCCTCAAGGTGCAGCAGAACCACTCTTTCAATAACCTTACCTAAAAAGGGAAGGTTAGAGACTGGACAGTAGTTCTCCAAGACATCTGGGTCCAATGAGGGTTTCTTCAGGAGGATTCACACCAGAGCAGTTAAGTGTCTCTGGGACCAATCCCTCTCACAAGGAACACCAGACAGTTTGGTAGATCACTGGGCCCAGTTGGTCAACACAACTTACGAAGACCCGTGTAGGGCCCAAGTCCATATCTCAGCAAGTCGGCTGCAATGACAAGATGACCCAGACACCTCTTCCACCGTTTCTGGTTGAAATTTTAAGAGGCAGACTGGATGAACCTGGCAGTTCTTATTTGCTTTCAAATTCTATGTTTCTATGTTTCTGGATCTCCTAAGAATCCTTTCTGTGTTCCTGGCTCAAATTTAGACAATTGCTGGGAACATAATTCCCCACTGGTGTAATATTGGCCCTAATTGAGGACACCCTGTCTTAGAAGAACTGGAACTGAGCAAACTACTTGTATCTCATGAGTGCAATCTCACTCATAGGCTTTTGACAGGCTGGGTGGAGCAGTCTATCCACAGTCCAAAGAGTCTGAGCTGGTTGGCTCTTCCCAGTGGCAATTTCTCATGACCGAAAATCTGCCTTTTTCTGACAGATTGCCTTCTGATATTCCGCATAATATGAAATCAGTACTAGTTTATTGTCCATGGATCTAGACACATTCTAATGATGCTCCTACTGTACCTCTGTCCCCTGCATTTAAGTTCCCTCAACTCACTATCAAACCATAGTGAGCTGAGGCTCGAAACCGGGGCACACACGATTTGGCACTAGGGTGCCGAGGGCCCAAGTTATGAGCCTATTATAGGCAGGCACTGCAGCCTCCACATCCTCAGCACATGCTACCAGACATTCTGAGGTGTTCAGTGCCAACATTAGTTCTGCATGTCCTAGTCTTCTCAACGGTCAGTACTAGACAACCTCCACAGGGTACGGACTACTATGAGGGGCCCAGAAGCAGAACCTGAAGACAGTGATCCGACCAACTGACCTGATAAATCTCCACGCTATCCACCTTAAGCCCCAAGGAGAAAATATGGCCCAGTGCATGGCCATGGAGGTGATTCTCAGAGGTAAACACCTGTGCTATGCCCAGAGTGCCTATCACCTGAAGGAAATTTCTACCAAAGCGGGAGCCCTCATCTTCAACCCAGGCAAGTCACCCAGCATAAGCCACCTAGGTGACTCAAAACCATGTCTGAAATGAGGGTTCAATTTCCCACAGAAACTCCCCTCATGTCCTGGAGGAAGGTACACAAGGAAAATTCTGCAACCTGCACCCAGACCCCCATGCAACGCCACATACTCAAGAGACTCAGCATCCCCCACTGGGTGCACCATTAGGACAAGCTTATTTCTGAAACAGCTGGCCATCACCCCCATGATCCCTCCTCATGCAGTGCACTACTGGGAAACCAGCAAGGATCAATGTCTCTAAAACTGGGCCTCCATCATGCCCCATCCAGGTCTTGGTAATGCACACCAGATCGACAGAGGAAATAAGATTCATCATAACTGCAGTTTAATTACTCATTGATCTGGCATTGTCTAACACTGCATGAAGTGGATGTAATGTGGCAGCAGGCCCATCTCCTGCCTGCCCACTCAGTCTGTCAGGAACCAGACTGGGAGGACCCTCCTTTACTATTCCCAGGGTGTCCTCCTCATCTAAAATCCAACTTTATTTATTTAAAAGAGACCAATATGTCCCAGTCACGTAGTAATTCCCCCTCTACTGATCTTCTGTTTGCCCTTATGTACTATTCCCACCACCGGGCTACACTGGGGGTAAACTTCCACCAGCAATGAGGGGGTTGAGGAGGCAATGTTCTTTGAGTTGGTTAAGGGAGTACTGTAAGGGGCAAACACAGCACATCTATAACTATTGCTTAGGATCCACCCAACCAATAACACTGCGCCCTATGACTTCCCACCCAAAATACTTCCCCAACGTACCAACCCCTAATACCTGCACCTTCTATAAACACCGGCCATGTTCTAAGGGAGAACGAGTAATGAGAGAATCTAAAACTGAAGTCCACTGAAATTTAGTGTGGGGTTCCTAACTGTCAGATTCTTCCTTTTCTAGTAATGTCAATCTTCACCTTCAGTCACCATCTGGAAAGACTACAGAATACAGGTCTATCTCTTGCAGATCACCTAATCACCCAACTACTCCATGTTTCAAAACATTATGATTAGTCACCATTGAGAGCATCATTCATGACAGCAGTATCACAATGTGAGTAGATAAGAATAGAGTTAACATTGAGAACCATTGTATATCCCCATGAAAATAGTATCAGAATCCACATTTCACATGACTAAACAGGTCCCTGAGACTGAAGAATGGCTACAACTCCTCCCCCACAGAGCACAGTGGAAGAAACAAAACTGCAGTGCTGCTTTCTGTAAAGCTGCTTAGGCAGCTGTATCCTGTCTTTTCTCTTTCTCTCTTTCTCTCTCTCTCTCTCTCTCTCTCTCTCTCTTTATCTCTCTCTCTCTCTATCTCTCTCCAACTTCACCATAAAGAAAAGTAAAACAGTGAAGAAACCGAAGTAAGAGAACATTAAACCAACAATGACACACCAAAAAAAGCACATCACAGGCCAGAAAACTGATGTCAAAAGGTAAGAAAGCACACCACATGCCAGGCACTGATGGCAGAAGGTAACATGGATATAGCTGCCATTAAAGAAACATGGGCAACTCAGTTCCAAGACTGGGACTTAAAGATCCCAGGTTACTAACTGCTCAGAAAGGACAGGGCTAATGGAGGGGGTGGTGGAGGTGTGGCATTGTATTTAAGTTAAGGGATTGACTGTCTTGGAGAGGAGGGGGGGAGGGTACAACAGAAGCCCTCTAGGCAGTACTGCAGAATACCAATGGCAGGAGAATCCATATAGGGGTGGTGTACAGACCACTGTCACAGGGAAACTGATCTAGATAACGAGCTGGGGGAACAAATCAGAAAGGCATGGGGCTGGGGAAATGTAGTAATTATGGGCAACTCCAATCTGCCAGGAGCAGACTGGAGCACCCCAGCTACCACCTGCAGTAGGGAACAGGTCATCCTGGATGCCATCCAGGACTGATTTCTGGCTCATGAAGTGAAGAAGGAAACAAGAGAGGAAGCCATATTAGATTTAGTGTTAACTAAGGGGGACCATGTCCAGGACATGGAGGTGAGGGAACCTCTTGCAGGTAGTGACCACTGAACAGTGTGGTTTTCAGTCTGCATGAATAAGAAAGCAGCCCAGACTAAAAAGAAGGTAGTGGACTTCAGGAAGGCAAATTTCTGCAGGATGGAGAGAAAAGTGATGGAACACCTGGCAGGGATCCAACCAGGGATCAATATGGACTGAAAATGGACCATCATCAGGACTAGGTTGATTGAGGCCACAGACACTTGTATAACAGCTAGAAAAAAAGAGTGACAAAACCAAGAGACCAAGCTACTTTAATAGCAAAGTGGTAGGAAAGGTCAGGGAGAAGAAGGAATCCTTTCCGAAGTATAAGCATGCTACAAGGGATGAAGACATGGAGGTCTTCACAGAGAAATCTCAGGTAGCCGGCAGGAAGATCTAGGCAGCCAAGGCTGAGAAATAGTCTAAGGTTGGCTCAGGGGATTAAGAAAGGGGAGAAGGACTTCTTCTGATACATTGAGGAAAAAAAGTAGGAAGGACAGGATTGTTAGTATCAAAAGGGAGGGAGGGTGGGAGGAGAAGGAATGGAGCAAGCAAAGGTATTTATTTATTTATTTATTATCCCAGATTAACACCTTTGAGCTGAAAGCTCATTATATAGATTTTACATCATAAAGTTACATAACAAAAACAAGCACTGTTGGTGCAAACCAAACAGTAAATGCAAAATTTAAATACATGGAAATAAAAGTTTACATAAGGAACTAGGAAGTGGAGGTATAATCGGCATTGTATAGTGTATGTAAAGTTACTAAATGCTGATGCAGAAACACAGAGGTGGCCAGGGACAGAGTCATAGAGTAAGTTGAAAGAGGATCAGCCTGAAGGGCCTCATTGGTCAGGTAGACATAGGAGATGGCAAAAATCATACAGAAAAGAGCTTTGGCAGAACATACTTAATGAGTACTTCTGTTCTGCCTTCACCAGGAAGTTTTATTGGCACATGCCACAGGGGAAGAAAGGGATGCCCCTCAATGGGTGAAGGTGTATGATAGAGAAATTGAGGTGCACATGGTCTTGAGGGACCTTAAGAAATTGTGGGCGGACAAGGCTCCTGGCCCAGATGGGGTATGCCCTAGGGTTCTGAAGCAACTGGTGGATGTGTTGGCAGCTCCACTGACAGACCTATTTAACATCTCACTCAAGTGAGGGGGTATGTCTCTCATGACTGGAGAACAGCTCATGTGGTGTCTACCACAAAAATGGCCCTAGAAATGAGTCAAGAAACTACAGACCAGTCAGCCTGACCTCCATAGCAGATAAGCTAATGGAGGCCATTCTGAAAGAAAGGCTTGTGTCCTTCCTAGAAGATAATGGTCTCCAGGATGGCAGGCAATATGGGTTTGCTAGGGGGATGTCATGTCAAACCAGCATAATGGACTTCTTCTACTGGGTCACAAAGACATTGACAAGGACAGGCAGTGGATGTATTTTATCTGGACATCAGCAAGGCGTTTGACTCAGTGACCCATGGCAGGTTGGTCAGCAAGCTGAGGGGTCTGGGTGTAGGAGAAAAACTGCTGGGTTGGGTAAATTGCTGGCTAACAGCCAGGAACCAGTGAGTAGTGAAACGGGGGGAGCTGTCCGAACCTAGACCTATGACCAGTGGTTTCCCACAGTGCACAGTGCTGGGACCTGTGTTGTTCAATTTATATATTGGAGACTTAACAGAAGGGATCTGGAGCAAAACCTGTCTTTTTGCAGATAATACTAAGTTCTGTGGGAGGATAGACACAGAGGAGGGAAGAAAAGATCTAAGAGAAGACCTGGCAAAGATGGAGAAGTGGTCTAGATGGGGATCGAGGCCTCTGATGTGGGGGTGGAACCAGCCAGTTGGTCAGATCACTACACTGTGAGAGTCAATTTTGGTGCCCCTCCTTGTAGGCCGACCCCTATGGAGATGGTCAAGTTCCACCCCTTGCGGAATGTTTCCTCTACTGGCCTTGCAGTGGTTCTTGACCTATCAGAACTTCCTGTGCATAGCAATGATCCAGAGATGTTGGTTGTGCCTTATAATATTGCCATTTCCTCTGCCCTGGATTCTATTGCTCCAGTTTGTGTGCGTCCTCTCTCCCTCTGACCTCGGACCTCATGGTTTAATGGGGCCTTGAGGGAGTTGCGCCGACTTGGATGCAGGTTAGAACGTTGCTGGTGGAGGTCTGGCCTGGATGCCGACCACCTTAGACTGCTAGAACATTATAAATTCTATCAGTTAGAAATCTCCCGTAAGAAGGCTGAGTTCCTGTCCGGGGACATTTTTGCCACGCAGAACCGACCTGCTCAACTTTTCAGAACTCTGGACAGATTGTGCAACCCAATCTGTCTACAGCTCCGTAGAGCATTGTCACAATCACAGTGTGATGAGATTGCTCAGTTCTTTTCTGATAAGGTAGCTGACATTAGGGCAGACATCTGTTTGACACGTTCTATGCTGGTTGCAGGTGCCCAGGATCAAGTCACTATCCCTTTGTTTTCCCTGGAGTACTTTCGACCTCCCGGATAGCATGGATGTTATGCGGATTGTCCAGGGGCTGCGTCCTACTTCCTGTAGTTTAGATACAGGTCCCACACCCCTAATCTTAGCGTGTGGAGATTCTATTCTACTGTCTCTAGCACAGATAGTCTGGTCCTTTCTTGACTCGGGTGAATATCCCCTGTCCCTGAAAGAGGCAGTGGTGACATGCTTGTTGAAGAAATCGTCATTGGACCCAGAATGTCTGGCTAACTACAGACCTATCTTGAACCTCCCCTTTGCAGGGAAGATGACTGAGAAGGTGGTAGCACCCAGTTGGAGAACCACTTGACCATCCATAGCATCTACGAACCTCTCCAATCAGACTTCCGTAAGAGGCATAGTACCGAGACTGCGCTGGTGTGGGTGCTCAATGATCTCCTGATGGCGAGAGACCAGAGAAAATGGTCTATTCTGGTTTTACTGTATCTATCATCAGCATTTGACACCGTCGACCATGGGGTTCTTTTGGAGCACCTGAGATGTATTTGTGGACTCTCTGGGGTTGTACTCAGATAGTTCACATCATACCTCATTGGAAGATCTCAGAGGTTGGTGTCAGGGTTTTTTCCTCTGATCCCCTCTCTCTTTATTTGTGGGGTTTCTCAGGGCTCTATACTGTCCCCCATGTTGTTTGCGGTGTACATGCTTCCCCTCGGAGACATTGTGAGATGGAACGGGTTGGGATTTCACTGTTATGCAGATGGTACCCAACTGTACCTGTCCTTTGCACCCGACCAGGATGGAGCTGTCTCTGTATTTAATAGCTGTCTGGAGGAAATCTGGGATTGGATGAGATCCAGTTGGTTGAAGTTGAATTCTGGGAAGACAGAGGTGTTGGTTTTGGATCCGGCTCACCGGATAGAGGACCTGTGGCCGGCTCCCCCTCTGGAGTGTTTGTGGGGTTGATGAGTTACTGGTCTCTGAATGGGTGCGAGATCGGGGGGTGATCTTAGATATTGAGCTGACTGTATGATCTCAAGTGTCAGCAGTGGTAACATTTTCATTTTATCATCTAAGAAACATCACCAGAATCAAGCATCTCATTCCATCCGGCGATCTGCCAACTCTGATCCATGCCTTTGTGACCTCATGCCTGGACTATTGTAACTCACTTTACCTTGGGCTTCTGGGGGTTGATATCCACTGCCTTCAGCTGGTGCAGAATTGCGTAGCTCAAGTTCTTACTGGTACTCCTAGAACATCTCATGTTACTCTGTGCTGCGGGGTCTGCACTGGCTACCAGTTCAGTGGCGGATCACCTTCAAAGTCGGATTACTGACTTTTAAAGCCCTACATGATCTGGGCCCTGACTACCTGAAAGATCTCCTGACTCCTTACCTCCCTATGAGGTCGCTCCGCTCAGCCAACGAGGGGTTGCTAGAGATTCCTAGGTTTACATTGAAATCAGCTGGGGCCCGGGTTTTTATGTTTGTGGCACCAACCCTTTGAAATTCTCTACCACATCAGATAAGGGAGTGTACAACTGTGGGGAGCTTTAAACAGGCTCTTAAATCCTTTTTATGGAATAGGGCCTACGGTGTCTCTGATTGATGTTTTGCATTTGTTTTTAACAGTTTTTATATTATTGTTTGTATACTTTGTTTTATACTCAAGCTTTTTAGAATGCTCCTTGGTATTTGAAAGGCTCAATATAAATAAAGATTATTATTATTATTAGCATCTGGCAGTTGTGTTTTAATGGTAAAAAGTATAAGATGCTGCACATGGGAGCCAAAAACCCAAAGGCCAGTTACTGGCTAGGGGGAGTTCAGGTGACCGTATCAGAAGAGGAGATGGACCTAGGGATCATGTGAGGAAGGACATGAAACACACAGCACTGTGCCACAAGGCAGCAGCCAAAGCAAACAGAATGCTAGGTTGCATAGCCAGGGGAATCACCTCACAAAAGAAGGAAATCATTCTACCACTGTACAAATCGCTGGTGAGGCTTCACCTGGAGTACTGTGTCCAGTTCTGATGCCCCTACCTTAAGAAAGACATCAAGTTTCTGGAGGCAGTACAGCAGAGAGCAAACAAACTGATATAGGACATGGGGGACAGAATATAAGAGGAGAGACTGATGATACTGAACATGTACTTTCTGGAGAATAAGAAAGAGAGAGAGGGGGGTTATGATTGAGACCTTCAAGTATCTAAAGGGCGTACATAGGATCAATACTGAGGGCATCTTTCAGCTAAGGAAGGAGGGTACAATGAGGAGTCATAACCAGAAGTTGGTGGGGGATGGATTCAAGAGGGATCTGAGGAGACACTTCTTCATGGAAAGAGTGGTGAGATGGTGGAATGAGTTACCAGAAAAGGAAGTGGTAGCTATGACAGTAGCCAGTTTTAAGAGGGGTTGGGACCAGACCAAGAAGAAGATCAGGCCAACTAGGCGAATGGAGAGGCAGGCATACTGAGGGGAGAGGGAGGGAGCACAACCCTGAAGGAGTTGGGGGCAGCTACTTGGTAAAACTCCCTGCACACTTGAGCAGACTTGATAGACCGTTATGGCCTGTATCTGTTGATAAATTCATATGTTCTTATGTAAAACAGAACATTTTCTATAGCACCATACAGTATATAGTGACAGTCATCCAATGGAAGAAGTATTGCACTAAAAGATAGATTTATAAACATTTTTACATAAGTTTATATAAATGTGTTAACAAAATGGCACAAACCTCATTTTATATTTTAGACTCACTCTCCTCTGCCACTCCCTCATACTCCTACAGGCAATATGCACCCAAACATGGAGCCCCCCCCCAGCACCTCCTATAGGTCATCGAATAGACTCCTTCTAGCCATCAAATCTCAACACAAATGTAATGGTGAAATTCGATGGTAGAAAACAGTTGTGGAATTATTTTCTGCTAAAAATATGCTGTTCCACAGAATACTATTCTACAGATCTCAATATTTTCGGCAGAAAGTTTTGCAGAATAATTTTATTCCACAGATCACAGTAAGTGGAATTCCACCAAAGAACCAGCGAAATTCTGGCAGAAATTCCACAGAATATGCCATTCCACACTAATTCCACCAGCAGAATTCCACATTCCACACAGTACTACCATCAACATCTGTAGCCTTCAAAAAAGCTTGATGTCCTTCAGGGCTGGATGTCATAAATCTCTCCAGATATCCTTGCAGTTACAGAGACTTGGATTGTTCCTGATACAGCAGACTCAGCTGTTCGTATTCCTGGGCACTCTATACTCAGAACTGACAAGCTAGCTAAGAGAGGTGGGGGCTGTACTCTTTGTTATAGAGAGTTCCTTCAGGCCTCACTAGTCCCTGGTGCTCCCACTCCATCCCACTGTACACAGGTTCTCACTGTGAAACTGCAACCTGACAAGTCTGGCAAAGCCATACACATAGTCACAGTTTATAACCCCCCGCCACCAACTCACCTGTCCACCTCCTGTGAAATCATCGCCTTGGGTGATTACAACATCAACTGTATAGCAACCTCCTCTGCCCCCTACAAGGATGTTGTCATGGCACTGGACCTCACCCAAGTCATCCAGTTCCCCATGAGGCTAAACCATAAAACTGGCACCTTCACACTCATTGACCTCATATTCATGAATCGACCCAATCGTATATCTGAGGTCTCAGTACTTCTGGATGCACTGACTAACCACTCACCAGTCCTCTGTAGATGGTCCTCAATAAAAATTCTGAACCAGCCACCCAAATATATCTTTATACGTCGCCTAAAAAAGGGATCTCTCCCCTCCCACACCTCAAACATCACCTATTACAATGTGACTAGACCCACATCAGCCTTGCACAGTCAACTGACAGTTCCCTTGAATATTTTATCTCCATGTTTAACTCTGCTTGTGAGCACTATTCTCCAATCTCCAAACAGAAAATCAAATGCATGGACACCCCCTGGCTTTCTCTCACCCTATTTGACCTCATGAAGCAATGTGACAATAGAGATGCAGCGAATTTAAAATTTGCAGATGAAGTGTCTTTCGGGAGTCCCCAAATCTCAATACTGGGACCTCTACTGTTTAGCATGTACTTGAATTCTCTACCAAAGGCGTGCTCAGGAAAAATGCTTATGTAAGTCAATGAAGCGGTAATATCTGAAAGACACTCAAACCCCCCTCTCCCTTCAATCCTCCCTGTAACACTCCTTTTCTAAAGTTGAGGACTGGTTCTCAGAGCACCATCTTGTCCTGAATTACAGAAAG
Organism: Neoceratodus forsteri; assembly: GCA_016271365.2. NCBI lineage: Eukaryota > Metazoa > Chordata > Ceratodontiformes > Ceratodontidae > Neoceratodus > Neoceratodus forsteri. The sequence goes on along the minus strand of CM028133.1, from coordinate 1,043,823,777 downwards.
ACCAAGTCCATGCTTTTCACTCACAGACAAAATAAGCTTACAAATTTCCCCCTCAACATCATTAATGTCCAGGGCTTCCCCCTCGACCTTATGCCCACTTTTAAATACCTGTGCATCACCTTTGACTCCTCTCTCATGTACCATGATCACATCAATCTGCTCAGCTCAGCTATTAATTCCTGACTAGGTCTCCCATATAGGCACAAGGTGTGTCTGCCTCCTGACACCCTAGGTCTTGCCATAACATCATTGGTGCTCTCCCTTATTCACTACAGCACTGTTATGTATGGCACAGCCAACCTCACTGCTCTGCATCGAATCATGATCTTCTTAAATAAAGCCTGTCTGTTAGTCACTGGATGCAACCATTGGATACATACCTGTGAGCTCTATAGATGCACCAATCAGCTTAACTTTGAAGGCAGACTCAGGTACCAGACGTGTCTCTTTGCTAGGAAGCTCTCCCTAAACACCTCCTCTCCAGGTCTCTCCCACCTTGTTCAGCCCTTCTCTTAGCCACAGCCACAGCCTACACAGAGCTCCTTGCTAGCCCCCTCTCTGTACCCCACTTGTGGTGGTGTCAGTAGTATGACCCCCCCAGTTTTATTGTGCTTATGAAGCACATTGTTTGTTTTAGCAACCAGGACAGTCTTCTCTTTCCCCCTCTGCTACCAAGTCTACTGCAGTAGTATTTCTGTTTTCTACATTCTTTCTGTTTCTGTTTCTATTTGAGTGGACTTGGTCACCCACTCAAATCTCTTCTGAATTATGCACTTCCCCACTTTATTTTCCTGTGTTTTGCCCCATCTGGTTGCCTAAAATGCTTAAGCACACTGCAGCAGCTGTCTGTGCCTTTCAAATGTACCTGTACCTTTAAATGGAAAGTTTGGGCATTTGTACTCACCCACATTGTCAAAATCCCTGTTTTCAGACTTTGTTGGTATGTTTAGTAATATAATAAGAATGTACCCCTTTCAGCAAGTCTTATATTCTGTATCTGTTTGACTTATGTGCAGCATGTCCTCCATTCTCTGCAAATTAGTATTTATGCAGAGTTCAGGTTCACCGTGCAGTCCCACATTGTACCAGTAGTGCGAATTCTGCTGCACAGCTCTTCTGTGCTCCTGTACATGGACACACTCATCAGGTTTGTTGGAGCACTAAAAATGATATAAAAATGCCCCAACCACCTGCAAGCCTGTACATGGCTATGGTGCAGAAAAGAAACCCCTGTTATTTGTCCTGGGGTGACGGCTTTCAGTACAGTGCCTAGAGTCGGCGTCAAAACATAAACTGAGGGTGTTTTCCCTGTGAAACCTTTTAGCCTTGCTCAGGACACTTATTTATCTTTATTATTGTAAGCTTTGCACATTATATCATGAACCCAATGCAGCAAAAATAAAACTGTGATAGCTTGTTTTGGTAGTTCCCTTAAAGACCATTCTTAGGAAGCCCTTTTCTGGTCTGTGGCTATAATGGAGAATAAAAGAAAAGCCCAGTAATTTTTAAATAAAGTGAGACTTGTAGACACTCATCAAAAGATATGTTATTTTCTTGTTGTTATTAGTAGTAGTATGTTATACTAGTATAATTAATGGTCTCCATTTTCTCCCATTGCCAAAACCGTGTGTTAAATGCCCGTAACACCTGAGTAGGTGTTACAGCATTCACGCGCTCCCTTTGAACAACAAAGCACTCGAGACTAAACATAGCGTGACGTTCAAATTGTCCCTGTCACCTCAAGAGACACTGACTGAAATACACACTTCTTGGGGGTTGCCTCTATACCAAATAGCCTCCAGCAGCCTGGCATAGCCTAGAAGTTAAAAAAAAAAAAAAAGCCGATTCCAAACACCAAACGAAACCTAAAGACAAGAGCAGGAAAACCGCAACACAATTCCAAAAAAACAAAAAGCGACCTCGGACTTTTCAAACGGAGCCCTTCAATTATATAAAATAAAATATGGGGGAAAAGTGTGTTAAACTCGAATGCCATCCAACAACTCGGGTGTGTGTTAAATTCTCGTAACAGACTTCTCCCCATACTTTATCCTATATGTTACACACTATTACCATTGAGGTAAGAGAAAACCTCCATACCTGTGCAGAGACTGAGTATCAGCTATTGCTCCTAGAATGTCTGTACAAGGCTGACTCCTAAGGAGCCAGTGGTCTCAACCTCAGGATCTTTATGGGATGGTATCTGTCAATCATCGGGAAGTGGGAGGATCCTAATGACATAAATTATGTTATTTGTATATTTATTTATTTATTTAGTTAGTTTTTGTTGACCGGGTAAGGTGCACTAGCCACAGCAATGACTATTTTCAGGCACGACCCAGGAGGTTACAGAAAAACACGGCAATAAACAATGACATTACTATTATTAAAATAATACATAATTTGACCATAGGAATACTATACACATATGAGAAAAACAGTAAGTAAGGTTTGATACAATTAAATGTCAAAATGACAGAATTAAGAAGGCAGCACAATATATAAGCTGTACAGTACAACATTCAAAGGATTAATTGGGTAGGATAATAGAGTGTTGACTGTAATGTTAAAATATTGATATGAGATGTGTATAGGAGAGTTAAGAGTTTATAGGAGTGGGGAAGCAAGATAAAGGAGGCAATGGTAGAAAGGAAAAAAATGTGGCAAGGTAAGAGAGGGGGACCAAAAGACGTTAAGGCAGGCAAATAAGGTGACAGGAGGAAAGTGCTGAGCAGAATATTTGGGTGACAAATTCTGAAAAGTGTTCAGGGGGTAAAGAGGTCAGGGATATAAGGGGCTAGAGCAGTTTGAAACAGGAGCAGATGTAGGAGTCAGCAAGATGAACATGTAACAATTTTTTGAAGGAGGCATGGGGTGATGCTTGGCATATGGTTAGTGGGAAGGAGTTCCAGTGTTGTGGCACATGACAGGAAAAAGCATGTGCACCTTTAGAGGAGTTATATCTGGGGATGTGAACAGGGTCATTTGCCCCTGAGCTTAGGTGGTAGCTAGGTGTCTGGTTAAGAAAGAGTCCTGCAAGGGGCTTAGGGGATTGTGTTCTGATTATATTGCATATGATCGAGCCATACACATAGGCCCTAGAGGCATAAGGAGAGAGCCATCCCAATTCAGAGTAAAGGAGGCAGTGGTGCCTCATTCAATGTGAGGAGGACACTTAGCGACAGATATTGTTGTAGGTGATAGCTCACTTCTGAAGGCTAGTTTTAATGGCAGAGGCATACGTTGCAACTGAATATGTGAGTGTTGGAAGGAGTATGTCACGTGCTATTGCAAGCCTAGCTGAGGGGGTGAGCACATAGCTAGAATGGTAGGCAATACCAAGTTTCATGTTAACTAACTTACAGGTCTGCTGGATATGTGGATCAAAAGTCAGAGATGGGTCAAGAGTGATCCCAAAATATTTAATGGAGGGTGCCACCCCAACAGATGAACCAGTAACAGTACAGACTTTAAAATTTGGTAGTGATTGTTTGAGTTTAGCATTAGAGCCAAATAGAAAGGATTGGGTCTTTGACATATTCTGTACAAGTTTATAACTAGTCAGCCACTGTTGAATCTGTTGAAAGTCCTGGGAGAGTTGTTGGTTGATTTCAACAATGTTCTTAGCACTGGCATTCAGAACAATGTCATCAGCATATAACAAGGATGCTGTCTGGCAGAGGTTAGAAGTAATATTGTTATAAAAATAGTAAAGAGCAAGGGCCCAAGGATAGACTCTTGAGGCACACTAACGTTTATACTGTAGTTGCTTTGTCTGACAAGGTGAAGTTATATTTAACTACTTGTGTCCTATCCGATAGGTGGCTGTCAAACCACACAACAGAAAAACATAGAAACATAGAAGTTGATGGCAGATAAGGACCGCAAGGCCCATTCAGTCTGCTCATTTCTTTTTCTACCTTATGAATGTGCCATTGGCCTTTGCTCTGTCAGTGGCCTATCTATTCATACTCATCTGTATTGCTTCCTTATGCCTATCCCATGCCTGTTTGAAGCCCTGCACTCTATTCATAGCCACCACTTCAACATTGGGTGAGAAGCCCATTGATCTGAGAGCATCTAGGAGGATAAGGTGGTTGACAAGGTCAAAAGCTTTAGTCATGTCGATAAAGATTTCCCCAGTAAGAAAACCAGAGTCCATGGCCGTTAGGGTATCAGATGTAAACTTGAGTAGCACTGTGGTGGTAAAATGACCCTTGTGAAAGCCATGTTGTGTAGTTGATAGAAGGTCATGATTCTGAAGATAATTTATGGTTTGAGTAGCTAAGAGCTTCTCTTTCTGTATTATTGTAGTTTTGCAATGTATGAAAAGACTTTCTAGATACAGTACAACCTCGATCGTCTGAATACTCTGGGAAACATAGATTTGTTCAGATAATCAAAAGTTCAGATAATCAGGGGTCCATTACACTGGTCAAATCAGAGTTGGGAGACAGTGTCCAAGTTCAAATAATCAGGAGAGCTGAATAATTGGGGTTTGGATAATCAAGGCTGTACTGTAATTACATGCTGTGTCTTAACTGTTTTATGTCATTATGATCCCCCATTCTTTGTATTAGTGTAGTAACTTGTATGTATTCATTTAGGGGTAGATCGGGTGACCAGATTGTCCAATAAAAATACCCCTCCTAGGTTCAAATTAATTCAGTTCAGCCTGGGAGGCTGTACCAGTAGGTTCTCTGGAGAACGCAGAGTACTGTGGAAGATTGAGCTTCTGTAGAATTCCACTCTGTGTTTATTGCTTATTTGCTTGTTTTCTTATTTTGGCTTATAGTTTTCCATTTCATGTTCGCAGTTAAATAAATTTCATACAGATTTGTGTTTTAAGTCCTGATAAGTACTGTGTCTGTGTTATTCATTCTCACACATTATCACAGTTTGGTGTCAGAAGTGGGACTGGCTGATTGTTCAGGTTTGGAGGGGCAAGTCAGCCACAGATACCAGTCCTTGAATCAGGGTAACAACAGACAACCATGGAAGACAACAGCAAAGAATGGAACAGCAATGTGGCTACTGAGACAGTGACCATTTCTCAGACCCTGGTGACCAGGAAGCTACGCCTACCTAGGTTGGGTCCAAGAATCCATCAGAGAACACCACTGGAGAAGGAGGAGAAAAGTCTTGATGAAGAGGAAGATGGGCTAGATTTAAAGGAAGAAGACATCAGAATGGAGGACACTGACATGCCTAGAGAGGAACCTCCGGAAGGGATATCTGATTTTTTAAGGTAGCTTGCCATTCATCAACTGGAGATGGACTGAGATCAAGAACAGGAGATGAGACAGCAAGATCTAAAGTGAGCTGAGACTGTAAGAGTATTACAAGGTTTGGGGGTTAGACATGGAACTGGTAATGGAGATAGGGCAAACCCCAGGGACATGAAGTTAACTAAAATGACTGCTACTGATGATATCGAAGGATATCTCACTACCTTTGAAAGAGTGGCAAGGGCATGTGGCTAGCCTCCAAACCAATGGGTAGTGTATCTGGCCCCCTATTTAACAGGTAAAGCCCAGCTTGTCTATAGCAACATGGACTATAGAAATGTCATTTCTTATACCTGGTAAAGAAAGAAATTTTGAAGAGATATGATATCATTTCAGAAACTTACAGGCAGAGGTTCCAGACTCTGACGTTCCATATGCAAGATAATCCCAGAGAGACTTTCATGAGGTTGAGAGAACTATGCAGCAAATGATTGATACCAGAGGATAAAACTGTAACGGACATAATATAACTTTTAGTGATGGAGCAGTTTATACAAATTTTGTCACACAAAATACAGCTGTGGGTGAAAGAACACAACCTTGAGACCACTGAGGTGGCTATCAACCTTACTGAAGACTTTGTGGCAGCTCATCAGTCTTTCAGAAAGGGAAGTCCTAGTGCCCCAGAAACACCCACACATAAAGGGCACCAACTTGTGAGACAAAATCGGACTGGTCAACAAGGAAAGTATGGAAATAGACCTGATAACAAGAACAGTTTAGATGAGAGAACCTTCCCATCAGACATAATTCACTGGAACTGTCAAGGAAAGGGACACATAGCCTGGTTTTGCCCTTCAAAGAAGGGAGACCAATCACATCTGGCCTTTTTAAACACAGATATTAACATACAATTCCCAGGCCTAAAGGGAGACTACAGAAGTTAACTTAATCATACTAAGTATTAAAGGAATTGCCCAAGCTAACCTCAGAGTCTAATACTCAGAACAATAAGTAAGGCAAATGAACTCCCTACCCTAAACCAGTAAAATATCTAACTTTTACTATGTAAAAAAAATTATTAACTGTGGAGGGTTACCGGAATTCCTGGTGCATCTGGGGACAAATGATATTGAGGGGAATAGTGTGCTAGAAATCCAGGCAAGATTCTGAGAACTGGCCAGAGTCTGTCACGACAATGGATACACAGTATCCTTCTTGAAAGATACTGCCAGTGACAAGGGCCACTGTACAGAACAAACAGAAGATCAGGGAGGTCAATGACTGGCTCAGACAGTGGGGAGAAGCACGGGGGATTGGGTTGTCAGGGGATTGGGGGGGAGTTTGGGAAGACAAGGGACTGTATGCTCAGGATAGGCTTCACCTAAATCTGGTAGGGAAGAAAGTTCTAAAACAGGGGATGACAGATTACAATCGGGCTAGATGGGGTTTAAACTTGTGAAGGGGGGAGGAGGGAAAGTGGGACTGATCCAACCATACATTTCTTAGGTAGGCCTGTCCTTCAGCCTTTAGAAGGGGGGTCAGATGGTTACCATAGGGAGAAAGGTATCTTAAGGGAGGATGGAGGGCAGATGTATAATATGTCCAGGGTGGGTATGGTAAAGGGGGGCAGGGGCAAGGGTTGGGGTAGTGTTATTAAATGCCAGAAGCCTGGGAAACAAGATACCTGAGTTCCAGGCCATGCTGGTTGAGGGTGGAGTGGATGTAGCAGCAGTCACTGAAACTTGGACCACCCCTGGCCATGACAGGGATCTTAATCTGAGTGAGTACACTGTGCTTAGGAAGGATAGAAAGGTGGGCAGAGGGGGAGGAGTAGCTATGTTCATTAGGGATAACATCAGGATTATTAAGGCAGAGGAAGCAGAGGGCAATGTGGAGGCCTTATGGGTCACCTTGTGAACCCCCACAGAAGGGAAGATCAAGATGGGGCTGGTATATAGGCCCCCAGGGCTGGAAGAGTATCTGGAGGATTGTCTGCTGGCTAACATAAAGGGCTAGTGTGGGCCAGAAGGGGAAAGAGTGGTGTTGATGGGGGTCCTTTATATGCTGGCTACTGACTGGGGAACTATGACATCCATGGTGACCAAGGAGCAGAGGCTGTTGGATGGCTTTCTGGATGTGTTTCTCTCTCAGCAGGTGATGGATCCAGTGAGGGAGGGTCATGTCCTGCATGTGTTTTTTGCAGATGGAGATCTTGTACGAGATCTGGTGGTGGAGGATCCCCTGGCTGGGAGCAACAGCAACATGGTCTGGTTTCAGCTCAACTCGGGGGATAGTTCCAGGACAATTACTGTGGATTTTAGGGGAGCAGACTTTAGGGGCATGTGTGAAATTCTCAAGAGGCATTTGTGGGAGATAACACCAAGGACAGATGTAGAAGGTAGGTGGGAGATCATAAAATGGGGGCTACAGGAGGCCACCAGGTCCTGTGCAAGAATGAACAGCAAGGGGACTAGGTCCCGTAAACCATGCTGGTGGTCCAAGGATGTCCAGGAGGTGGTAAGGGAGAAGAGGGCTGCCTACAGCAGGTACAAAAAAATGAGAGGTGGAATGGATAGGGAGAACTACTGTCTTGCAGCCAGGCAAGTCACCAGGATGGTGAGGGGGCAAAGGCCAGGAAAGAGCAGAGGCTTGCCCTGGGGATATGGGGTGGGAAAAGGGGTTCTTTAGGTATATGGGAGAGTGAAGGAAGATCAAGGGTCATGCTAGGCAGATTGAGGACAACCAGGGGGTGGGTGGAAGGGGCTAGGGAACAGGCAGAGGTACTGAATGAGTACATTGCCTCAGTGTTCACCAGGGAGGAGGCTAAGAGACTTACAAAAAGGAGCTGCAGGACTTAGAAAGAGCAGCAGGTATGATTTCTGGGGCACCTGCTGCCAAAAAAGCTGTTGGGAAGGATAACTCAGGGGTATGGCATCAGGTTGGATCTGCTGAAGGAAGGGGAGGGACCGATGTTGCTATCCCCATCGACCGTGTGGGAAGCCCTTAAATCCTTAAAAAAAGACAAATCTCCAGGTCTGGATGACATTCATCCCAGAGTTCTGTGGGAGTTGGTGGACATTCAGGCTGCACCCCCGGTGGATCTCTTTAACATGTCACTAGAGATGGAGAGGGTACCCAGGGATTGGAATCAGGCTCATGTTGTGTCCGTCCATAAAGGGGAATCCAGAGAAGTGCTGGAAAACTATAGACCTGTCAGTTTGACTTCGGTGGTGGGGAAGATGACGGAGAGCCTACTTAAGGAAAGACTGGTGGGAGGGTTCTTGGAGGAGATGGGATACCTGGATAGTTGGCAGTATGGGTTTGTACCAGGTAGATTGTGTCAAACTAACCTTGTGGAATTCAGTGAGTGGGTGACATCAGCATTTGACAGGGGGAGACCAGTGGATGTACTGTTCCTGGACTTCAGCAATGTGTTTGACTCGGTCCCTCACAATGGCCTACTGGAGAAGCTGAGGGGGATGGGGGTAGGCCCACTGATGGTCAGATGGATTGGAAATTTGCTTGCTGGGTGCAATCAGAGGATAGTGATCAGTGGAGAGGTGTCATCTCCTAGGGAGGTCATTAGTGGGGTCCCACAGGGCTCAGTTCTGGGGCTGCTCCTGTTTAATGCCTACATCTCCGATACCAAAGAAGGTATCATGTGTGAAATGAGCCTCTTTGTGGATGACTCTAAGCTGGGTGCAGTGATGGAGGGGGAGGAGTTGAGGTTGGCCCTGCAAGGGACTTGGATACTCTAGATAGGTCGTCCTGCACCTGGAAATTTAAATTTAACTCCTCCAAGTGCAAGGTGCTACACCTTGGGTGGGGTAACCACAAACATGTGTACACCTTGAAGGGGACGAGTTGCAGGCCATGGCAGAGGAGAAAGACTTTAGAGTCCTGGTAGATGTCGACATGAATAATTCAGAACAGTGCAGGAGGGCTGTGTTGAAGGCAAACAGGATGCTTGGCTGCATCGCAAGGGGGATTACCTCAAAGAACAGGGAAGTGATTCTGCCACTGTACAGCAGCCTGGATAGATCACATGTTGAGTACTATGTGCAGTACTGGAGGCCACACTTAAAGAGGGACATCCAACTCCTGGAAAGGGTTCAGAGGAGAGCAACAAAAATGATCCAGGGCCTGAGGGATATGACATATGAGGAGAGACTAGGGGAGCTCAGCCTGTTCTCACTGGAGGAGATGAGGGACCGGGGGGACATGGTTGACGTCTTTAAGTACCTCAAGGGACTCAATAGGGAAAACTGAGATAGGATCTTTAGGCTGAAGGAGGGTGGAATCACAAGATGGCAAAGTTGGAAGCTCAAGGGTAGGAGGATTATGGGGGAAAGGAGGAGATATTTCACCAAGAGAGTGATGGAACCATGGAATTCTGTGCTCAGGGAGCTGGTACTGGCTTCTACAGTGGAGGGATTCAAGAGAGGGTGGGACAGGTATAGGCAAGGGATGAAACAGAGGGTGGCTTTACCTGCTGGGGGCCAGGACTGAGGGAGGGAGAAACGGAAAGGAAACAGGGTGATGGTTATGGTACCCACTCAGGGTTCTGAAGCATGAGCTGACTCAATAGACCATGAAGCCTACTCTGCTGCTGTCTAGCATGTATGTTAATATGTATTATGGAATAAATAAATGAGTCTTATTTGTAAATTGTAGATTACATTCGTTGTCCATTCTTTCATACAGTAATCATCTTTGCCTAACCAATGTTTTACTATGAGTTGCTTAGTTGAAATGGTCATCATTATCAGTACGATTTAAAAAACAATATTCAGTATTTATCTATAAAATAATAAAAGGGATGATTGATGGAAACATAGAATTGCCTTTTGTTAGTAAATATTATCCATATATTTTAAGGGATGTAAAGCATAGAGGTTACACTTTTCCAAAAACTAATACAAGATATGGTATTATGACACCTGAGGCTCAGACTGCAAATATTTGGAATAATATTCCCTCTGAATTAAGGAAAGCAACTAAACTATCCCAGTTTAAATTAGGATTGAGCACTGTATTTTATGATGAATGTACTTGTTTTTAAAATGTGGATAAATGAGTTAGTTGTTGGTCTGATTGAAGATTTTTGTCTTGTATAATGTCAAAAATTGTGTATTAGTTGTTTTATGTAGTCTGAATTTTTGTATGTTATATTGAATGTAATTTGTTCTTGACACAGGACAACTTTGAAAATAGGTCTATGACCTAAAGTCTGCTCTCCTGTATAAAAATAAACATTTTTACTACTACTACTACATTAGGGATAAGGACAATTTTTCAGCTATGCCCTTAATTGAATTAAGATTGCCCAAAATACACATCTCAAAGCTCATCAAGTTATGTTTCATTCCTGTTATTTCTTACCTAACTCCAGATATCTCAGCCTCTGATCTGGGAACATCTGAGTGACCAGGGCTGCCTGGGCCAGCCGACCACACCACCACACTACTCACCGCCAAGGAACCCTCCTCTTGCTGATCTCTCAGCCCCTGATCGGGGAAACATCTGAGCGGCCGGAGCTACCTGGGTCAGCCATCCACACCACCACTGCTCACTGCCAAGGAACCCTCCTCTTGCTGGTAAGCTCCCAGGCCGAGCTGGGAAGTGCTGAAAGGCTCCCATTGGCCGCTGCCTGTTGCTTCCATCTCCTGTTGGACTGTTGTGCTGTGCACAGCCACTGATAGGCCCTGCAATCTTGACTGATTCAAACTGTTTTGCTGGGCTCAGGGCCCATAGACTTCAGTGGGTTTCGGAAGAAAATTTTTGTTAAATTACTAGACAGCTGGCTTATTTTTCTGTTAAAGTCTCAATTAATGTGTAGACCAGTCTTGATGTTCTTAGCACTCAACATCTAAAAACTCTGGGTCTCAGCTGATAATCTAGGCTAAATTACTAGGCTGCTTGCTATTTTTTTTTTGTCACAGTCAAAATTAATTGAGTAGACCTGCCTAAGTGTTTTAGCATTGAACTGTAAAGTGCAGTTGGAAACTGCTGTAATTTAGAGCTGTGAAGTAATTCCTGCCCTTCTGCATTCACTCTTTCTCTTCACCCTCCCCCCTGCTGCTAAACCCTACATTTCTCTCTTCTCCTCCCCTTGTAAATTTCATATTCTACTAAATCTCCCCTCTGTCCTCCCCCTGGTGCCAGTTCAAGCTTATTTCTTTTGTCTGTGGCAGCCTCCCCCCCCCTCTGCCAAATTCCTCTCTCTCTCTCTCTCTCTCCACTGCACATGCCCCTGATTTACTCTCCAGTGTCACCCTTTGTTATTACTGTGACTCACAATCTGTTGCTCTGTTCCTTCCCTCAGATCTCTCAGCCCCTGATCGGGGAAACATCTGAGCGGCCGGGGCTACCTGGGCCAGCCATCCACACCACCACTGCTCACTGCCAAGGAACCCTCCTTTTGCTGGTAAGCTCCCAGGGTGAACTGGGAAGTGCTGAAAGACTCCCATTGGCCGCTGCCTGTTGCTTCCATCTCCTGTTGGGCTGTTGTGCTCCACGCAGCCACTGATTGGCCCTGCAATCTTGACTGATTCAAACTGTTTTGCTGGGCTTTGCACCCATAGACTTCAGTGGGTTTCAGAAGAAAATTTGTACCCACCAACCTTCCCCCACCTTAATCAAATAGGCCTTAGCTCGGCCCACTTCTGCCCAGGGAACCGCCCCTTTTGTTTCCTATTAGACACTCTCTCTCCTGTACGTCCTCTCTATACTGCCCACTCTCCCTCCCCCCTGGTCCTCCTCCTCCTCCCCTCTACTAATCAACTCAGTCCAATCACTGCCCCTGCCTCCTTTCTGTGCCTGACACCCTCCTTATATCTCCTAGTGCAAGTCACTCCGTCACTCCATGACTGGCCAACCCCTCTTTGGCATTCTGTAGCTCCCATGCACCCTTTCACTCCTGAACTCTATTCTAGAGCTGCTACCTCCTGTCTCCCTGTCTTGTTACACTTTTTAATGCCCCCACTACCTCTCTGCTACATCCTCCTCTTTTGCTACTGCCCTTGTCTCTTTACTGCCCTACCCTCTGCCCGTTCTCCCTCAGCCACCTGCTTACCCAGTTCCCCCTGCCCCGAGCCTCCACCTCATTGCCTACCTCCTGCCACTTTCACTAGCTGCCTCCCACCTACCCAGCACCCTGTGCCTGCTCTCCCCCCATTCACATTGAATCATGTATGACACCGGTACTCGGTACCCCTTTCTCCTCACCTTATTTGCCCTCTTCCCACTCCTACATCCCCACTGATCATGTTTCCCCACTGTCCCAAACATCTACCAACTCACGCTCTCTCACCCCCTCCATGGTACCCTCTCTCTTGATCTCATGTTCCCACCTTGGGCATCTCCAAACACTATGAAATGGCCCTCTCCCCCAAATGGAAGTTGGGAACTTCCCCTATCCACCACTACTACTACCACACTTTACCCATGGCTCCACCCGTTTACTTGCCTTGGTGAATCTCGGAGTTCTCTGGCCCAAACAATAGGTGCCAGTCATGGGTATCTCACACTAGTACTCTAAAACATATACCTCTTCTCCTGCTATTGTCAAGAAACTTTCATCCCAATCCCGGACCAGCCCCTACAATAAAAACAACTCAGACCAATCAACCAAGATCCCTCTCAATAATCTCACTTAACATATGCAGTCTTCTTCACAAAATTGACTCCCTTCAGACTTTTGCCTGCCAGCATAACCCAGACATACTAGCAGTCATAGAAACCTGGCTCTCACCTTCGGTTCCCAACCGTGATATCACCCTCCCTGGGTATAATGTCTACCGGCTTGATCGAACATCAAAAAGAGGTGGTGGCTGCACCCTGTACCTTAAGGACACGATCCAGGGGCACCTCATCAACTTAACCCCCCAAACCACCACTGCAAAGATTCTTCCTATCAAGATCCTTCTCAGTGCACACAATAAAGCCATCACAGTTGTCACAGTCTACATTCCACCGAGAGAGCAAGGTAATGGGCTTAACACAGTCCTGGAGTTTACCAAAACTCTCTCACCTGATTCAGAAATCCTCCTCCTCAGTGACTTTAATATTAACTGGCCTGCTGCAGAGACAAGGGCATACAGGGACTTGATAGTGGCAGCAAACCTTTCTCAGATGGTTAGCTCTCCAACCAGGACAAACTATAAAATGGGTACCAGCACCCTTCTGGATTGGATCATAACAAGCCATCCCACCAGGATCACAAACACCACTGTCCTCCCTGACACACTTAGTGACCACTCCCCCATCATCTGCTACTGGTCCAATAAATTCATCAAGCCCCCCCACAAAACCATTACTAGCCGGGTTCTACCTAGAGGCAAGCTACCTCATCTCAAAACCTTCCTTCGTCTTCAGGATTGGTCCCCAATTCTCACTGCAACCAATGTGAACAAAGCACTGGAACACTTCATCAGGATCTTCAACCAAGCATGCAACATATTTGCACCCTTCAAGAAGTGTAAGGTCAAAGCCTTATGTAAACCCCTGGCTCACTGGAGACCTACTTAGATGACTAAAAGCTCGAGACCACCTTTGGGAGATTGCCAGAAACACCAGGAGACAAGTTGATATTGCTAACTATAAATGTGCATGAAATGACTGCATCAAATATATCCAGGATATGAAGACCACCTATTTTCATAATGCTCTCACTAACTCATGGGGCAACAGTAGGGACTTCTGGAATAACATTAAAGAAGTCACCGGGAAGCAATCTAAATCACCCCCGTCAGTACTCAGCATAAATGGTGAAACTACACTTGACCAGAAACTCTTTGCTGATACATTCAATGACACCTTCACGGACCTCAGTTCTGTACTCCCACAGGGTTTTTTCAATGAGGTGGTTCCTCTTGCCCCCCCAGCCACCTCCAGTCACCCTCCCTTCTACTTTAAAGCAATAAAAATGCATCAAGTCTGCAGCTACGTTACCAAAGCCATTTGCAACTCCAGAGCCAGCAGTGACTCCCTCAACCTCAAACTGCTATCACTCACACTTGAAGAAGTACTCTGACCACTGGCCAGGATTTTCAACCTCTCCCTCAGCCTCAGCCAGTTTCCTGACTTATGGAAATCTGCCATGGTAACCTCAATTCATAAAAGTGGTGACAACACAGCTACTGAGAATTACTGTCCAATTTCCATTCTACCTCCACTCTTCAAGGCCCTAGAATAGATTGTGTCAGACCAGCTCACCGACTTCATAGACAATCACAACATCCTGTGCAAGGAGCAACATGGCTTCAGAAAAGGTCATAGCACCTCCACGGCGCTACTTGAATTCACTGGTGCAATACATTACTCACTCGATAACAGTCATCTTATTGGGTCCACCTTCATCGACTTAACTAAAGCCTTTGATACTGTCAACCACAATCTCCTACTTGCCCAGCTTTGACTAGGAGGGATCTCACCTAACTCAGTGAACTGGTTCAAAAGCTACTTAGACAACGCTTCCGAAGAGTGAGAATTGCTGGCACACTCTCAGACCAAAGAGCAGTCCGGTCCGGTGTCCCACAGGGCTCAATCTTGGGCCCCCTCCTTTTCAGCCTTTTTCTGATCTCACTGTAAGAATCCTGTCTGAACAGATCCTACTCTATGTGGATGATGCTGTCATCCTGGCATCCCACCATGATCCAGTCCATCTACAAAGTAACCTCCAACAGGCCATCTCTGCAGTAGAAAACTGGTTCAAAAAACACAGACTTATACTTAACCAGAAAAAAACAAAGACCATGATCTTCTGCAGCTCCCAAAACAAACACAAACAATATCAGCTCGCTATTAAAACCAAGCAAGGAATCACCCTTGAACAAGTTCATACTTTCAGATACCTCGGCCTCACCCTCGACTGCAATCTATCCTATGTCCCACATATCAATAACATGGAAAAAGTAGCCAACACCAGGATGGGCCTACTATTCCAACATAGGAAACATCTAACCCCAGAAGCTCTGTCCATAGCTGTCCAGAGCTCCATCACCAGCATCATTGACTACAGTCTCATTATCTATGTATCTGCCACAACCTCATCTCTCAGGTGTATTTTGACTTCCCCCAATCAAGCCTGCAGACTCATTACTGGTTCCCACCGTCTCACCCACACCTGCAAACTCTAGTCCAAAACAGGCTGGCTGCAACTGAACAACTGAATCAAATACCAAACCTGCATCACTGCTAAGAAAATCATGATGGGAAAGGCACCACCAGGAGTCAGCACCCTCCTCAAACCCAAAATCACCAACAGCAACACCAGGAGCTCTAAGCCCCAAATCCTTCAATTCCCCCGCTGCCGCGCATCTCAAGACCAAAGGTCATTTGCATACAGGGCTCTGAGTTGGCTGAATGAGCTCTCTAGTGACACACCATCCACAGCAATGCTTGGAGCATTCAAAAAAAAGGCTCCTCCACTCCATAACTGGCACCTCCACCTGTGCTTGCACCCCATAACATCGTCATTCCCTACACTGCTTCTGACCTTATAGGTGTCAGTTTCTGCCCTCTCTTATTGTACTTACCTGTCCAATGCAACTTCTAATGCACTTGCCCTGTGTCTGTCCTGACAAGGCCCCTCAGCTGCCTCAACCTGACCCTCAGCACCTATGCCTTCCCCTACCCTCAGCCCTCTCCCCTTCTTGCCCTCTTTCTCCTATCATTTCTTGAGTTACTCATTGCTCATTCTGATTTTGTCCAGCAAAGTTACTGTCTAAAACCATGTTTCTGTAACTGTTTTATGTTTTAGTGCCTGTTACCCTGTAACCAGCATGACGTGGAACCTTTGTAAAAGAGCCTTGGCTCAAAGGTACTTTGTAATCCTAGACACAAATAAATAAATAAAATAAATAAAAATGTTGGGCTTTTATACAGGATCACAGAATGTGGGAAACTGAGCATTTTGTTAAATCACAATGCATTTATTAGACTCTGCTAAATCAATGCTATATAATTTTTGTGGAGTCCAATATGCTTTGTGAAGGATCTTATACTGGATCAATCTTACATTGTCCAAAGGGATAAACTTGTAGACATTAGTCCAGAAGATAACCCAATTTTGTGAGTAATGTTTGGTTTCTTTTTGTCAATATGAGGAAATTAAAAGGTCCAGCGAAAATTTAAAAGCCAATAGAATTTCATATAAATCAGCTACAGGTTGAGGTCTTGAAACTCTTTGTCTCATATCATTTAAGATACCTTGAGGTCAGTCATTCAAAGATCAGCTCCAAAATAAGCTTTTAAAGCAATTTTAATTAATAACAAGTTTGATAAATATTTTTGTTTAAATTTTCTCTATCTAGTAAGTCCTTTGAAGAGAGTAATTTACCATTACTTATAAACAAATTAACTTTAAAATTACTAGACTTTGGGAACCACGTGGAGAGAGTCGGTTTCCCATTTGTCATGAAGTCAGAATTGTTCATAATAGACTGGTTAATACTCTTTTGTATGTTTAAACTTAGATGAGACATAGTCTGCTGATGGATTCTAAGAGAGATCCCTATAACTGAATGTTTTAATTAACAGGGTAAGGAACTCGGCTTATAGTATAAAATAGTTTCAGGGATAAGTTGAATTTTTGCATTAAGCTACAGCATGTTCCAAGTCTAATCAAATGGGAGTATAATAACTTTGTCAGCAATTAAAAGTAACCATTGTTTATATTTATTGGCCTGAGTGGCCATGTAATAAAAAGAACAGTTTGGCAATTTCAATCCTCCTTGAGACCAAAGTAGAAACAGCTTTTTAATGATATTCTGGAGGTCTAACCCCACCAAAGAAAGTCTGAGATAACTGAATGAATCTTATTGAACCATGATAAGGGAGTAAAAATGTTTTAACATGTTTATGGAGTAAAATATTCTAAGGAAAATATTCATTCTAATTATATTAATTCTCCACCAGAAGGAGTGTGGGAAATGTGACCACCTTTTTAAATCCTGTTTAACAGTCATGAGTAAATCATTCAGATTTAGTTTGATAAACTTAGAGTGGTCCTGAGTTAAATAAATGCCTAGATACTTCAGTTTAGTAGGCAACCAGGAGAGGCCTAATCTAATGATATCCCCTTTGATAATTGCATTATTCAGAGGTAGGACTTCCAACTTTATCCAGGTTTAACTTGTAATTTGAAAAGGTGCTAAACTCTCTTATGATTTTCAGAGTCGCTCTAATAGAATTACTGTACTTGGGTTTGAAACGTGAGGTAAAATGTCATCCGCAAACACCGAGATTTTGAATTGAATATTGCTTACTGTAATTTCTATTATTAATGGGTTTGAATTCAAAAATAATGGCTCTAATTAGAAATTGAAAAGAACTGGGGATATGAGGCATCCCTGACGGGTTCAACAGTTTAAAGCAATCATGTCAGAAATAATACCATTACAAAAAAATTTAGTTCTGGCAGATAAATAGAGAGTTCTCAGCCAGATAACAAAAGTCACTGGAAAAACAAATTTAAATAAAGTTTGAAAGAGAAATTTGTGATTGACCCTATCAAAAGCCTTTTCCGCATCCAGGGACACCAGAGTCAAAGGGGCCCCAGAGTCCCTAGACATGGAGAAGACATGGACAAGTTTCCTGATATGATCTGATGCTTATCTGGGAGAAATGAAGCCCAGTTCCCTGGATATTTGTAGGTTCCACTTTTTTTTAATCCTCTGGGCTAAGACAAAGGTCAATATCTTTAAATGATAATTGATTAAAGAGATGGGCCTATAATTTTCCACTCTGTTTCTTGGATTACCCTTTTTGGGTAATACATTTAAAAGAGCTTCTAATAAACAATTGTCAACCAAACCTTTATCCTGAATAAAGTTCTAAAGGTCTTGTAAAAGTGGAGTTAATATTGCCTTAAAGGTTTTATAAAAATGTGCAGTGAGCCCATCAGGGCCTGGGGATTTATTTAAGATCATGTTATGCTTCCTCTATTTCACCCCTCTCAATAGGTTTACAAAAATCCTTCAATTGGGTGTTTGTTAATTTCAGACAGGTAAACTTCTCTAGGTAATTTTGAATTTATGTCTCTAAAGGTTGGTTAGACATTGGGCCATATAGTTGAAAGTAAAATTTGGAAAACTCTGACACGATATCTTTTGGGTCCATTTTGACTTCATTAATATCATTTGAAATAATGGATTCTATGTATCTCGACTACTGCTGTTGTTTTAGTCTGCTAGCTAAAGGTTTACTGGGTTTGTCACCCAGGTCTATATATTTAGCTTTAGTCCTAATAATTGTAAACTTGACTTTTCATTGGTTGAGGGAAATAATTCGTTCTTATTTTCTTAAACTCTGATTTCTCTTGTTCCATGAAAGAGAGGGTGTTTTTGTTTTCCAAGGCCTCAATTTTTGAAGATAACAATGTTATTTTCTCCGATACGTGTTTCTTTTGCTTCCCTGTGAACCTAATAAAATCTTTCCTTATATAACATTTATAGGCTGCTCAGGTAATATCTGGGTGGTCAATAGAATTAGAATTATATTTCCAAATGTTTTTAATTCCTGGATTAATATAATTTATAATGTAATGTTGTCTTAATAGAGTGTTATTCAATCTCCAAATAGATTGCCTTGGGTAAAGATATGGTAGAAAAAAAAACTATTAAAGAGTGGCATGAATGAGATCTGCCTGATATGTTTGTATTAGTTACCTCTTTAATCCTTGTTCTAGAGACTAGGAAAAAATCTATTCTTGAAAGGGAATTATGGATTGAAGAGTTAAAGGAATATTTTTTGGCTCTCTGGTTCAGAGTTCTCCATGGATCAGTTAAATCATCAATATTTAGTAACTCCTTGGGAGCCTGTACATCTCACTGTATAGATATATTAGAAATATTATATCTATCCAAAGCACAGTCCAGTGGGATATTCCAATCCCATCCCAACATAATCTAATTGACAAAAATGGAGTTAAGGCTGAAATAAGCTTTGATGAAAATAACAATGCGTTACCATTAGGTCCATAAATAGAGCCTATTGCTTTGTGTACCTGGTTAAAATGTCCTAGCACAATGATATATCTATCTTTTGGGTCCCAGACAACCTGACTTGGAGAAAAATTTAAAGAGGAAGCTACTAGGTATAGTTTGACTTATTTTAATGCAATATATGCTTCCATACTGGACTTTTCTCGGGGGTCTGGGCCAATAGAGGTGTGGACATCCCTAGAAATTTTGTCCAAAACAGAAAGTGATCATTGCCCACTGCTGTTAAAATGGGGTAAAAGACCATAATTAAATCTAAACCACTTGAAGGGTTTTGAAATAAGAAATTGCAATAGAATTAAATGGGAAACCAAGAACGTTAATGCAATTGTCCCATATTTACTTAGAGGTGCCATCCAAATGGCTACTCTTTTGCCAGAAGTCTATCATTGTGAACAATTCCAAGAAGTTATTTTGGAGTGCTATAAAAGTATTAAGGGACTCATAAGCCACACGAAATATATAGGACAAATGCAGGATAATTCTGATTCATGGTTTGATCAAGAATGTCGTAGACAAAAAAAAAATGAGTAGCCCATCTAATTTGGATTACTAAGCAATATAGGACCAAGGAAATGCTGAAACTTCTAAATAAGGCAAGGGAAACAAATAAAAAACATTTGTACAGCCAAAAGAAAAGAACACCAGGGGGAAAAGTGGAAAATTATGATGGAAACAATACAAAAAAATGAACAACAAAATTTCTAGCACCTGGTGGCCGAAGGTACAAAAAATAACAAGTATGAACTTGACACATATGTGTCCATGAACAAGTGGATTGATCACTACACCAACCTGTTCTATGATCCCACCCTTGCTGATCGTAAAGTTGAGTGGGAATTGGAAACTAATAGAGATACTTTTGAAGTAATAACATTTGGGGAAACTTACATTGCTATTAGCTCCTTAAAAAATAAAAAAAGCTCCCGGGCCAGACCAGATTCCTTCTGATATATTTAAAATCTCACCCCAGTTATGGGTTAAAATTTTTGCACCCTACTTTAACAAATGCTTTAGAGAAAGGAAACTACCTGAGTCACGGAAAGGTGCAATAATTTTTTCCATTTTTAAAAAGGGTGATAAGTGTAACCCCAAAATGTATAGACCAATATCCTTATTAGATATTAGCAGAAAAATCTTCACCAAGATTATCTTGAATAGGTTACTAAAATAACTAATTTGATGTGGTGATCTTTCAGAATATCAAGCTGGTTGTAGACCAAATTATTGCACATCTGACAACTGTTATATTCTGACCCATCTTATAGAAAAGCATTTTATGTTAAGAAGGCAAAAGTTATACGTAGCGTTTATTGATTTTACTGCCACCTTTGATAACATTTCTAGAGCTAAACTTTGGGTGTTGTTGACTGAAAAGGGTATTCAACCTAATTTGGTGAGTATTATAAAGGAACTATAGAGTAATACATGGGCACAAATTAGGATGGGAGTGACTGGGCAAATGACTAGTACATTTTCCACAAATAAAAGAGTCAGGAAATGATGCATGATTGCTCCTGTACTGTTTAGCACGTATATTGATCAACTTCTGAATCAGTTAACCCAGAGTGACTTGGATTCTCCTAAATAGGAGAAAAAATATGTCCAGCATTGGCATATGCTGATGATCTGGTTCTTTTCTCTTTGACCTGTTCTGGCTTGAAAAAGTAGTTAGATATTTTGAACAATTAAGCAAAAGACTTTAACGTTCAGATAAATGAGGGTAAGAGTCAGATAATGATATTTGGGTAAAATAAATTGGACAAAACATGGAAAGTAGGGGAGAAAAAACTAAGGGTGTTACAATCCTATGTTTATTTAGGTCTAAAATTACTAATAATGTGATATGGAACAGTCACATTAAAGTACAATTAACCAAGTTAAAACAGATGGTGGGAGCATTGAATGGGTTTCATTTTCAATGTGGTGGTAATACCATCACCCCTTTAATTACAGCTGTTGAAGCCAAATATTACCCTCAAGCACTATATCAAGCTGAAATATGGGGTGTTGGCAAAATGCGTCCACTGGAGGTCCTATTAAATAAATTACTTTGTTCAGCCCTGGGTGTAGGGAAAACAATGCCTGTTGTGTTAGTGAGAGCTGAACTGGGAATTTTGCCATTAGGGGCCTTAGCAGAAGCAAGATTGCTTAACTACTGGATAAAGTTATCAAGAATGAACTCAGACCAACTGCCATATAAATGTCTAAAGGAAAAAACAAGTAGTATCAGATGAAATGTAGGGTTTCTGAGAAGTTGGAAAATTTGTTTATGGTCCTGCAGAAGTATGAATTGATGTTCTTAAAACAATATGTGGAAAGGAATATCAAAGTCAGTCTTAAGTACAAAGGCTATTGTACCAGGAAAATAGTTAATTATAATAAAGCTGAAGAACTGCACAAAACATTTATTTTAAAAAACAAATCCCTGGCTGTCCTTTAATGATAACATGCATCGTTACAGATTCTACTTGGATGTCCTTACTGAAGCATCCTTGTGGAAAAACTATACAAAGTTTAGAATGGAATAATTTAAAAGTAATATATTGAAAGCCAGATCTGCCAAGTCAACAGACCCTACTGCAAAATTAAGCAATTGTGGTATTGTGGAACAAGAAAATCTGGATCATGTTCTTTTCTTTTGCCTCAGATATATTAAACAAAGATCTTTTCTGTTAGAACCACTATGGGTGAAATATATTCAACAGACAGGGGTGTACCTTTGAATACAATGTTAATGTCAGAAGATGAGAAAATCATAAAGAAGGTAGCTTAATATTTTAGAACAATTACAAAAATATGTTTAAAGTTTGATTACGGGAGTATGTACTGATAAACATATATATTATGCTTTGCAATTTGTACATTGTGGTTAGAAGACTATTATCTTTATATATATATATATATATATATATATAATATATATATATATATATATATATATATTATATATATATATATAATATATATATATATATATATATATATATATATATATGTATATATATATATATATATATATATAATATATTATATATATATAAAATGTGTATTGTTATGAATTTTTGAAATGGTATGTATATATGTGTATTTTTGTGTAATGTCTGATTATACAGTTTATGTTATGTGTGTAATGGTTTGTAATGGTTTTATGACCGAACAATAAGCTTAAACTTAAAAGTATAGATACCCTTCATTTCTAGGTGTATTTTTCTGCTCTAAAAATCTAGGTGTACCCTTATTTTCTGATAAGAGGTATTTCAGAGGCCAGCAAGTGAGTTTTCTGCAATAAAACTAGATTGTAACCCATAGAGAATAAGTAGTAAAGGATCTTAGTTCTTTTGACTCTGAGGCGAATACACTTCACATTCTATGGAGCAACCTTAAGTAGTAAAGACATATAAATCTAAATATGTGTATATTATTAATAATATGGAGTGATTAACCAACAAATCTATAACACATGTTCCTATCTTAAAAGTCTTAAGTCTATTACCTCCGCTAGAACAAACCCTCTCAATAGAAAGAAACTACTAAACACTCCTTTACCTAATCTCTCCCCAGGCCTAAAGACTGCACTCCTAAACATGTTGATCACAGTAATGACCCTAATCTGAGCTCCCCATAACCTCACCAGCTATAATGAACAATATATAAGGCTAAAACAAATATAACATGCCATAGGTTAATTCAAATTAAGCAATCCTGCTTAGTTTAGATAACAAATATTTTAAATCAAAAAATTAAAAATTGACTGTTCCGAGTGTCTGTACAATTAAAAAACTGCTGCAGTTGTTGATATATTTTTTTTATCTATTTATATGAATGTATCTATTGTTTAAGTCTTTTTGGCGTGTTTATGAAGTATGTGTATTTTTTATGCTGTATATTTATTGAATTACATGTTGTAGAGCAGAAAGCTGCTAACTAAAAGAAACTACCATTCTCTTCTAATTTAACACTTCTATCTCAACAGGAGTCAGGGTCTGTTGAGATTAAGCAGACATATACTTTATTAGAAGTAGAAGGGGTCTTATTTAGGCTTAAAAAAGGAAAGACAGTCAGTGAGTGTTCTGTGCTGGGAAGTTTACTGTATCAATTTACTTTGCTAAACCAGTAGGGGCAGAGAGAGCTTAATTGGTGGTGTGGCTTAGACAATATAAAAGCAGGTGACTCAAATTACAATTTCCTGCTGCTACTTTGTAGAGCAGAAAGCAGCTAACTAAAAGAAACTACAATTTTCTTCTAATGTAATACTTCTATCTCAGCAGGAGTCAGGGTCTGTTGAGATTAAGCAGACAGATACTTTATTAGAAGTTGAAGGGGTCTTATTTAGGCTTAAAAAAAGGAAAGAAAGACAGTGTGTGTTCTGTGCTGGGAAGTTTACTGTATCAACTTACTTTGCTAAACCAGTAGGAGGAGAGAGAGAGAGAGAGAGAGAGAGAGAAAGCTTAATTGGGGGTGTGGCTTAGACAATATAAAAGCAGGTGACTCAAATTACAACTTCCTGTTGCTAGCTTTTTCCTTACTAATTGCCCTCCATCCAACCCACCCTAAGCCATTTCTGCTTTTATAGCCACTATATTTGACTGCCAACAGGAACTTCCTGTTTGGCAGTAGGAAGGGAAGGAAAGGATCATAGAGAAACATTAGTTTTGTCAACCCTAAAGGAAAAAAGTAGCTCACTCTCCCCCCCAGCTGCTGGTGGTCTGACACTGAGCAAGGAAGAAGAAGGCTACTGAAGAATATAGGAGGTTGCTGTCCCAGAACTGGAAGGGTGAGAGTTGTAAGGAGAGGAGAGTGTAAGCATACAGAGAAACAGGAGAGGAGACACAAAATAAGACATGATAGGAGTGGTGCAGTGCAATGGCTGTGGGGTGGCAGTGTTCCCAGGGGACATTATGGAGGCTGCAATGCTGCCCTATTTGCAGGCATCTCTCTGGTCTGAGGGAGGAGGTTGTCCGTCTCCAGTCTGACCTGGCTAGGATTCGTGAAACCTCCTCCCCCACCCAGGGACCACCAGGGCCAATGCCTCTACCTCAGAGGTTGCCAAGAAAGAGGAGAGGCTGGGCCTGGGTGGGCTCAGGGAGAGAAAGGGTGGTAGAACAGAGTTGCATCCCTCCAGCTGTACCTCACCACAGTTCATTCACTCTTCTGGTGTATAGTGGTTCCTCTATGGAGGCACCTGCAGTGAAGACCAAGGAGGATGCTGGGAACCTTCACAAAGGAGACCCACAGGAGGGTGGCATGGGACCCCACAGGGGAAGGAAACAACTCCTGGTGTGGGACTCAATCTTTATGAGGGTGGAAGTGGGAGAGGAAGGGGAGAGGGAGGTAAGGTGCCTGCCTGGTGCCACAACTTGGAGGGACAGGAATTGAATCCTCAGGATCATGGGAGCAGCTGCATGAGGGAGGGAGCTGGATGCCATTGTCCACCTGGGCACAAATGACCTGGCTAGAAATGGGATCAGAGCAGTGCAAGAGGAGTTTGTAGAGTTGGGGAGGGGCCTTAGACAAGTAGCACATATGGTAACCTTCTCTGAGGTCCTGCCTGCCTATGGCAAGGGTGATGCTAGGGTACTCCTCACCAAGGAATTCAATGAATGGTTGAAAAACTGGTGTGGAGCTCAGGGTTTTGGCTTCAGTGGGGACTGGGGAGCCACCTGGAGGGATGCAGACCTATACTGGTGCAATGGTCTGCATCTGTCTGGGGGGGGGAACCAGGATCCTAGGTGAGAGGTTTAAAAGCTTCATTGACAGGCATTTAAACTAGCCAAGGGGGGGAGGCACTGAAAAGAAGCAGGGAAATCCCAACCTCCCCCCACAAAACACAGTAATTAGTGAGGTAAACACCAAGGTAGAGAAGTTAGTAGGGAGCAGGAAAGAGGTAAATGTAAAAAATGCAAAGGCAGTAAGAACACAGATGAGGTTAAAAGGGGTAAGGCCATCAAAAAGTGGAGGGTGATGAGTACCAATGCCCATAGTCTGTGTAAAAAGCTCACTGAACCGGTGGCCTTGAAGGAAGAGAGTTGCCTGGATATTGTGGCAGTCACAGAAATATGGTACACAGAGATCCATGACTGGGATGTCAACATACCAGGATACACAATCTGCAGGAGGGACAGGGAGGGTAAAAGAGGAGGAGGAATAGCTCTCTATATAAAGGAAGGGATCAAAGCAACAGAACTAAAGAGTAAACAAGAAGCAGATGAGGCACTCTGGGTCACCCTGGAGACAGGAAATGGCACCACAATCTGCATGGGGGTTGTGTACAGACCCCCATCTCAGGGGGAAGGAATGGACAAGGAAATGATAGAAGGCATCCTTAGAATGGCAGAAAAAGGGGAGATATTGTTGATGGGGACCTGAATATGCCAGATGTTAACTGGAACACCTTTGCTGCAGGCACATCCAAGAGTAGGGTCATTCTTGATGCCATACAAGGGGCATGCCTCAGACAGCTAGTATTGGAACCCACTCGGGAGGGAGCAATCTTAGACCTGGTACTCTCAAATGGGGACGGAGAAAAAATCTCGGATTTAGAAGTGGGTAGCCATCAGGGAACAAGCGACCACCAAACAGTGTGATTCACGATAAACACAGCCATACAATCAAGCCATACAAAAGCAAGAGTATTGGACTTTAGAAGGGCTGACTTTGGGAAAATGAAAGAGTGCCTCAGAAGAGCACTAGCAAACAGGCAAGAAGGAGGGGTTGAGGAACAATGGGGAGTAATCAAAACAGCCATCACAGAGGCAATAAGCCTTTGTGTAAAGCAAATCAACAAAATACAATGAAGGAATAAACTGCTATGGTTCTCAAAAGAGGTGGCAGGGAAGGTTAAGGAGAAAAGGAAAGCATTCAGGAAATATAAGGAAACACAGAAGGAGCTGACAGAGAACTTTATCAGTTAAAGCAGAAAGAGGCAGGGAAGGCAGTCAGAATAATAAAAGCCCAAACCGAGGAAAGGATAGCCAACTCTGTTAAGAAGGGGGATAAGACCTTTTATAGGTACATTAGGGAGTGAAGAAAGACCAAAGGAGGGATACTGTGGCTTAATAAAGGTGAGGGAATGTGGACAGAGGGTGACAGTGAAAAAGCAGGGATACTGAATGAATATTTCTGCTCAGTATTCACAAAGGAAGAGGAGGTGAAGGTACCTAAACCAAACAAGAGAAACACTCTGAAGATGGGGGTCGATACCAGTCCATTTACAGAAGAAATTGTTCTGAAACAACTAATAAAATTGAAGGTGGACAAAGCAATGGGGCCTGATGAGATTCACCCAAGAATTCTAAAAGAACTAAGGGTAGAACTAATGACACTGCTGACTACTCTCTTTAACAAATCATGGGAGGATGGGGTGGTACCTGAGGACTGGAGGAGGGTGGATGTGATTCCTCTTCATAAAAGTGGGAGCAGGACAGAGGCAGGAAACTATAGACCAGTTAGTTTGACCTCAGTGGTAGGGAAAATGATGGAATCACTTCTGAAGGAAAGAATTGTTGAGTACCTAGAGGCCAGTGGGGCACAGGACCCAAGGCAGCACGTATTCATGATGGGAAGGTCATGTCAGATGAATCTAATAGATTTCTTTGACTGGGTGACCAAAGTAGTTGACCAGGGAGGGGATGCGGACATGGTCTATCTAGATTTTAGCAAGGCACTTGATACAGTCCCACACAGAAGATTAAAACAAAAGTTAGCCAGCCTTGAAGTGGGTCCCAAGGTGGTAGCCTGTATAAAAAATTGACTAGACAACAGGATGCAAAGGATAGTTGTAAACGGAGTCCATAGTGAAGAAAGGAGGGTTACTAGTGGGGTACCACAGGATTCAGTACAGGGACCGGTCCTTTTTAATGTCTTTATAAGTGACATTGCAGAGGAACTAGAAGGAAAAGTATGTCTCTTTGCAGATGACACAGAGACCTGCAACAGGGTTGATTCACAAGGTGAAGTGGAAAGGATGAGAAGGGACTTGGCAAGGTTATAGGAATGGTCAAATGTATGACAGCTCAGATTCAGCGCAAAGAAGTGCAAGGTAATGCACCTGGGAAGCAAAAACCCAGGGGAAGAGTACACAATGGGGGGTGAGATACTGACAACAGTAAAAACAGAAAGGGACCTGGGGGTAATTATATCAGATGACCTTAAGGTGGGAAAGCAATGTGAGAAGGCAGTAAGGAAGGCTGGGGGGTGCTGGGATGCATAGGGAGAGGCGTCAATAGTAGAAAACAGGAAGTTGTTATCCCTCTGTACAGACAGTTGGTGAGATCCTATCTGGAGTACTATGTGCAGTTCTGGAGATCCCATCTTCACAAAGACATAGACAGAGTGGAGGCTGTCCAGTGGAGGACAACCAAAATGGTGCAGGGTCTGCACCAGAAGACATATGAAGAAAGGCTAAAGGAGCTTAATATGTATACCCATGAGGAAAGAAGGGAGAGAGGGTACATGATAGAAACTTTCAATTACCTTAAGGGAATCAACAAAGTCCAAGAGGGTAGCATCTTTCAGAAAAAGAGATGTGCAAGAACAAGGGGGTACAATTTGAAAATAGAGGGGGAGAGGCTCAGATGTAATGTGAGGAAGTATTTTTTCACAGAGAGGGCTGCAGATGCATGGAACAGCCTCCATGAGGAGGTTGTGGAGTCAAGAACAGTGGTTGAATTTAAGAATGCATGGGACAGACATAAGGCAGTCCTAGTGAGGGGTAGAAGGAAGTAAGCTGTTGGTTAACTAGGATCTGCAGCTTATCTGTTAGGTAGGAAAATGGGCAGACTAGGTGGACCAAGTGGTCCTTATCTGCCATCAAATTCTATGTTTCTATGTTATATGTGAACATGGACCCACTGAAAACGAGTTAACGCTCAAATGGGTTATCCTTTTCCTTGGAATGTTTTTAAGGAATAAACTTTTACAACCAAACAAATAAATGAGAATTCGAAATATTGATTGTTTTCCTGGGTTACTACAACCTAAATTCTATAAGGTAGCTAATACCAATCCTTTCCCCCCAGTAAAGTTTATAGGTAAATCCCAAGAACCCATCTTGCTAGTGATCAAAACGTAATGCTGTTATCTGGGTGTCAAATATGAAAAATGACTTTATTCCATTATCTATTAAGCCCTATCAGACAATTAACAGATAAAGCACACAGCCTAAAGGTCCAACCTTCTGGGATGAGTGTACAGTATACCAGGTAGGGTTAGGTTGTGGGACAGAGGATTAAGCAGAGTCCCAGAGAACAGACTATTAGTCTTGAGGGTTGGGGGGGGGTGGAGAATCCAGATGCCATCCAGAGAGAATTGAAAAAAGGGAGAAAAAAACAAGGCACTGTGATTTGAGACTGTGAGATGGAGATTAAACTTAAAAGTTTGTTTTTTGAAGAAAAAATCTGTTGTGAGTGTCCCCACTCTCCAGATCTATAACACAGAGCCAAACAACTTTAAGTTTAGTTAGGAAACACCACTTTTAACAGCCCCTATTTAGTGGGGATTTTAAGTAAGGGGTGGGCCTATAACACTAAAAGGAAATATCAAGATCTTTAAAACCTCTTCCTTAGGTGTTCTATGACCAGACCAAGCACCTTCTGAGGAAATAAGTAATGAGGAGTCCTCCCTGACTAATGGGTTTAATTCCTTTACCTCCTCCCAAAAAAAAAAAAAAATCATGCTGGTGCTTGATTAGGGACACACAGATTTAGATTGTGACAGGTCTTTGAGTTGATATTTATTTAAAGGGACGCTGTCAACCCCCTCAGGTCTCAATGTGTCCCTAGTTTAAAAAAACACATTTTATGATTGCCAACATACTGCAAACATTACTGACATAGCTGGTAGTTTGATTCTGACTCATTTTTCTTTAAAAAGTGAAAAAGAAGACTGCCTACCATACTGGTGTCACCACATAAACACAGGGTCATTTACATTCCTTGATCAGCTCCAACTGCATCTTTCCTGGACTTGTGAACAACACCTCCAATGCAGTCTAGACCCTCATGATGCAGTGGGAGATTAGGATGCTACTGCCTCATTAGTGACAGCACTGTTTAGAGGTGTTCCTAATGCTCAGGAAGTATACAGTAAGAACAAATACGGGATTGTAAACAAAATAAGGTTGTTTATAAAAATACATTGACAAGCATTTCAGTTCTACTAAACAAGGAGACAGGCAAAACAAACAGCAATATCACTGAATTTTAGAGAAGGCAAGCAATCATGAAATGCAACG
Source organism: Neoceratodus forsteri (assembly GCA_016271365.2). Lineage (NCBI taxonomy): Eukaryota > Metazoa > Chordata > Ceratodontiformes > Ceratodontidae > Neoceratodus > Neoceratodus forsteri. Next base: position 1,043,794,309 of record CM028133.1, on the reverse strand, counting down.
TCCCGATTCCAAGACACCCGGTGTAACTTGCACACAGTTGTGAGTTACGCTGGTTGCCTCTACACCAGGAACCCTATGCCATATTCCAGAAGCAGCAGGGTCCTAGCAATTGCGACCTGTGATATACACCATGTGTGTGGTGGTAGCCCATGCATGGCGTATGTCTGCCACAAGTTGCAACATGTGACGGACACCTGGTGGCCCACCTGAAGCATCCCCCACCCCAGAATACCACCAGCTACACCAAGGGGCATGGATGGGGAAGGATAGGTACCACAGGTGTCAGGGGTGCACTAAAGAGCAGACCCCTGGGGTCCCTGCTATTTTAGGAGTTTGGGGCAGGGGTATACAATAGGGGACATGGGGGGCATGCCTGTGTCATTGCTACAGTGCCAGGAGGTGGGCAGCTGATGGATGGCACCATTGGTTGCCACTTAGAACAGCTCAGAGCTGTTCTAATGCAGCCATGCCACTGTGGCTTTTGGAATTGTGCTTGCGGGTTATGACAGCAGCCCTACTGGAATTGGGCTAGGTTGCTGTCGTAACCCACAGTTGCGCCAGGAGTTGCGAGCTGCAGCGTAAGTGCTGGTGTAAACTGCATTTGTTGCAGCCTGCAAATGCCAATGCGAAACCCACATCTTGGAATAAGGGCTAACATATTGGCTGGCGTAAGTAGCGAAATATGCCATGGGGTTTGGCCTTACGCTGGTGTATGCCCTTCTGGAAACAGGCTCCAGGTTTTTAACTAGAAATAATATGGTGAAAAACAGGTTGACAGTGTCCCTTTAATGGGGATAAGAATGGCTGCTCGTAATAAAAATTAAACCCATTCCAGAGGTCTAGAAGCACCTCTGCCCCTATCTAAAACCTAATGACATGTAACATATCTTAGCAAGCAGATCCGCCTGTCTTTATCAAAAGCTATGGTAGATTGGCAGCACTCCTCTGCAATAAAGATGCCCAAATCCCTTTTCCTCACAAGTCTAAGAGTCTAAGAGATAAAAAAAAATAATAATAAAAGTGGTGTACATATGCCAGCACCAGAAGCTTTCTCTATTTAGCGAGAAAAGTAAAATGGCGTGATGTAAGTAAGTTGTTTAGCGAGTGATATAGACCTTGGGGCCAGTACTCCCAGGATCACAATTACTTAAATTTTGCAGCTTACATGTAAAATCTTTTAAGCAAGGCCACCCTATCTAATGGGTATAGCCTGGAAGAGGTGATTTTTGAATGAGATCCAGTCCAGCCCCCTCCACTCGCTCCCTCTCTCCCCAGGAGTCCTCCCAACCCTCCAAACCCCACCTTGAATGAACAGTCTTAATCTAATTCTTAGAAGAAATCTATAGGAAAAAGTAAAAAGAATAAGTTCATCTGGAAAATAAAGAATACACCTCAACAAAACAAGCTGCAAGGAGCATCATTATCCTAGTCTACATTAAGTTATGAAGTAGCTGAAAACTTAACTCTCTAAGCTAACTAAATAACAGATCTTTGGCCTTGGAGCAGTACATCGAACGTGGATCTGTCTCCCATCCAAATGCCCCCCCCCCAAACTCTCTCTTTAACTACACCTTGGCTCCAGACAAGCAAAATTAGGTGTATTAAGTCAGAATTGGAGTTTGTGGAATGCTTGTAAAAAGAAAGCTCACCATAACCCACCTTGTTGAGCCTTATTATAGGCAAACAGGGAATTTGTTAAAATAGAGCCTGATTGAACTTTGCCTTCCTGGCAGTTTACAAATTGGTCAGCAGTTAAGTCGAAGTGCAAGCATTTAATAAGATGGTAGGCAAGTTTGAAAGTTTATCTGGGTTCAAAAACTATCACCTGGGCTCTTGTACTTTTATTATAAGGATTAGGTTTGCCTTCCACCACTAGGGGTCATTTGAGCCTAATGCTTGAATCAAGTTAAACCTCCTGCAGCTTGAGTTCAATCAGGCCGTACTCCAAAACTAAAAGTTACTCAAACTCCAAAGTGAAAACAATGAGAAGTGATCAGTGTAAATTGTGTGGGGAGAGGCCGAGTGAAATCTGTAGGGGGACAGATACCCCCCAAAAAACTAGATAATTTTGTAAGCTTCTTTATCCTCCCATAACACTTTTTTGCATCCAAGACCAGCATTGCCCCCCCATAAGAAGACAACTTCTGTAACAGGCTTAATTAAACAGCAGATCGGGAAAGTGTGACAAAAGAAATGAATCAAAGATCTAGAGCTCCTACAGTCACTTTACAAATTACACAGTCACCCCTGTAACTATAACCAGGTAGCTTCAAGACCCCACATACCTAGTTAGAACCTGAGAATCAAGAGAACTAGCTATGGCTGAAACAAAGGATACAATTCCCCCCCCTCCGCCCATAGAAACTCCTATTATTCAAATCTTGGGATTCAAGTTTCCATTCATTAAGAGTCTGCTGAGCAAAGTAACATAAATCATCTGAATAGATAAAGATCCAACATAATAAGAAGTCCATTAGATCTATATACCCCTTTAACTAATGTGGCAACACCAATAGGGCCCCAAATAACATGGCAACCTAATGGTCCATTCTCATTCACAAAGGTTTAGTATCAAATGAAAAGTTTACAACACGAGATTCAAAGCTGCTTTTTGATATTGGAAAAGTAAGTGTTGGTCCACACGATGGTTAGTCTTTTATGCATAGTAAGCTGGAGGGTTTCTATCCAAGGGCTTGGGAGACACTCAGCCTATCTTATAAAGATTGGGGAACAGCTTGGCTAAGTGGGCTTGAGCCTGGTCTGGAGAGTCAAAAGAAAACAATATACCCTTCTTAGTAATGAACAGTTTAGCCAGGTAGAACAACTTAAATTTTATTCATACCAGAATTAGTTTATTACCTAATCGGGAAAAATTTCTTCTATGCAGTCTGACTTCATGCGGAAGGTCTTGTGACATATGAATATTCTTTGCCATCCCAGGAGGGTTCTGGTAGTTCTTTGGTTTTCTTTAAAACATGCCTTTTGTCCAGATAACTCAAAAATCTGATGATAAAGGATCTCGGGGGATCTCCTTTAGCAGGTGTGGGTCTCAGTTATCTGTGAGCCCTCTCTATTATATAGGAAGTTCCATTAGGGGATTGCCCAGCTAAATTTCACACAGCCCTCCAGCAAAATGCAGGGGATGGGAGCCTTCTGAAGATTCTAGAAGACTATATATATATATTTTTTTAATTGTATTTAACCAGGATTAGCAGACTAAGCTGGAAGCTTTTTTTACAGGCGCGACCTGGTAGCACAGGGAAGTTAAGTGACTTGCTTAGGGTCACACAGTATGTAAGTGGAAGCTGTGGGATTCAAACCCAGGTCTGGTCTGTTGAATGTCACCAGAGTTGCAGCTCAGAGCCTTAAACCACTGTGCTATACTGCCTCCCTATATGATTAGATTGCTCCTTCAGGATCGTCCCTCTAAATCGTCAAATTTTGATTCTAACTTACTAATTTTATGATGTATGGGTGCAAATTCTGATTCAGTTTTTGTTCTTCAGTTCTCAGTCAAAGACATTCTTGCCTCCAAGTTGGAAAGTCTGATTTGAAGGGGTTCAGTGGCCCATTGCTCTGATTTTGCTTCTTCTACCAAATGTTTAATAGCAGATTTCAGATCTCTGATTTCTTCCATGAATTTCTCTTCTGTTTAAAGAGTAGTATTGGAGGTAGAAGAAGTATTTTTGGCTGATTGTTTTGGCACTTGGAGTTTCTGACTTGGTCCAGTGCTGATGGCAGGGTATGCTTAATAGGATTTTTCATCTTGGCATCCACATTTAGCCAAACTTCTGACAATTGTATGGTAAACAATGATACAAAGTTAAGTCAAAAAGGCAAATGTCTTCTGATTCAAGTTTAACCATTTAAAAGGTGTATAATTTTAGGTTGGTGAACTGAGCAATGAGAAGAACCGCTCACCTCGGTTGGATCATCACAGGAAGTTCTTCAAAAAATATCTGAAACATAGGCACAGGTACAGGATGAGCAGAACAGAACATAGACAACCAAACATCTCAAAATGTCATGTTACACTGACACTTCAACAAGGGGTTATTGAAATATCAGTGTAACAGAAAACTTTGGGGTGTTTGATCATTCACAATTTGTCTAACTCTCCCTATTTCAGTTTTCTTTTTGTGTTCTGCAGTTCTTTTGATGGCATTAATCTAATAAAGAACTAATCAAGAAGTGAGCACCTGGTCATGCCCTGGTGTGGTGGTCTTCTTTGCATATCTAACTCTGACAATATTAGACCATGTTGTTTTGGGCGTTATAAAAAGTCAGAAAGGAGCTGAAAAACATGGGAAACCTGACAGTTCTGAAGGGAAGAACAGTTTTAATTTCTGTAAATGAGCATCTCTGTATGACACAAGTTAAAAACTGTTAGTAACAATAGAGAGCTGCATTACACAAAATAAATAAAAATCCTTGCCTGTATTAAAAGAAATTATGAAATAAATAGTTAAAATCATGAACTCTGGACCTTTACAGCCTTGCTGTTATCACAACAGCCCACAAAGCTAAACATGCAGGGCACCTAGCCAAACAGGGTTCACAACTCACCACAAAGCCACAACCTTCTCATCCATGGCCTGATTTCCTATATGTAAGATGGCTGATCTAGTATCATTGATATGGGCCAGCTGCCACTGCCCCATTTCCATTCTTCATGGCTGATCTGGGCTTATTGATATAGGCCAGTTACCATTATCTCCTGTTTTCATTCTCTGCTTCCATTGTTACTTACCCATCCCAGTGTTTAGAAATGCTTTATACTCTCCCATTCCATAGAAGTAACATATATTATACTATTCCTTCTGCTACTGTCCATGGCTATCCAGCTGCAACTGTTCACAGCTCTCAGCATTCCCTTTCACTGCCATGGTGCTGACCATTACCATCAAATGTTTGTGATTGCTCCTAACCACATGACTAGGAAGGGTAGACTCACTCCTCCAACAACACCTCCAAGGAAAACTACTGCCGCTTCTGCTTTAAATGAACAGGACTTTTAACCCGAAATGAGTTCTTTGCTGACATCCCACATAATGCCATTTAGTCACTATCCACAGGCAACTGTTATTCTGTGAAGCCACTATCATGTGCAATGCTGTCCCAGATATTTTGAGGGCTGCCCTTCCCATGCTCATTAGAAAGGCTTAAATTAAGTTTTGATACCACCTACAGGCCAAACACTAAAACTATACTGGCGGAATAGGACTCTTTGGTTATCCATTTTTATTTTCTTTTTCTTACTTATTGAGATTATAAAAAGGGACATTGTCAACCCCCCTTAGGCCTCTGAGTGTCCCTAGTCTAAAAAACACATTGTATAATTGCCAACATTCTGTAAAGATTGCTGATGTAGCTGGTAGTTGGATTCTGATTCTTTTTTCTTTAAAAAGTGAAAAATAAACTGCCCACCATACTGGTGTTACCACACAAACATAGGTCTGTTTACATTCCTTGATCAGCTCCAGCAGCATGTTTTCTGGTCTTCGGAAGACCCACAACACAGTCTAACCACTCATGATGCAGTGGGAATTTAGGAGGCTAGTACCTCATTAGTGACTGCACTGTTTTGGATGCGTTTCTAATGCTCAAGAAGTATGCAGTAAGATCAGATCCCGAATCGTAAACAAAACAAGGTTGTGTATAAATATACATTAGCATGCATTTCAATTCTGTTAAAGAAGGAGACAGAAAAAATAAACAGCAACATCAATGAATTTCAGAGGAGGGAAGCAATTATAAAATGTAGGTTTTTAACTAGAAATAATATGATGAAAAACAGGTTGACAGTGTCCCTTTAAATGACAAAAGTAAAGGAAAAACATAATAATTTATTTATTGTAACTTATGAATCAAGTTCATAATCACTTTGAAGCACTACAGCGCATTGCATACTTCATTTCACCCAAGGCATGCTATTATCCCATTACTCTGCACACCCTTTCATGCTATGTTGCTTATTATTATATAGCCATAAGGAACCATACTAATGTGACTGTTTAAATCATTGGAGAGGCCACATCTACAGTAAAGCATGTAGTTTTGGTCATTATACAGTACAGAGGATGTAGTTAGCCAGAAATTATTTTGAGCAAAATAAAAATAATGGAGGATTAATGCCTAGAAATGTTGTAATAGATTAAACTGAATAAATTACTATGGACACTGACTTGATGGGGGAAGAACACAAAGGATCTTCCTTCCTTCCTTCCTTCCTTCCTTCCTTCCTTCCTTGCTTCCATTCTCCTTCCATCCTTTCCATATATGATGTATGTACAAATCCATTATAAGCCTTACCTTGTCCACTGGCACTCTAATCAGCCAAACACAGTCAGAATTGTTGGGATACATGAATGTGTAATTCGCAGACGTCAAAGTCCCAGCAGGGTTAGGCAGAAGGCTGCTGCAGATATCTGGAGAGCAAATCCACAGTGAATGTATAATTCAGAGGTTACAAGGCAATTAATAGAATATCAGTGTGTCAATGACACAAACATGTTTTGCTCTCTTTTTGGAGCAACAGGAAAAAAATTATGCAAAAAAAAAAAAGTTAAAACCTAACCTAAAATTAAACAATTCTATCCTTTCCTACAATTCTCAAGTTGATTACCGTTTCCCTCTCTATTTAACCAGATTTCTGCAGTTGTGTCCCTAATTTCCACAATTACATTATTGTTCCTGCAGAAAATATTTTGATGGCCAGCATACTGACAAGTTACAGTACATTTCCAAATATGAGGAGATCTGAGGATATTGTGTAAGATTTCATGCAAGACAGGTAGTCTCAGTGATTTCTTTCTCTATCTCCAGAGACTCTCAGGAGATAACTTTCTAAACTGACTGCTACCACTATATGTCAGTACTGTAAACATTGTTAAAGCAACTGGATAAATCCTCTCAGAAATGCACCCACTTGCTTCCTGATGACCGTTAATCTGCTGCCTGGGTTTTCCATCTGATGATTTCATTGTCAGTTGTCTGTTAAGAAACTGTTCCCAAATTCAACAGTTCACACTGACTCTAAACTGTACTGTAGAATGTATTCCTCCATTAAACCCTTGCTGCACTATGGACCGATACTGTACAGCATTTCTATCCAGTATTCTGATACATTCTAATTCTGTCAGCAGTCTGAGGAAATCACACATCAAAAACATCCATGGTTTAACAGAAAAAAACACTGGTGTATGGTATAGAAATGCTGTGGAAATTACAAAGAAAAACTGCCATTCTGCTGCAGTTCTAATAACAGAATTCCTCAGTCTACAAAACTTCACTCCCTTGTAACTTAGCTAAAAGGATGCTGTGGAAGTACACAGCTAAGCAGTGGACATACTTACAAGAGGTATACTGCCAATTATTACATGTATACAGTGTAGCTGAGATGCAAACTGCTAACTGTTAAGTTTCTAGGGTGTAGCTGAGGGGCACACTGTTAATGCTGAGCATTTAAGGTGTAGTCAAGGTGCACACTGCTGAATGTTAAATTTTTAAGGTGTATTTGAAGTGCACACTTCTAGATTTGAATTTTTAATTTACATTTTTTGGTGCAGTTAGAGTACATTCTGCTAAATTTTCAGTTGGCAAGGTGCAAGTGAGGTGTGTATTAGTAAAAATACAAGTTTGCAAATTGTAGTTGAGGTGTATCCTGCCAAATGCAAACTTTGTGAGGTGCAAATGAGGCTATATTAGTGAGTATGCAAATGTTTAAGATCCAGATTGTGACAGGGATGCATATGTCCCTGTCCCATTTGCTATACAGAGAGAGAGAGTTAAAAACAAAGATCTAGTCTGTCCTCTCCTACTCTGTCACATGTCTGTTTCTTGCCTGTCTGACTGCATAATCAAATATTCACACAAAAAAAGAACATGGGCACTCACCAATTTTTGTACAGTAAGCGTCACATTAAACTGTTCCCACAACTCACTGGTGTAGCATTGTTCAATGAGTTTCCTAATCTGTGCAGTGTTTAATTCAATGAATTTGTAAAAGGTTAGTTTTGGTTTGCAACTAGCTGTTATGTACTATAAGCTTTATTTTCAGCTGAGTGCTTATGAGTTTCATTTCAGAAGTTAGACTAAACAACTCTTAAGGAATGCTATGATATTTATAAACAATGCTCTTGAGGAATGCTGTGATAATTATAAACAATGCTATTAAGGAATGCTGTGATATTTATAAACAATGCCATGAAAATGCATTGCATAAACTCTGCAAAACAGCTACTGCCATTTCACGAAACAGGTACAAATGAGCTGAATAGGCAGTGAAGGATAGTTGGATAACAGTTAAAAGCTTCAACGGTTCAAGCTGCCAATGCAGTAGCATTACGCAAAACAAATGCTACACCAGTGAGTTGATGGAAAAGTTTAATGTGACTTGTACTGTAGACATCACACTGGCTCCAAAATAGTTCCAAGAAATTAAATTGTTATTCCAAAACTCACATAACTGCATGCATGAGGCATTTCGGACAAGGTCCTCTCTCAAAAGCTAATGCAGACAAACACACACAGACTTAAATTTAAAATTTCTGATAATGTCACAGTGATGTGGCTAATAGCCAAGCAAATCTAGCTAGTTCAAAAGCAGCTTTACTCTGTGAGTAAAAAAAATATTACTTGATTGAGAGCAGGTGTGATGTCTTTTTGTGTGAACTGCTGACTGCATTGGAGCACCACCTCACCTAATGCAGCCTTTTCTATGTTTCTACTGTAATCAAATGTTCCTCGTGGCACCTTGTAATGGGACAATTCAATGGTTCCACAATTTCCTCTTGTTTTCTCCCTTCTTTCACTCAATGTTTCTATTCTTTCTTTCTTCCCTTGTGTGTATGTGAAACTAGAATCTCTTGATTTTCAAATGTATATAATTATACCATTAAAATGAATGCAGAAAGCTATTTGGGCTTCTTTTAAAAATAGCAATATGTAACACAGGGGGTGTTTGACATCCACAAACTTGTTTGGAGATTAACATGAAACTAGCACAGGACAGGAAGTCTTAATCAGCTGTGTCTGTATTCTTCAAGCCAGTCACAGGAAGGTCATTGAAAAAAAATCCTGTTGCATTTTGTGAAAAACAGGAGATGGCACTTATATGAACAGGATTATTAGGTTAAACTGACAGAAAAAGACACCTCATATAAGAAGAGCAATGCTTTATTGAGGAAGAAAGAGCTGGATATTTTAAAAAGACTCTCAGATAAAGGACTATGAGTTTTGTTTTCATGGATTATTAGTCCCTGAACAACATTTCACATGTGGAATGTTGGCATTCTACAGTCAATGATATTCTGGAGAATTCTCCAAAATTCCAAAGACTTTAGTTCTGGTGGAATTTGAACATTCCTCATAGCACTGCTTAGAGATACTAGACCAGATTTTGAAACTTAATGAAGCAGGCCTTGCAGCAGTTGTTCTGCTGCAGCTGCATCAATGCTAATTCCCCAAATGTTTGCTGGCAATTTCCAAACATTATGTATTTTTTTTAATTTTATTTATTGAAATCTTGGATAACACCATTGAACGGATGCTCGTTAATTGGTTCCTTGTCAATTGACAAATACAGAGTGGTTCAGAGATGGTGGCAACATATAAACATATAAATGTTATGGTTCAACAATACAATTAATGCACAGAGGTAGACTCTACTAAGGCATTGTACACCGTATGCTAATGTTCTGGAGAGACATATAGCATTAGGACTGGACACAGATGGAGGAAATAGGGAGGATAGGAAGGGAGAGGTAAGGCAAAAAGGAGGGATAGAAGGGGGTGGGAAGTAGATAGGGTAGGTAAGAAAGGTAGGGTGGGTTGTGGCTGTACCATGGCAGAAGGGCAGGGGTTGATGAAGTGCAGAGTTGGAGCTACCCAGTGGAACAAATGACAGGGTAATTAAGTGCTAGTGATTGATTACAGACTTCAGAAGACATGATTACTTAATTGAGGTGGGTCATAGTAGTAGCAGGCACAGGTAACTGTGGCAAGAAGGTGTTCGTGTAGTTTGTGTTTGAAAGCACTAATCATTGCGGCAACAGAAATGTCTCGAGGTAGTGCATTTGTCCAGAGGGTGCATTGTGATGCATCTGTGGCATTTTCCTCACTTCATCTCACTAGAATGACTCATATGTGATTATGTTGACACAAGTATCATTTTTTAGTGTGCTACCCACAGAACTTGCAACACTGAAGTTTAATCTCCTTTTACATGGTCTAATGTTCATGTCACAAGTAGTGTAAGTGTGATAAAATCATGCTGTCATTTTTTTAAATCCATGCCAAAGGATATTGGCATGCTAAGAAAGAGAGTAAATATTAGTCACATTAGTAACACTAGTTCTGATAACCTGGGCTAACTACATCTAGAACATACAATATTTCTTTACCCTTTTGCTATTGAAAATATTGGAATAGCATTTTGAAATCAGTTGATATTGAGAGTAAATTAAATATCAGGTAATATACTTTACATGGCTGCATGAGTAATAAAAATTAATTCCTGAATATCACAAATAGCAAAGTACTTAGAGAAGAATATTTGCTAAAGTGATTTTAATACTAACTGGGAGAATTGGAAGAAAGTATTCTGGGGCACTGAAACAATTATTTCTCCACACATAACAAGTGATAGTCTTTTTTTTGTCACTGTACCCCCAACCCCAGTCATCTCTTGCCCTCCAACCCTCTTTCCAAGCCTCCCATATTTACTGTAAAAGAAAATTCTCTGCCCCCTAATTCTGTCAGAAGCTGACACCATCATGTATAGTCATCTCACCTCCCTTGCCCAATTCACAAAAGAATACTATTTGAAAGTTGAGCCTTGGCTAAGGTGAAATGTATCACCTACTAGCTGAACTCATGTAATATTACTTTTTCATTTACAAGAAATATTGCGAACTTTCCATGAAAATTTCACAACATTTTGCCATAATTATAATTTCAGTTATGTTCATCTATTTTAAAAATAATTTTTTCCCAATCTGCACCAAATTTAGTACAGTGAAGATGTACACCATGTTTCCGATCTCAGGGGCCGATTAAAGGATGACTTGCATAACTCGTATGGAGTTGTGAGTTATGCAAGATGCCCCTAGCTCAAGGACCCTACACCGCATTCCAGAAGTGGCTGGGTCCCATCACTTGCAATAGGTGAGATGCGCCATGCATGTGGTGGTAGTCCATGCATGGTGTATCACTGCTGCAGGTCACAACTCATGCCAGGTGACCCCCCAAAGCCTCTCCTGCCCCGGACCACCTCAACAGACACCAGAGGGCATGGGGGAGCTGGTCACAAGGCACAGGCATCTGGGGGGCATCAATATTGGATCCCCAGTGGTCCCTGATGATCGGGGGGTTGGAGGGCAGGGGTGTGCTACAGGAAGCTAGGGGGTCTCTATGGCACCTTCACCTAGGTTCTGCCTGGTGGAATCCGATGGTGCCATTCATCAGATGCCACTTAGGACAGCTCTGAGCTGTTGGATGTTCCCTATGCCACTGTGGCTTTGGGAATTGCAACTGCGGGTTACAACAGCCTCCTACCTGGAATTGGGCTATGTGCATGTCATAACCCACAGTTATGCCAGGCATTGTGGGCTGCTGTGTAAGTAGTGTCATAAGTTGCGATTGTCACAGCACGCAGATGCACTGGTGCAGGGCACCTCCTGGAATAGCACCAGGCATACCACATTGTGTAAGACATGTGATGCACCATGGAGAGTGGCATATCCCGTCTTATGATGGCAGACTTGGAATCGGGCCCACTGTCTTTAAAGTTATGAGCCTCAAAACTTTCATACATTTTAAAATTATATTTTCCAAGTATCTAAACTGTAGAATGTTAAGCTCCTATAACTTTGATATTGAAAAACAGAACATCATCAATTTTGTTAGGGTCATTGACCCTAATATGAGAGAGAGAAAGAGAGAGAGACAGAGAGAGTGAGTGTGTGTGTGTTTGTGTGTGTGTGTGTGTGTGTGTGAGTGTGTGGTGTGTGTGTGTTCTCAAATCTCTTGCTCAAAGGCTGGCCAAATTATAAGCAGCCAAAGTCTACAATATAACATCAACAACTAAAGATTTTCATGACCCTTAGTGAAAATTTGGGATTTTTTTTGGTACCCTTTTTGTTTTACCAGGAGAGGCACACTAAGCTGAAAGCTTATTTACAGGTGCAACCTGGGAGCACAAGAAAGTTAAGTGACCTGCTCAGGGTCACATGGTATGCAAGTGGGGGTTGTGGGATTCAAAACCAGGTCTCCAGGTCTGCAGCTCAGAGCCAGATCTGTCACAAGTGCACTCAGGTGGTCAGGCCTTCTGCTCCCACAGTGCCAAACCTTGAAGAGCAGTATGTGAACAGGAAACAAACAGGGCAACCCTCCTGTTTGTTTTGGGTCTGAACAACTACCAAGTTAGTGTCCTGAGGTTAAATAGGAACCCTTTCTTCACTAACACACCCAGTTAGCAGGTTCAAATATCACACCCTCTTTGGGGAAATGCAGTGCAATACTTAATCCAGCAGGCACCCAACCTGGTTCACAATCCCCCTTTTGACTCAGTTGAGACCTAGGTACTTTTGTGCTACTGTTCTTGAAGCCATATCCATACATTTCCCCACTCATATACTGAAGCTGCCATTGTGGAGAAAGGAAAAACTGGGTAGAGTGGCAGTAAGATAATATTTACAGGAAACTCCACAGTAAAAGTATAGTGGTGCCAAGGGTCAGGTCAGTATCCTGATTAAATAGCCATGAAAAAGAGTCATGGACATCACTGCACTACACCATCTTGCAAGATTTCTGCTAACTACTGAAACTCATTGTTGGAACAACATGTGGATTAACAACCTGTGGAAAGTCATGCATATGCAGCATTGCTAATGTACAATGCCATATACTGATTTTTAACAGCCATTTAGATAATAATGTACATTTTTAGCATTTGTAAACAATAACACCATGTGGCACCAAGCATCACAGCAGGTTGTGGCTGAGGCCTTTGTGACAGAAGTATCTTGATCATTTTAGTCATGATGGAGGATGGTGCTGGGTACAGGTCTGCAAAAAAAAAAAACTTTGGCAAGTGGGATTTCCATGTAAATCAGACTTTTGCTTCCATGAAAGTGCGAAAATCCAATTTCATAGAAATTCTGACTTAGAATGGTGGAATAAATGCATATTGCCGATTCATACATTAAGCTGTATGAAAAATCCTGAGAACTGTTATACTGTGGTTCATGCATATTGCATATTATTCCACAGTTCAGCCAAAATATTTGATGGAACAGGATTAAAATCCACTGAACACTTTCAGCAGATTCTGATCTCAGTAATGGTGAAAGTTTGGAAAATTCTGCAACTTTTCCAAATTTTCACAAATATTCCATGACAGCAGAATTTGCAACTTTTGTCCACCTCAAGTGAAGAATGGTGGAGGGGCAATGCAGGACCATGAAGCTAGTGCAAGTAAGATGATCTACCTGCCTTGCAGTACATGTCAAATGAATGTGATCAAACACCAACTCAAGATGGACTGATGTTCTTCAAAGAGGGAGAGGGTATGATAAAGTCAATGGGTAGGTAATTAACAGTGATTTGAGTTATGGGATGGAACGTTGCTATGTAGGGGTCACCAGTGGCAGAAGTTAGATGCATGGGCTAACCAAGTGAATGGCATGTGGGCTAAGTAGCACAGCCAGTTGACTCCCAATTGGAGCAAGAAAACATACATTGACAATTATCACTTGAATACGGGGCATATGAGAACCCCCCCCCCCATAATGGGCTGGTCTAAGCAGCAAACTTATAGCAACTCACATATACCTGATAGGGGAAGAAAAATGACTGGGAAAGGAAGGAGGAGTAATTCTGGTTATTCCAAAGGAATATGTTCTACATGAAAAAGAGTAGCTGGCTCTCTTTTCAGGTGAGTTTGTTTGTGAAAAACAACAAGGAATTAGGGCAACAAGCAGGTCAACTGAGTCCATCTGGTCCAGCTCACAGAAAAAAAAGCTGTGGGGACTAAAAACCCTGCGGTAAAGGAGCTTCAGGACTGCAAACAGCTCAGCATAGCTAAATGGATGTGATGTTGATAAGTGCTTTGTGAAAGTTAAATTCCTCAAGTAGAATCCTAGTAGCATTGAATATTATGTATACATGAATTTTTGGCAAAGTTTGCCAGTTAGTTACTTCTGAAATGTCCATGTTAAATGTTAATCTACTAAACTATCCAGCTTGATTAGATATCAGGAACTTTTTACATCAGGTATGCTTACCAAATTTTGATGTCTACTTGCATAAATGTGGAACTACATACGACCAAATATTTTGAAAATGTTTACACAATGTAACAAATAAATTAAACTGAATTTATGAATTCCTGTAATTTACAATTTTTTTAACCAATTACCTACCTATTTAAAAGTGTCAAAAACCCATCAAATGAAGTATGCTCAGAATTTTTCAATTACTCAGCTCTGAAATTTGTTAGATTGTAAGCAGAGAAATTTTTTTTTTTACAAATTTTCACAAAAATAATACATTGCCAGACTTTAAGCCTCAATTAATTTTACACCCCTCCAAATGACATGAAAGTTGGGACCCCTTTAAGATCTCTTACACAAATTAAGAACACAACATTTTATATCACTAGCTTCAATAAGAAGTGGGTATTGGCTAATTAAAGAATTTTGAAATATTTCATAAACATTTGAGACATTTCATGAAATCTGTGGAATTTCTCAAACATTCCTCAAAAGCAGAATTTGCTAATTTTGCCTAGTCTTATTTTGGCCTACACCTGATTACCAACCAACAATGTATAGGCCAATAGTAGTCAATCAAGCTAGTCAAGTTGCTTTCCTTCCCAAAGCCCATAATCATCATCTCAACTTGTGTGCGTGACCAGGAAGGGGTGATCAAAGTATAGCTGTGTAAATCAATGACAACGCTGGGCAGACTGATTGGTGACTGATCAGTATAACAAGCAACATCAATAATGAGGCACACCCATGCTCCACCTCTTTTCTACTGATTACACACACCTTACTTTGTACAATTGACAACTTCTGTGGTTTTACCTATGACTCCCCCCACACCCCCTCACATTCACCACAACTCCTTCTATACATGACTCTCACTTATTTCTATTTAGTGCAGACACCTAACTCACTGTGCTTTCTCTCTACATTCTGGTTTTGGGCACTCCAATTGTATCTCAGATCCGTATTCTCTGATCACACTACCCTCTGTTCCCCTTCACAGCTCTAACCCTCTTTCTATCCTCCTCCCCACATAAAATATCCTGCAGGCCAGTCATTTTTCATTTTCAAGATCTCCCATCTCTGTTCCAACCTTTCCATTTTATTCAATGTGTCCCTCTCTCCTTGAATATTAATGCAATCCTCTATGGTCATGTAACACCTTTCTGCAACTGCCCTTCATCCACGTACAGATTTATTTTGCCTTGTTTTCATAACTATGTTTACTACAATTCTTGTTTTCTTGAATTTTGTCTTTACAGTATTTCACGTCACTTTTGTTTTACACATATGCGTGTACCTAGTATAATATAATTAAAATATAGTACACATTAACAGTCTCTCTTACATTTGATACTAGAGAAATTTAGTGAGACTCCGACATACACCTGTCTTCTGAACTACTGATGGCAACCTGCTTGAACAAGTACCATATTTCAAGTACTTAGGGGTGTGGCTGGATCAGAATCCCAGCTTTTCCATCCATATTGATGACAAGCATAAGAAACATGCTCAAAACATTGTACACTGTGCCAAAACAAATCATGTTTTCCTTTCCCAGTCCACAATTAGATCATCCTTAAGATGATCTTGCCTGTATTTGACTATGCAGATGTAACCTACAGAAGTGCCTGAATGTGTACACTTTTATGTCTTGACCCCTTTTTCATTTCTTCTGCCAGTTTGCCTGAAGTGTTCAATCTCTTACTATGGAAAGGAAAAATGAACAAATTCCAATTTTGCAGTGTTTACAAAATGTTATGACATTTTCTAGCATTTTTAGTTGGAAATATATTTCAGTTAGTGTTATAGCTTCAGACCTTCAATTTAACATGTGTTTTGCATTCAACAGGCCCCCAAATTATGTTAAGTTTCATTACATTTAGATAAGGAGTGGATTAGTTATAGGGGCTACAAATCTGGCAATTTATTCAGGTAAATATTTCTGAAAATATTTATTTGCTTACACCTTAGCCACTTTTAGTGCTAGATAACTAAACATTTATAAGACAATAACATAGAAAGACAGAAGTTATGTTTAGGTTGATTGTTGAAGTAGAGAATTGCCTGGCTGTGCTCATTCACACTGTAGACAGGTGATTAAATCTACCCTGTCTGCAGTCCATGGGAGCCATTTGTGCAGTTAGATGTGAAGAGTTCATGCAGTTCTTTCCTGACAAAGTATTAGACATCAAATTCAGTGTTTATTCTCATGGTCTATCTGGGGCTTGGGGTAGCCAGTCTTGTGGTGGCAATAATCTGTCAGCCTGAGGTGAGTTTCCATGCTTCCATCAAGTTGCTTCAACAATGAAATCGAAATCCCTGACATTGACAGGCAAAATGCCAACAGGTGAAATTTCGCCTATGAGAATATCACTGTTTTTCTGGCAGGGACTGTGCCCCCTGCACCCCCATGTGGTGTGTTCTTCCTCCACACTTCCAAATGTTTTAATAATCAACTCAGAGACAGATTTTATGCAAAAGGGCATGAAACACTGTTGAAACATCAAAATTCGTACATCGGGATCATTATAGTGACTATCTCGAAATTGTTGCTGTAATGGTGGTCATATTCAAAATTTTAATGTGTTGCCAGTATATGAGTTCTGGCTGGTTACAGAGGTTGAGATCCCCTAAGTGGCCAACAATTTGTGTCCTACAAACTGTGAACTAGTGCCAGGCCCAACATGGCTAATTATAGGCTGCACTAAGTTCCTAGACCCAGTTGTCATTGAGATTGTGAATGGGTCCTTGAGGGAGTATGTCTTTCCTTCTGCCCTAAAACATGTGTTGGTGAGACCCCCTCTTGAGAAGCCATCTTTGGACCTTGATGTTCTCGCAAATTACATGCAAGTCTCTATCATTCTCATTCTAGAGAAACTTATTGTGAAGGTGGTGGTTGAACAGCTATTAGAATGCGTTGTGTGTTTGCCCATCTTTGAGCCTCTCCAACCTGGTTTTTGGCCTCACCACAACACTAAGACAACCTTGGTCAGAGTGGCACATGATTTCCTCATGGCAAGGGATCAATGGCAATGAAATATTCTGGTGCTCTTCGACCTTTCTCCAACATTTGACATGGTGGATCATAGGGTGCTGATTGATAGCCTGAGGATCTATATGGGCACTACCAGTTTTGTGCTGGTTTCACTCACATTTCATGATGAGAGCACGACAAGTGGTCCTGGGGAAGTTTACATCAATATCTCCTGTGTTGACCTGTGAAGTCCCTCAGGGTTCGACCATTGCTTCTGTTTTATTCTCTGTATGCATGCTGCCACTAGAGGAGACCTCAAGGTTGTACAACATGGGGTTTCACTGCTATGCAGATGATACCCAGTTGTACCTGTTCTGTGCCCCTGATATTTCTTCCTCTTTGCTGATGAGCCACTGCTTGGCTAAGATGAATGATTGAATCCGTCAACTGTTTGAGTCTCAACCTGGGAAAGACAGAGGTCATAGTTATTGAACCTGGTCATCATGGCTTGCCTGCTAGTGGGGGAATCGACATCCCAGTTTTGGGTGGTCAACCTCTTTTGGCACAGAGTGTGGCCAGAGATCTGGGGGTCATATTGGAAGACAGACTGACCTTTGAACAACAAGTGTGGTCTGTTGTCCAGTTGGCCTTTTTTCATCTTCAGAATATAATTAGAATCCAGTCATTCTTAGCTCAAGATGACCTGGTTATGATTATTTATGCTTTTGTCACCACTAGGCTAGATTTATTCAATGCTCTATGCCTGGGGCTATCTATAGGCTTGGTGCGTCAACTGCAGCTGGTGTAGAATGCCACAGCTTGGATGTTGGTGGGTTTCTCAATAAGGGATCACATTACTCTGGTTCTGAACATGCTGCCTTTGCATTCATGTACCACCTTCAAGATTGGGTTGTTAACATACAAGACCCTATGTTACCTGTGACCAGACTACATAAACATGCACCTGACCCCTTATCAATGACTCTGCCCACTCTGCTCCACTGAAGCTGGATTGCTGGTAGTCCCGACTTCAAGGCTTAAGTTGTTGGGTGATCTAGCCTTTGGGATGGTGGCCTCCATTATCTGGAACTCAGTACCCAACTACATTCAGTCAGCCAGCTTGGTGGAGGCCTTTAAAGCCTCTTTTTAAAACCTTTTCATTTGATCAAGCTTTTAACAGGACTTCAGTTATTTTACATTTACTTTTAACCAGTTTTATACAATGTCATTTTAGTTTTAACACCTTGTTATTTAATCAAGCTTTTTATTTATTTGCTGAAATGTTTCACCAGGAAGACATACTAAGCAAAGCTGCCAATTTCCAGATGAGTCCAGGGGGACAGGGGAAAGGTTGGTAACTTAGGATGGGGAGCATGAAAACAAAAGTGCAGTGCATAATACAATCTAGAGTACAGTATACATAGACATGGTAAAAAATCACCCTACAAGCAGGGATACAACAAGTGATAATCAGCATCATAAAACTGATAGCAAGAGTTGCAAAAATAAGTGCTGATTGTTAAGTGCAGATATGACATTGTAACTCATCTAGTTTGGTAGACCTACTGAGTCAGTATCTCCTATGCTTAATAGCGTAATTTAAAACCACTCAACATGAACAGCATGGTAGGGTAGAGTGAGAGGGTGCAAAACCATAAAAGGATATATATGTGTTAGTACACCCTCTCACTCTTCCCAGGTAGGGGATGAGAACTTTGCTGGGAGGTGGGGCTTGTGAGCAGCTGCCGTAGCTCGATGGGATGAGCCACAGGCAGCAAGGGAGGGAGGGAGGCATTTGGGGCAAAGTTTTAAATCCCAGTGCCAGACACAGGAATTTTTTTTATTTTTTGCACCTTGTGCAATGTTAAGTGTTAACCCCCCCTCCCCCCGTGGAGCTGAATATTTTATTTGGGAGGGTTCGGGGGCCAAAACCCCCACAAAAGAAACACATATACCACTTGCAATATATGGTACTGTATTGGAAGCATGATATATTGCTGAGGCATGATGTCTTGAAACATTATAACCCTGTGCCGGTAGAAGATCTGCAAGGGAACAAGAAGCTGGGTTGGTTAATGTGGCATCATGTTAGAGACGGAAAATAAGGGTAGTTGCAAGAGGGGGAGGTAGAGGAATGCAGTAAAGAAGATAGTGAGCCAAATGACGGGGCATTTCAGATGTTAATATGAAGGGAGTTCCATAATTTAGGAAAGCAATGGGAGGAAGAAGCCTGTACAGAATATAAGGACCAGTAACAGGACTTGATTTATTTAAAATTTACTTAAAATCTATTTTATACTTAACATTTTATATTGTAAATCACTCAGAGCCCTCGTTGGATTGAGTGCTATATAAATAAAATGTACATTGCCTTGCCTGGCCTTGCCTAATATTAAATGCATGCTGAAAATATAGTTAATATCAATGTTTCAACCTTAGATCTTCTGCAGGAATAATTTAAAAGGGAAAAAAGCAAAGTTAGTGGAGATGTAAGGGGAAATAAGGGATATATATTGAGAATGAAAAAGGGTGAGTCTGTAGGAGAAATGGTGATAATAGGCAAGATAAGAAAAGAATCAGGAAAACAAAAAGGAGATGACAGGTTTGACAATGCATAGTGCTCAATAATGAGCTGAGGAGTCTTCAAGTGGAGGACTATTTATCAGGGCCTAGTAAGAAATATGCAAGGTGACAAATGTAGGGGAAGAAGACAGAGGCGGCAATATCTTTGGAAAATGAAGATAGATGTGCACACATAACTGGAGTGCCCATGTGAGGATGCCACCCCCCTCACACACACATACATAGGATGGAAGTGAGTGCAAGCATCCCCACACATTTTTATTTAGTTTTTGTTGAGCGGATAAGTGCACTAGACAAATCCTGCCTATTTTTAGGCACGACCCGGGGGAGGGGGTTACAGATGAATGCCAACTGACCTTGAACCAGATTAAGCTGTTGGGGGTATTTTTAGTGAATGAGGGAAATTTAGCCAGGACACCCGGGAAATTCCCCTACTCTTTTTCGATAAGTGCCATGGGATCTTTAACATCCATCTGAACTACCTCCAATCAAGGCTGAGGGGACATCGGTTTAACGTCGCATCCGAAAGACGGCACCTTAGAAGTGTAGCACCCCTCTCATGCTGCACCACAGTGTCAGTACTGGGATAGTAACCCATGTGCCAGATGTGGGAACTGAACCCACAGCCCTCTGATCTCCCAGCCTTAGAGGCGAGTGTGCTACCTACTGAGCCACTGACACTGACACTGTAAACATACCATGCACATATGCAAGCAAAGATATGACAGGGGCGGGGTTAAAAAGACAGACCACAATGGAAAACCATAAGGTGACTGAAAGTTATTAGTAGAAAATAAGTCTGTCATTTGAACTGGAGAGCTGCTGGGATCCTAGGTGAATGATCAGTTTGGCTTCCATGTTTTTTCTTTGATCAACATCCCGAAAACCCTGCTGAAGGACACAGAACAATCATCAACACTGCAGTTCCTGTAGGAAGAGTGGGACACAGTGGCATAAAGTATACCATTTTCTCTTATGTAAATAACTGCACGCTTCCTGTAAAGTATACAATATATCACACTGGTGGAAGTGCATGAGAGCTTCTTGGTGATGTGAACAGCACCTGTGAGACCCAGAATTTTAGTGACACTTTTGAAAAATTTGCAAGGATAACAATGAGTTCTGTTGCAAGCATTGGTACCTGGTAAGGTAGACCACCAGCCATCCTGTTTAAATGACAGACTTATTTTCTACTAACATTTTTCAGTCATCTTATGGTTTTTCACTGTAATCTGTCTTTTAACCCCCCCCCCATCAGATCAGAGGGCTGTGGGTTCAGTTCCCACATTCAGTTTCTCTTTCACTTTCTGTCCTTCTGTCTCCTTGCTGCTTGAATTTTTGTCCTCATTCTCTTATGTAGACCTGGTTTCTTTGTGCTTCAGTCCTAAGCTAAGCCGTGCAACTAATACCTTTTCTGTCTGCCTTTCTGTCTCAGCCGTATTCCTCCTGTTAGAATTTCCTCCTCCTGTGAGGCGTCTCTTGGCCTAGACGTCTACTCCCTTTCTTAACTGGCCCCCCTCACTGTTCTTTGATCTCATTGACCAGCTACTGGTGCCATAGCTCCAATCTGTTAATTTTCTGCTCTCAAGTGAATAACTCCTCCCCCCCAGCTGTAAACACTCCCTCTCTCTTACAACTTTATAACCTCTGTCTGTTTCTGATTTCTCCCCTTAGCTTCACCCTTGACACGGGTGCCTGTGCTGCTGCAAGCAGCTGGGTGGACCTATTCTGTCCTCTGGCTGCCTTCCTCACTGTACTTCCCACCGATCACCAGACCAAAGGTATGCTGCAGAAGCGGGACTGTCCAGAACCATCGACTCTGCCTGTTGACGGGCTGCTGCAGTTCTTTAATTTTTTGCTACTGCTGTTTCCTCTGGACCTTAAGCTAATGTTATATCCAGATTGTGGTACTTGTTCAGTCTCTCCAAATTTTGGCACCAAATTTTCAGCATGGGGTTTTTGGGACCCCTCCTCATGAATTTTGTGAACTGTCATGGCATTGATGGGCCCGGAAAGGTGATTTTGTGGTCACTGTGTGGAATCACCTTTCGGGGCCGATTAACAAAATGACAGTGCCAGTGCTCATGAGGTGGGCTCTCAAAAAGCCTATGTTGCAAATTTGGTGGAAAAAATCCAAGAATGACTGTTTTACCACCGTGCACTGCGCATTTGCTATGCACGCTCGTAACTTTGTGAATTTGCAATATTTTTAAGCCAGATTTTCAACACTGGCATTTTTTCACACCTCCTTGTGAACAGTACAGCTGTCATTGTTCACATCATGGCAGAAATGTGGTTTCCCACCTCCGGCACAGAATAGAGCGGTCGCTGTGGGAAATCAGTGTCTGAGACAGATTAAGAAATTGACAGTGACACTGTTCATGAGTAGAGGTCCTAAAATGCCTATGTTGAAAATTTGGTAATGACAGTCCATAAAATGACTTGTATTTACGTGTGCGATGCTGGTTTGCACCTACTATTAACCCAGCAGTCTATAATATTTTCACTCTAGACTTTCAACATTGCAATTTTCCCACACCTACTTATGAACAATGCAGCTTTCATTTTTCCCATCCTGGTCAAAATATGTTTTCACACTTATGGCACAGAATAGAGTGGTAGCTGTGGGAAATCACCGTCCAGGACAGATTAATAAAATGACCTTGATACTGTTCATGAGCAGAGGTCCTAAATGCCTATGTTGAATATTTGGTGATGATAGCCCATCAAATGACTGTATTACAAGTGTCAGTTGCACACTTTACACACACCCTTGTAACTTCGCAGATTTGTAATATTGTCATGCCAGATTTTCAATAGTGGCATTTTTTCACACCTCCTTATGAGTAGTACAGCTGTCATTTTTCACATCCTGACTGAAATTTGGTTTCACAGTTGTGGCACAGAATAATGTGGTCACTGTGGAAAATCACTGTCCGGGCCATATTAAGAAAATGACAGTGGCACTGTTCATGAGCAGAGGTCCTAAAATCCCTATGTTGAAAATGTGGTGACAAAACTCCATAACATGACTGTGTTACAAGTGTGCATTCAACTGTTTCCATGTACCCTTGTAACTTTGTGAATTTGTAATATTTTCATGCCACATTTTCAACAGTGGCATTTTTTCCTACCTCCTTATGAACAGTACAGCTGTCATTTTTCACATCCTGGCTAAAATATAATTTTGCACTCCTGCCAGAGAATAGCATGGTTGCTGTGTGGGAAATCAATGTTTGGGACAGATTAAGATTGAACGAGTGAGAAGGGGGAGTGACTGAGCTCAACTGAGCTCTATTGGGACTGCTCCGAATTTGTTTGTGGGCAGAAAAAGGCCCCAACGCAAAAGGCCAGTACAAAATGGCAGCCTGCAGCACTGAGAGAAACAGAATGAGAGAGCAAGTGAGGGAGGGGGAGTGAGCAAACTCACCAGAGCACTGTCAGGAATGCTGCTGATTTTTTTGTGGGCATAAAAAGGTGTCAGTGCAGGCAGGAACCCAGTAGAAAAGGCCAGCCTGCAGCAGTGGGAGAAACAGTACAAGTGAGTGAGACGGGGGACTGAGTGAGCTCAATGGAGCTCTATCAGGATTGCTGTGGATTTCTTTGTGGGCAGAAAAAAGGCACCAATGCAGGCAGGAGCCCCATGCAAAAGGGCTGCTTGCAGCACCAGGACAAACAGAAAGAACGTGTGCCAGAGGGAGACTGAGCAGCCTCAATGGAGCTCTGTCGGGACAGCTGCAGATTTCTTTGTGGACAGACAAAGGTGCCAGTGCAGCCAGGAACCCCGTACACAAGCGCAGCTTGCAGTGCCAAGAGAAACAGAATGACTGAGTGACAGAGCTGAGGTGAATGAGCTCAACGGAGCTCTATTGTGACTGCTGCAGATTTCTTTGTGGGCAGAAAATGCGGCAACGCAGGCGGGAGCACAGTACAAAAGGCCAGCTTGCAGTACCAGCAGAAATGGAATGAGTGAGTGAGAGAGGGGGAGGCAGCGAGCTCAATGGAACTGTGTCAGGACTGCTTCAGATTTCTTTCTGGCTAGAACAAGCCACCAATGCAGGCAGAAGCCCAGTATAAAAGGGCAGCCTGTAGTGGCAGGAGACACAGAATGAGCGAGTGAGGGAGGGGGAGTGAGTGAGTGAGCTCAATGGAGCTCTTTTGGAACTGCTGCAGATTTGTTTGTGGGCAGAAAAAGGCAGCAATGCATGCAGTTGCCCAGTACAAAATGGCAGCCTGTAGTGGTGGGAAAATCAGAATGAGCGAGTGAGAGAGGGGAGTAAGCAAACTCAGTGGAGCTCTGTCATGACTGTTGTGGATTTCTTTGTTGGCAGAAAAAGGCGGCAACGCAGGCAGGAGCCCAATACAAAAGGCCAGCCTGCAGCGCTGGCAGAAATGGAACAAGTGAGTTGGGGAGGGAGTCAGCAGGCTCAACAGACCTGTGTCAGGACTGCTGCAGATTTCTTTGTGGACATAAAAAACCACCAACAGAGGCAGGAGCCCAGTACAAAAGAGCAGCCTGCAGCGCCAGGAGAAACAGAATGAGCGAGTGAGAGAGGGGGAGTGAGCCACCTCAACGCAGCTGTGTTGGGACAGCTGCGGATTTCTTAGTGGGCAGAACAAGGTGCCAATGCAGGCAGGAGCCCAGTACAAAAGAGCAGCCTGCAGTACTGGGAGAAACAGACTGAGAGAGTGACAGAGGGGCAGTGAGCAAGCTCAACACACCAACGCAATCAACATTCGGCATTGGCAAATGCTTGTTTTCTTTGGTTTTTTTGTTATGCTTTTCCCTTTACTACCTCCTGTATGGATACAAGATATTGCAAGGTCCTATGGAACTCACCCTATAAATGTAGGGTGAACCATGGGGTGTGTGGGTTGTGGGGTTGGAGGATGGAACTACACCACAAGCTGTGTCCAAAATCAGTCAGCCAAGGAGTCCTCTGGTGGTGGCTCCTCACTCTACTCACTGCGGTCCAGACATAGACAATTACAAACACACAGTCACAAATGTATCAGCTAGAATCCCTTAATCCTGCCAAAATTAAATGGAAAAGCAGACAGAAATGGCAGTTCAGAAAATACCTCACATTCAATTACAAACACACAGTCACAAACTCACCAGCTAGAATTCCTCACTCCTGCCCCAACTAAATGAAGAATCAAACCAAAATGGCAGTTAATATCTGACATTCAAACTACATTACTCCTCTAACATGATACCTGTTCGGTGGGGGGGGGTTGCAAAGAAACTACATGGTGTAAAGACCATAGTCATTCTCTAGTTGGGCTTCAGAAAAGTCTTTGTCCCTGTGGTGCATTATAATCCCTTGGGAACATTACATATTTCAGTAAAGAAAAGGCATATACAAGGTGGACTGCTAGCAGACATAATGGTGTAAGTGGAGGGCTATGATGGACAAGAACTATTCCAAGTGGGAAGAAATATTCTCCTGCAACCCTATGGGATCACTGTTAAGGCTGTTTAGTATTTTAAATTATCTGGATGTTGGGGTCTCCACTAGATTGTTTGTGATCACTGCTTATGCTAAGCCAGCAAAGGTGGTGGACTCCTTGTCAATGGGGAAACATTTCTGAAGGACTTGATAAACATGAGTGATCAGTCAGACTCCAGAAGTCCAAGCTGCAATGTAAACAGATACAAGGTTCTATGCTTGAGAAGGAAAAACAGAGGTAGGGCCTGCACACTGCATCAAACTTCTCTTGCTGCAGTAGATGAAAAGAACCTGGATGGAGGATTGTTATAAACAAGTATTTGAAGCATGAAACACATTATGCAACCACCATCAAGAGGACCAGCACATAGTTGGGGTACATCAAAAGAGAGTGGCCAGCAGGGTACAAGAAAAAAACTTTCAACTTTATAAGGCCTTGGTCAGGCTTCACCTGGAGTATTTTGTACCATTTCAGGCTCTTCAGTACCTTAATAACATTAAGACAGCTATGGAGGTGAAAACCAAGACCAGCAGAATGTGCAGGGATATAGAGAAAAAAAATGATGTATAGAGCTTGGTGGACCTTATCATGTTCAATGTGAAGAAAAGGGGGCTAAAAGGGGATATGAGATTAGTCTTTCGCATATGGAAGGATAGCAACAAATTGAAGAGAGAGAGATAGAAAACTAATCTGGTGTACTTCAGTAGGATATGCGGATATACCATAAACAGTACAGAAGACCATTTCAAGTGTAGTCTGGTGTTTTGCAGCTGGTCGTGGGTCATATTTGAACTCTCAGGTGTGGTACATTCAGGGATGATGATATGAGGCATTTTTTCTACTACAGGGCAATGAACATTCAGTATAGAACAACCCACCAGTGAAGACAGTGGACATGAAGACAATATACACCTTTATGTTGCAGTATGCTGGCACATTTCTTGTTACAAAGAGAATCACAAGGTATCTGGGATAGCAGAATGGGTTGTCAGCATTTTTAAATTAATGTATATTTTTACAGCACACTTGAATTATGCATTTCTGCTTAAGAAGAAAGAGAAGGCAGACATAAAGGACCAACTCTCTTTACTGACTTTAAATTATAATGTTGCTATGTAAGGATAAATGAAATGTTTGGGGCAACAAAATAAGTTATGTGACAGTTGTAGGATTGAAACTGAGGTTTATATGCTTACTGATGTGAACTGTAACCACTTTACCAAACTATGGCTTAATCTCCAGGCCCATCCAGCTTTACAAATAGGTAGAAGTAGAATCCCAAATAAAAAGCAAATATTATATATTTGCTGAACTAGTCTACTGAAGGTAAATTGTGAAAACAAGAAATGCTTCTTGGGATATGCAGTACTTACTACATTGGTACAGTTTGTTAATTTTTTTGGCATCCAGTTGACTCAAGCCATATCTTTGTCCAATGGGCACACTTGCATCTGGGATTGGCACTATGGTTGGTTGCTTATAAGAGTTTGAATATGCATACCTGCAATGAAAATACAGAAACAATATCTTTGAGTTTGAAAAGTGCAGGAGAATTGATATCAGTGTTTCAAATATATTTAGTTGGCTAGACTTAAACAATGCACTGTATTACTGGTACAGTGTTATACAGTACATTCTGGTTGAACAACTACAGAGTAATAAATATGAGATAGGGCTCAGAATTGTTACCAGTTGGAGAGCACACTGTTTGAATTGGTACAGGGTCACAATAGCGTGAATAAAACCACCATATTTAAACCATGTAGCCACTTTTATTCATGACCACAGTGGCTCTGCCTTTGTCGGCGGGCTTTATCACAATTTCTTTATTATTTCCCAACTCTTTCAAGGCTTGCATTTCATTCTTGCTATGATTAGAAAAGGAGTTACTAGTTCGGCTGTTTTTCAAATGATCAATATCCAACTTACACTTCTTGCTAAAAGTAGATACAACATTTTTATAAGGGACAGAACTCTGAATTAGGCTTGAAATTGCCAAAATACTCAGTTGTAATGATATTATGCAAAGCCATAGTGTTATAATTATTAGAATACATACATCTGAAAGTAATTATGGGCAAACTTGTGCAGATCAACACATAAAGAAAAAAATATGTATATCTGTAGTGGGAACAAACAATAAACCTTTATTAAGAACATTAATTGCAACAAGGGTAAGGTTATAATCATAGATTCACAATCGGGACTAAAGTACTGGTGTAGATCTCGGGGTTGGGGGGCAGTGACACTTATACGGCTCTCAATCAATAAGCACTTCTGCATCTTCCTTCATGCTGCCTCCCACCTTGTCTTCTTCCTTGTTGTTGATATGCCCATTGGAATCATGCTTTTTGCTGACTGTGCCTGGCTCCCTGAGAATATGTGGAGACATTTCTGAGGGGATATCTCCAAATCAATTTCTGCCTGAGGTTCTGACTCAGTCCCATCTGCATCTGAGGGTCCTGTTGTATAATCAAGGATTGTCCCAGCTGCAGTGTCTACATGCTTTTTTAATATTGATGGCAAGCCCTTTTAGTTGTTTGCACCTCCTGATTTCATACTCCAGTCAAATACTGTACTATTCTTGTAATCATTTTGATCTCTTAAAAACTTTGTGGCAGTGCTGTAGAGATGATCAACCTCCCATTTACCCATGAACAAATCGGCAAAGCTAGGGGCCATGATGACACCCATTGCCATGCCCCTGATCTGCAAGTATGTTTTATTTGCAAACATGAAAGCATTGTTTGTAAGGACCTATGTGAATTTTTGTTAGACTTCAGTGGGGCAGAACAGTATTTTTTATGTGCAAACTTAAAATTCTTTGGATGCACTATATATGTTACTAAAGAATTTTCGACTCACAGTTCTAAAATCCCAAGTCTCATTAAGCTGTTTACCCAAGATTTTGGGGGCCACAAAAAAGGTATTACTGGACTATTTTTCAAAAACCAAACACCAGAACATAGCTAAAAAGGCACCACTAACCTAGGTTCTTGTGTTTTGTTTTGAAAAATCCATAATTTTTAAGTGTTTTCCAAATTTGTTTCACAAAAAAAAATAAACAAGATGGCAGCTCTCACAACTTAATTTTCTCACATCCAACAACATATTTAGTCCTGACCTAAAAATGGCACATGAATGATGAGTTGTTTTTCTCATCAGAGGGATAACACAACCAAATTTCAAAACATTTTAACTGTACTGTAGAACCGATTAATATTTTTTTTTACATTACATTTGACAAATTTCAAACCATCTCTGCTGCAAGCACAACCAAAATAAAACGGCCAAAAAGTGTTTTTTTTTTTTTGTTTTGGGGGGGTAACATCCTGCATCTCAGAATCCAACTAAGCATCCATCATGAAATGTAACGTGTCTACAGAACTTGTCACCCAGATCATGCATGCCAAATTTTGTACAATTTTGTATATTCTGAATATATTCATTGCAATAAATTGAGAGGGTTTCCAAAAAGTGAAATTGCACAAACAAGGGAAATGAAAACATAAGGGTTTGAAGTTTCAGGAGTGCTGTCGAATCTGTGATGTGTTGTTCCTTGGGGTTGTCAACCCTAATGCCCCCTTCCCCCAGCCTGTAGACTCCTTCCCAAGCATAGGGTACAGGTCAAAAACCATGCTTCATAGTCATATATTGTTTAGAGGTAGAAAAGCATGGACCACCACATGTGGCCAACAGAATCAGTCATAACTTTCTTCATGAATGATCCTGCAGGTCCTTCATGAAGAACAAGATCATATATAACTTGTTTTGCTCAGGAGAGGGGGTGGGCATTAAGGCTGATAACCCCAAAGAACAACAAAACATTGACTCATTAAACCTTCTCAGGTTTCAAACCCTAATGTTTTACTCTCTATATACTTTGTGCATTTTCATTGTCAGAGGACCGTGCATTGATGTAGTTTTCTGCAATAACGTTCTTTGTTTGTGATAGTGGCATCATATGCACATGTGCAGAACCCTCTAGGCCCTGCACTTTCATGCACTACTAGATGCAGAGGTGTCCATTTGGCTGTGATTCTACTGGGCTCTCTGGGCTCTGTGCTTCTGTGCAGCTACAAATACAGATGCACAGGGCTGTTTGGGCACTGTGGCAAAGGAAGACTCCATCTGGATGTGGAACTGAAGGGTGGTCTAGACACTGCACTTTCTTGTGGCTACTGATACAGATGCATGGGGCCCAGAATGTTCTGCCTCAAGGAAAGAGTCAGTCTGGTTCCAGCAGTCATGGGTCTTTCAGGACCTGTGCTTTGGTATAGCAGCAGATGCACAAAGGCCTCTGGGCCCTGCTCCAAGGGATGATTCCATTTGGCTGGTGAAGTGTAGGGCCCTCTGGGCCCTGAACACCCATGCAAATACAGATGCAAGTAATTTATGGGGCTGTCTGGGATGTTGTCAAAGTACAGGAGACTAAAAGAGAAAATTCTCGCCAAAGTGAGAGACCAGCAGGACCATATACAGTAGAAGTAATGTTTCAAGTCATGTTTCAGGTATTTTAGCAATTTATTTCTAGCAGAGTTGCTAGCACCTCAAGGTCTTCCAAGTAAACCAATTCAAACTAGGTGTGACCTACCCAGCAGCCTTGGTGCTTTTCTCAAATGAACTTCATCAGGGATGCAGTATAACTTGTTATTTTTGTCGAAGTACAGGCCCTTAGGAAAATGAACTTCTATGTAGCTACAGGTGCAGAGGTTCAGTGCCCCAATATGTGTACCTTAATAATGCTGCTGCCCTGAACTGCAAATCTGAAATGTGGCATGCACATTGTTGGGCCCAGGATCTTTTGATCCTGAAATTTGGAACCAATTGGTTTACTGGTTGTGAAGTGCTAGATGGCTGAAAATAGCAAGTTTTCCCTACTGCATAAAAACATTTTTTGCTCACCAATAGCACATACATGGTTTTAAGTTAAATCTGGCACTGAGTATCTACCAATGGAGTGCTTTTTTGAAAATTAAAAAAAGTATTTTATGAATGAATAAATATTTTTCAGGCATGCACAATTCCATTTTTTTAAAGACTGATTGATTGATTTGGGATAAGGTGCTTTTTGCAAAAGTGAAGACAGTTTAGGGAGTCTATAAGGCATACCAAGCCATGCAATCTGGCCCCCCACCGAATGGCCCTATGCATGAGAGAAATCATATAAAAGTAAGAAAAAACCTGATGCAGCCAATGGGTGACAAATCCCAGAGGGGAATCTCCTATCTCCACCTCAACCGATATTGGTTCTGGGTTTCAAGTTTCGGTAGAAGATCCCCTTTTTGCACTGGGGGCCTAACACCAGAGTCAGGTTTAAAAAAAATGCTTTGTGGCCAATGAATGCCAGCATAATGATCTTAACTCTTCCTATTCCATGATACTCACAGCAGTTAAGTTCAGCTTACTTCACTCCTGACAATGGGTGCCCAATAGGAGTGTTGCAAATTTAAAACTCACACATAAATGTCAATGAATGTGACTGCTATGTGCCACATGTAGTATTTGCATAGTTCACTCTATGCAGCTGCACAAATTATTGCTAAGCAAATTGATGTAGCTCAAACTTGGTGGTGAATATTTAATATAAAGTGTATCAATCTGAGTAGTAAAATTCACTACAAGTGTCTACTGTAACAATTCTTGTAGTAAACTTTGTGCAATTGCATGAATTTTACTATGCAAATTTGTGCACCATGCAATGTGATATACACTACATGAATTGAAGATTTTTTTTTACCTTGCTAACAGCTAGTGCCAACCCTGGTGTCAGATGCTTAATTTCAAATATAAAATATTCACTAAGTGGCCACCAGTAACCCCACAATGATATTGGTCTACTTAATCCCTCTTCTCACCCATTGTACCTCAATTCCGCTATGGCTCTACCTTATCTACTCTTCCCCCCACCCAGCATGTTTAATAAATATAGTAACCAGCCTCTGTCTACCCATCACAGTACAGCTGAGACCATTTAAGTGCACTCCTGATAAATGTGCATTTTGGTTAAGTGCACATGTTTTTAATTTCCTTTTTTTTACTTGTCAATGTTAAATTTGCATGTTACATGTGCAGACTGCGTAAGTGCACAATTTCATGTGAAAAGGAGTATACATTAAAGTGTACTTAGTATTGTTGCAGTCCCCTGATGGGCAGTAACCTCATCCCTTTCTCTATCGGTACCTCCCTACTCCACCTCAGCTGGTTTCTGCCTTCTGCTGAAGTCCCATTTTGCTGATCATGAACCTTAAAACAGCAGTAGGCAAAAGTATTGGCCCTACCTTTTATTCACTATTAAAGATTCTAGGCATCTTCTAGTTTATTTGGTGGTTAAAAAATTGTGGTGTGAAGCAAAGGCATTACATAGAAAAGAAGATTTAAAAGATATACTAATATTTTTAATAAATGTAGCTTAAATTTCAGACAAAATCATAGTACCACCACTGTTTTGCTGGACTACACGAACTGTGTAGATAAGGCCCTCGATGAAGGCAAACTGGTGGGGGTCTGTCTTTATTGACCTCACCAAAGCCTTCGATACAGTCAACCACCCCCTGTTACTGACCCAGCTGTGAAACAAGGATGTGGTGCCCAATGCCCTTTGCTGGTTCCAAGACTACTGGATATGGAGAAATCAATCTGTCAAAAGAGGGCAAACAGTATCCAGTGCAAGAGAGGTATCATTAGAGGTACAGCAGGGATCAATTCTGGGGTTCCTACTCTTTAGCCTCTTCTTAAATGATCTTCCCACTGCCTGAAACACCAAATTCATACTATCTGCAAATGATGCTGTGCTACTGAGCAGCAGCACATCTCAGGCTGCCCTCCAGTCTGAGCTGCAGAACTCCTTCTCCAAACTTGAGGACTGCTTCTGTAGTCTTAATTTGCTACTTAACTACAAGACGACCAAGGCCATGCTTATGTCCAACCCCCACAACAAAAATCAGCACCACCCCTTCATCATCTCCAACTCACTCAGTGAGCCTCTGGAACAAGTTCACTTGTTCAAGTATCTGGGGGTCATAATAGATGATACCCTCATGTTTGCACACCATATTGACTCTCTGGTCAAGACAGTCAATACCAAGATTGGTGTCCTGTACAGGCACAGGCAATACCTCTCTCCAGGGGCCCTCCACCTCTCAGTCCACAGTTCAATTATATCTACTATTGGCTATGGACTAGTGGTCTATGGGGCAGCAATGGATACAGTGCTCAAGTAGGTTCAGACTGCGCTTAACAAAGCCTGCAGACTCACCCTGGATGCTAGTGTAGCACTCATACCTGTACTCTATACGAACATGCAAATTGACTGTCATTAAGAAACAGGGTCAAATTCCAGACTTGCATTCAAGGAAAGAAGGCTCTATTGGGTAAAATACCACCTTGTGTAGGCAATTTGATCAAGGCAGCCAACTCATTACAGGTCACCAGAGGGAGGACTGGGGGGCCTTCGCTATCCCCTTCCATCGCACCTCACTTGGGCAATGTGCATTTGCCTACCAGGACTCCTCATGGATGAATTAACTCCCTGGGCACCTCTTGTCCACCAATTGTCTGGCACAATTCAAAACTGACCTCAAACAGCACCTAATAACACTGTCTAAGTGCACCTGCCCCTGAGTCCAGCCACACCTGCTCTCTTTGCCCCCCCAGCAAGCACTAGGCTTTCCTCAGGCCCTCTGTCCCTTCTCCTGACTTGCCCCAGCAATCAGTTTGTATCATGCTCCTTTGGCATCCACCACCCCTCCCCCTCCCCCTATTCACAGTCCCCTAAGTTTCCCTAACAGTCACTACTAAGGTAGGCTGCCTGACCATGTCCCTTCACACCCCACCATTTACTCTAGCATATCCTCTCCACTTAGCCTCCCCTCACCCCACCATTTCTCCCTATGCCTTATCACTCTTCTTCCTCCACGCTTCACCTCCACCGCAGTACATACCTCTCTCTCATACATCCTTTCTTCACCCCACTGCCAGTTATCCCCATCCCTCTGAACTACTGACAATACAATTTGTGGCTGCTTATCCCCACACCCTCATAATGTGTGTTTTTCTTGTTATTTAACTTGTACCTATGTTTTGAATTATTCTGTAAGTTCTGAATCCAAGCCATATCGTTCATTGTAATGTACCTTTGCTTTCTCCTGTTGTACTTTGTTTTGCAATCTATGATGTGGAACCTTTGTAAAAGAGCTTGGGCTCAAAGGTCTTTTCCGAATCACTAAATAAATATGTAAAATAAATAAAAACTAGCTTTTTGGAACACATATTTTGTTTCATTACTGCTTTAAAGAAAAAATGTCACCCACAAATTAAGTCTGTAAATAAAATAAAACACTGTGTATGTTCAGGGTTTTAACTTTTTTGGTGACAAAAAATGATTGCATTCTGTGTCTCAAAAAACATATTTTGAGACCAAATTTAAACACTAATCTTATATGGATATGATGGAGATGGTGAGCAAATTTGAAAAACAAAAATCCTAAAAAATTAAAAAGATTATGTGTAATTAAACCTGCTGCACAAAAAAAAAAAAAGTTTCAAAAGCATCAACGTTCATGCCCAGGAATGGGAACTTGTGCTTTTGTTTTCATTCACTGATAACTTTAACATTTTTTAACATTTAAAGCTCACATTTTGGGGATTGGGTATTTACAGTAAGACCACTTCACAACTACTAATGTGATAATGTTCAAGCATTCAGTACCTGATGTTTTTTTCCCTTTTTGAAGACCTTGTATAAATCAAGCTATACATTTGTTGTTATGCCCAGTGGGTCTGCTGTTTCATGAAGGGCCTGCCATTGTGTCTGAAGTCATTGCCCATTTGGCTAATATTTGAAATTGCCACACAGCACAGGGTTTACAGATCCTGATATCCCAGAGCTGTAGGATTGCCTCTTAGCCAGTCCTTGCTAGTTCTATGCCTCAAGGGAACTTCACTGTCTATCGCCACCAGCAACGATTAGTGACCATGAGTGTCCAAGAACTAGGACTGGGTGAAAATAGCAAATTCTGATTTTATAGAATTTTCATGAAATTTAGCAAAATGTCATTACATTTTCAAAAATTTTCTGAAATTCTTGAATTGGTCAAACTTGTTGGTAATATAAGAAGAGATGTGAAATTTAGCATGTTAATTGTTTGGAATGGGCCTTAAAGCCTGCAATGTTTCATGAGAATTGAAAGAGGGGCAGAGAAGTTATATTGCTCAAAGTCTGGCAATGTATTATTCATGTGAAATTTCTTCCAATATTCTTTGCTTACAACTTAGCCACCTTTGGAACTAGATAACTGAAAATGTATATGCATACTTTCTTGGAAAAGTTAAAGACTGCTAAATAGAGAGATATTTGGTTGTGTATATTATAGTTACAGGAGTTTAAAATTTCACAGTTTATTTGTTAAATTGTCTGAAACATTTCAAAATATTCTGTTGTTTATAGCTTTATTGCTTTTGTAAGCAAACCTTCAAGATCTGGTACGCATAGCAAAGGAAATATAGCCTGGAATCTAATTAAGCTGGATAAATATGGTTCAGTTGGTTAACTTATTGTAGATACTTTAGAACTTATTAATGACAAAATGTGCTCAAAAATTCATGGATGCATAACAGTAATTGCCACAAGAATTTTACTTGTGGAATTTAACTTTCACAAAGTACTTAAAACCACTGAATCATCATACTTCACTGGCATCATGGCCCTGCAATACCCTTCCAACACTCCTACGTAGAGGTGGGCAAAGTCCATGAACTTCACTCCACAGACCACTTCACACCTATGGGATGACTATACGAAGTGCTCCGCAATGTGAAGCGAAGTAATCTACCATAATGAGTAAAGGAAAGTGAGACTGGTTTCAATTGACTTCGCATTCACTTTGCCTTATGTTGGGACTTCAAGGAGAAGTTTGCATTGAATCATGGAGGATGGCAGGTCACATGGGCTCTAGATTGTCTTGCACAGCCTCAGTTCTGCGTAGTGTGTGAAGTTACAGTTTGCTCACAGAACCCTGAGAATCAAACCATTTAAAAAAGCATTTTTGACTCTTTCGAGCCAATTTTTGGGGTCAAAATGTGGTACATCAATCGTAGAAAAACTCTCCTGTGCTTATATCATCGAGTGTTTCTTGGTTTTGTGTGCATTTTGAATGTTAGTTTGTAAGATTAAGTCTGTGTACTGACAGACACTATAGAAGTGTGCTTCAGGGGAGGGGCATGATGAAGGGAGATTCGCAGTCAGTGACTCAGTGAGAAAGGTAGTCTTTCTAACTGTTTTTGGGTAGGTACTTTATTACTATTTTTGTGTTCATGTACACACAGTAATACTTTAAGTAAGTTTTAGTAATTTGTGGGTGTTTGGTATGGTGCTGTACATTCTTTCAGTTGTTTTAAAAGATTTGGTTGTACTGCACTGAACTTTAAAATTTTCGGTTCATTACCAGTAGTGTGTGCGTGTGTGTGCATGCCGTCAAGTCACACACATTTTATTGTGCCACACCATAATCACAGGACTCTGATTTGAATCTCTTATCCATCTGCAGTACATTTTACTGCTTCATTCTATCTTGGATGGTAGTGGACTGTTACTGCAGCTGCTTCCACCCCCCTGCAAAAGGTATTATTGTTCAGGTTTTGGATTTCTGATTTTGACCACTGGTTAAGGCAGTGTTGTGCTTGTGTCAGTGTGGCCCTATCTCTTAAGTGCAATCTTCATCTGTCTGTGTGTCTGCATCTCTTTAGGGCCCAATCTCCATCTGTAACTTAAGTCACAGCTGTTTGCTTGGATTGCCTTCAGAGTACTGTGGTGTGGTGCATATCTCAGTGTGAACATTGTACTCATTTATGTGCATTAAGACAGGGCTATCATCACAAGTCACTCATGATACAAATCACATTCTTCATCTTCACGATCACAATTCACAAATTACACAATTTTAAGTTTTGGGGGTATAAGCTGTAGGTAACCCTGTTTTGTAGCATCTCCGCCTGACCATTGTACTCATTGATATATGTTTTCAAGTCAGGGTGTTAGGGTTGGCACAGGTTAGGGAAGTACAGCAGTAAGTATTTGTGCATAGTTCATTAGTCATGGCACACCAGTCACTCATCATGACTCCAAGACAAATCACATTCTTCATCTTCATGGTCAAAATTCACAAATTACAAAACTTTAAGTTTCTGGGTTGTAAGTTGCATGTAACCCTGTTTTGTAGTATCTCTGCTTGATTATTGTACTCATTGATATGTGTTTTTAACTCAGGGTGTTTGGGGTGGTACAGGTCATGGAAGTACAGCCATAGGCATTTGCATACAGTTCATTAGTCATGTCACACCAGTCACTAATCATAGGACAAACCACATTCTTCACGAATCACAGCAGTTATTTTTTTTTTAGTTCTGATGATATGCTGAAGACCTGTAAAGAAGACCAAAACGTTAATGAACTTTTCTTTTTTTTATTTAATGCCCCCCCCCAAAAAAGATAGTTGAATTTGACAATAACACATTACTGCTACCTCCTGTAGCTTTGCTTCCCATTGGGCACGGAGGTGAACAGGTAGAAGATGAGTGCGCTGACCACTCATGCCCAGGTGGCTGCATTTGGCCCCTGATGGACCACCATAATACAAAGATTGCAATGCACCTTACTGGAATCACCAGGAAAGGAACAAAAAAGCCCACAGAGGGGAGTCGCTAGCAGGGCCCAGTACAGGTTGGGGGGCACCAAGACACACCTGCTGCTGTGCTGCTGGTGGTTGAGGGCTGACAACCCGCTGCAGTTCCTGCTGCTCTTGCTGTGGCACCTCCTGCTGATCCTGCAGGGGCCGCCATTCCACCTGCTCCTGCTACTGCTCCTGGATGACAACCACAACTGCTAGGCTCACTGTGGCTGCAGGTGGGTGTCCCCAAAGCCTGGCAAGTTAATCAAACTGCGAGGCTGCCACACATACATGGGATGACCCACAATGGCCACCACTTGGCCTACCACATCAGTGCTCCATCAAGACAGTAAATAAACAAAAAAAAAACACTATTACAAGAACTAGTAAAATAAAGTACAGTACCTAAAAATAAGTGCACAAAAAATATTTCTTTTCAACAAAAAGCATTTCTAATTCAATACATAAATAATAAATAAATCTTTATTTGTAAAGCACCTTTCAAACACCAAGGTGCTAGAGAGTAAGTAAACATATAAAAACAATAAAATGTATAGTAGTGTAACCTAATAACAGAATAAATAATAAAACTAACATGATCATTCAAGGTAGGCAATCCACCATAGATGTGTCTTCTGGGCCTTCTTAAAGCCCTCCATGGTTGTGCACTCACGTATCTGATGAGGTAGAGCATTCCACAGGGCTGGGGACACATACATAACTGCACGGGCCCCAGATGACTTAAGACTCACCCTGGGAATCTCTAGCAACCCCTCCTCAACTGAGAGGAGTGGTCACCCAGGGCAGTAGGAGCACAGGAGCTCTTGCAGATAGTCCTGGCCCAGTCCATACAGGGCCTTATAGGTCAGAAGCCCAACCCTGAAGGTGATCCACCACTCAATAGGCAGCCAGTGCAGTTCATGCAGCACTGGTGTGATGTGACTCATACGAGGTGACCCCATCAACAGCTGGGCTGCAGCATTCTGCAATAGTTGCAAGTGGTGGATATCAACCCCAGAAGCCCTAGATAAAGGGAGTTTCAGTAGTCAAGGAACAAGGTCACAAAGGCATGGATCAATGTTGGAAGGTCACTGGATGGAACAAGGTGCTTAACCCTGGTGATGTTCCTCAGATGGTAAAAAAGAGGACTTGATGGCTGCCAACAACTGTGAATGCAGTGTCAGCCCATCATAGAAACATAGAAACATAGAAGTTGACGGCAGATAAGGACCGCAAGGCCCATCCAGTCTGCCCATTTCTTTTTCTACCTTATAAATGTGCCATCGGCCTTTGCTCTGTCAGTGGCCTATCTATTCATAGTAATTTGTATTGCTCCCCTTATGCCTATCTCATGCCTGTTTGAAGCCCTGCACTGTATTCATAGCCACCCACTTCTTGTGGTAAGCCATTCCATGCATCCACCACCCTTTCTGTTAAAAAGAATTTCCTCACATTCCCCCTTAATCAGCCCCCCTCTAATCTCATGCTGTGTCCTCTTGTCCTGCTATTTTTCTTATATTTAAACATGTTAGACTCTTTCACCTTGTTAATGACCTTAAGGTGTTTGAATGCATCGATCATATCACCTCTCTCCCTCCTTTGCTCAAAGGTATACATATTGAGCTCCGTTAATCTGTCCTCATATGTCTTCTGATGCAGTCCCTGCACCATTTTGGTTGCCCTTCTCTGGACTGCCTCAATTTGGTTAATGTCCTTGTGAAGGTGTGGCATCCAGTACTGCATGCAGTACTCCAGATGGGGCCTAACCAGTGTCTTGTAAAGAGGGATTATTACCTCCCTCTTACGACTTGTGATACCCCTACTAATACACCCTAACAACCCCCAAGCCTTACCTACTGCTTTAGAGGTCTGCTTTGATGATTTCAGGTCATCAGTGATGATGATGATGCCCAAGTCTGTTTCTTCCTTTGTGACTGCTAGCAACTCCCTCCCAGCCTATAGGTGACTTCAGGTTTCTCTTCCTATGTGCATGATTTTGCACTTTTGTATTAAATCCCAGTTGCCACTCTTCTGACCATTTTGCTAGTTTATCAAGATCTCTTCTCATTCTGCCCACCCCATCTGGATCATCTACTCTGTTTCAGATCTTGGTGTCATCTGCAAACAGACAAGCCTTACCCTCTAGTCCATCTGCAAGGTCACTAATGAAGATGTT
This sequence comes from Neoceratodus forsteri, assembly GCA_016271365.2. NCBI lineage: Eukaryota > Metazoa > Chordata > Ceratodontiformes > Ceratodontidae > Neoceratodus > Neoceratodus forsteri. Next base: position 1,043,755,183 of record CM028133.1, on the reverse strand, counting down.
GAAGAGGACTGGCCCCAGAACTGATCCCTGAGGTACCCCACTTATGACTTGCATCTCTTCTGACTGTATACCATTTACCACCACTCTCTGTTTTCTGCCCGTCAACCAGTTTGCCACTAGGTTGACCAACTTCTGACCCACCCCGAACCTACCCAGCTTATTTATCAATCTTCTATGTGGAACAGTGTCAAAAGCTTTGCTGAAGTCAAGGTAGGCGACATCACCTGCTCCCCCTTGGTCCACCACTCTGGTTACCCAGTCAAAGAAATCTATGAGATTAGTTTGATAGGACCTTCCTTTTGTAAACCCATGCTGTCTTGGATCCTGTGCCCCTATGGATTCCAGGTGTTGCACTATCCTTTCCTTAAGGAGTGCCTCCATAATCTTGCCCACTACTGAGGTAAGACTGACTGGTCTGTAGTTCCCCGCCTCCTCCCTGCTACCACTCTTGTGGAGCGGGATCACATGAGCCTTCTCCAGTCTTCTGGGACCTCTCCTGTGCTCAGAGACTCACTAAACAGTTCTGCTAATGGCTCTGCTAGTTCCACCTTTAGCTCCTTAAGTACCCTGGGATGTATGCCATCAGGTCCCATTGCCTTATCCACCTGAGCTTAGCAAGCTCTTGTAGGACCCTTTCTTTTGTGAAGGGAGTAGTGCTCACCTCCCTCCCCCTGTGCCCATGGTGCAAAGCTGTGGCCCTGCCCTACCTTCTTCAGTAAATACTGAGCAAAAGTATCTATTTAGGATAGATGCCTTACAGGTCCTCCTCCTCCACATGCTCCCTTTTCTCCATTAGGCTTAGCAATACCCCCTCTGGACTTTCTATTTTCACTAATGTATCTATAGAAAGTCTTGTCACCTTCTTTTACTGTTCGTGCTAGTGTTTCCTCAGTTTGGGACTTTGCCTGCCTTACTGCCTTCCCTGCTTCTCTTAGGGCAGTTTGGTATGCCCCCCTATCTTCATCCCACTGTGTTCCCTTATATTTCCTAAAGGCCAGCCTTTTGGCTCTGTCCTTTTCTGCTACTGTATTTGAGAACCAAAGTGGTTTCCTTCTTCTTTTGCACTTCTTTCTGCCTAACACAATGGGATGTTGCTTAAGTATTGCATCCTAATGCTTTCCCACTTTGCCTGTACCCTCACCTGTGTTTCTTTTGCCAGGGCTAGCTTAACTCTGTTGGCCATCTTATCAAAGTCAGCTCCTCTGAAGTCCCATATTTTTGCCTTGGAATGGGATGATTTAGATGTAGTAGCCAAATTGAACCATACCATGTGATGGTCACTGGCCCCCAGGTGACCTTCTACCTGGAGATCTGTGATCCCTTCCTTGTTAGTCAGTGCTAGATCTAGGATAGCCCTGTCTCTTGTGGGTTGCTGTACCAGTTGTTTGAGGCCCTCCCCCTGCAGGGATTCCACTATGTGTCTAGTTCTGGAAGATGTTCCTGCTGGTATTGACCGATCTGTATCCAGCATGTTGAAGTCTCCCATTATCAGAACCTCCCCTTTAGCTGTCATGTTTTGTACATCTTCTAACAGTAATGTGTCTATGTCCTCCCCCTGGTCTGGGGGCCTGTAGACAACCCCAGTTCTTATGGCTATCCCATTTCCTGTTTCCAGGGTGACCCATAGTTCTTCTGGCTCCTTATGTGTATTCTGAATTTCTGTAGCTTTGATATTTTCATTAACATACAGGGCCACTCCTCCCTCCCTTTTTGCACCTCGGTCTCTTCTGAACAATACATAGCCAGGTACTGAAGTCTCCCAAGTGTGGTTACTGGTAAACCATGTCTCACTAATTGCTACTATGTCCAGTTTAGCCTCTGACATTATTGCCTGCAGGTCTGGGATCTTATTTCCCAGGCTGTGATCATTTGTGTACATGATTTTCCATTGGCCAGATTTTGGTGTGTTAGTTGTTGGGTGAGGTTTGGCATTACCCTGTGCATCGTATGGGAGACAAACCTTTTTCTTACCTGGTGATGCAATGAAATGCAAACATGCTGAATCCCTGTTTGACCACTAGCTGAGGGGAGGGTGTTCTTCCTATTCGACTTATGGGGTGCTGCACCCCTCTCCTCATTTGCTAGATTAAATATTCTGCAAAGACGTCAAACTTCTGCCCCAATGCACTGACTCCCTCCTTAGTCAGATGCAGTCCATCAAATTAAAAGAACTTTCGCTCCCAGAACTGTTGCCAGTTCCCTACAAATCTGTGTCCTTTTTCCTGTCAACAGCCCTTGAGCCACATGTTTAGCTCCCCTATCTCCCCTTCTCTGACCTTCCATCCATCTGCTCCCCTCTCCCAGACTGGCAGGATCTCAGAGAAAGAGATGCCGGACGAAATAGATGATAGTTTGTCACCCTGCCTGGTCAGGTGTTCCTTGGTCTCCACAACTGACCAGCTGGCGAGATCATTAGTCCCTATGTGTACTTGGACATCAATGTTTTCTCCTGCTTTGTGAACAATTTTAGCAATGCGGTCAGTGTCTCTCCATGCTGATGTACCTGGGAGACATCTGACCATTACCCCTGGCTGGAGATGGGTATCAACTCCCGAATCATGGAGTCTCCTATGATCGAAGTTTTTTGGATTTCCTTTTTGCTTTTTTTGTTTTGGTTCCTGATTTGGGTGAGTTTTGTTGTGCTAGCTCCTGTGCTGCAGTGTCCTGCTCTGCAGTGTCTTCTGCTTCTTTGTTTGATTTCAGCGATAGAGGCAGATACCTGTTTGTAGTGTTTATATGGTTTTTGGAGGTAATATGTTGGAGAGCAGAGAGTGATGGGGCACCCGATTTGCCCCTCCTAACCATCTGCCAACCTCCTGGACCAACTACCCTCTGCGGTCGAGGTTTTCTGTTGGATGCTGGGGAAATGACGGTGGTTCTATAATGTATTTCCTCTTGAATATGAAATTTGAGCGTGCAACCTCTGCCCATGCTGCCCGGAGCTGAGCCCTAAGATCTCCAAAGGCCCAGCATGCAGGACAGTGTCCTAAATCCTGTAAGACTGTCCTTCTGAAAATTGTTCCACAGTACCTGCAGTTAATGATATCAATTCCAGATAAGTTGCTGGGTTTATAACCTAGTCAGAGTAATTAGAAGGAAAAAAAGTAAACATATTAAACATACAAAATCATGAAGAATCACCCCCAGGTCTCACACCCACTCAGAGGAAGGAAGCTGGATACCCCCTAAACAAAGTCCAGTGGGTTGACCAGGACTCAACCTCTTTGTCCGGCAACCAGGGTCCACTACCATCACCTTAGTCTTTCCAGACCTTTTCAACCATCTGGAGCTCATCCAGTCCTCGATTTCAGCAAGGCAGCTGTTAAATACCAAACACGCATTACCCTGGTTAGGTGCAAAAGACAGGCAGAGCTGGGTATCATCAGCATAGCAGTGAAATCTCAGCCCATACCATCTTACAATGTCTCCGAAAGGCAGCATGTACACCTTGAACAACATGGGGGACAACACTGAGCCCTGAGGGAACCCACATGGCAGAGAGAATGGGTCAGAGGAACAAAATCCCCGACACCACCTTCTGAGTCCTTTTTTGAAGGACTACAGCAACTAAATACATAAACATTTAACACACAAAAAAGAAATATTAGAGAAAGTGAAATTATAAGGCTGATAGAATATTGATGAGGCTCCTTCATGATTTGATTGGTTACTGGATCGGTCATTAATGGCCAGGTAAGGACTGATTCAGATGTTTCAGTAGCACAGGGAGCCACTTCACATGAAGGCAGAGTGAACTGTGAAGTCGACAATAGCCGCAGTGCATGATTCCCCAATTACACAGTAAAAGTAATTAAGCCATGATAATTCTCCACATATGGCATGACAGAGAAGCAAATAGAGCCAAATATAGTGATCAAGTGTAAGATAAAATTTAAATGTCAGCTTGACAGTTAAAGGCAGCAATGACATAAAAAAGCACAGTTCTTGCATTTCAATCAGGTTTCCAACTGTTGTTCCTGTCAGCAGTTGGAAACCCGACTGAAATACAACTGCTTTTTAGTTCACTGCTACCTTTAACTGTTAAGCTGACATTTAAACTTTATTTTACCCTTGATCGATATCTTTGTGGCTCTATTTGCTTCTCTAACAGAAAATAAGGTAAAATGAATGGGGACCTTGTCAAATCCATGGGGTCACACTAACTAACATCAGCACAGTGGATGCATGTGGTGTCACTATATGTAACCAAACCACAACTACTGACAAGTCGTGCGACCGCACTGCAAAGACAAATGGCACAACCAAAGTTAATAAACCATTTTTTTTAATATTTAAAATTGACACAGCTGGATTAGCCTTATAATGACAATAAAGACCTCACTGGTGGTTGTTTCGGGCAACCCAGATCCTCATTTGGTCATTAATCCCCAGGAAATGACCGCCAGCTTGGTCATAATTGTATAAGTAAAACACTGACTTCCTGCCAGTGGCTATTGAACTGCCTCCCTGAATCATGTGACCTGCAGAAACAGTCAACCATGTGATCACTGATCAGTGAGCTCTGGGCTGTTTGTTTCTTAACGCGGATGTGGAGTGGGCCACTTCACCCATGCTTCGCTGGTGGATTAAAACTTTGCTGCATCTCTACTCCCACAACAGTGATGCCAAGCATCATGCTCCATCATGACTGATGATATCCATCTACTTCTATCACAGTGGTCTAAGTCACAACTAGTTGTAATGCTTGAGGCTTGGTGCCATTTCTTTTCAAATACGGCAGTAACATAGAAACATAGAAACATAGACTTTGATGGCAGATAAGGACCGCTAGGCCCATCTAGTCTGCCCATTTCCCTACCTACAGGATAGGCCACAGATCCTAGTTAACCAACAGCCTATTTCTTCCTACCCCCCACAAGAATTGCCTTATGTCTGTCCCATGCATTCTTGAATTCTCCCACAGTTTTAGACCCCTCAACCTCCTCAGGAAGGCTGTTCAGCCATCCACTACCTTCTCTGTGAAATAATACTTCCTCACATTGCCCTGAACCGCCCTCCTTCTATCTTTAAATTGTGTCGCTTTTGTTCTTGCAAGTCTCTTTTTCTGAAAGATGCTACTGTCTTGGACTTTGTTGATACCACTGAGGTACTTAAAAGTTTCTATCATGTCCCCTCTCCTTCTTTCCTCAAGGGTATACATATTAAGCTCCTTTAGTCTCTCCTCCTACGCTTCTCTTGCAGACCCTGCACCATTTTAGTTGCCCTCCTCTGGACTGCCTCTATCCTGTCTATGTCCTTGGAGATGGGGTCTCAGAACTGGACACAGTACTCAGATGGGGTCTCACCAACTGTCTGTACAGAGGATAACAACTTCCTGTTTTCTGCTGATGTTGCCTCTCCCTATACATCCCAGTATACCCCAGCCCTCCTACTGCCTTCTCACATTGCTTGCTAACCTTAAGGTCATCTGATATGATTACCCCAGGTCCCTTTCCTGTTTTGTTGTTGTTACTACCTCCCACCCATTGTGTATTCTTCCCCTGGGTTCTTGTTTTCCAGGTGCATTATTTTGCACTTCTTTGCATTGAATCCTAGCTGCCATACTTCTGACCATTCCTCCAACCTTGCCAAGTCCCTTTTCATCCTTTCCACGCCCTTGTGTATCAACCCTGCTGCAGATCTTTGTGTCATCTGCAAAAGGCATACTTTTCCTTCCAGTCCCTCTGCAATGTCACTGATGAAGACATTAAAAGGACTGGACCCAATCTGAACCCTGCGGTACCCCACTAGTAACCCCTCTTTCTTCAGAGTGGACTCCATTTACAATTACCTTCTGTGTCCTGTTGTCCAGCCAATGTTCTACTCAGGCTACCACCCTGGGTCCCACTCCCAGGCTGGTTAATTTGACTATTAATCTTTTGTGTGGGACTGTGTCAAATGCCTTGCTAAAGTCTAGGTAGGCCATGTCCACAGCCCTCCCTGGTCTACTACTTTGGTCACCCAGTCAAAGAAATCTATTAGATCTGCCTGACATGACCTTCCGCTGAGAACCCATGCTGCCTTGGGTCCTGTGCTCCACTGGCTTCTAGGTACTCATATTCTTTCCTTCAGAGTGACTCCATCACTTTCCCTACCACAGAGGTCAGACTGACAGGTCTGTTGTTTCCTGCCTCTGTCTTGGTCCCACTTTGTGAAGAAATCACATCCGCCTTCCTTCAGTCCTCGGGTACCACACCATCCTCCCATGATTTATTAAAAGAGTAGCCAGTGGTTTCACTAGTTCCTCCCTTAATTCTTTTAGAATTCTGGGGTGAATTCCATCAGGACCCATTGCTTTGTCCATCTTCAGTTTTAGGAGTTCTTGCAGAACCCTTTCTTCTGTGAAAGGACTGGGATCGACCCCCCCTATCAAGAGTGCTTCTGTTAATTGGATTAGGCACTTCCCCCTCCTCTTTTGTGAATAGTGAGGAGAAATATTCATTCAGTATTCCTGCTTTTTCACTGTCCCCCTCTGCCCACCCACCGTTCATTCTATTCAGCCTCACTATCCCTCCCTTTGTCTTTCTACACTTGCTGATGTACCTATAAAAGGTTTTATCCCCCTTCTTAACTGAGTTGGCTATCTTTTCCTCAGTTTGGGCCTTTGCTATTCTGACTTCCCTCCCTGCTTCCTTCTGCCTTAACTGGTACAGCTCTCTGTCCTGCTTCTTCTGTGTTTCCTTATACTTCCGGAATGCTATCTTTTTCTTCCTGACTTTCACAGCCACCTCTTTTGAGAACCATAGTGGCTTTTTCTTTCATTTTGATTTGTTTATTTGCTTCACACAAAGGCTTGTTGCCTCTGTGATGGCAGTTTTGATAATTCCCATTGTTGCTCCACATCTCCTTCTAGCCTGTTTGCTAGTGCTTTTCTGATGCACTCTCCATCTTGCACAAAGTCAGCCCTCCTAAAGTCCAGTACCCTCACTTTGTATGGCTTGACTCTGTAGCTGAGTTTAACGTGAACCACACTGTTTGATGGTCACTTGTCCCAGATGGCAACCCACTTCTAGATCTGAGATCCTCTCACTGCCCCCATTTGAGAGTCACGAGATCTAAGATTGCTCCCTCACAGTGGGTTCCGAAACTAGCTGTCTAATGCCTGCCACCTGTGGGCATCAAGAATAGCTCTGCTCTTGGATGTGGCTGCAGCAAATGTGCTCCAGTTAACATCTGGCATATTCTGGTCTCCCATCAACAGTATCTCCCTTTCTCTGCCATTCTAAGAATGCCTTCTATTATATCCTTGTCCATTCCTTTCCCTGACATGGGGTCTGTACAAACCCTGTGCGGATTGTGGTGCCCTTTTCAGTCTCCAGGTGACCCACAGTGCCTCCTCTCCTCCCTGTTTACTATTTTGTTCAGTTGCTTTTATCCCTTCCTTTACATGAGAGCTACTCCTCCCTCTTCTCCCTGCCTGTCTCTCCTGTAGGTTTGTACCCTGGTATGTTAACTCCCAGTCATGGTTCTCTGTGTGCCATGTTTCTATGACTGCTACAATATCCAGGCATCCCTCTTCCATTAAGGCCATCAGCTCAGGGAGCTTGTTGCCCAGACTACGGGCATTGGTACTCATTACCTTCCATTTCCTGATGGCCTTACTCCCTTTGCCCCATCCCTGTCCTTCTTGCCTTTGTCACTTTCTCCATTTACCCTGCCCTTCTCCTATCGACACCTCTATGTTGGTGTTTGCGCACTTACTACCATGATTATTTGGGGGCTAGGATTCTTGCTCCTTTCAGTGCCTCCCCTTGGCTAGTTTAAAAGCTTGCCAATGACATTTAAACCTATCACCTAGGATCCTGGTTCCCCTCCCGGACAGATGCAGCCCATCATGCCAGTATAGGCTTGAATCACTCCAGGTGGACCCCCAGTCCCCAATGAAGCCAAATCCCTGAGCTCCACACCAGTTTTTCAACCACTGATTGAATCCCATGGTGCGGAACACCCTAGCCTCTCCTATGCCATAGATGGGTAGCACCTCCGAGAAGGTTACTGTGCGTGCTACTTGACTAAGGCCCCTCCCCAATTCCACAAACTCTTCCTGCACTTCTCTAATCCCTTTCTTAGCAAGGTCATTTGTCCCTAGGTGGACAATGACATCCAGCTCCCTCTCCTGTGCAACTCCTCTGGCAATCCTGAAGATTAGCTCCCTGTCCCTGCAAGCCATGGCACCAGGCAGGCACCTTACCTCCCTCTCCCCTTCCTCCCCCAGTTCTACCTTCCTAACAATGGAGTCCCCCACCAGGAGTTGTTTCCTTCCCCTGCAGTCCTCTGCCACCCTCCTGTGGGTCTCCTTTGTGGAGGTTCCACGCATCCTCCTTGGTCTCCACTGTGGGTGCTCCATAGAGGAACCACACTTTGCCAGAATGGCATAGGGATTGTGGAGAGGTACAACGGGAGGGATGTGCCTCTGTTCCACCACCCTCACCCTCCCTGAGCCCACTGTGGTCCAACCGCTCCTGGAAGAGGTGGTCCCACAAATCCTGGCCAGCTCAGCCTGGAGATGAGCAACCTCCTCCCTCAGCCCAGAGAGGTGCCTGCAGATGGAACAACACCGCATCCTCCAGAACATCTCCCGGAAGACTGCTGCTCCACAGCCACTGCACTGCACCACTCCAATCATGTCTTATTTCTGGACCCTTAACTGTTTGCAATCCTTACTTTTTCCTCTGTTTTTTTTTTTCCTCTCTCTCCTTACTTAGCAGTGTCAGTGGCTCAGTAGGTAGCACACTCACTTCTGAGGCCGGGAGATCAGAGGGCTGTGGGTTCAGTTCCCACATCTGGCACTTGGGTTAATATCCCAGTACTGACACTGTAATGCAGCATGAGAGGGGTGCTGCATTTCTGAGGTGCCGTCTTTCGGATGAGACGTTAAACCGAGGTCCCATCTGCCTGGATTGGTGGTAGTTCAGGTGGATGTTAAAGATCCCATGGCACTTATCGAAAAGAGTAGGGGAATTTCCCCGGTGTCCTGGCAAATTCCCTCATTCACTAAAAATATCACCAACAGCTTAATCTGGTTCAAGGTCAGTTGGCATTCATCTGTATCCCCTTCCCCCGGGTCATGCCTGAAAATAGGCAGGATTTGTCTAGTGCACTTACCCGGTCAACAAAAAGCTAAATAAAAAAATAAAATAAATAAAAATAAAATACTTTCTGCCTGTGTGCCCTTTAAGCTCCTGATTGTCCTGTTCTGCGACAAGAATATCCTATATTTCGCAGTAGACCACTTACTTGCTCAGAGGAAGACCTCCAGCAGCTAGAGGAGGCTGGAGAGCTACTCTTGCCCTTCTAGGATGATGGGTCCTTGGTGGTTCTGTGATCACTCACTTCCTGCCCCTAAACAGGAAGTTCCTGTTGTCAGTCAAATCCTGTGCCTATAAAAATAGACCTAGCTCGGGTGGGGTGGTGGAGGGAAGGGAAGGAGGGCAATATAGTCCCAGCAGAGAAGTTCATTCACACAGCAGTCCTTTCTCCTGGTGTCTTCTGCCAAGCTATTAGCAGAAACTTTCTAAGGCAGTCTTTAAATGTGGCTTCCTTCTAGCTAAGCCACTCCCCCTACTTACCAGATCTTTCTACAAGTAATTTAAACCTCACAGCAGTTAAGTCCTTTCGGTCACCTGAGATTTACACCTAGATAACTCTTCAGATACCCATTCAGTTCAGTTAACCCAAACACACACTTTTTTTTTGTATGTTAGTTTTTTTTACCCTAAATTAAAGGTCAAATACAAAAGTTCTTCTACTTTAGTCCCAGCAGAGAAGTTCAGTCACACAGCAGTCCTTTCTCCTGGTGTCTTCTGCCAAGTACACATATAACTTCTTATCTCCAGGGCTATTAAAGAGTCAGCAGGAGGCATTCTACAGAAGCAATGTTGCATGGGCCTGTGCTTCCACAAGTCATTTAGTCAGTGAGCGCTAGTGGTTAGCTGGCATATTGTAAGAAGACAGGCTGGTGCACAGTGATGTCCATGACTATTCTTCATAGATACATAGATAATACATAGACAGTGTCGGCAGATAAGGACCTATGGCCCACCCAGTCTGCCCATTTGAGCTTGTAAGTTCAGTTTATGTTTTCCTAGAAGTCTGTTGCCCCTTACCCCTGACCTCCAGAATTCCTTGATGTCTATCCCATGCATTCTTAAATCTAGTGATTGTTTCAGCCCCCACCACTTCCTCTGGCAGGGTGTTCCACCTGTCCACCACCCGTTCTGTGAAGAAATCCTTCCTCACATTTCCTATGAATAGTCCTCCCTCCGACTTCATCCCATGCCCTCTGGTCCTGGAATATCTTTTTCACTTAAAAATAGTGTATTTATGCACCCTGTTTCTCCTTGTAAGATACTTGCATGTCTCTATCATGTCCCCCCTCTCCCTCCTCTCCTCCAGGGAGTACATATTCAATTCCTTCAACCTGTCCTCGTAGGACTTGTGATGCAATCCATGTACCATCTTTGTTGCCCTCCTCTGAACCTTCTCTACCCTGTCTATGTCCTTACGTAGGTAAGGTCTCCAGAACTGTACACTGTACTCCAGGTGGGGCCTCACTAGTGTCTTGTATAGTGGAATTATGACCTCCCTTTTCCTGCTGGAGATGCCCCTGCCTATGCATCCCAGCATCCTATTTACTTTTCCTGTTGCCTTGTCACACTGTTTCCCTACCTTGAGGTCATCAGAGATGATAACCCCAAGATCCCTTTCCGACTTGGTGCATGCTATATCCTCACCCCTAACTGATATATTGTGCCAGGGTTTTTGTGCCCCATATGCATTATCTTGCACTTCTTTGCATTGAATTTCAACTGCCAAACCCCTGACCATTCTTCAAGTTTCTGCAGGTCCCTTCTCATTCTGCCTACACCCTCTGGTGTGTCTACTCTGTTACAGAGCTTTGTGTCATAAGCGAACAGTGAAATTCTGCCTTCTAGGTCCTGTGCAATGTCACTAATGAAGATGTTGAATAGGACTGGTCCCAGCACTGATCCCTGTGGTACCCCACTGGTCACTCTTCCCTCTGTGGAATGACAGCCATTTACCACCACCCTCTGTGTCCTGCTGCCCAACCAGTTACCTACCCACCACACTATTGTCCTGCCCACACCCATATTCCCCAGTTTATGTAATAGTCTTCTGTGTGGCACAGTGTCAAAGGCCTTGCTGAAGTCCAGATAGGCCATGTCCACTGCCCTCCCCTGATCCACCTCACTAGTCACCCAGTCAAAAAATTCAATGAGGTTGGTCTGACATGACCTCCCCCTGGTGAAACCATGCCGCCTTCGGTCCTGTAGTCCATTGACAACCAGATGTTCCACCAATCTCTCCTTCAGTAGTGCTTCCATGATCTTCCCCACTACTGAGGTGAGGCTGACTGGTCTGTAGTGCCCTGCTTCCTCTTTGTTCCCACTTTTGTATAAGGGGACTACATCTGCTGTCCTCCAGTCTTTGGGTACCTCCCCTGTTTCCAGTGATAGGCTAAACAGGATAGCCAGAGGTTCAGCCACCACCTCTCTTAGTTCTTTGAGGACCCTGGGGTGCACTCCATCTGGCCCCATTGCTTTATCAACTCTTATTACTTGCAGTTTCTTCAGGACCCTTTCTCATGTAAAGGGAATTGTGTCCATTTCTGCACCATTCTCACTCCTTGTACTCCCTTCAGACCCAGTACCCTCCTCTTTCTCAGTAAAAACTGAGCAGAAATACCTATTCAATATGTCAGCTTTACCATTGTCATTCTCCAAGTGGCCCCCATCCTCCCCTTTCAGTCACACTATCCCTCCCTTTGCCTTTCTTTTTTAACTTATGTACCTGTAAAAGGTTGTGTCCCCTCTACCCATTGATTTGGCAATGTGTTCTTCTGTCTGAGCTTTGGCTTCCCTTACTGACCTACCTGCCTCCCTTTGCTTCTCCTGGTACTTCTCCCTATCACCTTCTGCCTGTGTCTTTTTGTATTGCCTGAATGCAATCTTTTGGCTTTCACTTTCTTTGCTACCTCTTTGGAAAACCATAATGGTCTCCTCTTCCTTTTCCTCTTAAACCTGCTTAATGCATAATTCTTGTTGCTCTTGTAATCCCCATTTTAAATACTGCCCACTGTTCCTCAACCCCTGATTCCTGCCCCATTCCCCTTAATGCCTCTTTCAAGTATCTCCCCATTTTCCCAAAGTCTGCCCCTCTAAAATCCAGGATACGTGTTTGTGTGTGGTTTGGTTCTGCTCTTTCTGTGATTTCAAACTACAATGACTGGTGGTCACTGTTCCCAAGGTGCTCCACCACTGTTACACCCATCACACTGTCCCTGTTTGTGAGCACAAGGTCCAGTATTGCTTTCTGCCGAGTTGGTTCCATGACCAGTTGATTGAGGAAGGCACCCTGAAGGGAGTCCAGGATAAATCTGCTCCTAGTCGATCATCATTCATCACTCAAGATAGTGAACTGACACTTGGCACTACTATTCTTTTACTATGGAGCCTCAGTTGAATGTTACCTCATTGCCACAATACCCGGTCTTTAAATTACTATAGAATGGCAATTCAGATTTATGACTGGGAAAAATGCATGGACATAGCTTTGACAAAAGTATATCAACATTTCAGTTTCACAAAAAAACAACCATGAAATTCAACTTTAGTTATTGGAGTTATTTTAGAATCTTTGGTTGCTTATAACTTGGGCAACCATTGAGCAAGAGATTAGAGAGTTGACACACATAGCCTATTTTTATACTGTTTTTTTCTCCCAGCCTGTAGCCTTTCTTTCAGGGTTATACCCTGTTCAGAGGGATATACATTGATCAGAATCAACCCAGCAATCATTCATTTGGCTACCAGTCTTTTTCCTAAATTTTTCCCCTTACATCTCCCCTGCTGGGGGCTGTGCCTTGGTCAGACTCGCACAGCCACAGCTTCCCCTGTGGAAGGAGCAAGATCCAAGGCCCAGACACATGGCTTGTTGTGTTGGTGGAACCTGTGGTGAACCCTTCCCAACCAAGATGAACTGCTGAGCAGCAGCTGTCATGGTCATGTCCTGCCTACCAAAATGGTTCCTGGGATCACTTCTAAACCTGGGTCAACAGAATGGCAGCACAATGCGTTCCTGGTTGGACATGTGGGCAGGCTAAAAGCCTAACATTTTGGGTCAGTCTTAGTTTAAAGTTATAGGGGCATTAAATTCAGCAGCTTACATAATTGCAAAATGTAATTTTAAAATGTCCAAAAGTCTGGAAGCTTATAGTCAGGGCTGTGCATAGTCCAAATATAATTTCCTGAAAACCACTAATCATACACTATTCGGTATTTGTATCCCAAATAAGGAATAGTGTACTATTTGTCAGGTATTCGGGAAACACGATGCCAAAACAAAAGACAAGGAACAGTCCCATCCCTTTTTTCCAACCCCATACAAGCAGCTAAAATCCCATCCCTCCACCATCTGTGAAACAAGCATAGTACCCCCTCGTCCCCAGCACCAACAAGTTATTTATTTTTTGTTTTGCAGATGAGCCCCCATAAATATTAATAATACTTGCCAGTGTCGGTTGACCAGCTCAACTCACCCACCTCCATGTCATGTAAGTATATGTCAGTAAATTTTATAAAATGCGTTATGCCTTTTACAAAAAAGAATACATCCCAACCAGCACCCGACCCTTGCTTCCACCCAGTCCAGCACCCAATTATCCATATTTAAAGTGAGAAGAAGGCAATCGGCACTATCTTCCCTCCTCCACAGCCAGTAACCTTCTCATGAATGAAAGCATTTGAATGCTTGCTATAGTAAAACCAGCTGATCATGTGATCAGCTGGTTTTACTAAAGCAAGTATTCAAATGCTTTCATTCGTGAGAAGGCTGCTGGCCATGGAGCAGGGAGGGTAGTGTCAGTCGCTTTCTTCTCAACTTAAATATGGATAACTGGGTGCTGGACTGGGTGTGTGCAAGAGTCGGGTGCTGGGGGATGCATTATTTTTCTTAAAAGCATAGTTTCCTGACCAGATGTGGAGGGTGAGTATTTTGAGGTGGTCATCCAGACAATGGCTAGTATTATTAATATTTATGGAGGTTCATCTGTGAAACAAACAAAAAAAGCTACTTCTGGGTGCCTGGAGGGAGGGAGTACTATGCTCATTTGACAAAGGGTTGCTGTATGAGGCTTTAGATACTTGTATGGGCTGTGAGAGGAGGAAGGGGGCTGGTTGTTTATTGTTTTTGTATGGCTGAATTAAGCAATAATGCACAACAGGGTGTGTGTTGTGCTGGGATAACGTCATGCCTGGGGTGATTAGGCATGGGGCAGCAGGCCGAGTGCGACTAATCACCCCAGAAGTGACAATATCCCAGTACAACACACACCCTGGAGAGTACGTATTATTGCTATATACAATGGCTCGTTTGTTTTCAAAATAATAAAATAGAAAAAAAAAATGTTTTCTGTGTTTTTTTTATTTTTCATGTGGAGGATATGTTTTTAGAAAAAAGTCCACAATTTGACCACTAGATGGTGCTAGCTGTGTGCTCTGCATTGTATTTGCCTCCCAGGTTACCCTTGCTACAGTGCTGTATTTGTTAGGAGACATAGGTCTGATGGGGTCACAGAGTATTGGTTAAAATATGCTTTCTGTTTTTTTTTTTTTTCTGGTTGTATATTTAGTTTAAAATTTTAAATGGAGAGGCAGATGGCAAGGTGCTTGCTAGGGGCTGTGCTGACTGAGCCACTGAGGTTAGCTGACAAGCCGAGTCGTAGCAGCTGCCACACGGCTGTTGTGAAGAAAAAAGGCAAAGTAAAGGTATGGCTTTGTTTTAAGTCTATTGGCTTTCTTTAAAAAGTGTTTGTTTATTTTTGTTTGGGAGTACGAGTGTGCCCGGTGAAGGAGCAGAAATCCCATATGCTGGTGCGATAAGTTGTCCGTACTTCCGGGAGTTACAGGACTTAGAATGCACGGTTTTCTTTTCTGATGGAGGTATTTCATTTTTTAGACATAACGAGGAGAGCAGAAGACAAAGATGAGTATGAAATTGTTGGTGGTGCTGGGAGCGAAGCAAGTAAGGTCGGGTGCTGAACGAGAGTCGGACAGTCAAGTAATCGCGGCCGTGGAGTGATTTCTTTCGTTTTAAATTTTTACATTTCATGTGGTCGTTTCTGTGCTGGGACTAGAGCCGTGATGTTGTACTGGGATAACATCAAGGGTCCAGTCCCAGACAGGCCAATCAAATTGCAGGATTATTTCATGCCATTGTATAATACCGAATAACGAATATTTGGCCACCGAAAACTAAATTTTTGGCTGAATATTCAGGAAATACTATTCGTATTGCCCTACTTAAAACTGAGCCATCTTTATAGATGGAGATTAGCAACTTGCTACACATCTCTATGGTCATCGGTATAGTCATATTACACAATGAGGTGCAATTTGACCAAATAGTTTTAGTTTACATACTTGCAAAATGAAATGTTAAAATTACTGAAAGCTTGTAGGCTTACAACTCAGTCTCCTTTAAAGATGGAAATCTGACTTCCGGTGACGTCACCGAACCATGCAGCGGTAGAAACTCAGTGCTCCCTCTACCCCATTAGTTAAAATTAATATTTTTGCAGCATCCTGGCCAGTTACAATCCTCCTAACATGCTCGATTATTTCCCGAATAATGGTCAGCAGATCAAAAGTGCAATCAGGAGCCAGTGGGGGCCTTAAACAGCAGAAACTGGACTTAGCCCCGAGGAGTCAAATCAAGGATGCACACCTGAACAGGCCTTCAGAAATAACCAAAAGGGGCCTGGAGGATGATTCAGAGGATAGCGAGGAAGAGTTCATGATTACTTCCAAACAGCTCTGTAGAGAGCTGTGGTGCCTCACCCAGACTCTAGACACCACTCAAACCACTGCAAAAAAGGAGTACCCCAAGGTTCCATCCATAGTCCAAGCCTCTTTGCCATCTACAGCAACAGTATTGACAATAACCTCACCAAAGCCACTGTACACCTTTTTGCCAATGATATGGTGTTGTATGTCAGTGACCCTTCTCCTGAGACAGCCTGCAAAGATCTACAAGCAGAATTCAACCTACTCCAACACCAACTACTGAAAAAAAAACTTCTGCTCAATGCAAAGAAAACAAAGGCAATGTTTTTCTCTCCCCACACTCATGCAGGATATTCTACCCCAAGCACTCTCCAGCATATATCCACTGTCCTTGGTGAAAACCTTGAATTTGTCACAAAATTCAAATACTTGGGTTTCTAGCTAGATAGTAGACTGTCCTTCATGGTACATTTGGAAGAACTACTGAAAAAACTTCGACAAAGACTTGGACTTTACTACAGAATAAAACACTTTCTCACAAGTGAGGTTAGAAAAAAGCTGGTCCAGGCCTCTTTTCTTTCAGTAATCGACTATGCTGATTTCTTATATAGTCGTTACCCCATCTCATACCTGGAAAAACTGGGTACACTCTACCATAGGGCCCTGAGGTTCATCACAGAACTCCCTTTCATCACCCACCATTGCTCCCTCTATGCCACAGTTGGATGGACCTCGCTCCACTTTAGAAGGGACAGAAATGCTACACTATGGATCTACAGAGCCATATCAAAAAACTTACCAAAATATGTTTCAGACTGCTTCACACAAGCCACCTCAAGTAAATATACCATAAGAAGCTACAATTTCATCATGCTTAAAGTGCCCAAACTCAATTCTCGCTTTGGAAGATCTGCCATTAGTTTTGTGCTATCCTCCCTATGAAACAATATGCAGAAAATACTGAAAGTGAGCAAACCTATATCCATGTCATCCTTCAAATCCCTGTACGCTAGGCTTATCAAGGAAAAATGTAATTGTTTTCAACAGTAGTAAACAATAAATCTCTCCCTCTCTTTCATCTCCTAGTATGTCCCATCCTCCGAGGCTCTCCGCTACTCTCCAGATTCTGCATTCATACTTTCCACTCATTTTTCTTTCTTCTTTTACTATACCTCCATATAGTATCGCACTATTCCCCCATGTCGCCTTCCTCACTCCCCCATCACTGGTCTCCATCTTCCTTCACTGCCTATTTGAACTCCTCCCCTATCTCTTTATCTATCAGTCCTGCCAACAGTCACTGCTAAAGCCACCAATACTGCCTATCTCCTTTGCCACCCAGACCTCCTTGTAATAACTCTCTGACTCACCTTTCCCTGTAAAAACCACCACCTCCCCACCCAGACTGCACACCATCCATTCCTACACCTCTGACAAACCCCCTTATACCTTATACTTCATACCTCAATCTCCACATATTCTCACTGTATGACCAAATTTATGCGCTGCCTATTCCTTCTTCATGTGAATATGTAATTTGTTGTTAATAGATCCTGCACAATTGTATATATCTATGTATTGGTATACTCAATGCTGTTATATCCTGTTTCCTCATTGTGTTGTGTTCATTGAATTGTACTATATTTCTTATGTAACTAACCTTGACCTTACCAGGTCCATCTTGCAAATGAGCTTTGCTCAATGATGTTCGCCTGGATAAATAAAGATTTGACTGATTGATTTATTGAAGGCAGACATAACGGACAATAAAACAAAAGTCTGAGAGCACACTAAATGAATCCAAACTATCGAGGAACATCTCTCTTCTTGCTCAGAGGCCTTGGATCTCCATAATGGTGCGATTTTACAATTACATGACTGGTCACAGTTCCTTCTGAATAGGACTGAAGACTTAGAATCATTCGCAGAGAATTAATCTCCAACTGCATTGTCTACCAGAACAGACTGAAAGTGGAAACGTTCCCAGATTTGCTGAAAGTTTGCTGAAGGAGGTCCTGAATTTAGATAAGGATATGCAGCTAAATATTATCACATCTCACTGTGCCCTCATGGCACCACCAAAAGACCCCAAAGCCAGACCTCACTCCCTAATAATAGCATTTCTGGACTTCAGAACCAAGGAGCTTGTCTTGAGGAAAGCTTGGTCTAAGGGGGATATTATATTCATAAACACAAAACTGTATATTGAGACAGACTACACGCCCTCAACAGTGGCCAGATGCAAACTTTGGTTTCTCATGGTAAAGACACTCCGGAGCAAAGGTCTAAAATTCAGAGTGGATCTCCCAGCCTGACTAAGGATTACTTCAGAAAAGGGAACAAAGCCCTTTGACTTAGTCCCCAAGTTTAAAAACTACCTGGCTTCTCTGTACATTGCTATAGATGAGCTGATTGACCCCTCCCTCCTTAAGGACTTGGAAAGAAGACAATGACATCCAGTCAGATATTCCTCATATTACTGGCGCTTCACTGGTGGGCCCAGACCCACACCCACTTCGAACCCCTGGTCCAGATAGAGGGATCTAACAGTGAAACAAAAAGAAAAACAAATCGCATCTACTACAGCACCTCATGGGGACTCTGAAATGTATGTTGGCAGGGAACCCAGGAAGAAACCCCTTCACAGGATACCCGATTTGGCTGCTGGGCAAATAATATCTCTTGGTCAGCTTCCACGGCTTCTGTTCTTATAAGATGTTTACCTTCCTACTGAGAAGAACTGGAATTTTGGCTAGTTTTTTTTTTGTCTTACAGATTATTTTCCACTCTAGCAAACATTATTAGAAATCTATGAAGACTTGCAGATGTGGGGGGGGGGCAGGGACAATACAGCCTGCCCTCTTCTGGTTACATTGTGGGAAGCTGTCTCCTCTTTTCTTGCCATACAATGCCTTTGGCATTGGGTTTCAGGTGGGGTGTTTGAATATTTCCCTTGCTTCCCCAAAGGGAAGGGCCTGATGGCTGGGGGGGACACAAAAGGATGACCTCATCATGGGCATGGGGGATTTTGTGGCCCACTGTCAGTGGGGGCACGAGAAACTCCCAGCCTACCAATACGCAAAGAAAGAACAGACTAGTGGGGGAATAGGATACATACCGCATGGTATGAGTGACTCCACAAGAGCTGCACAGGAACCAACATGTGTTGGCTTTTTTCAGCACAGTGCAGGTTTTAATCCCACACAGCCCACCACCACAATCCATTCTAAGCGTTGGGGGCACACTGTGGCACCTTTGAAGCAATGTTCTTGGTTTTGTTTATATTCCATCCAAGTTAAACTAGTTTACAGTTGCATTACATTGATCAGGTTATCTATTGGGCTGTGCACCACTTCCTCTCTTAAAGGTCCTGGAGGCCCTCGACTGGCTTGGTTGCCGGGGGATGCCTCAAGTGAGCCATCTATAATGCAGGGGCACCTAAGATGGAAAAATGGGAGAACTAATGGTGCTGAACTATAACATCAGAGGGCTTACTAGCCCAATAAAAAGAGCTAGGCTCCTGCAAGAAATGGGTAGGGCAGGGGCACAGGTATTAATGTTACAAGAAACCCACCTCACTGAGAAAAAACACCAGAAATTATGTAGAAGATGGGTTGGTTTGGTGTATGATTCTTCTTATCCATCTCACTCCCATCGGAGAGGCATTGCGATTTTAGTAAATAAGGCCTGCCCTTTATGGGTGAAATTGATGCTTTCCAACCTGGAAGGGCACTTTGTAGTGATCCAGGGTTCCTATATGGACACCCCCTGTACCTTGGCCAGCTTATATGCCCCGAATGACAAAAGGGAAGTGACCACCTTTTTTAAACATTTCTTTTCCCAGATTTTGACAACTATGGAAAGCCTCTGTATCATAGGTGGAGATTTTAATACGATCCTCTGCCCAGTGAGGGGTAAGAGGGGGTGGGGCACCTAGGATTGAGCTGGGGTGGCAGGCATTACTTTAAACAGGATCTGCACCAACCTAGGGCTGGCGGAGGTTTGGAGAGAGACTAATAGGGATAAATGAGATTATACATACTATTCGGACAGACATAAATGTTATTCCAGAATTGGCTTTGTTTTTCTTTCAAAAGCGTGGCTGCCTTCTGTAAGGTCCGGTCATATCCTACAGAGTACCCTGTCAGACCATGCCACCCTTTACCTGGAACTGGAACTGGGCCCTCACTTCCATAATTCCAATTGGAGGCTTAATGTGGGGCTCTTGAATGACCAGAAGTTTAAGGATATGATAGAATCCATAATTACTTTATACACTCAGGATACCCCTCCCCCATATCTGACATCCCATGCAACTCAGTGGGATGCCCTGAAAGCTGTCCTCAGAAAAGTGATAATTGCCTTTGCCACTAGGGCAAAGAAAAGACAGAAACAAAAGAGAAGGCAGTTAGAGTCTGAAATAGATGACTTAGGATTCCAACACAAAATCTCCCTAGTTGAATCAGCACAGCTTCAGTTACAGGAAAGGAATAATGCCTTGGAGAAACTTCTGTCTTCCCAATTAGAGGCAAGTAACAGGAGGATCAAACAGAACTATTATGAAAACTGTAATAGAGTCAGCAAACTGCTAGTGGTCACACTGTGACAGCAGCAAGCCAGCAGGTTAGTACTGTAGCTAAGGGATGATGAGACGGGTGGGGGGCAGATAGTCAGCCAACCAGAGAGTATTACAGAAATCTTTTCAAAATATTACAAATCCTTCTACATTCAAGAACCAGTAGCCTGTTCACACCAGAAAACTCTTTCCTTCTTTGGGGGACTAGCGATACTGGTGCTTTCACAAGGGGAGAGGAAAGATTTAGATAGAGATTACCTTACAGGACCTTAAATCCCAAGTAGCTACCCTTAAAAACAACAAAGCTCCCGGACCAGATGGATTCCCATCAGAGTTTTTTAAAACATATTTGGACCTTCTGCTGCCTCTTCAGCTTCCAGTTTGTAAAGAGGTGATGAAGGGAGGGCCTACCCCAGAATCCTGGCAACTTGCCCACATATCGGTCCACAAGCAAGGCAAAGACCCCCTTGAGTGTGGGTTGTACAGGCCCATATTGTTACTAAATATGGATATCAAACTATTCACAGGTTTATTGGCTAATAGATAACAGACCTGTGTCACATCCTTAATACACATTGACCAGACAGAGTTCATTAAAGCATGGTTCCTGCCTGATAATATTCACCGACTACTAAACATCTCCTCCAAGAGTTCAAAATAACCCCTTCAACTGGCTATTTCCATGGATGCAGAAAAAGCATTTGACAGGGTTAATTGACAATTTCTCAAAGCATCCATTGAAAAAATGAAATTTGGCCCTAAATGCTTACAAGCAATTTCCCAGTTGTACCAAAACCATAGAGCTTTGGTTAGAGTAAATGGTGTCAAATCCCCCTTTTTCCCTCTGACCAGGGGCACTGGGCAGGGGTGCCCTTTGTCCCCTTTACATTTTGTCCTATGCTTAGAGCCTCTGGCTACAAAGGTCAGACAGAGTCAGGAGGTCAGAGTATAATGGTGGGCAGACACGAACAGAAAATTTCCCTATATGCCGATGACACCATCTTCTATCTGTCATCCCTAGAGAGTTCAGTAGCCTTTTTGGTGCAGATGTTGGAGTCATTTGGTGAGATCTCAGGTTACAAGGTCAGTTTCTCTCAATCTGAAGCCCTTGTACTCAGTGGAAAATTAGACCAGCAACTGAAAGACAACTTCCTTTTTAAATGGGCCCTTAAAAACCAAATCAGATATTTAGGTATACTGATAAACATGGATATATCCAAGTTATTCTCAATAAATTACAATAAGTTATGGGAGGCTGTCGAACAAGTTTTGGCCAGCTGGAGACTTCTTCCCCTAAGTCTGGTAGGGAGAATATCAGTTATAATAAGCATTTGTCAATGCTGAATTCTTGCTTGCTAGTATTAGCATTGGAAATGCATGAGTTAGATGGATGCAGAATAGAAATGGCAGTGAAGTATTGAACTTCACACCAATCCCACCTCCATCCTGCAGAGATGGACTGGCATTGGGGTATGCATTTGGGACATCGCCCATCATGTTCATGCCATGTCACCTCACCCTGTTCTGCAGACACTGACATGTGTTGAGGTGTGCCTTGGGGTGTTTGGCTTTACAGTCACCCCATTCCATAAGGACATATGCTGAAATGGGTGCAGTATAGGAGAATGGAGTGAACTCTGGGGCCGAAGAGTTCAAGGCACTCCTCAATACCTGTCACTTGCTGGAGGCTGGGGGTGGGATAATAGGAACATTACAGTCAGCAATCCAAAGGCACACCACTGATGTCTATCGGTCTGTACAGGGTGGGACATTATGGCTAGAAACCTTAACGCCCTTGGTGTTTATTGGTATTTGCACTACAAATTCTCAATATGGCCTTTTTGTGACCCCACCTCATGAAAGCATTTAGGACCTCTTCTCATGAAGAGTGGCAGTATGATTTTGCTAATGTGTCCCAAACTTTGAGTTCCCACAGCGATCATGCCATTCTGCACCAGGTGTATGAAAACACAGATCAGGAAGGATGAGAAGAATGATAGCTGTACAATCCATAGGGAGGTGTGAAAGTATATCAGGAAACATAATATTATTGATGAAGGACCATTTGAGCATTCCCTTAAAAATATTACATGAAAAAAGTTTAAATGTGGGTTTAGTGCTATCTGAATGGAAAGATGCATATGTTACCCAGCTATTTAAAAAAGGAGATAAGAGTTTGTTAGATAACTATTATCCTATTAGCTTAACTCTGATTTTATGTAAGGTACTTGAAAGAATAATTAAGGATGAACTTTCTTTGACTGTGC
The DNA here is from genome assembly GCA_016271365.2 of Neoceratodus forsteri. Taxonomy (NCBI): domain Eukaryota; kingdom Metazoa; phylum Chordata; order Ceratodontiformes; family Ceratodontidae; genus Neoceratodus; species Neoceratodus forsteri. Next base: position 1,043,732,537 of record CM028133.1, on the reverse strand, counting down.
CCTCTATTGATAGTAATCAACATAGATTTATTAAAGGGTGATCAGTTGCTACAGATTTGGTTAGTTTTTATGATTTTGTTAGTGATAAACTAGATAAGGGAACACCATGTGATATAGTTTTGTTGGATTTCATTAAAGCTTTTGACTCAGTACCGCACTGGGCACTCATTCTAAAATTGTTAGTATTTAAAATTAACCCACTGATCATTAATTGGATAATGGGTTGGTTGAAGAATAGAAGAGAAAGTGTGTCCAATGATGGTTTCAGGTCCTCTTGGATGTCTGTGTTAAGTGGAGTTCCACAAGGCTCAGTACTTGCTCCAATTATATTCCAGATCTTTATGTCAGATTTATTTTATAATGTCCAAAGTAACATTGTTAAATATACTAACATACTAACATACTAAAATGCCAGCAGAATAGGCCTAACGGTCTTTCGTGTCTGCTCGTTTGGTCAGCCCCCACCCTGGGTGCTGACCTTGCTGTCCCCCTCACCTTCTCTGGCTTCTCCCTTCCCAGTTCCGGATATTCTTGCTGCATTGGATTTTGCTTCCAGAACCCTTCCTGTACCTGTCCCACCCCTCTTGAACCTCTCCACTGTCTCTGCCTCCACCAGCCCCTAGGTAGTGCATTCCATGGCTCCACCACCCTCTCAGTGAAGTAGCACCTCCTTTCTCCCTGAATCTTCCCCGTCCAGCTTCCACCCATGCCCTAGTGGCCCCTTCCTCCTTCCTTCGAAGCACCCTGACTGTTCCTCCCCTATTTACCCTCTTCATGTACCTGAAGACCTCTATCATGTCCCCGGTCTCTTCTCTTTCCAATGTGTATATATTTAGCTCTTTGAGCCTCTCCTCATAGGTCCTGTCCCCCAAGCCCCAAATCATTTTGGTTGCCTCCTCTGACCCTCTCCAGGAGGTTAATGTCCCTCTTTAAGTGTGGCCTCCAAACTGCACGCAGTACTCCAGGTGCGGCCTCACCAAGCAGTTATACAGAGAGTATCACTTCTCCTTCTGGAGGTGATCCCCTAGTGATGCATCCCAGCATCCTGTTGGCCTTGGCTGCTGCCCTCCTACAAGTCTCAGAGTTGTTCATCTTGACATCCACCACCACCCCCAGGTCCCTCTCAGCCATTGAGACTTGTAGTATTCCCCAGGGTGTACACTTGGCCTGGGTTTCTGGCCCCCAGGTGGAGTACCTTGCATTTCCCTGCATTGAACCTCAGCTTCCACTTTCTAGACCATCATTCCAGAGCCTCCAGGTCCCCCTGCAGGGCCACCCTCCCCTCCTCCCCATCCACCACCGCCCCCAGTTTCGAGTCATCTGCAAAGAGACTCATCTCACTCCTGATTCCTGTCCTTATGTCAGATACGTAGGCGTTGAACAGAAGGGGCCCAAGGACTGATCCCTGTGGGACCCCACTAATGACCCTCCTTGGGGATGAGACTATCCCACCAACTACGACCCTCTGGGTCAGGTCCTGGAGCCAATTGCCTATCCATCTGATCATCTGGTTTCCCACCCCCATTTCTCCTAGCTTATCCAACAGGCCCATGTGAGGAGCAGAGTCAAATGCCTTGCTGAAGTCTAGAAAGAGGACATCCACTGGTCTACCCAGGTCCAAGGCACTTGTCACCCAGTCATAGAACTCCACCAGGTTTGTCTGACACGATTTCCCTGGGATGAATCCATGCTGTCTATCGTCCAGGCACCCTGACTTATCCAGGTCCCCCTAGCCTCTCCTTGACAATGCCCTCCATCACCTTGCCCACCACCGATGACAGGCTGACAGGCCTGTAGTTCCCTGCCACCTCCCTTGATCCCCCCTTGTGGATAGGCACTACATGTGCCACCTTCCAGTCTTGGGGCACCCACCCTGTCCTCAGAGAGATGGTGAAAAGCTCTGCCAGGGTTTCGCCAGGACATCTGCAAGTTCCTTCAGCACTCTAGGATGTAATTTATCCGCCCCGGTGCTTTCTCCATCTTAAGGGAGCTGAGGGCTTCCTCACTCTCTCTGCTGTGATTTCCACTTCTGGTACCTCTTCTCCCTGCTTAGCCCTCCCCACCTGCCAGTGATGCCCCCCTCTCCCAGACCTGCCAATCGCGTGCGGGTCCCCCTCATTATCTCTGTCTCCTCCCATGTATGATGCAGCATCCCCATTTTCCTGGTGAAAACTGAGGTGAAGTACTCATTTAGTACCTCAGCCTGCTCCCCTGGGTCTTGTGCCCATCTCTCCCTGATTTAATCCTGCTAATCTGCCCCTTCACCCTTAGCTTTCCCAATGTATCTAAAGAACCCTTTTTCCTCTCCTAATTTCCTGGCCAGGTTCTGCTCCTTCCTTGCCTTAGCCGCCCTCACCACTCTAGTGGCCCTTCTAGCCATCAGCTCTGCACTCCCTCGATCCCTTTCACTCCTTGAGCACTTGAATTTTATAGGCTGCTTTCTTTCGCACCACCTCCTGGACCTCCCTGGTCCACCAACAGGGTTTTTGGGCCCCACCGCTATTTCTGTCTTACTCTTGCACAGGTGCTGGTAGCATCCTGCACCCTCTCCTGATGATTTCCCACCTACTATCAGTGTCCATGTCTGACCCAATCCCATCCAAATGCTCCTTAGGATCCTTCCCATTTCCTTAAAATCCGCCCCCTGAATTCGGTTACTTCCGTCTTTGTGCAGCCTTCTACCCTCCTAGTTCCGCTGAACCAGACCGTGGCATGGTCACTCCCCTCAATGGGTCCCTTACCTCCAGGCCCCCAATCTGGTCACTGTCTGCCAGGACCATATCCAGTACCCGTGCCTCCCTGGTCGGTTCCCTCACCTGCTGAGTTAGGAACGCGTCTTGAAAGACATCCAACAACCTCTGTTCCCTGGTCACAGAGGATGTCATAGTCTCCCAGTCTGTTCCTGGCATGTTTAAGTCCCCCAACACCACCATCTTTCCTCTGCCCAGTCTGCAGTGTCTCCTAACATCTGCCACCAGACTGTCCTCCAGCTCCTTTGCCAGGGCAGGGGGTCTATACACCACTCTTATTTTTACTCTCTTGCCCCCCCTTGTTATCAAGGTGACCCAAATCGCCTCCACGGTTCCCTCCGCCTCCTCTACTCCCCCTATGCCAATGCAGTTTTTGACTATCATAGCTACCCCTCCTCCCCTTTCCTCCCCCCCCCGTCCTTCCTGAACATAGTGTAACCCTCCAGGTTCAGGTCCCAGTCATGTCTTGCAGTGGCTCAAGTCTCAGTGACCGCTGCCACATCCACTGCTCCCTCAGTTAACATCACCTGAGCTCAGGCATTTTGTTGCCCAAGCTCCTGGCATTTAGCAGGACTACCTTCCACCCTTTCCTATAGTTCCATTTCCCTGCTGTGTTCCCATGGGGATTCTGTTTCTCCTGGTCTGCACTTTGCCAGTTGGCCTTTTCCTGCAATCCTCCTGGTCCCCAGGGGTGGAGACAGAGTCCTCCTTATCGGCACCCCTTGACAGCCTTTTCTCCCATCCCACCCCCTTCACAAGTTTAAACCCCACTTTTCACCAATGAACTCCCTATTTTCAACTTAAGGATTCCCTCCCTCCAAATTGAGATGTAGTCTATCTCTAGCATACAGCTCCTTATCCTCCCAGGTCTCCCGAATCCCCATCAACCCATACCCTCTGGCCTCACACCACTCCCTGAGCCACTGGTTTATCTCCCTAATTTTCCTTTTGTGTTCCCCACTAGCCCTTGGCACTGGCAGGATTTCTGAGAAGGAAACTGTGCATCCTATGTCATGACAGACCCTGGCGAGCTCCTTGAATCTTGCCTGTATCTCTAGCTCGCTATTTCCCTCAATGTCATTTGTACCCAGGTGGACCAGTATGTCTGGGGAACCCCCACAGTCCTTTGCCAGCTGATATACCTCATGCTTAGCCCTGTGCACCGTTAGTCCAGGGAAGCATCTTGTTCTAACTGGCCAGGCTTCTCCCTCCCTATCCCATTTGATACCCCTGATCATAGAATCCCCCAGCAGGAGCACTCTGACCACTCCTTTTCCTCCATTCCCTTCCATGTCCCTCATCCTTTCTACCGGCCCTCCACCCAGCTGGCTCCTTGTTCCTCCCCTATCTGGGTGCCACATGCCACCCTCCTTACTTACCATGGCCACTCCCTCCCTCCAATCTATGCCTCCTCCTCCTGAGTATCCTTCTGTACCTTGCTAATTCCCCCTCACTGCTCAAACTGGTCCTTCTCCAGCATCCTAAACTAGCCTGACTCATCCTCCCTTCCTTCCTGTCTCCATTTAGTTCCTCCTTGCTCGCTCGTGCTCCCCTGGCCTAAACCCTCAGCTCCCTTTACTGAATCCTCCTTGTACTTCTGGTCCTTCTCCTTTACCTTTCCTCCCAACTGGTCCTTCTCTTGCACTTTCCTCCTCTTCCCCTGCCCCTCCTGCTCTGATTCACTGCTCCCCCATTCTCCTGCATTCCAGGTCCCCCTGTTCTTTCTGCTATCTGGCCCCTGCCTCCTGCCTCCCACTCCCACACCCTTTCCGTCTCTAACCACCTCTGTCGTGGCTACATCACCCCCCTCATCCTTGAGCAGAAGAAGAGAACTGAAGCGGTTACTGAGTATAAGGTCTGATCCACCTCCCCGCCTTGCTTCCTTCAGTCCAGCCCTGGCCATCTGCCTACTTCCCTGAGAATGTTGTCCCTCCATCCCCCCTTTGTGAGGGTCCCCAGTTACCTGCCTGCTTCCTTGGTAGTGTCCTTTTGGACCCCCTCTGCCAGGGTCCCTATGTGACCCTGAGTATTCTCCTGCACTCCTTTCTATACCCCCACCCCAGTGCTTGGTGCAACCCTGTGGGAGATTTCCAGCCCCTTCCCCAACCATACCTCCCCTTCCCCAGCTTTCTCTCATCCCCGCAACCTCCTCCCTAAGCTGTGCTAGCTGGTAGCATACTGGCAACCACCAAACTTCCAAGCCCAGTCCAGTATCATGGCTGCTCCACACCCTGTGCACCCCACCCACCTCCCAAAGATGCTGGCCCTAATGATGTGTGGTTCCATCCCTTCCAAATAGGTTTCTTGGTGAGCCACCAGGTTCCCCTAGTCCAAGATACCCCTACTGCCTAATCAGGTCACCCACTAATCTTAGAGACAGTCCCACTGTACACCAGTAACTGTTACTAGGTGCAGTACAACACATTAAACTTATAAGGGAAATGAACAACTCCCTAAGCTCCTCTCTCCCAGCCTTTAAATCCAACCCCAGCTGCTAGAACTACATGAGCTGCACCAGCAGCCTTTTCCTCCAATTGCAGGGCAGGTGTTCCTCTATAAATTTGCAGACTTCTGGGAGGGAGGGTGGGAGGTGGGTCTTGGCAGACACCTGACAAGAGAGAGTGTATCAGCCCTGTGTCTCCCCTCCAAGCCCTGCAGCTAAAGAACCAGGCCCAAGCAAATCCCACCAAATAGGTTTGAAATCAGAAGAAATAGGCCTCTACCAGCGCAGCCTGTTACACAGTGAAACATCCACAAAAAAGAGCCCCACTTACAGCCACCAAATCAGTTTACAAACATCCAGCATCCCCAAAAACAATACCCTGCTAGCCCCTTAGAAGTAAGAAAGAAAAGAACTAACCTACCAAGTAAAATCCACAAGAACCCTGTGAAAACAACAGCAGCAGCTACTGTCCTGGAACACAACTGATCCTGTCCCCTTCCAGTTCTTTTCCAGTTCTATGCTGATGATTGTACAATTGTGAATATTACAAAATGTCTAAATGATTGTGCAATTATTTAAACGGACTTGGACACCCTTGAACTATGGCCCCTAAATGGAATTTAAAGTTTAATACTTCCAAATGTACAGTTTTACATTTTGGAAAAAAATAAGCAAAACATCAGTATTTTTTTTTTTAGTTGTTTAACCAGGTATAGGACACTAAGCTGAAAGCTTTTTTACAGGAGCGACCTGGGAGCACAAGGAGGTTAAGTGACTTGCTCAGGGTCACACAGTATGCAAGTGGAAGCTGTGGGATTCAAACCCAGGTCTGGTGTGCTGGATGTCACCAAATTTGCAGCTCAGAGCCTTAGACCACTGCGTTTTACTGCCTACCTGAATATATAATTTTCTATATAATTAGCCCATAGCCTATACATTGAATGAAAGAGATCTTGGAATAATTGTTGATTCAAATATTAAACTTGATTTAAAAATTACAGATTGTATAAATAAAGCCAATAAAATCTGGTGGTCAATTAGGCATAACATTGTATCTAAGGATACTAAAGTACTTTGTCCTCTTTATCGTGCTTATGTTCATCCACATTTGGATTATGTATCTCAACTTTGGTCACCTTATCTGCGTAAAGATATTAATAGGATTGAGCGGGTACAAAGAAGAAGCATTACTAAATCCTTTTTTTCTGATTAATCTCTCTCTTATGAAACCCGACTTAGGAAGCTTAATTTAATGTATTTGGAATAAAGGTGTTTTAGAGGTGACATGTTATTCACTTGGGATATTATTAATGATGTAAATTTACTAAATGAGTGTGGATTAGATTTTAAGCAAGTAAAGGTTAATACTAGATGTCATCCACTTCAACTAGGGAAGCAAAAATTTAGGACACTTAAGAGGGCATCCTACTTTTCTCAAAGAGTGGTGAAACCTTGGAACAGTTTACCATTGAATACTGTTATTAGTACTAATAAAATTACTTTTAAAAATAGACTTAGAAACATATAAACATAGAATTTGACGGCAGATAAGGACCGCTTGGCCCACCCAGTCTGCCCATTTCCCTGCCTACTGGATAAGCTGCAGATCCTAGTTAACCAGCAGCCTACTTTTTCCTACCCCCATCCCCTAGAATTGCCTTATGACTGTCCCATGCATGCTTGAATTCCACCACTGTTTTTGACTCCTGACCTCCTTCGGAGGCCGTTCAGCCATCCAAACCCTCTCTGTGAAAAAATACTTCCTTAAATTACGTCTGAGCGCCCCCCATCTTCAAATTGTGCCCCTTGTTCTTGCACACCTCTTTTTGAAAGATGCTACCCTCTTGGACTTTGTTGATTCCCTTGAGGTACTTGAAAGTTTCTATCATGTCCCCCCTCTCCCTCCTTTCCTCAAGACTATACATATTAAGCTTCTTTAGTCTCTCTTCATATGTCTTCCAGTGCAGACCCTGCACCATTTTAGTTGCCCTCCTCTGGACAGCTTCCATCCTGTCTATGTCTTTGCGAAGACTGGGTCTCCAGAACTGCATGCAGTACTCCAGATGGGGTCTGACTAGCTGTCTGTACAGAGGGATAATAACTTCCTATTTTCTACTGGTGATGCCTCCCTATGCATCCCAACATCCCCCAGCCCTCATTGCTGCCCTCTCACATTGCTTGCCCACCTTTAGGTCATCTGATATGACTACCCCAGGTCCCTTTCCATTTTGTTGCTGTTAGTATCTCACCCCCATTGTGTACTCTTCCACTGGGTTTTGTTTCCCAGGTGCATTACCTTGCACTTCTTAGCATTGAATCTAAGCTGCCATACATTTGACCATTCTTCTAACCTTGCCAGAGTCCCTTTTCATCCTTTCCACCTCACCTTGTGCATCAACTCTGTTGCAGATCTTTGTGTCATCTGCAAAGAGACATACTTTTCCTTCCAGTCCCTCTGCAATGTCGCTTATAAAGACATTGAAGAGGACTGGTCCTAATACTGAACCCTGCGGTACCCCACTAGTAACCCCCCTTTCATCAGAGTGGACTCCATTTACTATTACTCTCTGTGTCCTATTTCCAGCCAATTTTTTACCCAGGCTGTCATCTTGGGACCCACTCCCAGGCTAGCTAACTTGTATATTAATCTTTTGTGTGGGACTGTGTCAAATGCCTTGCTAAAGTCTAGGTAGGCCATGTCCACAGCCCCTCCCTGATCTACTACTTTGGTCACCCAGTCAAAGAAATCTATCAGATTTGTCTGGCATGACCTTCCTGCTGTGAATCCATGCTGCCTTGGGTCCTGTGCCCCTCTGGCCTCTACATACTGACAATTCTTTCCTTCAGAAGTGATTCCATCATTTTCCCTACCACTGAGGTTAAACTAACAGGTCTGTAGTTTCCTGCTTCTGCCTTGCTCCCACTTTTGTGAAGGGGAATCACATCTGCCCTCCTCCAGTCCTCGGGTACCACCCCATCCTCCCATGATTTGTTAAACAGGGTAGTCAGTGGTGACACTAATTCTACCCTTAGTTCTTTTAGAATTCTGGGATGAATCCCATCAGGCCCCATTGCTTTGTCCACCTTCAGTTTTAAGAGTTCTTTCAGAACCCTTACTTCTGTAAATGGGCTGGTATCAACTTCTGTATCCAGTGTGTTTCTACTGTTTGTTCTAGGTACCCCCTTCCTTTGTAAATACTGAGCAAAAATATTTGTTTAGTATCTCTGCCTTTCCACAGTCTCCCTCTGCCCACCCTCCCCTTTATTAAGCCTCCACTATCCCTCCCTTGGTCTTTCTCGCTCCCTGATGTACCTATAAAGGTTTTATCCCTCTTCTTAACTGAGTTGGCTATCTTTTCCTCGGTTTGGGCCTTTGCTGTTCTGACTGCCTTCCAGCTTCCTTTTGCTTTAACTGATACAGTTCTCTGTCCTGCTCCTTCTGCGATTCCTTGTACTTCCTGAAAGCTTTCTTTTCTCTTGAACCTTCACTGCCACTTCCTTTGAGAACCATAGTGGTTTCTTACATCGTTTAGTTTTGTTTATTTGCTTCACACAAAGGCTTGTTGCATCTGTGATGGCAGTTTTTATTATTCCCCATTGTTCTTCCACCCCTCCTTCCTGCCCATGTGCTAGTGCACTCCTTAGGCACTTACCCATTTTGGCAAAGTCAGCCCTCCTAAAGTCCAGTACATTTGCCTTTGTATGGCTTGACTCTATTGCTGTGTTTATTGTGAACCATACTGTTCGATGGTCGCTAGTTCCCAGATGGCTACCCACTTCTACATCTGTGATCCTCTCTCTTCATCTCCATTTGAGAGAACCAGGTCTAAGATTGCTCCCTCTCGAGTGGGCTCCAATACTAGTTGTCTAAGGCATGCCCCCTGTAGGGCATCTAGAATAACCCCACTCTTCGAAGTGGCTGTGGCAACTGCACTCCAGTTAACATCTGGCATATTCAGATCACCCATCAGCAATATCTCCCCTTTTTTTGCCATACTAAGTATACTTTCTATCATTTCCTTGTCCATTTCCTCCCCCTGAGAAGGGGGTCTGTATACAACTCAGGGATTGTGTGCCATGCCAGTCTCCAAATTTACCCACAGTGCTTCTTCTCCTCCCTGTTTTCTCTTTTGTTCTGTTACTTTGATTCCTTCCCTTATGTAAAGAGCTACTCCTCTTCCTCTTTTACCCTCTGTCTCTCTCCTGTAGATAGTGTATCCTGGTATGTTTATGTCCCAGTCATGGTTTTTTTGAACCATGTTTCTGTGACTGCCACGATATCCAGATGTTCCTCCTCCATCAAGGCCACTAATTCAGGAAGCTTGTTACTCAGACTACATGCATTGGTACTCATTGCTTTCCATTTTTTGATGGCTTTACTTTCTGTTGCAGCATCCCCCACTGACCTTTCTACCTTGGTATTTTTCCCATTTAGTACCCTGTTTTGTAGGGAGAGGCTGGGATTTTCCTGCTGCTCATCAGTGCCTCCCCCCTTGACTAGTTTAAAAGCTTGCCAATGAAGCATTTAAACTGATTGCTCAAAAGACTTCTTCCCTTCCTGGACAGATGCAGACCATCCTGCCAGTATAGGCTGGTGTCCCTCCAGGTGGAACCCCAGTCCCCAATGAAGCCAAACCCTTGTGCTCCATACCATTTTTTCAACCACTCATTAAACTGCATGGCGCAAAGTACCCTTGCCTCACTCATGCCATTTACAGGCAGCACCTCTGAGAAGGTTACTGTGTGTGCTACTTGTCTTAGGCCCCTCCCCAGTTCTAAAAAGTCCTTCTGCACTGCTCTAATCTCATGTTGAGCCAAGTCATTTGTCCCTAGGTGGACAATGACATCCAGCTCAGACTCCCATGCAGCTGTTCTCGTGATCCTGAGGATGCGCTTCCTGTCCCTACAAGCCATGGCACCAGGCAGGCACTTTACTTCAGTTTTCCCTGCTCTTCCCAGTTCTATCCCCCTAATAATTGAGTCCCCCACCAGGAGCTGCTTCCTTTCCTTGTGGCATCCTCTGCCTCCTTCCTGTGGGCCTCCCTTGTGACAGGTGTCCTCAGCCTCCTTAATCTCCTCTGTGGGTGCATCCATAGGGGAGCTGTGCTCCCCCAGAATGGTGTATGGATTGTGGAGTGGAACAACTGACTGGGTGTGCCTCTGTTCCACCCTCCTCACCCTCCTGAGCCCACTGTGGTCCAACTGCTGTGCTTTTTGCAACCTCTGAGGTAGTGGTGGTGGCTCTGGTGCTCCCTGGATGGGGGTTCCTTCCTACAATCAAGTCTGGCCTGGGGAAGGTTCTCTTACTGCTGTCCAGTGTGGCCTGAAGATGGGCAACTTCCTCCCTCAGGGCAGAGAGTTGTCTGCAAATAGGGCAGCATCTCAGCCTCCAGAAAGACTCCTGGAAGACTGCTGCCCCACAGCCATTACATTGCACTACTCCCCACATGACTATGTACTTTTTTTTTGTGTGTGTGCTTCTGTGTGTGACTGGTTTGTTATATAGAAATATATATATATATTATACAATGTGTATGCGTATATTTTCAGTGCTGTGTGCTAGAGAGGATATGACATTGATATGCACCTTGCACTCTTGAGGAAATGATGTCAGAACCCTAGGTATAAAGGAACTATTTCCAGGGTGGGTGGGGTGGGTGGGAAGGGTTGGGCCTAAACTGTGCCCTCACAAAACAATCAGCTAAGAGCTCTGACCCACCGCTAGATGAGTGCCTTCCTGTCTGCAAGATACTATACACAACAATTTGACAGAGAAAATCCCTGCTAATCAAACAGAGAAAAATCCAGACATCCAAGTCAGACACAGGTAAACCTCCCAGCCCCAAAACAGCCTGGTGGTTTGTGCTCTGAAAGCAGTCAGCCCCAAAATAAGTCAGCTGTGCTTTGAACTCTTCCTGCACTGAAAATCTTAAGAATTGTAACAAGACTGTCTTTCCTGATAATTGTAAATTCCTTCTTTCACCTTTCAGTTAGAAGCAGCCTCCACCTGCAGTATATCTGCTACAAACCACAGACAATTGAAAGGTTCCCCTCCCTCTGTTGTGAGCACAACTGGTTTTCTTGCAAATCCTATGTTCAATATTGCAGATCCCAACAAGAGATAGTTTGACTAGGAAAAATATTAGCTGTTCTGATGAGTTTGCTATAAACACTTGCTTATAATACTATTCTTCTCAGGTCTGTTACCAAAACTATTGGCTGAATTAAGTCTCTGTGATGTAATCACTTCCTGAGAAAGTTTGGTATTGCCTTTTAAGGCAAACAAAGATAAACACAGAAAACAGTTTACTGTCTGGGTCAAATACACAACCTGTACCTGCACTTATTTCAGGATTTGCGACAAATGTTTCACCCAGAGTTTAAAATCTTCCTGTACTGAAAATCTTAAGAATTGTAACAAGACTGTCTTTTCCTGATAATTGTAAATTCCTTCTTTCACCTTTCAGTTAGAAGCAGCCTCCACCTGCAGTATATCTGCTACAAACCACAGACAATTGAAAGGTTCCCCTCCCTCTGTTGTGAGCACAACTCGCTTTCTTGCAAATCCTATGTTTAATATTGCAGCTCCCAACAAGCGATAGTTTGACTAGGAAAAATATTAGCTGTTCTGATGAGTTTGCTATAAACACTTGCTTATAATACTATTCTTCTCAGGTCTGTTACCAAAGCTATTGGCTGAATTAAGTCTCTGTGATGTAATCACTTCCAGAGAAAGTTTGGAATTGCCTTTTAAGGCAAACAAAGATAAACACAGAAAACAGTTTACTGTCTGGGTCAAATATACAACCTGTACCTGCACTTATTTCAGGATTTGTGACAAATGTTTCACACAGAGTTTAAAATCTTCCTGCACTGAAAATCTTAAGAATTGTAACAAGACTGTCTTTTCCTGATAATTGTAAATTCCTTCTTTCACCTTTCAGTTAGAAGCAGCCTCCACCTGCAGTATATCTGCTACAAACCAAGACAATTGAAAGGTTCCCCTCCCTCTGTTGTGAGCACAACTCGCTTTCTTGCAAATCCTATGTTCAATATTGCAGCTCCCAACAAGAGATAGTTTGAATAGGAAAAATATTAGCTGTTCTGATGAGTTTGCTATAAACACTTGCTTATAATACTATTCTTCTCAGATCTGTTACCAAAGCTATTGGCTGAATTAAGTCTCTGTGATGTAATCACTTCCTGAGAAAGTTTGGAATTGCCTTTTAAGGCAAACAAAGATAAACACAGAAAACAGTTTACTGTCTGGGTCAAATACATAACCTGTACCTGCACTTATTTCAGGATTTGTGACAAATGTTTTGCCCAGAGTTTAAAATCTTCCTGCACTGAAAATCTTAAGAATTGTAACAAGAATGTCTTTTCCTGATAATTGTAAATTCCTTCTTTCACCTTTCAGTTAGAAGCAGCCTCCACCTGCAGTATATCTGCTACAAACCACAGACAATTGAAAGGTTCCCCTCCCTCTGTTGTGAGCACAACTGGCTTTCTTGCAAATCCTATGTTCAATATTGCAACTCCCAACAAGAGATAGTTTGACTAGGAAAAATATTAGCTGTTCTCCCTATGTTCAATATTGCAGCTCCCAACAAGAGATAGTTTGACTAGGAAAAATATTAGCTGTTTTGTGACCTCTGCTCATAAACATTGCCACTATAGCTTGATAAGTACTTGTTGTTACACATGTGTACCTCAAGCCATATGTAAGCTCAAGGCGCTTTATGGGTCTGTAGGCCTTTTGCACCCAGTTTATTCATATTCTTAGTATAAAGGGATGGCAATGTTGAAAATCTGTAGTGGAAATATTAAAATGCACGCACTTCCGAGCATACGTGGAAACTGCACAATGCATGCATGTAACACAGTCATTTAGTGGAATTATTTCACCAAATTTTCAACATAGGCATTTTGTGACCTCTGCTCATAAACATTGCCACTATGATTTTCTTAATCTATCCCAAACATTGATTTCCCACAGCGACCGTGCTATTCTGCGTCAGATGTGTAAATGCATATTTTGGGCAGGATGTGAAAAATGACAGCTGTACTGTTCATAAGGAGGTGTGAAAAAATGCCAATGTTGAAAATCTGAAGTGAAAATAATTAGAAATGCGTGAAATTACGAGGGTGCATGGAAATTGTGCAATGTACATTTGTAACACAGTCATTTTATGGACGTTTGTCACTAAATTTTCAACATCGGCATTTTAGCACCTCTGCTCATGAACAGTGTCACTGTGATTTTTTTAATGTGTCGCAAACACTGATTTCCCACAGCATCTGTGCTATTCTGCACAGGAAGTGCGAAAACACAATTTGCCAGGGTGTGAAAAATGACAGCTGAACTGTTCTTAAGGAGGTGTGGAAAAATGCCAATGCTGAAAATCTGGAGTGAAAATATTATAAATTTGCAAAGTTATGAGCGTGCATGGAAACTGCGCAACACACGCTGGTAACACAGTCATTTTACAGACTTTCATGACCAAATTTTCAACATAGGCATTTTAGGACCTCTGCTCATGAACAGTGTCACTCTGGTTTTCTTACTGTGTCCTGAACACTGATTTCCCACAGCAACCACACTATTCTGCACCTGAAGTGCAAAAACACATTTTGGCCACGATGTGAAAAATGACAGCTGCACTGTTCATAAGGTGGTGTAGAAAAATGCTAATGTTGAAAATATGGAGTGAAAATATTATAAATTCACGAAGTTATGAGTGTGTGTGGAAACTGCACAAAGTATACTCATTAAACAGTCATTTTTTGGATTTTTTTCACTAGATTTGCAACATAGGCTTTTTGAGAGTTCACCTCATGAACAGTGGCACTGTCATTTGATTAATCAGTCCTGAAAGGTGACTGTGAAATCACCTTTCAGGACTAAATAATGCCATGACAGTGACTGAATTTATGAGGCGGGGTCCCAATAACTCCATGTTGAAAATTTGATGCCAAAATTCCCAAAAATGCCCGAGATCTGCTCCAAAGTTGAAAAAACCCTATTTATGCCATTATACAGGCTACTAGCATTTCTTCAGTTCATGGTCAGCTTTGAAGAATGCAGACATGTTCCCGGTCCACCGAAGGTCATTGGGCCAGGCTCTGGAGGTAAGTGTGGGGTGAGGGGAGTATGGGGAGACAGTGTGCACAGTGGATGGTTGTGGGTTGGGGGAGGGGACCCGACTGGCATGGGACTGTTTCCTTTCTTACAGGGACAGAAAAAAAAAGACGTTACATGAAGGTTTTTTTTTTTTGCAGGCTTCTTTTCGGCAGACTGGAGTGGGCTCCCAGTGTGCCACCTGCCTTTTTGGGGTGAGGGGACTTAAGCTGATGGGGATTGGGCCTCCCTTCAGCAAAGAATGACTGTTTAGGAGGGCATGATGCTGAGGGGGATTGGGCATCCCCCCTCGGCACACAAATGGGGGGGCATTATGCTGACTGGGAGTGGGCTCCCCTTCGGCAAATTAACTGGGCTGGGGGCATGCTGACAAGGGGATTGGACACCCCAGTCAGTTGGCTTGCCCACAGCTGCAATATTTATGGACATGTTACACTAGGCATGGTACCACCCTGCAATGATGGGTATCTCCCTCATTGCAGCGGGATGCTTGACGCTGCAATGATGAGGCAACCCCTCATTGCAGTGGCCAAATCATTTCAACTTGGTGGCACGTATGCAGAACCAGTGTCATCAGGACACTAGGCCTATATTGGGTGAACAGTGCCAAGCCGACAAATGGAGTACCTGTGTTGGCTGCCACAGTGCCGCACCTCCACAACCTGCTTCTCTCCTAAGCTGCCACATAATGTTTCTTGCACATGTGCAAGCAAACATAAAAATGAACATGCTCCTCCTGTATTTTATTCTTATTTCAGTGTCTCCCTTTAAGACTCCCACAAGCCTTCTGGAACAGACTAAATAAAGGTATATTTTCAATGTGTGTGGCAGTATAAGAAGCCCAGGATAGCCAAGAGAGTGTCAGTGGCACAGTAGGTAGCTCACTTGCCTCTGAGGCTGGGAGATCAGAGGGCTATGGGTTCAGCTCCCACATCTGGCGCTTGGGTTAATATCCCAGTACTGACACTGTAGTGCAGCATGAAAGGGATGCTGCACTTCTGAGGTGCCATCTTTAGGATGAGGTGTTAAACCGAGGTCCCATCCACCTGGATTGGTGGTAGTTCAGGTGGATGTTAAAGTTCCCATGGCACTTATTGAAAAGAGTAGGGGAATTTCTACTAAGGTTCATACGAAGGTCGATTTGGGGAGCTAGAAGGTCAAAACCCATAATGCTCCCATACTTAACCAGTGAAAAATAGATCAGTTTGTAACCGGAATTTATCAATGCATCTAATCGGTATTTAAATATATTCTTTGTTTCACTAATAACCACATAAAGTGGCAATTTTTTCCTTGGGCCAACTACCCTAATAGTATAAAAATATTTCCTGTTATTGCAATTAAATGATTTCTGAATCAACTGTAATGGATGTCCCCTAAACTCATAGGAATGATTTCCCCGGTGTCTTGGCCAAATTTCCCTCATTTACTAAAAAAATACCACCAACAGTTTAATCTGGTTCAAGGTCAGTTGCCATTCATCCGTATCTCCCTCCCCCAGGTCATGTCTGAAAATAGGCAGGATTTGTCTAGTGCATTTACCCAGTCAACAAAAACTAAAATTAAAAAAAAATAAAAAAATAAATTCTCCCCAAGGTGGAGGGGGGACTTGCCATGCCAAATTTTAATCTCTACTGCTTGGCAGCCCAGATGTGCCTGGTGCTTTCATGGACTAAGGAGCGAATAACATTGGGCTGGTATGACTTGGAGAATGAATTTGTAGGGGGTAGACCCTTTTTCACACTAGCCCTGACCACAATAACCCCAGAATACATAAAACAAATTCCAAATGACTGGGTCTGACATGGACTGTATATCCTCTGTAAGGTAAAGAAACAATGGTGACCCTGGCAGGAGTCGGTCCGTTGTCACTGATTAGACACAAGCCCAAGTTTTTTTCCTCTTCAACTGGACAAGAGATTCACTAGATGGAAGGCATATGGAGTAATGAGAGTCATTCAGCTTATTGAGAATGACAGATGCATCTCCTAGAGGATGAAGGAGAAATTCAGATGGAATAACTGAATTCCTTAGATACATGCAAGTCAGACATTTTATCAATTCAAACGATCATCTTCAGGGTATTACAAGACACTGTTTGATCTGGGAGGAATTTTTATATAACATGGTACTCATAGCAGTGAGGGATAGATATGTATTTAGTACATACAAACTATTGATGAGCATGGATGGCACCTCTCTGCCTGCCTACAAGGTAGTTGGGAACAAGAGTCTAACCAGAGTATTAGTGCAGAAGACTGGAACTGTCAGATAAAGTTTGGTTGGAAGGTGACTGCAGTTCTGTCCTGGAGAGAGTATTTTTGTAAATCTCTGGTTAGATATTTCCAGGTTCCTACCATAACACAACACTACTCTGCTTCTCATTCTGCACTCTATTTGAGAAAATGTGGGGGATCAGTGACCACTGGCATGTATTCTGGGGTTGTCCCAAGTTAGATGATTTCTGGGGGGTGCTCCAGGACGTAGTCCATAAGATCACAGGGATTCTCCTCCTACTGGAGTTTACAGTATGGGTCCTGGAAATCCCCATGGCTGTGCACTTGAAAAGAGACTCTAGTAGAGTGATACTTAGACTCATTGCAGTTTGACTAAACTGTATAACGGCCAGGTGGCTTCAGCAGGAGGTGCCCATGGTGCAGGAGTGGGTGGGCAGGATGAAGGAGGTCCTTTTTATGTTGGCCCTGATGGCAAAGATTAGACTCCAACACAGCAAATATGTGCAGAGGTGGCAAGAATGGAAATCATGGCTACTTGTCGGTACTGGGGAGACACAGACCCCCTCATATGGCAGTTGTACCATTGGGCAAAACAAACCTATCACCCAGACCTCTTGACCTGCCCATCCTGGCAGCATTTTTGCATAGGGGATATAGAGCCTGACTGAACTAGCAAATGGGCAGGAAGGAGGGGTGGAAGAACAATGGGGAATAATAAAAACTGCCATCACAGAGGTAACAAGCCTTTGTGTGAAGCAAATAAACAAAACAAAATGATGTAAGAAACCACTACAGTTCTCAAAGGAAGTGGCAGTGAAGGTTCAAGAGAAAAAGAAAGCATTCAGGAAGTAAAAGGAATCACAGAAGGAGCAGGACAGAGAGCTGTATCAGTTAAAGCAAAAGGAAGCTTGGAAGGCAGTCAGAATAGCAAAGGCCCAAACTGAGGAAAAGATAGCCAACTCAGTTAAGAAAGGGGATAAAACCTTTTATAGGTACATCAGAGAGTGAAGGAAGACCAAGGGAGGGATAGTGAGGCTTAATAAAGGGAAGGGAGGTGGGCAGAGGGTGACTGTGAAAAGGCAGAGATACTAAACAAATATTTTTGCTCAGTATTTACAAATGAAGAGGGGGAGATACCTAAAACAAACAATAGAAACACTCTGGATACAGATGTTGATACCAGCCCATTTACAGAAGAAAGGGTTCTGAAAGAACTCTTAAAACTGAAGGTGGACAAAGCAGTGGGGCCTGATGGGATTCATCCCAGAATTCTAAAAGAACTAAGAGTAGAACTAGTGACACCACTAACTACCCTCTTTAACAAATCATGGGAGGATGGGGTGGTACCCAAGGACTGGAGGAGGGCAGATGTGATTCCCCTTCACAAAAGTGGGAGCAAGGCAGAAGCAGGAAACTACAGACCTGTTAGTTTAACCTCAGTGATAAGGAAACTGATGGAATCACTTCTGAAGGAAAGAATTGTCGAGTATGTAGAGGCCAGAGGGGCACAGGACCCAAGGCAGCATGGATTCACAGCGGGAAGGTCATGCCAGATGAATCTGATAGATTTCTTTGATTGGGTGACCGAATTAGTAGACCAGGGAGGGGCTGTGGACATGGCCTACCTAGACTTTAGCAAGGCATTTGACACAGTCCCACACAAAAGATTAATATACAAGTTAGCCAGCCTGGGAGTCGGACCCAAGATGACAGCCTGGGTAAAGAATTGGCTGGAGAATAAGACACAGAGAGTAATAGTAAATAGAGTCCACTCTGAAGAAGGGGGGGTTACTAGTGGGGTACCGCAAGGTTCAGTATTAGGACCTTTCCTCTTCAATGTCTTTATAAGCAACATTGCAGAGGGACTGGAAGGAAAAGTATGTCTCTTTGTTGATGCACAAGGTGGGGTAGAAAGGATGAGAAGGGACTTGGCAAGGTTAGAGGAATGGTCAAATGTATGGCAGCTTAGATTCAATGCTAAGAAGTGCAAGGTAATGCACCTGGGAAACAAAAACCCAGGGGAAGAGTACACAATGGGGGGGTGAGATACTAACAACAACAAAAATGGAAAGGAACCTGGGGGTAGTCATATCAGATGACCTAAAGGTGAGCAAGCAATTTAAGAGGGCAGCAAGAATGGCTGGGGGGATACTGGGATGCATAGGGAGAGGCATCACCAGTAGAAAACAGGAAGTTATTATCCCGCTGTACAGACACCTGGTGAGACCCCATCTGGAGTACTGCATGCAGTTCTGGAGACCCAATCTCCACAAAGACATAGACAGGATGGAAGCTGTCCAGAGGAGAGCAACTAAAATGGTTCAGGGTCTGCACCAGAAGACATATGAAGAGAGACTTAAGGAGCTTAATTGTATAGCCTCGATGAAAGGAGGGAGAGGGGGGACATGATAGAAACTTTCAAGTACCTCAAGGGAATCAACAAAGTACAAGAGGGTAGCATCTTTCAAAAAAAGAGGTGTGCAAGAACAAGGGGGCACAATTTGAAGATGGGGGGCAGCTCAGAGGTAATTTAAGGAAGTAATTTTTCACAGAGAGGGTTGTGGATGCATGGAACGGCCTTCTGGAGGAGGTTGTGGAGTTAAAAACTGATGGAATTCAAGCATGCATGGGACAGTCATAAGGCAATTCTAGGGGGTGGGGGTAGGAAGAAGTAGGCTGCTGATTAACTACGATCTGCAGCTTATCCATTAGGTAAGAAAATGGGCAGACTGGGTGGGCCAAGTGGTCATTATCTGCCATCAAATTCTATGTTTCTATGTTTCTAACCATGAACTCCTCCTCAAAAGGACATCCCTGGGTTGGCCTGACTACAAATAATCCAGAACAGTTAGTCTTACTCCAGTGTTTGCATTCCTTATAATATGTCTTCTGGAACTACCTTGGTCTTTGGAAGGAGGGAGTTTAGCGCACAGCCAATGTTATGTTTGGGGCTAAGGTTCTGTTTGTTACCAGCCCCACATGGAGTTAATATATTTACAGCTTGATTATAGTGAGCAGTCCCGCTGTTATAAGGGCAGACACCCAGCCATAGCCTATAAGTAATTTCAGTGACTTCCTGAGTGAAAGGTTGATTTTCTTTACCTGACTCTGTATTAAGCACTGTGATCCAGTCATTGCATATATATGTACTGCTGTGGAGAACTTGCATTGAATAAAGCTGAGTTTAAAAAAAAACGATGGAAATCTGCCACTTTGTGTACTTCTGTGCACTTCATAATGGGACTTGACAACCCTTACAGAAATAATTATATCAAATATTTTCATGCTGCACACATAAAACTATCCAAGTGATATGCATGCTGCAAGTATGATTTAAATGTTAAATTGGAACCAACTGCATACATATGGCATGCATGCAGCAAGCAAGTGTGGAAACTCTGATTTTTATGTTAAATTGGGAAAGACAAAAAGCAAGTGGTCACTGATAACGGTACATATAAAAGTTAGGTGACTTGCTCAGGATCACACCATACACAAGTTGCGGTTGATGAAATTTAAACCAGATCTTCATGTCTCCAAGTCTCCTGGCTTGTAGTTCAGTGCCTTTAACCACTAAGCCATACTATTTGCACACATATGGCTCACTTGTACTTTAATGCAAACTGTGTCTGACTACATCTGCATGCATACAGCATGCTTGTAGCCACTGTTATGCTTTTCAGTTTTCTTTTCTTCTCTTATTCAACTCAGTTTCATAGTTGAACTGCACACATGCCAATGGAAATTACATAGTTTTTCCCACCCAATACACAAACATACCCACAAAACCACTCAATTACTTCTGTCTGGTCTGTACTCATGTTATTTTCTTTCCATAGTTTTGAGTGCTTCATCACAAACAGACTTCAAGGTGCAAACACAAAAGTGGCAATAACCTGACACACACCTATATGGCCAGTCCCACCCCCATGCACACACACTGTAGCAGGTATGGCCATGCTGCTACAGACAACCCACCCAGTACAGAGATAAGTAAAAAGTCTCTTATTTGAGTACTAGGAAGCCAGAGGCAAGAGTCTTTAAGAGAGGATGTCCATAGGTCAAAGTTCTGGGGTGTAGCCCCCTTAAAAAACATAGAAACATAGAAACATAGAAGTTGATGGCAGATAAGGACCGCAAGGCCCATCCAGTCTGCCCATTTGTTTTTCTACCTTATAAATGTGCCATCGGCCTTTGCTCTGTCAGTGGCCTATCTATTCATAGTCATTTGTATTGCTCCCTTATGCCTATCCCATGCCTGTTTGAAGCCCTGCACTGTATTCATAGCCACCACTTCTTGTGGTAAGCCATTCCATGCATCCACCACCCTTTCTGTGAAAAGAATTTCCTCACATTCCCCCTTAATCGGCCCCCCTCTAATCTCATGCTGTGTCCTCTTGTCCTGCTATTTTTCTTATATTTAAACATGTTAGACTCTTTCACCTTGTTAATGCCCTTAAGGTGCTTGAATGCCTCGATCATATCACCTCTTTCCCTCCTTTACTCAAGGGTATACATATATAGCTCTGTTAATCTGTCCTCATATGTCTTCTGATGCAGTCCCTGCACCATTTTGGTTGCCTTTCTCTGGACTGCCTCAATTTGGTTAATGTCCTTGTGAAGGTGTGGCCTCCAATACTGCACGCAGTTGTATGGAGTTGTTTGTGTTACTATTTTATATGTTATGGTGGTGAGTTGGAGCATAATGAAGGCCACTGTTCTACTAACAAGGCCCTTGTTAGTCAAG
The DNA here is from genome assembly GCA_016271365.2 of Neoceratodus forsteri. NCBI lineage: Eukaryota > Metazoa > Chordata > Ceratodontiformes > Ceratodontidae > Neoceratodus > Neoceratodus forsteri. The sequence goes on along the minus strand of CM028133.1, from coordinate 1,043,711,218 downwards.
CGGTGGCTTTCATTAATTCCCAACTATCCATCAAAATGTATAAAATAGTAATAAAAAAATACCCCCATTCATTTCAATGGTGCACACCCCTGCTGTGTCCTTTGGCCTTTGTCATAATGTGCCTAAGCATAGGGATGTGTAGGTCAGCTTCACTGGGTGGGGGCATTAGTCTGACTATAGTGGGGATTCAATAGTCTGTCATATCATACCACCCAACTATTCTTGAATGCAAGGGACAGCTCTAGAATGTCTGTAACATCTATAAAAGGTGAAACTCATTTGTTTTGACTGAAAAATTATATGTAAATCAGGAAAAATTAAAATGTATAAGATTCATCTGTATATACCCCAGAGCAGTGCATCAGATTTGGGCACCCAGTTACTAACCAGTTTTTTCCTGGCTGAAGTTCTGCCCCCCCCCAAAAAAAAAGAACTTTATCTCAGTTTTTCTTGCTGACTCCATTCCATTCAATACCCATCCCCTATGGATCATGAAACCACCCAAAGGTGAAGAAACATGAAAAACATGTCAATATTTTGATCCTTCCTCTTTCCCCAATCCCCATGTAAAAAAAAAATTATTTACTTTTACTTACCCAGCCACGTGGCCAGAATCTGCAGCCTGGCAGAGTTTGCCACCAGCCCAGTTTTCAGTACGCTCCCCCTCTCTCCTTCTGCCAAAAGCTGGATGCTAGAACTGACCATCACAGGATCCAACGTGGTCTGCAACCAAGTCACCTCACCAACCAAACCCACCCAAGCTGGGTTGCTTGCTTCTTGCTTGGTTGCTGCTGTGGCTGCTGCCACACTGCACTGATAAAGGCCTATGAAGCCCACCCATGCCACTATCACCACTGCTGCTAAGCCTAGCTTGCTGCCGTGGGGATCTGTGCTGTTTTTTTTTTGCATGCTGAGCCTAGTAGAGTAAGTAAGTAGGTAGCCTAGTCTTTAGTTAGCTTCTAGCTCACCCTTTGACCCTTCAGGCACCAGGGAAGATGCAGACTCACTAAGACTAGACCAACAAAAGTATGCTGTCGCAACACTGCTATTGAGAGATCAGTGCTCGCTGACTCCTCCAAGCTATAGTGTGCAGTCTTTTCATGATGTGTCCTAATTATCATGTGGGTTAGTGTCCCTCATTGTCCCTCATTTTGAGTGTCCATGTTCCTCATTTCAGTGACAAAATGTGAGGTATGGTGCATGCTTCCAAGACCCTACTCATCACAAAGAGCGCTGAGCATGGCCATAGTGAGATGAAACAGTCATGGAGAAACACATTTATAGCATGAAATATGCATAAAGGATTCGCATGGTCCAAAACAAAAAAGAATAGGCTTCACAACACAGAGGCCCCTCCTCCTACATCTGGAATGGGGGATGTTGACTGGTTATATCCTAGGCATTTAATGCAGTAAGTAAACAATACTTTACAAATTAATGGTGTTTTAATGACAAACATCAAAAGTCATTAAACAACTAGCAAAAGGATCAGAATGAATGAGTTTACTTAATTTTCATGGGAATTGAAATAAAAATGTATTTTAATGACTCTAATTGCTAGCAGTGGCATAAGAAATAGAAACTGATGTGTTTTTAGATGAGATTTGTTCCAGCTTAGCTGCTGCACACATGGCAAGCGTGCAGCATGTGAATCTGTTGTGGTTTTTAAATGATGTTCACACCAGCTTAACTGCTGCGCTCATGTTAAGCATGCAAAATGCGAACCTAATATGTTTTTTAGAAGATGCTCACACCAGCATACCTGCCAAGCACATGTCAAGCTTGAAGCAAGTGAACCTGATTTGATTTTTAGACCTGGTTCACTTAGAATCATTTGTGTATGCGAGCTGCATGCAAACATTGCAGAATTAAACATGTGGTATGCATTCTGCACGTACACAGCACACCTAAATTTCTGTAAGGGAAGGTTATCTTATGAAACATTATGCATTTTGGACAAGCACTTTTAATTTACATAATTGCAAAAAGAGATTTTAAAATTGCTGAATGTTTGGAGGATTATAACTCAGTCACCTCTAAAGATGGAGATCTGATATTTGATGCACTTCTGTATGAAACCTGACAATGTCATCATACCAGATGTAATGCAATTTGCACACTGTATAAATACAGAAATAACTGAAATCCCAATTTTGGCAACATTTTGTGAAACTTTTGTGGAAATGTCATGAAAAGTCACAGAAGTAAAATTTGAATTTTTCCAGAATTTCACTGAAGGAAAATACATTTCACCCAGCCTTATCAAGAACACAAGAGATAGGAAGGAGGATTTTGTGTATATTGTACAGAGAGCAGAATGGAGGAAAAACATCATTCTAACTTACAGTTACAGCTATGGACATGGTCAAATATTCCCAGATCATCAAAATACAGTATTTCTCAAATGCTTCTCTTTGGTGGCCCTAAAGTGGTACTACAGACAGGCAGTAATTGTTTTATAGATACCATCAAAATCTCAGGAACTATATTACCATGGCAGTGACTTCAACTCTACAGTGTATAACATTGCATGAAACAGTATGGCACATGTGAGAATAAGTGCTGCCTTACATTCCATAGTGCATCACTGAAGAGTAGTCATAACCAAGTCCCAGGTTATTGGTTTGTATTTTTTCAAAGTTGGATTGCATACCTGCAAAAAAAGAAAGAAGAAAATTGTATGGTGTATAACTACATTTTCGCTAGCATTCTCACAGTTCTGATAGCCACCACCCCAGATAATTAGCCATTTGGTATTCATTATTTGACCAGCAAATGACAGACAAAAGTAACAAAAGCAACTGTAGCACTATCTAGATGGCCAGGTTTTGTCAAGTGCATGGGGTGGGAGTTCCCTCTCTCTGGGTCACAGCAAATCCCTCTTGTGATGGTGGGGAGGGAATGGGGTTGGAGATATCCTTTCTTCCTGTGAGAGGATACAAATACAGTCTTGAGTCTGTGTTCCTGAGGTAGAACCCTTTCACCCACTGCACCACAACCCAGAAAGCCACAGGCATGTATAGGCTTTGGGGGGCCCTATACATCCAATTATGTGTCTTTTCCCCAGAAATGCACTGCTCGGTTCAAATCCCACAACAGGCTTCTCCTGAAACCCTTCATACTTCCTCCCCTCTTTTAAACATGAAGTCCCTAAGGATACTTTACTCTCATAGTGTTTAGCCTTAGAACAGTCACACAGGTGTATTATCATTTGAACAACCTTTTCCCAGGCAGCTACACACACAATTCACACCATCCACCTGTCAGACCACTCTGCAGGGACCCTTTACCCTATCCCGTTCTCCATTTGTTTTTAGTTCATGGGCCTCTAGAACTGTGCCAGGAACTTGCAACATCATTTTAGTGGCCCTCATTAGCCAGACTCTTGAAGCCCAAAAATACCATTTATTACTAGTTGCCCTCTCCTGATGCCCAATATGTGATGTGGGGCTATATTATAGTAAAATCAAGGGTAGTAAGTAAGTACCCTTTCCTTTAACTGTAATGCATGCTTTAAAGTACTCAGCTAACCAACAAAAGAGAAAGAGGGTTGAAGTTACAGTTTATATCTGTAGATGTTGCAAAGTTGTATTTTGCAGCTGAAGTTCCAGCAATGTGGCAAAATTCACCTTCTTGATACACTTAATGAAGTTCCCACTTTGTCCAAGCTTCACATTTTGCCACTTTGGGACTGGGTTTCATGCTGAAGTGGCATTTTTTTCAGACAAAGTAATCAAAAAAAGGCAACTTTGCATGACTTCTTGGAAAAAGTGCTGCTTTTGCTGCCAAACACTTGTCAACATGAACACTTCACAGTTGGTCAGTTTCTCACATCTCTATTTATATCATTGACTGACTGGCTAGTCTGGATTTTTAAAATATTTAGAAGCAGTGTGTGGGAGAACAGAGAGGGATAGGCAGGAGATGATATGGATTGGGACTGGGATTGGGAAGGGGATGGTCATGTGATGAGACATTGTCACCTGTTTGTTGAGTTATAATTTTTTTAAATTGTTTTCATCTTTACCAGGATAGCCCAAATAATGAAAAATGCTTTTCATTTGGTACTGAGTATTGTGTGCTCATTATGTTTGTTTTGCTACTGTAGTATTAATATTCACTACTTTCACAGTCATACAAAGGGGTCATGGTTGGGTTATTCTGATAGAGAAGGGGAGAGTTAAGATGAGTAATCTTAAACCAGTTTTCCAGAATCCTGAGTAAACTTTTTGAAATGCCATGTTAGATACAGTGCATGTTCTATTTCATTAAAAGGACACTGTCAAACTCTTCGCATCATATTATTTTTAGGAAAAAACACACATTTTATGCTTGCTTACTTTCTCTAAAATTCATTGATGTTGGTTGTTTTATCTACCTCCACACTTATTAGAACCAAAATGCATGGTAATTTATAGCTATGCCCAGCTTTGCTTTGCTTCAAATCATTGAACAACTCTTCGAGCACACTTCCTGAACATTAAAAAAAAACTCAAACATTCTGACCACTCACAATACAATAGTCTCCTCTACTCCTACTGCATAATTATTGGCTAGATTGTGTTGAGGGTGTTCCTGAGTCCAGGAAAGATGCAGTGAGAGCTGGTCAAGAAATGTAAACAAACATGTTTTGGTGTGGTAACACCAGTATGGTGGGCAGTCAGTTTTTCACCTTTTAAAATAAAAAAGGGATCTCAATCAAACTACCAACTGCATTAACAGTCTCTATAGAATGTGAACAATCATAAAATGAGTTTTTTAAACTAGGGACACTTAGATGTTACTTGCTGTTTTGTTTACATACTTTCTTTGTAAAAGTGAAATACATGCTAATGGTATGATTATAACCAGTGTTTTGTTTTATTTCAATTCATTGACCTACTCTTACTGCATACCTGCTGAACATTAGGAACACACCCAAACAGTGCATGAACTGATGATCAAGTGGTCTTCTCTCCTCCCACAGCATTTTCAGTGTCTAGATTGTGTTGGGTGCCTTCTGATGTCCAGGAAAAATACAGTAGTGTTACTCAAGGACTGGAAACTAACCTGTTTTTGTGTGGTGACACCAATATAGTTGGTTTCTGTTTTTCATTTTTGAGAGACAAAAGGAATAACACTCAAACTACCAACCACATCAACAAATTCCACAGAATGTGAGCAATGATACAAAGTGTTTTTTTTTTTTATGCTAGATACACTTTGAGGCCTAACAGTGTTGACTGACAGTGTCCCCCATATCACTCATAAACGTGACTGAAAGTATTAGCCCCATGACAGTCCCTTGTTGCACCCTATTTGTGACTCCCAGACATTGGATAAGTGTATATTTGGAAGTACTTGTAAAGTCCTCCCCCTTGTCCTAACTTCCCTACCTTATGTATAGTATGTCTACAGTTCAGCATCAAATCATAGGCCTTGTTGACATCCATATATAAAATGTCAACCTCCTGGCCCCATCCGTGTCACTGAGTGGAAAACAAAATCCATCAGTTTCATTTTATACCACCTGACCCTCATGAACCCATGTTGATTCCTGTCCATGGACTCCAGTAACATGCCCACTATTGACAGTAGGCTCAGTGGCCTGTAATTATCTTTATTTTCCCTATCTCCACCTTGTGCAGGAGGAAAACATTCAACAGCTTTCAGTCCATTATCAGTGGTATGGGGGACGAAAGTTTTGAGTTGAGGCTGGAGGCCTTCAATATATTCACCTTGAAGACATGATCTAAGTTAAGTAGTTGTATTAGTAAATTTATTTATATAAATGTATTTATTTATTGAATTTTGTTAACTGGGTGGGCCCACTGAGATGCCCCTTGTTCAGGGGTGACCAAGAGTTAGTTACATTAAAACAACAATCAAAGGCAATGCCAGGATACAGAGATACAGCCAGGAAAATTCAGGGGGAAGGTTGACATGTGGAAAAAAAACAAAACAATTAAATTGATTACATTAGGGTTTTCTGTACAACACAATTTAAGGAAGTTACAGCAAATATACACAAAGGAAGCAAATACATTATGGAGGGACAGTTCCTGAATGTATCAAATCGTACGTGCAAGTGCAGGATGTTACAAGAGGAAGGTTCACTTTGAGGAGATTTTTAAATAACCTGAGAAAGGGACACTCTTTAGGAGGACTAGGAACTCATCCCTTAGCCAAGCTGTCTTTTTTTGAGAAGGATCATTGGCTAGATGAAGTCCTGGCTTTAGGAACCTTTAAAAGAGGCTATGCAGAGGAGTGAAGGCTTCTTTTGAGAAGTTTTTTTTATCAGAGAAATTGCAAGCTGGGGTTCTTCTGATTCAGTCAACCCCCCCCCCATCCATTTTGAACCTCCTCTTTTTTCATTTTTTATTCCATTTGTACTACTGTTTCTTTAAAAGTTTGATGCAGTGGTGTTTTAAGAGTATGCCTGAGCATTCCAAGCATTCCTGAGTCTGACATATGCCGCTCCCACTACCGATGCCACCGCCAATCATTTTGTATATAAGGGAGGTCCTTGTTGTGAGCCAGTGACAAGCACCCCTTATTCCCTGATCTGCCAATCAGCTCCCAACCCTAGCCTTGTGCCAAGCTGCTCATCAGTCTTTCACACCACTGCCTCCCCCAGCGTAATCATCTGGCCAATCAATAGTGCAAGAGGCAAGTAAGTATGCCCATAATGCAACTGTGTGCTGCCCAGAATTCATACTGCTCCACTGACTGCTGAGTTGCAAGCTGGATCTAGGACTCGAAGCAAGGGAAGTTTCAACTGCCACCATGAAAACACAAGAAAAGCAATGCAGTCATGGTGCTGCATTGGGCTTATTACTGAGTATTTTCACTTCCAGTCAGGTAACAAATGTTGCTGGCCTCCACTGGATGATAGTTGCTAACGTAATTCAGCAAAACAGTGCTGTGACTGCAATTTGTCATCGAGGTGAGGTCAGGGAGCAGATGACTGGGGCTATTAGCATTTGGTTCTGACAGAAATATGAAAAGAAAAAAGAAAAAGATGAACTCTGTCTGCCTTCTGTAAAATAATATGTGTTCTGATCTCTTTATAGCCTCATCATTCCTCTGTGTGGCTGCCTGGTTTTTGTTCAGTCTCATTCCAGTCTCTGCAGCAAAACGGGATAGCAGCAAGTTTTGACAGAAATATAAAAAAAGGCTGAACTCCAGTCTGTCTCCTGTAAAATAATCAGTTAGCTCTTATGTGCCTCATCATTCCTATGTGTAGCTGCCTGAATTTTGTTAAGTCTTAGTCTAACCTCTGCAGCAAAATGTCTGCTGTATTTTTTTTTGGACTGTATTGTTGTGAACGGATAATTTTTTTCTACACAGTTTTTGTGTTAATTTCTGCAACATCTCGGTCATATTAGGTGTATGGATCCTCAATTAATCTATTGTCCTATAGTATGTCTACAGGTTCATTTTTTGTCTGCAATGTAAGAGGTCAATTACAGTATAACAAATGTACATCCTCCTACAGTTTTTCCTTTGACTATGTGTCCAGCCCTTTGCAGCCTAGCTAGCACAGCAAGTCACTGCTGATTACACACAATGGACTACTAAGCATATTGTAACCTAGGGCTTCTATGGGCCTGGTAGCCCCAGACCCTTAATATCTGGCTGGCTGGAGGATGAATTCATACTTCTAGTCTGTACATGATGTTAGCAAAATGCTGACATTGTCCTTCATTATGTCAAGCCAGCAGGTAACAGCTGCAGCCAATATATATATATATATATATATATATATATATATATATATATATATATGTATGTATATATATATATATATATATATATATATATCACTCATTCTACAATGTCAGCATTTTGCTAACCTCACATACAGAACACAAGTATGTATTCACCCTGCAGCCAGACGCATCAGAATTTTAGAGCCAGGGGGTGGAGAAGAATTCAGATATGAGTTATTTAGCTTCCAATTAAGCCAGAAAATGCACCACAGGGCATATAGAACCCCTGGGCTTCTGGGAGCCTGCTGGTCTCCAGAACCCCAGCTTTTGGAAAAAAGTAAAAGTCTATATAAAAAGAATGTCCCTTGTAAAAATCCTGGTAAGGGCCTAGCAGCACCAAGACCCTATTTGGCTATTTGGCTAGCTGCAAGGTGAACACATACTTCTATTCTGTACATGAGATTAGCAAAATGCTGACATTCATGGCCTAGCCTGTGTCAAGCTAGCAGGGGACTACAGTGTCAGCATTTTGCTAACCTCATGTACAGAATACAAGTATGTATTCACCCTGCAGCCAAACACCTCAGAATTTAAGAGCAAGGGGGAGGAGGAGAGCTAAAATGTAAGTTATTTAGCTTAAAAAAAGGCCAGAAAATGTACCACAGAGCAGAACCCCTGAGCTTCTGGGAACATAGTGGCCCCCAGACCACCAGCTTTTTTGAAAAAGTCACAGAGTTCAAAAAAAAGACCCCCCCCATAAAAAAAATCCTGGCAATGGGTCTGTTTATCTCTATACTACTGAGGTTAGGTAGGGAACCAATTAAAACTTTGTATGTAAGGCAAAGAACAGAGTAGTTTAGCCTCCTCTCCAGGAAAGGCCATATTAGGTATGTATGGACTGTATATTGGTGTTCCTTGTTATCCATTCCTGATACAAATCTGCCTATTCTGTGATAGAATTGCTTGACTTTATTTAGGTCAGTTTCTTTTAGTGTGGCACATATAGGAGCTCCATATAACAGCACTGGGAGTAGAAGAGAGCTGGCTATTAAAAGACAGGCCTCTTTTGTGAGGTAAGACCTGAACTGGTAGAGTAGGCCAAGTTTTTGGGAGAGCATCCTAACATGAAAATGAAAATTAAACATTCCAGTTTAGCCCTGGCTTACATTCGGTGGGCTCCTAGAGTTTTTTTTCATTCTCGAGATTATCAGCAAGATAAAAGAATTGGGGATGCTTGATCTGGTGTCCTGCAGCAGATGCAGATATATGCTCTGAAGTTTTGTTTCATAAATCAAGATGTAACATTAGAAGGCAAGTTTTATTCCAGAAGGTAATGAACTATGGGGCAGCTTGACAGTGGGTACAGTAGACCGCAAGATAGCACAGGTCTTTAAAATAAGAGTAGTCAAATGCATAATTACTAAGAGAGTCCTTATAAATTGGTACCTGATTGCATAGTATACTTATTTGAACTAATTTAGTTCATGTTACAGCTTGCAATCAGGCATCTTATTTTATTATTACAACAATTCAATCCTCTGTTTTACTAATCAGAGTTTACACTTACATTAAGGGAATGGGACTGTTATAGCCCTTACTTCCTAGGACACTTCAGGTGTTCGTGTAGCACTGGCAGGAAGATACCCTCTTGTAATTTTGGAATGTATGTTCTCCTTGTCCCATTACTGTACACAGGCCTTGCTCTTGCTGGCAATTGCTCCAGTTGCATTTCTATTCCTGGGACTTATGGACTACTTTCCATTTGGGTTCATAAGTGATGATAAAGATCGATAGTGTTATAACACATCCCTCTTATTAAGCAGGATTAGAAAGCTGGTCAGAATTAAATCAGCAAATATATTTTAGGTGAAACAGTTGTTGCTTATGATAGTGCATTGCACAGCCTCTCTCTAAATCTCCCTTGTTGGAAGCCAGACCAAAACCTAACCACCCCTCTATGGCTATTTCTCAGCATGCCATGATCAAATGGCCTTGTCACATCCTCTGGGCAGCATACCCAGTCCAGTTGCAAGGTATCCTATCTCCTGGAGTCCCAATCTCTGAAACACCACAGGATGCCTACATTGTTACAGCTTCCGCTGCCTTCTTGTTTTCCTTACTGACTCTAAAGATGGAGAAGGCTTTGAAATCAGATGGAATACACCCACGCCTACTAAAATACAATAACTTAGTGATGTGCTTGCTGCCCCACTGATATCCTTGTTCAACAGCTTAGTGGAAATAGGCATGGTTCTGCAGGACTAGAGAAGGGCTATTGTGGTTCCTTTAAATAAGAGTTACTGCAGGGTGGAGGCTTACAACGATTGATCAGTCAGTCTTACTTCCATTGTGGGAAAATTAATGGAAACCCTATTGAAGGAAAGACTGATTAAGCATCTAGAATCCCATAGACTGTAAAACCACAGGCACCACAGACTCTGGGGGTGGGTTCATGCCAAATTATTCTGAATAATTTCTATGACTGGGTGACTAGAGAAATAGATCAGGGGAGGGCAGTAGATGTAACCTATCTGGGCTTTAGCAAGGCCAACAGTGTGGCACACAGGAAGCTGATTAAGAAGTTAACCAACATAGAAGTGAAATTTAATGTGGTAAACTGGGTTTGAAATTGGTTAACCAATGGGAATCAGAAGGTGGTAGTAAGTGACACACTCGAATGATGGGGATGCGATGTTTATTTTGTGACTACCTATTCCCCACAGGTCTTTGCCATCAGATTGATTTTATAGAAACATTGGCATATACTGTGCATGGACAAAAAGTTGGATTCCATCACCAATAGTGGCCCCCGAGTGGTGCACCTCAGAGGCACAAACACTGGAGACCAAGTAACTCACAGTTTGCACACAAATACAAAACCATTTAATGTAAACAGACCTATGGGAAGCAATCCATGTGGCAAATGTATTGTGTGCAACTTGTTTCCTAGGAAAAAACAAATTTCAAGGACAAATATCAAGCATAAATTCAAAATTAGCGAACTGATTAAATGCAACACTGAATCAGGGGTGTACATGGCTGAATGTAATGCTTGCAATGCTTTTTACATTGGCAATACTGTTAGACAGTTCAAACAATGCATAGGAGAATATTTAGGGGCTATTAATAATAGGCACCTTGAAAGGAACTATACTAATGCACTAGCAGTTCATGTCACAGAAAAAAAAGGCATAGGTCACAGTTTCAGATTTACTGGACTTGAAAAAGTTTCTTGGGGCCTCAGGGAAGGAAACTTGAACAACCATTTACTCCAAAGAGAGACCTTTTGGCAATATACTTTGATATCCATACAATATCTGGGATTGAATGATAAATTCCAGTTAAAACCATACCTGCCCAATAGATAGTAATAGCTGACACTGTCTGTTATGTATAGGTTATGCTCTTTATATTGTATATGGTAAACTGCCATCAAGGTATTGTCTGTCATTATTATGACCTGCCTGGTCCCCCATTGCACCCTTTTTTCCATGTCCCTACTCTTCCTTGTCACAATTTATTACAAAAAATAGGTGATGACAGAGAATTTCCTGCCACCTGAGACATTTACTCAGAAAACAGATCCTAGTTCAGATCTTGTAGGTAACTGTGAATTTTTAATTATAGGATCAATAGCCCTTGATTTAACCCCATAATTTCACCTTTAACAGGACACATCTGGAATTGAGCAGTACTCTGCTCAGTATGCTTTCCTGGTAAAACTCTTAAATAAATAAATATATTATATAACCCATTTTACTATGAATTAATTTTGAACTCATTTTTAATATTTGCTAAAGATTTATTTAAGTATGCATGTCACATTCTTGAAAGAATGTGTGTTTAAACTTCTGGTATTGAACTTTGCACCTCTCCCCAAGCACCATTACCTAACAGTGTTTTTTACGTACATAAGCACTTATCCTTCGGTGTGTTTTGCTGTGGGTATTATGTACTATTATTACTGTTCAGCCTGATAAGCTTTTAAATGTGAGTCTTTCTAGAAATTAAAGGTTGTAATGATTAGTAGATAATTACAAACATACTAACATATGAAATTTGCCAGCAGATAAAGGCCTAGAGGTCTATCAAGTCTGCTTGAATGTGCAGCTAGCACCCCTTATGCAGCAGCTGCCCCTCCCTTCCACCCTTCACCTTAATTAACCTTCCCCCTTGTCCTGTACCATGCCTTTTGAAGCAGTCCACTGTTCTACTCGATACCTCTGCTGTAGGTAATGCATTCCACCCAGCCACCACCCTCTCAGTAAAAAAGTATCTCCTCATCTCCCTGCTGAACCTTCCTCCCTCCAGTCTCATATCATGGCCCCTGGTGGCCCTCTCCTCCCTTACTTTGAACAGCACCTCTGTACCTGTCTTGTTTATTCCTTTCATGTACTTAAAGGTTTCAATCATATCCCCCCGTTCCTCCTCTCCTCCAGTGAGTACATGTTCAACTCCCTCAGCCTCCTCTCATATGATAAGTCCCCCAGCCCCTTGATCATCTTTGTCACCCTGTGCTGCACCCCCTCCGATAACTTAATGTCCCTCTTCAGATACGGGCGCCAGTACTGCATGCAGTACTGCAGATGTGGTCTAACTAATGTCCTATACAGTGGCAGAATTACCTCCTCCCTCCTCGAGGACATACCCCTTGCAATACAACCCAGCATTTTGCTGGCCTTTGCAGCTGCCTTCCTACATTGTGCCTAGTTGTTCATTGACCCTGTAATGAGCAAGCCCAGATCATTCTCCTCCTCTGTCTGGGCTAGCTGCACTCCGCCCAGCTGGTAACTCCTCCTTGGGTTCTTCATCCCAAAATGCAGCACCTTGCACTTTTTGGCATTAAACCCCAGTTGCCAGGCTTCTGACCAGGTTTCAAGCTTTGCCAGATCATCCTGCAACCCCTGTCATCTGCTTAGGTCATCCACCACCGCTCCTACCTTGGTATCATCAGCTAACAGACTGATCTTGCTCTTGATGTCCAAAGATATGCCTGCAATGAATATCCCAAACAACACTGGCCCCAACACCGAGCCCTGTGGAACACTGCTCGTCACTACCCTTGGGTGTGAGAGCTCCCCACCACCACCCTCTGTTGCCTTCCCTGAAGCCAGTTCCCTACCCATCTCACCAGCTTTGCACCTGCCCCGTGCCTACTAACTTACTTCCCAGTCTTTCATGTGGCACCGAGTTGAATGCCTTACTAAAGTCCAGATACAGGACATCCACTGCATGGCCCCTGTCCAGTTGCCTAGTTACCCAGTAATAGAACTCCACCAGGTTAGTTTGGCAGGATCTGCCCCGTATGAAGCCATGTTGTCTGCTGTCCTAATTGTACAGTAAGTTTATCATGTGACTCATGCTTAGCACTTAAGAACAAGCCAAACTGAACCTGTTTAACTCTTGACAAAGAGCCAGGGTGGCTTGAAATGTAGAGAAGAGGGTTTCTGTGGGTGTGCGTTATTGCAGATGTAATATTCTGCAATTCAGCATGAATAAATAATAAATCTTATGAAGAAACATGTCTTCAAATGCTATTTGATAAAGTGTGAGACCAACTTTTTAGTTTCCTTTTTCCTGCACTACATTATTTGGATGTTGAGGATCCACCTACTTGCTCTGTGCGGTCTTTTCCTCACTTGTCCTACCAACCGAAAAAATATATCTGGTCCAATTGCCCCTGGCTGCTGAACATCAATGCTCTCCTGAGGGACCTCTCTGCAACAGACTGGTCAGCTGTCCTCCAGCCACCCAACATTGACCAATTTGGACATGCACACCCTCTCTCAGGAAATCCAGGGTCAAATCTTCCCATCTGTCCTGGATTTCCCCCACAATTATGAATCAGTCCAAGTCCTATGATTTTTGCCTCTGCCTGCGATGAATTGTTCCACTTCCTACATGATCTCATCTCCTACAGGACTCTGAGAAACAACCATGCCACAAAATCACACTTTTTCAAGGCCAACCTCCAGAACAAAAATAGCTTCTCAGCCTAATTCTGGAAGTTAATACATCCCCTTTACAACCTTCTACTTAGTCTGCTCTGCCTGTCCTCAAGGATAATGGTTCGCCTGTGTCTGACCCTTCCTCTGTTGCCAAAAACTTTAACAAGCTCTTTGCCACATGTGTCTTTCCTTCTCCACCTCCAGGCTTCCCTCATTCCCCTCCTGTTCTCCCATTCTCTCTCCCAACTCCACTCCAGGTTCCCATTCTCCCATCACTTACGCAGGAAACCTTTCTTGTCCTTTACTCCCTCAACATGTCCAAGTCTAGCCCTGATGGTAAAAATCCTTAACTCCTCCACCTCTCAGATCATGCTGTCGCATCCTTAGTTACTGCCTGCTCAACCTATCATTCTCCCTCTGCTCCATTTCAAATTTCTTCCACTTCACAAAAGGGGTTACCCTTCCTCACCTGACAACTTCTATCCTATGTTCCTCCTTTTTTCCGCTGTAAAGCTGCAAGAGAAGATAGGTTATTCTAAACCCTTAGACTACCTCTTGTCCTTCAATTTCCTCTCCTTCTTCCAGACCAGTTTCTGGAAACACTATTCCACAGTTTTCTCCTTGCAGTGAGTCAATGATTGCGTCTTCTCTGGGGTGGATCACATCATGGCACATCATGGCTACCATTTTCATTGATCAGACCAAAGCATTTAATTCAGTGTCTCACCCATTCCTCTTGGACAAGCTGAGTTCTGCTGGACTCTAACCTCTCACTGTTGACTAGTTCCATTCCTACCTCTCAGGCCATCAACAGTTAGTACAAATTGGAAGCATTCTGTCACATCCTCTTCCTATCCAGGTTGGGTTCCCCTCAGGCTCTATCCTTGGTCCCATCCTTTTGTACAGTTTCCTGAATGACCGCCTCTCTGCTTATGCCAACTCACATACTCACATTTATGCAAATGACACAGTCACCTTCACCTCCATTCCCTCTACCACAGCTGTGGAAGGCCTGCTCCAAAAGGATTTCACAATGTCTTGTTTGGGTTCATTCCAACCATCTTCAGGTCCACACCAAAAAGATGTTGTCTATGTCCCATGGTTCCACGATAAACTGTGCAGGCTCTCAAGACATCTGGTTTTCTCCATGTTGGATGACAGCCCACTTGAAGTGGTATAGTCCTGCAAATACCTCAGGGTCTGGCTGCACAGCAAGTTTGACTTCTCTGTCCACAATGATGAAATTCATGGGGAACTCCACCCTAGGCTGGGTGCTCTGGATTGTAATAAAGACTGCCTGTCCATGCAGGTCTGCTGAGAACTGGTCACCAAAATGGTGCTCCTGGTTTTTCACTAAATTAATGTGGTCTTCTGTACTGCCACTCCTTTCCCATGCCAGACTGGACACCCTCTGCAAAGCCTTTTGTTACTTCACTACAGGAGAGATGTCCTCCGGATGTTCCATCCCCTCCCTCCCCTGCAGACCCTTACCTTCATGTTACCAGTCACACTGTATCTCATTCACTTGCAAATACAGGTTTGGTTCCCTTTCCTCATAACTCTGCTCACTCCTGTCTCCAGCCCCCGCTCCATGCTCCCTCCACTGCAGGGACCATCAATCTTTCTCCACTTTTCATCCCTAATCTTCTGCTGTGTAATCTACATTCTGCTGTTGACTTCTAACACTCTGGAACCTGCTCCCCTTTTCACTCTGCCTTTCCACTTTACCAGACTCTCTTAAGCATCAGATGAAACTCTTCCCCCCACCTGTACCTTTTCCCCACAGGTGGTCACCCCACCCCTGGTGGTTCGGGTGCTATGGTATAGGCACTACCTTAGTCCTACAGTCCTGTAATGTAATATAATTCTAGTCTTTTGTACCTAGCTGTGACATTATTTTGTACTGTGTTTGTGTAGGAGAAACATACTGTACTGTAACTATACTTTAAGTTGTTATCAGTGTAGTATTCAAATTCTACTATGTCTGCACTTTATTCTTTACCAAGAAAGGTAACTGCATAATTCTTCCTATATTCTCATGTACTCTTTCCTCTGGGTCACACCTGGAAATGAGTTTTATCTCAGTGTGCCTTCCCTTGTCATTGATTTTCAAATAAATAAATAGGGATGGATATCTCCGGCAGGAGGGAGATGGTGTTGCCAGAATATCCCTTGCTGGTGCGACCCCACCTGGATTACTGCACCCATTTTAGGAGACTACACCTCAGAAAGGACTTAGACAAAGTTGAGGTGGTCCAGAGGATGGCAGCTACAATAGTGCAAGGCTTGCATTGTAGGCCCTGCAAAAAGGACTGAGGGACCTCAATGTGGACATCCTGGAAAAAAGAAGAGAGAAAGGTGACATGATTGAGATCTATAAGTACCTCACAGGGGTAAACAGGGTGCAGGTGGGGAGTATCTTTCAAATGAGAACAAACACATGGACCAGCAGGCATGTAATGAAGCTTGAAGCTGGGAAGGGTTCTATGTCATAATGGCAATTGTCAAGGGGCGATCGCCACCGAAAATAAAAATAGCGATGTACTTTCACAGAGACAAAAACACACAAAAGTGTTTATGTGGGGGGCTTTGTCCACTGCACCCCCTGCACCCCACTTACAAAAATACCTAACTCGAGGGGTGGTGCATGTTGGGAGGGGGGAGAACCAGGACAAAAGGAACAAAAAAAAACTGGGCATAGAGAAGCACAAAAATATTGTGCTCCATCCCAGCCTCAAACCCTGCACCCTTCCCACCAGAGCCAGCCTCCCTACCCAATGCTCCACTAGGCCAGCTCAGTGGCTTCCCCTCTTACCACCCCTCACATACCTTATGGATACCTTCTGGTATCCTGCCACTGTTCTCTCGCCCTGCACTTCCCTGTCACTACCCTTTCAGTGCAGCCCACAACACAAGCACTGAGACTGAGTGACTCATATTTGAGTCACTAAATCTCAGTCACCCTTTTAATGGGATACTGCTGGGAAGCTCAAGAGAGATGTGAGGAAAGGGCTGTAGTAGCTTAGAGCAGACTGCCAGCAGACATGATGAAGGATAGAATGACGGGAGGCTTCAAGCATTAATGGGACAAACATAGGGGTGTATTATAAATGTGACAGGGAGACATGAGGGTCTGTTTAGGAAGAATAAATAGGGATCACTTGGGCAGACTGGCTGTCTTTTACAGAGTCAACCCAGAGCTCAATGGTTCATACTAGCAGAATAATAGATAGGATACTGTATTATGAGGCTATAAAAACCATTAGTAGGGTCTATCATGTCAATAGAACATTAAGATGGGATTATAGTTGAGTCATATGCAGTCCACTTTTTGTAATTTATTTGTAATGTATGGATCTGAGATAGATTTTCAGTTGTACTAACTGAGCCTGAATAAAATATCTCCTCATTTATACTGTCTTGCTGATTTTGTGCCATTTCAGTTTTCTTTTCTGTCAGCTGGTCTGCTGGATGACTTTTACTGTACGCTATGGTTACAGTAAAAGTCAGCTCGTGCTCAGCTGTGTACAATGTGCATTGCATGAGTTTGGCATCTGATCACATAATACCATTGGTGGATGCTCATTGACAATATTACAAGGTCTAGTAATACTATCGTTGGATGTTCATTGACAGTATTATGAGATCTTGTAACACAACAGATGGAGATCTACGATAGTATTGCAAGTTTTTTTTCTTTAGTATGGTTTTTAGATACAAAGAAACATAGCATTTGATGGAAGACAAGGACTGCCTGGCCCACCCAGTCGGCCCCTTTTTTTCTTGCCTATCCTATCCTGTCACTGCAGACACTACTTGATCTCTGGCTCCCCACCCCCAAGCCCTGCCAAGTACAATTCACTTGTGCCTGTTTCATGCATGCTTTAAGCCAAGCACTAGTTCCCCCCCCCCACCAACTTTATTAGAAGAATGTTCTAGGTATCCACCATTCTTTCAGTAAAGTAGTGTTTCTGCACATCTTTCTTAAATGTCCCCCTTCCTGCTTCATTGCACATTCCCTTGTTTTTGTGCCTCTTTTCTGCTGAAAAATACTCCCCTCCTGTATCTTATTTAACTTCATGAGTTAAGGTCTTTACCATGTGGCCCCTCCTTTCTCTTTTCCAGAGTGTACATATTTTAGCTGCCCTCATCTGGATGGCTTCCACCCAGTCTGTCTCATGCCTGAGATGAGGCCTTCACACTTCTGGTTTCACTTTTCAAACAATAATTACTGTAGGAAACAGACCTCAGTTTTAAAAAACAGTCATATTGTGAAGATCGGCACAATTAATACTACTCAACTATTTGTTTAGTGTATATGTCTCTAGAATCACTAGATTCATTCAGGCATGAGTTTGGCATCCTGCAGAGCCATTACTTATGTCAGGGACATGCAGGAAGAAGCAGGCAGTGCATTTCATTCAGGACGACAGAAAATTATTTTTATAAAAAATATAAACTAAATTAGCCACATATGCTTTCAAACCTGAATCAGAGCAATTACTGAATGCAGCCCTGTTCACAGACATAGATATTACAGGGGCACTAAAAAATGGCGTAAAAAACTGACAGTGTCCTTCCCCTCCCAAGCAGATGCAGGCCATTACCCCGGTATAAGCCCTGATTCTTCCAGGTTGGTCCCAAGTCCCCAGTGTATCCGAACCAGAAATAAGAGCTTTAGCTGGGCTGCTTTTTATGGTATTATTCAGCATATTCATATGTTACGGAACAATTTACTGTAATATAAAATACACATAATACATTCACTAACATATTACAAAAAGTAGTTGGAAACAAATTGCTCAAAAATATTTCCTTGAGTTGTGATAAAAAGTGATTAGGTTTGTTACTTGCTCTAATTCTCCACTTCATTCCTTAATCATTTAGTTACTCCCTCCTGCTCCTTATCAATTGGTGTAAGTATAGTGCTATGATCAGAATCGCACACATTGCTGTCACACATGGGGGAACATATCATTTATGAAGCAAATGAAGAGTTTATCTGCATACCATTCATTATGTTCTGCTCCAAAATTTTCACGTAGTTGTCCCGGTCACTTCGGGATTGTTCATGCTCAAAGCCCAGGGCATGGTTTAACTCATGTTGGATAATTCCTTTTGAAATGCAGTCAGGGTTCATCAGAGAGACTTGCTGGGCACCACCAGTCCTCCCAATTAGGGACCAGCAGCTAAAAATAAAATAGAGAGACTATTGTTTAAAATACATTTTATGTTTTTAATTGTTTTCCAGGAAACTCACCTGGAGACAGATTCTTTCCAGGTGTCACCCTGAAGAATAATTAACAAAGGGGAGAAATAAATAAATGGCAGAGGTACATATAATAAGTTATATAGGTTTATGTGTGTCTTTCCAGTCACTAGGGATGCAAGCGAAGCCAAGGGAAGGCAATTTTATTTCTATGGTACCCAATCCCTGAAGCTCTGGGCACCTTACATTAAAACAGGTAGGGAAGGCAGGTAAAAGCATGTAATACATTAACAATATACATACGTACACACATATTAGAATATGTATAATACAATAAAAGCAAAATTCAAGTTAAAATTAACTCTGGCCATTATCAGATGTCATCAGGAAAAGCCAGCTAAAACAAATAAGCCTTCAGACCCTTCTTAAATATCTTGACCATTGGGACCTCCCTCACGCCAGCTAGAAGAGAGTTCCACAGGGCTGGACCTGCAACTTCAAATGCCTGGTCACCTGATGTTTTTAATCTAACCCTGGGAACCCCTTGTTGAGGAATGGAGGGAGTAAGCAGAAGTAGCTGGTGTTAGGAGATCAGCCAGATAGCCCGGGCCCAGTCCATACAGGGCCTCATAGGTGACCAAGCCCACCTTGAAGATGATCCTCCACCTGACAGGCAGTCAGTGCAGAGCTTGCTGGACCATGGTCACATGACTGAACCTAAACAGGCCAGTCAGTAACCCAGTCTCTGCATTTTGCACTAGTTGTAGCTGGTAGAGGGTTTCTCCAGAGATCCCGAAGTATAAAGCATTATAGTAGTCAAGTCCGGAAGTGACAAAGGCATGGGATGGTGCAGTTCTGGACCTGGTGTTTTGGCTAGCTAGTCAAGGAACCCACTACAGATAGGAAAATGTTGGACCTGGTCCTTACAAACAGAATCAGCACTGCATATATCACATTGGCCCAGTCCTTGAGGTAAAAATTATCACCGTACAGTATGATTTTTATATTAAGACAGGAACTGAAGCAAACTACATGATGACAATGGTCCTGGACTTTAGGAATGTGGATTTAATAAAATGGGAGACTACCCCAAAAACTGTCCCATTTTGGGGTGGAACTAGGGATGGGTAGAGGCACAGTGGTAAAAAATGAGGGAGAGCATAATTAAGGCAACCAACCTCTGAATGAAGGAACTGTGCAAAATCAGAAGGAAAATAAAAAAACTTATGGTTCTGTAGGAAAGTGGCCAAGATGGTGTGGGGAAAAAGGGTTGCATTCAGGAGGTATAAGAAAACACAAAGGGAGGAAGACAGGGGAGGTATACCAAGTACAACAGAGAGAAGCAGGAAAGGCAGTAAGGGGAGTAAAGGTGCAGACAGTAAAGCATAAGCCAGAGGGGTTGCAGAAGGGATAAGACTTTCTTCAGGTACATTCTGTAAGTGAAAAGAGGAAAGCAGGGAGAGGGATAGTGAGGAGAAGAAGGGTGGCAGAGGGAGACTGTGCAGAGAAGGATAAAAAAAGCAAACATCCTGTGCAGGTATTTTACCTCGGTTTTCACAGTAGAGCAAGAGGGGGGCAGACCAATAGGGAGCAGCAGAAACAAAGAAGGGGAGGTGAACACAAGTTCATTTTCAGAGGAAAGAGTCCTAAAGGAACTTACAGCTCTGTAAGTGGGCAACGCTACGGTACTGGAAGAAATACACCCAAGGGTACTAACGGAAGGCAGAGAGGTACTAGCTGCCCCAATAATGGTCTAATTCAACAGTTCACTGGAAACAAGCATGGTTCATGAGGACTGGAGGGGAGCAGACATTGTCCTGCTTCATAAGGGCAGAAAAACGGAAGAGTCTAGCAACTATAGGCTGGTTCAGTCTCGCATCAGTGTTGGGGAAATTAATGTTAACCCTGTTAAAGGAAAGGTTGGTAGAGCATTTCAAATCCAGTTGACTACAAGACCAAAGGCAGCATTGATTCATGGCTCCATGAGATATGGGTAAATCAATAAGGGCAAAGGCATTTCGGCGAATACAAAAATGGCGACCATACATCCTGTATGGGCAACCACTGAAATGGTGACAAATGCTTTTCTGTAGGGGGCTTTACCCTCTACACCCTACACTGAGGGTGAATTTTCCCCCTGCATCTCCCTTACTAAAATAACCAACTTCGAGGTTGTAGCACCTCAGCGAGAGAGGGAGCATATGTTGCCTTTTCGATGATTCCCACATGTATGGTCACTGTTTTTGTAGTCGCTAAAATGCCATCACCCTTATTGGTCTCACCCTTATTGATTTGCCTAAATTATGTGATACCTTGATTCATAGAGAGGTCATGCTAAATGAATATTTGAATGAGTGACCAGGAAAATAGATAAGGGGAGGGTGGTGAAAATTGCCTGTCTGGACTTTACCAAGGCCTTTGACCCCATACTGCGCAGGAAATTGATAAAGAAATTGAGAAGCCTAGGAGTAGGATCCAAAGAGGTGAAATGGGCAAAAGAACTGGTTAATGGATAGGTGACAGAGGGTGGCAGTTCATGACTTTCACTCTAATGAGGTGAGGGTGACCAGTGTGTTTTCGCAGGGTCAGTACTAGGTCCATTCCTCTTCAATTCCTTTAGAAGTGACAATGAATCCATCTGGACTTCAGCAAGGCCTTTGACACTGTGCCACATAGAAGACTATTGCACAAACTGGGGAATATGGGTGTGGGCAGGACAGTAGTGCGGTAGGTAGGTAACTGGCTGGGCAGCAGGACACAGAGGGTGGTGGTAATGGCTGTCACTCCACAGAGGGAAGAGTGGCCAGTGGGGTACCACAGGGATCAGTGCTGGGACCGGTACTATTCAATATCTTCATCAGTGACATTACTTGAGGACCTAGAAGGCAGAATTTCACTGTTCGCTGATGACACAAAGCTCTGTAACAGAGTAGACACACCAGAGGGTGTAGACAGAATGAGAAGGGACCTGCAGAAACTTGAAGAATGGTCAGGGTTTGGCAGTTGAAATTCAATGCAAGGAAGTGCAAGATAATGCATATAGGGCACAAAACCTCTGGCACAATATATCAGTTGGGGAGTGAGGATATAGCATGCACCAAGCAGGAAAGGGATCTTGGAGTTATCATCTCTGATGACCCTCAAGGCAGGGAAACAGTGTGACAAGGCAGCAGGTAAAGAATAGGATGCTGGGATGCATAGGCAGGGGCATCACCAGCAGGAAAAGGAGGTCATAATTCCACTATACAAGACACTAGTGAGGCCGCACCTGAGTACACTGTGCAGTCTGGAGACCTTACCTACGAAGGACATAGACAGGGTACAGAAGGTTCAGAGGAGGGCAACAAAGATGGTGCATGGATTGCATCACAAGTCCTATGAAGACAGGTTGAAGGCACTGAACATGTACTCCCTGGAGGAGAGGAGGGAGAGAGGGGATATGATAGAGACAATCAAGTATCTTACAGGGAGGAACAGGGTGCAGGAATGCACTATTTTTAAGCGAAAAAGATGTTCCAGGACTAGAGGGCATGGGATGAAGTTGGAGGGAGGACAATTCAGAGGAAACGTGAGGAAGAATTTCTTCACAGAACGGGTGGTGGACAAGTGGACACCTGCCAGAGGAAGTGGTGGGGGCTGAAACAATCACGGGATTTAAGAATGCATGGGATAGACATAAAGGAATTCTGGAGGTCAGGGGTAAGGGGCAACAGACTTCCTGGAAAACATAAACTGAACTTACAAACTTAAATGGGCAGACTGGGTGGGCCATAGGCCCTTATCTGCCGACACTGTCTATGTATCTATGTATCTATGAAGAACAACTGGAAGGGAAGGTATACCTTTCTGCAGATGACAGTAACATCATTAATAGGGTGGACACTCAGTAGGTGCTGGTGAGAATGTGCAGGGACCTTGGGAAACTTGACAAATGATGAAAAGCATGGGAGTTGGGGTTCAATGTCAAAAAGTGCAAAATCATACACCTAGGACATAGGAACCCAGGAATTGAGCAGAAATAGATTGGGGGATACTGACAGTCAATAAGCAGAAAATGGACCTAGAGGTAATCATATATGATGAACGCAAAGTGGCAGGGCAATGTGACAGAACAGTTGATAGGGCCAGTGGAATGCTGGCATGCACAGGGAGAGGTACCTCCTGCAGGAGGAGGGAGATGGTGGTGCCACTGTATTTCATGTTTGTGAAACACCACCTGGAGTACTGCATCCAGTTTTAGAAGCCGCACCTTATATTGGACAAAGACTGGGTAAAGACAGTCCAGAAGAGGGCAATTAAAATGGTGCAAGGGTAGTATCAATAGCCCAATGGGGAGGGATTGAGGAATCTTAACATGCACACATTGAAAGAGAAAACAGCAAGAGGAGAAATGATAGAGACCTACAAGTACCCCTCAGGTGAACAGGGAGCAGGAGGGGAGTATCTTCCACATGGAAAAGTGTACCAGGACCAAAGGGTATGTGTTGAAACTGGGGGGTTAAGAGGGATATGAGGAAGTACTACTTCACTGAAAGAATGGTGGACTTGTGAAACAGATTGCCAGTGGAAATGGTGGATGCAAAAACAATAGGGGGCTTCAAGCATGCATGAGATAGACATAAGGGAATATTAGTAGATAGGCAGGAAGGAGGAAGGGCCACTGGAGACCAGCTAGGGTCTGCAGAGACAGACTAGCCAGGGACGATGTGGGCAGACTTGGTGAGCCAAGTAGTCCTTTTCTAATGACAAAGTCTATGATTCTAGTTTTCAGTCACTCTGCCTGCCCTTTCAGCCAGAAGTCTCCAGCCCTATCTTCCACCTTCAACAGGACAGTCCTTACCACTTGCTCAGGATCACCATCTGCTGAGAGATCTCTGTGGTCACTGGTGCTGGCCTGTGACCTGCCAGCCATGGGGATATCCATGTATTTCTTTACGCCCTGGGGGTGGTTCTCTAATATGCAAAGACCCATACTTTCATGTGAATACTCACGGTTAAGCTTGTCAGGATGAAGCCCAATTCTAAAGCATTCTGCTGCATGCTGCAGCAGAGTTACTGCAGTAAACAATGTAATTTCAATGGGAATTAATCCATTTTGTCATGCAGGAAAATGTGACACTGCCAGGATGATGTGAATGTCATAGCTTTCTGCATGACAAAAGGGACTAATTACCATTGAAATTGCATTGTTTTCTACAGTAACTCTGCTGCAGCATGCTGCAGAGTGCTGCAAAATGCTGCAGAATTGGGTTTCATCCTAGCAAGCTTCCCTGTACATGCTATTGGTGTCCAAAAGTGAGCCCTGCCGAGTTATGCATCACCAACTGTACTGGCACCTGACTTTCAGAAGAGGGCAGGCAGGCAATAGAATGCAGTGCCTTCCCTCCCTATGGGAAGACAGCTGTGTATAGTATGCTCTACCCTCCTTCCCCCTGACAGTCACCAAGCGACTTGTCTCCATTCCCAAACACAGGTCGCTGGCATAGTGTGGGGTTGCACTACCACTGTTACTTGGCCATGCCATGCACAGTGTTATTTTTTTTTTTTTAAATAAAGACTTTTATCCTCCTCAGCTGGGACAGGGCAGGCCAACAGCCCTGTCCCCGGGTGTCGATGACTGGCCTCTTATCTCCTTCCTCCTACTCCTGCAGATGTTCTGGTAGGGCGCATTATGACGTCTCAGAAAGGCACCATTGGAGCCCAGTCCCCCGTCAATTTTCCACCTATTTTTTCCCCCTGGGACTATAGCAAACACTGTTACGCATGCATGTGGAGTTGCACATGGGCTTTGGAACTGCCTGCACCATTCCAACCAGCTGGATTAACACAAGCTGCCCTAGCATTGGCACTACCATTTGACCTTCACCCAAAGCAAGCCAAAAGCTGGGATGGCCTACCTCCCCCATCTCAGAGTCTCTTCCATTAGATTGGGGAGGCAGGCCTTCCCAGCTGCCAGGTGGCTGCTCATGCCTTCTACTGTGCCCCTCCCCAGTCGACCCCTGGTGACCCAAGCTTGTTCCCAAACTTAAGTTGCCAGCATGGGAAAAGTAGGGTGCTTTGCAGTGCATCAGCCCTCTACACCACTGTGCCAGCTTACAGTCTGAATTTTTAAGGCTGATTTGAATAGGCAAAAGGTTTATTGCAGTCACAAGGAGTATGAGTCTGGCATGAAGACAGTGGAGAATCTACCCATTTCTCATGGAGTATACCTGTGTGTTCCTCTGCCTAACCCTGCCTGGCCAAGGATATCTGTATAGATATTTCATATATGGAATCTACATCAAGGTGAAGTAAAAGATAATCAGTAATGGCACAATTATATTGGGTAATAGGTAAAAAAAAGAAGGTGATAGGAAATAACTACACCAAAATAGCAGCCCACAATATACGTTGAGGTCGTTACATGCTGTGAGAGGTTACAAATGCTGAGGATATCCATAAACCATTTAATCATGTGTTCTTCATGTTGATTTTAATGAATATTAAAGTCCCAAGAATCAAAAGTCAAAGTAACTAGAACACAAGGATAATCATAAATTTAGAAAAAATCTCAACAGAAAGTCAAAATCAATTTGGGGAATAATACATTAAAATAAAAGTTCAATACAGAGGTCTGGGGAAGTGCATTACTAAATGTTCAAAAGTGTAAAATGACTATCTGGCTACAGCTTTGATGAATGTTTAGTGATGTCTTCCGTTCAAACTAAGTGCTGTACGTCATCATACCATGAGTATAACAACCAAATACGGGCACCAAATCAAAACGGCGGCTCATATTAGGCGCTATACTCATGGGCTACCCTACAAGGGTAGCAACTGTACACAACCACTGCGGTAGTGTATGGTGACAGGAAGGGGGGAATAATGAGAGGAAGGGGAGGGACAGGGGATGGGTTTAGAGGGATTGGTGTACCTACTGCCACTGAGCTAGCTGTGTGGTGTGCCAGTGTGGGTGGGTAGCTCAGGTGCAGCAGGTACAGGGTTTGTGACTGGATGTGGCCTTGGCACTTAATGTTTTTCCTGTTTAGGGATTTTACCCCCTTCCTGACATGCACCCCCCCTGGAGTTGAGAATCCTTATTCAGGGGTGGGTGCGGGGGTCCATGGCCCCCCTCTAAAACACTTTTTTCAATTCCGGAAGTCAGGTCGCCTTAAAGTCTACATCACTGATTTGCTTTTCAGCAATATACACACGCACCATAATAGCGATCGTTATTCTGCGATCGCTGTTATGACTTGGAACCCCAGAAGAACAAGAAAGAAAAATTGGGTCATTGGAATTCACTAATCAGACTATCATTCTTGGAAAGTCGTTACTATAGAGCCATGTTTCTGTCAAACATAGTAGACTGATATTTAGGTCTGGTATATGATAGTTACATATAAGGGTCATGTTAAGGTCCAGATAGAAATTAGATAGTCACCATTATGTGTTTGTCTCTAACTTTAACTGCACCATGCTACACTGTATAGTGTGATCTACACTCATACCAAAGCCAGTGTGTTTTTTAGCACATATTGCTATAGTGATATTCTGCAAGGTGGTGCACCATTCCAATTGCAGTTAGCAAGAGAGATAAGGTTTGCAGCAAGTATGCCACACCAGTAAGAATTAAACAAATTAATTCAGAGTTGGATCCCTATTATGATGTTCATTTGCTGAGGTGAATTTTTGAGTCTACAAGAATGATTAAAGATTGCTAAGAATTTTTTTTTTTTTGCAAATACATTGTTTTATTACTGTGATGCTTCCTTGCCAACACTATACAGTCAGTTCTTATATCATCACCAACTCTACACAATGTAGGAAGGCAGCTGCAAAGGCCAACAAAATGCTGGGTTGCATTACAAGGGGTATATCCTCGAGGAGGGGGCAGGTGATTCTGCCACTGTATAGATCACTGGTTCAACCGCACCTGAAGAACTGCATGCAGTACTGGTGCCCGTATCTGAAGAGGGACATTAAGTAACCAGAGGGGGTGCAGCGCAGGACAACAAAGATGATCCAGGGGCTGGGGGACTTATCATATGGGAGCAGGCAGAGGGAGTTGAACATGCAGTCGCTGGAGGAGAGGAAGGACAGCGGGGATATAATTGAAATTGAGTACATAAAAGAAATAAACAAGACAGGTACTGGAGGGCTGTTAAAAGTCAGGAAGGGGATGGAAACCTTGGGCTATGATATGAAATTGGAGAGAGGAAGGTTCAAGAGCGAGAGATGAGGAGACACTTTTTACAGAGTGGGTGCTAGCAAGGTGGAATGCGTTACCAGCAGAAGTGGTATCCAGTAGAACAGTGGGCTGCTTCAAAAGGTGCTGAGACAGGGCAAGAGTGAGGGGCAGCTGCAGAATAATTGGTGCTAGCTGTACATTCTAGCAGACTTGATAGACCACTAGACCTTTATCTGCTGGCAAATTTCATATGTTCGCATGTTTGCATCATCACAATGAAACAAATACAGAACCATAAACATACCATAAGATGGAAGTCTGTTGATGTAAACACTGTATACAATCTGAATGCCAGGGCAAAATGGCAGGTCTGCTTAGGGAGCGGTTATCAAGACAGTTTGAAAACGTACATGCATACATGGCTCCATTTTACCAAACAGCACAAATTTATCCTTTTTTTTTATTTTTATTTAAATAAGTATTCTCACCATGAATCTTGGGCCTGATTCTCAAGGCGTTGCTTAGACAGGCACAAGCTGTGGCAAACAGCAGCTTGTCATGATCACTGGTGCACAAGGGACCCTGCACCTGATTCTCAAAGGGAGGGGTCCCAGCACCTAACTCCCACAGTTTGTGGTAAGCATTTCTATATATCAAAGGAAAGGCACATGCAGTGCTGGCACCCCTGGCTGACATACCAGCATATGTCCCTGCCCTCCTCCTGTAGCAAGGCAAGCAGCATGCCACATGTGCCCCCTCAGGTGCCTCTGGCAGGACAGAGGGAATGCTTCACTCACATCATGCATGCAGCTAGCAGTGTAGCTGGCCCACAGTCCATGTCTGACAGCAGTACACCCCAATTAGTGCGGGGGAAAGCCCTGCAGGCAGTGAGCCCCAGATCATAGAGATCCTCTTGGTATTACCAGAATCAGCTATGGTGGAGTATCTGACACACCTGATCAAGGGTTCCCATGTATTTCCAGACCACCTGGTTCACCAACCATACAGCAGTCAGTGCCCTGGATGGAGCTAGTGCGGTACAGCCAAGTGTGTATTTATGTGCTCTTCCTAATCCCAAAATTGTAATGTGTGCCTGACAATAAATAATGAGAATTAAACATTTAATTTATAAGGAGAGATTTGACAATTTAAATCTATTTACCCTCGAATACAGAAGATTGAGGGGAGATATGTGCTTAATATTCATGGCCCTCAACAATCCTAAATTAATTGGAATCTCTGGGCCTGGAATTAAGAAACCAGCAACATGTCATAAGGGGTCATGTGTTACAGTTAAAAGGTGAAAGATTTGTCACCAACAAGAGGGGAGCACAGTACAGCCAGACAGTGATTCCATTATAGAATCTGCTCCCCCATGAGGTAGTTGGAAGTTATGGTATATACGACTTTAAGAAAAAATGTGATGAATTCAGTAGAAAGTATAATGTTTCAACTTTCCATAATTAGGCAGGTGAGGAGCAGTTATGGGTAATTTGCTTTCTTTATTCATAAACTACCATTGAACCTATGAACAGCCAGCAAGAAAAGGCTAAAAAAATAAATATTACATAATTTTGCCTGTGAGTAGTTGCCCTGGTGACTGCCTCTAGGGGTTACTGGAAAATGTAGTCCCCAAGCACCATAGAGACTACTAGGCTTGGAAAGGAGTGTGCTTTTTATGTTTTCCCAGTACACCATAGTTGCAGCAGCCTAGCACAGGATTCTTGTGCAGTGATTTTATAATTCAGTACTGTTTTATTTACTTTAGTTAGGTGCTTGGCACACCTAACCAGTTAGGGCCATACTTCTGGGTTCAAGGGTTTAAAGCTTGGCTCCTAGTAAGTGAGCCGAGCTAGTTGGGTACAGCCCAGTGTGTATGCACGTGCTCTTCCTAATCCCCCAAATTGACATGTGTGCCTGACAATAGTACAGACTACAGCAGTGGCAACAAAAAGCTATGAAACAATATTACATCATTCTGTCTGTGAGAGTGTCTGTAGTTGTCCCCCTAGTGACCACCTCTAGGGGTTGCTTGGAAATGTAGTCCTTGAGCACCAGTGGGACTACTGGGTTGGGAAAGGATTGTGCTTTTTAATTTTTCCTGGTACACCATAGTTGCAGCAGCCTAAAACAGGCTTGCTGTGTGGTGGTTTTATTATTCAGTACTGAGTGTTTTATTTACTTTAGTTAAAGTCAGTGTTTGGTGAGCTAAACCAATCAGGGCCATACTTCCAGGTTCAGGGGTTTAAAGCTTAACTCCTAGTGAGCAGAGAGGAGCATGAACAGAGGTGCGGCACAACCGAGGCCAGCAGCATCTGCTGGTATCAGCCATGGGCGGCGTGGGAGTTGGCAGCCCCATCTGCAGTAGAAAAGCATTGAAAAATCCAGTTTTAGAAACAAAAACAAAGTCAAAGTTTACATATATTCTTAAACTGTAAAGTTGATTTATTATTATGGACACTACCATGGACATTCTTGAGCTCTTTTGCTGTGAGGGCTCATTAGTAAGATGTATGAGTTTTTGCATGTATGCACTCATCATGCAGTGTGAGGAAAGGCTTGGGTTTGAAAAAAGAAATGCACAGAAAATACTAAGTTAGTGAATGAGAGGGAGTACATTAAAGGATAGCTTGATAACATGAGAGAAATAAAAAAAACTGAGCATGTTATCAGTACAGTAGCAGCAGAAAATAAGTTCATAAAACAAGATTCATCTGCAAATAAAAAAAAGGACAAGAGAGTGTGAGGATTCATCTGATGCCAGTATTGATAATCAAACAACTAAAAGAGTCAGAGAAGACATTGCATCTAGGCAAGTGTCTGAGTGATGTGTGGTCACTAACAAAAAGCATACAAAAAGATGCAGAACTATTTTCAATGTTGATACTCCCATGGAGACATTTAACAGATATTGTCCCCAGCCCAAGACTATGAGTTAGCTTAACATCCAGTACAGATACCCAAAGGCTTACTTGTGCTGACAGTAACCCCATTAGTCCACAGACAAATTATAAAACTGTTATAGGTGATTCTACAATATAATATAGTACACTACACTAATTCCCACATGTGTAAATCGGATCGGTATCTTACTACAATTACATAGCTTATACCTCTAATTCTGTATTCTCCAACCTTAGTAGTGTCCTCCCCTCTGACTTCTTCAATAAAACCACTGACTCATCCTCTAACCCCATTCCCATAGGCATTCCTCCTTTTCATTTCAGGATTGTCTCTCCTCGTGAAGTAATAAAGTACCTAACCCAGGTCCTGGGTAAATCTAGATTCAGTGGAGACTCTTTAGACCTAAAACCTCTGCACCTAACCCTTGACTTGGTCCTTATCCCACTCACCAAAATCATTAACCTTTCCCTATGACTTGGTCAGTTCCCCTTTCAGTGGAAAATGGCAGCGGTCACTCCTATTTTTAAGGGTGGTGACAGGACCTCACCTAGCAACTACTGCCCTAGCTCCACCCTTCCCTCTATTTCCAAAGCCCTTGAGAGGATAGTCTCTGATCAACTCTTAGACTATCTCTCAAAACACAATATACAGTGCTAGCAACAGCACGGGTTTCAGAAGGGTCACAGTACCACCACTGGCCTTCTGGATATACCGACTTCATACATAAAGCCCACGACCATGGCCATCTTGTTTGATCTGTTTATATAGACCTAACAAAGGCTTTCAACACTGTAAACCACACTATCCTAATTGACTCCCTTCTGTCTTTAGGTCTCTCCCAAGAAGTAACTGCTTGGTTTTCTAACCATCTTAGTGGCAGATCACAGCGGGTGAAGATTCTTGACACCCTCCCCTCCACCCTACCTGTTCAATCTGGCGTACCTCAAGGGTCAATTTTGCTCCTACTCCTTTTCAGTCTATTCCTCAACACCCTTCCTCTTGCCTGTTCTGGGCAGCTGTTACTGTATGCTGATGTTGCAGTCATCTTTTCAAGTCACCTTGACCCCCCCCCCCCAAAACATAATCTTCAGCAATTTTTCTTTGAGACTGAATCGTGGTTCCCTCATCACAAACTCATACTTAACTACAAAAAAACTCAAAGTCATGTTATTTGCTAATTCCCATAACAAATATAAAGGCCAGCCTCTACACATTCTAAATAACATGAAACAACCACTTGAGCAAGTTTACAGCTTCAAATACTTCAGCATCATCCTTAACTCCACCCTCTCCTTTCAGGAACTCATCAACCTTGTCTGCAAGTCAATAAATTCTAGGATTGGTCTTCTGTACCACCACTGGAATTGCCTAACTCCTAACACCCTCTGCTTGGCTGTTACCAGCTCTGTCCTGTCCATAGTAGACAATGGCATAGTAATTTGTGACTCTGCTGTTGATTCTGCCTTAACCCGCATTAAAGTTGCCCTGAACAAAGTCTGCCACCTTATCGTTGGTGGAGACAGGCTAACACATACATGTGATTTATATGACTAATGAAACTGGCTAAACTTTGCAGGTAAGCTCATGTATTAGACCTGCTTACTAGCCAAAAAGATAGCCTATGGTCTTGCCCCCCACTACCGTCCACCTCTTAACTCCCTCTCTCACCCCCCGGGCTACCAGAAGCTTATCAAAGGCTGTCTTCCAGGTCCCTTTTTTTGCAGGACATCAATGGGACAGAGGGTCTTTATGTAAATGGCTCCTAACTGGCTAAATAGCTTGCCCACTGATGTATTTACTCTACAAAAACTTGGCTCTTTTAAACTTTCACTTCGGTGACATCTCTTGGCTACTGGCCATTGTGACTGTTACTAGCCTATTCCCACTCCGTTGCACAGCTGCCCACTCCACCATTAATTGCTCCCTCCTTCCATTGACAAGGTCTCTTCCTACTGTGTATTGCTCATCCTCTCCATCCCCCTTTGCTTTCACCCCTCCCTAACCTTTGACAAGGTCCTTGGACTGCATCTCCCCATATCTTCCTCTCAATTGTTTGTCCTCCCTACCATTAATCCCACTCTCCACCATGACCTAGGGTCTACTGCCAAGAAGGCCTCCTCCCTTCCCCTTTCCTTCCTTCCTTCTTTCCCATTTTTTAATTATTTTCAGTAATCATGCTCCAATTTCCTGTAGTTTAGGTCTGCTTAACCTTGCACTGCTTGGTGGCCTCTCCCTGCATGGAGTGCCCATTTTAGACTTTGGTGTTTATTTATGTGAACCTACATCTGTTTTGTACCTCGCATTCTGTATTAAGGGAGTTGCACTCCTTTGTTCTCTTGTATATCTGCATTTTTGAGTCTTGTTTTCTTGTACACCTCATGTTTTTTGTTGTGATTTTGACATGGAGCCTATGTAAATGAGTCATTGACTCAAAGGTTGTAATTCTGAGATTTGGCTCGGTGAAAAACAACAGAAATTAAAGCCAGAATAGATAAACTAGTTATTCACAAAGATTCCTCTATTGTTCTACATGTAAGTACAAGTGATGTAGGATATCAGCACTAATAAAATACTTGTTATTAATCCTACTGGGTCAATATGTCAGAAACTTTACAGTGCACAACATAACCATGTAACAGGAACAGCGCAGTAGGGAAGGGCGAGAGGGTGCAAAACAACAAAAGGATGTATGCGCAGTAGTGCACTCTCTCACTCTTCCTGGTCCAGGATAAGAATCCTGCTGGGACAAGGGATCACCGAACAGCTGCAGTGGCTAGATGGGATGAGCAACAGGAAGCAAGGGAGGCAGTGCATCTGTGGACCAAGTTTTGATTCCCGGTCCCAGACGCATAGAATTTTTATATTTTTTGCACTTTGTGCAAATTTAAGTGTTACCCCCCCCCCGAGTTAGTTATTTTAGTTTGAAGGGGGGGTTTGGGGCGGAGCCTCCCCCACAAAACAAAGACTTATGCCTTTGAGTCAAGGACTCATTTTCAAAGGTTCCACATCAGTGTTGAACAATCATCACAAAAATACAAGGTTTACAGAGGAAAAAATGACAAAAAACATTGAAGCATATACACAGGCAATAATAGTAAAATTTGATCTTATATGCATCAAATTAGTAAATATTAACAGATAGACTGATTAGATAAGAGGGGGTTGGGGGGATTGCTGAAGGTGACATTATCTGAGGGGGAAGAGAGGTGGAGCTTTCAACCAAGTGAGGCCATCGTCAGGTAATTGGGGTAGGGAAGCTGGTTAAGAAAAAAGTGATATATAGCAGAAAGATGCAGAGGGGGGTAGGTAAATGGGAAACTGGGGGCAAGATACTATCACATTAGCACAGGCAAGTGTCAAAGTCCAGTCCAATAATAGTTTGTGCCAAAACAAACTAAGAATTTTAAAACCTGTTTCCAACTGCCTGGTAAATCCCAGACAAGGAGGATTTACCTCATCTTAACTGAACTGCTGTGTTTTTGCAACCAAGATTGCTGAGACTGCAGAAAGAAGTATTTCTTTGTGCTTGGGTGAGGTGACAAATCCACTCCCTCACTGTCCTGTTACAAGAGACTGTGATTTCTGCCAGTGGACCCGAACTCTGAGGTCCTGCCTGCCTGCCTAACTGCTGGCCTACCTGCAAGGTGGGTGAAGACAAATCCCTCTGTGGGGTGAAGACTACTGTCTGCCTACCTGTCAAGGTGGGTGAAGACAAGTCCCTTAGTGTGGTGAAGACAACTGCCTGCCTACATGTCAAAGTGGGTGAGGACAAGTCCCTCAGTGGGGTGAAGACAATGGCCAGCCTACCTGTTGAGATGGGTGAAGACCAGTCCCTCTTTGGGAGGAAGACAACTGCCTGCCTACCTGGTGAGGTGGGTGAAGACAAGCCCTTCTGTGGGGTGAAGAGGATCATTGTCCTTATCCATGGCAGTTCTACCTGTTCTTACCAATTGCCTGCAAGGGGAGATGTCCCCAACACCTGCATCATCTGTTCAGCAAAAGGTTGTGAGTACTGTAATTTACCCAAACCCATACATTTTAACTGTTCAGCTAGCTGCTAGTTAACTTACCATCTGGGCTTCCTGCAGAACCATAGCTAAGCCCACAGCAACAGTTTCAGCCAGGATAAACTGTATATCTACATCCACTGGTGTAGTTTATAACTTGCAATTACAGCATCCAACCATTGCAATGGTGCTGCATCCAGTGTCTACTTGTCTCAGGCCTCAACTCCTCAGTGTGTGCACACAATGTATGTGGAAGCTCCCACAGGGACTTTGGGGTTAACTGGTGCACCAGTGGGGGGAGGAGAACTGGGACAGGGAATACTGGACTATAATGTACTGTGGTATCTGATATTTTGCCTGATTACAATATTTATTATAATCTTGTTGTTGAATGTTTTACTACCCTTTGCTTCCCTGGTTCCTTATGTCATTATCCAGACTCAAAATAAACCCCTTGTTTATTTTCCTGCAGTTGCTTAATTATTTGCATTATTGTGTAGTGTAATATTAGCAAGATTAGAGTGATAAGTTGGGAGGGGATTGTGTAGGTATAAGAGAGTGGTGGTAAATGGAGTTCTCTACAAGGTGGGGAGGATGACCAGCATTATGCCTCAGGATTCAGTGCTGGGACTGGTCCTCTTTATTTTTATAAATGACATTGCAGAGGAGATAGAGGGGAGAGCTCCCTCTTTGCTGATGACACTAAAATCTACAATAGAGTGGACTGTGTGTGTGTATGTGTAAAGGATGAACAGAAACAGGTATCAACAGCAGCAGGTATCAATGTGAAAAGATGAAAAACAATGCACTTAGGGCACAGTAACTGATGGATTGAGTAAAAGTACAAAACTGGTGGAGTGTTATTGATTACCACCAAACAGGAAAGAGAGCTGGGATAATCATATCCAATATCCTAATGATGGCCAGGCAGTGCAACAAGGCAGTTTGAAGGCTAGTGGGTCAAGGACATGCAAGGGGAGGGGTATCATCAGCAGAAGGAGGGAGGTGGTGTTGTCTCTGTGTAGATCACTGCTAAGACTCTACCAGGAATATTGTGTTCAGTTTTGGAGAACACATCAAAAGATTGCATTCAGGCAATACAAAAAGACACAGGCAGAAGGGGATAGGGAGAAGTACCAGGAGAAACAAAGGGAGGCAGGGAAGTCAGTAAGGGAAGCCAAAGCTCAGACAGAAGAACACATTGCAAAATCAGTGGTTAAAGGGGACAAAACCTTTTACAGGTACATAAGTGAAAAAAGAAGGACAAAGGGAGGGATAGTGAGACTGAAGGGGAGGATGGGAGCAGCGTGGAGGATGACAACAGTAAAGCTGACATATTGAACAGGTATTTCTGCTCAGTCTTTACCTAAGGAAGAGGGGTAATGGGTCTGAAGGAGTACAAGGGTGAGAATGGTGCAGAAATGGACACAAGTCCCTTTACACGAGAAAGGGTCCTGAAGGAACTGGCAAGCAATAAGAGCTGATAAAGCAATGGGACCAGATGGGTGCACCCCAGGTCCTTAAAGAACTAAGAGAGGTGGTGGCTGAACCTCTGGCTATCCTGTTCAGCCAATCACTGGAAACAGGGAGGTACCCAAAGACTGGAGGACAGCAGATGTAGTCCCTTATACAAAAGTGGGAACAAAGAGGAAGCAGGGAACTACAGACCAGTCAGCCTCCCTCGGTAGTGGGAAAGATCATGGAAGCACTACTGAAGGAGAGATTGGTGGAACATCTGGTTCTCAATGGACTACAGGACCCAAGGCAGCATGGTTCACTAGGGGAGGGGTCATGTCAGACCAACCCTCATTGAATTTTGACTGGGTGACTAGGGAGGTGGATCAGGGGAGGGCAGTGGACATGGCCCATCTGGACTTCAGCAAGGCCTTTGACACTGTGCCACATAGAAGACTATTACACAAACTGGGAATATGGGTGTGGCAGGACAGTAGTGTGGTGGGTAGGTAACTGGCTGGGTGCAGGACACAGAGGGTGGTGGTAAATGGCGTCACTCCACAGAGGGAAGAGTGACCAGTGGGGTACCACAGGGATCAGTGCTGGGAACGGTCCTATTCAACATCTTCATCAGTGACATTGTACAGGATATAGAAGGCAGAATTTCACTGTTCTGATGACACAAAGCTCTGTAATAGAGTAGACACACCAGAGGGTGTAGACAGAATGAGAAGGGACCTGCAGAAACTTGAAGAATGGTCAAGGGTTTGGCAGTTGAAATTCAATACAAAGAGGTGCAAGATAATGCATATGGGGCACAAAAACCTGGCACAATATATCAGTTGGGGTGAGGATATAGCATGCACCAAGCAGGAAAGGGATCTTGGTGTTGTCATCTCTGATGACCTCAAGGTAGGAACAGTGTGACAAGGCATCAGGTAAAGCAAATAGGATGCTGGGATGTATAGGCAGGGGCATCACCAGCAGGAAAAGGGAGGTCATAATTCGCTATACAAGACACTAGTGAGGCCCCACCTGAGTACAGTGTACAGTTCTGGGAGACCATACCTACGTAAGGACATAGACAGGGTAGAGAAGGTTCAGAGGAGGGCAACAAAGATGGTGCATGGGTTGCATCACAAGTCCTATGAAGACAGGTTGAAGGAACTGAACATGTACTCCCTGGAGGAGAGGAGGAGAGAGGGATATGATAGAGACATACAAGTATCTTCAAGGGAGGAACAGGGTGCAGGAAAACACTATTTTAAGCGAAAAAGATGTTTCCAGGACTAGAGGGCATAGGATGAAGTTGGAGGGAGGACGATTCAGAGGAAACATGAGAAAGAATTTCTTCACAGAACGGGTGGTGGACAATGGAACACCTGCCAGAGGAGGTGGTGGGGGCTGAAACAATCACGGGATTTAAGAATGCATGGGATAGACATAAAGGAATTCTAGAGGTCAGGGGTAAGGGGAAATAGACTTCTAGGAAAACAAACTGAACTTGCGAACTCAAATGGGCAGACTAGGTGGGCCATAGGCCCTTATCTGCCAACACTGTCTATGTATCTATGTATCTATGTATCACTGGAAGAATATAGACTGAGTGGAGGTGGTCCGGAGGAGGGCAAGTAAAATGGTGAAAGGTCTGCATCATAAGCCCTATGAAGAGAGAGACTAAAGGAACTAAGTGTAATCACCCTGGAAGAGAGGAAAGAGAGGAGGATATGATGATAGAGACTTGTAAATACCTCACAGAGGTAAATAAGGTACAGGAGGGACGCACTTTTCAGTAAAAAAGGTGCACAAGAAAAAGTGGACATGTTATGAAGCTGAAAGGGGTAGATTTAGCAGAGCTATGAGGAAGTACTTCTTCAAGGAAATAGCGGTGGATTCCTGAACAGTCTACCAGCAGAGGTGGATGGAGCAAAAACAGTGACGGAGTTCTAAAATGCATGGGGTAGGCATAAGAGAATCTTAGTGGAAGGGAAAGTGGGTTGAAAAAGAGCCAGAAATCAAGCAGTCTGCAATAACAGTATAGGCAGGGAAAAAAATGGGACAGACTGGTTTGGCCAAGCGATCCTTATCTGCCAGCAAATTCTATATTTCAATGTTATTTGTACACCAGCTCCCACTAAGCCATAGTGTCTAAGACCAACACCAATCTGCTTTGTTTTTTTTTTTTTTTTATGTGACTGTATGATACTGTGCCTCCATCTTCTCATCCTCTGTGTTTCTACATTTCCTAGTGTTTGCTTCAGGACTCCGTCATTTTAGTGATGAATGATGAAGATTAAGACTTTATTTCATTAAATGTTTTCTTTATTTTTTTTTATTTTAGTGTTTTTTTGTTTATTTTTAATTTTTATTCTGTTTTAGCAATGAGATAGCACCAAGAGCTGCCAAAGGTCAGTCACTGACTCACTGACACCTGGCGGAGACTCGCTGACCAATGTCCAGATCACAGTGCAACAGCACAGCTCATGACAACACACACACAGGCTGCTTCAAAACTGAGGAGAAAGGAACCACTGCAATTTGGGGGAATGTGGAGAAATGTCTTTTATTTATTTATTTATTTATTTATTTTACTTTTTTTTATGCAGTGCCACCAAGGTACCAACTACAACGGGCAGAGGACTGGCATACTGCCAACTGGTACACACATGCTGCCCACTGCCCAAATCACACTGCAACAGTGCTGCTCAGTACTAGAGATGCAGTGAATTTAAACTTTGCCTCGAAGTCGCGACAAAGTGGCCGATTTCACCATGTGGAGTAATCCATGAAATTTTCCCCTTTTTGGTGGAATTTAGCCAAGGCAAAAGTTTGCCTTCTGCAGACTGAAGTTTGCTTTCTGCAGTGAAATTTCACCTTCCACGGTTGGAATTTACATAGAAACATAGAATTTGACGGCAGATAAGGACCGCTTGGCCCACCCAGTCTGCCCATTTCCCTACATACTGGATAAGCTGCAGATCCTAGTTAACCAGCAACCTACTTCTTCCTACCCCCACCCCCTAGAATGGCCTTATGACTGTCTCATGCATGCTTGAATTACACCACTGATTTTGACTCCACAACCTCCTCCGGAAGGCCATTCCATGCATCCACAACCTCTCTGTGAAAAAATACTTTAAATTACCTCTGAGCCGCCTCCCTCTATCTTCAAATTGTGCCCTCTTGTTCTTGCACACCTCTTTTTGAAAGATGCTACCTCTTGGACTTTGTTGATTCCTTGAGGTACTTGAACGTTTTATCATGTCCCCCTCTCTCCTTTCTCCATAGGCTATACATATTAAGCTCCTTTCACCTCTCTCTTCATGTCTTCCCGTGCAGACCCTGCACCATTTTCGTTGCCTCCTCTGGACAGCTTCCATCCTGTCTATGTCTTTATGGAGATTGAGTCTCCAGAACTGCACACAGTACTCCAGATGGGGTCTCACCAGCTGTCTGTACAGAGGATAGTAACTTCTTGTTTTCTACTGGTGATGCCTCTCCCTATGCATCTCAGTATCCCCCCAGCCCTTCTTGCTGCCCTCTCACATTGCTTGCCCACCTTTAGGTCATCTGACATGACTACCTCCAGGTCCCTTTCCATTTTTGTTGTTGTTAGTATCTCACCCCCCATTGTGTACTCTTCTCCTGGGTTTTTGTTTCCCAGGTGCATTACCTTGCACTTCTTAGCATGGAATCTAAGCTGCCATACATTTGACCATTCCTCTAACCTTGCCAAGTCCCTTCTCATCCTTTCCACCCCACCCTGTGCATCAACTCTGTTGCAGATCTTTATGTCATCTGCAAAGAGACATACTTTTCCTTCCAGTCCCTCTGCAATGTCACTTATAAAGACATTGAAGAGGACCGGTCCTAATACTGAACCCTGCGGTACCCCACTAGTAACCCTCCTTTCTTCTAAGTGGAGTCCATTTACTATTACTCTCTGTGTCCTATTCTCCAGCCAGTTCTTTACCCAGGCTGTCATCTTGGGACCCACTCCCAGGCTGGCTAACTTGTATATTAATCTTTTGTGTGGGACTGTGTCAAATGCCTTGCTAAAGTCTAGGTAGGCCATGTCCACAGCCCTCCCTGATCTACTACTTTGTCACCCAGTCAAAGAAATCTATCATATTCATCTGGCATGACCTTCCTGCTGTGAATCCATGCTGCCTAGGGTCCTGTGCCCTCTGGCCTCAGATACTCGACAATTCTTTCCTTCAGAAGAGATTCCATCATTTTCCTATCACTGAGGTTAAACTAACAGGTCTGTAGTTTCCTGCTTCTGCCTTGCTCCCACTTTTGTGAAGGGGAATCACATCTGCCCTCTTCCAGTCCTCGGTACCACCCCATCCTCCCATGATTTGTTAAAAAGGGTAGTCAGTGGTATTACTAGTTCTACCCTTAGTTCTTTAAGAATTCTGGGATGAATCCCATCAAGCCCCATTGCTTTGTCCACCTTTCAGTTTTAAGAGTTCTTTCAGAACCCTTTCTTCTGTAAATGGGCTGGTATCAACTTCTGTATCCAGAGTGTTTCTACTGTTTGTTTTATGTACCTCCCTCTTCATTTGTAAATACTAAGCAAAATATTTGTTTAGTATCTCTGCCTTTTCACAGTCTCCTCTGCCCTGCATCCTTCCCCTTTATTAAGCCTCACTATCCCTCCCTTGGTCTTCCTTTGCTCCCTGATGTACCTATAAAAGGTTTTATCCTCCTTCTTAACTGAGTTGGCTATCTTTTTCTCGGTTTGGGCCTTTGCTGTTCTGACTGCCTTCCCAGCCTCTTTTTGCTTTAACTGATACAGTTCTCTGTCCTGATACAGTTCTCTGTCCTGCTCCTTCTGCAATTCCTTGTACTTCCTGAATGCTTTCTTTTTCTCTTGAACCTTCACTACCACTTCCTTTGAGAACCATAGTGGTTTCTTACATCATTTTGTTTTGTATATTTGCTTCACACAAAGGCTTGTTACCTCTGTGATGGCAGTTTTTATTATTCCCCATTGTTCTTCCACCCCTCCTTCCTGCCCATTTGCTAGTGCCCATTTGCTTGCTTCTGCAGTAAAATGTCACTGTTCCGTGGGGAAAATTTCACATTTCACTCCATGAAGTGGGTGAAATTAGCGAATTATTCCATGTAGTAAAGTTTTGTCACTTCGCCCACCACTGCTCAGGACGACACACTGACACAGGCTGCTTCAGCTGTCAGGAGAAGGGAGCTGCAACATCTTGGGGGAACGTGAAGACTGAGTTTGAATTTGAAAAGTTCTACAAAAAGAATATATACTGTATATATTTTATACTGGCCCGGTATAGTTATGGTTGCTCAGCCACTTCTACGGTAGTAGCCACAGACATTGCCAACTATTTCTCGAAATTTCTTTGATATTTCTAGAGAAATCTCCTGCTTTCTGCATTTCCACAGTAGGAGCAGCAAAGAGAAACTCATTAGAAATTTCATGAAATATCTGGAAATAGCTGGTAATGTCTGTGGCTACTACTCTATATTTTAAACCCCAACTTTTGCACTTTAATAACTATACAATTGTTTATCCGATTTGCATGAAACTTTGCGTACACAGTGTGGTTCCAAATATCTCTGGATCTGGAAAGTTTTGTTGCAGTTGGATTTTTGTTTGCAGAGTTGTGGAGCATTAAATAGTGTGAAAAATCCTCAAAATTTTGCAAATTTTTTGTTTGTGTCCAAAGGCAGACCGTTTTTTTCCGTCTGCTCTAAAATGTTGAGGGTATGTGGGAAATGGATCCAGGAAGTGTCTTTTGAAGTTTTGGTGAAAAAATATTAATCTGTTCAAAATATATTCAACTTTTTCATGCCCCATTATAGCCTATGGAAAAAATATATGTGCACTATAAAAGCTTTCATGAAAGCATAATTACCTTTTGAGCTGTTCTTTTCCTTTTGTGCTGCCACCATCTTATTTTCAGTTAGCGAGGTGGAAAAAAACAATGCAGTGCAAAAAATACTGTCCCTTGGTAAACACCAATACTTGGGTTTACCTAATCGGGACACTAGCTACATGATCCTGGCATCAGCTTTTCTAAATGATGCCTGGAAATACGTCTTTTAACATTTTTCCTCCATTTTACAAGCGGATCTTTTGTGGAAGATCTGGGTGCTTTCATGCAAATCACTGTGAAAGTCAGTGGATTTTGCATGAAAGTCTGTGGATCTTGCATGCAACCACCCCATGTTAACCAATAAGGACTTGCACGAAAGTAACAAAATGTTCGCGAAAGTACCATGGATATACAACCCCCAAAAAGCAGACTCTTTGTCACATCATAGCAAAAAAATGGTTAAGGCTTTTGTGCTGAAATTTGCAGGGTGGCAAGCCCTTGTCCCACAGATGTGCCTTTTGCTGGTTTGGTAAAAAAATGTATACCGGTTCCATAGTTACGGCATGCTGCAGCTGAGAAATTTTCTGTAGTATAATATTGTGGTGCCTGCAGCACCCTTCAGTGCCCATATCTTGAAAACAGTTTGAGAGATGAATATTTCGCTAACCACAGCTTAGTACACTATGCATGGGTGAAGCTGGCTAGGTCAGGAATACAACTGCAAAATATTTTTTTCCACAATTGCTATGGTTACTGTGATATTGCCAAAAAAAACAGAAGGGGTAATTGGATGGTCTCTAGGCTTGCACTATGTGTCTGTAGTTACATGTAAGTTGGAGTGCAGCGCCAAGAGGGCCCGCACTTCAACCTCTGCATACTATTTATGCTAAAATGAGAGTAATTGTCCCTCCCATGCTATGCCTCTAGACTCATGGATAGGTGGGAGTGCGGGGCCCAAAGTGCTTGTGCTCCCATTAATGGATATCATTTTGCAAACCTGATGAGATAGTTATGGGTGAGTGGGAGTGCAGGGCCCAGATGGCCCAAGCTCCCATTAATGGATATATTTTTAAAAACATTTATGTATTTATTTGTTTGCTTTTGGTAAGTGGGTAAGTGTGTTAGGCAAAGGCCCTACCTGTTTTAAGGCACGGCCTGGAAAGAAATAAATATCCTCACTGAGAATCAAACCTATGACATTTTGCTTCTGAGGCAAAGACATATCCACCATGTGACCTGAGGCCAACATGAGGACATACTTATGGTTGTGTGTGAGCTCAGGGCCTGGAGGGCCCATGCCTCCACCTATGGATTTCATTTTGATAACCTGAGGACACAGTTATGGGTAGGTGGGAGCACTCCTGTCTATGTATACCATATGAGTAACATTTCACTTTCTCAAAAAGAAGAGTAATTGCAAAAAACTGTGGGTATGTATGGCTGTGCACTTGGTACCTTGACACTGCAAGTTGCTTCAGAGATAGAAAACTTGCTCAGAGAGGAGAATGGCAGCAAGTCAGTGGCTAACATTTCCGTAAATGTTTGGTTAACTTTTCGCCCTTGGGTCAGTTTGCTTTTTATTTATGTATCTTTATCAGAGACTTAACCAGAGATAGCTGAGCATTTTTTTTTCTCTGAGCCTGGCTGTTGGATCCTATTTTATCAATTGTAGTCCTGAAAATAGAGGGATTTGTACCCTCCTGGAAGTGTGGGAGTCACTAGAGTAAAAAACAAGAATGTTGGAGTTGTGCTTCGGCTGCCACTTGAATAACTTCCTTACTCTTCTTCTCTGTTCTCAGCATTCTCCTCCCATGACCATCAGCAGCATAAGCAGCCTTACTTCCAAATAATGCTGCTACTGTTGATGATGTTGTAATGTGCTGACAACGCTTCTCTTACTGAGATCTGTGGGACTTCAGAAAATGCATTTTCAAGGTAGATGTTCACAGCCTTGTTCCCTTCTTGCCCCAGCTCAACTTGTCTTCGTAAATACGGCACATTATCTGTGTCAATGATTCTTTAGCCACTTAACCAAAATTCCATGCCACTGACATTACTGGTTTGCTCTTTCCTAGTACCCCTGTCTGTTGTGGTCTTTGTGGTTGGCTGTCTTGCCTTCTCATCCCGCATCCACCTCCTTTTCC
Source organism: Neoceratodus forsteri (assembly GCA_016271365.2). Taxonomy (NCBI): domain Eukaryota; kingdom Metazoa; phylum Chordata; order Ceratodontiformes; family Ceratodontidae; genus Neoceratodus; species Neoceratodus forsteri. Next base: position 1,043,667,838 of record CM028133.1, on the reverse strand, counting down.
ACTAGTTCACTGGGTTCAGGAAATGGTTCTTCTGCCTCTGGCATGTGCCTTCCAGGCCCTAGTGTACTGAGTAGCTTTTGAAAGTCTTTTACTGCTGGCTTTTTCTTTTTCAGGTGCTTGTTTTCCCCATTGGCTTTTGGAAGCTTATTTTGAGAACTACTGTCTGTCTTTCACCCCTCTTATGTTCTCCTACCAAAAGTCTGACACCAACCTGTTCCACCTCCTCCCCAGAACTATCTGCAGCTGTTGTTATTGATTTTGTCATGTACATACTCAAATTGGGGGCTATGCATTGCTGAGTGCAGGGAATGCATAATAGGTACACACCTGACCACATACCTGTGCACCAGTGGACATGTCCATGGAAGCCAGCATTCATAACAGCTGGCCGCCACAGTGTGCTTGTTTGCAGCCCCATCCCCCAGAGTACTGGTGCATGGGATGGCAGATCAGAAGAAACAGGTGGGCATCCAATTGAATACATATCCTGGAATGCTACTGGTTCCACTGCTATGTATGGTGCAGGAGACTCAGGGAAGGCATGGGTAACATAAATAGACACCATCAGGCAAATACCAAAATGGCCACATCAGTCCTCTCCTTTTGAATGGAGAGCTGGGGCAACATTGCAGCTATACTGTATACCCTCGCCAGTGTGTATAGGTAGTGGAGGTGTGCAATGGATATGGCAAGGTCCTTGTGGATATATCCTTCACCCCCCTTTACATTGGCCACCACACCTTGGTGAACAGTGTGGAGTGTGGGTATGCCCCTGACACTCTCCCAGACTATCTGTGTATATGGCATGCAATCAGCCAGGGGACTGAATGTGGAAGGGCTACGTGTCCCTTCTATGAATGACGCCGAGGGTCCACGGGACCCCTGGTGTGTGGCATTCTGATTTAGAGTTTACTATGTCTCACAGATCTGCGAAACATAGGCAATCATATTTTTCTTGAATAGACCACAATATGTTTATGTGTCCCCAAGGTCCACCAAATCACATTTCTTCTTCTCTACTGCCTGTGCTGCTATCTGCTGCACCATTTTCTTTTTCCTTTTCTGTTTTCTCTACAATATTTGTTTCATTGCAATGCTTGCAGTGCCACTGTGAGTGATTTGTACAATGCGTGATACTTTATGGACTGTTTAAGCAATTGCCTTCAGCTTCCGGCTCCCATTGAGGCTGATGGGCTTTTTCCTACCCATTTCTACTGGCTGATTCCACCACAGCCCTATCTTCTTTTCCCTCTCTGTTGTTTTATTACATTTAGTAGATATTTCCTTCAAAAAAAAGAAAAAACTTATTGTTTTATGTTTTCTAACAATATTTGTTATTAAAGTGTATTTTGTTAATGCCACAAAAGTGCTAACTAGCTGCATCTGGGTATCAGCAGGCTGCCAGCAGCAAGCACCCTCTTACTCTTCAGTACTCAGATCACACTACACTAGCACAGCTCGGAAGGATACATGCAGTGCTACAGGAGAAACCATAGGAAGATGGGAGCATGGAGTCTGGAATAAAACTATGTGTTGTATTCTTAGTAAATATTTTGTAGGATACTACAAAACTGCCAACTTGCAATGGTCAGGCACTGACAGGCTATCAGCTGACATCCACTTGCTACCAACTTCTGAGATCACACTACACCATGGGACACATACAGTGGTACAGGATGAACTGTAGAAGTTTGGTACAGTGAAAATGGAAAGAAAATAAAAATGTGTATTTTTATTTTCAAGTCTTGTTATAGGATGCCTCAAAATTGCAAACTAGAAGTTGTTGAGCAATAGCAGGCTTTTCAATGATATTCACTTGTTGCACAATGTCCTATCTGCAGACCTCAGGGGCCTCTGATGTGGTACATGCACATATTAATCTTTAATAAACATTAGTCACAAGTAAAAGGCAGCAGTCCCCCTTATTCTTCTAGTTTAAAAAAAAAAGAAAGAATTGTTATGTTTTTTTATATGGGTCCATAGGCACTTCCTAACTGCCAGCACATACATACTTATGACCCATTGCCCAGTAACTCCCTAATCAAGCTTCATGGGTTTCTGTACTATGCCAAAATTATTCTTAAAAAAATGTAATCATTGCCCAAAAAATGTTGCTGTTCAGTGTGAGTCCTTGGCCTTCTTGTAATACTAATGGTAATTTGAGGCAATTCAGCACTGGCACACTGCCACTACCTCATTCCCTTGTGCCTACTGACAAAACACACTCTACAACTCCCAGTTCCCACTCAATGCAAGCCCCCACTGGCAGAGGCCTGTTACATTTCTGTGTGCACTGTACAGCCAGGTAAAGTTTTCTTTTTTTCTGTTGTTTTTTCAGAAATTTCCTCCAGCTAAATACATAAAATATTATAGAATTTTGTTGTTTGTGTGGTTTTCCATTTTTTTTCCAAATAGGTTATTCTCCCAAGCAACATTTGTCTTGTCATTCATATACAGTACCCTGTAGACTAGGTTATTGATATACAGTACTCTGAAGACTAGGTTTGCTGGCCAAGGCACCTAGCTTCACCTGAGCCCTTTCCTTCTAGGTTGCTTGAAAGGACAGAGAAATGAACCTTACCAGAGCAAGGTAAAGGATTAAGGCTTCTTTTGGCTAGGCAGATTTACTGTGTGTTGTTATTTATATTTTGTACTAACAGGGATTGTTACTGTTTGTTGCTAACATTTTATTGCTTTATTTTTCTCTGATTCAAATTGTTGTTGCTGGGTACACCTTCTGCTGCATTATTACAGGGTGTGCCTACAGGTGTGTGCTAACAGACTACTGTTGTAATCTTCTGATTCAAATTGTCTTTTGCCATGTATTTTCTTCTGTTACTGCTTTATTTTTCTGTGTAGCAAAGTGTTTCTTACAGGGTATATCTTCTGTGAAATTATTAAAGGTGGTTGTTTACAGGTTTTACAGTTTTATCTATCATTAGGATAAGCTTTCAGGGCTACTACATTTGTTGCTGGCTGATTGTTTCTGCTCTTACCTCCTTGTTTCTTTCATCTGTGGTTCTTTTTTTTCAGCAGGGGAAGGGCCCAGCCACCCACCCCATCCCAAACCACCCCCACACTATACTCGTTTTACAGTGTAACACAGTCGTGACATTTCCTGTGGAAAAGAAGGAAGGGGCGGATAGAAACATAGAATTTGATGGCAGATAAGGCCGCTGACCCACCCAGTCTGCCCATTTCCTTACCTACTGGATGAGCTGCAGATCCTAGTAACCAGCAGCCTACTTCTTCCTACCCCCACTCCCTAGAATGGCCTTATGACTATCCCATGTATGCTTGTATTCCACCACTGTTTTTGACTCCACAACCTCCTCCGGAAGGCCGTTCCATGCATCCACAACCCTCTCTGTGAAAATATACTTCCTTAAATTACCTCTGAGCTGCCCCCCTCTATCTTCAAATTGTGCCCCCTTGTTCTTGCACACCTCTTTTTTTGAAAGATGCTACCTTCTTGGACTTTGTTGATTCCCTTGAGGTACTTGAACGTTTCTATCATGTCCCCCCCCTTTCCTCGAGGCTATACATATTAAGCTCCCTTAGTCTCTCTTCATATGCCTCCTGATACAGACTCTGCACCATTTTAGTTGCCCTTCTCTGGACAGCTTCCATCCTGTCAATGTTTTTGCGGAGACTGGGTCTCCAGAACTGCACGCAGTACTCCAGATGGGGTCTCACCAGCTGTCTGTACAGAGGGATAATAACTTCCTATTTTCTACTGGTGATGCCTCTTCCTATGCATCCCAGTATCCCCCAGCCCTCCTTGCTACCCTCTCACATTGCTTGCCCACCTTTAGGTCATCTGATATGACTACCCCCAGGTCCCTTTCCATTTTTGTTGTTAGTATCTCACCCCCCATTGTGTACTCTTCCCCTGGGTTTTTGTTTCCCAGGTGAATTACCTTGCACTTCTTAGCATTGAATCTAAGCTGCCATACATTTCACCATTCCTCTAACCTTGCCAAGTCCCTTTTCATCCTTTCCACCCCACCTTGTGCATCAACTCTGTTGCAGATCTTTGTGTCATCTGCAAAGAGACATACTTTTCCTTCCAGTCCCTCTGCAATGTCACTTATAAAGACATTGAAGAGGACCGGTCCTAATACTGAACCCTGCGGTACCCCACTAGTAACCCCGCTTTCTTCTGAGTGGACTCCATTTACTATTACTCTCTGTGTCCTATTCTCCAGCCAGTTCTTTACCCAGGCTGTCACCTTGGGACCCACTCCCAGTCTGGCTAACTTGTATATTAATCTTTTGTGTGGGACTGTGTCAAATGCCTTGCTAAAGTCTAGGTAGGCCATGTCCACAGCCCCTCCCTGATCTACTACTTTGGTCACCCAGTCAAAGAAATCTATCATATTCATCTGGCATGACCTTCCTGCTGTGAATCCATGCTGCCTAGGGTCCTGTGCCCCTCTGGCCTTAGATACTCAACAATTCTTTCCTTCAGAAGTGATTCCATCATTTTCCCTATCACTGAGGTTAAACTAACAGGTCTGTAGTTTCCTGCTTCTGCCTTGCTCCCACTTTTGTGAAGGGAAACACATCTGCCCTCCTCCAGTCCTCGGGTACCACCCATCCTCCCATGATTTGTTAAAGAGGGTAGTCAGTGGTGTCACTAGTTCTACCCTTAGTTCTTTTAGAATTCTGGGATGAATCCCATCAGGCCCCATTGCTTTGTCCACCTTCAGTTTTAAGAGTTCTTTCAGAACCCTTTCTTCTGTAAATGGGCTGGTATCAACTTCTGTATCCAGAGTGTTTCTATTGTTTGTTTTAGGTACCTCCTCTTCATTTGTAAATACTAAGCAAAATATTTGTTCAGTATCTCTGCCTTTTCACAGTCTCCTCTGCCCACCCTCCCTCCCCTTTATTAAGCCTCACTATCCCTCCCTTGGTCTTCCTTTGCTTCCTGATGTACCTATAAAAGGTTTTATCCCCCTTCTTAACTGAGTTGGCTATCTTTTCCTCGGTTTGGGCCTTTGCTGTTCTGACTGCCTTCCCAGCCTCCTTTTGCTTTAACTGATACAGTACTCTGTCCTGCTCATTCTGCGATTCCTTGTACTTCCTGAATGCTTTCTTTTTCTCTTAAACCTTCACTGCCACTTCCTTTGAGAACCATAGTGGTTTCTTACATCTTTTTGTTTTATTTGCTTCACACAAAGGCTTGTTACCTCTGTGATGGCAGTTTTTATTATTCCCCATTGTTCTTCCTCCCCTCCTTCCTGCCCACTTGCTTGTGCATTCATTAGGCACTCACCCATTTTGGCAAAGTCAGCCCTCCTAAAGTCCAGTACTTTTGCGTTTGTATGGCTTGACTCTATTGCTGTGTTTATTGTGAACCATACTGCTTGATGGTCGCTAGTTCCCAGATGGCTACCTACTTCTGCATCTGTGATCCTCTCTCCATCTCCATTTGAGAGAACCAGGTCTAAGATTGCTCCCTCTCGAGTGGGCTCCAATACTAGTTGTCTAAGGCATGCCCCCTGTAGGGCATCTAGAATAACCCCACTCTTCGAAGTGGCTGCTGCAACTGCACTCCAGTAAACATCTGGCATATTCAGATCACCCATCAGCATATCTCCTTTTTCTGCCATTCTAAGTATACTTTCTATCATTTCCTTGTCCATTTCCTCCCCTGAGAGGGGTCTGTATACACCCTGTGCAGATTGTGGTGCCATTGCCTGTCTCCAAATTTACCCACAGTGCTTCTTCTCCTCCCTGTTTACCCTTTTGTTCTGTTGCTTTTATTCTTCCCTTATGTAAAGAGCTACTCCTTCTCCTCTTTTACCCTCCCTGTCCCTCCTGTAGATAGTGTATCCTGGTATGTTTACGTCCCAGTCATGGTTTTGTGTGTACCATGTTTCTATGACTGCCACGATATCCAGATGTTCTTCCTCCATCAAGGCCACTAACTCAGGAAGTTTGTTGCCCAGACTATGGGCATTGGTACTCATTGCTCTCCATTTTTTGATGGCTTCACCTTCTGTTGCAGCATCCCCCACTGACCTTTCTACCTCAGTCTTTTTCTTATTTAGTACCCTGTTTTGTAGGGAAAGGCTGGGATTTTCCTGGTGCTTATCAGTGCCTCCCCCTTTGACTAGTTTAATAGCTTGCCAATGAAGCATTTAAACCGATTGCTCAAAAGACTTGTTCCCTTCCTGGACAGATGCAGACCATCCTGCCAGTATAGGCTGGTGTCCCTCCAGGAGGAACCCCAGTTCCCCAGATCAGTGGGGTATCCACACATTGACCTCATTTACAGAGGCACTAGTAATTTAACTTGTTATAACAAATTATACAAAAAAAACACAAAATCAAACTTTTGCTTTCATTTTCTTCCTTCTACTTACTCTGACCAGGTTATAAACCCATCAACTTATCTGGAATGGATATCATTAACTGCAGGTACTGCAGAATACTTTTCAGAAGGGCAGTTTTACAGGATTTAGGACACTGTCCTACATGCTGGGCCATTGGAGATCTAAGGGCTCAGCTCCAGGCAGCATGGGCAGAGATTGTGTGCCTCAAATTGCATATTCAAGAGGAAATATAAGAACCACCCATCATTTCCCAAACATCCAATAGAAGCACCTCGACTGCAGAAGGTAGTTGGTCATTGAGGTTGGCAGGTGGTTAGGAGGAACAAATCAGGTGCCCCATCACTCGGTGCTCTCCAACATATTACCTCTGCAAACCATATAAAAACTACAAACAGGTATCAGACTCTGTCTCTGAAATCAAACAAAGGGGCATAGGACACTGCAGCACAGGAGCTAGCACACAAAAAAAAAACTCACCCAAAACAGGAACCAAAACAAAAAAAAGCAAAAAGAAAATCAAAAAAATTCTGATCATAGGAAACTCCATGATTCAGGGAGTGGATACCTATATCCAGCCAGGGGTAATGGTCAGATGTCTCCCAGGTATATCAGCATGGAGAGACACTTACCGCACTGCTAAAATTGTTCAGGAAGCAGGAGAAAACATTGACGTCCTGGTACACATAGGGACTAATGATCTCACCAGCTGGTCAGTTGTGGAGACCAAGGAACACCTGACCAGGCTAGATGACAAACTATCATTCATTTCATCTGGGATCTCCTTCTCTGAGATCCTGCCAGTCTGGGAGAGGGGGGAAGATGGACGGAAGGCCAGAGAAGGGGAGATGGGGGAGCTAAACATGTGACTCAAGGGCTGGTGCCAGGAAAAAGGACACAAATTTGTTGGGAACTGGTAACAGTTTTGGGAGCAAAAGTTCTTTAAATATGATGGACTGCATCTGACTAAGGAGGGAGTCAGTGCATTGGGGCAGAAGTTTGACATCTTTGCAGAATATTTAAGATAGCAAATGGGGAGAGGGGTGCAGTATGTACCCCATACGTTGAATGGGAAGAACACCCCTCCCCCCCTCAGGTAGTGGTCAAACAGGAGTTCAGCATGTTTGCAGTTCATTTGCATCACCAGGTAAGGAAAAAGGTCTGGCTCCCCATATGATGCACAGGGGAAATGCCAGACCTCACCAGACCTCACCCAACAACTAACACACCAAAATCTGGCCAATGGAAAATCATGTACACAAATGCTCACAGTCTGGGAAATAAGATCCCAGACCTGCAGGCAATAATGACAGAAGCTAAACTGGACATAGTAGAAATTAGCAAGATGTGGTTTACCAGTAAACCACACTTGGGAGACTTCAGTACCTGGCTATGTACTGTACAGAAGAAATGCAAAAAGGGGGTGGGATGGAATGGCCCTGTGTGTCAATGAAAATATAAAAACTACAGAAATTCTAAATACTCATAAGGAGTCAGAAGAACTGTGGGTCACCCTGGAAACAGGAAATAGGATAGCCATATGAACTGGGGTTGTCTACAGGCCCCCAGACCGGGGGGAGGACATAGACACATAACTGTTAGAAGATATGCAAAACATGACAGCTAAAGGGGAGGTTCTGATAATGGGAGACTTCAACATGCCAGATACAGATTGGTCAATACTAGTAGGAACATGTGCCAGAACTAGACACATGGTGGATTCCCTACAAGGGGAGGGTCTCAAACAACTGGTACAACATCCCACAAGAGACAGGGCTATACTAGATCTAGTACTGACTAACAGGGAAAGAATCACAGATCTCCAGGTAGAAGGTCACCTGGGGGCCAGTTACCATCACATGGTATGGTTCAATTTGGCCACTAGAACTAAATCATTACATTCCAAGGCAAAAATATTGGACTTCAGAGGAGCTGACCTTGATAAGATGGCCAACAGAGTAAAGCTAGCCCTGGCAAAAAGAAATACAGGTGAGGGGGTACAGGCAAAGTGGGCAAGCATTAAGGATGCAATACTTGAAGCAACATCCCATTGTGTTAGAGAGAAAAGGAAGTGCAAAAGAAGAAGGAAACCACTTTGGATCTCAAACACAGTAGAGGAAAAGGTCAGAGCCAAAAGGCTGACCATCAGGAAATATAAGAGAACGCAGCAGGATGAAGATAGGGAGGCATACCAAACTTCCCTAAGGGAAGAAGGGATGGCAGTAAGGCAGATAAAGGCCCAAACCCAGGAAACACTAGCACAAACTGTAAAAGAAGGTGACAAGACTTTCTATAGTTACATTAGTGAAAGGAGAAAGTCCAGAAGAGGTATTACTAAGATCAAAGGAGATAAGGGGGCATGTGAGGAGGAGGACCATGTAAAAGCACCTATCCTAAATAGATACTTCTGCTCAGTATTTACTGAAGAGAAGGTAGGGCAGGGCCCACAGCTCATCACCATTGACATGGGGGGGTGGGAGTTGTGCATTTGTCCCTTCACAAAAGAAAGGGTACTACAAGTGCTCGATAAGCTCAGGGTGGACAAGGCAATGGGACCTGATGGCAGCATACATCACAGGGTACTAAAGGAGCTAAGGATGGAACTAGCAGAGCCATTATCAGAACTGTTTAATGAGTCTCTGAGCACAGGAGAGGTCCCAGAAGACTGGAGAAGGGCTCAGGTGATCCTGATCCACAAGAGTGGTAGCAGAGAAGAGGCAGGGAACTACAGACCAGTCAGTCTTACCTCACTAGTGGGCAAGATTATGGAGGCACACCTTAAGGAAAGGATAGTGCTACACCTGGAATCCATAGGAGCACAGGATCCAAGACAGCATGGGTTTACAAAATGAAGGTCCTGTCAAACTAATCTCATAGATTTCTTTGACTTGGTAACCAGAGTGGTGGACCAAGGGGGAGCAGTTGATATCACCTACCTTGACTTCAGCAAAGCTTTTGATACTGTTCCTCATAAAAGATTGATTAATAAGCTGGGTAGGCTAGGGGTGGGTCAGAAGTTGGTCAACTGGGAGGCAAACTGGTTGACGGGCAGAAAACAGAGAGTGATGGTAAACAGTATACAGTCGGAAGCGATGCAAGTCACAAGTACTTCAGGGATCAGTCCTGGGGCCAGTCCTCTTCAATATCTTCATCAGTGACATTGCAGATGGATTGGAGGGTAAGGTTTGTCTGTTTGCAGATGACACCAAGATCTGCAACAGAGTCGATGATCCAAATGGGGTGAGCAGAATGAGAAGAGGTCTGGATAAACTGGCAAAATGGTCGGAAGAATGGCAACTGGGGTTAATGCAAAGAAGTGTAAGATCTTGCACATAGGGAAGAGAAACCCTGAAGCCACCGATAGGTTGGGAGGGGAGTTGCTGGCAGTCACAAGGGAAGAAAGAGACTTGGGCATCATCATCATCACCAATGACCTAAAATCATCCAAGAAGACCATTAAAACAGTAGGTAAGGCTAGGAGGATGTTGGGATGTATTAGTAGGGGTATCACAAGTCAGAAGAGGGAAGTAATAATCCCTCTTTACAAGACACTAGTTAGGCCTCATCTCGAGTACTGCGTACAGTACTGGAGGCCACACCTTCACAAGGACATTAACCAAATGGAGGCAGTCCAGAGAAGGGCAGCCAAAAAGGTGCTGGGACTACATCAGAAAACATATGAGGACAGACTAACAGAGCTCAACATGTATACCGTAGAGCAAAGGAGGGAGAGAGGTGATATGATTTAAACATTCAAACACCGTAAGGGTATTAACAAGGTGAAAGTCTAACATGTTTCAATATAAGAAAAATAGCAGGATGAGGGGACACAGCATGATATTAGAGGGAGGCCGATTAAGGGTGATATGAGTAAGTTCTTTTTCACAGATAGGGTGGTGGATGCACGGAATGGCCTACCTCAGGAAGTGATGGATATGAATACAGTGCAGGGCTTCAAACAGGTGTGGGGTAGGCATAAGGGAGCAATACAGATGAGTATGAATAGATAAGCCATTGACAGAGCAAAGGCCGATGGCACATTCATAAGGTAGAAAAAGAAATAGCAGGCTGGATGGGCCCTGCTGTCCTTATCTGCCATCAACTTCTATATTTCTATCCCTGGAATATTCACATTTCAGGAATGTGTCCCCCGAGCCTCTCTTCTTCATTAAAAAACACCTTTTAACCCTATGGCATGCACCCTATGGCATGGACTGCAGATCATTATTTAAACGGATATGGGTTTTCTCCATTTATCTGACCGAGATCCTTTTTACTTCCCACCATGAGCATAGAAACTTAGAAATATAGAAATATAAAATCCGTCTGCAGAAAAGGATCACTTGGCCCACCCAGTGTACCCAGATATTCCCAGCCTAAAATAGCTCCACAATCCCTAACTGGTGTCCAGTGACCTTTCCTCCTCCATGTCTATTTTTCTTAAATACCTTTATGTCTATCCCATGCATGTTTGAAGCTCCCATTGTTTTCATTCTGACCACTTCTGTTTTCAGTCTGTTCCAGATATCTATCACTTAACTACCATCCTGTTCTATATGTTGTAGGTAAAAGGTATAGGATAACAATCTTTATCCATTATGCTCAGATGGTTGTTCATGTCAAATTGATAAGGTGTTTTCCCTAGTATAGGATGCAGGAGCATATTGACTCTCTTGCACTGTTCTGTGAAGGGAATGCTTTGCCTTAGAAACATAGAAACATAGAATTTATCAGCAGAAGGAGACTACGAGGCCCACCCAGTCTGCCCAAATGATCCCTGACTATACTTTCCCTGCAGACACTTCAGCCTATCTGCCTCATTTGTAATAAACTCCAATGGTTATCCCATGCATCCTTGAAGCCCCTCCACCATTCTACACTACACAGTTTCCACTGGCAATGCGTTCCTGGTATCTACCACTCTTTTAGTGAAGAAATATTTCCTCACATCTCTCTTAAGCCCCTCCCCCCAACTTCATTGCATGCCTCCTGATCCTGGTGCTTTTTATGATTTGAAAGAGACTCTCTTTTTGCACTGTTTACCTCTATGAGGTACTTGCAGGTCTCTATCATGCTACCTCTTGCCCATGTCTCTTGCAGGGTATACATGTTGAGATCCCTCAGTCTCTCCTCATAGGGCTTCTTGTGCAAACCATGCACCATTTTAATTGCTCTCTCTTTCTGTACTGCCACCACCCTGTCTATGTATTTCTGAGGTGCAACCTCCAAAACTCGATATAGTACTCCACAGTTGGGTCTCACTAGCTAGCAATATAGTGGTAACACCACTTTCCTCCTCCTGTTGAAGATACATATCCCTCTGCACCCCAGCATCCCAATAGCCCTACCCACTGCTTTGTCATACTGCCCTGCCTCTTTGACGTATTCAGACATGATAGCCCCAAGGTCCATTTTCTGTTTAGTGACTGTCAGTACCTACTCTCATTCTATACTCAGCTCCTGGGTTCCTGTGCTCTAGATTTATGATTTTGCATTTTTTTGCACTGAACCCCAGCTGCTACCCTTTGACAACTCCTCCACTTTCTTAAGATCCCCGTACATTCTCACCACCCCTCCTGAGTGGCCAACCCATTGCAAATTTTGGTATAGTCCTCAATATGGCATGCTATCCCTTCCAGTTCTTCTGCAATGTCACTTATGAGAAACTGAAGAGAGCAGGTCCCAGCACTTAGCCTTATGGCATCCTGCTGGTCATGTGAACCAAGGTGAACCAGTTGAACTACAGTCCGCATTTTTGCCCTGAGAGTGCACCATAGTCTGCAAGAATTAAATATCTGAAGGGTTAGGCACTCAATTCTTTTGTAGAACTGAACTTGCAGCTCTACCTCTGGGTAGCAGAATGGGTGAGAAATACCTTAAGCTTAGTATACTTACATAAGATCATCCTTATTCATATCTGCTTATGAAGCAGGGGCTTAACATAATAAAATCAGCTGGCCCGGTGGTGCTGAGGGTTGAGTTGCTGGGCACCACACCTCGCGTCGCCCCTGCGACCAGTGTTTGGGAGCGAGCCTGGGCTGCCATGGGTCGGCAGGGGAGATAGAGAATCGAGCGTCTGTAGGACTGCTCTCCTCTCTCTGGGAGGGATCCAGGGGAATCCCAGTGCAGCAGCTTCCCCCGGTGGAGACCAGCGGTGCTGCAATGCTCAGGGGCTCATGAGCATGGGGTAGACATTGGCAGCCGCCTTCCGGATGTGGGTGGGAGCACTCACGTCATGGGCTGGGAAGGCATTGCATGTCCAACATTGTTGAGGGCGTAAATCCAGAAAATACCCTCCACCTCAGATAGGCGACGGCCCTGTCAGTGCCACCGCCACATGCCCAACACTGGTTCCCCATCACTGCCCCTGCAGTTTCCCCGGGTTGTTGCCTCCTGTCCTGGGGAACTGCAATGAAATTGAAGATGTAGGGGAACACAGCGGGCGGTAGAGTGAGTAGGCAAGTACAGTGGCCGGAGAGAGTTCCGAGAAGGAAGGGCCAAAAAAATAGTTAGAAAAAAACCATAATAAAATCTACAACATCATGAACCAGCTTCACTCACTGACATGCCCAGTCTGTGAAACTTCACAGCAAGCATGCGAAGACGGACACTGACACTAACTTCACTGATAAGAAATAATTTATTTATAAAGAAAACACTAACAATATTCTGGTGTAAAAAGAACAAAACACTGATCTACTCCTTAGAGCCCAGATCAATTTGGTGCGTGTGTGCTCCCTCAGGGAGGCCGGACATGCACTGACATTTCACTTACGTCATGGTAGTTCTTAAAGTCATAGTGCAAGATATACAATTACTACAGGGCAAAATTAATTAAATTAATAGGAATTAAAAACTATTTCTCAGTTGTCAGCACCCACAGTAGCACAAATCCCTTCTCAAGATAATCATGCTGCAATAAAGCAATCCCCCCCCAAAAATGTTTCTGTGAGACCACAATTTATATACTGCACAAACCCCGGTAGGAGGTCAAATTGTCATGTGCATATTCTTAGGCTATTCTTGGTATGGAATAAACCCCTAAAAAATACCACTGCTAATAAGGTTCCACAGTGCATCTCCTGAGAACTGCTAGGGTCCTAATTTATCTGATAAATTGGTCCACAGCTTACACTCAAGTCCTAAACTTCAGGAGTACATGGTGAGCAGAACCCCCCTAAAGGCACACACCATTGTGACAATGGCAGATAATGCAATCACATACAGAGAACTACTTTTAGCAGTGACAATAACCCAATAGTTGTTCACATTTTTCATGGCTGTGTATAAATGAAATCCATTTTTATATTGGGAAAATATCAAGAATGCTAAAACTGTGGATTGGGAAGTACTGTATCTAAGTTCAGTTTGGAACAGTGACACCAGCCTGGTGGTGTTGAGGGTTGAGGCACTGGATGCCACACCTTGTGCCACACTGGTGACACAGGTTCGGAAACGAGCCAGGGCCACTGGGGGTCGACAGGAGAATGAAGGGATCGAGCTTCTGGAGAATGGCTCTCCCTTCCCTGGGGAGGGTTCTGGGGTTGTGTCACTCAGCATTGACACCTGGCAATGGTCGGGTGCAGCACAAGCAGCAATGGCATGTACAGCGGGGAGGAACTTTGTGGGTGGTGGCACACTGTGCCCAGCCGCCATTGCACATCCAAGCTCCTCTGGGACCAACAAGCAGAAAAAACTCTACCACATCCATGGAGATGATGGGGATTCCAGTGACGCAGCCCACATCCCAATGCCAGTCCTGTGCTCAGGGGACTCCAAAGCTGACCCGCCATCCAGGTAAGGCCTCTCTAATCCCAAAAAGGCCATCATGGGAGGATGGGCCAACCCTGAGGGGATGATCCAGGGGGGCTAGTTCTGCCTGGGTGGTTGGGTGAGTCCATCCGAGGGGATGCAGGGTTCAGGCCAGGAGCAGAGGCTGCCATCGAGAGCACCCCCAGAAGGATGCCAGGGTGTGGAGGTGAAGAAATAGAATTTGAGAGAAAAATAAAATCTGGAACAGTGTTAAGCTGAACACTCCAGCCATATATGTATATTAGTAATAATAGGGAATGAGGAGAGCATGCCTTTTATTCTGTAGGATAGAAAAGGTCACACTGGACAAAAGAGGTGGAGATCCAGAAAACCGAATTCTCAAGAGGGAGGCATTTTGGATCCTTCAACTTGGTTCAATAAAACACCCATGTCTTAATGATTCTTTTAAAATGTTGCCATTTTTGAAAAAAGTCGAACTAATACTTTTTGATTAGTAGTTTGAATGGTTTTCTGTACTAATCATATCTCTTTTGAAACTAGCTGTAAAATGATTTGGACAGTTGTGACCTAGGGAAATCTTTTACCCAACCCCTTCTTTTTCCCAGTTCTTAGACATATTTTTTATACCTCGATAGTTCTCAGGAGATGCACTGTGCAACCGTATTAGCAATGGTATTGTTTTCTGTGCTTATATTCACTTGACAGTTTGAGCTCTCACTGATGTGCGTGCAGTTTTCTGAGTTACTGGTCATGGTAAACTGAATTATGGGCACTCCTCAGGTCTTTAAATCTTTTGTGGTGGTCCCACCCGATTACATATATCCTTCAATACCTTTGGTGTTGCCTATTATAATAATTGTGGTCACACAAAAATATTTTTTTTTCAGGATTGCTTTATTGCACCATGAATATTGAGATAAAGGATTTGTGCTACTCTTAGTGCTGACAATTAAGAAATTTGATTTCAATCTGGGTTTTATTACTGTTATGCTGAAATACTGTGAGTTTTACCTTTAAACTATAAATACATTCTTGTATATCACTGGAGTTGGTGTCAGTGCTGTTTTTGCCTGCTTGACATAAAGGACCTATTGTAGATTCCCTTCCGACCTTAAATTACTATGTTACTATATTACAATGCAACATTGTTATGAAGTCACAAAAATGACTGCCCTCATCAACTGCTGGGAAGAAAGACCTGAGAATGTCAACACGTTGTCTTCGACCCATAAGCCCAACTTGATACTGATAATGCTACTTTGTACAGAAGTGATAAACTAATTGGCTGTGATCTTTTAGTCCACTTTCAGTACATGAATTGGTCAGCAGTTTCTGTATTCTAACTCTTTTTTTTTTTTGCAATTAACTTTATTTTACACTTACATATAATACAAAACAAACAGAAAAAGGGAAAATACAAAAGGAGGAGTAACCTCTAAAATACAAATAAACCCTCCCTCAAAAATTGATTACCCCTCCTGAAAACATTTAACAAATTACACAAAACCCCACCCTGCTCCCCACCCCACCAACCCCATGACAGCTACCATATAGAGGGCAAATTGATATATCCCTACTATATAGCAAAAACTAAACAGACAAACACGACAGTATTGATCATACAGCATGAAGTATGTGGAGGAACTAAGGGGCGCCCCACTCCTCAGCCAAATAGGGGGAGAGACAATAGAGAAAAGGGATACAAATTAGAAATAGGCCACCTGCCATTATTTCCCTAGAAACCTCTGAAATAAATAAAACCAGGGAGCTCACAAAGGAAGAGACTTATCAACCATATTTATTTTTAACCCTGATAATAACCCCCGCACTTTTGAAATTTCCCAACTTGAATTAAAAAGCATGAACCACTTTCAGCATTTAATGAGTTTAAAATTCATCCCACCATTCCTTAAATGAGGGTTCCCAACCTCCTGCCAATGTCTGAGAATAAGAAGTTTGGTAACAAGAGCTACCAAAGCCATTTGCCATTTCTGGATCCAGGTTGGGATTTGAGTATACATCCCTAGTAGACAAACATCCTCATTAAAAGGCTGAGATTTTACAGTAAGGTCTTGTCCAGCACTTAACTGAGTCCCAGAGTTTCACCACCTTAGACACGCCCAAAGTTTGTGATATATGTGGCCAGAGGGTCCCCACAAATCCACGCATTTCCCGACGACAGAGAACTATGGATCCGGGAGAGCTTAGCAGGAGACAATATAAATCATGTAATATATTAAATTGAATGTTCTAAGTCTATCCTGTTTACTAAAAGTATAGACTTCACCCCAGATCTTTTCCCAGACCTCAGCCGCCAACCTTTAGCTAAATAGGATTCCCAGAAGTAGGCTTGGGGGGCTTTCTGCATCATCTCCAAGAGAATAAACTTATAGGTCTTAGAGATGGCATTACGGGATGCCGCCACATCCTTTAAGTTTCTCATAAATGCCCCAACCTTGTCATACCAAGGACCATCTCCTAAAAAGGAGCTAACACAACATCGAATCTGGCAAAGTTGGAATATCCTCTTCCGCTCCACTCCAAACTTTTTTGCCAACTCACCCAGTGGGAGTACCGACCCCCTTGACACAAAGTCTGCTAGACATGGTCTCAACACTTGGAGACTAATAAATCTCCTAATGGGCCGTCCTCCTATCTGCATATTGGGATTACCCAGCAATGGTTGTGACAAATCTTTCCTAGTGGGGATCTGCAGTAACAGTAGAGGTGCAAAGCCATAACATCCCACCCTAGAGGAGTATTCCTAACTTTGTGGGGAGCTTGGACCCGGAAATATACCAGAGGATTCTATATCTAACCTAAGGTCTCTAACCATCGAGCAGTCAAACCAAGGCCATAGGAAAGGATTCAAAACCGTTGCTGCTCCTGCTGCCCATTAGAACTTCTCGCCGCATGGATAGCAAATAGTACGCGAAATCCAGACATTGCAGTCCCCTAGTTTCTTAGAGCGGGTAAGTTTCGCATATGCTCGACGTGGTGGTTTGCCCTTCCATAAAAAATTTGAACAGCTGCTATAAAGAGGCTTAAAAAAGGATTTAGGTAAGTACAGATTCAAATTAATTAGAGGATAGAGTATTTTAGGTAACACCATCATTTTTAATGTGTTGGCTCTGCCCCAAAATGACAAGGGGAGTTTAGACCATCTTTCCAGATCCTCTCTTATAGTCTTTAACATAGGTTTGATGTTAAGATTGGCCAAACTAGAAAGATCCTTCGAGATTTTTATACCCAAATAATCTAGAGAGGAGCACTGCCATTGTAGGCCATTCTAACTCTTTTTCCATTTTTTAAATCATTTAAAACAAGAACATGACACAGTGGAAATATGACGACAACATTTGAGAGCCGATAATGCCATCAGACCAAGTGTAGCTCGACAGGATGCAAAAGGATAGATGGACAAGTGGACTTTCAATGCCAGTAAAAGAAGGAAGATGTAAGTTAGCAACAGGAAAAAGAACAAATTCACAGGACAAGCAGAAAACACTTGGAATAGTCTTCCAGATCATGTTGTATCAGCATATAATGTAATGACCTTCAAGATCAAACTCGACAAGAACAGTACTTTAATAAAGAAGAGGTGAAAAGGTTTTACCACTAAGCATGTGGAAGGAAGGAAGTCAATGGGCCAGTAGTCTTTCTTCCTTTATACATTATCTTTCTATCTGTCTGTCTGTCTGTCTGTCTGTCTCTGCATGTCTTTCTGCCTGTCTGCCTGTGTACTTTTTTGTATACCCTGTCTATCTATATATCAATCCATCTTTCTTGTTATCATATAGTTCATAGAGTACGTGTACTGGTGCCTGAATATATGTGCAGTATATATGTATGTACTGTATGTACGTAGGCATGTTCTGTACATATTACTCTGCATAGGTACTGTACTGCATGAATGTGTGTGTGTGTGTTTTGTGTATGTATATGTGTGTGTGTGTGTGTGTGTGAATATGTATATTTATAAAATGAGTAGGAAAAATCATGTCTGCTGATTACTTGAAACACATCACATGACCGTGCATATCAGAGCGCGACCACACACCTGCACTTTCACCCCCCTCCAAAACAATTTTATAAGATAGATAACCCACTCTAGGGTGTGTAGTAATGCTCTGATATACTCACACCTTTGGTGGTTGACGCACTTGGTTTGCGGCCTCATGTGTAACAATGCACACCAAGGCATGCATATATCAGAGTACAACCACACACCTTAGAGTGGGTTATCTATTATACACTAGCATAGATATATATATATATATATATACATATATATATATACACATATACACATACTACATGCGCATATTTATGTGTACATATTTGCTACATGTGTGGACCATATGTATATGTACTGTATATACTGCATATGCGAATGCACATATATATGAATGTACTGCATGAATGCACATGTTGTATGCATGTACTGCATGTCTGTATGTACCACATGTATGTACTCCATGCATGTAAAAGTAGTAACTACAACAAACACTTGCTTCAGTGACTGCTGTTTGTTCAAAATGAAATGGTTCACTGGTATAGACATAACTTGCTTGCTTTTTTTTTTTTGGTACTGCCAGTCCCATATTATCAGCCCTACCTCCAGGACCCACCATTCCCCCATTACTGATCCCCAATTCACCTTGGCTTACTCCCAAAGGCAGGGTCACTGAGATGGCCCAGTCCAGGTTACTGGCTGCATCATTGCAACTGCCAGGGCTTGCTAGGCTTACTCCCCTGGGTGGGGCTATGGTGATGGGTCATCCTGTGGAACACAATCTCAGTCAGGGTCTGTTACTTTGAGGAGGCCATGGTACCACGAGGCAGTGTCATCCCTGGGACAGGCAGCTAATCCCCTCAGGAGGTGGGATGTGCAGTGACATTAGTGGGATGAACCTGACATCTATCCCACCTCCTCACCTATTAGGTGCTGGTTGCATCAGATCCCCCAGCCTCTGCCAGGGGTCTGCACTTCTGAACTGGGCACCCATTCACACCATTCTCCCACCAGAGGAGGAGAGCAATCAGTGGGATGCTCAATCCCCCCAGACTGGCCCTCTGATGGCCCGAGTCTGGATTCAAATCCAGTTTGCCGGTGTCACAGGTGGAAATCCTGCCCCTGCGCCAGTGGGCTGGCCCTATAATTTGCTGGCTACCGTAAAGGTGTCTTCTGATTAACTGATTGATAATCATAAATTTATAGTGCATCATTCATACATGAGGCATTGCAGCCTTATATTTGAAACATAGAGGCATAAATCTAGAGAACAGGGTTAGAACCCAACCTTGAGGAAGTCACTGAACCTTCTAGTGCTAAACTTTGCAGTGTCTGTATTTCCCTATACATTCAGCATCTCTTAAACTCAAACAAGCCAATGTAACCTCTCTGTGTGTGCCTATCAATGGTGGCTGCAAGCCTTTCATGGCTTATAAATGGTTATGTGATACAGAGTACAGTATATAAAAGACACTGTATGAAGCAAACATGTTTTCTTCATGTTTAGTTGCTGTTTTTTCAAAGGTAAATTCTCTCTTAATCAAGACATGGGGATGCTAACTGAGCCCCACTAGTTTGCACATGGATGCTTTTGCTTTTTTGGAAGCAGTACCTACTTACCCACTATTTGATTCAATGCTGATGTAATTATTTTCGGTGGTGCGACTGACAAATCGAATACAGGTCACTGTCCTGAATTCTTGCATAGCTTCAAAAATAATGGCTCGATCACTGTTAGCTAGAGAGAGAAAAAATGAAAAAGAATTTTGGTACAAAAGGTAAAACTTCTGTAATGGTTACTGTCATTGTAGCCCATACCAGCTACAGTTCAGTCATTTAATCCCCTTTCATATTTTTAAGTAATAAGGCATGACAATATATGTGTTGCAGGGGGATAAAAAGCATGCACTGGGAAGTGAGGTACTATGCAAACCTAATACTTTATATACCAAAGAAGAGCCATTATCAAACAATTTTGCATATCATAAGATGCCTTGTGATTATAAAATGGCTCCACTCAGTTGTAGTTTCAAAACTAACTAATAAAGTTCCAAGAGTTAGGGATCTGACCTGCCCTTTTGCAATGGAATAATGCATGGTTATATGATCCTATTTGACCAGTTATGTTTCTTTTCCTTCCTCATTTTATTGTATGAATAATGAAACAGATATAAATGTAAAGGAAGTCAAGCCATCCCATCAGTGCAGAGACATGGCTGCTGCTGCTGCTCACAGCACCAGCGATCCATGTTAAGGAATAAGACTGGGACTTTGGGGGCCAGCAGGTAGGAGGAGGAGGATCAAGTGTGCCGGGAGACACTCTCCTCCTCCTGGAGGGGAAGTTGCAGTGTTCAGCTGCACTACTGCCATCTGTAGTTGAATGGGTGGCAGAGAGCACAGGACACAGGGAGGGATGTGCACCATTCGATATCGCATGACCTTGCTAACGAATGCTCACATTGGGGACTATGTCCCAACACCAGCATCCCTGTGGGGTGTAGGGACACACTGCACATAAAGAGAATGGAGAAAACTAAATAAATGAGAAAAAAACTCCTTTCCTTGCAGGTGTTTTAAGTCTGGTACATTTAGACTAAATAGGCAGGTAAATCCATCAATCCAGAGCACAAGAGGTGCAGAAACAATTAAAAAAATTAATAAAAGTAAAAGATGTCACCTTTTCACCAGTGTCTCTCAATATACCTAATCACCAATGCTTTTCCTTAAAATAATTGTTAATCTAAAGTATTCATAGTACTGGAGATTATTATTAGTATAATTAACCCATTTTGACATAATGTTGTCTTACAAATATACTTTTCTTTTTATCCACCCCTTTGGTCAAACGTTACTTCTCCAAACTGATTGCTGCTTCTCACTTGTTTTATTTTTTTAGGAAGAGTTATTATCTGAGCTTTTTCATTTCTGCTATAGTAGCTCTTTGGTGTTTTATCCACAGTCTCTTTGTCCCCATTTTCTGTGTTGTGTGGGTTAGGTGTTCCTCTCAGTTTAGCCCTATAGCTAAAATAATTATCTTCATACTCTTTGCACAGGAAGATGAAACCAGTGGTTTCAGCTAAAATTTGTTGATGGGTGGTGGCTGCCATAAGGAGAGGCTGAGCTGCTAGATGTGGTATCACTTATTCCTAAATGGTGTCAAAAATAGTATTTTTTGAGAAAGCCTGAAAATTAAAATACTAAAGTTTACTTCCTTTTGGAATGGTCATGGATGTGACTTGAACTGTTTAGCAGATACTGTTTAATCTTTATGTTTCCAGAAATCAACAAAATTAATGCATTATTTTTTTTTGAAACTTAACCTTTATTGACTAGCAAGCCAGATAAACATACAGAATATCAATAAGAATATTAACTACAGACTACAATATTTTAGCATTGTTTCAAATCTGTTTGCATAGTTGTTGAGTATTTAAATAATTTTACAAGTATTGGAGCTTTCAAAACAACATTTTCACTATAAAAAAAATATAGCTGTTTTCCAAACTGAATAAGGTTTTATAGTGCTTTTGACAATTTGCCATACTAATACAGTATGTATAAATAATAAATGTCTGATTTGTTACTATTTGCTATTTTAGTATCTCAGGTCGGGTTATCCTTGTAAACAAGTGTTTTCACTTTATGACTATTATTCCTGTATTAATATGTTATTTGAGTGATTGATGAATGGACTGTTTAATTGACGTTTCCTTTTTCTCAAATGTGTGAAGTCATTACTAGAGACTGCAATGGGTCAATTGCTGGAGGAAACAATAATTAGAGATGCAAGCACACATTGCCAAGTGATGTAAAGCTATTCCCACCTTGGAGGGAGTATAGACACCCACATATGAAGTCTCCATGATGGGTGGGGGTAGTATCAGAATCAATAATTCTTTCTTAGTCATTATTAGATTTTACAGCAGATAATAGCATGGTTAAAGACAATTTATACAATGAAATTTTTATGATGACAAGATAATAGTGTAATTATTATGTTAAATAAAAACAATAATACAGCACACAGTAACTATTAGATACTTGATTAATATTCTATAAGTAATGACAAGAAGCATAGTGCTTAAATGGTTACATAGGTTTGTCCAGAGCTGTATAGACTTTCGTCCTTGGTGCTAGCATATTACTTAAAAAGTAAAGTTTCCCATTCTGTGCAGATCATCTAACTTCTACTATTGACTAATGAGCGGCCCACAATTTCCAATGGTAGGGTGTTTTACAATGGTATCACCCTCTGGTTATACCATTTTTGTATTTTCCATGATCTGCATTTCTTCCCATTCAGTTGAAGTGGGTGTGCCTTAGTGTGATAGGTTTGCTCCCTGAAGTCAAATCCCAATCTGTTCCATAGATCTCCATCCATTTTGGGCCTTAAATAGCAGACACATATATCCCCTATACTTCTATAATGAAGTGAGAACATATCTATTTTTTTCAATCTACTGGTATAATCCATCCCTTTAAGACCTGTTATAGTGTGTGTTGCCCTTTTCTGTACCCACTCCAGCATGCCAATCTTGCCTTTTTTATATGGTGACCATAGTTGCGAGCCATACTCCAATAATGGTAGACCAGGGAGCAGTACAATGTCACCAAAACCTCTCTCTTTCTGTTGGAGATGTGCCTAATGATGCAGTTTAAAATATAATTTGTTTTCTAACATACTTCCCTACAGTGTAGTCCAAAATGAGGTCATTTGAAATAGTAATGCCCAAATCTATTTCTTCATTTACACTTTTGAAAGCTGTATTGGCCAGACAATAGGTGACCTTTGGATTTTTTATTCCTAAGTACATAACTGTGCACTTTTGCTTACTAATACAATTTCTATGAGCACTGCCCCCCCCCCCATTATTTTGGTAGCACCTTTAAGAAAGGATCCTATTTTAAATATTACATAACTTGTCAAATAGATGAAAAGGTACTTTAACCTTTTCATCTAATAAATTTGTTAATCATTTATTTCTAACTCAGGTATACCATCCATGATCACTAACTATGTGTTCCAGAGCCTCTATTATTTCTGCTGGGCACATTCAATTCACGTAGGAGTCTGGTATTTTCTCATAGAGAATGTCAAGTAGTCTGCATACAAATTATATAATGTTATGGCTTTTGGTATTGAGCTGTCTAGTGGAACTTGTATGTATCCTCTCATATCAAGCTGTTTAATAGAAATAGCAAAATATGGACTGAATTTGTTTTGTCATACCACATATTTTCCATATTGGCTTAAACAGCAATATCTGTGCGTTTATCTTTGATCCTTGGAAAACATGTTGGAAACAAAATTCCATTATTTGGTCAGTATACAGTGAATGGTTACTCATGCAAAAAAGATTCAGAATAGTAGATAATTTGTTCTACACCAAAATGTCACAGCCCTGATTTTGCAACTGAAGGTTTTCCTGCCAAAAGATATGTAACATTCTCTGCTGAGACATATTTCAAATCTCTAGTCATTAGTTTTTTGTCCCTTTGCCTTTGCTGCTACTGAGACTAGACCTAATTCAACTATTACAGCAGCTGATAAAGTCCCCATTGGGAAACCTAGTAGTTGTTTTAAAAACTACTGTAGGTAATACTTTTCCAGCTCACTGGTTTTGGTTGTTTCAATTACTCGTATTCAGAACCACATAGTGCTTGAGTATATGGTTTGTCATAAAATACTTTAATGGTCAGCATTACTGTATTTACACTATATCTAATGGTATTTTGTCCAAACCCTAAGTAGTGTGTATTCATTTTATTTAATGGATGATATACAGTACGTTCCTGCCATTTAAAATTATTAGAAAATGCAATCCCCAAGTAAGAATATTTGCAAACAACTTCTGATCTCATGTCATTTATTTTCCAGCAGAAATGACTCTTTCTGTTTTGTTTTGTACAAATCTTTTTGACAATTAACTTCCAAGTATCAGAAGTTTTTTTTTTTTTGCCTAGTGTTCAAGGAGATAGGAAATTATTTTCCGCTGTACATAACATTTAAACAAATTAAAATTAACTGACAGTGGCCTTTGTGTGAGTGTTTTTATATTTTTAACCTTTAGAATGCTCATTTGCATGAAGATGGTGGGCTGAAGATGGTGGTGGTGTGTGAGCCGCTAGAGTTGTGTCGACTTTTCTGAGCTCTAAAATGTTTTTTAATGTTTTTATTCTGCTTTTGATGTCCTTCATTTACTAATTTGTTATTTTGTCATTTGTTTGTATATCAATGCATTAGTTATCACTGCAGTGCCGATAAGCTGTGATTGATTTCAATGTCTTTAGTGTGTTTCTTCAGAAGACTGTCAGTACTGTAGTGCATTTGGCACTGTGGGGCAGTTCTGGATTATTGCTGATATTGTTGGAGGATTTCCTTGTACTCAAACATGGACTTCAGACTGTGAACGAAGCTTCTTTTTGCCTTCTCTTATTTTGTTTAATCTAAGCTGACTGACTGTGGTGGGAGCTCACAAAGTCTGGCTAATAGCTGTGGGTTTGTTGCCACCTGTGATTCAACTACTGGGGTGGTGAGAGCACCCGGAGTTCAGGGGCAGCCAATGGAGGATTCTTTTGCTCCAGTTGCACTTCCTTGAATGTGTTAGGTACTGAGGACTGGAAGAAGCATTACCTTCCTGTGGATCTTCTAGGTAGTTGCTCCTCTCCTCCTTGGGTGGATAACTGGCAGGGTTTGGGCTGTTTGTGGAGGAACTGCTGGGGTTATAGCCCGAGGTTTTTCCCCCCATGGTTGCTGGTAATGGGACGTCGGCAGCTGGTGGGCGGCTGAGGTCACTGTTTCTCCTCTACAGCAGCCTGTCTCTCTGTGGGATTTTTTTTTCAGCCAAGGAGGGGGGTGTTTTCTGTTTTAGGGCCATGGCACCTGAGTAGGGACTGTGGCTGTGTTTTAGAGGGAACTCAAGGGGTTTAGTGGTAGGTGGGAGCTATTGCTTTCTCTTGGGGGAGTTATATTCTGATCACAGCCCCAGTGTGACTGAAATCTCGTGTCTTGGCCTGAGTTTTGAGACTGCTCCTGTGAGAAAGCTTCAGCAAAGAACTGGCCCTTTGGAGGAATTTCTTGGTGTCTAGATTTGGAGGGGGTGAGAGCCTCTCTTGTTCCTTTAAAGAAATTTTCTGATCGGGATGGACAACATTTGTACCTAGATTCTGATTCATTGGGATTGTTTTAAGACTTGCACTGTTTGACTTTTTTCTAAAATTATGAGACCTTTTGCAGACTTCTGCTTGACCTAATTTGTTTGCGTGTTATTTTATTATTAATTTGGGGAAGTTTATATAATTTGTGTTGTATTGCTGAGTTAGGGTGTTGGGTTTTAATATGTGTAGAGGGCCTGCCACCATGGTTGTACGCTATTCGTCCTCCGCTCTTTGCGCCCTTCACCCTTTTTCCCCTTCACCATTACAGTGGTCAACTTACTAATGCTGCAGAGTGTTGGGTATTGTGCAGAGGGTGATAAGGGGTTTTATGGGGTGTGAACAGTGGAGGCTGAATGAGTGGGGACACCGTATTGGGGTAGTGGGGACCAGAAGATGCCCTGGGGTGAAATGGACTCTGGAACAAGGTTCTTCTTGTCTGGTTTCCATGCCCAAGGGTTCCGCTATTGATGTTGGGCAAGTGGCTGTGCCACTCCAGTTGCCCCATCCAACCTGGGTGGTGTTGTGCAATGCCAGATCCATAAAGAACAAGACTGCAGTTTAAAAGACAAAGAACCTCTGTGCGCAAACAATGAGGCAAGGGTTACCCCAAAGGTCATTTGGCTGGGAAGTCAAGTTTCAAGAAAATACAAAATCAAACATGCCCACACAATGCAAAGCATCATGGGCTGCATATGAAAATCACCACAGAATGTTATGCTGGTTCAACTTTAAGCAGAATTGCATGGTGCCGAAAGACCTCTCACACAGTTTGCAAAGGGTGCTAACAGATGACATAGACACGTGGTTCGTCCTACCAGGAGTCATCAGTATGCCTCATCTGTTTGACACCCCAGTGGAATGAACCAGCTACCCTAAGACGGTCTGTCTGGGTTATGTTGTGGTGAACCCATTCAAATAAAAAACTATTTAAAAGACAAAGAACCTCTGTGCACAAACACTGAGACATGGGTTACCCCAAAGGGCATTTGGCTGGGAAGCCAAGTTTCAAGAAAATACAAAATCACACATGCCCACACAATGCAAAGCATCATGGGCTGCATATGCAAATCACCACAGAATGTTATGCTGGTTCAACTTTAAGCAGAATTGCATGGTGCCGAAAGGCCTCTCACACAGTTTGCAAAGGATGCTAACAGATGACATAGACACGTGTTTTGTCCTGCAGTTATTGCAGATCTTGTTAAGTCTGTGGATCTGGCTTGCATTACCGAGACCTGGCTGGATGAAAATGCTGGTCCAGTTTTGGAGGCAGCAATTCCAGCCGGGTACTCAGTGTTACACCGCCTGACATTGGACCATGGGGGGAGAGGGGTTTCAGTCTGTTTCAAGACTGAACTGGGCCTCACAAGTGTACCAGCTGAGGAAGCTGAGTCCTTCCAGTATATTGTAGTGGTAGGTGTGGGTTGTAGAATGATTCTTATCTACCATCCACCAGGTGATAAGAAATGTTTTCTGCAGGAAGTAGCTGACTTCATCGTCGACATGGCATTTGAGTCACCCAGGCTGATGGTCCTGGGTGACTTCAATGCCTGGGTCGACGACGAACTCTCGCAGTTTGGACAACACTTCTTCCAATTAATGACATCTTTGGGCCTTACACAAGTGGTTACTTCTGCCACTCATAAGAGCGGTCAGTCCCTGTACTTAGTTTTCCTACTGGGGATTGAGGCCTCCGACGTGGGGGTGGAACCTGTTGGTTGGTCTGATCATTACATGGTGAGGTTCAGTTTTTGCACACCCCCCTTGTAGGTCTGCCCCTGTGGAGATGGTTAGGTACCATTCTTTAAGAGATGTTCACTCTATAGACCTAACAGCGGTGCTTGACCTATCGGAGTTATCTGGAGAGAGCAATGATCTAGATGCCTTGGTCCTGGCCTATAATAGGGCAATCTCCTCGGCTCCCAATTTTATTGCTCCAGTCCATGTTCATCCTCTCCCCCTTCAACCTTGGTCTCCATGGTTTGATGGGACTTTGAGGGAGATACGGCGACAAGGACGAAGATTAGAACGGAGCTGGCGGAGAACTGCCCTTGATGCCGACCATCTTAGATTGATGGAAGATTATCAACTCTGTCAATCTACAATCTCTCATAAGAAGGCAAAGTTCCTATCCGGGGAGATTGCAGCTGCTCAGAACTGACCAGCTCAGCTTTTTCAAACTGTTGACAGACTGTTCAACCCAGCCTGTCTTCAGGTTCGGAAAGCTTTTTCACAAGTGGAGTGTGATGAGCTTGCTCGCTTCTTTGCAGATAAGGTGGCCGACATCAGGGCAGCAGTCCAGCCAGCTCCCTCTACGGGAGAAGTAATTGATCGGCGTTTGGTTGCAGACCCTGGTCTTTCCTGGAGTTTCTTCGGCCGGCCTGAGTTCAGTGATGTCATGAGGATTGTCCATAGTATGCGCCCTACATAATGTAGTTTGGATCCTGGCCTGACTTCCTTGATAAAGGGTTGTCTTGATATCATCGGCCCAGTCCTGGCATGGATAGTTTGGGGCTCCTTGGATACGGGTGAGTTTCCAATCTCCCTGAAGGAAGCAGTGGTGACACTCCTCCTGAAGAAAGCTTCCTTGGACCCCGATTGCCTTGCCAACTACAGGCTGATCTCTAATCTTCCCTTTATAGGGAAGATTATTGGGAAAGTAGTGGCTGCACAGTTGGAAAACCACTTAACCATCCATGACATCTATGAACCACTCCAGTCTGGTTTTCGAAAGAGGCATAATACCGAGACAACGCTGATTCGGGTGCTTAATGATCTCCTGATGGCTAGGGATCAGAAGAGCCATTCCATCTTGGTTCTTCTTGATCTCTCATCAGCTTTTGACACCATGGACAATGGGGTACTTCTTGTGCACCTGGAGTTCATCTGTGGCCTGTCGGGTGCAGTCCTCAGGTGGTTTAGATCTTTCCTCACTGACAGAACTCAGAGAGTGGTGTTGGAGGTAAATTCTTCCTGCCCAGTCTCTCTGTCATGTGGGGGTTCCCAAGGGCTCAGTGTTGTCCCCCATGTTGTTCGCAGTGTATATGCTGCCCCTCAGAGACATTATAAGAAGGTATGGGCTGAGGTTTCACAGCTATGCTGATGATACCCAGCTCTACCTGTCTTTAGCACCCGACCAGGATAGAGCTGTCTCAGTCTCTAATAACTGCTTCACTGAAATCCAGTGCTGGATGGATTGAAGCTGGCTGAAGTTGAACTCGGGGAAGACGGAGGTAATGGTTGTGGACCCGGGTCATAGGGTAGAGGGGATGGGAGCTGGTTTACCCTCAGGTTTATTTCTGGGGGGCTTCCAGCTCCCTACCTCTGAGTAGGTGCGGAACCTGGAGGTGCTTTTTGACAGTAAGCTAACACTGCTTTTGCAGGTGTCAGCAGTTGTCAAACTTTCCTTTTATCATCTTAGGAACATCGCCAGGATTAAGCACCTTGTTCCGCCCTGATCTGCCAACACTAGTCCACGCATTTGTAACCTCATGCCTTGATTATTGCAACTCCCTTTATCTAGGGCTTCCTGGGGTTGATATCCACCGCTTACAACTGGTGCAGAGTGCTGCAGCTCGGTTATTGACGGGTACATCTCGTGCCAGTCATATTTCACTGGTGCTGCGCGATCTGCACTAGCTGCCAATTCAGTGGCAGATCACCTTTAAAGTTGGTCTTTTGACTTACAAAGCCCTACATTGACTGGGCCCGGACTACTTGAAAGAGCTTCTGGTGTCCCACTGCCCTAAGCGATCTCTCCGCTCGAGGGGTTGCTAGAGATTCCAAGCGTTTCTTTGAAATCGTCTGGCACTCGTGCTTTTGCGTATGCTGCACCAACCCTCTGGAATTCTCTACCCCGTCTGCTTTGTCAGTGTGCGACCGTGAAGGAATTTAAAATGGCCATGAAGACCTACTTATGGTCAAGGATTTATTTTAACTAATTATTGTTTTTGGAGCTCAGATTATTGTTGTTCTATGTATTATTTATTATATTTGTTAATATTGCAAGAC
Organism: Neoceratodus forsteri; assembly: GCA_016271365.2. NCBI lineage: Eukaryota > Metazoa > Chordata > Ceratodontiformes > Ceratodontidae > Neoceratodus > Neoceratodus forsteri. The sequence continues at coordinate 1,043,638,543 of CM028133.1, read as the reverse complement.
CCCTTGAATTCTAGAAAGGCGCAGTATAAATGAAGTTTTATTATTATTATTATTGTTTATATACATATCCACATTATGCTGAAATGACTGTGGGCTTGACTGTGAGTTTTTGTATCGAGAGTCAGCGTGTGACAAGCTTTGAAATACACACGTCACAGACTCCCGATACAACATTCAGGTAGCTGCTCAACTGTATTAACTGATGCCTTGCTGCTATTCGTGTTTCTTAGGACATCAAGCGAAAGAACCAGCACTGAGCAACCGTCTTATAAAAATTAGGCAGCGCTTTATTTCTTAGGAAGATAAATAAACAGCACACTTACAGGTGCTTCACCACGCAAGTGTATTCCAGTAAGTGAAGAATACAAAATAGATCAATCACTGGAGACTTGCCTGTTTCGCTGGCAACTTTGTGAACAGACTCTGTTGCTCACTGCATGTTCTTTCAGATTTTGTATGTTTTATTCAGTGTTTCCAGACTCATGCAGCTGTGAGAATTGCTCTTCACTTGTTTGTATGGACACAAGATTTTAACTGCAAGATTGTTTGGTAACTGTCAACCCCCACCACACACACACACACACACACACACACTCACACTCACACACACACACACACACACACTGCCACTTGCCACAGAGATAAGGAAAAAGCCAGTAGTCAATAATAAGGGGATACGTGATGCTGCAGCATCTGATAGTGGTTTTATCAATACGAGTGGCAAGTGAGCTCAGGGGTTATCATGAGTGGCTTAGTGAACCAGAGCCACAAGTGCTTAATCCTCGAGCTCACTTGCCATGAATGTTGACATAAACTGCTATCAGATGCTGCAGCATCACTTGTCCATTTTATATTATAGGGGTTGACTTTTTCGTTGTGTCATTTGATTGTGTATTCCTGCGGTTATCCTGCTAGTTTTCAGCTGTGTTTGGGGGTTTTATTTGTGCTTCTGTGTTGCTGCGCTACAAGTTTCTACTTTAATTTGTGCTTTACTGCGGCTGAAACATTACCGGCAGCATTACTACTGAGTGTAGTTTGGCATTGATGTTATCAGTGACGTGTAGACAGGGCTGATTGCAGCACCTACTTAATAACAGTGCTGATAACCTGCAGTTCTTGTTGCCTGTCTACACGTCACTAGAAGGAATATGTTTAGTGGTACTGATAGCTGTTTTTATCAGTCAACACCTATAATATAAACTGTTTAATTTGGCTAGGAAAAAAAATGTATTTATTTACTCCGTGGTGTCATGTGGGTCCCTGCCAACCCCTCTGCTAAGAAAGAATCTCCTGAGTACTTAACAAATCTTCATGCCCTGCGTGGGGAGACACTGGATCGCAGAAATACTTTTCTTTTACAGATAAATCTTCAATCCTACGGCACTCTCTAACTGCAACTGGGCCTGGAAACACACGAGAAATCTGTTGCATTTCCTATACTATGAGGGACAGTCCATACTCTGGGTCACCTACATAAACTCAGCAGCAGACTGGTACTCATGAATAATCAGCATACTGTTTGTTGAACCCATTCCAACATCAGGACCAGGAGCATGCATTGAAGGACCAGCTCTTTACTGGCTACATCAATGCACTCATGTATCTGCAGGCAGCAGGCACCAGGATCCTACCTCCCCAAGCCAGCCAGCACTATGGATCAGGAAGCACAACAATGCACCCCAGCAAACTTACTCATGGCACTACTATGTGCCTGCAGATTTCTCATGTGTCTCCTGGCCCAGTTGCTGTTCATGAGACTGCCAAAGGATTGAAGATGCATCCGCTAAAGAAAAGGATTGCTACGATCCGGTGACTTCCCATGCAGGGCATGAAGGTATGTTAAGTACTCGGGAGAGACCTTGTTAGCAGAGGGGTTGGCAGGGACCCATATGACAACATCAAGTAAATAAATACATTTTTTTCAATAGACAAATTAAACAGTTTACTGACTGCCGGCTTTTTCGTTATCTACATGGCAAGTGGCAGTGTGTGTGTGTGTGGGGGGGGTTGACGGTTGCCGGTTGCCAAACAATCTTGCAGTTATAGTCTTGTATCCATATAAACAAGTGAAGAGCAATTATCACTGCTGCACGAGCCTGGAAACACCGAATAAAACATACAAAATCTGAAAGGACCAGCAGTGAGCAACAGAGTCTGTTCAGAAAGCTTCCAGCGAAACGGGCGAGTCTCCAGTGATTCATCTTTTTTGTACTCTTCACTTACTGGAATACACTTGCGTGATGAAGCATCTGTAAGTGTGCTGTTTATTTATCTTCCTAAGAAATAAAGCGCTGCCTAATTTTTTGTAAGATGGTTGCTCAGTTCTGGTTCTTTCACTTGATGTCCTAAGAGATAAGAATAGCAGCAAGGCATCAGTTAATACAGTTGAGCAGCTACCTGAATGTTGTATCGGGGAGTCTGAGACGTGTGTATTTCAAAGCTTGTCACACACTGACTCTCGATACAAAAACTCACAGTCAAGCCCACAGTCATTTCAGCATAATGTGGATATGTATATAAATATCTGTTCTAAAGGTTAACAATACAAAACACACACACAAAGACCACTGTCAGTTAGTTATAATTTGTTTAAATGTTATTTACAGCAGGACATCATTTTCTATCTCTTTTAAGGATTTGAACTAATCTAAAGTCATTTCAGGTAACAGATGGGCAGCCAGGTGAAGACTGTTCCAGGAGGATTGGAGTGATGGGACACAGAAACCTAGGGATAGCTGAAACATCCTCAATAACTTTTTATATAGGGTAGGGTAACAGGTAGGGAAGAGCTATAGCAACCTATGCAGGGCTAAAACTGCAATACTGTTTGAGAGGACAAAAAACCTCAGGGTCTTTGAGAACCCCTATATAGGGTGGGTAACTAAAGGAATTTAAAAGAGTGGATCAACTGTGGGAGCAGATACGGCAGAATGAGGGGAGTGATGCAATGCAGTGGTTGTGGGGTGAAAGTCACGGAGGAGAGTTTCTGGAGGCTGTGTTGCTGCTCTCAATCAATCAATCAATCAAAATCTTTATTTATCCAGGGAGGCACCACTGAGCAAGGCTCATTCTCAAGGTAGACCTGTTAATGAATACATCAAAGTACAGTACAGAAGCAGGTATACAAAAAGCAATAATATACAAGGAAGAAACATATATACAGTGTACACAGTACAGTACAAGGTTGAAATAAATAAAAAAAAGACAGCATTATTTTACAATTGAAGAAGTCAGCAGATGTACAATCAACCAGAGGCATACAGGGGTTATAAGCAGAGATCTTTTGAGTGCGACAGCAGTCAAGTACACATATAGGGGAAAGAGGCCGTGTATGGGGTGGCAGGTTAGAGAGGTAAAAAAGAGGAGGGATATATTACATATGACTGGGGGAAAAATTGAGCTAAAACCACAGAAAGTGACGATGGCTGTCGTGTACTTGTTTATTATGATAATGACAGAGGAGGGGTAGATAATTGGGACACTACTATGGATGGCGTGGGACTTTAGCCAGGCTGGAGTGGACAGGGAAGGGTGGGTGCAGCAGGAAGAGTTAATAGGGAAAGAGTGAGAGCCAGGGGTAGAAACATGGTGAGCATCAGGATGGAAAGGGGGAGTTGCGGAATTAGTGGGCTAGCAGCGAGGAAAACATTTGCAAGGTGCTTTCATGTAGCGATCGTAGAGCGCCTTGAAGATATTCAGGCTAGCAGGGCAGCTCAGCTTCAAGTTCCTTTGTAAACTGTTCCACAATGTGGGTAAAGAGAAGCTAAGAGCAGCTTTGCCAAAATGAGTTTTGACCCTTGGAACTTGGAGGGCAATTAGGGAATAGCTCCTTAGAGCGTAGTTGCCTAACACACTCTGGGGAACACAATCTGAGACATGAGGGGAGCGTGTTGGTCACTGCTCTGAAGGCCCATAGGGCGGTGTTTCTATTCCTTCTATAGTGAAGGGGGGGAGCTATCCCACAAATTACCACAAATTATCTCTGCTTATAACCCCTGACTTCTTTGCCTTAGTTTCTTCTGTAGTTCTTCGAGATGGTCGGCGAAGGAAAGTTTATGATCGAGCCAAACTCCTAGATATTTGAATTTAGCTACATACTCTAGTGTTTCTCCAAGAACAGCGGTAATTTGTGGGATAGCTCCTCCCCCAGCAGGAATTGCCGCATGCAAGGAGGGGGAGAAGAGCATGGCTTTTGTCTTTTTCTCACTGAGTAAAAGCTTTTTGTTTATGAGCTGGTATTGTAGAAGCTTAAATTCAGCTTGGAGGTCTTCACAGGCTGCTTCCAGCATGGGACGACTCAAGTACAGTAAAGTGTCATCCGCGAATAAGTGGATGTTAGCTTTTTTGATGGGGTCATTGATGTTGTTAATGTAGACTGCAAAGAGGAGGGGACCAAGGATAGAGCCCTGGGGCATTTCCCTCAGCATAGGTTTTAATGGAGAAAGATCACCTTCAGCTTTAACCTGCTGTTTCCGTTCTCCGAGGTAGTCTGCAAACCAGCACATAGATTTATGGTCTAGGCCTAAGTTGCTTAGGGAGGAAAGAAGCAGGCTGTGATCGATTGTGTCGAATGCCTTACTAAGATCCAAGAAAACAGCACAGACATGCTTCTTCTTGTCAATGTCTAGGAGCCAATCATTGGTCACCTTAGCTAGGGCTATTATGGTGCTGTGCTTTGCTCTGAATCCAGACTGATTCAGGATTAAAAGGCTTCTGGATTCTACGTATTACCCTAGCTGGCCAGACACTATTTTTTCTAGTAATTTAGACAGGATGGGTAGGAGGGAGATAGGTCTGTAATTATTTAGATCGCAGGAGTCACCTTCTTTTAATAGAGGGATAGCATGGGCTATTTTCCATTGAGGGGGGAGGCTACCCTGGGAGAGTGACATGTTGAATAGGTGGGTGATTGTCACCGCAAGCACATGATAGGAACATTTCAGATAGTATGGCTGTATGAAGTCAGAGTCTGCTCCCTTCCTGGTGTCCAGTTGCAGCAGTAGGTCTTAATCCTCTTTTAGAGAGACAGGCAGGAGGGAGAAGGCCTCCTCGGTAGAGGGGGACTCGTGGGTTCGTGGGACCTGAGCTGTGTGGAGGCATTGGCAGGAGAAGTATCAAATGCTAGCCTTGTCATTGCAAAATGGTTATTGAGGGCTTCCAATATCTTCGATCGATTAGCGATAATGTTGCCACCAGAATTAATTTTTGCTGGAATGGAATTACCAGGTGCGTGTCCAGACATGTCTTTTAATGTTTTCTAGAGCTTTGTAGGATTTCTTGTGGCAGAGGCTAGCTCCAAACTATAGTAGGCAGCCTTGGCTGCTCTGACCAACTTGGTGCACCCCTAGTGATCCAAGGGATCACTGGAGCAGCAGGATGGAGAACTAAATGTTACTGTCCATCTACCTGTGTACACTTCATTGGGCTGAGGGAAGAGGTGGCCAGGCTCATGGCCAAGATGGCTTGGGTTCAGAGGACCTTCTCCCCCACCCAGGTATCACCTAGACCACCACCACTGCTACCTCAAAGGTTGCTCAGTAGAAAGAAAAGCTGGATGACAGTGGGCTTCTGGAATGTTATGGTGGTGGAGTGTAGGCACATCCCATAACCTGTTTCACTACCAAACTCTTATGCCACCCTGGCAGAGCACGAATATCCTATTGAGGCACCCATAGTAGTGACTGGGTTGGATGTGGGGGTCCTCTACACAGGAGACCCCAAGAGGGGTGACAGAGGACCCCAGAGGAAGAGGAAGTGAATCCTGGCTGGGGATTCCATAGTAAGGGGGATAGAGTTGGGAGTATGTACTGTAGAGAAGAGGAGAGGGAGGTTTGGTGTTTGCAGTGCCACGACATGTAAGGTTGGAAAGAGGATCCAAGGAATCACTGGGGCAGCAGGATGGAGAGCTACATGTTACTGTCCATCTTGAGGCAATTGACCTGGCTAGCGATGAGCCAGCCATGGTGCAGAAAGAGTTCAAGGAGTTGGGAAGGGGTATTAGGCAAGTAGCACAATCTGGGAATTTCAAAGAAGTGCTACCTGTCTGTGACGGGGGTGGGGTGACAAGATTCTTCACACCAGGAACTTCAATGCATGGTTGTAGAAATGGTGCTGAGAGGAGGGTTTCAGTTTCTTTGTGGACTGGTGCCCTACCTGGAGGGATAAGGGCCTATATAGAAACATAGAATATGATGGCAGATAAGGACTGCTTGGCCCACCCAGTCCACCCATTTCCCTACCTAGTGGATAAGCTGCAGATCCTAGTTAACCAGCAACCTACTTCTTTCTACCCCCATCCCCTAGAATTGCCTTATGGCTGTCTCATGCATGCTTGAATTCAACCACTGTTTTTGGCTCCACAACCTCCTCAGGAAGGCCATTCCATGCATCCACAACCCTCTCTGTGAAAAAATACTTCCTTACATTACCTCTGAGCTGCCCTCCATCTTCAAATTGTGCCCCTCTTGTTCTTGCACACCTCTTTTTTTGAAAGATGCTACCCTCTTGGACTTTGTTGATTCCCTTGAGGCACTTGAATGTTTCTATCATGTCCCCCCTCTCCCTCCTTTCCTCAAGGCTATACATATTAAGCTCTTTTAGTCTCTCTTCATATGTCTTCCGGTGCAGACCCTACACCATTTTAGTTGCCTTCCTCTGGACAGCTTCCATCTTGTCTATGTCCTTGCGGAGATTGGGTCTCCAGAACTGTACACAGTACTCCAGATGGGGTCTCACCAGCTGTCTGTACAGAGGGATAACAACTTCCTGTTTTCTACTGGTGATGCCTCTCCCTATGCATCCCAGTATCCCCCCAGCCCTCCTTACTGCCCTCTCACATTGCTTGCCCACCTTTAAGTCATCTGGTATGACTACCACCAGGTCCCTTTCCATTTTTGCTGTTGTTAGTATCTCACCCCCCATTGTGTACTCTTCCTCTGGGTTTTTGTTTTCCAGGTGCATTACCTTGCACTTCTTAGCATTAAATCTAAGCTGCCATACATTTGACCATTCCTCTATCCTTGCCAAGTCCCTTCTCATCCTTTTCTCCCCACCTTGTGCATCAGCTCTGTTGCAGATCTTTGTGTCATCTACAAAGAGACATACTTTTCCTTCCAGTCCCTCTGCAATGTCACTTACAAAGACATTGAAGAGGACTGGTCCTAATACTGAACCCTGCGGCACCCCACTAGTAACTCACCTTTCTTCAGAGTGGACTCCATTTACTATTACCCTCTGTGTCCTATTCTCCAGCCAATTCTCTACCCAGGCTATCATCTTGGGACCCACTCCCAGGCTGGCTAACTTGTATATTAATCTTTTGTGTGGGACTGAGTCAAATGCCTTGCTAAAGTATAGGTATGCCATGTCTACAGCCCCTCCCTGATCTACTACTTTGGTCACCCAGTCAAATAAATCTATTAGATTCATCTGGCATGACCTTCCTGCTGTGAATCCATGCTGCCTTAGGTCCTGTTCCCCTCTGGCCCCTAGGTACTCAACAATTCTTTCCTTCAGAAGTGATTCCATCATTTTCCCTATCACTGAGGTTAATCTAATTGGTCTGTAGTTTTCCACTTCTGCCCTGCTCCCACTTTTGTGAAGGGGAATCACATCTGCCCTCCTCCAGTCCTCGGGTACCACCCCATCCTCCCATGATTTGTTAAAGAGGGTAGTCAGTGGTGTCACTAGTTCTACCCATAGTTATTTTAGAATTCTGGGATGAAACCCATCAGGCCCCATTGCTTTGTTCACCTTCAGTTTTAAGAGTTCTTTCATAACCCTTTCTTCTGTAAATGGGCTGGTATCAACTTCTGTATCCAGAGTGTTTCTATTGTGTGTTTTAGGTACCTCCCCCTCTTCATTTGTAAATACTGAGCAAAAATATTTGTTTAGAATCTCTGCCTTTTCACAGTCACCCTCTGCCCACCCTCCCTTTATTAAGCCTCATTATCCCTCCCTTAGTGTTCCTTCGCTCCTGATGTACCTAAAAGGTTTTATCCCGTTCTTAACTAGGTTGGCTGTCTTTCTCCAGTTCAGGCCTTTATTCTGACTGCCTTCCCAGCTTCCTTTTGCTTTAACTGATACATTGTCTGTCCTGCTCCTTCTGTGATTCCTTGTACTTTCTAAATGCTTCCTTTTTCTCTTGAATCTTCACTGCCACCTCCTTTGAGAACCACAGTGGTTTCTTACATCATTTTGTTTTGTTAATTTGCTTCACACAAAGGCTTGTTACCTCTGTGATGGCAGTTTTTATTATTTCCCATTGTTCTTCCACCCCTTCTTCCTGCCTATTTGCTATTGCATTCCTTAGGCACTCACCCATTCTGGTAAAGTCAGCCCTCCTGAAGTCCAGTACTTTTTCCTTTGTATGGCTTAACTCTATTGCTGTGTTTATTGTGAACCATACTGTTCGATGGTCGCTAGTTCCCAGATGGCTACCCACTTCTACATATGTGATCCTCTCTCCATCTCCATTTGAGAGGACCAGGTCTAAGATTGCTCCCTCTTGAGTGGGTTCCAATACTAGTTGTCTAAGGCATGCCCCTGTAGGGCATCTAGAATAACCCCACTCTTAGAAGTGGCTGCTGCAACTGCACTCCAGTTAACATCTGGCATATTCAGATCGCCCATCAGCAATATCTCCCCTTTATCTGCCATTCTAAGTATACTTTCTGTCATTTCCTTGTCCACTTCCTCCCCCTGAGAGGGAGGTCTGTATACTACCCCTGTGTGGATTGTGGTGCCATTGCCTGCCTCCAAATTGACCCACAGTGCTTCTTCTCCTCCCTTTTTACCCTTTTATTCTGTTGCTTTGATTCCTTCTCTTATGTAGAGAGCTACTCCTCCTCCTCTTTTACCCTCCCTGTCCCTCCTATAGATAGTGTATCCTGGTATTTTTACGTCCCAGTCATAGTTCTGTGTGTACCATGTTTCTGTGACTGCCACGATATCCAGTTGTTCCTCCTCCATCAAGGCCACTAATTCAGGAAGCTTGTTACCCAGACTACAGCCATTGGTACTCATTGCTCTCCATTTTTTGATAGCTTTACCTTCTGTAGCAGCATCCCCCACTGACCTTTCTACCTTGGTCTTTTTCTCATTTACTACCCTGTTTTGTAGTGGGAGGCTGGGATTTTCCTGCTGCTTATCAGTGCCTCCCCCCCCCCTTGACTAGTTTAAAAGCTTGCCAATGAAGCATTTAAACCGATTGCCCAAAAGACTTGTTCCTTTCTGGACAGATGCAGACCATCCTGCCAGTATAGGCTGATGTCCCTCCAGGTGGAACCCCAGTCCCCAATGAAGCCAAACCCCTGTGCTCCACACCATTTTTTCAACCATTCATTAAACTGCATGGTTCAAAGTACCCCCTCACCTCACCCATGCCACTGACAGGCAGCACCTCTGAGAAGGATATTATAGAAACATAGAAACATAGAATTTGACGGCAGATAAGGACTGCTTGGCCCACCCAGTCTGCCCATTTCCCTACCTACTGGATAAGCTGCAGATCCTAGTTAACCAGCAGCCTACTTCTTCCTACCCCCCCCCAGAACTGCCTTATGACTATCCCATGCATGCTTGAATTCCACCACTGATTTTGACTCCACAACCTCCTCCAGAAGGCCGTTCCATGCATCCACAACCCTCTCTGTAAAAAAATACTTTCTTAAATTACCTCTGAGCAGCCCCCCCTCTATCTTCAAATTGTGCCCTCTTGTTCTTGCACACCTCTTTTTTTGAAAGATGCTACCCTCTTGGACTTTGTTGATTCCCTTGAGGTACTTGAACGATATTGTGTGTGCTACTTGTCTTAAGCCCCTCCCCAACTCTACAAAGTCCTTCTGCACTGTTCTAATCTCATGATGAGCCAAGTCATTTGTCTCTAGGTGGACAATGACATCCAGCTCAGACTCCCATGCAACTGTTCTCATGATCCTAAGGATGCATTTCCTGTACCTCCAAGCCATGGCACCAGGCAGGCACCTTGCTTCAGTTTTCCCTGCTCCCCTAATAATTGAGTCCCCCACCAGGAGCTGCTTCCTTTCCCTGTGGTGCCCTCTGCCTCCTTCCCAAGGGCCTTCCTTGTGACAGTTGTCTGCACCCTCCTTAGTCTTCTCTGTGGGTGCATCCATAGGGGAACTATGCTCCCCCAGAATGGTGTATGGATTGTGGAGTGGAACAACTGACTGGGTGTGCCTCTGTTCCACCACCCTTACCCTCCCTGAGCCCACTGTAGTCCAACTGCTGTGCTTTCTTTGCAACCTGTGAGGTAGTGGTGGTGGCTCTGGTGCTCCCTGGATGGGGGAGGTTCCCTTACTACTGTCCTATACAGGGGTGATGTCCTGCATCTGTTCAAGAGAGGAACAACTATTGTACATGACCTTTAAAACTTTGAAGAAACAGGTCCTATAAAGCTTGTTGACAGGGAATACTGGACTGTGAGGTCTCTAGATGTTATCATCAGCTCTTCACTGACAGAGACTTATTTTGCACAGGTAGTGAAATCAGGGTTACAAAATGGCTAATAACTTTAAAATGAAGTAACGTAAAAATCTAGTGTTTGGTATGAGATTTACTCAGGGTAGGCTTATTCGGATTGCGCAATGTAGCACTTTTGGCATCAGTGGCTCTTGAAATGCTACATTGGCAAGAATTTTAACTATCCAAGGAGGGAGGCAAAATGAGGCAGGGAGACATAGCCCCCTCTCACAAGCTCAGGAGGTCGACTACAGGAATTTGGAGGGAGAAAAAACAGAAACAAAACTCCAAAACTAATGAAATCCAAGGGGTATAAGAATGAATGAAGCTAAGTTAATGAGTAAGCGAAGTAAGGGAAATCAAATGGAAAAAAGAAGGGGGGGTTGCAGAACATTCTGGAAAGCCATGTGTGCAAATGTTTATAGTCTGGCAATAAGACTGCATTCCTAGAGGCCACCATGGCAGTGGTGGACCTGAATTTATTCACCACTACAGGGAACTAGTGCAGTGAAAACCAGGAGTGGTATATGGCCATACCAGCCTATGTTCTGTTCAGAAGGCACAGGGTAGGTAGCAAAGGGGGGGAGTAGCTCTTTATGTGAGGGACAACATAAAGGCTATGGAAATACACATGGAGCAGGGGTGCAGAGGTACTGTGGAGAAAAGGAAAGGGGTCGTTATTTGCACAGGAGTGATCTACAGATCTCCAGCACAGGGGGAAGAAGTGAATGGGAAAATGATGGAAGCAATCCATTGGATGGTTCCCAAGGGAGAGATGATATTAGTAGGGGACTTCAATCTACCAGACATGGATTGGAGCCTCCCAGCTGTGGCAACATCTAGGAGTAGGGACATCCTGGACTCGCTGCAGGGTTTTTTTCCTCAGGCAACTTTTATAGAGCCCACTCATGATTTTGCATTGCTGGACCTCATACTGACAAACAGGGACAGTTTTGCTGAGGTCACAGAGAGGGGACCACCTAGGGACCATTGACCATTGTAAGCTGTGGTTTAACATTAGATCCGGGATAGAATTAAACTGCTTGAGGTTGAAGGTCATGGACTTCAGGAGGGACAATTTTAAGAAAATGGGAGAATGTCTCAGAGATCCCCTGTCAGGGATAGGAAAATTAGGGGGAGTCAAGGACCAGTGGGCAAAAATAAGAGAGGACATTGCAAATGCTAGAAATCTCTGTTTTAGGCAGGTTAGTAAGGGCAAGGGAAGAAAGAAACCACTATGGCTCTCTGGTGAGGTAGCCGAAAAAATAAGAGCAAAACAACTGGCTTTTAGAAAGTATAAAAAACACAGAAAGAAGAGAATAGGGAGACTTATCAGGAGAAACAAAGGGAGGCAGGGAAGGCAATTAGGAGTGTGAAAGCACGAACAGAGGAGAATATTACCAAATCAGAAAAAAAGGGGACGAGACATTGTTTTTTTGCCATTCAAACTTTATTCATTTTTTACATTTACAAAGAGAAGATCTAGTTAGCTTACATACAAATGATACAGGATGGGACGAGACATTTTCAAGATACATAAGTGAAAAGAGAAAGTCCAAGGGAGGGATAGTAAGCCTGAAAGGGGGAGGTGGGCTGTGGGTGGAAGAGGATCCCCAAAAAGCAAACATGTTGAACAAATACTTCTGTTCAGTAATTACAGAGGAGGTGGTAGGTAGTGGCCCAATATAAAAGACAAGGGCACTAAAGGAAGGGAGGGAGGTGGACACTAGCCCTTTTACAATGGAAAGAGTCCTAAGGGAATTGACTTTTAAAAGCAGACAAGGACAGGGGATCAGACAATGTACACCCCAGGTTATTGAGTGTGCTCAAGGAGGAGTTGGCTGCACCTCTGACAGCCCTGCTTAACCTGGCACTAGAAATGGGAGCGGTCTCAGAAGTCGGGTGGAGGGCAGATGTGGTCCCACTCCACAAAAGTGGAAACAGAGAGAAGGCTGCAAATTACAGACCTGTCACTTTGACTTCTGTAGTGACAAAATAATGGAATCACAACTGAAGGAAAGGATTGGGAATACCTTGTATTCAAAGGTCTTCAGGATCTGAGGCAAAATGGTTTCACGGGGGGGGGGTCTTGACAGACAAACCTACTCAGGTTCTTTGACTGAGTGACCAAGGAAATGGGTCAGGGAGAAGCAGCTGATATAGCCTAACTGAACTTCAGTAAGGCCTTCGACACTGTTCCTCATAGAAGCCAGATGAGCAAGCTAAAAAGCATGGGAGTGGGTCCTAAGGTAATAAAATGGATAGAGAACTGGCTGAACAATAGGGGGCAGAGGGTGGTGGCACTGTAAATGGCCTCCAATCTTGTGAGAGCAAAGTGACCAGTGGGGTGCCACAAGGGTCAGTACTAGGCCAAGTCCTCTTCAATGTCTATAAGTGACATTGCAGAAGGAGTGGAAGGGAAAGTAGGCCTGTTCACAGATGTCACAAAAATCTGTAACAGAGTAGACATACTGGGAGGGCAGGTGTGGAAAGAATGAGAGAAGATCTAAAAGTGCTGGATGAACAGTGAAGTTTTGGCAGCTGAGCTTCAATGCAAAGTGCAAAATGATGTCCTTGGGGCACAGAAACCTGGGGGCAATGTATCAACTTGGAGGAGAAGCACTAGCAGTCACAAAATAGAAAAGGGACCTGGGGATAATCATAACTGATGAACTGAAGGTAGCTAAACAGTGTGACAAGGCAGTGAGAAACATTAACGGGAAGTTTGGTTGCATAGGCAGGGGTATCATCAGCAGAAAGAGGGAGGAAATAATAGCACTGTATAGATCACTAGCGACACCACACCTCGAGTACTGTGCCCAGTTCTGAAGGCCCACCTCTGAAAGGCCATAGACAGGGTATAGATGGCACAAATGGTGCAGGGCCTGCAAAAAGAAGCCCTATGAAGAAAGGCTAAAGGAGTTACATATGTATTCCCTAGAAGAAAGGCGGGAAAAGGGACATATGGTAGGAACACTCAGATACCTCACAGGTATAAACAGCATACAGGAAGGGAGCATTTTCCAGAGAAAAAGATGATTGAGGACAAGGGGTCACACTATGAAGCTGAAAGGGGGGAGGCTGAAAGGAAATGTGAGGAAGTACTTCTTCATAGAAAGTGTGGTGGATGCTTGGAACAGCCTCCCAGGAGAGGTGACGGGGTATAAAATCATTACACGATTCAAGAAAGCATGGGAGAGACACAAGGTGATCTTATATGTAAAGTAAAGGGCCGGGGGTTGCAAACCGGAGATGAAGTAGGGTATGCAGTGACACTGTAGGTAGGGAAAATAGGGCAGACTACGTGGGCCAAGAGGTTCTCATCTGCCTACAACTTCTATGTTTCTATTTCATGGTCAAATAAATCATAACTAAGTAATCAGCAAAAGCAAATGTGCCATTAGGTAAATACAATATTTTAGGGGAATGATAACTTGTATGATTCAGTTAAAAGGGAGTATAATGTATTTGAAAATTAACTGAAATGGTCACCACATGTGGCCTTTCATCCTAATAACATCTATCTGTGATGTAAGTGTACCTTGAGGGTCATATTTTATTTGAATACAGTTCCAGAGTACAGTATTCACTTACAAGTTCATGATGTAAATACTGATCTATACCAACATTTAATAACTTAGATTCCATGGTTTACTGAATAAGTTATCAAAAGCTATCCTGATTATTAATCAACACCATACACAACATTGGTTTTCTTACTGTCCATATTTTTCCATGATGTGGGGAGAACATAACATTAAACTATTTTTAAGCATCCCGTTCTAAAGTCAGATTTTAGCTGTGTAATTGTGTTCTTTTTGGTATTACATTCCAGAATTCTAAACAAAATTGTTTTAACAAATAGGTTCACTGAGGAATCTAATTAAGCAATTGATCTGTACATTGAAGGCTAATTCTGATTTTATCTTTTGAAAAGTGAATAAATGAATTCCCTTTGCAAGAGACTTGGTAAGTGTAATATTTTATGATTTCATCAAGTTATGTTGCTAATAAAGGTGACCAACATTCAATATTACCTTTATACAGAAACATAGAAACATAGAAGTTGATGGCTAAGGACCGCAAGGCCCATCCAGTCTGCCCATTTCTTTTTCTACCTTATGAATGTGCCATAGGCCTTTGCTCTGTCAATGTCTATTCATACTCATCTGTATTGTTCCCTTATGCCTATCCCACGCCTGTTTGAAGCCCTGCTCTGTATTTATATCCACCACTTCCTGAGGTAGGCCATTCCATGCATCCACCACCCTTTCTGTGAAAAAGAACTTCCTCATATTACCCCTTAATCGGTCTCCCTCTAATCTCATTCTGTTACCTCTTGTCCTGCTATTTTTCTTATATTGAAACATGTTAGACTCTTTCACCTTGTTAATGCCCTTAAGGTGTTTGAATGTTTCAATCACATCACCTCTCTCCCTACTTTGCTCTAGGTATACATAGTGAGTTCAGATAATCTGTCCTCATATGTTTTCTGATGCAGTCCCTGCACCATTTTGGTTGCCCTTCTCTGAACTGGTTCAATTTGGTTAATGTCTTTGTGAAGGTATGGCCTCCAGTACTGCACACAGTACTCCAGATGGGGCCTAACCAGTATCTTGTAAAGAGGGATTATTACCTTCACATAGGTCCATTGATAATGAATGTAATCCCAGGTCTTTATTGGTTATAAAGGGAACACATGTAAGCAATAACCCATGACAGGGTGTGTGGTTATTGGGGATTAAGGAAAACCCCGGTACATTAATTCCCAGTAATTGCACACCCGGGAGTGGGTTATAGCGCTTATAACATGGGGTTACCCCCTTGCTCATAAACTGAGGGAAATTCATGGAAAACGGAAAAAAAATTTGGAACTTGGGAAGTATCCTTCCCCCACACAAAGTAGTTCCTGCACAATACTGAACAGCAACACTAGCTAAGGACGTGATGCCAGGTTGCCTGTTTCAGTGCAATAAGGAAGGGCTAGAGATACACACAGGACAGTGCAGTAACTTATATTTAATGGTGTCTCTGTTTCTCGATGTGTACACAGACAGATGATTGCACTTCCTCGTCCCGCTTGAGAGAGAGAGAGAAACACACAGAGACAGACTGCAGCAAGTTTAAATTAAACAGTTTGCACCACGTCTCTCTCTCTCTCTCTCTCTCTGCACTCACTGTGCTGCCAGTACCACTGTGCAGTTCTACTGTCCTGCCTTGGGACAGTCTCAAGCTTGCCACATGGCTCTGAATGCTGCAAGGTGGACTGCAGATTAGAAACATAGAAACATAGAAACATAGACTTTGACAGCAGATAAGGACTGCTTGGTCCACCTAGTCTGCCCATTTCCCTACCTAGAGGATAAGCTGCAGATTCTGTTTAACCAACAGCCTATTTCTTCCTACCCCCACAAAATTGCCTTATGTCTGTCCCATGCATTCTTGAATTCTTCCACAGTTTTAGACCCCACAACCTCCTCAGGAAGGCTGTTCCCTGTGTCCACCACCCTCTCTGTGAAAAAATACTTCCTCACATTGCCCCTGAGCTGTCCCCCCTCTATCTTCAAATTGTGTCCCCTTGTTCTTGCACATCCCTTTTTCTGAAAGATGCTACCCTGTTGAACTTTGTTGATTCCACTGAGGTACTTAAACATTTCTATTATGAACCCCCCTCTTCCTCCTTTCCTCAAGGGTATACATATTAAGCTCCTTTAGTGTCTCCTCATATGGCTTCTCTTGCAGACCCTGCACCATTTTAGTTGCCCTTCTCTGAACTGCCTCCATCCTGTCTATGTCATTGTGGAGATGAGACCATCTCCACAGCCCTTCCCTGGTCTACTACTTTGGTCACCCAGGCAAAGAAATCAGTTAGATTCGTCTAACATGACCTTCCCACTATGAACCAATGCTGCCTTGGGTCTTGTGCCCCACTGACCTCTAGGTACTCAACAATTCTTTCCTTCAGAAGTGATTCCATCACTTTCCCTACCACAGAGGTCAAACTGACAGGTTTGTAGTTTCCTGCCTCTGTCTTGCTCCCACTTTTGTGAAGGGGAATCACATCAGCCTTCTTCCAGTCCTCAGGTGCCACACCATTCTCCCATGATTTGTTATGAAGAGTAGTCAGTGGTGTCACTAGTTCTCTGCTTAATTCTTTTAGAATTCCGGAGTGAATTCCATCTGGCCCCATTGCTTTGCCCACCTTCAGTTTTAGGAGTTCTTTCAGAACCCTTTCTTCTGTGAAAGGACTGGAATCAACCCTCCTCTCCAGAGTGCTTCTGTTAATTGGATTAGGCACCTCCCCCACTTCCTCTTTTCTGAATGCTGAACAGAAGTATTCATTCAGTATTCCTGCTTTTTCACTGTCACTCTCTGCCCACCCACCATCCATTCTATTCAGCCTCACTATCCCTCCCTTTGTCTTTCTACGCTCCCTGGTATACCTGTAAAAGGTTTTATTCCTCATCTTAACTGAGTTGGCCATTTTTTCCTCAGTTTGGGCCTTTGCTATTCTGACTACCCTCCCTGCTTCCTTCTGCCTTAACCGGCACAGTTCTCTGTCCTGCTCTTTCTGTGTTTCCTTATACTTCCTAAATGCTATCTTTTTCTCCCTAACCTTCACCAACACTTCTTTGGAGAACCATAGTGGCTTTTTCTTTCATTTTGATTTGTTTATTTGCTTCACACAAAGGCTTGTTGCCTCTGTCATGGCAGTTTTGATATTTCCCCATTGTTGCTCCACCCCTCCTTCTAGCCTGTTTGCTAGTGCTTTTCTAAGGCACTCTCCCATCTTGCCAAAGTCAGCCCTCCTGAAGTCCAGAACCCTCACTTTTGTATGGCTTGACTCTGTAGCTAAGTTTATCATGAACCACACTGTTTGGTGGTCACTTGTTCCCAAATGGCTACCCACTACTAGATCTGAGATCCTTTCACTGTCCCCTTTTGAGAGTACGAGGTCTAAGATTGCTCCCAGTTGCAAAACTAGCTGTCTGAGGCATGCCACCTGAAGGGCATCAAGAATGGCCCTGCTTTTGGATGTGGCTGCAGCAAAGGTGCTCCAGTTAGCATCTGGCATATTAAGGTCCCCCATCAATAGTATCTCCCCTTTCTCTGCCATCCTAAGTATGCCTTCTATCATATCCTTGTCCATTCCTTCCCCCTGAGATGGGGGTCTGTATACAACTCCTGTGCGGATTGTGGTGCCATTTTCAGTCTCTAAGGTGACCCACAGTGCCTACTCTCCTCCCTGTTTACTCTTTTGTTCAGTTGTTTTTATCCCTTCCCTTACATACTGAGCTACTCCTCCCTCTTCTGCCCTCCCTGTCTCTCCTGTAGGTTGTGTACTCTGGTATGTTAACATCCCAGTCATGGTTCTGTGTGTACCATGTTTCTGTGACTGCCACAATATCCAGGCATCCCTCTTCCATCAAGGCCACCAGTTCAGGGAGCTTGTTGCCCAGACTACGGGTTTTGGTACTCATTACCCTCCATTTCTTGATGGCCTTACCCCTTTTTGCCCCATCCCTGTCCTTATTGCATTTGTCACATTCTCCATTTACCCCCTGCGCTTCTCCCGTCTGACATCTCTATGTTGGTGTCTACCTCACTTAGTACCCTGATTTTTTTAGCGGGGCTAGGATTTCCCTGCTCCTTTCCAGTACCTCCCCCCCTTGGCTAGTTTAAATGCTTGCCAATGAAGTATTTAAACCTATCACCTAGAATCCTGGTTCCTCTCCTGGACAGATGCAGACCATGACGCCAGTATAGGCCTGCATCCATCCAGGTGGACCCCCAGTCCCCAGTGAAGCCAAATTGCTGAGCTCTGCACCAGTTTTTCAACCACTGATTGAATCCCATGGTGTGGAGCACCCTAGCCTCATTCATGCCATAGACAGGCAGCACCTCCAAGAAGGTTACTGTGTGTGCTATTTGTCTAAGGCCCCTCCCGATCTCCACAAATGTTTCTTGCACTGCTCTGATCCCTTTCTTAGCCAGGTCATTTGTCCCTAAGTGGACAATGACATCCAGCTCCCTCCTCCGTGCAGCTGCTCCTGTGATCCTGAGGATTCGCTCCCTGTCCCTCCAAGCCATGGCACCAGACAGGAACCTTACCTCCCTCTCCCCTTCCTCCCCCAATTCTACCTTCCTAACAATGAAGTCCCCTACCAGGAGTTGTTTCCTTCCCCTGTGGGGTCCCATGCCACCCTCCTGTGGTTCTCCTTTGTGGAGGTTCCCAGCATCCTCCTTGGTCTCCATTGTGGGTGCCTCCATAGAGGAACCACACTTTTCCAGAATGGCATAGAAATTGTGGAGAGGTACAACTGGAGGGATGTGCCTCTGTTCCACCACCCTTACCCTCCCTGAGTCCACTGTGGTCCAACTGCTTCTCTTTCTTGGCAACCTCTGAGGCAACGGCAGTGACCCTGGTGGTCTCTGGGTGGGAGAGGAGGTCCCACAAATCCTGGTCAACTCAGCCTGAAGATGTGCAACCTCCTCCCTCAGCCCAGAGAGGTGCCTGCAGATGGGACAACACTGCATCCTCCAAAACGTCTCCTGGAAGACTGCTGCTCCATAGCCACTGCACTGCACCACTCCCATCATGTCTTTTTTCTGGCCCCCTAACTGTTGTTTAGAATGCTTACTCTTTCCTCTGTTTGTTTATTTTCTTTTTTTTTCCCCTACTTACTTGTCACTTTTGTTTCCCCCTACTTACCTGTCACTGTGGATTGGGGGGGAATGAAGGAGCAGGGGTACAATGGCATGGGGAATAGGAGGGGAATTCAAGATTATAGAGCAAGAGAGAGAGAGAGAGACAGAGAGAGGGGACACTGCAGCACTTTGGATGTAGAAGTCCCAAAGGTCTTTTTCTCTCTCTTTCTCTCTGCTGCTCACTTTCTGTCACTGCACCATGGCCCTTGCTATGGACTTCTACTGTGTAACGCTTGCCGCACAGCTCCAGGTACATCTGCCACTCCTGGTGCCTCTAACCTGCACTTATTACTGCCAAGTGCACACTTGTGCTCCCCATCATCAAAAGAAACCCTCACTTGCTCTTTCTCGGGTTGCAGAACACAAAATATGGTGGATTCCTGCACATGTATATAGAGCACTGGAATTATTTGCCACTCACTCTTGTGGTATGTTACCCCTGGTGACATGGACCCCAAGACTCTGCATACTTATTTGTGTAGCATCACGTCAGCCCATTAACCACACTGAGTGGACAACAGGGGTCATCACACAAAGAGAGAGACACACACAGACTGGGACATCTGGACTTCTTATGTTCAGTTCCTGTACTGCTTTTCTCTGTCTCTCTCTCTCTCTCTCTCTCTTTCTCGACAAAGATACATTAAGCACAGGTGAGCCCAACAATTTGCCTGGGCTGTCACACTGTCCTTCTCACTGTCTCTCTCTCCCCTACTCTGTCCTGAAGCTATAGAGATTAATATTGCATGGAACATGTGATCGGGTGTACTTGAATAGAAGATAATATCACAACCTTGTCATGGTATACAATCAACTAAATACTTGGGGCTGCACTGTGTAGTGGGTTCATGGATGTCAGTGCATGGGAGGGTGGGTAGTCAAACAAGGGTGAGGATAAAGGACTGACACAGACAGATGGGAACATGGCATGGGGTCAGTATGCGGCATGCAAAAACAGCACAGCTAAAAATGCCACAGCTAAAGAGTTCTGAACATAGAGTCAGGCAAAACACTGACCTGAAAGGAACAGTGCACTCACTGACAACAATGGGACTTGATGTATTTTTACTGGGGCTTCACCCCCCACACTACCCAGATCTAAATAACTAACTTCGGGGGGGGACTTCAGGGATGGACAGAAACTCAGGAGAGGAATTTTTTTTTTGAATAAACCAAAAAAGTAGTAGTAGGGGAGATCTGGGGGCGGGACCGAACCATGATCTCAGGTCTCTTGATTACACCATGCGCTGGTTCCCTAACCACTGCACCATGGGAGTAGCTCAAACAGGTCCCCAGCACACAGCTACTTAACAGTTCCTGAATTACATGCAGAGTGATGAGGTAGCGATATTTCCCTTTCGCTGTCAGAGGAATGATCAAATTTATGGCAGCTTAGATTCAATGCTAAGAAGTGCAAAGTAATGCACCTGGGAAACCAAAATCCAGGGGAAGAGTACACAATGGGGGGTGAGATACTAACAACAACAAAAATGGAAAGGGACCTGGGGTAGTCATATCGGATGACTTAAAGGTGGGCAAGCAATGTGAGAGGGCAGTAAGGAGGGCTGGGGGGTTACTGGGATGCATAGGGAGAGGCATCACCAGTAGAAAACAGGAAGTTGTTATCCCTCTGTACAGACAGCTGGTGAGACCCCATCTGGAGTACTGCATGCAGTTCTGGAGACCCAGTCTCCTCAAGGGCATAGACAGGTTGGAAGCTGTCCAGAGGAGGGCAACTAAAGTGGTGCAGGGTCTGAACCGGAAGACATGAAGAGAGACTAAAGGAGCTTAATATGTATTGTCTCGAGGAAAGAAGGGAGGGGGGCATGATAGAAACTTTCAAGTACCTCAAGGGAATCAACAAAGTCCAAGAGGGTAGCATTTTCAAAAAATGAGGTGTGCAAGAACAAGGGGGCACAATTTGAAGATAGAGGGGGGCCGACTCAGAGGTAATGTAAGGAAGTATTTTTTCACAGAGAGGGTTGTGGATGCATAGAACGGCCTTCGGGAGGAGGTTGTGGAGTCAAAAACAGTGGTGGAATTCAAGAATGCATGGGACATTCATAAGGCAATTCTAGGGGGTTGGGGTAGAAAGAAGTAGGCTGCTGGTTAACTAGGATCTGCAGCTTATCCATTAGGTAGGGAAATGGGCAGACTGGGTGGGCCAAGTGGTCCTTATCTGCCATCAAATTCTATGTTTCTATACCCCTGTCGCTCTACATGCTCATGCAGTAATTGCTGCACTATTCTGGGTGTAACATATTGACCCAGTACCCAGGAATACTATGGCCCACTTAGCAAAGAAATGAAATGGCTGCCTTTGAGGAATACACTTGCACAGGCATAATGAGTGCAGCTCTGTCCCTGATCTACCAAGGCTGCCTGAGCACTACAAACTGTGCTGATATCAGAGATTCATGTACAAGGTGCTGATCCTTGCCTGTCAATTGGCTGACTGTACGACTCTACCTGATGTTATAAAGCATGTTATTTACATTTTCTAATATAATTGCAACTTTGGGCATGTGGTTGGTCTGTTTCATTAACCCAATGTACTGTTTTGTGTGTTTGTTTTGAAATGGCCCACTCTTTTTTCTTATTTGTGGCCCCATAATAATGAAGTTTTTTTTGCCAACAAATATTCATCTTTTAATTTCTTATCTGTTCCAGAATAAGTGACATCAGTTTAGCTCAAGATTGCAATATATCAGAATGCAGTGATGTCATCTAAGCTGCAGGGGTTTTTAGAGTCCAAATTAAAAATGTCATGTGACTGTCAATTACAGTACTTACCTTGATAAAACATAGGAGATCACTTATAGGGGATTGAGTAACCTGATAAGCTGCACACTGTATAAAAGATGTGCTCTATCAGGAGTTTTGGCATGCCAAAAAGTTAGCCCACCACCACCAAAACGTTCTGATGGCAGCACCTTGAGGCAATTGGGTTTGATAATTCACCACCACTGCATTAGTGGCACTGGGTTCAACAAACCCTGTGGCTAGCCCATGGTCAAAGGTTTTTTTTTTTTATGTAGTTTCAATCTGGTTGAAAAATGTTATTTTATTTTAGTAAATGGTTGCATGTTTTGCAAAATGTATGTTAAGTGCATATACGGTATGTGTAGTGTCTCACATGATATCTGGATTATTACCAAATGTGCACCTGTATTTCTCTGAATTGTATTACCATAGGGTAAATTCTCCAGTATTTAATACCCCTTGCCTCCTTCCCACCCAGGCTGCAACTGGAGACATGTCTGGGTTCAGTGTGCTTCTTATGACAAACAATTCTAAAAATAATAATAAATAACATTTTGAGTACAAAATCCATGTAGCCAGGGATCCAGAAGCTAGGAGTTTTATGAAGGGCAGCCCCTCCTAGCTTGTGGAATTGAGCAAGTAAAGGAACCCTCTGAAATGGCTTCTAGTGACTTTAGTTTTTCAGTGCACTAGCACTGGAGTTACAAAGAGGCATATGCCCTACACACAGAAATATCATGTGAGTGGAGGGAGCATAGGGATGATGTGCATATTGGAATTCAGGCTTGCAAGACAAAAACAGAAAATAGTGATTCCTAATAGACCTTGCCTAAGGGTGTCCTTGGGGAAAACATTGGAAATTGGTATTGTCTATGTTGTTATGTAAATACTTCTTAGATTATTCCATATCTAAATGCTATTGGTGTAGTATGGATTTCTTAATTGTATAGGTTGGAATTTGTATAATGGTGTATTGATTTCTGTGTGTTCTACTATCCATCCTTGTCCATACCTGAAAACGGCCTTGGCCCACTACCTTTGGTTGGTAGTTTACAAATATATAACTATATAACAAATGAATAAATAATATGCAATCAAGCAAGCCATATGTAAGGTGTTACACTTGGCGAGGAAAAACAGAGGTGGCATCTCCACACTTTGGGGGAGGACATTTGCTATAGTGGATGAGGGAAGGGACCTATAGGGCTCAAATAGACAAGAGGATGAAGCATGTCAAGGAGTGTACAGCTGCTCTCAAGGGTGCCTGGCAGAATGCTCGAGTGCATCAAAAAGGAGTGACCTGCAGGACAGAAAAGTTAATATGTGTTTTTACAATCATGCTGGTGAAGCTATACTTTCATTACTGCATGTGGCTCTAGGCCACGCAATCCAAAAATTGCACAGAGATAGTTCAGAGACTGCAAACTATGCCCACCAAAATTATCAGGGGTACTGAAGAAAAGGCTATAAGCAGAGGCTGGAGGCCTTTAGAATGTTTATGATTTTCACATGCAGTGCTCAATGATAATGACAATATCAAATAAATAGAGATGGCTAATCTGTCCTCCAGCAGGACATGGGAATATGCCTTGAAATACAGAGGTGGTTAATATAAGGATAACACTTGGGAACACTTCCAGAAGGTGGTTAACCAGTGGAACAGCCTACTAATGAAGACAGTGGACATGAAGGCAAAACAAGCCTTAAAGGTAAGCCTGGACAAATGTTTACTTACCAAGAGAAAGACTAAGTACATTTTATAGGAGAGTGGGTAGGGAAACCATTTACATAAGTACTTATTAATACCTGCATATGAAGCAGTGAGGGTAGACATAAATGACATAGAGTATTTTTCAACAGTAATTTACTATCTTGCATTATGTAGGACCCGACAGATAAATTTGGTATCTGTGTCCTGCCAATGTTCCCATGGTAATTGGTGATGTGCAACTAGTAGGGGACAATCTCCGGGGGAATGAGTCAAATATTGTACTCATCAAGGGATTGAGCAATTCAAACAGCAAGTGCACTTCACCATTTAAGAGCATACACAGAACAAATTAAGACAATGTATTTGCATTTCATGTTTACTGGAATGGTGACTCCAACTTTTAAGTTGAAGAGGGATTCTTGTGAATAGAGAAACTATTCTCTATTCACTATAGAGAAGCAAAATAGTTTCAATTGATGTTTTTCTTTGTAGTTCTTTTCCAGGTGTTGCACATTACAGAGTGTATAGTATTGTTATTTGTCATTAATCAAGAGCTCTCCCTCATCACAACTCATGTTCTCCCACTGCTATGGCTTGCAATTTAGTCACAATTTTGTGTTTGGGGTGTCAACATTATTGTTAGGGCAGTAGACTCTGAAGTCACAAATATAGCATGATGATGTCATCACAAACCCCAATTTTTGGAGTAGATGAATTTCACAGACAAATACTCTGTGTTAAATGTAAATATCTTCAATAGTTAGCCATGAGGGAAGAAAAATACTGTGCATATCAGATACATAAGCTTTTGTTTACAAACTGACCAATGTAAGGGACAGATATACGCACCAAAGGCTTAAAATAATTTTAATGCTTAGCAATGATGTTTACAGGTTTTGTACTTTCTCTTTTTTGATCTACTAAACAGAAACATAGAAACACAGAATTTGATGGCAGATAAGGACCACTAGGTCCATCCAGTCTGCCCTTAACCCTTTCTTTATCAGCAGCCACTGGCCCTACTTGGTCATCGGCTTTAGCTTCCCCTTCCCATCTCTAGGGTTCTGTTATGCCTGTCCCATGCTTGTTTAAATTTACCCACTGTGCTTGCTCCCACCACATTCTGTGGCAGACTATTCCATGCATTCACCACCTCTTCTGTGGAAAAAAAATCTTCACATTTCCTCTTATCGTACCCCCTCCGATCTCATATCATGCCCCTTCATTTTTGTATTTTGCCAATACTGAAAGATGTCGCCCTCTTGCACCCTATTTACACCTTTAAGATACTAGAAGTTTCATATCATGTCTCCACACTCCCTCCTTCCATCCAGTGAATACATATTGAGATCTTTTAATCTAGCCTCATATGTTTTCTGGTGCAAGCACTGTAACATCTTAGTTTATTTGTTTGTTTGCAAAAATGTATTCTTTACAAGTTCAGGAAAAGGATAGCCCTTTGAGTGGTGAGACTCATTTTCAATGGGGTCCAGCTCAAGCCATAAAAAAAATTTCAGTAACATTGAATAGACAATTACACACAATACATTAGAAATTCATATTACAGAAAATACTCTGTTGCTCCCATAATTATGTTTATCCTTAAATATCAACATATATAACAGTTATTAAAGTACAAAGTCGAGACCTATTCATCCTATGTTTAATAGTAATATAGCAATAGCCATATAGTCAAAATGATAAATCATTGATGGCAGTGTCAGTGGCTCAGTAGGTAGCACACTTGCCTCTGAGGCCGGGAGATCAGAGGGCTGTGGGTTCGGTTCCTACATCTGGCACTTGGGTTAATATCCCAGTACTGACACTGTAGTGCAGAATGAGAGGGGTGCTGCACTTCTGAGGTGCTGTCTTTTGGATGAGACGTTAAACCGAGGTCCCATCTGCCTGGATTGGTGGTAGTTCAGGTGGATGTTAAAGATCCCATGGCACTTATCGGAAAGAGAAGGGGAAGTTTATTAAAAGACAAAACATAACATCACCAAACAATCATAATATACGGTGTACAATAAGATTTCAATACAACAAGACATGTAAACAAAAAAATGATTCCAAAAAGACAAAAATTTAACCTCAGAAAATTTCTCCTTGTCTTTGATTTTTACACTTAATAAATCAGTTTCTATCTGAGAAACAATTGAAAAAGAAGATACAGAAATTTGCTGGAAAATCAATTGACATCTTGCTTGCCATAAGTGAAACTGAATAAGTGAAAAAAAAACATTCAATGTACTAGAATGAAAGGATTGCCAAAACCCTGTATAATCCCCTAAAATTAAAGTATTATAAGTCATATGTACCAACGCAGGCAGTTTCCAATAAACAGATGCATCTGCCCAAAACTGTTTCGAAAGGACAATCTAATAAAAAATGTGAAAGCGTTTCCTCTGTGGAAATACAATTTGCTCTCAAGCAATATCTTTCAGTCAATGGCTTATACTTAAGATTACCACGGACACCTAGCCTACCATGGGCTGATATCCAAACAATATCCCATGCAAAGGCCGGGATTCTAAAGTCACTTAATTTTTGCAAGGCAAAATTCATCTTCGTAGGAACACATTCTGGAAAGACTAGGATTTTACCTTGCACTGTGAAAACAACATAATTATAAAAGGATTTCCTAGAATGAGATACAAGGATAGGGAATGATATATTCCACTGCTTGCATTTCTTAAAAGTCGGCACCCCATATGATGGTAATTGGTCATATTTAAGAGATTTTTGAGGAGTCATCTTCCATTTCTGCAAGAAAGGTTCCCATATAGGGCAAGACCAAACTTGCCATATCTGTTGTTTTAAACCCCAAAGAAAATTAAAGGAATTAAATAAAAATATTGAATGAAAAAAGATGATTGGATTAATCATATCCAAACCACCTTTTTTAACTGGCAAATAAGTAAAGTCCCTGCGGACCGGATTCAATCTGTTCCCCCAAACCATTTGGAAAAATACGCTAAAAATTCTGGTTTCCAATGAAAACGGAGGTGGAAAAATATAACTCAAATATAAAAAAAACGGGATCAAAAACTTTTTAACAATGGAAACCCTTTTCTTTTTCCCAAATTTCCATTGTTTCCAAACATTAACTTTTGCTTCACCTATGCTGAGTTGTTGTTCCCAGTTAAAGGTAGCCATATCACCATGCCCAAACCACAGACCCAGAATTTTACACGGTGTGGAAGCAAAGGATATGCCATTGGTATCAAAAAGACAATTCTGCTCAGAATTTAAGGAGAAAATAAAACTTTTAGATATATTGAGTTCAGACCCTGAAGACAGACCCCATGTCTTAAAACTAGTTAAAGCATTCTGCAGAGAAACCTCATTTTGCATAAACAGAGTTACATCATCTGCATATACTAAAACTTTTACCTTTTGTAAGGAAACGTCCGGAGCAATTCCTAAAATATCATTTCTATTATGGATATACCGAATAATGGGGTCCAAAGCATAGGTATATAATAGGGGGCTCAAAGGGCATCCCTGCCTGACACCCCTAGTGACTGGGATTGCAGACCCCATAAGACTGTTTACCAATGGGTGAATTTCCGCATCTAAGTATAATAAAAAAATCCATTATACAAAGGGTTTCGGGATTTTATAGGTCAATAGAAGATTAAATAAATATGAATGGTAAATACTATCAAATGCCTTAACCTGATCTAAGGCCACTATAAATCCTGATCCTTGTCCATTTTTACTAAACTCAAACAATTCTCTTAAAATATATAAATTCTGTTGAATCCGTCTTTGAGGAATCACACAAGACTGTGCAGGGTGAATAAGGGTATCTGATACCAGAGATAATCTATTTGTAAGAATTTTGGCAAGAATTTTATAATCGCTATTAAGCAAACTAATGGGCCTCCAATTGGATAATAACCTAGGATCCCCTTTTTTATATATAAACTTTAAGAGAGAAATATTAAAACTTGGAAAGCTGAAACCCGAGGTCAACATGTAATTGTAAACCATTGGGAGAAAAAGACACAGAACCGAAGAAAATTTTATATAAAATTCATTTGGAATGCCATCTAGGCCCGGTGATGTTTTTATTTTAAGTGATTTTATCACATTTTCCACTTCTAAAGAGGAAATAGGCTGTAATAAGGAGGTTTGATAGGAATTATCCATGATAGGCAAACCAGACAAAAATTCAGCTGGTAAACTGTCCTGTTTACCCAACCATCCTTCAGAGGAATCTAAAAGAAAGGATTGTACTATTTTCATCATATCCATATCTGAAGTAACTGTAGTTCCATCCAAAGATAATAAACTTCTCATTAATGTCTTATCTAAGCGCTGTTTACAGGCTGCATAGGGATCCGAAGCTGGATGTGATTGCGTCCCATACCGAAACTCCATATCTAAGGATTTAGCTCTATTATATTGGTAAAGTAACATTTGTTTTTTAACTTCAGCAATCTGGGACTGAAATAGAGACCTATCCTTGGGAGGAAAGGACATCAGTTTGTAAAGCTGATTCCTGTATTGTAGATATGTGAGGTACTGTGAATTCACTTTAGTTTTTCCTTTAGTTATCAAAAAGGACTTAATCTCTTGCTTAGTATCCAACCACCAAGAAAAAGGATTATCATAAAGGCAAATGACCGAGCTTCTTGCGGCAAGTAAAGTCTGTAACTCAGTAACACTATCATTATCTTCTAAAAAGGAAACATTAAGACGCCACCTAGGGCCTGCTGCTGGAATTTTTGGCGGAATACTTTCTAGATTTAAAAAAACAATTAGAATTTGGTGATCCGAAAATTCGGATGGTTTAACTTGTGAAAAATAAGGCTTCAAATATTTAGAAACAAAAACGAAATCTATGCGTGAAGAGAAGGTATTCCTATGATAGGAAGAACCCCCAGTAGCATGTAAAGATCTATATACATCAGTTAAGTCTGCAGAAGTGACCGTCTGACGTAAGCAAAGAGAGAGTACACAAGCTTTTTTTCATTTGAGAATCCTTTAAATTTAACATCAATATCAGAGTTAAAATCTCCTCCCAAATCACCTGTCTTCTGTATATAAAAAGGTCTAATTTCCTCCAGTAATTTTATTCTTGCAGCCTTCGACTGAGGGGCATAAATGTTTATAAGCTGAAATTCAAAATCCTGACAGGCACAGTCTAGGAGCAAAGCATGCCCAGGACAAATATCTACTAGCTTAGAGATCCTGAAATGTGGAGGTAAACAGTATTCCTATACTGCCTGCAATGTCTGTTCCAAATGTCCAATAAGACGGTCCCCTATACCCACCTTTTTGTGTTTGGGAAATCTCAGCCAAAGAGGAAAGTCTGGTTTCTTGTAAAAAAATAACATCTACCTGTAATGTGCTAAGGGTAGTTAGAAGAGATAATCGTTTCTTAAAATTTTTAATGCTGCACACATTAAGAGATGCTATTTTAAGAGAGGCCATGATGTTAGGTGAAAAAGTTTACGACCCAGTTTTCTGAGAAAAATTAGCTTTCCGTTTCTTTCCCTTTTTCCCTTTCTTCTCCTTTGCTAGCTCAGTTGTTTTATTAACCTCCTCTTCTGAAATTAATTCCGACAGATGTGATGTATCAGACCCCAGATCTGAATCCTTCCCCTCTTTCTGTAAAGGAGAAAAAAAATTGTCGACCGAAATCGGAGTCACTGATAAAGGTTTACTAGAAGCTCTAGTAAACCGTCTGGGCTTAACTATTTCAAAGGGGGGAGGCATAGAAGGAGATGCCTGTGGAGAGTCGGACTTATTCAAAGGAATTCCTAGCTGAATAGTGGTGTCAGAACTGGAAGGGCCCGCTGTTTCATTAGGGATGATAGGCCTATCCTTAGGCTTCTGTAAGTGTTGTGGAATACCTTCCACAGTGACCATCACTGATGACAAATTCCCATCCCCTTTTTTAACCTGTGCTTTATGTACCAAATCCTCTGGGTCCCACTCCCCGGCCTTATTGTGTGAGGCCCATGGACATTGATGGAAGGCGTGGCCCTTTTCTTCACATAAATTGCATTGAAAAATATTCTGGCATCTATCCATAGAATGTCCAAAACCTCCACACAATGAACATTTCAAAAGATCGCATGTGCTACTGAGATGTGTTTTAGCCCCACATTTGTAGCATGCACGGGGCTGCCCACTATAAAGCACACTCCCCTATCCTTTCCTAAAAAAAACTGTTAGGCAAATGAACTACCTCCCCATTCACTTGTGTTAATTTTACCTTAAATCTCCAGCTGCCAGTCCAGATATCTTCCAAGTCCAAAATAGCTTCAGGAGGACCCAAAACCTCACACTTCTTTTGTAACCAGTGGTAAATGTTACTAACATTAACCCCTGCATTACGAAACATTACAGTAACATAACAAATCAGAGGTTTTGTAAGGGGTAAGGCGTAAAAGGGTACCCAAAGTGGAGAAGACTTCAAAGTGGAATATTTATCCCAAAATCTCTCCATACCTTTAGCTGTCTTAAAACTTACATCAAAAGTGTCTTCACCTAAAATGTGAATTAGTGCGAAAATATCTATCGGAAAAAAATTCATTGAACCTTTTAGTAATGTATTGGCAACATAATACCTATCAGGATGGGTTTGTAGGCCACCCCTGTAACGCAAGCGCACCGCGTTTCATCTAGGAGCTTGCTCCAACTGATTTTTAAACAGCTCCAACATAGGTATTTTGTTTTGTTGTGTATTAGACTTTCCTTCTGTAACATTAACTCTAATTTCAGTAATATCATTACCCCCCAACGAGCTTGGCTTCAAAGAGGCCAAAGGACGTTGACTAGCAGGCTGTACAGCATTATTAGTATCCTTTCCAAGTCCATACCTGAGCTCAGGGTTTCTGCAGTGTTGGCATGCGTAGAGTGTATTGGTGAGATAGCAGTCCAATCTGGATCAGGAATCCATCGTCCGACGTCAGTTTTCATCCAGCCTGAATCTCTTAACACCTCCTCCGATGACCAGTCCATTGATGGAAAAGATGATTTTCGGTTTGAAAGTCCAAATTGTTCTCGTAAAACTTGCGTGGCCCGTTTTTGTGAAGAATCTCCTGCATCCATGACTCTGGTGGTTAGCAGTTCCTGTATCGTGTGCACCCCTGAAAGGCTCCCTTCCGTTACTTCCTGCAGAGCGGTCCTCCCAGTCGGTCGTTCGGCAACCGAATCTCGCACTGTCTTGTTCCCTTCTTCATTCTGAGACTGAGAAGATGGCTGTAGCAAATTCAGGTCAGTCACTTCTAAGTCGGACTGTAATATAGCCCGATTATTCTCCGGTTCACTGTGCAGTGTGCTAAAAATATCCTCCATGCCATCCGAACTCTCTCTCTCGCTTCTACCACGACGCCTGCTGCTATGAAGTCCTCCACCTCCATCGTGAAGGAGGAGAACACTGCGCAGCCTCACAGTGCTGCAATCAGCACTCGCTCTGCCACCAGCGCGATCCCACACAGTAGGGGAATTTCCCCGGTGTCCTGGCCAAATTTCCCTCATTCACTAAAAATACCACCAACAGCTTAATCTGGTTCAAGGTCAGCTGGCATTCATCTGTATCCCCTTCCCCCTGGGTCGTGCCTGAAAATAGGCAAGATTTGTCTAGTGCACTTACCTGGTCAACAATAAATAATAAATAAATTAATATTTGATAATGAATAATAAATAGTGAAGGGTAAAAGACAGAACATGCTTACTTTTTTCTGGGAACACTGTCAGTTAATTTGACAAGCTTCTGATTTTAACCATCTCTTAATCTTATACCAAGTGACAATTATCTTCATTTTTAAATAGTCTGGTAATCTGTTTCAGAGTCTAGACCCACTCACTATTAGTGCAGAGTTTGCCTTTACCTTTCTAGTTTTTGAAATTACCAGTTCCCAATTTGCTCTAGGTATATATATCTGGAACAAATTGTCCAGGTAAGAAGAAGTATTTTGGTTCAGTAGTTGATGAGCTAGATGCAGTATGTGCACATTTCTATGCTCAAAGACACTAGTCCAGTTTAAGGCACTATACACAGTGTGCCGGTGAGCCAAATGAGGTGCGTCTAGAGCAAACCTTGCAAATCTATTCAAGGCTATATCTAACCTCTCCAGTACAGTTTTTGATGTACCGGCATACACCATGTCCCCATAATCAAGTAACAGAATTATTTTAGAGTTGATTAAGTGTACCCTAGCTTAGTTAGGTATACAACTTTTCAATCTATACAGAGTTCCTAATCTACCATGTAATCTTTTCATTAGATTTTCTATATGTATATCCCATTTTAATTTTGTGTCTAACCATATTCTCAAGTACTTTTTTACGAATTCACCTGTGTTAATGTGTGTTTAGTCAATGTTTTAATTTGAAGTAAACTTGTTAGTCACCTGCTTGTTTTCAAAAAACATAACTTGAGATGTTTTACTGTTTAATATTGAGTTTCATGATTTATAGTACTTTTGTAAGATGTCAAAATCACATTGAAGCATTTCCTGAATTTCATGAGAAGAAACACCTTCAGTATACAGAATGACATCATCTGCATATGAGTGGTGCCACACTCATTTTATTGAGGTACCAGCACTATTAGTATACAGATTAAACAAAAGCGGGCCCAGCACTGGTCACTGAGGAACTCCAGATTTAACAAATGCAAGCTGAGATGTAAACTTTCCTAAAGTAACCTGCTGGGTCCTATTGGTAAAATAGTCCTTAAACCAGTTCAGGGCCAACTGGTCAAGGCCAGTGTCCTTCAGTGTATCTAGCAAAACTGTATGACTAAGTGTGTCAAATGCTTTGGACAGATCTATAAATATGGCCCGACCAGGAGGCCCCTATTCAATGAGGACTGTATATCAGATGTTGCCTTTAATAAAACTGATGTACTGTAACTAGAACAAAAACCTGACTGTTATTGATTATATATTTTGTTATCCACCAAATAGGTATGTAGTTGCATCCCTACAAATTTTTCAAAAAGTTTAGATATTGTTAGAAGTAAGGATATTGGTCTATGGTTTTGAATTTAATTTATTTTGTCAGATTTGTATACCAGAATTACTTTCGCCTTCTTCCAGGCACTGGGAAATGTTCCAGTAATCAGGGACAAGTTGTAAATATAGGAAATATATTATGCTACTACAGGAGCTGCAAATTTCAGCAGAGACGTAGAAATACCATCTAAACCTGAAGCTTTTTTTACATCTAGTTTTAGCAGTTCGTCTGTGACTTCTTTAATGCAAATCAAGCCAAAAGTAAATTCCACATTATTCAATACTTCCTGTTTGTTTTTAACTTCCTTTCTTCAATCCGGTTCACTTTTGTCTCTTTTGATTTCTTGTTCCAAATCTTTCCCTATCTTACTTCTCTCAGCATCCTCCACTAAACTTCCAAAATCTATAAAAAATCTGTTCATGGCATCTGCCACCTGATCAGATGCTGGAATATTCTCTCCATTAATGTTAAAGGAGCTAGGGAAATCTTTTGATTTTTCAACTTTTAATTTAGAATAGTATCCAGAAGTTAAAAAGATCCTTAATATTCTTTTTCTGAAACAAATGGCTAAAATAACAATTTTTAGCTTTCTTAACCTCTTTTGAGTAATGGTTTCTCAGTTGACGGTATTTGTCCCATACAATTTTAGTTTTTATCTTTTTGGCCTCTCTCCACTATGTGTCCCTGTTTTTCCTTATTGTACCTAAAGTCCCATTCAGCGCTTTTTTTTGTTTTACCCTTCTTTTTAAGACTGAAGCATGAAAATCACAAACCACAGTAAATTCTGAATAAAATATTCCCAAGGTCTTTCTACATCAGGAATAAGAAATAGACAATCCCATTTTCTACCTCTAAATCAATCATAAATGCAAAGTAGTCAAAATGCTTCATTTGTTGTAATTCTCTAACATCATGTCTTTTCATTTTTAACTTTTGCTTCCGGACACAGTACGTGACCTGATGGTCACTAAATGCTTCCAGTAGTACACCATGCTGGAAGTATTTATCAGGATCAGTAGTTAAAATTAAGTCCAAACTTGATGACTGGTCTACATTCTTAGGGTTTATTCTAGTCAGAACCCTAATCAACTGAGTTAACCCTACTCCCAGGGTCAGTTACAACAACTTACCTTTCAAGGGAGGACTAGACCAGTCAACATTTAAATCTCCCATCATCAATATTTCGTGACTATTTCTATATGGGTACAAAAACTCCTGAATCATGTCAGAGTTTTCCTCCCTCCCATTAGGGGAGAGAGTAACACCCTAAGATCAGGACAGGTTTATTTCCAGGTAGCCTTAATTATAAAGCATTTTTTCCATCCCTGGAGTGGGAACACCATTTAGCTCTATAGCGGATAGGTCGAGTGATGTTTGCCCATATATCAACACACCCCCTCCTCCCTTACACTTGTCCTGTCTCCAGCTTTGATATTCCTGCACATAAATTTCTGAATCCTCTATTCTATTATTTAACCATGTTTCAGTGATAACAACCACTTTTGGGTTGTTCTCAAGCATCCAGTATTTAACTTCACTCATTTTAGGAGCTAGACTTCGGACATTAAAATGTATAAAAGTATCCCCCATATCATTTAAAATATCTTCTCCTTCTCTTATTTCTGTGGATGGACCTGGGTTTAACTGCACTTCTCCAGCCAAAATTAAGCTTAACATGATTAAACCCTTAGCTGTTGTAACTTTTTCTTATTTTTGCCATTATTTTTAACTTTATCACAAAATACCTTCCTTTGGGAGACAAAATTCTCAAATGATTTATGAGTGTGGTGGCATTAACTACTGCCTTCACTAAACTTGTGGTTATTGTTTGTGACAACATTCCTGGTGCTATTTCATAATCATTATATGGGAAGGGAAAGATGTTATGTGTTCTGTATCTCCACATGGCTTAAGGTTTGGCTGTATATGTATATCCATTCCAGTGTGAGTATCTTCAATTCACATCACATTCCAAATAAGTAGTAACACCATCCCAACCAACCTCCCTAAACGGGGCTCCATTTTACTAACCTGTGTGCACACTTTGTCCTCTTTACTGCGGCACTGGTTACTCACTGCTTCTCTTTGATCTTTATACTTTAATCTAGTGAACTGTTCATTTTCACAAGTGAGTTTTCCACATTTATATGAGGGCATGACTCAGAATATGTAAATATATAGCACACACCTCCCACCAAACGGTTCGTAAAGTAGTCAGATCAACTCCAATGTTTAATGTACAGAACCCCACATCACTATTCAGTTTGTAAAGATAATCAGCATCAGCTCACCACCAAGCCTCATTTCCCGAGAAGAAAGTCAGCATAACAAAGACAATTCCCCCCCGACAAGGATTAGCAAAGACAGAATGAAAGCAAATTAATGTTAAATGCTCACAACTCCTTTACAAACTTCACCACACAGTCTCAATGTTTAAGCCAGGGGCTGAAGAAAATGGCAGCATACTTCAAAGCCTCTCCCAGAAATTGTAGTCACTATCTTCACCACACGATGTAGATATATCTAATATTTAAACAAGAAGGCTGTCTTCCACTCAGTCACTGAATGCTGCTGTTTCTGTAACAGACATTTTAGTGATTTCTCCAAGGATACTGCCCTCACAGATGTTCTTTCAGCAGGTAGAGTATGTATTATCAAGCTACCTCTCATACAGCCAGACAGACGTGCTCAATGAGATGCACTTTTCCAAACACTGAATTCTCACCAAGTGGCACAGGCACCACTGACGTTGCTTACGCATCGGCGCTCGTGACCCTGGGAGGCGTGGGGCTTTGAACTGTTAGAGCCCAACCCCCACAGCACCTGATCCAATCTACGTGGTCTGCCACTGAAAACCCTCTCTCACCAGGTATCCAACACAGGTTACAGCAGTCCAGTTCAGCAGTACAGTAAAAAATATAGCCCTGTTTTATGTTGATGAGTATCTTATCTGGTTTCTCCATGCACAGTGTCTTCCGATGTATATGCCCAGTTGCAACAGATCATAGCAGCTCACACCTGTGGCCTGCGTTCTTCCCCTGGGATGTTTGAATGTGAATATCTGAAGGTGGGTGGCATGGGGCTTTGAACTGTTAAAGCCCCACCCCTACAGCACCTGATCCAACCTACATGGTCTGCCGCTGAACCCCCTCTCTCACCAGGTATCCAACACAGGTAACAGCAGTCAAGTTCAGAAGTATAATAAAAAATATAGCCCCATTTTATGTTGATGGGTATATTATCAGGTTTCTCCATGCACAGTGTCTTCCGATGTATATGCCCAGTCGCAATGGCCCATAGCAGCTCTCACCTGCGGCCTGTGTTCTTCCCCCAGGATGTTTGAATGTGAATATCTGAAGCTGGGCAGCGTGGGTCTTTGAACTGTTAAAGCCCCACCCCCACAGCACCTGATCCAATCTACATGGTCTGCCGCTGAACCCCATCTCTCACTAGGTATCCAACACAGGTAACAGCAGTCTAGTTCAGTAGTATAATAAAAAATATAGCCCCATTTTATGTTGATGGGTATATTATCTGGTTTGTCCATGCTCAGTGTCTTCTGATGCACACACCAGTCACAATGGCCTGTAGCAGCTCTCACCTGCGGCCTGTGTTTTTCCCCCAGGATGTCTGAATGTGAATATCTGAAGGTGGGTGGCACAGGCCTTTGAACTGTTAGATCCCCGCCTCCACAGCACCTGATCCAATCTACGTGGTTCACTGCTGAACCCCCTCTCTCACCAGGTATCCAACACAGGTAACGGCAGTCCAGTTCAGCAGTACAATAAGAAATATAGCCTTGTTTTATGTTGATGGGTTTATTATCTGGTTTCTCCATGCACAGTGTCTTCTGATGTATACTCCAGTCACAACGGCCCATAGCAGCTCTCACCTGTGGATTATGTTCTTCCCCCAGGATGTTGGAATGTGAATATCTGAAGGTGGGAAGTGCAGGGCTTTGAACTGTTAGAGCACCCCCAGCACCTGATCCAATCTATGTGGTCTGCTGCTGAACCCCCTCTCTCACCAGGTATCCGACACAGGTAACAGCATTTCAGTTCAGCTGTACAATAAAAATATATAGCCCCATTTTATGTTGATGGGTATATTATCTGGTTTCTCCATTCACAGTGTATTCTGATATACACGCTGGTCGCAACAGCCCATAGCAGCTCTCACCTATGGCCTGCATTGTTTCCCCAAGAAGTCTGAATGTGAATATATGAAGGTGGGCAGCACGGGGCTTTGAACTGTTATAGCTCCACCTCCACAGAGCCTAATCCAATCTATGTGGTCTGCTGCTGAACCCACTCTCTGACCAGGTATCCGACACAGGTAGCAGCAGTTCAGTTCAGCTGTACAATAAAAATACATAGCCCCATTTTATGTTGTTGGGTATAGTATCTGGTTTTTCCATGCACAGTGTCTTCCGATGTATATGCCCAGTCGTAACAGCCCGTAGCAGCTCACACCTTTGGCCTGTGTTCTTCCCCCAGGACGTTTGAATGTGAATTTCTGGAGGTGGGCAATGTGGGGCTTTGAACTGTTAGAGCCCACCCCCACAGCACCTGAACTAATCTACGTGGTCTGCCACCAAACCCCCTCTCTCCCCAGGCATCCAACACAGGTAACAGCAGTCCAGTTTAGCAGTATAATAAAAAATATAGCCCTGTTTTACGTTGCTGGGTATATTATCTGGTTTCTCCATGCACAGTGACTTCTGATGTACACACTGGTCGCAACGGCCCATAGCAGCTTTCACCTATGGCCTGCATTGTTTCCCCAGGTCATCTGAATGTGAATATCTGAAGGTGGGCAGGACAGGGCTTTGAACTGTTATAGCCCCACCTCCACAGCACCTGATCCAATCTACGTGGTCTGCCACTGAACCCCCTCTCTGACCAGGTATCTGACACAGGTAACAGCAGTCCAGTTCAGCAGTGCAATAAAAAATATTGCCCCATTTTGTGTTGATGGGTATATTACCTGGTTTCTCCATGCACAGTGTCTTTTGATGTATACTCTCGGTTGCAATGGGCCATAACAGTTCTCACCTGTGGCCTGCGTCCTTCCCCTGGGATGTTTGAATGTGCCCTTATCTAAACAGCTTCTACCCTGTCTATGTCCTTGAAAAGATGTGGCCTCCTGAACTGTGCACAGTACTCAAGATGTGGCCTCACCAGTGTTTTATATAATGGAATCACCAGCTCCCTCCTTCTGCTAGTGATACCCCCATCTATGTACCCCAATATGCCACTGTCCCTCCCTATAGCCTTTGTACACTGCTTTGCCATCTTTAGGTCATCTGATATGATAACCCTCAGATCCCTTTCTTCCCTGGTGACACTCAGCAACCCCCCCTCCCATCCTGTAGCTCTGTTCAGAGTTTCTGCATCCCAGGTGCATGATTTTGCACTTCTTCAGAGCGAACCTCAGTTGCCACACTTTGGACCATTTTTCCAGTTTTTCTAGATCGCTCCTCATTTTCTGCACCCCATCAGGCATGTCAACCCTGTTGCAGATCTTAGTGTCATCCACAAACAGGTAAACCTTCCCTTCTAGCCCTTCTGCAATGTCACTAATGAAGACATTAAAAAGGACTGGCCCCAGGACCAATCTTTGGAGTACTCCACTGGTCATCCCCTCTCTCCAGATTGGATCCCATTTATCACTACCTTCTGCTTCCTTTCTGTTAACCAGTTTCTAACCCATTTCACCACCTTGTGGCTCAGGCCCAGGCTACCTGTTTTGTTCACCAGTCTTTTGTGTGGGACAGAGTAGAAGGCCTTGCTGAAATCAGGGTAGGTGATGTCCATCACTCCCCCCCCCCCCATTTCACCTCTTTTGTTACCCAGTCAAAAAAAAATCTATCAGATTTGTTTAACATGACCATTCTGCTGTGAATCCATGCTACACTGGATCCTGGGCTCCACTGGATTCCAAGTGTTCACTATCCTTTCCTTAAGCAGTGCCGCCATAACCTTTACCAGTACTGAGGTAAGGCTGACTGGCCTATAGTTTCTGGCCTCTTCCCTGCTACCATTTTTGTGAAGAGGGACCACATGTGCCCTCCTTCTGTCCTCTGGATTCTCTCCTTTGTCAAGCAATTCACTGAACAAGGCTACCATTCTCCTCCTGTCCTCTGGAATCACTCCTCTGTAAAGCAGCTCACTGAACAAGGCTGCCATTGGTGCTGCTAGCTCCATTCATAGTTCATTTAGTAGTCTGGGATGAATGCCTTCTGGTCCCATTTCTTTGTCCACCTTCAGTTTTGTGAGCTTCTCCTGGACTCTTTCCTCTGTAAAAGGGCAGGTGTTCACTTCCCTTTCCCATTTATATCTGAAGCCCAGCTGCAGTCCTGTCCCACCCCTTCTTCTGAGAATATTGAACTGAAGTATTTATTCAGTACTTCTACCTTTTCCAGGTCTCCTTCAGGACCCTCCCTTTTATCCCCTTTGAGCCTTACAACTATGACCCCCCCCCCGGACTTTCTTCATTCACTGACACACCTATAGAATGTTGCGTCCCCTTTCTTCATTATCTATGCTAATCATTTCTCTGTTTGCACCGTC
The DNA here is from genome assembly GCA_016271365.2 of Neoceratodus forsteri. Classification (NCBI taxonomy): domain Eukaryota; kingdom Metazoa; phylum Chordata; order Ceratodontiformes; family Ceratodontidae; genus Neoceratodus; species Neoceratodus forsteri. The sequence goes on along the minus strand of CM028133.1, from coordinate 1,043,599,330 downwards.
ATGCTCCTAACAGCTTTCCATGCTTCTTTCAGACAATTCAGCAATACCACCCTATCCTCGTCCCTTTGTGTCTCCTTATATTTTCTAAAACTCAACCTTTTGGCCCTTACTTTCTCTGCTACACCCTTTCAGAACCATAATGGTTTCCTCCTTCTCTTTCCTTTGTTTGTCAGCCTAATGCATTGGCTTGTCACCTCCACTATTTTTCCTTATATGTGCACCCACTGCTCCTCAACCCACCCCCACCGTCTCACTCCTCATCCAGGTCTTCTTTAATGCACCTCCCCATCTTACAAAGTATTTCAGATAATGCAGTACTTATCTCTCTGTGCCTTTCAGAAGGAAGCTGCTGGTACCTGGCAGAACTTAGCACTGTGGTATTTGCAATGGGAGAGTACTATGATGTCATAAAGAGAATGATTGGGAGGTCACTTAGGGTAAGGTAGTTGTACATACTTTTAGGATAAACTACAAAAAGACTATTAAAAAGTACAATAAGGAAAATGGAAAAGTCCACAAAGTATTTCTCTAGTACATATATACATATTCATTACTAAAACATGTTTTCAAAACACATTGAATTGGGTATCTGCTCTTTACACTGGTACCAGTGTCAAAGTGCCTGTCAATAGGGTTAAAAATAATTTCATTCAAGGCTAGAATTTTATCTTTAATGAAGAACTACTTTTAACTAATACTGATTTTTACATCAGATTATATGGCCTCAGAAAGGAGCAAGAGGAGATAATAATTTCAATTGGGGTAGAGTAGTCTAGCTTCTTAAAGATACAATGGAATTACAAAACTCTGCCCCTGACCAGGGCGCACAGCTCTGCTGGATCTCAGGACCCGGCCCCTGGATGGACGGCATCCCTGGAGCCACTGTCTGAGACCACAAGCCTGGCCACAAAGCCTGAAGAGTTGATCTTTGCCCCTGACCAGGGCACACAGCTCTGTTGGATCTCAGGACCTGGTTCCTTGATGGACAGCATCCCTGGAGCCGCTGCCCGAGACCGCAAGCCCAGCCACAAAGCCTGAAGAGCTGATCTCTGCCCCTGACCAGGATGCACAGCTCTGCCAGATCTCAGGACTGGGCCCCAGACAGACAGCATCCCGGAGCCGCCACGCCAGAGGCCAGCAAGCCAGCCACAAGCCTGAAGTGCTGGTCCCATGTCCTGACTAGGGCACACAGCTCTGCCGGATCTGAGGACCCTGCCCCAGATGGACGGTATCCCTGGAGCCACCGCCCAAGACCATAAGCCAGGCCACAAAGCCTGAAGAGGTACTGCTGCTGCTGAACCAATCAGAAAGCAAGCACTTCCTCTGGCTACACTCCGATTGGTCACCTTCCGCTCTCTGTCTGTTTGCCACCTGGCGCTGTTTTAAACTGCATTTTTGAACTTTATTCAAGCCTAAAAGACCTGTAATTACTGCTGAAAAGCAGAAAAGTGTTTAAACTGTTGCATTTAGAGCCAATTTACTGACAAAGAGTGATTACAGTCCTTTCCTGAATATCTGCCTGTCTCAACCCCCCTTTGGCACCTCTACCCTATGTCTTGTTAATTCTCCTGCTGTGACTGTCTGCCACACAGCCCTCAGCCTGCTCCTTTAGTTCCCCTGTCTCTCTCTGTCTCTCCTGCAGCTGCTCTCTGCCCCTGACCAGGGCACACAGCTGTGCCGGATCTCAGGACCCGGCCCCCGGATGGACGGCATCCTTGGAACTGCTGCCCGAGACTGCAAGCCCGGCCACAAAGCCTAAAGAGATACTGTTGCTGCTGCTCCACCAGCGCTGCTTTCCGGCTCCCCACCCACCCCCACCTGCCCTCCCTGTCACACAATCTGCAAATTACTAACAGTCTACTTTCCCATTGGTTCCTTATATTCTTTTTGCCACTAGGGGATGTAGAGCCTTTTGTTCACCCTCATGTCTATCTCTGCATTGCTCTTCACCAGGCACCACAAACCTATCTCCTGCCTCCTGCACCTTAACATGTGCTTACCCGTCACCTAATCTTGGTGGTTTTGATCAGAGCCATCCTATGCATGACAGATAGCCTGCTTTTCTGACCACATGCCAGCTTCTCCCTGGAAGCACGCCACAGTAAAGCTGCCGGACAAGCTGCTACACACACCAATTACCAGCACTACCCCTCACTACCTTGTGCCTCTCTTACTTGCCTGCCTGACCTACTGATCACACTGCTCAATATATCTTCAACTGCTCCCTGTAGTGTACAACTACCTGGATGCCATGCTCGGTGCTACTCAGCAACCCATAAATACCACAAATCTAGGATTCCTCGCTTTCCTGCTCCTCCTCCTGCTGGCTAGTGATGTCCATCCCAATCCTGGTCCCCCTTCAATGAACTCCCCGACCCCGCTGCATGTACCCTCAACTCCCCTAGCCCTCCCGAATGGCCTAAACATTATCCACCTAAATGCCCACAGCCTTTCCAACAAACTACCCATACTGCAGGTCATGGTCCTCGAATATAAACCTGATGTCATCATCATCTCAGAAACTTGGATCTCAGATCATATCATGGACAAAAAGTCCTTATTCCTGGATTCACCATAACTCATATGGACAGACAAGGAAGAAGTGGCGGAGTGGTGATCCATGTCTCCACCTCCCTACAGCACACAGTTGTGTTGAAAGTCACCTCTCCTTCCTCACAGAGCCTCCTCCTCAACCTGGGCTTCCCTACCCTACCCTCTATTTATCACAGGAGTATGCTGCTGCCCTGGGCCAATCTCCCCAAGTCACTATCTGATCAAGAGGAACTAGCGGCCCCTTGCCACACTGGTGAGCAGTGCATGCTGGGGCAGCTGGCATAGGGTGGCTCTCTAACACTTGCCAAGGCTTCGGCTCTGACATGGGTCACTAACCTGACTTGACACAACTAAGACAGGAACCTCTTGTATGAACTACAAAACTAAACCATTCCCTACTGGACCTAGTCCTCACGTTGTACCCCTACAGGGTCAAGGCCGCTGGCCTCCAACCTGATGCATTAAGTGACCTTCATCCCATATATATGCTGCGCAAAGTACATAGGCAAAAAATACCCCACAAAATCTTCCTAGCCCAGACCTACTCCTCCCTTGACACTCTACCTCTTCATCATGACCTCACCAACACTGACTGGTCCCTACTTGCTGCCTGCACTCCAATTGTTCTGCAATAAGTTCCTTCACATTGGGAAGCAACACACACCGCTGTGTAGAATCAGAGTCCGGGGCAACCACCTGCCCTGGGTAACCCCTGAGCTCCTGTCCTGTCAAAGAGCCTGGAACACAGCTTGGCATAAACACAAGATAACCAACTGCCTCAGGGACCTCCAATGATACAAGGCGCTTCGAAATAAGTGTACCAAAGCTATTCAACTGGCCAAAACTAAACACTACCAGGCTGAATTCCACTTCAACACAAACAAACCTTCCAAATTCTGGAAAGTTGCCCAGTCCCTCTTTTCCCCTTTCATCAAGCCCCACTCCTGCCCTTATACTAAATCTCTCAAATATCTCAGATCTGCTGGCTGTCATAAGCTGCTTCAACTCCCATTTACATCCTCGCTGCAATGCTCAAACTGCCCCCTGATGCATGCACTCCTCCTGAGCCCTCACTCCTGTTCCACTTCCTCCTCCGCCAGCTCCCCCTACCCTTCTTCTTCACCCCATCTCTCCTGATGCTGCCTTACAAGCCCTTCAGTCTATCAATCCTGCTAAAGTCTCCTCCCCAGATGGCCTGGACCCTAAGCTCCTCTCTCTGTCTGCGCCCGCCATTGCCTATCCTATAGCCATCTTGCTAAACCTCTTCTTTGTCTCTTCCACTGTCCCTACAGCCTGGAAAGATGCTATAGTCCTACCACTCCCTAAAAGAGGTGACCCCTCCTCCCCTAGTAACTACCACCCTATCTCTCTCTCCTTCCTACCTGGGCTAGCTGCAGGGAGCACATAGTACTTGAACAACTCTCCAGCTACATTCCTCCTCCTCCTTTCTTACTCCATTCCAAGCTGGCTTTAGAAAGCATTCACTGCCACCTCGCTCCTAGGACAGACTGACATTATCGCCCGCAGGCATGGACAAGACCTCCTGCCTCACACCTATTTTTATTGACCTGGCTGAGGCCTTCGACACAGGCTCCCACCCTTTACTCCTGTCCTGCCTTAGCACCACTGGTCTCTCCCCTAATGCCATTGAATGGTTCAAGTACTATCTGTCAGGCAGAACACAATCTATCCACATAGCTGATGCCATCTCCTCTCCCCTCCCTATTACCATGGGAGTCCCCCAGGAATCAGTACTTGGGCCTCTCCTTTTTTCAATCTTCCTCAAAGACCTCCCTCAGTTTTGTTTATCATCTAACATACACATGTATGCAGACAAAACAGTCCTTTTCTCAACTGGCAATTTGGTCACTAATGTCACTGCCAGGCTCCAGTTGGATTTAAAATGTACAATGCTGGCTAAGTGAGCACTTCCTCTCCCTAAACTCAGAAGAAAATAGTCTCCATGACTTTCACCACTAGCGCAGCGAAGTTGGCAAGGCTCCTCTCCTTACCCACCTTTTACCATTGATGGGACTGTATTAGAAAGGCACTTCTTCCTTCTGCTACCTCGGAGTTTGGCTGGATAGGAACCTAAACTTCTCCATCCACATTGATGCCATTCTAAAACTTTAGCTTCAGGTACCCTCTATCATAACAGGGTAGTATCCCTCCCCATCCGGTGGCGCAAACTGGTACATAAAAGAGATACCATAACTTTCGACTAGCACGCAATGTTGTATACAGAGCTGCCCCTCAATCCTCCTTATCCAGGCTTGAACTCATTTTAACTCCTTCTCGGTTTGCCCTGGATGTCCCTGCTCTATTTGATCCACTGCTCTTTACTGCTCTGTAAATTTTCCCCCTTATTGACAGTAGAACATTGCACTGCAGCAAGTGTACCTCTAAATTCTGGCTAGGCTCACTCCCCTCTTACCTGTCTTCCTCCTTATCTGCCCCTCACCCCACCAAATACACCCTCTGATCTGATGATTCTAGCTCACTGAATATACCTTACAGATATACTACATCCAGCTAAATGGCATTCTCCTATCGCCTACCTAAACTCTGGAACCAACTACCATCCCAAATTCGCCACTCTTCATCAGCCTCCTTTCTCTCTTCATCCCTAGAAAACTACCTAGTGATGAATTGCAACTGCGTCTAGCCCCACAGGGCCCTGCCTAACTGCTGGTCTATACCTCCTCCTTCCTCCAGCTAGGCCAAATATCCACCCTCTATCCCAAACCCCTCTTACAATCCTAGCACTTCTGCAACCTAGCACGTCTATCTCCCCTACTGTTCCACCCCCGAGTACCTTTCGACTATACCCCTTTCAGCCACTCACAAATATATCCTAATCTTGAAATGTTATTAGTTATTGTTGGTTGTTAATTGTATAGTCTGTCTATATGCTTCTAAGATGTATGTATCCTGTGCACTACTATTGTTCCCCTCCCCTTCCCCCAGGACATACTGTGAGATAAGCATTGTTGCTCAGTGTAACCTTCCTGGTATGACACTTCAATAAATAAAGAAAGAAAAGAAAAGGACATTCAGGAAGTCCGTAGACTGACTAATCATGGATACACTAATTGTGTAACTTATTTATTGCACACATAGGAGAGTCACTAACTACATTTTGAGAATTGGAACCTTGCAGGATAAACCTGGACACAGAATCCTTCCTCTGGGACATCTCTAACATTGACTGGTCGAATATATACCGTACGAGGAATGTAGAGGATGCCCTGAACATATTTTTACAGTTTTTTCTCCCATTACAAAACAAGTACGCCCCAAAAACCACGCGTAGAGTCAGGGGTATACAAACTAGATGGTTGCATAAAGACCTCCTAAAACAACTAAATCATAGGGATAAGCTCTGGGCTTCCTACAAAAGCTCTCACTTCGACCAGGGACTACTCAAACTACTGGCAAGAGCAGAAATTCTTGCAGGGAAAAAACATAAGGCTGGCGAAAAGTGTACCATCAGAACCTGCTAAAGAACTCAGCCAAGGACCCCGTAAATTCTGAGGGCACATAAAAACTTTTCTGGGGACACCTTAATCAGTTACTCCATCCGACATGGTTATAGAGGCTCCCACTGCAACAACCCCATCACCATTGCACACGCCTTTAACACCATGTTCTCAGACCTCTCCCTCTATACTAGAGCTATGCCACCTGCTGACCCCACTGCTGACTGAATTGCGCCTACAGATCTGCCACCCCACCAGCACCTCGATCTCTACCGCCTCACTCTACTTTAAGCTATTACCACCTCTCAGGTTCTAAAACATCTAACAAAGTGTCAGACCACACCAGTCCTGGTTCCGATCAACTTGAACCTTGCCTTTTAAAACTAGCCGTGCATTTCATCTCCAGACCTCTAGCAAGAATTTTCACCTTGTCTCTCTCGAGCGGCACAGTCCCTGATCTTTAGAAAATGGCAAGGATCTCCCCTATCTTTTAAAAAAGGGAACAAAAGAGATATTTCTAATTACAGGCCCATTGCCATTCTATCCCCACTTAGGAAAAGCCTAGAGAAACTGGTTGCCATGCAACTCCAGGATTTCCTCGACGCTACCAAGCAGCTCAACGATGCACAGCATGGATTCAGAAAAAAACACAGTACTACAACAGCACTTACTAAATTCACCACAGACATCCTCACTGGTATGGATCATGGAATGCTCACAGGGGCTGTCTTTATAGACCTAACCAAGGCATTTGACCTTGTAGACCACCGCCTGCTGCTATCCTTCTTGAGGAATATAGGCTGCTCCTTCCCTGTACAGGAATGGTTCAGGAGCTACCTGTCAAACAGGTCCCAGGCTGTCAAATTCAACTCAGCCATCTCCTCCACTGTGATCACGAACATGAGGTACCCCAAGGCTCCATTCTGGGTCGCTTCTATTCTCTCTTTTCATTAACAACCTCCCTGATGCTTTACCTGCCTGTTCCTCTCTCCTCTACACTGGCGACTTAGTTATCTATTCCATCTCACCCAAAATAGAGCTTATCAACATGCAGCTGAATAAAGCCTACTCCAATGTCCATAGCTGGTTATACACCCACCACCTTGTTCTGATTCCGCCAAAACAAATACCATGCTACTTGGGACCACATAAAGATCCGAAGGTGCCCCTCCCCTAAAATCCTTGACCTAAAGGAAATCCCTGCAGTTACCTCCTTCAGTTACCTGGGCATCCTGCTTGATCAATCGCTTGACTTAAGCCTCCATATCCAGGCCACTTGCAAAATGTTAACTGTAAGCTAGGAGCAGCCTACAGAACAAGCTATATGCTCACCTCCTCCGCCAGGCTTGCCATTGCCAGGGGGATCCTGCTACCAACACTGACCTACTGTGCACCTATACTTACCTCTGCTCACAAATCTGCACTGCACAAATGGGATGTTACCTACAATAACATATGCAGGTATGCCTCACAATCCCCACGACTGCTTCATCACTGCCAACTATATGAGGTCCTTGGATGGCTTTCCCCCACGGCCACCAGGAGTAACTTTCTTGCCTGTCTAAATGACTCCATACTGAGACAAAGCCAGCTGGCCACACTGGCGAAGCTCCTGCACCCAGCTCTCCCAAACCACAAGCTCAGATCTGCAGATAAAGACCTGCTGGAAATCCCTCGCTGCCGCACAATTAAAGGAATGGGCTCCTTCCAATATGCAGCCCCAACGCTATGGAACCAGCTCCCTCTTGACCTCAGGCTAGCCCCCTCACATCCCTCCTTTAAACATGGGTTGAAGCGTCACCTGGCCACCTCAGATCCATGCACATGCTTTGATCCTACCTGATCCCTCAAACTCCCCCAGCTGCTACTCACCACTCCCCTGCTACTGATCTCTTTGCAACTCTCCTTTGGCTCTCTCTCCCCTTTTCTCAACCCCTCATCTATTATCATCCCAAAGTACACCCATGTATAGGTGTTATATATGTCTTGCACTTATTTACTACTACCAACAGCTCAACTGTATCATGTATTTTCTGTCCTCCTTTTACCGTTTTGTCATCCCGTGGACAGTGACTGTCACTAGCCCTTATGCCCAACCTCGTACACTAAGCCCAGCTGCACCTACCCTCCCTACCACTAAAGCTGTTTCAAGCCTCCTGCACTCCCACCTCCACTCCCCTCATCATCCCGACCGTGGAGCCTTGAAACCTGGTGTCCCCTAAACCTACCACGGGAGATCTCTGTCATCCTTCCAATATACCTCTGGCTTCCTGCGGAATCTCGGGATCGCCGCTGTCGGCTGACTCCTTACGGGTCCTTCCACCCCTCCTCCCACCGGCTACCTGTGCACTGCACCTCCTTGCCACAGTAGGAGACTGGATAATTGACCCCATCTCCCCTGCTCCAGTACCCCATTATCACATCTGCCTTCGGCCTTACCGCCCAGCCTCGGAACCATGAGCCCAGCCGCTCCCTCCTGCCTCCTACCGCTAAAGCCATAATTCCTGCCGCCTTTACTCCCCATACATCTCTCCCTTCATTATCATCCCAGACTTTATAGCCTCATGCCTGGCGCCCCCCTAAGCCACCAGCGGGGTGTCTCTTCCATCCTTGTTAGCTTCTCTGGCACCCTTCTGCCTCCCTCCTCCCTCCCTCCTTCCATCTCCTTTCAGCTCCCCTCCCTCCCTCCCACCGTCACTTCTCGTGCCATCTGTGCACTGCTACAACCTTTCACAGGTGGATGTTGTAAATTCCGACCTCCTCTATCCCCTTCTTTCAGGTTCCATCTGCAGCCGACTGTTCCTGGCCAGTGACTGCTGCAGGTCCTCCTGCCCAGCCTCGGAACCACGATCCCGGCTGCTTTTACACACCTCCCTCCGCCAAAGCCGTAAACCCGATGCTTTTTTCTCTACTACTCAGGAGACTGCTTCCTTGTACACCCCAGTTTAACCGCATGCAGTCCCTCTGGACCCATGCCCCTTTTCAACCCCTCAACTGAACCGATATCCCCCAGTTAAACACCTCATTGCTTTTTGGCCTGTTGGTCATTACGGAGTTTAACCCTTATCTTGTTAGACTAACTGGTACTGCCTCTTTTTGTCCTAAATGAATGCTTGCAATTGTGTGGCTTTTGCCTCAAACTGTACTGCTGTTTTTTTTTCTGGGATATGATGTATTGTACTCTCCCGGGTCATGCCTGAAAATAGTCACCTGCTGGCTAGCGCACCTACCCGGTCAACAAAAAACTAAATAAAATAAAAATAAATGGAAAGTACATTTAGAATTAGTAGATAAGAATAAGAAAAGTTTAGACACTCATGTCCAGGAAAACATATATGACACAGTTGCATTGACTGCATTATGATTCCCTAAAATCTTTAAGGAAACAGACAGAAAATTGACTAAAACTATCTGTATTTTTTTGCACCATACTAAGCATCAGGTTACACATAAATGGTATCCTAGAAGTCTATCAACATAAAAGCTTAAGAGGGGATAGTCAAGTAGACATTCTATCTAAAAACTGTAGTCATCATGCACAGAATCTTGAACAGTATCACTAGTTTGGATCAGATGGGTATATACATAATAGGCATGACAACTTTACCAGATTATTGCCATGACAAAGTACAAATAAGGAATAAATTATGAAGGAATCATGAGGGAGATTCAAAACAATACTTACTGCAAATAAATCGGGAAACACAAGTTGCAGTTGAACAGAGTAACTATAATTCTCTTTCAATTCAAAATAGATTCCAAATATTAAATGGACTTGACAATTGACTCAGCTCCAGCAGTGAAATATTAGATGTCAAAGAGGCAGATACTCAGCTGATGAAGCAGACTTCCGGGGAAGGATCAGCAGTGAGTGCTATCTTCAGGAAAGTGAAGTAACTGCAGCACAAAGTGCTTTCATTTTTATTTGTTTGCATTGGTGTTTGTTCTGGGTTCTGGAGGGCTGTGTGTATAGATGAGGAATTTAACTTTTCTTAACCATTTGCTTTTTGTGGGAGCAGGGGGCAGCAACGAAACTCTGCCCTCACTAAGGAGACAAAGGGAATTTCCTACTTTAATTAGCCAAAAGGGATTTTCCCTACATTAAATAGCTGCGGAGACAAAGGGAATTTCCCTACATTAATCAGCCAAAAGGGATTTCCCTAATTTAAATAGCCTGCCAAGCAAAAGAGCTTTGAGAAGCATGACAGTCTTGCAGGAGTCAGTGGTGGAAGTCCATGGAAGGATCAGCAGCGTGTCAAGAGGTGGCTGCTGTCTTCAGGAAAGGGAAATAACTGCAACACAAAGTACTTTCATTTTTATCTGTTTTCATTGGTGTTTGTTCTAGGTTCTGGGGGCTGTGTGTATAGCCAGGGGATTTTAATTTGGTTGCCTAATTGTTTTTTGTGGGAGCAGGGGGCAGCAATATAACTCCTACCCAGCCCTTAACCCAGCCTACCTTTATAGGTACCTGAGTCTTACAACTTCCTGCAATTCTTTAGGGAAAGCGCCAGCTCCTTTACATAACACTACATTATCCAGTTACTCCACATTTATTAGGGAGGGGTCACGTTGCAGTAGGTGGAGAGAACAGCCAGGTGCAGACACTAGCTGACCTTGGTCATCCCTGTAATTCACTGGTAGATAACAAAGGAAAAAAAAAGAACTATAACAAAAAAACTGGATATAGAAACAGGGTGATGTAATTGTGCTAGGTTAAAGCCAAGGAACTCATCCGTACTATAAGGTATTGTAGTGTAGAGGGATCCAGCACAGAAATTAGGAGTACTGGTATGAGGACTAGAAGAATAATGACGTGGTACACTAGCAAAGGTTACTATGGGGGCTTATGGCTACAGGAGATGGGTTGGTCACAGAGAAATGGGAACTGGTTCTGGGGGTGGGAGGATTACAGATAATCCACAATGGCAAGAATAGTGGATTGCAATAGATGTGGAGCAGCTATCTGGATGGACACATTATGGAAGCTAGAGGGGTGTCCAATTTGCCACAGGCTGAGGAGTCTGGAAGCAGAAGCACAGTGGCTAGGAAGGAAGTTAATGAGGATTGGGGGAAGGAGAGGGGTGACTGGTACAGGATGGCCACCCCTTTGGGGAATCAGGAGCACAGAACCTCGAAATGGTACAGTACTAATGACTTTGACCATACATATTGCTACTACTTAAATTTGTTACAAAGTCCTTTGTAAAGAAAGACTTACGTGAGATCCAGATTAGGATTCTTTGTTTCAAACACATTATACACAAGGCTGAATAGAGTCAAAGACTCAGTTCAAGCTCTCTGTTTTTGTGCTGGTGGAGGAATTGACAGCTTATCACATGCCATTCTCAGATGCCCATGGTATAAAAATGCAAGTCACAAATGGCTAGGTCCTATTCGGTTCCACCATGCTGCTATGACAAAATTTGCCGACCATCAGCACAGCGATGGCACAACACTGCCAACTGGTATTGTGCCATCGCTGGGGGAACTGGTCTTTCTGTGGGGGGCTTTGCCCCCCACATGCCCCATTCAGGGGTCTCTGCCCCCACACCCCTGTACTTAAATTAACCAACTCTGAGTTGGAGTTGGTTTGGGGAGGGGGCGAATGCCCAGGAGGCAATAGTGTTAGGAACCCAGCAGACCATCACAGCAAACTGCTGAAAATGTTGCTGTGATGGTCCTCCCTGTATTCCCACCTCTGTTGCAATGTGATACCATTCTATTCTTATGTCCTTGCATGGTTGTGATGATAATACCATCTTAAATATATTATTAACAGTAGAGGATGACTACATAATTAAGAAAATGGTGAATTTCTTGGTTATGATTGAAAAAGTAAGAAAAAGGATCCCTGACTGAAATATTTAAAAAATGTATATATTGTTATTTATTTTTAACACAAGAATTGTATTATTTTTGTACTTTATCTTACAAAGTTTTTAAATGTCCTACTGCTTTTATGTTTGAAATTATCTCTTTTTTATAAGATCGAACAATAAAGAACTGAACTTAACTACTTTTTACTGGTAAGACTATGTTTTTTGCAGAACTTATGTTTCAGCTACTGGTTCCAAAATTGTTATTGTTTCACCTGTACTGGATATTGTTGCAGTTTAAGTGGTTGTTTCCAATTTGCACCCAGGTGGCAAAGACCATTTAGAATTGTTTGAAGTACACTTGTTAGTGCACGTTACGCTCATACAGTGTTTCAATTGACCAGTCTTTGTAGAATGCTCTGCTTTAAAGGATACCACATAAACTACTGTAGAATACAGTTATAAGATGTCTCTTACCACCAATGTGATATACCCTCCCTGTAAGTTTACTAAAAGGCTGTAAAAGTTTGAAAAATGACAGAATTGGAACATGCTTTTAGAAACATAGCTTGTACGGGAAACAGTTATTTCTAAGTTCAAGACATTTGTAGACCTGCATGCCCTACAGACCCTCATGCATGCTTACACATACACACTACTGCTGCATAACATACATTTGTATTTACTCATACTTGCTATCATGTGCTTAGGAACCATTATCCAGCATGATTATCTTGTGGTGCTTGTGTGCCACCTACAGCATTTAGCCATGATGCAATAATCAGCATATTTTATGAATTGCTGTATTGTTACCAAAATCCAGCCTTAATCAGCATAATGCTTACCAGTGTGTACATGCAAAATCTAACTGTTTTGGGTGCAAGCTGCCCACCGCTATCCACCAATAGAAGTGTATTTTGTTCTTCTGTCTTTTATGGTGAGTACATTACCTAGTAACGTACCTTCTTATCTCTAAGTTTAAGAAATGTAAGACTGTTATTCACTAAGTTTGCATGACGACATTGCAATGTTCTGAGGTTCCAAACTCCCAGCAGGTATGTGGCCTTTATACATGTTTCTGGAGTAAACTTTACCCTGTGATATCTGGGCTTCTGTCATATTTTGCCAACAGGTCTAGAATTCTGCCATCCAACACAGTTCTCTTTTACATTTCAAATTATCTTTACAACACATGAGCCAAAGCAACATACTGTATAACTTGAATTAAACACCTTTTGACCTGATGAGGCATGCTTGCACAACTGCTTGACAGAAATCAACAGCAACTTACTGTAATCAGAAGAGATGACAAATGGAACATTCACCAGTCCATTGGAGGATTTGGGCCAGAAACAACTGGTATCTGGACAGTATGTGGCACTACGAGTGGAGCTCAGCACAATGTCTCCTTCCCGCATAGGATGTCGAATATCTGCAAAAAAAGAGTAGCCCGAAAGTGTTAATAGTCTCCAAGATGCTTATTGGGTGTTTTTAAACAAAAACACATTTGGTTTGCTTTCATAAGTATAACATTTGGAATTAAAACCAAAACATAAACTTCCAGATAACTACCATAAGAACACACTGACATTCATACAGGTGTTAACTGTCTGAGGTGGTGAAAAGGGGGGTCTGTGACAGTCACCAGCTTCACACTCTGGCACATCCTTTTCTGTGGAGGTTCTAGTGGCATGGTGGTGGGGGGCCAGAGAGTGGTGGTCTGCTTTTGCTAAGCTGGAGTGGGGTGTTTTATATAATTTTACAGGGCTGAGTGCAGAAGGGTGGCTTGGTGTTGAGTGAGTGGGCCTGAGAGGTGGTGGTGTTTAATTTTGTTTGTGGGGTTCAGAAGAAGAGAGTGACTGGGGTGTTGTTCAGTGGGTGGAGGGAAGAGAATACAACTATGATGATGGTCAAGAGGAGGTGCCACTAGGCATTGGAAAGAGATTATTGCTTTGTTGGTTGAGGCCAGGACTCAGTTACAATGCACGTTGTTCAAATTAGACAGTGAAGTGTGATTTTTATGGCGTCTTCACCAGGTGAAATGTTACATGAAGTTGTATTTTGTTAGCAAAAAGCCACCAATATTGTTTTTGCATTTACACAGTGCTACACAGTACTATAAATTGTAGCTCTTAGATATACAGTAGAATAAGAGAAAATATGACAATATTGGGGTGTTTTGCAACTTTCCTAAGCAAGAACAGATTTTATATTTAAATGTAATTTTTTTTAAGTTTATGTACAGTATTGGTTAGGATGCCTCTGTCGTTCATAGGGCAGTAAATATTTGAAAATAGATCTTGGGTCATCCTTAAATGTGACCTCTATGAATCAATGTTTAAAAGTTCCTGAAAGGAAGAACTTTGCACAAGCAAAGTAATGTCTCTCAGTAAGAGTATTTATTCAGTTTTTTTCACACCAATGGGATGGGCTATGTTTCATGGCTTAGCCACTTCCTCAGGCCCACAGTGTTGTTCTATTCTTTAAATCTGTGATCAGTGCTTTCCTATTGACGCCTGTGTCTGTAGTTTTTTCAGTACTTTAATTCATCTCCGTTATCGCCTTCTCAGAGTGACTCCTATGGTACTTTTTTCAGTGCTTATCTACTGTCTTTCTTATCTTATAAGGTTGTGTTTCCTGCAGCCAAACACTATTCCATTTCCTTAAACACTTCTTATTCTTTATACATGTGCATGTTTCTTGCTTCTCTTTCTAGACCTTTCACAGGTTTTAGTTCATCTTGGGTTGTTTCATGACCTGCTTCAGCGGTCTCCTGGGTCTCCTGTATGTTGGAAATGGAATAGTGTTTGGCTACAGGAAACAAAACCTGATAAGATAAGAAAGACAGTAGATAAGCACTGAAAAAAAGAACCATAGAAGTCACTCTGAAAAGGCGATAATGGAGATGAATTAAAGTACTGAAAAAACTATAGACACAGGCGTCGATAGGAAAGCACTGATCTCAAATTTAAAGAATAGAACAACACTGTAAGCCTGAGCAAGTGGCTAAGCCATGAAATGTAGTCCATCTCATTGGTGTGAAAAAAACTGAATAAATACTCGTACTGAGAGACATTATCTTGCTTGTGTGGAGTTTGTCCTTTCAAGAACTTTTAAACAACATGTTTTTAAGTTTAACAAACAAACTGTTGATATGGAAACAGAACTGTGTGGTTCAGTAGTCAGTATACAGAAGGGCTAACTATAAGATCTAGATATGAATCCTTCCACTATCACTAGTTCAGTAAGACATTCACTCCAGCTCTCTGTGCTTCCAACCATCTAGCTATAAAAGTAGCTAAAATGGGAATCACACATTGATATAGATGTGTTGTATCTCAATCATGGGATTTTGGACCGCTGTTCTAGTTTCTCAATGTAATATTTCTTGGTGAAGTATCTTAATAAATAACACGTAAATATCCAGGCAAACCATTTCCTCTATAAAAAAAAGAGTTTCTTTAGAGAAATTAAGTACATGTAAGGCAGAAAAGCTGTTGACAAGACCAGCAATTTTCTTTAATCAAGATTGTGAGGCCATCTATATTTTGTCACCATTATAAAGTGCATAAGATCATCAACTAGTTAGGATATTATTTATAAAATTGTTAAATACAGACATACAGTAATATTAGTGAAAGGAATGTCTGAGATATTTGATAGTATGCTTGACTATTATGTTTTTGTCTGTTCCAGAAATTCTGAAGTGTACTGGAAATTATCTTGGGCATACACAAATAAAGCTGAAAGAGGGCACTGTATGGGTGAGTTAAACATATGGCACAGGCAATCATTACTGCCAAATTGTGGGTGCAAAGAGATGCACAGCAACAGTAAATTCATTTTTGTACCCTTATTAGCTTTTAGGATCGCAGAGAAGACATCTTCTTGGTCATCACCAGGAGTCAGGTGTTTATCCACTGAAAAGAAACCACCAACATTTGAAATTAGAATTACCTTAGTAAAGCTGCAATGTTTGTTAGTCCACAGCAAATGTCATTACATTGTTTTGTTTTAAAAAATGTAAATCAGCAATGCACTTTGTATTTCCTCTGATATTTTTAAAACACTTTTCATTACTAAATTTGTAATTAACGACTCATGTCAGGGAAGATGTCCAACAATCACAGCTTTTAAAAATCTCTTCCGCTGAGGTTACCTTTTGTGTTAAGAAGAAATGGCATGCTGTATGCACACGCATTCATTCATTGACATCTCTGTGGGCTGCCAGCTGTGGAAGAGAGTTGAGGGCTGCACCAGTGGCCTGCTCCATTTCAGGTTTGGGGAGTGAGGTGGTGCACTATCTGCCAGGGTGGCAGGGGCCACTAGACCACCAGGGAATAAATGAAAAAAAATGCATACTCTGGATCGGTGATGGGGGAGTTCACTAGATGACCAGAGTGGGAAAAATGACTATATGGAGGATAGGGATGGGGGACTTAGAACTGACTAGTACTACTGGACATGGGCAGCTGATTGAGTGGGGAGAGGGACCTCTAGCCACCAGGGCTTTTTTTTTTAAATACACATTGGGCGGGAGGTGGGAGATCAGGTGGGGGAAGAGACCTCTAGCCACTGAGGAGAGTATTGACATTAGGTGGGCGAGTGGGTGGGGGTGAGGGCCAGCTAACCACTGGGGGAGGGTATCAACATCAGGCAGGTGATTGGGCGAGGGAGGGGCCACAAGCCATGGGGTGGGGATATTTAACATGTCGGGAAGGGCAGAACAGGGTGAAACTTCACCCCAAACATTTGGAAGTTTCCAGATCTGCCACAGGTAAAAGCTTGCGAAAGTTGCCAAATGTCGTGAATGTTCTGCCAAGGCAGAAATGGCAACTTTCACACATCCCTACTTTCAGATGACATGTTAAAGGTTTTAAAAGTCTCAAGAAAACCTTCAACAAAACACTTATTCATTGAAATGTAAAAGGTTGTCACTTTGGTATGACACCAAAAATATAACACCCTTACAGGCAAGATTTCCTATAGTTCTGCACTACCTGGTGCACTTGCAGTCTCTGGAACTGAGGCCCCTAAACATTGAAAGTTCACCTACCAGCAGTCTCAGCTTACACTTCAGCTGGCAAACCAAAATCCTCAGCCACTCAACCTATTTTCAAAAGTTTTTTTGAAGGTCTTGTACATTTGTATCCCTGAATGAGGGACCCTCACTATATTTCACAATCCCTATTCCCTGCCTCCCTTTCCAGAACCTGAAAAGTGTTCATACAAGAATCAGTCATTAATTTGACTTTATCATTTCTTGTGCAGACTTCTTCTCAGCCACATAGAAGTGATAATTTGTCAAAAATTGTATTTGTCTACAGTAAGTCTGGCTGTAAGTGACCCTAGTGGTCACTTACAGCTCCAAGCTGAAACCCCTTCAGGAAATTTTCAAAGAGCTACAACCCATGCTGAGAGAAGATGAAACACTGAAAGACTTCTTCCCTGAACCACCTGATATTTCCTATAAGCAGCCCCCCAGCCTCTTGAACATAATAATTCATAACAAACTCCCAGCAGATCAAAATAACCAGAAAACAAGAGGGACAACACCATGCAACATACTATGGTCACTTAAGACAGTCAAGAAGGCTAAGTAGCCCATTATAGGCTGTCCCAACAATTCAGTGGAGGTAACAATTGTCTCCAACTGTCAAATGTTTATCCAACTTGGTCTTAAAGGTAGTGAAAGAATCTGATAAGATGTAAGACCTGCACCCACATATGCACACAGGCCACCATTAAGACAAGCCAGAACAACATAATACAAATTAATGGATCCTACACATGTCAATCCAGCAATGTGGTTTACCTAGTTCAATGCAAGAAGTGCACAAATGGTTGCTACATTTATAAGGTAGAAAAAAAAACAGGCAGACTGGATGGGCCTTGTGGTCTTTATCTGCCATCAACTTCTATGTTTCTATATTGGGGAAACTAGCCAACCACTGAAAACCAGGATGAATCACCACCATCACACAATAGTAAACCAGATTATCAGCACTCCAGTAGGAAACAATTTTTCACAAACAGATCACTCTCTCTTGGATTTATCTGTCTTGATACTAAGAGGCAACTTCAGAAACACACAGGACAGAAGGACATGGGAAGTGAAATATATTAAACAATTTAAATCTAACATTTCAGGACTGAATCGGGACATCGGTTTCATGACACATTATGGTAAACTGTAATTATTTCTTATTGTGTACTAAATCATGTCATTATTTATTACACTGCGGTTCTGTATTTCTCTTATTATAATTTGTTTTCTCTGATTTCTGCCTGATTTGTTTTTTTACCTATACCTCACATCCTGCCTGCCTCTTCCACTAACTCTTTAGCTCAGTCCCACCCAATTCTTCTTGTTTTCACACATCTGTTTATACTGCCTCACACTCTGTTTATCTAGACCTTTGATCTTTTGTTTCTCCCAATTTCTTGATTTCCTTACATCTTTTAGGCATCTCCTGTCTATTCTACCCTAAAGCTAGCCTCTGATCTCAGATCCTATCTGCATGCTTTTGTTTTCCCTTTAGCACCCTTTCATCTCCCTCTGACCTGTTTCTACTTAGCCCCCCTCCCCATTTCTTCTCATGTTATTATTTTGCATCTTAGACTTTCATCTCTAGTCCCCTTTGTCACCTTCCTACTTCACTTCCTGATTTTTTATTGCTCCCCAGTGGATATAAATACTGCTTATGTTGCTCAGTTTTGCTGTTCATCTGAAGAAGGGGACCTGTGTGGTCCGAAAGCTTGTGTATAATTTCATCTTTGTACAAGACACTTGTTGGTCAAATAAAAGGTGTCAAACCTTCCATCCTCTCCTATTTGTCTGACTTACATTATTTTTGGAGTTTCTGAAAATTTCAAAAATGTTAAAATTACTTGCAGTCGCCATTTTGCTAGATTCAGTGGTCACATCTCCTCTAACTCTAGAAATATATCTGACAATGGTTGCTAGAAAAAGGAGACTGGGTAAGGTTGATATCGTTGTGCACATTAGTTTTCACTTTGTATGACTCCAAGCACTTTATTAGTTCAAACACAGGACAATTTGAAATCCATGCAAAATAATTGTTTAAGAAATAAAACCTTTATTTTTAATCTTGGAATTTGAGAAGTGTTATGTGTGGTTTTAAAAGTACTTTGTGATATAAAGCATAGCTTTTTTATGTGAAGTGGTAAAAACTTTTTTATTGGCCTTACCCTATTGCTCACTTTTTCTTGTGTGATTACACAAGGGAGTTATCCTGATTTTTGTGAGGACTTTTAGCTGAAGTCTAAAGAAGTTGACCACCCCCTTACTGTTCTATAGCAGTTACAGAGCACTAGTCCTTTCAGATTGGAAATGGGAGAGATGCAACCAGCACTGCAGGGTTTGAACTTCATTCTCATTGCATGCTAAACATCCCATGATTAGCATGAAATTCCAGTCTCTGGTGTACTCAGTTCAGTGGACCTGATGCACTTGTGAAACACAATGAGGAATCACTTGGAAGAAACAATATTGCTATAGTGAGTATTTTTTTTTTTCATTTATGATGAGGAGGTCGTAGGTTACAAAGGTTACGTAGATTTCTGCAGAGCTGTACAGACTTTTGTCCTTTGTGCTCGCATATTACTTAATAAGTAAACTTCCCCATTCTATGTAGTTCATCTTACTTCAACTTAAAGCTGTAAACTGAAGAGCTACCCACCATTTCTAAAGGTAGGGTGTTTCACCATGGTATCACCCTCTGGTTATACTATTTTTGTCTTTTCCATGATCTGCATTTCTTTCCAGCAACTGAAGCGGGTGTGCTCTAGTGTGATAGGATTGCTCTCTAAAATTTAGCCCCAGTCTGTCCCATAGATCATCATCCATTTGGGCCCTAAATAGCAGGCACATGTCTTCCCTTACCCTTCTATAATGCAGTGAAAACATATCCAGTTATTTCAATTTGTTGGTATAATCCATCCCCTTAAAATCTAATACAGTGTGTTTTGACTTTTTTTTTGTACCCTCTCCAGCATGTCAATCTCACCTTTTTTTATAAGGCAACTATACTTGTGTGTTATACTCCAATAATGGTCTGACCAGTGAGCCATACAGTGGTACCAAAACCTCTCTCCTCCTGCTAGACATGTATCTAATAATGCAATTTAAAATACTATTTGCTTTCTGGTACACTTTCCTACAATGTGTTCTGAATTGTAGATTGTTAGTAATAGTAATGCCCAAATCTCTTCCATCATTAATGCTTCTAAGAGCAGTGTTGGCAGGCTATACATGATCTTCAGATTTTTTCTCCCTAAGTGCATAACTGTGCACATTTCTGTATTTAACTGTAGCTTATGGATGTTACACCACTTGTTTATGTGGTTCAGGGTCTCCTGTAGACTGATTGTATCTC
Organism: Neoceratodus forsteri; assembly: GCA_016271365.2. NCBI lineage: Eukaryota > Metazoa > Chordata > Ceratodontiformes > Ceratodontidae > Neoceratodus > Neoceratodus forsteri. The sequence continues at coordinate 1,043,579,083 of CM028133.1, read as the reverse complement.
TTGGATTTGTTAACTCTGCCACCACTCTGCAATCATCCACAAATTTTGTCATCCATAAATGTGGGTGTTCAATCTGAAAGGGTGTAACATAAATATTGAAAAGACATGGACCCAAAATAGAGCCCTGAGGCACCACACTTATAATATCAATCCAGTCCAAGAGTATACCCTTTACACTGACCCTTTTCTTCCTATCTAGTAACCAGGAGTGAACCCATGAGATGACATTTTCATGTAAGCCCATTTTAAGGAGAACCTGAACTAGCTTATCAAAGGCTTTAGTAAAGTCTAAAAAATACTACATCCACTGACATAGAGTGCCAAGTCATACAGCGTAATACAATATTTTTTAACAGCATGTAGACATACTGTACTTATGTTTTTAAACCCCATATTATAGTATGAGTAGGTTATTTATTTATTGTATGGCATTACTTTGTAATTTAATCATATTGCATGTTGACAGGTTTATATTTTGTGCTAACATTAGTTATGTTGTATTTTTTTATATTGTTATTATTTTTATAATGTACGAGAAAGGATTGTTAACTGCAAAAATCCATTGTTTTACAGGTTTGTTGTGCCATCGATGTGATTTCACAATGTTGTTAACGCATTGTGGGTACATCACATCGATGGTACAACAAAATAAAACTTACACACATGGCTGTCACTATGGTAGCATGGCTGCTCGAACTCTTGCACATTTCCAGGTCAATAATTCTAATGACAGTTGAACTACCTACCTGTTTTATCTTCATCCTTCCTCCCCCCCCAAAAAAAACAATTTGACCCCACTTTCATTCACACTCTCTTTCTCTGTTGATAGGAGAGAGTTAGTTTCAGAGGACTTATAGCCCAGGTGCCTATGCAATGACATTTCCAATAATTCACTTTAGAAAGTCACCATTTGTTCAGAGCTGACCAACTGGATTGCTCCTCATTGTTAAATTTAATTTTTTTTTAATTGTTTAATCAGGAGTGGCACACTAAGCTGAAAACTGGTTTACAGGTGTGACCTGGGAGCACAGGGAAGTTAAGTGACTTGCTCAGGGTCACACAGTATGAAAGTTGGGGCTGTGGGATTCAAACCCAGGTCTCCAGATTTGCAGCTCACAGCCTTAAACCACTGCACTATACTGCCTCCCCAAATGTTCCCACTTTCCCTGTAGTATAATTTGTTTAAAGTTAGAAAAGTTCCAGGTAATGTCTGATTATACTTAAAATGCTATAAGTGTTTCTTCAGCTTGTTGTATTGTCACTGTATGTAATAAACACTCCTGTGGAATCACATTGCCTGGATTCTGACTGTTGTAGGTAAATTGAGATTAAAATTGCAAAATGTGTGGAAGCTGTGTTTTCATGTAAACTAAGGAGACCATACACTATAAATGCCAGTGTATGGGCTTTGATTAATAACCACACTGAAATAGTTCTTGAGGTTGCCATGACAATTGTAAACCTCTCAAGCTTCGCTCTCGAGGTTTACAAAGTTGTCATGACAACCTTTTAAGTGATTACAGTGCGCTTATTGATCAAAGCCCATACAGTATCCTCTATATAATCATTTGTTTTATTATTGATCCTTTACACATGTGTGGTTTGAAATAATTGTTCTGTAAAGAACAGTCTTTGTTTTTTTTAATTCAGTACAACATAAAATGCATTTTAAGTTGTAATAAGAACCTATCCTAATATTATCACCCTAATGACAATGTTTGCATCTGATGACACTCAGATATTGTCTGCTTCCAGCCCGCCACCCCCTGACCAAGGAAGGCAGACACAAGCCCAAACATCGCTCTCCACCTCAACTGAGTGGCCCTGGCACTGCTACCTGCTGGTGGCAAGACCTCTACTTCCAGCCCGCCACCCCCTGACCAAGAAAAGCAGACACAAGCCCAAACTAGGCTCTCCACTTCAGCTGAGTGGCCCTGGTGCTGCTACCTGCTGGCAGCAGGACCTCTGCTTCCAGCCCGCCACCTCCGACCAAGGAAAGCAGGTACATTTGGTCAGCTCCTTGCTCAGAGTTGTCAGGCTTCAATCCCTGTAATTTGACTGGCTCCTGAAGACTGTGGTTGCTTCCCTTTGGATGCTGCAGATCCCAACTGAGAAAGGAAGCACACAAGGTGCCTTTTTCAAAACACAGGTCGCCCACTGCCTTGCTGTACTGCTTTCTGCACAATTTTTTCTGCTGAATTTACTGCTCATGTGGATATATATATATATGTGTGTATATATATATATATATATATATATTTTTTTTTCCTCTCCTCCTGGAATTTTCGGCTGTTTAGCCTGCTGTGTTAGCTAGGTCTGACTTCTATATAGCTTATGTCTTGCACTACTAAATATTTCTATTGCTTAAGCATTTTACCTTTAAACTATTGCACTGTATATGTAGGAATTGCCTAGCAGAGTTGTAGCGAACTTTAACTGACTGCCTGACATTTATATAGCTTACTATTTGCACTACTGAATTTTTTCTGCTAATTGCCCAATACTGTAGAATAGCTAGAACTGACCACTGCCTGCTATTTGCTCTGCCACACTTTTCCCATCACAGTTCCTCTCATTCATCCATATTCCCTACAATGTTTCTTTGCCATCTACTGGACCCCTGATTCCCCCTCCTGACCCCCCCCCCCCGAACCAGCACATTCTGTAAATATTGCCTGGCATATAGGGCCATCTTCTCTACCCATTCCAGATTACCCTGAGCCCTCTCCACTACACATCTCCTTCCCAGCTCTCCCTGGTCCCATTAAAGGCCCCCCAACCTCCTGAATCAGCCTTTTGTTTTGGTAAATTCCCACATGGCACCTTTGACCAGACCACTCTGCAGGAACCTTTCTGTCCCACTATTTGCACCTACTCCTGCCCTGAGCATTAAATTGCCCAGGCCTTCCCACCAATTTACTTGTCCTTTGTCTCTGGCTTTTTAACTAATGGCCCGCCTTTTGTTCTGCTCTATTTTAGACACAAGCCCAAACAAGGCTCTCCATTTCAGCTGAGTGGCCCTGGCACTGCTACTTGCTGGCAGCAGGACCGCTGCTTCCAGTCTGCCACCCCCTGACCAAGGAAAGCAGGTACGTTTGGTCAGCTCATAGCTCAGAGCTGTCAGGCTTCAATCCCCATAATTGGACTGGCTCCTGGGGACTGTGGCTGCTTCCTGATTGGATGCTGCAGATCCCCACTGAGAAAGGAAGCATGCAAGGTGCCTTTTTCAAAACACAGCTAGGCCACTGCCTTGCTGTACTGCTCTCTGGACAATTTTTCCCCACCCCTCTTCCCTCCTTTATTAAGTACACTTCCCCAGTGATCCACGCCCCCTGAGGCCTTACACTAGTCAATTACAACAACTGCTTAAAGGGGCTCTCCTTTCTTAAAGGGTGATCCTCTCTTGAGCTCACTTGTCTCCTCTAAGCAATTCCCCAATATTCTTCATGAAGCGTAATCGGTAGGATACCCCTGCCTGTTGAAGATAAATCCTTAAGACAACTGTGCCGTCAGGCTGTTTTCATGTATCTTTGCGTACAATCAATTCCTGTCTCTTTTATCTAGTTTAACATGGAGCAGTGATCCTTGAGACTTATAGAACCTAGCTAGTGAGTCTTGGTGCAACTCGCACCCTATTAACACATTGGGCAATCATGGCAGTCCTCATGTGGTTTCAATTAATTACCTGCTTATGTATGGCACCCCACGTGACAGACCATTCTAGCAGAATTGACCCCAACATAGAGTCATGCCTTCCACTGCTAGACTGCCTTTATATTAATACTATGTATAACTTATGCTGCCACCACATGACTTCGCACCCTTCTCACTTTGTGGGATCTCCTCGAGGTGGGACTACTACCTTGTTACCAATATGTGGCCCCTCACCCCACCCACCCAAAACCTACATGTCTTGGTGCTGTACTGGATGGACCATAGGCTACGTGTCTCCAGGTCAACACAAGTGGAAGCTTTGGACTACGGAACCCCGTACTCAGACTTATACTAGATGCAGAAAGATTCGTGCTTTCAAACTACTCCTCGCTGCCCTAAGGAAAATTGCATTCCTATTACTTTTGTGTTCAGGTATTGTTGAACTCAAACCTGGTCCCACAAAAGCTCTATCATCTCTGTCTGACCTTACTAGACTGAAAGGAGTCAGCTTTATGCACACAAATGTTTGCAGTCTTTTAAAGAAATTTACCTCAGTCCAGGCATGGATTGCTCATAACACACCAGACATACTTGTGCTCTTTGAATCCTGGCTTCGGGCATCCACCCCAGATAGAGGTTAACATCCCTAACTACCTACTATTTAGAGCTGATAGGCAGACCGGGGAGGCGGAGTAGTCATCTATATCAAAAACAAATTTTCAGTGTCCATCCTTGACTCTACCTCTATTGCAGGTGGATTCGAATGTTTGTCCCTTAAAGTTGAACTTTCCCCATCAATGGCTTTCCATGCCATAGGCTGTTACAGACCACCAGCCATGGGGCCTCAACTCCTGTCCCATCTGTCATCTATTATGGGCTCTGTCCCCATTGAAACAATTATTCTAGGAGACCTTAATTATGATTGGTTGACTAAGGTCTCATTACCCCTGAAGCAATTCTGTGACTCCCATGGGTCACAACTTATTTCTGAGCCAACTTGCATTAACAAGAGAAATCCAATGAACAGCACCCTATTGGATGTCCTTCTCATAAGCAAACCATATTCCTTTTCCCATGCCGGAAGTTTCTCAGCTAATGTTAGTGACCACTGCTTTTTTGCTGGTATAAGATCTGATGCTAAACCCTCACCAACATCTAAATTTTCCACTAAAAGGTCCAGATGGAACTTCAATCCTCTCGCATACTTCAATGAATTAAAAAACTCTTTACACTGGCAGAGTTTTTACCTTGCTAAAATTGGTGAGTAATGCCTATGACATCTTCCATGAAATTATAACCAGTGCCCTAAATAACCATGCTCCTCTGGTAAAAGCACTTATAAAAGCTAGAACGTGTCATTGGTTCTCAGCGGACCTCAAGGCTGCCTTACTAAAAAGAGATCAACTCTTGAAAAAGGCTCACAAATCACACACAGATGAAGACTGGTGTCTCTTACGGACAGTTAGAAATGCCTGCACTAAGATGGTCAGAGAGGCCAAGGCCATTTTTTACCGATCTGAGCTAGATTCTGCATCGAAATGCCCTACCAAGTTCTGATCCACACTAAAAGAATGGACTGGTCATTGTCCAGGAAATGTGCTTCCCTCCAAAATTACCACTGACAATGCTATAATCAATGACAGAAATGAGATCCTGCAGGCCTTCAACAATCATTTTACCACTGCATGCCTAGCATTCGATAATGCACCAGTAAGCAGACTACACCCACAGATCAACACTAAGCTCCCGGAACTGAGTAGTAATATCGTAACCTTCTCATTCTTACCCACCTCCATAAAGGAAGTTGAAGATCTTCTTCTAAAATTGGACACTAAAAAAAGTGCTGGGGCCGACTTCTTTGACCCATATTACTTAAAAATTGCTTATCACATCTTTGCCACACCTATCTCTCACTTATTCAACCTGTCCCTATTGCAAGGTTCCCTCCCTCAGTTATGGAAAGTTGCTCACGTCATCCCCCTGTTTAAATCAGGGGATCCCTGTGACCTAAATAACTATAGGCTGATCTCCCTCCTCTTCATACTCCCCATACCACTGAGGTCAAACTAACAGGTCTGTAGTTTCCTGCCTCTGTCTTGCTCCCACTTTTGTGAAGGGGAATCACGTCTGCCTTCCTCCAGTCCTCTGATATCACACCATCCTCCCATGATTTGTTAAAAAGGGAGGTCAGCGGTGTCACTAGTTCCACCCTTAGTTCTTTTAGAATTCTTGGGTGAATCCTATCAGGCCCCATTGCTTTGTTCACCTTCAGATTTAAGAGTTCTTTCAGAACCCTATCTTCTGTGAATGGACTAGTATTGACCCCCCTATCCAGTGTGCTTCTATTCTTTTATTTAGGTACCTTCCCCTCCTCTTCTTTTGTGAATACCGAGCAGAAGTATTCATTCAGTATTCCTGCTTTTTCACTGTCCGGGTTTGTAGCTCAGTGCTCTTAATCACTACTCTATACTTATAACCTCATAACTTATAACATAACTTATTCTAACCTTATAGCCAACCTACTACCACTACCTCCCAACCTCCTAGACAAAGCCACTTCTTTTGGCCACCCACTCCCTCCCAGTCTCCCTTCCCCCTCACCTTGACTCCTCCTCGGACTCTCACACTAGGAATCACACCTCTTTATCTCCTTCTCTACATAAAAACACTGTCCTTTACCTAGCTGAATGTTCTTGATGCTTTACTATCACTACTGGTACTATGAATTACATTGTAACCTTATTGTATACTAGCTACCTATTCTATGAATGACATTGTAACCTTATTGTATACTAGCTGCCTATTCTATGAATGACATTGTACCTTATTGTATACTAGCTACTATTCGAGTATTGTATAATAAACTGTTGTTGTTGTCATTGTCACTGTTTGACGTGAAACCTTTGCAAAAGAGCGCTGAACTCAAAGGTATGATCCAAATCCCTAAATAAATAAATAAATACATAAATAAATAAAAATAAATACTGCCTCCAGTATAGAAACATAGACCATGATGGCAGAAAAAGACCAGAGGTCCATCCAGTCTGCCCATGCTCCCTAAAATCTCTGGAACTTATTTTTTTTCTGGGTACTATTCCTCCCTGTCCTATCCCCATTCTCCTCCCTAGTCTTGTTGCCAAGAGTAACCACTATTCCATTCATGTTACCTCATGCCGGCATGAATCCCCTGACTGTGTCTGCACCCATCACCTCAGTTGGCAGACTATTCCAAGATTCCAACACCATTTCCCTAAAGAAGTACTTCCTCATGTCCCTCCCTAAACCTCCCTCCTATTAATTTCTACTTATGACCATGTCACCACAAGCTGCAGGATTTATCGTGATGTCACTACCATGCAGGCATAAAAGAGGTGTTAATTTCACAAGGACTCACCCTCTGCAGAAAACCTTCTCAAATGAAGCACAAGGGAATCCTTAAGGTGTAGTTTTAATAAATTCTGCATTATGTAGCAGTCAAATCTTGGGATTTGTCTTTTCAAAGTGTTGTGAATTACTGTAGCATTCCAGCAATTGGAAATGAAATTCAAGCGAGCTATAACCTTTCTGTGTGGTAAGACCACTTAACCTGCATCCTGCTCAGAGTGGGCTTTTTTTGGACCACTGCCTCCAGTACATTATATACTGTATAAACATTGTAATTTATAGCACTCACTGTTTAATGTGCAAATATGAAATAAAATTCATGTACTTACATTTAACAATGTTGATGACCTTGGAATCCTGAAAAAGAAAATAGTGATTTTTAATTTTATTTATGTCTTGGTAGAATACACTAACAAAAAAAATAGTATTGATCAATTATACTGTAGTATAAACAAATTCGAGAAATTTAACTTTCTTTTGTGATAATTCCCTCTATCTGGAAACAGGCTATTGTGACACCAGCTTTTAAAGGTGATGATGTTTAAAAATAGGCTAAAGATAATGCATGATATTATGATGTGGATGCTGCGAATATTGCAGTGTGGTTAGCACAGGGCCGTGACCGGGGAGTGGGTTGCAAGAGCTGTGGTTGCAGTAGGGCCCACACTGTTAGGGGGCCCACTACCACAGAGGTCAGCATTAAGAAAACCTTTTTTCACAGACAAACTTGCTAGTTTCTCTTTGGAAATTGTTCGTCCATTTGAAACTGGGTCTGTCAGCAGTGGTATCAGAAAATTTCAGCTCCAGTTTTACATGATTGGGGGGTGGTGGGAGTACAGAACAAAGAAGCAATAGGTCCCATAACTCCAAACATCTAATCTTGGTGCTGGTGTCCCCAGAAGGAGCAGGATTAAATTACATTAAGTTCTTTGATCATGGTGCCATAAAGGGGGATGGGGAGGCATCATGGACAAACTATGTATGCTCAACAGGACTCATACAAAAAAAAGTTATTCTATAAAAATTTCATATGCACTAATGGTTATTTTACATTTATTGGTTGGGAGGAGGGCCCCACAAAATATTTGCATGGGGGGCCTTACAGTTGTTAGCACAGCCCTGGGCTGGCAGGACATGCACCTTCCTGGGACCAAGAAATGGCACAGAATACAGGATTATGACTTTTATTACTTGTGATACACACAATGTAATTTACTTAGCAGTCTGTAGCTGTGGGATTTTTTTTATGTGGGGAGGATGACACGTAAATAGAAGGAATGGATAGGAGAACACATGTGAACAATCCTGAATGGCAATGAAAAATATGCTTTAGCAATGCATATAAATAATTCAGGGGATAAGACCTTACATAACCCTATGTCTATAGGTATAGACAGGGTTATGTCAGGATCAAGGAGGGGGAATATTGAAACCAAGTTGTTAAAGCGAGAAGCATACTGGATATACCAGTTGGGAGCCTTAGAATGGCCAGGTATAAATGTCCAAATAGAGTTGGCAAGGCTTCTGCATTGAATCCCCCACATAATTTTCTGATATGAACATACACTTACAGATAAGATGTGATGTGAAACTTATAAGACTGCACTAATGTTTTTATACTAAGGATACAAAGTCTCTGCAGGAATGTTTTGATAAGAGATACTGGTGCTGATCAGGCTATACAAGAATGAACACATTGTGCATAAGTACACAATAAGAGCCAACAGAAATTGTTAGTGGTGGCATCATAGTCAGCACAGTTAAAGTACTTTTGAGAAATGCTTTAACTGCACCAAGTCAAGTTATCTATTTAATTGAATTATAGGCATTTTCATGTGTTTGATAAATTGTCTCTTCAGTTACAAAGGTATACGATCTGAACTCTAGGGTTTGCACTACACCTTAAAAAAGCATTTACAATTAATGTAAAATATTGGTAACTGGTAGCCTCCTTGGGCTACACAGATCACACTGCTTGTTATTTGTGCTCACATAATAAAGGAAAAAAAATACTGTGAAACAACTTGTAATGTCTGGAAGCATTTCTTGACATGGAGTGCTGAGTACTTTTAGTGTGCACTTAATCTATTTAGCAGTTTCTATGACTCTTCCAAGAATGTATGCATCTATTGTAAGTTTTCAGTTATCTAGCTCCAAAGGTGGCTAAGTTGCAAGCACAGACATTTTTTTCAGAAATATTCACATGAATTTTACATTGCCAGAATTTGAGCCCCTATCACTTTTCCACCTTTCATCCAAATATTATGACTCCTGACACACTTTTAGGGCCAACACCAAACAATAAGAATGTACATTGTAGACCTCTAGCTGCAATACAGACCAAGGTATAGTAAATTAATGAATTTAAGAAAATCCCCAAAAAAGAGCGAAGATTCTGCAAATTCGTATTTTGCTAATTTTGCTCAGCTCTACTTGAGAGTAGTGATATTCATTAAAGGTCCTAATTGTAGGTGACTCAGTTATAAGTGGAACAGACTCAATTTTTGTGCAAAAGGGACAGAGAAAAAAACAAAATCAAAACAAAAACAATTGTCTCCTTTGGTACAAAAATAAAAAATAAATTATAGGAGCGTTGACAAAGACATTAAGAGGGACTTTAATGAAACTGGGATTAAGCTAAAAGAGAAAATGTTAAGGGTCATCAACATAGTATCAGAAATAATACCAGCACCTTAATCAGGTCAGTGAAGAACCAAAACAATGGTTAAAATGAATGGATTTTTAAGGAACTGGGCAAAGCAGAAGGATTTTTATTTAATATTTTTTTTTTTTGCGTTATCTGTTTATACTCCCCTGCCACTCAACTGTCTGGAACTGGAATACAGCCAAATGATTCAAAAGGGAAGGCATCTACCATAATAAAATGGGGACACAAAATGGAGGCACAGGTGTTGGAGAAGAGGCAGAGGAATGTTGTTTATTTTAAAGACTCTAAACCTTTGTCATATGATACTATAAGTAAATACAAATTGGAAACTGACATGTATCTGTATGAAATGTACATTAATACACATATTAGTAAACAAACTTATGAATTTTACAGTGTCACCCCCAGTCAGGACAGTAATATTTGGGTTATCAAAAATATATAAAAATATATATGACCCCCCCCAATTACGAACATATGAACATACAAATCTGCCAGCAGAAACAGACCACCTGGTCTATTAATGTCTGCCCAAGTGTACAGCTGTCCCCCTAGATTTCAACTGCCCCAACCCCCTCCCCATCTATCATTCCCATGATGGCCTCAGTCCCCTCCACCCAGGTCCTCTCTCGTGCTCTGTCCCACGCCCTCTTAAAACATCTTACTGTCTTACATGATATCACCCCCTCTGGTAGAGCATTCCATTTAGACACCACCCTCTCTGTGACGTAGTGCCTCCTCAACTCCCTACTAAATCTTCCACCCTCCAATCTTAGTCTATGCACCCTCGTGTCCCTATCCTTCCTCAGTTTAAACACCCCTTCAGTGCTAGCTTTTGTTTATCCCCCTCAAATACTTCAATCATATCCTTCCATCCCTCCTTCAGCATGTACATATTCAGCTCATTTAGCCTGTCCTGGTAGGCCTTGCCCTCGATCCCCTATAACATTTTTGTTGCCCTCCATAGCACACCTTCCAGTGTGCAATCTGATAGTTTCAAGCCTTCACTTGTTAACTCAGCCATTGGCTCAATAGTAATAGAAGAGCAAATAAAACATCATGCTACAACAGCACCAAGTTATATACGAACATACAAAATTGTCTGCAGAAAAAGGCTCACGGGTCTATCAAGTCTAACCAATTGTGCAGCTCTTAGTTTCATATCACTGCAGCTGCCCCACCCCCACCCAAACCACTCCCTTCCTCCTCTTTCCGGTCCTTCCGGCTTTGTGTTCTTGTTTGTACTAACCCTGCCCTTCACTCGATCCCAACCCTGCTTAAAGCTATCCACTGTCCTTTGAGCAATTAACTATTCTGGCAGTGCATTCCAACCCACCACCACTCTCTCTGTGAAGCACTGCCTCTTGATCTCCCTCCTAAACCTTCCCCCTTCCAACTTCAGACTTCCCTACTAGTGACCCTTCCCCCCTTTAAGCGAACAGTCCTCCCTTCCTGACTTTGTTTATGTCTTTCAAATACTTAAATGTCTCTATCATGTCCCCTCTTTCCCGTCTCTCTTCCAACGAGTACATGTTGAGCTCCTTCAACCTTTCCACATATGGCAACTCCCCTAGTTCCATGATCATTTATGTAGCTCTACACTGCACCCTCTCCAGTAATCATCCATCCTTTTTGAGGTATGGGCACCAGTACTGTACTCAGTATTCCAAGTGTGGCCTCACCAGTAATCTATACAATGGCAGGATGACATCCCCCTTTCTGGAGGTGATCCCTCTGGCAATGCATGCCAGCATCCTATTTGCCCTTGCTGCTGCTCTCCTACATTGTGCTGATACCTTCAGGTCCCCTGTAACTATTACCTCCAGGTCCCTTTCCTCCTCTGAAGCTGTTATCTGCACTCCACCAGCCAGTAGCTGTTCCTGAGATTTCTGGCTCCGAGGTGCATGACCTTGCACTTCTTAGCATTAAACCCCAGCTACCACTGTCTAGATGAGTGTTCAGGTTTAGCTACAGTAGATCCTCTCTGAGTGCCTGCCTCCCTTCCTCATTGTCCACTTTTGCACAAATCTTGGTGTTGCCTGCCGACAGGCTGATCTTACTTTTGACCCACTCTGCAATGTCTCCAGTAAAGACATTGAACAAAACCAGGCCCAGCACTGAACCCCGCGGTACCCTACTTATTACTTGCACTGCTTGATGTCTCCCCCCCTTAGAACTACCCTCTGTTGTCTGCCCTTCAGCCAGCTTTCCACCCCCACACCAGTTTTTCCCCTGCCCAGTGTCACACAGCTTGCTCATTAACCTCCTGTGTGGCACTGAGTAGAAAGTCTTGCTGAATTCTTGATGCAGAACATCCACAGCATGGCCATTGTCAACCGCCCTAGTGACCCAGTCGAAGAAGTCGATCAGGTTAGTTTGGCAAGATCTTCCCATGACAAACCTGTGCTGTCTCTTATCCTGTAGACCATTGCTATTGAGAAAGGTTATCAATCTATTCTTCAGAAAGGTCTCTATCAACTTCCCCAGTATGGAAGTCAAGCTCACTGGTCTGTAGTTGCCCGGTTGGTCCTTGTGTCCACTCTTGTGAAGGAGCATCACATGAGCCATCCTCCAGTCCCTGGGTACATTCCCCATCTCCAACGGGGTGTTGAACACATTTACCAGAGGGCCTGCCAACACCTCTGCCAGTTCCTTCAAGACCCTTAAGTGCACACCATCTGGTCCTGGTGTCTTGTCCACCTAGTGAGTAGTGCTAAGCAGGAGTAGCTTGACTCAGGTAGCGTTGTCTTTCTGTTGGTAACTTTCTGGAGGCTTTTGAGCTACCCTCAGCTAGAATCACATTCCAGGTACTTGTGTTACATTCTTGTGTGTTCTTTCTTCTGGCAGTAGTTCCTGAATTTGTTTAATACAGTTGTTTTTGTGATTTTTATTGTGAGTTTGAAGAAGACTTGGTTTGCTGGCCAAGGCACCTAGCTTCACCTGAGCTCTTTCCTTCTAAGACTGCTTGAAAGGCAGAGTAGAGAAACTTACCAAAGCAAGGGAGAAGGATTAAGACTTAGTTTGGCTAAGCAGATTTACTGTGTGGTGGTGTTTTTATTTTTTACTCACAGGGATTGCTACTGTTTGTTACTAACATTTCATTGCTTTATTTTCTCTGATTCAAATTGTTGTTGCTGGTATACCTTCTTCTGCATTATTACAAGGTGTGCCTACAGGTGTTGCTAACAGATTACTGCTGTAATCTTCTGATTCAAATTGTCTTTGCAAGGTATATCTTCTGTTACTGCTTTATTTTTCTCTGGAGCAAAGTGTTTCTTACAGGGTATATCTTCTCTGAAATTATTACAGGTGGTGCTTTACAGGTTTTACAGTTTTATCTAACATTAGGATAAGCTTTCAGGGTTACTGCATTTATTGTTGACTGATTGTTTCTGCTCTTACCTCCTTGTTCTTTCGTCCGTGGTTCTTCTTTTTAGGCGGGAAGGGCCCAGCCACCACCCCATGCTACACTCCTTTTATAGGGTAACACAGTTGTGACATTTCCTGTGGCAGAGCAGGAAGGGGCGGATCAGTGGGGCCTCCACAAGGTGATCTCATTTACAGGGGCATTAGTAATTTAACTTGTTATAACAAGTTAAACAAAGCACAATTAAACCATTACTTGCATTTTTTCCTTTTTTTCTTCTAATTACTCTGACTAGGTTACAAACCCAGCAACTTATTTGGAATGGATTTCATTAACTGCAGGTACTGTGGAACAATTTTCAGAAGGACAGTCTTACAGGATTTAGGACACTGTCCTACATGCTGGGCCTTTGGAGATCTTAGGTCTCAGCTCCGGCAGCATGGGCAGAGATTGCACGCCTCAAATTTCATATTGAAGAGGAAATACATTATAAGAACCACCCGCCATTTCCCAGCATCCAACAGAAAAACCTCGACGCAGAGGGTAGTTGGTCCAGGAGGTTGGCAGGTGGTTAGGGAGAACAAATCAGGTGCCCCATCACCTCTGCTCTCAACACATTACCTCCAAAACCATATAAACACTACAAACAGGTATCTGCCTCTATCTCTGAAATCAAATAAAGAGGCAGAAGACACTGCAGAGCAGGACACTGTGGCACAGGAGCCAGTACAACAATACTCACCCAAATCAGGAACCAAAACTAAACAAGCACAAAGGAAATCCAAAAACTTGATCATAGGAGACTCCATGATTCTGGGAGTTGATACCCATCTCCAGCCAGGGTGATGGTCAGATGTCTCCCAGGTACATCAGCATGGAGAGACACTGACCGCATTACAAAATTGTTCACAAAGCAGGAGAAAACATTGATGTCCTAGTACACATAGGACTAATGATCTCGCCAGCCGGTCAGTTGTGGAGACCAAGGAACACCTGACTAAGCTGGGTGACAAACTATCATCTATTTCGTCGGCATCTCTTCTCTGAGATCCTGCCAGTCTGGGAGAAGGGAGCAGATGGACGGAAGGTCAGAGAAGGGGAGATAGGGAGCTAAACACGTGGCTCAAGGACTGGTGCCAGGAAAAGGACACAGATTTGTAGGAACTGGCAACAGTTCTGGGAGCGAAAGTTCTTTAAATTTGATGGACTGCATCTGACTAAAGAGGAGTCAGTGCATTGGGGCAGAAGTTTGACGTCTTTGCAGAATATTTAAACTAGCAAATGGGGAGAGGGTGCAGCACCCCATACGTCGATAGAAACACCCTCCCCTCAGCTAGTAGTCAAACAGGAATTCAGCGTGTTTGCCGTTCATTTGCATCACCAGGTAAGAAAAAGGTTTGTCTCCCCATACGACGCACAGGGTAAATGGCAAACTTCACCCAACAACTAACACACAAAATCTGGCCAATGGAAAATCATGTACACAATGCTCACAGCCTGGGAAATAAGATCCCAGACCTGCAGGCAATAATGTCAGAGGCTAAACTGGACATAGTAGCAATTAGTGAGACATGGTTTACCAGTAACTCACACTTAGGAGACTTCAGTACCTGGCTATGTATGTCAGAAGAGACCGAGGTGCAAAAGGGGGAGGAGTGGCCCTGTATGTTAATGAAAATATCAAAGCTACAGAAATTCAGAATACACATAATGGAGCCAGAAGAACTGTGGGTCACCTGGAAACAAGAAATGGACAGCCATAAGAACTGGGTTGTCTACAGGCCCCCAGACCAGAGGGAGGACATAGACACATTACTGTTAGAAGATATACAAAACATGACAGCTAAAGGGAGGTTCTGATAATGGGAGACTTCAACATGCCAGATACAGATTGGTCAATACCAGCAGGAACATCTGCCAGAACTAGACTCATAGTGGATTCCCTGCAGGGAGGGCCTCAAACAACTGGTACAGCAACCCACAAGAGACAGGGCTATCCTAGATCTAGTACTGACTAACAAAGAAGGATCACAGATCTCCAGGTAGAAGGTCACCTGGGGGCCAGTGACCATCACATGGTATGGTTCAATTTGGCTACTACATCTAAATCATCCCATTCCAAGGCAAAAATGGGACTTCAGAGGAGCTGACTTTGATAAGATGGCCAACAGAGTTAAGCTAGCCCTGGCAAAAAGAAACACAGGTGAGGAGGTACAGGCAAAGTGGGCAAGCATTAAGGATACAATACTTGAAGCAACATCCCAATGTGTTAGACAGAAAAGGAAGTGCAAAAGAAGAAGGAAACCACTTTGGTTCTCAAATACAGTAGCAGAAAAGGTCAGAGCCAAAAGGCTGGCCTTCAGGAAATATAAGGGAACACAGCGGGATGAAGATAGGAGGCATACCAAACTGCCCTAAGGGAAGCAGGTAAGGCAGAAGCAGGTAAAGTCCCAAACTGAGGAAACACTAGCACTAACAGTAAAAAGAAGGTGACAAGACTTTCTATAGATACATTAGTGAAAGGAAAAGTCCAGAGAGGGTATTGCTAAGCTTAATGGAGAAAAGGGAGCATGGGAGGAGGAGGACCCTGTAAAGGCATCTATCCTAAATAGATACTTTGCTCAGTATTTACTGAAGAGAAGGTAGGGCAGGCCCACAGCTCAGCATCATGGACACAGGGAGGAGGGAGGTGAGCACTACTGCCTTCACAAAAGAAAGGGTCCTACAAGAGCTTGCTAAGCTCAGGGTGGATAAGGCAATGGGACCTGATGGCATACATCCCAGGGTACTTAAGGAGCTGAAGGAGGAACTAGCAGAGCCATTAGCAGAATTGTTTAGTGAGTCTCTGAGCACAGGAGAGGTCCCAGAAGACTGGAGAAGGGCTCATGTGATCCCGCTCCACAAGAGTGGTAGCAGGGAGGAGGCGGGGAACTACAGACCGGTCAGTCTTACCTCAGTAGTGGGCAAGATTATGGAGGCACTCCTTAAGGAAAGGATAGTGCAACACCTGGAATCCATAGGGCTGGGATCCAAGACAGCATGGGTTTACAAAGGAAGGTCCTGTCAAACTAATCTCATAGATTTCTTTGACTGGGTAACCAGAGTGGTGGACCAAGGGGGAGCAGTTGATGTCGCCTACCTTGATTTCAGCAAAGCTTTTGACACTGTTCCACATAGAAGATTGATAAATAAGCTAGGTAGGCTGGTGGGTCAGAAGTTGGTCAACTGGGTGGCAAACTGGTTGACTGGCAGAAAACAGAGAGTGGTGGTAAATGGTAACAGTCAGAAGAGATGCAAGTCACAAGTGGGGTACTCTGGGATCAGTCCTGGGGCCAGTCCTATTCAACATCTTCATTAGTGACCTCTGAGATGGACTAGAGGGTAAGGCTTGTCTGTTTGCAGATGACACCAAAATCTGCAACAGAGTAGATGATCCAGATGGGGTGGGCAGAATGAGAAGAGATCTGGAAAACTAGCAAAATGGTCAGAAGAGTGGCAACTGGGGTTTAATGCAAAAAGTGCAAAATCATGCACATAGGAAGAGAAACCCTGAAGCCACTTATAGGCTGGGAGGGAGTTGCTAGCAGTCACAAAGGAAGAAAGAGACTTGGGCATCATCATCACTGATGACCTAAAATCATCCAAGCAGACCTCTAAAGCAGTAGGTAAGGCTAGGGGGGTGTTAGGGTGTATTACTAGGGGCATCACAAGTCGTAAGAGGGAGGTAATAATCCTCTACAAGACATTGGTTAGGCCCTCATCTGGAGTACTGCGTGGCAGTATTGGAGGCCACACCTTCACAAGGACATTAACCAAATTGAGGCAGTCCAAGAAGGGCAAAGCAAAATGGTGCAGGGACTGCATCAGAAGACATATGAGGACAGATTAACAGAGCTCAATATGTATACCCTTGAGCAAAGGAGGAGAGAGGTGATATGATCGAGACATTTAAACACCTTAAGGGCATAAACAAGGTGAAAGAGTCTAACATGTTTAAATATAAGAAAAATAGCAGGACAAGAGGACACAGCATGAGATTAGAGGAGGCCGATTAAGGGGGAATGTGAGGAAATCTTTTTCACAGAAAGGTGGTAGATGCATGGAATAGCTTACCACAAGAAGTGGTGGCTATGAATACAGTGCAGGGCTTCAAACAGGCATGGGATAGGCATAAGGGAGCAATACAAATGACTATGAATAGATAGGTCACTGACAGAGCAAAGGCCGATGGCACATTTATAAGGTAGAAAAAGAAATGGGCAGACTGGATGGGCCTTGCGGTCCTTATCTGCCGTCAACTTCTATGTTTCTATGTTTCTACAAGGCTTTAAGGCCCTTCAGAACTCTGTCCTCTTAAATGACCCCATCTGTTATCTCTGCCCTCCCCCCTCCACCTTTACCTCTTTTCCCCTTTGGTACTGGGCCATCCTTTCTTTCATGAACACTGAGCAGAATTACTAATTGAGTGCCTCTACCTGATCTTCCCCTAGTTCCGCCCATCCCCCCTCTTGATTCCAACAATGTCATTCCTACAACTCTGCTTCTCCCTTATGTATTTAAAGAATCCCTTTTCCCCCTTTCTGATCCCCTGAGCCAACTTCAGCTCCTTTGCTGCCTTGGCTGCCCTGGACACCTCCCTAGATGCCTCTGTGAACACCTCTCTATCCTCCTTATGCTCCAATTTTTTAAACCTAATAAAGGCCAGTCTTTTTACCCTCACCTTCCCCTTCACTTCCTTCCTGAGTCAGCTAGGTTCTTTTGACTTGGACTGCTTACTCTGAGATGTGGCACACGTGTTTATGACCTCATTCAGCACCTTCCTAATGATTGCCCACGTCTGTTCAGCATCCATCCCTGGGTTAATTTTAGCTAAATACCCCCTAGGATGCTGCCCATTCTGGCAAAATCTGTCTTCCTGAAGTCCAGCACTCTTGCCCTTGTCTTAACTGACTCCCTCCCTGTTTCAAGGAGGAGGAGTCACACTGAGCGGTGGTCACTTCCTGCTAGAGGGTCCTGTACTACCACATCCTGGACTTGATGTCCATTTGTTATCACCAAGCCTAGTATGTTCCCCTCCCTAGTAGGATCCATAATGCCTTGCAATAGGTAGCTGTCTTGGATAGCCTTCAGCAGCACCTGTTCCCTGGTGTGTGCTGTAGTTACTGTCTGCCAGTCAACCCCAGGTGGGTTGAAGTCTCCAACTATAATTGTATTCCCTTTGCCTCTGACCTTCCTGATTTGCTTCCCCAGCTCTCTATCCACCTTCTCGCTCTGTGAGGGTGGTCTATACACCACCCCCATCCTGAGCTTCTTACCATTAGGGCTTTGGAGCAACACCCATAAGGCTTCTGGCCTTCCCTCATCCCCTTCCTCCCTGGTACACAGTGTACCCTCTGAGACACAAATAGCCACCCCCTTCCCACTTCTGGTCCCTGAGGAACACCTTGTATCCCAAGATTATAAGATCACAGTCATGGTATTGGGTGGCCCAGGTCTCTGAGATGGTGGTAATATCTACCTCCCCCTCCACCATCATTGCCTGGAACTCTGCCACCTTCTTTGCTAAGCTCCTTGCATTCAAGGATACTACAGTCCAGTTTGTGTCCTGCCCTTCCTCTTCCCATCTCTCCCCCTTCCACTTATGTCTTGATAACTTCCCCTTATTTTCTTCCTCCTCCTCCTCCTCCCTCGGGGGAGTGAGGCCTTCTGGTCTCCCCTGGAAAGTGCCTCATTCCTGCTATCTGACTCAGCCCCTCCCCCTCACCTCAGTTTAAATCTATATTGTTTTTAATGTACTTCTCCAGCCCCTGTCCCAATGCCCTTGTACCCTCAATGTTCAGATGCAGCCTATCCTTGGCATAAAGCCCCTTACTGTTCCAAGTCTCACCCCACTCCCCTACTACCCCCTACATCATTTCTGAACACCCCTCCTTTGACCATCCATTAAACTGCTGTATTCTTAGCTTCCTCGCCATGCTTGCCCAAGGTACCTGCAGTACCTTGGAGAAATGTTATTTATTTATTTAAAAGTTGATAACTGGGAAAGGCACACTGAGTCAAGGCTCATTTCCAGGTGTGACCCAGGGCATGGGGTAGGGGTGCAGTACAGAATACATAACATATAAGCATAAATTATAAATACAGTTGCAATAAGAAGGAATAAATAAAATTGGCATAGATTACACCTTACACATTTTAAGCACAGGTTACATCTTACATAAAAGTAAAGCCTAAACAGTGTACATAACAGTAGACTTTAACTTCCAGAGTGATGGAAATGCAATGACTAGTGTAAGAGCTAGGAGATTTAGTACTGGATAATGAGCTACCAGGGTAGTGCACAGAGGGCTATGGTTGGGAGGTAGCAGGTTAGAATGTATTACCAGAGGCATCTAGAAGATTAGGAAGGTTGGAAGCAGTGGCAAGTGGGAGTAGAGAGGTGCTCAAAGTGCTTTTTAATAAGTGCTGTAGATGAGCTTCGCACAGTAAGGGGAAGGGAGTTCCGGAGAGCAGGTAGCCAATGGATGAAGGCTATTTTCCTGCTTGTGTATGAGGTGTGGCCAAGGCAAATAAGCAGTGGTCTCTTGATCACAGGGAGTAGCCAGTGCTGGGAGCTGAGGCTAACAATAAGGAAAGGTAAGAGGGAAGGATGCTGAACTAAAATTTAGAGTTAAAGACTGCACAATCAGCAAAATGCAAATCATAGAGAGAGGGCAAAGAGATAGATTAGTAGAGGAGGCAGTGATAGTTGCGGTAAGGGAGATTAGTGGCAAAAGAACAGAAAGCATGGTAGAGAGGGTCCAGTTTGATAAGGAAGGATTGTGGTGCTGAGCTATTGACCACATCTGCATAATCGAATGAAGGAAAGATAAGCTTAGCAATTATTTCCCACCTAATGGGTGGAGAGAGGCTATACTTGTGCCTATGGATCATACTTAGTTTGGGATGCAGCTTGTTGTGAATTGAGTCCAAGTGCAGGGAGAAGTCCGGTTTGAGGTCTAACCATACCCCCAGATATTTGAATGAATCAACTGCTTTAACTTTGGAGCCATTGAGCACATAAAAAGAAGGTGGGAACAATATTTTTGCTAGTTTCTGGACCATACCAAAAGCCATAGCTACCATTTTTTGGCATTACATTTAAGAGATTTAGCATCAAGCCATTTAGGGTGTTAGCAAAATCAGTTTTAAGGGTAGATTCGACCTGAGCAAGAGAGGGACCGGAAATGTAGATGATGGTATCATCGGCATACATTTGAATTTGTGAGTTAGAGCATGCAGAAGGAAAGCTATTCACAAACATGAAGAATAGGGTAGGTCCCAGTATTGACCCTTGGGGAAAGATGGCCAGAATGGGAAGGGGATCAGATCTGGTCCCCCCAAACTGGACAAATTGGAACCTGTCTGTTAGGTAGGTCTTGAACCAGTCGGTAGAGGATGGAGATAGCCCAATGGCGGTTAGTTCATCCAGGAGTAGTCTATGGGCAACAGAATCAAAGGCCTTAGCTGGGTCTATGAAAATTGCCAGTGTCAAATGACTCGTATCCATGGTAGAATGGATGTGATCAGCAAAATGGAGATGGGAGGAAGAAGTGGAATGAAGACAGCGGAAACCCGATTAGTGTGGGGTCAGAATGTCATGGAAAGCTAGGAATGCATTTTGTCATTTTGAGATAAGGGACTCCAGAATTTTGGAGAGGGCAGAAAGGAGAGAGATGGGTCTGTAGTTACCAGGGACAGATGGGTCACTGCCTTTGTGTAGGAGGATAACTTTAGCTAGCTTCGAGGCCTTGGGCAGGGATCCCAAGTGGAGATAGAGATTGAATGTGTGGGTAATAGAGGAGACAATGGCAGGTGCAGAGATTTTCAAAAGGATGGGATTAATACCATCTGGGCTTTGTTTAGGAAGAGTTCAGATATTTGAGAGTATGGAATACCTCTAAGGAGATAATGGAGAGCAGGTGTGTTTGGGTCAGGGGGTGTCAGGAAGAGTGCCAAGTTGAGGAGAAGAGGGTTGGGGTAGTTGAATAGGGGAGCTGGCTGGACCTGGGTGAAGGGGGTGAGTATTGGCGGTTGCCGGGGGGAAGGGAGGTGGTTGCCCATGGGGTAGGGTGCAAGTTGTGAAAAATTGGTTTACTGAAGTGGCAACAGCATTGGGGCTGATGTCTGAGTGTTCCATGCAAGGGAAAGGAGCTTTGCTGGAGGAGCCAAACAGCGAGTGGAGAGTTTTCCAGAATGCGACAGGGGAAGGGCAACAGTCCTCTAGCTGGGACATGAAGAAGCCTGCTTTGGTGGAGTGCATGACTGTAGTGCAAGCGTTCCACAGGGTTCTGTATATTTGGAGGTCAGAGGCATTAGAGGAGGCCTTGAATACTTTCCAAGCTTTGTCTCTGATTTTGAACAGCTGTACCAGTTGAGGTGAGATCTAAGGAAGGCACCTGTGCTGGAGACACAGCTTTTTTAAGGGGGCATGGGAGTTCCATATGCTTAGAAAGGTGGAGTTAAATGCTAACAGAGAAGAGTCAATGTCAGGGGCCATGAAGACTCCAGACCAGTCTGCTAGGTAGAGGTTTGCTGGTAGCCCTGCTGATTTAGTGACCTTAGGAGCCTGAACCACATATATATGGGTGGGGTGGGGGCAGTACTTCCTGCAACAGAAAGTGATGCAGTGATTGCAGAAGGCAATGGGGAGTGTGCCAGCTGAAGAGAATTTTTTAGGGTAAGTGGTTAAGATCCAAGCCAGCAAAGAGTGGATAGAGGAGTGGTTGTTAAGTCTGGTGGGCTCAGTGGTGAGTTGGGAGAGGTTGAGAGCCTCAATCTCTTGAGTGGTAGCCTTGGAATGCAGGGCGGTCAAATTTAAGTTGAAGTCACCCAGGATAAGAAGTTCTCCCGAGGCAGCTGAAGAAGTTAAGGCGGTATGTTTAGAGATGAGGGTGGTCAGTGAAACACTGGGGGAGGAGTAGCAGACAGCAACAAAGAGGGGAGATGAAGATGGGAGGACCAGTTTGGAGAGTAGGATCTTGTGAGATTTTGCTACTACCTCCTGCAAGACAATGGTGGCACTTAGAGACTTTTGGACATAGATAGCAACACCACCACCACTTACCCCTGCACCACACTTACCCCTGTCTAGGCAGAGTATGGAATACCCAGGGATGACAACTGAAGCGTTAGGGACTTTGGCAGATAACCACATTTCTGATGTGCAGAGGATATCGGGTGAGCATTGGGGAAGCCAGGCCTTAATGTGGTCCAATTTGGGCCAAAGGATCCTTGCATTTAGGTGATAGATGCCCATTCTGTTGGCAGGGGGAAGGCTGGAGGCCAAGGAGTTAGGCCCAGGATTTAATTCGATGTCCCCAGTCAAAAGGAGTAGGGAAAGCAGAAGGCGGTATGGCCGTAGCAGGTGGGAGAGAGGAGAAGGGAGGGAATGGGTGGAATGGAGGGAGAAACCTAGCAAGTGGCACTCATGGTTGGATAGAAAGCAGAATGAGAGGGTGCCAAGAGTGGTTGGCCATCTAGATGGTGAAAGGGAAAGAGGGGGAGATTATCTTCCTTGAAATGGAGAAGGTACACCTTATCGATAGAGATAATTGAGGCAGAGAAGTCGAGTAACAGAAGGTTGCCCATCAGAAGAACAGCTACAGACAAAGGAAATAAGGGCTTCATAGTGGCAAGGAGATGTGTGTTGCACATGGAAGGGTAGATTCCACATAAATGGCTGTCTAGCAGTGAAGCCCTGGCAGAGGATGGATCACTGCTGATTTCAGTTATGACAGGAAGGGGCAATAAGGGGTACTAGCTCAGCAACAGCAAAATATCCGATAGAGAATTCCAACTACAGCAGTATAAACTAAGAGTGAGCCAGAAGGTATCAAGTGCAGACTCTGATGGGGTGGTTACCACATAGGTAGCTGCCTAGCGATGCAGCCCTAGTAGAGAATGGAACACAGCTGATTTGCAGTTATGACAGGCCTGGGGAAGTGGGGGGTATGAGCTCAGCAACAGCAATATATCCTAATAGAGGAATTCCAACTACAGTAGTTTAAATTCATAGTGTGCCAGGAGATGGTGAATACTGTCTCTGATGGTGGAAGAGGGGTGAGAATGAGGACTGGTATTCTGGTAAACGAAGGTAACTGTGCACCATGTGACACTTTAAGGGAGGTCTTGAAGGGGTTAGCACAGAAGGAGGAGGAGAGAGAGGGACGGAGATTGTCACTGAGCTTTCCACCTTTCCACTCGATTGCAGATATGCCCCACATCCTTGAACCTCTCCTGCACTTCTTCCTCTGTACTGTCCTCTAGGTCAATAGTTCTCAGTCTTTGTCACAGTGAGCCTCCCCAAATCCATGGAAAAGATTTTGAGCCTCCCCCAAAAATTGAAATGATCTTGGGCCTCCCCAAAGAAAAATAACATACTGTACTTTGTGCAGTACACCATGAATAAATTGAAACCCCTTTGAGTACTTGGCTCACATTCAGTTCTTTGTCTTCTACTGACGTGGAACCTTTGAAAAAGAGCTCATGTGATCAAAGGTGTTATCTGAATAACAAATAAAATAAACAAATGTTATTATTCAGCTTATTGTAACCCCCTCCCCAGGCCAATCTATGTACTCTATTTTAATTCTTGAACCATTGTTACCCCTTGTTGCAGTACCTTCATGGGTCAGACTGCATTCTCTGTTTCCTCTCTATATGAAATAACCTTTCTACATACTTTGCCTCTCCCCATCCTTTCCTGCTCCTAAGCAACTTCTCTGGGATTATTTTGCTCTTCCTGCTATTGCTCTTGGTGCTTCTGTGCTCAACCCTTGTATTTGGGCTGGTCTGCCATCAGGCTACAGATTGATAATTTACCACCACTCATTATTAGTTTGTTGTTCATATTTGTTTGCACTATTGTTTATTGTGTGTTTTGATTGTTTTACAGTTGCCTTTTGAAATGTATTCACCCTACCCTTCCTGGGTATACCTGAAATGAGCCATTCATTCACCTTCCCTTGTCACCTATTAGTAAATAAATACATTAAATTCACCTACTATTATCCTCTTTCAGTTTGCATCATCTCTTCACACAAAATACATAAAACTCAAAATTTAAATACAGTACTTTTTCAGA
Source organism: Neoceratodus forsteri (assembly GCA_016271365.2). Taxonomy (NCBI): domain Eukaryota; kingdom Metazoa; phylum Chordata; order Ceratodontiformes; family Ceratodontidae; genus Neoceratodus; species Neoceratodus forsteri. Next base: position 1,043,554,885 of record CM028133.1, on the reverse strand, counting down.
CTTGCTTGAGCCTCCCCTGGAACAGGTTGGGGCCTCCCAAGGGAGGCTGGCCTCACCATTTGAGAACCCCTGCATCTAGGTCATTTGTTCCTAGGTGCACAATGATATAAGGCTTCCCTCCCACCTTCTTCACACATTTCTGAATGCACTGCCCTGCTCTCCCCACTGTCATACCTGGCATACATGCCAGCCAGGTTTGGCTCTTCCTTGCTCCCTTACTTCCCCATCTCACCCCCTCAAGCATAGAATTCCATAATACAATTACTCACTCCCCCATCCTGTGCACTTCCGCATGGTTCATCCTCCTATGATCCCCTTTTCCTCAGTGTCCTGTCCTTTCATACCCTGCCCTTCCCCCCTCCCTTCTCCTTCAATCACACCTCCACCTGCTCTCCTCCTCCTTCATCCTTTCTGTGCTTGCTCCCATCCACAACCACTCCCCCTCCACTGCTTTTATGTCCTCCCACTGCTCCCTGCATTGTGACTCCCCCTCAACATGTTTTGGCCTTCTTCCTCATTTGGTTAGTGTGTTTGTGCCAACTTGACCTACTTCCCTGCTCCTCTCTGCTTTTACCCCCCCCAGCCTTCCTTCTCTCCTTGTACCCTGTATTTCCTCCCTCCATCCAGGTCCCCTGACTCTTGTTCTAGAGTGCCTTACCCAACCCCCTGTTCTGTTTCATCAACTGGTGCTGCTTACCTGTTTGTTGTCTCCAACCTCCTGCTCTTTCCCTACATGGGCATCCCTCCCCCCTTTTTTTTTCCAATTGTTTAACCAGGAGTGGCACACTAAGCTGAAAGTTTGTTAACAAGTGTGACCTGGGAGCCCAGGGAAATTAAGTGACTTGCTTAGGGTCACACAGTATACAAGGGAGGGCTGTGGGATTCAAACCCAGGTCTCCAGTTTTTCAGCTCAGATCCTTAAACCATTGCACTATACTGCCTCCAATCTGCCTCTGCTGACCCTGAACCTCTTTTCTACTTCCTCTCTGTCTACCTGTGTTCCCTACCACCTACCAACATCTGCTTGTGGCACTCCCTGGACCCTGTGGACTTGTGCCCCCTGGCTGAGTGACCCCTTCTGGCCCATGGCAGCCTGGACTATCCTGTGATGGAGTCCTCCCTGCCCCTCTGACCCACCTCCTGCTCAACCCCTCATACCTGTCCTCTCCCCTCAGTTCCAATCTCAAGCTCTCTGTCTCCAGGGTAAGCTGTCTGAACATCCTGCACACTGGACACCCCCTCAACTTCCACTAGGTTCCCAGAAACAGTGTTGCCCAACACCCATTGCAGCTCACAGCCCTCTGATCCTCCCTGTGTTCCCAACCTCAGTCATCACTACCTCTCCACTTTTCCTCCCATACATCCACCTGCCTCCTTGCCCTGGCCTCCACATTCCCCCTTTCTATTATAGTCACTAAATATTCCACAGCTCTTTACAATTGCATCTGTATTTCTAAAAGAGCTCTAAACCTGTAGTAGTGCTGCAAAACTCTTACTCTCTTCTTCTGTAGGGACTTACAGCTTCTCTCTCCTACTCTTGTGTGTGCCCTTTGGACCTAGTTGCTAGCTACTGCCTTTGTAATTCTGCATACATATACTGTTCCTGCCACTTTAAGTAGGTGTGGCTTGGCCTTCCACTATAAAAGCAGAACACCCGGGGGTGAGTGGGAAATGGGGTGGGTGGGGCTGTTCCTTTGTTACTTGGTGTCTACAAAAACAATCAGATAAAAAAATGACAGTCTTCTGTAAACTACAGGGCAAAAACTCACAAATCTACCAGCAAACAGATGCTCATAGTCCTGCTCACACAAACTGCTAAATCCAACTGAATGTCAGGTAGGCACACACTTGAATTTCAACCCTCCCTATTCCTTTGCTGAAATGTGATACCTTCAGTTAAAGTACATCCTCAGTCAATTTCAAAACTTACTAACCTACCAGCAAACAGATTTTCCTAGTCCTGCTCACACAAACTGGCAAATCCAATATATATGAGATACAACACATATTTTACAGGTGCTGGAGGATCTTTGTGTAGTGCCAGATTGGTGGCTAGTGATGCTCAATGTGACTGCCTTATATACCACCACCCCCATCATGGAGGGTGTAAAAGCATTGAGGGTCACCTTATTTGAAGGTACAGATTATAGTAGTACATACTATATGTTGAGTTACTTCTGAATTTGGCAGAGAAAATTTTAACATGCAATAAATTTATGTACATAGAGGATTTTTATTTACAAGTAAAGGGAATCACAATTGTCACCACATTTACCCCAACATATGATAATATTTATCTTGCCCGCTGGGAGAAATAGTCTGTTTACTCTTCAGAACAAAATATGTACATGGATAAGACATACTTGTACAGAAGGTACATTGACGGCATTCTATTAATATGCAAAGGCACATGAGAATTTAATTTGTGCAGTGTTTGAAATCTACAACCCCAAGCTTGAAATTTACAACCATGGCTAGTCAATGTACAATATATTTTCTTGATCTTCATATTATTAAAAATGGAACAGATACAATGGGGATCAGTACAAGTCTGTTTCATAAACAAACTAATTGGAACTCCACATTAAAATTTAATAGCTGTCATTCTGGACATATTGTTGAAATTATTCCTTTCAGCCAGTTCATTAGGTTGAAAATAAACTGTTCATCAGCACAAAGTTTTAAGGAATGGGTTGAAGATATGAAAAATAATTTTAAGAAACAAGAATATAATTCCAGGTGTATCAATAAAGCCATAGAGCAGGTTGAAGCTATACCCAGACTGGAACTTTGGAATAATGGAGAGAACTAGTGATTGCAATAAAATACAAGAAAAGAAGCAGAGTCATTTTGTAACAACTTCCACTGCACAATCTTTTAAAGTATTTAAAATAATTAAGCAACATTGGCATGTTTTAAATGCTGATCCTAACCTAGAGATGTGTGAAATTAGGAAATATTGCTACATTAAATATTTTGCGAAATTCATGCGTTTCATGAAATATTTTTCAGGTGCAAAATGCAAAATTCCACCTCAAAATGTGAAATTTCACCCACAGACAGCAAAATTAAGGTAAAATTTGGCTGTTTTGGGTGAAATTATGCATTTAGTGATGGAATTCCACATTCCGTGAGTGAAATTTCAGAACTTTGCAATGGTGAAAGATTTTGCGGAATGGTGGAAATTCTCAAAATGTTTCACACTGCAAAATTCCCAGTTTTGCAACAAATTTACCAGTGAAATTTTATTTTGCAACATCTCTATCCTAAACTGAAGGAATGGACCAATGAAATGTAAAAGATTATATATAAAAAGGGGCCCAATATTGCTAATAACTCAGTTAGGAGCCATTATATTTGGAAAAGTGACAAAATAAATAATCCTTTGACATGTGGAAATTATAAATGTGGTTCATGAGCTTTTGTAAATATATTATTATAGGGAATAGGGTTTATGATAGACACCAAGATAAGGAATTAAAAATAAATCTGTTTATTAGCTGTAATACTGAAAATGTGATACATAAAGCTACTGTTTTATTACGCATTGTGGAACATTTAAGAGTGATCAATAGAAAAGATTGTAATAATGCTCTTGTGTTGCACATAATGACAAAAAGTCCACAACACTGTTTTAAGTTCCAGGGTACAGAAAAAATATCTGTTCCCGTGAGGGATGCTGATGTGGACAGAATTTGGCTGCAGCATGAGAACTACTGGTAACACATTATCGGGGCCACTGGCAAACAGGGATCAAATAAAAGGTCTCAGCTAAGCCTTTTCTTGATATTATTGTGACTCCTTTGACAATATTTTAATTGCTTGCTGTTCATATGTTTCTAATCTGGTTTTGGTGCTGCTATTGGTTATTGGTGTTTTATTACATACAGTAGATACCTTATATTTATGTTTTCATTAGGGGGGTAATCCTGTACTTGTAGTTACTGGTGTTTAATTTTATAGTTACTCCATTTTTAAAAGGGATGCAACCTTGTAACTGTAGTTGTATTCTTCTATACCGATATGTGTTTCCCCTTGCCCCATCCCCCATCCCTTCTCTACCTTTCTTTGCTACAGTTGTAGTTTTGATTGTATTAGGGGATTATATGTGGATATGTGGATATTAATTGGGAATTTCTGTATTATTTATTCTATGTGATATACATGCTGAATAATTTTATGGATTGCTTTTTGTATTTTATGTATCTTTTTATCAGAGCTGTATACATATGTAGTACTTGATTGCCTATAAAGATATCGGTAACAACCCTCCAATTTATGCCTTGAAGAAGAGCACATGGTTGGCATGAAAACATTCAGCATTCTTTGGAAATGCTGTGGTTATGTTTCTACCCAGACATAAGCTACCCAGCATGCTTACTAGTCTCCTATGAGGAAAGGTGTCAACAGCCTTGCTAAAATCTAAGTAAGCCATGTCCACTGCTCCTCTCTGATCTAATTCCTTGGTCACCATGTCAAAAAAATCTATCAGATTTGTTTCACATGAACTCCCCTCAGTGAATCCATTCTGCCATGAGTCTTGTTAACCACTGAATTCAATATATTCCACAATCCTTTCCTTCAGAAGTGTTTCCATTAACTTTTTCACCACCAATGCCAGGCTGACAGCCTATAATTGCCAGCTTTTTATTTGCTACCACTTTTGTAAAGTGGGAATACAGCTACCCTCCTGCAGTTCTTTGGAACCACTCCAATTTCCAGTGACCTGTTAAACATGACTGTCAGAGGTTTCGGCACACACAATGTCATAGATGGGATGCCACAAAGAAAATATTCTTCACATCATTAGTTTATTGTAGTTAAAGACAGACAGAGTCCTGCCTGACACATTTCAAACAAATCAAGTCCTTTATCAAAGGCTGAGTCACCATATACAGCACATATAAATAGTAAAACCCCACCATGTGATCTATGATGTCAGAGGTGCATCTCCTTCTTATTGGTTAAAAAGCCATTTAAAACTTTAATTACTTGTTGGCTATCAATTAATATACCTCATTGTGAAAATCACCTATAACATATAATCCATACAACATATAAATAAATATCTAAAAAGTGTTTTCATACAGTGCATAGGATTGAGGGATCAGGAGCTATTGGTGGGGGGCTACTTGCATTGTCCTCACCAAGGCCTTCGACATTGTCAACCACAACCTAATGCTAAGCCAACTGGCAAATATCAAACTGTCCCCTGAATCTGCAAAATGGTTCCAGAGCTACCTGACAGGACGTGGCCAACAAGTTAAATTCATGATGTCCTATCTGATCATTGCAGTGTCACTACTGGAGTCCCCAAGACTCAACCTTGGGTCACCTTTTGTTCAGCCTTTTTCTCAACAACCTCCCCAAGGCCTGTCATGGTAATGTCCTGTTGTATGTGGATGACATAGTACTATTTTCAAGCCACCTCAACCCCCAAGCCCTAGAGAAATGAATGCAGGATGACTTTACCAACATTGAATCATGGTATACCAGCTCCAAACTTCTACTTAACTATAAAAAGACCAAAACAATGCTCTTCACCTTGATGTAGAAGAAGCATAGGTCATACAGTCTCAATATCTGAAACAGCCAGAACACTGTACTCAAAATGGTGAGCAGCTTTAAATATCTTGGCATCAAGCTCAACAGTGCCCTCACGTTTTTTGCCTATGTTGATCAATTAGCCAAGGTAGCCATTGCAAGAATAGGCCAGTTATACAGGCATAGACACTGTCTAAATGACATTGCCCTCAAGCTTGCTTTGACTAGCTCTGTACTGTCAGTCATTGAATACGGACTTGTAGTATATGGCGCAGCCAATGAATCCTTACTTAAGATGTTAAAAACTATACACGACAAAGCCTGCAGTGCTAGTACTTGGAGCCCATCGACGTACACACACCTGTGAGCTCTATGCTTGATAAGGGTGGCTCAACTTACATGATCGGATCCAATACAATGTATGCCTACTTGACAAGAAGGCCACCCTGGACCTTACTCCCCCTGGTGTCCAGAACCTCCTCAGTCAATCCTCCCGACCTAAGAATACCAGGGGCACAAATGAAAGTATGCTGGAAGTCTCTTTCCGCAGAACATCCTTGGGGCAACAATCTTTTGCCTACCAAGCCCCTAAATGGATCAACTCTCTCAGTGCCAACCTGCAAGCTGTACACAGAATTGGACAATTCAAATCCCAACTTTGGGAGTACCTAGTTACCACAAGTTCATGTGACTGTAATACCTAGCAATTTCACCCTTACCTAGGCTCTATTACCCCCCTTTGTTTGCAACTCCTACCCCCTCTTGCAATATTCAGTTCCAGCACTTCATCTCCCACCTTCCCCTTCCCTATCCTCTCCCCTCTTTAGCCACCTCCTCATCCCTTCCTTCCCCCACATCTTAACCTCCCCTCTAAGGCACCTCCTGCTTCCCCCCCATGCAAACATACCACCACCCACCATCCAGACAATAACACTTACTCACCTACCCTCTTCTCCACTACACTCCCACCCACCTCCCTCAGGTTTTCACTTCCCCCTTTCTCCCCTCCCTACCTCTCTCCTCCTCTGCCCTCCCTCTGCCCCTTTCTCTCTCCACTACTCAGACAAAGCCCTTTGGGTGGCTCCTCCACTGTCATTTCCCAGCCAGCCTACAGTTTTATCCTCCTCTCCACTGTTACCATACACCCAGTCCTAGCCTTCCCCAACTCTGCCTACCTGTTCTCCCTCTTCCCCCTACTTCTAACTTACTACTCAAACTCCTAATGTGGCAATTCATTTCTGTGTTACTAAGCTATTGGCTCTGCAACGCCAGACTTTTGCCTTCACTGTTGTAACTACTTTTGAACTGCTGTATAACTCTCAACATGTGCAAATTGTATTCATACTCTGCAAATTCTATTAACCCCACCATGTTGAACTTTTATAACTCTGTTGTAATATCTTGAAATGATGTATAACCCTCTATGTTGTGTCGATTGTACTCAATGATGTGGAACCTTTGTAAACTGGCTCTTAGTTCAAAGGTATTAATCCAAAATTCAAATATATAAATAAACTGTTGTTTCTGTCATTATTTAAAACCTTCTATGGTGTATTTTCTAATTAGCTCTTTATAAACATCATGACACATAGTGGGTATTCATTAATACAATTACATATTTCAATTAGCATGAAATTGCAAAGAGAAAAATCATAACAGTATTATATTCATGTTACAAGACAAAGGGGGAAGAGAAAGGTAAAAGGAGTTTATAAAAACAGAAAAAGGAAATACACAGGCTGCAAAGCTCAAAAAGCAGAAACAGGCCTGAGAGCCTTATCTCCTGTTTTTTCAAATAGGGGCATAAGTCTAAATGGCTATTCAATCCTGGTTTTACATGGACCTTCAGGGAAAGAATACAATAATTCTCTCTCAAAAGTGCCAAACTGTCAAAATTCCCCCTCAGGGGGTTTGACTAACTTTGTCAATTGCTATGATTTGAAGATCATGTTTTCTGCCTGTTACTTGCATCAAGTGTGCTGTAGTTGCATAGAGAGGATCATTTCCAGCCATAAGACGTATGTGCTCTCTGACCCACACTTTGAAGCTTCTTGTCATTTTACCGACATAAAAAGCTTTGCAAGTACAAGTTGCCAGATAGATAATATCCGTGGTGTAGCAAGCTGTATATTGTCTAATTTGGTAATCTTTCTCAGTAGTACAGCTAGAAAACATTTTTGTCCGAGTCACTTTCTCACAATACATACAATTTCTGAATTATCCCTTACTTGGCTGGCTGTTCTCTGGCCTGTTAGGAAACATGAAGGAGAGTTGCCCTGACCATTTTGAAGAGCAGTGAAGAGTCCAGTGCTGCTTTTGGATGTTGGAGCCTGTCCTGGATTGATCGAGGATCCCAAGAATCATTGTGGAAGATTGTGCAGAGAAACGGATCCGGTGGCAGTAGACTGTGGGACCAGGACTGGAATTTCTCTGCCAGTTTCTTTTAACAGAAGGAAGAAGGAGCCTGTGGGTCCTCTGGATCTAGGGTCCACTATTTTTGGCCAAATTTCTGGATGGCACTGGAGTTGGACTCAGCCTGAACCAGGGGGAAGAATCATTAGGGTTACAGCTGTCTGAAAGCCCAGGTCCAGTGCCACTTGAGAGCGAGTGCTGCGTTGCCTGGTGCTCCATGGATTCTTGGGGGGGGCTGAAGTGCCTGTTCTCCACCAAAACCAATGGTGGCCTGAGGCTTTAGAGTGGTTATCTCTTGGGAAATGTCAGAATTGCTCTGGTGTTCCTGTGGTGGGAGGCCTTCCTGGATTGACTAGGGTGTGGTTGGTCCTTGGTGAGAGCCCTTCAGAACCAGTGGAGGATTTATTTTTGGACCTTGGATGGTCAGACTCTTTTTTTCTCTTTACATCACCTGGACTTGGTGTGCAGTGAAAGTTCCCTTTTTAAACTATATTGCTTGATAAATCTGTTAACTGCTCCTGGCCTATATGGGAAATAGTGCCAGGAGGCAGTTTTTCTACCAGAGAGGTGGGAGCTCTTCTGAGACCACTAATACTAATTTTCGAGAGTTTATTTGCGGCTTTTATTTTTCAGTAATCACCCTTATATCCTGTCATATTCTTCTTATTGTTTGCTGTGTTGTTTGGGGTTGAGGAGAATGTCTATACTGGTTACTTGTTGTGAGGACAGTTTGTTGGGTGTGAGTGTTTGGTTGAATGTGGTTGATTGAGTGAGTGAGTATTCTGTTGGTTGTTAGTGACTGACTGCTGCTGGTCTGTGATGTGTTGGGAGGGAAAAAGGATGGTCAGGCAATATTTCCCCTCCAGGCTTTGAGACCCCCATCCTTTTGACTGTCTCCCTTTGCCATCGGCAACATATTTTACATGTCTTGCTTTGGGGATAGCCAGGAGGCGTAGGAGGTGGAGGGGTCATGAGTCTGGTGGTGGGATGGAAAGGAGTGGCTGGATGGAGGTGGTGGTGACAAAGAGACACACTGGGTGAAAGGAGACCATGATAGGTGTCTGGTTCCCATACCAAAGGGCTCTGTGTTATGTAGGCAGGTAAAGCAGTCTTCCCCGTTGGTTCATCTGACTTGGCGGTGTTGTGGAATGCCAGGTCCATTAAAAAAAGACTGCTATAATTGAAGAACTTGTTAGTTCTTCTGTCCTGGTGTGCATCACTGAGACCTGGCTGGATGAGAAGGCAGCCCCAATACTGGGTTCTGCAGTTCTGTTCAGGCACTCGGTGATACACCACCTCAGGACAGACCGTACGGGCAGAGTGTAACCATTTGTTTTAAAGCAGAATTGGGCCTTGTGAATGTGCCAGTGGGGTCCACCAGCTCCTTTGAGTGTATCATGGCATGGATGTGAGGCACAGGATCTTGCTCATCTATCATCCACCCGGTGATGGGAAAGAATTCCTGTAGGAGATTGTGGACTTATTCATCAACATGGTATTGGGATCCCCCAGATGGCTAATTCTGAGGGGATTTCAATGCCTGGGTCAATGATGAACTCTCACATTTTGGTCAAGATCTTCTCCAGCATATGTCTTCATTGGGCCTCACACAAGTTATTTCCTCTGCAACTCACATTGGTGATCACTCATTGGCTCTGGTATTACTCCTGGGGATGGAGATCACTGATTTGGTGGTGGAACCTGTCAGTTGGTCTGACCATCACATCATAGGGGTCAGTTTCACGGTTCCTCTCAATGGGCCTGACCCTATGGAGATGGTACACCCTTTGAGGGGCATGACCACAGAGGGCCTAATGGCGATGCTAGACCTATCGAGCTTGATGAATGAAAGCGTGGGTCCAGGTGATCTTGCACTTGTTTATAATAAGGCGGTGTTGGATGCCCTGGATTCCATTGCTCCTGTTTGTCTTTGACCACTTACTGTTCACCAAAGGTCTCCATGGTTTGATGGGACCTTGAAGGAGCTGAAGAGAGCTGGTTAAAGGTTGGAAAAGGTCTGGTGGAAATCCAGTCTGGATGTTGACAGACTTAGATTGATAAACCATTATATTGTCAATCAATAGACAATCACTCATAGGAAGTCAGAATTCCTGTCTAGAGAGATTGCTGCCTTTCAAAATTGACCAGCTCAGCTCTTCTGGACTGTAGACAGATTGAGCAATTGAATCTGTCTGCAGTCAGGTGGAGCCTTGTCACAAGAAAGGTGTGATGAGTTTTCTCTTTTCTTCACAGATAAGGTTGCCACCATCAGGTCCGGTATCCATCTGGCCCCCTCTGTGGGGGATTGTGGAGGTTGGTGAGAGTTTGCTAGCACCAGGTTTGTCTGTTCTGACTTTAGCCCACCAGTCATGGACATTGTGAGGATCATCCAGGATCTGCGACCAACCAACTGTAGTTTGGACCCAGGCCCAACGCGTTTCCTTGTAGAGTGTGTTGAGGAAATCGGCCTGGTACTGGCTGAGATAGTCTGGAGGTTCTTGGAGAGGGGAGGTCTCTCCTGATCCCCTTGAGGAGACAGTTGTATGACTGCTCCTGAAAATAAACTCCCTTGACCCGGACTGTCTCGCCAACTACAGACTTGTCTCTAACCTTCCCTTTTTTGGAAAGGTTATTGCGCAGGTGGTTGCGCTGCAGCTGAATGATCATTTATCTACCCATGATGCCTATGACATTCTCCAATCTGGATTTAGGAAGTGGCATAGCACAGAGATGGCCCTTGTTCGGGTGCTTAATGATCTCCTAACAGCAAGAGATCAGAGAACTCATTCCATCTTGGTCCTCCTCAATCTCTCAGTGGCATTTGACAGGGTGGACCATGGGGGTGCTATTGGAGCACCTGTGGTTCATCTGTGAACTGTCTGGTACTGTTCTCAGATGGTTTTGATCATTCTTCGTGGGTAGGACACACAGAGTGGTCTCCAGAATTTATTCCTCTTAGCTTCTCCTTCTATCCTGTGGGGTACCAAAAGGCTCCATTTTGGCTCCCATGTTGCTCACCATGTACATGTTGCCATTGGGAGACATTATTAGGCAGTACAGTTTGAGTTTTCACTGCTATGCAAATGATACTCAACTGTACATGTCCTCTGTGCCCTAACAGGAAGATATTCTCTCTGTGTTTAACAACTGCCTATCGGAGATCCAGGATTGGATGAGTGCTAGTTGGTTGAAGTTGAATCCGGACAAGACTGAGGTGTTGGGTGTGGACCCAGATCGTCGGAAGTAGGGTGTGTCGGCTGGACAACCCTCTGGCCTTTGGCTCAGGATCACTGAGCTTACCACTTCAGATCGAGTGCTGAACCTGTGTGTTATTTTTGATGATGTCTTGACCCTGTAATCGCAAGTGTCAGACGATGTCAAGACTTCTTTTTTCCATCAGAGGAATATCACCCAGGTGAAACACCTGATCCTTCCTGAGGATTTTCCAAAGTTGGTCCATGCCTTCATAACCACTTGCTTTGAGTACTGCAATGCCCTATACCTAGAGTTACTGGGGGATGACATACACTGCCTGCAGCTGGTGCAGAATGCAGCTGCCAGGCTTTTGACTGGTACTTCTAGGACCAGTCATACTGCACATGTGCTCTGTGAACTGCACTGGCTGCTAGTGCAGTGGTGAATCACCTATAAGGTCAGTTTGCTGATTTATAAAGTCCTACACAACCAGGGACCCCACAACCTGCAAGATCTTCTTTCTCCCTCTCACCCCTCCTGGTCTCTGCGATCCACCAAAAAGGATTGCTAGAGATTCCCAGGGTGTGTTTACAAACATCTGGGGCCTGCTCATTTGCATTTGTGGCCCCTACCTTGTGGAATTCTCTACCTGATCAGATAAGAGAATGCCTGACTGTACAAAGTTTTAAAACTGAACTGAAGACGTACAGTACCTCTTTGGTCTAGCCTTTTGCAATGAAGCATAATGTTGCCCTCATTTTAATAATTGTTGGTTTACTGTGGATAACTTACGGTTTTATATATTTTTTTATAATTTTATGATTTTATTGTTGATGTGATTTCTGTATACAAGGGCACCTTGAACTATGGAAAGGCACCTTTTTATAAATAAATCTTGATTTGATTTGATGATTTGATCTAAAGCAACCTTTAGGGTGTTGTAGCCAGGTACTCTGTTTCATGTCCTGAAAATGGCTATGCACTAAAGACTGCTTCAGGGTAGGTGCTATCTTATAGCACAAGCATACTGGGGTTTGACTTATAGTACGTAAACCTGGCTCATGAGCTAAAACATGCCAGTGTTTCTTAATGATTGCTTCTAACTGACAAGACTGTGTAGAAAAACAGTAACAAAGTTAAACCTCTCACAGCACAGTTTCTCTGTTCTGTTCTCCTAATAGGCTATTTCTTTCATGGTTTCTAGCCTCTTCCCTTGCTGAAAAAACTCTTCTATGACTATATCCTCTTTCTAACAGCCTATCTGCCAAATCTTGAGCCCCTTTCTCAAAAGATAGTTCCGTCAAACAATTTCTGTGATACCTCAAAAACTGAGCTTTGGGGATGTTGGCTGCTACATGCAGGGGGTGACAACTACTAGCTTCCAAAATTGTGTTGACATCAATTTATTTTCTGTATATCTCACTTTCTGCTTGCAACTCTGCATTTTTGATAATACTGAGATCTAATTAGTTCACCTTTTTTTGGCTTGCTGTGTATGTAAATCTCAGATGTGGATTTGTATTGTGTAAAAATGTTATAAACTGTTCAAACCTTGACATGTCTCCATCCCAGGTGACTAATACTTTGTCTATATGTCATTTCCACAATCTGAGGTTAGCATGGTACTCATTTACTGAGAGGTCCCTGATTACTGTCTAATCCCACATCCCAAAATACAAATTGGTGATGGAGGGGGTGCAAGTTGCTCCCATCGCCATCCCCTTCATTTGTAAGTATAAATCATCAATAACAGCTGGCCTGGTGGTGCTGAGGGCTGAGGAGCTGGACACCTTACCACGCGCTATGCCAGTGATCCATGTTCAAGAATGAGCATGGGCCACTGGGGGTTGGCAGGGGAGGAGAAGGGATCAAGCTTCTGAGGGACTGCTCCCCTTCTCTGGGGAAGGGGGATGTCAGTGGTCAGTTCCTGACTGGCCTATAGCAAAGGCTGGGGGGCAGGGTGCCAATGTTGCAGAAAGGTGGCGGAGATGCTGCAGACACCTGGAGGAGCATGTGTAGATATGTGCATGCTCTCTCCACTGGCATCATTGCATGCCACATCTCCAGGGGGAAAAGTAGAAAAACTGGCTCCTGTCCTGGTCAGGTAGCTGTGGCCTGACCCCGAATGGTGCTTCCTCATCTGGATCCTTACAGGTCAGTTGAGCTTATGGTGAGAGGCTCCTCACTACCCCACCATTGGGGGCAAGCCATGGGGGAATAAAGGAAGTTGGCCTAATGTCGGAGATGCAGGCTGGGAGGTCAGTCGGGATGTACAGCCAACCAGGGAGCCACAGGGAAGAAACAGATAGCAAAAAAATAAGTAAGTCACCATTAAAAGTAAACACATTGCATTTCAGTACATTTTTGAAATGTTTTAAAATGAAGGGGATCAGTGGACCTTTCAAGTTGGTAACCTTGTTCAAAAAATGGAGAGCTGCATCCAATGCCCTTTCATGAGGGACACTGATGTATAGGGCCTCACTATCCACGGTTATAAGAAAAGACTTAGGTCCCAATCGAATACTACTGTAGGTAATAAGTACAACACCTCCTTAGTGTCTTTAAGGTATGCTGGGAGAGCTGTTACCAATGGTTTCAGAAAAAAAGTCACAATACTGTGAGAGTCACTCTGTGATGGATCCAATCCCACTTACGATTGGGTACCCTGGGGGATCCTGCAAAGTTTTGTGCACTTTTGGAAGCACATAAAAGGTTGCTTTTTTAGGTTCCTGTATGGTTATAAAAATATCTCACATGCTTGTAATTAGGTTAATATTGTATGCATCACCAATTAATTTATCTATCCCATGCTTGTACTCCCAAGTTGGATCTTGTGTGAGCTTCTGATAAAAGTCCCGATTACTCAGCTGTCTCATAATTTCATTCACACATGTCTCCTTGTCCATCAAAACTATGGCTCCCCTTTTATCTGCCTGTTCTATAATAAGATTAATTTCCTATTTTATAGTTTGTAGGGCATTATCTTCTTGTTACTGAGATTAAATAGTGAACTTGTAGGATGTCAAAATAAAATTAAAACAGCTCTCAACCAACTCTTAATACAGATAGCAGCACAATAGGAGGACAGAAATCTACCTTCTGTCCTCCCTATTGTGCTGCTTTATCTGTATTTAAGGAGTTGGTTGAGGACGATTTTGAAATTTTATTTTGACATCCCTTACAAGTTCATTATTACAATCTCAGTAACAAAGAGAGATATGCCCTGTAGACTCTAAAATAGGAAATTAATCTTATTCAACTTTCTGCAGGCTCAGCTTGAGGTCTGCTGTAGTCTGTATAGGGTCTATGTGTGAAACTTAAGCCTTTGTTTAAAACTGCTTCTTCATCTGATGTTAAGACATGTGCAGAGAAATTAATTATTTTAGGCTTCAAGGTGTTTAATCTCATCCATCCCCATCCCCTGTACAGTGTCTGCTGATGGAATCTCCCCCCATTGTTCAAAAATAGATGACTGTCAACATATACTCATCCTCTTGACTTGTCTCATCCTCTTCCAACCTCTCTTTGGAAGTCCCATGCATAATGCTGTAATCTTGGGTTCCTTTGTGTATCAAAGATGGAGAGGGGCCTAATATTGTAGTTCTGGTTGTGCGGATCTCTGGTCGATCCTGTTCTGATGTGGGGGAGTTGGAGGTATGAGGGCAATGGTAAAAAAAGGTCCATTTTGATTGTTCTCACTTTCAGAACCTCTTTGTTCCATACTGAATTTAAAGGAGACATTATGTGTTCTTTCTAGTATGCCTTGGGTGTGTTCTTCTTCTAATTGAAGACAGTACCCTGCTCATAATCTCTTTTGTCCCTGATGAATTTGGTCTGCTTAACTTGTTGTAAATTCTGATCTAATTTAATAATGGAGTCTTTTAATTTCTGACTTAGTCTGTCAAAGTCTGCATGTCCTTGAAATTTTTAAATTTCCACTTCATGTTTCTTTAAATAGTCCCTTAATTTAGACTCTTTCTCTTTGCAAAAATGAATAATTAATTGTAGTAGTTTAGTACTGGCATCTAAAAGAATGTTTTCCCATTCTTGCATTAACTCCTTATTTTCAGAGACACAAGCTGGATTTTTGGTCAGCCTGAGTCCTTGAGGAACACAATTACCTAGAACATAGGCATCTAAATTTGTGTAGTTCAAATAAATACTCCTCAATTAATTGATAACCTTTTCTAGCCCTCAGAAGGCTGCTAGAAGGGACTGGGCTTCTGGAATAACAATGGAATCTAAGCCATCTTCAGCTAGAAAGGGATTTGCCGCAACTGCAGTTGTAAGTTCAGTTCATTTCAGTTTAATTTGGCAGAAAGGCTCCATTAAGCAAGCTCATTTACAAGGAGGCCCTGGTACATTCAACACTTCACAACATGGACACACAGTCTCAGCAGAAATTACAGAGATATCATATGTAGAGCTATTTACAATATATACAGTATTATTAATGTTTGAGGGAAAACAATGTATATACAGGAAGAAACATATGCCAAGGATTGGTAGGCAGAAGTGGGTGATGAAGAAATGATAGTCAGCTGGTAGTAACACCCTGGGAAGGCTGTAAATGAGGGGTTGAGGGTGGGATAGAGTTCCCAGGGGTGGATTGGGATACTGAGGGAGGGGAGTGGAGGGAAACGTGGGGGAAGAGGATGGAGACAGGCAGGTTAGAGAACAGGCAGGTTTGGAGATGAGAGGAGAGTGAGGGGTGGATGGAGTAACAATAGAGGTGGAAGATTGCCAGTGGTAGGGGCTAATTTAGGTGGAAGGGAGTGGGTAGGAGTGGGTGAAGGGGGTAGGTGGGCTAGGAATATGAAGAAAGTGTATGGAGAGTTAGATGGTGATGGCAGGTGGTGGCAATGAATTTGAGTAGGGGAGGGAGAGTGATGGAATATCCATGTGACTGGTAGGGTAGAGACAAGATTGGGTGAAGTCTGGTGGAGGGGTGAGGGTGAGATAGAAAGAGAGTCAAGCAGGAGTCAAGGGTGACCTAAGGAAGGCAAGGAGAAGGACCAATAAGGTTGTGTGGTGTGTAAGTAGTTGTTCTACATAACATAGAGGATTTTCATCTCTTCTATCTGCCTTGTCTGCAGTGTCTGAAAAAAACAAATTAGGTTTATTTTCAATGGACATGGTTCCTCAAATATTGTTACTACTTGTAGATGTGCCCCCTCCATCACCAATTTGTATGTTGGGATGTGGGAGGAGGAAGTAATCTGGGACCCCTCAGTAAATGAGCACCATGCCAACCTCAGATTATGGAAATAATATATAGACAATGCATTAGTCATCTAGGATGGAGACTTGTCAAGGTTTGAACAGTTTATAATGTTTTTACATGATACAAATCCACATCTGAGATTTACATACACAGCCAGCCAAAAAAAGTGAACTACTTTGATTTCAGTATTATCAAAAATGCAGAACTACAAGTGGAAAGTGAGGTATCTATGTTTTCTAAGTATATCTAAGTTAAATATTTCTTTTTACTGCACCTGTAATGTTGTCCACTGTTGTAACTTGCAGTGTCTATTGTCTGCCCTCCCTGTGACAAGGTGCCTTTGTAAAGGAGTCTCTGACTCAAATGTTGTAAATCTGACTTTAATAAATAAATAAATAAATATACAGAAAGGAAATTGATGTCAACACAATTTTGGAAGCTAATAGTTGTCACCCCCCGCATGTAGCAGTCAACATCCCCAAAGGTCAGTATTTAAGGTATCGCAGAAATTGTTTGACGGAACTATCTTTTGAGAAAAGGGCTCAAGATCTGGCAGATAGGCTCTTAGAAAGAGGGAATAGTCATTAAGAGTTTTTTTTTTTCAGCATGGGTAGAGACTAGAAACCAGGAAAGAAATAGCCTACTAGGAGTACAGAACAGAGAAACTATGTGCTGTAAGAGGTTTAGCTTGGTCATTGTTTGTTCTGCACTGTCTAGCCAGTTAGAAACAATCATTAAGAAATACTGGGATGTTTTAGCTGCTAAGCCAGGTTTATATACTATTAGATAAACCTCAGTATGCATGTGCTATAAGAAAGCCCCTATCATGAAGGAATCTTTAATACATAGCCATTTTCAGGACATGAAACAGAGTACAGTGTACAGTTCTGGAGACCATACCTACGTAAGGACATAGACAGGGTAGAGAAGGTTCAGAGGAGGGCAACAAAGATTTTGCATGGGTTGCATCACAAGTCCTATGAAGACAGGTTGAAGGAACTGAACATGTACTCCCTAGAGGAGAGGAGGGAGAGAGGGGATATGATAGAGACATACAAGTATCTTACAGGGAGGAACAGGGTGCAGGAAAACACTATTTTTAAGCGAAAAAGATGTTTCAGGACTAGAGGGCATGGGATGAAGTTGGAGGGAGGACGATTCAGAGGAAACATGAGAAAGAATTTCTTCACAGAACGGGTGGTGGACAAGTGGAACACCCTGCCAGAGGAAGTGGTGGAGCTGAAACAATCACAGGATTTAAGAATGCATGGGATAGACATAAAGGAATTCTAGAGGTCAGGGGTAAGGGGAAATAGACTTCTAGGAAAACAAACTGAACTTACAAGCTCAAATGGGCAGACTAGGTGGGCCATAGGCCCTTATCTGCCGACACTGTCTATGTATCTATGTATCTATGTACCTGGCTGCTATAACCTAAAGGTTGTTTAGATGCAGAACTTGTATGTATTGTGAAAAAGTGACTCAGGCAAAATTGTTTATATCTGTAATATTGAGAAAGATTACCAAATTGAACAATACATAGCTTGCTACACCACGGGTGTTTTCCATCTGGCAACTTGTACTTGTGAAGCTTTTTATGTCAGTAAATGAGAAGAAGCTTCAAAGTGATGGTTGGAGAGCACGTACATGTTGTGGCTAGAAATGATCCTCTCTGTGCAAGTGCAGCACACTTGATGCAAGTAACAGATAGAAAACAACATGATTTTTAATTTGTAGCAATTGACAAAGTTAGTTGAAACTCCCGAGGGGGAGATTTTCAACAGTTTGGTCCTTTTAAGAAAGAATTAGTGTATTCTTTCCCAGAAAGTCCAGGTAAAACCTGGATTGAATAGCCATTTAGACTTATGCCCTATTTGAAAAACAGGAGATAAGACTGTCAGATCTGTTCCTGATCTTCGAGGTTTGCAGCTTTTGTATTTCTTTTTCTGTTTTCATAAAATTCTCTTCCCTTCCCCCATGTCTTGTAACATTAATTGAATACAGTTATGATTTTTCTCTTCGCAGTTTCATGCTATTTAAAGTATATAATTTTATTAATGAATACCCGCTATGTGTCATGATATTTATATAGAACTAATTAGAAAAGACACCATAGAAGGTTTTATAAAAATGACAGAAACAACAATTACCTGTTCCTTCATTTTTTCTCCCTATCCCTCTTCTTTTCCTTTTATTTTACCCTCCACCATTACTTAGTCACTGTATCTGAACATTTTTTAGATATTTATTTATATGCAATCCAGACAGAAACAACACACATGTTCAAGTTTCAGGGGGGCAGGGCTCTCCAATATTATGTCTACTGTATGGTACCAAAAATACTAGGAAATGCTGCTGGGAATACCCTAGTAATGATACATGCAGGCACAAACGATATTAACAGATGTCACCCAGATCAGATGAAACAAAATGTTATAGGCCTAAATAACATCTTGGTCAAAGCAGGTTGCAATGTTTGCTTTTCTGAAGTCCTACCAACACTGAGAGCTACCAGCTATGTCACTAATAAAATTAAATTATTTAATAATTGGCTGAGGAACTGGTGTCTCTCTCATGACATTAAATGTCTCATTCATTGGGAAAAATCTGTGGACAGACCATCCCTTTTCTGTTGGGATGGGCTCCACCTTAATAGGAGAGGAAGTACCATCTTAGGTAGAAAAATCCTATCCCATGTGAATGCATGTTTAAACTAGCATGGAAGGGGGAGAATGGGGTAATTATAGAGGGGTATTGCTCTGGAACACTATCCCTGTGACATTAGTGTCATTTAATATAAAAAAAACCTATGAGCACATATAAAATGCTGGTGTAGGAATAGCTTACACCAAAAAAGACACTGCTGTGTAGCTATATAAATAGTATAAGCTTGACAAAGTGTAGTAAATTGGAAAGTGATTTAGTTTTTAGTAACTTCATTATAACTTTGTGAGAATGATTTAAGTTGTATTTGATTTTTTTTGTTTAAGTGTGCATGTTTTTTTATTTAGTTATAATTATTATAAGGTTTGTGAATTTGTTGCTGATTCACTGTAATGCAATGTATTTATGTAACCTATTGTAATGATTTTGTATGGGACCTCATTGAAAATGAGCTTTGCTCAATTGAGTTTATCCTTTATTCATATGAAACTCATTGAATAAATTTATTTTACTACTACTACTACCCAGGTCTCAAGCAAATAATGTTTCTTCTACCAAATTTTGCAGAATACTGTCTTTAAATGCAAGATCACTTAATTTGCTTAAACTATCAGAACTAGAAGCCAGAATCCACCTACAAAATATTGATATTATTTATGCTACAGAAACCTGGTGGGACTCAGACTCCACTTGGATTAAGGAAATAGCTGGATTTAAACTTTTTCACAAAGGCAGAGTTCATAAAAAAGGAGGAGGAGTTTGTCTTTATATTAAAAATACTATTAATTTACATGAATACCCATACGAATCCCTTACTGAACATGTATTGGCATCCATCCAGTTTCAGGGGCACCCATAGATCCATACTGGTACACGCTATCGACCACCAACTGCTGATGCTGAATATACTATTGCATTTTTAGAGGATATTGCCCACATAGCCAAAAAGGGCAGTACTTTGATACTGGGAGATTTTAATATGCCCACAATAAACTGGCTTTCTGGCATTGGTACCACTGTCACTGAAAACAATATTTTATTACTGCATTACATGAGTCAGGATTAGAACAACTTGTCAGAGACCCTAGCAGAGGGTGTAATATACTGGATCTAATAATAACCAATATTGATGATAAAATTCATAATCTCTCAGTTTTTGTCCCCTTGGGAAACAGTGATCACAGATCTGTTGTTTTTGATCTGGATTATGAAATCCATAAACCTGTTAATAATCTAAAAGTATTCAACTATGGAAAAGCAGACTTCAAGGGAATTAATAGCTGTCTGAGAAGCACTCCTTGGACTAGTCTACTATCCCCCTTAACACTTGAAGATGCTTGGAACTTTGTTAAAAATAGAATATTAGACCTTGAAAAAACCTTTATCCCTATCTGGCAAAAATATAATGATAAAGGGAAAATACCGCCTTGGTTAAATAATACAATCCGCAAAAAGATAAGAAATAAGGAAAAATTGTTTGCTTCTTTAAAAAAGTGTCCAGCAGACCATAAGGAAATAATATTAGGGAAATACGGATAGGGTTGCCACCTTTGGATGAGGCAAAAAACGGATCTTAAGCTCCACCCCAGCCCCACCCCTTTTCATGGCTCATCATGCATTTCTCCTCCTAAAAAGCCAATTGTTATATCAATAAAAGACAACACTTAAAGCAGCAGCTCAACAAAAATCTTGAGACACTGTACTGTACTTGTTAAAGTTACTTTCCTAGGTTCTTCCTAGTTATTTATTTACTTATGTATCTATTTATTGACCTTGATTTACCAGGTAAATACACAGAGATAAAATAAATCTCATTTACATATATCATTGGGGGGGGGAGACAAGGGAAATACTGTAAATAGCAAACAACAGTATACATGGTATAATAAGGAAATTGTTTCCTATAATCTGTACTTAATATCTTTTTCTGGCTCTATTTCCTTTTCATGCCCACAGTACTATTTCAATGCCAAAGAACTGACCATACTTTTTTCTTGAGGAAAAACAAAACATTTAAACATGCCTAAATTCTGTTAGAGAGGAACATGTTTACAAATAAATTAAAGTGGAAGACAACTAGCTCTGTTACTGTTACAAAAGGTGGGGCAGTGGAAAAGATTAGGTTAAATAAGTGTCAATGGTGATAATGGACATACTTTATACCTCCCAGGTTGACTGCTCTCACAAACAAAGGGCTGTATTGACAACAGAACTTGTTTGTAAGCTGGACTTGCTGCTGAAACAATGAATGATGTGACAAAATCTGTTTCAAAAGTATGTCAGCACTCAAAGTTGCTCAAAAACCTGACCAGCACAGAGCAAAACCAGATTACCTGATAGGGACCCTGAAAATCTAATCACCAGGTGAAAAACCTGACAGGTGGCAACCCTAAGTAAGGAACCTAAAAAAATCAGACAAGCAAAACGCAACCTAGAATTTCATATAGCTCATTCCAGGGATAATCATAACTCCTTATTTTCTTACCTCAATAGTAAAAGATGAAACAATAGACAGATAGGTCCTTGTATCAAAGGTACTGTGAAGAAGGGAGAGTGGCTTTGCCAGAAGGAAGCCAGGTTAAAGCCAGATTTAAAAACTGTGCTAGATAGCTTCTGCCAGAAAACAGGCAGATAACTCCAAGAAGAAGGAGCTGCTGTTATAACTATACTTCTCTAGTGGGACTATATTGCCCTCCTTCACTCCCTTCCCCTCCACCCCCCACCTTAAGCCAATTCTACTTTTATAGGCACAGGATTTGACTGACAACAGGAACTTCCTGTCTGGGAGCAGGAAGTGAGTGACCGCAGAACCACAAAAGACTCACCATCCTAGAAGGAAAAGATTAGCTCTCCGTCGCCCTCCCAGCTGCTGGAGGTCTGACTCTGAGCAAGTAAGGAGACTACTGAGATATATAGGAACTTCTTGTCTCAGAACAGGAAGATCAGGCACTTAAAGGGCACAGAGGCAGTAAGTAAGTAAGTAGTATGGAGAACAATAAAGAAATGAACAGAAGAATGAGTAAGTATTCCAAACAACAGTTAAGGGACCAGAAATAAGTCATGATGGGAGTGGTGCAGTGCAGTGGCTGTGGAGCAGCAGTCTTCCGGGAGATGTTCCAGAGGATGCAATGTTATCCCATCTTCAGGAAACCCTCTGGGTGGAGGGAGGAGGTTGCTCATCTCCAGGCTGAGTTGGCCAGGATTTTGTGGACCTCTTCTTCCACCCAGGGACCACCAGGGCCACTGCTGTTGCCTTGGAGGTTGCCAAGAAAGAAGAGTGGTTGGACCACAGTGGGCTTAGGGAGGGTGAGGGTGGTGGAACAGAGGTGCATCCCTCCAGTTGTACCTCACCACAATTCATATGCTGTTCTGGCAAAGTGTGGTTCCTCTATGGAAGCACCCACAGTTGAGACCAAAGAGGATGCTAGGAACCTCCACAAAGGAGACCAACAGGAGGGTAGCATGGGACCCACAGGGGAAGGAAACAACTCCTGGTGGGGACTGCATTGTTAGGAGGGTAGAACTGCGGTGGAGAAAGGGGAGAGGGATGGAAGGTGCCTGCCTGGCACCATGGCTTGGAGGAACAGGGAGCGAATCCTCAGAATTGCTGGTGCAGCTGCACGGGGGAGTGAGCTGGATGTCATTGTCCACCTAGGGACAAATGACCTGGCTGAGAAAGGGATCAGAGCAGTGCAGGAAGAGTTTGTGGAGTTGGGGAGGGGCCTTTGACAAGTAGCATGCATGGTAACCTTCTAGGAGGTGCTGCCTGTCTATGGCATGGATGAGGCTAGGATGCTCCATACCATGGTATTCATTCAGTGGTTGAAAAACTGGTGCAGAGCTTGGGGACTTGGCTTCAGTGGGGACTGGGGGTCAACCTGGAGTGATGCAGACCTATACTGGAGTGATGGTCTGCATTTGTCCAGGAGGGGAACCAGGATCCTGGGTGATAGGTTTAAATGCTTCACTGGCAAGCATTTTAACTAGCAAAGGGGGGAGGTACTGGAAAGGAGCAGGGAAATCCTAGCCCCCCCAAAAATCAGGGTAGTAAATAAGGTAAACTCCAAGACAGAGATGTAAATAGGGAGAAGGGCAGGGGTAAATGGAGGAAATGACAAAGGCAATAAGGACAGGGATGGGGCAAAAAGGGGTAAGGCCATCAAGAAATTGAGGGTAATGAGTACCAATGCCTGTAGTCTGGGCAACAGGTTCCCTGAACTTGTGGCCTTGATGGACGAGGGATGCCTGGATATCATAGCAGTCACAGAAACATGGTACACAGATAACCATGACTGGGATGTTAACATATCAGGATACACAACCTACAGGAGAGATAGGCAATGAAGAAGAGGGGGAGGAGTAGTTCTCTATGTAAAGGAATGGATAAAAGCAATGGAACAAAAGAGTAAACAGGGAGGAGAGGAGGCACTGTGTGTCACCTTAAAGATGGGAAATGGCACCACAATCCGCAGAGGAGTTGTATACAGACCCCCACATCAGGGAGAGGGAATGGACAAGGATATGATAGAAGGCATCCTTAGGATGGCAGAGAAAGGGGAGATACTTTGATGGGGAACCTGAATATGTCAGATGTTAACTGGAGCACCTTTGCTGCAGCCACATCCAAGAGCAGGTCCATTCCTGATGTCCTACTGGTGGCATGCCTCAGAGAGCTAGTTTTACAACCCACTCATGAGGGAGCAATCTTAGACCTCATGCTCTCAAATGGGGACAGTGAAAGGATCTCAGATCTAGAAGTGGTTAGCCATCTGGGAACAAGTGACCACCAAACAGTGTGGTTCACGATAAACTCAGCTACAGTCAAGCCATACAAATGTGAAGGTACTAGACTTCAGGAGGGCTGACTTTAGCAACATGGGAGAGTGCCTTAGAAAAGCACTAGCAAACAGGCTAGAAGGAGAGGTGGAGCAACAATGGGGAAACATCAAAACTGCCATCACAGAGGCAACAAGCCTTTGTGTGAAGCAAATAAACAATCAAAACAAAAGAAAACACCACTATGGTTCTCAAAAGAGGTGGTGGGGAAGGTTATGGAGAGAAAGATAGCATTTAGGAAGTATAAGGAAACACAGAAGGAGCAGGACAGAAAACTGTACCGGTTAAGGCAGAAGGAAACAGGGATGGAAGTCACAATAGCAAAGGCCCAAACTGAGGAAAAGATAGCCAACTCAGTTAAGAAGCTGGATTAAACCTTTTATAGGTATATCAGGGAGCATAGAAAGACAAAGGGAGGGATAGTCAGGCTGAATAGAAAGGATGGTGGGTGGGTAGAGAGGGACAGTGAAAAAGCAGGGATACTGAATGAATATTTCTGCTCAGTATTCACAAAAGAGGAGGAGGGAGAGGTGCCTAATCCAATAAACAGAAGCACTCTGGATAGGGGAGTCGATCCCAGTCCTTTCACAGAAGAAAGGGTTCTGAAAGAAATCCTAAAACTGAAGGTGGACAAAGCAATGGGGCCTGATGGAATTCACTCCAGGATTCTAAAGAATTAAGGGGATAACTAGTGACATCACTGACTATCCTTTCTAACAAATCATGGAAGGATGGTGTGGTACCTGAGGACAGGAGAAAGGCAGATGTGATTCCCCTTCACAAAAGTAGGAGCAAGACAGAGGCAGAAAACTACAGACCTGTCAGTTTGACCTCTGTGGTAGGGAAAGTGATGGAATCACTTCTAAAGGAAAGAACTGTTGAGTACTTAAAGGAAAATGGGGCACAGGACCCGAGGCAGCATGGGTTCACAGCGGGAAGGTCATGTCAGATGAATCTAATTGATTTCTTTGACTGGGTGACCAAAGTAATAGACCAGGGAGGGGCTGTGGACATGGTCTACCTAGACTTTAGCAAGGCATATGACACATTCCCACGCAGAAGATTAATAATCAAACTAACCAGCCTGGGAATGGGTCCAAGGTGGTAATCTGGGTAAAACATTGGTTGGACTACAGGACACAGTAGGTAATTGTAAATGGAGTCCACTCTGAAGAAAAAGGGGTTACTATTGGGGTACTGCAGGGTTTTGTTCGGGGTTCAGTCCTTTTTTTAATGTCTTTATAAGTGATATTGAAGAGAGACTGGAATAAAAAGTATACCTGTTTGCAGATGATACAAAGATCTGCAACAGGGTTGATACACAAGGAGGCATGGAAAGGATGAGAAGGGATTTGGCAAGGTTGGAGGAATGGTGTATAGAAGTATGCAGCTTGTATTAAATACAAAGAAGTGTGAAGTAATGCACCTGGGAAATAAAAACCCAGGGGAAAAGTACCCAATCGGGGGGAGGTAGTTACAACAACAAAATTGGAAAGGGACCTGGGGGTAATCATATCAGATGACCTTAAGGTTAGCAAGCAATGTGAGAAGGCAGTAGGCAGGGCTTGGGGGATAATGGGCTGTATAGGGAGAGGCATCACCAGCAGAAAACAGGAAGTTGCTATGCCTCTGTACAGACAGTTGGTGAATCCCCATCTGGAGTACTACATCCAGTTCTGGAGACCCCATCTCTGCAAGGACATAGACAGGATAGAGGCAGTCCAGAGGAGGACAACTAAAATGGTGCAGGGTCTGCAAGAGGAGACATACAAGGAGAGACTGAAGGAGCTTAACATGTATACCCTTGAGGAAAGGAGGGAGATGGGGGAAATTATAGAAACTGTCAAGTGCCTCAGTGAAATCAACAAAATCCAAGAAGGTAGCATCTTTCAGAAAAAGAGATGTGCAAGAACAAGGGGACACAATTTAAAGATAGAGGGGAGATGGCTCAGGGGCAATGTGAGGAAGTATTTTTTTCACAGAGAGGGTGGTGGATGCATGGAACAGCCTTCCTGAGGAGGATATGGGGTCTAAAACTGTGGACAAATTCAAGAATGCATGGGACAGACATAAGGCAATTCTTGTGGGAGGTAGGAAGAAATAAGCTGTTGGTTAACTAGGATCTGCAGCTTATCCTGTAGGTCTATGTTTCTATGTACTTCTATAATCACCTCTGCCAAACAGATGGCAGATACCTTTGACAACTATTTTTCATCTGTATTCTCTAAAGAGGGAGATTCCAGTATAAATACATTTTCCACTACATTAGAAATTAACAATAACTACATTATGACTATTACTGATACTATTGATCTTTACAAGACTTAAAACAGAGCACAGGCAGTGGTCCTGACCTTATTAACTCTAGATTCCTGATTGAAACAATTAAAGAAATAGCTATTCCCTTCACTATATTACTCAATAAATCCCTACTGGAAAAATCAGTTCCAACTGACTGGTTAACTGCAAGTCATACCAATAATAAAAAAGGGTAATCATATTGTAGTTAGAAAGAACTGGAAGGGGACAGGATCAGCTGTGTTCCAGGACAGTAGCTGCTGCTGTTGTTTTCACAGGGTTCTTGTGGATTTTACTTGGTAGGTTAGTTCTTTTCTTTCTTACTTCTAAGGGGCTAGCAGGGTATTGTTTTGGGGGATGCTGGATGTTTGTAAACTGATTTGGTGGCTGTAAGTGGGGCTCTTTTTGTGGATGTTTCACTGTAACAGGCTGCGCTGGTAGAGGCCTATTTCTTCTGATTTAAAACCTATTTGGTGGGATTTGCTTGGGCCCTGTTCTTTAGCTGCAGGGCTTGGAGGGAGACACAGGGCTGATACACTCTCTTGTCAGGTGTCTGCCCAAGACCTGTCTCCCACCCTCCCTCCCAGAAGTCTGCAAATTTATAGGGAACACCTGCCCTGCAATTGGAGGAAAAGGCTGCTGGTGCAGCTCATGTAGTTCTAGCCACTGGGGTTGGATTTAAAGGCTGGAAGAGAGGAGCTTAAGGAGTTGTTCATTTCCCTTATAAGTTTAAAGTGTTGTACTGCACCTAGTAACAGAGTTACTGGTGTACAGTGGGACTGTCTCTAAGATTAGTGGGTGACCTGATTAGGCAGTAGGGGTATCTGGTGGCTCACCCAAGGAAACCTATTTGGAAGGGGATGGAACCACACATCATTAGGGCCGGCATCTTTGGGAGGGTGGTGGGGTGCACAGGGTGTGGAGCAGCCATGATACTGGACTGGGCTTGGAAGTTTGGTGATTGCCCAGTGTGCTACCACAGTACAGCTTAGGAGGAGGTTGGGATGAGGAGAAAGCTGGGGAAGGGGTGGTATGGTTGGGGAAGGGGCTGGAAATCTCCACAGGATTGCACCAAGCACTGGGGGTGGGGTATAGGAAAGGAGTGCAGGAGAATACTCAGGGGTCACTAGGGACCCTGGCAGAGGGAGTCCAAAGGACACTACCAAGGAAGCAGGCAGGTAACTGGGGACCCTCACAAGGGGACAGAGGGACAACATTCTCAGGGAAGTAGGCAGATGGCCAGGGCTGGACAGAAGGAAGCAAGCCGGGAGGTGGATCAGACCTTATACTCAGTAACCGCCTAATTCTCTTCTTCTGCTCAAGGATGAGGGGGTGATGTAGCCACGACAGAGGGGTTAGAGATGGAAAGAGGTGTGGGAGTGGGAGGCAGGAGGCAGGGTCAGATAGCAGGAAGAACAGGGGGACCTGGAATGCGGGAGAATGGGGGAGCAGTGAATCAGAGCAGGAGGGGCAGGGAAGAGGGAGGAAAGCGCAAGGAGAAGGACCAGTTGGGAGGAAAGGTAAGGAGAAGGACCAGAAGTACAGGAGGATTCAATAAAGGGAGCTGAGGGTTTAGGCCAGGGGAGCACGACGAGCAAGGAGGAACTAAATGGAGACAGGAAGGAAGGGAGGATGAGTCAGGCTAGTTTAGCGGATGGGGGAGAAGGACCAGTTGTGAGCAGTGAGGGGGGAATTAGCAAGGTACAGAAGGATACTCAGGAGGAGGAGAGGCATAGGATTGGAGGGGAGGGAGTGGCCATGGTAAATAAGGATGGGGTGGCATGTGGCACCCAGATAGGGGGAGGAACAAGGAGCCAGCTGGGCGGAGGGGCCAGTAGAAAGGATGAGGGACATGGAAGGGGGGGAATGGAGGAAAAGGAGTGGTCAGAGTGCTCCAGCTGGGGGATTCTATGATCAGGGGTATCAAATGGGATAGGAAGGGAGAAGCCTGACCAGTTAGAACAAGATGCTTCCCTGGACTAATGGTGCACAGGGCTAAGCACGAGGTATATCAGCTGGCAAAGGACTGTGGGGGTTCCCCAGACATACTGGTCCACCTGGGTACAAATGACATTGAGGGAAACAGCGAGCTAGAGATACAGGCAAGATTCAGGGAGCTCGCCAGGGTCTGTCATGACATAGGATGCACAGTTTCCTTCTCAGAAATCCTGCCAGTGCCAAGGGCTAGTGGGGAACACAAAAGGAAAATTAGGAGATAAACCAGTGGCTCAGGGAGTGGTGTGAGGCCAGAGGGTATGGGTTGATGGGGATTGGGGAGACCTGGGAGGATAAGGAGCTGTATGCTAGAGATAGACTACATCTCAATTTGGAGGAGGGGAATCCTTAAGTTGAAAATAGAGGAGTTCATTGGTGAAAAGTGGGGTTTAAACTTGTGAAGGGGGTGGGATGGGAGAAAAGGCTGTCAAGGGGGTGCTGATAAAGGAAGGACTCTGTCTCCACCCCCCTGGGGACCAGCAGGATTGCAGGAAAAGGCCAACTGGCAAACTACATACCAGGAGAAAACAGAATCCCCATGGGAACACGAGCAGGGGAAATGGAACTGTAGGGAAAGGGTGGAAGGTAGTCCTGCTAAATGCCAGGAGCTTGAGCAATAAAATGCCTGAGCTCCAGGCGATGTTAACTGAGGGAGCAGTGGATGTGGCAGCGGTCACTGAGACTTGGGCCACTGCAAGACAAGACTGGGACCTGAACCTGGAGGGTTACACTATGTTCAGGAAGGACAGGGGAGGGAAGGGAGGAGGGGTAGCAATGATAGTCAAAACCGCATTGGCATAGGGGATAGAGGAGGTGGAGGGAACCGTGGAGGTGATTTGGGTCACCTTGATAACAAGGGGGCAAGAGAGTAAAAATAGGAGTGGTGTATAGACCCCTGCCCTGGCAGAGAGCTGGAGGACAGTCTGGTGGCAGATGTTAGGAGACACTGCAGACTGGGAAGAGGAAGGTGGTGGTGTTGGGGACTTAAACATGCCAGGAACAGACTGGAGACTATGACATCCTCTGTGACCAGGGAACAGAGGTTGTTGGATGTCTTTCAAGACGCATTCCTAACTCAGCAGGTGAGGGAACCGACCAGGGAGGCCTGGTACTGGATGTGGTCCTGGCAGACAGTGACCAGATTGGGGCCTGGGTAAGGGACCCATTGGTGGTGACCATGCCACAGTCTGGTTCTGCCTGGTCCTAGGAGGGTAGAAGGCTGCACAAAGACGGAAGTAACCGACTTCAGGGGCGGATTTTAAGGAAATGGGAAGGATCCTTAAGGAGCATTTGGATGGGATTGGTCAGACATGGACGCTGATAGTAGGTGGAAATCATCAGGAGAGGGGTGCAGGATGCTACCAGCACCTGTGCAAGAGTAAGATGAAATGCGTAGGGCCCAAAAACCCTGTTGGTGGACCAGGGAGGTCCAGGAGGTGGTGGGGAAGAAAGCAGCCTATAAGAAATTCAAATGCTCAAGGAGTGAAAGGATCGAGGGAGTACAGGCTGATGGCTAGAAGGGCCACTAGAGTGGTGAGGGCGGCTAAGGCAAGGAAGGAGCAGAACCTGGCCAGGGAAATTAGGAGAGGAAACAAGGGGTTCTTTAGATACATTGGTGAAAAACGAAGGGTGAAGGGGCAGATTAGCAGGAGTAAAACAGGGGAGAGATGGGCACAAGACCCAGGGAAGCAGGTTGAGGTACTAAATGAGTACTTCACCTCAGTTTTCACAAAGGAAAATGGGAGTGCTGCATCATACATGGGAGGAGACAGTGATACTGAGGAGGGGGGGACCCTTACTGCTCGGCGGGTCTGGGGAGAGGGGGAGGCATCACTGACAGGAGGGGGGAAGGCTAAGCAGGGAGAAGAGGTGGCAGAGGTGGAAGTCATGGCAGAGAGAGTGAGGGAAGCCCTCAGGTCCGTTAAGATGGAGAAAGCACCGGGGCTGGATAAATTACATCCCAGAGTACTGAAGGAACTTGCAGATGTCCTGGTGAAACCCCTGGCAGAGCTTTTCACCATCTCTCTGAGGACAGGGTGGGTGCCCCATGACTAGAAGGTGGTGCATATAGTGTCTATCCACAAGGTGGGATCAAGGGAGGTGGCAGGGAACTACAGGCCTGTCAGCCTGACATCGGTGGTGGGCAAGGTGATGGAGGGCATTGTCAAGGAGAGGCTGGGGGGGACCTGGAAGAGTCAGGGTGCCTGGACAATAGACAGCATGGATTCATCCCAGGGAATTCATGTCAGACAAACCTTGTGGAGTTCTATGACTGGGTGATGTGGTAGGGCGCAGGTGTATGAGGGCAAACAGGTAGCGTGACACCACAGCAGTTCTTTATATGCTTCAAAGTTTTATTATATAACAGAACATTTCTTTATATTAGCAGGATGCATATTCTTACAATGACCATCATTGGCACTCCAAACAGTCTGAGGAAAGTCATTACACAGCAGGCTTCTTCATCCATTAACAGTATTTCCAAACTTCATTCACAGTTTTATCTCATAGAAATTGGACCTGCACCTTTGTTCTTCCATCTGGTATGAGATATGAAATAAAGTCTCACTCTTCAGAGCACCTTAAAGTAGCACTTTAACACCATTCCCTGGAGTTCACCTCCAGACCCAAAATCAATCTAACCTAATCAACTAGCTGTTCAGCTTTGTTATACTCTAAAGGGGGTCAGGTGACTTTAAAACCCCACCCCTACATAATGTTCTAACAATATTCATTGTTCACTTGGGAGCTTAAACAGCAGGCTGGTAGGAAAGAGGTCTGGGGTTATATTCTGTTTTAACTGAAATATTTGAATAGTTTGTAAGTGAAGTTAGTTCTATGTGTTAAAAATTATTACCTTGAATTAGAACTGTTACTTGGGCTGTGATATTGTAACTTTGGAGGCTTGGGGATAGTTGTTTGGCAGGGATAATTAGAGGAAAATTTAAATGTGTTGTTTGCCTGGTGTTTGGGTAAGAGCCCTGCCACTCACCCTGTTTTGTATGCTTTCTTAAATACTGAAAAGCCACTGAGGGTTGGGATTGAAGGGCTGAGTATTTATGTTTGGGACTGAAATTCAAAGCAACAGGAGCTGGTGGGCCTGTGACATCATACGGTACCTGATGTCTGCTTACACACACTGTTAGTGGGACCGAACACACACTGGACTGTATGTGTTTGTGAGACTTGGAACTTATTGTGGGGTTGAAATTGGGTTTTAAATAACTACAGTCAGTATAAAGAAAAACTGTACTCCAGGGAAAGGGACTGAGAAAAGGGGTGTGCTAATATAAACAGAGGGGATAATCAGGTGGCCATATTCCACCATGGCAGGCATCTTTGGAAGGGTTGTAGGCTACAGGCTGTGGGATGGCAATAATTCTAAATTGGGCCTGGAGAGAGAGGCTGCCTACTGTAGACAGCTATCTTGTATCAGGAGTGCGGTATATTGGTTAAGGAGTAAGCTGGGGGAGCTGGGAGAGCTGGGGGGGGTGTCCAAGGATAAGGGGTGCGGATATGGGCAGCAGAAGGGTGGGGCTGAGGGGAGGCTGGGGCAACGCTCTGAAATTACAGGACGTTATGTTACAGCAAGCAGGAGGGGGGATATTAGGGACAGAGGACCCTTAGATAGGGAAGTTGATGCTAAGGTAAAGCGTACGGGGTGAACATTCTGAATACAAAGAGACTGGAGGGAGAAGAGTCAGGAGGAGCTGTTGTGCGGAAGCCTAAAACAGCAGACTGTGGGAAGGGAGCTCCTAAGATGAACAGAGCAAGAGAGGAAGAAGAGGGGCAGTTTAGAGATGCAGTCAGGGGAAACTCGGGTTACTTGATGGAGGCTGACATAGAGTGTCACAATAAATTTGAGCTACTAAGCAACCTAGAGGGGGAGGAAGGGGTTGGTGGAAATGAGGAAACTTATACAGATACCGGGGGGAGGGAGTCGGATACCCATAGGGCATCCCAGACCAGCTATGGGAAGGATAGACATAGTCCCAGAGGGAGAAGGGGAAACATATATGTTAAGCAAATGGGGGAGATGCAACATATTCCAGACATGAGGGAGGAGAGCATGATTGGAGAGAAACCGGGAGACAAGGAGGTGGGAGAGGAGCCCCCCTTCAGCAGGGAGGTCAGTACCAAGGGTGGGGCCCTAGCTAAAGGGGACCCACAGAGAGTGCCTCTGGAGGCAGGGGTACTATTACAAGGGGGGAGGATGGCGGTGTGGGGGAAGGGGAAACCATCAGGGCCAGGATAAATGGTTCAGATAAGAGAGGGTTAAAGGGGACACCTATTCAGATGGGGTTTGAGTTAAGTGGGCAAAATAGCAAGGGAGGCAGAAAGGGGAGGGTGACAAGGGGGTCTCTAATAAGGCAGGAAGACTCCCATGAAATTGAGATCATGAATAAAGGGGGGGAGGGGCTGAGAGGGCATAGTGGAGGTAACCATAAGGATGATGGCAGTGTTAAGGTTCTGTTACTGGGAGACTCGATGATTAGGGGTATCCAGTGGGAGGGACAGGGGGTGGATGCCATAGCCAGGTGAAGGTAGTGAGTATCTCTGGGCTGACAGTGCACAGAGCAAAGTTCATGGTGTATGAAATGGTTAGGATTGTGGAGGAAACCGGTTCCTGGTGCATTTGGGAACTAATGATCTAGAGGAAATAGCGTTTAGAAATCCAAGCAAGGTTCCAAGAACTTGCCAGAGTCTGTCGGGATAATGGATGCAACATTTCCTTTTGGAGATATTGCCAGTACCAAAGGCCTCAGTGGGAGAAAAAATGAAGCTCACAGAGGTTAATGACTGGCTCAGGAAGTGGGGTGAAGAAGAGTGGACTGGGGTTGTTAGGGAACTGGAATGGAGTTTGGGAGGATAAGGACTATATGCCAAGGACAGGTTTCATCTTGCCCCATTAGGGCAGGAAGTCCTTAAACAGGGGATGGCTGACTACATACAAGAAAGGTGGGGGGTTAAACTTGTAAGGGGAGGATAAGGAGAGGTTAATCAGAAGCCCTCTCCTCCAGATGAGGGGAGTAGCCTCTAAGCCCAAGGGGGAGGGGGGAAACAGACTGGGGGTGGAGGTTTCAGGAGGAGCAGAGGGAGGATGGAAGTATAAGGAATCTGGGTGGGGTTTGACAAAGAGGATCAGGGATAAGGGGTGGGGGTTGGTGTTAGTAAATGCCAGGAGCTTGGGAAACAAGTTGCCAGAGTTCCAGGCCATGCTGTTCGGGGGTGGATGTGGCGGCAGTCACGGAGACGTGGGCCAACAAAAACCATGACTGAGACCTAAACGTACGGGGTACACTATGCTTAGGGAAGGATAGAAAGGAGGGCAGAGGGGTGGAGTGGCTATGTTCATTAGAGATGACAGAGAATTGATATGGTAGAAGAGGCAGAGGGAACGTGGAGGCCTTATGGGTCACCCCACGATCCCCAGCAGGAGATAAGGTCAAGCTGGGAGTAGCATATAGGCCACCCGGGATGAGTGATGTTCTAGAGGATGGTTTGCTGGACAACATCATTGCCCAGTGTGGTCCAAAAGGGGAAGGAGTGGTGTTGATGGGGGACCTTAATATGCCAGGTACAAACTGGGGAACCATGTCCTCTAAGGTGGCCTAGGAGCAGAGGCTGCTGGAAGGCTTCCAGGATGTGTTCTTAATACAGCATGTGGTGGAGCCCACAAGGGAGAGGCATGTCCTGGATGCGGTTCTGGCAGATGGGGATCTGGTAAGGGACATGGTTGTACAGGACCCCCTGACTGGGAGTGACCACAATACAGTCTGGTTTCAAATAAGCATGGGGGAGTGGGGGTGAGATCTAGACACTGGCAGTGGACTCTAGGGGGGCAGACTTTATGGGCATGGAAATATTCTCAAGGATCACTTGAAGGGATTACCTCAATGACAAGTGTGGAAAGGAGATGGAGGTCATAAACGGGGACTTCATGAGGCAGTCAGGATCTGTGCTAAGTTGAAACGTAAGGGAACAAGGTCACATAAACCATGCTGGTGGTCCAGTGAGGTACAGGTAGCAGTCAGAGAAAAGAAGGCAGCCTACAAAAAATATAAAACAACAAGAGGGGATAGGGATAAGGAAATGTACCAGGTTGCATCCAGAAAAGTCACCCATATGGTGAGGGGAGCAAAGTCCAGTAAAGAGCAGCGGCTGGCACAGGGGATACATGGAGGGGAAAAGGGGTTCTTCTGGTACATTGGGGAGCAGAGAAAAACTATGGGCCATCTCAGCAGATTGAGATCAGAAGGAGGGTGGGTGGAAGAGGCGAGGGACCAGGCAGAGGTATTTAACGAGTACTTTTCCTCTGTGTTCACTATGGAGGGGGATGGGATATCTACAAAGCAAGGCACGAAGGGGATAGAAGCGGCAGTGAGTGGGATCAGGGGAGCAACAGAAATGGAGGAAGAGGGAGGGAAAGGTACCCCAGGGGTGTCACATCTGGATAAGGATAAAAAGACCAGTAAGGTGGAGGGGACAGATGATGCTATCTCCGCCAAAAGGGTGTGGTTAGCCCTCAAGGCCCTAAAGAAAGACAAATCTCCTGGGCCGGATGGCATTCATCCGAGAGTACTATGGGAATTGGCGGACATACTGGCTGCACCCCTGGCGGAGCTTTTCAGCAGGTCACTTGAGACAGGAAGGGTACCTAGGGATTGGCGAGAGGCACATGTGGTACCAATCCGTAAAGGGGGCTCGAGGGAAGTAGCAGGTAACTATAGACCCATCAGTTTGACCTCGGTGGTGGGAAAATTAATGGAGAGTATACTAAAGGAACGATTGGGGGTGTACTTGGAGGAGGTGGGAGGTCTGGATAGTCGGCAACTTGGTTTGTGCCAGGTAGATCATGTCAAACCAACCTTGTGGAGTTCTATGAATGGGTAACATCAGAACAGGACAGGGGTAAGCCTGTGGATGTATTATTCTTGGACTTCAGCAAGGCATTTAACTCTGTCCCCCACAATGGTCTGGTGGAGAAACTGATGGGGTTAGGAGTAGACCCTTTGATGGTCAGATGGATTGAAAACTGGCTAGCTGGACGCACTCAGAGAGTAGTGGTCTGTGGGAAGCTCTCGAACCCTAGAGAGGTTGGTAGTGGGGTACCACAGGGCTCGGTCCTGGGTCCGATCCTGTTTAATGCATACATATCGGACATCAGGGAGGGTATAGGGTGTGAAATGAGTCTCTTCGCGGATGACTCCAAGGTGGGAGCAGTAGTTAAGGGAGAAGAGGGGAGGTTGGCCCTGCAAGGGACCTGGACACCCTGGAAAGCTGGCCTACACATGGAAATTAATTTCAATATCACCAAGTGCAAGGTGTTGCATCTTGGTCGGGGAAACCCTAAACACAGGTACACCCTGGGAGGGAGGCACTGGAGGCCTCAATAGGGAAAAGACCTAGGTGTCATGGTGGATACATGTATGATAACTCTGAGCAGTGCAGGAGAGCAGCTAGCAAGGCAAACAGGATGTTGGGATGCATCGTAAGGGGATCACCTCTAGGAGCAAGGAAGTGATTCTGCCCGCTGTACAATGGACTGGTTAGACCACACCTGAGTACTGTGTGCAGTACTGGAGACCACACTTGAAGAGGGACATACAGCTCCTGGAGAGGGGCAGAGGAGGGCAACAAAGATGATACGAGGGCTAGGGGATTTGACGTATGAGGACAGACTTGAGGAGCTCTGCCTGTTTTCATTGGAGGAGAGGAGAGACAGGGGGACAAGATTGAGGTCTTCAAGTACCTCAAGGGAATAAATAGGGTAAACATGGAGGGGATCTTTAGACTAAAGCAGGGAAGTATCACCAGAGGGCATGGTTTGAAGTTGGAAGGTGGAAGGGTGAGGGGGAAAAGAGGAGGAGGTTTTTCACTGAGAGGGTGGTGGACCCTTGGAAAGCACTGCCTGGTGAGCTGGTTCAGAGATCCACAGTGGAGGGCTTCAAGAGAGGGTGGGACAGACACAGAAAGTGGATGTATCAGATGATGGCCTGTCCGGGGTGGGGTGGGGATCTATGATAGGGGTTTCTGGAGCACAAGGGATGGGAGGGTCTCGGCAACCAACTAAGGATCTAGGTTCGAGCAGACTCGATAGACTGTAAGGCCTAATCTGCTGGCAAATAGTATGTTAGTAATATTTCTTTATTTACTACATATTTATTTTATTGAAAGAAGTTATACCTCTTTAAATTCATATAACAACAAATTCTCCAACTCAGAAGTAATTTATACTCTTTTAAAACATTTTAAGCTTTACTTCTGGCATTAGGGAAGCACCACCCCTTTTTCCACAGTATTTAGTAATGCACAGGATGGCCGGCGGGTTCTTAAGAGCAAGCTGAAACAGAGACTTCTGAAGGTAATCTGAGACGCCAAACAAAATAGAAAAACCCTTGTCTTACAATAAACACTCAAAACAACTCAAAACGCCATCACTTCACTTCTCCAAGGTATGTACTGCTCATACAAAGGGTTTTTAGTCATAAGGATACAATTGTAAGGGAACTAGAAAAAAGAATAACTTCTCAATTGTGCGCACACTCGCACAGTAATTTCACCGGCACTCGTATTACCGTACTGAACCTCAGCAGCGTTTCTACTTTAAAAACAGCCGCATTCTTCAGAACCCTTACCAAAAGAACCTAACAATATAATACTAAAGAACTAAGAGGTTCTTCCATAGCTCAAAATCTAAACAGGGCATAAATGTAGAATACTAGGGCATTGAAAGCAGCGCCCCGAACTCTTACAAAGCCCTCGAAAGTGCAGCAAACTTAATTACCGTGCTTAAAGTAAAGAGACTAAAAGTATTAAACAGTGCCCTGCAAGGAGTCTCTTAAAAAAGGGATGGGGAACAGGAAGGAGAACCAAAAGGTTCTCAACACTATTACGAAGATTGCATAGTACAAGCAAGTCCAAAGAAAAGCTGCAAAGCAAAATAATTGGAAAACCGCAAAGGGGGGGGACCAACCATTTTCTCCGGATGGCATATTTTCCCAAAAGTTTCAATCTATGTGCAGGGGCTGCTCATTTATTTAACTAAAAGTTAAGCAAACTCTAAACAATGAATCCCCTACAATCAAAACTATTTTACAGTAAACTACTTATCCTTTTACTAGCAAAAACAAAGCGCTCATTTTCTATACAAAGCGAAAAACACTAACTACATTTCGGGGGAAGCTAAAAGGGAAAGTGTTGTATTTTAATATTAACAACATATTTAGATTTGAAATACGACTGAAATCAAAACTCAAACAAAACGTTACATTCTCAGTAAGACTAAGCTGTTGGCTAAACGTTCTCACTACCAGAATGGGGCTAACTTTAAGGATAACTACACTCTCCCTAAAAGGGGGATAACTATGATTTTGGGAGAATATTTCCTTTCAGAAAGTATGGAAGAGACTACTGCTTTTAAACATCAAAATCGAAATTTGTTTTTAAGCTGCCTGAAACGTCGCCACTGATCACACAATCCGTGCAGCTTTTAATCGTTCGAGCAACAACAGCAGTGAGAAAAGCTACCAGAGGGGCTAAATTAGTTGGAGTTTTCTCTATTACCTCATAGGGACTACATCAAGGGATAATATGTTGCATATAAGAGAAAACAATTCTAATAGTTTCTAAACTTAACTAAAGCTAGGTGGGGGAAGGGCTAAGCAGGGAGAAGGGGTACCGGAAGTGGAAATCACAGCTGAGAGAGTGAGGGAAGCCCTCAGCTCCCTTAAGATGGAGAAAGCACTGGGGCCGAATAAATTACATCCCAGAGTGCTGAAGGAACTTGCAGATGTCCTGGCAAAACCCTGTGCAGAGCTTTTCACCATCTCTGAGGACAGGGTGGGTGCCCCAAGACTGGAAGGTGGCGATATAGTGCCTATCCACAAGGGGGATCAAGGGAGGTGGTGAGGAACTACAGGCCTGTCAGCCTGACCTCGTGGTGGGCAAGGTGATGGAGGGCATTGTCAAGGAGAGGCTAGGGGGGACCTGGATAAGTCAGGGTGCCTGGACGATAGACAGCATGGATTCAACCCGGGGAAATCATGTCAGACAAACCTGGTGGAGTTCTATGACTGGGTGACAAGTGCCTTGGACCTGGGTAGACCAGTGGATGTCCTCTTTCTGGACTTCAGCAAGGCATTTGACTCTGTTCCTCACATGGGCCTGTTGGATAAGCTGGGAGAAATGGGGGTGGGGAACCAGATGATCAGATGGATAGGCAATTGGCTCCAGGACCGGACCCAGAGGGTTGCAGTTGGTGGGATAGTCTCATCCCCAAGGAGGGTCATTAGTGGGGTCCCACAGGGATCAGTCCTTGGGCCCCTTCTGTTCAACACCTACGTATCTGACATAAGGACAGGAATCAGGAGTGAGATGAGTGTCTTTGCAGATGACTCGAAACTGGGGGCGGTGGTGGATGGGGAGAAGGGGAGGGGAGGGTGGCCCTACAGGGGGACCTGGAGGCTCTGGAAAGATGGTCTAGAAAGTGGAAGCTGAGGTTCAATGCAGGGAAATGCAAGGTACTGCACCTGGGGGCCAAAAACCTGGGCCAAGTGTACACCTTGGGGGGGGAATGCTACAAGTCTCGATGGCTGAGATGGATGTGGGGGTGGTGGTGGATGTCAAGAAGAACAACTCGGAGACTTGTAGGAGGGCAGCAGCCAAGGCCAACAGGATGCTGGGATGCATCGCTAGGGGATCACTCTCCAGAAGGAGGTGGAAGATAATTCTCTGTATAACTGCTTGGTGAGGTCAGCACCTTGAGTACTGCGGCAGTTTTGGAGGCCACACTTAAAGGGACATTAACCTCCTGGAGAGGGTCCAGAGGAGGGCAACCAAAATGATTTGGGGCTTGGGGGACAGGACCTATGAGGAGAGGCTCGAAGAGCTAAATATGTACACATTGGAAGAGAGGGGGACATGATAGAGGTCTTTAGGTACATGAAGAGGGTAAATAGGGGAGGAACAGTCGGGGTGCTTTGAAGGAAGGAGCAAGGGGCCACTAGAGGGCATGGGTGGAAGCTGGAGGGGGGGAAGATTCAGGGGAGAAAGGAGGAGGTGCTACTTCACTGAGAGGGTGGTGGAGCCATGGTATGCACTGCCTAGGGGGCTGGTGGAGGCAGAGACAGTGGAGGGGTTCAAGAGGGGGTGGGACAGGTACAGGGGAAGGGTTCTGGAAGCAAAATCCAATGCAGCAAGAATATCAGGAACTGGGAAGGGAGAAGCCAGAGAAGGCGAGGGGGACAGCAAGGTCAGTACCCAGGTTGGGGACTGACCAAACGAGCAGACACGAAAGACCGTTAGGCCTATTCTGCTGGTATTTTAGTATGTTAGTATGTTAGTAAAGAGGTTTTCTCCCTTACTTTAAGAAACTGTTACTTTCATCCAGATTTTCTAAAATATAAATCTTTCTCTCTTGAGGGGAGAATTTCCAAATACTCTAAAACAAGGAGAAAATATACATCTAACCCAATACGTTACTTTTCCCCAAGTCTCACAGAGCCACTCTGTGACAGGTGATGAGTGTCTTGGACCTGGGTAGACCAGTGGACATCCTCTTTCTAGACTTCAGCAAGGCATTTGACTCTGTTCCTCATGAGGGCCTGTTGGATAAGCTGGGAGAAATGGTGGTGGGGAACCAGATGATCAGATGGATAGGCAATTGACTCCAGGACCGGACCCACAGGGTCATAGTTGGCAGGATAGTCTCATCCCCAAGGAGGGTCATTAGTGGGGTCCCACAGGGATTAGTCCTTGGGCCCCTCCTGTTCAATGCCTACGTCTCTGACATAAGGACAGGTATCAGGAGTGAGATGAGTCTCTTTGCAGATGACTCAAAACTGGGGACGGTGGTGGATGGGGAGGAAGGGAGGGTGGCCCTACAGGGGGACCTGGAGGCTCTGGAAAGATAGTCTAGAAAGTGGAAGCTGAGGTTCAATGCAGGAAAATGCAAGGTACTGCACCTGGGGGCCAGAAACCTGGGCCAAGTGTACACCCTGGGGAGGGGAATGCTACAAGTCTCGATGGCTGAGAGGGATGTGGGGGTGGTGGTGGATGTCAAGATGAACAACTCGGAGACTTATAGGAGGGCAACAGCCAAGGCCAACAGGATGCTGCGATGCATCACTAGGGGGATCACCTCCAGAAAGAGGGAAGTGATACTCCCTCTGTATAACTGCTTGGTGAGGCCACACCTTGAGTACTGCGTGCAGTTTTGGAGGCCACACTTAAAGAGGGACATTAAACTCCTGGAGAGAGTCCAGAGGAGGGCAACCAAAATGATTTGGGGCTTGGGGGACAGGACCTATGGGGAGAGGCTCGAAGAGCTAAATATGTACACATTGGAAGAGAGAAGGGACCGGGGGGACATGATAGAGATCTTGAGGTACATGAAGGGGGTAAATAGGGGAGGAGCAGTCAGGGTGCTTCGAAGGAAGGAGGAAGGGGCAACTAGAGGGCATGGGTGGAAGCTGGAGGGGGGAAGATTCAGGGGAGAAAGGAGGAGGTGCTACTTCACTGAGAGGGTGGTGGAGCCATGGAATGCACTGCCCAGGGGGCTGGTGGAAGCAGAGATGGTGGAGGAGTTCAAGATGGAGTGGGACAGGTACAGGGGAAGGGTTCTGGAAGTAAAATCCAGTGCAGCAAGACTATCCGGAACTGGGAAGGGAGAAGCCAGAGAAGGCGAGGGGGGCAGCAAGGTCAGCTCCCAGGGTGGGAGCTGACCAAACGAGCAGACATGAAAGACTGTTAGGCCTATTCTGCTGGCATTTTAGTATGTTAGTATGTTAGCTCCATGAGACAGCCCTCTTCATTGGAAAGAGCGTATGTTTGGTGCCTATTTTGGGAGCTGGAGAACAGCATAGTTTTAGTCTTGTTGTAATTCATAACTAACTTGTTCTTATGGAACCATCTTTCTATGAATACAAAATTACTCTGTAGACTGGATTCACGAACTTTAGGTTCTGGATCACTGGTAAACTGGACAGCATCGTCAGCATATAAAAGGAT
The DNA here is from genome assembly GCA_016271365.2 of Neoceratodus forsteri. Lineage (NCBI taxonomy): Eukaryota > Metazoa > Chordata > Ceratodontiformes > Ceratodontidae > Neoceratodus > Neoceratodus forsteri. The sequence continues at coordinate 1,043,513,706 of CM028133.1, read as the reverse complement.
GTGACCCTGACAGGAGTAAGGAAGGTTGCTGAGGAAAATGCTAAATAAAAGATGGCCCAAGATGGACCCTTGAGGAACTTCAGATAGGACAGGTCTGCTATCCGAGAGAGTGTTACCAGTCTTCACCTGCTGTGTACGGTTATGCAGGTAGCTTTCAAACCAGGCTAGTCTGTCATGAGCTAGGCCAATGATGGCAAGCTGTTCGACCAGGAGGGCATGATTCACTGTGTCAAAAGCTTTGGTTAAATCAATGAAAGCTGCACCAACCAGGTGTCCTTGATCTAAGGAGTGGTGAATAAAGCCTGTGAACTCCAGAAGGGTGGTAGTGGTACTATGACCACTTCTGAACTCGTGTTGTTGAGGGCATTGTAGCTGATATTTTTCTAAGCATTCAACCAGCTGGTCAGCCACTATATGCTCAAGAGCTTTCTAGAGTGGGGGAAGGATAGAGACAGGCCTGTAGTTCCCAGTAATTATGGGATCCCTAGACTTATGAACTGGTGTCACAGTGGCAAGTTTCCATTTCTGAGGGAACTGAGAGTAACTAAGTGACATGTTAATAATATGTGTTAGAGTTGACAGAATTTCATCCAGTGTAAAGGCTGCAAAATTAAGATCCAGGGTGTCACCACTAAATCTTGATTTCCCTAATACCTTGAGAAGGTAATTCCTGGCTTCATGGGCTGAAAGGGTTTTGAAGTAGAAAGGAGGATGAGAAGGGTGCTAAGTCTCTTTCCCAGAGTAGTCACTTGTGAGGCGGTGAGAGAAGTAGCCAGGTGGCAGGACACCACTCAGGTCCATGAAGACATTATTAAAAATGTTAGCAGTAAGTTTGGGGTCGACTGAGGGTACATCATCAATATTAAGCATGGTAGGGGCAGATCTGAGGTCTCTCCCAGTGACCTCTTTAAGGTTAGTCCAAAATTTTCTGCCATCATTCCAGGTCCGAGAGAGCACTTCCTTCTAATATTGATTTTTAGCTGCACGAATAGCTGTCATTAAGTTGTTTCTAACAGCTTTGTACCTCTGAATGTCGGCCTGATTACACAAGGACCTAGACCTGTGCCATAGATGACCCCTGGCATTCAGAAGCTCAAGGAGGTCAGGAGAAAACCAGGGATTACAGCAGCCTTTGATTTTATGCTTCTTATGGGGGGGCGTGCATATCACGAATATCAAAGAATTGGTCAAGGGCAATGTCAACATTGTTAATAGTGTAAACCATTGACCAGTCCTGATTTTTCAGGTCAGCTTTTAGTGATTCAAGATTCCCACAGATGAGTACCCTGGTGGTAATTGTTCTAGCGGGTGGTTTAGAGAATTTGTTTGACCAATGAAACAAGACTAGGGAGTGGTCACTGAAAGCATATGGGAGTACAGTTGTGTTTGATATATGATCAGGGTGGTTAGAGAGCACCCAGTCCAGTAAGGTACCTGTCCCAGTTTTATAGTTGATTCTAGTGGGGGTCTCGACTAACTGGGTGAGGTGAACTGCTGAAATTGCATCTCTGAAAGGGCTTGTGTCAGGAGAGAACCAAGTGATATTGAAATCTCCTAACATGATAATTAATGAAGTAAGACTCAGAGAGCCAAAACAGTCCAGGAGTGAATCAATGCAGGAGGCCATCTGTATTAAAGGAATATAGATTGAAAACACAGTAAGGGTTTTATTGTGTGCGCCTAGAATCATTTTTATGGCAAGGACTTGCATATGGTCATCAGTTTTGGGCAGAGTTAGGACAAGACCTTGAAGTTTTTTTTGGAGGTAGATCACGCAACCGCTCCCATGATAGATAGATAGATAGATAGATAGATAGATAGATAGATGAGTGAGAGAGAGAGAGATGATAGATAGATAGATAGATAGATAGATAGATAGATAGATAGACAGACAGACAGACAGACAGACAGACAAACAGATGTGAGAATGGATTCAGTACAAGGGACCTCTATCCTGTCTTCAGTCTGTTGCAACAGCATTTTCTCCTTTGTTTCTTCTGTAGCTTTAATTTGTATTTCTTTTATTATCAGGCTGGCCACCTGATATCATTTTTCTTTAGTTGTACTCTGTCCTCTCCTCTCCTAGAAATCCCTTGTCAGAATCCATTCAGCATGCCCTGCCTTCTAGTACCTATGATAGTGAGAAACAGTTTGTTTGTCTTAGTTCCTTTAAGTAGTAAGGAAGTTGCCCAATAATTCAGCTCAGCGTTGTGCCTGTAGCTGTAAGTGGAGCTGGCTGCAAACCATACGCCCCCCCCAAACAGTGTACCGTGAGCCAAACACACTGAAACAGCTCTGTGGATTTGGCTGCTATTTGTAATATGTACAGTATATGTGTACATTTAAGAAGTTTTTATACACATTTCATTAATAAAATTGCACCTTGTTCGGTGAATTAAAGCCTCCAGCTTTAAATCTCTCTTGAAAAGCCAGCTGTATATGGTCATAAAAGTGCTGCAATCACTTTAATAAAAATAAAACCTTGTTTCAGGTTAAATATTTTATTTACACACCAGGGTTATTAGCTCCCTCCTGTAACTTCTCCTGTAGCAATGTGTAGCAGTTTCTGGGGGAAGGAAGGATGGAGAAATAAGACCTCTGTCTGAATATTTGCCTGGCAGTTTGAGTTTTCACATACAGCACAGTTTTAACTTCATGAAGTTCAAGTTGCTTATAAGCTTAATTAGAAGCTAAAAATAAATACTGTATGTTATAGTTGCCAGGTTATTTTATATTGTCTATCCTTCCAAAACATGCTGTAGGAAGGGATAATTATGAACTTGTATGGATTTACCTGGAATGGTTTGTAGCAGGCTGTATTGTTGCTGAGCCAAAGTTCTAAGAGCCCCACCCTTCTCTGAGTTCAGGTCTATACCAGCCAGCTGGCCTTGCTTTGCTATACTTATAGACCTGACACATAAGGGGTGGAGCTTCTGTTAGACATTTTCAGTTATATTCTTTAATTTGTACATTTTATTTTGATTAGGAACCTAAGTTAATATGTTAATGAAAAATAACATTATAATTCATGTTTAGAAGTTAATAATTTATTGATTTAAATACTTTATATACCTTGTGACTCTGATGGATGGAGAGTTAAACTCCTCCCCTATCAGATCCCTATAAATGGGATGCTTTACTTCATTTCAGCAGATAGTTTTGTGAAGAGCAGACAGGTTCTATTCCGAGCTTTGACACTAGTTGGTTCTAGTGTATTTATATATTATTTTGTATGTTTCTGTTTTTTTTGTTGTTGTTTTGTCGCTCAGTCCATTGAATAAGTACAAAGAAATAAAACATCAGCTTATCCATAACTTGCTGCCTGGAGTCCTAATTTATCCCACACCTCACAAGTTGGTGTTAGAAGTGGGATAAAGAAGTCTGGCTCAGAAGACTTCTGATACTGTCTTAGTATCTGTTGGAGGACACAGCTGATGCAGGAAGAACCCCGGCCTGGTGCAGTAACAAGGAAGATGGCAGATCAATTGGGCTTACCACTGATGCCTGGGCTGATGCCTGATGTTCAACGGAAGACAAAACTGGAAGAAGAAGGAGCTGTTGGAGGTATACCAGAGACGGAGGAACTAGAGGAAGAGACTGTGACTGCACCAACTGGAGATACACAGGAATTATTACAGTGGTTGTGTATGCAGCAAGTAGCCTTGGAGAAGCAGAGACTTAAGGACTTACAAAGATCTGAAGCCCGGTGGGAAAATACCCTCAGAGCTATACAGGCCTTAAGCATTGGACGACCCATAAGTCCTGGTGAGGGTCCAAAGGATATTAAATTAACAAAATTGTGTGAATCTGATGATATCGAAACTTATTTGACAACCTTTGAAAGGATTGCCAGAGCATGTCAATGTCCCAGAACCCAATGGGTGATCAGACTTGCCCCATACCTCACTAGAAAGGCCCAGTTAGCCTATGGACATGTAGACCCCACTGTGAGTGAGAACTATGAAGCAGTGAAAGAAGCTGTCCTCAAGAGATATGATATTTGTTCAGAGACTTATAGGCAACATTTTCGGACTCTTAAATATCATTCATCAGATACCCCCAAGAGACTTATACTAGATTGAAAGATTTGTGTGGTAAGTGGTTACAGCCATCTAGTAACACTAAAGAACAGATGATGGAAGCTATATAGATGGAACAATTTGTACGAATAATGCCACAAGACGTACAGTTGTGGGTGAGGGAACACCACCCAGACACTGCAAAGAAAGCTGTACAACTAGCAGAGGATTACCTCACAGCCAGACCCAATAGACAAAAAGGGTATCCTGGGACAAGTACACCTCACCCTACGGTAAGAACCTTTCCTATCCCTTCTTCAGTCAGTGTACAGCAGTCTACTAGTGGGGGCACAAAACCAGTAAAAACAGATAGAGCACCTACTGCAGAAATAATTTGTCACTACTGCCATGGAAAAGGACATATAGCACGTTTTTGGCCAAAGAAGAAGTCAGCACCCACACAGCAAGTTTTGGCCAATTGGGGTCAATATCTAACTCCAGTGACTATCAATGGTAGACAAGTAATGGGACTCTTGGACTCTGGAAGTAGACAGACATTAATTAAAGCCAGCCTGTTACCTATTGATGGTTGTCCTCAGACCCAGACTGGAGTTACATGTATCCATGGGGACACACATTTCTATCCTTTATTTCCTGTGGGCATAGAGGTACACCAGAGCAAACACAGACTTGATGTGGGAGTAGTGCCCTGTCTTTCTGTCCCTGTTATAATTGGACATGACCACCCTGAGTTCAGTGTATTGTTAAACGAATCCACACATGTGGGAGCTGCTACTACCAGGACCCAGGAAAAAGAAAGAATGGACTTACAACAAGTATTTCCATTTGGAGAGGATATTTTTGGTGAACCTGGTGCTAAAAAGAAATCCAGACAAGACAAATGACTGGATAGGAAAAGATGGCACCAAACCCATACACACATTGGAAAAGAAGAGCAGGACATAGAAAAAGACAATTTGTTTGGACTTGAACAGGCTAAAGATAAATCTTTGAGTCCTTTGTTTTTACAGGTTGGGAAACCGCAGGGCGATGAGCCTAAATATGTAATAGAAAAAGGGCTATTATATCAGGAGTGTTTAAATCCCAAAACTAATGAAATAATCTCTCAGTTATTAGTGCCTATTACATATAGAGAGCCTTTAATGTCCCTAGCTCATGATGTTCCTCTAGCTGCTCACCAGGGGGCTGAAAGGACACTTCAGAGATTATTATATCGGTTCTATTGGCAAGGAATGAGACAGCAGGTACAAGAATATTGTAAAACTTGTGAGCATTGTCAAAAGGTGGCTACAGTGTCAAAAAAGGAAAAAGTTCCCTTACAACCGCTACCTTTGATCTCGGTACCTTTTGAACGGATAGCAATGGATGTAGTTATTCCATTACAAAAGAGTGCAAAAGGGAATCGCTTCATCTTAGTTGTATGTGATTATGCTACAAAGTATCCGGAAGCTATTCTCTTACGCACAGTGACTGCAGACAAGGTAGTGGAAGAACTGGCAAAGTTATTCTCAAGGATGGGGATCCCTAGAGAAATATTGACAGACCAGGGTAGCAATTTCTGCTCACAAGTTTTAAAAAGGTTGTATGCAGCATTAGGGGTACATGCTATACACACTTCTCCCTATCATCCACAAACAGATGGATTAGTGGAGAGATTCAACCATACATTGAAATCAATGTTAAGGGAATTTACCCAGGAAGAAGGGAAACACTGGGATAGACTGTTGCCCTATCTCATGTTTGCATACAGGGAGATGCCACAGTCATCCACCGGTTATTCCCCTTTCGAATTATTATTTGGAAGGAATCCCAGGGGTTTACTGGATATTATTAAGGAGAATTGGGAAACAAAAACTCCGGACACTTTACCACTGGCCTCTATTGAATATATTAAGACACTAAGGGAAAAATTAGCACAATACACTGAAAAAGCTCAATAATATAACCTTGATCATAAGAAATATCAAAAAGCTTATTATGATCAAGGGGTAGGAAAGAAATCCTTCCAAGTAGGAGATAAAGTCCTACTATTATTACGTTGTTCAGACAACAAATTGTTGATGAAGTGGCAAGGACCATACACTGTACAGAGGCAAGTGGGGCCTGTTAATTATGAGATCTTATGCCCAGATAAAAGAAATAAAGTGCGTCTTTACCATGCCAATTTACTTAAGGCCTGGTATGAACGTAAGCCTACTTCTCTCTATGTCTGCCCTGAGCCAGAACAAACTGAGCTTGAACAAGCTTACGAGAGAGTAGAAGAGAAGGGTAATGTCAGAGATGTTTGTATTAATATGGAATTATCTGACATACAGAGGGAAGAATTAAATCAGGTATTGGAAAAGTACAGTGCAGCCTTTACCACAGTACCTGGACACATGGATGGTATCACTCACCGTATTAATGTAGGACACACGGTACCTATCAGACTAAAACCTTATCAGTTGCCAGAAAGTGTACGGTCTGATGTTATACAGGAAATAAAGAAGATGCAGCAAATGGGAGTGATTGAACCATCTATGAGTCCTTGGAGCTTCCCTATGGTGGTGGTAAACAAAAAGGAAGGGGGGTTAAGAGTCTGCTTAGATTTTCGTAGATTAAATTCTGTATCCAAATTTGATGGGTATCCTATGCCATGCATAGATGACATCATCGATCATCTAGGTAATGCGCAGTACATTAGCACATTAGATCTTTCAAAGGGTTACTGGCAAATACCTCTGGATCAGCAATCACAGGAAAAAACAGCATTTCGTAACCCCTTGGGATTATTTCAGTTCAAGGTAATGCCATTTGGACTACATGGGGCACCTGCCACATTCCAGAGGGCTATGGACAAGATTTTACATCCACATGCATCTTATAGTGTGGCATATTTAGATGATGTCATAATATTCAGTCCATCTTGGAAGGAACACATGACACATCTGGAAGCAGTACTAGAGTCAATAACCATGGCAGGATTAACCATAAATCCAAAGAAATGCTCACTAGCAATGCAGGAGATAACTTATTTAGGTTTTGTTATTGGAAAGGGGGAAGTTAAACCTGAAATAAGTAAAATTGATGCTATAGCTGGAAGCACACAACCCCAGACCAAAACACATGTACGAGCATTTTTGGGTTTAGCAGGTTACTACCGTCGTTTTGTCCCTAACTTTTCTGAGTTAGTTAACCCTCTGATAGAACTAACAAAAAAACGACAACCTGAGAAGGTAATATGGAATAAACAATGTGAAGAGGCCTTTCTAGCCCTCAAATCCAAATTATGTTCCTACCCCATATTACGTAGCCCTGATTTTCAGCGTCCATTTATATTACAAACTGAAGCATCCAACCATGGAATTGGAGCTGTTTTATCCCAAATGGTTGGAGACGAAGAACATCCTGTTTTATATATTAGCAGAAAATTACATCAGAGAGAAATGAGATATGCCATTATAGAAAAGGAGTGCCTTGCTATTCGTTGGGCAGTAGATTCTCTAAAGTTCTATCTATGGGGTAGAGAGTTTACAATAGTTACAGACCACAATCCCTTATGCTGGTTGCATATGATGAAAGACAAAAACCCATGCATTATGCGTTGGTATCTGATCCTTCAACCATATAAATTTATAATTCAACATCGTGCTGGTGCCAAACACAAAAACACAGACTATTTGTCTCGTTTTGGGGCTAGTAGATATTTATCAGACCCCGGGGTAATAGATACAGAAACTTTGCATATAGATGCCAAATGAGAAATGTTGAGTCATTATAATAATGTGGGACCCTGGGGTGGAGCTTTGGGAGTGGGCGGGCTAAAGCTCCATCCCTTTTTATTATATTAGAAAGGGATCTGTATAAATATCTAGATAGTACTGTTGAAGGAAAAAGAAACAAAGGATAAAGTGTTTTCCCCTGTTTCTTTCCTGAGTCGGGAGGAGTGTGAGAATGGATTCAGTACAAGGGACCTCTATCCTGTCTTCAGTCTGTTGCAACAGCATTTTCTCCTTTGTTCCTTCTGTAGCTGTAATTTGTATTTCTTTTATTATCGGGCTGGCCACCTGATATCATTTTACTTAAGTTGTATTCTGTCCTCTCCTAGAAATCCCTTGTCAGAATCCATTCAGCATGCCCTGCCTTCTAGTACCTATGATAGTGAGAAACAGTTTGTTTGTCTTAGTTCCTTTAAGTAGTAAGGAAGTTGCCCAATAATTCAGCTCAGCGTTGTGCCTGTAGCTGTAAGTGGAGCAACAGACAAGTCAATCAGGGCATATTTCACAGAATGAACCTGCAAATCTAGCATATCTTAAATATATAAAAAAAAGATCTGCAGTAGACTGAAACATAGCTATAAACATGACTGCACTCATCCATAGAAACATAGAAGTTGATGCCAGATAAGGACCGCAAGGCCCATCCAGTCTGCCCATTTCTTTTTCTACCTTAGGAATGTGACATAGGCCTTTGCTCTGTCAATGACCTATCTTTTCATACTCATCTGTGTTGCTCCCTTATGCCTATCCCATGCCTGTTTGAAGCCCTGCACTGTATTCATATCCACCACTTCCTGAGGTAGGCCGTTCCATGCATCCACCACCCTTTCTGTAAAAAAACAAACTTCCTCACATTACCCCTTAATCGGCCTCCCTCTAATCTCATGCTGTGTCCTCTTGTCCTGCTATTTTTCTTATATTGAAGCAAGTTAGACCCTTTCACCTTGTTAATGCCCCTAAGGTGTTTGAATGTTTCAATCATATCACCTCTCTCCCTCCTTTGCTCTAGGGTATACATATTGAGTTCAGTTAATCTGTCCTCATATGTTTTCTGATGCAGTCCCTGCACCATTTTGGTTGCCCGCCTCTGGACTGCCTCAGTTTGGTTAATGTCCTTGTGAAGGTGTGGCCTCCAGTATTGCACACTGTACTCCAGATGGGGCCTAACCAGTGTCTTGAAAAGAGGGATTATTACCTCCCTCTTCCGACTTGTGATGCACCTACTAATACACCCCAACATCCCTCTAACCTAATCTACTGCTTTAGAGGTCTGCTTGGATGATTTCAGGTAATCGGTGATGATGATGCCCAAGTCTCTTTCTTCCCTTGTGACTGCCAGCAACTCCCCTCACAGCCTATAGGTGGCTTCAGGGTTTCTCTTCCCTATGTGTATGATCTTGCACTTCTTTGCATTAAACCCCAGTTGCCACTCTTCCAACCATTTTGCTAGTTTATCCAGATCTCTTCTCATTCTGCCCACCCCATCTGGATCATCTACTCTGTTGCAGATCTTGCTGTCATCTGCAAACAGACAAATCTTACCCTCCTGTCCATCTGCAATGTCACTGATGAAGATATTAAAGAGGACTGGCCCCAGGACTGATCCCTGAGGTACCCCACTTGTGAATTGCATCTCTTCTGCCTGTATACTGTTACCACAACTCTCTGTTTTCTTCTGGTCAACCAGTTTGCCACCCAGTTGGCCAACGTCTGACCCATCCCAAGCCTACCCAACTTATTAATCAATCTTCTGTATGGAACAGTATCGAAAGCTTTGCTGAAGTCAAGGTAGGCAACATCAACTGCTCCCCCTTGGTCCACCACTCTGGTTACCCAGTCAAAGAAATCTATGAGATTGGTTTGACAGGACCTTCCCTTTGTAAACCCATGCTGTCTTGGATTCTGTGCTCCTATGGATTCCATGTGTTGCACTTTCCTTTCCTTAAGGAGTGTCTCCATAATCTTGCCTACTGCTGAGGTAAGAGTGATTGGTCTGTAGTTCCCTGCCTCATCCCTGCTACCACTCTTGTGAAGCAGGATCACATGAGCCCTTCTTCAGTCTTCTGGGACCTCTCCTGTGCTCAGAGACTCACTAAACAGTTCTGATAATGGCTCTGCTAGTTCCACACTTAGCTCCTTTAGTGCCCTGGGATGTATGCCATCAGGTCCTATTGCCTTGCCCCCGAGCTTATCAAGCTCTTGTAAGGCCCTTTCTTTTGTAAAGGGACTAGTGCACTCCTCCCTCCCTACCCCCTGTATCCATGGTGCAGAGTTGTGGGCCCTGCCCTACCTTCTCTTTAGTAAATACTGAGCAGAAGTATCTATTTAGGATAGATGCTTTTACATGGTCCTCCTCCTCACATGCCTCCTTATCCCCTTTGATCTTAGCAATACCCCCTCTGGACTTTCTCCTTTCACTAATGTATCTATAGAAAGTCTTATCACCTTCTTTTACTGTTCATGCTAGTGTTTCCTCTGTTTGTGCCTTTGCCTGCCTTACTCCCTTCCCTGTTTCCCTTAGGGAAGTTTGGTATTCCTCCCTTTCTTCATCCTACTGCATTCCCTTATATTTCCTGATGGCCAGCCTTTTGGCTCTGACCTTTTCTGCTACTGTGTTTGAGAACCAAAGTGGTTTCCTTCTTATTTTTCACTTCCTTTTCTAGTTAACACAATGGGATGTTGCTTCAAGTATTGCATCTTTAATGCTTGCCCACTTTGCCTGTACCCCCTCACCTTTATTTCTTTTTGCCAGGGCTAGCTTTACTCTTTTGGCCATCTTATCAAAGTCAGCTACTCTGAAGTCCCATATTTTTGCCTTGGAATGGGATGATTTTGTTCTAGTGGCTAAATTGAACCATACCATGTGATGGTCACTGGCCCCCAGGTGACCTTCTACCTGGAGATCTGTGATCCTTTCCCTGTTAGTCAGTATGAGATCTAGTATAGCCCTGTCTCTTTTGGGTTGTTGTACCAGTTGTTTGAGGCCCTTCCCCTGCAGGGAATCCGCTATGTGTCTAGTTCTGGCAGATGTCCCTGCTGGTATTGACCAATCTGTATCTGGCATGTTGAAGTCTCCAATTATCAGAACCTCCCCTTTAGCTGTCATGTTTTGTATATCTTCTAACAGTAACGTGTCTGTGTCCTCCCCCTGGTCTGGAGGCCTGTACACAACCCCAGTTCTTATGGTGGTCCCATTTCCTGTTTCCAGGGTGATCCACAGTTCTTCTGGTTCCTTATGTGAATTCTGAATTTCTGTAGCTTTGATATTTTCATTGACATAAAGGGCTACTCCACCCCCCTTTTTGCACCTCGGTCTCTTCTGAACAGTACATAGCCAGGTACTGAATTCTCCCAAGTGTGGTTACTGGTAAACCATGTGTCACTAATGGCTACTGTGTCCAGTTTAGCCTCTGTCATTATTGCCTGCAGGTCTGTTATCTTGTTTCCCAGACTGTGAGAATTTGTGTACATGATTTTCCATTGGTCAGATTTCGATGGGTTAGTTGGGTGAGGTCCGGTATTTCCCATGTGCATCGTATGGGGAGCCAGACCTTTTTCTTTACCTGGTGATGCAAATGAACTACAAACATGCTGAACTTCTGTTTGACCACTAGCTGAGGGTGGAGGAGTGTTCTTCCCATTTGACATTTCAGGTGCTGCACCCCTCTCCCCATTTGTTAGTTTAAATATTCTGCAAAGACATCAAACTTCTGCCCTAATGCACTGGGGCACCGTGTTCATCCTCTTCCTCATGTGTTCATAAATATCCTTGTGTTCATCCTCTTCCTCTTGCTAACTTGGCTGGGACATCAAGAGCACTACCCCACCTGCTGATCATATAGAGCATACCTACAGGAAGCACACTCCCCTAACCAGCCACCACATACTGGGAATAAAATAATAATAAAAAAAGCAAACTTCAGTGAATTAGGGGGGAAAAAGTGAAAGTGAGTAGTGCAATCCTGAGCTAAGGTTGTTGGCCCACCAACATTGACGCTGTCCTCCAGATGCCCTGTATAGCCTGCCAACCATCATGATGCTACCCACACCCTCAACACCACCCAGGTCCAACATCATGACAAGAAAAAAAAATTAAATGGGCACTTTACTGCTAGCATGGAAAAAGTTATCAAGTGAGCTACGGGCATGTCAAGCAGTTTGCAGTGAGACATCATGAGAATTAAAATTTGCATTATAGAGGGCCAAATTATACTGATACCATTGATCTACTGCACAACATTGCGTATTGGGCTTCTGCTCTTTCCATCATCATGATCACAGATTTAAGCCCCACTACAGCTTAAGCCTCCATGTATGACCCTGGGCAAGTCACTTAATCTCTCAGTGCTCCAGCACCCCCTTGCAAAAATGGATAGAACCAGGACCACTGGAAATCAGGTGATGCATCCCAGTTGTACTATCCTGGACAAATAAACTGTGTAATAATAACATGATTAATAAAAGCTTGCAACATGAATTGAAATATACTGTACGAGGAACATTTGAAATACTTTTTACTCAGTTTTTCCCCCACTTGAACTACCTCAATGTTCTTGCTGTTACAGAGTCAGGAGGGGTTGGGGCAGCAGAGATCGTGGCAAGTCAAATAAATAGTTTCCAGTTCATTCCAGAAGGTGGCTGATATCACTTAGGCTCCTCCATAGATTCTCCTTTATTCACATTTTTGTTTTGCCGGCATTTAGGTACCAATTCATTAATTTCCATTACAAAATTAGGATACCTTTTTAAGTAAATTAAATTGTTAGATGCTGTTCTTTATAATATTTCTATTCATCATCTCCACATAATTTACTTCTCTCAGCATACTATTTTTTATCGTCTGTATCGAAATGTGACTTGTCTATGTGATCACTTCCTCTCTGGGAAAACTATTTGTCATTGTTGGTAGTGAACTTCCTTCTTGTTTAAGATCATCACAATGGCAATGAAGTGATTCTCAGAAAGTACTCCCTTCCTAGGAGCCATCACAAGTGTTACCTGTTATGAGTCTTCAGGTGAATTAACTTCATTACAGGAATGCAATTGGTGGTAGATAGATACATAGATAGACAGACAGACAGACAGACAGACAGACAGACAGATAGATAGATAGATAGATAGATAATAGACAATAGATATTTTATTTATAAAGCACCCAATTCCATGAACTCTGGGTGCTGTACAATACAAAACAGAAACAAAACACAATTAATCAATAATTCATCATAAATTTAAAAAATCTATCCATCCCATTAAAACCAATATCAGTTATTAAAAGCCTGCTGGAACATATATGTCTTCAACTCTTTCTTAAAGGCTTCTACCCAGGGGGCTTCCCTAAGATAACCAGGAAGGGAGTTCAACAGAGTAGACGCCGCCACTAAGAATGCCCTGTCCTCAGAATGCTGCAGCCTTACACTGGGAACTCCAAGGAGACCCCCGGCAGAATGGAGTGCCTGGGGCAGATGGTAGTGGGCAAGAAGATCTTACAGAAAGACAGGTCATGTAGGGTCTTGTAGGTCAGAAGCCCTATCTTGAAGACAAACCTCTACCTGACTGGCAGCCAGTGCAGTCCGTGGAGGACCAGGGTGAGATGATCACCCTGTCTCACCCCAGTCAATAATCTTACTGCCACATTCTGCACCAGCTGCAGCCTGCAGAGGTTGCCTCCAGATAACCCTAGGTACAGGGGATTACAATAGTCCAGCCTGGAAGTGACAAATGCATGCACCAGTGTGGTCAGTTCCTCCAGTGGGACCAAGACTCGGATTCGTGCAATGTTCCTAAGATGATAAAATCCACTCCTGATGACAGCCAACACCTGAGCATCAAGTGTCAAACCATCATCCAGGATCATGCCCAAATCCTTCACCTGTCTAGACAGAGTAAGGGGAACACCCCCCAATATAAGGCCAGGAGGTAACCCCTCACAACACCCTCCACCACGATGAACCAGATTCACAACAAGTGCCTCTGTCTTGTCTGGGTTAAGTTTAAGCCAATTTTGAGTCATCCAAACCTGGATCTCATCGAGACAGCTGTTAAATACAGAGGCCAAAACCTGGGTATTGGTTGCACAGGACAGGTACAGCTAGGTATCATCTGCATAGCAGTGAAAACCCAGCCCATACAGCCTGATAATGTCACCCAGTGGCAGCATGTACACCATGAGCAACAAGGGCGACAAGACCGAACTTGCGGTACTCCACAACACAGAAGCTTCGGGTTAGATGAAGCTAACCCCATTGTCACCCTCTGCACTCTGCCTGTCAGGTATTACCTGAACAATTTGATGACATTACTGGACAGGCCACACTAAAACCACAAACAATCAAGCAGCACCTCATGGTCCAAGATGTCAAACACTGCAGAGAGGTCCAGGAGAACCAAGATGGCCCAGTCTCTCCTGTCCCTCGCCATCAGGAGGTCATTAAGCACACTCAACAGGGTGGTCTCTGTACTATGCCCTGCACAAAACTCAGACTGGAAAGGCTCATAGGTGGAGGAAGAAGCAAGATGTCTCTCGAGCTGCATGGCCACCACTTTTTCAATAACCTTCCCTAAAAATGGGAGGTTTGAAACCGTCCTGTAATTGCTGAGGCAGTCCAGGCCCAGTGAGGATTTCTTCAAAAAGGGTCTAACCAAGGCTTCCTTCAAGGCCCTTGGGAAAACCCCACTCTTCAAGGAACTCCAGGCAACCCCAGCAATCACAGGCCCAACCAGGTCCAAACAACCAACCAAAAGTCAGGTTGGTCCTGGATCCAGATCACAATGGGTTGGCAGCAGCTTCAAGATTATCCTCACAACCTCCTCCACACCAACCAGCTGAAAATCATCCATAGAAACAGAGAGACATAGAATTTTAGGGCAGATAAGGACCGCTTGGACCACCTAATCTGCCCATTTCCCTACCTGATGGATAAGCTGCAGATCCTAGTTAACCAACAGCCTACTTCCTCCTACCCCCCACTAGAATTGCCTTTTGTCTGTCCCATGCATTCTTGAATTCCTCCACTGTTTTTGACTCTACGACCTCCTCAGGAAGGCTGTTCCATGCATTTACAGCCCTCTATGTGAAGAAATACTTCCTCACATTACATCTGAGCCATCCCCCCTCTATCTTCAAATTGTGCCCCCTTGTGAGGCAGTATAGAGCAGTGGGTTAAGGCTCTGAGCTGCAGATCTAGAGACCTGGGTTTGAATCCCACAGCCGCCTAGGTGCATACTGTGTGATCCAGAGCAAGTCACTTAACTTCCTTGCGCTCCCAGGTCGCATCTGGAAACAAGCTTCAGCTTAGTGTGCTACTCCTGGTTAAATAATGCTCCCTTTCCTTCTTGCACATCTCTTTTTCTGAAAGATGCTGTCCTCTTGGACTTTGTTGTTTCCCTTGAGGTATTTAAAAGTTTCTATCATGTCCCCCCCTCCCTCCTTTCCTCAAGGCTATACATCTTAAGCTCCTTTAGTCTTTCTTCATATGTCTTCTGGTGTAGACTCTGCACCATTTTGGTTGCCTTCCTCTGGACAGCTTCCACCCTGTCTATGTCTTTGCGGAGATGGGGTCTCCAGAACTTTACACAGTACTCCAGATGTGGTCTTACCAACTGTCTGTACAGAGGACCAATAACTTCCTGTTTTCTACTGGTGATGCCTCTCCCTATGCATCCCAGTATCACCCAGCCCTCCTTACTGCCTTCTCACATTGCTGGCCCATCTTTAGGTCATCTGATATGACTACCCCCAGGTCCCTTTCCATTTCTGTTTTTGTCAGTATCTCACCCCCCATTGTGTACTCTTCCCCTGGGTTTTTGTTTCCTAGGTGCATTACTTTGCACTTCTTTGCATTGAATCTAAGCTGCCATACATTTGACCATTCCTCCAACCTTGCCAAGTCCCTTTTCATCTTTCCATCCCACCTTGTGTATCAACCCTGTTGCAGATCTTTGTGTCATCTGCAAAGAGACATACTTTCCCATCCAGTCCCTCTGCAATGTCACTTATAAAGACATTAAAAAGAACAGGCCCCATTACTGAACCCTGTGGTACCCCATTAGTAACCCTCCTTTCTTCACTGTGGACTCCATTTACTATTACCCTCTGTGTCCTGTTGTCCACCCAGTGTTTTACCCAGGCTACCACCCTGGGACCCACTCCCAGGCTGGCTAATTTGTTTATTAATCTTTTGTGCGGGACTGCGTCAAATGCCTTGCTAAAGTCTAGGTATGCCATGAGTCCACAGCCCCTCCCTGGTCTACTACTTTGGTCACCTAGTCAAAGAAATCAATTAGATTTGTCTGACATGACCTTCCTGCTGTGAATCCATGTTGTCTTGGGTCCTGTGCCCCACTGGCCTCTAGGTACTCAACAATTCTTTCCTTCAGAAGTGATTCCATCATTTTCCCTACAACTGAGATCAAACTGACAGGTCTGTAGTTACCTGCCTCTGTTTTACTCCCACTTTTGTGAAGGGGAATCACATCTGCCCTCCTCCAGTCCTCAGGTACCACACCATCCTCCCATGATTTATTAAAAAGGGTAGTCAGTGGTGTTACCAGTTCTTCCCTTAGTTCTTTTAGAATTCTGGGGTGAAACCCATCAGACCACCATTGCATTATCCACCTTCAGTTTTAAGAGTTCTTTCAGAACCCTTTCTTCTGTGAAATGGCTAATATCAACCCCTTTATCCAGAGTGCTTCTGTTGACTGGATTAGGTATCTCCCCCTGCTTTTCCATTGTGAATTCTGAGCAGAAGTATTCGTTCAGTACCCCTACTTTTTCACTGTCGCTCTCTGCCCAACCACCTTCCTCTTTATTTAGCCTCAGTATCCCTGCCTTAGTCTTTCTTTGCTCCTTAATGTACCTATAAAAAGTTTTATCCCACTTCTTAACCGAGTTGGCTATCTTTTCCTGGTTTGGACCTTTGCTATTCTGACTGCCTTCCCCGCTTCCTTCTGCTTTAACAATACAGTTCTCTTTCCTGCTCCTTCTGTGTTTCCTTATACTTCCTGAATGCTATCTTTTTCTCCCTTACCTTCCCCGCCACTTCTTTTGAGAACCATAGTGTTTTCGTCTTTCATTTTGATTTGTTTATTTGCTTCACACAAGTGCTTGTTGCCTCTGTGATGGTAGTGTTAATGTTTCCCCATTGTTGCTCCACCCCACCTTCTTGCCTGTTTGCTAGTGCTTTTCTGAGGCACTCCCCCATTTTGACAAAATCAGCCCTCCTGAAGTCCAGTACCTTTACTTTTGTGTGGCTTGACTCTACAGCTAAGTTTATCGTGAACCACACTGCTTGGTGGTCGCTTGTTCCCAGATGGCTACCCACTTAAAGATCAGAGATCCTCTCTCCATCCCCATTTGAGAGCACCAGGTCTAAGATTGCTCCCTCCTGAGTGGGTTCCAAAACTAGCTGTCTGAGGCATGCCCCCTGTATGGCATCGAGAATGACTCTGCTCTTGGATGTAGCTGCAGCAAAGGTGCTCCAGTTAACATCTGGCATATTCAGGTCCCCCATCAGGCAGAAGGAGCACTTTGACACACTCCAGGCCAGCCCATGCATCCCCTTCGAGAGGTACTTGAGGAGACCTCATCCCTGATAGAGGACACCTTGTCAGCAAAGAAAACAGATAGCTCCTTGCACCAAGTGCTTGAACCTGCACCCCCAACACAGAGACTAGCAGGATGTTATAGCCCATCTACTGTGTGTAAAAGCTGAGCTGGTCTGTTCCTTGCTGCAGCTATCTCCCTGGACATATATCCCATCTTCTTACAGGTGATTTCCCCCGATAGTTGATATAATGTAACCTCAGGGTGAATTTGTCCTCCAGCATGCCAGATCTCCTCCAGCACCTCTCTAACCTCTGCCTATTAGTCTTTAAACACCAGAGATTCTCATCAAACCAAGGAAGTCTCCACTGAGTTGACAAGGGATGGACACGAATGGGTATGATGGAATTGAAGGCCGCAGCAACAGCCCCATTATAGGCTGACACTGCTTCCCCCACTCCAATCGCACAAGCAGTCCCAGCACGTAAAAGGTCCAGCACCGTCAATAGTCTTGTCAAGGAAACTCCTCTTAATGGGCGGTACTGGATCATCTCCACAGCAGGAGGACCATCTGGGGGGTACCACCAAGTGTGAACCTCATGGTGCTATGATCTGACCAAAATACAGGATTGACACTGAGGTCAGTCACATCCAAACCTAATGAAAAAAACAAATCCAATGTGTGGCCACCCAAGTGCATAGCTGTTATTACTTTTTGTGACAGACCCAGGGCCCCCATGCTTCCTAAGAGATCATTCCCAAAAATAGAGAGCCCGCCGTCTACCCAGGTATTGAAGTCCCCCAGGATTAACCACCTGGAAGACTCCAGCACCAGGTCAACAAAAAGCTCCTCTACCTCAGCAACAAAACCCCCATGCACCCCATGGGGACAGTAAAGCACAAGGACCCTGAAACCTGCCCCCACAGCCCCTCGGGCGGCCACACACTCGAACGATCATGTATAACCTACAGGTAGCACCAAGAGGTTCAGGCTAGTTTTAAAACAAATGGCTACCCCCCACTCCTTTGATCCTCCTTTGGGTTGTGTATCATGGAGTACCCAACCGGAACTGTGGCCTCCAAAATGGGGGTGGCACTTTCATCCAACCCGGTCTCCGTGATGCAAGCCAGGTCTACTAAGGATATCAAGTCAGCGGTTATGGCAGTCTTATTCCTCATCAACCTGCCATTGCATAACACAACCCGAGTAGGATGAGGTGGGGCAGCTGAACCCGCAAACTGCCCACAATCCATCATGGAACCCTTGGGTATGGGAACTAAGCATGGCAACCCCCAGTTCAGTCCCCATTTCACCCCAGGTCATATCCTTGACCTCACCACCTGAATCCCAGACACCCCAACAGCCCCTCAGATGCCACCATCCCCACCAGACCCCCCCTCTGAGCAATCCCTAAGGCTCTACACCTTCTGTAGACCACAGCTGGAAGTCCAGGAAGCTCAAAGGGATGGAGGCCGTGGAGGTAGTCCCAAAGAGTAGCTGCACCTTATAAATCCCTGTCCCAGACACATTTCACACAAATAGGTATTCACTCATGCTAATAATAACAATACAACAGAATCCTCACACAAATAAAATACAGCAATAAAAAAATCAACCCCTCCAATTAAACCATATCAAAAGTAATAGTAATAAATAACATGCTAATTATATTTAAGAAAATGTCACAATAAATTCAATGTTCCAGGTTAAAAATTTTTGTCAAACTCCTGGTGAGAATAAAGTATCTGATTAAGATCAATTATTAACTTTTTACACTTTAGGGCCCAATGCACAAGAGGAAGGATTGCCTATGCGCCGCATGTCTGAGGCACGTAGGCAACCCTAAGTAGACATGCCACATACTGGGGGTCCCGTGAACCACTGTCACCATTCACAAATGCATGCAAGCCACTTACGTGGTGGATCCCCCAGCTGCACAGGCAGCTACATGCCAGGGTGGGCTGAGAGCATCCCCACACTACACACCATTCACAAAAGTGCATAGTGCAGGCCCATTGGAGGGCAATGGATATGGCAGGGAAGAATCTGCCATACCTGCTGGATACACCATGTGCCCAAGGAACCAGTGCCCAATCCATGCTGTTGGTGTAACCCCCCTGACAAAACTCCAGCACCCGTCCCATATGTCAGCCATGTCCCACACACACTGGTGCCCCATCCCCAGTGAAGTAAATGATAATCCTCCCCAACACACACATGGGTTCCCAGTTCCCTGTCCACATGTGAGTGACACACTCCCCTCACTGCTGATCCTGGAAACCCTTCACCATCATTGGTGGCCTGTGTATTCCCCCCCCATGGCACCAACAAAAACCCCCCATTCCTCATACCTGCAATGCGGTGCCACTGTGTGGGATGGCCAGGGGCACATCCCTATGCACACCTCCATGGCTGCTGGCCATCCAACTGATGCTAGCAGTGCGCATCCTATAAATAGTGAATCGTGCTCCCAACGTCAGTGGGATGGCCAGCAGCCAAGAGTGTGTATGGAGGGATGTGCCGCTGGCCATTCCACATGGCAGCACTGCATTACAGGTATGGGGAACCTGAGGGAGGTGTTGTTGGTGTCACAGGGGGTGGGGGTGTACCCTGCATGTACCCTGCACCTGTCTAGGGCAGTATAGCTACACCGGCGGGATACACACCTCTGTCACATACTTTCCACCTGTTAGTGCATAGGCATCAATAATATTAACATGAAAGCATGACTGATGAAGGAGAGGTTATTTGTCTTTGAGAACTAAATCAGTCGAACAGCAACCCTGTTGTGTTTTGCAATAATGTGTATTGTATGTGCATGTGCAGGCATGAAAGAATGCTAGCATCCACAAGATCATGTGTAACTGCACAGTCACTTTCATTTGCTATACAACCCAAACTATAACTCAACTTTTAAAAACAATGTGTCATTTTCAATGATTTCACATGGGTATGAAATATAAGATGGATGGGTTGAAAGGGATCTCAGTGACAGCGTATGAAGGTCAATGTCCAATTTTGAGCATCTTTGTATGCAAGGAACCTGAGTGTGATAGAATTTTAATTAATGGATCATGTTTTTTCTCATACAAATAGCTGTATATTAAATGCCATAATACATGAGTGTTAATTATGGTATGTAATACATGTCTCTTTCTGTAAAAAAATGAGGTGAAAAAATGCGACCGCTCAATTAAATAAAACAAAGTATGGGGTGCAGTGCATAAACTCACATTTTACACACACCCTCATTGTTGGATGGCTGCATAAACCCCTCGGGGTTTATGTGCCATCCAACAACTCGGATATGTAAAATTCTCATTACACACTGCACCCCTAATTTATCCTACATGTAATATATGGATAGCCCCAATAATATACTGAAACTCATACAATTAGTTTCCTATAATACTATCAAAGAAATCCATCAATAGTATTATGGGGTCTCGTAATACTATCAATTGATTTCCTAAGACAGTTCAGAAGAGACCGAGGTGCAAAAAGGGGGGTTGGGGGGTGGAGTGGCCCTTTATGTCAATGAAAACATCAAAGCTACAGAAATTCAGAATACACATAAGGAACCAGAAGAACTGTGAGTCACCCTGGAAACAGGAAATGGGACAGCCATACGAACTGGGGTTGTGTATAGGCCTCCAGACCAGGGGGAGGACATAGACGCATTGCTGCTAGAAGGTATACAAAACATGACAGCTAAAGGGGAGGTTCTGATAATGGAAGGCTTCAACATGCCAGATTCAGATTGGAAAATCAGCCAGAACTAGACACATGGTGGATTCCCTGCAAGGAGAGGGCCTCAAACAACTGTTAAAACAACCCACAAGAGACAGGGCTATCCTAGATCTAGTACTGACTAACAGGGAATGGATCACCTGGGGGCCAGTGACCATCACATGGTATGGTTCAGTTTGACCACTTGAACTAAATCATCCCATTCCAAGGCAAAAATATTGGACTTCAGAGGAGCTGACTTTGATATGATGGCTAACAGAGTTAAGCTAGCCCTGGCAAAATGAAATACAGGTGAGGGGGTTCAGACAAAGTGGGCAAGCATTAAGGATGCAATACTTCAAGCAACATCTCACTGTGTTAGAGAGAAAAGGAAGTGCAAAAGAAGAAGGAAACCACTTTGGTTCTCAAAAACAATAGCAGAAAAAGTCAGAGCCAAAAGACTGGCCTTCAGAAAATATAAGGGAACGCAGCAGGATGAAGATAGGAAGGCATACCAAACTTCCCTAAGAGAAGCAGGGAAGGCATTAAGGCAGGCAAAGGCTCAAATCAAGGAAACACTAGCATAAACAGTAAAAGAAGGTGACAAGACTTCCTATAGATACATTAGTGAAAGGAGAAAGTCCAGAGGGGGTTTTACTAAGATCAAAGGGGATAAGGGGGCATGCGAGGAGGCGGACCATGTAAAAGCATCTGTCCTAAATAGATACCTCTGCTCCGTATTTACTGAAGAGTAGGAAGGGCGGGGCCCACAGCTCAGCACCATAGACACAAGCGGGATTGAGGTGTGCACCAGTCCCTTCACAAAAGAAAGTGTACTTCAAGAGCTCGATAAGCTCAGGGTGGACAAGGCAATGGGACCTGATATCATACATCCCAGGATACTAAAGGAGCTAAGGGTGGAACTAGCAAAGCCATTATCAGAACTCTTTAGTGAGTCTCTGAGCACAGGAGAGGTCCCAGAAGACTAGAGAAGGGCTCATGTGATCCCACTCCACAAGAGTGGTAGCAGGGAGGAGGCAGGGAACTACAGACCAGTCAGTCTTACCTCAATAGTGGGCAAGATTATGGAGGCACTCCTTCAGGAAAGGATAGTGCAACACCTGGAATCCTTAGGAGCACAGGACCCAAGATAGCATGGGCTTACAAAAGAAAGGTCCTGTCAAACTAATCTCATAGATTTTCTTTGATTGGTTAACCAGAGTGGTGGACCAAGGGGGAGCAATTGACGTTACCTACCTTGACTTCAGCAAAGCTTTCAATACTGCTCCACATAGAAGATTGATTAATAAGCTGGGTAGGCTTGGGATGGGTCAGAAGTTGGTCAACTGAGTGGCAAACTGGTTGACGGGCAGAAAACAGAGTGGTGGTAAACAATAAACAGTCAGAAGAGATGCAAGTCACAAGTGGGGTACCTCAGGGATCAGTCCTGGGGCCAGTCTTCTTTTATGTCCTCATCAGTGACATTGCAGATGGACTGGAGGATAAGGTTTGTCTGTTTGCAGATGACACCAAGATCTGCAAAAGAGTAGATGATCCAGATGGAGTGGACAGAATGAGAAGAGATCTGGATAAACTAGTAAAATGGTTGGAAGAGTGGCAACTGGGGTTTAATGCAAAGCAGTGCAAGATCATGCACATAGGGAAGAGAAACCCTGAAGCCACCTATAGGCTGGGAGGGGAGTTGCTGGCAGTCACAAGGGAAGAAAGAGACTTGGGCATCATCATCACCGATGACCTGAAATCATCAAGCAGACCACTAAAGCAGTAGGTAAGGCTAGGGGGATGTTGGGGTGTATTAGTAGGGGCATCACAAGTCAGAAGAGGGGGTTAAAAAACCTCTTTACAAGACACTGGTTAGGCCCCATCTAGAGTGCTGTGTGCAGTACTGGAGGCTGCATCTTCACAAGGACATTAACCAAATTGAGGCAGTCCAGAGAATGGCAACCAAAATGGTGCAGGGACTGCATCAGAAAACATATGAGGACAGATTAACGGAGTTCAATATGTATACCCTAGAGCAAAGGAGGGAGAGAGGTGATATGATAGAAACATTCAAACACCTTAAGAGCATTAACAAGGTAAAAGAGTCTAATATGTTTCAATATAAGAAAAATAGCAGAACAAGAGGACACAGCATGAGATTAGAGGGAGGCTGATTAAGGAGTAATGCGAGGAAGTTCTTTTTCACAGAAAGGGTGGTGGATGCATGGAATTGCCTACCTCAGGAAGTGGTGGATTTGAATACAGTGCAGGGCTTCAAACAGGCATGGGATAGGCATAAGGGAGGAATACAGATGAGTATGAATAGATAAACCATTGAAAGAGCAAAGGCCGATGGCACATTCATAAGGTAGAAAAATAAATGAGCAGACTGGATGGGTCTTGCAGTCCTTATCTGCCATCAACGTCTATGTTTCTATATGTTTCTATGTACTAAAGGACTCCTGCTTCCCTCATGTTGCTCTGACATATTTCACAGCTGCCTCTTACCTTCAGCCTCATATTCCATCTGCTCTCCATTACAGTACCCACACTTGACAACCGGACTGCTCACTGTCTGGCTTGCCATAACAAAATTGAAGATTGTTTTATTAACGGTTTCATTAAAAGGCAAAGGCACAGCACTAATAGAACCTTGGAGTTCGTCTTGACCGCTTGCATAAAGATGCCATCATTTTTGTAAGAGAATTATTCAAAAGATATGCAGACCACCAAGAGCAATGTACATTGGACGCTTCAGAGGTGTCTGGTAGCTGCATCATGTATTGCAGCCACCTGGCTACCAGCCAAAAAAAGCAGCTTGATTTGCACACACATTTACCACCCTAAATTAGAGATTTGCACCACATTTTGGACAATACTTGGAACTCCCTGGATCCATATATTACAAAAATTAAAAAAATAGGGGACTGCGCATCACTCAGCTTTAATAGCATCTCAAGGTTCTGGTGACATGTTGGAACCTCTTGATTCTTGAGGTTCATATATCACCCCATCTCCGAATAGTATTAAAGCTTTGCAATAGACAGTCCCTTATCTATTATTCTATTTATATTCACACGCTCATTCTTCACATTGGGTGAGAGGGGTGTTGACTTCACCTGCACAAATCAAGGAAAACAAAATAAGAAGCATGACCAGCCTCCAATATATTGGAGGGGTTACCGATATTCAGAGGTAGAAATGTTGTCACAGCAATGTAACCAGAATTCAAGATAGCATATCTTTGTGTGTGTGTGGCGAGGGGGGGGGGACAACCATCGACTAATTTATGAAATGGGTACATTGTGCTGTGCACTAGGACTTTGAGAAGTGGATCAGCCAACACTTCATGTATGATTCTGAGCAGACCCTAAGATGGTGGAACAGAAAGGTTAACATGGGTTATGGACACAATGAAAAAATGACAATAAGCTGTGAACACATGAGCCATGTCTGAGGTGCACCGGGACAATGCTGACAGATCAACCTCTGATGGATGGTTTCAGGGGGTAACAGAAAAAAACCTACAAACATGCAATAATTGCAATAGCTTTATTGTACTGATTCACATCAGTATGTAGCAGTCATACAAGGGATCGAAGGAAAAAAAACAGTGACAGCACTAGTGTAGGTCTTGAATGGTATAAGAATATGAATTGCTCCCTATTTTGTTTGATTACCATTGCCACTTCTATTTGAACCCGATACTACAAAGGATTTTACAAAGTTAGCCACCTAGAAGATTGTCAGTGGGATACCTGGAAGGCTGAACGTCTAACTTTGTAACTTTTGCAGGTCATGAAATGCCAGCATTTCAGCATTGCTGTAGTTATCTTGTTGCTTTGCAGGTCCACTGACATGAAATGGAATATCCTTGTCTGTGGCTGTATTTTTCCCTCTGCTTAAGGGTCATCTCATGTTTCTTTGGCTCCTGACTGGTTAACTTTATTAAGACCCCCACTACGTGTCAGTACTTTATGAATTTTTTTCTATCCACCACCATTCCCTGAAGCAAAACCAGAAACCAGAGTGGCAGTGGTAGAATGAGCATATCTTAGGCTGCCACTTCTACTGTTTTGAAAGTATAGAGGTGAACTGTTGCATTGATGTTGCTGGACCTGCTGCCATTCACTCACAACTCAGTCTCTTTCTCCACCACACTTTTCCTCCCTTATTACATGCTGAAGACATGTGGCTAATTTGCAGGTTGCATTTAACAGGCATTGGATGAAGGTCCTGAGTGAATTTTTGCCTGCCTCCAAGACCCCCCATTCCACCACGCAAATAACCAGTAGTTGTCCACAACAGGTTAACAATAAATCATTCCTTTGGCTCCTTGCAGCATGCATGGCAAAAGATTCCTGAATAGAGGTGGGCAAAGTGACAAAAATTTGCTATGCAGAGTAATCTGTGAATTTTGCCAGTTTCTCATAGTTAAATGCAAATTTTTACCTGTAGAAAGGCAAACTTTCTTCTCATAAGGCAAAATTTCACTTTCTGAGGTGAAATTCGGCTTTTAGAGGCAAAATTTTGCCTTCCAAGACAAACTTTCACTTTTCTGCAGGTGGCATTTTGCCTTGGTGAAAACGGGCTAACATGGGAGATTTCTGCAGATTACTCCGTATAACAAAATCGGCCACTTCGCCAAAACTTCACTGGAGAATTCTACATTCGCTGCATCTCTATTCCTGAATGACATCCTAACAGCATATTAAATCCATTGCTTCTCCATTTATCAGGCAGAGCCAATATACATTAACAATTATCAAATTAACATATAGGATGGGGTGTAGGGGCTTTAAAGCTGGGTGAAATTGACAAATCCACTTTAAAAGAACTTTCTAGCAAGTTGGCAAACATTTGTGGAATTTCCCAAATTTCCAACAATGGCAAAATTGGAACTCTTTCTAATCTGTTTGGTGAATTATCATCCAGTTCTGCAGAATTTCCTTGCTGAACTGTGGAATGATGCACATGAACTGTGGAACTGATACTTTTGTCCACAATTGATGTAATTATTCCACAGTTCAATTCTGCACCATCCTGTATTAGAAAACAAAAACTTTCTCTGGTGACCAGTGTCAGTCCCCACTCTACAATCACCAGTCCCATAACATTAATGTTTCCATGGTATTTAGTGAATTCCCCCACCCTCTGATCACAGGGTGCCCCACACAATTAATGTTTCCCTGGTGTCTAGTGGTACCCCCTCAATTGCTGGTCCCTTAGCGTTAATCTTTCCCTTGTGTCTATTGACACCCCTCCCACCCTAAGATTACAAGATGCCAAGTACATTTAATGCTTCAGTGGTGTCTACTGGCACTCTTGACTATCTGATCACTAGCCCCATACCATTAATGTTTCCCTGGTGTCTAGTGCTACCCCCCCACCCTCTGATCACCCGTTGCAGCATACAGTTAATGTTTCTCTGGTGTTTAGTGGCATCCCCATCCTCCGATCACCACACTACCCTATACAATTAATGTTTTTCAAGTTTCTAGTGGCACTCTCCAACCCTTCGATAGCTGACCCCATACCATTAATGTTTCCCTGGTGACTATTGGAAGTCACCCCATACATTTAATGTTTCTCTGGTGTCTAGTGGCAGCCACCCTCCAATCACTGGGTGTCCCACATATATAATTTCTCCCTGTTGTGTAGTTGCACCCGCCACCTTCTAATCACTGACTCCATACTATTAATGTTTCCCTGTTATCTAGTGGCACCCCCAACCTCCAGTCACCAGCCTGATACCATTAGTCTTTCCCTGGTGTCTAGTGGTACCCTCCATAATTCGATCGCCAGCCCCATATTTCCTGCTCTGTGGCCCTCATCTAAATCTCAACAAAAGTGACTGACAACTCTGATCTCACTGCCTTCTCATTTCTTACTCTTTACATTGAACAGTGATGATGGAGGAGTTGGCAATCAGATGGTGGGGAGGCCAATAGACACCAGGGAAATATTAAATGTATGGGGCAGCTGGTGATGATAGGATAGGGGTTGGAACTAGACACCACGGAAACATTTAAATGTATCGGTGTTATCACTGGCCACTGCTGTCACAAGCCCATCTGGCTTGTGGCATTCCCCTCTCATGATCCGTTTCTTTGGTACAGCTATCAGCTCACTGCAAATTCAAGGATTTTGGTGCTGGGATCCCTCATTTTCTAAAATCCGATGAAGGGTCCCTGGTGCACCTGAGCTTGCCACAGGTGGTGGTTCAGTGTATGATGCACAAATCTAAGTGGACTTTTTAAAATCAAGCCCTGAGTTTTCAAAAACAACTGATAATATGGATGCAAACTTGATCTGAGCTATATTTAAAGGAGCACTCCTTTCATTATTGTATCTGTAAGAAGAAGTGGCAAATTAGACTCAAAATGTAAAAAGGATGTCATACAAGTCAGGAGATAGGTGGCTATCTAAAATAAAATTAGAAAGAAAAGATCAAAAGTTTGACCACTATCATGCACTGCTGCTTCAAAGGGGTGCAGATATGTCAAAGTGAACAATATTGTTGCAAGCAGTAGTGAGCCTCACAGTATCATTATTAGTGGCATGTACAATAGGAGAAAAGTACCTCAATGTCAAGAAAAGGGAAGAGGGACCCTTTGGCAATTGTCAGATGAACCTTTGGAGTGAAACACAGGTTAACCTGTAGAAGACATCCAGCTTTTGATTGATAGTTATAAAGTTGCACTAAAATACAGGGTCAGCTATTGTCAGATAGTCTGTGATATTTCAAAAGAGATTTTCTCTGACATCCCTCCACAGTACTGCAGTAAGTCATGTTTCTTTTTCAAGAGCTATCACAGACATTTTAGAAAATATCTGACCATGTAAATTGCTGCAGCTGTATAAACATGAGTAATATGGAGACTGTAAGACAAGTTGGGATCATTAATGAAACCAAGGTAGTTAAAGTTAACGACTTTAACTAGAGGGATACCATCACAGTCAAGTACATGAAGGGTGGTATTACTCTGACTGAGTATGTGTGAGAAGCCAGATAGCACATATCTAGTCTTTTTAGTGGTGAGTACTTGCTGATTCTTCATGAGCCAGTACTATTCTGACTACTGAGGGGAAAAGAGACATAGTCAAGGATAAAGAGCTAAGGTAGATTAAGTCATTAGCAGGCAGTAGTGTTCTACTACTATGGCAAACTGTGAAAATAAAGTTGACAAATAGGGAAACAGCAGTAGACCCAGAATGGAACCCTGTGGAGAACTGAACAATACTGGATGAGGTTCAGGTATGGTTATTTCCAATTACAAGTAGCTACATGAGACCCTATATTTCTGTACATGGTGAAATTGGGCAATTGAGACACAACAGAAATGCAGCTTTGAGAGGATGATATCATGGCCAGTTACAGTAGGTCAAATGCCTTTATTAGATTAGCAGTTATTGCCTCAGTTAAAAAGGCATTGTCCATAGCTACTGATATATGGTCATTGTATTTTATTAGGGCTGTGCTACTGCCTGATATTTATGGAGCATGTCAGGTTATATTTGTAATGTCAAAGGCTTTCAATTTGGTGAATCACGCCATGCTGCTCCGGGAGACTGAAGGACATTGGCCTGGTGGAAAGCCCCTGCATTTGGTTTCAAAATTATCTATCAAACCTCCCACTGAGGGTTAACTTTTTTATTTATTTTTTTTATTTATTTGATTTTTGGTAAACAGGTAGGCACACTAGACAACTGAATGTCTATTTTCAGGTATGACCTGGGAAGGTACAGAACAAAATTCTTCAAACAAATACAGAGACAAATTTAGGGAGCTCACAATTTCAAGGTCGGGCAAGGTACATTGTGAAACAATTACAACTGGTGCACAGAATATAAAAGATGTTGCTCAGGTACATATTGGGATGCAAGCAAATCTGAGGTGCAATAAATTATGAAAGGGTATGGTACAAGCAAGTAGGGAAGTAAAGGGCAAACAATTTGAGTAGGGTAGAATGATAAGCATGGAAATGTACGAAGCCGGGGCTAGAAGCAGTTGCAGGTCTGGTCTCGGTACTGCACCAGGACTGGTAAACAGCAAACCGGACCTCCCAATAGCTTCGTCTATAACTACCTACAACACACACTCCACTGCTACTTCCTGGCTCTGACGTCAGCCACTGGAGTTTGTGGGATGCACCACCACAGACACTTAACTCAAAATGCCAGTTGGAAGGATGGCAGGATCAACCAGATAAAATATAATACACCAACAGCCTGAAAGTACAAAAAAACCCAAAACTATATCTTCTTGCGAAAATGCCAATCGCAGGCTGCCCCACGCTGAGGTGTGGGGCACCTACACATGGATGTTTCCTTTTAAAGTAGGATGCCCTGCAGAGTACATTCATGCACCAATTGTTTTTTTCTGCCTCCCCTTGCCTGCCATGTCCCCACTCCTTCATGCTCTCATGCTGAACCCTCCCTCCATCTGTCCATCCAGGCAGCTTCAGCTCCACTGCATATCGCCCATCAGACCCAGCTGAGGTCTGACCCATCAGGCACACCTGATGGGTCCGACTGATTCCCGGTGGAGGCTGATCCAGGGACGCTGATCAGGAGGGGCAGGAAAAAAACATGCTGCACAGCCTTAAGCAGCATAAGGAAGCCTACTTGACACTGTCATCTGGGGCTGTGAAAGCCATTTTCCTGTTTTCTGGGGCCCTACCACCTCTCCTGCTATGCGCCACAGCAGCGTCCTGGGGGCATGGGTGTTTGGTGTGTTGTTACCCACACCAAGAACACCTCTGCAATGCCACCACCAGGAACCGCAGAAATGGTGCATAGCAAGTTACCCACCCCAGGAGGGAAGCATACAAAGAACACTCTGAACTCCCTCCCTGCTGGCCTCTGCTCCAGGCATCTGGGATCGAGGCTCAATCCTGGGTCGTCAGTGTGCCACACACCAATTTTTATTGGGTTCACTATGCAAACATGTCTGCCCCCAGGCTATGGTGCCCTTTTCTATACTGCTCAGTTCAGAGAATCAGCACAGCCTGTAATCCCCAGAAGAAATTATTTTAATTGTCCTTTTCCTAAGGTAAAGTGTGACAGTGGCACAAAAAACAAACAAAACAGAGCTTATATGCTTTACACCATAACGAACAAACCACAGCTGCTACGCTTTACTCCAGAATGTGCTGATCTTAAAATCATTTGCAACACTATTCAGATAGCAGACATTTGCTACGTTTTAAAACCATCTGTGCCTTTTTTTCATTTTGCAGGTACCCCCCCACCAAACTACACAAAAATGACTATATAATAAGCTAACTTAAACAGTCATAAACATGGCAGCTCCATGAAATCCACTAACCTATTTCAGCATCTGCTTCCCTCTCCAAAGCTAGAGTTTGTATCATTTAATTTGGGGTGGAGGGGGTAAATCAAATATTTTGTTTGCCAAGATTTTTTAGTTATTTTTGCTCGTCTCCTTCCAGTTATTTTTTCCACCATGGTTAAGGATCCTTAGGCCAAAGTAACGGGAGCTCTGATGCCCTTGCAATCTCTTGCATTCTGCAGTTGAGGCCGCAATGTGTGTCATCCTGCTAGCAGCGTACAGAGCCTCACCCTCTTTCGATGCAACCGTTCTTAAAGGCTCCCAGCAGAAACTGTAAAGTTGTGAGGTATTGTGAAACTGGGAAACTTTTTTTGTGTTTGTGTTTTTTTTTTCCAGGTAACCTGAGGTACGTTATACCATATTTTGCAGGTGTGATGAGAAAAAAAATTAAAAAATCATGTATATGAAAAGATACTATTAAAGAAAAACTACAATAAAATAAAAAAAAAAACTTTACACAGGCATTTCCAGTAAAATCAAAGTACTAGTCTCAACTCCACTTAACCATCTACTTCAGGATTTTTTGAAACTTTTAAGCAGTAAAATAATATATTATAAAAATGTTTATAAAATAGCAGCACACTCAGTGAAACAATACAGCTACATACTGTTAATGTGAATAAGAATGAAATAAATCATAGCTTTTTAGGAGTGCTGTCCCAGACACATAATGCAGAACAAGGTATCTCCCAGGGATCCATTTTAGGATCTTTATTGTTTTCATTATATATTGATTCTATATCAAAAATCCATTCTAAGTCTAGTTTGTTATATGCAGACAATATTATTCTTTTTAGCAGCTCAACATCGGTGGATGAAATAAACTCATCCTGGATGACAATTTTTTCTGCTCTAAATAGATGGCTGATGTTGCATTGCAAACACAATGTATTCTCTTTGGTTTGAAACCTTAATTAAATAAATGCAAACCTTTGCAATTATTTGACCTGGCTGGTACAATGTTGCAGCTAGTTACAGAATCAAAATATTTAGGAGTCCTACTGGACTCTAATTTGACCCTAGCAGCTCACATAAAGAAAACTGTTAAACAAGTGAATTAGAAATTAGGTGGGCTATATAGAATAAAGGACTGCTCAACAAGAAAAGCCAGGGAAACTGTTGCTAAGAGTGTACTTTTGCCAGTGTTGCATTATAATTCATTTTGATTTAAATTTGAAACATACAAACATAGAAACAGAGAAATTGTCAGCAGATAAGGACTGTCTGGCCCATCTAGTCT
The DNA here is from genome assembly GCA_016271365.2 of Neoceratodus forsteri. Lineage (NCBI taxonomy): Eukaryota > Metazoa > Chordata > Ceratodontiformes > Ceratodontidae > Neoceratodus > Neoceratodus forsteri. Next base: position 1,043,482,036 of record CM028133.1, on the reverse strand, counting down.
ACCCATAAGCCCTTGTACAGGATTACTACTTCTGACCCACCCACTGCTGTACCCCTATGGTTCCCCTATGTCTGTCCCAAGCATGCTTATATCCATCCACAGTGCTCACTCTCACTACCTCCTGAGGCAGGCCATTCATTTAGTTAATAAAACTTTCATTTCGGTTTGTCATTTTGTCACAGCAAAACTGTATACTACCCAACGTTGTACATTATACAGCGAACATGGGTGGCTACCACTAAGGTTAAACTTTCATATAATCTGGGCTGTATACTTAATAACATAATACTTGGACATCATTCCCCATTATTTAAGCAAACTGAATTTAAGAAAGAGCATAGAAAATTCAGGTCCTCATCAAATATTTATTTAATTTGACATAAAATCACAACCTGCATGGGTGAGAGGCCTTTTTCAGTTCAGGCACCCATGTTATGGAATACCATGCCTCAATATTGTTAAGATTCTAAAAGTCATGCAAATTTTAAAAATGAGTTAAAATATTATCTGCTGCAAAAATCTGTTTGTAAATATTATTAAGATTGTGCTAACTGTATGTTACTGTTTATATTTTGTGCTGAATATTGTATGTATTTATTGTAATATTGTAACAACTAAGCTGTTTATTAAGTGGCTCCGGGTAGTGGTGGGCAAAGTGAGAAAAATTTGCTACTCAGAGTAATCTGCAAATTCCACCCACTTTGTGGAGCGAAATGCAAAATTACACCTGGCAGAGTGGCAAAATTACGCCCATGGAATGGCAAAATTTCACCAACGACACAGCAAAATTTCACCTTCCATGGCAAAATTCTGCCTTCCGCGATGAAAGTTACCCGCAGGAGGTGAAATTTCACCACTGAAGGTGAAATTTCACCCACAGAAGGTGGAATTTTGCCCGCGGGAGGTGGAATTTTGCCTTGGTGAAATTCCACCTAAGGCATGGAAATTTCGCAGATTACTCCATGCAGTGAATTTGCCCACTTCGTTGGTGGAATAAAAATTCTCTGCATCTCTAGCTCCGGGTCATTCCTGAAAACAGGCATTGGTCCAGTGTGCTTACCCAGTGAACAAAGTGATAAACAAATAAAAATTATGTAGTCATTAAGTTGAGTAAACACAACCATTTCCAACAACTAACTTAGTTGGGAGAGGACAGAGATGAGAAGATACTCATTTACATTAGTAAAATTGCCCCCTTTAAAAACTGGGACAACCCATCCCCTCTTCCAGGCAGATGGCTTTGAGGAAGTGATTAGTGAAAGATTAAAAATCATGTAGAACGCCTTATTCTTATGCATTGGAAATCTAGTGTAATCCCCAATCTCCCGGACACCCTCAAACAATTACCTCAATATGCTTCTTTACACTGTATGCCACATATTGCTTCCGATCGACTCAACAGATACAATAAATGTTGGCAGGACTATTTTATTTACCTGGATACACCTAAGCCCCCTGTAAACTAATGTATGGATTGACATACTTTGCAATTTCTTCCATTATTAATCTTCTTAATTCTCTGCTATTGTAGTCTTGCTTCTCGTTTTCTCTCTTTCTTCTTTTCTTTTCTTCTCATTCTCTTCTCTATCTTCCTTTCTTTTCTTTATCTCTTTTAACCATTCTAACTCTGCAATTCTTAATTATTTTTCCAAGTCTTCCTGGCTTATATATGATCCACTGCACTGTAATATATTTACACTATGATATCGTAAAAATATGACTGTATACATCTCTATCTTAATTTATACTATATACTTCCTTCCTAGTCTGAATAATGTGTGTTCTTCCTCTAATTCATGGTTTGTAACATTTCATTCAGCACTTACAGTACAAGATTCCATGTCAATTATACTACAATGTTTGTGATAAGCTGTTTTATCTCTTCTTTATGCTCATATGTATTTGGAAAACATATGTTATCTTGTAGAATACTTAACAATTCTTAATAAAAAGATTAACTGCAAAGTAAAAAAAAAAATCATGCAGAGGAATGAGGCTATCCTGGTCACAATACACCTTATGAATCTTGGGTCCTGGTCATCACTTCCAGGACTGCAATGTAAGGGGGGAGTAGGTAGCAGTTGGTGGACATTGAGGGGGAGACAGTCTTGAACTAGAAAAGGGGGTGGGAGAAGCTAGCCCTCCAGCACAGGGGCAGTGCCCGACTGATGACACCAATGGCCCGGGTATGAGAATTGACCTGGGGATGTCAGAGGGCCAGCTGAGGGGAGAAGGATTTAGCATCCTAGGGACTACTCTCCTTCTCTTGGAGGGAGGGAGGGGATAGAGTGTCTGGCATAATGTGGACCCCTGGCAGAGGCTGGGGGGTACCCCCACGTCAGCACCACTATTAGTAGGGGACAGGGCTGACACAGGACATGATTGCATGTCCCTGCCACGGGGGAAAACTAGAAAATAGCAGCCACCACCTATGATGCCCACTTACCCTGTCCCTGATCATGCACCATGGCACTTCTGGGGATCCCAACCTATCCTGTTACCTGCTATGACCAGTAGCACTTCGCTCTCTGCTTTGGGGGGCAAGCCAAGGAGGCAATGCCAGTGTGCTCTCCTGCCAGAACCCTTGTCCCATTGTTGCGGGATTCCTACTGCTGTGGTGGCCCCACTCTGCGGGGCAATCCAGGGGATATCGGGAGTACTGGATGGTAAGTCTTGGGGTGCAAGGACAGGGCTGAGAACTGGCAGGGGCTGAGCCACAAAGGTGACTAGCAGAAAAAAATAAGAAAGGAGGTGGGAGTAGGCATTGTGGGTGAAATCATCTGAGGCAGGGTTAATGCCAGCTCCATCGTCCTTTGGAGGAGGATTGGTATGGTTTCTAGCTGAGATGGTAAATTTCTCATTTAAGGGGTTATTGATGAGTTAGGGTCTATAATTCTGGTGTTTCTCATGCAAAATCTATCTATCTTAGGTTTTGCCCTTGAAGTAATTATTAAGTTCATTAATGTCCAGATGTTTATTAAATTTCCAAGGTTCCTGACCTGTTGATTTTTAAAGAGACTAGTTTTATGAAACCTTCTTGCCTTCTTGTATTGATTTCTAAGTTGTCAATAAGTGTTCATGGTCAGCAGATTAGGTATGCAAAAAGGTTTGCCACCATTTATTTAGAAGTCTTATTAGAGATAACAAGCTCTTAGATACCATCTGTTACATGTCCCCCTGTGGCACCTGGATGTGACTGGGAAATGCTTATTTTGCACTATCATCAGAGCTTTTATTTATGTACTTATTTATTAAGTCTTGGATTACAAATACCTTTGAGCAATGAGCTCTTTTACAAAGGTTCCATGTCAAAAATATGACTACAGATAAACAGCCAGGTAAAAGGTATGTGGAGCAGTTAGATAGATAGATAGATAGATAGATAGATAGATAGATAGATAGATAGATAGATAGACCAACAGATAGATAGACAGACAGACAGATAAAAAACTTTTATTTTTTTAACCTGATTTTGACTTTTAGGATGGTAAAGCCCTGTTTATCAAAGTTGTCCTGTAAAAGATTAAGGTTTCACAAAAGTACAAATGGCTTATAATACAATGTTACAGTAAAAGTTTTTGAATGTTAACACACAGAAATTACACTGAATACATATAAATACATTATACACCATAGTTGACAAACAGTACGTAGATAAAAGCTCTCTGTGAAGCTTAACCCCAGGGAATAGACTAAGGAAAATATACACTCATAGAATATACAGTAAAACATATAAGTTTTAACCGTAAGGAATGGACTAGGGATAGATGCATTTTGAAAATACATACTAGAACTGTGCAAATGTTTACAAGTTTACGAATGTGCAAGAGAAGAAAAGAAAAGAAAATACAGTACAGGTGACACAGTTCAACAGTAACACTAAACTAAGCCAATAGTGAATAAAAAAGTGACAAATACAAACAATTAGTGGGAATCAGCCTATCTAGCCTTGTCTTAAACATGCAAGAGAAGGGGTGGTAGACGGGTAAGTAGAACAAGTAGAGAGGGAGAGAAATAAGTGAGGAGAGGCGTCATGTAGGGGGTGGAAAGTGGGAGGGTGAAAAGGAAGGGGGTTGGCAAGAAGTGCATAAGCAACAGCTGCTGGCAAGTGCTGGCAAGTAACAAACTGGTGGAAGAGAGGGATGATTAGAGGAAGCAGTCACAGCTACTATCTGCTGTGAGGTGTAGTCGAAGCTTGTGTTTGAAGGGGCCAAGCTTGTTTTCAGTAGAGATGTCACTAGGGAGAGTGTTAACCCATATTGTAACATGGCAAAAAACAGAAACATAAAATAATGTAACGTGATTGGACAAAATGCAGCACATGATCAAAGTTGGAGCAGGATTTAATCGCTGGTAAGGCCCGCTCCAACTAAATATTAATCATCGGGTCACTGGGTGAAGGTGCAGAACCAGAGCTGGCTCAGTGGCACTGAGGGTTGAGGTGCTGGATGCCACACCTCATGCCACGCTGGTGACCTGGGTTCAGGAATGGACTTGGGTGCCCGGGGTTAAGCAGGGGAAGGGTTGAGGACTGAGTACCTGTGTGGTGCTCTCCTCCCCTGGATCGAGGGGATGGGATGGCCTGGTGAGCCAGAGACCCCCAGTGGAGACCAGTAGCAAGCTGGGCAGGCACATATTAGCATGGCCGATGCTGGCAGGGTAGCCATCTGCCAGATAGTGTTGGGGAATGCCCACACACAGGGAGGGGACAGAATATGGAAAAACCCGGTCCCAGGGGTAGGCAACGGCACCAACTCCCATGCCTACTGCCAGGCTTGACCTCGCCGACCTCCACTGATTCTCTGCCCATGGGCCCACGTCTGCGGCTGGAGTATACAAAGTTTGAAGTGTGCCCAAAGTAGGAGGGGCGGCCCCAAACCAGAGGGATTAAGCTGAGGGTGCCAGCTGTGAGACGGGGGTGGAGATGTGGAAGGTACGGCCGAGGAGAGCTTCAGGCAGGGCAGGATACAAGTTGGATGCATGAGCGAGTCTCCTGGGACTGTGACAGGAGTGAAAAATACTTGACAAAAAAAAAAAAAAGGTGTAGAACCAGTAGCTAGCACTGCAGAAAACAGTGTATGACAAGCAAAAGTCCCACAATGCAGCGGACCATATAGAAGTAATCACAGCGAAGAAGCAGTATCTGACCGTAGCGAGACAAAAACAAACAGTTGCAGGGAACAGAAGTTAAAAAAAGGAATGGTAACAATACTAATACATGTTACTCTGTAAAATGTATCTCTGAAAGTTTGACAGTCTGCATACACACAACTATGTAAGTAGGTTTGTTATGCGTGCCACAGTGGTGCGCGCACACTGTATGTGAAACAGAAAAGTTTCAGAGGAAATAAAAAACTTTGTGGAACCATAGACAATGTGTTCATTATCAGTATATTTAACAGTAGCACACATTAAGAAACACAGTTATTGTCATATTACAAGCACATTAATGCCTGATGAAGGAGGCTTCTACTGGGGAATTAATGCATGGTTGGGTGGTTGCAGGCACTCGGCCTTCGGCCCCACACCACAAACGCCCCCCCCAACCATGCATTAATTCCCTAGTAGAAGTCTCTTTCATCTGGCATTAATAATTACATGGTGCTCTGTAGGCAAATGATCTTTGACCCTGGGATGAGCGGCACCATGGTACCTGGAGCAGTTAAGCTTAGTCAACATCATGAATAAGGTCCAGAAATGACCAGTCAATACTAGAGATGTCAGAGAAGAGAGGGGTGAAAACTGATTCAGAGCTGTCACAGAATGTTTGTCACATTGGGGGAACCCAACAGACCTGTAGGATCATATACTGTATTGTAGGTGGGGCGTGATTATTGGTGGAGTCAGCTATGATGTCAGGACCCATGATTCTCATAGCCCTATTGGTAATGAACCAGACTATTAATTATTCTGGCCTTTAAATGAAAACTTTGTCTAATATCCAATAATGACATTGTAGTACTGCACTGTGGGGGATAAACTGTGGATGTGCTATCCTTTGAAAGACATGTCAAACCAGAGTTCCTTCCAAGCTTCTCTGGTGGCTGTCCAGGAACAAGTTAAAGATCCCATGACCCCTTGTATAAAATAAGGGGATTTCTCCAGTGTCCAGACCATTATTTCTACTGTTTGTTAAATAGGTACAGTATAACAGGTCAGAAATTATAGTGAGAAAGAAAGAATGTGACCTACTGGGAATTCCCAGTAGATCACATTATGTCTTTCCCACTACAATGTACTATATTTGAATTGCTTAGCTGTGGCTAATTTTCCACCAAAACATCTAATTGTCATCACAGCTATAACAGGTATAATGCATACCCCTTATACATTTGGAAACAAACTTTCACAACTCAGGGTGTGATCCCTGTTCCAAAAGTTACAAATAAATACATTCAAATAAAATGGATAAAATATATTCGTGATATGTCTATTTTTTTATAGCTTTTTAGTTTTCTGTAAACCTGACATAGAAATAAAACTACTCTAAACACATTCCCTTACCTCTAATGGCTTGGCTACTGAGAAACCAAGCAGTCCTACAAATAGATTCAGTTGTAGGAGGTCCATCACTGAGTGCTGGAGGAAAGCAAATCTGATTGTATGGGTCTTTAAGGCTCAGGAGCTCAGCATGGGATCCCTTTGCCTGATTCTGAGCTGTAGGGTTTTTGAAAGTGCCTCTGATCCTTATATTTGCAGCAGCCAAGGTGTGGTGTAACAGAGCCCCAAGGAAGGGCAGATAAGGTGAACACTCAACAAGTAAACATAGTGAAGAACAGTCCACCAGCTCCTGGAAATGAGTCTCAAAGCACCTCTCTTTAAGGCCTTCATTACTGATTTTGCATGCTTTAACATGGTGATCTGTACAATAAACATTAAAGAGATTGCCTTCAGTAGAAAGAACCTACACTTAAGGCACACTTATCACACTTAAGCCAAACTTATGCATTTACTTATTTAGGGTTCCTAATGATTAAAAAGAATAAGACTAATGCTTACCAATACTGTATAACATGTTGATTCAGTTTGAATATTCCAGTCATTTTACAAGTACTATGTCTAGCATATGACATTGGAAGAGCACATTAAAGAGGGTCTTTCTTTCTTTCTTTCTTTCTTTCTTACAGTTTTGTATACTTCAACATATTTTGTGTGCTTCAATATACAATTTTATGTTCTGTAATGTACAGTTTAATGTACCCTAACATAGTTTCATGTAAAGCGCACCATATCTTGTCTGCCAACTTTGGTACACTGACAGAGGGTAGTGGATAATACAGGTATGCAATGTTGCATGAAAATATTAGTAAATGATGACTTCAAGGGTACAACCTATTCCTTGTCTCTATTTTTAAAAAGTTTAAAAAACACAAGTAAGATATCCACTGTCCACATTCAGTCAAGGAGTGTCAAAATTAATAAAATAATACTGTACATTAAGCAGTATAGAGCTCCCGATCAAGAACCTAGAAACTGTGTAGACTCAGAACACTTGGATTTGTGAACCACAGCCTCTACCTGCATATTAAGTGACCCAGTGCCAGTGAGGTAAATCTGTTCAGCTTTGATTGTCATAATCAATATCAATAACTTGTTTGTTTGTTGTTTATTTTTAAGTTCCTCCTGTAGTGCTGGCTGTTCATTGTAGTATTCCTTCACAATGCACACCACCAGGGTAGTTAAGGCTGTTTATAAAACAGTAGTCCAGTCAGTGAAAAATGTATCCTTTTTGTGGCCGTACCCCAGAAGTATAGTGATATGAAGGCCCCTGGGACTCTGCCTACTTTCAGTTACACTTCTAATGAGGTACAGTGCCAGTGTTTTGCTTTGACAGCAATTTGTTTAGTTCCACAAAAGTTTTTACTATGCTAAGTGTCACGGTATCTGTATGTTCTGCTGTTGTCACTTCTGTATTCTTCTGTGTTGTATTGACTACTTTGTCCAAAAATAAGTTCATAGGTTCTCCTTCCCACAATGCTGAAAAAGGAGGTCTTACAGATTATTATTATCCACTCCTATTGTACTGTAAATCCTTACAAAATTGACATCTCACTTCTAAGTAGTTTACAGAAAATGTAAATCCAGAGTAAAACAATAAAGCTGAAGTAGAAAAACCCACAACTCAGGATGCAACTGCCTGACTGCCACTACAAAAAAATACTCATTGCTAAACCCCGCTAAATGAGCTGGTTAGTAAAAGAACACAGAATGAACTAAAGAGTTACTCCAGTTAGGCAGAATGCACCGGGTCAAAATGCATCAGAACAACTACGAGACTGGCACCAAACATCTGGGTCAGTGCTCTGTCTTTATTACAGTGTAACAGTACTAAAGCACGATAGTGTTATAAAACATGCAATTTAAACAGTACTGTACATCAAATTACTTACCAGGCAGTGGAAACAACTGAACAGACATAAGGCAATTCTAGTGGGAGATAGGAGGAAGTAGGCTGTTGATAAAACTAGGATCTGCAGCTTATCTAGTAGGTAGAGAAATGGGCAGACTGGGAGGGCCAAGCGGTCCTTATCTGCCATCAAAGTCTAGGAGTCTACATTTCTTTTTTACACTTTCTTTTTATCCGCCCTACCCTTCCTTCAACTGTTCTCTCGTTTGGACCAGTCAACCTGTCTCAGACCAACATGGCGGAGTCTACCCCTAGAGTGCCAGGCTTCTCCATATTTCCTCCTTCCACAATGTCCAGAAGAGATCCCACACAATGGGGTCTGCCCATGAGTTGGTGGCTGAGAGGCAAGGATCAGTCATCATCTAGGACAGACAAGGTTTTTTTTTCCCATTTTTCTTGTGTTCCCTTTCACCCCTGAGGATGCTGGGACGGGCAGACAACATGCTGATGCACATCGTTGCCAAGTGCCTTACAGCATCCTCCCTTCCCCCTACTCCATCCCACGGGAGCCGACTGTGCCCTGAAAGTCGGTGCTCCTACCGATGATCATGGGCTTCGGGTGCCAAAAGCACCCCTGGAAACTTGCCCTGAAGGAGGAGAGCATCCATCAGGATGCTCAATCCTCCTTCCCCTGTGACCTGAGCTAGCTTCCCAACCCGGGTCATCGGCAGGAGTCTACATTTCTATGTTTTTGTTCACAATAAAATCTGCAATGGGTTTGACACTCTGGGGGGAGGGGGGGTGCAAAGGGTAAGCAGAGTCTTGAGAAAACTTGTGGCGTAGTCAAGATTAAGGCAGCTGATTTCAACATAAAAAAGTTCAAAGTAGTGCATCTGGGGGACAGAAACTGAGGCGCAGAGAACAAAATGGGAGAAGTGGTACTAATGACCATGAAGCAGGAAAGAGACCTGGGACAACTATATCAGATGCCCTAGTAAAGATGGCCAGGAAGTGCTACAAAGCTGCTTGGAGGGCTAGTAGGATACTATGGTGCATAGGTTGGGATGTCACTAGCAGGGAGTATAGTACTGTGTTTCGTTCAGTAGACCATGGGCTCGATTCTCAGAGAGGGCTTAGATCATCGCAAACTGCAGCTTGTATCGATGCCTGGTGTGCCAAGGACTCTGCACCAGATTCTGGTACAGGAGGGGTCCAAGTGCTTAAGTCCCCACACTTGCGGCAACCTCTCCCATATGACAAACACATGGCGCATTGGAGAAGTTTGCTACAGCCTCTGTGTGACAAAGACTAGCAGTCCTCCCCATCCCCAATCTCCTGATAAAATAAATTAATTCCTATCCCTGCTGGTCTAGTGGACCCCCTCCCTAATCCCTTATCCCACCCATAAATATAAATAATAAAAGAAACCTTCCTTGGTGGTCTAGTGGACCCCTGTCACCAATTTCCAATGCTGCCTGTTAATATAAATAATAAAAAAACTCTTAACTGGTGGTCTAGTGGAACCCTACCCAGCAGGTAATGCCCACCACTTTTTCCCCCATCCCAAAATAAAGCCAGCGACCAACAAAGCCTTCATCTTACCTCCGTGGACGGACACCAACTAAGCTGTCATTGAGGGGGTACTGTATAGTGTACATATTCATTTATTGAGAGCTGTCAATCAATGAGTGTATACACTACACTCAGTATTACTACTCGGTGCTAAAAGATGGAAGGAGGCAAAGCCCATCGATACCACCTTCCCTGCGCTTACAGGGAGAATTTATTCCCTTTTATCAAATAATAATAATCTATCCAGTGTTTCTTTAAACTTATCTTGTCTATTTATATTAACCAGATACTCAGGTAGAGCATTCCAGAGTCTACATGCTCTGATGGTGAAATAATTAAACCTTTAAACTTCTTAATTGTGTTTACTTTTGGGATCCATAGTTGCTTGTTGTGAGATCTGAGTGCTATTGGTTTAGTTGCCCATGAGAGATTATACTCATTCATGGTAATAGGATTGTTCAAGATGTTAAAAAGCAAAAGCAGATCACCTCTTTCTCTTCAATGATTCAGGTTATGTAAATTAAAGTACATGCCCAGTGGCAGTTCAGTTGATGGCTGGCTGTGGAGGTGAGAGTCGTGCTGTGTCAGTCGCTGGCTCTGTTTTGGGATGGAGGGGATCATAAATGGATGGCAGTACCTGCAAGGGTGGGGGTTGGGGGTCCACTAGACCACCAGAGAAGTTTTTTTATTAATTATATTTATAAGTGACAACAGGGATCAGGAGTGGGTTCCATTAGACCACCACGGAAGGTGTTTTATATTATTTATATCTACAGGCGACATCAGGGATCAGGGAAGGGGGTCCACTAGACCACCAGGGGGATTAGAGGGAAAAGGCGGGCAGTTGGGGGTGGGGTAGGCAATATGGACTGGGATCATTAGTAGCCGGATGTGACTAGAGGAGGGGTAGGGGAGGTGGCATAGAAGTACTAGGGGTCAGGTCTCTGCAACTGGGCCTAGAAAATTTAGGGAAGCCGTAGGTAGCTTTGGTATGGTGATAGTATTGGGGGGGGGGGTCAGATTACGCATCCAGACCTCAAGAAGGAAAGAAAATCAAAGGTAGAAGACCTGGACCAGATTGGAAGGAAAATTCTATGCAAGATTGAATTTACGGACAATAAATAACTATATATTTTCATAAAGAATAATTGAATGGTTGGAATGTTGTAAATATGTGATGTGGTGTAAACAAATAATTTGCCATTTGTGCAGCCAAGTACGTGTCTTGACATCGAGTCATTTCGGAAGTGATGATCAGAAAACAATATAGAGCTGCATGTCCTATAATGTACAGATTCATGCATGCCAGTGTTCACCTTTATACATTATAACTTTACCTCTTCATCTTGAAGCCTTTTAGCTTTCAGTTGTAGTTTACTGTGGTAAACAATTCCGTTTCAGTTAGGATCAGCTAGGGTTGTCATATAGTTTAGTTAGCAGCAGCAAAGAGAGTTCTGCCTATATTAGTCAACATTTATGTTACAGTATGTAAGTAATTGCTCAGTTGCCTGCTCTGGGTGCTTTAAATGTCTCTCCATGGTTAGATTCAATCCCTTTTAAGCAGTCATTGAAGACTGTGGTGCAATGTTCCCTAACCTTCCCCTAGCAATACAGAGGTAGTACTTCGCTGAAGGCTACCATATGAGTTACCTGCTTCAGGCCCCACCCAAACTCCCTTAACTTATCCTGCACCACCATTGATGCATCCCTTGCCAGGTCATTAGTCCTCAGATGGGCAATGACATAAAGCTTTTTCACCAACTCTGCCACCATAGCAACCCTAAGGATCCAATCCCCATCCCTCTGTGAAAAGGCACCAGGTAGTTACCTCAGCTCTCACTTTACCTCCAATGCTGTTCCCAAAACAACCCCCCTAGCAACTGAGTACCCCACCAGGAGTTGCTTCCTCTTCTACTGCGGTCCTAATCCTCCCTCCTTGGGACCTCCCCTCTGGAGGGCCCTGACATCCTCCCTTCCCATGACCATGGGTGCCTCCTCTCTGCGGTCCTGTCCTGCTAGAGCTGTGAAAGAGTAGTGTAAAGGCACAAGCTGAAGAAAGTGTTCCCAACTCCTCATCCTCCTAATAAAGAGACACGCAGGGCTCTAAAGGAGCCCCCCCTTCAGAAATAATTATGTGAAAAGTTTTCATACTGCACAAATAAAACTAACCATGTGATATGCATGCTGCAAGTATGATTTAAATGTTAAATTGGAACCGACTGAATGCATGTAGAATGCGTGCAGCAAGCAAGTGCAGAAAGCATTCTTTTTATGTGAAATTGGAAAAGACTGCATGCATGTGGCATGCGTGCAAAAAGCAAGTGGTCACTAATATCTGCACACATAAAAGTTAAGTAAATTGCTCAGGATCACACCAGATACAAGACGGTGTTGATGAGATTCAAATCCAGATCTTCTTTAAGCCTTCTGGGTTTGCAGTTCAGTGCCTTTAACCACTAAGCTATACTGCCTACACATGTATAGCTTGCTTGTACTTCAATACAAATCTGCATACATCTGCACGCATGTGGCATGCTTACAGCTGGTGTTTTTTTTTTTTCATGACTTTCTTTCAGGCCCTCCAGCTCAGAACTCTCTCAGGCCACTGCTCTTGCTGGCTCGCTGTACGGCCCGCTGTGTTCTTCTGCCATCTTCAAGTTCATCATGGTTCCCAGGGTCAGGCAATGGCAACCCGGGGAGACCACAGGGGGCAGTGGTGGGAACCAGCATTGGGCATGTGGTGGTGGTGGCACTGGCAGGGCCATCGCCTATCCAAGCTAGAGGGGTATTTCTCTCCTTCTCCCCCTGTAGGTGCCTGGAGCCCCCCCCCCGCCAGTGTGTGGTGCAAGTCTGACACTGGTGCATGGCAACCCTGCCTGCATCAGTCATGCTCCCTTACGTGCAGCTCTGGCACTCTGTGGTGCCCCCGGTCTCCATCAAGGGTTGCCAGATACATAGATACATAGATACATAGACAGTGTCATTTAGTCAGTGAGCTCTAGTGGTTAGCTGGCATATTGTAAGAAGACAGGCTGATGCACAGTGATGTCCATGACTATTCTTCATGGATACATAGATACACAGACAGTGTCAGCAGATAAGGGCCTATGGCCCACCCAGTCTGCCCATTTGAGCTTGTAAGTTCAGTTTATGTTTTCCTAGAAGTCTGTTGCCCCTTATGCCTGACTTCTAGAATTCCTTTATGTCTATCCCATGCAATCTTAAATCTAGTGATTGTTTCAGCCCCCACCACTTCCTCAGGCAGGGTGTTCCACTTGTCCACCACCCATTCTGTGAAGAAATTCTTCCTCACTTTTTCTCTGAATCGTCCTCCCTCCAACTTCATCCCATGCCCTCTAGTTCTGGAACATCTTTTTCACTTAAAAATAGTGTACTCCTGCACCCTGTTTCTCCCTGTAAGATAATTGTATGTCTCTATCATGTCCCCTCTCTCCCTACTCTCCTCCAGGGAGTACATTTTCAATTCCTTCAACCTGTCCTCATAGGACTTGTGATGCAATCCATGCACCATCTTTGTTGCTCTCCTCTGAACCTTCTCTACCCTGTCTATGTCCTTACGTAGGTATGGTCTCCAGAACTGTACACTGTACTCCAGGTGGGGCCTCACTAGTGTCTTGTATAGCGGAATTATGACCTCCCTTTCCTGCTGGTGATGCCCCTGCCTATACATCCCAGCATCCTATTTGCTTTACCTGCTGCCTTGTTACACTGTTTCCTACCTTGAGGTCATCAGATTAAAACCCCAAGATCCCTTTCCTGCTTGGTGCATGCTATATCCTCACCCCCCAACTGATATATTATGTCAGGGTTTTTGTGCCCCATATGCATTATCTTGCACTTCTTTGCATTGAATTTCAACTGCCAAACTCCTGACCATTCTTCAAGTTTCTGCAGGTCCCTTCTCATTCTGTCTACACCCTCTGGTGTGTCTACTCTGTTACAGAGCTTTGTGTCATCAGCGAACAGTGAAATTCTGCCTTCTAGGTCCTATGCAATGTCACTGATGAAGATGTTGAATAGGACCGGTTCCAGCACTGATCCCTGTGGTTCCCACTGGTCACTCTTTCCCTCTGTGGGTGACAGCCATTTACCACCACCCTCTGTGTCCTGCCACCCAGCCAGTTACCTCCCACCAAACTACTGTCCTGCCCACACCCATATATTCCAGTTTGTGTAATAGTCTTCTATGTGGCACAGTGTCAAAGGCTTTGCTGAAGTCCAGATAGGCCATGTCCACTGCCCTCCCCTGATTCACCTCCCTAGTCACCTAGTCACCCAGTCAAAAAATTCAACGAGGTTGGTCTGACATGACCTCCCCCTGGTGAAACCATGCTGCCTTGGGTCCTGTAGTCCATTGACAACCAGATGTTCCACCATCTCTCCTATAGTAGTGCTTCCATGATCTTCCCCACTACCGAGGTGAGGCTGACTGGTCTGTAGTTCCCTGCTTCCTCTTTGTTCCCGCTTTTGTATAAGGGGACTACATCTGCTGTCCTCCAGTCTTTGGGTACCTCCCCTGTTTCCAGTGATCGGCTAAACAGGATAGCCAGAGGTTCAGCCACCACCTCTCTTAGTTCTTTAAGGACCCTGGGTGCCCCATCTGGCCCCATTGCTTTATCAACTCTTATTACTTCCAGTTTCTTCAGGACCCTTTCTGGTATAAAGGGACTTGTGTCCATTCTGCACCATTCTCACCCTTTGTACTCCTTCAGACCCATTCCTCCTCTTCCTCAGTAAAGACTGAGCAGAAATACCTGTTCAATATGTCAGCTTTACTGTTGTCATCCTCCACGTGGCCCCCATCCTCCCCCTTCAGTCTCACTATCCCTCCCTTTGTCTTTCTTTTTTCACTTATGTACCTGTAAAAGGTTTTGTCCCCTCTACCCACTGATTTTGCAATGTGTTCTTCTGTCTGAGCTTTGGCTTCCCTTACTGGCCTTCCTGCCTCCCTTTGCTTCTCCTGGTACTTCTCCCTATCCCCTTCTGCCTGTGTCTTTTTGTATTGCCTGAATGCAATCTTTTTGGCTTTCACTTTCTTTGCTACCTCTTTGGAAAACCATAATGGTCTCCTCTTCCTTTTCCTTTTGCTAACCTTCTTAATGCATAATTCTGTTGTTCTTGTAATCCCTATTTTAAATACTGCCCACTGTTCCTCAACCCCTGATTCCTGTCCCATTCCCCTTAATGCCTCTTTCAAGTATCTCCCCATTTTCCCAAAGTCTGCCCCCCTAAAATCCAGGATACGTGTTTTTGTGTGGTTTGGTTCTGCTCTTTCTGTGATTTCAAACCACAATGACTGGTGGTCACTGTTCTCCAGGTGCTCCCCACTGTTACCCCCATCACACTGTCCCTGTTTGTGGTCACAAGGTCCAGTATTGCCTTCTGCCGAGTTGGTTTCCAAGACCAGTTGCTAGGAAGGCACCCTGAAGGGAGTCCAGGATAAATCTGCTCCTAGTTGATGCTGCTGCTGGGATGCTCCAGTCCACGTCTGGAATATTGAAGTCTCCAACCAGTACTACCTCACCCTTGTCTGCCATCCTTTGGCTGGCTAGCATCAGCTCCCTATCTGTTTCTTCCTCCTGGGCTGGTGGTCTATAGACCACATCTGTGCGGATGGCTGTCCCCATTTTCCTTTTCAGCTTAACCCACAGTATCTCTCCCCCATTTTGTTCCTCCTGGATCTCTGTGGCCCTTATGTCATTTCATACAGTGCACTCCTCCTCCCTTTCTGCCTGCTCTGTCTCTTCTGAATATGTTGTAGCCAGGTATGGCCATCTCCCAGTCGTGGTTATCATTACACCAGGTTTCAGTGATGGCCACAATGTCCAGGTCTGACTGCACCATGACAGCCTCCAGATCTTCCATCTTGTTGCTAAGGCTCCTGGCATTTGCACATACTTCCATGATTTGACCTCCTAGACTGTTTCGCTTTTCTACTCCAGCCCTTCCTTGGTTGTCCTTTATCCCTGGTTCTCCTTGCTGTCTGCCCTTCTGCTGAATTTGCCCTTTTCTGCTTATCCACCTCTTGGGCACTAATCTCCATCTTTTGCACACTGCTTTGCAGAGATAACCACTCCTCTGGTTCACTGGTTCACTGCTAGCTGTGGGGGGGTGAGCAAATGAGTACCCTCCTTGCTGGCCTGCCACCCCTTTGCTAGTTTAAATGCTTGTCAATGTAGCATTTAAACTTATCATTGAGTGCTTGGATTCCTCCAGGATGGATGCAGTCATCATGCTTGAACAAACCTCCATCCCTCCAGGTGGGTCCCCAGTCACCAATGAATCCAAACCCTTCCTCACAGCACCAGTTCTTCAACCATGATTTAAAGTTCCTAGTGCATGCACTCCTATGCTCTCCCTTGCCTCTTGCAGGTAGTACTTCTGAGAAAGTGACAAAAGTAGCTACTTGCTTGAGACCCCTCCCCAAATTCCTAAACTATTCCTGAACTTCCTTTGGCTCCCCATTTGAAGGTCATTAGTACCTAGGTGGATAATGACATCCAGCTCACCTTCCCATCTTGCCTTCCCAGTGATCCCCAGGATCTTCCTTCCATCCCTCCAGCCAGAGCACTGAGTGATCCCATACCCTCCCCCTGGGAGAGGAAAGCAGCCCTGCGGGTGCATAATCCATCTCCCTCCCTGCTGACCCCCAACACCCAAGTTCACTCCCGAACTCAGGTCATCGGCGTGGCATGAGGTGTGGCATCCAGCACCTCAACCCTCAGCGCCACTGGGCCGGCTTACTTATAGCCAGTGTTATACTTTAGTTTTCTTGCCCCCTCATCTCAGCTGCACAGCTGAACTGTAGCATACATAGCAATGGAAGCACATGCAGTTCTTCCCAACCCCAATACACACACTTACTCAAAAAACTACGTAATTACTTCTGTCTTGTCTGTACTCCTACTATTTTCCCTCTATAGTTTTGAATGCTTCCATACAAACAGACTTTAAATTTCAAACTCATAAGTAGCAATAACTCAACACCCACCTACAAGGCCAGTCTCCCCTCCTCCCTGCCAGGCATATACACTGTAGTGGGTGCAGCCATGCTGCTACAGACAACCCACCAACTATAGATATAAGTCAAGAGTCTCTTACCTGAGTAGTAGGGAGCAACAGGCAGGAATCTTTAAGGGATGATGTCCATGGGTCAGAGTGCTGAGGCGTACCCCTTGAAATGAATGGAGTTATTTTTTATTACTGTTTTATACATAATGATTGGATTCATGACACACTATGGTAAACTGTAATTCTCTTTTTCTGTAGACTAAATCTTGACATTATTTATCATACATTGGTTCTGTATTTCTCTTGTAATTGTTTTTTTCTGAGTTTCTGCTTAATCTTTTTTTCCTACCTACATCCTCCCTGCCTCTCCTACAAACTCTTCAGCTTAGTCCTGCCAACTCCTTGATTGTTTTCACACCTACTGTTTATACTACCTCACACTCTGTCTATCTGGGCCTTTGTTCTTTTACGTCTTGATTTCCATGCATTTCTTAGGCATCTTCTGTTTATTCTACCTTTACGGCCTACCTCTGATCTCAGATCTTTCTTATCTGTTCCTTTGTTTTTCCCTTTCCAGCTTTCTTCCACTACTACTAACCAGCCCCCCCTTCTCTTCTTGCTCATCATTTTTACATTGATGCAGCACATGCTCAAGAAACATATTGTGACAGCTTTCTCCAGAAGCTGGTTGTGGAGGTGCAGCACTGTTGTGTCCAATGTCCCCAGAGCCTTTAAAGGCTTGGCCCACTTCCCCAATGTTGTGGCATGCTGCTGCTAACACTAGTTCAGCCAGCATGCCACCAACTTGTAAAAATTTAGCTGCTGCAATCAGGGACCTCCTCGTCATTGCAGCGTCAGCCATTTGCTGCAATGAGGGAGCAACCTGTCATTGCTGGGTGGAACTTTCCAAGTGCTATATTGTTTGTGAACATGGCTGCGGTCTGTCACCATGTTCACAAACAATATTAAGTAACCCCCATGCCAAGGGGGCACCCAATCCCACTCGGCAGCATGCGCCCCCCACAATAGGTTGCGTTTGCCTACGGGGGCCCCCAATCCCCGTTGGCTTCAGTGGCCCTTCCCTTTGATGTTGCTGATGGGGGAGCCCACTCCCTGTCGGCATTATGTCCCACCCAGTTTCAGGTGCCGATGGGGGAGCCCAATCCCCGTCGGCATAATGCCCCCTCCCCACAAACACCCAGAACATTTGTGCTGAGGGGGTGTGCAATCCCCCTTGGCTCTTGCACCCCCCCTTTTAGTGCCAACAGGGTACCCAATCCCATTCGGCATGATGTGGCCCCCTCCCTCTGTTGTATGCCAATGGGGGTGCCCAGTCCCCATTGGCTACAGCTGCCCCCTCAATAATGAGTCTGTTGGCATGCTGGGAGCCCAATCCAGCATGCCACATGCCCCTGAAAACAAAAAATGGTCCAATGATGTATTTTTCTTTTTTTACCTGTAAAAAAGGAAACGGTCCCTCGGCGGTCTCCCTGCCCCCCTCCCACAACCCGCGTCCACCCACTGAGCACCCTGCCTCCCCACACACCCCTCACCCCATACTTACCTCCGGAGCCTGGTCGACAATCTTGGTGGACCGGAACACGTCTGCACTCTTCAAAGCCAACGCAAACTGAGGAAATGCCGTAAGCTGTATAATGGAATAAATAGGGTTTTCCAACTTTGATGCATATCTCAGTCATTGTTTGGAATTTTGCACCAAATTTCAACATGGAGTTTTGGGACCGTTCCTCATGAGTTCTGGCACTGTCATGGCGTTAGTGGCCCTGAAAGGTGATTTAGCGGTCACTGCGTGGAATCGCCTTTCAGGGTAGTCACTGTTCCAATGCAAGTGTTCATGGTGGGATCTCAAAAAGCTTATGTTGCAAATTTGGTGAAAAAAAATAATAAAAAAAATGACTGTTTTACGAGTGTGTGTTGCGCAGTTGCTATGCACACTCGTAACTTCATGAATCTGCAATATTTTCACCACAGATTTTCAACATTGGCATTTTTTCACACCTCCTTGTGAACAGTACAGCTGTCATTGTTTACATCCTGGTCAAAATGTGTTTTCACACTTCTGGTGCAGAATAGCACAGTCGCTGTGGGAAATTAGTGTTCGGGACAGATTTAGAAAATGCCAGTGACACTGTTCATGAGTAGAGGTCCTAAAATGCCTATGTTGAAAATTTGGTAATGATACTCCATAAAATGACAGTGTTACAAGAGTGCATTGCGCAGTTTGCACACACACTAGTAACTTTGCGAATTTATAATATTTTCACTCCAGATTTTCAACATTGCCATTTTCCCACACCTACTTATGAACAGTAGAGCTGTCATTTTTCCCATCCTGGCCGAAATGTGTTTTTGCAGTTCCAGCACAGAATAGCATGGTCGCTGTTGGAAATCACTGTTCGGGACAGATTAAGAAAATTACAGTAATACTGTTAATGAGCAGAGGTCCTAAAATGCCTATGTTGTCAATTTGGCAATGATAACCCACTAAATGACTATGTTGCAAGTGTGCGTTGCACACTTTCCATGCACCCTTGTAACTTTGCAGATATTGTCATGCCAGATTTTCAACAGTGGCATTTTTTCACACCTCCTTATGAGCAGTACAGCTGTCATTTTCCACATCCTGACTGAAATGTGTTTTCGCAGTTCTGGCGCAGAATAATACTGTCGCTGTGGGAAATCAGTGTTCAGGACAGATTAAGAAAATGACAGTGGCACTGTTCATGAGCAGAGGTCCAAAAATACCTATGTTGAAAATTTGGTAATGAAACTCCATGACATGACTGTGTTTCACACGTGCGTTGAACTGTTTCAACGCACCCTTGTAACTTCACACATTTGTAATATTTTCCTGCCATATTTTCAACAGTGGCATTTTTTTTACACCTCCTTATGAAGAGTACAGCTGTCATTTTTCATATCCTGGCTAAAATATGTTTTTGCACTCCTGCCAGAGAATAGTATGGTCATTGTGGGAAATCAGTGTTTGGGACAGATTAAGATCAAGCGAGTGAGAGGGGAGAGTGACTGAGCTCACCTGAGCTCTGTTGGGACTGCTGCAGATTTGTTTGGGGGCAGAAAAAGGCCCAACATAAGAGCCCAGTACAAAAGGGCAGCCTGAAGCACTGGGAGAAACAGAACGAGAGAGAGAGTGAGGGAGGGGGAGTGAGCGAACTCACCAGAGCACTGTCAGGACTGCTGCGGATTGTTTTGTGGGCAGAAAAATGTGTCAATGCAGGCAGGGGCCCAGTACAAAAGGCCAGCCTGCAGCAATGGGAGAAACAGTATGAGCGAGTGACACAGGGGGACTGAGTGAGCTCAAAGGAGCTCTATCAGGACTGCTGCAGACTTCTCTGTGGGCAGAAAAAGGTGCCAATGCAGGCAGAAGCCCTGCACAAAAAGGGCAGCCTACAGTGCCAGGACAAACAGAATGAGTGTGTGAGAGAGGGAGACTGAGCTATTTCAATGTAGCACTGTCGGGACAGCTGTAGATTTCTTTGTGGGCAGACAAAGGTGTCAATGCAGCCATGAGCCCCGTACAAAAGCGTAGCTTGCAGCGCCAAGAGAAACAGAACGAGTGAAAGACAGAGCGAGCTCAAAGGAGCTCTCTCGTGACTGCTGTAGATTTCTTTGTGGGCAGAAAAAGGTGGCAACGCAGGCAGGAGCCCAGTACAAAAAGCCAGCTTGCAGCTCTGGCAGAAACGGAATGAGTGAGTGAGAGAGGGGTAGTTAGCGAGCTCAATGGAGCTGTGTCAGGACTGCTTCAGATTTCTTTGTGGCCAGAAGAAAACTGCCAATGCAGGAAGGAGCCCAGTACAAAAGGGCAGCCTGCAGCGGCAGGAGACACAGAAAGAGTGTGTGAGGGATGGGGAGGGAGCGAATGAGCTCAACGGAGCTCTGTTGGGACTGCTGCAGATTTGTTTGTGGGCAGAAAAAGGCAGCAGGGCATGCAGGGGCCCAGTACAAAAGTTCAGCCTGCAGTGGTGGGAAAACCAGAATGAGCGAGTGAGAGAGGGGGGAGTGAGTGAGCCCAATGGAGCTGTATTGTAACTGCTGCAAATTTCTTTGTGGGCAGAAGAAGGTGGCAATGCAGGCAGGAGCCCAGTACAAAAGGGCAGCCTGCAGCACCAGCAGAAATGGAATGAGTGATTGAGGAGAGAAGGGGAGTGAGCAAGCTCAACAGAGCTTTGTCAGGACTGCTGCAAATTTCTTTGTGGGCAGAAAAAGGCACCAACAGAGGCATGAGCCCAGTACAAAAGGGCAGTCTGCAGCGTCAGGTGAAAAAGAAAGAGTGAGAGAGACAGGGGAGTGAGTGACCTCAATGGTGCTCTGTCGGGACAGCTGCGGATTTCTTTGTGGGCAGAAAAAAGTGCCAAGGCAAGCAGAAGCCCAGTGCAAAAGAGCAGCCTGAAGCACTGGGAGAAACAGACTGAGTGAGTGACAGAGTGGGAGTGAGCAAGCTCAACGGAGTTCTATTGTGACTGCTGTGGATTTCTTTGCTGGCAGAGAAAGGTGGCAACACAGGCAGGAACCCAGTGTAAAAGGCCAGCCTGCAGCACAGGCAGAAACGGAATGAGTGAGTGAGAGAGGGGGAGTCAGCAGGCTCGACATACATGTGTCAGGACTGCTGCAGATTTCTTTGTGGGCAGAAAAAGCCACCAACAGAGGCAGGAGCCCAGTACAAAAGGGCAGCCTGCAGCTCCAGGAGAAACAGAATGAGCGAGTGAGAGAGGGGGAGTGAGCCACCTCTATGGAGCTCTGTCAGGACAGGTGCGGATTTCTTAGTGGGCAGAAAAAAGGTGTCAATGTAGGCAGGAGCCCAGTATAAAAGAGCAGCCTGCAGCACCAGGAGAAATGGACTGGGCAGTGACAGAGGGGCAGTGAGCGAGCTCAATGAACCAACACAATCAACATTTGGCATTGACAAATGCTTGTTTTACTTTGCATCTTATATAGACTTTTTATTTCCGGTCTCCTTTTATCATTTTCCTACTTCACTTCCTGCTATTTTTCTTTTTTTGTTTTTAAATTGCTCTGCAATGGATATATATATATATATATATATATATATATATATATACTGCTTATGTTGCTCAGTTTTGCTATTCACCTGAATAAGGGACCTGTGAGGCCCCGAAAGCTTGTGTATTATTCCATCTTTGTACAAGGCACTTGGTCCAATAAAATATATCAATCCTTCCATCATTTCCTGTTTTTCCAAGGACCAATCGGCTAGAATCTCTTTTTACAAAATACATAATGATGGCGAGTTACAGAATAATGAAGGCCACTGTTCTACTAACAAGGCCCTTGTTAGTCACTTTCATTAATCTCCATCAATAATATATAAAATAGTAATAAGAAAATACTCCCATTCATTTCAATGGTACTTACCCCTGCATTGTCCCTTGCCCTATATCATAATGTGCCTGAGCATGGGGATGTGGAGGTCAGCTTCACTGGGGGAAGGGGGGAGGGGTAAGCCTGACTATAGTGGGTCTCCAATAGTCTGTGTATATCATACCACTCAACTGTCCCTGAATACAAGGGACAGTCCTCATTTTACCCCAGAAAACTGCTCTGCTCCTCATCCATCCATCCATCCCTCCCTCCCTCATGGAAAACATGCTGCTCACACAGAGGATGTACTTTAAAATTAGACTTTATGGCAGGGTCGTCATTTCATATTTCAGCAGGGGGGACCCAACAACCAGTGGAGGCTGGGTACTTGTTAGCCCCTAGGTAGCAAGCTCTAGAATGTCTCTAAAAGGTAAAACTTATTTGTTGTGACTGAAAAGAGATACTCAAATCAGGAGAAATTAAAATGTATAAGATTCATCTGTCTATACCCCAGAGCAGTGCATCAGATTTGAGCTTAAACCCACCTAGTTACTAATCATTTTTTTTCTTGGCTGAAGTTCTACACCCCCCAAAAAATGTCATCCTAATTTCTCTCCCTGACTCCATTCCATTTAATACCCATCCCATATGGGTTGTGAATTCACCCAAAAGCACAGAAACATGTTAAACACATCAATATTGCAGTCCTTCTTCCTTCCCCGATCCCCCTGTAAAAAAAGAATATTTACTTTTACTTACCTGGCAATCTGGCCAGAACCTGCAGCCTGGCCCAGTGTGCCACCAGCCCAGTTTTCAGTCCACTCCTTCTCCATCCTTCTGTCAGAAGCTGGATGCTAGAACCAGCCATCCATCGCAGGTCCCCAACGTGGTCTGCGATGAAGTCACCTCACCAACTGAAGCCACCCAGCCTGTGTTGTTTGCTTCTGGCTTGGCTGCTGCCATGGCTGCTGCCACACTGCACTGATCAAGGCCTATGAGGGCCGTCCACACTACTGTTACTGCTGTGCTAGGCCTAACTTGCTGCCGAAGGGGGCTTCCTCTGTTATTTTTTGTGAGGCAAGCCTAGTAGAATATGTAGGTAGTCTAGTCTCCAGTTAGCTTCTAGCTCACCCTCAGCCCCTTCAGTCACCAGGAGAGATGGAGACTCACTAATAGAAGACCAACAAAAATATGCCACCACAACACTGCTATTGAGAGTTCAGCGCTCACTGACTCCTCCAAGCTGTAGTGTGCAGCCTGTCTACTCTGTGGCGGGGAAGACAGTGTTGCACTCACATGACCTATGTGCTCTTGCTTTAGCTGGAGCTCTTCCATATCACAAGTGATGTCACAGTTGCTAATGGGTAGAGATAGTGGACAATGCAATACAGACACAGTCGAGTCAGGAGTGCATCTGCAGCGTGAGCGTACACAGGCCAGGGGAGCACTTATTGTGCAAAAGATTACATACAAATTTAATGCCATTATTGCCACACCATAAGAACAACCTTGGCACAAATACAGGGAGGGGAGGCAAATGCTCCCTTTCGTCCTACCTAAATGGCATCCCTGATTTATGGGAATTCATTCTCGAGTGCTAATTTCGGTACATGTAAATACAATGGCTTCCACTGTGTTCTAAGGTACTGTATCTCCATGTTTCAGGATGTGTCCTGATCATCATGAGGGTTAATGTACCTCATTGTCCCTCATTTTTAGTGTACATTTCCCTCATTTCAGTGACAAAATGAGAGGTATGGTGCATGCTTCCAAGACCCTACTCAGCTCAAAAAGTGCTGAGCATGTCCATAGTGTATATGCTCCATACAGAATGAAAAAAGGGAAAGTAAGTGAGCTGGAACAGTCATGGAGAAATACATTTGTATCACTAAATATGCATGAGGGATTTGCATGGTCCAAAACAAAAAGGATAGGCTCCACAACACAGAGGCCCCTCTTCATACGTCTGGAATGAGGGATGTTGACTGACTATTTCCTATGCATTTAAAGCAGTAACCAAACAATACTTTACAAATTAATGGCAACTTAATGACACAAATCAAAAACCATTGAACAACTTGCAAAAGGATCAGAATTATTTAAGTTTACCAAATATTGATGGGAAGTCAATGAAAAGTGTATTTCAATGGCTCTAATTGCTAGCAGTAGTATGAAAAATAGAAACTGATGTGTTTTTAAATGAGTTACGTACCAGCTTAGTTGCTGCACACGTGGCAAGCATACAGCATGTGAACCTGATGTGATTTTTAAATGATGTTCACACCAGCTTAACTGCTGCACTCATGCCAAGCGTACAGCATGCAAACTCGATTTGCTTTTTAGACCTGGTTTACTTATGCTCACTTTGTGCATGCAGACCGCATGCAAACATTGCACAATTAAGCATGTGGCATGCATTCTGTATCTACACAGCTCACTTATATTTCTGTATATGTCTAGAGCCCTGAGATATAAATTAAAGGGCTAGTGTCCATACTATAACAATGCAACACATGTATAAATGAAATTAATGTTTTCACTGTTTGCATATATAGCAAAAAAGGTGCTTAATTAAGTTAATGTTTATGCCATTTTAATGTATAAGGTGCAGGAGCACTGAATGTATAAGGTGCCAGAGAAATAAATGAATAAATAAATGTTTAAAGTGTTGCAGTGCATAAAATGAAAGAAAAGACCCTAAGGGGTCTAAGAGAAGAAAGAGAGCCAAGATATTGCTGAAAGGAGGAGAGTTCTCACTCCTCACTTGCTCTCTCTCTATCTCTCTCTCTCACTGAACTGCTGTGTCGCAGTTCAAAGTGGGATGGCAAACTTTTACTTTCTCTTTCATCTGCCCCGCTTTCCCAAGTAATATGTGCACTCTGAAAAGTGAGCGCTTGGAAAATAAAAGGGACTATGCAGTCCCTAGACTTAAAAGCTACAGCCCAGGATAAAAATCATTAAAAAGGGGCTTACCAAGTTTACGCAAAGCCTCAAATCAGAGCAGATAGAGAATAATTCTCTAACAGTCTGCCACTCTGCTACAACATAGAAACAAATTATTTAAATGGTCAGGAATGTCCTTATGTATGGAAATGCTCTACAGAGGGATTACCCCTCAGAATAAGGAGAGGGCTGTGAGATAAACTAAACACGATAAAGAAATTAAGCAAATTAAAGAAACCATGAGGTGTCCCTGTGTTTAAATGTAACAACCAAATATTGTACTGGATATATAATAACTCCCATACAGGTGAAACTGCTGAATAGCTTGTAGTCCCTAAACAGTTTGGGAACCAAATCTTGTATTTTGGCCATGACTTACAATGGGTAGGTGACGCAGGTAGGGACAAAACACAGGCTAGGCTATTACAACGTTTTTACTGTCCCAGTATCCACGAGCAAGTGGCAGAATACTGCAGAGCCTGTCCAGAGTGTCAGAAGGTGGCCCAGGTAATCCGAAAGGATTTAGTGCCCCTGGTCCCCTTGCCCATAGTTAGCACTCCCTTCAAAAGGATGATAATGGACATTATTGGCCCCTTACAGGAAACTGCCCTAGGATACAAATACATAGTAGTCATTTGTGACTGTGCAATGGAATACCCCAATGCCATACCATTGTGTACAGATACTACTCCCCAAATAGCAGAGGAGCAAGTTTAGGTTTTCAGCCACCTTGGGATACCTGAGGCGATATTGACTGGCCAAGGCAATAACTTTCAGGCTACATTACTTAAAGAACTGTACCATTTGTTGGTGGTAGTGGCAAAAAGAATTACACCCTATCACCCACAAACAGTTCAATTGGTTGAACGTTTCAACCAAACACTGAAACGTATGTTAAAGAAATGTGTACATAAGGGAAAGAATTGGGATATGTACCTCCCCCTCTTGGTGTTTTCTTACAGAGAGGCCCCACAACCAACAACAGGGTACTTTCTTTTTTCCCTGCTGTACAGAAGAAATCCTCGAGGGCCACTGGACACAAATGGTTGCTAGATTACACAAAAAGGGCACCCCAAAAATAGTAATGTGTAGCTGTATTGCGTATCAGGAGAGCTTTAAAACTGCATTGAAAGCATATTTGTTTAATTTTGCTTTTCCTGATTCTGAATAATCTTTCAGTATTGTTATTTATTAATTGTATTTATGGATTTGAAGCTGTGGTTTTATGACTTAATGTGCTAGCGCTTTGGTCTTTTTGTGAACAGCATTATTTTATCAACAACATTTGCTTGCTTCTGAAGCCCATCAAAGTCCAACTGGCCTTTCTTCATGGCACCCTCTGAGGTAACAGTTGTGGACTTAGTGGCCCTGGGTTGGGGAAGAGATCCCCCAAATCCTAGTCAACTTGACCCAGAGTCTAGTGACCTCCTTCTCCAGCCAAGATGTGGAAGCACACAGATGGGGCAGCACCTGAGTCTCCAAAACATCTCCCTAAAGGTTAATGGTCCATACCCACTGCACTGTACCACTCCCATCATTCCCAGAACTATTCATCCTATGACTTGACAGTTTGTGATCTTATCTTAAATAGGGTGGCCCAGATAGTCAAAAGGATTGCGCATGGTGCAACACTGTTGAACCATGCGCAACCCACTGATGCACTCCGGTGCGATATTCAAAAGGGAAAAGTGCATGGCACAAATCCCGATGCGCCAGAGTGCATCAGTAATGTTTGCAGGCACAGGTGGGGGCGTGCCCATGCACAACCTGTACAGCCTGATATTCAGCCCAGGATATGCAGAGCCATGCATGCTCAACCCCTACCTGTGCCAGCACAAAGTTAAGCCAAAAAAAAAGGAACAACTGATGGCCACCCACAGGTGAGCTGCCACATTGCAGGGTGCAACATGGCAGCTGCCACCTGTGGGTGGCCACCTGAGTACCAGCTGCACCTGGCAGCGCCCCTCCATGCTCAGTTGCAGGCATTTGTAAAATAAGATGTCATCCAATATCCCTGGTGGTCCAGTGGACCACGCTCTGCCCAACCGCGAGCATCTGTCTAACAAAAAAAGATTTATTTCACTACCCCTGGTGGTCCAGTGGACCGCTGCTTGCCCGATCATGGGCATTTGTCTAATAAAAGAAGATTTATTTCACTATCTCTGGTGGTTCAGTGGACCGCACTCTGCCCGATTGCGGGCATCTGTATTAATAAAAGAACCCCCTCCATCCAATATCCCTGGTGGTCCAGTGGACCACACTCTGCCCAATTGCAGGCATCTATAGTAATAAAAGAACCCCCCATCCAATATCCCTGGTGGTCTAGTGGTACCCCCTCCCCTGCCCATTGAACCCCACCGCCCCGTCAGCCAGCGGGGTCAACACCCACCCAATCGTGACTCAGCTGCCCGCCGACTGACAGCTCGGAGGGCTGCACACCCATTGGTTCACAGCGTAAGACAATGGGCATGCAGCTCATACTACACATTCCAGATATGATCACTTATCTTGAATGTGTATATGCTCAACTACGCGCCCATTGGCTCATGCTGTGAACCACGGGCATGCAGCCCTACCAGCTGTCGGCGGCGGGCAGCAGGGCAGCAGGCGGTGGGTGCTGCCACCTGCCGGTGATGAGGGAGCGGGTGGGTGGGGGGCCCAGTGGGCGGTTGGGAGTGGGGGTACCGTGCAGACCACCATGATATTGGAAGCGTGGGGGGTTCTTTTATTACTACAGATGCCCGCGATTGGGCAGAGTGCAGTCCACTGGACCACCAGGGGTAGTGAAATAAATCTTCTTTTTTCAGACAGATGCCCGCGATCAGGCTGCAGGGGGCATTGGTCTCCAACGGCTGCTGCCTGACAGGGCACCAGGCACAAGTCATCAGGGATCGGCACACCCTGCTTGCAAATGGGGCCACAATGACATGCAAATGGCCCCATGTGCACCTTGCATAAATTATGGAACCCATTTGCATGTCATCTTTTGAATATCACTGGTGCTGTGAGTGGCGCAATGGCGCTTGCGCTAGTGCATCTTCATGCTCCACTCTGGCCACTTACGCTGGTGCAGTGCCACTGCGCCATGCACAGTGGAGGTGACCAGGGTGCGATATTCAAAGCTGCTGAGCCATGGTGCAGCTCCTTTGAATATCACTTAGTCCACGCCCCTGTGCAGCCAAGTTGAGCTGCGCCCAAGCTTGCTCCACAGCCTGGCACAGTTTGAATATCTGGGCCAGTGTTTTTAAATTTCCTCTTTTTGTGTGTTTTCCCCTGTTGCTATACCCTAGATGGCGTTCCCTTAATGATTTTACTAAGACTTCACTAGTTTACCTCTCTACTTTAGACAAACTCTTTATTGACTGACTTTTGCTAAGATTTTTTAATGATACACCTTTGTCACACACTTACCTTCCCCTAGATAGGGTTATTTAAGTTTCCCTTCATGATCATCTGTGTGCCCTAACCCTAGATTGTTTTTTGTTTTAAGTTTTCCCATTGTACTCAATGATTACCCTTACTCTGGAAGGGTTTTCTTTAAGTTTCCCCTTTGTCTCTCCTAGTTTCCCTTTTCCCTAGATAGGCCGTTCTAACAATACTCTGTTTTCAGGTGTTTACAGTAGCTATACCATTTAACACAGGTGACAACAAGTGTACAGGCAATCTGACTTACTTACCGTGTTGGCAGAGTTTCTTGTGTGGCTGGTGTTTCCTGTTGATGCATATGATGCTAATCCTGCCGACTTCTGCACTGTTCCCCTCATACTCCGGGACATGAATGTATTTACCCAAAATTGTGGCAGTGCCCCATCCTGCTCCCTAGTAAATCCAGAACAGAACTATTTGTTCTATATATCTGTTTTCTCTTTGTTGCCCTACTCAAGTCAAGTTTATTTGGTTAGAGATATGTATAAAATCAAATTTATTACATACACACATCTCCGGAAAAACATAAAATTACATACCTACTATATATCCATATTCTTATATGCACTTATATTTTTAAGATAAAAATAACCTATCCACATAAATACATAGTTTCCAGCTAAATCTTCCATTTAAACTTTATCACCATCTTACAGTATGTGCAAAACATGCAAGTGCAAAAAATTGTGATACATGTTTGTTGTTATATATATATATTCATGATCTGTCGTTTCTTACTAATAGTGTCAATATTTGGGAATAAATCAAAAATAAACATTTTTCTTCCTTCCACCAAAACTGAACATTCCAATGTCAGAGTGTATTATATTCATTGGGGCATTATTATAGTGGGGTAAATTTTTACTAGATTCCTTATATACAGTATTCAACATTTCCCCATTTCCCACATTGTCCAAATCTCAGTCGGGACAATGCTTTCCTATGTTTGACAATTTTTATATTATTACAATTCCAAGCATTTCTTACTACTTCCATGTCTCTTTGCATTGCATTATCTATTGTTCTCTGTGTTGCTTCTATTGCGAATATACATGGAGTTATGTCCACAATAAAAATAGCATTATGTTGCAAATGCCAGATATTCAGTATTTTATTTAATTTTCCAAACCAAGTTGAAGTACTAAACTCTTGTTTTCAGTTTGTTTCTGCCCAGCAATTATATATTATGCTCTCTGCTGGTGCTATCCATATCTTTTTCTAATATGTTATAAACTTTTTAACAACTGTTGCATATAATGAAATTGTGCCATTCTCAGCTCATAGTACTGCATCTGATGTTATTTTTCTCTAGTCCCAATATATTTTTTATATATTGGTTTTGTATCACTTCTACATCTTTAAATTTCCCAAACCGGCGCCATATTTCTGACCCATAAAGTAGTTTCACATTGACGTTTTCCATTAAGCAGCAATACTGAGCTGTATAGGAATTATTAGCCATTGTTTGTGCAAAGGGATTCATTCCATTTAAAGTCTTAGATGCACTTATTTTTAATTTTTCTATTTGTTTGTTCCAGCTCAAATTTTTGCTCAGGATCACTCCCAAATATTAATATTCACTAACTTGTTTTATT
The DNA here is from genome assembly GCA_016271365.2 of Neoceratodus forsteri. Classification (NCBI taxonomy): domain Eukaryota; kingdom Metazoa; phylum Chordata; order Ceratodontiformes; family Ceratodontidae; genus Neoceratodus; species Neoceratodus forsteri. The sequence goes on along the minus strand of CM028133.1, from coordinate 1,043,451,760 downwards.
TGAGTGTCACCTATATTCTATTGTGTTTTACACCGTTTTTTTTCTCCAAATACAATTATTTTTGTTTTGTCCAAATTTAGCCACATTCCAAATTTTTGTAGAGATTCCATAGTCCCTTTTATGGCATGTTTCAGCCCAAGACATGTCTGGGATAATAAAATTGCATCATCTGCATATAACAATAGTTTGATTGGAATGTTATTTATTCTTGAAGGGCATGATTCCACTTTTTCCAGTCTATCTATTGCCTCAATAGAAATATTAAAAAGGCTTCACGCCAGCAGACAAATCTGCTTCATACCAGTATTAATGTTTATTTCTTCTGTCATTGCCCCATCTTTACCATATCTTATCACCAATTCTGTTTTAGAATGTAATAATTTTATTATTTCTAGCCATTTTTTTCCATTCCTTTATTTTCTAATGTTGCTTTAATATCCAGGAATGCTGCATGCATTTTACCTTTTTAAATCTGGGTGTACTCTTCTATAATATATTTTAATGCAAAACTGTGATCTGTTATTGACTGTCCCTTGCAGGATCCTGCTTGATATATGGCTATGTTCATGAAAATATTGTTCCAATGGAATGGAAATGTTAAGAGTGTGATATAAAGTGGGGAACAAAAAATAAAAAATAATATTTGAAATGCTGTTTTAATGCTTTGTATATGTAGAGATACATATAATAAAGTAGTGCTCAGCAGCTGCCTGGAATTTGTTTTTCTATTGTCCAACCCCATTTTCTTGCTGTTTTAATGGTCTTAAATTGTGACATTTTAAGTCTGCAGGTTTTAGTTTAATGTTTTCTGTCAATTCTACCATGCTTCTGTTGAAATAAAGTATGCATTTAACAATTCAGATGTTGTACTGTAGTTATTTTACCCTACCCATGTTGTTTTCCCAAATATTTTTATAGTTTGAAGCACCTCCAAAATGTGTTATGAATGTACTTGTTGGTGTCCTCAGCTAGTGCATTCAGAACATGGCCAATTAATTACTTTTTGACATGTACACCCCATTTTTTAATGCTCCTGTGTGTTACCAGTGTTGCCCTTGCTATATTGCCAGGTAGAACATCTTGTCTGTTCTTTATCATTGGTCATCTTTTTCAACCCTTCCAACCAATCATGTCCATGCTCCTACTAGGTACATTCAGAATGCCCCCCCTCCCCCCAATTGGTTGTCTGATCCTTTCGGGATATCACAGGTTTCCCTGTGATATAGGTAGCTAGTGGGAGGTGTAAAATATGCTACACATAAGTGCTTGTCCTCTTTCTTGCTGTTTTTTGTAAAGCAGAAAGTGTTGGTGTCCACTTGGAGCAACCATTGTGCATTCAGAATGAAGAAGAGCCCCAGTCATCCAGAGTGCACTCAGAATGCCAAAAGGTAAGGTTCTGACCAGGTCTGCAAGTTTTAGTGACGGAATCATTGTGCGTCTTATTTTGACTCCAGTAGTATTATTTATTTACTGTTTGCTGCCTGCTGATGTTTGCTTCTGTGGCTGGAGGGTGATTTAATATGAATACTTGGCCTTCTTGCTACCAAAATTCTTGTTTCAATCCATGGTTTGTTGTATACCATTTTTAAAACCACTCACCGCATGTTCTCCACATGACTGTATGCTGAGTAGACCATGTTGAGACCATGCAATCTGTGGTTGTTGGGGGGGGTATTGTTTGGGCTGGTCCAAAAATGTTGTTTTTGTTGTATTCCACATGTCAATGGGTAATAATACTGTAGTCTCCATGATGTTTTGTAATGTCCATTGTATTTTTTAATCCCTGCTTTATTGTGCTGATGCTTAACATAGAAACATAGACTTTGATGGCAGATAAGGATCACCTGTTCCCCAGTCTGCCCATTTCCCTACCTATTAGATAAGCTGCAGATCTTAGTTAACCAACAGTCTACTTCCTCTAGCCCCTCACCAGAACTGCTTTATGTCTGTCCCATGCATTCTTGAATTTTCCCACTGTTTTTGACCCCACAACCTCCTTAGGATGGCTGTCCCATGCATCCACCACCCTCTTTGTGAAAAAATACTTCCTCACATTGCCTCTGAGCCCTCCCCCCTCTATCATCAAATTGCGCCCCCATGTTCTTGCAGATATCGTTTTCTGAAATATACTGCCCTCTTGGATACTGTAGATTCCCTTGAGGTACTTGAAGTTTTCTATCATGTCCCCCCTCTCCCTCCTTTCCACTAGGGTAAACATATTAATCTCCTTTTGTCTCTCCTTGTATAGCTTATGGTGCAGACCCTTCACATTTTTTGTTGCCCTCCTCTTGACTGCCTCCATCCTGTCTATGTCCTTGCAGAGATGGGGTCTCCAGATCTGCACACAGAATTCTAGATGGGGTCTCACCAACTGTCTGTACAGAGGGATAATAACCTCCTGTTTTCTACTGGTGGTGCTTCTCCCTATGCATCCCAGAACCCACCTAGCTTTACCATGTCTGACACAATTTTGTGTAACCACCCACTGCATGGTCTCCTTATGGCTGGATGCTGAGCAGGCCATGGTTTGCTGCTTAACCTTCAGCAATTTTGAGACCTTGTGGCCTGTGGTTATTTGGGGAGTGGGGGGATACAAAGTATAGTTTGTCTGCTACTGAAATGTTTTTCTGTGAAATGGTTTGCCTGCTGCGTCCATATCTGTGGTGCTGGACCCTGACGTCCATCTTCTTTTGTGTAACCACCCACTGCATGGTCTCCACATGGCTGGATGCCGAGCAGGCCATTGTTTGCTACTCAACTTTTAGCCATTTTGAGACCTTGTGGTCTGTGGTTATTTGGGGGAAGTGCAAAGTACTGTCTGTCTGCTACTAAATGTTTTTCTTTGAAATGGTTTGCCTGCTGCATCCATTTCTGAGATGCTGGGCCCTGATGTTCATCTGCTTTTGTGTAATCACCCACTGCATGGTTTCCATGTGACTGGGTGTTGAGCAGGCCATTGTTTGCTTCTCGACCCTCAGCCATGTTCAATCCATGTAGCTGTGGGAATGGGGGGTACCCAGGTACTTTGGGGCTCAGAGTAAGGATACGCATTGTTTTTAAAATGTTTCTCAATGTTTTGCTGAAATGTGCTCCCTAATATGCCCCTCATGATCTTAACATGGCTGCATGCTGAATACAGTCTCTTTTGTTATGCATCAGTGTGCAGCCATTTTAAGACCATGTGTGGTGGTGGTGGGATACAAATGATAGTTATTCATAGATTCATAGATGTTTACAAGTTAAGAGGGTAAATGCCCATAAGTGAACTCACCTCCACTATTCAGTGGTGGAAGAAACATTTTCTGTGCCCCATATAAGTGTCAAGCCTTTTCTTAAACTGCTGAAGATTATTCCTGTTAACAATATCTGCAGCAAGTGAATTCCAGATTGGAGTGATTCTCTGAGTAAAAAATATGGAACGTTTATTTGTTTTACATAATGATGTTTTAAATTTAAAATGATGTGATCTTGTATGATTAAATTTTGTTTTTTTTTCTAATCCAATCATATTTAGCAAATATTCATTTTGATAGGCATTGAATGCAAAAATTAAATCTCCTCTCAATATTCTGTATTCCAAAGAGTATAATTGTAATTTTCGAAGTCTGGACCTGCATTCCATACTGGGCACACCATCAATTCTTTTAGTGGCTCTACGTTGGACCATTTCTATCATACCTAAATAACCTACAGAAGCTGGGGCACAGAAAGGGGAACAATAGTCCAAATGTGAATGAACAAGACAGGAATATAAGGGTAGAATCACTGATTGCTTCCTACTTTTAATGTGCCTCAAAAGATTGCCAATATTCATATGGCATTTTTTAATAGTCAAGTTAATATGAGAATTACATTTTAAATTGTTGGATATCATAATACCCAGATCTGTTTCTTCTATTCTTTCCTCTAAATTTGTATTTTGTATTGAATAGTTAAATCCATGGTTATTACTACCCATGTGCATCACTTTGCATTTCTTAATGTTAAATTTTGTTTTATTTTCAACAGCTCAGGATATCAATCTATTTAGATTTTCTTGTAGGGTAATGACAGATGAAGTATCATTTATTAGGCTTCCTATTTTACAGTCATCAGCGTACTTGTTGATCCAAACTTCTTTTGAAGTTTGCATACTGGAGATCAATATGTTAAATAGGAGAGGGCCCAACACTGATCCCTGAGGCATTCCACTAGTAATTTGACTCCAATCAGACTCATGGCCATGAATAATAACCATTTGTTGTCTATTAGATAGCCATGATTCAATCCATTTAATTATATTATTATTATCCACATTTATATTAAGGAGTTGTTTGATCAAAATTTTACGGGACACAGTATCAAATGCCTTTTTGAAGTCTAGAAAAATAACATCCACTGGGATGCGATTATATAGTGCTTCACTGACTGGTTCAAAAAAAATAATTAAATTAGTTAAACATGACCTACCAGGTGTGAATCCATGTTGTGACACATCTATACAGCCAGTGCTAGTAATATGGTTAGAGATTTTAATTTTAATCAAACGTTCAATGATTTTGCTAATAAGTGATGTCAGACTAATTGGTCTATAGTTAGATGTCATTTGTTTATTACCACCTTTGTGAATCAGAGGTACATTAGCTACCTGCCATGATTGTAATGCAGTACCATGATTCACAGATACATTAAATAAGTAAGTAAGTGGGCCAGTAAGTTCTTTTGAGAGTTCTTTTATAAATTTTGAATTTATACCATCAGGTCCTGGGGATGAATTATTTTTTATTAATTTTATTGCCTCAAATATATCTTGTTCAGAAAAATAAGAAATTAAATCAACTGATGATTGTAAATTAGAATTTATGGGTTCTTTGAGACTAAAAATACTTGCATAGTATTGAGTAAATTCAGATGCCATGTCATGTTCATTAATGCTGATTTTATCATTAGATATTAAAGGGCCTATCCCAGTAGAATTTTTTTTAAGAGAACCAATGTAGTTATAACACTTTTTTTATCTTTAATATTTGCTGCTAAGTTGATTTATAGATTTTATTTTGCTGTTCTTATTTTGTGTTTAGTTAAGTTTGCAATGTACTTAAATGTAGTCCAATCAGAATATTTTTTGGTCTTGTGAAATTTCTTATACGCTCTATGTTTTTTTATTTTTTAGTTTTTTTATGTCTTTGGACCACCAAGGAGGTATTCTTTGTTTAGTATTTACATTATATTTAACTCTGTCAGGAACCCATGTATCTACACAATAGTCTATTTTTCCCTTAATTTTTTCCCAAGCATGTTCAGTATCAAGATCTATTAATTAATTTGCCCAGTTCCATGTAGATAGATACTTTTTTATACTTGTATAATCAGCTTTGTAGTAATTTTTGAATTTACTTATTACATTATAATTTTTAACAAATTGAACAATATCACATGAGATCATATTGTGGTCACTGTTTCCCAAAGGTGGAAATATAACTGGTAAGGAACATAGGTTGGGGTTTTTTGTAAACATAAGGTCTAGGATGTTATTATTCCTAGTAGGGTGATACACCAACTTATACTAGAATATAGCTGCTATTGCAGTACACCATTCTCCTTACATTTATCACACTGTGTTGTGTAGCAACTGATGGGTGATCTTCTTCCACTAGCTCTGATGTAATTGTCCACTTTCTGCATTCTGTCATTTCATCTGCTGTGAAGCAACTGATGGGCAATCTTGTTTCTTTCTTTCTTTCCCCCGCTGTGAAGTAATTGTCCAAGCAACTGATGGGTGATCTCTTTGTTTCTTTCTTTCCTCTGCTATGAAGTAATTATCCTGATTCTGTTCCATTGCTTCATCTGCTGTGAAGTAAGTCATGGGCAATCTCTTTGTTTCTTCCTTCCTCCACTATGAAACAAAACAAATACAGCCACAACAGTAGCAGTGCAAGTAATTGTCAGCAATCCTGCTCCAGTTGTGGACACCCGATCAGATGTTGCCAATCAAAAAGCAGTTCAAAGGGCTCAAGCAGGACAATATTGAGTTCACCTGCAAAGCAGGCAGCAATGTCAAGAAGAGGACTGAACATGACATGATGTCACAATTTGGAAGCAAAAATTATGGATGTCATGAAGGAAAATGTAAAGAATAGACTACAGGAATGAGAGTGGGTCAGAGCAGTTTTGGTGCTGAAAAAATATAAGAGGCTATGTATGCAAGCACAGCCTTTTGAATTAGCTTGACAACACCCATGAATGCATCTCATAGTGAATGAAAGCATGTAAAATGCATACACAAGTCTGTGCTGCCTCAGGATTCTACAAAGTAAAACGCTTGTTTGAACAGTCAGCCACCCCTCTGCCATACAGGAAGGCATTCTTAAAAAGAAGCCAATGTACAAATGCATTCCTAGCAGAACTCCTTCATTTACTACATGCAGAATTTCTTAAGCAACACCCAGAGTGTCGAATCAGTACCATCAAGTTCAACAGTTTGTATCTGAAGCACATTATTTTTTGTATTTATTTATAAGATCATCGTTTACAGACCTTTGAGTCATAGACTCATTTACAAAGGCACCTCATCCAGAGCACAATACATCACAGCAAACAAACAGTACTGTACATAACGCTTAGATTAAAAAAGCAACCAGTGTTACAGGCATTCATTGGTGGTACATGCTTGGTAATAGGTAGTTCACAGTAGTCATAATATAGGTACATGAGTACCACATCAGGTAGCAACCAGAGATATTTTATTACATTGGTTAGCAGATGTTGCATGAGACCCCAGGTATATACAGCAAAAGTAGATGGGGCAGACCCAGCCTAGGGGTGAAGGTAAGGGGCAGGTGGGGGATTATGTGCAGGTGCAGCAGTGAGTGCTTGTCAGATGGCTTCTGAGGGAGACCTTGAAGGGATCAAGCTTAGTGGAGTGAGCTATATTGGCTGGGAGGGAATTGAACCAGGAGGGAGCCTGATAGCAAAAGGATCTCTGGGCCATAACGGTCCTTACCCTGGGGACAATAAGGGAGGTTTTGACAGTGCTGGGGGTGGAGACTGAGGGGGAGGCATGCTGCATGGAGGTGGTGACCCCAGGGGGAGAGAGACCTAGCAGGGTCTTTTTTACAAGAAGGCAGGTTTGGAAGAGGAGTCTTTCTTCAAGGTTGAGCAAGTTGGTGGTGGAGTACAGCAGGCATGTATGGGTGTGCCTAGGGGCACCCAGCATTAGCATGCAGGTCTTGTTTATAGAGAGCTGGATTCTTGCAAGCACAGTGTTGTCAGCTGCAGCATAGATGGGTAGCCCATAGTCTATTAGTGACAGGACAGAGGTGGTGATTGCCAATCTAAGGGCCTCTTGTACTAGGCAGTTCCTATGGTGGTATAACAGTCCAATCCTGACATTGAAGGCAGCAGAAAGGGCATTGATATGGGAATGGAAGGAGATTGCTGAATCAAAGGTAATGCCCAGATATCTGTAGGAGAAAACCTGCTCAATGGGGTTTAGTTTGCTAGGCAGTATCACAAGAGGGGCACCACTGGCTTTGCTTTGGCAATGTGAGAAGAGCATAGCTTTGGTCTTTTTTAGGTTCAGGACTAGCCTTCATGATGTGAACCATTGCTCAGCTCTATCAAAAGCTTGTTGGAGGGTGGCCTGGAGTGTGTTGGGGTTGGGGTCAGCAGCGAAGAGCACAGCATCATCCGTGTAAAGGATGATCTTACTTGGGCAGGCCAAGGGAAGGGAGTTGAGGTAGAGACTGAAGAGGAGAGGGCCTAAAATGGAGCCCTGGGGAACCCCAGAGTGGACAGGTCATGTGTCAGATAGGGTGCTATTGATTTTTACACACTGAATTCTGGCAGAGAGGTAGTTGGTGAACCATGCAAGGGGGCCGGGTGAGAAACCAAGGCATCTGAGGGAGTCAAGCAGGACAGAATGGCAAACCATGTCAAAGGCCTTGGACAGGTCAATGAATATGGCACCGGCAGGACTTCCGGCATCAAGAGCAGAGTGCAGGAAGTTGGAGAATTCAAGTAGTGCGGTTGTGGTGCTGTGACCTGCATGAAAGCCATGCTGTTCAGGGCACAGGATATTGTGCATGGCCAGGTATTCGGCAAGCTGGTTAGCAGCTACTTTTTCAAGGGCCTTAGAGAGTGGGGGGAGGATGGAGATAGGTCGATAATTACTGGAGTTGCTAGATCGCTGCTCTTTAGGATGGGAGTGATGATGGTGGTTTTCCATGAGCTCGGGAACTGCCCCAGGCACAGAGATCAGTTGAGCAGCTCGGTAAGTGGGACCAGGATAGCATCCAACATCAGGTGAAGTAGCCTAGTGTACAGTAGGTCAGTACTGGGGTTGTTACTACTAACGGCTTTTTGCAGAAGGGGTCTAGCCTCCAACGTGGAGATGGTACATAGGTAGAAAGGATGTCTCTGGAGAGTGGTCAGGGGTACTACTGGGATGGGGTCAAAGAAGTTACTGGGAAGGACTGAACTCAGGTCTGAGAAAGTGTGGTTTAGGCAGTCTGCAATGCCAAGGGGGTCAGAGCAGACAGTTCCATTAAAGAAGAGTTGAGAGGGGGGGAGTGGGATTTCCCATTCAGCTCCTTTACATTATCCCAAACATTTCTAGCCAACCTCCAGGAGGAGACAAGAGAGGATTGGTAGTACTGGGCTTTGGACTGTCGAATGGCCCAAGTACACTTATTGTGCTCAGCATTGTACGCTTGTCTATCAGCTGGCTTGCCAGATTCCATGGCAATGTGCCATAGGTTGTCTCTCATTTTAAGTTTGTGAAGGAGGGAGGGGGTAACCCAGGGCATGTTTTGCTTTTTGGTGCAATTTCTAGTGAAGAGTCATAGAGGTCACAGGCAGTGTTAAAAGTGCGAGTGAAAAAATCCAATGCCTCATCTATGGATGATGCAAGCCTGATTGGGGACCAATTCAGTTGTGAGAGGTACAGTTTAAGGTGAAGCAGGCTGCCTGGGAGTAGGCGACGTCACTGGGTGGTTTGTGGTGCAGGTTTGCTGTTGGCAGCAGACCAAGAGAATACGACCAGGGAATGGTCACTAAGTGAGTTGGGAAGTACACTGATATAGAGCACCCTCTGGGGGTGGTTGGTAATGGTGATATCCAGGAGGGTGCTGGAGCCAGTAGAGGGGTTGAATCTAGTTGGGGTGGTGAAAATCTGGGACATGTCAAAGACGGCAAAGAAATATCTGGTTTGGGAGGCCATGGCAGAGAGCCAGTTGATATTCAGGTCACCAAGAAGTATCTGGGCCATTTTGGGCGGTAGGCCAGAGAGGTAGTTAGCAAGTGCCTGAATGGCAAGGTCTTGCTTTCTGGGGGTAATATAGGCAACGGCGAGAAAGAGTGGGCTCTTACCAGGGTTGGGGGAGATTTTTAGTGTGAGGGCTTGCGCCCCGTTGTCAAGCTTGGGTGGTGGAAGTGCATGTCCAAGGAGGGAATCACACATATAGACAGCACAGCCACCTCCACGCTTACCCACCCAATCTTCTCGGAAAAGGGTGTAACCAGGGATGGAGATGAAGGAGTCAGGGGCAGATTTGGATTACTAGGTTTTGACGAGTGTGACAATGTCCAGTTGGTGCTGAGTAACCCAGCATTGGAAGGCAGCAGCCTTCTTAAGGAGACTGCAGATATTCATAGAAGCTATGCGGAGTCCTTGAGCCTGGGCAGGCTTGTTCATAAGGTTCGGCACGGGGCCAGGGTTTGGATGAATGTTACCTGATAGAAGCAACAGGAGGGTGGTTAGGCGCACCAAAGCATGGTAGTGATTGTGGCATCTCCCATTGCAAGTGAACATGGGGCCGGGTGCTGGGGTGCAAGGGGTGGGTAGAGTACAAAGGGTGGGAAAGGCATTGAGGAGAAGTGACCAAGGTATGAGTGGGAAGTAAGAGGCAGCAGGGGTGGAAGTGTGGGGGGTTGCCGAGGGTGGGAGGTGATCAAACATCAGGGTGGTCTGGTAGAGGTGTTGCAGATAAGAGGGGGGTACTATGCATAGACGGTGATGGTCCTAAATAAGGTGGGGCTGGTGTAGGAAGTAGGAGGAGGACCAGAGTCAGTGTTAATGCACTTAATCCCAAATGAACTGAGGATGATAAGTTATTTGAGCATGAGAGAGGATCACCCCTTTAAGAAGTTACAGAAAGGAAAGCTTCTTTAAGGAGTTGCTGTAATTGACTAGTGTGAGGCCTCAGGGGGCGGGGATCATTGGGGAAGTGTACTTAATAAAGGAGGGAGGATGGGGTGGGGGGAGCGAGAAAAAATTGTCCAGAGAGCAGTACAGCAAGGCAGTGGCCGAGCTATGTTTTGAAAAAGGTGCCCTGTATGCTTTCTTTCTCAATGGGGATCTGCAGCATCCAATTGGGAAGCACCCACAGTCCACAGGAGCCAGTCCAATTACAGGGATTGATGCCTGATAGCTCCGAGCTAGGAGCTGACCAAACGTACCTGCTTTCCTTGGTCAAGGGGTGGTGGGCTGGATGCAGAGGTCCGTCCGCCAGCAGGTAGCAGCGCCAGGGCCAATCAGCTGAAGTGGAGAGCCTGGTTTGGGCTTGTGGCTAAAATAGATCAGAAAAAAAGGCAGGCCGTTAGTTAAAAAGTCAAAGACAAAGATCAAGTAAATTGGTGGGAGGGCCCTGGGCAATTTAGTGTTCAGGGCAGAAGCAGGTGCAAATAGTGGGAGAGAAAAGATTCCTGCAGAGAGGTCTGGTCAAAGGTGCCAGGTGGGAATTTAGCAAAACAAAAGGCTGATTCAGGAGGTTGGTGGGGGGAGGCCCCTTGAATGAGACCAGAGAGAGCTGGGAAGGAGGCGTGTGGTGGAGAGGACTCAGGGTAGTCTGGAATGGGTAGAGAACATGGCCAAAAATGCCAGGCAATATTTACAGAATGTGCTGGTTTAGGGGGTGTCAGGAGAGGGAATAAGGGGTCCAGTAGATGGCAGAGAAGCACTGTGTGGAATAGAGAGAAAGAAATACAAAAGGGAAAAAAGTAAGAGAAAGGAGGAAACAAAGAAGGCAGTCTGAGGATGAATGAGAGGAACTGTGATGGGAAAAGAGTGTGGCAGAGCAAACAGCAGGCAGTAGTCAGTTCTAGCTATTCTACAATATTGGGCAATTAGCAGAAAAAATTCAGTAGTGCAAGCAGTAAGCTATGTAGACGTCAGGCAGTCAAAGTTTGTTACAACTCCACTATACTCTGCTAGGCAATTCCTACATATACAGTACAATAGTTTAAAGGTAAAATGTTTAAGCAGTAGAAATATTCAGTAGTGCAAGATATAAGCTATATAGAAGTCAGGCCTAGCTAATACAGCAGGCTAAAGGGCAGAAAATTCCAAGAGGAGAGAAAATACTATATATATATATATATATATATATATATATATATATTATATATATATTTCCACATGAGCAGTAAATTCAGCAGAAAAAATTCTTCTGAGAACAGTACAGCAAGGCAGTGGCTGAGCTGTGTTTTGAAAAAGGTGCCTTGTATGCTTTCTTTCTCAATGGGGATCTGCAGCATCCAATTGGGAAGCAGCCACAGTCCCTAGGAGCCAGTCCAATTAAGAGGATTGAAGCCTGATAGCTCCGAGCTAGGAGCTGACCAGACGTACCTGCTTTCCTTGAAACTAGACAAGTGCCTATGTGAGTACTGTGAAAATGTCACATTAAAACTGCGATCATTAAACCACTTGGCAGATTTTTACAAACTGTAGGAATGCAAAGAACCAATATTTACAAAGCCATGGAGCTGACAACATGTGCAAATGGAAGGTTCCTTGTTTTTCAGAAAAGGACTGTCTGGAGAAGGTATGCGGGACTTGTACAGTGAAGACAACTGAAAACCATGCAGAGGCTCTAATGAAACAACATGGGTTAGAAATGATGAGATGGTAACAGTAGGAAACCATCACAGGGAAGAAACCAAAGGATGGCATTAACACGAAAACATCCCACAAAGTGTTGGTCAGCAATAAGATCACATTACAACAATTGATTGGAAGGCCTACAGTTTCTTTGTCACCATCTACATGTGGCATTGTGGCAAATAATGTTATTCGCATTACGCAAGGCAAAGCTACCACAAGGCTAGGTTGTTGTGGTGCTGAACTTTGCTGAAAACTATGCCTACAAGTACCAGTATGAGATTCAGTTCTGCCACTGGCATCATGAGCAGGCTTCAGTGCACCTGATAGTTACATATTACAGGTGTACACATTGTAATGACCTTGCCACAGAATACCTGGTATTCATCTCATATGACCTTGCACATTACCACTGTGTTCGACATTTTGTTAAGATGGTCAATGAACACATCATGAACACTTGCCACATAAACATTATGAAAGATGGTACATTTCACAGAAGGCTGTGCCAGTCAATACAAATCAAAATGGTCCTTCTATGGAATTTCAAATGCTCCATCAGAGTACGGATTCCCTGTCGAATGTACCAATTTTTGTATCATGCCATGGTAAGCACCCCTCAGATGGGGAGTGTGCCATGGTGAAATGGTAAGCAACCAGGGCTGTGAAATCACAAATCGCTATCATTTCAACATCAGAAGAGATGTTCACGTAATGCCATGATAATCTGACCAGAGAGTATCCAAGTGATGGGTGTGGGCATTCCAAGAGAACATTTTTCTGGGTGCTTGACAAATCCATAAGAAGGCCAAAATGACTGGATATTAGAGTTTTTCCTGGGACAAGATGTGTCCAGAGCGTAAGATCTGTGGAGGGTGGTGTGGCTGCCACCAGAGCACTGTCTTGTGTCTGCCACAAGTGCCAAAATGATGATGGCCCATGTGTGAACATGGAGCATGTGGATCAATGGACTTCAAAGAGGCTCAAACTGAAACACAGCAGCATCAGTACTTCTTAGACAGCTCAAATGCTTGAAGTCAGGAATGACACTGTCCAGCAATGCCGGTGATGGACACCTCTACAAGTCTGTGCACAAAAAAGAGTGCCCATGAGCACAGCAATGCAGATACAGACACCCCGCTGTTTCCAGCACTCCAGTGACTGGCCATTCCTCTCCTCTGCTCATGCCACTCTACTGACAGACCCCAGTGACTGAGCTCTCCTTTGCTTCTGCCACTCTACTCAATCAATCAAATCAATCAATCAATCAATCAAAATCTTTATTTATCCAGGCGGGCACCATTCAGCAAGGCTCATTTGCAAGGTGGACTTGGTCACAAATACATCAAAGTACAGTACAGAAGCAGGTATACAAAAAGCAATAATATACAAGGAAGAAAAAGTATATACGGTGTATACAGTACAGTACAAGGTTGAAATAAATAAAAAAAAAACAGCATTATTTTACAATTGAAGAAGTCAGCAGATGTACAGTCAACCATAGGCATACAGGGATCTTTTGAGTGAGGCAGCTGGCAGCTACACATATAGGGGAAAGAGGCTGTGTTTTGGGTGGCAGGTTAGAGAGGTAAAGAAGAGGAGGGATATATTACCGACAACTGGGGGAAAAATTGGGCTAAAACCACAGAAAGTGACGATGGCTGTCATGTACTTGTTTATTATGATAATAACGGAGGAGGAGTAGATAATTGAGACACTACTATGGATGGGGTGGGACTTTAGCCAGGCTGGAGCAGACAGGGAAGGGTGGGTGCAGCAGGAAGAGTTAATAGGGAAAGAGTGAGAGCCAGGGGTAGAAACATGGTGAGCATCAGGATGGAAAGGGGGAGTTGCGGAATTAGTGGGCTAACAGTGAGGAAAACATTTGCAAGGTGCTTTCATGTAGCGATCGTAGAGCACCTTGAGGATATTCAAGCTAACAGGGCAGCTCAGCTTCAAGTTCCTTTGTAAACCATTCCACAATGTGGGTAAAGAGAAGCTTAGAGCAGCTTTGGAGTATGAGTGTTAACCCTTTGAACTTGGAAGGCAATTTGAGAATAGCTCCAGAGCGAGGGTGTTTCAAATACACCTCAGAATACAATCTGAGACATGAGGGGAGCTTGTTGGTCACCACCTGAAGACCCATAGGGGGGCATTTCTATTCCTCCTATAGTGAAGGGAAGTCCAGCCTAACGATGAGTACAGGGAGCAGTGGTGTGTGGAAAGTGGAAGGCCAGTAATGAACCTGATAGCTCTGTGGTAGAGGGTGTCCAACTTAGCCAGTGCAGAGGCAGTGCAGTGGCTGTAGAGCAGGTCCACATAATCTATTAAAGATAGGAAGGTAGCTTGAACCAGTTGAATCTTGGCCTCCTTTGTGAGCAGGTGGTTAATTCTGTAGAATAATCCTAATCTTTGCCTTAGTTTCTTCTGTAGTTCTTCGAGATGGTCGGTGAAGGAAAGTTTATGATCGAGCCAAACTCCTAGATATTTGAATTTAGCTACATGCTCTAGTGTTTCTCCAAGAACAGTGATAATTTGTGGGGTAGCCCCCCTCCAGCAGGAATTGCTGCATGCAAGGAAGGGGGAGAAGAGCATGGCTTTTGTCTTTTTCGCATTGAGTAAAAGCTTTTTGTTTATGAGCTGGTATTATAGAAGGTTAAATTTAGCTTGGAGGTCTTCACAGGCTGCTTCCGGCATGGGATGACTCAAGTACAGTACAGTGTCATCCGCAAATAAGTGGATGTTGGCTTTTTTGATGGGGTCATTGATGTTGTTAATGTAGACTGCAAAGAGGAGGGGACCAAGGATGGAGCCCTGAGGCATGCCCCTCAGCATGGGTTTTAATAGAGAAAGATCACCTTCAGCTTTAACCTGCTGTTTCTGTTCTCTGAGGTAGTCTGCAAACCAGCACATAGATTTATGGTCCAGGCCTAAGGTGCTTAAGAATGAAAGAAGTAGGCTGTAATCGACTGTCTCGAATGCCTTACTAAGATCCAAGAAAACGGCACAGACATGCTTCTTTTTGTCAAGGTCTAGGAGCCAATCACTGGTCACCTTAGCTAGGGCTGTTATGGTGCTGTGCTTTGCCCTGAATCCAGACTGAACTGGGTTTAATAGGCTTCTGTATTTTAAGTATACCCCTAGCTGGCCATACACAGTTTTTTTTAGTAATTTAGGCAGGATGGGGAGGAGGGAGATTGGTCTGTAATTATTTAGATCACAGGTGTCACCTTCTTTTAATAGAAGGATGACATGGACTATTTTCCATTGAGAGGGGAGGCTACTCTGGGAGAGTGACATGTTGAATAGGTGGGTGATTGGCACTGCAAGCAAATGGTAGGCACATTTCAGATAGTATGGCTCTATGAAGTCGGAGTCTGCTCCCTTCCTGGTGTCCAGTTGCAGCAGTTGGTCTTCCACCTCTTTTAGGGAGACAGGCAGGAGGGAGAAGGCCTCCTCGGTAGGGGGGACTCATGGGTTGGTGGGTCCTGAGCTATGCAGAGGTCATTGGCAGGGAAACTATCAAATGCTAGCCCTGCCATTGCAAAATGGTTATTGAGGGCTTCCAATATCTCCAATCGGTTAGAGATAACGCTGCCACCGGACTTATTGACAGACCGCTCTGCTGTTCCAAGCACTTCATCAACAGACCTGATTGCTGCTTCAGGCACTGAAGCAATGGACAATTCTACTCACGAAACTTCAGCAATGGCCTTCTCCACTGCTTCTGTCCCTAGTGTGCTTGCTGACTGACCACCTGCTAAAAAAAAAAAATAAACCCAGACGAGATACAGTTGGAAAAATTCTATGCAATCTACTATTCCAAACAGTTTTTTTGTTGGGCAAATGCTTGTATTTAATGAATTACAATGTACTTTCACTGTCAAATTCCCGGACCAGAGTGCAAATAGGTGTCTCACATGGCCACAACAGCAGGACACTGATATGGTGAGACAGCAGAGACCTTTCCATGGAGCTGTACATCTGTCAGGAAATGGAACCTTTTCAATTGCACAGGATGAACTAAAAATTATCTTCACAAAATACAAAAAGCTCAAGAATCACTGGAATTAACAATATTTGAAGGGTATACTGTCACCACAGTGACTCCCCCACTGCGAAGACCATCACAGAGACAGAAATTTGGCAAAATCTGCATGTCACTGTTATGGTCTGTGCTGTCCCAGAGACTGTATCTCCACCGCCCGGTCCAACTCTGACTCTGAGTTAGAATCCTAGAGACCGGGGGCTATGGGGGACACAGCCCCCCACATTCGGGGTTTGGGGGATACAG
The DNA here is from genome assembly GCA_016271365.2 of Neoceratodus forsteri. Lineage (NCBI taxonomy): Eukaryota > Metazoa > Chordata > Ceratodontiformes > Ceratodontidae > Neoceratodus > Neoceratodus forsteri. The sequence goes on along the minus strand of CM028133.1, from coordinate 1,043,435,609 downwards.
CCTCCAATAGAAATATGGAAGCATCCCTGACACTGCACTGCCGACACTTTACACTGTGGCTGTCGCTGTCGGGGATGTCTCAATGTTCGCCATCTCAGCAGCATGGTAAAACACATTTGAAGTGTTGAACAATATAAATAATGGGCAACTATGCACAACCAGTGTGTTCTGCCACAGAGGGGTTTCTGATTCTCTCTCACCTCAAGAGCGAAGCGTGAGAGGTCCATGGGAATCTGAACCGCAAGGTAGCACAACACACTGGTTGTGCATAGAGTTGCTCATACTGTATTTTTTTATAGTGTTTAGTGCTGTATTAAATATGTGTGCATGAGTTCTTCTCCTTTCAAAATGAAACTGATTCATGCAGTCTGTAAAGGTCCTAGAATGCTGTTCTACCACAGTAGGGTAGAATCACATTTCATGACCTTTGGAACTGTGGTACAACAGTATTTTGAAAGGGATGGAATTCTATACAGACCAACACTCTGCTTTGCGTTACTATGTCCCTCGGAGCCACTCGTTGCTGAAAATGAGTGGGTTCATGGCCCTGCAGCTGAGCAAGAACAGCGACGCAAAGCTGAGCTGTTCTGGCTCAGGCTGAAAGCACATGAAACCACTCATTTTCTGCCATGAGTGGTGATGGAGGATGTATTAATATATTATTGATCGAGAGTGATCAATATTATATATTTTTTTTAAAACTGTTCCCCGAATGTGACTATTTCCAGGGCATGTGCGCATGAGATGCTTTTCACAGAATAAGAGTGCCTCACGCACAGGTGAAAGGAGTGCTCCAATTGGTCAGGAGCACTCCCTCAATCTATAATGTACACTATATGACTAGTTGCTCTGCACAATCTCTTCTTTGACTTTTTTAATTTTTACATCTTATTGATATTTTTTTCTTATTTCAGTGCACGAATACGTAATTGTTGACAACATAGATCACAACTAGTAAACATTTATGAACCTACATTGTTGGTTGCTGATCTTTGTCACATTAACAATGCATGTTTGGTGTCTGCTATACATTCAGAACACAAGGTTGATGTCTGCTGGTACATTCAGAACACAACGCTGGTGTTCGCTGGTACATTCAGAATACTGCAGCTTATTTTTCTTGGTAATTTAAAAGTCAGTTATCTTGCAACACAGTACATTTTTCACTGTAGGGTCACGGCATATTAAAATGCTAGAAAAAAATTATCTACTCTGCATTTGAAAATTAATCCCTCAAGTCAAAATTTGGTACAACTTTTTCATGAACATACCCATATGGATAGTATTTTATTATCCGCTATCCAAAATTGTATTCTGTTTAGCACTAAAAGGGATTATATTTTGAGACTAGTATTTAATAATGGAATCAGATGATAATTTTCTGGAGAGAAAATCGATCCTTTTTTATGAAGTGGCATGGCTACCCCTATCCTCCAGTTGTTTTGGATTACTTTATATTTTATATTTTCAAACAAAATCAAAAGCAAGTCTGCCCACCAATCTGGGTTTGCTTGGTAAAGTTCTGCACCAGTGTCATCAATCCCTGGTGTTTTGTTTCTTTTCTGCTCTGATATTGCTTGTTTTATTTCCTCTTTAGTTGTTTGTAACTATTTCCCATCCGGTTTGTGTACCTGCATCTGTGTTGTACTTAGTCTGTCATTAAGTAACATCTCCATATGCCCTTCTTTACAAAACAATGTTTGGAAGTAGTTTCTCCAATCCTCTGAGGAGATTACGCCTCTATATTATCTCTCTCTTGTTTTGTACCATAAGCTACCAGACTCCAGAATGCACAATTATCCTTTTGTTCTATTGCAATTTGTAATGAGTACCATAGATCATTTTTGTACCATTTTTTCTTTAATGTAATAATTTCTTTATATTCTTGTCTCAAACATCTCATAGCTATTTGATCTTCTATATAGTTATATCTTGTTATTCTCTTCTGAATATTGTGTTCTGAAAACTGTTTTTTTTTGTCACTGCCTCAGAATACACTCCTATATTTGCATCCAATGTCACTCGTACTGGATAGTAATCACTATCCCAGTTGTTCAATACTTCAGACCTTAACACCTTTTTATGTGACTAAATGTCTGCCATTACATAATCCATTTCTATGTACATAAGTGGCTTTACCCTCTCTGTCACCTCTGCACTTCCCATTTAAAACATATAAATTGAATGCACTCATTATTCCAATAGCTGTTTCCCTTGCTTATAAATTTTTTTGTCCACTGACATTCTAAACAAAATGTTAAGAATGTCATCTAAATTCCAGTTATTTCCATATTCTTCTATTTTATTTCCAATTTTAACATTACAGTCTCCACCTAACAATATCATTATCCCTGGATAATATAGCTGGATTTGTTCTATCACCCTTTTAACCCTTAGGCTGCCGCCGACAAGATATCTTATCCTAAAAACCTTTGCACGCTAAATCTTCAGGCAGCCTAAGGGTTAAATGCCATCATACAATCTACTATGGGGTGCCAGAGGTGTCAGGTGGGAAGTATACATTAATCAGCAAACATATTATTGCTTCTTTATACATCAGTTCTATCACCAGTATATAGTATTTTTCATCATTCCAAATACACTTTGCCTTTAAATCAGGACAAGTTTTTAACATTGTTGCTACTCCTCCAGCAGCTCTCCCATATTTATTTCATCTGTTTTGCTGGGATTACATAATTTGATATATCACAATCATCCCTATTACTCACCCATGTTTCTTGTGAAAGGATTATATAAAAATCAGTTAGGAATTTCACAGCTCCAATATCCTTTAGTTGTCCAGCTGCCCCTGCTATATTCTAGCTAAGCAATTCTATATTTCTTATTGACTGCTCCACTTTAATTCCTTTCAGTCAATTTTCCTCATTTGTTTCACTTAGTATGTAATATTGGTTACTTCCCAAATCTGCTATACTTTCATCCTCATTTCCATTGTTACCTTCTGTGCTAATGGTTTGACATGATTCCTCTGAATATTCCAGAATTACATTATTGTTTATCCTATATCCTTTCTGTAGCCTACCCCTGATAACTTTTCTGTTTCCTTCTGTCAACTTCTCATCATCTGCCTAAAGCGTATGTTCGTGTTCCACTAGTTTTATATAGTCAGAGATATTTTGCTGTATTTTATTAGTCTGGTTCATCCCCTGTACTTTCACTCTATCATTTGCTTTTTTTCCCATATTCATTTCCACTTCATCCTTTGTATTCTCAAAGACTTCTTTTCCTTCAGTTATTGTGGTTTCTGATTTAATCCCTATTTCTGCAAATTATTACTTTCTTTTAGTATGTTTTGCCTAATGTTCTTGTTCCTTAGGACAATACAAATCCATCCTTTTTCATTACCTCTCTGATATCTATAAATGGAGCTTATATCATTTCATGAAAACTTTTTCCAAGGATTCCTTTGCAGATATTGTATACCTTTAGTTTGAGTATCATATTATTTTCATTCTTAGTTTTTGGTATACCTCTCAGGAAAACTGTGGGTAGAATCTTACCTGAAGCTATTAACTCTTCTTTGTTCTTTACTTTGTCTTTATTTTCTCTCTCATTTTTATTAGTATCCATCTTCTCTCCCCCACAATTCTCACAATTATTTTTGTTTCTCATACACTTCATTCTTCTTTCCTTCTACTAGATTTTTTTCTGTCACTTTATTTATCTTAAGTATGTCTTCTTCTCTATTTCAATTGTTTTCTCTCTACAAGATTTTACTATTTTCCCCCACCTTGTTTTTTTTTTTTTTTTCTTTCATATGTTTTCCTACCTCACTTTTTTGGATTTTCCCTTATCTTTGATCACCAAAGTTTCTTCTTTACTACTTTTTGTCCTTTACCAGTTTTTGTGTTTCTTAAATTTCTTTTTCACTAATTTATTTTGTCATCTGTTGTATTTTTTTTCCTTTTCCTTTTTATCCTTGTTGTTACCATTGTGTTCCATGAACACTCCTTGCTGTGGGTTTCTATTCTCCTTACCTGCCCATGTGCTCAGCAAGGATTTTAGATTCATTAACAACTCATTACTTAATAATATTGCATCTCTAATTTCCTTTAATAATCCCCTTGTTTCATCCTCTTTCATTTGCTCTTTTTCTTTTTTATATTCCTCCTCCCCATTTTCCTTAATTATGTTTAAACTATACTTTGTTATATGAAAACTATCAAGTGGCTGCTGTGATGGGGGTCTAATTTAGGCCATAAAATATATGGTGTCAAAAGGCTTCAAAGTCCCCTAGAAAGGAGGTACTTGGACATTGATGTGATTTATCCAGTTGTTCCATCTTATCTTTCATTTCATTTTTTGCTTACCAGTCACTCCAAAGGGAGTTATTTTCCCCTGCTCTTTATATTCCATTCCTTTTATCTCCCTATTTTCTTGTTGATTCCTTTGTTTTCTATTATCTACATTCACTGTTGCTTCTATGTGTTCTTCTCTACGTTCTCTCACACTGCAGTCCTTTGCTATCACATATCTTTCTGTCTGTTGAATCACTTCTATCATTTTTTCTTGAGTCTCCATATCTAATAGTTTTTAATATGAGGTGTTGACACCCTAAATCTTGCACCTTCTTATCTGAGTACGCTTTCATAGGTGAAGAACTCAGGGAAGGGAGGGAGTGATGAACTCTGTATTCTTAAAACTTCCCTTTTCCCCACTAAATTAATCTGGCTATCTGGGACCAGAATATAACTTGTAATTTTCCTATCCACTTTTGATGTACCCCTTCTTTTGTCCCTTTTCCTTTCATATCAGACTTTTTCTTATTCTTATAGCTAACTGGATTAGCCGATAGCTACTTCCTTGCTTGCCTGTATGCATTGTCTTAATTTATATTTTGGTATATCACACCATATCTAATATAATATACTCTATTGTTTATTCACAAGCTTCCCACAAACCTTCCACCAATTGCAGCAGTTGCACTAGTTTACATCGATTTACAGTCACATTTTATACACTTTAACCACAATAATGCAGATTAAAATACTTTGTCTTTCTGAATTTGCTTGTTTATATATGAGTGTCATTTCAGTTATTGTCCTTTTTAACTTGGGTAGAGCTTGTTTCTCCCTTCTCTACTGGCTTTCAATATACATAAACTATCCTCTTTATTCCTTTTTCCTGTAATGTAGTACAGTGCCACACTCTATTTCTCACCTTATTCTCAGTTCCAGTTACTTTAAATACCAAACATGTAGCAATGTCTTTTCACTATAAAAAAATATATATTAACAATCTAATATTAGTGATTATTAAGGAGGTGTGTAGAATTGCTTTAAAACTGAATAAAGTGCAAGGTTTAATATAATTCTTCTTGGCTTGTAGAATACTTGAAAGATTTTATTTACCTGCTTAAGTTCCACTCTATTTGTGAAACAATATATAAAAGAGTTTAAAATTACCCTTCTGTTCCTCTTTTTATATTTCCACCATTTGCCACCACACTTCCAAGAAGATTGGACCTTTAAACCTTTTTATTTCTATCTCAGAGTCTTCTTTCAACTCTAAGAGAAGATGAAGGCCTTGCAACACCTTAATTACATTCAGTTACTTAATGTATGTTATTCAGTTTACTTTTCTAAAATTAGGTCTAGTGTTACCTTTTGGATTTTGAATATTGGCCCTTTTGTTGGTCTTGCACTTCTCCCAGAGTTACCATCACTTTCATAGATAAATTACTGAGAGACAAAAATGATAACTTGAAGCTACTCAAGCTTATTGTGAAAGTGCTAATAGTGCACTTACCTGTATACTGCTAGCTCTTCACTTGAAAATGGTACTGGGTAATGAAGAACACCGAGACATGTGCACTAGATAAAGGTCCAGACTCGCGTGTGCTTAGATAAGTTCACATCATGTGATCTGAACCAGGAAGTACATTTTTTTTATTTCTTATTTTATTTTATACTGCCAAATTGATTTATTTACTAATTTTTAATCATCGTTTGTATTTATTAGTATCCTTTAGGCATCTGCACTTTACTTGAAAGCCTAAAAAACTTTACAGTGCCAGATTTAACTTCTTAGGGTGTTTCCACCAACTGATCCAGGCCTCTGAAGTTGAAAAAAAATAAGTACCTCAAGCGTTCCATCTAACACAAGCAGCAAAAACCCCAAACCATCAAAAAATGGCAAAATGCCCAGTAAAAATGTCTCAAACACTTTCCTTCAGATGAACTCTTTTGTTCCAGCTCCCCTTCTACCTTCAAATAATGGGAAACCAAACAGCCGGTGGAACAGCCTTCAGGTACAGACTGTTTTATTTCCAGTCTCTACAATCTCCAATCTTTCCCATTCTCTCCATTCTCCACTCTCCACTCTCCACTCTCCACTCCATTCTCCAGTCCGTTCTCCAGTCCGTTCTCTGCTCTTTTCCTCCTTTCTCCTCTTTTCATGGTCTCAGTCTAATTCTCTGTAACTGCAGTACAAAACTCCACTCTGTCCACCTTCTGCAAGGCTTCTGCTGCACCTTGAAAGTCAGTAACTGGGGCTCCTCTAGCACCCCGACTCCCCAGTAAACTAATAAAAATACAAGCAGAGGACAGAGCAATGCACTGCACTAAGATAATAGCTCATAAGCTGGTCTGGAAAGAAATGTATATCAAGTACCATTCAGGCAATGATAGCATACCTTTATGAAGTACTAGGCAAGCATTATAGAAGTCCTGTTCCTGCAGCTACTCCTCAACTAGCAAGGCGCTATCCTCCATGTTACATCATTCCTCTCTCTACAGTCTCACAATGCACAAAATTCAACACAGGATCACTGCTGCCATTGGATAATTTATAGCTGAGAAAAAAAATATTAAAATTGTCTCAATTTTAAGGGTGGTGACTCTCAATTTCCCAATATTTATAGGCCAATAGCCCTGTTATCTATTATTTCTAAGATATTTGAGAGAGAGGTACATAAGCAGCTGTATGCATTTCTGAGTACCATCATCTTTTGGCACCTCAACAATTGGGTTTTAAACCTCTGCACTCTACAAGTACAGCCTTGTTAGATTTCACAGACACCATCTCTAAACAACAGAATGTGCATGTCAGCAGTGGTGGTGGATCTTTCAAAGGCATTCAACACAGTTGATTAAGCAATTCACTTAAGTGTCTTGAAAGGAAAAGGGGTTGTTGATGAAAAATTAAGATGGATCAGTTCATATTTGCAATACCTAAATCAAATAATCAGTATTCAAACAACATCTGGAGCAAGAGAGGTGAGTAGGGGCGTCCCCCATGGCTAGATCCTGGGGCCCCTTCTATTCATTTCCTTTACTGATGAATGACCAAGGGTATGCACAAAAAACATTATTAAGTTATATGCAGATGACACTGCACTATTGTGTTTAGGTAAAGATCATCTTGAAGTGCAGAGAGTTTTGCAACAAAAATTCCTAGTGCTCAAATTGTAGTTTAGTCAAAATAAATTAATTTTGAAAACAAAGAAAACAAATTCAATGATGTTTAGTGATAGGAAAACAACTAAATGGCTTAAAGAGACCATTGCCATTACCATAAAAACAGCAAGAGGAAATTCATTGCTGCAGGTAGAAACATACAAGTACTTGGGAGTCTGTAGTGACTCCCAATTAATATACAATTTTCACATTGAACAGCTATGTATCACAGTTCCTCAGAACTAGGGGCCTTCAGAAGGCATAAGGACAGTATGGCTGTAGACAGTAAAATTCTCCCATTAATCTATTATGGAATTATGATATACTCTAATACTAGTAAATATAATCTCCAAAAACTGGATAGGTTACAATATAAATTAGCTCGATTCATACAAGGTGTTAAGGTCCAAATTATCACTTCCACCATTGTGATTTACTATCTCAATTGTAATGGTTCCCTTTGGATATTTGAAGGGGTAGAATTCTGAATAACTTTGTTTATAAATGCCTTCAGGGGTCTGCACCTACTTATCTAATGGAAAAATTGTCTTAGATAACTCACACTATGCTTTACGAAATGTTAATGGTAGAGGCTTAAATCCCCCACTTATAAAAACTAGATATGGGAAATCAAGATTTGATTACATTGCCTCTAATGCTTGGAATTTCCTACACTCAAGAGTCAGAAGACTGGCAACTTTTTCAGCATTTAAATCTGCTTTATTGGAGTGTTATTTGTTTGAATGCAAATGTTTTGAGTGACTGTATTTAATGCTGGTCTACCTTGTTACTGTACTGTATTCATCCTGTAGTGAATGTATGTTTCCTGAAGTGTGTTGATATTTTTTATATTTGTAAATTTTCACAAGTATGTTCCTAATGCATGTTGACACTTGTGTCACTTTTGTAACTATGTACTTTTTGTAATTTCATACTCAGGACGGCATTGAAAATAGGCTTGCCTAATGTCTTATCCTGAAGAAATATACAAATAAAATGAAAATTGAAATCTCCTGAGTCAATATGTAGAACTCACTGTTGTTGTTTTATGCTGGCTCCAGTTCTACGGTACCTTTCTGGGAGGGTACAGCAGATGGTTCTAAGGAATTCTGTATCTTTAACTGCTGTGTTTGACTGTAGTTTGTTTCAAGTCTTGACCATGGCCACATGCTGTTCATCATGTATTTATGTGGCCCCCTGAGTGAGATCATAATGCAGTACAGTCTAAAGCTGGACTGCAATGTGGTTGATATCAAGCTACACCTGTCTTGCTGACTTGATGAAATGCAAGCAGTCTCTTTCTTAAGTCATGGCCTAAAGTAAATCAGTGACTTAGTGGCCTCCAACTGATTGAGCCTGAAGTCAGATAAGACTGAGGTGTTTGTTGTCAAACCAGGCTTCTGTGGACTGCTATGGTAGGTAGTGCTGCCTTGCTGCTATCTCTGAATGGCATCACACCTGGGCAGTGGGTATGGTTAAAAATCTGGGAGTCCTTTTGGACTGTAAGCTGGTACTTGTATCTCAGGTGTCAGTGGTCATATAAAGTGTCTTTTTCTAACTGGAAAACATCTTCTTGATTACATTAAACAGCAACTATATCTGGGGACCTGGTTACAGTAGTCTATGCTGTTGCCACTTCCAGGTTGGTACCACAATGCTCACTACCTAGAGTTATTTGGGAGTTTCATGCACCACATTAAGTTAGTCCAGAGATGATGAATGTGCTGCATGTTCTGTACTGGCTGCCTATTCAGTGGCATATCACTTTCAAGATGCCCTTTAGGCCTTGTTAACTTACAATGTTTTGCATGATCTGGGTCCTGGTTACCTAAAATATCTCCTGTCTCACCACACCTCTCTCACCCATCCACTCCTCTGAAGCAGGCCTTTTTGTTGTTCCTCAATGAAGAATGAAGTTGTCCAAGAACTGGTCATTTGGAGGTGGTGGTCTCCTTCTTTGGAATTATTTGCTACCCCAAATTCTCTCGACCAGCTTAGTGGAGGTCTTTAAGGGTGCATTGAAGCTTTACTTACTTTATCAGGCAGACTTTTTATGTTACATTAATAATACAATTTTATTTATAGGCTTGTTCAATCTGTATTTGCATAGTAAAACACTGGAAAGGCAGAGCACACACAAACCATACAGAACAAGGGCACTGGTCATAAAATTAATTTATTACAAAAATAAAATGTGAGAAACGCCTGACGCGTTTGATGTTGCTTACATCCTTTCTCAGAAAATGCCTTTGAGAAAGGATGTAAGCAGCATTTGAAATGCGTGAGGTGTTTCTCACATTTTATTTTTGTAATAAATGAATTTTATGACTGGTGCCCTTGTTCTGTATGGTTTGTGTGTTCTCTACCTTTTCAGTGTTTTACTTGTTTCTTTTGGGCATTGAAGCACCATGCCCTTGTGCTTGCTCCTTTGGTTGCACTGTATTTGTATGTATTTAACTGTATTTATTCTATGTGTTGTATTGTTCAGTATCCAGTATGGTGCCTTGTGTCTTCAGGATAGGGCATGCAAAAACTGAAATGGCCTTGCCCTTGCCTTCCTTTGCATTAACTTAAGGGCCAAAGAAAAAAAAAATGAAATTAAATGTCTAGCGTAACAATTCTTTGCAGAATAAATATTGTTTTATCAAAGTTACATTATAATACTGCAAACCAAAGTTGCTGTACATTCCTTATCAAGACATTTTCTGTTGGTAGTTTTGGACTGCATGTTCAGTGCAATGTGATAATGACAGGAACACAGTATTAGCCCGAGCAGACGTGCATTTAGCTTATCGAAAACCAACTCAACAATCTCAAATAGGATATGCCGAGAAGTCTTTGAGAGCTTTCTTTTGAAAATCAGTAAATTCATAGCCAAATTATAGGTTTGTAAAAATAGACAATAGTTCTTGGGGAAGGACAGGGTATTACAGGAACAATGTATGTAAATATCAAATGATTGGACACCAAGCAAATATATTCAGTTAATATTCTTTAATACGTAGCTCTGTGACTTTTAAATTGCAATTTTTCATGGTGATCGCCACTTCGTCAGACGACAGTGTTATAAATCTAATAGAAAGTAGAAAAATATCTCTTCAGAATACATTTTCACATATAATTCATATACTCACTGGTGCTCACTTTCCTATTGTCACCATGCTATTATCCTAGCATCACTATATTGTTTCTTATATTGTATCCAAGGACATTCACATCATTTAATGTAAGAATTATTTTGCCCTCAGACTGTGAACAGTTATACAAATAAGCATATTCTCATGCATGTGTGACTAGCTAGAATCATAAAAGCTATTATTAATAATATTTCAGTGTCTGGAAACTTCATCTTTATCCTATTTCATATACCGATAAAGGGTATTTCACCTTATAGTTGTGTTTTTATTTATTCAAACATCGATGAGAATATGTTTATTTGTATGTTTTGTAACTATTTTTTTTTTTCAATTCAAAGTTTATTACAGATTTTTTTCAGTACAAGGGACAGATCCATACAGAGGAAAACAACACAAAATCAATCTTGTGATAATGCGACGGACTTGCCCCCCACTGCCCCTCTCCTCCCCATCCCTCCCTCCCAATTATTCACCCCTCCTCCCAGCACAGTCAGATAAGGCTTGAACACATAGATTGAAATAAAGGCATCAATACATACCACTTATAAGGAGTACAAAGTTCGCAAGGGGTCCCATGTTCTTTTGTAACTTTTCTGTCTATTATTAAGGCTTGCTATTGCTTTTTCAGTTCTCAGGTTAGCCATCAACTCATTAAACCATTTGGTATAAGAAACATTTTTGCTGTCTTTCCAATGCTTTACTACCAATTTTTTAACAGACATAGAATCAAGAGCCATATCATATTTGCGATTAAGTACTGAAATTTGGGAATAGTCACCAAGTAAACAGATTTCTGCTGTAAATAACTCAGACATACCTAGAAGAGGGTCTGCATTACTTTGAATGCATGCCCACAAAGCAGCCACTTTAGGACAAGACCAGAAAATATGAAGTAGCATACCTTCTCCCTGGTGACAATGGGAACATAGAGCAGAGGACCTTAAACCCAATTTGGCTAGCTTCTGTCAGGAATAATACAGATTATGCAAAATATGATATTGCATGAGATGTAATCTATCCTGTGTCACAAATCAGTGACAGCTACACCAAAGGGAGGGCCAATCAATATTTAAATTGGGAAAGAGAGTTGCCCAATGTGCTGTGGGGCCAACGCAGTCTGGGAAAAACCATTCATATAGAATTGTACACGTCTTGGAAACTGCCTTTGGAAAATTCACCAAGTGGACAATTTCCGATTGAAAAGATAATTTGGCCGGTTGAGGGGGTTCAGTTCCCAACACTTTAATGAGAAAATGTCTCAATTGGAAGACTTCGAAATAGAACAGATTCGAATTTTGAATTTGCTCATGATTTCTGCAACTAGGAGCCATGAGCCATCTTCTTTTATAAGGCTAGAAAGCTGTCTGTACCCAAAATGAGGTAGCCATCTTGATGTCAGAACCTGATTGTCAGCCGGCTTGGTGGCACTGAGGGTTGAGGTACTGGACGCCTTACCTCACACCATGCCAGCTACCTGGGGTCAGAAGTGAGCTCAGGCTGCTGGGGGTCAGCTGGGGAGGGAGTGGATTGAGCATCCTATGAGCTACTCTCCTCTCCTGGGGTGGGTCTGGGTACAGTGTCTGGCATAAGTCTGACACCTAGTGGAGGCTGGGTGTCTGCATGTCTGGCCTGGTAGAATGGGGTGGTAGGTGGGGCAGCTGGCAGGCTCACTGCATGCAGACACATGTGCAGGGAGACCTTGTCAGCATTGTATGCCCTGCCTCCAACAGAACAAGGATAAAGGGGAGTGCCCAGCTGTTGTGGCTTGATGGCCATCTGCTATGTCCTGTGCCACTCTGAGGGACTACCTTGAGCGGATCCATTGTGTGGTGGGGTAGCTGATCAACCCCCACCACCCCCACCATGGGAGGTAAGCCGTGGGGTAATCGGTGGTTGCCTTCAGTAGGAGACGGCGCAGGTCGGACGGCAGCTGGATCACAGGAGATGCAAGGATGATGAGGCCGGCTGGGACCACCATGGGAGAAAAAAGTAATTAAAAAAAAATGAACCTGATTGTCAGTCTTGAAAGTGGGATTGCCCCAATGGATTGAGACGGGTCATGGTTGTACATAATTGGGAGTGAACCCTTATAGATACAGTTACAGATGTGGATCTGAGAGTTGAAGGCAAAGAGTGTAATCTTGTATGTAAATGTACCGCTGGTGATAGTTGACAGGATCAAATAAGGGCTAATTCAATTTTAAGCCAAGATGGGGAAGGTAAGGAGTGATCCAGTGGTAACCATCTGAGATATTTGGTGGCATGGCGAGCCCAGTAGTAGAGACCTAAATGAGGGAGAAGTAAGCCCCCTTTAAGCTTTGGGGCAGCCAGTTTGTAATATACTATTCTAGGCTGTTTTTTTAACCAGATAAATTTGGTGAGGAGCCCATGCACTTTTTTTAAACCAGGACCCTGGCAACAAAATATTAAGCAAATTGAGGGGGTAAAACAACCGTGGAGAAACATTCATCTTGATTTAATTGATTCTCCCGCGTAGTGAGATTGGAAGGGTTGACCATTGATCTAAATCCTGACTAATAACTTGTACCAGAGAATCTAGGTTCCACTTGATTCCAAGGGTGGGGTTTCTGGTAAGTTCATTTCCAAGGTATCTGAGAGAGTCTTGTGACCAGGAAAGCCCTAGAGACACAATGGTCTCTTTAAAAACTTTGTGATTAAGGGGGAAAGCAACTGATTTGTTGACATTCAACTTATAATTTGAAGGTCGGCTATATTCTGCAATAATACCTAGCATGGATGGGATAGATGTAGCTGGGTGAGACAGCTGGAGGAGGAGATCATCCGCATAAGCGGAGACCTTGACCTCTTGAGTTTGAATTGTGATTCCTCGGATACTCTGACAGTCCATTAATCTCTGAATGAGGGGCTCCAGGTAAAATATTAACAAGCAAAGGGGACAGGGGGCAGCCTTGTCTCATACCAGATTGCAATGAGAATGGTTCTGAGATCTCTCCATTCCCTGATACACGGGCATTCAGCGATTGGTATAAAGCTTGTATCCATTTCAGAAATTCGAGGGGAAAATCAAGGACCTTGACAGTCTGAAAAAGGAAGTTCTAATTGAGTCAATCAAAGGCTTTATCAGCATCCAGAGAGACCAAGGCAGCAGGAAAGGTGGCATCTCTGGATGCTGAGAAGACATGTGACAGTGTACGAAGGTGGTCCACAGAAGACCTCCCTTTCATGAAACCAACTTGTTCAGGGCCTATAAGATCAGGGTGCACTAAGCTAAGGCAATCTGAAGTAATTTAGTCAAAATTTTAATATCTTGATTAAGGAGAGAGAGATAGGGCGATAATTAGTCACTAGATCCGGACTTCTGTCCACTTTAGGCAGAAGAACTATTAGGGCTTCAAATAATGTTAGGTCAATTTGCACCCCTGATAAAATATGTTGATACAATGGTAAGAGAAAAGGGATAATTTGGTCTTTAAATTTTTGTAGAAGTTGGATGAAAAGTCATCCGGCCCAGGGGTTTTATCCGTGGAAAGACGTTGAATGACTTCAGCCAGTTTAAGAGCCAAAATGGGAGCAATTAGGATGTGCTTGTGAGCTTCAGAAAAGGAGCGTAAACGGGAGGCCTAAGACATTATGCAGAACCAGGTTTGATGGTGGATCTGACATAGGCCCATACAACAGTTTATAGTAGCTAGTGAATTCAGCTGCAATTCAAGTTGATGATGTTTTCAAGATGCCATCGCCCTGAGAACGAATGGAGGGGTTGAATTGTGAAGATTCTTGTTTTATTCTGAGAGCTAACAATTGCCCCGCTTTCTCTCCCTTGTCTGTGTAGGAGGCTTTAGTTCAGAGGATTGCAGATTTTGACTTTTCTCTCAACTGGTCGAGATAAGAGTCCCTTACTTGACCAGATCTTGACTAAGATTGTCAGGGGAATGAGGGGTCAATTTTGCTTCTATAGATGGGGTTTGGGAAAGGAGAAGTAACAGCTGTTGTTCGCATTTTTTCTTTCTCCTTGATGCCAGCCCTATCAGTATTCCTCTTAGTTATGCCTTAAAAGCACGCCATTCCATATCTGGTTTAGCGGAAGAATTGTGATTAGCTGCAAAAAATTGGTTAATGTGATCAGAAACATGTTGGGTTGCACCCGGGTCCTTCAGCAGCTGATCAATGATCTTCCAAGGTGCCCCTCTTTTGGGAAGAGACATGAGTGAAAGATGACATGTGACTAGGGAGAGGTGAGAAGGAGGGTCAGGTTGAATAAAGGAGGCCAGGACTCTGGGGAGAAGTGTCTGGGAAAACAGTACATAATCAATATGGGAAGAAGACCAGTGAACTGGGGAAGTAAATGTGTATCCCCTATCTTTGGGGTGAAAGACTCGCCAGACATCACACAGGTCAGATTGGTTCACTAGGTCATGAAGTGCCCATTGAGCAGGAGAAAGTCCTTTCTGAAAAGAACTGGATTGATCCATTACTGGGTCAAAAACTAAATATAAATCTCCCCCAAGAATTATCAGGATAGAAAGAAATGGCATGAGGGTACTGATGAGCTGCGTGAAGAATCCGGGAGCATCCACATTGGGCCCATAGATGCTACCGAGAAGAATTTCAGTGGTATGTATAGTGCCATGAACCAGAATGAACCTGCCCTGGGGGTCTCTGAGAATCTGTGAGGGGGTAAATAGGACTCTCCTATTGATTAGAATCATAGCCCCACATCTTTGGGTAGTGCCTCCAGCAGAAAACACCTGCCCCACCTGTTGTTTCCTCATCCATAGTGCTTCAAGATCCAATAAATGTGACTCTTGTATAAAAGTTATTTGTGATTTTAGAATATTCAAATGTTTTAAAACTTTATATTGTTTAAGTTTGCGTCTAACCCCCTTTACATTCCATGTTGACAATACGAGATCACTAGCCATATAATGCAGCAAGATCAAACCAAAAAGCGATCAGTAAAATGGTATAAGTACAAACCCTGATACCTTATTAATCTTGAAGGCTGTACTATCTCCCATCCCTCCTCCCTCCCCAGTCCCTCCCTTGTGTCCACCAGTAGTCCAATGAAAATCCCAATACAATAAGCTAACCCAACCCACCCTCCCCTTACTGTTACAAATATCATTCTGCAGAACCCCAAACTACTACCGCCCTCTCCAACCACCCTTAATTATTATCTACAAACTATATCTTATCCAGCAGAACATTTACGATAAAGAATTTTACCTGGAATCATAACACTGACTATTTGATCCAGTCATTAACCACTATAATATTATTAGTAAACCTAAAATGTAAGGTTAAATCACCTTGAACTGTACTATATGACCCAACAAATCTAGAAAGTGAAAAAAAAACACATAAAATAAAAGGGGGTGGAATAAATCTACAAGCTCAAACTTGTGAGAACATATGATATGAGTCACTATGGAGGTGCCAAAAACTGTCTCTCAGTGGTGTCCACTGGCTCTGAAAAAAGAAAACGAATAAACACTTGCCCCACTATTGTATCTGTAGCCCATAACAGTGAGACAGAGACAAGGAACTATTTTTAAAATCTGATTTAAGTAGACTGCCACTCCGGGATATAGGCTTTTGGGTCTAGGGAGCATGTAGAATTACTCCCTCAAGTGGACAGATGGTGAAATGATGCTACCACCAGGAAAACCCTGAACTGATCTTTTGTGCACAAAGTAAAACCATACACATTTAAATCGGTTAGTTATAACTTTCCAGAATGAAAGTGGGGGTAGGGTAGAACCACTATGAAGTTAAATTGCCATGCCAGAGTCTAAATTAGGCAGTTAAACCAGATCCTCCGGGGGGGGGGCATTACAGTGAAGCATTGCTATATTAAACAAGATTGGCAGTCCTGGAGACAGATTTAATCTTTTTTTCAGTCAAGAAAATCAGGCCTTGTATACCAGAAAACACTTCCCCTCAATCAATAAGAATAAGGTCAGGCAGGCTCAGGTGCCACGGTCAGGTGGGGCAATCTTGAGACCAACTTGGGCTGTTTCTGGGTCTTTACAAGCCTGCCATTTCCTGCAATGAGTACCTGGGGCTTCGCTGGGTAGATCATTTTGAATTTCACCCCAGCAGTGATAAGCTTGGTAACTAGGGGATGGAAAGCTGTTCTACGCTGTCTGATTGTGATTGGCAAATCCTGGGCCACGCGGATTCTGTTGCCTTCCCACTGAACTTCTTGAATTTCCCTCACTTTGGCGAGAAAATGCTGGTGCTTCAGGTAGTTCAGAAAATGGATAATTAAAGGCCTTGGTGCAGCCCCTGGTGGAGAAGTAGGTCAGAGCACCCGATGTGCTCTTTCAATTACATATTTAGGACTGAAAGGGGAAGGCCCTGCAATTCTTTCCATTAGATTCTGCATGAAGAGTATGTTGTCTTCGCCCTCTTCTGCCTCTGGAAGCCCAATAATAATTGCATTGTTCCTGTGGCTGTGACCCTCAAAGTCCTCTAACTTTAGTTCCATTTTAGTAAGCCTTTGCTGAACTGCCACAAGGTCTGGGTCAACCCTTTCAACCTGTCTCTCCAAAGAGACAATACGGGCTTCACTATCTGATGTTCAGGTTGCAATGTCTTCCAGTGCCTGTGAGAGGGATTTTATTTCTGTGGCCATCCCTTGGAGTTCCTCCTGAAATGGCAGGAATTCAGACAGGAATCCAGAATGTGTAAGTGGTTCTTGCTCTGTCTTCTGGTGAGTCATGCCCTGAGGAGTGTTCACATTAGTGGCCAGTGGTCTCTTAGGGGCCTTCTCCGGTGTTACTGGGGGGGGTTATGTCTTGGCAGCGCCTTCCTTATTTTGACCTCCATGGCTAAGTAAATTCCATAGATGTTGCTCGTTTAGTTGCTGGATCTTCTGATCAGTTTTTAAAGATTTGTTAACCCTCAGGAAGTGGAGAAATTAGTTATAAAGAAATGGGTGACTGGAGTGGTTAAATGGACCTGCTTTCAGGCATGCTGCATCACGTGATCCCCCGTTTTATAATTATTTTTATAACTATTCGCAGTCTAAGGGGATATAATTCTCAACATAAAGGATGTGAATGTCCTTGGATAAAATATAGGAAACAATCAGAGCTGGGATAACAGGACAGTGAGAATGGGAAAGTGAGCAACAGGGTGTATATGAATTATATGTAACAATTTATTATTAAAACTATGTTTTTGCACTTTCTCTTAAATTTATAATAATGTGGCCTGAAAAGTGGCAACAACCACAAACTGCTGCCATTTGAAAGATGTGGAGCTAATTATTTAAGACTGTTAACTGAAGATATTGCTACTTTTTTGTTTATTTAAAATGTTGGTTACCAGGAAAAGCACACTGAGCTGAGGCTCATTTCCAGGTGTGAGTCAGGGTTGGGGTTACATAAGGAGAAACAAAGAATACAGTACAATACAAAAAATACAATTTTACATAGCAAAAACTGTCTTGGTTGGTTACAGACAACAATAAGGGGTAGTCACAGTCCGAGAAGAGTCAAAATGAATATTTACAACATAAATGTGAGACCATTAGGGTCATGGTGATATTGTTCTAAAGTACTCTGGGAAACATGCTGTTCAGAATTGGGATGTTTAGGAACATGAGCAAGAGGGCGGGGGGAAAGGAGGTGCAAGTGTTGTTTGATGGAGGGGTGGGAAGGCAGGTTTTGTCGTGTTCATCCATTGGTTATTTGCATGCATTGATTCATCATTTTAGACAACCCAAGACCAAGTATTTATCTTCACTAGAGGGAAGAGCAACATGAACCCCACGCTTCACTGTTATAGGGAGACAGGACAGATCAATTGTCTTTTTCTGCCATCATTTTCTATGTTTCTGTGTGAATGATAGACCTGGTTACCCTCAGTATAAAATCTGTGTCTAGGCACATTTATACCTGAACTTTGTGAACTGAACATGAAGTAACGAAGTCAGGGTTTTGAAAATTGGACTTACTTTAACTATGTCCCAGTTTTGTAAATTGCACTTAGGGAAAATTAGCTAGTATGTCCAACTGTATATGAAGTGGTAAATTGCTTTCCTAGACATAGTCTTTAAAATTCCCACTGTGTATCTTTAAGTTCCATGTGCAGATGAAAAAACTCTGTTTCTGGGAGTGCTGCTACTTTAAGGGAAGCCTCTTGAAGAACTAATTACCACTTATGCATGAAATCAGGGTTAGCAAGAAACCAATATTTTAAAATCTCAAAGATTCCAAAAGAATCAGTGTTTACCATTCACATCAGGTTTGAGTACATGTAAGGGACAATTAAGCAATCTGAGATAACAAGAGAGAATTATTGTTACTGTAGAAAGTAGTGAAATAAAGATGAGGGTCTGATGCACCCAAGAAAAGTATTTGTGTTAACAATAATTATGTACACCCTGGAGCACATGTCTTTTAATGATTATAAACATAGTCTTTACCTGTGCAGGTGTGCTGCAACTACACATAGCAATGTGATCACATTAGCCCAGTCACATTTCATGGACTAAATCTATTTAATTATTACACTTCAGATGAGGTGTCCTGCACAGGGCCATAACCAATGGAGGAAAATACAGTTCTAAGACATCAGTCATAGCTGCATAAGAACATCAACAGCACAATAATCAGGTCACGGTGTCAAAGACTTAAGATTTAATGGTCAGGGGTCAGAGATCTAAGCACAATTAAGGAAAGTAAATAAGCTGTATTCTGAGACTAGACAAAAATGTACCCCAGAATTTCAGTGTTAAAGTACTCTGACTCCCTCACTAATAAAATAAAATGCCTCTGCAAATAGTGGCCAACGTCTTTTAAATTGAGCCCTGAGCATTTCAGGCTACAACTAGACAACAAAGACTAGAAAGGAAGGACCTCAGTATACATTCTTTTTTATCACTAAGCCATGTTGACACAATGATGATAATGATAATAATATAAGGATCTATACTTGAACAGAAATGCAAAAATACAGAAAATGTTTGCAGAAAAGGTCCATTGGGTCATCCATTCTGCTCAGTTTTACCCCATCCTAACCTGGTACATAAAGTCTAATTGTACTTGTTACTGTCACCTCCCCTTGCCCTTTGCCTTACTGTCTCCCCCTTGTAACTGTTAAGCCTTTTACTCAGTCCCAGCTATGTCTGAAACCATTCATTCTTCTTGTACCCACCCTCTCCACTGTTAGGCTGTTCCACAACTCAGGCACTCTCTCTGTAAAATATAACATTCTCACATACCTCTGGGACATTTTCTCTGTGGCTTCTGCTCATGATCCTGTGTTCTTGGTTCACCAGTCCTGCCAAATGTTTCTCCTTAATCTGCCTTATTCATTCCTTTCAGGAACTTAAAGGTCTCACTTATATCTCCCTTCTCCCTTCTGGTCTCCAGGGATTACATTTTCAGGGCCTTAAGCCAATCCTCCAAGGATCTGTCCTGCTGGTCCTGAATCACTTTGTTTACCATACTATCGGCACGGGGTCAAACTAGTTAATGTAAATACAGCATGGTCAAATACCATGCAGGAAAAACAGCTAAAGTAAAGATAGAGCTCACTAAAAGCACCGAGCACTAACATAGCGAATAAAACCACTCAAAGACAAAATGACTGTTTGCAGAGGGCTGGTGCCTCTGAACCCAGCCCCCAATTGATATAACTACCTCCAGGGGGGAGGAAAATCAGGGATGTGGAGAAACCTGGTGGGGGGGGGAATTGTTGTGGAAGGGAATGGGGTACCAACAGGACAACTGGAGGGGAGAGCAGAAAACACAGGCCAGGGGCCAGACAGACAAAAAGGTAAGTGTCCCATGACCAGGAAACAAACCCAGGCCGGATGATGTTTGTCGCTTTCCCTTGCTGTGGTCTTACCTGCTGCATCACAGGAGCTGCTCAGCAGCATGCCACCCAGCAGAGGCTTTATCCTCTTGACACATAATATAGCTACAGGAATGGCGCTATTATTACATGCGCTATAATATCCCTCTAGCTATTTTGCTTTTAGCTATTTTGACATTGCAGTTTTCCCTGCGCTGTATTTACCACAGCATCTTGGCCTGGTACTGTCTCTAGCCTGCCTTTGTCTTTTCTCAGATGGGGGCTCCAGAACTGGGCACAGTATTCCAGCTGTGGCCTCACCAGTGGTCTATAGAGAGGTATTATCACCTCCTTCCTCCTACCGTCAGAACTCTCCTGATATACCCTATCATCATGGATGCCTTTCTGTAGACATTGTGAAACTGGCTAACTTCACTTACATAGTCACTTATTATGACTTCCAGACCTACCCAGTTAGAATAATGCTACAATAATAGCAACAGGAAGAACAGCACGGTCAATACAGCGGTACCCCAGACAGCGATAGGGGATTAACAGTACTAATACTAAGCACTCCCCAGGTCACTGTCCGTGGTACTAGGAAACACCACAGGGACAGGGAAAATCAAGAGACTGCTGAGTTGTTCCTGTGGTGTGGAGGACTAAGGCAAAAATCAGCTTAGCAGAATGGTGGTGGAAATGTGGGTTCTAATCCTGGTTTTCCTTGTGGGGCCTTTTTTTTTTTACAAGGGGCCATGGAAACATTATTCCACGGCCTCATGTATTTCTTCTTTCCCCGAGATCCGGTCTCCCAGGAGTGGTAATCCTAAAGATTGGGGGAGTGCGGGAGAGCCCTCCACATTAATGAATATTATTTTATTTGTTGGCGCTGTGTTGCACCGCGGCATTCTGTTGTGCTACTGTTCTGGAGAACACTGTCAATATGGTGCTGTTCTGGTCGGTGCTGTTATTTACAGCGCTCTTCTAACCTAGTGCCCCCCAGGTCCTCATCTTCAGGGTAGTGTTTAACTGTACCCCCTCCCCATCCAGTATGTCTTCCTGGGGTCTTGTTCCCTGTTAAAATCACCTTGGACTTTTTTCGCATTGATTTTCAACTTCCAAACTTTGGACCCCCTGTCTAATCTTTGCAGATCTCTCTGCAGCTCCCTAACCCTTTCATCACTGTCTGCTCTGCAACAGAGCATTGTGTCATCTGTGAAGAGACACATCTTGCCCTGTATTTCTTCTCTTATGACACTGATAAATATATTGAAAAGGGCCAGCCCCAGAGCTGAATCCTGAGGGACCTCATTCATGACCTTCCTCTTACTTACTTGATCCTGTCTACCACCGCCCTCTGATGTCTCCCCACCCAGACAGCTTCACATTCATCTAACTAGATCCATTGTGGTTCCCAAATCTTTAGGAGTCTTGTTTACTATGCAGAGTCAAACTCCTTGCTGAAGCTGAAGTAAAGCAAATCTGCTGCTTATCCCTTGTCCACTACCATAGTTTCCCAGTCAAAGAAAACTACTGAGTTGGTCTGACAAGGCCTCCCTGCCATGAACCCATGCTGCCTACTATCCAGCAGCTCATTTCTCTCGAGGTAGTCCATGAGGTCCTCTTTGACTCCTGATGACATTAGTTTATTTGTTATGGAAGTAACACTAATGGGTCTGTCATTTTCTGGTTGCTCTTTGTTTCCTCCCTGGTGGGGTGGGGCTACGTCTGCCACCCTCCAAATCTTTCAGAACAATGCCTGACTGTAGAGAGCTACTAAAAATACTTTGGATAATAATACTTTGGACATAGGACAACAGAAGGCCAAGGTCCATGTGGTTGCCCCCCACTGCTCAGTGGAAAATACATAATTAATTTTCTTTTATAAATGCATCCAACCTATGCTTAAATGTTACCATACTGGTAGCATTAACAACTTCCCCCAGGAGCTGACTCTGTAATCTAATAGTCCTTGGCAAACATCAATATATAATTTCTAAGTTCAGTTTTGGAGGATGATTCTGTAAGTTAACACTTATGTCCTCTGAGATCGTATTTTGTGTCCTTGTACACTAGTCCCAAGTCTAAACTTAGAATTGGGTCCTCTAAGAGCTTGTTTAAGAGTAACATATCTCTCTAGATTTTCTTATGCCTAGATCCCAAAGTCCCACTTCCCTTAAATGATGCTCGTATGGTAAGTTCCTATAGCCTGGGAGAAATTTAGTGAACCTCCTCTGAACTTTTTCTATCACAGCCATGACATTTTTGAGATATGGACTCCATACTTAGAAACAGTAGTCCATGTGAGGCCTAACATAAGACCTATACAGTGGCGAAAATACCATACTTGATCTTGTGTAGAAGGACCTTCGTATGTAGCTTAGGAGATAACCCATTTTAGATGCTATGTGTTTATGGTGGGCGCTAGGCTTGATACAGATAACAGAGGCAGAAGCTCAATACAAAAGGGCAGCCTGAGGCGCCATGAGAAACAGAATGAGTGAGTGAGACAGGGGGACTGAGCGACCTCAATGGAGCTCTGTCGGGACAGCTGTGGATTTCTTTGTAGGCAGAAAAAGGTGTCAACACAGGCAGGAGCCCAGTACAAAAGGGTAGCCTGCAGCACTGGGAGAAACACAATGAGTGAGTGAGGCAGGGGGAGTGAGCGAGCTCAACGGAGCCTATCGTGACTACTGAGGATTTCTTTGTTGGCAGAAAAAGGTGGCAATGCAGGCAGGAGCCCAGTACAAAAGGCCAGCCTGCAGCACCAGCAGAAATGGAATGAGTGGGTGAGAGAACAGGAGTGAGCAGGCTCAACAGACCTGTGTCAGGACTGCTGCAGATTTCTTTGTGGGCAGAAAAGCCACCAATAGAGGCAGAAGCCCAGTACTAAAGGGCAGCCTGCAGCACCAGGAGAAACAGAATGAGCGAGTGAGAGAGGGGGAGTGAGAAACCTCAATGGAGCTCTGTCGGGACAGCTGCAGATTTCTTAGTGGGCAGAAAAAGCTGCCAATGCAGGCAGGAGCCCAGTACAAAAGTGAAGCCTGCAGCACGGGAGAAACAGACTGAACGTGTGACAGAGGAGCAGTGAGCGAGCTCAACAGACCAATGCAATCAACATTTGGCATTGACAAATGCTTGTTTTTTTACGATACTGTAGAGGTTGTGTTTGAGAGACGTGTCTACCACAGTCATTGGGCGAGCTACCAGGTAGAGGTTCTGTGTGGATATGTAAAGAGCTGAGTCCGTTTTATTTTAAAAATCAAGGCTGCATGAGGAGGGCGATGTTGCAAATCATTTTTGTTTTAATTATTTTAAAAGAAAAACACCTTCACAGAATTAGAACCACTTTGAGTCTGAACAGTTACAATTTCAGTGACTTTATTGACTCGATCAGCCTTGCTCTAATGGCGGCCATACATTCCATCCTGAGAATGCTGGAAAGGTTAAAACGATCATCATTTTTTAAATTTGTGCTCGAGTACTCAGGCTCTGGAGGTGTATTAATAAGGAGATTAATGTAAGGGTCTCAGAATGCTAACAACCAAATTGCAGCATTCCTGAAACCCTTATAATAATATTCCTTAAATCATTAGCCAACTTGTCCCTATTTGTGGATTCTATTGTTTTGCCCACTATAGAAGTTAGGCTAATGGGCCTGTAATTACTGGGATTAGCTTTACTGCCCTTCTTGTGAATTGGTATTAGTGTGGCTTGGCCCAATCAGCAGGTACACAGGCATTAGATAGGGATCTTTTCCCAATGTCTGCTACCCTGGGTGCAAGTTCTGGAGCCAGTTCTTTCAAGAGTTTGTGGAGAAGGCCATCAGGTCTAGCTGATTTATTAACACTGAGGCCTGATCATTTATTAAGATGCTTATCAGTTGTGATTATCTCACTGATAGTGACACTGGGGTTCATGGACTCAGGAAGTTTTTCATGTTGCTCTACATGATTATATGCTGAACAAACGTATTTATTGGATTCTGTGGCAATTTGCTGAGGTTCATTGTATGTGACGTTGTTAATTATAAGTAGACAAACTGATCCATCATTCCATTTTCTTTCATTAATGTAGGAGTAAAATGCCTAATCACTGTGCTTGGTGTTATTAAATTGCCTTGCCTGGAGCTCATCCAGTTCTAATGCCATTTCCCTGAGCACCCTCGGGTGCATCCCATCAGGCTCTGGAGCCTTCCTTGTGTGTATTCAAAGCTGCTTGCTCTTTTTTCACTCTTTCAGTTGTAAACACCACTTGCCCCATTTCTGAATTCCCTTCTGTAGCAGTCTTTATGCCTCTTTCAGAAAGGGGCCCACTTTCCATTACTGTGAACGCAGAGCTAAAGAAGTCATTTAGCATGGCTCCATCTGCTTGTCCTCCTCTGTTACCCTGTGCTTCTTAGATTTCAGCTGTGATTCAGTATTAACTGAAAACAGTTTCTGAATATCCATTGAAACATATCTCTAAAAATTGACTGTTGCTTTTAGAGACAGTATTGTACCACATTTTCTTAACTTCATAAGAGACAGTATGTGATAGGTGATAACAGTCCCACTTCTTGGTTACGAGGCTGTGGATTCATGGTCCTTACTGGTTAACTGGGATATTTTGCAATTGTTGATACTGCACTACAATAATGGGGTCTATGAGCATGCACACTGTGTGTACATCCATGGGCCTCAGCCAGTGCCCTCTCTCCCACATCCAGTACTTGCATTCACTGTCACTTGTGATCAGCCAGCTGGCAATTATGCAGTGGTACAGAACTGTATCTCCGGTCTTTCTTCCTTAGAGGATGAAAGCATCCTCTTCCGTTCTGGCCAGCCTCTGGGGACTTTTGCCCAGTCCCAAATTCAGGTCACTGGCATCACGAGCTGAAGCATTACTGCAGTGTGGATAAGCTAGCATTGCAGAACAAATTTTCTATATATACAGTATGTTTAACTTATAAAACACTCAGAACATGATGTTACCTTATCACAGGTTTCATATCCCTTGCACACATAAACTGCATCAAAGTAAAGATCATGCACTTTACTAACAACCTGCCCTATAAAGCATGCAACAGCCCCTTTCAAGGCTTGGTTTTGCTCATTTTAAAGACTAGTTTGAAGATCTTTACTGTGTCTAATAAAAAAAAATTGTATATATGACATAGTCTATACATGATATCAAATGAGAACAATGTCATTTGTTTTTGTTTTACAATTTAGATACTAAACTTAACCTTACCTTAACCTCTCTGGGCATAACTGTTTGTAATCTTTGTTTTTAATTGGTCTCTACGCTCTTTGTATATCTGCGTGTGCTGAACATGTCAGCAAAACCTGGATCTCCTAATTAGTAAAGTAATTTGTGATAAAGGTTGCATGAAGGGTGCAGTAAAAAGACAAAGTTCCTTCCTTTACAGATAGGGTAAGCAAAGGGAGGTTAACTGATTTGCTCATGGTCACACAGTGAGTAAGTAATGGCTATGCATGGATGCAAACGTGGGTCTCCAGGGTCACGCTAAATATACTGCATTTGTTTGGCTTTTCCAACTGCGGGTATCCAAGAGTCTTTGTATATGTAGTTACTGTGCTAAACACTGAACATAGGGCAATCCAGCGTACAGTAGCATCCACTTGCTGCTGGCTTAAATCAACTGATATATTGGTTTGCATCCTATATGTCGCCCCTTCTGGTTTCAGTAAGTTTGGGGACTTTTTATTTTCATTCACGCAATCTTCATGATCACAATTATTTATTGTTTCATTTTGGTTCTCTGTTTTTTCTTTAATACAGATGGCACAGTCTTTAATTTCCTGATTCAGTATTGTGGCTTCCTTTTTATTGGGACTTTTAGATATTGTGGTCAATATTATATGTTAGCATAGTTATAAGTATTCAGTATATCTGTGTTAGTGACTAGAAATCAGCATTTATCATCCTGTTTGTTTATTTTCTATGGTTTACAATATTGTATGGGTTACAATTTCCTCTCTCTCCCCAGTGGATAATGATAATGCCATTTTGGTGGAAGCTTTGCAGAAGTATAACATGGTGACCCAGATTCACTTTTTTAAATTGCACTACTGATACTGACTACTTGAACATTGTGACTGGACAAGAGTAAGGGGTGAATACAAAGCCTTCAGAGACAGTGCTTGTGGAACACTGGTGAATGTAGCATTGCTTTGCTTTGGGGCTTCTTGGTGTTTTTCTAAGACAGCATTTGAATCCAGGGATCCTCAGCCAAGATACCAGGAGACTGATCAGTGCCAAACAGACAAATAGTTTCTACGTACCTGTAAGGAGATTGGCATCTATCATTACATGGCTGCCCATATGAGGACTGTGGGTTTCAAACCATGCCAACAAAAAACATCCTCTGGTTGCAGACCAAGAGCAGAGGCACCTCACGTGTATGTTTTTTTAGTGTTTGGATCCATTCCTCCAATGAGGATCCACCGGGAAATCACCTGCAACCCCCCAGGAACCATCTGCCAACAGAAAATATTACATGCTCAGTCCTCCAGTGAGGATCCACCAGGGAATCACCTGCGACCCACAGGGACTGTCTGCCAGAAGAAGTTATTACAAGCACACTTCTCCCATGAGAAGCCACTGGGGAATCACCCACAACCCCCATAGAAACATAGAAACATAGAAGTTGATGGCAGATAAGGACCGCAAGGCCCATCCAGTCTGCCCATTTCTTTTTCTACCATATAAATGTGCCATCGGCCTTTGCTCTGTCAGTGACCTATCTATTCATAGTCATTTGTATTGCTCCCTTATGCCTATCCCATGCCTGTTTGAAGCCCTGCACTGTATTCATAGCCACCACTTCTTGTGGTAAGCTATTCCATGCATCTACCACCCTTTCTGTGAAAAAGAATTTCTCACATTCCCCTTAATCGCCTCCTCTAATCTCTATGCTGTGTCTTCTTGTCCTGCTATTTTTCTTATATTTAAACATGTTAGACTCTTTCACCTTGTTTATGCCCTTAAGGTGTTTAAATGTCTCGATCATATCACCTCTCCCTCCTTTGCTCAGGGTATACGATTGAGCTCCATTAATCTGTCCTCATATGTCTTCTGATGCAGTCCCTGCACCATTTTGGTTGCCTTCTCTGGACTGCCTCAATTTGGTTAATGTCCTTGAGAAGGTGTGGCCTCAATACTGCATGATACTCCAGATGGGGCCTAACCAATGTCTTGTACAGAGGATTATTACCTCCCACGTACTTGTGATACTCCTACTAATACACCCCAACACCCCCTAGCCTTACCTACTGCTTTAGAGGTCTGTTTGATGATTTTAGGTCATCAGTGATGATGATGCCCAAGTCTCTTTCTTCCTTTGTGACTGCTAGCAACTCCCTCCCAGCCTATAAGTGGCTTCAGGTTTTCTTCCCAATGTGCATGATTTTGCACTTCTTTGCATTAAATCCCAGTTGCCACCTTTCTGACCATTTTGCTAGTTTATCCAGATCTCTTCTCATTCTGCCCACCCCATCTGGATCATCTACTCTGTTGCAGATCTTGGTGTCATCTGCAAACAGACAAGCCTTACCTCTAGTCCATCTGAGGTCACTATGAAGATGTTGAATAGGACTGGCCCCAGGACTGATCCCTGAGGTACCCTACTTGTGACTTGCATCTCTTCTGACTGTATACCATTTACCACCACTCTCTGTTTTCTGCAGTCAACCAGTTTGCCACCCAGTTGACCAACTTCTGACCCACCCTGAGCCTACCTAGCTTATTTATCAATCTTCTATGTGGAACAGTGTCAAAAGCTTTGCTGAAGTCAAGGTAGGCGACATCAACTGCCCCCTTGGTCCACCACTCTGGTTACCCAGTCAAAGAAATCTATGAGATTAGTTTGACAGGACCTTCCTTTTGTAAACCCATGCTGTCTTGGATCCTGTGCCCCTATGGATTCCAGGTGTTGCACTATCCTTTCCTTAAGGAGTGCCTCCATAATCTTGCCCACTACTGAGGTAAGACTGTCTGGTCTGTAGTTCCCCACCTCCCTGCTACCACTCTTGTGGAGCAGGATCACATGAGCCCTTCTCCAGTCTTCTGGGACCTCTCCTGTTCTCAGAGACTCACTAAACAATTCTGCTAATGGCTCTGCTAGTTCCTTCTTTGGCTCCTTAAGTACCCTGGGATGTATGCCATCAGGTCCCATTGCCTTATCCACCCTGAGCTTAGCAAGCTCTTGTAGGACCCTTTCTTTTGTGAAGGGAGTAGTGCTCACCTCGCTCCCCTGTGTCCATGATGCTGAGCTGTGGGCCCTGCCCTACCTTCTCTTCAGTAAATACTGAGCAAAAGTATCTACTTAGGATAGATGCCTTTACAGGGTCCTCCTCCTCACATGCTCCCTTTCTCCATTAAGCTTAGCAATACCCCTCTGGACTTTCTCCTTTCACTAATGTATCTATAGAAAGTCTTGTCACCTCTTTTACTTTTCGTGCTAGTGTTTCCTCAGTTTGGGACTTTGCCTGCCTTACTGCCTTACCTGCTTCCCTCAGGGCAGTTTGGTATGCCTCCCTATCTTCATCCTGCTGTGTTCCTTATATTTCCTGGAAGGCCAGCCTTTGGCTC
This sequence comes from Neoceratodus forsteri, assembly GCA_016271365.2. Taxonomy (NCBI): domain Eukaryota; kingdom Metazoa; phylum Chordata; order Ceratodontiformes; family Ceratodontidae; genus Neoceratodus; species Neoceratodus forsteri. Next base: position 1,043,406,670 of record CM028133.1, on the reverse strand, counting down.
TGACCTTTTCTGCTACTGTATTTGAGAACCAAAGTGGTTTCCTTCTTCTTTGCACTTCCTTTTCTGTCTAACACAATGGGATGTTGCTTCAAGTATTGTATCCTTAATGCTTGCCCACTTTGCCTGTACCTCTACCTGTGTTTCTTTTGCCAGGGCTAGCTTAACTCTGTTGGCCATCTTATCAAAGTCAGCTCCTCTGAAGTCCCATATTTTGCCTTGGAATGGGATGATTTAGATGTAGTAGCCAAATTGAACCATACCATGTGATGGTCACTGGCCCCCAGATGACCTTCTACCTGGAGATCTGTGATCCCTTCTTGTTAGTCAGTACTAGATCTAGGATAGACCTGTCTCTTGTGGGTTACTGTACCAGTTGTTTGAGGCCCTCCCCCTGCAGGGAATCCACTATGAGTCTAGTTCTGGCAGATGTTCCTGCTGGTATTGACCAATCTGTATCTGGCATGTTGAAGTCTCCCATTATCAGAACCTCCCCTTTAGCTGTCATGTTTTGTATGTCTTCTAACAGTAATGTGTCTATGTCCTCCCCCTGGTCTGGGGGCCTGTAGACAACCCCAGTTCTTATGGCTGTCCCATTTCCTGTTTCCAGGGTGACCCACAGTTCTTCTGGCTCCTTATGTGTATTGAATTTCTGTAGCTTTGATATTTTCATTAACATACAGGGCCCTCCTCCCCCTTTGCACCTCAGTCTCTTCTGACAATACATAGCCAGGTACTGAAGTCTCCCAAGTGTGGTTACTGGTATACCACGTCTCACAAATTGCTACTATGTCCAGTTTAGCCTCTGACATTATTGCCTGCAGGTCTAGGATCTTATTTCCCAGGCTGTGAGCATTTGTGTACATGATTTTCCATTGGCCAGATTTTGGTGTGTTAGTTATTGGGTGAAGTTTGGCATTACCCCTGTGCATCGTATGGGAGGATAAACCTTTTCTCTTACCTGGTGATGCAAATGAACAGCAAACACGCTGAATTCCTGTTTGACCACTAGCTGAGGGGGGAGGGGTGTTCTTCCCATTCGACGTATGGGGTGCTGCACCCCTCTCCCCATTTGCTAGTTTAAATATTCTGCAAAGACGTCCAAACTTCTACCCCAATGCACTGACTCCTCTTTAGTCAGATGCAGTCCATCAAATTTAAAGAACTTCTGCCCAGAACTGCTGCCAGTTCCCTACAAATCTGTGTCCTTTTTCCTGGCACCAGTCCTTGAGCCACGTGTTTAGCTCCCCTATCTCCCCTTCTCTGACCTTCCGTCCATCTTCTCCCTTCTCCCAGACTGGCAGGATCTCAGAGAAGGAGATGCCGGACGAAATAGATGATAGTTTGTCACCCAGCTTAGTCAGGTGTTCCTATCTCCACAACTGACCGGCTGGCTAGATCATTAGTCCCTATGTGTACTAGGACATCGATATTTTCTCCTGCTTTGTGAACAATTTTATCAATGCGGTCAGTGTCTCTCCATGCTGATGTACCTGGGAGACATCTGACCATCACCCTGGCTGGAGATGGTATCAACTCCCGAATCATGGAGTAGCCTTATGATCAGAAGTTTTTGGATTTCTTTGTGCTTGTTTAGTTTTGGTTCCTGATTTGGGTGAGTATTGTTGTACTAGCTCCTGTGCCACAGTGTCCTGCTCTGCAGTGTCTTCTGCCTCTTTTTGATTTCAGAGATAGAGGCAGATACCTGTTTGTAGTGTTTATATGGTTTTGGAGGTAATATGTTGGAGAGCAGAGAGTGATGGGGCACCTGATTTGCTCCTCTCAACCACCTGCCAACCTCCTGACCAACTACCCTCTGCGGTCGTAGGTTTTTCTGTTGGATGCTGGGGAAATGGCTGGGTGGTTCTTATAATGTATTTCCTCTTCAATATGAAATTTGAGGCGTGCAATCTCTGCCCATGCTGCCTGGAGCTGAGACCCATGATCTCCAAAGGCCCAGCATGGAGGACAGTGTCCTAAATCCTGTAAGACTGTCCTTCTGAAAATTGTTTCCACAGTACCTGCAGTTAATGAAATCCATTCCAAATAAGTTGCTGGGTTTGTAACCTAGTCAGAGTAATTAGAAGGAAAAAAAAGAAAAATGCAAGTAATGGTTTAATTGTGCTTTGTTTAACTTATTATAACAAGTTAAATTACTAGTGCCTATAAATGAGATCACCTTATGGAGGCCACTGATCCACCCCTTCCTGCTCTGCACAGGAAATGTCACAATTGTGGTACCCTATAAAAGGAGTGTAGCGTGGTGGTTGGGGATGGGGTGGGTGGCTGGGCCCTTCCTGCCTAAAAAAGAAGAACCACGGACTGAAAGAACAAGGAGGTAAGAGCAGAAACAATCAGTCAACAACAAATGCAGTAACCCTGAAAGCTTATCCTAATGTTAGATAAAACTGTAAAACCTGTAAAGCACCACCTGTAATAATTTCAGAGAAGATATACCCTGTAAGAAACACTTTGCTCCAGAGAAAAATAAAGCAGTAACAGAAGATATACCTTGCAAAAGACAATTTGAATCAGAAGATTACAGCAGTAATCTGTTAACACCACACCTGTAGGCACACCTTGTAATAATGCAGAAGAAGGTATACCAGCAACAACAATTTGAATCAGAGAAAAAATAAAGCAATGAAATGTTAGTAACAAACAGTAGCAATCCCTGTGAGCAAAAAATAAAAACACCACCACACAGTAAATCTGCTTAGCCAAACTAAGTCTTAATCCTTCTCCCTTGCTCTGGTAAGTTTCCCTACTCTGCCTTTCAAGCAGTCTTAGAAGGAAAGAGCTCAGGTGAAGCTAGGTGCCTTGGCCAGCAAACCAAGTCTTCTACCCCAAGAGATGGTCTGCCAGCAGAAGATACTATAAGCTCACTCCTGATGTGAGAAGCCACCGGGGAATCACCTGCAACCCCTCCAGGGACTGTCTGCCAGCAGAAAGTACTATAAACCCACTCCTCCTGTGAGGAGCCAGCAGGGAATCACCCGTGACCCCCCCAGGGACAGTCTGCCATCAGAAGATACTACAAGGTATGGTGCTATATTCTCTAGAGGGAGTGCAGAATGTTTGGCATCTTTTACAAATGGGCGCCATGGCAGTTTTGTTTCAAAATTGTCTCTTGGACCAACTGCAGCTTCACTAAAGTTTCAGATCCCTAGCTTGGACTGGAAGCTCAATAATTTTCAGCATTTGCTTTAATTTAATACGCTGCTTTAATTTTTAATCTGACTAACTCTTGCTACAAATTTAATTCTGATTCAGCTACAGCCTGTGTCTGCAGCACTTGCTGAATTCTCTCTACTCTGCTCTGCTCTGATTTTATTAACTGGTTAAAGCAGCCGCAGGCTTTGATTTTGCTCAGCCTGAAGTTAATTCCTGCTCTGATTTTCTAATTTATATGAAGCAGCTGCATTTTTTGTTTTAGCTCTGCCTTAAGATGCTGCTCGGCTGCTGTTGCCCTTGACCAGGCTTGTTCACTCTAGTGGGGCAGCCACTACTCCTGCTGCCATTGGCTCCTGCCATTCACCACACCAGGAAGTCACTAAGCTGCTGTTGCCCTTGACCAGACTCATTCACCCTAGCAGGGCGGCCACTACTCCTGCCGCCATCCACTCCTGTGATCTGCCACACTGGGAAGCCACTAAGCTACTGTTGCCCTTGTCTGGGCTCGTTCACCCTAGTGGGGCAGCCACTACTCCTGCCACGGTCTGTTCCTGCCATCTGCCACACCAGAAAGCCAGTAAGCTGCTGTTGCCTTTGACCAGACTCATTCACCCTAGTGGAGCAGCCACTACTCCTGTCACCGCCCGCTCCTGCAATCCACTGCTCTAGCCAGTAAGGTATGGTACCTCTGAAATTAGCTGGAGTCCATTCAAATTTTTGGGCACTGCTACAGGAATCCCTCTGATTGGCTGCCTGTAAGCACTGGAGCTGCCTGATTGGCTCGCCAGAGCAAACCTCAGACTCTAGTAGTTTTTACTGATTTTTTTCCTTACTTGACTTATCTCCCTAGCTCTTACAGTGGATATTTTGGAACTGGTTTATTTTGTAGAAATTGTGTAGAAATGCTTAGACACTGATGCACTTTAGAGTTTGTTAAAATATCTCATATGATAACTGGATCTCATTTTAAAAGTGCAACTTATCTGTTACTGCAGCTCCTATTTCCCTACTTAATTACCAGTCTTCCAGTCTGACTGAGGACTTTCAGCACTCTACTCACTTTCTTTTCTCTGTCCTCCATTTTTCTAGCCCACCACTTAATCTATTTTTGCCTCTGTCTTCTCCAGCTATCCTCCTACCCCCACTGAAAGCTCGCTCAGTGTTGACCTGCCCTTCCCCTGCATTTCTTTTTCTTGGCGCCTCTCTGTTGGCATGACCCCGATTACCTTCTTTATGTTCCCCTTGATGCCACTGAACTCCCTGCTGTGTTTCTGTCTGCAGTTTTTTTTCTCTCACCCCACCTTGTTTGCTTCCTTAATTAGTCCTTCTCTCCCATTCTCTTCACTCAGCTGCTGTTGCCCTTGACCAGACTCGTTTACCCTAGCGGAGTAACCTCTACTCCTGCCACTGTCCGCTCCTGCCATCTACCACACCGTGAAGCCACCAAGGTACAGAACCTCTGAAATCAGCTGGAGTTCTTTCAAAATTTAGCACACTGCTACAGGAATCCCTCTGATTGGCTGCCTGTAAGCAATGGAGCTGCCGGATTGACTCTCCAATGCAAACCTCGGACCCTGCTAGTTTTTACTGATTTTTTTCCTTCTTGCCTTATCTCTCTGGATCTTACAGTGGATATTTTGTCCCACCACCCACCTCTGCCCCAACCTTGACCTCTATTAAATCCACCTTATCCCCGCCCTCCCCTCTCTCCCTTGATTTAATTAGCTCTTCTTTTCTGTCTCTCCCCTCCTCTTAAAGGACCACATCAGCATTCCATGGCCCTTCTAATCTGGTTCATCCTTAGATATAAAATGGGAACTATCTATCCACCACTAAGCCTGATCACCTTTATTGCACTAATCACCCATTCTGACTTGGAAGGTGAATCGTCACACCACCTGTTTTTAGACCATGCTATTGTATTTCCTCTTTCTGCCCATGGGATCATTACTTGTAGCTACCTCTTACCCAATGCCTGGCAACTTAATCCCAGACATCTACACTCCTGGATGGTACACATACCAAGTACACATGTTCCAATGCTTCTCATCACACCTTTCTTGCTTACAGGTTTCTGCTTCACACAACAACCTCTTGTGACAGAACCCCCAAAACACAGGATCCTACTACCACATAAGAAACACCTCATAGCTCTCTTAAAATGTCAAATCCTGTTGTTGCTATTCATGTCAGGCAACATCCACCCCAACCCTGGCCCCCCACTACATGGTCCTAGTGGTACCATAAGTCCTGGGATGCTCTCTCTGACAAATATAAACATCTCCAGCCTCTTCAATAAACCTGACTCCCGCCTGGGTTACACATCACAAAAACTCCACCTTGTGTGTCCCAAGGTTCTTTTTGTATTTCCTTCAGATCCTTTAGGAGCTTAATCTGAATAGGAGAGTGAGAAAAAAACGGAATTATGAATCAAGTCACAAACTAATTCTCATTCAACCCAAATGCCAAACAGAAAAATCCATGTGTTTCTATTCATAAATCTTCTTTATTATTCCAATATTGGTTTCACTTTTGTTCTCTTAATAATTTTTCTGTAACATTTCAGAACCAAAATTGTTCCTTCTTCAGACTATGAGCTTAACTTTTTAACTAAATAGCTCCATTCTACAAAACAGGAGAAATATACATAATGAGTATTACATTTTCATATCATATTGATACATAAAAACAGCTCCTTTACTGAATTCATAAATAAGGTGGAACACATCTTATAAATCATGAAAACTGGGTAAAAGGATGTTTCCTGAAATAACCCAATATAATGGGGTTGGGGGTAAGTGTGCTGCCATCTGACTTTCAGCAGAATCTAAAAGAGATTAAAACTCTCTTGAAGTATTTCTTTTAGTTCACCAAGAAAACCGATTCAAATTCTTATTGTAATCAGTTACCTTGATAAAAATATTCAGAATACCTGGACAAATCCAAACCTGTGATTCTTACCTGTGTATACAGTATAATACTTCTTTTTCAAATGGGATGTTTAAGAACCTGCAGTAAACAAAACTCAGTGTAAATCTAAACTGGCTCTTCACTCAGAGCAAACCAAACCGTTAAGGAACAACCCATTTTGAAAACGATATAACATCTTAAAGAGGAATTTATTTTACCTCATCTGTAACTGTACTTCATGTTGTGTCTTTTAAAACACCCATAAGGCTGAAAAAAACTTTTCTAAGCCAATTAATCCAAGTTTCAGATGTGGGAAGCACGCTTCCTATTTTACTCCACCACCATTAAAAAAAATACTGCTTCAACTAGTGCACACCTGCCTCATCAGATAAAGAAGGGTCCGGGCAGAAGGGTTAATGCCCAAAGGAGTGTGAATGTCACAGATGATGTCACCCTGTGCGGCCCAGTCAAAAAGAAATCTCCAAGGAGATGCCGGAGGGCATAATGGAGATCCCCATTCTGAATCAATTCCTTTTCAACAATTTGTCGGAACATGCAAAATATTTTGTAGATTATTATTCTTGTAAGCATCACAACCCAGATATCCAATCTGTGCTCGAGACATGGATAACACCAAAGAGCCCGACTCTGCAATTTCTATTCTAGGATATACAGTTTTCAGGCAAGACAGGCTCTCCTAGAAATGCAGGGACTTTGCTCTCTACCCAAAAGAGTCTCCTAAGGGACATGTCATTAACATGCATCACTCTGAGAATGACATACAGGTCCTTGCAACCAAGGTACCACTTGGGGGCACACAATAAAATACTGACAGTGCCCTCAGTCTAGATAATCCCCAAGCTGACCAATCAAGGCCTACACCTCTCCATGACCTTATCAACTCCCTTAACCAGAGTTCGGAAACAACCCTGCTTGGGGACTTCAATGTCAATTGGTCCTCTCCTAGTGTGAAACAATTATAAGGACACCCTGACCACGGTGAACTTCTCACACATGATTAAATCATCCACCCAGGTGAACTACAGAACTGGGACCAGTACCCTCCTGGATTGAGTACTTACTAACCGCACTGATCACATCACAAAAACTGAAGTTCTGTATAAGTGACCACTCCCCAGTCCTCTGCATCTGGACCAACAAATTTAACAAACCTCCTCTAAAAACTATTAACAGCAGAACACGGATTCCTGGTCACCTAAAAACTCTCCTATGTGAACACAACTAGGCACCAATAGATTCTGTCTCTGATGTGGATTCTGCACTTAAGTATTTCATCCTCATCTTCAACTCTGCCTGTGATGCCCATATACCCTACAAAAAATGTAAGACCAAGTGTGTCAATAACCAGTGGAATACAATAGCTATCCTAGAGCAAATGAGGTCCCAGAGGGGCCATGGTTTGGCCCTAATCCAAGATGGCAGTATAGTTCTGTAGCTCTGCACAGCCTGGGACAAAATCTGTCAAACTCTTTTCTTTGGGCACTGCATCTAGCTGAAATAGCAGTACAGATGGACTCAGAGAACCTCCCCTGCTTAATCTAATCAGAAAATTGACCACCTGGACCCGATTTATATGCAACATTTGGGAAGATCAGAGATCACTGTAGGCTCAGCAGTATGCCATCTTCTGCTCCTCCAGCCTGTGACCCATTGCATATCGAAACCATGTTCATGCAATTGATGGGACACATGGCCCAATTTACAATCACCATGAACCATAACACCCAGGCAGTACAATCAATTGAGGCAAGATTATCTCAATCAGAATGCAGAATCAGCTCGCACAAAGTCGCTATCCAGCAACTGACAAAATACCATGCGTGAACAATCTCGAGCCTTACATGTAGTAGTGGGCAAAGTGGGCTCAATCCGCTCCATGAAGTGATTCACGGAGTAAAGGTGGATTTGCGGAGTGCTCCGCAACACGAAGCAGAGTACTTCACATTATAATGAGTAACGCAAAGTCCATTAAAACAATGTCTTTGCATTACTCTGCCTTCCCAGACCACTACTCCACCAAACTTAAAGGTGCAGTGCATTGAGAACAATGCACTTTGCCTCACTTCGCCTTGTTTTTAAGCTCTGAAGGTGAATTTTGCAGTGATTCATGGGATTTCAGGTCACATGGGCTCTATATTGATCTGCACAGCCTCAATTTGGGGTAGTGTGTATAGGAAGCTGTAGGAGACAGTGTGCTCTGAGAGCTGTCTATGATTCAAAGCTTCTAAAAGCTGTTAAAAATGCATTTTTGAGTTTTTTGGGGGGCTCAAACTTTAGTTCATTGATTGTAGGAAACCCTCCTGTGCTCATATCATCAAGCATTTTTGTTTGTGTGTGGATTTTGAATGTTAATGTACAACATTGAATGTGTGTAGTAAAAGACAGTGAGAGTGTGCTTTGGGGAAGGGGCGTATCTGTGGTGTAGGTAGATTTAAGTTGGAGAAATAGAGGTTTCTTTGTTTTTGGTTATATTTTTGTTATATAACTGACTGCTAATGTACACACAGTAATATTGTAAGCAATTGTTGAAATTTTCTTGCTGACTGTGTGTTTTATGGATCTGATGCAGAAGTTCATAATTTCACATTGTTTACAATACGTGGCATATTACTGAACTTTTCAATTTGCTACACATTACTCGTTCACCATTGTAGACAAACTGTGCTGTGTGTGTGTGTGTGTGTGTGTGTGTGTGTGTGTGTGTGTGTGTACAGTGCGTGACATCAAATAATGCACCTTTAATTGTGCCACAGTGTAATTGCAGGAGCAGCAGTGTGAACCCACTATCCACTGCAGCTGCCTGATTTTGTACTGCCATCATGGTATCTGTTCTTTGTTTTGTTGCTTGTACTGAGATAAAATCCTGCAGTCAGTGCTCCCCCCCACCCCCAGTGGCAAAAGGAATTTTTTTCCTGATTGGATTGTTTGTGACCTCAGCACCACTGGTTACTGAAGGTGTTTTCACTTGTGAATTTGCTTGACCATCTCTATCTGTTGCTAAAGCCACAGTTGTCTTTTTGGCTGCACATCCAGTGTCCCTCCAATCAGAGTGAATGTACCAAAATCTAAATTTGTTTAGAATATTGTTGTTGATCCCCCAAAATGCCCACAAAGAGACGTGCAAGCAAAGCTGGTTCTAGCCATGGCACTGCTGCCAGTAAGACAGTCTATGGGCATGGTAGTATGCAGACGCAGAAGTGCATTGCTGATGTGAGGAAAGGTATTTCTCCTGCAATGTTTTTTACAGCCCAATCAGTAGCTGCACTCATAGTTGGAGGAGATGATGTTTTCCCAGCCAGTGGTGCTAGTGCAGTTGCTGGTGGTGGTAGTATGAGTATTGCTGCCTCAAGTTCGAATTCTGACCAGTGTACCATATCCAAAAATATACAGTAGTGGAGTGTGAAACAGTGCAAGTGAGTGGCATACTTCCCAGTAACATCCCAGTAATCGAACCTGAGGATTCTGATAATCATGTCAACGATAGCATACAATGTGATATTTAATCCACCGTGATTTATGTCACACATTTTCCATGCAGTGATTCACAGTGTGGTGAAAAAATATCAGGTGATGGTGGTGTTGATGGTGATGATAAATGTGATGATGAAGATGATGTTGCTGCGGTTGCAACATGCAGTCCACATGCCAGCATCCAAGCAGAAGATGTGGATGTGTGTGATCACGTTGATGAATATGATGATGATGTAATTGACCCCAGTTAGGAACTGGAGAAAAAGAAATTCAAGTTGGCTGTGTCTGAGTCTGTTTGCATTAATCCCGGCCCCCCGTAAAAATGTGTGATTTACCAGTTTCAGTTGATGACGATGACCCAGTAATAATGATAGTTAGTCATGGTGGCCAGTTGCGGTCAGGTCTGCAGTGCCGAAACATCCATAGCCCCCTTGAGTGCTTAAAGAACGGAGTTCAATAAGCAGCATCATGGACATGTTAAAAGTAGAGCATCACAATCCCTTGTTTGGGATTTCTTTGTTCAAGATGCAAATGATGAGTCAGTTGCAATCTGCCAGGTTTGCCATGTGCGTGTGAATCGAGGTAAAAAGGGGAGCCATCTAGGCACAGGAGGACAGCATACGCATCTTAAGAATAGGCACATGGCACTGTGGACCAAGCACAAAATGGCAGCTAATACCACAGTCCGGCGTTCATCCTCATCAGCAACCATAATGAGCATGTTATCCCCTTCCATGAGTGTTAAGTCCAGTAGGAAATTAAACGTGTGCAGTAGTGAGGAAATAAAAGCAAAGGATTACTACAGGCATGATGTGGAGGAGGAGCATAATGATTTTGAAATGTTGTCCAGTTCTGGTGAGAGTAGCTGTTTTGGTGGTGGTGGTGAATCCAGTATGTCTAGTGCAAGTGGTACATCAACCCCGGTTAGCAAATCTGGCACACTAACTGCATTTCTGGGTTTGTCATCATCACCTGTGCAACCATCTTCATCAAACATCCACACTCCACCCCCTGCAATGCCATTCATCACAGATCAGAACCATTTGTCATGACACCCCATGTAAAACATTTAAGTCAGCCCACGTTACAGAGTGTTTTCGTGCATAAGCTGAAGTACACCCCCAAGCATACAGTGTCACGTGAACTTAATGCTGCTGTAGCTGAAATTCTGGAAATTGATCTTTTGCCCTTCTCCTTTGTGGAGAATACTGGGTTCCAGTGGTTTGCTGCACGTGCCTGTCCGAAATGGAAAGTCCCATCCAGGACATACATTTCTACCCGTGCTGTCCCCGAGTTGTTCCGTACTGTGTCCGACTTCCACATTCCTCCTCTCCATTCATCCATTTAAGTATGGATATGTGGACAAGTGGCAAAGCAGTGGGGAGTTCATATTTGTGTATAACTGCACACTGGGCGCAGGTGCTGGGGGTTGTTTGCAATGCTAGTAGTGTGAATAATCAGTGCAGTAAGGTGGATTGTCGTGGTAGCAATCTTCCAAGAATTTGACAGCATGCAACAAATGTTATGTGGAATGTGACGTGTTCACACACTGTTGAAAACATGCTGGATGTGGTATTGACTGAAATTGACAAGTGGCTGAACCCCCTGTCCCTGACAGCTGGGCTCATAGCAAGTGACAATGGGTCAAATGTGGTGAAATGCATCACGAATGGTGGTTTTTTCAATGTTCCATGCACAGCCCATTGTTTAAATCTTGTGGTGCAGGAGTTTCTGCAACACCCTGATGTAAAGGAAATGCTGACCATTGCATGCCGTATCTGATCTCACTTTTCACAATCTGCAAAGGCCCGTGACCAACTGTGGCAGTTGCAGATGCAAAACAGCCTTCCTCAGCACCGCTTGAAGCTGGAAGTTGCCACCCGATGGAACTCCACTTTATACATGGCAGAGAGGTTGCATGAATGATACAAAGCCATCTCAGAATATCTTGTGATGCACACTAGCCATGACAGTTCCGGGACCTCCATGTCTATGACGACTGAACAGTGGCGCCTCACGGACTCTGTAATAACAATTTTGTGGCCTTTTGAACATGCCACATAGGCAGTGAATGGCGAGTCTGCCTCCATTAGCCAATCAATTCCATTGCTGCAGGTGCTGAGGCAGACATTGGTGAATGTACAGCATGGCCATGATGTTGCCAGAGACAGTGCTAGCAGTATGCTGCTGCAACACATGCTAACAGAATCGTCACATTTTGAGCATTCAGCATAGTGACAACTTTGCCATAGCAACAATGCTGGACCCACGATACAAATGTGGAATTGCATCAGTACTGGATGGAGGGCCTGAACAGGTAAAAAATATCAGTGGCCAACTGGTGCGCTTGGTTCATGGGGCACAAAAATCATGTGCCAAGGTCAGCAAACCTCAGCAGCATAATACAGCTGAAGGTGTACCTGGAGGACCATCAAGCATATCCTGCAAGGAGAAAGGGACTACAGTTCCAAGTGGTCTGTCATCCAAAGTGGCTGGCATCAACCTGTTTTGGGAGGCTTTGTCCCAAGTGTGGATTTGTGAAATAAATGATTCCGGAGAACAGGATGATGCATCAACCACTGGACTTAGTGCGGCACAGAGAATGGTTGAGTCATATTTGTCTGAAAACAGGCATCTGTCAATAACTGATGATCCTCTTTTGTACTGGAGTGGAAAGGTCAGTGAATGGCCAGAGCTGACAGCAGTGGCACTGAAGTATCTCACATGCCCACCCTCCAGTGAAAGTGTCGAGAGGGTATTCAGCTCAGCAGGTGCAATAGTCAGGGATCGTCGGACAAACCTATCTCCTGCAAATGTTAGTTTGCTACCATTCATAAAAATGAATGAGAGGCACAAACCAGCACAGACTGCAACCTCGGTATTCATACCTCGGCCTATTCATGGTGGTTTTGGTGATGTAGAAATGGACCATCCTGGTGGCACTGGCAGTGGCAGCATGAAACGGCCCACCACTGACGTAGATGATGACACAGAGGAGAAATAATTTCCCAGTGGTCAGACATTAGACATAGATGACTGTGAGGGCAGCTTTCTTTAAGAGGATGATGATGTGGTTAATGTTGGCAGGTTTTAGCTGAAGTTGTTAAAAGGCGGTGTGCCCCCCTGCATTCAGACCACCACCACCTGGACTGATGTTAGCCACTGACACCACTGAGTATGAGTTGGCCCCCCCCCCCAAGGCCACCACCACCGGGACTGATGTTAGACACTGCCACCACTGAGCATGAGTTTGTCTGCCCCCTGGACCACCACCAGGAATGATGTTAGCCACTGCCACCACTGAACATGAGTTTGTCCACCACCCCATACCACCACCACGACTGATGTTAGCAACTGCCACCACTGAGCATGAGTTTGTCTGCCCCCCCAGACCACCACCACCGAGACTGATGTTAGCCACTGCCACCACTGAGTATGAGTTTCTCTGCCCCCTGGACCACCACCACCACCGGGACTGATGTTAGCTACTGCCACCACTGAGCATGAGTTTGTCCACCCCTGGATCACCACCACCGGGACTGATTTTAACCACTGCCACCACTGAGCATGAGTTTGTCTGCCCCCTCGGACCACCACCACCACCACTGGGACTGATGTTAGCTACTGCCACCACCACCAGATGCAGGAAGATATAACAGAGAATGTCATCATGTGTCACAGCTATCACCACCGGTCCAGCACCCACCAACAGTGTCATTCAGACAATATTTCCCCATTACATTTACATTTACAATGCCAAGGCAGAGAGAGTCGAACAGGAGACCACATCCATCAGCCACAGGCACAAAGCTTCTTAATATTTAAACTATAAAGTGAGTATGTGTACTAATGTTTTTTATGCTATTTAACTTCCTTTAGCTGTATGTTTTATTTTCTGTAGCTTTTCTGAGCCGCAATGGTCAAACACATACGGTAAAGTTATTTTGTTTTTTTACAGGTTAACAAAAAAACTGTCCTTCACTGAAAATTGGTATGAATGGTAGTGTAGCTGTACTATACACAGGAACCTATGGAATATCCATTTGAAATCCATACTGGTAAGTATCAAGATTTTATTTCATTCGTTCAATTTTTTTTTTAAAAACTGCAGCAAATGTGACTGAGTGCGATTCATAAACTAGGAGACATGTATACGTCACCAAAATTATTTCTGTAAGATATCATGCACTGTATTCTGAACTTGCAGCTGTGTAGCCATGACCATGACAGTGCTGAAAAAGTTGCACACAGGTTGTGTTACTTGACAAGATGTGGTTTTGAAGTGTGACGACTTGAGATTGAGAACCAGGGACAAATTCCAATCAAGTTGCAAGAAGTCATTCATTTCTTTTTTTAGGAAACTTCCACATGCTTTGTTGTAGTGTCAAAGTGGCCTTATCCAAAGAAGTTCTTCAACATCAGGACCCCCATACCCCCGGGGCTGGGGCAGACATGCAACACGCAGAAGTCGTTTCATTCGATGACCATGACCACCATTAACAACCAGACTCGAGAAGGATGCAGATGAAATCTGTGAAGAAGTAAACAAATAAGAAACCATTAGAGACAAACCTGCAAATATGCTTCCCCAGCACCCCACAAAAAAATACTTACCTTTATTTGCTTGAGAGTTATCCATTTCATATTTCTACTCAAAAAGTTCTCATTGAGCACTGAAATGTGCACACCAACAGTATATGTGACCTGTGATACAAAACAATACAATGAGTACCTGTCCATGTCAACCCCCAACTTACAAAATACACAAATATATATCTATATATATATATATATATATATATATATATATATCAACTCACCAAGGCTAGTATTAGTGTACAGACAAAGGGCACCCTTCCATCCAGTTGAGATGATCACATTGCATTTGCTGCAATCGCAGCACACATTGAACCAGCAACAGTTCACTCATGGTCATCATTTTATTCTGGGGGACATTTCACTTTGTTACCACTTGTCAATTTTCTGGACACAAGGCAGATGCATTTTGGACATGCAGAAAAAATCTGGAGGCTCTGTGTGACCGCTGTGCGCATGACTGAGTGCGCCATTAATTCTGGGGGACTTTGTATCTGCTGTAACGCTCACATTTCACTTTGTTGCCACTTGTTAGTTTTCTGGACACAAGACGGATGCATTTTGGGCATGCAAAAAAAATCTGGGGACTCTGTGCCACCACTGTGTGCATGACTGTGTGCGCCATTAATTCTGGGGGACTTTGTATAAGCTGTAATGCTCACATTTCAATTTGTTACCACTTGTTAATTTTCTGGACACAAGACAGATGCATTTTGGGCATGCAGAAAAATGAGGTACCAAAACAGCATGACACACACACACACACACACACACACACACACACACTTGACACATACACAAACACTTAACAGAAGGAAGGGGGCCAGAATACAAAGTGTCACGCATACAGAAGCCTACAAAAATAGACATAATTACATACAAGGGTCAGGAATGGTGGAGGAATACATTTTATGACACAGTAAGGAAGGTGTGGGGGGGCACATGGTGTGTCGAAACAAAGATAATGTGGGATCCCATGGTGATCCAGCAGCAGTTCCAGCATGGACATAATTTGCAGCTGATGTGCCTCTATGTGATCCAGCTGCTGGTCCACAGCACTCACCCTCTTGTAGTTCTCCTCGACAGCACTCCAGAGAACTGCCAAGTCAGCCTGTGTTGCATGCAGTTCTCTGGGGTCCACATGTTCTACAGGCTGACCTGCTGGTGGTGGTGGTGGTAGGGGTGGGGTTGCATGTGGAGCAGCAGGTGCTGCTGTGGCCCTCCTCTTCTTATGGATGCCACAATGCACAGCTGCACCCTCTGCCACAGAATGGCCAGCAGGTGCAGACATGGTCCATTCTGTGGCAATCTGCAACTCCAACTGGTGGTGATTGAGCATATGGGTGCGCTGGCCCCCATTCCCCAGGTGAGTCCCACGGGGGCTACTGCACACCTCCACCTCACTTAGGCAGCAATTGATCACACTGCTGTCCCCCACGACACAGTAAAAAAACTGCCAAACAATGGAGGTGCGGGGAGGACCAGGCACAGGCAGGGGAGGGCCAGATGAACTGGCAGTTGGCTGGTCATGGTGCTGAACAGGGATGGGATCCACACCTGGGCCAGGGGGAACAGGCACATCCTGCTCCAGAGGACCTGGTGCTGGACTTGGTGGTGGTGGTGGTGGTTCAACTATCTCAGAGTCAGGAGGTGGCGGTGCTGGTCCTGCTTCCTGGGGGTGGGGACACTCACAAGTTTTGAGTGGTCCAACAGGAATGGGAGCCCATGCCCCCCATGCATGTGCACGGTTCAACGCTTACCACTACCACGCTCTCCCAGAACTGCCCCTGCCCCAGACATTCCCTCACCCTGGTCCATCTCTCCTACTGCACTCCCTCAGTCAGAGCAATCACTACTCACACTGTCACACAACACACACACAGTCACACAGACACAGACAAACAACTAACTACTTATAAAGGTAAGAAAAATAAAATTTTCAGAAAGAACAAATTAAGTAAAAAATGTACAGAAAAGGCAAAAAATGTAGCTTTTAAAAAAGCTGTTGGGTCTAAATCAAGGTTTAAATCTCCTCCTTGCTCTGATCTCAAAGTATCAGCAGTCACAAAACACACTCCTCTCTCTCCGTCTGCACGGGAGAAAGTGAAAGTGTCTGCTTGTATGACTCACTTCCTGCCAGCCTGGCTAACGAGCATGTGACTTACAGTAATGTAAGCCATGTGATGTGTTGGGGGGCTGCCAAATCTGAAACACCAAGTGGATCACTTAGAATCATAATGAGGAACGTGAAGTCCATTAAAAACAATGACTTCGCCTTACTTCACGTTTCCATTCTGCCTGAACTCGAAGTGGTAATAACAAGGCGGATTGAGCACTTTGCATTAACCACTCTGCTGCAACGCGAAGTACCCACTTCACCGGCAGAATTTAAATTTGCTGCATCTCTACTTACATGATATGCAGGATAAGGCTGATGACCTTGAAAATTGTAGCCAGACCAATAACTTACGCTTCTTGGGATTCCTGAGGGAGCAAAACGAAGGGATGCAGTTAAGTTCATGCAGCAATCCTTGCCTCAACTCTTGGACTTACCTCAAGATACCCTGCTGCAAATCGAATGGGCAAATCACTCCCTTGCACTGCCTTCTAGGTCTAGAGAATGTCCATGACCTTTGCTGGCTCACATCCTATATTTTAGATAGAAGGAGCTGGTCACAGCTGCAGCCTGGAAAAAGGGCCAAACCCACTGGTGAGGGCAGTGCATCCAAATATACTAGGATTACTCCAGAGACGTGTCAGAGCGATGCAAGGCCTACATGGAGTATCGTAAGCTATTACACAAACTGAACCTATCCTTTTCCTTAAGTACTCCACTACATTGCAGGTAATCACACCATTGTCCTTTGCTTATCAAGACAATTTAATGGACTTCCTCTGTCGCTCTTATCCGGAGGAATTCCGGGGCCAGGGGAGCCCCTCTGAGGCATGTAGCACATCTTCCAAAGAAAATATGGATATTGGACAACTGGCTCCCTCTCCATTACAGCAATTGCTAACAGAATACCCGGTCTTTGTGGGCTCACACCCTCCTGGCACCAGAAAATGACAAACCTCAACATAACATGGCAGGTGAGAACACCAATCTGACAGAGTGAGGACAGAAAGCCCCATGGGTAGCAGTAACTACACAGCAGAGGATACAAGTAACCTGCAGTCCTTTCACTCCCCAGACCTGTATGTGGCACTACAACAGCTCTCCCCAGGCCCCCAAGACACTGAACAAGATCCCCAGGCATGGTATCAACATGGTCCGAATACTACATCACCCAATATGGAGACATCTTGTGCAGAGCTTGCAGGGATGGGCCTCACTCCTTCACTGAACATCGGTGCTATCTAATCCACAACTCCTTGACCGGAGCCTGCCACAATTGCTGAAATGCCTTAACCGAAGTCACCTGCAACTACAATGGAGGGCCAAGGATGAGCTCAGATAAGTTTCTTTTTTGTGAATCTGTTCTTGCTGAGGGGTACTAGGATGGGGGGTGGATTCATATGCTTATGTGTACTGAGATGTCGTGATTCGGTATGACCGGAGCTGATCCATCCTGTTTCATCCCCCACTCAATGCTGATCAAGCAGCAGAATTATAATAGGCTGGGACAGGACGATCATGGGGGCCTATCTGTACAATTTTTGACTCCTCCTGCTCCCACTGTCGGTTGAACAGACTATTTGGCGGCTCCCTCTTGACTTTTACAGTTCTTGACCCAGTATCAACAGGTCTCAGCAAATGCACGGGACTGTAATTGTGCGTGCTTGCTGAAATATACGATTGTGGGGGGATGCACATTGCAGATATAGTAACCACTCTAGGAATGCATTAAATGATAGTCAGGCTTAGAACCAAGGGCTATTTGTGGGGATTCTTTTGAGTGATTGTAGCTGGGAGGTCCTCCCGAGGGTAAGATGTGGATTCCAGATAGACTGTTAGTCCATTTGATGTTTCAAACCCCCACCAGCTGTCCCACCAGTCCCCTTTACTCTGTCCCCATAACTGATACATCTCGGGGTATAGAGACCTTAAAAGCCTCGCTACACAGTCAGCAATGGCTGGGGCAAGGAAAGCTTGCTATATGCACTAGACAGCCTGCTCGGGCCCCCCCCCCCAAGGCTTCTAATTCCTTATTCCTTCCCCCGCTAGCAGTCATCTGCTTCCAAGTTTGTACTACAGCTAATCTCTGCTCACCACCTTAAAAGCAAATAATGTAAAGGGCACATAAGTAGTATGCCTGAAGCAGTACCCTTTTGGTCCCAGAACTGCCCACAGAGCTTTCTGAAGCTGCCATGGCAGGCTTCCTTGGTTTAGGGCTATGTTGCCTACTGTGGGCGTCCTACCCCCATGAGTGCACGGGTCAGCCCTGGCACTTCGGCTACTGGCTTTACACCTGCCTACTCCTTTTCTCTCAAGCCTATGATCTCTGTAAAAAAGTAATTAATGTTTTGCATTACTGTTTTGAACCTTAAACTCATGTATTATAGGTTGTAAAGATTTGAACTGGGCAACTCTGAACTTGCTTGCTATTAGTACTATTAGTAGTCTTGGCGTGTATGGGACAGGGAGGCACCGCTTAGCTGAATGTGTGGTACTGCCAGACTGGAATTCAATGAGAACTCTATATTTTTCATCACCACACAGCTTCATACTTAATTTTCAACCAGATTATGGCTGACCTGCACTGTCACACCTGGTACATGCGGGAACTAAACACCACGGTAAAATGGAAACAGGTGAGCTCACACTTGAAGAAAGTGAGGTCCAGTCTGGTGTTTTTACAAGAAACAAAACTGAATAAGCAGGATCCCAGTAAGTTTTTTAAAGACTGGGTGGGCCAGGTTTTTTCTCTTCTGCCCACATCAAGAAATGAGGCATTGCAGTCCTCGTTCATAAAAGATTTAAATGGACACCCATACATACTAAACATGATGCCCAAGGGAGGTGGGTTTTCATTCTTATGGATATCCCAGATGGTCCACTTTTCTAGGGAATGTGTACAGCCCTAATAAGGATGCTCCTGCATTTTTCAGGAGGTATCGCTAGACCTTGATTCTACCCTTACAGACCCTATATCTATTATTATTGGGGGGGACTTCAATGTGCCCCTGGACTCCATCATAGACCGTAGTGCCAACTGTTTAGACCATCACCCCAAAGCTTGTCTTTCCCTGATGCAATTAGTGCAGTATACAGCCTTAATAGATATCTGGTGGGTTACCAATCCCAGAGATAGGGATTATTTATTCCACTCCCCTGTGCATGGCACTTTTAGTAGAAATGACCACTGACTGGTTTCCAATCATATTGCACAGAGAGCCATAGATTCAGTGATACTCCCTACAGTTATTAATGACCACTCCTCAGTCCACTTTCACCTGCTGTGGGGACCTTCCACCTCATCCCATTTATCTTGGAGGCTGGACCGATTGCTCCTCCATGATTCAGACTTTTGGAAGTGGCTCAGGGAGGTGGTATCCCAGTTCCTGGTGAAAATTCCCACTTTAGACACTAGCCCAGGGAACACCTGGAGGCTCTTAAGGCCACCCTCTGGGGGAGGGGGGAATCATGGGGTATGCCTCCAAATAGCACCAGAAATGTAAACAACTTGTGTCCTCGCTTGAGAAACAGCTGCAACAGGCCATAAGCAGGATGCAAAATTCTCCTCCATTCATGCCAAACACTCCCCACTATGTCGTAGCATAATTAAACTCAGAATGGAGATTAATGACCTCCTCTCCAGGAAAGCAGAAGTGTCCATTCTGTGACTGAAACACAAATTCGGGGGTTGTTTGCTTACAGATTGAGGAAGTAACATGCAAAGTGCTATGTAACTGGACTCAGGGAACCCCCAGGGGAAAACATAAACAAGCTCAGTGGAAATTAATAAAATAATGAAAAAATATTATACTGAGTTATCTGCATCCTCTAAGCCTCTGAACTTCAACAGAACCCAGGACTTCCTATCCTCCTTGACACTCCCATGGCTTCAGCAACACCAGGTGGAGGCACTGGAAGCCCCCATCACCAGTCAGGAGATGGAAGCAGCCCTTAAAACAATGAATAAAGGGAAAGCCCCTGGAGGCAATGGATTCTCTATGGATCTCTGTCAAAACATATCCCCCTAATACCCCTCTGCTCAGCACTTTATACTGTATAATGATGCCCTGCTTCAAGGCTCCTTCCCCCCAATCCACCAAGAAGCCATGATTACAGTCTTCCCTAAAAAAGGGAAAGACACCACCCTGCCCTCCACCTATCACCCGAGATCCCTAATAAATGCTTACAGCAAGCTCTTTGCTAAAATCCTAGTTAACAGGCTGGGACCCTTCTTCCCAGGTCCCATATATCCATCCCAGGTGGGTTTTATCCCAGGTAGATATAGCAGGGATCATATCCGCACACTGCTTTATCTGATCTACGTAACTGAAACCCTACCCACTCCAGTGGCAGCAGTGGCCATGGATTTTGAGAAGGCCTTTCATTCCCTGGAGTGGGGTTACCTGTTACAAGTCCTCCTCTATATGGGTTGCTTCCATGTGATAGCGGCAGTAGCGGAAAGACAATCACCGTTAGGGCGACTGTACGTCGTCAAAAATCAATTTTGGCAATGTACACTCCTGGTGCACAGCAGCAAGCGGTGCCAGAGAGTTTTTTATGTGGGGGCTCTGACCTCACCCCCATGGGGCTTTGCTCCACACACACCTACTAAAGGATTCTCAACTCCAGGGAGTGCATGTTAGGGGTGCAAAGTGGGAAAAGAAAAATCACGACCGGCACTAGAAAAATAACGCACGCCAATAACCGAATCTGGCACACTTCCAACCCTAGCCTGCCAGCAACCCAGCAAGCTACACAGCCAGCTCGGTAGCCCACTGCAGCACTACATCTCACAAACCCTCCTTCCCCTTCCACACTTCACATGGTGTGGTCCCTTCTCCCCGCATGCGCATGTACATATAGTGACATCCTGTCGCTACACTGGCGGACCCACCCACCTGGTCACCCTTCCTGTCCAGTAGCACTGTGCACAGGCACTGTGATTGAGTTGCCCTTTTTGTAAGCATTCAATCACGGTCACCATAGTCACAGTATACCATATGGGGTTTGGAGAGCACTTTATTGGCTGGATTAAAGCACTTTACCATCAACCAGCTGTGAAGCTGCTGACTAATGTTAACCTCTCTGACTCCTTCCCTCTCAGCAGGGGAACACATCAGGGATGCCCTCTCTCTCCCCTTTTGTTTGCTATTGCTGTGGAGCCCTTGGCTGTGGCTATACACCAGCACCAGAACATCCAAGGTATTCCATTTGGGAGTCAGAGGTACATCATGCTTATATATGCAGATGATCTGCTGGTCCCATTAGACAACCTGGGGTCCTCCCCACTTTTTACTTTTATCTGAATTTACAACAATATCCAGTCTAAAGCTGAACCAATCAAAAACAAAAGTACTCCCTGTTAATGCCCACTGCACCCTGCCTTAGTCTTTCCCCATGGTTTGCATTGGTCTCCTACAGACATTAAGTACCTAGGGATCCATATTACCCCAGAACTAACATGGATGTGGGATCTAAACCTGAAACCGTTGATTGCAGAACTTAAAACTGAGCTGGATAGGTGGTGTGCCCTGCATCTTACTCTAGCAAGAAAGATTTCTGTTATCAAAACGATCACAGCACCTAAATTACTATATATTATCTCCAATGTAGCACTGGAACACCCTCCCAAATGGTCCAGCAAATAAACTCTATGTTTGGCTCCTTTCTATGGGATCCGAAACAACCCAGATACAGCAGAAATAAACTGTGTTCACATTAGAAGCTGGGGGCTGGTCCTTCCCTTGACTGAAGGGGTACAAATTGACCTATTCCATCACACAGACTCCACAGTGGTTCCATGTTCCAGCACAGGACTCTCTATAGTGACTGTGCATTGAGAGATCCCTATCTAAGGTCCCCCACCTATCTCTGCCACTACAGTATAAAACCCCCCCCCACACACACACAATCTAAAGCTCCGCCCCACCATTATCCCATCAAGAAAATACTGGTTTATGATAACTCACAAGAAATTATGCCTAGCTTAACTGCCTACAGGCATGACTCCTCTATGGAATAACACTGCTATTCAAATTGCCAGTAAACCCATTCACTGGCCCCATTGGGTGAAGAAAGGAGTTAAAGTGGGGAATCTGTTGGTAGAAAGCAGCAGTTGCTTAAAATCCTTCCAAAAACTGACCCAAGGCTTTGGAATTGCCAGATCAGATTTCTGGCAGTTTCTGCATCTGTGAGTCTCAATCCAGGCCCTTTTGAAGATGGCCCATCATGAACCCTTCCGGAGAATCTTTCACACTGGCTGACACTCTCCAAAGGGCAGGCAAGTAAGATATATGCGACACTAAGGGACACTCTTCCCTCACAGTCTGCAATCTCCAAGGCTAAATCGGAGAAAGCGTAACAAATAGCTATTATAGATATACAATGGGCATACTGCTGTAGACAAGCACATAAGGCATACCCTGATACTAAAAGTAAACTAATTCAAAATAAGATACTACACCACTGGTACAGGACCCCGGCCTTTCTACATAAACACAATTTGCTAGACAACAACCTGTGCTGGAGGTGTCAGGCTCAAAAAGGAGATCTGAAGCAAATACTCTGGGATCGTTCGCATATATCCCCAGTTTGGAGCTATGCCAGACATCTAGCCATCCACGTCCTGGGCATCAGGATCCCATTGGACCCTCAATTTTGGGTTCTGGGCATCACCTTAACATCCCCTCGCATTAACCCTTCCCAAAGCAGATGGCTTTCTTTACTCAGTATACAAGTTAAGAGTCTTATTCTCTAAGTGGACCACATCAGATATTCCCTCACTAACAGAGCTTCTGAATTCCCTTTCTACTCTAGCATTCTTAGACTACCTCTCGCACATAATTGCAAATTCCTTTCTGAGGTATCTTCTTTTCTGGAGCCTCTTCCTTGCATACTTAAAGCCAAGAACAGGTATTGATGAGGCTCCACCACCTGGTTGTATGGATTAAAATCAGCTAACCACCAGTGATCCTGGTCTGGAACTACTACATATGTTTACTGACCACAATGCCCTCTCTTTGACTTTATGTGTACAGTATGTTACTTTATAAAGATGCCTGGTTCTTTGTGTTATTTTTTCTGTGTTTGTATGCAGGACAAGGGACTCAGTTTAGCAAGACAGTGAAGCCAGGTTTTTCACATATTGCTCCTCCTACAGGTGGCACGATACATAACTGGCCTTCATTGTATAATCTTTCCCTGTGGGTACAAAGATTGATGACATGTATTATCCCTCATTACTGCTGTAAGTTTGTTTTGTACCTCACCTTCCATTTGTACATGATCTTTCACATGTATGTTTTCTGTATGTGTGTAAAACAAATTTCAATAAAACTATTAACTGCAAAAAAAAAAAAATTAGTTCCCGGGACCTTCTTTGACACCATCCCAAGATGACTGGCACTCAGGCAGACATCCAAGCCTACAAAACAGCAAGAAATGCCTGTGCAGAAGTGATTCATCTTGAGAAAGCTAACTACTATAGGAGCGCCTAGCCAGTACTTGGAAAGATAGGAAGAAATTCAGGACCAACCTCTCTGAAGTTACAGGGCAAGACCCTGAATTACTGTATCACCCTTAATGCTCAACTTAAATGGTATCTTCACCTTGGACCTAGTCTCCATGGCCAATGCGTTTAATGCGTTTAATGCTACTTTCACTGACATTAGTCATGTGCTACTCCCAACTTTCTTTGACCCATCCCCTGATACACTACTCTCTGACACAGCTGGAACAAAGAAGATGCACCCACCATTTTACTTTAAAGCCATTTCTGTGGATCTAACTAAAAAGCATCTACTCAAAATGCTTGGGAGGACCTGATCCAGTGGTGATTCCCTTGATCTGAAAGTTCTCACCCTCACCATAGACAAAGTCCTGTCCCCACTCACCAAAATACTGAACTGATCCCTCATGCTCTCGCAATTCCCCAAATGGAAATCTGCAGTGGTGGCACCAATTCATAAAAGTGGAGACAAGAACCTAACCAGCAACTACAGATCAATTTCAATCCCCCCCCTCCCTCCAAAGCACTGGAGCAGCTAATTGCTGGTCAGCTTTCTCACTACCTTGAAAGATACAACCTGCAATGTCTCAAGCAGCAAGGATTTCAAAAGGGGTATAGCACCACCACCACAGCCCTCCTCAAATTCACCTCCCACATGCATAATGCCTTTGATTTGGGACATCTTGTCGGCACCACTTTCATTGATTTGACAAAGGCATTTGACACTGTCAACCACTCCCTTCTGAATGACTGTCTATCCTAGGACTCTCATTTGATACCACGCAGTGGTCTCGAAGCTAACTCAGTGAATGAAGCAAGCTGGTTAGATTTGGAGAATCCCTCTCCACCTCCCTCCTGGTCCATTGTGGAGTTCCCCAAGGATCCAGTATTTTCCTAAACAAACTTCCCTCATCCTGCTGTGATAGAATCCTTCTATAGGCAGATCATATAGTTACTTTCACCTCCCACATAGATCCATTCTTTCTACAGTCACAGCTGCAGGAAAGCTTTGCAGCAGTGGAAACCTGGTCTAAATTGCATAAACTCAGCCTCAGTTACAAAAAAAACAAATACTATGATGTTCCATGGAAACCGCAACAAACATAAAGACCTAGGGAGGACTAAATATCAGAAAGAGCACCAGGGAAATGCTGGAGCAGGTTTATCTGTTTAAATATTTGGGGGTTACCCTTGACTGCACACTAACATTCTCGGAACATATTGATAGCATTGCTAAAACTGTAAATACTCACATAGGATTGTTAAATAAGCATAGGAACTGTTTCATAGACAAAGCCCTAAACAGTGCCATTCAGATCTCTGTTATCTCGATTATCAACTATGAGTGCATGATATACAGATCAGCTACTGACAAGCACTTTGACGAATAGCCATAGCCCTAAACAAGGCCCATCGTCTCCTATCCTCTGCCCCCGCCTTTCCAACACTTGTGATATCTACAAACAAACAAACTGGCTCCAACTATCTGGCAGAATTAAATACCAGACCTTCATCCCAGTTAAAAATTTCTCATTGGATCTCCTGCCCCCAGAGGTCAAGATTATACTGACTCCTTATTGTGTCTCCTACCTAACCAGAAGTTTGCAGTCTCACATTTTCTGTTCCCTGCTGCCGCACTTCCCAAGAGCAAAGCTCTTTCAAGACCAGAGCCTCAATCTGGTACAACTTGCTTCCACCCGAAATTACCAACTTTGCTACGCTAGGCTCTTTCATGTGCAATCTTCGCCAGTACCTTGTAGCCAGGGCCTCTTGTGACTGCTTCTCATAACCAAATCTAATCCCACTCCAACTCTTGCATTCCCCTTGGATGCCTTCTCCACCCTCCTCACATATACGAACATACGAAATTTGCCAGCAGATAAAGGCCTAGAGGTCTATCAAGTCTGCTCGAATGTGCAGCTAGCACCCCTTATTCTGCAGCTGCCCCTCCCTTCCACCCTTCCCCTTCATTAACCTTCCCCCTTGTCCTGTCCCATCCTCGTTTGAAGCAGTCCACTGTTCTACTGCATACCACTTCTGCAGGTAACGATTCCACCCAGCCACCACCCTCTCTGTAAAAAGTGTCTCCTCATCTCCCTCCTGAACCTTCCTCGCTCCAGTCTCATATCATGGCCCCTGGTGGCCCTCCCTCCCTTACTTTGAACAGCCCCTCTGTACCTGTCTTGTTTATTCCTTTCATGTATTTAGGGTTTCAATCATGTCCCCCTGTCTCTCCTCTCCTCCAGTGAGTACATGTTCAACTCCTTCAACCTCCTCTCATATGATAAGTCCCCAGACCCTTGATCATCTTTGTAGCCTCGCTGCACTCCTCCAGTAACTTAATGTCCCTCTTCAGATAAGGATGCCAGAACTGCACGCAGTACTCCAGGTGTGGTCTAACTAATGACCTATACAGTGGCAGAATCACCTCCTCCTCCTCGGGAGGATATACCCCTTGCAATACAACCCAGCATTTTGTTGGCCTTTGCAGCTGCCTTCCTACCTGTGCCGAGTTGTTCATTGACCCTGTGATGAGCACACCCAGATCCTTCTCCTCCTCCTCTGTCTGGGCTAGCTGCACTCCCCCTAGCTGGTAAGTCCTCCTTGGGTTCTTCATCCCAAAATGCATCACATTGCACTTTTTAGCATTAAAGCCCAGTTGCCAGGTGTCTGACCAGGTTTCAAGCTTTGCCAGATCATCCTGCAACCCTGCCATCCCCTAGGTCATCCACCACCAGCCAACCTTGGTATCATCAGCAAACAGACTGATCTTGCTCTTGATGTCCCATGATATGTCTGCAATGAATATCCCAAACAACACTGGTCCCAACACCGAGCCCTGTGGGACACCGCTCATCACTGCCCTTGGGTGTGAGAGCTCCCCACCCACCACCACCCTCTGTTGCCTTCCTGCAGCCAGTTTCCTACCCATCTCACCAGCATTGCACCTGCCCCTGTGCCTACTAACTCCTTCCCAGCCTTCCATGTGGCACTGAGTCGAATGCCTTACTGAAGTCCAGATACAGGACATCCACTGCATGTCCCCTGTCCAGTTGCCTAGTTACCCAGTCATAGAACCCGACCAGGTTGGTTTGGCAGGATCAGCCATGTATGAAGCCATGCTGTCTGCTGTCCTGTAGTCCTTTGGCCTCTAAGAGGGCCACCAGCCTCTCCTTCAGGATAGTCTCCATTAGCTTACCCACAATGGATGTGAGGCTCACTGGTCTGTAGTTTCCCGGGTCATCCTTGGGGCCACTCTTGTGGAGGGGCACCACATGAGCCATCCTCCAGTCCTGAGGTACACACCCCGAATGTAGTGAGGCATTAAATAGGTCTGCCAAAGGTCCTGCAAGGACCTCTGCCAGCTCCTTCAGTACCCTGGGTGGATGCCATCTGGGCCTGGTGCCTTGTCCACCCTCAGTGCCTTCAAACCCTCTCGAACTCTGCCCTCCATGATTTCCCCATCTGTCACCACTTCCCCCGCGTCTGCCATTTCTCCCACCTTGGGTGTCACCCCCCTCTTCTCTTTAGTAAATACTGAGCAGAAGTACTCATTTAGTGCTTCCGCCTTATCATACCCTGCTTCCACCCAACCCCCCTCCTTCCTAATCCTTACTATGTGGTCCTTACAGCTCCTTTTCTCCCTGATGTACTTAAAGAAGTCCTTTTCCCCCTTCTTAATGCCTTGTGCCAGCCTGAGTTCCGTAGATGCTTTGGCTCCCCTTACTGCCCTTGTCACCTCTTTGATTCTGTCAAGTACTCCTCTCTGTCCTCCCCCTCCCTGTTTTCTTGTATTTCCTAAGGCAGCTCTTTTCCTCCTTACCTTTTCATGACCTCCTTGCTCAACCAGCTCGGTTTCTTAGCCCTAGCCTTCTTGCTCTGGGCTTTGCAGCAGGTTTGGGTTGCCTCCACTATCCCCAACTTTATGAGCTCCCCATCTCTGGTTAGTATCCATACTAGATTGAATTCTGGCCAGGTACCCTTTACCCCTTCCCCATCCTCCCAAAGTCAGCCCTCCTGAAGTCCAGCACTCTTGTGCCAGATTCCACCTTCCTTGCCCATATCCAATGTGAGCCATACTGAGTGGTGGTCACTCCTCGACAGCGGTTCCTCCACTGTGTTCTCTCACAAGTCCCCATTTTCCAGCACAAGGTCAAGGGTATTCCCTAACCTGGTTGGTTCACTGACCATTTGCAGCAGGAAGCTGTCCTGAAGGCATCCAGCAGTACCTGCTCCCTTCTGTTCCTGGTTGTTGGGGTGCTCCAGTCCACTCCTGGCATGTTGAAGTCCCCACAATCACCACACTACCCTTCTCGCATGTCCTCCTGATCTGTCCCACTAGTTCCCTGTCTAACTCCTCCATCTGAGATGGTGGCCTGTACACACTCCCATTCTAAGACTCCTATTCTTGGAATCCTGGATTTGCACCCAAAGTGACTCTGTACTACCCTCCTCCCTTCTTCCCTTACACACTTCAGTCCTTCCTTCACATATAATGCCGCCCCCTCCTTTCCCAGTCACCCTGTCCCTACGAAATAACCTGTACCCTGGTACAGACAGGTCCCAGTCATTATATTGGGTGGCCCATGTTTCCATGATGGCTGCAATGTCCACCTCTCCTCTGCACATGAGAACCTGCAACTCTGCAGTTTTCCTCCCAAGGCCCTAGCATTAAGGGTAACCACCTTCCACCCTTTCCCCTCCTCCCATCCTGCCTCCTTTCCTAGCATCACCAATAGTACTTGCCATTTGTCCTTTGTCACTGTTATGGGGGGTAAGCTCATATGATTTCCCAACCTGTGGTCTCTGCATATCTCTTCCCCAACTGCCACCCCCCACTCCTAGTTTAAACTCCCAAATTCCTCTATATATTCTTCCATCCTCTGCTTCAACACTTTCTTTCCTTCCTCACTCAAGTGTACATCTCTCCACTCCTTCTTTGATCTCTTACCCCCATTTTCACCTGGCCCCTACTTCCATCCTTTCTCCCTCACTAGCTCCCTCTCTCTACCTCCACCCCCCTCTTACTTCAGCGCTCTTTCCCTTGTTGACTTCCTACCAAAACCGCCACCACCCACTAATCTGCTCCCCATTCCCACCATTCCATCTTACTATTCTTTTGTTCACTTTCTTCCACTCATCCTCCACCACCTCCCTTCCTTTACCCCTATCTGACAATGCTCCTGAGCTTCACTACAACCCCACATCTACCTTACAAACCTTTGCTCCCGACTGTCTATTCACTTGTTCCTGCCCTTGCTAGTCTAACCCCTCACTCATTGCAAAAAGTGTATTTATGTTCTGGATTTTTATAATAATAATATAATTTATTTATAATGTGCCTTTCTAAAAGCCTACGATTGTATCTGACAAAGCCTTTGGCTGCCCTGTATTGTATAATCCTTACTTGTCTTGTAATTTGTCCAAGCCCTTGACTCATTGCCAAAAAAAAAATTGTATCTATGTTTGGAGTTATATGCCCATAATTGTATCTGACAAAGCCTCTGGCTGCCCTGTTTTGCATAACCTTACTTGTCTTGTAATTTGTCTTTTTTATGTTGGCTCATGCATGTGCAACCAACATATTGTGGTAGTAGCAGATTTGGAGGCGCAGTCACTGTTGGGTGAATGCAGACCACGCATCAGTAAGTGCGTCCCTCATTCCCCAATAAGCCTGCATGCCGGTGCCACACCATGAATATATAACACGGTGAACACATCTAATGAAAGGTCCACTACAATGCGAGCAAAGCTTGTCATATGCAGCAGCACCTCCCGATGTGCTTGCCCTGGTGAAAAAGTAATACACATGGCAGCACAATGCGTATTGCCATAAATGCTTTGACTTGAGGTGCCCAATCCCCTGACCAGCTTGACCCGATATGTATATGCCAATGGGGAGCCCACTCCCCAGCAGCATCTTGCACCCCATTTGTTATGTGCAGAGTGCCCAATCCCCTCGGCCTTGCCCCCGTCATAGGTGGCTGGACGGGTGCCCAACCCCCGCCGGCTACAGCATCACTCAAAACACTTAGGTGGCACGCTGGGAGCCCACCCCAGTGTGTCAAATCCTGTGAAAAGAAAACCATCCCACAATTTTTTTTACCCCTGTGAAAGAGAAAATGGTCCCTAGGTCTCCTGCCCCTCCCACAATCCGTGCCCACCCTCTGCGGACCCTGCATCCCCACACCCCCCACCCCATACTTACCTCCAGAGTCTGGCGCGGTGATCTTCGGTGGACTGGGAACATGTCTGCACTCTTCAAAGCCGACCTCGAACTGAAGAAATGCCGGTAAGCTGTATAATGGCATAAATAGGGTTTTTTTCAACTTTGGTGAATATCTCGGCCATTTTTGGGACTTTATGCACCAAATTTTCAGCATGGGGTTATTGTGACCCCTCCTCATGAGTTCAGTCACTGTCATGGCATTATTGAGTCCCTACAGGTGATTTTGTGGTCACTGAGCAGAATAAACGTTCGGAACAAAGTAGCTAAATGACAGTGCCACTCTTCATGAGGGGGTCTCTCAAAAAGCCTATGTTGCAAATTTGGTCAAAAAAAGTCCCAAAAATGGCTGTTTTAGGAGGATGCATTGTGCTGTTTCCACGCACGCTTGTAACTTCGTGAATTTGTAGTATTTTCACTCCAGATTTTCAAAATTGCCAATTTTCAACACCTCTTTCAAAATTGCCAATTTTCAACACCTCCTTATGAACAGTACAGCTGTCATTTCACCTATCCTGGCCGAAATTTGTTTTCACACGTCCAGTGCAGAATAGTGCGGTCACTGTGCGAAATCAGTTTTTGGGACAGTTTGCAAAAATGACAGTGACACTGTTTATGAGCAGATGTCCTAAAATGCCTATATTGAAAATTTGGTGCAGAAAGTCCTTAAAATGACTGTGTTACAAGAGTGCATTGTGCAGGTTCCACGCACCCTTGTAACTTCACAAATTTGCAATATTTTCATGCCAGATTTTCAACACTGGCATTTTTTCACATCTCCTTATCAAGAGTACAGCTGTAATTTTTCATAGCCTGCCCAAAATGTGTTTCTGTAGCTGTGGCACACAATGGCATGCTTGCTGTGGGAAATCAACTTTTGGGACTGATTAACAAAATCACAGTACCACTGTTCATGAGGGGAGGTCCCAAAATGCCTATGTTGAAAATGTGGCTAAAAATCTCCCAAAAATAATTGAGTTACGGACGTATGTTGCACAGTTTCTATGCATGCTCATGCCTTCACCAATTTTTTCATATTTTCACTCCAGATTTTCAGCGTTGCCATTTTTTATGCCTCCTCATGAACAATAAAGATGTCATTTTCCACATCCTGCCCAAAATGTGTTTTTGTCCCTGTGTCACTAAATGGCATAGCAGCTGTGCAAAACCACCTTTCAGCTAACAAACTGATACTGCCACTATTCATGAGGTGGTCTCACAAACAGCCCATGTTGAAAATTTGGAGTGAAAATACCAACACACGCCTATGGTGTTAGGGTTTCCAACTGTAACACCCTACCCTGTAGAGACTGACAGGTGTCAGGGGTGTGACTTGGGATCATCGGCTGTAATGCTCATGCCATTCCAACCCCCCCCACCCTGCAGCCAGTGATAGGCATTGTGGTGTGCCTTGCACTGTTCGGCCACAAAGTGCACCCCATTCTCCTATACTGCACCCACCTCAGCGTATTTCCTTATGGAATGGGGTAAGTATAACGCCCAAAGACCCCAAAGCACACCATGACACTTGTCAGTGTCTACAGGGTAGGGTGAGGTACAATGGCATGAGCGTTATAGCTGATGACCCAAAAGCACACCCCAATGCCTGTCAGTCTCTGCAGGTTGGGGGTGGGGTTGACGTCACTTCAATACTTTTCTGCCATTCCTACTATGCGTCTCTAACTCTGGCACTACCCATGCCAATGCCAGCGAGACAACATTCGGCATTGACAAATGCTTGTTTGCTACATACACATGTCTACTTCTGACATGGAACTTTTGTAAATGAGCCTTCGCTCAAAGGTGCTTTCCAAAGTCTTAATAAATAAATAAAAAATAATAAATTAAGTTAAATCCTGCTCTGATTCTTATTATTAATTATACATTCTGTAGCCTCAAATAGACTCTCTCAACTCATTGCAAGTTAGTCAGCATTCATTTCTGATTTGTGTTCCTAGCTAACCAAGTTAATCATGCTGCAATTTTATTAATTATTATCCCTTTAACAGTCTTTCTCCTGTTATTGCAAGTTAGTCAGAATCCTGTGTTCCTAGCCATCCAAGTTAATACTGCTGTAATTTTATTGATATCAAACATTTAGCAGACTCTCTCCTGTTATTGCAAGTTAGTCAGCATTCATTTTGAAAATGTATTTCTAGCCTGCAGCTGATTTGATTGTTCACCTATCTCTTAATTACTTAAAGTTGCTTGCCTACTCTCTTCTCTTTTCAGTAACTTCTTTTTTACTGCCCTTCCATCCTGACTCTCTATTTCTCTGGCCCCACAACTCTTTCTCTTATCTATTTTCTTTCTGTCTCTAGTCTGTCCCACTCACTAAGTTTTGGCTCTGCATCCCCCCCCTTTTTTTCTTCTACTTGCTCCATAGCTCCTTTTCTTCATGCCTTTTACATGGCAGCCTTTGCCTCTTCTCCATGTAACTTAATTCCCACAAACACCCTAGCACCTTGCATTTTCTCACCCCCTCCCACTTGCAACCCTGACTGCCCCCCCACCGTTCCAAGTTAACATGCTCTCCCCTTACTTTTCAGCCCACTCCTCCCATGAGGAGCCATCTGAGAATCCCCCGTGACCCCCCCATGGACCATCTGCCATCAGAAGATACTACAAGATATGGCGCTATTGTCACTAGAGGGACAGCAGTATTGTTTACACCTTTTTCAAATGGATGCTGCTGCAGCATT
Source organism: Neoceratodus forsteri (assembly GCA_016271365.2). Lineage (NCBI taxonomy): Eukaryota > Metazoa > Chordata > Ceratodontiformes > Ceratodontidae > Neoceratodus > Neoceratodus forsteri. The sequence goes on along the minus strand of CM028133.1, from coordinate 1,043,373,950 downwards.
GTTTCAAAACACTTGAACCAGCTGTAGCTTCACTAAAGTTTTAGGTCCCTAGCTCAGACTGGAAACTCAGCCATTTTCAGCATTTGCTTTAATTTAATACATTGCTTTGATTTTTAATCTGACTAGCTCTTGCTGCAAATTTAATTTGGATTCAGCTGCAGCCTGTGTCTTGCATTCTCTCTACTCTTATCTGCCATCACAATGCGATGGCTCCCCATCCTCCTGCCCTATCCAGGGGTTTACTTTTATAAGTACAGTGCATAGCTCTAATTGGTGGAAATTATATCTCCCCATTCCGCCATTGGTTCCTTATACTGGCTGTCCACCAGAGGATCTTCACACCCTGATATGCAAAGCTTTCCCTTTTTCATACTGTCTTGAGCTCACTACCTGTGTGTAAAGATTGCACTTGCACCCTTTCTGCCTGTCACCTCCCTCATCACACTTCACTCTTTAACGTCCACTCTCTGGGTGTACTAATACTAGTTTATTCCTCTCAGTCTACCATTTGTCTTTGCACCCTCACCCCCAGTCTTTTTCTCTTTCTCACTCCTCTTTCCCCTTCACATAGACATGTACCCCTTCTTCCTTTTAATCTTCTCTTGCTTTTTTCTCAATCTCACCCCTTCTCTCTCTCCTTGCTTCTCTTCCACCCCTCTCCTACCTGCTCCCTTCACTGGTCTCCCTTAATGGATCTCCTCCCTCCCTTATTGCCTCTTGCACCACCTCCTCCTGCTTATTACCTACCACCATCCACCCCAACCTGTCTTTTACCATCTTCTCCTCTCCATTCCTGCTCTTACCCCCTCTCTCTCTCCTCCCTTACCTTTGCTGTCCTTCCCAACTTCCTCACCCTCTCTCTCCTCTTCCACCACTGTCCACTCTAGCCTGCTCTCCACTCCTTCTCTAAACACTGAGGCCCTTCTTCACTGCACTGGCCTCTCCTGTCCTCCCTGCCCTTGCTCACCAAAATGGTCTAACTACCCAGCTCAACTCTCCCTATACCTACTCCTCTTGCTCCTTTGTGAGGACGTCGAAACTAACCCTGGCCCTCCACTTTCTTCGAATCCTTCTGCTCATCACAAGGGATTCCGTATCTTCCATCTAAATGCCAGGAGCCTCCTCTATAAAATGGATGATCTGAAAGTTTGGGTATGACAACACTCCCCCAATATTCTTTGTGTCTCAGAGACCTGGCTTTAGCCAGGATCCCTGACTCCTCCCTTGCCATTCCTGATTTCAACCTATCCTACCAGGATGGTGGTAAGTGAGGAAGTGGTGTAGCAATCTTTGTCAGGGACTCTCTCTCTCCTTCTCTGACTCACTTACTGGCACCAAGTCCTTCTCCCATGAACTTCTTATAGTTTATCTCTCCCTTCCCTCCACCCTTCAAATCTACTTGGCAGTACTTTATTTCTCTTCCAAAGCACCCCACAGCGCTTTGCTTGAATGCATTTCAGCAATCTCCTCTGATTTAGAGGAGAGCTCATCCTGCTAGGCGGAGCTATGACAGTTGATCGACAATTTTGTTGTCGACTGACATTACAGCAACTCTCTTATGCTGATCGCATTTGCAGTTGGCATAAAGGGAGTCACTTTCAATTGTGTTGTCTTTGGAGGCTTTGCCCCCCGAACCCTCATGCAAGTGGCTCTGCCCCTGCACCAATTGCTATTTAAATAATCAACTCTGAGTCAGAGTTGCTTCAAGGAGGAGGTGCAATACCCCCAGAAGGCAGTGCTGGGGTCCTGTGCTGACACTACAGTGACATGGCACTGTTGTCCTTGTAGTGTCGGGCATGGTAAAGTTGTCACAATAGCAATGGTATACCCTGCTAGGCAATTTTAATCTAGACTGGTTCTCCCCTACCTCCAAACTCTCTGTCCTCAAGATTGAGTCATTAAATCTTTCCCAGTTGATCTCCAAGCCCACTCATCTGAACCATAATTACTCCAAGCAATCTCTTCTATATTGGGTGCTTTCATCACAATCACACCCCCACCACATCTCTGCTGCCAGAGTTCTTCCTAATGTCCTTAGTGACCACTGTATCACCTTCTGTATTTGCAAAGTTGCAACCCCTAAGGCTGGTCCCAAGTATATTTGGTTTTGCCCTTTCCGCAACCTTGGCTCCCTCCTTCATGATCTATTTCAGACAGACTGGTCACCTGTGTACTCTGCCCCTGACATCAGCTCTGCTCTCCAAATATTCACTGAGACACTTACTAGTGTTTGGGACATCTATGCTCCTTTAAAAAAAGTGCAAGTAAAACATCGCCACCTTACCTGGATCACATCTAACCTCTTGTCCCTGTGTAAATCGTGAGACAAAAACTGGGCAAACTTTAAGGCATCCCATTTTCCTTCTGACTTTCAAATCTAAAGGTCTCTCAGAAACGCAATCACTCAAGTAATCAGAAAACCAAAATCCAGCTACTTTAAATCCCATCTCCAATTCAGGTCAAGTTACCCTGCAAATTTATGGCAAGCCCTCCGCAACCTCCTAGATCACATTTCTGCACAAGCCCCCAACTTGCTAAACATGGAGAGATAGTCTCTCTGTGACTCAGCTGCTATTGCTAAAGTTTTCAATTAATTCTTTATGTCCTGCACCCTCCCTGACAACCCCCTCCCCCCTACCCTGGATCTCCCTCCCAATCCCTGCTGGTTTTGGCTACTCCTTTCCCATATCTGTCTGCAAGAAGTCTGCAATGCATTAATTAAGCAATAAGGCATGACAGGGTGTGTGTTATCGGTAAAACATCACTCCTGGGGTGGGTTGTAGCAGAGGCAGGACAAGTGCTTCCACCACCCCCAGGAGTGACGGCTATTGTCACACAACACACATCCCTGGAGTGCCTTTATTGCTTTATACAATGGCTCGTTGTTATACAAAAATAAAAAAAATAAAAAAAATAAAAATGATTTAAAGGAATCCAAATGGTCAGGATCCATAGCAAGATGGTCAGAATCCATAGCAAGATGGTCAGGATCCATAGTATCCAAAAGCAATACAGTGATGTTATTGTGTAATAACATCACTGTCTCAGGCACACATTGACCAATCAGAGTCCAGGAAATTTTCTTGCCATTGTATAATTGCTCTTAACCCCTCAAAATCCAGCCCAGATGGTCTCCACCCTAAGTTTCTCTCTGTCCTGCCATAGCTGCCCCTTCTGCTCATCTCCTCAACTGCCACCAGCACCATCCCCGTAGCCTGGAAACATGCCAAAGTGCTCCCCCTTCACAAAGGCAGGAATCACTAATATACACCAGGCTCCTGGAACACATAACTGCCACTGACAGTCTCTCACCTTACCCGTCCAGGTTTAGGAAACAGCACTTAACAGTCTTCTCCCTGTTTTGGGTAACTGACTCAATTCAGTCTGCATCAGATAAAAGCCATGTCACTGCAGCCATCTTTGTGGACTTGGCTAAGGCATTTAATTGTGTCTCCCACAGCCTTCTTCTCCATAAACTGCACTCCGTTGGGCTACATCCTGCTGCTACCCATTGGTTCAGCTCTTATCTTTGGCACAGGCAGCAATCTGCTCTTGTAGGTGCTTCCCTCTCTACCTCATTCCCTATTCTTGCAAATGTCCCACAAGGATACATTCTGGCCCCATCCTTTTCTCTATTGTTATTAATGATCCATCTGCCATCTGCTCCCCATCCAGGATTCATATGTATGCGGATGACACTGTATTATTCAACTCAGGTCACTCTGCTCTCGAAATCACTGCCCCTCTTTAAAGTGATTTCAACAAGGTGCAGTCCTAGTTTCTTCATAACCAAATAAAACTCAACTCCAAAAAGAATTTCGATGTATTTAGGTTCCAGGCAAAAGCTGCTAAAATCTTTCAACCTCTCCCCCATCATCACCACCACTACCTACCTTCACCACCTTCAATGGTCAACCTCTCCAGCCAGTAAACCATTTAAATACCTGAGAGTTTGGCTCAACACCAGTCTAAACTTCTTTGTACACATGAACTACATATGCTCAAACCTTTGCCCCAAACTCAGCACCCTGTAAAGGCACAAAGACTGCCTCCCTCTGGCAACTCGGCGTGTCCTAGTCATGAAAACTATTCTCCCTGTATTTGACTATGCTGACACTATCTACTGCTCAGCCCCGGCAACCTCTCTTGCCAGACTGGACGCACTGCTGAACTTATTCTGCTGCTTTGCTTCCACCTCTCCCCCTCTCACTAACCGCTGCACCCTCTACTCCTCTCTCTCTATTATGCCCCTTCCCACAAGGTGCCAGCTGCACAGCCTTATCTTTATTGGTAAATTCTGGTTCAGGTCTCTTCTCTCTAGTCGCAGCTCCTGCCTTTCTCCTGTCAGCTCCTCCGAGTACTCTCTACATTCCAGGGATACATGCATGGTTTCTCTTCCTTTCCCTCACACATGCTCTAGGCCTAGCAGCCTTCTCCTACTGCCTCCCTCACCTCTGGAATCAACTCCCTTGGGTCACACGGCATGTCCACTCTCTCCATACCCTTAAATCCCTTCTTTGTTCCCTTCTCTCTGCCCCCTGCAACTGACCCGCTCCCTCTGTGCCTCTTTCTACCCCTCCCATACCCGCGTTCCCATTCCTAATGTTCTAGCCCCTGAGGACCTTACAGTATGTTACTGGATTTTTACTGTCCTTCTTATTGCTTCCTTTTCTCTCTGTTGTATGACTTTTGCTCATTGCTGTAATTTCCACATCCTTGTTTGTACATACAGAGCGTTGTATTACATTGTACTGTATTGTATTCATTCTATTGCACTTATTTGCTTGTTTTATTTTTTTACCATGCTACCTGTATCTCCTTTTGTGTACCGTCCCCTGGGTCGCACCTGGAAATTAGCCTTGCCTCAGCATTCCTTTTCTGGTTGACACATTTTAAATAAATAAAAATAATTCTAATACTACTGCATTTGTAAGTGAACAAGTAATCCATCCCCTCCTCCTAGCCACCTAGCCACCATTCAGTATTTCATGACTGGCTGCTCTTGGACACTAAGAACAGAATCCTCCATGATAATACATGGCTAACATGTTCATAATAAAACATTCACTAAAATATCACCAACAGCATAATCTGGTTCCTTTTCAAATGGTTTTCATCTGTATTCCCACCCCCAGCAGCCCAAAATAGGAAGTATATTCTAGCCCTTCTTGCCCTCCTTGATAGTAAATAAATAAAATAAATGAGTGAGTAAATAAATAACTAAATGGAGAATTAAAAAACAGAAATGGTTTAAGGAACACAATGGTAGGCAGTTGGGTATGTTTGTAGGTCGGTGGGTGGGTTGTTTAAATTGCAGAAGGGAGCATTTCAGGGCTCAGAGCAGCAGAAATGCCAAATTCATACTCAGCAAGATGATTTATAGGACAGCAAAACAGACAAAATAATATAACAACAGTATACTAACATACTAAAATGCCAGCAGAATAGGCCTAATGGTCTTTTCATCTACTGTTTGGTCAGCCTACAAGAACTGACCTTGTACCCACGCCTTCTCTGGCTTCTCCTTCCCAGTCTGGATATTCTCCCTGCATTGATTTTGCTTCCAGAACCCTTCCCCTGTACCTGTTCCACCCCCTCTTTAACCCCTCCACCGTCTCTGCCTTCACCAGCCCCGTAGGCAGCGCATTCTATGGCTCCACCACCTTCTCAGTGAAGTAGCACCTCCTCCTTTCTCCCCTGAATCTTCCCCCTTCCATCTTCCACCCATGCCCTCTAGTGGCCCCCTCCTCCTTCCTTCGAAGCACCCTGACTGTTCCTCCCCTATTTACCCCCTTCATGTACCTGAAGGCCTCTATCATGTCCCCCCGGTCCATTCTCTCTTCCAATGTGTACATATTTAGCTCTTCAAGCCTCTCCTTATAGGTCCTGTCCCTCAAGCCCCAAATCATTTTGGTTACCCTCCTCTGGACCCTCTCCAGGAGTTTAATGTCTCTCTTTAAGTATGGCCTCCAAAACTGCATGCAGTACTCGAGGTGCGGCCTCACCAAGCAGTTATACAGAGGGAGTATCTCTTCCCTCCTTCTGGAGGTGATCCCCTAGCAATGCATCCCAGCATGCTGTTGGCCTTGGCTGCTGCCCTCCTACAAGTCTCCAAGTTGTTCATCTTGACATCCACCACCACCCCCATGTCCCTCTCAGCCATCGAGACTTGTAGCATTCCCAGGGTGTACACTTGGCCTGGGTTTCTGGCCCCAGGTGCAGTACCTTGCATTTCCCTGCATTGAACCTCAGCTTCCACTTTCTAGACCATCTTTTCAGAGCCTCCAGGTCCCCCTGTAGGGCCAACCTCCCCCCTCCCTGTCCACCACTACCCCCAGTTTTGAGTCATCCACAAAGAGACTCATCTCACTCCTGATGCCTGTCCTTATGTCAGAGACATAGACGTTGAACTGGAGGGTACCAAGGACTGATCCCTGTGGGACCCCACTAACGACCCTCCTTGGGATGAGACTATCCCACCAACTATGACCCTCTGGGTCCGGTCCTGGAGCCAATTGCCTATCCATCTGATCATCTGGTTCCCCACCCTCATTTCTCCCAGCTTATCCAACAGGACCATGTGAGGAACAGAGTCAAATGCCTTGCTGAAGTCTAGAAAGAGGACGTCCACTGGTCTACCCAGGTCCAAGGCACTCGTCACCCCATCATAGAACTCCACAAGGTTTGACTGACATGATTTCCCCGGGATGAATCCATGCTGTCTATCGTCAGGGCACCCTGACTTTTCCAGGTCCCCCTCAACCTCTCCTTGACAATGCCGTCCATCACCTTGCCCACCACCAATGTCAGGCTGACAGGCCTGTAGTTCCGTGCCATCTCCCTTGATCCCCCCTTGTGGATAGGCACTATATGCACCACCTTCCAGTCCTGGGGCACCACCTTGTCCTCAGAGAGATGGTGAGAAGCTCTGCCAGGGGTTTTGCCAGGACATCCACAAGTTTCTTCAGCACTCTGGGATGTAATTTATCCGGCCCCGGTGCTTTCTCCGTCTTAAGGGACCTGAGGGTTTCTCTCACTCTTTCTGCTGTGAATTTCACTTCTGCTACCTCTTCACCCTGCTTAGCCTTCCCCCCTCCTGCCAGTGATGCCTTCCCCTCTCCCCATACCCGCCGATCGGTAAGGGACCCCCTCCTCAGTTTCACTGTCTCTTTCCATGTATGATGCAGCACCACCATTTTCCTTGGTGAAAACTGAAGTGAAGTACTCATTTAGTACCTCAGCCTGCTCCCCAAGGTCTTGTGCCCATCCCTCCCCTGTTTTAATCCTGCTAATCTGCCTCTTTAACCTTCATTTTTCCCCAATGTATCTAAATAACCCCTTGTTCCCTCTCCTAATTTCCCTGGCCAGGTTCTGCTCCTTCCTTGCCTTAGCCGCCCTCACCACTCTAGTGGCCCTTCTAGCCATCAGCTCGTACTCCCCTCAATCCCTTTCACTCCTTGAGCACTTGAATTGCCTATAGGCTGCCTTCTTTCCCCGCACCACCTCCTGGACCTCCCTGGTCCACCTTTCGATTAAGAATCCAATGCACTACCCTATTGTGCCCCAGAGACAATGCTCTGTGTCACAATCAATACATTCTATTTAAATGTCATAAGTTCAGTTACCAAAGAATAGTTGCTTTAAAATGGGCTTTTAAATCCTACAGAATATTAGCAACATTATTGATCCAAACACAAAAGCCTTCATTATTCTGTGGTATATGCACAGTTTTTAACTAATGTGACCTAATCTTCCTTGCAATGACCTTATGAGATAACAAAACAAATCTTTTTTTTTTCCCAGTAAAATAAAAACATTTCAGCTTTCTGATTTTAAATTAAAAAATCCAGAACATGGTACAGGTTTCTTTAAAATCCATGTGCTTCTTGAGTTCATTCAAACACACTCAGCTTTTATGAATAAACTCACATATTCTACCTAGCAATAACCTAACAAGATATAATAAAACTTTTTCTATTAAAAAAAAACAGTTTTATAAGCACAGTTACCCACACCTGGGGATACATTTCTTAAGAATAATTGCACTTCCTGGGTGCATTTAAAGTTACTTGGCCATTGGCTTCCTGTCTTTAAATTCACATGTGGTGTGCATTTATTCTCTAGAAACATTGCCCCAGTTGTGGTACTGTGTGTTGGTATTACAACTAATTGAAATGATTGACTTAAAAAAAAATGGAGTAGATTCAGACATTTGGCTAGTGTTGGGTGGTGGTAGTCAGTCAGCTCATTTTTCGAAGAACACTATGATGCAGGGATCAAACAGGTAAAGCTTAGTGGCAGCTAATTGTTAACATGAATTCAGTATTTTTATTTTAGAAACCCTTGGGTATGACAATTAGGTACTGCACTGGAAAAGAATGTAATGAAAGCAATGTTGTTGTGTATGCCACTGTACATAAAGAATGTATCCCAATGTGTCCTCCCTAAGGTCCTCCATCCTTCCCCCCTTGCAGTGTCCACCCTGTTGCAAATTTTTGTATAGTCATCGAAGAGGCACACCCTCCTCCTCAAACCCTCTGCAATATCGCTGATGTGGATGTTAAAGAGCAGCGGATCCAAAACTGACACCCTGTGGCACGCCAAGCTTTACCCTCGCCATCCCAGAGTGCACCCCATTTAGCACCACCCTCTGAGTTCTTCTTACTTACCAAGCCTCCAAGCAGCTTGTTATTTTCCTGCCCAACCCCAGGCTTTCCATCTTGCTCACCGGCCTCTTATGGGGGTGTCAAAGGCCTTAATGATGTCCAGATAGACTACATCCACCTCCCCGATCTGGTCAACCACCTGAGTCACCCAATCAAATAACACAGTTAGGATTGTCTGGCATGACTTCAACCTTCAATTACGCTTATGTCTTCCTTTCACAGATTCTTAGCCTCTATCTCAGCCACCTCACCACTGCCATTAGCTGTGCAAGCTGCCTACATACCATGCAATAACCCTCATTTTCTAAATTATATCCAGTACCATGGCCAACCCACAACCAGTGCACCCCCCCACCACCACCTTCCCAAAGACCTCCCCAGCCCTTGTAGCCTGGGAACCATGCCTTGGAACCACCCTCACCCAACTCCATTGGCACCTCCAATTTGTTCGCCCTTCCATTTTCCCTATGGCCTATCACAAGCTTTAGATTTCAGACCCTATGGTGAAATTTCCCCCGTTCAAAATATCAGTATCCAGGCCCTTTGGCCTTAGATTCCAGACCCTGAAACTCCTGTGGCTTAAGCTTTCAGGTCCTGAAGCAACTTCCCCATTCTATGCACCAGACTACACAGTACCTTATAATATAGTAGTACCTCAAAAACACAGTACTCAAAGTTTAAATTTCAAACCCAGAGAGTCCCATATAAACAGCAGCCTAAATGCACAGTATTTGAGCTTATGATTTCAGACCCAGAAATTCCCACAATTTTCCCCTAGTTCTGCAGAACCATTTAAAACCGTAGGAGCCCCATAAATCTCACAGGACCTTAGTTCTTAAGATTATGAGCACCATAGAAGTTCCAATTTTACCACAGTACCCCAGCTCTGCCCCATAAATGCCACAGTACCTTTGTTCTGATTTGGTTCTCAAGTTCAGAGCACTGAAGTGCCTTAGTTCCTAAATACCTTAGTTCTGAAATATCTTAGTTCTGAAGTTCTGAACACTGAGTACCTTAGTTCTGAAATTCTAAGCACTGAAGATTATGAGCACCACAGAAGTCCACATTTTACCACAGTACCCCAGCTCCGACCCATAAATGCCACAGTACCTTAGTTCTGAAGTTCTGAGTACCCTCTCTAACAAAATGAAAAAAAACTTTAATTTTTGCTGTTTAGTTTTTATCTCTCTGCTCACACCCATGACTGTCTCCTTTGAATGCAAAGCCCCAAATGTACTCGATACATTGTTTTTTAGGGCCATCCTGTGGTGGCTGACACACAGGATTAGCTAGAACATCAGTCAATCACACATAACAGAGACCCTTATTGGTTGGCTCCCTTCAGTGCCCCAGGATCACGAGTGTTTGCCTTTGTTGGTCATGTGATGGTCTAGGGACTCAGGTGCATTTGTCAGCGATTGAGAGAAAAACATTGTTTTTTATTTATTTAATTAAACTTATTATTTTTATTTTAATCAGGAGAGACACACTAAGCTAAAGCTTGTTTACAGGTGCGACCTGGGAGCACAAGGAAGTTAAGTGACTTGCTCAGGGTCACATAGTGTACAAGTGGGGGCTGTTGGATTCAAACCCAGGTCTTCAGGTTTGCAGCTCAGAGCCTTAAACCACTGCACTGTACTGCCAGGTAACCAGGTAAGAGTTATGAGCCAAGGCTCTTTTTCAAACATGACCTGAGACCATAAAATATAGTCAAAGTGTTACAAAAATGAATAAGTCACATACAGTACTGAATTTACATAATACATACGAGACACAAATCTACAGTAGACTAACACTTACATATAAGAGAATCTCAATATAATTTCTACATAGAAGCCTTAAAACTGTCATGATTCTGTAAATGTATTTTGTGAGAGTAGCTTGTTCCAATAAGAAGGAGCAGAGGAAGACAAAGCTTGCTTTCCAACACAGGTTCTCACTCTAGGGACCACACTGTAAGTGAAGTTAATATGTTAGAACAAAGGGCCCTGTCTATGTTTTGTTGATGTAACAATGCAAACAGCGGGGAAGAGGTGCCTAGACTCAATACATTACAGGTCAAACAATTAAGACTATAGATATAATTCAGAGATGGAGGAAACCACCCAGTTAGTTGATATAATGTACAATGATATTTAAGAAAGGGGTTTTCAATGCAAATCTACATACTGCGTGCAAAGTTGTTGTTAGTAAGGTCATATCAGATTTTGACAGATCATGAAACAAGAAGAAACTGTAGTTCAGAATGGACAGCAAGACTTTGTTAGCAATAATAAGTTACGCTTGTTCAGTAAGAAGATTTTGCAATGTAAACAATGCCCCCAACCACTGATTAATATTCTGACATATCAAATTTATGTGGAGCGTGTAGGACAGTCCAGAATCAAGAGTGATTCCTAAATATTTAAACTGGGAAACTTGTTCCAATGCAGTCCCTTTCAGTCAAAGACTACAATAGGGTCACTCACAGTGGTGTGCTGTGTAGTTCCAAAAGGCACACTTTTTGTTTTCTTACAATTTAAAAGCAAATGCTGTTCTCTCAACCATGTATCAAGAACCAAAAAATCAATGTTTAAAGGCAAATTTATGAGATCCACAGATGAAGAACTAATGTACAAAATATCATCGACGAACATTAAAGTACACTTGTTTTTTAACAAGAGAGGCATTTTGTTTATGTACAAAGAAAATAAAACGGACCCCAGTTTTGATTCCTGGGGTACTCCCATTTCCATTAACCTGGAATGTGAGATGACACCACTGAAGCTGACCCTGAGTGGGTGCTCCCTCAGATAGCAACTGACCTAACCACAATCAGGTTCCCCAAGGCCCAGTTGCCCCAGTCCCTGAGCTGCAGGGAATGAATAACAAGGTTGAAGGTCTTGGACAGGTCCACAAACACAGTGCCAGTGAGTTTCTGCACTCTGCCCAGCCTTTTCCATGCAGTACTGGTGGTAGGAGTGTTATTCTTCCACCGGATGGCATTTCTGAAATAGGCCAGCTTGCCGATTTGGTTTTAGCCAGGAAAGACTCAGCTTTCCTGGTAAAAGTCAAGTTGGCCTAGTCTGGGGGGTTTGGAAATGCAGCAGAGGTGGTGCACCCATCCCTACTAAATAGTCCCGATTGGGGGATTCCAAATTTCTCCTTTAGATGATCAAAGGGGCTACAGCACCACCTGTAAGTAAGTGTGTGTAAGTGGTGAAAGAGTACCTATTTCAGTTATCAAACCACAATTCTTACTGATTGGGGCAAATTCAGGGTCACCTATGATATTTATCAAAGGGCCAATTCTTTTTAGGGTATTCATTATAGTAGTTGTGTGATCCTGTACATCAGTTTTAAAGAACTACTGATGCCTCAAAGAAAACTTTTAAAAACAATAATTAGGTACAATTCTTCTTGCATTCCAATTATACTGTATATTTTTCTCCTCCCCATAATTTATTACTAAAGAAATGTGTATGAATATATGATCACTGTCCCTTAGAGTTCACTTTGTGGTCATCTGCCTCTATAGCTTACTCCCTATTTCAAGTCATAATTGTCTGTTGTGACATCACAATCTGTTGCCATGGGAGTAAGTGTGGGGTCTCAAGCAGTGCTCTTTGATTTCAGGCAGGGAGAAAGCAGCAGGAATAGACTGACTCTTCAGGAGCACTGATCCTGTTTTCACGCAAATGACCTCAGTACTAAATAATGAGGAGGAGGAGGAATATAGATAGATCTAATGGTAAATACAAGCTGGACAGTGCCTAAATGTTATGTTTTGTTAAAGTTCTCCTGAACGTGTCAGTAGCTCTTTAAAGAATGTGCGGTCCATGGGGTCCCATGTCATAACAGTGAATGCATAACAGCACTGCACCTACGGGTGGGTGCACAATGCCGAAAACACAAACGACAAATGTGTACTATGTTAAATACAACACTGGCACCTATACCAGTATACATTATCCTACATTCTATGTGGGGGCTGTGCCCACTGTGTCCCCACACCTCCCATCTAAATATAAGCAACTCCAAAGGGGGGCCTGGCAGTGAGGTATGGAGCCAAGTCCGAAAAAAAAAAAAAAACACCACCACCCAAACCATTCCCAACCCAAAAACAGTAGCGCACCAACCCATGATCAAACCCAAGCCCTTCCACACTAGAGGCATACACTGACTCCACAAGCCCACATGGCCAGCTTAGCACTGCTGCCCCGAACTACCTCCCATATCCTGCTTCCTGTGACGTACCTCCTACCAGCATTGTAGCCTGCAGTCGCCATTCTAGCCCTTCTGCCCTCAACATTTCCATAGTCACTCTCCTTCCACAATTGCTATACATACAGTCACTCAATCTGAGTCACTCAAAGTGAGTTGCTCAATTTGAGGGTGAAAATATCACTGGGTACCATTCTGGGGATTTGGAATTCCTGTTAAGAAGGGAATACTATGTTTAACACTGGGAGGATAAAGATCAGGGCAGAAACTATAGTTCTGTTCCCAAGAGTGCACCAGCCAGAGTCTAGTTTTTTGGTGCCTTATTATGACTACTTGTAAGGCCCATACCAGTCAGTGTTAGAATTAAAAATTAAGTAAGCCCACCCCCCTTTTGCTTGGGCAGAGTGTTGTGTGCAAACCATCTCTAACAAATTTTCCTGCCTAAAAAATTGCTTTGTATCTTAAGCTGTCCCTTAGGGATTTTTATTTGGAAGGACTGAAATAAAAACATAAGACATGGCAAAACATTATTTTTAGAATGATACCTTCACTGGGATCCATGACAGTCGGTCGACAATTTCTTTGTCAACCGACGTTAAAGCGACACCTTTATGTCGACCGCATTTGTGGTTGACATAAAGGCGGTCACTTTTAACTGTGTTTTCTTCCTGGGGCTCCGCCCCTGCACCTTCCATAGCTAAGATAATCGACTCCAAGTTAGAGTTGATTCAGAAAGGGGGTGCAAAACCTCCAGAAAGCATTGCCATGGACCCGCACCGACACTACAGCTAACTGGCACTGTTGTTGCTGTAGCATTGATTGGGGTAAAATTGTTGCTGAAGCAACAGCATACCCCTTCACTGAAGGTGAAGATTCGATAGTTGAGCTAGGGAGGTGTAAACTGGGAGGTACTGCTCCTCAGGTTAGCAGTAGAGGCCAGGACAGAGCAACTACCTGACATTCTCATGATCCATTTAAGAGGGAACAACATGGGGCTCCAGTAGTCAATCGACTTGCTCTTGATGATGAAGGGAGACTTACATTCCATACAGGAGTGGTGGCTTCAGGCCATACTAATCTGATCTCATTACATTCAATGCCAGCATTGGCCAAATGCACTAGACTCTAAAGCTTTAAAATTAGCATCTTTATACATACATAGGGAAATGTGACCTTTCATGGATTCTATAGGGTGAATTGTGATTCAGCACATGGGCATTAACATCTTCTGTCAGGGACTTTATGCCCAGGATGGTGTGCACTTACAAGACGACATACGGGATTTGCTGTTAGATTCATTTTACATGGTCTTGGTAGCTCAAATGGAGTGAGCAGCTTGGGGAGTTGTAGAGATATTCTAAAGTTTTAATTTGCAGGCAAGGTTATGACAAAGTCACCAAATTCGCCTCTGCAGATCATTTCTCAAAGTTTTCTGTTTAATAGGAAATTCACCATTAGTAAGTTTGCCTTGCAACCTAGCCTGTAACTTCTCCTTGGGGTACAGAAAGATGACATTGGGTTAAGATGACTGCAACCAGTTACTCCTCTTGTTTTTTTAGGCATTATTTAGTCAAATGTTGTTGAATTTGTCTGAAACTTGATGTAACCCCAAGGGGGCGCTACTCTTAGGGCTACTACCCCTATCTGCCCCAAGGAAGCAGGGTGAGGGGCCCAGATCCATTGACGGGTGCCTCCACCCAGAGGTTGGGGTTAGTAGAGTTAAGACTACCTCAGTTACAACCCTCTGGGCTACTGCAACCCCCCTTTCGTCCCGCTAGTGACTCACACTGGGTGCCAACAATTCTTTTCACCAGTACACTTACCCCATGGATAATATATTCCAGCTCACTCTGGGGACTCCCTGTAAAGTAAGGTACAGTTATATCACAGTCACCATGCAGCAGCTCATCAGAAGAGTACAAACCAGCCAGGGTGTAGTTATAACACAGCAATCTGATTTATTAGAAGGGCAGATAACAAGGGAAAGGGGAAAATCAGGTTGATTGGCTTACACTATTCCTATATACCTAGGGCTCTGTGCACAGGCCTAACCCTACGACTTATTGTCCCTGGGTACCCAAGCCCTAATGGCTAGTCCAAACGTGGCAGCTGGTTGGGGCCCTTCACACAGAGAAACATTACAATCCTGAGCAAGTCAGTATGAACAGAAAGTTTAATCAGGCAGTCAGCAGTATAGCAATACAATTTGGAACCACTGTTTGCACACTTAGCAGGGAGCTACCCTGATTTAGTACTCACAACCTCCAGCCAATACCAAGTCCTCCAACACTAGCAGGGCTGAGCCTGAACTCCACCAGCTTCCTCACACATTTATATGGCAAACAACAACAGAGGGGTACCACACCAGGCAGCTGCTTCCAAGGCTCCCACGAACTCACAGCCACTGAGATACTGCAACGGCAGCTTCCACTTTTCCCTCGGACCGAGCGCGATTCAGCAATTCTCTCCAGTCCTCCAACAGGTCGAGCCTGGTGGGTAGCTGTGCTGGACACAGCCTCCTCTGACCACCCGCCGACGGATTTAGTCTGACATGCTCGAAAGGAAAACTGGCCACCTCAGGCCTTCCAACGCTTCCCTCACGAGCACTCACACAGTGCAGAAGCACAGAGCTCCTCTCCTCACCTCAGCCACAAAGCATCTGCTCTTGCCAGCACTGAGCACTCCTTCCAGATCGGGCGCTACCCGTTTTCATTGGCTGGCTGCACATGCAAGTCACTTCCTCCGGCTCTCAGTGGTGCGAAAGAAGCGCCATAGCCCATAATGCCTTTCCCAAATATAAACAGTTCCTCTATTGGTCAGCCAGCTCTGTGGGGTCCCAAGGTACTGATTGGTCCAATTCAATAGTTCTGGACCAAAATAGAGGAGGCAATCAAAACCATCTGTGCTGCAAAGCAAGGCACGTTAGAACAACTACATTATCATTATTATTTTACAGTATTTTAAGCAAACATTCACATCCTCTATCAGAACTCCCTGTGCACCACTAGCGATGGCAGCAGGAAGTTATTTTTCAGTGACCCGGGTGGGAGTCTGGCATACAACCCATAGCTCCCCTTCCATTCCAATCAATTATGACTGCAACAGGCAGCCCTTAAAGAGACATCTTACAGAGGCTTCTTAAAACGCTCAATGGTTCCCCATTTAAGTGGCTTTTATGCCGATTACTAACCAGGCATGGAGCATAAAACAAGCTCTGAGGAAGCTTTTAGGAACCCCTATTTGTAGGGGGGTTACACCGGTATGGTTGTAGTCCAAGAAGAGGTGCATATTTGGTAGATTTCTAATGATTATTGGACTTAAATTGTGGATTTGACATCATAGTCAATTTGGGAGGTGATATTGGGGTGTTGTGCACACCCCATGAATTATTCCAGGGTTGTTATACGTTACTTTTCTAGTACACATTGAGGGCAGTGTTTGGGTATATAGAGAGTCCCTTAACTAAAAGGACTGGTGGACTTGGGATGAAAAATTACAAAATGTAAATAAAGCCTGCAGTAAAAATAAGTGACAGGAGCAGACAACACTTCCCCCTAGGGAGTCAGGGATCAGCAGTGTGATCTAAAACTGCTGCTAAAAATAACCCAAAAAGTGTTTTTCTTCTTTTAAAACAGAACAGGGATAAAAATGACAAGGATAACAGGGTAATTTAATTTTAAGTGCTACAGAAAGACACTGACAAAATACTTATTTAAAAACACCAAACTAAACCACAGAAATAAAATGAGAAATTACTCACTACAGATCAAAAATGATGGACAAGAAAGGGTGAGAAAACCAAAATATAACAAAAATCTCCTGCTTAGAAAAAAATCCTGGATCTTTCTGAGCTACCTTGCTTTACAGTGTACCTATCCTCCCCAACACCACTGCTTCACATACTGACAAAATAGAAACCACTACTCTAAAGCAAATAATTACAAAAAAACAAAACAAACGAAAAGAACACAACACTGGCAACACAAAGCCCTCTAGAAAAATTTGTGAGCAATTTGGATTCTAAAAACTTGGTTTTGTGATGTATTTTGAAATTACTTTTCTCAGAGAAGCACACAGAGATTTCCCTCCTACTCTGTCTTCGGAAGACTACACTGAAGACATCCTCCTCCTCATGACATACAGCTTGTTTCTACAACATGTGTCTTCCAGTCCCACAGTACATTGACAATGTCACCTCTGTGCCAAACTCCACTGGTGAAATTGCCCACTTCACAATTCACAGAGTTATCAGTTTACCATGAATTTGGACTTCACATGGCAGATTAACCTTGTGAAATTAGGTGAATTCACAAATTAACCCCACAAAGCAAAGTTTTATAACTTTGCACATTACTGGGGGGATGGAGTGCATCCATTCTGTAGTGCCTTGGAAGATCACAGATCAACGATACAGTGGAAAACTTGGGAGGAGTTACATTCTCCCAAAGGTCTCATTGTGTCCAATCAGCATGAGGCTGCAGGGACCACAAGACCTGGACCCTGGTGAGTGACAGTCACAGACCAACCTCATCAGGCTATCCTCGAGGGATGGTTGCAAAAGACGTGGGCAGTCACTGGCCACATAAACTTGCCATTCCTGGAATTGGGCTCTGACCCAGGAGGTACATATATTCCTTGGACCACTCTAGGGTTCATTTTCCAGCAAAGTGTTGGGGCCAGAGGTGTCTGCAAATTCTCCCCGCTGCATATGCCACTTCAAGAATGTAACATGTTAAATAAGCATATGGCTGTGGCCATTTCTCCAAGACCTGAGTCTGTGTCTTAATTCAGGGGAAGGGGTATGGGGACTGCTGAGACAATGACAGGACAAAGTGGATGAGCATTTGAGACAAGCTGACTGGAGTTTTAGAATGGAGAATGCCACAGAGAATGTTCTGGTGTTTGTAGCAGGAGTTTGTTAATGCTGGATGGAGATCATGGTAGTTTTTGGAGAGTTACTGAGGACAAAGGCAAAAAAATGAAAGATGATATCAGTCACATTATTATTTTATTGGTGAGTGTTCTTACATAGAAACATAGAAGTTGATGGCAGATAAGGACCGCAAGGCCCATCCAGTCTGCCCATTTCTTCTACCTTATGAATGTGCCATAGGCCTGTACTCTGTCAATGGCCTATCTATTCATACTCATCTTTATTGCTCCCTTATGCCTATCCCATGCCTGTTTTAAGCCCTGCACTGTATTCATATCCACCACTTCCTGAGGTAAACCATTTCATGCATCTACCATCCTTTCCGTGATAAAGAACTTCCTCACATTACCCCTTAATCAGCCTCCCTCTAATCTCATGCTGTGCACTCTTGTCCTGCTATTTTTCTTATATTTAAAACATGTTAGACTCTTTCACTTTGTTAATGCACTTAAGATGTTTGAATGTTTTGATCATATCACCTCTCTCCCTCCTTTGCTCTAGGGTATACATATTGAGCTCCATTAGTCTTTCCTCATATGTTTTCTGATTCAGTCCCTGCACCATTTTGGTTGCCCTTCTCTAGACTGCCTCCATTTTGTTAATGTCCTTGTCAAGGTGTGGCCTCCAGCACTGCATGCAGTACTCCAGCTGCAGCCTAACCAGTGTCTTGTAAAGAGGGTTTATTACCTCCCTCTTATGACTTGCAATACCACTACTAATACACCTCAACATCCCTCTATCCTTACCTACTGCTTTAATGGTCTGCATGGATGATTTCAGGTAATCTGTAATGAAGATGCCCAAGTCTCTTTCTTCCCTTGTGATTGCCAACAACTCTCCTCCCAACCTATAGGTGGCTTCATGGTTTCTTTTCCCTATGTGCATGATCTTGCACTCCTTTACATTAAACCCCATTTGCCACTCTTCTGACCATTTTGCCAGTTTATCCAGATCTCTTCTCATTCTGTCCACCCCATCTGGATCATCTACTCTGTTGCAGATATTGGTGTCATCTGCAAACAGACAGACCTTACCCTCCAGTCCATCTGCAATGTCACTGATGAAGATATTGAAGAGGACTGGCCCCAGGATTGATCCCTGAGATACCCCACTTGTGACTTGCATCTCTTCTGACTGCATACCATTCACCACCACTCTCTGTTTTCCACCTGCCAACCAGTTTGCCACCCAGTTGACCAACTTCTGACCCACCCCGAGGCTACCCAGCTTATTAATCAATCTTCTATGTGGAACAGTATCAAAAGCTTTGCTGAAGTCAAGGTAGGTGGCATCAACTGCTCCCCCTTGGTGCACCACTTTGGTTACCCAGTCAAAGAAATCTATGAGATTAGTTTGACAGGACCTTCTTTTTATAAACCCATGCTGTCTTAGATCCTGTTCTCATATGGATTCCAGGTGTTGCACTATCCTTTGCTTAAGGAGTGCCTCCATAATCTTGGCACCTACTGAGGTAAGACTAACTGGTCTGTAGTTCCCTGCCTCCTCCTTGCTACCACTCTTGTGGAGTGGGATCGCATGAGCCCTTCTCCAGTCTTCTGGGAACTCTCCTGTGCTCAGAAACTCACTAAACAGTTCTGATAATGGCTCTGCTAGTTCCACTCTTAGCTCCTTTAGTACCCTGGGATGTATGACATCAGGTCCCATTGCGTTGTCCACCGTGAGCTTAGTGAGCTCTTGTAGGACCCTTTCTTTTGTGAAGGGACTAGTGCACACCTCTCTCCCCCCGAGTCCATGTTGCTGAGCTGTGGGCTCTGCCCTACCTTTTCCTCAGTAAATACTGAGCAGAAGTATCTATTTAGGATATATGCTTTTTCTTGGTCGTCCTCCTCCACACACTCCCCCTTATCCCCTTTAATCTTAGCAAAACCCCTCTGGACTTTCTCCTTTCACTAATGTATCTATAGAAAGTCTTGTCCCCTTCTTTTACTGTTTGTACTAGTATTTCCTCAGTTTGGGCCTTTGCCTGTTTTCCTGCCTTCCCTGCTTCCCTTAGGTTCGTTTGGTATGCCTCCCTATCTTTGTCCCACTGTGTTCTTTTATATTTCCTGATGGCCAGCCTTTTGGCTCTGACCTTTTCTGTTACTGTTTTTGAGAACCAAAGTGGTTTCCTCCTCCTTTTGCTGTTGCATTTCTCTCTAACACAATGGGAAGTTGCTTTATGTATTGCATCCTTAATGCTTGCCCACCTTGCCTGTATTTCATCTTGCCAGTGCTAGCTTAACTGTGTTGGCCATCTTAGCAAAGTCAGCTCCTCTGAAGTCCCATAGTTTGCCTTGGAATGGGATGGTTTTGTTCTAATGGCCAAATTGAACCACACCATGTGATAGTCACTGGCCCCCAGGGGACCCTCTACCTGAAGCTCTGTGATCCTTTCCCTGTTCTTTATTGTACATTTGTGGGGATCAAGAAGAAACAAGTAAAAAAACTTGAATGTGAAATTGTACTAGATTGGATTGGGGGTAGGTTTGTCAGAACCCTCTGAAATGTTGGGTTCTGGTTCTAGTCTAGAACATTTGATGTTCTAGGGTTCTAATCTTTTTAGAACATAACCCATATTTTTATAATGGGTGCCAATAGAGAAGATAATAGTAAACTACATGGACAAGATTTTCAAAGGGTGATGCAGGGCTTGCAGCAAGCATTGCGTCAGACCTGGTTTTTGGTGCTTCTGTAGCAAACACATTTGCTGCAACTGAACCCAATTTTAGTACATCAGGCACAGTTATGACAGTTTTCACATTTTATGGCAGTTTGCACCAAATGTTTGACACAAGCCCCATGAAATATGTACCCAGGATTGACGCAAACTAGACCAGCAAAAAGCTGGTTTAGCTTGCGGAAGTCATCACACAGCACAGAAAATCCTGATCGATTGTCAGGTAAATGCCACAGGTTCCATGCACCATTGTTCAGCACACCCAGGGCTTGCACCATATGCAAGGGTGTGAAAATCTGCCCCATGTCATGAAACTGGACAAAAACAAATAAATGTTCATTATAAGAAAGAGAGAGATGATCATGTGTGACTCTGACATGACCATAGCTAGATGCATCTGTGGTTACTTCTGGTTGCTAGTAGTAAATGGCTTGTGATGGGGCAAGTCTGAACCTTGTTCTCATGAATGGGGACAGTGTTGCAGATGTCATGATGGGAGGCCATGTGATACCACTGATCACCGTACATGTGGTTCAATATAAGAACTTTGACAGAATCAATCCACACATGGGTGAGGCTCCTGGACTTCATTAATTTCCCCATTATCAAAGTCAGGCTGACTGGCATGTAGTTGCCAACCTCTTCCCTGCTTTCACTTTTGTGAAGTGGGACTACATCAGCATTCCTCCAGTCCTCCAGAACCACTGCTTTCTAAAGTGAATGACTGAACAGAACTGTCAGAAGTGCAGTCAGTTTCTCCCTGATTACCTCAAGATCATTGGATGTTCCCCATTTGGCCCCATTGCCTTGTCATCTTTCACATTTGTGAGTTCCTTAAGGTCTCTTTCCTATGAAAATGGAGTAGTGTCCACCTCCTTTTCTTCAATGCTCTTGTTACTATTCTGTGGCCCCTCACCTTTGGTCCTCTGTGAACACTGGACCAAGGTATTTGTTAAGGATGTCTGATTTTTCCTGATCCCCGTCCACCCAATCCCCCCTTATCTTCTTAGCTTTACAGTCCCTCCCCTGAATTTCCTTTTTTGCACTTACATAACTGAAAAATTACTTGTCCCTTTCTGTTACTGCCTGGTGCATTCTCTCCACCTTACTGCTTTACCTGCTTCCCTCTGTTTCTTCTGATTCACCTCCTCATCCTCCTCGCTCTGTGCCTTCTTATACCTCCTGAATGCTAATCTTTTGGCCCTTACCTTCCCAGTCACCTCTTTTGAGAACCATAGTGCTGTCTTTTTCCTCTTGTCTTTGCTCACTTGGCTTATGCATAGAGATGTTGCCTTCACTGTGCTCCCCCCTTTAGCTTTTTCCATTGTTTCTCTACTCCACCCAAGTCCTTGTCTCCACTGAGATATCTAATAATGGGCAGACTAGGTAGGCCAAGCGGTCCTTATCTGCCATCAGTCTGTGTTTCTATCCCTGAGGCATTCACTCATCTTTTTAAAATCTGGCTCCTGAAGTTCAGGAGCCTCACCCATGTGTGGATTGATTCTGCCAAAGTTCTTATACTGAACCACATGTACGGTGATCAGTGGTATCACATGGCCTCCCATCATGACATCTGCAACACTGTCCCCATTAATGAGTACAAGGTTCAGAATTGCCCCATCACAAGTGGGTTCCCTTACTAAGTGGCTGCCATTTACTACTAGCAACCAGAAGTAATGGGTGTTTACTCACTTGGTAAAGGTAATTGTGTTAGTTGTCTCCGTGATACTCCAGACATTACCTCATGGGTTCCCAACCCACCTGAAAGGCTTGTTGATGCACATGTGACCCAAATCAAATTTCCCAGCATTCCTAGGTCCCAGGAGTCCCTGTTCTTCAGTTCAGCTGTTGCATCTGAAGAGGCTACAGGCACACCAGGAGTCCCTGTTATTTCAATTATCTCATGGTAGACCAAAGGCCAAAGGCTGATTACAATTAGTTTTATTTGGGGAAATAAGTGAAGCAGCATTGTGTTAATTAGTCATTAAGCAATCATTTATGTTAGTAACGAAATTAGCACAGTTGATCTAGTTGTCCGAACGAATTGGCTGTTTTTTTCATATTGCAGGAAAAGGCTTTAAAAGAAAGAATAACCTTAGAATTCATTTCAACGCATTTTTTAAAAATGAAATTTGCAACTTGTTTAAACTAATTGTCTGTTAGCTGAAAAAGAGCTTTAAAACAAAAATAATATGTGATTTCATTTCAATGCGTCTTTTAAAAACGAATGTTGCAGCTTGTGTAAACGAGTTATCTATTCGCTATAAAAACAGTAATCGAATGCTGTTTAAAAAAAGATCTAAATGGCTGAATTGCATATTATTTCATTCTAGCGTGTAGCCTAAGAATGAATTTTGCAGTCGCAGTCACTTACGCGGACTGAATGTTTCGCCATTAACAAAGTACCACATTGAATTGCGTGCTGTTCCATTTGAGCATGTAGCTCAGGAATGAAATTTACAATTTACAAGAATTCAGTGTTATGACATGAAGGTGCTCAATTGTGGGTCCACGGATTAGTGAGCGCATCCAGTACTTGCATGGACAGCTAATTTAAAGACCACGCTCTAGCACATGACCTGTAGTTGGTGGGCATTCCTCACAAGCACTGCCCGCTCACTTATCTAACACAACCACTCACTCAGCCTCCCCACCACAGTTGTTTGTGGTCTTCTTACTCTGTGATCTCCTCTACCAAGTGGAGCTCAAGCACACAAGCGCTTCCCTGAATCAGTTGTCTGTGGTCTCCTCTCCCAAGCGGAGCACACGTGGCTTAAAGCCATCACGCTACTGGGGGTAGCAACGTGCCTGTTCTCTACCGGCCTACAGCCCCTATATCAATGACTATGGCACAGGAGAGAAAGAAATCAGCAGAACCGCTAAAGAATCACCCTATATTCCTGTATGCTTCTGGGATTCACCTTACATGAACATGCAGTCCAGATTTAGATGATCGCTGTGAGTAGCACATAAATACTACTACATTGATCACCTCAACTGGGGGAGGGGGTCATTTCAGGCACTCAGCTTGCAACGCATGGCCCATCTCGCCATTCCTAAAAGGGGCTATGAAATAATGGCCACCATTTTGGACAAGGCCAGGCCACCACACTACTTCAGGGCTAGCATAGGGAGTGTCAGCCACCATTTTGGGCAAGGCCTCACAGCCTGGCAGCCATTTTGTTTAGGACAAAATATCAGCCACCATTTTGTGACAGCATTCAGAGTGTCCTCCTTTTTGGAGTGGCCACTACTATCGTTGGCCACGGCCCCCCACCCCACTTCTTACACTAATGGACATATTAACAGGGGTGCATGACGTGTGCTCAGAACCTGCAAAAAAAAAATTTTTCTTCACATTACAATTAACGAATATATATCATATATGGTAAGATTATTGGAATACTAGCAATATCTCTATGTTTAGGTTATGTTACCTGGCTTACAGGTAATTTACCCCATTGGATAATATATCTCTAACCCTGTCCTCCTTTCATCCTTAGATGGTGAAGGCCAAGAAATGCATGTCATGCAGTTCCACCCTGCTGCCCCATACCTCAGGCTCACAATATCCGGCATGCCAACTGGAAGACGAACAGTCAGTGAGGGGTCAACTACCTCCAGGGTTGGATGATCAGACACCTGAAGCTTCTGGCTGGATAAACCCAGGAGTACTACTTATTCAAACACAACAAGTAGCAGTGGGTATGATAGAGAGCCAACAAAACTTTATGCTCAAGGTTATGGAAAAACTTGAGTCACTGACCAAGTCTAGGCCAACCCCAGCACCTGGGCCACTCCCAGCTCCAGAACTAAGCTCCACCCTCAGCCAGATAACATTGAGGAACCTAGTGCTCCTCCTTCTGGGGAGGAGGATATCGGTGGGGTACCAGATGATGGCTAAGATGTCTAGTCAGGAGATGAAGTAATGGGCATTGTACCCGAGAATCCTTCACTGACCTAAAAGCTCTGCTTCTTTGATTTAATTCCAGACCTCATGCAGGCAATAAAATCCACAATGGGGTTCAACTTGGAAGCCCCAAAACCAGAATCCAAGCTCGACCCGATGATACAACAGAATAAAAAGACCAGGGACACCTTTTCTAGCTGTCCTGCCATTGATGATATTATCTCAAATGCATGGGAAACGGCAGAGCCAGGTCGCATGTCCAAGAAAAGGAATTTGGATAGAATGTATCCAGTGCAGGAAGACAGGGCCAAGTTGGGGTGCACAGCCCCAACTATAAACCCACAGATTGCAGCGCTAAGCAAAAAGACTGTGCTTCCTTGCGGTACCATTTCCCTTAAGGACCCAACTGACTAAAGAGTTGAAGAAATGTTAAAGAAACTCTTTGAGTTCGCAGGCACGACAGCCAGAGCTGCAGTCACAGTGGTGTACTCAGCCAGAGCTCAAATCCGTTGGCTAGAGGAACTGTTGGAAAAAGCAGATCCTAAGTCTAGGGAAGCAGAACTGCTGGAGTGTTCCCTCAACACAGCGAAATACCTAGAGGACATGGCAGTAGATACTTTGAAACTGGAAGCAAGATCTACTGCCCTAACAAACAGAGCCAGATGAGCACTTTCGTTAAAACTTTGGGAAGCAGACAATGAATCAAAAAACCTACTACAGAACCTACCACTGAAAGTGGACAAACTGTTTAGTGAAGGCCTCAATGAGTACTTGAAACAAAAAGGAGGAAGGCAAGGATCTTGCTAAAGGCAAGCAGAGAACAATCTACTTGCCATCTGCCCGATGCAGATTTCATGGAAATAACAGGTTTCAACAGAATAAAAGACAAAGTTATTCAAACAGCTCCTTTCGAGGTAGAAACCACTCCAATAGCAATGCCTTCAGAGGCGCCTCCCATGGAGGCAACTCAGCACCCAGAGGTAGGAACCAGCAATTTGGAGGCAGAAGCAGAGGTGGAAAGACTAGACACTACTAACTATTCCACTCTGACATCTCCGATACCACATCCCCTCTCACATTCTTCCCCCGTAGGCCCAGAGACTGATGCTATTCCATCAGCAATGGCAGCAGACAACATCAGACAGATGGGTTCTGGAGATTATTTCCCAAGGTTACTCTATCGAGTTTTTAAACAAACCTTGCAGGGACTGAGTGGTACTGTCCCCCATCTTAGAAAGGAGGGCCACTGCCCACCAGGTTCAGGAGATCATCTGAGACCTGTTGCAGAACAATGCCATCCGACTGGTCCCTTACTCCGAGATCTGCACCGGGATCTATTAAATCTTCTTCCTGGTTCCAAACAAAACTGGAAATCTCAGACCAATACTGGATCTGAAATTCCAAAACTGATTTATATCCACCCCATGGTTCAAAATGGAGACCCTACAGTCTACCCTGAAGAACATACGGACGGGGGACTACCTGACGTCAGTGGATCCGAAGGATGCATATACACACATCCCAATCAGACCCAGTCACCAGCATTTCCTCCGGTTTCACATACTGGGCCAAAATTACCAGTATCTGGCATTGCCCTTCAGACTTACTTCGGCACCCAGGGTGTTTACAAAAGTGTCCATTGTTCTGGCAGCCCGATTATGGGAACAGGGAGTAGATATCATCCCCTATCTGGACAACTGGCAGATACAGGCACACAGCTACATCAAAGCACAGAAAGACATAGACACGGTTCTGTCAACTCTGTCACAACGCGGCTGGGCAATCAACTGGGAAAAGAGCTCTTTGCGACCATCACAAAACTTAGCACCTAAGGGCACAAATAAACACAGCTGATAGGAAGGCAAGACCCTCGAGCAAATGAATCGACAGTGATTTCAATAGTCCGGACCCTATGATCTTCAGCCAAACCTACCATGGGCCAAGTAGCAAAGGTACTTGGCTGCATGGCATCTTGCCTAGATCTGATCCCCTGGGCAAGAAGGAAGATGCATCCCCTGCAGAATTGCATACTACAGCAAGGCTCCAGGTCAGAGGACAACCTCAACCAGGTCTTTTACATACCAAGGGAAGTCAGGAACTCCCTGGGGTGGTGGACTCACCACCAGAATCTAGAGATGGGCTACCCACTGGAGCTAACATACCAAGCAATGGTGGTGCCAGCTTACTCGGTTGGGGACAGTGCATGGGTAACTCCACGGTGCAGGGAAAATGGACAACTGCAGAGACACGGTTGCATATCAACGTCCTAGAGATGAGATCGGTGTTCCATGCTCTGTGGGCATTCAGGAACAACATCACCAGCCATGCGGTTCTGGTAAAATCAGACAACTAGGTCACAGTCGTATACATAGCCAAACAAGGCAGCACACGCAGCAAGGCCATGATCAGAGAGGCATCCAAAGTATTAAACTGGGCCCAGTCCAGTCTCACTCACCTCCACACCATGCATCTGGCGGGGAAATTAACATCAGAGCAGATTGGCTGAGCAGACAGCAGGTTCATTCGTGGGAGTGGCAGCTTCATCTGGACCTGTTCGCCATGATTCAAAGGAGGTGGGGTCGGGTCCCCATGGACCTGATGGCATACAAGGGGAACACACAGGTCAAGGCTTATTTCTCCCAGTACAGGGAGAAACAGGCCCTGGGGATAGATGCCCTATCCCAGACATGGAATCAGGAGTGGTCTTATGTCTTTCCCCCCATTCCACTGATCCCTCAGGTACTGGCGAAGGTCAGAGTATCCCAACTACAGATTATCCTGGTGGCTCCTTACTGGCCATGGAGGGCGTGGTTTGCAACAGTGATGTCCATGACATTGGACAGATGGCACCTCCCTTATCGAAAGGACATGCTATTCCAGGGGCCAATGCTTCACCCAGCACCTCATACCCTAAAGCTATCGGCCTGGCTCCTGAAAGGCAGAGACTGTTGACTGCCAGGTACCATGACTCCATCATTTCAACCATTTTACAATCCAGAAAACCATCCACCACAGCCACCTACAGCAGGCAGTGGAACATTTTTGCAAACTGGTGCAAGTCTACACAACTTGACCCAATGCAAGTGGACATATCAATAATCCTACTGTACCTGTAGTAGGGCCGAGAAAAGGGGCTGTCCACCTCTTCCCTATGGGTACAATTATCAGCCATAGGAGCGGCCAGGGGGAGGGTCGGGCTTTCACAGCCCGGTGCCCACCCAGACACCGTTAGGTTCCTCAGAGCAGCACAAACATTCATCCTCACATTCGATCGCCAGTGGCACCATGGGATCTGACCATGGTGCTCGATTACTTAGGTAAGGGCCCATTCAAGCCAGCCCATCAAGCTCCACTTTACTGGTTAGGCTTAAAGACCTGTTTTCTAGTAGCTATTTGCTCTGCCCGCAGAATTAGTGAACTGGGCGCCCTGTCCTGCAAAGGACCTTATACCACTTTCACAACACAAGGGGTCTTTATGAAAACAGTACCGGCTTTTGCCCCAAAGTTTCATCCAACTTTCATGTGGAACAAACCCTGGAGTTACCTGCATTCCACACACAATTACAACAGGGCAACACTGAAAGCCCCCATCCTCTGGATGTAGGGAGTACCGTTTCACTGTATATTTCACGGACACAGACAATCCACAAGTCCGAAAGACTCTTTATCATATCTCAGGGCAGCAAACAAGGATTAGCTGCTTCAAAGACCACCATTGCTACCTGGTTAAAGAGGACGATACAAGAAGCATACAGAGCCAATGGCATTCCACCTCCAGGGGGAATCAAAGCCCATTCAATGAGAGCAGTGGCTGCATCCTGGTCAGAAAGAGCCAATGTGTCCATGGAGGACATATGTAGAGCAGCGACATGGACTTTGGTTCACACATTAGCAAGACATTATAGACTTAAGACTTTATAAACACAAAGAACTAATTTTGCCAGACAGATTCTGTCATCAGTGTGTCGCAAAAGCTGTCCACCAGATCACCCTGTCCCACCCTGATAGATTTATTATTGAACTGCTTATTACAGTAACCCATGAGGTAATATCTGGAGTGTCATGGAGACAACATGACACAATGGGTGTTTACTCACCTGGTAAAGGTGATTGTGTTAGTTGTCTCCATGACACTCCATGACCAACCCATCAAGGTGACCACAGTGGACATCTGCACACTGAATATATCATTTAAAAGTTTATTATAAGTTGCCTTGAACCACAGCTGACTTCAGTCAGTATCATGTTGATACCGAGTTAGAGTTGTACCTATAGGAAATAAAAAGACCATGTCCTGGTTATTTTAAAATGATTGCTTCATAATTTGTGGGGTTATACGGTACTATTACATAGAAACATAGAAGTTGACGGCAGATAAGGACCGCAAGGCCCATCCAGTCTGCCCATTTCTTTTTCTACCTTATAAATGTGCCATCGGCCTTTGCTCTGTCAGTGACCTATCTATTCATAGTCATTTGTATTGCTCCCTTATGCCTATCCCATGCCTGTTTGAAGCCCTGCACTGTATTCATAGCCACCACTTCTTGTGGTAAGCTATTCCATGCATCTACCACCCTTTCTGTGAAAAAGAATTTCCTCACATTCCCCCTTAATCGGCCTCCCTCTAATCTCATGCTGTGTCCTGTTGTACTGCTATTTTTCTTATATTTAAACATGTTAGACTCTTTCACCTTGTTTATGCCCTTAAGGTGTTTAAATGTCTCGATCATATCACCTCTCTCCCTCCTTTGCTCAAGGGTATACATATTGAGCTCTGTTAATCTGTCCTCATATGTCTTCTGATGCAGTCCCTGCACCATTTTGGTTGCCCTTCTCTGGACTGCCTCAATTTGGTTAATGTCCTTGTGAAGGTGTGGCCTCCAATACTGCACACAGTACTCCAGATGGGGCCTAACCAATGTCTTGTACAGAGGGATTATTACCTCCCTCTTACGACTTGTGATACCCTACTAATACACCCTAACACCCCCTAGCCTTACCTACTGCTTTAGAGGTCTGCTTGGATGATTTTAGGTCATCAGTGATGATGATGCCCAAGTCTCTTTCTTCCTTTGTGACTGCTAGCAACTCCCCTCCCAGCCTATAAGTGGCTTCAGGGTTTCTCTTCCCTATGTGCATGATTTTGCACTTCTTTGCATTAAATCCGGTTGCCACTCTTCTGACCATTTTGCTAGTTTATCCAGATCTCTTCTCATTCTGCCCACCCCATCTGGATCATCTACTCTGTTGCAGATCTTGGTGTCATCTGCAAACAGACAAGCCTTACCCTCTAGTCCATCTGCGGGTCACTAATGAAGATGTTGAATAGGACTGGCCCAGGACTGATCCCTAAGGTACCCACTTGTGACTTGCATCTCTTCTGACTGTATACCATTTACCACCACTCTGTTTTCTGCCAGTCAACCAGTTTGCCACCCAGTTGACCAACATCTGACCCACCCCGAGCCAGCTTTTTATCAATCTTCTATGTGGAACAGTGTCAAAAGCTTTGCTGAAGTCAAGGTAGGCGACATCAACTGCTCCCCCTTGGTCCACCACTCTGGTTACCCAGTCAAAGAAATCTATGAGATTAGTTTGACAGGACCTTCCTTTTGTAAACCCATGCTGTCTTGGATCCTGTGCCCTATGGATTCCAGGTGTTGTACTATCCTTTCCTTAAGGAGTGCCTCCATAATCTTGCCCACTACTGAGGTAAGACTAACTGGTCTGTAGTTCTCCACCTCCTCCCTGCTACCACTCTTGTGGAGGCGGGATCACATAACCCTTCTCCAGTCTTCTGGGACCTCTCCTGTGCTCAGAGACTCACTAAACAATTCTGCTAATGGCTCTGCTAGTTCCTCCTTTAGCTCCTTAAGTACCCTGGGATGTATGCCATCAGGTCCCATTGCCTTATCCACCCTGAGCTTAGCAAGCTCATGTGGGACCCTTTCTTTTGTGAAGGAGTAGTGCTCATCTCCCTCCCCTGTGTCCATGATGCTGAGCTGTGGGCCCTGCCCTACCTTCTCTTCAGTAAATACTGAGCAAAAGTATCTATTTAGGATAGATGCCTTTACAGGGTCCTCCTCCTCACATGCTCCCTTTTCTCCATTAAGCTTAGCAACACCCCCTCTGGACTTTCTCCTTTCACTAATGTATCTATAGAAAGTCTTGTCACCTTCTTTTACTGTTCGTGCTAGTGTTTCCTCAGTTTGGGACTTTGCCTGCCTTACTGCCTTACCTGCTTCCCTTAGGGCAGTTTGGTATGCCTCCTATCTTCATCCTGCTGTGTTCCTTATATTTCCTGAAGGCCAGCCTTTGGCTCTGACCTTTTCTGCTACTGTATTTGAGAACCAGAGTGGTTTCCTTCTTCTTTTGCACTTCCTTTTCTGTCTAACACAATGGGATGTTGCTTCAAGTATTGTATCCTAATGCTTGCCCACTTTGCCTGTACCTCCTCACCTGTGTTTCTTTTTGCCAGGGCTAGCTTAACTCTGTTGGCCATCTTATCAAAGTCAGCTCCTCTGAAGTCCCATATTTTTGCCTTGGAATGGGATGATTTAGATGTAGTAGCCAAATTGAACCATACCATGTGATGGTCACTGGCCCCCAGGTGACCTTCTACCTGGAGATCTGTGATCCCTTCTTTGTTAGTCAGTACTAGATCTAGGATAGCCCTAGGCCTACTAACCTTTGTATTTCAGCTATGGAATAATCGAACGGGAGAGCAGGGACTCCTGGGACCTAGGAATGCTGGGAAATTTGATTTGCGTCAAATGTGCATCAACAAGCCTATCAGGTGAGTTGGGAACCCATGAGGTAATGTCTGGAGTGTCACAGAGACAACTAACACAATCAACTTTACCAGGTAAGTAAACACCCATTACTTCTGGTTGCTAGTAGTAAATGGCAGCCACTTAACAAGGGAACCTACTTGTTATGGGGCAATTCTGAACCTTGTACTCATTAATGGGTACAGTGTTGCAGATGTCATGATGGGAGGCCATGT
Organism: Neoceratodus forsteri; assembly: GCA_016271365.2. Lineage (NCBI taxonomy): Eukaryota > Metazoa > Chordata > Ceratodontiformes > Ceratodontidae > Neoceratodus > Neoceratodus forsteri. The sequence continues at coordinate 1,043,342,555 of CM028133.1, read as the reverse complement.
GATACCACTGATCACCGTACATGTGGTTCAGTATAAGAACTTTAGCAGAATCAATCCACACATGGGTGAGGCTCCTGGACTTCAGGAGCCAGATTTTAAAAAGATGGGTGAATGCCTCAGGGATAGAAACATAGACTTTGACGGCAGATAAGGACCGCTTGGCCCACCTAGTCTACCCATTATTAGATACCCCAGTGGAGACAAGGACTTGGGTGGAGTAGAGAAACAATGGAAAAAGCTAAAGGGGGGGGCATAGTGAAGGCAACATCCCTATGCATAAGCCAAGTGAGCAAAGGCAAGAGGAAAAAGAGACCACTATGGTTCTCAAAAGAGATGACTGGGAAGGTAAGGGAAAAAAGATTAGCATTCAGGAGGCACAAGAAGGCACAGAGTATGGAGGATGAGGAGCTGAATCAGAAGAAACAGAGGGAAGCAGGTAAAGCAGTAAGGTGGAGAGAATGCACCAGGCAGTAACAGAAAGGGACAAGTAATTTTTCAGTTATGTAAGTGAAAAAAGGAAATTCAGGGGAGGGACTGTAAAGCTAAGAAGATAAGGGGGGATTGGGTGGACGGGGATCAGGAAAAATCAGACATCCTTAACAAATACCTTGGTCCAGTGTTCACAGAGGACCAAAGGTGAGGAGCCACAGAATAGTAACAAGAGCATTGAAGAAAAGGAGGTGGACACTACTCCATTTTCATAGAAAAGAGACCTAAAGGAACTCACAAATGTGAAAGTGGACAAGGCAATGGGGCCAAACGGGGTACATCTGAAGATCTTGAGGCAGCTCAAGGAGAAACTGGCTGCACTTCTGACAGTTCTGTTCAGTCATTCATTTTAGACAGCAATGGTTCTGGAGGACTGAAGGAAGGCTGATGTAGTCCCACTTCACAAAAGTGATAACAGGGAAGAGGCTGGCAACTACATGCCAGTCAGCCTGATTTTGATAATGGGGACATTAATGGAATCCCTTCTGAAGGAAAGGATTGTGGAATATCTTGAAACCAGTGGCTTACAAGATCTGAGGCAGCATGGATTCACAAGGGGAGGCCATGTCAAACAAATCTGATAGACTTCTTTGACTGGGTGACCAGGGAATAGGATCAGGTCGGAGCAGTGGATGTGGCCTACCTAGATTTCAGTAAGGCTTTCGACACCATTCCACATAGGAGACTCATAAGCAAGCTAAGCAGCCTAGGAATGGGATCAAAAGGTGGCAAACTGGGTTAGAAATTGGTTAGGGAATAGGTTACAGAAGGTGATGGTAAATGGAGTTCACTTTGAGGAATTGATGATGACCAGTGGGAAGCCACGGGGATCAGTAATGGGACCCGTTCTCTTTAATGTTTTGTGAAGTGGAACTACATCAGCCTTCCTCCAGTGTTCCAGAACCATTGCTGTCTAAAGTGAATGACTGAACAGAGCTGTCAGAAGTGCAGCCAGTGCCTCCTTGAGCTCCCTCAAAATCTTCGGATGTACCCTGTTTAGCTCCATTGCCTTGTCCACTTTCACATTTGTGAGTTCCTTCAGGTCTCTTTCCTATGAAAATGGAGTAGTGTCCACCTCCTTTTCTTCAATGCTCTTGTTACTATTCTGTGGCTCCTCACCTTCGGTTCTCTGTGAACACTGGACAAAGGTATTTGTTAAGAATGTCTGATTTTTCCTGATCCCCATCCACCCAATCCCCCTTTTATCATCTTAGCTTTACAATCCCTCTCCTGAATTTCCTTTTTTTCACTTACATAACTGAAAAATTACTTGTCCCTTTCTGTTACTGCCTGGTGTATTCTTTCCTCCTTACTGCTTTACCTGCTTTCCTCTGTTTCTTCTGATTCACCTCCTCATCCTCCTCGCTCTGTGCCTTCTTATACCTCCTGAATGCTAATCTTTTTGCCCTTACCTTCCCTGTCACCTCTTTTGAGAACCATAGTGGTGTCTCTTTCCTCTTGCCTTTGCTCACTTGGCTTATGCATAGGGATGTTGCCTTCACTATGCCTCCCCTTTAGCTTTTCCATTGTTCCTCTACTCCACCCGAGTCCTTGTCTCCACTGGGGTAGCTAATAATGGGCAGACTATGTGGGCCAAGGGGTCCTTATCTGCCGTCAAAGTCTATGTTTCTATCCCTGAGGCATTAACTCATCTTTTTAAAATCTGGGTCCTGAAGTCCAGGAGCCTCTCCATGTGTGGATTGATTCTGCCAAAGTTCTTATATTGAACCACATGTACAGTGATCAGTGGTATCACATGGCCTCCCATCATGACATCTGCAACACTGTCCCCATTAATGAGTACAAGGTTCAGAATTGCCCCATCACAAGTGGGTTCCTGGTTAAAGAGGACAATACAAGAAGCATACAGAGCCAATGGCATTCCACCTCCAGGGGGAATCAAAGCCCATTCAATGAGAGCAGTGGCTGCGTCCTGGTCAGAAAGAGCCAATGTGTCCATGGAGGACATATGTAGAGCAGCGACATGGACTTCGGTCCACACCTTCGCAAGACATTATAGACTTAAGACTTTATAAACACAAAGAACGAATTTTGCCAGACAGATTCTGTCATCAGCGTGTCGCAAAAGCTATTAGGGAATAGGTTGCAGAAGGTGATGGTAAATGGAGTTCACTTCGAGGAATTGATGATGACCAGTGGGATGCCACAGGGATCAGTAATGGGATCCATTCTCTTTGATGTCTTTATTAGTCACATTGCAGAGGGCTGGATGGGAATGTCTACCTTTTGGGGATGACATTAAAATCTGCAATAGGGTAGACACTCCAGGAGGAATGGGAAAAATGAGTAGTGATCTGAGAAAGAGGAGTGGTTAAGAGTATGGCAGCTGGATTTCAATGTGAAAATGTGCACAATCATGCACTTAGGGCACAGAAACCCAGGGGTGGAGTACAAAATAGAGGGAGTGGCATTGAGGACCACCACACAGGAAATAGACATGGGAGAAATCATATCTGATGACCTGAAGGTGGCCAGGTAGTGTGATAAGGCAGTTGGGAGAACTAGTGGATGCTGGAGTGCATAGGGAGTGATATCACCAGCTGAAAAAGGGAGCAGGTGTTACCAATGTATAGATCACTGGTGAGACCTCATCTGAAGTACTTTGTCCAGTTCTGGAGACTTGAACTCTGGAAGGACACAGACAGGGTGGAGGCTGTCTAAGGAGGGCAACTAAAATGGTACACAGTCTGCATAATAAAGCCCTATGAGTCGAGACTAACGTTACTCAATATGCAAACCCTGGAGGAACGAAGGGTAAGGTGGGATTTGACAGAGACTTTCAAATACTTCACAGGTATAAATAAAGTACAAAAGTGAAGCATTTTTCAGAGAAAAAGATGCTCTAGAACAAGGGGTCATGCTATAAAGCTGGAGGGGTTAGACTCAGTGGAGATATGAAGAAGTACATCTTCACAGAAAGAGTGGTGGATGCCTGGAATAGCCTCCCAGTAGAGATGGTGGGGGCAAAGATGGTAGTTGGGTTAAAAACTGTTTGGGTTAGGCATAAGGCAACCTTAGTGGTTAGGCAAGTGGGGTAGAGCAGGAGATCAAGTAGGATCTACAGTAATACAGTAGGTAGGGAAAATTGGGCACACTAGGTGGGCCAAGCAGTCCTTATCTGCCATTAAATTCTCTGTTTCTGTGTTTCTATGTTCACTTATCAGCACTTAAAAGGGCCACAGTATCCGCTAATCTGGGTGACTCCAACTGAGTGAGTCAACAAGAGCGATTAAATTTGGGCACCTGCAACAAGAGCGAGAGAGTTATATCAGTGATAGTGGTAAAATAGCTTGTGGGTTAAACAGCTAGAGTGCAAGAACAGTGTTGCAAGGACAAAGTGTGCTGGGGTACTGAGACTAATGTGCAGTCTCTTGAGTTGTTTATATTTATTGAGGGGGTGCGGGGGGGGGCAGACCCCAGCCTATCGTGGAGTCTCCCAAGTTGTCTGAGTGGACTTTCCTACAATTTTCAATTTCAGGTATCAGCTGCTGAGTTGCTTAGCCATGGTTGCCTGTGGCAGTTACTTTCCATTGTATTTTTGTTTGTTTTTGATGCAGAAGTCACTATTTTGTCTGTCGCTATTACTGGTTTGTGTCATGTTTGTATTTGCCTTTTTATCTTCACCCATATGTTATTCGCTCTTTTATTTTCACCCATGTCACACAGAACCCATCCACATGAAATACAACACACTGACTGCTGATCAGCACATGGTCACTCATTGGGTACAGTGAAGCACTGCATCACAGATGACAAGTGTGCAACACAAGAGTCATAGATATTTTTTAATGAATAAAGACTTTTTCTCTCCTCCTTGGCAGTCACCACCAATATTACTGGGATTTATTTATTTGCAAGATAAGATACATGAGTGCCAGGTAGCAAATGGCCACACCGCATAGAGGGAAGTCAATGGAAGCTTAGCAGCACACATGGCAAGTATGCCACAAAGGGGTCACAGATATTTTTTTCTGCAATCTGTTTATCTCCTGAACTACTCCAGCTGCCTTGTGATACCAACCCACCCAACCCCATCATCCAGGTTCTCCAGGACATACCATCTATCTGTCATCCTCTGCCATATAAATATGGTGGTGCTCAGTCACCAGTGTGGGGCCTGTGAGGGGTTGAGTACTGTCATGTAGCAGAAGATGGTTTTCTGCCAGTTTTGTCACAGTGCCCACAGGATGTGCAATGGGTATGATGTGCACGCTGCACCTCCACAGAGGTGCTCCCTGCACCCTAAACATGGGATGTTATCCTCTCCTTGTGAGTCATACAGAGAGCCATAGCAACCCCCTCATCCCATGGGAGGAGTGCAGTTTCATGGATGCTCAGTCCTGTCTTACTCGGTCAGACCCCAAGCGAGCCACAACACTTTCAAAACTTGGTTAGTGGCATGGCAGGACACAGATATTTTTAAAATGAGCCAAAGATTTTTCTCTTCTTCTGTCAACCAAAATATTTCTGGCATTCATCTGAGACAACACACACTTTGTACTGAGTTCCACATGCACACAATAGGTACAGTGCAATCAAAGGGAGCACAGCATAGATGGCAAGTACGTCACGCAGAAGTCACTGATATTTTTAAACAAATAAAGTATTTTTCTCTCCTCCCTTTGCCCAAAATATTTCTAGGATTTATTGAGATCCTGAACACTTGGTCCTAGGCAGCATACCCACACATTGGCTACATTCAGTGCAGTCCATGGAAGCACAGCAAGTATGGCAAGAAGTATAACACACTAGTGTCACAGATATTTCTATATAAAACAAAATATTTCTTTCTCTGTGTCCTTACACAAAATAGTTCTGCTGTATTTTGTATATTGACCAAGATATAGACCAAAGGTGGAGGCAGAGACCCTCCCCAAGCCCCCGCCACTACACTGACCCCCAACCCACACTTTACCTTTTGCTACTGCCTATCTCTCCCTGGCCCTGCCTCATTTGTTTTTGTTCTTTTTTTTTTAGTTAAATAACTCTGTCCCCCAGATCCCACCCATGAAGACACAGACAAGTAATGTGTGGTTCCTCAGATTTGGCAATTAATTTGCTTCATTCTTTGATCTCAATTATCCATTTCTATCCATAAATCCCTAGATACACGTAGAAATACAAAATCACACATACCCCCATAATTCAAAGCATCATGGGTTGAATATGCAGATCACCACAGAATATTATGCTGGTTCAACTTTAAGCAGAAATGCATGGTGCCGAAAAGCCTCTCACACACTTTGCAAAGGGTGCCAACACAAGATACAGACACGTGTTTAATCCTACCAGGACTCATCAGAGTGCCTTGTCTGGTTGACACCCCCAGTGGAATGAACCAGCTACCCTAAGATGGTCTATCTGGGTTATGTTGTGGTGAACCCAATAAAAACAAAAAACAAGTTAAAAGACAAACATCCCAGTGTGCAAGCATTGATGCAATGGTTACCCCAAATGGCACTGGCCAGGAAGCCAGGTTTCAAAGAAATACAAAATCACATATACCCTCATAATGCAAAGCATCATGGGCTGCATATGCAAATCACCACAGAATATTATAGACATATACATCAGACATATTTCCATATACATTATACATTTCAAATCCACTTTCTCATGCAAAAATTGATTTCTTAATTTTTTTCCTTAATTTCCTTCTCCTTTATTCTCTTATCTTCTTCTCCCCCTCCCCAGATGTACATCATGGGGGGGCTGACATTCTTCATCCTCCTCTGTTCAAAGAGGTACATGCATACACACTGTACCCTGTTTCCTGTTGTGTTGTCTTATGTCCTATTTATTATTTATCCCCCCTTTATTCTCCCTGTCCTATCCTCCCCTTTCCCTATTTTCCACTAGTCCATCTCCCGCTTGTGGCGGACGTCGGACTTCCCCCCAGCTTTGGCCCATTCTCTCCCACATTCAGAGCTCAATTGTGTCAGCAATTTTCAGAATTAAACATTGCCAGGCCTAGTCTGGAGAGGTGTACACCCCATTCCCCCCATAATACTCATTATTCTGCTCCACTACCAGCTGTGTATAACATTGCCCCTAACTCCTAAAACAGCCTGCCCACACTGGCATTCATACATTTCCTGGCTCTGTCTATGGCCTTATGACATTGGGCATGCCTCCACACCCTTCAAGGAATAATATCCGACCAAACCAGAGTAACCTTTGACCACCTTTCCATTATTTTATGAGTATTCTCCTCTATCTAATAAAATATGTCCAGTCAGGGTCAGGTCCCCAAATCACTCACTCCTAATTTAATGATTATTAGATCCAGGTGGCTGTGGTCCCTTATTTCCCTCTGCACTGGCAGCAGCTGTGCCCACTTCATGCTATGCATGCCTCTCCAGGTCATCGGGATTGAATTGAGGTCTAAGTACAGCTGCCTCCCTTCCCCCTGAGACTCCTGGATGCCCATTTTTCTGCCTAGTGGATAAAGGAGTGACCACATATCCAGGTCTCCTTCCTCCTTGTCTGTCCTGAATACAACTACAAACAGAAACAGCATTAGTACCCATATATCCATCCAACTCTGCCTGTTATCACAGGATGCCCAGAAACAAGTGTGACTGGACCACAGTGGGCTCAAAGAGGGTGGGGGAGAGTCTGAAGCACATTCCCTGACTGATCCAGCTGAATAGCTCCAATACTGTGTTGGAAGAACCAGAATGCCTCACACAGGTGTACACAGCTGGGACCAGGGATGATTGTCAGGACCTCCAAGAACTAAGAACCACTAAAGAACTAAGAGAGGTGGTGGCTGAACCTCTGGCTATCCTGTTCAGCCAATCACTGGAAACAGGGGAGGTACCCAAAGACTGGAGGACAGCAGATGTAGTCCCCTTATACAAAAGTGGGAACAAAGAGGAAGCAGGGAACTACAGACCAGTCAGCCGCACCTCGGTAGTGGGAAAGATCATGGAAGCACTACTGAAGGAGAGATTGGTGGAACATCTGGTTGTCAATGGACTACAGGACCCAAGGCAGCATGGTTTCACCAGGGGGAGGTCATGTCAGACCAACCTCATTGAATTTTTGACTGGGTGACTAGGGAGGTGGATCAGGGAGGCAGTGGACATGGCCTATCTGGACTTCAGCAAGGCCTTTGACACTGTGCCACATAGAAGACTATTACACAAACTGGGGAATATGGGTGTGGGCAGGACAGTAGTGTGGTGGGTAGGTAACTGGCTGGGTGGCAGGACACAGAGGGTGGTGGTAAATGGCTGTCACTCCACAGAGGGAAGAGTAACCAGTGGGGTACCACAGGGATCAGTGCTGGGACCGGTCCTATTCAACATCTTCATCAGTGACATTGCACAGGATCTAGAAGGCAGAATTTCACTGTTCGCTGATGACACAAAGCTCTGTAACAGAGTAGACACACCAGAGGGTGTAGACAGAATGAGAAGGGACCTGCAGAAACTTGAAGAATGGTCAAGGGTTTTGAAATTCAATGCAAAGAAGTGCAAGATAATGCATATGGGGCACAAAAACCCTGGCACAATATATCAGTTGGGGGTGAGGATATAGCATGCACCAAGCAGGAAAGGGATCTTGGGGTTGTCATCTCTGATGACCTCAAGGTAGGAAACAGTGTGACAAGGCATCAGGTAAAGCAAATAGGATGCTGGGATGTATAGGCAGGGCATCACCAGCAGGAAAAGGAGGTCATAATTCGCTATACAAGACACTAGTGAGGCCCGCCTGAGAGTACAGTGTACAGTTCTGGAGACCATACCTACGTAGGACATAGACAGGGTAGAGAAGATTCAGAGGAGGGCAACAAAGATGGTGCATGGGTTGCATCACAAGTCCTATGAAGACAGGTTGAAGGAACTGAACATGTACTCCCTGGAGGAGAGGAGGGAGAGAGGGGATATGATAGAGACATACAAGTATCTTACAGGGAGGAACAGGGTGCAGGAAAACACTATTTTTAAGCAAAAAAGATGTTTCAGGACTAGAGGGCATGGGATGAAGTTGGAGGGAGGATGATTCAGAGGAAACATGAGAAAGAATTTCTTCACAGAACGGGTGGTGGACAAGTGGAACACCCTGTCAGAGGAAGTGGTGGGGGCTGAAACAATCACAGGATTTAAGAATGTATGGGATAGACATAAAGGAATTCTAGAGGGCAGGGGTAAGGGGAAACAGACTTCTAGGAAAACAAACTGAACTTACAAGCTCAAATGGGCAGACTCGGTGGGCCATAGGCCCTTATCTGCCGACACTGTCTATGTATCTATGTATCCAAGCTGTAGCCCCAGGGAAGGGGGACAGGGGACCCCAGAGGAGGGAGAAGCTTATCCTAGTGGGGGACTATATTGTCTGGGGTGTGAAGTTAGGGACACCTAGCAGGGGAAAGAGGGAGGTCAAGTGCATCCCAGGAAGTGCTGCATGGAGGGATCTGAAGCAAATCCATAGGCTCACTAGGGCAGTAGTCAAGAGGGAGGAACTGGATGTCACTGTCCACCTGGGGACCAAAGACTTGATGGGAGAAGTGTGGAGTCTGCCAGAGTCCAGGAGGATTTCAGAAAGCTGGGGGGGACCTGAAACAGGTAGCACATGCCGTCTCATTTTCAGAGGTGCTACCTGTCCAAGGCATAGGGGAGGATAGGGAACTCCACATCCAAGCCTTCAACACCTGGTTGAAGGATTGGTGTGGAAAGGAAGGATTTTGCTTTATACGGGACAGGGGCCCCACCTGGGCCTATGTGAGCTTATATCAGGAGGATGGCCTGCATCTATCCAGGAAGGGGACCTCACTCCTTGCCGAGAAGTTGGAATGCTTCAACAGAGAGCATTTAAACTGGCCAAGGGGGAAGAGTCAGGAGGGACAGGTGGCTTAGGATCACTACCGCATGGTAGCATGCAAAAGCATAAGTGGAAAACAGGAACAACTGAAGTGGGCCATGAGGAGCAGGCAGGAGAAGAGTGTAAAAGGAGAGATGGGGGGGCAGAAGCACATGAACAAGAAAACCGAGGTGGGGAAAACAGGTAAGGGAGAGAGAACAAAAACAGAGGGGCTGCAGGGTTTAAAACATGGAAGGTCATGCTGACAAATGCCCACAGTCGATGAAATAAGGTTCCAGACCTGGAAACCTTGATGTCGGAGGCAGACCTTGACATAACAGCATTAATAGAGACATGGTACTCTGCTAATCATGGCTGGGACATCAGTGTACCATGCTATACACTGTTCAGAAGGGACAGGGAAGGTAAAAAGAGACGGAGTGTAGCCCTGTACATCAGAGAAGGCATAAAGGCTACAGAAGTACAGTGAAGACAGAGGGAGGCCGAGGCAATGTGGGTCACCTCGGTTACCCCCCAACAGCGACATTTCACCAGCAAGGTTCCCCACAGCCATTACAGCACCATGCCATGGTGGGAAACCTGCTGGCACGAGGCGCTGTGTGTCGGGGGTCCTGCACCCCCCAATCAGCTCTGACTCAGAGATGATCATCCTTAAGAGGGGAGGTGCAGGGGTGCCACCCCCACTTGGGGTTGCCATGGGGCAAAGCCCCAATGAAAATACAGTCAGCTTCAGGAAACCGGCAGCCGACTGCAGAATGTGGTCAACCTGCTGGTGTCACTGACGGGGCATTTTTTGTCGAGCACCCATCGTTGATCCGGGTCACCCTTGAACCAGGGAATGGCACAGCAATATGTACTGGGGTGATTTACAGACCTCCAGCACAAAGGGAGGAAGTGGACAGGGTACTAATGGAGGAAATTCATGACATGGCAGCTAAAGGTGAAATCATGCTGATGGGGGATTTCAATATGCCGGATGTAGATTGGACCACCCAAGCAGATGCTTCAGCTAGAAGTACGGCCATTCTGGAATCCCTGCAGGGGGTTGGACTCAGACAGCTGGTGCATGAGCCAACCAGAGACAAATTGATTCTGGACCTGGTATGGACCAGTGGAAATCTAATTGAAGGAGTCTAGCTGGAAGGGCAACTGGGATTCGACGTTCACCACATGGTGTGGTTTGCCATGGAGACAGGGACTCAGGTAAGTCACACAAGGGCAAACGTATTAGATTTCAGGTGTACAGATTTCAGTGAAATGGGTAGATGTTTAAGAGCAGCCCTGGAGAAGGGAAAGGTAATGGAGGGAGTAGAGGAACAGTGGGGAAAACTAAAAGGAAAGGGAAAGGGAAAGGGAAAGGGGGAATTGTTTAACCAGGAAAGGCACACTAAGCCGGAGCTTGTTTCCAGGTACCATATTGGAGGTAACTAACCAATGCCTTAGGATAGTGACCAACGGGGAAAAGAAGAAGAAAACCACTATGGTTGTCTAAAGAGGTAGCAGACAAAGTAAGGGCTAAAAAAGCAAGTTTCAGGAAGTATAAGTGAACCCAAAGGGAAGAGGACAGGGAGGTGTATGTTGCATGTCTAAGGGAAGCAGGGAAAGCTGTTAGGAGAACCAAGGCACAGACAGAGGAGGATTTAGCACGGACTGTGAAAAAAAGGGAACAAGACATTATATAGGTATATCAGTGATAGAAGAAAAATTGGGGGGGGACTGTGAGGCTCAAAGGGGAGGAGGGAGAGTGTAAGGAGGGGGATCGAAACAAAGCAGAAATACTGAACAAATATTTCTGTTCAGTATTCACTAAGGAGGGAGAGGGTCAAAGATCACTGCTGGGGAGAAGAGGCAATTGAGGGGAGAAGTGGACACCAGTTCATTCACAGTGGAGAGAGTTCTGGAGGAACTCACAAAGCTGAAGGTGTATAAAGCCATGGGGCCAGACCACATACACCGGAGGATATTAAGGGAGCTGAGAACAGGACTAGCAGAGCCTCTGGCCACTCTGTTCACAGAGTCACTCAACACAGGCATGGTTCCAGAGGACTGGAGGGGGGCACATGTAGTCACACTGCACAAAAGTGACAGTAGGGAGGAAGCAGGGAACTTCAGACCAGTCAGCCTCACCTCAGTGGTGAGGAAGATCATGGAGACACTGCTCAAAGAAAGGATAGTGGCACACCTGGAATCTAGTGGTGCCCAGAATCTGAGGCAACATGGATTCACAACAGAAAGGTCTTAACAAACAAATCTGATAGATTTGTTTGATTGGGTGACTAGGGAAGTGAATCAGAGGGGTGGCAGACATCACCTACCTAGATTTTAGCAAAGCCTTTGATGCCGTTCCACACAGAAGGCTGGTTAACAAGATGAGTAGTCTTGGTATGGGGACATAAGGTGATACATTGGGTTAGAAACTGGCTGACTGACAGATGACAGAGGGTGGTGCTAAATGGGATCCAATCCAGGGGGAGAGAGAGGTGACCAGCAGAGTAACACAGGGATCAGTACTCGAACCAGTCCTGTTCAATACCTTCATTAGTGACATTGCAAAGGGGCTGGAAGGAAAGGTCTGCCTATTTGCAGATGAGACAAAGATCTGCAACAGGGTGGATACTCCAGAAGAGGAGCAGAAAATAAAGAGAGGGACCTGGAGAAGCTTGAAAGATGGTCGGAGGTGTGACAACTAAGGTTTAATTCAAAAAAAGTGCAAAACAATGCATGTGGGTTGGGGAACCCTGGGCAGAGCTACAGAAAGGGAAATGGAAGGGAGAGGGAACAATGTTTAACCAGGTGTAGCACACTAAGCCGAAGCTTGTTTCCAGATGTGACCTGGGAGCACAAGGAACTTAAGTGACTTGCTCAGGATCACACAGTATGCACCTAGGTGGCTGTGGGATTCAAACCCAAGTCTTCAGAGCTGCAGCTCAGAGCCTTAACCCACTGCACTACACTGCCTTCAGAAGGGGGTTCTGACTATCACCAAAGAGGAAAGGGACCTAGGGGTTATCATATCTGATGACCTTAAGGTATCAAAGCAGTGCACAAATGCTGCAGGGGGGTCAGTGGCATGCTGGGCTGCATAGGCAGAGGCATTACTAGCAGGAGATAGGAGATGTTGATGCCATTGTATAAAACACTGGTAAGGCCTCACCTGGAGTACTGTGTGCAGTACTGGGGACCACACACACATAAGAACATAGATAGGGTGGAGGCTATCCAGAGAAGGGTGACAAAGATGGTGCATGGCTTGTATCACAAAACATATGAGGAGAGATTAAGAGTCTTTAGTATATACTCACTGGAGGAAAGGAGAAAAAGGGAGGACATGATAGAAACTTTCAATTACCTCAAGGGCATAAACAATGTGCAGGTGGGAGATCTTTTTCAATGTAGAAAAGATATCAGAATGAGGGGACACAATATAAAAATGGAGTGGGGCAGATTAAGAAGTAACGTGAGAAAAGTTTTCAACACAGAGAGCATGGTGGATGCATGTAACAGTCTGCTACAAGAGGTGGTGGGGCAAGCACAGTGGCGGTGTTTAAACATGCCTGGCACAAGGGAACATTAGGTGGGGAGGGAGTGATGAAAAGCCATTGATCACTTAGGGTCAGTGACTGCATATAAGTTAGGGTTTATGGGCAGACTAGATGGGCCTAGTGGTGCTTATCTACCAACAATTTCTATGTATCTATGTATCCCTTTTCTATCAAAATTTCCCATTTTTGGCAAATCCCCCCCCCCCCATTACTTTTATATAGCTTTTCCAGATTTGCTTTAGAGGAAGAAAGAAAAACACTATTAGTAAGGAAGCATCACATTGCGAAAACATCCTTTATAACAATTAGAAGACCACCGCCCCCTCTATTTTATATCTCCTGGCATGCCGCCTTCTGCCGCCACTTCGCTGGCTGCCCCAGTGCAGAATGAGCGACATGAACACCCATTCAGGTCTTTCCCCAAGAAGGACATCCCTTTCTTTAGTACAGCCTCCTCTTGTGCCCCCGTTACCAGGGACCCATCTCCATGCAAAAATATAAGAGATTTTCTTCCCCATGGGTGCCCTGTTGCGTACACGTGCAAGGCCCCCACTGGTCATATGGTTACTTTTATATTTTGTTATAGAACCACTTTGTTACCTTTCCTGGCCTGGTCTGTCTTCAATTGTTCTACTAGCACTGATATCCCTTCTCCTGCCCACACTATGTCCTCCCACTGTAGTCCTGCTGAACTGTCCTGCTTTTTATGCCCTACAACTTTGCTGAACCTAAAGGCCCTGCTGTATATGGTGGAGTACACTGCTCTAAATAAAACTGATTCACTCCTTGATGTGCACATCTGGTGCAAGATCCCCAATAATGTCTACAGCAGTGCTTCTGGCAATGGCTTCCTTCTGTCCTGCGCCTTGTCAGCTCCACGTAGCCAGCCATGCATCATGTGTCTTATTAAGTTACTTTTTGTCAAGTCCTCTCACCCTTTCAGGGTACACATCTGGCCTATTGCCACTAAATGAACCTCCATGGTTTAATGTGCCATATTATTCCTCCAGCCTGTCATTATAAATTGCATTACCTGATCAGCCATTACTACCCCACTTATCTGGCAGCCATTTTGAGTTTGAAATGCCTGAAAAGCCTTCCAAGAAGCTTCATATGCTTTTAGGGTCTTGGGGGACCAGGAGTCGTGAAACAACTATTCAGTTTCCCCAGTCCAATCTTCCAGACAAAGTCCAGAACTGCCATCTGTCTGGACTCTGCTTCTGGGGTGATGGCACGAGACTTATCCATCTGCAAGTGGGAGAGGCAGTCAGCTATCACATTATCCACGACATCTATGTGCCTAGCCCTAAATGACATGTTCGATGTCAGTCCCCTCAACACCAACTACCTTAAAACTCCCATAACCCTATCAGATATCACCCCCACTTGTTGAGAACATCCACTACTGCCCTGTTGTCACTCCAAAATGTGATCTTCTGGTTCTTGAGAGCCTCTCCCCATAATTCAATTGCTACCCATCCGGGGAAAATCTCCAGAAAAGTGATATCCCTTGTCACGCTGGCCTGAAACCAAGCACTGGGCCAGGCTATGCCAAACCATTTTTCCCCAAAGTATGCTCCCATACCGATACCCTCAGCCGCATTGGTGTATAGCTGCAGGTCCATGCTGAAAACTCATTCTTGCTGCCGGAAGATCCTACAATTGTAGCTAATTAAAAATGTGTCTCATACCTTCAGAACATCCTTGGTTTTCCTAGCAATGTCCACCCAGTGGTGTGGCTTGGAGATGCCTTGAATCACCCTAGTCTGGCACCGTGTAAACGTGCCACCCAGTGCTATGGCCCTACAGGCAAAATTCAAATGCCCCATAAACTGCTGAACCTCTATTAGCTGCATTCTGTGCCTAGTCTTGACTGCCCCTAACAGTGCCTTCAATTTCTGTACATTGGAGTCTGGAAGCCTAAATAGCTCCCACACAGTATCTATTTCAATATAGCACCCAAGAATTCAATTTGCTGACTAGGAGCCTCTGTCTTGTCTGGGACTGTGGTGCACCTAACTCCATAAATTTGGCCACAAAATTCCACAACATCTTTTTTGTCTGCTGTCTCCCATCACAAATTAATAAGAAGTCATCCAGGTAGAGAATCACTGCCCTGTATCTATATCTCATCTTATAAGCTCATTGTAGCCATGTGCTGAACATCTCAAATGCAGCACAAATAATAGAACAGCCCATGGGCATGGCCTTATCAAAATAATAATCATTCCCTTCCTGGAACCACAGCAAGTCCCAATCCTTGGGCCAGACAGGTAGCAGGTGAAAAGCTGCCTCAATGTCCATTTTCTCTAGCCATGCCCCCCCCCAAGAAGTCCTAATCAACCTGACCATTTCCTCCAAGGTAGTGTAGGTCACCTTGCTGTCCTCTTTGTTGATTTGATCATTGACAGAGTCTCCATCCGGATACTTCAGGTGGTGTATCACCTTAAATTCCCCTGGCTGTTTCTCTGGGACCAAACCCAAAGGGGATATCCCCAGGTACAGGAGAGGTGGATAATTAAAATGCCCCTCTACCCTGCTGGCCGCCACTTCATTTTTAATTTTCTGTGCCAATAATGTCTCCTTGACCCTTACTGACTTCATTTTTTTTTTGCCTTGGTCCCTCTCCTAGATCCCTGAAAAAGCAGGCTGAAACCCATGGACACCACCCAACAGGGTGTTAGCTGCCTCTCTATCTGGGTAAAACCTCAGCCAATCCACCAATACGTCAACTTTTATGGGGATGTCTGCTAACTGAAATTACCTGCTTGCCAAAACTTTAAATGTCATGGTGATGGCTATAGTAGACATGGCCTCTGCCACTGCCTGCTCCCTTCCAGCTGCCCCTTCTCCCCCACTGCTGTCCCCTATACCCCAAATGGTTACCCTGAAAGGACTGACTGTATGAGTTAACATGATTGTCAGTTCCTTTCTCCCAAGTATTCAGGGACTTAGGTGCCGGGTGGCTACCCCGCATTTTGAACAGGCATGCCAGAACTGGCAGTTCAGCCATGAATGAAAAGCCCAGTTATATCCCCAACAGCATTTTGGGGCTGTTCACCCTTTTTTGTCCCCTTGCTATCCGTGTTGGTCATCCGCATACAGATCTCTAACCATAACTCGATCTGCCTTGCATCCCATTTTACATCCCCAAAATGTGCCATCCTCTTCTTGGACTTCTCATTGTACTTCATCCAGATGTACCCCCCTTTTTATATGCATTCTTTATAATTAGGGATTATGTTAGCAAATGAGTGGCCAATTCTAACTTCTTTTCTATGACTATGGCCTTGTAGTATATAAAACTTGTGGACCAATTATTCCAGTTCTTGTCTTTCATTGATTTCTTTTCCTCCCCCTTTCCCAGTAACACTATCACTGCCGCTATGTCTTTCTTTTCAAAACTTTCCTTATCTTCATATTTATCCATATTGTCCATGATAGCCATGATGAATATGTCGACATATTCACTCTTACATATCTTTTCCTTAGTGGCTAGTGACACATGGTCCTCTGTGCAGACACCTGGTGCCCTATCTCTGCCCCAAATTCTTATTCTATATTTGTCCCCCCAGCCACCCCAACTGGCTCCCCCTTTTCCTTATTTCTGATTTCCCTCACAGTTTTTACTCACTGCCCCAACCCAGTATTCCCCACAGCCTTAACCATCTGTTCTACATATTCATTCACACTGCTTTCAAGTGTGATATCCTTATTACCTGACTGCGAATCCGGTTATGGGCGGGGCCCTGTGGGCAGAATCGGCTAGTTATTATCGAGTGCAGGTACTGGGATCAGGGATGCTACCGGGGCAGGAGGTACAGGCCCTAAAGGGACTGCCAATTCCATCAGTGGCAAATAGGCTGGGATAGGTACCAATGGGGCACCGTAGCAGGAGGAGGTACTGGGTCAGCCTACACTGGATCAACTTGGCCATGATCCAAGGGTCTAGGCATGAGCAGCACCCGAGGTGCCTTTTTGCTGTCCTTCCCTCCATGCTTCTTGTCCCTCTTCAGCTTTTTGTCCTTAGCCAGGCTGGGCAGGTCCACCACTTCTAACAACTGGTTTGCTTTGCTCACCAGTTTCATCACTGCCTGGTAGCACTCCTTTGATTGGTTTATTCCTCATAGGATCCTTAATACCAACTCGCTGAAGCCTGAAGAGACACAAACACACAGTTATTATATATACCATTGTTAGTTCCCTCCCCTGGTTACAATTCCTATACCAGCAGCCCCTTCCCAGCAAGGCCTAGCATATGCCTAGCAAATGGATCAGCCATTATTATTATTTTTTTTGAAATAAACCATTTACCAATTGTCAGCCCTGTGGGGGTGGACAACCCCATGCGCAGCTGCCCTGGTCCAACAACAGGCCCAAAATTGCCCCGGGACTATCCCTTGCCCTATTTGGTAAAGTAAATAGGAGCCGCTGTGTTTCCTAAGACCCATCACTGAACTGTGATCAACCATTTTTCATCAACTGCCTGCCTTCTTTTTCTTTTTTTTATTCAAATTTTAAATAATTGTTAAATACTGACTGCAACCCATACGTGCCATCTTATATCGACCTTCCAAGGCCAAGGCACCATGCTCTCAGCAAGTCTGACCAATTTTACTACACGGTGATGAGGTCAGACACCATCACCATGCATCCCATAATTAGGCCTATCTGTTTACTGGGCTCCAACTTCCCCATTCCACTTCAATGTAGTGGGCTCATGCCTAGGGGTCCCCTGGAGCATTGTGCCCAAATGCACCACAAAATCCCCCCACCCAGTCACAGGACTCACCCGCCAGTTGGACCATCTCCATAGCCACTGCACATGGCTTTTCCCACCTGGATCACACTGTCCTCCCCTTTAGTGAAGAGGCATACTCCAGACATTGCCCCCCTCATCCGCCAATCGGATGTTGTCCTTGGTGGTGGTCCACGATCTCCTCTGCTCTGCCCATCCATCCCCTAAAATTAATAAGCAATGGAAAAAGCCTCCTGGACCCAAAGGCAACTTGCACACTGCAGGCTTCTTTTAAATTAAGACCAACCATGGTCTTTGTAACTGTAGCCCACTTCGGTTTCTGGAGAAAATAGCATGACCCAAGGAGGACGAGGAGCAGTGTTCAGTCTGGTCGACCACATGGTGATGATGTCAAATACCATCACCAAGTGGCCCCTATTCGGGCCTAGTGAGGTTGAATGGTTGCCACTCATGCCTTCTACAGTCTTCTGCTCTGGGCTTCTATGGCTGCTCACTCCCTGGCAGTGCACCTAATTCCCTTTTGTTTCTTGTTTTTTTTTTTTTTAACGAACCTCCGGGTCTGACCACTGAAAATGTTGAACTCTCTGGTGGCCTGCCCCAGCCTCAGTTCTCCCCACCTCTCATCTCACAATGGAAAAAAAACAAAACCTTTACGCAACTTAATTGGAGGCAAAATTAAACAGTGAAAAGAGTACCAAACTTGGCAAAAGCTATTAACTCAGCAATGTTCCCCATTCCTGAGTCAAATGTTATTCACCCAGGCTTAGACCATGCAAGGCATTGTGTCTCCAGCAATCCATAACCAACCCCACAGCCTGAAAACACCAAGTCCTCAGTGTAAAACTATGCTAGCTTTTAGCCAAACAAGTGTTTTTAGAATAAACCTAACCAAACCACTTTTCTGCTGCATGGTCTTCTTTCGCTTCACATTCTTTTCATTTCTTATTTACCTCTCTCGCTTGTCTGCCAGAGAATACTCACTTGAATCCAAGTAGAGCTGGGATCACTCAGTACAAAAACACTATCTGCTTAATTAAATTTAATTTAGCAGTAACTGAACCCTACAGGAATAGCAAATTGTTGCAAAATAATTAACTCCAAATAACTAGCTTAAGAAAGAGCCAACTGGCCAAAATAATGTAGCAAGTTTTCAATTAAGGTTAATGAGAAAATTGCCAAAATGGATGTGCTTCTCA
This sequence comes from Neoceratodus forsteri, assembly GCA_016271365.2. Lineage (NCBI taxonomy): Eukaryota > Metazoa > Chordata > Ceratodontiformes > Ceratodontidae > Neoceratodus > Neoceratodus forsteri. The sequence goes on along the minus strand of CM028133.1, from coordinate 1,043,323,719 downwards.
GAGATACTTCTCTTACAAGCAAAACTGTGGGCTTCCTGAGCCTGTGCTTGTCCTTAAATACCACTGTTACTCAACCCTCTCTCTCCCATTGCCCAACCAATCCCTGTCTTCCACCTCACCACCCCACTAACCTCATAGCCTCGCCCTGTTTTGTGACCTCACTTACCCCTCCCCGCCCCTCCCCTCCCTCCTAACTCTTCCCTGCCAGTCAAGCCTTTAGGCCCAACACAAACTTGGTCTGGGCCTGTGGACAATGGTGTCTGCCTCTTTAATTGGGCAACACTCGTTGTCTTTCTTAGGTGCTGTATGTGTGCCTTCTCCCCAGGCCTTAACATACAAGGAGGAAGAATTGGTTTTCTCACTTACCTCTAACATACCTATCTGCTGCTAAACACAAACTGTAATTATCATTTTATTTTTTATTTTTTTTATATTAAAAATACTCTCTCCCATCCCTCAGACAGCACTGACTTAGCTACGGCCCCAGTCTGTTGCCAGGAACCAGACCCATCCGACTCTGTGTGCCCTGACCTGGTTGCCGATGATCTCCCTCCTTCAGTCTCTATGTTCTCCTGCCCTTCCTTTCAGCAGCTGTTGCTGGTGGTCAAGAGTCTGGTAAAGAGCAGCAGTTGCATCATGTCAGCACAGCGGACAGCACAAATGCAGCATCTCTGTGAGTTATTGGTAGTGGCTGGGACAGATTGTGGTGCTGTGCAGACTTGAGTGGAGGACCAACAAAGTGAGATAAAGACAAAAGAAAACACAGAAAAGGTTTGAAACATGCTATTAACTCTCTGGTGTTCAGGGTTCAATTTAGAACCTGAGCACCAGAGTTTGAGCATAGTTCAACTCTTTCTTGAACTAGTTTTTTTTTTTATTTTATTTCGGGAGGCCTCCATCAATTTCTGCCCTAGTCACGGCCCCCAGAGCTTCCACCAACTGCCTATGCCTGCAAACTCCCGGGTACCCCCGGCTTACCCCTCGGAGGGTGGGGCGGCGGCTCTGGTGCCCCAATTCTGGGCCTCGGACATAGTATCTAGGTGGGAGTGCAGCAGCAGTTGCTAATTGAAGCCTGGGAAGGGCTTCATGGAGACAGAGGCTCTCTCCTCCATTTTCTTGATTTTTTTCCTCCGGGAGGCAGGGACGTGCAATGACGTCTAGTGTCTGCCCTGCCTCCATTAGTTACGAGCGCCTGCAGCTGCGAGGCCCCCAGCCTCCGCCAAGAGTCCGTCTCATGCTGGACACTTTCCCCACCATTCCCCCGGAGAAGAAGAGCAGTCCATACGACACTCTATCCTTCTCTCCCAGCCGGCCCTCCAGCGATGCTGGGTCCGTTCCTGAACCTGGGTCGCGGCGTCGCAAGTGGAAATCCCACCAGTGCGCCGGTGGGCTGGCCCTTCTAGAACTAGTTCTGACAACTCTAATTGGGGGGAACAGTTTCACTCAGAGGGGGAACTGTTAATATTGTGGTTGTTCCATTGTTAGAGAAGAGTGATGATGCATATATTTATAAATGCTGATACCTTGACTACTACATTGGTAGACACTGACATTAATAATAATAGCTTAAGTTACTGCAAGCAAGGGCTAGGCATGAGTCATGTAGTTCAATGACGAAGCTTAAAAGCCATGACTGGTTATTTTTTTCTGATTGCCCTGTCTACCACAGTGTATTAGGGTAAGTCTGAATATTTATGCACATACTGTAGTAGCTCTAAATAATAATAATAAAAAAAAAATGATCATGCAACTTTTGTGTACACATGTTCTGTTTTTACCCTTTAAGGTCAGCTTGCTGATCTACAAAGCCCTGCATGGACAGGGTCCGAGCTACCCGCAAGAGCTTCTTATCCCCATTACCCTCTCTGTCCACTCCACTCCGCTGACGAGGGATTGCTAGAGATTCCCAGGGTTCAAGTTAATACATCTGGGGCCCTTCTTTTGCATTTGCAGTGCCCACACTGTGGAATTCTCTACCTTGTCAGGTTCGAGAGTGTCAGACTGTGGAAAGCTTCAAAATGGCACTGAAAACCCACTTATTTAAACTTGCTTTTGCTACTGCTTGAGATTGTTCAGTTGATACAAGTCAGAATTTTAATTGTTACTGGTTTTAAAGTTTTAATATTTTGTATTTTTGTAAAGCGCTTTGATATTTTTAAATTTACTTAACAAATAAAGATTATTAATATTGTACAGATTCATAGTAATGATTATCTGCGTGTCTATACTTATTTGGCATACAATGGAGCCAGTCAGGATGCAACACAATACCTTGCAGTAAAAGATGTACTGTAGAACTAGTTATTTTCAAGCAAAGTAAATTTAACGCAAACACAAATGCAACCACAACTGCGTAAATTTATTTTAGTGCTAAGTCACAATCACCACATTCACTATAATTGGAAAAATACTGAAAGTTCTAATTAGTGCAAACTTATTTTCATGCAAACTGGTGCTTCAATGAAAATAGTGAAAGTTATTTGCCAGTGAAAATTTCAAGTTCTACAGTATTACAAAATACTGTATGGGAAAAGTCCTTAATTGCCATTCAGTTGTACTATTCCTTGCAGAACCCTGCAGCACTCTGTAATAATACTGCAAGGTGCTACATGTTGCATTCTGTCTGGCTTTGCTGTACTTTTGAAGTGATTTAAATCATACATTTGAGCAATATACTAATTTCCAAAACAAACAAGACAAAACTTTGGTTCTTTTATGGTTGATAGGGTAATGACTAACTCCAACATCTATTCATGGATCTTTGTGGTGAAGAAATGCTTATATGGGGTGCCAGAAAGCCAGCTTCCAGGCAGGACACATTCCTTTGCAGCTCCACACAAAGGGCTTCACATAACTTAAAGTAATTTGATAAAAAGGCATTTTGTCTAAAGTCTGTGAAGTTTTTTAACTTCTAGAGGACAACAGCTACACATAGATACCAAATTTGTTATGGGGCACAAGAATACGCAGCAGCACACAGGGACCCATGACATGCAGGACTTAGACAGCGAGGAGCTGGAAATCACTGGGCCTTCTTTAAACAGCACAACTCAGGAACCCCCATGGCAAGCCATCCTGAATTCAGTAAGGGCCATAGATGCCAAAACAGAAAAAACCCTGAACAAGCTGGAGGTGCATAAGATCGTTTTGGCAGCAGTAAAAGATTTGGCTGCAGACGTCGACAAACAATCCATATCGACTCATGCCACAGTGGCCTTGCTGACTAAGGAGAACCTACAGCTGAGAGGGATACTCAAGGCAGTAGAGAACAGCCTGCAAGTGGGAAACGTTAGTATTACTGGCTCACTGGAGAGCACGGAAGGTGGCCATCTACTGAGCTTTCACTGAGGTTGGATGGCAGAGACTTTTATGATGCCTGAGGAGTTTGACTGGAGAGACCTCCACATGGCAAACTGAATCAGCTCCAGAGTGCGGCCTGCTGAGGTAACCCAACCCCAAACTGTTCTGCTCAAAACTGCCGGCCCAGAAGTGAGGGATATAATCATTAAAGCTGCTCAGGCAACTTACCCAGTTGAGGCTCAAGAACAAGATGTGAAATTTTTTCTGGATCTTTCCTACCAGACTCGGGCAAGACACAAGCAGTTCGACACTGTTAGTCAGAAACTGCACACATTAGGGATTGTCCATTTGTTCTTGCTCCCTGCTTGTCTTTGCATCACTTACAGCAGGAAGAGCTGGCAATTCACCGACTCAAAGGATGCAAGTCACTGGTTGGAAAAAAGCAGAAGCAGAATTCCAAAAATAGCCACCGCAAGAGACCTGTACAGAAGATGCAGAAGTGGACTCTGATGAAGGCTGAGTATGAGGGGGGTCTTTAAGCCTTTAAATGTTCTTTGTTTCCTGATCAGGAGTGTGGGGCTGGGGATGAGTGAGCAGGAGTGCTTCCTCAGTGCTTCATGGACTACTATGTGGACAATAATTGGGGAATTTTTTATTACTCAACTGTTGTCCTTTTTCTTTTGGGCTTAGAACGGATTGCCTGCTCTAGATATATCCTTTCCCTATTATCCCAGTATCTCCTGGGGGCTTTACAAGTTGTTGTAACCGCAAAAGTTGTTATGTTCACACATTAAAATGCCTGTTTCTCTTTGTTATAATTGCATACAAAGCTCACTGGGAAATGTGAAGGGATCTACCTGTATTTCCCTTACTTTATATAGTGGCAACATAAGGTTTTACAGCACCACTGGTTGGTGTAGTGTTTCTCCCTATTACATACTTTGATGGACACTACCTCCACCGTTGAAGTGGCTGGCATATGGTGAAAGAACTTTTTGGGACTAAGGGTACATCTGTACCCAAATATTGTGTCTTTATCCCCACTTCCTTTTGTGCAGGAATGTAAGAGTATGTATATGTGATGTCATTTATACAAGTGAAAGATATGGTTTCTCTTACGTGAGAATACTTACTGTATTGTTTCAATGAAAACAATAAACAGAAAGTTAAAAAAAAAGAAGTGCTTATATCATTCTGAATAGCTATCATATTGTGGTTATGCACATAAAGTAGAGGTACTATATAAAACATGAGATAAACATACACTCTGGTTTGATTACAAAATCAAATAGGTTATCCACTGGCAATATTTAGAAAAGCTGGAAATTTAAATAGCAGTAGCAATTAAAGATTAAGGGAAGCCATCTCCCTCACCATCCATAGTAACCCCTTTACAAAAGCAAATAAATCTGAGAAGTGAATTTTTGTACAAAAGCAGTAGCTAGCAAGGTAGGGACCAGGAACTTGAAGGAGCTGTACAGCTACTACAGTAGTTACACTGCGGCATAAGTTTTATATTTTTAAATAAAAACACATTGCCAGTTTGCTGAGCAATTATTTTAATGAAAGAGTGGACATCAACATTCAAGATCTGACTATAATAGAAAGCTACAGCTAAGACATCACAATCTGAGTGTCACTTGCACAGCTGAAATCTTAGCTTTCTTCATGCTTGTCTTGGGGTGGGATCAACATCCTACAGTATAAATTTAGAATTTGTTTTGCCTGCTAACTGATGAAGATTACAATAATTATTCTGGGATCTCTCCTGATCTGACCTTCTACATGTAACAGGTTAAAAGTGGATGACCCTCGAATTGTTATCAATTCTTCCTGCCCATTAGAAGTGTGGTGCACCATATCATTACTGCAGGACACTCCCATCAAAACTGCTGCCAACAACTTGTAATTATTACAATTTAAGGCAAAGACATTAAATAATTTAGAACAGTCTCCCTCAGATCATCTGCACCTCATTCTTTTAAATCACTAACATTAAATCTGAAGTAGGCCAGTTGGCTTTCTCTATCCACCTTCCAAAACTGTGGACCAGTCTCACTCTCTCTATGATATCCTTCCATCTCTGCACTCTCTCAATTCACTTTTATTGGCACACTTTTCAAAAGCATGCATGTGAAGCAAGGCTGCTTCCTCTTCATTCCACATTACAACAACCCATGCTCTCACAGTATTTACCCATTTGGTTTCTACCTTTTTCTTACAGTATTTACCCATTTGGTTTCTAACTTTATTGTGTAGCTTTAAACTTAGTGAATTCTGAAATTTGAGTTTGACACCATGATTCTGTTACAAATATCTTGCCATACATTGGTAACCCTTCCCAAAGCTCTCATCCTGGCCACTCCCACAACTAATGTAGTCTGTCCACTTTTTACATTGTTTTTTTTTTTCTCTGAAATTCATTACTTTCACATTGCTCTCATTGTGCCTTTGCATGCACATGCTGGTGTCACTTGATTTTATTTTTTGTTTTTCTTTTTGCTTTTTCACTAATTATTGTTTTCCCTTCATCTGATTCTAGGGCTTGGTAACATTTATCTCACACCAGTCAAATTCTGGTAAAATGCTGATTTTTCTTCCTTGAGATTTTTAAAACTTGTCATGAAAATGTCATGAAATTTTGCCAAAATTGAGATGCTGGTTATTTCCATCTAATTTAAAAAGTATTTATCCAAATTGCACCATAACTGAAGTGATGACTTTGCCAATGTACATATAGAGGAGTGCCAAGTTTCTGGTCTCTATCTGTAAAGATGACTGAGTCATAAGCCTCCAAACCTTTGGACATTTTAAAATTACAGTAAACAAATAGATAAAGTAAAAGTGTTTGTCTACATTTTTTTAACACATTTGATGTGGTGACTTTATACAGAAACACCGGGCACTACAGTGAATCTCTGCAGTGGCAGCCATGGGAATGCCAGCCCGGCCATGTCACCTCACTTGCCTGCAGACATTCTACCACAAGCAGGTGCAGGTCTAGCCCCTGAGCAGGTACTTCGGTGAATCTCTGCAACAGCAGTGGCAGTGACTGTGGGAAAGCCAGCCTGGCCGTGTCACGTCTCTTGCCAGCAGACCTTCCACCACAACCAGGTGCAGGTCTAGCCCCTGACCGGGGGCTCTGGTGAATCTCTGTGGTGGCTGTGGGAAAGCCAACCCCCACCGCAGCACCTCACTTGCCTTCAGATCTTCTACCACAAGCAGGTGCAGGTCTAGCCCCTGATCAGGTGCTCCAGTGAATCTTTGCTGCAGCTATGGGAAAGCCAGCCTGGCCATACCACCTCACTTGCCTGCAGATCTTTTATCACAAGCAGGTGCAGGTCTAGCCCCTGACCAGGCGCTCTGGTGAATCTTTGCTGCGGCTAACAAAAGTCAGCCTAGCTGCACCACCTTGCTTGCCCTCAGTCCTTCCACCACAAGCAGGTGCAGGTCTAGCCCCTGACTAGGTGCTCTGGTGAATCTTCATGGCAGCTGCAGGAAAGCCAGCCCAGCTGCACTACCTTGCTTTCCCACAGACCTTCCACTACAAGCAGGTGCAGGTCTAGCCCCCTGACTGGGTGTGCCAATGAATCTCCGTGGCAGCAGATGATGGAAAGTCAGCCAGCTGCTCCACCTCACTTGCCTGCAGACCTTCCACCACAAGCAGGTGGAGGTCTAGCCCTGACAGGGCTCTCCAGTGAATCTCCACAGTAGCTGTGGGAAAGCCAGCCTGGTTGCACCACCTCGCTTCCCCATAGACCTTCCACCACAAGCAGGTGCAGGTCTAGTCCCTAACCGGGTGATCTAGTGAATCTCTGCTGCAGCAGTGGCTGCACAAAGCCCAGCCACTCCTCCTCACTTGCCTGTAGACCTTCCACCACAAGCAGGTGCAGGTTAATCCCCTGACTGGGCACTCCAGTGAATCTCCATGGTGGTGGGGCTGTGGGAAAGCCAGCTCAGCTGCACCACCTTGCTTGCCCGTAGACCTTCCACCACAAGCAGGCATACTCATACACTTCACAGGGACTTCAAACTTAGCTGCCAATTGGCTCTTTCTTCCAGTCATGGCCATGGCCACTGGAAAATTGCTGGCACAATTTTTCCGCAATTTCCACAATTTTCACCCTTCTCTGCACAAAATCCGCAATTTCTTGCAATTTCTTACATTTATGGAATTTTTGACTGAAATTGTATAAAAATATTTAAATTCTCAAGGAAGTCTACTCAGATATGATACACAGACTTGGATTTGACCAAAACAGTACAGTGTGAGGTGAGAAGGGGTCAAATGTGACTCTGCTTTCATGTGATTCACTTCCCTGCTTTGGTTTCAGAATCCTCTGGTCATGCATATGTAGACTTGAACACTTAAAAGCTGTGTTAAAGCAGACTATCTGAACTTTTTGCTGACACAGAGACTGAAACAATAGTTGTGAGAAGAGGTGCAAAGTGCCCCATTCACCTAAATGAAGCCTTGACCACAGTGCTTGTTTTTGAATGGTAGGGTAGATTTTCCTTGTATAAATACTTTCAGTCTGAAAGGATTTTGATTCAAATGTGTCAAGAGTTTGGATAGCACTGCTGATTATAAACTTGAATGTGCTTCTGAGGGGGTTGGTGACAGTGATTCCTTACATGTCAGTCAGCCATAACTGTATACACACATACAAAAAGCAAACATTTCTGAAAACATGCTTAACAGATTAAGTATAGTTAAACAGTTAGCTTCAAATAGACAAAATAGTTGCAGCCCAAGTAAAATCACTGCAAACAGAGTAGATCAAAAGTACAATGTATTAAAAACTATTGTATGATGTAATGAAAAAACTATTGGTATGATTTGATACTTTTATCATGTGATTTTAAAATGTACTGCTGATTAAGAACAGTAATCATTTTAACAAAATAAATATTTTTCTTACTAGACCTGTATTAGGCACCCTGGTTATCTGTTAATTTTTTTCTTGCACCAAGGCAAGTAGTTTAAACAGGCTTCATTATTTAACATCTAGAAACTGGCAAAATGTGTTGTTTCAGGATGTATTCAGTACAGACTAACTGTAAAGTACTGAATAAAATCTAGTTAGCGCTGCATGACTTTGATGTCTTGATTTTTAGAAGATATGCTACATAATGATTAGTTTACAGTGCATTTCAAAAACACACATCTTCATATTAAAAGCATTTACAAGTGACAATACAGTTATCTAACAATTTATGTGATCAATACATGCTGCAGCAAACAATAAAATATTTATTAAGGGGGCAGTGGAGATGTATAGTGAACCCCTGCAATTTTCCTGCAATTTTTGCAAGAAATTCCCCACATTTTTGGGTAAAATTTTTCACAATTTTCCAGTGGCCCTGGTCATGGCCCACTATTGGCTGCTGTACTTTATGGCTTTGCCTGTGATTGGACCTTGTACTGTGAAGCAGTCCTCTGCTCTTTCTTCACCCTGAGTGCTGCTGATCCCTCTGACTTCTTCTATTCTCTGTCTTTTCAGTTCTCTGTATTTTATTTTTGATTTTGTTTTAAACTGAAATATGGTTAATTGAGCTGTACTCCAGAGACCTGTACTCACTTTAGACAGTGGGTTAAGGATCTCAGGGAACTGCACTGAATCTACTTAGCTGGGACTGTGGGAAAGTGAATTTTTCTGAACTAAATTTAGTTAACCGGATCTGTGGGAAGTGTTGGAGAATTATTTAAATGTGGTTAAGGATCTAGGGGAACTGCACAGAATTTTATTAGCTGGGAATGTGTGCAAGTGAATTATTTAAAATGAATTTTGTAAGCTGGGTTCTTAACATTTATTTAACATGTATTTATTTAGTCTTTCTGTGCTCCTTCTCATGCTCTCTCTGCCAGTGGCTGCTTTGCCCTTCTTCTGCTGAACTCCCCATTTCTCACTCTCTTTTGCCTGAATTATTCATCTCCTCCATACACTGCTGAGTTCTTGCCTCAATCTCCCCACCTCTTTAAATTTATCCCAGCTGAGCATTCCAATAGCTATCTCTGCCAGTTTTATTTCTTTCCCTTTCTCCATTTCTCTGTCCTTGTAGCCCCGCCCCTCAATGTCTCCTCTTTCCACCCTTAAACTTCGACTGGAATCTGTTGGCACCAGTCTAACCCCTCCCTCCCTCTCAATTAACATCCCTGTCTCTTTTTTCTGCTACCCTGTCCCCCCGACTTAGCTCTGATTGTTCTATTGAAAAGTTTTTTACCTTAACGTCTTTCTTCTCTTCATTTCCCAGGTGGGGGTCTATCCCCTGTCTGGGTGGTCAAGTGAATCTCTGTAGTGGCGGCAGCTGCGGGAAAGCCAACCCAGCCGCACCACCTCGATTGCCCGCAGACCTTCCACCACAAGCAGATGTACTCATAAACTTCACTGGGACTTCAAACTCGGATGCAGATTGGCTCTGCCTTCCAGTCGTGGCCCACTATTGGCTGACACACTTTATGGCTTCACCTGTGATTGGACCTTGTACTGTGAAGCAGTCCTCTGCTCTGAGTTCACCCTGAGCACTGCTAATCCTTCTGACTTCTGCTCTCTGTGTTTTCAGCTATTTGTATTTTGTCCTGCCTGCCCACCCCGACCCCGGCCTCAGTTAAATGTGCCTTGGCCACTCCCATCCTGTCCCCCCATGCTACTCATAAGCTTATAAACAGGCAGCTCTCTAAAGCTTGAAGTCTTACTTAGGACAACTGCCTCTTGTTTCCTTTTTACACCACTGTTACTGTTGCTCATCTTTAGGCCTCTATCTATTCTTATAGGATTCCTCAAAACCAGCTGCTACTGGCATCAGCTACTGGCATCACTATAATTCTGTCAGCTCCTTCAAACCACACCCTGTCTACTGATTCAAATATCCAGACCCATTACTACCCTTGTTTACTCCCAATATGCCTACTCCTCTTGCTTCTATTCCCTCCTTCTGATTCTCTCCACTTTATGTACCCCAGCTCAAGCTCCCAACCTAAAACCTGCTTCGCCTTTCCCTCCGCCTCTTAGTTCCACCTTTATTCTAGTCATAACTCTTGAACCCTCTAATTCCCTGGACTCACTTCCATCACCTCCCCTGCCACTTTATTCCCAGCACCTAGCTACCATGCCTTCCTTCACCTCCAGATTGTCTATTTACCTAGCCCCCTCTTCATCAATTAATTCCCAAATTACATGGCCAGCCACAAAAGTCCCAAGCTCCACTTCCTCATTATTGCACTCCTCTTAGTTGCATTAGGTAATGTTCATCCTAACCCCAGTCCCACTAACCTCACCTCTGCCAGTAGTAATTCTACCTCTAATGTGATAACTTCCTGCACTCCTTCTGCCCTCCCAAATGGCCTGAAAACCCTCCAGTTAAACATCTGCAGTCTCATTACAAAACTTTACCTTTTGCAACGTGAGGTATTCTCCCTCACACCTGATATCTTAATTTTAACTGAGACTTGGTTAAACGATAAAATAATTGATCTCTTGGTCGCCATCCCTGACTACTCCATAATCAGGCAGGACAGGGCTGGCAGAGGAGGTGGAGTAGCCATGAGCTGCTTATCCTGATTTCACTTCAGCACACAAGCATTCTCTCATCTTCCTTACCAACCACCTATGTAGCCCTTGTAGTAAACATTGACCTGCCTTTTTCCTCCCCTATCTTCATAGCTGGGATCTACTGCCTGCCTGGTATCAAGCCATCTGCTACAACTGAACTCATTACCTGTATAACTTCCCTCTCACATAAAGATGAGTTATGCATTCTGGGAGATGTAAACCATAACTGGCTGTGTCCCTCCACTCCCAAGACACAAAATTACATCATTGCTCTCAGTCTCTCCCACCTCATCTTCAGACCCACCCACAAAAATCATAAAACCCCAAACCACTCCCTGATAGACTGGGCTCTCACCTCCCACCCTCACCCAGTCATTAAATCAGGCATCCTTCCTGATGCCCTCAGTGATCCTCACCCAATCTTCCTAATCAGGAAAGTCCACAGACCTAAACTGCCTCACAAAATCCTGCAGCTCCATTCTTTCAACTCCCTAAACCTTAACCCCTTCTCAACGATCTTGCCATTACTGATTGGATCTGATAGCCTCTGCACCTTCCATTCATCAAGCCCTCACTTACTTCAAAGAAAAATTTCTTGGTACCTGGAATTAATTTGCCCCATTCAAACATACTCCAACCATCTTCTCTGGATTATCCATGAATTACTGACCTGTTTCAGTGAAAGAGAGACAAAGCTTGGAGGAAACATAAGGCCCTCCCAGCTTCCATCTGACTATGCAAATTATCATATGCTAAGAAATGCCTGTACAAAAACTACCAGGCTAGCCAAGTCTGAATATTTTAAATTAGCATTCCTTAAAAATATCAACTCCTCCTCCAAATTATGGAAAGTGGTCCATGCCCTCTACTCCTCCCCTTCACAACCATCCCCCACAGTGCTTAAAATAAATAACACATTAGTGTCCGACCCATGCTGAGTGACCCAGGAGATCAACTCCTATTACACTTCCTGCACTTCAGCCCTCCTAAAGTCCCTCCCCACTAACCTTCCCTCTCCCCCTCTCCCCCCTCTTCTAGCTCTCAAACCCTCCATGCCCACCCTTCTCTCTTCTTCTCTGCTGTCTCTCCTGATGAGACACTAACAGACCTTCTCTCTCTCTCTCAGTCCTTCCAAAGGCTCTTCAGCAGATGACCTGGACCCTAAACTCCTTTACCTTTCAGCTCCTATTATTTCCTATCCTACCTCCTTAATCCTAAACCTCTTTTTTTGTCCTCATCAGTCCCTTCATCCTGGAAACATGCTGTGGTCCTCCCTCTCCCAAAAAGTGGTGATCCCTCCTCCCCTGGCAACTATTGTCCAGTCTCTCTCTTCCCCACCTTTGCCCAGCTCCAAAAACAGCTGGTTGTCTCCCAACTAACTTCCTTTTTCTCTCTCTGTCTCCTCCTTTTTCACCCTGTTCCAATCTCTCTTTTGGAAGAACCACTTCACCACCACCTCCCTTCTCAGGCTCACTGACTCCTTTCTCACTGGGATGGACAATGGTCTCATCACCTCTGCCATCTTCGTCGACCTAACCAAGGCTTTTGACACAATCTCCCATGATCTTCTTCTTGACTCCCTTATGGCTGCTGTACTGTTGCCACCTGCTTATAACTGGTTTAGAGCTTATCTCTCAGACAGAACACAATCTGTCAAGATCCAGGATGTAATTCCCCCCCCCACCCCCACCACCACAGCAGTTCCACAGGGCTCTGTACTTGGTCCCATTCTCTTTTCCATCTTCCTCAATGACTTGCCTTCAGTATGCTCCCCCTCCTCCTCTATCTAGAATTTATGTCAACAACAGTGTCCAGTTCACTTCTGGAAAATGACCTGCTGATGTAGTAATCACCCTTCAGCATGATTGCAACTAGATTCAGCTCTGGTTTGCCTCACATCAGTTATTCCTAAATGCCAAGAAGACTGTCTCCATGACCTATGGCAATAGGCAGAGACTCTCTGGGCTACATCCCTTACCCTCTTTCCATACCCTGGATGGCACAATTCTTGAGGACACTTCCTCATTCAGATACCTTAAGGTCTGGCTAGGTCAACACCTCAGCTTCTCTGTCCACAATGACACCATCCTGAAAAAAACACTCCCCAAGGTTGATGCCTTATCAGGAACCATAGTTGCATCCCTCCTATGACATGGAGTGAACTTGTCCAGAAGATGATCCTCCTCATTTTTGACTACTACGACACAGTCTATGGTGCCACTCCCAAATCCTCTCTAACCAGATTGGACACTCTCTTCTACTCCTTTTGTTGCTTTGCTCTTCATGCTCCATCCTGCACTTGTCACTGCAACCTTTACCATGCCCTGTCCTTTCATCCACCTGACAACATGTGCCTCACTCATTGTGCCAAAATCACTTACTAATTTTGGTTAGGGAACTTCCCCCTACCTTTCATGTTCCCTCTCCTCTCCCCCTACTCCCTCCCACTCCCTCTGTTTCACAGACACTAATACTTTGTTGGTCCCCCATCAATACACACTCATAAGACAGTCCAGTTTCTCCCATCATTTCCCGAAATGTTGGAACTGCCTCCTGTCCCCCAAATATGGCACTCCTCCTCGTACTCCCTCACCTCTGCCTTACATAACTTTCTCTCCTCTTGCTGTTTCTGTTTTAATCCTCCTTAACTTTTCTTTTCCCATGAGTCTGTACTGCTGCATGCCACCCCACCTCCCCATACCCTCATTATCTTCTCTCTCCCCATGACCTTGTTCCCCAGAATGTCACTCTACCGCCTCCCATATACCCCCAGCCTTTACTTCTGTCCTTTACCTGCCCCCATCTTCTCTTACCAACTTGCCCTTGCTTAAATCAGCCTCCTGGCAGCCCTTAAAAAAATAATTATATGAAATGTTTTCATGCTGCACACATAAAACTACCTAAGTGATATGCATGCTGCAAGTATGATTTCAATGTTAAATTGGAATCGATTGCATGCATATGGCATGCTTGCAGCAAGCAAGTGTGGAAACCATGATTTTTATGTTAAATTGGGAAAGACTGCATGTATGTGGCATGCATGCAAAAAAGCAAGTGAACACTGATAACTGCATATGTAAAAGTTAAGTAACATGTTCAAGATCACACTATAGACAAGCAGGAGTTGACGGGATTCAAATCCAGGTCTCCATGCCACCAAGTCTCCTGGCTTACAGTTCAGTGCCTTTAACCACTAAGCCATACATACTGCCTGCACACATAGGGTGAGCTTGTACTTCAATACATACTGTATCTGAATACAACTGCATGCATGCAGCATGCTTCCAGCCAGTGTATGCTTTTCAGTTTTCATCTCTTTCATCTCATTTTCACAGTTGAACTGTAGCACACATATTAATGGAAACACATGTCTTTCCAACCCCCAATACATAGACATACCCACAAAACCACTTAATTACTTCTGTCTGGCCTGTACTCCTACTGTTTTTTCTCCATAATTTTGAATGCTTCCACACAAAAAGACTTTAAGGTGCAAGCACAAACATAGCAATAACTTGACACATACACCCACTCACATGGCCAGTAGCCCCCCATGCACACACACTGTAGTGGGTACTGCCATGCTGCTACAGACAAACCCCCAAGTATAGATATAAGTAGAAAGTCTCTTACTTGAGTACTAGGGTGCCAGAGGCAGAAGTCTTTAAGAGATGATGTCCATGGATCAGAGTGCTGGAGAGCCTACCCCCTTGAAATGAATGGAGTTATTTTCTATTACTATTTTACTCATTATGACAGTGAGTTGGAGAATAGCAAAGGACACTTACATAGAAACATAGAATTTGATGGCAGATAAGGACCGCTTGGCCCACCCAGTCTGCCCATTTCCCTCCCTGATGGATAAGCTGCAGATCCTAGTTAACCAGCAGCCTACTTCTTCCTACCCCCACCCTCTAGAATTGCCTTATGATTGTCCCATGCATGCTTGAATTCCACCACTGTTTTTGACTCCACAACCTCCTCTGGAAGGCCATTCCATACATCCACAACCCTCTCTGTGAAAAAATAATTCCTTAAATTACCTCTGAGCTGCCCCCTTCTATCTTCAAATTGTGCCTCTTGTTCTTGCACACCTCTTTTTTTGAAAGATGCTACCCTCTTGGACTTTGTTGATTCCCTTGAGGTACTTGAAAGTTTCTATCATGTCCCCCCTCTCCCTTCTTTCCTCGAGGCTATACATATTAAGCTCCTTAAGTCTCTCTTCATATGTCTTCCGGTGCAGACCCTACACCATTTTAGCTGCCCTCCTCTGGACAGCTTCCATCCTGTCTATGTCTTTGCGGAGTTGGGTCTTCAGAACTGCAGCAGTACTCAGATGTGGTCTCACCAGCTGTCTGTACAGAGGGATAATAACTTCTTGTTTTCTACTGGTGATGCCTCTCCTATGCATCCCAGTATTCCCCAGCCCTCCTTGCTGCCCTCTCACATTGCTTGCCCACCTTTAGGTCATCTGATTATGACTACCCCAGGTCCCTTTCCATTTTGTTTTGTTAGTATCTCACCCCATTGTGTACTTTTCCCTGGGTTTTGTTTCCCAGGTGCATTACCTTGCACTTCTTAGCATTGAATCTAAGCTGCCATACATTTGACCATTCCTCTAACATTGCCAAGTCCCTTCTCATCCTTTCCACCCCACCTTGTGCATCAACTCTGTTGCAGATCTTTGTGTCATCTGCAAGAGACATACTTTCCTTCCAGTCCCTCTGCAATGTCACTTATAAAGACATTGAAGAGAACCAGTCCTAATACTGAACCCTGCGGTACCCCACTACTAACCCCCCTTTTTTCAGAGTGGACTCCATTTACTATTACTCTCTGTGTCCTATTCTCCAGCCAATTCTTTACCCAGGCTGTCATCTTGGGACCCACTCCCA
Organism: Neoceratodus forsteri; assembly: GCA_016271365.2. Lineage (NCBI taxonomy): Eukaryota > Metazoa > Chordata > Ceratodontiformes > Ceratodontidae > Neoceratodus > Neoceratodus forsteri. The sequence goes on along the minus strand of CM028133.1, from coordinate 1,043,307,971 downwards.
GGCTGGCTAACTTGTATATTAATCTTTTGTGTGGGACTGTGTCAAGTGCCACTGTTCTACTAACAAGGCCCTTGTTAGTCAAGTGGTGGCCTTCATTAATCTCCAACTCTCCAGTAATAATGTATAAAATAGTAATTAAAAAATGCCTTCATTCATTTCTGTGGTGAACACCCCAGCAGCCTCCTTTGCCCTTTGTGATAGTGTGCCTGAGCATGGGGATGTGGAGGTCAGCTTCATATGGAGGGGGTAAGCCTGACTATAGTGGGGCTCCAATAGTCTGTGCATAGCATTCCACATAACTGTCCATGAATGCAAAGGACAGTTCTAGAATATCTGTAACATCTCAAAAATGTGCAGATTATTTGGTTTGACTGAAATATGATATGCAAACCAAGAAAAATTCAAATATATAGGGTTCATCTGTATATACCCTGGAGCAGTGCATCAGATTTGGGCTTCACCCACCCACTTACTAACCAGTTTGTTTCCTGGCTGAAGTTCGCTCCCCCCACAAAAAAGATCTTCACCCCGATTTTTCTCTCTGACACCATTCCATTCAGTACCCATCCCCTATGGGTCATGAAGCCACCCAAAGTTGAAGAAATGTGAAAAACAAATCAATATTTCAGCCCTTCCTCCTTCCCCAATCCTCCTGTAAAAAAAAAATATTTAATTTTACTTACTTAACCATATGGCCAGAACCTGCAGCCTGACAGAGTGTGCCATCAGCCATTTTTAGTCCACTCCCTCACTTCCCACCAGAAGCTGGTTGCTCGAACTGACCAGCACAGGTCCCCAACGTGATCCGTGGTCAAGTCACCATGCCATATGAATCCACCCAACCTGAGTTGCTTCCTTCTTGCTTGGTCACTGCTGCCACACTTCACTGATCAAGGCCTATGAAGGACACCTACACCCCTGTCACCACTGCTGCTAAGCCTACAGTAGCTTGCTGCTGTGAAGGTCTGTGCTTTTTGTTTTTTAAGGTGAGCCTAGTAGTGTAAGTAGGTAGCCTGGTCTTGAGTTAGCTTCTAGCTCACCATCTGCCCCTTCAGCCATCAAGGGAGATGGAGACTCACTAAGAATAGAACAACAAAAATATGCTGCCACAACAATGCTATTGAGAGTTTAATTCTCACTGACTCCTCCAAGCTGTATTATTCAGCCTGTCTACTCTGTGGTTGGAAAGACAGTGTCACACTTCCAAAGCTCATGTGCACTTTTTTGACTGGAGCTCATCCAAATCACATGTGATTGTGCCACTGCTAATAGGTGGAGAGAGTGGACAACACAGTGCAGACAGAGTCAGGTCTGGAGAGCACCTGCAGCATGAGCACACACTGGCCAGGTGGATACTTACTGTGCAAATGATTAAATCCAAATTTAAAGTCATTACTGCCACACCATAAGAACAACCTAGGCACAAATATGGGTGGGGGAAACAACTGTGCCCCTCTGCCCTACCTAAATGGCACCCCTGCTTATTGGTAGAAACTCATTCTCAGGTGCTAATGCAATGGATTCCATTGTGTTTTGAGGTACCATATCTCCATATTTCATGATGTGTCCTGATCATCATGTGGGTTAGTGTCCTTTATTGTTCCTCATTTTGAGTGTCCATGTCCCTCATTTCAGTGATGAACTATGAGGTATGGTGCATGTTTCCAAGACCCTACTCAGTACAATGAGTGCTGAGCATGGCCATAGTGTATATGTTCAATACAGAATGACAAAGGGAAAGTAAGTGAGATAAAACAGTCATGGAGAAACACATTTGTAGCACTAAGTATGCAGAAGGGATTTGCATGGTCCAAAATAAAAAGCATAGGCTTCACAACACAGAGGACCCTCTTTGTACATCTGGAATGAGGGATGTTGACTGGCTATATCCTCAGCATTTAATGCAGTAAGTAAACAATACTTTACAAATTAATGGTGATTTAAAGACAAAAATCAAAAGCCATTAAACAACTTGCAACATGTGAACCTGAGATGTTTGAATGATATTCACACTAGCTTAACTGCTGCACTCATGTCAAGCATGCAACACACTAACCTGATGTAATTTTTAGATGTTCACACCAGCTTTCCTGTTGCGCACATGTCAAGCTTGCAGAACGCAAACTTGATTTGCTTTTAGACCTGGTTCACATATCTTCACTTAGCGTATGCGAATCGCATGCAAACATTGCACAATAAAGCATGTGGCATGCATTCTGCATGTACACAGCACAACTATATTTCTGTAAGGGAGGGTTCTCAGCAACCTAGATGGGTCTAGTCTAGGCAAGCCTCTTCCTTCCCTCCTCCACCCCCATCCTCTCTTACTACTTGTCCTTGCTTAGTTCTACTCCCAGCAGGGTTCTCAGCATCCTGGTATAGGTTAGTTATAGACACATTTCTTCCTTCCCTCCTTCAGCACTCCTACCCAATCTTTCATTCCTCTGACTTTCCACTGTTCTCCACCCTCTACCTCCTCAGACCTGTTAGTTTAACCTCAGTGATAGGGAAACTGATGGAATCACTTCTGGAGGAAAAAATTGTCGAGTACCTAGAGGCCAGAGGGGTACAGGACCCAAGACAGCATGGATTCACAGCAGAAAGGTCATGTCAGATGAATTTAATAGATTTCTTTGACTGGGTGACCAAAGTAGTAGATCAGGAAGGGGCTGTGGACATGGTCTACCTAGACTTTAGCAAGGCATTTGAATCAATCCCACACAAAAGATTTATATACAAGTTAGCCAGCCTGAAAGTGGGTCCCAAGATGATAGCCTGGGTAAAGAATTGGCTAGAAAATAGGACACAGAGGGTAATAGTAAATGGAGTCCACTCAGAAGAAGGGGGGTCACTAGTGGGGTACCGCAGGGTTCAATATTAGGACTGGTTCTCTTCAATGTCTTTATAAGTGACATTGCAGAGGGACTGGAAGGGAAAGTATGTCTCTTTGCAGATGACACAAAGATCTGCAACAGAGTTGATGCACAAGGTGGGGTGGAAAGGATGAGAAGGGACTTGGCAATGTTAGAGGAATGGTCAAATGTATGGCAGCTTAGATTCAATGCTAAGAAGTGCAAAGTAATGCACCTGAAACAAAACCAGGGAAGAGTACACAATGGGGAGTGAGATACTAACAACAACAAAAATGGAAAGGGACCTGGAGGTAGTCATATCAGATGACCTAAAGATGGGCAAGCAATGTGAGAGGGCAGTAAGGAGGGCTGGGGGGATACTGGGATGCATAGGGAGAGGCATCACCAGTAGAAAGCAGGAAGTTGTTATCCCTCTTTACAGACACCTGGTGAGACCCCATCTGGAGTACTGTGTGCAGTTCTGGAGACCCAATCTCCGCAAGGACGTAGACAAGATGGAAGCTGTCCAGAGGATGGCAACTAAAATGGTGCAGGGTCTGCACCAGAAGACATATGAAGAGAGACTAAATGAGCTTAATATATATAGCCTAAAGGAAAGGGGGGACATGATAGAAACTTTCAAGTACCTCAAGGGAATCAACAAAGTCCAAGAGGGTAGCATCTTTCAAAGAGGTGCGCAAGAACAAGGGGGCACAATTTGAAGATGGGGGGGTGGCTCAGAGGTAATATAAGGAAGTATTTTTCACAGAGAGGGTTGTGGATGCATGGAACGGCCTTCCAGAGAAGGTTGTGGGGTCAAAAACAGTGGTTGAATTCAAGCAAACATGGGACAGTCATAAGGCAATTCTTGGGGGGTGGGGTTAGAAAGAAGTAGGCTGCTGGTTAACTAGGACCTGCAGCTTATCCATTAGGTAGGGAAATGGGCAGACAGGGTGGGCCAAGTGGTCCTTATCTGCCATCAAATTCAAATTCTATGTTTCCTCATTCCAAGGTCATCACCTAGTTCTGCTCCTGGCAGGGTTCCCAGCATCCTGGTAGGGGTTAACTCTAGGAATGCCATGTCTTTCCATTGCCAATCCCCCATCTTCTCCTTTCTCCTCTTTACCCTCCTCTCTACCTCGCTGCACTTAATTAGGAACCTCTAGCTCCTATATGCACTGAACTAATTACTCCACTTTTTGTTCTGTCTGAGCTGCAACTCCAGCTTGCACTTAGTCCCGTGTTAATTTGCTTCACACAACTGGTCCTTCTTATTATTTCTGGTAATGTCCAGGCTTCCACTGTCTTATTTGTTTCTCATTCCACAGCTGTCATCCCTTGATCCTCTTGCTTGTCCTTCCATTGTAACTCAATTGATATTGTTTTGATTACCTGTCTCTTATTGTAACACCAGTCCAGCAGGATGATGGCGATAGTGTCGTCTTAATTTCTGTATGTTAATCCTCATGTATGTTAAATGTAATTGTATGAATAATTTCTGTTATTTTTCCATCCAGTTGTACCCCCACCCCCCACTCCCACAGGTTGCACTGGGAGATGATCAACTTGTTGTTCAGTGTGCCATCCTGGTGAAACATTTAAATATATAAATAAAATAAAATAAATCTATTTGTACCAAGTTTCAGATCTCTAGCGTTAAAGGTGACAATTATATGCCTCCAAATGTTCAGAAAATTGTAATTTACATTTCATCATTATGTAAAGTGCAGAATTTTAAGCCCCTATCAATTTAAAACTGAAGAACAGAAAATTACCAATGTGTTTATGTTCATTGGTCATAAATACTAGGCTTTAAGGCAACTCCCATGGCCCAGCATTACAGCATCATGCTGCCATGCTTTTTTTTAAATCAGATAAACTTTATTAAACTTTTATAACAAAGCAGAACAACACAATGAACAATACAACCAAGATATATCCCCCTCCAACAACTACCCCTTCACATCCTGCACCTCCCCTAGTGAATCCACCTCAAAACAAAACCTAGATAGTGACCTAGCAGAAAGGGAAGAGCCCCTAACATATGAGCTAGATAGGAACCAAATAAGTGATACCCTACAACAGTGTATACATCCAACTAATAACATGAAGACTTTAAATTGCATACAGTATATAGAGCTTGCCCCATCTTTTATCAAAAAGGGGAAGCCGATGTCTCAAGTTCGCAATCATACATTCCACCCTAAGATTAAATAACAATTCTTGGAGCCACTCCTGATATGAGATGGAAACCTGGTAGAGCCATTGCCACAGGACCATTTTTTTTTTAAAGAGAGAGAAATTAGGGCCTTGTAAAATTTTCGTTCCCTGACTGAAACAGTACTATAGTCCTCTAAAATACATATCTCAGGCTGAAATAAGCCCTGTAATCTCAAAAGTGGGTCCACCCTAGTTTCAATAAGCTTCCATAAAGGAGTAATCTTAGACCAGTATCAAACTACGTGCAGGGTAGAACCCTCATCTTGTTGGCATCTCATGCATACAGAAGAGGGTAACCCACCCATTCTAGTTAATGTTTTAGGGGTATGATAAAGATTTTACAAAATATTAAATTGAGTAAGTCTCAAGCCATCCTGGGAAACATATTGGTACAGATCAGTCCAAACAGCTTGCTATTGTGAGGGGGGATAAGGAAAACTCAGCATCCCAGGAGGATGAAGAGCTATCTAAGTCCGGAAAAAAGCTTTGCAAAAAGTAGTGAATACAAAGCGGACATTGCATGTGGTTTTAACACCAAATTAGTAATGTCAGTTAGAAACTCCAAGAAATCCATGGTCCAACTGCCTGGCCCAAACCATTGCAACAAAACATGTTGGAGCTGGAAAACTTTAAATGCTTGTTGCCCCTGTAACCGATAAAAATAAATGAATGCTGTGGTTGACAATAAAATCTCCCTGACAATAAATTACAAACCCGGACATTAGCCAATTGGGGGAACCAATCCATGGTAAGAATATGCCCCCCAATCTGAAAATTACAGTTACGGAGTATAGGCTGAGAGATATCCTTGGCAATGGAATGTTTCAGCAGGGCCCAAAATTTCAAATATGCTCGCAGTGAGATTCCCATAAAAGGTCATGCTGTCATGCTGATGACCAGGATTTGGAAGCGAGCCAGGGAGGTACTGTCCCGAGGCAGGCCATGGCTAAAACTTACACTTTACATAACCATTACTTCTCTGTTTAGCAGTTTCTATGACTATTCCAACAAGTTCTAGCCAGAGTCAATATGGCAGTGGTGAACTGCCAAATGACCAAAGTTACACGTGTACATAGAAAATTTTGAACACCCAGGTGTAACTCTCCCATTTTTTTTAGTTGTTTCACCAAATTTTCAACATGACTTTTTGGGGACACCACCTCATGAAGAGTGCTACTGTTATTTTGTTCACTTGTCCAGAAAGGTGATTTCAGAGAGCGACCATGCCATTTTGTGCCCCAGGTGGAAAAACACTTTTTAGGGCAGGATGTGAAAAATGACAACTGTACTGCTAATAAAGAGGTGTGCAAAAATGGCAATGTTGAAAATCTGGAGTGCAAATATTAAAAATATTGCAAAGTTAGGAGTGTGCGTAGAAACTGCAAAACACACGCTCATAACACAGTCATTTTTGGGAATGTTTTCACCAACTTTGCAACAAGAGCTTTTTGGGACTCATGAATAGTGGCACTGTCACTTCATTAAATCAGTCCCAAAAGTTGATTCCATGCAGTGACCATGAAATTACATTTCAGGACTGAGTAATGAAATGACAGTGACAGTATTCATGGGGTGATGCCCTAAGAACCTCATGTTGCAAATTTGGGGCAAAACATCCTAAAAATTGCTGATATATCAACACAAGTTGAAAACCACATTGACTGCCAATATACCACACTCACCTTTGATTCTTCAGTTTGCAGTTCGGCTTTGAAGAGTCCAGAGGTGTCCCAGTACAGAGAAGATGACAGTGCCAACCTCCGAAGGTAAGTATGGGTAAGGAGTGGGTGCTGGGAGATATGTGTTTAGTGGTATGGTGGGATGGGGAGGGGGGACTGGAGCAATGCCGAGGGACCATTTTCTTTTTTACAGGTAAAACAAAAAAATGCTTTGGGGTGGTTTTCTTTATTTATAGGAAAACAAGGAAAAAAAAGCATAATGTTGGGCACACTGGGGTGGGCTTCCAGTGTGCCAGATGAGTTTGAAGGGTACATCATGCTGACATGGGGATTGGGCACCCCGAAGTTAGCACAGGGAAAAAAAAAGAAAAACACACAAATATGGCTCAAAAAAGGGCTCAATGGGGTGGGTTCCCAGTGTGCCACATGAGTGGGGGTTACATGATGCAGACACAGGGATTGGGCACCCTGATGTTCGTACGGGGATGTTGAATGGAGGGAGTGGGGAGGACAGCAGCAGTGGGAGGGAGCAGGAGAGTTTTATTTGGTGCTGGGAGGGACCAGAGGGATTGGGGAGGACAAGAGCAGTGGGAGGAGTGCCAGCCACAAGATGGTGATGCAACTGTGCATGCATGGCATTTGCACATGCATAGTTGCAGTGAGTGGCATTCTGCCATTCAAAAGATGGTGGCACCAGCAGAACTGAGCTTGTGTGCAAGGCGTGAATGTGTGGTTCTTGTCCCAGAATATGGAAGCAACAGCTGAAACAGTGTGGCTGTTACCCCTTAGCAGCCTATTGTGTTGAAGAGTTACAAGCTTCATTGGGTTTTCAGAAGGATGCTTCCAAAAGACCAATGGAAGATGCCACAACTGGCTGTTTTAAGGCAACAGATCACAAAATGGCTGTAGGCTCTACCCACAGCCGTAAAAATGTATGCATACATTTTCGATTACCTACCTTCAAAGGTTGCTAAGTTGTAACCATCGAAATATTTTCAGAAATGTTCACATGAACATTAAATTGCTTGAGTTTGAGCCCCTATAACTTCCCCACGTCTCATCTAAATATCATGAAATTTAGCATCCATTTGGGGCCTGCTGCATGTAATACACATGTTAAATTTCATGTTTTGAGCTATTGCACTGAGTTATGTCCAACTACTAATGTTGCAACATTTCACAAACTTTTGTGAACATTCTGCAAAAAGTTTGCTGATTTTGACTTTCCCTAGTGAGAGATTTTGCTTACTTTTAGGATAATGTGTTCAGTATATACAAATACCAGAATCCCCTGCAGCTGATGTCAGAGGAGTAGTACTGCAGAAGTGGGAGATACAATAGCGTGCATTTCAAGTTAGAATTTACATGAGCTCTGATCTTTTGATTGCTGGTCCCACTGACCTCCCAGGGCTAGGTACAATCATAGAAATCTTTACTGAGCCCCTAAAGAAACTAGAAAAATCTGATTGGAGATTAGAAACACTCTAATATGCTTGCCAGGCTATTGAATCTCTAACTGCAGTTGCATTCCTCTGATGTCAGCTGCAGGGGATTCTGGCATTTGTATTTACTGAACATGTTGACTTAGAAGTAAGCAAAATTAATGTGACACAATCTACTATAATAGAGTAAACAGTAAGTAAACCAAAATATTTTTGCACACCAAAGTGTATATAAGGACCAGCTCTATACTTGAGTGTGGGCCTTTTTCTGCTGATTGACCCCCTTTAAGGTGGCTAAGAACTTTTTTCTTTGCTGCAATAATCTCCCCCAGGTAGTGGTGCAAGTACTCTTCCAAAGCAAGTCTATACGAATCTGCTCAAGATCACCTCCATTTGTGCCGTATTTGTGATCTGTGAACTTGACACCCCAACCTTTAATATGAGGTCATGACGTGTCAATGGACTGGTGCCAAGGAGTCAAATGCCATGAACAGAACCTGACTATAGGCTTCAATTATGGCAGGGAACAGCCCTGTACAGACCACAGGCAGTCTTAATGTGTTGAGTTATTCTAGAAACGTCTTTGGATGCAGATCCCATATTGTATCCTCAGGGCCCCAGCACTTAAGGGAATTGTTTAGTTGTCTGACCAAACAACAGGCTCCTCAGAGATGTTCTCAAACTCCAAACTCATTGTAAAGATGAGGTTGAGTGTGAGACACTCCGACTGGCTGAGGTATTTTCTTGTCTGAAACCCAGATTGATAATGAGTTGTTGGAGATTATCAAACACATCTGAGGGGATGCTGAACATTGCATTGAAGTCAACAAGGGCAAGTTTCCTTGGGAAATGTGACACTCAGTAAGACAACCTCTAGGGGAATTTGTTTGACAAAGATTCCTCCAGTTCTGGGAGGGAGATAGATAGGAGCTATCCTACATCTAAGACTAGCCAAACACTTGAGTGTTCCCAACTGAAATGGCACCACTGATTGGAGGGTAGACACCATGTAATTTAGCCAGCTCAAATACAGTTGACTGCTTTCATGTCACGGCGACTGCTAAAGAGCAGCTACCATCACAGTGAGAGTACATCACTGAAAATCAGAACGGCAATGTACACTCATGAGGACATACAAACACAGCAGCAACTTACACTCTCAGTATGGTGGGACAACTTTACCTAACTTTCTTTGTGGGGGGCTGTTTCCCTGCACCCGCCCATGGCAGGCTCTTCACCTGCACCCCCCTAAATTTTTATAACTACTCCAGGGGGGCACATGTCATGGAGGGGGAGAAACTTGAGGGGATGGCACAGCTCAGGGAGGGCAAGTCCGGAAGGGGAGAACATTGGGGGGGACAATGTCCAGAGAATGGGAGGTCACTCAAAGAAAAAAAAGCACAAACACACACCCAAACAAACTACACAAAAGAAAATTCCATGCCCATAACTGAACCCAGGTTCATTTACATCATAGACCAGGACTCTAACCACTATACCATGTCAGCAGCTTGACACTGCCCCCTCCAACATCTCCCTATAATTTAATATACCTAACGCTGCCTTGCTCCTCACTGCCTCACTGCTTATTCACTATTCTGTCGCTGCATCATTGCTATTCCCTACATGGGCTATTCTCTACAGGTTGCTGTCCTGACTGGTGCTTCAAGTAAGTTGCTCAGAAGTAAGTTGCTCAATTTGAGTCACCCACATTACTGGATGCCCCGTTAGCCACACCACCAGAACTGTGGTCTAGTCTCAGACAATATACTATGAAAAACCTCAAGGAATTCCCTCCACAAGCACATGGCCAATCAAGTCATCTAACCATGTTTCTGCTAAACATTCCAGGTCAGCACATGAATTAGAGATACCATCTCTGAAGATGGAAGATTTATTTACTACTGATCTGGAATTGCACTCCAATAACCAGACTGAAGGAGTCTGATGGACTTGCCCACCTAATTTGGTACATCACGTTTTATACATTGCCTGGGGGACACAAGTAAGACACAAGGAATTCTGGCCTATTTTGTTCCCTTTTGGCAAGTGCTCACTGACATACCTACAACTGTTGCAGGTCCATGTTGCCTGGGTCCCCAGATACAGAAATGGACAAAGTCCATCTGCTGTGTTTTGCATAGTCTACATGGTAGAATTTACAAACTTCACAAAAATGTGAAATCCACAGAGAATAACTGCATGGACTATGTTCTTAATGAAAGGCAAACTCCACTTTTCTGTAACTGCAACAGCTAAAACATATTGTTGCTAAATAAAAAATGACAGAAAAAAACCCCTAAAAACTCTCCCCCACAACTGTAGCAATATCTCACACCTTCCTTCTAACCATACATATCAAGTAATAAAAAATACCCTTACGGTAAAAAAAATGTATGCTTTGTGACTGATCTTGCATTATTGGTAAATATAACATAAGAAAAAGTACTTAGTGTTGAAATTACCATACGTTCTTCCCATAACTTGTGCAAGAGTTTTATTAGATACACACACTGGCCCCTATGCAAGAATGGGTGAAAGTTACACACCAAAGGCATGTAACCTGCCTGCACAGCTCTGAACCAGTGGACAGGTGCATTCTGTTAGTATTTATCAACAGCTGCCACCTGTCCATGGGCCCACCCCCCTATGGTGTGCAGGACTCTGTATAGTGGTCAAGGAAGGAGTCACAGACCTAGCTGGGCATTCAATCGGATGACCATCCTGGGTCCTGAGTCGGTTTCTTGCATGGCAGGACATCAGTCCAGGTGCATGTAGAGCACTAGCGGCCTCCCAGACCCACATGCACATACCCCGTCTGGTGGAATCTCCCATGGCTGATTCACTGGAGCTGGGGTGCCACCCGCTGCACTACCACACCTCCCTGTCAACACATAGGTGGCAACCCTAGTACTCATGCAGCAAGCGCCCCCCAGTCACGGCCCAGACCCGCACATGCAACTCCTGGTCCAGCCTCCCCACCAAGCACATTGGTAGTCAGTGGCACTCCCCATGGCACCAATGACTCCACACCATACCTACATTGGCAGTGCCGCAACCAGTGGCAAAGTTCTCCGTGAACCTCCTCAGCCACCGGCCATCCAAGTACTGCTACAAACACATCAATATAAATAGGGAGTGTGCTTCTGGCAGTACATGGATGGCCAGTGGCCGAGAAGGTGTGTGGAGGGTTGTGCCACTGGACATCTGACTGTGGCACTGGCTATGCAGGTATGGGGTGGTGTTGCCAGTGCCTCAGGGGGTGGGAGGTGTGACTGACTACCAATGTGTGTGGAGGTGGTTGCTGGACAAGAGGTTTGGTGTGCAAGTGGGGATGATATTGTCAATGGAAGAAAAACAGATGTACATGGAGGGAGCCACCATGGCCACCAATAGCCACCAATGGCCACCACTGTGGGTGCTGTGATCTCCAGCAGAGGTGTGTTGGGAAGTCTGTTGGAGTCAGTATGGGGTGGGTGGGAGGGATTGCTTGCATCTGGGTTGCCCGTCTAGCTGCCCCAACCCTTGCCATCATCCTAGTGGGCTGGGGTGGCTCCAGGGGGCATATAGTTCATTATGGCAAGGCCTCCCCTACTGTAAGCTGTGCCCTTATCTGCAACCCTATCTTATCTTATCAGCACTACATGCCTTGGTGCATGGTGTGTAATGCTGCCACACCCCCAGTCCACCCCTGGCATGCTAGGGTCTGCAGGGCCAGGGATCAGGTGCATGACTGCTGTGAGCCCAGCCTTAGTGCATCCCACATGGGAAGCACAATGGGTGTGGAGTGGCTACACATCCCAGATATGCGCCGCATAGCCACACCACCTATTCTTGCATAGGCCCCACTATCAGTTCACTCAAGATTTCTGTAGATCAAAATATTTAAAATACTGGTTGATCAACCATGCACAACCAGCCTGCACTGCCACAGAGAGGTTCTGATTACATCAGACTTCTAGAACAAAGTTTGAGAATTTAGATGTAATCAGAACCCTGAGGATGCAGCACATGCTGCTTGGTCATGTGGTTGCCCAAACATTATTTTTTTATAGTGCATAGAGCAAACAAAAATAGTGACACATTCAAAACAGATGTTTAAATTAATTTAATACTTTTAATGAATACACTGAAACAACTTTCTACTGTTTTGGAATTAAAGGGAAACTACAGGTGAATCAATCTAATGGGTTTCCACAGAACACATTAAGTGAAGTTTGGCTTTATCATTAATGAAAGCAGTAATACAAGTTGTTATTTACATAACCTGATGATTATCAGAAATGTTTGAAAAAATACTGTGGTCAGCTCTGCAATTCAGTTGCATGAGTGTTTGCTATGTATGTAACTATTTTTACAGACAATTTGAAAGAATTGCATTGACTTTCTAATCAGCAGGAATGCTGTTGTACCTTAGAAAGCTACAATCATTTTCCTAGACCCTTGAGCTGTGATACAATGACATTTCCGCAGGTAAATAAATGTTTGCTGAACAAGTCTTCTTTATGTGCTATATAACTTTTAACACTAGTCATGAAATCTGCAAGTTTAAAATGTATGAGTGGTACAAAATATACTTGCATAATTCTATTTTTTTTTGTGCCATTGGTTTCTACTTTGGGGGCCAAGGTATCTCTCAGCCACTGCTGAAACCTCCATGCCACAGTGGAAAATGTTTCTCAGCACTCCCTCCTGGACTCGCAGACCTATCCAGCCCCCTGGATCACCCCCCAGGGGATGGCCAGCCTCACCTACCTGGTGGCCTATCTGTAATTAGATGGATGAGAGCTCAGGAGAGTCGGTGGCCATCAGGTCCGGTGATGGGATGTGGGCCTGGGCTCTTGGGACCTCTGTCACTTCCCTAAACTTGCCAGGGAGTTTCCTTGTTGTGTTTCCCCCTTGGGCGATAGTGTGCAGTGACTCCTTACGTGGTTTTCCACCATGCTTCTTGCTGCTGGAGCCTGCCATCATCCCACCCCTACAGTGTCTCATGTGCTTGTGCTGCCTCCGGTCTCCACCAGAGGCTGCTACTGCACTGTGAATCCCCCTCAACCCACCTGGGAGAGAAGAGCAATCCTCCAGAAGCTCAGCCCTCTCCCTCCCCTACTGACCCCAAAATGTCCCAAGTCCATTCTCAAAACCGGGTCACCAGTGTGGCATGAGGTGTGGTGTCCAGTGCCTCAATCCTCAACGCCACGTGGCTGTTCAAACTTGCATAATTCTTGACTAGTGTAAGCACAGGATTTATTTATTGCACTGTTTTTACATTCATGAATACATGTTTGTAAGAACAGTGCAAGAAAACAATTTGGTACTTAAACTAGTCAAGAAACATACAGGTCTAAAAGGTACTGTTAAAGGATGACTGACACCTTGTAAGAATGATGCGGGGATGATTTCCCTGCTCTGTATACAGTGCATACAGGAGAGAATGCATGTCTTCATATAGTAGTGGTGGTACAAATTTCTTGGTACAACCTGAGCTGTAAAAGATAGCATAACCCTCAGTAAAAACCTTTCAAAAATGGACTGTTTGGGTACTAATACATATAGCTTTCATATATTTCTCTTTAGATTTCTTCTTTCTGTCATTATTGAGGAAATAAGCATGAAAACAGGGGACTCAATTTTAAAAGTCCCACTAAGATTGGCACATTTTGTGCAAAAGCCAAGACTGCTGCAAACATAGGTGCGCCAGAGACCATTGACTTGATTTTGTTACAATCAGAGTCTCAGCAACCAGCACCACCTCCCCCCAATTTTGTTGTAAGTCATCCTCTGCACTGTACAACTGGTGCAAGGAAGGAGAATGCAGTGGAAGCAGTGGTGGCCATGGCAAGGAGCCTTTTTCAAAATCCTTAGTGTCATAAAGTCTAATGCAAGGTTCACCTTGCATCGTTTTCTTTATATGCAAGGCTCTATGTCCCTTGCGGACCTTTGAAAGTCCTGCATAGAATCTTGTGCTTTGCGATCCGCACTGGCTGCTGGTTCGGTGGCGGGTCACCTTCAAGGTTGGCTTGCTAACCTACAAGGCCCTAAATGAACAGGGACCAAGTTATCTGCAAGAGCTCCTCTGTCTCTACTGCTCCCTATGACTGCTCTGCTCCACCACTGAGGAATTGTTAGAGATTCCCAAGGTTCGTTTGAAGACCTGTGGAGCCCATGTGTTCACTTTCACGGCTCCTACCCTGTGGAATTCCTTACCTCCTTCGATAAGGGGGTGCCTGACTGTGGAGAGCTTTAAATCTGCTCTCAAAACGTATTTATTTTCTCTTGCCTACTCTATTAATTTACGGATTCTGCTGTTTTAATTGGTTTTAAAAAACTTATGGTTTTAATTGCCTTGTAAAAGTGTTTTGATATTTTTTGAATTGCACTTTATATAAAGTTATTATTATTATTAATATCTTATAGTTCATCTACCCAAGTTTCTTATTTTCCACGTGATTTCCTATACCTCTGTAGCTACATTGCAATCAGTCATGGTAATGGCTGCAATGCCATGAGTAGAGTACAGTGTTAAGAACCCAGCTGTATGTTAATACTGTTGTGGAGAACACTCTTAAGAAATGTAAGCACGGTCTTGTGCATTCAAATTAGAAGACTCGGGAGTACAATAAAAACATTTTCTTTTAAAAATGCAAGAAATATGTAGGAACTTACCAAGATTATTGCTTGCTTGTCTATTTATATACTTTTGTGCAAGACACTTGAACAGCACAGTGCCAGTAGCTCAGAATATTAATATGTATGAAAGTATCTAAATACATTGATGAATGAATAAGTACAGTGCAGTACAAGTCACATTAAACTGTTCCACCAGCTCACTGCTCTGGTATTGTTTCTATATGCTGACAATACAGTGGCAACTCTAAATGCTTAAAATGCAAACTGTTTCAACCATCCAACAGCTCAGAAGCAGCTCACATACAATGCACTTTCAGCTCCCCCAGTGCAGCAGTAAACTACATCTCCCAGCAACCTCAGCTGTTGGGCTACAATACAGTGCTTGTTATTTTATACTGGAGTTGATGAATTCCAATACCATTTTGTACCTTGTATGCTTTTTCCTCAATTTGTTTACTTCTTGTCCAGAATACAACAATTGGCAGCAGTTTTCTTCAGCTGCTATAGTACAGTGCTAATCGCACAAAAGTTACCGTTTGTGTGATAGCCATTCAATGCACATGTACTGCGCTGCTGTGCAAATGGCAATGTTTTGTGCTCCGTGATCTCAGAGCAGATAAACAACTGCAAACAGTCAGTGTAACCAGAAATAGTGACATTTTGGGGGATAAAGGAATAAAAAGGCAGAAATAACATGTCATCTGCTAAATTCAATGTAAAAAAACAGCAGTGAGTGAAGTCCTCAGAAGTGGAGAAAACAACATTGCAGTAGGGGCAGAGTTTTCAATCTGAATGCAGGACAGCTATTGGCTCAAACTTGGTGACAGCTTCTTCATGGGATGGGTAGAATGACATGTCAATCAAGTTGTACTGAACACTTCAGTAGTGAAATTGGAGTCCAATTCAACGGTTCAGTTTTTTTTATGGGTTGCTTGATGAGTTGTACTACATTGATAAGTAAGCTGAAACTGAATATCAGCTAGAAGCAAACCATTAGGAAGCTTTTATTAATTCACACAGTGAAAATTGCACACATTAAGCAACTCAATGCAAAATGCTAAATCAGGGAGTTGGAGGAACAGTTTAATGTGACTTGTACTGTAATGGAGTTAAAAAGAATGTAGGAATATATGTTTATTTGCATTTTTTTTATTTTATGAATTAATGATGTAATGCTGCTTTTTCCTTTGTTTAAAAAATCATGTGATTAACTTCTCAGGTATATAAAATTATAATGTTGAGCTCCCCAAATCACGCCCCTGATGAAGAGGTAATACTTGAAGCTCTGGGGTCAGGTGGTGTGAGGTTGTTCTATCTGTACCATTTTGATTTGACATCTTTGTCTGTGGCTTTGTCGTTCCTCATGAGTGCAGATCTGTTGTTTTTTTCCACTGGCTTAGTAGGTTGCATGCTCTTCTCCAGAGCCGTGTGGTTGGAGAGTCTAACTCCACATCAGGATGTAAAACCAACATTGTAGTGCAGTAACCCCGTACATAATATTTCTTACATTTCATGATATTGGCAAGAAATTTTTCTTGCATGAATTTTTTTGTGTAATTAACATTTCGCAATCCTTACATATTTCTTAGATATAATTCTTGCACAAAAACATACAAAAAATGTTGGATATCACTTGCATATGCTTGCATATAGAATATCCTTGCATACTTTGTCATTACCACTAAACCATCTCCCAATCCTCTGCTTCCTCTGCTTCACCTTTCTCCAACATAACCCTATTTTCTTCATCCTCCATATCTCTGTTCAAATACCTTGTCTCTTAGCTCTGTCTGCTCCCCCCTGTTAGAACCCTTAATCTCTGGGTCCACAGCCCACAACATCACCATTTCGCTATCTAACTGCCCTCTACTTCATCTTTCTTTAAGCTAACCTTATCTTCTGCATTCTGCTAAAATCCTAATTCCTTAACTCTGCTTGCTCCTCCCAGACTAGAACCCATAACCTCCAGGTCCATAGTCTGTGATGCTATCACTAAACTATTTAACTGGCCCTGCTTCAGCCTTCTCTGCATTAACCTAATCTACATCTTCTTCTTTAGCTCTGCTAAAAAAATCTGCTTGCTCCCCCCAGTGGCCTCAGCTTTTTGCCTGACTCCCTTTCTCCACCCCACTACCCCCATTTCCCCTTCAGCACTCTCCACCTTATTTTTCTTGGCTTTGTCCTGTCTCCATTAGGTTACAGGGCTCAACTCTCACACCAACAGCACTTCAAGTCACCACCCTTCTCCAAAGTAATCTAATCTTGCTGGTGCTTATCTACTACAAATCAGCTTTCACTTCTCCCATCCACATACCCCAGGTTATGCCAACCCCCGTTCTGTGCTCTTCATCAGTTATACTCCTCTAGTTACTATTTCCCATGGCATTGCTTCTATGTTCAGTTAGGGAGTCAGAACTCACAGTTTCCTCATGGCACACTTTAACTACAGCATACATCCCCTACCAACCACTCACCTTATTGCGCTGGGCCACGGTGTCCCCTACATGCTACCTTACCCCAAGGCACCCTACCCACTTCTCACTGGTGCTCCAGTGCACCCTGCCTGCTCCCTTGATCACTAGAGCACTCTATCATATAGCCATGGCCTGTCCCCTTCATCTCACTCCCCCTCCCTTAATGCCATCATCTCCGTTAACACACTCTGGACTGTCCCAAAAAAAGAAAGATCTTGCTATACAGACTTATCCTGCTACTTCTTATCTGTTCTGGAAATGTGGAGGTGAACCCCAGTCCTCCTCAGCCCCCTTGCCTCCCCCTCAGACTTTGCAGTGACCCGAGGCCTAAAGATGATGCTGATTAATGTGCAGGGCTTGATAAACAAACTAGGCCAGCTCCAAATGTGGGCTGCCCACACCAAGCCAGACTTCATTGTCATCACTGAATCCTGACTTAAGAGCACCATTTCAGATCAGCAGATCTCCTTCCCTGCCTACAATCTGCACAAAGCAGTGGATGCTTTAATTAGCGCATCCCTCGGCCACCAATTAATGCTGAAGCTGCTAATGATGGCAGTTTCAGAGTGAGTGCCACACTTGAAAGAAATCTGCCACTGCAATCAGGGACAGTTTTGTCACTGTGGCAGCAGTCCCCCCTCCCCTCGCTCCTAGCCAGGCACACAGCAGAACAACAAATTTAAATGATAGCTCCCTCCCACTGTTTCTACCTGCTCTGCACCCTTCTTCCTCTGTCCTCTGCCAACATCAGGGTGCTCAATCCCCCTCTCAGCATGTGTCCCCCTCCCTCCATTTATGTGGCACACTGGGAGCCCACCCCAGTTTGCCAAAAATACTTCTTTGATGTTTCCAACTCCGGGATGCCCACTCCTGGTGTCAGATGTGCCACCACCCCCATGCCCCATGTTCTTAGCCAACCTCTGGGTGCCCAATCCCCAGGTCAATATTCATTTCCCCCTCCAGTACTCTGGAAGTCCACCCCAGTGTGCCGAAATCCATTTTGTTAAGATTTCACCTGCAAAAAAGAAAACAGTCCCACAACATCTATTTTTTTAAACCAGAAAAAAAAAAAAGAAAATGGTCCTTCATCATTCCCACTGGCCCCTTCCCCCAACCCACACCCTCCCTCTGTGCACCCCACCTCCCAGTACCCCCGTTCAGCCATACTTACCTCTGGAGGTTGGAAGCAGCGATCTTCTGAGGACTGGGAACATGTCTGCACTCTTAAAGACCAACTGGAAACTAAAGGAATGATGGTAAGCCCTATAATGGCAATCAATGGGGGGATTTCAACTTAGGTTGATATCTCAGCCAGGTTTTGGTCCCAAATTTTCAACATGGGGTTCTTGGGATCCCACCTCATGAACATTGACACTGGCACTTCATTTCTCTGTCCTGAAAGGTGATTTCATGGTCGCTGCATGGAATCACCTTTTGGGACCAAGTAACAAAATAACAGTGCCACTGTTCATGAGGTGATGTTCCAAAAAGCCCTTTCTTGCAAATGTGGTAAAAAAAAACTCCAAAAAATTACTGTATTATAAGTGTCCATTGTGCAGTTTCTCGCATGATCGTAACTTCATCAATTTTTAATATTTTCACTCCAAATTTCCAACATTGCCATCTGTTCACAACTCCTTATGAATAATACAGCTGTCATTTTTTGCATCCTTCCTGAAATGTGTTTTGCACTTGTGGCACTGAATGGCACACTCACCGTGCAAAATACCCTTTTGGAATTGAAATGATACTACCACTGTTCATGAGGTGGGGTCCCAAAAAGCCCATGTTGAAAATTTGGAGCGAAAATACCAACAAACGTACAGGGCTTTAGGATTTCCAACCATAACGCCCCCCATGTACAGGCTGAAAGGTGTCTGGGGTGTGACTTGGGGTCATCGGCCATAACGCTTACCCTATTCCAACCTCACCCCTACCCTGCAGCCACTGATAGGCACCAAGGTGTGCCGAGGGGTCTTCAGTCCTAACGTTCACCCCACTCTCCTATAGTGCACCCATCTTGGTTTATTTCCTTATGGAATGGGGTGAGCGAAAGGGCCGAAGACCTCAAGGCACACTGCAACGCCTGTCGGTGTCTGCGGGGTGGGTGAGGTGGAATGGTGTGAGTGTTATGGCCGAAGACTCAAAGGCACACCCTAAGACCTGTCAGTCTCTGCAGGGTGGGAGTGGGGGTTGGCATTACTTTAGTACTTCACTGCCATTCCTATCATGCATATCTCTAACTCCTGCACTATCAATGCCAATACCAGCATGCAAACATTCGGCATTGACAAATGCTTGTCATTATTAGACCCAGAAGGGGCTTAAGCACTAAGAGGTTTATTTATTTTTATTTATTAACATGTTTAGTAGAATTACTTTTTTGATCATCAGGACAGTAAGGGAGAGGAGGGAAGAGACTGAGTACTACATTTGTTGGTAAAGGATGTTTGACTACTGGGGCCAAGGGAGAGGTGAGATGGGTGGAATACTGGGGGCTGGATTTTCAAAGCCCTGATGCAAGTTGCGACAATGGCATCTTGCAGTGAGTGTGGTGTGCTTGGGACCCTGTGTCTGAATTTCAATTCTACAGGGTCCCGGCACCAAAGTCCAGTGGCTTGCGGCAATGGTGGTGCTGTGCCAAACGTTTGGTGCACCCACCCCTACGACTG
This sequence comes from Neoceratodus forsteri, assembly GCA_016271365.2. Lineage (NCBI taxonomy): Eukaryota > Metazoa > Chordata > Ceratodontiformes > Ceratodontidae > Neoceratodus > Neoceratodus forsteri. Next base: position 1,043,288,005 of record CM028133.1, on the reverse strand, counting down.
CTATTGGCTGGTGTGCTTCTCCATTGTGTGCTGTTGGCTGAGAGCACATAAGTACCTCTGCTTCTCCTGACTGGGTTTCTCGGACATCTACTCTTTTTTAAAATGTTCCCAATCTGATTTATATTACAGATCTTTTGAGTAGGACTCAGTGGGAACAGTGTGTTTTTACTAGATGTTTTGTGTAAGACTCAATGGGAACAGTGTGTTTTTGCTGGTAGTCATCAAGTCTAATTTTTAACTTTGGGCAGTGTGGGTTTTTCAGTTAATTGTCAAAAGTTTATCAGTGGGCACAGCAGATACTTTTGATTTAGCTGTACCGTAAGTTAAATGGTGGGCTCAGTGGGCTCTACTGAAAATTCCTGAATTTAATTCTAACCTCAATTGGAAGTAGCTGAACTGTTTACAAATTGTGGGCACAGTGTACTACACTGAAATATTGCTGTATTTAATTTAATTTCCTTATCTCCTAACCTGACCTCTCCCTAAAGTTGTACCTTAATCTCTTCTCCCTTCCCCTCATTACTTAAGTCTATTTTAATCTTTTCTTTCTTCCCCTCTTCCATTCACTCTCAATTCAGCTTCTGTCACCCCCCCGCTTTACCTCTCCTAACTTGCCGATAGCACTCCATTGTTCCAAACCACCCCCTCTCCTCTCTCTGCTCATTCAGTCCCACCCACTGATTAAATGGTCAGCCGTTTGTGTGGCCATTAAATAATTATAACTCTCTTTCTTTGGCCCTTTCAGATCCATCACCCTTGATCGGGCTCACTGATCTGCCTTGTGACAGCAGCTCAACTACAGGAGACGCTGGCTGCTTTCTACATCTCCTGCAAGGTATGCCCTCTAAATTCCTTCCTTCTACCTAGGCTCCTAAGCAGTGTCTCCTACTGGCTCTTCTCTCCCACAGGATGACTGCTATTGGCTGGTGTGCTTCTCCATTTTGTGCTATTAGCCAAGAGCATATCAGTACCTCTGCTTCTCCCGATTGGATTTCTTGGACTTCTTCTGTTTTCAGAAATGTTCTCCCATCCACCATCCCCTACCCCACCACTCTTTAAATGCTCCTGCTATATATTTAACTCCACCCAACTGTTCCAAGTAGCCAGTCACACTGCATCGGGGCACACCCATAAAAACGTTTCTGAGTCCCTGCCAGCTCTTGTTCTATAATCAGGTTGCAGGAGATCTCAAGCTCTGAGCCTGCTAATTCTACTCCTCCTAAACACAACTATTTTCATCAACCTCATTAGCCTATCAAACATCTCTTTAGTTCTGATACCTGCCATACTTTCTCCATTGCTGGGACTGCCCCTCCTAAACTTTAACATGTTTACACTACCTCTGTCTCCTCTTTTTCTCTTACTTCTTCCCCATCTTCTTCCTCCTTCCATCTCCCACCCTAATTCAAATGGCTCTACTCTGGTTCACTTCCTGGCATCCATCTCCTTTACCTATAATCATGCCATTACCTCTGCTCCTTTTCACCAACACTGGACTCATTTCTGCCACCCCCACCAGCTTCACTACTATCAATGCTACCTCTATAGTCTACACATTAATCTCTTATTTAACCTTACCACACCCCCAACCTCCCTACCCTCTACCCTTAAAACTAGGAATTTCCACAAAAATCCCAACTTACATTATCTAATTATAGCTCTCCTGCTTCTCTCTTCAGGAGATATCCACTGCAACCCAGGGCCACCTGCTAATACTTTATCTGGACTTTACCAAAATAATACTACCTTCAGCCCCACAATTTCATTATCCTTACCCTGTGGCCTTAAACTCCTTCACCTAAATATATGTAGTTTACTGCCCAAACTTGACCTCCTCCAAACCACAGTAGTCTCACTGAATCTTGACCTCTTTATCCTATCTAAAACTTGGCTAAGCTCCAAGATACCTGACCATGCCATCACTATTCCAGACTATTCCCTAGCCAGACAAGATCGTACTGGCAGAGGTGGGGGTGTGGCAATATACATCTCTTCCTCCCTACAATATGCCATCACCCTTTCCACCTCTCTCCCAGCCATTTATGAGGCCCTAATCATTCATGTATCCCTGCCCTTCTAAATACCAGTTTTTATCGCAGGCAACTATTGTCAACCTAACCTTCCCTCCTCTGTTGCCACAGACCTCACAACTACCATCGTCTCCCACTTGCAAGCTGGTGAAGTGTGCATCATGAGGGATTTCAACTTAAACTGGTTGTCATCCTCCCAAAAACACAGATAATACCCTCAACACCCAGAACTTAACACAACTTATTAAAGAACCAATCCGAATGAACTTTAAAACCCCAAATCCTACACTGCTCGACTGGCCCTCACCTCACACACACCTCGTGTCATCAAATCTGGCATCCTGCCTGATGCTATAAGTGACCATCGCTTAATCTGTCTGGTTAGGAAGGTCCACAAGCCCAAAGTACCTCATAAAACACTACTGACATGATCATATAAATCCCTTAACTTAGCTCCCCTCCTCCATGACCTCGCTAACATTGATTTGTCTCCTATTTCCTCCACCCCCCTGGTGGACGATGCCCTTGCCAACTTCAAAGACAAACTCCTCGACACCTGAAATCATTATGCCCTTTTAAGTGCACCAGAGTTTGCAGCAGCCATGTTCCTTTAGTCACTCCTGAACTGTTGGCCTATCTTAAGGCACATGATCAGGCATGGGGGAAACACAAAGCCACAAATTTACCAAGTGATTTTAATACCTACTGTCAACTCTGCAATGTGTGCACCAGTGCTACTCAGTTAACTAAAGCTGAGTACTTTAACTCCACTTTTCACACAAACTTAAACTCCCCTTCCAAGTTCTGGAAAGTGGTCCATGCCATCCCCACTCCACCCCTCCCCTGTCCTTAAAATAAATAACTTGTCTGTTGCAGATTTGTTGCATTGTTCTTGTTGTTACATCTATGTTGGTCCATTAAAAGGTATCAAATCATTTGCTTCTGAATCTGTTGTTGTGGATCATGCATTAGTGGACATGAAATTTAACTCCTATTTCACATCATGTGCTTCTTCCCTCTTAGCCTTTCTCACCACCTGCCCCACCTCGGTACCCCCCTCCAAAAAAGAAAATCATGCCCCCCACCAATCCCAGGCTAGTAGTCCCTTCTCATTTTCCTTGATATCACCTACTGACACCCTTACTGCCCTGCTGTCTCTTAACCCATCTAAAGGCAGCTCTCCCAATGAACTTGACTGAAAACCTTTTTCCTCTCTGTCTGAGCTATTTCCTACCCTCTTTCAGAAATTCTTAATTTATCTTTCTTGACTACAATGGTTTCTACACCTTGGAAGCATGCTGTTGTCTTTTCTGTACCTAAGAGTGGTGATGCCATGTCCCTTGGGAATTATCACTCTATTTCCCTGCTTCTTACCTTTGCTAAATTGCAGGAACATCTAGTTCTCTCCAAAATCTCCTCCTTTCTCTCATACTCTAATTCCTTTACCCTTTCAGATCTGGATTTCAGAAAAATCATTCTACCACTACCTCCCTACTCAAGCTTACTAAATCAGTCCTCAATGGAATGGACAATGGCTTAATCACCTCCACCTTCTTTGTCAACCTTGCCAAAGCATTTGATACTGTTTCCCACACCTTGCTCCTCCACTTCCTGTCTTCTACTGGATTCTTGCCATCTGCTACAAACTGGTTCAAGGCCTATCTTACTGGGTGGATGCAATCAGTTAGAATAGCCAAGTCTGGGCTGGTCTGTTGTCACAGCGGCATGGCACCGACCTGTGATGCCAGTGACCCGAGTTCAGGAACTGACCTGGGATGTTGAAAGGCCAGCGAGGGGAGAAGGACTGAGAACCTGAGAACTGATCTCCTTCTCCCAGGGGGAGGGTGGGTAGTGTGTCTGCATTACACGGACACCTAGTGGAGGCTGGGTGTACTGCTTACACTGGCACCAACATGTTCGGAGGGCTGGGTAGATGCTGGTCATCATTGCATGTCCCTTCCCTCACAAAAAAAAACAGGGAGAAAAATTGCCACCTACCACCTGGATGACACTTCTCCTTCAGCTGCAATTAGCTCCCAGGCCAACTCCCAACCTATCCCATTGATTGTGGAACCCTAAGAGGGGATCAGGTGCCATTACCCTGCCCTGGGGGGTAAGCCAGGGGGTATCAGGAGGGTGTGTCAGAACAAAGGCTTATAATGTCAGTTTTTACAATAATGCACTTAGATTCACCTGGGGCCTTACCCAAAAATTATTTCATAAATTACCCAAAATAATAACAATTCTTATATGATATTATCCTATGCTCTCCCGATTCAAATATAGTGGGAAATGGCGCTGCTTACCACACTTACAATTACGAAAAATCATTATTTTATTTACACCTATTCAATAATTCTAAATATTCCTTATTAGCATAAATATCACGCATAATATTGTAAGCATCAACAAAATTGTTTCAGATACTGGTACTCCAGCAACTACTAATAAGAAATTTTAGACAATAAACATTGTAAATGAATAAGCAATATTCATTATGATTAGGGATGTAAGTTTGTCATTGATGAGGTTTTAATGACTCATTGTTTGTTCATAAAATCATTAGTAAACAGTAGTAAATGTTGTGGCACTGTCATCATTGCTACATTCTGATGACACTAGTGAAAGTCATGGAAGTCCTGAATAAAGATCATACATCATGGAATCAATGACGTGTATGACTGCCATGACAAACTTACATCTCTAATTATGATCAGTGGTAATAGTTAAACTAAACTTTTCTTATACTTAGTATTTAACGTAAGCTTCATGCATAAGAACATATACTTATAAGATCAATATCTCAGATTATTTATGTATAAAACTTGTTTTATAACTTTATAGCATGTAAAATGTGTTTTGTATGAGAACTGGCAACAACTCATTACATTAGTGTTTTGTACTATACTTTTATAAAATTCTGTTTTAACGTTTTAGATCATGCACAATTTCTTAATTCAAAACTTTCAAGCTACATAGCCAGATTCTATAGTTAAGAGTAAATTTCCTTCTTACTTTCCCAGATAAGCCAATTTAAATTACCAAGATTATTAATTAATTAAGTGAAAGTAATAAAATTATACTCATATTTCTGGTTGTAGAAGTGGTTCTTTTCTCAACTTACAACTCTTGGTTGAGTCTAGCTCTTGATGAAAAGGTCTCTTAGCCAGGTAATTTTCTTGAACCTGGAACTTCTTGGCATGGACTAACTCTGCAAGTTACACTTTTGTTAAAAGTGACTTTACCAAAAGTCAGTTCTTGAATTTGTAGAACACAGCTTTAATCTGCACAATCCATAGTAATACTAAATTCAAAGGAAATTCTTGTGGATAGCAAAGTTGTTTCTGTAACTGGAACTTAATGACTCCCTCATGTTGTACACCTGTTTTTAAAACCTTAGGATAGCCGGCCCAGTGGTGTAGAGGGTTGAGGCGCTCACGCCTTACCTCAAACCATGCCAGCAACCCGGTTCGGGAACGGACTCAGGTTGCTGGGGTTCGCAGGGGATGGAGAGGATTGAGCATCCTAAGGACTGCTTTCCTTCGGGGCTGGTTAGGGGCTATGCCTCCTAGTCCCCCGTGGAGACTGGGGACTACAAGAAGCTGCAGAATAGGGAAACTCAAAAAGTGGAAAAATGGCATCCAAGCAGCTGGATGGCGGCCGCCTGGATCCCCGCCTCCATGGAACCCCCGAAGATCCAGGGAGATACTGATCCCAGCAGCATCAGGGCTGAGAGCAAGAATGCCTGAAGGCAATTTCCCTCCAGAAGGAAGGGACCCGTCCGACGAAGGGTTACGTTGGGCTACCCTGGTCGGCTGCGATCTGGGATCAATGGAAGCTGCTGTTGGGGAGGGTTTGGAATGGAGACATGGAGGTAGTCCTTGGTAGAAGGCCTGAAGAAGAGTCCGGTCAGATTCAGGGGGTGATAAATAAATAATGCAAAAAAAAAAACTTAGGATACTAGACCACCTTCTGCTCAGCATGCTGTATAGCTTGTGCAAGTTTTAAAGATAAGTCTGTGTCTGGTCAACTGCAGTAAACATTACTTCAGTCAAGGTCCAGCAAATAAAACACAGACCTTGCTTCATATACATTGAGAATGTCCTTGCATCTGGTTTTTGCACCTGGATCTTTTGGCAGCACTGCATACACTTTTGGCTATCCTTAGGCTGGTACCTGCATTCCAAACAGGTGTGGCCCAAAGTTCTTTGGCCTAACTACAGCATTAAGCCATTAAAATTCTTAAGTAAGCTAACATAGATCCTTCTTGCATCAATATTTTGGTCCAGACCGAGGTGTGACCAGACAAATTCACTAATATAAAACTGGCCTGGTGATGACATCACCAGATTTTGATTGGCCAGAGTCACTAGAAAGGTAGGAAATCTTAGAAGATAAATGGTGACATATAGACATGCCTCCAAAGACACCCCCTTTTTCCTTAAGACTAGTTTTTCATTCAAACTTATTTTCATTAATAACATTTTAATTTAACCTAATTTAAACATTAAACTTATGTAATCAGGCATCTCTCTTTAAGGGGAACATATTTGTAGAAGTCTGATATTTGTATCATTTATATTTCCTAAGTTACACTATTAAGGGTTATAACTTCATAATTTCAATAAAACTTCTTAAAATAAAGTGATAGCCTTGCTCTAAATATTCTAAGCTACAGAATGATATAAGACTTGTAAAAAAAATCCATTATCAAAGTCTTTAAAACATTAATTTTTTGTAGAAACACATGGATTCTTTGTTCTATTCAAAGACATAAATCTTAAACTGTCACAATGGTTCTTTTAGACAGGTTTTCTCCATGTAGCAATAAAATACAGACTTAACTGTCATTTTCTTAAACTTCTCAAGATGTGAGCTATCACAAGATACTAGATTTGTCTAGTTTTGAATAGGAAATTAAAATAAGTTTTATTAATAACTCCTGAATTCTTCATTCTGCAAACATGAAACTTGGCAAGCTTATTTGTCATACTAGTGTCCAATAACTGTTCAATTTTCACAGCAACAGTACATTGCATCTTTAAACTATGAATGAAACGTCTTATTTTAATGTAAAGTAATGGGACTTTTAAAGTCAATTTGTAAGGCAAGTTTTTCCTTTTGGTGCTAGCCTGTATCAGTCACATGATCTCCTATCTAATTGTAGTCATGGATACCTAGCTCTGGCCAAGACTTTCCCTGCACAGACACCAATAAATATTTAATGCAAGGCTTGGACATCACAGAGATGCTCCTCTGGAATGTGGCTAGGCTCCAAGAACAACATTACTCTACAGACTTAGCTTGGAAAGTGTGCACTAATATAATGGCTTATAAACCAAGATGGAGGCTCATCTTCTTTTCCTCAGACCTCATTTACCATATGGTAAAGTGATGCTTAGGGAACAGAGATATTTCCCTTTAAGCATTAAAGCCAGATACCTTGCCTTAAGGTTTAATTAACTAACACATATTGTTTTCTCTTAGGAACTTATCCAAACAACAATCTTAACTAGAGATTAGTCCCATATAAAAATCACATAAAATAATAATAATAAAAAAATCAATTATTGATAATAAAAATAATATAATTTTTCCATCAAGGATTTTAGTCCTACAGGTGACTGATGTGGGATTGGTAGCCAAGGAGTCCGTGACAGAGCAGATGTTAACAGTGGTAAGTGGCTCCAAAAAGATATAGATATAAAAAAGAATAGCCAAGTCCTACTCACCTCCCCTCCATACCTGCAGTGGAGTGCCCCAGGGCTCAGTTGTGGGCCCCCTTCTCTTCTCCATTTTTCTAAATGACTTACCGTCAGTCTGCTCCTCCTCATCAGTACACATGTATGCAGATGACACTGTTATGTTCACCTCTGGCCACTCTCCCTCTGATGTGGAAGCCAGACTTCAGCTTGACTTCAGTAAGATCCAGCACTGGCTTGCCTTCCATCAACTCTTTCTAAATGCTAAGAAAACAGTCTCCATGACATTCAGCACTTGGTAGAGGCTTGCTCTGCTCCCTGTTCTGCCCACCTTCCACATCCTGGATGGGACTATGCTGGAGGACACCTCCTGTTCCAGATACCTTGGGGTTTGGCTGGACCAACACCTCAACTTCTCCGGTCACATCGATGCCATCCTGAAAAAACTGCACCCCAAGCTCGGCACCTTATACAGGAACTGTAATAGCATTCCTCTTATGGCAAGGCATGAGATTGTCCAAAAGATGATACTTTCCATCTTTGATTACTGTTATGTAGTCTACAGTGCTGCTCCAAACTCCACCTTATCCAGATTGGACCCCCTTTTCAACTCCTTCTGTTGCTTTGCCCTGGACTCTCATGCATGTACTCACCACTGTGGCCTTTATCACGTTCTTGCATTTCCTTCAGTTGTTAACAGGCACCTCTCCCACTGTGCCAAACTCATCTCCAAATCCTGGCAAGGCTCTCTCCCCTTGTATTTATCCTCCTCTCTCTCTGCCCCACCCCCTCCCACTCACACCTTAAGATATGCCGACTCATGTACCTTACCTTTGCTATACCCCACTGCTCTATACTCATAGGCCAGTCTCCTTTCAGTCATCACTTCCTGAAAATCTGGAATGCCCTTCCCCAACAAATTCATCACTCTTCATCCTCCCACTCCCTCTCCCTCTCATCAGCCCTTCATAATTTCCTCTCCTCCAACTGTACCTGTTTTCCCTCACTCTTAATGCATTCTATCTTCTCACTAGCACTTCATCTCCAGCTGCTGCTGTAACATACGTTAGTCAATTGCACTTAAGTAAAATAACTACCAGCTCTTTAAATGTCCAATTATTTTTAACTGGTCAACCATGCTGTATACTGTATCCTGTACCCCTACTCTTGCTGTGAACTGTACCGTATACACCCAGTTACTGCCTGTTATATATTTTACTATGTACTCCAACCCTTGCTGTGAACTTCACTGTATACACCCAGTGACTGCCTGTTATGAATTTTACTATGTACCCCTACCCTTGCTGTGAACTGTACTGTATTCACCCAGGGTACTGTCTGTTATGAATTTTGCTTGTACAGATCTCTCTTTTCTCCCTACCCCCAGGTCACACCGGGAGGCAAGCAATTTATTGTTCACTGTGCCTTCTTGGTGAAACATTTCAATAAAATAAATAAATACTTGCCCTAGATGGGATTTAAACACACTCTTGCTCAAGATTCTGTACCTCTGCATTGTCATCCTGTGCTACCAGGACAACTGGAAACCTGTACTCTACATTACAAATTCAGTCATCTTCCCTAAATATTAAACCTGAAGCCACACACATAAGAATAATATTTCACTTACAAAATGTGGTATACACTTATTTGAAACATAATTTAGATGTGAAAATGAAATAAGTCCCCTAGCTGTATTCGAACCAAGGTCTACTCAGAGTACTGTATCATTCTACTACACTACCAACTTCACTACCAGGACAAAAGAATACATAGGAATCCCTCAGGCAGTCATTTTCACTCAGTGCTTACCCCAGAGAGATACAGATCAGAGACATATTTTAACTATGATGAAAATGATGTGTATAGTTTATACTGTAAATAAAATGCAGACTAGACCTGAGAAACATAAAAGTGCTCAAAATGGTATTTGAACCCAGGCCTGCTCATAACGCAATTCTGCAGCACTGCCAGCTGTGGTACCTTGACAACTAAAACCCTGGGGATCACAAATGGGGTCATCTTGCTCAGTGTGCACTCCAGAGCCACATAAATCCAAACCACATTTTACTTACAAGGACTGTTGATGTGCATATACTGTTTGTGATATGCAACTTATACACATGAAAAAAATGGCCTCGGTTGGATTTGAAACACATGCTCTATTGTATTTTGTTTTGTGAAAATTTTTTCCACACAACCTTACCCAGGATGTCTCTGGAAATGAGCTGTTCTCAGCTAAAAATGGCTTTTCTAATATATCATTTAAATAGATGTAAAATAAATACTTAAAACAATTCAACTCTGAAACATTAGTCTAACATCTCTGTGGTTTCTAAATCATTCCAGCAAATCAGAAAGCAGCATTTTTGAAATGCATTTTATAACTGTATTTTCAAGTTAGGACATGTGTTTGTTTGTAAAGATTTATTCCTTAAGACCATTCTAAGGAAAATGATAGCTCATTTGAGTGTTAACTCATTTTCAATGGGGTCCATGTGCATACATAACAAATTTTAATAAATATACACAATAAAAATACATGTTACATAGACATACAAAAAGACAAACAGTCTCGCACATTCACAAAAATGGGTAAAACCGTAAAAATGCAGAATGCTAAGAATGACAACAATTTTTTGGTGGAGCATGCTCTTGAAACAACTTTTAATCTTATTCCATTGGACAACTACCTTTGATCTCAAATAATCTGGAAGCACATTCCAAATTCTTGGGCCACTGGCAACTTTGGTGGAATTTCCCTTTACAGTTCTCATTTGGGGAATCATGAATTCTAGGCTCCGTGCTGTTCGCAAATGTGCTCTAGGAATACGTATCTCAAATAAATTGTCTATGTAGGTTGGTGCTTTTTCTTTAAATACTGATGAGTCAAGTGCATTGTATAAAAAATTCTATGCTTTGTTAAGTTAATTAAGTTCAAAACCTGTACATTGTACAGCAATGTATCAACCGAGGGGCATCTAGGGAAAACCTAGCAAATCTGTTCAGGGCTACATCCAGATGATTTCATTCAGCCCTGGACATCCCCATATAGACTATGTCACTGTAATCAAACAATGGGATTATTGTAGTGTTGACTACTGTATGTTTTCTAGCTTTAAGTGGTACATAGTGTCTTAATCTGTACAAAACCCCAACCTAGAATGTAATCTTTTAATCAGATTGTCTAAGTGCACATCCCATTTCAACTGCACATGTAGCCATAATCCTAAATACTTGTAAGAATTCACTTGTGTTAAAATTGATGCATGTGTGTGTTAATTTAAGATGTATTTGAAGTAACAACCTGTTTTTTTCCCAAAAAGCATGACTTGTGATTTTCTATTATTTAATATTAAGTTTCATGATCTGAACTACTGCTGCAAAGCATCAAATTCATTTTGAAGTGTTTTTCTGAATTTCTAAAATAGATGCCCCTCCCCATACAGAATCACATATTCTGCATGAAAATGGTGCCTCATCCCCTTTATGAGGGCACCGGTACCAGTTGTATACAGATTAAACAGTACTGGGCCTAATACTGATCTGTGGGGGACCCCGGATTTAATACACTCAAACTGTGATGTAAAAGAGACCAAAGTGACTGACTGTCCTGCCAATCAAGTATTCCTTAAACCAGCTTAGGACCACCTGATCAAGGCCAGTGTCTTTCAGCGTGTTTAATAAGACTGAGTGATTAAGCATATCAAATGCTTTGGACAGGTCTATAAAAATTGTCCCCGACCAGGAGGCCCCTATCCAGTGAAATTTGAATGTCAGATGTCACCAGCTGTTAATGTACTGTAATTGGAATGAAAACCAGATTGGTATAAATTACACAAGTTATTATTGTCCAAATAAGCCTGAAACTGTCTTCCTATAAGTTTATCAAAAAGTTTAGATCTTACCAGAAGTAGAGATAAGGGTCTATAGTTCTGTATGTAATTTTTGGTCCAGATTTATAAACGGGAATTACCTTTTCCACTTTCCAAGCACTAGTGTGTGTTCCAGTAGCTGCAGACAAACTGAAGATATCAGTGATTTTTTGTGCTACTACAGGGGCCATGAATTTCAAAAGTAACACAGAAACATCGTCTAAACCCATAACCTTTTTTGCATCTAGTTTTAACAGTTTGTCCATGACCTCTGCAGTACTAATGTTAGAAAAAGTAAAATCTGGGTTAGTTAGTGTCCCTTCAGTGTGTTCTGCTTCCCTCCCCCTTATTTCCCAAAGCTCCCTCTATACTATCAGCCTTAGGTGTCCATTCCACCTATATAGTACATAGTATATCTTAAGATCTCAAGAAAAATAGTTAAAACGAGATACCATGGTTTCATCCAAACATACTATACCGTAAATATTATATCACCATAGTTATGAAGATGTATACTGAGGTAATTTTATGTATATACCTTCCTGCTGTTAAAGTGTAATAACATATTCACTGTGACATGATGATGACAAGAACATAATATCACCCTGGGTGTTGATGCACCTTTAGCCTACAAAGAAACAAAACCGCAATCCCAAGTAGGATATGATGTGGAGCATTTGAGAGCTTTGTTTGAGAATGCATACATACTGTATACAGCTACTAATACTGCTAAAGAATTGTAATGTTCCCATGCAAGAAATCAAGCTGTTTAAACAACAAGGATAATTAAAGTTCAATAAATGCAGTCCTTGTAAGTTTGTCTTTTGACACAGATAAGGGCTAAGAAATTTGAGACAGAGGGTTTGCATTATTGCTAGGTAATTACAAACTTTAGCTAATGAGGCATTCATCAAGGATAAGTGTGGTATACACCCAAGAATGGTCATTATCTGACAATTATATATATTTGGAGTGCTTACCGTGTTATGGTTATGAACATAATCCTAACCAGTTTTGTTATGCCTAATTAACACACAGCTATTTGAGCACATCTGCCCCATTAAATTTCATGGACTATATCCATTTAATAATTATACTTTAGTTGAGGCATCCAGCACAGGGCCATGACAAATCAAAGAAAACGTTGACTAAACATGCATCAAAAGCACAATAAGCAAGTCAAGGAGTTTTTAAAGATCAAGAGTCAAGGATTTAATGAACAAGTAAGGAGGGCAAATAAGCTTTATTGTGTGACCACTGACCAACAACACTGCAGTAAAGAATTTCAGTGCCAAAGTACTCTGCAGGCCCACTGCACCACCAGTTAAATGCAACATCATTGTAAATAGCAGCAACACTCTTTTGAACAGTATCCTGATTTTTTATAATATGCTGCATTTCTGGACCTCAGTATATTTTCTCTGATCCCAAAAAAAGTTTCAGCAATAGCACCATCCTATAATCTGTATCACAGAATAATGTTGACATCTGTATAATGATAATGCTACAAAGATTTATACTTGTATCTGAATTTTAAGCCGTGATTCAGGGCTATTCTTTGTTAGAAGCAGTTCTGGAGTATGCACTGAATTACATCTTTGAAACAGGGACCACAATGTTATTAGTTAGCAAGTCTCAGTATGGACCAAAGTGGTAACCTTTTCACATCTAGGTCACATTGCCATGGGTTTGAATAATACACTGGTAATTTAGAATTGTTCCCAGTTAAGGACACTAGTACAGTAATAGTGATTGTTTGCTACACTGTTGTAGGTACCATCCCTGAGATGCAGCAACAGGCTGAGGTCCCTCCTGTTCATCTCAAGTGGCTGTCCTGGCACAGTTTTTTTAAACCAACAATTTCACCACCTACAAACTTATTAATGAAATTGTTGGAGTTTGTTTTAAAGTTTAACACTTTTATGCTTGATAAGGAAATGTATTTGCTCATCAATGGTACGGCAATGGGGGCAACATGAGCACCTTTGGTCACAAACCTCTATGAACGCAAATGGGAACAAGATTTTGTGTGTAATCTGAACATTAACATTTTTCTATTCCAGGTATTAATATGGAAATGCTTTATGTATGGCATACTGTTTTATGGAAGATGGAAATTAATGAATTTAAGCAATTTGTTGACTATCTGCATAATACAAGCCCACACTTATGTTTTACCTACAAGAGTAGCCATGAACACATTTGATATTTAGACCTGAATCTGGGTAGAAATCAGGAAGGGAAATTGAGATGTATAGAAAAGAGGTGGATGGCAACACTGTTCTTCTAGCTAGCAGTTGCCATCCCCTGCATGTGACCTCTAACATCCCAAAAGGGCAATACTTGAGAACACATAGGAATTGCACTACAACAGAAGTTTTTGAAACAGGAGCCAAGGATTTGACCAATAGACTAGTAGAAAGAGGCTATAACAAAAGAAAAATAGACTGTGTAGCAAATGGGGTCATGACTGTCAACAGAGAAACTCTACTGAGAAAAAAAAAACAAAGAGATGAGACAGTGAATGACAGATTAAATTTTGTTACAAGTTATTCAGTACATGCCAAAGCATAAGAAAACATTCTGACAAAAAAAACACACACTCACACACATTGGCACATTCTAGCAGCAGAACCAGGCTTGCAGAGTGTTTGCAAACAACCACTTAGAATGTGCTTTAAAAGGACTCCTGTTTTGAAGGATTAATCGGTACACAGCCTTTTCAAAGATACACCCCAAACTGCCTTGCTAAAACCTACACCAGGATGTTACAAATGCCATAACTGCATTTACTGTGAGCATGTAGCATCAGGAAAATAATTTACAAACTACAATGCAAGTAAACTCTATGAAATAAGACGATGTATGAGCTGCAGCACCTCAGGGGTAATTTATCTGGCTACCTGCACATGACAAGCTTTCTAAGTAGGAAAGACCACCCGTTGTTTTAAAACATGGGTGGGAGAACACATACAAGCAATAGCAAGAGATAATGCCATTTATGCTATCGCAGTACCTATTAAAAGTAGCCAAAACAGAAATGCCCACAGATTTACCTTTACTGCTATAGACAAAGTGAGCAGGAAACCCTAGGGAGGGGATTGTGACAGTCCAATATTAATCCAAGAAAATTTCTGGATGTTGACACTAAAGGCAACCCAAAAACCAGGTTTCAATACTTAGATGTTAAACCATACTTAAAAAAGCACAGCTATTAGTATACCCTTGTATCTCTGTTTGTAGTTTCTCTTTAGTTGGTATGTAACTAACCTTGCAACCATAACAAAGAATCATTTTATAAGTGCAGTAAATTAAGGATTGGACAAAGAGTGTATTAATTAATTCATTTATTTTTATTTAGTTTTTGTTGACCGGCTAAGTGCACTAGACAAATTCTTCCCTATTTTCAGGCACGACCCTGGGAAGGGGGATACAGAAGAATGCCAACTGACCTTGAACCAGATTAAGCTACTGGTGGTATTTTTTTAGTGAATTTATAGCAATATGAGTGGAATTTCCTACTACTCTAAATAGAATTACAAAAATGTTTTATAGAATCCCCCCCCCCCCAGTATAGGACAACCCATGTTCAGCACTTCACTTATTTATTTATTTATCAAGTCTAGGATTACAAATACCTTTGAGCCTTGGCTCTTTTACAAAGGTTCCACGTCAGAGAAATACAAATTATGGGGAATATCATGACAGACATTACAACAATGTGGACATTGCAAACAGAGTGTAGATTATTACAGTTCAAGGGTAGCATTGTAACAAGGCAGCCAGCGGCATTTGTCAGAGGAAATAGACAACAGATAAGAAGTGCCAGAGTCATAGGGAGAAGGAAGAGGGGGGGGAGAAGGAATGTAGGAAGGGGGGGAGACGGTGAAAAGTGCAGCATTGGGTATAGAAGCACTTTAGTATATTTCTGAACTTTTTTAACTTTCCTATCAATTAACACTGGGGTGTTGATATACAGTGAACTTTTTAATTGAGTAATTAAAGTTCAAATTGTTAAACAATGGGAACTAGGAGAATTACTATGTAGTCAATCTGAATGTGAAAAATGCTGGTGTTACTTATATGTTACTTTATTCTGAAGTTCTTAGCCTTTGAGAAAAGAGTTTGTTTCATCCAAAAAATGTCAGGCAGGTCCTTTTCTGTCTATTCTTATGTCTGAATAAATTATTTGAGAATGCATGGATGTCTCTGCTGCCCTCTTATGGGCTGGTGAGTACTTGAAACCTACTTGTTTGTGATACATATAGGATAAGCCTGTTAGGTGAAAGGAACAAAATGATGAGGGCTAATAGCAATAGTATTAGGCAGACCAAATGGTATCATTTGATAATAGCAAAGTTTTTATAGCAAACACATTTGGGCTAAACAGTAAGGGTGAACACAAAAATAGCGACTGCCATTTAAGGGCAATTTCCTAAACTCTTCCTGAACTTCCTTTGCCTCCCCATTTGCCAGGTCATTAGTACCTAGGTGGATAATGACATCCAGTTCACTTCCTATCTTGTCTTCCCAGAGATCCCAATGATCTTCCTCCCATCTCTCCATGCTGTGGCACCTGGTAGGCACCTCACCTCCCTGTCCTCCCCCTCCTGTGTTCCTATTTGGATCCCTCTTATGGTGGAGTCCCCCACCACGATTTGCTTCTTCCTCCTCCTCTGAGGTTCACTGCTCTCCCCACTGAGGTCACCAACTTAGCTAACCTCCACATCCTTTCCTTCCACTTCTCTGTGTACCTCTATTTGGCTGTCCCCATTTGCCAGTGTGGCATATGAGTTCTTGAGTATAACAGTGTGGAAACCTCAGAAGGAGTGAGCAAGATAGAAGCTGATCTCAAGCAACTAGAAGAATGGTCTGGAGTGTGGCAGCTGAGATTTAATGGCAAAAAGTGCAAGGTCAAGCACATAGGAAAGAAAAATCAATGAGAGGAGTATTACCTAGGAGGCGACAGACTGGCGACCTCAAACCAGGAATGAGATCTGGGAATCATAATCTTAGATGACTTAAAGGTTAGTAAGCAGTGTGAGAAGGCAATCTTGAAAGCCAAGAGAATGCTGGAATGCATTAGGTGGGGAATCATGAGCAGGAGGAAAGAGGTGGTACTATCACTGCAGATCACTGGTCGGGCCTTACCTGGAATACGGAGTTCAGTTCTAGAGGCCTCACCTCAAGAAGGATATTGACCAGGTGGAAACAGTACAGAGAAAGGGTCTGCAGTACATGTCATTTGAGGAAAGACTTAGGGATCTGAATATATACTCCCTGGAGCAGAGAAAAGAGGAAGGGAACATGACTGAAACATTCAAGTGCATCAAAGGCATTAACAAGGTACAGGCACAGGGACTTTTTCACTTCAAGAAGGGCTCCAGGACCAGGGAAAATTACCTCAGACTGCAAGGAGGGAGGTTCTCTATCAACACCAGGAAGTTTTTCATCACAGAAAGAGTGGTGGATACATGGAAAAGCCTGCTTCAAGAGGTTGTGGGGGTCAACACTCTTGGGGGCGGGGATTCAAGAATGTATGGGATAGACACAAGGGAGCCCTGATTGCAAGGGCAACCAGAGTGTCAAAATAGGTCTGCAACAAATGGGCAGACTAGATGAACCTAGTGGTCGCCTTCTTCCCTCCACTTCTATGTTTAATCCACAATTCATATATTCATTCCGCAGTTCAGTTGGTCACTGAACTGTGGATGAATGTATGAATTGTGGATTAATGAACTACATTGCAAAAAGAAATTCCACAAAACGGATCACTGAATTGCAGAATAATTACATGTATTGTGAAGTGATCCATTAAACTGCAGAATAAAATTTCTCAGAACTGTCATTTTGCAGTTCATATGTTTTATTCTTCAGTTCATCCAGAATATTTCATGAAACAGGGTAAAAGTCTGTCAAACACATTGAGAAGATTCTGACTTTGCCAAAGGCAGAAGTTCAGAAAATGTTGTGAAATTTATATAATTTCATGAAAGTTCCACCAAAGCTGAATTTGCAGCTTCTGCCCTGCTCTATTACATAGAAACATAGAAACATAGACTTTGATGGCAGATAAGGACCACTTGGCCAACCCAGTCTGCCCATTTCCCTACCTACTGTATAAGCTGCAGATTCTAGATAACCAACAACCTACTTCCTACCACCCCCCACTACAATTGCCTTGTGTCTATCCCATGCATGTTTGAATTCCCCCGCTGTTTTAGCCCCAACAACCTCCCCAGGAAGGCAGTTCCATGCATCCATCACTCTCTCTGTGAAAAAAGATTTCCTCACATTACCCCTGAGCCGTCCTCCTCTATCTTTAATTTGTGTCCCCTTGTTCTTACACATCTCTTTTTCTGAAAGATGCTACCCTCCTGGACTTTGTTGATTCCCTTGAGGTACTTGAACATTTCTATCATGTCCCCCGTCCCTCCTTTCATCAAGGGTATACATATTAAGCTCTCTCAGTCTCTCTTCATATGATTTCTGATGCAGACCCTGCACCATTTTAGTTGCCCTTCTCTGGACTGCTTCCATCCTGTCTATGTCCTTGCGTAGATGAGGTCTCCAAAACTGCACACAGTACTCCAGATGGGGTCTCACCAACTGTCTGTACAGAGGGATAACCACTTCCCTTTTTCTACTTGTAATGCCCCTTCCTATGCATCCCAGTATCCCCCTGGCTCTCCTCACTGACTTCTCACATTGTTTACCCACCTTTAGATCATCTGATATGACTACTATGATAGTCGTGAGGGACGTTCTTGTGGTAAACAACAGATCTTCAACAATGAATTAAACCAAACTATCTACTCATGCTCTGATAGCTCACTTCTCTTGCAGATTGTCAATCTAACTTCTATAAGAAAAACACTAATTACCTGGACATTCATTATGACTATGCATCAGTGATGCATTGTAGACTGCAGGTCAACACTAGTTCTCATGTTTATCAAAATATCATCATTTTGTTTAGTTTTTTTCATGTCCCTGAATCATAATTGTTTATGCAGGCTACTTAGTTTACCTCAGTAAGTGATAAATAAGAATCCTTGCATAGTCTGCATGGTTAAGTAGATACTGTTTATTGAATTCATCCCTAATCAAACTGAAAATGAGTATCAGGCCATTATCTTGTAGACTAAGCTGCGCATGAAGAACCATGCAGTCTATAGCACATAGTGCTTCAGAGCAACAGGGATATATGGGCAATAAGCAAGTATCACTACCCCATCACTCTGCACAGAAAGGGGAAGTGGATGTTACCACTGACAGTCGAGCTGCTCCCTTGGTGGAGTGGTGAGAGCATCTGACTCAGCAGTGAAAAGGTGGGGTGGTCCAGGCTTTGATTCCCTGCTAGGAACCTGTTTACTTTTGTTTTTGTTCTTGCACCAATAACAGGTGCCGATCAGGATATTATTCTTGCCCCTGTGTCCACAGCCCCACAGAGTTGATTATAATAATTTGGGGGGGCCTCACATGAGTGTAGGTGTGATAGGAATGCCCCCTGAGAAAGGCTTTACCACTGAAGTGCTGGGTTTTTTATAGTGTAGTTCTGGCCTCAATAAATTTCACTGCATTTGCACTTTACATTTTGTTTGTGGTATTTTTCTATTTGAGTGCTGTCTTCCTTTTTCCTATCATGGCTGTTGTACTGGCTATCTACTGACAGCACTGGCCCCCAAGTATCTGTGCAGCTTGCCTTTTTGAAAACAGGCAGACAAATGTAGGGAGAGGTACCAGGAGAAGCAAAGGGGGCCGGGGAGGGCAGTAAGGGAAGTCAAAGCACACACAGGGGAACACACTGTAAAATCAATAGTTAGAGGGGACAAAACCTTTTACAGGTATGTCAGTGAAAAAAGGAAGGCAAAGGGAGGGATAGTGAGGTTGAAGGGGGAGGACAGGAGTAGAGTTGAGGATGACAACCACAAAGCAGACATACTGAACAATTACATCTGCTCAGTCTATTAAGAGAAGGAAGCAAGTAATGGGCCAGAAGGGAGTAGAAAGGGTAGGAAGGGCACGGAAAGGGATACAAGTTCTTTTCTATGGGAAAGGGTCCTAAATGAACTAGAAGGAATAAAAGCTGATATAGCTATTGAGTTTTTAAATTGTTTTGAGCAACTATCAAAATCTTTTCATGCATGTAAAGGGAATGTATAAAACATAAGGTAATCATAATATCTGGCTTGACTACAAACTAAACCAGATAGTGGTCAAACAGGAGTTCAGCATGTCTGTAGTTCATTTGCATCACCAGGTAAGAAAAAAGGTTTGGATCCCAATACAACACACAGGGGAAACGCCAGACCTCACCCAACAACTAATGAGAAAAGTCTGGTCAATGGAAAATCATGTACACAAATGCCCATAGTCCATGAAACAAGAACCCAGACCTGCAGACAACAATGTCAGAGGCTAAACTGGACACAGTAGCCATTAGGGAGACATGGTTCACCAGTAACTACACTTGGGAGACTTCATTACCTAGCTATGTACTGTTCAGAAGAGACCGAGGTGCAAGAGGGGGGAGAGGTCCTTTATGTTAATGAAAATATTAAAGCTACAGAAATTCAGAATACACATAAGGAGCCAGAAGAACTGTGGGTCACCCTGAAAACAGGAAATGGGACAACCATATGAACTGGGGTTGTCTAGGCCTCCAGACCAGGGGGAGGAGATAGATACATTACTGTTAAAAGATCTACAAAATATGGTAGCTAAAGGGGAGGGTCTGACAATGGGAGACTTTAACATGCCAGATATAGATTGTTCAATACCAGCAGGAACGTTCACCAGAACTAGACACATAGTGGATTTCTTGCAGGGGCAGGACCTCAAACAACTGGTAGAACAACTCACAAGAGACAGGGCTATCGTAGATCTAGTATTGACTAAAGGGGAAAGGATCACAGATCTCCAGGTAGAAGGTCACCTGGTGGCCAGTGACCATCACATGGTATGATTCAATTTAGCCACTAGAACTAAATCATCCCATTTCAAGGCAAAAATATGTTACTTCAGAGGAGCTGACTTTGATAAGATGGCCAACAGAGTTAAGCTAGCCTTGGCAAGATGAAATACAGGTGAGGGTGTACAGACAAAGTGGGCAAGCATTAGGGATGCAATACTTGAAGCAACATCCTATTGTGTTAGAGAGAAAAGCAGGAGCAAAAGGAAGAAACCACTTTAGTTCTCAAGAACAGTAGCAGAAAAGGTCAGAGCCAAAAGGCTGGCCTTCAGGACATATTAGGGAACACAGCGATATGAGGATAGGGAGGCATACCAAACTTCCCTAAGGGAGGAAGGGAAGGCAGTAGGGCAGACAAAGGCCCAAACTGAGGAAACACTAGCATAAGCAGTAAAAGAAGGGGACAATACTTTCTATAGATCAATCAATCAATCAATCAATCAAGTCTTTATTTAACCAGGCGTTCATCGTTGAGCAGAAGCTCATTTGCAAGATGGACCTGGGTGGAGCATGAACAATTGTATATACAGGTCAACACAGGTATTTACAAGGCAATACAGATAATACTATTTACAGAGAGGAAGAAAAAGAAGTTCATATGTACATAGAATTATACAGATATTGTACAGATTACACAGTATTTACATACATAGAAGTGTCTATAGGAAGATAAAGCAGGTTATCTAAGGCTGCAGAAGGAAGTAATGGAAGAAAAAAAAATAAAAATATACACCAGGTAGAGGTGAAGGTAGGGGGCAAGAGAGGGAGGGAAGTAGGGAAGAAAGGCTAGGAGGGCACGGTGCACAGAAAGGAGTTGGTAAAGCTGGATGTAGAGAAGGTGGATGGAGAAAAGGAGTATGTGTGAGCCACGGGATTGAATGCTATAAAGTACGGGGCATGGTAGGATGTCACAACCCAGGGTAGTGAGCTCCTATCCGAGGTTGGGAAAGGAAGAATAAGGGGATGGATGGGCCTAGTGTTGCTAAGACAGGGGGATAAGAGAGAGAACAATTAGGCTGGTGAGGAGCAAGCTGGGGGGGTCAGTACTTAAAATTGGGTCTAGGCATGGCTATATACCAGTGCAGACACTGGTACTGGGTCTGAGTGGGTGAAGCAGTTACATACTTCTCTGATTGTATGGAAATAAAGCATCTTGAAAGCATTTATACCGATTAGAGTGCTTAATTGGAGATTTTTGTGTAGATTGTTCCATAAGATAGGTAGCACGAAACTTATGGCTGCTCTGCCGAAGCGGGATTTTGCTTTGGGTACTTTAAGTGTAATAGCTGAGTAACTTCTTAACACGTATTTCCCAATTATACTCAGGGGAAGACAGTAGGAGATATAGTAAGGCAGCTTATTAGAGATGGCTCTATAGGTCCAGAGAGCTGCGTTTCTGTGGTGCCTGAACTTTAGTGATGTCCATCCCACTGCCGCATATAGGGTGCAGTGATGTGTGTCGAAGGGAAGTCCCATTATAAACCTCAGTGCTCGATGGTAGAGTGTGTCCAGTTTAGCCATGTAAGAGTTGGGGCATTGGCTGTAGAGGAAGTCGGCGTAATCAACCAACGATAGGAAAATGGATTGGACCAGTTGTTTCTTGGCATCTCTGGTGAGAAATTGGCTGATTCTAAAAACAGTCCAAGCCTTGCTGCAGTCGCTTTAGCAAGTCCATATGTTCAATGAAGGAGAGTCTTTGGTCTATCCAAACTCCCAGATACTTGAATTTTGTAACAAATTCTAGTTTTTCACCTAGAACTGTGGTAATTTGGGGAACTGTCCCACTGGACACAGGGTTAGCGTATCGGATAAAAGGGAGAGGACCATCGCTTTAGTTTTTTTGGCATTAAGGAGTAGCTTTTTTGGAGGAGTTGGCTTGCAAAGGTTGAATTCTGACTGTAGGTCATTGCAGGCAGCTTCAAGTGTTGGGCGACTCACTGAGAACTGTATCATCTGCAAACAGATGGATGTTGGCTTTTTTATACAGTAGTCGATGTTATTAATGTAGATTGC
Source organism: Neoceratodus forsteri (assembly GCA_016271365.2). Taxonomy (NCBI): domain Eukaryota; kingdom Metazoa; phylum Chordata; order Ceratodontiformes; family Ceratodontidae; genus Neoceratodus; species Neoceratodus forsteri. The sequence goes on along the minus strand of CM028133.1, from coordinate 1,043,265,411 downwards.
AAAAGTAAGGGCCCTAATATAGAACCTTGAGGTACCCCTCTTTGCAGATTTTTTAAGGGGGACAGGTCTCCTTCGGCTTTAACTTGTTGAAGGCGCCCTGTAAGATAGTCAGTGAACCAACGCAGAGAGGAGGGGCCCGCACCTATGGTTTGAAGGGCGGAGAGGAGCAGACTATGGTCGATGGTGTCGAAAGCCTTGCTTAGATCAAGGAAAACAGCACAAATAAAGTTTTTTCTCTTAAGATTACGCTGCCAGTAGTTAGTAACTTTGGCGAGGGCTGAGATAGTGCTATGTTTAGCTCTGAATCCGGACTGCATAGGATTTAGCAGTTCCCTAGACTCAAGGTGAGTCCTCAGCTGTGCATTTACAATTTTCTCTAGGAGCTTGGACAGGACCGGAAGGAGGGAAATTTGCCTGTAGTTAATGAGATCGCCACAGTCACCTGATTTGAACAGTGGTGTGACATGTGCTGTCTTCCATATAGGTGGTAAGGTGCCCTGAGACAGGGATAAGTTGAAAAGGTGGGTGACGGGTATTGCTAGTATGTGGTAGGCAATCTTTAGGAAGTAAGGGTCAAGGGAGTCGGCCCCAGCACTTTTTTTCTAGTATCCAACTGAAGCAAGAGGTCCTCTACCTCTTTCAGTGTGGCAGGTTGAAGTGAGAAAGGCGGGAAGCTATCGGAGTTTCAGGCAGTTGGCTGGCAGTCTGGGAGTGAAGTATGTTTGCAGGGAGTTATCAAATGCCATGCCTGCAGTAGCAAAGTGGTTATTGAATGCGTCAAGTATATCCATCTTTTCTGTTATAGTCAAGTTGCCAGAGGTAATCTTGGTCGGGAGTGAATTTCCTGGGGAGTGGCCTTGCAGATCACTGATTGTGTTCCAGAGCTTGATTGGGCTCTTTGTGGCAGAGTCGAGTTCGGATTTGAAGAAGGTGGCCTTCGATTCTCTGATTGTTTTGGTACATAAATTTTGTAGTCTCCTGAACTGGTTCCAGTCCTCTGCAGTGTTCAGTCTGCGTGCTTTTTCAGAGCTTATCTCTTTCTAGAAGCAAGGACTTGATCTGAGGGGTGAACCATTTACAGGTTTTGGTCCTAGTTTGAACTTTAATAAGGAAGCATACTTATTAAGGACCCTTGATAGAATGTTGTGGAAGATATGTGCTATGACGTAATCATTTGGCCAGATAGAAATCTTGCCACTCAGGGAGTACTTAGCTCGTTTAGGTAGGCATGTTCATTGAAGTTGCGCCTGGATCTCTTCATAGAGAACTTGTTGATGGGTGCTGGGTTGTTGGTGGATCTTACTCCCGCAATAAAACAATGGTCGCTGGCGTCTGAGAAGAAGACATCAGCGGGGAGAAGAAATGAGGTTTGCTAACCATTAGCACATCCAAAAGTGTACTTTTACTGGGGTTCTTCACGTTTAGGCGTGTTCGTTCAGTAATAAGTTGCGTCAGCCCATGTTCATCACAGAAGGATGCAAGGGGGGCAGCTGTGTTAGAGAGCCAGTCAAAGTTGAGGTCTCCTAAAATAATAGTTTCTGGCAGCCCCTGTCCCAACTTGTCACTTAGATATGACACAAGCTGTAGGCCAGCAGACGGTGGTCTGTAGCATCCTATTACGCAGAGTGCAGTAGTCTGTGTAATTTCCACTTTGAGAATTAGGCATTCGAATTCGCTGGCGACAGATGCTGAGGATAAGCAGGAGGCAGACAATTTGTCTTTAATGTAGATAGCTACCCCTCCTCCTCTGGCATGCCTATCAGCTCTGAACAATGCATAGCTGGGTATGTTTACTTCTCTATCAGTGGTGCTGGGTCTAAGCCAAGTTTCGGAAATCACAAGTATGTCAGGAGAGGTATGATTTACCCAGGTTTGTATTAAGGTTATCTTTTTAAGAAGGCTACATACGTTAATATGCAAGAAGCTTATTCCTTTTAAATTTGCTAGTTCTGCTGGCAAAGCAATAGCTTCTGGGGGCCAGGGTGAGTTCTCGTTGCCTGAACAAAGCAGGAGGATAAGTAGGATTTTTCTAAGAGTGCTAATTATAAGCTTGTAATTCTGCCTTTCTCCGTCTAGTAGATCTGATGTTTTTGGGACTGGAAAGTAGCCACCATAGAAGAGCTGATCTGTTGTAGCAAGAGCTAGTACCCCTACCACAATAGGCGGGGAAGAGATAGAAGTCTGCATGGTGGGAGGTGGGCCTTGTGCTGGGGGAGTGTTGTAAGTACTACTGGTATGTGTGGTCCAAGAGCAGGGTTCGAGGTATTGGTACTTGGAATCACAGAAGCAATTGAAGGATAAGTTGCCATGTGGTATACAGCACAAGGTGCCATTGTAGACCAAACATGATGGTAGTTTAGGTATCCAATACTGGGCAGCTGGTATCAGCAGAAGAAGGGCAGTAAAAGGAGCCATATAGGGCCCGACATGATGGTACCTCAAAAAGGAGCCACTCAATTAGCCCAGGGGCCAGTGGGGTTGCTGGATTAATGCAGCTTATCAGTAGCTTTCCGATCCAGGTCGACCCAAATTTGATAGCATTAAAGATATTTAGTGGTGAAGGCACAGCCAAGGAGAGCCTATGCGTTTTAGTAAGGCGAGGCCCTGAGAGTTGGATCCCGTAGGCTGGATAGAGAAGAGGGGGATCACGAGCTAAGTCTCTATTGGTGGGGCACTGCGCCAGGGGCGTGGACTAATATTTTGGCAGGAGCTACTGTATTTAATAATCTCTGCGGAGGTGGGGGAGGCGGTCCGAGAGTTGCGGCGGTTGCCGTGCCCATGGCCTTGGGTCCATGTCTGCGGTCTTGAGCATCGGCTAGAGGGTGCCAACCGCCCGTGCAGAATCCATGGGCTTAGGAGCTGGGAGCCTGGGCGACAGTTTCTCGGCTGAGGGAGAGAAGGAGGTGAGGGTTAATAAAGTGGATTCACATAAAGGGTTAGACAGAACAGCGGGGAGTCCAAAATTTGCAGAACAAAAGGACGTGTAATGGTACCAGCAATGCCAAAAGAGGTAGTGATGAGTAGTAGTAGGTGGTTGCACCTCAAGGTAGTTTGTTTGGTGTTGCTGGCCTGCTTAACTGCAAGCTGGTTTATAATTGAAAGGGTATATAGTCGAATTAGGGTGAGGTCCCTAACAATAGGGCAGGTAGAGCAGTAATTGAGAGGAGTTAGATGGAGTGGCTGGAGAAAAGGTTGAGAGGAAATGTGGGATCCTGTGGGTGGGACTGCTTTAAAAAGGGGTGGTAAGAAAGTGGGTCAAGTCAGGTATTGAAGACACGGAGGCTAATATCATGAAAATGTGCAGCAGTGGAGTGACCAATCTGCTGCTAGGCTGAGAAGGGGTGGAGTAAGAGTCTATTTAATACTGTGAGGAGGAGGGAGGGTGGGCGAAAAAGTCAGTCCAGAACAAAGCACAGAAAGAGATTTCCTGAGACCAGGAAGCACCAGGCGTTGGAAAATCAGCCAAGGAGTACAGCTGCCAGTCAGTGCCTGGTTCCTCCACTGGGCATCCAGTCAAAACAGTGGCATTCAAAACCACGAGTTTCGAGGTCCGTGTGTACCTGAATCTGTCCGGGGTCAGTCGGGGTTTGTTAGCTGTGGCCTGCTCGGAGAGAGCCAAGGCCACAGGAGCAGCTTGGGAAGCCCACAGATGGGCTGTCTGTGGAACAAGGAGGGAAACACAGAGGATTAAATACAGCTAGAGTACAATAGCAAGCTCAGTGGGGGGCAGGCAATGGGGAAGACAAAGCATGAGGTAAAGAGGTGGTAAATGCAGGGCAATTATTTGAGCCAGAAGAGGAGTTAATGGGGGTTGTCTGTGCTTTGGCACCGGGATGTCTGAGGAGGACAGCAGCAGCAGGGGGGGTGTAAGGAAAGGGTTTGTAGGTAAGGCAGAGAAGAAAGTAAGGTATTTAGAGAGACAGCATTACAAGTGGGGCAGAGAAATTAATAATTGGCAGAGTGACCAGTGTGGGGAAGGGGCAGAGTTCGTCAGAAGGGCAGAAATGGAAAACTGCAGCAGTCTAGCTCAGTAGCTAGGTCAAGCAGTCAAACATCGGCTACTATACAATACAGTTTGTCAAGCACTAAGTAGCACTGAGAGGCTAGACTAGTGGCGTGTAATAGACTAGCTAAGCTGGCAGGTACAGTAAGACCAATTGATGCATAACATATGTAGATTAGATTAACAAAAATTCTGTCCAGAACAAAACACAGAAAGAGATTTCCCTGAGACCAGGAAGCACCAGGCGTTGGAAAATCAGCCAAGGAGTACAGCTGCCAGTCAGTGCCTGGTTCCTCCACTGGGCATCCAGCCAAAACAGTGGCATTCAAAACCACGAGTTTCGGAGGTCCGGTGCGTACCTGAATCTGTCCGGGGGTCAGTTGGGTGGTCTGTTAGCTGTGGCCTGCTCGGAGAGAGCCAAGGCCACAGGAGCAGCTTGGGAAGCCCACAGATGGGCTGTCTGAATCTGTCCGGGGGTCAGTCGGGTGGTCTGTTAGCTGTGGCCTGCTCGGAGAGAGCCAAGGCCACAGAAGCAGCTTGGGAAGCCCACAGATGGGCTGTCTGAATCTGTCCGGGGGTCAGTCGGGTGGTCTGTTAGCTGTGGCCTGCTCGGAGAGAGCCAAGGCCACAGGAGCAGCTTGGGAAGCCCACAGATGGGCTGTCTGAATCTGTCCGGGGGTCAGTCGGGTGGTCTGTTAGCTGTGGCCTGCTTGGAGAGAGCCAAGGCCACAGGTGCAGCTTGGAAAGCCCACAGATGGGCTGTCTGAATCTGTCCAGGGGTCAGTCGGGTGGTCTGTTAGCTGTGGCCTGCTTGGAGAGAGCCAAGACCACAGGAGCAGCTTGGGAAGCCCACAGATGGACTGTAGATACATTAGTGAAAGGAGAAAGTCCAGAGGGGGTATTGCTAAGATCAAAGGGGATAAGTGGGAGTGTGTGGAGGAGGACCAAGGAAAAACATCTCTCCTGAATAGATACTTCTGCTCTGTATTTACTGAGGAGAAGGTAGGACAGGGCCCACAGCTCAGCACCATGGACAGAAGGGGGACGGAGGTGTGCACTACTCCCTTCCCAAAATAAAGGGTCATACAAGAGCTCATCAATCTGAGGGTGGACAGGGCAATGTCTGACTTGATGGCATACATCCCAGGGTACTAAAGGAGCTAAGGGTGGAACTAGAATAGCCATTATCAGGACTGTTTACTGAGTCTTTGAGTACAGGAGAGGTCCCAGAAGACTGGGGAAGGGCTCAAGTGATCCCACTCCACAAGAGTGGTAGCAGGAAGGAAGCAGGGAACTACAGACCAGTCAGTCTTACCTCAGTAGTGGGCAAGATAATGGAGGCAATTCTTAAGGAAAGGATAGTGCAATACCTGGAATCGATAGGAGCACAGGATCCAAGACAGCATGAGTTTACAACAGGAAGGTCCTGTCAAACTAATCTCATAGATTTCTTTGACTGGGTAACCAGAGTGGTGGTTCAAGGGGGAGCAGTTGATGTCACCTACCTTGACTTCAGCAAAGCTTTGATATTGTTCCACATAGAAGATTGATTAATAAGCTGGTGGCTCAGGGTGGGTCAGAAGTTGGTCAACTGGGTGGCAAACTGGTTGGCGGGCAGAAAACAGAGAGTGATGGTAAATGGTATACAATCAGAAGAGATGCAAGTCACAAGTGGGATACCTCATGGATCAGTCCTGGGGCCAGTCCTCTTCAATATCTTCATCAGTGACATTGCATATGGACTGGAGGGTAAGGTCTGTCTGCAGATGACACCAAGATCTGCAACAGAATAGGTGATTCAGATGGGATGGGCAGAATGAGAAGAGATCTGGATAAACTGGCAAAATGATCGGAAGAGTGGCAAATCGGGTTTAATGCAAATAAGTGCAAGATCATGCACATAGAGAACAGAATCCCTAAAGCCACTTATAGGTTGAGAGGGGAGTTGCTGGCAATCGTAAGGGAAGAAACAGACTTGGGCATCATCATCACAGATGACCTGAAATCATTCAAGCAGACTACTAAAGTAGTAGGTAAGGCTAGAAGGATGTTTGGGTGTATTAGTAGGGGTATCACAAGTTGTAAGAGGGAGGTAATAATCCCTCTTTACAAGACACTGGTTAGGCCCCATCTGGAGTACTGCATGTAGAACTGGAGGCCCCATCTGCACAAAGATATTAACAAATGGAGACAGTCCAGAGAAGGGCAACCAAAATGGTGCAGTAACTGCATCAGAAAACATACGAGGACAGATTAATGGAGCTCAATATGTATACCCTTCAGCAAAGGAGGGAGAGAGAGAGAGAGAGGTGATATGATCAAAACATTCAAACGTCTTAAGGGCATTAACAAGGTGAAAGAATCTAACATGTTTCAATATAAGAAAAATAGCAGGACAAAAGGACACAGTATGGGATTAGAGGGAGGCAAATTAAGGAGTAAAGTGAGGAAGTTCTTTTTCACAGAAAGGGTGGTAGATGCATAGAACGACCTACCACAGAAAGTGGTGGATATTAATACAGTGCAGGGCTTCAAACAGGCATGGGATAGGCATAAGGGAGCAATACAGATGAGTATGAATAGATAGTGCAGCGTACAGGTCTATGGCGCACTCATAAGGTAGAAAAATGGGCAGCCCTGATGGGCCTTGCAGTCCTTATTTGCCTCAGATTCTATGTTTCTGTGTTTCTTTGTTATCTCATCCATAGTCAGTAACAGGAAAAGACTGAACCTTCAATAACAACAGCAAGAAAATAATACTGTAAGGGCCACCTCCCCCACCCTTCCTGGTATGGATGAGCAGTAACACCTTTCCAAAAGAAAACATACTTTGGCCGGTACCAGTAAGGCTGGTCTTGCCTCTTTTATGGTGTTTTCTTTGTTAATTTTGGTAGCAGGTTGTACTGTCTCACCAATCTCACTGTTATAATTGTAGTTATATAAGGACCACGTCAAACATCAGTTTTACATGTTTTTTTCTATTCAGTGCCCACAGGAAGGACTTTGACCCAATGGCCCAGCTATTTAGTATACACAGTGGCTTCAGTCCACCTGACACCGGGTAGTTAGTTTTATCTCCCAAGTGCATAACTCAATTACAGTCCCCTTCCATATAACCGGTTTTTACATTCTCTTGTGGTCTGGGTTGGACACCAGACCTGTCACTTAGTTAGTGGGAGAGGACCAGATTTGTTTTTTATTTCCTGAAGGACTAGGTTGGTCATCAGACCTATCAGGTTGTTTGGGGGAGTGAGACTGATTTTTTTTTCATTTCATGACAGGCTGAGTGTGACCTGGGATGCAGCAGGTAGTTGGGTAGAAATTAGAAGGATGGACAGATTTTTTTTTTAATATATAACAGATCATGTTGGGCACTGTACCTGTTCAGTTATTGAGTGGCGAGATTTTGCTGTTTTTTGATGAGCTGGACTGGGCACTGGACCCATCAGGTAGTTTGTGGAAGAAGGACTTTTTTTTTTATTCACTGATAAGCCAGGTTGGCACTGGGCATTCTTCTATGCAGCATGCTGGGTTGTAGTATGCATGGTAGTGCAATATCTGTGTGTGTGTTGGGAAGAGTGTGGAGCTGAGATTGAGTACTGGGAAAGTAAAGAGTGAGACAGATAGAGTTTGTTGGTGTGCTTGGCTTTCTGGCACTTGGCATTGCACCCTCAGAAGTATGATTCATCAGCCTTATTTGGTATAGTCTCTCATGCTACTGTGCTATTCGCTGGAGGAAGCAGAGATCCCTGAACAGGCTGGTAGCAGCAGCCCAAAATGTCCCTTGCAGTGTTTGAGCCCCTCCCTACAGCCTTAGTTAATGTGCATGGGCAGAGCAGTGTTTTACTACCTTGCTAATTCTTTCTTCTCTTCACCATTTTGCTGCTCCTCCTCCTCCTTATCTCTGTTTGGCTTAATATTCAGTCATAATGGGCAGTGGATCCATCAGGTAGTTTGAGAGAGGAAGACACATTTATTTATTCCTTGATGGGCCAAGCTGGGTACTAATAAGGTAGTTATGGGAGAAGACAGGCACATTTTCTTTTATTCAGTGATTAGAGGAATTTTACACTGGACCTGTCAGGTTGTTTGGGAAGGGGGACCAATTTTTTTTAATTCTTTGACAGACCAAATTGAGCAATGGATCCATTAGGCTGTTGGGTGAAGGGGAAAACAGAAACACAGAGACATGCAGACATAGAATTTGTCAGCAGGTAAGGACCACTTGGTCCACCCAGACTGCCCATTTTCTCCCTGCCTATACAGTCACAGCAGACCCTACATCATCTCTGGCTATCCGTCCCTCCTTGATTCCCTACTAATATTTATTTCTTGCTATCCCATGTGTGTTTGAAGCTCACCACAGTTTTCACATTCCCACCATGACCCTGAACAAGTCACTTAACTTCCTTGTGCTCCCAGGTTGCACCTGCAAACAAGCTTTCAGCTTAGTGTGTCCTCTCCTGGTAAAAAAAAATAAAAATATCACTCCCTTAAACAGCCATAAAAAATCATATGACAGTCCCTAATGTAGTTCAACTAGACAACTGCAAAACACTCCCTGACTTTGAGCACAATAGGAACTGCTGTGCAGATTATTTTATTTGTTTTTGGTTTCTGGGTAGGTGCTCTAGACACGGAAAAAAGTCTATTTTCAGACACAACGCAGGAGGTTACAATAAGGTGAAATGCAATACGGGACAAAAGTGATAGACAAAACGATACTCAGATAGTTGAATACAATGCAACATAAGCTAACAGGCAGTAGAACATTGGTTAAACATTGAAACATAGAAACATAGACTTTGACGGCAGATAAGAACCGCTTGGCCCACCCAGTCTGCCCATTTCCCTACCTATTGGATAAGCTGCAGATCCTAGTTAACCAACAGCCTACTTCCTCCTGCACCCCACTATAATTGACTTATGTCTGTCCGGTGTATTCTTGAATTCCCCCCCACTGTTTTTGACCCCACAACCACCTCAGGAAGGCTATTCAATGCATTCACCACCATCTCTGTGAAAAAATACTTCCTCATGTTGTCCTTGAGCTGTCCCTCCTTTATCTTCAAACTTTGCCCCCTTGTTCTTACACATCTCTTTTTCTGAAAGATTCTACCCTCTTGGACTTTGTTGATCCCCTTGATGTACTTGTTTTCTATCATGCCCCCCTTCCTTACCTCGAGATAGTACTATAAGCACAAGAAGGATATAAACAAAGTGCTAACAAAACCATTAAAAGCAAACATGATGAAAAATTAAATCAAGTGCTGCCCTTACAATTGGTTTAAGATGGAACAATAGTTAAAGCTCAGCAGTCATAAGTGTAATAGGTATTTGCACGAAGGAGGAAGTAGAGAGGAGAGGGTGACAGAAAGGTGAGGGGAGGGGTAGAGATGGATAGAGTAGCCATAAAAAAATCAGAGTACTGAGTTTTCCCTTTTCCCACACTGTACAAAGTGCTAAAAAGTCTGGGACAGGAACATGAGCACACTGGTTTAACTAGACATTTCCATTTTAGTCACATTAGTGGGACATTGTTTACATTTTTGAATAGAAACAAGACGCTGAAGACCTCTTCTGTCATTTTTGCATCTGCTTGTGCACAAGCGCAAGGAATGTCTTGTCACAGTATGAATTTTTGGAGGTGTGTGACCCTCTTATCCAATGCAGTGCTCAGTGTAGCAGGTGTGATGCTACCGTGCCAATTGATGCCACGCTGTCTATGAGAGCAATTCAGCTGCAGTAGACTTCACTTGAAAGAAAACCACTGCTGCAATCAGCAGTGGTAATGTGTGTGTATTTAGCATATTGACATCACGCTTGGCTGCTCAAAATCCCTCCTGCTTCCTCCCTTTGCTAATGTCCAACCTGCTCCCTCATTATTGCCCTCTCCCCAACTTTTCATGCCGAGCGGGGGTGCCCAATTCCCCTCGACTCATGTGCCCCCCTCTAAGCACACTGTATGGTCAATGGGGATGCTCTATCCCCTTTGGCTCCATCCCCCTCCCAACAAACACCCAGGTATCAAGCTGGAAGCCCACCCCAGCATGCTAATACACCCCCCAAGCACACTGTATGGCCAACGGGGGTGCCCAATCCTCATCAGCACCATGCCCCCTCCCAACAAATACCCAGGTGACATACTGGGAGCCCACTGCAGCATGCCAAAAGCCTCCTGCATTATTTTTTTTGTTTTTTTACCTGTAAAAACAGAAAATGGTCCCTCGCAGTCTCTGGTACCCCCTCCCCAACCCGCACTCAACCTCTATGCACCCACCCTCGCCCCCCACCTGATACTTACCTCTGGATACTGGCACAGTGATCTTCAGTGGAGCTGGAGCACATCTTCACTCTTCAAAACCTACCGAGAACTGAAGAAATGATGGTAAGCTGTACAATGGCATAAATGGGTTTTTCTCAACTTATGTGGATATTGTGGCCATTTTTGCAAATTTTGGTACCAAACTTTCAACATGGGGTTCTTGGGACCCCATCTCATGAATTCAGTCACTTTCATGTCATTATTCAGTTCCATAAGGTGATTTTGTAGTCACTGTGTGGAATCACCTTTTTGGACTGACTAACAATATGACAGTGTCACTGTTCATGAGGTGGGATCCCAAAAGCAAATTTGGTGAAAAAATTCCCAAAAAATCACTGTGTTACAAGCGTGCATTGTGCAGTTTACACGCACACTCATAACTTTGCTAATTTATAATATTTTCACTCCAGATTTTCAACATTGGCATTTTTTCACACCTCTTTATGAACAGAATAGCTGTCATGATTCACATCCTGGCCAAAATGTGTTTTCGCGCATCAGGCACACAATGGCAAGGTCGCTGTGGGAAATCAATGTTTGGGACAGATTATGAAAACCATAGTGACAGTGTTGATATGCAGAGGTCACAAAACGCCTATGTTGAAAATCTGGTGAAAAAAATACAAAACATGACAGTGTTATGAGTGTGCATTGTGCAGTTTCCATGCACACTTGTAACTTCAAGAATTTGTAATATTTTCACTCCAGATTTTCAACATTGGCATTTTTTCAAACCTCCTTATGAACAGTACAACTGTCATTTTTCACATCCTGGCTGAAATGTGTTTCCGCACATCCAACGGACAAAGACGCGGTTGCTGTGGGAAGTCAATGTTCAGGACAGATTAAGAAAATCATACTGCCACTGTTCATGAGCAGAGGTCACAAAATGCCTATGTTGAAAATTTGATGAAAGAAGTCCATGAAATGACAATGTTATGAGAATGTGTTGCACAGTTTCCACATATGCTCGAAATTTCAAGAATGTTTAATATTTTCACTCCAGATTTTAAACATTGTCATCTTTTCACACCTCCCTATGAATGATAGAGTTGTCATTTTTCACAGCCTGCCCAAACTGTGTTTTTGCACTTGGCGCGGAATGGTGTGGTCACTGTGGGAAATCAACGTTCAGGACAGATTAACAAAATCTCAGTTCCACTGTTCATAAGTAGAGGTACAAAAATGCTTTTATGAAGTGGTGGAGTCACAAAAAGGCCATGCTGAAAATTTGTAACGCAAGTACCAGCAAACGCCCATGGTGTTAGGGTTTCTAACCACAACATCCCACCCTTTACAGACTGACAGGCATCGGGGTGCACTTTTGGATTCCTGGTTGTAATGCTCATGGTATTCCACCTCCAGCCCCACCCTGCAACCAGTGACAAGCATAGAGGTGTGCCTTGGACCATTCGCCCCCAGAGTTCACTCCATTCTTCTATACTACACCCATTTCAGCATATCTCCTTAAGGAATGGGGTAACTGTAAAGCTGAACACCTTAAAGAGCTAGTGTACTGCCTGGAAACGGCCTGCAATTAATTGTAACTTTCAGGTGTAGTCAGCTCTCACTTCTTATATCTCAAGTATTTTTTTCTTTTCTGTTTGCTAATTAGAAGATTTTCCACCTAGCAGTACAGGGGTGATGAGTGGAGGAGCACTCTGGAGGAAAAAAAACTCAGTTCTCTTCCTCCCACTATGTCACCACTAAGACCACACTGACTATGACATCACTACTAACCAATGAAAAACATTTCTCACTGCCAGGTTTCACTTTCACATGAAGCAGCAGGAACTGGCTCTCACTGGTTACTAGTGATGTCACAATTTCTGGCATTTTGATTGGTAGCTTGTGAAAGTCACTGCTCATGCTGCAAGGATTGTGGTACCTTAAGGTGTTTTGTCTCATTTCTGACGATGTAGTGGGAAGAACAGAACTGCCTTTTTTTCCCCTCAAGACAGAGTGCTGCTCCACACATCACCCCAGTACTGCCAGGTGAAAAATCTTTTGATTAGCAAATAGAAAATAAACAAATACTTTAGCTATTGTAAGTGATAACTGGCTGCATCTGAAAATTACTATTAATTCCAAGCAGTACACTAGCTCTTTAATGCACACCTCAACACTTGGTGTCTGGAGGATAGGGTGAGGTGAAATGGCATGAGCATTATGGTCAACGATCCAAAGGCACACTCCAATGTCTGTTCTTCTCTGCAGAGTAGGGGTGGGGTTGCCATCACTGCAGTACTTCACTGCCATTCCTATTCTGCATCTATCTAACTCATGCACTTCTAATGGTAATACCAGCAAGCAAACATTCGGCATTGACAAATGCTTGTTAGAAGTGCAGTGTTGCAGCAATTGACAAGTAGAGTTGAAGTGGATGCTGCAAGTAAGTGCTATATCGGGAGTCTGTGATGTAGGCATTCAAAACTTGCCACACGCTGACTCCCAATACAAAAACACACATGGGCAAGCTGATGGTGCTTAACATAATGAGCATAAAAATAAATGTGAACTTTAAACATTGAAACATACAAAAAAACACACACACAAATGCCACTGTTTCTTAGTTCTAACTTATTTAGCAGTTAATTTCAGCAGGCAATTGTTTCCTATCAATGAAAATTACATTTTGCACTCATAAAGGCATGTGTTTCCCCAGTGTTCTCAGGTTCTACCTCACTGTTTGATGACGTGTCTCATATTGTCCCCCATTCTGATCATCAGTATCTCATATTTCAAAGACAGACAGTTAAGAAGTATGAGGCTGAAGTGTAAATGAGATGCAAGAGAAGTTGCTGAGAGGTACTCTGTTGGGACATGGGTGCTTATGGGACATGGATACAAGCAAGGGGAGGCCTGCATAAATGCCAACCACTGCAAATACCTGCAAGTGAACAGGCGGCATTGACAAATGCTTGTTGATATGGATATCAACGCTTCAATATCAAAGGACTAATGGGAAATGGAAAGTAGCACCGCTTTGCCAGTTGCACAGCTGGAAACTCAGCATTGCTCATCCTTGCCTGTGGTGTCCTCAAGATCACATAGTATCAATTTGGAATCTGTTTTGCTAGCTAATTGATGGAGAGTAAGGTAATTATTAGGTTGTATCTTGATTTGACATATTGGAACCTTGACAAAAGTCTGCAACCCCTGACCTTTAAGCAATACTCCTTGCCTTTCAGCAGTGAGGTGCTCCATTTCATTCTAGTAGGGCACGCCAAGAAAGACTGCTGCCTTCAACTTGTTATAAGAATTCTTTAAATGAGGTTCTCAACTTTGTTAGCAATTCTGATGATGTGTTCCTCTAGGGACACTCTGTTCACTTAAGTGGCATAAAAAATGTCATAATTTGTGTATTTAAATAATATGTTTTTCTCTCCAAAAATATTTTATATTGAAATAACACCTTCTCCCCCCCCAAAATATTAGTTTGTCAAGCCCTTTCAGGCAAAAAATTTAAATAAGTAAATAATGCCAGCCTGCTGGCACAAACCATAGCACTACCACTTGCAGTGCCAACATCCTGGATTCTGGAACAAACCTGGAGCACCAGAGGGTTGGCAGGATGAAGGACGATCAGTATCCAGAGGACTGGTCTCCTCCTCCAGGGTGGGTGGAACATAGAAATGTAGAAACATAGAATTTGATGGCAGATACGGACCGCAAGGCCCGTCCAGTCCACTCCTTTTTCTACCTCATGAATGTGCAATTGGCCTTTGCTCTGTCAATGGCCTATCTACTCATACTCATCTGTATTGCTCCTTTATGCCTATCTCATGCCTGTTTGAAGCCCTGCTCTGTATTCATATCCACCACTTCCTCAGGTAGGCTGCTCCATGAATCCACCACCCTTTCTGTGAAAAAGAACATCCTCATATTAGACCTTAATCGGCCTCCATCTAATCTTATGCTGTGTCCTCTTTGTCCTGCTGTTTTTCTTATATTGAAACATGTTAGACTCTTTCACCTTGTTAATGCCCTTAAGGTGTTTGAATGTTTCGATCATATCACCCCTCTCCCACTTTTGCTCTAGGGTATACATATTGAGCTCCATTAATCTGTCGTCATATGTTTTCTGATGCAGTCCCTGCACCATTTTGGTTGCCCTTATCTGGACTGCCCCAATTTGGTTAATGTTCTTGTGAAGGTGTGGCCTCCCATACCACACACAGTACTCTAGATGGGGCCTAACCAATGTCTTGTAAAGAGGGATTATTACAGCCCTCTTCTGACTTGTGATACCCCTACTAATACACTCCAGCATTCCCCTAGCCTTACCTACTGTTTTAGTGGTCTGCTTGGATGATTTCAGGTCATCAGTGATTATGATGCCCAAATCTTTCTTCCCTTGTGACTGCCAGCAACTCCCCTCCAATCCTGCTGCGTTCCTTTATATTTCCTGAAGGCCAGACTTTTGGCTTTGACCTTTTCTGCCACTGTTTTTGAGAACCAAAGTGGTTTCATTCTTCATTTACACTTCCTTTCCTCTCTAACACAATGGGATGTTGCTTCAAGTATTGCATCTTTAATGCTTGCTCACTTTGCCTGTATCCCCTCACCTGTATTTCTTTTTGCCAGGGCTAGCTTAAATCTCTTGGCCATCTTATCAAAGTCAGCTCCTCTAAAGTCCCATATTTTGTTTTTTTTTATTTATTTTTTTTTAGTTTTAGTTTTTGCTGACCGGGTAAGTTCTCTAAACAAATTCTGCCTATTTTCAGGCACGATCTGGGGTTGGGGGATACAGATGAATGCCAACTGGCCTTGAACCAGATGAAGCTGTTGGTGGTATTTTTTTCGTGAATGAGGGAAATTTGGCCAGGACACAGGGGACATTCCCCTACTCACCTGTGGGGGACCCTTTGTCATCCTGGTCCTTAGCCAAGATGGCGGAGCCCATGGATCCTGGTGGTGGTGGAGAACGTGTGATGGCTGCTGGAGCTCAGGAATGTGCCTCATCTTCTGCTCTGATTTTGCTTGGGGCTTCTTCTGTGACTGCTCATGAAGCTATGGCTGTTTCTGACACTGATATTGATTCTGAGAGTTCTGAGTCTGGTGTTCCGATGGCTCCTACTGAGCAAGGCTTTGCTTCACAACCTACTGCTGCAGTTCTACCTGTTTTGTCTGTTATGTCAGTGCTAGCTACTCTGAGTGAGGATCTTCTGAGCCATCAGCATTTCAACTCTAGAAGTGACAGTTTGTACCTGGTTCTATCGCCAACTTGCCTAATATGGAATGTCCACTGCCTGAGGTTCAGCCCTCTACTATTTCATGTCCTGCATCTGGAGTTGCTGAAGGGCGTATGTCTGTTGACTCTGGTATTTCTTCTGGACCTGCTGAACAGCTGCTTGCTGGTGAGGGGGTATGGGACTTTTCGAAACATTTACAAGAAAGTACTTTATGTTCAGATGGCTCTGTTATTCATCAAGATTTTACGAAGGAGGGGATGGAAAAGAGGGATGCTGTTGTGGATTTTTCTTCTACTGGGGTGGGCTCCCAACTTCTGCCTAATGAGCCTTCTTGTATTGTGCAACCTACTTCAGGTATGCAGGCTACTGATTCTGATTTACCTTGTCCTGATTATGATTCAACTGTTTTGGTAACTAGCAGGACTGTGGCAGCAGCTTTGACAGCTGCTGGATGGGTTAAATCTGCCCAAATCAGCCATGAGTGTCCCTTCCCCGGCCTGTTGCTGACTTTTCTGACCTTCTAGCCCTTCCCTCTTCTCTGGAGCTGACTGAGTCTCCGGTCTTGTTCCCTGTGGCTCAAGTTGCACCCCTGTGCTCTTCACAGACTGTGTCTCCCACTGACAATGGAGCTTCTTCAGTTGCTGCGGTACAGGTGCCTACACCTAGTCTTCCTGAGTCAGATACAATTTGGTCTGCCCCCAGCACCTCCATGTCAGGGCACTTCTGTTCCAGGAGTTTCCAGTAGTACTATTTGGGCCTCTTCTCACAGGACTTATGCTGGTCTATTTCATGTGCCCCCTGAACCTGCTAAATGCAAAAATGCTGTACATATTAAGTATAACAGTGGCTTAGAATCTTACCCTGATCATACATATGTGGGTAGCACTCTTCTAAAAGACAGTATGGGATTCTCGTCTCAAGAGATTTATGCCCTTATCCATACCTCTGCTCTGGGGACCATAATTTTGACGCTAGTTTCAAGACTGCAGCTGGGCTGGAACTGTTTTGGAGTGATATCAGGCAGTTAAAAGAACTCCTGAGTGGTCTGTATTTTCTGTGATTCCCTTAACTAAGCCTGCTTACAGAATGATTACTGTCCTGTTTAAGAATGAAGGGGTGTTCTCACATTTTGTTCTGGTTATGCACTAAGTGTTCTGTACTTGGACTTCCTGACCCCATTATTGACTCTAAGAATATCTGGATGGGGGTGGGGTGGGTGTGTGGATCTGAGTGTGCTTCCAATAGAAAATGGTGTCATTCATCATCTACCAAACTGTTTTTATTTGGGGAGAGACTGTGGCTTCATTTTCTATGCTGGCCAGCTGCGATCTTGCTTTCGGTGTGGGGTCCACTCTCACCTAAGCAGCGCCAGTGATAAAATGAAATGCTCTCTTTCTGGAGGGATTGGTCATGCAGTTTTCACATGCCAGACTCCTGTGGTCTGTAATCTTTGTGATAAGACCAGCCATACCTTTAAAGATTGCCCTTGGGCCTCCCACAATACTGGGGGAGATGGTTCTGATATGGAGGAGGAGAATCCTGCTCTGCAGCATGATGATGTGTCTCATCCCGACTTTTCACACTGGTCTACCCCCCCAACACACACCTCCACCGATGATAATGTTTCTCCCTTGGTCCCCCTAAAGAGCAGGACACCTCTCCTTTCTTGGTTCCTGTGAGGCACTCTATACCTGAGGTTGATTCCTTGGAGGGAGATGTATTGGTGGATGTAGATAATGTACATTTTTCACAGGTTTCTATGGGAGATCAGGATGTTATTGGTTCTGTTATGCCTTCTGGTCCTTCCACGTCTCAGATCCCTGTCATGCCACCTCCCCGAATGAAGGAATGGGAACATCAGAAAACTAGGTGGATGACATGCAGTGCTTCACAGAAACTGGTAAAGGGTATGGCTGAGACAACTGACACTGATATTGGTCTCAAAAATAGATTTCTTCCACTGGCAAAGTGGAAACAATGGGAGGAGGAAGATGAGGATTCTGATTCTTCTTCTATGATTTCCTCACGACCGTAGAATGTTACTGATTCTGAACTTCCTTTGCAAGACTCAAAAGGGAGAGTTAAGAAAAAAAAGAAATCTAAACATCTTGCTGCAAAAGCCCCTAGGGTGCTGGCTCCTCATAACGTGGTCCTACCTACCACCTGATTATGGCCTTACACCTGATTTTGAACTCTCTTATTGCCAACAGTCTCAAAAATCACAAAAGGAGACTTACTACCTTTTTCATTATTGCAGGTCATCAACTTGACATTTACATGGTGCAAGATACCCACTTACATACCATCCTGGAAACCCACCGAGCATCTCAGGACTGATTCTGGGGTCCTCTTTTTTGGTCTCCAGGGAGGACGTATGCTCAGGGGTTGGATTTTTAATTCTCAATCCTGACCTCTGAGTCTCCCATCTCATTGATTTGGTCCCTGGCATGGTGTGCATCTTGGATGCCAGACTTGGAGCTCATGAAATGAGGTTTATTAATGTGTATAATTATCAGACACAGTTTCAGTGGGTTGATTTACTGAAAAAGGTGCAACCATATTTATACATGACTAGACTATGTTTTTTGGGGCAGACTTTAATTATGTTTTATCTCTGTCTGATAAGACTGGTAGAACACAGAAATTGTATACAGATTCTAATTTTCTATACACCATGTATCTGCAAACACGGTTGAAGGATTGTGCAGCTGAGTTTAACTATTTGCCAGATAATACCTTTTCTAGGGGGCAGTTAACAACTAGAATTGACTTCTTGTTTGCTTCCCAGTGGATTCCTGTGTGGACTTTTTCAGTTTCTCCTGTGGAGACTTCAGACCATAGTTTGATTAAAACTCTAATGGGGGCACCTTTGAAGAAACTAAACCCCAATCCAATCTGGAGAATTAATTTGGCTTTATTAGATGATACAGAGACCTGTTCTATTATCTAGGAGGAATTGGAGGCCAGATTTTCTGTCTTTGAGTTGTATGACAACTCACTTTTTTGATGGCAGGATGCTAAACATGACCCAAAGTTCCTCTGTGGTGCTTTAGCAAAAAATGCTGCAAATACTAAATATCTGACATATTTACGCCTGTGGGACCATTTACAGATACCATTGTCCTGTTCGGTTGAAACTGGAGAAGTCCTCACTGAAGACATGCAGGCTGTCAAAGGGGAAATGAGTAAATATCAATACGATAAAGCACACTCATTGTTGTTGGAACAGAAATTTCATACACGGGACAGAGCCCAAAATGTTAACCCATATGACTGTTGTACCCAAAGGGTGAACTCTAAATTTATGATTTCTCAAGAGACATGCTTCAGGTAATGTGGTGGATACTGGGGAAAAGATAAGGGATGTTGTTCAGGATTTTGTGGAGGCTTCATTTTGTGAAAATAATTCTCCTCTTCCTGGGATTATTAATTTTCCTCATCAGTTAGACATTCTTGAGTTGTTGGAAACAGACAAAGTGGCTTTGACTTCTCCTATATCCCGAAAGGAGGTGGAGGAAGTGATCAGTGGTTTACCGACTGGGTCTTCTCCTGGGCTGGATGGTATTCCAGGGGAATTTTCTAAGAAGTCTAAGGGGCTGTTAAATCAGTATTTAGTGTCTGTCTATAATGATATTTTATCTGGTCTGGTCTAATTTCTGTCAGCTTTGGCAAATAGCATTTTGATATTTTTATTCAAAAAAGGAGACCGGGGGCAGAGGCCTATCAGTCTTATTACTGTTGACTGGAAAATTTTGTGCAAAATCCTGTGCAAACATTTGTCTTGGATTGCCCAAGAGGTAATTTCTCCCAGTCAGGCTTGTGCTATTCCCCATGGTAATATGGGGGATGTGGCAAAAATTTTCACAGAAGCTTTTGATGGTCCTGGGGTGTCTGGATATTTGATTTAGCTTGACCAGGCTAAGGCTTTTGATGAGGTTTCACGTATCTATCTATTTCAGGTGTTGAAGCAGTATGGTATTCCTGAAATATTTGTCAACTGGCTTAACATTATTTATAATGTGGTTTCTTCTTGTCATTTGGTTAATGGGAGGTTTGGGAAGTATGTGAGGATCCGGGGAGGGTTAGGCAAGGGTGCCCTTTAAGCCCTCTTTTATATGTCTTTTCTCTGGGCCCTTTACTGAGGACTTTAAATGGGGGTTGAGGGATTTTGCCCATGCATGGTTTACAGGCTATTTCTTTTCCAGTTGCCTTGGCTTATGCAGATGATACCACAATTTTGGTGGCAGACAGGTTACCCAGGGAGTGGGCCATGGTGTTGGTGGATACCTTTTCTGCTTTATCTAGCTCAAAAATTAATAAGGATAAATGTAAAGTTGTGGGTATTCATGTTTTGGGTAAGGCTGGACAGGCATATGGGGGTATCCCCATCATTGATGCACCGATTAAGCTCTTAGGCTTTTGATTCAGAGCTCCTGATTTGGCATATGTCAAATGGGAGCTGGCTTTGTCCCTTGCTGATGAAAAGGTAGGTAGATAGAAGGGTTACCCTCTGTCAAAAAAAAGAGTTTATATGTATAAGACTTTTATTGTACCTTTATTCCTATGTGTTAGTCAGCTTTATCCTTTGCCAGTTAAGTTAGAGGTGAAGATGTACAGTGTGTCTTTCCAATTGCTTTGGAGGAGTCGACTGAACCCTATAAAGAGAAACTGTACTTATTGGCCAATTGCTCAAAGGGGCCTCAATATGTTGAACCCAGTGATTTTCTTTTTTTTTTTTTTGTTTCTTTATAATAATGCTGTGCCTATTTTGTTGGAGAAACAGCTTAACTGGGTTCCCCTTTTAAAGGACAGGTGCTTTTATTTTTGGCAAAGTTGGGAGACACTGCAATGGGGGACATTTTTGGATATTCCACATGACATGTCTCCTTATTTAATGGAAGTTTGCAGGAAGTTGAAAGCTTGGCATGTAACAACTTCAGACGTTTTACACAATACTAGAAAGTTAGAGTTTCAAAAGATTCTTCATTCAGTGTGTTTTGCTGACCCTTGTCTTGTTTTGCCAGAGTTAGTAGTGCTCTCTGAAGTTCTTGGACAACTGGGGGATGTATGGAGGGGACTTCTATAAGGCGACAACTCAGGTGGTGTTGGCGCTCATTAAATGGATCATTTGGCAAACAAGATGTCAATTTGTGTTGCAGCAGAAACAGTTACCATTATTGAGTTTAATGCTCAAAATAGAGCAAGAAATTTGTGTGGTTTATGTTAAGGAAAATCTTGCTTTCTCAAAACCTTTGATGCACATCTGGTGGAGACGTTGGTGTGCTGTTCCTTTTTTGCAGGTTTCTGCTTGATCGCCATGCTGGTCAGTGTCATTTTTTCTATGTAATGCTTGTATGGGGGGGAGGGTATGCTAGGGGATGAGGTATTTTTTTTTATTCTGTATTTTTTATGTACTGATGATGGTGGTGGTTCCGGGGTGTTTCGTGGATATTCATATTGTTTTGAGTAATGAGAGAATTGTTTGGGGGGCATTTATTGTTTATCATGTATTGTTTTGTTTGTTATTCTGCTGCAATTTACTGTTGTTGTTTTCCTTTTGTTCTGTTTTGAAGTTTTGTTCAATAAAAAATTTCCCTACTCTTTTTCAATAAGTGCAATGGGATGTTTAACATCCACCTGAACTACCACCAATCCAGGCAGATGGGACCTCAGTTTAACATCTCATCCGAAAGATGGCACCTCAGAAGTGCAGGACCCCTCTCATGCTGCACTACAGTGTCAGGACTGGGATATTAACCCAAGTGCCAGATGTGGGAACTAAACTTGGAATGGGATAATTTTGTTGTAGTGGTCACACTGAACCATACCATGTGATGGTCACTGGCCCTCAGGTGACCTTCTACCTGGAGATCTGTGATCCTTTCCCTGTTAGCCACTACTAAATCTAGGATAGCCCTGTCTCTTGTGCATTGTTGTACCAGTTGTTTGAGGCCCTTCCCCTCTAGGGAATCCACCATGTGTCTAGTTCCAGCAGATGTTCCTGCTTGTATTGACCAATCTATATCTGGCATGTTGAAGTCTCCAGTTATCAGAACCTCCCCTTTAGCTGTCATGTTTTGTATATCTTCTAACAGTAACGTGTCTATGTTCTCCCCCAGGTCTTGAGGCCTGTACACAACCCCAGTTCATATGGCTGTACCATTTCCTGTTTCCAGGGTGACCCACAGTTCTTCTGGCTGCTTATGTGTACTTTGAATTTCTGTAGCTTTGATATTTTCATTGACATAAAGGGCCACTCCCCCACCCCCACCTTTTTGTACCTTGGTCTCTTCTAAACAATGCATAGACAGGTACTGAAGTTTCCCAAGTGTGGTTTCTGGTAAACCATGTCTCGCAAATGGCTATTATGTCCAACAGAAGCTCAACTCCTGGTGGTGGCTATGACTGAGTGTGCTTGACACCTTACATCCATGCAGGTTAGGGACTTGGCGGGTGTTGGCATATTCACGTGTGGGAGTGTGTGTGATGTGCCTTTGATGCCACTGCATATCCATAATCTTCAGGGAAGCAAAAGGAAAAAAAAACCCTCCATCAGGCAAAAGCATGAAGCTGGAGATCCAAGGACTGCCTTCTTCTGAAACCACTACAAGACATAATGCTTGGTCGAGGTCTGTAGTCTGTTGCCGGTCTCTCCCTTTGGGGAGCCCTTCTGTGAAGGGCAAGTCACAGTCCTCCAAGACTGGGAAGCTGGAAGGGAAGTGCTGCAATGGACAGTGGTTTCCAATGAGCCCTTGGCTGACATGGGGTACATCCCCAGACACCCAGAGTGCAAGAAAAAAAATAAAAGAAAGTCAATCAATAAAACAATCAGACTCTGCACCTTTCACAAAACAGACCTATTGTTTCAAAATCTTAGCAGCCAATCATACGGTACTGTTTTTGCAAAGAAATGTATGATTCTGTTTTCAAGTAAGATGATTTATTTCCTATTATAACCACAAATAAAAAAGAGATTCAGGTAAACTTCTTTGCATATTGTAAGTGTCATATGTATTAAAGTTACTGAATATATCTTATGTAATCATATTCCACTACTGAAGTCTGGCAGCATATTCAAACTGAGTTCTAGCCCCACTCCAAGAATTCTGTGTAAAATCCCAACATTGACACTGTAGTGAAACATGAAGGGTGCTGTGCTCCAGAGGTGAATCTTTTAAATGAAACATTTAACTGAGGTCCCATTTGTTTCTTCTAGTGGTTGTTCAGGCAGACGTTGATGATCCCACAACTCTTTTCAAGAACAATGGGGGAATGTTATGAAAAGAAAAGAATCGTACATACTAATCAATAATTAAAACAAGACAAAAACAGAAAAAGTACAATTTAATAACCATACATTACTTCCTTTCATGCGTATATTACTAAAAGAAAAAGCATAATCAAACTATTCCTACTTTAAAAGGAAAAAACATTTCTAACTAAATAATGAAAGATATACACTAAGCAGTTACATTCTGCACTGTTGTGTTAGTTATGCAACCAGCTGCAATATTTCCACAAATGCTCTAAAAGAATAAGGTGGCAGACTGTTACACTTCATACATTCTTTAAGGCCTTGAAAATCAGACCAAACACATTTTGAGGGTCACAATATTGCTGTTGTAGTTGTAAAGCACATTCTCCTTGCCATAGATAAAATCTGCAACAAGCAAAGCACAATCGCAGAGTGGCTTTATAAAACTTGCTCCACCAGCCTTGATATAACATCAAGATTACCACTCGGTAGTCTACATTCTGAAAAAGGGGTTTCTTCTAGGTCTGGTTTTACTCATACCAAAGAAACTTGCATAACGGCAGTCAGTAAGGAGATGACCTTGTGTCTCTGGAAGATGTGTACAGTTGTCATGGGGGTATTGCCTTTCCTCTAGTTTTCTGTGCTTCTTAGAACAAGCCACTGGCTTTCACCCCCCTTTCTTTACACACTGAGTGCTGAGCAGCTGGAAGTAGAAGCTCTTTCTCCATCTTCAATATGAGCACGGCAGCTGCTCGGCTAATGCTGCTTCAGTCTGGGGTTCTTCTGCGTCAAATGTTGTTCCTCACTGTTACATATTCCCATGGTCTCTGACCAGCTTGTACTGTGCAATGGATCCTGAAGGGGCTGAAAGGCAGTGGCTAGGGCCTCAGTAGCTCCTGGTGGTACCAAATCAGCATTTCCACACTGCAGTCCAGGAGGGTTACAGTTTATACCACACATTTCAATTCCTCGTGTGGAATCATCTTTTGTAATAGATGATGGCTTGTCAGTTTCATGGAGCTCCTTTGATGCTGCTGTTTTGGGGGAGGGGACAGACATCAGCTGAACCTGCCTGGTAGTCCATACAGCTTGAGCAGAAACTTCTTAGAAGGGTTCACAATTGTTGCAGACAACTTCTTGTGCTCCACCTGGAACCTGGTTTCTTCATCAGCCAGCAAAAAAGTAGCTGTTGTCTATGTTCATCTATTCCTTTCTTTAACTTTCCCTCCTCCTCCTCCTCCTCCTCCTCCTCCAAAAGTTTAATGTTTTGCTGGAAGGCCTCTTTAGCCATTAAGACTGACTGACTGTCCCATATGTTTTTATCAATGCCTATAGCCGTGATATCTGCAGCAGAAACAGATTCAGAACTAATAAATACTAAAGAAAAGGTTGTGGGGAGTGAGGTCACCTCCCCAACACGTCATGCATCCACATCATCATTCATCTTGCCTACTTGTCAAATACCCAGAGTTTCCCCCTACTGGAAGATTAGGGGACTTTCCATGATCCCTTGGCCAGGTTTCTTCCAATCGCAAAATAATTACCACCAACAGCTTAACCTGATTCAGTATGTCAGTCTGTATCTTTATCCACCACCTGGCAAGGCTGAGAGTAAGTAGAATGGCTTAGCTCTCCTTTCCCAGTAAACAAAAAAGCCCACAAACAATTGTTTTACTTTATTTATTTAATGATGCTCCCAGTAATCTGGTTCCCATGGGGTGTGTGTCTCAGCATTCCCACTTTGGGGGGCAATCTATGGTAGATTGGTGGTATATGGCTCCTTCCGAGGGAAGGGTGGTCTCTTGAAGTCAGGGCTGCGCTACAGGGGCAAGGTCGGCACCAAAAAAAAAATACACCTTTGAGCTTATGAGTTCATTTGCAAAGGTTCCTCATCACATGATGATGACAGGATCACAGTATTACCCTGAGTGGAGATGTGCCTTTTGCTTACAGAGAACCAGATCAGAAATTCAAAGTAGGGGGTACTGAGATACCATGTTTTGAGAATACATACAGTATACAATATGTATACCATGCTACTACAGGATAACAGAATGTCATTTCTGTACAGGAAACCAATCTATTAAAACAACAAAGATTCATGAAGTTCAATGAACTCATTATATATTGGTATCATTCTATTTACACAGGTAAGGGACAATTGAACAATGTGAGACAACAGGTAAGCATTATTGTTAGGTAATTGCAAACCTCTGGACATTGGGCATAAGAGAAAGATAACTGACACATACACCAAAGAAGTGCCATTTACCTTAGTTACAATTATGTGTGCTCAGGTGTGCATGTCTTTTTGTGGTTATAAACATGGGTGCAAAAGAGTTGTGCATGTGCAACAGTGTTGCACCATGTGCAACCCACTGATGTGCCCCGGCACGATATTCAAAAGGGGAAAGTGCACGGCACAAATTCCGATGGGCTGGAGTGCATTAGTAATGTATGCAGGTGCAGGTGGGGGAGCGTGCCCATGCATTCTCTGCACAGCCTGATATTCAGCCCAGGATGTGTGGAGCCATGCATGTGCAACCCCTACCTGCGCCAGCACAAAGTTAGGCCAAAAAAAAAGGAGCAAGGGCTGGCCACCCACAGGTGAGCTGCCTTATTGCAGGGTGCAACATGGCAGCCACCACATGAGGGTGGCCAGCGGAGCTCCGTCTGCACCTCCGTGGTGGCGTCCCCCCCATGCCTGATTGCAGGCTCAGTAGTAAAAGAGAACCCCAAAATCCCTGGTGGTCCATTGGACCACTGCTTGCCCGATCACAGGCTGAAGTAGAATGAAATAAAATCCCTATCATCCCTGGTGGTCCAGTGGACCTGTATGCCCGATTGTGGGCTGAAGCTGAAATAGAAGAAACCCATCATCCCTGGTGGTCCAGTGAATCCCCCTCCCCACCCGCCTAGTGATACCCACTGCCCCACTCCCCTCCCGGTCAGTGGCAGGCAGCAGCACCCCACCCGCCTGCCACCGCCACCCGCTGACTGACACCATCCCTTTGGTAGGGCTGTATGCCCATTGGTCCACAGCGTGAGCCAATGGGTATGCAGCCATATTGTACTTACACATTCAGATATATGAATGGATCCCATTCACATATCTGGAATGTGTAGGGATATAGTTGCAGCCCATTGGCTCACACTGTGGACCAATGGGCATACAGCCCTACCGACGATGTCAGTCGGGCGGGCGGTGGGCGGCAGGCAGGCAGGTGCTTCCACCCACCGCTGACTGGGGGAGCGGGCGGGGTTCAGTGAGTGGGAGGGGAGGGGGTCCACTGGACCACCAGGGATGATGCATTTCTTCTATTTCTACTTCAGCCTGCGATCGGGAATACAAGTCCACTGGACCACCAGGGATGATAGGGATTTTATTTCATTCTACTTCAGCCTGCGATCAGGCATACAGGTCCACTATACCACCAGGGATTATAGGGATTTTATTTCATTCTACTTCAGCCCACGATCAGGCAGTCAGGTCCACAGGACTACCAGGGATAGCAATTTCTGTTGTTTGGATTCAGCCCACCATCGGGCTGTGGAGCACAGTGCCATGCTGCAGGGGGCATCGGTCCCAACGGCTGCTGCCTGGTAGGGCACCAGGTGCAAGTCGTCGGGGATCAGTGCACCTGCATGTAAATGGAGCCATAATGACATGCAAATGGCCCCATGTGCACCTTGCATACATTATGGCCCCATTTGCATGTCAACCTTTGAATATATTTGTTGCTGCATCTTGCACAATAGAACGTACTCTAGTGCATCCCCATGCTCCACCCTGGCCACTGGCGCTTGCGCGTGCCACTGCGCCATCACGCTCACGAGGTGGCCATGGGCGATATTCAACACTGCTGAGCCATGGAGCAGCTCTCTTGAATATTGCCCAGTCCACGCCTGCTCAGTTGTTGCACTGCACCCAGGCTTGCACCACAGCCTGATGCAGTTTGAATATCAGGCCATAGTCTTTATCTGTGCTGTTGGGGTGAAATTACACACCATGTGATCACATTTATCCGTCACATTTCATAGTCTATGGCCACACAATAATTATACCTCTGCTAAAGTCTAATTATTTCATGGTGAATATTCACATAATAATTATTCCTTAGCAGTGCAATCCTGCACTAAGCTGCGACCACTGTAGGATAATTGTGAGCCACCATTAACCAGTTGTACAAGTACATCAACAGCACTATAAGCATGTCAAGAAGCCACTGTCCTAGAATATCAAGGTCAGAAGTAGGTATAAAACTCAAGTAAAGAAAGTAAACAAGCTGTATTTTGTGACCAACAACATTGTACTAAAGAATTTTAGTGTCACAGCACTCTGAATATCCCCTACCAATTAGATAAAATTCCGCTGTAGTCTTCAGACTCTTTTGAGCAAGTGCCCTTTGCTTTTTAGGTTACATATAAGCAACAAAATATATAAAAAATGGCTTTTGGTGTATCCTGCAGTATATCCTTCAGTAAATCATGCTTGTTGTGTAACATCCTGGGTCATACCTGAAATGAGGCACTAAGATGCCTATTGTATGTACCAGCCCAATAAACATTAATAGCAAACAAACTAACTAAGTAACTAACTGAACTAAGCATCACAATCTTTAGGCTTAGAGATAAGGGACAGGATTCTCAATGAAAGCCAAGAATCCCACAGCTGCAGGAAAAAGGCCTGCAGCACTGTGGAAATGCAATTGCGCAGCATACACAAAGAAAACCGGTGCAACTGCAGATTTCCAGAAAAAGTGCAGTAATTTAGCAGCTACAGAAATAGTGCAAGTGCTGCACAGCTGCAACTGTGGTTCTGCAGCTGTGGGAATGGCTGAGGAGCAACAATAATGACCCCAATTATCTGGCACAGAAGTCAAACACAGT
Organism: Neoceratodus forsteri; assembly: GCA_016271365.2. NCBI lineage: Eukaryota > Metazoa > Chordata > Ceratodontiformes > Ceratodontidae > Neoceratodus > Neoceratodus forsteri. The sequence goes on along the minus strand of CM028133.1, from coordinate 1,043,237,743 downwards.
ATGCCATATCATGCAACTGTAAGCACACACACAGAGACCAGCAACCAGTTCACCAACTGGGACCACTGCAGCTCCAGAGGTACCAGCACTACCATGGCACCACAGTGACCGACTGTCACTGCTGGTGTTCCCTCCCTGTGGTGTTCCTGTTGCCTGCAGGCGTAGCACATGCTGCATGCTGATCAGGCTCTACTGCCTATAGGGCTCCGTCTTGGGCTGCACTGGGTCGGGTGGTTGTTGCCTGTTGCCATATCATGTCAGGGTGCACTGTTGTTGCTGTAACATCAGCCACAGCTATACCCATTAGGATGCTATTACCTGGTGCCTCACCTCCACCATAATTGATTTCAATTGTTGGGGTACTACTGCAGTTTGCTGAGGGAGAGTTACACCTCACTCCAATGTGTATAGCATTTTTTCTGCAGAAAACAACTGGCTGAGAATAGCATTTGAGGGGCTGTGCCTATCTTGTTTTTCACCTTCTTTTCCTCAGGGGCTTCCGCAGCTGCACTTTTTTCCGCACTCCACAGTTGTGCAGGTTTTTGTGAACAGCACTCAGAGAAAGTTCTCTATTCCTTAGCTACGACAGTTTTGGGGATTTAGGGGAAGGTTTTGCACCTTCAGAAAGCTTTGTGAATCCAGACCAAGGGGTTTACCATTAAACCATATTGACACCTGGATAGAAACATAGACTTTGATGGCAGATAAGGATCACTCGGTGCACCCTATCTGCACATTTCCCTTCCTACTGAATAAGCTGCAGAGACTAGTTAACCAACAGCCTGCTATCTTCTACTCCCCACTAGAATTTCCTTATGTCTATCCTATGCATTCTTGAATTCCCCCACTGTTTTTGACCCCATGGCTGTTCCATGCATCCACCACACTCTCCAAGAAAAAATACTTCCTTTCATTGCCCCTGTGCCATTGTCCTCTCTATCTTCAAAATGTGCCCCCTTGTTCTTGCACATCTCTTTTTCTGAAAGATTCTACCCTCTTGGACTTTGTTGATTCCCTTGAAGTACTTGAAGTTTTGTGCATGTCCCTGTCTTCCTCCTTTTCTCAAGGATATACATATTAAGCTCCTTTAGTCTATCTTCATATGGCTTCCGGTGCAGGTCTTGTATCACTATAGGCCATGTTTCCCTCTTCTGGACTGCTTCCTCCCTGTCTACGTCCTTGTGGAGATGGGGTCTCCAGAACTACATGCAGTACTCAAGATGGTGTTGGCCAACTGTCTGTACAGAGGCATAACAACTTCCTGTTTTCTACTGATGATACCTCTCCTCTACAGTTCAGTAACCCCCCAAGCCCTTCTGACTGCCTTCTCACATTGCTTGCCTACCTTTAGGTGCCCCTATGGTCCTTTTCCATTTTGTTGTTGTTAGAACCCCCCACCCATTGTGTAATCTTCTACTGGGTTTTTGTTTCCCAGGTGCATTACTTTGCACTGCTTTGCATTAAGTCTAACCTTCCATACTTTTTACTATTTGTCCAGCCTTGCCAAGTCCTTTCTCATCCTTTCCACCCTCCTTTTATATCAACCCTGTTACAGATTTTTATGTCATCTGCAAAGAGGCATATTTTCCATCAAGTCCGTCTGCAATGTCACCTATAAAGATATTAAAGAGGACCAGTCAAAGTACTGAACCCTGCAGTAGCCTGCAAGTAACCACCCTTTCTTCAGAGTGGACTCCATTTTCTATTACCTTCTGCATCCTATTGCCAAGCCAACATTTTCCAGTCTACCACCCTGGGACTAACTCACTGGCTTGCAAGCCTCTTTATTAATCATTTGTGTGGGACTGTATAAAATGGCTTGCCAAAGTCTATGTAGGGTATGCCCACATTCCCTCCCTGGTCTACTACTTTGGTCACCCAGTCAAAGAAATCTTTTACATTCATCTGACATGACCTTCCCATTGTGAATCCATGCTGCCTTTGGTCCTATGCACTGCTGTCCTCTAGGTAGTCAACAATTCTTTCTTTCAGAAGTGATTTTATCATTTTCCCTAACACAGAGGTCAAACCAACAGGTCTGTAGTTTCCTGCATCTGCTTTGCTCGCACTTTTGTGAAGGGGAATCACATCCACCTTCCTCCACTCCTCAGGTACCATGATATCCTCCCATGATTTGTTAAGAAGTGTAGTTAGTGGTGTCACTAGTGCTCCTCTTAGTTCTTTTAGAATTCTTGGGTGAATTCCATCAGGCCAGGATTTCAAGATGGCTGCCTGAGGATGAGGGTGTGCAGAAGGGAGTTCCATGCCTCCTGAAATTATCTGTATTAAACCTTCCTCTGCGAGCAGGAAATAGCGGCAATACTCTTTTATATGCTTAAAGGTAAAAATTAGCAAAAGAAATGCTGCAATGTCGAAATCAGTAAGGAGACTTAAGCTAAAATTTGATGTTCCAGAAAGGAAAAAAGCCAAGTCTGACTCTAAGAATAATCAACATTGCTTGAGGAGAAGCATTTCAGTGGACTCTGAAGGTCTATCTGGTCCATCTAGTTCTGCTACGCAACCTGTGGTATGTACTCGGTTGCAACAGAAAATGCTGCAGTTCTTACCTATTTCAGAGCATGGTCTTTTAACAATCCCAAATCTATTGTCACCACTCAACAAGCCTCCAACTCAACAAGATAAGAACATGACAAATGAAAAGGTGAATGTAGTGGATGTTCAAAAAGATACTGTGCTCTTTCATGATGCTGAAGACAGACTTACCCAAAATACAGTAGATGCAACACAGGATAATGGTGTTTTCATGGCCAAAAGGAACATCATGGCACCCCATGCTAAACCAACAGAGGTAAGCCATACTAATTCTCAACTAACAAATATGGGTGACGAACAGATACCTGGGCTTGGCTATAATAATGTGGTGGGTTCATAAACAGCCCAAGATGGAGCAATGGTGACAATGTAAGACAGAGGGTACACTTGTTCAGCAAAGTGACTCTGGCATGGTGATGGAAGAGGCTGCTAGACAATGTGCTATCATTCCTCTTCTACCTAATGCTTTTGATGTGGAAACATTAAGTAAAATGAAAGATGAAATCAAAGGAGACATTCAAATGGGCTTTGATCAAATTACTAAAGCTGTATTAGGCCTCACCTTATCTATTAATGATCTTGGTACCAAAATTGATACGCTAACCAAACGAACTACAGAGGCGGAGTGTACGATTGGTCTGTTAGAAGACACTGTTTCCCCTTACAACAACAGTTTATAGCATGTAAAGCACAGTTGGAACTTTTACAAACAAAAAATGTTTAATCAAGAGGACAGGTCTAGATGCAATAATTTGCATCTAATTAACATCATGGAGGGTATCGAAGGCAAGGGGGACCCTACTAAATTTTTCAAAGAACTGTTAATAAAAGCTATGGGGTTAAAATTTCAAGAACAAAAAATTTCACTGAATCAGGCTCACAGTTGAGCAATACCCTCAAAAGCTTCAAAATGTGTCATTGCAACATCAATTTGTTAGACCAGTGTATGTCCAAATGCAAAATTTTCAAGACCAAGAAAAATTGTTGCAGAAGGCAAGAATTGAAAAGGGACTCTGCGCAGATGGTTTGAAATTTTCCGTATTTCCAGATTTCAGCACTGAAACTGTTCAATCTAGGAGAAGTTTCGATAAAGTAAAAACAATGCTGAAAGATAAGGGGATTCATTTTTATGTTGCTTGCACGCATGTGCAAGAAACATAGTGCCATCATCTGAGATTTCAGAGGTGTGTCACCTCCTCCTCCAATTCAGTCAGTGAGCTGGCAGGCGCGGCCCATGTAAGCCAATGCATTTTGGAGCTGTCTATGACACGCTCCAAAATGCAGTGGCATATGCTTGAAAGGGGAGCTACTCTTCAGTGAGCACTGATAAGCATAGCTCCCCCCCCTCACAGGCATGCGCGCTCCTCGCATGTCCCTGTGTAGCCGACGGGTGCCCAATCCCCACCGCTGAGCTGCTGTCGCCCCCTATAGCTGGTGCCATGCTGGGAGCCCACCCCAGCGTGGCAATTGGATGTTTGGCCGACGGGATGCCCATTCCCCGTCAGCTGAATGACCCCGTCCTTGTGCCATGCTGGGAGCCCACCCCAGCGTGGCAATGTCCCTCGTAGTCTTTTTTTGTTTTAAACCTGAAAACGGTCCCGCCGGGCACGTGTCTTCACCCCTCCCACAACCCACACTCAGCCTCCCACACCACCTCACCCCATACTTACCTCCCGACTCCGCGCACGATCTTCGTGGACTGGGAACACGCCTGCACTCTTCAAGGCCGCACCGCGAACTGAGGAAATGCCGTAAGCTGTATAATGGGCTAGATAGGAGGGGTTCAACTTTATTGCATATCTCAGGCATTTTGGGATTTTGCTAACTTTTCAACATGGTTTTAGACCCTTCATGAGTGATTCACTGTCATGGTGAGTGGGCCCGAAGGGGTGATTTCGCGCAGTGACTGCGAAATCACCCTTCGAGCCGAATACCACCATGACAGTATCATCATTCATGAGAAGGGGTCCCAAAACCACATGTTGAAAATTTGGTCCAAACATTCCAAAAATGACTGTTTTATTTAGCTGCATCAGTAAGTTCTACTAAGAGGCTCATAAGTTCGCTGGTTTCAATATTTTCACTCCAGATTTTCAACATTGCCATTTTACCATACCTTCTTATGAGTAGTACAGCTGTCATTTTCACATCTCACCCAAAATGTGTTTCCACCCTTGTAGTGCAGAATGGGCAGTCGATGTGTGAAATCAATGTATCGGGACAAATTAAGAAAATCACAGTGACACTGTTCATGAGCAGAGGTCTTAAAATGGCTATGTTGAAAATTTGGTGAAAAAATTCCTAAAAATGACTGTTTTACGAGCGTGCGTTGCGCAGTTCCTACGCAGGCTCGTAAGTTCACAAATTTTCAATATTTTCACTCCAGATTTTCAACATTGCCATTTTACCACACCTCCTCATGAGCAGTATAGCTGTCATTTTTCACATCCTGCTCAAAACATGTTTCCACCCATGTAGCGCACAATGGCACAGTCGGTGTGCGAACTCAGTGTATGGGACACATTAAGAAAATCACAGTGTCACTGTTCATGAGCAGAGATCTTAAAATGGCAATGTTGAAAATTTGGTGAAAGAATTCCTAAAAATGACTGTTTACGAGTGTGCATTGCGCAGTTCCCACGCACTCTCGTAGGTTTGCGAATTTTCAATAGTTCCACTCCAGATTTTCAACATTGCCATTTTACCACACCTCCTTATGAGCAGTACAGCTGTCATTTTTCACATCCTGCCCAAAACGTGTTTCTGCCCATGTAGCGCACAATGGCGCAGTCGGTGTGCAAATTCAATGTATGGGACACATTAACAAAATCACACTGACACTGTTCATGACCAGAGGTCTTAAAATGGCTATGCTGAACATTTCATGAAAAATTTCTAACAATGACTGTTTTATTTAGAAAGGCATGCTATGCAGTTCCACGCATACCGTGGTTCGCAAATTTTCAATATTTGCACTCCAATGACTTCCAAATACCTAAACAGCACATAGAAGCAAGCAACATTCAGCATTGACAAATGCTTGTTAAATCTTACAACCAGCAAAGTTGAGATTTTTTTTGCATGGGAAAATGCACTTCTTCAATGATCAAAAAAAGATGAAATCTTTTTGTAAACACATCTTAACTCTATGCCTCAGATGTTATTTCGATGCAAGCTCATATTTCAGATGCTCCAGATGCAGAAATTAATAGTGACTAAATAAATCTATATTTCTCTCCCCCCATGTTTTTTTTTGTTTGTTTTAGGTGGCTTAAAGTGAGGTATGGCAATTTAAACTCATAATGAAACAACATTTCCTCTCTTATGTTTATATGTAAAATGTTCTGAGTAGAAAAAAGTAAGATTGCAGTTGCTTGAAATTAGTTAAGCCCCCCAAAATGTTTTTCCATTATTTTTGTTTAAAGAAGGTGAGATGTTATGTATATGTGAAACTGGAGGGGGGGTCTCCTCACTTCTAGTACATTCATAGTCTTTCCTCACTCATGGCTGTTATATATCTTATGTAATCATATTCCACTACTGAAGTCTGACAGCATATTCAAACTGAGTTCTAGCCCCACACCAAGAATTCTGTGTAAAATCCCAACATTTACACTGTAGTGAAACATGAAGGGTGCTGTGCTCCAGAGGTGAATCTTTTAAATGAAACATTTAACTGAGGTCCCATTTGTTTCTTCTAGTGGTTTTTCAGGTGGACGTTGATGATCCCACAACTCTTTTCAAGAACAATGGGGGAATGTTATAGAAACATAGAAACACAGACTTTGACGGCAGATAAGGACCGCTTGGCCCATCTAGTCTGCCCATTTCCCTACCTATAGGATAGGCTGCAGATCCTACTTAACCAACAGCCTATTTCTTCCTACCCCTCACAAGAATTGCCTTATGTCTGTGCCATGCATTCTTGAATTGTCCCACAGTTTTAGACCCCACAACCTCCTCAGGAAGGCTGTTCCATGCATCCACTAGCCTCTCTGTGAAATAATACTTCCCCACATTGCCCCTGAACTGCCCTCCTTCTATCTTTAAATTGTGTCTCCTTGTTCTTGCACGTCTCTTTTTCTGAAAGATGCTACCCTCTTGGACTTTGTTGATTCCACTGAGGTACTTAAAAGTTTCTATCATGTCCCACTCTCCCTTCTTTCCTCAAGGGTATACATGTTAAGCTCCTTTAGTCTCTCCTCATATGGCTTCTCTTGCAGACCCTGCATCATTTTAGTTGCCCTTCTGGACTACCCTATCCTGTCTATGTCCTTGGAGATGGGGTCTCCAGAACTGGACACAGTACTTCAGATTGGGTCTCACCAACTGTCTGTACAGAGGATAACAACTTCCTGTTTTCTGCTACTGATGCCTCTCCTATACATCCCAGTATTCCCCAGCCCTCCCTACTGCCTTCTCACATTGCTTGCTAACCTTAAGGTCATCTGATATGATTACCCCCAGGTCCCTTTCCTTTTTGTTGTTGTTACTAACTCCCACCCATTGTGTATTCTTCCCCGGGTTCTTGTTTCCCAGGTGCATTATTTTACACTTTTTGCATTGAATCCTAGCCACCGATTTCTAACCATTCCTCCAACCTTGCCAAGTCCCTTTTCATCCTTTCCACGCCTCCTTGTGTATCAACCCTGTTGCAGATCTTTGTGTCATCTGTAAAAGGCATACTTTTCCTTCCAGTCCCTCTGCAATGTCACTGATGAAAACATTAAAAGGACTGGACCCAATACTGAACCCTGCGGTACCCCACTAGTAACTCCTCTTTCTTCAGAGTGGACTCCATTTACAATTATCTTCTGTGTCCTGTTGTGCAGCCAATGTTTTACCCAGGCTACCACCCTGGGACCCACTCCCAGACTGGTTAATTTGACTATTAATCTTTTGTGTGGGACTGTGTCAAATGCTTTGCTAAAGTCTAGGTAGGCCATGTCCACAGCCCCTCCCTAGTCTACTACTTTGGTCACCCAGTCAAAGAAATCTATTAGATTCGTCTGACATGACCTTCCCACTGTGAACCCATGCTGCCTTGGGTCCTGTGCTCCACTGGCCTTTAGGTACTCAACTATTCTTTCCTTCAGAAGTGACTCCATCACTTTCCCTACCACAGAGGTCAGACTGACGGGTCTGTAGTTTACTGCCACTATCTTTGTCCCACTTTTGTGAAGGGGAATCACATCCACCTTCCTCCAGTCCTCGGGTACCACACCATCCTCCAATGATTTATTAAAAAGAGTAGCCAGTGGTTTCACTAGTTCCTTCCTTAATTCTTTTAGAATTCTGTGGTGAATTCAATCAGGACCCATTGCTTTGTCCACCTTCAGTTTTAGGAGTTCTTGCAGAACCCTTTCTTCTGTGAAAGGACTGGGATCGACCCCCCTATCAAGAGTGCTTCTGTTAATTGGATTAGGCACTTCCCCCTCCTCTTTTGTGAATGCTGAGCAGAAATATTTGTTCAGTATCCCTGCTTTTTCACTGTCCCCCTCTGTCCACCCAACGTTCATTCTATTCAGCCTCACTATCCCTCCCTTTGTCTTTCTACGCTCGCTGATGTACCTGTAAAAGGTTTTATCCCCCTTCTTAACTGAGTTGGCTATCTTTTCTTCAGTTTGGGCGTTTATGAAAAGAAAAGAATCATACATACTAACCAATAACTAAAACAAGACAAAAACAGACAAAAAGTACAATTTAATTACCATACATTACTTCCTTTCATGCGTACATTACTAAAAGAAAAAGCATAATCAAACTATTACTACTTTAAAAAGAAAAAAGAAAATGTCTAACTAAATAATGAAAGATATGCACTAAGCTGTTACATTCTGCACTGTTGTGTTAGTTATGCAACCAGCTGCAATTTTTCCACAATTCTCTAAAAGAATAAGGTGGCAGACTGTTACACTTCATACATTTTTTAAGGCCTTGAAAATCAGACCAAACACATTTTAAGGGTCACAATATTACTGTTGTAGTTGTAAAGCACATTCTGCTTGCCATAGATAACATCTAAATCAAGCAAAGCACAACTGCAGAGTGGCTTTATAAAACTTGCTCCACCGGCCTTGATATAACACCAAGATTACCACTCAGTAGTCTACTTTCTGAAAAAGGGGTTCCTTCTATGTCTGGTTTTACTGATACCAAAGAAACTTGCATAATGGCAGTCAATAAGGAGATGAACTTGTGTCTCTGGAAGATGTGTACAGTTGTCATTGGGGCATTGCCTTTCCTCTAGTTTTCTGTGCTTCTTAGAACAAGCCACTGGCTTTCAACCCCCTTTCTTTACACACTGAGTGCTGAGTAGCCGGAAGTAGAAGCTCTTTCTCCATCTTCAATATGAGCACGGCAGCTGCTTGGCTAATGCTGCTTCAGTCTGGGGTTCTTCTGCGTCAAACGTTGTTCCTCAATGTTACTTATTGCCATGGTCTCTGACCAGCTTGTACTGTGCAATGGATCCTGAAGGGGCTGAAAGGCAGTGGCTATGGTCTCAGTAGCTCCTGGTGGTACCAAATCAGCATTTCCACACTGCAGTCCAGGAGGGTTACAGTTTATACCACACATTTCAATTTCTCGTGTGGAATCATCTTTTGTCATAGATGATGGCTTTGTCAGTTTCATGGAGCTCCTTTGATGCTGCTGTTTTGGAGGAGGGGACAGACATCAGCTGAACCTGCCTGGTAGTCCATACAGCTTGAGCAGAAACTTCTTAGTAGGGTTCAGAATTGTTGCAGACGACTTCTTGTGCTCCACCTGGAATCTGGTTTCTTCATCAGCCAGCAAAAAAGTAGCTGTTGTCTATGTTCATCTATTCCTTTCTTTAACTTCTCCTCCTCCTCCTCCTCCTCCTCCAAAAGTTTAATGTTTTGCTGGAAGGCCTCTTTAGCCATTCAGACTGACTGTCCCATATGTTTTTATCAATGTCTATAGCCATGATATCTGCAGCAGAAACAGCTTCAGAACTAATAAAGACTAAAGAAAAGGTTGTGGGGAATGAGGTCACCTCCCCAACACCTCATGCTTCCACATCATTATTCATCTAGCCTACTAGTCAAATACCGAGAGGTTCCCCCTACTGGAAGATTAGGGGGATTTCCATGATCCCTTGGCCAGGTTTCTTCCATTCACAAAATAATTACCACCAACAACTTAACCTGATTCAGTATGTCAGTCTGTATCTTTATCCACCACCTGGCAAGGCCGAGAGTAAGTAGAATGGCTTAGCTCTCCTTTCCCAGTAAACAAAAAAACTCTCAAACAATTGTTTTACTTTATTTATTTAATGATGCTGCCAGTAATCTGGCTCCCATGGGGGTGTGTGTCTCAGCATTCCCACTTTGGGGGGCAAGCTATGGTAGACTGGTGGTATATGGCTTCTTCCAAGGGAAGGGTAGTCTGTTGAAGTCAGGGCTGCACTACAGGGGCAAGGACGGCACCCAAAAAAAATACACCTTTGAGCTAATAAGTTCATTTGCAAAGGTTCCTCATCACATGATGAAGACAGGATCACAGTATTACCCTGAGTAGAGATGTGCCTTTTGCTTACAGAGAACCAGATCAGAAATCCAAAGTAGGGGGTGCTGAAATATCATGTTTTGAGAATGAATACAGTATACAATATGTATACCATGCTACTACAGAATTACAGAATGTCATTTCTGTACAGGAAACCAATCTATTAAAACTACAAAGATTCATAAAGTTCAATGAACTCATTATATATTGGTATCATTCTGTTTACATAGGTAAGGGACAATTGAACAATGTGAGACAACAGGTAAGCATTATTGTTAGATAATTGCAAACCTCTGGACATTGAGCAAAAAGAGAAAGATAACTGACACATACACCAAAAAAGTTCCATTTACCATAGTTGCAATAATGTGTGCTTGGATGTGCATGTCTTTTTGTGGTTATAAACATAGGCCCAGATATTCAAGACGGCTGCTCGTGGTGCAACAGTGTTGCACCATGTGCAACCCACTGATGTGCCCCGGCACGATATTCAAAAGGGGAAAGTGCGCAGCACAAATCCCGATGCACTGGAGTGCATTAGTAATGTATGCAGGTGCAGGTGGGGGAGCGTGCCCATGTATTCTCTGCACAGCCCGATATTCAGCCCAGGATGTGCGAAGCCATGCATGTGCAGCCCCTACCTGTGCCAACACAAAGTTACGCCCAAAAATAAAGGAGCAAGGGCTGGCCACCCACAGGAGAGCTGCCTTATTGCAGGGTGCAACACGGCAGCCGCCACATGTGGGTGGCCAGCCGAGCTTCGGCTGCACCTCCGTGGTGGCATCCCCCCCATGCCCGATTGCGGGCATCAGTAGTAAAAGAGAACTCCAAAATCCCTGGTGGTCCATTGGACCGCTGCTTGCCTGATCACGGGCTGAAAGTAGAATGAAATAAAATCCTTATCATCCCTGGTGGTCCAGTGGACCTGTATGCCCAATTGTGAGCTGAAGTAGAAATAGAAGAAACCCATCATCCCTGGTGGTCCAGTGAATCCCCCGCCCCACCCGCCTAGTGATACCCACTACCCCGCTCCCCTCCCGGTCAGTGGCAGGTGGCAGCACCCCACCCACCTGCCACCCTGCTGTCCGCTGACTGACACCATCCCTTCAGTAGGGCTGTACACCCATTGGTCCAGAGCGTGAGCCAATGGGTATGCTGCCCATACTGTACTACACATTCAGATATGTGAATGGATCCCATTCACATATCTGGAATGTGTAGTACGGTATGGGCTGCATGCCCATTGGCTCATGCTGTGGACCAATGGGTATTCAGCACTATCGGCAATGTCAGTCGGTGGGCGGGCGGGCGCAGGCAGGTAAGTGCCGCCTCACTGGCTACCTAGGGGTGGGTAAGCAGTGGGTATCAGTGAGCGGGTGGGGAGGGGGGTCCACTGGACCACCAGGGATGATGGGTTTCTTCTATTTCTACTTCAGCCCACGATTGGGCATACAGGTCCACTGGACCACCAGGGATGATAAAGATTTAATTTCATTCAACTTCAGCCCGCGACTGGGCATACAGGTCCATTAGACCACCAGGGATGATAGGGATTTCATTTCATTCTACTTCAGCCTGCATTTGGGCATACAAGTCCAGTGGAGCACCAGGGATGATAGGGATTTTATTTCATTCTACTTCAACCCACGATCGGGCAGTCAGGTCCACTGTACCACCAGGGATAGCAATTTTTGTTGTTTGTATTCAGCCCGCCATTGGACTGTGGAGCGCAGTGCCGTGCTGCAGGGGGCATCGGTCCCGACAGCTGCTGCCTGGTAGGGCACCAGGTGCAAGTTATCGGGGATTGGTGCACCTGCATGCAAATGGAGCCATAATGACATGCAAATGGCCCCATGTGCGCCTTACATACATTATGGCCCCATTTGCATATCAACCTTTGAATATATTTGTTGCTGCATCTTGCACAATAGAACGTACTCTAGTGCATCCCCATGCTCCACCCTGGCCACTGGCGCTGGCGCAGTGCCACTGCGCCATGCGCACTGCCGGTGGCCATGGTGCGATATTCAATGCTGCTGAGCCATGGAGCAGCTATCTTGAATATCGCCCAGTCCACGCCCCTGCTCAGCCAAGTTGCACTGCACCCAGGCTTGCACCACAGCCTGATGCAGTTTGAATATCAGGCCATAGTCTTTATCTGTGCTGTTGGGGTGAAATTACACACCATGTGATCACATTTATCCGGTCACATTTCATAGTCTATGGCCACACAATAATTATACCTCTGCTAAAGTCTAATTATTTCATGGTGAATATTCACATAATAATTATTCCTTAGCAGTGCAATCCTGCACTCAGCAGCGACAACTGTAGGATAATTGTGAGCCACCATTAACCAGTTGTACAAGTACATCAACAGCACTATAAGCATGTCAAGAAGCCACTGTCCTATAATATCAAGGTCAGGAGTAGGTATAAAACTCAAGTAAAGAAAGTAAACAAGCTGTATTTTGTGACCAACAATATTGTACTAAAGAATTTTATTGTCACAGCAGTCTGAATAACCCCTACCAATTAGATAAAATTCCACTGAAGTCTTCAGACTCTTTTGAGCAAGTGCACTTTGCTTTTTAGGTTACATATAAGCAACAAAATATATAAAAAATGGCTTTTGGTGTGTCCTGCAGTATATCCTTCAGTAAATCATGCTTGTTGTGTAACATCCTGGGTCATACCTGAAATGAGGCACTAAGATGCCTATTGTATGTACCAGCCCAATAAACCTTAATAGCAAACTAACTAAGTAATTAACTGAACTAAGCATCATAATCTTTAGGCTCAGAGATAAGGGACAGGATTCTCAATGAAAGCCAAGAATCCCACAGCTGCAGGAAAAAGGCCTGCAGCACTGTGGAAATGCAATTGCTCGGCATACACAAAGAAAAGCGGTGCAGCTGCAGATTTCCAGAAAAAGTGTGGTAATTTAGCAGCTACAGAAATAGTACAAGTGCTGCACAACTGCAACTGTGGATCTGCAGCTGTGGGAATGGCTGAGAAGCAACAATAATGACCCCAATTATCTGGCACAGCAGTCAAACACAGTATGCCATATCATGCAACTGTGAGCACACACAGAGACCAGCAACCAGTTCACCAACTGGGACCACTGCAGCACCAGAGGTACCAGCACTACCATGGCACCACAGTGACCGACTGTCACTGCTGGCCTTCCCTCCCTGTGGTGTTCCTGTTGCCTGCAGGCGTAGCACATGCTGCATGCTGGTCAGGCTTTACTGCCTATGAGGCTCTGTCTTGGGCTGCACTGGGTCTGGTGGTTGTTGCCTGTTGCCATATCATGGCAGTGTGCCTAACTTGTTTTTCACCTTCTTTTCCTCAGGGACTTCCGCAGCTGCACTTTTTTCCACACTTCATAGTGTTTTTTTCCACAGTTGTGGAGGTTTTTGTGAACAGCACTCAGAGAAATTTCCCTATTCCTTAGCTACAACAGTTTTGGGGACTTAGGGAAAGTTTTGCACCTTCAGAAAGCTTTGTGAATCCAGACCAAGGGGTTTACCATTAAACCATATTGACACCTGGATAGAAACATAGACTTTGATGGCAGATAAGGATCACTTGGTGCACCCTATCTGCACATTTCCCTTCCTACTGGATAAGCTGCAGAGACTAGTTAACCAACAGCCTGCTATCTTCTACTCTCCACTAGAATTTCCTTAGGTCTATCCTATGCATTCTTGAATTCCCCCACTGTTTTTGACCCCATGGCTGTTCCATGCATCCACCACCCTCTCCAAGAAAAAATACTTCCTTTCATTGCCCCTGTGCCATTGCCCTCTCTATCTTCAAATTGTGCCCCCTTGTTCTTGCACGTCTCTTTTTCTGAAAGATTCTACCCTCTTGGACTTTGTTGATTCCCTTGAAGTACTTGAAGTTTTGTGCATGTCCCTGTCTTCCTCCTTTCCTCAAGAATATACATATTAAGCTCCTTTAGTCTCTCTTCATATGACTTCCGGTGCAGGCCTTGTATCAGTATAGGCCATGTTTCTCTCTTCTGGACTGCTTCCTCCCTGTCTACGTCCTTGTGGAGATGGGGTCTCCAGAATTGCATGCAGTACTCAAGATGGTGTCTGGCCAACTGTCTGTACAGAGGCATAACAACTTCCTGTTTTCTACTGATGATACCTCTCCCTCTACAGCTCAGTAACCCCCCACAGCCCTTCTGACTGCCTTCTCACATTGCTTGCCTACCTTTTGGTGCCCCTATGGTCCCTTTCCATTTTTGTTGTTGTTAGAACCCCCCCCCACCCATTGTGTAATCTTCTACTGGGTTTTTGTTTCCCAAGTGCATAACTTTGCACTGCTTTGCATTAAATCTAACCTACCATACTTTTTACTATCTGTCCAACCTTGCCAAGTCCTTTCTCATCCTTTCCACCCTCCTTTTATATCAACCCTGTTGCAGATTTTTATGTCATCTGCAAAGAGGCATATTTTTCCTTCAAGTCCGTCTGCAATGTCACCTATAAAGATATTAAAGAGGACCAGTCAAAGTACTGAACCCTGCAGTAACCTGCAAGTAACCCCCTCTTTCTTCAGAGTGGACTCCATTTTCTATTACCTTCTGCATCCTATTGTCAAGCCAATATTTTCCAGTCTACCACCCTGGGACTAACTCACTGGCTTGCAAACCTCTTTATTAATCATTTGTGTGGGACTGTATAAAATGGCTTGCCAAAGCCTATGTAGGGTATGCCCACAGTCCCTCCCTGGTCTACTACTTTGGTCACCCAGTCAAAGAAATCTTCCACATTCATCTGACATGACCTTCCCATTGTGAATCCATGCTGCATTTGGTCCTATGCACTGCTGTCCTCTAGGTAGTCAACATTTCTTTCTTTCAGAAGTGATTTCATCATTTTCCCTAACACAGAGGTCAAACCAACAGGTCTGTAGTTTCCTGCATCTGCTTTGCTCGCACTTTTGTGAAGGGGAATCACATCCACCTTCCTCCAGTCCTCAGGTACCATGATATCCTCCCATGATTTGTTAAAAAGTGTAGTTAGTGGTGTCACTAGTGCTCCGCTTAGTTCTTTTAGAATTCTTGGGTGAATTCCATCAGGCCAGGATTCCATGATGGCTGCCTGAGGATGAGGGTGTGCAGGAGGGAGTTCCATACCTCCTGAGATTATCTGTATTAAACCTTCCTATGCGAGCAGGAAATAGTGGCAATACTCTTTTATATGCTTAAAGGTAAAAATTAGCAAAAGAAATGCTGCAATGACGAAATCAGTAAGGAGACTTAAGCTAAAATTTGATGTTCCAGAAAGGAAAAAAGCCAAGTCTAACTCTAAGAATAATCAACATTACTTGAGGAACAATGTTTCAGTGGACTCTGAAGGTCTATCTGGTCCATCTAGTTCTGCTACGCAACCTGTGGTATGCACTCGGTTGCAACAAAAAAACGCTGCAGTTCTTACCTATTTCAGAGCATGGTCTTTTAACAATCCCAAATCTATTGTCACCACTCAACAAGCCTCCAACTCAACAAGGTAAGAACATGCCAAATGAAAATGTGAATGTAGTGGATGTTCAAAAAGATACTGTGCTATTTTATGATGCTGAAGACAGACTTACCCAAAATACAATAGATGTGACACAGGATAATGGTGTTTTCATGGCCAAAAGGAACATCATGGCACCCCATGCTAAACCAACAGAGGTAAGCCATACTAATTCTCAACTAACAAATTTGGGTGATGAACAGATACCTGGGCTTGGCTATAATAATGTGGTGGGTTCATAAACAGCCCAAGAGTGACAATGTAAGACAGAGGGGTACACTTGTTCAGCAAGGTGACTCTGGCATGGTGATGGAAGAGGCTGCTAGACAAGGTGCTATCATTCCTCTTCTGCCTAATGTTTTGGATGTGGAAACATTAAGTAAAATGAAAGATGAAATCAAAGGGGACATTCAAATGGGCTTTGATCAAATTACTAAAGCTGTATTAGGCCTCACCTTATCTATTAATGGTCTTGGTACCAAAATTAGTACGCTAACCAAACGGACTACAGAGGTAGAGTGTACGATTGGTCTGTTAGAAGACACTGTTTCCCCCTTACAACAACAGTTTATAGCATGTAAAGCACAGTTGGAACTTTTACAAACAAAAAATGGTTAATCAAGAGGACAGGTCTAGAAGCAATAATTTGTACCTAATTAACATCAAGGAGGGTATCGAAGGCAAGGGGGACCCTACTAAATTTTTCAAAGAACTGTTAATGAAAGCTATGGGGTTAGAATTTCAAGAACAAAAAATTTCACTGGATCAGGCTCATAGAGCTGAGCAATAACCTCAAAAGCTTCAAAATGTGTCATTGCAACATCAATTTGTTAGATCAGTGTATGTCCAAATGCAAAATTTTCAAGACCAAGAAAAATTGCTGCAGAAGGCAAGAATTGAAAAGGGACTGTGAGCAGATGGTTTGAAATTTTCCGTATTTCCAGATTTCAGCACTGAAACTGTTCAATCTAGGAGAAGTTTCGATAAAGTAAAAACAATGCTGAAAGATAAGGGGATTCATTTTTAAATCTTACCTCCAGCAAAGTTGAGATTTTTTTTGCATGGGAAAATGCACTTCTTCAATGATCAAAAAAAGCCGAAACCTTTTTGTAAATACATCTTAACTCTATGCCTCAGATGTGATTTCGATGCAAGCTCATATTTCAGATGCTCCAGATGCAGAAATTAATAGTGACTAAATAAATCTATATTTCTCTCCCCATGTTTTTTTTTTGTTTTAGGGCTTAAAGGAGATATGGCAATTTAAACTCATAATGAAACAACATTTCCTCTCTCATGTTTGTATGTAAAATGTTCTGAGTAGAAAAAAGTAAGATTGCAGTTGCTTGAAATTAGTTAAGCCCCCCAAATGTTTTTCCATTACTTTTGTTTAAAGAAGGTGAGATGTTATGTATATGTGAAATTGAAGGGGGGGTCTCCTCACTTCTAGTACATTCATAGTCTTTCCTCACTCATGACTGTTAAGATAGGTATATGTGGGTAAGATCATATTATTCTATTTATAAAATAAACATACTGTTTTGTAAGTTATGTTTTGGACTGTTGGTAAAGGGGATGGGGAGGTTTTTCAGTGAGGGGGTGCGGGCAGTTTTACACTAGGGTGGATAGAGAGAAAAATTAAAAAAATATCAAAATACTTTGAGTCTGGTACGAATAGTATGAATGGAAGAAATGCTATTTAAAATTGTAAATCTGTTTGTATGGAATAGGATTCAGATAGTAAAGTGTGGGATTTTTTTTACTCACTCAGTATGGCTAACTATTTAAAATTAGTAACATGGAATGTAAAAGAAATGCAAGATAGATTGAAAGGAAATAAAATATTCAATAATATAAATAATCAATCAGCCAATGTACTAATGGTACAGGAATCACATCTTTTATCCCCAGATTTCATATTCTATGCTAGTAAATGGGGGCATGGTATTAATGCACCATACCACTCTAATGCCAGGGGGTGGCATTTTTTTTAAGTAATACAGGCATTTCAATCATAAAGCAAAATATTGATCCTAGTGGTAGATTTATTTTTGTATGAAATTGTGATAAAGGGTATGACTTTGACATTAGTAAATATAAATAGTACAAATGAGAATGACCCAGATTTCTTTACTCAGGTCTTCTTAAATGCAGCTACTTACAAATCTCCTCTAATTATAAGAGGATATTTTAATCTGGTTCTTAATCAAAAATTGATAAATCCAATATAATTCCATCACAAATTCAAATTGCAGCAAAAAAAAATTCAACAGTTTATGAAGGATTTCAATTTGATCAATCCTTGGCATTATATTTATCCCATATCTAAACAATATTCCTTTTTTTCACCATCGAATAAAAACTATTCTTGAATTGATTTTTTCTTGGTTTCAGAAAGATTACTATATTTAATTACACAAACTGAAATTAGAACTATTCATATATCGGATCATGCTCCTGTCATACTGGCACTTGAAATCATGAAACCAAAATATAATAACTGTTTTAGAATTGATTATCTTTTACTTCAAGAATGCACTGTTTATTACAAAATTCACACAAGAAATAGAGGCATTCTTCTTGGTAAATAAATATGAAGATGTAGCCACCATATCAATCTGGGATTCATTTAAGTTGTATATTAGAGGCTTAACAATTTCATGTAAAGCTAAAAATTTAAAAGAAAACAGCAAAAATTATCATTATTTGAAAATAAGATCTTCCATAAAGAAAATTTATATAATAGTAATAAAGATACCTCTATTTGACATGAAGTTTTAGAACTTAGAAAACAATATAATAAAATTACAACTTCTGAAGCAGAAAGGCAGCTATTAAACACCAGATCTAAATACTATGTCCTGGGAGTATTAAGCTGGCAGCTAAAGAAAGAAAGAAAAATGAAGAGAATGGGATAATAAAAATTCAGGATGATAAAGGGATAGTGCAATCAGATCCAGTGGAGATCAACAGAATATTTTAATCTTTCTATAAAAAGCTGTATACTTCAGAATTAGATATGGCAAGTATAGATACTGAAGATTTTCTACAGAAGATAGATATCCCCATAAATAATGACATTCAGAGAAACTTCATGGACCAGGAAATAACTCTATTGGAAATTCAGGCGGCTATTAATACTTTCGCCCTGGGTAAATCCCCAGGTCCTGATGGGATTTCAATAGACTTTTATAAAATCTTTAATAATTTGTTAACTGCCCATTTAAAAATCCTGTATAATTACATGATTCATAATCAAATAATAAACCCATCTGCAAGAGATGCCACAATACTTTTTTTAAAAAAAGATAAAGATCCTGCTCTTCCTGCTTCTTAGTGACTAATCTCTTTAATCAATAGAGATTGTAGGATATTAACTAAAATTTTGGCTAATAGACTTAATAAAATTCTTATACATATTATACATTCAGATCAAAATGGATTTATACAGAATTGTCAGCTTAATGCAAACATTAAAAGGGCCCTAAATTTAATTGATACATTTAAAGAAAGGGATTATTCAATGGTATCCCTAGATGCTGAAAAAGCATTTGATTGTGTAGAATGGGAATATATTAATGCACTTATTAAAATAATGAAATTTGGGCCAAAGTTCCAAACATGGACAGATATACTGTACAATAGTATTACTGCCAGAGTTAAAATGAATATTGAACTGTAAGACACTTTTTCATTGCAGAGGGGGGTAAGACAAGGCTGCCCCATCCCCCTTAATCTTTGCTTTAGCTAAAGAACCTTTAACAATTTTAATTAGAAATAATCAAAAGATTAAAGGATTAAAAGTTGGACAATCAGTTCATAAAATAAGTCTATATGCAGATGATGCCTTAATTTATATGGAAAACTTAAATAAATCATATGTTGAATTGAGCTGCACACTAGATCTATTTGGTAAATATTCTGGATTCAAAATTAATTGAGAAATAACTGAGTTAATTGAATCCAAATATCAATGTAATCCATTTAATAATGCAGTAAACCCAAATATTAACAAATCTGAGAAATTTAAATATCTAGGCATGGTGTTGGATAACAAAATTGAGCACATTTTTCAAAACAAGTTTGTAGCCCTGTTGGATAAAATACAACAACTTTAGAATTGGGAAGGACTCCCCTTGATCTTGATAGGAAGGGTTAATGTTATTAAAATGAATACACTTCCAAAATTTATTGTCCTATGTCAGTCCTTACCCATTATTATTAATAATTAATTTTTTAAAAAATGGAAAAGACAATAAAAAACCTTTTATGGAAAGGCAAAAGGCTGAGGCTAAAGATGGAAAAACGTTATCTTTTAATAACAGAAGGGGGCCTGTCATTACCTAATTTGTATTTGTATTACTTTGCAGTAAACTTAGCTTTTACTTATGAATGGTTTCAGCAAGAAAATTATCAGGCAAATTGCCAACTGGAATTAACCCTCTTACCCTACAAATTTATAAAACATGTATTTTATTCAGGTACTGCATGTTTAAAGATTAATCAATTATTATTAACTACTCTAACAACTTGCAAATTATGGGATATAACTATAGGTATCTTTTTTCAAAATGATAAGCTTTCATTGAATACATCTATAATATTAAATGGTGATTTCACACCTTCAGTAGAAGATCAAAGCTTTAAAATATGGTATGATAAAGGTGTAACAGAGATCAGCTCTATGTGCAATACAGAAGGACCAATATCCTTTAATCACATTAAAATAACCCATAATATCCCAAATCATCACTTTTTAGATACTTACAATTTAAAAAATTATCTAGAGAAAAAAAGGATTTCTTTACAAGAAACCTATCTTTAATGATGTTGAAATTCAACTTATGATGAAAAACCATACTAAATTAATATCAAAAATATACATAATATTACTAAATAAATCAGATAATTCACTAAATTAATTAAAGCTAAAGTGGGAAGACAAACATAGATCACAATTATCAGATACTAAATGGGCTCAAATTATAATTTTCAAAAATATAGGATTACTTTCAACTAGATTAATTCAAATGTATTTTAATATTAAACATAGGATATATTATACTCCCCATAGGTTAAATTTAATGAACCCTCAATATTAAGATTAGTGCCCTAGATGTAAAACTCAAATTGCCACTTTAGAACATATGTTGATATATTGTCAAAGAATTAACACTTTTTGGCAAAAAGTGTTATTAGCTATTTATAATATGACTGAGCTGAAAATTAGTAAGAATAGTGAAGGTTTATTCTTGACCATCAGTTTTCTTCCTAATCAAATGAATCCTGGGTACCAAAGTTCAGTAATGTTGGCAATCATAAATGCTCATAAATGTTTGCTGATGAAGTGGAAGGACCCGAATCCACCAGAGTCTGAAATGTGGCTGAATATTATGGTAGATGTATATAAGATCAAAAAGACTTATTATTGCTTACAAAAAATATTTAAAGTTTGATAATGTATGGAAACTGAACACCTTTTATCCTTAAGTAATCGTGGGACAAATGTTCATAATAATTTATAGAATAGCATTAATTGAATGTTTATTATAATACAGTGGTTGATGTTCCTAAGCTCTATATTTTTCATTTTATGACTTACCTGATGTTATGAATTGGTAAAACTTATTATATGACATTGTACCAAACCTATTAGAATGAACATTGTATACTGCTTGTAGCTTTCTAATAATAATAAAAAAAATTGTAGGCTTCATTGCTTTGTCCACTTTCAGTTTCAAGAGTTTTTTCAGGACCCTTTCTACTGTGAATGGATTGGTTTCAACCCCTCTATCCAAAGTGCTTCTATTGCTTGGTTTAGTTACCTCCCGCTCCTCTTCTTTTCTGAGTACTAAGCAGAAGTATTCATTCAGTATCCCTGCTTTTTCACTCTAACTCTCTGCCCAGCCCCCTCTTCTCTTTATTCAGCCCCACTATCCCTCCCTTGGTCTTTCTTCACTCCCTAATGTACCTATAGAAGATTTTATCCCCCCTCCTTAACTGAGTTGGCCATTTTTTCATCAGTTTGGGCTTTTTCCATTCTGACTGCCTTTCCTGCTTCCTTCTGCTTTAACAGGCATAGTTATCTGTCTTGCTCCTTCTCTGTTTTCTTATACATCCTGAATGCTATATTTTTCTCAGACCTTCCCCACCACCTCTTTTGAGAAACACAGTGTTTTTTTCCTTTTTGTTTTGCTTCACACAAAGGGTTGCTGCCTCTGTGATGGATGCATGTAAACTCTCAACTGCAATTCAGCACTAGTGTTTGAAGGTAAGAGTTGTGGAATATGTATAGAATTACATTTCTTGAAAGTGAGAGCAGGAAGTTACTACATAGAAACATAGACTTTGACGGCAGATAAGGACCACTTGGCCCAACTAGTCTGCACATTTCCTACCTATCGGATAAGCTGCAGATTCTAGTTAACCAATAGCCTACTTCCTGCAACCCCCAACTATAATTGCCTTATGTCTGTCCCATGCATGTTTGAATTCCTCTACTGTTTTAGACCCCACAACCTCTTCAGGAAGGAGGTTCCATGCATCCATATCTCTCTCTCCATTAAAACAAATTTCCTCACTTTACACCTGTGCTGTCCCCCTCTAACTTTAAATTGTGCCCCCTTGTTCTTACACATCTCTTTTTCTGAAAGATGCTACCCTCCTGGACTTTGTTGATTCCCTTGAGATTCTTAAAAGTTTCTATCATGTCCCCCAACCCCTCCTTTCATCAAGGGTATACATATTAAGCTCTCTCAGTCTCTCTTCATATGATTTCTGATGTAGCCCCCTGCACCATTTTAGTTGCCCTCCTCTGGACTGCTTCCATCCTGTCTATGTCCTTGTGTAGAAGAGGTCTCCTAAACTGCACACAGTACTCCAGGTGGGGTCTCAACAAATATCTGTACAGAGGGACAACCACTTCCCTTTTTCTACTTGTGATGCCCCTTCCTATGCATCCCAGTATCCCCCTGGCTCTCCTTACTGACTTCTCACATTGCTTACCCACCTTTAGGTCATCTGATATGACTACACCCAGATCCCTTTCCATTATTGTTGTTGTTAGTATCTCCCCTGCTATTGTGTACTCTTCTCCAGGATTTTTATTTCCCAGGTGCATTACTTTGCACTTCTTTGCATTGAATCTAAGTTGCCATATTTCTGACCATTCCTCCAACCTTGCGAAGTCCCTTCTCATCCTTTCTACCCCCCTTGTGTATCAACTCTGTTACAGATCTTTGTGTCATCTGCAAAGAGGCATACCTTTCCTTCCAGACCCTCTGCAATGTCACCTATAAAGACGTTAAAGAGGACTGAACCCAGTACAGAACCCTGAGGTACTCCACTAGTAACCCTAATTTCTTCAGAATGTGTTCCATTCACTATTACCTTCTGTGTCCTGTTGTGCAGCCAGTTTGCTACCTAGGCTACCACCCTGGGACCCACTTCCAGGCTGGCTAACTTGACTATTAATCTTTTGTGTGGGACTGTGTCAAATGCCTTGCTAAAGTCTAGGTAGGCCATATCTACAACCCCTCCCTGGTCTATTACTTTGGTCACTCAGTCAAAGACATTGATTAGATTTGTCTGACATGACCTTCCTGCTGTGAATCCATGCTGCTTTGGGTCCTGTTCCCTGCTGGACTCTAGGTACTGAACAATTCTTTCTTTGAGAAGTGATTCCATCATTTTCCCTACCACTGAGATCAAAGTAACAGGTCTGTAGTTTCCTGCTTCTGCCTTGCTCCCACTTTTGTGAAGTGGAATCACATCTGCCCTCCTCCAGTCCTCAGGTACCATCCCATCCTCCCATGATTTGTTAAAAAGTGTGGTCAGTGGTGTCACTAGGTCCTCCCTTTGTTCTTTTAGGATTCTAGGGTGAATCCCATCAGGCCCCATTGCTTTGTCCACCTTGAGTTTTAGGAGTTCTTTCAGGACTCTTTCTTCTATAAATAGACTGGTGTCAACCCCACTACCCAGAGGGCTTCTATTGTTTGGTTTAGGTAACTCCTCCTCTTCTTCTTTTGTGAATACTGAGCAGAAGTATTCATTCAGTATCTCTGCCTTTTCACTGTCTCCCTCTGCCCACCTCCCTTCTTCTTTATTAATCTTCACTATCCCTCCCTTAAACTTTCTATGCTACCTAATGTACCTATAAAAGGTTTTATCCCCCTTCTTAACTGAGTTGGCTATTTTTCCCTTAGTTTGGGCCTTTGCTTTTCCGACTGCCTTCCCCATTTCTTTCTGCTTTAATTGATACAGTTCCCTGTCATGCATCTTCTGTGATTCCTTATATTTTTGGAATGCAGCCTTTTTCTCCTTAACTTTCCCTGACACCTGTTTTGAGAACCATAGTGGTTTTTTTAGTCTGCTTTGTTTTCTGTATTTGTTTCACAAAAAGGCTTGTTGCCTCCATGATGGCAGTTTTGATTTTTCTCCATTGTTCTTCCACCCTTCCTTTCTGGCCATTTGCTGATGCATTCCTCAGGTATTCACCCATTATGCCAAAGTCAGCCCTTCTAAAGTCCAGTATCCTTGTCTTTGTATGGCTCGTCTCCATGGTTGTGTTTATCATGAAGCACACAGTGCAGTGATCGCTTGTTCCCAGATGTCTACTGACTTCTAAATTTGTGATCCTCTCTCCATTTGAGAGTACCAGGTCTAATATTGCTCCCTCCTGAGTGGGTTCCACCACTAGCTGTCTAAGGCACGTCCCCTGTAGGGCATCGAGAATGACCCTGCTTTTGGATGTGGCTGCAGTCCATGTCGTCGAGTTAACATCTGGCATATTCAGGTCCCCCATCAATAGTATCTCCCCTTTTTCAACCATTTTGATAATACCCTCTATCATTTTCTTGTCCATTTCCTCCCCTTGAGACGGGGGGTCTGTGTACAATCCCTGTGCAGGTTGTGATGCCATTCCCTTTCTCTAAGGTGACCCAGAGTCCCTCTTGTCCTCCTCTTTACTTTTTAGTTCTGTAGCTTTGATCCCTTTCCTTATGTAGAGAGCTACTCCTCCTCCTCCTCTTTTACCCTCCCTGTCCCTTCTGTAGATTGTGTACCCTGGTATGTTGACATCTCAGTCATGGATCTCCGTGTACCATGTTTCTGTGACTGCCACGATATCCAAGTGTTCCTCTTCCATCAGGGCTACTAGCTCTGGAAGCTTGTTTCCCTGGCTACGGGCATTGGTACTCATTACTTTTATAGTACTGTTCTGTACAGTAATGTACTGTACCATACCACATTTTGTTTACTTAACAATAACCTGTATGAGCCAAGTGTTATCATTCTCATCTCTAGGATACAAAGCCATGGATTTACGTCATACACTGGTTTATGGCAATATTTCCCAGATTTTTACACTGCAGTGCAGTTATAGGAGTTGCTTTCTATTCTGTTGAGTTGAGACATCAGATTGGAGGAGGGTTCTTCCTGCTTATCTTACCTTGCTGTACATATACAGGAGATGTTTAAGATCCTATGGCAAATACTAAAAAAATAGTAGATTATCTGAATGTCATTTCCATTACTGTCTCTCAGTAATACTGGCTAATGCAGTTGTCTGTGGCAGTGCATGTTTTGCTGCACTCAGTTAATATCTATTTCTTTTGTCTCTATAATGTCCATGCTCATCAGCATCTATCTGTTTGCTTTGGTGAACATTATGTGTGAAGGTGATTACACTGTATGAAACCAAATGTTGTCCTATCCTGTTTTACACAGTATCTCAGCAGCTGTCCAGATAATTGACCTGGGGTACTATTCCACCCTTTGAAAGTAATGGTGGGGATATGCAGTCAGAAGAAAGATGGTGGCTGAGCGAAAGCTTGAGTAAGGACTGGAAGAATGGTCCTATGGGAAAATCTCACCTGCACTTGTTTTAATTGATTGTTCCTACCAACTGGTTTATTTATCTCCATTGTATTTTGAGTTCTACACTAGATTTTGGACTTGTGTCTCATGTGCTTGTCTTTTATGTAATAGTTATTTAAAAATATATTTTGTTTGTTCTTGTATTTATAACTTGGGACATTCTGTAAATAAGACCTGTTTCTCAAGGAAGTTATCCTGTATATCACCAACTTTCAAATGAAAAAAGTAAAAGGAAGTGTTCTGGAGGTGTGCTTTCCGGTTTAGAAACGGTATGCTATCTACTATCTAGAACATTTAATAATGTGTTTGGGATTCAGATGTAGGAATTAACTTTTGCTGCTTCCTTGTCTTTTTGATTTTTTGTTTTTACATTTCTTATCCAAGTAAATAAAACTGCAATCTGGCTTCTGGGAGACAACCAAAGGAGATGGTAGGAATTAAGGAGTCTAGAAAATATTGGACTATGCTCCTTAGGAAGTATTCTGCATTCTGGAGAGGAGAGGACAGGAGTTGAGATTTAGAAGACATAGAGGAAAGAAAGGTTGGGAAGAGAACCTGGAAACAGAAATTTGGAAACTAAGGAGTCATCAGGAGAAATAAGTACAGACTCTAAAGAGACACAAAACATGTTGATCCAGAGTGTAATGATTGTTTTAAAACTTTTCAGATAATTATGATCTATGGAACCTGGATAGACACAAATGAAATAAAATTGGAAGATTTTATTCCTCATGTGATAGCTGCCAAAAAACTATAAAGTCTGATAGACCTCTTGCTGATCCCATAACATTTGATAGAAACTTTTATTGGATTCTGAATCTTAAAATGTATAAACTCTTACCAGAATTTTAAGATTTTATAGTCCGTATAGTAAGGAGGATGTAATCAAGCTGGTCTTTATAAGCATTTGTAGTCCCTTGTCATCTTGAAGTACTACGAATAAAAACTTTAGAATAATGAGCTGATCTTGTCTGCTCATGCTACAGGGGATGGTCACTGCCTGGTACTGAAAGTGAGTATTTATATTTGTTTAATGTTATATTCCTCATGTCCCAATTCCAGCCTAACATATAATATGACAGTAAGGTTCTGGGCTTCATTTTGATTCTTTGCCCATTCTCATCACCAGATAGTTCCTGACCTTTCAGTGATATCTACTGTATAGAAAATTTCCCTGCTAGCAATAACAATGTGGGCTATCAGAAAGAATTTATTTAGATGAATCACGAAGCAGCTGGGAATATCTGAAAGTATCTATGGCTGCAACTGCATAAAGAACATAATGCTTCTACTGAAAAATTAATCAATTATTACAGGCTGTCCACTGATGCTGCTCCTTACAGAGATGTCATCTCAGCAATAAACATTGACCACTTAGTGGAATCCCCCACATGCACTAACTACTGAACTGGGACCCATACCTTACTGGACTGGCTGATGATAAACCACCCTGAGAGAATCACCAGCGCAGTCATTCTGTTAGATTCCATAAGCAACCACTCCCCCATCCTCTGCACCTGACCCAACAAGTCTCCTAGACTCCTGCAAAAGTGAAACCATCAAAAAGGACAAATAGGGCCTCTAAAAGAACACCTTAGGCAGCAGAAGGGGTCCTCCATCTTTTCTGAAGTGGATGTTGACACTGCACTGGACTACATCATCAAGACATTCAATTCTCCCGGTGATATCTTTACCCATCTCACCAACAGGAAGGTCCAAGGATCTTGTATGTCCTGGATATCTCCCTCTCTCATTGCTCAGCTATGTGCCAGGGATAACCTATGGCATAAGGCTAAAAGCTCTGGCTCTCATATCAACCTCCAAAATTACAGAATAGACCATAACAAATGAAACAAGGCCATTCGACTGGTGAAAATCCACTACTTTAAGACTGAACTAGGCAATTTTTGGGGAGATAGCCATAATGTTTGGGAAAATATTAAGTCCTTAACAGTCCTTAACAGGGAAACCAAACAAAATGGCTCTGACTATGCTGAACCTTGACATGAATGTAAAACAGGATCCTAAGGCCATTACTAACGCATTCAGCAAGGCCTTCACAGACCTCAGCAGTGTGCTCCCCTCTGACTTCCACAACACAAATAGCAGTGACATAGGCAACACATCAGGTTTCTTACTCCCTAACTCTGCTCTGCTGTTGTACCTCAGGATATCTCAAAATATGAGGCAAAAAAATACATAATGCAAGTACTAGTTAAAACCACACATAGTGGAGTCAGTATTGATCTGAAGCTAATTTCCTTAACCCTAGATGAATTACTGGCACCCCTAACAAGAATATTAAGTTTATTCCTGACAATGAGAAAATTTCCTAAACTATGAAAAGTTGTGGTAGATACCCAAGTCTTCAAAAGCAAGGACAGGATGATTCACACTAACTACTGTCCAATTTCAGTACTACCCCTAATCTCTAAAGCTCTTGAATGGATTGTCTACAATCAACTCTTTGAAAATCTAGACAAATACCGTCTACAATGTTGGAAGCAACACATCTTTAGAAAACAACATAGTACAACAATGGCACTAGTTTAATTTATAGGCTTTATTCACCGGCTCACTTGGTCATGGGCACTTTGTGGGGGTTACCTTCATTGACCTTACTAAGACCTTCAACACAATTAACCATGAACTCCTACTTACTCGACTAAGTGACTATGGCATATCTTCAAACTCACTGTGCTGGTTTTGGAGCTACCTCTCCAGTCATGAACAGGTAAAAATTGGAAACACACTCTCCGTTAGTCAATGTGTCAGCACAGAAGTTCCCCAGGATCTATTTTGGACTCAAATCTGTTTAGCCTCTTCTTAAACCACCTTACACAAGCATTCCAGAACAGAATCCTCCCATAAGCAGCTAACGCTGTCCTATACACTAGTCACCCTGACCCCATTACTCTAGAACAACGAATGCAGTGTAACTTCAAGGCAGTAGAAAATTGGTTCATTAATGCATGATTATTGTTAAACTATTAGAAAACAAAAACATGTTGTTTGCCTATACATACAACAGAAACAGGTCATCCAAACTAGCTATATGAAACAAACAAAATAAAATGCTTGAGCAGGTTAAAAATGTTAAATATCTTGGTATTACCTTGGATAGGTTTCTCTTGAACTCATTAAATACTGACCAGGTTGTTAGATCCACAAACAGGGAAATCAGGCAGCTGTACAGGCATTGGCACTGCCTTGCTGAAGAAGCCTTTAAACTCTCTATACTGTAAATAGCTCAGTCTTTTCTGTAATAGCATATGAGTTAGTCATGTACAGTGCAGCTTCTGGCACATCCCCAAAAAGGATTGTATTACCACTGAATAAAGCCTGCAGGCAGCCAATCCAGTGTCATTGAGGGTTGAGGTGCTGGATGCCTTACCTTGTACTGCACTCACAACCCATTTTTGGGAAAGACCTTGGGTCACTGGGGTGCTGGCATGGGGTGATGGGAGGAATGGGACTGAGTGAGTCACCAGGCTGTTCACCTCTCCAGTGGTTGGTGGGGGTGGGTAGTTGCTCCTTCTGTAGTTCAGGCCCCACCTGGTGGAAGTCTAGTGGGGTAACGTAGGTGGGCGGGAGCGGCAATATAGGTGGGAAGAAGGGGCTGAGTTGGATTCTGATGTGTGTGTGTGTGTGTGTGTGCCTCCACACCCATGTATGGCCTTATACCAGGGCCCTTGGGGGAATATGGAAGAATACCAAGAAAAAGCATAAAAAGTTAAATAAAAAAATAAATAAAGCCTGCAGGCTAGTCCTAGGTGCCACACACTTCACCCACACCTATGATCTTTATTCACTCTCAGGTTGGCTAGACCTGGAAAATAGAATTCAATACCAGTCATGTCTTCTAGCCAAAAAAGCCATCTTAGGTCTGGACCCAGTTGAGGTTCAGTCCATGGTTAAACCAGCTGCAGCTGCCAGACTGACCAGAGGGACAAATAACAATCCTTTTAAGGTGCAATGCTGCTGAAGCTCACAAAGTCAGTGATCCTTCGGATTCTGTGCTCTAAACTGGGTCAGTTCCATTCCAAGAAACCGTCTCACTGAATCTAGACTTGCAACTTGCACCTAAACTCCCTTAACACCTAACTAGTCAAATTAAGTGTACCTGGTTTTGCTAATCAGTTAAAGAGATCCAGGTTGCATACTGTTTATTATAGTACTTTTTCTCCTCCCACCTTAATACTGATTATCATAACACTTATTCTTCTCCCCACTTGCTACTTCATAACCACCTCCCCTCATCTTGAACAATCCTACTCACCCCCTACTAAACCCTCCTCCCTGCTCTGCTTTTACCTTAACAACTTCCTATCCCATACTCCTACCTCCACTTCCCCCACCTCGACAAAGGTAACCAGCTATACTGGTTTCCTGCATTTGATTCTATAAACTTCCCTTCCTTCCAGTAACTGTGTATATTTCTTAAATAAGATTTCTGCTCCTATCCACATAGTTGTGTTGTACATCCTGTTTTATTTCTAATGCTAATTTACTTCTGTTTTTTGTTGTATGCTAAGTTTGATCTACTGTTATCGCCACATTTATTACTTGTATAATGCAGTGTTTCTGTCTGTCTATTCATGATGTGGAATCTTTGTAAATGAGCTTGTAGCTCAAAGATTGAAATCTGAGACTAATACATGAAATAAATAAATATTATGCACAAAACCTAAATAAATTATTAAAACATAAAATGGAAAGGTCAGAATGACAAGTAACAAGTAAACAAGGAGACTTGGAGATACAATCAGAAACAATAGCATAGTCTGCTTTTTGGTGCTTTATCAGCAGTCAGAAATAGGAACAAAATGAATGTATATGGTGTGTACAGTTCTATGGAATAAGTAGGAGGAATTACAATTCCTTCACTTATATATGCAGACCATCTATTCCTGATTTCACTTTCCACCATAGGATCAGAGAAACAGTTAAGATAATTACAGTAATATTGCTCCAAAAACAAGTTGACTATCAATACTAAAAAGACCAACATTTTAATAGTGCGTAAGCTTAGAACAAAGCATACTTGGTGTATAAATGACATTCTGTACCTTTAGATGTGATCCCAAACTATCAATATTTAGGTTACTACATTTCTGCTAACTGTACGAAAACTAAACATATTATATACATCATGAACAAACTAACTCAGAGTAAAAGTGCATTATTGAGATTTTATGCCAAATATGGTAGAAACTCCATACTCTCAACTTTATGATCTGCAGAAATGAAAATAAAAATATAGAAACATAGAATTTGATGGCAGATAAGGATCGCTTGGCCCACCTGGTCTGCCCATTTCCCTTCCTAATGGATAAGCTGCAGATCCTAGTTAACCAACAGCCTACTTCCTCCTACCCCCCACTAGAAATGTCTTATGTCTGTCCCATGTATTCTTGAATTCCCCCACTGTTTTTGACTCTATGACCTCCTCAGGAAGGTTGTTCCACGTATCCACAACCCTCTCTGTGTTTTGGTGCATTACAAGCTACTAAAACAGCTGATTGAAGTTCCCATGGCAATAGCTTCTCTGTTGGAGTCTCACAGTCCCCAGGAGGCTGATGGAAAGCCACCACCCACCGTTCAGTGTGCCTTCCTGGTGAAACATTTCAATAATAAAAATAAAAAAAAGTCATCAGGGTGCCCAATCCCCCTGTCGCATGCCCCCTTCCAGTTCAATTTGCTGACGGGGGAGCCTACTTCCTGTCAGCATAATATCCCCCCTCCCAAATTTGTTGTGTGCCAAGGGGTGCCAAAGCTCCCTTGGCTCTTGCCACCCCCAATGCTTATATGTGCCAACAGGGGTGCTGAATCCCCCTGTTGGCATTCCCCCTTCCTGGTAATTTTGCCAATGGGGGAGCCCACTCCCCATCACCATAATGCTCCCCCCCCAAATTCTTGTGTGCCAAATGGGTGCCCAATCCCCTCGGCTCTTGTTCCCCCCAGCACTCAGTTTGTGCTGACAGGGTGCCCTATCCCCCATTGGCTACAGCCACCCCCAAACACTCTGGTGGCATGCTGGGAGCCCACCCCAGTGTGCCAAAATTAAATGTCCCTGCAAAATAAAAAAACCCTTCCTCCGAGTTTTTCTTTTTTTTCAAATGAACCTGTAAACTAGAAAATGGCCCCTCACTGATTCCAGTGGTTCCTCCTTCAACCTGTGCCCACTCTCTGCGTTCTTCACCTCCTTGCACACACCCTCACCCCATACTTACCTCCGGAGCTTGGCGCAATGATCTTTGGTGGACAGGGAACACATCTGCACTTTTCAAAGCTGACCATGAACTGAAGAAATGCCAGTAAGCTGTATAATGGCATAAATGTGTTTTTTTCAACTTTATTTATTTATTATTTATTTGCTTTTGTTGACCAGGTAAGTCACACTAGACAGCCAAGTGCCTATTTTCAGGTGCGACCCAGGAGAGTTACAAACTTAGGTAGGCAGGTACAGTGATAAATCAGTTTTACATACAATGGAATAACAGGTGATGGAATAGAATGACAACCAGTAACAAGTCACGAACCCGGGGGGTGTTACAGACAACCCAGGAGAGTTACAAGCTAGAGCATACACAAACAATGAGTGAGTCAAGATTTACATATAACGGGAGAGCAGTCGAAACCAATATGGCACTCAAGGAGGAGATGGTACACTTTAGAATGATTTGGGTAGGTAGTTGACAGTGCTCAAAAGGGTTAGGACAAGGTAGGTGCAGTGCACATAATAACCATAACACAGGTTCAGCCATATGTTAAGCCGAATAAGTGCCAGCATGTGGGGGGGACCTCGGGATGAGCTAATGAGGGGGGGAGGGCCAGGTGACCTCGTTTGGGAGGTAAGACATTACTTGATCAGTGGATGGGAGAATAAGTGTGGTGGACCCTGGGGGCACAGAGACCCCCCATGCCTGCATAGTGCAGGGGGCTACGAGGTGCATAGACAGGTGGAGAAGCCCTTCAGGAAGTTCCAAAGGGAAGTTTTAAAGCTTGGATGGGAGGGGGTGGACCGAGTAAGGGCTGGGAATGAATTCCATAGTTTAGGGGCATAGTTGGTGAAGGCCCGATCACCCACAAGGGTGCATGTCCTAGGAACCGGACAGTTGAGTGTCGTGCTTGACCTAAGGTGGTAGGAAGAGGTGTCAGGGTTGAGGGGAACGGTAAGGGCAGCGGGGGTGGCTGATCTTACAATGCTGTCAATGAAATTCCCTACTACAAAGATGCGGTGTTTCTCGGGAGGGAGCCACTCGAGGCATGTGTAGAGGTTGCAGCGGTGTGTTAGGGGTGGGGCAGATAGCACAAAGTGGCAGATGCTGTTGTAGGCCATGTCCCATTTCAAAAGGCTGGTCTTTGGCACAGGGGCAAAGGTCACTAGCCCACAGCAGAGAGAGGGGAGAACACCCCTGGCTAGGGCCACCCGAGCAGCTTGGGTCAGACAGTTTTTGGCTCTGTAGGCGAGACCGAGTTTGATGCTTGTAGACTTGCAGACATTACGGATGTGCAAGGAAAGATCCAGCTGAGGGTCCAGAGTGATGCACAGGTATTTGACAGTGGCCACCATCTGCAGGGGTGTGCCATCAGCCCCATAGATTAGTAGGGGGACAGGGTTGGATTTTGTTTTGTTCAGGGGGCCGAAGAGCATAGCCTGGGTTTTCTTTAGGTTGGTGGTAAGCTTGTGTTCCACCAGCCAGGATAGTATCTACTTGAAGTCGGAGTTTAGTTGGGAATTGATGGTGTCAATATCACGGGCACTGTCCAGAATGATATGGTCATCGGCATACAGGGTGGTAAGCCCATGGGTGGTGACAGAGGGTAGTTCGTTGATGAAAAGGGAGAAGAGTGTCGGACTGAGGACGGATCCCTGTGGGACTCCACATTGCACAGTGGTGGGGTTGGAGAGAGTCTGGTTAAAGTTGGTGTACTGCTTCCTACCAGTAAGGTAACTGAGGAACCAGGCATGGGTGGAGTTTGAGAGTCCGAGGGAGAGAAGAGTGGAGCTAAGAAGAGAGTGATCTACCCTGTCGAAGGCTTTGGAGAGATCCACAAAGATTGCTCCAGTGAGGTAGCCCTGGTCAGTTGCAGTTCTGATCTGGGAGGTGACTACAGCGAGGACGGTAGCCGTGCTGTGTCCCTTCCTGAACCCGTGTTGGGCCGGAACATATCTCGGCCATTTTGGGGAATTATTTTACCATATTTTCAACATGGGATTCTTGGGACCCCTCTTCATGAACTCAGTCACATTCAGTTATTCAGTCCTGAAAGGTGATTTCATGGTCACTGTGCAGAACCACCTTTTGGGACCAATTAATGAAACAACAGTGTCACAGTTCATAAGGTAGGCTCTCAAAAAACCTATGTTGAACATTTGGTGAACAAATTCTCAAAAATGACTGTTTTATGAGTGTGCATGGCATAGTTCCTACACACGCTCATAACTTCGAGCATTTTTAATATTTTCAGTCCAGATTTTCAACATTGCCATTTTACCACACCTTCTTATGAACAGTACAACTGTCATTTTTCACATCTCACCTGAAATGTGTTTTCACACATGTAGCACACAATAGTGTGGTCGGTGTGCGAAATCAATGTTCAGGGCAGATTAAGAATATCACAGTGACTGTTCATGAGGTAAGCCCCCAAAAACCCTATGTTGAAAATTTGGTGAAAATAATTCCTCAATATGACTGTTTTACAAGTGTGTGTTGTGCAGTTCCTACACTCGCTCATAACGCTGAGCATTTTTAATATTTTCACTCCATATTTTCAGCATTGCCATTTTACGACACCTCCTTATGAACAGTACAACTGTCATTTTTCACATCTCACTCAAAATGTGTTTTCACACAGGTAGCGCACAGTGGCGTGGTCAGTGTGTGATATCAATGTTCAGGACATATTACGAAAATCACAGTGACACTGTTCATGAGCAGAGGTCTTAAACTGGCTATGTTGAAAATCTGGTGACAAAAGTCCATAAAATGACTGTGTTATGAGCGTGCATTGTGCAATTTCCACTCACCCTCATAAGTTCACAAGTTCGTAATCTTCTCAGTCCAGATTTTCAACATTGGCATTTTTCCATACCTCCTTATGAACAGTACAGTTGTTAAATCAAATCAAAAAAAGTTTAATAGTCCACTTTTTTGTAGTTAGCAATCAAAGTTTTTACATTTTAAATATAAAGAAGAAAAAAAGAAATACACAGATACACAAGTATAAAATTACAATATTATACAAAGTATAGCTTACAATGTACAGAATAAATATCCATTTTCATTTTTAAAGTGCTTTGTCAAATACATTTTTCCCTGGGCCTACAAACCAGTGTGTATTAGGATAGAAATGTCCCAAAAGTTCAACTACAACAGGTTCATACAGATGTTAAGCTATATCCCTTATAGATCTGGCATATTGTTTCTTTATCTTAACAACTGACGAAAACAAGTTTGATACTATTAAAGCGTCAACAACACTTCTCGGTGCAATAATATGAATACAGGGTCATAATCAGTTTTTTCAAAGCAACTCAAGAAGTTTTTAAGCAAACTATTTCTAGGGAAAGAATAAAGGGGAAAAAACGAAATTATATGGTTTAAAGATTCACTTTGATCTAGTGAGCATCTACATTTAATAGATGTACTATTAGGGCCCTTAGCAATAAAGAGATCTTTATTAAAATACACATATCTAGAATTTATCAATTCAACTTGAGCCCAAGTAATTAATTTTCTATCAAAGAATGATAAAGGAAGAGCTAAGTAATCTTCTAAGTCGTAATCAATGTTATTATTTCTAAACCATTCATTAAGCCTTAATCCTTTTACTTTTAACATTTCTTGTTGTTTTATATAATCATATAATTTATATTTTATCAGTTTTTTAATGGACATAGAGATATTTATGTTTTTTTATAATCATTCAATAAATGCGTCATATTCAAATGAGCCATATGTGTCTCTAAGGCCTTCAACCAGCCAGAGGTATGACCTTCCTTTGACCATTTGATTTTTTTCTTTCGTACATTTATGGGGTAAAGTATTATATTTATTATGTATTAATCTTAACCAATAGATCAGTAATTTTAAAATGGCTACGGTACTAGCTGGAATTTTCCTTAGTTCAGATCTGACTATCACGTTAGATGTAGAGTTTGGTACTCCTAAAAGGGCTTTATAATAATACAAAGAAGCTTTATCAGTTTCTTTTGTTATGTTCGAACCCCAAATTTCAGTGTCATATGTTGTCACTGAATTAATCTTTGCATCACCTGTAGTAAGAGTGGTAAGAATAGTATTTCCTCCATACGTCATATTACATTTTAACAAACCTTTGAAGATTGCTTTTGCTTTTAGATATTGTTCTTTTTGATGGGTGGCCCAGTTAAATGCATTCATCAGTTTGACCCCTAGATATTGATAATTATCCACAATTTTGATTTTTGTATTACTAAGTAAGAATTTAAACTTAGTATTTCTTCTCCCAGAGTAAATAAATATCATTATTTTAGTTTTGTTCAGGTTTATGGATAGTTCCAAATTCACACATTTTTGTTGAAAAATATCTTTTTATTTTTTTTGGTGTCCCTTTGTTTTCAGGGCAAACAGTACCATGTCATCAACATAAACTAACACATGCAAAGGGGAACCATTAATTTGGGGCAAATCAAGTATTTTTTTTCATTTTTGAAGATAAGTAACTCATTTACATATATATTAAAAAGCAATGGGGTGAGTAAACAACCTTGTTTGACCTCTTTCTGGTTCATAAAATATTTTGATCGGTTACCCTTATTATCATATCAAACTGAAGAATCGGTACCAAAATGAAGAACATAAATCATTATTAGTAATGTATTGTTCAATTTTAAAGAATAAAGAATTGACCAAAGTTTGTGTCTATTTAAGGAATCAAAAGCAGAAGAGAAATCAATAAAAATTGTATAAAGATTCATGTTTCTCCATTTAACATACTTTTCAATTAAATGTGTAAATACAAACAGGTTGTCATTTGTGGAAAACCCTTACGGAAACCAGCCTGAGATAGAGAAATAATAAAATTAGTCTCAGTCCATTCAGTTAATCTATCCAGTAATATTCTGGAAAATATTTTGAAAATTATATTAAACAGACCTATTGGACAATAATTATAGGGCTCAAAGACTGAGCCTTTTTTATGCAATAGTACAATGATGGTTTTAACCCAAGATATAGGGATGTATTTATGTTCTAAACATAAATTAAAGTAATAAGTCAGCAAGGGGATTCAGAATGAATTATATTCATTATACACTTCTGCTGGAATACCGTCCTCACCTGCAGCTTTATTATTTTTGAGATTTAAAATGGCCTGCTCAACCTCTAACTCATTAAAAGTAAAAGAGTCGCATGTGGATAAAGATAACCCCCTTATGAATTGGCAGTCCATATTATGTGGTCTAGAAAAAGTTTGCTTAAAATGTGCAATCCAGATATTCTTTGGGATATAAGTTGATAGTGTAGGTTTATAATCCTTAACATATTGCGGTACCAACTTCCAAAATGAGTGCAGAATATTTTTTTGTATCACATCATACATTTCTGTCCACAATTTTTGTTGGTAGTCTCATTTTTTTTTTTTTTAACAATTTGTTATAGTTAAGGCTGTAAGAAAATCATGGCAAAAATCACCATTTTTCACAGCATCTGCACGGTATAAAATACCACTTTTCATGGTAAAAATGCAAATAATCTAAAAACAAAGAAACAACCAAATAAATTTGCTTTGATTATTTATTAAATTATATCACGTAAAAAGCATAAAATCCTTCAATTAAAGTGCATTAGGGTGCATTAATTTTGTTGCAGCATTGAATACATTCTTAAGTTTTCAAGTTTTATACTGCATCTGTTATCTTGCAGCATTGCTCCGTATCGTGAAAATGAATGCTCAACATTCACACTGTGTACTGGTACACTTAGGCAAGTAATAGCAATTGTAGATAGATGCACAAATCTTTCCTTGCAGTCAATCCAATATTTTAAAATATCTCTCTCTTCTGTTACTTTGGTGCCACGCTGTATCTCCAAAATGTAGTTTCTTAGCTTGGCTTTTGCGGTGATATTATCTTCGAACCAGGGGATACCCTCACTTATAGATCGCTCTGTGACAGCAAATGTGGCAAGTCTCGATGGATTAAAGAACTGCACAGCAGCAAAAAAATTATTAGCATACTGATGAAATCTCCCAGTCCCCGTCATGTAATCTCTTATTTTTAGAGAACAAGCAGACAGTGTGTTCTTAGTAGGTAGATGCTCCTTGGTCTCAGACTTAATTTCTAGGAATGTAGCAAGATCTAGTAGTTCGTCAAACATGACGTGAGCTTTGATGTCATCTTCCTCATATTTTTGAAGTAGTTGTACCAGGGATGGAGCGTTTTCAGCAATTTCATTTAATTCAAACTTTACTGCATCACATTCACATAAGCTAACAATGTCCACACATGCTGCGTTCTCATCGAGAAAAAATTCAGAGTACTCATTCAGATGAACTGCATGATAAAATACTGCAAGAAACCACATATTCCAGCAAGTTAAGGCTGGCATGGGTGGCAAAGCATTTGATTGTCCTTTTGAAGACAAATATTGCTTGAACCGTGCCTTCCTTGCTGGACATGCAGTAAATGCTTTTTTTTACTGAAACAACAAAATTAACAGCAGGAAAGTGTTTATGCCAAATGTCAGCCAGTAAATTTAAAAGATGAGCTGAGCAGGTAACATGGACTGCATTTAAAATGACATGCTTCAAGCTGTGGTCCCAACTTTTATTCATATACATGGCATTGTCAGTAACATAAGCTACAACTTTTGTGTAGGGGATTTCATATTTTAATAAACAGTTCAAAACTGCTTGCGATACTGTTTTAAAATTAATAGCCTCCAACATAGTGCATTCAAGGAGGAATGACTCAAGCTTTGCAACAGGGGTAGAGTACACCTTGCTATTGTAAAGAGATGGCACAGCAACAATATTTAAAATATAGCGCTCTTCTACACCCGCTGTCTCATCACAGACAATGGAGACAGAAACTGCTTCCTGCATTTTACTTTTTATTGCAGCCACATGGAATGCAAAAGCTTTAGGCAAATATTCAGCTCATAACCATTGTGAGGAGGGGATAACACCAACTGACTTAAAATTTTCTTCCAAATAGCAGTGAAGCACTATATTATTGAGGGCATGTAGTGGTATATTTGCTGAAGTAAAAGCTTCAACAAGATTAAATGATGAAAGCTTTCTAGTCTCTTTGTGTGATGCTTTTGTTGTAAATAATTCTCGAACAGTTACCTGCTTTTTGACTGTCCCTTCCAATTTTGACTCAAGCTTCCTCTTCTTAGCAAGGTGTGTTGATGATTCCAAGTGGCAGTCACAAGAAGCTTTGCATTTATGGTCCACCGGGATATTGCAACTGGTACAAAATAAAATATTCCCTGATATATGGAAAGTCCCCTTCTCATACTGCTGACATCTCTGCTTTGGATATACATTGCTTACTTTTGCAGTTTTACTTGCTGACAATGACTTGGGAGAAAAATACATCGTAGCTTTCTGTTGCTCACAGCTTTCTCCTTGGATCCCCTGCACTAACTGACACCAGCAAATGTTAACTATTTTAACCTACATATCAGTTACTAATTAGGGGCAATAACAAGGTCACTAACAAGCTGAAATGTAAGTCTATTGTTACCTTGCCTGCTGTTTTACGCATCGTCAATCAAGGTAACAAAAGGCTTCGATTGAGACTACGTTGATATGCAATTAAAGACAGGTCATGCTAATCTGCAGCCTAACAACTAATTTATTTGCAAGTTATGATATGATTGTGAACTTTTTTTGAGCTTTTTAGAACATTTTAGAACATATTACACAAATTCACGGTAAAATGAAGAAATTAGTCAATTTCACGGTACCACTTGTAAATCAGGGAAATACTGAAATCCATGCATGCCGTGATTTTCTTACAGCCTTAGTTATAGTGTTTCCTCACTTTATTTAGATACTGGAAATTTGATTTAGTAGGTCTTATTTTGGTCCATCTAATAAGTTTATTAAGCTTAGCTTTTACTTTCCTGCATTCATTATCGAACCAGTTTTGATTAGCTTGATTATTACCTGTAGCATCACTATAAATAACTGCTCTGATGTCTTGATTTAATTGACTTAACATATTATAAATTTTATCAGGGAACTCAGAATCTGTACAAAGTGACTCACAGTGAGATATAGCATTTTGAATAACTTCACCCAATTGCTTATTTGTTATTTTACTTCTCCTCAATACCTTTTTACGACCTGGCATAGGTCCTCTGTATGACCAGGACCAACCCTATCTGGAGAGGCATCATTTAGAAGAATTGTCAAACAAATTGGTGCGTGATCACTTTCCGGCCTCATTGCAATGTCCATATGTACAATTAATTTTACCAGTTCTAGATCACTCAAGGCATTATCAATTGTACTTTGTTCACAAGAAGAAAAATAACTATTTTTTTCCCCTCTAGATCACCAGGGGTCCTTCCATTTAATAGTAAAAGCTAATTTTCTTCCATAAATTTATTAAAATATTTACCCTGAGGATTGCTTCTCAGATCTTGACTTTTTCTAGGGACAATTACTTCAGTCATCACCCTTTTAAATATAGGATTTCTCTGTTAACGTAAAGCAATTCTATCATTAAAATCCCCTGCAACTAGTAGATGATTAACTGGAAACCTGACAATAATCTCCTCCATCATTATTGTTAAATGTTCCCACAGATGTTCATTGTTTCTTCTAACCGATCTAGGGGGAACATAAACGTTAATCAAAGTACTAAGAATTGAATGTCAAACAATGTTTTGAACAATAAAGTACTGGTCTATTTTTAAGGTATCCATGATTATAATTTAATTCTTAATTGTAATACATATTGCCAATCCAACCATCACTTTACCATATTTCATATCCTTATTAGCAGGGGAATGTAAAAGATGGAATCCATTTAAATTTAACTCTAAGCAGGCTCAGATTTCTTGCAAAAATATTACATCTTTACTTATTATAAATTTGACCCAGATAGGATCCACTAAATTTGGAAACAGTCCTGCACACAGAGACAAAGCATGCACTCTGATCCATAATTTCTTTATCTATAGAGGATGCCATCTTGTTTTCCACCGTTTCCTTTTCTAGTCAATCACTTTGGGTAGATAAAACTTCAAATTTGTTTGAAACAGGCACATTATAATCATCCTGTAAATTAACAATAGGGGAAATGGGAGTATGCCCATTTAAGATGATAGGAGTATTGTCAGCTTCTTCTATTTCAATATAGGAACCTTGTTCCAGAAAAAATAAACCTACCGAGTCTAAAATAGATAGATTTTCTATTCATTTATTATATAAGCTACTGAACATAATTGTTAGTTTTATTTAATCACAAATAGGGTCGTTATCTACCCTGGTGACCTCAATAACATCCAAAACATCAATTTAAATATGTAAACACTGTTGGAGTAAGTTAAGTACTGTCCACTTAAGTTTTCTTAGGTTTTCATTTCTAACTCTGCTCAACCCAAACACATTCAGACTTCTACCTCTTTCAAGACTATCAGAAGATGGCTTTTGTTCTATGTTACCCTTTAGAGGGTGAACACGTATATCACTATCAATTATATGGACACCTACCCGGATCTAAAAGCGAAGCTTTTTTCAAAATTTCATTTACAATGCCAACACCTTGTATTAGTACATCCACCTGACCAGACTTAGTTGTATAGTTGTGCCTATAGATCTTTTTTTTATTTCTTCTAGAGGAATTTTTAAAATGTGCGTGCAAAGATTAAGAAAAGCATTATGCAATATCCAGTTGTTTTCTTTGGGTATTGCACTTAGCCCAACTACACTAAGGTACCTTATATTGTCATCAGTTGTTAAATTTAGTTTTCTATTAACAAAATCAACATGGCACCCACTTGTTTCTAACAATCTATTATTAAGCCAAATTTGATTTGCAATCCTGATAGCAGAGCAGAAAACAAAAGTGCAATCCCAACCATCTTTATCTTTATTTTTCCACATTTGGTTAATATCAGTTTCCAGCAAATCAGCACCAGTGGTGTCTCTTAAGAAGTGTACCAACATTTCTATATTACAGCCAAATTGACCTTGAGTAACCCCTTCAAGTCCATAGAAAGCCAAAATTGCACATTCCGAAATATCATATAGCACCTTGGCTGAAGATTCATTAACTGATTTTTGTGCATCATTTTGAGAGCCTTTAAAACCCTTTTCCTCACTAGTCATGTCATCTTTATTATTTTTAATCCAATCCTGCTAATCATTCTTAAATGCTTCCAACTCCATCTTAAACTCAGATTGTTGAGAGGTAATCAATTGCATACATGGCTTGTAATTAAAATCCTTCTCTCCTTCCATTTCATTGCCCCTAGCCTGATCCTGTTTATATATTTTCTTTTCCTTACTTGCTGTTACATCAAATAGACTAGAGGGGGTAAAGGAAAAAACTTCTGGATTAGTGTCAGTTAAACAGGGTGACATAATCACCTCCACTAAAGAAGTTTCTTTCACACTTCCCATCTTTTTACCTTGTCTTTTCTAGTTTTTCTAATTTTTTTAATTTCTTTCTTTTTTTTTTTTGGATAAGTACAGATTTTAACCAAGGTTTCGGGAATATGAATGGAAGGGATGTCTGGTCTGACAGGAGGAGCATTCTTCCCATATTGAGAGGCCTCATCCAGGATTATAGAAGGAGATTTTACTTCAGGGGTTAATTTTGCTATTCTGGCTAGGATATTGTCATGACAAAACCCGTTCAATGCAACAATTCCTTTTAAATTCTCAATCTCCTTGTGAACAGCAACTAATTGGTTCATTGACAATAAATGCGCTGCCTATGGGTGTCTCATAACATTTTTTAGTTCTTCATCTAATCCAAATGTATATGAAGAAACAGGGTCATCAATTTTACATTTATTACTCAAATGTACCTTTCTATTGATATTAGTCAAAGTATCATGACGATCCATTGTAATGGATTTTAACTCTCGGACCAAATTGGTTTCAATAGGTTCAGGGGGAAAGTGCATACTATCAGAAAACATTTCATAATATGTCAATAAATACTTCTTTCCCTATTCTACTATTAGGATTTCTAATTACCTCATTCATGTTACTAAATTTACTTAATTGCTAATAGTATCATTTTTGTTAAGTCTAACACTTAACCATATCTATAGAGCTTTCAGAATAAAATGTGGGGTATAAATTGTCATTTATTAAGGGAGAAGTATTCCCATCTGTGAAAATTTTAGGTGTAGATGAAAGTCTAGAACAGTGATCCTCAGACTGTGGCTCTAGAGCATCATTTGGCTCTTCAGCTTATCGCCTGTGGCTCTTCCCAGTAAGTGATGCAAATAGTTACCACACTATACAGTATTAACCAACCAGGATGCACTATATTGCCACTACATTGTGCACCAGCAAGCATTATTTTCAAAGATTATTGCAAATATTCTTGCAAGCTGCACCCTGTCAGGCTGTGCAAATCTTAACTAATGTTTAATAAATGGAATAAATGAAATGAAAAAAATGTTTAGTAATTGAAATATTTTCTTTTACACTGAAGTGTGTTTGCCAAAATTTACTAGTACGTATATGTTGTGGCTCCTTGGACAACGTGACTGCTCATGTGTCTCCTGAGCCAGTCAGGACTGAGTATCACTGGTCTAGAACAATCATGTTGAGATTCAATTAAGTCAATTACTGGCTCAGAGCTATTTTTTCTTAATACCTTTTGTGTAAATGGTGTTCTGAAAGGTAGAGGTGTTGCAAAAAGATGCAGGGCTACTTAAATTAACTCCAATTTTAGCTGCATTGGCAACATTTGCTTTTACAAAGTGATCATTAATTTTAGATTGCTTAATGGCTTTCCCAGTTTGTAATTTGGCCTTTCTAAGAGTTTTCCTATCAGACTGAGTTTTTTTTTTGTTCTTTTTGCTTGCTATGATTTGAGTTCATCTTTTACTTTCATCTTATTTTGATTAAGTGGCATTTCCTGAGAAACTATTTCAATCTGAGAAGGATCAAAACCCAATTGTGTTCCTTATAAAAGGTTAGAACCAGAATGATTTAAAGAAAGACACTCTTCCAAATTAGCCATTACAACAGTTTTACTTCTAGTAGTCACCATCTTAAAAATGGGAAAACATTAAATCAGGCTATCCTAATCCTAATAAATGTAAAAATGTCTATGCACAAAAAAAGACGGCGAATCATCAAATTAGACACTACGAACAGAGTCTTAAAGCGTGAAGCTCTGGAAGGTCACCAACAATGTTATTTGCAACTCACACAGTTCTAGAATGTATCCAAGATAAAATAACTTATCTTCTTGAGATGGATGCTTTACAAAAGAAATACTTTGAAACCAAGGTGAAAAAAGCTTTTTCCAATTGTTAAAAAGTTCCACAGGTCACTGGAATACACACTATGAAACACTGTGAAACTGAGTCCTAGTATATGGAACTCCAAAAGACCTATGCTAAAGTTTATTGCTTCATTTCTGGATCTAGGTTGTATCCTGACTGCATTGACAAGGCTTACTTGACACAGCTTTCTTGAGATAAATATTTCACAATGGCACAGCTTTAAGGAATTCTTAGTGCAGCCGTTTGTCACTAGTTCAAGGCCACACTTGTCAGAAGGCTTCACTGAAGTCACTGAAAACACACAGGAAAAAAAGGAAAATAACAATGAAGCTTAAAATCAGAACATTTCTAGTCAATAATATGGTGAATACAGGAGTAACTAACAAGGGAAACTAACAATCAGTGGAGCCACTTAGAAATCATAGGCCCACAGAAATAGTTATACGTAGATGTTAAAAAAAGAGGGATATAAACAGCAGCAGTTCTAATAACTCAAATTCACTCCATAATTTAATTTTAAAACACTCACTAGTTAGTTGTAGCAAGGAAGAAGCTGAAGAGTTTTTGAAATCACCCTCTCGCACTTCCCCATGAAGGCTTAATTAAGGCATAATCATCAAAGGTAGTATCCAGCCATTTGGGCTAACAAAAGAAACTGACCAAATGTAAGCCATAAAAAAGTACTTAAGGGCTTAAGTCAGTTGCAAATACTCAGGCAAGTAATTGTCCTTTATTGATATGAAAAC
The DNA here is from genome assembly GCA_016271365.2 of Neoceratodus forsteri. Lineage (NCBI taxonomy): Eukaryota > Metazoa > Chordata > Ceratodontiformes > Ceratodontidae > Neoceratodus > Neoceratodus forsteri. The sequence goes on along the minus strand of CM028133.1, from coordinate 1,043,193,019 downwards.
TTACAAAAAGAAAATATAAGGGCAACAGCAACATGTCAAAAATATCCATAGGCGAATAGTTAGTTCTTCTGTTAGTCAGAAAAAAAGAAAACTACCACGACCCAAACCCAAATAATTCAAAACACTTACAGGAACCAGCAGAAGGAAATACTGAAGCCTACTGAACATGCTGAAAGAGCTGATGTATGTACACTGAAGGTATCAAGTGGGCTAATTACCATAAGGTGCGAAAATGAAAAAGAAAAAATACAAAACTGCTAAAATAGCAAAAGAGTAAGGTATGTATTTAATACAATAACTTTAAACCCCCAAGGTGAGTATGTGTTTAAAAAGAAAAGAATGCAATATCCTCAGAAGACAAACTTTAACAAGCTAAAAAACTTTGACACAGATATTTTTTTTTAAAAACATCCCTTTTAAATCATAGACAAATCTTCTTAATTTGAGGATAGAATAATACGGTACAAGGATGTTGGAACTAGAAATAGAACTTCAGAACAGCAGCCTTCCACAGTCAGCAAGCTCTCCAGCTGTTCTGAATGGCTTTCCTCCACACACGGTGGTCCAGCTCTCCCGGCAAGACAACTCTGCACCACCTTTGGGATGCTTTCCTTCTGCAGTGGAGGACATAGAGAAAAACACTGGAGACTACCGCCGGACAAAGGTGCCCAATAAGATTTTCTGGAAAGGGGATAAACAGTTAGATAGGCAACAATGGCATACCTTTTAATTCATTTTGTATAGCGTTATCCCCCTGCTCACAGCCCTACTCTACAGGGTCAGGGAGTGCATAGCAGCATGTTCGTCTCTCATCAGTTCCAAATCCCAACTCAGCTCTGAATGTATAGGTGTTTCAAGCTGCAAAATCAGATTTTACAGCTGTCATTTTTCACACCCTGGCCAAATAGTGTTTTCACACTTCCAGAGCACATGGCACAGTCGCTGTGGGAAATCAGTGTTCAGGATGGATTAAGAAAATCATTGTGACACTGCTCATGAGCAAACGTTGCAAAATGCTAATGTTGAAAATCTGCTATAAAAAATTCCAAAACTAATTACATTATGGTTGTGTGTTGCACAGTTTCTATGCACACTCGTGACTTCACCAGTTTTGTTTTACATTTTCACTCCACATTTTCAACATTGCCATTTTTACACCTCCTCATGAACAGTACAGCTGTCATTTTTCACATCCTATTCAAAATATGTTTTCGCAGCTGTGGCTCCAAATGGCGCAGTCGCTGTGCAAAATAACCATTTGGCTAAACAACTGATAGTGTCACTGTTCATGCGGTGGGATCACAAAAAAAACATGTTTAAACTTGGAATAAAAATATAAAGAAATGCCCAGGTTGTTAGTGTTTTCGACCATAATGCTCTACTGTGTAGGGACTGACAGGTGTCAGGGGTGTGACTTGGGATTGTTAATAGTAACGCTTATGCCATTTCACCCCCACCCTGCAGCCAGTGGCAGGCATCGAGGTGTGCATTGGACCATTTTGCCCCAGAGTTCACCCCTTTCTCCTATACTGCACCCATTTAACTGTATTTCCTTATGGAATGAGGTGAGTGTATAGTCTGAACACTTCAAAGCACACCTCAGCACTTGTAAGTGTCTGCAGGGTCAGGTGAGGTGAAATGTCATGACTATTATGGGCAATGACCCAAAGGCACACCCCAATGCCTGTCCATCTCTGCAGGGTGGGGGTGGAGTTGGCATCAGTTCAATACTTCACTTCCATTCCTATACTGCATCTGTCTAACTCCTGCACTTCCACTGTCAATGACAGCAAGCAACACCTTGCATTGACAAATGCTTGCTTATTACTGAGGTCATATGCATGAAAACAGGAGAGTTGTTTCTTGAGGGTTCATCAGCTCCTTTTGTGTCTTCCCATCCTAATGTCATAATACTCTGTGACATCATTATTAGTCTCATGACAACAGACAGTGACATCACAACATAGTATTATAATTTCAAGTAGGGAATAAGCTACAAAGGCAGATAAACTCTGAGGGGAAAAATAGTTTCTGTGAAAATCTCTTCACTAACAAGTAATGGAGGGGGAAAAAGATGTAAAATATACATACATGTACATGAAATACATGCTGAATTGTGTCTAAAAATTGTGTTTTCCAAAGATTTTCCAAAGGCGTCAGCTGCTCTTTAATCTTTTAGCATGGAATGCTGCAGGACATGGCACAAAGTCTGTTGATCTGGACTGTAAAGAACATTTTAAAATGTTTCATATAGTACTGGTATACAAAATCTGAATAGACACAAATGAGAATCAAATTGAAAGATTTTATTCCTCATGTGGTAAATGGTGGAAAAAATTGTGAAGGCTGATAGACCTGTTGCTGATCTCAAAACCTTATTTAGAACCTTTTCCTGGATTCTGAATGATAAAATTTATAGACTCTTACCAGAATTTGAACATGTTATAGTCCTTAAAGTGATTTACCAAGTTTGGATATATGAACACATATACTGCAAGGTGACTGCATATAGAACTGATTTGCAATGTATTTTGATAGATGCATAGCCTGTTTTAGCAAATTAAATCAGGTTTTCACACTCACCAACCAGGAAGTGTCATTTTGTGTATTGGAGCCTGTATTTGGTGACCTTTGACACTCATTACCTTTGCAGTGTCACCACAGGGAGATCTGTGCTCTGCAATTAAAATTAGTTCGTGGTCACAGAAATTCTGTCTTCATAACAGAACTCTTGGTTGCAGCACGCAGCATGACAATGGCAATGTCAAACAGTTCATTTTCAGGGTTCGATGATGAAAGCATTATGTTGTCCTGCACTAGCAGTGATCTTTCGGACACTGACATAGTGCCACAATTTGACAGCCGCCACATAGTAGATCACCATAGGGATGACCCTATGACAGCAGCGAGAATGATGTGGGCAGTAGCTCAGGCAGTCACAGCAGTAGTCCCGATCCATTCCAGTACAGCAGCGAGAGCAGATTTAGCAACACGGACTGTTAAAATTATATTTTGCTACTTAGTGCTACAGTTTGGTTCCTATCATTGCTGTCATTTTACTGTGCAAAATCAAGGTAGGATGTGCGTTCTGTTACTCCCAGCATCGATCTGCCTACACAAATGCTAGTGGTAGTACCGGGGTTTTATATTTCTTTTTTTTGGGGGGGGTGGGGATTGCTTCCCTATGCAAATGATTTGTTGGCCACTCCAGCTTGACACTGACAACATGGCTCGATCTGGTGGCATTGCTTGAGCAGAATAAATGGCTCACAATTTGTCCAAATCCAATTTGTACAATTTCCTCATCTGTACTAGTTACTAGTGACCTCCCTCCAATCGATTTATCAGTCACTCACTCTGATGGAGCACAGAGTGGAAATTACAAGCAGGCACCTTGTACCCCAACCACTCCAAACTCCCCAGCTGCACACATACACTTAGAAAAATGCAGCAGCAAAGAACTTTAATTATCTGTAAATTATTTATACTGTTTGGATCTGTCTTTGCCCTAGTGCCAACTGGTCTATGCAGTAGCTTTCTTCTCTTTGTATGTATGTGTTTGGGGGTGGGGGCCTGCTTGTACTTTCCCCATTAGAGGTATCAGTGATTGAGTAACGTGTTGAAGTCCCTGGTTCCCCTGTTTACGGCATGTTATAAATTTAAAACTACAAATTATTGCACCAGCTTTGTGTTACCTCTAAGCGTTCAGGAACTATATAGACTGCAGCTGTCATTAGTGTCTACATAAGCATCTGAAATACCATGCTGGCATTGGCTTACTGCCACTTCATGTGTGCCTCAAGGTGCATTATAAATTAAGCAAAAAATATACAGTACAGTTGGTGATCGTCCCCACCCCAAGGTTAAAAATGACACTACCAATACCCTTTTCATGGAGAAAGAGACTGTATTTATGTTTAGATAGTCAAGTACTGTTTGATTGATCCACTACAAAAAGGGACATGTCCTTGCTGTAGGTACTCAAGTGTTAGACTGTATTTGAACCACCCTTCCTCACTTATGTCACCATACATCATTACCACTTCAGTCTGTGTCAAGCCATTTGTGTTTTTCCATTAAAAAGGATCTCTGATGCACATGTGTAAAGTGTACAGCAAATACAACAGATGCTGCACTATACTGTCTCCCATGCCTTACCGATGTCATGGTGCATTGTGTAGACTCCCTGCATTCATTGCTGTGTAGCCCATATTTTGGGTCAGACATTATTCCCTAAGTATGCTGAACTGACTAGCACACTTTGCAATATAACACCATAGAAGCCGTACATTGGTACCACAGTATCGGGAAAGGATGGCAGCTGCAGTCTCTTTTTTTGCTGATGCTCCAGAGCACATACAATGATGCTATAATCCTAATTATCAATAAAGACTGTATGTTAAAATGTTAAAAACTAAGTGTTTAATTTTGAGATACACTGTAAACTATGTAAACAATAACTATGTACAGTATGTAACTGATTTTATTGCATTCATTTATAAACTTAAGGAGGAGCTGGCAAGCTGGAGAAACAATTCAGTGCACCATGTCCCTTTATTCATGCACATCTAAGCATACTTTGGTGGTCATTGTTATGGTGCTTGCATGAGAACTCCAAATGAGCCCTAGAAAACACAGGAGCACAGGAAAAAATATAAACTGTCTATAATGATGGTGACAATCAGAAATGCAATAGCAAAGGCAGTTTACTGAAGCAATCACACTGGAAGTAGCACTTGCCAAAAATACACAGTTTATTGCACTGTTCTCCTGTGATTGGACTGTGCAGCTCAGTGCTTATACTCTTACTGCACATTACAGTTCTGAACTGTTGAAAAAGTCATCCATTTAACACAGATCTCTAAGCACCAATATTGAAATGCTTATTGCAATTTATAGATCTGCCCAGTTCAAACATCATCCTTTTGTGTCCCAATACGCTACAGATTACAGCTCAACTCAGTTAAAAAAATGTATTTTTATACAGACTTGTTGTTATAATTATGTGCTTGCAGCACTTACTAAAACTGTAACACTGTACTCATGTAATGTAGATTGCGATGTTCCTAGAACCAATGGACCTTGGATACAGAGCTTAGTCAGATGAGTAAAATTGAAAATCAGGAGAAATTACCACTTCTGCAATCCCAAAAGCAAGTATCCACCTCAGCTGCCAATATAACAAACAGTTTCAGTCATCAGTGCTGTAATTTTTTTCCAGTTCAGTTTTGGATCTGCACGCACTGAGGCTGGGTCCAGGAAAGATGAATGAACAAGCTGTGAAAAAGATACAGAGAGAACACTTTCCCTGTGCTGATGTCACTCATGCATGTGGAAGCACTGCTCATGTGTGAACTTCAAACACAGAAAAAAAACATGCAAAGACAACTGTGGCACAAAAATGTTAAAAAACTAAGCATCTGAATATATTTAATTCTTAACTTCAGGGCAGCTGAGCTTTGTATCACTCAATGAAGGAAAGGTGCAAACATGACATTGGGGGAAGTTGGTAAGTCACTTTAAACTAAGGGAGGATATAAACATGCGGGGTTTTATTAACAGTTGTATTTCGCCATCATCTTAAAGTACTACAAAGAAAACATTTGGAAAAGTTTATACAAATTATTATTTGAAGTATGAATATTTGATCCACATTCCTCCACATTTATAGCTGGAGATTTTAATATAAGAATGGGTGCTCTAGAATTGAATGATATTAATGAATTATAAGATGTACTGATGAATCGAAATGCTCAAGCTATTCTTTGTGGATAGAATAACTAGACAGAGCAAAATATTTTTTTTTTCAACTTTTCTTTATGATCCCCTCTCTGACCTCACAGGACTCTCTCCAGTGTGGTCTCTCGGACTGGCTGACTCCCACTCCACCTGAAGTCTCTCTAGTCCTAGCCTCTGCCTCAGTATCTTTTCTTTCCCTACTTCTGACCTCCCAACCCCCCAGCTCTGAACCCCCCATGGTGAGACTGCCTACTTCTCTGGTGCTCTATCTACAATCTAGTTTGGCAGCAGAGCGGTGAGGAGACTCGGAGACTGGCTAGGTAGACCCAGCAGTGAACGTCAGAGCCATCCACTGGATCCACATTTGCCTATCTGGGTGCCAGGGTCATTGTTTCTTTGTTCTGTCCCCCCCCCACCATGGCATGGATGTGCAATGTCATTCAGTGCATAATGGGCAAACTCCCGCACCCACATGCAGGATGACTGCCACCACCGACTCCAAACTGGGATCATTGGCTGCTGCACTCCTAGTTTCCATTAGGAGCCATCAATGCCACAGATCAGAATCCCCCTTCCCTCCCAAAAGAGGAGAGCTGTCCATCAGATGTTCGAGCCTCTACTCCCTGTATGACCACTGGCTCCCCCACACTCACTCCTGAATTTGGGTCACCAGCATGGTGCAAGGTAAGGTGGATGTCTCAGCCCTCAGAGCCACCGGACTGACAGCAAAGATTTAATAGAAGAGATATTCATACAAAGTTATTTATTACTAAATGGCTGAAAAGAGTCTGATAGCAGAGGTGATTATATCTATATTGGCCTGCTCCTCCCACATGAACATTTTCAGGAGGTCTTCCTGATTCGTCTTTTTTACACCTTCAAATACTTGCTACTATCCAAGGTCCTAACTTTTCATTTTGGTTGTTGCCCTTGGAATAGTAAGGAACAGGATATGTTACCACAGCTTGTGGCCCTGGTTGCCAAATCCCACCTTGTGTCCCAGCTCCATGCCTCTACAACTTGCTGATCTTACCCCTGTTTCAGGCATCTGCTAGTACTGGCAGCAGGTGTTAGGTGGAAGCCAGGAACTGGAATGATGGCATACTACTTGGAGAAACTTGCATAAACATTTTTAATGAGATCACTACAGGTGTTCCTAATTCCAGATTCTCCAAGACATGTAATATACCCCCTCAGTTTATTCCAGATGGTAAAGTTGGGCTCTCCAGCCTGTTCCCAATGTGGCCTAGAGACTGGGAATTTATTACATATGTTGTGGGAATGACCTCTAATCATTCCCTTGTGGCAGAAAATTCAGGACTCCTTATACCCCCTGCTGAGCCTGGAGGATGCTTTTATATCTGAAATGTGCTTTTTGGGGGATTACCCCAGGTCTCTGGTTGCTCAATTCAGGACACACATGGCCTTAATCTCGGTGGTAGCTAAGGTCATCATTTTGCTACACTGGCCAGATGATGCTACACTATCCTATAGGAAACTGTTTAACAAATTACTACAGGCTCTTACTGTATGTTTGAGAAACAGAAACAACTCTCCAGACTGCAACAAAAATATGTCATTTTTCGGCAGTGTTGTGAAATTTTGTATACCCTCATATCAGTTCACCAGGTGTCTGAGTAGTGTGATCTGTTTGTTCCATCTTTTATTTTTCTCATTTTGGCTCCCTTCTTACCTTTGTTGGTCATCTTCTTCCCAGTCCGTTATGTTTCTCATTGGTGCTGCAGGAGGGGAGGTATGGGGGGGGGGTTGTTGTTGGCATTATTGTATCTTACTGCTTAATTTTTGTTTTCTGATCTTTGTTTTGGGAGGGGTGTTTCAATTGTTTATTTTTTTTTTACCTTCCTGTTGGATTTTTTGGATCCTGATGTTTCTGTGCTTACTTGTTAAAACTGAATAAACATTTAATTACAAAATAAAAATCTGTATTGGCCCAGAATGGATGTCAGTTTCAGATTTTGTTTGAGTAAATTATTCATTCTGAATGTAATACACTAAATGAAATTAGAAGATAAAGCAGAATTTGGGATTCTCAAAACCCTTCCAGAAGGAAAATTTCTAAGTACCATTAGACCAGCTTGGGCTGGTATTAGGGTTCTTAGAAGTGTATCCTCTAGCAGGGTTAGAGACTATGCGCCACCCCCAGTGTCCCCTCATGCAAGAGGAAACCTGTGTTGTGGCTCCCCATCATTGATCCCCTGTTTAATAAAACTAGTCATGTCCCTGGTGGTCTAGCGGACCCCTCTCCCTATCCCTCATCTCCCCATAAAGTATTATATATCTTTCCCTGATTGTCTAGTGGACACCACTACCTATCCGCAATCTCCCAAATTAATATTTATATATCTTTCCCTGGTGGTCTTGTGGAACCCCCATCCCTAACTATGGCAGGCAGTGCCTCAGCACCCTGCTCCCCCATACATACCCATGCTGGCAACTGGCACAGCCCTCTGCTCTCCACCATGGCTGGCTGCTGACTAAGCTGTCAGTGAGTGTAGTGTATACAGTACATACTTTCTGTCAGCTCAGTTGGCAGCCGGCATGGTGGAGGGCAGAGGCTGTGCTAACCACCAGCTTGGGGATGGGATGGGGAGCACAGTAAGCAGCACTGCTCGCTGTGGTGGGGCTCAACCAGAAAACAGGAAAGATATAAAATATTTATGGAGGAGACGAATGGAGAGGAGTCAACTAGTCTACCTGGTAATGATGCCTAATACTTTTGGGAGACTAGGGATAGGAACGGGGGTCCACTAGAACCACCAGGGACAGATGTATAAATACTTAATTGGGGACATCAGGGATCATGAAGGCCTGCTAGACAGAGTCACTGTCCATTGGTAGAGATGTGCAAAATTGGTAAATTTCATTAAGCAAAATATTTTGCAAAATTCACCCGTTTCGTGTAATGTTTTGCCTTTTGCCGGTAAAATTTTGCCACTTTTCTGGCACAATTTCACATTTCACTTCCAAAATTCTGCATTTCACATCCTGCAAAATATTTCATATAATGGACGAATTCTGTTAAATATTTTGTGCAGTGAAATTGCCGATTTTGTGGGAATTTCACCACTGAAATATAATTTCACAACATCTCTATCCATGGGCACAGCTGCCACCTGATCACCCGACAGCTTGCAGCAAACCTCAGAGATGCACCATCTGTTTGGTGCACAGCCATAGTTACTGCAAGTTGTGGGACTTGGCTCAGGAAACATACCTGATAGAGAATCAGATGCAGGGTCCCTGGTGCACTGGCAAGCAGTGCAAGTTGCCTTCAGTGCAGCTTGCGCAGACCTTTGTCCCACAGTATTAAGATGTCTCAGCTGCCCCCTACCTAGTGGCCTGGTGATGTTTCTTAACAGGAAAATTACCTATACAAAGAATACTGTGGAGATGTCTAGATACCATCAGTGGAGATGACATTGCAAGGGTTCAGCCACATCAAATGAAATGGTGAAATGAAGGGCAATGTAGGGTCATACATCAGTGCTGAGACAAAAGATTGAGGTAAAGGACTACAGTAGGCAACCACTGCCAATGAGGAAAAAGAATGAATTTAAGCCAGAGATCCCCCATTTTGTGAAATGTGGTACTCTGCAATAATGGGGCTACTCTGAAATATAAAAATATGTTCTTCAAGTTTTTGATCATGTGATCCCTAGACCAAAGTTTAAAGTGCCAAGAGATCCTATAATAATGTCTCTTTCATGTAGTTGTGCAAGGTATGTATGCAGAATCTAGTAGCGTCCTTTAAGAGGCCATTAATGATTTTCAGTTGTTGACTGGATTCTTCCCACCGATGCATTACACTAAAAGGTCTGGAGCTGTACATGAATATCTTTTTTTATATATAAACATTTTATTCATAACATGCTTAGAAAAAATATAGAAATATAAACATAGCAAATTTCACCAAGCTAAATTAACAAGGCAACAAATAATGCTATTCTAAACAGATAAATCAAAAATTATTAGCCCAATAACAGGAACAAGTGACATAATCTATTACCGTATCTTCCAAAGTGAGCTATATTTAACTAAAAGACAAAAACTCTATCAAACACGTAATTAAATAGGACATTGACCTTCCCCCCCAAATACAGACAACCATTAAAAACCCAGCTAAAGAGTGATAAAACATTCTTCATTATCCCCACTCTAAAGCCCCCTGGCTATAATCCAACCGCCCCACCCTTTATAAAAAATTATGAAGCTGGTTCTTCCTTCAAAATATAATCTTATAAAAGGTCATAACTTTGCTGAGCGCCTGCTCCCATCTCAACAAAGGAAGAACTTCAACTGATCTCCAACATAAAAGGAACAATCTCTTCACCTCCAAGGCTGCAGCAAACAATAAACTTTTAAATACCCAGGAGAGTGACCCAAGCAATGGGACTCCCCCAAAATACAGAAAAGGGGAGATCTGGGAAGAGACAAATGTAGAACGTTCTCTAATGATAACAGAATTCTTTCTCACCATCCCTGAATAAAAGAACAATCCGATAAAATATGGGAAATTGTTCCAGATGCTTGCAGTATAAATCACAATCCATAACCCCCATTTTCACCAAGTGGACAGGGGTACAGAACCACCTACATAATACTTTCTTCTGTATTAGCTGTAACTTAGGAGGATTAGGAGAGGCCTTATGCATCTCAATCCAGCATCTCGACCAGACTTCTGGGGATTACTGTGTACCCAACTCCTCCACCCATTTAATTTTATGGGCATCCCAGTCAGGCAAGAAACATTACTGCAAGTTTTTATATAACAGACTAAGATGTCCCCTCACAGCTTTAAACCATTTATCTACGGTAATAGTCAGAGGAGCCCGTTATAAACAGGACTATTGAAAGATAGTAGAAGATAATGCATGTCTTAAATGGAAACATTACCACACATAGTTTGACAGGATGGAGAACTTGACCTGTAAATCTGAAAATGAAAATAAAGTACCAGTATCGGGGTCAACCACATCTCCTACAAACTGAATACCCTGTACAGCTCACCTCTGCCAAAAAATTGGTGGAGTGACCACTTGGAGATTAGGGTTATTCCACAAAGGCTTGTGCCTGCCTAAGAGGAAAGGATCACATTGTAAGGCCTTATAGTACTTGCCCCATGCCCACCTAGAAAAAAACAATGGGAATGTAGCTGTTTTAAAGACAGTCTAGCTGTTGTCAAAGAAACAGCCAGAGAAGTATGCCCTGTTAACATCTGCTGTATCTCCGCCCAGAGCGGATATGATAAGGATGCAGGAGACATCCATGATAACGCTTGATTAAACCCCAGACACAGATGGTAAGCCCAGAACCAGGGCATGTTCCAGCCCCCTACAATCCCTGGTGCACATAAAATGTTCCTACTAAATCTTGGAGAATGACCTTCCCAAATAAAGTTCAAAAGCAGTTTATCCAAATGCACATGAATATCCTGCCCCAAATATCCCATGCCCAGATTGTAATACCACCAGATGAATGTGTCCAACTTGAACTGTATGCAGCACGTACCTCTCTCTCCTTCATAACTTAGAACAGTTTGCATCTCTCATTTGTTCGTAGTGTGTCCAACTAGTGTAGACAATTGATTCTGGTTCTTTCTTACGGAATAATTAAGTGTCAAAGTCAACAAACCTAACATGTTATTATGAATTTAGTCCTTTGCTGAAGCATTCCTGATGTTCCTGCCCGAGAAGCATTTTGCAACATGCTTATTTGTTAATTGTGAACCATAACTACAATTTCTTGGAGGTAGCACCACACTGTCATTGCTGTATACATATAAAGGACCTGCCATAAGGAAACTGTACAGTACAGCGCAGTGCAGCACAGGGTGAGGAGATTCCTTTCCTGGAAACCACTTCATTCAGATCTGCTTTTCGCCAGCTCTCCAACATGGAACTTAGACTGTTATTGCTGCTTTCAGGGCTGCTTGGTGTCTCATTGGCCATGTCTTTAAAGGTAGGAGTAGACACTTTGTAGAGTCACATCAAACATTGAAATTCAAATAACAAATGCTGTACAGTATGTCAGGGCAACTTCTACATCTCTTTTCTATTAGAGCACTAATATGGGAAGGGATCACTTGAGTCAACTACCAGATTTTATAGCATCAGGCTATCACATGCATTTTCTGTAAATAGAACACATGTGTGGAACTCAGACTAACCTGATCTCATTTACTATTTTAAATTCATTGATATCTTCAACCTTGGTCTACAGTGAATTGGCATGGCATTTAAGAAATAACTTAATTAATACCTGATTAGAAACATAAAATCTGTTAGCAGAAATGTATTCAGAGGTGCATTCACTCAATATACCATTGTAACAGCGACACTATTACAGCAACGCTGTTACAGCAACAGCAACCAGGAGGCACCCGCATTGTTGACTGGGTTGCTGGAGCAATGCCACAGTCATCGACTCTGGAGTTTAGTCAGTCTCCCCTGAGATCCACCCCCAAGAGCTGGAATCCTTGTGTCCAGGGTGGCTGGGAACACAGCTCCCCAGATGGGGGGACATGGGGCACAGCCCTCCCACATGAACACCGATAGAATGTCAATGCATTTTCCAGTTGGGGACACGAGTCGGTGGTGTCAGTGTTATTGGTGACCATGTGTCACTATAGGGGATGTCGCTAACATTCCTGTCACTGTGGCAACATGAAACCCATCTGCTCTGCTCATTAATGAAAGATAGGTGGAAAACTGGATGGAGAGAAGAAGGCAAAGGGTGATCATTAATGGAGTTCCATTGGGGGGGGGAAGGGTGACTGATAGTATACCTCAGGTTCCATACAGGGTCTGATCTTGTTCAATATTTTCATAGGAGATATTGCGGAAGGGCTTGAGGGGAAGATCTGTCTATTCATGGATGATACAAAGCTCTGTAACAGAGTTAACACTGCCAATGGGGTAGAAAAAATGAGAAATAAGTTGCACAAACTGGAGGAGTGGTCAAAAGTGTAGCATTTGAGCTTTAATTGCAAAACATGCACAGTTACACACTTAAGGAGTAGAAACCTAAAAGCAGAGTATGGGATGGGTGGTTGGATACTGGAAGCAACAGATCTGGAGAGGGACCTTGGTATAATCATATCTAACAATCTCAGGATGGCTAACCAATGTAAGAGGGCAGTATAGAGGGCAGTAGAATGATGAGATGCAGAGGCAGGGGTATTGAGATCATAAGGAGGGGGGTGGTGATTCCCTTGTATGTATCTATGACAGTTGTCAACCGACGTTACAGTGACTTCTTTATGTCAAGCACATTTGTGGTTGGCATAAGGGAGTCACATCAGACTTTGTTGTCTTCAGGGAGCTTTGCCCCTGCAGCCCTCGCTACTTAGATAATCAACTCCAAGTCAAAGTTGCTTCGGGGACATGGTGCAATACCCCCAGAAAGCAGTCCCAGGGTCCCACACTAATACTACAGTGACCTGGCACTGTTGTTGCTGTAGTGTCAGTCATGTTAAAGTTGTCACCATAGCAATGGTATACCCCCTTGTACAAACAGCTGGTAACACCACACTTTTAATACAGTGTCCAGTTCTGAAGATTGCACCTCAGCAAGGGTTGTGGATAGAGTTAAAAGGGTCCAGAGGAGGAGGAAAACAAAATGGTGCAAGAATTCAGCCATTTGACATATGAGGAGAGGCTGATATATCTCAACATGTATACCCTGGAGCAAGGGAGGGAAAAGGAGGAACATGGGAGAGACCTCTAAGTACCAAAAGGGTATAAAGAAGCTCATGGATAACAGTATATTCCAGATTAAAGGCTGTCAGGGACAAGGGGTCATGGCATGAAGCTAGAATGGGAAAGATTCAAGGGAAACATTACAAAACACTGCTTCACAGAAAGAGTAGTAGATGTGTAGAATGTATTAACTCAGGAAGTGGTGGTGGCCAAAACAGGGATGGGATTCAAGGTTGCTTGGGATATGTACAAGGGAATTTTGGAGAGGGTCCTTGGGGAACATGGAAATAGAACACATGGTCAAACTCAATGTGTCTGGAGGTCCTTATCTGCTGACAATTTCTATGTTTTTGTGTTTCAAAGTTTAAGCTAACAGATTTTTTTGATAAAATATATTTATGTAGAACAGCCCAAACTAGGAGTTTGCAGCTTCTCTATTATCCCAAAATCTAAGATTAAGGCTTTTGCAATTCAAATTACCTATCCAGATGTTTGTAGATTAGAGATTTGCATTGCACTGTACTGTTGCTGGAAAACCATCCCTCTGTGGTGCAAATCTGCTGCTGTGTATTATGATTCCTTGTGGTAGCACAGTGCAGTGAGCAGTCAAATAGGTATTGCCCTTGAATTAGACCAAGATATGTGTCCTTTGTTTTTAGTGGGGCACAGGATACACATCATTTTGTAGGCTGGGATGGACTGAAGAATAGGGAGGTCAAGTGACTTGATCTGTGTGTCCCAGTAAGCCAGTGTTAGAGGTGGAATTCAAACCTAGGGACCCCTGGCACACAATTCAGTGACTCATACCAGAAGACTACAATATCTTGAATAATGCCATGGGGAATTTAGGATCTGTATGGCAAACTAATTTCCAATGCAAAACATTTCTTTATACGTGTTATGAATACACAGAACATAGCAAAATAGGAAAATAATACAAACTGTGTTTCAATTGCAGGATCTGAAAGAAGACAACAGAGATAAAAGTAAGTGTATTTCCAATAGAGTATAAATACAGTTTTTATACAGTACAAAATCTATCAATTTTAATACAGACAAAAAAAGAACAGAAAGACTGTCCATTTTGAAATGAGGCCCTCCCTGATCTAAAGCTGTATCAAGGACCAGAGAAGCTGTAATCTTAGAGTATGCTGTTTGTGTTCTGGAGCCTAAGTTCTTGAAAAAGGAAGTACAATGATTTATAGGACATGAAGAGATTAAGCTATGAGGAATATTTGTAGAGGCTAGGTTAGGTGTCTTGAAAATAAATATGCCTAAGAGTAAATACTGTATGATTTCAACTTTTTAAAATTGTAAACAGCTCTTTAAAGGGGTCTCTTTAAAGGGGTCGAGTTAGGGGTAATGGGAGGACATGTGTCACCCAGGGATTAAACATGGAACAAGCTCTTTTGGGAATCAGTGCTAAATGGGATAGCTGAGTCTTACCTACAGGTGTTGAATCTATCATTGATAGAGACTAACATTCCTGGGGTACAGCATTTAATTCAGTTGGAAAAGGGAAGACTCCTAGAAGTATTCCATTTAAACATGATACTGTATGCAGCATGTACCTTCTAGAGACAAATGAAATACATAACATTTTATCTTTTATCATGAAATGTTACAACTTTTCTATTCTTTAAGATATCTTCATATTCAAATTTAGAAACTTAAAACATGGCAGCACCATGCATTCATTGTTTATGTGCTGTAATTACACCCACAGGTGTCACTAGGTTTGTTATAGCCATATTATTCCTCTGCCCCAGTTGCACCTGGAAATAAGTTCCAGTTCAATGTTCCTATCCTGGTCATCAATTTTTAGATAGATATATAGATAGATATACATACAGACAGACAAACAGATGGATAGAGACAGAAAGACAGAGACCGACAGTCAGACAGATAGATAAATCAATCAATACATTTTCTATCTAGTCTGCCTTTATCCTAAGCTAACCCTACAGTCCGATTCTCCTAGCAGTCTCTTGTTTCCACTGTCTATGTTTACCCTGCCCCCCGTGTCCTCCATCACACCCCAGTGTATTGAAACATAGAACTTGACTGAGTGTGGAGTGGACATTCTCATAAATTACTCAATTCTTTAATCCTGCTCGTACTTTTCATGCAGTATATACACAACAGACTCCAAAGTGTATATGTTGTTTGAAGTATGTTTCATGATAATATTTTGTAATTCATGTCAATAAAGCATGATAATTTCATACCCTAAAACATATCATAGCTACTGAAAACCTCCTACCAGGATGCCCCTCTCTGAATATATAACAAATTCAGAATTGTTCTTTATTAACATTTCATAGTTTCATCGAAATGCAATCAGTAGAAGTAAGCTCCACTAGCTGTGTCAAGGATAAAAATTAAGGATTTTCCTGAGGACTTTCGGTTCTTTTTTCCCTTGAGCTAGCACTGCTTTTTATGTATATGTTTAGCCTTATGAGAGAAACACATTATGTGTTAGATTTCAGAGTCAATTTCAACTGCAGTGGAAAAGCCTCCTGTAGACTTGTGGCAGCTGGGCTCCACTGTCCAGCACTTGGCTTTACTGTCCAGCCTATCCAATCACCCAGAGAGCTGAGTATCAATCCTGGGTACATTTAGAAGTAGCATGGACAGTTCTTGATCTTTCCTCTTGCTATAACCTCAACATATTACTCTGCAATGCAGAAAGTCTCTCAATCATAAGAATGGCAAGTTAGAGTACTTTTTTATTGTGATTCATTCTGCTAATAAATTACTTTAGCTGTTCTCAACCTTTGCTTGTCTGCTGTGTTGGATATTTGCATCTAGTTTTCATGGGTACTTTTCAGTGCTCCCTGTCAGAGGGGGTCTTGCCATCTGCATTGAAAGATGTGCTGATTAAGCACCTTCAGAAAAAAAAAACATCTCAGGACCTGGATGACCTTGAAAATGTTCCACCTGTCTCCAACCAGCCCTTTTGGTAAAATGTCATCGAGAAGGTTGTGCTGCACCTTACAGCCTTTGATATCCATGAGCTCCTTCAGTTTCTTTAGCTTAGCTTTAGGTCAACGCACACCAAGGAGACTGCATTGGTAAGGGTGCACAATGATATTCAAAGGGTAAGGGATATCCTCTATTTTTTTTACATTGTAGATCAAAGATTACTGTTGGATTGGCTGAAGGAGTATGTTGGATTTATTAGCAAGGTCATCTTCTGGTCTGTGTCCTCGAGGGTTGTGCTGAGGAATGTCTAATCTCACTTCATATCCCTGCCCTGGGGAACACCCCAGGAGTGGATTCTGTCACCCATGTAGTTTGCATTGTATATACTGTCCCTTGATAGGATCATTAGATATTGCAATGTGAGTTTTCACTGCTAAACAGATGATACCTAGCTGTGTGTGTGTGTGTATGTGTGTGTGTGTGTGTGTTTCACCTCTAATGTTAGACATGGTGGATATGCTAAATTTGTGTTTAGCCAAGATCCAGAACTAGATGGCATACAGTTGGTAATGACTTAACTGAATCAACACTGTTGGATAACGACTCAAAACATGGAGGGCAGGCAGAGGGCTACTGTAGAAGTGACAGTGCTTCATCTGATTTCCTCTAGGCTGGAGGTATCTGCTGAGGTAAAAATCTGGGAGTCATGCTGAATGATGGTTTAACACTTGAGGCTTAGGTGTTGACTGCAGCTCAAGATTGCTTTTACCATCTGAGGAACATCTGCTCATTCAAATCCCTTATCCCTTTGAGGACCTGACAACCCTGGTACATGTGTTTGTAACATTAAGGCTCATTTACTATAATGACCTGTACCTGAACGCATGCAGCAAGAGCAGAATTCTGACAGGCTGTCTGAGGGTTGTATCACATGACCAAAGTCTATTGCAAACTGCATTGGCTGCTGGTGAAGTGGCATATCACTTTAGGGTTGAATTACTAACCTACAAGACCATTCATGGATTGTGTCTGGGATATCTGACTGAGCTTCTAACTCCTTATTGGTCATCCCACCCTATCGGCTTTATTGAGGAGGGCTTCCTTATGGTACCCTTGGACAAATTAGAATCATTTGGGGTCTGAGTCTTTACAGTGACTGGTCCACTCCTGCGGAATACTTCTCCGTAGCCCTGAGAAAGGCCCACTGGGTGGAGGCCTTTAAAAGAGGTTTTAAAACATTTGTCTTCAAGGAGATCTTTGGCAACATCTGACAATCCTTTGTACTGACTACCTGACTTATGGTTTTGGTGCTGGTTATATCCCTTATGATAGATCTTAACTGGGGTTATTTATATGGAATGATTGTCACTCTGAGCTGCATATGTTTTTGTTTATCTGCCAGTCACCCTGAGCTTCCCTAAGATCTATATCTATTATATCTTGAACCCTTCCTGAATCTTATTAGAGCAAATAACCAGATAGAAGTGATAAATATTCAAGACAAAATTATAAAAATAAATGCATTTGAAGATGATGTCTTGCTTTAAATTAAAGATATAAATCAGTCGTTATCTAATTTTATGTTGGAAGTCAAAAGTTGTGCAAATGTATCTGGCTATGCTTTAAATATTCAGAAATCCATTATTTTGAAAATATCGGAGAAAGGCAACTTGCTTGAGCATAGGATCCAAGGAGATTGTTTAAGTAAAACCTCATTTAAAGAGCTAGTTGAACCAAAATAGGCAGACGGTGGAAAAAAAAAACATTTTAAGAAGTAGTCAGTTGTAAGTTTTTATTTCTGAAGTATTTTTTCTTTTTCCTTTTGCTTATCAGAAAGTCTTGTATGTGATAATATTGTGCTGGATGTGTGGAATAGCTCTTAGCCTGGCAGCTGACATTTCTTGCTGCACTGCCAGTAGGGATGGGAGAAATTGAAATATTTAGCCCTGTAAAACAATTCACAACATTTTTCAAGGGAGCAAAATTAGAAAATTCCACCAGAAAATGGCAGCATTTTGCCCAAGAAATGCAAAGTTTCACCCATGAATGGTTGAATTTTATCCCCTCTAAGGCAAACTTCCACCATTCCAGGTGAAATGCCGCATCTCTGGTGGTCTAGCGGACCCCTCTCACTTTCCCTATACCCATGGTATTCACTCTGTGAGGCTGTTCATGACAGCTGTGCACCTATATTGGAATCGTTTGGCTTTCCGTGGCCTGATATGACAAGTTTACAATAAACAATGAGCTTTGTCTCACCATTTACTTCATCAGCAGCCAAGGGATCGAGCAAGCAGGTAGGAAAGCCCCCTCCCAATAATAAATCTGGAAAAGCCCCACAAGGGTATCACCCCTCAAGCCCCGATCCCCAATAATAAATCTGGAAATGCTTGGCAGGGCTATTGGACCCCTCAAGCCCTGATCCCCAATAATAAATTTGGAACAACCCTGCAAGGTTATCGGACCCCTCTGAGCCCCCGATCCCTGATTCCTGAATTCCTGAATCTGTTTGATTATATTTATTTGAAAAAAAGACTAATACATCTGGAAAAGCCCAACAGTGATCTCGCCCCACCCCCAAGAAGCCCTGATCCTCAATAATAAATCTGGAACAGCCACATAGATACATAGATACATAGACAGTGTCGGCAGATAAGGGCCTATGGCCCACCTAGTCTGCCCATTTGAGCTTGTAAGTTCAGTTTGTTTTCCTAGAAGTCTGTTTCCCCTTACCCCTGCCCTCTAGAATTCCTTTATGTCTATCCCATGCATTCTTAAATCCCGTGATTGTTTCAGCCCCCACCACTTCCTCTGGCAGGGTGTTCCACTTGTCCACCACCGTTCTGTGAAGAAATTCTTTCTCATGTTTCCTCTGAATCGTCCTCCTCAACTTCATCCATGCCCTCTAGTCCTGAAACATCTTTTCGCTTAAAAATAGTGTTTTCCTGCACCCTGTTCCTCCTGTAAGATACTTGTATGTCTCTATCATACCCCCTCTCTCCCTCCTCTCCTCCAGGGAGTACATGTTCAGTTCCTTCAACCTGTCTTCATAGGACTTGTGATGCAACCCATGCACCATCTTTGTTGCCCTCCTCTGAACCTTCTCTACCCTGTCTATGTCCTTACGTAGGTATGGTCTCCAGAACTGTACACTGTACTCCAGGTGGGGCCTCACTAGCCTCACATGGGGCTATTGTCCACCCCCCCAGCAGCAATACCTGATTCCTGAATTTATTTGATTAAATATAGAAATATATTTTTATCTGTATTAATTTCTGTACTCCTGGTGGTTGACTGGCCCTCCACCCCCCACCCAGCAGTGCCAGATCACCCTACTCCCCCATACCCAACCAGTGACTGGCATAGCCCCCCTCTCATCACCATGACCAACTGCAACATGAGCTCTGTATGTGAATGTACTGTAAATAGTATGTGCTCGATGAATGATAGCTGCTGTCATTCACTGAGCTCATACTAATATGTGCACATACAGAGGTCAGTCAGTGGCTGGCTGTGGTGGTGAGATGTGGTCAGTGCCAGTCCCTGGCCAGGTGCAGGTGGTCAGAGACCGTGGAGGTCTGGCACTACCGGGTGTGGGGTGGGAGGCCACTAAACCAAAATGAGTGGCTGTTTCAGATTAATTATTGAGGATCGGGGCTTGGGAGAATGATAGCACTGTGGGGCTTTTCCAGATTTATTATACAGGAGCAAGGCTTGGGGGAAGTCCAATAGCCCACAAGGGCTTCTTTATTGATAATATCAGGGCACCAAACCAACAAGGGGTTATTCTGCAGTCCATGAGACCATTTTCAAACTGGGCCACAAATGATACATCTGCAGTATACTGTATGATGGAGTCACCTTCATACAGACTCTCATGAACCAGCATCACAGGGATGTAAACTTTGCCTGATCTCAAGACCACACCCCCCTCACAGGAGTAACAGTGGGCATTTGTTATCCTGAATGTGTTCTGTGTTAAGACTGTTTATTCATGTTAAATGTACATTTTCTTGTTAACAAGTTTTGATGTTTTGTTCCAGGTGTAAAACCTAAGGATTATTTGCACCCATATACTGCAGCTATCAAATTTCCCATCTACCATCATATCAGATATTGGCTTGAGATGGACTGAAAATTTTTTGACAGTTTCACCATGTGAAATGTTTAATGGAACACTCAAATTTCATGAAACTTTTCACTTTGTGAAACTGTCACTTTTGTGGGAATTTCCTCTGCAAAATGTTTTTCTGGACCATCTTTAACTGTCCCACACTACATCATCAGCACTGTAACCTCACTGACAGTAACATCACTGGTGAATGACCTGGCAGTCACTCACTTGCTGTTCCTAAGCAGCAGTGATGTCATAAGTCAGTGAAGACACAATGCTGATGATGTAATGTGGGGCAGTACAGCTTGATATGTCAGCTGCCAGTCAGAGTGCTGTCCCACATATCACACCCACTAACATCAAGTAAACAATCTTCTAATCAAAAAAGGGAAAATAAAAAGTACCTCAGCTATACAGTAAAAGGTAATGGTTTGCTGGTTTTAAAACTTAATATTTATTTAGGCAGTACACCAGGTCTTTAAATTCCTAGGGATTATTCTCTTCTGTAGCCAAGACGGGATTGTAAACAAAAATTATGCAGCAGCTAAATCTAAAATGAAAATTATTACTCGATAATTGGCTAAAAGTTTCCTTTCTCTATGGGGGATATTGAAACAATTAAGGTGATGGGACTGCCTCACTTAATGTTTGCTTTAAAAGCAATTAAGGGTACCGCTACAATCCTATGTTCAAAAGTCTTAGAAATATATTTACAAACTTCCTGTGGAGAGGGACGAAACCAAAGATTGTTTTGCATCAATTAATGGTGCCAAGAAAGGTGGGAGGATACAGTTGCCTTACCCTCTCAATTATACAGTTTCCCATCAATAGAGAATCTTATGGGAATGGGCATTCCATTACACTTAACCAATACTGGAAAATATAGATCCATCAAACCTAAAAGAGGAATTTACATTTAATAATTTGCTTTTTAACCTTCAGATGAAACCAGAACCGTTACTGGAGGAGTTTGCACCACTGGGACCAAAAATAAGGAATTATGTTAAGAACTTAGCCAACAATAAACTCTTTCCTAGGCTATCCTTAAATATTTGGCCCTGTACAATACTCTGGCCAGAAAAACACAGAAGCCCCATGTTGGCATTGAGTAAATCCTTGATAAAAACTGGCACCAATTAATTCATGATGGAGAGTTCTGTACATATAGGGAATTTGTAGAAATTTGCCCCACCCAGATCAAAATATATTTTTTAATTACTTTAATATTAAGACAAAATTTAGTATCCTTATTAGTACCTGTGGTAATATTATATTGAATAACCTTGGGTGCAGATTGAAGCTGCAGAGTTGCCAGGACAGTAGATGCATGTTACAAGGAGGTAATCTAACAAGTTCCAGTGTATGAAACATTTGTACTACTTATAATACATTTTTAAAAACTTGTGGTTGTACTCTCAAAACTGGAAGTGTGGTGAAAAGCAACTTCTGGTTTTGGCAGGATAAAATAACTCACTCTAGTGAGCACTTTTAGACTCATATTGATAGCGGGCAGAAAGTACTGCTGCTAGTCGCACTACTGTGAACTGCAAACTTTTTAAACTTTATTTGTTGACTCTCTGGGGAGAGAGGTGGATTGGTGGGCCACTGAGTTCTAGCCCCCACCAGATCAGCTCAGGCCATGGAGCATTGTGGGAAGTTGGAGGTCCAGGGAACACCTCCACTTCCTGGTACTCACACTCGGGTGCAGATTGAAGCTACAGAGTTGCCAGGACAGTAGATGCATATTGCACAAAGGTAATCTAACAAGTTCCATTGTATGAAACATTTGTACTGCTTATAATATGCTCTAAAAAACCTGTGGTTGTACTCATGAAACTGGAAGTACAGCGGGAAGCAACTTCCAGTTTTGGCAGGATAAAACAACTCACTCTAGTAAGTAGGAGTCAGCGTGAATAGAGGAGAGAGAGCGGTGAGTTGCATGAAGATACATGTGTGGTCTGCGCTTGTCTGCTGTGTCTGCTGGGGGTGTCAGGGACCAGGACTGTAGAATAACAACATACCAGAGTAACATAAATATCATGGCTGGAGGTAAATAGTGTATCAAAAGTGTTGTGAAGGAAAACCTAATAAAAAAAATCTGGAAAAAATGCCACAAGGAAAGGGAAAGGGAAGGAAAATCCTTCAACAATGCATTCAGTGTAAAATGTATGTAGAGGGAGACAAACACAAGCAGTTAAGTTGTGATAAGTGCTTGTTGGTAAAAATACTGCAGGAAGAAATCAGGCAGCTGTTGAAAAGAGTGGAGGTTCAAAAAGAAACAGGGCAGTTTAAAAAATTTCTGGGCACTATGTCTGAAAATGTAACCATGCAAGGACAGGACATAATGACAAGTACACCAAGTTGTGCACACTGGGAAACCAAACCTGGAGTAAAGGAGATGGAGATGAAGGCAGGGACAAAAGGCAACAACAAACAAACCAAGCTTAGAAAGGGACAACTGCATCAAAGTGAATCTCTAGCACTACAAAATAAGTATGACACACAGAATAGTACTGCACAAAGCATGACATCAGGGACAGAGAACATTTCAAGAAGATCAAGGGGTGATATAGAAACAGTAGGAAAACCAATAAAAGAACATGAGAAGGAGAAGAAAAACACTGACAGAGTTGGACAAAAATGAACTAAAAATGTAAATGAAGTAAGCAGAGAGTTACAGGAAAGTAAAGATAATTACAGGCAGGGCTTAACCAGTGATGACAAAAATAAATATATTCTCATAACTGGGGACTCAATAACAAAGGGAACAGATGCAATCATTTGCAACAGGATAAAAATGCATACAAAAGTGAGCACACTTCCCAGAGCTAAACTATCTGACTTAGACTACTGGATGAATTAATGGAGAGTGCTCACAACCCATTGGTCATATTGCATGTAGAAATAAATGATATAGGAAGAAGTGGGATGTCAACCATTCAGGATAGTTATGCCAGTATAATAAACAGGATCAGAGACAAAGGTGGTGAACTCACTGTCTCAGGTATTCTACCAGGACATGAACCTCATGAATACAAAAACTGGACCATAAACAGAATAAACAATTGTTTGCACTCCTTTTGCAAAGAAAATAAAATTGGCTTTATGGAGAATTCTAATACTTTCCAAAACAAAGCAGTATTCAAACTAAATGGTTTGTATCTAAGTGGATCTGGAACAAGAATGGCAGGCAGGAAATTAAATGAGGTTATTAAGTTTCATTTAAACTGAAGAAAAGGGGCAGGGACCACCAGGGATGATGGCTAAAAAAAGAATACTAAAAGTGATCTGGAGGAAGGATAGAAAGGGGTGTTGCTAAATGCTAGGAGTCTGGTAAATAAATTTGAGGAATTCCAACATCTGTTAGACTCATGAAATATACATATTGCACTAGTAACATGAACTTGGTGGGAAGAAACAGAGCCATGGGATAAGAACATAAAAGGTTATAACCTATTCTCTAAATCTAGATCCCTAAGGAGAGGTGGGGGGATAGCCATATATATAAAAGAATCCCTAATAAGAGAACAGATAGCATTAGAGTCAAACAAGTTGGAGATGCTATGGGTTAAAATATTACCAAAAACAGCTACCAAAGTCAGATTAGGATTAATCTATAGGCCCCCCCTCAATTTCGCCAGCAGACAATGTCCTGTTACTAAATCATTTATCCAATTTAGACCCAGCAGAAAGAAATATACTGGCGGGTGATTTAAATCTGCCTGGAGTAGACTGGCAGGGACTTAAGGGTACCACTAGAGCAGATACCAATTACCTAGATACCTTGGATCAGAATGGAATGGAACAAAGATGAATATAGGGACTAGGGGAGGCAATATTCTGGATATCATTCTAACAAATATGGGGGCAATAATGTGGTTGACAGTCCACTGGGGAACAGTGACCATTGCACTGTACTTTTCAAAATTAAAAAGGAACAAATTATTGGGAGAAAAACAGGATCAACACACAAACTAAATTTTGGTAAGTCTGACTTCCCATCTCTCAAATAAAACATGCTAAAATTGCAGTGAAAACCCTTCTCTGATAGGAAAAATAAGGATGGAGGTAATTAAACATATAACAAGTAAGCAAAATAAAGAAACAAGAAAACTACCCAAGGATGGTTCATTTCCAAAATAAAAAAATTGATAAAGAAGAAGAACAACAACAAATTATTCAAAATGGTGTATAGAGGGGATGATCCTTAGGGGGAAATTAGTATATAGAGAAATGGTAAAAAAAACTAAAAATTGAAAAAGCAAAATCTGACTACTAGATACAATTAGCCTACTAAGTAAAAGACAAATATCAAACCTTCTATACCTATACTAAAAACAAACCAAAGGGGCAAAATAACATAGGACCTTACATGAACAAACAGGGTAACATAGCTAATGCCAACAAAATGGCAGATATGCAGAATACATATTTCTGTTCAGTGTTTGACAAGAATACCACAGGAAATAGAGAGGATAAACTAAACTCAATTCCCAGGCATATAATAATAGATCCAAAAGATGTATAGGAATGATTAGAGAATATTAACATAAACAAATCACCAGGGGCAGACTATATACATCCAATAATACTCAAGGAGCTCTCAGAGTACTTAGCCCCACCACTAACTTACATATTTCAAAAATCTCTAGACCTAGGAGAGGTTGTGCAAGCTTGGAAGGAAGCCATAGTTGTACCCTTATAAAAAAAAGCCCTAAAACTAGGCCCAAAAATTTCAGACCACTAAATCTGACATCTGTGATGTGAAAAATTCTGGAGGGCATTCTGAAGGAACACACACTAGCACATCTGGTAGCACACAATCTATTGGACCCAACTCAGCATGGCTTTACAAAAACCAGGTTGTGTCAGACAAACATGTTGGTATTTTATGAAAAAAGCAAACAAGGCTCTAGACGAGGGAAATACGGTTGATGGGGCTTTTCTGGACTTTTCAAAAGCCTTTGATAAACTCCCCCCAGAAAGAACGAGTGAAAGTTCTAAGTTATATGAAACTAGATGCAAACATAATAAATTGGGTGGAGGCATGGTTGGGAGAGCAAAGACAAAGTGTAATGATAAATGGGGTTTTATTGGACTGGGAAAGGGTGAAAAGTTGGACTGGGAAAGTTTATTGGACTGGGAAAGTGGGAAAGTGGAGTCCCTCAGGGCTTTGTGCTGGGTCCCTGTGTCTTTAATATATATACGTATCATCTCTCAATTGCGACCGCCTGAATATATCGTTGATGGAGTTTGCAGATGACTGCAGAATTGGAGCTATTGTAAATATAATAGAGGATAGTAACAGCCTAAAAGAGACCCTAAATTACATACATCAATTCACAGTCAAGTATAAGCTGGAGCTGAATGTGGGGAAATGTATAATTATGCAAATGAGAAATATAGTTTGAAACTTTAGTATAGGATGGGGAACAACAACTTGCCACAAACAACTGAGGAAAGGGATTTGGGAGTCAGGGTCACCAATGATTTACAATTTAGCCCACACTGTAACATCATTGCTAAATGGGCAAATAAAATCTTAAACTGTATCCTGCAACACATAGGGAGTAGGGACAGCAAAGTACTGCTCTCTTTATATCAGGCATTGGTAAAATCTCATCTGGTGTATTGTGAGCAGGTATGGTCACCATATAAAAAGGGGGACATTAACAAACTAGAGAATATACGGCGAAGGGTGACAAGAACAATGTCAGATCTTGAGGAGGCCACATCCTATATTCAGAGAGGTTGGATAGATTAAAACTGTATATACTGCACTATCAAAGAATTAAGAGGGACATATGCATGGTATACAGAGCCCTGCAGGACAAATCACTACTTGAGGACCTAGGACTAATGCAAAAGAACTGCAAGAATGAGCTTAGGGGGCATATGTTCTAATTAACTATGGGCAAATGGAACCTTTTAAAGAGAAGGCACTGGTTCAGCCAGAGAATGGTGCCATTATGGAACAGCCTTCCAGCAGAGGTGGTTGCTAGTGGAACAATGGAAGTATTCAAACAAAGGTTGCATAGGTTCTGCCCTAACAAATACAGTCTGAACTAAACAATAGTGGCAAGCATAAAAAGAATGAAAGTCTATGTAGTTAGCAAAAACCTATAAAACCTGGACAGAATTTTCCATGATCAAACCAATATAATTGAATTAGATATGACTAAATTACTCCTGAGAATATATATAATGTCTTTTTAAGAACGATAAGGAACATTGGGCTAAAACCAATAAGAAATTAAATCTGGAAATGGGTTTAAATATACTAATCAGCAATGAAGAACCTTAATAATTAATTGTAATAAGGACTATACATATGCAAAAAATAAGACAATACAGAAAAAAATGATACACAGAGCCTATATTGCACCCCAGATTCCCGGACAAATCGGAAACCGGGGAGCCAGAAATATTGGCATCAATGTGGGCTTGATGCCAATCTATACCATTTTTTATGGCAGTGCCGTTTCATAACTGAGTGGTGGCAAACAAACAAAAAAGATCTTAGTTAAGATCTTGTAAATTAACATACCATTACAATTACAATTACTGTATTGGTCCTGAATAGAGATACAGTGCAGTTAAAATTCTAACACAAAGTCCTCCGCTTCGCATTTGTGTGCTTTTCATGTAATTTTCCCTCTGGTGACCCGATTTCACCTTGTCTTTGTGTGATCACTTCGCCTTACTTTGGTGCACAAGGTGAAGTGGCCAGAAAACAGGCAGTTTGGTCACATGACCACTTTCCTCTACAGGAAATAATTGTTTCCACTTGTTGAGTCAGTCTGAGTCAGGTTGTGGTGTGTGGAGGGCTGCAGGCAGCTAATACAGATGAAATCAGTTAATTCATGGAATAGTTCTCATAGTGTCGTACTTTTTTCTCTAAGTAAAGTAGTACCAAACTATCTTTTACTTTTTCCTACTGCATTCTGCTAACTGTACTGCCTTTTTTTTGTTTTTAACTTGTTTACTTTATTCTCCCTCTCTGGCTCTCTTTTTCTTTTTTTTTCTTTGTTAGTTAGAACCTTTCTTCTCTGGCTCTTATGGATTGCCCAGCTGGACGTTATGGCCCAAGAACACGTAAAGGGTTCACACATGGTGATTCTAAATAGGGCTGTTTTGGGGGATGCAGGTCCACCAGCAACCAAAGGAGGTGGAGGTGCAGCAGGAAGATTAACAGGAGCAGCTGCAGCCAGTGAAGCAGCAACAGCAGGAGCAGCATCATGTAGGAGCATCTGTGGTTCCATGCCGAGTGCGTGATCCATCTGCTCCATCCAAAATAAGCTACAGAAGAGACATCACCAGTTGTGCAAAAGCAATGTCAGCCTACGGGCCCTGAGAAGAAGACCTTCCCTATGTGGGCATATTTTCATTGTGACCCCAATGATCAAAGTGTGGCTAAGTGCACCATGTGCAACCAGGTGGTCTGTAGGGGTGTATTGACAGGTGTATTGGCAATGGGGGCAGTGGGCACATATAGCCCTGCACCACCACCATGCAGAACAACAGGAGGTGAAAACAGCAGCATAAAACAGAAAACATAAACTGCCATTGAAAGTTGTCCCCCCCCGCTGCTGTACAAATACCACCGACAGTAGTTGCTTCAATTGCATCACCACCAGTAGCAGTAGCAGTAGCAGCAATGCCACTACCACCAGTAGAACCAGCAGCACCACCACTTTCAGCAGGCACTAGGCAGCAGGAGCCAATGCATCAGGAAATTGTTGAGCTGTGACGCATGGTGATGGAGCTCCAGCAGACTGTTGCTCAGGTCCATGATAATCAGGACCATGAGACTGCAATTTTGACAGTGATCTGGAACCATCTTTGTGGTAGTGATGATGATGGTGATAGAGATGCCGCTGAATAAATATGGTGCAAAGTTCAAACTTTGTACTCCATTCTGTACCTGTTCCCCTTTATCATCTTTCCTTTCATCTTGCCTTTCTATAACACCTATGTCCCCCAAAACAAAATACACAAAAAAATATAAAAGTATATAAAATTGATGATACAAAAAAAATCTATGCTATTCTTCCTTGAGTTTTCCTCACCTTATCTGTGTGATCCTGCTGTATACTCCTGTTCCTACTTTTCTACTTCTGTCCACAAATGCCAAGCATTGGTCCCATTATAGAAAGGCTTACATGCCACTCATACTGCTGCTGCTAATGTGCTGATGCACTTCTGGTGTGCAAGAAAGAAGAGAATTCCAGAATAATAGAAAATTAACACCTTTTGTGTGAGCATTGAAACATAAGTCTGTTCGTGTTGATGTCTCCTCTTGCTAGCCACTAATGCCAAGTAGTGACCAAATTACAGAAATGTTTACATGCTTCGAAGTAAAGCTGCTGCTGCACTATTGTGGAAGTAAGAAGAGAATTCCAGAAGATTCCAAGTGAGAAAATCCCTGCTGTTTAAATGTCTTGAAAAGTTCTGACTCCAGTCCAGAGGAAGCATAATCACAAGAGAAACTGTTCATAAAAGTCACAAGTATTTCAGGACGCATTGCTTCAAGCATGCACCTAGATCCTCAACTCTCCATAAGTGTCCCAAGTGAGAAAATGACATGCTGACATCTGGTGCTGCTGCTGTGTCCTGATGTTTACTGCTGCTGCTGATGTACAGTGTGTCGACTTGCTACTAGATAGCTACTTGCTAAATGATCAGTCCATGAAAGATAAGTATTTGTTTTTTGTTGGGGGGTAGGGGGTCTTCATTTCAAAGCAAGTTTCATTAGTGTTTTTCTTCTTTCCAGGTTTTTGGTTCACACTTCTACAGTGTCAGTCAGCACAGAGACTGAATGTACTAAATTAACATTCAATATGCACACAAAAACAATAAATGCTCAATGATATAAACACACCAGGGTTTCCTACAACCGATGTACAAAATTTTGATACAAAGGTTTGTCACAAAAATGATTTATTAAAGGTTTTTTGATGATTTGATCCTCAGAGCTCTGAGAGTAAACTGTGTCCAGCTTTCCACTATATACACTACACTGAACTGAGGCTGAGGCCCATGTGACCTGCCATCCCATGAATCACTGCAAAATTTTCCTTAAAGAGCAATAGAAAGGTGAAGTTTAATGCGACGTCCCTTGAAACCAATGGAACTTTGCATTAGAATTAAAGGGGGACTAATAAAAAATGTGATGTCAATGCAAAGTCCATTGTAATCAATGGAACTTCGTGTTAAAACCAAAGGTGAAGTTATTCACTTTGTATTGTGGAGTATTTCATGAATTCCCCATTATACGAGAAGTACTCCACTTAGCGAAGTTTGGGAACTTTGCCCACCACTAGTCCTGAATGATACAGACTCCTTAGCACTAATTAAATCGATATATAAAAAATATTTTTTTTTGCATTGGCTCTATGTTAACTAAAAGGCTTATATGAGAGAATTGGAATGACCCAGAATTAGACACATTTGAGAGGGTCAGGTACTGGGCTGGTATTTATTTCAGGAAGCTACATCTCATGAGAAGTTATGGTCTGAATTACTGGACACAAGCTATTATCCAGATCCCTCATGGAGAGACATTGGAGCTATATTACATCATATCAATATGAATATCTTAGGTGTATACAAGTTATTTGCAATATACCAACTTTCAGCCAAGAAAAACATTATGGGTTTTGTTTTTGTATGTTTAAACTTATTTTGTACATGTTTGAAATGAAATACATATATGTTAACGATGATGAGAAAAATTAAAAACATTTTTATTAAAAAAAGCCACCCTGAGCCTCAGGGGGAAGAGCAACATATAAATACATGTACTACTTCTATATTACATTGTATCAATTCAGAATGGGGATAGTTTTGTGTGTTTTTGGTTAGTATATTGAAACATTTAAATAAAGCCAGCTTAATGACTTTAAGAAGAAAAGGAGACTGGTCTTGAAACACAGAAACATAGAAGTTGACTGCAGATGGGGACCAAAGATCCACCTAGTCTTCCCTGAGCCCTACCGCCTTCGTTAGGATTTCTGTGAGACAATCCCCTTATGTCTGTCCTAAGCTGCTTTGATTTCCCCTACTGTTTTGGAGTCAATGACTCCAGCCAGTAGGCCATTCATTGGGTTAACCACCTTCTCTGTGAAGAAAAACCTTTGCATGTTGCTCATGAATCTTCCTCCCCTCAATTTCATCTCATGTCCTCTTGTCCTACTGGTGCTATTGACTATGAAGAGCTCCTGGGTGGAGACTCTGTTTATACCCTTCAGAAACTTGAATGTCTCAATCATGTCCCCTCTATCCCTGTGCTGTTCCATGGAGTACATGATGAGTTCCTGTAATCTGCTTTAGTATGGCAACTTATGGAGACCATGTATCATTTTTGTTTCCCTCCTCTGTATTGCCTCCAATCTATATATGTCCTTCCTGAGTTAAGGTCTCCAGACCTGGATGCAGTACTCAAGGTGGGGTCTCACCAGGGACCTGTACAGGGCTGGATCACCTCCTTTCTTCTATTTGTGATGCCTCTTCCTATGCATCCCAGCATTCTGCTGGCCTTCTTTATTGCCCTCTTGCATAGTCCTCCTTCCTTCAAATTGTCTGATATGATAACCCATAGATTCCTGTCCTGATGGGTGGTTGCTAGTCTTGGAGTCTGTTGTAGATGCTTCATTGGTCAGGGAGGGAGGGAGGGAGAGAAGCTCCTTCCACCACATGACTGCTCCCCAAAGACCAGTGGGAAGGAACCCAGTGGGCTGGAATTCACATCCCATGATATAGTATGTAGCCAGAGATGTCTTTGTATATCTAGATATGTGTATATGTACCACACACAATCCCATTTCCTTTCATGGAATTCTCAGGAATAAATGTCAATATGTCTTAGTTATGCTGCATTCTGAGTTTTATCTCATGTTACTATGGCATTGACTGAATGCTGGCATCTGTCATCATGATCAGTGTAGACCCATGAATTTGGCCAGTGACCGATGCCTTCCAATGGGGGAAATGGTATAAGAAAGACAGGATATGGCCACTCTTAGATTATCTTGAAATGTTTGGAACAACGTACACTCTATTTTAGATGGTGAGTTGGATGTCAGATTGAATAAAAACAGTAGGCAGGCGAGGCATATAAAGTTCTGCTCATTGCAAATTCAGTCACTGTTTGTCCTACGCCTTAGAGGGAGTGATCCTTCTTGTCCTTATCAGACTTTAGGTTTAGGAAGTCATCTGTGAATCTGTCATTTTCCCATTAAGGTTCCACAATTTGGAGTCAAGATCCTTTGTATGATTTGTTCTATTTTTGAGAACCGATGATTGATACATGTTTCTATTGGCATCCATTACTAAGCTTAAATGTCACAGTACAAATAAACAATTTTTAATAATATGCAACAGTTTACAAGAGTGATATAAAACACTCAATATCACACACTAATATGCAAGTCAAAGATTCTTATATAAGGTAGAAAGTGTTTACAAGATGGAATTAATATACTGTAGATGTAGTTCCTCCTAGGGTAGGTAGAGGTATAGCAGAAATCAAAGGAAGCCATGCACATGGCAGCAGAAACAAGCTGAAATAAACATATTGGTTTGACAGGATCATAACATGTATAGTAAGTATTAAGTAAAAACCTTTATAGTATAGTAGCAAACTTGCCACTAAAGGCAGCAACTCCTTCAGAGCCATCTTGAGATAGGCAGTGAGTGAATGAAGATGGAATATGAGTTGAAAACAACAATTTTACAAAAATGATTATTGTATTTTAAGAGACTTGTGTTGTTGTAATACATTTGATGGTGTTTTCTTTCAGTGGTGAATCTGCTGACTGATGAAGATGACCAGGAAGATGTTTTCAGTGTGATACTAAAAGCCAATAAAGGTATGCATTATACATTTAAAAAAATAACAGCTATAGGCAATCAAGACATCTAATTGATCAGAAATGTTCACATGACTGTTTGATATTCTAGTACAATGCCACTAGTCCACAATTTAAGTTCTGAACTTCATTACTCCTTATGGATTCTAAAACACTAGAGACCTATTTTATAATCCCAGTTAGGCACCCAAAGTTGTGCATAATTGGTTGACAATAATACTTCTCAGGTGTATCATGTACTTGGTTTTGCCTTATGCATTATGTCCTTAGGCATGACACTTTTTTAACAATAATGTACACCCTGTTATATGATATTGTCTAAATAAACAACTTTTCCATTTACTTTGTGGTTTTGACACTACCTGCCAAAAAACAATGTTGGTGTTTCTTGTGATACTTTCTTCTTCCTTCACTGAGCCTTGTATCCATGTGCTGATGACTACAGCGTGTGGAAATCAGGCCGCTGAAATTTAGGTGAAGCAAGATACATTGATACATAGATACATAGACAGTGTTGGCAGATAAGGGCCTATGGCCCACCTAGTCTGCCCATTTGAGCTTGTAAGTTCAGTTTGTTTTCCTAGAAGTCTATTTCCCCCTACCCCTGACCTCTAGAATTCCTTTATATCTATCCCATGCATTCTTAAATCCCGTGATTGTTTCAGCCCCCACCACTTCCTCTGGCAGGGTGTTCCACTTGTCCACCACCCGTTCTGTGAAGAAATTCTTTCTCATGTTTCCTCTGAATCGTCCTCCCTCCAACTTCATCCCATGCCCTCTAGTCCTGAAACATCTTTTCACTTAAAAATAGTGTTTTCCTGCACCATGTTCCTCCCTGTAAGATACTTGTATGTCTCTATCATACCCCTCTCTCTCCTCTCCTCCAGGAGTACGTTCAGTTCCTTCAACCTGTCTTCATAGGACTTGTGATGCAACCCATGCACCATCTTTGTTGCCCTCCTCTGAACCTTCTCTACCCTGTCTATGTCCTTACGTAGGTATGGTCTCCAGAACTGTACACTGTACTCCAGGTGGGGCCTCACTAGTGTCTTGTATAGCGGAATTATGACCTCCCTTTTCCTGCTGGTGATGCCCCTGCCTATACATCCCAGCATCCTATTTGCTTTACCTGATGCCTTGTCACACTGTTTCCTACCTTGAGGTCATCAGAGATGACAACCCAAGATCCCTTTCCTGCTTGGTGCATGCTATATCCTCACCCCCAACTGATATATTGTGCCAGGGTTTTGTGCCCCATATGCATTATCTTGCACTTCTTTGCATTGAATTTCAACTGCCAAACCTTGACCATTCTTCAAGTTTCTGCAGGTCCTTCTCATTCTGTCTACACCCTCTGGTGTGTCTACTCTGTTACAGAGCTTTGTGTCATCAGCGAACAGTGAAATTCTGCCTTCTATATCCTGTGCAATGTCACTGATGAAGATGTTGAATAGGACCGGTCCCAGCACTGATCCCTGTGGTACCCCACTGGTCACTCTTCCCTCTGTGGAGTGACAGTCATTTACCACCACCCTCTGTGTCCTGCCACCCAGCCAGTTACCTACCCACCACACTACTGCCCTGCCCACACCCATATTCCCCAGTATATAGAAGATATAGAACTCACATGAGTGTACCATTATATTTTAATTCTTTTGTCTAATTCCTAATGAATATTTAAAAAGGATCCAGATGAAAGCTATTTGATGATGAAGTGGCTACCATAATTAAAATTTAAACATGTTGATTGCAAAATCTGGGCACGTGATTGTCATCCTTAAACAATATACATTTCATGACATTTAATGAACATGATTTTACAGGAGAACATATACAATACTCAATTAAATTTTACAAGGTATTGGTCCATGTTTTCATTTTGTTCAAAAGAAAACTCTGTTTTCTTAAACTAGTGACAAAACCACTGCAGTTTCCAACTTTGCTCTGCTGCTCATAGCATGAGTATCTGATCAGCTATCAGGATATCAGGCCATATTATTTGGAAAGCACATTGTTTAAATGCCCCCAGAGTGAAATAAATATTGATTTACAACAAGTATTTTTCCTCCAGATAAATTGTGGTTTGTTAACATCTTGACATTGAGGTAAATGTGGGCTTATATGAAATGGCATGGGGTGTTTTTTTCTGGGGTATGCAAGCCTATAGGCTTTGTAAGTTGGCAGAAGAATACAAATGCTTTTAACACTTGGTTATTGGTTTGAATCAGGTCTGTCCTAGTAGTGTCCTAAAGTCATGATTATCTGCTCTATTGCATTTTGTAGTTAAGAACTGTACACTGTCCAAGTCCTCGTAGACAACACAGACAACGATGCAACAAACAGTAACAATGAATGTGCACCAACATTAAGAAAACTGAACAAAATGTCAAGATACACATACAGTACTTCCTCTGTCCCCATTAAACACAAGCCACTAAAAATACCATCAACAGCTTAAAATCTGGTTCAATTTCAGTTGGCGTCTATCTGTATCCCCCTCCCATGGGATGAGGCTGAAAACAATCAAAAAACAGTCAAGCCCTCCTTCCCTGTTGATGAAAACTTAAATAAAAAAAATTAAAAATGTCATTCCAAGCCCCATTTTTTTCCTGTATGACACTTTTTTGCTTCCAGATCACAAGCATTCATATTCTTCACACATCTGAACTTTAAGTAGCATAGAGTCCAACATAAAAGGGAGGGTGATGAAGGGTTTGCATCAAGCAATGTATCTAACCTATTTTTGGCACAGTTGCACCAAACACCTGTGTTGCAACTGCACCTATTTTTTCTTTCAATAGCAATTGTAGCAGTTTCTCACTTTATGTCAGCTTGTACCAAATATTTGGCTCAAGCCCAGTATAAGGGGTCCCCTGAATACCACAAGGTAGACATAGAAAAGCTGGTTTCACTTGCAGCACTCAGTGCTGGGGTGGGCGTAAGTTGTGAATTCTGCTTTTGTGGAACTTCCGTGAAATTTCAGAAATTTTGTGGAAATTAAGAAACCTTCACCATTGGTGAAAGTCGAATTTTCCGTGGATTTTTGCTGAGTTTTGCGGTCTTTTTTTTGTGAACTGTGGAAAAATGCATTAAAACTGGGAAATTTATTTTTTCCACAGTTTAACAAACTGTCAGTGAATGAGCGCCTGCTTGTACAACCTTGCAGTAATTCACTGACAATTCAGTGGGCCACTGGTAGTGGAGGGGAGAGGAATGCTGCAATGGTGGACTGTTCAGGGACATGGTGGGGAGGGGAGTTGGGTGGTAGCAGATAAACTCTCAGGGTGGTGTTTGTGGGGGTCTAATAGACACCAGGTAACTGAGATAATTTTTTTTCGAGGGATCTGGGATGTGGAGGTTCACTAGACACCAGGGAATACTGGGAATAGAGGTGGATGAGTTGGTGGACTGCCGGCTGTTTATTTGTGGACTAAGGAATCCAGAATAGGGAGGGTCTGCTGGACATCAGGGAAACAAAATGTTTTGGGGGCCATGATGGGTGGGTGGGGGCACTAGAAACCATGACAGTCCAAAGAAGAGATTGAAGGTATTTACAGGGACCCCTGATCAGTTGGGGGGTGGATTAATGAGTTAAACTACAGTTAAAAAAAGCCTCAGAAATTACCACTAGCAGTGATACTTTCTGTGGATTTTTTCTGCAGTCTAATAAATTATCCCACAGTTTTTTATATTTTTCCACAGTTTTAAGGCAGAATTTCCATGAAAGTTCCGAAAATTATTTCCGAACTTAGGTGGAAGTGGAATTCGCACATTTTGCCAAAATTCTGCATGTGGAAATCAATTTTTGCACATCCCTCTTCAGTGTACAGGAGTGAAAATCACTATCACCAGCTGGGAGAATGCTGCAAGCTGTGATCACCATATGATCAGCACACCGGGGGCATGAGGCATTCTTGGTGCTTTGAAAATATGGCCCCGTTGACACATTGCATTGTACTGGTTTTAATTCTATTCACAGCTTTTGCCTGATATTGTACATAGCTTAGAGATGCTTTGCATATGTTGTGCAGTATACAATAAAATGATAAACTGGTTGATTGATTGATTGATCAACCAACTGATGCTGGGTTAAATTTAAAATTAATCAGAACAGCTTTTCAATGAACAATTTTTAACTACAAGCAGCACCCAGACTCTTTTTTGACTCTTGATCACAGTTTTCTTATCACTTAAACACAGAAACAAAATCAGTATTACTTTTGAGCAAAGCTGAACATGCACTTTTATAACAAACTGCACTAACAAGCATTTGTCAATGCCAAATGTTCTCCATTGGTATTGCTATTGTACTGGTAGGGCAGGACTACAGTTCCCAACAGCCTTGATTGCTGACTAGTTTACCTGCACTTTTTATCCTTTTTTTTAATTTACTACCTTTTGGTGCCTCCCACCACTGGCATCATCTGCCCAGTCATATACCCCTGACTGCATCTTCCCATATTAGCTGCCCTCCCAGTACCTCCAGCTTACCCCTCAGGATAGAGTCATGGCACCCAACACCTCTGAAACGTGTCACAATTGATGGGATAGGGTGGAAGTCAGCCTGGGAGCTGACTGCAGCTGGGGGGTGGATGTCATCAAGATGGTGGGTGGCAGGTTTTCTCCCCAGTAAATGCAGGTGGGAATGTGCAATGACACCAGTGTCCATCCCACCTCTCTGACGCTTGTTGATGCAGGTCACTGTGGTGCCCCTGGCATCTGCCAGCATCCCTCAAGCACCAGACACACACTGAACCCTCCACAGGGAGAAGGAGACCAGTCCATGGGATGCTTGATTCTTCTCCCTGGCTGGCCCTCCCATGACCCAAGTTCATTTCTGAACCCGGGTTGCTGGTGTTACAAGTGGAAATCCAATCATTGTGCCAACAGACTGGCTTTTGTATCACTTTAAAAAAGCAACTTTTTTCAACCCCTCAGGTTCCTCCCTCATGTTTCCGGACCTAGATTAGGTGATTGGGTGGACTGGGAGCATGGGGGGGATCGTCTGTTTTGCCACAAGAGTGACTTTAATATTTCAGGCAGTATAACAAAATCCCAGCTGTACTAGTCTCCTTCCATCTCAGCTACTTAATGAAATAAATGTAGTATGGAGGTACAGAATCAAATGTGAAAGTCAGACTTACAAAGAAGCCCAGTGAAGATCTAGCTGCTGGTTTATCTGAGTGGCAGGGAAGGGTTAAAACAGTGAGAAAAAAGGCAGATAGCCTGCTCTATTGAGAAAATGGGCTAATTATGGAGTGCAGTATCATGATAAAACCAGGTCCCCACAGAAACAGCAGTACACATGAAGCAAACATGCCCAACCCACCATGTTGCACTTTTAGAGTGCAGTTGCATGGCAGTTATGCATCTGTGCTCCTCTGGACTTCTGCTTCAGAAAAACAGTGCAGAATGTTGACAGGAGGTTTCAGATGGTAGTACAGGACATGGGCTGACAGCAGCGAGCAGAGGGAGCATTAAGGGGCAGGAGGAAAGCTCCACACTTGGCGAGGAGTGTAAGATTGTCCCGCTCCCATTCTGAAGGAGAGACAAGAGGGAAGAGACTGTTGTGGAGCATACTAAAAGGGGATTATGTAAGCCAGGCTGATCAGAACACCAAACAGTTATTTGCTGGGCAGTGTCCTGCAGTTCAAAATAAAAAGTCACCATGTAATCCATTCATATGATTTGTCTGTCTTTTCCTTTTTATCTATATTAAGTTTCCACCCATCAAAGCAAAACAACATCACAATCAACCTTGCTGACCATTGATGTGGCACTGTCTCACCCCTTGCAGTTCACTCTGCATATAGGACAGACGGTGTCTCATCCTTCAATAGTCACTCTTATACCAAGAAGTTTGCTACATGTGTACACATGGCAAACTTAAAAAGCACTAATTATGAAGTACCCCACATCACATTTTTGTTTTCTCAGTTGTTGCCATATGGGAGCTTCACCCCAGCCACAGCATGCACGTGCACTTGCTCTGCCACTTCTGCCAGAGTACCATCACACTGAAACAGTTTGAAGGTGCTGCAGTCTAGCTATGAAGTGACAACATCCCTGAAATCTCTCAACCCTCATGAAATATTAAGGTCACCCTACAGCTTCTCCAGTTAAGGATTCACTGTTTAAAATACTCAAGGGGATTCTGACTGAATGTCTGGATATTCTCTGTCACCTCAAATTCCACCTACAAATTAAAAATCAGATTGGTGTACTGTCTGATTGCTCAGTGATGGTGGCTTCTGTTGGGATGACACCAGGCTGATTTCTGAAGGGATAAGAGAAGTAAAATAAAGGCAAAGAGACACAGTAACCACAGCATTTTGTACATGTCAGAGCTAACTTCATAGTCAGACAAAGACTGAATGGAATAAATATTAAATACTGAAAGAAACAAAGTTTTTTTTTCAGGTCCCTGTGTAAAATAAAATGTATTGCAATGAGGATGTCCATGATTTTTACTGCAGTTCACAGCAGAACGCAAGTACAGTTGAGATGCGCTCTGCGAGGACTGGGTTCAGACACATTCAATTTTATCCTGCAGTGAAGTTTGCAGCTGCAGTTCTGAAAAAACATAAAGAATGCATAATCAAACTGAAAGGGGGCTGCTGCTACTCCAAATGCCCCAGATCTGCAAATGTGCTATCAGTCTTCTGGTAGGGTTTGTACAAAGACACAGAACTGTGATAGCATTGATACACTTTCTCTGTTTTCATATACCCCCTTAATTTTGATCAACTAAAGTTTTTAGTCTGCACCCTAAATTTTGCAACAGGAGTGAGCTAAGAGAACCCCCCGCCAGCCGCATCCCCCAAGCAGAGTTAACATTATTTGGGTTCAAGTAACAGCTGCTACTTCTCCTTCCAAAACATACTCGAGTGAATAACTTTTCAACTTACTTTAGCTCTTCAGCAGTAGCCATAGGAAAAAGGTACAAACAGTAACTAACTGGGGACAAATGGAGAGCAAGGTGAGTTTCACACGATGGAAGTAATGTTATAAGTTCGCATAGCAAACTTAAAAATTGTGTTTTTCACTATCAAAGCCACATTTAAAGGCAATCACCAATAATGTACACGCTCTGCAATTTCCATAAATAAAGTCTGTATTACAAAATAAATAAAATTACAATCAGATAGCATTGGATGCATATAAACAAAGCATATAAAAAGATCCAATTTTAAAACTGGATCATAGAAATTCATATTGCCATGTTAAAGGAGTGGCTTTTATGCAACTGGCAAACTGCCTGATAATTGGTTCTGTAAAAGCATAAAGGTGATCAAATAAGATCTGAATAAATACATTTTCAAATGTAGTACTCATTGTAAAGACCCATACAAAAGATGATTGCCAGAAAACATGCATGCTATACAAAATCCATAACAGAGTGGGGCAGCATTGTAAAATAGGAGATATCTAAAAAACTTTATTTATAAGGCAATTTATGTATTGATGTCAAAACCATGTTACATATATGACCACAAGAAAATATTGCTGTTATCTAAAAAATAGGAGAGTCATAAGACAGATAGTGAAAATAGAATCATACTGGATGGCCAAACATAAATTACACAAAACACATGTACAAAGATCCAATTTACAAACAGAATTCATCCATTCATGCAGGGGTGTTATAAAATGGACCATGAATGCAAATGAAAAAGACCTCCTGGCTATTAACATGCTACAAACATATGCATAGAACATATTTATAAGGACAATCAAATATGGGCAAAAGCATCATTAATTGTGCATGTAACCAAACATATTTCCCCCAGAAATGTAAAGAGCCTGAGGAGAGGGTAGGAAGGTTGAGGAGCCCTGGATGCTGCCGGTGCAATAGATGTAAATTCAGTCAGCACATACAGTCCACCAAATCTTTTTTAATCAACAAGAGGAAATATTGATTGAAAGATGTATTAACTGTGACACTACCTAGGTTGCTTGTTTGGCTACTAGTAGTTGTCCATGATTTATGTTGGCAAAACAAAATGCTAATTTAAGGAATGGGTGGGGATCATGTTTGGGTCATTGAGCATGGTCATTTAATCTATGCAACAGTGGAGCACACAGTTAATAATGGGGATGCTA
Source organism: Neoceratodus forsteri (assembly GCA_016271365.2). Taxonomy (NCBI): domain Eukaryota; kingdom Metazoa; phylum Chordata; order Ceratodontiformes; family Ceratodontidae; genus Neoceratodus; species Neoceratodus forsteri. The sequence goes on along the minus strand of CM028133.1, from coordinate 1,043,152,550 downwards.
TACTGCTCATACGTGGTCTCTTTGAGGGGATTAAACAGGTTGATTTAGGTTTGAGAGGGGGAGACTTATGAAATAAATTTTCCAGATGGAAGGGATATTGGATTTGTCATATAACAGCTATGAAAAGGGGTCTTAATGACAAGTTTTAAATATCACCAAACTTAGGATCTTTGGGATTTATGTAATTTTATGATGGTTTAGCATAAACAGTATTTAACTGCGGGACACATGTAGAGTAAGGTAAGTTTCCTGCAATGGAAATAAAGGAGTAAGTTGTTGGTATGCCTGAGATTTTCTTTTCAGTTGCAGATGCAAGTCGATCCTGGTATCTCCAACTCGCTGTGATCCACTTAGCACATTCAACTAAAATAGGAATCAGGTTAAACTATTGCAGCAGCCAGGCTAATCATGATACCCAAACAGCTGTTTGTTGGGCAGTGTCCTGCAGATGAAAGGAAAAAGCCATAGTATGATTGGTGCAGCTTTTTCTTTTCAAGTAGACACCATTTCAGGCAAAACATTGTCACGATCATCCTGGCTGATGATTGGTGAGCCCCTTGCAGATGACTCTGCATTGGATGGACAGTGTCACACCCCTCAAAAGTCACTCTGTCACAAGACATTCATTTGACGAGACCGCACACTGAACTTAAAAAGCATGCCAGAGCTTACTATGAGGCTGTGTTGTAATCTTATTAAAGTCTAGTCAGTACAGCTTTATTGGATCTTATAAAAGACATTTGTGTAAATTACGCAGTCTAAAATTATGACAAAATGTGAGCAATGTCAGTTGCTTTTGTGTTACTACAGAGATTCTAACAATGATAGACAAATGCAGAAGAAGAATATTTCTAACATCTGCTGTAGTGTATTCTTTAATAATAAGGCACAATAAGGGATTTGCTTTATAGTCCCTTCCATGCTAATGTAACTGAATCCAAAAGTGCAATACAGGTCATGAAATGGAGAAGGAGACTGTTGCTGCTGTTGAGTTGCATGGGGAAGCAAACAGCATAGAGATAGATAGGAAAGAGATAACAGAAATGAAGCTTGTCCTAGTAGTTGCAATGCAGAGCCATGAACAAGACGACCAAGATTTAAATCCGATTACCACCTCTAAATCACTTGGTGACTCTGAACAAATCGCTTACCCTCCCAGTGCAAAGCTTTTTGTAATTTCTGTTTTTAACTGATGCCTGTGCACTTTGCATCTCATTGAGCATTGTAACTTGCAGCAACAAATCTGTCTCCTGGAAAGTAAATCACTTTAGGATGTAGTCTGGATGAAAATTGCAGTATAAAGTGAATGTTCCTTCCTTTCCTTACAGAGAGGATAAGTAAGTGGGGTTAACTGATTTTCTTAAGGTCACAATGGGGCCTATGCATGAACGCATGATAGGTATGGGTGATAAGCACATATCTGGTATGCACACCTACACGTGGCAGACAGGCACAGAGTTCACAGTATCCACAACTGTGCATACCTGCAGACCTGCAGTGCACCTGTCTATAGCCCCCCGTATAGTTGCATGGGGGTAGACTGTGGGACACAGGCAGCCATCAACTGGATGCCCATCCTGGGTTCCAAATTGGATATCCTGCTGCACACGATCAGGGAAACCTCGGATAGTGTAGGACTTTTTCAGTTGCAAATTATGAGTGAGTGCCCAAAATGGCTGCCTTTCTGTCAGCCCATTGGACTGGGGCAGCAGGGTAGATGGTGGCCCTGTCCCACCGCAGCTGGTGGGTTTCCTTTTGGGGATATATTAATGTTACAGGAGAATTTTCCCAGCCATTTCTCATTCCCTCTGTGACTGGAACTCATTTACTGAATGGTGTGGAGTGAAGGCATGTCCCTGACATGCTCCCAGTCACCCCATGGTGTGTAGCTGCATCATAGGTGAGGATATTGTGTGCAAAAGGGGCTCACACCCCTGCTGTGAATCCCATTGGGGGTCCTGGGAACCCCCAATGTGTAGCATTCTGATGTAGTGTTACCTATGTCCCTCAGATATGTGGTGTGTAGGCAATCTTATGCTTCATGCATAAGAACAAACATGAGAAGCCTAGTAGCCAATGTGCATAAGGAATTGTTGTGCATGATTCAAATCTGGGCTGCCTGGTGCTTACTAATTCTGCAGTAATAACTCTGATTTTTTGGCTGTTCTAGCTGCAGGTATTGAAAAGGCTTTGCACCAAGGAGACATTGTGCTAAACACAGAACGCAGTGCAATCCAGTGTGCAGCAAGTGGGTCATGTGCCTGGCCAAAATCAGCCGATGGACTGGTTCGCATCCCATATGTCACCCCTACTAATTTCTGTAAGTCTGTGTATTTTGTTTTATTCAGGCACTCCTTGTGTACTCAGTTATTAAAGTCTTTTTCCTTTTTGTTCTCCAACTTTATTGAAATGCTTTTCAGTATTAAGGATGGCACAGTCTTAAAGGAGAACAGTCAGTGCAAAGGGATCCACAACTAAGGGTGGGCCTGGTCCAAATTTGCAATCTGTGTACGAACCATTTTTATACTTACGATAGTATAATAGATTGTATCTGACTTATTTCACTTACTTTCAGGATGACATTTTCTGTAATTACAAATTTCAGAATCCCCTATAGATGACATTAGAGCAGGACTGTAGCAGAGGGGGATTAAATAACCTGCAGGGAATGGCAGAGTTTATGTAAGCACTGGTATTTTGTTTTCTGGTCCTACTATACTGCTAGGGCTAAGCAGAGTCATCATGGACTGTACTTAGCCCTGAGCAAACATCAGAACTGTCAAAATGTAAACTGAGATCAGCCCCACACTTGGCTGTGGTGCTTTTATTGAGGACTGTTCTCCATTAAATTAATTTCCAGATTCTGTTTTGTGGTTATCCTTATCATTTAGACTTAAGATATTGTGAATCTGTTATCTATATGTTATTCTTATTGTATAAGAATATGTCTGTGTTACTGACTAAAACTCAGCATTTAAATTATGTTTAAATTGATTAGTTTGTGTTTTCCTGTCTTTCCCTAGCGGATAATAATAATGCCATCTTAGTGAATGCTTTACAGGACTATACCACATTGACCTGCATTCGCTTTATAAATCGCACTACTGAAAAAGACTACTTAAACATCCTGCTTGGACAAGGGTAAGAATTTTAGACAAAGGCCTTGGAGCCATTGTTTAATAAATACTATTACAGGCAGCATTCTTTTGCTTTGCAAAATCTCCATTTTGTTTGTATGAGACTTCTGGAACTCTAAGATCTCTCATCAGGTTGCATGCAGGCATATCAGTTGGACACATGGTCCCTATCTGGTGGTGACTAGCATCAGTAGAACAATTAGTACCAGCGTTGGCTAGAATTCCCATTGGTTGGTAATTCCAGTTCAAAAACATTTTTCAGAATTTCTTTTTTTAATTGCACAGAAGTGCAAAAAACTATTCTATGTAACCTAAGAAATAGATCTGGCAGTACGCAGAATATTATTCCATGGTTTGTGGAAAATAAAATCTGTGGTTTACACAAACTGTGTAATATCATTCCACAGTTAGCATTCCACTTTTGATAGAATTCCATGGAATTATGTGGAATTTTCAAAACGACATGCAGTTTTCATAGAATCTGAATTTTCAAAATCTGCACAGGTGTAATTAGTACTAAAGTGAGATACTGCATTATCAGCGGAAGCTAGATATCGCTAAGGTTGGTGATCCTGACCTTACTGACCCCAGCTTGTTGATAATCTCAGCTACTCTAATGTCTAAACCCCTAGCCCTCTGAGAAAGTCAATCTCTGGCTCATGAAATCATACTAGGAATCTGCAAACAATCTTTTGTAATATCAATTTTTAAAGCAGGTAATAGCCTCAGTGCTGCAAATTACAGATCCATCTCTTTATTGTCAGCAATAGTGAGAATGGTTAAACATTTAGTTTCAGATCAAGTAATGGAATTACTGTACATATCTGACAATTGCCTCATGCTCATAAGCAGCATGGATTTAGGAAAAGCCTGAGCACTGAGGTAGCCTTAGCTGAGTGTATGGGCACTGTCCTGGATACCTTTGTAGGGGGAATATAACAGGGTAGTTTTTACTTGACTTATCCAGTACCTTAGATGTGGTTGACCACTGGCTTCTAGGAAACAAACTGGGGTTATTTGACCTTATGATCATAGATCTAAAGTGGTTTATAAGCAATTTATCTAGAATCTAAAGGATATGGACAGGACTGGCCCTTTCTGAAACTTGTGTGGTACACTGGGGAGTCATGCAGGGTTCAGTATTAGTCCGTTTGCTATTTTTACTTTCAGATAATGACTTATGTTGCATAATTTTCTTCTTTGCATTACCTTCTTTCCAAGGATGTCACAATCATTCCAAGATCAAGCACCATAATTTTAACAATTCAATCTGAACTACAATGTGAGTTTGATCAACAGAAAGAGTAGCAGGAAGAAAAAAAGTTCTTATAATACTTAATGAGTCTAATATAAGGGTTATGCAGTTCAGCACTAGTCAGAGATTAGCCTGACCTGACAGTGGCTAATTCCTCTTTGGTAAACCCAGACAGAGTTTACTGACCATGTTTGTAATACAAGTTACTTAGTAGTCTTTCTGGACTCAAGACAAAAATGGAGGTCTTACTTCTACTGTTTTCAAGTTGGATTATCTTAATAGAAATTATAAGTCTTTGACTATTGAAGCAATATGGGGAACACAAAAGGAAAATTAGGGAGATAAACCAGTGGCTCAGGGAGTGGTGTGAGGCCAGAGGGTATGGGTTGATGGGGGATTGGGGGGAGATCTGGGAGGATAAGGAGCTGTATGCTAGAGATAGACTACATCTCAATTTGGAGGGAAGGGGAATCCTTAAGTTGAAAATAGAGGAGTTCATTGGTGAAAAGTGGGGTTTAATCTTGTGAAGGGGGGTGGGATGGGAGAAAAGGCTGTCAAGGGGGTGCCGATAAAGGACAGACTCTGTCTCCACCCCCCTGGGGACCAGGAGGATTGCAGGAAAAGGCCAACTGGCAAAGTGCAGACCAGGAGGAAACAGAATCCCCATGGGAACACGAGCAGGGAAAATGGAACTATAGGGAAAGGGTGGAAGGTAGTCCTGCTAAATGCCAGGAGCTTGGGCAATGAAATGCCTGAGCTCCAGGCGATGTTAACTGAGGGAGCAGTGGATGTGGCAGTGGTCACTGAGACTTGGGCCACTGCAAGACATGACTGGGACCTGAACCTGGAGGGTTACACTATGTTCAGGAAGGACAGGGGGGAGGGAAGGGGAGGAGGGGTAGCTATGATAGTCAAAAGCTGCATTGGTATAGGGGAGAGGAGGCGGAGGGAACCGTGGAGGCGATTTGGGTCACCTTGATAACAAGGGGGCAAGACAGTAAAATGGAGTGGTGTATAGACCCCTGTCTCTGGCGGAGGAGCTGGAGGACAGTCTGGTGGCAGATGTTAGGAGACACTGCAGACTGGGCAGAGGAAAGGTGGTGGTGTTAGGGGACTTAAACATGCCAGGAACAGACTGGGAGACTATGACATCCTCTGTGACCAGGGAACAGAGGTTGTTGGATGTCTTTCAAGACGCTCCTAACTCAGCAGGTGAGGAGAACCCACCAGGGAGGCATGGGTACTGGATGTGGTCCTGCAGACAGTGACCAGATTGGGGGCTCCAGGTAAGGGACCCATTGGCGGGGAGACCATGCCACGGTCTGGTTCTGCCTGGAACTAGAGGGGTAGAAGGCTGCACAAAGACGAAGTAACTGACTTCAGGGGTGGATTTTAAGGAAATGGGAAGGATCCTTAAGGAGCATTTGGATGGATTGGGTCAGACATGGACGCTGATAGTAGGGGAAATCATCAGGAGAGGGTGCAGGATGCCACCAGCACCTGTGCAAGAGTAAGACGAAAATGCGGGGGCCCAAAACCCTGTTGGTGGACCAGGGAGGTCCAGGAGGTGGTGCGAAAAAGCAGCCTATAAGAAATTCAAGTGCTCAAGGAGTGAAAGGGATCAAGGGGCACGAGCTGATGGCTGAAGGGCCACTAGAGTGGTGAGGGCGGCTAAGGCAAGGAAGGAGCAGAACCTGGCCAGGGAAATTAGGGAGAGGAAAAGGGTTCTTTAGATACATTGGGGAAAGACGAAGGGTGAAAGGGCAGATTAGCAGGATTAAATCAGGGGAGATGGGCACAAGACCGGGGAGCAGGCTGAGGTACTAAATGAGACTTCACCCTCAGTTTTCACCAGGGAAAATGGGGATGCTGCATCATACATGGGAGGAGACAGAGATAATGAGGAGGGGGGACCCTACCGATCGGCAGGTCTGGGGAGAGGGGGCATCACTGGCAGGTGGGGGGGCTAAGCAGGGAGAAGAGGTACGAGAAGTGGAAATCACAGCAGAGAGAGTGAGGGAAGCCTCAGCTCCCTTAAGACGGAGAAAGCACGGGCCGGAAATTACATCCTAGAGTGCTGAAGGAACTTGCAGATGTCCCATGAAACCCCTGGCAGAGCTTTTCACCATCTCTAAGGACAGGGTGGGTGCCCCAAGACTGGAAGGTGGCCATGTAGTGCCTATCCACAAGGGGGGACTCAGGGAGCTGGCAGGGAACTACAGGCCTGTCAGCCTGACATCGGTGGTGGGCAAGGTGATGGAGGGCATTGTCAAGGAGAGACTGGGGGACCTGGATAAGTCAGGGTGCCTGGACGATAGACAGCATGGATTCATCCCAGGGAAATCGTGTCAGACAAACCTGGTGGAGTTCTATGACTGGGTGACAAGTGCCTTGGACCTGGGTAGACCAGTGGATGTCCTCTTCTAGACTTCAGCAAGGCATTTGACTCTGTTCCTCACGTGGGCCTGTTGGATAAGCTAGGAGAAATGGGGTGGGAAACCAGATGATCAGATGGATAGGCAATTGGCTCCAGGACCGGACCCAGAGTGTCGTAGTTGGTGGGATAGTCTCATCCCCAAGGAGGGTCATTAGTGGGGTCCCACAGGATCAGTCCTTGGGCCCTTCTGTTCAACGCCCACGATCTGACATAAGGACAGGAATCAGGAGTGAGATGAGTCTCTTTGCAGATGACTCGAAACTGGGGGCAGTGGTGGATGGGGAGGAGGGAAGGGTGGCCCTGCAGGGGGACCTGGAGGCTCTGGAAAGATGGTCTAGAAAGTGGAAGCTGAGGTTCAATGCAGGGAAATGCAAGGTAGTCCACCTGGGGGCCAGAAACCCAGGCCAAGTGTACACCCTGGGGTGGGGGAAATACTACAAGTCTCAATGGCTGTGAGGGACCTGGGGGTGGTGGTGGATGTCAAGATGAACAACTCTGAGACTTGTAGGAGGGCAGCAGCCAAGGCCAACAGGATGCTGGGATGCATCACTAGGGGGATCACCTCCAGAAGGAGGGAAGTGATACTCCTCTAGCCTCTTCTTGGTGAGGCCCATCCTGGATACTACGTGCAGTTTTGGAGGCCACACTTAAAGAGGGACATTAACCTCCTGGACAGGGTCCAGAGGAGGGCAACCAAAATGATTTGGGGCTTGGGGGACAGGACCTATGAGGAGAGGCTCGAAGAGCTAAATATGTACACATTGGAAGAGAGAAGGGACCGGGGGGACATGATAGAGGTCTTCAGGTACATGAAGAGGGTAAATAGGGGAGGAACAGTCAGGGTGCTTCGAAGGAAGGAGGAGGGGCCACTAGAGGGCATGGGTAGAAGCTGGAGGGGGGAAGATTCAGGGGAGAAAGGAGGAGGTGCTACTTCACTGAGAGGGTGGTGGAGCCATGGAATGCACTACCTAGGGGCTGGTGGAGGCAGAGACAGCGAAGGGGTTCAAGAGGGGTGGGACAGGTACAGGGGAAGGGTTCAGGAAGCAAAATCCAATGCAGCAAGAATATCCGGAACTGGGAAGGGAGAAGCCAGAGAAGGCGAGGGGGACAGCAAGGTCAGCACCCAGGGTGGGGGCTGACCAAACGAGCAGACACAAAAGACCGTTAGGCCTATTCTGCTGGCATTTTAGTATGTTAGTATGTTAGTAGCCAGACAAACATTATTTTCTGTCCTGGACTAAGCTGGATGTTTTCTGTAAACCAAACTGATACTTTCTTGTAGAGGCCTCAAAAAGTGCATAACAGTATTTAACTATTTGCCCTTCAGGTAACCTACTGGACCCATCATTGTGTACTTTACAACAATGTGGGATCTTTTCTCCAGTTTCTCAAACAAATATATTTGGCACTATTAGTGCACAGAATCTAATAATCTAACACCCCCTCAAATTATTTCAGAACGTTTTGTTAAATTTAGCTCCATGTGCTATCACAACTTAAAACATACCTTTCTTTTATCTAAAACATCCAAAACATCAGACAAGTAAACAGTCTTTCTCCTGAGCTGGTCTGTTTTTGTTAAACAGCCAATTACCTGTCATAGATCTTAAAAGTTCCTTACAATAATTTAAGAATATCGTGTACCATACATTTGTGACAGCAAACTCTTGCATACTCTTTAATGTACATTGAATGTTCAAATTCTTTTCTGATGATGTATGTTTCATTCTTTGCATTTATTATTTTTGTGTCCATCATGGTTGACAAAAAGGCTTTGCCCAAGTTCACATACTGGTCAAAAATAAATTAAACTAAATGGAATGATGTATCGGTATGCTGACCAGACAATGACTCCTAGATGGCAAAATCCCTTACTGCAACAATCTCAACAGTTTTTGGGATTTGTCACTGTGAGGGACCCAAGTGTGAAATTTCATCCATTCACCATCTTTCACCCCACCTTTGACACAACTCAAACTCAGAGTTAGAATACTTAAGAAGGGGGGGTCACGGGGGAGGTGCAGCCTCCCGATAGTTACCACACAATGTCTGACAGGTGAAATTTCACCTCTCGATGTTGGTGATCTTGACATGCCCAACTTCAACAACACTGTTGTCATTTCAGCATGGTAGAACTGATATTTACACCCACCTGAGACCTCATGTTGAAAATTATACCAACAAAAGCCTTTCTTGTGCCTGGACCTAGAGCAGGGCACCTTCTACATATGTATCAGTCATATATGTGTCTCAAGGGACTGGCAGTATAGCCTAGATGTTAGAGTAGCAAGATGTGAATGAGCTTGTTACATCTAGCAGACCTTGGTTTGATTCCCACAACCTCCACTTGCTTACTGTGTAAGTCTGAGCAAGTCACTTAACCACCCAGTGCTCCCAGGTCACCCCTGAAAACAAGCACTTGTGCCTAGTGGGCCTTACCCAGTTACCAAAGACTAAAATATTAAAAATAAATGGTAGTATCACATGTGCGTAGATCAGAAATCCATCTCCATCTTCAAGCTATCAACTACAATTTTATGGTTGGCTCCTCCAGACCACCTAGAGGAGAAATGTCCATGATGCATAAATAAAATATTCACAGTAAACCATTCACCAAATACCACTAGCAACTTAATCTGGTTCAATTTCAGTCAGTTTGTATCTGCTCAATCCTACCTTTTCCAGGTGGCCCCCAAGAGACCTGGGCTCATAGGATCCTCCTGGGTAATGGTAAACACTTTCACTAAACACAGACAAATCACAATTTCCTTCAGATTTTCTGTTTTCAGAATCATGTACTATATAAAATAACAAATAAGTCTGCTGACCCTGTGGTGCAGCAGGTTGAGGCATTTGTGCTTTACATTCCACCACGCCAGTGACCAGGGTTCAGAAATAAGCCTGAGCCATTCAGGAGTAAGTCTGGGAAGGATAATTGAGAATCCAACACATGTTCTTCTCCTACAGGGTGGGAGGATAGCTTGCTCTGCTGTGCAACCACCACCTGTGTGACTAAATGTGGAGGTGCAGGCTTGAGCAGTCATGGTTCAGGAGGGAGATGCTCCATCTGGACGATGTCAGTGCATTGCATTAAATCAAGCTGTCATTTGACTGGCATGTCTGTTGGACACAGAAAAGTGGGAAAACCACCCTAACTGGCACAATGATACCTTCACTTTTCACAGACCCTGCAGCTGCCTTCTGGGCACATCATCCCATAGCTGAGTAAAAACCTTGCAGGAACTGGGACAACCTGGGAGGCTCCACCACTGGGTGTAATCTGTGGGGCACTGCCTGGGGTGATCAAATGAGTCCCAGGGATGGCAGTTTGAATCGACTGTGGGAGTAGAGTCTAACAGGGGTCAGTTGAGTGATTGAGGAGAAAAAGGAAAGATTAAAAAAAGAGATATCTAACTGTTCTCAAACACGGCAGCGTTTCCATCTCAAGGACTTGATGGCATCATATAGACCTCTCAAGCTTCACTCTGAAAGTTTATGTCATTAAATTCCCTTGTAGGAAACACAGTCTTGTTGTGCATAGTTATCTATCCATTAATCTATATAGAAGAGATCAGTATTAAAAATAAGAAAAAATATTGTTTAAAAATAAATAGCATTTGTATGCACCTAGCTAGTGTAAGGAGTTCATCAGTCAGCTCACATTAGAAAGAACACTGCCTGGTTCAAGGGCTAGATGAAGCGAAGGTTGATTTTAAACATGATTTGAGCTCCTTTGTATAAGAAGCCCCAGATGCATGGCTACTAGGTGTTGCACTGTAAAGGAAATGAAGGGAAGAAATCTGGTTGTATGCTGACAGCACCTTGATACAAACACTATCCAAAAGTGCTTTTCAATATACAGTAGGAGACGGAGGAAAAATACTTCTGTCACTTTCAGAACAGAGTAGGATTCAAATCAGACAAACTAAACAGACTGAGGTATCATAAAGTGCTTGTGAATTTCATGGGCTCAAATACTGAGTAAGTGGCTACTGTGGGATTCAAACCTGGGAGGGACCCAGGTGCACAGCCCTGTGTGATCACCTCTTTAATCTTAAATTCATTTGAAATGTCTCTGAACTGAATAGTTTGACAGTGTATTGGTACCCTCTTCATAAGACTTTACTTTAGTAAAATAAATGCTTTCTTGTCCTGGTTTGTTGTTGCACTAATCTGCTCTTGGAGAGAAACACTCTGAGCAGATATTACAGAAAGGATTATTTGTGCTATCCCCGCAATGGATATCTCTATAGTAGTAACATATACATTTCTTTATTTCATCAAGGTTTCTCTTTCTAGCTTTTCATCTTTTCTTTATGCCAGCCACTCCAGTGCTTGTGCCAGCCTCCCCAGCACCTACCTGCCATGTTCCTGCATGGGTCTCTGCCCCCTTGCTGCAATTGGGAAGGGAGGTCAGCCCCCCCTTGGAGACCACCTGGTTGACTAGGAGGCACTGCGCAGTGGTGCAGGTCATGGATGGGCCATGCATCATCTGCCAGTTATTTGTTGTTTTTCTCCCCGTGGCTAGTGGTGTGCAATGGTATGGAGTAGAGGACGACTGCAGTACATACTGCCAGACCTACAGGTACAAAAGGTGCCTCTGATGCCCCTCACCACTGAATGCAAAGGACTAATCACTCGGCTACATTTTAGAGGAGACCATAAGACACTAACGAGCAAGACTATATATATAAATATATATATATATACCACCAAGAATGCTCCAAACAGGTCTAGAGTCTTTCTCACAATACTACCATGAATCCGGCATCAACCAGAAGACTCTGGTGACTGAGGACTTCAACACTGACTGGTCCGCAAACACCAACAAACCCTATAGGAACACAGTCGATAACCTATAACCCACACGGGCAGTAGCAGAAAGTACCCAATACAAATACAAGTCAAAAGGTGCCCCTGACATGCCTCACCACTGAATCTGAAGGACTAATCACTAGGCTACATCTGTGAGGAGGGCAGCAGGCACTAACAAGCATGACTATATATATATATATATATATATATATATATATATATATATATTGTTCCAAACAGGTTTAGAGTCATTCTTACAATACCACCATGAAGCCAGCATCAACCACAAGACTCTGGTGACTGGGGACTTCAACACTGTCTGATCTGCAAACACAAATAACTCCTGTAGGGACATAGTCGATAACCTATACCTCACACAGGTGGTAGGAGAAAGTACCTGGTACATCTACAAGACAGGATAAGTTAAACTCACAGATTTGGTACTTACATCCAAACTAGAGAGGATTGCTAGGTTATGGATATTGTCAGATGTACATAACTGAACACTACTCTGCCCTTGCTGAATGGTCCACCAAAATCACATGCTGGCCACCAAAACTTATTACCAGTAGGGTAATGAATGAAGACTTGATAGAAACTTTCAGGCAGCACTTAACACATGTTGATTGGTGCTCTATGGACTCTATATTTGACATTAACATAGAGAAGAAGAAGAAGAGGAGGAGGAGAAGGAAGAGGAAAAGGAAGAAGAAGAAGAAGAAGAAGAAGAAGAAGAAGAATCAGCCTTTATCTAGCGCTTTTCATGCACAATGTTTCCCAAAGTGCTTTACAAGCAATGCTAGACTGGTAGTGAAGTGACTGAATGTGTAGTGGTGGCCATATCACACATCATCACCCACACACAGCCTGGACAATTGCATGAACCAGTTTTATTGGAAGGGGATTATTGGCCAAGGCACTGGGAATCTCTCTCACTCTTTGTGAAGAATAGCTTGGGTTCTTTTACTTTCACCTGGACACCCACCAGGATCACACCAGGATGAATGGAAGGACCTTGGTTTAATATCTCATCCAAAGGATGGCACACCAAAACAGTGCAGCACCCCCTAATTCTGCACTCGGGTGCCAATGTTTAGGTATTAGTCTAATCCTGGTGTGGGATGAGAACCCATGACCTTCTGGTCTAGAGGTGGATGTGCTACCAACTGAGCCATGCTGACACCTGGCCTTCCTCATAAAGGAATTCACTCATGCAGATGACAAATTTGCTCCCACCCAAAGGTGAATGATCCTAGTTAATGCCACATAATGGCTTACCCCAGATCTGCATAGTCTCAGGCACTTTTGTGACAATGCGTGGACCCATGCTAGAGGAAGTGGTAACCTCGTGGACATTCAGGTATACAAGACTGCGTGCAATGAACAAGCTTGCATTATTAGGCAATCCAAAGCATGTTACTACAAAGAGAAACACACCAAACTATGGGGCAATGGCAACAGGGTCTCTGGATCCCTAAAGGGACTCCTAGGAAGTCCTGACAAGAGTGCACCTGAACTGATCACACATGACAACTCCCATATCTCTGACCCCAAGCAGATAGGTGACATCCTTAACACAGCCTTCAGCGACCTCAGCTCCTACCTTAACACGATAGACTCATCCACACAGCATGCCTAGAATATCACCCCACCTCCCATGACTGCAAATGTCAACCAACCAAAATTCTATGTTAGAGAATTATCAATGTCAGAAACCTATAAATATGTAAAACGTGTGCTCAACAAGACCAAGGTACAGAGTGATACAATATACATGAGACTCCTTGCCTCAGCATGAAACATCTTGGCCACCCCAATCATCAAACTATTCAACCTTTTTCTCTCCATTACTCCAGATTTGCTGCCCTCTGGGAATATGCAATAGTCACACCCATACACAAGAGTGGTGATAAAGCCCACGTCACTAACTATAGACCAATATTCATATTCTCCCTACTCTCCACGGCTCTGGAATGGGTAGTTTTGGACCAGCTGGTGAAGTACCTGTATCAATGCTACCTTCTATGCCTCAGCATCACAGGTTCAGACAGCTGCAGAACACCATCTCTGCCCTCCTTGAATTCATCAGTTTACTACAGGAAGCATTCGACAAAGGTGAAATGGTTGAGTCAGTCTTCATTGACCTAACCAAAACATCTGACTTCATAAACTATGCGTTACTCTTGGAAAAATCCACTGGGATTGGCCTATCTCGAGACACAGTTGATTGGCTTGGGCACTATCTGACAGGTCACACAAAAAAGTATAAGTCAATGGAGACTTAACAAACTCCAGGCTGTAATGGTAGGGATTCCTCAATAAGTACTGGGTCCACTACTATTTAACCTGTTCATTAATGATTTACCTTAAGCCTGATTGGGTGCACACATCATGCTTTATGCAGACAATGTGCTTATCTACACCAATAGCACTCAGCAGCAAACCGCTACCCAAACCCTGCAGAGAAACTTCCTTGCCATGGAGCAATGGTTCTTTGAGAATAAGCTGCTTCTAAACCATAAAAAGACTAAATCAATGATATTCACTAACAGAAGAAAATAAACTCCTACCCCTATCTACAACTAGACCAGTGAGGTTTTAGAATAGGTTAAGACCTTTAAATATCTTGGTATCCACCTAGACAGTGCACTAACATACACTCAGCATATAGATCATGTAGTTGGTACTGTTCACAAAAAACAGGGGGTCCTATTTAGGTGTATGCACTTTATCACACCTGAGACCAGGAAACTTGCTGTAGCCTCATCTGTCCTATCCATGTTGGACTATGGACTAATTATCTATGGAGCTGCAACAGACACAAACTGCAACAGAATCAGTCATCCTAAATAAGGCATGTCACGATGTCCTAGATGTGGACAGGCTCACACAGATGTGCAGCCTCTACCTGGACACAAATTAGCTGCATCTAAATCTCAGGATAAAATTCAAAACATGACTGGTTGGAAAGAAGGACCTACTTGGTCTAACCCCTCCCTACATTCAGTCCCTGCCACATACTCTCCAACCTCACCACTCTGCCAGGAGTGCTGCTAAAAAAAAAATTTTCGTCCCATGCAGCAGAACCAGTCAAGCCATACGGGTTTTCCACTACCGAGCAACAACCTGGTTAAATTAACTCCTCACCACATTGCTGGAACAACCCAAACTAAACCATATTAAGTCATCCCTCATAAAACATCCCGTACAACAATTCATATTCTGATGCACTCACTAAAAAGACCCAAGTAACAGCCTCTCCCTACGAGGGCCACCTGGACAAATTATATTGAGACAAAGGGGCCTTCTGCTCCTGCTCAAGGCTCCTAAAATGTAAAAGGCAATGACTGCTGCTAATGCACCCATTGTTTCATGTATGTAGTAACGCTAGGTAACTGATTAAACCTCTAATTATTGTACATATACCTGAGGCCTAGCATGGCCCTACTTATTAATGTGAAAATGTATTCTGCACCATACTAATTTGTCTTGTGAAACATAAAAACATAGACTTTGACGGCAGATAAGGACTGCTTGGTCCACCTAGTCTGCCCATTTCCCTACGTACTGGATAAGCTGCAGATCCTAGTTAACCAACAGCCTATTTCTTCCTACCCTCTGCAAGAATTGCCTTATGTCTGTCCCATGCATTCTTGAATTCTCCCACAGTTGTAGATCCACTACTTCCTCAAGAAGGTGGTTCCATGCATCCACCACCCTCTCTGTGTACCTCTGATGTGGAACCTTTATAAACGAGCTCTGTTCAAAGGTGTATCCAAACATTCCAGTAAATCAATCAGTAAATAAAAGTAAATAAAATGTAGACAATTAAGAACAACAAGTGGTATGGTGGTGAATCCAGTAAAACTGCAACAGTAGAGAACAAAAAACTGGTGCAAGTCACAAATGCAGAGAAAGACCAAGCTAGCCTGAAAACTTCAATCACAAAAGTACAATGCGCATATTTTATGGAACTTGTACAAACAGAAGAGAGAAAGAAATAACGGTCTTAGCTGGGACTTGATCTCAGGCTACCTGGAAACCATTCCAGTTGTGCTACCAGCTGCACCAGCAAGGTAACTGGAACCTGATACATCCTGAGGCATCTTACTCTTTCTTTAATGCACAACCTGGTGCTGCACAGATAATTGCATTTTCAATCACAACAATGTTGGTTGCATTTATATGAAAGTGCTGATAATTATGCAGATAAAAATCACTTTAAGCTGAAATCTGCAGCTGCCTAAGTTTATTGTAGAAACTGGGTGCACAGCAACAAGAAGACAGGCTGGTGAGAGGCATGCAATGACTGCAACATCATTTTCAACCTTTCAAAAATAGATTTATATCATGGCTTGAGACTACTAATGACTGTATTTGTAATTCAGTCTAAAAGCATTGATCAAGTGTGCTTTTATAAAATGTATATTGCTGTTGTCAAGATACTGTGTGCATTGTAGTGTGTAATTGTACATTTTTTTGTGTAAAACATGTCGCTTGTGAAAATGGGCAGCAATGCTCATCTTCCGTCTTTCGGATGAGATGTTAAACCGAGGTCCCATCTGCCTGGATTGGTGGTAGTTCAGGTGGATGTTAAAGATCCCATGGCACTTATCGAAAAGAGTAGGGGAATTTCCCCGGTGTCCTGGCCAAATTTCCCTCATTCACTAAAAATACCACCAACAGCGTAATCTGGTTCAAGGTCAGTTGGCATTCATCTGTATCCTCCTCCCCTGGGTCGTGCCTGAAAATAGGCAGGATTTGTCTAGTGCACTTACCCGGTCAACAAAAGCTAAATAAATAAATAAATAAATCTTGCCTGCAAGTATAAAAAAATACAAAATAAAAAGAAAAATAAGCAACTGCAGATTTTCAGACTAGCACAATCCTTCTCTGCACTAGTGAGTAGTACCACATTTTAGTTCTCTAATCTAGGTGTGCAAGTGCATGTGCATGTGGAGGCATGCACACACTCCATACCAAGCCACTGACCATCCTACACTGCTGTTGCTACTGCTTGATCTGCCACCATGTCTCCACATGGTGGCAGTATTTCTACGGCACATCACATAACCCCATTCATGGGAGTGGAGACCAGCTGTCAGGTGCTCATTCCTCTCCTCATGGCAATCCCCCACAAACCTGAGCTGGCTCTCGATATCAGGGCACCATTGTGGATGGAAGTGTGGCATCTGTTGCCTCAACCCTACATACCACTGGTCCAGGTAAGTTATCTCTCTGCTGAACCTTTGCCTCAATATCAGACTAAGGACTCAAGAGTTCAGTATTTTCCTTCCGTTTGCCAAGACATGTTCAAATCTTCCCTTGAAACTGAATTACAGTAGTATAGTTTGCATGACCTCTTATATTTGTTGATGACTACTTCTTCAATATATTGATTATATACCATGGTTTGGCCTAGTGTGCATTTTTTAGAAAGTACTGTACACAATTCTGAGTATGCAATGAAGTTACTGTATCAATATTTGTAATTTTCCTGTGCATTGAGAGCTTACAATTATGAGCTATGTCCTTTGTATTTTTACACAGTCTTTGTTTATTGTTTGGAGAGTAAAAGTAATCTGTCTTTGCTCTCACAGATGCTGGTCCAACGTTGGAAAGACAGGTGGCCGGCAGGATATCGCTCTGTGTATTTTCAAAGGGGGCATTCAACATGAGCTGGGCCATGCCCTGGGTTTTTATCATGAACAATGTAGAAGTGACCGGGACAATTATGTGAAAATTATGTGGGAAAACATTTACAAAAGTAAGCAAATAACTACAGTCATGATTTTTTTTTTAAGTACTACAGTCCCTGATGTATAGCATTGTTAATGCCTCTGTTAAGTGCCTCACTGCTGAATCGTGTAGTGTAATGGAATGAAAGAAATATATATAGAATATTAATGGAATCTGAATTTTTGCTGCACCTTTATACACACAGCATTTCCAAACAGTGCAAATCAGTTAGCTACAGTAGTCCCTAACATGGGCTTAATGCAAAAAAGCACAGCAGATATTAAGCTTTCAGAACTAGTGTCACTTAGTCATATTACAAACAGGAGATCCTGCCTTGAGCAAAATTAATGTTGGCCTGGGCACATGGAAATTAATACCCCATTGACCCGTTATGAAATGTGCCATGGGATGCTTAATATCCTTCAGGACAATCACCAGACATGGACAAAAGGGCCTTCAGTTTAATATCTCCCCTCAAGAATGGTGCCTCCAGCAGGGAAGCTGCTCTAGTAAAATACTTAAATGAAATATCAATGGGGGGAGGAGCCAAGTCACTGTTGTGGATTTTAATCCACCATATGCTGGCCCTGAGTGGGAGTTGTACCATCAACTGATTTTTGCATAATGCCCACAATAGCTTTATACATTTTTTAGATTATTACACTGAAATATCATGAACCACACACATATAGTGTAGCACAGTTCTATTCTCTTCTAGGAAATGCCAAATTATCATATTACTCTTCTCCAGCATTTTTTTGTGAAAAATCAGGATATTTCACAAAACTTCATTTCAGAATGCCAGCCCACACATGCACACGTGCAGCACTGTGGGCATGGAGGATGTTGAGGGGGGAGTGTATGGGTGGCCAGGCTGTGCCACAGACCAGGTGTGGCCACAGGGCTGGGACACATCATGCAGTGCACATAGGCCACTATTGGGAATACCCCAACACCAGCGTGCCTTTCGGATAATATATGCCCCCCAGCCACATACCGCACAGCTGTACAACTGCCACAGCACACAGAGCTGGACATGTATATGTCACTGTGAGCTTCCCATGCCAGAGGTGCAGCATCTGTGAGTCACACAACAGTGTAACAGTGATGTCCACTGTCAGTAAACACCTGCAGGTTGGGCATCTCACTGTGTGTAGTGCAGTCATCATCATTGCCCTACACACCATAGGCATTGCTATGTCCACACACTACTGGCCCCCTTGCTACAGTAGTGTCTGCTGTGCACTGTAGCATGACCTGCAGTGTGACAGTTGCATGCAGCACCACCACCATCTGTGCCTATGCTGTGTTGTCCCAGTACAGCTGCTGCAGAATCGCATATGGAAGTAGTGTTCAAAACTGTATAATATTCCCAAGCTGTTTTTGCGTTAGCGCAACATGTTTGCGCTGGTGTTTAGCGCAGAGGGCTAAACAGTTAGCCCGTGCAACCCGCGCAAATCAGGGCATAATGAGATGCTAATCTGGATGTTTGCCCACAGACTACCTAAGTAGGCTCATTTGCATGTCACTTTTGAATATGGCAAAGTTTAGCGCCGAGCAAATGTGTTTGTACCGGGCTAACGGTTTAGCCCTGTGCTAAACCCGCGCAAACATTTTAGCACTGCGCAAAGAATTCAGGGAATATTTTACAGTTTTGCACATTGTACTTTCACATATGCTGCTGTCTGCAGCTGTACTGGGTCCACATTTGCTGGCACACACATTGGCCACATAGTTCACCCCTATCTACCTTCACATCGCTGTGCACTGTGTTGCTGTTGTAGTGTGCACTTCCTGGTTGCCATATTCAGAGCTGTCTTTTTCCAGGGCTAAGTTTTCCCTGCACTCCGAGTCCAGTTTGCCTGGCCTCATTCCCATGCTATATTCAGAAGCTGCTTGCCCTGGGCTATTCCTTTTGAATATGGCTTACTTTGTGCTCCGGGCTAAGTTTGCCCGCTGAGCAGTGCTAATTTAGCTCCGGGCCAAAGTTTTGAATATATGGCCCATAATCTGATAAGACAAACCCAACAGCTCATGTATGTGTTATGTGTGCAATGGTCCCTGGTTAATGGTCCTGATAGGTTGACATGATTGTCAATGCCGAAGTTTAGAAATTCAAATATTTTGAATTTTCATGCTTTGATCCCAGAATTTTCAAACAAATGAATTCTACTGCTGTCACCTGTGATAAACAAATATCATGCTTGCACCTTTAAAAGTTCTTGAAATAACATACCCTTTATTAGAAAATATTCTTTTTCTGGGCATTTACCTCCTACATTGTTGAAGTTGTAAAGCATCAGTAACTTTGATAGCCTTCAGTGACAGCTTATATTTGTTTTGTTTTGGAAAGGATCAGTCTTCATAAAGCCACACATAATAAAAACGTGCCAATGATTGTCATCAGGGAAGTTTTAATGGCAAAATAGAAACCTTCATAATGGATAAAACAAGCAATCTGTCTGTCCACTCATGCACTATTGCCTCTTATCTTTTGCAGATGTACAGTATGCCTTCTATAAGGAAAATACTAATAACCTGGGCTTAAATTATGACTATTCATCGGTGATGCACTATGGACCGTAAGTTCTCAATTATCCTCATATTTACCACATCATCGTCATTGTGGGTAAACATATCTTGTTCCAATTGTCTCTCAAACTAGAGTTTTGTGGAATATAAGCTTCTGCCAATGGCATACCAGTGGAATGACCATTCCATTTAAACAAAGAAACATAGAAATTGTTGGCAGATAAGGGCCAACTGCCTCATCTAGTTTGACTGTCAGCCCTTGTACTGGATTACTGCTTCCAACCCACCCACTGCTGTTCCTCTATGGTTCCCCTATGCCTCTCCCAAGCATGCTTGGATCCATCTATAGTGTTCACTACCACCACCTCCTGAAGCAGATAATTCCAAACATCCACCACCCTCTCTGTGAAGAAAAACTTTGTAACATTCCCTCAACCTCCCACCTTCCAATTTCATGTCATAACCCCTCGTTCTTGTGCTCCTCATGCATTAGAAAATGTCTCCCCTCCCTGCACCTTGTTTGTACCCTTGAGGTAATGAATGTTTCTATCATGCCCACTCTTTCTTCCTCTCTTCCAGCAAGTACATATTGAGATCCCTTAATCTCTCCTTGTAAGTCTTGTGTTGTAAGCCCTGTACCATTTTAGTTACCCTTCTCTGGACTGTCTACAGCCTGTTAAAGAGCTTACAAAGGTGTGGCCTCCAGAATGCACACAGGCCTGGCCATGTTTTGTTTTGTTGACTCTGTTTTTGCCTCCATACTGCAGCTCTGGGGCATCTCTCCAGTGGACCCACTCAGTCCATGCCTCTGCCACCTGCCTGAACCCTTACCCTGACCAGGAAATCAGGGATGCTGGGTTTCCCTCTCTCCTGTCAACCCACTGAGTGAGGTACAGGACCAAGGAGAGCTGAATTAGGGTTCATGCCAGCACTGGGCATGTGGGCATGGCCAGTGGACATCCACCTACACCTCCCTGGCACCAGGGAAATGTCCTTGTTTGTTCCCTTCCTCGAAGCAACAAGTGCAATGCTGGCCAGTGCGAGATGTGCACATTCCCGCCCATGCCGCAGGTCAGCTGCCTGATGTTGCCCCTCATACATGATCCTCAACTGCTGTGCCCCAGTCTCCACTGGGCTCCACTAGTATTTTGGGACAAGGACCCCCCTTCTCTCCCAGGTGAGGAAAGCAGTCCATTGGATACTCAATCCTCTACTCCCCAATTGACCCCAGGTTCTCCAGACTTGTTCCTGAACTAGGGTCATCAGCATGGTGTGGGCTAAGGCAGATGCCTCAACCCTCAGTGCCACCAGGCCAGTCTGACCTTGGTTTTATATAATAGCATCACTACCTTCCACCTTCTGCTAGTGATACCTCTGCATATGCACCAAAGTTCTACTGAACGTCACTAAATTTTAAATTTTAGTTATTTCTCTATCATTTTAAAAGTACACATCCAAATGAAACCAAATTTGGAAGATATACAGTGTCGTAGACTGAAGGGGGTGGAGTTATGATTGGCCAAACATTTAATTGAAATTTAATTTTCTGTTATTTCAACATCGTTTTAAAATTTCTCATCCAGATTTCTCCACGTGGTCAGGATTTAGCGGTTCATGCAGCATGGGAATATGCACCATGTTATAAGTCTCAAGATTCAATGGCAGCTGATTTATAGGTAGCTATTTTGCCAAAATGTGGATTTCTATAATTTTAGTATAATTTTGATGATATTCATTGAAATGGTATAAAATTTGACATGTGTACAGGTTATCACTACATTTGTATATGTACTAATTTCAGATGTCTAGCTTCAAATGGGACTGAGTTATAGCTTGCCATACATGTTGCCAAAATGTAAATTTCAAGTTATTTCCCTCTAATTGTAAAACAACATATCCACATTTAACCTGAGTTGAAGCATTCAAACTACTATACAACATAGTCATTTCTGAAGACGTTCATATTTGCAGTTTTAAATGGGATTGAATTAAAAGTAGTCAAACTCTCACAACATTTAAAAATTACATTTTGCAAGGATGCTAACTACTGTAAAAATTTGTATACCCCTGAAACTTTAAAACTAGAGAATGCAGTTCCATTAAATTTGGCAAGTTCTTATACCTTACAGACTGTGTTTGCCAATTTTATTAATTGCTTGCTGCCAGAAACTACAAAATAACATTTGTTCTTAAAGTCAGATCCCATGA
Source organism: Neoceratodus forsteri (assembly GCA_016271365.2). Classification (NCBI taxonomy): domain Eukaryota; kingdom Metazoa; phylum Chordata; order Ceratodontiformes; family Ceratodontidae; genus Neoceratodus; species Neoceratodus forsteri. Next base: position 1,043,130,427 of record CM028133.1, on the reverse strand, counting down.
ATCTTTGTTAAACTTGTAAAATTTCATGAAAAATTCCATTAAACTGAATTTTCTAATTTCATTCAACCTTCTGTTGGGGATTCTAATTAAATGATAGGGGTATAAGAGGCAGATAGTGCAGGGGGTTCAAAAGGTTCAAGAGTTAGATGCACAGTTTCACCAAGAAATGGACAGCTGAGCTGGGCAGAACAACACTTGTAGACCCCCAGGTTGGAGCAAGGAAGCACAGAGTGTCAACATTTCCAACCTGAATGCAGGATATTTAAGAATGACATCCAGTAAATTTATAATCCAGGGAGCCTGCCTTATATGTATGTCCGTGACTTAGAGGTACTGTACTCAAAAATTTATAGTGTGGAAAGAAAATGTCTGTGGAAGTAGGAAGAAAGAACTCTGGCTATTCAAACAGGGTATATCGATAGGAAAAGGACTAGGTGACTGATGTTTATTAGGAGATTTGTCACTGTAATGAACAAGGAGGATATCAGTGGGATCAGTAGTTCTACTGAGTCAATCTTGCTATGCCAAAAGAGAAGGAGGGGGTAGTCACCCAGAAAGGAACAACAGGACTGCAAAAAACTAAGCCCTGCTTTTCAAATGAAGCAATACATTGTTAATATTACATTTCATAAAAAGAATTATAGATGTATTATCTATGTGCTACCATAAATTTGTGCAAAAATTGTAACAGTATTTTTTCTACTGCAAATTAAAACTGCTAAGCCAATTTATCCAGTTGTTTTAGACACCAGGATACGTTGGATATGAGTATGCATGTCCCAAAGTCTATGTCTGCAAGAGCAGAACAATTACAAACATCCACGTTTTTAATAGTTTTCACAAAAGTTTGCAAAATCGACATAGTAAGGTTTTGAACCACTAAAACTTATAAATCTCTAATCCAATTCTGTACATATTTAGATCATTCTATAAGCATTAAAAAATGTTATTCATGCTAATTTAAACATGTCTAGCTCCAAAGGTGCCTGAGTTATATGCAGATGACATTTTTCACAAATTTTCCACAAGAAAATAAAGTAATAGATTTTGAGCATATATAATTGTGAGACTGAAGGCCATATATTCAAAACATTGCCCTAGGGCTAAATTAACACTGCCTGGTAGGCACACTTAGCACAGCACAAAGCAAGCTATATTCAAAAGGAATAGCCTGGAGCAAACAGCTTCTGAATACAGCATGGGAATGAGGCCAGGCAAACTGGGCTGGGATTGCAGGGCAAACTTAGCCCTGGAATAAAACAGCTCTGAATATAGCAACCAGGAAGTGCAAACCACAACAGCAGCACAGTGCACAGCAATGTGAAGGTAGGTAGAGGTGAACTATGTGGCCAATGTGTGTGCCAGCAAATGTGTGGACCCAGCACAGCTGCAGGCAGCAGCACATGTGAAAGTACAGTGTTCAAAACTGTATAATATTCCCTGAACTGTTTGCACAGTGCTAACACATCTGCATGGGTTTAGTGCAGGGCTAAGCCATTAGCCTGGTGCAAACACATTTGCCCGGCGCTAAACTTTGCCATATTCAAAAGTGACATGCGAATGAGCCTACTGAGATAGTCTCTGGGAAAACATACAGATTAGCATCTCATTATGCCCTGATTTGCATGTAGTTTGCCCAGAGTTACTGCAAGGTTCCACAGATCTATCTGTAGGTCAGTCTGGAAGTACAGGGGCTGGCCAGGTCAGACCACATCTCCACCTGTAGGTCAGTCTGACAGTGCATGATGATAGCTGTAGGCTACATGTAAACAGTACAGAATAGCATAGAATATTTTACCCCAGGGAACAACACAGCATAGGCACAGATGGTGGTGGTGCTGCATGCAACTGTCACACTGTAGGTCATGCTACAGTACACAGCAGACACTACAGTAGCAAGTGGGCCAGTAGTGTGTGGACACAGCACTGCCTATGGTGTGTAGGGCAGTGCTGATGACTGCACTATACACAGTTACAGGCCCTACATGCAGGTGTTTACTGAAAGTGGGCATTACTGTTATGCTGTTGTGTGACCCACAGATGCTGCACCTCTGGCATTGGATGTTCAGAGTGACATATATATGTCCAGCTTTGTGTGCTGTGGCAGTTGTACAGCTGTGCAGTATGTGGCCAGTGGAGCATATATTATCAGAAAGGCACACTGCTGTTGGGCTATTCCCAATACTGGCCCATGTGCACTGTGTGATGTGTCCCAACCTTGTGGCCACACCCGGTCTGTGGCACATCCTGGCCACCCGTACACTCTCCCCTCAACATCTTCCATGCCCACAGTGCTGCATGTGTCTGCTGGCATCTATTGGTTTCCACAGAAGAATGGTCCACAGGTGTGTGCTGTATGGCCACACTGCCATGCTGTCCACTGGTGGCAGGTTCACCACTTACTGCCTGGCATGGCTGGGACTGGTAGCAGATGATGGCATCATTGTGATGCCATCAGTGAGCAGCATGTTTCCTCTATGTCTGGCTTTGTCTATGTGTCATATTTATTTTTAAGGGTCACGCAAAGCCATGCAAAAGCCACACAAAAACTGCACAAAGCCAAAGTGTCATGCAAAGGTGATTGCCCAAGGTTAATACTTCCTTTTCCTGGGCGGTAATGTGCACCGCACTAAGTGTCGTGCTAAGTCACACAAATCCACTTTGCATGGCGCTAGTCACTGAATATAGCATTGTGCCTGTATTCATGTACACACACCCTCAGTTTGCCCTTTGCATACAGTATGATTTTGCCAGGCACTAATGTAGTTTGTGTGCGCTATTTGGCCTTTTGAATATTGCAAACCTGTGCTAAACCTGCGCAAACGGTTTGCGCTCAGCACAAAGTTTTGAATATCTGGCCCAGTGCATCATATTGTCATGAACTATGGCACATTGTTAGAACACCTATAGTCAAGGAATTATGTCAAATGTAAGATCTATGACCCAAAGGACAGCTGAGGTATGTGCAGATAAAATGTTCATAAAATTTTGCACAAAAAATAAAATGACAGAATGTGAGCAACTATAATTCTGAAATCATCCAACCAAGTTTCATGACACTTGGGGCCAGATATTCAAAACTTTGCCCTGGGGCAAAATTAACACTGCCCGGCGGGCAAACTTAGCCCGGAGCACAGAGCAAGCTATATTCAAAAGGAATAGCCCAGAGCAAACAGCTTCTGAATATAGCATGGGAATGAGGCCGGGCAAACTGGGCTGGGAGTGCAGGGCAAACTTAGCCCTGGAATAAGACAGCTCTGAATATGGCAACCAGGAAGTGAAAACCACAACAGCAACACAGTGCACAGCGATGTGAAGGTAGGTAGAGATGACCTATGTGGCCAATGTGTGTGCCAGCAAATGCGTGGACCCAGTAAAGCTGCAGGCAGCATTGTATGTGAAAGTACAGTGTGCAAAACTGTAAAATATTCCCCGAACTGTTAGCACAGCGCTATCACGTTTTCGCGGGTTTAGCGCAGGGCTAAACCGTTAGCCCAGAGCAAACACGTTTGCCCGGAGCCAAACTTTGCCATATTCAAAAGTGACATGCAAATGAGCCTACTTAGGTAGTCTGTGGGCAAACATCCAGATTAGCATCTCATTATGACCTGATTTGCATGCAGTTTTCACCGGGCTAACTGTTTAGCCCCGCGCTAAACCCACGCAAACGTGTTAGCGCTGCGCAAACAGCTTGGGGAATATTATACAGTTTTGAACACTAATTCTCCATGCACTGCTGCCTGCAGCTGTACTGGGACAACACAGCATAGGCACAGATGGTGGTGGTGCTGCATGCAACTGTCACATTGTAGGTCATGCTACAGTGCATAGCAGAAACTACAGTACCAAGGGGGACAGTAGGGTGTGGACACAGCATTGCCTCTGGTGTGTAGGGCAGTGATGATGACTGCTCTATACACAGTGAGAGGCCCAACCTGCAGGTGTTTACTGACAGTGGACATTACTGTTATGCTGTTGTGTGACCCACAGATGCTGTACCTGTGGCATGGGATGCTCACAGTGACATGTACATTTCTGGCTTTGTGTGCTGTGGCAGTTGTACAGCTGTGCGGTATGTGGCCGGGGGGGAGGCATATATTATCCGAAAGACACACTGGTGTTGGGGAATTCCCAATACTGGCCCATGTGCACTGCATGATGTGTCCAGCCACATCTGGTCTGTGGCACAGCCTCGCCACCCATACATACTCCCCTCAACATCCTCCATGCCCACAGTGCTGCATGTGTGTGCTGGCATCTGTTGGTGTCCACAGATGTGTGGTTCGCCGGTGTGTGCTGTATGGCCACACTGCCATGCTGTCCATTGGCAGCAGGGTCACCACTTACTGCCTGGCATGGCTGGGACTGGTGGCAGATGATGGCATCATTGTGATGCCATCAGTTAACGCTATGCTTCCTCTATGTTTGGCTTTATCTATGTGTCATATTTCTTTGTTAGGGTCACACAAAACCCGCTAAACCGCACAAACACGCGCAAAGCCATAGTGTCACATAAAGCTGGTTGCCCAGGTTTAAGACAAGTTTTCTCTGAGCAGTAATGTACACCCGCTATGTTATGCTAAGTAACGCAAAACCACTTAGCGCGGCGCTAGTCGCTGAATATACCATTGCGCCTGTATTCATGTCAGTTTGCCCCTTGCATACATTATAATTTTGCCCAAGCGCTAATGCAGTTTGCCAGCACTATTTGGCCTTTTGAATATAGCAGACCTGCTCTAATCCCGCGCTAAACCTGCGCAAACGGTTTTTGCCCGGCGCAAAGTTTTGAATATCTGGCCCTTGGAATGTTATTGGCCTGCCTCTGAAAAAGGGAACATGCCAAAGGTCATAGCTCTAGCTTAAACAAGGACAGAGTTATGATCAATAACTACATTTTAAAAATTCCACAAAATTTCAACAATATTCTGTGAACCTTTCTGGGCTTTCAAGAAGTTTTGTCGAAATTCTGTGAATTAGGAATTTTACTATTCTGCATAGCTCTATACAAAACACTTTTTCCTGCATTTAAGGGCACTTACTGTACTGTATATAGATAGCTAGAGATGTTGCAAAGTTTTAATTCACTGGTGAATTTCAGATGAGGTTACCAACTTTGCCTTTAGAGATCTATTTGAGAATTTTCAAAATTTCTTAGAAAACTCACCTTTAGTTACTTCACCTGACAACTTTTACTGTAACTTCACCTGCAGGATCCAGTTAGCTGACGTTTCTTAGGTTGAGGCCAATGGAAAATATAAGTGCCTGAAGATCACATGGTAAAGCTTCAGCAAGTCACATGTTACATCTCTAGACAGTCAATCTACTTTACTTTGGTTTTGCAGTGTTAGTGGAGGAGACATGGAACTGGTAGGCTTTCTGAGCAGATTATTGGATTAAACAACAAATTACATTAGTTTAAGAGCTTAAATCCTTCTTTTATTCTTATGGAATTCTTTGTGTTTTAGTTGTAATTAAGTTAGTTCTTGTGTATTTTAACTATTTTTTTTAACTAAAACATTTAGTTAAAGATCCCTAATTTCCCTTTTCTTTGCATTTGTTCTATTTGACTTTTCTTCTCTCTGTCTCTTGCTGTATCTTTTTAATTATATTTGTAAATGGTGGAGTATAGACAGGGTTGTGTTTGAAGTTGTGGTGGTGGCATACACATGCATCAGCCAGCACCCAGTGTGATGAAGGTGGTAGGGACAGAGAAGAAGTGATCCAGCAGGCTACTCACAGCACTGCAGCAGCACACAATGCAGAAGCAGAAGCAACCTCATGTCCCAGTGCAGAAGCAGTTCCCTTAGCTCTGCAGCTGCTGTCCCAGCTCCACAGCAGCAGCCTAAACCCCGAGTGCCCCCACCATGGTGCCACCACCACAAGCAGCTGTTCTGCTTGAGAAGCCTTATCCTGGTTGCTCATCCTCTGGCTCCTTAGTGCCCCATGCAGAGAAGCAGACTAGTTCTTCCTGTATGTAGGAATTTTTCACCCTTGACCTCAGCAATGACTGTTTTTCCAAATACCACATGTGCAATACACTGGTCAGTCACACAGCCATGTACGCCCCAGTGAGCAGCATACCCAAATGAAAATATATCACCAAGCCTATTGGAAGCCAGACAGTGGAGGATGGTGGGTTGTGGCCTGGGGGAGATGGCAGTAGTTTTCCTTCTGTGCTGTTGTGGGGGCAGGACACAGCTTGATCATGTCTATAATGGTTACCTAGTAGCAAGGGACAGGGGCATTTATATATTTATTTAGTTTTTGTTGACCTGGTAAGTGCACTAGACAAATTCTGCCTATTTTCAGGCACAACCTGGGGTAGGGGGATACAGGTGAATGACAGCTGACTTTGAACTACATTAAGCTGTTGGTGGTATTTTTAGTGAATGGTAGGAAATTTAGCTAGGGCACTGGAGAAATTCCCCTACTCTGCCTGCAGGGTTGCTATCACTTCCTGCAGATGGGATGGAGGGACCCAGTTCACAGTTGGACACAGGAGGAGGAGAAAGTGATGATGTGGCAGGAGGGAAGGCTGCTGGAGAGGAGATGGAAATGGAAGTGGAGGAGACAACAAAGAGGAAGGATGCAGAAGTGGAGAGGCCTCCTCTTCTGACCATGTAACTTCAAAGGCTGAGGAAATGGATCAGCAAAAGAAAGTTGCAAAGATATTAATGGAGGATATTAAAGAACAAAAGCAACAGGATGGTACTGCTTGCAAAGACAACCTGGATCTAGAAGGTGCGGACATAGACAATCCTGAGAATAACGTGGTGGCAAAAGACTTGTTTTTATAAATACAAAAGGAGGAGCTGTTATATATACAACGTAAAGCTGACTTACAGAAGAAATTATGGGCTGCACAACAAATACAAAAGTAAGAGATTAACACAGCGATTGTAAAGGAGCTGATTTCTTGTAGTGTTGAAAAGATTATGTCCTGCACTCCAGACAGAGCTGCTTTAAGAGAGGAGGTCCTGCTTGCAAGTTTGGTGGCTGGCAGTGTAACCAGTAAAATAATTGAGTGCAGAGAGCTGCACGGGTCTGTATCTCTTCTGGCGGATCAGACTGACTGTATTGGGAGTGCAGAGAATCATGATAAAGTAGAGGAGAAATCCAGAGGAATGGCAACCAAAAGCAGTGAATGAAGCAACCTGCTTACAGAAAACCTTGTGCTTCTGACAGAGAGAATCACAGAACATAGACTACGGCAGCAGACTGCACTGACAAGGGAAAGCATTTCAGCTGACAAGCATAGCTGTGACACAGTAACAACAAAGGAAAGTCAAGCTGTTGAGTCAGCACTACATTCCCTTGATAAGGAAATATCAGGAGAGATATCGGAAGAGACAAACAACACCTTCACTGAGGATTATTCACCTTATCAGAAAATAGCTGTAAACACTTCATTTGATAATAGTAATGAGAATATTGACCAATATAAAGCAGTACCCACATTAGGTCTAAGAAAGGGAAGGGAAGGGAGGGAACGCCAGGCCTGCTCCCCATCCACCTGCATGAAATTCCTCTTACTCTAGAAATGTCACTAAGGAATGCAGGATGGAAAAAGCTTGATATTGGGAAATGGGTCCTGGATCCTGACCATTGCCCAATACCTGAAACAACAAATATGCCTGTAACAAACTCCAGGTCTAACTTTATTACTGATATGGATTTGGACTTACATGCAAAGGACTTACAACTCTCGCCCCCAAAGAACGTAAATTTATGAAGACTACACACTCTCTAGTTCAGAATCAGGTGATGAGGGACCAAGCAACGGAAGAGTTTCCTGGGGGAAACAAATGGATTTCGAAACAGCAAAACCTCCTGGTCAACAAAATGCAAATGACCAATCAAAAACTAATTGGGAGAGATTTAGATGATGAGACACATTTTTACAACATCCTTTACATGTACAAAGAAGAAACACTGTGATACTACAATATCTAGGAGGCCTGGAACAAATACCAGATAGGCAATATGTGGGACGATGACTTATTAATGAATCATTAGGATATTTTACAAATGAAATTTATGCACTAATACATATTTCAGGAGACAGTCTGTATGACATTAGTTTTAAAACCCCTCAGGGGTGGGATAGATTTTGAACCCAATATGAACAATTGTGATACATAGCACTTTAACTCCATTTCAGGGCAATACCATTAACAAAACCTGTCATAAAGCTTGTAACTATTTTATTTTGGACAGAAGCCATGCAGTACATGACATAACACATTGGTTACAGCAGCGCTGTGAAGTTCTGGGTACTCCACAACTAATATTCATCTAAGAACATTTTTGGACTAGGGGGCAGGAAACTGAAGGTCAGGCTGCATTCTGCAAACAAAGGCTTAGTGCATTTGCCGAATAGCCTGTTTTGGGGAAAAGAGAAGGGGCATTGTTTTTATCCTGGTCAGCCCAGGACTTGTTTTAAGTGTGGTTCAATTTCACATTTAAGCACTGCATGTAATAGGCTGAAATGTAATCTGTGTTTATCATATGCTTATTCTGGCTCTGAATGTCAGGAAGAATTAAGGTGCAGTTTGTGTGATGAGGTGGGTGGGGCATGCATATTGTACATGTCCATAGGCCACACATAATAGATCAGATCATCCAAACCAGGATAATATGCTGTTTGAAGCTCAGAAAAAAGATATTAATGCACACAAAAAACAACAGAAAGAACCGAAAGATGACCAAAATACAGATACACAGACAACTGGTAAGGCAAACCAAAATATAGCATCTGCAGACCCCCCCACCCACAGCTACAGTTCCTTCAGTACAAGAGGTACCCTTCAAAAAAGCATTGAGATTACAACAGAACAAGGCAAGGAACAAGAGAATCTACCTGTAGCATCCATCCTGCAAGAGAAAGGTGGTGGTGGTATGATGCACCCACCAACTATGACAGTAGTTTCAAAAAAAAAAGAGCATTAAAACTAATGAGGCCTAAGTCAAAAATAACAAAATCTTCCTCTCCAGACCAGACGATTCCTATAAGTAATAAGTATGAAATCTTGTACACTGAAACACAGGATTCAGAACAAGGAGCTGATTCTGAGGCTTCCTCCCAACCCCAACAGACTTTGGACTCAGAGAATGATACACTGTTACAAATAGAAACTCACATTCTTAGAAAAGGGAGGTCTAAAAGATTTGGAACAAGAATAGAAGAAGTACGAGACTGAGCAACCCTAGTTAACATTCTTCTCCCTTATGGAGCGATCACCTATTCTTAAAATCACTACCTTAAACACAAAGAGTATAAACAAATGCCCAAATGCATTTGGTAACATTATCCTTTTTAAAGCATTGTGAAGCTGCTATTTGCCTCCTTCAGAATACTAGGCTGAGGTCTTCTTGGTTTGTTCAAATAACTCAGAATATGAGGCATTGGGGTCCCTCCTATTTTTAATTTGGAATGGACACTTTTGTTGATGGGGTGGGCATTTTATTTAAAGGAGATAGATTCAAGATAACCAGGATTCTGGATATCCTAGTAAGAATATCATTATTAATTGATTTTTCTGTTAGAACAGTACAATGGAGAATCTTAAAAGTTTATGCACCTACAGGGAAGAAGGAAAGAGTGGAACTTTTTCATACGGTTAAACATGTTTTATTTATAACAAAGCATTTCATCTGGGGTGGTGATTTCAATTGTGTGATTGCAAAATAAGATAGGGGAGCTAACACAGAAAAAGACTTTTGCGATATAACTTGTTTAAAAAGTATTATTAAAATAATAGGTTTACAGGATGCATACAGAACACTTCATGCCAGATGTGAGTGTATGTATTTTAAAGGTAGACTATCCACTAGGATTGATTCCCTATTTTTTCAAAATATATGGTAGTGCATGATGCTAAGGTAACACCTTGTGAAACACCAGATCACAATTTAGTAATGGCAATAGTAGGTCTTTAGGAAAAAATACCCTATGGAAAAGGGTATTGGAAAATAAATATACAGCTTTTACAGTAGCAAAATATCATTGTGCAGGTAAAAGATCTCCTATACACAAGAATGTCAGTGGCCTGTTTGGAAAATGACCTAAGTATGTGGTGGAATAATACAAAATGATTCAAAAAATGCTATCACCCACTACAATAAAAAAACATACAGACCAGTACAAAAAATACCTCTCCTTCTGGTCTCAATTGGCTAAAATATATTCAGTAAGCAATACACAACAGATAAATTTAACCAGTCAAGTAAAGGCCATTAAGAAAGAGATGGAAGCATTGCAATATTCCAGAGCTAACTCTTTGATGATAGAACACAAAATAAATTACTTTTGGTGATGCATTTGAAAGCGGTACAAAAAATAGCAGAACAAAGGACTATGACATCAGTTATTACAAAAGAAGGGCAAGAAGTATTCACAAGTTTAGAAATCTTAAAAACAGTTCAAACATATTTAACAGAGATGTATACTATGCCCCCAACTGAGGAAGACAGAATAAAGGAGTTATTGAGTACTTCAATTATACCTGCATTTCCAGAAGATTTGGGAAACAGCTAAATAGCCCCTTATAACAAAAGCAGAAATAGAATGGGTCATAAAAAAATCAAAAAAATGATACTTTGCCAGGCTTAGATGCATTGTCACTGGAATTTTATAAACAGTGCAGTGATATATTAGTGGAAATTCTGGAGGAAGTATACAACTGGATACTGTATAACAAGACAATAAATGCTCAACTATGTAAGGCAGTACAGATTTTCATTCACAAAAAGGATGATCGCAGAGAACCCCAAAATTGGAGACCACTTAGTTATTGAATGTAGATTTAAAAATATTAATTAAGATATGGTAAGATTATAAGAAATTGTGCCTCATGTAGTATCTGTCATTCAGACATATTCCATAAAGGGAAGGAGAATTATGGATACTTTGGTATTAATTAGAGAGCTGGTAGAGCAGGGAAAGGAAAACAGCATCTCGGGTTACTTGCTTTCTCTAGATCAGGAGAAAGCTTTCGACAGAGTCCCACATAAATTCATAGAGCAGGTTTTGAGATCCTATGGGATCCCCAAACAATTTTGTGCTTGGATTATGATGATTTATACACAGTCTACAGTTATTCCATTGATTAATGATCATCTAGGCTCCTACCTGCTGATAGGTAGAGACGTTAGACAAGGGTGCCCAATGAACCCTTTATTGTACGTATTTTGTCTAGACCTTTTATTAAGATATTTACAGGAAGATAATAAAATAAAAAGTATTTGCTTAGTAGATAAATCTTTGGAAATTAAAACATCGGCCTACGCAGATGATGTATGTTTATTTTTAGCAGATAAAACTTAATGCAAAAGAGCATTATGAAAAATAGAACATTACTCTGATATAGCCAGTGCAAAAATAAACAAAAGTAAAAATAGGTTGTTCCCCTTGAATGAAGAAACTAAGGTAGTTGAGTCCCTAGAAGGTATACCAGGTACTGTAGAACCTTTTAAAGTACTAGGGATTATATTTGGGAAAAGAGACAATGGACAGACAAATTGTGAACAGAAATTACAGTTTGGTCAAAACAAACTAAATAAGTGGAAAACTTGACAACTAACTAAGAAAAAGCAAGCTGTATTAGTTAAAACATTCTTACTACCCATATTTGCATACGTGAGTGTGGACTATAGAGAATAATGTATGGTCATCGATTGATAACCAGTTTGTTAACCATCAAGAGGTTGCCAGGGCGACCATGTAAACCTCAAGAGCAAAGCTTGAGAGGTTTATGTCGTCATGGCAACCTCAAGATGGGTTACAATTGATGTACCATACATTATATTTTATAGTGTATTGTACCGTTTATGTTTAAAAAATGAGAAAGCAGTTCCTTACTGCAGTTTTTTTGTGCAGTTTTATTGGTATTCTGCTCCGGGTCATGTTCTCACCCCGTGGCCGCTTCATGGCTGCCTGATCAAGTTGCATGCATGTGCAGCCTGTTCCTGGTTGTCAACCCATTGATGTGATGTACCATCGATGGGTTAATAACATCACGACATCTCATCGATGGTAAAACGTTGTTATAAAAAGGTAGATTTCTACCTATGACAATGTTCTACCATACATTATATCCAATTCCAGTTAATTTTGAAACAACATTATTAAGTTTAGTGTTTCAAGTCATATGGGGTAGCTGGTCGAATCTGGTAAAGAGTGACATTTTGTACTTACCATTACAGCAGTGTGGACTAAATTTAATGAATCCAATAGCATTTTTTTACAGTGTATTTTTTTCAGCAAATATAATAGACCCGACTCAAGTAAATTCAGCTGTTTGGATTATATATTCCTTAGAGTGGATGATGCTTTTTTTTTTTTGCTAGGTGGAGGAACCAAGAAAAGTTTAATGCAATAATAAAGAGAAGTCCAGAATTTATTAAACCAGCAATAAAGAAAATAAAACAGTGGCAGTTGAATGTGACACCAATAATACAGCACCCACGGAAGAACATATATAATAAAATACAAATGACAGTATTTAGCATTACACCTACATTTAAGGGAGTACTTGAAGAAAATAAAGGAAAGGAATTGCAGATCCTGCAAAGTAAGATAATACTCCCAAAAATGTGGAATGTAACCTGGCTTAGTAGCCATGGTAAACTCAATGTATGAGGAAATGCAAAACACAAAAGTCAGATAGAAAGAATATGTTCAAGAACAACATGTGTAGCTCAGGAAGAGACTTTGGAACATTCTTTTCTATTTTGTCCATATGCACTAAATTTCTGGTGTGAACTGTCCTTGAAATGGGAAGATGACTTATGGGAAACAGTAGCCTATGAGGAAATGATAGGTAATTAGGAGATATAATAAAGGGGTGTTACATTTAATTTTCACATGTATAAAGTATATATTATGTCAGGCACATTATAAGTTCGTGTTACAACAGATAGAACAGGATACGGTACAACCTGTAATCCGGGGGAACATGAAGCAATGTATGCAGGACAGAAGTAGTTTGGTAAGAAATGTATGGTTAGATAGATGGAAAAATATACCATTTTTAAAAGACAAAATAGGAAACAGGGGAAATGAAGTGGAAAAGCAATGTTTGTCATATTTTCAGTAAGCATGTCTACTTAAGAAGTACTAATATTGTGCCACATGTTTTTGTTTTGTTCTTGCTGTGTCAATTGGATGCGAAATGAATGTATATTATTGTTGTGTGTTCTTAATAAAATATTCTCCTACTCTTTTAGAGAAGTGCCATGGGATCTGTAACTTTGAAGGAATTGGATAAGACTAATTGTGTACTTATGTATAGGTGAATGGTAAAGTGATTGTATATTGTACATTTTTTTGTTTTTTTTTTCATAAAAACTCCCCTACTTTTTTCGAGAAGTGCCATGACATCTTTAACATCCACCTGAACTACCACCAGAAGAGGCAGATGGGACCTGTTTTTTTTTTTCATTATTGTTTATCCTCCTGTGGCCACCCTAAACTGCTCCACCCTTAGATTTCGCATCCCTACTTTTGGGGGATCCAGCTGTCGTATGCCTCTACTGGGACTGCTGGCACCCAGTAACCCCTGCAGCTTATCCCAGCAGCGCTGGCGGCAGGGAGCCCCCTAATTCCCCACCCCAACAGATCCAGTTTGGGTGCCAGCACCCAGTGAACACTCATGGATGACCATCAAGCTGCGGTTGGTGCCACCTTTTCCTTGTTATGTTCCTCTGAGTCAGAGGGCATGCAATGACACCAGCAGGTGTAAGCATGCACATGTCCACACACGTGTCCATCCAGGTGTTTGTCCCCCGAATCTGCCCCAGTGCATGGCATGCATCCCTGGCCCCCAGCCTCTGCCAAGGGGCAGTAGGACACCCATCTTTGTGGTCCCCCCTCCTTGGAGAAGAAGAGCTATCCTCCGGATGCTCAATCCCTCTCCTCCCCTGCCAGCCCCTGGCAAGCCGTGCTCGCTCCTGAACCTGGGTCGCCTGCGTGGTGTGAGGTGTGGCATACAGCGCCTCGGCCCATGGTGCCACTGGGCTGGCTGGACCTTGGTTTTAATGTCTCATCCAAAAGACGGCACCTCAGGAGTGCAGCACCCCCCCCATGCTGCACTACAGTGTCAGTATTGGGATTCAACCCTAGTGCCTGGTGCAGGGATAGAACCCACAACCTTCTGGTCTTCCAGTCTCAGAGGTGAGTGTGCTACCTGCTGAGCCACTGACACTGCATGGGACAGCACTTATTCACTGTAGGAAGAGGCATTCATAAAAGAATGGAATGAGGCTGGCTCAGTGGCACTGAGGGTTAAGGCACTGAATGCCATGTCTCACGCCATGCCAGCAACCTGGGTTCAGGAATGAACATGGCTGCTGGGGTTTGGCTGGGTTGGAGAAGGATTGAGTGTCCATGGGACTGATCTCCTTCTCTGGGGATGGGGGATGTCAGTGATTGGCACTCTGCTGGCCCCTGGCAGAGGCTAGGGGGCAGTGCGCTGATGCTGCAGCAGAAGGGCGGAAGATGGGGCAGACACCTCAAGGCAGCATGCATGGATGCATGCGAGCTCCCTCCAATGGTATGATTGCATGCTCCTCTCCACAAGGGGAGAAAACAAAGAGAATGGAGTCGCTGACCATGGATGACAATGGCCCCCCTTGCAGTGCCACTGGGAGGGTACTTCCCCCAATCTGGATCCGGTCTGGTGGGTTGAGTCACTCTCCACCCCCTGCCATAAGGGGTAAGTTGTTGGAGCTGAGGGGGAGAGTGTCTAATACCCGGTATGTGCTGTGAGGGGGCATCAGAGGTGCCGGGGAGGACTCAAAGGAAAATACAGCAACAAAAAAAATAATAAATAAAAGAACAGAATGAGACCTGGGAATACAAGAAAGTGATTATTTAGACTCTAGTACAACTCCTATTGTGTTGCACTGGTGAAATGAAACAAAAAAAAATAAAAAAATAAAATTTTGGGGGAAAGGATAGTAACTGACAAATTATTGCTGGCCAGGTTTTGAAACGGGACGAAGGTGCCCTAGGGAAAGGTAATGGAGAAGTCTTGTCTGTTGGATGAGATGACAGCAGGACATGAGACCTGTGAATACAAGAGTAAATGCTTTAGATTTTACTCTGTTAGATACTGTGGGTGACCGCATGAATAGTAGTCTTACTATATCTGTCACCAGTGAAACGAAAAGAGAAATTATTGCCTGACTTGGCCACTGTGGAGGCCACACAGTGTATCCATTTTCCACTCCCAGTCTTACTATCTGTCACCTGTGAAGAAAAAGATAACTTATTTAGCCTGACTTGGCCACTAGGTCACTGTGTACCTATTAAAGGAAAATTTGTAATAAAATAGAAAAAAATAAAAAAGTCATGTAATGATACTTACCATCAAATTATTGAGCACCATGGCTTGCACTGGCATGATTGACAGAGAGAGAGGTGGTGGAGGAATAGGTTGCTTAAGTAGGTGCCTTGCAGGCTGCTTGGCTTTGTGACTGACTTGCCAGTCACCTCTGTGAATAGTCAACCTTGCAGAGAGCGGGAGGAAACAGGAAAGAAACACATTGTAATGTCCTGCAGGTGACATGGAAGCCACTCTAGTGCAAGGGCAGACTCACCATCAACCATGAGGATGGGTGTCAAAGTGAAAGTAACTTACCATCACAGCAGATGAAGTTGGTCTTTGCTGGACCTCAGGACTTGTTGCCTCAATGTGTTTCCTGGCAGGAAGCTCAGCCTGGGGGCTGCCTAGCTGACTGGTTAGAGGTCTGCCTGGCAAAGACATTTATGCTTACTGAAGATTCCAAGTTTCTCAGTCGGGATGCTTGTGATGGTGGTGGCAGAGACCCATGTTGGTGGACATACACAGTGTCATAGCAAGGCATTTTTGTGCCCTGGGCAAGCTACACATTTTGCACACACCATCACCCCCAACCCCCCAATCCTGCACAGAAAACTTGCATCTTGCATGCAATCAGCTTAACCTAGCCAGATCATGTTTGAACTCTTTTAGAGTCCAAACATTTTAAACAAAAACAGTTTTGTAGTAACAGTGGCCCAACTGTAAGCTATTATTCACTCCTGCTGGTCATTCCTCTTCAATAGACTACTGACTTCACTAAATGGCATCAAATTGTGCAGGCAAAGACACACATACTGGTGGTTAAAGTACCTTTTCTGATTAGGAGTTCTGATTTAGTTAGTTTTGTCTTGAAATAAAATGGGAAAACATTTTACATTTCTGGAGCCTGATATTCAAAAATGACGAAAACAGTGTAAATATTTGCGCTATGCCTTGCCAGGGTGCCAAAAAATGCTATTTTCAGTGGAACAGACCACTGGCACTATTCAAATGAATATAGGGCCATTATGGCCAAGTGCTAAGCCATGAAGTGTGGGGCAGATATGGCTCCCAAAACATGGTTCCATATTAGCTTAAGCCCGCACTAAATTTCCAATATTCAAACTAACCTATGCAAATAAGGCCAATGGGCATGCAGGGCACTAAGGGGCTATTTGTATGCCTATTTTGGGCTTATTCACATGGATAGCCTGGTGTTTTAGTGTGACCCTGCCCCTAACTTGCCCAGTCCCAAAGAGCTATCCCTGGTGCTAGTCATCCCCTTTGCTGAGTGCTGGCCTGATATAACATATTGATTGTCCCTGGTGTCCAGCGGTCATCCCTCGCCAGTCACTGGCACAAGATAACATATAGATTATCTCTGGAGTCTTTCAGTCCCCCCTCTTGCCGATCACCAGCTCGATATAACATAGAGTGTCCCTTTTGTCTAGTGGTCCCCCCTACCATTTGCCAGTCCATCATACATATAGATTTTCTGTGGTGTCTAGCAGTCCCCCCTCCCTATCCCTGATCCCTCCTTAGAAGAAATTGAATGCTTCTCTGGTTGTCTGGTGCCCCCCCCCCGCTTTATCCCTGATCTGCCCTTATAATACATAGAAACATAGAAATTGTGGGCAGATAAGGACCGCTAGTCCCATCTAGTCTTCCCATAAGCCTTGTACTTGATTATGACATCTGACACACCCTCTGCTTTACCTCCATGGTCCCCCTATGCCTGTCCCATGCATGTTTAAATCCAACCACAGTACTTGCTCCAACCACCGCCTGTGGCAGATCATTCTATGCATCCATCAGTCTCTCCATGAAGAAAAACTTTCTCACATTCCCTCTTAATCTGCCATTTTCCAGTTTCATTTCATGACTCCTTGTTCCTGTATTTCTCCTGTACAGGAAGATGACTCCCCCCAGCACCTTGCTCATGCCCCTGAGATACTTGAATGTCTTTGTCATGTCCCCTCTTTCCATCCTCTCCTCCAGCAAGTACATATTGAGGTCCCTTGCTCCTAGTCATAAGTTTTGTGGTGCAAGCCCTGTACCATCTTTGTCACAATTCTCTGTACTGTCTAAAGCCTGTTAATATCCTTTCTAAGTTGTAGCGTCCAGAACTCCAGAACTACGCAACTCCATGTAAGGCCTGACCAGGGTTTTATATAATGGCATCATATGTGAAGGAAGGACTGAAGTGTGTAAGGGAGGAAGGGGAGGAGGGTAGTATGGAGTCACTTTGGGTGCAAATCCAGGATTCCAAGAATAGGATTCTTAGAATGGGAGTGGTGTACAGGCCACCATCTCAGATGGAGGAGTTAGACAGGGAACTAGTGGGACAGATCAGGAGGACCTGCGAGAAAGGTAGTGTGGTGATTGTGGGGGACTTCAACATGCCAGGAGGGGACTGGAGCACCCCAACAACCCGGAACAGAAGGGAGCAGGTACTGCTGGATGCCTTCCAGGACAGCTTCCTGCTGCAAATGGTCAGTGAAACAACCAGGTTAGGGAATACCCTTGACCTTGTGCTGGCAAATGGGGACTTTGTGAGAGAACTTACAGTGGAGGAACCGCTGTCAGGGTGACCACCACTCAGTATGGCTCACATTGGATATGGGCAAGGAAGGAGGGAATCTGGCACAAGAGTGCTGGACTTCAGGAGGGCTGACTTTGGGAGGATGGGGAAGGGGTAAAGGGTACCTGGCCAGAATTCAATCTAGTATGGACACTAGCCAGAGGTGGGAGCTCATAAAGCTGGGGATAGTGGAGGCAACCAAAACCTGTTGCAAAGCCCAGAGCAAGAAGGCTAGGGCTAAGAAACTGAGCTGGTTGAGCAAGGAGGTCATGGAAAGGTAAGGAGGAAAAGAGCTGCCTTTAGAAGTACAAGAAAACAGGGAGGTGGGAGGACAGGGAGGAGTATTGACAGAATCAAAGGAGGTGACAAGGCAGTAAGGGGAACCAAAGCATCTACAGAACTCAGGCTGGCACAAGGCATTAAGAAGGGGGAGAAGGACTTCTTTAAGTACATCAGGGAGAAAAGGAGCTGTAAGGACCACATAGTAAGGATAAGGAAGGAGGGGGGTTGGGTGGAAGCAGGGTGCGATAAGGCAGAAGCACTAAATGAGTACTTCTGCACAGTATTTACTAAAGAGAAGAGAGGGGTGACACCCAGGTGGGAGAAATGGCAGAAGCAGGGGGGGAAGTGGTGACAGATGGGGAAATCATGGAGGGCAGAGTTCAAGAGGGTTTGAAGGCACTGAGGGTGGACAAGGTGCCAGGCCCAGATGGCATCCACCCCAGGGTACTGAAGGAGCTGGCAGAGGTCCTTGCAGGACATTTGGCAGACCTATTTAATGCCTCACTACATTGAGTGTGTACCTTGGGACTGGAGGATGTGGTGCCCTCCATAAGAGTGCCCCAAGGATGAACCGGAAACTACAGACCAGTGAGCCTCACATCCATCGTGGGTAAGCTAATGGAGACTATCCTGAAGGAGAGGCTGGTGGCCCTCCTAGAGGCCAAAGGACTACAGGACAGCAGACAGCATGGCTTCATACATGGCAGATCCTGCCAAACCAACCTGGTGGAGTTCTATGACTGGGTAACTAGGCAACTGGACAGGGGCCTTGCAGTGGATGTCCTGTATCTGGACTTCAGTAAGGCATTTGACTCGGTGCTGCATGGAAGGCTGGGAAAGAAGTTAGTAGGCAAGGGCCGGGTGCAAAGCTAGTGAGCTGGGTAGGGAACTGGCTTCAGGGAAGGCAACAAAGGGTGGTGGTGGGTGGGGAGCTCTCACACCCAAGGGCAGCAACGAGCGGTGTTCCACAGGGCTCGGTGTTGGGACCAGCGTTGTTTGGTATATTCATTGCAGACATATCACGGGACATCAAGAGCAAGATCAGTCTGTTTGCTGATGATACCAAGGTAGGCGTGGTGGTGGATGACCTAGGGGGATGGCAGGGGTTGCAGGATGATCTGGCAAAGCTTGAAACCTGGTCAGACACCTGGCAACAGGGGTTTAATGCCAAAAAGTGCAAGGTGCTGCATTTTGGGATGAAGAACCCAAGGAGGAGTTACCAGCTGGGGGGAGTACAGCTAGCCCAGACAGAGGAGGAAAAGGATCTGGGTGTGCTCATTACAGGGTCAATGAACAACTCAGAACAATGTAGGAAGGCAGCTGCAAAGGCCAACAAAATCCTAGGTTGTATTGCAAGGGGTATATCCTCGAGGAGAGAGGAGGTGATTCTGTCACTGTATAGGTCATTAGTTAGACCACACCTGGAGTACTGTGTGCAGTACTGGCACCCGTATCTGAAGAGGGACATTAAGTTACTGGAG
Source organism: Neoceratodus forsteri (assembly GCA_016271365.2). Taxonomy (NCBI): domain Eukaryota; kingdom Metazoa; phylum Chordata; order Ceratodontiformes; family Ceratodontidae; genus Neoceratodus; species Neoceratodus forsteri. Next base: position 1,043,110,760 of record CM028133.1, on the reverse strand, counting down.
GGGGTACAGCGCAGGGTGACAAAGATGATCAAGGGGCTGGGGGACTTATCATACGAGAGGAGGTTGAAGGAGTTGAACATGTACTCACTGGAGGAGAGGAGGGACAGGGGTGACATGATTGAAACCTTTAAATACATGGAAGGAATAAACAAGATGGGTACAGAGGGGCTGTTCAAAGTAAGGGAGGGGAGGGCCACCAGGGGCCATGGTATGGGACTGGAGGGAGGAAAGTTCAGGAGGGAGATGAGACACTTTTTTACAGAGAGGGTGGTGGCTGGGTGGAATGCGTTACCTGCAGAAGTGGTATGCAGTAGAACAGTGGACTGCTTCAAAAGGGGATGGGACAGGACAAGGGGGAGGGTTAATGAAGGGGAAGGGTGGAAGGGAGGGGCAGCTGCAGAATAAGGGGTGCTAGCTGCACATTCGAGCAGACTTGATAGACCTCTAGGCCTTTATCTGCTGGCAAATTTCATATGTTCGTATCACTACCTCCCTCCTTCTACTGGTGATACTTCTGCCTATGCACCCAAGCATGCTATTGACCTTCCTTGCTGCCTTTGCACTCTGCTTAGACATTTTCAGGTAATCTGAAATAATAACCCTCAGGTCCCTTTCTTCCTTGGTGACTACGAGTAACACCCTTCATCCTGTAGTACTACCAAGGACATCTGTGGCCCAGGTACAAAATGTTGTACTTCTTTGACTTAAACTTCAGTTGCCACTCCTCAGACCATTTCTCAAGCTTCTCCAGGTCCTTCCTAATTTTTTCCACCCTTCTGGAGGATCCATCCTGCTATAAATCTTGAAGTTATCTGCCAAGTGGCAGACCTTTCCCTCCAGCCCCACTGCAATGTCACTAATAAGGACATTGAACAGGACTGGCCCAAGGACTGATCCCATATATACCACGCAGGTCACCTCACCTCTTCCTAGATTGTACCCCATTTACCACCACCCTCTGCCTCCTGTCCATTAGCCAGTTCATATCACAGTTTACCACCTTGTCTCCCATGCCCAGACAACCCATCTTGTTAACCATCCTCTTATGTGGGAAAGTGTCAAAGGCTTTGCTGAAATCGAGGTAGGCAACATCCACCGCCCCATCCCAGTTTACGTCCTTCATTACCCATTCAAAAAAGTCTATCAGATTCTTCTAACATGACTTACCATCTAAGGAACCATGCTGCCTAGGGTCCTGGGCACTGATGTCTTTTAGATGTCCCACTATCCTTTCTTTAGGCAGTGGCTCCATGATCTTCTCCACTACTGATGTGAGGCTAACAGCCTATAGTTCCCCTGCCTCCTCACTACTGCCAGATTTGTGTTGAGGGACCACATGTGCCCTCCTCCAATCCTCTGGCACCACTTCTGTTTTGAGTGACTTGGTGAATAAGGCTGCCAGAGCTTTTGCTAACTCACTTTCGAGCTCCCTTAATATTCTCCAGCATATGCCATCTGGCCCCATCATTTTGTCCACCTTTAATTTAATGAGTTCCTACAGGACTGTCTTCCCTGTGTTAAGAAGTCTAAACCTCACTTTCAAGGAAAGGCTAGAGAGCAGTGGTCATTTACAAACCCAATGCTCAAGCTTTGTTAAGGAACTCAAGCTGCTCACAGTGTTGGCGCAATGTGCGTAGTAGGCAGCAAAGCATAATAATCAAAATAAAGATTAAAAATGTTTGTATAACAAAACCTTTAAAAGTAATCTCTAACCAGGTGTTAGTCAATGCGTCATTCATGTCACCATCATTAATTAATGAGAGGATAGCTTCATTGGCCTTAGTCATATTATTGCTGATGTGGATGAGATGTATGTCTTTCCTGTCTAAAAGTGATTTTAATGTAAGTGTGAGTGGGTCTATGTGTACATTAAAATATGGTAAATATTCAGACAGTGTGAGCAGATAATCGGGGTTACCATCAATGATGTCTACATCCAGGAGGGGGATGGGGGGTTTTGACGGTATGTCCAATGACAGTCTGCTGGTGGGGGACAAAACAGAAATTGGGGTTATCAATAGCACATGTAACAGATCCATAAGTATAGCTTTTAAAGTTTGTTACCACACAGTACTCCCCATCAGAATTATACTGAGAGCAAACAGTAGGGAGTCTCCACTTTTGCAACTGGACAGGGCAAGTGTAGGCCATCTTCGAAATCTGTGTTGACAGACAATGAACCTCCTCACAATATGATTGGTAGAGCTTATCTGGAGCCAAAGTCGAATCCAAAGACTCAGTGCCATTCTTGGTGATGTCATCATCCATGGTGAAAGTCCAATCAATGTTATCTGGATAATAGCCACAAACAGTTTGAATAACATCAAATAGATCACATCGGCACAAGTAAATGTATTGCTTCTTCGCACAACAGTCCGTGTGCGGAGCCACCCAGGCATCCAGGAAAGGATGGAAAACCAATAGAGGCAGTAGATCCAGGCATTCTCTGTAGATATCTTTGTCAAAATGCCCAATTGAGTGGACCAGTGCTAGCTTGTTGAAGAAAGCTGTAGTGGGATCAAAACATGGTAAAGAGACAGTAAATGAAACAAACATGGTTTCTGTTAAAGAACATTTCTTAGCAGCAAAACAAGGACCAGTATTAGGGTGTCTGGTCACAAACCCCAAATTCCTAGCTGTAGAAAGAGGAATGGTTAAAGCTTGTTGCATACACATAGCAATACAGCCAGGGGTTTTACATCGTAGACAACACCATTTGGAGATGTGTCTGTCATGTATGATATCAGGGATCCTTCCATATTCTAGATCATGGAAGAGATTGTTGATGGTAGTGATAATGTATGAGCCGTAAACAGAGCAAAGTATTTCTCTTGCAATGTATTGTTTATCTGCTTCTTTATTGTTTTGTTGTGTGAGAGCATTGATCTTATCTCTTGAATCAGTGAATGCCTTGGCAATGTTGTGCATGTTGTATACAGTGTATCTTTCCTCTTGACTAAGGCCATCCACACCATGCAATAATGGGGGTAGTATATTGTTAACCAAGCCAGTGGAGAACCTGGCAGAATAAGCTTTGATAGCAGCAATGTCTGCTTTATTCCAAATAGACATAGCTGTACCAAAGAGGCCTGTAACAGTACCTGTTGCACCTGTGACATCAGAACTGTCAACTTCACGTGTCTTACATTTATGAGTTAGATCATCAGGATTCAGTTTTCTCCTGAAGTTGCCTCTGTGTTCAGTAGAATAGACCCCGGCAATAGGGTCTTGAGTAGCAATCTGAAATGCAGCTAAACTATCAAGCAATAATGAACTATAAAATGCTGACATGTTAGTATTGTGACACATAGCACATTATTTCATATTCCAGTAAGTAAGATTAAACAAAACAGGTATATGCATAAACTGTAAATTATTAATCATTGAACCTGGGAGGGCAGTGGCTGTTAGACCACTCCGGGGACCAGGGGTATGCTTTGGGCATTCCAAAAGCTGTTTATCAGTGGATGGTGACACAGAGAGGTATGTGGCTGCAGAAGCCATGTGGTGTACAGCACAAAATTTTCAAGCAGAATCCTTAGACAAAGAATTACAGTACGAAGCATCAATTAAGGCAGCAATGTTGTGCAAACCAGAATGTCTTAATGCAGTTTGTAACAAGGACAGAGAACCATTTGGGGATAATTTAGCATTGGGCCAACCCTGGAAAGTTCCTTTGGAGAGTTTGGCCACAGGGAGAATTTGTCCTTGCGATGTGGTTTGCCACTCAGTTTGTAGGGTAGATTTATCAGGAGCAGCAACTGAGGCAGTGAGGTAAGCATCAGAATCTTCCTGGACAGTGATCTGACTATCTGATATATTGATGGATACTCCCTCTGGAGGAGGTGTTGGAGGATGGAGGTGCCATAGGAGGTTCGGTACTGTACCTTGGATGCAGGGGATAACTCCTGAGATGAGGAGATAATGAAACAAGATAGCCATCTTACTAGTGTATCTGAAAAGGAGGATCAAAGATTAGTGTGTTAGTACTATTCCACCCAATGGGGTGAGGAAAAGTAGTTAAGCTCCTTTACACAGTTTCAGCTGGTTTGCATGTAACCATTCGTCAGTCAACTAATTGTTATGCAGGAGTCTAACCTAATAGACTGCTGGACTGAGCTTGTTGATGATGGGGTATGGGCCTTCCCAATTGTTGGAGCAGGAGTGGGTAGGATGTGCAAATCGGAGTACCATTACCTGATCTCCAACCTGCCAATCCACTTCTTGTGCATGTTTGTCAAACTGTATTTTGGATTGTTGCTGGGCCTTGCCCATGCAGTTGGTAGCATACAAGTGCGTGTGTATGAGGTCTTTTCTGAGTTTTTCCACATATTGGTGTACAGACACACAGTCTGCAGTGGGGGTGTGCAGGTCAAACAACAGGTGTTCAGGTAATCTCATCTGTCTTCCAGTCATCACCACAAAGGGTGTGAGCTGGGTGATGGCTGAGTGTGTACCCCTAATTGCCATAAGGACAAATGGCAATAGGGAATCCCAGGTTTTGGGATTGTCCTCAATAAATTTGGGAAGCATTTGCTTAATCTATCTGTTGGCTCTTTCTACTTGACCTGAAGATGGGGGGTGGTAAGGTATGTGGAACTTCTGTTGAACTCCAAGGAGTTTAAGGAATTCTTTCATCAACTCATCTGTAAAACTGGTTCCTTTGTCAGAGTCTACCTTCAGAAGTAGGCCCCACCTGGAGAAAATCTGTTCCACCAGGATTTGGGCAGTGGTCTTTGCCATGCATGTCTTAGTAGGGAAAGCGTTAACCCACTTGGAGAAGAGATCAGTTACCACAAGAGCATACTTATTATGTCTGCTGGTGTTGGTCAAAGGGCCAATAAAATCAATCTGTATGGCATGCCAAGGGTCAGAATGTCATTATAGTAAGAGTTTGGCATTTCATTTGGTAGGGATGGGGTTGTTTTGTGCACAAATGAGACAATTGTCTATGTACTGTTTAACATCTTTGGTGACACCAGGCCACCAGGTGGTGGTCTTAAGCCTTTGGAGGGTATTTTCCACTCCCTGGTGTCCACCAGTGGGTGTATCATGCACTTGGCACAAGAATTCAGATCTCAGGTGTCTGGGGACCACCCACAACTTGGTGGTGAAATCATCTGGTTGGTACCAGATGAGCTTGTCATCTGGTGACAAGTGTAACTTAACTTCATGCCTCTGGTAGGGGTTGTGTGTGGAAGTTTCTCTTCGGTACACTTGTCAAGGAATCTGAACACTTCTTTGAGTTCAGTATCAGCAGGTTGGGCTGCTGAGAGGTCCAAGGGGTAGAAGGGTTCAGGTTTCCTGCTGAGTGCTGCAATTTGTATGGCCGCATTGGCCTCTGGATGGTCCATCATCCAGATGCCCCCACGGGCCCCTTCCTTGGCAAGAGTGTCTGCTGTATCTTTGAAGGCATGGTAGGGGTCATGGAGAGAGAGAATGAGCTTTGACTTTATGTACATAGAGTTTGTGTGCATTCTTCTGTGCCACTGAATGTATGTATATTACCAATTCCTTGTACTTCACTGGGCTGCCATCAGAGGAGAGGAAGGAGTTCTTCTGCCAGAAAGGAATAAATTCTGTAAGAGAACAACAAACCCAGTTAGAGTCTGAAGTAATTATGGTATGCTCGGTCCCATGCTGGATGAACTCGAGGGCACAGGCCACCCACTGCCATCTCTGCATATTGTGATGATGCTACACTACAGCACGTAGATATTTTGACAGTGTTCCCATAAGGTAAATCACTAGAATACCCAACCCCGCAATTTGTTCTCCCTGGTAGTAGGATTTTGAACCATCAGCAAAGACATGACACAAAGAGGTGTTATCAAGTATTTGTGGCATGGCAGGGAGGAAAGGACCTGGATCTGGAAGATCAGGTGACTGCAGTGTACAGTCATGGGGTTTTCCTTGGAAAAGGAGTCCATGTGCCAGCATAGATGGAATTTTTGTCAGCTGTACCTGTATGTCTCTATCCTGGAGAAGAAATGACCAGTGTGTCAGTCTGGTGTTAGAGACTGACCCATTCTTTACTTTGTCTGAGAGCAGAAAGGTGGTTGGGGTGTGGTTGGTGTTGATGATCAGTGGAGAGTACCCAATGATATACAGGAAGTGCTTGACAGCCCAGTAGGTGGCCAGAAGATTCCTTTCACAAAGGCCGTACTTCTGTTCCACTGGGGTCAAGAGCTGTGATGCATATGCAATGGGTCTCAGGGTGCCATGAACCTTCTGGGCCAGCACTGCTGACAAGGCAATGTCAGAGGTGGCCCATTCCAGATGGAATGGTAGTGCTAGACTGGGGTTAACCAGAGCTGAGGCAGAGGCCAAGGCCTGCTTCAGTGATGTCACAGTCTGGGTGTGTCTAGGGCCCCAAGTCCATGGGATGTCCTTCTTGAGTAACTCATAAAGAGGAGCAGCTTTCTGAGCAAACTCACTAATAAAATCTCTAGAATAATTTACCATACCTAGAAATCTTCGAAGAGTTGCCACACTGGTGGGCAATGGCAAGTCTTGCAATCCCTGTACCTTCTTCCAGGTAGAGCTTCGACCTTGGTCAGTTATTTTCAGACCTAGAAAGAGTACTTCTTTCTGACATAGTTGTGCTTTTGCTGGATTACATTTCAAGCCTGCTCTCTGGATGAAAGTCAGTAATTCGTCCAAGATATCCAAATGTTATTCCTGTGTGGCTGTTGCCAACAACAGGCCATCCACATATTGCAAGAGACATTGGAGAGTAGGGAAACTCTCAAGGGCATCCATCATGTGCAGATGGAACAGGGATGGACTATTATGGAACCCTTGCGGCAAGCAAGTCCAAATGTACTGTCTTCCTTCAAAGGTGAAGGCAAACTTATATTGACTCTTAAGGACCAATGGTAATGACCAAAAACCATTGGAAATGTCTATGGCACTGAACCATTTCAGGTCAGGGGTCAAGAGTCGTAGCGCAACAGGTGCTGATGCCACAGTTTGAAAACAACTGGGGGTGACCTGATTCAGTTTCCTGTAGCCAATAGTAAGTCTCCGGGCGCACATGGGTTTTTTCATGGGCCACACTGGGGAGCTGGCAGTGGAAACGCAAGTTCTGATTACTACTTGCTTGAGGAGAGACTTAATTGTTTCTCTAAGGGAGGGCAAGGCCTCAGTTGGGAAAGGATATTGCCTTTGCATCTCATGTGCTGGGCCTAGCACTTCGATGACAGTGTGCATTCTGCCACAATCATGTTTGTTAATTGCAAACACTTCCAAATGTCATTGCAAAATGGGGAGAAGCTTTGGAAATTTCATGAGCTTTGAACAAATCTATGATGTCATTGGCAGATATTGTTGCCACAATGTGTGAATCAGGAATCAAAATGGTATTATATTGACCCTGAATCTGTATCAGTAGCATATTAGCTAGGTTTACCACACAGCCGTGTGATGCAAGGAAATCAATTCCTATGATACTAGAATGGTCATGCATTACCATTAGTTGGAAAGTGTGTGAGGCCTTTAGATGGCCTAGCTCTACCGGTAGGGGTAGAGAACGGTATGCAGGTAGCCTAGTACCATCAACTCCTGACATGTTGGTCCTCCATTCAGTGGACCAAGGGGATGTGTCTGGATGTTCATCATGTAATACAGATATAGCTGCACCTGTATCTAGCAAGAGTACTAGTAGGCAGCCCCCAACCTCAGCCTTGGTGCAGGGCCTTCCGTTTGTATCCAAGACTAGCTTGTTTACAATCCGGACTGGGGCCCGTAATTGTCAATCAGTACTGCTGGCAGCATGGAGAGGTTGGGTCTGACTCTTGTGAATCACTTCACCATGCTGCACTGATGCTATATAGGGAGGAGCTTCTGGTTTCAGGCCTGTGTGGGCCTGAGGACTTGCACCACCAGTGTCCCCATGACCCGTTGGGGTCTGGGTCACCGGTTGTACCGCCGCAAGGGCCTGTGAGTGAACAGCATTCACTACAGAGTGCACTTGTCCCAGGAGCTCTCAGAATTTCCAATTCTCTCTTGGCTATCTCCCTATATGAAGGGCCTGTTCTTTGTTGTTGTGGTTTACCTTTACCCTTATGTTTTTTATACTTATGCCAATTCTGGTTCCCACCCCATTGTTGATGCTGTTGCAGTTGTTGTTGATGGGCCTGTTGGGGGTGTTGGTTATCAGCTGGAGGGGCTTGCTGGTGTTGGGCCTGTTGGTGTTGGGCCTGCCCTTCCACGGTGTAGTGCGTCATGACCACTGAAGCAGGCTCCATGGTGGCTATCTTCTTGGAACTGGAGCCCAGATCACAGATATAGAGTTGGTAAACTCTCTCAGTTTTCCAAAGGATGTCAGCAAACCTATCCTTATTGGGATAGTTGGTTGCCTCTACCTTTTCTTGTACTGCTGGAATCATGTTCCTAAGGAACAGGGTCATATATTCAATAAGATCTATATCCCACAGTTCCCTGTGCCAGATGCTTTCCTGCTCGGTAGGCCATCCAAAGTCTTTGGTGGTAAGTAGCTGGACTTTCCTTTGCATTCTGTTTTACAGCGTATGCAAGCATCACTCCTACTACACCTGGGCTGTGAGCAGTAATGAGCTCAGTTGCAACCTCATCAAAGGTGGCATTCCCATCCTGGCGGATGACATCGGGGAGTTTGGCCCACAAACTAGGATCGATGGTTTGACGTAGTATTTGGACCTGGTATTCTGCAGCGAGGCTAAGCATCTTGCATTTAGAATGCACCTTTTCCAAGTGACAGCTGAGGTAGTTGGACGGATTCATCTGACCAATGCTGTCAGCTATTTGCTGAACAGAGTAGGCCATTTGTAGGGGATTACTGGGTCAAACAGGCAGAGGTAGATTGTCTCGAGTGCCGTCCAGGGTGGCCCGAGCTGCAGCCTCGGCCACAGTGTGGACAGTACCCTCCTGAGTGCCAGCCTCTTGCAGAAGCTGCCTAATCTGGGTTTTAATGGCCCGTTTACTTCCCTCAGGAAGAGGTACATTGCCTATTGCAGTTTCAATCATCATTTCTATCTCTTGCCTATCTTCTGCCTATTGCAGTTTCAATCATCATTTCTATCTCTTGCCTATCTTCTACATTAATAATGGCTATTGGTGGGGCCATCAGTGCTTCTCCCCCTATCATGGAGGCCACCATGTTGGCGTCTCCCATGATGGGTGTCACGACATCGATGACGTATGGCATGGTGAGGGTGTAGTAGGGACCCGCCATGTTGTGGATCGCTGGGTGGGGTCTCTGGACCATAGTAGGGGTGTGACTGGGCATTGTATTGGGAGATGTCGTCATCTGAAAATTCCCCTTCAGATGATGTATGTAAGGCAGGGGCTATGCCTCCCATTGCCTTAACATGGCAAGCCAGAACCTCCCACTGATGGCGCAGTTTTGCCATCTTGGTTTGACATTGAGTATGACTCACACTTGCAACATCCATATCAACCTCATCTTGCTTTTGCTCTTGCAACACTTTATACATGGCGCTCAGTTTGCAATTGTCCCTAACAGCCACTTCTAAGTCATTACGTACCTGGTTCATCTCATCCTGTAGCTCACCCATTTCCTCACTCAGCTGAGCATTTGCAGCACTCAGCAAATCAATCATTTGCAATGCCTGTCCCATATCCTGTCTCAAACTTTCACACTCCTGCTTCAACATGCACAGTTCCTGTTCTCCTGCTTGACCTGAATGATGCAAAAGTGAATCCTTTTAATTCTGCAGAGTTTGGAGTTCAGACTCCAAGTTCTGCTGCAGTCTAACACAATCTGCTTCCTGCAAACCCATCTGTTGCTTAAGAGATGAAATTTACAGACCAACCTTGATTCGGAGGCTTCCAGAGCAGTACAGAGAGCCGCAACCCTTTAACTTGGTGCTTATTGGCTGATTTTCTCATCTCCGTGTAATGGGTTGAAATCCCCAGTATAGGGTTTTCGGATTGACCTGTGTCCCACTCGAATTCAGCCCATCCTCCATGGGAGGTAAAGAAGTTCGAGACATCGAGTCTCAGTTCTGTGCAGATATTTGATACGGTGGCCATTCTATGGGAGGGAACAAAAAAATCAAACTGTGAAAAAGGTGCCGTGCTGTGTCTCGATCCACAGCAGGAGCACTTTATACACAGCCGGGCTACTGTAAAAGTTGTAGATTTACAAATCGAAGCTGTTATGGAGTGAGTCGAGTCGGCATCGACCACACCCAAAAGGATGACAGCCAGACTTTGTAAGTGACTACAAACTGGTTTTAATAGGGGAGAGGTTATACAGAAATATACACCTACTGTCCCCATGGGAAAGGGAAAAGTCGTAGCAATAAGTGAAAACTTACGAACACCAAATATCGCCTGCACACGGTCACCAATTTGTTAGGAGGTCTAAACCTCACTTTCAGGTTCTTGGCAATATTGGGAATGCAAGTAATCACAGACATGTTGCATAAGAGTAATAAACAAGTTTATTACTACCTAAAGGATAAAATCACAGTTGCACAAAGCAGTTCTTACCAATACGAACCGGGAGCCCATGCTAAGCGTTCCCTATACCTCGAGGTTTCTCTGTGTCTCCTGGGATCTCCAAGGTACAAGACTAGTGTATTACATTATATACCTATGATAATTGCTATGGTTACTGTAAGATAGAAATATTTCTAGTTACAGAGATGAGCCCTATTGGCTATATTAGAGCTGGCTCCACGGTCCAAGAAAACATTATACAATTTTGTATAGTCATCAGTTTGAGAACAAAAGAGTTCTTATACTGAGTCTCATATAACTCAGTGTAGTAGTACAAATCATCAAAAGGTGGCAATGCCGACATACATATTATAATTATTCCAAGGACACAGGTGCCTTGGCATCTTACAATTAAGAAATACACAGAAAATACATAGGAGAATATATGTATTAGCAAGCAAAGTGTATTACAACAATATGCATACATATCCTGACATCTACTCTTGTACGGTAGATGCCCTTAGCCCTACATGTAACATATGCTTAAGTGCTAGCTGTCTACGGTGTACCTCTGAGGGTACCAATTAGGGTAAAGGGACCTCGTGTAACAGCTGTAAACAGACTGTTGTCAACCCCCCCTTGGTATATGTTGCTTGGCTGTGGTTGTTGTCCCTCTTCTGTGAATACTGAACATTAGCATTTATTCAGTATTTCCACCTTATCCATGTCTTCCTCCTTATGGTACCCCTCTCTCCTTTGAGTCTAACAATCTCTCATCAGATTTACTTCTTTTGCTGATGTAGCTGAAGAATGTCTTGTCCCCTTTCTTTAAAGGATGTGCTAATCCTTCCTCAGTCTATGCCTTACCATCCTACCAGCTTTCTGTAGACACTCTAGCTACACCTCCCTGTCCTCCTCCCTTTAGGTCTCCTTCTATTTCCTGAACCCTGCCCTTTTAGCCCTTATTTTATCTGCCATCTCTTTGAGAACCATAGCAGCTTTCTCCTTCTTGTGCCTTTGGATAGCAGCCTGATGCACTGGTTTGTCACTTCTACTATGGCTTCTTTTAGGTGCTCCCAGTGGTCTTCCACAACCCTCCTCCTATCCCCTTTTCTCTGGGGCTAATTTGATACTTCTCCCCATTTCAGCAAAGTCAGCCTTTCTGAAATCCAAAATCTTTGCCCTGGTGTGACTTGACTGAGGTCTTATCCCCATGCTGAACCACACTATGTGGTGATCGCTGGATCCCAGCTGCCCTTCTAGTGGGACATCTGTGATTCTATCCCTGTTGGTCATCACTAGATCCAGAATCACTCTGTGCCTGGTGGGAACAAGCACAAGCTGCCAGAGTCCTGTCTCCTGTATGGAATCTGCGATTCCTCTGCTTCTGGCTGAAGCAGCTGCCTGGGTGGTCCAATCCATATCCGGCATATTGAAGTCCCCCATCAGCAGAATTTCACCTTTCATTGCCATCTCATGTATTTGATCCACTAGCTCCCCATCCCTACATGCAAGAAATTGATACAGTACAAGGCATATTTTCCCCTGGTGTCTAGTGGACCTCCCCCCAGCAGGTAGTGCCCCACAATCCTGTTCCCTCCATCCCATCCCCAATCCAGCAACCAGCACAGGCCTCTACTCTTCACCAAAGCCAGCCTCCAGTTGAGCTGTCAATGAGTGTGTACTTGTACAAATACATGCTCAGTGACAGTTAAGTCAGCAGACAGTGGTGGTGGAGAGCATAGAGTAGTGCTGATCACCGTCTGAGGGATTGGATAGTGGGTGAGTGGGGTGGTGGGGTAGTACCTGTTGGGGTGGGAGGGTAGGTATCCACTAGACACCAGAGAAAATATATTTTATATTATATAGTCAGATCATAAAAAGTGTGGGAGGGTCTGCTAAGCAACCAAGGATGCATACAATTACTTGCAAGGAAGGATCAGGGATAGGTAGGGGTGGGGTCACTAGACCACTGGTGAAGCATACAATTTCTTGCAAGTAGGGATAGGGGATAGGGTGGGGCAACAAGACACCAGGGAAAATTCAAGTGTTATGTTGGGACAGCAATCCATGTGGGGGGTGCAACTAGACGCCAGGGACAATCTACATGTTCTATTGGGGCAGCAATTGGGAAGGGGAGACCACTAGACACCAGGAACAATCTATATGTTACATCAGGCTGGCAATCAATGATGGGGAACACCAGGTGACACCAGGGACTACTGGTTTGGAGAATAACTATACTTCCTTAACCAACCACTAGGGTTGCGGGGAAGTAAGTTGAGGTTTCCAGTGACAGTATGTATGCCATGCAAGGGGACTAAGTAAAACAGCCTAGCATGGTGTACATACTCTGAATACTGTACTGCACCAATATTCAGGTCTCGACCCATTCATTTGCATTGCGTCTCCCTCTGAATCTTGCCTGAGCACATACCCTTCTTTTCCACACTAACTGGGCTTTTCAGTATTGTGAATCTGTGCAAAACCTGGGTTGTGTATGCAAACTCAGCCTTGTGCCCAGGCAATCTTTTGAATAGTGGTCCTCTGATCTAACTCTAGCGAACCACACTTATTTTCACTGTGAGAACGTAGTTAACCCAGGTTGTGTCAAATAAAAGAGTAAAAGTGGATTAATAAAGTTCCAGAAAATCACTACAAACAAGCAGAAAACTAAAATAATCAGTCAGCCTTGGGGAACATATCTGTGCTGGATTGGTTGAAATTGTTGCAGTAGAAACACTGCCTTCATATGAAGTGCCTTAATTTGGGTTTCTTTAAAGCTGGTAAAACTAAACCTTGTAAGGGACACTTTGGCATCTGATGCCATCTCCTCTTCTACAGTAGTTGCCTTAACCAAGACTCAGTCCATTTTTGTCCCCCCTCACAAAGTGGATTGCCTTGCCAGTAGGGTTGGGCGAAACTGGAAAATTTTGCCCAGTAAAATATTTTGCAGAATTAGCACATTATGCAAAATGTTTCACAGGGCGAAATGTAAAATTTTGCCCATGGTTGTGAATGAAATTTTTCCCCCAAGCCAGCATACTTTCACCTGTGGGCAACATTTCACCACCTGCAGGCAAAATTTTGCCTCTGCTATGGAATTTCACCACCCACGGGCAAAATTTTGCCTTTGGTAATGGACTCCTCAGATGGCGAAAATGCATGTGAAATTGCAAAAATTCACTGCATTTTCACGAAACATTTCACACAATGAAATTTGCCAATTTCAATGCAATTTCACCTATGAAATTTAATTTCGCTGCATCTCTACTCACCAGTGCTGATCAAATGACTGAAATATGAAAATATATATTAAATTTGAAAGATACAGGTTACTTCAGTATAAAATTGCTTGCTAATTAAATTCATATTGATTGTGGGGATAGAGAGAGAGATATTCACTTGGCAAGGAGTTGGTTTGTCCCCCCCCCCAGTGGATTTCATTTTTCTTTTTAGTTTTTTCAATGGGGTGCACTATTCATGCCTTTGTCTATTTTCAGGCACGATCTGAGAGATTACAAAGCCAGAATTATAGATCTGAATATGTAACACACAAATGAAAGACAGAAAAAAATTACTGATGATGGGAGCAGAGCAAAGCAAGGCAGCAAACAATTCTTTCAGGGCTTCTGGGCAGACTGACAGGATCAGAGTCATGGAAAAAGCATGACAGTTTAGCAGCAGTCAGTGAGCAACATCTGCAAGCCAAGAAGCAACACTTAGCACAGCAGCAGTGAGATTTAAGACATTTTAGAGGACAACAAGAAGCACACTTCAGTTTGCACTTTGCAGCCTATGCCTTCAAAGTCTACTCTGCAGTGCAAATTGTTGACATCTTGAACAAGTGAGAAAAAACACTACCTGTGGTTTTGGTTTTAATTATTTGGTGTGGATTCTTTGGCCAATCATAAATCTATTTTTCCACAATTATGCAGAATACAGCAGTGTGTCAGCAGCTGCTCATGCTGACCTGATGCACTTATTTAGTGGGGTGAAGGCCATGGGATAGAGGTCAAGCAGGTAGTGACAATGGTAGGGGGAGGAACAGAAAGAAGAGATCCTTAATAAAATCCACTTCAGCAGCTCCACAGAATAATAGTGGTACTATCTCAGGCAGATTAATCAGCATGGGAGGGACTTACATGTGTGCCCCCTGGAGGCCTGCTTCTGGGGCAGCTGCCCCTCTTGCCTCACCTTTCCTACTTTACTGGACATGGAAGACACAACAAAGCCAGAGGAGGAGAAGGAGGCAGTATCTTGATTGCTGGAGGATGCATGGTCTGCATGGCTGGCAATGGCATTTATGCTTGCTTCAGAGTCTGAGTTTTTCTGCATGGATGCACATGGTGGAAGTGGCAGTGGCCAATGTTACTTCTGGCAAACTTTATCTTCATAAACATCACATGGGATAGGGTAGAGGGAGGTAATCAGATGAATATGTGGAACAATAATACAACATGGGAAAACATATAATGACAGGAAAAGAAAACTTAATCATAAAGAATAGATTCAACTGATGAGAAGGAAAGGACAGACAGCACACATATTCTGTTTTATGTTTTATTCATCCTCATCAAGGAAACTGCCCTCACTGTCTTCCACACTCGAGTTATCTCCAAGTGAAAATTCTCTATCCTTCCATGCTTCATCTATGTCAGTAGAAGGCAATTTGCCATTACCGATAATATCAGGTTCTTCAGATTCATCTTCGCCACCACTATCACCTTCATGTTGTAGGAAAGCAGCCTGTGATTGTCTTCCATGGAATATGCATTCATTTTAATAAGTGTTAGCATGCCACCGTTTCTAGGGGACATATTTGTATGTCTTTTCTGCAAAATGACCCCTGCAGACATGAATACCCTCTCCACACTGACACTTGAGGGTTGACAGCTCAAGTATTTGACTGCAACATAGGTCGGTGCTGGCCAATAAGTGACCGTGCTAATCCAGTACAGCAAGGGCTCTTCCATGATGGCAAATTGCCTGGTGTCTGCCAAATGTACAATTTGTTCTTTTACCTTGCATGTTTTATAAGCTCTTTCACAATATGAGGCGGCAGCTACACCCACCCTCTGATTACTTTCATGTTGTGCCTTTCATAACTGTGACTTTAACATCTGTGACCCCTGCAGCCATTTTATTTTCTAATAAGTTAAATGTTGGACCTGCTGATACCCACCTTCAAGTATTGATGACAGGCACTGTTTTGTATCATGAAACCAGTATGTTGGCAATCCCAAAATTTGCAGACTGCAGAATGCAGGTAATATAGAGGATTGTGTATGAACAATCATACACAACAAGGCAGTTGTAAAATCGAGAGGTTTCCATGCTAACCAGAGACCTCGAGAGCAAAGCTCGAGAGATCTGTTACCATGGAAACCTCAAGATAGTTCAACTGTCTTGTTTGTGTATGGTTGCTCATACACAATCTTTTATAATGTATGGGCAACCATGGGTGACATTCCTTTATCCTCCAAACAGGTCTACAATAAAAAAAAGCCTTACTTAAGCAGCAGTTCCATTACGCTGCTTACTTCCTCACCACTGCGGCTGCTCAAGTGCGCATGCTTGCTCACATTTGATGTTGTTGTGCTGCATTAGTGACATACTCAGTGCAGCACAACAACATCCTGATGCACTGAGTGCAGCACAACAACGCTGTTCCAGGCATGGGTTTCTGTATGGAACAGCATTCCACCATACACTAAATGGCTATTGTAGTCCAAAATATATTTAATTATTTATTTAAAAGTTTCACCAGGAAAGACATACTGAGCAGACATGCTCATTTCCAGATGCCTCCTGAAGTTAGAGGGGAAAAGGATACACGAGCAATACAGCAACAAAAGTCAAAATAGTGCATAATAGAAAATAGAATACAAATTTACACAGTATAAGCAAAAATAATATAGCGATACATTACAAAAGCAACAACACTATTGATAAACAGTTTTATAATCATTATAGGATTGGTAATGATCTACATAGTGCCAGTAGGTAAAATGTGAAAAAAAAAACAGATTAAATACAATTGGGGGAATTGGTCCTTGAGGAGGGAGTTGTGTATATGGGGGGAGGCAGCATGACTGATGGGAAGAGGCAGCGCATCCAAGACATGGAGTATGTGTTCCAATAAAGCACAGCTTCCTGTATCACAGCCTGCCTCTAACACCTATTGAATATTCAACAGCATCTGCCTCAGAATCCATAGAAATGGCATGGCCTGACTGATGTAGGCAGTGTCTCAATCACTGTTTGTGTTGCTTGTTCGACAGAAATTAGAGTCATGACCAGGCCATCCATTAGTCACCACTGGTTTTTTGTTAGAGACATGGATACTCCAGGTCTGCCATTGCTTGTATGGAGTAGCAGATATGTAGAAGTAGCTTTTGTACTGCTCATACAAGTGCTCAAGCATGCACAGTATTATATTCCATCTGGTGACAACTTCCAGCTTCATACGGTGTTGAGGAAGTTTGTTCTGGATCTGCAGAGGCCTGAGACAGACACATGCCTTTCCAGAATGGGCAAAGTGGGCACAAATGTGACGGGCTACAGCCAACGTCGACTTGATATCATTATATGCTAGAAACTCCTGTACAATAAAATTAACCAGTGTATCAGGCATGGCACCATGAAACCTTCCCCCATCTCTCATGTATTTCACTATATTTGAGCCATTATCACTCACAATGCAACCACCTTTATTGAACTGTGTTGCAGCCACTCATCAGTCTCAGTATGGAGCAACTCTAACGTTTTCTGACCCATTTGTGATCCAGTTACACTCTTCATTTCCAATGTGGTATGCTGGTGAATACCTGCAGTGCTGCTACCACAGCAATTAGGCTTAGTACAATTATCCCCAAAACCAGAGCCAAATACTTCCCCAGGTACCTGTGCCCAATATTCCATAATGCACAGATAGGAGCTACTAGCAGATTGGTCACTTGACAACATATCTATATTGAGATGTATATATGATTCTACTGAATGCAGCAGGGCATGGATGACCATGTGTGACACCTTTCTATATGTACAGGAATGGCACATGAGGAGAAGTAAGTTCTTAAGGGAATCTGTCATTTGTAACAAGCATGCACAGTACCATCAGCCTTGTGAATCCCTCATTTTGCACAAAAGAGAATGGCATTAGATCCATTACCAGAATTCCGGCTGTTGATGCATTCGGTTCACAATGATTAGCATTAATGAGTGGGTATTTGGCAGTATGCTCACACATGATATGCTGCATAGGCTGGACCTTTCTGGGTGTAGGGTCACCAAATAACTGGACCTGGCAGGACTGATAGAGCACTTTTTGACTCCTGAGGAATCACAGATGCTACTCAAGTTAAATGAGTGATTCTTACTGTTTTCTGCTCTGGGGTTGCTGTACTTTTGTGCCTCTGGGTGCTAATGCATAACCCAGTACTGCTTTTATATCAACTACTAGATAGTCCCACAGACTCCTCTGCATCTCTGTAGTAGTTCTCCTGAGCCAACTCTCGCTCCACCGGGACTATTTCTCTGCTGCCTCTTAATGCCTTTGCAAATGCAGAAGATAAGGCAGATCAGCTACCTTTTGGTGCTGAATCCTGCATAACAGGTGCCTGTCTGGACTTCAGGCATGTGTGTGCTTGCCACCAGTGCCTAGGTGGATGCTCTTTTTCTCCCAACTATCTCATGCTTGATGTAACTAACAGACAGCAATGGTTTCATCAGCTGGGTCCAGTATATAAAAATCCAAAACTAAGGAGTTTGTACCCTTTGGTTTATGTGGTGGTGAGAGTGGAACAGGGGAGGGATGGAAATTTTTTTTTTTTTTGCTGATTTATGCACTTAGACTTTGAGTGACTCACATGGTGTAAAGTGTTCAACACTGGTAAGAGGAACAACTGATGCAGTATTGGAAGGGGGCTTTGGAATTTCCATGACCCACTAGTGTGCAAAGTCCCTCATGCTCAGCAGCATCATCCTTCCTATTTTCCTTTTCCAGTTCCCATAATGAGCCAAATCATTATCTCCAGTGTCGCTGATATCCTTCTCCTCCAATGTTCTGTCCTCATCTTCTCTTTCTCCAGACTCTCTCTCCCTGTCATCATCATTAGTTGGAGACACATTTTTCAATTTACTGTTTTCTGACTGTGCAGCAGTCAGATTTCCCTCCTCGGAATGTGAGTCATGGTGAAGCTCCACATTCTCATCTGGGAATGGGAAACTATCATCAATATTAGGGCTATGCAAAGCCTGAATATTATTTCCTGGATACCATAAATACTGCACTATTCGGCATTTGGATTCCAAATAACGAATAGTTCACCCCTAGTCTGGTATTCAGGAAACACTGCTTAAACAAAAAGACAATAACTAACCCCCTGCCTCATCTTCCAGTCCATGTGAGCAGCAAAACCCCCAGCCCTCTACCCTCCAATCAAAAAAACATACTCCTTCCCTTCCCCTAGTACATTAATTAATATACAGATTGCAGTTGTCTGGTGACTGATTCCACCCACTCCCTTCCACAGTCCACTGTAGGCTTATAAAATGCAGTTTTCTGTAGTGAAAATATTAGTACATTATGCCCCTTCCCCCAAGCACTGTATCCTGGTACCCAGCAGTTTAGCACCCAGTTGTTCAACATTTCAGAACTGAGATGGTGCCAGCACAACCAACCATCCTTCATCTATGGCCAGCTGTCTTCTCATGAATGAAGCACTTGCTGTAGTAAAATTAGCTGATCATGAGATCATCAGAACATAGGAGAAGGAGGAGCCATGTAACTAGTGAATCACCCTTGACGGACCTTAGAGGGAGAGAAAGAGATAAAAAGAGAAAATTAGAGTGTAACTAAAAGAGACAACATTGATTTTCAATTCTTTCTATATAGTTCTCTATATACACTCTGGCTGGCCTACTACAAAAATCTTAGAAAATATGCATTTTTCAGTAATGACTTGATATTTCTATGTCTTTTTCAACACAGCTGAATCAATTTACATACATGAAAACATAAGATTAACAGAACTAAGGTTTCCATCTTCATTTCTGGATGTAGGGCATGATATCAATCTGTCATTTACCCCATTGGACAAGGTCTGACAGCTTGAATTTCATGTGCTTCCACACACATGGTTTACTTGGCCTGGTGCAGCTGTGGGAGTTTCTATGTAGGGAAAACTACTACAACTTTTAAAGTAAAGGGTAGGGGAACTTGCTAGAGTAATACTGCATGTGGAAGCCACTAACCTGTTGGCAGCACATATTAAAGCTGTCAGAGCCAAAGAAAGGTATGAATGTAAATTCTGTGGCATAGAAAAGGTGACCCTGGGAAAGCAGGGTGGGGATCTAGAGGCCCTATTATTAGACCAAGAGTCTATGTGGATCTTCCAACTGGGAGACTATTATCCATCAGGATTAAACAGGAGTGGGGTGATGGATTACCTGCCAGGGTGAGTGGGTGAGGGAGTCCACTAGACACCGGGGAATGAGAAAAGAACATTTTATATGTTTTATATGGAGGGGCAATTGGCAGCTGAGGGTGGCTGAACACCAGAATATTTTTTCTATTGGTCCTTCAATCAGCAGATGGGGGAGGCCACTAGCCACCTAGTAATATGGGCATTTTTTTATATGGGGCCAGCGATCAGCGGGTGGAAGGGTCATTAGACACACCATGGAATGAGGATTGAGAATATTATTATTTTGTATATGGAGGGTGAACAGTGGGTGGGTGTGGGTCCTGGACACAGCAACATTTGTTATATTGAGCTGGTGATCAGTGAGGAGAGTGGCACAAGAAACCAGGGCCAGGGCCAAGGACCAGTGATTGGCGATTGGCGCGGGGAGGAGGATTGTATCACTAAATAATACATTAATACATTAAACTGTGGATGGCATAAATTCTGCAGTTTAATGTATTATTATGCAGTTCAGACCAAACATTCTGCAGAAAGGAGCGAAAATCCATGGAAAACTGTCAAGTTTCCGATCTCGCCATAGGCGAAAGTACGAAAACTTTAATGGAATTTCCAAAATTCCGCAAATGTTCTGCAAAGGTGGAATTTGCAACTTTACCCCACTCCTAGTTGTGTGTGCTGGAGATTCTTAGTTGGTGGCATTTGGTGTCATGATGTCTGTGGAGGTACTTGGGGCACATTCAGAACTCGGGATCTTATTTAGAATGTTTGAAATTTGCCCTTGTTTTTTTCACTGAGGACCAAGTAGCTGAGGTGGCAGAGCAGACAACCACCAGTGTCTCACGCTGGCACTACCACATGGCAAGGTTCGGATGCACAGTTTCTTTGGGGACTGTCATATCAACCAGATTTTGGGTTATTATGAAGTGTCATATCAACTGGATTTCGGATTATAATTGCCTTTGGAGCATAATATCCCGAAATCCAGTCGATATGCATTTTTAACAAAACAGTAATCTGGTTGATATTTATGATCACCTGTAATTATAAAAAGATAATACATGCCTGCTATATTTAGTCATGCATTGCTTTTTGTCTCCCACATCACTGCAGGGTGAATAATTTGCATAAGTAGGCAGACCACCTTTGAGGTTGTCTAATCTACTGTATGGCTACTTACATTGGTGGTGCAGGAAATCATTGCTTAAGTTAGGATACAAGTAGATTTAGAATGTATAGACATTTAGATCATGCATAGAAGAGCAAAATAAAGTCCCTGATGCAGCTTTGAAAGTACAGCCCAGTACCTCTAGCACCATGATGCATGCATCACATCATACTGTGGTCAAGTGTTCCACTTTGAGTAGTTAAAACCACATCAAGGTCTTGCCCAGTGAATCACACTATGTCTTTCTATCTTAGAGTATCCTGGGTAAAACAAATTTTAAGACTGAGTTGATCTGAATTTTAAGGGAAAGTCATGGTCAAAGCAATTGACTAGTTTGTGATAGAGAGATAGAGAGATAGAGAGATAGATAGATAGATAGATAGATAGATAGATAGATAGATAGACAGACAGACAGACAGAGTCATTAATAGAATGCTAGTAACAGAAGTTGTATAAATTGTAGATGCTCAGAGGTGGGAAGCGGGGGGGGGATCTTCTGGTTTGTGTAGTAGTACAAAATGATTTCCATTACCATGCTACATCAATTAATTTTTTTTGTAAGTTGCCAATATATTGTCAAATCATATTTTGCTGTATTTCAACATGTAGACCAGCTCAACAGCATCGTATATCAAATGTTTTTATGAC
Organism: Neoceratodus forsteri; assembly: GCA_016271365.2. NCBI lineage: Eukaryota > Metazoa > Chordata > Ceratodontiformes > Ceratodontidae > Neoceratodus > Neoceratodus forsteri. The sequence continues at coordinate 1,043,089,070 of CM028133.1, read as the reverse complement.
TCATCTGCAATGAAATATAAAATCTATTTAACAGAAAAGTCCCATCATATCAGCCCATGCGTACATAACGTTGTATGAGAGAGCACAAGAGGTTTTTCACTCTTACAATGCCCCTTCCCTTCTAGTATGATCTTTACAGAACCCATGTTTCTGTCCCATCATTATTTGAATTCCCTCAATTGATTTTGAAAATACATCCTCCTCTGGTAGCCTGTTCTACCCCCAAAGCCACCTTCTCAATGAAAAAGTACTTCTTGGTAAGCTCTTAAATTTGCTCCCCACCAGCTTCATGCAGTTTCCTCTGCTGTTTGCGTTCCTACAGAATCTGAGCAATTCTTTATTTTTAACTTTATTTACCAGTGGTGATATTTGCTTGTTTCAATCATTCCCCTTCTCGTCCTTCTCAACTTAATAGTGTAGATGTACAGATCTGCCAATCTATCCACATACATCCTTTTCTGCTGCCCTTGGAGCATCATGGTTTCTCTCTCTCTGCACTGCCTCCACTATGTCTGTGTCCTACAGCTGCATACTCCAAAACTGAACAGAAAATGTCAAATGAGGATGAACAAGTGACCTGGTTTGTATGGTGGTAGCAGTATCGCCTTTTTCCTGCTGGCTGTTCCCCCTTCTTTTTCACACCAACATCATATATGCCCTACCCACTCCCCTATAGCATTGTGCTGATGCCTTCAGAGTGTCTGAAATTATTACCCCTAAGTCCCTTTCTTTTGTATTGCCTTAAACTTCTAGCTCCCCAATCTATATTTGGGGGGAGGAGAGGGAGGGGCAGTTGCAGTATAAGAACTGCTGACTACACACTTGACCATATTTAATAAACCATGTGGTCTGTATCTGCTGGCAGTTTCGTATGTTTGTATTATTAGTGTTTGAAGGTTGTTGTTTTTTTGCTCTATGTGCATCAGATTGTAGTTCTCAAATGTTTAACTGCCATTTTGGCAAATATTCCAATAACCATTTCATGTTTTATCATTTTGACACCCTCTTAACTATCCACCAAGACACAGGTTTTAGTATCATCTGGGACATGACTTATCAAGGCTTGAATTCCCTCATCTATATCTGAGGTAAAGATATTGATGAGAAAAGGCTTAACCCCACTAGTAACGACCTGATCATGAGAACTACCCTTGTAGTTCCACTCTCTTTTTCCAGTCACATAACCTATTTGCCATACACCAAGTAGTTTTGCCCTCTATTCAAAGTTCTGCATCTGCTTAACTAACCATCCATGTGCTTTTATTATTGTGTACATTGTCTTGTTTTTCTTATAATGTTGTTGGTTCTAACCTGTTACAGGGTAATTTAAGAGTTTTGAGGTTGTAGGGATTGTGGATAAACTGCTGTGAGGTCCAAGTGATTTCAAGGATCAGGGGCTTAATGTTAAATGGATTATAGATACTATAGGGACTTGCTGTAAAAAGCTTGATAGATAATGGTGAGCCTTGGGGTCTTAAGAAAGTACATTAACTGGGTGGTAGTAAAATTGCCCTACTGGGTCTGGAATTAAAAGAATACAGGAAGGGCAAGATGTAGGAAATGTGGGGAGTGGTGCTGTGTAGTGGTTGTGGAGTGGCAATCTACAGGGAAACCTTCAGGAGATTGTGTTGCTGTTCCATCTGTGTGTTCCTCTCTGGAGGTAACAGGTATCAAGGCTCCAGGCAGTACTGACAGAGATTCAGGAATGTTGCTAGACTGAAAGTTGCATTGTCAAGGAGTAGGGAGACCACCTCTTCCACTCAGGGACCAACTAGCCAGAAAGCACTACCTCAAAGGTTGCCAGAGGGAAGGAGCAGTTGAGCTATGATGGGCTGAAGGAGGGCATGGGACATAGGACTAAGAAGGCTGAAGGGAGAGGGAAACAAGCACCCTCCTTATCCAGTGCCACTTAGAAACTTCTACACCATTCTGGAGAGGCAGGACTGCCACAAAGTGGCATCCGACCTGGTGGACAATGATGATGTAGGGGACCACCTGAATGTAGTTCCCGGGGGTGGAGCCCCAGTGAAAGAGGAATCAGCTTCTGGTGGAGGACTCTATAGTCACAGGGACAGATCTGGGAGAAGAAAAGGGGGTAGAGGAGAAGGTTAAGTGCCTACCTGGTGGAACAGCTTGGAGGGATGGAAAGTGTACTCAGCAGATCACAAGGGCTACCGGAAGGAAGGGGGAGCTAAATGTCATTGTCCACCTTTCAACAAATGTCCTAGCTCAAGCAGGAATGGGGCAGTGCAGAAGCAGTTTATGGAGCTGTGTATGGGTCTTAGGAAGGTAGCATGCACTGTAGCCTTTACAGAAGTACTGCCTGTCTATAACAAGGACAAGGAGATGGAGCTCCCCATTAAGGCTTTCAACTCGTGGTTGAAGGAATGGTGAGGAGAGGATGGTTATGGCTACACAGAGGACTTGGGTTTCCCCTGGAGGGATCAAAGCTTGTACTGGGGAGATGACATGCATCCAACAAGGATGGGAACAGCAGGCCTGAGTGGATGGTTTAAGAGTCACTTTGATGGACATTTAAACCTGTAATGGGGATAGCAGAAGGCAAAGAGGTGGCAGAAACTGCCCCCCCCACAGGCTGAGATGAAGGGTAGAGAATTTCTGAGATAGAAGATTCTCACCAAATGAAGGACAGACAGTTGTATAAGGGATTAGCATGGTGGGAAAAGAAGCAGGTAGTATGGAAAGAAGAGGACAGGGGAACAACTAGAGAATGTGAGATTGGACAGAAAGAAGAGGATGGGGGAACAACTAGAGAATGTGAGAAGGGACACAAGTGGGACTAACAAAATCTGGACAACCATGTATGCAAGTGCCAGAAGTCGGGGAAATAAGATACCAGACCTGGAGACTACCACAGCAGAAGCAGGCCTGGATATTTTGACCATCACCAAAATATGGTGTACAAACAACCATGACTGAGAAATAACCATTCCGAGTTCAAAAATGTTTAAAAGAGACAGAGTAGTAAGGAAAGGTGGAGGAGTTGTGCTTTATGATAAGGAAAACATCAAAGTGACAGAGATACAGGGAATTCAGGTGGGGGAGTGGAGGTTTTGTGGGTCAACCTTGAGTCAGGAAATGGAGCCACCTTTCCTACTGAAGTAGTATACAGGCCTCCCTCATAAGGAGAGAGCTTAGAAAAATAGGTCTTGGAAATCATTGACAAAGTGACTAAGTAGGGGGAGGTGGGGCTGGTGGGAGACTTTAATATGCTAGATGTATAGTGGAGTCTACCTGTTGTAACATCAGCCAGAATCAGGGACATATTGGGCTCTCTGCAATGGACATTCATCTGGCAGCATCAGAACTGGACAGGGGAAAAAGCCTATGTATCTATTATTCTTGGACTTCAGCAAGGCATTTCACCTGTCCCCCACAATGGTCTGGTGGAGAAACTGACGGGGTTGGGAGTAGGCCCTTTGATGGTCAGATGGATTGAAAACTGGCTAGCTGGATGCACTCAAAGATTAGTGGTTTGTGGGGAGCTCTTGAACCCTAGAGAGGTCGGAACTGGGGTAATGCAGGGCTCGGTCCTGGGTCCAATATTGTTTAATGCATACATATCGGACTTCAGGGAGGGTATAGGGTATGAAATTAGTCTCTTCACTGACGACTCCAAGATGGGAGCAGTAGTTGAGGAGGAAGAGGGGATGTTGGTCCTGCAAGGGGACCTGGACACCCTGGAAAGCTGGGCTCACACAAGGAAATTAAATTTCACTATCACCAAGTGCAAGGTGTTACATCTTGGGTGGTTAAACCCAAAACATAGGTACACCCTGGGAGGGGAGGCGCTGGAGGTCTCAACAGGGGAAAAAGACCTAGGGGTCATGCTGGATGCATGTATGAATAACTCTGAGCAGTGTAGGAGAGTGGCTAGCAAGGCAAACAAGATGTTGGGATGCATCATAAGGGGGATCACCTCTAGAAGTAGGGAAGTGATTTTGCCATTGTACAATGGACTGGTTAGACCACACCTTGAGTATTGTGTACAGTACTGGAGACCACACTTGAAGAGAGACACGCAGCTCCTGGAGAGGACACGGAGGAGGACAACTAAGATGATATGAGTACTAGGGCATTTGACATATAAGGAGGACAGACTTGAGGCGCTCTGCCTGTTTTCACTGGAGGAGAGGAGAGACAGGGGGGACATGATTGAGGTCTTCAAGTGCCTCAAGGGAATAAATAGGGAAAACATGGAGGGGATCTTTAGACTAAAGCAGGGAAGTATCACCAGAGGGGTTGGTTTGAAGTTGGAAGATGGAAGGGTGAGGGGGGAAAGAGGAGGAGGTTTTTCACTGAGAGGGTGGTGGATCCTTGGAATATGCTGCCTGGTGAGTTGGTTCGGAGATCCACAGTAGAGGGCTTCAAGAGAGGGTGGGACAGACACAGAAAGTGGATGTATCAGATGATGGCCTGGCCCAGGAGGGTGGGGATGAGTGATAGGGGTTTCTGGAACACAAGGCGGGGGAGGGCCTTGGTACCCAACTAGGGATCTGAGGTTTGAGCAGACTCAACAGACCGTAAGGCCTAATCTGCTGGCAATTAATATGTCAATATGTTAATACTGGATCTGGTGCTCACAAACGGGGACAGTGTGGTGGATGTCTGAGTGGGAAGTCATCGGGGGACTAGTGAACGTTGCACAGTATGGTTTAATATAGGAACAACAGTAGAATCCAACTGGCTGCAATATGTGGGAATAGAACAGAAACTTCATGATTCTTCATAGGATCAACAGGGTGGACTCTTGTGAGTTGTTCACACAAGACAATAATCCATATTACAATGAGCATAACTGCAAGTTGGTGGGGGTGCAGTTTCAGGAGGGATTTCAGGAAGTCCATCTACATGGAGCAGCTGGTGACCAAATGAAACAGTTTACCTAGCCTTAGGGTCTATGCTATAACTGTAGCTGGATTTATGTCTGAATTGGACAGATTTAATGGTCAGCTAGTAATGGCAGAAAAGGGGCATGAGAAAGGAACATAAATCTCGAATGGGAGAATCCTCAGGTTGATTCATCTACAGTAGATGGATATGCCATTTCTTTTAGCTGGGGTCAAGCAGACTAAATGGATGGCAGTTATTTTTCTTTCTATAAATGTTTATGTTTCTACTGTACCTTTGTAGTAAATCTTATTTATTTTTGCATTGCAATGACTACAATCAGCAGGAATAACAAATATAACTTTATTTTTTTATGACAGCTTTGCTTTTGCAATTAATACTTCTCTGCCGACCATAATAACAGTCCCAAAGCCAAAAGTGCCCATTGGTCAGCAATTTGGAATGAGTCATCTAGATGTCATCAAACTTAACAAGCTGTACAAGTGCAGTAAGTATAGTCGTATGGATTTGTTTTCTAAATACTTTACGCTGTGTCTATGTTGAATGGCTTTAATTGCAAGGAGTGTTTTTCCTTTTATAGACTGAGTTTCTCTACCTTCATATTTCCCTACTCTCTGCTCTATTTATTTATTTACCTTTTTATACAATTCTCATGAAGACGTACAGGTACAGGATTACAACTTACAGTGTCTAGAAATAAGGTACAACCACCATGGCAAAACTCTGCACCAAAAGTAGGATTTTTAAAAATCTTTTTAATGTTCAAGATGTTTGACCAATTCTAATTAGTAAGGTGGTCACTCTGAAGAGAAAGTTCTACTTGGTTATCATGGTGGAGTACAAGCAGATGATGCCTGACATTGCCAGTGGGGCAGGGGGAAGGGGTCCATTTGAATCCTATTCCACTTTACAGGTACTACAGGACTTAAGAACACTAAAAGTGCATAATGTCATGGCCTGTTTTAGGAGATGAGAAACATCCTATCTGAATCACTAGCTTAGCTATTCAAGCCATTCAATAGCTCCATGAAGACAGGGCTAGTACCCAGGGAACGGCAAATGGTTAATGTAGTTACCCTGCTCAACAGTGGGAGAAAGGTGATCCAGGGAACTATTGATCTATCAGCCTTATGTCTCTTGTCATTAAGTTGCTAGAGACCATTATAAAGAAAAGGATCATATGTTTCCTGGAGGCAGATGGTCTGCAGGACAAACAACAGCATGGGGAATGTGTAAGAAAAATCTGGGTCTATTTCTTCAGCTGGCCAACAAAAGCAATGGACAAAGGACAGGAAGTACCTTGATTTCAGTAAATATAGGATAATGTATGGAAGCCCATAAACAGCAACAGTATTCTTCCACCAAGTGGTTACCATGATGACAAGGACTCCATGAGCAAAGCTCGAGAGGTCTGCCCATCATCATGGTAACCACAACAGGAAAGAATAGCCTAGTTGTGTATTTGTGCTCCAATAATTACTTTATATAGTGTATGGTGAAAGAACCATCCAACATGGCTTGTTTTACACAAGCGATAAACATTATACTCACACTGATCTCACTCACTAACTGCTGCCAGATGGTTTCCAGTCTCCACTTCCCTCTGACCTATAAGCTGCAGCCTCTCTTCCCCCCCAAACAATGAATGCCCAATCACTTGGCATTGAAGCTGCCGTCCATACTACCTTGACCACTTCCAATGTCACTGGCTTTTTTTTTTTTTGTATTTATTGTAAAAACCCTACTAAAGGCTGTCTTTACCAGAGTGCCAGCTGTAACAGCATGGTTGACTTATGGCTTGGTAGAATTGTTAACTGATGTCACTACTACAGCAGAATAAAAAGTCATTGCGCTGCAGTGCAAACCTCACTACTGCAGTACAATTACTTTTTACAGTGCATGGAAAGCCATGATGAACTACACTGCACTGCACCCTACACTATAACCTTTAATTGAATATGTATGATCTATCCCAGCCCGCTGGCACTGAGGGTTGGGGTGCTAGACACCATACCTTACACCCTGATGGTGACCTGGGTTTGGGAATGAGCCCAGGGTGCCGGAGATGGGCTGGGGGTAAGAGGATTGAGTGTCTGGAGAACTGCTCTCCTCTCTCAGAAGGGGGGGCCTGCTGTTCCTCTCAATGATCACCGTCTGATGGTAGCCAGAGGAAGATACAGGCAGGAAGGCATGTCCCTGATGTATGTCATCGGTGGGGAGGGTGTTGGGGAGAAAAATGAGGAAAATGGAACTGGCAGGCTCCATGATAGCTGTACCAGTACCCCATTATGGCTCCCCCAATGTCTGGATTTCACTAGAGGGTTTGGGGAGAACTGGCACCTTTTCACCTTGGCCCTACCATAGAGGGGAGGGGGAAATTATGTGGCAGGAGAATGAGTATCCTGGGAGGGAGGGGCTGTAGCCACTTGACAGGCTCCCAGGAGGAAACAAAACTCCATGAAAAAAAATATGTATGACCTAAAAACAGGGAACAAAAATATTAGGTGGCTATAACTGTGTTAAGTAACAGGGATCAAGTGTGTGGCAATAAATAGGTAGCTCACAGTGGATGAGGTAACTAGTGTGGTGACCACATGGATTGGGCATTGGACTTGTCCTTTTCAATATTTCTTTCAGTGATATAGGAGTATAGATTCAAGACAATGCATATCTTTATGCAGATGATACATAGTTCTGCAGCTGGATGGATGGTGATGATGATGTTTAACATATGAAAGAGGAATTGGGATCTGTATAGATGGGAGGGGTGGCCAATAATATGGCAGTTACAATGTAGTTCTTTTAATACGTTGATATTCTTGTGGCCACTGTGTATGATTCCCAGTGGTGTTTCACTGGTAATCCTCAGTTTTATCAAGGGAAATTGGTGCTATCGGTACAAACATTAGCAAAATTTATTTCTTAGTAGCTGTGTTGCAATGTTCACAGGTAACTATATATTCAGTTACTATATATATATATATATATATATATATATATATAAGTTTACCAGGAGAGACACACTAAGCTGAAAGTGTATTTACAGGTGCAACCTGGGAGCACAAGGAAGTTAAGTGACTTGCTCAGGGTCACACAGTATGCAAGTGGGGGATGAAGTATTCAAACCCAGGTCTCCAGGGTTGCAACTCAGAGCCTTAAACCACTGTGCTATACTGCCTCCTCAAATATATAAATATATATATATATATATACACAAACACACACATGGTGTGTCTTTCTATTTGCACCCATCACAGATTTTGTGAGAGGCCTTTCAGCACCATGCATTCTTGTTTAAAGCTGAACCAGCCTAAAATGTCATGGTGATTTACATATATGTTGCATGATGCTTTGCATTATAGTGGTATGTGTAATTTTGTAGTTCTTTAAAACTTAGTTTTATTGGCAATGCCCTTTGGGGTAACACTTACCTCAGTGCTTCTATGCTGAGGTCCTTTGTTTTATTTATATATATATATATATATATACACACACACACACACATATATATATATACTGTATATCAGTTCACAGAATGTTGTTTTAACACTCACATGGTCATATATAGCTTGAGAAATGTTTTTTGTAAATATTTTATGTGTAATGCACAACTAATGCATCTTTAATGCTGACACACTCTAGCAGCATTGATATATATATATATTAATTGTAAAGGAATACATCATTTCCTGGGAATAGTGCAACATGCAGCTACTGCTAAGACACTGTTGCTAATTTATGTATCTGCTGGCTCCCTTTCCCTTCATAAAGCTGGGGGATAGCCAATCGTATAGAGTAGCATCAGGGTAAAAAAGAAGGAAACAAATGAAAATGTGACTGGAACCTACTATGTTCACTAGTCTCAATATATCCATCCACTGTTTGCAATAGTACATGTTCCAAATTAAATTATGCTCAGTGGATAAAATATGACCTTAATTTTTAGTAGCGAATAAGAGCGGTCTCATTTTTTCATACATACTGCAGTTAAATATTAATTCCAAATCTTTTTGTGAAGTCTTGTACATAAATAAAAATAATCTTGACTTTGAATATAGTAACAGTGAGGTACAGTAGTAGTGGAACACATTACTTACTGTAGGAAAAGGACATGGGAGTAAATTTCTGATAGTCTTTAAATATTTCTACAATGCAACAGGGTAGAAGATGGGGCAAATATGACATTGGGGTGAATAGGGAAGTGGATCTGTAGCAGGAGTAGGAGGGGAAGTGCTTCTGCCACTATATGCAGTTTACTGTTTCATCCTTAACAGGTGTACTGTGTGCAGTTTTAGAAACCACATCTTAAGAAGTATTGAGAGAGAGAGAGAGGGAGAGAGGATGAAGAGCAGAGGAGGCTAACCTAGATGCTCCAAGGACAGCAAAACTAGACCTACCAATAAAGGCTGATAGATCTGAACATGCAGATTTTTTGATGCAAGAATGGAAAGAGGGGCTTTGCTGAAACATACAAATACCACCAAGGGTTAAATAAACAGGCTAGCTGGACATTGCTCAGACTGAGTGGGAACACAAACACCAGGGGTAAATCCAGGAAGCTGGCAGGTTTAAGAGCCATACCTGGAAGTACCTTTTTACAGAAGCATTCCAGTGAAAGGGAATAAGTGTGTCCAAGGAAATCATCTGAGTGAAATCAGTGTGGGGGATCAAACAAGGGAGTAACAGAGAAAAAGGCATTATAAATACTATACCACAAAAGAATGGGGGAAGGGAGCATGATGAGATACTATGGCTCTCTCATTAAATAGTAGTTAAGCAGCAATGGTTAAAACTCAGTGGGTATAGGGGCCATTTTTCATTGAAAGTTTCTATAGTATATTTCTATGTTGCTTCTTCCATCTGCATGTGTTCTGACCATTTTCAGGAACTATTCCTTAAAATGGGTATGAAACTTGTGAATAAGATGAATTTATTAAAATTGCACACAGCAGGAAATCATCTGTGTTCATCAAATGGCCACCATGTTGTTCCCTACCACCATACAGCCACACTCACTATGATTAAATTCAACTCTGCAGCATGCTGCAGCAGAGTTACTATGGTAAACAGTGTAATTTATATGGGAATTAGTCCCTTTTGTCATGTTGAAAACTGTGACACTGCCAGGATGAAACACAGTTTTACAGTTTCCTGCATGACAAAAGGGACTCATTCCAATTTAAATTAAATTGTTTACTGCAGTAACATTGCCGCAGCATGTGGCAGAATTGGGTTTAATTCTCGTAAGCTTCTTTGTAGCCACAGCTTGCCAGACTTGTGGGGGAGGTTTATTAGAATGCTGTCTTAGAGAATGCAGTATCAATTTTTTGAATATGCTTAAAAAACAGACCTCATCAGATAAAATCTACTCTCTGCGCTACAAGCTTGTTTTCAAGATAGTTGGAGCACACTGGACAACTACTTCATTTATGTACATCTTGTTGAGAAATATGTTAAGATAAGAGAAAAAAAACTGTTTACCGTTTTCATAGATTTCAGTTCTGCCTTTAATACTCTGTTTAGAAATAAACTGTAGTGCAAAATGCTGGATAATGGAAATGATCCTGATACAATACTTATAATCAAAAATCTATATATGTATACTTGAGTTTCAGTTAAAAATAGTAAAAGAAGAACTTAACTGGCAAAACTGCAACATTAGGCAATGATGTGTCCTTGTGCTTTAATGTCTAAATATTCATTTTTATGATATACCATCTCAAATCATGAAAACATTCATTTACCTAAGGCCCTGTCCAAACTACCAGTATGGAAATGTTACAGTTGCGCTGAACCATTATAAATCTTTGTAAAAATGGCTCATGTCCACATCTGTATTGTTACCAGCACCGATCTTGAAACCAGTCTCAAGACCTGTTTGCATGTGGCCTTGAGATCGGACTGAGTAACGTGTTTTAGCTTGAAACATTACCGGTGGCAGTGTGGATGCATGGACGTGTAGCTCCAGAATTGCCCTCAGTGCAGCATGAACTGCGCTGTGGGACAGAAAGCAAACCATCATGGTCACACCTCACCTGGTATGTGGATGGACTATAACTGTTTTCAAAACAGTTCAGTGGTAATGTACATGCAGTGTAACATTTCCTGTTTGAACTGTTTTGGAAACATTATGGATTCTAAGGTGGTAGTGTGGACAGGTTCTAAGATTTCACATTTGGAGAGTCCGGTCCTGGCTTATGCTGATGACTCACTTGTTTTTTTTTCCTTTCCCAAGGTAGTTTACAAGGAAAACAATTGGACAAACTGGTGAACCATTTTGACCAGTCTGAACTTTTTATTAATCTTGCTAAATTGAAAGTTCTAATTATATATAGCATAAAAACAATATGAAATGATATATCAGGAAAAAACATCTTGAGGCTGTTAAGTTGTATTGGTATCTTGAGTCACATTCTTGAACAGTTTTTCTTGTAATATGGATTGCAGTAGTTTAATAAAGAGAGTGCAACATTAGTTAACATTGTTTTCAGATTTCATATAAACGTCTTTGCAAAAACTTTGTTGATTCTCTAGTAAGGGTGGAAGTCATAAAAGTAAGGAAATGTTGCATTAGGTTTTCCAATCCTAACATCTGACCCCCACCCTGAAGACAACAACAGGTGTGGGGTGTGCCTTGGAGCTGTCAACCCTAAAGAAGACATGTCTTTCATAGGAGACTGGTTCTTCAGCCTGTCCCCTGTTCAGAAGAATGAGGGTGTGTGTATGGGGGGTGGGGACTGCAGGGTTGCAGGTACTGAATTGGAGGTGGAGGGTCAGATTAGTGAGGGACCATTTTCTTTATTACAAAAAATAATTTTGAGGGACTGTTTTCTTTATTTCAAGTCAGAACCATGATTGTGGGTGGGGGGGGTGACGCTATACACCAGGGAAAAACAATAGTTATGGCATCTACGACTGGAGGGAGAGGATGTCACTAAACAACAGTGGAAGTGAAACTGTCAATGGGGATAGTCATTGGAGGGTGCCACTAGACACCAGGGAAAAATAAATATATTCAGGAATGGCCATCAGAGGGTAGGAGTACCACTAGCCATCGGGGAAAAGGTCAAAGGGGAAATTGTTTTTTTTTTCCTTTTTTTTTTCCAATTGTTTAACCAGGTGAGACACACTAAGCTGAAAGTTTGTTTACATGTGCAACCTGGGAGTACAAGGAAGTTAAGTGATTTGCTTAGGGTCACACAGTATGCAAGTGGGGACTGTGGGATTCAAACCCAAGTCTCCAGATTTTCAGCTCAGAGCCATAAACCACTGTGCTATACTGCCTCCCTGGTTGTGTAACCAGGAAAGACATAGTAAGCCAGAGCTTGTTTGCAGGTATAACCTGGGAGCACAAGGAGGTTAAGTGACTTGTCAGTGTCACACAAAGCAACCAGATACTGAGTGGAAGGTGAGGGGTGACAATTGACACCAGGGAAAATACAGAAACAAACAATGAAAGCTTTTTCCCATCATGAAAAAGGATATTTTTTCATGACTCATGATATGAAAAAATAATGTTGTTTTGTATCATGCGATACAAAAAAGAGACATACTATAAATTAAAAAAAAATATTGTTGTCCCAATAAGCATGCTACATTTGTTCTTTGCTCCCCAGAATGTTATGTTTTGGGGTTCCAAATTTGAGTTTTTAAGGAAACATGGAAAATGAGAAGGTGGCAAATGAGAAAAGGATTTTCCCCTTATGAAAAAAAAAATGTCAATAAGAAAAAAAAATCATATAGCTATTTTCAAGTTCTTACTGAGCATGCTGAGAACCAATTATTCAAAATTTGAAAATAAAATAACTTTGGAAAAGATTACAATGTTTTCTCCAAATAAGCAAAAGGCATATATGTTGGCTAGCACTTTCTAGCCAGATAATTTCAGACCAAAATTTCAGTCCATCTAGACACTAGCCAAGTTGACAGAAAACCCAGCAAAACCAATGGTATGAAATCCCCAAACATTCAGTTTTGGGCTATATGTATATTGGAATCCACACATCTAATCAGAACAAAACTTAGCATGTCAAACGATCTACCACATGAGACCGTGCACACAACTTTTTGTAGAAATCCATTAAATGGTTGCAAAGTTATTAAAGTGCAAGTAATGGGGTTTAATGTTAACATGCCTACTCAACCCTATAATATGAGGGAACAACTGTGTATCCAATGTTAAAAGCTGCAGTGGAAAAAAATGCATCAGTAAAATTTTGTATGCCAGTGAAATATGGGGAAGTGGTACCTGTAACACAGACAGTATTTAAAAGGTGTTAATCAGTATTCATACTGTACAAAGATTCTTGGTTGTCCTATTCTGCTCTTTCTTGTTTGGTTAGGGAAGAGTTGGAGCACTTCCTAAAAAAAGTTTTTATTATGGCTGCAAAAAATGCCTATTTCATTAAGCTAACAAACTTATCAACTAAAAGACTGAATTATATGGCTTTGCAAGAAATAACAATTTATCTTTCTGGTAGAAACAGTCTTTCTACATACTAAACCAGCAATAAGACACAAGGTGTAAGTTATGGCCTGAATAGAGCCTGTCCCAGGTGCGTTATGAGGCATGAGGTGTTTGTGTTGAGTGCCTTTAGCACCTGGGAAGTGCTCTTATCAGGCCAAAACCCACAACTTAGAGTGTCTTATTGCACTTATAAAATGGGCTCCCCATCCCAAGTTTTTTCTTAAAGAAGAACACAGACAAAACATTATAAATATAAAAAAGGTTTAACAGAATAAATAGTGAAAAATAGTCCGCCTATTGCAGCAGTACAGAGCTCCATATATATTACATTTGTCCATCATTGCTGATTTTGATAGCTTTACAGACCCTCTTGGATTTTTTTGTATCAAGTTTTTAAAAATTATAACAGGATTGGGTCTGCTATATTTTTAAGCTGCTGACACTCTCAGTCAGCCGGTAAGGACAATAGGTGTGAAACAGCATTTGAAAGCTACAGGCTTTTTTTTCTTAGGTTGTTGCATTTGGTTTTCACAATGGCTAGCTGAAGACAGCAGGTCTTAAGTAAAAAAAAAAAGTGTTCTAACCAATTCATCAATTGATTTATTTATAAAGGTTACCTGATGAAGCCTTGTCTATGTGTGTTGATTTCAGCCGTCACCATACATTTCAAGTCCCACTTGAATTGGACCGAGCGGATCTCATTGTGGTGACTGTATGGAGCAGTTATCAAACAGATCAAGGGAGCTGTTGAACATTTGTTTTACTTGACTTGATGGATTTGGGGTTTTATGGAGTGGAGGCTGGAGATTGGAGACCACTAGTGATACAATCAGATTAGAGACTAGGGTGAATGTTCACCATATGTTTAAAGCCAAATCTGAATTTGTCGCTGTGGCTCGCATTCATTGTTGTGTGAATGTTTTAGATTGGTTGGCAGGGAAGAAGTGGGTTTTCAATTGTGGTGGCACAGGACCATTGATATGCAGCTGTGCAGCATCAGTGTCCTTTGATGTAGTGCAGGTTGGCATGATATGGCTCTATAAGGGCATGGGCAAGAGTGTTGATTAGCCAATCAGGGAACTTGAAATTTTTGACCCATTTTATAAACTATGTTAAGGATTAGATCTATTATTGAACATTGCTGCCTCTGGAACTATACAGTATGTGGGAATAAGGCATAATATGAATTGTATGCGCCCTAAGGTTATCAAACAAACTCTCTCCAGTAGAATGTGTTAACTTAATATGAAAAAAAGGTATAAATTGAAATGCTCCCCTTGGTTGACTAAATAACAATACCAAACCACGTACTTTAAAACCACACCTCAGTTTGATGAAGGATCCTTCTAAAAGGAGAATCATGTTACATTATCATTTTGAAATTACAGCCTAGAAAAATTCTAAAAACAAAAGTTTCAAGAAAAACTCAGAAATTTCTATATTGAAGATCTGTGAGAGTAATCTAGGTTGTATTGAACATTTTTACCATGTTGCTGTTATATGCCCTTGGTATCAAGACATATGGGAAAAATGTTTTGGAAAAGCCCTAGGAATGCTGCAAGCCCCAGGCCGATTGTTTGGTGCACAAGACCCGTGGCATTCTCCTGGCCAGCAATCAAAATGTTCAATCCCAAGTGCCAAAAGTTGCAGGTTAGATCATTTTTTTCCAGGTCAAACTGCACCATTTGGGGGACCCTTTTTATGAGGATTGCATCAAATCTTTGGTGCAAGCTGCCTTAAATTTAAGAAGTTGTCACAACTGCATTTGCAGTACTAAAGGGGGGGATAATTTAACTGGCAAAGGTACACTAAGCCAAAGCTTGTTTCCAGGAGCAACCTGGGAGCACAAGGAAGTTAAGTGACTTATTCAGGGTCACACAGAATGCAAGTGAGCACTGATGGGATTCAAACCAGGGTCTACAGATTTGCAGCTCAGTGCCCTTAACAGCTATACTGTACTGTACTGCCTCCTGGGTGCAGTTGCATCAAAGGAGTTTGGTGCAGCTGCTACAAAAAATTGAATGGTGCAGGGCTTGCCACAAACCATGTGTCACCCAATGGAAATCGAGACCCCTATATAAATTTCTTTCTCTGCTAGCAGAATTAGAAAAGAGATCATGCACTAACACATATAATCACTAAAAGTCATAAAAGCTTCCAAGCTGTACCAGAGATATTTAGGTGACGTGATTTTGTGAGTCAGATAAGACTTCCATCTTTTAGATGTAGAATTTCCAGTATACTCTCTGCATCACATGCTGTGTCACAGTATCTGTTAATGCTCTATTTTAGTGGGGAACCATGTGACCCACCTGAGATATTGATCATAGTGGGGGATTCCAGACACACTCAAGTAACACAGTGGTACATCAAGGATTTAGCATTTAGCATACATTACGCTATACTACTGCTTCATTATTTATGTGACTGAGCAACAGTACTGAGTGCTACTGGCTGAGTTTTAGTTAGTGTGACTGAGTAGCATTTTTATCATTTTGTTTAAGAAGGGGGATCTGGTCCCCACACTCCCATATTTTTTTTAATTTAACAAGGAGGTGCGAGGCCAAAGCCACACCCCCCTGACTCAAAGACACTGATTAAAAAATACCTACAAAGTCATTCATACCAGCTAACCCCTAGTAGCTTTACACTGAAATCAGCAGAGTGGAGTGGTCCAAGCAAGGCTGAGAGTGTGCTTATCGGTTGAAGGAGTATGAATAAGAGCATGGAGGGAGCAGAGATGTGGCATAGGGAACAGAATAATAACTAAAATAGCATAACTGGCTCTGGAGTCCTCCGCTGTCAATGAGATATTTGAATTTTTGGGTGCCTACTGACTTTTAATCACTAGGAGGAGGGATAACCAGGAACTTTTTCTGGGTTAAATGCTTGGTAGAAAGAATTTCTTAAAACATTTTGCCTATTTTTGTAAGAATGTGATGGCTGTATATACATCTTTATGAATGTCATGACTACGTGAAAATTACTCAGAAGAGCATTACTAGGCTGTGTGGTTCTTCTGTCCATGACAATGGGGTCATGGACTACCAGCAATTTTATTTTAAAATGATGTTAGCCAATCAATAGTAAGTGACAATATTTGTATTCATTGGTACTATATTTATTGTAATTTTTTTATGTTGTAGCCTTTTTTCATAAATATTTCAATATGTAGTTTTTAAATATTGTCAAGTCTTTTTAGCCAAATAAAGGGATTTGTTTATCTAAATAAAATCAAATTTACATTCTTTTTGGTAAAGGAAGGCGCTTAAGTTTCATCATGTAAATAATCACATTTTACATGAGCTCTAAGAGCATTATATTACAAGATTCTTCATCAACAAATCATCATTTTTATCACCGATTTCATTTTTTTGGTTCATTTGTTCTACAGATGTCTGCAGCAACTTGCTACCTGATCCATCAGGAAACATGACATCTGAAAACTATCCGTCCAATTATCCCAGCAATTCAGACTGTGTCTGGCTCATTAGAGTTCCAGGGAATAAGGTGAGCTTGCAGAAAGAACAGAAACAAGTTATACATGCCACAGTTTCTGTCTTTTTATTTTACAGTATAGTAGATCATTTTCTTCCAACAATATTTTTTTTTTCATTTTAATTTTTTATACTTGTAAAACCAGATGAGCAATATTACCCTTTTTCACAGGTGACAAGTCATATCTAAAATACAGGACAAATAATTACACATTCTAAAAAACTTGGCATTAAGTATTGGTGGGTAACAAAAACTATACAATCAACTAACCACTTTTTCATTAGATATATGAATTTGTAACAACACATGGGGCTATTATTCCTTATCTGCTGTGTGAATAATTGTGAATTGTCTTTCATTTTGTTATGCTACATTCTTCTAGAGTTATAGTAATAGTAATAGTAAACGGAGTCCACAATGAAGAAAGGGGAGTTACTAGTGGGGTACTGCAGGGTTCAGTATTGGGTCTGGTCCTTTTCAATGTCTTTATAAGTGACATTGCAGAGGGACTGGAAGGAAATGTATGTCTATTTGCAGACTACGCAAATATCTGCAACAGAGTTGATACACAAGGTGGGGTGGAAAGATGAGAAGGGACTTGGTAAGGTTGGAGGAATGGTCAAATGTATGGCAGCTTAGATTCAATGCAAAGAAGTACAAAGTAATGCACCTGGGAAACCAAAACCCAGGGAAAGAGTGCACAATGGGGGGATGAGATACTGACAACAACAAAAATGGAAAGGGACCTGGGGGTAGTTATATCAGATGACCTAAATGTGGGCAAGCAATGTGAGAAGGCAATAAGGAGGGTTGTGGGGATACTGGGATGCATAGGGAGAGGCATCACCAGTAGACAGTTGGTGAAACCTCAGCCTGAGTACTGCATGCAGTTCTGGAGTCCCCATCTCCACAAAGACATAGACAGGGTGGTGGCTGTCCAGAGGAGGGCAACCAAAATGGTACAGGGTCTGCACCAGAAGACATACGAAGAGAGACTAATGGAGTTTAACATATATATATATATATATATATATATATATATATATATATATACCCTTGAGGAAAGGAAAGAGAGGGAGGGGCACATGATAGAAACTTTCAAGTACCTCAAGAGAATCAACAAAGTCCAAGAGGGTAGTATCTTTCAGAAAAAGAGATGTGCAAGAACAAGGGGGCACAATTAGAAAATAGAGGGGGGATGGCTCTGAGGCAATGTGAGGAAGTATTTTTTCATGTAGAGGGTTGTGGATGCATAGAACAGTCTTCTTGAGGAGGTCATGGAGTCAAAAACAGTGGAGGAATTCAAGAATACATGGGACAGACATAAGGCAGTTCTAGTGGGGCGAAGGAGGAAGTAGGCTGCTAGTTAACTAGGATTTGCAGCTTATACATTAGGTAGGAAAATGGGCAGATTCGTGGGCCAATCGGTCCTTATCTGCCATCAAATTCTATGTTTCTAAGTTAGCAATTTGCTTTTGTGTAACCTTTTATAACTAGCACTTACGTATTTTTTTTATAATTTTGTAAAAGTCTTAGAAACTGTTAAGCCTGTAGAGATTTTATTTAGTATTGTGTAAGTTGCAGGTGACCATAATTTCATAATTTAATTATTTGAGCAATTATATAAAATATTTAAAAATGTAGATATTTGTGACTCTGATGCTGTTGCAAGTGAAGACCTGAACATATGTCACGAAGAGCCTGGGTAAATTGGTTCTGGAATCACACAACTCCAGCAAAATTTGGTTAAATTTTATATTTACAATGGAAATGTTGTATTTTGTTGACTAAACTGCTGTCAAAAATTCATGGATGCATAAAATCTAAAACCACCATAATTCCAGTTGTGGAATTTGACTTTCTCAAAGCATTTATTACCACTGCACCTTCTCATTAAGCAATACAAAGCTGTTTGCAGTCCTGGGGCTCAATTCCGAGATGTGTGGCACAACCCACAGACATATGTGGGTTACATCACATGGCACTATGCCAGAGACCCTGTGCTCTATTCCAGAACAGGCAGGGTCCCCAGCACTTAAGTCCAGTGACTTTCAGCAGCTGCAGGGTTACAGCACAGGAATGGTGCAACAGACCTGGGTGTCACAATCCGCAGACTGCAATTAACAGCCATCCTAGAGCTCTCCTGTCCTGTAACAAGTCCACAATCCCCTGGGGCTTTGAGGGTAAGCTTGGTGGTACAGGCTCAATGAGGCATGGTGCAATATGGACCTGGGTAGCACCCTGAATTGCTGGGGGTGGGGGGGCATCACCGTGCTGGGGGTTCCATGGGGCATGGCAATGTGTATTTCATGGCACTGTGGGGGGGCATCGATCATTTCACCAGGACAGATGCCCCTTAGACCTGCTAAGTGCTGGTCTAACCCCACTGTGCCATATTGGGACCTGAAAGGCATAGGTGGGTTATGGCAGCTGCCCTTTTGGAATAGGGCACAGTCACTGCTATAATCCCCAATCCACCATGCTGTAGGGGTTGCAGCCTGAGGAAGGTCCCTTGTATGCAGGCCACAAGTGCCATGGTGCAGGCCATGTCTGGGAATAATAAAAGGCATAATGCATGTAGCAAGATGCAATTTGTGCCAGGTTTTGCATAAGTCACCTTGCGACATGCATAACCCCTTTTGGAATCGGGCCCCTGGAGTTTATTTCTGGGTAACTGTTGTGTCACCACACTTTTTTTTTTGGAGCGTGACCATGTAGACTTATTGCAAATGCTTCTCCCTACAATAGCTCCCTTATACTTCACAGTAACAATCCTTAAAAAAAAGAGCACCCACTTTTTCCCAATCAGATCTATGAATTCAGAATAGCTTAACTTCCTCCATTATACTGCCCCAGTCATTGTTTTCCCCATCTGGTTTTTGTCAGTGCCTCTAGGTCTTAGATGTTCATGTGCATTGGGTGCTCAGGCCAGTTAATGTTGTTGGGTGTGATTCTCAAAGGATTTGATTCCAAGTGAAAATTGCTGTCCATGTAGGCTTCCTTGCTTCAACTAGTGGTCTGCTATTTTTTTTGCTACTCAACTCTTTTGCACTTCACTGGCATAACCCATGCATCTAAGTCCTGCCACTGTTGACGCTACACTGGCTGCCAGCTGACCCTTTTGTTTAAATCTCTGTTACTGCCATGCTTAGTGACACAACTAGTGCCCCCTTCATCTTGACACTACTGCAGCCTTATCTGAGCATGCAGGCATTCTTTGCCACAGAATGCCATCTTGCTTGCCAGAAAAAGAAGACCCGCAGTCTTTAAACAGACTTTTACAATAGAGAACCTTCAAAATTCATGGAGATCCCTGTCTTTTCTCCCAGAATTCCATCTATAGTAGTACCTTTCACTCAGCCTTAATTCTGTTGTACTGAACTACAAACTAAGCACATTTTGTACCTTTCCATAGCAAGGGACCCTCAAGGAAATAAAATGTTGGTTTGCATGTCATTACAGCGATGGCAAAATAGTGATCACTGTTATGGTGAGTGTATATCACCGAAAAGAAAATCAGTGATGTACACATGCCAGCAGAAAGACATCTGGCATGTAAACTAAATATTTATGTAGGGGGGCTGCAATGCCCCCTGTGCTCCCCTCACACCCCTTGATGAAGGATTACCAGCTCCAGGAGGTGCATTTTGGGGGGGGGGGTGACACTCCAGAATAAATAAACAAAAAAGCATGGCAGCTGTAGGCAGCAGCAAAATTTTCTGTCCCAGTCCCCAGTCCTGAACCCAGTACATGCTGCACTGGAGCTAGCCATCCTCACATACCCTCACCACCATGACACATGGCTAGCTCAGCTGCAGAAGGCAAACTACTCCACACAAACCCTCATCTCTTTTCCTCCTCTCGCCTCCCTATTCCTCCCCTTCCAGTCACCCTGCCTTACAGTTGTGGTTGCATAGGGTCACTACCCTTTCAGGGTAGCCCAACAGGATAGTGCTGTAAATGAGTGACTGTTTCAACAGTCACTCATTTACAGTCACTGTCATCACTGGATACCAAAATGTTGTATCTAATGCGAGTCTTTACACCATTTAGTGAATGCCAAAATCAAAGAAATACCATGATCCAGGCCCTGGTTGAAAGGAGTTTGTTTGTTTAAGCTTGGGACAGGTCAACATTTGTATTTATGTTTGCTACTGTTTCCATATTTGAATGTCTAATAGATGGATAAAGGTGAATGTATCCAAGATCTGATTGCATATTTTATCTCAGAAAAGGGAGGGAGAGAGGGAGAGAGGTTGGAGACTCAGTACTCCATTCTCCTCTATTACGTTTGGTTAAAGGGCAAACATTTGGCTTTACATTGCATCTCATTCACTCCTTCATGTGCTATCAGTTATGTTTCTCCATTTTACTTGGTAAGCTGCTGCTCCAGTCATTGCTTGAAAAAAAAAATGAAAAAAACAGATTGCGACATGGTACAGGATCAGGTGCTTGTACTAGGGCATCCAGCTCTAAGGACAACCAGAAATATCAAAATGTGCAGCACTCTATTGGCTAAATAATAGCCCTGGACAATATTTCAGTGGTGGAAAAGCTAATGGAAACCCCGTTAATTTAGAGGATAGTAGACTATCTTGAATCTCACAGGCTACAAGACCAAAGGCAGCATGGATTCATGGTGGGAAAGGTCAGACAAGATGCATCTGATTGGTTGCCTTGACTAGATGAAGAGGGAAACAAATCAGACGAGGGGAGTGGATGTGACCTATTTGGGCTTCGGCAAGACCTTCGACACTGTGCCACCCGGAGACTGATAAAGAAAGTAAGCAGTCAAGTGGTGGGACCCAAAGTGGCAAATAGGGTAAGTGATTGGTTAATGAATATTTGACAGAGAGTGGTGGAAAATGACAATCATTCTAATGAAGGGAGAGAGACTAGTGGGGAGCTGCAGGGATCAGAAACGGGGCCTGATCCTCTTCAATGTCTTCATAACTGACATTGCACAAGGAATGGAAAAGAAGTACTGGATGCCTTACATAGAAACATAGAATCTGATGGCAGATAAGGACCACTTGGCCCACCTAGTCTGCCCATTGTTTCTTGCAGTTAACAGTGAACTGTCTAATTCTGAAAGCTGAATACTCTGAATGTGGTGGAGTGAATGCATGGGGACTTTGGGCAACTCAAGTTGTGGTCCAGGGCATGGCAGCTAGGGTTAAATGCCAAAAAGTGCAAAATCATGGGCCTAGGGCATAGAAACCCAGGAGCAGAGAATATTAATAGGGAGGGTAGGTAATCACAATCAAGAGGCAGGAAGGGGACTTTGTTTGTAATAACTGTTCATTGTCCTTATAAATAAAACTTATAAACATGTAACCATAAGTCACAGAGATTAACAAGAATTTGATCATACACAATCTTACAATAAGGAACCTAGTTAGTATAGGGTAATACCACATACAGGGATACTAGCAACAAAACCTGCTGAGGAACAGCGTCAACCTTAGGAAATAACCTTTCACATCATGTGCAGTACGACACTGGAACATAAGCATTATTATATGGCCTTGTAGTCCAGTACCTATAAAATGGTAAGGGCAACACCTGTATATATAAAGTCAACATAAACAGCAGCATGTAGAGCCAGATAATCCAATACCTGGAAAAAGGAACATATAACATTGGTATTGTGTTGAAAATTGCTCTGTATCAGAAAAAAAACAAATAATCTATAGAGGCATAACCTCCAACATGTGTTAAAGAGTAAGTATCTGCCTAGACCCTTTACTATAGTTAGGACACAAAATGTTATAATCAAGGGATGAAACAAAGGAGAAATTGATTCCAACAGAACTAGCAGTAGATAATGAAGGTTGAGAAAACACAGCTGTTTACAAACATGTAACTCCAGACCAAGAGCCAGATAAGCAATAAACCACAGCAGGGATGCATTAAAAGGAGTAACAATGCATGCCCCAGAGGCATAATAAGGCAGCAAGCAGAAGGCTGAGTGTCCTTACTACCCCTTGGGGTATTTGATAATCATTTAATATGCATCCTACTGTGTCTTATTGTAGCTATAAAATGGCTTGAGCTTACAATTAAATCTAATAAATAATTTAGAACTGGGTTTTTGTCTCTGAGAAAAAAAATATTTTGGATATAAAATAATAAATTTCAGTGTGCTCCCATTTAAAACTTGTAGGAAAGTAATTAAATTACCAATGTTCACGGAGTTAACCAGTCAATGGCACTGTTTAAATACTGTATCTGTAAATAAAGTTATTTTTATCTGTTTGCAATTTTATGCACTACTTGAAAAAGAAAGTGGTGTTTTATTTACTTAATGGTATTACTGATAACCAGTTCCTATTGTTGCTGAGTAACTGGTCCTCCACTTGCTGCCACGCTGGCTTGCCTGCATGTCCCACCTCTAGCTCACTGCCACCCCCACATGTCCCATCTCTCTCTACTAACCCAGCCTGCCTTTCCCGTCTCTCACTCGCTGCCACTCCTGCCTGATTTTTTTCTTCCTTCACTCACTGCCACCCCCCGCCTGTCCCATCTTTCTGTACTAGCTCAGCCTGCCTTTCCTGTCTCTCACTCATTGCCTCCCCTGTCTTATTTTTCCTTCCCTGACTTGCTGCCCAGTGTCGAAGATGGGCTTCCAGTTGATGCTGACATGGCTTGTGACTGCGGCTCCCCCACACAGTGTAGCAGATGGCCTCTTGGTCAGTGCTGCAGCTGCACAAACAAAATATATGATGGAATGTGACAGGTGGAAAATGATGAAGGTAAGGTCACTGGTGAAACCCCACCTTCATCACTGGTGAAACCCCACCTTCAATACTGTGCCCAGTCATGGAGGCTGCACCTCAGTATGGACATAGGCTGGGTAGATGCAGTCTGAAGGAGGTCAACTAAAATGATGGAAAGTTGCATAAAATGCCCTATAAGGAGATTAATACAGGCAGAAGAATGATCCACAACTGCCCTGTGTCCCACTATGAACAACCATAGCAAAGCAATATCCCTGTGTACCAGTGACACTTCCAATACAAATTTCAATTAATTTAAAATACTCACATGACACAGTTCACAGTGAAAACAAGCAGCAGCAGCAGCAGCAGAGAGACTAGAATCCCATAACCAGTTTTGCCATGGGCTTCTTCGGGGTGGGGTCTGCTAGCAGCAAGTGTTTAATTTTTACCACAATTTTAAATAGCTCAATACATAATTAATACTCTAGATTACAAACACTAATTCTGCTTTTTCACAATATTACAAAATTTAGTTTCCATTAATATTTTTTATGAAGTTTTTCTGCAAGTTCATGCCCAGATGTAAAGTGGAATGGCTACAGTCTCTAACAGGAACCAGAATTACAAGATGAGTTAAAAATAAAACAACATGAGGTTGATAAATACTCGGATCACCCTGCATTTGGAAACTTCAAAAAACGTCTTAAAGCCAAAGTTGAAAACCAAGAAAAATGGATTAAAGCAACTAAACTTCATAAGTGGAAAGAGATTGTGGTGACTACAAAAGGAACAAGGTCTTGAAAAAAAGAATTAGTGGAGAGGATACAACAGGAATAAAAACAACCATAAATCAATACTGAAAAACAACTTAAACAGTAGCTCACCCTCAACAAGCTATTATTCCACAAGTGAATCAGAAAATGTAGGCCCTTTTTTAGAACAAAAGCAGCAGTCAACACAGCAGCAGCTTCCTTGATGCAGCCCAAGAAATGTCCACTCCCCCTCCCCCTTTTTCTTCCCCCTTCACCCTTGCCCATACCCTCTTTTCTTTTGCTTCTTCTTCTCCTTGTTCTTTTCTCTATATTGGTGTTGGTTTTACACATTAGATGGATGTCATGGTTTTATTAAATATTATTGTACTGTCACTTTAAGTAGATTTAGTATTTAAGTAGTACACTTGCAGCTAGCAGACCCCCCTCCCCAGAAGAAACCCTTGACAAAACCAATTAGGGGATTCTAGTCCCCCATCTACTGCTGCTGCTGCTTGTTTTCACTGTGAGCTGTGTCTTGTGAGTACACATAAGCAATAAGTAACAAAGGGGAGTACATTAGACATTTCTAATGCATGGCTAGCAGTGTAATAAGGCACGAGGCCACAGGCCGAGTGCCGTCAGCTCCTGTTCGTGTGTTAGGAATGTGTAATGCACACCCTCAGAGTGTCTTATTGCACTTATAAAATGGTCCTCCATATTTTATGTTCTTGTAAAAATCTTAATTTGCATGTGTATGTGGAAAAAGTTACATTCTTCTATGTAATTTCTTGTAAAATAGTTCCTCTGACTGCAGTAGATTGCATTTTTTTCCTCCTTTAAAACTTTTCGTCTGCTACAGCCACCATATGAATAGCTGATTTCCTAAAGTGTTACAGTGGTTACCATGGCTCTCCAAACTGATCATAGTTTTTTTTAAGTATGCCATCTTTTATAATTATGCTGCTTCTATAAGTTACTGTGTCCCCCAAAACTGGTTGTCATGTCTCCCCCACTTCTGTCTGTCATACATATATAGAATAGTGGATGGGTAACCATCCACAACAAGGTTGTGTTTCCAACAAGGTTGTTGATGACATCATGGAGACCTGGAGAGTGAAGCTCTCCAGGTCTCCATGATGTCTTCAACAACCGAGATGGAAACACAGCCATAGTTGTGGATGGTTAACCATCCACTATTTTTTTATAGTATATGGTTCCTGGCTTGTGTGTCTTTTTTTCATTTTTTCCCCAAGTGGATGATTACCTTTGTAATGTTATGCTGCTCTCGTTCCGACTCATCCCGCTCTCAGTTCGGCTTCAACCCATCCCGCTAGCTCGGCACCACTTAGTTTAAAAATTAAAAAAAACAGTGATTCACTTTAGTGACACAGAGAATTCTGAGGCTCTCCATGTCAAGAAGACAAGGGTCCTCCGACAGGTGCTCGCTTAATCGTGCCGCCATGTTCCACATTTTGTTCATCTTAGAGCATTGTTATGTAAGCCAATCAGGTGGCAGGGCAAGGCAAAAAAGTTGTTGTACTATCGATGTGACATCAGACTGATAGTACAACAACTTTTTTGACCTTTGAACTGTCCTACAACAAGATTTTGAAAGCCACGGCTTTCTATTCATTATAAGCCCTAACCATATACTATACATACATACATCCCGTACTTGGTGAGGGCCATCTGTCAGAAATGGGAATGGTAATTCTAAGCGGTCAGTTGCTCACACACTAGCTACATGGACATATACAGTCTGAACCATGTGCTGCCATTGGTTGCAACAGAGAGATTTATTAATTTTTTTATTAACTGATTCATTGAAAATGAAGGAGAAGTTCTTCAAGGCATAGAGGCTGGTGAACAGTAGTGAACACTTGCAGGTACTGTACTTTTAAGAGACATCATTTGGCAAGCAAGCAGGATGGCCAGCTAGACAGACAGTAGTGGAGAGCAGAGAGTAGAAAAGCTGACTATCTGAAAATCAGATTAAGGAAATAAGAAAAGAATCCAGTATAACTTTTGTTTTTTGGAGTGGCAAATGTACCATTTTTAAAGAGCAGGATCCTTGACATTTTAGGCAAGTTTGTGGCTAGTGGTCACAAAAAATGGCGGTAATTCAAATCTTAAAAATATAAAGGTTCCAACTGGCTCTTAATACATGATTTTTTTTAGTATGAATGTGATTGCCTGAATTTGTTTCTAGCCATGCATTAGACGCTTCTAATACACAGCTAGCAACCAATTAAAAGAGGATTTTCCCAACCATTTTATAATGTCCAAATTCCAAAACCACATTCCTGTGTTAGTGTTGCTCTATTACCCTTGAATTTCCAGGCTTAAAGGTTTTTGCAGTGCATATGTGGCGGAGAAATTATATCTACAGCACTGCACTCCACTACTCCTCTTAATGCTTTCCACCTGCACTCCCCTTCCAATTTATAAGCTACAACAGGAAAAAAATTGGAGATTGACTTTTAACAACTTGAATTGACCTTCTGTAAGAAAAGAGCACTATCAGAAGAAAAGCATTTTTCAAAAGAAATTAGAGGTTTGGTGATAAAGGTTGTAGTTTAAAAATGATAAGATTATTACAGCACTTTCTTTTTCTTGTTTTTTACATAAAAACATGATAGACTGGTTGCAGC
This sequence comes from Neoceratodus forsteri, assembly GCA_016271365.2. Classification (NCBI taxonomy): domain Eukaryota; kingdom Metazoa; phylum Chordata; order Ceratodontiformes; family Ceratodontidae; genus Neoceratodus; species Neoceratodus forsteri. The sequence goes on along the minus strand of CM028133.1, from coordinate 1,043,062,108 downwards.
ACAAAACAAGGGTATGAAAAGGCAGTACAGCTTTACTAACATAGTTCTGATGATGGAGATTTACTCTCCAAAATGTTAGCACGTTAGATCATGATTGCTATCACCTGATTGAGGAAGCACCGAGGAGGCTGACTGGTCCAAAGCAGAAAGAAGGAGTAATGGCACAGGAAGCCAAATGCAAGAAGTAAGCAGAATGCCAAGCATTTGTAAACAACAGTAGGCTCTCTAATTTTCAGGCAATGGATACAAATGAAAGGTGCAATCATGATGAAATAAAAGAAAAAAATGAATATGGAGAGAGTTTGGAATAGGCAATAGAGCCACGAAGAGGAAACAGCTTGCCATAAATGAAATGTGGTAAAGTACATGTGTTAAAAACACTTTTGCAATCAAGCATAAATGAAGGGATTTGAAGTGACATATAAATACAAATTGTTTTCAGTAATGACTGTAATATAATTATCTTTGGACTTTTAACATTTAAACAAAAGAAGGTTTTTTAAACACGTTAGTTTAAGCACATGCTAATGAAAATAAAACTACTAATCAATACCCAATGAGTGATGTTTTGCTAAAAAGGAGAAAAAAAGAATCAAACTACATTGGAAGGAGAGTGCAGGTGGAAAGCATTAAGAGGAGTAGTGGAGTGCAGTTCTGTAGACATTTTATAATGTATTTTAAGTGAATTAAAATTGTATTGGAAGCATCACTGGAACCAAGATTGCTGCTTTGCCCTATGAGGAGAGATGGAGAGGTCTTAATATGTGCACCCAAGAAGAGAGGAATGCCGGCCCGGTGGTGCTGAGGGTTGAGGCACTGGACGCCACACCTCGCATCATGCTGGTGACCGAGGTTTGGATGTGAGCCCGGGTTGTCAGGGGTCAGCAGGGGATGATAGAGTTGAGCATCTGGAGGACTGCTGTTCTATCCTGGGGAGGGATGTGCATCTCCACCACTGTACAGAGGCCTCTGGGGATGCACAGATGCACTGCTAGAGTCGGTGCAATGGAGGGAGGAGTGTATCGGATGTCTGAACATCAGTGCTCAAGATGTCATTGCACATCTGAACTCTTGGGGGATTAATCAGGAGGAAAAATTGCAGCACTGTCCATGGCAGCTTGATAACTGCACTTCCTGAGCCCAGCAGGGCTTGCTGGTGCAGAACCGGGGTCAGTATTAATTCCTGGCCTGGCACAGGGACAGTGGAGGGGGTTCCTTTCATGGGTACAGCTGCACATGCTAGCTGGACTGGGAGATGTGCCATCATGGTCATCGGGGGAAGTTGAGCGGTGGCTGGAGATCAGGCAGGTCAGTGGCTGCAAGAAGTGAAAAATAAAATAAGAAATAAAAAAAAGAGAGGAATGACAGACACCTACAAGTATCACACAGCGGTGAACAAGGTGCATGGGGAGAGTATTCAAGTGAGAAAGAGCACCAGAACCAGAGGGTATGCAGTGAAGCTGGATGGGGGAGGGATCAGGTGGGAGGTGAGAAAGTGCTTCTACAGTGAAAGCATGGTAGACACTTGGAGAAGACTGCCAGAAGAAGTGGAGGAGGAAAAAGCACTGATGGGCTTCAAGCATGCCTGGGATAGACATATGGGGATATTTATAGATACGCAGGAAGGAAAGGGGTCACTGGTGACCAGGTAGAGTCTGCAAAGACAGACTAGGCAGTTAGTTACCATCTGCACCCTGTTCTGAAGCCAGCTCCTGGCCCACTCCACCAGTTTCTGACCAGCTCCCAGGTTCGCTAGTTTACTGGGCATCCTACCACATGGCACTGAGTCAAAGACCTTGCTGAAGTCCAGATACAGGACATCCATTGTATGGCCCCCATTAAGTGCCCTTGTGACCCAGTCAAAAAAAGTCTAATAGGTTTGTCTGGCAGGATCTCCTCGAGACAAACCCATGCTGCCTATCAGCCTGGAGACTACTGGCTTCCAGAAAGTACACCAGTCCCTCCTTCAGAATGGTCTACATTAACGTCCCTACAATGGAGGTAAGGCTGACCAGTCTGAAATTATCTGATTCATTTCTGGTTCCACTCTAGTGTAGAGGCACCACATGCACCATTCTCCAGTCCTTTGGCATGTGACTTGACATCTGTGATGTGTTGAGCAGATCTGCCAGAGGGCCAACCAGGACCTCCATTAACTCCCTCTTTTGGCCCCATCTGCTCCCCCCAATCCCTTCTCCCTCTCCCCATGTTCCCTTCCATCTTAGCCTCCCTATATCCTGCCTAAGTTGCCAAAGTTGTGTGCACACTGGACAACCCCCTTCTCTCAAAAAGGTTTCAAGTAAAATAGCTGCCCCACACCTGTTGTAACAGACCCCTCTCCCCATCCCTCCTTGTGATCTGCTTTCCCCATTTGTCCCCCTCCTCCAAGCCTCCACACTGTCCCTCTGCCTGTACCAGCCCCAGGACCCCTCATCATCCCTAGCCTCCCTGCTTTGCCTTCTGCGTTGTAGCCCCAATAATTGAATTTATATCTATGACTTTGACAGACCTTAGTTGGGGACATTCAACTTCCCCCTGTCTTGTTGTTAGCCCTATGAATCAGGCAGACCCTAGATGGGAGATTTCCACTGCTCCTTGTACAGTATATACTTTTATTCCCTTCCCCTTGCCTTCAGTATATGGACTCAGTCCTCACTGTACCTATAGCTTCCTACCTCTGTTGCGCCCTCACTCCTATCACCCTCCCAGCATTGCTTGTGGCCATGACCCTCCCTGTGGATATTCTGCAGACTTCACTTAGTCAGATGCCACACTCATGCTTCATAGCACTCACAGTTAGAGGTTACTCATGTGAGGGGGTAACTTGGCTCTTTGAATAATAAATGTGGACATTAACCACCCTTTTGGTTTAGCTGGGTCATGAGGTCCTGTCATCTGACCCATTCACTGTCCCTCCCTCCCTCATCCTCCCACTGTCACCATCCTCCCACCTCCCCTAGTCCCACAAGCACAAATTAAACTATTCCCCCAAGTCAAATTACACTCAAAATGCTGCCCACACTGAATTAATTATACTCAACTTCCACCCAGGAGCTCTCTCCTCCATGCTGCTCAATGTCAGATTCCACACTCAGGAGGACTACCAAAATGGCTACTCATAAGGCCCCAGACACCAGCTGCACTATTGGCTCTGCTAAGTCACGTGGTCCCATCATCCAGCCCCTTTGCAATCACCCCTCAAGATCCCACTATCGTTGTCCTCCCTCCTTCCGTAGTCCCACAAACACAAATTAAAACCTTCTCACAAATCAAAATACACTCGAAATGCTGCACACACTGAATTATACTCAACTACCCCAGGGAGTTCTTTTCTTCATCTAAAGCAGTTTAAGGGAAAGGGGAAACTGTTTAACCAAGAAAGGCACACTAAGTTGGAGCTTGTTTCCAGGTGTGACCTGGGACAGCATGGAAGTTAAGTGACTTGCTCAGTGTGGGGGCTAGTGGGATTCAAACATAGATCTCCAGGTTTTCTGCTCAGTGCCTTCATTTAAAGGCATTAATTTTAACTTAGTTTGTCTGGCACATAACATCTGTGTCTGAGCCAAGTGGCTGCTGAACACTGCACCCCATCCTGAAAAACAGCCCTTTGATGATGTGCACTAGGGTACGGGGGTTGCAGGCTCTCTATGTAGTTACTAATAGGACTGGGGGAGGAGGGCTATCTAAATGTACAAAAATTATCTTTGCTGGCAGTTCTGTGTGTATGGGGCTATAATATTTATGATATTCTAACCACATATATGTAGAACTACCAGCAAAGATAATTGTAGTACATTTAGACACCCCCCTCCCCGATCCTATTAGTAACTACACAGAATACCTGCTGCCTTGTTCCTTACTATACATCATCTAAGTGCTGTTTTTTGAGATGGGACTGCAGTGCTTAGCAGCTGCTCAGCTCGTGCACAGACATGACTATCCAGGCAAACTAAGTTAAAATGAAACTGCTTAAAAAATGTTAAAAGCAGATCATTTAGCCTATGGAACAATCAACACCCTGGAATGAGTTGCCTGCCTGAATCATGAGAACATGTCAGCTGCTCTTTAAGCACACTTACAAAAGGGATATATTATGTGACCCTGAAACTCTGTTCCCTGAGTTTCAGGATGCCATTGCCAGCAGCCTGAAAAATGTTTTCCTGACAGGCAAAGTTTTCCCATTGCAGAATTTTTTTAATGCTTTGAGTGGCTTCGCCTCCCCCACCATAATTTTTATGTTGGTTCACACAGGCACAGCCAACATATTGCAGTCATAGCAGATTTGGAGGCACGGTCACTGTTGGGTGAATGCAGAGCATGCATCAGTAGGTGCGTCCCTCATTCTCCAATAATCCTGTATGCCGGCACCACACCATGAATACATAATGTGGCGAGCACATCTAGCGAAAGGTCTGCTGCAATGCGAGCAAAGCTCGTCAGCAGCGACACCTCCCAACGTGCTTGCTCTGGTGAAAAAGCAAAAACATGGCGGCACACTGCCTGCCATAATGCCAACTCCGGGGGTGCCCAATCCCCCTGTTGGCATGCCCTGACCCAATGTATGTGCCGACAGGGAAGCCCACACCCCATCGGTATCATGCACCCCCCCCATTTGTTATGTGCCGAGAGGGTTGCACAATCCCCCTCGGCTTTTGCCACCCCTGCATTCATTGTGTGCCGATGGGGTGCCCAATCCCCTGTCGGCTACAGCTTCCCCCCAAAAACACTTAGGTGGCATGCTGGGAGCCCACCCTAGTGTGCAAAATCCCCTGAAAAAGAAAAAATGTCCCACAATGTTTTTTTTTTTACCCTTGTGAAAGAAGAAAATGGTCTCTCGTGGTCTCCCTGCCACCTTCCACAACCCGTGCCCTCCCTCTGCGCACCCTGCCTGCCCACACCCCCTCACCCCATACTTACCTCCTGAGTTTGGCGCGACAGTCTTCGGTGAATCGGGAACACATCTGCACTCTTCAAAGCCAACCACGAACTGAAGAAATGCCGGTAAGCTGTACAATGGCATAAATATGGTTTTCACAACTTTGGTGCATATCTCGGCCATTTTTTGGAATGTTGTCACCAAATTTTCAATGTGGGGTTATTGGGACACCTACTCATGAATTCAATCACTGTCATAGCGTTATTCTGTCCCTGAAGGTGATTTCGTGGTTACTGCATGGAATCACCATATGGGACCGAGTAATGAAACAAAAGTGCCCCTGTTCATGAGGGGGTCTCTCAAAAAGCCTATGTTGCAAATTCGGTGAAAAAAATCAAAAAAATGACTGTTTTACGAGCGTGCATTGCGCTGCTTCCATGCACACTCGTAACTTTGTGAATTTGTAATATTTTCATTCCAGATTTTAAAAATTGGCATTTTTCCACACCTCCTTATGAACAGTACAGCTGTCATTTTACTTATCCTGGCTGAAATGTGTTTTCGCACGTCTGGTACAGAGTAGCGCGGTCGCTGTGCGAAATCAGTTTTCAGGACAGTTTGAGAAAATGACGGTGACACTGTTCATGAGCAGAGGTCCTAAAATGCCTATGTTGAATATTTGGTGCCGAAAGTCCATAAAATGACTGTGTTGCAAGCATGCATTGCACAGTTTCCATGCACCCTTGTAACTTCGCAAATTTGCAATACTTTAATGCCAGATTTTCAACACTGGCATTTTTTTACACCTCCTTATAAATAGTACAGCTGTCATTTTTCACAGCCTGACTAAAATGCATTTCCGCACTTGTGGTGCACAATGGCGTGGTCGCTGTGGGAAATCAACTTTTTGGACTGATTAACAAAATCACAGCGCCACTGTTCATGAGGGAAGGTCCCAAAATGCCTATGTTGAAAATGTGGCTAAAAAACTCCCAAAAATAATTGGGTTATGGACGTGTGTTGCGCAGTTTCTATGAATGCTCATGACTATATAAATTGTTCATATTTTCACTCCAGATTTTCAACATTGCCAGTATTTTACACCTCCTTATGGAAAATACAGATGTCATTTTCCACATCCTGCCCAAAATGTGTTTTCTTCCATGTGTCGCCAAATGGCATAGCCACTGTGCAAAACCACCTTTCAGCTAACAAACTGATAGTGCCGCTTTCAGGAGGTGGACTCACAAACAGCCCACGCTGAAACTTCAGAAGTGAAAATACCAACACATGCCTATGGTGTTAGGGTTTCCAACTATAACACCCCAGCCTGTAGAGACTGACAGACATCAGGGGTGTGACTTGGGATCATCGGCTGTAATGATCACGCCATTCCACCCCCACACACACCCTGCCGATAGTGGCAGGAATCATGGTGTGCCTTGCACTGTTCGGGCCACAAAGGTCATCACATTCTCCTACACTGCACCCACCTCAGCATAGTTCCTTATGGAATGGGGTAAGTATAATACCCAAAGACCCCAAAGCACACCACAACACTTGTCAGTGTCTACAGAGTAGGGTGAGGTACATTGGTATGAGCATTATAGCTGACGACTCAAAGGCACACCCCACTGCCTGTCGGTCTCTACAGGGTGGGGTGGGGTTGGCATCACTTCAGTACTTCACTGCCATTCCTATTATGCATCTCTAACTCTGGCACTACCAATGCCAATGCCAGCGAGACAACATTCAGCATTGACAAATGCTTGTTATATCTGACTCCGCAGCAGGCAAACTTAGCCTATCAGGCAAACGTGTTTCAGGCATATGATGTAGGGATCCTAAAACTCAGGAAACAGAGTTTCAGGAACTCTTAATACTCCCTACAAAACTGTTTAGGTGAGTACTTTTGTAATGTGTCTTAAATTTAAGTAAACTGGTTTACAAGCAGATTTCCTGTTGTCCAATGTAATTGCTTGGAAACAAACTTGCGAATCTAAGTCTCAAGGGTAGCAGCAATAATGGGAAGGCTATGCCTGTGGTTCGATGGATGAAGTAATAACATCACTCCCTCATCAGGCCTAAAAAGGCCACTCATCCTGGACTGTTCCAGGATTCATTTCTTTGTTGCCACTGGAGGCTCTGTCGGCTGCATTCCTCCTACTTCTGTTTCGTTTCTCTTGGAGCCTTTCACCATCCACTGCATCGCTACGCCTTCTACCCCTCCATTCTGTTTTTGTCTCACTGCCCCCCTTGCTGTTCTCCTTCTGGTGCTTCCCCCATCGTGCCCTTCTCCACTACTCCTACTCACTCACATATCTGTTTACCTGGTCCTCCATTTCTGACCCCTGAACATTGCTTTCTCCTCTCTCATTAGCCTATAGCATGCTGTCCAGTGTAGTAGACCAGAATGCCAGCCATAGTATTTGGCCTTAGTCAGTTTCCTTGTGCCATTCTACTCTTTCAGCTCACTCATTTTCCATAATTTCCAACTTCTGCCTCTGGCATTGCTCGATTTTGTGTTCCATGCCTAGCCCCTCTCCTTTCCTTGCAATTCCATTCTTTTCCCATCATAGTCTTTGGACCGTATGTCCCTGCATTGGGCCCTCTTATGGAGTTTATTACTTCATTGGTATTCTGGCATGTCTTTCACATAGCACCATGATTTTCATGCTCACATTTTCCCTTGCTCTGCATAAGCTTCCTGGTGTTCCTCATGCTAAGCCTTTTTCTGGATGACCATTCTCTTCAGTCATTGACCTCAGTTTCTAGACACATTCCTTGTCTCTAACTACATGGGGCCCACTATCTGTTGACATTTTCTCATTTACATTTGGACATGCTCCACATTCTGGCCCTGTACTGTGATTTTGCATGCCAGTGCTATGATTTTACTACCATGCGGTTGAGGGGTATGGTCAGTTGGGACCCTCCGGGGTACATCCCTTGGTGGTCATTTGCCATACTCTCTGTTGGTGCTCATTCATTCCCAGTTGCTCAGGTGGCTTGGCCTTCCTTTCATTTCAATTGCTTCAGCCTTTTCTCATCTGGCTCTGGCTGGGACTGTACTCTGCACTGCCTGTATTCCGTTGTGTGCCTTTCTTGCCCACCTGGCTTCTCCCCTGTCCCTGGTATGCCAGCCTCATCCAGCTTGCTGTCCATGTTTTCTTTTTGGGGGTTCCTGCCCTACTTCTACTCCTTCACTACTCGCCACTCGGATAAACCCTCACTTCATCCATTCCCATTCTTTGGTCCCTGCCAGACTTCAAAGGTTCAGGTCTTCAAGGCTTCTCTCAATCATCGTACATCATTCAATTCATATCTCACCTAAACCATACCAGCCTCCAAGGCTTCACTCCATCATCGTACATCATCCATTTCATATTTCACCTTAACTGTATTGGTCTTCTAGGCCTCATTTCATAGTCGTACATCATCCATTTCATTCCTCACCTTAAACTTTTCAGGCATTGAAGGCTTTTCTCCACCATCGTACATCATCCATTTCATATTTCACCTTAACCATTCTAGCTTTCAGGGCTTCTCTCTGCCATTGTACATTCCACGAAATCTGCATCTAGAGCATGCAAAGCTTGGAGTGGGGTCCTTTTTCCTGGTCCATAGTGAGAATGTCTTTGCTCCAGGTGGACCTTCAGTCGTCCCTCATTTCGGTGACGCCTCTGGATGTAGAATAGATTGCCTCTGGCTTCGAGCAGTGGGGCTTTCATCATCAGGGCTACTTTGGCTGCCCAAGCAGGTTTGGAGGCACCATCGATGCCATTCTCCATCTGACTGCCTCTGGTCCATCTGGTCTGTTTTGTAGGCTTGTATAGGTCAGCTGAGAGCCTTTTTGGGCCAGCTTTTGGGCATCTAGTCACAGAGACATCACTCACAACCCTCAAGAGTATTCATGATACAAGGACAGAGTGAGAGCTTTCTCTAAATTGGAATATTTTCCTCTTCCTTCAGTACTGACTCTAACTTGCAGTAACTGAGCTGTCACTAACCAAAACATCCTTCAGCCTGAAGGGAAGGCAACCTAGGCCTTGGATCCCTCCTCAAAGAGGGTTTTTCCTCTCCTCCAGGTTGACAGTTACCATCTTAGACAGAGTTAGTGCTTTCCATAGGTTCTGTAGATAGGTTCTGCTGTTGGAGGGAATCAGATGGTGACCCCAGCTGCTCCCTCTCTCCTTAGGATGTACGCTCCTCTGTGTCTTGTCAGATTTCCATTTGTTCATCATCCTTGTCATATCTCATTCTTCTGCTGTCCTTCCCTTCTACTTTTATCACCTTAATTTCTAGTCTCGATATCTTCTGATTTCTTGCCTCTACAAGCTCAGCACACTTTTGGGTATTTTTTGAGGCTTCTTCCTAAGCTACCTTTCGCCAAGGGACTCATTCCCATGGCACCTATAGGGGTGGAACCCTCCTTTAGGGTTCCTCCCCATCGTATCCCTGTAGGATGGTATATCGCATTGACAGAGAGGTGAACAGCCACAATGTATCTAAGTCACACAAGCATAAATCATATTAAGTTGCGTAAGCACATTGAATGGGAAGGCTACGCCTGAGGTTCAATGGGTGTGGAGCAAAAATGTCACTCCTCCATCAGACCTTAAAAAAGCCACTCCTCCTGGACTGTTCCAGAATTCATTTCTTCATTGCCCCACCATCCTCCCTTCCTCCTCCAGTGGCATGGGTGTCTTTTCCATGGGCTTCTTCCTAAGCTACCTTTAGCTAAGGGACTCCTTCCCATTTCACCTAAAGGGGTAGAACCCTCCCCCAGGGTTCCTCATCATTGTACTTCCTGTAGGGTAATATGTCCCATGGATAGAGAGGCGAACATCCACATCTAAGTACCTAAGTCACACAAGCATACATCATATCAAGTTGCATAAGCACATTGAACTATTCATCTGTATGAAAATCCCCATTTGATGTGAGATTAGAGGGTTCATTTTTCAACACCTGCTCACATCTGAATGGGAAATCTTTTTTCATTTACTTCAGTCTGTGACTCTCTGAATTATTTAATTGCTATGTTAGAAGCCTTTTTCCATATATATTTTCCTTGACTGCTGTTTTCTAGGTAGTATTACCAACACACACTAACAGCCAGCCTGGTGGTGTAGAGGGCTGAGGCATCTTGTGTGACTTAGCTCTTACCATGCTGGTGACCTGGGATCAGGAACAAGCTTGGGTTGATGAGGGCTGGCAAGGGAGGAGAAGATTGAGCATCTGGAGGACAGTTCTGCTCTTATCAGGGAGTGTGGGTTGTGTGTCCGGGCATACAGTGGCACCCAGTGGAGGCTAGGTGCGCTTCTACCAGGACCATGTCAGGAAGGGGTGGTGGTGATGGAAGATGACTAAAGGTGGGGTGAGGGAGCGTGCCCATCTCGCCGATGGATGTCATTGCATGTCCCTACCTCTGGGGAGAACCATGGAAATGGAGGAAACTCCCACTAGCTGTGAGAAAGTCATCACTCCAGCTACCACATCTGATGCCGGTTCCAGCTCACATGGGTCCTGACTGCTTCTTTCCTTCAAAACCGAATGTTGTGGCATTGGATAAAAGTAAGTTCACCATGGAGCTGAAGACAGCCTCACCCCAGGGGATCATGACTGACCATGGGGGTTTATTAATGCAGGTGTGTTGCAGGTGGGTCTGAGAAACAGGACCTCAAAGGCAAAGAGAATCTCAGGTAGTATTGGAATGGCTGAGATGACCGATGGGGCCCCAGCCAAGCAGTGACCAAGAGGGAAAAAAGAATTGACAAAAAGAAGCACACATACACACTAACAGCATTTTTTTGAGGATTATTTAACACTGTGCATCTCTTTCTATTTCTGGCTGTTTTACTCTACTCATGCTGTTATTCATGATTTAATCTGTCATCTCTATGAATAGCCATTCCTCATTACCAGTGCAACCAAAGAAGAGATGAAATCCTAACACGCATCCTGCCTAATTGAAGTCTAAACATTTGCATTAGCCTGTGCCTGCTTTCAGGTCTAATGGTCAGTACTGGAGACTGAGCACTGCAGTATCACTGCCCCAGTCTGACTATAAATTCATTGAAACATTTTGAAAATATCTCTGCATTAATTGAAATGATGTGCATAGAAGTTAAAGCTATTTCATTTTCTCATTTAGGTATTCCTGCAGTTTGTCAATGTCAATGTACAGTCTTCTACAAACTGTGGCAGTGACTATTTAAGAGTCTATGATGGTAACAGCAAGTCCGCCAGGGTGCTTTTAGACAATTACTGTGGGACAAAACTGCCTCCATCACTGGTATCAACCGGCAATTCAATGCTCGTACAGTTTGTTACAGATGGGACCATTTCTGCACCTGGATTCAGTGCTACTTATAACAAAGGTAATCAGTTTTTCCATTTTGCCATCTTTACTTCCTCATCCAGTTTTTCTTTATGGAACTTCCCTACTGCTATCTATATTACACCATTATGGTCAACATTCTCAAAGAAACAAAGAAACATAGAATTTTTGGCAGAAAATTATTGTTTTTCTCACCTAGTCTGCCCAATGATTCCCTGCCTAGTCTGTCTCTGCAGACGTTCAGTGGTTTCCGGCAACCCTCCCTCCTCCCTACCCTTTTACTAATATTCTGCTATGTCTATCTCACACAGTCATCAAGGCATAAGTCAAGAAGCATAGGCAAACCAAGAGAAGTTATAAAATTCACAAGTAACATTTTATTATTATCAATATCAATAAAATAAAAACAAATTGTGCAAGATAGGTCTTATATAGGTAGTTCAAACAAAACAAAGCCCTTCAATTAGATAGATATTAGGTGGTTGTGTTCTGTCAAAAAGTTTGCCGATGCATTAAGGATGTATTTCGAATCTCAATTTAATTGTAACTGTTTTTTATGAATTTTTTTTATGAATTTTATACGTAACAAAGACATTTTTGTCTGCAATTTGCTGCATTGTATATGTATGTTTGATTATGTATTGTCTGTATGCAATATATGTGGGTCGCACCTGTAAAAGGAACTTGTTTCCAGTGTGCTTACCCGTTAAGCGAATAAACAAACAAACAAACAAAACAAACAATTAAGGGTATCTCAAAATCTAAATCTTTATGTCTCTCTCCCCCTCTTCCAGACAAAAAATTGCTCTGTTTATAAATAATGTCTTTTCCTTGCAGTTAACATCTGCATTCTGAGTTTAAGATACAACGCCTGTTTTTCACAATATGTATCAGAACTTTGTTAATTTCTTTCCTGTAGGTGCAACCAAATAGAACATTGTGTCTGAGAACTAATCTCCCATTGACAACTCTGTAAATGAGGTTATGGAGGTCAAACTGCATCTCAGTGTTAACCCTCAGAGTACCAAATAGCTTTTTGTAATCATTGCAACAATATATATATATTTGCAAACCAAGGGATACAAGCTTCACATAAAGAGTTTCACACAAAGATTCACAAATACTTTTTAACTAAAGAGGAACAAGGGAAGAAAGAAAGACAGTACCAGCAAGTGAAGGAAGGGAGAAAACAAGAAGAAATTGTGGGACTATCAGAGTGGCCAGTTCTGAGGTTTCACAAGGAAAATTTGATTGCACAATCAGACAGACAAGAGATAGAGAAATGATGGAATAGAATACAGAACAGACTCCTGCTTTCAACTTTCTCTCTGCATAACAAATGGGACAGGGTCTTATTCAACCCTATCATACAGACATGCCTAAAGCCCCTCACTGTTTCCACCTCCACCACTTCTGGTAACACTCTGTTCCAGATGTTAACCACCCTTTCATTAAAGTCAGTCTTTCTCATATTCTTCTTAAACCTTCCCTCCAGCTTCATTGCATGTCTCTTGGTCCTCATCCTGGTGTGTATTCTTATTTGAAATATCCTCCCCTCCTGCAACATGTTTACCCTGTGAGGTACTCATAGACCTCTTTCATGTCCCCTCTTGCTCTCCTCTCTCCAGAGTGAGACTTTTGAAATCCCTCAGTCTGTTCTTCTAGGCCTTTTGGTGTAAGCCCTGCACCATTTTAGATGCCCTACTTCAGACTATCTCCACCCTGTCTGTGTCCTGAAGACTGTCCTCCAGAACAGGACACAATACTCATGATGCAGTCTAATCATCAAACCATACAGTGGCAACACCACCTCCCTCCTCATATAGTAGATACCCCTTCCGATGCACCCAGCATCCAACTAGCATTACCCACTGCTTTGTCACACTGGCCTGCCACTTTGAGGTAATCAATTATGAAAACCCTAAGGTCCCTTCAATACTATGTGACTGTTAGGAACCCCATCCTAACTCAGCTTCTGGGTTCCTTTACCCTAGGTGCATGATTTTGCACTTTTTGGCATTGAACCCCACTTGCCATACCCTTGACCACTCCTCAAGTTTTCCAAGTACCCCACACATTCTCTCCACCCCATTTGAGTGCCCTGAGAGTCCACACTTTTACAGATTTTAATATTCTCTACAACAAGACATATCTTCCCTTCCAGTTCTCCTGACATATGAAAACATTGAAAAGGACCAGTCCCAGTACTGACTCCTCTGGCACCCTGCTGGTCATTCTCCTATTATTACAGTGAATACCATTAACAACTTCCCCTGACACCTATTTACTAACCAGTTTATAACCAGTTTACCACTTTGGTTCCCATCCCTAGGCTGTGCAGTTGCTTTATCATTCTCCTGTGTGGCACAGTGTTGAAGGCCCTCCTGAAGTCCACATGCTGTAGACCACACTCATATACCTCCCTAGATTTATTTCCCTGGTCACCCAGTCAAATAGATTAATCACATTTATCTGGCATAACCACCCCCCAAAGAATCCATGCATCCTGTGGCATTGCAGCTCAGTGTTTTCAAAATACTCTACCGGCCTCCCCCTTTAGCAGGGTTTCCATTAATTTCATCACCACTTACGTTGGACTGATTGCCCTATAGTTGCTAGCATCCTTTGTGCTCCCACTTTTATGTAGCAAGACACCATCTGCTGTCATACCAGTCTCCAGAACCAAGTTTGTTTCCAATGAACTGTAGAACAAGGTTATCAGTCGGGCAGATGCCACTTCCCTGAGTTCCTTGAATACCCTTGGGTGTTTCCCATCTGTCCCACAGCCTTGTCTACCTTCAGAGCTACAAGTCCATTCATGATTCTTTCCTCTTAAAATGGACTTATTTGCATCTTCCCCTCCTCTCAGTTCCAAATGTGAGCTGTTCCCTTATAGAAACATAGAATTTGATGGCTGATAAGGACTGCTTGGCCCACTCAGTCTGCCCATTTTCCTACCTACTGGATAAGCTGCAGATCCTAGTTAACCAACAGCCTCATGATGGCAGGTACAGTAGCTTAGTGGCAACTTTGGGAAACAATGAATAGATGAGCTCAACATAGTTTGAATATAATCAGCTTGCATGCACTGTGCCTCTTAATTTAGCGAACATATTCAATATGTTAAATGCCCCAAGACAACAATAAACATAACAAATCAGCAACAATGGACAACAGGAATGTCTTCTGAAGGACGTCCTCATGACACCATAAAGGTCCAAGATATTACAAGGATCACTGAGGTGAAAACTCAGCCTTGTACATTACATTGTTTTTTGATTAACTGATTTTGTACTGTATAGAGATGGGCACTTTAAAGAACAGACAACATTTTTGTCAATAATCATCTGATATATCAGACCAGAATTACTATGCATTCTAATTGTGTTGGCAGCCTAAGGGTTAAATGAACAACTGATTATTGACAAAAATGTTATGTCTGTTCTTTACCCTTTTCCTTTTATATATTAAAAGATTGCTATTAATTCTGTAATTTTCTAAATTTTGCCAGTCGAAAACACGATTTGGAATAAGTACACTAGAGTCAGGCATGGTACCGCAGGACTGGAGAACAGCACATGCAGTGCCCCTCCACAAAAGTGGTCCCAAGGATGACTCAGAGAATTACAGACCAGTCAGTCTGACCTCCATTGTGGGCAAGCTCATGGAGACCATAGTAAAGGAAAGGTTGGTTTAATATCTAGAGGAGCATGGTCCCCAAGATGTGAGGCAGCATGGGTTCATTGTGGGGGAGATTGTGTCAAATGAATCTTATTGACTTCTTTTATTGTGTCACTTAGGCAATAGACATAGCAAAGCAGTAGACATCCTCTATCTTGATTACAGAAAGGCCTTGAACTCTGTGCCACATGAAAGGTTGATCAGAAAGTTGGTGGATATCGGGGTTGGGGAAAAGATGGCCAGATGGGTGGAAAACTGGCTGAGGTACAAAACCCAGAGGGTGGTTGTGGAGGGAAAGTTATCTGGCACCAGATAGGTAACCAGTGGGGTCCTGTAGGGCTCAGTGCTGGGGCTAGTGTTGTTCAATATTTTCATCAGTAACATTGAGGATGGCATTAAGGGCAGTATGTGCCTATTCACAGATGGCACCAAGCTCTGCAGGAGAGTGGACATAGCTGGAGGAATACAGGACCCACAGGAAGATCTGGAAAAGCTGGAGAGGTGGTGCAGGATCTGGCAGCTTGGCTTCAATGCCACAAAAATGCAAGATTATGCATATTGGAGCCAAGAATCCCAGAACAGTGTACTACCTGGGTGGAGTCCGAGTATCTGCATCAGAGGATGAGAAGGACCTGGGAGTGATGATCATTAGTGACCTGAAGCCCTCCACACCATGCCAGAAAGCAGCAGCAAAGGCAAACATGATGCTAGGATGCCTATCTAGGAGGATCAGTAATAGGAGAGAGGAGGTTTTACTGCCCATGTACAGGTTACTGGTAAGGCTCCATCTAGAGTATGGAGTTCAGTGCTGGTGCCCACACCTCAAAATGGACATTAACCTGCTGGAGATGGTCCAGAGGAGGACTACAAAAGATGGTAGCCAGTGAGCAGGGTAAGGCATATGAGGAGAGGTTGAGGGCACTAAACTTGTACTGCCTGGAAGACAGGAGAGAGAGAGAGAGAGGCGACATGACTGGGACCTTCAAGTGCTTGAAAGAGATACATATGGTCGATAAGAAGAGTCTCTTTAAGCTGAGTGGCAACCATAACATGAGGGGGGCACAGTCTTAAACTGGAGCCTGGGAGGTTTAGGAGGGAGGTCAGAAAGCACTTCTTCACAGAGAGGATGGTGGACACTTGGAATGCACTGCTGGATGAAGTCATCTCATTGAAGACAGTGGGCAGCTTTAAGAGAGGCTGGGATAGGCATAGGGGGACAGTAAGGATCATGGGTAGGGAGTATGGGAGGAGCGAGGAGGGAGGGCAGGGACATTAGCTCAACCTGTGGACCCTGCAATATGAGCAGACTTGATAGACCAAATGGCCTTCTTCTGCTGGCTTCTTTATATGTTCATATGTAAGAGAAAAGTGATCAGCTATACCCTAAAGGTTAGACATGTGTTTGTCTTTGATGAAAACTGCTGTTTATTATACATCACCTTTAAAATGAATAATCCAAACAGTTTCAAGTGTTTAAAGTGCAACTTTAACGGCCCAGTTCATGCATAATCCACATAAAATCAGTTTGGTGTGAGTCCAGGAGGCAAGGGGCCAGTTTTTCAAAGGTTGACATTGGACCAGTGCCAAACCTTGCATCAAACATTTGTGACACAACAGCTCTCTTAACTCTTTTTGAATAACTGTGCGCACATTTGATCATATAATGACTCCACAGTCAACAGATTGGCAAACAGAAAGATAATTACATGAAACGCAAAACATGCATCAGAAACAGAAATGCAACAGTAAACTTAGAGAAACGAAATAACAGAATTCAACTTCAACATACTGTAAATTGGACAAAAAAATGAATGCACACTCTAGGATTGTTCAATACAAATGCCATTTGACATGAATCATACAACAATGTACTGTTTGCAAACAAAACAATCATTATCCACTATTTGCATTCATGTTTGACTAAACAAAATATATAACCTTGGCTGAGGCTGAGTAACAAACACATACAGTATGACTACCACTGCTCAAAGCAGAAATGCATTGTTTATTGAAAACTCACAAATCTTGGTCTTATGTAGTTAACATTAGACAAAAATCTGAAGTACTGCATGACAACAAATATTTCGGTAAGCAGAAATGTGCCAACAAATAGAAAAGCAAACACAAATTTCGAAGACACAAATATCAAAAGTCAGCCCCATGTCTGCACTAATGTTTTTCTTGCTCTCTTCTTAGTGTCATGTGGTGGAACTTTCACAGCCTCATCCGGAAGCTTCACATCACCAAATTATCCGTCTACATACCCTGACAACACAGACTGCACCTGGATTATCAGTGCTCCTGCTGGATTAAAGGTAAGGAGGGAAGAGATAAAGGTGAGAAGAGGCAGTGGTGGAATGGCAAAGAGAGATAGAAAGGGAGAAAATAAAGTGGAAAGCAAGAGAAAAAAGTGTAAGAGGGAAAAAACACAGAAAGGGATAGAGAGGATGAAAACAAGAGACAGACAGAAATAGTGAGGGTGAGAATGTGTAAATAATGAATTTTTTATATTTGTACCTCTCCAAACCACATGTGTACTCAAAGCCTCAATCCAAGTCATAGGCATCATTGGTATGCAAATCATTGTGCAAATCCAACTGACAGGTCTGCTTTTAAGAATATCCTTTGCTTCTTTTCTTGCAATCAGCCTTGTTTGCGTATCAGTCAAATTTTTTTAAATGCCGAGTACTTTATTGGATCAGATGTAGAAGCCCGTTTAAAAAGTGATATCTGTCACAGAGGAGCCATTCAGCCTGAACAGTACCTGTATTCCCAGAGCCATGATGCCTTCCACTGAAAATGAGGCTTTTGAATATGTGTGTGTTTGAAGAGATGTAAAAAAGATAGGATATTTCTGCTGCAGCAACCTTTTATGGATCCCTTGTACTATTCTTCATACAACCTGCCTCTGCAGTACCCTTAGAAACTTAGAAACTTAGACTTTGACAGCAGATAAGGACCGCCTGGCCCACCTAGTCTGTCCATTTCCCTACCTAGAGGATAAGTTGCAGATCCTATTTAACCAACAGCCTATTTCCTCCTACCCCCCAACAATAATTGCTTTATGTCTGTCCCATGCATTCTTGAATTCTCCCTCAGTTGTAGACCCCACAACCTCCTCAGGAAGGCTGTTCCATGCATCTACCACCCTCGCTGTGAAAAAATACTTCCTCACATTGTCCCTCAGCCATCCACACTCTACCTTCAAATTGTGTCCCCTTGTTCTTGCACATCTCTTTTTATGAAAGATGCTACCCTCTTGGACTTTGTTGAGTCCACTGAGGTACATAAACATTTCTATCATGTCCCCCCTCTCCCTACTTTCCTCAAGGGTATACATATTAAGCTCCTTTAGTCTCTCCTTGTATGGCTTCTCTTGCAGACCCTGAACCATTTTAGTTGCCCTCTTCTGAACTGCCTCCATCCTGTCTATGTCCTTGTGGAGATGGGGTCTCCAGAACTGGATGCAGTACTCCAGATGGGGTCTCACCAACTGTCTGTACAGGGGGATAACAACTTCCTGTTTTCTGCTGGTGATGCCTCTCCCTATACATCGCAGTATCCCCTCAGCCCTCCCTACCACCTTCTCACATTGCTTGCCAACCTTACGGTCATCTGATATGATTACCCCAGGTCCCTTTTCATTTTTTTGTTGTTACTACCTCTCTATTGTGTAATATTCCCCTGGGTTTTGTTTCCCAGATGCATTACTTTGCACTTCTTTGCATTGAATCCAAGCTGCCATACTTCTGACCATTCCTCCAACCTTGCCAAGTCCCTTCTCATCCTTTCCACGCCTCCTTGTGTATCAGCTCTGTTGCAGATCTTTGTGTCATCTGCAAAGAGGCATACTTTTCCTTCCAGTCCCTCTGCAGTATCACTTATAAAGGCATTAAAAAGGACTGGACCGACTACTGAACCCTGCGGTATCCTACTAGTAACCCCTCTTTCTTCAGAGTGGACTCCATTTACAATTACTTTCTGTGTCCTGTTGTCCAGCCAGTGTTTTACCCAGGCTACCACCCTGGAACCCACTTCCAGGCTGGTTAATTTGGCTATTAAACTTTTGTGTGGGACTGTGTCAAATGCCTTGCTAAAGTCTAGGTAGGCCATGTCCACAGCCCCTCCCTGGTCTACTACTTTGGTCACCCAGTCAAAGAAATCAATTAGATTCATCTGACATGACCTTCCCACTGTGAACCCATGCTGCCTTGGATCCTGTGCCCCACTGGCCTCTAGGTACTCAACAGTTCTTTCCTTCAGAAGTGATTCCATCACTTTCCGTATCAGAGAGGTCACACTGACAGGTCTATAGTCTCCTGCCTCTGTCTTGGTCCCACTTTTGTGAAGGGGAATCACATCTGCCTTCCTCCAGTCCTCAGGTACCACACCATCCTCCCATGATTTGTTAAAAAGGGTAGTCAGTGGTGTCACTAGTTCTCTGCTTAATTCTTTTAGAATTCTAGGATGAATTCCATCTGTCCCCATTGCTTTGTCCACCTTCAGTTTTAGGAGTTCTTTCAGAACCCTTTCTTCTTTGAAAGGACTGGGATCAACTCCCCATCCAGAGTGCTTTTGATAACTGGATTAGGCACCTCCCCCACCTTCTCCTCTTTTGTGAATACTGAACAGAAGTATTCATTCAGTATCCCTGCTTTTTCACTGTCCCTCTCTGCCCACTCACCTTCCATTCTATTCAGCTTCGCTATCCCTCCCTTTGTCTTTCTATGCTCCCTGATATACCTGTTAAATGTTTTATCCCCCTTCTTAACTGAGTTGGCTATCTTTTCCTCAGTTTGGGCCTTTGCTGTTCTGACTACCCTCCCTGCTTCCTTCTGTGACTGTGTTTGTTCGAAATGTCCTTTGCCTTGAGGTTGTGACTAGGCATCTTACTGAGACAATGATTGCTGTACACTAAGAAGTCACAGCAGTATGAAACATGTCTTTGTACTTTGCAGTTCTGAGTCTCTATGGGGTCAAATGTCAAAGCATATTTTAAATTCAGTTTCTGTTCCAAGGAATCTTTATCAGCCTGACTGATATATTAATAGTTATTTCAGTTGAAAGGTAACTGGATGGTTTAAGTTTGATTATGGCTATTCAACACCCATGTTCATTTATGCATACTATATTGCTAGGCTTATATAGATTAGTTTTAAAAGCCTCTTTAGATATGCTACTAGCCACATTAGCAAATAGTGTATTCCAATTGCTAACTGTTCTTTAAGTGAAATAGTTATGCCACCTTTCAGAAGTGCAGTGTTGCCAAATCAGTTGGAACTTAGCTGTGACTTCTGGTATTTACCTCAGTATCAAGTTTCAAGCATAGTGATTTGAGTAGTTCTGGATACCTTGATGTTTTAAAAGCTAGAATTAGATCACCTCTAAGCCACTTCCATTACAGGGAAAAAGTTTTCATTCCTTGCCCAAGAATTTGCATACCCATGATGCCATTCACTGCAGTGTAACTTTTGGATATATGTGTAGATTTGAGAGAAACAAAATAATTAAGACAGTTCTTTTCTTGCATTCTTCTAAGCATCAAAACAGACACTTGAGCACCACACATCACCAAAATAACACCACCGGGCACCTAAGTAAGTCAAATGAATGAAAGTTTAATCCAAGAAAAAGTGTACAACAGACCCCTTATCAAAGAACTAAAAAGACAACAACAGAACCCAACCAACTGCAACTGATTTAACTCAAAGTATCATCAGGGAGTGCCCAACACACAGTTACCCCATCATTTTAAATCATGAACTTAAGGTGTTATACACATATTTAGCAATATATGCATATAAATAAGAATTGACCAAATAAATAAAAGAACAACCAGTGCTAATAAATCAACTTGATTAATGAAATAAAAATGTTGTACAAAGGACACAATTATCAGTGATGGAAAAAGAAATGGAAAAAGCCAGCCTGGTGGTACTTACAGTTAAAGCGCTGGATGCCACATCTTGCACTACCACTGGTGACCCGGGTTCGGGAGCAGGGCCAGCTCAGGGGAAGCTGGGGGGAAGATGAGCAGGACTGACCTGTTTTTGGGCAGCCCTCCTCTCCTGGGAGTGTTAGACACTGTTCTGACCAGCAGGCAGTATTGGGAGGGGAGGATTCTTTTAGATGCTTGGCAGAAGCAATGTCTCCTCACAGCTCCATGCCTGGACTTCGATCCTTTGCACAGACATCCTCGGGATTAAGTTTGAGAGACTTACACAGTCA
This sequence comes from Neoceratodus forsteri, assembly GCA_016271365.2. NCBI lineage: Eukaryota > Metazoa > Chordata > Ceratodontiformes > Ceratodontidae > Neoceratodus > Neoceratodus forsteri. The sequence goes on along the minus strand of CM028133.1, from coordinate 1,043,040,980 downwards.
GCAACAGAATCAACGCAAAAATTCCCAACCCCATGGCCATGCAGCGTGATCCCCTATATGGGGGATGTGCACCACAGATAGACAGTACACTACCACCAAGTTGGGGCTGGCAAAGGGGGAAAAATGATATACAAAAATAAAGGAAAAAGAAACAGAAAAAGTCAGCTGCTGAATCTACATAAATATCTGCAAATAAACGTATTGTAGACTTCTCTCTCTAGATACATATCTATCTATTATCTATCTATCTATCTATCTATCTATCTATCTATCTATCTATAGTGCAAAAAACTTTGTTAATGCATCGGTTAAGGTTGAAATGACATACGTAGGGAAATGAAATGTTAGGGTTGAGCCCCTAACACCCCCCACCCAAGTGCACCAGCCTGTCCCATATCCACCCTCCACAGACCAACCTGTGCCTGGGTGTGCCTTGGGTCATCGGTCTTAACTCTCACCCCATTCCATGTGTAAGAAAGTTGACATGGTTCAGTATGGGAGAATGGGGTGAGAGTTGGGACTGACAATTCCAAGGCACATCCCAATGTGTGTTGGTCTGTGGAGTGTGCATGAGGGGTGGGCTGGTAGGGTTGAGTGGGAGGGGGTGTTAGGTGCTCAAGCCTAACATCTCATGTCCCTCCTTTTTCCTTTTTTTTTACTTTTTTTGCTTCAACCCTAACTGATGCATCAACAAATTTTTTTTGCAACTTATTTCCTTACTTATTGAGATAGTATAATAGTATATTTATTTTACTGTGGGAGCAAATCCCATCCCTTCATAGATGCACATATGTACCTAGCTGTGGAAAAATAGGGGTCTCTGGCCCCTGTACCTCCATACATTAAGTTACAAGCAGGCATAGTGAAATTGCAACAAATTGTCATAACTGTGCCATCTTAAATAATTTTCACTCCAAATGCTCAACATAACCTTCTTATCACCTTACCACATGTATCCAGTAGAGAACATTTTCAAATACCAGTCAAAATGTAACTTTGCACTACTGTAATGAAGGATAGGACTGGCAGGGGTGGCGGAGCAGCAATATATATCCTGTCCTCACTTCAGTTCACAACCATTCTATCATCCTCATTACTCTTCGCCTATGAAGCACTCATAGTAAACATTACCTTGCCGTTTTCCTCCCCATCTTCATAGCTGTCATCTACTGTCAATCTGGTTCCAAGGCATCCAATTCTTTGGACCTCATTACCTCCATAATCTCCCTCTCACATAAAAGCGAAAATCTGGGTGATGCAAACCTAAACTGGCTATCCCCAACAACTGCCAAGACACAAGATGACATCAAGGCCCTCAGTCTCTCCCAACTCATCCTGGAGCCCACCCATCTAAATCATAAAACCCTTAGCAGATACCCTCATCAGTGATGCAGAGAACCAAGCCTGGAACAAGACAACTGCAAAAAATCAAAACACAGAACTAAAATGTGCTTCACCCAAAAAAATCACACTGGAGCTATGTTTGACAGGAGCAGAGAAGGGTGTTAGCAGACAGCCCTCCTAGTTCCTGTAACTGACTACAGCAATAAGGATGAAATGCCTATCAGAAAGCCAAACATAGCTTTTCTGACATTGATAAAAAAAATATACTGACCTAAAAAAACCTGTGAAGCAAAAATCTATTTCTTTTTTAGCAAGTTTAAGGTCTCAGAAGTACTGCAAAGCAACTCTCAGAAACCACTGTCTCCTGTCTTCTACCAGCTCAGAGTAAGGAACTCACATGGTGTGCTTGCCTTTGAGCTCAAAAAACAGTTTTTGATTGTCCAACAAAACTCTGTGAGACATGGAAATCTCACCTAATAGTAGTTCCCGAATAGTGAACTATTCAGAAGATGCATCCAAATATTCGGGAAGCCTACTATTTGTGGTATTCAGAAAATACTGTTTAGCCCATGCACAGCCCTATTAACCACTCACTGATAGATGGGGCTCTCACCTCTCACCCCACAGGTCATTAAATCAGGAATCCTCCCAGATGCCCTCAGTGATCATCATTAAGTCTTCGTAGTCAGAAAAGTCCATAGACCAAAACCACCACACAAAATTCTGTAACTGCTCTCCTTTAGCTTCTTAAACCTTAATCCCCTTCTTAATGAACTAGCCAGCGCTGACTGGTCCCCTATTGCCTTTGCCCCTTCCATTGACCAAGCCCTTGCTTATTTTAGAGATAAATTTCTAAGTGCATGGAACTTCTAAGCTTCATTCAAATGCACTAGAGTTCATGGCAACCATCATCCCTTGGTCTCCCCTGAGTTACTGACCTGTCTCAGGAAGCAAGACAAAGCTTAGAGGAAACATAAGGGCTCTCAGGTTACCCCAGACTATGCCAGGTATCGCATGTTAAGAAATGCCTGCACAAAAGCTACCAGACTTGCAAAGTCTGAATATTTTAAATCATATTTTCTCAAAAACATTAATTTCCCCTTTCAAATTCTGGAAAGTGGTCCATGCCCTATTCTACCCCCTTCACATTTGCCTCCTCCTGTGCATAAAATAAACAACTCATTTGTCTCTGAACTGTGTTCAGTGGCTCAATAATTTAACTCCTATTATACCTCCTGTGCCACAGCACTTCTAAAGTCCCTCCCATCTAACTTCCCCCCTCATCCTCCCACACCCAGCACTCAACCCTTCCATGCCCACCCTTTCTTCTCCTTTGTTGCTGTCTCCCCAGAGAAACACTAATAGCCCTTCTCTCTCTCTAAATCCTTCTAAAGACTCATTACCAGATGATCTTGACCCTAAACTCCTCTACCTGTCAGTTTCTGCTATAGCCTACCCTCTCTCCTTAATCCTTAATCTTTCCTTCTCATCCTCATCTGTCTTGTCATCCTGGAAACATGCAGTGGTCCTCCTTCTCCCAAAAGCTGGTTACTCCTCCTCCCCTGCAAATTTTTGACCAACCTCCCTTCTCCCTACCCTTGATAAACTCCAAGAATACCTGGTCCTCTCTCAACTAAACTCCTTCCTTGAAGACTTCCTTTTTCACCCCGTTCCAATCTGGTTTTTGGAAGAACCATTCCATTACTACCTCCCTACTCAGGCTGACTCACTCCATCATCGCCAAGATGAATAATGGTCTCATTACCTCTGCCATTTTTGTTGTCCTCACCAAGGCTTTCGACACAGCCTCCCATGCCCTAGTTCTTGACTCCCTTATGGCTGCTGGGTTGTCTACTTCTGTCCAAAACTGGTTTAGAGCTTACCTCTCAGACAGAACACAATCAGTCAAGATCCAGGATACAACCTCTCCCCCTCCTTATTCCACAGGAGCCTCACAAGGCTAGGTGCTTGGACCCATTCTCTTCTCCATCATCCTAAATGACTTCAGTATGCTCCCCCTCCTCCTCTGTCTTTATGTATGCTGACAACACTATCCTGTTCTCCACTGGCAACTGCCCCACTGATGTAGCAACCACCCTTCAGCATGACTTCCACCAGGTTCGGCTATGGTTTGCCTCATATCAGCTATTCCTAAATGCCAAAAAGACTGTCTCCATGACCTTTGGCACTAGGCAGAGACCTTCTAAGCTCCACCCTTTACTGTCTTTCCATACACTTGATGGGACAATCCTAGAGGACACCTTCTCATTCAGAAACCTTGGGGTTTGGTTGGATAAATAAGTCAACTTCTCTGGCCACACTGATGCCATCCTGAAAAAACTGCACCCAGGCGTGATGCCTTATTCAGGCACCATAGTTGCATTCCTCCTACGGCGTGGCATAAACTAGTGCAGAAGATGATCTTCCCCATTTTCAGCTACTGTGATGTAGTCCATGTTGCTGCTCCTAAATCCTCCATAACCAGATTGGATACTCTCTTTAACTCTTTAATTTGCCCTTGATGTGCCATCATGCACTCATCACTGTGACTTCTTCCATCCCCTGTCCCTTTCCTTAATTGCTAACAGGTGCCTCACTCATTGTGTCAAACACACTTCTAAATATTGATTAGGAGAACTTCCCACCTACCACTCATACTCACTCTCTCTTTCCCTCCCCCTCCCATTTCCTCAGATCCTCTGACACTCACACTTTTTTGGTCCCCCGTTGAACCACTCTCATTGGTCATTCAGGCTTTACCCATCATTTCCAGCAAATCTGGAACCCCTCCCCCAAAATATGGCACTTCTCCTCCCACTTCCTTGCCTCTGCCTTACATAACTTTTTCTCATCTAACTTCTCCTGCTTTAACCATCCTTAACCATCCTCCTATACCTCTGCTCCTCTCCATGACTCACATCCCCTATTAAACATTCCTCCCCATGAGTCTGCTTCTCAGCACACTCTCCTCTCCCTTCACCACTTGCCCCCTCACTCCCATCCCTAACCTTCATCCATTACCAACTTACCCCTGCTTAGTTTTGACCTCTGGCAGGGTTCTCAGCATCCTGGAGGGGTCTAACACTGGGCAAGCCTCCTCCTCCTTCCACTCCCCTCTCCCTCTCTCCTTTCTACCCAACTTGTACTCACCCAGATCTGCCCTCTGTCAGGATTCTTAGCACGCTGGTGATGTCTACTGTCAGGTAAGTTTCTTCCCTCCCTCCTTTTCTTCTGTTTCCTCTTCTATCCCTTTTATTCCCTCTGCCCAACTTATCCTCACCTAATTATATCCCCTGGCTGGGTTCTCTGCATTCTGGAGGGACCCAGTACTGGCAATTACTCTTCTTTACTCCCTCTCCCCCTGTATCCTTTCTACCCAATCTGTCCTCACCTGATTCTGCACTCTGGCAGGGTTCTCAGTATACTGCAATGGCCCAGTCTTAGGCAAGCTTCTTCTTTCCCTCCTCTTCTCTCCTTTCCCTTCATGCCTTCTCTTCTCTCTTCCCAACTTGTCCTTACCTAGTTCAGCCCCCTGGCAGGGTTTTCAGCATCCTGGAGGGGTCTTGCACCGGGAAATGACTGTTCCTTCCCTCTTCTTTCCTTCCATTCTCTCTACCTAAGTCATCCTTGCCTGATTCTGCTCTCTGGCAGGGTCCTCAGCATCCTGCAGAAGCCTAGTCTCAGACAAGTTTCTCCCACCCCTCCTCCTCTTTCTCTTTTCCATCCCCTCTACTATCTCTACCCAACTTGTCCTTGCCTACTCCTGCCCCTTATTCTAAGTCCTCACCTCATTCTGGCAGCAATCTTTGCACTCTGAAGGGGCCAGTTCCAGCTATGACTCATCCTTCCCTACCCTATCCCTTACCCCCACCTCTCTCCTGCCCACCTCTCTACCCTCCTGCACGTAATCAAAGGAATGAGTTCGCTTGAGCTAATAACTTGCACTTTTTGTTCTGCCTGAGGTGCTCCCAGATTGCACTAGCCTTGTATTAACTTGCCACTCACAAATGATGTTTTTTGCTCACTTTGCTCCAGTAATGTTCCATCCATCTTTATCCTCTCCTTCCCCCAGCTGGTTTCCCTTGTCTATCCCTCTACCCTCCTTGAAGTCCCCCTACTGCACCTCATTCATTCAATAATTGCTAAATAATCTGCCTCTTAACTGTGATCCATTCCTACAAGGAGTTGTCTCCAAAGCTACATTAAATTTCTGTACTATGTTCCTCAGATATGCCACTTGTAATTAAATGCATATTTTACAGGTACGATATATTTAACAGTATGTTATGTCACAAATGTGATGGTATCATTATTTATGATATTTTTTAACTGTAGGTCTTGTTACAAATGTAATTGAATGTTTAATTTATCAGATATGTTAAATGTTAAACTGTATGTCTTATTCTTCATCCAATTGTAACCCCCCCCCCCAGTTCACACTGGGAGACCAGCAACTTGCTGTTCAGTGTGCCTTCCTGGTGAAATATTTCATTAAATAAAATTATGTGCAACAGGTGCTGAAAAACATTTTTGCAGGATTTGGAAAATGACAGTTCTACAGTTCATGAGGTGGTGTGAAAAAATGGCAATGTTGAAAGTTTGGAGTGAAAATATGATAAATTGCCAAAGTTGTGCACATGTGTAGTGGAATTTCAACAACCATGCATAACTCAGGTGTTGTGGGGTATTTTTGCACCAAATTTTCAACAAGACCTTTTTGCAACCCCACCTCATGAACAATGACAATGTGATTTCATAAGCCATCCCAAAAGTTAATTTTGCACAGCAACCACAGAATTCTGGGCCACAGGTGCAAAAACACATTTCAGGCAGGATGTGAAAAATGACAGCTATACTGTTCATGAGGAGGTGTGAAAAAATGGCAATGTTGAAAATCTGGAGTGAAAATATTAAAAGTTGGTGAAGTTATGAGTGTGAGTAGAAACTGTGCAATGCACACTCGTATCACAGTCAATTGGGGGATTTGTTGTTCCAGATTTTCAACATGGTCTTTTTGGGACCTCCCTATTGTGCAATCCAGCCTGACTAAAGTCACAGAGAACCTGATCACAGGAGAAGTGTGATGATTTTGCTCACTCCTTTGCAGATAAGATTGCTGGCATCAGGTCAAAGATCTGTGCAGTCCCCTCTATTAGGTGTGGCAGTGGTCGATGGGAGGTTGCAGTGCCTCAGTCTGGTTGGTCAGCTTTAGATCATGTGGCAGTCTTGGATGTCATGGGATCATCCAGAACATGCAGATGACTTACCATAGTTTGGACCAGGGCCCAACCTGCCTCCTTGTGGGGTGTGTTGAGGTCATCAGCCCGGTCCTAGCTGAAATAGTCCAGTGTTCATTACGACTCCCTGAAGAAGGTGGTGGTGACACCCCTCATTAAGAAATCTTCTCTTGACCTGGAGTGTCTCATCAACTACAGGCCTGTCACCAAGCTTCCCTTTTGTGGGTAAGATTGTTGAGAAGGAGGTCACGCTGCAGCTGGAAGATCATCTTGCCATCCAAGACATGTATGATTCATTCCAGTTGGTATTTAGGAAAAGGCATAGTACCGAGACTGCCCTTGTTCAGGTGCTCAATGGCCTCCTCAAAGCAAGAGATCAGAGGAGTCGCACCATTTTGGTCCTCCTTGTGCCTCAACTGTGGCATTTGACACCATGGACCACAGTGTATTGCTAGAATGTCTGCAGCTGATCTGTGGATTGTCAGGTACAGTCCTCAGGTGTTCCCATTCCTTCCTTCCTTCCTCACTGGCAGGTCTCAGATATTATTGCCTGGGATTTATTCCTCTGATGCTTTGTCCCTGGCATGTGGGCAGGGCTTCAGATATTTTTTTTTAGGAGGAAGTCAAATACCTCTATGAGTTGAAATTTGGAAGTCATTTCAGTTTTATAGGAGTCACAATACTCCAGCTGTCAAATTTTTGGAAGTCAAAAAATTCCAGTAGACAAATTTTGGAAGTCAAAATACTCTCACCAGTCATTCACAATGTCTGTTACTTCATTACCAAGACATACTCAATACCATTTGTAGCATCTTTACATATATATTGTATTACAACTTATAGTACTTTCTTTCAGGTTCCTGATCCTTGCTGTAATTGGTCTCTGCTGCTGCTTCTATTAGAAATAATCCTGTCTTATCCTTGCCCCCTATCCTGATGACCATTCACATTTTACATTTCCTGAGGGGTAACTAGTCTCAGTTTAAGGGCATATATACCTAATGCCTTAAGTTAAAACTTAGCAATTGGGAACAGTGCAGAAAAAAGGCTGTGAAGGTAAAGTAGAGCTGGGACAGAGTTATGAAGCCAAAGGGATGGTGGCCCAAACTCTGGCCCTAATGACCACTGATGTCAGCTGCTATATTTTGTGAATAAAAAGGTAAACAAAAATGTCTCTAGCACATGAAGTGATATGTGCCTGGGGGCAAGGGGGTGAGCAGTGTGCTAGAAGGAAGAGCCACATTATGGAGTAAAGAGGAACACAGTAAAGAACAAGATAGCTGCAGTCCAGAATTGCAAAATCAATTGTTCAGCAGAATACTAAGTGGCTAATTACCTGAGCTGGACTTCAGCATAGTTGGCTTACTAAAGGAGAGAAAATGCATTTTTTAAGCATTGGTCAGGTAATGAAGTTAACACAGTGAAAGGTTTCCTGCTGCAGGCAGTTAAAATGAGTTACTTATTCATTAAAACAGGTGACAATTACACTGCAGTATGAGTGAAACAGACTCTATGTTGATATTGGCTGATCTTGCAGTACAAAAACTATCAATTACTGCCTGTGCACCAACATCACACTGTCTGACACTACCCACATTTGCTGAACAACTCCAGGCCCAAGTTCTCCCACCCATAGCTTTCCTGGCACATGATATTGTACTCAGTGTCACTGACTCAGTCACCATTAGGCACTAGATAGACGCCAACTAGTGTATCAGAAACATAAATACCCTTTTATCGTTAAGTGTCAACTGGTGTGGATCAGAGCCACTCTCCATGCACTTCTTAATTACCAGATTTGCCCAGGTCCCCAGCAATTATTTTATTCTTCTGACCACTCACAGTTTGAACTCTCTGCTGGACTAACTCACTAGGAACATTGGGGTGAATTGGTGATCACATTGATCAGAACTGACGATCTCGGGGCTGGCTCTAGTCACCTCCAGACTCCTCCACAGTCCACCTTCTAACCATCGCAAGACCGACCTCAGGCTCCATCCGACCAGCTCCCGGCTCCTTCTCCACCTCTGACTGCACTGCACATCTGGTCTGTGGCTTTTTGCTGTGATCCTTAAGTCAACTGGTAGAGAACTAGTCATCCAGACTCATTCTCCCATCAATGGAGTCATTCTGTGACTCTGAGTCTATCACCAAATTATCACTTGCTGAGCTTCTCCATAAATTTACAGCATGCACTGCTGCTGACTAGAGTCAAACTACCCCCTTGCTTGCTCCATTCACTGCTCTCAGTCAGATTACTTCACGAATTACCTCACAACGATGCTGGGCAGCATAGAATGCACCAAATAAACTTTGCATGACATGCGCACATCTGCATGTGCGAACATGGCTGGCAGTTTGCTGGAGCGGAGGGGATGGTGGGTCAGGCCAGAATCTGGAAAATAAAAAGACTCCCATGGCAACTGGCAACCCATCCACAGGATAAAAAAAAAAACCTTAAAGACGTGATGTCCACACTGTGAAAAATGGATGTCAGACCTTAAACAAGGGATTCTTAGTGGATGTTAATGACACCACAGACTGCATTTTTGGATGCTTTGAGCTAATTTTCAGACATAAAATATGTCCAAACCAGAGTTATCTGAAAGGCTGCATATGGGTTCGCACAGTGCTCTGTGTTGTCACCCATGTTGTTCAAGGTGTACATGTTGCCTTTGGGGGAAATTGTAAGGCAGTACAGACTGAGTTTTCACTGCTATGCAAGTACTTGAAATGGATAAATAAGGTTGATAAGGAGAGTCTCTTTAAGCTAAGTGGCAACCATAACACGAGGGGGCATGGTCTTAAGCTGGAGGGTGTGAGGTTTAGGAGGGAGGTCAGGAAGCACTTCTGCACATAGAGGGTGGTGGACACTTAGAGTGCATTGCCAGAATAAGTGATCTCATTGAAGACAGTGGACAGCTTTAAAAGAGGCTGGGATAAACATGGGGGGAGGTAGGATCATGGGTAAGGAGTATGGGAGGAGTGGGGAGGGAGGGCAGGGACATTAGCTCAAGCTGTGGACCCTGCAACACAAGTAGACTTGATAGACCAAATGGCCTTCTTCTGCTGACATCTTCGTATGGTCATATATAAATGTCCTTTGTACCTGAACAAAATATAGCGGTCTTGGTATTTAGCAATGACAGGATGAGTGCCATCTGGTTGAAGCTGAATCCTGACAAGACTGAGGTTTTGGTTGTGGACCTGGTCATCGGGTTCAGGGTAGCTTGGTTTTGCAGGCCTCTGGCCTTGTGTTCTGGGGCTGCCGACTGAGGGCCTCTGAACAGGTGTGGAATCTGGGCATTATTTTTGATGAGAGAGTGACCCTGAAGTCTCAGGTGTCATCCGTTGTCAAGCCCTCATTTTATCATGTGAGGAATATCATCCGGATTAAGCATCTGTTTCTGCCAGATAATCTCCTGACTCTGGTCTATGCCTTTGTGACATCCCATCTGGATTACTGTAACACCGTGTACCTAGGGCTTCCGAGGGTTGATAGCCGTCATTTGCAGCTGTTGCAGAATGCTGCAGCCAGTTTACTGACTGGGCTGTCATGATCTAGCCATATTACACCTGTATTGTACAAGCTGCACTGGCTGCCAGTTCAATGATGGATCACCTTTAAGGTTGATCTACTGACCTATAAAGCCCTAAATGGTCAGGGACTGGGTAACCTGCAAGAGCTTCTTCTACCCTGCTGCCCCTCCCAACCACTCCTCTTCATCAACGAGGAATTCATTGAGATTCCCAGGGTCCAGCTGCACACATCTGCGGCCTGAGCATTTGCTTTTGTTGCCCCAACCCTGTGGAATTCTCTACTTGTCGGGTTCATGAGTGCCAGACTGTGAAGAGCTTTAAATCAGCTCTTAAGACACACTTATTTAATCTTGCATTTTCTATTAATTGATTTGATCTGACGTTGCCGGCTTGTGACTGAATTTTAACTATTTATGGTTTTAATATTTTATAGATGTATTTATTGTTAAAGAACTTTGGTATTTTAATTGTGCTTTATAAATAAAGTTTATTATTATGATTTTTTTTAGGTAAAAGATGATAAAGAAATGATTACTCACAGTATTCCACACTACTGGGGGTGGACAAAACAAAATGCCTATGTGGGGCTTGGGCACCCCAAATGTTAGCAGTAACAAATTATAGCAGACTGAGGGGACAGGGGTTATCTGACACCTGTGGTGGGCATCCTGGTGTCAGAATAATAAAAATAAACAGCAGGGGAGGATGATCAATGGGTGAGGGGCCAGTAGACACCAAGGAATGGGAAAATAAGGGAGTCAGGTGGTCCACTAGACACCACAGAAAATGACTGCAAAGACCTTAAAAATCCCTCTTCACAATTCATTTTCACCAGCCGACCAGGCAAAAGGGGATTGCGAAAAGGGATTTTAAACTATAAAACTGCCACTTCTTGTAGTAAAAAAACAAAAACAAACATGGGTGGGTAGAGGACGTCCCCCCTCACCAAAACCTATGCCTTTGTTTTTAGAAATGATGACCCTGGGGCAAGTTGTGAGGTTTTATTTTCTTCCCTCACAAGAAAACAAGATGGTAACTGATGAGGAAGGATTTTTCTTGCAAAGAGGGATTTCCCAAGATTTCCAAATCCCTCTTCTCAATCCCTCTTTACCAGCCCGCCACGATAGGAATCCTTGATAGAAACTGTGCATCTATCCCAAAGACTGAACTTAGCATGCTCAGAATCCGAAATTTCAAAATTTAATAACTTTGGAGTGGGTTACTATTTTTCACCAAACCAAAGCTGGATTGTTCCTAAGGATAACCTATTTCTACCCACAAAATATCAGCCCACAATTCCAAATGGTCTGGGCATAGCACAGTGTTGAAAAATGACCCTGACATTTGCCAAAAAAGGTGCAAAATGTATTTTTTGGTGCTTCGCTGTACGAAAACTGCAAAACTAATCAAAATGTAACTAGGCAAATCAAGAGATCGACCATCTGAGACCGTGTATTCTGAATTCTGTTCAAATCCATTGAACGGTTGTAAAGTTATTTATGTGCAAAATTTGGGGTTTAACATTAAACTGCCTCCTCAACCCTATCTATCTTATGTTATATATCCTTTATATATACACATACATATATGATATTCAGTGTAATGAAAACACATATTCTCACCAGCGTTGAATAAATCCTGTATGACATATGCACTGTGATAATATCTGATATTTATACACACAGTGCATACATCACAGTCCGATTTTATTACAGAGCATACTGTATGTCAGTACACCTAACTCACAACAAATGTAGATAGCCAAACTGCTTTGCAAACCACCAGAATCAAATTAATATCACCTGTCACAACACAAAGCTGCATACCTTAAGCATGAGCTTCCTAGGCTGTGAATATTGTTTTTATAAATTCACAGAGTGGGACTACCAAAAACAAAGCCCAAAATAGACTACCAATAATAGAATGAGTAACTCTGAGTAGCATCATAAAAGAAGAAAGCACCACCCACAAGACCAGAAGAAAAAGAAACACCTCTAACAACAGCATACTTGCAAAATAAAATACTTTTCAATGCTATGTCTGCCGATGCAAGCCAGCTGATAACTAAAAGTGAAAGCATGGCAGCAAAAAGCTCTGATGAAATTAACTGGGTGAAGTTAAAAAATGCCAGGTGCACACAGTATAAGGAAGTACAGTCACCTACAAAATAATTAAATAAAATTGATAACATAACACCTGAATAAATAAACTTCAAAATTAAATGGTACTGTTACCAAACACCACCAACTTCCCAAACAAAAGCAAGTCCTGCTCCAAACCACAAAACAACCTATCAAAACAGATGCATTACACATGCAAAACACAAACAACCAATCAATGCAACACAACAGCAACCATTCATAATCATAGAATCATAGAAATGTGTTGGCAGGAAAAGATCCCATGGCCAATTGAGTATGCCCATACCCCCCTCCCTACTCATGGTTCTTGCTCCTCTTGTCCAGAGATCCCCCTCTCCCCCCAGTGAACCCCTTGTGTCTGTCCCATGCCCTCTTAATTCCATCCACTGTTTTGACCCCCCACCAACTCCTCCACCATCTCCTCTGGCAGACCGTTTCATGGCTCTACCACACTTGCAGTGAAGTAATAACCCCTCACATTGCCTCTAAACCTTCATCCCTCTAATCGTAGACTATGACCCGTAGTTCTAGCACCTACTTTCCTACCAGTGGGTACAGATCATGCTCCCTCAGCATCTTCTCATGGGGGCTCCCCTGTAACCCATGCGCCATCTTGATTGCCCTTCTCTGAACCCTTTCAATCCCATCTGTGTCCTTGCATAGGTGAGGTCTCCAGAATTGGACCCCATACTCCAGATGAGGCCTCACCATGAATTTGTAAATCGGCATCAGCACCTCCTCCTTCTGCTAGTTATACCTTTCCCTATGCACCCCAGCATTCAATTTGCTTTACCCACCACTTTGCTACATTGTGTTCCCACCTTAAAGTTATCAGAAATTATAATCCCCTGATCCCTCTCCTGCTCAGTTGCCTTCATTACATCTCCCACCCAGTGTGTAATCCATTAGTGGGTTATTCTGCAACATGTGCATTACTGTGCACTTTCTGGCATTGAATTTCTGCTGCCAGGTTACAGACCACCCCTCCAGATATCATAGATCCTCCCTCATTGCCTCCTCCCCTCTTGGGGTTTCCACCCTATTGCAGATCTTCGTATTATCTGCAAATAGGAAGACTTCCCCCTGCCACCCCTTTACTAAGTTGCTGATATAGATGTTGAACAGGATGGGCCCTAGCACCAACCGCTGAGGGACCTCACTCCTCACCCCTTCCTCCCTGGAATGCACCCCATTTACCACTACCCTTTGCCTTCTGTCATAATGTTAACCAATGACAAAACACAATAGACAGTTATTCAAAAAACAAACTCCATTCATAAAAACACATCACACCCACATAGATACATAGATACATAGACAGTGTCGGCAGATAAGGGCCTATGGCCCACCCAGTCTGCCCATTTGAGCTTGTAAGTTCAGTTTGTTTTCCTAGAAGTCTGTTGCACCTTACCCCTGACCTCCAGAATTCCTTTATGTCTATCCCATGCATTCTTAAATCCTGTGATTGTTTCAGCCCCACCACTTCCTCTGGCAGGGTGTTCCACTTGTCCACCACCCGTTCTGTGAAGAAATTCTTTCTCATGTTTCCTCTGAATCGTCCTCCCTCCAACTTCATCCCATGCCCTCTAGTCCTGGAACATCTTTTCGCTTAAAAATAGTGTTTTCCTGCACCTCTGTTCCTCCCTGTAAGATACTTGTATGTCTCTATCATATCCCCTCTCTCCCTCCTCTCCTCCAGGGAGTACATGTTCAGTTCCTTCAACCTGTCTTCATAGGACTTATGATGCAATCCATGCACCATCTTTGTTGCCCTCCTCTGAACCTTCTCTACCCTGTCTATGTCCTTACCTAGGTATGGTCTTCAGAACTGTACACTGTACTCCAGGTGGGGCCTCACTAGTGTCTTGTATAGCGGAATTATGACCTCCCTTTTCCTGCTGGTAATGCCCCTGCCTATACATCCCAGCATCCTATTTGCTTTACCTGCTGCCTTGTCACACTGTTTCCCTACCTTAAGATCATCAGAGATGATAACCCCAAGATCCCTTTCCTGCTTGGTACATGCTATATCCTCACCCTCCAACTGATATATTGTGCCAGGGTTTTTGTGCCCCGTATCCATTATCTTGCACTTCTTTGCATTGAATTTCAACTGCCAAACCCCTGACCATTCTTCAAGTTTCTGCAGGTCGCTTCTCATTCTGTCTACACCCTCTGGTGTGTCTACTCTGTTACAGAGCTTTGTGTCATCAGCTGACAGTAAAATTCTGCCTTCGGTCCCTGCGCCATGTCACTGATGAAGATGTTGAATAGGACCGGTCCCAGCACTGATCCCTGTGGTACCCCACTGGTCACTCTTCCCTCTGTGGAGTGACAGCCATTTACCACCACCCTCTGAGTCCTGCCACCCAGCCAGTTACCTACCCACCACACTACTGTCCTGCCCACACCCATATTCCCAGTTTGTGTAATAGTCTTCTATGTGGCACAGTGTCAAAGACCTTGCTGAAGTCCAGATGAGGCCACGTCCACTGCCCTCCCTGATCCACCTCCCTAGTCACCCAGTCAAAAATTCAATGAGGTTGGTCTGACATGACCTCCCCTGGTGAAAACATGCTGCCTTGGGTCCTGTAGTCCATTGACAACCAGATGTTCCACCAATCTCTCCTTCAGTAGTGCTTCCATGATCTTCCCCACTACCGAGGTCAGGCTGACTGGTCTGTAGTTCCCTGCTTCCTCTTTGTTCCCACTTTTGTATAAGGGGACTACATCTGCTGTCCTCCAGTCTTTGGGTACCTCCCCTGTTTCCAGTGATCGGCTAAACAGGATAGCCAGAGGTTCAGCCACCACCTCTCTTAGTTCTTTAAAGACCCTGGGGTGCACCCATCTGGCCCCATTGCTTTATCAACTCTTATTACTTCCAGTTCCTTCAGGACCCTTTCTCGTGTAAAGGGACTTGTGTCCATTTCTGCACCATTCTCACCCCTTGTACTCCCTTCAGACCCATTACCCTCCTCTTCCTCAGTAAAGACTGAGCAGAAATACCTGTTCAGTATGTCAGCTTTACTGTTGTCATCCTCCACAGGCCCCCATCCTCCCCTTCAGTCTCACTATCCCTCCTTTGTCTTTTTTTTTCACTTATGTACCTGTAAAAGGTTTTGTCCCCTCTACCCACTGATTTTGCAATGTGTTCTTCTGTCTGAGCTTTGGCTTCTCTTACTGACCTCCTGCCTCCCTTGCTTCTCCTGGTACTTCTCCCTGTCCCCTTCTGCCTGTGTCTTTTGTATTGCCTGAATGCAATCTTTGGCTTTCACTTTCTTTGCTACCTCTTTGAAATCCATAATGGTCT
The DNA here is from genome assembly GCA_016271365.2 of Neoceratodus forsteri. Classification (NCBI taxonomy): domain Eukaryota; kingdom Metazoa; phylum Chordata; order Ceratodontiformes; family Ceratodontidae; genus Neoceratodus; species Neoceratodus forsteri. The sequence continues at coordinate 1,043,025,408 of CM028133.1, read as the reverse complement.
CCTCTTCCTTTTCCTCTTGCTAACCTGCTTAATACATAATTCTGTTGTTCTTGTAATCCCCATTTTAAATACAGCCCACTGTTCCTCAACCCCTGATTCCTGTCCCATTCCCTTAATGCCTCTTTCAAGTATCTCCCTATTTTCCAAAGTCTGCCCCTAAAATCCAGGATACGTGTTTTTGTGTGGTTTGATTCTGCTCTTTCTGTGATTTCAAACCACAATGACTGGTGGTCACTGTTTTCCAGGTGCTCCCCACTGTTACTCCCATCACACTGTCCCTGTTTGTGAGCACAAGGTCCAGTATTGCCTTCTGCCGAGTTGGTTCCATGACCAGTTGCTTGAGGAAGGCACCCTGAAGGAGTCCAGGATAAATCTGCTCCTAGTTGATGCTGCTGCTGGGATGCTCCAGTCCACATCTGGAATATTGAAGTCTCCAACCAGTACTACCTCACTCTTGTCTGCCATCCTTTGGATGGCTAGCATCAGCTCCATCTGTTTCTTCCTCCTGGGCTGGTGGTCTATAGACCACACTGTCAGGATGGCTGTCCCATTTTCCTTTCTAGCTTAACCCACAGTATCTCTCCCCATTTTGTTCCTCCTGGATCTCTGTGGCCCTTATGTCATTTTTCACATACAGTGCCACTCCTCCTCCTTCCTGCCTGCTCTGTCTCTTCTGAATATGTTGTAGCCAGGTATGGCCATCTCCCAGTCATGGTTATCATTACACCAGGTTTCAGTGATGGCCACAATGTCCAGGTCTGATTGCACCATGATAGCCTCCAGATCTTCCATCTTGTTGCTAAGGCTCCTGGCATTTGGACACATGGCTTTCCATGATTTGACCTCCCTAGACTGTCTCACTATTCTACTCCAGCCCCTTCCTTGGTTATCATTTATCCCTGGTTCTCCTTGCTGTCTGCCCATCTGCTGAATTTTGTCCCTTTTCTGCTTATCCACCTCTTGGGCACTAATCTCCATCTTTTGCACACTGCTTTGCAGAGATAGCCACTCCTCTGGTTCACTGGTTCCACTGCTAGCTGGGGGGTGAGCAAGTAGGTACCCTCCTTGCTGGCCTGCCACCCTCCTTTGCTAGTTTAAATCCTTGTCAATGTAGCATTTAAACTTATCATTGAGTGCTTGGATTCCCCTCCAGGATGGATGCAGGCCGTCAGGCTTGAACAAACCTCCATCCCTCCAGGTGGGTCCCCAGTCACCAATGAATCCAAACCCTTCTCACAGCACCAGTTCTTCAACCATGAGTTAAGTTCCTGGTATGCACTCTATGCCTCCCTGCCTCTCACAGGTAGTACTTCTGAGAAAGTGACAGAAGTAGCTACTTGCTTGAGACCCCTCCAGTTTCCTAAACTCTTCCGAACTTCCTTTGGCTCCCATTTGCCAGGTCAATAGTACCTAGGTGGATAATGACATCCAGCTCACCCTCCGTCTTGCCTTCCCAGTGATCCCCAGGATCTTCCTTCCATCCCTCCATGCTGTGGCACCTGGTAGGCACCTCACCTCCCTGTCCTCCCCTCCTGTGTTCCTAGCTGGATCCCTCTTATGATGGAGTCCCCCACCAGGATTCCTTCTTCCTCCTCCTCCTCTGGGGTCCACTGCTTTCCCTGCTGAGGTCACCTCCTTACTAACCTCCACATCCTTTCCTTCCACTTCTCTGGGTACCTGTATTTGGTTGTCCTTGTTTGCCAGTGTGGCATATGAGTTCTTGAGTGGAATAGGATCTGGGATGTGCCTCTGCCTGACTGCTCTAACCCTCCTGAGACCACTGTCATCCAAGTGCTCCTCGTTCTCGGCATCCTTTGAGGCAGTTGCATTGGACTGGGTGGTCCCTGGATAGGGGTGATGGTACTCCTGACCCAGTTTACTTCCGCTCTGAGTCTAGCTACCTCATCCCGCAGTCCAGATAGATGCATGCAGATAGGGCAGCACCTCAGTGTCCAGAAGGTCTGCCTGAATATGGCTGCCCCACAGCCACTGCATTGCACCACTCCCCACATTATACTGCAATTCTGCTACTTGTCTGCTACTGAAGCTCTCCTAGTTAACTTTTTATTAATTTACTGTCCTAAAAATCCTGCCACTGTTCCCCTATAATATTTGAAAATACATACACTTCTATCTAAGCTCTTTATCCTTACAATCAAAGGTAACTACAATCACAATAATCTACCTTCTACTAATACAGATTCTATCACAGAATCAGAGCACAATACAAAAACATCTGCTACTTAGCAACAACAAACAGGTGACAACATACCAAGCTGATGTAGCTTTTTTAAAAATAGAAAAGAAAAATGTAATTGTTTAAACCAATAGAAATCAGCAGTTCCAAAAGCACCTTGAACTACAAGAAAGAACACAGTACCACACCTCTGCCACAATAACTAAACATTCTTCCTGTTGCTGCCTCCAGAATTATTTTTCATTTCCCTGGTGTCTACTTGTGCACCCCACCCTCCCATCACTGTCCCTGTGATATTGTTTTTTTTCTCTAGTGTTCAGTTGCACACCCCAAACTCCAATCACCATCCCCATCTACATTTATTGTTTCCCTGATGCCTAGCAGCAGCACCACCCCCCCTCCCTTGGATACTGGCTGCCTGCAATAAAGAATACAGTCCCTCAATGTATTTTTTATCCTGTAAAATAAAAACAATCCCTCACAGATCAACCCCCCCCACTGAGCACCCACCACGCTGCAACTCCCATACGCCCTTGCTCACCTGAACAGGTTACAGGATGAAGTTTCACTTTCCAAAAGAAGGCACATCTTGCTGCTGCAACCACCTACTGAAATATGAGAACCTAAGGTAAATGCAGTTTAATGTATTCAATGAAGTTTTCAATTTTGTGGTGTAACTTTGCCATTTTTGTATATTTTGAGCTCAGATTTTCAATGTAGCCTTTTTGGGACTCCACCTCATGAACAATGTTTTTGGAATTACACAAATGCAGCCAGAAAGGTGATTTCCTTGTTCATTTTTTTGGGCAGAATTTGAACTTTTCCACCACACTTGTTCATCAGGTTGGGTAATAAGAAGGCTATGTTGAAATTTTGGGGTCAAATTATGTACAAATGCCAAAGTTATGTGTAGAGATGCAACAGAAAGTTTTACCTCACTGATGAATTTTGGGCGAAGTAGCCAAATTTGCCTATGTGGGATGTGCAGCTAAAGGTGAAATCCTGTTGATGGAGGATTTCAGTATGCCGGATGTGGATTGGACCACCCAAGCAGCTGCTTCAGCCAGAAGCATGGTCATCCTGGAATCCCTGCAGGGGTTTGGACTCTGACAGCTGGTGCATGATCCATCCAGAGACAAATCGATGCTGGACCTGGTATGGACCAATGGGAACAGAGTTGAAAGAGTCCAGATAGAAGGACAGCTGAGATCCAATGACCACCACATGGTGTGGTTTGGCATGGATACACAGGCTTAATTAAGCCACACAAGGGCAAAAGTATTAAATTTCAGGAGAGCAGATTTCAGTGAAATGGGTAGATGTTTAACAGCAGCCATGGAGAAGGGAGTGGTAATGGAAGGAATGGAGGAACACTGGGGGAACTAATAGGAGCCATAGTGGCCATTGTGTTAGGATAGTGGCTAAAGGGAAAAGAAGGAATACATTATTGTTCTCTAAAGAGGTGGCAGATAAAGTAAGGGCTAAAAAAGCAAGTTTCAGGAAGCATAAGGGGACCCAAAAGGAGGAGAATGGGATGGAATACCTTGAATGTCTAAAGGAAGCAGGGAAAGCTGTTTGGAAAGCCAAGGCACAGACAGAGGAGGGTTTAGCATGGACTGTGAAAAAAGTGGACAATATATTCTATAGGTATATCAGCGATAGAATCGAAAATGGGGGGGAGAATGTGAGGCTCATAGGGGAGGAGGGAGAGTGTATAGAGTGAGATCTTGCAAAACAGAAATACTGAACAAATATGTCTGAGTATTCAGTAAGGAAGGAGAGAATCAAGGGCCTCTGTTGGGGAGCAGAGGCTATGGGGGGGAGTGAACATCAGTCCATTCACAGTGGAGACAGTTCTGTAGGAACTCTCAAAGCTGAAGGTGGATAAAGCCATGGGGCCAGATGACATACACCCGAGGATATGAAGGGAGCTGAGAAGAGAACTATCAGCGCCTCTGGCCACCCTGTTCACAGAGTCACTCAACACAGGCATGGTTCCAGAGGACTGTCGGGGGTTGCATGTAGTCCCACTGCATAAAAGAGTTAGTAGGGAGGAAGCGGGGAACTACAGGCCAGACAGCCTCACCTCAGTGTTGTAGAAAATTATGGAGACACCACTGAAAGGAAGGATAGTGGCACACCAAGAATGCAGTTGTGCCCAGGTTCAGAGGCAACATGGATTCACAGCAGGAAAGTCTTGTCAAACAAATCTGATAGATGTTTTTGATTGGTTGACTAGGAAAGTAAATCAGAGAGGGTCGGTAGACATTGCCTACCAAGATTTCAGCAAAGCCTTCAATACCATCTCACATAGATGACTGGTTAACAAGATGAGTATTTTGGGCATGGGGAATAAGGTGACACACTGGATTAGATACTGGCTGATGGACAGAAGGTAGAGGGTGGTGGTAAATTGGATTTAATCCAAGGAGAGAGAGGTGACCAGCAGGGTTCCACAGGGATCAGTACTGGGATCAGCACTGTTCGATATCTTCATTAGTGACATTACAAAGGGGCTGAAAGGAAAGGTCTGCCTATTTACAGATGACACCAAGATCAGCAACAGGGTGGATGCTCCAGAAGGGGTGCAGAAAATGAAGAGCACCTGGAGAAGCTTGAAAGATGATCAGAGGTGTGGTAACTGAGGTTTATTGCAACACAGTACAAGATACTGCACCTGGGTAGGGGGAACCTTGGGAGAACTACAGAATGGGAGGGGTGCTGTCACCAAAGAGGAAAGGGACCTAGGCATTATCATATCTGATAACCTTAAGGTATCAAAGCAGTGTGCAAAGACTGCCGGGTGGGCCACTGGCATGCTGGGGTGCATAGGAAGAGGCAGTACTAGCAGGAGATGGGAGATGGTGATGCCATTGTATAAAATACTGGTAAGGCCTCACCTGGAGTACTGCATGCGGTTCCAGAGATCACAGATATGTTATGGACATAGACAAGGTAGAGGCTATCCAGAGAAGTGCAACAGAGATGGTGTATGACTTGTATCGCAAATCATATGAGGAGAGACTAACAGCCCTCAATATGTACTCACTGGAGGAGGGGGGGCATGATAGAAACGTTCAGGTACGTCAAGGGCATAAACAAGGTGCAGGTGGGAGATCTTTTCCAATGTAGAAAAGATATCTGAATGAGGGGACACAATATGAAATTGGAAGGTGGGTAGATTAAGAGGTAACTTTGAGGAAGTTTTTCTACATGGAGATTGTTGTGGATGCTTGGAACAGTCTACCACAAGAGGTAGTGGGGGAAGGCATGGTAAGGGGGTTTAAACATGTCTGGAACAGGCACAAGGGAACATTTGGTGGAAGGGAGTGATGAAAAGCCATTGATCACTTAGGGTGAGTGACTGCATACAAGTATAGGGCTTAAAAAGCAGACTAGATGGGCCTACCAGTCCTCATCGCCTGACAGTTTTTATGTATCTATATATCTAACATACTAACATACTAAAATGCCAGCAGAATAGGCCTAACGGTCTTTCGTGTCTGCTCGTTTGGTCAGCCCCCACCCTGGGTGCTGACCTTGCTGTCCCCTTCGCCTTCTCTAGCTTCTCCCTTCCCAGTTCCGGATATTCTTGCTGCATTGGATTTTGCTTCCAGAACCCTTCCCTGTACCTGTCCCACCCCTCTTGAACCCCTCCACTGTCTCTGCCTCCACCAGCCCCCTAGGCAGTGCATTCCATGGCTCCACCACCCTCTCAGTGAAGTAGCACCTCCTCCTTTCTCCCCTGAATCTTCCCCCCTCCAGCTTCCACCCATGCCCTCTAGTGGCCCCTCTTCCTTCCTTCAAGCACCCTGACTGTTCCTCCCCTATTTACCCTCTTCATGTACCTGAAGACCTCTATCATGTGCCCCCGGTCCCTTCTGTCTTCCAATGTGTACATATTTAGCTCTTCGAGCCTCTCCTCATAGGTCCTGTCCCCGAAGCCCCAAATCATTTTGGTTGCCCTCCTCTGGACCCTCTCCAGGAGGTTAATGTCCCTCTTAAGTTTGGCCTCCAAAACTGCACGCAGTACTCAAGGAAGCGGCCTCACTCAAGCAGTTAAGGCAGAGGGAGATCACCTCCTCCTTCTGGAGGTGATCCCCTAGCTATGCATCCCAGCATCCTGTTGGCCTTGGCTGCTGCCCTCCTACAAGTCTCAGAGTTGTTCATCTTGACATCCACCACCACCCCCAGGTCCCTCTCAGCCATCGAGACTTGTAGCATTCCCCCCAGGGTGTACACTTGGCCTGGGTTTCTGGCCCCCAGGTGGAGTACCTTGCATTTCCCTGCATTGAACCTCAGCTTCCACTTTCTAGACCATCTTTCCAGAGCTTCCAGGTCCCCCTGTAGGGCCACCCTCCCCTCCTCCCCATCCACCACCGCCCCCAGTTTCGAGTCATCTGCAAAGAGACTCATCTCACTCCTGATTCCTGTCCTTATGTCAGATAACGTAGGCGTTGAACAGAAGGGGCCCAAGGACTGATCCCTGTGGGACCCCACTAATGACCCTCCTTGGGGATGAGACTATCCCACCAACTACAACCCTCTGGGTCCGGTCCTGGAGCCAATTGCCTATCCATCTGATCATCTGGTTCCCCACCCCCATTTCTCCCAGCTTATCCAACAGGCCCACATGAGGAACAGTCAAATGCCTTGCTGAAGTCTAGAAAGAGGACGTCCACTGGTCTACTCAGGTCCAAGGCACTCGTCACCCAGTCATAGAACTCCACAAGGTTTGTCTGACACTATTTCCCCGGGATGAATCCATGCTGTCTATCGTCCAGGCACCCTGACTTTTCCAGGTCCCCCTAGCCTCTCCTTGACAATGCCCTCCATCACCTTGCCCACCACCGATGTCAGGCTGACAGGCCTGTAGTTCCTGCCACCTCCTTGATCCCCCTTGTGGATAGGCACTATATGTGCCACCTTCCAGTCTTGGGGCACCATCCTGTCCTCAGAGAGATGGTGAAAAGCTCCACCAGGGGTTTCGCCAGAACATCCGCAAGTTCCTTCAGCACTCTGGGATGTAATTTATCCGGCCCTGGTGCTTTCTCCGTCTTAAGGGAGCTGAGGGCTTCCCTCACTCTCTCTGCTGTGATTTCCACTTCCGGTACCTCTTCTTCCTGCTTAGCCCTCCCCCCACCTGCCAGTGATGCTTCCCCTTCTCCCCAGACCCGCCGTTCATTAAGGGTCCCCCCCTCCTCAGTATCTCTGTCTCCTCCCATGTATGATGCAGCACCCCAATTTTCCTTGGTGAAAACTGAGGTGAAGTACTCATTTAGTACCTCAGCCTGCTCCCCCGGGTCTTGTGCCCATGTCTCCCCTGATTTAATCCTGCTAATCTGCCCATTCACCCTTCATTTTTCCCCAATGTATCTAAAGAACCCCTTGTTCCCTCTCCTAATTTTCCTGGCCAGGTTCTGCTCCTTCCTTGCCTTTGCCGCCCTCACCACTCTAGTGGCCCTTCTAGCCATCGGCTCATACTCCCCTCGATCCCTTTCACTCCTTGAGCACTTGAATTGCTTATAGGCTGCTTTCTTTCCCCGCACCACCTCCTGGACCTCCCTGGTCCACCAGCAGGGTTTTTGGGCCCTACCACATTTTCATCTTACTCTTGCACAGGTGCTGGTAGAATCCTGCACCCCTCTCCTGATGATTTCCCATCTACTATCAGTGTCCATGTTTGACCCAATCCCATCCAAATGCTCCTTAAGGATCCTTCCCATTTCCTTAAAATCCGCCCTCCTGAAGTTGGTTACTTCCGTCTTTGTGCAGCCTTCTACCCCTCCTAGGTCCAGGCAGAACCAGACCGTGGCATGGTCACTCCCCACCAATGGGTCCCTTACCTTCAGGCCCCCATATCTGTGACCCACTTAATGAATACTTCACCATTTGTAGCTTTAACTTGGTTTTGGGATTTTTTAAGTGCAAATTGCACTTAATAAAAACCATAGCAAGAAGTTAGAAATGGCAATTCCAGTGCCCCTCGCTCACCAGACCCCCCACCAATCATCAGCCCCAGTAAAATTAATTGTTTAAATCCCTGATGTCTACTGGTTCATCCCCCCACACGCCATCACAGATTGCCAGCACTAGTCATTGTTGCATTACTTATTTTTTTAAATAAATCCTTGGTGTCTAGTAAACCTACCACCCCACTCACCAGTCATGTGCCCCAGTAAAAATAATTCATTGTGTACATCCCAGGTGTCTAGTGATCCCCTAGCCCACCTTAGCCAATTGCCTGCACCGCACCTGTCAGTGCCACATTACTTATTTGTTTAAAAAAAATCCCTGCCATCTAGTGGACCCCCCCCCACCTTTCCTGATGATCGTTGGCCTCAGTAAAGTTAATTAATTGTGTAAATCCCTGGTGTCTAGTGGTCTTCTGCCAACCTGCCATTGCTGATAATCAGCACCGCACCAGTTAGTGTCACATTACCAATGTTTTTAAATGAATCCCTGGTGTTTAGTGGACTCCGTAGCCCGCTACCACATGAGGTAATGCCCACACCCCGCTCCCCCATCCCACCTCGAGCAAGTGACCTGCACAGCTCTCCATTCTCCACCATAGCTGGCAGCCCGACTAAGCAGAAATGAGTGAAAGTGTACTTGCACAAGTGCAGGAGTTAACATTAAATAACCAGTGCAATCCAGAGAATAAAGAAGTAGCATACTGTATTTACAATGATGCCTTTTAGGAGCCAGGAAGGAATCAGCATATTGTAAATAAATCTTTTTTTTTTGCTGTTTAAAACCCTTCCTGAAGTAGTATGAGACCTCTGCAGAATGTTACAGCAGTTTGCCATCATACCTCCTTCTTGAAACATGGAACCTCCACCCCCAGCACCAAAAATAACATATATCTAACACAATGGGAAATAAGAAGCAAATGATGATATTTACATACTACTTTTCTATTGTTTCCAAAACAAGACAGTAATTACATGGAGACCACATTTTCTAAGCAGGTGTCGAGCGAAAGCAGAAATGAATCATGCCTTATCACGATCAGTCTCTCAAGTATAATTTTATCCCATTTTCACTCACAGTCAGTTATTTAAGTGCAGTAGGATATTTTCAGTGCTAAACCCTTTTAAAAATCGAAGCTATTATATACAATCCAAAGCGGTCTGATGGCAAGCAGACATACTGAATAAAAGTCATCGACTCTGCTCTAATTCTACTTGGATACCATTTTAAAATGTATAATTCACTTTACACTGGTAATTATATAAAATAACAATGGGATGTTACAGTATTCATTGTATTTTACACACCATTGGTGTGTAATACCATCACAAACTATTTCTGCTTCTTGCCTGTGGTTTCTGTAATATTACACTCTGGTGTGTAAAAAACTTATAATGTACAACAACCCATATATTATTCTCTATAATATTAACTTTATACCTGAGGTTGCGGCTATAATGTTAAGGCAGAATGTGATGTTGTTTACCTTGAAGTCCACTGGTGTGAATAATCCCACTACCCTTCCCCCCACATCATGCTTCAATGAGGTAAAATGATATGCTAGCATAAAGGCAGTTATAACATTATTAAAGTGGTGCAGTAGCACCACTATAGTTAGGGTTGAGCAGGCTTTTTAATGTTAACCCCCTAAATTTGCACTTTAATAACTTCACCACCATTCTACAGATTTGTATGAATGTTGCATGCACAGTCTTGGGGACAAGATTTTATGACTTACCAAGTTTTGTTCCAGTTGAATGTGAGGTTTCTGATCTTGAACTAGCAAAAACAAGTGAACAACATCAGTGTATTTCAGCTGTTTTCTAATTTTTTTTGCAATCACCTAGTGCCCAGATGGTTTGGAATTTTACTGTCAGTTTTCAGGGTAGAAAGTATTTGGGACAGAGTGGTGCCTTATGCTGCTTTGATGAAAAAATATTAATCTATTCCAGAGTTACAGATTTGAAATTTCAGCCCTGAGCATGCTCAGTACAGTCTTATGGATAGATGTTTCATACAAAAAAAGAAATAGGCCCATTTGAAAAAAAGATTCAGTTTCACGTGGAGGTAATCTTTTTTCGTAAGAAAAAAACTTGTTTTATGTATGGCTGACATCTTGATTCTGTTTGTTTAACAACAGAAAAAATCTTTTGAAAATCTATAAAAATGATAGCCTGCTGAGACACCAATACATGTACCTTGCTAATTGGGCCTCCAAATAGGGCCATAAAAAAATATTTATTTCATGTGAAAAAAATAATTTGAACTTTTTCTTTTTTTCCACATTCTTTTTTCATATTAAGGAATATTTTTTTTGTATGATGACACATCCACAGGAAAAAAGATCCCTTCATACGAAGAAATAATTTGGATTTTTTTTTTTTCACATTCTTTTTCCATTTTTTACTAGATCCTGCCAGACGAACTTAGTTGGGGTCCATGACTGGGTGAGCAGGGAGGTGGACAATGGCCATGCAGTGGACATCGTGTATTTGGACTTCAGCAAGGCATTTGATTCTGTGCCACATGGGAAACTGGGGGAAAGCTGGAATACATAGGCAGGAACGCAAATGGTCAATTGGATCACCAAGTGACTGTGAGGGTAGGCAGAAAAGGGCAGTGGTGGGGGGGATCTTTCATCACCTAGGGACAAGGTTCGGTACTGGGACCAGTACTGTTTGGGATATTCATAGCCGATATCTCACATGGGGTCTGGAGTAAGATCATTCTGTTCACAGATGACACCAATATGGGAGCTGTGGTAGACGATATGGAGGTGTGGAGGGGACTGCAGGAGGACCTTACCAAACTACTGGAGTGATTGGAAACATGGCAGATGGGGTTCAATGCCAGGAAATGGAAGGTTCTGCACTTCAAAGCTAGGAGCCAGGGAAGGAAATATCAGCTGGGAGGGGCAGAGTTTGAACAAACCATGGAGGAAAAGGATCTGGGGGTGCTTATTATAGGGAGCATGAACCACTCAGCCAGTGCATGAAGGTGGCTGCAAAGGCAAAGTAGATGCTGGGGTGCATAGTGAGGGGAATTTCCTCCAGGAACAGGGAGGTGATCGTCCCCTTGTACAGGTCACTGGTTAGGCCGCACCTGGAATACTGCATCCTGTACTGGATTCCATTCTTGAAGAAGGACATCAGATTGTTGGAGGGGGTACAGTGTAGGGCAATGAAGATTAGCCAGGGAATGGAGGGAAAATCCTATGAGGAGAGGATGGGAGAACCAAACATGTGTTTCCTGGAGGAGAGGAGGGATGGGGAATGTGATCAAAACCTTTAAATACTTAAAGGGAAGAAGCAAGACTAATACAGAAGACATTTTCCAGATCAAAAGGGGGAGGGAAACAAGAGGACATCGGCTAAGATTGGAGTGGGGATTGGAGTGGGAATGATTCAGGAGGGAAATCAGGAGACATTTTTCACAGAAAGGGTGGTAGAAAAGTGGAATGCTCTACCCAAGGAAGTGGTATCTTCTAGAATGGTGGGGGAATGTAAGAAGGGGTGGGACAGATTGAGGGGGTAGTTTTTGTGAGGAGGGGATGGGAACGTGGGGCAGCTGCAAGCTGAGGGGCTTGGTGCACAAACAAGCAAACTCGATATATTGGGGGGCCTGTTACTGCTGGCATTTCATATGTTTGTATGAAGGAATCTTTCTTTTTATGAATTACACAATCGCATTATAAAAAGATCTCTACATATGAAGAAAGAATTTCGACTTTGTTTTTTCACTTTCATTTTTCCTATGAAGCAATCATTTTTCATATGACTGACACAACCTCACGATAAAAGAACCCTCCATACGAAACAAGAATTCTGGCTTTGTTTTTTTTCCCAGACTTCAGCAAGCCATAACACCATTATTATTTGGAGCTAATGGACAATCCATATATCAAATTAAAGGTCTTAATGAGTACTACAACACTAATACATAGCAACCCCCCACCACAAAAACAATAGGGGCCAAATAAAAAGGCAGAAAATAATGACAATTCCTTTGGGACAACATTGCTACTTTAACAAGCTGTAACTCTGTCAATCTTTGGAGTTAACAAAGTATACAGTATATCAATACAAAGGTCTTAATGAATACTAAAAACACTAAGTCCTTAAGAAATAAGAATTGAAAATGGTCAATCCCTGCAAAACAAAATTATGTGGAAGCATATAAATAATTTTTCTTGTGGAATGGGAGTGCAGGGCCAAAAGGACCCTGCACTTCCACACCCACATACCCATATGGATAAATGGAGGCACTGAAGCACTGTGTCTAGGTGGCCCCGTAGTTCTGTGATCACATGAATATGTTTACACATGTACTGAAGTGAACAGTGTGAATGATGATACAATTCTACTATCTGGCTGTGAATGGGATCAGAACAGTGCTGATGGAGTTTGTAGAGCTGGGAAGGGGGATTAGACAATTAACACACACAGTAACCTTCTCAGAGATGCTGCCTATCTATGACATGGGTGAGGCTAGAGTACTCCGCGCCATGGGATTCAATGTGGTTGAAAAATTGGTGCAGAGCTAAGGGTTTTGGCTTCACTGGGGACTGGGGATCCACCTGGAGGGATGCAGGCCTATACTGGTGGGTTGGTCTGCATCTGTCCAGGAGGGGAATCAGGTTCTAGATGATAGGTTTAAATGCTTCATTGGCAAACATTTAAACTAGCCAGGAGGGCACTGAAAAGAAGCATGAAATCCCAACCCCGCCCCCCACAAAACAGGGTAGTTAGTAAGGTAAACACTAAGGTAGAGAAGTCAATAGGGAGCAGGAAGGGGTCAATGGAGGAAAAGGCAAAGACAATAAGGACAAGGATGGGGCTAAAAGGGGTAAGACCATCAAAAATTGGAGGTTGATTTGTACCAATGCATGGACTGTAGTCTGGGTAACAAGCTCCCTGAACTAGTGGCCTTGATGGAATAGGGACACCTGGATATTGTGGAAGTTACAGAAACATGGTACACAGAGAACCATGACTGGGATGTCAACATACCAGGGTACACATTCTATAGGAGGGACAGGGAAGATAAATGAGGAGGAAGCGTAGCTCTCTATGTAAGGGAAGGGATCAAAGCAACTGAACTAAAGGGTAAACAGGGAGGAGAGGAGGCACTGTGGATCACCCTGGAGACAGGAAATGGCACCGCAATCCATACAGGGGTTGTATACAGACCCCTTTCTCTGGGGAGGAAATGGACAACAAAATGATAGAAGGCATCCTTAGGATGGCAGAAAAGGGAGATAAATTGTTGATGGGGACCTGTGTATGCCAGATGTTAACTGTAGCACCTTTGCAGCAGCCACATCCAAGAGTAGGATAATTCTCATTGCCCTACAGGGGACATGAAATAGACAGCCAGTGTTGGAACCCACTCGGGAGGGAGTAATCTTAGACCTGGTACTCTCAAATGGGGACAGAGAGAGGAGCTCAGATTTAGAAGTGGGTAGCCAAATGGGAACAAGCAACCACCGGACAGTGTGGTTCACAATAAATACAGCCATAGAGTCAAGTCACACAAAGATGAGGGTATTTTACTTTAGGAGTGTGGACTTTGGCAAAATGGGAGAGTGCCTCAGAAAAGCACTAGCAAATGGGCGAGAAGGTGGGGTGGAAGAACAATTGGGAAAAATCAAAGCTGCCATCAGAGAGACAACAAGCCTTTGTGTGCAGCAAAAAACTAAACAAAACAAAGGAAAAAAAACACTATAGTTCTCAAAAGAGGTGGTGGGGAAAATTAAGAAGAAAAAGATAGCATTCAGGAAGTATAAAGAAACACCGAAGAAGCAGGACTGAGAACTATACCAGCTGAAGCAGAAGCAAGTGGGGAAGGCAGTCAGAATAGCAAATGCCCAAACTAAGGAAAAGATAGCCAAATCAGTTAAGAAGGGAGGCAAAACCTTTCTAGGTACATTAAGGAGTGAAGAAAGACCAGGGAAGGGATAGTGAGGCTTAATAATGGGGAGGAGGGTGACAGTAAAAAAGCAGAGATACTGAACAAATACTTGTGCTCAGTATTCACAAAAGAAGAGGAGGGGGAGGTATAGTACTTAAACCAAATAATAGAAGCACGCTGGATAAGGTGGATGATACCAGTCCATTCATAGAAAAAAGGGTCCTGAAAGAACTCCTAAAACTGAAAGTGGACAAAGCAATGGGGCCTGGTGGGCTTCACCCCAGAATTCTAAAAGATCTAAGGGGAGAACTAGTGTCACCACTGACTAGCCTTCTTAACAAATAATGTGAGGATGGTGTGATACCTGAGGATTGGAGGAGGGTGGATGTGATTCCCCTTCACAAACGTGGGAGCAAGGCAGAGCTAGGAAACTACAGACCTCTTAGTTTGACCTCAGTGATTGGGAATCATTTCTGAAAGAAAGAATTGTTGAGTACCTAGAGGCCAGCAGGGTACAGGACCCAAAGCAGCATGGACTCACAGCAGGAAAGTCATTTCAGATGAATCTAATAAATTTCTTTCACTGGGTCCAAAGTAGTAGACCAGGAAGGGGCTGTGAACATGGTCTACCTAGACTTTAGCAATGCATTTAACACAGTACCACACAAAAGATTAATAAACAAGTTAGCCAGCCTGGGAGTGGGTCACGGGGTGGTAACCTGCGTAAGACATTGACCAGACAACAGGACACAGAGGTTAATAGCAAACTGAGTCCACTCTGAAGAAATGGAGGTTACAAGCAAGGTACTGCAGGGATCACTACTGGGACAAGTCCTCTTTAATGTCTTTTTAGGAGAAATTGCAGAAGGACTGGAAGGAAAAGTAATGTATCTTTGCAGATGACACAAAGATCTGTAACAAAGTTGATGCACAAGGGGGATGAAAAGGATGAGAAGGGACTTGGCAAGGTTGGAGGAATGGTCAAAAGTATGGCAGCAAACATTCAATGCAAAAAAGTACAAAGTAATGCACCTGGGAATCAAAAACACAATGGAAGACTACACAATGTGGGGGGAGGTATTAATGACACCAAAACTTGAATGGGACCTGGGGTAGTCATATCAGACAACCTAAAGGTCATCAAGCAATGTGAGAAGGCTGTAAGGTAGTCTTGGGGATACTAGGATGCTTAGAGGGAAGCATCACTAATAGAAAACAGGAATAGTAATAATGATAAGCTTTATTTATATGGCATCTTATCAAAACCAAGGTGCCTCACAATTTTAAAATCAAATCAAACATCAGTACACATATAATAATAAAATAAACAGCATATCATCCAATCAGTCATGGAATGCCTGGTGCCACAAAAAAGTTTTTAAAGCTTGCTTGAATCCCCCCACAGTTGTACACCCCTATAACCAACGGGGTAGAGAATTCTAAAGGGTAGGGGCTGCATACATAAATGCTCTCGCCCCTAATGATTTCAAACACACCCTTGGAATCTCGTGCAACCCCTCGTCAGCTGAGTGGAGCGATCGTCCAGGTCATTAAGAGACCAGGAGCTTTCAGGTAATCTGGGCCCAGTCCATGCAGGGCTTTAAAAGTCAACAAACTGACTTTAAAGGTGATCCGCCACTGTACTGGCAGCCAGTGCAGTTCACGCAGCGCCAGTGAAATATAACAGGTCTGAGCAGATCCTGTCAAAAGCTAGGCTGCCACGTTCTGCACCAGCTGCAAGTGGTGGATTTCCACCCCAGGAAGCCCTAGGTAAAGGGAGTTGCAATAATCTGAGTGCAAGGACACAAAGGTGTGGACCAAAGAAGGACGGTCACTAGATGGAACCAGATGCTTAATCCTGGTGACATTCCTAAAATGATAAAAGGAAGATTTGATGACAGCCGACACCTGCGAATGCAGGGTCAGTCCTTCTTCAAAAACTACCCCCAGGCTACGCACCCATTCAGAGGTCGAGAGTAATATGCCACCGAGAAAAAGTTCAGAGGGTGAACCAACAACCAACCCCACTATCCGGCGACCTGGGTCCATGACCAGCACCTCAGTTTTTTCCGAGTTCAACTTCAGCCAGCTGGAATCCATCCACTGCTGGATTTCTTTCAGACAGTAATTAAAGACTGAAAGAGCTCTATCCTATTTGGGTGCGAAAAAAAGGTAGAGCTGTGTGTCATCTGCATAGCAGTGAAACCTCAGCCCATACCTTCTTACAATGTCTCCGAGGGGTAGCATATACACAGCAAACAACGTGGGTGACAGCACTGAGCCCTGCGGAACCCCACACGACAGAGAAATAGGGTCTGAGGAAAAGATACCAGACACTACTCTCTGAGATCTTCCCTTGAGGAACAATGTAAACCACCCGACTGTTCCCGACAGTTCACAGATGTGCCTCAGGTGACCAAGCAGCATCCCATGGTCCATGGTGTCAAATGCTGATGAGAGATCCAGAAGAACTAAAATGGAACTGCTCTTCCAATCTCTAGTCACTGAGCAACCAAACCAGTGCTATCTCCATATAATGTCTCTTTTGAAAACCAGACTGGAGGGGTTTGTAGATGTCATGGAAGGTCAAGTGGTCCTCCAGTTGTGTTGCTGCTACTTTCTCAGTCACCTTCCTGAGGTCTGTTGCTTGCATGGCAGTCTGAGTCCAGTGTAGCTTTCTTCAAGAATGGTGTCACCACTGCCTCTTTCAGAGAGCTAGAAAACTCTCCAGACTCCAAGGAGCACTAGACTATCTGTGCAAGGACCAGACCGATGACATCAATACAACCAAAATCAGGGATATTGTTCCAGGGTCTAAACTACAGCACATAGGGTGCACACCCTGGATGATCCGCATGACATCCATGAACTTCGGTCAGCTGAAGGTATTCCAGGAAGGCTGAGGAGCAGTGACCTTGAACTGATCTAAAGCAAAGCCCATAGAGTGTGCTGGTTGGAATCCTGACTGATGTCAGCCACCTCAGTAGCAAAGATTTGAGCAAGTTTATCGCACTCTAATTGAGAAAAAGCTTTCCGGACTTGTAGACAGGCTGGGTTGCGCAGTTTGTCCACAGTTCAGAAAAGCTGAGCTGGTTGATTCTGAGCTGCTGCAATCTCCCAGACAGGAATTCTGCCTTCTTTTGGGTGATTGCAGATTGATAGGCTGGATAATGGTCCATCAATCTAAGGTGGTCGGTATCAAGGGTGGACTTCCACCAGCAATGCTCTAACCTTCGTCCTAGTCTATGCATCTCCCTCAAAGTCCCATCAAACCATGGGGATCGAGGGCAAGGGAGAGAGAGAGGATGAATGCAGACTGGAGCAATGGAATCCAGAGCTGCCAAAACAGACGAATTATAGGCCGTGACGAGGGTCTCTGGATCATTGCTTGCCACTTAGAGGGACGAAAGGTCAAGCACCTCCGTTAGGCTGTGAGAACTTATATCTCATAAAGGACAGTTACTAACCATCTCCACAGGGGTAGGCCTATGAAGGGGATGCTAAAACTAAACACCATGGTGTAGTGATCGGACCACCCAAGTGGTTCCACCCCCGAGCCAGAGGCTTCGATCCCTAGGAGGAAGACTAAGTCAAGGGAGTGTCTGTGTTTATGAGTAGCAGTGGTAACTACCTGTGTGAGGCAAAGAAAAGTCATCAACTGGAGGAAGTGCTGAACAAATTGAGAAAGTTTGTCATCGACCCAAGTGTTGAAGTCACCCAGTACCATCAGTCTGGGCAACTCAAACGCCATGTCAACGATGAAGTCGGCCACTTCCTGAAGGAATTGTTTCTCATCACCGGGTGGATGATACTGTAGATGAGGGCGATCCAATAACCTACACCTGCTACTGTGGCACACTCAAATGACTCAGTCTCCGCTACTATTACACTCATGAGGTTAAGTTTGGCCTTAAAACTGACCGCAACCCCACCCCCCTACGGTCCAATCCCGGGAGGTGTATCACTGAATACACGGCTAGAGTTAGAGCCTCCAAAATGGGGCTGAAATTCTCATCCAGCCAGGTTTTGGTGATGCATGCCATGTCCACCATTTCAACAAGGTCTGCAATAATTGCAGTCTTGTTTTTAATGGACCTGGCATTTCATAACACCGCCTGAGTTGGATGAACCTCTGTGGCCACCCGAACCACATGCCCACCACAATCAGTAGTGCCCTTGGGTATGGAAACCAGACAAGGAGGACCACGTTCTGGATTTAATTTCTCCCAGAGCATCTCCTGGATCTTACCACTCCAATACGATGGTCCCCCTCATTCACCCTTCACTGTCTGCAGACCCCACCCCCTTCCATCTCCTATGCACAATGCCCAGCACTCTATAGTGCTGGTAAGTTATAAACTGAAGAGGAGGAGGGAAAAAAGAGTGGAGGGTACGGAGAGCAGAGGGTGAGTAGCGCACAACTGCAGGGGCAGGCATCCAACACATTCAACGAGATCCAAAAAATAAACAAAGGATTCCTTAAAACCACATAAATACCTAAAAATATACCCCCCAATACGAATACTAAAAACAAGATTAAAAATAGACCCCATCTAGCCCTGCATGGATATTAAAGTCCAACACTTAGCTCTCAGGAATAAAAATAAAAACAAAAAATAAAGTGCTATCCCTCTGTACAGACAGTTTTTGAGACCCCATCCAGAATACTGTGTGTAGTTTTGGAGACACTATCTCTGCAAGGACATAAACTGGGTGGAGGCAGTCCAGAGGAGGACAACTAAATGATGCATGGTCTGCACCAGAAGCCACATGAAGAAAGACTAAAAAAGCTCAATATGTATACCCTCCAGGAAAGAAGGGAGAGCAATGACTTGACAGAAACTTTCAACTGCTTATCTTGTCAGCATCTTCAGAAGGGCTGAAATAACTGCATATTTGATTTTCCTTTGTGGCTAACAAACCGCCAGGCTGTTTTGAGGGTGGAGAGGTTTACCTGTGTCTGACTTGGATGTCTGGATTTTTCTCTGTTTGATAAGTAGGGTATTTTCTCTGTCAAATTGTTGTGTAGGGCATCTTGCTGACAGGAAGGCACTCATCGCAGTGGTGGGTGAGAGCTTTTAGCTGATTGTTTTGTGAGGGCACAGTTTAGGCCCAACCCCTTCCCACCCCTCACTCCACCAACCCCTGGAAATAGTTCCTTTATACCTGAGGTTATGACACAATTTCCTGAAGAGTGCAAGGTGCATATCACTGTCATATCCTCTCTAGCACACTGCACTGACAATATAAGCATACACATTGTATAATATATATATTTCTATATCAAACCACTATACACATACACATACACACACACACACACACAAAAACAAAAAATAAAAGTAGATAAACATGTGGGGAATAGTGCAATGTAATGGCTGTGGGGCAGCAGTCTTCCGGGAGTCTTTCTGGAGGCTGAGATGCTGCCCTATTTGCAGACAACTCTCTGCCCAGAGGGAGGAAGTTGCCCTTCTTCAGGCCGCACTGGACAGTAGTAAGGAAACCTTCCCCCAGACCACACTGGACAGTAGGAAGGGAACCTCCCCCATCCAGGAAGCACCAGTGCCACAACCACTACCTCAGAGGTTGTGAAGAAAGCACAGCAGTTGGACCACAGTGGGCTCAGAGAGGGTGAGGATGGTGGAACAGAGGCACACCCAGTCAATTGTTCCACTCCACAATCCATACACCATTCTGGGGGAGCATAGCTCTCCTATGGATGCACCCGCAGAGAAGGCTGATGACAACTGTCACAAGGGAGGCCCACGGGAATGAAGCAGAGGACACCACAGGGAAAGAAAGTAGCTCCTCCTGGTGGGGGACTCAATTATTAGGGGGATAGAACTGGGGGTAGCTGGGAAAACTGAAGTAAGGTGTCTGCCTGGTGCCATGGCTTGGAGGTACAGGAAGCACATCCTCAGGATCATGAGAACAGCTGCAAGGGAGTCTGAGCTGGATGTAATTGTCCACCTAGGGACAAATGACTTGGTTCATCATGAGATTAGAGCAGTGCAGGAGGACATTGTAGAGTTGGGGAGGGACCTAGACAAGTAGCACATACAGTATCCTTCTCAGAGGTGCTGCCTGTCAATGGCATGGGGGAGACAAGGGTAATTAGCACAATGCAGTTTAATGAATGGTTGAAAAAATGGTGTGGAGCACAGGGGTTTGGCTTCATTGGGGACTGGGGTTCCACCTGAAGGGACACCAGCCTATACTGGCAGGATGGTCTGCATCTGTCCAGGAAGGAACAAGTCTTTTGAGCAATCGGTTTAAATGCTTCATTGGCAAGCTTTTAAACTTGTCAAAGGATGGCACTGATAAGCAGCAGGAAAATCCCAGCCTCTCCCTACAAAACAGGGTACTAAACGAGAAAAAGACTGAGGTAGAAAGGTCAGTGGGGGATGCTGCAACAGAAGGTAAAGCCATCAAAAAATGGAGAGTAATGAGTACCAATGCCCATAGTCTGGGTAACAAGCTTCCTAAATAAGTGGCCTTGATGGAGGAGGAACATCTGGATATCGTGGCAGTCACAGAAATAGGGTACACACAAAACCATGACTGGGACATAAACATACCAGGATACACTATCTACAGGAGGGACAGGGAGGGTAAAAGAGGAGGAGGGGTAGCTCTTTACATAAGGGAAGGAATAAAAGCAACTGAACAAAAGGGTAAACAGGGAGGAGAAGAAGGACTGTGGATAAATTTGGAGACAGGCAATGGCACCACAGTCCACACAGGTGTTGTATACAGACCTCCTTCTCAGGGGGAGGAAATGGACAAGGAAATGATAGAAAGTATACTTAGAATGGCAGAAAAAGGGGATATATTGCTGATGGGTGATCTGAATATGCCAGATGTTAACTGGAGTGTAGTTGCAGCAGCCACTTCGAAGAGTGGGGTTATTCTAGATGCCCTACAGGAGGCATGCCTTAGACAACTAGTATTGGAGCCCACTCGAGAGGGAGCAATCTTAGACCTGGTTCTCTCAAATGGAGATGGAGAAAGGATCACAGATGTAGAAGTGGGAAGCCATCTGGGAACTAGCGACCATCGAACAGTATGGTTCACAATAAACACAGCAATAGAGTCAAGTATACAAAGGCAAAAGTACTGGACTTTTAGGAGGACTGACTTTGCAAAATGGGTGAGTGCCTAAGGAATGCACTAGCAAATGGGCAGGAAGGAAGGGTGAAGAACAATGGGGAATAATAAAACTGCCATCACAGAGGTAACAAGCCTTTGTGTGAAACAAATAAACAAAACAAAACGATGAAGAAACCACTATGGTTCTCAAAGGAAGTGGCAGGAAGGTTCAAGAGAAAAAGAAAGCATTCAGGAAGTACAAGGAATCACAGAAGAAGCAGAACAGAGAACTGTATCAGTTAAAGCAAAAGGAGGCTGGGAAGGCAGTCAGAACAGCAAAGGCCCAAACCGAGGAAAAGATAGCCAACTCAGTTAAAAAAGGGGATAAAACTTTTTATAGGTACATCAGGGAGCGAAGGAAGACCAAGGGAGGGATAGTGAGGCTTAATAAAGGGGAGAGAGGGTGGTAAGAGGGAGACTGTGAAAAGGCAGAGATACTAAACAAATATTTTTGCTCAGTATTTACAAATGAAGAGGGGGAGGTACCTAAAACAAATAGTAGAAACATTCTGGATACAGAAGTTGATACCAGCCAATTTACAGAAGAAAGGGTTCTGAAAGAACTCTTAAAACTGAAGGTGGACAAAGCAATGGGGCCTGATGGGATTCATCCCAGAATTCTAAAAGGACTAAGGGTAGAACTAGTGACACCACTGACTACCCTTTTTAACAAATCATGGGAGGATGGGGTGGTACCCGAGGACTGGAGGAGGGCAGATGTGATTCCTCTCACAAAGTGGGAGCAAGGCAGAAGCAGGAAACTACAGACCTGTTAGTTTAACCTCAGTGATAGGAAAATGATGGAATCACTCTGAAGGAAAGAACTGTCGAGTATCTACAGGCCAGAGGGGTACAGGACCCTAGGCAGCATGGATTCACAGTGGGAAGGTCATGCCAGATGAATCTGATAGATTTCTTTGACTGGGTGACCAAAGTAGTAGATCAGGGAGGGGATGTGGACATGGCCTACCTAGACTTTAGCAAGGCATTTGGCACAGTCCCACACAAAAGATTAATATATAAGTTAGCCAGCCTGAGAGTGGGTCCCAAGATGTCATCCTGGTTAAAGAATTGGCTGGAGAATAGGACACAGAGAGTAATAGTAAATGGAGTCCACCAGGAAAGGAGGGTTCTAGTGGGGTACCGTGAGTTCAGTATTAGACTGGTCTCTTCAATGTCTTTATAAGCTTACCTGCAGAGGGACTGGAAGGAAAAGTATGTCTCTTTGCAGATGACACAAAGATCTGCAACAGAGTTGATGCACTGGGTGGGTGGAAAGGATGAGAAGGGACTTCCAAGGTTAGAGAAATGGTCAAATGTATGGCAGCTTAGATTCAGTGCTAAGAAGTGCATGGTAATGCACCTGGGAAACAAAAACCCAGGGGAAGAGTACACAGTGGGGGGTGAGATACTAACAACAACAAAAATGGAAAGGGACCTGGGGGTAGTCATATCAGATGACCTAAAGGTGGGCAAGCAATGTGAGAGGGCAGCAAGGAGGGCTGAGTGGATACTGGGATGCATAGGGAGAGGCATCACCAGTAGAAAACAGGAAGTTATTATCCCTCTGTACAGACATCTGGTGAGACCCCATCTGGAGTGCTGTGTGCAGTTCTGGAGACCCAATCTCCTCAAAGACATAGACAGGATGGAAGCTGTCCAGAGGAGGGCAACTAAAATGGTGCAGGATCTGCACCGGAAGACATATGAAGAGAGATGAAAGGAGCTTAATACGTATAGCCTCAAGGAAAGGAGGGAGAGGGGGAACATGATAGAAACGTTCAAGTACCTCAAGAGAATCAACAAAGTCCAAGAGGGTAGTATCTTTCAAAAAAGAGGTGTGCAAGAACAAGAGCGCACAATTTGAACATAGAGGGAATTGGCTCAGAGGTAATTTAAGGAAGTATTTTTTGACAGAGAGGGTTGTGGATGCATGGAACAGCGTTCCGGAGGAGGTTGTGGAGTCAAAATCAGTGGTGGAATTCAAGCATGCATGGGACAGTCATAAGGCCATTCTAGGGGGTGGGGGTAGGAAGAAGTAGGCTGCTGTTTAACTAGGATCTGCAGCTTATCCAGTAGGTAGGGAAATGGGCAGACTGGGTGGGCCAAGCGGTCCTTATCTGCCGTCAAATTCTATGTTTCTATGTTGCAAGTACTTCAAGGGATTCCACAAAGTCCAAGAGGGTAGCATTTTTTGGAAAAAAAGATGTGCAAGAACAAAGGGACACAATTTGAAGATAGAGGGGGGGTGACTCAGGGGCAACATGAGGAAATATTTTTTCATGGAAAGGGTGGTGGATGCATAGAATGGCCTTCCAGATGAGGTTGTGGGGTCATAAACAGTGGGGGAATTTAAGAATGCATGGGACAGACATAACCTAATTCTAGTGGGAGGTAGGAGGAAGTAGGCTTCTGGTAAAACTAGAACTGCAGCTTATCCAATAGGTAGGGAAATGGGCAGACTGGGCGAGTCAAGCAATCCTTATCTGCTATCTATGTTTCTATAAGGAAATTCATAGAAAAAAGTATTTGATAATGTACCAGTTAGAGTTAAACTGACAAGACTATGGAAATGTGGTTGTAGATTTTCCAACCCTAACACCCCACCCCCACTCTACAAACAGCAAATGAAAAAAAGGCATTACGGTTTTGGCTACCTGAGTCTCGACAAATCAGGCCTGGGTTCTTCCATTTGGTTATCAACCCTAACGTCCACCCTATTCTCATAGCACCCCACTTGCATACTGTGTGACCCTGAGCAAGTCAGCTTAGTGTGTCTCCCCTAGTTAAACAAATAAAAGAATATATATATATACTGCACATTTGAGATTATTTGCTGATGGAATGGGGGAGTGTTAGGATTGCTAACACCAAAGAAGACCTCAGGCTTGATTTGCCAAAACTCAAGACAGACAAAACCATATTTTGCTTTCCCTTTGCTGCTTGTGGGAGGGGGTGTTAGTGTTGGAAACCCAAACACCACATTTCTCTAGTGTTGTCAGTTTAACCTTAACTGGTGCATTGACAAAGTTCTTGAAATGATTAATAATAACACTTAGTAACTGCAGCTGTAGACTATAATGTTAAGGCTCAATGACAGGTTGCTTATATTGAGGTCCAGTCAGGTGAAATAGACCAACTACCCTCACATCAGACTTCACCACAAGAACCAAAGTGATTTAAACATATTAGCCATTTGAACAGTTCGGTAAATGAACAGATCAGTATGTGAGGTATTTTTTGACACAGAGTAGATCCCACTTTTCATATCACTATAGCACAGTACGAATGGCCACAATTCCAGTTTTTGGTACTTCTCTAAAGTAGATATTTTTATATCTCTGATCCATTCCGTTCCTTCTGTTTTATTAAAATACATTATAAGATCTCCTCAAGTTACCACTATGGTTTGATGTGATAATGGTGAGTCTATCAACGTGCCAACCACAAAAAGCGTAAAAAAATGCCCCACCTAATAAGGGTGATCAACATTACACCAAATGTTGCAAAGAGTGACGGTCACTTACTCCCTCAATGATATCAAGTGAATAAACAATCTAACATTCCCAATTTAAGAATAATCAACTCCGGGGGTTGGGGGGGACAGAGAGCAAATATGAAAATTCAAAACAAAAAAAAATCTCCTCTCACCAGGACCAGGATCCACCAGCTCCAGGAGCAGTGTATCAAGGCAATATGCTAATGGTCAGCTGGGCAGGGCTTGGCCAAGCAAAATCCACATATCCTGTTCAAGCAAGTGCTGCTCACTGCTACACTCCCTATAAAGTGCCTGTCTGTGTGTTTGCTAGTTGCTCTTCCTATGAGCAGTTTTATTGACTCCCTCAAATTGAGGCTCTCAACAAAACTTGCTCACATCACTGCACACCACCAGTATTCCTGAATAATTGCCTGTACTGTGTGCTGTTCAAAGTAGTTGACATAATATATTTTATGATGTTAAAGGTCCTAAAACTGCATTCATAAAATTCTGTGATATTTTGAACCTTTGTTTAACTTTTGTTTTGTTATTTCAATTACAGATCAATCTCCAAATGAACTCCTTTAGACTCGAGCTCGGGAGTTTCTCTGGGTGCACCAATGATTACTTGATCATCTGGGATGGCGGTCAGTCCACCTCCACTGTTATTGGGACATACTGCGGAAGTGTGACAGTTCCAGGATTTGTCTCAACTGGGAATGCTGTGATGGTTCAGTTCCACAGTAATGGTAGCAAGGGACAAACTGGGTTCCAGGCCCAGTACACCTTTGGTAAGCCATCATTCTTTATATACTTTTATATGTAGTGGATATTGCACTGTGGTATATCATGAATTATATGGCTGGTACTGTATGTCTTGTCAGCCAATCAGAATACAGGAAAACTGTTATTTGATACCTACAAACTACTATAACTACATTTTGGACACATCACAATAGATTATCCACATTCAGACATGCCCACAGTTGGTTATCCAAACATGCAAACAGCAGATTGTCCTCATTTCAGACACGCTCCGATTAGTTTTTCCGTTTAGTTCATTAAACAAAGGGGAAAAAAGACATATACCACTTGAACTACTACAAAACTTTTAAATCCTGGGTTTAAAATTCCTACTTGTGTAATAGTAATAACATTCAGTTAGCCAAAATATAGTCTGAATAAGCAACTTCTGTAGCTGATTAAATGACTCGTCTTTTGGCCCTAGTACATAATCACCCATATCAGCTAGTTATTCCTTCATAAACTCCAGGTAACTGAATGATGTCACTTAAATAAATCAATGTATATACAGTACAGTACATAAAGTATCCATAATCTTTCTAAAGTATCCCCTTGATCTGTCAGTCAGGATAAGCCAATAGATTCTGGATCAAAAAGGATACTACAGTAAATATCTGGTGAGATGTGCTAATTTATGCTTAACACATCAAACTCTTATTTATGTAGTGCTACTGTAAGCTCTCCAGTTCATGATATAACTATAAAATACAGCTGGTGTAGAGGATGGACATTTATTTGAATGACATGTCTGTAGACTAAATCAAATTAAACATTTCAATCAGAATACATTTATGTTTATCCATTTTTTCTTTGGAAACCATATGGTCAGGATGGATCTTCTTACTCTCTACTAGTACCTCTAGCACTGCTCAATACAGTTAGCTCAGTACCTTTAAATCTGTCATTATCTGGCACTTATTATAGGGGCATGGAAGTTCCCCTTTAGTTGGGGCTGCAACTGCAGTTCGATATTAAACCTCTGTTTTTGCCCCTAATAACATGGCTGTCTCCAGACAGATTAGATTGAAATTTGCCATGCACAAAGGGTGCAGGATCTCCAGATCCAGAAAGTTTGATTGTGTTCAGTTTGGCTTTTTAAATGTTCCAGGAAGTTGAAAATATATAAAAATGTCCAAATTAAGATATTTCATCTGTTCACCTGTAACTCAAAAATGACTGACAGCTGAAACCTGAAACTCACAGTTCATCACAGTTTTACCCAAGGGGAGCGGGGGGCCTTTGATAGCGGGTTTCTAAGAAAAAAAACTCTAGATTTTGAGTTATTTAGTACTTTACCATTGTTATGCAGGTGCAGAAAATTATTTTCAATGTTCTGTTCATTAGGATTTTAGTGACAGCAGAATGGTATTGCTGTCACTTACAACTGCTGACATGAAGCAGTATGACAAACATTAATGGCTTTGAACAGCAACAACAACCCACCTCAACCAACTGATTCTACAGGGAGTGACAGCAGAATGCTATATTCATTGCTGTCACTCAGAATTGCTGACATGAGCCAAAATGACTGAAATCAGTTTTGAGCAGCAACAACAACCCACCTGTCCCAGATGATTTTACTGGGAGAATCTGCCCAATCCTGCAACTGGTATCCCTTCTCCTGCCAGAGCAGCTGTTTGCTTTTTTTCTCCTAGTGGCTGTGGGTACTCAGTCCCATGACCAGTATTCCCCCTTCCACCTGATCAGCAGTTTTCCTTTCATTAACCAATGGTGGGTGCCCAATCTCACTGTCTGCAATCCCTCTCCTGCTAGTAGAGTTGCTTGCATTTTTTTTTAGTTATCAATAGTGATTGTTTAATCCCAGCATTAGTATCCAACCTCCTACCTGATTAACTGTTATAATTTTTTTTGTTTTGTTTTTAATTACCAGTTAAGAATATGCAATATCAATTCTGGGATGCTTCCTGCCTGGAAGTCCAATGGATAAAAAAAAACACCCTCAGGCACCCACATCACCCTCCCCTCTTCTCTGGCATATACGTTGTGCCCATTGTTATGGCTCCTTTGTAACTCATTGCTAATTTATCAACAAGATACAGTGGGGTCCCCAAGGATGAACCCCACTTTTAAATCTGCAACAGACCTACTGAATAAAGCAATGTAATCTCAATATCAACTAGTCCCTTTTGTCATGCAGGAAACTGTGGTGTTCATTCATCCTGGCAGTGTCACATTTTCCTGAATGACAAAAGGGACTAATTGCCATTAAAATTACATTGCTTTTTTCAGTACGTAGGTCTGCTCTAGCATTCTGTAAAGTGCTGTAAAATGCTGCAGAATTGAGTTTCATCCTTGTAGAACACCACTTTAGGTCTGGGAGAGGAGGGGGCATGCCATTGTATATCACTTCCTCTCTGCAATACGCTGTCAGCCTCTCCATCTCCTCCCCAGCAATTTATGAGGCTCTCGTTATTCGTCTATCCTTGCCTTACTCTTTTCTTTTTGTTTTCTTGATTTACCTGGCGATGTTGAACCCAATCTAATCCCTCTGTCAAACTCTAATTCCCCTTTTTTTATTATTTGAGTACATGTTTACTGCTATCACCCTGGACCCTTCCCTGTTAGAAGCCACTATTGTTTTGATACTGAAACCAGACAAGTGTCCGACGGATCCTGCTAGTTATCGCCCAATCTCACTTCTTAATTACGACATTAAAATTCTAAGGAAAATCCTATCTCTTAGACTCAAATGGGTGCAGCTCAACTTGCTGAGTCCTGAACAAGTAGGGTTTGTGCAGGGCAGATCCTATCTAGACCACCTGCGTACTCTCTCATATATTTTTCAGGCTACCCTGGACTCCCAAGTCTCTATGGCTCTGATATCATTAGATCGGAGAAAGCCTTTGATAGAGTCCACTGGGAATTTCTCTGGATTATTTTGGAGAGAATGGGCTTCCAGAAGGTCTTTATTCAATGGATCCAATCAGTCTACCAATCCCCTACTGCCAGAATTTATTGTAATGGGTTTTTTCTTCTCGATTCTCGTTATTTACAGGCCCAGCAAGGCTGCCCCCTGTCACCTTTTCTGTTTAATCTATATCTGGAACCTCTCCTTCTCAGTATCAAAAACTCTCCATTGATCATGGGATGTTTCATTCAGCAACAGTCTCTGGTTATCTCCTCCTGTGCTGACGATATCCTTTTACACTTGACTAACCCTGATGCATCTCTAACACACATACTACACATTATTGCCCAGTTTGGCCAAGTGGCTAACTACAAGCTGAATTTCACTAAATCAATCATATTCCTGCTGAACGTTAATATGCTTCAGGTCAACTTCTCCCAGTTTGGCATGAAATGGGCCCCTTCTTCTCTCAAATATTTAGGCATTTACCTCACTAAAGACCTTGAACTCTTCAGGAAACTTAACCTAGATAATCTATTGATTAAAATTCAGCAAGATCTTCAGAGATGGTCTGCCCTTCCTTTATCACTGTGGGGTCGTATTAATATTGTTAAGATGAATGTGTTGCCTCTGGTTTTTTACTTGCTTAGTCTAATGAACATTTATCTGCCGATGTCCTATTTTCATCACTTTCATAGGTCTATCTCTAAGTTCATTTGGCAGGGTAGGCAGCCCAGTAAAGCCTTTTTAAAACTTAATTTACCCAAAGAGAAAGGGGGGCTTCGTCTTCCCAATTTTATGCTCTATTACTGGGCAAGTCACATGTCAAAAATTGGTAGGTGGTATGACCAGAGGGCGGATGAATATCTACCAATTTGGCTACAACTCGAGAAAAAGATTTTAACCGAGTTTGGCCTCCCCCCATCCAGAATCCTCTACTATAGCCTATCCACTCTGCCTTTACTTCTACAGGGGAGCGTCATTGGAACCTCTATTAAGGTGCTAAGTCAATGCTGGCATTTTTTTCAATCTCTCTCCTAGGAAAGACACTTACCAACCTCTTACCCTAAATTTAAACTTTAAGATTGGTGGTCTCCCGCTTTCCCTAGACTGGCTTCCTCAGCTGAGAGATTGTTGTGTGGATGACTTATTCCTGAATAATTCTCTTCTATCCTCTGGGGAGGTTCTGACAAAGTAAAACATTCCTCAGAAGCACATTTTTAAAGTCTTTCAGTTACAACACCTAGTGGCTTCCAGCTTTGGGCCCAATCCCATACCGTTTCAAATTAAACCCTTTCTAAATCAGATACAGGAACAGGCAAGCCAGGCCCATAGTATTTCTAAGCTTTATTCTTTCCTACTGGACACTAAATTCCCTGACCCCCTGACTTGCTCCAAAAGTTGGTCCTCTCTTCTGCCAGACACCCTCCTAGTTTGGGATCAGATTTGGGCAGACACATATCGGTATCTCTCTCAAGGTAGACATAGACTCACTCAATACCATATACTGAATAATATGTATTACACCCCAGTTAAACTGGTTAAATTAGATAGATTATTTTCAACTCTTTGCACAAGGTGTGGCATAGTGGAAGGGAACCTGGTACATATCTTCTGGCATTGTGAGAAAGTGGCTGTGTTATGGCATGCCATCCAATCCAACCTAGACCCTCTTCTGGGCCTAGGTGATTTATTTACTATAGAAGTTTGTATCTTAGGGATGTTTTCCAATATACAGGTTATGGAGCGTAGATTCCATATGGCTTTAATTTCGATGGTTGTTAAAAGATTGGTTCTTAGGCATTGGATGGACCAATTGGTGATCTCGTATGCAGAATGGATCAGTGAAATTTCTCTCTGCTTTCGAACTGAAAGGTTAATAGCCAGTTCTCAAAATTGTTTAGCTTTGTTTGAGTGGAAATGGGTCAAATTATATGCTCTTTACTTGAATTAGTATCTTGTTGGGTACACCTCTAGCTACCTTGGCAGCTGGTACACCTTTATGCATCTTACATGTATCAAGATCAATTCCCTTTTTTCTTTTTCTTTTGAAGAAGGCACATCCTGGGGAGGGAGGATGGGGTTAAGGGATTTGGGTTGGGGGGCAGGGGGGAGTTTCATTGTTTTATCAGAATCAGGAATTCCTGCAAAATGATGTATTTTGTCACACTGTAGCTATCATACATTTTATGTCATTGGTCATAATGTATAATCCCTGTACTATCCACTCAGGTATTTTACCTTTATTTAAAATAATAAAGAAATATAATTTCAAAAATAAATAAATAAATAAAACCCTAAACCACACCTTGATTGACTGGGCCCTCACAGCTCACCCACATCAAATCATTGATAGAGGTATTCTATCTGATGCTTTAAGTGATTATCACTTGATTTATCTAGACAAGGAAGGTCCAAAGACCTACATCTCCTCCTAAAATAATTCTAACATGCTCCTATAACTTTCTTAACATTATCCCCCTCCTCCAAGACTTAGCAAACACCGACTGATCTTCTTTAGCCACAGCACCCAAAGTGGACACAGCCCTTGCCTACTTCAAAGACACATTCCTCTCCATTTGGAATCATTATGCCCCTCTAAGACATACCAGAGTCAAGAAAATCACATACTATGGATCACTCCAGAACTTCTGGCCTGCCTCTGAGCATATGATTAGGTGTGGTAAAAGCGCAAGGCAACCAAATTACCTAGTGATTTTACAATACATCGCAAACTTCGCAACACAGGCACAAAAGTGGTAAGGCTAGCCAAAGTGGAGTATTTTAACTGTACTTTCCACACCAACCTAAATTCCCCATCTAAATTTTGGAAAGTTATTCAAACCCTCTTCTCAGACCCCTTTCACACCCACCCCCCTCCAGTCCTTAATATACATAACTACCTTGTTGCAGATCATACATTATTGGCTGAGGAATTCAACTCCTACTTCACATCATGGGCTTCCTCCCTTATAGCTCCCTCCCTCCCTGCTCCCCACCTCCAACCAAAAGTACTAATCCTGACTGCCACCAACCACCTACTTCCCTTCCCTTCCCTTCCCTTTTCATTCTCCATGATCTCACTTGAAGATGCACATGCTGTTCTGCTGTCTATCTCCCCCTTTCATAGGCAGCCCCCCAGATGAACTAGAACCTGAGCTCCTCTGTCTCTCTGCCCCTGTGATTGCCTTCCCAGTTGCCAAAATTCTGAACCTCTCCTTTTTGTTATCTGAGGTCCCTATGCCCTGGAAGCATGCAGTTGTTCTCCCCCTCCCTAAGGGTGGTGACTCCTCTCCTCTTCTCCAGGAATTGTTGACCCATCTCCTTGCTCCCTATCCTTGCTAAGCTCCAGGTACATCTTGTCCTCTATCAGATCTCTTCTTCTCTCTGATTCTAACTTCTTCACCCAGTTCCAATCTAGATTAAGGAAAAAACACTCTACCACAACATCCCTATTCAGGCTCACTGATACCATTCTCACTGGAATGGACAATGGCTTGATCACCTCCACCATCTTTGTCGACCTTGCCAAGGCCTTCGATATGGTTTCCCACCGCCTGCTTCTCCACTCCCTCTCTGCAGCTGGCCTCTCACCATCTGCTATTATCTGATTCAGGGCCTACCTCACTGGGAGGGCACAATCATATAGAATCGCCAACTCCAACTCCTTACATCCTTTTACATCCTTATTATGATCTATGCCTAAAATGTACCCTTATGTAACTATTACTGTGCTACCCAATGTCTATCTTGTTTTGCTCCTGTACACCTATATTATGTCTGTGCATTTCTGCATATTGTAACCAATGTCCTGTGCTCTCCCGGGTCGTGCCTGAAAATAGGCAGGTCTGTTGCCTAGCGCACTTACCCGGTTACCAAAAGCTAATAAATAAATAAATAAACTCCCTTCCATGCCAAATACAAACTGGAGTGCCTCAGGGTTCTGTACTGGGCCGCCTTCTGTTCTCTATATTCCTAAATGACTTATGTCAGCTTGCTGTTCCTCCCACATCCATATGTATGCTGACGATATAGTCTTGTTCACCTCTGGCCCATCTCCCTCTGAAGTGGAAGCCAGAATCCATCTCGACTTCAACAAGATCCAGCACTGGCTTGCCTCCCATGAACTCTTCCTAAATGCCAAGAAAATAGTCTCTATGACCTTCGGCACTAGGCAGAGGCTTGCTTAGCTCCCTGTTCTCCCACTTTTCACACCCTGGATAAGATCCAACTTGAGGATACTACCTCATTCTGATATCTTGGGGTTTGGCTGAACCAACAACTCAATGTCTCTGGTCACATCAATGCTATCCTGAAAATCTGTGCCCCAAGCTCGATGCTCTTTGCAGAAACCATAATTGCATCTCTCTTACAACCTAGCATGCAATTGTCCAAAAATTGCTAGTCCCTATTTTTGACTACTGTAATGTAGTCTACAGTGCTGCTCCCAAATCCACCTTATCCAGATTGGACCCCCTTTTGACTTCTTTCTCCCTCTTTGCCCTTGAATCCTCTGTGCACACTCAGCACTCTCCTTCCTTCCCTTCACTTTATTATTAGAGTCTCTCCCATTGCACCAAACTCACCTCAAAATATTGGTTAGGCTCTCTACCTCCATGTCTATCCTCCTCCCTCTCTAGCCCTCCTTGTCCTGCTCACTCTTTAAGATCTTCAAACTCCCGGACCCTTGTTGTCCCTCGTTGCTCCATGTTGGTAGGCCAGTGAGCCTTCAAATACCACTGCACCAAAATCTGGAATGCTGTCACTCCACAAATTTGGCACTCATCATCCCTTCATTCCTTCTCCACCACCCTTCAAAATTTCCTCACCTCAAACTGTACCTGTTTCCTGCAATCCTTATGTTGCCCCACACTTACTCAATCCACTCTCCTTTCAAGGTCTTACCTTATTTACTACTGCACTTATGTTGTAAATCTCACACCTGTAAACTGACCAATTATTATATATGTGCCATTACTCTGTGAACACTGCATTTTTTGTGTCTCTGTTTTGTTGTACTATCATGATCAATGTAGTGTTTATTTTTATTTATTTATTTCGATGCACTGTACCCTTCCCCCCCCAGGTTGCACTAGGACACAGACAACTTGTTGTTCAGTGTGCCTTCCTGGTGAAACATTTAAATAAATAAATGAATGAATGACTGTCATTACATGCTCCTCCACCTGCAATGGAAAAATTTGCCAAAAATAAGTCCAAAATTATTTCAGACTTTTTTGTATTATTTTATATTTTAATCCTGACTTGTCCATTTACAGTCTGATTGAAACCATGTTTTCAGAAAGGCCATATTAGCAGCCCACCTCATGTACTCAAAAGTATTTTCTTAACATGGCTAACATGTGTTTTGGGTAGATCAAATTCAATCTTAGTAATTTTTTGAATGTAAACTCCACCCACCCCCATACAACACCCTTTTGACCTTCGCTAAACTGAGTGCCAAAGCACAATCTAGATACCAATTCTTAAGGGCCCTCTGTATACAAGTCAATACTTAGGTCTTATTTCAAACCCATCATAAACCCGGATAGGAGTCTGTCCCTGTTTTGCACAGTGCCCTGTGCATCTTGCTCATGCAAGGCTCATAAGCCCTTTGTGTAGAATGTTAGCACTCTGCTTCAGATTTGTATATTCTGCTTTGCCCAGTGAGTTATAATATACCTGTGCTGAGCACATCATGATCACATTTATGTAGTGCTACTGTAAGTTCTCCAGTTCATGATTTAACTATAAAATGCCACTGGTGTAGTGGATTGGCATTCATTTGATTAACATGTCTCTAGACTAAAATGAAATCATTTGCACATTACAACATTTGCCATGCACTCACATTAATTACAGGTACTGTACTGATGTAAATCTACTCCATGTGTGTAAATCCAACCTAGTCGTGGGAAGTTAATGTAGGAGAAATGAGTATCGAATTACAGCACCAAGTATGTTCTCATTTGAACTAGACTGCAGTTGTGACCACAGATTGGTGTTTCTGCATCTTTGCTGCAGTGCAGCCAAGCTAAGGTCCATTAATATTTCTGGACTAGAGTCACTAGGGGGAGTATTTGTGAGGGAGCAGGCAGCATCAGGAAGAAAGCAGGGGGACACAGAAGCAATTGTGAGGCAGCACTGCAGAGGTCTGCATGCTACTGCACCACTGTCTCATCTACTATTTGCACTTAATGCAGGAGTGTTTGTTAGTCAGCAAAAAACAAACATACTGCTCATTCACTGCAGCTCAGTCAGGTGGTCTGCCAAGGCAGTGAGTGGAGGGCTGTGCTGGTCACCAGCTAGAAGTCAGGGACGGGGGTAGAAGCGGGGTGGTTGCGGACTACCTGTTGGGATGGGAGTCCATGAGACACCAGAGATATATTGTACTGTGCAGAATACTATGACAGTGGTGCTGGTAGGTGGCATTCAGACACTGATGATGGCAGAGGGGCTGCACTGGGATCACTATAGGGTGTGCAGCACCTACTGTTGCTAGGACTGGGAATCAGAGGGTGGACCGGGGGACACACAGTACACCAGCGGCTCTGTACATCATATTATCTTCTGCCTGTCTGTGTAATTCTGACCAGGAATGATTTTGCCAGCCAACACTGTAGGCTGCAATGTTTTGTCGGCTTTGTTTAGGGCTGTGATGTTGCAACACACAATGTTCCTGGCTGGATCATAATGTGGATGTCTTAGAAAGGTGATACCACATGTTTCTGATGACAAACAGCACAACACTGTACCACATTTTTCACGGTGAGTGTGGTACTGGAGTGTGAGCATTTAAAAACTTCAATATCCCATACAATGGTTCAGGAATGAGAGTAAAATGTGTATCTTGATATGCTGCCAGATGAACTTAACTGTTGAAAAAAAAACAGTGTGTTTATTAACAAATACTGCTGTTTTGAACATATGTTTTTTCTAAAATTCAAGCTAACTAAACAACATAGATGTTGAGCCAGTAACTTTTTTTTTCATTTAGAAGAGCTGCTTTAATAGATTTCATATCCCAGGTCCCTTTCCATGTTCCATGTTAGTCTATTAAAGAAGGGGCACAAAAAGCCATGGACACATGTATTAGAAGGATAAGTAAGAACAGAAGATGGAGAAGACCTCTATGGTTCACTAGGGATGTGGCAAAAGGGGGGCAGGGAGAAAATCAGGGTCTTCAAGAGGTACTGGATGACAAAAAAGACTGAGGTAGGGGAGTCCTATACGGTTAAGAGCAGGGATGTAGTGCAAAAGATAAGGAGGGTGAAGGAGGACACTGAGGAGAGAATAGCCAAGAAGGCAAGGAGGGGGCATAAAATCTTCTTTAGGTATGTGTGTGACAGAAGGAGAGCACAGCAAAGAATCAGAAGGCTAAGGGGGGAAAGTAGAACGATACTAGAATGGAATTATGAGAAAGCGGAGGTGTTAAGTGACTATTTTGGGTCAATCTCCATGAAAGAGGGTGAAGGCAGAGGGCTAGAATGGGAAGGGAAGGGAGAAATTCACAGGTAGGTGAATTCAATGGAATTCATAGCTGACAGTGTAAGGGAAGAACTGGGTAGACGTAGGGCAATCAAGGCAATGGGGTCCAATGGTATGCACCCAAGGGTATTCAAAGAATTGCAAGAGGAGCTGACACCACATCTGGTGAGGATATTTAACTTGTCTTTGGGCACAGGCATCGTTCCAATGGACTGAAAGTGACTGGAGGTAGTTACACTATACAAGGGAGGGAAGAAGGAAGGACAAGGTCAAAAACTACCACTCTGTCAGTCTCAGCTCGGTGGTGGGAAAGGTAATGGAAATTTTACTGAAGACTAAACTGGTGAAATACCTTGAGATAAATGGCATGCTGGAAGAAAGACAGCATGGCTTCACCAAGAGTAGGTCCTGCCAGACTAACCTGATAGTGTTTTTACATGGGGTGACGCAGATAGTGGACCGGGGGGAGCGGTGGATGTGGCCTGTCTGGATTTCAGTAAGGCCTTCTACACCATTCCACATAGGATGCTGGTATATAAGCTGGACAGACTGGGGGTGGGCCAGAGGATCACCAGGTGGGTAGAAAATTGACTGAAGGGAAGGAGTCAAGTGGTGGTGGTAAATGGACACATTCCAGGAAATGGGCAGTGACAAGTGGGGTGCCACAGGGGTCAGTGCTAGGACCTTGAAGGTTGGGTGTGTCTATTCGCAGATGATACAAAGGTCTGCAATAGGGTGGATTCACAAGGGGGAGTGGAGGCCATGAGACAGGACCTGGGGAGGCTGGAGCAGTGGTCAGAGACCTGGCAACTAAAATTGAATGCACAAAAGTGCTTGGTGATGCACTTGGGGAGGAAAAACAAGAGGGAAACTTACTCCCTTGGGGTGGTGGTGATCAAGGAAAAGGAAATGGAAAGGGACCTATGGATTATGGTATCAAGCAATCTTAAGGTGGGGAACCAGTACAGTAAGGTGGTAGGCAAAGCAAATGGTCTGTTGGCCTGCAATGCAAGGGGCTTTACTAGCAGGAAGAGAGAGGTGCTGATGCCATTGTACAGAACCATGGTAAGGCCACATCTGAAGTATGGGGTGCAATTCTGGAGGCCTCACCTGTGCAGGGATATTGAGATGATGGAGAGGGTCCAGAGAAGGGCAACCAAAATGGTGCGGGGGATGCGTGAGGTAACTTATAAGCAAAGATGGAGAGAGCTAAATCTTTACCCTCTGGAAACTACGAGGGAAAGCACGGACATGATTGAGATGTATAAGTATTTGAAAGGAATAAATTGGGTGGAGGATGGGAGTTTGTTCAAAATGAAGAGGGGAGCGAACACAAGAGGACATAGCCTCAAACTGGAAGGAGGGAAATACAAAGGTAACGTCAGGGGGCAGTTCTTCATGGAAAGGGAGGTGGGGGCCTGTAACAAGCTACCAGAAGAGGTAGTGGGAGCTGAAACAGTGGAGGGATTCAAGAGGGCATGGGACAGACATAAGAGCTTGGGCATTTAAGGCTGATGTATAAAAAGGGGGGTAATGGGCAGACTTGATAGGCCTTGTAGCCTTTTTCTGCAGTCACATTTCTATGTATCTGTGTGTTCTTATCAATTAAAGTACATTAATCCAGCAAAAGTAAAATATTTATACATACTGTATATATTCAGCAGTTTTACCGCTGTTGTCACAGAACATGATAATGAAAGTATGTGAAGGGCCTTCAGTGATTTGTTTTTTATTTTGCACACTCTTAGTGTATGATGTATTCATACGCTTTGAAAGCTGCACTCTCTGATGTTTAAGGACATTACATACATTGCTGTGTAAAAAAACTCATAATTCAGTGTTTCCAAAACATGATTTTCTATTTAATTCATTTTTCTTGCAATGCTAAGGGAGGAAGTGTTGAGAAACTAAAACAAAATACAGGGCCTAGTTTCTCAGCCATGCTGTGTTTTTGTTAGTGTCTGGGGCAATGTTGTATAGGGTGTTAATCAATTTTATTACTGTGGAAGAAAGAGGGAGAAGGTTACATTGAAAAGGAAAGACACAAAACTAAGCTGGGGTGAGGGTTCATGAAGTTAAACTTTTATTTTATTCATTGTTTTGCAGTTTAATGAAGCACTCTGAAACATCAATGGAAGATGACTTCTCAAACTTTGCAACAAGAATAATGAGAGAGTTTGTTAAATTGATCTGCTGTCATGCCATGCTGGAGGCAATACTTAATATACAGTTGCTCCTTCCCGCTTGGGCAAATGTTTCAGTATTCAAAGGTTTGCTGATTACAGAGTCCTGGAACTGGAACTCATGTACAGTATAATGACTGCATACAATAATTTTTCCTGCTGTGGCTCATACTAGTCATACCATGCTTAATACATTTGTACATACATATTTTAGATAGTGTGTGATAACTAAGTCATATATTCACTAACCCTTATTATTATCTCTGCTTGTCTTTTGTCCTGAATTTCCAATCATGTGTGATCTGTATGTGCTGCACATATAAAATGAATAACATGCAAACAGAAGGAAGATAGTGATCAAGTGGACCCCAGTGACGATAATATTCAGTACACATGTAGGGTAGGATTTCTAAAGCTGTTCTTTGCCATTTTAGTACAACTGCAGCAGAAATCTGGATGCTGCTAAACCATCTACAGTAGCAACATTCAAATGGCTGCCCTAATTAATGCAGTTCTGTCAAACGTAAATCAATCTTTTTGATGCAAGCTGCCACATTTACCAGAAAATTACACAAAAATTCAAATGCCAACAAAAATAAGGTGTTTGTTTTTTAACACAGATCATACAATGGCAAGAACATTTCCTGTGATCTGATTAATCAGTGTGTGCCTGGGACAACGAGATTATCTGAGTATAATCTCAGTGTATGAGGTCCAGGCACACACATGATCACATGACTGGCTTAGGAATCATGTCTCCCCTCCACATGTTAGGGGTGCTCCGAGTTGCCACTGAAAATTACTTTGCCCCCCCCACCAATCATGTAACAATTACCTTGTCCTCTTTCTGTTCTTCACTCCTAACTGCTGCCTATATTAATAAAAAAGAGAAATACCTCTCAAGATAAACATTCCACAAAGCAAAATTCTACATATCTAAGTCCTGTACCTCTCAGAAGTAAGGACAATGTAGTGCATGCCCCCATTCAGTGAATCATCGACACTACAGGTCACGAGACTTACTGACTCTGCTCAGTTTGGCAGAGAAAAGGTGCCACAAATCCATAATCTTGCCCTGCTCCACAGAAACTGTAGCTGTACAGATAATGTCTTTGCTCCAAGAAACAGGGCCATCTTCACATCTCTTGCTAACTACCTTGGCTGCCGCAACCCTTGCCATCAGCTCTGTGGCCCACACATCAGCAATGAAAACATAAGCCTCAATTACTTACACAATTAAAAAATTACAGGGGTGTACACAACCCAACATGCAGGCACAGACACAGCATTCTCCCTCGGAACAGAAAAAAAAACTGGTCAGATAAACAGAACACAGTAGGTACTGATGATGCTATAAAGTGGACAAAACACAAACAGCAGATTTTTTTCCAAAACATCTTCCTCCACAGAAAAAAAAAGAAAGGAATCAGTCATTTAAAACAAGTTTTTCTGTTCTTTTTATTTGATTAAAATTGAGCCATTGTATAATAGCAATAATCCACTTCATGTGTGGTTCGTGCTGTGATAACCTAATTTCTGGGATATTGACTGGATTCGACCCATGGCTTTGTACCCAACCACCCCAGGCATGAGGTTATTCCAGCACGACCCACACCCTGTTGTGCATTATTGCTTAATTAGCAGTTACTGAGAAGTGTGATAATTACTTCTGCATCAGTGCACAACTCGTTTTTTGAAAATCTTATCAATTGTATATTGTAAAGTATGCAGTCATTTCAGTCATTTAGAATTGATAATTGTAGATTATTCAGGGATCTCTTATTTTGTTTAATAGCAGCCCCAGGGTTCTCAAGCTATATATTCTGTTGTAAAGTTGTTGTTTGTTTGTTTTCATTATGGATGTATATAATTTCTGTTACATAAAGCATTTTAACTTTAAAGTAGATCACATTTCCCTTGAAATATCTTTAATTGGTGATAATATGTACAGTTCTTGGGTATTTTGAGTGGTATAAAAGAGCCAGCTTGCAAGTCATTTAGGTTCCCGATGTGCTGAGCTTTGCAGTGCAGTTCTGTTCCCAATAGCCAAACACCCATTGTGTGATCATACAGTAAGTGATTTGGTTATTGGAGCTGTAAAATGGATATAAGTTGCAGGAATCCAATAGTTAACGAGATATTTAATCTAAGTTGGCTTATCCTAGCTAAATAAATAGTAAATCATCCGACAAATAAAATTACTGCATTTAAAATCAGAAAACTGATATTCCTTTAAATCACATTACCTCATAGGGCTGTTCAACATGATGCTACAGTGCATACACTGAACTAGCATCAGACAATTACAAAAACAAACTGTTACATTAAAGGTCATAATTTAAAGAGGTGATCACACAGATTTACTGTAAAAAGTAACAGTGACAGATGCAGGGACAATATTATGCAATATGCAATATTATGTAAGACTGAAGGAGACTGGACTACATACACCTGAGGCACAAAGACAAATAGGGGATCTTCTTTTGCTGTATAAACTAATCCATAGTGATTTTGGTCTACTAGAATTTAGCATGCAATATAGTAATACAAGGAGGAATCTCCGTTCTTGTGACCAGAAAATATTGGTCGAGAAAAGCAAAACCCTTAAAAGGGATCAATACTTTACAATCAGAACTCCACTGGCATGAAATAAACTTTCTCAGGATGGAATAAATAGTCCCTGTTTGGAATATTTTAAAAACTGTTTAGACTATACCTATTATAATAGTAATATATTGGTGTAATTGTCCCACATATGAGGGAGACATACTGAATGGGCCTGTTGGCTCATATGTCAGTAAAATCCTAGTAATCCTAGTAATCCAGCTGGTGCAATGATATGTATTGCAGTGGCTACCTCTACCAAATGTTGCCACACTCTCCTGCCTAGTACCTTACCTGCTGTGTAATGTATCGTGTTCTCAGGGTACTGTTGTTCTGTTGCTTCCATCTATCAGATGGTACCCAGAGCCGGGTCTCCACATGTCAACCAGTATCTTGAGTGACAAACAGTCGAGACTAGTCAAAGCCAACACTTTAATCCTGCATGCCTTTTTCAATATACCAGCTGACTACTAAAGACTGAAGACTAAAATGGCTTGTAGGGGACATGCATGCACAGCTCTGTTTCTGTACAAAGCCACCAACTGATGTTTCACAGCTCTGCAGATGATTATGTGTATTTTTAGCCTTTAAAAAAGTTACACCAAGTGACCCAAGCATTACAGGTAATTGTAACTGAGAACATTGCCACAGAAATATCCGAATATCTTTAGTCATGTGGGATCCTGGTAATGGGTACCATTATTGTTCAATACATGGGTACTTAAAAATGTTAGAAATGTATCCATAATAATGGAGTTACAATGCACCCATCACGGAGCTCTAGCTTATCTCTTTACAATGTACCTACTGATCACCAGGTAGGATGAAGGGCATGTGGGATACACATGCACAACAACATTTTTTGTACAATGGCACAAGCTGACTCTTTTACAATCCTGCAGATATAGATACACATTTTTTAGAATTTTGACAAGTGACTCCAAGCACTGCGAATAGTTTTAACTGAGGACATTGTGACAGCAGTATCTGGGTATCTTTGCTCATAAGGAAACCTGACACTAAATGCCATTATACTGTAATTAAATATATGTATTTGTGATTAATTTTAGAACTGTATACACATTATTGAAGTTAGAGTGCACCATTATTGTCAAATTTAGGTTTACAGATCCACATTGTTTTTAAATGGGATGGTGTTAATGTAATTTAATGAGATTATATACAAATTTATGACATGTTACCTACTGAAATCAACCTTAAAAGACTGGTGATGGGATGTGAATGATGCAATAGATTAACTGATTTCTGGTGCTGTCATATGAATGTTATGCTGAAATGTCTAATAAAGATGTTCATAAAAATAAATAATCTAAATTTTGTATGTTGTGTGAAATGTCTGCCAGTTGTTTGAAATGTTTTTAATGCTCCTTTATGGCCTCAGTCAACAGCTGAGGGGAACCCCTCTTGTATCGCCTTGTTCCCAGTACTTGCCAGGATCTGGGCATCATGGGGCTCGAACAGAGGTGTTTTTTTCCTAGGTGCTAAAGGCACTCAGTGCAAGCCCCTCATGCATCATTACACACCTTGGGCATGCTCTTATCAGCCCATAAACCACACCTCATCATGTCTTATTCCTTACATGGTCACTGCACCTCAGAAGTTCCCTGAAAGCACCTCCCCCACCATCTCTGAACTATTTAGTGCTAAGCCAAATATGGCATCTTCCTGTTTCAGATCCTTTATCAGCTGCACCAGTAGACAGTCCTGTAGCATATCTAGCAGTGCCAGACTGCTGGTACTTCTAGCTGCTGGGATGTCCCCATCTATATTGAGCAGATTTGTGTTCCCTACTGGTAACCAGATCCCTTTTTGCTGCTTCCTTTCTGAATTCTTTTGCTTTATCTTTCTGCTCAGTGATCTATAGGCGGCCCCAATCTAACTCTCTAACCAACAGCTGTTGTTATTATCAACCAGATAGATTCCACTTCTCCTTATCACACTTTTTTAATTGTCTCATCTTCTGTCACATTGATTTCTTTGGCCGAAGTCTCTGTAATGGCCACTACAGTAGATCTAACTTAACCTCAGCTAGCAAAGCCTGTAGTTCACTAAACATATTGTTTATGCCTCTGATGTTTAGGAAAACCAACTTACATGCCTTCCTCTTTCTCCCTGTCTTCCTACCTGATCCCTTCATCATGCTGTCCCCCTCTCCCACATCTCTTTCATCATCTCCTCTGATAAGGCCAAGTGGACCAAACAGCATTGGATAGTCATTTGATTAGACTTTTCTGGAGCTTTGTGACTGCTTTCTGACCGAAGGTCTCACCAGGATTTCTTTCTCTGAATGTGGTGAGGGGGCGCTGAATTCCCCCTGCAGTGGTTTATGACTTTACGGAACTCATCTTCTCCTTGGATATATTACCTTTTTTTTACAATCTGGGGCTAGATCAAAATATATGGTCTATCTTTGGAAGGCTGTGAGAGGACCTTATTTTGGTACTATTTTTTAACATCTATACAGTAAAGTTGTGACAGTGAGAGTGCTGCAGTAAGCGGACATTTATTCAGTGAAGGAGGTGGTGAGACCCCTTATCTTTATCATTGGCAAAATATTGACCACCATGATTATATTTTATCAGTGCTCTGTGGACCAGCAGTAAGATACTCTATTTTAACTAGCTGATTTTAGTTTTATATAATTTTATAGTGCTTGTTTTGATATTTGTAGCTTTGATTGATTTTTTTTTTTGGGGGGGTTGTGGGGACATTTTTTTGCTTGGGTGTTATTAATTGAGGTGGGAAGTATTGGTGGGTTTAGTTCTTTTATGTAATTGGTTTGATTTCTTTATTTTTTTTATTTTTACTTTGTTGGATTTGGAATGTGCTGGCAGGTGGCCCTCCCAGTCAGGCGCTACTCTGCATCCGAGTTCCGGGGTCTCCACCCATTTAATTATCCTCCACTTCCCAGCAAGGTCTATGGACATTGCTAGGCACTGTGGATTGTGAGTAGGAGGTCCCTGGACCTGGGGGGTGGGGTGGGGGGAATGGAGTGGTGGGATTGGGATAGTGGGGTGCAGTATATGCCCTGTGCTGAAATGAACCTTGGAACATGGTCCGCCATGCATGTTACCCATATCCAAAGGCTCCACATTTAGTGGCCCAGTAGTTCAGCCGGCTTTGGTGTCCCATCCAACTTGAGTTGTGTTATGCAATGCCAGGTCCATTAATAACTAGACAGCTATTATTGCTGATCTTGTTTGTTAATCAGACCTGGCTAGCATCACTGAGACCTGGCTGA
This sequence comes from Neoceratodus forsteri, assembly GCA_016271365.2. Classification (NCBI taxonomy): domain Eukaryota; kingdom Metazoa; phylum Chordata; order Ceratodontiformes; family Ceratodontidae; genus Neoceratodus; species Neoceratodus forsteri. Next base: position 1,042,981,491 of record CM028133.1, on the reverse strand, counting down.
ATGGAAACTCTGGCTGCATTTTGAAGTCAGCTATCCCAGCCAGATTCTGTGTGATACACTGACTGAGGCTGGATCACAGCGGAGGGGTGCAGCAATCTGTTTTAGAATGGAATTGGGTCTTGTAGCTGTGCCAGGGGAGGAGATGCATTTCTTTGAGTGTACTGTGGTCGCTGGTGTGGGGTGCAGGATTCTTCTCATCTACCTTTCACCCAGGGGTGAGAAGCAATTTCTGCAGGAAGTCACATACGTTGTTGTCAACATGGTGCTGAAGTGACCCAGATTGATGGTTCTGGGTAACTTCATTGCCTGGATCAGCAACGAGCTCTCACAGTTTGGTCAGGGCTCCCTTTGACTTATGAATTCATTGGGCCACACACAGGTGGTTACCTCTGCAACAAACAACTGTAGTCACTCATTGGAGCTGCTCTTTCTACTGGATATGGAGATCTCCGATCTGGTGGTGAAACCAGTCAGGTGGTCTGACCATCACACTATAAAATTCAGTTTCTGAGCTCCCCCTAATAGACCTTCCCCTGTGGAGATGGTCCGGTACCATCCTTTGAGGGGTTTGATCCCAGATGGTCTGATGACAGTGCTGGTTCTATTGGGATTACCGAATGGAAATGTGGGTCCAGACAATCTGCTACTAGTCTATAATAGGGCTGTGACAGAGGGTCTGGATCCCATTGCTCCTGTCTGTGTTCATCCTCTCACTCTTTGCCCTTGGTCTCCTTGGTCTGATGGGACCTTGAGAGAGCTGCAGTGACTGGGACAAAGGCTGGAGCATTGCAAGTGAAAATTGTGTCTTGATGCTGACAAACTTAGATTGATAGACCATTATCGGGAATGTCAATTGGCTATCTCTCATAAGAAGGCAGAGTTCCTATCCAGGGAGATAGCAGTAGCACAGAGTTGACCAGCTCAGCTTTTCTGAACGGCGGACAGACTGTGCAATCCAGCCTGTCTGCAGTGTCAGAGAGCATTTTCATAGGAAAAGTGTGATGAGTTTGCTCCATTCATTGCTGATAAGGTGGCTGACATCTGGTCTGACTCCAATGGGGGTGACAGTGGTCGGTGGGTGGTTACAGTTCCCAGTTTGAATGTTCTGACTTCAACCAGTTGGAGATTATAGATGTCATGCAGATTGTTCAGAGTATGCGGCCAACCTAGAAACATAGAAGCATAGAATTTGACAGCATATAAGGACTGCTTGACCCACCTAGTCTGCCCATTTCACTACCTAATGGATAAGCTGCAGATCCTAGTTAACCAACAGCCTACTTCCTCCTACCCCCCACAAGAATTGTCTTATGTCTGTCCCATGCATTCTTGAATTCCTCCACTGTTTTCTTCTCTACGACCTCCTCAGAAATGCTGTTCCATGCATCCACAACTGTCTCTGTGAAGAAATACTTCCTCACATTACCTCTGAGCCATCCCCCCTCTGTCTTCAAATTGTGCCCCCCCTTGTTTTTGCACATCTCTTTTTCTAAAAGATGCTTCCCTCTTGGACTTTGTTGATTCCCTTGATGTACTTGAAAGTTTCTATCATGTCCCCTCTCCCTCCTTTCCTCAAGGCCATACATCTTTAGTTCCTTTAGTCTTTCTTCATATGTCTTCTGATGCAGACCATGCATCATTTTGGTTGCCTTCCTCTGGACAGCCTCCACCCTGTCTATGTCTTTACAGAGATGGGGTCTCCAGAACTGTACATAGTAGTCCAGATGTGGTCTTGCCAACTGTCTGCACAAAGGGCCAACGACTTCCTGTTTTCTACTGGTGATGCCTCTCAATATGCATCCCAGTACCCCCCAGCCATCCTTACTGCCTTCTCATATTGCTGGCCCACCTTTATGTCATCTGATATGACTACCCTCAGGTCCCTTTCCATTTTTGTTGTTGTCAGTATCTCACCCCCCATTGTGTACTCTTCCTCTGGGTTTTTGTTTCCCAGGTGCATTACTTTGCACTTCTTTGCATTGAATCTAAGCTGCATATATTTGACCATTCCTCCAACCTTGCCATCTCCTTTTTCATCTTTTCCACCCCACCTTGTGTTTCAACCCCATTGCAGATCTTTGTGTCATCTGCAAAGAGACATACGTTCCCTTCCAGTCCCTCTGCAATGTCACTTATAAAGACATTAAAAAGGACTGGCCCTAGTATTGAACCACAAGTAACCCTCCTTTCTTCACTGTGGACTCCATTTACTATTACCCACTGTATCCTGTTGTCCAACCAGTGTTTTACCCAGGCTACCACCCTGGGACCCACTCTCAGGCTGGCTAATTTGTTTATTAATCTTTTGTTAAAGTCTAGGTAGGCCATGTCCTTTGCACCTCCCTGGTCTACTGCTTTGGTCACCCAGTCAAAGAAATCAATTAGAGTTGTCTGACATGACCTTCCCACTGTGAATCCTTGCTGTCTTGGCTCCTGTGCCCCACTGGCCTCTAGGTACTCAACAATTCTTTCATTCAGAAGTAATTCTATCATTTTCTCTACTACTGAGGTCAAACAGACATGTCTGTAGTTTCCTGCCTCTGTCTTGCTCCCACATTTGTGAAGGGGAATCACATCCACCCTCCTCCAGTCCTCAGGTATCACACCATCCTCCCATGATTTATTAAAAAGGATAGTCAGTGGTGTTACTAGTTCTTCCCTTAGTTCGTTTAGAACTCTGGAGTGAATCCCATCAGGCCCCATTGCTTTATCCACCTTCAGTTTTAAGAGTTCTTTTAGAACCCTTTCTTCTGTGAAGGGACTAATATCAACCCCCATCCAGAGTTCTTCTATTGACCGGATTAGGTATTTCCTCCTGCTTTTCCATTGTGAATACTGAGCAGAAGTATTTGTTCAGTATCCCTGCTTTTTCACTGTCGCTGTCTGCCAAACCACCTTCCTCTTTGTTCAGTCTCAGTATCCCTGCCTTAGTCTTTCTTTGCTCCCTAATGTACCTATGAAAGGTTTTATCCCAATTCTTAACTGAGTTTGTTATCTTTTCCTTGGTTTGGGACTTTGCTATTCTGACTGCCTTACCCACTTCCTTCTGCTTTAACTGGTACAGTTCTCTGTCCTGCTCCTTCTGTGTTTCCTTATACTTCCTGAGTGCTATCTTTTTCTCCCTTACCTTCCCCGCCACTTCTTTTGAAAACTATAGTGTTTTTATCTTTCATTTTGATTTGTTTATTTGCTTCACACAAAAGTTTGTTGCTTCCATGATGATGGTTTTGACGTTTCCCCATTGTTGCTCCACCCCACCTTCTTGCCTGTTTGCTAGTGCTTTTCTGAGGCACTCTCCCATTTTGGCAAAATCAGCCCTCCTGAAGTCCAATACCTTCACTTTTGTGTGGCTTGACACTACAGCTAAGTTTATCGTGAACCACACTGTTTGGGAGTCGCTTGTTCCTAGATGGCTACCAACTTCAAGATCAGAGATCCTGTCTCCATCCCCATTTGAGAGTACCAGGTCTAAGACTGCTTTCTCCTGAGTGGGTTCCAAAACTAGCTGTCTGAGGCTTGCTCCCTTTAGGGCATCAAGAATGGCCCTGCTCTTTGATGTGGCTGCAACAAAGGTGCTCCAGTCAACATCTGGCATATTCAGGTCCCCCATCAGCAATATCTCCCCTTTCTCTGCCATCCCAAGGATGCCTTCTATCATTTCCTTGTCCATTTGCTCCCCCTGAGATGGTTTGGACACTCAATGGTCTCCATGTGGTGCTACTACTGTGGTTTGGACCCAAACCCAACCTGCCTCCTTGTAGGGTGTGTTGAAGTCATTGACCCGGTCCTAGCAGAGATCATCCAGTGTTCACTTGAGACAGGTGGGTTTCTGGACTGTCCTGTCAACTACAGGCCAGTCTCTAATCTCCCCTTTGCATGAAACATTATTGAGAAGACTGTGGCACTACAGTAGGAGAATCATCTTATCATCCATGATATCTATGATCCTCTCCAGTCAGGATTTTGGAAGAGGCATAGCATGGAGGCAGCCTTATTTGGGTACTTGATGGTCTCCTGATAGTGACGGATCAGATAAGCCATTCTATCTTGGTTCTTCTTGATCTGTCTGCAACATTCAACACCATGGACCATGTGGTGCTACTGGAACATCTGTGCATGATATGTGGCCTGTCTGGTACAGTCCTCAAATGGTTCCATTCTTTTCTCACCAGCAGATCTCAGAGGGTTGTGACTGGGATTTATTGCTCTGGCTTATTCCCTCTGCTGTGTGGGGTCCTGTAGGGCTCTGTGCTGTCACCCATGTTGTTTGCTGCTGTTGGGAGACATTTTAAGATGGCATGGGTTGGGTTTTTATTGCTATACAGATGATACACAAAGCACATTTTCTTGACCTGGAAGGACACTACTTCTTTATTCAGCTGTGAGCTGTGTGAGAAATTCTATATTGCACTTGATATCTGCAACAAACGTGCACTTTTGCTTAATTCTGTGGGAGGTGAAACTAACTACCCTTGGTAATTGCTTTTTATTCACATATTTATTTAGTGTTTAACCAAGAAGGGGCTTGCAAACTCTGTTTATCTTGTTATTAACTTCAGAAGGATTTACATACTGCATTTGGGTAGATCCTTAGAGGTAGCTAGATTGTCTACTAGGATTTTCTGACAGTTAAACTATTTTTAAATAAATTACAGGTGGCTGAGGAGTTGAAAAAGGAGCTTGCAAACTCTGCTTATCTTGGAAGTAACTTCACAAGAGTTTGAATACTCATTTTGGTTGTCCCTTGGGGGTAGCTGGATTGACTACTAGGATTTTGGGACAGAAGCTATTTTTAAATCATTTACTGGTGCGTAGGAGTTTGTGATAGTTAAAAAATGTTTAAATAAGTTACTGTGGTTAAGGAGTTGTCATAGCAAAACCTGAAGTGTGAAACAGGAAAAGACAGTCTTTCAAGCAACAGAGGGAGGTGGATCTAGGTTTACGTTTGTTTGTTACAATTCTTAATATTTTCAGTGCAGAAAGAGTTTAAAGCATAGCTGACTTATTTTGGGGCTGACAGCTTTCAGAGCATGAACCACCAGGCCTGTTTTGGGGCTGGGGAGGTTTACCTGTGTCTGACTTGGATGTATGGATTTTTCTCTGTTTGATTAGCAGGGTATTTTCTCTGTCAAATTGTTGTGTAGGGCATCTTATTGACAGGAAGGCACTCATCGCAGTGGTGGGTCAGAGCTTTTAGCTGATTGTTTTGTGAGGGCACAGTTTAGGCCCAACCCCTTCCCACCCCTCACCCCACCCACCCCTGGAAATAGTTCCTTTATACCGGAGTTCTGACATCATTTCCTTAAGAGTGCAAGGTGCATATCACTGTCATATCCTCTCTAGCACACTGCACTGATAATATAAGCATACACATTGTATAATATATATATATATATATATATATATATATATATATATATATCTATATAACAAACCAATCGCACACACACACACACACAAATGTGGGAGTAGTGCAATGTAATGGCTGTGGGGCAGCAGTCTTCCAGGAGTCTTTCTGGAGGCTGAGATGCTGCCCTATTTGCAGACAACTCTCTGCCCTGAGGGAGGAAGTTGCCCATCTTCAGGCCACACTGGACAGTAGTAAGGGAACCTTCCCCCAGGCCACACTGGATGGTAGGAAGGGAACCTCCCCCATCCAGGGAGTACCAGAGCCACCACCACTACCTCAGAGGTTGTGAAGAAAGCACAGCAGTTGGACCACAGTGGGCTCAGGGAGGATGAGAATGGTGGAACAGAGGCACATCCAGTCAGTTGTTCCACACCACAATCCATACACCATTCTGGGTGAGCATAGCTCCCCTATGGATGCAACCACAGAGGAGACTAAGGAGGCTGAGGACAACTGTCACAAGGGAGGCCCATAGGAAGGAGGCAGAGGACACCACAAGGAAAGGAAGCAGCTCCTGGTGGGGGACTCAATTATTAGGAGGATAGAACTGGTGGAAGCAGGGAAAACTGAATTAAGGTGCCTGCCTGGTGCCATGGCTTGGAGAGACAGGAAGTGCATCCTCAGGATCACGAGAACAGCTGCACTGGAGTCTGAGCTGGATGCCATTGTTCACCTAGGGACAAATGATTTGGCTAACCATGAGATTAGAGCAGTGCAGAAGGACTTTGTAGAATTGGGGAGGGGCCTAAGACAAGTAGCACACACAATATCCTTCTCTGAGGTGCTGCCTGTCAATGGCATGAGTGAGGCGAGGGTACTTTGCACCATGCAGTTTAATGAATGGTTGAAAAAATGGTGTGGAGCACAGGGGTTTGGCTTCATTGAGGACTGGGGTTCCACCTGGAGGGACACCAGCCTATACTGGCAGGCTGATCTGCATCTGTCCAGGAAGGGAACAAGTCTTTTGAGCAATCAGTTTAAATGCTTCATTGGCAAGCTTTTAAACTAGTCAAAGGGGGAGGCACTGATAAGCAGCAGAAAAATCCCAGCCTCTACCTACAAAACAGGGTACTAAATGAGAAAAAGACCGAGGTAGAAAGGTCAGTGGGGGATGCTGCAAAAGAAGGTAAAGCCATCAGAAAATGGAGAGCAATGAGTACCAATGCCCGTAGTCTGAGTAACAAGCTTCCTGAATTAGTGGCCTTGATGGAGGAGGAACATCTGGATATCGTGGCAGTCACAGAAATGTGGTACACACAAAACCATGACTGGGACATAAACATACCAGGATACACTAGCTACAGGAGGAACAGGGAGGGTAAAAGAGGAGGAGGAGGAGTAGCTCTTTACATAAGGGAAAGAATCAAAGCAACAGGACAAAAGGGAAAACAGGTAGAAGAAGAAGCACTGTGGGTAAATTTGGAGACCGGCAATGGCACCACAATACTCACAGGGGTTGTATACAGACCCCCTTCTCAGAGGGAGGAAATGGACAAGGAAATGATAGAAAGAATACTTAGAATGGCAGACAAAGGGAGATATTGCTGATGGGTGATCTGAATATGCCAGATGTTAACTGGAGTGCAGTTGCAGCAGCCACTTCAAAGAGTGGGTTATTCTAGATGCCCTACAGGGGCATGTCTTAGACAACTAGTATTGGAGCCCACTCGAGGGAGCAATATTAGACCTGGTTCTCTCAAATGGAGATGAAGAGGATCACAGATGTAGAAGTGGGTAGCCATCTGGGAACTAGCGACCATCGAACAGTATGGTCCACAATAAACACACAGCAATAGAGTCAAGCCATACAAAGGCAAAAGTACTGGACTTAGGAGGGCTGACTTTGCCAAAATGGGTGAGTGCCTAAGGAATACACTAGCAAATGGACAGTAAGGAGGGGTGGAAGAACAATGGGGAATAATAAAAACTGCTATCACAGAGGTAACAAGCCTTTGTGTGAAGCAAATAAACAAAACGAAATGATGTAAGAAACCACCATGGTTCTCAAAGGAAGTGGCAGTGAAGGTTCAAGAGAAAAAGAAAGCATTCAGGAAGTACAAGGAATCACAGAAGGAGCAGGATAGAGAACTGTATCAGTTAAAGCAAAAGGAAGCTGGGAAGGCAGTCAGAACAGCAAAGGCCCTAACCGAGGAAAAGATAGCCAACTCAGTTAAGAAGGGGGATAAAACCTTTTATAGGTACATCAGGAGCGAAGGAAGACCAAGGGAGGATAGTGAGGCTTAATAAAGAGGAGGGAGGAGGGTGGGCAGAGGGTGACTGTGAAAAGGCAGAGATACTAAACAAATATTTTTGCTCAGTATTTACAAAGGAAGTGGGGGAGGTACCTAAAACAAACAGTAGAAACGCTCTGGATACAGAAATTGATACCATCCCATTTACAGAAGAAAGGGTTCTGAAAGAACTCTTAAAACTGAAGGTGGACAAAGCAATGGGGCCTGATAGGATTCGTCCCAGAATTCTAAAAGAACTAAGAGTAGAACTAGTGACACCACTGACTACCCTCTTTAACAAATCATGGGAGGATGGGGTGGTACCTGAGGACTGGAGAAGGGCAGATGTGATTCCCCTTCACAAAAGTGGGAGCAGGAAACTACAGACCTGTTAGTTTAACCTCAGTGGTAGGGAAAATGATGGAATCACTTCTGAAGGAAAGAATTGTTGCGTATCTAGAGGTCAGAGGGGCTCAGGACCCTAGGCAGCATGGATTCACAGTGGGAAGGTCATGCCAGACAAATCTGATAGATTTCTTTGACTGGGTGACCAAAGTAGTAGATCAGGGAGGGGCTGTGGACATGGCCTACCTAGACTTTAATAAGGCATTTGACACAGTCCCACACAAAAGATTAATATACAAGTTAGCCAGACTGGGAGTGGGTCTCAAGATGACAGCCTGGGTAAAGAATTGGCTGGAGAATAGGACACAGAGAGTAATAGTAAATGGAGTCCACTCTGAAGAAAGGGGGGTTACTAATGGGGTACCGCAGGGTTCAGTATTAGGTCCAGTCCTCTTCAATGTCTTTATAAGCAACATTGCAGAGGGACTAGAAGGAAAAGTATGTCTCTTTGCAGATGACACAAAGATCTGCAACAGATTTGATGCACAAGTTGGGGCGGAAAGGATGAGAAGGGACTTGGCAAGGTTAGAGGAATGGTCAAATGTATGGCAGCTTAGATTCAATGCTAAGAAGTGCAAGGTAATGCACCTGGGAAACAAAATCCCAGAGGAAGCATACACAATGGGGGGGGAGATACTAACAACAACAAAATGGAAAGGGACCTGGGGTAGTCATATCAGATGACCTAAAGGTGGGCAAGCAATGTGAGAGAGGCAAGGAGGGTTGGGGGATACTGGGATGCATAGAGAGGCATCACCAGTAGAACACAGGAAGTTATTATCCCTCTGTACAGACAGTTGGTGAGACCCCATCTGGAGTACTGCATGCAGTTCTGGAGACCCAGTCTCTGCAAAGACATAGACAGAATGGAGACTGTCCAGAGGAGGGCAACTAAAATGGTGTAGGGTCTGCACCGGAAGACATATGAAGAGGGACTTAAGGAGAAGAATATGTATAGCCTCAAGGAAAGGAGGGAGAGGGGGGACATGATAGAAACTTTCAAGTACCTCAAGGGAATCATCAAAGTCCAAGAGGGTAGCATCTTTCAAAAAAGAGGTGTGCAAGAACAAGGGGGCACAATTTGAAGATATAAGGGGGGCGGCTCAGAGGTAATTTAAGGACGTTTTTTCACAGAGAAGGTTGTGGATGCATGGAATGGCCTTCCAGAGGAGGTTGTGAAGTCAAAAACAGTGGTGGAATTCAAGCATGCATGGGACAGTCATAAGGCAATTCTAGGGGGTGGGGGTAGGAAGAAGTAGGCTGCTGGTTAACTAGGATCTGCAGCTTATCCATTAGGTAGGGAAATGGGCAGACTGGGTGGGCCAAGTGGTCCTTATCTGCTGTCAAAATCTATGTTTCTATGTTCTATGTTTCTATACCAAACTCTCCCTGTCCTTTGTGCCTGAGCAGGATAGCAAGGTCTCAGTGTTTCAAAGCTGTCTCACCAAGATCCAGAATTGGATGAATGCCAACTGGTTGAAGTTGAATCCGGACAAGACTGAGGATCTAGTGGTGGATTCAGGTTGTCCAGGTGTTGGGTAGAGGGGTTGGTGACTGGCTCTGCCTCTGGGATTTGTCTTGGTGGTAGCCAGATGTTGACCTCTGAGCAGGTGTGGAATCTGGGCGTTATTCTTGACGATGGACTGTTGCTTCATTCTTAGGTACTGGCCATCATCAAGACCTCTTTTTACCATCTGAGGAAAATCACCTGGTTTAAGCACCTTCTTCCACCTGGTGACCTTTCAACTCTGATCCACACTTTTGAGACATCCTGCCTGGACTACTGTAACTCCCTGTAACTAAGGTTACCTGGGGTAGATATCTGCCACCTGCAACTGGTGCAGAATGCAGCAGCCAGACTGTTGATGGGGCTGCCTCATTATGATCATGTCACGCCTATGCTCTGTGGTCTGTACTGGCTTTCAGTTCAGTGGTGGATCACCTTTAAAGTCAGTTTGTTGACCTTTAAGGCCCTACATGGACAGGGGCCGAGCTACCTTCAAAAGCTCCTGTGTCCCTACTGCTAGCACCGATCATGCTGCTCCACTGACAATGGATTATTAGAGGTACCCAGAGTTCAGTTGAAGACGTCTGGGCCTGAGCCTTTTTCATTTGTGGCCCCTAACTTGTGGAACTCGCTACCTCATTGGATACATGAGTGTTTGACTGTGGAGAGCTTTAAAATTGCTTTAAAAACACACCTGTTTGACCTGGCTTTTCCAGATTATTGACTTTGCTGTAGGATGGCTGAATGAATTGTATATTTAATATAATAGTTATTGAGTTGCTATTGTTAAGCGCTTTGATCAATGTGAATAGTGCTTCATAAACTAAACTGAATTGAGCTGAATTAAAGTGTGGATCTGCTGCCTAGTCATTCATTTGCTGCCATCACTTGTCCTTTGCTCCTAGCAATGCTAGATTCCACTAGTCATGCTTCCCCATCCTGTGGAGACTCTGTTGAGTTAACCCTGCCCTGACTACCTATGAGGAGGTTCCCAGCATCAGCTATCCCCTTTCAGTAAAAAACTGTCCATGTAAATGTCTAATTTCTGCACCTGATCAGTAGTTCCCTCCCTAATGAGATGAAAGCCATCCCCTTTGAAATGCCTCCAATCAAGAATCTTCTCTTGCCCCCTACAAATCCAGATCCCTCCATCGTACATCATTCTGTCAACCAGGCACTGAGTGTCTCTGTTTCCTCCTTCCTCCTCTTCCCCCTTCCCTGTCCAACACTGGCAACACCACTGAAAAAAGTCAACATGGCTGCCTTCCCCCTCAGACTTTGAAAGCTGGACATAGTAACATCCAGACTGTGATTTGCCAAGTCATTCATGTTCAAGTGCACTAGACCATGTGGCACATCCCTCATCCTGTCAAGTATTCTCTGTTTGGTCTCAACTCAAAGGGCTGATGCACTGGGAAGGCATCATGCCTCCCCCTTCACAGTACCAACCCTGCACACTACCCTCTGCACACCCCTTACTATTAAATCCCAGACTATTGAGAACACTGTTTGTCCTTTCCCTCACTCATTAGATTATGCTTGATGCTCTCTAGCTGCCCAGTCCCTGCCAGGTGTCCCACTCTCTGCATTGTCTCCAGTAGTAAATGGTACTTGACCATCCCCATCTGAATCAGGTTGTGGCACCTCATTCAGTGGTGCAAAATGGTTTGAGATCACTTTGGGAGGGCCCTGCATGGTACTCACAGTCTTCTTCCCTCCCCACTCTTTCCCCTCTTTCCACCTCCCACTACACTTTATTCTCTTGGGTAAGAGGGACATTGTGAGAGAAGGGTAATGCATAACAGTTCAGGACCCCAACTCAGTTGTCTGTGCAGTTGTCTGTACAGCTCCAGTATTTTCCCTTGTGCTTCTCACAACTCTGCATGGACTTGGAGCTTCTCAAAACCTCTTTCAGATTGAGCAGTGGCCAAACCTCCAGAGTGTAGCCCAGAGGAAATAACTTCACAATTGCAACAGTTAGCTAACTCTCTTCCCTGCCTGTACTCCTTCCCTTCTACTATCTGCACCTCCTACTCCCTCAATACATGCTTACCCAGCTAGGGTGTAGCACCTGTTGTTGGTTTTACTGTCCTTTTATGTCTACCCCTTTGTAGGCCTACCCCAGATAGGGTTTAGTGCCTGCTGGTGACTTTACCCACTTGTCCTATTCATCTCTTTGTAGGCCTTCTGTAGATAATGTGTAGTGCTTACTTCATATGACTGCAATACTTGTCCACCAATCTACTCAGAGTTCCCTGTGGGACTGTAGATTTACCTGTGGATGATAATCAGACACTCCCATATCAGACTGCACACTCTTGCTTTGTGGCAGTCATGCTTTGGCACTTAAACTTCACAGGTTGCATACTCCATCCCTATATTCATACCCACTTTCCTAGCCTTCCATCTCCCTCCAGTTGATGACTAGTCTTCTTTGAGCTAATTTACTCCAGCAACAAAGAAGCCCAGAATATTCCTGTAGATTGTCTGTGTGTGATACTGTTAAAACATTTTAAACACATGAAATGGCAAGACATAAGTGTCTCTAACCTCCCAGCTATGCAGTTATCCTAATCAAATGCTATAGCCAGCTGCTATTGAGATCAGATCTGTGAAGATAGCAAAAGGCTGATTTCCTGGCCCTCCCACACCCTCAAATTGGTCACCAGTCCTCAGTGATCTCACTTCATCCAACAACAGTGAAGTCCAGAACCTTCTTTTACATTGTGCATGGTTCTGTTAATACAGGATAAAGCATGGGGTGGTGTGTGTAATGAGAAGTTTACTCACACCAGAGAGATTAGATGCTACAGTACATGAACCCCAAGATCAAAGTTTGAGGGGTTTGTGAAAGCATCTAACCCTGAGGGTGTTTGTAAACTTTGAGTTTACACATACCACCCCATATTTTATATATTTGATTTTATATAATTGCTGGGTTTCCCTTTTTTGTCACTGTAATTACATAAGATAGTGGAGGTTCCAGTGTGGCTATGCTCCCATTTTGTTTTGGCCAGTTCCATAATGTGTGATGTGTGACTTTTTAAAATGTTTAAAAATGCTTTTTTAATCCATGTAAATCTTGAAAATTAGCTAAGTTTAAAAAAAATATATAACTTGTTGCCAAGTTCCACTGGCAGTTGCCTTTCGGCGAGTAAGTAAGAAGAGAGTGGTTAGGAAGCTATGAACTGTGGTGGGTGCATGCACACAGTGAGGTAAACCATGCATGTGTTTACATAATAAACACTCATTATTTATAGCAAATTAGGCCATGAATTCCCTATGGGATAAAGGGAAACCCAGTTATTATAATCCATTTATACACAGAAAATGGCAAGAAATGTGTCTCCCTTATCTTCCAGCTGAACAGCCATCCCTCCCAAACAGCTGACTTTTACTGAGATCTAAAATTGTCCCATCATATTAATTTTTTTAGTTGATGCTCTTTTGAAATATTCTTTACAATATTATACAGCACACAGTGGAGGAAACAGACTTGCATGCATTCCTTTACATGCTTCTGTACTTGCCTTGGTCACAACCAGAAATTAGTTATCCAGCAGATTTATAGGGGACAAGATGACATGACTGCCTGAGAAAGATGTTACTTTTCAGAGCTCTGTGGATGTTTATATATAAACCTCTCTAAAATGCTAAATTGAAACTTAATTGTTATTTTTCTTATACCTGCCTGATGTCAGAAAAGTGTAAGGATCATTTTATTTCTTCTTCTGTGGACTAGTCCACACTAAGAATCCATCCATTAGAAAAGTATTTCCTACCGGCTGCATGTCCAGGATGCCAGGGAAGTTCAGATTTAGCGCTGGAACTCCTGCCTGAGAGGAATCTGCCCCAGCCTCATCAAGCTCCCTTAAAAAATCCTTGTAAGAGCAAGGTTAAGAAATGGAATGTGTCTGTGAAGAAGAAATATAGTTTTAGCGTAAATAGTAATCTTTCCTCCTCACTGACCCATGATTACACTTCTGTAACCCAGGTTTTTGCAATTTAATCTTCAGAAGTTGTGCAACCAGAAATAACAGAATCAAACTTGGTTTCTGTACCTGTAATAGGATCCAGTATCAATGTTAACCATGTGGCTCAGTGAGGGGGGGGAGGAGATAGCAACAAAATATAATAATCTTCTACACAACTACCAGTGCAAAATAAAGTGTCTACATTGGAATCTATGGGCAATTCCGTAGAAAAGATACTGGAATGTATCCAATGTTAGACAGAAGATTTGAGACTCTTAGAGCAAAAGTAAAATTTATACAAAAGGAAACATAGCAAAACAAAAATAGCAGTGTAATGTTTATAGACACAAGTGTAGAAAAATACTATCTCTATTGATTTAACTTCAGACAAAATAAAAGCTGTGGAAATCACTAACCATGAGATAATAAGACAAATATAACATGAACTGAAAGGTAGAAATGTTGGGGAACCAAATTCATTATAAAAACTTGAACACTACAGGATTACTGAATAAACTAGACAGTGAGTTTGAATCAGTGAGATAAATTGTTAGAGACATATTTCTAAAAGTTTATCATTTGCTAAAGAATATATTGTCTTTGCTGGTCAAAGCCTTCAGTGTCTCAAAGAGAATGTCAAGTCAAATGGAGCCCCAAGCTGTTAGGGAACAGGAGGAACAAAAGAATACAGTCATCATTTTAATATCCATGGCTTTTGAGTCAGACAGATACCTGCTCTTTAAACCTTCTTTGATGAAATGTAATCAGCATTATGAAGGTTAACAGTTCAACGTTTTTCCAGATTTTGCATTCACTACTCAAAAACACTGCAGGGAATTTCTCTCCTACCACCAAGATGTCTTGGAAATTGGTATTCAATTTATGTTGCTAGCTCCTGCAAAAGTCAGGATAATGCAAAGGGGCAAAATGTTTATACTTGTTGAGACAGACCATGTAGCCACTTTTTTACATGCTCAGTATGTAGAGGAATTAGGTGGGGAAGGAGAGTCTCTGACTCCTTCAGAACATGAGATGTTTGTAGTTTCAGCAGCTGTGTAGGGACTTGAACAATAATAAACTAGTAAACTACTGAAAGTATACACAAAATGACATATGCCCACACAATGCAAAGCATCATGGGCTGCATATGCAAATCACCACAGAATATTATGCTGGTTCAGCTTAAAGCAGAACTGCATGGTGCCGAAAGGCCTCTCACACAGTTTATACTGATGAGTCCTGGTAAGACGAAACACTTGTCTATGTCATCTGTTAGCACTCTTTGCAACAGCTTCTTAACATCCATTCCTTTTGCAATCAAACTGACAATCCACACAGCCTGACACTGAGTAACTCCAGGGTAGGGAGGGGGTAGAGAACTGATAGCTAAGTTAAACAGGAAGTCTCCCATAGTTTCACACACGCATATTTTCCCAACTCCTTATGTGTAACTGTTGTGTGCCTACTCCAGTTGCCAGCAGTTCTATTGCTGTCCAAATCTAGATTATAAATAAAAATATACAGCCCCCAGAAGTTATCAGTGTGTTTGTCCTCCATTTTACCATCAAGACAGCTGGAGGTTGATGTCATCAGAGCAACAGATAATGGTGCTGCACTAAATGCTGTTCCACCAGTAAACAGAACCCACAATATTTGGTTCCCCACTTGAGTAATGGAGGAACCCTTTAATTGTTGTGCACATCTTGAAGTGCAGGTCTAATAGGGACTAGGACCATATGAGTGTGATGCAGCACTGATTAGATATGTATATACAGTATGCCTATAGTGAAGTACAAGTATGTGTTGTGTTAATGTTTCTGTTAACAAAAACAGTTTACCCAATAAATGACTCTGGGTACAACAAGAGTCTAAAGTAGTATTATAAAGCTGTTGTATTATGTTCTGTGTGTGTCAGCATTCTCTGTTTTGATTGACACCAACAGTGAGACACAATCTTTTTTTGAAATTCAACTACTTTATTGATATTATGCCTTGGCACAGAATATATAACTAGGACAGATGTACCGCACATTAATAACAACCAAAATGGCTGAAAGATGAGATGAGACCAGAATGTAATTGGTTCCAGTATAACCAATAAGATAAATTAAAATTAAAATGCCCTCTCCTCCCCCCTCCCTCCTCCCAATACCCTCCCCACCCCCTCCCCTGGAGTGTGCCTTAATACTAACAGTAAAACTGATTGATACAAGTGGGCAAACAACAGTCCAACAAAGCCAACCATCAAAAGGAAGCTGAAACTAATTAAAACAGTCAGAAGTATGTGTTACATAAGTCTACTTCAGATATAAAGCATACAATTTACCCCATTTCTGGTTAAAAGAAGCTATACAATTCCAGGAGCTTGCTATTAACCTTTCGGTGTTAAAACAAAGCGACATTTCTTTCGGCCATTCAGCATACAATATGGTCAGTTGGTCCATCCAGTGTTTAGGAATCAGTTTTTTGAGTGCTAAAGAAATTAGAGCCATGTGAAATCTCTGCTCTCGAATTCTAATATCAGAGAACGCCCCTAAAATACATATTTCCATGGTAAACAAATCACCCAGTCCCAGAAGGGGATCTAGATTAGTTTGAATTGTATTCCATAAAGGATCCACCTTATCACAGTGCCAGAAGATGTGTATCAGGTTCCCATCAGTTGCACCACACTGTGTACAGTTAGCCAGAGGTAGTCTGCCTAATTTGGCCAATTTAACCGGGAAATAGTACAGATTGTTTAAAATATGGTACTGTATGAGTCTGTGCCTATCTTGAGTAAGATATATATGCATGTCCACCCAAATCTGACTCCAGATCAGGGATGAATCTGGCAGAAGAGAGGGCCAGATTTTAGAACTTGTAAGGGCATTAGGGTATTTAATATCCAGTAAGAAGGAGTATATCCTGGAGATTCCATGGGCCTTATTTGGACATTCCTGAATCTGCTCTAAAAAAGGCTTGACTTGAGACAACATAAATGTGGTTCCAAATAGGGAGACCATAAGATGTCTTAACTGAAATGCCTTAAGAATATGTTTCTGAGGAATATTCAGTTTGGCGATTATGCTGGTTGAGGAGAGAAGAGAATGCTGAGAAAACAGGTTTTCCACAAGAATATCTTGTGACTGAGGAAGCCAGTCCACTGAAAGTGGAGAACCTCCTATTTTGACATTAGGGTTTACAATGAGTGGCTGGGCTGTGTCCTTTTTGGATGAAATATTAAAGGTGTTCCATCACTGGGTCAGAACCTTTATAGCAATCCCCACTGTTGAATTTTGTATGGAGGGGGGTAACGCCAAAAAAGTGTAATAAAAAACTCTGGGTGAATTAAGATTATGCATGCCCAGAAGCCTCTTCTCCAACTGTAGCCAGACTGGAGAATGTTCACCAGATGTGGGCTCAAATCATCTCCTCGTTTTAGACAGATGACTCACCCAATAATAAAAAATAAAGTTAGGGAGGCAGAGTCCGCCTCTCTCCTTTGGTAAATTGATTTTAAGGAAGGCCCGCCTAGGGTGTTTACCCTGCCAGATAAATTTAGAAAGAGCAAGGTGAAACTGTTGGAAGTAAGACAGAGGGAGCCAGATATTCAGTAGATTTAAAGAGTAAAACAGACGAGGTAGAACATTCATTTTTATAATACTAATTCAACCCCATAGCGACAAAGGGAGTTTGACCCATCTTTGGAGATCTTGCTGAATATTCAGCATCAAATCATCCAGACTGAGCCTCCTGAGAACCTCTGGGTCTCTAGTGAGATGAATGCCTAGATATTTGATAGAGGATGAGGACCATTTCATACCAAAATGAGTGAAGTTACCTTGGTGCATGAGAACATTTAATGGAAATATAACTGATTTGGATAAGTTTAGCTTATAGTTAGCTACTTGTCCAAACTGTTCAATAATTTGTAACGCATGTGTAACTGAGGTTTCTGGATGGGCCAAATGTAAAAGAATATCATCTGCATAGACTAAAAGGGTCAGAGATTGCTGGTATACTATGCATCCTGTGACCTGAGATGAATTCTTAATACTAATCAGAAGGGTTCCAGATATAAATTAAACAAAAAAGGAGATGGGACAACCTTGCCTAGTGCCTGTAAACAGGGGGAATCAAGAAGAAAAAAACTCATTGCAATAAATTCTAACAGTAGGCGCCTTTTATACCGTTTGAATCCATTGAATGAAGGATTCCGGAAAACCCATTTTCTTGAGAGTAGCCCAAAGAAAGTCCCAGTTTACCCTGTCAAAAGCATTTTCTGTGTCTAATGAGACTAAAGCCATGGGGATCTGGGAGTCTCAGGCAATCTGGAAAATATGTAAGAGGGTTCTCAAGTGGTCAGCAGAAGATCTGCCTTACACAAACCCCACCTGTCCAGGACTTAACAGATGGAACCAAACCTGTTTAATTCTAAGAGATAGGATTTTAGTTAAGATTTTAATATCATAATTTAATAATGAAATCAGATGGTAACTGGCCGGCTCATTCTGTGATTTGTCTGGTTTCAGGATCAGGACTATCGTGGCTTCCAACAGTGTAGGGTCCAGGGAATCTGACGTGAACATATAATCAAAAAGTTTCAAGAGAAGAGGAGCCACCTCCTTACAAAAAAACTTGTAGAAATTAGAAGGGAAACCATCAGGACCTGGAGATTTGTCAGGACCTAGCCCCCTTGATTGCCTCCACTATTTCATCCAGAGTAATATGAGAGGTCAAGGTAGCACACTGCTGAGCCTGTAGAGAGGGGAGATTAAGGCCTTCCAGTAAATGTTCAATACGAGAATGGGAAGTTAGAGAGGTACCCTTCCTGTATAGGTCCCTATAAAAGGCTTCAAAAACTTGGGAGATATCTCGAGGAGAGATTTTAATAGAGCCATCTGGAGAATATAGTGCAGGAATCAGTCTTGAACTTTGTACGTCCCTCAATCGAAGAGTTAACATTCTACCTGGCTTCTCCCCTCGGTCTAAGTAATGGACTTTGGTTTTAAGGAGGGCATATTCTGCTTTTTCTCTTAGCATATCGGCATACTCATTCCTAAGCTTCAAAAGGGATTCCAGGTCCAATTGGGAAGATGAAGAGGATAGACTGTTTTCAGCCAACCTTATTTGATTCAACAATGAAGTAACTTTGGCCTCTCTCTGTTTTTTTCCTTTTGAAAGCTAGCTTGATAAAATCTCCCCTAATGCAACATTTAAAGAAGCACCAGATCAGGTCCTCTCTGCATGTGGAACTCGTATTAAACTCCAAAATGGAAGTGATTTGTGACTTAATGTGGGATATTAATCATTCCTCTTTTAGAAGTTGTGTGTTTAACTTCCATGTGGTGTCCTTTTGAAAGTTTGGGTCAGGAGAAATTAGGATCCATGCCACCCGAAAGATCAGATCTAACAATTGGTTCAATTCTTATCTGGTGAATACCAGCCAGAAAAGTGGTGCTTATTAAGACGTAATCAATTCTGGACCACAATTGGTGGACCTGGGAGTAAAAGGAGAAGAGCTGGCTAGAGGGGTTAAACAGACACCACGGGTCGCACAGACCCAGTAAGTCCATAAAATCCCTCAGGGCACTTTGTGGAGGGGTGAGGGGTCTTAATGGCCTATGAGTTCTGTCTAGGTCTTGTGATGGAGCAATAGGCCAGTCACCCCCTAGAATAAGCAGGGAGGGCAAGAATGCATTCAGTTTGTCGGCCAGACTCATAAGGAAGTCTGCATCCCCCCTCCAATTGGACCATATATTGCCCCTAATACCACCCTGACATTGTTTAATGTGCCCTTAACAATAATAAATCTGCCCTCTTGATCTGCTAAACTTTCTTCTGTCACAAATGATATGTGTCTTTTAACCAAAATTGCCACCCCTCTACTAGAGGATGACCCACAGGACATGAAAATTTGAGAAAAACTCAGTCGACGCAACCCATTTGTTTCCAAGGTTGTGAGGTGGGTTTCCTGTCAATATTTATGAAGGCACAATTTTTGAGAACCTGATATCTTTTGGGCAGTTCCCTGATACCTCTGACATTCCATGTTGCAATCTTAATTGGCACTGTGGTCATGTAGCATTTTAGAGAAGAGAAAAGGAACAAACACCATTAAGTGACCTGGCAATCCCATAAGGCACACTCGAGCCCCACCCCTCCATTCCCCCAAAACCCCAGTAAAAAGGAAAAAAATTAACAAAAGGTTCCCTTCACAGGGAAATTCATGAAATGGTCGAGACATTGAGAGATTAGACCACCTTAACTGGCCAGTGGTAAACACAGACCATGAAATCAATAGGGAAGAGATCGAGACAGTAACAGAAACCCCCCTTCCCTCCCTAAACCCCTCAACCTTTATACAAAAGGTCCCTTCCTGTGTACTAGGAAAGATTTCAGAATCCCTGTTACATGTGATGAGAACCAGACCCAAAAGGTTGCCCTCCTATGAGAAGGGTACGCTACTTTCAAGAACCCAACCTGATCTATAGCGCCATGGACTGAATCCGAAGAAGAAAGCTTACTATAATGAGGTACTCTCTGAACCCCACATCCCACAGGAGGTACACCCTTAGCCCTCTTCCTAGGTGCTCTATGCATTGTTCCCAAAGTTACCCCCATCCCGAAGCCCTCCCGCCCATTGACCCTCTGGAGAATTGTCCGAGAGCCCTAACCAGCATTATAATGTTCCAAAGGGTTGCAATTGACATGCCAGAAAAATGATGGGAGTCCTGAAAATCACTTGTAATTTGCTCACTCGTAAACCCTACCCGACTGCCCCCCCTGAGGAGGCACATAACTCCCCCTAGCGCTTTTGGACCAAACTCAAAAGGCCATCCCTTGAGAAATGGGAAACCCCGGGGTTCCGAGTAAGCTTGCTGGACTTATTAACTCACTTAAGGTGAGCCCTGCACCGAACAATGCGAGGATGTAAGGGGGGGAAATGAATCAGAGGGACCTACTGGTCTATCCATAATAACAGCTTACGGAAAACACCCCCTGAAACAAAGTACCCACCCCCCACACTAAAGTATACAAACATTATGCCAAGCCAGATCCAGGCCCACTAGGCCTTACCACAATCCTCCCTGCCTGCCCATCCACTCCCTGAAAGATCAAAAGAAGTGAGACAGGAAAACATCAAGAGGTAAAGAAAATGAAAACACAGCTTCACAGCAAAAAAGAATGATTGTCCTCAGGCAACTGCAGTGAAAAGCTCTTCCTGCTTTAAACAAATTAGGTAGTCTGTTGGGAAGGTCCATGGCCACTTGCTCCAGGGAATGGTACGCTTACCACACTCCATCAATTGCCACTTCCAGCTTAGCAGGGTAGAGCATCTTAAATCTTATTCCTGCCATGATTAATTTGTTGACCATGGGATGAAAAACAGATCTTCTTTGTCGAGTTTCATAAGGGAGATCTTGGGTGATCCTCAACTTAGAGCTGCCCCACAATATAGCCTGTAGTTCCTTCGCTTTAGAGAGTACATGTTGCTTTTCCAGGAAACTTAGGAATTTCACAATTAAAGGCCTTGGGGATGCGCCAGATGGAGGTTTTGGCCTCAGAGAGTGGTGGGCTCGCTCAATGTGATACTGTGGGTTGAGGGGAGAAGGGCCAACAACTTTAAGGAGGAATTTCTGTAGGAAGGTTATGGTGTCAGAGCCTTCCTCCGATTCAGGCAGACCGAGGATCAGCAGGTTGTTCCTTCTACTTCTCCCCTCTAAATCCTCGGTTTTCAGTTGAAGTTTGCTAATCTGCTGTTTCAGGTGTAGAATTTCTGCTTCTGATTTCTCTCTTCAATTCTCCAGTGAAGAAGTTCTTGCTTCTGAATCGCCCATTCTTGTAGATAGGGAACTTAAATCTCCACAAATGTATTTGAGCTCCACCGAGATAGCCTTTAAAGTTTCTTTAAATGGGAGCAATTCCTGAAGAAAGTGGTCCTTGGTAAGAGGAATCACTAACGTGCCAGAAGTAACAGACTTGGGAGCATTCCCAGAACTTTGCTGTTTTGATTTCTTAGACAGTTTTTCTGGCGTGGGTGGTGGGGTATGTCGGATACTGGCCTGCTTCATCTCCACTTCCATTTTGGCTATAAAGCCGATAACGTTGTAACGAATCAGCCAAATCTCTTCCATGGAGTTACCAAACTATAAAAAGGCTTAGAATCGATGTCTAGCTGGTACCCTTTGGCATATGAAGTGCAAAAAGAAGGTTATAATTGGTCGATAAGCGGGAGCTCCAGAATAGTACTGCTTTCAGGCACCCAGCATCACGTGACCCCCTCGTGAGACACAATCTTGCAAAAATGCCCCTTTCCCTTTGTAACTAGGCAGTCAGTGATTGGATGGCTGATGTAAGGCAATAAAGAGTCCAGCTATAACAAGGTATAGGTTACCAGGGCAACATCAGCTGCAGCATATGGAAGAAGTGTAAGCTGGTGGTTAAAGCACAGGCACCAGAACTGGGAAACTCTGGTTCAAATCCTACTAAAGTCCCTTACTCTCTAACCCTTAACAAGTTCCCCTAACCTCCTTTGGAACTGTGATGGCCCCTCAGGTCCATGACTTTAAAAGTGCACCCATTCCCATTATAAATCATTAGCAGTGATGTGAGAGCTACAGCACTTCACTTTGAAGGTACTGAAAACAAACATTGGCACCCCCCCCTTGTAATCCCAGCATTTGAAGTAGGAATTCCCTCACAAATCAGATGCTACACTTCAGCTGTTGTAGGTAAAGAAACTAATCAGTCTCAGTGTTTGTAGTGTTCTGTATTTGCTTAGCTCATTCCTCCCATACCATATGCATTCTGTGTCTTGGTATTTCCAGTAAAAAACCCAGATGTAAGGAGCATTTGAAATGTAAAACAATACACTTTATAAAGTAAGTGATCTAGAGCTCCACTTTCAGGCTGCTGAAAGGGGGTGTATAATTTGTGTAAAGGAGGAATTCAGTCTTATGTGATCCTTTGGGAAATTGCTCAGGCCTACCTTGTAAATGAATCCTCTCAAGGGTGTTCACCTGGTGCAATACTAATTGACTCATTGACTGCTAGATTGACTGCTTGATTGATTGATTGATTTATTCTTTCTGCTGCTCTCTACAACATGTTGCAACTGTCTCACAGAGAGAAATGAGCAGTATAGAGGAACATATTCTGTTTCCTGTGTGAATGAAATACTATTAGATGTATTATTTGCTCTATATATGCAGTATTAAGGCTACAAGTACTAATCTCTGTGTGAGCTGCACAACAGAACTGTCTTAAAGGGGCACTGTCAGCTTTACTCCTTCGTTTTTTGCCTGATACAAAAATGCACCACTTTGCACAGACTGATTAAATATTTACTGCAGAAACCCCCCATGTGGTTGAAATAAATGAATATTTACCATGTTTTTCATTTTCTGACTTCATTTCTTTTCATCCGTCCCGACCGAAAGTGTCCTGCATCCCGGAAGCACATCCAAGATGGGAACGCGAGGCTGGCTGGAGCGCGTTCATGCACTGCAAGTTTTTTAACATTGTGTCCCTAAAAGAATCATAATCCAGTGCCTTGCGTTGTATATAAATGCTGCTGCCATCTCCCACAACAAACCGAGCACTGCAAATAACAAAAGTTCCTGTTTTAAATCTGAATTGAAATTCTGAGCATGCGTGCCAATTGCACACTCCTGCGCATGCTCGGGATCTTTGTCCATGACTCTCGAGAGCATGCCTGGGATTTCAGTTCAGATTTAAAAAAGGAACTTTTGTTATTTGCAGTGCTCGGTTTGTCGAGGGAGATGGCAGCAGCATTTATATACAACACAAGGCGCTGGATTATGATTCTTTTAGGGACACAATGTTAAAATCTTGCAGTGCATGAACGCGCTCCAGCCAGCCCCGTGTTCCCATCTTGGATGTGCTTCCGGGATGCGGACACTTTCGGTCGGGACGGATGAAAAGAAATGAAATCAGAAAATGAAAAACATGGTAAATATTCATTTATTTCAACCACATGGGGGGTTTCTGCAGTAAATATTTAATCAGTCTGTGCAAAGTGGTGCATTTTTTGTATCAATCAAAACACGGAGTAAAGCTGACAGTGCCCCTTTAAGCCATTGCATACATAAACTAAAATCAAGATAGACAGCATTGATACCTTCATGTGTTCTTCTGCGTTGTTGCTTCAGTGACATCAGGGAATGGTAGGGGCTGTATTACAAGTGACCCATTTGCATGTAAATGGAGGCTTGCTTGACATTTTACTACCTTGTGTCAGAGCCTCAGACTCTAGATATGTGTTGCAACAGCAGAAATGACTGATCTCTTATTGAGATATGTACAGAGACTGATGAATGTATAATAAATACATCAGACATATCCAAATCAGAAATATACAGTAGTCTTCTCCTTTAACTCAAGGAACACAAGCCCTAAAATACAGTGCCCACTTTCTCACTCATTACAGGTCTGTGTGTGGGGGGCGGGATGGGGGGGAGGAGAGGTCCTTTCCATTAACAAACTAGGAAACAAGAACAGAAAAGCAGGAAAAAATACTACCAAATGTAAACAACAGCAGTGCCCTCTGCTGGCACTACTACAGGAACTAGTTTACAGCAAAAGTGACTTAATTGCTTTTTGTTTTTTATTAATTTTTGTTTTATTTTTTGTAATATTTTGTATAAATCTCACCTCTAGTCCATTTTCTAAGTGTAATAATACCCTCCAGGGTAGGCAGTATTGGGAATACTGGACCTTCAAGGGGCTATAAGGCCCTCCATCTATGGCATCGGGCCTCATTACACCCCTGGGTAGTCTGGAATTGCACAATACCACCCACCCTGTCAGGTATTATTGCTTTCTTGTTGCAGGCATAACCACAAGTATTCATGTACTACTCCAGCGAATCCTTTTGTTTGAGCTAAGCTAAGTAAATATCCATTCAGGTCAGTAGATTGGCTCCTTTACATAATTTCCTTTAGTAAAATTAAAATATCTTTAATGTTTCTGCCTGGGAGTGAACATGCTTGTGTTGGGTGAAAAACCTGTGTCAGAGCGGAGGCTATTCTATTGCTTAAAAGTAATATTCTGAAGTCTACATTTAATAATGTGATTGGACACCAATTTGATAATAAGGACTTGTCCCCTTTTTTTTAATAAAAAACAAGAATCGCTTTTTTCATTTGCTCTTGTGATGTTGCAGCGTGTAACAATGAGTTATACGCTGTTACTAATCCTTGTTGCATATATATGGCCATTGCTATTTATAAAATTCTGTAGGTAGTGCATCAGAACATGGTGCTCTATTTGCCTGTAAGTTTTTTATTGTAGTTTATAGTACTAGGTTAGAAATATGTACTGTTAGGCTATTGGCAGATTGTGTTGAGATTTGTGGTATCTCCTTATGTTGTTGCCACTCAGCAATTTCTTTAGGATTTGTAAATTCATAGTCAAACATCTGTTTGACATGTTGATCTACCTTATTTAACAGTCTGTATGAGATTGTGGTTCCTGTATTAATTTTTACAGTTTGTGTACATCTCTTAAATATTCTATTATTGCAACTATTGAAGGGGTTTACTTGAGTAGACTTCCTTTGAGTTCCAAATTTTTCTTCCATTTCCAGAGATGTGAGTCTATTCTATTGGTATACTCTTATTTCTTCTTAACACCTGGAATTCATAGGAGCACAGGATCCAAGACAGCATGGGTTTTCACCAGGAATGTCCTGTCAAACTAATCTCATAGAGTTCTTTGACTGGGTAGAGTGGGATAGTGGTAGGTGAAATGCTCCCACTTCACCACACGGAGCACTTCTCGTATTTTCCCCCAAGCCACCCAGTGCTCCGCAATACAAAGTGAATTACTCCACCTATGAATTTGAAAGTGAAGCGTATTGTTTCTAATGGACTTTGTACTACTTTGCCTTGTATTACATCCTTCCCCTTAATTTTAATTCAAAGTACCATTGATTTAATGGACTTCTCTTTGCTTCACCACTTTATTGCTATTTGAGGCATATTTTGCATTGATTCATGGGATGGCAGGTCACATGGACTCTACATTGTTTGGCACAGCCACAGTTCTGCATAGTGTGTGTAGTGGAAAGCTGGAGACAGTTTGCTCTCTGAGCTCTGAGAATCAAACCATCAAAAAAGCTATAAAAAAATCACTTTTGATCCAATTATTTTCTTCCAAATTTCATGCATCGACTGTAGGAAACCCTCCTGTAATTAGAACATTGAGTGCTGTTTTGTGTGCATTTTGAATGTTAATTTAGAATATTTAGCCTGTTTACTGACAGACACTGTTGAAGTGTGCTTCGGGGAGGGACGTATCCATGGTGGAGTGAGATTCACATGAGAAGGGCAGTCTTTCTAATTTTTTTTGTACTAGTAGTGTGTGTTAATATTTGTGTGTTTATGTACACACAGTAATGCTTGAAGTAAGTTTTGATAATTATTTTCTGTTTCTTGTGGTGCAGTGCATATTTTCATTCTGTTTAAAAAATTTGGTTATATAGTGTATTGCACTGTTAAATTTTCTGTGCATTACCTGTAGTGTGTGAGCGTGTGTGTATGCCATCAAGTCAGACACATTTTTATTGTGCCACACAGTAATTGCTGTACTCAGAATCAGTTCTCCATCTGTGGTCTTTTTTACTGCTTCCTTCTATGTAGCTAGTTGACTGCTACTTCAGCCCCCCCCAACCCTCAAAAGGTATGATTTATTTTTCCAGTTTTGGATTTGTGTGACCACTGGTTAAGCTGTGTTTGCACCTGTATGGCTGCATCTCTTTATAGTGTGCAATCTGCGTCTGTGCACTTGCATCTGTTTAGTGCCCATTCTGCATCTGTAAACCACAGTTGTTTTTTGGCTTCCCATCCACCCCAAATTTCAGAAATGTCAATTTGTTATGAATGTTCTATGTAATCCCAAGAAATGCCTTCAAAGAGAGGTGTATGCAAAGATGCTTCTATCCATGGCACAGCTGCCAGTGACAAGAGTGGCTGTGGGTGTGGTAACATGCCACAAAAGTACATAGTTGATGCCAGTAAAGGTATTTCTATGACTATATTTATCACAGCACAGTTAGTAGCTTCAAACATGATTGGAGATGCTGTTGTCCCAGCTGGTGGCAAATAAGTTGCTAATGGCATGAGTATTGCCCCAAGTTCAACCCATGACAACAGTTTAACCAGTTTCCCAAATATTGTGGAGTCTAAAGCTTAATATGTATAACCACAAGGGAATGAGGGGTGGGGCATGATAGAAACTATCGTAACCTAGGGTCAGGGAGAACACGTCACTTTGCATATTGGCTAGGTTTGGCTACTCTGACCAGGGGCACCCAAGTAATCTAGAGACTAGAAGCAATAACTGAATGTCCATACAAGGAGATGGGATTCTAAAGTGTGGCTTTATTCAACAAGACTCTGAATAAAAACATAGACAGACTCCCAAAGGGCTACACTCCTGGTAATGCAGATAAGGTGCTGACACAGACACAATCCATTCTTGGATCCTAAACTTCCATATGTCATGGACTCTTTAATCAGTGGCATACTACCACCCTCTACTCCTTCCCAATGTCTGGGCACCCTCTTCAGGCACTGGCCAATACCTGACAGAAAGGTATCTGGTGTCTCAAAGCGAATCCTTAGAGATGAGCCCTGTTACGCCAGGTGGGGGTCTCCTACCTTTTGTTCCATACACCCATACCCAGCTATTCCCTTGTTTACACACACAAATCCATGGCTCCTGTAGTGCAGACTGTACATGGCTTTGTAATGCAGAAACTGTCTTTATCTTGAAGACCCCTCCACATACAACAGTCATTACATCTCACTGTTCCATACGTCCTGGACTTGGCATCCTGACTGCCCCACAGCCCCAGAGACTTATTTACTCACTGTTTTGGTGAATGGCACTGGCCTTTTATCAAAGCTTCATCACTCTTATTGTTGCAGGTGTCCAAAAACTCTGAATGAATCTCATTCCTCAAAAACTGTGGTGCCTCAGCACTCTCCATCAGGCAGCTTCTACCTTTTCCCAGGTTGGGGGTTGCCCCTGGGGGTTGGTTCCTTGTGCCTCTGTTATGGTGGAAGGACACACCCTAAGGTAGCTCCAAGTCAGAGCTGAAGGGGGCCTACCCCATCCCTCCCCTGCACTGCTGGATCTACAGCTTTCTCTCTCTTGAGCCTACTCCATACTTTAGCAGACTGACTCAGACTGATTCAAAAAAACCCAGTATTGTAGCCTAACTCCCAACTGCAGCATTCCATTGTAGCTTATGCTGCTGCAGAATTCTAAATTATGTCATAGCCCCAGCTCAGCAGAGACTGGCAACAGAGCAAAACATAGTGAAATCCATTTAACTGGAGTTTCACTAGCTGCTTGTCCCTGCCTGCCACTAGATCTAACTAAGGTTCTAGTAACCCCAGGTAACAGGGGATTACACTCACCCTGGGCCAGGAAAATGACTGTCCGCAGTCATTATCCACCTGGCTCAGGCCATCTCAGCCAAAGTGTTAACTACGGGGAGGTAACACTACCTTCTCCTCTACTATGTGCCAGCACAGGCAGACAACACTAAGGGCCTAGAGGCCTTTGGCTGATGCATCATCCTCTACTCTACCAGCTGCCTAGGGTACGTAGTGGCTCTGGTAGAATTGTCCAGAGCATAGCCCTAATAGTTCAAACTGTGGCCCCTACTGCAGATCAGGACCACAGCCTGTCTATCCCCCCTAGCCCTCTAGGGAAATCCTATCTTCCTGTTACCCAAACAAAAACACTAAAGGGGGACATCCCCCAACCCTGGACACCTGCAACTACACACCAGTGGAAGAAAGTAAGTTAAAACACAGTTAACTTCTTACAACAGTACTTTAATTACTGCAAACTAAAGCAAAACTGAACTCCGATGAGTTCCAATCCACTTCTTGTCTTGTCTTCGTTGCTTCTCCAGGAGTACCTGCAATACAAAAAGAAAAGCATCCTCCCTAATCTGCAATTACAATCCTGTCTAACTAAGACATAAACAAACCAACAAACCCCATCCATCTATCTAACACTGGAGAATCCCACAAAAGCATTTTTTTAGAAAAGGTAGAAAAAAACAGTATATGCAGAATATTTACAACATACATTTAGCAGTTCTTTGGGGATGGGAGGCCCTACAAAGTCCCAACTAGTGACTAAATACAGGCCCAAAGGCAAGTCCAATAAAGAGTCTCTCCTGGGCCGGAGCCCGGTGAAGCAAAGTTCTGCAGGCAAATGTCCCATAGGGGAGAGTCTTTGAGGACAGTCACAATGAATGTCTGCTGATATAGGATGTGTACTGCAAATGTCAGAAAAATTGAAAAAATCTAGACTCACCAATCCCTTGAAGAATGGAAAACATATGACAGCTGTGTCCCCGACGAAGACTCTCCCCGGCAGAATTCTTCTGATACAGCTGGGCAGAGATCCTCTGAAACATGACAGGATGATGCCTCCGGGAAACAGCTGGGCTGATATCATCAAGGAAATGGTACCTTTGTACAGGAAAAAAAAGAAGAAACACACAGCTGGACTGAAGTAATTCGATCCGGCAACAGCTGGGCTGGTGTCCTCTCTGGAGTTGACTTCTTCTGGAATAGTCAGTTCATAACTTTATGGACATGGGAGTTTATTGCAATTACTGAAGAATCGGGACACCTTGGTCGTGGACATCCAGACTGGTGGAACAACATAGGTACGGCAACTGCTGGAATGGCAACACTGGTTGCCATTTCTCTGGTCTCAATTTGGGGGGCATGGGTACGTTCGCAGAAAGGTCTTTGCATTGTGGGAAATAGCACAGTTGGCCAAGTGCATGAATTATTACCCCGTCTGTGCACTCATAATTCACATTGTGAAAGGATTCTTGTTCCTTGCCATCCACGATACAAACAGTGTCAATAAACAGAGTCCTGCCCACCCTCCATTGCTTGAACTTTTCTTGCAACATCCGATCTCTGACAAATTTACTTGTCCCAGGATGCACATATTTCATGGCCTCTTCCATAATCCAGGATTTCCTGCACCTTTCTATTTCTGCCCAGACTTTTCTAGGAAAGGTAGGAAACGAAATTCCGAAGAGCTCATTCACTTTCCTACAAACCAGTCTTTCCTCTTTGGTAGATTTGGTCAAATTGAGACCTCTGGCCTGGCTTGGGGGTGGCCAGTCCTCGTTCTGCCAGCTTTGCATGCTTGACGACACACAAAATGGATCTCTGGCTCCTTCTTGCTCAGCCAAGGCTGTGGAAATACCACTCTCTTCCATGTGTCCCTCTAAACCAGGAACTTGAGGCTGTGAACCCACGCCTTCTTCTTCAGGCCAAATGGGTTCCCCCTCATCGTCTTTGCTGAGAATCTGTGCCCAGGAGTGAGCAGTCATCCTCACTCCTGAGACTGTTCACTTCTCACTAAGTGTGGAGGTCGAGACCTCCCACTCAAAGGCCTCTCTCAGTTCGTTCTCTCCCACGAGACTTGGACTAGGACCCTCTATCCATGGGTTGGCTGATGCTCCCTCTCCAGTGAGTCTTAATGGCTTGGATGTGGAGTCATCAGTTGTCTGTACTGCCTGTACATCTGCACCCTCCAGCATTTTGCCACACTCCTCTGAACCTCCCATTTCAAGCTCTCCCTGGTGTTGCATGCTGCCAACTGCAGGTTCTTATAATTTTTTCCATGTAGGAGCCAAACGAATCTTGGGTGCTGCTGTCAATCCATACTTTTCCAGGCACCCAGAACAGTGAGGAACCACAAAGACATCTCTTCCAGCCCTTAAGCACATTACACACACTCTGACTGGATAACCAGAAATCACCTCAAGAGGAGGCAGTCTTTCCCCATAGTGGTACTTCTCAATGTTTCTCAGTTTGTTTACTTCTTCAACTATCATAGCCAGGGCATGATCCGGGTAGTGGTTTACTGTCCCTCTCAAATGCTGTCTCACCAATCACTCGACGCCATGCAAATGAGCCTTTTTCCTCTCATGCTCTTCTCCTCACGGCGATTGTCGAGCAGACTAAATTTAAACTGCAAAACCACTTTTTTTTTCAACGATGACTCCTTGGCGGGAGCCCATTTTAACCATTTATCATAGCCATTAAGCACAAGTCTTTCAGTCCACACAGAAAGCATTTTCAACATCTAGGGCACAATTTTCCTTTTGTTACCCACAGTTTTCCACACTTTTCTTTCTTACAAATACTTTTAAAATCTGCCAAATGCTGTAATTTGATGCAGGACAAGGGCATACACTCTCAGGCTTTATTGCTCCTTGGTAAACAGCTGGCATTTTAATAGCAGCACATGGATAACAGCACAAAGCAGCACATTAGTTAAACATTGCTTCAGTTGTTTTGGGCTACCCACTGCCAGATAGCCAAAATGCTAGCCACTGCCCAATCAACCTTTCTTGCTATTCTCCCAAAATTCCAAAACCAATCCTCAGTGGTGCCTCCATTTTGTAACCTAGGGTCGGGGAGTACATGTCATTTGGCATATTGGCTAGATTTGGCTACTCTGATCAGGGGCACCCAAGTAATCCAGAGACTAGAAGCAATAATTGAATGTCCATACAAGGAGATGGGATTCAAAAGTGTGGCTTTGTTCAACAAGACTATGAATAAAAACATAGACAGACCCCCAAGGGGCTACATTCCTGGTAATGCAGATAAGGTGCTGACACAGACACAATCCATTCTTGGATCCTAAACTTCCATATGTCATGGACTCTTTAATCAGTGGCACACTACCACCCTCTACTCCTTCCCAATGTCTGGGCACCCTCTTCAGGCACTGGCCAATACCTGACAGAAAGGTATCTGGTGTCTCAAAGCGAATCTGTAGAGGTGAGCCCTGTTACGCCAGGAGGGGGGTCTCCCACCTTTTGTTCCATAGACCCATACCCAGCTATTCCTTTGTTTACACACACACACATCCATGGCTCCTGTAGTGCAGACTGTACATGGCTTTGTAATGCAGAAACTGTCTTTCTCTTGAAGACCCCCAACATACAACAGTCATTACATCTCACTATTCCATAAGCCCTGGACTTGGCTTCCTGACTAATCCACAGCCCCAGAGACTTATTTACTCACTGTTTTGGTGAATGACACTGGTCTTGTATCAGAGTTTCATCACCCTCATTGCTGCAGGTGTCCAAACACTCTGAATGAATCTCATTCCTCAAAAACTGTAGTGCCCCAGCACTCTCCATCAGGCAGCATATTCCTTTTCCCAGGCCAGGGGATTGCCCCTGGGAGTTGGTTCCTTGTGCTGCTCTTATGGTGGAAGCACACAACCTAAGGTAGCTCTGAGCCAGAGCTGAGGGCAGGGGGGCATGCCACTGCAGGGCACCCCTTACCTCCACTGCACTGCAGGATCTACATCTCTCTCTCTCTTGAGCCTACTCCAGACTTCAGCAGACTGACTCAGACTGTCCCTACTTGCCACTAGATCTAACTAGGGTTCTAGCAACCCCAGGTAATGGGGGGGTTACACTATCAAGTACTGAAAGGGAATCAACAACGTACAAGTAGTAGCATCTTTCAAAAAAAGAGATGTGCATGATCAAGGGAGAAAAATGTAAAGATAGACAGGTGATGGATCAGGGGCAACATCAGGAACTATTTTTTCATGGAGAGAGTGGTAGGTGCAGGGACAAACAAAAACTAATGATCAATGTTATAGTGTGAGAGCAGCAGTTGAAGCATGCCCATTATTTGGAGTTGGTGCAGCTTCATGTGCTCCAACCACTGCTCCACGTTGTCATTCCAGTGGTTCACATGGTCCAACTCACTCTACGTCAGGCCCAAATTGGCATGTGTGGCAGGTATTCATGCAGGGTTGCCACCACCACCTGCAGGTTGTGAAGCAGCCACTTGATCCATTGCCCACCGCCACTTGACACCACATGCAGGTGGAGGCTGTGCTGCCACCTGTTGACCAGCAGGGTCAGCAGGTGCATTCTCACCCTGTTCAGCAAGCTTGGCTTGCCAATCTTTATGGTGGTGGTTGTATAGGCATGTGTGCTGACGACCTGCTCCCAATTGACTTCCCTTGGGGCCATGGTGCACCACCTCACCACACAGATTGCACTTCACTACTCTTGTATCTGCAGGCAGTGTAGTGACAGGAGGGGACCACTATCCTGGAAGGTGCTCTGGTTCAGATGCGGGGTTTATATTTTTTGCTATCTCTCTGTCTCCTCTCAAAGCTGGGTTTATATTTTTTGCTATCTCTCTGTCTCCTCTCAAACACAGCTCTTTCTCCCACACTAGGTAAGGGGAAGTGAAAGTAGTTCACTGTTTTGCATGATTAACTTCCTTCCAGAAAAAAAGTGACTTGAAGACTGTGAGCTATGTGAACTGTGGGTTGTTACAATGCTCACTCACTCCGCCTTTAACAGAAAATAAAGCAAGTAACGCAGAGTCATCATAACGTGAAGTCATTATGATGCTAAGTGGTGAAATACTGCATTTCAATTGCCACTGCGCGTAGCTATATGTCAAGGCAGAGTGGGCCACTTCACCTCTGTTACGCTAGCAAAGTTAAACTTTGCTGCATCTATAGTGGTGGACAAAGGGGGTGCAGTTGATGTTGCCTACCTTGACTTCAGCAAAGCTTTTGGTACTGTTCCACACAGAAGATCGATTAAAAAGCTGGGTAGGCTAAGGGTGGGCCAGAAGTTGGGCAACTGGGTGGTAAACTGGCTGGCAGGCAGAAAACAGAAAGTGGCGATAAAAGGTATACAGTTAGATACAAGTCACCTCAGGGATCAGTCTTGGGGTCAGTCCTCTTCAATATCTTCATCACTGATATTGCAGATGGACTAGAGGGTAAGGTTTGCCTGTATGCAGATGACACCAAGATCAGCAACACAGTAGATGATCTAAATGAGATGGGAAGAATGAAAAGAGAGCTGGAAACCTGGCAAAATGGTCTGAAAAGTGGCAACTGGGGTTTAATGCAAAGAAGTGAAAGATCATGCACAAAGGGAATAGAAACCCTGAAGCTACCTATAGGTTGGGAGGGGAGTTGCTGGCAATCACAAGGGAAGAAAGAGACCTGGGCATCATCATTATCATCACAGATGACATGAAATAATCCAGGCAGACCACTAAGGCAATATATAAGGCTAGAGGGAAGTTTGGGATGTATTAGTAGGGGAATCACAAGTTGTAGAGGGAAGGAATAATCCCTCTTTACAAGACAATGGTTAGGCCCCATATCTGGAGTACTGTGAGCACCCCTGGAGGCCTCACCTGCACAAAGACATTAATAAAATGGAGGCAGTCCTAAGAAGGGCAATCAAAATGGTACAGGGGGTGCTGGACCACGGACGCAGCAGTAGGGCTACCGCTTTCGGTGCCAGTGACCCGGGTTTGGGAATGGACTCAGGTGGTTGGACGGTCAGCCGGTGGGAGGAGGATTGAGCACCCAGAGGCTGCTGTCCTCCTCTGGGGAGGGTGGGTTGCTAGTCCCGTTGCTCTGCCACCACCTGCGTGACCACAGATGGAGGTTCAGTGGGACAACAAGAAGCAGAGGGGACATCGGCCAGGAGCTGGAGCATCTGCACATTGTTAAGTGCTCCATCTCTCGGCTCCCCAAGAATGTCGGCATCCTCTGGGATGGGCCAGAAAAAGAGAAAAGCCCTGCACTGGGCTCCAGTACATGGGATTTGGCTGTCCCGAGAAAACCCTTAACCAGATACCATAGATGGGGCTGACAATGCCTCCCAACACACACCTAAGGGACTGAGAAGGGGGTTTGGGGAGTCCCCCTCCTCCCCACCCAGGAGGTAAACTGAGGCAGGATGGGGGAAGGCTCACTGGTACCCAAAGGGAGGTAACTGGGGCAGGACTACAGGAGCATGCACAGCCTATGGATCCCTGAAGAAAGGAGCCTGGTGCAGTGAGGAGGAGGCACAAAGAGAAAGTTAAAAAAAAGTAGTGCAGGGTCAGCATGAGAAAACATATGAGGACAGATTAATGGAGCACAATATGTATACCCTAGAGCAAAGGAGGGAGACAGGTGATATGATCAAAGCATTCAAATGTCATAAAGGCATTAACAATGTGAAAGAGTCTAACATGCTTCAATATAAGAAAAATAGCAGGACAAGAGAACACAGCATTAGATTAGAGCGAGGCCAATTAAGGGGTAATGTGAGGAAGTTATTTTTCAAAAAAAGGGTGGTGGATACATAGAATGGCCTACTTCAGAAAGTGGTGGATATAAATACAGTGCAGGGCTTCAAACAGGCATGTGATAGGGATAAGGGAGCAATACAGATGAGTATGAATAAATAGGTCATTGATGGAGTAAAGGCCTATGGCCCATTCATAAGGTAGAAACAATGGACAAACTGGATGGGCCTTGCAGTCCTTTTCTGCTGTCAACTTTTATGTTTCTATGTAACAGTTGATGCTGTATCTGTTTAGACAGGTCTTGTAACACACTTTGACGTTGATATTCTACTTGTTGCAAAATATTTCATAACTCCATGTATTTCTGGAGTTTAGACCTGCTCAATTACTGTGACATTTTTTCAAAGCAGGTAATAATACCTTTTTTGGTGTCTTTCCACTGCACAGGGGGGGAATCATACATAAAATATATTGATTTTCTGGCTTTTATTAACAGTTAGAGTTCTACTAAAACATTTGTGTTGTGTAACATACTGACATTTAATCTCTATAGTCTTTTTTCTACTGAGACCTTTGAGCAATCAGAAAGATGTATACATAATAAACTATGGTCTGAAGTTGCTACTTTTTGAACCTTTTTCTGGACAATAAGCTGAGTGGATGTAACAAACCAGTAGTCTATAAGTGTAGCAACTATGCCTCTATGGTAAGTGTCTATAGCAGCCTGTGTTTTAGATGCATGTGCATCTATTAGCTCTGTTTGGGAAATTAGTTTATCTAGAAAAGAAATTCCGAAAAATACTTCTTTTGTTTTGATTCCTTTATCAGAACAAAGTATATGACAGCTAAAATCGCCACCAAAAAGTACTATTTTTGCAGTGAATAAGTATGTTTGGATACATTTTAATAAATGTATTTGTCTGGCCATGGTGCATAACTATTTCCAAGTCAGAATGCCTGATTAGAAAATAAAATGTCTATTGATAAAGCTGACCCTGGGTCTATCTCTTCTAATTGTGTTATTTTAGCTTCTGGGTAATTAATGTAGATTCTGACTCCACTACATGGTTCTTCTCCCACTGACCAGTAGGAGATTCTCCCTAGCCAAGCTGAAGTGACTTTATTAACCTCTCTTAGTGTATGTAATCTAGGGCATAGGGAAAAAAAGCGATATCATATTTCTGGTGTTCAAAGATGGCAAAGGTTGCTATTCTTTTTTTCTCAGTCTTTATATTGTTCACATTAAGAGAGGCAAAAGACAGTTCAGGAAAGGTACCCATATTTTTTTAAATGGGAAACTATTTTGTTGTTACTACTTTCACTCCAGATCTAGTTCCCCATCTGTTCTTCTTAGTTTGTATGCTGAATATACTTGCTTCTTCCCTGAGGACTGCTCCATTTGAGAAGAGATGTCGGAGTCTTCCTCTATTTCTGTATCTCCCCACTGTAAGACTTCAAATTCAGTCTCTAAAGAGGTTGAATGTTGTACAACAGGCTTTTTCTGTCTCCCTTTCCCTTTCTATACTGTCTGAACTTGTTCAGTGGAGGGGGGGGGCATTGTGTGGATAGGAATGGGAATTTGCCTCTCTTCAGATGAATGGGATGTATCAGTGGGCACATTACTGAATTCTGTGCCACTGCGGGGGTCTCACTTATGAAGGGAATCTGTTCCTCATTATGTTGTGCTTTTAGGTCTGAGAGTTGTAGGTTAGAGGGGGTATCTTGGGTGCTTTTTAGGGGTTCTGATTGATGTAATGCTCTATTAGTGACTTTGTATATGTAAAAGTTGTGTTTTGCAAAATCTGCAGCAGTAGTATTGTGTGATGCCCAGGGACATGATGTGAATGTATGTCCCTCTTCTTCACACAGATTACAATGTGGGTAAAGTTGCAATGAACTCCTATATGTTCTAGCATGCCACATACAGTACATTTTATTTTATCACAGCTACTGCTTAAATGTGTAGGGGAACCACACTTGCAACAGGACTTTGGCTGTCCTAGATAAACTAGTATCTTTCTATCACTTCCTAAAATACTGAGATGTTGGATTTCTGCTTAGTGTGTTTAAGCTGGACCTTGAACTACCACCCTCCAGTCCAGAAGTCTTTGTAATCTATAATGGGATCCAGTAACCCTTGTATATCACAGTTCTATTCTAACCAATACAGAATGTTTGTAAGATTTACCCCTTCATTTAAAAAAAGAATAGTTCTAGGTTTGAAAGTTGGTTTTGACAGTGGTATTGCTGAAAAAAAGTCCAAACAGAAATATTTTTCACAGTTTGATACTGAGTCTGTAATTTCTCTAATAAGAAAGCAGACTGAAAACTTATATCAAAATTATTTTCTCCTGCTGCATGAATGAGTCCAAAAGCATCTGAGGGAGAGAATTGCAATGACTGTTTGATTAAAATATTCCCAACAAAGGCTCTGTCTGGTGGAATTTCCATACCACACTTATATTTTATTCTGACTGCATGGCGTTTTTTTTGCTTGTTTGGATGGCCGGTGAAATAAGCTGCCAAAACATGTTTACCTGAATAGCTGTTGCTCACTGTTAACTTAATTCACTATAGGCATTGGAATGATTGCGGGATCCAGTATTGTTTCCATCTGATTATCTAAAATGCTATCATTTACAATAATTTTATCAGTGTGCTGGTATATTAACAGAAGACCCGATATTGGGAACCTCAGCATCTATGTGAATATCAAGCATACCCATATTGTTTGACTCATCCTGTGTATTGTTCATTGTCACTGTAGCTGGTTTTAAGTTCTTTAGTAAATCTTGTTGTCTGATTTGACAGGTCATAGTTTCTTGAGAAAATGTTGTGCTTGTTCCTAGGAGTGGAATGTTGGGGTCCAAATTCCTTTCTCCCAACTCTATCTCTGTCCAACTAGTGCAGCTCCTTGTGTCCATTGGTCAGCTGTATCAGGATCTAATCCTGCAGGTTGCTGACCAACTGTAGTGGTCATTTTGGGCTGACAGTATAGCCTAGAAGCTAGAGTAACAAGATGTTAATGATCTTGGTACATCCAGCAGACTGGGTTTGAGTCCCACAACCTCCATTTGCATACTGTGTGACTCTAAGCAAGTCACTTAACCCTCAGTGCTCCCAAGTCACCCCTGAAAACAGGTACTTGTACCTAATGGGCCTTATCTAGTTACCAAAGACAAAAAATTGAAAAACTGGTTTGTATTGCTGCAATGTTTTCCCGATCCACTAAGGGAACTGTTCCCTTATTGTTTTCATTTTTTTTCCAATTTGAGGTTTGTTTTTTTCTTGGAAGTATTTTAGTTCTATTGCCATCAGTATGTCTTGAATGTGTTTCTTACCCCCACCCAAATTTTTTGGTAATTTCTGTTTTGTGGCTACAAAATCATCCTCCATTTGCTCTGTTTAAATTTTCTCACTTGTAAGAATGTATTCCTCTTGTATAATGCTGTTGTAGTTTTTCTTGATCTCCACAGCTGGACCTGCAGTGAGAGACATCGACTCCCCTGCAGGTACACCAGCATCCACTTCATCCGGACTGCTGTCCAGCATGATGGGCTGACGGACAGGAGCTCCCCCTCAGGCAGAGTAGAGGAATTGTTTATTTGAAAGAAAACAATGATTAATGGTACAATCAGTCAAAACCAACCACTTGCAAAATAAAAGAGAGAATGAACATCAAAACCACAGCTTTAAGAGAACACTCTGCATAAAATAAGAAAAACAAAATGAAAACAAAAATCAAACAATGGAACCTGACCACCCCCCCACACACACACAAAAAAACAATTAAAAAAGGAAATGGAAAAAATGAAAGCACATGAAATCAAAAAAGAGCCCAGGGGCAATGCTTCCAACATCTAATCCATTAGGTTGGAGGGAACCGTGTACACACTGCGGCACACTTCTGTCAAAGTTCAGATTCTACCATTCACAAAAGCAAGGAATGATCTAATAACGGTTGTTGTAACATATATTTACAGTGTACCCTCCAAATCATTATGTTTAGGCATGAGAAAAACAGAAGCAACATGGAAGGATCATGTTTGGAGGACTGACCAGTAACAGATCCATAAATGAGGGCACTGTAAGCAAAAAAGTGCCAAAAGGGATCTGCCCAATCAGTTCCCAAGAATGAACAAAAAGGAAGAATGTAATGGCAATCAAAATACAAGTGCTGAAGGGATTCCA
This sequence comes from Neoceratodus forsteri, assembly GCA_016271365.2. NCBI lineage: Eukaryota > Metazoa > Chordata > Ceratodontiformes > Ceratodontidae > Neoceratodus > Neoceratodus forsteri. The sequence goes on along the minus strand of CM028133.1, from coordinate 1,042,942,624 downwards.
GTGTATCCTGGCAACAGTCAATGGGGCAAACTCATTCTGATGCTTTTATGTCGGTTGTTACCTTTAACATTTAGTTTGCCATGGCAACTCAGCTGCGCCACAGCCCAATAATGGGGTGGGAAATAAATATCATTCAAATATGACAAGGCCTATAATTTAAGGGAGGGTAGTAACTCTGGCAAAACCTCCAAATCTGTGGGAAGTAATGCCTTATAAAAGGTTTTCCTATTTTGTGTAAGAATTAAAATCCAGAGACAAACAATTAATAAACTTCAAAAAGGTGCCAAAAACTCATGAAAATGGCCAAATTGACAGAAAAAGGGTGTTGATCTACTCCATTCCCATTGGAGGGGCATCATCCATTGCAACACCCACTCTCTCCATGTAGAAGGAGGGACAGACAACCAGGGAACAATATTATAATGAAAAAAAAATACACTATAAAAGAAAGCCACAAGATTTACCATGATAAGACCTCCATTCTCATAAGGGAGATAAAGAATGTCCCTCTTAACTGGATTGAGTCTACTCCCCCAGACCATAGTAATAATATGCGGTACAATTGTGTTTCAAATAAAAGAGGAAGGGGGAAGGCAACACTGATATAGAGAAAAACAGGGATTAAAGATGTTTTAACTATTCCAACCCTCTTCCTCTTCCACAATAGCCAAGATTTTCCAGAGAGCCACAGGGTGCCCCATTGTCCAAAGCAGAACTCCAGTTCAATTCTGGTAAATTTAAGGCACCAAAATAAATGTCCCAAATTTTAACAGGTTACAAGGTAACCACATTTTTCTCAATAGTAGAAGGAATAGCCTCATGTTTCTCAATGGGAAGTACCCGGCATTTAGAGTAATTAATACTGGACCCCGTCAGTCGTGCTAAGTCAGTAATCAGATGGATTTCAATCTCACAAGAGGGGCCACTCTGAATGACTAAACAAACATCATCTCCATAAGCAGACAGTGTGAAAGAGTATGGGTTAAAGATGGATCAAGGAGGCAATAACGGCTGTGACCCAAAAAAAAAATGATTCTTTCCAACAGAACAAAATAACAAGCGGACTGGTGTTCAGCAAAATAAAAGAGAAGCATAAAGTAAAACAGCTCAAATAACAGACATAGCTAGAAATGACTAGCTAAGAGAAGGTGTTGTCTCCACACCTTCTTACCAACTGACTTCTAATAGCTCACTGAAGTCCCTATATACACAGTAGGAGTCATGTGATTACTTCACTCCGCCCATTGTTATACAGTTTAACACAATTTTATTTTCATAGTCTTATTTCTTTTTGTCTAAACAATAAAATCAGTCAATATAACTTAAATGATTATGTACATAACAGCAGAAATTAATTTAATAGTCTGTACCCAGACTTTTGTCAAGCTGTGACCTTAGGAAGCACCTCCCCTCTCAAATGCAGCATAAATGTAGAAAGATTGAGGCCGTCCGGCTCTATAATTATACCTGCAGTTGACGGAGAAGGTGTACCCAGATCTGTTGTGATGTAATTGCCAGTTTTTCAGCTTTAGAAATTGTCCCTGAAAATTAACAAGCGGATTCCACATATGGTAAGTGAGCAAACAGCAGCCTTAAAATCTCTGTTTAAGTATAAGAGCATTTACTGTCCCAAAATGCAAGAAAAAGCATCTTGCTAAATACCTGTCTCAGATGCCTGCACAACAGTGTGAACGTTCAAGCAGGAACTACAAACAGAACCTGAAAAAGTCACACCGCCATGGAAAAGTAAAACAAGTTTTCCAGGTGGCGGCTCTCCGGAATACCTTCCTGTCATGTTTCTGGAATTGGAAAAAAATAAATTACTTGCATAACAAAAGTTTAAACTGGCAGTGTGTTTTCCTCAGCGTGAGCGCTCATTAGAAATGAGGACAACTCCTACACTACCTTCTGTTGTAGCATATTGTATTTTGTTACAGTCTACTTTTCACTAATACTATTACAGGCAAAACAAAATTAGCTCCATTCTTTTAGCAGAATTGCCACAAAAGCCACTTTTTAATGTAGGCTACATGGGTTCAGGCTTACAGGAGTAAATACAGTCTTGCTGCTTTACATTTCTATTATTTGGGGGTGTGGGACATTATTACCTACTACCTGCTAAATGTGTAGGAGCAAATATTCTTTTTACTATATATCATAAACCTAGTGTGCTCCAGGAAGGAAAGTCTACTGAATCTGGGATCAGGTATTTGGAACAAATAGAACGTAACACAACAAATAACATATGTATAAACAAAGTGGGTGGCCAACCCAACGAACAGATGAAAATACAAACAGTTAACAGTGCGACACAGGTAACAGATTTTAGGAATTTATAGATTCAGAATGACAGACCTCCTAACCAAACAAAAAAAAAAGGGTGGGGTTCCCTCTCACAGTTTTACAGATTAATGATGAAAAGGGACAGGGATGCATAAAATCTGGAGACCCTGAGTAATAGCTATCAATAAGGGATCTAAGGTTACAATATAAAGGAGGGGACTTAATGGGCATCCTTGTCAGACCCCTCAAAGGAGGACAATGTGAGAACCCATCCATCCATTGATAGTGGGGATTGTTGTACAACAAGAATACAGGAGATGGACCCATTAATAAACATGTCAGGGAATCAATACTTCCAGAACACCAAAAGCAGGTGATCATGGGTAAGGTAAATCTTTATTTGTATAGCACCTTTCCACAACCAAGGCGCTTCACATTTAAAATACAATATTCAAATAAGTTAGTATCCCTGCTACTGTGGGAGGGGAAAGCCCCTAGATGGAGCAAGGCTGAAATGTGTTCCCACTGGTCCAATGGAGGTATGGGGCTCCCATGCTTTCAACATTATCAATCAGCCTCCATGGCCGCCCAGGCTTTGAAGTGGTTCATCCCTTCCCCCCCTTCCTCCCCCTTGTGTGGAAATGGAAAGGAGACTTATGTCAGGTACACCGCTATGGTCACTGCTTCACCTTACCTTTTCTGGAATCAAATGCCCTACCCCGATCATGAGAGAGATGGTATGTGCATGGAGCAACTGTATGGCTCTCTCTCATATTCCGAATTGGGCTCGTGGACCTCCAATAAGGTATACTCCCCTTTGAAAAAACAAACTCTTATGCCTAGGTGGGAAACCGGTCCACTGGGAAAACTGGAATTCCAGAGGGATTAAGGTCCTACAGGACCTTTATATTCTAGCCACGGTTGACCTGATGTCCTATGAACAACTTCAGGCATGGTATTCTCTCCCAACTAGAGACCTCTGGAAATTCCTACAAATCCATAGTGTAGTTTCCAAGCTGCAGACTCAAGGGACTGAAGACCCCTGCTGGGAATGGCTGAGCTTACTACATAGGTCTTCCTCTCAAAAAGGCATTATAGGTGGCTTCTATAGGACCATAAGAGAAGCCCAACCTGACCCCACCAAAACCAGTAGGAAGCACTGGGAGACCAAACTTGGGGTCACCCTGCCTGCTGACATACGGAAGTGGTGTTTAAGGTTTGCCCATATGGCCTACAGGGACACCAAGAGCCAAACTATCCAGCAAAAAAATCCTACTGCGATGGTATAGAACCCCAGCAGATTTACACCGTATGGGTCTTCTCAACCACTCCTCCTGTTGGAGATGACATCAACCATTTGCTCATTTTCTCCATATCCTCTGGCACAGTCTGAATATTATTCCCTTCTGGGACATGGTGCTTGCTGATTGTTCCAGAGTAGCAGGCCAAACTATTTCACACTCGAATACAATGCTGCTGCTGCTGGGTGACCCCACCTTACTAATCATGTTGCCTCCCTTCTTCAAAAATGGGTCTTAGTGGCTATTCTTGAAGCCAAGCATGCTGTCCTGATGCACTGGAAAAACCCAACCCCCACCCCCAGCATGGAGGTAGGCTCTTGCTTAGACGGCTACCTTGGAGAGGTTATCATATTCTTGTTTTTGCCACCTTAACAAATATCAAAATAAGTAGGGTGTGTACTTACAGTTTCACCTAGGTACAGTATTACCCCTTCCTCCAGTGAATCCACCATCATAAGTCCCCTACTTATATATGAATCCCTCTGAATAACCTTTTATTTAGATGGAAGTACATGTAGCAAAATATCATAGAAACATAGAAACATAGAATTTGACGGCAGATAAGGACCGCTTGGCCCACCCAGTCTGCCCATTTCCCTACCTACTGGATAAGCTGCAGATCCTAGTTAACCAGCAGCCTACTTCTTCCTACCCCAACCCCCAGAACTGCCTTATGACTATCCCATGCATGCTTGAATTCCGCCACTGATTTTGACTCCACAACCTCCTCCGGAAGGCTGTTCCATGCATCCACAACCCTCTCTGTGAAAAAATACTTCCTTAAATTACCTCTGAGCCGCCCCCCCTCTATCTTCAAATTGTGCCCTCTTGTTCTTGCACACCTCTTTTTTTGAAAGATGCTACCCTCTTGGACTTTGTAGATTCCCTTGAGGTACTTGAAAGTTTCTATCATGTCCCCCCTCTCCCTTCTTTCCCTCGAGGCTATACATATTAAGCTCCTTAAGTCTCTCTTCATATGTCTTCCGGTGCAGACCCTGCACCATTTTAGTTGCCCTCCTCTGGACAGCTTCCATCTTGTCTATGTCTTTGCAGAGACTGGGTCTCCAGAACTGCACACAGTACTCCAGATGGGGTCTCACCAGCTGTCTGCACAGAGGGATAATAACTTCCTGTTTTCTACTGGTGATGCCTCTCCCTATGCATCCCAGTATCCCCCCAGCCCTCCTTGTTGCCCTCTCACATTGCTTGCCCGTCTTTAGGTCATCTGATATGACTACCCCCAGGTCCCTTTCCATTTTTGTTGTTGTTAGTATCTCACCCCCCATTGTGTACTCTTCCCCTGGGTTTTTGTTTCCCAGGTGCATTACCTTGCACTTCTTAGCATTGAATCTAAGCTACCATACATTTGACCATTCCTCTAACCTTGCCAAGTCCCTTCATCCTTTCCACCCCACCCTGTGCATCAACTCTGTTGCAGATCTTAGTGTCATCTGCAAAGAGACATATTTTTCTTCCAGTCCTTCTGCAATGTCGCTTATAAAGACATTGAAGAGGACTGGTCCTAATACTGAACCCTGCGGTACCCCACTAGTAACCCTCCTTTCTTCTGAGTGGACTCCATTTACTATTACTCTCTGTGTCCTATTCTCAAGCCAATTCTTTACCCAGGCTGTCATCTTGGGACCCACTCCCAGGCTGACAGCCTGGGTAAAGGTAGGTATCAAATAAAGTGTTTTCCCTCTTGGATAACTATTTTAATATTATCTCGCTTTATTTCATGCATTTGATATCAACAATGTTTAACTAAGTAGCTTATGCTAGTTCATAACTTCACTAGTCTAATGCAGACTCATACTTTTACTTAATCTTATGTTCTACAAACATGTTGTTACTGTATTGCAAAAAGTTTTCTTCTCTTTGTATTTGTTATCCTTATTTAACCCTTGGTTTTGGCAATGCCGAAGCATGTAACCTGAAAAATTAGTAAACTTTGATATGTTGAAAAAAATAAAATACAATATTCAAACATAAAATTTACAGTAAAACAATAAATATAGCTATGAATTTAAATTTGCCTGGGAAGGCTAAATTAAAGAGATACGTCTTCAACTCAGTTCTAAAACTATTGCCAGTCAGGCACTCTCTTAACCGACAAGGTACAGAATTCCACAGGGTAGGAGCAGCAAAGGAAAAAGCACAGGCACTAGTTTTTAAATGAACCCTGGGAATCTCTAGTAATCCATCATTGGCAGATCAGAGAGGATAGATGGGGCAGTAGGGAGTCAAGAGATCTTGCAGGTAGCTGGATCTCTGTTTGTGTATGGCTTTAAAGGTTATCAAGCCAAACTTAAAGGTGATCCACCTCTGAACAAGCAGCCAATGCAGTCCATGCAGCACAGGTGCAATATGACTGGCCCTTGATGTACCAGTTAAAAGCCTAGCCACAGCATTCTGCAGTAGTTGCAGTTGGCGGATATCAACCCCAGGAAGCCCTAGGTTTAGGGCACTGCAGTAGTCAAGGTGGGTGGTGATGAAGGCATGGACCAATGTTGGAAGGTCATCCAGAGGAATCAGATGTTTTACCCGAGCCATATTCCTCAGATGGTAAAATCAGGATTTAACCCCTGCTGACAAATGAGGTTTCAGGGTCAAGCTATCAACAAAAATAACACCCAGGTTATGCACCTGGTCTGAGGTAGTGAGCTGAACGCCAGCAAGTCATAAGCCTGATGCCTGTCCAGCCCCCGGAATACCTGGGTCCACTATCAACACTTCAGTCTTGTTCGGATTCAGTCTCAGCCAGCTTGTGCTCATCCAATCCTTGATCTTGGCAAGACAGTTATTTAGCACAGAGACTGCATCAACCTGTCCGGGCAGAAAGGACATATACAGTTGAGTATCATCTGCATAGCAGTGAAAACTCAAACCATATTGCCTGATGATATCTCTCAGTGGCAACATATACACTGCAAACAGCAAGGGTGCCAGTATGGAGCTCTGTGGCACCCCACAGGACAGGGGGAAGGTGTCAGAGGAATAAATTCCAGTGACCACCCCCCGAGACCTGTCCACAAGGAAAGATCAAAACCATTCAAGGACTGTACCCGACAGCCCACAAAGGAGCCACAAGGACTCCAAAAGCACACTATGGTTTACAGTGTCACATGCTGCAGAGAGATCCAGAAGGACCAAGATAGTATGAGCCTTTCTATCTCTCGCTATTAGGAGGTCATTCAATACTCGGACAAGTGCAGTCTTGGTGGTCTGTCTCTTCCTAAATCTAGACTGGAGAGCATAACAGACATTGTGTGTCACAAAGTGATCATCCAGTTGCAAAACAACCGCATTCTCAATAACCTTATGTATCCTCCCCCCACCAGCCCCCCTTTGTTTCTGTCAGCAGGGCTTCTCCTCTCACATCTAGGCACCACTGAGAGGGGTGGGGGTAGTCACTACAATTGTCTTGCAATATTCTGTGACCCATTACTTCTACTACTGAGCCTGCCATCCTTCACACAGGCAAACCAAGTGTGGCAACTACCTGGCTCACACCTGGGAGGACCATTTAGCATGTCCAACAACCTGTGTTCCTGGGAGAAAACGTTTGCTCAGTATTATGCTAGGTTTGTACTTCTGGACAGGGGCACCAAGGTAAATCCAGATAATAGAAGCAATAACTGAAATGTCTAAACCAGGATGGGATTCTAGACTGTGGCTTTTATTCACATAACACAGAGAATAACAAAGCAAAAATGGACCCCACAGGGCTACACTCACTGGTAATGCAGATTACTTAGGTACAGAGCACACTTCCTTCCTATGAACCCTCAGGTTCTGCATGGATCTGGGCACACACGGCCTGAATGTGTACACTTCTCTTCTATTCCTTGACTTGGCACCCCAGCCAGTACTAGGACACTTTTCCACATTACGTGGAGGTTGATGGTGACTCCCTAAACCACCAACAAGCACTTTGCTGGTCTCAGGGAAATCCAAAACCCCACATCTGGGTGCTTCCCTCAGACACTGGCCAAGTGCCTGAGAGAAAACCATATGTGCCCAAACTGAACCCGGAGAGGTAATCCTGGTCACTCCAGATGGGGGTCTCCCATCTCTTGCTCCCAAATCTATACTCAGCCATTCATTTGGTTACAACACCTTTCTTTGAAACACTGTTTGTAGATGCTCTCTCAAAATGTTTAGCACATTTAACATTCAACAATTCACTCTGGAGGTGTCCTGACTTTAAAAGTTCTGTATGTGGCTGTGTCTTTACCCTAGACCTAGACCCCCACTGTTGCAGACACTTCTAAGTCATACACAATCTAAAAGTTCTGTACTTGGCAAGTCTTCCTTTGACCCCACAGTAGGTAGACACTTGTACTTTAAATGATCTCTCTCAGTGAACATAGTCTCTTTAACAGAGAAGAACTCACCATGGTAGGCAGGTGCCCCAGGGCTTCTTTCCCACAACATAATCTCAGGTACTCACAGAACAACATGAATCTCAGGCAGCTTCTCCCAATCCAGGCTGGACAAGGGGATTGCCCCTGAATTTCTGGAATTCCCCCATCCCTTGGGGGTTGGGGCAACTAGAACAACTTCTAGGAATGGTCTCTACCACTTTGCACAACCGGTCTTCTGTGTTCATCTCCAGGGTGAGAACACCCAACCCCTTCTCTTGAGGTAGCTCTCCCTCTCTCTCTCTCTCTCTCTCTCTCTTCTCTCTTTCAGAGTTAGGTCTGAGAAGCTGCACCCAGCAGCAGTCCTCACTCTCTGGAGTCTCCAAACAGTCTACTCCCTGAAGATTGACTTGAATCTCCCAACATTCTACTGCTAACCCCTGCAGCTAGCATTCCATTGTGGCGTATGCTGCTGCGAGAAAGGTGACATCTTCACTCCAGCTCAACAGAAACTGAAAACAGAGTGTGACAGTGTGAAACCCATTTAACCTGCCTGCCACTGATTCTAAATGGGATTCTAGTAACCCCAGGGAACAAGGAGGTTACACTTACCCACAAAAAGCAGGTTGAGACAGGCCAGTAGTTACCTGGAAATTTTGGATCCAAGGAGGATTTTTTAAGGAGTGGTCATATGACTACCTCCTTGAGGGGATCAGGAAAGACCCCCCAGAAACTCCAGACAATTTCAGCTAGGATTGGGCAGATAACATCTACACAACCTTGTAAAAGGCTTTGGCCTGCTCTGAGACAAAAAGGAAATGTCTAACTCGGTGTGAATAACCAGAGGCTACCACATCCCTGATCAACAATAAATTATCCTGAATAGAAACATAGACTTTGATAGCAGATAAAGACCGCTTGGCCCACCAAGTCTGCCCATTTCCCTACCTATTGGATAAGTTGGAGATCCTAGGTAATTGACAGCCTACTTCCTTCTACCCTCCACTTGAGATGTGCGAAATTAGAAAATGTTGTTCTGCAAAATATTTTGTGAAATTCACACATTTCACGAAATATTTTTCGGCTGTGAAATTCCATGGTCAAAGTGTGAAATTTCACCCACAAAATGCCAAATTTCACCTGTGAAATGGCAAAATTCAGGCTAAATTTGATGAAATTCAGGTGAAATTTGGCAAAATTGCACATTTTGCAGCAACATTTTGTGTTTCATAGGCCAAATTTTGCAATTTCACACCTGTCAGAAAATTTAGCAGCACTGCTGACTTTTCAGCAATTTCTCTGGCAAAATCTAATTTTGCAACACGTCTACCCCCCAATAAGAATTGCCTTATGTCTTTCCCATGCATTCCTGAATTCCCCCACTGCTTTGGACCCCATGACCTCCACAGGTAGGCTGTTTCATGGGTCCACCACCTTATTTGTGAAAAAGTACTTCCTCACGTTGCCCCTGAGCCAATCCCCCTCTATCTTCAAGTTGTGCCCCTTTGTTCTTACACACATCTCTTTTTCTGAAAGATGCTACCCTCTTGAACTTTATTGATTTTCTTGAGGTACTTGAAAGTTCTTATCATGTCTCCCCTCTCCCTTCTTTCTTTCTTTGAGGGTATACATATTAAGCCCCTTCAGTCTCTCTTCTTTTGGCTTCTGGTGCAAACTCTACACCATTTTAGTTGCCCTTCTTTAGACAGCCTCAGTCCTGTCTACTGTATGTGGTCTCACCAACTGTCTGTACAAAGGGATAACAACCTCCTGTTTTCTAACATACTAACATACTCAAATGCCAGCAGAATAGGCCTAACGGTCCTTCGTGTCTGCTCATTTGGTCAGCCTCCACCCTGGGTGCTGACCTTGCTACCCCCCTTGCCTCCTCTGGCTTCTCCTTTCCCAGTTCCGGATATTCTTGCTGCATTGGATTTTGCTTCCAGAACTCTTCCCCTGTACCTGTCCCACCCCCTCTTGAACCCCTCCACTTTTTCTGCCTCCACCAGCCCCCTAGGCAGTGCATTCCATGGCTCCACCACCCTCTTAGTGAAGTAGCACCTCCTCCTTTCTCCCCTGAATCTTCCCCCCTCCAGCTTCCACCCATGCCCTCTAGTGGCCCCCTCCTCCTTCCTTTGAAGCACCCTGACTGTTTCTCTCCTATTTACCCTCTTCATGTACCTGAAGACCTCTATCATGTCCCCCGGTCCCCTCTCTCTTCCAATGTGTACGTATTTAGCTCTTTGAGCCTCTCCTCATAGGTCCTGTCCCCCAAGCCCCAAATCATTTTGGTTGCCCTCCTCTGGACCCTCTCCAAGAGGGTAATGTCCTTCTTTAAGTGTGGCCTCCAAAACTGCACGCAGTATTCAGGGTGCGGCCTCACCAAGCAGTTATACAGAGGGAGTATCACTTCCCTCCTTCTGGAGGTGATCCCCCTAGCGATGCATCCCAGCATCCTGTTGGCCTTGGCTGCTGCCCTCCTACAAGTCTCTGAGTTGTTCATCATGACATCCACCACCACCCCCAGGTCCTTCTCAGCCATCGAGACTTGTAGCATTTCCCACCCAGGGTGTACACTTGGCCTGGGTTTCTGGCTCCCAGGTGGAGTACCTTGCATTTCCCTGCATTGAACCCCAGCTTCCACTTTCTAGACCATCTTTCCAGAGCCTCAGGTCCCCTGTAGGGCCACCCTCCCTCCTCCCCATCCACCACCGCCCCCAGTTTTGAGTCATCCACAAAGAGACTCATCTCACTCCTGATTCCTGTCCTTATGTCAGAGATGTAGGAGTTGAAGAGGAGGGGCTCAAGGACTGATCCCTGTGGGACCCCACTATTGACCCTCCTTGGGGATGAGACTATCCCACCAACTACGACCCTCTGGGTCCAGTCCTGGAGCCAATTACCTATCCATCTGATTATCTGGTTCCCTACACCCATTTCTCCCAGCTTATCCAACAGCCCACATGAGGAACAGAGTCAAATGCCTTGCTGAAGTCTAGAAAGAGGACATCCACTGGTCTACCCAGGTCCAAGGCACTCGTCACCCAGTCATAGAACTCCACAAGGTTTGTCTGACACGATTTCCCCGGGACAAATCCATGCTGTCTCTTGTCCTGGCACCCTGACTTTTCCAGGTCCCCCCTAGCATCTCCTTGACAATGCCCTCCATCACCTTGCCCACCACCGATGTCAGGCTGACAGGCCTGTAGTTCCCTGCCACCTCCCTTGATCCCCCCTTGTGGATAGGCACTATATTTCTACTTGTGATGCTTCTCCCTAAGTATAGCAGTATCCCCCCAGCCTCCTTACTGCCTTCTAACATTGATTGCCTACCTTTAGGTCATCTGATATAACTATCCCCAGGTTCCTTTTCATTTTTTTTGTAAGCACTCCCCATTGTGTACTCTTCTCCTGGGTTTTTGTTTCCCAGGTGCATTATTTTACACTTCTTTGCATTGAATCTAAGCTGCCATACTTTTGACCATTTCACCAACCTAGCCAAGTCCATGTTATTGCCAGGGATGGAGCAGGACTAGATGTGATGAATGATAGTTGGGAAACTCTACATTAAATTGGTACAAAAGATTTTTGTCAAAATTTTAGCATCTGTATTAAGGAGGCATATGGGTCTCCAATTTAAAAGATATTGTCTGTTACCACATTGAAAAAGAAAATTTGAAGAACTTTAGTTATCTAGCTGGAGAAAGACATACAAGCCAAAACAGAATTAAAAATAATTAAGACTGGGGGCAAATATGGACATTATCAACTGGTATAACTCATACGTCAGGCCATCAGTTCCAGGGGAAATACATTTACCCAAGCAAGGGATGGCCGAGAGAACTTCACCCTCAGTAACTGGTTGAGTAAGAAGTGCCTTGTCAGCGTATGTCACCTGTGGAATGTGTAAAGAGTTTAAAAATTGCACAGCTGTGTCCTCAAGTGCAAAATGAGTTCCCACTGTGTCTTGCAAGAAGTTCTGGACCACTTGTAGCATCCCTGTGCATGAGAAATGTTCAAATCCTACCAGGTCAACTAATGAAAGCATGTGTCAGAGCTGAACTCTGCAGAAACAACTGTGAAAAATATCTCCTGTCAAATGTTTGCTCTGGGTACCATAGGTCTGTTCCCCTCAGCAGATCCTCACTATGGATGCCTCAGGTCTGGGATGGGCTGCTCACTTCACTGACCCAGGGGACCTGGTCTGATGTGAAGCAGCATCTCCAAGTCAATGTACTGGAGATGCAGGCAGTTCTTTATGCTCTGCAGGCCTTCCAGACCAACATTTTCCTTGGCCTGCTGCTGGTGCAGACGGACAACACTCCTCCTCCAACTACTCCCTTACCTCTGCCATACACAATTACCTCTCCCTCAGCTGTTCCTGTTTTAAACCTCCATAATATCTATCACCAGTTTCTGCCTTCCTACCCTGACACCCTCCCCCGGCAGGGTTCTCAACATCCTGAAGTGGGAATCAGGAAATGGCTACCCCTTCTCCTCATATTAACACCTCTAATACCTCTGGACTTGTTGTCTCACCCCTTACTGTGTCTGCTGTACCTGTTGTCTGTACCATTATGTACCTGTTTTTCATGCCACCACTGCCCATGTACCCATGTAACTTAGAAATCAAATGTATTGTAACTCCAGATCGCATCTGGAAATGAGTGGATTCCCGCTCAGTATGCTTATCTGGTTAATCTCTTTAATAAATAAATAAATAAATAAATTAGTTAATTAATTAATAATATTCAGTTCTTGCCTCTCCCCCTGTCTTCACTACCTGCCCATCTGGGTCACCTGTGTGCACAACTCATCTTTACTCCAACAGCACTTGCGCACTACCTCAAGCCTGCTCCTGGTACACTCATGCACTATAATGGTTCTGTTGCATTATTACTGTTTTGTACATTTATATGTTCTTTTGTATGATTTTGGACATGTATTGTAATTTACCCAATGTTCCACTACTGTTTCTTGAACAATACCTTGTGTTCCAACTGTTGCATAATCTTACAATGTTGTATTGTTTGTACTACCCACATACTATTGTAAGTGATCATCCTTCATGACCCTATGTAACCCCTCCCCCCCCCCGGTCACACTGTAAGACAAGCAACTTGTTGTTCAGTATGCCATCCTGGTGAAACATTTCAATAAATAAATACATAAATAAAATGAAAGTGACTTCACCTGTCATATTGATAGGCCTTCATATGGTCCTTGACTGACTGAATCTGAGCCAGAAAGTATAAACCCTTCTCATCTTGTAAAAAGACATGTTTAAAGAGAGTATAACTCAAATCAAGGTAGGTAAGATAGTTGGTCCTGCCCACTGACTTGGAACTTCTCTTTGTCAGACAACCTATGTCAATCGCGGTATGACCCCATCAAAGCAACGTGTCAGGGTACAGATCCTGAACTGACATGCATGCCCACAAAAGGGAGCTCAGTGAATTCAGAAAGGAAGAGTCCTGCAGGATGGTGTTATTCAACCTCCATTTTGACTTTCCTGCAGTAGGAATGGGTCAAGAGAAAATTAACAACTTGATGGAAAATGATCAGAAAATTCCATGGGACTGGTAGTGACAGACATAATGTTCATACTGTGGTTCACACTGTGGTTGAATAGGGAACTGGGGGAGTATGTACATGAGAGCTTCCCATCAACATCCTTATGCATGATCATTTGTCATGTTTAGCAACCACTTATCTAGTCTAGATTTAAAGGTCTCTTTGTTCTTGGCCAAGGACAAGACACAAGTCACAGGAACTATTTTTTGGACCTCAGCAAAGCATTCGACACAGTCGACCATGCTTTATTCCTTGATACGCTAATCTGGCATGGCATCCCTGGACCTGCCCTGTCATGGTTTACCAGCTACCTGACAAATAGAATGCAACAGGTGAAAGCAGATGATTCTCTCTCCCCACTCCTTCCTCTTCTTAGAGGATTACCACAACGTTCAATCCTCGGCTCCCTCCTATTTATCCTATACATCAACACCATCAGTAACAATGTTAATAAAGCTAAACTACAACTTTTTGCAGATGATATGGTAATAAATGTACCCAAATCCTTGGCAGCCAAAGTACACCTGAAGCTCCAGGCAGAATTCAGTTTTCTCCAGCTTAGTCTTGCACAGTCTAAGCTCCTTTTAAATGCAAAAAAACAAAGGTCATGTACTTCCACTCCAATCTCCAAACTGCCACTCAAAATGAACTTGTATCTCTGCTCCCCATTAAGACCCTCCCTGAAGACAACCAGGGGGTAATCACCAAATGTAAATATTTAGGCTGTGACTTAGACCACCACCTATCACTTTCTGCCCATATCACCTCTTTTGCGTAGAAGCTGCAACAAAGACTTATATTCTTTTATAGCAATACATCCCTGTTTGCCTATGACACCAGGCTTCAATTGGTACAGTCAACCTTCACACCTCTCCTTGATTACACAGATATTTTTTAAGGCAGTTGCTCAGACTCCCTGCTACGCCAGTTGGATACCTTGTACCATAGAGCAATATGATTAATTTCTAATGCCCACTTCATACTCACCACTGTAACCTATATGCTTCTCTGGGTTGGACATCCTTAACTACCAGAAGACTTACTCACTCCCTTATTTGGCTATACAAAGCCCTCTTGTTAAAGCTCCCCCCTTATATAACATCTTTTTCAGTGCACTACCTCCTCATATTCATTACATAGCACCACCTACTTTATGTTGGATGTCACTACAACCCGCTCCCACTTTGGGGATTTGACTATAAGCCATGATCTCCCCACCACCTGGAATAAAACCCAGTCTATCCTCAGACTGCAACAGCTAATCCCCTGGGCAACTTCAGACATCTTCTTACTAGTAAATTACGTGACTCCTGTACATGCTGCTGACCTCTATAAATGCTACCGAAGGATTGTCAATGCCTCTCTTCTATGCCGGTATGAGTTTCATCTCATTCCCTAAGGTCCCCCCACACCCACCCTTAGTAACTACCATAGCCCTTTTCCTCCATCATTCTCGACCTTCCCTGAATGTTTCTACACTATTCCCCCCACTTCACCCACCCTAATCTTCCTTGTCACCTTTAATTACCTCAACTCTGCCAATTATCCTGACCCAAGCTACTCACCTTCTCCTCTTTCTCCCTTTCAGTTCTCCTTGATCTTTCTCTCAACCCTGTGTTCTTAACTGTGATAGATGCTACAATACTGCCACTACAAGTTGTACAAGCAGTCATTCAAGTTTGTTCCAAAGGTTCACTAGGTTAAACCCAATACTGATGTGTCACAATCTTCTAAATCTTGTAATTTCCATGTAAATTCCATGTAAATAATTGCCCTCATTTGGGAAGTTGTCTAATATCCTTGAATGTGTATTTTGCCTTGTTTATGATGTATGTGTACTGCTTATTGCCTGTATCAGGACCTCCTTGAAAATGAGCCTGCTCAATGGAGTTATTTCCTGCCAGTAAACTTTGACTTGACTTGACTTACTAATGATAACATGCAAAAGTAGGCTATTCCATACATTCCAAACTCTCTGAGTGAAAAAGTACTTTCTCTTAGTTGCTTTGTATAGAGAACTATTTAGCGGTAGTTGATGACCTCTTGTTACCTTTATGTTTTGTTTAAAATCAAAACCCATTTCCATAAAGAGGGCTGGATCATTTATCACATCCCACATAAACAGTAAGTCACCCCTGCTTCTCCTCAATTCTAGTGACATGAGTTTTAATTAACTAAGTCTGTCTTAATAGTTAAGGTCCTTTAGTCCAATAATATGTTTAGTGTATCTACGTTGAACACTTTCAAGGTTTCTACTGGCTGTTTTATACTGCGATTCCCACAGTTGGGAGCAGTAGTCTATGTGGGTTCTAAAGGGAGCATCTAATGGAAACAAAATTATAATCAATTCATGTAGCAAATTGTGCCCAGTGGTACGTAAAACCTCCAGTAGAATGAAGTGTATGAAATGTATCAACCAGGCAGGACTCCTTACAAATGGCTTCTAAATACAGGGAATCACAATACAACTTGGTTGTCAGAGCTCCTCTATCCCATAGATGAAGAGGGAAATATAAGTCACCCGCAAAGACAATCATCTGAGTCGTGCATAAGTAAGGTTGAGTAACTTAAATAAAGTAACCCTGTCAAATTTAGACTGAAGGATGTAAATATCAATTAAATGGAAAGCAGAGTGATTAATACAGCAATCAAGTAATACGGCCCAACCTGGTTGTACATCAAGTACCCTAGAAACAGTGGGGGAAAATGGTTAAACAAAATGGCAACCCCAGAGCAAGTTTCAGTGCCTTAAGAATAATAAGAAACACCAGAAGTCCAGAGTCTCTGAGTAGTGGCAATATCAGCCAAATTGCATAATCTGGTATCCTGCAAGAAAATCATGTCAGTGCAAGAATCTCGTAGGACCTGCAGTTCAACCTTCCTCTGAAAAAGGTTGTTCATATTGTTAACATTCAGCAAAGCAGCCCTCATGTACGGGGGAAAAAGGAGGAAAACCCCCAAATGTCTGGTGGGTCAATTTCCAGAGCTAAGGTGGTGGAGTGTACTTCTTTTTAAATTTATCTTTAAATCCAGGGGTAGGGCTGTTTTTCCTTTTACAAGGTTTGACTGATTTCGAAGTGTCATCCTCGGTATCCAAAATACTAGCCAATTCCATTACTATCATTGAGAAGGCATCAAAATGGAAATCAGTATCCCCCCTGTTCTGGGCGGGCAAGAGGATTGAATTTATTGTGAAGGGGAAGATACTCAGTGGAGGTGGCTTGGGGACCAGCACAAACCGTTAGGTTCCATAGAGAACATCTAAGTGGCACATTAGAGAAAGTAGGTGGAGGAGGCATGGAAGAAGCATCAAGGAGGCTTAATTGTACCAATGGAGTGAGAACCTCAGAAGTAGCAACAGTAAGCATGTGAGGCAGCATGGAAGCTATAGGAGCAGATTGTGGAGATGGTCGAGAAGAAGCATCAGGAGACACAGGAAGCAATGTAGAGCTCAAAATATCCGAGGGTGACCGAAGTGACATCTCCAAATTCAGGCTATGCCTGGGTAGCAGGGTGGGATCAATCAGGTAGGCCTATTGGCAACTGGTTAGTTTATTGTGGGCTGCTCAGAGACAGTCATGAAAAGAGTGACTTTCATCTGACACAGATTGCATGTCAACAGATTAGAGCATTAAGTGGCTATGAGGCCATAATCCAGGCAGAGGCTATAGAGCGGCTAGTCACACACATTGCTAATATGGAAGAGCACTCCACACTTAAAGCGTGCCTTTGGCTGCCTTACATAGAAACACTTACCACGGTCTTGGCCCAAGGAAAAGCAATAAGGAAGATGAGTAAGACCAATGTCAGTGGCCCGGAGTGGTACCTTATATTTCCACCCTCTAGTCCAAAGCCCGTATTTATCTAGAATTGTTTCTGGGTGGCCCAACACTTCACAGGATTGTTTTAGCCAATAGATGACATTCCAAACATATACTCCTTCATTATGGAGCATCACTGTCACTGCATGAGTGGTAGGTCTGGTTAGAGGGATAGCCTGGAAGGGCAGTGAGAGCTCTGAATACCTCAAATAATTATACTTTGTCCAAAAATGGTCTAATGAAGAATAAAGTTGAAAGGTGACATCACAGAAAATAGATCAGGAGACATATATAATGTCAAAGATACTATATGATCCACCACGAAATTGAATGATTCCATGAAGAGTTTTTCTAATAGAAAGGAACTATCATGAAGGAGAACCTCAGCTCCACTATATTTGAGCCACACCACACTGCACCAAGGTGCAGGAACAGGCTTTTTTGTGAAAAGATCTGAAAGTTTAAATGGGGTATACTATGGAGTCCCAGATGGCTTGGAAGGAGCAAACATTGCCACTTGGGAGGCAGAATCAAATGCCTTCTGGTGTACCGCAGCATCCAGAACAGTGGCACTAGTGCATTACTCAGGAGAAATGACTGGCTTCTGTTTCTACTGCAAGGGCAACTGATGCAAAATAGGACATCAAGATCCAGATCCCGACAGAATCAATGGATTAGAACTTTCACATGTATCAATATGGTAGACAGGCAGGAAAGCTGTATCTGGGACCAAGGTGTATCCATCCAGCCCACTTTTTTAAGGGCTTTATCTATGCTCCAGCCAGGTGTGGTGGTTGGGGGCCAGTCTGCAAGGAGGCATGGCAGTACTTCCTCCCTCAAATACTGCTTTGGGTAACAAAACACTGTTTGAGCAAGACATAAAGATGAAGGTCCCAGAAGAAGGGACTGAGGTAGTCCTAGGATCATCCAATAACTGTCCCAACACAAATGTAGGAGGTGAAGCTATGCAAGGAGGTGGCAAAACTGAGGGAGCCTCTGGAAAGGCAGTTACTGGTTGATTAAGCACCCCTGCCATTTGCCCCTTGAAGGGTGTTGTTGCATAGGCACTGTATATGGATGATCCAAATGGAAAAGGATAGCAACCCCGATGCACTGCCAGGAGAAACTGTACCAATATAAAAAAACTCCAATATTCTGGTCAGACAGTGAAAGAACAGTTCCAGGGTATGGGGAGTAGGTTGAGACTCCATGGTAACAAAAACCATCCATAGCAGCTGCTCATTAGACTCAGGTCACTGTGATTATAAAGGAAGCAAAGGTGAGCCATTCAAGGATAAATCCATCAGTCCAGCAAGCAAGTTTGACATTTCATGAGGAGCAGAATTAGTAGTAGTCAAGGTGGTTGCAACCGTAGAAAAAGCAGGCAAAAACTCCTTACCATTAGAAAAGCCAGTCCCAGCAGGAGTGCCACCTGTAGTAATAAGATGTGTTGGCTGGGAAAGGTCTTCTGCAGTAAACTAATATCAAATCCCGGTCCAAAGCCAGGTACTGCTCCAGGAAATGGGAGCTGAGAATGGGGCTGTAAGAAGTCTGCTCAGGAGAGCGGAGGATTTGTGGGCAGCTGCCCATGCACATCTCCAGCAACAGGATGATCCAAAAGCGATCCCAAATCTGTAAAGTCCACCAGTGTCAGTGAATCATGATGTTGTGCTTCAATATGATTGAGTAGCAGAGGGTCTTACTAAGTGGAGTTCAGAGTGGCATTCAGCAACTGTGTGGGAGTAACTAGCTATATTCAGGTCAGGTAAAAATAGGCAGACAGATTCCATGAGCAGGCAGCAGATTCATGGAAAATATTGAGCTAGTCTAAGCAGAGTAGTTGTCATCCACAGGACAATCAGCAGGCTGTAAGGTTCCCTGGTGCTCACTTTCACACAGGTCAGTCATCTTGGCATCCAAGATGGCAGCACCCCCTACCACAAGATTAGGGGAGTTTATTAGGGGTTGAAAATTATACAGTAAACAGGCTTCACAAATAAATTCAGAACCAAAAATAAACCAATCTGGTTACAAATGAAGATTGTGCAATGACAGACAGAGGAAATTAAACAAGGAAAAATAGTAATTTCACCTCATTTGTAACTGTAGGAGTTCAAGAGTAATCCATCAAAAAGGAAATAGCAATATAAAATCAAATAATTGGCACATCTGAAGAGTAGGGGGATTTTTATTGAAATAAAATAAAATCAAAACTAGGAATAACATACAACATAAAAGAAAACAAAAAGTACATTGTTACATAAACCTTAATGTGGCAAAAAAAAGGGAAACTTCAAAGAACATACATTGCATATGGCACTGAATGGATGAAAAAGCAAACACAAAAAGCAAAAACTTTGGAATACAAAAGTCAACACAGTACACATTGGGCATGTGTTCAGAAGTACACCTAGCAATGGCGCAGGTGTGTGCTCAGCACAACTGAGTTGCACTGGAGCAACAAAGAGATATATTCAAAAGAGACGTGCCATGGTGCATCCCTTCTGAATATATCAAATAATGCATGCTGTGCAAAGACAATGCACTGGCGCATCCCCCAGACAGGTCTGAATACCAGGAATGGGAAATGTGCCAGCGCGTCAGAGATACGCTGTGTGCAAATTCCTGATATTCAGACACAACTATGCAAATGGTGCTATAATGCATGCAAGGTGCAAATGGGGCCATGTGCATGTCATTATGTCCCCATTTGCATGAGTTGTGCAGGGCTGGCCAGCAAAATGTGCTTGACACCCTGCAAAGCATGCATCCCAGAACCAGGAACCACAGAAATACCTCCTCCCTTTCCCGTAACCCCGAGCACCAAAAAAACAGCCTTGTTAAATCCCTAGTGGTCCAGTGGTTCCCCTCTCCCTGCCTGTACACCCAATTGCTATTGTTTTGTTAAAATACTAGCCTTGGTAGTCTAGTGGTATCCCCATCCTAACCCATAGCCCTGATCGAAATTGCAAAGTATTCCTAAACTCTGTGGTGGTCCAGTGGTTCCCTCCTCCCCATCCCATAACCCCAATTGCCCAAAATTAATTCCTTTCAATTCCCTGGTAGTCTAATGGTACCCCCTCACCCCCACAGGAACCCCATCATACCAAGCTCCCCCCATGTCATCAGCAGGCATACCCACCTGCATACCTCTGCAGCTGCCCACCGAATTACAGCTTGCAGTATGTGCTGCAAGCTCATTGGTCCTCACTGTGGACCAATAGGCTTGCAGTGCATACTGTAATAGCCATTCACAACTCTGTGAATGAATGACTTCAAAGTTGTGAATGACTATTACAGTATGCACTGCAAGCCCATTGGTCCACAGTGTGAACCAATGAGCTTGTAGCACATGTTGTAAGCTGTCATTCAGTGGGCAATCACAGAGGTATGTGGGTGGGTGTGCTGCCCACCAATGATGGAGGGGGAGCTGGCTGGGATGGGGGTCCTTTGTGGGTAGCAGGGGTGGGGGTGATCAGGGTTATAGGCAGGGAGGGCATACTACTAGACTGCCAGGGATTTGAAAGGCATTCATTTCAGGTGATCAGAGTTACGGGATTGGGAGGGAGAATGCACTGGACCAGATGGGATTTTCATGGATGCTTGTGTACTGTGTTCTTGGGAAGGGAAGCCACCCACAGCTGGTGGCTGCTGTGATGTGCCTTGCATTATGGCAGCTCACCTGTGGGTGGCTACCAGTTGAGCCATAATTTATGGGCTCAACTTTGTGCTCAGGTATGCAGTACATCTCTGGGTTGTGCTGGCAGGTGCACTGCACATCCCAGGCTGGATATTGGGATGTGCTGCATATGCATGGGCATGCCCTTGGGATGTGTCTCATACATTATCGTTGCATCCCAGTGCATCAGGACTTGAGCTGCACAATTCCCCCTTTTGAATATTACCCCTGGGCATATTTCTGGGGTTGTGCTGGTACAACTCAGTTGTGCCTGGTACAACCCCTTTGAATATCTCAGCCACCAAAAAAATGTCCACTCCCAGAAAGAAAATCTAGGGAAACTCTATAGAACCCTAAAATATGAAGAAACAATTTAAACACAGCTGATTTATTTGCTGAGGTGAGATACTCTTCTCCTCCTTCTTATGTATCTTTTGTAGTTCAACCCAGACACTGCAATGATTTTTTTTTTCTCTGAAACCCTGTATATCCTTGTACCTGAAAATAGGCATTTGTTTGTCTAGTGTGCTTACCTGTTAAACAAAACCTAAACAAATAAATAAATTATTCATAACCTCTTGATACACAACATGTTTCTATTGAAATACCCAAGAGCATCTGGATTTCCAAAGGTAATGTTTCTAAATTGCCCCAATAACTTGCAAGGTAGAGAGAGCTCAAGAAACTGTACCAATATAAAAAAACTCCAATATTCTGGTCAGACAGTGAAAGAACAGTTCCAGGGTATGGGGAGTAGGTTGAGACTCCATGGTAACAAAAACCATCCATAGCAGCTGCTCAAGATTTGCCAAAAATACCCATGACTAGCTCAGTATTAGACATGGAAAGGAAAAGGGGTTCTTTCCACTGTCTGGCTAGGTAAGAACAGAAAGACTGAACATAAAGACAATCAAAATATAAATGGTCCTGAGTGCTCAGACCTCCCTGGGGCAATATATTTCAGACAATTGTTTATGTTTATGGGAATTATGGATCCCCACTTTCCCATACATGCTCTGCCTCTGTAAATCCCAAACATAAGGGGGCAGTCTTTTATTATTCAAATACTCCAAAACCTTAGTCAGGAACAAATCCGCATAACAGGGAAGTACCAAAGGACTATGAAAATTATATCTCAAAATCTCCTTATACAGCTGTTTCCTACCTACAGCAAGGAGTCCATTCAGTCCAATTTATCATTTCTTCACTTTAGTAAGGGTGTCCAAAATATATTCAGGGTGATACCCTGTTTATTAAGGACCTTTAACACACCAGAGCAACAATCAGTGAGATATGCCTTAGCCAGTCTAATTAACTGGAAGTCCAAAGTTGCCCATTTGGTTTTAATGCTATACTAATAGTCAAGGTCAAAAATATGCTATAATAAAAAACAGTGGTGTTAATCATACCCACCCTACCATCCTGCTTAGACCAATATGTAAGGTCCCTCTAAGGGGGATTCCAATGACTTCCCCACAAGGCCTGCAAGAAAATACTCCAGAGTCTAATGTCCATGGCCTGGGGCAGAGGGAAGACATAACTAATATATAAAAAGATCGGAAGGATCAAGGTCTTGATTAACTACACTCTCTTAGTTTTAGAAATTCTTCTATTTTCCAGGCTTTTACTTTAGACTGTACCACTTGCAGACAACTGTCCCAACTTCACTCTGCCATATTTGTTTTTCCATAAGTAACCCCAAGCAGGTTAATATTCTGATCCAAAATACGAATATCAGCAATACCCTGTAAAGAAGGGGAGGTAGGTAAGCCAATCATACACTCGGAACTCTTATTCAAATTAACCAGTGACCCAGAGGAACTGGTAAACACAAACAATGTCTGTCATATAGAAGATCCCCCATCACCAGATTTGATTGTCATAATAACACAATCCATGTATGCCATAATTTTAATTAGGGGTTGGGAGTGCACCAAGCATGATCTCCATAATTTGTGCATAAGACTGAATTTTTAACTGGATGGGTTCTAAGCAAAAAACATAAAGCAAGGGGTTTAAGGGGCACCCTGTTAAACTCCCC
Source organism: Neoceratodus forsteri (assembly GCA_016271365.2). Lineage (NCBI taxonomy): Eukaryota > Metazoa > Chordata > Ceratodontiformes > Ceratodontidae > Neoceratodus > Neoceratodus forsteri. The sequence goes on along the minus strand of CM028133.1, from coordinate 1,042,919,561 downwards.
CCTTTGAAACTGGCATATCCATCCAAGCCAATCATTGACATACGGTCTCAACATGACTCTGGTATATGAACTCCAGATCCAGAATATAAATTTATCGTGAATATGAGAAGCCTGCAACATTTTGAATAAATACTCATGTGACAATTATTGAAGGCTTTCTCCTGGTCCACACTCAATAAATACCCAGAGACCAAGTTATGGTTTCCTCTGAGAAATAATTCCTATAGCCACAACAATGGATATTGTATCTTTCTCAATTTAAGAGAACATATTTGCTGAGAACTAATCATGTACTCAGCAGCTGTCCCCAGCTGGCCTGCCAATATTTTGGCAGGTATTTTATTCTCAGTATTTAACAAACTGAATGGTCTCCATTTATGATGTCTGCCTTATCATCTCTTTTATAAATACAAATCATCAGGGTAGATAACTGAGACTGAGGGAAGTAACCACTGTCTAAACTAAAATTGAAAAGCTCTGCCAAAACAGGAGATAAATGGTCCTGAAACTTTTTATAAAATTCTGCATTGAGGCCATCCTCCCCTGGGGCTGTATTAGTGTTCAAAGACTTATATTATGCATGACTTCATCCCTTGTAATAGGAGCTATAATAGCTAATCTGTCCCATTCACTGAAGGATGGGACTTTCAAGTCAGACAAAAAGTCCTGTATGGCTGGATCAGCAAAGGCTCTGTCAAAAGTAGATGCCACATATTATCAGCACATCCAACATTAAAATTTAGAAGCAACCTTGTCACTAGCAGATATATAAAGCCCCTTCATGGATCTTTTCTCTGTCCTGGTACTATGATCCTTAAAAGGGTCAAAAGTTTGTTTCCGACCCTGGGTACCAAATTGCATTTCCTGGTAAAGACTGGACTCTATTATATTACAGCTGCTGCATACTTATTTTAATACTGCAAATATGGGCACTGTAATCCATTTTCTTAGTTTCTGTTCAAGAAAAAAGTTTGTGTAACTAAGATCTTACTGTCAAATATTTTACATAATCTTCTTGTGCTTTTGTCCCCGAGTATGTCTTGACAGGATGTACAATATCTCTCTTACTATCCTCCCAGCAGGAAACTATATCATCATAGAAACATCTGACAGACAACCTAGCCAACCAAAGTTGGACCCACTGTCTTCTATGACAGGGTCCTCTAATTTGCTATTATTCAGTCACCACTGTCTCTTCCTATATATCAGGGCCTATGCCCACTGCAAAGTACAACTGACCATATTATGATCAGAATACCCATAACAAATAGTGCTAGCAGACTGTTTTAGTATGGTATTAAAACATATATGTAATCTATCCTTGTTGGCAAGAATAGGGGGATTGTTATTGAAAATAAAATCATAAACATCTGTTAAATATATGCATTACCATGTTTCTCCAAAAAAAAAATCACATTATTGCAAACAGAAAAAAAGAATAACAAACACTGACAAAAAAGGAATTAAACACCACTCCTAGGCTACAGATGCTGTAGAATTTAATTATTTATTAACATTTTGGTAACCAGTAAAACAATGGAGACTATTATAGTTCATTTTTCAGGGGTGAATCAATACTGCTCTGCTTGGAAAGCCATGCATAAAACCACCTTATCTTGAGGACAACTGATTTTCATTTCTCCACTAACAGTCCGCTTTACCTCTGTTAAACTTACAGTACTCCTGTGTTTTAAGTCATAACAAAGTACATTCAATTATTCATACTGTAGCCAAATCTGAGGACTGCATCTGCTAAAGCACATACTGGCACTGTGATTGCCAAAAAAAGAACTTGACACAGAAAAAGATAACATTGAAAGTACTGTGATGATAGGCTTTATAAATACTAGTGTAATCTCCTAGTATTAACATTTCATAGGTTACCTGTTCTAAAATAGGCCAATGCCATTGCACCACCGAAAATTCCAGAATTGTCTACATCGAGTGCAGTGTAATGAAGCAAACACAGTATTAACAATAAGAAACCTCCTCCATAGCTTTCAGTCCTAAATCCTCATAGAAAAAAGTTCAACCATTCATCTGCAGACTAAGTAAGCAGTGATTCATAATTGGGTGCCCTTCTGAAATAATATCACATTCCAGAAGAAAGGGGCCAGAGGTTAGAGGGCTTCAACACTGCTTTACTACAGTATTATTATTCTAAAGAGCCACCCCAGACTGACAAAAGCAATGCACCCCTTGAGTCTAGAAGATTGGTGCAGGATTATCATTCTTAACCCCAGTTCGAACATGGAAATTGTCAAAAAGTTTGAGCACCACCATAACTGTGAATTCCTAAAAAAAAATCATTCATCGATGAGTCACACCAAAGTAGAATAAAAAAAATTATATTGCAGACACAATCTTATCAGTAATGCTCCTCACCCATAGTGATCTGCCTTGAGTCCACATAATGAAAAAGTCCAGTGGCTAATCTACAACATAAAGAATTGATAGCTCAAAATGCTGCTCTCCTGAAAACAAATCATACTGCAGGAGAGAAGGTCCAGGGGTTGGGGGATTCAGTGCTGCTCTAAAGCAATGATCATAATCTAATGAAACACCCCAAGTAAAATATACATTATACATCCCACATGTCAAAAAGTTCAGTGCTCGATTAATAGCCACATTCGTATCCCAATTCGAACGAGGAAAGTTGAGAAATTAGAGCACGACAACAGCTTTGGATTCTAATGTGATTTATGGAACAATGAAGCACATAAAAAAAATTATACTCTTTTATATTTGCAGCACAGTCTTTTCAATTATGTTCCACTCCCATACCTTCCAAGCTTGAGGTCACATTGAGGAAAGGTGCCACCATTAATCCACAGCACAAACAACCAGGAATTTTTTTTTAAATTATTACAGTATGGAGATAGGGATGGGGGGTTATTGTACACTTCAGGGTGGGTGGGTGACCAGGTGGAGGGGAGGGACCACTAGTACCAGGGATATTTTTTTTACTAGTGTGGAGGGTGGGGAAGGGGCCACTAGCCACCAGGACTTAATACTGGGTGAAAGTATGCCCAAATCTCAAGTGGACATTTTCCTCTCTACCACTGGTGGAAGTTCAGAAACTTCTGCAATAGTTCCCTGATTTCCATGGAAATTCTGTGGGGCAAAACTGACCAGTTTAGCCCATCCCTGGACAAACCATTTCCTTGTATCTCCAACTCAAAAATATCCCTTAAGAACTTTACATTTTCTGTGATGTTTCTGGAAAGGATGGAACATGTCTGTAATGGTGCTATTAAAGTATCTGCTACAGTGCTTTCTGAAATCTATTACTAATTAGCTTGGAGAGTATTTTATAGCCTACACTAAGAAGACTGATAGGTCTCCAATTATGCAGATGTTGTTTCTTGACTTTTTTATAGAGAAATATCATAATAGAGGTTCCAAAATCTTTGCAAGGCTCAGAAGATGTCAAAATGCAATTAAATACATTTTGTAAAAGGGGACATAGTTCCTGTTCAAAGGTAATATAAAAGTAATGGGCTTACTGTGAATTCCAGGAGATGATACTAAATTTCAATAAGGAAATAAATTGTCCAATTTCCCCTGTCAAGATGGGTGTCTCTAAGAAAACTTGTTGCTCTTTGGAAAGATGTGGTCTTGGTGCCATCATAAAGGGTGTTAAGTCCTCACGTAGGGAAGTGGCACACCCAAAAGACGTGCTGTGCAAAGAGTTTTATACTAATCACAATAAGCCCACATTTGAGAATTATAGCTGCCCCCTGGCATAATACATACCATTCATAATAGTGGTATACAATCAACTTTATGTTTGCTGGCCCGGAAGGGGTCCAAAATGGGCTGCCTCTCAATGCCAAACCTCATTTCAGCCTCTAGTGATGATGCCATATCAAACTGGTATGGAAACGTATATGATTTAATCCTATCTGTGAGGCACAGTTATTTCTTTCCACTGGAGCCAAAGACATCAGTTAGTATAACTGGTTTCTGTATTGTAAGTATTCCTGGTTCACAGAATGTTTCCCGAACTATATAAAAAAATCTTTAAGTTCCCTCTTGGGATCCACCCACCAACCACAGAGGTTATCATAGAAGCACAGAACTGAAGATCTGACTTCAAGAAGTAAAGAAACATTACATTTAATCTCCTCCTTCTGCAGTATTGAGGTATTCAGCCACCATTTTTTTGGGATGTACAAAAATCTTTTGGGAACTTTACCAAAGTTAATTTCACAAGCCAATAATATATGACCTGAGAAATCACAAGGAGAGAGGGTACAATTTCTTGCCAGGAGATATTGTGAGAGGAAAAAGAAATCAATCCTAGAGGCAAACGTGCTTCTGAAATATGTAAAGCCAGGCTCCTTAGAAACATTTCTAAAGGCATCAGTTAAATTTGCATTCTGTACAATATTCCACAGAGCATGGGTGGCACAATATACCTTCTGGTGGTCTGAGTCCTTCATTTTCACATCCAAACTACAATTCATATCCCCCCCCCAGATAACATGTCTGGAGGTATAGAGAAAGGGACATATTTTCTCAACTAGTTCTATCTTAGCCATTTTTGCTTGAGGAGTATAGGTGTTAATTAGTTTTAATGCTAGACCTCTATATGTACAGTATAATAGCAAGACCCACTCAGGCATAATGTCCAATAACTTGTCAGTAGACAATTCCGAACCCCAAAATAATATGCCAAGCCCATTCATATCATCCATCCTTAAAATCCAGTAAGATGGTCCCCATCTCCAGACTCCTTTTACTAGACTAATGTCAAATAAAGTATGCAGTCTAGTCTTCTGTAAGAAAATGATGTCATGTGATGAGTGCTGCAAATAAGAAAGGCGTTTCTTATAATTCTTCATGCTACAATTAACGGAGTCTATGTGAAGAGATGCTATAAGGAGCTAAGGGAAAAGTTATGACCTTTCTAAACCATCCTTAAAAGACAGTAATTTCCTATTATCCTTTTTTTTCCTTTGGTCAATAGGACGATGGGGTTCAGATCTTCCTCTACATCAACTTCTGATGTAACTCAAGACACCAAAGACATTTTCAGGTCTGGTTAAGACTCTCCAATCTTTTGTTCCCTGGAAAACTTGAAAGGTGTTATGTAGGAGAATCTGTTGTATGTGGCAGCCTGTTTTGTAGCTGCCCTAGTGAGTCTTTTGGCAATAGGGCATGGAAATCCGGATGGAGGGTATATAACCACTGTTCCAAAATCAGAAACACCAGCTACTGGTTCAATATGGGAGATCAGAGGGGTGGGGATCTCCTAAACTGTCTGACTAATCTGTTCTGTTTTTCCTGAGGGAGGGGGGAGCAGCACTCAAAATGGGGATAGGGTTTGCTTTTCTTCTGGGCCCCTGTGGAGTGGCTGTAGGGGCTCTAGGGTGGAGGGGCCAGAGTACAAGCTGCAGTAGGTGGAGGTCTAGGGTCCATGTTGGGCCTAAGGGGATTTTCAGTATCCTGTGCTGTCTTTACCAAAAGGTCTTGATTCTAGCCATCAGTCCTATTTTTGCTAGCCCAGGGATATTGGTGGTACACATGACCAGTTTAATGTATCTTCAATTTATTAATATTTGAAATTTTTTAATCTGATACTGCTACTTGCATATTTCTTTACAGAAGTTGCGCATTTATTTTTAACTTATCTATAAAGATTTTTGTTGTTATTAGATATGTTTGTATTGTTTTCAAAAAAGGAAAGCTTTCCAACCTTTAATATACAGATTTATTTATTTATTGAAAAGTTTCACCAGGAGACTTCTGGTGACATCACAGAGCCAGCAGCAACTTCTTAGAGACAGCTACTAGCCACACGAGCCTTAAAAGTTCTAAAATTTAAATCCACAGGTACCAAACCGGCAAAGATTTCTAGTACAAAGCACAGTACTGATCACAAGGACAGATCACAGTTTAAACCACCAGTGAAATGCAGGATGCCCCAGGATTGAGTCAGCGGACCAGAGACAGCAGTCAAAGCAGAAGCTCTTCCCCTGTAAGCATGGTCGACATGGAGGAAGAACAAGACAACTTAGCCAGATCTAGATTTGAGAAACTATTTCAGGAGTTAAAAGAGATGCGGGCTGAAAACAAAGCTGAATTCCGACAACTAAATCAACACCTATCGGGCTTGGAGAACCAGGTCTGGGAGGCAGAGGAAAGAATCAGTGCAACTGAGGATGACTGTGTATGAACAAACATGGTGCTTCAGGCCTTATTGCAACACACCAAACAGTTACAATGAAAAGTGCACAGATCTGGAATGTCATTCCAGACAGGGCAACATCCGCATACATGAATTGCCAGAAGGGTCAGAAATTTGCTGAATGGTGGATTTTATAGCTGACATGCTAACCAATATTTTAAATCTACCCCCTGGCTATCAGCTCAATATCGAGCGTGCTCACAGGACACTGCAGCCTAAACCTTTTCTGATGCACAGCCCCATTTTATTATTATGAAATTCAATAATTACAAAACAAAGGAAGACATTCTCTCCAGAGTCTGGCAACAGAAAGAAGTTAGATATCTAACCAGTAGACTATATTTTGACCACAACTATCCTCCTGAAGTGCAAAAATAATGTTTGAGATATCTGGAACTATTAAAAATTCTTATAGCTCAGAACATCCATTTTAACACTCCTTACCCTGCCCACCTCAAAATATTCTGGCCAGAAGGAATCAAGATGTATGAGTCATCGAATGAAGCAAGAAAGGCCTTGATGGAGAGAAGCCTCATACAGTCGCAAAACTCTTCTTCAAAAACAGACTCACTTTCCCAGAAGGACTCTCGGGGAAAGCGAGATTGGTTCTTAGCTGTGGCCAAGAAGAAACAAGGTTGCAGGCTCTCTGCATCATCTTTGGCTCCGTTGAGTACGATTCAAGTAGCATTGCAGAAATTTCAAGACACCACAAAGCCACACAGCAATGACACTAAGGACTGAATGTGGATCTTCTGACTGCGTTGTCGTTCTAAAATGGCAGTATGGGCGAGCTAACTCATGCTTTGCCACAGTGCAGCAGACAACAGTTTTCTGCTGGTAAATTCACCTAGTGCATCTGACTTTTCTTTACAGTTAGGTTTTCACTAAGCTGCTACAAGGCCCTGATTTAAAAAAAATCCAATTGATATAAGCAGTCAGTATTGAGTCTACTTTATGTACTAATTAATTTCATGCCATGTTTACTAATTGAACTTGTACTCAGTGTTCATTTTTTGTTAATATTAGAGATAGTAGTCTTCTTTGCAGCAAACAATGTAAACCTACTAGCTTTCATCACTATGGTGAATTCATATTAAATTGAAGTTGGTACCTGTTTAGGTACAAGGGGAATTGGACTGGGAGGGGGGGGCGCAATTGTTCTAAAAACCTCTACGTTTTACTGTTTGCTGTTGGGGTTTGCAGCCACATGGGATAGTCCTTGCCTACTACTGAAATTAGACTCTGCTTGTTTCTTTGCTAATAGCAGCCTGACATCACACATTAGCTGTTTGAACAGCTTAAGGGCCACTACTGCACTTCTCAGGCCCTTCTGGAAAGTTACCCAATAGGGCGAAGGGAGTTTTTTGACTCCATCTCTGAGATCTAGTTTATCCTCCCCTCTCCCTCTTATATAGTGAGGAGGCTGGATAGACTGGATACATAGAGAACTACTAAGGCTTTAGTAACTCTCTATATTTGGAAGCCAATGTTTTTTCCAGTTTTAGAAGTTTTTACACTGTTTCATACTTGTTCTAGGGGAGATAGTTATATTGTCATGCCAAGTCCTGCATCAAGAGGGAACAACACAACACAAACATTTAAGATTTACAGAAACACAACCCTTAATTCTGACACAAGTAGACTTGAGCATGGATAAATCAGTTGTATCAATATTATCTTATAATGTAACTGGGTTGGCTCACCCTACTAAGAGGAGTAGGGTCATACTTGCAAAAATCAGGAGCGGCTTTTTTTCTTATTGCAAGAAACACACGAGTAAGAAGGAGCATATGAAATTATCTAAATTTGGTTACTGCACCGTGATTGCATTAACATATGGGAAAGGATGTAGAAGGGGTGCTGCAGTACTGATTCCTCCAAAAAACTGTTCTGAAATAAAGGACACCTTAACTGACAAGGAGGGGAGGTTAGCAGGGATTAAGGGCCTACTTAATGGATCCATGCTCACACTGATATCCTTGTATGCCCCCCAGGTACAGATTACTCATTTTTTCAAGATTTCTTTCTGAAAATATTAAACTGATCAGAAGGACACCTAGTGATTGGTGGGGACTTGAATCTAAGATTAAATGCCCTTATAGATTCCTCCATGCAGGTCCCTTAGCGTGACAATGGGGTGGTTAAAAAGGTAGCCAAGCTACTGTGAGAGCTGGGCATTGCAGATGTTAGGTGTTCCTTAAATGGGAGCACCAGACAGTACACTTTCTACTCACATTCTCATCAAATCTTTTCTAGGCCAGATTATTTCCTTGCTACCAAGTAGTCAATATGGACATGCTGCTCCTCGGAAATAGGAGCAGGAGCACTATCTGACCACTCTCCTATTTATTTAAATCTCTTCTTAGGCCCCCCTAAATGCTCTACTTTTTGGAGACTCAATGTTTCACTCTTGCAGAGCGCGGAGACCTGGGATACCATTAGACAGGAGATAGAGCAAGCAATACAGCTAAACCAACACCTGGATACCTCCCCAACTATCTTATGGGACATGGTGAAAGCAATTATTCAATGTAACTTTATTGAGATTTCTACTAGATTTAAAAGGCGGTGAGAACAGAGACAGAGGAACCTCCAGAAGCAGATACAGGACTTAGAATGCCAACAACAGCAGAAGATGGATAGAAAGAGAGGGAGACAATTATTGAAATTGAAGCAGAACTTATTAAACTAATAGACTGCACTGTAGAACAACAACTGATCTATCTCCATCAAAGATTTTATGAGGGGGGCCTAGGGCACTCAAACTCTTGACTAGCAGACTCTGACAGCACAGAATTAGAGCCCATATTCCTAAGATTAGAAACCCCTTCAATTATAAACTACAATATACTACCAAAGGGATAGCAGATGCCTTTAAAACCTATTACCAGAAACTTTACAATGGCAGTCCAAACCCCTCTGGAGAAGAAATTCAAGCCTTTCTGAAACCATTAAAACTTCTGTGTCTTACACAAAGTCAGAGGAAGGCTCTGACCACGCCTTTTGCAATGGCAGAAATAACTTCAGAAATCTGTCAGTTGAAAAATGGTAAATGCCCTGGGTCAGATGGTTTATCTGGTGAATTTTTTTAAGCAATTCAGGGAGGAGATTAGTCCCCTCTTGTGTCAGGCATATAATTATATCCACGAGGATCACTGTCTCATGCCTCCCTCTTGGTCCCAGGCAATCATATTTGTTATTCTGAACCCGGCCGGGGATGCCACTATCTGTTCTTCCTATTGCCCTATCTCCATTTTAAATACTGATTATAAAATTATGGCCAGCATATTAGCAAGGAGGGTGGAACAGATACTCCCAGATCTGGTACATGCGGACCAGACAGCTTTTGTCCTGGGTAGACAGACAATGGATAATATTAGGAGAACTGTTAACATAGTAGAAAAGCTACAGAAAAATCACACAACCAGCTTATATTATGAGTTTGGATGCTGAAAAGGCCTTTGATCAGGTCTCATGGGCTTTTCTCCAGGGCTCCCTGGCCAGCTTCAGATTTCCTACACAGTTTTGTAATATCATAGTTAAAATATATCCCAACCCTGAGGCCTTTGTTTGAACAAATGGCTTTATATCCCAGACACTCACATTGACTAGAGGTACCAGGCAGGGCTGCCCCTTGCCACCCCTCCTGTTTGCTCTGTATATTGATCCATTAGCTAAGAGTATCAGGTTGAACACAAATGTTGGGAGGGATGACCTGGGGTGACACATGCCACAAAACTGCATTATATGCAGATGACGTCCTACTTTACTTGACAGACCCTGAAAATTTGTTGACCCAACTTTTTAACTAAATTTAATTCTTCTCCCAGTTGTCAGGCTATAAACTGAACTGGTCTAAGACAGAGGTCTTGATACTTGCTCCGCTTGTACCCCCTGATATAATGGCTAAATACCCAATGAAGTGGGATGGGGGATGGTCACGACATAAAATGCCTTGAGGAAGACTGGGAAAATATCCACAGTATCTCTACCGAGACAATTACTCAGTGCTCCTGAAGGAGATTGGGACAGATCTGAACAGATGAAATCTTTTACCCCTTCCATGTTACTCTAGATTAGAAACATTAAAAACAAATATACTGCCCAATTTCACTATTTATTTCAAACTGTTCCATGCCCAATTCCACAGAGAGACATGGCCAGCTGGCAGGGAAAGGTGATGGCTTTTCTTTGAGCTCACTCATGTCCTAGGATTTCTAGGAATACTTTGTACTTACTGTACCTAGACAGCAGGGTGGGAGGGCATGCCCTAATCTGCAGGACTATTGGTTGGCAGCTCAGATGAAGGTTGTACTCCTGTGGGTGCACCCACAGTATAAAACACACTGGAAATTAATGGAGACTCGAGCTGCAGACAGTCCCCCATCCCTGCAATTATATTTTGCACCCAATCTCAAGTAAAAACTATGAACGTTCAGCAATACAAGGTCCATACAACTCTGCAAGCCTGGTTCCAGGGTACCAGAAAAGGGTTGATGGTCAAATCCCTATGGAAGTACAGGTGGTGATGCTTTGATAAGAGTTTTCCTCCAACTCACCAGAGCAGATGGTATAGTAGGCAGCGGGAACGGGATCTATGTGCTCCCTGGCAACTCATTAAGGGGCAAGACATGCTACCTTTTGAAACAATCAGATCAGCAACCACCTGGCCTCCAACAGATTATTTTTATTATTACCAGATTAGAGATCATATCTATGCCAGTTTCCACCATTACCTAACCTGCAAGATGAGAGACTGTACCCTGTGGTCTTTGAAACAATATGGAAGGGAACTCACGGTAAAGAGGCAATTACTATGCTCCACTGGAACCTAATTGTGCATAAAGCCCACACTATACAGCCCATACATAACAAGTGGGAAAGGGAAATGAGTCTAAATTTAAATTCCTTTTTTTTGGATAAAGATCTTTATAAATACCTGAAAAACCACGTCATCATTGAATTGGCAAGAATATGCCTGGAAGATTAAGAACAGATACTTTTACACTTCTGTTAAACTATTCAAGGCAGGCTTGCAGCCACATTCAACTGGCTGGAGACACTGTGAGGATTCAGAAGCTGACCAAACACACATATTCTGGGTCTGCTCTCCAATTCAGAGATAGTGGACCCAGATAGCCCTCCACCAGAGGGAACTGTTTGGCCATGCTTCAAAAATTGGACCTGAACATTTAATTTTAGGAATATACCCTATTGAAATTAAGGGGAAGGAGGGTACCATTTGTTTGCAGTTCTAACCACAGCTGCCTTAAAAGCAGCGATTAAGAAGTGGCTCCAGACGGTTGTCACTCCGATGCAGGACTGGTTAAAATTAGTCTCACAAATTTATAACATGGAAAAGATCACCTTCTCTGTTAATCATCAGAAAAACAAATTTGCTAACAGATGGAATAGATGGGACTTGTATAAAGAGATGAGTACTTGATTAACTCTTTACAGGATAAATTATTTGAATCAGGGATATTGCGCTTGAATACCTGATGAATGATACCCTCATCTTCCTCCCCTCCCCTCCCCACTTTTTCTCCTCCCTCTGCCCCCTTATCTCCTCTTGAAGCATGACAATATTGTTTTCAGTTACATGTTTTATTCTCCCCAGTTCTTTTTTATCTTTGTGTATCACAGTTTCATACAAGTTGGACTTATATTAACTATCATATTTTTTATTTTTCCTGCATTAACGGCTGTCTAAATGTACTGGATTCTCTTTATTAATAATGACATGGAGAACTTGAATAGCTGATCTGTATGCATACTTATATGTATTTTGAAAAATACCAATTAACAAGTATAAAAAAGAAGTAAAAAAAAAAGAAAAGTTTCACTAGGAAAGACGCTGAACAAAATAAAAAAGTGCTTATTACCCAGAGTGTCCTGGGGGAAGGGACAATTGGAGTACATAATCTTAACCATTACATGCAACAACTTACAGTACATGAGTTATTAATGATCATGAACAACTGGCCTATGTAAAATACAACAAATGAAAACATGAGCGTAGAAAGTACAGGTAAAGCTGTTTGCAAAAGAAGGGTACATAGAATACAATTTTTTTCCCAGTACAGCAGCAATGCCAAGATAGCAAGAATACGTAAATTAAATATTAAATAACTATTTTATTGAAGTGCAGTGTGCATAAATCAGTTTGGAGCTTGCACTTTTTCAGAGCTATAGGAGACATTTGAGGAGGGAGTGAATAAGGGGGCTAGGAGCAGGTGTAGGTAGGAGAGAGGAAGTTGCTAAGGGAGGTAGAGATTGACCAAGGGGAGGAGGCATGCCTAATTTGATAAGGCAGTGACTTTCATTGTTTAGGGAACCTGTGTGAAAAGGCCAATTGGCCTTTGAAGGCGGAGCAATATGGGATAACCAAGGTGAGAGAGTCACTAGATCAGAGGGAGTGGGGTGCTAGGGTGGAGGATAGGTAGGGAGGTAACAAACTGAGTGAGAACTTCGAGGTCAATTTCATACAGTGGGCTAGACATCTGTTTTTCAGAGGAGGAAGTTCGAGTGAGAGACAGAGGAGACAGTAGTGAGTGAGTAGAGGGACATTAAGGGTGAAATGACAGAAGGCATTGAAGAGGGTGTCCAATTTGGTTAGGGAAGACTGTGGTGCAGCACTGTAGACTATATCACAGTAGTCAAAAATAGGTAGAATCATTTTCTGAACAAGCTCATGCCTAGCTGGTTGGGGTAGGCAGCTTTGGTTCCTGTATAGGGCACCTAATTTAGAGCACAACTTTTTCAGGATGGAGTCATATGTCCAGAAAGTTGAGGTGCTGGTCCAGCCAGACCCCAAGATACCTAAAAGAGGAAGTGCTCTCCAGTGTAGTACCATTTAGGGTGTGGAAGTGAACAATATTGCTAGCCTATAGAGTCTTTGCCTAGTGCCAAAGGTCATGGAGGCTATTTTCTTGATGTTGAGGAAAAGCTGATGGGAGCTAAGCCAAAGCTGAACTTTCTTGAAGTCCTGCTGGAGATTGGAAGCAACATCAGAAGGGGAGGTGCCAGACAAGAAAAGAACTGTATCGTCAGCATACATATGGACTGAGGAGGCAGTACAAACTGACGGGAAATCATTCAAGAAAATAGAGAATAGCAGGGGGCCAAGGGCTGACCCTTGAGGCATGCCAGTTTTTATTGGGATGGGAGGGAGGGGATGTGGAATCACCAGTTTTCACTGACTCTATTCTACCTGTTAGGTAGGAACTGAAACAGCTGCTGGCTGAGTCAGACAAACCAGCCATGCCCAGATTAATTAGCAGGAGGGGGTGGAAAACCATGTCAAATGCCTTGGTGATTTTGAAAAAGATGGCTGAGGTTATTTGACCTCTATCCATACCTGACAGTATGGAATTGGTGTGCCTAAGCAGGGGAGTGGTGGTACAATGGTCTTTCCTGAAACCAGATTGGTATGGGGCAAAAAAGGCAGAGGCAGAGAGGAAGGTAGAGAATTGTGAAAGGGCCAGGTGCTCCTGCAGCTTGGCAACTATTGGGAGGAGCGATATGGGCCTGTAGTTCCCAGGAGTGGAGGGATCACCTTCCTTAGGAGGTGGGAGAACTACGGCATGTTTCCAAGAGAGTTGGACAGTGGTGGATGAGAAGGAGAGGTTTAGTAGAGCAGACAGTGGGGTAGAGATAGCATTTACAGATAGGAACAAGAGTTTGGGGTAAGACCATCAGGTGAGAAACCCTTTAATGGATTGAGAGCTAGAAGGGCATTCAAAGTGTCTGTTTGGGTGACCAGGGCAAAGGAGAAATAATTTGAGCTGTTGGAGTTAGTGGAGGAATTATATGGGTCTGACAGGTTTGGGGGGCCAGGAGGAAGGGAAACAAGGAGGGCAGGGGTGCAAGAAGTAAAGTAAGCATTGAATTAAGAGGTAACAGACAGGTGGTCAGAAGTTTGTATATTGCTTACGTAGATTGGAGGGGGTTATGGTTTCGATGGGGGAGGGCGAACAGAGAATGTACCACTTTCCAAAATTTAGATTAAGTGCTTAAATTAGCTTCAAAGGTGGAGAGGAAGTATTTAGACTTTGCAAGGCAAGTTGCTTTAGTGCAGGAGTTTCTTGGGGCACTGTAATAGTCACGGTCAGCTTGGATTCTTGAGGCCTTGTGTGCCTTCCATGCACAGTCGCATGCACACATGCAAGCCAGTAGTTTTGGTGTAATTGGAGGGAGGTGGTATTCTCTTACCCTGGTTTGTTTAAGAGGTGCATGTTTATTCCAAATGTCAAGAAAATGACCTTGGAAGTAGTCTAGGGAACTATTAACTGAGCAAGCTGAGTAAATAGGGGACCAGTCTGTTTGGTGAAAGTCCTGATGTAAGAGGGATATGTCGAGGAACTTATAGGTGCGGGTTATCAATAATTTATGAGTCCCTTTTGGTTGGTGTACTTTGCAAACCATGTAGCTCATGTGATGGTCACTTAATGTGTCTGGGAGGAGGCCAGATTCGATGACTTTATGTTTATGAGTAGTTAGGGCCCAGTCGAAGAGCAAGTGATTACCAGTGTTAGGGTTTACTTGTGTTGGTTCCATAATCATTTGCATTAGATTTAGGGCAGAGATGACATTATGAGTTTTGCATTGGGCTGAGTCAGACCAATTTAAGTTAAATTCACTTAAGATATACAACTCCCCTTTGGAAGAGAATGTTGCATGTTCAGTGAGGAGATTTGAGGCAATAGAGGAAGAAAGGCCAGGATGGCAGTATATCCCTACAATGAAAATGGGGATTGAGTAGGGTAGGGATAGTCTCAAGACAAGAGCCTCATAGGCTGCAGGGACTGAGGCAGTTAGGACTGTAATGGTTTTGATATTGGTAACAGTGTAGATTACTACTACTCCTCCTCCTCCTCTTCCAGTTCAGTCTTGTCTGGAGATATTATAGCCAGGTATTGAAATAGAATGATCTTGAATCTTATTATTGAGCCAGGTTTTGGATAGTAGGAGGAGATAAGGGGCAAGGGTTAAAGCAAGGGGGATGGAGCAGGACTAATTTAGGCAGGAGGCTCCTTAAGTTGAGGTGGAGTAACTTGAGGCCATGTGGGAGGCTAGACATGTTTGGAGCTAAGGCGGCTATGCAAGGTAGAGTTGAAGATGAGTTTGTTGGGAGGGGGACCCAGATTTGGATTTATGTCCCCAGCAGATAAGAGGAGGAGAGTGATAATGAAATAATGAAGCTTTGAGATTTTGTACAAAGTTTTCGTAGTGTAGGAGCTAATTTGGATAGGCGAGTGGTAAGTGTAGCAAAAGTGAAAAGTTAATGAGTTTAACATAGCAAGGGAGGTGAAGTGTAAAAGAGGCACAGGGAACTGAAGAGGTGTGGGCCAAAAGGAGGTGGTAAGGAGAGGAGATACCTGCACTAGGGAGCATGGCATTTTGGATTTGTAGAGTGGAATTTACAGGGGAGGTATCTGGTGAGTTTTTTAGATAAAACTGTTGAGGGTCTGGGATATAAAGAAGTAGGATGGTGAGGAGAATGAGGTTTATAATAAAAGGTAGAGGGTGAGAGAAGACATAGTAGTACACTTTGTATGTTAGCTTAGTAGAGAGAACGAGTAGTAAACATGCCTCTGGGCAGAAGTGAAGGTGTAGGACCAGTGAGAGTAGAGCACTGATTAGGAAGAAGGTAACACATCTAGTGTACATAAACTATAAACAGCAGATGGAGAAGCTGACTGTGAGTATATTTCATGCAGCTGACATGTGACCAGTGTGAGCTATAATACTGCAAGCCCAGCTAGGGTGGTGGCTGTGTGGGAAGCTGGCATTTGAGCCAGCAGAAAAGTCTGACTGATCATCCTGGCTAGCAGTCTCTAACAAGCAGATAGAGAATTAATTAATTTGTAGCTGAGCCAGTAGCTTTAAATGGAAAAAAAAGTGCCAAGTTAAAAAAAGAGAAGTCTGTCTGAGAGCTGATCCTGGGAGCTGAGGGGGAGAGCCCATACCTTGTATCTGTCTTCAGTTGGGTGGGTGGGTTTCAAGAGGTGGCACCACTAGAGGACTGGTCTGCAGTGGGGCACCCAGTCAGGGCTCAGTGTGTGACTTGCTACTGTCTTCAGTTGGGCGGGAAGCTTTCAAGAGGTGGAGCAGCCAGAGGAGCAGTCCACAGTGGGGTTCTCAGTTCAGGCTCAGTGTGTGCCTTGCTCCTGTCTTCAGTTGGGTGGGTGGGTTTCAATCAAGGAGTCACCAGAAGAACGGTCCTCAGTGGGGCACCAGGTCAGAGTTCAGTGTGTGCCTTGCAGCTGTCTTCAGTTGGGTGGGTAGGTTTCAAGAGGCGGAGCTGCCAGAGGAGTGGTCCACAGCCGGGCACCTAGTCAGGGCACTGTGTGTGCCTTGTGGCTGTCTTCAGTTGGATGGGTGGATCTCAAGGGGGTAGAGCCAGATATCTGTCTTATTTGATGAAATATTATTCTTATATTTATTTAAATATAGACTATGTTTTTAATATTTCCTGTATAACAGATTGGATACACAGTAAGCAAAAATTAGACTAACTTAGCAGAGGTTCCCATTCCATCTGACCATTGAAGCCACTGGCCTTCAATGTTTTAAATGCTGAAAATCCACATTGATTATTTTTTAACTAGAAGCAATCCTCTGTTTCCTCGACACATTCTGACAGACACAATATTGATCCCCATGTAATGAATGTTTTGTAAGTCCCTACTGGTAAATTCCTTCAAATGTCTGGTTACTGGATGAGACAGGTCCATTTTCTAATGGCCCTGAAGTGCTCCTGAATCCTTTCTTTTAATGTCCTCGTAGTTCATCTGATATACACCTTGACACAAGAGCACCACAGGGCATAGATCACATATTTTCTGGTGCAAGTTATGAAATGATTTATTTGGACCTATCTCATACCAGTAACATCAGGGTTAAGGGTTAACAAAGTTCTTACTCTGTGGTGCAGAACCACAAGTTACACATTGTTTGCATGGACAAAATTCAATTGGTTTGTTACCTAGCCAACTTTTATCACTTTTGACACTCGTGAATTCACTTTTCAATAGGAGGTCCTTTAAATTTTTTCCCCTCCAAAATGTGATGAATGGCCCATTCTCAAAAGTCTGTTTCGGGTCACTGTCTGTGTTAGGACATGCCAATGATCACTTACTATTCTTCTAAGGTCCACAGCAATTGGACTATATGTAGTTAAAAAGGTGATGCTGTCCAAACTTTTTTTTAACATCTTTGTATTTTAACAAATCTTGTCTTCTTAAGGTGTTCACCCTCTGCAAAGCATTTTGCAAGATATTTTCTGCCATACAAAGCAATGTAATTTTTGTAACACAACTGCTGTATCCCTAACATAGGAAGGACATCTCATAACCTCTTACTGTAAGTACTGATACAAAAAACAGGCAAAGACTTCCATAAGGGATCCATTGCCTGAAATTATTGGGTGTCCTGGCTTTTTTTTTTTTTAATATTTGTGTCATTTTGGAATATGATAAAACACAGCAGTAATCAGAAATTCACAGTTAAGGGCATTGGATTCTGTGTATGTAATCTCTCCTTTCTCTACTGCTAAATTTAGATAAATAGTTATTTTGTCCACCAGGGATATGGGAGTCAGTACTAGTTTACTTAAGCCAGCGATTGGGCAGACATCCGTCCACTGGACCACCAGGGATATAGGAATCTTTGCATTTATACTTAAGCCCGCGATCGGGTGGGCAGCGGTCCACTGGACCACCAGGGATAAAGGATATCTCTTTTTATTTACTTAAGCCCACGATCAGGCAAACAGCGGTCCACTGGACCAACAGGGATATAGGTTTCTTTTTAATTTTACTTAAGCCTGCAATCGGCCAGACAGCAGTCCACTGGACCAGCAGGGATATAGGAATTTTTGTATTTATACTTAAGCCCGTGATCGAGCAGACAGTGGTCCACTGGACCACCAGGAATATAACTTTCTTTTTAATTTTACTTAAGCCTGCAATTGGGCAGACAGTGGTTCACTGGGCCACCAGGGATGTAGGAGTTTTTATTTATTTTACTAATGCCTGTGATAGGGCATGGGGGCACCACCACAGAGGTGCAGCCGGAGCTTGGGTGGCCACCCACAGGTGGTGGCTGCCATGCTGCACACTGCAATATGGCAGCTCACCTGTGGGTGGCCGGCTGTTGCTCCTTTTTTTTTTTGCTCAACTTTGTGCGGCACAGGTAGGAGTTGCGCATGCATGGCTCAGCACATCCAGGCTGAATATCGGGCTGTGCAGAGTATACATGGGCACCCCCCTACCTGCGCCTGCCACACATTACTGATGCGCTCCGCGCATCGGATTTGTGCCAGGCGCAATTCCCATTTTGAATATTGCATCAAGACATTAGAAAGTTATGAAAACACTGTTGCACCATGCACAACCCTTTTGAATATCTGGGCCAGAATGTTTTTAGTCATAGACTTGTTAGCCATTTCCCTAATTTTCACACCTATTGTTTGATTCTCTGTTTCTATTCTCCTCATAATACTCTCCTCAGATTGTGTAGGGGGCATCTGTTTTAGTCAATAGAGTAACTCTGAATTAGTAAGAAAATTCATAGTTACTCTATTGAGTTACTCTATTGAGAGAATTCAAAGGTAGTTCTGCCCTTCTGTCTGTGTCAATCTCACCGGGGCACTGATAAACAATCTCTTGTTGTTAAATTAGAATCACTGCTACTTCCTAACAAAGCTTCTGACATATCAGCGTTTTTAGCAAAATGTTTGCATAGATTCACCTTCCTGGATCATTTGAATGGATCACAATAAACTTCAAGCTGATCAACTTGGTGTACTGGAACAAAAGACAAACCATAGCTTTAAACTGTTTTTTGATGTTGAATTAATGCAATATCACTTAAACTAACAACAGTTAAGCTCTGAAACTCAGAGTCCAATGAATTAAATCTATTTTTTCTTACTCATTTACCACATCTTGTTTTTCCTTTTTTTTTTTTTAGCTTGATCTTGAATTATCTGTTAGTTCTCCATTTATCGACTCTGTGCTGGAAAAGTGTACACTACGGGAGGTTGAGGTGGAAGCTTTTGATGTCGAGAAAGCATTTGCTGAATTACCATATTTATTTGTATGTTTATTTTGACCTCATAACCTCCTTCCTATTGAGAATGATTTCATATAGTTCTCACATTTGTAAACTTTGTTATTTTCATAGTACTTTTCAATTCTAATTAATTTCATTTTTTTAAGGTTTATCAATTCATTTTCCTACTTCTTTACCTTTTTTGTTAGTTTAATGTCTAATATTTTTATGAAATCAGTATCTTTGCATGATGATAATTGTTTCTTCAGCTTCTCAATTGTTTTTAACACTTCATTTCTCTGATACTTATCTTCTTCAGTTTGTATTTTAATGAATTCTATTGAACTATTCCTCATTTTATCCTCCCATCTGTCATGTAAATGCATATTTTCAAGTCCACAAGTTGGCATTTTAGTTAATCTTAAGACTGTAGGTATCCAGTCTTTCTCCAGATATTTATTTAAGGAGAGCATATCATAACGTAATGTCACTGCTTTAAGTACCACTTTCTCAAGTTTGGAAAACATGGTTTTAATGGTACCTTCATCAATTTGGTCCCATGCAATGCAGTCATTTGACAACCAAGTCCAGTATCCTGATTAAAAGAACCTCTTCTGGTAGCCAAACTTATACTGATCAGTGCAAATGCCATATTTACTGCCCATTGTTGTCCACAGATACACAAGATTTTTATGGCATCTTACTTTCCCAGGTCTTGACCCTTCTCTCTTCTTGCACTTTTAGTCCCAGAAAACAAGCTGGAGCATTTTGCCAAATAAACAATTCATATCCCAAACATAAAAAGCACTCATAGTTGCAAACTTGGTGCTGGACAAATATAAAATCCAGAACAAATAAATAAAAACAGCACTCTCAGTTACTGGTATGAATTTTATATATATTGAAATTCATGAATTACAAGGTACAATACCTCTTTTAAGTGCAAAACACATTCAAGTCAGGTCCAAAACAAACTCCAGACCAGCCCAGAGCTTCGAGGTAAGATACTTCTTAGGCTTACAGTCTACACCTCAGTGTTTAAATTCAAACCATAGAGGAACTTTCCATATTGTGATAATTTAAATCATTAAACACAATTACCATTACCAATTTGAACAATTATAATGGTTGTCATGAAACATGATGACCACAGTCCCTGATATCAAAATCTACCAAATGACTCCTGGTCTTAATTGTTTGGATAATTTCCTCTATTAATACGTTTGGCATCACAGGCTTAAGGTAGCACTGACTGTGTGCAGCAAAATATATGTACATTACCATACTACTTCTAAGTATTTGTGAACAATTTAAATGCCCCATTACATATTGAAATTCCTTCACCACTTTACTTATATTCAAATCTGATAACCCAAAGTAGATTGTTGCTAGAAGACGTACAATTTTGTGATCAATCTTTTTTTTTTTAATGGAATAAAATCTGAAAAAAAGGGTGGTGGTAAAGAATAAATGTCAATTAACGAAATACTGCGTCTCTAATACTAAAGTGCTTATTGTGCAGAAAAGAAGCTTGTAAAAACAACATAATTCCTATAGGAGAATTTTGACTTTTCATCATTGTTTAATTAATCTTCAATTTATTAATATTTGAAACGTGTTTAATCTGATAATGCTACTCACATATTTCTCCACAGAAGCTGCACATTTATCTTTAACTCATCAATAAGTCTTTTTGTTGTTATTGGGTATTTTTGTGTTGTTTTCTAAATAGGAAAACTTTCCAAAGTTTAATCTACAGAAATCTCTTATTTCATGAAATATAGTTCTTAAATTTATTTAAATATATACTACATTTTTAATATTTCCTTTATAACAGATTGGATACACAGTAAGCAAAAAATGAGACAAACCTAGCACAGGTTCCCATGTCATCTGATCATTAATGTTACTGGCTTCAGTGTTTTAAGATTGAAAATCCACATTGTTCTTTTTTATCGAGAAGCAACCCCTTGTTGCCTCCATGCATTCTGATAGGCATATGACTGATCCCCATGTAATGAATGTTATGTAAGTCCCTATTGGTAAATTCCTTCAAATATCTGGTCACTGGCTGAGACAGGTCTATTTTTTAATTGCCCTGAAGTGCTCCTGAGTTCTTTATTTCAATGTCCTCATAGATTGGCTGATATACACCTTGCCACAAGAGTACAACAGGGCATAAACCACATATTTTATGGTGCAAGTTATGGAATTATTTATTTGGACCTGTCTCATACCAGTAACACTAGAGCTAACAAAGTTATTACCCTGTTGTGTATAACTACACGTTACACACTGTTTGCATGAATAAAATCATATTGGTTTGTTACTTAGCCAACTTTCATGTCTTCTGACACTCCTGAATTCACTTTTCACCAGGCGGTCCTTTAAATTATTTCCCCCTCCAAATTGTGATTAGTGTCCCATTCTCAAGAGACTGTTTCAGATCACTATCTGTGTTTTGGACATGCCAATGTTCATTTACTATTCTTTTAAGGTTCACAGCAATTGTACTATAGGTAGTTACAAAGGTGATTCTATCAAAACATTTTTCAACATCTTTTTATTTTAATAAATCTTGTCTGCTCCTCTACACTTGAGTTCACCATCTTAGTATGAGGGCCAACATTGTCCCTCCCAAGAGTAGGGAATTTTTTTATATGAAAAGAAAATGTATACAATAAATAAAGTGTCATTCAAAAAAAAATACTTCAACCATTTGGTTGGTTTACAAAATCAAAAAAGATGTTCTTATATACAATTCATATATCAAAACAAATAAAGTGAAAAGATACCAAAAAATTCCCCTAGGAAAGTAATATAACAGAAATTAGGGAGAAAAAAGTATACCAAAATCACATACCTATCCTACAAGAAAACAGGTATAGTTTCTTCAAAGTTTGGTGAACTTTGATTTTGGTAACTTGTTTAGTTCCTCTTGATATATTAATTTAAGGCTAGAAGCTATTTGAGCAATATTTTTGCCTGGATTTATTATTTTTTTCTGTAGCAGAAAAGCACAGAGTGCCTGCCAGAGATAAATTCTGCAGAGAGCAAAAATCAATCTTACTGTACTACGATGTAAATCTATAGTACCAGGTGAAAATGAACCATATATCAAAATTTCACAGGTGATAGTTGTCACAATCCCACTCAGCAGGTCAGGCCCTCTGCTCCCACAGTGCCAACATCTGAGCACAGTATTGTGAACAGTTAACAGAACAGGGTAACCCTCCTCTCTGTTTTGTGGGTTCAAATCAAACTTTGGTCTCAAGTTCCAGAGAGATTCAAACTGTGAAACTCTTGCTAGCGTACCCAATGCATAAGTTCCAATAATTCTGCACTTCGAGAGGGGGGGCAGATATCGTTCACCTACAGGTACCTAACCAGGTGTACAAAATGAACCCTTAAAAACTTTATGAAAGACCACAGAATAAACTCTTACCTTTTCCCAGTCTGGTATCACCATTAAGCTTTTACACAGTGTCAGCTTTAACCAGATATGCTTCACTTGTCAAGAAAAATAATTTCAAAGGCACACCAAATAGTCTCTAAAGTAGAGGTTTACTTAAAAATAGATAAAAAATGTAAAATGTAAATACAGAATAGTATATCACAAAACCATACAATCACTTAAAATAATAAGGTTTAAAAGTGCAATTTCCTACCAAAACATACATTTAGATTTGTCTATCTAAGGTATTTCTTCTAGCAGAGCTGACAGACAGATGTTGTTGTCAAGACAGTCCAAACATGTGTGCCTTAGTGGAAAACAGAATACTGTTTTAAAACTGGCTTTGTCAACCTCTTTGTATGAGGTCGCCTAGCTCCTCCCTGTCAGAATATAAAAAATTACACCCAGGACATCTTATCAATCAGGATGTAAATTAATTAAGTTACATTTCAGCAAAACTCATTTTACAAATTATGACAGTCATTAAATAACATCCGCTCTTTGATCTCAAGTAGTTCTTCTTCCCAGGACACATCAAAGAATCTTTTATGACTTTGCACTAAAGCGTCATAACCTGCTCTCTTCCTCTAAATGTTATAAAAGTTTATGATTTCCCATCCTACCAGCTGGCAAGCTACAAATAAGCTAGATAAACAGGTGATCCTAATTTAGATCTCTTCTAGCCTATAATTATCTCCTGGCCTTCCAGGTAACATCTTGTAGCTAAAACCTGGGGGGGGGGGCATTTCACAGGCTGTTTCAGCATGTCTCATGAGAGACACTCAATAACACATTTTTATATTACAAAAATCATACAGCAATCAGAACCAGCTGCCCAAGTGTCACAATAGTCAGGCTAATAGGATATTCCCCATGTTCCTTGAAAGGAAGTCCAAATTTCATGTGAAAAAGGACACTGAATATAAAATGTTATAATGTTTCTAAGATATCAGGGCAAGAGCATCTAGGATATAGTCTTTCCTCTAGGGCTTTGTGTTTATGTTTATTTCTAACACCTTGCCTTCCATAACACGAGAGCTACGTAACACCCCAGCATTTCTAGGGAATTATTTTGTCTGTTAGCTGTAAAAAAAGATCATCAGGTGATAGTCCTGGAAGGCTAGGTAATATTGGAAGTTCATAGAAATGTGTGGCAATAATGCCAGAGCACAACTTTTTTCTGGGTAGGGAACATATGGAACAGGACATCAAAGACCATACCTAATTTTGTGAAAAATAGGAATTGATGCCACAGGAATTTTATATGACCTGAAATTTTTTGGTATCAAATAAGGCATTTTTCCCATATGTTTATTAAATTCTCAAAGATTTTAAGAAGGGAAAACCAGATTGCAAAATTGCCTATTAGTAGAGGGCATATATTCCATTGTATAAAGATAGTATGGAAAAAAATAAGGGGATTTATCATTCTTACTCCTCCAAGATTATAATTATGATTGGTGTGCAGTCATTTAATTGGATTCAACTGGCTTCTCCAAAAACCTTAAAAAAATAGATTATCAACTTTAGTTTCCATAGCTAGTGGAAGAAGAAAGATGTGATCCACATGTAAAAATAAAGGTAAAATCAAGGTTTTTAGGAAAAACACTCTCTTTCTTTTTACTCTGATTCTTGCTTTCCATGAGTGTACTGATCCCATAGCTTTCACTACTGAAATATCCCAGTTTAGAGCTGCATCATCTGAGCTACCAAAGGTAAGTCCTAGAATTTTAATTGGGTTAGAAGAGATAGTAATGTCCGCTAGCTGAGATAAAGGACATTGTTGTCCATTCGGACATATACGGAATCCTATACTCTTTTCATAATTTAACTTAGCAACAGAAAGTTTTTCAA
This sequence comes from Neoceratodus forsteri, assembly GCA_016271365.2. Lineage (NCBI taxonomy): Eukaryota > Metazoa > Chordata > Ceratodontiformes > Ceratodontidae > Neoceratodus > Neoceratodus forsteri. The sequence continues at coordinate 1,042,895,001 of CM028133.1, read as the reverse complement.
AAGAAGTTATGACCTCTATTATCTCTGCTGATTTAATTTGTGTAGTGGTACAGAGGCATAAATCATTAGCATACGCATTTACTAGAGGTGTCTGATGTTTAGAATTAAAGGTTATTCTAGGAATGCTGGGATAATGTAACAGATGTCTCAGAAGGTGGTCAATTTGTAAAACATAAAGGAAGGAGCTTAGGGGGTAACCCTGATGGACCCCAATGTTTCCTTTGAAACATTTACCAGGTACTTCATTTATGTGAGGCTATATCCAAGCATTGTCATACAAGGCTTGAATCCAAGTGACAAAAGCAGAGAGGATGCCATATTTGAGAAGAACTTTAAACAGGTACTTTTGATTGACATGATCAAAAGCTTTCTCCTGATCTAGGAAAAGGAAAATACCTGAAGTTGTCATATTATCCTTATTTGCAAAAATATCACAGAGAAGCTATAGGTTATGAAATATAGATCTAATAGGAACTGCACAAATTTCTGTGGGGCATATTTGGGTCTGAGAGATTATGGATAGGCTCTGCAATAAAATTGTGGTAAATAATTTATAGTCCACTGTCAGCAGGATAATAGGCCTGCAGTTCTTTAGATTTGATCTATCTCCTTTTTTGTACAATAGAGTCATTATGGCCTTAGTAAAAGAAGCTGGTATATTGCTTGAATATAACAAAGAGTTAAATATTTCCACAAAAATAGGGATAAATAATTTTTGAAAAGTTAAATTGAATTCTACAGGCAGATCATCATGGTCAGGGAGAAACATGTTTATGTAGCGTATTTAAAGCATGCTGTATTTCCTCACTAGTGATGGTCTGAGTTAAGATTTTTTTCTCATTGGCTGATAATAAGGGGATGTCTAGAGTATCAAAAAAAGTTTCACCCCATTGTGTTTGGGATGACAAATGAAAGAGATCTTACAGGTATTCCTCTACAAAGTTAAGCAGTTCTCCTGGATCTTTGGATTTCTGTGCAGAATACATGTTCTGCACATAATCCAAGGTAGTATTGTCAATCCTTTCTTTGCAGCCTTAAAAAAATTCTAGTCCAGGTTTTTTTTTTCCCTGAGTCCCATACTGGAAATCAGTTTTAAGGGATTCAGCCCTTTTGTACTGAAAACAAGCCATTTCCTGTTTTATACATGCTATTTCTTATGAGAGATCAAGTTTACATTCAAAAGCCTGGTAAATCAGTTTAGATAATTTTTCTCTGAGGGTAAGGTATTTAAAATATGTAGACTTTGATTTATACTGGGCCTGTCTTATGAAAAAGGATCAAAAATAATTTTTTTGAATCTATCAACCAGGAAAGAATGTCTTTATATGCATCAAATATGGAGACTCTTGATTTTAAGAGCTCCTTGCAGTGGCTTAAAATCTTAGGGTCTTCTAACAAAGATTTATTGAGTGGGCTTTGACCCTAGGAGAACTATCTTTAGAATCAGTGCTAAAATATACCGAGGTTGCTAAATGGTCTGAAGATTCGTGTGAAATATTTTTTCCTCTTAGTGTTTAGTGTTAGTATTAGGACCGGTCCTTTTCAATGTCTTTATAAGTGACATTGCAGAGGGACTGGAAGGAAAAGTATGTCTCTTTGCAGATGACACAAAGATCTGCAACAGAGTTGATGCACAAGGTGGGGTGGAAAGGATGAGAAGGGACTTGGAAAGGTTAGAGGAATGGTCAAATGTATGGCAGCTTAGATTCAATGCTAAGAAGTGCAAGGTAATGCACCTGGGAAACAAAAACCCAGGGGAAGAGTACACAATGGGAGTGAGATACTATCAACAAAAAAAATGGAAAGGGACCTGGGGGTAGTCATATCAGATGACCTAAATGTGGGCAAGCAATGTGAGAGGGCATCAAGGAGGGCTGGGGGGATACTGGGATGCATAGGGAGAGGCATCACCAGCAGAAAACAAGAAGTTATTATCCCTCTGTACATACAGCTGGTGAGACCACATCTGGAGTACTGCGTGCAGTTCTGGAGACCCAATCTCTGCAAAGACATAGGCAGGATGGAAGCTGTCCAGAGAGGGCACTAAAATGGTGCAGGGTCTGCACCGGAAGACATATGAAGAGAGAGACTTAAGGAGCTTAATATGTATAGCCTCGAGAAAGGAGGGAGAGGGGGACATGATAGAAACTTTCAAGTACCTCAAGGGAATCAACAAAGTCCAAGAGGGTAGCATCTTTCAAAAAAAGAGGTGTGCAAGAACAAGGGGGCACAATTTGAAGATAGAAGGGGGGCGGCTCAGAGGTAATTTAAGGAAGTATTTTTTTCACAGAGAGGGTTGTGGATGTATGGAACAGCCTTCCAGAGGAGGTTGTGGAGTCAAAAACAGTGGTGGAATTCAAGCATGCATGGGACAGTCATAAGGCAATTCTAGGGGGTGGGGGTAGGAAGAAGTAGGCTGCTGGTTAACTAGGATCTGCAGCTTATCCATCAGGTAGGGAAATGGGCAGACTGAGTGGGCCAAGCGGTCCTTATCTGCTGTCAGATTCTATGTTTCTATGTTTCTAAATGCTGGGAGAAGAAAACATAGTCAATCCGAGTAGCAATAGTGTCTCTCATATATGTTTTAGGGTTATCAGTATTGATGGATTTATAACTGTCATACAAGCAGGCTGTTTTTAGAATATTGGTGAAGCAATTTACATCTCCAAAGGTTTTTTTGTGTGCCTCCTCAATCGTCTGGTGTGAGTCTCACATTAAAGTCCCCCCCCTCAGAATAACAAGTTTGCTTATATGAAGAAACATCTGAATGGATTTGAAGAGGTCTGACCTTGTAGAAATGCTTTGAGGGGTATAGACATTGATCAATCTAAATTTTATATTTTTGTTGGTAATATCTAATATCAGAGCCCGACCTGGGGCAATTTCAACCAATTGATTTACTGTGAAAGAGTAGCCCTTACATAAGATTCCAACCCCATCACAAAGGTCTTTTCTCTGAGACCAGAAGGAGGGCCCCCAGTGACCAAATTCATTCTGTTTGAGAAACCTCATAAGATGTTTTAATGTGGGTATCTTGAATAAATATAATGTCATCCGCAATGTCTTGGAGAAACTGCAGGGTGTGTCTAATTGTTTTTTATATGATTTCAGGCTACTCACATTTAAAGTGAGAAAGAGAAGTAACCATTCCGTATTTATAAAATTGGTGATTCAAGTTACTGCCTCATAGGTCTTTGTAGCCTTTTTCTGACTGTTTTTTACCTGATGACTCTGGCTGAGAGTCAGACAAGAAATCCATTCTCAAAGAGGCCACAGAAAAGTCTGACTCATCGTCCTCTCCCTCAGTGTCACCCCACTGTCTCTGCTTGGCTAAAGCTTGAAATTTGTTATGGGGGCCTGTTGTCTTGGGTGGGTGATCTAAGCCTTCCTTTTCCCTTTGTTCTTCCTAGCGGATCTTACAGGTTCAAATTTTGGAAGTGTTGGTGTTGGTTGGCATTGTTTGCTCTGGTTCTAGTGCTGCTGTCTTCTGAGGAAGTTGCTCTGTTGCTGAAGGGTTGCCAGCTCCTATGGGGGAATCTGTTCTGTTTTGCTACTGTGACTAGGTACCGCAATAGTTTCTCCAGATGATCCCATGGTGGGGGGGGCTGCTGGACCATGCTAACCTCTGCAGCTTCCATGGGGGTGGGACCATGAGGGGCTCTTCTAGCACTCAAGAGGAGGACTTGGAAGTTTGTAAATATTCTTTCCTGGTCTTGTGGTACCTTGCCTAATCTATTGTGGTCTGCCCATGGGCATTGTTTGTAAGAATGTCCTGATTCATTGCAAAGATTACATTTAATTGGGTTTGGACATCCTAAACTGACATGGCCATATTCAAAATACAAGTTGCATCAAGATTGGGAGCATAAGGAGCTTAGGTGTGTTCTGGTCCCACAATTGTGACATGTTCTATGCAGGCCTGGGTAGAAGCATAGTCCTCTGTCTCTACCAGTGTAAAAACTCCCAGGTAAATGCTGAATGCCAGAGTCTGTGTGTTTTAATTGCACCTTGATTTTCCAACCCCCTGTCCATATTAAATCATCATCCAAAATGGGATTTGAGTGGTCAAGAATATCACAACACTGCCTGAAGCAATACTGTATGTCTGCAATACTCACTCCTTCATTCCTAGATAGCAATGTGATATTATTGACCTTCAGTTTTGTCAAGGGTATTAGAAACAATGGTGAACAGAGAGGAAAATCCTTAACCAGAGGATATTTCTGCCAAAAGCTTTCCAAAGTGCTTGCTGACTTAAAGCTAATATCATAAATTGGTTCACCTTTGACATGAATGAAGGCAAACAGTTCCTGTGCTCTTATCCCTATGGCATCCTGAAGCATGTTATGCATTACAGTTTTCCTGTCTGGAGCTAAATTAATATCCCCATTATACTTTAACCGCTCTGTGTTTCTACGCTGTGCAGGATCACTTCATTGCTTAAACAAATCAGACATAAACAAAGGTTTAGAATTAGTGCTAACAGTTTCTAAAGTCTCAGTAACCTGATTCAGATCTGTCTGTGACGGATTCTCTGCTGAGATGCCAGGAGCTTGCTGCAAGTCGGGGTGATCACCCATATTTGTTGCTGTGTCCATGGAAATGTTTGAGGCAGATGCCAAGTCTGAAACAAAAACATCCCATGTTCCAACATCAGGAGTAGAAGAAGTCTGTGCAGATGTCTGAGGATTTGTTCTTGTGGAGGCAGCGGTAGCATGCTGTGAAGAAGCCTGAATGATCTCAGCTGCCTGGACCAGGTCAGGGGAAGTCCAACCACCTCAATCTGTGCACTCCCAAACCACTGCTTGCAAAGCCACATCAGGGCTCCAGCATGAACTTATGGTAGACGATCTGCTGAGTGGCCATTTCTAAGCTGTAGTGATGATGGAGTCAAAACTTGGGCACTCTCACATGTAGAAATTTGTGCCATTGTCTCAGTCATTGTAGTCTCAGTTGTTCCTGAATTTGTAGTCATGGTGAGGGAGTAGAAACATTGTCTGTACTTGGGGGAAGAAATAAGGGTGCACCTGCAGAGGATTCTGCATCTTCTTGCAGTAGCTTCAACAGAAAGGATGTATGTAGCTTGTCTCAGTAGATCTTCATGAGAAATAGAGCTAGATACAGTTTCTCCAGGGCCAGATACAGTTTCTGCAGAGTCTTCCATTATCTGTGCACTAGATTTACCACTTAATACAGTATTATTTTTTTATTTATTTAGTTAGTTTTTGTTGACCAGGTAAGTGCACTAGACAAATCCTGCTTATTTTCAGGCACAACCTGGGGAAGGGGGATACAGATGAATCCCAACTGACCTTGAACCAGATTAAGCTGTTGGTGGTATTTTTTGTGAATGGAGGAAATTTGGCCATTGCACTGGGGAAATTCCCCTACTCCTTCCTGTGGTGGGTTTCCTGCTGCTGCGATGGAGGATTCGGTAGGAGTCCAGCGATGCTCTGGTGAGCAACTTACCTCCTCGATAATGCTGTTACTGGCGATGCTGCCTGCTTGCACGACTACTCGGGAGACTGGTTTGGAAACTCCTGTATCACGGACCTCTTTACCGTGTGAATGTGCTGATGTGGTGACTGAAACGGCGATGATCGACTTACACGATGAGATGGAATGCACTGATGCTGCTTCCTGTACTGCATCTCCTTCAGTGTCTCGATTGTAAACTTTGGAGATCTCAGTACGTCCTAGGAGGATGGAACCTTCTGTTCTGGTGCTTGCTGATACGACGCCTTGTCTTCCCCATGTCATTTCAGAAGCTTGTCTCTCTGATCATGCCACGGATACTGGATTACAGTCAAAAGCAGTAGGGGAGATGAATGTTGCACTTGGCTCTCCTTTGCTTGCTACTCCGCTCCCTGTGCCGAAAACAACGAGTACTGCTTCTGTTTCTACTTCCTCATTGATTTGCACACGTTTTGGCATTGACAATGACCACACTATAGTGAACTCTACATGGTCAGTCTCTTCGGCTCTCACGCAAGCTGGTTGGATTAAAACGGACTCGGATTCTTGGACACCGGACCTGACGTGGGATGCAGATAAACACGGGGTTCTCTTCTCTCCACACAGGCCTGCACCTACGACCATGAGCTCCACCGAGGTACCTAGCTCTGCAGCTGCTGTTATGACTGATTGTATTGTTTCCACCCCTGTTGCATTATCTAATCATGCTACTCATGGGACTTCATGGGGGGATATGATGGATTCTATAGATCCATGTAGTGTGTCTATGACTGTTATGCATAAACGTGATTCTACTGTTTCTAGTGACGTCCCTGATATTCATCCTGATCTGTTATTGCAGAAGAGTAATACTTCTAGGCCTCAGATATCTCCTGATACCCCTTCTATGCCTTCTGGCACCCCCTCCCTCCCTCCCTGATATTCCTTCCTCTTCCTCTCCATTGGGTGTTTTCCAGAAAGCACAACAATCTAGCACTGGCTTACCTACTTCAGACCTTACAGGCCTACATCTTTCTGTAGTTAATGTGTCTACTCCCAGTTCAGGTCCGTTTCCTGCTCTTAGTTCATCCCCCTCCATACTAGCACCAGTTACACCACTTGTTCTGGGTCAGGGAGAAGGAACTTCCTCTCTTCCGACTCCCCCATTACAACCTGGTATTGCATCTGACAAAAGGTCCTACCTTGTCTGATTTATTTAAAAATAAGTTAGATCAGGCCCTCAGACATCATGCAGTACGTCTACGTAATAAAGGAGGCCTCTCTGTGTTTCCTGACCGGTATTATGTAGCCCGAAACTTATTGAAAGGTGATATGCATTTTCAGGCATCTGATATTTATGCTTTGATACATATTTCCAGGAGGAAACCTTTGATATTAGCTTTAAACATGCTAGTGTTTAGATAAATTTTGGAATAAATCACACACTGAAAACTTCTCCTCTATGGGTCCCTTTTTCAGTCATTCCCCTCACCAAACCAGCAGTTCGAACTGTGACTATCATGTTTCGCAATGAGGGAGTTAGCATCAGTGATATTTATCATTGGCTACAGAATAGATGTACAGTCTTATCCCCTCCTGAAGCTGTTATAGATGAAGAAGGTCTTTGGACAGGTAGCTGGAAGTTTCATGTAAAGCTGTTTCAAGTCAATTCTGAAGTAGTTCACCTTCCTAACAGCTTTTTTTTTGGGTAAAGATAGAGGGGTATGTTTTTATGGAGGTCAACACAGGGCCTGTTATAAATGTGGCTCCCGCATGCATCTCAGTAGCACCTGTGACTTGCTAAAATGTAGCTTATGTGGGGGTTTTGGACATCCTAGTGTTTCTTGCATGAATGTATTCCAGTGCAACTTATGTGACGAGAAAGGGCACGCCTATCATCAATGCCCTTGGGCTAGCAAGACTAGACAGGAGGGTTGGGATTCCACTGTCCTGATTCAAAAAGCTCAAGAGAAAGCTCAAGATCAATCTATGAATCTGATATCACTGTCTGATGTACCTGAGTTGCCTGTGCCCCCCCAATATGCTTGCTGCCTCTGTTACCACTACACCTGCACAAGACCCTCCTAAGGATGTAGAGCTTCTTCCCACTGATCAAGTATTGGCTACACATCCTCTACCATCTTTATCTACTCAACCCACAAGTACTCCCTCGTTGGACTCAGATGGTTTTCAGATTAGCAGGAGAATAACCAGGGCAGCGTCTCGCAAATCACTGAAGCTGCCTGAAGTTTCCCTTTCTAACTCCTTTGAATGTTTGAGAGATGGAAGGGAGGACTCGGAAGGTGATTCAGAAACATCCGTCTTACCTTCTGATATGGATATTACTATACCTAAGCCTCCTGATGTTTCTCATAAAAAAATGACTAAGACCAATAAAGGAAGTAAAAAATGCAAAATTATGACTGTTACGGAAGGAAGTGGTTGATTGTTTATTCTCCACACTGGTTCTTCTTCGCATGGCTTCCTTCAATGTTTGTAGCCTGAAGAGCTACAAACGGAGACTGTTTTTTTTCCGTCTTGCCGCATCTCTCTCCTTGGATGTACTCTTTTTACAAGAAACACATCTCACCTCACTTGCTGAAGAGCAGCTTCTTACACAGGGTTGGTATAAAGGTCCCTCATACTGGACTTTTGGAGATGATTATGCTGATAGCATAGCCATTTTATTTTTTTTCTACGAAGGTTTCGATTTCACGAGTTCTGGACATTCATCCTGGTAGGGTTTTAATCCTTGATTGCACTTTTCAGGGATATCCTATACGCCTCACAAATTTTTATGGTCCCAAATTGAAGCGTGCTCGGATACAATTACTAGATCTTGTCACTCCTTTTCTCTGTACCAGGAAACATCTTATATGGGGTGGTGATTTTAATTGTTCTTTGGACATTTCTTGTAGGATGGATGCTGGAAAAAAGGTTTATTGTGATTCTACTGCTCTCTCTCATATTGTTAAACAAGCTAGTTTACATGATGCTTACCGATATTTACATAAAGATCCTGGATATACATACCATAGATCCATATTTCACACCTGTATAGATTATCTCTTTTCCTCTAGATATTGTATTCCATTGGCAGTTTCCATTAGACTGACTGAACTTTCAGATCACTTCTTATTGACCTCTAAGTTTTCCTTCGATAATGACACCTTACCTGTTATGTCCCCAACACCTCAGTGGAAATTGAATAATACCTTATTGACCAAGCCTGTGGTTCAAGCACAAGTTAGATCCTTATTCCAGACTCAAATCATGGTTCTTTGTTGTTATGATTCAGTCTGGGAATGGTGGTCAGATACGAAACATGATCTACGTATGCTTTTCCAAAAGATTGGACGTTGTCTAGCATGTGATTCTTACCTTACATATTTGGATTATCGGAATCAACTATATTACTTAATGCCTCTTTCAGTACCTTCCTCGATAGACTATTCCTCACAAATTGCTAAGGTTAAACGTCATATGTTTGCACATCAATATAAGAGTGCTTGTTCCTTGGACTTTCTTATGAGAGTGGGGACATCAGTGTCCCCTTCAGCTAACTCATTTTCTGCTCATGCTTCTAGACATCAGGCTACTGTCATGCATGGTCTTTTTGATGGCTCAGGATACATTGTTTCAGATGTTTCTGGTATGCTCTCGATTGTCCAGGATCATTTAATTTCTCAATTTTGTACTATACCTCCTTGCAATCCTGACTTATCTCAGATTTTTATGGCCCCTGCTCCACAACTTCCATTTCACCTTGTTGAAGAGCTTATTGCTCCCATTTCTCAAGAAGAAGTTATTTCGGCTATTTCTCATCTTAAATTGCAGGTGGCGCCGGGACCTGATGGTCTTACACATGAATGTTATAAATTATTTCAGGAGGACTTCGCGGAAATATTGACCCGAGTTTACAACTACGTTTTACGAGACTCCTCTCCGATAATGAATTTTGGTATTTCTTTTCTCAAATTTATTTTCAAAAAAGGTGACAAGCGCTCACTACTGAATTAGAGACCTCTTCACCTTCTGAACACTGATTTTAAAATTTTAACGCGTATACTTAGTACACATTTACAGCAAATGGCTCCAGATCTCATAGAACCTGCTCAGTCTTGTGCTGTGCCTGGGAGATCCATCCATACAAATCTATTTCTTTTACGTGAAATTTTTGAGGCGAAATAACGTAATGAAATTTTGGGATTTGTATTATCCCTGGATCAGGCTAAAGCCTTTGATTCAGTGTATCATTTGTATCTCTTTCAGGTTTTACGCTTCTATGGTATTCTAACAGCTTTTATACAATGGATTGCCCATATTTTTTCCTTTGCATATTTTTCCCCGCTGGTTAATGGCTTCATTGGTAAACCTTTACTTCAGAAGGTTACGGTGCGACAAGGGTGACCATTTAGTCCACTGTTATATGTTTTTGCCTTAGATCCCATTATTCGACAAATTAATTGGGATTCCCAAATTATAGGCTTAGCACCCCATTACTCCCTTCCCAAGGTTAAGATCGCAGCTTATGCGGATGATGTTGTTTTATTTATGCAAGATGTTTTCTCTGGTACTAAAGCTGTTCAAGTATTTCACGATTTTTCTATTTTTCAGGAGGCAGATTGAACCTTCAAAATGTGTCTCAATCCCTTTGGATGCAGACTCTGCTACTGTTGCTACGGTTGCTGGGATTAGCAAATCCATCTCCCCTCAGAAAATTTTGGGAATTTGGTTTACCGTAGATGAGGCTGCCACTTATCATTGGGAACAGCGCTTACATATCGGTGAAAGTAAAGTGGGTATTTGGAAATCATGGAAATTAGGCAAACAGAAGAAAGTTTTAGTTGTTAAAAAGTTTATCCTCCCTGTCTTTTTGTTTCTCAGTCATATTTATGCCCCTCCTAAACAATTAGAAACCAGTATTTTTAGTGTGTGTTTTCAGATGGTTTGGGGTAGCAGACTTAACCCCATTAAACGAGATGTTACATACTTGTCGATTTCTCAGGGTGGACTTGGTATGATACATCCTATAGCTTTTTTTCTTTCTGTTTTTCTTTTTCACCTGTTTCAAAGCATTAAATATACATCTAACATTAGTGATGCTTGGATTGATTTTGCACTACATTCAGTTATGGAGAAATGGGACTTACTCCCGCCTATACCATCTCGTCATACATGTTATCCCACATATGCTGTAGACAGCTTTTGCAAGTTAAGGATCTGGAAACTTTGTAAATCCTCAATATTAGCATTATCCAGAAAACAACTATATGAGGCCTTTCTAGTTATTACTAGACCAGTGTTACTTTCCTACTGCTCCCCTTCTAGGCAAAATTGTGCTCGGTCTATCATTACTGATAAAGAATACCACTTCATATGTGGGATGTGTCTTGACTGTGTTGTCATGGCAAGCTCCAAGTTAAGGGGAATCTTAAACATAAATCGTCTCAGGAACGATTTTGCCCTAAACCTGCCTGTGTACTTATTGTTGAAACTATGTCACATTTCTCTTTTGAATGTCAAGATGCTTTATTATTTTGGAAAACTTTGGCAAATAAGTGGAAATGGCCTTTTCTTAGCAGAATAACATATCAGGTCCAGATATTAGGGGAATTTTCCGATCTTTGGAACAGATTTCAGCCTAATACCCTTAGACTTATTTTTACGATATGCAAATATTATATGTGGCAAGCTCGATGCCAATTTGTATTACAGCAAATTCTGACTGTACCAAATGTTATTATACAGCATATCGAACATGCTCTTTTGACTATTATGGAATCTGAATGTCAGAGACTTCCGTTACATCGATTTCACACTTTATGGAAGTCTATTACTTTCTTGTTATAGTTTTTTCTTATGTGTTTTCTTATATTGTTTCTTGCCTTGTTTGCATTATTTTTTTTCTCTCTGTTATTTTCGGATTACATGATTGTATTTTCTTTATACATACTTGACTGTTGTATGGCCTTTGTGATTTTGTATGCCTATGTATGATGTTATGATTTATTTCCTAATAAAATTCCCCTACTCTTTTTCAAGAAGTGCCATGGGATCTTTAACATCCATCTGAACTACCACCAGAACAGGCAGATGGGACCTCGGTTTAAAATCTCATCCAAAAGACGGCACCTCAGGAGTGCAGCACCCTCCTCGTGCTGCACTGCAGTAATTATATTAGATATATTAGCAGTAGAAGATTCCATAGTTGTAGACATAACTTTGCTATTCTTTTCTTTTAAGGGATGCGCAGCATAAGCTGCAGAAAAATCAGTTTCAACAGCATATTTTTCCCCAAGATCAGGATCAGCACCGTCACCTTCCTCCTCCTCCTGGACATCAGACATCTTGAGAGAGACTGATAAGGTTTCCCCCTACTGGCAAGAGTAGGGGAAATTCTCCAGTGTCCTGTGTCCAGTGTCCTGGCCATTATTCTCCTTCTCATAAAACTGGTTCACGCAACTATCCAAGGTAGTGTGTGGGAGTTGATGTGCAAATGACTGTCACTGCATGTTCAGTCACTTCACTGCCAGTCTAGCATTGCTTGCAAAGTGATTTGTGATACAATGCAGTAGAAAAGTGTTATATAAATGCCAATTCATGTTCTTCTTCTTTAGTTAAAAAGTGTTAGTGCTTAGATGGCTATATGATAATGGGTGTAATAGCTAAATGGAGAGGGCAGTGTACAAGTCAATTAATCTGCAAAGCAACTACAAACATTTGAAGAGGAAATAGATTTTCCTAAGCATCACCTGAACAAAGTGTTTGGAGTTGATTACTTGATATTGGGTTAGAAGGTTGCTCCAGATGTGGTGTGGGATGGTAGGAAACTGAATGAATCCTCTTGCTTTTGGTTTAGGATGTTTGAAAAGGAATTCTTGGAAGATTACAGATAGTAAGAATGTATGTAGTAGCAGATTGAATATTGTATTGGGTATATCATTAATTAAAAGTAAAACGATTATAACTGAACACCTGTAATTATACTTGGTGTTCAGGAATATAACAGATAGCAAGTGTGGCATATCTGTGGCAGTGATGATTCAGTATTAGTACATTAAAGTGAAGCAATAGATAGTGTTGCTGGTAACACCTGGCATGTTGTGCTCAGATGTTGGGATTCCATTAAACAGCATTTATGTGAGATGAGCAACTGCTTCTCCAGCTTTAGTAGCCCAGCTACTTTTAACTTCACAGGATTCCAAGTACTGTTTTTAATAGTTGTCTATAAGAGAACTTGAAATGTTCTGGTTAAGCAGGATTCTTAAGTATTTGTAAAGTAGCTGTTGAGATGGAAGTATTCACCCTTAGGCATGACATTTCCTTAGACAGATCTTTGGTGTGTTTTGATTTGTGCTTGGTGCCAAAGACTTCTCATTTTGAGTTATCACTCATTACAAATGAAAATGTTTATGTTTATGTCTGTGACTGTATGAGAGCTGAAATATACTGTACTTTGTTTTACTGTGCACCTGAAACCAAATCTATCCTGGGGAATTGAATGTTGCTTTATTATACCTAATTCACAGTCCAATGTTTCTGCCTTGCAATAAGATTTTTTGCCTTGCAAAGGGACAGAGGTGATCAAATGTCCAGCAGGTGTTGGAGGCTCATTGGTGAGCCAGTAGAAAAACAGGTCTGCCTCAGTGGGAGGGGCTTCAGCACTTTAAATCTCCACACTGTGCCTCAGCAAAAAGACCCCAGCAGCAGTTTGAAATATGTGCAGCATGAGGAGCACTGTGTAAGAGGCAGCCTATTTAAACTTCTACCATGTCTGCATGCTGCTCATCTGAACAAATACACTGCAAGTAACCTGTGTAATCTCAAATGTCTGTGACATTTATACTTTGTTTTACTGTGAACCTGAAACTGAATCTGTCCTGAGGCATTGATTTCTGATTTATTATTCCTAATTCACATTCCACTGTTTCTGCCTTGCAATAAGTTTTTTGCACTTGCAAAGGGGCTGAGGTGATCAAAAGACCCACAAGTGTGGGGTGCTCAGTGGGAAGCAAATAGAAAAGTGGGTCTGCCTCAGTGGATGGGACTGCAGCACTTTAAATCTCTGCACTGTGCCTCAGCATGAGCACTGGGCAAAAGTACGAGTGGTGCAAGTGCCACTAGGAGAAAATTTACTTACTGCTTTGTATGCTGACTTAATAGATATTAACTTTAAGAAACTGATTATTATTGAGGATTTTTTTTTGAAAGGTAACTAACAGGAGATAGAATCATTTAGAATATATCCGATCATTTAGTGGGGGCCCTGTAGCGTACAGTGTTTCAATTTTTTTTTTATTTGTTGTTCCTTTTTATATCAAGATGATATTGGTCACTTTAATCATTTCAAGTTGGGGGTTGATAGTAAATTGTTATAATTTCTGTAAAGTCTATTCAGATAACAAGATGAAATTGCTTTTAGTAACTTGTACTTAGAAGATGTAGTAAGGTTGTATCAGGGAAATGCAAGGAGTGGAAGTTTAGAAAATGTGAAAGAGATAGTCCTACAAAACAAGACCTTTTTTTTGAACAAAACAATAAGATTTAGCTGAACTTCTCAATGGGGAAAAAGGAGAAATAAAGTCACCAATACTCGAATGCAAGCTTTAAATCTGATAAAATGGAAACAACCCCCTTTCTTTAGTTCTACTCAAAAAAATGTAAATGTATTGCTCCTCCTGGTAAAGGCCGATGATACTGAGACAAATCCTGGCCAAGGATTAACATATGGAAGGGGTTTCACAATTTTATATGACAATGCTAGGAGTTGGAAAAATAAAACAGATTTGTCAAAATCATGGGTGGCTACAGAAAAAATGGAAATTATACTGTTAACTGAAACTTGGTTAAAAAAATGTGTGTCACATGCAGAAATAGAAATTGAGGGATTCTACGAACATAGAAGAGATAGAGAAGGTCAGAGAGGAGGAAGGTTATTAATATACTCCAAATGGGAATTAGGGCAGACTTCAATGATCTATTCAGGTATGATAGATAAGATCAAATGTATACTGACTGAAATACAGGGGTTAAATCTGGTAATTGGGGCATTCTATTCTCCACCAAAGGCACATACTAATTCCTTTGATGCTTTTTCAGATTGTCTATTAAACAAAACCAAGGGTAAGAATATTATTCCAATGGGAGAGTTCAACTCTGCAAGGGAGCAACCTAGTGGAAAGTGCCCTAGAAAAAAGTCCACAGTACTTAGAAGTGACTCCAACTGTAACAACTTATACAAGGAAATTACAAAACTTGAGCAAAGGCAATATACTCGATTTGATTTTCATTAGAGCAAAAATTAAACCAATTCAATTAAAAATAGGCCAGCCAATGTTAGGTGAATTTTGTACAATAAATGGAAATGTTGAACTAATAGGGAGCAAACAACAAATTCCTAAATCATCTGCTAACTCTATGGAATACTGGTCCTTTAAAAATTAGACCAAAGAATGCCTAGCAGCAGCTTTAGCTAAGGAAAGATTAAACAGATTGTTTTTAATTCCTAACCTAGATGTAGCTATGAAGAAATTTACTAATACCTTTATCAGGATATTCAATTTATTAGCTCCATATACTAGAAAAGTACAACATAAAGAACAGGCCTCTTGAATAACCAAAAAATTGAAAAAAAAGAGGAAAATATAGGTTATGGAAAAAAGTGAATTAAACATTAAATCATGAATACTAGACTAAGTTTAAAACAGCAAGAAACAAGTTGAAACAACTTTTAAGAGATGCAAAACATAACTATTATAAAACAAAAATTGATGAAACTAAAGATCCCAGTAAATACTGGGCAGTACTTATGTCATTTGAGACTCCTTCTATTAATAACCCTGAAATTCAACTGATTAACAAAGGTATAATGAGCCACACCTGATTTGCTAAATGATTATTTTGTAACTCTTCCAGACATTGAAATTCCTGACAGAAATCAACACTTATTGAATTCTCAATTAGAAGCTGAATTCAATCAGAATAAACTTACATTCAGATTTAAAGTGATCACATGAAAACAGGTTAAAAATCATATTTAGATAATAAATATAAAAAAAATCTTGTGGCCCAGATGGTCTGGTATGTAGATTTCCAAAAGATTCAATGGATGAATTTCACCTCTTCTAATGAGGCTATTTAATTGGGGTCTTACAGAAAATGAATTCCCTGAAAGTTGGAAGTTTGCTAGAATAATTCTGGTATATAAAGGTGTTCCAAAAACCAACCCATCCAACTGCTGCCCCATTGCCCTTCTGCTCATAATCTCCAAAATCCTGGAAGGTATTTTCCAGGAACAATTGATGGACTTTTAGGAAAATCAATTAATATTAACAAAATACCTGTCAGGTTTTAGGTGAGGATACTCCATGGACAATGCACTCACTGATCTGCTGGATCTACTTTCAGTTTCTCTACAAGGGTAGATAGGTGGGTGCAGTGTTCATGAATTAGTCCAAAGCATTTGATACAGTGGATCACGAGATTACAGGCAGGAGACTAATGGAGTTGCTAGGGAAAACTGTAAATGGTGTAATAAATGTTTAAAAAGCAGTATGTACAGATAGGAGATGTTGCATCAAACATAGCAGAAAATGATAGAAGTGCACCCCAGGGTTCCCTCCTGAGACAGATCCTCTTTTTAATCTATATGAACTCTGCTTCACAATTCATAAACAAATCTTCAATTAGATTTTATCCTGATAATATTGTCTTACTGCCAAGTGGAAAGGACAAAAAAATGGAGAACAATCTTAACAAGTGATTTCTATGCCTTATGTAAGTGGTCTAAGGAATCCCAGTTGGTGTTAAGCAACAATAAAATCAAAAAGTATGACATTTGGATCCAGTAATGCACAGGGAATAGATAATAATATCTGTATTAAAACTATAAAATATAAATCCTTAAGCCAGGTTGATAAATATAAATATCAAAGAGTGTGGGTTGATACTAAACTGAATTTTAAGCATCCTTTTTTTGGCATTATAGGAAGAGTAAATAAAGACTATGGGCAGGATTCACAAACCGTTCAGGAGCTAAGTCCCACTCCACAACTCCAGTAGTGGACTGAAATCACCTGCAGCTGTGGTGCATGCGATTCACAGCCACAGCAGTTGCGGAGGTTGTTATTGCTGCTACCACAGGCCGTAGCAATACTCCACAGCTGCGGTGATCCCCGCTGGTAACCCCACCCTCAAGCTGCCATCAGTTGTAGAGCCAGTTGTAATCTGGCTCCTCCTATGTGAATATCCACCACTGCGGGATCCCTGCATCTCCGCAAGTGGCCACCCTTTGGTGCCAAAGTTTTGCTGCATCTGTGGAACTTTCATGGGGTTTGTGAATCCTGCCCTAGGTGTCTTAAGATGAACAAAATATTGTTTGAAGTACAAACTAAGAGCATCTATTGTAAATCAAATGGTGTTACCTCTAATTGACTATGGAATATATGTCATATATATAGCCTGGCAAATAAAACATCCTTATCAAAAGTGAACAAAGATTATAATGAATTGGTGAGATTCACTTTAAACTGTGATTTATATGTTCAAAAAACTTGGTTGGAAGGACCTAGAGTCAAAAAGGAGGAATAAGTGCTTTCATTTAATATATAAAACTATCTAGTATGAAAATCCAGCATATCAATTTATACATTATCATCTAAAGATCATGGATATGGGCTCAGAACTAAATCTTTATACAGTTTTATTTACCCAAAACTGGTTAAAAGATATGGAGAAATTACATTTTCATATATTGTCCATAAACACTGGGATTCTTTGGAAGTAACAGACCGAAAATTGAACAAAACTTCTAAACTGTTTATATGTCATCTGAAAAACAATATCCCCAGTCATGTGTCTAGAATAACCTTTTTTTGAGGCTTCTCATATGTGATCATCCATAGTTATTTGATTGTATTTAAGCTTCTCTAACGATGATACGTTTGCTTATGTCATTGGAACTTAGTTACCTGATATGTACATTGTGATAATGATTTTATTATGGGAGTAAATACATTTTAATTTTTATGTTAAAGGATAAACACATACTGTAATCTGAACAGGGGGGCCACCTTGTAAACAAATCTCTTGGATTTAATGGTATGTGTGCAATCCTCCTGCATAAAAAAATAGATTTTACTACATCTGATTTATTCCAATTGTGGTTCAGCCTGTACAGTACTTTCACAAGGGAACTGCTATACCAGTTCAAGAGCATTACATCACTATACATCTAACAGGATATTTCTTGCAGTGCTAAACACAGGTGGTGTTGCCAAACAAAAAGTGACACACAGTACCTAATTCTGAGCCTTCTTGTATTCTTCCTGGGTCTGTAGCAAAATCTGGATTGGGTGGTAACATGTTTTCCTGTTGTGAAAGAAAAAGAGAGTGGTGGGATTTATATGGAAAGAAAAACAATCTTGAGATTTAGGTTCATAAAGTTAATCACATATAATTACTGAGAACTTTATTTAATCCCCTAATTCTGAATACTTTCAAATACCTTAATTTATGAGTGATAAAACACACACACACACATATATATATATATATATATATATATATATATATAATCACAAGTGTAGTATAACGTGCTATATGCTCAAACTAATTACAAGTGCTGGACTGATTCAGACATAGCTCACAGACATAAACACTGCTGTACAAGATGTTCATTGGAGCAGTGAGCACCGACTTACCAGCCATTTGTTCATAACCACTAGAGTGTAATTTAATTTGTGACCATGAATCAGTAATCATTTTCCCATCACTGCTCAGCACTGCAAACCTGTAAGCCATTTTAGTCTCTGTGCTGAAGTCACAAGGAGGTGCGCCAACTCAGAAATCCAGCACTATATTGAATTGACTCACCTCTCGGAAATAATAATAAAAGCCAACTTTATTAATGTGAAAAAAAGAAACACCCCTTGACACATTTCAGATTGAAATCCTACATCAAAAGGCACGTTTGAACTACTAAAAAGATTGACATTATATGCATGTGACATGACATCATAGCACAATTGTAATGATATTTCAGATCTTGACAGAAACCTCCAAAAGGATTTTGGTTCAATGCATACTTGGTTTGATACACATTGATTAGTACTCAGTTTGCTTAAAACAAAACTCATGGTATTTGCAAACTCTAAAAAAGCTTCTTTAACAAACTTTACACTTGTTGGTAATGTTGTTAATCTGATCAAAAATGTATCTGAATGTATGTACCTATCTGAATTTATGTACCCTGACCTGATTTTAAATTGCCATTTGTCATTTGAACAGCATATTGTTAACTTAATAGACAGATTACATCGGTGTTTGGGAATTTTATATCATCTCAACAACCAGTTCACTTTTGAAACCAGGGTAATTCTTATACTAAGGGCCTGATATTCAAAACTTTGCCCCAGGGCTAAATTAGCACTGCCCGGCATGCTAACTTAACCCAGAACCAATAGCCCACTATTTTGAAATGGGATAGCCCCAGTGCTAAACCTGCTGAATATAGCCTGCTGAGGAAGTCAGGCAAACTGGGCTGGGATTGCAGTGCAAAATTAGCCCGGGAAATAAGACAGCTCTGAATAAAGCAACCGGGAAGTGCAAGCCACAACAGCCACCCAGTGCACAGCTACATGAAGAAAGGTAAAGGTGAACTATGTGGTCAATATGTGTGCTAGCAAAGGAGTGGATTCATTAAAGCTGCAAGCACCAGCGCATGTAAAATTCTGCCAAAATGTACCATGTTTCTGAAATGTTGGTGCAGTGCAGGCACATTTGTACAGGTTTTGCCTGGCGCTTTCACATTTGCCCAGGGCAAGAATTTGCTATATTTAAAGTAACATGCAAATGAGCCTACTTGGGCAGTCTTTGGGCAAACATCCAGATTAGCATCTCATTATGGTCTGATTTGCATGCAGTTTGTCCAGTGCTATTGCAGGGTCCAACAGCTCCACCTGTAGGGCAGTCTGGAAGTGCAGGGTGGTAGCTGCAGACTACATTTGTACAGAACCACGTAAAATATTGTGCAGAGAAGGACTACACAGCAGAGGCACAGGTGGTGGTGCTGCATGCAACAGTCAAACCGTAGTTCCTTCTACAGTGCACAGCAGACACTACAGTAACAAGGGGGTCAGTAGTGTGAGAGACACATCAATGCATATGGTGCATAGGGCATCGACTGCTGTACTTTACACAGTGACAGGACCCTCTTGCAGCTGTGTACTGGCAGTGGACATTACTGTTATGCCGTTGTATGATCCACAGATGCTGCATCACTGGCATGGGATTCTCACTGTGACATATAAATGGCTGGCTGTGTGTGCTGTGGTGTATGTACAGATTTTTTAATTTAGTTTATTAACACATTGCAGCCAACACCCAAAGAATGGGAGCAGTTGATATAGCATACAAACAATCACCAAAATATTCAAAAATATACAAATGCCCTATACAAATGCACAACATTTAAAAAATACATTCTAAAAACCAGAACAATGAAAAGGAAATTTATACTACACAAGATATACTGTACACAAATAAATAACATTATGTCACTTAAAAATCTCGTAAAAAGGATGTCTGATATTTAGTTGTTCTAAACGCTAGTTTTCTCCATCTAATCTGTTTTCTTAATCCATAGACTACAACCTTTCTAGGAGGTAATAGTGTATGCAATTTGTGTTGGGGATTACAAATTTTATAAAACAATTTCTTTGACATTTCAATTCTTCTCTCATTCAACCTTACCAACTTGCAAATCTTCAGTGCGTCATTATATATTTCACTTTCTAAAATAATCCACAGGGCTCACTTCTGAATTGTCTCAATCTTTTTGTTTTCTACCTTAGTTAAACTAGCATCTCATACTGTAGCCCCATACTCCAAGATGGGGTGAACAACAGTACAGAAAAAGTACACTAAATCATCTTGGCTCACACCTGCTCTCTTTAGCATTGTCAGAAAGTACACTCAGGAAATCCCTTTCTTAACCATCTCAGCCACTTGTTCTTTCCAGTCAAAATCATTTAGAATTTTTAAACCTAACAGTTTAATACTCTTTACCACCTTCACCATGGTACCCTAAAACGTAAGAGGATATAACTCTGTTTTATTGGTTTTCCCAAATCTAATTTCTTTTGTTTTGTCTGGATTTGTCTGCATCGTATTGCACAAGGTCCAAGCTTCAATCTTTTTTAAGTACTCCTGTATAGTACTTTGACTTAATTCCTCCAATCTATCAATAATAGATGTGTCATCCACATATTTAACACAGGGCCCCTTTGTATATAGATCATTGATCATAATAAGAAAAATAATAGGTCAAAATATGGTACCCTGTGGACCTCCCCCATACAAATAATTGCACACCCCTCTTTTTCAATCCACTGTGACCTTCCTTCATGAAAGTCCTGGATCCATCTAATAATACAGGCAGGAACAGCCAAAGATTGTAACTTGTCTACTAAAATGTCATGTGCTATCAAGTCAAAAGCTTTTCTACTGTCAGCTAAGGCAGCTCTTACCATTTCACCATTCTTTTTTTTTTGAGATTCTATTTTCTCCCCTTTCCCTGGCTCCAGATCTTGCCACTCCTTCAGGCATCCCTAGGTTCCCTGCACCCCCTCCAACCTTCCTGGGTGCCCTTACCACCTCAAATCACAGCCTTACCTTGAGGTAGCTCGATGTTACCCTTTGCCGAGTGGGTCCCTCTCCTTCAAAGAGGGAGGAACCAGTGGGGGTGGCCCAGCACACTATTTTTCCTATTGACCTCTAGGTGCTGCTGAGGCGGGGGCTGACCCCTCAGGAAGTCTTTGGACATGATTTGAACCAGGTGCCATCATCCAGCCAATCCTGAGCTTTTGTTTCCTGTGTTCTGGTGTTATTTTCCCTCCTGTGCTGCTATCTGCAGTGCCCCTAGTCTCCACGGGGCCACTACTGGAGCAACGCATCCCACCCAACCCACCCCAGGAGAAGAGAGCAGTCCTCTGGATGCTCAATCCTCTCCTTCCTCTGCCAGCTGCTGGCTTCCTGAGTCTGTTCCTGAACCCAGATTGCCGGCGTCACGTCCAGCACCTCAGCCCTCTGTGCCACCGGGCTGGCCATTTCACCATTCTTACATGACTTCATATATAGCTCTTGGAATTTCAATAAAGCTAACATAGTAGAACTCTCTTTTAAAGAACCAAGCTGATTGGCATCCATATACTGAGAGATGTGCGGTATGTGGCTGAGGGGACACATACCATCAAACTGGCACACTGATGTTGGGGTATTCCTTACACTGGACCAGTTGCATTGCATGGATTGTCCCAGCCTTGTGGTAGCACCCAGTATGTGGTGCAGCCTGGCCACCTGTACACCATCCCCTCAACACCCTCCACATCCCCAGTGCCACATGTGTGTGCTGCATTCTGTTGGTTTCATGGTCTGCAGGTGTGTGCCTTATAGACACACTGCCATGGTGTCCACTGGGCACCGTGTCACCAACTAATGCCTGGCATGGTTGGGACCAGTGGCAAATGATCACAGCATAGGAGGTGCCATCCCTGTGTAGCATGTTTATACCCTGTCTGGTGCCATCTATTTTTATTTATGCAATGGGGTGAGTGATAAATGAGTGTGATAAATCCTGTTATTTTCACCAGAGTGTGATAAATGTAAGAAATGACATTTATCACACCCGCACATTCCCACGCAAACCCACACAAACCACGCAAATCCACTCATGAATATCCAGAGGTCAGTCTATAGAAGTGGAAATATTTTCCATATCACATTACTCCTCTCCAAATTATCTGTTTTTTATTATAATGTGTTGGGGAGGTTTAGTGACAGTTTGGCATTATTCCCCCACCAGGCTCAGGGAATTATGTCCTTTTGAATGTCCACCATTGTCATCTGACACCTATTTTAGGTGTTGTGCTTTGGGCATTCTTAGGAAGCGTAAAGGAAGGTGGAGAGCTGGGCCTGGTGGGGGACAGGAAAGAGGAGGGTGGATTGGGATTGTGGGGTCCAGGAGTTGCCCTGTGGAAAAATGGGTTCAGGATAGAGGTTATTCTTGTCTTATTCCCATACCCAAGGGCTCCAACTTTAGTAGACAGGTGCCGAGGTCTTCCCTGACAGCTCATCCCACCTTGGCGGTGTTATGCAATACGAGATCTATTAAAAACAAGACAGCCATTTATAACTGATCTTGTTGGGTCAACAGATCTGGCTTGCATCACCGAGACCTGGCTGGAAGAAAATCCAGGCCCTATAATGGCCTCAGCAACACCAGCTGGGTTCTCAGTGATGCACTGTCCAAGGTTGGATCATAGAGGTGGGTGTGTAGCCATTATGTTTAAGACTGAGCTGGGCTTTGTGGATGTGCCATTGGAAAGTACCAAATCCTTTGAATATATCCTGGGAGAGGGTGTAGGTTGCGGGATTCTCCTCATATGCTGTCCACCAGGAGATGGTGGAGAATTTCTGCAGGAGATAGCAGACTTCATCATCAACGTGGTGTTGAGGTCCCCCAGATTGATAGTTCTGGGGGACTTCAATGCCTGGGTCAATGATGAACTCTCGCACCTTGGTCAAACTCTCCTCCAGCTGATGATGTCACTGGGCATAACACAGGTGGTTACCTCCTCGACCCATGTAGAGGGTCATTCATTGGATCTGATCTTTCTTCTGGGTATGGAGATTGCTGATTTGGGTGAGGAACCAGTCAGCTGGTCTGAGCATCACACCATATGGTTTAGCTTCAGGGCTCCCCCAATAGGTCTGCCCCTATGGAGATGGTTCAGTACTGCCCTTTAAGGGGTATTAGCCCTAGTGACCTAATGGCAGTGCTGGATCTATTGGGCTTGTCGGTGAATGCATGAGTCCAGACAATCTCATGCTAGTCTGTAATAAGGCTGTGGGAGATGCTCTGGAAAAGACTGCTTCTGTTCATGTTCATCCTCTCACCCTTCATTCAAGGAGCCCTTGGTTTGATTGCTTCTTGAAGGAGTTAAGGCGAGTTGACCAAAGCTTGGAGAGAGCCTGGAGGAGGTCTGGCCATGATACTGACAGGCTTAGGTTGATGGCACATTATGATGGCTATCAATCATAAATCACCCGTAAGAAGGCAGAATTTCTGTCCAAGGAGATTTCTGTTGCACAGAATCCACCGGCTCAGCTTTTCTGGACTGTTGACAGATTGTGCAATCCAATCTGTCTCCAGCCCGGAGAAGCTTTTTCTCAGCTGAGATGTGAGGAGTTCGCTCATTTTTTTTGCAGATAAGGTTGCCAGAATCAGGTCTAGCATCAGTCTGACCTCTCCTATGAGGGATTGCGGTGGTCAACAGGAAGTGGCATGCACTTATTCTGTCTGGTCAGATTTTCTCTGGCTGGAATTCACTGACATTGTGAAGATCATCCAAACACTGCAACCAACCAGCTGTAATTTGGATCCGGGTCCTACACCCCTTTTAGTGGGATGTGTAGAGGTTATCTGCCCAATCCTTGCTGACATTGTCTGGAAGTCTTTGGAGAGGGGGTCTTTCCTGACCCCCTCAAGGAGGCAGTCATTTGACCACTCCTTAAAAAAGCCCTCCTTGGACCCAGATTGTCTAGCAAACTACTGGTCTATCTCTAACCTGCTTTTGTTGGCAAGGTTATTGAAAAGGCAGTTGCGTTGCAATTGGATGATCATCTTACAACTCACAATGTCTATGATACTCTCCAGTCTGGTTTTAGGAAGAAGCATAGCATGGAAACTGCCCTTGTCTGGATATTGAATGATCTCCTAATGGCTAGAGATTGAAAGGCATGTACCATTCTGGTCCTTCTCAATCTCTCTCTGCTGCATTTGACACTGTTGACCGTGGTGTGCTGTTGGAGTGCCTGCAGTTCTTTTGTGGGCTGTCTGGTACAGTCCTCAAGTAGTTCAATTCTTACCTCACGGACAGGTCTCAGAGAGTTGCCACTGGAATTTATTCCTCTGGCACTCACTCCCTGCCTTGTGGGGTACCATAGGGTTCCATTCTAGCCCCCATGTTGTTTGCAGTGTATATGCTGCCATTGGGAGATATCATTAGGTGATACAGTCTGGGTTTTCACTGCTATGCAGATGATACTCAGCTGTATTTGTCCTTTCTGCCCTGGCAAGATGATGCACTCTCCGTGATAAATAATTGCCTTGCTGAAATTAGACTTTGGATGAGTTCCAGCTGGCTAAGACTGAATCAGGATAAGACTGAGGTGCTGGTAGTGGACCCAGGTCATCTGGGGGTGGGTTTGGGGGCTGGACAACCATCAGGCTTATTACTGGCTGGTATGTCACTCACTACCTCTGATCAGGTGCGTAACCTGGGCATTATTTTTGATGATGGTTTAACCTTAAAATCTCAGGTATCAGTTGTCGTCAAATCCTCTTTTTACCATCTGAGGAATATCGCCCAGGTGAAACACCTGGTTCCTCCGGGTGATCTTCCAACATTGGTCCATGCCTTTGTCACTTCCTGTCTTGATTACTGCAATTCCCTCTACCTAGGGCTACCTGGGGTTGATATCAGCCACCTGTAGCTGGTGCAGAACGCGGTGGCCAGGCTTTTGACTGGGACCTCTAGAACCAGTCAAATTATGCCTGTGCTCCGCAAACTGCACTGGCTGCCTGTTTGCTGGTGGATCACCTTTAAGGTTGGTTTACTAACCTTTAAAGCCCTACATGATCAAGGACCCAGTTACCTGAAAGATCTCCTGGTACCTTATTGCCCCCTCTGTCCTCTCTGTTCAGCCAATGAGGGATTGTTGGAGATTCCCAGGGTTCAATTAAAGACATCAGGATCTTGTGCCTTTGCTTTTTTAGCACCAACCCTGTAGAATTATTTACCTCGCTGGTTGAGAGAATGCCCAACCTTCAATAGATTCAAAATGGAGTTAAAGACTTATTTATTTAGTTTAGCTTTTCCTAGCTAAGGATGATTTATTTTATTTTTGTTTTAAAATTTTATCTTTATGTGTATGGTTTTTATGTACAGCGCCTTGGTTTTGAAAGGCACTATAAAAATAAAGATGATTTGATTTGATTTGATGAGTGCATATCATGTATCCCCTATTTATCACCTTATTGTCTGGATAAGTACACTGGTCTGAGGCACAGTTCCAGACTCCTCCCAGAGCCACAACATGTGTGGCTGGGATGATACAGAGTACACTAAACACAGACCATTAGCACAACACACAAGTCACACTGTGCAACATATTGTTACATTGCAAACCATCACTGCTGCAGGTGCTGTTTCAGCATCGTTATATCACTGACTGGCTAGTTGGCTTCTATGCAATATAACTGCATTGCATTCCACTTTGGGTGACAGTGCATATGAAGTGGCCTAGGGAGGCAGTCCTTCCACGCTGCCTCTTCATTGACTGCAGACAGTCTTGTTCCCTGTTGCTGCTGTCTTCATGCCCCCCAACCTTGGTTTGCTTGTAGTTAAGACTACCTTTTCCTGGGTGGTAATTTGCAACACGCAAAATGTCTTGCTAGGTTGCACAACAACTATTTGTGCAACGCTAATCCACTGAATATAGCATTGTACCTGTATTCATGTGCATGCCCCGTATTTTTGTCCCATGCATACATTACCCTTTTGCCAGGTGTTAATGCAGTTTTGCTCATGCTATTTGTCCTTTTGAATATAGCAGACCATCGCAAACCTGCCACAAACCAAGTGCAAACAGTTTGCGCCCAGTGCAAGGTTTTGGATATCAGCCCATAGTATTTTATTTTCACTCCTGGACCATAGTTCCATGATTTATTCTTTTTCAACAGAAAGAATGCTTAATAAGCTCAAATCCAGTTTTCATAAATCATCTGTTTTGCATGGGACTTCCAAGAATGACAAACCATTGTAACATGTACAAGTCTCTTGGCTATTTTTCTTTAGTTGAAACATTTAACCTTAGGTTATTGATTTTCCTGCACAAGACACATTTGGGTCTTTTACCCAACAGTATTGTGAATTTGCTTCTTAAGAAGCCTGCCCTCCTCATGACAAGTGTTTTGACTCATTTTTTATTTATTTATTTTGGTTCTATGTGATAATAGTGAGCACCGAACAATGACTCACATTATTGCGACGTCAGGGCGGTGAAAACAATTTTGCCATCCTGGCATCCTCGGCACACAGAAGAACAGTGCTGGGGACTGAAAACACTTGCTTTCTGTGGGGGGCCATGCTCCAACCCCACCACCTCCATACAGGGAGCTTTGCCCCCTGCATCCCCCACTTAAGGATTCTCAACTCCGGGGGGACGCATGTTGGAGGGGGTGAAAGCAAAAAAAAGACAAGTTTTGGGCCCAGCACAAGAAAAGCACAATAGCACCCAGACCCAGACCCGAACCCAGAACCCCAGCACCACAAGTGGAGGCCAACCCCTGATGCCAAGGCGCAGTTCAGCAGATGAACACAGCACCACCCCCTACATCCACTCTGCCCTCTCCCAGGACATGCTTGCTGTGCTTGCTCCCCCCCACGCATGTACATGTAGCAACATCCTGTTGCTAGGGTCACCCACCCCAGCACATCGGGTTGCCCTCCCTGCCCCTTCGCCTTGCAAGCTTTCACCCATATCATGTCGACGTTTTGGATGGTACTATGATTCAGGCGCTCACCTCATGTGCTACCTTTATTTTTTCCTTATGTAAAGAAAAGTATTTTAGGATGAGTGGAAGGATTTTTAGGACATTAAATTAATAAAAAGGGAACTAGGAGAGCTTCAGTAACAGACAAGTACTGAAATAGCAGTATGAGTGCAGTATAATGTGAAGAGTGGTACAATGCAGTGGCTGTGGGGCAGCCATATTCAGGCAGACATTCTGGACACTGAGGTGATGTCCTATCTGCATGCATCTCTCTGGACTGAGAGATGAGGTAGCCAGACTCAAAGCAGAAGTAAACTGGGTCAGGAGTACCATCACCCCTATCCAGAGACCACCCAGTCCAATGCTGCTGCCTCAAAGGATACCAAGAACGGGGTGCACTTGGATGACTTTGGGCTTGGGGAGGGTTAGGGCAGTCAGGCAGTGGCACATCCCAGATCCTATTTCACTCCAGAAGTCATATGCCACACACTGGCAAGTGGGGACAACCAAATAGAGGTACCCAGAGAAGTGGAAGGGAAGGATGTGGCAGGCAAAGAAGGAGATGACCTCAGTGGGGACAGAAGTGGACCCCAGAGGAGAAGGAAGTGAATCCTGGTGGGAGACTCCATCATAAGAGGGATACAGCTTGGAACACAGGAGGGGGAGGACAGGGAGATGAGGTGCCTACCAGGTGCCAGAGCATTTGGAGATGGGAGGAAGAACCTAGGGTCACCGGGAAGGCAAGACAGGAGGGTGAGCTGAATGTTATTATCCACCTAGTTAATAATGACCTGGCAAATGGGGATCCAAAGGAAGTTCAGGAAGAGTTTAGGAAATTAGGCAGGGGTCTCAAGCAAGTAGCTACTTCTGTAACCTTCTTGGAAGTACTAACTGTGAGAGGCATGGGAGAGCATGGGGCGCATGCACTAGGAACCTTAACTCATGGTTGAAGAACTGGTGCTGTGAGGAAGGGTTTGGATTCATTGTTGACTGGGGACCCATCTGGAGGGATGGAGGCTTGTTCAAGGCTGATGGCCTGCATCCATCCTGGAGGGAAATCCAAACACTCAATAATAAGGTTAAATGCTACATGGACAAGTATTTAAACTAGACAAGGGGGGTGGCAGGCAAGCAAGGAGGATATCTAATTGCCTACCCCCCTAGCTAGCAGTGGAACCAGTGAACATAAGGAGTGAATATCTCTACAAAGCAGTGTGCAAAAGATGGAGATAGGCACCCAAGAGGTAGATAGGCAGAAAAGATGCAAAATTCAACTGAAGTGTAGACAGCAGGGAGAACCAATGATAAAGGACAACCAAGGAAGGGGCTGGAGTAGAACAGCTAAACAGTCTAGGGAGTTCAAATCATGGAAAGCCATGTGTGCCAATGCCAGGAGCCTTACAATGAAGATGGAGGCTCTGGAGGCTGTCATGGTGCAGTCAGATTTGTACATTGTGGCCATCACAGAAACCTAGTGTAATGATAACCATTACTGGGAGATGGCCATACCTGGCTACAATATGTTCAGAAGAGATAGGGCAGGTAGGAAGGAAGGAGGAGTGACACTTTATGTGAAAGATGACATAAAGGCCACAGAGATCCAGGAGGAACAAACTCAGGGAGAGATAATGTGGGGTAAGCTAGAAAGGAAAATGGAGCCAGCCATCTGCACAGGTGTGGTCTATAGACAAATAGGAAGAAACAAATAGGGAGCTGATGCTAGCCATCTAAAGGATGGCAGACAAGGGTGAGTTAGTGCTGGTTGGATATCTCAATATTCCAGACATGGACTGGAGCATCCCAGCAGTAGCATCAACCAGAAACAGATTTATCCTGGACTTTCTTCAAGGTGCCTTCCTCAAGCAACTGGCCATGGAAGCAACTCGGCAGAAGGCAATACTGGACCTTGTGATACCAAATAGGGACAGTGTAATGGGGTAACATTAGGGGAGCACCTGGAGAACAGTGACCTCCAGTCATTGCCATTTGAAGTCACAGAAGGAGCAGAACCAAACCACACAAAAACACATATCCTGGATTTTAGGGGAGCAGACTTTGGAAAAATGGGGAGATGCTTGAAAGAGGCAGTAAGGGGAATGGGGTGAGAATCGGGTTGAGGAGCAGTGGGCAATATTTAAAACAGGGATTACAAGAGCAACAGAATTATGCATTAAGCAGGTTAGCAAGGGGAAAAGGAAGAGGAGGCCAGTATGGTTTTCCAAGGAGATAGCAGAGAAAGTGAAAGCCAAAAAGATTGCATTCAGGCAATACAAAAAGACACAAGCAGAAGCGGATAGGGAGAAGTACCAGGAGAAGCAAAGGGAGGCACGGAGGTCAGTAAGAGAAGCCAAAGCTCAGACAGAATATTACATTGCAAAATCAGTGGGTAGAGGGGACAAAACCTTTTACAGGTACATAAATAAAAAAAGAAAGGCAAAGGAAGGGATAGTGAGACTGAAGGGGGAGGATGGGTGCCATGTGGAGGATGACAACAATAAAGCTGACACATTGATCAGGTATTTCTGCTCGGTCTTTACTGAGGAACAGGGGGGTAATGGACCGGAAGGGAGTACAGTGGGTGGGAATGGTGCAGAAATGGACACAAATCCCTTTACACGAGAAAGGGTCCTGAAGGAAGTGAAAGGAATGAGTTAATAAAGCAATGGGACCAGATGGGGCGTTCCACATGGTCCTTAAAGAACTAAGAGAGGTGGTGAATGAACCTCTGGCAATCCTATTTAACTGATCACTGAAAACAGGGGAGGTACCAAAAGATGGGAGGACAGCAGACATAGTCCCCTTATACAAAAGTGGGAACAAAGAGGATGCAGGGAACTACAGATCAGTCAGCCTCACCTCAGTAGTGGGGAAGATCATGGAAGCACTACTGAAGGAAAGATTGGTGGAACATCTGGTTGTTAATGGACTACAGGACCCAAGACAGCATGGTTTCACCATGGAGAGGTCATATCAGACCAGCCTCATTGAGTTTTCAACTGGGTGACTAGGGAGGTGGATCAGGGAGGGTAGAGGACATGGCTTATCTGAACTGCAGCAAGGCCTTCAACACTGTGCCACATAGAAGGCTATTACACAAACTGGGGAATATGGGTGTGGGCAGGACAGTAGTATGGTGGGTAGGTAACTGGCTGGCAGCAGGACACAGAGGGTGGTGATAAATGGTTGTCACTCCACAGAGGGAAGAGTGACCAGTGGGGGTACCACAGGGATCAGTGCTGGGACCAGTCCTATTCAACATCTTCATCAGTGATGTTGCATAGGTCCTAGAAGGCAGAATTTTCCTGTTCACTGATCATATAAAGCTCTGTAAAAGAGTAGACATACCAGCGGGTGCAGACAAAATAAGAAGAGACCTGCAGAAACTTGAAGAATGGTCAGGGGTTTGGCAGTTGAAATTCAATGCAAGGACTTGCACGATAATGCATATGGGGCACAAAAACCCTGGCACAATATATCAGTTGGGGGGTGAGGATATAGCATGCACCAAGCAGGAGAAGGATCTAGGGTTATCATCTCTGATGACCTCAAGGTAGGGAAACAGTGTGACAAGGCAGCAGGTAAAGCAAATAGGATGCTGGGAAGCATAGGCAGGGGCATCACCAGCAGGGGAAGGGAGGTCATAATTCATCTATACAAGACACTAGTGAGGCCCCACCTGGAGTACAGTGTACAGTTCTGGAGACCTTACCTATGTAAGGATATAGAGAGGGTAGAGAAGGTTCAGAGCAGGGCAACAAAGAAAGTACATGGATTGCATCACAAGTCCTATGAGGACAGGTCGAAGGACTTGAACATGTACTCCCTGGAAGAGAGGAACGAGAGAGGATATATTATAGAGACATACAAGTATCTTACAGGGAGGAACAGGGTGAAGGAATACACTATTTTTAAGTGGAAAATATATTCCAGGACTAGAGGGCATGGGATGAAGTTGGAAGGAGGACAATTCAGAGGAAACATGAGGAAGAATTGCTTTACAGAATGGGTGGTGGACAAGTGAAACACCCTGCCAGAGGAAGTGGTGGGGGCTGAAACAATCACGGGATTTAAGAATGCACAAGATAGACATAAAGAAATTCTGGAGGTCAGGGGTGAGGGGCAACAGACTTCTAGGAAAACATAAAGTGAACTTACAAGCTCAAATGGGCAGACTGGGTTGGCCATAGGCCCTTATCTGCCAACACTGTCTATGTATCTATGTAAAACATCTAATGCTGTTTCTACTAGATCACAAAGCAGATACTCATTTCCGGTTCCTTTTTTTTCTCACTGCATTGGCACAAAATTCAATCACTTCTGTGGTTACTAAACTTTATAACAAATTGCTAGATTCCACAGTTATCTGTAGCTGTTTCAGGATTTAATCTTTCAAGAGGTCTCTCAAAAAATATTTCCTTACTAAGTCTGTTACGAAATGTTTATCTGAGTTTTTGTAATAACATATATCTGTATATGATTGTTGTGTTACACATTTTTGTGTTATATATTGTTATGTTGACTGTAACTGGACACTTGTGAAAATGGACTATTTAGCTCACAGGGCATTCAGTATTACCTCACCAGGGAGATACCCGCCACTTCTACCTGACATTGGCATTCCTTCCTCATGCCTTCCTACCACTCTCCTCTCCATATGCAGTTCACCATCAAAACTTACTCATACTGGCTATTGCTGTCTCTCTCTCTGCAAACCACTGTACATGCCATGCTTAATTCAACTTTGAAATGTAATATATGTATCAATTGCTTTCTTTGTATTGTTGTCCCCTTACATCCTTTGACGTGGAACCTTTGTAAATGAGCAGTCCCTGCTCAAAGGTACTTGTAATCCTAGAGTTTACTAAATAAATTTAAAAAAAAGTAACAATGAAACTAAATGAAACAATGCAGCTGAGACAATCATGATTAAACAAACTGATAAAGACACAGACTAATTTTGCAGTCTTAAGTAAGTGATAAAAATTACAGAGCTGTAAAATGGATAGAAGCAGCAGGAGCCTGTAGATAATGATACAGTATATTTAAGCTGGCTCATGCTTGGTACAAATCACCCAAATAAATAAAATTACTGTAGTTAAATAAGGAAACTCTAATACCTTAGAGCTGTTGAACATAGATCTAAAGTGCTCTTGAATAAAATAACTTCAGCCAATCACAATGAGCGGTTCAGTATTATGTGAGATGTATTGATTTACACAGGTAAGCACATGCTGTATCAATCACTTCATTTCCAGTCTTCCAAAGTCCTTTATTAAAGAAGGTCACACATACTCAAACATATTTCTCTTCATCTTTCTCACCAGAGATATTGCTATTGCTATGATATAGATACTGCTTATGTTGCTCAATTTTGCTAGTCACCTGAAGAAGGGACCTGTGTGGCCCCTAAAGCATGTGTATAATTCCATCTTTGTACAAGACACTTGTTGGTCCAATAAAATGTATCAAACCTTCCATCCTCTCCAGAGATATAACATTTCAAAAATCAGTACTCAGAAACAAACTCAGTTCCACTTAACGAACTCACAATCTTCTAGTCTCACCCAAGAAGTTCTACTTATATCAAATGTTTTCACAGTTGCAAAAATGTTCTATAAACTCCTAGCAGTGGAATTTCAATTATCTCCTCCCTCCACAGTTCCGCTTGTTTATATGTTTCTGTTTGTTTTAAGTCTTAACTCTGAAGTTGACTAGGGGTATCTAACCTTGTACACTAACTTTGTATAACTGTTTACCTCTGCTGTTGCCTGTTTTCTGTCTCCTATGTGTTCTTTATGCATGTAGTCAATATAATTAATGCTCTGCCTTTGTCTCCTGTATGCATATATGCCTTTTTAAATGTAATTAATTATGGGTCATCCTTGAAAAAAGGGACCGTGTTGTTTCAGTGAGCCTACCAGGTCAACAAATTTCAATAAATAAAATAAATTAAAAAAATTAAAACAAAATGAATAAATAAATAATTGGTACTGGATCCAAACAAGTTGAATGAAGCCAGAAAATGCACCACAGTAGCGAATGATTAATGTCTGCACTCCACCATACTATTTCTTTATGTATTTTTATGTTCCTCTTGTATTTCTCATATAACACACCCTTTGGGAATACATAGTATCCAGCCTTTTTGCCAGAAAATACAAGTGAACACAGAGCCTTCAATCAGTGACTTTAAAGTCACAAGCACAACTTATCTTTTCAAAATAGCATACATATCTCCTTAAACCCAAAACTGCCTTCCAATTTAGCCATTAGTATGTATTTGTAGAATTAGGTTTATAGTTTGTAGGTATAAGTATAAATAAAACTGAAATAAACTATATTAAAATAACTTATAAACCGACCACCAAAAAAAAAGTTTTTGTATTAGTTAAATTATTAATATCAGTGAAGGTCTTAACTTGCATTTCCTACAGTTTCTCAGATGTGAAACAACATCTGATAACTTTGTTCTGCTTATAAAAGTTCAGTTTCTGAACTAGTTGTACTAGTCACTATTTATTTATTTATTTATTTGCTTTTGGTAACCGGGTAAGCACACTAGACAATACTGCCTATTTTCAGGCATGACCCTAATACAGCTAATGGTAGAATTGTATCATTTGGATGGAATGGAGTTTTCACAAACCACTGACTCAAAAGAATATCATTGACAAGTGAAAGTACCAGTGCTCTTCCACTCTAAAATTCTTTGCAGCAGTTTGAGAAATAAAACAAACTTAGCTAAACCTGCAGCTGACCAAGCAGGTTCCATGTCAGCTTTTGGCACTGGCATGCATAAACTATGGCTACTGAGTGCTGAAGAATGCTAACACTTACGCAATAAGCTTAGCACTGTCTAACGTCACAAGTATCTAAATGCACATGATTCATCAGAAGACTTTTTCAACTTTTAAAAGTTATTCACTTAATTCAATTACTTCCCCAAGTCTTTCATTTTCATGAATTGTATAAGTTTCTACTGAATGCACAAAAACAACACAGTTGGCTGCTTCTACACTACTACAATCAGCCAGGAAAATGTCCCTAATAAAAACACATCTTCTACTTTTACAGTTTAAACATCTGAAAAACATAGGGCATACAAACTATATAAAAGAGAGACAACTCTCCTTATTAGAGTAGTTTATTATCCAGTCTCTTTAAATAGTGGCTCCCAGAATGAATGAAATGAATGAATGAAAGAACTGAGTGAACTGTGCTTCGTTTAGTTGCTTCAAATAATTGCTGCTGATAGCTCTCCGCAGAGTTTCTGCCTACTCCTCCCCCGCCCCACACACACACACACACACAAGTTGAGTTTCTACAGCCACCCAGGACTCCATGTTCCCTGTGGGGGAAAAAAGCAACAACAGGAAAATGGAAGCAAAAAACAAGATCAACAAGATTTGCTTTCAAAAAAGCTTGACCTTTGTTAAACTAGGTAAACCCAAGTTTTATCAGTATTGTAAGGTACTGGTGGCATACCAAACACAAAACAAAGTAACACTTTCAAGCTGTCCTGCTATAACTCACTCCTGCATAGTGAACCAGTGTGTGTGTGGCCTTTTGGGGGCTCAACAGATTGATTAGACATCACATGCTATATAATAAGAAAGTTACTTTCACAGATGCAGGAACAGGTGGTTGTGATGGTGATGTGTATTTCAGTGGTAAGTAGGTAGTTATGTAGGTAGCTACAAGTTTATTGTTCAGTCTCTTAAAAACACAATCATTATATAAAGTGCATCATTATATTATAAAATCTCATTATCAGAAAACAAAATGACATTATTAATAAGTATCAATCAGAAAATAAATACAATAAAGGTACTCAATAGAGTGTGTACTTTAAAACACTTCACACAAGGGGGCACGACTAAACCTTTTTCAATGGGGAAGGGGTGCTGTGGAGCCTGAGCAAGATGGCTGCTTCCCTTTAGAGCTCCATCATCTTATTTATAAATATCAAATTCATAGCGCTGTTTCTGGTCATCTTGTTACAGTTAGTGATGACTGTACCTAAAGTTTTACTTCACAAAATGGGTAATCCAGGCAGAGATAGGACAGAGGGTGAGGGCATAAGAATTAAAAATCCATCAGGGCTGCCCACCATGAGGTCACATATCAAGGCCCAGCTACTGAGCTTGGAGAAACAATGCCCAGAGTGTCCCTCCAAATGAATAGAGTGAAGTTCAACAAAATCATGGCATTGGTCACTGGGCTACCAGAGAAGTCTGATGCCCTAACTAAGTGGCAGGTATCGAGGTGACCATGGATGTCATGCAATGAGCATCGGCTGAAGCTTCTAGGTGGGCTGACTCAATGATGAGGGCCATGGTAACAGTTATTAAAGAAAATACCCACCTGAAATCTCAAATCAAAACTCTGGAAAATCAGGCGAAGGCGGCAATATCTGTTATTCTGGGCCAGCAGGAGGAATGTGATTGGGGCCATCTCCTCCTCTTCACACAAGACTGGCTGGAGCAACAACTTTGGTAGGAGGTCTCAGATCAGGTCTGATGACTACAAAATGCCTACTGGGTGACTGCCCATGACAGACCAGACAATTCTGATGCTCCTAGGGTGGTGGTAGTTGTCACGGATGGGATTGGTTTGAGGGATTTTATTCTGGTGATGGCAGGAAAGAAGAGGTCTTTACTTCATGATGGGGAACAAGTCAGTTTATTCCCTGATATGGAATATGCAACACCACAAAAACAGAAGTTCAATGGAGTGAGGGCCATGTTGTTAAGGGAGGCTTGACTTTCCCATGGGTTAATTTTTCCAGCTTGCCTATGTATAGTGCATCAGAGCAAAGTGTATTTGTGCAAAGACTCAAAGGAAGCCTTAAAGTGGGTGCAGGGTCATCCTGCACCCAGGCTTCGAGAATGGGAGCATGAAACCTCTTCCTCCAAAGATGATGATGAAGCTTCCTAAGTGTATGTGTATAGTATAGACTTTAGGTGACTGACTTTATTTTCGTTCTTCTGTGGGGTGATGGCTACTTCAGGGTATAATTGGAGCAAAGACTTGGGACTAAACTCTATGATTAATACAGATGCCCCATGAAGTGGTGAGTGTTTAGTGCCATTAGTGCATCGAGTTACTGTATCTCATGTGCAGTGTTCTAATATAAAGAATGTAATTATCTTTTCTGTGCTTACATTGCCACATAATGGTTATTGTCTTACCATTTGAAAGTTTTATCTTAGGGAATGCACTTAATTCAACTGATTTTGGAAAGTTCTAGAATGATGTTTGCCATAGAATAGATGTGCCTAAAAATATATTATAAAACAATATAAGGGTTTCTGAAATAAAGGGTTTTAATTTGATAGGCACATTTCATGTCCCATTACTTAGATCAAGTGTGGTGATAACCTCACTCACTGGTGGAGGAGGAGGAGGAGGAGGAGGAAGAGGACTTTGGAATTTATTTTCGACAACTAATGGAATCATAATCACGCTGCATATGTATTCTACATACAGCAATATGAGTACTGGACTTCTTATTTTTAATTTTTCTGTTTTTCTCCCAAAGAATGTATCTCAAAGCATTTGACAGAATTGATTGTGAATATTAACCCCTTCATGCCAATGCACCACTTTTATGGCACCCTTAAGGGATTATTAATGTAAGTCAATGCTTGTGATGACACTATGTTTGTTTTGAAAATAATAAATGAAATGCTTAAAAAAAAAAAAAATTTTCAGCATTCTTCATCTATTTATTTGTGTGGAGGCTAAAAACTGTGCCACTCATACAATAATGAAAGCATCCTGAACTGAAAATAAGATGTTTAATAGAAAATTTTGCTATTGTTAGGCATAAAGTCCAAAATGAGGGACAGCCATTTATTTCTAGTTTTGTTATACCATACACAGTGCAGAACCACATAACCCAAATCATGTTTATCTCAACTATTACAGCAATATGAAGATTCTTTGATATTAGAAGATTTTTCAAACCATGCCATAAGTGCATTAGATTTGAACAATTCAAATTTGAATCTAGCATACATTTTCCTACATGCTGGATCTTTAAGGACAGCTAAATAATATCTTAATTGCTGCATGCAGTTATTGTTGC
Organism: Neoceratodus forsteri; assembly: GCA_016271365.2. Classification (NCBI taxonomy): domain Eukaryota; kingdom Metazoa; phylum Chordata; order Ceratodontiformes; family Ceratodontidae; genus Neoceratodus; species Neoceratodus forsteri. Next base: position 1,042,857,838 of record CM028133.1, on the reverse strand, counting down.
TGTACCATTTTACAAATCTAGCTTATTGTATAGCGACTACATCTTGACACACATAATAATCAGCAATTTTGTTCAACACTTACTTATTAAATTTTGCACTTAGAGCAATATTTTGCTTAGTATAATTTAACAAAACACTCACATCTTATGAGGTAAGCAATTCTGTTACATGTTACTGCCAGATCGAGCCCTTACAGTGCCACTGGTTTCACCTTACTTTTTCTTGTATGCATAGGCTCTTTCTAAACATGAAAATCTGGATCAGAAGTGTGTTATTCTGGCATCTGTGTAGGCCTGTAAATTTGCTAGGCCCAGCACAGCTATAATGAAGCAGGCTAGAGTGGATTTATTTAAAACTAGGATGGCTTGTATTGCAGGTGTCTCTGGAGTGTCTTTCAGAGATAATGCCAACATTTCTGCTCTTTATAATATTTGAGTGTTGTATTTGGCCTGCAAAACCTTTAGCATAGGATCAATTGAGTGGCCACTGTATAAATAAATTCTTTTAGGCCTAAAACTGCAGCTTTGGCCTTAGCAACCAAAGTATCCATGTGAGATTTCCAGTGAAAATTCCATGCAAAAGTAATACCTAAATAAGTATATCTCATAACAACTTCCAACTACGTAGAGTTTGCTGTCCATTTATATTTAGTTCTCCTAGCTGAAAGTCATAATTTGGGATTTAGAAGTGATTATTTTTAAATCTAATTTATCAGAGTAATTAGCTAAAATGTTGAGCTTTTTCTGTAAACCAGATCAAGACAGGGAGAATATCACAAAGTCATCAGCTGAGATTTGTTTTAGACTCAGTGGATTGGTGCTCGAAGGTTAGTATAAGTTCATTGATGTACACTGAAAAAAATAACTGAGCAAGGATATACCCTTGTCTTACTCCCTTATTAGTGGGAAAGGAGGCAGTAAGCTGGCCACTTAAACCCACTCTGCCCTGAACATTTCTAGGAGCTTGTTTGTTTATAAAATGTTATTCCTAAAAAGAAAAGAGCTTCCACAGGAATAGGATTGCCCAATTCAGCAAAAATGATAATTTACAATGGCGTCTCACATTAGCATAATATAAAATGCAATATAATTTCCACAAATATAAATGCATAGAATTTTCTTTTCCTGTGTTCATATAAAGGATACATTTAAGGCACACGAAAGGAAACACATACAAACTCCTTAACATTAACTGTGAGCAGCATCCTTTTGGTTGTGCAAAAGTTTGAAACAGCCAACCCTTGATTTTATTCCATGGAGCTACTTCCTTAGATCTTAAGTAGGAAGGACATTTATTCCAAGCTTTTGGGCCTTGAGCCTAGACTTATACTTAGTTGTTATCATCACAGGGATGTTAAATTCTAGGTTTTGAACTGACCATAAATCTGTCCTTGTGGTTCGGGTTTCAGATAGAGTGTCTAAATAAGGCGGGGTCTTTTTCTTCAGATTCTGATAAAGAAATTCCAATATGTGTAAATGCCTACATTCCATTAGATCTATCTAGTTCAGAGTCTGGTAGATGAGAGAGTGATGTGTATGAGTAAAGGTTTCAAATTATGTTAATCAGAACTGGGCATGAAACCCTCCTCTTCATAATGTTGCATAGACTGTATCTGTTAAGGGAATCAAAGACTGTACTATAATCTATAACGGCAGCAACATTTTTTTGATCTCTTATTTTATAGTATTTCTTTAAAATATGAGCCAGAACAAAACAATTGATGTGGTGGAGAAGCCCTCTATAAATGCCGCCAGATAAGGTAAGACACTGCCCAGTCTATTTCTTGTTTTAGTTTGTCTAAAAGAAATGAGGAAAATATTTTTGTCATATTATCAATTAAGCTTATTGATCTATACATTCTTGGATCTTGCTTAACCCCTTTTTTAAGAATTGGCTTTATCACTGTACCCCTTCATGAGTTGGGGGGGTATAATTTTCTTGTACACATTCACAAAGGAAATGGGGCAAGAAGCCCCTTCCCCTATTGCTCTGCCATGCAAGTATAGACTTCTGCTAGTATCTTGTCCAGGCCAGGCACTTTATTTTTAATCTCCCAGAACTGGTGGCCTTGATGAAAGAGGGATGCCTGGATATTGTAGCAGTCACAGAAACATGGTACACAGAGAACCATGACTGGGATATTAACATACCAGGCTACACAGCCTACAGGAGAGACAGGGAGGGGAGACGAGGGGGAGGATTTTCTCTCTATGAAAAGGAAGGGATAAAAGCAAATGAACAAAAGAGTAAACAGGGAGGAGAGGAGGCACTGTGGGTCACCTTAGAGAGACTGGAAATGGCACCACAATCTGCACAGGGCTTGTATACAGATCCCCATGTCAGGGGGAGGAATGGACAAGGATATGACAGAAGGCATCCTTAGGATGACAGAGAAAGTAAGTATATTATTGATGGAAGACCTGAATAGGCCAAATGTTAACTGGAGCACCTCTGTTGTAGCCACATCCAAGAGCAAAGCCATTCTCAAAGTCCTACAGGTGGCATGCCTCAGACAGCTACTTTTGGAACCCACTTGTGAGGGAGCAATCTTAGACCTCATACTCTCAAATGGGGACAGTGAGAGGATCCCAGATCTAGAAGTGGCTAACCAACTGGGAACAAGTGACCACCAAACAGTGTGGTTCATGATAAACTCAGCTACAGAGTCAAACCATACAAAAGTGAGGGTACTGAACTTCAGGAGGGATGACTTTGGCAAGATGGAAGAGTGCCTTAGAAAATCACTAGCAAACAGGCTAGAAGGAGGGGTGGAGCAACAATGGGGAAACATCAGAACTGTCATCACAGAGGCAACAAGCTTTTGTGTGAAGCAAATTAGCAAATCAAAATGAAAGAAAAAGCCACTATGGTTCTCAAAAGAGGTGGCGGGGAAGGTCAAGGAGAAAAAGGCAGCATTCAGGCAGTATAAGGAAACACAGAAGAAGCAGAACAGAGAGCTGTACCAATTAAGGCAGAAGGAAGCATGGAGGGAAGTCAGAATAGCAAAGGCCTAAACTGAGGAAAAGATAGCCAACTCAGTTAAGAAGAGGGATAAAACATTTTGTAGGTACATCAGGGAGCATAGAAGGACAAAGGGAGGGATAATGAGGCTGAATAGAATGGATGGTGGGTGGGAAGAGAGGGACAGTGAAAAATCAGGGATACTGAATAAATACTTCTGCTCAGTATTCACAAAAGAAGAGGAGGGGGAGGTGCCTAATCCAGTTATCAAAAGCACTCTGGATGGGGGGTTGATCCCAGTCCTTTTACAGATGAAAGGGTTCTGAAAGAACTCCTAAAACTGAAGGTGGACAAAGCAATGGGGCCTGACAGAATTCACCCCAGAACTCTAAAAGAATTAAGGGGAGAACTAGTGAAACCACTGACTACCCTTTTTGAGAAATTGTGGGAGGATGGTGTGGTACCTGAGGACTGGAGGAAGGCAGATGTGATTGCCCTTCACAAAAGTGGGACCAAGACAGAGGCAAGAAACTACAGACCTTTCAGTTTGACCTCTGTGGTTGAGAAAGTGATGAAATCACTTCTGAACGAAAGAATTGTTGAGTACCTAGAGGCCAGTGGGGCAGAGGACCCAAGTCAGTATGGGTTCACAGTGGAAAAGTCATGTCAGATGGATATAATTGATTTCTTTGACTGGGCGACCAAAGCAGTATACCAGGGAGGGGCTGTGGACATGGCCTACCTAGACTTTAGCAAGGCATTTGATACAGTCCCACACAAAAGATAAATAGTCAAATTAACCAGCCTGGGAATGGGTGCCAGGGTGTTAGCCTGGGTAAAACATTGGCTGAACAACAGGACACAGAAGGTAATTGTAAATGGAGTCCACTCTGAAGAAAGCGGGGTTACTAGTGAGGTACCACAGTGTTCAGTACTGGGTCCAATCCTTTTTAATGTCTTTATAAGTGACATTGCAGATGGACTTGAAGGAAAAGTATGCCTCTTTGTAGATGACACAAAGATCTGCAACAGGGTTGATACACAAGGAGGCATGGAAAGGACGAGAATGAAACTTGGCAAGCTTGGATGAATGGTCAGAAGTCTGGCAACTTGGATTCAATTCAAAGAAGCGCAAAATCATGCACCTGGGAAACAAAAACCCAGGGGAAGATTACACAATGGGGGTGGAGAGGTAGTAACAACAAAAATGGAAAGGGACCTTGGGGTAATCATATCAGATGACCTTAAGGATAGCAAGCAATGTGAGAAGGCAGTAGGGAGGGCTGGGGGGATGCTGAGATGTATAGGGAGAGGTATCACCAGCAGAAAACAGGAAGTTGTTATCCCTCTGTACAGACAATTGGTGAGACCCCATCTGGAGTACTGCATCCCATTCTGGAGACCCCTTCTCCACAAGGGCATAGACAGGATAGAGGCAGTCCAGAGGAGGGCAACTAAAATGTTGCAGGGTCAGCAAGAGAAGCCATACGAGGAGAGACTAAAGGATCTTAATATGTATAATCTTGAGGAAAGGAGGGAGAGGGGGCATATGATAGTAACTTTTAAGTACCTCAGTGGAATCAACAAAGTCCAAGAGAGTAGCATCTTTCAGAAAAAGAGATGCGCAAGAACAAGGGGACACAATTTGAAGATAGAGGGGTGGCAGTTCAGGGGCAATATGAGGAAGTGTTTTTTTCACAGACAGGGTGGTTGACATATGGAACATCCTTCCTGAGGAGGTTGTGGGGTCTAAAACAGTGAGAGAATTCAAGAATGCATAGGACAGACATAAGGCAATTTTTGTGGGGGGAGGTAGAAATAGGCTGTTGATTAACTAGTATCTGCAGCTTATCCTGTAGGGAGGGAAATGGACAGACTAGGTGGACCAAGAGGTCCTTTTCTGCAGTCAAAGTCTATGTTTCTATGTTTCTATATAAATAGCATTCAGGACCTCTTGCTTGTAAAAACCTTCAAAAGTAGAACTAATCACTACTGGAGCCAATGCTAACCAAGAAGTTTTAGTTAAAGTACCAATAATTATGTCTGAGAAGTAGATTTGCCTGTTTTAGGAGGGATAAAATCTGATCTCTTGGTTGTATCCATTATATCCCATACCAATGAGTGCCAACAAAGCTTCTTGGTCTTAAGTATTATTAATTGACCCCATATGTTTCCATTGAGCTTTAAAGAAATATAGCGTTTTCTTCTCAAGGAATGCCTTATAAGCTTTTCTTTATGATTTAAGCCTAAAGCAAAGATCTGAGTGTGGTGCTTTTTTAAGGAGCTCAAAAGGGCAGTTAATATTTTCTTCCTAGTTTTACATTCCATGTCAAACCAGCCTTTCTCTTAAGTTTTTTCTTGTTTATTGTTCTCATTTCATTGAGTAATTGGGAAGATATCATATAACTAGTAATCCAAGCTTATCAGGGACTCAAGGACACAATTATCTGCAAAGTATTTATCTAAACATTTTCTTAATCTGGGATCTAATATCTAGCTCCAGATCTCTCAGCCCCTGATCAGGGAAACATCTGAGTGGCTGAGGCTGCTTGGGGCAGCTCCACACTACCACTGGTCACCACCAAGGAACCCTCCATTTGCTGATCTCTCAGCCCCTGATTGGGGAAACGTCTGAGTGGCCAGGGCTACCTGGGCCAGCTGTCCACACCACAACTGCTCACCGCCAAGGAACCCTCCTCTTGCTGAACTCTCAGCCCCTGATTGGGGAAACATCCGAGCAGCCGGGGCTACCTGGGCCAGCCATCCACATCATGACTGCTCATCGCCATGGAACCCTCCTCTTGCTGGTAAGCTCCCAAGCCAAACCAGGAAGTGCTGAAAAGCTCCCATTGACTGCTGCCTGTTGCTTCCATCTCCTGTCGAACTGTTGTGCTCCGTCCAGTCACGGATTGGCCCTGCAATCTTGACTGATTCAAACTGTTCTGCTGGGCTCTGCGCCCATAGACTTCAGTAGGTGTCAGAAGAAAATTTTGGCTAAATTGCTGGACAGCTTGCTTATTTTTGTTAAAGTCTCAATTAATGTGTAGACCAGTCTTGATGTTCTTAGCACTCGACTTCTAAAAACTCCACTTCTTAGCCAATAATCTAGGCTAAATTACTAGGCTGCTTGCTATTGTTTTGTCAAAGTCAAAATTAATTCTGTAGACCTGCCTAAATGTTTTAGCACTGAATTGTAAAGTGCAGTTGGAAACTGCTGTAATTTCAAGCTGTGAAGTAATTCCTGCCCTCTGCATTCACTCTTTCTGTCCACCCTTCTCCCTGCTGCTAAACCCTGCATTTCTCTTCTCCTTCCCTTGTAAATGTCATATTCTACTAAATATTCCCTCTGTCCTCCCACCTGGAGCCAGTTCAAGCTTATTTCTCTTGTCCATGGAAGCCTCCTCCCCAACCCCTCTGCCAAATTTTCCTCTCTCTCTCCACTGCACACACCCCTGATTTACTCTCCAGTGTCACCGTTTGTTATTACTGTGACTCACAATCTGTTGCTCTTTTCCTTCCCTCAGATTTCTCAGCCCCTGATCAGGGAAACATCTGAGTGGCCGGGGCTACCTGGGTCAGCCATCCACACCACCACTGCTCACCGCCAAAGAACCCTCCTCTTGCTGGTAAGCTCCCAGGCTGAACTGGGAAGTGCTTAAAAATTCCCATTGGCTGCTGCCTGTTGCTTCCATCTCCTGTTGGACTGTTGTGCTCCACGCGGCCACTGATTGGCCCTGCAATCTTGACTGATTCAAACTGTTCTGCTGGGCTCTGCACCCATAGACTTCAGTGGGTTTCGGAACAAAATTTTCGCCCACCCCCCCACCTCCTACCTTAGTTAAATAGGCCTTAGCTCTGTCCACTTCTGCCTAGGGAACCAATCTTTCATTTCCTATTGAATACTCTCTCTCCTGTATCTCCTCTCTTTACTGCCCACTCTCCCTCCTCCCTGCTTCTCCTTCCCCTCTACAGATCAACTCAGTCCCCTCACTGCCCCTGCTTCTTTTCGGTGCCTGACACCCTCCTTATATCTCCTACTGCCAGTCACTCCATCACTCCATGACTGGCCAACCCCCTTTGACATTCCATAGCTCCCATGCACCCTTTCACTCCTGAACTCTATTTTAGAGCTGCTACCTCCTGTCTCCCTGTCTTGTTACACTCTTTAATGCCCCCCCACTATCTCTCTTTTGCTACTGCCCTTGTCTCCTCACTGCCCCACCCTCTTCCCATTCTCCCTCAGCCACCTGCTTACCTAGTTCCCCCTGCCCCCGAGCCTCCACCTCATTGCCTACCTCCTGCCACTTTCACTAGCTGTCTCCCACTTACCCAGAACCCTGTGCCCTCTCCCCATTCACTCTGAATCATGTGTGACACCAGTACTCTGTACTCCTTTCTCCTCACCTTATTTGCCCTCTTTCTACTCCTACATCCCCCCTGTTCAAGCTTCCCCATAGTCACAAATATCTACCAACTCACGCTCTCTCACCCCCTCCATGGTACCTTCCCTCTCGATCTCATGTACCTGCCTTGGGCATCTCCAATCACTACAAAATGGCCCTCTCAACCAAATGGCTTTTGGGTACTCCCCCTGTCCACCATTACTACTGCCACACTTTACCCACAACTCCACCTGTTTACTAGCCCTGGCAAATCTCAGAGTTCTCTCATCCAAAAAATAGGTGCAAGTCATGGATATCTCACACCAGTCTTCTAAAACATATACTACTTCTCCTGCTATTGTTGGGAAACATTCATCCCAATCCCGGACCAGCCTCTACAATAAGAACAACTCAGACCAATCAATCAGGATCCCTCTCAATAATCTCACTTAACATATGCAGTCTTCTTCACAAAATTGATGTCCTTCAGACTTTTGTCTGCCAGCATAACCCAGACATACTAGCAGTAGTAGAAACTTGGCTGTCACCTTCAGTTCCTGACCATGCTATCACCCTCCCCTGGGTATAATGTCTATCGGCTTGATCGAACATCAGAAAGAGGTGGTGGCTGCACCCTGTACCTTAAGGACATGATCCGGGGGCACCACATCTTCTTAACTCCCCAAACCACCACTGCACAGATTCTTCCTGTCATGATCCTTCTTGGTGCACACAATAAAGCCATCACATTTGTCACTGTCTACATTCCACCGAGACAGCAAGGTAATGGGCTTAACGCGGTCCTGGAGTTTACCAAATCTCTCTCTCACCTGACTCAGAAACCATCCTCCTCAGTGACTTTAATATTAACTGGCCTGCTGCAGAGGCAGGGGCATACAGGGACTTGATAGCGGCAGCAAACCTTTCTCAGATGGTTAGCTCCCCAACTAGGGCAAACTATAAAACGGGTATCAGCACCCTTCTGGATTGGATCATAACAAGCCATATCACCAGGATCACAAACACCACTGTCCTCCCTGACACACTTAGAGACCACTCCCCCATCATCTACTACTGGTCCAATAAATTCATCAAACCCCCCAACACCTTTACTAGCCGATTTCTACCTAGAGGCAAGCTACCTCATCTCAAAACCATCCTTCATCAACAGGATTGAGCCCCAATTCTCACTGCAACCAATGTGAACACCCCATTGGAACACTTCATCAGGATCTTCAAATAAGCATGCAACATATTTGCACCCCTCAATAAGCGCAAGGCCAAAGCCCTATGTAACCGATGGCTCACTGGAGACCTACTTAGATGACTGAAAGCTCAAGACCACCTTTACGAGATTGACAGAAACACCGGGAGACAAGCTGATATTGCTAACTATAAACATACATGAAATGACTGCACTAAATATATCCGGGATACGAAGACCACCTATTTCCATAATGCTCTCACTAACTCATTGGGCAATGGTAGGGACTTCTGGAATAACATTAAAGAAGTCACCGGGAAGCAGTATAAATCACACCTGTCAGTACTCAGCATAAATGGTGAAACGACACTTGGCCTGAAACTCATTGCTGATACATTCAGTGACACTTCACAGACCTCAGTGCTGTACTCCCAGAGGGTTTTTTCGATGAGGTGGTTCCCCATGTCCCCCAGCCACCTCCAGCCACCTTCCCTTCTACTTTAAAGCAGTAAAAATGCATCAAGTTTGCAGCTATGTTACCAAAGCCATTTGAAACTCCAGATCCAGCAGTGACTCCCTTGACCTCAAACTGCTTTCAATAACATTTGAAGAAGTACTCTGACCACTGACCAGGATTTTCAACCTCTCCCTCAGCCTCAGCCAGTTCCCTGACTTATGGAAATTTGCCACTGCAACCCCAATTCATAAAACTGGTGACAAAACAGCTACTGAGAATTACTGTCCCATTTCCATCCCACCTCCACTCTCCAAGGCCCTAGAATGGATTATGTCAGACCAGCTCACCAACATCCTAGACAATCACAACATCCTATGCAAGGAGCAAAATGGCTTTAGAAAAGGTCATAGCACCTCCACAGCACTACTTGAATTCACTGGTGCAATCCATCACTCATTCGATAACAGTCATCTTACTGGGTCCACCTTCATCGATTTAACTAAAGCCTTTGATACCACCAACCACAATCTCCTACTTGCCCAGCTTTGACTAGCAGGGCTCTCAACTAACTCAGTGAACTGGTTCAAAAGCTACTTAGACAACTACTCCCAAAGAGTGAGAATTGCTGGCACACTCTCAGACCAAAGACCAGTCTGGTCCGGTGTCCCACAGGGCTCAATCTTGTGCCCCCTCCTTTTCAGCCTTTTTCTGATCTCACTGTAAGAATCCTGCCTGAACAGATCCTACTCTATGTGGATGATGCTGTCATCCTGGCATCCTACCATGATCTAGTCCATCTACAAGGTAACCTCCAACAGGCCTTCTCTGCAGTCAAAAACTGGTTCACAAAACACAGACTTATCCTTTACCAGAAAAATATAAAGACCATGATCTTCTGTAGCTCCCAAAACAAATGCAAACAATATCAGCTCTCCATTAAAACCAAACAAGGAATCACCCTCGAGCAAGTTCATACCTTCAAATACCTCGGCCTCACCCTCGACTGTAATCTCTCCTATGTCTCACACATCAGTAACGTGGCAAAAGTAGCCAACACCAGGATGGGCCTACTATTCCGACATAGGAAACTTCTAATCCCAGAAGTTCTATCCATAGCTTTCCAGAGCTCTATCATCAGCATCATTGACTACAGTCTCATTATCTATGGATCTACCACAACTTCATCTCTCAGGCATGTTTCGTCTTCCCTCAATCAAGCCTACCAACTTGTTACTGGTCCCACAGTCTTACCCACACCTGCGACCTCTACTCCAAAAGAGGCTGGCTGCAACCGAACTACTGAATCAAATACCAAATCTGCATCACTGCTAATAAAATTATGATAGGAAAGGCACCACCAGGAGTCAGCACCCTCCTCAAACCCAAAATCACCAACTGCAACACCAGGAGCTCTAAGCCCCAAATCCTTCAAATCCCCCACTGCTGCACGTCCCAATGCCAAAGGTCATTTGCATACAGGGCTCTTAGTTGGCTGAATGAGCTCTCTAGTGACACCTCATCCACAGCAATGCTTGGAACATTCAAAAAAAAGCTCTGCCGCTCCATAACTTTCACCTCCACCTGTGCTTGCACCCCATAACATCTTCATTCCCTATGCTGCTTCTGACCATATAGGTGTCAGTTTCTGCCCTCTCTTCTTGCACTTACCTGTCCAATGCAACTTCTAATGTACTTGCCCTGTGTCTGCCCCGACAAGGCCCTTCAGCTGCCTCACCTTGACCCTCTACTCCTATGTCTTCCCCTACCCTCAGCCCTCTCCCCTTCTTGCCCTCTTCCTTCTATTGTTTCGAGTTACTCATCGCTCAGTCTGATTTTTTCAAGCAAAGTTACTGTCTAAAACCATGTACCTGTAACTGTTTTATGTTTTAGTGTCTGTTACTCCGTAGCCAGCATGATGTGGAACCTTTGTAAAAGAGCCTTGGCTCAAAGGTACTTTGTAATCCTAGGCACAAATAAATAAATAAAATAAATAAAACTCCATCACAGGATACTAACTTAGTCTTTTTGCATGCCTATTTTCAAGGCTAGGCTGATAAAATTGGGTGGTGGCATTTTTGAGACTGCATATTTCTCTTAGAAAGTCACTTTGCAAAATAGTTGGAAAGTGATCACATTCTGATCTAACCCATACCCTTAGGTTATTCCAAAAATCTAGAGGACCGTGCCAGAGAGCCAGATCCAGGACTGAAGTACCCTGTTTAGTAAAAAAGCCTAAAGCACCACAATTGTCACTCTTGGGTCTCCCATTTAATGAAAATAAATGATTACATTTTGCTATTAGTGTCAATTATTATGATTTATATTACTATCCATTGAAAGTCTAGGACAGTTAGATGACAAAGAGTACATCCAATTTAGGATAGAACTGTCACACAGAGCATCATAAGGAATCAGTTCTAGCATTTACGTAATCAAGAATCAATAAAAAGCCACCTGGAATTTAACCTACATCACAGTGATCACCTAACTTAATATTTCCCAGATAACTGGTGAATAAAAGATGTACATGGATGAATATGCACATTAAACAATAGCACAGAGGTCAAAACCTTTTTTTAAGATAATTACTGTGTAAGACTTATTGACTTTTAATAGTCCCATGTGATCAAACAGACACATTTTAACAAATGTTGTAAGTTCTCCCACTCTTCTGCCCATCCTTGCAACTTCTTCAGAAGGGCTCTGAAAAAGGAAATAACCATTTATATCATAATGTGATCAAGGTTTGTTCCAAGTTTCCTGGAGGAATATAACTAGAAATGTGTTAATTAACTTCTTCCACTCTGCATCTTGAAGTACAGAATCTATACCCACAATATTCCATGATACAATAATCTCTGGAAATACACAAGACTTACCCCTAATAGTATGGCTTGGATTAGTTGCCTGAAGATCAGACCTGGAAGAAGCACAGCCCCCTACTTGAACCAGTCAATTATTAAAGCCAACATTATAACCTGTTAATGCTAAAAAGCAGTTAGCAATAGGTAACTGAAAAATATTGTTAGTTGACTTAGCCATCTCATTTTCAGTTTTAATAGTTGAACTCATTTAAAATTGAATAGTTTTGGTCAGGCCCCAAAAGAAGAATCCATCAGATAGAGGTCCATGCTATCTAATATAGAGAATGTTTCTAATCTATGACTGTCTGCTTCAGCATTCTTGCACATTATATCAATCTGATCAGCCCCCGAATGACAACCCTTTCTATAAATTCTAAGAATTCCCTTTCTTCCCATACAAATATGTAACACCTTACTGAAAAAGTTACATAATGTTGAACTCAGTAACCATTCAGTTTTTCTGAATTGTTTTTTGAAATCAAATAGACCAAGGGTCATGGGGGAGAAATCCCAGTTCGACCTGTTTTTAACTGGTGAATATGAATCAAGTTAAAGTTTTACAGCTTTTAAGTTGACTATTGAAGAGAGGTGGCTATTTCTCCAAAAGTAATAAATATGTATTGGATGTGAGCAAAATAAATCAACACTGTTGTTGTACAGAGGCAGAAAACTACAGACCTATTAGTTTGACCTCAGTGGTAGGGAAAATAATTGAATCACTTCTAAAGGAAAGTATTGTTGAGTTTCTAGAGGCCAGTGGGGCACAGGACCTAAAGCAGCATGGATTCACAGTGGAAAGGTCATGTCAGACAAATCTAATTGATTTCTTTGACTGGGTGACCAATGTAGTACACCAGGGAGGGGCTGTGAACATGGCCTACCTAGACTTCAGCAAGGCATTTTACACAGTCCCAAACAAAAGATTAATATACAATTTAGCCAGCCTTGGAGTGGGTCCTGAGGTGGTAGCCTAGGTAAAAAATTGGTTGGACAATAGGATATGGAGGGGAGTAGTAAACAGAGTTTACTCTGAAGAATGGGGAGTTACTCATGGGGTACCACAGGGTTCAGTACGGGGATGAGTCCTCTTTAATGTCTTATAAGTGACATTGCAAAGGGACTGGAAGGAAAAGTATGTCTTTATGCAGACAACACAAAGATCTGCAACAGTGTTGATACAGAATGTGAGATGGAGAGGATGCAAAAGGGCTTGGCAAGGTTGGAGGAATGGTCAAATGTATGGCAACTTAGATGTAATGCAAAGAAGTGCAACGTAATGCACCTGGGAAACAAAAATCCAGGGGAAGAGTACACAACGGGGGAGGTAAGATAATAACAACAACAGAAATAGAAAGGGACCTGAGGGTAGTCACATCAGATGACCTTAAGGTGGGCAAGAAGTGTGAGAAGGCAGTAAGGAGGGCTGGTGGGATACTGGGATGCATAGGAAGAGGCATCACCAGTAGAAAACAGGAAGTTGTTATCCCTGTGTACAGACAGGTGGTGAGACCCTATCTAGAGTTCTGCATCCAATTCTGGAGACCCCATCTCCACAAGGACATAAACAGGATGGAGGCTGTCCATAGGAGGGCAACTAAAATGATGCAGGGTCTGCACCAGAAGACATAAGAAGAGAAATTAAAGAAGCTTAATATGTATACACTTGAGGAGAGGAGGGTGAGGGGGGACATGATAGAAACTTTCAAGTACATCAAGGGAATCAACAAATCAACAGAGTCCAAGATGGTAGCATCTTTCAGAAAAAGAGATGTGCAAGAACAAGGGGGCACAATTTGAAGACAGAAGGGGGACGGCTCAGAGGTAATGTGAGGAAGTATTTTTTCATGGAGAGGGTTGTTGATACATGGAACAGCCATACTGAGGAGGTAGTGGAGTCAAAAACAGTGGGGGTATTCAAGAATACATGGGACAGACATAAGGCAATTCTAGTGGGGGTAGGAAGAAGTAGGCTGTTGGTGAAATAGAATCTTCAGCCTGTGCATTTGGTAGGGAAATGGGCAGACTAGGTGGGCCAAGAGGTCCTTATCTGCTGTCAAATTCTATGTTTCTATGTTTCTAAGTTATCCCCTGAAAAACTGTTCCTTACCATATTAGAGATGTCCTCAGTTTCAAGTGAAAGCCCCAGACTTGCCCTATGAAGATTCACAAACGTGTCTCTTAAAGAAGAGGGGGATTCAGTCTCCTCTTTTCTTAAATCAAATATACTGAGATGCGGACCAGTTTCTTGTTTGTTAGACCATACTAATCCTACAATAGGTCTTCTCATGCTGGCATTTCTCCTGGCCTTAGAGTCATTGATACACTTTACACTTCGAGTTGTTTCTGTAGGGGCCATGATATGAGACTTGAGGGAGGAGGAAGGTTCAGGAGGGAGATAAGGAGACACTTTTTTATGGAGAGAGTGGTAGCTGGGTGAAATGCACTACTGGTGGAAGTGGTATCTAATGGAATAGTGGGCTGCTTCAATAGGGGCTTGGACAGGGCAAGGAGGGTCAAGGGAGGGTGAGGGTTGGAGGTTGGGGCAGCTGCAGAATAAGAGGTGCTAGCTGCACATTCTAGCAGACTTGACAGACCACTAGACCTTCATCTGCTGGCAAATATCAAATATTCATATTGGGGGTTCCCCAGCAACTTCTGGCCCTGACTGTTTAGAAGAATCCTTCAAAGCATCCCAGCCAAACTTATCCAAGGTCAAAATGGAGCCATCCTGATTCTCCCTTACAGATACTTTTGCTTCATATGGAGCCACTACTTTCCCCTTTTTTGTTTTATTTTTCCTTTTATTTGTACTGTTTTTATTCACTGGGCCTTCTGTTGGAAATTCAGTGAGAGAAAAGTCTGGGTTAGCATGAATAGTAGCAGACCCATGAGTTTCAAAGCTTAGGGGTTTTATAGTTGAGACTCTTTTATTTTGTAGGGGGGTGTACTGTATTTATAGTCCTTATGACACCATCTATACTGGCCCTATTAATAGCAATATTCTCTCTCAAAGATTTTACCTCATTACTAATTATACTTAGATGTTCCAGAAGAACTAAATTATCAGCATATAGTTTTTTAAAACCCGTATTAGGTCTTTATTTATTTTATTTAAAACATTTATTTAAAAGCTGGTAACTGGGAAAAGTACACTGAGCCGAGGCTCATTTCCAGGTGTGACCCAGGGTCTTTGCAAATAAACAGATTTTACGGAGAATATAGATACAAGGCAAAAAAACAATATGGATACAAATACAAATAAAGGAACAAACAGTGTACAATTTTTAGTGCAAACAAATGAATAATGCATAATTATGCAGTAACAGCTAATTTAAAGCAAAAAATGTGCATCTCAGTACAAGAAGGTGGTAAAAAAATGTGCAAGACTAAGTGCAGACTGTCAGAGGAGGCTGCAGTTAGTTGAAACCTTTGTGTTATTACCTGCAAACTTAAACGGGGTTAAAGACCTTCATTTGGAAAGAGAAAGGTGGTATCCTGATGGAAGGAGTATGGACTGGCTGTGGGGATGGAATGAAGAGGATGAGGAAAGGCAAGGGTAAATAGT
This sequence comes from Neoceratodus forsteri, assembly GCA_016271365.2. Lineage (NCBI taxonomy): Eukaryota > Metazoa > Chordata > Ceratodontiformes > Ceratodontidae > Neoceratodus > Neoceratodus forsteri. The sequence goes on along the minus strand of CM028133.1, from coordinate 1,042,842,404 downwards.
GTTAGGAACTGCTTGGAGCAAGGATTTTAGGGTTGAGAGAGAGTGCAAGTTGTGAGTGTCCCAGGGTAGCTGATTCCAGAGGTGAGGAAGGCAGTAGGAGAATGCTGCCTAACCTATGCATGTACAGTACAAATCACATTAAACTGTTCCATCAACTCACTGGTGTAGACTTTTTTTTGGTGATGCTACTAGAGTAGCAACTCAAACTGTTGAAGCTTTCAACTAGTTTCCAACCATCCTTCACTGCTTATTCAGCTCACATGTAACTGTTTAGTGAAATGTCAGTAGCTGCATTGTCATGGCATTGTTTATAAATATCACAGCATTCCTTAAAAGCATTGTTTATAAATATCACACCATTCATTAAGAGTTGTTTAGTCTGCCTTCTGAAATGAAACTCATAAGCACTCAGCTGAAAATAAAGCTTATAGCACATAACAGCTAGATGCAAACCAATACTAAACTTTTACTAATTCATTGAATTAAACCCTGCACAGATTAGGAAACTCATTGAACAATGCAACACCAGTGAGTTGAGGGAACAGTTTAATGTGACTTGTACTGTATGAAGAAGGGGTAGGGAGAAAGTTTGAACATTTCTAGATTGAAGGGAGTATGTAGTGGAACTGGCTGGAGATAGGCATGAGTTTAGGTAGGAGGGGAGTGTACCAATGCAGAATTTGGTGATGAAAGTAACGCTATAAAGATGTCACCTTGCAGGAAGGGACATTTGGGAGAGGGAGGAATAGAGAAGACAGTGGTGAGTGAGGTATTCACTAAGGTAAGTGAGAAAATAAAGTAGGGACTCATTAAATAGTTTTTTTTTGTCTGGGTTTTGAGATAAATTGGGGAGCTAACATCACCTGTTATTGAATTTAAACCGGATGAGTAATTCCTCTTGTCTTGGCACATTATGTTACTTTTAATCTCAGAAACTCTTGACTTATTGTAATTGTCAAGTTATTTTAACCTTCCAATAGTTTTATGTAAATCTTGTAAAACATCCTGAAAAACATTAGCTTTATTCTGAACTTTTTCAGGACTTATAGACACTACACTATTCACGCTGATCTTATCAGAAAAAAGACGTGGGAGAATATATATGATGATCTAGCAGTTCCATTATCAATAAGCTCCAAATTGGAGTGGGTTTGCAGAAACTACATATTGCACCAGCGATCCCTTTGCAGGGGGACCATCATTACCATCAAAGGCAGCAATATTCTATTTTGATAAGGATAATGGAGTTTGCCCCTTTAAAGGGCAGACCATGTTGTCCTGGTGCACCCCTTCCCTCCATTAGGGAATGGTTGTGCTCAGAAGGGAAGGGGAGAAGGAAGGGAAGGGGCCAAGAGCCCAGAACAATGTGCAGGTAACAGGAAGGGGTGGGGAGAAGGGAGGTACATAAGGGTCAGCACAAGGGGGCCTCAGCCACTTTTTGCTGGAGTTTTGATTTACAAACAACTGCAGCATGTCAGATTGGCATAGTGACTGAGGTTTGTTCATCAGGAGAGAAAGGTAAGGAAGCAAATGACTAATTTGGAGAAGGATAATTTGGAGCTGGCTAAAAAAACAAACAAAAAAGAACAAAGAGAGAGAGAGACAGAAAAGAGGATATAATGAATTGATAAATATAGTGGGGACAGACTGACATAGAAGAGGGATGCTAAAGATTGTAGGGACAGTTTTTTATAAGAACCAATAGAACACAAAATGGCGGTGAGTTATGTCCAATTTATCCGTTTTTGTCTGGGGGGTGATAATGGCAGCACATGGTCAAAAGGGCTTGGCAGGCATGGGAAGACTATATGGCAAGAATTATCATGGCGAAGTTGGTGGAGTTGTAAGGAATGAGATGTGTGAGTTGATATAGAAATCGTGAGGTGCTGGAGCAACGGTGGAAGGGATTGCTATGGAGCCAACTTACGTTTTTCTTTCCAGCAGACAAAGAAACTGTCCCTCCGTGGGGGCTGCTGGCCTAGCCACATGCCAGTCATGACGATCAGAGGTAGCGTTTTGTTCAATGAGTTTTGGTCGAGAGGCACAGCGCTGCTGTGCAGTGGGGGCACTTGTAGAAGCCTGTAATGGGAATCGCACTAGAATGGTACATGTGTAGCAATGGAGACCGAGTAAGGTAGAAGGAGGATCACAATACAGGTGAAGGGGTGTTTTTGTACAAGTTTCTGCAGTAGGTAGGCCTGGAAGAAGCTCTGCAGTGAGTGGGGGGATAGAGAGGATCAAGAGCAGGACCGGGGTAACACGTGGTGTTTACCACCTGGGGTAGGGGCCCAAGACTATGGTACTGGAAAACGGGGGCTGCAATGTTTCATTTGACAAAAAAGAGGTGCAGAGGGAGGCTAGTTAGCATTGGCATTGCGGCAGAATTCAGTATAAAGAGGGGGGATGGTGGTCACTTGGTGCTGGCAGAAAATCCCAAGGAAAACAGCACGCAAAAAAGGGTAAGTGAGGTGAGACCTTGCAGCAGGAGGAGCGGAAACACCATACTAAGGTCGCGAGGACGAGGGGAAGGAAGAGTGAAAATGAGCATCGGGGGTAGTAGGTAGGCCCGGAAGAGGCCCTGAGGCGAATAAGGGATGGAAAGGAGCAGGAGCACGACCTGGGGAATACATGGCATGATGTCATAGTCCGCATGGTAGTCATGGTGAACCCCAGCCAGTTTGTGCTATTTACTGTGGGGGCATGGGCCGGTTACCAGGATACAGGCCTATGAGGGCTGCATCTTTTCTTTCGAGGAAAGGCCAAAGGGCAGGGGAGGCAGGTGAGTTTTTTTGGCACAGAGGGGCCTGGATATCAATGGGTTTAAAGGGGCGTGAGGTGCACGCATGTCAGATGGGTCGTGGTGGAGAAGCGGGCACTCCCCTACCCCAAGGGAACCTCATGTCTGCCTCCAGTTGTTTGTTTTGTTTCGGGGGGAACTTCCCCTCAGAGGAAGAGGCTAAATACGAGAGCGGGTTTTGGTCCACGTGGACCTGGGTCATAAAGCCAGAGTCTGCTCCATATAAAACTTCCAAGTTTAAAAAAAAAAAAAAAGAAGAGGTGAAAGGAGGGAATAAGGAAAGAAAGGGGTGGCACAAAAAAAAAGTGAACCCTGCAGAAACTGGGGTGCAAGAATCCCTGGAAAAAGGGGGGCACATGGGCACAAAGGGGAATGGAGCAAGAAGGTGGCCGATTACCAGACCACGTGGTGTGTCCAGGTTTTTTCCCCGGGGGGGGTTGACGGGGGTGCCTTAGTATGTTTGATGAGGGTGGTCTAAGAAACAGGATGAAGGCTTGCAGATGGGTGCAGATATGCAAATACCTGATTTTTATCTTCCGGTTGTTGTCTTCACAGAGCAAAGAAAGAAGGAAATGGCACCCAAGAAGAGCAGACCATCAAAAGAGGATGCTTACATAGAAACATAGATTTTGATGGCAGATAAGGACCGCTTGGCCCACCCAGTCTGCCCATTTCCCTACCTAATGGATAAGCTGCAGATCCTAGTTAACCAGCAGCCTACTTCTTCCTACCCCAACCCCTTAGAATTCCCTTATGACTGTCCCATGCATGCTTGAATTCCACCACTGTTTTTGACTCCACAACTTCCTCCAGAAGGCCGTTCCATGCATCCACAACCCTGTCTGTGAAAAAATACATCCTTAAATTACCTCTGAGCTGCCCCCCTTCTATCTTCAAATTGTGCCCCCTTGTTCTTGCACACCTCTTTTTTTGAAAGATGCTACCCTCTTGGACTTTGTTGATTCCCTTGAGGTACTTGAAAGTTTCCTTCATGTCCCCACTCTCCCTCCTTTCCTCAAGGTTATACATATTCAGCTCCTTAAGTTTCTCTTCATATGTCTTCCGGTGCAGACCCTGCACCATTTTAGAACAAGGCTATAATTGAATTGGCAGAAAAAGTGAACAGAATGTGGGAGCTGGTGGAGGGGGAGGAACCAGGGAGATCCAGGGAGAAAAGAAAAGCTGGCCAGGGTAAGGGTGGCAGGGGAACACCACCAGCCAAAAGGCCAAGTAGTCCCACTAAGGTGGTACTGGAAACAGTGGGGCCAGCCAAGGTGGTGGATGCAGTACCTCTTCGGCCTGTGGACCAGACGACGCTGGTACCCCCACCTGATCAAGGTGGGATCTCCTTGGCGGAACCCAGACATGAAACCCAGAATGTGGTTCCCCCCCCAGACCCCAGAATTTCCCCATCCTCCTCAACGGCAGGGAGAAACAAGGAAAAATGTGGAAGACTCCAGGCAGCACGGCCCGGACAAGGTTACAGGCACTGCACCCAGTGCAGTGGGTGACAGTATAAAAGAATACATAGGGCAAATTGTGGCAGCACTGGGAGCATGAGGTTTAGGGCAGATGGAATCAGCCCTAGCGGACATTAGGACGGAGAAGGAAGGGCCAGAAAAGAGTGAAAAGGGAGCAGAGAGAGAAGGAAGATGTATAAGGGAAATAGGGGTGCCAGGGATGAGGATAGGTGAACATGTTCCACTGGTCACAAAAGAAAAACTATGGAAAGGGGAATATGTGGATATATTCACTTTGATGAGTCAGGGAGGCAGCTGCCAAATACGAGGAAACTGAGGGCATAGGCAAGAGTGAGATGGCAGCGGCTATAGTACTTTTAGGAAAGAAGGAGGATGACAAGTTCACAAAAGGGAAGACTTGGGATGGATGGTTCCTAGGTTTTGCCACCTTTTCAACCATCGTTCTCAAAAAAAGGCCGGAGCTAGGTATCCCGCTCATCACGTATTCTCTGGTAGTACGGAGAGCAAAAGCAAAAGGTGGGATGGGGTGGTTATACTATGATGAATTTTTCCGGCAGAGAATGGCAACATTTGGGGACGTGAGATGGGATACCAAGCAGATAGATTTGTGGATTGATTACGTAACTGATCAGTCCACGCCCAAAGGTGAGTGGGGCAAAAAGGGATCTACACCCCAGAGAGGTTGCTGGGCTTGCAATAGGGCTTTTTGCTCATGGTCTCAATGTTGATTCCAGCATGCTTGCTCAATGTGTGGAGGGGGACACCCGGCAAGGAAATGCAGATCGACATGGGCACTAGGGACATGAGGTCAAGGAGGCCAAGGCTCAGGTCATCAGTTTTTCAAGAAGGCCAGGAGTTTAAGGGCAAACATGGAATAGGGAGGTGGGGTAGGGGAGCGTGGGTAGGGGGACTAGAGACATGAGGTTAAAGGGTCACAAAATGAGAGGGGGGATGGGGAAGAGTAGCGGGGAGTACGACAGGGAGCAGTTTGGGATGGCCAGAACCCCCATTAACTTGAAGGTATGGACAGCCTGCCTGGACAGATATCTGGACACAAGAGTGCGGGATAGTATTATAAGGGGTTTTGACACAGGTTTTTCATTACAGTGTGGGGGGCCCAGACAAGCGAGAGAGGCCAGCAACCTGGGGTCAGTAAAAGGAAAAGAGGTGATGTTAAGACAGAAGATAGAGAAAGAAAAGGCAGCGGGTAGGGTAGAGGGCCCATTTAACACCCCCCCCCATTACTGAACATGCAAATTTCTCCATTGGATCTGATACCCAAGAAACAAGAGGTGGAATACAGGGTGATACACCACTTGTCCTATCCAGAAGGAGACTCAGTGAATGATTTCATCAGGGAGGAACGCAGTAAGGTGACATATGCGACACTAGAGGATGCAGTCCAGATAATCAGGGCCATGGAGGACGCATGGATGGCAAAAACAGACATTGAATCGGCTTTCAGACCGCTGCCAGTTAGGAGAGAAGATTGGGATCTGTTGGGTTTTAAAATTGGGGGGCAGTACTATTTCTACAAAGCCATGCCAGTGGGATGCTCCATAGCATGTGCGACATTTGAGGCTTTCAGCACATGCCTGCAATGGATATTCCAGGAAAAAACAGGGTACAGGGCAGTCAGTCATTATTTGGATGATTTTCTTTTCATTGGGAGGGGAAAAAGAGAGACTCAGAGGATGCTGGGTAACTTTCAGGATTTATGCAGGGAACTAGGGGTTCCACTGGCACCAGAAAAAACAGAAGGCCCAGTAGGGTGATGGAGTTCCTGGGAATTGAAATAGATGCCTGAAGGAAATTTTTAGGCTACCGGACAAAAAAGTAAGTAACCTAAAGGAACTGATCCAAGTACACACCAACAGGAGAAGAGTACAGCTAAATCTAGTACAACAGGTGCTGGGGCACCTGAATTTCACGTGCAGGGCCATTGGACCAGGAAGGGCATTCACTAGGAGGTTAGCTAGGGCTACAGCGGGGGTTCATCAGGCCACATCATTGGGTGGACCTGATGCAGGGTGTCAGGGAGAATTTTAGAATATGGGAAGAATTCTTTAGGGAATATAACGGGTGCTCTTACTGGCAAGATGAATGGGTGTACAACACAGACCTCGAGCTGTACACAGACGCTGCTGAGGGACTAGGCATGGGGGGTACTTGAGGGGCAGGTGGTTTGCAGAACCCTGGCCTGCCAGCTGGGTGAGAGATGGGAAAGTAAGAGACATCACATTTCTGGAGATCATGCCAATATGGGCATGCACCCTGGTCTGGGGGGAGGAGTTGAGGGATCAAAAAGTTACATTTTGGTGTGACAAAAGAGCAGTGGTAGAGGTCCTAAACAACAGGGGAGCCAAGTCAGAAACAGTCATGCAAGTATTGTGGCGTTTAGTGTTAAGGGCTTTGCAGCTGAACATGTCATTCAGAGCAAAACACATAGAAGGGGTACACAACACACTGGCTGACAGCCTTTCCCATCTGCAGCTGGATAGTTTCCGGAGGCTGGCACCAGCAGCGGAGGAACAAAAAACACCCATACCAATGAACATCTGGGATGTTGGCAAGAAGGAGCAGAACTGTTGTTTCACAGCTCATGGGCACCCTGGACTCTGAGGGCTTATGATGGGGATTGGCGGGTGTTTCAGACATTCAGGGCTGAGCACTGAATGGAGGTAAGAAGGCCGCTCACAGAAGAACAGCTGGGTATGTTCACTGTGGAACAGTGGCAGAAAGGGACTGCCCACACCACAATGGGGGTTTACCTGGCAGGGATTAGCATTATTTGCAGCCTAAAAGGTTGGAAGGACCTGACAAAATCACTGCTCATCAGGAGGATGATGCAGGGATGGGGCAGGTTGAAGCAAGGGCCAGGAGACAATAGGAGGCCAATAGGGGAGCAATTGTTAATAAGGCTAAAAGAGGTGCTCCCGGTAATATGCAGATCAAAGGCGGAGGCCCAGCTATTTCACACAATTTATATGATAATGTTTGCAGGGGATATCAGAGTGAGTGAGGTGGTAGGCCAGGGGAAAGAGGACAAAGAAGGAGGTTTTAAATGGGAGGACGTAAGTTGGGGGTGGAAGAGATACAGATCAACCTCAGGAGGTCTAAAATGGACCAGAGAGGACAAGGTTGCATGGTAACACTGAAAGGCCAGCTAGAGGTTGCAATATGCCCAGTGCAGGCTCAGTGGGCTTTCGCCGCAGAGCAAGTGACCAAGTCAGGAAAGCTATTTGTGAATGGCGACTGGAAAAGGGTCACAGACTATCAAGTCACAGCAGTACTGAAGAAGGGCATGCAATTTATGGGGGAAGACCCAGCTAATTACTCATCCCATTCTCTATGGATTGGGGCGGCCTCACAGTGGGCAGCAAAGGGGAAGCCAGTGAAGGACATTTTGGAAAAAGGGCGCTGGTGGTCAGCCAGTTATAAGAAATACATCAGAGCAGTGAAATAAAAAAAAAGAGAGTGGAAGGAGCAGTGGGGTTTAAAATAAAAAAGAAGGCAGGGGGATAATACTACGAGGGCACTGAGAGTATGTGTAAATTAATTCATTTTCTTTGCACCCCATAGGTAGAGGGAGGAGCACAGATGTCTGGATCTGGGGCCATTCCTATATTTACTGGGCTGGTAAGAGAGCAAAGAAGAAAGCTGGGGGAAAACAATTGTACCAAGATGTAAGACAGTGTTGGTTGGTATGGCACGGCCTGCGGGGGATGAGATGGGCACAGCTCCTGCCCACTTTGAAAGAACTCAAGGGACATCGGCCCAGTCCAGACCTAATCATTATACACTTAGGGGGCAATGACCTGGCAGGCAGACCATGGGTGGACACATACTTACAGATAAAGAGGGACCTAGTGGCAATAAGACAGTGGTGGCCCCGAGTATGCCTTGCCTGGTCAGATATGATACCATGAAGAGTATGGAGACAGGAATACAGCCACAGGGTGGTGGAGAGGGCCAGGGAGAAAAATGAATAGGTGGGTGGGGACATTGATAAGACAGCTGGGAGGACAAGTGATACTGCGGGGAGTTGAAGAATGGGTGGATGAGTTCTACAGGGCAGATGGGGTACACTTGTCAGATATAGCAATAGACATGTTCAATGCGGAAACAATGAGTTTCATAGATGAATGGAGGAAACAGACAGAAGCTGGTATATAAAAAAAAAGAGGGAGGAAGGAAGTTTCATCCCTGAGGTAAGGGAGAGTGATACCCTAAGTGGGGGGGAACCAGTCATCCATCGCAAGCTGGAGACTGGCTACTGGGGAAAAGGGGGAGGGGAGGATGGGAGGGGGGAAGAAAAAAGGAATAACACAAGAGGAGGAAGAAGATGAAGGAGAAAGCAGTCTCAGTTTTCACCGTTACCTAACAGAAAAGGAGAAGAAGGCACCCAGGTTTTTGCCCGGGGGGGATGGATAATCAGAGAGTGATACATGGATGGAAATAAATGGAAATTATGGAAATATGATAATAAACAAATGGAAATGGAATATGGATTTATGGATATAAATAAATGAATTGCAATCTGAGCACAACACAAACAGTGGTCTCTGTGTTTTGTGAGGAAAAGGAATCAGGACAATGGGTTGCCTTTAAGGGGCGAACCATGTTGTCTGGTGCACCCCTTCCCTCCAATAGGGAATGGTTGTGCTCGGAAGGGGAGGTGAGAAGGAAGGGGTGGGGTCAAGAGCCTAGAACAATGGCAGGTAACAGGAAGAGGTTGGGAGAAGGGAGGTACATAAGGGTCAGCACAAGGGGGCCTCAGCCACTTTTTGATGGAGTTTTGATTCCTCCCACCCACCCTACTAGACAGTACAAGGGAAAGACAGCCAATTTGGGGCTGTATGGTGGGTCTGTCAAGGTGGAGGACAGATGCATCCGTAGGACAGTGGACTGCCAAAGGTGAATGGCAGGTGATGATATGGTTATGGACTGCCAAAGGTGGATGGCAGGTGATAATATGGAGATGGACTTCCAAAGGTGGATGGCAGGTGTTAAAATGCTGGAGAACTGCCAAATGTGGATGGCAGTTGATAATATGGCTATGGATTGCCAAGGTGGATGGCATGGGGAAGGGGGAGGACAGGAGGGGGGAAGAAAAAAGGAATAACACAAGAGGAGGAAGAAGATGAAGGAGAAAGCGGTCTCAGTTTTCACCGTTACCTAATAGAAAAGGAGAAGAAGAAGGTACCCAGGTTTTCGCCTGGGGGATGGATAATCAGAGAGTGACATATGGATGGAAATAAATGGAAATTATGGAAATATGATAATAAACAAATGGAAATGGAGTATGGAATTATGGATATAAATAAATGAATTGCCAATCTGAGCACAACAACAAACAGTGGTCTCTGTGTTTTGGTGAGGGAAAAGGGGGGAATCCGGGACAATAAGGGTTTGCTAAGAATTAAGAGAGTCAATAGAGTTTTATTCCTGGAAAACTGAGATCCATTCTGCTTTTATGGGGAAGAAATCTGGATGGGTGTAGACATTCTTATCCATGAATTAATTGAGCCATACTTACATTAAAGGGGGGGGGGGGCTTTTCTGGCTCATTTGTCAGAGAGATAGATTTAAGCATATCAGAAATGTTGGCCTGTTTTTAATTCACATATTAGTCTTACCTTTCCTTTTCCCTTTCTTAGGTATTAATGACACGAATCCCATAGCTTTCTATGTCAAAACTAGAGTTGTGATCTGAAATTACTAATAAGTCAAAAGCAATTTTACTTAATTGGTGTCCAGTAAAAACCATAATTTAGTATACCCCACAGAGCTATTTGTAGAAATCAACATTAAGCATAGAAGATCCTAAGCACAAACAGTTATAATAACAGCACAAATAAAAGTTAGTAAATAAGAAAGATCAATGAATGCAATAATAAGACAAGTTTTATAATATTATACTGTATTTCTGAGGTCCAAAAAAGGGGATTAAAAATTATTCTTTGACTTAGTATGGCTCAAGAGGTTAAGTAAAAGAAAGGCAAACCTAACATCAGACAACTCAGAAATCAGGACACCCACGGAAAGGTGGAATGGTGGTAACTTGCTTGCATATTCTAAGAAGTGCAGTAATTACAGGCTGCATAATGGGCTCATAGGGGAATTCACCAAAGCATCTACTGCAGTAGAAATATGTGAAATTGGGAGTGTTACTTAGCGAGGGAACTTCTTTTTTTTCTTCGTTTCCCGGATAGGAAGAAAGACCAGCACCCCTATGGGGTAAGAACCCAAGCTTTATGTAAGGGGTTGTTCTAAAAAAAGAAAGTAAAAACCAACAAGGTAACAATTGTCTTAGCAAATAAAGCCCTGAATCCTCCCTTCTTCATAAAACAGTGATGAATGTAAAACCACTAAAACACCAAGGGTACCCTGAGAGACAGCACATTAGCTAAGTTTTGTATTCAGTTCCTTTACAAAAAAGACCAAATTTGAAACAATCTACAAAAAAAGACAAAAAAAAAACAGTTTAATTGCTTAATTTGTAAAAATAAATAAAGGTGAGGAAATATGAAGAAATATGAAGCACTAAAAAATAGACTATGATAATAGGAACTGTAAAAAAGCAAGCAATGAGATGGGCAATTTCATACTCTTTAATAGCTTTGTTGGTGCTCATTTTAAAACAAGTATTTGTCAATGCCGAATGTTGCTTACTTCTATGTGCTGTTTAGGTATTTGGAAGTCATTGGAGTGCAAATATTGAAAATTTGCAAACTACTAGCGTCTTGTGGAGCTGCATAGCACTTACTTACATCAAAACAGTCATTTTGGAATTTTTCACCAAATTTTCAACATAGCCATTTTAAGACCTCTGCTCATGAACAGTGTCACTGTGATTTTTTAATGTGTCCCATACATTGAGTTTGCACACCGACTGCGCCATTGTGCGCTATGGGGGAAACACATTTTGGGCAGGATGTGAAAAATGACAGCTGTACTGCTCATAAGGAGGTGTGGTAAAATAGCAAAGTTGAAAATCTGGAGTGAAATATTGAAAATTAGCAAACCTACAAAAGCGTGCCTAGGAACGCGCAACGCATTTCTCAAAACAGTCATTTTGAATTTTTTCACCAAATTTTCAACATAGCCATTTTAAGACCTCTGCTAATGAACAGTGTCATGGTGATTTTCTTAATGTGTCCCATACATTGATTTCGCATACCAACTGCGCCATTGTGTGCTACGTGGGCGGAAACACATTTTGGGCAGGATGTGAAAAATGACAGCTGTACTATTCATAAGGAGGTGTGGTAAAATGGCAATGTTGAAAATCTGGAGTGAAAATATTGAAAATTTGCAAACTTTCGAGCCTGCGTAGGAACTGCCCAATGCACGCTCGTAAAACAGTCATTTTTAGGAATTTTTTCACCAAATTTTCAACATAGCCATATTAAGACCTCTGCACATGAACAGTGTCACTGTGATTTTCTTAATTTGTCCCGTACATTGATTTCGCACACTGACTGCGCCATTCTGCGCTACATGGACGGAAACACATTTTGGGTGAGATGTGAAAAATGACAGCTGTACTACTCATAAGAAGGTGTGGTAAAATGGCAATGTTGAAAATCTGGAGTGAAAATATTGAAATTTCGTGAACTTACGAGCCTGCGTAAGAACTGCGCAATGCACGCTCGTAAAACAGTCATTTTGGGAATTTTGGCACCAAATTTTCAACATGGGGTTTTTGGGACCCCTTCTCATGAATGATGTCACTGTCATGGTGGCATTTGGGCCCGAAGGGTGATTTCGCAGTCACTGCGCAAAATCACCCTTTGGGCCTGAATAATTCGCCATGACAGTGACATCATTCATGAGATGGGGTCCCAAAACCCATGTTGAAAATTTAGCAAAAAATTCCCAAAATGCCTGAGATATGCAACAGTTGAAACCCCCTATCTAGCCCATTATACAGCTTACCGGCATTTCCTCAGTTCAAGGGTCGCTTTGAAGAGTGCAGACATGTTCCCGGTCCACCTGAAGATCGTCGCGAGCGAGTCCGAGGTAAGTATGGGGTGAGGGGTGGGGAGGTTGGGTGCGCAGTGGGTGGGTGCGCGGTTGTGGGAGGGGTGGAGATGCGCTGGACCGCTTTTGTTTTACAGGTTAAAAAAAGACGTCTTGGGACCATTTGCCATGCTGGGGTGGGCTCCCAGCATGTACAGAAGCTTGATCAGGGGAGGCGTTCAGCCACGGCGAGATTAGGCACCCCCCGCCGGCCATGGTTTGTTGCCACGCTGGGGATGGCTCCCAGCATGGCACAAGGAGGGGGGGCATTCAGCCACGGGGATTGGGCAACCCCGCCAGCAAGTGATTCTGCTTGCCACACTGGGGTGGGCTCCCAGTGTGGCACCTACTACTGGGGGAGGGGACGCAGCTCAGCAGATGGGGATTGGGCACCCGGCTATGCAGTGCTGAGGCGCACTGACTGCGTGTGGGGTGGGAGCTGCTGGCGTGAGCAGCCGATATCTCATCGGTGCTCACCTGCCGTAGCTCCCCTTCAACTGTATGACACTGCATTTTGGAGCATGTCATACACAGCTCCAGAATGCATTGGCTTACAGGGGCCGCGCCTGCCAACACACTGCCTGAATTGGAGGAGGAGGTGACACACCTCCGAAATCTCTGATGATGGCACTATGTTTCTTGTACATGTGTGCAAGCAACATAAAAAGGATCCACACAGGTGGAAATTAACAAGTCTTGGGCTTGAAAGTGTGATCCAGCAAGTGATCCCAATTGTCTAGAAGTGCAATAAAGCTGGAGCACATGACAGTCAAAGTGATCACTAACCTGAAGAATTTTCTGCAGTGTAAGTTGCCGGCAGCTGGCTTAAATAATGCTCTTGCAGCATCAGGAATTACAAGCAGCAGGCTACAAAAGCTGAACAGAGTAATTATCTTGCAGTGAATAATCATCCCAAATGCTGGTTTTTATGAATGTACAGTAGCTAGAAAAAGGAAAGTAGACCAACAGCTCAAGCCGCAAGAGATAGCATATATACACAAAGTGGTTCAGTTGAGGAACACCCGTGCATGCTCTCTTTGTACCACAGAAGGTAGCTCTTGATTACCTGGCATAGGATTTAAATATCACAAATTTATTGTATGCCCAATAAAACAAGTCATTAAAAAATAAATAAAAACACAGTCAGCAAAACAAACAAGCAGCAGTCCTCAATACACCCAGGACCAAGAAAAACACAGTCAAGCCAGACAAATAGCCCAATCAGGCATTAGCCAACACAGAGGAGGAACAAAGAAACAACGCCGAGCTCAGCACACAACCACACTAAAACTAGCACATGCACAACACCAATAAATAGAGCAACAGTCAATACCACAACAGCACAAAAGTGCAAGGTATGCAAATTTATATCAGGATCTACTATTTAATTGAATCAAGGGAGTTTTGGAGACATAGAGTAAGCAAACCCCGCTGCTGAGTCAGGCCATTTAAACTATGGAAAAGGAAACAATGATAGAATGTTTTTTAGAGTAACCAGACCTCCACAGGGCTGACCCAAGATACCAGCATCTGCGGCAGGCTACCCCACTGTCAGAACTCCATGCACCAAATGTGGGGCTCTGGCACACTGAAACAGTCACAGTCCAATATCGGCAGCACAAGATGGACAGGAAAGGATGTAGAAAATAAAAACACTATGTGTTCTACATCACAGTTTCAGACAATGGTGGTATACCTGTTCCTGCAGAGGGGAAAGGCTTCCTACAACCTTGCTGTCACCACTTCTACACAGTTCTGTCATAATAGTAACTGCAAAACAGTGACCACTATTATGGCAATTGTATATCGTGTAAATCAAATTGGCGATATACACACGCCAGTGACCAAACATATAGCAACTAGACTTAGTGTTTATGTGGGGGGGGGCTGTGCCCTACCTGCATCCCTATGCTAAAGGATTACTAACTCCAGGGGGGTGCATGTTGGGAAGGGGGCAACATTCCAGATTAAAAAAAAATGGCAGCATCAGTCAGCGGTAAAAGTTTTCCCTGCAGTCCCCAACCCTGAACCCAGTGCCTACTGTGTCTGAGCTACCCAACCCTCACCACCACACCACACAGCTAGCTCAGCTGCAGCAGGCACACTACCCACTGAAAACCCTTTTACCTATCCCTCACCTTCTCCTTACTATCCTTCTGTTCTGTGCACCCTCCCCTATCATCATCATAGCATAGCATTGCTACCCTTGTGGGTAGCCCATGAGGATAGTGCTGAATATGAGCAGCTGTTTTGACCGTCACTGATATTTAGTCAATATCTTCACAAGATACCCTTCTCCACTATGGTATAGTGTGCAGCTGCACAGTTTCCAACTCCAAAATCCCCAGTGTTTATTTCATTGGGTACTTCAGCATAATGTTGCAACAGTCTCCTTCCCAGTACCTTCCCAACTGCAGAATGTACAATATGCTGCTCCTAGGATACTGTTGCTTTGGTGCTTCATTCTATACAGTACTGCCCAGCACCAGGTTCCCTCATGCTAATCAATATCTTTAGTGAAGAACAATTGAGAATAGTCAAGGCCATTACTTTAGTCTTACCTGTACTTTTACAATTTACCAGATGACTACTAGTGTTTGATGGCTAAAAGACATGGGAAAATACATGCTTTCAATGCTCTATTTCTATGCAATGCCACAGGTGTCTCTTTTTCCCCTGATAAAGAGGGTTGATACCCTCAGAACGCTGGGGAACCATCTGCTTGTTTTCAATTAAATTTTCTTAAAGCTCATGTCTGTGTGTATTGCCATTTTTTGTGTTCAGTGTCACTTTAACAACCCTGCAGATACTAATATAGGTTCATAGTTTCATAGATATTAATCAAGTCAGGAGACCATAGACCTAAGTAGACATATGTAGACCCATCACATATCAGTGGTACTGTCTGCATCTTTCACTGCCCATATATTCATGAAAAGATGTTTTTAATGTTTCAATTGAGCTGCTCTTCACTATGGACTATGATAGTACATTCCATGCTGACACCATCACTTGGCTGAACCATCTACCTCTCTTACTGGTAGTATACCTTTCTAATTTTATCTGTAGCCCATGTGACATGGTGGTTCTATTATTGAAATGCTTGCATAACCCTGTATTTTCCCATATTTGATTATTGTTAATAGCACTGTAAACATAGCAGGGATCTCCTCTGATTCTACTTTACTCCAAAGAGTGCAGGCACAACTCTTTCAACCTATCTTTATATGACCTACACTTCCTGTTGTTAATCCTTTTACTTATTTTCCATTGTACTTTCTCCATCATTTTAATACAACCAAAACTATGCGGTGCACTGAAAGGGAAGCAATATTCTAAATGTGGTCTAATCAATAATGAATACAGTTTGACAATAACACGTGGGTCCCTGCTACTAATATTTTTGAAGATACAACCCAATATCTTACTACATGTCTTAACAGTTTCTGTAGCATTAGTATCGAAGGATGAGTTGCTTGTTATTGTTATGCCCAGATCCCTTTCACTTGTAGTAGTCTGTGTGATGTAGACAGCCAGTTCTGAGTGCTGTATCATTTTTTTAATATAAAATGTATTACTGAATGTCACTGCTAAAATTCTGATGCTCTTAGAATGACCTCACTCATCAACCCCTCCCCCAGGTTTCACCTGAAAGATGAAAGCCATGAGAAACTGCTGAACAGCATGTGTATCACACACACTCAGTTTTTAGAGACAGGGTGTTACATGGAAGGCATTAATCAAGAATCCTGTTTGTCTGAGTTTATTACAGCCATAGTTGCTATATCATATCCATTTTATGACATTAGAGAGGAGTCTAGGTTGTTACCTAGGAGTGCAAGGTTGTAAATGCTCCTGTGAAGCCTGTGTGAGGGAGAATACAGCATAGATCAAAAGAAGTGTAATTTGAAGGAGATGAATTATGTTGAAGTTGCAGAATATAATACTAAAAAGACCTCTTGTTTTTGTATAAGATATATATTTTTCATATATAATCTGACAGAGGAGGAGCTAGCTGACCTCACACAGAAAGGGGTTGGCCAATACAATTGTTTAAGGAATAATTCTGTTTTACTTAGACAGACATTTTTATCTAGACTTTGAGCAGGAAAGATTGTGAGCACTTTTAACCAGATATTAGAAAGAGAGTCAAATCTAAGTACTATAAGTAGGAATTTGCACTGTTTAAACCTGTTTTGTTTAAGTGATTGTATGTCTTGGGATATAAGAGTTCTGTATTTTGTGTTTTCCATATTTTTAACTATTTTAGTAAAATTCTTTTTAGAACTTACTTGATCTGTCTTTGACTTCTTTTTAGTTGTTAGAAAAGTATATGATTATTGCAGATACTAAACATAAGCTTGAATGATGATACCAAACTGCAAAGTGAAGTGTTTTAAATCTGAGGTCTTTATTAAAGTTTTTAAGGGTTCATCTTTGTATACCTGGTCAGGTGCCCATAGGAAAATATATCTGGCCCCCTGAAGACAGAAATATCTGAGCCTGTGCATTGGGTATGCTAGCAAGAGGTTCACAGTTTGAATCCCTCCAAGACTTGAGACCAAAGGTTGAGCCAAACTCACAAAATAGACAAGAGGATTACCTTGTTCTCTTAAACTGTTCACAAGACTGCACTCAGAGGTTGGTACTTTGGAAGTAGAGGGCCTGACCTGCTGAGTGGGCATGTGACTGATTGGTTGGCAGCGGTGGCATAATTTTGGTATCACAAGCTTTTATTGTTCTGTGTCAGCTGAGACCGTAAGCTCTCTTGCAAAGAAAGAAAAAGACAGAGTTTTATTTTAAAAAGGAATCAGAACTATATAACACTTGGCATACAGTCAAGTTAGTACCCATTTAATTTTTTTTCTAAAGTGCAGTCAGAGTAGCAGTAGTCAGGAAAGATGACTTCCAACTACAGCAGGCACACTGTAGATTACTTGAGGCAGTTGTGCAGGGACAGAGGAGTCCCGTTCAAGGTGAAAGCAAGCAAGCAGAGCCTCATAGATGCCCTGATGGTAGCAGATACCCAGAGCAGTGAGTTACCAACAGTGACTGGAAAGGATCAAACCTCAAGTTTGAAAGGGCTAGTGGTCAGTGAAGGGTCCAGAGCTGATGAGGAGGACAGCAGGGCCACTGTCAGTGAAGGGCTATAGCAGCAGGGGAAGGTCACCAGCATCCTGAATCCAGAGGTACTCAGGCTGAAAATTGAGTTGTGCAGGATGGAACTGGAGGCAGGGCGAGAAAAGAGGGTGGCAGACCATGAGGAGTGTGAGTGCCAGAGAGATGAAGAGGAGGAGAAGAGAGAGGAGCACCTGAGGCAACACGAACTGGAGAAGCTATGACTCCGACCAGCGGCACCAGAGCAGGTGAGTGGCTTGGGCTTAACTGGGACTGCAGGATTGGGTTACAAACTGAACTCCAAATTAATAGCCAAATTTAAGGAGTGGGAAGATGTGGACGCTTTTTTAAATTCTTTTGAAAAAGTTTGTATTCAGGCTAAAATTCCTAGAGAGTCCTGGAGCTTCCAGCTATCCCCACTACTTACCGGGAAAGCTCAGGATGCATTGGGTCAAATTGACAATGAGGACAGCAATGATTACAGCAAGCTAAAAGCTGCACTGTTAAAAAGTTTGAATTAACTGCTGAATTATACAGAGCTAAATTCTGTAAGCTCAGGCGAAGCCCTGATATGAGCTATGAGGAGCTAGCCATGAAACAACGTCAGTTTTTAAAACATTGGTGGGAAGGAATTGAGGCAAACTCTATTGATAAAACTGAAAATGTGATTTTATTAGAACAGTTTTATTGCGCTTGCCCAGCAGAGCTAAAAACCTGGCTAGAGGACCGAGATCCAAAAACAGTGCAAGAGGCTGCTGAACTCTCAGACTGCTATGCCAAGAGCAGACCTGCTCTGAGAGTGAATGGGATGGGTGTGGCAGTGCAGAAGGGGAAAAGTGCACCTTCAGGGCAGCTAAAACCCTCACTGCCTCCACCAAAACCAGTCAGCCCCAAGTTTCAGAGAAAAGATTTCTCTGAAGTAAGAAATGCATGTTGGCTGTGTAAAGAGACGGGGCATATTGCCAGACAGTGTCCCAAAAAGGTGAGCAATAATACACAAAAGGGTGCTAGAAATGAAGTGGGTTGTTTGTGTGTCCCTGGGAGCATGCCAGTGAACATGAGGGAACACATACACCCAGTCATGGTAAATGGTGTGCTGACACAAGGGTTAAGGGACACAGGGGCATCCCTGACATTGGTGAAAAGGGATCTGGTACAGCCAGGTCAGCTTATACCCAATAAATACGTCACTGTACAAGGGTTTACTGGTGAAGCTAAAACATTGCCCCTGGCTAGTGTTTTCCTAGACTGGGGTGAAACAGGAGGAAGTGTGCAACAGATGGCTTTAGCCAAAACATTAGCAGTGGATATGATCCTGGGTAACAATCTCCAACAGGGAATGGTATGTGCAGTTACCCATAGCCAAGCGGCAAGGGAAAATTGTAATTCCCTGAACCCCACAGAAGCCACTGTGGAAACCACTGAGAGGCTGGTTCCCCAGCCTGTGTCTCCTGATATGGAGATTAATAAAAAGGGTAGAAATTTCCCCGGTAGCAAGTGATCACACAGCTATGGAAGGTCACTCTGAAGAGGGAGGGGTGACCCATTGTCAGAGGGTTGGGATTGACAGTGATCCTGAGGGCCCTGACGCTAGTGCTAGGGACCTTGTTTTAGTGACTGAAGGGGACTTGTCCCATGCCTTGGGAATGTGAGAGGGGTTTGTAGCTGCTCAGAGGGGTGACCCTAGTTTAGAGAAGCTGAGGGCTTGGGCAGACTCAGACGGCACACAGGGAGGTGATGGCAGACTTAAGGTTTATTGGGAAAATGGACTTATGTATATTCAGGCAGTACAGACAAAGGGAGGGATGCTAGGCAGACAGCTTGTCATTCCCCAGGGGTATCATGAGCAGTTGCTCAAAATTGCACATGATATTCTCTTGTCTGGTCATCTGGGAATCGTGCACACTATGCAGCAGCTAGCCCAGAATTTCTACTGGCCTAACTTCACCCAGCAGGTGAAGGAGTATTACAGATCTTGTCACCAGTGCCAAGAAATAGGGAAGGTGGGCAAGAAAACCCAAGCAGCCCCGATCCCCTTGCCCATAGTAGAGGAGTCATTCCAGAAGGTGGGAATGGATATTGTGGGGCCTTTAAATACCCACAGCTCCTTAGGGAAGAGATTCATCCTGACTGTGGTGGATTATGCCACCCAGTACCCAGAGGCAGTCGCCCTATCTTCACTGAAGACAGACAAAGTGGCAGATGCCTTACTTGGGATTTTCTCTCGTGTTGGGTTTCTGCAGGAGGTAATCACCGATTGAGGGGGTTTCTTCATGTCAGACCTGATGAAATGTTTATGGGAGAAGTGTGGAGTGGTGCAGAGATGCACAACACCATATCACCCACAAGCCAATGGATTTGTGGAAAGATTCAATGGTATCCTAAAGTCAATGCTCTGGGTGTTTGCTGAACAGCGTGGGAGGGACTGGGAGAAATACCTTCCCCACCTGTTGTTTGCATGCAGGGAAGGGCCCCAGGAGTCAACAGAATTTTCCCCCTTTGAACTCTTATATGGATGCTGAGTACATGGGCCCCTAGACTTGATCTGGGAGGACTGGGAAGGCAAGCATGCCACCCAGGGAACTCCCATTGTGGATTATGTTCTTAGGTTTAGGGAAAAGCTGAAGGAGCTTATGGGAACAGCCAAGAGCAACCTGGCAGCTGCCCAACAGAAACAAAAAGTGTGGTATGACCGCAGAGCCAGAGCTCGCTCGTACATGGTGGGTCAGGAAGTCATGGTCCTTATTCCGGTCCAGAAAGACAAGCTGCAAGCTGAGTGGGCAGAACCGTACAAGGTGATTAGGAAGGTAAATGATGTGAACTACATTGTGAAGTCACCTGACAGAAAACAGACATAAAGGATGTATCATGTCAACATGATGAAGCCATATGCAAATAGGACTGACATGGTGTTTGCAGTGTGTAGTCATGGGGAGGGGACAGATGAAGGAGACTCCCTTCTGGACTTGCTGGAAGAGAGTAAGCAGGAGTCCTCTGTGGAGGCAGTACAATTGTCTCCCCAGCTGGCCCCAGACCAGGTCCAGAAAGTAAGGGACGTTTAAGCAGACTTTGCCCCGTTGTTTAGTGCCAAGCCTGGACTAACCCCCTTAATGACACATGAGGTGGAGATGGGGACATAGACGCCCATACAGCAGACAGCATATCAGGTGTCAGAGGCTGTCCAAAAGGACATTAGGAGAGAAGTGGAGGAGATGCTGGATTTAAGGGTAATCCAGAGATCCCATAACCCCAAGGCCTCACCCATAGTCCTTGTGCCCAAGTCAGATGGCTCAACTCATTTCTGTGTGGACTATCATGGACTGAATGCAGTCACAAAGTCCAACACCCACCCGATGCTCCAGATGGACAAACTCCTGGATAAGTTGGGAGGGGTGACCTACCTCACGACTATTGACCTGATCAAGGGGTATAGGCAGATAGAATTAACAGACAGAGCTAGGGACAGGCCGGCCTTCATCACTCTGATAGGCCTATTTGAGTTTAAAGTAATGCCTTTCAAAATGAAGAATGCCCCAGCCACTTTCCAAAGGTCGGTGAACCTGGTGTTAAAAGGTGCTGAGGAGTATGCTGTGGTGTACCTGGATGACATTGCCATCTTTAGTACCAGCTGGGAGGAACACCTATCCAACTTTAGGGAAGTGGTGGACAGGATACAGAGGGCCGGGCTCACTGTCAAAGCTGAGAAGTGCTAGATGGCCATAGGAGAAGTGGCATACCTTGGACATGTGGTAGGCTGGGTACAGCTCTGTCCTAACCAAATAAAGATAGAAGTGATCCAGGCATGGCCCAGACCAGAAACCCAGAAGCAGGTCAGGAGCTTTCAAGGGACAGCAGGGTACTATAGGAAATTTGTACCCAATTACAGTGCCCTGGCTGCTCCCCTATCTGACATGACAAAGAAAAAGATGGCAAAGAAAATTACCTGGGGCCCAACCTGTGAGGAAGCCTTTACAAGACTGAAGGAGGCACTGTGCAGTGCTCCTGTTTTGACAAGTCCTGACTATAGCAAAACCTTTATATTTCAGATGGACACCTCAGACATGGGTATTGGGGCAGTTCTGATCCAGATGTCCAGCCAAGGGACAGATCACCCAGTCGTGTACCTGAGCAGGAAGTTACTTCCCAGGGAGTGCACGTACTCCATGGTGGAAAAGGAATGTCTTGCCATAGTATGGGCCCTACAGAAACTACAGCCATACTTGTATGGGCAGCATTTTGTGATGCAAACTGACCACAATCCCCTGGTTTGGTTGATGCAGATGGGGAAAAACAATGGCAGACTACTAAGATGGAGGCTTGCTTTACAAGGGTATGATCTAAAAATTGTACATAGGGCTGGAGCGAAGAACCAGAACTCAGATGGTCTGTCTAGGGTCTATGAGGAGAAAACTGATTTGGGAAGCTCATCCCATGTAGGGGATAGATCCCCCAAATTCAGTCTAGGTGGGGAGGAATTGTGACATAGACAGCCAGTTTTGAGTGCTGTATCATTTTTTTAAATATAACATGTATTACTGAATGTCACTGCTAAAAATCTGATGCTCTTAGAATGACCTTACTCATCACCCCCCCTTCCAGGTTTCAGCTGAAAGATGAAAGCCATGAGAAACTGCTGAACAGCATGTGTATCATACACACTCAGTTTTTAGAGACAGGGTGTTACCTGGAAGGCATTAATCAAGGATCCTGTTTGTCTGAGATTATTACAGCCGTAGTTGCTCCGTCACATCCATTTTATGACGTTGGAGAGGAGCCTAGGTTGTTAAATAGGGGTGCAAGGTTGTAAATGCTCCTGCGAAGCCTGTGTGAGGGAGGATACAGCATAGATCAAAAGAAGTGTCATTTGAAGGACATGAACTATGTTGAAGTTACAGAACGTAAGACTAAAAAGATCTCCTGTTTTTGTGTAAGATATATATTTTTATATATAATCTGACAGAGGAGGAGCTAGCTGACCTCACACAAAAAGGGGTTGGCCAATACAGTTGTTTAAGGAATAATTCTGTTTTACTTTAGACACTCATTTTTACCTTGACTCTGACCAGGAAAGATTGTGAGCATTTTTAACCAGATATTAGAAAGAGAGTCAAATCTAAGTACTGTAAGTAGGAATTTGCACTGCTTAAACCTGTTTTGTTTAAGTGATTGTATATCTTGAGATATAAGAGTTCTGTATTTTATGTTTTCCATATTTTAAACTATTTTAGTAAAATTCATTTTAGAACTTACTTGGTCTGTCTTTGGCTTCTTTTTAGTTGTTAGAAAAGTATATGATTATTGCAGATACTAAACATAAGCTTGAATGGTGATACCAAACTGGAAAGTGAAGCGTTTTAAATCTGAGGTCTTTATTAAAGTTTTTAAGGGTTCATCTCTGTATACCTGGTTAGGTGCCCATAGGCAAAGATATCTGCCCCCCCAAAGACAGAAATATCTGAGCCTGTGCATTGGGTATGCTAGCAAGAGGTTCACAGTTTGAATCCCTCCCCAAGACTTGAGACCAAAGGTTGATCTGAACTCACAAAACAGACAAGAGGGTTACCTTGTTCTGTTAAACTGTTCACAAGACTGCACTCGGAGGTTGGCACTTTGGGAGTAGAGGGCCTGACCTGCTGAGTGGGTTTGTGACAGTCTGCAATATTTTGTTATTCAATTTAAAATCCATCATTGGGTTGTTAAGATCAAAGTGCATAACTCTACACTTATCCCCATTGAAATTAAGTATGTGTTTCATTGCACAATACTCAAGTTGTGTAAGTTCTTCCTGAAACTTTAATACTGCCTCTGGGTTATTAACTATTGCTCTGATTTTACTATTGTCTGCATATTTACAAACCCATGTGCTGTCTAATGATTTAATTATGGAAATAAATACATCATACAATGAGTGGCCAAGCATTGAACTCTGCGGCATACCACTTGAAACATTACCCCAGTTAAAAAATAACTCCCAATACCAGCTTTCCTTTGCCTGTCATCTAGCCAGGAATAAACCAAGAATATTAACAGTAACTGGTTGCAGATAGAAGGACCATACATCATTTTTTTATACTGTATGTTCCCAAGAAAAAATGAAAATGGCTCCTTACTTTTAAAAATATAGTCACCGCCATGGCCGTTTAGTCTTTCCTTTACCACTGCGTGCATCCATCATTTCCCCAGTTAAAAAAAAGTCACACACATGTGCAGACCAATCCCTGTTGTTAACCTATTGATGTGACGTAGCATTGATAGGTTAACAACATTTCTACGTCACAACAATGATGTAACAACCTTTGGAAATGATGATTTCCTAAGGTTAATAGCATTCTACCATACATTACAAGTTATTTTACCAGTTCCTTATGCAGGACAGTGTCAAAAGCCATTGAGTAGTCCAGATATATAACATCTACCATTAAACCTTTGTCAATGGCACAACTGACCGGTTCAAAAAACTGCAGAAGGCTGGTTAAGCATCATCTCTCAGGACTAAACCCATGTTGGGTAATATCCAAATATCCATTCTGCTTAATATGTTTTTCAGTATGATATCATATAAACCCTCAAATCAGCTTTCCCACTATTGATGTCAGGCTGTGGGCCAATGGTTTTTAATATCGTGCCTATCTCCCTTTTTAAAAATAGCGGTTACAAATGCCTCCATCCATTTTGCAATGGTCCCACCTTTTCTCAAGGAGGTATTAAATAACAGTAATAGGGCATGCCAAAACATCTGCCAGTTCTTTGAGGACCTTAGGATGTATCCCATCTGGGCCTGCAGACTTTTTGTTTTAGTTTTCATAAATGTCTCATAAACTTCTTGTTCAAATATTGTTGATTGGGGAGATATTGTTGATGCAGGATCTGAATATGCCAGATGTTAACTGGAGTGCATTTGCAGCAGCCACTTCCAAGAGTGGGGTCATTCTAGATGCTCTACAGGGGCATGCATTAGACAATTAGTACTGGAACCCACTAGAGAGGGAGCAATCTTAGATCTGGTACTCTCGAATGGAGATGGAGAGAGGATCACAGATTTAGAAGTTGGTAGCTATCTGGGAACTAGCGAACATTGAACTGTATGGTTCACGATAAACATAGCAGTAGAATCAAGCCATACAAAAGCAAAGGTACTTGACTTTAGGAGGGATCACTTTGCCAAAATGGGTGATGCCTAAGGAATGCACTAGCAGATGGGCAGGAAGAAGGGGTGGAAGAATAATGGGGAATAATCAAAACTGCCATCACAGAGGCAATAAGCCTTTGTGTGAAGCAAATAAGCAAAACAAAATAATGTAGGAAACCAATATGGTTTTCAAAAGAAGGTGGCTGGGAAGGTTAGGGAGAAAAAGAAAACATACAGGAAGTACAAGGAATCACAGAAGGAGCAGAACAGAGAACTGTATCAGTTAAAGCAAAAGTAAGCAGGGAAGGCAGTCAGAACAGCAAAGGCCCAAACCGAGGAAAAGATAGCCAACTCAGTTAAGAAGGGGGGGAATAAAACCTTTTATAGTTACATCAGCGAGTGAAGGAAGATGAAGAGAGGGATAGTGAGGCTTAAAAATTGGGAGGGGGGTTGGTCAGAGGGTGCTGTGAAAAGGCAGACATAATAAACAAATATTTTTGCTCAGTATTCACAAATGAAGAGAGGCAGGTACTTAAACCAAACAATAGAAACACTCTGGAAATGGGGGTTGATACCAGCCCATTCAAAGAAGAAAGAGTTCTGAAAGAACTCTTAAAACTGAAGGTGGACAAAGCAATGGGGCCTAATGGGATTCATCTCAGAATTCTAAAAGAACTAAGGATGGAACTAGACACCACTGACTACCCTCTTTAACAAATCATGGGAGGATGGGGTGGTACCTGAAGACTAGAGGAGGGCAGATGTTATTCCACTTCACAAAAGTGGGAACAGGGCAGAAGCAGGAAACTACAGACCTGTTAGTTTAACCTCAGTGATAGGAAAAATGATGGAAACAGTTCTGAAGGAAAGAATTGTTGAGTACCTACAGGCCAGAGGGGCACAGGACCCAAAGCAGCACGGATTCACAGTGGGAAGGTCATGTTGGACAAATCTAATAGATTTTTTTGACTGGGTGACCAAAGTAGTAGATCAGGGAGGGGCTGTGGACATGGCCTACCTAGACTTTAGCAAGGCATTTGACACAGTCCCACACAAAAGATTAATATATAAGTTATCCAGCTTGGGAGTGGGTCCCAAGATGGTAGCCTGGGTAAATAATTGGCTGGAGAACAGGACACAGAAGGTAATAGTAAACAGTCCACTCAGAAGAAAGGGGGGGTTACAAGTGGGGTACCGCAGGGTTCAGTATTAGGACCAGTCCTCTTCAATGTCTTTATAAGTGACATTCCAGAGGGACTGGAAGGAAAAGTATATCTATTTGCAGATGACACAAAGAAGTGCAACAAAGTTGATACAGAAGGTGGGGTGGAAAGGATGAGAAGGGACTTGGCAAGATTGGAAAAATGGTCAAATATATGGCAGCTTAGATTCAATGCTAAGAAGTGCAAAGTAATGCACCTGGGAAGCAGAAACCCAGGGGAAGAGCACACAATAGTGAGTGAGATACTAACAACAACAAAAATGGAAAGGGACCTGGGGGTAGTCATATCAGCTGATCTAAAGGTGGACAAGCAAAGTGAGAGGGCAGTAAGGAGGGCTGGGGGATACTGGGTTGCATAGGGAAAGGCATCTCCAGTAGAAAACAGGAAGTTGTTATCCCTCTGTACAGACAGCTGGTGAGACTCCATCTGGAGTACTGTGTGTAGTTCTGGAGACCCAGTTTCCGCAAAGACACAGACAGGATAGAGGCAGTCCAGAGGAGGCCAACTAAAATGGTGCAGGGTCTGCACCAGAAGACATGTGAAGAGATACTTAAGTAGGTTAATATGTATACCCTCGAGGAAAGGAGGGGGAAGGGGGGACATGATAGAAACTTTCAAGTTCCTCAAGGGAATCAACAAAGTCCCAAGAAGGTAGCATCTTTCAGAAAAAGAGATGTGCAAGAACAAGTGGGCACAATTTTAAGATAGAGGGGGGACAGCTCATAGGTAATGTGAGAAACTATTTTTTCATGGAGAGGTTTGTAGATGCAGGGAACAGCCTTCCTGAGGAGGTTGTGGAGTCAAAAACAGTGGTGGAATTTAAGAATGCATGGGAAAGTCATATGACAATTCTAGGGGGTGGGGATAGGAGGAAGTAGTCTGTGGGTTAACTAGGATCTGCAGCTTATCTATTAGGTAGGGAAATGGGAAGACTGGGTTGGGCAAGCGGTCCTTATGTGCTGTCAAATTCTGTGTTTCTATGTTTCAGTGATTTTTATGCTGCTAGCATCACCGGGTTCACTGGTATCACTATTGTCAATTGAGATATCTTTTTTTTGGAAAAACTCTTAAAAAGTAGTTATTAAATGTTGCAATCATATCTTGTTCTTCAACTACTAATGTATCCCCCATGCTTAGTGGGCTCAATGACTTTTGACCTCCCTTTAGAGTGCCCACATAGTTTTAGAACTGCTTCACGACAGCGGGCCAAGCATTTGATTCTTTTCCGGCTGCTGGGTTTGTTGACTACCCCATACCAATGGTTACCCCCTTGGACCCAAATGCTCACAATGCCTTTTGCCTCACCCCAGTAACCTGCAAGCAAGCCGAGGACCTCTTAAAAACATTGGATATAAAGAAGGGTGCCGATGTAGTTTACATTGAGGCCTCATTCCTAAAACTACAGTACAAATCAAATTAAAACTGTTCCATCAACTCACAGCTGTAGAATTGTTTTTTTTTGTGATGCTACTGGACTGGCAAATCAAACTGCTGAAGCTTTCAACTATTTTCCAATCATCCTTCACTGCCTATTCAGCTCACATGTAACTGTTTAGTGAAATGGCAGTAGCTGCATTTTCATGCCATTGTTTATAAATATCATAGCATTCCTTTAGACCATTGTTTATAAATATCATAGCATTCCTTATGAGCATTGTTTATAAATATCACAGCATTCCTTAAGAGCATTGTTTATAGATATCACAGCATTCCTGAAGAGTTGTTTAGTCTGCCTTCTGAAATGAAACTCATAAGCACTCAGCTGAAAGTAAAGTTATAGCACATAACAGCTAGATGCAAACCAATAGTAAGCTTTTACTAATTAATTGAATTAAACCCTGCACAGATTAGGAAACTCATTGAACAATGCTACACCAGTGAGTTGAGGGAACAGTTTGATGTGACTTGTACTGTAGGTTGCCATCACCTAACCACCCCTATAATGCATACCTTTAACCTGTCAATCTTCACTGGAATGGTTCCCTCTTGCTGGAAAAGGTCCTTCATACTAACATTGTTTGAATCAGGTGACCAGTGTGACCTTAATAATTACAGGCCAATTTCTTTCTTCCCAGTACTGTCAAAACTACTAGAAAAACTGGTCAACACACAGTTAAAAGAATATCTTGAAAACTCACACTTTTTCAACTCCCTACAATTAGGTTTCCAATGCAACCTTAGCACCGTGTCATGACTGGCAAAAGTGACAGATGATTAGTTCACTGCCATTGATAATAAACACCCAACAGGAGCTGTATTTTTAGATATGAGCAAAGCCTATGACATGGTTGACTGAAATCTCTTGCTTGGTAAACTAAGAGAGCATGGACCAAACAACAGTGCTGTAGACTAGTTTGCCAGTTACCTCTCAAGCAGGCTTCAATGAATTACATCTCATGGACCCCCCGCTTGTCACTAACAAGAGGGGTTCCCCAAGATTCTATTCTAGGACCCCTGCTGTTGTCTATCTTTATGAACATGCTGGGAAACAACATCCATAACTCCTGACTATATATTTGTGGATGATACTGTGCTTTACATTTCTAAGTCCTCCTTGACGGATGTGGGTAATAAGTTGTTGCAGACTGACTTTAACCAGCTACAATGTAACCTCCTAAATTCTAGACTCTTACTAAATGCCGAAAAAACTAAGACCATGTATTTCCTCCCTCACACTAATATATCCCTCTGTAATCATGCAATGCTGGCACCAGTTTCAACCCTACAAGGAGACTCCCTCCAGGTCATGTATAAATTTAAGTATCTTGGCATCTGGTTGGACTCCAAATTATCCTTTGTTGCCCACATTGAATCTCTATCTAAAACATAGAAAATAAGACTGAGTTTCTTCTTTAGGAACAAATCTCTATTCCCTGAGGACATCAGAAAATGATTAATACAAGCCACCTTCCTTCTGCTTATTGACTATGCAGATATTATTTACAATTATACAATGGCAGGAACATTTCCTGGATTCTGATTGGTCAGTGTGTGCCTGAGACAGTGATGATATTACACAATAACATCACTGTGCTGATTTTTTGGAGGATGATATGGATTTTTTTTTCGGAAACAAAGATATACTGCCTCACTAAAAATCTACTGAAAATACTTTTATTTTTATTTTTGTTTTGTATAACATCCAGCCGTTGTATAATTGCAATAAGGCACCCCAAGGTGTGTGTTATCATCTAATAACATCACTCCTGGGGTGGTGGAAGCACTCAATTTCACCTCATGCTTCAACCCACCCTAGGAGTGACTTTATTACATGATAACACACACCTTGTCATGCCTTATTGCTTAATCATAGTGCTGCTTTAAATCTGCACAAGATCAACATTCTATACCACTGTGCCCTATGCTTCATAACTAAAGCAATGTATAGAATGCACCACTGTGCCCTCTTTTCAGTAGTGGGATGGTTGTCCCTCACAACAAGAAGGATCTTTCACACTGACACATGGGCCTTGAAAAGTCTGCTGAACAGACTTCCACCCTACATCACCTCATTCCTTCATAGGTCCCACAGCTGCTACACCTTGCAAAAAAATAACTACATCCTATTAGATGTCCCCAGAACTGCACACTTCATGGCAGTGCTGCAATAAGGTACTGTATGTTATCCCAGCCACCTGGGACAAATTACAAGCCTCTCTCAAACTCACAGAACTAGCCACTATTTACTCAATTAAATCATTGCTCAACAAGTTTTTCAAGGAAACCTGCCACTGCAGTAGTGGGTAGGTCAAGTCGCCCTGACTGACCCAATAGTCAGCATTTATCACCCCTACATCAGCCAACAGTAAGCACTTCACCACCCTCGACTTTCCCATCCTCTCCAGGATTCAGTCCTATGACTTCCCTTTGCTTAGTCTTAACCCTATAATGAATATACTAGTCATTGTAGTCCCCCCATTCTTTACTGCCCAACCACAGCATGCTGCAACCTCTTCTCACCTTCGTACCCTGATGTACCTATCCCCTATCATTTGCACGTAGATACCCCTTGCCTTCTTAAATTTCCCTGATATTGTTGTCCTCATTACAGTTATTGCTATGTCAAAAGAGTGTACTGAAATTAACTGTCTCTTATGTATTTGCACATTGCATTATACTGTCTCAATGTATTGCAGTTGTCCGACCAGGGCCTCCTTGTAACTGAGTGTGCTCAAGGGAGCTTTCATGCAAATAAACTTGAAATTGCTTCTTGTTATCCTTGGCCAGAGCTGCCATTTTGATCTCTGTCTTAAATTTTGCCTTCCTTATTAGTGTTCTGGAAATGTTTGCTAGTTTCTTGTATATGTTCCTGTTATCATCAGTATATTTCCTATATCTATTAAATGCCTTCCTTTTCTTTCTGATGTTTCCAAACCCTTGTGGAACTTTTCCAGATCGATTATACTTTCTAAACTCTCATACATATGTATTGATACAGTAATAATTAATGTTTTGCTTTAATGCATACCATATAGACAGTAGTGTACTATATGTTGCTTCATATCTTTTTCCCAGTTCCATGAGTTTAGGTATGACCTCCATCCGGTGATCTGCCAACTTTAATCCATGTCTTCATGACCTCACACCTAGACTATTGCAACTCACTTTACTTTGGGCTTCCGGGGGTTGATATCCCCCGCCTGCAGGTGGTACAGAATTCCGCAGCACGGGTGTTGGTGGGTACTCCTAGATCTTCTCACATTACATCAGTGCTGCGGGATCTGCACTGGCTTCCAGTTCAGTGGCAGATCACCTTCAAAGTTGGATTACTGACTTTTAAAGCTTTGCATGATCAGGGCTCTGATTACCTGAAAGAACTCCTGATTCCTTACCACCCTGTGAGATCGCTCCACTTAGCTGATGAAGGGTTGCTAGAGATTCTAAGGGTGATTTTAAAATCTGCTGGAGCCCATGCTTTTATGTTTGTGGCCCCTTCCCTTTGGAATTCTCTACCCTGTTGGATTAGGGAGTGCATGACTGTGGGGAATTTAAACAGGCTTTGAAATCTTTCCTTTGGGAAAAAGCCTATGGTTGTATTGTTTTCTGATTTGATTCTGTTTGGTTTTATGATGCTGATTTTTGTATTTTTATCTTATTGTACTGCGCCTTGAAACTTGAAAGGTGCACAATAAATACAATATATTACTATTATTATCATTATACATAGATACATAGATACATAGACAGTGTCAGCAGATAAGGGCCTATGGCCCACCTAGTCTGCCCATTTGAGCTTGTAAGTTCAGTTTGTTTTCCTAGAAGTCTATTTCCCCTTACCCCTGACCTCTAGAATTCCTTTATGTCTATCCCATGCATTCTTAAATCCTGTGATTGTTTCAGCCCCCACCACTTCCTCTGGCAGGGTGTTCCACTTGTCCACCACCCGTTCTGTGAAGAAATTCTTTCTCATGTTTCCTCTGAATCGTCCTCCCTCCAACTTCATCCCATGCCCTCTAGTCCTGAAACATCTTTTTCGATTAAAAATAGTGTTTTCCTGCAGCCTGTTCCTCCCTGTAAGATACTTGTATGTCTCTATCATATCCCCTCTCCTCCCTCCTCTCCTCCAGGGAGTACATGTTCAGTTCTTTCAACCTGTCTTCATAGGATTTGTGATTCAACCCATGCACCATCTTTGTTGCCCTCCTCTGAACCTTCTCTACCCTGTCTATGTCCTTACGTAGGTATGGTCTCCAGAACTGTACACTGTACTCCAGGTGGGGCCTCACTAGTGTCTTGTATAGCGGAATTATGACCTCCCTTTTCCTGCTGGTGATGCCCCTGCCTATACATCCCAGCATCCTATTTGCTTTACCTGATGCCTTGTCACACTGTTTCCCTACCTTGAGGTCATCAGAGATGACAACCCCAAGATCCCTTTCCTGCTTGGTGCATGCTATATCCTCACCCCCAACTGATATATTGTGCCAGGGTTTTGTGCCCCATATGCATTATCTTGCACTTCTTTGCATTGAATTTCAACTGCCAAACCCTTGACCATTCTTCAAGTTTCTGCAGGTCCTTCTCATTCTGTCTACACCCTCTGGTGTGTCTACTCTGTTGCAGAGCTTTGTGTCATCAGCGAACAGTGAAATTCTGCCTTCTATATCCTGTGCAATGTCACTGATGAAGATGTTGAATAGGACCGGTCCCAGCACTGATCCCTGTGGTCCCACTGGTCACTCTTCCCTCTGTGGGTGACAGCCATTTACCACCACCCTCTGTGTCCTGCCACCCAGCCAGTTACCTACCCACCCACTGCTGTCCTGCCCACACCATATTCCCCAGTTTGTGTAATAGTCTTCTATGTGGCACAGTGTCAAAGGCCTTGCTGAAGTCCAGATAGGCCATGTCCACTGCCCTCCCTGATCCACCTCCCTAGTCACCCAGTCAAAAATTCAATGAGGTTGGTCTGACATGACCTCCCCTGGTGAAACCATGCTGCCTTGGGTCCTGTGGTCCATTGACAACCAGATGTTCCACCAATCTCTCCTTCAGTAGTGCTTCCATGATCTTTCCCACTACCGAGGTGAGGCTGACTGGTCTGTAGTTCCCTGCTTCCTCTTTGTTCCCACTTTTGTATAAGGGACTACATCTGCTGTCCTCCAGTCTTTGGGTACCTCCCTGTTTCCAGTGATTGGCTGAACAGGATAGCCAGAGGTTCAGCCACCACCTCTCTTAGTTCTTTAAGGACCCTGGGGTGCACCCCATCTGGCCCATTGCTTTGTCAACTCTTATTACAGTTCCTTCAGGACCCTTTCTCGTGTAAAGGGACTTGTGTCCATTTCTGCACCATTCTCACCCCTTGTACTCCCTTCAGACCCATTACCCCCCTCTTCCTTAGTAAAGACTGAGCAGAAATACCTGTTCAATATGTCAGCTTTACTGTTGTCATCCTCCACGCTGCTTCCATCCTCCTCCTTCAGTCTAACTATCCTTCCCTTTGTCCTTCTTTTTTCACTTATGTACCTGTAAAAGGTTTTGTCCCCTTTAACCACTGATTTTGCAATGTGTTCTTCTGTCTGAGCTTTGGCTTCCCTTACTGACTTCCCTGCCTCCTTTGTTTCTCCTGGTACTTCTCCCTATCCCCTTCTGCCTGTGTCTTTTTGTATTGCCTGAATGCAGTCTTTTTGGCTTTCACTTTCTTTGCTACCTCTTTGGAAAACCATAATGGTCTCCTCTTTCTTTTCCTCTTGCTAACCTGCTTAATGCATAATTCTGTTGTTCTTATAATCCCCATTTTAAATACTGCCCACTGTTCCTCAATCCCTGATTCCTGTCCCATTCCCCTTAATGCCTCTTTCAAGCATTATCATATTGTAATTTTCTTTATGGTAGCATTTGAATATTGCGGCTCCCATAAAAGTTTTCCAGGCTGTTTGTATTGCCACATACTGATCATATTATGATCATTATCCCCCAAAGGCTCCAGTATACTCAAGCTGCTGCTTCTTTCCACAATATAGCAGAACATAATGTCTACTGTATTTATTCTTCTATTATGTACCTGTACTACTTGATCTAGATTTTTGTGCAGTATGATTTCAATGAAACTATCTTCCAATGCAGTGGATCCATCCAACGTATTCCAGTTAATTTTGTAAAAATTAAAGTCCACCAGGAGGATGTAATCTTCCTTTATATCCACTGTTTCAATGTTGTTGAGAAAACATTGGTTTTCATCATAATTAAGACTTGGAGGTCAATAGCCTACACCAACTATCAGTGTTTTTTAATTGTAGTTCTACACAAACAAGTTCAGTTTCTGTCATGTCTTTTATGTTAGATGTGAGTTAATGCACCCTAATATCTTTGGATATGTATACAATATATAGTACTATCCCTCCTTCTTGTTTTTTCCTATGTTCTTTCTGAAATAAATTATACCCTGGAATTTTCATAACCCCAGTCATTAGACATAAACCAGGTTTCTATCACAGCACAAATCTGTATCCATTCCTTGTATAATTGATACATTAATTCCTCCATTTTGTTTTCAAGACTCCGTATATTTACTAATAGTAATTCATATTCTTTATTCTTAGTATTTTCAGTCTTTAGAAGACAGTGCCCCAAGTTATGCCAAGCATTAAACTACTTTTCACTGAGAACATTACCACAACAGGATATCGTTAATGATGTGGGAACCTGACAAGGGCAAAATTATTGCTTACTACTGTACATATGTTTGTAATTACTTAAAAGTCAGAAATGTACCAGAAACTAGGGAGTTACAGTGCACATTTTATCATCACATTAAGATCAACAAATCCACAAAGTATTTTACTGACATGGTGCTAATATTATTGTAAATGTAATCTGTATAGCTTTATAATATGCTATCTGCTGAACATTTACCTTAACAGACTGGTGAAGGGCTGTGATAGATGTATTAACTTATTTGGTATTTGATGCTGTCATGTGAATGTTACTTACATTGCAAATTCTAATAAAGTTGACATAAAAATAAACAATCTGTCTTTAGTATATTGTGAGACTTGGGCAATTATTTAGAATGTGGATGCAGTTAGTTCATACTCCATTGTTTCTTTGTTTTAGTTAATATTCAATTGACATCTTCTTTAAAATATAGTATAATACATGCATTTGTGAGTACATGCAAGCTGGTGACAGTATGGAGTTACAGATCAGAAAGTAAGAGATCAAATAGTTCCACATGTCCCAACAGGTGACGTACAGCATGAAACAGTCCAGTACAATATGAGGGGTTTTCACCATCAAGCATGGAGTAGTCTACTGTGACATTACATTTTCAGTTACAAGGAGAGATAAATAAGACAACACAACAACAAAAAAACTGATGGACACAGCAATGGAATTGTCAATTAAAACTGACTGTAGTAGCTTGTGAAAGGGTATTACAATAAACAAAAGTGGGCAAGGGTGACAGAGGGTAACAAATCTTTTGCCAGTGACCCTAAGAAAAATTAATTATTGTAAGTACTACAAGCATTGCATTAACAGGCTTTAGCCTCTGGACCCAGCTCACATGAGATAGATTTCTTCACAACAGCAATGTACTCAAAGGAGAGCCTAGAAAGTTAACCCATGTGAGGTAAACTATATGCAAATATAACTGCAGAAGCATGATATCCTGCTTGAACCTTGCCAGCAAAGTAGCTTGATTTATAGCCAATGACGTAAAGAATTACTTATACCTAAACCTTCTGAGGACCTACCTGAAAGTTATTTGAGTTTGAAACCCCAACATCAAGAAAGATTAGAAAAGAAGTGTTTTACCAAACATTTCTAATTAATCACCAGAGCATCTGTAAAAGGATGCACAAGGGAAGAGTGCTATGCCCTCAAATCAGCCACACAACACAACTTTGATAGCTTTGATAACTGAAACCACTTTTACTTTATTGAGGCTTGCAAAAAGTTTTTCTTAGCTTTTGTATAGTACAGGTTTGGGTAATATAGACCATAAATACATTTGTACAGTAGGTGTCTGCATTAAACAAAATGTTATTTGAAATGGAACTAGCTAGTAGTAATGCCATTTAGATTGACAGCAATTATTTTAGATGACAGTACAATAAAAGGAAGTATCTAAAGTAATGCAGAAGTGACTTACAGGATTGAAAGTGCGCTCCAGTCAGGAACAGTAACTTGTTTACCACCATTATATGACTCAAAGAAAGGCTTCCAAATCAGTTACTTGAAAATACTCACTAATTTACTTTAACACAAAAGAGATTGGAAATCGTTTATTAAGCAGCAAGTAAAACTGCAATAATTACCAGGAAATACAAATGAGTATAGTGGCCCCCAAATTCCCATAAATCTTTACTCAGATTCCTTAGATAAAGATGAAGTACCTAGCAGAAGTTTTGGGGGGTAGATTTTCTAAGGCCTGTATTAATCATTTCCCCAGAAAAATTTTCAAAAGGGCTAATATAGTTCTGGTGCAACTAAGTGAAATTTTACAAAATTGATATAGGCTTGAATGAACAAGTGTCATACCATCCATTATTGCTATTTAGAGGTGCCGAGAGTCATAAAAGTGTTTTAGAAGTAAGGCTTACTCTCTAGTGTCCTTTTGAGATTAATGTGGTAAGGCATTGTCCTTCTTGTAATAAAATAAAGGGTATGCCTAGTAGCATAAACAGATACTGTACACCTATTTGAATCAGCTGCTTTTATCACACCATCCTGTTTTACAAACTGACTTCATTTACAGGGTGGCTTCAGCTGGAAGGCCCAGACCTGATCTGGCTTCCACATATTTTTGCATCACGGTGTCAATAATCAGCACTGTGAATCATGCTGGCATGAAAATCATAAAGGATTGATTTCAAAAGCCGGTGTCTTCAGTGTGCAGAGGCTGAGGATAATCAGTCAGTTGCTACAGGATTCAGGCTGGCTTACAGATAGAATAATGAATAGGTGAGTGTGTATTACAAGGTAGTAAAACCACTGAGAGGGTCTGGGGAGAAGGAAACCTAGAAAGCAATGCTCAGGAGGTTTGTTTGTCCCTAGAACCTCGAGATGGTTTTACTACCGAGTCATACACACTTACCTATTTTTTTTTTTTTAATATATGGATCCAAAATATTTACTGCATAATAAATGGGCACCTGACTACTTTGTCTAACTCTCACTTTGGACACCTGATGGCTGATCTGCTTAGATTGGAGTAATGTGCTGCGCCGAAGACTCGGTCAGAGTCTTACCTGTGATTTCCCTGGTGACATGACTGAAAGCAGGATCAACCTGAGATTTTTGAAGGGGCTGAAAAAAAAAATACAATGAAAATACGGTGCTGGTACTGCTGAGGACATTTCTCTCACTAAGTGAGAGAAAGAGCCACCATGTTTTTAAAAACTGTTCTGCCCACCCACACAGGAAAAGCAGTCAATCAGAAGGCATGCTTAGGAAGATGTCCTGGTCAGACTTTCACTTGCATTCTTGAGTTTTACTGATGATACTATTGTTCAGGTACAGAACGATGGTATTGCTGCATCTAAATGATAGTGTTATTGGTCCTGAATTGCTGTATTTTCACTCTGGGTGGGATTGTATTATATGGAATATTTTTTATGCTTTAGTATAGCATTATTTTTAAAATCCATACATTAAAAACAGATAAGCAAGTGTCATAAATGACAACAACAAAGATTAATGATATGCTAACAGTATATGGTAGAGGTTGCAACAATACAAAATAGTGCAGTCATAATGATGTCTTCAGAAAATGCCAGTGTAGAGAGACTAAACATACACTTACTGGCTGGATTATACTCTACTTAAAGGGAGCAGAATGTCTTACTAAACCAAAAGGCTGTTGCTCTAAAGGCAACTGATTTACACCAGGATCCTGCTTGTAAAGCTACTGTCGTCAGGCTTGGGTGGATAAGTTTCTGTAATGGTGGGGGTACACCCTCAGACAGAGAATCAGAGTGGGAAAAAATATGAAAGGTTGTTTGCCAAAGGTGGTCCATTTCAGCAATTCAAACAAATAAAGAAACCAATGCTATTGCTATACATTTTAAGGAGGCTGGCCATCAGTCAGTAGCGTGCTCAGATTTCTTTGTATTGAAAATGATGAATTGGATGTGAGGGGTGGCCATATAGTGAAAAACTCCTAAGGATGGAAGAATGGGGTTGTCACTTTACATTGCAGAATACTCCAACAGGTATAGGGAAGGGGATCAGAGGGCAGGGAGTGACCCTAGACAGTAGAGAATACTTCAACATGTACAGGGATGGAGATCGATGGGCAGGAGGTGAAACTATTCAATACGGAATACTTCAGAACAACCAAGGATGGGGATCAGATGGTGAGAGGTGCCATTAGACACCAGGGACATCATTGCATCAATGGAACAGAGTGGGCAGCTGCAGTCCCTTTGTCCACCACTAGGGCCCTGCACTCCATTAAGTCAGGGTTTGCAAAGGTGCTAACTTGCTCCCATTTAAGTGGCAGTCACCACCTGTGTAAACCACTCAAAATCCCACTGTACCTCCTATGTAGTGGACAACCCCATTTGCATGGGCACATTTGTAACTTAGCATTCTTGCTAATGTTTTTTCTCATACTGTGGGGGTGTCCATATTTACACCTAACCCAAAAAGCAGGTCCATAACTCTGTTTTTGTGGTCACTCATCCCTTATTGTCAGGGCAAAGTTTTGAATATCTGGCCCCAGATGGTGATAATATGGATGGTAATTTTGCAGAAACCACATCATCAGATGTAATCACTGTGAGTGGGAAGCTGTAGCCTACACTTTCTTAAGTAGAGGTCCATTCTAGCTACAGTCATGGCACAGAAACAAAATAAGGCTGCAGTAATAGATGCAATACTGGCAGATGTTGTTTTTCAAAATTATGTGGAATTTAGCTTGAATGATCTTTAACTTATTTACAATAATAATTAGTACACCCAGTCTCCCAAATGATTGGACTGTTGCTATCACTGCACCTCTTTTTGAGAAAGATTCTTAAAGGGACCAAAACTTTTATCATCCAATAACTTTAACACCTATTGGCGAGAACAATCTTACCAGAATAATTCTGGATCTTCTGGAGTCATTGGTTGTTTATAGTCAGCTGGCTTCAGAATTTCAGTGTGGAGTCTGAAGGAATCATTCAATAATTGATCTGATTTTCACCTTAATCTACAGTTTGGATAAATATGTTTTACATAAACAACAAACAATTTATGTCTGCTTTTTTGATGGTAATGCAATGTGTAATTCTTTAAACAAAATAACTTTATGGAAAATGTTAAAGAACCAAGGTTTAGTAAATGATCTGAGTGCTCAAGTGAAAACCATAGGGTCAGGTTACTAGTTTCCCAACTTGTAATATCTGTAAGGAATATATTTCATTAAATTATGGTCATAAAAACACAGTGAAAACCTTTTGAATAGTCACAACCATTTTAAATAAGAGTACACCAGGAGCCCAATATTCCACACATTGCCCACTGGATAAACATGTTGCCTGGGCATTGTGCACTGATGGCGCATACATGCAATATTCAAAAGGATGAATAGCAAGTGCAAGATGGAATAGTGCAGACACATACAATTAATGTATGCATGAGGCAAAGTAAGGGACATGGATATTTATTTATTTATTTTATTTAGCTTTTGTTGACCGGGTAAGTGCACTAGACAAATCCTGCCTATTTTCAGGCACGACCCGGGGGAGGGGGGATACAGATGAATGCCAACTGACCTTGAACCAGATTAAGCTGTTGGTGGTATTTTTAGTGAATGAGGGAAATTTGGCCAGGACACAGGGGAAATTTGCCTACTCTTTTCGATAAGTGCCATGGGATCTTTAACATCCACCTGAACTACCACCAATCCAGGCAGATGGGACCTCGGTTTAACGTCTCATCCGAAAGACGGCACCTCAGAAGTGCAGCACCCCCTCTCATGCTGCACTACAGTGTCAGTACTGGGATATTAACCGAAGTGCCAGATGTGGGAACTGAACCCACAGCCCTCTGATCTCCCGGCCTCAGAGGCGAGTGTGCTACCTACTGAGCCACTGACACTGACAATGATATGATATGAATACAGGCACAACACGATACTCAGACGTGCAGCACCACACATGGTGATGTAGCGCTGTCCATTTGTGTGGTGCTAATACTGCCTATATAAAGGCTGACTTACTCCAGCCATAAAAAGTAGTAGGCAGAGACTCTGCAGCAACAGCACAAAATGGCTGCTCACTCAACATGCATGATGTTTGCCATGGAGGAAGCCGTGGAGGTGGAGGAGAGGGCAGAGGACCACACTGGGCCATCCTGAAAGCCGCAAAGGTAATATGCTGCACACAGATGGTAATGGTCAAGAGTCTCCTTTGAGATCCTCCATGAAAACTATCTGGTGGGCCAATATTGACTCAACAGGGCCATGCTGAGGCAGCTCTGAGAACTTCTGCATGGCCAGCTGTGCAGTAACACCCAGTGCAGCCATACCATGTGAGTTGAGCAAAATGTGATGGCAGTGATGTGTTTTCTCACCACTGGGTCCTTCCAGACACAGATAGGGATACTATTGGAATATCGCAGTCCACCATATGGTGCCTGGTGGCCCAGTTTCTAAATGCTGTACTGCCACATGTGGAGGAGTTCATTGTATTCCCCTGCACAGCAGTGGAGCACACAGAAACCATGCAACAATTCCATTGGGTTGCGCACCTGCCTGTTGTTCTTGGTGCCATTGATTGCACCAATGTTGCAATCTGGGCACCCACTCATGATAGGGTGAATGCCTACCTGAACAGGAAGGGCTTCTACTCCATCAATTGCCAGGTGGTGTGTGACACAACGGTCTCATAACCAATGTCTGGCACGGTACCCGGTGATGTCCATGATGCCTTCATCTGGCAGAATTCTAGCCTATGCTGAGATTTTGAGGCCAGAAACATACCCAGTGGGCATCTAGTTGGTGGCTAAATGCAGCATGACCAGCACAAACACAACCCCCTGGGGTCATGCAGTGGACA
Organism: Neoceratodus forsteri; assembly: GCA_016271365.2. Taxonomy (NCBI): domain Eukaryota; kingdom Metazoa; phylum Chordata; order Ceratodontiformes; family Ceratodontidae; genus Neoceratodus; species Neoceratodus forsteri. The sequence continues at coordinate 1,042,802,142 of CM028133.1, read as the reverse complement.
TGTGGCCAAAACATGTCACAGCTAGGGAAGGGTGGGCATTGGGGCATGGCATTGGGCACTCTGGGCAATGCATCCCAGGGAGTAGGTGGGCACTGTGTATGCCTATACAGTGAATGGCTGTTAGCATACGTGTCCATCCCTTTGGTCCCTGGCTCCTAGCACCTGTGCTCTGGCCCTCATCTGTGGTGCAGTATAGATACAATGAGACACATTCCACCATATAGAATGTCATCAAGAGGGTTCTTGGCATGCTGGAAATGCAATTCTGGTGCTTGGACCATTCAGGATGTGCCCTATAATACTTCCTTATAAGGTGTAAGAGATCTAAATCTCACTTTCAGGTTCTTGGCAATATTGGAGTTGCAAATAATCACAGACAAGTTGCATTCGAGTAATAAACAAGTTTATTACTACAAAATAGGGATAAATCACAGTTGCCCTAAGCAGTTCTTACCAATACGAACCGGAGCCAATGCTAAGCATTCCCTACACCTCGTGGTTTCTTTGTTGTCTCTTGGGGTCTCTTGGGTCTCCGAGGTGTAAAGCCTGTGCATAACAATATATACCTATGATAATTACTATGGTTACTAAAAGATAGAAACATTTCTAGTTACAGAGATGAGCCCTATTGGCTAAATTAGAGGTGGCTCCACGGTATAAGATAACATTATATAAAGTTGCAAAGTCATCAGTTTTAGAACAAAGACCTTCTTATACAAAGTCTTACATAACAGGGTGAAGTGGTGTTCAACACCGAAAGATGGCAATGTTGTCTTACACATCATAATCACTTCAAGGACAGGTGTCTTGGCATCTGACAAGTAAGAAATAGACAGAAGTACATAATATAATGTGTATGCATTAGTAAGCAAAGTGAGTTACAATATGTGTATACAAATCCTAACATCTACTCTTATACGGTAGATGCTCTTAGCCCTATATATTAGTATAGCCTATGCCTAAATATCAGCTGTCTACAGTGTGTCCCTGAGGGTATCAATTATGGTGCAGGGACCTCGTGTAACAATTCCCACCCCTTGTTGCCTTCAAAGGGCAACACAGGCAAATGTAAGGAGTGGTTAGGAGCAGTGGTTCTTTACAATCCGGAGGCGCGAGCCTTGTAAAGAAACTCAAGCTGCTCACGGTGTTGGCGCAGGGTACGTCGTAGGCAGCAAAGCATAATAATCAAAGTGAATATCAAAAATGCTTGTATTATAACAAAACCTTTAAAAGTAATTTCCAACCAAGTGTTAGTCAAAGCATTATTCATATCTCCGTTGTTCATTAAATAAAGAATAGCTTCATTGGCTTTGGTTATATTATTGCTGATGTGGATGAGGTGTGTGTCCTTTCTATCTAAAAGGGATTTCAGTGTGAGTGTCAGTGGATCTATGTGTACGTTAAAGTAAGGTAGGTATACTTCTAAGGTAAGTAAATAATTAGGATTCCCATCAATGATGTCTGCTTCTACAAGGGGAACGGGGGTTATGACAGTATGTCCAATAACAGTTTTCTGATGGGGAACAAAACGAGTTGGGGTAATCAATTTGACAAGTAACAGAACCATAGGAGTACGTCTTAATATTTGTGACAATGCAGTACTCCCCGTCAGAGTTATACTGAGAGCGCACAGTAGGTAGTCTCCATTTTTGCAACTGGACAGGGCATGTGTAGGTCGTCTTCGAGATCTGTGTTGACAGGCGATGAGCTTCCTCACGATAGGACTGATAGAATTGATCCGGTGTCTGCGTTGATGCAAAAGCGTCGGTGCCATTTTCAGTGATGTCAGCATCCATAGTGAAAGTCCAATCAATGCTGTCTGGTGAATAGCCACATACAGGGCGTATAACATCAAACACATCACATCGGCACAAGTAGATGTATTGCTTCTTTGCACAACAGTCTGTGTGCGGTGCCACCCAGGCATCCAAGAAGGAATGGTAGACCAGCAGAGGAGGTAGATCCAGGCGTTCTCAGTAGATGTCTTCATCCAAATGCCCTATAGAATGTGCCAGTGCAAGCTTGTCGAACAAAGCTGTAGTAGGGTCAAAGCGTGGTAAGGAGACAGTAAAAGAGACAAACATGGTATCTTTTATAGAACATTTCTGAACAGAAAAACAAGGACCAGTGTTTGGATGTCTGGTCACAAACCCCAAGTTGCGAGCTGTGGAAAGAGGAATAGACAAAGTTTGTTGCATACACAAATCAATACATGATTGAGATTTACATCTGGGACAATACCATTTAGAGAGGCGTCTGTCATGTATTATGTCAGGAATCCTTCCAATTTCTAAATCTCTAAAAAGGTTGTTGATGGTGGTGATAATGTATGACCCATATGCAGAGCAAAAGTATTTCCTACCAATGTATTGTTTCTCAGCTTCTCTATTGTTCTGTTGTATGAGTGCATTAATCTTATCTTTTGAATCAGTGAATGCCTTTGCAATGTCGTGCATGTTGTATACAGTGTATCTCTTCCTGACTAAGACCATCCACACCATGCAATAACTGGTGGTAAAACATCATTTACCAAGCCAGCGGAGAATTTTGCAGAGTGACTCTTTATAGCAGCAATGTCTGCTTTGTTCCAAATGGACATAGCAGTACCAAAAGACCTGTAACTGTGCCCGAGGCACCTGTACATCGAACTATCTACTTCACGTTTAAGTACGTTTATTAGTATTGTGTAGGAGGTGGTCTCCTAAAGTTACCTCTATGTTCAGTTGAGTATACCCCAGTAAAGGGTCTTTAGTACTATCTGGAATGCAGCTAAACTATCAAGCAATAAGGTACTGAAAAATGCAGATGTGTTAGTATTGTGACACATACCAAATGCCTTCATGTTCCAATAAGTAAGATTAAACAAAACGGTACATGCATAAATTGTAAATTATTAATCAGAGAACCTGGGAGGGCAGTGGCGGTGAGACCACTACGAGGCCAGGATTGTGTTTGGACATTCAAAGCTGTTTCTCAGTGGGAGGTAAGACAGATAAATACATGGCAGCAGAGGCCATGTGGTGAATAGCACAAAATTTTTGGGCAGCATCCTGAGAAAGAGAATTACAATAGGAAGGGTCAATTAAAGCAGTAATGTTATATAACCCAGAATGTCTTAATGCAGTTTGTAACAAGGACAGAGTACCATTTGGGGATAATTTAGCGTTGGGCCAACCTTGGAAAGTTCCCTTAGAAAGTTTGGCCTCAGGAAGAATTTGTCCTTGGGATGTGGTTTGCCATTCAATCTGGAGGGTAGATTTATCAGGAGCAACAACTGAGGCAGTGAGGTATGCATCGGAACCTTCCTGTACAGTGACCATGGTGTCTGGAATTTTGATGGAAACTCCCTCTGGAGGAGGTGATGGATGATCAAGGTGGCGAAGGAGGTCCGGTACCGTGCCTTGGGTGTTGGGGAGTACTCCTGCAAGGAGTACTGAGAGAAACAAGATAGCCATCTTGTCAATGCATCTGAAAAGGAAGATGAAAGATTAGTGTATTAGTACAGTTCCGCCCAATGGGGTTAGGAAAAGTAAGTTTAAGCTCCTTTGTACAGTTTCGATTGGTTTGCATGTAACCATTTGTCAGTCGGTTTGTTGTTGTGGAGAAGTCTAACTTGATAGACTGCTGGACTGAGCTTGTTGACAATGGGGTAAGGGCCTTCCCACTTGTTGGAGAAGGAGTGGGTGGGATGTGCAAATCGGAGTACCATGACTTGATTTCCAACCTGCCAATCCACTTCTTGTGCGTGTTTGTCAAATTGTATCTTAGATTGTTGCTGGGCCCTGCCCATGCAATTTGCAGCATACAAGTGTGTGTGTATGAGGTCTTGTCTGAGTTTTTCCACATACTGATCTACAGACACTCGGTCCGCAGTGGGGGTGTGCAGGTCAAAGAGCAAATGTTCAGGTAACCTCATTTGTCTGCCAGTCATCACCTCAAAGGGTGTGAGCTGGGTAGTGGCTGAGGGCGTACCCCTAATTGCCATAAGGAGTAAAGGCAGTAGGGAATCCCAGGTCTTGGGATTGTCCTCAATGAATTTGGAAAGCATTTGCTTAATCCGTCTATTAGCTCTTTCTACTTGACCTGAGGATTGAGGGTGATAGGGTATGTGGAACTTTTGCTGAACCCCGAGGAGTTCAAGGGACTCTTTCATCAACTCACCTGTAAAACTGGATCCTTTGTCGGAGTCTACTTTGAGAGGCAGACCCCACCTGGAGAAAATTTGTTCCACCAGGATTTTGGCAGTTGTTTTCGCAGTACAAGTCTTAGTGGGGAAAGCTTCTACCCACTTAGAGAATAAATCTGTTACTACAAGTGCGTACTTGTTGTTTCTACTGGTGTTGGTCAGAGGGCCAATAAAATCAATTTGGATGGCATGCCAAGGTCCAGTATGTCTTTGTGGTAAAAGTTTGGCATTCCGTTTTGTAGGTATTGGATTGTTTTGTGCACAAACAAGGCAATTGTCAATGTACTGTTTGACATCTTTGGTGATTCCAGGCCACCAAGCAGTAGTTTTGAGTCGTTGGAGGGTGTTTTCAGCCCCCTGGTGTCCACCAGTGGGGGTATCATGTACCTGATGCAAGAATTCAGATCTCAAGTGTCTAGGGACTACCCATAATTTGGTGTTGGTATCCTCTGGTTGGAACCAAATGAGTTTATCATCAGGGGATAAATGTAGCTTGCTCTCATGTCTCTGAGTAAGGGTTATGTGAGAGTCTTTCTTCAGTACCTTTGTCCAAGAATCTGAACACTTCTTTGAGTTCAGTGTCCAAGTGCTGGGCTGCTGAGAGGTCTAAGGGAAAAGGATTCAGATTTCCTTTTAAGAGCTGCAATTTGGACAGCTGCGTTGGCCTCTGGATGTTCCATTTCCCAACATCCCCCTCGGGCCTTCCTTGCTAGGGTGTCTGCTGTGTCATTAAATGCATGATAGGGATCATGTAAGGAATGAGCTTTAACCTTGTGCACATAAAGTTTGTGTGGGTATTTCTCACCTAACGCATGTATGTAAATTACCAACTCTTTGTATTTCAGTGGACTGCCATCAGAAGAGAGGAAGGTTCTTCCACCAGAAAGGAGGAATTCTGTAAGGAGCAACAAACCCAATTAGAATCAGTAAAGATGATAGTATCCTGAGTTCCATGTTGGATGAACTCTAATGCACAGGCCACTGCTGCTAGCTCTGCATACTGTGATGAAGCTACAGTACAACGTTTAGATATCTTGACAGTGTTTCCAAAGGATATGCTACCATGATACCCATCCCTGCAATTTGTTCACCTTGATAGTATGAGGCTGAACCATCGGTGAAGACGCTACACAAGGAGGTGTTTTCTAGCACCTCAGGGGTGGCAGGGAAAAATGGACCTGGGTCTGGAAGGTCAGGTGATTGCAGAGCGCAGTCGTGGGGCTCTCCCTGAAAAAGGAGGCCATGTGCCAATAGAGATGGAGCTTTGGTTTGGTGAACCTGTATGTCCCTATCCTGGAGGAGAAGTGACCAATGTGTCAGCCTGGTGTTAGAGACTGACCCATCCTTCACTCGGTCTGAAAGTAAGAATGTGGTGGGAGTGTGATTGGTGTTAAGAATCAGTGGAGAGTACCCAATGATATACAGGAAGTGCTTGACCGCCCAATAGGTAGCCAGAAGATTCCTTTCACAAAGGCCATACTTCTGTTCCACTGGAGTCAAGAGCTGTGATGCATATGCAATTGGTCTCAAGGAGCCATGTACCTTCTGGGCCAGTACTGCTGACATAGCAATGTCAGAGGTGGCACACTCTAGGTGAAATGGTAATGTTGGATTGGGGTTCACCAGTGCTGGTGCGGAGGCCAGAGCCTGCTTCAGTGACATCACAGCCTGGGTATGGACAGGGCCCCAATTCCATGGAACGCCCTTTTGAGTAAATCGTACAGTGGAGTGGCTTTCTGTGCAAAATCAAATGAAATCCTGGAGTAGTTTACCATACCTAAAACCTTCTAAGAGTTGCCACACTGGTAGGTAATGGCAAGTCCTGCAATCCTTGAATTTTCTTCCAAGTAGGACTCCGACCCTGATCTGTTATCTTCAAACCTAGAAAGAGTACTTCTTTCTGACACAATTGTGCTTTTGCAGGATTACACTTCAAGCCTGCTCTCTGAATAAGAGTCAATAGTTCATCCAAGAGATCCAGATGTTGATCCTGTGTGGCAGTCACCAGCAACAGGTCGTCTACATACTGCAAGAGACATTGGGGGGTTGAGAAACCTTGTAAGGCATCCATCATATGGAGATGGAAGAGGGATGGGCTATTATGGAATCCCTGTGGCAAGCAAGTCCACGTATATTGTCTTCCTTCAAAGGTGAAGGCAAATTTGTATTGACTCTTGAGGGCCAATGGTAATGACCAAAAACCATTGGAGATATCCAGAGCGCTGAACCATTTCTGGTCTGGTGTTAGTAATCGAAGCACATCTGGTGCTGATGCTACAGTTGGGGAACAACTAGGAGTGACTTGATTTAGTTTCCTGTAGTCAATGGTAAGTCTCCAGGTACCTGTGGGTTTCTTACCGGCCAAACAGGAGAATTGGCAGTGGAGACACAAGTTCTGATTACTCCTTGTTTAAGGAGTGACTTAATTGTTTCTCTCAAAGAGGGTAAGGCTTCAGAGGGAAAAGGGTATTGTCTTTGTCTCTCATGTGCCGGGCCTGGCATTTCAATGACAGTATGCATTCTGCCACAATCGTGTTTGTTAACTGCAAACGCTTCCAAATGTGGTTGCAGAATGGGCAGGAGTTTTGGGAAAAATTCATGATTCTTGAATAAATCTATGACGTCATATTCTTTATTGTTAATGGAGATGGTTGCCACAGCATGTGAGTCAGGAATCAAGACGGTATGGTATTGACCCTGGATTTGTATCAACAACATGTTTGCTAGATCCACCACACAGCCGTGTGGTGCCAGGAAGTCAATCCCAATAATGCTAGGATGATCATGCAACACCATCAACTGGAAGGCATGGGAGGCCTTCAGATGTCCTAGCTCTACCGGTAAAGGCAGGGAGCGGTATGCAGGAAGCCTAGTACTGTCGACTCCTGACATGTTGGTCTTCCGTCCGGTAGACCATGGAGACGTTTCAAGGTGATCATCGTGTAACACAGATACAGCTGCACCTGTATCCAAAAGTACAATTAAGTGGCGGCCCCCGACCTCGGCCTCGGTGCAGGGCCTTCCGTTTGTATCCAAGACCAGCTTGTTTACAATGCGGACTGGGGCCTGTAATTGTCAATCCGTATCGTTGGGGGCATGGAGTGGTTGGGCCTGGCTTGCATGGATGACCTCACCGTGTTGCACTGATGCAATGTAAGGCGTTGCTTCTGGGTTCAGGCTGTGGTTCTGCACACTCCCACTGCCGGAGTCTCCATGACCAGTAGTGTCATGGATCGCCGGTTGCACTGTTGCAAGTGTTTGTGCGGGAACGGCATCCGCTACAGAACGCATTTGCCCCAGGAGCTCCCGAAATTTCCAATTTTCTTCAGCTATCTGTTGATATGAGGACCGGTCTTTGTGATGGCTTCCTTTCCCTTATACTTTTTGTTTTGTTCCAATTCCGGTTCCCTCCACTGCTGCTGTTGCTGCTGTTGAGGTTTTGTTGAGTACCAGCTGGAGAGGCCGATGGAGGTTTGGCCTGTAATTGTTGGGCCTGTCCTTCCACGTGTGCGTGTGCCCTGGCGGGTTCCAGGCAACAACCTTTGGAACCGGAACCCAAATCTCGGATATACAACTGGTACACCCTCTCGGTTTTCCGAAGAATATCGGCAAACCTATCCGTATTTGGGTAAATAGTGGGCTCTACTTTATCTCTTACGGCTGGGATCATGTTTCTAAGGAACAGGGTCTTATATTCAATAAGGTCCACATCCGCGGCCTCTTGTGCCAGATGTTTCTCTGCTCGATAGGCCATCCAGAGTCTCTGGTGGTAAGTCGCTGGGCTTTCTTTAGCATTCTGCTTCACGGGATATGTTAGCATTACTCCAACCACGCCAGGGCTGTGAGCGGAAATGAGCTCAGCTGCTACTTCGTCAAAGTAGCGTTCCCATCCTGGCGAACAACCCGGGAGTTTGCCCATAAGCCAGGATCGATGGTTTGGCGTAGTATTTGGACTTGGTATTCGCTGCGAGACTGAGCATCTCGCACTTGGCGTACCTTCTCCAAATGGCAGCTGAGGTTGTCGGAGCGGGGTCATCGGCGATACTGTCAGCAATTTGCTGAACAGAGTAGGCCATTTGCAGGGATTAGTTGGTGGTCGATCAGGCAAGGGCAGCGCATCTCGCACACCGCCCAACGCTGAACGGCTGCAGCTTCGGCTGCCGTCCGAACAACGCCTTCCTGAGTGCCAGCTTCTTGAAAAATTTGTCGAATTTGACTTTTAATGGCTTTCATGCTTCTTTCAGGAAGAGGAACATTCCCTAGTGCCCTTTCAATCATGGTCTCAATCTCTTGTCTGTCTTCCACACCAATAACGGCTACCAGAGGTGCCGTTGGGACCAAGCTTGGGCCTGCTCCCCCCCTATCATGGGCGCCGCCATAATGGCATCTCCCATGATGAGCATCTCAACGTCGTCGACGTGTGACCTGGGGAGTAGTGGGCGGGGACCCGCCATGCTGTGGATGGCTGGGTGGGGTATCTGGGCCATAGTAGGGGCGTGACTGAGCATTGTACTGTGAAACGTCATCGTCGGATAGCTCCCCCTCCGATGACGAGTGAAAGACGGGGGCTACGCCACCCATTGCCTTCACATGGCCAGTCAAAACCTCTCGCTGATGGCTTAGTTTATCCATCTTAACCTTACATTCATCATGACTCACACTTGCAACATCCATATCAACCTGATCTTGCTTCTGTTTCTGCAAAACACGGTACGCGGCGCTCAACTCGCGATTGTCCCTATAGGCTATCTCTAAATCATTACGTACCTGGTTGATCTCATCCTGTAGCTCACCCATCTCATCACTCATTTGTGCATTCGCAGCACTCAACAAATCATTCATTTGTACAACTTGACTCTTATCCTGTCTCAAACTTTCACACTCAGTTTTCAGAGTACACATTTCTTGTTCACCAGCTTGTGCAGAATGATGCAATAGTGAATCCTTTTCATTACGCAGCATTTGGAGTTCAGCCTCCAAATTCTGCTGGATCTTAATACATTCCGTTTCCTGCAAACCCATCTCCTGTTTGAGAGATGCGATCTGCAGATCAAGGGTTCGAAACCTCGCTTCGGAGGCTTCCAAAGCAGCATAGAGAGCAGCGACCATCAACCCTTTAGCAGAACGCCTATTGGTTGACTGTCGTGTCTCAGTGTACTGAGTTGAGATCCCCAGTACAGGGTTGTCGGATTGACTTGCGTCCCACGCGAAGTCAGCCCATCCTCCATGGGAGGTAAGGAAATTCGAGACATCGAGTCTCAGTTCTGCGCAGATATCTGATATGGTGGCCATTTACGTGGGAGGGAACGAAAATTCAAACTGTGAAAAAGACCATGCGTTGCGTATTGATCCACAACACAGGTACTTTGAGCACAGCCGGGCTACTGTATAAGTTGTAGGCTTGCAATTCAAAGCCGCTATGGAGTGGGTCGAGACGGCATCGACCACACCCAAAAAGTCAGCTAGACTTTGCAGTATCACAACTGGTGGAAAAAGATGGGAGAGGTGATGCGGAGATGTACCTACGGTCCCGTGGGAAAGGGAAAAGTTTTAGCAGCAGTGAAAATTCACAACAGCCAATATTGCCTGCACAGTGCAATTGTAAGAGATCTAACTCTCACTTTCAGGTTCTTGGCAATATTGGGTTGCAAATAATCACAGACAAGTTGCATTGAGTAATAAACAAGTTTATTACTACAAAATAGGGATAAATCACAGTTGCCCTAAGCAGTTCTTACCAATACGAACTGAGCCAATGCTAAGCGCTCTCATGAATCGAGGTTTCTTTTGTTGTCTCTTGGGGTCTCTGGTCTCTGAGATGTAAAGCCTGTGCATAACATTATATACCTATGATAATTACTATAGTTACTAAAGATAGAAACATTTCTAGTTACAGAGATGAGCCCTATTGAGCTAAATTAGAGTAGCTCCGCGTATAAGATAACATTATATAAAGTTGTAAAGTCATCAGTTTTAGAACAAAGACCTTCTTATACAAAGTCTTACATAACAGGGTGAAGTGGTGTTCAACACCGAAAGATGGCAATGTTGCCTTACACATCAAAATCACTTCAAGGACAGGTGTCTTGGCATCTGACAAGTAAGAAATAGACAGAAGTACATAATATAATGTGTTTGCATTAGTAAGCAAAGTGAGTTACAATATGTGTATACAAATCCTAACATCTACTCTTATACGGTAGATGCTCTTAGCCCTATATATTAGTATAGCCTATGCCTAAATATCAGCTGTCTACGGTGTGCCCCTGAGGGTATCAATTAGGGTGCAGGGACCTCGTGTAACAAAGGCATGAGGCATATTCCCTCTGGAATTCTCTGCGCCGTCAGCTTTGGGAGTGCAGGACAGTGGGGTGCTTTAAGCAGGCACTGAAGACATTTTTGTGGGGAAAAGCTTACCCTGAATTCCTTTGGTTTTATCTGTATTTATATTGTTTTGTTTTCAGTTGACTGTGCTTTGATGTGTGAAAGGCGCTATATCAAATAAAATGTATTATTATTATTATATTATATTCCTAGCCTGTTGTGTGCTACACAATATGGCACACTCCAGTGGAATAGGCCTGCCAGTCCATGAAGACCCAGAGCCAGAGGAGCAAGGGATGCAGGATCAACCCAAAAGGCAGGATCCCCACAGGGCTGGAAGGGCACAGGCCCAGAGGGAAGCCATCATATGAAGTCTGACAAACTGGAGCAGCTAAGTGGAAATAAATGAAGGGCAATATTGATTGTGGCACATAAGTATTGAAAGAAAAAGTGCAACACAGCAAATATGGCATATATGCATAGAAGGATATCAGGGTGAGGGACGGGTGTGTGTGTGTGTGTGTGCAAATAGGAGGTGCGGGGGCACATTTTATTTATTTATTTTATTTTTATTTTAGTCTTTGGTAACTGGGTAAGGCACACTAGGCACAAATGCCTGTTTTCAGGGGTGACATGGTAGCACTGGGCGGTTAAGTGACTTTCTCAGAGTCACACAATATTCAAGTGGAGGTTGTGAGAATCAAACTCAGGTCTGGTCTGCTAGATGTATCAAGCTCATTCACACCTCATTCCTCTAACCTCTAGGCTTTACTACCAGCCCAAACAATATCACGCCATACCCAAGGCTTCATAGTGCAGTCAGTGCAGGGCATGTAGTGGACTGCAAATGTGGTTGTGGTGATGGTGGGGGGGGTGGATGACAGACAGATCATGTGCTGTGGTGGCCTCCCTGGGTCCGTACCTATGTGCCCCTCCTACCCCCTTTGGTGGGTGTTGTGGACCATGCTGAGGGTGCAGAAATCACCCATGTTGGACCATGCACCCTCATCACTGGACGCCCTGACAAGAGCCACTGACATTTACATGGAGGCACCTTCCTAGAGTGCGAGGAGACACTATGGAATGGGACAATCTGCCCCTGCTGTCAGAGCCTAATGTACCACTGGCTGGTGACTCAAAGTTGTGCGGCGTCCTCACGGTGCTGAGGCTTCTGATGCTAGATCTCAACAGTGTCCAATCCCACTGGGAAACTGCTACACATGGTGGCCGTGTGCTCACACACTGCCTCGGTGAGCTCACCAATGGTGGTGCGGATGGTATTTGCCAGCAAGGCATCACAGTCCTCCATCCACTGTCCAATCATCCTCGTGAACCATCTGCCTTAACAGGATGAGCTCATGTGTTACAGAATTCTGTGAATTCACGGCTGCCTGCAGCAGCTGTAGCCTGGCAGCTAGGTCTGCCTACCTCTGGTGGATAGGGCCAGGGTGGACAGGTCTGGGCAGCATGCAATGGGCCCCATCAGCAGGTCAGACACAGCAAAATGGGTGGACCTGGGCAGGAGGCAGAGGTGTGAGTGTGTGGTGTGAATGTGCAGGTTATGCCACAGGGACAGGTATCATGGGCTGATATGGCGGTGCCATACATGTCGCACAATATGCTATAATGTATGGCGGGTGTGTGTCACACCATAACATGCATAGTGTCATCACGTTCCACTGTCACCATCCATGGCACAGCAGTGATCCATGCCAGAGACATCCACAGTGTACAGGGACAGGGGAACAAGCTTGAAAGTACAAGATGGTCCATCCTGAGAGGAGGAGTGGTTTAGTGGTACAACAGGTTCTCGAACAGCCAATGCCACAATAGGATAAGCATCCCACCAATCCCAGCACGTGATTTTTTGCAACAACATCTGTGGACAGAGGTGGTGCCACCATCCTGTAACACAGCTTAATTACATGTGCACTATCCAAAGGTGCCATGTGCACAGCACAACCATCTGTGCCACAATCATGCAAGCAGCACAGTGACCTACACTGTGCACTACCAGCAACAATCATGTCATGGACTGCCAAGCCCTGTGATGGCACACACTATGTGTGCAAGGCCCACAATGGATGTGTGCCCCAAACATGGAAACACACACACACACACACACACACACACACACACACACACACACACACACACACAGACACACACACGTGGACCTATGCAGTCTCTGATGTGTGCATGTCATGTACCCACATGCTATACTGGACATAGATCGAGTCCCGTACCTCCCCTTGGCAACCTCTGTGACCTCTTCTGGATGCACCCACCACCTCCACAATATCCATGGTCCGAAACATTGGCATGGTTGGTGGTCCCCTGCCAGTGACCTGCTGGTTGCAGTGTAGTGCAGCCAGGTTGCCCTTCACCCACTAATGTTTATGCACTGTCTCAATCATGCAGCCAAAGCCACCCACCACATGGAAAGCCTCAGCTATGCCCTCACATGCCCTCCTGACTGTGGCATCAGTGGATCTGTTGTGGGATAGTACTGATTCCCTCTCCCTGACCACATGGACCAGGGTGTGCAGCTTCTCCTTTATTAAGCAGCATGCTCTTAGCCAATCTCTGACATCCTGGGAACCTGTAAGCCCCATGCAATGGTATATAATATGTGTGCACAATGTATGTAAGGACTGACAGAGTGTGTGTGTGTGTGTGTGTGTGTGTGTGTGTGTGTGGTGTGTGTGTGCTCTGTGTCTGGCCTGTGCAATGCTGCCATGCATGTCCCACATGTGTGGCACAGGGCGGTATGTGAGATGGTGCATTCTGTCAGAGGACAGCCAAGGTACGATCCACCACATAGCAGACACTCCCTTGTGCGTGGTGTATGGCATGCACATGCATGGAACCTGACCTTGGTACATAGCCAGCAGGACTGTGCAAAGTACACAGGCATGTGGTATACCAGCCCATACAATGGATGCACATTGTGTGGAACACGCACAGCCATACCTGCCACTGGAACCTTCGTAGGCCCCTGGGGATACACGTCCCAACTGCATACCCCGATATGTGCACAGCTGCATGAATGGCACAGTCCAAGAGAGAACCACATGCTATGCATAGATTGTGTGAGTCCTCTGTACCTTGTTCTGGCCATGTCATGCTACTGTACAGATGCAAGACACAGCACCTGTACCACCAGGGACATGTGTACAATGGTAGCACAGGTAGGCTATGGGCCTTCGCTATGTGTATGGTGTAGGGGCATGTACCACAACAGATTACACAAACAGGCTGCTGTGCAATGGACCATACAGCAGACAAACACAATGGCATGAATGCACCACCCATATGTGTGTTAATCATCAACTATGCCTGTTGGCAACATGAAAACCACAACTACCAGACATCCTCAGAATGCAGCACATTTGTACCTCTGTACCATGTGGAACCAGCTGGTATGGACACACCATATGGTGTAGCGGCTTGGGCACACATATAATGGGAGATAAGAAGTGATGTGGGGTCATGGACATAATATTTTATATGCAATAGGATGCATGCCTACGAAGCATACATGCTCATTTGCAAATGTTCCACATTGTATTCCAAATCTGTACATCAGCCTCTGGTGCACATATAAGGGTGAGCGCAATAAGTAAAAGTAAATCCAGAGGTGTCAGCCAGGGTACAAATAATCAGAGCAGGCAGGATACATTACAAGGGTGTGGCAATAGACAAATACACATGATGCAGCCATTCAAAGTCCTTGTCAGAACATGTTGTAATCACACCATGCCTGTGGGGGTATACTGACACGCAGCGATGCCCCGACTGCAAAGACCATCACAGTGACAGGATTTACGCAAAATACGCACATCACTATGATGGTCCCTGCCAGACACCGAGACTGCCTCGCAGGCTGTATCCCCCCCCCCCCTTCCAACTCCGACTCTGAGTTAGAATCCTAGAGACCGGTGGATGTTGGGGGTTGGGAGAAACACAGCGACATCCCTGGCACTGCTTTGCCAACACTCAGCACTGCGGCTGTCACTGTCGGGGATGTCTCCATGGGTGAGGTCACTGCGGCATGGTAAAACAGCCTTTGGGATACCTAGTGTGCAGTGGCATCACTGCAATATGTGTTCCTTTGCAACGCGCCCCACAATATTCTTATCCACTGTTGCAATATTGTTCACACAGTTTATATAAATATTAATGCAATTTAAAAAGAGTTCCTGTCAGTGCTTGGGATGCATTTCGCTCGTCCATATGTACTGTTAATGCATACAACTGTTTGGATCAGTGTTGCTGCTGCAGTTTACTTGCTAATTGTAGGGGGGCTGCTCCCTTTTAAATTGTCAGGTGCAATTAAACATGCTAATGTATACAAAGGCTGGCATAATGATATGGTAATGAGGTCCTTTGCCCTCCAACTGTATAATGAGGCTAATATGTATAGGACTTATGAATATATATATAACGATTAAGCGAATTACACAACGTGCATTAGCGTTTGCGCTAGTAGCACTCCTATAACATTTCCGTGTTTGCATGGCGCATGCAGGATATCATGATAATGACCATCCAAGTTCACTGAGTGCACCACACTAACTGTCTTTGGCAACTGTGTGACATTTAGTGTGGTGCTGTGCACTGTGATGACATCACCCGACACCAGTGCCGGGCGGTGTCTGTACATGACATTGGGCGACCCACAGAGTAGCGCTATGTGTATGTATGAAGTATCACAGCGGCGGGCATATATCTATCCATATGCATAAGGTCACACAGGTCATGCATGGTACACTCATGCATGGCACTGGTGGCCAAGTTACTTGCGCGGTGCTATGGACATTTGTGTGGTCCGTGGCATATGATGTACACCGCACAACAGTCATGCTAACACATGATCATTCACAGTGTTTGGGAAAGGTAGGTAGCTCAAGGAATAACACATAATGTCATCCCACAGATGTGTGAAGGCAGTCCAGCAGAGTGACCAGTGCTGGGAAGACAGTGAGCTGGCAAACCTCATTAAGCAGGTGATGGCCAGGGATACCCATCTGTTTGGGGAGGTGCCTAAGGGTGCAAGGCCCAGGAGAGAACTGTGGGCATCTCTGGCACACAGGCTGTCCAGAGTAACTGGCATCACTCATAATGATGAACAATATCACCACAGATATGGGTCCCTTGCCAGGAGGAAGTGGCTAGAGTGCTTCCAGTGCATGGTACAGGATGCCACTGTATCTCGGCCAGGTAAGTGGACATATGCATGGCTATTATAATTGGGGAATGTGTGTGCTGTGTGTGAAAGGGTGCATTACACACATCATGGCCAGACGTGAGTACGTATGTACTGTACATTGCAGCATGTATCCATGTGCCATATATTTGTCCATGCCATTCGGGGATGTCCCTAATGGGCCTCCCATGGTACCCTGTTCAACATATAATATGTGTGTCCATTAACAGACAGTAGTGATTGCTGGCAGATTATTCTGGCATAGGATCCAGCTGTAGGCCTCTGCTGTGGTCTGATTGCAGCTGTTATACCACCCACCATATACTGTCCACTGTCTGAGTGCCATTCACCAATGTGTTGGAACTGTCAATGCTGGTGGTGCATCTGCGTGTACATCTACACACAGTGTCCCTGATATCTGTGGCAATGGTTTGAATCACTAGGCATAAGGGCCAGGGGTCAGAGGGGTCATCTGGGTAGTCATCCTGGTGGCTGGGGCCAGGCACTGTCATAGGCCCCACAACACCATGTCATGCGGTACAGCTGTACAACACGGTGCAGTGTCTAGTACTGTACATGTTCATTGCAGTCAACAGGCTACACTCTATCAGCTGTCATGTATGCAATGTTTGCTGCCACAATGGACAGGTATGATATAGATATGGCGTCTCTCTGATTAATGTATTAATAATGGATGCCATTTAGTGTACCGCTCAGTGGGCCAGGTGTACACCATAGCTGCTCTTTCTCAGCAGTGATGTTGTCTAGTTTTTACAAACCATAACCCTGTTGTGCTGTGCCACTCACATATAATAAGTACATATCTGTTCATCATCCTTGCTCTGTTCATAGTACTGTGTGGATTACTGTGGGCTATTCTGTGTATTATATGTTGGCAGGTGATTCTACAGTACTGTACTGTTCTTCAGTGTGAAAGTCAATGAAAAACAGCACTCCAGGCTAGCGTTTGAAAACAAATTTTATATTGAATTAAATAATGCAAAACATAGGACAAATACCATTGTATTAAATGCATAATATATAGGTTCCGATACCAAAAAATAGTGCAAACAACCCAGTGCTTTGAGGCCACAAAAACCTCTTCATCAGGGGTCTGCAGCGTGTCCTGGTCTGGGTTTTTTCAGCTTTCCATCCCCCAGCCTAGCCACAGGTAGGCCAACATTTTGTAGTGCTCCACCACCACTGGTTGCATGTATATGTGTTCCTGACATGTCGGCATTGCATAGTCAGTGCACTGAGCATGTAGGCAGTTGCCTGACAAGGACAGTCCATGGGCAACATACAGATGGGCATATATTGTGTGCTAATGTGCATTGCATGTCCCGCATGGACAGGTGGTGGTACATTGTTGTGTGTTGTGCCAGCTGGTTGTCACTGTGGGGCAGCTTGGACTGGGCAAGTCCTGTTGATATATACTGATGTCCATCCCTGTGCATCGGGAACAGCCGCCTGTTGTTACCATGATGTACCCTTTCAGATAGTGCCAGGCACATCTATCACTAATGTGTCCCTGATGTGCCCATTGCTGTCTGTTACTGCTGGTTTCCACAGTGCTGTCACTGTTTTCTCTGCATTCCACTGTTGTGGGGCATCACTGACAGTGTGATCCCTACTGTGTGGCATGTGCATATGTAAGCTATGATCGTGACATGGACAATGGCCAAGGGAAGCAAGGTTGCCCATGACATTACACACATTATCCTTTTTCCTACACTCTGCAGATCATGCCACCAGGGGACAGGTGCAGGGACCATTATTTAATGATCAGCAGGAGGAGACTGGAGCTCGGCCCATCAGGCGGGACCAATGCAGGCTGCTTGCAGGGACATGCCACATGAGTATGCATCATTGTTGCAGTCACCATGCACCAACATTGTTGCCTGTGAGAGGTTTCCACCCTTTCCACCATTTCCACACCACCTGTCATACTGTTGCAATCATGTGCAACACCTGTCACTATGTGCTTCATCACTGGTGTGAATTAACAACCCCGACCATGTCACAGATGCTGCTATTTTGACTGTTGTGGCCTGTGCTGTTATGGCATACCACCCATGTGCTCTGCACAATGTTAGTCCTGTTCACAGGGTGCCCATGTCTGTGAGGGGGGGTTGCCTGGGTCACCTGGCTGCTGTGTATATGCTCATTTGTCATGCACATTGCTGCACAGTGCACATGCATCATTGTGGCCCACAGGGCATGGACACATATATGACCTGCACAGTAATGCATCCTTTGGTGTGTGCATCCATGATAGCCTGTGGTATACACATCATACATGCAGCATGTTCACTGGCTGCTATGTTACTCTGGCATGCGGGTGCAAATGCACTGTGGAAAGGCACCCTGCTGTGTCTGTTGCAGCCCAGCCATGCCACATGTGTTACACTGCCACACACAGGTGTTCCCAATTGCCAGGTGATATGTTGTCATCCCATGCCATGGTGTTATGCTGCTGCATGTGAAACACAGAAACATAGTATTTCATGGCAGATAAGGACTGCTTGGCCCACCCAGTCTGCCCATTTCCCTACCTAATGGATAAGCTGCAGATCCTAGTTAACCAGCAGCCTACTTCTTTCTACCCCCACCCCCTAGAATTGCATTATGGCTGTCCCATGCATGCTTGAATTCAACCACTGTTTTTGACTCCACAACCTCCTCTGGAAGGCTCTTCCATGCATCCACAACCCTCTCTGTGAAAAAATGCTTCCTTATATTACCTCTGAGCCGCCCCTCTATCTTCAAATTGTGTCCCCTTGTTCTTGCACACCTCTTTTTTTGAAAGATGCTACCCTCTTGGACTTTGTTGAGTCCCTTGAGGTACTTGAAAGTTTCTATCAAGTTCCCCCTCTCCCTCCTTTCTTCAAGGCTATACATATTAAGCTCCTTTAGTCTCTCGTCATATGTCTTCCGGTGAAGACCCTGCACCATTTTAGTTGCCCTCCTCTGGACAGCTTCCATCTTGTCTATGTCCTTGCGGAGACTGGCTCTCCAGAACTGCACACAGTACTCCAGATGGGGTCTCATAAGCTGCCTGTACAGACGGATAACAACTTCCTGTTTTCTACTGGTGATGCCTCTACGTATGCATCCCAGTATCCCCCCCAGTTCTCCTTACTGCCCTCTCACATTGCTTGCCCACCTTTAAGTCATCTGATATGATTATCCCCAGGTCCCTTTCCATTTTTGTTTTTGTTAGTATCTCACCCCCCATTGTGTACTCTTCCGTTGGGTTTTTGTTTCCCAGGTGCATTACCTTGCACTTCGTAGCATTAAATCTAAGCTGCCACACATTTGACCATTCCTCTAACCTTGCCAAGTCCCTTCTCATCCTTTCCACCCCACCTTGTGCAGCAACTCTATGGCAGATCTTTGTGTCATCTGCAAAGAGACATACTTTTCCTTCCAGTCCCTCTGCAATTTCGCTTATAAAGATATTGAAGAGGACCGGTCCTAATACTGAACCCTGCGGCACCCCACTAGTAATCCCCATTTCTTCAGAGTGGACTCCATTTACTATTACCCTCTGTGTCCTATTCTCCAGCCAATTCTTTACCCAGGCTATCATCTTGAGACCCACTCCCAGGCTGGCTAACTTGTATATAAATCTTTTGTGTGGGACGGAGTCAAATGCCTTGCTAAAGCCTAGGTAGGCCATGTCCACAGCCCCTCCCTAATCTACTACTTTGGTCACCCAATCAAAGAATCTATTAGATTCATCTGGCATGACCTTCCTGCTGTGAATCCATGCTGCCTTGGGTCCTGTGCCCCTCTGGCCTCTAGATACTTGACAATTCTTCCCTTCAGAAGTGATTCGATCATTTTCCCTACCACTGAGGTTAAACTAACAGGTCTGTAGTTTCCTGCTTCTGCCTTGCTCCCACTTTTGTGAAGGGGAATCACATCTGCCCTCCTGCAGTCCTCAGGTACCACCCCATCCTCCCATGATTTGTTAAAGAGGGTAGTCAGTGGTGTCACTAATTCTACCCTTAGTTCTTTTAGAATTCTGGGATGAATCCCATCAGGCCCCATTGCTTTGTCCACCTTCAGTTTTAAGAGTTCTTTCACAACCCTTTCTTCTGTAAATGGGCTGGTATCAACTTCTGTATCCAGAGTGTTTCTATTGTTTGTTTTAGGTACCTCCCCCTCTTCACTTGAAAATACTGAGCAAAAATATTTGTTTAGTATCTCTGCCTCACTGTCCCTCCCTTAGTCTTCCTTCACTCCCTGATGTAGCTAAAAAAGGTTTTATTCCCCTTCTTAACTGAGTTGGCTATCTTTTCCTCAGTTCGGGCCTTTGCTGTTCTGACTGCCTTCCCAGCTTCCTTTGTTTTAACAGATACAATTCTCTGTCCTGCTCCTTCTGTGATTCCTTGTACTTTCTGAATGCTTTATTTTTCTCTTGAATCTTCACTGCCACCTCCTTTGAGAACCATAGTGGTTTCTTACATTGTTTTGTTTTCTTTATTTGCTTCACACAAGGCTTGCAACCTCTGTGATGGCAGTTTTTATCATTCCCCATTGTTCTTCCACCCCTTCTTCCTGCCCATTTGCTAGTGCATTCCTTAGGCACTCACCCATTTTAGCAAAGTCAGCCTCCTGAAGTCCAGTACTTTTGCCTTTGTAGCTTGACTCTCTTGCTGTGTTTATTGTGAACCATACTGTTCGATGCTCACTAGGTCCCAGATGGCTACCCACTTCTACATCTGTGATCCTCTCTCCATCTCCATTTGAGAGGACCAGGTCTAAGATTGCTCCCTCTCGAGTGGGTTCCAATACTAGTTGTCTAAGGCATGCCCCCTGTAGGGCATATGGAATAACACCACTCTTAGAAGTGGCTGCTGCAACTGCACTCCAGTTAACATCTGGCATATTCAGATCACCCATCAGCAATATCTCCCTTTTATCTACCATTCTAAGTATACTTTCAATCATCTCCTTGACCATTTCCTCCCCCTGAGAGGGGGGTCTGTATACAACCCCTGTGCGGATTGTGGTGCCATTGCCTGCCTCCAAATTGACCCACAGTGCTTCTTCTCCTCCCTGTTTACCCTTTTGTTCTGTTGCTTTGATTCCTTCTCTTATGTAGCGAGCTGCTCCTCCTCCTCTTTTGCCCTCCCTGTCCCTCTTGCAGATAGTGTATCCTGGTATGTTTACATCCCAGTCATGGTTCTGTGTGTACCATGTTTCTGTGACTGCTACACTATCCAGATGCTCCTCCTCCATCAGGGCAACTAATTCAGGAAGCTTGTTACCCAGACTATGAGCATTGGTACTCATTACTCTCCATTTTTTGATGGCTTTACCTTCTGTAGCAGCATCCCCCACTGACCTTTCTACCTTGGTCTTTTTCTCATTTAATACCCTGTTTTGTAGGGGGAGGCTGGGATTTTCCTTCTGCTTATCAGTGCCTCCCCCCTTGACTAGTTTAAAAGCTTGCCAATGAAACATTTAAACCGACTGCCCAAAAGACTTGTTTCCTTCCTGGACAGATGCAGACCATCCTGCCAGTATAGGCTGGTGTCCCTCCAGGTGGAACCCCAGTCCCCAATGAAGCCAATACCCCTGTGCTCCACACCATTTTTTCAACCATTTGTTAAACTGCATGGTGCAAAGTACCCTCGCCTCACCCATGCCACTGACAGGCAGCACTTCTGAGAAGGATACTATGTGTGCTACTTGTCTTAAGCCCCTCCCGAACTCTATAAAGTCCTTCTGTACTGCTCTAATCTCATGATGAGCCAAGTCATTTGTCCCTAGGTAGACAATGACATCCAGCTCAGACTCCAGTGCAACTGTTCTCGTGATCCTAAGGATGCGCTTCCTGTCCCTCCAGGCCATGGCACCAGGCAAGCACCTTACTTCAGTTTTCCCTGCTCCCCCCAGTTCTATCCCCCTAATAATTGAGTCCCCCACCAGGAGCTACTTCCTTTCCCTGTGGTGCCCTCTGCCTCCTTCCTGAGGGCCTCCCTTGTGACAGTTGTCTGCACCCTCCTTAGTCTCCTCTGTGGGTGCATCCATAGGGGGAACTATGCTCCCCCAGAATGGTGTATGGATTGTGGAGTGGAACAACTGACTGGGTGTGCCTCTGTTCCACCACTCTTACCCCCCCTGAGCTCACTGTGGTGCAACTGCTGTGCTTTCTTCGCAACCTCTGAGGTAGTAGTGGTGGCTCTGGTGCTCCCTGGATGGGGGAGGTTACCTTTCTACTGTCCAGTGCAGCCTGAAGACAGGAAACTTCCTCCCTCAGGGCAGATAGTTGTCTGCAAACAGGGCAGCATCTCAGCCTCCAGAAAGACTCCCGGAAGACTGTTGCCCCAGCCACTACATTTCACTACTCCCCACATAACTGTCTACCTTGTTTAGTTTTTTGTGTGTGTGTGTGTGTGTGTGTGATTGGTGTGTTATATAGAAATATATGTATTTATATAATGTGTATGCTTATATTGTCAGTTCAGTGTGCTAGAGAGGATATGACAGTGATATGCACCTTGCCCTCTTGAGGAAATGATGTCAGAACCCCAGGTATAAAGGAACTATTTCCAGGGGTGAGTGGGGTGAGGAATGGGGAGGGTTTGGGCCTAAACTGTGCCCTCATGAAACAATCAGCTAAAAGCTCTGACCTACCGCTGCGATGAGTGCCTTCCTGTCAGCAAGATGCCCTACATGGCAATTTGACAGAGAAAATACCCCACTAATCAAACAGATAAAAATCCAAGCATCCAAGTCAGACACAGGTAAACCTCCCCAGCTCCAAAACAGCCTGGTGACTTGTGCTCTGAAAGCAGTCAGTCCCAAAACACGCCAGCTGTGCAGAAGGGCAGACACAGAAAACAGTATTAAGCCCCTGTGGGTTAAAACTCTTCCTGCACTGAAAATCTTAACAATTGTAACAAAAGTAAAGCAAACTCCACCTCTCTCTGTTGATTGAAAAACTGCCTTTTCTGATAATTCTAAGTTCCTTATTTCACCCTTCAGTTAGAATTATCCTCCACCTGAAGAATATTATAAATATATATATATATATATATATATATATACACATATAGAATATGTGGTGCAGTACTGGTGTAGTGGCTCCATGCCTCTCGACCACTGTACGGGTCGTGCCTGAAAATAGGCAGGATTTGTCTAGTGCACTTACCCGGTCAACAAAAAACTAAATAAAATAAATAAATAAATGTACCAAGGTTCCTTGGTTACACACCACATGCTCATCATACACCTACTGTGTTGCCTGCCTCATCTCCTTATGATGATGTGTACATGGCTGATGTCCACACACAGTGATGGTTGCAGATCCATATGTGTGGCTGTATGTCATCATATCCTGTATGCATGATTGGCAGTCATTGGTCTGGCAGTTGATGTTGCCATTGGTGTGCTGCATCCATAGTGTCATATGCTGTGAGGGCGCTGATCCTGGGACAGGTTGTCCTGTTTTGTGATGTGTGCTCTGTGTGCTGTGTAATGGGCATTGAATATACTGGTGGGCTAGAGTCAGCATCCTGCTATGCCTGCTGCAGGGGTTATGCCAACATGCACGTGTCACTGCTGTGGTGTTGCATTATTGTCCTGCATGCACACCATTGGCGACTTGGGCCGTGCTCCAACAGGGCTCCATGGATGTTGACCAGTAGCCCAGTGGCATGTGCTGTGTTTCCCTTTTTGGGTGTGTCTGCCCTACATCACTGTATCATGGTGGCCAATGGATGCCTGGCCAGTGCTCTTCAAATACCCTGTACGCTGCACTCCACATCACTTCCTGAAACAACGTTTGTGTGTGGCCCACATGTCCTGATTTGCTCCCTGGCAGCTAGCCTCCTGTGCATTGGATGTCCATGTCCCACATGTGTGCCTGAATCTTGCTACAGCAGTTGTAGCCCCAAGCCTGTCCTTTGCATCCATACTAACATGTATTGGTCTTCGGCCCTCTATCACGTGGGGGCATTAGCAACACCTCTGTGACTGGCCACTCCAAGTTGTTCACCTGTGAGGGGCTGTGGTGTTGCACATTCCTGTTCCATCTAATGTGGTTAATGTTGTGCTCCCTTTAAGGTGTCTGCTATTTCCAAACTAATTTGCCCTCCAGCTCCAGCAGCAGAAGGGGCTCCGAGCCACCAGCGGGCCGGCGGTGACCTCCAGCCGACCAAGAGTTCCAGGAGGCGGGAGAAGCAGTGTGGCCGGCATTGCCCTCCAGCTCCAGCCGCCAGAGGGGCTCCGAGCCGCCAGCCGGGCAGCGGTGACCTCCAGCCGACCAAGAGTTCCAGGAGGCGGGAGAAGCAGTGTAAGCGGCGTGCCCTCCAGCTCCAGCCGCAGAAGGGCTCGAGCGCCAGCGGGCGGCGGTGAACTCCAACCGACCAAGAGTTCCAGGAGGCCGGGAGAAGCAGTGTGAAGCGGCATTGCCCTCCAGCTCCAGCCGCAGAAGGGGCTCCGAGGCATGGCCAGGCGGCGGTGACCTCCAGCGACCAAGAGTTCCAGGAGGCCGGGAGAAGCAGTGTGAATGCAGACAGAAGCCGCAACAATCGAGGCGACCGCTGTTCTGCCTTGCTTCCGATTGGTGCGCCTTTCCCATTGACTTTAGCTGGACTCTGCAACACTTTTCTGGATGGGATTTTTCTGATTAGCTGTAACTTGTGTTAATTTCCTTAAAGAGCTGTTTTACTTAAAATTGTGGGTAATTTAAACATGTTTTGATGTGATGTTTGCTAGTGATTTCAGCCTTTGGGGATCTGTGTGGGCTGGGCGGCTGGCGCCTAACCCCCAAACCCTCCAGTCTTTTGTTGTGCAGATTCTTGTTTCTTGCACTAATTGCAGATTGTCTGCAATAAATTGCCTTCTCACTGCCTTCTCCTCTGTCCCCCTGACTTGCAGCGGCATTGCCCTCCAGCTCCAGCCGCAGAGGGCTCCGAGCCGCCAGCCGGCGGCGGTGACCTCCAGCCGACCAAGAGTTCCAGGAGGCCGGGAGAAGCAGTGTGAAGAGTCAGGCAAAAGCCGCAACCAATCGGGAAGCGACTCTGTTCTGCCTTGCTTCCCATTGGTGCGCCTTTCCATTGACTTTAGCTGGACTCTGCAACACTTTTCTGGATGGGATTTTTCTGATTAGCTGTAACTTGTGTTAATTTCTTAAAAGAGCTGTTTTTACTTAAATTGTGGGTAATTTAAACATGTTTTGATGTGATGTTTGCTAGTGATTCAGCCTTTTCTGGGGATCTGTGTGGGCTAGGCGGCAGGCTAACCCCCCAAACCCTCCCAGTCTTTTGTTGTGCAGATTCTTGTTTCTTGCACCTAATTGCAGATTGCCTGCAATAAAATTGCCTTCTCATGCCTTCTCCTCTGTCCCTGACTTGCAGCCGCATTGCCCTCCAGCTCCAGCCGCAGAAGGGGCTCCGAGCCGCCAGCGGGCGGCGGTGACCTCAACCCGACCAAGGTTCCAGGAGGCCGGAGAAGCAGTGTGAGAATGCGGGCAACCCGCAACTAATCGAGAGCGACCGCTGTCTCTGCCTTGCTTCCGATTGGTGCGCCTTTCCATTGACTTTAGCTGGACTCTGCAACACTTTTCTGGATGGGATTTTCTGATTAGCTGTAACTTGTGTTAATTTCCTTAAAAGAGCTGTTTTACTTAAAATTGTGGGTAATTTAAACATGTTTTGATGTGATGTTTGCTAGTGATTCAGCCTTTTCTGGGATCTGTGTGGGCTGGGCGGCTTGGCTAACCCCCAAACCCTCCCAGTCTTTTGTTGTGCAGATTCTTGTTTCTTGCACCTAATTGCAGATTGCCTGCAATAAAATTGCCTTCTCACTGCCTTCTCCTCTGTCCCTGACTTGCAGCCGGCATTGCCCTCCAGCTCCAGCCGCAGAAGGGCTCCGAGCCGCCAGCTGGCCAGCGGTGACCTCCAGCCGACCAAGAGTTCCAGGAGGCCGGTCCAGTTGTAAATGAATTACCCCCTGTGAAAATCTCATTTGGGGACTGTTTAACCTCAAGTGCTTTTCCTGTGCAGAATTTCAGTTTGCCTGCTAGTAATCACCTTCTTTTGAATCACAATAGTACCTGATAGCACGACCCTTTTGCTTCTCCACACCCACTACCAGCCCACCCCAACAAGATAATCTTTTGCCTGTGCTGCATGTTTAATCCCCCCTCTCTCTTCATTCTCACGGAGAGACCACTCCCCTCTCCTGAGGAGACCGGAGATCCCGAGGGCCTGCTCTGATGCCCTTCCTGCCCAGAGAAGCCCTGAACCCGAGACACACCAGGTGTTTCATTGATCTGGCTGCTGCCACCATCGTTTAATGTCTGGCGCCTTTTTCTGAAACAGCCACAAGCTCCCCTGCTCAAGCGCATGAATCCTTAAAGGTAGCACCTCGAGATGCTGCCAAGGCTCAAACAGAACAGAACTATTGTTTAATGCCAGATTTGAAACTTTTAAAATGAACCAGCTAAAACTATTTGCATTTGCCTGTAACTGTATTTAAAAGATTAAGTCACAAAAGCCCAGTACCTGTGTTCTATCTGAAATCCCCCCAAGTGCAAATCACTGGGAACTGTTATTAATTTGTAAAGTGCATTTCCAGTTGTAACTGAATTACTCCCCCGTGAAAAACTCATTTGGGGACTGTTAACTTCTAAGTGCTTTTCCTGTGCAGAATTTCAGTTTGCCCTGCTGATAATCACTCTTTTTGAATCACAATAGTACCTGATAGCCACATTTATTTGTTTTCTCCACACCCACAACCAGCCAACCCCCTGCAAGTTAATCTTTTGCCTGTGCTGCATATTTAATACCCCCTCTCTCTTCATTATCCCACAGAGACCACTTCCCTCCCCTGAGGAGACCGGAGGTCACTTGGACCTGCTCTGAAGCCCCCCCTGCCCACAGAATCCCCGAGCCTGATACACACCAGGTAATTTCTACCTTGATCCAGGCTGCTGCCACCATCGTTGGCCATCTGGCACCTTTCTGGGTAATACAAGCTCCCCTGCTCCAGCGCATGAATCGGCAAGTAGCACCTCGAGTGGCTGCCCAGGCTCAAAGCAGACAGAACTGTTACTTTTGTGCCTGATTTTTGGAAACTTTTAAAATGAACCAGCTAAAACTATTTGCATTTTGCCTAACTGTATTTAAAAGCTTAGAGTCACTGCAAGCTCAGGACCTGTTTCTATCTGAAACCCCCATGGGCAAACTCACTGGGGACTGTTTGTTAATTTGTAAAGTGCATTTCCAGTTGTAACTGAATTACCCCCTATGAAAAACTCATTTGAGGACTGTTTAACTAAGTGCTTTTCCTGTGTTCCAAAATTGAGTTTGCCCTGCTAGTAATCACCTTCTTTGAATCACAATAGTACCTGATAGCCCCAGCCATTTGCTCTTCTCCCCACACCCTCTTCCAGCCAGCCCTCAGTGAGTTAATATTTTGCCTGTGCTGCATATTTAATGCTCCCTGTCTCTTCATTCTCCCGCAGAGACCACTCCCCTCCCCTGAGGAGACCGGAGGTCATGAGGGCCTTCTCTGAAGCCCTCCCTGCTCATAAAAGCCCCGAACCCGAGACACAACAGGCCATTTCTACCTTGATCCAGGCTGCTGCCACCATCGTTGGCCATCTGACGCCTTTTCTGAAACAGCCACCAGCTCCCCTGCTCAGCGCATGAATCCTGGCCAGAGTAGC
This sequence comes from Neoceratodus forsteri, assembly GCA_016271365.2. NCBI lineage: Eukaryota > Metazoa > Chordata > Ceratodontiformes > Ceratodontidae > Neoceratodus > Neoceratodus forsteri. Next base: position 1,042,774,731 of record CM028133.1, on the reverse strand, counting down.
ACCTCGAGTTGCTGCCCACTCTCAAACGAAACAGAACTGTTAGTATTGTGCTATTTTTGAAACTTTTAAAATGAACAGCTTAAACTATTTGCATTTGCCTGTAACTGCATTTAACAACTTAGAGTCACTGCAAGCCCAGGACCTAAGTTCTATCGAAATCCAACCATGAGCAAATCTCACTGGGGACTGTTTGTTAATTTGTAAAGTGCATTTCAATTGTAACTGAATTACCCCAGTGAAAAAACTCATTTGAGGACTGTTTTAACTTAAGTGCTTTTCTGTGCAGAATTTCAGTTTGCCCTGCTAGTAATCACCTTCTTTTGAATCACAATAGTACCAGTAATACAGCCTTTTTGCTCTTCTCCACACCCCACTACCAGCCCACCCCAACAAGATAATCTTTTGCCAATGCTGCATGTTTAATCCCCCTCTTTCTTCATTCTCACCATGAGAGACCACTCCCTCCCTCTGAGGAACCCGAGGTCAATGAGGCCTGCCTGATCCCATCCCTGCACACAGGCCCTGAACCTCAGACACACCAGGTAATTTCTACATTGACCAGGCTGCTACTCATCGTTGGCCATTCAAGCACCTTTCTGAAACAGTCCACAAGCTCCCCTGCTCAGCATGAATCCCGGCAAGGTAGCACCTCGAGATGCTGCAAGGCTCAAGCGAACCCAGAACTGTTATTTTGTGCCAATTTTGAAACTTTAAAATGAACCAGCTAAAACTATTTGCATTTGCCTGTAACTGTATTTAAAAGATTAGAGTCACTGAAACCCAGTACCTGTGTTCTATCTAAAACCCCCTAAAGTGCAAATCTCACTGGGACTGTTTGATTAATTTGTAAAGTGCATTTCCAGTTGTAACTGAATTACTCCCCTGAAAAACTCATTTGGGGACTGTTTAACTTCTAAGTGCTTTTCCTGTGTGCAGAATTTCAGTTTGCCCTGCTAGTAATCACCTTCTTTTTGAATCACAATAGTACCTGATACCCACAGCCTATTTGCTCTTCTCACACACCCACAACCACAACCAGCCTGCAAGTTAATCTTTTTGCCTGTGCTGCATATTTAATACCCCTCTCTCTTCATTTTTCCCAAGAGACCTCCTCCCCTAGAGGAGACCGGAGGTTTGCACCTGCTCTGAAGCCCCCCCTGCCCACAGAATCCCCGAGCCCGATACACACCAGGTAATTTCTACCTTGATCCAGGCTGCTGCCACCATCGTTGGACATCTGGCGCCTTCTCTGAAACAGCCAGAAGCTCCCCTGCTCAGCGCATGAATCCCGGCAAGAGTAGCACCTCGAGTAGCTGCCCAGGCTCAAACGGAGCAGAACTGTTACTTTTGTGCCTGATTTTGAAACTTTTAAAACGAACCAGCTAAAACTATTTGCATTTGCCTGTAACTGTATTTAAAAGCTTAGAGTCACTGCAAGCTCAGGACCTGTGTTCTATCTGAAATCCCCCCATGGGCAAATCTCACTGGGGACTGTTTGTTAATTTGTAAAGTGCATTTCCAGTTGTAACTGAATTACCCCATGAAAAACTCATTTGGGGACTGTTTAACTTCTAAGTGCTTTTCCTGTGTGCAGAATTTGAGTTTGCCCTGCTAGTAATCACCTTCTTTTTTGAATCACAATAGTACCTGATAGCTCACAGCCCATTTGCTCTTCTCCCCACACCCTCTTCCAGCCAGCCCTCAGTGAGTTAATATTTTGCCTGTGCTGCATATTTAATGCTCCCTCTCTCTTCATTCTCCCACAGAGACCACTCCCCTCCACTGAGGAGACCGGAGGTCATGAGGGCCTTCTCTGAAGCCCTCCCTGCTCACAAAAGCCCTGAACCCGAGACACAACAGGCCATTTCTTCTTTGATCCAGGCTGCCACCATCACTTCATCTGACGCTTTTCTGAAACAACCACTAAGCTCCCTGCTCAGCGCATGAATCCTGGCCAGAGTAGCACCTCGAGTTGCTGCCCACTCTCAAACAGAGCAGAACTGTTACTTTTGTACCTGATTTTGAAACTTTTAAAACAAACCAGCTAAAACTATTTGCATTTGCCTGTAACTGTATTTAAAAGCTTAGAGTCACTGCAAGCCCAGAACCTGTGTTCTTTCTGACATCCCCCCTTCTGCAAATCTCACTGGGGACTGTTTGTTAATTTGTAAAGTGCATTTCCAGTTGTAACTGAATTACCCCCCTGTGAAGAACTCATTTGGGGACTGTTTAACTTCTAAGTGCTTTTCCTGTGTGCAGAATTTCAGTTTGCCCTGCTAGTAATCACCTTCTTTTTTGAATCACAATAGTAGCTGATAGCCCACAGCCCATTTGCTCTTCTCCCCACACCCACTACCAGACCACCCCCAGCAAGTTAATCTCTTGCCTGTGCTGCATATTTAATCCCCCTCTATCTTCATTCTCCCGCAGAGACCACCCCCATCCCCTGAGGAGACCGGAGGTCATGAGGGCCTGCTCTGAAGCCCTCTCTGCCCGCAGAAGCCCCAAACCCGAGACACACCAGGTATTTTCTACCTTGTTCCAGGCTGCTGCCCCCATCGTTGGCCATCTGGCGCAGTTTCTGAAACAGCCACAAGCTCGCCTGCTCAGCGCATGAATCCCGGCAAGAGTAACACCTCGAGTTGCTGCCCGGGCTCAAACGGAGCAGAACTGTTACTTTTGTGCCTGATTTTGAAACATTTAAAATGAACCAGCTAAAACTATTTGCATTTGCCTGTAACTGTATTTCAAAGCTGAGTTCTACTGCATGCCCAGGATCTGTTTTCTGTCTGAAATCCCCCCTTGTGCAAATCTCACTGGGGACTGTTTGTTAATTTGTAAAGTGCATTTCCAGTTGTAACTGAATTACCCCCCTGTGAAAAACTCATTTGGGGACTGTTTAACTTCTAAGTGCTTTTCCTGTGATCAGAATTTCAGTTTGCCCTGCTAGTAATCACCTTCTTTTTTGAATCACAATAGTACCTGATAGCCCACAGCCCATTTGTTCTTCTCCCCACACCCACTACCAGCCCACCTCAGCAAGTTAATCTTTTGCCAGTGCTGCATATTTAATCCCCCCTCTCTCTTCATACTCCCGCAGAGACCACTCCCCTCCCCTGAGGAGACCGGAGGTCACGAGGGCCTGCTCTGATGCCCTCCCTGCCCACAGAAGCCCCGAACCCAAGACACACCAGGTAATTTCTACCTTGATCCAGGCTGCTGCCACCATGGATGCAGCCATCTGGCGCCTTTTCTCTGAAACAGAAAGCTCCCTGCTCAGCGCATGAATCCCGCCCAGAGTAGCACCTCGAGTTGCTGCCCAGGCTCAAACGAGCAGAACTGTTACTTTTGTGCCTGATTTTGAAACTTTTAAAAATGAACCAGCTAAAACTATTTTCATTTGCCTGTAACTGTATTTAAAAGCTTAAAGTCTATCAAGCTCCAGGACCTGTGTTCTTTCTGAAATCCCCCTGCAAATCTCACTGGGGACTGTTTGTTAATGTGTAAAGTGAATTTCATGTTGTAACTGAATTACCCTCTGAAGAACTCATTTGAGTACTGTTTAATCCTCTAAGTGCTTTTCTGTTTGCAGAATTTCAGTTGGCCTCTGCTAGTAATCACCTCTTTTTGAATCACAATAGTACCTGATAGCCCACAGCCCATTTGCTCTTCTCCCACACCACTCACCAGCCCACCCCAGCAAGTTAATCTTTGCCTGTGCTGCATATTTAATCCCCCCTCTCTCTTCAATCTCCCACAGAGACCACTCCCCTTCCCTGAGGAGACCGGAGGTCACGAGGACCTGCTCTGAAGCCCTCCCTGCCCACAGAAGCCCCAAACCTGATACACACCAGGTAATTCCTACCTTGATCCAGGCTGCTGCCACCATCGTTGGCCATCTGGCGCCTTTTCTGAAACAGCCATAAGCTCCCCTGCTCAGTGCATGAATCCCTGCCAGAGTAGCACCTCGAGTTGCTGCCCTAGCTCAAACGGAGCAGAACTGTCACTTTTGTGCCTGATTTTGAAACTTTTAAAACGAACCAGCTAAAACTTTTTGCATTTGTCTGTAACTGTATTTAGAGGCTTAGAGTCACTGCAAGCCCAGGACCTGTGTTCTATCTGAAATCCCCCCATATGCAAATCTCTCTGGGGACTGTTTGTTAATTTGTAAAGTGCATTTCCAGTTGTAACTGAATTACTCCCCTGTGAGAAACTCATTTTGGGGACGGTTTAACTTAGTTACTTTTCCTGTGTGCAGAATTTCAGTTGCCTGCTAGTAATCATCTTCTTTTTGAATCACAATAGTAGCTGATAGCCCACAGTCCATTTGCTCTTCTCCCCACCACCTACCAGACCACCCCCAGCAAGTTAATCTTTGCCTGTGCTGCATATTTAATCACCCTCTCTCTTCATTCTCTCATAGAGACCACCCCCTCCCTGAGGGACCGGAGTCGCGAGGGCCTGCTAAGCCTCCCTGCCCGCCAAGCCCCGAACCCGAGACACACAGGTAATTTCTACCTTGATCTAGGCTGCTGCCACCCGTTGGCCATCTGGCGCCTTTCTCAAATGGCCATAAGCTCCCCTGCTCAGCGCATGAATCCCGGCCAGAGTAGCACCTCTAGTTGCTGCCCAGGCTCAAACGGTGCAGAACTGTTACTTTTGTGCCTGATTTTGAAACTTTTAAAATGAACCAGCTAAAACTATTTGCATTTGCCTGTAACTGCATTTAAAAGCTTAGAGTCACTGCAAGCCCATGATCTGTGTTCTATCTGAAATCCCCCCCCGTGCAAATCTCACTGGGGCTGTTTGTTAATTTGTAAAGTGCATTTCCAGATGTAACTGAATTACCCCCCTCTGAAAAACTCATTTGGGGACTGATTAACTTCTAAGTGCTTTTCCTGTGTGCAGAATTTCAGTTTGCCCTGCTAGTAATCACCTTCTTTTTTGAATCACAATAGTACCTGATAGCCCACAGCCCATTTGCTCTTCTCCCCACACCCACTTCCAGCCCGCCCTCAGCAAGTTAATCTTTTGCCTGTGCTGCATATTTAATCCCCTCTCTTTCTTCATTCTCCCGCAGAGACCACTCCCCTCCCCTGAGGAGACCAGAGGCCACGTGGGCCTGCTCTGAAGCCCTCCCTGGCCGCAGAAGCCCCGAATCTGAGACACACCAGGTAATTTCTACCTTAATCTAGGCTGCTGCCACCATCATTGGCCATCTGGCGCCTTTTATGAAATTGCCACAAGCACCCCTGCTCAGTGCATGAATCCCGAAAAGTAGCACCTCGGGAGTTGCTGCCCAGGCTCAAGCAGGAGCAGAACTGTGCACTTGTACTGATTTGAAACTTTTAAATAGAACCAGCTGAAACTATTTGCATTTGCCTGTAACTGTATTTAAAGCTTAGAGTCACTGCAAGCCCAGTACCTGTGTTCTTTCAGAAATCCCTCCATGTGCAAATCTCACTGGGGAATGTTTATTAATTTGTAAAGTGCATTTCCAGTTGTAACTGAATTACCATCCTGTGAAAAACTCATTTGGGGACTGTTTAACTTCTAAGTGCTTTTCCTGTGTGCAGAATTTCAGTTTGCACTGCTAGTAATCACCTTCTTTTTTGAATCACAATAGTACCTGATAGCCCACAGCCGATTTGCTCTTCTCCCCACACCCACTACCAGCCCACCCCCAGCAAGTTAATCTTTTGCCTGTGCTGCATATTTAATCCCTCTCTCTCTTCATTCTCCCGCAGAGACCACCCCCCTCCCCTGAGGAGACCGGAGGTCGCGAGGGCCTGCTCTGAAGCCCTCCCTGCCCTCAGAAGCCCCAAACCCGAGACACACCAGGTATTTTCTACCTTGATCCAGGCTGCTACCACCATCATTGGCCATCTGGCACCTTTTCTGAAATGGCCACAAGCTCCCCTGCTCAGCGCATGAATCCCGGCCAGAGTAGCACCTCAAGCTGCTGCCCAGGCTCAAACAGAGCAGAACTGTTACTTTTGTGCCTGATTTTGAAACTTTTAAAACAAACCAGCTAAAACTATTTGCATTTGCCTGTAACTGTATTTAAAAGGTTAGAGTCACTGCAAGACCAGGACCTGTGTTCTTTCTGAAATCCCCCCCTCTGCAAATCTCACTGGGGACTGTTTGTTAATTTGTAAAGTGCATTTCCAGTTGTAACTGAATTCCCCCCCCTGTGAAAAACTCATTTCGGGACTGTTTAACTTCTAAGTGCTTTTCCTGTGTGCAGTATTTCAGTTTGCCCTGCTAGTAATCACCTTCTTTTTTGAATCACAATAGCACCTGATAGCCCACAGCCCATTTGCTCTTCTCTCCACACCCACTACCAGCCCACCCCAGCAAGTTAATCTTTTGCCTGTGCTGCATATTTAATCCCCCCTCTCTCTTCATTCTCCCGCAGAGACCACCCCTCCTGAGGAGACCCAGAGGTCATGAGGGGCCTGCTCTGAAGCCTCCTGGCCATGACTCAAACCCAAGACACACCAGGTGATTTCTACCTTGATCTAGGCTGCTGCCACCATCGTTGGCCATCTGGCACCTTTTATGAAATGGCCACAAGCTCCCCTGCTCAGCGCATGAATCCCGGCCAGAGTAGCACCTCGAGTTGCTGCCCAGGCTCAAACAGAGCAGAACTGTTACTTTTGTGCCTGATTTTGAAACTTTTAAAATGAACCAGCTAAAACTATTTGCATTTGCCTGTAACTGTATTTAAAAGCTTAGAGTCACTGCAAGCCCAGTACCTGTGTTCTAAATGAAATCCCCCCATGTGCAAATCTCACTGGGGACTGTTTGTTAATTTGTAAAGTGCATTTCCAGTTGTAACTGAATTACCCCTGTGAAAAACTCATTTGGGGACTGTTTAACTTCTTAGTGCTTTTCCTGTGTGCAAATTTCAGTTTGCCCTGCTAGTAATCACCTTCTTTTTTGAATCACAATAGTACCTGATAGCCCACAGCCCATTTGCTCTTCTCCCCACACCCTCTTCCAGCCCACCCTCAGCAAGTTAATCTTTTGCCTGTGCTGCATATTTAATCCCCCCTCTCTCTTCATTCTCCCGCAGAGACCACTCCCCTTCCCTGAGGAGACCAGAGGTCATGAGGGCCTGCTCTGAAGCCCTCCCTGCTCACAGAAGCCCCGATCCCGAGACACACCAGGTAATTTCTACCTTGATCCAGGCTGCTGCCACCATCTTTGGCCATCTGGCGCCTTTTCTGAAACAGCCATAAGCTCCCCTGCTCAGCGCATGAATCCAGGCCAGAGTAGCACCTCGAGTTGCTGCCCACTCTCAAACGGAGCAGAACTGTTACTTTTGTGCCTGATTTTGAAACTTTTAAAATGAACCAGCTAAAACTATTTGCATTTGCCTGTAACTGTATTTAAAAGCTTAGAGTCACTGCAAGCCCAGGACCTGTGTTCTATCTGAAATCCCCATGTGCAAATCTCACTGGGGACTGTTTGTTAATTTGTAAAGTGCATTTCCAGTTGTAACTGAATTACCCCCCTGTGAAGAACTCATTTGGGGACTGTTTAACTTCTAAGTGCTTTTCCTGTGTGCAGAATTTCAGATTGCCCTGCTAGTAATCACCTTCTTTTTTGAATCACAATAGTACCTGATAGCCCACAGCCCATTTGCTCTTCTCCCCACCCCCACTACCAGCCCACCCTCAGCAAGTTAATCTTTTGCCTGTGCTTGATCTTTATTTATTTATTTATTTTTTTTTAACACCCAACTTCTCCATTAGCTCCTTATATTGTTTTGCTACTGGAGGGAGCCTGATTAAGTTTGAACAATTTGCTCCTAATACCTCACTTGTCACATTTTACTGCTCTCTAGTAGCTGTTTTCACTTTGTGATCACCCCCTCATCACCCCCTCTCCAATCGTCAAAAGCTATCCCGCCATTGTGCACTCCCCAGATCAGTCCTCCTCCTCCTGTCAGGCAATGTCCACCCCAATCCTGGGCCTGGCAGCACTGGTCCTCCCCCTGAAATCTCCTTGGCTGTGCATTGCTTCTATGAACATCTGTAGCCTCCTGAAAAAACTGGACTCTCTACACTGCTGGGTGACGCTTCATAAACCTGATTTTGTTGCCCTGGTTGAAACCTGGCTGTCTCCCTCCTCCTATCTCTCTATCTCTCTCCCTGGCTACACTCTCCACCAGTTGGACTGTGTCGGCAGGAGAGGTGAAACTGTGTCTTCTGTTTGAAGGATTCTCTCATGGGCTACCCCCCCCGCCTGACCTCGACCATAAGGCCCAGAGCACTTACTCTAAAGCTGTCCCCTGACCCAGCTAGAGGCCCATTATTCCTAACCATAGCCTCATTCCCCCAGAACCAATCCCAGGCCCTGGGCCCACTAATTGACTACCTCACCTCCCTACCCAACTCATGGACCAAATCTTGGTGGGCGATTTGAATATAAACTGGCTCTGCCCTCGTCCTCCTCCACGTGAGGCTTCGATTCAATTGACCTAACTCAACTGGTCACACAGCCTACTAGAAAAAACCCTAGGGGCGACAAGCACCCTCCTGGATGTGGTCCTCACCAACAGGCCAATCCGCATCCACAACATCCAAATCCTCCCTGACTGCCTCAGTGACCACTCCCTGTGCTTTCAACTGGGAAACCCTCGGCTCTCATCCCCACTCAAACCACCTCTCCAAAGGCAGCTTAGGCCTGGGGGACTCATAGGCCTTAAGCACTTCCTTGCCCACACTGATTGGTCCCCTCTGACGAGGGCAACCAACATTGACTTGGCCCTGGCCTTCTTGTAAGCACTTTCAACTTTGCCTGTGATATCTTTGCTCCCATAAATGCTAGGAGGTCCAAAGTGAAACATGCCCCTTGGATCACCCCTGCCCTACTGTGGCAACTTAAGCAATGCGACAATCTTTGGCACCTTGCTGTTGCTACTGGTCGTTCAGCTGACAGGCAGTCCTATGCTGCCCCCGCCAGCCAGTGCACCTGGGCCATCCACAAAGCAAAGGCGGAATACTACCAAGCCTCTCTTACCTCCTCCTGGGAACCCCAGGTGCTTCTGGGACAACATCAAGCAACTGAATGGTCACTCCCAGTCCCCTCTCCTTCTCTTCTCAACATCAATGGTACGTCTCCTCTGACCCTGCCCTCATTGCCCCCACCTCAAGAACTCCCTTTGCAGACCTTAGCTCAGTACTTCCTGATAACTTTCAGTCCACCTCCTCCATCTGTACCACCACCCATTGCCGCCCCTCTTTCCACCTCGTCAGTGTCACCATGCAAAGCTAGGCCTTACTTGCTAAAACCCTAAAGGTAACACCATGTAATGACTCACTTGATCTCTGCCTTTTACATCAGGTCCTGGATCAGGTCCTCTCACCTATTACGTGCATTTCAACAAATCACTCTGTCTGGGACAATTCCCTCTGCCTGGAAGATTGCCACAGTTACCCTGTCCCCAAAGGTGGTGACAGGACTCTTCCGGGTAACTATCGACCCATCTCAATCCTCCCCAAGGCATTAGAAAATTGAGCATCCCAAGTCTCTGACTACCTCTGTAAGTACAATGTTCTCTGCCCTGAACAACACAGGTTCAGAGCAGGTCATAGTACCAATACAGCACTCCTGGAATTTTCCAACTTCCTCCATGCCTCCTTGGACTCTGGTGCCTGGCTGGTGCTATATTCATTGACCTGTCTAAAGCATTCGATACCGTTTCACATCCTCTTTTGCTCTCCACCCTTGACCTAATAGGCTTTGCCTCAGGACCTGTTCCTGGTGCACCAGCTATCTCTCGCCGCTCCCAATGTGTGAAGTCAACGGTACTCTCTCTGAAACATGCCCCATTCACTCTGGGGTGCCATGAGGCTCAATTCTTGGACCCCTACTATTCTCACTCTTTCTTAACTCCCTACCCAGCAGTTGTACGGGTAGATGCTTCTCTATGCTGATGATGCTGTTCTGTTGCCTCCCACAATGACCCCATGCTGCTAGAACTCCCTCCAACTAGTCTTTGACTCTGCAGCTACCTGGTTCACTGAGCACCGACTTGTTATCAACCTTAAGAAAACAAAAGCGATGGTCTTCTCCCACCCCCAAAATAAGTACAGCAAGTTTCCCTTAGCTGTCCACTCCACACCCAATCTCGTCATTGACCAGGTGCAGTCCTATAAATATCTTGGTATAACCTTTGACCCTGCACTTTCATTCCATGGACATATATCTGCCCTAAATTCTGCGCCAACTCACGGCTAGGCATTCTTTACCGGCACAAGAAATGCCTCCCTCCTGATGCCCTCCGCCTGGCTGTCACCTCCTCTGTCATGTCTCTCATTGACTATGGCCTTCCGGTCTATGGCTCAGCAGATCAGACTGCCCTCAACAAGGTTCGCCTCACAGTTAATAAGGCCTGCAGACTTATCACTGGTGCTCCCAGACTCACTCACACATGTGAGCTGTACACCCTGGCTACTCTACTCAACCTGGAAGAGCGACTCATGTATCAGACATGCCAGCTCACCTTTAAAGCCCTGCGTGGCCTATCCCCCATAGGCCTATCCAACTCCACTTCGCCGTACTGCACTGACCCTGATCACGCACAGCCTCGCCAAGAGCTACCCTAGTTATTTCGGAGCCAGGACCTCAAGGTCAGAGGGCATTCCCTCACCATGTGCCCCACTGGTATAACTCCTCCTGCCAGTGTCTCAAACTCACTAACCTTAGCTTGCTTTAAGCCCAGGCTCAGAAACTTCCTGCTTAGCTCTCGCAAATGCAACTGCCGCTAGCCTAGTGTAAAATATATATATATATATATATATACTCTGTTTGACAATGCTCACTGAGCGGCCCCCTTCCTTTCCCTACTAATTCCTCCTCCCCTATCTCCCTCCCTTCTACTCCCACCAGCTCTCCTCCGACCATAAGTTTTGCACCTTTTGTTTTCTTTTGCTTCATTGGAGATTGTATTCTATTGTAACAAAATTGTAATTGAACTGTAACTTTTTTGTTTGTAAGTACTGTGTCCCTTGTACTACTGTTCTGATGTCCTCTTTGTGACGAGGTACCTTTGTAAATGAGCCTCTGGCTCAAAAGTTTCTAAACTGATGTTTAACTAAATAAATAAATAAACAAGTGCAAAGGAGTAGGCCCTATTAGAGGCACTCTAGGACAGCTTCCTGGTGCAGTTAGTCCGGTACCAACTAGATTGGATAGGACTCTGACCTAGTCCTGTCAAATGGGGAGACTGTAGTGGATCTGGAGGTGGAGGACCCTCTGGCTGGGACTGACCACCACAAGGTATGGTTCATGCTCAAAATGGGCATGGAATCAGGAGGTACAAGTACCAGGGTGATTGAATTTAAGGGGGCAAACTTTGAAAGGATGGGGGATATTGTGGGCAGGCATCTGGCAATTATTTGACCATGCATGGATGCTAGCCAGAAATGGGCTATTATTAAGAAATGGTTGGTGGAGGCTATTGGAACTTGTACAAGAACATGAAGTAAGAAGGGAAGGGCAAAAAAAAAACAGCTGGCTGACGCAGCAGGTCATGGAGGGGGTGAGGGACAAGAAAAAGGCATTTCAGAGACTCAAGAAATCGGGAGGGGAGGACAACAGGGAGATGTATACAAAGAAGTCCAGCGAGGTTACCAGGCTGGTCAGAGTGGCCAAGGCTTCCAGGGATCTGATATTGGCAGAGAGCATTAAGAATGGAAAGAAGGACTTCTTCAGATACGTAAGTGAATGGCTGAAAAACAAAGATCAGATAGTGAGGATAAAGGAGGACGGGAGCTGGGTGGAGAAGGGGAAGGACCAGGCAGAGACACTAAATGATTACATCTGCTCTGTGTTCATGAAGAAGAAAGGGGGGCAGGCACCACCAGGGAGAGGAGGGGTGGGCAGCGGGGGAGAAGGTGACTGATACAGGGATCACAGAGGGTAGGATGTTGAAAAGATTAAGGGCACTGAGGGGGGAATAAGGCACTGGGTCAAGACGGCATCCACCCTAGGGTACTTAAGGAACTAGCTGAGATCCTGGCAGGACCATTTATGTCCTGTTCAAAACCTCTTTGGACACAGGATGCGTGCCACTGGATTGGAGGATGGCCCATATGGTGCCCATTCACAAAAGTGGACCCAAGGATGAACCAGGCAACTACTGCCCAGTGAGCCTCACATCAATTGCAGTAAAACTGTTGGAGACGATCCTAAAACAGAGGCTGGTGATGACTTGGAGACAATTGGCTCCAGGATGGTCTGCAGCATGGGTTTGTCTCAGGAAGATCCTGCCAGACAAACCTGACTGATTACTACAATAGGGTGACAAGGGAACTAGACAAAGGCCATGCAGTGGATGTCCTGTATTTGGATTTCAGCAATGCTTTTGATCCCATACCACATGGGAGGTTGGGGGGGAAGCTGGAATATATAGGGGTGGGAACAAAGATGGTGAACTGGATCACCAATTGGCTGAAGGGTAGGCAGCAAAGGGTGGTGGTGGTGCTTTTATCAACGAGGGATGTGACGAGTGGGGTGCCACAGGGATCAGTGTTGGGACAGGTGTTGTTCAATATTTTCATTGCTGATATCTCCCATGGGGTTCGGAGTAAGATCAGTCTCTTTGCAGACAACACAAAGATGGGAGTAGTGGTAGATGACATTGAAGGGTGGAGGGGACTGCGGGAGGACCTGACCAAACTACAGGAGTGGTCGGAGGCATGGCAGTTGGGGTTTAACACCAAAATGTGCAAGGTATTGCACTTCAGAGCTAAGAACCAGGGGAGGAGCTATCAGCTAGGGGGGTACAGCTGGAATGCACCGAGGAGGAGAAGGATCTAGGGGTGCTCATAATGGGGACTATGAACAACTCGGCTCGGTGCAGGAAGGCAGCAGAAAAAGCCAACAGGATGCTGGGGTGCATAGAGAGGGGAATATCCTCTAGAAATAGGGAAGTGATCCTGCCTCTCTATAGGTAGTTAGTCAAGCAGCACCTGGAATACTGCGTGCAGTTCTGGCACCCATTCCAGAAGGACATTAAATTGTTGAAGGGGGTACAGCGTAGGGTGACAAAGATGGATTCAGGGATTAGAGGGATACTACCATGAGGAGAGGCTGGGTGAGCTGAATATGTATTCCCTGGTGGAGAGGAGGGATAGGGAGACATGATCGAAACCTTTAAATACCTAAATGGGATAAACAAGACTAGTAAATAAGGGATTTTCCAGATCAGAAGGGGGAGGTCACGAGGAGGCACCAGCTGAGATTAGAGAGGGGAAGATTCAGGAGCGAAGTCAGGAGACAGTATTTCACAGACAGGGTGGTAGACAAGTGGAATACTCTTCCTGAAGAGGTAGTAGCCTGTTGCACAGTGGACAGTTTTAAGAGGGAAAGGGACAGAGCTAGAGGGGGTAATTATGAAGAGGGGAGTGGTGGGTGGGGCAGCTGAAAGGAGAGGGGCTAGCTGCACAATCAAGCAGAATTGATAGAACATGAGGCCTGTATCTGCAGGCATTTTCCTATGTTCGCATGCAGCACATCCAGGATATGAGGCTGAGGAACTCCCATAGGGAATGCAAGGTGCATACCTGTATGTGACGTAGCCCTCATGGGCAATATTCAGCCCAAACATGCAAATGAGCCCATTGGCATGTATGGCGCAAAGGGGACAGTTGCATGCCCATTATGGGCTCTTTTGCTTGACTGTGTCTGGTGGAATTTGCTGGGGAAGGGACTTGGGGAAGGGGGAGCACAGGGTGGAAGGGAAGAAGGGGGAGTAGTGTGAGGGAGCATTGAAGGGGAGTGAAGCCTGCCCTTCCCAGTCCCAATCACAGCAAAATAACATGTAGGGACCACCCCTCCCTAGCCTCAATCACTGTAAAGTAGAATGAATCACAAATCCCACTTTCCATAGTGTAGAAACCCCCCTTCCCAGCCCCAATCACTGAAAAGTAGAATGAATCATAAATCCCACTTCCCACAGTGTAGTAATCCCCTTCCCAGCCCCAATCACTGAAAAGTAGAATTAATCACATATCCCATTTTCCATAGTGAAGGGACCTCCCTCCACAGCCCCGATCTCTGTAAAGGAGAATGAATGACATATCCCAGTTTCCATAGTGTAGGGACCCCCCCTCTCCAGCCCCGATCACAGTTTCTGTAAATAAAAAACCCAATCCTATTTCTCTGGTAGTAAAGTGGCCCCCTTCTCATCCCAGATCACAGTTTCTATAAATAATAACCCTGATCCCATGTCTCTGGTAGTCAAGTGCCCCCCCCACTCTATTAGCCAGTGGCCCACCACCCCATTCCTCTCCCAATCTGACCGGAGCTGGTGACTGGCACAGCCCACCTCACATCACACTGGCCATCCTTCAGCTGTACTGTACAGTAGTGCAGTACAGTACAGTATATAGCACACACCCATTGGTTGACCGGTAAGCTTTTCTCCCCCCATCCTTTGCTGTTTGACTCTCTTTTGGGTTACTGTTTCATCAGGTCATTTCTGGTTTTTAAGTCTCCATTCAATGTTGTAGTTCTGTCTGGACCCCCCGGCCCCTCTTCCTTGCTATCTCTCTTTCCTCCACTGCTTGGCTCATATTACCTGATCTAATGCAACTGGGAGTGCTCACTCACCTTTTAATATTTGCTTCCCTCCTCAGCCATGTTTACTGACTCCTGCAGCTGGACACAGACAGGATCATGAGGAGGTTGAAACCTGCCCTCTCCCCTCCCCATGGCAATAGCAGACTCTCCATAGAGTGAACAGGTACAGTATCTGGACCCATGCTACTTTTGGTGTTCGGCACAATTTCTCCTAGTACTGATCCACTGTTTTTGTCAGCACACAGCCACTGATTGTTTCTCACCACTGCTAGCTCTGCTGCAAAGTGGTGTATGGCACTGCTAGCTAGTTCAGCTATACATCTTTGTATTTTAGCACTTTTCATCAAATGTTTGTGACTATCTCTCATGCATTTAGTTCAACAAGTGTAGGTCTGCACTCATAATTAGCCAGCAGTCTAAATCTCTCTACACTGCTCATTTTATTCTACATTCCATGACTGCTTAATTTAATTCAGCGTGCTTCTCACACTGTTAATTGATACCAATCTAGATGTGTTTATCATGTATCTAGTGCAGTATTCACCCTGTGCCTGGACCCATGCTGCTTTTGGCATTTAGCACCATTTCTCCTGATACTGATCCACTGTTTTTGTCGGTGTACAGCCACTTATTGTTTCTCACCTCGGCTAGCTCTGCTGCATAGTGGTGTATTCAACCCACCTTTCCCCCACTACTCCCACCTGAGGTCGTCAATTGCTTTTTATTCCTTTTCCCAGATAATCCACTACTCCACTAATTATGAACACCTGCTCCACCCCTAATTTTTACAGTTTTCATCCCAATAGTATAGAATAGGGTAAACTCACATAAACTCTTTACTTATTGCCTTGCCTCCCCTTTCTTGTTTTCCCCATTAGGTTTGTATTATTCTAACAGAGCCAGGTTCTCTACCACTCTATCATTATGCTAACTATAAGTTAGTTCTGGAGACCACATCCCCAGAAGGACATTGACAGAATGGAGGCAGTCCAGAGAAGGGCAACACAAATGGTGAAAAGAATGCACCACAAAACATGAGGAAATACTAAAGGACCTCAATATCTATACCCTGGAATAAAGTAGGGAAAGGGGGGATATGATAGAGACATTCAAGTACCTCAAGGAAATCAACAAGGTTCAGGAGGGGAGCATCTTTCAAAAAAAGAGATGTGCAAGAAAAAGGGGTCACAATATGAGGTAGGGGAGGATTCAGGTGAAATGTGAAGAAGTATTCTTTTCACAGAAAGGGTGGTGGATCAATGGATCAGCCTCCCAGCAGAGGTCAAAGAGGTTAAAATAATTGGGGAGTTCAAGAATGCATGGGATAGACAGAAGGCAACACTGGTGGTAGGAGAGAGAGGTTAAGCTTCTGATCATATAGGATCTGGAGTTTTAAGTAGGTAGGGAAATGAACAGACTAGGCAGGCCGGGCGGTTCTTATCTGCTATCAAATTCTATGTTTCTAAGTTACTGCAGTCACCCTTCCTCCCCACAGTAGGTTCATATACCCCCTTACTATATACTATTTGCCTTGTCTCAATAATCCCTCACCCCCAGACAAACTATTTCCCTAATATTACTGCCACCCCTTGCCATGTTCTGCATCACCATCAACCTCCTCCCTCTGCTATACACTATGATCTCTCCCACCTTCCTCATACCCACCCTCTTTGTATTCACCCCATCTCTGACCCAACCTAAACCCCCACAATCACCTTACCCCCTCTCACCTTGCAATACCACACTACCCTTGAACCCCAGGAGCAACAGTCCTCCCATCCACAAGCCTCCTAGCTACCCTGCCAAGGGCCTAATCACCCTCAAATATCCCTTTGCCCCCACCACCTACGCTCTCATAGACCAAGGCCCGCAAAGAAGGCATACAACCTTATCAGACTCCAATTTACACCACTACTTCTCACTGCTAGTGACACTAAACCTCTGAACCTAATCCTGGTCAAGCCCTCCCCCCCCACCCAACTATCTAAAAGCCTAAAAATCAACCATCTAAACATAAGAAGCCTGATTCATAAACTAACCCTTCTCCAGCCTCTCCTGTTAGACCTCCAGCCAGATATTTTGGTTCTCTCAGAAACCTGTCTCTCTCCTAAAATATCAGCTAACAGCATCCTCATACCCAGCTGCTCCCTTATTCGTCAGGATAAGCCAAGTAAGGGTGGCTGTGTAGCTTTGTATATCTCATCCAAACTCCAGTTTTCTTATGCTTTCAGCCTCCTTCCCCCCTCTACTTTTGAGCTCATCCTTATAAAACTCTCCCTCCCACACACTTTTCCAATGATATACTTGGCACATACTGC
This sequence comes from Neoceratodus forsteri, assembly GCA_016271365.2. Classification (NCBI taxonomy): domain Eukaryota; kingdom Metazoa; phylum Chordata; order Ceratodontiformes; family Ceratodontidae; genus Neoceratodus; species Neoceratodus forsteri. The sequence continues at coordinate 1,042,757,815 of CM028133.1, read as the reverse complement.
CACCCTGCACTCCCCCACACTTCAATCACTGAACTCATCACCTCCCTAACTACACATGCCTCCTCTGGTGAGCTATACATCCTATGTGATTTTATTTTTTTCCATATATAGATATTTATCAGCTTTTTTCTTCCTTTTCTTCCTTTTCCCCCATGCCCCATGCCCCGGGCATGCAGGCACGTGTGGAGGCTCACGCACGTCAAATTTCAGGGTGCCCTCTCGCTCCAATGCTGCTCCCTCCCATCTATGCTATACACCGGACATACACTTGGTGGGAGTGTAACTATGGTAGGGTGATGACCACCTCGGGAGAGGAGAGCTACCTTTTGGCTGCTCAGTCCTGCTCCTGCCCTCCCCCCCATGCTGGCTCTCCAATGACCTGAGGTAATTCCCGAACCTGGGTCACTGGTGTGGCATGAGCAAAGGCATCCAGCTTGTCAACCCTCAGTGCCATCAGGCAGGCATATCCTAAGTGATATTAATCTGGACTAGCTCTTAGCAACTTCTGCCTTAACATGTCCTGAAGTTAAATCCTTCAATCTAACCCAATTAATAACTGAATCTACCCACCTCAACCTCAAAACCCCAAACCACACCCTCTTAGACTGGGTCATCTCCACTCATCCTCACCATATTATCGAATCGGACATCCTCTCAGACACCTTCAGTGGTCACCATTTGATTTCCTGCATCCGTAAAATCCACCAACCTCAAGCTCCCCCCAAACTGATTTTGCTATGTTTTTTCATTCCCTAAACTGGTCCCCCTCTTAGCTGAAATAGCTCATACAGACTGGTCACCTCTCTCCTCTGCATCCTGAATTGATGAGGCCCTCACTTACTTCTGTTCCAAATTCCTACCCTTTCTGAAATATAGGTGTGCTGTGTACATGCAGAATGCATGCCACATGCTTAATTGTGCAATGTTTGCATGCAGTTCACATACACAAAGTGATTCTAAGTGAACCAGGTCTAAAAAGCAAATCAGGTTCACATTCTGGAAACTTGACATGTGCGCAGCAGGTGAGCCCATGTGAACATCTTCTAAAAATTACATCAGGTTTGCATTTTGCACGCTTGACATGAGTGCAACAGTTAAGCTGATGTGAACATCATTTAAACATCACAACAGGTTCACATGATGCTTGCCGAGTGTGCAGCAGCTAAGCTGGTGCAAATCTCATCTAAAAAACACATAATTTTCTATTTCTTATAGTACTGCTCATAATTAGAGTCATTAAAATACTTTTTATTTGGATCCCCATAAAAAGTAGATAAACTCATTAATTCTGATCCTTTTGCAAGTTGTATAATGGCTTTTGATTTTTGTTATTAAATCACCATTAATATGTGAAGTATTGTTTGCTTACTGCATTAAATGCCTAGGATATAGCCAGTCAACATCCCCTATTCCAGATGTACGAAGAGGTGCCTCTGTGTTGTGAGGCCTATCCTTTTTGTTCTGGACCATGCAAATCCCTCATGCATATTCAGTGCTACGATGTGTTTCTCCATGACTGTTTCATCTCACTTACTTTCCCTTTGTCATTCTGTATTGGGCATATACACTATGGCCATGCTGAGCACTCTTTGTGCTTAGTTACTTCTTGGAAGCATGCACCATACTGTACCTCACATTTTGTCACTTAAATGAGAGACATGGAAACTCAAAATGAGGGACAATGTTGGACACTAACAAACAACGATCCGGACACATCATGAAACATGGAGATACAGTACCTCAGAACACAATAGAAACCATTACCTTAGCATCTGAAAATACATTTCTACCATTAAGCAGCAATGCCATTTAGGTAGGGCAGAGGCAGTGCTCCCCCCCCCCCCATATTTGTGCCTAAGTTGTTCTTATGGTGTGGCAATGATGGCATTAAATTTGGATTTAATCTTTTGCACAACAAGTTCTCACCTGTCCTGTGTGTGCTCACACAGCAGGAACACTCCAGTCTTGACTCTGTCTGTATTGTGTTGTTCACTCCCTCCACCTATTAGCAGTGGCACAATCACATGTGATGTGGATGAGCTCCAGCCTAGAAAGAGAACGAGTCTTACAAGTGCGACGCTGTTTTTCCCACCACAGAGTAGACAGACTGCACACTACAGATTGGAGGAGTCAGTGAGCACTAAACTGTCAATAACAGTGCTGTGGCAGCATATTTTTGTTGGTCGACTTTTACTGAGTCTCCATCTCTCCTGGTGGATGAAGGGGCAGAGAGTGAGCTAGAAGCTAATTCAAGACTAGGCTGCCTACTTACTCCACTAGGCTTGCAATGTAAAAAAAAACAGCAGGGACCCCCATGGCAACAAGCTAGGCTTAGCAGCAGTGGTGACAGCAGTGTGGGTGGCCTTCATAGGTCTTGATCAATGCAGTGCAGCTGCAGCCACAACAGCAACCAAGCAAGAAACAAGAAATCCAGGTTGGCTGGGTTCAGTTGTTGAAGTGTCTTGGTCATGGACCATGTTGGGGATCTGTGATGATGAGTTCTAACATCCAGCTTGTGGAAGAAGGAGGGGGGCCAGACTTAAAACTGGGCTAGTGCCACATTGCACCAGACTGCAGGTTCTGGTCAGATGGCCAGGTAAGTAAAAGTAAATATTTTTTTTTTACAGGGGATTGGGGAAGGAGGAAGGACTGAAATATTGAAATTTTTTTTTATGTTTCTTTACTTTTTGGGCAGCTTCAAGACCTACAGTGATGGGTATTGAATGGAATGGACTCGGAGACAAAAATCAGAACAAAGTTCTTTTGGGGGGGCAAAATTTCAGCTAGGAAAAAAAATTTGTTAGTAACTGGGTGTGTTTAAGCCCAAGTCTAATGTACTGCTCCGGGGTATATATCGATAAATCTTATACATTTGAATTTTTCCTGCATATCACTATTCAGTCAAAACAAATACAATGTACCTTTTAGAGAGGGTACAGACAATCTAGAGCTGTCCTTTGCATTCATGAACAGTTGAGTGGTATGGTATGCACAGACTATCAAAGCCCTACTATAGTCAGGCTTAGGCCCCCCCATGTGAAGCTGACCTCCATATCCCCACACTCAGGCACATTATGGCAAAGGTCATTGGAGACTGCAGGAGTGTGCACTACTGAAATGAATAGGGGTATTTTTTTATTAGTATTTTATACATTACTGATGGAGAGTTGGAGATTAAAGAAGGTCACCGCTTGACTAACAAGGGCCTTGTTCGTAGAACAGTGGTCTTCATTATTCTCCAACTCACCATCATAACACATAAAATAACTCCATTCATTTCAAAGGGTATCCCCAGCACTCTGACTTATGGATGTCATTTCTTAAAGACTCCTGCCTCTGGGTCCTTAGTACTCAAGAAAGAGATGTTTACTCATATCTATACTTGGTGGGTTATCAGTAGCAGCATGGCCATACCCACTACAGCACGTGTGCATGGGGTGGGGGGTCTGGCCATGTTAGTGTGTGTCAAGTTATTGCTACTTTTGAGTTTGCACCTTAAAGTCTGTTTGCGTGGAAGCATTCAAAAGTATAGAGAGAAAATATTGAGAGTACAGGCCAGACGGAAGTAATTAAGTGATTTTGTGGGTAAGTTTGTGTATTGGGTGTGAGAAAAACCACATGTGTTTACATTGGTATGTGTGCTACAGATCAACTGTGAAATTGAGATGAGTAAGAGAAGAAAAAGAAAACTGAAAAAGCACAACAGTGGCTACAAACATGCCGCACGCATGCAGATGTAGTAAGAAACAGTATGTATTGTAGTACAAGTGACCCATATGTGTGCAGAGAGTATGGCTTAGAGGTTAAAGGCATTGAACTACAAACCAGGAGGCTTGGAAGCATGAAGATCTGGGTTTGAATCTCATCAACCCCGCCTTGTGTATAGTGTGATTCTGAGCAAGTCACTTAACTTTTATGTGTGCAGTTATCAGTGACCACTTGTTTTTTTTGCATGCATGCCGCATGCATGCAGTCTTTCTCAATTTAATATAAAAATGATGGTTTCCACACTTGCTTGCTGCACGCATGCCATATGCATGCAGTTGGTTCCAACTTGACATTTAAATCATACTTGCAGCATGCATACCACTTGGGTAGTATTATGTATGCAGCAGGAAAACATTTCATATAATTATTTCTGTAAGGGTAGGCATTTGGAATCAGGATGGCCCCCCCTTAAATACAAAAGGGTAAGCGGATCCCACCTCCCATGGGGCAATGCAGATCTTCTGACCTGCATAGGTACATGTGACCAAGCCTGGAAATCCAATAAGGCTTCTTGCTCCCACTCTAATCTCCTTAGATACCGCTAACTTAGGAACGAATGCACCAGAGCCACCAGATATGCCAAAGCTAAATACTTCACCACCTCCTCTAACTCCAACATAAACCACCCTTCCAAATTTATGAAGGTTGTTCAATCCCTCTTCTTGCCTCCTACACAACCTCCCATGCCACTCCTCTAGGTAGGTAGCTCCACCCTATCAAACCCCTTCTCGGTGGCTACAACATTTAACTACTGTTTCACCTCCTGTGCCTCAGCACTGCTTTCCACTCTTCCATCCTCCTCCTCCTCCACCAATACCCCCGCCTCACCTCCATCCAACTCTGTCTTTGTCCCCCATTTCACTTTCTCACCCATCTTCCAAACTTAAGACCTCAAGGCCCTTCTAGCCCTAAACTCTTGAAAGAGCCCCAATGGGCTTGATTCCAAGCTCCTGTCTCTCTCTGTCCCCACTGTTTCCTCCCCCTTGCTGCACTACTAAACCTAGTGTTCTCTCTGGCCATAGTGTCTGCAGCCTGGAAACTCTCAACAGTCATCCCTTTCCCTAATGGTTGTGACCCCACCAACCCTGGTAACTATCACCCAGTTCCTCTACTCCTCATCCTAGCTGAGCTGCAGGAGCACATTGTGGTTTCCTAACTCCTCCCTATATTGACTCCTTCTCCTTTTTCTCCCCTTTCCAGTCTGGTTTCTGAAAGTTACACTCTGCCACTACCTCACTCCTTCAGCTCACTGACTCCATACTCACCAGTATGGACAAGGGGCAGTTTATTTCCACAATATTTGTCAATCTAGCTAAGTCTTTTGGCACAGTATCAGACCCCTCCTCCTACATAAACTAAAAGTCACCAGTCTATCTGTTTCAGACACCACCTGGTTCAGATCCTACCTAGAAAGTAGGTCACAATTGGTTAAGATATGTGACTCTCATCCCCCCATCAATTCTAGTGTCCCACAGGGCTCAGTACTTAGCCCAATCCTATTTTCTATCTCCTTAAATGACCTACCTGCTGTCTGTTCATCAGTAGCCTTACATATGTATGTGGACAACACTGTTCTTTACACCTCAGGTGCTTCCCGATCTGAGGAGGCAGAAAAACCTCAGCTGGTTTTCAACAAGGTACAGGATCAGTTCCATTAAAACAAGCTGTTCCTAAACACCAAAAAGACTGTCTCCATGACCACTGGCACAAAACAGAGACTCTCTAGACCCGACACCACCCTCTCACTATCTTTCACAGCCTGGATGTGACGTCTTTATAGAACATAAGCTCCTTTAGATACCTTGGGGTATGGCTAGACTAGTACCTGGATTTTTCTGTACATGTGAAAGCAGTCCCAAAATCACTGCACCTAAGCTTGTCACATTATACAGAAATTGTGATTGCATTCCACTACCAGCTCCCCATACAGTTGTATAGAAAATGGCGTTAGCAATTTTTGACTATGCTGTCATAGACTACAGTGCCTCTCCATAGTCCTCTCTTGCAAGACTGGACACCCACTTTCACTCCTTCTGTTGTTTTGCTGTACCCCCCCTCCCAAGAACCCCTAACTGTGATCTCTATAAAGACCTCTCCCTCCCATCTCTAGAATTCAAACATCTGAGCACTTCTGCTAGCATTTAGTCCAAATTTTCATCTGGGACACTACCCTACTACCTCTCCTCTACTCTCACTACCTCCACCCTTCCCTCCAACTCCCTCCATAACACCAGTCACAGACCCCTGGCTCTCCACTAAAGGTCCATCACTGAAGGTCAGTCGGTCTTCTCTTGCCACTGCCCTAAACTGTGGAACACACTCCTACCTCCATCCAAGATGCACCGACAGAAGCAGACCTTTCATCTCCCCTCCATGTCTATACCTCCCCAGTTTGTACCAGCACCTAATCTCACCTATCTCTCACCAAATGCCCAGTCCAGCTCCCAGACAGAAAATTATTCTGTACCCTTACCCTCAGCTATACTCTTAGTTTAATATTTCACCACACAGTGACTCAACCCTGTTCTACCAACATTGAGACTGCCCTTACCTCACCTACTTCCAAGTCCAGGTCCAATCCTCCTCTCAAGATTGCAACTACCTTCTATTATACCCTAAGCTTTCTCACACCACATCATGCATTCTGCTTCTCTCTAAGCTTACCTAAGCTAAACCCTAAGCCTTCCCTCACCACACCATGACCAGCTCTGCCTCACCACTATGTTCCTGGAACACCCCACTAAAATTACTCTGCACTGTGTCAGCACCCACTGCAATATACTTTGTGCCCTATGGTTTTTGCTATTTTTATGCTGTCATTTATGGCAAAAGTATGCTTATTATTGACTTACGAATCATGTACTCTGTGCATTATTGCTAATCTAGTGCTGTATTTATTGTTTGCATATGAACTGTTCATCCCTGTACTTATTGCTATTGTTGAACAATTTATTCCATTCCCCTTCCCCAGGATACATCTGGAAATGATCAATCCTGCTCAGTATACCTTCCAAGGCTAACTCTTAAATAAATATATAAAATATGGAGTACCTGGTACTATGTATTCATCTGACTAAGTTGCTTACTCTGTGCACTCCAGGCAAGAGTACTTCAGTACCCAATTAACATGTATAGAGAATCTAATGACTGTCCTACAATATAACAGAGAGTCATCCTTGCAAATTGAACATCAATGTGGTACCCAGGGTAAATTGGGTCAGGAAGTGTCTTTGACAACAGAAAAGATTGAGTTAGACAATGGAACATAACCAGCCAGATTACAAGCAAGGGTACTTTAGTTATTGAAAAAGAAGGCATTTTAACAGAAGTACAACAAAACCTGATGATTGTGTTTGGTACATGGAAATCATAGCACCCAGCTGATACCTTTTATCTAATTTGGACATTCCAGTTGTGCCCCAACAGGACTTGCTTTCCTTGACATCCCCATCACCTTCTCTGAAATTTGCTTGGCAATTAAACAAATGGGAAATAATATGGCCACAGGCCCCTGTGGATTGACCAATGAAAAAACTTTTAGTATAGAGCTAGCAGACATGTTACCCATTGTTTACAACTGAATTCTGTTGGAAGGGTTTCCATAGGCCTATTTGGAGAAGCCATCCATATTTATTTGTTGAAGAAGCCTGAGCCCACTTACTGTACTTAAACAACTGGTGACTGTTAGCCTACGCAATACGTATCTAAAAACTTTGATGAAAGTCCTGACCTCTAAGTTGGCCTTGTAGTACAATTATTAATACCAGAAATGCAGTCATGCTCTGTGAAAGGCAGAATCATCTGTGATAATCTCACATGTGGTAGAGAAATTATTGATCTCTGTAATAGAGGTGTTGATGTTGGATATTTGTTTTCCCTTGATCGGGAAATGGCATTTAATAAGGTATTTCATGATTATCTCTTCGACAAGCTTGGCAGATAAGGTATTTCTCCAATTTCTGTGTCCTGGATATGGGAGCTTAATGATTCCGCCAGTTTAATCCCTAATGTTAGTGGGTGCTTATGTCCAAAGAGCCACATACAGATGGGAGTTAGACAAGATTGTCCTCTCAGCCCATCATTAAACATCTTTTGCTTAGAACCTATAATGAAAAAATATTGATGTACTCACAGATAGAGGGCATTAGCACGATAGATGCCACACCAAGAGCTAAAGCAGCTGTTTATACAGATGATGTAGTCTTATTTGTTAAAGACCCACAGCCTGGCCTCATAGCACTGGAGATTTTTTATTCTTTTTCACCCATTTCAGGAGCATCACTTAATGTACACAGATGCACAGGCCTTGCTATAGGAACGGAAACTGGCATAGGAGGAGTAATGTTAATTACTCATATTAACATACTGGGTACACTGTTTGGCTCAGATGATTTAGCAAGGTTAAATTGGGAAGCAAAACATAAACCTTTATGACACTAAAGTACAGGTGTAGAAACACTGGCAAAAAATTAAGAAAAAGAAGGTAGCCATTATTAAAACCTTTCTCTTTCCCATTTGTACATATCTAAGTGCTGTTTTCACTATTCTCAGGAACTGGGAAATTAGGCTATTGATTCTGAGTTTTCAAATGATTTAGGGTAGCCATTTAAACCACATTAAGTGTAATATTGTATGCCTCCTTATAAAATGGGTACGGGATAAATCTCCTCAATCATTTAGTTTTTTTATTTTAGTGTAATTTTTTCACATAACCTGTTGAGCTATTTTAATCAAGAATGGAAAATCTTTCATTCCTGGGTGGATTTTTGGGTAACCCCTCTGTTACAAATCTAGTCCACGGACATGTGAAAGTTGCAGAAATCACCATCTACCTTGAACATTGTCCTTCCAGTAATGGAGAAACTACGACTGTGGAAAGTTGCCTTGATTCATGTCTCCACTCTGTCCAGACTTTCCCTTTATCAACAGGTTATGATGGATAATCTTGCAGACACGGTGATAATTAAGGGGATACCAGTACTAGATTATCCCGAAGTTTGGGCAAATCTATCATAGAATAATTTATTTATAATTTCTTTATTCGATTTTGTTAACCGGGTGAGCCCACTGAGACTAGATTCCTCCTCTTCATTACTGAGGTGGAGTAATTTAAGTAGTATTTTAAGTTTATGTGAGATAGCACAAGTTTTCTTTAATTTTGGGGAAAGAAAAAGAGATTCAGGGTTTGTTATTTTAATAGTAATATTATGTACACTGATGGGGACTACCATATATGTGTCTTATCAATTACATTGTGTTTTGTTGGTTTCTTTGTTTGCTTTTATGTTGACTTGTTTCTTTTATTGAATGTATTTTGATTCTTGTATTGATTTAGAGGTTTTAATAAAAAAAATTACCCTACTCTTGTCTAGGGGAATTCCATGTCAGATTACTGAATATGATCACTCTGTGTGTGAGAGGAGATGAGTGCAGACATGTGGGTGGCTGGAGCTCAGGTCTTCGCTTCAGCATGCATAACCATAAAGACCAGCAATGGTGGAAACAGAGTTTTTGGAAGAACATCCAAAGAATAAGCAAGCTACAAAAGAGAAAGAGAGTTTGTGATCTGAAGGGATAGTGTCTGAGGCTGCTATGCAGAAAGAAAATGCTCACACTAAGTCCCTTAAAAATGCAAAACTTTTGTCTGAAATGGAATTGGAGGAGAGTAAATTGAAAGAGAAAAAAAAGCACTATTCCTGAAAAATTTAGAAAAAGAAAGAAGGAGTGAAAATGACAAGGGTGCAGCTTGTCAGGATCAGCTGAGCATTGCTGATATGGCACAAATCAATCAGGCCACAACCCTTAGAACAAAGAAGACAAGGAAAAAGAGTCAACCCTGAAAGGAATGGTGAAAAAGGGCAGTAAAAGGCTTTGCCTAAGACAGGTTCACTGTGAGCAAAGTAAAACAAAGTAGTGAAACAGAGGTTAATATAGTAGAAAATACTTCAGAGCCTGATAAACGTAAAGAAAGAAACATAAAAAAGATGAAGGGGGCCCCCAAGAAAAAAGTCTTAAAAACAAGATGGAAAAAATAAAAAGAAAGGATATTGATGACACCCCTGTATGGGCCACAAAAGCTTTATTAGGTGCAAGCTGGGAAAAAATCCGAAGATGGGTCAGGTTGGGATCCCGACAGTCCCAGTACTCAGGGGATGGTGACCCCATAGATGAGAAAGTAGAGTTAAATGAAAAGTTAAAAGAAAATGATATGGAAGTGTGTGACAATAATGCAGATGACACAAAAGACATTTCAGAAGATGAGAGTGAAGGTTCATCAATGGAATTAGAGCAAAAAACTGTGTTAACTAATAAAGAGGAGCATGACAATGGCAAAAAAGGAAAAAATGCAAGGGGAGAAAATACTAAAGAAAAATTATTCCCAGAGCAACAGTTACAGCAGGCAAAATGCAGAAATGTGGTAAGATTAAGATTTAAGGATTCAGCAGCTGCTGCACCTGATAGGCTTTACATTGTGAGATAATTGTTGAAACAGAGTATGAAATATTATCCATACAAGATATATGCTCTAATCCATGTACCAGAAAGTTCAGAGTATGACATAAGTTTCAAGCACCCAGGAGGCCTCGACAGGTTCTGAAAATTATACCATCAATTAAAAAATAGAGAGTTATGGAATAAATTTGTTGCAATACCATTAACAATAATGGCATTCAAAATAGTGACAGTGCTTTTCAGGAATGAAGGAGTTAATGTGCAGGATATAACTTTTTGGTAAAAGCAAAGGTGTGTAGTTCATGGACCTCCAGAACCCATCTTAGATGATGAATGCCCCTGGACAGGAGGTTGGAAATACAAAATAACACTAAAGCAAGTGGAACAAGTAGTAAGACATTTGGCTGTTTTTATCTTGGAAGAGACCAAGGAATAGTTTTCTATGCAGGCCAACCTCGGGCCTGTTTCAAATGTGGAGAAAAAGGCCATTTAAGCAATACCTGTGGTCAAGTTAAAACATGGATTATGTGGGGGTCATAGGACACCAGGGGGCAGACTGTAAAAATAAAATCAAGTGCAGCTTGTATGAAGAGAAAGTCACTTTTATTTATGCTGTCCATGGGCTGCACATAATAGTCCTGAACCAGGTGTGTCAGCAGAACAAAATGTGTACCTTGCAGTGGCGCAAAAAGAGAAAGGAAAATAGGACAAAATTGTTTTTGAAACTAGAAATAAAGAAAAAAGAGGAAATAGCTTGAACAACAGCAGGTCCTTCTACAGACCTGCCCTCCAAGGCCTAATAAAAAGGGAGAGGAACCTGTTCATGAAGTGGTAAAAGAAAAATAGGAAAATGAAAAAGATGTAACTAGTCAGAAAAAAAAACTGAGAGGACAAAGAATAATGATATGGAATTAAAATTTACAATGGTTACTAGGACCAATAAAAAGAGATATGCTAGAACTACCCCTAAAATAACTACCGAAAGTGACAGAGAAGGATTTGAATTATCAAATAGATACACTGTATTTCAAGATAAGGAATGGGAATCCGTGGAGGAAGAAACAGCATCCTGCTGTGTAGAACTTTCTGAGGAGGAGGAATCTGAGGAAGGGGACACTACAGACACGTAAGTGTCTAAGAAGAGGAAAAAAGGAAAAAACACTTAAAAAAACTGTGTGATAATTGCTTAATATACATAAATTAAAGCTGTTTTACTTTATTTATTTATTTATTTTTATTTCATTTATTTAGTTTTTGTTGACCGGGTAAGTGCACTAGACAAATCCTGCCTATTTTCAGGCACAACCCGGGGGAGGGGGATACAGATGAATGCCAACTGACCTTGAACCAGATTAAGCTGTTCGTGATATTTTTAGTGAATGAGGGAAATTTGGCCAGAACACTGGTGAAATTCCCCTATTCTTGGCCAGTAGGGGGACAGTTCATCTGCAAGATGGCTACTCAGAGCGGGATGTTGGAGGAAGAGGACGTCTGCACAGTGGGAGCATTTGCCTCAGCTCCCACTGTTGTTGAGCTAGAGGCTACTTCAGCAGGTATCGCTGACTTAGATTCAGAAGATGAATACCACGAAGCTCCTATTTCCATGGAGGAAATGGAGACACCTACTACTAAAACCTTGGATAAAGTACTCTTGCAAAAAGTTACTATGTGCACAGAATACAGTGGTTTGGCCAAGGAGCACGGACTAACACACCTAGGAATCATAACATTGGTAAAGCAGCTGCAGAGTTCCCAGGCACTCCCTGTCATCAGTTCAGTGCAATCTGTCAGCGTGTCAGCTGGAGAACAGCCTTCTGCAGACCCTGCAGGGCGCAGTGAGTCAACTATCTCCTTCTCTGTCAACACTAAAGCCACTGATTTTGGCAGTGTTCACAGCAAGGCTGGCAGCAAAATCGTTGGGAAAAATGAGTGCCTAAAGCCTGAAGATTGTCTACTGGAGGAATGTGATGTTTTTGACTCTGTGGGTTTAGCTAAGCCACAAGGAATAGTTTCAGTTACTGTTTCCTCTGATTTTGGTCTGAAAGTAAATGCCCCACTAAGTAAAGTGGCAGGCTTTGTATTTAAAAATCCATTAGGGGAAGAGTATGTGGTTTCCTCAGCAATTATTTACCAATCTAAAACAGAGTCACAAAAGGGTGTTACGGAATTTCTTTTTTCAGACATTCACCTTAAGCAGCCAGGTAATAAGGACTCTGTGCCTACCCTTGTTAAACCTTCTACTCTACAAACCAAAACAGAATTGATCCCTCCTAATCCTTTAGGGGGAACCTGGATGCCAGGGAAGGCCCTGGTGGGGGCAGGTTGGAAACAGTCTTCATCTGGTATTTGGTTACCAGACTCAGAGTGGGGTTTTAGTCCGAACTTTTCACAAGATTCCCCTGCCTGGAAGCCAGGCTTAAATATTAATTGTGATCCAGCAGCTGTGTTGAAAGGGACTAAGCCCAGTGAACTTAGGCCTCACACCTCTCCTATACTGCCTAAACAACTACCTTTGCAGGACAATATTCCTCAAAAAGACTTTAATCTTCAGACTCCAGCTACCCTACCATGTTTGGAGGATTCTGATCCCCCTCAACATAAGCCCCTTATGTCAGAAGTGTTTTCTACTGTTAAGAGGGAGGCCACTCCATAAAGAAATGCAGTGCGGATTCATTACAAAGGAGGGTTGGAAATCAGATGGCCAGATATTATGTGGGGAAAACTCTCCTTGAAGACTCCCTTCACTTCTCACCAAAAGATGTATTCGCTTTTATAAACATATCTGGAGAGGATCATTTTGATGTTAGCTTTAGGACTTCTCACACTTTAGACCTGTTTTGGGAAAGGTATAGGCAGGTCAAGTTTTCTCCCACATAGACCCCTTTTCTCATCATTCCCCTTACTAAACCCTTGATAAAATTTGTAACCATGATGTTCCAGAATGAGGGGGTCCACGTGGAAGATATTACCTTTTGAGCTCTCCAGAACCCATTTTGGATTCTGAGCAATTCTGGACAGGGGGTTGGAAGTACAAAATCAAGCTAAAACAGTCAGACTCTGGTATTGAACATATAACTAACTCTTTTTTATTGGGTAGGGATAGAGGGGTATGTTTTTATGGGGGGCAGCCTAGAGCATGTTATAAGTGCGGCTCAAGGACTCACCTGTCCAGTGTTTGTGACCAACCCCGGTGCGACAGTTGTGGAGAAATTGGGCATGGCACTATGCAACATGCAAACCACACCAAATGCGATCTATGTGAGGAATATGGGCATGTTTTTCAGGATTGTCCTTGGGCCGCAAAGAACAAAGCATCATGCATAAGTCCTGAGCTTTTGATTCAGCATTCTCAGGATGCTGTGGGTCCCATCCACCCCTCTTTCCCCCTCCCCCTGAGATTGATAAACTCATTATTCAGACTACCTCCTCTACTGGGTCCTCTACCCCAAGGCCTTTAGTGGAGTTGAAAGCTATCACTCCACAAACCCATGAGAAAGATAAGACCTGTGAAGCCTCTCTGGTAAGTCCGGAGATGGTTCAAGTGCACTATACAGATTCGGTGGGCCCTGAGAAAATGATTAAGGTAGTAGCCCCTTTATTCCCATTACCCAGAAGGAGATCCTCCAGGAATTTGCAACTGAAATCTCCCCCTTCTTCTATTTCTATAGAATCTAGCAATTCCTATGCGGCCTTGTGCACCCCATGGGGGGAGACTGAAATGGAAGTAGGGGATTCGGATTCTCAAAAATCTTCTTTGTCCACTATTTCACATTCTGTGAATAATTACAAAGAAAAAAAAGAAAAAATGGAAAAAATAATAGATAGTGGTTCTTAGCTAACTATTCAATTCTGACAAATTGGGGTTCTTTGAATACTCATAGCTTATTAAATGCTATCAAAAGGCAGGCTCTATTCCAATATATTCATGATTGCAAAATTTCAGTCAGTTTTTTTTACAAGAAACCTGGATGTATTCAATAGAGCAATTATCCACTTTTAAGAGAGAATGGCCCTGGGGTCCCTCCTGCTGGTCCTTTGGAACAGATAGTCCGGATGGGATAGGTATTTTGTTCAACTCCTTTGATTTTTCACTCCACTACTTGATAGATCTCATTCCTGGTAGGGTCCTGATCCTAGATGGGAAATGGCAAAATATTTGTTATAGATTTATTAACATCTACAACCCTCAAACAAACGCTGATAGAGTTGCTTACATGAAGGCAATGCAACCATATTTGGTCAGTTCGGTTAACATATTATGGGGTGGGGATTTTAATTGAAGCTTAACTACAACCCAGCCAGAATAAAAAAACTTATTGTGACTCTAATGCACTAGCCTCTATAATTAAGACTGCCGGTTTACTGAACTGCATGTCTTTCCTGTCCCAGGGACCCAGATTTTCATTCCTAAAAGGGAAATTACACTCTCTCATTGATTATTTGTTAGTTTCTCCTTCAGTGCTGGTTAAACATTTTCAAATGCATCCTACAGAGTTTTCAGACCATCTCTTTTTCATATGCTTCTTTCAAACTGAAAGCCTGAACAATAAACCATAGGTGCAGTGGAAACTGAATACTTCTATGTTAGATTCCCCTCAAATAAAATCAGGTGTCAAATTGATTTTTCAAGCCCAACTCTCAGTGGCTTTTTTGTATACAGACAAGGGGGCACGGTGGTCAGATACCAAATTAGCTCTTCGGAGTTGGTTTATAAAACAAGGAGTTGTAGCTAAAAATCATAAATTTTTAAAATACTTATCTTTAAGACAGCAGCTTCAGAGGCTAATGTCACTCACATACATTTCAAAACAGAATTATTCAGAGCAACTTAATGTGCTTAAAAACACCGTGAAAACATATCAATATCATAGGGCAAAAACATTGCAAGCCATTTTTTCTAATGCTACAAGGAAATCCCCTATAGGAGACCCCTTTGAGGCCTACAAATTATTGTAATAATCTTCCACTATTGACTTTCTAATTAATGCAGATGGTTCCAAAGCAGTAACAAAAGAACAAATCAGAGATTCTATTAGTCAGCACTATCAGTTATTGGAACCTGAGTCCCCTATCTCAGAAGATACAGTTATTATTTTTTTAAATTCCTGTAGTTTACCCTCCGTACCAATGGAGGCTTTCCGTTTACTAGGACCTGTTACCACTACAGAGATACAGGAGGTTATTCAAAAAATGAAGCCAAATGTGTCACCTGGGTTAGACGGACTTCCTAACCGTCCATATAAATGTTTTTTGCAAGAATTCTGTGAATGTTTAGTAATTCTATTTCAGTATTTTTGGGACACTAATACTATTTTCCCATACTTTACTGCAGGATTGCTAATACATTTATTTAAAGCTGGGGATAGGCATACTATAAAGAATTGGAGGCATATTACTCTCCTAAACTCTGATTACAAAATATTTGTTAACATATTAAACAATAGACTTAAAAGGTACGCAAAGCTGGTAACATCCCCATATCAGTTTTGTGGAATTCCTGAGAGACGGATCCAATCAGACTTAATGATAATACGAGATGTGATCAAACATTTATCTCTTACTGGTAAATCTGGGTGTATAGTAGTAGTAGCAGACTTTGAGAAAGCTTTTGACAGGGTTTATCTCCCTTATCTTTTCTCAGTCTTGAAAAATTACGGGATCCCAATAAAACTGATTCAAATCATTGAATTGCTTTATCAGCATACTACAGTTTACCCCTTTTTACAGGGGAGCACTGATCTGAGCTTTCAATTTAAAACTGGAGTCCAGCAAGGATGCCCCCTGAGCCCTCTTTTGTATATTTGTTTCATTAGACTCCCTGTTACAGTTTTTAGTTAACTCACCGAAATGGGTAGGTATTATGGGAGATGCACCTGCTAATCAGCACCATTTACAAGCCTATGCTGATAATTTAAACCTGTATTTTTCAGACTGGCACAAATCCATGAATTTTTGAAGGTATTTCAGCTCTTCTCAGCTGTTTTGAATGCGAAGTTGAACTTGAGGAAAACCAGAGGCTTATTCATTGGGGCACTAAGCCCAGTTGAAGTAGTTCAGGAGAATATTTGTATTTCTAGAATACCACTAAAAATTTTAAGCATTCTTTTTGGTCCCCACAATCTACGAATGGAAAATTGGGAGCTAGAATTGAGAATAGTGGAGGGAAAGGTGAATAGATGGAAAAAGTGGAAATACTCTAAACTTAAACAGATACATATTCTAAAACAATTTATTATACCCTGCTTACAATATACTGCCATGATTTTCCCTGTATCATCACAGCTGGAGACTAAGCTTTATAGTGTATTTTTTCAAATGTTGTGGGGAAATCGCCTAAACCCAGTAAAAAGACATTACACTTATTTGGAGAAAAAATCGGGTGGTTTGGGGATGATACAGTAGATCCAATTGGGTTTATGTTTTCCCTTTTTTTATGAATACTATTAAATGTGGATTGGAACAGGTAGAGAGTGTTCAAAAGACGTGAGTAGTCGGGCACTGAGCTATTATTTTAAAACCTGGCATAATTTAGCTCCTAAAATGAACTCTCATTTACACATACCCGTGTATTTCAGACCGGTAGTGCAAAAATTGTTTAGATGGCAAATCACAAAAACCATGATTCAGAATAATAACATGCAGTCCATGTATAGATTACTTATTGCATCCATTCATCCACAAACTCCTAGTTTTAAGAATTGCCCCCTTGCGATGAATCCCATGGTGATGGCTCAACTCAATAATCCCAGATTGCCTCTGAATAAATGGGAAACTCAATGGCTTATTATGTATGGCCTTCTCAACATTAGGGGGAATGCAAAATACAAAGTTAAAGAGGAGAGGAGAGGAACTGTCCTTATATTGATTGCATAAATGTTGAAGAGACTATGGAACATTTTTTCTTGCAGTGCTCCTATGTAAAAGGACTGTGGGTTTACTTAGCAAATATGTGGAAGTTGAAATGGTTGCCTATGCTTACATATGAAATATTGGTGCTAGTGATTTACCCCCCCCCCCCAGTTTTGTCTCCTATCATACTGACACCTTGCATTTATTTTTTAGTTGTGTACATTTTTTTTATGACAGGCACGATGTCAATGGGTCCTTTATCAGAAGAAAATGGCTTATGAATGTTTTGCTTGTTTAGTATCAAATGAACTTTCCAGAATACACTCATAGGAAGCACAGGTATGCACCTTGCTTAAAGTTAAGAAATGGTGGAAAGGCTTTACACATTTCATAAAGTTCAAGTAGTTTTCTGTATGTAAAATAGGAATTATAGAATTGTAATGTGTTTTCTTTTTTTTTCACAAAGTATGAAATAGCTGAGATACTTTGTATTACTGTTTTGTGATTTATGTTTCTTATTATAATAAAAACTCCCCCACTCTTTTTGATAAGTGCCATGGGATCTTTAACATCCAACTGAACTACCACAATCCAGGAAGGTGGGACCTCGGTTTAACATCTCATCTGAAAGACAGCACCTCAGAAGTGCAGCACCCTTCTCATGCTGCATTACAGTGTCAGTACTGGGATATTAACCCAAGTGCCAGATGTGGGAACTGAGCCCACAGCCCTCTGATCTCCCGGCCTCAGAGGCAAGTGTGCTACCTACTGAGCCACTGACACTGCCAAATGTGAATAGTGTAAAGAATAAACAAAAAAGACAAACAGCTTTTCAAATAATAAGTGAACTGAGATGTGACAAAGCAATCTTATAGGACACAAGACTATATACAGTGGAAGAAATAATACAAACACATAAAGACTGGAGGTGGGGGTCATCATGTTGGTCGATAGGGGGAGAAAGGTGTTCAGGGGTAGGAATAGTGTGTTTTACTAGTGATATACAAATTTTGAAAATAATAGATTTATTACCTGGGAGAGTTTTTATTGTTGATGTTGTGATTAAGAATGTACTAGTAAGAATTGTCAACATTTATAATCCACAAACAAAGACTGAGAGAAACAGAGTTATGGAATTAATAGAACCTTATGTACATTTGTAGTGCCCCAGAGTTGGGGGCACCACAGAAAAATAAAGAATAGAAAAATGCTCAGCTGTAGGTGCCTTCTTACAGTAAACAAGTGCCCAAGAAATGCCCAGGTGCCCAGTGAAAAATGCCAAAACCAAACTCTGCACAAAGCCTGCCAAGGATAATGTAAATAGCTTAGAGATAATGCACAAAATAAGCCTTTCTGCCTTGCTGCAGCTAATTGAATGTTAAGCTGAGCTAATAGAATGCCCACTGTGTGGCACCCACCATGCTTCAAGAACCAGAATACAGAGCGCTACAATTTGAAAAATAATTTGTTGTTGGGGAGAATCGTGGTGACTGTGGAGGAGTGAGGACACAGAAAGTGAGGAGGGATGAGAAGGGCTTGCCAGGAGGGCTGAAGCTGTCCCTGAATGCTTTGCTGTGTGCCTCCTGCCTCCAGTCACTGAAGAAAATGTACCTGCATGCTGTGTTTGGTCTGCGGTGCTGGTTTGAGTAGCCTGTGAAGTAAAGAAATGTCCCGTTGTGTTCCTGGCAGGGCTTGGTGCCCCATTTTGTTGTTTTCAGTCCAAGAACAATGCTTTGGTCCCACGGAGGTGGTGATTGCATAGCTTCATTGTCTGTACCACCCCAGGACCTCACAAAGTTCCTCCTTTGCCCAATCGCTGCCTGGAAATCCCTCCCTCTGCAAGTAGCACCTCCTACCTCCCTCCGACATCCTTTCATCCCTGGTCTGGTGTGGTGAATAGGTGGCAGCACACGGCAAAGTGCTATCCGTCTGAAAAATAAGATGAAGTTTGTTCTCTGGTGCTGTTTTCTGAGGACTAAGTGCAAAAGTTATAAAGCAGCTCAGAGCCAGGAGGAGGGGCCATTGGATGCTTGGATTAGCATAAATCATTATTCAGTGGGTGCAGCAATGGTCAGGGGAGGGCCAGCAGCATAGGTTAAAGAGGATACATGTGAATATTTATGAAGGGGCCGGACTCTCATTCAGATCATGGCCTAGCAGTTTTAAAGGGGCACAGTGACAAGGCCCGGCCATTTAAAGAGGCTTATACAGAGATGCTCAGTATTTTAAGAGGAGCCCAGCCAGAATAGGCCTGACAAGTTAAAGACGACTAATCCAGAAAGGCTAGAGTGTTTAAAGGGGCTTATACAGAGATGACCAGTGCAGTTGCAGGAGCAGTATTTAAAAGGAGGCCCAGTGGTTTTAGAAGGGCTCAGACAAGCAACCCAGCAATCTTAAAGAGGTTAGAATTACAAAGTAATCCCACAATTTAAAGGGGCCAGGGTTACTGGGAGGCCCAGTGATTTTAAAGGAGTACACCAGATAAAGGCCCAATGATTGAAAGGGGGCCCAGACAAAACCAGGCCCAGTTCTTAAAGGGGCAATACAGGCCCACATGTTTATTTAAAGAGGCAAGGGTAGTTCATGACCCACGGGGCAAGTTAGGCTCACCAGTCCTTAAAGGGGCAAGTTAGGTTCACTGCCATGTGCACTGCCATTTAAAGGGGAAAGTTAGGCCCACCAGTTCTTAAAGCGGTAAGTTAGGCCCATTGCTAGCCATTTAGATGCCCCAGGTATGATAGGGGCTGAACAGCATTAGTGAACCCAGATGTTTAAGGAGTCTAGGTAGCCATACAGAGTTGTAGTAACAGGAAGAACTCAATTTAGTCAGAGGGACCCCTGTAAGTTAGATCCACCAGTGCTAGGGTTCGATCAGAAAAGTGTATTGCATGTATATTTACTTTGATTTGAGCATTAAGACTGAATAAGTGACCACTGCAACAAGAACTGAGACTTTATTTTGCATGCAACTATTGCCACAAGCAGTGAATATGCCAGAAAGTATTGCTTTGTTGCCAGCCTTCCAAATTGCAAGGTGTTTGAATAAATCTTCCAAAGATTTCCAGAGTCTTTTCTCCATTGGTATCCAGATCAATCGTCTTTATTGTTCTCCAGAAGTTGTCTCCAGTGCATCTACAAAGCAGAAAGAAGCAGATCTTCAAAGAACTATGCCGCAGTCATTTGCAAAGTCCTGTTTATTGTTTTCCACTCTTCAGAATTTCCTCAAAGTACAGCCAGGCCTGGTACCAAGGTACCATCCAATTTCTTGTTTTGTCATTCGTATAGAAGTGTTATCCAGATCTTCTGCCACAGACGATTTAATCACTGTCCTGTTTCTTATTTTATGTAGTCCTTGGCTCTTCTGGTCTTGGTTTCCAGAACCCAGTTGTTGCTATGATTCAAAGGTTTCCTTTCATCTTCTTCTTCCTCATGTCTCGACAGTCCAGAAGAGGACTTTGGGCTGGCTGGTTAGCACCTTCTTCTTCTTCTTCCTCATGTCTGGGCAGTCCAGAAGAGGACTTTCTGTTTGTGGTTAACATCTTCTTCTTTATCTTATGCCAGCAGTCCAGAAAAGGGCTGTGGCTGGGTTTGGTGTGTTTCAATTCCGGTGGCCCTCAGTGGGTTCTGAGCTGAAAGAATCATTGCTTTGTTCTTAACAAATCCAGAAACCCTAGAGAGGTGGGGTGTGGCTGAGAGACTCATGGCCCATACAAAATTTTCTGCAGTCCATTAGTTCTTAGTCCTGTCAGCCAAATATTTCCCGTTTGCTTCATCCTGCAACTGAATTCCTTCCAGATGACCGAGAAAGTTCACCTGTGCATGAACTGCTTTTTGATTGACTAGTATAGAGTGTTATAGTGATATGCTTTAGAGTTCCTTAGAGTGGAGTACTCCATATAATAGGCCCTAGGTAGAGGTGCACCTCAGGGTAGCATTTGAAGATTGCATAGAGATTTGCTAACTTAGAGTGTAGACCACTTGTAAAGTGAAACTGTTACAATGGACCATTGAAAGTGTGCATAAAGTCACCCTCATATAGGGTATAGAGTGTAGACCACTTGTAAAGCATAGCTGTTACAGTTATTTGAATTAGAGTTCTTCTCATACAGGAGAGTAAGGGTAAAAAGTGTTGCCCATGACTGTGTTTCCCTTCCCTGGTTTGGTACGAATAAAAATCCTGAGAAGTATTTGGAACCTATTTCTGACTCTCACCTCTCTTTGTCTGGTGCCACCATCTACCCATTTGGAACCTGTCAATAGTTAATAATTTGTGTGTAAATTACTGGTGTCATCGACACACTTGCTTTATTTACCCCTTTTATATTGATGTGGAAACCCAGCAAACATTAACATCCATCTTACCACCTTCGGGGCACCACATCTCTTATTTTGGTGCAGCAGAGCAGGGTATAGAGCAAGTCCTCCCAAGAGACCAAAGCCAGAGGAAGAGTAGAGTATGGATATGGAGCAGGGTAAAGAGCAAATAAAGAATAGAGTACAGATTCAGATGCCATCAGGATCCAGAAGTAGTGATGAGATGGATCGAGAGATGGATAGAGACATGGATGGAGCAAGAGAAGGATCGAGATGAGTGCAACCTTTCCCTTTGACCATGCTATATTATTTTGGTGCACCATGGATTCCTAGCTATACAGGAGAGCCAGGTGGTGAAGACTCCAGTAGTTTGGGAGAATTTAAAGCAAAAATACAGTCTATGTTCCAGCTTTATCAAGTACCTGATCATCAACAAGAGGGAATTTTATTGGGTCAGTTGAAAGGAGCTACCCAATGAGAAGTGCAATCATGGCCAGAAAGAAAAAGCCACTGCAGATCAAATTTTCAATTGATTAAGAGAAACGTTTGATACCAGAATCATGTCCAAATTGAAAATGAAGTTCTTTTTGAGAACACAGAGACGAAGACAAACATTAAGAGAGTATGCCCTGAGTCTACAAGAAGCTCCTGAGCTATAGTGAGGTAAGATGCCAGAGAAGTGTGAGAGCTGGTTAAGGCTCTTAAAGAAAAATCCATTGATGGAGTCCTTAGTGACACTCTCAGGAGAGAGCTATGAATGCTTCACTTTCAAGACCCCGATGCTCTCTTTTTAGATTTTAAAAAGAAGGATATACAAGTTTTTGATCAAGTTGAGCCAGAGAAGAGTGTGCTAACAGCAGATGATGTTTCCTAGAGAAACATCGTCGGACTACTTCACTAGAAGATGGAGCCTAGAAAGTCACTGTATGCCAGGAGCATGTGTGGAAGGCTACTTAAACACTGAAGAGACATACACGCAGATGGTTCAGGCACAGACACAATTTCACAGACCTAGTCCAGGACCCAGTACTGATTGAACAGAACAAATGGCTGCTCTGCCCAGAAAAGGTACAGAGGTATGTCCGGATGTACATGACTTCAAAAGTAACTGGAAATCTAGATTTGATGGAGATCAACCAGCTAGAAAGCAAGGACCTAGAGAGATGATGTCCCAGCCAAGGAGAACAGAAGGTCGATGCCAGACTGATCCTGTCGACAGCTGTGGTAGACCCATTTGTCTACAATATGGAATAGCTGGACATATAGAGAGACAGTGCAGACAAATGCCTACAAATGCTATGACAATAAACAGCAAATCCCTGGGAATGCAGACCTATTCTCAGAGAACAATGGACCAGGTCCAGCCTTAAGGGAGAACAAATCCCTTTTCATAGGAAAATACCCGACAGTGACAGTGAAAGTCAATGGACTAGACCTACTTGCACTCTTGGATATAGGCTCATAAATAACCATGTTACAGAAGAGATATTTCCACCAGTATTGGGATCCTAAGGAATTGCAACCTCCACCACAATCCTGGATCAGATTGATAGCCAGCAATGGTACAGAAGTGTCATTCTTAAGATACATTGAGGCAGATATCCAGTTAGGCAAGACCCAGCAAGGCATCATAGTAAGCAACTCCAATAGTAGCGAATTACCTCCACTTATTCTTGAAATGAATGTGCTGCAGCATTGTTTCAAAGAGTTGGTCCATGTCTAATGACAAAGTGCTAAAGAGGTACCCGTTGCAGACAAGCAGGTACTACAGCAGACCATTCAGCTGAGCCAATGCCACCAACATTTTTCCAAACCAGATGGAGAAATTGGAAAAGTTAGAGTTCCCAATTCTTATCCCATAACTTTGAGTCCGGACACCGAAACCACCTTATAGTGTAAAGCAAAAGTAGGACATACAGGACAGGACTATGATGCTCTAGTCATCTAGTGGAACCATATCCTGATGCCAAGAAGGAGCTTATGATTGTTGATTTCAGTATTGCAACAGTTAGCAAAGGATAAATCCTATCAGAGTGCTTAATTATGGAAATCATGCTGTACAAGTCTACAGGAACCAGCCTATTGCCAAACTACATACCGTCAGTATCCAAGATGTTGTAGAGCCAGAAAATCAAGTTCACGCTACAATCTACAACCAGTCCACATCCAGAAGACCCCAGCCATATTCAAAAGACAAAGAATTACCCAAATGGTTAAGAGAACTTGACATTGGTATGACTCACTCCACAGACGCCCAGTGAGAAGATGTCCAACGAGTAGTAATGCAGCATCACCAAGCATTTAGTAAGCATCCTTTGGAATTTGGACTAGCTAAAGGAGTTCAACACTACATCCTCATGAATAATCATCCACCCATTCATGACAGATTTTGACCTCTACCAACTGCTATGTACCAACCAGTCAAAGACATGTTGAGAGAGATGAAAGAAGCAGATGTAATTTGAGAAAGCCACAGTCCATGGGCTGCACCAGTGGTACTAGTGAAAAAGAAGGATGGAAAAATCCATTTCTGCACGGACTACAGGAAGCTTAATAATATAATCCATAAGGATGCATACCCCCTGCCTCAGATAGACGACTCTCTTACTGCACTACAATCAGCAGCCACGTTCTCTACTTGGGATTTGAACAGTGGCTCCTGGCAAGTACCAGTCACACCTTCAGATGTGGTGAAAACAGCTTTCATCGCCCAGATGGGATTATTTGAATTCACTCGTATGCCTTTCAGATTGTGCAATTCACCTGAATTTCCAGCATCTGTTAGAATATTGTTTGGGAAGCTGTAACTTTGAAATACAGATTTTGTATTTGGATGACATCATTATTTACTTGAAGAACCATGAAGTCCATTCGAAATACTTAGCAGAAGTCTTTGAACGATTGACCCAGTATGGACTCAAACGAAAACCGTCACAGTGTCATCTTTTGAAACCACAAGTCAACTACTTACTGTAGGACACATTGTCTCAGCTAATGGAGTAGCACCCGATCCAGAAAAGCTATGAGTTGTATGAGAATGGCCTGTACCAATTACAATTAGAGATGTCAGAAAATTCCTTGGATTCACTGGACACTACAGAAGATTCATTCAAAACTTTGCTTGACTAGCTACTCCTTTACACAAGTTACTTAGAGGATCTACAGCAGGATGCATATCCAAAACTCAGCAAGTCACTTGGACTTCCAGGCACCAAACTGCTTTTGATGGTTTATGCCAAACCTTGACAGAAGCTCCAGTTTTGGCCTACCCAGATTATGCCAAATCTTTCAAGGTATATACAGATGACAGCAAATTTGGTCTTCGTGCTGTGCTAGCACAAGAACAGTCAGGAAAAGAAAGAGTCATCTTAAACACTAGTCGCAGTCTCAGAGGATCAGAATGAAATGATGAACGTTACAGCTCATTTAAATTGGAATTCCTTGCTTCGGTATGGGCAATTACAGAAAGGTTTCGGCATTACCTAGCCACCACACTTTTTACCGTATACACAGTTAACAATCCTTTAGCTCATTTAAATACCGCCATTTTGGAAGCATTGGAACAATGATGGGCCTCACGTTTGTCCAATTACCAGTTCACTTTGAAATACTGTACAGGAAGAAGCAATTCCAATGCTGACGCCTTGTCAAGATTGCTGCAGCAGACAGAACCTGAGCATGATGATTCTGCTTTAGAAGATGTGGAAATGCCTGCATTCTTACAAGTTCCTACAGAGATGGTACAAGCATGTTGTCAGGTCAGTCCTATCACAGTGACCAAATCTGAATCTACTCCTTTAACACATGTTGCAGAACAAGATAATTTATGGATCCAGCTCCAGAACCAGAGTCCTGTGTTACACCAAATCATAAAACTGTTGGGGACTAACCAAGGTCTTGGGCCTACACTTAAGAAAGATGCAAACCCTGAATTAATAAAATTGTGGTGACACAGAAACTGGTTGATCATACAAGACTCCAAGTTAATAATTCAAATTAAAGACCTTCACACCCATTGTGAGATCGTACAGATCATTGTGCCACAAGAGAATGCACCAAATGTTTTGGAAGCCTATCATGACAAGTCTGGACGCTTTGGAAGCAAAAAGACAGAAGCCAATATAAGAAAATGATTTTATTGGGCCTGAATGAAACTTCAAATTCTGAAATGGTGTGAAGAATGTCCTACTTGTAATTTAAAAAGAAGCAGTAGAACTGATCAAAAAGCTCCTCTGCAACCAATTATCAGTCACACTCCTTTGGAATTGGTCACCTTAGATCACTTGAAACTTGAGCCAAGCAGAAATGGTATCAGTTATGTTTTTACCATGATGGATCACTACTCTAACTTTATTGTAGCTGCACCAGTTCCTGATCTTTCTGCCAAAAGCAGTGCAGCAACATTTGTCAACTACTTTATTCAATCATATGGGTTCCCAAGCAGAATATTAACTGACCAAGAAACTGCCTCTGAGTCACAACTATTCCATGAACTTTGTAGCTTATATGGAAGTCAAAAGATCTGTTCAACTGCCTATCATCCCAAAGCCAAAGGATTGTGCGAAAGAGCTAATCAAACCTTACTTAATATACTAGAGCATCACCTGAGCATTAACACCTGTATTGGCCTAGCATTTTGCCAGAATTAACTTACCTTTACAATAACACTATATAGAGTTCAACTGGATATACTCCATATTATTAACTATTTGGACGTCATGGACATTTACCTATGGACCTAGTACTTGATGTAGATTTGAAAGCCACTTTTACTCCTAACTTATGTACAGATTGGGTATATGAACATAGCGACATATTGCAAGAAGCAGGACCAATCCTAGACATGCATATCACTCAAGTGAGATAAAAACAAAAGACACTATATGATGCAAACATCAATGCTTGTCCATTACAGATTGGAGATAGAGTACTACTAAAGAGAACTCAGAGACTAGCACAATTAGCTTCCAAATGGGAACCTGAATCTTATCTCATAATAAAAATACCATGTAGGGAACTGCCACTTTATAAGATTCAAGGAGAAAATGGAAAAGGCATCAAAATTGTTTACAGGAACCTGTTAAAGCCATGCATGTTTCATGCAGGATCAGATCCTTCAGCTGATATAGACTCAAAGCCAATAGAGAAACAAGAATACCCTTAAAGAAGTCTTACCCTGACTAAACTAGAAACCCTGACAGACTTGTATGTCAATCTCTGGAATTACCCTACCATATATACTTGCCTATAAGCCAAGTTTTTTATCCTTCATTTTCATTCCCAATTATAGTACCTCAGCTTATATGCGGATCACGTCAGAAATGAAAATAAAAAAGGCAGCCAGAGAGACAGAAACAGCAAAGGAGCTGCACTGTAAGTAAAGCCACTCAGTTGGCATTGGTAGAGCTGGGGGAGAGTGCTTAGAGTGAGGCAAGAGTGTGCATTGTGGCAGGAGATACCAGTGAAGAAGCCACAAAAAGAGAAAGAAGGCAGCAGTAGCGAGAGCCGGTGTGCTTAATATGACAGGATGCAGGCAATATTAAGGAAGCACTCCTCGACTGAGTGGAACTTGACAGGGACTTCCCCTGCCTGTTGTGAGCACTGTAGCACTCTCCTCCCAGGTGGCAGGCAGAGCTAAGCAGACATAGCAGCATTGGCTGGTCAAAGTAGACAAAAGAGAGGTAATTTCGTAGGGACAGGGTGATTGGGAAAGGAGGGGGGTGGTACTATATGTGAAGGAAGGACTGAAGTGTGTAAGGGAGGAAGGGGAGGAGTATAGTACAGAATCACTTTGGATGCAAATGCAGGATTCCAAGAATAGGATTCTTAGAATGGGAGTGGTGTACAAGACACCATCTCAGATGGAGGAGTTAGACAGGGAACTAGCGGGACAGATCAGGAGGACCTGCGAGAAGGGTAGTGTGGTGATTGTGGGGGACTTCAACATGCCAGGAGTGGACTGGAGCACTCCAACAACCAAGAACAGAAGGGAGCAGGTACTGCTGGATGCCCTCTAGGACAGCTTCCTGCTGAAAATGGTCAGTGAACCAACCAGGTTAGGAATACCCTTGACCTTGTGCTGGCAAATGGGGACTTTGTGAGAGAACTTACAGTGGAGGAACCGCTGTCAGGGAGTGACCACTGCTCAGTATGGCTCACATTGGATATGGGCAAGGAAGGAGTGGAATCTGGCACAATAGTGCTGGACTTCAGGAGGGCTGACTTTGGGAGGATGGGGAAGAGTTAAAGGGTACCTGGCCAGAATTCAATCTAGTATGGACACTAAACAGAGGTGGGAGCTCATAAAGCTGGGGATAGTGGAGGCAACTAAAACCTGCGAGCCCAGAGCAGGAAGGCTAGGGCTAAGAAACTGATCTGGTTGAGCAAGGAGGTCATGGAAAAGGTAAGGAGGAAAGAGCTGCCTTTAGGAAGTACAAGAAAACAGGGATGGGGAGGACAGGAGGAGTACTTGACAGAATCGAAGGAGGTGACAAGGGCAGTAAAGGAGCCAAAGCATCTACGGAACTCAGGCTGGCACAAGGCATTAAGAAGGGGAGAAAGACTTTTAATTACATCAGGAGAAAAGGAGCTGTAAGGACCACATAGTAAGGATTAGGAAGGAGGGCGGTTGGGTGGAAGCAGGGTGTGATAAGGCGGAAGCACTAAATGAGTACTTCAGCTCAGTATTTACTAAAGAGAAGAGGGGGGTGACACCCAAGGTGGGAGAAATGGCAGAAGCCGGGGGGAAGTGGTGACAGATGGGGAAATCATGGAGAGAAGAGTTCGAGAGGGTTTGAAGGCACTGACGGTGGACAAGGTGCCAGGCCCAGATGGCATCCACCCCAGGGTACTGAAGGAGCTGGCAGAGGTCCCTGCAGGACCTTTGGCAGACCTATTTAATGCCTCACTACATTCAGGGTGTAAACCTCAGGACTGGAGGATGGCTCATGTGGTGCCCCTCCACAAGAGTGGCCCCAAGGATGAACCGGGAAACTACAGACCAGTGAGCCTCACATCCATCGTGGGTAAGCTAATGGAGACTATCCTGAAGGAGAGGCTGGTGACCCTCCTAGAGGCCAAAGGACTACAGGACAGCAGACAGCATGGCTTCATATGTGGCAGATCCTGCCAAACAAACCTGGTCAAGTTCTATGACTGGGTAACTAGGCAACTGGACAGGGGCCCTGCAGTGGATGTCCTGTATCTGGACTTCAGTAAGGCATTCAACTCAGTGCCACATGGAAGGCTGGGAAGGAAGTTAATAGGCACAGGGGCAGGTGCAAAGCTGGTGAGATGGGTAGGAAACTGGCTGCAGGGAAGGCAACAGAGGGTGGTGGTGGGTGGGGAGCTCTCACACCCAAGAGCAGTGACAAGCGGTGTTCCCCAGGGCTGGGTGTTGGGACCAGTGTTGTTTGGGATATTCATTGCAGACATATCATGGGACATCAAGAGCAAGATCAGTCTGTTTGCTGATGATACCAAGGTAGGCGCGGTGGTGGATGACCTAGGGGGATAGCAGGGGTTGCAGGATGATCTGGCAAAGCGTGAAAGCTGGTCAGACACCTGGCAACTGGGCTTTAATGCCAAAAAGTGCAAGGTGCTGCATTTTGGGATGAAGAACCCAAGGAGGAGTTACCAGCTAGGGGGAGTGCAGCTAGCCCAGACAGAGGAGAAGAAGGATCTGGGTGTGCTCATTACAGGGTCAATGAACAACTCGACACAATGTAGGAAGGCAGCTGCAAAGGCCAACAAAATGCTGGGTTGTATTCCAAGGGGTATATCCTCGAGGAGGGAGGAGGTGATTCTGCCATTGTATAGGTCATTAGTTAGACCACACCTGGAGTACTGCATGCAGTACTGGCATCTGTATCTGAAGAGGGACATTAAGTTACTGGAGGGGGTGCAGCGCAGACTGACAAAGATCATCAAGGGGCTGGGGGACTTATCATACGAGAGGAGGTTGAAGGAGTTGAATATGTACTCACTGGAGGAGAGGAGAGACAGGGGAGACATGATTGAAACCTTTATAATACATGAAAGGAATGAACTAGATGGGTGCAGAGGGGCTGTTCAAAGTAAGGGAGGGGAGGTCCACCAGGGGCCATGATATGAGACTGGAGCAAGGATGCTTCAGGAGGGAGATGAGGAGACACTTTTTTACAGAGAGGGTGGTGGCTGGGTAGAATGCGTTACCTGCTGAAGTGGTATGCAGTAGAACAGTGGACTGCTTCAAACAGGGATGGGACAGGACAAGGGGGAGGGTTAATGAAGGGGAAGGGTGGAAGGGAGGGGCAGCTGCTGAATAAGGGGTGCTAGCTGCACATTCGAGCAGACTTGATAGACCTCTAGGCCTTTATCTGCTGGCAAATTTCATATGTTCGAATGTTCGTATCACTGAAGAGAGCCACCATGCAGCTTTTTAACACTGAGCACGGTAGCGCTTTCAGGGATTGTGAGAGCAGAGCCACCAGCTCACAGGTTAAGCAGCATGGTACTCATTGAAGAGCTCGCCTGACATGTACTGCTGAGCTGGCAGTTTCATATTAAACCCTCACTCTTTCTGTCCCCCACCAGGATTATGACACTGGAGGAGTCACTTTAATAAAAGATCTACACTGCATCACAAACAGCACCAGCAGCTCACAGTAAAATAAACCAAGAAAGGGGCATAAATCAAACAATTGAACATATTTTTTCTGGGTCGGCTTATACACGAGTCAATGTTGTTTACACAAAATTCATCTCAGGTTTGGGGAGTTGGCTTATGCGCAGATCAGCTAATATGCATATCTATGGTAAGTACTGCTAACTCAGATTGTCTTGAGTGTTTGACACCTGAAAATACCAGGAAGATAGAATCTGTTTTGACTGAACTTATATGTACTATGCCTCGCAGGTCTCAGAGAGTCAGTTTTGGAATTCCTTCTTGCAGATTTTGTATGGAAAGTCCTTAGTTTTATATCTTGAAACACAATATGATAAAGACTTATCCAAACATTGTCATATTAGTTTAGTTTATGTTCCTAGGAGTATTAAAATTACCTTAGAGGCTAAGAAAGATTTAACTGTGATATCCTGTTCTCGAGTAGAGTTTATAGAATTTATAGATCTTAGATAAGAAACTGTTGTGTAGTCAATCTATGTTTTATAAATGTTCCTCATCTAAGTAGAAGTATAAGAAATTCATTCGAATGTAGTAGATGTTATAGAAATAAATTTTGGGGGATACATGAGGACATTCATCATTTGGTGGGCCTGAATCTTTAGTGCCCCAGAGTTGGGGTTACCACAGAAAAATAAAGAGTAGAAAAATGCTCAGTTATAGGTGCCTTAATACAGTAAACAGGTGCACAAGAAATACCCAGGTGCCCAGTTTAAAATGCTAGCACAAAACTCTGTATAAAGCCTGTCAAGAATAATGTAAATAGCTTCGAAATAATGCACAAAATAAGCCTTCCTGCCTTGCTGCAGCTAATGGAATGTTAAGCTGAGCTAACAGAATGCCCACTGTGTGGCACCTGCTATGCTTGAAGAACCAGAAGAAAAAATTACTCACCTTAGTAATTGCTTTTCTTCTCATGGAGTCTTGCTATATTAGGACTTATTGCAGTTAGCCACTGCACTTGAACTGCCCCGGAGAGGAAAGAGTTAACTCCAGAGAATCTGGAGTTCTAAAGCGCGAGGGCGCTATACCAAAGCTCTATCTGGGCAGTTTCAAATGAAACTGTCAGATCTTTATGAAGCTAACACTAAGCAACAAGTCTGTGTGGAAAGCTCTACACTAGCCAAATGGCTACCTACTAGTAGTAATAACAACAATATAAACAACAATAGAAACAACAATAACAATAATAAGAATGAATAATGGTATTATTAGTTTTCCCCCCTGACAAGCACTATTAGGACCCCCCTTCCCCCAAAGACTCAAGTCCAGGAAGGGGGCCAACAAATCACTCAACACAGAAAACCCTACTTCCCTAACCCTAAATAAAGAGGTGAAGGGAAGAACTTCAATAGCATGACACAGTGCTTGCACTAATTTGCCACCCCACCCCAGTAGAAGTTCTGAGAGGGCAGGTTGGAGGTGGTCCTAATATAGCAAGACTCCATGAGAAGAAAAGCAATTACTAAGGTGAGTAATTTTTCTTCAAACACCATGAAGTCTTGCTATATTAGGACTTATTACAGATACACAGCAGTACCTCCATGGAGGAGGTCAGAACCTACTTAGGAAATAGGCTCTGAAGCACAGCTGTGCCAAAACGAACATCTCTTCTGGACTGAAATCCAGGAATAATGCTTGGTAAAAGTGTGAACTGTCTTCCAAGTAACAGCTCGACAGATTTCCAGAATGGGAATATCTCTAGCAACGCTAGCGATGCAGCTGTACACCTGGTGGAGTGAGCCCTCAGTCCTGAGGGGGGCTCTTCTACCTAGTCTTTGATAACAAAAATGGATACAAGAGACAATCCACCTTGCAATTGTCCTCTTAGTGGCAGGTTCCCTTTTCCAACCTCGCCCTAGGTAAGGAAGAGTTGGAGGGATTCAAACCTGTGACCCTTGGTGCGTTACAAATAGTAGCATAAGGCTCTTTTGATGTCCAAGCTGTGCAGTCTCCTCTCACCTGAGGAAGAATGCTCAGTGAAAAATCCTGGGAGAAAGATGGATTGGTTCAGGTGGAAACCTGAAACCACTTAGGGACAAACCCTGTGTTAGTCCTAGGAACTGTCTTATCCCTGTGGGGAGAGAAAAATCTTCTTCCACTGCCAGGGCCTGTAGTTCACTTATGCATCTGGCAGAAGTGAAACCACCAGAAAAAAACATTTTCCAAGTGAGAAGCTTGAGCTCTGCTGGGGACAGAGGTCCAAAGGGTTTGCATTAACTGAGCAATGCAACATTCGGCTCCATGCAGGAGCTGGTTTCAAAAAGGAGGGTTGGTGAAGCAAACCGCTAAAAACTTGGAAAACACAGGTTGAGAAGAAAAGGAAGCAGGCTTCCTGCTTGCAGAAAAACAGAGACAGCTGCCAGAGGAACCCTTAAGGTAGCTGGCCTAAGACCTAAGGAATTTAAAATGGACCAAAAAGTCCAGAAAATGGGCAGATAAGCAGACTGTGGTATAATCTGCTTCTCAGCTACCAGACTGAAAACCTGTTCCACTTAGAATTGTAAGTGGCGCCAGTGATAAGCTTCCTTAAGCCTTTAAAATATCCGACACCTTGAAAAGGTGTAAATCAGCAAATTCTAACTCCTCAAGAGCTGCCTTGAGAAGGAGGAATTTGAGGTTCGGATACCACACTCTCCCTTGTGCAAAGGCCAGTAAGTCATGGACTCTGGGCAAGCTCAGGTAGGGTGGACTGTCAGGACAGAGACAATGGGTACCAGGGCTGTCTGGCCCAGTTTGGAACAATCAGAATCGCTTTGCAGGGCTGAGATCTGATTTTCTAGTACCCTGAAAGAAAGGGAAAAGGAGAAAGGTGAACAGAAACTTCCCTTCCAATCCAAGTGAAAAGCATCCAGGGGGGCTGATCCCAGCACTGGAGGCCTCAACAAAACAGAGAAAGTTAGTGGTTATCTGGGGCTGCGAAAAGATCTATCTGAAAATGAGCCCCATCTGGCAAGGACTGAACCCAGCACCTGAGGATTCAGAGCCCAATCGTGATGGCCCTGAGAATCCTGTTGAGGGCATCTGCCAGGGCATTGTCCTTCCCTGGAAGGTGAACTGCTATCAGGGAGGTGTTCAGGGAGTAAGCGAGACCACCACTTCATTGCTCGGTGCACAAGGCTGATGACCAGTGCCCCTGCCTGTTGATGTATCACATTATTGTGGTGTTGTCTGTCCTGACTTGAACTACCTTGTTCTGGACAGAAGCTGAAAACTCCTAAGAGCTAGAAGACAGCTCTGAGTTCCAAAAATTGATGTGAGCAGAGATTCCTAGGAGACCACACTCCCCTAGTGGACAGGTCGCCCAAACGAGCTCCTCACCCTAACACAGGAGCATCCGTGGTGAGGGAATGAAGAGGACCCCTAGTTTTAGATTGCTTTGATCCTGCCACCAGTGTAAGACCAGGATCAGGGATTGGGTCACTAGAACCAATTTGGAAAGGGAATCCCTCCTTTGGGACCAATAGGCCCTCAGATGGAACTGAATGTCCCTCATCTGGAAACTTGCTCCCTGCACTACAGCTGTGGAAGCAGCCATGTGCCCTAGTAGTTGTAGCAAATGCTTTGCTGGTCAAGAGACTTGCAGAGTAATGGAAGATGCCAGGGCAAAGAGACTGCCTACCCTTTCAGAGGGAGAAATACCCTGGCTAACTTTGTGTTCAACTCTGCACCTATGAAAGTTAGTACCTGAACTGGTTCGAGAACTGACTTTGGTAAATCTCAGGAGATCCCAGAAAGGTGAGAAGCTGCTGGGTGACTTGCAAGTGGGATTTTACTTGATCTGGAGACTGACCCACTAAGAGCCAGTCATCCAGGAAAGGAAACAAAGCAATCCCTTGCCTTCTTAAAAGAGCCACTACCACAGCTAGAATTTCTTGAATACCCTTGGCGCAGAGGTAAGGCCAAAGGGCATTGCCCTGAACTGGTAGTGGCCTGAGGGTAACCTGAGGTACTTTCAGTGAGAAGGCCTGATCAAGACATGAAAAAATAGGCATCCTTGAGGTCCAGGAAAGCTAGCCAGTCCCCTGGCCTCAGCCAGAGTTAACATTTTTAACTTTGTTTTCAAAAGATGCTTGTTCAGGTACCTTAAATCTGAGATGGGCTGCCAATCTCCTGCCTTCCATAGGGTAAGAAAGTATCATGAGTACAGCCCCTTGCCCCGGTGGCAAGGAGGGACCCTTTCTACTGCTTTGCAGTTCAGAGGAGAAGAAACCTCTGCTCCCAAAGCAAGGGATTCCGAAGGATTTGCAGGTGGACCTGTCTGGCTCTCATATTTGGAAACTGTTTGAAGCTGAGAACCAGACCTATTACTTCCAGAACCCACTTGTCCAAGTTAGGGACACCCAGTTCTGGCTGAAATAAAAACCAACCTGCCCACTGGTATAGGAGAATCGGCCCTGGGCACCCCATCAGGGTGCCTGCTTGGCAATAGTCTTAGGCTAAGGGGAGGGGGACGGTTTACTTGTGCCTCGTCTATCTCTGCCTCTGAAGAGACCCCTCTGGCGAAAGCAGAGAGGCCTGAGCCTCTACCTGGGCACTTTTGTGGTAATCATCCATGTTTTCATATAGCTTTCTGTTTGTTCCTCAAACAGAGAATTACCACAACAAGAAACAAATCCATAGACTTTGACAGTGTATCTTGGGACAGATTAGTGCATCTGAGCCATGCCAACCCTCTGAAAGCTACAGAAGTGGTCATGACCCTAGAGAAAACAAGATTAACACCAACAGCAGTATGAACTTGAACTTAGAGGCTTCAGTACCATTAGCAGCCACCTGTTCCAACCCGCTAGCCCGCTTGCCATGGGCCTGCTTGGCTAACTGCAATACTGCGTCCCACCTAGATTTCCGAAATCTAGCCACATAAGCCATACAACTTGCCTGTCTGAGTCCCACCGAAGCTGCCATATACTGTTTTCTTGCCATGGCATCAATCCTCCTGGAATCCTATTCAGGAGGATGTGAGGCCAGGGGAACTAGCCTTGACACAGGCTGCAGCTTGTACCACACCTACATGACTACACTGCTCAGTGAGGAAGTCTGTAACAGAGCATGATGTAATACACCTTCTGTCCATTTTTTTATCTTACAGGAGGGACAGAAAGAGGAATCTTATAAAATCTTTGTTGTTTACTTCCTAAATGACTTATGCAAAGGAAAGACAACCTCCTAGCCCATCATTCCTACATAATCAGGCTCCCCTTTACTCATCCATAGCCTCCTCTAAAGGAAGCTGGGGGGATTCTGCAAGCTTTTTGTAAACATAAACTGAGAAAAGGACTCAGACAGAATAGGAGGAGATTCTAAAAGTCTGTCTGGAGAAATGTCCACTTAAGTGGGCACGTCCAGACCCTACCAGCCACACATGTATTGATCAAATTTCCTCCTCCCACTCCTGTGGTTCATAATTCCTCAACATCATAAACCTGAACCACTGGAACTGAGCGAGACCACCTTACCAACTGTAGATGGTTCGACAGGACCTAGAAACAGTGACTGGACAATCTGTTGTAAACGCTACTTCTGCAGCAGTTGGAGAGACAATCTTGGACTCCAAACCTACTGATTTCTCTGTCATATTTTTTTTTTAAACTGGTTCCTCTGAACCATCCTTTTGCCTAAGAAAGTCTAGCCCTGGTCAGAGGGCACTCCCTCTGGTCCAGTGGGTATTGGACCGGGCTGGCCATCCGGGTCAGCGGACTTTTTGGCCAATAGTTCCCTGAGCCGGCCCTATCTCTTTTCAGGGTGGCTGCAGAGAAATTTTAAACACCTGGCAGTCTGACAGGAGGTGGTCAGCCCCCAGACAATAAACACAAGTGGTGTGTGGGACAGCCTTGGCAAAGGCTTCCCCGCAGCATCACAGTGTTGAAACCCAGTGGGCCCGGTTTTTCTTTTTGGGTTTCTCAGACATAATGCCAGCCTAACCAAAAACTTGCCCTTTTTATGGCCATGCCAGGCAAGACACCCTTATCGGTTCCTAACCGTTTCACGGGTATTTGAAAAAACCCTATTTAAAATCAAGGTTTTTTTAGAACTGATAAGAACCGGGTACCGCACTCTAAAAGCCCAAAAACTTTAAAGCGTTAAAATAAGCAAACCGATCGGTTCAAAACCGAACGATAACTACATTCCACACAGACTTTACATTTTGTACTCACGGTTTACCAGATAGAGCTTTAACCGAAATGTGGTAAAATAATTACTTTTGCGGTTCAAATGAACCGAAAATATGCTTGAACCAAGAAATGAACCGGGGCTGAAGGAGCTGATCTCTGGGCGACTGTTCAGTGAAGCGGAGTAAAGAATCTGACAGTTTCATTTGAAACTGCCCAGATAGAGCTTTGGTATAGCGCCCTCGTGCTTTAGAACTCCAGATTCTCTGGAGTTAACTCTTTCCTCTCCGGGGCAGTTCAAGTGCAGTGGCTAACTGCAATAAGTCCTAATATAGCAAGACTTCATGGTGTTTGAATACAGAGTGCTACAGTTTGAAAAATAATTTGTTTTTTGGGAGAATTGTGGTTACTGTGGAGGAGTGAGGACACAGAAAGAGAGGAGGGATGAGAAGGACTTGCCAGTAGGGCTGAAGCTGTCCCTGAGGGCTTTGCAGTGTGCCTCATGCCTCCAGTCACTGAAGAAAATGGTGCTGTTTTAAGAGCACTAAGCTCAAAAGTTACAAGGTGGCTCAGAGCCACAAGGAGGGGCTATCGGAGGCTTGGATTAGCATAAATCATTATTCAGTGGGCACAGCAATGCCCCGGGGAGGGCCAGCAGCATAGATTAAAGGGGAGCTACATGAATATTTATGAATGGGCGGGACTGCCATTCAGATTGTGGCATAGCATTTTTAAAGGGGTACAGTGACAAGGCCCAGCCATTTAAAGTGGCTTATACAGAGAGTCTCAGTATTTTAAGAGGAGCCCAGCCAGAATTGGCCCGATTAATTAAAGGGGCCTAATCCAGAAAGGCCATAGTGTTTAAAGGGGCTTATACAGAGAGGCCCAATGCAGTTGCAGGGGCAGTATTTAAAAGGAGGCCCAGTGGTTTTAGAGGGGCTCAGCCAAGCAACCTGGTGATCTTAAAGAGTTCAGAATTATAAAGTAATCCCATGATTTAAAGGGGCCAGGATTACAAGATGGCCCAGTGATTTTAAAGGGCATGCCAGATAAAGGCCTAGCGATTGAAGGGGGGCCCAGAAAAAGCCAGGCCCAGTTCTTAAAGGGGAAATACAGACCCACATATTTATTTAAAGGGGCAAGAGCAGTTCATGACCCACGGAGAAAGTTAGGCCTACCAGTTCCTAAAGGGGCAAGTAAGGCCCATCGCCATGTGCACTGCTATTTAAAGGGGCAAGTTAGGCCCACCAGTTCTTAAAGGGGCAAGTTGCGCCCACTGCTAGCCATTTAGATTCCCCGGATGTTATAAGGGCCCAGCAGCATTAGTGAACCCGGATGTTTAAGGAGTGTAGCTAGCCATACAGAGTCACAGTAACAGGGAGAACCCAATTTAGTCAGAGGGACCCCTGTTAGTTAGGTCCATGAGTGCTATGATTTGATCAGAAAAGTGAATTGCCTGTCTATTTACTGTGATTTGAGCATTAAGACTGAAAAAGTGACCACTACTACAACAACTGAGACTTTATCTTGCATGCAATTATTGCTTCAAGCAGTGAATGTGCCAGAAAGTATTGCTTTGTTGTCAGCCTTCCAAGTTGCAAAGTGTTTAAATTAATCTTCCAAAGCTTTCCAGAATCTTTTCACCATTGGTATCTA